>CM072812.1:74445839-79993339 GCA_037013495.1 Hippophae tibetana | reverse complement strand
TTCTGGATGTTCTTATCATATGTGTCCAAACAGACATTGGTTTTCGAGTTTTGAAGAGCTCGATGGAGGAGTTGTGCTTATGGGCAACGACAATGCCTGTCAGACAAAAGGGATCGGAACAGTACGACTAAAGATGCACGATGGTACAATCAAACGACTTACAAATGTAAGGTATATTCCTGACCTAAAGAAAAACCTTATTTCTTTAGGTGTTCTAGATTCTAATGGTTACAAGGTAACATTGGAAAATGGAGTCTTGAAAGTTGTACGAGGTGCATTTTAGCGATGAAGGGTACTCGGAAGGCGAACTTGTATTTCCTAGATGGGAGTACAGTTACAGGAAGAGCAGCTGTCTCAAGTAGTTCTGAAGAAAAGACAAATGATTCTTCCCGCCTGTGGCACATGCGCTTAGGGCATGTCGGTGAAAAGGCTTTGCAAGGCTTAATGAAGCAAGGTCTTTTGAAAGGTGCCAAGACTGGAAAGTTTGATTTCTGCGAGCATTGTGTAATGGGAAAACAAACAAGAGTCAAGTTCGGCACTGCCATTCATTGTACTAAAGGATCTCTTGATTATATTCACACGGATGTCTGGGGACCTTCAAAGAATGCTTCACTTGGAGGTAAACGCTGGTTTGTGACTTTTATTGATGATTTCTCTAGATATGTCTAGATATACACTATGAGTCACAAAGATGAAGTTCTGGATATCTTTCTTAAATGGAAGAAAATGATCGAGACTCAGACAGGTAGGAAAATTAAAAGGCTCAGATCTGATAATGGTGGCGAGTATACATCAGATCCCTTCTTTAAAGTTTGTCAAGATGAAGGGATAATCAGACATTTTTCAGTTCCTCGTACACCACAGCAGAATGGAGTTACAGAACGAATGAATCGTACTTTGGTTGAGAAAGTTCGATGTATGCTATCTCAATCCAAATTGAGCAAGACATTGTGGGCTAAGGCTTTGTCATATGCAACTCATATAGTCAACAGACTTCCTGCGACTGCATTAGATGAGAAAACTCCTAAAGAGGTATGGTCTGGACAACCTACTACTGATTATGATTCATTGCGAATATTTGGATGTCCAGCATATTTTCATGTTAGTGAATCCAAACTGGATCCTAGAGCAAAAAAAGTTGTTTTCTTGGGCTTTAAGGAAGGAGTTAGAGGATTTCGACTTTGGTGTGGTGAATCCAAGAAGATCGTCTTAAGCCGAGATATTACATTCGACGAGTCTGTTATGCTGAGATAGACAAATTCAGAGAAAGAGAATGAAAGTCCAAATACTCTTTCTAAGGTGATGCTTGAGACTCCGGAAGATCCAGAAAAAGATTACACCGGCTACCGATCGTGGTGAAGATGCAATTGATGATCAAGAAGAGATCTCAGTTGAGGTGGAGGCTTTCTCACCATCACCACCTATCAATCAGCAGCCAGAATCTATTGCCACTACTCGACCGAGAAGGGAGATTAGGAAGCCTACCAGATACACAGACATGGTAGCATTTGCACTTCTAGTAATTGATGATGATGTCCCATGCACTTACAGAGAAGCTGTGCAGAGAGTTGATAGTATGAAGTGGAAGATGGCAATGGATGAAGAGATGAAGTCTCTACAGCAGAATCAAACTTGGGAATTGGTTCAACTTTCCAAAGGAAAGAAAAATATTGGCTGCAAATGGGTCTATGCCAAGAAGGAAGGTGTTCTTGGTAAAGACAACATCAGATACAAAGCCAGACTGATAGCAAAAGGCTATGCTCAGAAAGAAGAAATAGACTATAATGAGGTATTCTCACCTATTGTTAAGCATTCATCTATTCGGATACTATTGGCTTTGGTAGCACAGTTTGATCTCGAGTAGCTCAACTCGATGTCAAAACAACTTTTCTCCATGGTACTTTGAACAAAGAAATCTACATGTCTCAACCGGATGGCTTCAAAATTCCAGGACTAAAGAATTGGACTTGCAAGCTGAGCAAGTCAATTTACGGTTTGAAGCAATCACCGCGACAATGGTACAAGCGCTTTGATAGCTTCATTAGAGAGCAGAAGTACACACGTAGTCAGTTTGATCACTGTGTATACTTTCGGAAACTCCAAGACGATACCTTCATTTATTTGCTCTTATATGTTGATGATATGTTGATTACATCTAAGAGCAAGGTGGAGATCGACAGATTGAAGGCTCTGTTGAGTTCAGAATTTGAAATGAAAGATCTTGGAGAAGCTAAGAAAATTCTTGGGATGGAAATCACAAGAGATAGAGTTGCAAGCACAGTTTGTCTGACACAGACTCAGTATCTGAAGAAAGTACTACAAAGGTTTGACATTGATGAAAAAACCAAGCCAGCAAGTACACCGTTTGCTCCTCACTTTCAGTTGAGTGCATTGATGTCACCTAGCACCACCGATGAGAAGAAGCAAATGGAACGTGTTCCATATGCAAATGCTGTTGGTGCCTTGATGTATGCAATGGTTTGCACCAGACCTGATATTTCCCACGCTGTTAGTATGGTGAGTCGGTACATGCATAATCCCGATAAAGGACACTGGCAAGCAGTGAAGTGGATTCTACGGTACATCTATGGTACTGTGGATATTGGTTTGAAGTTTAAAAGAGACAAGACTGAACGCAAACACCTAGTTGGATATGTGGATTCTGACTATGCTGGAGATCTGGATAAGCATCGATCTACAACTGGTTATGTGTTCACAATGGCAGGAGGACCAGTTTGTTGGAGATCAACATTGCAGTCAACTGTAGCTTTGTCTACTACAGAGGCAGAGTATATGGCTGTAACAGAAGCATTCAAAGAAGCTATATGGCTTCTCGGGTTGACTAAGGATTTGGGTATTGTTCAGAAAAACGTGGAAGTTTTCTGCGACAGCCAGAGTGCCATTTGTTTGGCAAAGAACCAAGTTCATCATGGTCGCACCAAGCACATCGATGTTCGATTTCATTTTGTTCGAGAAATCGTCGATGAAGGGAATGTTATACTCCAGAAAGTCGGAACTGTAGATAACCCTACAGATATGCTTACAAAGGTGGTTACAGGGATCAAGTTTCAACACTGCTTGAACTTGATCAACATCTCTCGAGCTTAGAGCGCCTAGGGCGCATTTGGAGGCAACGTTATGAACTTTTTCGCCAAGGTGGAGATTGTTGAATATTGGCTCTAAAAGTAACAAATTAGTGGCATAATTTAGGGAAATTAGTGGCCTAATTTGTGGCATGATTTAAGGAAATTAGTGGCATGATTTAAGGAAATTAGTGGCCTAATTTAAGGCTTAAATTATGGCACAATTTAAGGAAAGGGAGCCTTGCTTCATCTATAAATAGGGAATAGTTCATGCATTGAAGAACAAGGCAAAAATCAGAAAAATCAAAGAGAGCATAAGCAAACTCAAAGAGAGAAAATACTTGTGAGTTTGAGAGTTTTCTATAAGTTTGGAGAAACACTTAGAGATATTATTAGTGAGGAAATCTGTATCTGTATTCGATATATTTCCTACTCAGTTCAAATAATATCTGCTGCCTCCCGTGGACCTAGGCGAATTGCCGAACCACGTAAATTTTGTGTGTTCATTTTATCGCTTTGATATATTCACATACCGCTATTTATTGCTTCCGCCACAACATATTTTTTATTTTTGTGATCCTGCTTCTCCCGGCGTTCATTTTGCCTATATCTATGTTATGTTTTAGGGTGAGAAGATGCCCCCTGCCCCCTTTTTCCAATTACCTAATAATGCAAATAAGTAACAGCAAAGTGAAAATTTCATAAATACTTTCACCATACATCACCAAAGGTTTAAACTGTTTTTTTATTTATCTTACACTCTGAAAAAATCCCAGTTCCTCTGCCCCAATCCGATGCCCTCTTCTTGTCCAAGACCATGAATTCAATACGCTAAAATGGCTACATCAAGGACAACACTTTTCCCTCTATTTAAGCAATTATCAATTCGAAACTGAAATAGCAATCAAGGATATTATTCTTCGAACCTATGTTTTTTTTAACTTGGTTTGTTCAGTAACACTATGCATATTATTGGCACTGGTCGCTAATAATCATACCCATGTTTTTTGGGTTCGTTAAGTAATCAATTAATTATGAAAACTTGATTTATGCATTAGGCTAATTGTGTATTTTTACACATACACAAGACCCATCCAATTAGGATAAGTAATCGTAATCATACACAAGCTAGCATGACTTGTCCCAAAATAACTAGAAGATATACAATATACATCTATATACACGTTACTTGACACATTATGGGTATTATGGGCCTAGTCACCATTATTAATTTCATACTTTTTTTCTTATAATGAACTTTAATTACGCAAACTAATTACCCAAGAGTATTGTAGTTCTCTATGATGCACAAACTTACTCCTCAGTAAACACATCATTAAGAAAGGTGGAATGTGAAGAAAAAGTTCCTAACCTTCACTGCACAACCAGACTCCTCCAAACTTGAAAGGAAAGCATGGGAAAGAAATGGGTTAAATTTTCCTGGGCCTGTGGCATCAAGGGTGCATGCATCCCAATCATCAGATGAAACCTCAGTGATTGAAGATACAACTGAAAGCAATACA
Source organism: Hippophae tibetana (assembly GCA_037013495.1). Classification (NCBI taxonomy): domain Eukaryota; kingdom Viridiplantae; phylum Streptophyta; class Magnoliopsida; order Rosales; family Elaeagnaceae; genus Hippophae; species Hippophae tibetana. Next base: position 79,988,733 of record CM072812.1, on the reverse strand, counting down.
ATTTCAGGTTGCACCTCACTGGCTGAGATTTTCTGAAAATGAGACAATCAAGCTATTCAAGTTATAGAAAGGGATAAGTCGATTAACCAAATAAACAATGAATTACTTGTAAAGGCTCAAAGGCAACTGAAAGAGAACACAAACACCTCTGGGCCTGAAACTGTCAAAGCGAACTCCCCAAGAGAAATAACCATATTGTTTGTCTCTGAGACCTTCTTTGGTCCCCAGAATAGTGCATTAGTTCTAGATGAAGGTGCTTGCACCCAATTCGCAGTAGCTTCTCTTAAATGTGACTTTTCCTACAGTAAGAAGAACCAAATACCAATTGGCAGTTAAGTTATCAATGTAAATTCAACTCGCCAAATACAAAGATAGCAAAGTAACATATGGACCTATTTGAAACTACTTTTACTTTCAGTTAAAAATGCTTTCAAATAGGCCTACTTATTTGGCAATCTTCATGAGATGTGCTTTCAAAATTTTGGAAAGCATTATTGGTACTTTTGGGAGAAGTAAGTAATATTTACTCTTCAGGGGATGCTCCCATTAAAATAATTACTAAAGTGCCAAGTGCGACTCAAAAATACTTCTAACAAATTTGTGCCAAACACTTATCACGGCTCAAGCCTCTAATGTGAGTGTACGTGCTAACAAAACAAGTGCAGGCTCTGTCGAAGAATGTGGCTAGCTGAGTTTGTTGTTTGATTAATGAAATGAGCTGGAAATCCAAGTGAAGTTGCTAACTAGGCAAGATTAATGGTGAGAGACTAAGGTGCAAGATTAGTCAAGATTGATAGTTGCAAGTGCTCATAAGTGAGCTGGCAAATCTATTACAACAGAATACTAGCCTATTGTTACGTCACGTTCAAAATGTCCCTTAAAATCCAAAAAAATGGTGTTTGTCTAAAGAATCTTGACTTTTCTACATGAGAAAGTTCTAGAGTGGCCTAGAGATACTAAAAAGAGCTAGAGTTAGATAGACTCAACTCAAGCCTTAAAGACTCTAGAATGTTCCAGAGTATACTAGCATGTGCTTGAAGGTGCTAGAAGGGGTTAGAATATTCTAGAACGTGCTTGATGGTTCATGAAGGATGTAGAATTCTCTAGAAGCTTACGGAACATCCTGGAACATGCATAAAGGAACTAGACAATCCTAGAAGACTCTAGAGTTGGCTAGAAGGTCCTAGAACCTTGTGGCATGGTGTAGATAAAACGAGAACACTCTTGTACATTCTAGACTTAGAAAAATCTAGAAAGTTGTGGCATAGCCTTAAGCTTGGAACCACACTATAAATAGACCTATTGGTCTTCATTTATATTCATCTTGAGAAATCTTGGGAAATTATAAGATAATCTCTCTCTAGAGCAATACAAGGCATTCTTTACAAACTCTCTTTCTAGTCTCTTTGTAGTATTTCATTCGGGTTGAAAGACAGGCTTAGTGCAACGAACCGTGCTAAGTGTCACACGATCGCTATTTGATATTTAAGGTCGTGACAGTTGGTATCAGAGCTTTAGGTTGAAGCATTACTACCCTTGGCATAATGAAGAACAGTGCCCCATCTACACAAAGCGTGGATGTTCCACCAATTGAACGTGGGCGTGAGGAAGTTCGGAAACCACCAAAGGAGTCTCGAGCCAAATCGAAAGACATGCTTTCTAGCTTAGAAGCACGTGTTGGGAGTGCGCAGGACAGCTTAGGGGAGCTGTTCGACCGGGTGAACAACTTGGAAGAACGTTGCAACGGCTTGGAGACCAAGGATGTGAAGATCCATGCAGCAGTCAAGATGTCCCTCAATGAGCTAGATGGTGGGTTAAGGCAAGAGATCGATGAGTTGAAGGCCGAACTTGTCAAGGTAAGGGATCTTGTCCAAAGAGAAATTGCTAATATGTTGCTTAGAGTGGAGGATATGGGTGGTGACCTAGCTCTTTATAAGAGGGTTATGGCCTCGGGAATTAGCACAACCATCATCATTGAGGCTCAGAAGGTGGATGTTACCAAGCCAAAGACCTTCAATGGTGCTAGGAATGCTAGGGAAGTTGATAACTTCCTATGGGAGCTTGAACAATATTTTGAGGCTACTGGCATAACGGACCATCCGAACTGCTGCTATGTACTTGTCTGACACTGCTATGCATTGGTAGAGACGAAGGCATGGTGATGTGCAACGAGGGGTATGCACAATTTAAACCTTTGATGATTTCAAAAGAGAGTTCAAAATCTAATTCTTCCTTGTAAATGCTAAAGAGGAGGCAAGGGGCCGATTGCGACGATTAAAACAAACAGGTAGCATAAGGGACTATGTGAAGGAGTTCATAACCTTGTTACTAGAAGTCCCTGACACTTCAGAGAAGGACGCTTTATTCTTGTTCATTGATGGTCTTCAATCATGGGCTAATTTGGAACTCAAGCGACGTGGTGTCAAAGACTTATCTTCGGTCATTGTGGTTGCAGAGAGCTTTATTTACTACTCCACAAACAAAGAGAGCTCTAAGGCCACAAATAGAAAGTTTGGTGGAGGAAAGAGTGGAGGAGGCCATGCCAAAAGTCAAGATCCCAAAAATCATAAAGAAAGCTCCTCGTTCAAATCACGAGATAAGGGGAAGGAAAAGGAGGATCGTGGTGCGTCGAAGCCCCGTGTGACGTGCTTCGTATACGACGGACCACATTAGGTCAAAATAAGCTTCTCATTTTCTTGTCTCTGCTTATCTTCATGCTAAGAATCTTCTTGGCTTCTCCCAAATCTTTCATCTCGAACTCCTAACTTAGTTGAGCCTTTAACTTCTCAAGTTCTACTTGGCTCTTCGATGTAATCAACATATCATCAATGCACAATAGGAGATAGATAAAAGACTCATTTATAGCTTGCGAAAATACACAATGATCATATGTACTTCTAGTATACTTCTACTGCAACATAAAATAATTAAATCGTTTGTACCACTACCTCGGAGATTATTTCAATCCAAACAACGATTTGTTCAGCTTGCAAACCCAATACTCTTTACCAGCAACATTAAACCCTTCTGACTGAGATATATAGATTTCCTCTTCCAAGTCACCGTGTAGAAACGTGATTTGAACCAATTCCAAATGTGCTACCAAGGCCAACAAAATTCTAATGGATGAATGTTTTACAACCGGAGAAAATACCTCATTATAATTGATTCCCTCATTCTGAGCATAGCCCTTAGCCATCAACCTTGCCTTATAGCGAACACCATCTTTGTTTGGAAATCCCTTTTTTTTGCATACACCCATTTGTAGCCAATTGCCTTCTTGCTCTTAGGTAATTGTGTCAACTTCCATGTCTTATTCTTCTAAAGGAACAGAAGTTCTTCGTCCATGACTTCCTTATATCTTTCAACTTCAGGGCTTCTGATTACTTCTTTATATATGAAAGGAATATCATTATGCACAACTGAAAGTGAACAGTCCACTATATTCTTAAATTGAGCAGGTAGATCTTCCATATCTTTGTATCGAGCAGGCACCTTGACATTTTGTCGCAGTGGCCTATCAATTGCAGTTTCTTCTTGTTACTGTGGAGGTTCTTGGGTTAAAACCTCTTCTTCATCTAATTCATCTTCTGTCAATGGAGGATCAACTTCTGTCTTATCTCCACCAACTGGATTAATAATTCTGCTTTCAAATTCCACCTACTTCGGAGTTTGCTCCACCTGCTGCAAAGTGTCATCAATATTCTCAGTCACCTTTTTCAGCAAGGCAAATTCATCAAAGGTAACATCTCTACTGAAGGTTATCTTTTTCGTTTCAAGGCACCATAGTTGAAATCCCTTAGAACTAAAAAGAATCCCCAAAAAAATAGCTTTCTTGGTTATTGGATTCAACTTTGATTCTGTTATATGATAATATGCAATAGAACCAAACATATGTAAGAAATCGTAATCTCTAAGAAGTTTTCTAGACCATACTTTCATAGACGTTTTGCCTTCAAGAGTAGACGATGGTAGACGGTTGACAAGATGACATGCATATATCACAACCTCAGCCCAATATTGCTTGCCTAACTCAGCATTTGACAACATACACCGAACCTTCTCCAGCAAAGTCCGGTTCATACGTTCTGCAACTCCATTCTGTTGTGGTGTTTTTCGAATAGTAAAGTGTCGCATTATCCCTTCTTTTTCACAAACTTTCATAAATGGATCGTTTGTGTACTCAATGTCATTATCAGACCTCAGACGCTTGATCTTTCTACCAGTATGAGTCTCAATCATTTTCTTCTACTTGAGAAAAATTCCTAACACTTCATCCTTCTTCTTCATGAGATACACCCAAACTCTTCTAGAAAAGTCATCAACGAAAGTGGCATAATAATGTTTGCCACTCATGGATGGAGTTCTTGTTGGCCCCCATACATTAGTATGAATGTAATCTAAAATGTCTTTTGTATTATGGAGTGCAGTCTCAAAGCTTACTCTTTTTTGCTTTCCTAATACACAATGCTCACAGAATTCTAACTTGCCGATTCTCACGCTTTTTAACAAGCCTTGCTTTACAAGAATCTATAAATATTTTTCACCAGCATGTCACAAATGCATATGCCATAGCTTGGTTTTTTCTGAATCTTTTTCTTCCTCTGAAACTACTGATGTTATCCCAATAACCGTTCTACCAAAGTAGTAGTACAAGTTATTCTTCCGAACACCTTTCATCGCCACGAGTGCTCCAGAAGTAACCTTCAATACCCTATTTTGCATGATCACAGTGAAACCTTTTGATTCTTAGACTCCCACAACAATGAGATTCTTCTTCATATCTGAGACATAATGAACATCTTTCAAGACTGGTTGAACCATCTTGATTCTTCAAACGAATTGTACTGATCTCCAAAACTATACATGGATAATCATTACCATGAAAACAACTCCATCGTCTAGTTCTTCAAAATTAAAGAACCACTCCTTATTAGGAGACCAACCAATGCAAAATCTAAATTTGAATTGTTTTCAGCTACACATGCATCAGACGGCACAGTTTTTCCTTTCTTCTGTAGCTTCGGATAGTTTTTCTTTCAATGGCCAAGGCACATTTATCTTTACCAAGCCTTCCTTTTGAATGAGATCTACCTCTCCTTTTTTTCTGTCGAGTCTGTGGACGCCCTCTTACAGACAGTGCCTCTACTGCTTCATTCCTGCTTTTTTTTTTATCTTTTTTTCTAATTTCATAACCATACAAAGCAATGCAAACTTCCTCAAAAGACACTTTATCCTTCTCAATGAGTGGAAAGGAGGCTAACAACATTAAGGCTAAATCTTCATCTTTAAAGGTTTCATCCATATTTAACAAATCTGCTACTAATCGATTAAAAGTAGTAATGTGGTCGTTTATTGTGGTACCTGGAAGGCATTCAAAACAGAACTTCTTCAAATAGAGCTGATTTTGTCCGCTCTTCTTCATGAACTTGTTCTCCTATGTCTTCCACAACTTACTTGCGGATGTCTCCTTCATGAACGTGTACTTTTGATCTCTTGAGAGACGCGAACGAATTGTACCACATGTCAATCGGTTGATATTTTTTCACTCGACTTCATCCGCTTCATCTGGTTTCTCTTCTTCAATGGCGATGTCTAGACCTTATTGAAACAGAGCATCTAGAACTTCGCCTTCCCACATGCCAAAATGACTAGTTCCATCAAACTTCTCCACCTCGAACCTTGCATTCATCATCATTGTTTTACCTGACGTGAATGGTTGGCCTTTGTTTGATAGACTTTTCTTCCGCCATTTCTTCAAATTACAACAACTAGTAACTATATTCCAATAGCAAACAAACGGAATACAAACAAATGCCTAGGTAGAAACCTTCGGCTTTGATACCAAATGTTGGAAAAATCGGGTATATTTTTCTTATTCTAAGTAGTTACTATTCACTTATGATTTAAATGAATAGAACTCGAACTAGCTCGACCAAATAATGCTATTAGAAATATAATGCTAAAAGAAACTAAAGCAGATATTAAAACAGAAAAATAAAAACACCAGAAATTTAACGAGGTTCGGTATAAATGTTACCTATGTCCTCGCGCATCGTTGACCACTTTCACTATCTCCAAATGGATGAACTCCAAAATTACAACTAATTGAAAAAAATTGAGCTAATCAATTACTCTTACAAAAGATACGAAGATTTACAAATTTTGGGATGTTTTAGAAGTGGAGGAAGGGGTTTTATTTATAGCCCAAAATACACACCCACCTTCATTCCTAATCAGTATGGGACTTTTTTAATAAGCTGGATGTCCAATAACGGAAGAAAGGCTGATATATGTTCTTGGAGGGCTGGTCGTAAACTTTGACAATGTATTTGCAATAGTAACTGAGAAAATGCTGAATGAGATTGTTACAGTCAATGATGTCAAGTTTTTATTGCTAAGCTATGAGAGTATATTGGAGAGCAGGAAAAGTGTAGCAATTTCTCCTTTTCCCTGTGAAGTGAGCGTTAAAGCTCAAGAAACCAAATCAATTGCTAATGTTGGGGGAAACTTTCGACCATCTTCAGGGTTTGATCAGAGACTTACTAATCAAATGGGACAACTGAATCTTGATGGATACTACAGCCTTATAGTGTTCGGTTTGGTCCTTATGGAACTCCTTTTTTTATGGTACGCAGCCTCCTCATCGGTTCTTTTCTCAACAGATTAGAGGTGGTACAGGTGGCAGAGGGAGGTTTAACAATAATAAACGACCAGTGTCAATTATGTGGTAAATTGAGCCATTTAGTATCCAGATGTTGGTACCGCTATGATGCCAATTATAGGCCACCAAATCAGTCTTCTGGTCAAACACAAGTGTCAAGGGTGCCACCTGTGCATATGGATACATCTTTGTAAACCACATTTAACTTATTCACTTCTTTTCAAAACACTTCTCTCAAAAATCACAAGCACATCCAAACAGTTTTCAAGTCCCCTCATCCCAATTATACCAAAAACCAAATAAACTTATTGGCAAAAGGTGAAAGTTTATAATTCAGCAATTTTTTCTAAGATCATGCATTTCAATTTCAGCTGAACTGGAAAAGATAGCAAAGTAAAAGGAATAATTACAAGATTGAAATAAAAATAAAGAAATCAATAAGATTCAGAAATCAATAAGATTCTAAGAATAGAAACCGTGTCTCTGTTTACAGACTGCGAAAAGATTAAAGGGTTGTTTTTTGGTAAAAAAAGAGCAACAATGACGAAAGTTAATGAAAAGTTGAAAACTTGGAAGCTTATATGTGTTTCTCAACTCTCCGATGAATCCACAACCTTTATTCAGATAGTAAAATAAATACACATGCAAGTAATTACATATGTAAACGTATATAAAAACAGGAAAAAAAATCGAACTTACTTGACGAGAACGAAGCGTGAATTTGCCGAGAAACGAAGAGGGCTTGCAGCAACTCAATGCTAGTGCCATGGCCGTGAAAGCACAGTGCGCGCGCTATGTTTTCTTGTTAGTCTAACTCCTCTGAAAAGCTACGACCATAATTTATGCCACGTAGAAAAATATGTGATATTCCTTTCCCTTTTTCCTTTTTTATTATTATCGTCGTGACTCGTGACTGCCAATTTAATTTTCTTCTTTTCTAATAATTTACAAGATTTGGGGCACGTGCTGCACGTGATTCCATTGCTCATATATGATATATATTTCAGGTACAATTGGTTAGCTGGTTTTCTAAAACAAATTTAATATTCTAAAATTTGTATATAGACGTGAAAATACAAAATTTAGTGAAAATATAAAATATATTATATTTTAAGCAGTAAATCATTTAAAAAGTGACAGTAAAATTCGTCACTTAACTCATAACCTTCACAATTGCATTTTTAATACTTTCAAAAGATAACCAAATAACCAAATCAATTTATAAATAAAACCATTATTATACAGCTTAATTTATGCATATAATACAAATGTTCAATCTCATAAATTTTGATTATTTTTATGCTAATAACTAGAGAAATAGAATAATTACATTTTTTTCATTAAAAAAAATTATTATATAAAATGACATACGTATATATATATTTTTTGAAATGAAAGTCCAAATTATGCTCATTCCTTGCGTTTCTCCACAATCAAGACTTGCATTCGGTAACACAAGCAAATAATCAATGATAAAATCTAATATCCAAGAATTGTAATTTTGTTTGTTATATCATCAAGCAAAATTAATATTGTTTCTCTTTGGCAAACAATATTTTTTAATTATACATGTGTTATGATCATTTTTACAAAATCTAAAAAATGAGTAAAAGAGAGGGAGAGAGTTGTGAGAAGGAGAGAGATAATTGAGATATATTATTCTAAGCTTTATTCAATTCATTAGGATTATATATAGCTTTACACATGAGTGATTAAAAGGAAGGAAAATGCTAAGGAAGTACTTTAAGATGCTAACTAACTCTGATGCATAACAGATTTATCAGTGGACCTTCTATGCCCGTTTTGCACCATCATGTGCTCAACTGCCCCTCTCGTGTGTTTCCTCTACACTTGGTGCTGCATGCAAAATTGCTCGAGCTAATTTTGCACGTAACATCTCCCCCTCTCTTTTAGAATCCTTGTCTGCAAGGATGAAATCAGGGTATGACTTAGATAAGCGTCATTCATTCAACCAAGCGGATGCTTCGGTTGGAACTCCCACCCATTTGACCAGAATTTATGATTTTGGTCGATATCTACCTTTTTGAATCACTTAGCTCTCTAGGATGGCTTCAGGTCGTGGCATGATTGTTGAGTGCTTCGAGATCGGAGGTAGTTGGTGGCTAGTTGTGGTAATGGTTCCCACGTGTTTCTTTAACATATTGACGTGAAACACATCATGTATCTGAGAGTTTAGAGGAAGAGCTAGTCTATAGGCTATTGGACCAATTATGTCAATAACTTTATAAGGTTCAAAGAATCGTGGAGCAAGCTTTATGTATGAACAAAAAATTATAGAGGTATACCAATATGGTTGTAGTTTCAAGTAGACATAATCCCTTATGGTTGTAAGCCACGAGCTGAGGAAGTGGAATACCATAAACTGCTGCAAATGGGGTGCATTTGGTGGAAGACTGTATGGAGGTGTTATAGCTAAACTCAGCCCAAGGTATCCACTCAATCCATTGTTTTGGTTGATCCCCAACGAAGCAACGTAGATACTGTTCCAATATCCGATTAACCAACTCAATCTGGCCATCCGTTTGTGGGTGGTAACTGGAGCTTATACACAATTGGGTACCTTGTAACTGAAACAATGTTCGGTAGAATGAGCTGATAAAAACCTTATCTCAGTCACTTACTATGGAATTTGGCATGCCATGTAACTGCAATACATTGACCACAAATACCTTGGCTACAATAAGCACAGTAAAAGGATGTTTCATAGCAATGAAGTAAGCATACTTTGTTAACCGATCTACCAGTACCATAATAATTGTGATCCCTTGGAGGGTGGTGATGAGCAGAATCGGGATCGCCGATTCTGCCAATACTTGGATTTTATATTTATAAAACTCTCGCAAGTGCACGAATCATTTCGTAGAAAATGATAAGTATACTCCCAAGGTCGATCTAAGGAAGGAATATATGTGGTTTTTAATTTATTAATCAAACTTTTAAAAATGAAATTAAATCCTAAACATCCTGTCATGATATTTTGGGTTTTGTGTTTCTAATCTAATAACATAAAAATAAACATAGATAAAGATTCAATAAAATTTATGCAAATTTTATCATTTATAATAGTAGAGTATTTATGGATATAATAACTAATTTAATTATGTTTGCTCATATTATTTAGGTTATTAAAGATATTTATTGATTCTCTCTTTTTTATGTGAATACCACCTTTGGTGGGGTTAGACACTCTTTGTTAACTAAACAAATCAATTAACACCTATGAGTGGGGTTGATAACTAATTTGGTTAATTAAATTAATTTCTTTTTCTAAGAGATTGAAAATGAACCACTTAAATAGGGGTTAGACAGTTTAAACTTTATTCAAGGTGTTCAAATTAAACCTAAGAATTTAATTATCTAAGTACTAACTTTCAAGTTTTAAAACCACTACTGAAAACATGTTGTCAATATATTTTCAGATGATAATTCTTATAAAAACTTTTGAAATAGAGCTTCACTTTAACTACCGGGTGATTGTACCAACAAATAAAATAGCACTACTCTAAATCAGACCGGATAACTAAACCTTAAAATCTAATTTTTAGATTTAAGTTTGTAATGAAAAATAATATATTTCTCTCTAACATTCTTAATATAAAATCTTGAATAAAAATAAAATCAATTCATTTTGGAGATTTTTACCTATTTAATATTTCGCAAGCATAACAACGCTATTATTATATCATGTTTACAAACAACCAGCAAGGTTAAATTTAATCACAGACAAATTAAATGTAACATGTAAGAATAAAGCATAAAAAAATAACTGTAAAGAAAATAAAATCCTTACAGTACTTTGATGTTATTCCCGTTGCTGGAAAACCTCCAAACGGAATTTGCACTCCCATTTATTGAATCAAAAAGAAAAAATAAATTACAAAAACATAATTAGTTCTTCTCAAAAAGAGAAGAACTCTAAAACTAAGAAAAACTTAAAAACTAAGAAATGAGAGAAAGAAAGAGAAGAGAAGATGTGTTTTTAGGTGTGTTTAGTTATGAAGAGAATAAGGGTATTTATAGGTGAGGAAAGGAATAAAAAATGGGTGAAAAAATGATTAAAAATGATTAAAAATGAAGGAAACACGGAGTAGTGAATGATGATGTCATGCTGACACAATGCGTGGCGGCGCGCACAGAATGAGGCATAGATGGGCAGCGGTGCGCGCAGACTGGAGCAGGGGTGCGTAGAAACGTGTGCGGGACTGGGAGCTATGGGCGCGGGCGCGCACGGCTGCGTGCGCAATTTCCTCTTTTTTGACCTTTTTGACCCTAATTGTCCAATTTTTCCACATTTGTTGACTTTTTCTTAGTTATTTATAAATATATTTGTGATGTATTGCCTCCAGTGTTCCTCTTTGAGTCTTTAAGTTATGTTTTTAAGCGAAAATACCTAAAAAAACAAAAAAATACCCGTGATTCTGAAAAGATAGATTTATATAAATATATGATAAAATCATATAAATATATATATATATATATATAATCAATTAATATGCATAAAATCATGTTAATTTTAGTGCTTTTTTAGCACTCATCACAACTCCCAACCAGCTTCTTGCTAGTCCCTTAGCAAGAAAAGCGATAAAAACTAAAAATTAAACTATCCTAAATCACTTCCGTGGATTGACACGGTTGCATTTAGCCTATGCTACAAGTCTTTAAACCCCTAGGTTGCCCTAGTGGACGAGTTTGAGTCTCGTGAGGGTTTTCAGTAATGATACCCATAAACATTGAATTAAATGTAAAAATTAAAAGAAATAATAAAAGCAATCAACTTAAAAACTAAAATTACAACAAAATCAAAAATTAACTTTTAAGAATAAAAGAATCCAACATATTACAAAAATGTCTCATACTTTTTAATCTCCTTTAAGATCATAATTAAAATCCCAAGCATAAGTTATTTTAATCTTCTTAAACAATCATGATTTATTATAATAATTAGTCGAAAATCATTTTCATATTTCATATAAAAAATATATCAATTTAATTTTACCCAATTTTAGTGTCAAGAATCCGAATTCGCTTCGACTCTATTCCTTACTTGTCAATCCTCTCAAAACACTGAATCTTATGGGTTTAAACACTCATACTAATTTATATGCAAAAGAGTTGATGTATAGAAATGAACTAATATGTTCGCATATGTATAAAGAATAAAGGCTCAAAGTGTTATTTTAACATTGATCTCATGAAAGGAATCGAATGTATAAATTATAAAGATATCATATATAAAAATTATTTTCATGCATAAATCAAACTCATTAAGAAAGAATTTCAAGATATATGCCTTTTACAAATGAAGAAAGTGCAATGACTTTTTAGGGGATTACTTCTTATATCTTTCTTTTGTAATAAGCCTTTACTCACAACTTTGTAGGCAATGTGGGTTATAGTATGTAGATTATACTATATATTCTTTATCTCTCAATTTTTTTTTCTAAAGATATTTTTCAATATATATATTTTAGAGAGTTAACCCATTTACAGATTGTACATTTTTTTAGGATTTTGGTGAGTGTTTAATTTTGTGGCCTTTTTGTTTGATTTTGGTTTAGGTCACCCCATATATGTCTTTTTTTTACAATCATGCACGAATGAGATAAAAACATATACTATCAATTTCTACTTAAATCATTTAATTTAAGCAAAAATAATAATAAAAATATACGACACTCTATTAAGATGAGAAAAAATTCATACATTCAATGTATTAAACCTAAGAGATCGTCTAAAAATTGAAGAAATAAGAAATGTGTTTGGAGTAGAAAAAATATATATTTCACTCTGAATAAAAAAAAAGGATCAAAATATATCTCACAAAGGTAGTCTCCACTAAAAAAAATTCATAAACACCGATTTTGGGTTTAATATAATTTCTACATCTTATTAAGAAATACTAGTTATGACAAAAAACTAACTAATTACCAAAAACAATTACAAAATATTTCGTGATATGTTTTCAAAAATTAATCTAACACTACAAAAGACTTAACTATTTACTTAAATTTGATTTAAATAAATGATAAATTTTTGTGAGAATTTTGTTTTTTTTAATTCCAAATATTACTAAATCACACAAAAAAAAAATAAAACCAAACACAATAAAAATGAAAATGTGAACATAAAATAAAATAAAAATTATTATTATTATTTTTTTTAATTTTTAAAATTGTTAATTTTTTTTTAAGTATGGTAACTTTTCACCACCTCTAACCTAGAACTTACATTGTCCTCAATGTAACAACTGTAAATTAAAGATAAATAGAAAAGAGAAGAAAGATTGCCTATTTCCTGAGAATGTGCAAGTAGTAATGGAGAAATTCATGTGCATCCATCATATTCATCAATAAAGTTCACACAGACAAATCGATGTGAACTTCTAACATCTCAACAAATATTTTTAGTTTTAACAATTTTAAAATTATTCACATGTAATTAAACTAAAATAAACAATAGAAATTAAATAAATAAAAGAAATAAAAGAAAATTACCTAAAATGATGGGTTGCCTCTCATCCAGTGCTTAGTTTAACGTCTTAGCAAGACATAAATTTATGGTGTTAAGGGTTACTCAACCAAATGCAATCCATTTCAGCAATATTGTTTAGTTCTTCTAAATAAGGCTTCACACGATGCCCATTGACTTTGAATGTTTTTTTATGTCTTGGAATCCAATAGTTCTACTACTCCATGTTCAAATACCTGAACTATTTTGAATGGTCCATCCCATCTTGATCTCAGCTTTTATGGAAACAATCTCAAACGAGAATTAAATAAAATAACTTTCATTCCAGGGTGAAGAGTCTTAGGAACTAGCTTCTTGTCATGATAGCGCTTAGTACGCTCTTTGTATAATTTGGCATTCTCATAGGCTTCATTCCTAATTTCTTCCAACTCATTAAGATGGAGTAACCGTTTTTCTCCTACTTTATCTAAATCCATGTTTAACTCTTTAATTGTCCAATAAGCCTTGTGTTCAAGTTCAACTGGAAGGTGACACGTTTTCCCAAAGATTAACCGGTAAGGTCTCATCTCAATAGGTGTTTTGTAAACGGTGCGGTATGTCCATAAGGCATCATTTAACTTAAATGCACAATCCTTCCTTGAAAGACGCACAATGCATTCCAATATCCCCTTAATTTTCCTATTACTTAATTCCACTAAACCAGAAGTTTGAGGATGATATGGAGTAGCTACTTTATGTGTGATGTTGTACTTTTTTAGTACTCCATCAAAGATCTTGTTACAAAAATGGCTACCTCCATCACTTATTATAGCTCTAGGCGTTCTAAACCTACTGAATATTAAATCCTTCAAGAATTTAACAATAACATTAGCATCATTGGTTTTAGTAGGGATAGTTTCTACCCACTTGGATACATAATCCACAGTAACCAAAATATATTGAAAACCATTGGATGGGGGAAAAGGACCCATAAAGTCAATCCCTCATACATCAAAGAGTTCAACAACTAAATTAGATGTCAAAGTCATTTCATCTCTTTTGCTTATGTTTCTTGTTCTTTGTCATCTATCACATTGTGCAAAAAACATATGAGCATCTTTAAAAAGAGTGGGCCAAAGAATCCAGATTGTAATACCTTATGGGCTGTCTTTTCACCACCAAAATGGCCCCCACAATGAAGTTCATGACAAAAAGTTAGAATGCTCTTATGTTCTTCTTCAAGTACACATCTCCCGATGACTTGATCTTGAACAATCTTGTATAAATAAGGGTCATCCCAGAAATAGTCCTTAATAGTTTTAAAAAACATTTTCTTGTCCTGATATGAAGTGTTAGGTTGCAAAACACCAGTTGCAAGATAGTTTACAATATCAACATACCATGGGTTCGGACCTATTGAAAATAATTGTTCATCAGGAAAGGTTTCAACTATATCTTCATTACTCTCATCTTTAAGAGAATTGAAGTCATAAATCAACCTAGACAAATGGTCAGCTACTAAGTTTTCACTACCTTTCTTATCCTTGATTTATAGGTCAAATTCGTGTAAGAGTAAGACCCACCTGATTAATCTTGGCTTGGCATTTGGTTTACTTAATAGGTATCTTAAAGCAACGTGATCAAAATGCACAATCACTTTAGATCCTACTAAATAAAACCTAAATTTGTCTAAAGAAAACACTATAGCCAAGAATTCCTTTTTAGTGGTGGTATAATTCATTTGGCTATCATTGAGTGTTTTGCTAGCATAGTAGATGACATGCAAACACTTATCCACTCTTTCTCCCAAGACTACTCCTATAGCATAATCAGAAGCGTCACACATTATTTCAAAAGGTAAAGACCAATTTGGTGTCATAATAACAGGGGTAGATGTTAGTTTCTCTTTAATAAATCGTATGTAAAATCCGGCATGTCCTAAAAAGCTTCTTATCCCCTTCACAGTAAAATTCATGCCCAGTTAATCTTTCCAACATTTGATCAATGAATGGAAGAGGAAAGTGATCATTTTTAGTATATAAATTTAGTTTCCTAAAATCTATACACATTCTCCATCCAGTGATTATTCTAGTGGGCACTAATTCACTTTTGTCATTTTTAACAACTGTTATCCCAGATTTCTTAGGTACCACATGCACTGGACTAACCCATTTACTATACGCAATAGGATAGATAATTCTTTCTTCTAACAATTTAAGAATTTCTTTCTTAACTACCTCTTACATATTTGGGTTTAGTCTTATTTGGGCTTCTCGTACAGGTTTAGCACCATCCTCCAAGTTGATCTTGTGCATACACATCGTATGACTAATGCCTCTTATATCCCCGATACTCCAGCCTATAGCTTTCTTAAACTGTTTAAGCACTTTGATAAGTTCCTTTTCTTAGGTTTTGGTCAAGGTTGAAGAAATTATCACTGGATAAGTTTCTCCTTCTCCCAAAAACACATATTTTAAGTGCTCAGGTAAGTCTTTGAGTTCAAGTTCAGGTGGATTGGCCTCTTTACTAGATGAAGAACTGGGTAGATTTAAAAGTGTACTAGATTTTGTCATTACTTCATCATTGTCTAGTCGTTCAAGGTACCCCTTACTTTCCTCATCTAAATCTTCTTCGACCTCTTCAAGTGTAAGAATAGTTTCAAGCTTGTCTTCTATTCTAGTTCGAGAAAAGGTGCTTTGGACAAGATTATCCAAAAGGTCAACATCAAATATTTCATCGATGGCAGAAATAGAAGGAAAAGGTGAAGAATCAAAAACTTTAAAATGAACAGTCTCTCCTAAGACTGTCATTGTCAAATTTCTATCTTAGACATCAATAATAGTTTTAGTAGTTACCATAAACGGTCTACCAAGTAGTATTGTGTGCTCTCTGTCCAATGCTAGATTTTCTTGCATATCCAGAACCACAAAGTCAACATGTATTATCAGTTTGTCTACTTGTACCAACACATCCTCAACTATTCCCTTTGGATACTTAAGAGATCTATTTGCAAGTTGAAGGGACATAGTTGTGGGTTTTAAATCTCCTAAATTAAGCTGTAAGAATATAGAGTAGGGCATCAAATTTATACTAGCACCTAAATCAAGCATTGTTTTAGCAATCTTCCTATCCCCCATAGTTATGTTTATAATAAAACTTCAAGGGTCTTTTAACTTAGGGGTAGTTTGTTCTGAAGTACAGCGCTTGAAATTTCTGATACTACTACTCGTTCATTCAATTCATACCTCATTTTTTTAGTGTTCAACTCTTTGAAAAACTTAGCATATGAGGCCACATTCATGATCACTTCTAACAATGGTAAATTGATATTTACTTTAGAGAGCATATTAAAAAGATCATAGAATTGCTTATCTTGTTTGGATTCTTTTAACCAGTGTGGAAAAGGTACTTGTAGCTAGTGTGGTTCTGTTGTCTTTTGAATTTTGGGGATGTCAGATGACCCTCCAATGAGTTTTTTAGAAGGCTTGTTAAGTTTAACACTTTTTTCTCCTTTTTTTGAGACAAGAATATCACCTTCTTTGTTACCTGAACTACAAGGTAGATCGTTAGAGATTTCAGGTAAACTGGTATTGACTACCTTACCACTTCGAAGGGTTCTTACATCATTTGCTTGTTCTGGTTGACTGGGCAATTTTCCTAGTTCTTTCTTTTGCATTTGTTCAGTCAGTTTCCTAACTTTAGATTCAATCCTTTTAACCGAAGCCTACATGGTGTTCAACCTTTGATTATTCATCAATTGGTTGTCACGACTAACTTGAATAAAAGCATTCAAGCTATCCTCTAAGGTTGGACATTGGGTGTAGGCTGGGTAATTGTTTTGCTTCCAATGGTTAGGGTAATTATATGTGTTTGGATGATACCTTTGAAAGGATTTGACTTCCTCCATGGCATCGACACTAGAATCACAAGTATTTGAAAAATTATGAGTACCATGCCCAATTGAAAAACACACTTCACACACCTCTTGATTTGGCATTTGGTGGGTAGTAAGAAGTTGCACTTGTTTAGTCAATTCAGCAAGTTGCAAGGTTATCTCATTATCGAAGCCAACTTCATTGACTCTTGCTCTCCTTCTAGCACTTCTTTGTTGGGAATTAGAACCCAACAGCTCATAAAGATTATAGGTTTCCTCTGCAGTTTTTTCTCCCACAACACCTCCAGCAGCATTATCAACCATGTATTGGCTCTGCAGTGTCAATCCATCATAAAAGAATTGGCTCTATAGTTACAATGGAAAGCTATGATTATGACATTGAATGAAAAGGAGTTTGAATCATTCCCACGCTTTATGAAAGGGCTCTTCATACATTTGAGAAAATGTTCCTATCTTTGTCCTTAGATCAATAGTCTTTTGATGAGAATAGAACCTACACATAAACATTTCATATATTGCCTCCCAAGTTTTTAGAGAACCCGGCTGTAGAGTAATGAACCATGACCAAGCTTTATCCTTGAGGGTGTAAGGAAAACACCTCATCCTAAGTTGATCTTCATTGATTGCATGTAGTGGAAAGGTTTGGACAATGGCATAGAATTCTCGAATGAAATGCAAAGGGTCTTCATTAGGGACACCGTAAGAGGAAGGCAATAAAGAATAATGAATCTTTTTCAATTCATAATACCTTACGGCCTCTTGTAATTGTATGCCGGAAGTTACATTGCCAATGATTAGCATTGTATAGTCTTTCAGCATTTTTCACCTATCTTTAGCATCTCTCATGGTTATTTGTAGTTGAAATTGATCCTCCTCCTATTGTGTATCAACATTTAGCTCTTAAAAAATAGTAGATATCTCTAAGAAATATTTCTAACTTGACAAAATGTATAGGCTTAAAGCAAAAAAGGGTGTAGGGAACCTAATTTTTTTATATTTTTTTTAGAATAAAAAAATTAAGTAAAGAGAAAATTTAATTTTTTTTTATGTTAAATTTAAAGATGGACACAATTTTTGAAACAAACAAATTTATTTCATTTGAATTTTATTACACACAAAATAAAACTAAAACAAAGAAAAATACAATAATGGGTGACCTCCCACGTAGGATTAAAATATATCGTCTTCTAGTAAGACGTTGCTTGGAGATTGTAGAATGAAAAACTCAATGTCTCCTCTTCATTGAATTTATTTTACCCCATTTGACCATCAAATTAGTCTTTGCTTTGTTTTTGCAAATGTTCAACTAACTGTTCTACTTGAACTTCCACCTTTTTGATTGGAGCTTCCACAGAGTCCAACCGTTGATTGGTTTTAGATTGGTTATCTCTACAAACTTGAATAAAAGAATTCAAGTTGTCCTCCCGGGTTTATTTATTGGGAATACTTCTTGGAATAGGCGAGTGGAATTGCTAGCATGGCTGATTTGAGCTTTGAGCGAAAGGAGGGTTATTTTGCCTCTAGGAGAAATTCAGATGATTTCTCCACCCAGGATTGTAGGTATTTGAATTGGGGTCGAACCTTAGTCTCTGTTGATATGCTCCCAATACATTAACCTATTCAGGTTCAGCTATTGTTTCTCCTTGATATGGACAGGCTACAGTACCATGTCCCATGTTGCTATACAAACCATACTATTCATTATTGGTGTTGGTTTGCGTAGTGAGAAAGGAAACTTGCTTGGTCAATCGAACATGTTGTTGTTGAACTTCATTGTTGGAATCAATTTCATGAACTCCAACTTTTCTCACTTGTGAGCTTTTCTGTTGGGAATTAGCACCCAACATCTCAAAGATGTATCAATGTCTCTGAGGTAGTCTTTTCTCCTAGTGCTCCTCCTATAGCGTTGTCGACAATGAACTAACATTGTTGTGTAAGCCCATCGTAAAAGAATTGGTTCTGCAACTATAGGGGAAAGCTGTGATGGGGACATTGAGTGAGAAACATTTTGAACCTATCACAAGCTTCATGGAATGGTTCTCCTTCCATCTGAGAGAAAGTAGCAATCTTTCCTCTCAACTCTGATGTTTTTTGGTGGGAATAGAATTTTCCCATGAATTTATTATAAATGTTCTCCTATGTCATCAAAGAACCTGGGGGAAGTGACATCAACCAAGATTTGGCCTTATACTTTAAGGTGTAGGGGAAACATCTCATTCTAAGTTGATCCTCGTTTAGAATACCGAGGGGCAAGGTTTGGACTGTAGCATAGAAGTCTCTAAGGAAGGAAAGAGAATCTTCATTAGGCATCTCATAAAAGAAAGGAAGCATAGAAAAATGAATATTTTTTAGTTCATAATTCCGAGCAGCCTCACCCAGCTGGATAGCGGTAGTTGTCGTGCCAATCACTAGTCTTGCAAACTCCTTCATGGTGGTTTCCCTAACATGTTGGTTTTCTTCCATTTCTTTCGGTTCCAGTAAAGGATTAAGGCTTGGTTCTATGTTTGGCTCAAAAACAGGTTGATGGTTGGAATCCATTCTTATTGACACTTGTTTAAATTTATGAATATTATTTACATATGGTGTAAGGGGGTTTCCTAAGCATCTCCTACCACGCATAGACTATTAAAAACGTAAGTTATTTTAATACAAAACACTAACCAAAACTAGTTAAATCCTCAGTTATTTTATTTTATTATTATTGTTTTTAAAAGAAAATAATAAACTAAAGTTTTTTTTTAATTTTTAATTTTTTAATTTTTTAATTTTTAATTTTTATTTTTTTTTAAGATAAAATAAAACTGGAGCAGGGGCGCAGAGGCACTCGTGGAAAGCAGCAGGAGCGCGCGGGACTGGGCACTATGGGCGTAGGAGCGCGCGGCTGCTTGCGCGATTTCCTCTTTTTTGACCTTTTTGACCCATTTTGTCCAATTTTTCCATACTTATTGACTTTTCCTCATTTATTTATGAATATATTTGTGATGTATTGCCTCCAGTATTCCTCTTTGAGTCTTTAAGTTACGTTTTTAAGAAAAAATACCTGAAAAATAATAAAAGTACCTGTGATTCCGAAAAGATAGATTTATATAAATATATGATAAAATCATATAAATATATATATTTTTAATCAATTAATATGCATAAAATCATGGTAATTTTAGTGCTTTTTGAGCACTCATCAGGTGGTAGTCCTTCAATGAAATCCATTGAGATCTCAGTCCATATTCGGGTAAGGATTGGCAATGGTTGTAACAATCCGGCTGGCTTCATGCAATCGGCTTTGAACCATTGGCATACTTCACACCTACGTAGGAACTCTTTTACTTTATGGTGCATATTAGGCCAACAAAAATTCTACTTAATTTTGGATAGGGTTTTATGGAAACCAAAATGCCCTTCAATAGGCAAAGAATGGAAATCCTCCAATATTTTAGGTATTAAGGAGATTGAGAGCTTAGGTATACCTTGTATTTTTTGAACCAAACCCCATCTCATTAGCATATTTGGGGAACATCTGCAAATGAGCTTTTGTCTCTCAATTTCTCATAAAAAGCATCTTGTTGGACTTCATGTTGGAGGATAGGCCACCAATCTGACTGGGATTGGGAGATAGATAGGAATTGGAATTCTATCACTCTAGACAAAGAATCAGCCCCTTGGTTCTCAATTCCCTTTTTGTATTCAATCTCATAATTATAGCCTATAAGCTTAGGCAGTCAACGTGCATGTGCTGGTGTGGTATTCTTTACTCCAATAAATACTTTAGGCTTCTTTGATCAGTCTGCACTGTGAAGTGTCTTCCCAACAAATAGGGTCTCCATAGTCTAATATCATTTACCATAGCCAACATTTCTTTCTCATAGGTAGACAATGCTAGAGTTGATCCTGATCCCTTGAGAGCAGCACTAAAATAAGCCACTGGCCTATTTTCTTGGTTGAGAATTTCCCCAAGTCCAATACCATTGGCATCACATTCAACTACAAAACGTTGTGTGGAATTAGGAAAACATAGGATAGAAGGAGATGTGAAAGCCCTCTTTAGCTGCTAGAAGGCCTTTTCAGTAGCTTCATTCCAGTGAAACCTGTCTTTACCCAATAGTTGAGTTAATGGTGTTGCTACTCCTCCAAAATGTCAAATAAACTTTTTGTAGTAGCCTACTAATCCCAAAAATCCCCCGACGCCTTTTTATGTGGTTGGTATGGGCCATTCAATGATAGCACGAATCTTTTCTAGATCAACTGAGACCACCTCCACTTGAGATGCAAAATATACCTGAATGAGCACATGCAGGGGATAAATATTCACCCTTCCACGTTGCATGTCTCGGGAACCTTATTTAATGAAACCCTAAGTTAGAGGTGGAGTCCTCTGACCCCCCTCCACTTGAGATGCAAAATATACCCAAATGAGCATATGTAGGGGACAGACATTCACCCTTCCACGGCGTATATCTCGGGCACTTTATTTTATGCTCTAAGTTAGAAGTAGTTAATAGACCTTCTTGCTTAGGATGCATGATACGTCTTATGCCTCATGATTGTAAGTGGAGTCCCCCTCCCCCTCCCCCTCCCCCACTTGAGATTCGAGATATGTCCTATGCCTCATGATTGGAGGTGGAATCCCCTACATGTAACAATAAATAACAGGAGTTCAAATGATTATCAGATCACTCATAATCCAAAATACCTCCTAAGAATAAGACTTGAGTTCCATGGCAAACCACCACTTTTATGGAAGCACGTGTGGGGGATTGTATTTTTTTCCCTTGCATGTCTCCTTTTGAGTTTACCAATGTGCACCAAATATCATGTCGAGTTCTTCAATGTACGCCTCTTTTATGGAAGCGCATATGAAGGGTTGGATATTTTTCTCTCGCATGTCACATCTAACTATAGGCCAATATTTCACCCTTGCATCTTGCATCTGAATATGGGCTATTAATTGTTTTTACTAGTTCCCCCACTTTGTTTGAAAGGGACTTCAATTGATCCCACTACTTCAGTATTAGAAGCAATATAGACGAGGTAATCCACATATTTTTCATTTAGTAAGGTAGGGTATATAGGTCCCAGGTTCACCTTGATACTTATGAATGACGACTCCTTGTCAGCTCTTTTACTCTACTAAAAGGTAGGTGGGGTATATGAGACATTTTTCTACTATAAAGAGGTGTTTTATTCTTAGTTTGAGAGGACCACATCATGGTGTAGTGCGGTATAATCAAAGCCCAACTTCTCAGGCTACACAACTAGAATTTCAATAGAGAAGACATTTCAACTAGTCATCGGCATTATGGGCTATAGGTCATAGGTACCACATAGTGATCAAATCTTCAAGGTCGATCTTTGTATAATCCATGCCTACAAAATAAATGAACTCGACTTAAACTAGTGAGAAGCTCACTGATCAGAGATGCATTATCTGGGAGTTTTAATAATAACGTGTGACCAATAAAGGCTTAGATATATTCCATCCAATTGTAAGGCCATTCACCTTCTTATTCATAAGGATTACTCAATTGTTCCTCTGTGATAATGGAGTGGCATAGTAGCATTCACCTAGCTACTTGAGAGTCAGGACCTAAAAACCAAGACCTTCAAGTCAAAGTAAATGACCTAGGTCACCTATATATATGAGACTTGATTAAGGAGCACTTATATGACGGCCTGATCAGGTAGCACTTAAATGGTGACCTAATTTCAGATTTAATAATGAGACTTAAAGAGAGTCTGAAGGGTTTACCCCTTGAAATTTGGATTAATAATGGGAATATACTCTTAACGATTTGGTAACCTTGTAATTAAGGGAGTTCGTATCAAGCATGAAAAGGTTGTAATCTATTAAAAAGCTCACTGAATCAAACTTCCTATTCATAACGGCCTAAGCCATACAAGGGTCAGACAATGAAGTATTATTCTCTTGGTATTATTTATGTAAACATGTACGCGACTCAGTGACCTAAGATACCTCGCTCATATTAAGGATAATCTTTATAAATAGTGACCTGAAGATCAAAACTTGATAGTCAAGCCATGATGACTAAGACCTAATGGAAAAGACTTGGAGGCCAAGACAT
Organism: Hippophae tibetana; assembly: GCA_037013495.1. Taxonomy (NCBI): domain Eukaryota; kingdom Viridiplantae; phylum Streptophyta; class Magnoliopsida; order Rosales; family Elaeagnaceae; genus Hippophae; species Hippophae tibetana. Next base: position 79,965,629 of record CM072812.1, on the reverse strand, counting down.
GTTCAAAGTAAACGACCTAGGTCACATCTTATTGTAAAACCTCAAGTCGTCAGTATATAACGACATGTTTATGTAACGCCTATGGCAACCCGATTTTATATATTTTGGTCGCTTGAGAGTTCCAACCTATGTAACCTCGACACCTTTTTAGTAGTTTTATTTATACCTCTTTAATGGGGAGAATACATTATCTGTTCATTTTGTCAATATTTCTACTTCTCTATAAAAATCACTACAATCCCTAACACATAAAATTCTGTCCAAATAGGTATAGTCAAAGAATAGCAGAATATCATATATTTTTGTTGATTTATAATACATAATAGTGGTGGAAAATAATCCTACAATCATTTTTTTATTTGAATCATAATATTTTTATTTTATTTTTATATTTATAAATATTTAGTTGTTAGATTTAATTTTTAGTTTACAAAATCAAAACCCCGCTTTTTAATAAATATGAGTTATTTTTCAAAATCCTCAGAAAGACTCTTACTTGTTATATACTAATTTACTACATCTTAAATAATTTAAAATAAAGTTTAAATTGACTTTTTATCTAACCCGTATCAAGTTTTACTACCTTATCAATTTTTTGTTAAATAAACTCTTAATTAATTTTATTTATTTTTAAGTATTAAAATATATAAAAAAAATTAGAAAATATTATTAAAAATTAATATATATATATTCTTTATCTGTGTTTTTATTTTGATTTATTTATATTTGTTTGTGTTTTATTTTTACTTAATTTTTTATAACCTTTATTTGCTTTTCAAAGTCATAGTAAATAAACCCATGTTATAATTTGAGATCAAATTCACAATTTCTTGAGCAAGCAATTTAGATAAATCTTCCAAGTTCAAGCAATTCATATAACGATTCAAATCATTCCATCCACGTTGAAATGATTATGAATAACCATTATGCATTCAATATAATGATAATGATGATGCTCTTGAATTAAAGTTTAGTATGATCCATCTCTTACCTACGTTTCGAGATCTAGTTGGTGAGGATCCAAACAAGAATCTAAAGGAATTTCATTTGGTCTGTTCTAGCATGAAACCTAATGGAACTACTGAAGAACAAGTAAAACGTAGAACATTTACATTCTCTTTAGAAAATAGTGCTAAAGGGTTGTTGTACTACCTAGGACTATAAATATTTGGAATGTGATGAAGCAGCTTTTCTTGGAGAAATATTTTTTAACTTATATGACCACTCTAATCAGAAAAGAAACTTGTGGTGTTCAATAGTACAATGGGTAGAATAGTTTGGCACCCGTTCTAACCCACCATAAAAGGTCAATGAAGTAGGAGTTTCTAGTACTATTGAATAACAACTAAGCATACTCACTTCAATTGTGAAACAATTAGAAATTAGACAAGTTCAAGCTTGTGGAATTTGCACTCACATTAGACACCCAACAGATATGTATCCTACTATTCAAGATTCTAATGTTGAACAAGTAAATGATATGGGAGGATACAAAGGATACCAAAGGGAAACAATTGATCCCTACTCAAACACTTATAATCCTAGTTAAAAGGATTATCCTAACTTTATCTCTTCTGGAGGCAATCAAGAAGTTTCCCTTAGTAATCCACTAGGTTTTCATTTTTTAAGAGGCTGACAACCTTATCAAATGAGAAAATAAAAGCCTCATCCATCTCAAAGTAAATCTTTAGAGGATTTGATAAATATGATAACATCCAAAAGTTCTCAGTTCTAACAAGATACTATCAAGTTCCAACAAGAATCATTCAGGTTTTAGTAAGACACAATATCTAGTATCAAAAACCTTGAAAATGGATTCAGATAGTACACTATTGAGAGACTAGAAGCACAAGTATCTAGTAAAGTCCTCTCTCAACCAATGGTCAATTCTTGAGAAAATGATAATGTTATATTATTGAGAAATAGTAAGCATCTTGAAGAAGATTATGAGGAGCAAACCAAAGAAAATGAGACTAAGGATGAGTTAATTCAAGAACAAATAAACAATTTTGACAAAGTGAAAACCAAGACAACCAATAACAAGGGAAAAAAACCACCTAATGTACAATCTAAAGTTTCAATTTCTACTTATGAACCCCATATTCCTTTTCCTAGCAAGATTGCAAAAGTAAAAAAGGATGTACATGAGTAAGAAGTCTTAAAAACATTTCAGAAAATATAGGCTAATATCCACTATTGGGTGCCATCAAGTAAGTGTCATACTATGCTAAATTTCTAAAAGAATTGTGCACCAACATGAGAAAGCTCAAATACAATGAAATAGTAAACATGGGAGATAATGTGTTAGTAGTCTTACAAAAGAAACTTCTACAAAAATGCAAGGATCCAGGTAGTTTCATCATACCATACATTATAGGTAACACTAAATTTGAAAGGGTTATGTTAGATCTAAAAGTTTCAAATTACTTTAAATCTTAGTCCCCTAAAATAAATTGGCATAGTTATCCAACTAGCTGATCCATCTAATGCTTATCCAAAGGGAGTTTTGGAAGATGTTTTAGTGCTGGTTAATGAGCTTATCTTCCTAGTAAATTTTTATATGCTTGATATGAGAGATGACTCCACTATTAAGTCCACACTCTCACTTTTGGGTAGATCATTCATAAGAACCGAATGGATAAAGATAGATGTTCATACCAAACACTAACTATGGATTTTGACAGAGAGGTTATTCACTTAAATATCTTTGAAGCAATGAGATACCATAGTGATACCATAGTGATTACAATTCCTATTTTTATGTTGATATACTTGACTTTTTAGTGCATCAAATGATTGATGTTGAAAGTACATACCTATTGGAGGTCATAAGAGATATTATAATAACCGAATATTTAATTGATGAAGAGGGAGATATTGACAAAGTAGAGGAATTGAAGAAGATTGTTACCTTCTTGACTATTCTTTAGAGATAAACCCAAGGTACAATCTTTTCTATATTTTTATTTCCATATCTAATGAGAAATGTTTTCTTTTCATTGTGCAAGCACCCACCTTGGAGCTCAAACCTCTCCTAGGACATCTTAAATATGTATACTTAGGATATGGAGCTACAATTCACGTGATTATAACATCTAAGATTTCAGTTATTCAAGAGGAGATCTTAATCCGTGTGATAACTGTATTTTATATAGTTATTTTCACCTATTTTATTAATTATAATTGCTATGTTCTTAATAATTATAGTTAATTTTCGATGAATAAATTAGTATTTATTGTTTTTTATATTTTTTAATAAAATTTAAATAATTTGTATCGAAAACGTACTTAATTGCAAATTTGTGTCCAAAAATATAATTTCAAATAAAATAGTGTTTAATTACAACTTATAAAAGTCGAAAATATAATTTAAATTTAAATCGGGCTTAATCTAAATTATTAAAAGTTTAAAAAATTAATTTAAATTAGAAAAGAGCTAAACTGTAATTAAAGAAAGTTGAAAATGTAATTTGAAATACATTTGTGGGTCAAAATGCAATTAAGAAAGTATATTTTTCTGCGCAGGTGAGAAGAACCACGCGCCATACCCACGCACGAAACGTGGACCGTCTGATCAAAGAAGAAACGGCTGAGATTCACGCATCCAAATCACACCCGACAAAATCGCGTGGGCGCAGATTCTGTTTCACGCGGCTCGGCGCCCGAGTGGGGCCCACTGGCGTGCAGGGTGGGCCCACATGTCCACTGCGTAGAATTTCCCCGCGGCACATCACTCACCGTTGGATCAGTTGAACGGTCCAGATTGAAGCACGTGGATCCAGCTGTCGCGCACCGAGCCACTCTTCGACAAAATCGCGTGTGTTGCGCTCCATCGTTTCTCCATGAGCCCGACCTACCCGTCCAATGAAATGCTGACACATGTCTCTGAATTTCTCGTAGCCAATCACATGGCGACACGTGGCATGCGTAGAAGAAAAAAAATTAGAAACGCGCAGAATTGTTTTCACGCGTGATGTTTTTTTATTTCCCCCCCATTTATTTGTGTCCCCCACTAATATAAAAAAATAAAAAAAAAAGGAATAATTTAAAAGTGGGGGATATATGTTACGGAAATTTTAATTTTGACGCGTTTTTGGTTTTGTTTTAGTTTTTTGTAGAATATCCTCTTCTTCGTTTTTCATTATTTTGAGCAGAGAGTTCTCTCTCAAATTTTTCAAGGATTTTCCAGTTCTCTGGTTTTCTTTAATTATTTCCTCTTAAGAAGTTTTCATTTTTCCTCTCTGCGTGTCTCTTTTACACGCAAAAAATTTTATTTTGACATTTTTGTTGTGTATTATCTTAGGGAAATTACAGAGAAAGAGGTTGACGAAGAAGAAGGAAATGGAAGAAATTATTTTTCATTGAGGAATCGTGAAAGAGTTTCTCCTAACTCATTTTCTTTTAATTTTTGTTTCTCTGCAATGTTTTATTTTTGTGGTGTTGTAATTTTAATTTCTGCTATGAACTAATCTATTTGTTCGAGGATTGCAGTGTTACGTAAATTATGAAACTTGAAGTAATTATTTTTGAATGATTTGTGGAACTGTTTTAACTTGTTTATTTTACCTACTTTAAATGCTTTTAATTATCGGAAGATTAATTAACTGATATGTGTCACTTAAATAAACTTGAAAAAGGAATTTTTGTGTGTTGCTCGGGATAAAATAACGTATATACATAAGGGATAGAAATATACTTTTATTGTATGTGTAACTTTTTGAGAACTCAGAACTTAATAAATCTGGTTGAAATTAATTCTCATAGGAATATAGTGAATCATTTTAACTGGATGTGTCTGTATGGAGCTTGAAAGAGATATATGGATAAATTAGGAGTTCTTGGTTAATAACTTAAAAGATGAGACCATAAATCAAGAGAGAATAAAATATTCAAGTGAATTAATTTGGGTAAACTGCAATCCTAGAATCTTCATAAAAATTGTTAAAAAGAAACAAAATTATTGATTAAGTCAAACTGCATAAAATTATTGATTGTTTGAATAAAATTAGGTTTAAATAATTTTAGTAATTAACAAGAGTTGGTAACATTTCTCTGTGGGAACGATAATTTATTTATCATATTATTACTTGTGACCGTGTATACTTGTACGTTTTTTGTGTGTTGTAAAACAGACAACAAGTTTTTGGCGCCGTTGCTGGGGAAATTCTGTTTTACCATTTTCATTGTTGATACTAATTCCAATTAATCTGATTTTAGTTCAAAAAATAAAATAAAATAAAATAAAATAAAAATTTAATATTTGGTTTTATTGCTTACTGTTATTTTCTTAGATTTGTGTGTTTATTTATGTTTTTATTTTTTATTTTTTATTTTTATTAGATCTATTTATTTCTTATTTCTTGTTAGATTTTTGGATTAAGGAAAACGTTGTATGCGACACATAAGAAATCTTGACATAGTTCCTTTAGATCTAGAAATCCATAGAACTATTTTGAATTTAAAGAAAAATAATAAACAAGACAACTTAGAACATCTAGTTATGGATAATGAAATTCCAGAAGTAGAAGAACCAAAATCCTTAAGAGATTATGCAGTGCCTATGGTTGGCGGCATTCATTCAAGCATAAGAAGACCATCAATTAAAGCTAATAATTTTGAAATTAAGCCTACAATAATTCATATGATTCAAACTTCGGTTCAATTTGGAGGTTTACCCCATGATGATCCAAACTCCCATATTGCAAACTTTCTAGAGATTTGTGACACTCTTAGGCATAATGGAGTCACTAATGATGCTATTCGATTGAAACTTTTTCCTTTTTCAATTAGGGAAAAGGATAAAAATTGGTTGAATTCATTACCATGTGGATCTATCACTACTTGGGAGCTTTACCTAGTGATACCGAAGTCAATCCAAAAAGGGATGGAAAAGAGCATTGTAAAGTAGTTACATTCAGAAGTGGAAAAGAGTTAGAAGAAATACACACGCCCATTTCTCCACCAACTCTTAGTTCTAAAGCTATTGACCCAGAAAAACAAGAAAAAGCTAATGAGAGGGTCGAAGAGAATGAATTAACAGAAAATCCTTTAAAAAAACCATTTCCAGATAATTTTGATCCTTATAATCCACCAATTCCATTTCCTCAGCGCTTCCACAAGCAAAAGTTGGATAAACAGTTCTCCAAGTTTCTTGAAGTATTTAAGAAACTTCATATTACATTCCTTTTGCTGATGCCTTGGAGCAAATGCCCAGTTATGTGAAATTTATGAAAGACATTCTGTCTAAAAAAAGAAGGTTAGGTGATTTTGAGACAGTTGCTCTCACATAAGAGTGTAGTGCCATCCTTCAGAAGAAGATACCACCTAAGCTGAAAGATCCAGGAAGTTTTACCATTCCTTGTACTATTGGTGAAAAAAAATTTGGTAGAGCTTTGTGCGATCTGGGCGCAAACATTAATTTAATGCCACTATCCATCTATCAGAGACTTGGATTAGGAGAAGCACAACCGACCACTGTGACTCTGCAACTTGAAGATAGGTTGTTGAAACACCCAAGAGGCATTATAGAGGATGTGCTTGTCAAGGTTGACAAGTTTATCTTTCCTGCATATTTCATAATTCTTGACATGGAGGAAGATAAAGAGATTCCTATTATTCTCGGGAGACCATTTTTAGCAACTGGTAGGACTTTGATTGATGTTCAAAAAGGAGAGCTCACCATCAGAGTTCAAGACCAAGAGGTAACTTTCAATGTCTTTAAAGCTATGAAATTTCCAATAGAATCTGATGATTGCCTCAGAGTTGACATGGTAAATGCTTTAGTTGAAAGCAATTTCAAGGAAAATTTGAGTACTAATGCTTTGGAACTTGCACTTGTGAATGACAATATTATTGATAACTTTGATTCTCTTGAATATCTCAAGTTAATTGAAGCATCCCCACAACTCTTTAGTCTTCAAGCTGAAAAAGAGGCAACACAAGTTGTAGCACCGTCTAAGTTTACCTATGTGAAGCAATCTATGGAACAAAAACCACTATTAGAGCTTAAACCATTGCCTAACCATTTGAGGTATGCTTATTTGGGTGAAATGTCAACCATGCCTGTGATTATTTCAGCATCTCTAGATGAAGATCAAGAAAAGAAGTTGTTAAGAGTGTTGAGAAATTACAAGCTGGCATTAGGGTAGTCTATCTCTGACATTAAAGGAATTAGCCCTTCACTATGCATGCACAAGATCTTTTTTGAGGAAGATTTCAAACCTACTATTGAGCATCAACGTCGTCTGAATCCAATCATGAAAGAGGTAGTAAAAGATGAGATCATTAAATGGTTAGATGTAGGTATTATCTATCCTATTTCAGATAGCTCTTGGGTCAGCCTAATTCGTTGTGTTCCGAAGAAAGGAGGAATTACAGTGGAGGTTAATAGCAACAATGAGCTAATTCCCACAAGGAAAGTGACGGGTTGGCGAGTATGCATGGATTATAGGAAGCTCAATAAGGCCACTCGAAAGGATCATTTTCCTCTTCCATTTATTGACCAAATGCTAGACAGATTGGTAGGACATTCTTTCTATTGTTTCTTGGATGGATATTCAGGATACAACCAAATTGCTATCACACCCGAGGATCAAGAGAAGACCACTTTCACTTGTCCATATGGAACTTTTGCATTTCGAAGAATGTCGTTTGGACTTTGCAATGCCCCAGCCACTTTTCAAAGGTGTATGATGGCTATCTTCTCAAACATGGTGGAAAATTTCATTGAGATATTTATGGACGACTTCTCAGTGTTTGGAGATTCATTTGATATGTTCTTGCATAACCTTTCTTTGGTCTTATGATGACCAAATCCCCGGCAACGGTGCCAAAAACTTGATTACCAAATCCCCGGCAACGGCGCCAAAAACTTGATTAGCGAAAAACGGCATCGCCGATTCTTGCCAATACTTTGGTTTTAATATTTATAAAACTCTCGCAAGTGCACGAATCATTTCGAAGAAAATGATAAGTATACTCCCAAGGTCGATCTAAGGAAGGAATGTGTGTGGTTTTTAATTTATTATTCAAACTTCTAAAAACGAAATTAAATCCTAAACATCCTGTCACGATATTTTGGGGTTTTTGTGTTTTTAATCTACTTACATAAAAATAAACATAGATTCAATAAACATTTATGCAAATTTTATCATTTATAATGGCGGAGTATTTATGGATATAATAACTAAGTTAATTATGCTTGCTCATATTATCTAGGTTATTAAAGATATGAATTGATATTTATTGATTCTCCCTTTTTTGTATGAATACCACCTTTGGTGGGGTTAGATATTCTTTGTTAACTAAAAAAATCAATTAACACCTATGGGTGGGGTTGATAACTAATTTGCCTAATTAAATTAATTCCTTTTTCTAAGAGATTGAAAATGAACCATTTAAATGCCACCTTTGGTGGGGTTAGACAGTTTAAACTTTATTCAAGGTGTCCAAATTAAACCTAAGAATTTAGTTATCCGAGTACTAACTTTCAAGTTTTAAAACCACTACTGAAAACATGTCGTCAATACATTTTCAGATAATAATTCTTATAAAAACTTTTGAAATAGAGCTTCACTCTAACTACCGGGCGATTGTACCATCAAATAAAAGAGCACTACTCTAAATCAGACCGGATAACTAAACCTTAAAATCTAATTTTCAGTTTTAAGTTTGTAATGAAAAATAATATATTTCTCTCTAACATTTTTAATATAAAAATCTTGAATAAAAATAAAATCAATTCATTTTAGAAATTTTCACCTATTTAATATTTCGCAAGCATAACAACGTTATTATTACATCATGATTATAAACAGCCAGCACAGTTAAATTTAATCACAGACAAATTAAATATAACATGTAAGAATAAAGCATAAAAAATAACTGTAAAGAAAATAAAATCCTTACAGACCTTCGACGCTATTCCCGTTGCTAGAAAAACTACAAGCGGAATTTGCACTCCCATTTATTGAATCAAAGAGCTAAAATATTACAAAAACATAACTAGTTCTTCCCAAAAAGGGAAGAACTCTAAATCTAAGAGAAATTAACTAAGAAAAGCTAAAAACTAAGAAAACATAAGAAAAACTAAGAAAAACTAAAGAATCTTAAAAATCTAAGAAAAGAGAGAAAAGAATGTATTTGGAGGTGTTTTTAGGTGTGTTTTGAAGTGAAGGGAAGGGGGGTATTTATAGGTGAGGATGGAGAGAAAAAATGAGTAAAAAAATGTAAAAATGCGTATTGGAATTGCTGAGGTCATTAATGACGTCGTGCTGACATCATGGGGTGGCTGCACGTGAAAAATGGGTGTCGGCGCGTGCGGATGAACAGTACCCGCGCGCGCAGTGCTGCGCGGATGAACAGTGCCCGCGCGCGCAGCTTGGGGCGGAGCTGGGCGCGGCGGCGCGTTTTTCTCCTTTTTGACATTTTTGTCCTTTTTGACCCATTTTGTCCAATTTTTCCATATTTGTTGACCTTTCCCCATTTATTTATTAATATATTTGTGATGTATTGCTTCCAGTATTCTTCTTTGAGTCTTTAAGTTGCATTTTTAAGCCAAAATACCTGAAAAACAATAAAAATACCCGTGATTCCGAAAAAGACAAATTTATATAAATATATGATAAAACATATAAATATATATATTTTTAATCAATTAATGTGCATAAAATCATGGTTATTTTAGTGCTTTTTGAGCACTCATCACAACCCCCAACCAGCTTCTTGCTAGTCCCTTAGCAAGAGAAGCGATAAAAACTAAAAATTAAACTATCCTAAATCACTTTCGTGGATTGAAACGGTTGCATTTAGCCTATGCAATAAGCCGTTAAACCCCTAGGTTGCCCTAGTGGACGAGTTTGAGTCTCGTGAGGGTTTTCAGTAATGATACCCACAAACATTGCACTAAATATAAAAATCAAAAGAAATAAAAACAATCAAATCAAAAACTAAAATTACAACAAAATCAAAAATTAATTTAAGAATAAAAGAAAACAACATATCATAAAAATGTCTCTTACTTTTTAATCTCTTTTAAGATCATAATTAAAATCTCAAGCATAAGTTATTTTAATCTCTTTAAACAATCATGATTTATTATAATAATTAGTCGAATATCATTTTCATATTTCATGTCAAAAATGTATCAATTTAATTTCACCCAATTTCAGTGTCATGAATCAGAATTCGCTTCGACTCTATTCCTCACAAGTCAATACTCTCAAAACACTGAATCCTATGGGTTCAAACACTCATACTAATTTATATGCGAAAGAGTTGATGTATAGAAATGAACTAATAGGTTCGCATATGTATAAAGAATAAAGGCTCAAAGTGTTGTTTTAACATTGATCTCATGAAAGGAATCGAATGTATAAATTATAAAGATATCATATATAAAAATCATTTTCATGCATAAATCAAACTCATTAAGAAAGAATTTCAAGATATATGCTTTTTACAAATGAAGAAATTGCAATGACTTTTTAGGGAATTACTTCCTATATCTTTCTTTTGTAATTAGCCTGTACTCACAACTTTGTAGGGAATATAGGTCATAGTATGTATATGATACTATATTTTTTTTATCTCTCTATTTTTTTTTCAATATATGTATATTTTAGAGAGTCAACCCATGTACAGATTGTACATTTATTTTGGATTTTGGTGAGTGGTTAATTTTGTGGCTTTTCTGTTTGATCTTGGTTTAGGTAACCCCAGATATGTCTTTTTGTTTTTGTAGCAGTCATGCATAAATGAGATATAAGCATATACTATCAATTTCTACTCAAATCATTTAATCTAAGCAAAAATAATAATAAAAAATATATGATACTCTATTAAGATGAGAAAAAATTCATACATTCAATGCTAATACCTATAGAGATCATCTAAACTTTTTGAATAAATAAGAAATGTGTTTGGAGTAGAAAAAATATATATTTCACTCTGAATAAAAGAAATTAGGCTCAAATTATATCTCACAAGGGTAGTCTCCACTAAAAAAAATTCATAAACACCGATTTTGGGTTTAATATAATTTCCACATTTTATCAAGAAATACTAGTTATGACAAAAACTAACTAATTATCAAAAATAATTACAAAATATTTCATGATATGTTTTCAAAAATTAATATAACAGTACAAAAGACTTAATTATTTACTTAAATTTGATTTAAAGCAATGATAATTTTTTGTGAGAAAATATATAATTTTTTTTTTAATTTTTAAATTGTTAATTTTTTTTTAATTAAGCATGGTAACTTTTCACCACCCCCAACCTAGAACGTACATTGTCCTCAATGTAACAACTCTAAATTAAAGATAAAGAGAAAAGAGAAGAAAGATTACCTATTTCTTGAGAATGTGTAAGTAGTAATGGAGAAATACAGGTGCATCCATCATATTCATTATTAAAGTGTATACAGACAGATCGCTGTAAACTTCTAACATCTCAACAAATATTTTTAGTTTTAACAATTTAAAAATTATTAAACTAAAATGAACAATCAAATTAAGTAAATAAAATAAATAACAGAAAATTACCTAAAATGATGGGTTGCCTCCCATCGAGCGCTTAGTTTAACGTCTTAGCAAGACGTAACTTGGGGATTGCCTTTTAAGTAAACTCAATGTCCCCTCATCATTGAGTCAATCGAACCTACAAGTAAGACAAGGTTGTCTACCTATACTATTTCAAACATGCCCTATTGATTTTTAAATTTTTCTGTACCAAAAACTAAGGGCATGCTTGAGGGTTTTAGATAAATCTAGGTGCAAATCAAATAATTAAGGCATCATAACACAATTGTACCTAGATCAAGCAAAGAAACTAACTCTTGAGATTGTAATTAAAACTTTAAAATTTTTGAGATAGTTTCAAATTTTTTTTTTTTATTATTTTTTTTTTAAGGTTAAAATAACATAATTAGTATTAACCAAGAGTACTCCCAGGAAAGAATGGTGGGGCAAAGGCTCCTTAAATACCATCCTCCTAGACAGAGCAACGTTCCCAGGAAAGACTAGTGGCACAAAGGCTTCCAAGAACTAGTCTCCTAGACAGAACTCCCTTAGATCTTTACTTTTCATTCTATTAAAATTAAGTTAATTAAGTTTAGTTAAGTAAAAAATCTAAGTTAATTAAGTTAATAAAAATCTAATTTAATTAAAAAGCTAAGTTGGTTAAGTAAAAAAATCTAAATTAATTAAAAAAAACTAAGTTAATCAAAGTTAATTAAAAAGTTCAAGTTAATTAAGTTAAGTTAATTAAAAAGCTAAGTTAAAAATCTAAGTTAGTTAAGTTAAAAAATAATCTAAGTTAATTAAAAAGTTAAGTTAATTAAGTTAAGTAAACTAAAAATTTAAGTTAATTAAGTTAATGAAAAATCTAAGTTAATTAAGATAAATAAAAATTAAGAGAAAAAAATAGTTAAAGAAAAAAAAATAAAAATTAAATAAAAATAAAAATAAAAATAAAAATAAAAATAAATAAAATTAAAATTGAAATAAAATAAAATAAAATAAAATAAAGTTAAGATTTTAAATAAAAACTTAAAATTAAATGAAAATTAAAAATTAAGTTTTTTTTTATTTATTATTTTTTTTTCAATTTTTTTTTTACTATTCATGAATTGTAATTTTATTTTGCTATCTACACTATAAATTTTATTTATTTATTTCAACTTAAAATTTTTGAAATTTTAAATTTTTTTTTTTTACTTTTTATTTTTTTTTACTATTCATGAACGGTAATTTTATTTTACTATTCACGCTATATTATTTCTTATTAACTTAAATTTTTTTTTTATTTTTTTTTACTATTCATGAACGGTAATTTTATTTGACTATTTACACTATACTATTTTTTATCTTAAATTTTTTTTTATGTTTTTAAGTTTTAAAATATTTGTTTTTTTTACTATTCATGAACGGTAAAAAATTTTACTTCAAATTTCAAATTTCTAAATTATTTTACAATTAAAAAAAAATTATTTTTTTATTTTTTATTTTTTTATTTTTTTTATTTTTATTTCTTATTTCTTATGAAATTTGAAATTTGATTATTATTTTTTATTATTAAAAAAATCACAATGATTTACACCACAAAAATGTTTTTAAAATTTTGATAAATAATTTAAAAACCGCTATTCCTTCCCCGGCAACGGCGCCAAAAACTTGATGACCAAATCCCCGGAAACGGTGCCAAAAACTTGATTACCAAATCCCCGGCAACGGCGCCAAAAACTTGATTAGCGAAAAACGGCATCGCCGATTCTTGCCAATACTTTGGTTTTAATATTTATAAAACTCTCGCAAGTGCACGAATCATTTCGAAGAAAATGATAAGTATACTCCCAAGGTCGATCTAAGGAAGGAATGTGTGTGGTTTTTAATTTATTATTCAAACTTCTAAAAACGAAATTAAATCCTAAACATCCTGTCACGATATTTTGGGGTTTTTGTGTTTTTAATCTACTTACATAAAAATAAACATAGATTCAATAAACATTTATGCAAATTTTATCATTTATAATGGCGGAGTATTTATGGATATAATAACTAAGTTAATTATGCTTGCTCATATTATCTAGGTTATTAAAGATATGAATTGATATTTATTGATTCTCCCTTTTTTGTATGAATACCACCTTTGGTGGGGTTAGATATTCTTTGTTAACTAAAAAAATCAATTAACACCTATGGGTGGGGTTGATAACTAATTTGCCTAATTAAATTAATTCCTTTTTCTAAGAGATTGAAAATGAACCATTTAAATGCCACCTTTGGTGGGGTTAGATAGTTTAAACTTTATTCAAGGTGTCCAAATTAAACCTAAGAATTTAGTTATCCGAGTACTAACTTTCAAGTTTTAAAACCACTACTGAAAACATGTCGTCAATACATTTTCAGATAATAATTCTTATAAAAACTTTTGAAATAGAGCTTCACTCTAACTACCGGGCGATTGTACCATCAAATAAAAGAGCACTACTCTAAATCAGACCGGATAACTAAACCTTAAAATCTAATTTTCAGTTTTAAGTTTGTAATGAAAAATAATATATTTCTCTCTAACATTCTTAATATAAAAATCTTGAATAAAAATAAAATCAATTCATTTTAGAAATTTTCACCTATTTAATATTTCGCAAGCATAACAACGTTATTATTACATCATGATTATAAACAGCCAGCACAGTTAAATTTAATCACAGACAAATTAAATATAACATGTAAGAATAAAGCATAAAAAATAACTGTAAAGAAAATAAAATCCTTACAGAACTTCGACGCTATTCCCGTTGCTGGAAAAACTCCAAGCGGAATTTGCACTCCCATTTATTGAATCAAAGAGCTAAAATATTACAAAAACATAACTAGTTCTTCCCAAAAAGGGAAGAACTCTAAATCTAAGAGAAATTAACTAAGAAAAGCTAAAAACTAAGAAAACATAAGAAAAACTAAGAAAAACTAAAGAATCCTAAAAATCTAAGAAAAGAGAGAAAAGAATGTATTTGGAGGTGTTTTTAGGTGTGTTTTGAAGTGAAGGGAAGGGGGGTATTTATAGGTGAGGATGGAGAGAAAAAATGAGTAAAAAAATGTTAAAAAAATGTAAAAACGCGTATTGGAATTGCTGAGGTCATTAATGACGTCATGCTGACGTCATGGGGCGGTTGCACGTGAAAAATGGGTGTCGGCACGCGCGGATGAATAGTACCCCCGCGCGCAGTGCTGCGCGGATGAACAGTGCCCGCGTGCGCAGCTTGGGGCGGAGCTGGGCGGTGGGGCGCGGCGGCGCGTTTTTCTCCTTTTTGACATTTTTGTCCTTTTTGACCCATTTTGTCAAATTTTTCCATATTTGTTGACCTTTCCCCATTTATTTATTAATATATTTGTGATGTATTGCTTCCAGTATTCTTCTTTGAGTCTTTAAGTTGCATTTTTAAGCCAAAATACCTGAAAAACAATAAAAATACCCGTGATTCCGAAAAAGACAAATTTATATAAATATATGATAAAACATATAAATATATATATATTTTTAATCAATTAATTTGCATAAAATCATGGTTATTTTAGTGCTTTTTGAGCACTCATCATCTTATAAAAATGCGAAGAAACAAACTTGGTTTTAAATTGGGAAAAGTGCCACTTCATGGTAGAAGAAGGTGTTGTTCTCGACCATTTAATTTCGTCAAAAGGAATTGAAGTGGATAGGGCAAATATTGAAACCATTGAGAAACTACCGCCTCCAACCTCGGTGAAAGGAATTAGAAGTTTTCTTAGTCATGCAGGATTTTATAGGCGATTCAGAAAGGATTTCTCCAAGATATCTCAGCCTTTTTGCAACCTTTTGGAGAAAGATACAAAATTCACATTTGACAAAGATTGTTTTGAAGCTTTCCAGGTTTTGAAAGAAAAGTTGATCACGGCTCCCATCATTATTGCACCAGATTGGAACCTACCTTTCGAGCTAATGTGTGATGCCAATAATTTTGCGGTAGGAGCTATTTTAGGACAACGAAAAAAGAGAGTTTTCCATGCCATTTACTATGCCAGCAAAACTTTGACCGAAGCTCAACTGAATTATGCTACCACTGAAAAAGAATTACATGCTGTTGTATATGCTTTTGAAATGTTTCGTTCCTACCTAATCGGCACTAAGGTGACAGTTTATACGGACCATTCTGCTATAAAATATCTTATGGCTAAGAAAGATGCAAAACCGAGATTGAATAGATGGATCCTCCTACTACAAGAATTTGATTTGGAGTTCAAGGATAAAAAGGGAACCGAAAATCAAGTGGCTGATCATCTATCGAGATTGGAGAATAATAATGGAGTCGTAGACAAGACAATCATTGGTGAGACTTTTCTTGATGAGCGACTATTTTTCTTAGATCATAGAAGTGTGCCATGGTACGCAGACTATGTTAATTATATTGTAAGCAATGTGCTCCCACCTGAAATGTCTTTCCAACAGAAGAAATATTTGATGTCTGGGGAATTGATTTCATGGAGCCGTTTGTCTCTACCTTTACATGCTTTATCCATAGTATACCCCTTTGAGCTTCAAAGTTTATATATATATTTTTATTTCATTTCAAAAGCCTACTTAAAAAAATATATATGTGTGCAGAGATATGTCTATTTTTCTTATTGAACTAACATGTGACAATTGTTAGTAAATATTTAATGATATATCGGAAAAAAAAGGATACTTGAAAAAAAAAGATTCTAAAAAAACAGAAAAAAAAAATTATTGTATGTTATGTTAAATCCCAAATTGGGAAGTATTTATTGGGATGATAGAAGATCTCTTGTTTCAATCCTAAAATTTTGTTTAGGAAAAATTGAGCTAAATATATCTTTTATCCTACCTTTACCTAAGTCATACATTACAAGCTTAATAAAGTCCTATTGATTTTTGGTTGTGTTTGTCTACATTAGTGGAGAGAGAAATGAAAAATAAACGTATGAGATTTATGATTTCATTAAAATCGGTTTGATTTTATATTTGCATAAACTGATCCGGATTGCATGTGATGAAATATGAAAAGACTTCACACAAAACTACAATTTATTGTGAAAATGGAATATATTTTTAAATTGATTTTGATACTTAGATAAAATTCTTTTATTTCTTTGAGTTATGTAATTTGGAATGATTAAAAAGAAATATTTTGAAAATTATTATTTTAAATGCAGTTATCTTTGTTTTTTTTTCTTTCTTTTTGCTCGAGGACTAGCAAAAACTTAAATTTGGGTGTGTTGATAACTGTATTTTATATAGTTATTTTCACCTATTTTATTAATTATAATTTCTATATTCTTAATAATTTTAGTTAATTTTCGATGAATAAATTAGTATTTACTGTTTTTTATATTTTTTAATAAAAATTAAATAATTTGTATCGAAAACGTACTTAATTGCAAATTTGTGTCCAAAAATATAATTTCAAATAAAAGAGTGTTTAATTGCAATTTATAAAAGTCAAAAATATAATTTAAATTTAAATCGGTCATAATTTTAATTATTAAAAGTTTAAAAATTTAATTTAAATTAGAAAAGAGCTAAACTGTAATTAAAGAAAGTTGAAAATGTAATTTGAAATACATTTGTGGGTCAAAATGCAATTAAGAAAGTATATTTTTCTGCGCAGGTGAGAAAAACCACGTGCCATACCCACGCGCTAAACGTGGACCGTCTGATCAAAGAAGAAACGGCTGAGATTCACGCATCCAAATCACACCCGACAAAATCGCGTGGGCGCAGATTCTGTTTCACGCGGCTCGGCGCCCGAGTGGGGCCCACTGGCGTGCAGGGTGGGCCCACATGTCCACTGCGTAGAATTTCCCCGCGGCACATCGCTCACCGTTGGATCAGTTGAACGGTCCAGATTGAAGCACGTGGATCCAGCTGTCGCGCACAGAGCCACTCTTCGACAAAATCGCGTGTGTTGCGCTCCATCGTTTCTCCATGAGCCAGACCTACCCGTCCAATGAAATGCTGACACATATCTTTGAATTTCTCGTAGCCAATCACATGGCGACACGTGGCATGCGTAGAAGAAAAAAACATTAGAAACGCACAGAATTGTTTTCACGCGTGATGTTTTTTTATTTCCCCCCCATTTATTTGTGTCCCCCACTAATATAATAAAATAAAATAAAAGGAATAATTTAAAAGTGGGGGATATATGTTACGGAAATTTTAATTTTGACACGTTTTTGGTTTTGTTTTAGTTTTTTGTAGAATACCTCTTCTTCGTTTTTCATTATTTTGAGCAGAGAGTTCTCTCTCAAATTTTTCAAGGATTTTCCAGTTCTCTGGTTTTCTTTAATTATTTCCTCTTAAGAAGTTTTCATTTTTCCTCTCTGCGTGTCTCTTTTACACGCAGAAAATTTTATTTTGACATTTTTGTTGTGTATTATCTTAGGGAAATTACAGAGAAAGAGGTTGATG
Organism: Hippophae tibetana; assembly: GCA_037013495.1. Lineage (NCBI taxonomy): Eukaryota > Viridiplantae > Streptophyta > Magnoliopsida > Rosales > Elaeagnaceae > Hippophae > Hippophae tibetana. The sequence continues at coordinate 79,947,662 of CM072812.1, read as the reverse complement.
AAGAAGAAGGAAATGGAAGAAATTATTTTTCATTGAGGAATCGTGAAAGAGTTTCTCCTAACTCATTTTCTTTTAATTTTTGTTTCTCTGCAATGTTTTATTTTTGTGGTGTTGTAATTTTAATTTCTGCTATGAACTAATCTATTTGTTCTAGGATTGGAGTGTTACGTAAATTATGAAACTTGAAGTAATTATTTTTGAATGATTTGTGGAACTGTTTTAACTTGTTTATTTTACCTGCTTTAAATGCTTTTAATTATCGGAAGATTAATTAACTGATATGTGTCACTTAAATAAACTTGAAAAAGGAATTTTTGTGTGTTGCTCGGGATAAAATAACGTATATACATAAGGGATAGAAATATACTTTTATAATATGTGTAACTTTTTGAGAACTCAGAACTTAATAAATCTAGTTGAAATTAATTCTCATAGGAATATAGTGAATCATTTTAACTGGATGTGTCTGTATGGAGCTTGAAAGAGATATATGGATAAATTAGGAGTTCTTGGTTAATAACTTAAAACATGAGACCATAAATCAAGAGAGAATAAAATATTCAAGTGAATTAATTTGGGTAAACTGCAATCCTAGAATCTTCATAAAAATTGTTAAAAAGAAACAAAATTTTTGATTAAGTCAAACTGCATAAAATTATTGATTGTTTGAATAAAATTAGGTTTAAATAATTTTAGTAATTAACAAGAGTTGGTAACATTTCTCTGTGGGAACGATAATTTATTTATCATATTATTACTTGTGACCGTGTATACTTGCACGTTTTTTGTGTGTTGTAAAACAGACAACACCGTGTTTTGAGATAATACAAATCAGCGATTAGGTAGACAATTGCTGACATTAAGGGAATCGGTGGCCCTATATGCATGCAAATAATATTACTTGAAAATGACGCCAACCCAACAAGAGACCCACAAAGGTGAGTGAATTCGCTAATGATGGAAGTGGTTAAGAAATAAGTTATCAAGCTATTTAAAATGGATGTAATATTTTCAATTCTAGACAGCAAGCTAGTTAGTACAGTCCAAATGGTTCCAAATAAGTTAGGAGTTATAATGGTGATGAATGAGAATAATGATTTGATTCCTACCTGACTCCAAACCGGATGGAAAATTTGCACTAATTTTTGAAAGCTCAAATCTATGACTCATAAAGATCATTTTCCATTACCTTTTATTGATCTAATACTTGAGCATTTAACAGGCCATACTTACTATTATTTTCTTAATGGTTTTTTAAATTATAATCAGATTGACATTGCACCATAAGAATAAGAGAAGACAACATTCACTTGCCCCTTTCGAACCTCGCTTATAGACATATGTCATTTGTCTTTTGTAATGCCCCTATCACATTCCAGAGGTGTATGATAAGTATTTTTTCGATTTTATAGAGAGCATTATAGAAGTGTTTATGGATGATTATACTTTATATTTAGATTCATTTGATAACTACCTCAGTAACCTTACATTAATTCAAGAGAGATACGTAGAAACTAACCTTGTACTTAATTGGAAAAATGTAATTTTATGGTAGATCAAGGTATAGTTCTAAGGTATGTAATATCATTTAAGGGAATGAATTTCATATAGATCTTATTTGTTCCTTACCACGTCCTACTTGTGTGAGAGAGGTTAGTTCTTTTCTTGGTCATGTAGAATTCTATCGAAGATTTATACAAGATTTCTCAAAAATAGCAAGGCATCTATGCCATTTGCTCCAAAAATATGTAGTACTTGTTTTCAATGAAGTGTGTCTCAAAGCATTTAATAGATTGCAATAACATTTAACCACAACACCTATCATTAAGCCATCTAGTTGGAGTTTACTATTTGAGTAGATATGTAACACAAGTGACTATGAATTTGAAACTATTTTGGGACAAAGGGTTGGAAAGGTACTAAATGCCATACATTATGCATCACAAAATTTAAACGATGCCCAACTCAATTACTCCCTAACATAGCAAGAGTTTTTACCTATAATTTTGGCTTTAGAAAAAACTTGATCATACATAATTGGAACTAAAGTAACAATTTTCTCTGATAATGCAATTCTTAGGTACTCACTCATGACTAAAGATGCCAAGCCAAGGCTAATAAGATGGATTATTCTTCTACAAGAATTTAACCTTGAAATCAAAGATAAAAAAAATGAAGTGAAAATGTTAGTACTAGATTATCTCAAAGGATTAATTCAAGTAGAAGATTTAGTTCTAAGAAGTGAGAACTTTCTAGATGAGCATCTACTTAAGACCACAATGTTTACTTGGTCACAAAATATTTCCCATAAGGCTTATCACAAGCAAGCAAATTCAAACTCAAGAAGATTGCTAAACAATATGTGTGGGATGACGATAATGCACAAACAATTTTACATATAGATTTTGTAAAAATTTCAAAATGCTCTCAAATGCACGAATCAATTATAGAAAATGATAAATATACTCCAAGGTCAGTCTAAAGAGGAATCATTTGGTTTCTAAACTATTCAATAAATTCTTAAAAATGAAAATAAAACCTAAAGATTTTGTTACAAAATTTGGGTTGAAATCCTAATATAATCACAACAAAATAAAGACAGATTCAATAAATATTCAGGCATTTAGATATTTATTATGTTGTGAAAAACTTATGGGATGTATTATCTAGTTGGTTATGCTCGTTAAATATTAAATAAATTATTAAAAATTTGAATTAAGATTATCGATTATCTCATTTTTGTATGAAAATATCTTAGGATAGAGATCATTTTTTTATCAATAATAAACCAAATCCTTATGTGTGACATGTTAATGGATTTTATTATTAAATTTTGATGCTTTAAAAGAACCATTTAATTGTTTTACTTAGGTGAGGCGTGATAATTTAAACTTCATTAAGGTGTAAAAATTATATTTAAGAATTTAATTATATGATAAATGACTTTCAAATTTTAAATTTATTATGAAAAATATATCGTCAATATATCTTTCAATAATAATTATTATAAAAATATTTGAAATAACGTTTATACTTCAATTATACATATGAACCAAATCACTCATAAAAAAATAGTACTCTAAATCAGATTTAGATAATTAAATCTTAAATATAACTTTCATATTTTAGGTTTATAAATGAAAATTTTAGAATCATTATATTTTTTGAAAAAATATTTTACCTAATTAATATTTCACAAGCGTAACAACGTTACTAATATCTCACCATAATTTTAGCCAGACATGCTCAATTTAATAATTAATTAGAAGATTAAATATAGCATGTAAAAATAACATATAAAAAATAACTAATAAGAATACAAAAATATACCTCAATAGAGTTTTCTTGAATTATTTCAAGAAAATCTCCAAAAGAAATACCGAGTTTTTATTGAATTGGATCTACAACTATTACATAAACTAAAATTTGTTCAACTCTCAATCTAAAGAAAAACTTTAAATTAAGTGAAAGTTTCTTTTTTAATTATGGACCTAATAAGCTAGAGGGTGATCGAGAAGAATATCAATGAAAGTATGAAAAATTAAAATTTCTTAGAACGGCCAGACATGTAATCGCGTGTAAATAAAGTAATGTGGAAATATAAATATCAACACACGAGATTTTAAGGTGAAAATAACCTAAGACACACCAATGACCAAAAAGGATAACCACCAGTCCATCGGGCCACCTAACAATCCATTATGACAAATAAGGTCTAATTACAAGAGTAGGACTCAAACTACCCACCAAGGTAATGCCCCTTAAGTAATCTATTTACAAGCTATTACTTTCATAACAGTTTCTACAAAAAAATGTGTTTGTATTCAGACCAACGTTCCAATAAACTCGAGTCATATGAGATCAATCAAACTCGTACAACTAGCACCTAAAAAGTTAGCACAATGACACAAGTGAAAAGAGTGTCCTATAGTATATTCAATAATAAACAATCCTAGCTAGATGATTTAATAAGTATATAAAATAAATCGAAATCATCTAGAAACCATAAAACAATCAATTTAAGCACAAGTTCAACAAAGATAGCTTCTTTAAAAATTAATAATAAAAGCAAATGATCAAGAACGAAAATAAAGAAAAAGCTATAAGAAAATATGACCAAAATATCATAAAGCAATTCAGCTTATTAATCAATCAAATACAATCACCAATTTTTAATAAATTAACTAAATAAAAAATTATAAAGAATTATGATCTTATATTTGCAAAATAAGAGAGAGATTAATATAAAGAGAATAATATTTTGTGTGGTTAAAAAATTATGAGTAAATGGTATGAATAAATAGTATGAGTTGAAACCCTAGACAAAAGGTTAATTATAAAATTGTCCTTAAAAGTATTTAGAAGAGCTTAAAAACATAAGGAAAATATAGTCAAAATAATAATTGATTAGAGTAAAAATTAGGTTAAATTTGAAAATCTACTCACTCGATCGATCGAGTATGGACCCTCGATTAATCGACTATGAATTTCTTGATCGATCTAGTTAAATCTCAATTGATCTAGCGAAAAAATTAATTAATTTAGAAATAAGTAGATTGATCTAGTGCTTAATTTATCAAGTTAATGCTTAAATTGATCTAGTCATATTAAAAATTAATTCAACAGTTTTAATTAAGCTCGATTGATCTAGTCACCACTCGATTGATTAAGTGACCTATTTGAAAATGTTTCTATTTGTCTAATATGAAATCTAATGTGCAATAGAACATAGATATACATGAGATGTGATTTTTGAGACTCGATAATTTCTTCATATTGAAAAATTCTTGATAGACACACCTAGAAACTAATATTACATACAAATATTTTGTTTATGAATATCACCAACACTCACAAACATTACAATCTCTCCCTTTAGCATATTCATGTTACAAAACCTATTTCTCACTATGTAATACTCATAGGAAAAAAATTACATAGTGGAGCTATCCTATGATTCAGTGAACCATCTTCGCTTGTATCTTGATAGCTCTTGTTTCCACTAAAAAAATATAAAAAAAACAAGCAAACAACTTGTCCCGAAGGACTCATTGTTCATAATAGTTTAGTGTAATTAACAATATAAAAGTGAAGAATGTTTAAAAGAATATTAAACAAATGATAAAAATTAAAAAACAAATCCCTCTATGAAAAATATCCCAAAAAAGTCAAGTTAATTTGAAAATAGAAATCTCCCCCTAAATTGACTATCCAATTTTTTTGATGTTTCAATTAAAGTTCATAATTTTTTATACCATTTTTTCTCTATCTTTCTATCATATGAATAAACAATATAATCATGAAGTAATAATAATAGGTTAAGTAAGCAAACAATGCATTTAATGATAAAAAATAGTACATATTATGAAAAGCTTAGAACAATCAAAACAAAGAGCTAAAAACAACATTTTTTTTTCAAAAATGAATAAACTCTTCTTAAGTTCTACGAGTCCACTAAATAAATTAGAATAAAATAAAAAATTATAAAAATTGATATATATTTTTTTAATTGATGGTAGTAGACTTAGCATAACATAATTATAAAAGTACACACAAATGATGGAATTAATTTTGTTCAAAGTGTGAGAACATGAATATATGTAGACAAGTCACACAAACATACTAATACATATAGTGACATATCGACAGTCATCAAAAGTGAAATAAAAATAAAAACTACAATAGTATGTCAACTGGTCCCTTTATGATTAGTTATGAAGGATTTAAAGAAAGAAGTATCACATATCATAAAAAATTACAGTTGAATTCATGTTTATACAAAATAAAATTTACTTACCAATAGAGAACTTTAATTTATATATTTTTTGTATTTTCCTTTTATAGTATTTTTTTTGTTTAAGGGATTGGTTATTTATTTTCTTTTTATATAACTAATAGTGGCTCTTTCTTTTTGTGCATGCAAAAGCTTTTGTATTTTTTTCCTTTAATAATATGTTTTTAAGGAAATATGCATAAGCCAATATACCTAGTGTGATGACTTTCACACTTGTTGTAAGGTTTCCCTCTTCGTTCACTGTGGTAGCTTTCACACATCACAGTAGGTAGCCCTCTCAAAACTAGGTATCTCTCTATAATAATATTTTAGAAAGTGAAAGATAGATCTTAAAATTAACTTTGCAATCAATGTTAGCTCATTCCCTAGAATCTCAATTAATCAATCATAAACTTCAAGCATGACATAAATATGTGTTCAGTTAGTAATTGAGTGGTTTCATGCCAACATTGATCATCATATATGAAAATATGTAAAAGCACAAGTCAAAATATTTATTTCTATGATATATAACTAATCAAAATAAATATGAAGGGAGTATGTAATAATCATATCAATATTAAAGCATGTCTACTTTCCACATTTTATATTTTATGTTTTTTTATTTTTTTTATTTTTTTAAATTAAAGAAACATCAATAAAAATAAAAATAAAAACAAAAACAAACAAACAAACAAACAAACAAAAAAACTAAAGATGCTCACCTAAGGTCAATTAAGCACTCAAACAAAAATATCTAAGTGAAACAATAAAGAACAATGATTAGGTGATCGAAAAGAGACAATCCTTCCTAACCCAAACTTTCTTTAATTTTGGTTTCTTTGTATCTTTGGGTTAGAAATCAACTATCTTAGCATATTCTTGGACTTACCTTTAGATTTTTAATTCATCTTAAATGAAGATGTGACATGCATGGTAGGATAATGATAATTAATCATAGAATTGAATGCATTGAACTTCACTTTCCTCTTTGAGCCAACAACTTTATGTTTTCTAGTAGGACTTTTGAATATGTTATCATAATTTCCTTTCATCCTAGAATATGATGCAACATGTATAGATGGATGATGGTTATGAGTATTACTATGTGAAGCCTGAAAAATATTATTACATTTATGAATGTTTATCAAAAATCTAAATTTGGGCCTAATATGACCTTGCTTACCACAATGATGACAAACAAACACAAACTTAACAGATTTTCCAATCATAGGTGCAATTGTTCTTTGTGTATAATGGGTAACATGTTGAGTAGGATTAGAAGGCCTTATAGATGTTGTTTTTTATGTTAAAGGAGTGGAGCTCTCATCCTTATAACCAATTTTATGTGTATCATATGAGGAATGTTTGAAGGTTTGACAAATTCAATTGATTTTGAAAAAGATGACTTAGTGTGCTCATCTACATATCTTAGTCCCTTCTTATCTGTAATTGGCTTTCCATAATCCAAAAATTTGTTCAACCTTTCAACGTCAATTTTTAACCTATTTACTACTTCCATTGATTGTTCAAGTTCCTACATAAAATTATTGTTTTCCTGTTTAACATCTATAAGACTTAAATTCAGAACATTAGTACGTTTAAACAGTTCAATTTTTTTTCTTTTACTTACAAAATCTACAAATATTTCATTAATACTAGTGATATTAAATTTATTGAGTAAAAATTCAGCATCATTTCCCTTATCATCTGAATCAATGTCATACTTTCTAAAGTTGTAGTAACTCATAGATTTGAGCTCTCTCAGATTTTGATCCTTTTTGACAACTTGATTGTCCTTTGTTTTGAGGATTCTTTCTGTTGAAGATTTTGTTTAGTCTTTTGGTCAAGAGTGAAAATTTTGCTTCTTCATTGTCATGTTATTCAATCGTAATAATTTTAAAGGCAATACCTTTGTTCTTATGGGGGAGGGGTGGGGATGAAAGCTCATTTCAAATGTTGAAGTGATCTAACAAGTTCTTCTATTTTGATATTGTTAATGAGCTTGATTTTGTCAATGACAGTGACATTTGCATGGAAACGATCTAGTAATGAGCATAAAATCTTTTGAACTATCCTAAGATCATCAAATTTCTCTCCAAGATTGGAAAAGGTGTTAGTAATATCACAAAATATAATATAAAATTCAGAGAAAGTTTCATCTTCTTTCATGCTAAGATTTTCAAATTGACTACCAAGCATACAAAGTTTAGTTCATTTAACTTGTATGGTTCCCTCATGGAAACCTCTAAAATATCCCAATCATGCTTAGCAGTATCAACATGACAAATATGATGAAACTCAACAGTAGACATAGTACTAAAAATGACATTAATACCCTTTTGATTCCAGTTACTAGCAGTTTTATCTTGATTGTTGTATTTATCCTTGGACTTAGGAGTGACTACATTATATTTGGTAACTGTAAGTGGTTCCTAACCATAAAGTACAGAGTTTCAGACACTCCCATCTATAGACTATAAAAAGGCTCTCATATGAGTCTTCCAATATAGGTAATTAGACTCATCAAAGTAAGGTGCACGGGTAGTGGAAGAACCCTCTCTTAAATGATCCATAACAAGGTCATAAGAACACTAAGTATATCTAGTGACATGCTTTAATACCAATTGAAAGTTTATTTTTTTAGTTACAGACCTAATTATCTAGAGAGGGAATGAGAATAATATCAATAAAAGTATTAAACTTAAAATTTCACAGGACAGCCAGACATGTAATCGCATGTAAATAAAGTAATATGAAAATATAAAGATTAACATATGAGATTTTCAATTGGTAATGATCTAGGCCACACCAATGACCTAAGAGGAAAACCACCAGTCCATTGGTCGACCTAACTATCCACTATGAAAAATAAGGTCCAATTATAAAGCCAATAATCAAAATGGACACCAAGGAAATGCCCACAAGTAATCTACTTACAAGCCGTTACTTTCATTATAGTATCTATAAGAAAGGTGTCCAAATCTAGACCAATATTTCGATGAACTCAAGTCACACGATTTAATTGAACTAGTATTGCTAACACTTGAAAGGTTAGCACAATAATACAAGTGTAAATGTGTATCCTAAAGCATATTCAATAATAAACAATACTAACTAGATGATTTAATAAATGTATCAAATAAATCGACATCAATTAGAAACCCTAGAACAATCAATTTAAAGATTAATAATCAAAGCAAATGATCAAGAATGAAAATAAAGAAGAAGCTATAAGAACGTATGACCAAAATATCATAACCCAATTAGGTTTATTAATTAATCAAATACAACCACCAATTTTTGATAGATTAACTAAATAAAGAAGCCTAAATAATTATGATATTATATTTTTCAAACAAGAGAGACATTAAGATAAAGAGAATAATGTTTTTGTGTGGTTAACAAAATTGTGAGCCAATGGTATGATTAAATAGTATGAGCTAAAACCCTAGGTCAAAGCTTAATTACAAAACTATCCTTAAAAATATTTAGAAGAGCTTAAAAACATAATGTCAATATAGTAAAAATACTAATTGTCTTGAGTAAAAATTAGGTTAAATTTGAAAACAAAGTCGCTTGATCGATCTACTAAGAATAGTACGATCGATTTAGTAAAAAAATTAATTAATTTGGAAATAAGAGATCGATCTAGCCACTAATCTCGATCAATCTAGTGCTCCATTGATCAAGTTAATGCTTCTATCAATCTAATCATATTAAAAATTAGTTCAGTCAGTTTTCATTAAACTCGATCGATCTAGTCACCACTTGATCAATCAAGTGACCTATTTGAACAATATTCCTATATGTATAATATGAAATCTAAAATTCATGGGAATAGAGATATACCATAGATGTGATCGTTGAGGCTCAATAGTTTTTTCAGCTTGAAAATATTCTCAAAAGACACATCTAGAAACTAATATTACATACAAATGTTTTGTTTATGAATATTACCAACACTCACAAACCTTACACTAAGAAAAGAATTAGGTGTGAGGAGGTGTTAACACATCACTGTCTTTATTTTTTTATGTTTTATTAGTTAAGCATATTTTAGGATTAGTATGTTCTAGGTAGCATCATTTTTGTAGTTTTTTTAGTATTTAATTTTTGCATTTCTTAGGATGGTTAGGTTTAATAGATGAGCTTAAAATCGATCACATATTTTTTCTTTTTTCTGACATTGATGATAAAATTAGCTAAACAATGTTTGGTCAAAATGATAATGAATGTTGATAGAGTCTTGACCTTATTCTTAAGAGAAGGTAACTTTATGATAATTTTGTTCAAAACTTGCCTGCATAATAGTTAAATTGGTGATAGAATAATCTCTATGCAAGAACTTGTGAAAAATGTTGTAAATCCCTTTAAACTTTGTTATACTTTTAATGAATAAGAATATGTTGCTAGAACTTTTCTTTAAAGTTATCAAGGTGAATGCTAAATGTATTACTTGAAAAATGATTAAGGCAATATGATCAAATATTTTGGATAAATTTTCCTACCCTTAATGTTGTTGTTCTTTCAAAAACAACCATTTTACAGAATCTATTTGAGCCCACATGAGCCAATTATTTGTGCATACTCCTTACCCTTTGAACTAAACACATTGGTCATACCTTGTAGTTCAAGAAAAGTGGAGTTGTACAAAAAGAGAATAGATTCTATGAAAATACTAGAATAAGATTTAAAAGTGTTAATTATGCTATAATGGATTAAATACCCAACATATTGAAGAAAAAACCCCGACTACAATATGTTCAAAAGAAAAGAGAAAGACGAATATATATATATATATATATATATATATTGATAAGGGGACAAGCCAAAAAAAATCATAAAAATGATTGTGTGTTATTAAAAAAATGGCAAAAAATAAAAGGAAAAAACAAGTTAACAATGATGTTTGGATCTAAAACAATGAAAGTTGACCATATTTTATTAACATAATTGGTCGTATGATAGTATTATTTATAGTTCTCTTTCTCTTACTCCATGGACTTAAGAACTATTGTTTCTCTTTTTTTCCTTTCATTTGATTGAACTTACAAACATAGCCACATATTATAACCAAATTAAATACCTTTTAATCTTAAGAAATACTTTTGGTGAGTGAAGATAGAATTTTAAGGAAAAGTCTATGGTGTCTAATTCAACTCTAAAAATAGTTGTCATATTTTACAAGGAGGAACAATGTTTCAATTTTTTATGTTAAATGATTTGACTAATGCAAATTGATACTATATCACACACATACTTTAAGCATGATTATTGCATAATAGCTATAGCAAAGGGATGACTAAAGAAAATATCTAACATCTATTAGAATTTGAAGCAATGATATTGTTAAACCACGAAGATAAAATATTATAAAACTTATTCTCTTAACTATGGGTATTGACTTTGCTCTAAGACTAGTAAAGCTTAGGCATGGGGGAGTTTTATAAGTGTTATTTTATACATATTTTTATACATTAATTCCTTTATATTTTTATTTTATAATGAGCTAAAATTATTTATTTTGTATTTATTGAAAAAATATAATTTTATTAGATTTGTTTTATATTTTTATGAATCTCTTATGATATTTATTTGACAAGTGGATGTACATAGAAATATTCATGAATATATTTAGCACAAGTGAGTTTAATTAGCAGATCTATGGACACACATATAAGAGAGACACCAAAACACTACCATTTTTCACCTTAACGCATCGCACTCTAGGCCCATACGACCTGTCGTATGGTCATATCCAGCTTCATCAACCCCTCGTGCATAATATTCCACTCTTGATTCCTTGACACATGGCACTGATGAGTGCTCAAAAAATACTAAAATTACTATGATTTTATACACATTAATTGATTAAAAATATATATATTTATATATATTTGTCTTTTCGGAATCACGGGTATTTTTATTATTTTTCAGGTATTTTCGCTTAAAAACGTAACTTAAAGACTCAAAGAGGAATATTGGAGGCAATACATCACAAATATATTCATAAAATAAATGAGAAAAGTCACCAAATATGGAAAAATTGGACAAAATGGGTCAAAATGTCAAAAAAGAGGAAATCGCGTTGCCCAGCCACGCTGGCCAACGTGCGCGCCTACTCTCCATTCAGTGCGTGCCACTGATGAGCGAAAACCGGGATCGCCGATTCTTGCCAATACTTTGGTTTTAATATTTATAAAACTCTCGCAAGTGCACGAATCATTTCGTAGAAAATGATAAGTATACTCCCAAGGTCGATCTAAGGAAGGAATGTGTGTGGTTTTTAATTTATTATTCAAACTTCTAAAAACGAAATTAAATCCTAAACATCCTGTCACGATATTTTGGAGTTTTTGTGTTTTTAATCTACTTACATAAAAATAAACATAGATTCAATAAACATTCATGCAAATTTTATCATTTATAATGGCGGAGTATTTATGGATATAATAACTAAGTTAATTATGCTTGCTCATATTATCTAGGTTATTAAAGATATGAATTTATATTTATTGATTCTCCCTTTTTTGTATGAATACCACCTTTGGTTGGGTTAGATATTCTTTGTTAACTAAACAAATCAATTAACACCTATGGGTGGGGTTGATAACTAATATGCTTAATTAAATTAATTCCTTTTTTCTAAGAGATTGAAAATGAACCATTTAAATGCCACCTTTGGTGGGGTTAGACAGTTTAAACTTTATTCAAGGTGTCCAAATTAAACATAAGAATTTAGTTATCCGAGTACTAACTTTCAAGTTTTAAAACCACTACCGAAAACATGTCGTCAATACATTTTCAGATAATAATTCTTATAAAAACTTTTGAAATAGAGCTTCACTCTAACTACCGGGCGATTGTACCATCAAATAAAAGAGCACTACTCTAAATCAGACCGGATAACTAAACCTTAAAATCTAATTTTCAGTTTTAAGTTTGTAAGGAAAAATAATATATTTCTCTCTAACATTCTTAATATAAAATCTTGAATAAAAACAAAAATCAATTCATTTTAGAGATTTTTACCTATTTAATATTTCGCAAGCATAACAACGTCATTATTACATCATGTTTACTAAATAGCCAGCATAGTTAAATTTAACAACAGACAAATTAAATATAACATGTAAGAATAAAGCATAAAAATAACTGTAAAGAAAATAAAATCCTTACAGAACTTCGACGCTATTCCCGTAGCTGGAAAAACTCCAAGCGGAATTTGCACTCCCATTTATTGAATCAAAGAGCTAAAATATTACAAAAACATAACTAGTTCTTCCCAAAAAGGGAAGAACTCTAAATCTAAGAGAAATTAACTAAGAAAAGCTAAAAACTAAGAAAAACTAAGAAAAACTAAAGAATCCTAAAAATCTAAGAAAAGAGAGAAAAGAATGTATTTGGAGGTGTTTTTAGGTGTGGTTTGAAGTGAAGGTAAAAAGGGGGTTTTTATACGTGAGGATGGAGAGAAAAAATGAGTAAAAAAATGTTAAAAAAATGTAAAAACGCGTAATGGAAATGCTGAGGTCATTGATGACGTCAGCATGACGTCATGGGGCTGATGCACGTGAAAAATGGGTGTCGGCGCGCGCGGATGAACAGTACCCGCGCGCAGTTCTGCGCGCATGAACAGTACCCGCGCGCGCAGTGCTGCGCGGATGAACAGTGCCCCGCGCGCAGCTTGGGGCGGAGCTGGGCGCTGGGGCGCGGCGGCGCGTTTTTCTCCTTTTTGATATTTTTGTCCTTTTTGACCCATTTTGTCCAATTTTTCCATATTTGTTGACCTTTCCCCATTTATTTATTAATATATTTGTGATGTATTGCTTCCAGTATTCCTCTTTGAGTCTTTAAGTTGCATTTTTAAGCCAAAATACCTGAAAAACAATAAAAATACCCGTGATTCCGAAAAAGACAAATTTATATAAATATATGATAAAACATATAAATATATATATTTTTAATCAATTAATGTGCATAAAATCATGGTTATTTTAGTGCTTTTTGAGCACTTATCAGCCGCGTGCGCCCCTACTCTAGTCTACGCACGCCTACGTCAATCTGTGCATACCACTGCGCCCATCTGCCCCATCTACGCGCGCTACCGCGCCCACACCAACATGATGTAATCATTCACTACTCTGCGTTTTCTCCATTTTTAATCATTTTTTCACCCACTTTTTCTTCCCATCCTCACCTATAAATACTCTCATTCTCTTCATAACTAAACACATCTTCTCTTCTCTTCTCTTCTCTTTCTTTCTCTCGTTACTTGTTTTTTTATTTTTTTCTTAGTTTTTAAGTTTTTCTTAGTTTTTAGCTTTTCTTAATTAGTTTCTCTTAGTTTTTGAGTTCTTCTCTTTTTGAGAAGAACTAGTTATGTTTTAGTAATTTATTTGCTTTTCGATTCAATAAATGGGAGTGCAAATTTCGTTTGGAGGTTTCCCAGTAACGGGAATAGCAAAAAAGTACTGTAAAGATTTTATTTTCTTTACAGTTATTTTTTATGCTTTATTCTTAAAAGTTAATTTTTGATTTTGTTGTAATTTTAGTTTTTAAGTTGATTGCTTTTATTATTCCTTTTAATTTTTACATTTAATTCAATGTTTGTGGGTATCATTACTGAAAACCCTCACGAGACTCAAACTCGTCCACTAGGGCAACCTAGGGGTTCAAAGACTTGTAGCATAGGCTAAATGCAACTGTGTCAATCCACGGAAGTGATTTAGGATAGTTTAATTTTTAGTTTTTATCGCTTTTCTTGCTAAGGGACTAGCAAGAAGCTGGTTGGGAGTTGTGATGAGTGCTAAAAAAGCACTAAAATTAACATGATTTTATGCATATTAATTGATTAAATATATATATATATATATATATATATATATATATATATATTTATATGATTTTATCATATATTTATATAAATCTATCTTTTCAGAATCACGGGTATTTTTTTGTTTTTTTAGGTATTTTCGCTTAAAAACATAACTTAAAGACTCAAAGAGGAACACTGGAGGCAATACATCACAAATATATTTATAAATAACTAAGAAAAAGTCAACAAATGTGGAAAAATTGGACAATTAGGGTCAAAAAGGTCAAAAAAGAGGAAATTGCGCACGCAGCCGTGCGCGCCCGCGCCCATAGCTCCCAGTCCCGCACACGTTTCTACGCACCCCTGCTCCAGTCTGCGCGCACCGCTGCCCATCTATGCCTCAGTCTGTGCGCGCCGCCACGCATTGTGTCAGCATGACATCATCATTCACTACTCCGTGTTTCCTTCATTTTTAATCATTTTTTCACCCATTTTTTATTCCTTTCCTCACCTATAAATACCCTTATTCTCTTCATAACTAAACACACCTAAAAACACATCTTCTCTTCTCTTTCTTTCTCTCATTTCTTAGTTTTAGAGTTCTTCTCTTTTTGAGAAAAACTAATTATGTTTTTGTAATTTATTTTTTCTTTTTGATTCAATAAATGGGAGTCCAAATTCTGTTTGGAGGTTTTCCAGCAACGGGAATAACATCAAAGTACTGTAAGGATTTTATTTTCTTTACAATTATTTTTTTATGCTTTATTCTTACATGTTATATTTAATTTGTCTGTGATTAAATTTAACATTGCTGGTTGTTTGTAAACATGATATAATAATAACGTTGTTATGCTTGCGAAATATTAAATAGGTAAAAATCTCTAAAATGAATTGATTTTATTTTTATTCAAGATTTTATATTAAGAATGTTAGAGAGAAATATATTATTTTTCATTACAAACTTAAATCTGAAAATTAGATTTTAAGGTTTAGTTATCCGGTCTAATATAGAGTAGTGCTCTTTTATTTGTTGGTACAATCGCCAGGTAGTTAGAGTGAAGCTCTATTTCAAAAGTTTTTATAAGAATTATTATCTGAAAATGTATTGACAACATGTTTTCAGTAGTGGCTTTAAAACTTGAAAGTTAGTACTCGGATAATTAAATTCTTAGGTTTAATTTGGACACCTTGAGTAAAGTTTAAACTGTCTAACCCCACCAAAAGTGACATTTAAATGGTTCATTTTCAATCTCTTAGAAAAAAAATTAATTTAATTAACCAAATTATTTATCAACCTCACTCATAGTTGTTAATTGATTTGTTTAGTTAATAAAGAATATCTAACCCCACCAAAGATTGTATTCATATAAAAAAGAGAGAATCAATAAATATCAATTCATATCTTTAATAACCTAAATAATATAAGCAATCATAATTAACTTAGTTATTATGACCATAAATACTCCACTATTATAAATGATAAAATTTGCATAAATGTTTATTGAATCTATGTTTATTTTTATGTTATTAAATTAGAAACACAAAAACCCAAATATCGTGACAAAATGTTTAGGATTTAATTTCGTTTTTAGAAGTTTGAATAATAAATTAAAAACCACACACATTCCTTCCTTAGATCGACCTTCGGAGTATACTTATCATTTTCTATGAAATAATTCGTGCACTTGCGAGAATTTTATAAATATAAAACCAAAGTATTAGCAGGATCGGCGATGCAACTCAAAAACAAACAAATTTTCTGAATATAAATATAAAATACAAGTAGTATTAGAGTCAACTAAAATTAAAAGAAAAAAATCAAAAAAATACATAAATTATAGAATTAAGCTGGAGGCAACAATTAAGAAAAAAAAAGATTCAAGAAGAAATTAAAGAGTTGAAAATTAAATTCAAGAACAAAAATCCTAAGATTTCTTCCCCTTTCTTTTATTTTTTTCATGAATAATTTTCTTAATTTATTTTTTTTCCATAAGTAGCTAATTTTATAATTAATTGTGAATAATTTCAAAGTCCTAGACATAGATTGTAATATTTAATAAGATCTGTAATATTTTATTTAATTATTTTTTAATTTATGTATTAATTCTCAATTTTAATTGTTGTATGAATTTATTTGACTATTTAAGTGTACAATTAAATTATAAAATTAATCCATCGTTAACTAATTTAGTTGATTGGATACGTAATCGCTTAATCAATTTAAATAATTAGTGATAAATTACTTGTAATTAGAATTAATACTTAAGATACTTAAAATGAGCTTATGTATTTAACCTTGATCCAATATGCTTCTTTAAAAATTAATGATTTTTGATAGATTAAATTTAGAGAACTTATTCTAGGTTGTCTATTAAAAAGAATTTGGATTAAATACTTTTTTAATTCAACAAATTTATAAGAAGATATAGAGATTTTTGCGTTTGTGAATTTCTCTAAATTAATATAATCAAAGAATAGGAGAATAAGATATGTCGTTTCTCATTTGCAATACATATTAGTGGTGAAAAATGATCCTGTAATCGTTATTTTATTTAAATATTTATTATAATTTTTATATTTTATTTTTATATTATCAATCTTTAGTTGTTAGATTTATTTTTCAGTTTATAAAATCAAAACCCTATTTTTTAATAAATAAGAGTTAGCTCTACAGGAAAGATCTTTACTTGTTATATATTAATTTATGACATCTTAAGCAATTTAAAGTAAGGTTTAAATTGATTATTCATCTAAATCGCATCAATGATTTTTATTTTCATAAATTTTTATAGTCTTTTTGAAAATTTTACAAAATTTAATATATTTTAAAAAAAATATCATGTTTTTTTCTTTATATTATTAATTATTTTATAATTTCTTAATAAATCCTTTACAATTATCAAAAATACTTAATATTTATTTAAAAATTAATAAAACATATGTTATTCTTTAAGCCGGAAAAATATCCTACGTTTCCATAAAATAAAGGCAGTTTTGCATTAATTGAAAAAGGACCACATGGTGAGCTTAACTTATGGTAAAAGTTATTATTGTAAAATTATTTATTCTTAATAGCTATTAAAAAAATCATACCAAAAAATTATTCTTTTAATTATAGTACTTAAGAATTTTAAAAAAAAATCTACTAAATTAATTTATGTTTTATGGACACTAGAATTCTTGATAATTTTATGTGATATTATTAAAAAAAGAAGACAAATGTTCCAACAATCCACTAGCTATCATAGAACTTAATCTAATAGCTTTTTGGGATAGTTTAGTCTACTAACTTTGAAAAATTGATACTATATGTCCAAATGATCAATTTTAAGTTTTTTTTTAAAAGAAAGTTTCAACAAGAATAATTATTAAAAAAATTAATTTTTTTAAAATAGAAAAAATATGAAGAAAAAAACAGAAAAATTGACTATTTTGACCTATGATGTCGCATTTTAAGGTTAGTGGATTAAAGTGTCACAAAAAATTTGTTGTATCTAAGTGCTTCATTTTGAAAATTTAATGGACCTATGTGATCACCCGTTCTTTAAAAAAATAATTTGGTTGGTGGTTAAGCTTAGCAAATATATATATATATAAGGGAGTCAAGAGTAAGGAAAAA
Source organism: Hippophae tibetana (assembly GCA_037013495.1). NCBI lineage: Eukaryota > Viridiplantae > Streptophyta > Magnoliopsida > Rosales > Elaeagnaceae > Hippophae > Hippophae tibetana. The sequence goes on along the minus strand of CM072812.1, from coordinate 79,929,452 downwards.
AGAGAAAGAGAAAAAAAAATGAAATAGAAAAGAAAAAGTGAAAAGAATTAAAAAAAGAAAAAAGGAAAAATGGTAAAAGTATATTACCTTTAATGATATTACATTTTAATTCTATACCTATTAGGTAGAGTAGCACAAGTTCGCTAACTTTACAAAAAATAATGGACTTATGTTGTCTCACTTAATAAGTACAGGTGTAAAAGTACATTTTTGTTAAAGGTAGCATACTTAGACGATCTTTTGTCCTAAAAAAATCTCCAAAAATCTCATGGGAGAATATGTTACTTATGGTAGACTTTATATATACGTATAAAATGTTTAAAATCCTCAAAATTCTTTAATCAAGTGAAGTTTTTAAAAAATCATTGACATTTTAAATACCCTAATATGTTTATAAACTTTTAAAAATTAGTAATTGAATACACCTAAATTTGTATAAATTTTTAAAAAGTCTTAATATTTTAATTAAATACAGCTAAATTTTTATAAATTCTTAAAAAATCTTAAATGAATACATCTAAACTTTTAGAAACTTTTAAAATCCATTAAACTTGGAACAATTTTGCATATCATTTCGAAGATGAAGAGCTTGAATTAAAATTAAAATGAACGTGAAAACTATTAAAGTTCCAATATATCGAAACAATTACACATACGTAAATTGAAATTTCAATCCAAATATGTAATTGAGACCTAATAAGGGATGGATACGCTAACTCATAAAATTTCTTCGCAAACTCTATTCCAACTCAACCAAGTAGACCTTAAAACGTGAATTAAGAAGATAGCACAACAAAATATATCATAATAACAACATGCTTAATTCAACACACCATGATAAAAATTAGCAGACAACAAAGAAAAATGTGGTAAGCATACTAGTGACAAGGTGTTTCACATGCTCCTATCTAGGCTAGCAACATACATTAAATGAGGCCAACAACACACAACATGTAAACCGCCCAATCATATTAAGAAAGCTATAAAGGATTTAAAATCACTTCAAAACCTCTTACATGTAAACATATTTAGTAAATAATGATTGCACTCTCATAAAATTAGAGTATACATAACATAACAGGTAACATGGTAAACTAACATAAGATCCCGCTCCTATGTGGTAAAATCCATGTGTTGTTTGAGGTAACTACTCGACAGCAAACAATTCACTAATAAAAGCAAATCAATAGTTCACAACTAAAAAAATATATGCCTATACTTTATCAATTTGAGCATCACGTGAATTGGTCAACTATTGATGGCTCATCCTCTTAACATGCAAACAAATAGGCTTATCACTTATGGACTTTGCCATTCTCTCCACACAGGCTCCTCACATATGGGAACCATTGCAACCTTGCAACACCCAACTAACACACGGCACACCAACTCTAAGAGTTGTCACCACATACATTCCTCACTTATGAAAACAATTGCGACTCCACAATACCCAATTGATATACGACACATCACCGCATAGGCTCCTTATCTATGGAATTATTGCACTCTTGCAACTACCAATCGACACACAAAAACTCAATACTGAAAGAAACTCTTCAAAATGATGTCACTCTTTACTAGCCAACTATTCATTTTAACTCTCAATAAATCATCATTCAATCTCATATTTTTATACTTAACTCGATGTTTGAGGAATATGATAGAAACTCTTCTCTGGCAACACTTAGAAGAAAAAAAGGACCAAGAAATGATAGAAAAAATTTGGTGCCTAACATGTAAAACTTCCCCCTAAATTCTAGCCAAAGAAACAAAAAAAAGGAGAGATGATTTTATAGAAAACATTCAACCTCTACAAGTCTCGCCAACCCTCGACAAGCACTTGACAAGGGTAAATGCCACCAAAGCAACAACGTTAAAGCTTGTCAACGACCTCAACGACCCCTCATTGACCCCTCATCAAGCACCTAAGAGAGCTCTTAACGAGCTCATCAAAAACCACAGAAAAACATACATAGAGAAATGACATCCCTAATGGCACAACACAACGACAAACAAACATTCAACTATGTAAATTATATGTAAATCTAAGAAAGTATGTAACAAGTAAACACAAAATTGTACAATAAATTATACTGAACAACCAGTAATCAACCTTACAAAGAACAAACAAAAACCTCAAATAAAATACAAATATCATGTTTTGTGCTCAAATACACATGTAGTTTTTAAATTTTATTCATATTCTACCCTTTGATTTCATTATTTTTTTAATGATTTTATTATTAAATTTTCAAATTTTGGTTTCTTACTTTTTTTATTTTATTATAATTTAGTCTTTTACATTTTAGCCTTCTCATACTTAGTCTAAAAATTAAAACTAACTTAAAATTGAACTTCAATAAAGGGATTAAATGGTAATAATTAAAAACTAAAAGTACTAAAATTAGATAATTATATCTCATTGAGTTAAAAGAGATTTAGTTAAGGAAAAATGCACGAAGGTTCTAACAAATTTAGGACAAAACTTCAAAATTAGCAAAGGAAATGAAGTCGTTATATTGGAATGGTTATGGGTAAAAAATAATAATAATAAATTAATGCCATTAAAATATTGTTAAGTAAAATGTTATTTATAGTAAATGGTAAAGAGAATATTGGCTATGACATAACTTATACGTGATAACAAACACAAACAAGTATTATTTATTATATTTAAAATATAATTTTTATCAATTAGATTATTCTCTCTCAACTGTAATTATTTCAAGTCACTGCTCATTTGTCACACTGTCAGAGACGCTCCATTATCTGATGCTGTAAGATTCAATATCATGGTAGCTGCCTTCAGGGCCCTGACACATGCAGCAGATATGAGAAATTTGTTATTTCCTTGCGTAAAGTCAAGATAAGAAGAGCCAGGTAAGAAAAAATGAAAACAAAAAATACAATGGATGTGTACAAGTTAAAGAAAAAATAATCTTATTATTTTAATCTATAATTATTTATTTTATTAATTATTATGTAACAAACTTCATATATACAGAATTATTCGAATAAAAAATATCTTAAAATCGGAGAATTTCAGGGGACACCCAACTCTTGATGCATAATAATTGAATCTGCCAAAATCAGTTTTGGGGGGAGAAATCAAGGCCCCTTCCTTTCTGTGATCTAAAATAGTCTTCTCCTTTTTTTAATAAGAATTATACATAATCGCACAACTTTTTACATTACATGATATTTTTTATAGAAGGGTCCAAAAAGTCATTAATTTTTATAAAAGAAGTATTTTAACTCTGTAATTTTCAAAACGTTCAATCCTATAAATTTTAAAAAACATATATACACTTTAATCTTAAAAAGCTTAAAAAATAAAATTAAAATATACATTTTATACAAAAATATGGGACAAAAAATGGACATTTTTTAAAGTAAAGTACCTATGAAGTTAAAACGTTCATTTATCCGACATCGTTCAAGCTAACATGGCTATCACTTTTTTTTAATATAGAACCATACCTTTCTATATTAAAAGCACTCACTTGAGGATATTTCAGTGTCTTCCAAAGGCAGTTGACTAATATATATACTTTCAAACATTAAGTTGGTAAATACTTTACTAAAAAAAAAGAAGTGATGAACGTATAAAGTATTTACTTTGAAATGGGATCCTTCAGAAGATTTACAGCACAAATGTGAAATATAAATCTGGACCAAATAAGCCCGGGTAGGGACACCGGATGTATGTTTTACACAGAATTTGATGGTTTTAAGAAGTACAAGTAAAAAGTTTTCAAGAATGTGCACTCAAGAGTCAAGACATCAAGTTGGCAGGAAGGGGAGAAAACAGGCTCAGGAAGAAGATCACCAAATTCTATTTCTCGGTTTAAAGAAATTTAAAACAATAGATGCAGCTCTATGATGTTGGTCGGATAATCTTATGATTAAAAGCTACATTAAATTTCTGAACAAAACTTCCTTCTCCCAACATATATTACTTCTCTACTAAAAAGTTGTATTTTTTACCAATTAAATAATAAAACGCTTGCAAACTATAGAGAAATGCTTACCAATCTTCAGGTTTCTGGTAAGATGAGGCTGACTTGCCAAAACACGACTCAAGCATATCAGTGTATATAACGCCAGGATTGAGTGCAACAATTGCCATTCCATCAGGCAACTCCTTTGCCACTGATCTGGTCAAACCCTCAACAGCCCATTTTGAAGCACAATAAGGAGCAACCTTTTAAAAAAAGATCAAGCAAACATTAGTGGTCCGTGACTCTTCACTTAACAACAATGTACCATCATCGGGCTGACATTACTCAAGAACAGAACAAAGATTTCTCATATGGCTAAAACCATAGCAACTGACATTACTCAAGAACAGAACAAAGATTTCTCATATGGCTAAAACCATAGCAATTTTAAGTATTTGAAGGGAGAAAATTTGGAAAGGTTCGGTTCATAAAACCCTAGGAAAGGGGGAAAAAACAAGAGAAAGAAACCACTTGGATGTCTTTGGACTGAAGCATGGATGTGGAAGATGATGCCACTACTTTAAATGACCAAGAGCTACCACAGTGACTCGACCTCATCATTTTGGATAGAATATGTAAGAATTATAAGTGTTGACTATTTTCATAGACAAAATATTTACATGTAAACTTGTTTTTAAACTCGTTATCAAGTCTATCAAGTAAAGTCGAAGAAACGTCAAAATTTTAGATAATCGTCTTTAGGTATATCTGTTATAATTATAACACATAGGTTACACATGTATTTAATAACATATATTCATAAATCTGAAATTATTTTTGTTACTAAAATATTTATGCTAAAATATAGAATAAAATATATGCTAAAATATTAAATAAGATATACCTTAAATCTTAGTCTAAAAGATAGCATATAATATATTTTTAAAAAACTCTTTTTTTAATAGAAGTCTTTATAATTAATGAGTATATTTTAAAAAATTCTTCTTTAAATATGAATCTTCTTAATTAATGAGTATTACTAATACTATTTGTAATAAAAAATATATTTATCAATTATATAGGAGTTTTCTTAATTAGTGAGTATTACTAATCTTATTTGTAATAAAAAAAAAATTATCAATTACATAGGATTAAGGGTTTTAATTTTTCCTATAAATAAGACTCATTGCTCATTGTTTAAATCAACCACACAAGAGCATTATTTTAATCTTCTTAATCTCTCTCTTGTTTTGCAAATATAAGATCATAATTCTTTAAGCTTTTTTATTTAGTTAATCTATCAAATATTGGTGGTTATGTTTGATTGATTAATAATCTTAATTAGTTTATGATATTTTGATCATATGTTCTTATAGCTTCTTTATTTTTGTTCTTCAATTGTTAGATCAAATAATTGTGCTTGTCATATCATAATTATTTGATTTGATTATTGATCTTTAAAGAATATATTTTAATTGAACTTATGCTTGATTTTTTGCTTTAAGATTTGCTAGTTGATTTAAGTAACATATGTTTTGAATAATCTAGTTAATGTTATTCATTATTAAATCCATTCTAGAACACACACGAGCACTTATGTTTTTGTGCCAACCATTTTGCAGTTAATTCGAGAAATAATCTGATTGTGTCAACGTTGGTCTAGAAACCGTTCACGCTAATATAAGAAACTATGAAAACAGAACAAGGGCTCATAAGTAAGATACAATGGGGAAGTATCTTAGGGAGGTAGCATAAGGTCGAGTTTGTACTTGAACATTTTTTTTCATAGTGAAAAGTTAGGTGGTTCAATGGACCAATGGTTTTTCTCTTAGGTCATGATTGTGGCTTAAGTTGTTTCCACCTAAAAATATCGTATGTTATTTTTTTATTTTTGCACTTTATTCTTTTATTTTCACACTTTGTTCTTACACGCGATTGCATGTATGACCACTTTTTTTAAGTTATTAAATTAAAAATTAATAAAAATTAAAAATAACATATTCACCCATATAGGTTTATTAGGTTCGTAATTTATAAACTTTCAGAATATACTCTTAACTCCTTATTTTGACAACAATATTTATTGTCTGTTGCAACATGTGTAAAGTAAATTTGATCTAGCAAATCTAGCAAGACAGGAACTTGTCAAAAATCCTGACGTTTGGCAATAAATTATAAGTACAAGACTATATTATTAAGCATTATGTGTTATAAATGATGTTAGCTCAACTCCTATAAGCTTCACATTTTGCAATAAATTGGTGCATTGTAATCACTTATTATTACACTATTGGATATTTTAGTCATTTGTTTGTGTCAATTTTTTTTCTTGGTATTTTAGGGGAAAAATTAGGTTGAATCAATTTGAGGCTAACTAGCAAGGTGCGGTGGATGTTTGATGTGAGAATATCCCAAAAATGCTAGAAAGTGGGGGAAATATATAAAGTGACTAAAATGTCCCAAAAATGATAAAAATGACTATGGTGTTCAATAATACAATTGTACAGTGACTAAAATATACCGGTTTAAAACAAGGTGACAAATATATCTAATTTGTAAAATAAAGTGACATTTTTTCCTTAAGAAAAGTGGTAAATCTTAATTTAATAGATCAATGATTTTAAAGTAAGTGAAAGCTCCATTTAGAAAATGGAAGGGAAAAGATTAACAATTTCCTAATATCAAATAAAGATATAATCTACGACAACTTACTAAAGCAGCGCCTGATCTTCCCCAACCAGATGACATATTAACGATAATTCCTTTATTGTCATTTCTGAGCATCAGCGGAATGAAGTGACGCAACATATTTGCTATCCCTTTTACATTTGTGTCGATAACAGTATCAAACTCTTCAACAGGAACATCCCAAATCTTGTTGTTTTTATTAATTGTACCTGCATTGTTCACTGATAACACACTCATCTCAGTACTATCTTGACATTTGACTATAAAACTATAGGGAAAAAAATTAAAAAAGAAGAGGAAACAAGAAAACCATAAACTCAAGAATACTTGAAAGTAAAACTATACAAAATGACATATCATATCATTTTCTAGCAATCAAAAAAAGCATTTTTGGGAGTGAAAGATAGAAGTATGACATATTAAAAGAGATAAAAAAAACCTTGCAATGCCAAAAACAAAAATAAAACCTTTGGATATGATGAATAAAGATGATTTCGAAATGAAAAAGAATTGAAATACTTGTTTTGCTTATAAACCATCGACATCCTATCATAAACCCCAAACTGATGGGAGACAACTACAATACATGTCCAAAAGTTTTGACCATATCTGTGTATGGAGGACTAATTCACACTGGTACTGTTGTACAAAAACAAATTAGTACAGATTAAAGCAACAACAACAACAAAAGTGTTATAAGTCGGACAGGAATTTAAGACGTGATGGATATCTTGGAAAACAAAACACATACAGGTGAAGCTTAAGTGAATGATGTTATCATGTATCAGTTTAAATAATTAAATCTATAGAAATAGATAATAATAAAAAGTTCAACATATTTCAAGAGTAATAAATCCAATGTGGTATCCAGGCAACACTATCCCAGGAACACACTCAAACATGAATTAGCAATCCTTATATCTATAGAAGAAATAAATCTCCGACTGGCAAAACCTCTTCTGTTTTGCATTTTCAGCTGCACTTTTGATAATCCAAAACCATGTTGTTTAATGGCCAAAAACTACGTAGGGGTAAGGGTGGCAATTTGTGCAATTGCATGACTCGGACACCAAGTGCACCGACTTATATACCATGTTTTGTTAATTGTGTTAATCATGGCACAACACAAAAAGTACATGATACAAAAACACAAATCAACACATTTAACTAAGGCTTTGATTAGAAAAAAAAACTAAAAGTATGTTGGAATTTTGATAACGATTTTGATTTTTGAATTTTACAAATGTTTTAAAATGATTTCTGATTTTGATTTTAGTTTTTTTAAGGAATCACGTAAGAATATGATTAAAAGCATGAAATTTATAAATAACGCCAAAAATGTTCTTAACTCACTAAATTTTTGGAAAAAAATTAGAAATCAAAACTTTATCAAACATATTGATAATTATTTTTACAAAAGAATTAGAAATCACAAAATCAATTATTTAATCAAAAATTAAATACAAACATAAATAAGAATCATTATCAAACATGGGCTAAAATTTTATTATCATTTTGACTTAAATGCTAAGGATGCACAAATTTGTATCCACGCCCTTCATATTATATCATATGTCAATATTATCTAAAAAATGAATAACTTCCTCAATTTCCGACACATGGAACAATATAAAAGGTACAGGTGCAAATTTGTGTGAAATTAACATTTTTTGACTTAAAATATTGTATTAATATTTTCAATATTTCAACATCTCATTTTTACTTAAAATGTTCTTCTTGTATTGGTTATTTTCCAAGTCATGGACCCAAGTGCACGATGCTAATATAATATGTTGAACACAACATGAATACGACTATTTCAAGGAAAATTCTATATCTCAAATTACGTGTGACATTTTTATTGATAAGTATAATTTGATCCACATAACTATATCAACAAGAAATTGTGATGTCAGTTGTGATTGTGATATATAATAATATTCCAATTTAAAGTGGGTTGGCTTCAATAGCTTTGTCAGATTTTATAAAAACCATAAACTTTGTAATTTCAAAAGGTTAATCCAATGAGTGAAAGACACTTATAATTCTTATAAAGTCTACCATAATATTGTATTTAATCAAATATGAGACATTTTACCTCTAACACACTTGACTACTTTGCATTTGTTAGTCGGGTCGACACATTAAGTTTCGATTGTTAAATTTGGAGCCATACAAAAAGGTGTTCATCAATTTCAAAGTTCCTACCCCCCTAAATTTTACTCTTATCATCATAATAAGCCTTTTTACAAAAGGATAGAGGCCTGTAAGTGGTAATTAATCAAGGCCACACGTAATACTCTTTGTCATTGCTAATACAATGTTTTATATATTGCAATTATCACAAAGTAGAAATATTAAAAGAAAAGGCATTAAGCATATATAATGAGAGCGAAGTCAATACCAATGATATCTGGAACTCCTTTCTTTTCCAACACAATGCGAGCTAGCTCTTCAACGCTGCTATTCGATCCCTACGAAATTAAGGGAATGAATAAACATTAGATATTAAAATCAACCATTTTATTCTGCCAATTTTAGGGAAGAACGGAAAAAAACGTAAGAAGGAAAGTTGGGAAAGAACGAACCACATCGGCATTGAGGAACAAGTGGTTTTCAGAAGAAAGTAGCTCTAATTGGAGAGCGTTGAGCTTATCCTGTGAACGGGAACAACCAATAATAGTGTGACCACTGTTGGCCAACTCCTTGGCCAGAGCTCTCCCAAGCCCTTTGCTCGCCCCTGTTATCAGCACCGTTCGAGGACCCGCCTTGTTTCCCAGTGGAAACATCCCACTATAAGACGCCGTTGTCATCTCTTTCTCACCCTCTTGTTCAGTTGTCTTCTGATCTCTTCTATCAATTTCTCCTTCCAATAAGCATGCTTTGGTCTTCTTCTCCCCTGTTTGAGCTTTTTCCGAGGTGTACGTGTAAATTGTATTCGTAACACTCGGTCCTTTAGTAGCCGAGAAAATTTACACCGAGACTTATTTTTTAGTTTTTAAACTTTAACGATTTTCTTCGTATATTTTTAAATTTTGAATCATATAATATTAATTTTTTAAAAATTTAAAATTAAGTTCTAACTTAGCTATTAAAATAAACAATTATGATTCAAAATTTTAAAAAAAATTTTAAAATTTAAAGATTAATTATAATTTAAAAACTTAACATAAAGTGACAAATTCAACAAATAGATCATCAATAATTGAGTATAACATAGAGTAAGAAATGAAAAACAAAAGAAAAAGAGACGAAGATGATAGTGAACAGATTAGAGCTATAATATTGTACTATCGTTCACTGATTTTACTACTTTTAATAATACAAATCATAACTTTTACAAATAATAAAATACTAAAAATTGTATTGAAATGCATTTAAACTCTTTAAGAGAATGCCTAACAAACTCCACAAGTGCACCACATCCTTGTCCATGTGAGCCTTTTTCGTGTGTATTAGGCTTGCTTCCATGTGAGCTATTTAGCTTTACATTTAGCTAATGCTCATGAATTGCACCCATATGAGCCTTCAATTCTACACTTGCTTAAGGCTTGTATTCATGTAAGTCTCTAATTACACACTTAGCTTAGGATTGTAGCTTGTTTCTATAGCCTCATTACTTGGCTTACTTCCAATACCCTCTCAAACTCAATGGCATACAAATGACACTGTTGATTGTTGAATAGATGGAATATGCTGACAAGTAGTTGTTGGCAAACAATATTTTCCCTAACAAAGTGGTGATCAAGCTCTAGATGCTTGTTTCTAGCATGAAAAGTTGGGTTGGTTACTAAGAAAATTGTACTCAAATTTTCACACCACATCTTTGTTGGACTGGTAGGAGCAATTTGCAATTTGATAAGCATATTGTGCAGTCATATTAACTCATAATTAGTATCAGTCAATGCTCTATACTTAACCTTTATGCTGGACTTTGAAACCGAGTGTTGTTTTCTTGAAATCAAGTGACTGAATTCAAGCCAAATAGACCACAACCCATGAAGTGGATCTCCAATCATTAGGGTTTGTTCCCTAATCAACATCTAAAAAACCATAAAAATGAAGTTAGGGTGATGGTTGGACCAGGCCATGAGTGGATGTACCACATAAGTACCTGAAATTATTTTTTTTACTACAAGTCAATAAGGAATCAAAGGATTTGCCATAAATTAGACTTCATTAATTACATAGGTGAGATCAGGCCTAATGATAGTAATATATTGCAAGGCACCAACAACAATGTGATAATGAGTAAGATTGGATCACTTACACCAACTGAAAGTGTAAATGTAGTAGTCATAGGTATTGTCATGAATTTGACCTAATTCATATTAGTTTTTGCCAACAATTCTCATATATATTTGCTTTGAGTAAGCATGATATCACCATTAAGTAGCTTATGGACTTCAATACCCAAAAAAAAATTGAGATGTCCCAAATATTTTAGAACAAACTTGTTGTGTAAAGTTGATACAAGTTGCTTGATACCAACATCATCACTACTAGTAATGGTAATATAGTTAAAATAAACAAGCAAGTAAATTGTTGATAAGGAAATGAATTTGCAAAACAAAGAACTATCTTATGTGGACTTAAAAAACTACATACCCAACAAGGTTTTTGTAAGTGTGTCAAATCAAGTCAAGGAGCCTCTTTAAGCCCATAGATGGCCTTTTAAGGTTTACAAACATAGTTAGAAAACTGAGGTTGTTTAAAGCCTTGTAGTTATCTCATGTAAACATCCATCATAAACATGACACGACTTACCAACAATGTCACACTTTGTAGGTGAAATTGGTGTAGGACAAACCTTCGCAATAGACTTGTATAATTTAGAAGTATGTTGTGACTACAAATAAAAAAGTAAAGAAAAAACAATCAATGAAAAAGAAAAACTAATGTAATTTGTTTCAAATACTTCTCAAATAAATTTAACTGATTGCATATATTGTAATAACCATAAATTCATATTGCATATATAATAAATACTTTGAACTAACAAAAACAAAAAATAAATAAAACAATATATTATCAACCAAAAACTTTATAACTTATTGAAAAAACTTCGATAATATCATAATAATATTTGCACGAAGTCCATCAATGGTAACTCCATGTTCCTCAAACTTCTCATCAAAATAAAGTTTTTGTTGACTAAACTTTGAATCAATATAAGAAGTGATTTTTTATAAAAAAATCATCGAAATCAACCGTCAATGACTTCAACCTTTCATTCAATCCCTCATCTTGGCACTTTTTCTTTCTCTTTACCAACTTATCCCTTAATAACACTTGATCAATTACTTTATACTGTGAACCTTCACTTGGACAGTCCAACTTATCAAAATACATTACTTCAACATGAGACAAAAGATATCAAAAATAGGGGCATACTCATGTGATAGTACAATATTTACACAAACTTACAAAAAAAAAACCAAGACATAATAAAAAACATTATCAAAAGATAATAATTAAAACTATGTAGATATACTATGTAACATCCTACATCTTATGTAAAGACACTATATAACATGTTACATCTTATGTATGTAAAATATTATGTTACATGATGCCTCTTATGTAAACATACTATGTAACATATTACATCAAATGTAATATTTTACATCTTATTTAAACATACCATATAACATGTTACATCTTATGTAAACATACTATGTAACATGTCACATCGTATGTGAAATAATATATAACATGTTACATTATATGTAAAATATTGTATAATATGTTACATCTTATATAAACACAATATATAACATGTTATCTCATATGTGAAATAATATATAACATGTTAAATCATATGTAAGCATATTATGTAACATGTTTCATCGTATGTAGTAGCATCACAAAAATAAAAATTACGAAAACTTCCAAATAACATTTCATCAAAACTTACACTAAACGATTCGATGATGATGTTTATTACTTATAAAACACCAATAAAAATGCAATAATCTAAATATAAATCATTACTACATAAGGTTTATCAAAGAATCGCCTTCACTTGAGCCATCACTAGTGTTATAATTGCTTACCACCTCAATATATCAGGAAATTGATCATTCTAGCATATACTAGGTTTATTTTCAATATCCAAAATTGCATCATATATCTAGATTTGGAAAGCCAAACTAAGACTTTAAATTTGAAAACAGATCGTGCCATTCTTCTTTTGCTTTAACCTATTTAAATCTTTTTTTTCAAATTCAAATCCAAGGCCACATTGTGCATTTAAGCATAGTCCTTATTCAAACTATCAAAATAGTAAGTTGGAAACCATATCACCCAATGGATATGAATTAAAATTATCCCAATTAAAAGTCAACAATAAGGCTTCTCTACAAATACTAATATTATTTAGTTTACTTAGTAAATCGCACTCCAAAAAATACATCAGGAAAATCATTATAGCATCATTATGAGCAATCTTTACAAAATTAAATTCAAAAGAATTACTAATAGCGTGGTTTCCCTTACGAGACTTACTACTAAAACCAAAATCTTTTGACTTTGCAACACTTTTTTTCTTACGAGTATTCACTATACGAGGATTAGGCTACCAATACAATCTACCAAAAAGTTCATTTATTTAATGGAAAAAAGTTATTAAAATACTTTGTAACAAATGAAGTTGATTCCTTATCAACTTCAACCGTCTCATCTTTATTCAACAGTTTTGAATCAGTAGCAATCTAAAATTCAGTGCAAGAAAATATCAATTTCCCACTAAATCTAAAATTTGACAGATTATAAAAATCTTTGAAACATGACTCTTGAAACCTTAACTTATAACCTTTCATTTAGAACACTCTTGATATGGTTCATAACAATATATAGTGTAGTATTACGACCATAACGAACATTGATCATCCATACCAAGCAAATTACGAAAAGATATATTATCTTCAAGATATGAAACTTAAAAAATAGAAAGAAAAAAAACAATGAAAGATGTCCATCGTATACTAAAGAATATGTAATACTTTACACTTCAAATAAAATGAACACAAAAAGGAACAATGTAACTTCTTACATTTAGGTTATAATACAATATAACAATGTACATTCAATATATACGCAAGTTACAAATGACAATATCATACTAAAGAATATGAAACCTAAAAATAATATAAATAATAATGAAAGATATACATCTCATACTAAACAATATGTAATATTTGATGATACAAATAAAAATGAACTAAATACAAGTACAATGTAACTTGTTACATTCAGGTTATAATACAATGTAACCAGTTACATTCAAAACATAACCAAGTTTCAAATGATAAAACAATAAATCTCCTAATATGCATAAAGAAATACATCATACTTATTAAGTCTAACAATATAAACCATGTAACAATATATAAAAACATATACAAAACAAATATTGAACATATCAACAATATCAATTTAATAAATTATAACAAAAAATGAAACCTTATTAACATCATCATCTACAATTGGTCGAGTCCTCTTAAATGCATTTGGTGAAGAAGAATCAACATATTTTCTTTTAGATATCCTACAAAAAAAATCAATATTCAAAGAGTAAACAGATTTTTATACCACCAAACTATGGGGGTTATTACAAATATATCACCAAACTTTTATTTGTTACTTTTATACCATCGAATTTTCAACTTGTTACAAATATACCATCTGTGGTTAACTTTAATAGGAGTTAATGTTTGAGTGTGTGTAAAACTCTAAATACCCTTTTTCTCACACTCAAACCAGCCAATCTCAATCTCATGCCTCCATTCCCTCGCCAGACCATGCCCTCATCAGCCACCAACCCCAGTTGGTCACCCATCCATCGATATCTCATTCTTTCCCATTTTAACAATTTGTTTTCCCTATAAAAAAAGATCAAAACCAATTTCCTAGAAAAATATATTCTTAATGCCTTTTTTATTAGGCCACATTGAGAAAATAAGGAGGAAAAATAGATAGTTTTTTCTCAGATTAGTATGAAAAATCAACGATATTTAAGTGATTTTTTTTATCTTACAACGAAAATTGAGACCAATAAAATAGAAAATAACAAATAAAATCAAAATAAAAATGAGAAAATATCCAAAACAAAAAAGTGTGAGAACCACTCTTTATTTTTTCTACTATTTGTGAACCACTAAAGATAACATAATAACAACACCGACTAATGAAAGTCAATAAAGGTAAAAATGATGTTTTTATTCTTTAGTTTTATTTCACTTTATAAATCTAAAAAACAAATACTAATAAGTGATAATACGTAAAATCAAAAACGAGCTTGACAATAAGGTTTAATGGAAAGAAGAAAAAAGCATAAGATTTATTAAGTCTTTTTGTGATGCATAGTAGAAAAAGAGAATTAACAGATCAATGTATCAAATCCAAACTCAACATATCAAAAAATTTGAACAATTGGGTTTGATTAAGATTGAATCAAAAATGAAATTGAAATAAAAAGAAGAATGAGATAGCATTGGTTGGGTGATTGGTTGGGGCATAGTGGCTAATAAAGGGGTGGCTTAGCAAGGGAGTAGAGGTGCAAAACTAAGATTGGCTAGTTCAAGTGTATGGGAAGGTGTGAGGAAGAGTGGGGATATTTAGGGTTTTACTCACACTCAAACATTAACTCTAATAAGAGTTAACCACAAATGGTATATTTGTAATAAGTTAAGAGTTTAATGATGTATAAATAACAAATAAAAGTTTAGTGGTATATTTGTGACAAACCCCATAATTCGAGGGTACAAATATCTATTTACTCATATTCAAAACATATGAAATCAATATATAACTTCATATCAAACACAACAAAAATCTTAAATACAAATTCAAAAGATAAAAAATAACAAAATTTCACATAACATCAAAATATACAATAATTCAAAATACAAAAGATACTAAACACAACAAAAAAAACCTAACACACAACACTTTAATGGTAACACACATGCAGAACATCCATAGAAAACACATGAATATTCATAGTAAAAAAACTATAAACATTAAAACATCAACACAAAAATAAGAAGATAATATTATAAACTCAAAACAGCCAAATCTAAATAAAAAAATTATATAAGGACAAAAAAAGAAGAAAATAAGTAGATAAGAAACCTTACCTTATAGTGATTATACTTTCACATAAAAAAACTAAAAACAAACAAAAATAAAACACCAAATCAACCAAAACATAACAACTTTTGAGCTAAAATGTATTGTACAAGTATAATACTTTTTTGTATAATAAAAAAATAAAAATACTTTCTTAGAAAATATTTTTTTTATTAAATATGTATATTATTATTAATTTTATAATGAAATAACATATAATAAAAATAATTATCAAATATAATTAATTTATATTTTTCTATAGTTTATTGAAACATTAAGATTTTCGATCACCGGTTCATACAAATAAAAAAAATCAATATAAGTAAATCAAAGTATATAGATTAAATATTTAATAATAACATTGTTAACTATAAAACACATATTAAAAGGGAAAGATGTGAAAGATAAAATTTTAAAATGAAACCACACTAATTAGTGTAGTTAAAACTTCTAACTTAAAATGGATGAAATGAATCTTATTTGTTAAGCCATTACATGAACCACACTAAAATTGAATTAAGTAATGTCAGTAATATTTTTATTAACATATATATATATATACACACACATATATATGTCAATAATTTATTTTTAAAAATTAAAAGAATCATACTCATATTTATATATTTTTGTATTTTTATCATGTTAGTATTTTATAATGAATTTTTGACATATTTTATATAAAAAAAACATATTACATATGTACACACATTTGTCCAAATAATACATGTCTTGTATTTTACTAATTGTGCAAATTAGAATAAATGAGATCAAAAAAATTTAACAAATACAATGATAAATAGCTTCGTAATCGAAAATAATACAAATACAAACACAAACATCAAATCAAGCATAAAAAATAAAAAATTGGGCAATACCAAAATCACGATGAATGAATCAACAAAATGAAATGAAAAGCTTCAAAAATCTAAAAATATACCAAACACTCAATAAAGAACTCATCAAAATGCAACAACAATCAACAAAAATGACAAGAGCACAAATGAAAACAGAGAAGTGAGAAAGAAAAGTGATTCAGAGAATTTAATGAGATTGAAGGGGAAGATACATCACTTGAACCAATAAACTGTATATGGGTAAAATCATAATTTTCTCCTATTAAACAATGCCATGATGCAAGAAAAGGAAAGCACTAGACCATTCAAAAATAGGTGCTATACTAAGCCATTTTCACCAACCAAATAATATTGGACCTAGTACAATTGGATGCGTTCAACATTGAACGGGTCTAAATAAACGTATTTCAATTTGAATGGCATTCAAAACAAAATAATATGCTATAGTTAAAATAGATAATTAAGGATATAATATCTTCAATAGTTCATCAACCTTCATATTTTCTTCTAGTTGTGTCCTCGTAGTAGCAATTCTTACCATAGTAGATAAAGTAGTTGTAAGATATCCAACTATTCTGTAAGGCTTAACACCTATTTGGCACTCCAAAATAATAATAAAATAATTTTTAAAGTTTTTATACCTTTTTTATATATATTTAGAGACTTTTATCTAAGGATTAGTGATAACTCTATTTTCATAGAGTTATTATGTAATTTTAATACTTAATATTTACTTATTTAATTTAATAAATAGTGTTTTGCGGCTTAAAATATTCTTTTAAGTCAAATTTGGATAAGGAGATGAAAATACAACTCTTATACTCTTTTTTTAGATTTTTTAGGGATTTTTTATTGCATGTGGATGCATATAGAAGATTTTTTTATATGCACTTACAAATTTCCAAATGCCCAATCATAGTGCGCCATATAGCATGACTCAATGGTTGTTTCATTGTCACAACCACTCACAAGTATCGAGTTTCGCCACTTAAGCGGATCAGACATGTCAACGTCCATTTACCGCATATCAGTCAAGCGTCCATTTTGTCTTTCTCCATGCTAGCTCATCTTCCATGTCATCTAAACGCCTGCCTTCTGGAAATCATATCTCCTCATGTAGCACCAACTTAATTGCCACTTACCACTTCAATGACTCGCGTCAGCTACTTCGCCACATGTCATGCTCGTATTCACTTCGCTTTCTACATGTGCCACGCGTCTTTTCATCCATTGGTTAGCTTTTTTATCCCTTTTTTATCTCAGTCTTTGATCTGAAGTTGATCCAACGGTCTAAATTTCACCTAAGTCATTTTTTCAAGGGTTTTAGCCCCAAAACCCCATAAAACCCAAGCATAACAATTTTTAGAGCAATTTTCACCATTTTTTAGTTAGGAGGCAAGAATTTGAAGCTTTTAGAGCTAAAAGAAGCATTTTTGGAGCATTTTGGAGGTTCTTCTCAAGGGTTTCACTAATATTCTCTATTGAGCATATTTCTGTATGTTTCTCTTAGCTTGTTCTATTAATTTTCTAGTTTCAAAAATGGATATTATGGAGTAGAGATTTTGTTTTAGGGATTTAATTGAACTAATGCTATGAACATGATAACATGATTTCATAATTTTTATTTAATGTTATTTAAGTATTTAGATTATTCAATTTGATATGCTTAATGCTCCTATTTAAATTGGCTATTTAATTAGATGATTTATTAATTTTATACATAATTAAATGATTGATATGAAATAATGGTCAATGCATTAAATTGACGTTAATATAATGTGGCAAGAAATTTTCATTATTATTTGTATAACTTTTATTGAGTCTTTTATGTTTAATTGATCGTTATATACTTAGATGACATTAGAAATAAGGGTTAGTTATATATCCACATATGGATAGTAGTTAATAGAGTATGACTCATAGACATATGGATACTAGTTAATAGAATATGACTTGATTAATAATATAATCATGTATTTAATGTTAATGAGATATAGAAAATAACGGAAAAGGAGGGGAAATTAAATAGTGAATCTATTTTTATTTTTTTAATTAGTTTAAATTTTTTATTTTAATTTATCACTATTTTTTGGTAGTACAAATAGAAAGGAAAAGTATATATTTAGGTACTTGATATTTGTACACGATTGAAGAAGTTGTACTATGTTAAGTTAATATTTTTGAATGAATTAATGAGCTCTTAGTTTGGCTAAATAAACTTACGTGATGTGCTCTCACTTGTTACTGTATTATGTTAATATTTTCAAAAAGCAAAAAATACTATGTTATGTTAATATTTTTGAATGAATTAATGAGCTATTAGTTTGGCCAAATAAACTTACCTGATGGCTCTCACTTGTGGGGATTTAGTACATAGTTTTGAAGACCCTTTAATTGGAATTATACGAAATCCCATCCAATACTTTTCTTGCTCTCCATCACATATTTAGCTATTAGCCTATTATTAATCTTTACCCTTTTTAATTTAAGGTTTAAAAATTGATATTTACACACCATTCTATCATATGTGTACAATGGAGTTATTAAAATGGATAACATAATTCACCGTTCCGGCTATTGAAACTGAAGCAGCGCAAGAAGAACCTAGAAGAAGGCCAGCTGCAAGGAACAAAGGAAAAAAACTCTTGGTACAATATTTGAAGATGAGGATTTTGAGCAAGAAATGGAAGCTGTTGTAGATTAGAAAAGAGGAAAAAAAGGCAAGATGACAAAGGCCCCTCCAGCAGCAACAAAGAGGAGAGGATGTAGTGGTGGTGGGACTAAGAAACATCCTTCTTGGACATTTGTGTGGGGAGAATCACAATAACAATTTGAACTTAATAAGTTTTAAACAGTGGAATTAAACATATTATCTTTTTTTGTGTAAATCTTTTAAGAAACAAATAAGTAGAGCTTAAAATGAAAAACATGCACAAAATCAACACAAGTAATTTACGTGGAAAAACTTTCCCGATGTAGGAAGGAAACAATCACGACACTCATTTCCAAAACTTTCACTATCAAGAAAAAATTATACAACAGTTTCCTCTAGATAAAACTAGAGTAAAACAATCAACAAATTCATCAATAATACATTTCTTGGAAACTAACAATTATTTCAAAAAAATGAAGAAATATAACCCAATTTTGTAGTCATTGTTCACGGCCTATATTTTTTCAAACTGGTGAGTAAAATCCAAATCTCACCGTAAAGATTAAAGAGTCTTGAGTCATGAACTTGCCTGCAAAATATCAGCTCAATCGGACCACAAATGACCTTCCATCGAAGAGCTTAATGAAGCCTTGCTGGAGAAGGAGAAACTGAAAAACTGCTCTCAGTTTTTCTATTGCAACTGCTGCAACTCAATTCTCTCTTACAAAATACACTCTCAATAAACCATAAATGAGTTTATTAATGAAGTAATGAAATGATACAATTTCTCCTTCTTACTCCATGGGCTTTTAAGCCACATGGACTTTATTTGGGTTCCTCCAAATAAGAAGAAAACCCAACAAATCTCCCATTTTTTCAATAAGATGGAGGGATCTGTCATCCCGACAATTGAACAACAAACTTCAATTTTTTTTCTTGACACTGTTTTTTTCAGCATGTCAGATCCATTCTCATCAGTATGGATTTTCTCAAGTTCAAGTAACTTATTATTAAGAGTATCCCTTATCCAATGATATCTCACATCAATATACTTTGATCTTGAGTGAAATGTCGAGTTCTTCGCTAGGTGAATAGAACTCTAATTATCGCAGAATAACACATATTTCTGCTGCTTGAAACCAAGTTCTCTCAAGAACTGTTTCATCCACAACAACTCCTTACAGGCTTCCGTTGTTGCAATAAACTTCATCTTTGTTGTAGAAAGTGCAACACACTTTTGCAATCTTGACTGTCAAGAAACTACTTCACCAGAGAAAGTAATTAGATAACCTGAAGTAGACTTACGAGAATCTTCATCTCTAGCTAAATCTGAATCAATGTATCCAACTAACACTGGTTTTCTACTTTCAAAACTAAGTGTTAACTTGGAAGTACCTCGAAGATATCTCATAATCCACTTTATTGCATCCCAATGCTCTCTTCTTGGATTCGAAAGAAAATGACTAACAACTCCAACTGCATGAGTTATGTCTGGCCTCATACACATCATTGCATACATTAAGCTTCCTACGGCTGAGGCATAAGAAACATTTTCCATATCTTCCTTCTCTTTATCTATTAAAGGGCCTTGACTCGACCTCAACTTAAAGTGGTTAGATAAAGGAGAAGAAACCACTTTAACTTTATCCATATGAAACCTTTCAAGTACCTTGTTGATGTACCATTTCTGTGACATGTACAAATTCTTTCTTTTCTTGTCTCGACAAATTCGAATAGCAAGAATTTTTTTTGTTGGCCCAAGTCCTTCATGGCAAACGACTTACTCAACTGCTTCTTCAAATTATCAATCCTTGAAGAATTTCTACCAACAATCAACATGTCATCAACATAGAGCAATAAAATGATAAAATCATCATCAGAGAATTTCTGCACAAAAACACAATGATCAAAAGTAGTCTTCTTGTAACCATGCTCCCCCATAATTGACTCAAACTTCTTATACCATTGCTCAGGTGCTTTCTTCAACTCATAGAGGCTTTTCTTTAACCGGCATACATAATCCTCTTTTTCTTTAACCTCAAAACCCTTTGGATACTCCATATAAATCTCTTCCTCCAACTCACCATAAAGAAAGGCATTTTTCACATCCATTTTCTCAATTTCTAAATCCAAGCTTGTTGTTAGACCTAGAACAACACGCATGGCAGACATCTTCACAACATGAGAGAAAATATCATCAAAATAAATACCTTTTCTCTGAATGAATCCCTTGATGACCAATCGAGCTTTGTATCATGGTTGTGAATTGTGTTGTTCTTGCTTCACCCTATAGACCCACTTGTTCTTCAAAGCTCTCTTACCCTTAGGAAACTTTACCAGCACAAACATGTGATTGTCATACAGTGATTGCATCTCATCTTCCATAGCACCAACCCAGTGTGCTCTGTTTCCATCTTCCATTGCTTCTACATACCATTGAGGTTCTCCCTCTTCTGTCAATAACACATACTCATTTGTATCATACCGTGTGGAAGGACATCGGTTTCTGGAAAACCTCTTGAGTAGAATTTCTGGTTCTGGCAACTGATCAGTAATCTGGTGATCTGTTTCAGTTTGCATATCTACATCATCTGAACCCTGTTGGTCATCTTGAACATTTTTTTCCATTTGTATTGATATAGGAACTGGATCTAGGTCAATCAAATCATCGTTATACTCATAGACTTTTTTTCTATCATCTCAACATCTTGTATAGTTTAATCTTCTATAAACACAACATCACGACTCCTTACCAATTTCTTCTCAACTAGATCATAAAATTTGTAGCCAAATTCATCCAAACCATAACCAACAAAGATACATTATCGTGTCTTCACATCGAGCTTAGATCTCTCATCTTTTGGTATATGCACAAATGCCTTGCAACCAAAAAAGCAGAGATGATCATAAGAAACATCTTTTCCAATCCAAACTTTATTTGGTACATAAAATTGAAGAGGAACACATGGTATGAGATTAAAAACATGTACAACTATATTCAAAGCCTCACCCCGGAAAGATCTTGGTAACTGAGCTTGTGAAAGAAGACATCTTACTCTTTCAACCAATGTCCTATTCATTTAACTGAGGAGTCTTGGGAGGTGTCTTTTGATGTCGAATACCCTGATGCCTGCAATACTCATCAAAAGTGATTTCTATGAATATGCTTCTTCTACCGCACATATGGTTACTTGCACTCGTGTCCAAGTACCAAGTGTTCTCGTGTCCTCCATCAGTATCTTGGTATGCTAATAACAATGTTTCTTTCTCCTCAGTCTTATCTTCTGCATAGTTGGTCTTCTCATCGACCTTATTATTGGGAGATCTACATTCTGAAGCATAATGTCCAAACTTCTGACAATTATAACATTGAACTTGAGATTTATCATACCTCCAGTTTGAATTGCCTCTCCTACGACCTCTTGATGAACTTTCTCATTTCTCATAGCTGGAATTATAATTATTGTTGTAGTTCTAACATCTTCCATGAAAGCGGCCTCTTCCTCGTCCTCGGCCTAGGTTTCTACTACAACCATGTTGATTTCTATCATAGCCTTGGATTTATTCCTTCTCCTTGAGTTGTGTCTTGAGAAGTTGTTTATTGATCCCTTGCCTTTTCTTATGCTTTTATTCATAAGCTTGAAACGATCCTTGAAGTTGCTCAATCGTCATTACTTCCAAATCTTTAGTTTCTTCCGTTGTTACGACGATATGCTCAAATTTGGGATCCAAAGAATGGAGTATCTTTCAATTATTCTCACATCTTCCAACATCTCATTGTTTCTTTTCAATTGATTAGAAACGACTGTGACTCTTGAGAAATAATCAAAAATAGACTCGGAAGCTCTCATATGTAAAGATTTGAATTCACCTCTTAGAGTTTAGAGATAAACTTTCTTCACTTTATAGACTTATTTGAAAGAATTTTGAAGCTTATCCCACACTACTTTGGAGAATGTTGCATTCGAAATCTTTTCAAACTCATCATCATATAAGGCTTGATAGATAAGGAAGAAGGATTTATTGTCTCTCTTTCTCGAATCCTTCAAAGATTATTTTTGCACTTGCGTTAGAGAAGCTTCATCATCTGGCTCACTTAAGCTTTTCTCTACAAATTTCCATACAGCATGTGTACTCAAAAGAACCTTCATCTTCATACTCTAATTATCATAGTTGTCGTTGTTAAGTGTCGGGACTTGAAACGATGGCATGCCTCCATTTAACATAACTCTCGATACAGTGAGAATTTTCAAATTCTGATCACTCAAATGGATTCAGAACCTCAAAAAACCTTGGAAGGAACTCTGGGGAAAAATCTGAAACTTTTGGTCAACAATCAACAGGCTGGACGGCTTAGCAGCTCGATCAACTCGGCTCCAACTTTGTTGGACTCGGTTTCAACTCGGCTTTAACTCAGTGAGTTAACTCACTTTTTGGCTGAAACTTCAGAAGGTGCATGGAAGTGCGTCTAAACTCACATTGGGATGATTCTGGCAACGGCAGATTTGTATCGTCGAGAGCTTCGATTTGATATACAATAATATTTATTTCCAACTACGGTTTCCCTCTGATACCAATTTGTTGGAATATTATGGATCAAAACTTAAGAATACTCAAGAACAATTTTCCAACAAATCTTAAAAACTCTCAAATTTTTATTTTTGATTTCTGGACTTGATTGAGATATCTTACATAGCAAAGGATGCAAGGTATTTATACTATCATAGAATTAATACAAGCCACACAATATAAAACTAATACTCACTCTAATCATCACACACAACTCATCTTCTTACCTACAATCCCATTCAACCTCTATTGGTTGTCTCACAACTCATCATTTTACCTACAATTCAACTCAACCTCCACTAGTTGTCTCATAGCTCATTATCTTACCTAATTTCTTGAACTATCATGGAAGCTTCCTCAAGTTGATCTTTAATTTGGTTCGGCACCATCTTGGGCTTTAAACAATTTTTATTTTCAACAAAAGACCTAATTTTGGTTTTAAACAAATTGAGAAAATAATTAAATGAGAAGACAATTAAGTGAAAAATCTTGAAAAAAACATTGAGTTAGTAAACATGGGGATAGAGAAAAGACACTAATAGAGGTTAAGGTATGGATACATTGAAAGTGAAGAGCCAGGCATGCAAATGATGCATCAACTTCTAGGAGTTGCATATAGGATGAAACAAAAAAATATGCATCTATCATTTCACGCCACTATTAAAACGTAGTTAATTTGTGAGGATATTATTGATATTATTGAAAGGTTAAGAATATTGATAAAGAAAAGCAAAACTTTGAGGATATTGTTAAAACTTTTACGTATTTTCCAAAATTTAACCTTATTAACTATTTTTACATGAAATAGTAAGAGTTGTTTGTTGTATCCAAATGGATAGGTATAGGTTGAGTAGTTCAGTTATTTAATCATTTTATAATTCAATTTTATCCTAAAATCAAAAACTTTAATTCACCTCTAACTTAAAAAATCAACTTTTATATCAACTTATAAGATAGATTTGAATGAAATTATCTTAACAATTTTAAACCTATATAAAAGCATGATCTAATTGAAATAAAGAAATCATATCATATAATTTTTTTAAAAAAAATAAAAATAAATTAAATAAATATGTTCATTAACATAAAAGCACTAACATTCATTCTAAAGAGTGCTTCACAATAAATTAAAGATTGCTTGTCAAAAAACTTTTTAATATTTATATGAAATGTTAGTTGAATATTCTTTGGATAATCTATCCCATATTTTTGTTACTTTTTTATTTTTACTTATAATTTAGATAAAATATTAATATACTTATAATTAAATAATAATAAAAATATAATATATAAATATATGATAAAAAAATACTAAAAATGAGTTATAAAAGAGTAGATTTGGTTAAGTTGTCTTTTTTTAAAAAACTACGACTCAACCTATTAAGTTAGTTTACAAAATTTTCAATACTACTTAAACCAACCAACCTTTAAAAAAATAGGCTTCATTTGATAATGGACTCAAATTAATGTCAGAAAAAATACCCACCCTAATTAAGAATGGGCAAAAAAATTAAGTTCGATTTTCCCTCATTATTTACACCATCGATTCAATTTTTATACAATAAATTTTAAGAACACATACAATTTTAGATAAAAACTAAACAAAAAATAACATGTATGATTCAAGTACAATTATACCGATTAGTGGTGAGCATCAGTTCGAAATCATAAATTTTAAGTCAATATGAATCTGATCTGAAGCAAATTATGAATTATTCAATCCGAATCTGATCCGCTATACATATCTATCTGAACAAATCTGAATCTGTCAATTTTAAGTCAATCTGAATCTGATCTATTATACATATCAATCCAAACAAATCTGAATCTGCCAATTTTAAGTCAATCTGAATCTGATCTGATGTACATGTCAATCCAAACAAATCTGAATCCGACAATTTTAAGTCAATCTGAATCTGATCCGATCCAAAATTATGCAATTTGAATCTGCTTTAAATGCCAATCCGATCGGATATAGTCAAAATTTTAATTTAAATCTATTAAAAAATTACATAAATAAGCAAATTGTGAAATATCAATCTGATCTGAACCGCTATAAATGTCAATTCGAACAAATCCAAATATGATATAATTTCAATGTATAAAATGAAAAATTACATTAAAAAAAACTAAAATACAAATATTTTTCATACAAATTAAAAAGTAGGTGACAACATGATTAAAAAAATTCAACATCAATTACATAATTTAACTCCAAATATACATAGTAATAATTTAACTCCAAAATATTAAATATCAATTACATAAATTAACTTCACTCTCCAAATATTAATAATAACAAAAACTCTTTTTGATAATCATTCAAGGTTTAAGTCACCAATATCATCAAGAATATCTACATGATGAAAAATTAAAAAGTTAAAAATATACATAAATAATGAGCTAATAAATATAATAATATATATTTGATAACAAATAAATCTATATATATTCAAAATATATATTTGAAAGTTTTATGCAATATACCTAATTCTAAAGCCTCAATTTCATCAAGTGACTCTTGGATATTAATGATTGGAGATGAACGAATCCAATTTTGAGTGCAAATCAAAGATTGTACAGTCTTAGAAGATAAGGAACTTCTGTATGGACTAATTGTACGACCACGAGTAGAGAATGCAAATTCAGATGCTACAGTAGATACCGATATTGCCAATACATCTCGAGCTATCAAAGACAAAATCTTAAATCTTTGAAGAATGAACATTCCACCAACTTAAAAGCTCAAATTTCTCATCATCCATATCAACCAATGCTTCTTGTAAGTATTTTTTTCAACTCAGATTTGTTTTCCATAGTATGAACTTATTTTAAATGTTTTCTCTTACGAGAAGCATAAAGTTGGAATGCATCTGCTTCTAAACCAAAACCTTCATTACACATTTCTAAAGGTTGAGAAGATTCTTCTATCTTTGATGGAAAATAAGCTTTACGATACTCCTCGTACATATTTTCCAAAGTTTTTTTCACCCTTTTTGAACTCATTGATGCCTCAATATCATCCTCATTACACAATTCTAGCAAACTTAGATGTAAAGAACACTTTTTATGCCTAGGATCAAGTAAAATAGCCACAAATAACATCATATTTATTTTACATATTTCTCCCCAATATTTGTCAAACTTTACCTTTATATCACTAGCCATCTTCATCATAATGTAATCCTCATATTTACTCCACATATCAAATTAATCATGAATAAAACAAATACGATCCAAGAAGAAATTATAAGTCATATACAAAGATCCAAAGAACGGTAATGTTGCTTCATAAAAAACTTTCAAAAATTGGACAAAATATCTAGCATTATCCTAATCCATTATAGTCGGAGCTTGTTTAATTTCACCTCGACAAAACTCTTTATAGTATCCCAAATCAGTGAACACTAACCTTTCAAATGTTTTTTGAAAATAAGTTGCAGAATCCAACATCAAATAAGTTGAATTCCACCTTGTCGTAACATCTAAACAAACAAGTTTTTGGGTAGAGAGTTTTTCCATTTCAGCAACACTCTTAAATTTTTGCAGTCTAATTGGTGATCATCTCACGTATCTTACAACAACACGAATCCTATATATTGATATGTTATACTCTTTCAAACTCTGCTCAACAATTAAATTCAAAATATGTGCACCACATCGCATGTGCAATTATTTTGATTCTAAAATTGCATTACCCCAATCATTAACACATTTTTTCAAATAAGTAAGTGTATTATCATTAGAACTTGCATTATCAACTGTAATACATAATATCCTATCAATGCCCCAATTTAACAAACATGATTCAATCGCTCTACCAAGTGTATCACCTTTATGATTTGGAACTTGACAAAAGTTCAAGATTCTCTTTTGTAAATTCCAACCATTATCAACAAAATGAGTAGTTAAACACATATAACATAAATTCTGACAAGATGTTCATGTATCAGTGGTAAAACATATTCTTTTACTAGTTCTATTCAACAACTCTTTCAATTTTACTCTTTCAATAACGTACAAATTCAAGCAATCTCTTGCAATAGTCCACCGAGAAGAGATTTTAAACAAAGGTAATAGTTCTTCAATAAAATCCTTAAATCTTTCACCTTCTACGATAATAAATGGAAATTCATCTTTTATTATCATTCTTACCAATTTTTCTCTACATCTTTCAACATTAAAATTGAGGTACAAGACTTCCTTCCTTATGGAAAGCTAAAGTTTTTTGTTTCTTAAGAACTCTACCGGGAAACTTATCACATCCAATAACAATGTGTGCAAGCAAATTTGACGTACCAGATTTGCTTGACACATACTTATATTGTTTCTTATAATATTTGCATATAATTTTACGATGTTGCCATACTCCTTCTATGGTAAAATGAGTTCATGTTTCACTACTAGATCTAGAGTAAACTTTTTTACCTTCTTCTTTAGAAGCAATGCATAGGTCAGGAATTGGAGTACTTACAGAATCTTCTTCTTGAGTTAGTTGTGTTGCATTTTCATCTTTATTTACTTCCTCAATCACATAAAGTGTATCCTTATCTTTATCTAAAGTCATATGTATAGTTGTAGAAAAAAAATATTAAGACATTTGCAATAAATAATTGTAAAAATGCGCACATAGACGTGGGGTGATATTGGACATGTTTGCTTCATGTGATTTAAAATATGTATTGAACATTTATATATAATATAACTAAAAATTTGATAATACTAATGAAATGTTCAATTAACATGCACCATTTATAAAACAATGTTTTATGATATTGGTTTTTATAATTATGTAAATAACCATGATGTACTACAATGCTAACATTTGTTCCACCAAGCCACGAAAGATTTATGTCATAAACATCAAGTTCTTTTAATTAACCAGAAATAGAAGGTTAAATATATTGCATTTTTATCTAAAAAAATTGGGTCAAATATTGTCTTATAACATATCTTTGAAATGAACATAAAATATCCTGATTTTGGTTCTTCATTGTTCAATATTAATAGACCTCAATATTTTAAAAGTAACTTAAAAAATTTTGTAACTAAATTAAAGCATAAAAAATAGCATTTTTTGGAGAAAAACTCTAGACAAACCGCCTTTCGCAGTTTGTCATGCCAGATATCGAAAGTTACATGGAATAAAAAAACTCGTCCAAAATAGACCTCCCAATACAAAATTATGACTGTTCAAAGTTTTCTTATAATGTCACCCAATTTTTGTTCTACAATACCATCACATTTCCACTTAGACTCGTAATTTCATCTCATATCTCTTGAAATTACTATAAGAAAACAATAAATCACATAATATGTTCTAATTAGCTTCTTGATTCGCACATCCATTTGGAACAAAAGTAATAACTATCAATAGCATCCAAAACAGAGCATTTGAATATTATATCTGAAATCAAAATTCAAAAAAAAATCAAACAAATATAACCTTTTGTGCAAGATGATGAAGAACAACAAACAACGACAGGAGCGAACAACGAACAAGGACAGACGACATGCGAACATCGAACAGCAAGCAACGACCAGAGCAACGACAACAAAATAAAAACTAGCGAGCTACGACAGTAGAGCGGCAACAATAAAATAGAGTAACGACCGGAGAGAACGATTGAAACCAACAATGAAAGCAAAGAGAGAGACATGAAAGCACCTAAAAACAAAATTTAAGTTTTGTGTTAAGAGATGTTTGAGCAATATTAGGTTTAATAGGTTAGATATTAAGGTTTATTAATTATTATATATATATATATATATAATATATTAAATATATCGAATCAGATAAGATTATACAAATTTAAATATTTCTAATCTAAATCATAATCCAAATCCGAATAGATTGATAAAATCCAATCCAAATCTGATCAATTTCAAATCAAAACCACTCAATTGTTTGAATTTTTTGAATTGATCAAATATTTTGGTCAACCTTAATACTAAAAACCACACCCAACCGTACTCAAAATTAATTATATTTATTTAATTAATTTATATATTTATTAAATTAAATTATATATTAATTAATAATTAAGATTTATTAAAAAAACTTTAAAAAAACTATTATTTCTCCAATATTTTTTAATAACTACCCTAAACTATTACACGTAAATAGAAAATTATTTCCAAATAGTAACGATTTTTGAACAATTTTAAGTACATATTTTATAATTCAATTCGATTCCAGTTATATCAATAAATGTATACTTTGCCCCCCACAATAGTCAAGTCTCAACTTACAACCAATTCATTATCTTCAAAAAATGTGATTGATGGCAGATTAAAATAAAAAAGCTGTCAATGGAACTAACCATAGTGATGCCTCAAACAACAAATTCCTCAGTAAAATCCAGCTGCCATATTGCAAGCAACACAAGGAATTTAATCTATTCAGAGGCTTCTATAGTCTATAGAGGGAGAGCTAGATATTCTCCTATTAAAAAAAAAAAAAGATGGAGGCGGCTGCATGGCCTCTTGATCAGCTGTAAAGTCCCTCATTTGCTTTTCGTTGTCTTTGATCTCTTCTGCTTTTGGGGTACGAATCGAACTCCTACCTTCCCAAGCTCAAGAATTCTTACTCCACCGTCATCTAGAGTAACAGATAATCTTGAGGTCCCTTCAATTAAGTCAGTAACCACCCCCTTGTGCCTGGATTAGAAAAATAACAATCAGAAAATGAGATGGAAGGATGAAAACAAAGTTAAGGAAAATACGCACCCTGCAACAGATTTCTCAAATTGCTCAGGAAAACAAATGACCTAATTTCATTGAGGTAATTTTAATCAGTTACACACCTATGTGTCTTAATTACAAAGGTAAGGTGTGTAACTTCAGTTACACGAGTGGGTATTTAACATCGCATTGTTACATTATGAAATATGGATATCTTACAAACTCTTGCCAACATTGCAAGTTTAGCCTAAATTATATATCACATCCATCTCTTGTTTCTTATGAAAAAAGAGAATGTTGGTTACATATAATATACCAACAGAAAAGTAATCAGCTTTGGAATTTTACTGCAGAAATGCTTGAGAAAAAACTTACCAGGAATTATCAGATGAGTGTTGAATTTCAACTCGCTTTCCTATTGCATCTTTACCCAACTTTTTTAGTATCCAATTAGCGTCCATGATCTCATCATCCATTGCACTGCCATGATGTGATTGTGTCACATCATCAGCACTGCTAAATGATGTCTTCTCCATAAATGGAGATGATCGCTTTCTTTTTGATCTCTGACCTTTCATAAAACTTTTTTCTTCTCCCTGTTGAGGAGAATCCTGATTTTCAATATTAGACTTCTTAAATTTTAGCTTCAACAAAGGTTTGGGATCTTTGGGGAAAGAATGTGAAATAGGTGCCTGAACATTATCATCGCTGCTTTTCAAATAGTCCCAGCCATTTCTTACAACAGGGGCTTCACCTACGGAGCCAAAGGCACTTCTGTTTGGTTCTTTGCTTCTTTCCACTAATACATTATTCTGATCTAGAGTAGCAGCTTCATATCCATCAGTAGTATCCCCTCGGCTTCTGGAGTCATACTCAGAAACTTCAGACCTAATTTTTCCCAACTTGATGAGATTTCCCTCTCTTCCAGCAACTTTCAATCCCTTTAACTGACCACGATATTCAGTTCCATCTGCAAATACAGAAACAAAAGAAAAGAAAATAGTATAAAACACCCAATGGAATAATACAGCAAAGAAACTAACAAATTGAAAAGGAAATGGTAGGGAAAAAAAAGGAAAAAAAGATCTTGTCCAGCTAAGGGATTAAGTTGAAATCTAGTGCCTTTACTATCAGCATATGTAACAGACCCGTCATTTCTATCCATGAGAAAATTGTAACTAGTTCTCTGCCAGCTTATGTCTTCAATGCCTGCTAATGAATATGAATGAGCACACAGAGAAATAAGTGATAGTGTGCAACTTTGTGCACGTGAGATGGAGAGAGAGCAAGAGATAGAAAAAGAGAACATCTGGTTTCTGTTTCTTTCAATGTTGAGAATGAGGACTACTAATAACAGTATCGACAAATTATAACTGATGGAATATGCATTAATTTTCTGTAATTTACCGACAAATAAACCCAACACAGTGACTTAAACTACACGCTAAAAAGAAAAGGAGCAGTTAAGGAGCAGTTAAGAGCCTTAAAAATAGTTTTCTGATAATGGAAAATGTATATTTATCACCCCTTACTTGAAAAACACCTTGTGTGTGGCAGGTCAAGAAATTTGGTGAAATAGGTGAAAAATTGTAAAGTAAAGGGGAACTTGCGGTCATAAGGAGAGAAGAAACCTACTTTTGGCTAAGTGAGGCTTAAAAGTTGCTGATATTCCCCTTTGAGACAACAAAGAGAGTGAATAAGACAACTGATATGACCTAAAAGAATTATAAATGGTGTAAACTGAAAGATGTGCAGACTCAAATAACAAACCTTATTAAGCTCATAAATCTAACAGATGTTATTGGACAGTGAATCTATTAGCTACAGCAGAATAAAGTTGAACGTGAGATACCATTAGATGCCATCAGATCTTGTTCTCTTTGACCAGTAGATGAGTCAGACCTAAAAGAGTTGGATACATTTATCTTTCTTGCACCAAAATTTATCACTAGTTTCTTTCCTTTTGCAGCCTTTAACTTGCCAGTCTTCTTTCCATAATCCTCTCCACCATCCAAATCATTGGACCTATTACTCTTGATTCTAACAACTCTGGTAGTCCTATCATCATCGCCAACCATCATTTCATCAACAAACTTGTGTTTCAAGAGTCCTGGCCGATTGATATGGCATTTTTTTTCTGTAATATCAAGACCTTCAACAAGTAGTGAAGAATATGTCTCTGGTTCCTCATTTCTATAAGACAACATTTCATCATTCTTGCCATGAGGTAAGGTGTATCCATAAGTTTGGGCATCATTTTTCCGTTCAATAACTTGATTTATTTCTATTTTATTGGTTAATAAGGCCAAACCTTTTTTCTTAATGGACATTTTATTTGATGATTTCTTCCCATTACCCTTGGTGTTTTGGTGTGACTTATCAGCTAACCCTTTCAAAGATAGCCTAAATGAACGTCCAGATTCATTCTTCAACGCCACAGGACCATTATCTTCATTATCTGAATATGGTGAAATAGAAAATATATCTTCTTGACTAGGCAATCCAGCAGCAGCCCTCAAACTTGCAATCAAAGCATTATCAGCCTTGTCCCTTCTCTTCCAGAGCTCTTTCACAGCATCCTCGAGATCCTTCACCTGGAAAGTAAAATTTACAAATTGAAGCCAAAAGTAACAAACAAGAGGATACAAGCAATAGGGAGAAACATGAAAGAAGAAAAACCAAAGAGATTTTTTTCTAGAGAAAAAAGGCACAAGTCCCACAAATTTGAGCAAACCTGGTAGCATTCTCCAAGGCATGCAGCACATTTGTATTGAAGATTTCCATCCACTTGAAACTGCAAATATTTTTCATCACTGCAAAGCAATAATATTAGAAAGTTGCAACCTTATGCTGTCAGGATAAATGATCTCAACCACCTCAGATGTCAGACTATAGCATGAAGCATTACACATACATGGGTTGCATCTCTTTGCCATCTTTTAGTTAACATATCTTGCTTGGAAATAAAATAGAATGACTGGTAAGACTGCAAGTGTTTTTCAGTCTCATTAAAAATGGAATTTTGTTAAACAAGAAAAACAAGTACAAAAGTAAAAGAGCTCATGAACTCATCCGATGCAGCTGCAGGCAAGTGTTTGCCAATGTAAGAGGCTAGCGGTACAACTTATGTTATTGATAAGTTGTTTATGTCATATTAGTTCCATTGTTGTCCATGACTCAAAAAATGTTGTTTATTTTCTTTATTGTCGTTTAAGGAGTCCAAGGTCGTTTGTTTTAAATATGTTTGTTACTTTAATGTTTGTCTTTCCGTGGAGCTGTAATTATGGTACCCAAAACATATGTTACGTGGACTCCGCATCGGATGTTGGGTATGGATATGTATCCGAAGGTCGGACTCGTAAGTTTAAAATTTTAAGACACGGAGACACAATTAGTAAGGGTTCAATTATTAGTGTTGAGTACTTAGACTATTATATAAATTATGTTTAGTATGTGATTCATTTGTATAAATATTTATGTTTTTAAGGGTCAATTAAAACTTAGACTATTATTAAGCATAATTGTTAAAATATTATTTCTATAATATATTTGAAGTGAATTTTCTTGACAATATTAAATATAAAGGTGCATATATTTAAAACTATTGAAGATTAAAAAAATGTTCTCTTATTTATTAAAAAAAAAGGAATATTTTGTAGATCTATTACATGAGGTAAGGATATTGACACAACTCATTTTGTTAAGGCCACAATTCATTTAATGGTAATGCTAATAAAATGACAATGTTGTCCTTTCAATGAATTAAATGCAAAGGAAAGAACTCATTAATGTCTTAAGATTCACATTGTCATTTTACTAGAATTAAGATTAAATGACTAGTGGCATTAACAAAAATAGTTCCTATAATATAAAAATACAAAAACAAAAATAGTTGTGACAATATATAGTACCACCCACATGGGGTAAACATTATAAAAATATTGAGTATTTTTTTTATAGTGCAGAGATAATAATGGTGGGCTGGGATTCTACTCTATTATTATAAGTAAAAGCCCTAAATTAGATAAAATAAAAAAGCTTAAATTGTATTTGACCTAGATGCCCTAACATTAGTAGAAGACCAAGATGCCGGCTCTTCTTTCTTTATTCCTCTCCTCCTCTTTTTCCGGCGTGTTTGGTAGTCTTCCACAAAATTCGACACAGATCCCACGGGTCTTGTTGACACAGATGTAGACGGGTAAACTGCCTAGTCCAGTTAATATTGCCCAAAACTCATCGTATTGAGTAAACAGAACTTAGTTACAAATAGGAAGAATGTGAAATAATAGAGGGGAGTTGAGTATTGTATGTTCAGAGCTTGAGAGATTTCTCTCAATTCAATTGAATTCTCTTGGGTTTGAAACATAGTTACTCAATCCTTTTCTAAGGTTCTTCTTCCCTCATATTAAAACTCTAGGCTTCTACACCATTTACCTATGAAGGCATATTAAGAAGAGAGAATGTAAAAACCCACCACATTTTGACAGCAGTATCTACGTAATGGCATCCAAGTTCTTCATGGACATAATTATTAAACTAACACTAGCTCATATTTGAGTCGAGAAAATAAAAATATTACAAAAAGCAGTTTCCCATTTGTGATGCTAAAGAAATAAAGTTGGAGATTGGAAATAATAGCTATTTTTAAGTGACCAGTGTATAAGAGCTATTTACTTTATCAGAGAACCATCTCAAGATAGGATTTAAAACCAGCAACCTAACCCTAAACTAGATATCCAAAGAGACGAGAAAAGTTTAAATGCAACAAAATCAAAATGACTAACTCCTGTCTTTCCTTCTGTAATAAGAAACTAAATTTATGGCCTAAAATATTTATAACAAAAAATACATAATGTCCAGCATTTTCTTTTTGGGGTAAGATATTGTCAACCCAAATTAAATAACATAAATAGTTCCTTTTGTAAACAATCTGAAAAACCAACTGGAATATAAGGCAACTGAGAAAGAAGGTTTGTGAGAAAGAGCAAGAGAGGGAAGCATATTCCACATAAAACAGAGGCAAGAAAGAGAACCTGATGCCATCACACTGGCAATGCACCCAACGCTGGCAAACATCGCAGCAAACCATTGGTGTTGTTTCTGAATCCCTATAAACCTACAAAAATTAAAGAGATACAGTCAGTCTTTTTCCTTTTCCTTTTTAAATCCTTAATCCTCATCTGTGAACTGAGTCAAATGAAGTGTACTAAAGAGACTATGGGTTTGTGGGCTGGCAGGTGTCCAACAAGGGAGGGAAGATAGGAGATGAGGACCAGATAAAATACCAGAGAGAGAAATATGTTCGAAATAAAAACATAACTGACTGATTAACTCAATATAAAAAGGAATCGGAGAAACATCCATGCTCATGAAAAATTATTGATACCTTCAAACAGACAGGGCAATAATTTCCCTTCACAAACAGTCTTCCACATGCATCACAGCAAGTGTATCCCAAAAACCACCTGTCAGTTAAGATAGCAAATTTTACATATATATCCTTCTGTCAAAGGATACCAAAATAACCCACAAGAAGCAGTTCACAAAAATTCAGATTATAAAAAAGCCTTTTACAGGCAGAAATAAAGCTGAAAAGAAATGTACACACTATTTGAGTTTCACAAGTTATCTACTTCCGTATCAACACTTAGTACCTCACACTCAGACCATTTCCTGGGACATTGGATCCACAGCTGTGGCATCTTGAATGTTTAGTGCACAAATATGGTTCAGTAGAAACATTCTGCATCATGTACTGAACAACATTAATATTGTGTGGTAACTAAAATAAGAAGCTTGGTTTGGGATGCAAGCCCCACCTTGTGAGGAGGAATCAGGCAATAACAATGGTAAGCACCATCACACCTTTTGCAGAACATAAATTTGTGGGGCTCTCCAGTTCTTCGGCAAACCTAGTAAAATCAACCGCGACAAAAAAAACACGCACACATGATGAGTGCTCAAAAAGCACTAAAATAACCATGATTTTATGCACATTAATTGATTAAAAATATATATATTTATATGTTTTATCATATATTTATATAAATTTGTCTTTTTCGGAATCACGGGTATTTTTATTGTTTTTCAGGTATTTTGGCTTAAAAACGCAACTTAAAAACTCAAAGAGGAATACTGGAAGCAATACATCACAAATATATTAATAAATAAATGGGGAAAGGTCAACAAATATGGAAAAATTGGACAAAATGGGTCAAAAAGGACAAAAATATCATAAAGGAGAAAATCGCGCCGCCGCGCCGCCAAGCCCCAGCGCCCATCCGTGGAACTGTTCATCCGCGGAACTGTTCATCCGTGGTACTGTTCATCCGCGGTACTGTGCAGCCGCCCCGTCATGCTGACGTCATCAAATGACGTCAGCAATCACTAATCCGCGTTTTTACATTTTTTTAACATTTTTTTCTCTACTTTTTCTCTCCATCCTCACCTATAAATACCCTCCTTCCCTTCACTTCAAAACACACTTCTCTCTTCTTTCTTTCTCTCTTTTCTTAGATTTTTAGTTTTTCTTAGTTTTTCTTATGTTTTCTTAGTTTTTAGCTTTTCGTAGTTAATTTCTCTTAGTTTTAGAGTTCTTCCCTTTTTTTGGAAAAACTAGTTATGTTTTTTGTAATATTTTAGCTCTTTGATTGAATAAATGGGAGTGCAAATTCCGCTTGGAGTTTTTCCAGCAACGGGAATAGCGTCGAAGTTATGTAAGGATTTTATTTTCTTTACAGTTATTTTTTATGCTTTATTCTTACATGTTATATTTAATTTGTCTGTGATTAAATTTAACTATGCTGGCTGTTTATAATCATGATGTAATAATAACGTTGTTATGCTTGCGAAATATTAAATAGGTAAAAATCTCTAAAATGAATTGATTTTATTTTTATTCATGATTTTATATTAAGAATGTTAGAGAGAAATATATTATTTTTCATTACAAACTTAAACCTTAAAATCTTATCCGGTCTGATTTAGAGTAGTGCTCTTTTATTTGATGGTATAATCGTCCGGTAGTTAGAGTGAAGCTCTATTTCAAAAAAATTTATAAGAATTATTATCTGAAAATGTATTGACGACATGTTTTCAGTAGTGGTTTTAAAACTTGAAAGTTAGTACTCGGATAACTAAATTCTTAGGTTTAATTTGGACACCTTGAATAAAGTTTAAACTGTCTAACCCCACCAAAGGTGGCATTTAAATGGTTCATTTTCAATCTCTTAGAAAAAGAAATTAATTTAATTAGGCAAATTAGTTATCAACCCCACCCATAGGTGTTAATTGATTTGTTTAGTTAACAAAGAATATCTAACCCCACCAAAGGTGGTATTCATACAAAAAAGTGAGAATCAATAAATATCAATTCATATCTTTAATAACCTAGATAATATGAGCAAGCATAATTAACTTAGTTATTATATCCATAAATACTCCGCCATTATAAATGATAAAATTTGCATGAATGTTTATTGAATCTATGTTTATTTTTATGTAAGTAGATTAAAAACACAAAAACCCCAAAAATATCGTGACAGGATGTTTAGGATTTAATTTCGTTTTTAGAAGTTTGAATAATAAATTAAAAACCACACACATTCCTTCCTTAGATCGACCTTGGGAGTATACTTATCATTTTCTTCGAAATGATTCGTACACTTGCGAGAGTTTTATAAATATTAAAACCAAAGTATTGCCAAGAATCGGCGATGCTGGTTTTCGCTAAAACTAAGAGAAATTAACTACGAAAAGCTAAAAACTAAGAAAACATAAGAAAAACTAAGAAAAACTAAAAATCTAAGAAAAGAGAGAAAGAAAGAAGAGAGAAGTGTGTTTTTAAGGTGTGTTTTGAAGTGAAGGGAAGGGGGGTATTTATAGGTGAGGATGGAGAGAAAAAAATGTAAAAACGCGGATTAGTGATTGCTGACGTCATTTGATGACGTCAGCATGACGGGGGCGGCTGCACAGTACCGCGGATGAACAGTTCCGCGCGTAGCTTGGGGCGGAGCTGGGCGCGGCGACGCGATTTTCTCCTTTCTGACATTTTTGTCCTTTTTGACCCATTTTGTCCAATTTTTCCATATTTGTTGAACTTTCCCTATTTATTTATTAATATATTTGTGATGTATTGCTTCTAGTATTCCTCTTTGAGTTTTTAAGTTGCGTTTTTAAGGCTAAATACCTGAAAAACAATAAAAATACTCGTGATTCCGAAAAAGACAAATTTATATAAATATATGATAAAACATATAAATATATATATTTTTAATCAATTAATGTGCATAAAATCATGGTTATTTTAGTGCTTTTTGAGCACTCATCAACACACACAATCATTCAAACCAAAAGAAGCAAATTAGTGTCAAATATGCTACAAATTCAATACTGTAGCTATGCCAGTTGTAACAGGATGATATTTGAAGGTACAAACAATATGTGAAGAAGAGCAATTTTTCTATGACATTCATTCTTGTAAAGCCTTGCAATTGAAAATCATGGCACTGGTTATTTCCACATGTATGATATAAAACAATACAATAATGTTCACTTGCAGATATCCTACAGCAGTTATGTCTTATAGATACTACCTAAGGTCAAGATATACTAATGAGTAATGGAATGCCAGAGCAAACCTGTTACTGTGTCCCTAACTTCTAGACTCAACAGTCACTCTAAGTAATTTCTTCCAGAGCACCATTTCTGTTTTTAAAATCATGTCTTATGGTGCAAATCTTAACGACCTTTTCGGCTTAGACTTTACATTCTGTTAGCAAAATATATACATCCTTCATCTAGCACCTATGAGTTAAACATTTGCAATCCCTTCCCTTAATCTGACGAATAACTAAAACATCAAGGTCGTATCCCCCATTTTCATATTATATCTCATACCAATCTACTTTTACCACATTCAATCCAACGCTAAGCAAACGTACAGTAAAAGAGACAAACTGCAAAAACTAAAAATGAAAGAGGAATTATGTAAAATTCATTTGAGAATGCACAGAGGATTGAAACAAAATATTAGCTAGTACAACCACACTAAATGGTATGACATTTTAGTTTTTTTTTTTTTTTTGAAAAAAAAAAACAACTGGACCAACATAGTAAATCAATTATCACCTCACAAATTCGGCATGAGGGGCAAATCCATGAATTCCAGTGAAACAGATCTGCCAACAAGTTCATCAATAAGGATGGAAAAATTTGAAGATCTTGTGAAAAAAATAAAACAAAAAAAGGACTGCTGGAATTTTACCTCGATTTTGAGCCCAAGTTTTCAAACAGTTCCTATGGTACTTCATGCCACAGCTTTTACATGGAAGCATCCTTCTACCTTTCTCACT
Organism: Hippophae tibetana; assembly: GCA_037013495.1. Lineage (NCBI taxonomy): Eukaryota > Viridiplantae > Streptophyta > Magnoliopsida > Rosales > Elaeagnaceae > Hippophae > Hippophae tibetana. The sequence goes on along the minus strand of CM072812.1, from coordinate 79,889,575 downwards.
TCCAACATTTTCACCAAAAAAACATATACGACACAATACGTTAACATTGGATTCAACCTGCCCTCTTGAAGCATCCTGTTGAAGAGAAAACTATCATAAATATAAACTCTGAAAAGGAAAATAAAATCCTTAAAGAAGTTACCACATAATTTGCAGTTGCAATTATGAACATCATACTCAAAGGAAAAGAGGAAGATGAAAAGTCTGATCAACATTCCTACAAAATCATGATATGAAAGATTGCAAACTACACTGAATCTGATTGTTAAACTTAAAGCAATAAGGACAAGAAGAAAAAAAAGATAAACAATTATTACCTCAAGGAAAAAAAATTAACAAGTTGAACATAAACAATGTTATATCCTCCTTCAAAACCCAAAAGACATGAAAAAATAAACATACAAGACAATAAGAATTCACAATGCTGGTTGGAGTACAATGAAGGCAAAAGAGCTTGGTACAGTATTAGACATGCTAACATCAATGATTATATGCATACCAGCACAAAAGCCAAAGAAGATGGTCATATAGAAACTGTTAAGCCAAGGGGTGTATTTTCATATAATAATATGTTTTTCCCTAAAAACCGGAAATTACAGAGTACACAATCAGACATTCCTAACTATTGCAAACAGAAGCAAGGGGGGGGGGGGGGGGGGCACTGAAACAATTTACATTGGGTTCCATCAATGGATTGGAATTAAACATACTTAGAAGGGTAAAAAACGATCCTAACATGCAATGAGTTCACAGCCAAACCAACTTTACAAGAGAAATGGAATATATCACTTATAAGTAAAAACCTCACCGTCAAATCACCGGACTCAAAACGGCGAGCGTAGTCCTCGGCAGCAACCACAGCGGCTGCGGCTGCGGCTGCGGCTTTGCGCTGAAGAGCAGCACGCTTGGTCTGCGCCGAAGCAGCCGCAACCTCATCGTCGATGGCAGGAACAAGAGGCTGAGGAAGCGGATCAACTTTGGGAACAAGAACCCGAACAGTGAGATTGTCATCGCGAGCCCTAATCCCCAATGGTTCCTTGAGAAACACCTCAAGTCTCGTGACTTGTTCCAAGAAATCATTTACAGTCCCTTGGTTGCTCGAAAACCCTAGCGGACATAAGCAGATTCGACGACTGCAAATATAGAATTGCAAAAAGAGCAAGTTAAAATGAGAAGGGTGTACGAGAGGAAGACCAAAATAGGAAAAATAAACAAGAGCAATTACCATGTAATTGGGCAAGCGACGTGAAATGCCATATTGGAAGCTACACTGGATTTTGATTTCAATTTTTTCGTTTTAGGGATCCCTCGTAAAAAATTTAAGTACGCTTAAAATAATACTAGTATTTTTAAAATAAAATATAAATTATCCCCATTTTTCATAATAAAAATAAAAAGGTTTAAGAATTTATTACTTATTAAACTTTGGTCGAATTTATATTTAAATTTTTAAATTTTTAAATCTCATAACTTAATATCTAAATTTTTAAAATTTTACTTTTAAGTCACTAATTTTTTTAAATTTTTAAACCTTATAATTTAATACCTAAAGTTTTAAAATTTATTTATAGGTTTTAATTTAACTACTAAAATACATATTTGTAATCAAAAAGTTAGGACCACTTATTAAGTTTTAAAAATATAAGGATTAAATTTTATGATTTAAATTTTAAAACTTTATGTGTAATATTTTAAAATTTTAAGGATTAAATTATTATTTTCAAAATTTGAGAATTTATGTATAAATTTACTTAAAATCATATATTTAGCTAAAATAGAAATAAGATTAAATTGTAGTGTATATAATTGTAATACAACAAACGAGCTCGTTTTACAACATATTTGATACACTGTATTGAATAAATTAAATATAAATGTATTAAATTGAATTATATTGTAATTAGTTTGTACAATATTTGGTTACAAACTATAGATAAAATTGATTATAAATATTTTAATAAAATAATTTTGTTATTATAAAATTTAACTTATTTTTATATTTTTATTGTATTTTAAAATAAAAATATTATTTTTAATTTAAGATGAAAGAAAAAATCAAGACAAGTAATTTTATAAATAAAAATTCAAACAGATTAAATTAAGTATCTGGTTTAATCGCACACCCTTTAATCATACTAAACTTCTACATAACTATATTATTTATATATTTTACGATACAATCTGATTTTATAACTATTTGGTACTAAGATTGGGGGTACCTTACTTAATACACGAGTAGATAGTACAGTCATGTCAACAAGTATAGCCTATATCAATCTCATATTTAGCACATATACATCAAATTATGTCTAGTTATGTCAACCTGAGTTCAATCTATTGAACATAGCCCAAATAAAACTCACAGCATGCACATGTTTATGATATACGTGAGCCTATACGATAGATCGTGTAGTAGGTTGTGAATCATAACAGTTTAGCCCTCAGCCTAAAATTGATTAGTCATGCGCCATCCATGCTCAAAGGACTCCATGGAAAACCTAATTTTTGTACTTCACCAATATAATGTCACTATTTATAACTTAGATGTTCTATAAATAGAAGGCTTATGGATGTCACTTAGGACCCTTTGGAACCTAATAGGCTACAACCCTCTTATTAAGACTCTCTCAAACATTTTGTCGCCCACAGTGGGGTCCAAACATTTCCAACCATAAAATTAGGTTTAGACCTCGTAGTTTTTAAAATATTGAGTCTTAATCCAGTTAACATTCCACCATGTGTAAGGATATTAATCCTACTTCCAAAAATGTAATATGTTAAATAGTTGGCAATTGAGGGCTCAATCGAAAAACCAAATTCTAGAATTGGGACACCTCGATCGAGAAAATGGCTTAAAGTCTAATTTTGATCACTCTAACATTGGGTCGGGTCCAACAGTCATTATAATAGGGAATCTCCATCACAAATAGTGTTTATTGATCCTATAATACCTTAGGCCATCAAAAAACAATTGGATTTCCTACAATAGACCATGCTCTAAATCTAGTAAAATAACCAAAAGTTGAGGCAATTGTTGACACGACAAGTTCTCTGTGGATAGAGCCCAATGTTCTGACGTCCCACGGAAGAAAGCTAATGGAGATTGAGATCCTATAAATATTCTAAAGATTCTCAAGATACTACAAAGATTCTTAAGATCCTATAAATATTCTAAAGATTCTCAATATACTACAAATATCCTTAAGATCCTACAAATATTCTCAAGATCCTACATAAGGGATAAATTTGGAATATCAAATTGGATGTAAGGATTAATTTAGGAAGTAATTTTTTGTTTTGGTTAATTATAGGTCTTTTATGTTTAGCAATTTTTTTTTAGTAAATTATGGGTTTTTTATGTCTTATTTATCATAAATCTTTTTAGTCTTTTATTTTTAAGGATGTATTAGACCAAATTCATAACTAAATAGGCCCATTAGGGTTAAACTTGCACCTAAGGTTTTCTTTAGGCTTGAATTAGCACCTATGTTTTTCTTTTGGGTAAATGTTGTCTAGGGTTTGTTGCTTATAAAAGAAAACAACAACCATGTAATTAAGGCATAACTGATATCATTAATGAAAATGTATTTCATAAAACTTTTTACGTTGTCTTCTTGTGTTCTTAATTAAATGCTTAAATTTGACTTATCAAAGGGAATGACCATCATTTGTGGCATCTCAAGGTTAGGGTTTTAAGGACTTTGTTTCCTTAGGATTCTAATCCGATCATACCAAAGATTGGGGTTTTAAGGACTTTGTTTACTTAGGGTTCTAATCCAATCATCTTCAACACGTTCCTAGCAAATTGATTATTCATATTCCTTTGAGTTCATGGGTTCCTAGGGTTGTTCGCCTAGAGGATCCGTATCAAAAACATAGACCAAAATATGAACAAACATACTAATAGATAGGATGAGAACAAATACAGTAGCTTAAAAACTCATCCCGACCAGTTCAAAACATTATTTTAGCCTTTGGCTTCAACTTCAACTTTAACTCATGGCTTCAACCTCAACTTTAACTCGTAGCTTTAGCCCTAGCTTCAACTCGTGACACTAGCCTCGACTTCAGCTCATAGCCTTAGCTTCAACCCTTGTTCTTAACTTCAGCTCATTGCATCAACTTCAATCTTTGTCCTCAGTTTCAACCCATGACATCAACTTTAGGTTATGGCCTTATTCTAGGATTATATTAGTTGGTATTCAAATTATACAATCCGGGTATACAATTGGAAAAGAGATGGTTTAATCAAAATAATTCATTTTTTAAGTTCTATTTCTTTCAAAGGGAATATAAATGTTTTATTATGTTCCATCAACACACTAAGAGGGTTATATGATATATCTTGTGTAAAAGTAGGCCAACATTTCTATTGACAAATTGGAAGTTTCTAAGTCCATAAACAAGCACTTATTACTTCTTAGGTTGTAATTTCTATCTTATTAAGTTCAACAATTATAGTTGTTCGTAATCCATAAACCATTCCTTTTGTTAGTCATAATTTCTTTGAATATGTCCTTGAATTATTCGAAATGTGAGCAAAACCCATATTGGAGAAGAATATGGTTCATAGGTTCCATTTATAGGAACTCTATTTTTATTTATTTTTGTTTCAAATTGGTCAGGGGCTCTTTTACCTTAGAAAATCATACAGTTACCTCAAGGGGAGTTAACTGCACCAACAAATGATATAAATACTACCGTTGCTTTAGTCTTACTCAAGTCAATAACATATTTTTATGTTGGCCTTACCAAAAAGGGATTGGGCTATTTCAGTAAATACATTCAACCAACTCCAATCATTTTGCCCATTAACATTTTAAAGGATTTCCAAAACCCCTATCGCTTAGTTTTTGACTTTTCGAAAATATATTAATTGACGAATTAGTAGTTGTTGTTCTTGTTTCTTTAGTACCTTTAGTGGTTCCTATACCTGTCATGTTCCTTGGATTATTTTCAAGTGGCATTCAAGCTCTTATTTTTGCAACCTTAGTTGCGATTTATATAGGTGAATCAATGGAAAGCTATCATTGATTAGTTTTTGACATAGTCTTTTTTTTAGCTTAACTTGACCAATGTATGAGCATCTCAAAGTAATTCACTTAGGCTTAGAGAGAATAAATATACAAATAAGGATAGATACGATCTATAGTAAAAAATAAATTAGGATGTTAAAGAATAGTAAAAAAGGTGGAAAGATGTCGAAAAGATCTTTTTCCTACATTTTTTGTTTACTCTATTTAGACTGTTTAATACTCTTATTTTGTTTATTCAAGTCCAAGATTAAATAGTATTTTACTATATTAAATACTACATTAGTAGGTTTCTTAATTTCTTAAATAGAAGTCATAATTTGAGTAATAATTTTTATGGTATCTCATCTGTTTATGATGTGTGATTAAAAAAAATATGGTATAAAAAATGGTTGTCATTTCAGTTGATTTCGTTCAATCCAAGATTGAAAAAAAAATTATAAAAAAATGGGATTGGGGAAGGAGGGGCAAACTTGGTGTATGGAATCTAATTTCTATAATACATTTCTTGGGGTATTTTTGTTAAAATGACTCTAGAATCCTAATGAGATACAAATAGTTGGTTTATGTTAATGGGAAAAACATGTATATATGATATTGGATATTTACTAGGTATATATGAATCAAAGATATATATAATTTTTCCTACTATATGTGAATTAATATAAGAATTTCAATGGAAGTCCTTCTATTTCGTCTGTAATTTTGAATTCCTTATTGAATCATTTTATATAACAAAAATAATAAAGAATTCAAAGATTGTTTTGGAATAAAAAGAACTAGAAGAACAAAATTCGTAGGGATTCACAAAAATTTCGTGGTAGAGTAACTAAAAATAAGTTATTGAAGTAGTTCAGATGATTCAAGAATATTATTATTTCAATTCATGATTCTTAGTTACTTTGATTCGATAAATCTTAGTAATGGAAGAAGTGAGTTATAATTCATTGGTTGATTCTATCATTAACTATTTCTTTATTTTTTTGTTTTGGCGTGAGGAACTTATCAGAATCTACTAATTTTTGTTGCTTCTATTATTGTTGCTAGATTGGTCATTGGGCTTGCTTCTATTGGACTTGGTGTTAGTCAAGGTATTGTTGCGGGCCAAGCTATACAAGGAATCATGAGACAACTAGAGGTAGAGGAAAAAATATGAGGCACTTTGTTGCTTAGTTTGGCTCTTATGGAAACTTTAACAATTTATGGACTAGTTATGACATTAGTACTTTTATTTGTGAATCATTTTGTTTAATTTTTAAAATAAATATTATTTGATTTCCTTGAATTTTTTGCTTTTACTTTTTTTTAAATTAGATTCAGATTTCAACTCTACAATTTCTTATTCCTTATATTACACCCTACGGGAGAGCTTATTTGAAGATGGGGAATTAACACACTCTAACAAGTACTATTCTTATTGGAAATTTTAAATTCAAAAATACATTTACATCTATAAATCCTTATAAATATATATATATATATATATATTGACTCTATTTAGTATTTATAAAAAAAGAATCGAATTTGAAAAATAAATAAGAATTCAAATATCAAATATCAAATAGATATAATAGGTATCTAAATAAATATAGATAATTAGTATATCTATAAGTAAAGAGGAAATCATATGAAAAATGTAACCGATTCTTTCCCTTCTTTTGGTTATTAGCCATTTTTTGGGAGTTATGGGTTTAATATTGATATTTTAGCAACAAATCCAATAAATCTAAGTGTAGTAGTGGGTGTATTGATTTTTTTAAAGAGAGTGTGTGCGGGTTGTTTATTTCAAGAATACGTTGGTCCAAACAACTGCACTTTTTTTTTGTTATAGCCAATAAAGAAAAGATGCATGATTTTGCAAATTACTTCTAAATAAATTAAGAAATCATATTGAAGAATCATAGCATTTTGTGATTCATTGGTAAATTCACTTTGATTCTCTATAAACCAATAATGTGGGATCATTAATAGGGTTAAAGTTAAACCTTTTTGAAGTCCGTCTACAACATGATATTATTTCTACTACTATGTTAAAATATAGTTAATAAAGAAATGGTTTCAAAATAAAGAGTTGATTTTTTTTTCGATATAAAACACTCATGTCGATCAAAAAATGATTTGAAGCCGTCTATTATTTGATTGTAAAAAATTGGAAAAGAAAAATGAGTATTTCACCCTTTCCTTTTTTTATCTTTTTTATTCGATGCTAAATTGATAACCTATGTATAAAGTAAGAAGAATTCTTTGGATTTGAAGAAAAAAAGAAACAACCTTGCTCACAACGATTTGTTTGGTGAGAAGAGTCCTCTGGATATTATATTCCTCAATGAATAATTAGTTTCGATATTTTTAAATATGAATAGAGGATGGGCTCATTACATTAATATATATATATATATATATGTGTGTGTGAGAGAGAGAGAGAGAGAGAGAGAATTCCCACAAATAATTGAATGTGAAAGCCAAATGAATTGAAAAATTCATGTTTGGTTCGTGAAGGGATCGTGGAATTTTTGAAATGAATGGAAAGATAATCTACTTTCATTTAGTGATTTATTAGATAATAAAAAATAAAGGATCTTGAAAACTATTTGAAATTCAGTAGAACTGCAAGAGGGGGCCCTAAAACAGTTGGAAAAAGCTCAAGCTTGCTTATGGAAAGTAGAAATAGAGACAGATCAGTTTCGAGTGAATGGATACTCTAAAATAGAACGAGAAAATTTGATATATTAGATATTGTTGAAGATAATTTTTAATAAATTCTATCGATATATTGTTAGATTTGAACCAATGACTCATACTATCATAAAGAGAAATAAATAACAAATGTGGTCTTTCACATTGATGGATTATAAATGAAATATTGTTTATAAGCAATACCAATCAAACAGATTAAAGAGATAGAATATTTAGTCGTGGAATATTCATCTAAATAAGAAATTATCTAAATGATAAAATGTATCAAAATAAAGATAATAACTCGAATAGTAGAGCACTTTGTTTACACAAGTGCTAATATTTTTCAAAGAAATTAATCATGTAATCAAAAGATTTGATCTTATTGAAAAATTGATGTCTTATCCTACAACTTTTGAGGAACAAAACAAGAGAAAGATAACTTGATAAGCAGTTTGGTTCGATTCAGGTACTCGTTTAGATGCGAATATAAAACCTACCATTAATACGAGATATTGATAATGTGAATACTTTATTTATTTAACGCTAGCCATAATGAATACAAGGAATTGAGAAATAAATGAGTAAAGACTTTTATACATATACTTTTAACTAATAGGTTTTTCAAAATCTATAAAATTTTAAAATCGTATAAAATCAATGATTTTTTTTCAATAGATGAGATTTACAAACTCTTATAAAATATTAATTTAAGATTTTAAAAATTATAATTGAATATACTTAAATTTAGTTCAAAAATCATGTTTGAATATAATTAAACTTTATAAAATCCTTACAAATTGTAATTAAATTCACGTGGATTTTAAAAATTCATTAAAATCATAAATATTCAATTTATTCATTTTTTATGCTAACAAAATTAAGAATATTAATGAAATATTAAATTTATAAATATATATTTTTTGAAATGATATATTCTAAATGTATTTGAAATCCAACAATTTCAAGATATAACATGAGTATGATTATGGGTGAGAACTGTATCAAAATTATTTGTTTTTGGTCGATTTAAATCCGATTTGTTCCAAATGAATTTGAAGATTTTCAATTTGAATTTGATTCGATGATATAATCAATCCAAACTAATTTGAATAGATTAGATTTTTTAAGATCGAATAGGGGCATAATGTAGGGGTGAGCAACAAACCCAAATTGTCTGTTTTTAGCCAATTTGAATTTGATTTGATTCGAATAAAGTTGAAGATTTTCAATCCAAATTCACTCGATGATACAATCAATTTGAACTAATCTGAATCCAAATAAATCATTTTTTTTCAAATTGGATAGAAACATATTGATATTAAAATTTATTTATGAATTATTGCATATATAAAACACGACATACATAAATTTAAATTTTTATAACAAATATTATTATTTGTTTATAACTAAAAAATCAAAAGATTAAGAAATATGTATGACAATTATTATAGTATTACAAATATTTATATTTATTTTTAAGTTAAAATAATAATATAATATAATTCTGGTATACATAATATAAAATAAAATAAAATATGTATTTATTTATAATTTAATAGTAATTTGATTCGGATTGGATAAAGTAGATTATAAAATATGTTAATCTAAATCCGACTCAAATCCGAACAAATTGTATAATTTTCAATCCGAATATGATCTCACTATAAAATTTATTAGTCTAATCCGATCCAAATCTAACAAATCAGATTGGATTTCTCAATTTATGCAAATTGATCGAATTATTTGCTCACCCTTAAATATAACGTTATATTTTGTATAGTTTAAAATGTGCTAAATTTTGAAAACAAAATGTGCTACTATTACAAATAATAATAACAAATTAAAATGTGTGTGTATATATATATAAGAGTGTTATTTTTTTCATTATTAGAAATTGGGTGTTATTTTAAAGGACTTATTCTCTCCTTGTTTGTTTTTAAAAATGAGCATTTTAACTGCGATTATATGTAGTGTCGATAATACATAAATGAGTGGGTGCAATTATATTAATATTTGTATTTGTTTATACTTAATATATATTATATTTATTTAATTTATATATTTATTAACTTGGTAAAAAAATAACTTTTAGATTCTATTATTTAGTTAAATTATTAACTCTTAATTCTACCTATTCATATAATAATATTAAATATTTTAATCATTACTTCCTATAACTACTACTTAAAATAAAAATAAATAAATAAAGATAATTATTTATTAATTTATTTATAGAAATATGCCACGTCTCAAATCCCATTAAGACTTTTGAAAACCCTAAGGTAGCGTTTGGTTCGTAGAATTGAATCGAAATCAGAATCGTAATGAAATGAAATGGAAATGAAACAATGTTGTTTGGTTTGAGCACTGGAATCAAGCTCGGAATCAAGATTACAATGTTTGGTTTGTCACTGAAATGAAATGAAAAAATTGTAAATTACCTTAATACCCCTATATTCAGTAAAGTTCAAATAATGTTATTTAATTACTATTTTTTCGTTAAAAAATACTTTATTAAATTAAAATAATTACTTTTCTAAATAATTATTACTTAATTAAAAAAAAGTATATTATTAAAATTATTATTTTTCTAAATAGAGTTTAGGGTTTTGAAGTTTGGGATTTGAGATTTGGGATTTAAGGTTTAGGGCTATAGTTGTGGGTTAAGGTTTAGGGTTAAAATTATTATTTTTCTAAAAAGGGTTTAGGGTTTTAAAATTTGGAATTTTGGATTTAGGGTTTAGGGTTTAGGATTTGGAATTTGGGGTTTAGGGTTTAGGAATTTGAGGTTTAGGGTTTAGGATTTTGGGATTTAGGTTTTAGGGTTTTGGGATTTAGGTTTTAGGTTTTAGGGTTTAGGAATTTAGGGTTTAGGGTTTAGGGTTTTAGGATTTGAGTTTAGGGTTTTAGGTGTTGGGTTTTGGATTTTGGGTTTGGGGATTTGGGATTTTGGGTTTGAGGATTTGGGATTTGAGTTTAGGGTTATATTTGAGGTGAGGTAAAATTGGAAAAAAAAATTGAGATGGGAATGGAATCCTGATTCCTAAGGCACGATTCCTTCTCCTGTAGTAATCGATTCCATTCCATACCCTCTATTCAACTCAACAAAACACACAAATGGAAGGAATTAATTCTGATTCCTTTCCATTCCTTCCAACTAAACATCACCTAATAGAGATTAGAGAGTAGAGACCTACCTTAGTTGACCAAAAGTGTTCTACTTGTCTGTTGCTATCAGAGACTTTCGCGACTCGCTACTACTTTCGTTGCTAAGTTTTTCTATCCTTTTCATCTTGCCACTTCAAAGTTTTAGGTGAATAGTTTGTGTTCATGCATTTTATCTCTTCTATTGTTGGTATACTCAATACTTAAAGATACACAAATAAAAACACTTATATTCTAATTAACTCAATTTGGTGTGTCTTGTCCTTGTTAGTAACAAATTCTTGGTTTTATTTTCTTGTAAAATTTCCATTTCTTGATGTTCCCAAATGAAAAAAATTATACATAGGTTATATGTCATAATAACCTCAAATCTCAACTTTCAAGTTTTTGATATTATGTTTAGTTTTTTGGATTTCAAAATTAAATGTTCGATTTTGCTTTCTTAAATTTAGCAAGTTGTTGACAATTTTTTTATTTAACATTTATATGGTAATTTAATTTACTTGAAATTTAGTGAAAGTTATACAATAATAATGCTTTTTTATTGTTAAATTATGTATCAAAAATTTAACGAGTACTGCAATTTTTAATTTTAAAAGAGAATATTTATTTTAGATATTATTCAATAATTAATGGAACCAATTTTAAATTTTTTTAATGCTTTTGAAAAAGACAATTTTAATTACAATATTTTTTCTTATCGACACACTATTATCCAATCGTAAAAACTATTTTTAGATTGTAATAATTTTAAGTACGTATATATCTCTTTGTTTTTGGGAACAATTATGTCAAAAACTATATTACCTGTATATTCCTAATTATTCTAAGTATTTGTCTTTAAATCTTAATAAAAATAAGATAAACATAAATATATTGTTAAGTATCCTTGTCCCACATCGACTAGGACTAAAGCAGTAAAACTGCTTATAAGTTTGGGTAACCCTTAACTTAATAAGATCTTATTGGGTTGAGTTAGGCCTGAGTTTCTAACATGGTATCAAAGCTGTGCGTAATCTCTAATTATGTACTTGGACCTAATTGAGCTCTACCATAGTCTCACCATGGCGTTAATGTCCACCTTTGTCCGCCGTGTAGAGGGAGGCTGTTAAGTATCCTTGTCCCACATCGACTAGGAATAAAGCAGTAAAACTGCTTATAAGTTTTGACAACCCTTAACTTAATAAGATCTTATTACGTTGAGTTAGACCTAAGTTTCTAACATATATATTTAAATTTTAATAATATATCCTAATATAAAATGTTAGATTGTGTTATTAAGATTAAAAGATAAGTAACATCTTTGTCGAGGAGAGTGTTAATTTTTTTTAATTATTATGAAAAAATGATAAAAAGTTATTATATAATTTATAAAATTATCAATTCGTGAAAGAATGTTCAGATACAATGTATATTTGATTAAATTAGAAGAAAATTAAAAGATTTATGATAATATATAATAATTTTTATTAAAAATATATAAAAAATCATTTTATTTAGCTACTGCTTGCCTTTTAGTACTATGATTATTAATTAAAATTATTATTAATTATTGTCTGTTAATAACAAGCATAAGTTTTACACCCAACTAAAATCGTTAAAAATAGAACATTTAAATGAAAAATAAAACTGCAAATATATTCGATTCCATTTACCCTAATTTCGTTATCTCCCTTTTCCACAACAACGCTGGCCGTCAAGTATACTCCAAATTCTTGCCGCTGGCCAATAGTTTCCGCAGTTCCCTCTCATACACACTTGCCAGTGAAGTATTTTGCTTGTTTGGCTTTTAGTTTGTCATAAGTAATCTCTCTGCCTTATATTGATTTATTGGTTTCAGTTTTATTCTTTATGCTTAAAATTGTCGACCTTGTATATATGATACTGTGATATTTGCTAGTTTATTGATCTGATGTGATGATTTGTGTACCTTTTCAATCATTCAAACGTGTTATTCTCAACTTTTCAATACATTTCAAGAGCCTTATTTTTAAACGTGGCGTATGGTCTCACAAACTCTTAAACAGCCCTTGAAACTGAACATGCATTTGAACATCTATGTTCCCGTAGTTCAACATTTTTTTCCTTCACTTTTATGCATCTGAATTTGTGTATTCTTCATATATCTTCGGTGTTAAACTAGGGTGTTGATTGGAAGAATCGTTATTGGATTTGTTGCAATGATTTAGATTTCGATATAGTTGCACTTGTACTATTATTACACGCATGCCATTTGCTCATTTCTAGGCTATTGATGGAATACCCTTAATCCAATCATGCTGCTGATCATAATGCAGTCATTTTAATGGATAGGTACCCCAAGGTGAAGGGTATGATTTGAATGGAGGGAAGATGAAGCTTGCAAGATATTGTTCAATATCTTCAGTTATTCCTACTCATGCTGTTTTCTTGAAAAACCATTGCAGATTGTCATCTCAAAGTTATAATGGAAATTTGACTGGATTCAGAAGAATATCTACTCACTGTCAAAAGCATAAACTGAATGCAAAATCTGAGATGGTTGTGGAAAAATATCCTCCTCCTTGGTTTAGGTCAGTGTTTAGATATTCGAATTTAATTTCTTTGCAGAATAAGTTCTCTTATTGTATTAACACACATTGATTTCATTAATATTATTGTCAGTGTTGCTCCTATGATGGACTGGACCGACAATAACTACAGGACTCTAGCTCGGCTTATTTCAAAGCATGCATGGCTCTACACAGAGATGCTTGCAGCTGAAACTATTGTATATCAGAAGGGTAATCTAGTAAGTTAGTGAAGTAATAATCTCTCCTGTAACCTTGAAAAACAAATTCTTATGATTTGTTGGTGGCTTGTGTATCTTTTAGTGAGAATTAGATTGACCCCTATGAGATGAAAACTATGTCGGTAACTTATATTTGTTAATGGGGAGTACAATACCTACCTTTCCTTCATTTCATTTTCCTTGATCCTGGCCTCTAGTCGATCCTTTGGTTTAAATACATTCTTAAAAAAAATGCAGTTTTCAATTTCTTTATGTAAGGGTAATTGATCTGTCAATGTTGAGACCACTCATCATGATCCTGCCTTGTTCAGGATAGATTCTTGGCATATGCTCCAGAACAACATCCTATAGTTCTTCAAATTGGCGGGAATGATTTGGAAAATTTGGCGAAAGCAACTGAACTTGCAAATCCTTACCGTTATGACGAGATCAATTTTAAGTCTGTACACCTTTTATTGTTGCCAGGCTATTCACCTTTTCCATATCTTTTCTGTTTTTTCTCTAATAACTGAACTGAGAGCTTTTATCATTTATAGCTGTGGATGTCCAAGTCCTAAAGTAGCTGGACATGGGTGTTTTGGCGTTAGTCTCATGCTTGATCCAAAGGTTTGAATTTTGTTAATTACTTTGAATCCGTTTCTAGAACAGAAACAGAGCTCTATGCTGACATTCTTTTTTTATTGCATTGCCATGATATATGCATTTGGTTTTTGAAACGGAAGTTTGTTGCTGAGGCCATGTCAGTCATTGCTGAAAACACAGATGTTCCTGTCAGTGTCAAATGTAGAATTGGCGTTGACGATCATGATTCATATAACGAGCTCTGTAAGGTTTTTTTTAGATGTTTGTCTATTCAGCCATAAGCTTAGATTACTGTTTAATTTCAAATGTCTTATCAGTTCTCTGTGTTTGAATGATATAATTATATGGTTGATTGAAAATAGGAACAAGTGGTTTTATATGCCAATTCTTTAAATGGATATTATGCCATACTCTGCACATTATTCTGTTTCATATAGGTAAAATAACATTATCTGGCAACAACTGAACCTTCTATAGAAAGGGAAAAATAGATGGATTTTACTATTAAGTGTCCCATTTGCACTGCTTTCTTGCTGCAGGTTGATTTCAAAATCATGCAATTATGTCTTCCTAAATAGGGGGAAGAAGAATGGGAATAAGAGATTCAAGAATGACATTAGAGGCTTTTATCATCATGTAACATATTATAGTACTTAACCCATTACCTATACTAACTATGCTGGCAGATCAATGGCATAGTATTTGAATGACGTCTCAATAATGCATGCAAAGGAATTCTAGGAGCTGCATTAATTGAAAAGTAGAAATAAGCGCTCTTTATCTCCCCCTTTTTTCTCTGATTTTGAAATAGCATTTTGCTCAACATTTTTATCTGGTTGCTCGGAAAATGTAGAAATAACATAACCATGAGACAAAGATGTTTGCTATATAAGATCAATTATGGTAATATTCACCTGTCTGCATCTTTTTAGACTCATTACTGTTATAATTCACTCTCTGAGGTTAACTGTAAATTCTTAAACTTAAAAAATTCCTGCAATTTATGCTGGTTCCATTTTGTGGATGATGATAGCCATTGAAGCAGCCATTTTTCATTGTATTTCCATGAGGCTGCTATCTCATGAAGTCATGTCATAACCCCTTTAATGCTTGCTAACATGAACAACATTATTACTAAGGCATGCTAATATGTTATGATACTCATTTATCAGATTATGGAATCTTAAATATGCTCCATGCCCATATATATATTTTTTCCAGGCGATTTTATTTACAAAGTTTCTTCACTATCACCAACAAGGCATTTTATTATACATTCACGAAAGGCATTGCTTAATGGCATCAGCCCAGCTGAAAATCGGAGTATTCCACCTCTTAAGTATGTATTTTAAAATATCATTAACTTTACTAAGCTTAAGTTTCAGGTTCATTGTACAATGGTGAGAATAAAAAAAACAAGAAATTCTGTTGTTGTAGCTCAAATTGAAATTGCAACCTAAAAAATGCTTAGACTATCAAATTTTAGTACTTTCAGATTACAACTGATGTGCCTCATTCCTGCTTGATAGAGTTGTACTTATTCTGCAGATATGAATACTTTTACGGCCTTTTGCGGGACTTTCCGGACTTGAAATTTACAATAAATGGTGGCATAAACAATATTGATGAGGTGCAAACTTTGTTTCTCTTTTACTGTTATCTTGACTTCAGATTCAAATTGAGGCCCGCAACACATGCTTTAGGTGTCATCTTTGCCATCCATTTTCTCACAAGTTGATCATTTTATTTTCTATTTATATTTCTGTAGTATATATAAATAGTGAGCTAACAAATTCCAGAGAATTATTCTGTTATTTCAACCAGCTAGGAAGTTCTGGCTCAGTTTCTGAATCTCATTGTCTTCTTTTAGTATTTTTCTATTTGCTTGCTCCATTCTGGATCTGCATGTTCTGATGTGTTGCTGGAGAAAAAGGCTCCTCAACTCAAGTGATATGTTGATTAATGATGAAACTGTTATGGATTTTTGTCTTCATTTCCTTTTGCCTTTGTTTGTGAAATCTATTATCAGGGAAAGAAACTCTTAACATGGGCCTGATTATCTGATTTTGCATGTGGTTCTTAATACATTTTGGCTAAGTAAATAAAACTAGTGGCATGTAGTTAAAGAATGAGATGAGATTTATAAGAAACTGTTGTCGTGTATTTTTATTATATATTTGTACACGATTAGCTAGTAATTTATAGTCCCATTTGCATAAATGATAAGGAAATTAAATATTCTAATTTATGACAATATCACTTAATTAAATTCCCTAATAGTTATATTTTGATAACCATTCCTGCTCCAAATCAGTTCATAACAATTCTTACAAATCAAGGATTTCAACACTCCACCTCAATTGGACCATAGATATTGATCATATCTTACTTGTCAATGAAATCATTGAAGTAGTATTGAGTAAATCCTTTGATGAATATATCTGCAGTTTGCTCTTTTGTGGGAACATAAGTCATGCAAATAATACCATCTTTAACTTTTTCTTTGATAAAATGTCTGTTCACTTCCACATGCTTTGTTTTGTCAAGTTGAACTGGATTTAGGGATATATTAATGGTTGTTTTGTTGTCACAATAAAGTTCAATTGGAGATTTCACTACAACTTGAAGTTCTTTTAACAACTTTTTTAACCATAGCTTCACAAATTTCTTGTGCAACTATTCTGAACTCAGTTTCAACACTACCCTTGCAACAATATTCTGTTTCTTACTATGTCAAGGTACCAAGTTTCCGAGTACAAAGGTACAATACTGTATAGTGGTCTTTTTATCATCTACTGAATCAACCCAATTTGCATATGTGAAAACTTTTATTTCTTTGGTTTTGTTTTTCTTAAAGAACAAACCTCTGTCTGGAGACTCTTTAAGATATCTGAGAATATTGTAAATAGCTTCTAAGTGAGCTTTCTTTAGTGCATGTGTTGATTTACTACATGATGCAAAAGCAATATCAAGTTTGGTGTGAGACAGATATATTAGTTTTTCTATTAATCTTTGGTATCTATCTTTGTCCATTGGTCTTCTTATATCTTCATCCTTTTTTCCTGCTCTTATTGGGTTGTTACTTGGTTTGCATTCAAGCATACTTGTTACAATGAGGAGATCAAGGATGTATTTCCGTTGTGAAACACTGATTTCACCTTTTGATTTTGCAATTTTCATACCTAAGAAGTACTGCATCTGTCCTAGATCATTAACTTCAAATTATGTACCCAAATTTGTTTTCAATCTATTGTTTTCTTTTAAATCGTCCCCATTAGTGATTATATTATCAACATATGCTATCAAAATTGTTTTTTCTATTTTCAGAGTGTTGAAAGAACATGGTATGATCTGATTGTTCCTGTTGGTACCCTTGTTTCCTCATTACCTTTGACCACGCACTAGGCAATTGTTTGAATCCAAAGTGATTTTTTTAATTTACATAGATATTTTATCCTTTTCAAAATTCTGGTGGCATGATTAGAAGACTTCTTCTAATTCTCCATTTATGAAAGATCCAGATGTCTATCATGAGTCTCTAGGTAATTTTGAGTTACTTATTGCTCTTAAAAAACAAACACGAACTTGTACTCTGCATTCTATATCGAGGTTTGTTTCTTATAAAACTTTATCGTATGGTTTTCATGCCTTTGTCGCTAACCTTGATAGAAAAAAAAGATTCCAAAAAATATTTATGAAGCCTTGTAAATCCCTAAGTGGAGAAAAGCTATTACGGAAGAAATAAGAGCTCTTGAAAAAAATGAAACATATGATGTTACTGAACTACCAAAAGGAAAGACTCCAATTGGGTGTAAATATTGGTTTTTAGGCCATTCTAGATTTGTTGCTAGGGATAGAAAGACTTGAATTGTATTTAATTTTACCATAGGTGTAAATGTCTCAATGTAATCAATTCCATAGGTTTGTGTAAAACATTTTGCAACCAAACTAACTTTGTATTTTTATGTTGTTCCATCATACTTATATCTTATTGGAAAAAATCTATTTACACCCAACTGGAGTCTTTCCTTTTGGTAGTTCAGTAACATCACATGTTCCATTTTTTTCAAGAGTTCTTATTTCTTCCGTAATAGCTTTTCTCTACTTAGGGACTTACAAGGCTTCATAAATATTTTTTAAAATCTTTTTTTTTTCTATCAAGGTTAGCGACAAAGGTATGAAAACCATACGATAAAGTTTTATAAGAAACAAACCTCGATATAGAATTGGAAGTACAAGTTCGTGTTTGTTTTTTAAGAGCAATAGGTAACTCAGAATTACCTGGAGACTCATGATGGACATCTGGATCGGGGTTTCAAGTGTGAAGTGCTCCATGTTTTTCAAGTTTGACCTCCATGAGTAAGTGATTATCCCTTTGTTATGTTGTTTTTTTGTTTCTCTTCCGATTGCAAGTTTTTATTTATAAAAGGCAGAGTGATATGAGATGGTAAGGAATGGTTAGACTCGGTCTCAGTTTTTTTTGTTGGATTACATAACTCATCATTATTTTGATCATGAGTAATGCTCAAGTAATGACCAAAAATACTATCCTTAGATTCTCTTCCCGAGGAGAGGACTTTTGGTAGGAAGGAGTGTTTTTAAAAAAAGGTAAATATCAAGACTAACAAATCTTGTATGGATCATAACATTTGTATCCCTTTTGAGTAGGGAAATATTCAATGAAAACACATTTAATAGCTTCTAGACGGTTGCAATTCATACGGCGGTTCATATCTAAACATTCCAACTGGTGTGAACCTTTCTACAAACTCTTCAAAGGAGGGGTAAAATATGTTTGGGATGATGAATGCCAAGCTGCATTTGACGGAATGAAGTACTTGCTTAATCCACCTGTATTGGTCCTACCAGGTCGACCATTTCTACTCTATCTCTCCTCAACAGACAATGCTATCATAGTGGTTTTGTTTTGGCCCAGTACGACACTACAGGTAAAAAATAGAGGGCAATAGACTATATCAACAAGTCATTGGTCGAAT
This sequence comes from Hippophae tibetana, assembly GCA_037013495.1. Classification (NCBI taxonomy): domain Eukaryota; kingdom Viridiplantae; phylum Streptophyta; class Magnoliopsida; order Rosales; family Elaeagnaceae; genus Hippophae; species Hippophae tibetana. The sequence goes on along the minus strand of CM072812.1, from coordinate 79,870,349 downwards.
ATGAAAGAAAATACAACTCACATGGATAAGACTTCTAAAATGCTTGATTGGTCTCCCTTAGCAAATGTACAAAGTGGACCGTTGTCTGGCTGATCCTATTCTTCCCATTTGGGTTGGCTCAGAAGTAAAGTAAGAAGGAATGGAACCCACTGGAGAGTCGTCTGCAATTCACTTGGGCAAAGACGATTGACTTTAGAAGCGGAACATGGATTGATTTTCGTTATTCCTAGTTCTTATTGTGCGTAGCGAAATTAAGGTTTATGAGAAAGTCAGCGAAGTTTCTATGGTGTTCTACCTTTGCGTATTCTCGGTCCATAATGGAAGGCTTCACACCCGAGCTTCGTTAAACTCAGTGGTTATACGATATGATATGCTTTGGTCGAGATGTCCGAGAGGTGCCAGGGGGCCTTGTCTTGTATTCTCTCTCATAGTCCGCTTTTTAAAGAATGAATACACTCCCCCCAATAGAAGGCCTGTCGACTTGGCTTCCATTAGCGTGTACGAGATACAAAATCTTTCTTCGAGTGGCTCAATGACCTTCCCAATCCAATCATTAGTTCTATATGCTCCAAGCGGTTATTTCTTTGTTTTGAGACCCGATTGATAGAGTTCTATTCTGATCATTCCTCTGATCCAAGAGTAGAAGACTATGCCGTGACCTCTTTGAACGCTTTCTCTTTCTAGACTCCTTCAGTTCCTTGACATTGGCATTTTGCCCTAATGTTAAGGGTTGCTCGATCTTTGGTAAGAAAATCTCCCTTACCTTCTGCTCTAAGTGAACCACCTGCCACCCGCCTTGCTCCAGAATCATCTTATTCCCTACTCGATCCAACAACAGCCCCTTCTGTGCCAACTGAGCTAACATCCCGATAATCCAACTTTCTTTTTTTACCCACAGTATTGTTTTTAACTTTCCCGAGTTCCTCCTCTAGCTCATCTCTACTTGGATTGACCTTTGGAATTGTCATGAACAAAGACATTACAACTAATGAGATATGTAGCAGTTAAAATGACATCACCCTATTATCTTTTTGGTATGTTTGTTGTGAACATTAAGGCTTGAGTTACTTTGAGTAGTGTCTGTTCTTTCGTTCGGTTACCCTATTTTGTTGGAGAGTTTCAACACAAGAACTTTGATGTATGGTCTCATGTTTTTAAAGATAATCTTGTAAAGTATGGTTGAAATACTTGGTGTCATTGTCAGTTCGGAGTATTTGGATTTGTGTTTGTATTATTGAGTGAAAATTAATGAACATTACGAACCCCTATTTTCTCTTTAACAAATAAAACCAACAAATTCTAGTATGATCATCAATAAACGTAACAAACCATTTATTGTTGGTACGATTTAGAATGCGGGAAGGACCTCTATACATCACTATAAATTAATGTAAAAGGCTTGTATTGAGATTTTTACATTGATGTTTGGCATATTCAGGAGTTTGACAATGAAAATTAAATGTTTTATTAAATAAACACATTACGAAGCTCTGTTTTCTAACAAATCATTTACTATTGTACGAATTGGAATGTGGGAAAGACCCCATACATCACTATAGATTAATGTAAAAAGCTTGTAAGGCTTATATTGAGATTTTGAAAACGAGGTACATTGATGTTTGGAATATTTACAAGTTTCGTAATGAAAATAAAATGTGTTATTATTCATAAATATAGAAGGAAATAAGTATTTCAAATATTGGTAGTTGGGTTGACCCATCCTTTAGTGTCATAATAAAATTTAATTGGTCTTAGGAACATAAACAAAATTATAGATAGCTATCGGAAGATATTCACTCACATTAGTCTCATCAAAGTAGTACAACCCTTCACACTCTTTAGCACTGCCAATCGTCTTCCTCGATGATAGGTTTTGAAAAATGCAACAAGATGGGAGAAGTTTAGCCTAACAATGAGAGTTTTTAGTAAGCTGGTTAATAGATATGAGATTACAAGATAGGTTTGGAACATGGAGAACATGTTTGAGAGTGATAGAATCTGAAATTTGAATACTCCCTTTTCTAGCAATAGATAAGAGAGATTCATATGCCATTCTAACTTTAAGATTTCTAACACAAGGTGAATATGGAGTAATAAATGATAGGCATCAATCATGTGATCTAATGCATTAGAATCAATGATCTATGCGATTTTGGTTCGGTAAGTAGTAACAAGTGCACTTAAATAATTATCTTTGTAGGCTAAAGAGGTTGATGAGGTGGATAACTGACCGGAATTGTGTATGTTGGAGAACAGTTTGTAAAGTTGGTCCAATTGTTTTGGATTAAATGCTTCTCCTTGACTTGGGTTATCATGTAGCTTTTGACGATCAATTGAAGCTTGATAACTTCGTGCCTTGTTCTGTCTTGGTTTTTAGTTTACTGGTTTATCATGAATTTCCCAACATATATCTTTTGAATGTCCGGGTTTATGCCAATGATCACAAAAAAATCTTTTCTTTTGTGAATTTGAGTTGTTTCTTGTTTGGTTTTCATAAAGCCGGTGTGTTAAATTTGTTGAAGGACCAACCCTTTTATACGACCCATTATTTTTTTGGTGTCCATAAGTTGGGGAAGGCTCAAACCCATTTTCAGAAATAATAGAATTATTTGGGCTAGTATTATTTAGGTTATTAAGGCCAAGAGAAGAGTTTGGGCCAAGGCCTATTAGAATTTTTTAAAGCACATCCCTATAGAATCCATTCCACTCATCAGACAACCCATAACCATAATACCTTCTGTTTGAATTGGACATTAGGGTTAAGACTTCGCAATGCACATAAGAGTTTGGGCCAAGGCCTATTAGAATTTTTTAAAGCACATCCCTATAGAATCCATTCCACTCATCAGACAACCCATAACCATAATACCTTCTGTTTGAATTGGACATTAGGGTTGAGACTTCGCAATGCACATAAGAGCTATTGCGAGATAGAGAGGAGCTGTCGTTGCCTGGGCCACCTTCAAGCAAGACTTTAGCAAAGGATTTACATATGGAGGTAGTGGTTGTCGGTTGAGTATCCTTTCACGAATATCATTAAGCTCGTAGGTAAGTCTAGCCAGAAACTCGAAAACTCTTTCAGTTTCAATTTTTTTCCAATAGCGAGTGTTATTGCTTGCACATTCCCACTTCTCTTCATAACTGAGGTTAAGTTCTTGCTAGAAGGCACCCATGTCCATGTGGTATCCAGCAAAATCCCTTTCTCCTTGTTTTGTTTGCCATAATCGAGTTTTTAACTCGAAAATTTGTGAGAAATCTTTCACATCTGAGTATGTTTCTTTGACAAAATCCCACACATCTTTTGCTGTGGGTAGGAAGAGATATGTTTTCCATTTTGGTTGTAGCATGGAATTGACGAGCCATGTAGTCATCTTTGATTTCTCAAAACTCCACCTCTGAACGACTCCAGTGTTGGTTGAAGCGGGTTTTATTGTTTTCTCTGTCAAGTATCCCATTTTATGTTTCTCATTTATAACGAGTTGGACGAATTATGTCCAGTTTTTACTATTCAATTTTTCAATAGTGAATTGGATCTAAGATTTATCCAATCCACTAGAATTCATGACACATGTGGTTTCTTTTTGGGTGTTTTCAGCTATTGTCTCTTATTTTGTTGAATCAATCATAGTTGGATTTTTAAATAATCCTACTCTGATACCACAAAGAATGAGATGAGATTCAGAATAAATTGTATTTGTGTATTTTCATTATGTGTGTATATGACTAACTAGTAATTTGTCCAACTTGCATAAAAAAAGGAAATTAAATATTTTGAGAATAATATCACCTAATTAAATTCCTAATATTAACATAATTATAAATTCCTTAATAGTTATATTTCTATAACTATTCTTACTCCAAATCAACCCATAAAGATTCCTGCTACAAATCAGGGATTTCAATAATAGGAAAGAAGAAGAGGGAGTGCGAGAGAAGAGAGAAAAGGAAGAAGGGAGGAAAAATTAGACTTAGGAGGGGACGAAATTGGATAGGGAAGACATAGGACGGACATGTGATAATTAAATTATTCACTTAATAATATTCAACATCTATAAAAAGTTTCCAGCCCAACGTTGTAAAATCTAACGAGAGAAGAGAGAAAAGGAAGAAGGGAGGAAAAATTAGACTTAGGAGGGGACGAAATTGGATAGGGAAGAAGACATAGGACGGACATGTGATAATTAAATTATTCACTTAATAATATTCAACATCTATAAAAAGTTTCCAGCCCAACGTTGTAAAATCTAAAGCTATTACTGCTGGTGCTTCGAATATAATTTCTGATAACTTAATTTTTCATCTATTTTCATTTTATTTTAAGTTATAGGTCAATGCAGCTAGGAGGGCTGGTGCACATGGTGTAATGATTGGACGTGCTGCATACCATAAGTAAGTATTATTTGCAGTTTTGATAATCTTCATACAATTGTTAGAAAGATTTTAAAATCCGTTCTTTGTGCATTTTTGTTCACATCTTGCAAAAAATATGCCTTACTGCATTTAGTGTAAATCTGTTTACAGCCACGTATAACTTTTGATAACAATAACATGAGCTCATGCTTGGCTAAAAATTTCCTAGTTGCAACTTGTTAATTTTGTTGGGAGGGAAGGGAAAAGAAACATCAAAAGGATCTAACTTTCAAGCAAAAAGATGGAGCCTTCTCAACAAAATCACAATTTATAAAGAGCTCACCTTGTTCTTTCTTCAGACAGTCTTTTGGAATGCCACCATCTCAAAGGCAGGGTTGGTTTCTTCTTTTTGTTTTTGTTTTCTTTCCTATAAGATAGCCTAAAAGATTTAGGTCCAATGTGATCTCAATCCAAAATCTTCAACATAACGCTCATAAGAATTCTCTGGGAATTATAAGCACACAGAAGTACTACTCAATAGCAATCTATAGATAAAGTTGAAGCTGAAAAGCTGAAGTGATTACGATGACAACCTATTTATCCATATTTTGGGGAGCACTTTTATGGATATTATTTGTTCATTTCCCCATTCTGTGGTCAGTGTGTCGAAATTATATCTGTTGGATATAACAGATATATGGTGAATCTGACCTATAAAGAAGCAGAGCTCGCAATAAAAAAATTGTTTGATAATGGAATATTGACATTTTACCAGACTTAGGAATCACTGATCTCCGAAGGTTAAATCTTATTATGTAAGGTTCTGGATACGATTTTAAATAGCTAAAAAAGCCCACTTTATTGGGTATATTTGTATTTGCCTGTATAGTCAGACATATTGTTACCTTATAGTTGCTGTTGGCGAAACCTTTTATTTTTCTGATGCTGTTCTGTCTGAGAGGTTGACATTTTTCATTTTTACTTTCTCTATCTGACCTCTATTTCTTTTAACATGCATATTAACCAATCAACATTCTTAATTGAAAATCTTTTACAGCCCATGGTATACTTTGGGATATGTTGATACTGCAATTTATGGTGCACCGAGCAGTGGGGTGACTCGTCGGCAGGTTCCATGCAAACTCAGATGTTAAATTGATTAATGAGCTCAAATTTTGGTAACTATTAAAGGTTATTTCTTGTTTCATTCAAGGTCCTTGAAAATTATCAAGCTTATGGGGATTCTGTTTTGGGAAAATATGGACGCAGACCAGGTATTCGGGATGTAGTGAAGGTTGGTGACTGTTTCAACTGGTTTATTACTTGAAAATTCTGTGTCATCAAATGTTTTTCCTATACTGTTATACTATTTGTGAATTTTTTTTTATGTAACACCTTAATCCCTGCAAAAAGCTGCCTGGACTTTCTATTTTATCATTTGTTTCTCAACGTCTTCATGCTGCATTACTGCTGCCAGTAGAATCATTGGGATTAAGTTTGTTCATGCTGAGTAAGTTTGCAGTTTTGTCTTATTCCAAAGAACACCGCCCCCTTAATGCCCCCCCACCCCCAAGGTTCAAGGTGCAGATGTGTTCGTGTCACTGCAAAATTTTTTGTTTAGCCGGTGAAGCATTTGAAATGTCAGGGTAGTTGTCTCCATGGATGAAATTATCGATATGGGTGGAAATATCGATACTTCAATTTTATGAAAATATTAAGGATGTTATCTATATTGACAGATATTACAAAAAAAAATATAGAATTGTGGAAATTATAGATAATAGTTTTGTATTAAATTTTAGAAAATACTAAAATATGAATATGATGTTCATATAGATAGCAATCCCTTTTTTGTTCAAGAATTTTTTTTATATAAAATGTGATACTATGTGCACTATTATATCATTAGAATAGAAAATAAATGAGAAAGGGATGGTGAAAACATAAGTAACAAAGTCACATATGTATCACAAATCACATTGCATGTATTTCAATTTTTAATTTTTTTTTACTATAAAATGTAGTGAATTATAACTAATTATTAATTATTGAATTAGATTTGAATTTTTAAGGAAATTTAATATTGATTACCTTATGAAAACAACATACAATGTAAATAATAAGTCATGTATTTATCTTTTAATTTGATAAAAAAAATCTATAAACCATATTTTCCAATATACCCAAATTGAAATTTTTGACATTTCCTAAATTTCCATTGAGAGTTTAAAAATTACACGACTGTAGACCGAAATGAAAATTTTCAATATTTCTATGAATATTTCCCGATATTTTTTTAAAATCTAATTTCCATTTAGGTACTCTGGGATATTTCATCCATGGTTCTCTCTTCGTGAAACTACGAACTCCTTGTAGACTGTGTAGTTATCTTCTGCTTCATTATCATTTTCTTTTCTAAATTCTGTTTCAGCCTCTACTTCATTTGTTCCACACTGAACCTGGGAATGGTCTATGGAAACGCAAAGCTGATGCTGCTTTCCTGCATTGCACGGTAATTCAGTCTGCATTCTTTTTACTTATGTGTCTTCCTAATATCTTGCCTGTTCTCATCTAGGGTTGAACATGAAGAATGATTGTTCCTTAAAATTGAAATCCCGTCACTGCCGTTCAAATTAGATTACTAAATTTTTCGAGTACCGGGTCAAATGACTCCCGTGAGAACTCTGACAATAGTGAGAACTCTGACAATAGACTTAGGTTAATTATTCCTTAATCCTTTCAACAAATGCTGTATTTTTTTGTTTTAGAAGAAAATCTTTCAGGCTGATATTTTTTGGAAATATCCATGGGGTTCTTTTTTTCTTTGTTTTTATTTTTAATTTTAGTGGATTTTATTGTGTTTTGTTGGAATAAAATAGATCTAATAAAACTTTGTTCAGTTTATTTTTGAGGCAAAAACAAGAGAAAACTTACGATATAAGAATGAATTTTGCGAAAATTTACGATGTAATATGAGTTATGCTTATTTCGCAATTAAGATTATCTAAATCATTTACAAACTAATGTAATCACGTTACACATGTGTGAATGAATGATTTGGGAAATCTTTATTATGAAATATACCTAATTCAAATTTTATTGTAAATTATTATGAGTGATTACTGCAAAAACAAACACCAAATCTTTAATTTGGAAACATCATTGTCCTTTCTTCTTGCCGATCTGATTCGGGTCCTGTGGAGTTGTGTTACGTTATTTATCAAGAAATCAATCCCTTTATTATTATTGTTTATTATATTTTTTCCCTTTTGCATGCAGCTCTTATTGGGAGATATATGATTTTTAAAATATTACCTACCTGTTAGACATATTTCGTTCACTTTTTTTTCTCTCCACCAAGTGCATTTGTTTAAAAAATTCCCTTTAATTTTTTCCTTTAAGGTTGCTGTTTTTATTTAAAAAGAAAAGCGGGGGTAGTTTTAGTAGAATGGAAAAGTTGTATATTGCATTGTTTTAGTTGACAACAGAAGATTTGTGCTGTGATTTACCAGTGAAGTGATATCACAAGACACGATTTGATTATTAATATTGTCAGTCATTAGTGTTTCTCATGCTATCTTCAATCTTACGTAGACTATCAAATCATTTTTTGAGGAGACCCTAGTGGCAATACCCGATTCTGTGTTGGATTCACCTATTGTGGGACCACCACCGGACTGTGAAGATCCTTTTTCCAGTATACATGATTTGCTGCCGCCTCCTTATGAAACAAGTCAACAAGAACTTCTATATGCATAGACTTTCATATGTTGAAGATATGCGACTATTTTTTTGGTTTCAAATTGACATATGTAACTTTGATCAATTATAATTTATTTCATTTTTTTGTATCTTGGTCCAGTATAACCTTTTGTGTGTGTTTTTTTTTCCGTTTCCTTCTATTGTACAAGTTACTCTTTGAAACCTTCCCATGAAAAGTTACTGATATTTAAATTGAGCCGTAGTATCCTGTTTTCTGAGGAACTTGATTAACGGCTCTTATTTATTAGGTTACCTCAGTGTTCCATAGTTTATGATATTATTGATCTTGTTGGAATTTGTTTTGTGGATTTTATTTTTTGAAAATGAGTCCGGAACTATGGAATTTACATTGCTTGGCAAACCATCTTGATTGTCATATTCTTCAACCCTTAAGGCTTCTGAAGTGAAACAAATTTCACATCTAGAACTGGAATTTACAAATCCAATACTGTAGCCGAATTTGAAAGTCAAAAACTGGAATTTCAAGTTAATTTTTTTTCCCTTGCTAAGCAAATCAAGTGCTGTTTTACTCTTTGGAGGCTTTACTCAATGCTGTTTATGGGCATTCTCAACACAATGGGAAATATTCTTTTATTTAAGGGGAACTCGGGCTTTCTTTCTCTAAAAGGATTTGGAAAGGAGTTATCTGATTGGGGGTAGGTAATTTAGTAGTATTTTTATTCAATAAACGGTATACTTGTGAATTTATATTTTTATAGGAGTATATTAATAATTTTTACATTTAATTTTAGATATATCATTGATCTAAAATTAAAATTTTATTGAAAAAAAATGTACAAATTCATCTTTAAAACTATTTCCCTCCAATGAGTTATCTCTTGGTCTTCAACATGCTATTTTTAAGAACATTAAAGATATAAATTTGTTAGCGGTTAATTTGAGATAAAAGTCTTAAATTTTTGTCACAAAGATATTTATCCATAGTTTTTAAAAACAATCATCTTTAACATGATTATATTTTTTTAAGGTTTTTTAAAGATTTTCAATTTTTTGTGATTTCATATTATTTTGGAATTAAATTAATTTTTTTTTTTGCTTAATAATGGTTATATGGATTTTTTTTGCTTCTTAATTATTTTAAAGATGAGTTTGTTATTATTTTTCACAACATATTGTACTGAAAATATAGGTATACGAATAGACGTTTTGTTAAATATTGATATTAATAAAGTATCAAGCTGAATTTGGAATTAAAGGCCTCCTATAGCGCCGAAATAGAGTTAAGATACAATTTGACAAAAATCGATTAACGGCCGCGTTTTATCTTATTCAGTTTACAATTTTGCCCCTATCTTTTTAGATTTCATTTTGCAAATGTCTCCTATTTCTGTTCCCTCATCTTTCTTCACTCTGTCAGCCTCAGTCATATTTACTTTATATAGATCGTCGCGTTGTGAAGAACTAGTGTCGGTAGTCATAGCCGGTGAAGGACTGTTGTCGGTAGTCATCACGGTGGAGGGATAGTATCGGTAGTGTTTCAGTCATAACTCAAACAAAAACCCGCAAATTACTCCACAGAGAAAGGAAAAAAGTTGCGGGAGAGAGGTGTGAAACAACTCTGAAGGTTGCCTATTTCTGGAATGAAGCCTCTCTATTGCTTCAATTTCGTTTCTCTTTTAAGTTATCTATTTCATTAACTCTCTTAATTTTTTTCCATGAATCATCGTTTAAAAAAAAAAAGGTTAGGGCTTTATATCTTTGAAGGTTCCTTGACTGTGTTTGTTTTCAAATTTCAACCTTATTGCTGAATATTCTTCTGAAGTCTCAAAATGATTTTTCTTTCTTTCAATATTATCTCCTTCGATATGCTCCTTGTTACAGAAAACTTGCAGGTAAGAAAAGAGACAAGTGCAAAGCAGAGGAAACGTTGGATTTAGGTAAAATTCTCTATATCCCTTTCTGATTTCCTAAATGGCTTTATATATAGCCTTAGAATTGATGAACAAAACCTTAACTGATTTTCTGACGTTCTTAACAGAAAACCCTAATTTATTTGGTGGTCCCCTTTCAATTTCTCTAACCGAATTGGCGCGCCTTCTTCTGCCTCTCTCCTTCGTGCGCGATGATCCTCTGGTGAGCAGGAGCTGGGCGAGTTCGTATCATTCCTCCCTCCCTATTAGAATCCTTGTCCTCAAGGATGAAGTTTGGATATGTTTTCAGAAAACGCCACTCATTTTCCCAAGTGGCTTCTTCGATTGGAATGTCTTTCCATTTGACCAATTTTTTTGTCTTGGGTCGGTATTTCCCTTTTTGGGTCACACGTCGGTTGAGGGTGGTTTCGGGTTGGGGAAGAATTGTTGCCTGTTCATAGACTGGAGGAAGTGGGTTGGAATTTGCTGGTATTTCCCCTTCGTGTTTTTTTAACATACTTACATGAAAGACATCATGTATTTGAGAAGTGAGTGGGAGTGCCAGCTTGTAAGCCATTGGTCCTATTCGAGCGATGATTCTGTATGGGCCAAAAAAATGAGGAGATAATTTTCTTGATGAACGAAAAGCAACTGATGATTGCCTGTAGGGTTGGAGCTTAAGATATACATAATCTCCCTCTTTGAATGTGACTTCTCGTCAATGTTTATCAGCTTGGCATTTCATTCGGTTCTGAGCTTGTAACAGGTTGTGCCTTAATTCTCGTAGTAGGTGATCTCTGGTACGTAGGTGTTCATCCACAACTGTATTTGGGTAGTTTTGGGAACATATGTTAGTATGAGAGGTGGTGGAATGTCGTAAACTACTTCAAAGGGAGTCATATGTGTTGTGGAGTGGATGGAGGTGTTGTAGTTGTACTCAGCCCAAGGAATCCAATCAATCTATTTACGTGGTTGATCCCCAGTGAAGCAGCGCAGATACTGTTCCAGTGTGCGGTTGGTCACCTCAGTTTGTCCATCGGTCTGAGGGTGGTAGCTAGAGCTCATGCACAATTGGGTTCCTTGTAAATGAAACAACTCTTGCCAGAAGGAACTAATAAACACCTTATCACGATCACTGACAATAAAAGTAGGCATACCATGCAGTCGCAGGATGTTGGACACAAATGTCTTGGCTACTGTAGGAGCTGAAAATGGGTGCTTCATATGGATGAAATGAGCATATTTACTCAAGCGATCCACGATTACCATTATGACTGTATGTCCTCTTGAAGTAGGCAATCCTTCCACAAAGTCCATTGAGATATCAGCCCAAATCTTCTTAGGTATGGGAAGAGGTTAAAGCAATCCTACTGGTTTCATAGTTTCTGTTTTGAACCGTTGGCAAGTGTCACATTTCCTGAGGGCTTTCTTCAACGTTTGGCGCAGTTTGGGCCAGGTGAAGATGTTTTTTATGCGTGAGAGGGTCTTGAGGAACCCAAAGTGTCCCCCCATTTGAGAAGAGTGACAATTGATGAGTGCTCAAAAAGCACTAAAATAACCATGATTTTATGCACATTAATTGATTAAAAATATATATATTTATATGTTTTATCATATATTTATATAAATTTGTCTTTTTCGGAATCACAGGTATTTTTATTGTTTTTCAGGTATTTTGTCTTAAAAACGCAACTTAAAGACTCAAAGAGGAATACTATAAGCAATACATAACAAATATATTAATAAATAAATGGGAAAAAGTCAACAAATATGGAAAAATTGGACAAAATGGGTCAAAAAGGAGAAAATTGCGCCGTCGCGCCGCCCAACCGCGCGCGCGCCACGCCCAGATCCGCGCGGGCCCCTACGCGCAGCGCCGACGCCCATTTCGCCCAATTTTTCACGTGCAGCCGCCCCATGACGTCATGTTGACGTCATCAATGACCTAAGCAATTCCATTACGCGTTTTTACATTTTTTTACTCATTTTTTCTCTCCATCCTCACCTATAAATACCACCCCATTCCCTTCACTTCAAAACACACCTCAAAACCATTCTTCTCTTATCTTTCTTTCTCTCATTTCTTAGTTTTTAAGCTTTTCTTAGTTTCTTTTTTAGTTTTTAAGCTTTTCTTAGTTCCTTTCTTAGTTTTTAGTTAAATTCTCTTAGTTTTAGAGTTCTTCTATTTTTGAGAAGAACTTGTAATGTTTTTGTAATTTATTAGCTTTTTGATTCAATAAATGGGAGTGTAAATTCCGCTTGGAGGTTTTCTAGCAACGGGAATAACGTCGAAGTTCTGTAAGAATTTTATTTTCTTTACAGTTATTTTTTATGTTTTATTCTTACATGTTATATTTAATTTGTCTGTGATTAAATTAAACTCTGCTGGCTGTTTGTAAACATGATATAATAATAACGTTGTTATGCTTGCGAAATATTAAATATGTGAATTTTTTTAAAATGAATTGATTTTATTTTTATTTAAGATTTTATATTAAGAATGTTAGAGAGAAATATATTATTTTTCATTACAAACTTAAAACTGAAAATTAGATGTTAAGGTTTAGTTATCCGGTCTAATTTAGAGTAGTGCTCTTTTATTTGTTGGTACAATCGCCCGGTAGTTAGAGTGAAACTCTATTTCAAAAGTTTTTATAAGAATTATTATGTGAAAATGTATTGACAACATGTTTTCAGTAGTGGTTTTAAAACTTGAAAGTTAGTACTCGGATAATTAAATTCTTATGTTTAATTTGGACACCTTGAATAAAGTTTAAACTATCTAACCCCATCAAAGGTGACATTTAAATAGTTCATTTTTAATCTCTTAGAAAAAGGAATTAATTTAATTAACTAAATTAGTTATCAAGCCCACCCATAGGTGTTAATTGATTTGTTTAGTTAACAAAGAATATCTAATCCCACCAAATGTGATATTCATATAAAAAAGAGAGAATCAATAAAATATCAATTTATATCTTTAATAACCTAGATAATATGAGCAAGCATAATTAATTTAGTTATTATATCCATAAATACTCCACTATTATAAATGATAAAATTTGCATGAATATTTATTGAATCTGTATCTATGTTTATTTTTATGTTATTAGATTATATTTATTGAATATGTATCTATGTTTATTTTTATGTTATTAGATTAGAAACACAAAAACCAAACTATCGTGACAGGATGTTTAGGATTTAGTTTCGTTTCTAAAAATTTGAATAATAAATTAAAAATCACATACATTCCTTCCTTAGATCGACCTTGGGAGTATACTTATCATTTTCTTCGAAATGATTTGTACACTTGCGAGAGTTTTATAAATATTAAAACCAAAGTATTGGCAAGAATCGGCGATGCTGGTTTTCGCTCATCAAGTTTTTGGCGCCGTTGCCGGGGAAGGAATAACATTTTTAAATTATTTATCAAAATTTTAAAAAAACATTTTTTGTGGTGTAAATAATTGTGATTTTTTTTGTTTTAATAAAAATAATAATCAAATTTCAAATTTCATAAAAAAATAATAAATAAAAAATAATTTTTTTTAATAGTAAAATAATTTAGAAATTTGAAATATGAAGTAAAATTTTTTACCGTTCATGAATAGTAAAAAAAAAATAATAAATTAAAAAAAAAAAATTAAAAACTTTAAATTTTTTTTTAAGATAGAAAAAAATATAAATAAATAATATATCATGAATAGTAAAAAAAAAATTTAAAAACTTTAAAAATATTTAAGATAGAAAAAAATAAATAAATAATATAGTGTAAATAGTAAAATAAAATTACCGTTCATGAATAATTTTTTTTTTAATAATATAGTGTTAATAGTAAAATAAAATTTACCGTTCATGAATAGGAAAAAAAAATAAATTTAACTTTGATTTTGATTAACTTATATTACATAAACATATATTTTTTTAACTTAATTAAATTTATACCTAACTTAACTTAATTAACTTAATAGTATAAAAAGTAAAAATCGAAGGGAGTTCTGTCTAGGAGACTAGTTCTTGGAAGCCTTTGTGTCACTAGTCTTTCCTGGGAACGTTGTTCTGGCTAGGAGAATGGTTTTTAAGAAGCCGTTGCACCACCATTTTTTCCTGGGAGCACTCTTGGTTAATACTGATTATATTATTTTATTTAAATATATATATATATATATAACAACAAAAACAAAACAAAAAAAAAAACGAAAAAAAAAAACAAAAAAAAATAAAAAAAAAAAACAAAACAATTTTTTTTTGATTTACGGTTTAACTAGTTTTGTTTAGTGTTTGTATTAAATACCATGTAAATTTTCTCTAAATTTTTTATTTTGTTGACAGGAGTTTTAAATTTACGTTTACAATAGTCTATGCGTGGTAGGAGATCCTTAGGAAACCCCTTTACACCATATGTAAATAATATTCATAAATTTAAACAAGTGTCAACAAAACTGGATTCCACCCATCAACCTGTTTTTGAGCCAAACATAGAACCAAGTCTTAATCCTTTACTAGAACCGAAAGAAATGGAAGAAAACCAACATGTTAGGGAAACCACTATGAAGGAGTTTGCAAGACCGATGATTGGCACGGCAACTGCCGCTATCCAGTTAGGTGAGGCTGCTCGGAATTATGACCTAAAAAATATTCATTTTTCTATGCTTCCTTCCTTTTATGGGCTACCTAATGAAGATTCTCTTTCCTTCATGAGAGATTTCTATGCTACGGTCCAAACATTCCCCCTCGGTATTCTAAACGAGGATCAACTTAGAATGAGATGTTTCCCCTACACCTTGAAGGATAAGGCCAAAGCTTGGTTAATGTCACTTCCCCCAGGTTCTCTGATGACATGGGAGAACATTTACAATAAATTCATGGGAAAATTCTATTCCCACCAAAAAACATCAGAGTTGAGAGGAAAGATTGCTACTTTCTCTCAGATGGAAGGAGAACCATTCCATGAAGCTTGGGATAGGTTCAAAATGTTTCTCACTCAATGTCCCCATCACAGCTTTCCCCTACAGTTGCAGAACCAATTCTTTTACGATGGACTTACACAACAATGTCAATTCATTGTCGACAACGCTGCAGGATGAGCAATGGGAGAAAAGACTGCCTCAGAGACGTACAACCTCTTTGAGATGTTGGGTGCTAATTCCCAACAAAAAAGCTCACGAGTGAGAAAAGCTGGAGTTCATGAAATCGATTCCAGTAATGAAGTTCAACAACAACTTGTTCAACTGACCAAGCAAGTTGCCCTTCTCATTACACAAACCAACACCACTAATGAACAATATGGTTTGTATAGCAACATGGGACATGATACTGAAGCCTGTCCATATCAAGGAGAAACAACAACTGGACCTGAACAGGTTAATGTGTTGGGAGCATATCAACAGAGACCAAGGTTTGACCCCAATTCAAATACCTATAATCCTGGGTGGAGAAATCATCCAAATTTCTCCTGGAGGCAAAACAACCCTCCTTTCACTCAAAGCTCAAACCAGCCAGGCCAGCAATTCCACTCATCTATTCCAAGAAGCATTCCCAATAAACCAACCCTGGAGGACAACTTGAATTCTTTTATTCAAGTTTGTAGGGATAACCAATCTAAAACCAATCAACGGTTGGACTCTGTGGAGGCTTCTATCAAAAATGTGGAAGTTCAAGTAGAACAGTTAGTTGAACATTTGCAAAAACAAAGCAAAGACTAATTTGATAGTCAAATGAATTCAATGAAGAGGAGACATTGAGTTTGTCATTCTGCAATCTCCAAGCAACGTCTTACTAGAAGACGATAAATTTTAGTCCTACATGGGAGGTCACCCATTATTGTATTTTCCTTTGTTTTAGTTTTATTTTGTGTGTAATAAAATTCAAATGAAATAAATTTGTTTGTTTCAAAAAATTGTGTCCATTTGTTTAAATTTAGCAAAAAAAAAAAAAAAAACAAAAATTTAGGTTCCTTGCACCTTTTTGCCTTAAGCCTATACATTTTATCAAGTTATAAATATTTCTTAGAGATATCTACTATTATTTTTTTTAAGAGCAAAATGTTGATACACAATAGGAGTAGGATCATTTTCAACTACAAACAACCATGGGAGATGCTGAAGATAGGCGGAAAAAGATGAAAGACTATACAATGCCAATCATTGGCAATGTAACTTCCGGCATCCAATTACAAGAGGCTGCAAGGAATTATGAATTGAAAAAGATTCATTATTCTTTGTTGCCTTTTTTTTACGGTATCCCTAATGAAGACCCTTTGCATTTCATTCGAGAATTCTATGCTATTGTCCAAACCTTTCCACTACATGCAATTAATGAAGATCAACTTAGGATGAGGTGTTTTCCTTACACCCTCAAAGATAAAGCTTGGTCATGGTTCATTACTCTACAGTCAGGTTCTCTTAAAACTTGGGAGGCAGTCTATGAAATTTTTATGGGTAGGTTCTATTCCCATCAAAAGACTGTTGATCTAAGAACAAAGATAGCAACATTTTCTCAAATGTATGAAGAGCCCTTTCATGAAGCTTGGGAACGATTCAAACTCTTTTTCATTCAATGTCAAAATCATATCTTTCCATTACAGCTACAAAACCAATTCTTTTATGATGGATTGACACTGCAGAGTCAATACATGGTTGATAATGCTGCTGGAGGTGCTGTAGGAGAAAAAACCGCAGAGGAAACCTATAATCTTTATGAGCGATTGGGTTCTAATTCTCAACAAAGAGGTGGTAGAAGAAAAGCAAGGGTCAATGAAGTTGGCTCTGATAATGAGATAACCTTGCAACTTGCTGAATTGACTAAACAAGTGCAATTTCTCACTACCCACCAAATTTCAAATCAAGAGGTATGTGAAGTGTGTTGTTCAATTGGGCATGGTACTCATAATTGTTCAAATACTTGTGATTCTAGTGTCGATGCCATAGAGGAAGTCCAATCTTTTCAAAGGTATCATCCAAACACCTATAATCACCCAACCTACACCCAATATCCAACACTAAGGGCGGATAACAACCACCCTTACCCACCAAGCCAATCTTTTAAGCCAACCTTAAAAGATAGCTTGAATGCTTTTATTCAAGTTAGTCGTGACAACCAATTGATGACTAATCAAAGGTTGAACACCATGGAGGCTTCGGTTAAAAGGATTGAATCTAAAGTTGGGCAATTGGCTGAACAAATGCAAAAGAAAGAACTAGGAAAGTTACCCAGTCAACCAGAACAAACAAAGGATGTAAAAACCCTTCAAAGTGGTAAGGTAGTCAATACCAGTTTACCTGAAATATCTAACAATCTACCTTGTAGTTCAGGTAACAAAGAAGGCGATATTCTAATCTCGCAAAAAGGAGAAACAAGTGTTAAACTTAACAAGCCTTCTGAAAAACTCATTGGGGGGTCATCTGACACCCCCAAAATTCAAAAGACAACAGAACCACACCAGATGTAAGTACCTTTTCCCCACTGGTTAAAAGAATCCAAACAAGATAAGCAATTCTATGATCTTTTTAATATGCTCTCTAAAGTAAATATCAATTTACCATTATTAGAAGTGATCATGAATGTGCCCTCATATGCTAAGTTTTTCAAAGAGTTGAACACTAAGAAAATGAGGTATGAACTGAATGAACGAGTAGTAGTATCAAAAATTTCTAGCGCTGTACTTAAGCACAAACTACCCCCTAAGTTGAAAGACCCTGGAAGTTTTATTATAAACATAACTATGGGGGATATGAAGGTTGCTAAAGCAATGCTTGATTTAGGTGCTAGTATAAATTTGATGCCCTACTCTATATTCTTACAGCTCAATCTAGGGGATTTAAAACCCACAACTATGTCCCTTCAACTTGCAGATAGATCTCTTAAATATCTAGAGGGAATAGTTGAGGATGTGTTGGTGCAGGTAGACAAACTGATAATACCTGTTGACTTTGTGGTTCTGGATATGCAAGAAAATCCAGCATTGGACAGAGAGCACACAATATTGCTTGGTAGACCATTTATGGCAACTACTAAAACTATTATTGATGTCCAAGATGAAAATTTGACAACGACAGTCTTGGGAGAGACTGTTCATTTTAAAGTTTTTGATTCTTCACCTTTTCCTTCTATTTCTGCCATCGATGAAATATTCGATGTTGACCCTTTGGATAATCTTGTCCAAAGCACCTTTTTCCAAACCAGAATAGAAGACAAGCTTGAAACTATTCTTACACTTGAAGAGGTTGAAGAAGATTTAGATGAGGAAATTAAGGGGTACCTTGAACAACTAGACAATGATGAAGTAATGACAAAATCTAGTACACTTTTAAATCTACCCAGTTCTTCATCTAGTAAAGAGGCCAATCCACCTGAACTTGAACTCAAAGACTTACCTGAGCACTTAAAATATGTGTTTTTGGGAGAAGGAGAAACTTATCCAGTGATAATTTCTTCAACCTTGACCAAACCACAAGAAAAGAACTCATCAAAGTGCTTAAACAGTTTAAGAAATCTATAGGTTGGAGTATAGGGGATATAAGAGGCATTAGTCCTACAATGTGTATGCACAAGATCAACTTGGAGGATGATGCTAAACCTGTACGAGAGGCCCAAAGAAGACTAAACCTAAATATGCAAGAGGTTGTTAAAAAAAAATTCTTAAATTATTAGAAGAAGGGATTATCTATCCTATTACGGATAGTAAGTGGGTTAGTCCAGTGCATGTGGTACCAAAGAAATCTGGGATAACAGTTGTTAAAAATGACAAAAGTGAATTAGTGCCCACTAGAATAATCACTGGATGGAGAATGTGTATAGATTTTAGGAAACTAAATTTATATACGAAAAAGGATCACTTTCCTCTTCCATTCATTGATCAAATGTTGGAAAGATTAGCTGGGCACGAATTTTACTGTTTTTTTGGATGGATTGTCTGGATATTATCAAGTACCCATAGCACCAGAAGATCAGGAAAAGACCACATTTACATGTCCTTTTGGGACATTTGCTTTTCGCAGAATGCCATTTGGGTTATGCAATGCCCCTGCCACTTTCCAGAGATGTATGATATCTATTTTCTCGGACATGGTGGAAAAATTCATTGAGATTTTCATGGACGATTTCTCTGTCTTTGGAAACTCATTTGATGATTGCTTACATAAATTGACTTTGGTTTTAGAAAGATGCATTGGATGCAATCTCACCCTTAGTTGGGAGAAAAGTCATTTTATGGTTCAACAAGGGATAGTTTTAGGACATATAATTTCAAACAAGGGTATTGAAGTTGATAAGGCAAAAGTTGAATTGATATCCAAACTACCTCCCCTACATCTGTGAAGGGGATAAGAAGCTTCTTAGGACATGTAGGATTTTACAGACGATTTATTAAAGATTTCTCTAAAATAAGTCGTCCCTTATGTAACTTGCTATCCAAAGATGCTTATTTTGATTTCAACAATGACTGCCTTATTTTCTTTAATACCTTGAAAGATAAACTAACATCTACCTTTGTTATTATGGCACCAAACTGGTCTTTACCTTTTGAAATAATGTGTGACGCTTCTGATTATGCTATAGGAGCAGTTCTGGGACAAAGAGTGGATAAGCGTTTACATGTCATCTACTATGCTAGCAAAACACTCAATGATGCCCAAATGAATTATACCACCACTGAAAAGGAATTCTTGGCTATAATGTTTTCTTTAGACAAATTTCGGTCTTATTTAGTAGGATCTAAAGTGATTGTGCATTCTGATCATGCTGCTTTAAGATACCTATTAAGTAAACCAAATGCCAAGCCAAGATTAATCAGGTGGGTCTTACTCTTACAAGAATTTGATTTAGAAATCAAGGATAAGAAAGGCAGTGAAAACTTAGTAGCTGACCATTTGTCTAGGTAGATTTCTGACTTCAATTCTCTTAAAGATGAGAGTAATGGAGATATAGTTGAAACCTTTCCTGATGAACAGTTATTTTTCATAGGTCCAAACCCATGGTATGCTGATATTGTAAACTATCTCGCCACTGGTGTTTTGCGACCTAAAACTTCATATCAGGACAAGAAAAGGTTTTTTAAAACTATTAAGGACTATTTCTGGGATGACCCTTATTTATACAAGATTGGTCAAGATCAAGTCATCCGGAGATGTGTACCTGAAGAAGAACATAAAAGCATTCTAACTTTTTGTCATGAACTTCATTGTGTGGGTCATTTTGGTGGTGAAAAGACAGCCCGTAAGGTATTACAGTCTGGATTCTTTTGGCCCACTCTTTTTAAAGATGCTTATATGTTTTGTGCACAATGTGATAGATGTCAAAGAACAAGAAACATAAGCAAAAGAGATGAAATGCCTTTGACATCTAATTTAGTTGTTGAACTCTTTGATGTATGGGGGATTGACTTTATGGGTCCTTTTCCCCATCTAATGGATTTCAATATATT
Organism: Hippophae tibetana; assembly: GCA_037013495.1. Lineage (NCBI taxonomy): Eukaryota > Viridiplantae > Streptophyta > Magnoliopsida > Rosales > Elaeagnaceae > Hippophae > Hippophae tibetana. The sequence continues at coordinate 79,849,940 of CM072812.1, read as the reverse complement.
TTAGTTGCTGTGGATTATGTATCCAAGTGGGTAGAAGCTATCCTCACCAAAACCAATGATGCTAATGTTGTTGTGAAATTCTTGAAAGATTTAATATTCAGCAGGTTCGGAACGCCTAGAGCTATAATAAGGTGATAGAGGTAGCCATTTTTGTAACAAACTCTTTGATGGAGTACTAAACAAGTACAACATCACACATAAAGTAGCTACTCCATATCATCCTCAAACTTCCGGTTTAGTGGAAGTAAGTAATAGGCAAATTAAGGGAATATTGGAACGCACTGTGCGTCCTTCAAGGAAGGATTGTGCATTTAAGTTAAATGATGCCTTATGGGCATACCACACCGCTTACAAAACACCTATTGGGATGAGCCCTTACCGGTTAATCTTTGGGAAAGCGTGTCACCTTCCAGTTGAACTTGAACATAAGGCTTACTGGGCAATTAAAGAGTTAAACATGGATTTAGATAAAGTAGGTGAAAAATGATTACTCCACCTTCATGAGTTGGAAGAAATTAGGAATGAAGCCTATGAGAATGCCAAATTATACAAAGAGCGTACTAAGCGCTATCATGACAAGAGGCTAGTTCCTAAGACTCTTCACCCTGGAATGAAAGTTCTTTTATTTAACTCTCGTTTGAGATTGTTTCCAGGAAAGCTGAGATCAAGATGGGATGAACCATTCAAAATAGTTCAGGTATTTGAACATGGAGTAGTAGAACTATTGGACTCCAAGACACAAAAAACGTTCAAAGTCAATGACCATCGTGTCAAGCCTTATTTAGAAGAACCAAACAACATTGCTGAAATGGATTGCATTTGGCTGAGTAACCCTTAGCACCAAAAAGATACGTCTTGCTAAGACGTTAAACTAAGCGCTGGATGGGAGGCAACCCATCATTTTAGGTAATTTTTTGTTATTTGTTTTATTTACTTAATTTTATTGTTTATTTTAGTTTAATTATATGTGAATAATTTTTAAATTGTTAAAACTAAAAATATTTGTTGAGATGTTAGAAGTTCACAGCGAGATGTCTGTATACACTTTAATGATGAATATGATGGATGTACCGGCATTTCTTCATTACTACTTACACATTCTCAAGAAATAGGTAATCTTTTTTTTTCTCTTTATCTTTAATTTGCAGTTGTTACATTGAGGACAATGTAAATTCTAAGTTGGGGGTGGTGAAAAGTTACCATGCTTAATAAAAAAAAAATTTAAAAACTTTAAAAATTTTCACAAAAATTTATCATTTCTTTAAATCAAATTTAAGTAAATAGTTAAGTCTTTTGTACTGTTAGATTAATTTTTGAAAACATATTATGAAATATTTTGTAATTATTTTTGATAATTAGTTAGTTTTTGTCATAACTAGCATTTCTTGATAAAATGTGAAAATTATATTAAACCCAAAATCGGTGTTTATGAATTTTTTTTAGTGGAGACTACCCTTGTGAGATATAATTTGAGCCTAATTTTATTTATTCAGAGTGAAATATATATTTTTTCTACTCTAAACACATTTCTTATTTATTCAAATTGTTAGATGATCTCTATAGGTATTAGCATTGAATGTATGAATTTTTTCTCATCTTAATAGAGTATCATATATTTTTTATTATTATTTTTGCTTAGATTAAATGATTTGAGTAGAAATTGATAGTATATGCTTATATCTCATTTATGCATGACTGCTACAAAAACAAAAAGACATATATGGGGTTACCTAAACCAAGATCAAACAGAAAAGCCACAAAATTAACCACTCACCAAAATCCTAAAAAAATGTACAATCTGTACATGGGTTGACTCTCTAAAAAAATACATATATTGAAAAATATCTACAGAAAAAAAAATAGAGAGATAAAAAATATATAGTATCATCTACATACTATGACCCACATTCCCTACAAAGTTGTGAGTACAGGCTAATTATAAAAGAAAGATATAGGAATTAATTCCCTAAAAAGTCATTGCAATTTCTTCATTTGTAAAAAACATATATCTTGAAATTCTTTCTTAATGAGTTTGATTTATGCAAGAAAATAATTTTTATATATGATATCTTTATAATTTATACATTCGATTCCTTTCATGAGATCAATGTTAAAATAACACTTTGAGCCTTTATTCTTTATACATATGCGAACATATTAGTTCATTTCTATACATCAACTCTTTCGCATATAAATTAGTATGAGTGTTTGAACCCATAGGATTTAGTGTTTTGAGAGTATTGACTTGTGAGGAATATAGTCAAAGCGAATTCTGATTCATGACACTAAAATTGGGTGAAATTAAATTGATACATTTTTGACATGAAATATGAAAATGATTTTCGACTAATTATTATAATAAATCATGATTGTTTAAAGAGATTAAAATAACTTATGCTTGAGATTTTAATTATGATCTTAAAAGAGATTAAAAAGTATGAGACATTTTTGTGATATGTTGTTTTCTTTTATCCTTCAATTAATTTTTGATTTATTTGTAATTTTAGTTTTTGATTTGATTGTTTTTATTGTTTCTTTTGATTTTTACATTTAGTTCAATGTTTATGGGTATCATTACTGAAAACCCTCACGAGACTCAAACTCGTCCACTAGGGCAACCTAGGGGTTTAAAGGCTTGTTGCATAGGCTAAATGCAACCGTTTCAATCCACGAAAGTGATTTAGGAAAGTTTAATTTTTAGTTTTTATCGCTTCTCTTGCTAAGGGACTAGCAAGAAGCTGGTTGGGGGTTGTGATGAGTGCTCAAAAAGCACTAAAATAATCATGATTTTATGCACATTAATTGATTAAAAATATATATATTTATATGTTTTATCATATATTTATATAAATTTATCTTTTTCGGAATCACGACTATTTTTATTGTTTTTCAGGTATTTTGTCTAAAAACGCAACTTAAAGACTCAAAGAGGAATACTAGAAACAATACATAACAAATATATTAATAAATAAATGGGAAAAGGTCAACAAATATGGAAAAATTGGACAAAATGGGTCAAAAAGGTCAAAAATGTCAAAAAAGAGAAAATCGCACCGCGCGCCCCAGTGCCCAATCGCGCGCACGCAGCACGCCCAGTCGCGCGCCACGCCCAGATCCGCGCGCGTCGACGCCTGTTTCGCCCCATTTTTCACGTGCAACCGCCCCATGACGTCATACTGACGTCATCAATGACCTCAGCAATTCCATTACGCATTTTTACATTTTTTTTACATTTTTTTACTCATTTTTTCTCTCCATCCTCACCTACAAATACCACCCCATTCCCTTCACTTCAAAACACACCTCAAAACCATTCTTCTCTTCTCTTTCTTTCTCTCATTTCTTAGTTTTTAAGCTTTTCTTAGTTTCTTTCTTAGTTTTTAAGCTTTTCTTAGTTTCTTTCTTAGTTTTTAGTTAAATTCTCTTAGTTTTAGAGTTCTTCTCTTTTTGAGAAGAACTTGTAATGTTTTTGTAATTTATTAGCTTTTTGATTCAATAAATGAGAGTGCAAATTCCGCTTGGAGGTTTTCCAGTAACGGGAATAACGTCGACGTTCTATAAGGATTTTATTTTCTTTACAGTTATTTTTTATGCTTTATTCTTACATGTTATATTTAATTTGTCTGTGATTAAATTAAACTCTGCTGGCTGTTTGTAAACATGATATAATAATAACGTTGTTATGCTTGCGAAATATTAAATAGGTGAAATTTTTTAAAAGGAATTGATTTTATTTTTATTTAAGATTTTAGATTAAGAATGTTAGAGAGAAATATATTATTTTTCATTACAAACTTAAAACTGAAAATTAGATGTTAAGGTTTAGTTATCCAGTCTAATTTAGAGTAGTGCTCTTTTATTTGTTGGTACAATCGCCCGGTAGTTAGAGTGAAACTCTATTTCAAAAGTTTTTATAAGAATTATTATGTGAAAATGTATTGACAACATGCTTTCAGTAATGGTTTTAAAACTTGAAAGTTAGTACTCAGATAATTAAATTCTTATGTTTAATTTGGACACCTTGAGTAAAGTTTAAACTGTCTAACACCACCAAATGTGACATTTAAATGGTTCATTTTCAATCTCTTAGAAAAAGAAATTAATTTAATTAACTAAATTAGTTATCAAACCCACCCATATGTGTTAATTGATTTTTTTAGTTAACAAAGAATATCTAACCCCACCAAAGGTAGTATTCATATAAAAAAGAGAGAATCAATAAAATATCAATTTATATCTTTAATAACCTAGATAATATGAGCAAGCATAATTAATTTAGTTATTATATCCATAAATAATCCACTATTATAAATGATAAAATTTGCATAAATATTTATTGAATCTGTATCTATGTTTATTTTTATGTTATTAGATTATATTTATTGAATATGTATCTATGTTTATTTTTATGTTATTAGATTAGAAACACAAAAACCAAACTATCGTGACAGGATGTTTAGGATTTAATTTCGTTTTTAAATGTTTGAATAATAAATTAAAAATCACATACATGCCTTCCTTAGATCGACCTTGGGAGTATACTTATCATTTTCTTCGAAATGATTCGTGCATTTGCGAGAGTTTTATAAATATTAAAACCAAAGTATTGGCAAGAATCGGCGATGCCGGTTTTTGCTCATCAACAATCAGCGATGATCTGAGGTATGAAGGAGAATTTAGGGCTTAGATATACCTTGTTGTTTTTAAACCAGACCCTATCCCTCTGTAACAATTTATGAGCCATTGCAGCAGTAGAATTGGCTATCAGGTCTGTGTAGAAAGGATCCTGCTGAACTTCCTTCTGTAGTTGTGGCCACCAATCCATTTGTGGCTGAGATATACTTAAGAATAAGAATTCTACTACTCGTGAAAGAGAATCAGCTCCTTGGTTTTCCTTCCCACATTTGTACTCAATCTTATAATCATATCCAAGTAGTTTAGGAAACCATCGTGCCTGTGCTGGGGTGGTGATGCACTGTTCCAATAGATATTTGAGGCTCTTCTGATCAGTGAGGATGGTGAATGGTTTTCCTAGTAGGTAAGGACGCCATACCTAGATCGCTTTAATGATAGCTAACATTTCTTTCTCATAAGTTGATAGAGTCATTGGTGAACCCTTAAGAGCTTTGCTGAAATAAGTTATTGGCCTCCCTGCTTGAGTGAGGATAGCTCCCAACCTGATGCCACTGGCATCACATTCAATTACAAATCTTTGGGAAAAATTAGGTAGGCTTAAAACTGGTGGGGTTGTTAAGGCCTCCTTCAATTGTCTAAATGAGTTTTCAGCCTCTGTATTCCAGTTAAACCCTTCCTTGCTCAAGAGACGAGTTAAGGGAGCTGCCAAACTACCAAAATTACGTACAAATTTTCTGTAATAACCAGCTAACCCCAGGAAGCCTTTCACTCCTTTAGATGTGGTTGGGGTTGGCCATTCCTTAACAGCTAGGATCTTTGATGGATTCACAGAGACCCCTTGATATGAGACCACATGGCCCAAATATTCTATTTGTTTCACCCCGAATTGGCATTTGTTTTCCTTGGCATACAACTTGTTGGTGGCTAGAAACTGAAGGGCTATCTTCACATGCTCCAAATGGTCATCTTTTGATTGGGAGTAGATTAAGATGTCATCAAAGAATACCAGGATGAACTTTCGAAGGTAAGGTTTAAATAGGTCATTCATGAGACCTTGGAAAGTAGCTGGGGCATTAGTGAGGCCAAATGGCATTACTAAGAATTCATAATGGCCTTCATGGGTTCTAAAAGCCGTCTTAGGGATATCTTCCTGATAAACTCGTATTTGATGATACCCTGATCGCAGATCTATCTTGGAGAATATATGAGCTCCGTGGAGCTAATCCAACACTTCGTCAATTACTGGAATGGGGTATTTATCCTTAACTGTGCAATCATTCAGAGCTCGATAGTCTACACAGAATCTCCAGCTACCGTCAATTTTTTTACTAACAACACTGGTGAAGAAAATGGGTTGTTGTTGTGCCTGATTAGCCCAGAATGAAGGATTTCCTTAACCATCTTCTCAATCTCTGTCTTTTGATAATAGGGGTAGCGGTAGGGTCTGACATTAACTGGCCCAGCCCCTGGCTTTAGGGGAATGCGATGATCTTGTTGTCGTTTTGGAGGCAGCTCTGAGGGTAGCTCAAATATATGAGAAAACTCTGTTAATAATTGTCTCATCTCTGGAAATGAGGACACATCCTCCTGTGGTTCATGATCCCATATGGGCAAAATTTGAAGGAACAATCCTATATTCTACAACTCACTGCATTCCTTGTTGGTTAGGATTACACTATTAGTCCTTTGTAAACCTTGGAACGTATGAGTGGCTTCTCTTATCTTGAAGCTGAGGGTGAGTCTTTTATAATCCATTTCTATTGGCCCTAGGGTTTCAAGCCACTGAACCCCAAGTACTAGTTGGCATGCAGCTACTGGTAGCACAAAATAATCTGTTGAGACCGTATACCCTTGAATTGAAAGAGTAAGCCCTCCTGCATTGTCCTTAGCACTCAATTTTTTCACGATTTGCTATCATAACTTCCAATTTCTGATTCTTAGTGATAGGGAAACCAAGCTGGGAAACCAAGGTTTGATCAATGAAGTTATGTGTACTGCCCCCATCTATCAGAACTAGTACTTTCTTATTTTTGAGGTTTCCCATAACTCTAAGTGTTTGAGGATGATTAGTACATGTTATTGCATGAAATGAGATTTCTGGCACCAGCTCCTGAGGTTCTTGTTCAAGGTGTTCTTCTTATGGAGTTATGATAAGGTTCTTAGGCAGTTCCTCTATCATAAACATTTGGGGTCGTGCGCAAGGGTGACCTGCTACAAACTTCTCATCACAGTAGTAACACAAGCCTTTATCTCTTCGTTCTCGTGCTTCCTGATTTGTGATGCGACGAAAGGTATTGGTCGAGGCAATTGGTGTTGAGTTGCTTCTTTGTTGGGGAGGGGGTCCTAACACACCAGTAGTAGGATTAGTGGAGGTCCTTGCTGTCACAGAGGATGTTGGGTATCATGGATATTGAATGGCCTTCCTCTGGAGCAGATTCTTTTCTTCAATCAATCTTGCCACTCCTATAGCTTCAGCCAACGTTCGTGGCTTCTTAATTTTTATATCAATTCTGATCTCATCTCTTAATCCAACGATGAAATAGCCTATCAAAAATTCTTCTGGAAGACCATCCACTCTGTGATAGAGTTTCTCAAATGTTTCCTGGTAAGTAGCTACACTTGAGGTATGTTTGAGTCTGGTGAGGGCTTTAGAGGGATCTTCATAATCGGTTGGGCCAAATCTCAGCTGCATAGCTTGGATAAATTCCTCCCAAGTGAGTGGTCCATGGAACTTGGTGATCCATCTATGCCATTGTAAGGCAATACCATCCAAATGAAACGATGCCAACTGCACTCTTTGTTCTGGTGTAGTATTTGTGAATTCAAAGTATTGCTCGGCTTTGTATATCCACTCAGTGGGATCTTCCCCTGCAAAGGTAGGAAATGATAGCCTAAAGTGGGAACATGGTGACTCATTAGGGTTCCTGAACCCACCATTTGGGCGTGGGTTTTCTTCTCGTGCGAACGGGTTTTCTTCAGGTAAATTCTGTGTGGCGCGAAGCCCCTGTAACTCGGTTAGCACAGCCTATAAGGTTGCGCCTATCTGATTGAAGCCTGATTCATGTCTTGCCAGGGTTTCCATTACCTCGCCGCGAAACTCAGCGTTGGATTTACCCCTGGTGTCCATGGCTATGATACCACTATTACAGAAAACTTGCAGGTAAGAAAAGAGATAAGTGCAGAGCAAAGGAAACACTGGATTTAGGTAAAATTCTCTATATCCCTTTCTGATGTCCTAAATGGCTTTATATATAGCCTTAGAATTGATGAACAAAACCCTAACTGATTTTTTGACATTCCTAACAGAAAACTCTAATTTATTCGGTAGTCCCTTTTCAGTTTCTCTAACCGAATTGGCACGCCTTCTTCTGCCTCTCTCCTTCGTGCGCGATGATCCTTTGGTGAGCAGGAGCTGGGCGAGTTCGTATCACTCCTCGTCAAAACTTTATCTTCGTTCTGCTTTTTTTGAATGATATATGTTTGGTAATTTCATATAGTTAAAGTTTGTGTGCGCTGCATACGTGGATTACTTATAAAATGGATCATATTGTGAGATTACTATTATCATTCATTGCTCATTGAAATAGCATTAGTTCTTTTCATCAACAAAAGAAATTGGAATTTTTTGCTTTGTTTTGCTATGAATGTTCTATCTATTAGAAAGATTTGTTCTAGTATCTTACAGTATGTTTTGATTCTCATCTTCCTAATATCAAATCATTTTTCGTTTCATTTGAAATATATTTAAATCATGTTTTCTTTACATAAAATATTACATCTCTCTATATCTTTATATGTATCATGTTATATCCATTTCTATATTTACATGTAACATGTTAGATACACATCTATCTTTAACATAAGTTACATTCATCCGTATATTTGTATATAATGTGTTACATTCACGTCCACTTCTATTTTTATATGTAATATATTACATTTATCTCTATTTTGTATGGAATATCTTACATCCATCGTAATTCCAGTGACCCATTGAATGTAATATGTTGCATCTAATTGCATTTTATATATAACATATTACAACCACGCTAGTTCCAACAACCTATAACTTATTACATATACATGTGTATTTGTATGTAATCTGTTATATTCATCGTAGTTACGACGATTCATTAGATGTAACATATTACATTCACACGTATCTTTGAAAGTAACCTATTGCATCACCATAGTTTTGATGATCTACTAGATGTAATATGTATATTCATCGTAGTTATGACGATTCATTAGATGTAACATATTACATTCACACGTATCTTTGAAAGTAACCTATTACATCACCATAGTTTTGATGATCTACTAGATGTAATATGTCATTCATCTTTATCTTTGTATCTAATATGATATATACTATTAAAAACATCAAACACGAGCAATTATCCAAACTAATCATAACATAGTCTGAAAATAGAGGTGTGAAAGTATCCTACTACATAAAACATTGGGATGTTGTTATCATGCAAATAAGAACTCTACATCAAATGGCATAGAAAATAGGCAAGGAGTATGGAATAATAAATTGCATGTAGACAAACAAAAGATGACACGTAACCATGAGTACAAACAACCTTTTATGTTATGGTAGAAGTATTTGATTGTAAAATTATCACTAATAAATTTTTGAGCTATCACAGATTAAAATAATTAAATTCTTTGTTTTGAAAAATCAAATTATGCATTTATTTGACCATTATAGCTTCACAATATAATATTTATGGTTTTATTATTTAATGGAATTTTAATTGTATAGTCACACTATAAAAAATTTCTTTTATATCATATATTTTTGGATTGTATAACATATTTGTTACCATAATAGTTAATTAGCAAAATATAGAAATACCAAAAACTAGCTTGAATTTTCCAAAAAAAAATGGTACAATGTCACATTGTATAACCTTAAAATATTGACATAAGGGTATTATCATATCTCGAATTATTCTTAATTTATGTATATCTAGTAATTTTCAAATATAAGTGACATGAAGTTTTACATTTATTGATTTCATTGTGTAATAGTGTTTCAAAAAAGTCATATTTAGTTTTGAGACAGATTAGACTCAAATATCTTGATATATTTTACACTTAGAAACTTTTATGAGTTCATTAAGATTTAAAATTGCTTGATAATCAATTTTCATGGTATCAAATAAAGGCTCACATCCAGAATGATTATACTAAGATCACCGTCATCATTTCCTCCCATGGATCTTTATATTTATATTTAAGTTCACATTAATTTAATGATGAATGAAAATATTTTTTGAGATCAAGTAAACAACAAATATTTAAGTCACTTTATGGGTATTTTACACTTTCAAAAACGAATACATATATATTAGTTGGTTGCAATGGTCGTATACTTTGAATAATTATTACAAACATATTTGCTTTCAAAATTTTTGATTAAAAATTATTAATTAAATTGTGATCACAATTAAACATCGTTAATATAAAAAAATAATGAAGATTAAACACAAAATATATTATTTTCATTCATTTAAAATTTAAATATTTATCTAAATTGATTTACATAGAAAATATATGTAACCATCAAAACATAACAACTCGTAGGTGAGATTTCACTATTTAACCTACATTATCGAGGATGAAGCACCAATTTACTAAGGACCATACATTTATTCAGAGTCATTTACAGACATTCTTATGAATCTACACGTCTTATTCCTTATCTTTAATGCAATAAATGCATTTGTGGTCCCTAACTTGCTATCTGGCATAATGGAAAAATACCTTTTTGCTTTCCATACTTACTTTTAATTCATTGCAATTAAAAGCAGTTTCATATTTATTGATCTTTTCACTATCTTTCTCGGTGATAGGCATATTACTTTGTGAGGTGATAATTCTTTTGCTGGTAGAATAATTAACTTTAACTTTAGAAGAGTTGTTAATTTTTCTTAATTCATAATAGATCTAGCTTAACATTTAGCCACGTTTTATGCTTAATTCATCTAGATCAAATTTATTTTATAGGAAAGATTTAGGATGATTAAATTTTCATTTGGTTTTGGCAAGTTCAAGCTTAATGAAATGATATGAACTTATTGAAATTTCCTAGTTTCAATTTATAATCGAACTGAAAATATTAAATAAACAGGCTTATCTATAGCCTTAATTTTATTTTTAAATTTTTTAATGGATTTCTTGAAATTTTCATGAAAGTAATTTAACTCATTTAAATTATTTCCTAGATACAAGTTTTTTATTAACCTAGAGTGAAATGCTTGGTACACAAGCACCAGATCAACTCATTCTTGGATATTAAATTTGCTACCTTTAGGGAATTCTTTTTCTGAGGTGTAGAACTTCATATCATTAAGATGTTTCTCAATAGATTTTCTACCTAGGTTATACAAACTTAACCATTGTTGCCTCATGAGGTTTCTGTGGTGGTCTCTTTCTTCTTCTAAAATAAGAAAACTCATGGTTTCTTTCCTTAATAGTATTGGTCTAGGTACCCCTCCGAGCGTCTTCAATTTGTTAAGATTGGCTGATTATTGTACTGCTTGGTAATAGTTCTTAGTTACATCTAAAGGACTTAATAGTTTTGGCATTCTATAATTGGAAAACTTCCTTCTACTTCTATTCTGTTGCTGAATGATGTATGGATTATTTCATTGAAGATATGTCTTTCCTAGCTTCTAGCTAACTATTATAGATTCTTAATTTGGGCCATTGTAGACTACATAAAGTGTAGTCTTTGAGGATTCTTCATTTTTTTTGTTTCATTTGTTCAATTAAGTGTTTCTTTCTTGTTCTCTAAAGAGGGAATATTTTCCTCTTCACTTATTTTGATAATTTTGATTTCTTTCTTTTCATATGAGATAATCCCATCATTTTTACAGTTTGAACACTTAAGTTCTTCCTGCTTAGTTGAGGGGTTAACCTTTTTTATGTTATTCTTTAAGGATTTCTTGAGATAAAATATCTCAAGTTGGCCCTATGGGATTTTGATTTCATTTTCTTTTATCTTTATGTCTATGTCAAGAGAATATATTTATGATAAATAAAAAATGGTTAAGGTGCTAAATTTTAGTTAATGCATCAACTAAACTGTTTTTATTTCCTGATAGATATTCAACATCAAATTTATAATTATTGAACCATTGATGCCATCTGAATAATCGATCTTGCTTATAATCACCTATAATATTATGCTGTGTTTGATTGGAGAGAATGGAAAAGAATAAGAATTGATTTCTTCTATTTGTGTGTTTGGTTGGGTTGAAAAATGAGTTCGGAATGAAATCGATTCCTAAAGGAGAAGGAATCACAATTCCTTCTCCCCCTTTAGGAATCATGATTCCATTCCCATCTTAATTTTTTCCAATTTTACCCCCACCCCAAATATAACCCTAAACTCAAATCCCAAAACCCTAAACCCTAAACACTAAATCCCAAAAACCAAAATCCTAAACCCAAAACCCAAAACCCTAAATCCCAAAACCCAAAACCCCAAATCCTAAAACTCTAAAACCTAAATCCCAAAACCCAAACCTTTCCTAAAACCTAAATCCCAAAGCCTTAAACCCCAAATCCCCAAAACCTAAAACCCTAAATCCTAAACCCTAAACCCAAATCCCTAAACCCTAAATCCCAAATCCTAAAACCCAAAACCTTAAATCCCAAATCCTAAAACCCAAAACCTTAAATCCCAAATCCTAAAACCTATTAGAAAAATAATAATTTTAACCCTAAACCTTAACCCACAAATATAACTTTAAACCCCAAATCCCAAATCTGAAATCCCTAAATCCTAAACCCTAAATCCCTAAATCCTAAACCTCAAAACCGTAAACCATATTTAGAAAAATAATAATTTTAATAATATATTTTCTTTTTAAGTAATAATTATTTAGAAAAATAATGATTTCAATAATGTATTTTGTGTGATGAAAAAATAATAATTAAATGATATTATTTAAAGGTTACTGAATATAGGGGTATTAAGGTAATTTACAGTTTTTTTTCCATTCCATTCCAATGGTAAACCAAACACTGTAGTATTGACTCCTTCTTTAATTCCAGTGGTCAAACCAAATACCATTGTTTCCTTTACATTCTCATTTCGATTCCATTCTGTGAACCAAACGTCAACTTAGTCCTTAAGAAATATTCAAATTAGTCCTTAAAAAATAGTCAAAAATTTTATTATCCATTTTAATAATAAATCTTGCATTGATAATATATATTGTAATTTTTTTAATAGCTAAATATTCATTTTCATTATTATGATAATTTAATCTAGGATCCTAAAAAGATCATGATGTGTTGATACAAATAAATTCATATTTGTCATCTACCTTTGCTTTTAGAATTACTCCTCAATATTCATGTGAAAAATTTATTTCTATTATCATTTTATCATCTGGATCTGGGTGGGATAAAGTTGATTAGTTTTTTACTTGTGCTTTTACCTTGGTCATGTATTGTGTGTTATGTTTTGTCCATTTTTAAACATAATCTTTTTTGAGTTTAGTTTGTAATTGTTTTTGTACTTATAATAATTTTTTGATGTATGCTTATGTATAATTCAAACATCATAAAATTTTTTGTATTTGATTTTTATTCTTGATTTCACTAAAAAAATCCTTGTATATTGTTTAACATATGAGGTTGGATATTTTTTCATATTCTATTTTTATCTTAAATACTTAATTTTTTTGTTGAGCTATTACATCCTTTCTTTTTGATAGAACAAGTTATTATTTTCATCATTCTTGTAAAACATTAATAATATCTAATTAATGCTTATTTAAGTTATTACTAAATATTAAAATATCATCAATGTATATACAATAAATGTTATGTAACTTTTTTAAAGATATTGTGCATATATCTTTGTAAAAGACCTGATACTTGTTTTAATCGAAACAGTACAAATGTCTTTTGAAATTTTCCTTGGGATAACTAAATACTGTTAATTTATATGATTCTTTATCAAGTCTTAATTATCAAAATCAACTTTTACAATCAAAACTTGAGAAATATTTATTTTTCTTTTATTAATGATAATAATTCTTCTTCTTTTGGAATAAAATATCCATTATCAATGCTTTCTTTATTCAAGTTTTTGAAATTTATTACCATTATCTTTTTACTTCCTTTCTCAGCTTCCTTTTCGATTAAAAATACTTCTTCCTTGTATATTTCATTTACTATATTATATAAGTACTTCCTACCTCAAAGAGCAATCACTTGAATTTGTAAATGCTGTTGTTATGTTAAATTTGTAAACCAAATTTTAACATTTTTTGTCATTTTGCGAGCTATTAAGATTCTACAGGTTGAAAGATTTGATGTGTGATTGGAGAAGTTTGTATGATTACACTCATACCACTAGACCATTCATTTAAAGATTTTTTTAATCTCTAATTCAATCTAAATATAAAATATCAGATCTATCATTTTTATGAAGTTCAAATTATGGTGGAACACTACCTCTAGTTTTTTAATGTAATCCTTCTTCCATTTTGGATTGTTGTTTTCTTCTATAAAGAAAGTTAGGTTTTTTCTATCTTTGGCTATTTATTTCTTTCCTATATGGATAAGATGTTCCTTCTTGGTAAGGAGCTAGTAATAAAATAAGTTTCATATGATTTTTTAAGATCATATTTTTTGATTCAGAATCAGTTTCGTTGACTATTATCATATCATTTTTCCCTTTGTTTGTACAATTTTTTTCATCATAATGTCTTCTTTATTCTTCATCTGTTAGGGTTAACAAACTTACTATTTTTTTAAGTCCTTAAGAGTTCATAAATTGTTCTTCGAATCCTTTTCTATATTCCATTAAATTAGAATTATAGTTTTTTTATCCTTAGGTTTTTCTCATTCCTTCTCTTCTCATACCTAGATATCATTGCATCTGATCTCCTAGGTAGTTATTTTTTAATCCTTCAAATGGTTCAAATTTATAATTTATAATTTCATTATTTCTAGGTATGTTATTTACATCACTTCATAATTCTATAAATTCCTTATGTATGTCTTGTTGTAATTTCTTATTTGATTGACACATAAATTGTGTGCAATGAATACGCAAGTATATGTATCACAACAAGTCATATAATGATAAGAAAAAATCTTTCTCATAGAGATTATGTTATTAAAAATTAATTTTTAAAACAAAAAATAAAAATAAATATTTTGTGCTTTTATATTTTAAGAAAAAAAAATTAAAAGAACTAAAAATAAATAACAATAATTAATTAAATGAGATTTTGTAAATAAGAAAATGTATGAGAAAATATATAGGAATACTTAATCCCCAATTTTCTAAACATGTGAATTACTAAAATCTCCTAAATATAATTATCAATTAATTACATGATCAATTGAATCTAATATAACATGTATTCTTTTCTCAAGTAAACTATACACCATATAGTAATGAACTTAATCACACTCTCATGTCAATTAAATTGCACACTACTCATTAAGTTCATCAATTATGGATTGAATACATAAGAATCATATTTCTATGCCTAGAAACTATGCATGTTATTTAATCAAGACAAACAATTAAATAATTCTCTTAAATTTATTTAATTACCTCTATAGATCAATTATTGGCCAAACAATTAATAGCATAAAAATCAAATCAAATAATATAATTATATTGAAATCATAATTTTGGTAAAATATTAGATTAGCACATGGTGAAAATTGGGTTCATAAGACCCTTAGATTAATAAACTAGTTAGACATAATTTTATTCATAAACTCATTTTTTTATAAAGAAAGACATAAAAATTGATAAAGAAAGGAGTAGAAGAAGAATTACAATCAATTTCTTGAATTATATCACCAATATTTTCTTGAATGTCCACCAAAATTGTATCTTCTTATGAATTTTTTTATATTTTTCTTTCTTCTTAGCACCAAAAATTGATAAAAATAATGTTAATTATGGCCCCTTAGAGTTATGGGGTGATTAGAGGGTTAAATATAGCTCAAGTAGAATCAGGACCATCAGATCAGCTTCAGATTAAGGGTTGAGATCAAAACAAGCAAAATTAACAGTGCTAGCCAATAACAACTTGACACATGGCACATAAAATTCACTCGGCAAATTAGAGATTGATGCATGGAAATCAAGACTGATTTGGACAAAATGTGCTAAGTTAGTGCCATGTGGTGCAATATGATTCATGGTTACAGATGGCGTGGTGCACATGTGGAATGGTTGGATGAATCAAGTGAAGATGAGTGGCAAACACGTTGACCAAGCGCCTAACTTGGATTGAACGCCGTATTGACACATGGTATAGCGTTGCATCACACTACACACGCGATGATCTACAATTGGGAATTTTTGCTGGCGTGGCATCTACATGGTATCTTCTTATTGGTTATACGTTAAAAAATTCATAAAAATACATAACAATTAAATTTTCACCCCTTTTCACTAAAAAAAAATTATATTTTAATATTTTTAACCCCAAAATACTATTTATTGAATAAAAGAGAAAATATTAAGTAAATTAGGACTTCATGTTTGATTCCTATGCTTCATTTCATCTCCTAAAAGAATTAAAGTTTTTATTGTTATCATTTGGTTTTTTGATATGCTTGCTAGGGTTCTATTAAAATTTAACTATATCTTGTGGTTTGTTTTTGAGTATTATTTGGATAATAATGGTATCATTTGGATAATAATGATATCATTTTCTTCATAATATTACACCATGGACTAATTTTTTTTCACTATTTTAACTTCTTATTTCAGGTATGCCACTTATTTTTTATTTGAGATTTCCTTTTCAGGATCTATAAATAAACCTTAATACATTACTTTTTTATGCCACTTTATTTTTTCTTCTTGGTATCATAAGTTTTTCTTTTACATACATGTTTAATTTTCTGATATTTCAAAGTCTGTTAATATTTTTGGTTTTATTATTTGTCCAATTTCTTAATTTTTTTTATTTCTATAAATTTATTTTGTCCATATATTGAACTGTTATGTCTATTTGTTAATGATTATCTTACTATATAGCACTAAAATGGATGATTTCATTTTTTCATTAAATCTCATCTTTCAAATTCATAGACTAAACTTAATACTTAGTTTTCATGGAAAACTTAAGGTATGCTATAAATTTTAACTTCTAATATCTTATGTTTTCATGGATCATTCCTAATAAAACATCGTTTTTATTTAGTATTCAATTCTCTAGTATTATTATTTTTATTGGTGTATTAATTCTTTCTCTAAAATGTACTTTTATTAATATTCAGACTCTTCCTAAAAAGATGTATCAAAATTTTCTTTTATCTTTGTGAGGTATTTTCAATAATATATCCATAATGGTTTGTTTGTCCATTAATGGTATACTATACCTTCCTTTTGCGTCTGTAATGCTAATACTTATTTCTTTATTACTTATTTCATAATAAACCATATATTTTATTGAGAATAGTTTCTTATTCTAGAGAATGATGAATATTTGAATCCATCTTCTTCATTAAGATTTAATCTTGTCTTTTGTATTTCTTCAAATTTCTTTTTGCTAATTATCATTTATTGTGAGAAACATTTTGAGATGTCTTGTATTTCTATTTCTATTATCTCTTAATTTTATATTATTTCTTATTAAACTTTTCGTTTTAAAAATAACGTAAAAAAATATTTTATTTTTAAGGCTAAAAAATTCTTACCTCTTATTTTGTAAGGGCTTACAAATTGTTACTCTTATTTTATAATAATTTAAAAACAATATAGGATATGTATTTAGTTATGGGTGGTTATTATTAAAATACCAATCTAGCCTTAAAAATGATATTATTTTTTATTTTAGGAGCAAATTAATAATTGAGTAAATTTTTTAAAAGTAACTCATATTTACGAAAAGAGAGGGCAAAAATGGGACTTAAAAAAGTAATTTTAAGTATATATATATATGGTTCTAGGCATTATAGATTCTATAATTATGTAATATAAGGAGTTTAATTTCGTAATTATTACATCAGGTACCAAATATCTCATAAATTTTTAAAATGAACACTTTTATCTCGTTATTGTTAAGTTGGTACTTATAGTTGGAGATATATGCACATAACTCTTTATGAATGAAATCGGAAATAATATTGATTTCATAAATACTTATCCATTTTAAATTTTATAAATTCTTGAAAGTGTACGAATTATTTATAGAAATGATAACTATAATATTGTGTGGTTTTTAAATATTATTCAAATTTTAAAAACAAAAATAAACCTAAATATTCCGTGAGAATGATTTGGTTTTTGAAAAAAATCAACTAATGCATAAAGATAAAGATAGACATGGATTCAACAAATACTTGTGCAATTTAATACATTCATAAACAGTGGAGAATACTGGATATAATAATTCAGTAATTATGATTGCTTAAATTATTTAAATTATAAAAGATATAAATTAATATTTATTGATTTTCTCATTTTAGTATGAAAGTGTCCTTAGGTGGGGTCTAAATTATTTTGTTTAATATTAATTAACTAATATCCTTAGATGAGACTTATTAATTAATTAAGTATAAAATTTTAAATTTATTTCTAAGAAAATAGAAAACCATATAATCATTACTTTAGGAAGAATGAGTTAATTAGATTATATTTAAGATGTCCAAATTAAATTTAAGATTTTAACTAACTGAAAAATATCTTTCATGTTTTAAAACTATTTAAGAAAATATATTTTCAATACATTTTCAAATAATAATTATTTGTGAAAAACCTTTGAAATAGAGGTTCGCTCTAAATGTCCAAATAATTAAATCTAAAATAAAAGAGTAATGTACTCCAAATTAAGTCCAGGTAATTAAATCTTAATTTTAACTCTTATATTAAGTTTGTTATTAAGAGTAATGTACTCATTCAAATAACATTCTTTATAAAAATCTTAAATAAAAATAAAATTAATTTATTTTAAGAAAATATTTTACAAGTATAACAACGTTATTATTATATCATATTCACTATGAGTCAGACTTTAACAATATCCTTAGAGAACTTTGAAGAGTTGATTCTAAGATTGAAAAAAATGCAATAGTAATTGGAATATAGAATTTGTTGAATAAAAAACTAGAAACCACTAAACTATAAACATGTTCTTCCTCAAAATTGAGAGAATAACTAAATAAATTATAAAAGCTAAAAATATAAAAATATACAGAAAAAAGGGAGAGAAAGTTGCGGAAAACATGACTTGGAAGCTTATTTTCTTGGTATACAAGAGGTCCTATTTATAGGAAATAATGTGAGAAAAACTTGTGTTTTCGCCATGGTATGATCGCCACACAAATTGTGTGTGATTGAATATACAAGTATACGTATCATAACAAGTAATATAATGATAAGTAAAGATCGTTCCCACATAGATTATTTTATTATAAATTAATTTTTAAAACTAAAAATACTAAAAATCAAAATTTTGTGGTGTTTTTATATAACAATAATTAATTAAATCATATTTTTTGACTAAAAAGATATATGAGAAAATATCTAAGAATATTTAATTCTCGAATATGCTAAACTTGCGAATCACTAAAATCTCACAATATAATATCAATTAATTACATGATCAATTGAATCTAACCTAGCATGTATTACTCTCTTAAGTAAATTACACACCATATAGTAATTAATTTAATCACACTCTCATGCTAATTAAATTGCATACTACTCATTAAGTTCATCAATTATGGATCACTCATAACTGTATTTTATATAGTTATTTTCATCTATTTTATTAATTATAATTGCTATGTTTTTAATGTTTTTAGTTAATTTTAGTTTAATAAATGAATAGTTATGCATCATTTCAACCAAAGAAATAAAAACAAATCATTATTCATAGCAAAATATCTTCAATCAACCAAACAAAAAAAAATAAAAATTTCACAAGCAATAACATCCAGAAAATATTTCAATTAAGTTTAATATATCTACCACCCCCAAACTTAATATACACATTGTCCTCAATGTGTGAAAGTTAAAGAACATATGAGAATAGTTTAAAGAAACTTCCTGGTTTGTTTGAATGGTTAATTCAAAATAGCTTCATTTCTTCCAAATTGCACCTACGAGAAAAAATAAAATAACATAACAAAATATAAAAACTAATAGAAAGAAAAAAAATAAAATAAAACACATGGGTTGCCTCCCAAGAAGCGCTTGATTTATAGTCGTCATCTTGACTTCTCAATTTTTTTTTCTTTTTGTTAGTTAAGATTTGTGTGTCAACAAAATCTCAACTTACGAGAAAATTGAAAAATAAATTAAGCCAACAATAATAACAATAAATAACAAAAATATTTTTTTCTTTTTTTGTGTTTTTTTTTCTTTATGTGAGTTAAGATTTGTGTGTCAAACAAAATCTCAACTCACGAGAAAATAGAGAAATAAATTAATCAAGAAACAATAAGCAAAACAAAAAAAAATGATTTTTTTTTCTTTTTGTAAGTTAAGATTTGTGAGTCAAACAATATCTCAACTTACGAGAAAATTGAAAAATAAATTTAGCCAAAAATAATAACAATAAATAACATTTTTTTTTGTTTTTGAATTAAAATTAGGTTGATTGGTATTAATATCAACAATGAAAATAGTTAAAACAAATCCCTGACAAAGGCGCCAAAAACTGGTTGTCTGTTTTGCAGAACATAAAAACGTGCAAGCATACACGATCACAAGTAATAATATTTGATAAGTAAGTTATCGTTCCCACAGAGATTTGTTACTATGAGCAATATACACAAAAATGCCTCTTCCAAGTTTATTTATGTGCCATGGATCATTTGATAAAATTCGTAAATAATCAAAAGCATTAAGCACAAAATAGAATAAACAACTCAAACATCTTATAAATCGTTCAAAAATAATTAAAATAAAAGCATTATAAATTTAGATCAAATGCAACCCTAGAAAAATTAAATTACTTCATAAATTTAAAATAAAAATTACAACAGATACAAAAATATTAGATGAAGAAGTCGGAAAATTAAAACACAAATATTTGGCACACACAGAACACAACAAAAGCCAAAAAATGGCTTCTGTGTGTTCTGCAGTCCAAAACCGAACAACACTAAATAATCTCAAAAACTAAACACTCCAAAACTCTCCAAAAAACTTTTTTACTCTATCATTTTATCTCTTATTTATAGCTAAAAAATACATCTAAAATATTACATTTTTTTTAAATAAACGCGTAAAAATTTGTATCGAAAAATAAAAATCATGCGTATCGATTTTTGATATTTCAAATGTTTTTTTAAAATCACGCGTACACATAGAGAGAGGCGCCGTCTGATTTTTAAATTCAAAGTGCATGCCATGTGTTAGCGTCTGATTCGCTGCAAGGATTTAAAGCAGACACGTGGTAGCATTTCATTGGTTGCAGGAAACAGGCGCACAATAGATTGACGTACGGGAGATAACGGCTGCCACGCGGGCGTGATCCTGCGCTTTCGCGCACATCGTAACATGACACGTGTGATAACATGATTAGCCTAAAAAATAGAGTGGGACACGTGGCATCTTCTGATTCGCTGAAAGGATTAGTGCGGACACGTGGCATCATTTGATTAGTTGAAGATCCGGTTGCACGCAGAGATCAGCGCACGGGATCAGAGGCGCGCGTAATGTGGGGGACAGCGGCTGGACGCGTCAAACACGTGTATCCCACCTACAAGTTGGCCTGCGCGTCAGGTGGGCCTTATTTGGGTGCCGAGTCGGGTGAAAGATAAGATCTGCACCCACGCGAGTTGGTCGGGTGTGATTGGGACATGCGCATCGTAGCCGTTTCTTCTTTGATCGGACGGACCATGTTTCGCGGGTGATGCATGGCGCGTGGATTCTTCTCACCTGCGCAGAAAATTAAACTTTCTTAATTACATTTTAAACTTTATTTAATTACAACTAAGCCCTTTTCTAATTTAAATTAAAATTTTAAACTTTTAATAATTAAAATTCAGCCTAATTTTAATTTAAATTATATTTTTG
Source organism: Hippophae tibetana (assembly GCA_037013495.1). Taxonomy (NCBI): domain Eukaryota; kingdom Viridiplantae; phylum Streptophyta; class Magnoliopsida; order Rosales; family Elaeagnaceae; genus Hippophae; species Hippophae tibetana. The sequence continues at coordinate 79,828,267 of CM072812.1, read as the reverse complement.
ACTTTTATAAATTGCAATTAAACACTATTTTATTTGAAATTATATTTTTGGACACAAATTTGCAATTAAGTACGTTTTTGATACAAATTATTTAATTTTCTTAAAATATATAAAAAACAGTAAATACTAATTTATTATACTAAAATTAACTAAAATCATTAAGAACATAGCAATTATAATTAATAAAATAAATGAAAATAACTATATAAAATACAGTTATCAGTTTAATTTTTCTTTCTCTTATATTCTTTTTTTTATAGGAGAATCCATTTTTTAGAGAGTTTACTCATGTACAGATTGTACATTTTTTATATGGTAAGATGAGTGATTAATATATGACTTTTCTATTTATATTTGTTTAGTTAACCCTAGATATATCTTTTTTTAATAGATGCCATGCATGAATAAAGAAAGATATATAGTATCAATTTCTACTTAAAGTCATTTAATCTAAGAAAATGAAAAATAAATATATAACACTTTATTAAGATGTAAAAATTTATACATTCAATGTTAAGTCCTATAGAGATCATCTAATAATGCTGAAGAAACAAAAGTGTTTAGAGTAGAAAAAAATAATATTTATCACTCAAAATAAAGGATAATGGGCTCAAAATATTTTTCACAAGGGTAGTCTTGATTATTTGATTCCTAAACACCGATTTTATGTTTAATATAATTTCCACACCTTATTAAGAAATACTAGTTATGACAAAAACTAACTGATTATCACATTACTTCATGATATGTTTTTGGAAATTAATCTATTAGTGCAAAAAGACTTAATCATCGTTTAAATTTAATTATAAGACATGATCAATTTTTGTGAAATTTTTAAAATTACTCTAAAAAAACTAAACAATTACTAAAAAAATAAATTACAAATAAAAGTAATAAATAGAAATATGTGAAAATTGTTTAAATTATCTAAGAATAAAAAAAGTGTAAAATGTGCAACTTTTACATACCCACCCCTAACCTAGAATCTACATTGTCCTTAATGTTTAAGAAATGTAAATTGCAAGAATAAAGATAGAAAGGTTACCAATACGTTTTATGTGTTAATTATTTGATGTGAAAAACAAGGGGCAACCAACATAAGTTTGAAATAATTATGCTCACACACAAAATATTGTAAATTATAACACATCTCAAAACGTTAATTATATTAATACTTAAAATAAATAAACAAACATAAAAGAAACTAATTAAATAAAGTTACATAAAAGAAAAATTACTTATAGTGATGGGTTGCCTCCTATCTAGCTCTTGGTTTAACGTATCACCAAGATGCATCTTCATGGTGTTGATGATTTATCAATATGGAATCAACGTCAACCATGTTGTATTCTTTTTCTAAACTTTACATGGTGCTTATTGACTTTGAAAGTTTATTTGTGTCTTTGGATTAAATAAATCAGCTGCTCCATGTGAAAAAATTAGACAATTATGTAAGGTCGATTCCATCTTGATCCCAACTTTCCTAGAAACAATCTCAAACAAGATTTAAATAAAAACAATTCTCTTTTATTAAAATAAATACGATTACATAAATGAAATAACAAAATGGGTGACCTCCCATTCAAGACTAATTTTTTTTTTTGTCTTTTAGTAATATGTTACAAAGGAGATTCCAATAATTTAAAGATCCAATGTCTCCGTATCATTGAATTTTATATGCTCTTCATTGAACTCAGTGAGTCTTTACTTGTTTTTGTAAATGCTCTTCCAACTGTTCAACTTGGACTTCCACCTTTTTAATTGAAGCCTCCATAGAGTCCAATTGTAAAGTTGTTTTTACTAACTTGAATAAAAGCATTCAATTTATCCTCCAAGGTTGGCTTACTGGAAAAATTTTGTTGCTGTTGTTGGTGGAATTATTGGACCTATTGGTTTGAATTCTCGGCAAATGAAGGGTTTTTCTACCTCTATGAGAAATTATGATGATTCCTCCATATAGGATTATAAGTTTTTGCATTTGGATCATAAATGGGTCTTGGTTTGTACCTTCCTAGTACATTGACCTACTCAGGTCCAACATTTCTTCTCCTTGAAATGGATAGGCAATGACACCATGTCCTTGATTTCTACACATACCATATTGCTCTAAGTTGAAAATGGCTTGTGTATAGAGAAACACAACTTGTTTTGTGAGTTATGCAAGCTGCAGTTGTACCTTGATATTGGAATCTATTTCATGAATTCCATCTTGTCTCATTCCGGTGCTCTTTTGTTGGGAATTAACACCCAAAATCTCAAAGTGATTGTAAGTCTCTAAGGTAGTATTTTCTCCTATTGCTCCTCCAATAGTGTTGTTGATGATAAATTGGCATTGCTACATGATTTCATCATGGAAAGACTATCATTCCATCTGAAAGAAAGTATCAATCTTCACTCTCAACTCTGATGTCTTTTCATGGGAGTAGAATTTTCCCATGAATTTATTGTAGACCTCCTCCCAGGACATCAGGGAACTTGGAGGAGGTGACATGAACCACACCTTTGCCCTATCTTTTAAGGTGTAAGGAAAAACCTCATTCTTAGTTGGTCCTCGGTAAGAACACCGAGGAGAAAAGTTTGGACTATTGAATAAAAGTCCCTAATGAAAGACACCAAGTCTTCATTAGGCAACCCGAGATATGAAGAAGGCATAGAAAAATGAATATTTTCAATTCATAATTCCGAGTAACCTCACCCACTTGGATAAAGGCAGTTTCCGTGCCAATTACTGGTCGTGCAAACTCCTTCATGGTGGTTTCCCTAACATGTGGGTTTTCTCCCATTTCTATTAGTTATGGTGGAGAATGAAAGCTTGGTTTTATGTTTGGCTAAAAAATAGGATGGTGGTTAGAATCCAACCATGTGGACAATTGTTTAAATTTATGAATATTATTTATGTATGGTGTAAGAGGGTTTCCTACGGATCTCATACCATGCATGGACTATTAAAATCATAAATTTAAAACAACTATCAATTAAAAAGAAAAAAGAATAATAAAAAATATATACAAAAATTTAGGGAAAATATATATAGTATTTAGTATTTTTCTATGAATATTATGTATGTATGGTGTAAGAGGATTTCCTATGGATCTCATACCATGCATAGACTATTAAAATCATAAATTTAAAACAACTATCAATTAAAAAGAAAAAGAATAATAAAATATATATACAAAAATTTAGAGAAAATATATATAGTATTTAGTACAAAAATACTAAGCAAATAGGTTAAGTTAATCTCTAAGTTGAATAACATAATTAGTATTTACCAAGAATTCTTCCCAGGAAAGAATGGCGAGACAAAGCCTCCTTAAAAACCATCATCTTAGACAGATCAACGTTTTAGGAAAAATTAGTGGCATAAAGGCTTCCAAGAACTAGTCTCCTAGACAAACTGGATTCGATATGAACTCCAATTTTTTACTTTGATTTTTTTTAATTAATTAATTAAATATTTTTTTATTGAAATTTAATAAAGACTTGATTCTAAGATTGGAAAAACTACAATAGTAATTGCACTCCAGAATTTGTTGAATCAAAAACTAGAAACCTCTAAAATATAAACATGTTCTTTCTCAAAATTGAGGGAAGAACTAAATAAATTATAAAAGTTAAAAATATTAAAATCTACAAAAAAAGAGGAGAGAAAGTTTTGAAAACATGACTTGGAAGCACTTGGAAGCTTATTTTCTTGGTATACAAGGGTCCTATTTATAGGAAATAATGTGAAAAAAACTTGTGTTTTCGTCGCGGTGTGATAAGGTCCCAATCAGATTTTTGATCAGTTTAAACCTCCTTGTGCCACTACAGACAATTAATTTTCTTTATTTTCCATTATCTCTTTTCGTCACTTTGGAGAATATCAAATAAATGATATCATTATGCTACAAAAAGTGTGATAAATATGCTTCAAGTATTTTTCTTTATTTTAATATTTATATATTAAAATACATGCAAAATATTACCATATACCCATTAATGTGAACAAATAGATTTGTCTAAAATATAATAGAATAAAGAAAAAACAAATCTATTTTATTAATTAAATGACATCAAAATATGGTATATTTAGTGTTTTTTCAAGCACTCATCGAACTCCATTAGTTATGTTACTTAGAGTAGATTAGTCTATTTATTATTTTTTGTAATAATATAATTCTTTTGTTATGAAACAAGTGATAACACAAGGACATATATTCATATTTTATTTTTTATTAATTTTATAGTTATTATTGTCTCTTGTTAAATAAAATTTATAAAAGTGATATACTAGTAACAATGGAAAATATATAAGAAAAATTAAATTAAAATAAAAAACTAGTCATTTATTTTTGTAATATCACTTTTTCAAAACAAAAAGATTAAAGTACTACAAAAATAAAGAAGAAACTAAATGTTATTTTTAATATAACTAATGGACTTGTAATATCACTCACTTTTATATTTGTTTTGAACATTGTAACTTTACCCATTATCCATATTTTTTCTTTTAGGCGTTGCTTTTATGCTATAATGGTATGTACACAATACTATGCAAAGAAAGTTCTTGGAGGTCATAAATAGTTATGATGGATTATATGTTATTATTTGATAGATGGAGAAGACAAAATGTTCAATTGGAGAGATATTTTATATTAATAGATATTGAGTATATATGCACTTATCATAATCAAGCTTATAAAGTAAACATGTTCGTGGTTCAGTTTAGAATAATGATGGCTAAAACGTGTTTCATGATTCCATATTCGAGATAGTAAGTCTTACATTTTACATTAATTTTAATTTTATAAAATTATAGTATTATATTATAATATAATTTTATTGTATAAGAATTATTGGACACTAACGGTAGTTGACCCATTCAAATGTGAACTTCAATAGTTTAATTCTATTAAGACTTTCAATTCTTCTAAATTCTAAAGGATCAATGCCAAATGAAGAATACATGAGTTTTTTTAAGGTAGTATGCATGCCTTTGTACTAATCTATAATAGTTATATTATCTTTATGACATATATATCCTTGTATTTGTTTCGTCTATATTAACTGAAATGAAATAATTGTGATAATTAAAAGGGTATTATAAACATATTATGGTCAATATGAAAGTACAAATGTTATTTTTAATTGAATTCTTGTTAAGGTAATAATATCATTTTGTTTTGTAATTTTTAAAATTATTTGTTTTGTTTATAGTTGAACAATTTTCATGATTATTATGTATTTTTAATTCGAATGTCTTAAATAACCTTAATCAACTTTAATTTATAGTATTAGTCAATCTAAATGTTATGAAATTCATAGATACATACATCAGTAAACATATTAGAAGCACATTTGTAAATGATATACCGATAAAACTAATTTTTTTTATGTATATATGTTTACATATATGTGTTATTCTCAATTATCTAGGTTTAAAATATGAATTATATTATTGAAACATATCACACATTAATTCTCAAGCAAGGATTAATATGTACTAAGGAATTGGAACAATTGTGGTAAGAATGGTGCAACTACTTGTTTGATTATATTTTAAATCATGGATGAGATGGATTTGAGCGAGACAAGACATATATTGATGCATGTCCACTTATTAATTACATCATTTTATTTGTACGTACTTAAATATTCTTATATATATGTATATGTGTGTGTAAAATAAGATTTAAGTACATTCAAATTTATCTAAAATATCTCTAGGGTTTAATATATTTTCACTTATGTCCTTGAAGTTTATAAAAAAAATAATACTATAATGTCCCTAAACCTTATGGTTAATTTTATTGATATCACTATATCTAATGGTGTTAACTTTTTCATCACATTATGTTAATATTTCTATTACTCTAATACCAAATTGAGGGCTAACTGGTAAACACTAGTTGTTAATATCTATGATTCTTATATATTGAAGATAATTTTTTAATTTCTTTATCATAACATTATGTTATTTAGTCTTTATCCTTTTGTTTATCAGTATTATAAATTGATATAAGAAAATATTTGAATATTCAAGATCTTAATTGACTTAAAAACTATAATTATTATACCTGAATTTAATGGGTATATCATTGTCTTCCCTTCTATTTGTCTTATCTTGTTATACCGGTTATGCCTCAGCTTTGCTCAAATCTTAATACTCTCATGGTAATGATGAGTCTTTTACATCCATACATAGATAGTGTCAAATTTAGACTTACTAAGACAGTGTGATTACACCCCATTTTATTCATAATATAATAATTATTACAATTCTAAGGCCAACTAAGAACCTTAAAGAGATTTTTAGCCACTCATAATTACTAGATACACAATTACTGGATGGGATTTCTGGATATATGGAGTTGTTATGCTAGAAGTGTGTGTTTTCTAAGCTATGTGCTCCGTTTTTCTATGTCCTTCGAATAAAAATAAAGATTCCTTTTATAGCATAAGAAATCCATGTTTACAAGATGTAATTATTATTTTATCCTTACTTTAATAATCTACTACTTTATTGCTTTTTCTTGGCACATGTTGCCGACTAAAGATGTGGGTACTACATCTTTATTTTGCTTTATCGTCTTTTGCCAACTGTTCTTTCTCTTTATTATCTCTTGTCATTGCTACCTATAGTCCTTTAGATGACATTGATGATGATGCATCTTCATCATCTTGATCTTTGATGCAGTAAATGCATTTGTGATATTTGGTGGCTTTTCTAACCAATTTCTAGGTTGTTAAAATTTGTCTCAAATTTAACGATTTGTCACTATCCTCTTTAATGAGAGCCATGTTACTATGAGAAGTGATGACAAATTTATTGGTTGAATAATTTGCTTTGATCTTAGTAGAATTATTTATTTTTCTAAGTTTATAGTAAATTTGACTTAACATTTTACCTCTTAATACACATAGTTTTCTATGTTGAGTTCATTTTCTAGAAGCACTCTTAGTTTAATGACTTCTTTGTTTGTGTTGGAAATCCCTAGCTTGATGGGAGAGGTAGGGATTGATACATCCTTCCTTATTCCAGTCCATTAGTGAACTAAAAAATATGAGATAAATAGGCTTGTCACTTGCTTTTATTTTCCTCTTGAAGTTATTGATTACTTTTTTGAATTTTTTTGAAAAATAATTTAATTCACTTAAATTAATTCCTGGATATATGTTTTCTATTAGTCCTGTATGAAAATATTTGTAAATAAATATTGGATCGACTCCTTCCAAAATGTTGAATTTACTTCTTGTTTGAAATATTTTATGTAGTATAGAACTTCAAATCCTTTATGTGTTCCTCGATATATTTTCTGGCCAAGTTGTAGAAACTCAACCATTATGGTTTTTTGAGATTTCTATATTAATCTTTTCATTTTCAATGATTAATGAATTTATAAGGGATGTTTTCCAAAATAGCATTAAATGCCTTACTATCTTTGATGTTTCTAGGAGATATGCCTCTCTAAATAGTACTTGAGGCATTACTATTTTTTCATAGAGTTATTAACATGCTAGGTGTTGTGGGTTGTTGTAATGTTGTAGAGTAATTCCTTATTATCTCCTCTAAAGTTATTGGTTTTGGTACTTTGTAATTGGCATAACTACTTTCAGCCTCTATTTTGTTGGAGAAGGTTCTATAAGCTACTCCATTAAATCCAAGAATATATTTACCTACTTCTGCCTAGTAGTTATAAATTCTTGGTTTTGTGCTATTATAAACCACATAAGTATTTTTTTGCTCTATCATCCTAAGTGAGCTTTTTTTTTATTTCGGTGTTACTCTCTTTTGAATTGTTAGGTTCTTTCTTTTCATTTTGAATTCTTTATTTAGAATTTTTATCTTCTTTAGATTGAATTTTTTGTGAAGATTCCTCTTTAGAGTTTTTGAACAATCAAGTTCTTCCTGTTTATTTCATGTCTCCATAAGAGACTTCTCGAGGTATAAAAGTTCAAGTTGTTCATGTAGGATTTTTTTCTCATTTTTTTTATCTTGATATTAAGATATTCCATTCCTACAAGCATTAAAATAGTTAGAAATGCTAATTCTCTGGTAAGAGCATCTAATAAAATATTCTTATTTCCTAGAAGATGTTCGACATCAAAACTGTAATGGTTGAATACCATTATTACCATTTGAATAATCTTCCTTATTTATAATCATCTGCAATATTAGCTATTAAGAAATAACCAAAATTCTTGTTGTTGGTTCTAATAATGAATCTATAACTTATGGCATAGCAAATTTCTAAATAACCTTTTTAACAGCTAGATATTATTTTTCATTATTGTGATAATTTAATTTTGTACCATGAAAAGATTATGATGCATATCTACAAAGATATTCCTCTTTGTCATCTACTTTTGCTTTCAAAACTACTCTCCAATATTCTTGTGAAACATCTATTTTAATTATCATTGTATTATCTGTCCCTCGATGGTATAAAATTGGTAAATTTTTTACCTATGCTTTTATTTTATCCATATACAGAGTCTCTTATTTTGTCCATTTCTTGATATGATCTTTTTTCAATTTTACTTGTAAGGGTTTTAGCATTTGTGCAAGTTTCTTGATATATGCTTCAACATATGTCAAACATCCTACAAATATTTGTAATTGGTTTTTGTCCTTTAATTCACTAGCAAATGCTTGAATTTTATTTAGTATATAAGGTTGGATATTATGTATTCTATCTTCAATTTCCAACTCTAAATACCTAATTTTCTACTCAGCAATTATTGTTTTCCTTTCATATAGTACAATGCCTTCTTTCCTACATTCTTATAGAATGTTAATAATATCCAAATAATATTTATTTAATTCCCTACTTAAAATCAAAATATCATCTATATAGATACATTAAATATTTTATAATTTTTTAAAGATGTCATCTATATATCTTTGAAAGATACATTAAGCTTGTTTTAATCCAAATGATACAATATTCCATTAAAATTATCCTTGGGGGTAACTAAATGCTATTAATTTTGAGATTCTTCATCTAGTCTTATTTGCAAAATCCATTTTTGCAATCAAAATTCAAAAAGAATTTCTTTCCTTTTATTAATAATAATAGTTTTTCTTTCTTTAGAATAAAATATCCATCATCAATTGTTTCTTTATTAAATTTTTAAAGTTTATTACCATTATCTTTTTTCCTCTTCTTTTTTTAGCTTCTTGTTTTGACTAAGAATGTTGATATAGAGTGAGGTGAATTATTTAGTATCATGAATTTTAGTTCCAAAAGTTCTTGAATTTGTTTTTTAAGCTCAATCCTATCTTCTAGAGTATAAATCATTGTTTTTACTCTAATAACCTTGTTAGGGCCTCTTAATTTTATATTGGAAATTGTTTTGGATTTATTAATTTTTGGATCTAAAGGAATTCTAAGTTTACTATTTTTAATAATTTTCTGATACCTGTTAGGGTTTTATCTTCATGTATTTCATTAAGAAAAGAGTTTTGTTTCACTTCTATATCTAATGAAATATTTTCTAAATAAGATTTTTGTTGCTTTGTGTCTATTTAATCACGTTTTCACTTTTTATTTTGTTGCATTAAAGGTTGATATAAATTTAGAAAATTATTTCCTTTTAATAAATTAACTCATGTTTCTAGTTGATAGTAGGAATATGAAAATTTTCTCCTCATATCCTTATATCTGTATATTTTGAAACCTTGTTAAGATTGATTGTATTATTATTAGCAATTCTTACAATTAAATCTTTTGATGTCTGATTTTAGTGTTCTTCTGGGAGTACATATTTACTTGTTACACACCTGGCTCCTATATCTATATATGCATGTAAGTGATAGTTGACATAGCTTTTAAATTTCAATTCTACCTTAATATAGGTATTATTTGGATTTGTGATACTATATAAATCATTCAGCTTTTGATGAAGAGTATCCATATTCTGAGTGTTCATATTTTGAGTAGGTTATTTCCTCCTCAGTTTTCTCTATTAAATAAATATTGTAAGTGCCATTTATATATGTTTCTTAAATTGGTTCTAATTTCATCTTAAAAGCTTCTTCTAAGATTTTTTCTTTCTATGGAAATTCTTTTTTAAATTCTTTCTTATGTTGAAGTGTGTTAGATTATTCATTGGCATAAAATCCTTCTTCATTATAGATTCAACATCTGCATTCATTTTTCATTACATGATTATAATTATTGTTTTTAGAAGGTTTTTATATTTTTCTTCTAAAATATCTTTTTTATAGGTTTCCCTATTTAATCTTTTTTTATATTTTTGAAAATCTTGCTTCTTGAATTTATATCTTTTAAATTTCTTGTATTTTTTATATTTATGTTTGTAGAGTTTTATATTACATTAATATTTTTTTTGGTATTTTGAAATCTCTTGTATAATAACATATTTTATCATTTCCTCTTATTTGTTTATATTCATTTCTTTCTTGGAATTTAATCATTATCTAGCTTTTATGGCTTTTTATTCTTCCTCCTAAGGTGTCTGGTATGATTTTCTTATTTCTCTGATTCCAACCTTCTGTTAAGGTCTTATGTAACGTTCCAAGTAATTTTTGGAAAAACATTTTCTTATAAGTTGTTTGCATAAAGGGTATTAATTTATGATAATATATTTTATATTTATAAATAAAAGAATCTATGTAACACATGTTATAAATTTTTATATTTGTTAAATGTCATTTGACTTCATTGATTTCATTTTTACTAGATTTAGTGATAGTTCTTCCTTTATCTTCTCCAATAAATTATTTTATATTTCATTTATTACTATATATAAATATTCTTTTTCTGTGAGAGCATTCCCTTGCATTAATAAATGTTGTTGGTCTGTTAAATTTAAAAACCAAACTTTAACATTTTTGTCATTTTATGAGCTACTAATATCCTATAGATCGAAGTGTTGTTTATGTAGTTTGAGAGGTTTGTATGGGTACACTTATACCACTAGTACATTCATCTAAGGCTTTTTTCACATCTCTTATACAATCTAGATCTAATAGATCAGATTTATAATTTTCATGGAGCTTGAATTCTAATGAAATAATACCTCTAGCCCTTCTTCCATTTTGGGTGGTTGTTTTCTTCTATTGGAAGTATCAGGTTCTCGAGGCCTTTGTTTATTTTTTCGCTATACGGGTCGGATGTTTCTTCTTGGTAAGGAACTGGTAGTGAAATTGGTTTTACATGACCTTTTGGGGTCATGATTTATGGTTCAAAATCAATCTAGCTGATTATTGTCATATCATCTTCTTATTTATTTGTACAAATATTTTCATTATAATGTCTTTCCAGTTCTTCATTAGTTCGTGTTAACAAATTAATTAATTTTTCTATATCCCTATTTTCAGGATTAATGAATTGTTCTTTTCTATATTTCATTAAATTGGAATAATATCTTTTTATTTAAGTTTTTTTTCTCTCATTTCTTGATATTAAGGCATCTGATGTTTTAGGTGGTTCTACTTTTAATCTTTCTAAGAGATCGTATTTATAACTTATAATATCATTGTTTCTATGTTTGTTATATATCTCTTTTCTTAGTTCTATAAATTCCATATATATATATACCTTGTAGATACTTCGTGTTTAATTCTTGGACTAAGTCCATTTCCTCTATTAGAAGTCTTAAAGCCTTCATTAATGTTGTTAAATATTTTTTCTACACCTACTAGACTTTCATCTATTTATAACTATATATTTTTTAATTTATCTTTAAACATTATTATTTTTCTAATATGACATCATGAACTAATGCTTTCATTATTTGAACTTCTTCTTTTAGGTTTTTAACTTATTATTTGTTAGAAGTTTTTCCTTCATGATCTATTTAAGAAAATGAATATATTACATACACTTCAGGTTATATATGGTTATTATATATAGTTAATAACTGACCGCTTGGTATATTATTATTTTTAACTACATTACATTTTTTTCCTTAATATCTAAGTGTCATTCCTCCAGTATATCAAAATTCGTTAATATTTTAGTTATTCGTCGATCTATTCAATGTTGCATTTGGGCCTACTATTAATGTGGATGTTTTTGTTTCTAGAGTAGGATTTGCAGCTCAAATTAAATCCATGAAACAAGTAGTTGGAAAATTAAAATTGGACATGTAAGGAAATTTCTCGTTGAGTTACATACTTTCTTAAAACGAATAAACCTCAATTCCAAGAAATCATATCTTTTACCAAGAAATTTATAGGGGAAACAAAAGCACTTTTGAAAGAGGCGATTCAAGAATAGACGAAACATTTATAACTTCAGGAACAAGTATAAAGGAATTTATTGCTTATCATCTTTATCAAGATTAAAAAACCAATCTTAATTCAAAATAATAATGAAATTAGAAAAAGTTATATAAATGATTAAAAAATATTTTAATATTTTATTTTCTAATTATAATAGAATATAAAATAATAAAATATATTGAAAAAATAGATAGATAATATCTAGTTTATCTATTTATATAGTTTCTAGATAAACCAGTATAAAGTATATATAGATATATGGGAAACTTTTGCGCCTAGTAGGATTTAAACCTATACCAATGGTTTAGAAAAAAAATAATACGTGAAAGAATTTCGGGAATTATATATTCAACAAATATACGATTTTTCTATTTTCTATTTCTTATTAGTTCTATTTTTATTAGTAAAAAATAGAGAGATTGAGAATATATAAATCTTGAATATAGATATCAAATAAAGTAAGCACAAACAGGTATTGGGAATTGAACCCGCATTGTTAGCTTGGAAGGCTAGGGGTTATAGTTGACGTTGATTCATAATTTAGAACAACGTCTTTAATTCAAACCCGAACATGAAACTTTGGTTTCATTAGGCTCTTTTATGGAAGATGGATAAATTTTCAGATGTAAAATATGAACAAAATTCAAAATTTAACCCATAACATCTATGTTAGCTTTTCGGTATAAATATAGCCAAAATGACCTGCTTTCTAGACGATCCTTATAAAAAAAGGTGTTATACCAATCTTTCTAGTTATTTCATTCTCTATTTCTATTTGAGGGAATCCTTTGGATTTTTTTTTGTTTCTACCGAGATAAGATAATTTATTTACCGATGACTCTACTAAACCAAAGTCATTGTTTTATAGTTATTTTGCTTTAATTTTCCCTATACAAAAAACTGAATATTTAGTTACGATTCAAAATAAAATTTCTATCTTTATGCATGAATCCTTTACTCATACTTATCCAATTGGAAATATTGATTGATCCAATTTGAAAACAATTATGTTTAGTAATTTCTCCAAAAAAATTTCAATTTCTAATTGACTCTTGGATACAAATCACGAGAATGTATATTCTTCCTCGAATTTTTCATTGAAAGGTAAAGGATAAAATCCTTTTAAGAAATAAAGTTTTTGGTCAGAGACCAATATTAATCAAGCCAATAACCCCTTAACTATTAAGGGGTTAATAGAATGAATCACACTTTTACCACTAAACTATACCCGTTACGATCCAATTATTGTATATAAATGAACTTTTTTTCCAACAAGAAAGTCGGGCGTAATCAAAAGATAGAATTAGAAAACAATTATGAAGATGAGAGGCGAGTTTTGTCACAGAACCTCATAGGATTGGGAAAATAGGACTCATTTAAATAATGAAATAATAATAAGAAGTGTTTTCTTTTACTGAAAAGTTTTGACAAATTTGTCTCGAGAAAAATACTTAAATCATAATATAAAAAAACATTGTGGAAAAATCCAAAATGATTTTTTTTTTCAATAAAATATTGGTAAATAAAATATCAATTAAATAAAAAAAATAAGTAGGATAAAAAATTTAGGAGAAATATAGACAGTTTTTTTTCTATATTTACACATTTAATATAGATAATATAGAATATATATTAATATAGAAAAATATAGAAAAATATGTATAAATAATATAGAAATTTGGATTGAAAATGGAATTTCTAATTTAGATAGAAAGTTTCATCTAAAATTAAGATAACGAATAAGGAAGTTTCAAAGCCTTATTTTTTTTGTAATGTTACAAAGTAATTATACTTTTTCAAGTGGTGAATAGATGACTGAGTGGACTAAAGCGTTTGATTGCTAATTCATTGTATGAGTTTTTCGTACCAAGGGTTCGAATCCCTCTCTTTCCGTTTTCATAAAAACCTTTATATTTTCTTTCTTTTTTCGAATTTAGTGCGAGTTTTTTATTTCTTATTTCAATTTTTTGAAGATGTGGAAAAGAAAAACCTTATTAATTTTCTTTTTTATTCTTCATGTCCAAGATTACGCCTTGGATCATTAGATAGGAATATGAAGATGTAGAGAGAAATAAAGAATATCACTACTATATAATCAAATAGTTTGAGAGTAACACAATCTTCATACTTCTTAGGTAAAAAGAGAATAGATTCTTTTTTATTGTATACCCCATTATTTTGTATATTTTGTTTGTATGTTGACACCAAGAAATAAATAAAATGAAATAAGGAAATAAAATGTTTTACAACAATTAACAAAAACGATTTTTGAATAGTACATCGGAGAAGGGATAATATTTTTCATTACCAATTTTTGTCACACCAACAATTAAACATTGTGGAGGATTTCAATAAGGTTTTTCAATGAAAAAGAGTGAGAATGAGAAATATGGGGTCATTCATATTTTTGTTGTAGCTTTACAAGGATTTCCATATTTGAATCGCGGGTTCATACTGTAATAATTATCTGATCTTATAATTTGTTAGAATTTTTTTGAATAAGGCATGCATTTGTCTAGGATAGTATTAAAGATCTTATCGAAAATGTACAACAACTTGCCAAACAAAAGCTAAGAGGAAAAATGGCAAAGGTATTACTGGCATAACATCTACAATTGGATTCAAAAAAGCGTAGGCCTCAGGAAATTTGGCGACAAAAAAAACTCCTGAAATAAAAGGAATAATTAAGACAAGTACAGATCAAACTAAATATATTAAGCATAACAAACATTTTGTTATTGATGATAATTGTATTTATTTTGATTGAGTTATTGATAGAAGGGAAAATGAATAAAATAAATAAGAAAAAATAAAAAGATAGAACCTTAAATCTTTTTTTCATTTGAATTCACCCAATTAAAAAAATCCTTTCATTCTCAAATCAAAAGAGAATAGCAAAAATCACACTTTCTTCCAATATCTCCATTGAATTATATGTAATAATCAATAAATTCAGTTTAATTCCACATCTACACATATAAATAAAATTATAGAAATGGTTTTATCAATATTTAGAGTGGAGTTGACGAACGACCAATGAAAATAATAATGTTTATTAGTGTCGAATAGCAATATAAATGGGGCATGGCCAAGTGGTAAGGCATCGGGTTTTGGTCCCGCTATTCGGAGGTTCGAATCCTTTCATCCCTGAATATACCCAACCCATTATAACAATCTAATAATGATATGATTAGATCATAAATGTTTGATTATAGAATCCATTTAATATGAAAATAGAAAAATTGAATATTGATATATTGATATTGACTAAAATACATATATTTGAGGTGAAATTCAATTTTGTCAAAAAAGCATCCATTCCTATTTTATAAAGAAAGAAAGGTGTATACATTATTATTCATCGACCCAACTAATGACTATTCAATATTCCATAATTGAATCAATTACATATAGGTTCTAAAAGAAAGTAATGTTATTGTAAAACTTCATTTAAAATGATGTGGTAAAAAGTAACGTGCGACTTGAAGGACACGATCTGTTGTGGATTTTTACATCCACCATTTTATATTACTATTAAAAGGGATTTAGATAGGAATGAAAATGCTCTTGGCTCGACATCATTTTTTTTGTTTCACTAGAACTCTCAATTTAGTTTTTTTGAGGGTTGTAGGGTAAATGGTACATGATGGAGCTCGAGTAGAAAGCATTGATTCATTTCTTGGAGGCAAGAATCTAGGGTTAGTATCAATCAATAAATTGGGCCAACTTCGTAAGTATATTTTCGAGATATAAATTGAAAGGGTCCAATTCAAGCAAGCTTCAAACAGCTTTTTGGGAATTGGTAAAACTCTTTCGATTCAGAGTGTATTGCATAAGAATCAACGATTCTCATGATTCTTTAATAGAACGAAATCACAAAAAAAGTTATGTTGCTACCATTTTGAAACGATTCAAAATATTGGAAGTAATTTCTAAACCCAATGATTCAAGGCAAAGATAAAGGATCCTAGAACAAGGAAATACCATTTTCAATTCCATATTTTTAACAACTAGATTAGAATGCAGAATTCAAATAGATTCTAAAGAATACAAACAAAAAAAGGGTTAGAGACCACTCAATAAATGAAACACTTAAGGTATTTTCCTTGAGTTATTTGAGATTTATCCAACTTGAGTTATGGGGTGCAAATGCGAATAGTTTTTTTGGTTGTGAACAAAAAAGAAGAAAATCATAAGAAAAAAGTACTTAAATCATAGTCTATTTGATGATTTTATCGATATGTTTTACATTTTTATTCTATAGATATAGATAGGCATAACTTCAAATTTTATTGAGTCGTACGAGGAGAAAACTTCTTATACGTTTCTAGGGGATATTGTTCATCTACATCTATCCCAATGAGTCATTTATCGAATCGTTGCAGTTGATGTTCCTACCATTCTATATTTTCTTGAAAAAAAGGCTCAACCTAGAGAAACTGTTCATGTTATTTCAAATAAAGTAGGGTTTTTTTTTTACCGAATTTCACCTTAATCATGAAACAAAATTAAATTAATGAAATAGCAATATCGAAAAAAAAAGTGTAAATTATTTGTATAACCTTTTCTCTCCTTTTGTTATTTCTCTCTCTCTTGTACTATTCATCTTATAGTACTCAATTTAGTATCATTCTATAGATTATCATTTTTTATAACAATAAAAAATATATTTTTTATTTCTTTTTATAATATATAAATATTATAAAAAGAAAGATCAAAGTCGTTTTTAAAATTTTGGAATTTTCTAATGGAATACTTTTCATTGGAATTCTATGAAAAAAAAGAAATTGAAGATTATTGCTTGTTTATTTTATTTATTGACTAACCTCAAGATTTTTCTACTTCCTACTTCTTCTTTAATTAAAATGTATAATTTTTTTTATCCCATCTACATCTCATTTGTATATATGTCAATTTTCAATGTAGTGCCAATCCAACACAAGTATTTATGAATTTCATTATCATTATTATTATTTATTTATTTTATATTTCTCCATTCATCTATAGATAAATGAATTGATTTTTCTTCGTTCGATAGATTTTATTTCATTTTTATAAAGAGTTCATTGGGTTCACTATGACACAATAAGTCTTTTTGTTTTGGATTAAAATGAATCAAATGTTAATAATGGATAACACATTTGACAATGTGTATTCTATATATATTTTGTCTTTCAATAAAAAATATTTTGATTTTCATCTCTATTTTTTGAGTCTATGTTTTTTTATCTAACATCTAAGAATTTTTTTAATTTTAATTGTATCTGTTCATTTTGATTATGATCATAATCAATTCAAAATTTGTATATTTTTGTTTTACCATTTAAAAATAAATGTTTTGATTGTGCCGTGTAGCTTTCTCTATTTGTTTATTTTATTTGTATTCTGATTGTATCTACACATTCTAATTCCTTTTTTGGGTTGCTAACTCAACGATAGAGTACTCGGCTATTAACTGTGGCTAGCATCTTTCACATCGATAGAGTTTGTAAGACCACGACTGATCTTGAAAGGAATGAATGAAAAAAACAACATGTCATATCAATGGAGAATTTTGAGAATTTTTCATTCTTACTAATTAACTCCAAAACCTTCTTTTAATTCTTCAAGTAGAAGAAAGAAATTGAAGTTTGGGCCAATTGAATAAATAGATAGAGCCTTACCGGGGCCAAATTACTATGGTTTAGGGAAACAAAGATTCCATTACAACTTGGAATGGTTTAACAGAGAAATTCTTGATGAAATACTTCCCACCAACAAAGAATGCCAATCTTAGGAATGACATTACTTCCTACCAACAACACGAAGGAGAATCTCTATATGAAGCATGGGAAAGATTCAAGGAATTGCTAAGGAAGTACCCTCGTCATGGTATTCCTTCTTGGATTCAAATGGAGACTTTTTACAATGGTCTCAATGCTCAAACAAGGACTATCATTGATGCATCAGCTAATGAAACTTTGCAAGCCAAATATGACAATCAAGCTTATGATTTACTTGAGAAAATGGCTAGCAATAATTATCAATGGCTAATGGACAGAATGACAACCATACGAAGAGTAGTTGGAATGCATGAGGTAAATGATATCACAACACTTACAACTCGAGTGTCATCTTCGGTTAAAATTTTAAGGGTTCAAAACTTTCCAACGAGTATAAACCAGGTCCAAGATTCAGGAGTGTCATGTGTGTTTTGTGAAGGAGCTCATTTTTTTGATAATTTTCCAAATAATCCTAAATCCATTTTTTATGTGGGTAATGTGAATCGAAACAATAATCCATACTCAAACACATATAACCCAGGATGGAGACAACATCCAAATTTCTCTTGGAGTAACAACAATCAAGGTGGTAATTAATTCAACCGTCAGTCATTTCAACCACCTAGTTTGCAACAACCACATCAATAGAAAGCCCAAGAGAAGAAGCCACCTACTGAGGACAATGCAAATGCCTTAATGAGGATAATGAAAGACTTCATCCAATCAATAAATACAAAAGTGTCCACTCAAGAGGCTTCGATTCAAAATTTGGAGAACCAAATAGGGAAACTTGCCCAAGCCATAAGCCAAAGGCCTCAAGGAAACCTTCCAAGTGACATAATTATAAACCTAAGAAGAGAAAGGAAGGACCATTGCAGTGATATAGCCTTGAAGAGTGGTAAAACTCTAGAGGGAGATAAGACTCAAAAGGATAAGGAGGAATAAAAGACTAAAAAGGATAAGGAGGAACCAAAAACTAAAAAGGATGAAAAGGAAGTAGTGGATAGAGAGAGTAATGGAAAGGAAATAATTCAGCCAAAAAAAGAGCAACCTCTACAAAGCCACTATTCCTTTTCCTCAAAGGCTGCAAAAGCAAAATGCAGATACGTAGTTTTCAAAATTTTTAGAAGTCTTCAAGAAGCAACATATAAACATACCATTTGTAAAGGCACTTGAACAAATGTCATCTTATGCCAAATTCATGAAGGATATACTATCAAAGAAAAGGAGGCTTGGAGATCATGAAACAATAACCTTGACTGAAGGTTGTAGTGACATCCTTAATAGAAAACTACCACAAAAACTGAAAGATCCAGGTAGTTTTGACATCCTTTGCACTTTTGGGAACATCCATTTTGGCAAGGCACTGTGTGACTTGGGTTCTAGCATTAACCTCATACTATTATCGGTCTTCAGGAGAATGGGGGTTGGTAAAGCAAAACCCACTTCGGTAACATTACAAATGGTAGATAGATCGATTAAAAGACCACGAGGTGTGGTAGAAGATTTGTTTGTAAAAGTAGACAAATTCATATTTCCAACACACTTCATTATGCTAGAAATGGAAGAGGACTATGACATTCCTATCATACTTGGTCATCCATTCTTAGCAATTGGAAAGGCACTTATTGATGTATAAAAAAGTGAACTTACAATGAGAGCATAATATGAACAAGTAATATTTAAAGTTTTTAAAGAATCTAAACCCCCTGATATTGATAATGCTAATGAATGTTTAAGGATAAATGTTACTGATTGTGTGAATGGCTTAAAAGAATCTGTTGAGTCATCCAAACTTAAGACTTTAACACATTTTGCTACAAACAATGACATAAACTCACCATAAAACAACTCAAATTATTATAAATTTGAAAGTATGGCATCGAAGGTTGATGTTGTGGATTGTGTGAACTTTTTGGAGGACGTATCTCTCATGTATGTATCAAAGATGATAATGGAAAATTTTGAGATAAGATCTAAACTCAAACCATTAATTGAAGAGCCACAAAATTTAGACCCCGCACTTTTACCCTCCTATCCTCAATCAAGTATGAAAATGAAAGAGTCCAATAAAGAGGTGAAAAAGCTGTTAGAAATATATAAATCAGATGAGTTACGGTAGAGTGATTATAAGAATGCCAAGAAGTTTAAAAGGAAAACAAAAATAAGGTACGAGAAGAGAATTAAGCACCATGTTTGCGAGCCAAAACATAAAGTATTATTGACCAAATCAAGACTCAAGCTATTTCCAGGAAAACTCAAAAGTAAATGGATACAAAAGGATGTTACTTAGGACTTGATAGGACCGTCTAGTCAAGGACGTTAAACGTGACGCTAGTTGGAAGGAAACCTAACATTATTTTACTTATATTTTCATTGTTTGTTTTGTAGGTGAATAAATGTGTAGAGTAATGGCGAAACAAGAATGAACATTTTAGCGAAGATGTAGTGTGCCATAATTAAGAGAGTTTTTATTTTATTTTCATAATTATATGTGCACATTGGGGACAATGTGTAATTTAAGTTTGGGTGAGGGAACTTCATTCTCTATATTAGTATTTAGTATGCATTTTAAATTTTTAGGATTGTTTTTTAATTTTTAGGTTATTTTTAATCATGACTTGGGTAGAAATTGATAAATATATGAAAACTAAATTCATGCATGCTTGATATGAAACATATGAACTCAATGATAAAAAATGGTTGTCATGACTAGGATACGAAATGCAATATATTTGTTAAGATATTTACATTAATCATGTTATATGCTTGCTAGTTTTGATTGAATTGATTCAACTTTTATGCACATGTTCATGATTGATTTTGGTGTGTTTATTGAGAGAAAATATGTAGTGAGTTATGCAAGTCAATTAGATCTACCAAGTTTTAGAATCTATTTGATCATCTCTTGAGGCAAAATCCTAAATAGTATTTAGCAAGAGAAATGATTTAGGCCTTATTTAGATCGATTGAGCCTTTCAAGCTAACCATTATTAATATCTTTAATCACCCATTTGAGCCTAATAAAGAACTTTTCATATCTATAGGCCACATTTAATGCCTAACTAATAAGTATCACCTTTAACCTTCCACCTTTAGCTTGTATGAAAAGAAAAAAAGATACAATCATGTGTTATGCTTTAGAGTAAGGTGAAATCTAATGCACCCCATAAAAAGAAGAAGCAAAACTCACAACACAAGTATCCCTCTAAAGAAAGAGAAAATTGAATTGAAAATAAGTTTTAGGGTGTTGTGAAGTTACCAAAAAAAAGAAAAAAAAGAGAAAAGAGATGTGGAACAAAAAAAATGAAAATAATGTCAAAAGAGGGTGCACTAAAATATCAAGTAAAAGCTAAATTGGAGTTAAAAGTGCATGATGAAAAAAAAGCTAAGGTGTGAAAAAACCATAAAATGTCTTCATCTATCGACCCCCTACCTAAGCCTTACATTACAACTATATAAATTCCTTATTGATCTTAAACTAAGTGCATATTTATATTGGTGGAGATGGATGTGAAAAATTGACTTATGAAACTTGTTCTAAGATTGAATTGATTAGCATGATCATATATGTTGATTTTATGCATACATTGGATGCTATCATGTGCAACACACACACACGAATCAATTTTTCAAAAACCTTGCATATCCTTGTATTGATGAAACGTTGATTGATGAATATGTGAACCTCTTTATCATAGACTTGTATGAATTTTGAGAGGGATATTTTTCGTGAAATATGCATGTACTAATAAAAGTATATTTATGGCAAAAAAAATTAAAATATAAACTTTTTAGTGAAAATGGGTGAAAATATAATTTTTGGAATTTTTATGAATTTTTAACACATGACCAATCTGAAGTTGCCATGTGGCATACCATGTAAGCAGGGGAGCTTATTGGGTAAGCCATGCAGACACCACGTAAACACAGAGAGCGAATCACGTCGCGCCACGTGTGAGGAGGACGAAACACACACCACGTGTTAACATGTCGTTCAATCCAAGTTCAGAAATCGGTCAACGCGTCATGCCACGTGTCACCATGCCTTCCACCCATGCGCCACACCATCCGTTCTCGCGAATCACATCGCGCCATGTGTTGCTGAATCGGGGAGCATTGAATTTAATTGGTCTCCCCTACCATGCATCGCTCCCTGATTCACACAATGAATTTTTGATGCCACGTGTCACATTGTGATTGGTTGAAACTGTCAGTTTTGCTTTTTTTATCGTAGCCTTTGATCTAAAGCTGATAGAATGGTCCATATCACACCTGAACTTTATTTAAGTCCCTAATCACTCCATAAACCCTAATTAGCCTCCATTAGGATAATTTTGGTCAGTTTTTAGAGCTAAAAAGAGAGAAAAATACAGACAAATTAAAGAGACGGCATAATTTTGGTTGAGATTCAAGAGGAGATTAATTCTACAATTCAAGAGATTGTTAGTGTTGAAAGGCGTGGTTGATGGAAAATAGGTGAATATTACTATACTACCCCTTATTGGTTCTGAGGGACGAAAAAGGTTAGGTTAACCGAAATATGGTTATCGATTTAAGGACGCAAGGTGGCCATATGTTTTTAGGGTAAGAAGAGGTAAAGAAAATGCCTCGAGCCAATTTTCAAATACTAGGTGGTACGATGCTAAAGTAACCCATGCCATACTCCTCGAAAAAGCTCGAATAACCTTCAAAAAGGGGTACCTGTACCCAAAATTGACACATGTAGGTAGGTAGAGAATACCTGGGGGCGTGAGACAACTCTCTCTATGCAACTCAACAAAATAGCCTTATACATTTTGGAAAAGGGGTGCCTTCTCACAAAGGGGGTCTCAGTGACCAGGCTTAGGTATTTGTTTATTAGAAACACAGGTCTCTGCAAAGTCATAAGACCATGTATAGGGCTGACGCCTGCCTAGTGCGAAATGGTCAAGGAATTTAGTGACATGGTGATTGGGGAGCCGACAACCAAAGCCCCGGTGAACGAAAGCCATAACTATAACGGTCCTAGGGTAGTGAGATTCCTTGCTGGGTAAGTTCTAACCCATACGAAAGGCATAACAATATGAGCACTGTCTAGGAGAAAGGCTTAATAAAATAAACATGTCTATGAAGATGCAGACTACCTGCACCTGGACAGAAAAACCCTATGAAGCTTCACTGTTCCCTGGGATTGGCTTTGGGCCTTTCCTACACAACTTAGGTGGAATGCAAAGAAAGCCCTATTCTAGGGGCTTGAGTCATTAGTGAGATACCACTCTGAAAGAGCTATAATTCTAACCTTATGTTAGGACATACAAGCCAAATGATACTCTTAGGTAGATAGTTTCTATAGTGGGTAGGCCTCCCAAAAGGTAATAGAGGCATACAAAGGTTTCCTCAAGCCATACATAGATTGGCCCTCAAGTGCATAGGCAGAAGAGAGCTTGAATGCAAGACCCACTCGTTGAGTAGGGACGAAAGTCAACCTTAGTGATTTGACAGTGCCGAGTGGAAGGGCCATCGCTCAACGGATAAAAGTTACTCTAGGGATAACATGTTGATCTTCCCCAAGAGCCCATATCGACGAGAAGGTTTGGCACCTCGATGTCGACTCTTCGCCACCTAAGGCTATAGTATGTTCCAAGGGTTGGGTTGTTTGCTCATTAAAGCGGTACGTGAGCTGGGTTCAAAACCTCATGAGATAGTTTGGTCCATATCCAATGTAGGTGTTAGAGCATTGTGAGGACCTTTCCCTAGTACAAGAGGATCGAGAAGCACACACCTCTAATGTACGAGTTATCATGCCCATGATAAATAATGGGTAGCCAAGTGCGGGGTGGATAGCTGCTAAAAGCATCTAAGTAGTAAGCCCACCTTAAGATGAAGTTCTGGAAGCACAACCAAGACAACAATGGATTTTCTGCCTTTATGGGTTGGAGCGACTGAAGTTTTAAAAATTCAAGAGAAGGTCACGGCAAGACGAGCCATTTATCATTACGATAGGTGTTAAGTGGAAGTGCAATGATGTTTGCAGCTGAGGCATCCTAACAGACTAGTAGACTTGAACTTTGTTCCTAAATGATCCTATCAATTCGATCTGGCACTTGCCATCAATTTTCATTGTTCAACTCTTTGACAACATGAAAAAACCAAAAGCTATGCCCTTCCTCCTCTATCTATCCAAGGGATGGAAGGGTAGAGGCCTTTTGTGTCCCCTCCTCTCATGCCTTTCTTCATTTATGGTTCAATTTTTGGTGTCCTAGGCTAGAGAAACCATACCAATCCATCCTGAACTTGGTGGTTAAACTCTATTACGACGACAATACTATAGGGGAGGTCCTGTAGAAAAATAGCTCGACACGAGGATGATAAAAAGCTTAACACCTCTCATTCTTATTACTTTTTTTCATATTGAAAAAAGGAAAGAAAAAAATGAAAAAGGTTGTCTTATTCAAAACCCTAATTATGAAATCCCCTCTCTCTCACTTCACACCTCGGAAAGCACCATTCTTATATAGAGAGAGGCACTTTTACATCTTATTAACCCGAAATGACTGGGGATATAAAATGTTATTTTTTAGTGTACTCCTAGGAATAGATCCAGTGCAGATGAGGTAGGGCATGTAGCTCAGAGGATTAGAGCACATGGCTACAAACCACAGTGTCGAGGGTTTGAATCCCTCCTCGCCCATAACCGATTTTATTACGAGACAACTCATGATGTTCACACCGATCTATTATGTGCCTCTACATCTAGCATTGGGTAGACCTCATACAATAACTATCCTAACTCTACTGTATCTTTTTTTTATTTCTTCTGGAACAATCACAAACACTTTTTTGACTATGGATCTACTAACATAATTTCAATGCATAATCTTAGCATTCAATGTGTATTCCTCAATAATCTCATTTTTCAATTATTCAACCATTTCATTTTACCAAGTTCAATGTTAGTTAGATTAGTCAACATTTATATGTTTCGATGCAACAACAAGATGTTATTTGTAACAAGTAGTTTTTTTGGTTGGTTAATTGGTCACATTTTATTCATGAAATGGGTTGGATTGGTATTAGTCTGGGTACAAAAAAAAAATCATTCTATTAGATCTAATAAGTACCTTGTGTCAGAATTGAGAAATTCTATAGTTCGAATCTTTAGTATTCTCTTATTTATTATCTATCTACTATTTAGGTAGAATACGATTCTCCATTATTACTAAAAAATTGAAAGAAATCTCAAAAATGAAAGAAATCTCAAAAACAAAAGAAAGGGAAAAAGTGAGGAAGAAACAAATGTAGAAATATAAACAACTTCATAAACGAAGAAGACTAAACAGGAACAAGAGGGATCCACTAAAGCAAATCCTTCTCTTTCCCTTTTTTCGGAAGAAAATGAGGGTTTGAACAAAATCGATGAAACCAAAGAGATCTTAGTAAATGGAAAGGAAAAAAAACAAAGGATTAATTTCACTTTAAAGACACTCACTATCAAAATAAACTCGTTTATTAAACTTATTATTTGAATGTGAATGAGAATTAAGAAAATTCAAAGTCAGAAACATTTAAAGCAAAAAAAAGAAAATAAAGAACACTAAATACACACTAAAAGAGTTGTTTGGATGCGAAAATAAATTAAAGGATAGAGGCTCCACTATAGCATTTATTTATGAAAAGATAAAGCTCTTCTTGAGCATTGGTTGAATCCAAAAATAAACAAAAATGTCAAAGAGACTCAACTGCAATATTTTTTTCAAAAAGAAAAAATCAACTGAGGATGGCATAAGTCTCTTTTACTCCTCCATGTCAAGTGGTTTAGTTGAATAAAAATAAATAATTAATTAATAAATAAATTAGAAGAAAGAAAAAAAACCAATTTATGGTTCTAATATTGAATTGTTTAAAGAAAATATAAAATAAAGAAAACATAGGTAATGTGTATAAAAACATATAATTTAATTGCATATTACTCTTTTGTAACTATAACAAGAGAATATAATTAATCTATTAAAAAACTATTATTTTTTGGAGAAAAATATTTTTATTTTTTTAACCTTATATATGAATTTTGAGTTTTTAAGATGAGATGAGATAACTTAAACTTAAAAAAAAAAATTATAATGATTTCTATTCATAAATAAAATTGTATTATCAAAATTGTACAAAGTCGTGGTAAACACCCTCAAATAAACAAATGGGAGGTCTCTTAATTTTGTCTAATACATATTCGAGGATGGTGTATTTTTGTAAAGTATCACTTGGAAGTTACTTCAATTATGAAAGACCAAGAATTTAGAAAATTTTGATAATACAATTTTATGATAATAATATTTATTAATTTTAAAAAAAGTATTTTATAAATATTAAACTATTCATTATTTAAATTATTAATAGTATTATTATATAAAAAGTAAATTTAAAAAAATATAGATATACTAAATATTATCATATATATTCTAAATCATAATAAATATGTTTATATTAAAACTATAAATAACTTATATAATACTTTTATTTCTTAAGTATTAAAAAAATTATAATCTAATATAAGTTTTAGTGACTTGCAAATAACATTTGCGTATATGTATTATGGTTTTGAGGGTATCTTTAAAACCATTGGAAGAAAAAATATACTCATTTCATCGTTCATAATTTGATTTAACATTCATTTACTTGTATATTGAATTTTCTCAATGTATTACAATTATAATCAGCAGTAAATCATTTCATAACAAATATATTTTACATTATCGTTTTTATTTTCTAACATAAATGTTTGAAAAAATGATTTTACATTATCATTTTTTATTTTTATCAACACTCAATCATTATCATTTAGATTGTTTAGTTACACAATAACACTTTAAAAAAAACATAAGCCAATAAAAATAAATGAAAATTAGGTATCAGATATCCCATAATTATTTAATTTAAGTATCTCATAATTATTTAATTTAAGTAGTTTAATTGTGTAATTATTACATTAGATACCAGACGTCTCATAATTTAAAAAAATAAACAAATTTAATTCATCAAAAATATCAAAAATGAATATTTATAATACCTAATTTTTATAAATAACCATAATAGAGATAATAAACTCAAAAATTATGGAACTAAAGTGACTATTTATATATAATATGAGACAATTGTGGCCACTATTTTCGAGTTAATATTTTTCAAAGCAGAGTGATTAGAAAAAAAGAAAATAGATAACACTAAATAAGTGCTTTCATTATTGTTGAAAATAATGAAAATACATGCTAAAAGCATTGTTTAGACCCGAAAATAAATTAAAGGGTCATAGAGGCTCCACTACAGTATTTATTTATAAAAAGACGAAGCTCCTCTTAAGCGTTGGTTAGATCCAGAAATAAACAAAAATGTCAAAGGGACTCAACTGCAATATTTTTTTTCAAAAAGACAAAATAAACTAATGAGGATATAAGCCTCTTTTACTCTTTTATGGCAAGTGGTTTAGTTGAGGCAAAAAAAAATTAGAAGAAGAAAAAAAACCAATCTATGGGTCTTGTTGGGAAAATCGGGTATATTTTTCCTATTTTAAGTAGTTACTATTCACTTATGATTTAAATGAATAGAACTCAAACTAACCTAATAAAATAATGCTATTAAAAATATAATGCTAAAATAAACTAAAGCGGATATTGAAACACAAATATTAAAGCAGAAAACTAATAACACCAGAAATTTAACGAGGTTCGGTATAAATGTTACCTAGGTCCTCGGGCATCGTTGACCACTTCCACTATCTCCAAATGGATGAACTCCAAATTACAACTAATTAGGCAAAAATGAACTAATCAATTATCCTTACAAAAGAGAGGAAGATTTACAAATTTTGGGATGTTTTACAAATGGTAAAGAAGGGCTTTATTTATAGCCCCAAATCCAACACCCATCTTCATTCCTAACCAATGTGAGACTTTTCTAATTTCCTCACTAAGGAGCTATATAACAAATCTCCACCTTAGCTACTTAGTAATTCTTAAATGATTTCTTCAATCACTAGATCAGTGATGCTAGTGCGAATTCAGATTTGCAGGATGTTAATAAAGTCCAGAGAATGTTGGAACTTGATTGTTGTTACCACCTTGGTCATCATATCTGAGGGATTCTCTATAGTATTGATCTTCTGAACTAGTACTCCACCTTCTTCAATAATCTCTCGCACGAAGCGATAACGAATGTCAATGTACTTTATATGTGCATGGTAGACTTGGTTCTTTGCTAAATGAATAACACTCTGACTATCACAAAACACCTTAATATGTTTTTGACCAACTCCTAAGTCTTCAAGAAAACCTCGTAACCAAATAGATTCTTTCACAGCCTCTATAACTACCATATACTATGCCTCTGTAGTAGACAAAGCAATTGTGGACTACAAGGTAGACTTTTAACTGACTGGTGATCTAGCAAGAGTAAACACATAACCAGTAGTTGACCGATGTTTATCTAAATCTCTTGCATAGTTAGAATCACAATATCTGACTGCATATTGACCAACGGTATTATCCTACTAAAATACTAAACCAATATCTACAATATTTATAATATACCATAGAATCCATTTCACAGCCAACCAATGTCCTTTACCAGGATTATGCATGTAACTACTTATAGCACCAACCATATGTGAAATTTCAGGTCTTGTACACAGCATTGCATACATCAAGCTACCAACCGCATTTTCATATGGTACATTTTCCATATATTCTCATTCTGCATCATTCTTAGGAGATAATTGAGCACTAAGCTTGAATTGAGGAACTAGCGGAGTACTTACAGGTTTTGTCTATTCATTCATACCAAAACATTATAGCACCCTCTTTAAATATTGACTATGGGTCAAACTAAGCTTCCCCCTCTTCCTGTCTCTACTTATCTCTATACCGAGAATCTTCTTGGCTTCTCTCAAATCTTTCATCTCGAACTCCTGACTTAGTTGAGCCTTTAACTTCTCAATTTCTATTTGGCTCTTTGATGTAATCAACATATCATCGACATACAATATGAGATAGATGAAAGACTCATCTTGTAGTTTGCAAAAATACACACAATGATCATGTGTGCTTCTGGTGTACTTCTGCTGCAACATAAAGTAATCAAATCATTTGTACCACTGCCTTGGAGATTACTTCAATCCATACAATGATTTTTTCAGCCTACAAACCCAATTCTCTTTACCAGTAACATTAAACCCTTCTGGTTGAGACATATAGATTTCCTTTTCTAAGTCACCATGTAGAAACGCGGTTTTCATATCAAGTTGAACTAGTTCTAAATCGAATTGTGCTACCAAGGCCAACAAAATTCTAATGGAGAAATGTTTTACAATTGGAGAAAATACCTCATTATAATCGATTCCCTCCTACTGAGTGTATCCCTTAGCCACCAACCTTGCCTTGTAGCGAATACCATCTTTGTTAGGAAATCCCTATTTCTTTGCATACATCCATTTGTAGCCAATTGCCTTCTTACCCTTAGGTAGTTGTGTCAACTTCCATGTTTTATTCTTCTGAAGGGACAAAAGTTCTTCATCCATAGCTTCCTTCCATCTTTCAACTTCAGGGCTTCTGATTGATTCTTTATATATGGAAGGAACATCATTATGCACAACTTAAAGTGCACAAGCCACCGTATTCTTAAACTGAGTAGGTAGGTCTTCAAAATCCTTATATCGAGCAAGAACATTGACATTTTTTCATCGTGGCCTATCAACTGGAGTTTCTTCTTGTTATTGTGGAGGTTCTTAGGTTAAAACCTCTTCATCTGATTCATCTTCTATCAATGGAGGATCAACTTCTGTTTTATCTTCACTAATTGGATTAACAATTCTGCTTTCAAACTCCACCTACTTCGGAGTTTGCTCCACCTACTTCGGAGTTTGCTCCACCTACTCTAAAGTGTCATCAATCTTCTTAGTTACCTTTCTCAACAAGGTAGATTCATCAAAGGTAACATCTCTACTAAAGGTTATCTTTTTTGTTTCAAGGCACCATCATTGACATCCCTTAGAACCAGAAGGGATCCCCAAAAAAATGGCTTTCTTGGCTCTTGGGTCCAACTTTGATTCCGTTAAATGGTAGTATGCAATTGAACCAAATAAATGTAAGAAATTGTAATCTCTAGCAGGTTTTCCAAACCATACCTCCATAGGTGTTTTGCCTTCAAGAGTAGACGATGGTAGACAGTTGACAAGATGACATACATATGTCATAGCCTCAGCCTAATATTGCTTGCCTAAACTAGTATTTGACAACATACACCGAACCTTCTCCAGCAAAGTTTGGTTCATATTTTCTATAACTCCGTTCTATTGTGGTGTTTTTCGAATAGTGAAGTGTCACACTATCCCTTCTTCTTCACAAACTTTCATAAATGGACCGTTTGTGTACTCAGTGCCATTATCAGACCTCAAACATTTGATCTTTTTACCAGTCTGAGTCTCGATCATCTTCTTCCACTTGAGAAAAATTCCCAACACTTCATCCTTCTTCTTCATGAGATATACCCAAACTCTTTTTCATAAACTTGTTCTCCAACGCCTTCTACAACTTACTTGTGAATATCTCCTTTATGAACGTATACTTTTGTTCTCTTGAGAGACACAAAAAGATTGTACCACATGCCAATCAATTGATATTTTCACACTATACTTCATCTACTCCATCTAGTTTCTCTTCTTCAATGGCGATATCTAGACCTTATTGAAACAAAGCATCTAGAATTTTGCCTTTCTACATGCCAAAATGACCAATTCCATCAAACTTCTCCACCTCGAACCTTGCATTTATCACCATAGTTCTGCTTGACGTGGATGATTGACCTTTGGTTGAAAGAAAATTTTCTTCCGCCATTTCTTCAAATTACAACAACTAATAACTGTATTCCAATAGCAAACAAATAGAATACAAATAAATGTCTAGGTAGAAACCTTTGGCTCTGATACCAATTGTTGGGAAAATCGGGTATATTTTCCCTATTCTAAGTAGTTACTATTCACTTGTGATTTAAATGAATAGAGCTCAAACTAACCCGACAAAATAATGCTATTAGAAATATAATGCTAAAATAAACTAAAGCAAATATTGAAACAGAAATATTAAAGCAAAAAAATAATAACATCATAAATTTAACAAGGTTTGGTATAAATGTTATCTAAGTCCTCGGACGTCGTTGACGACTTCCACTATCTCCAAATGGATGAACTCCAAATTACAACTAATTGGGTAAAATTGAGCTAATCAATTACCCTTACAAAAGAGAAGAAAATTTACAAATCTTGGGATGTTTTATAAATGATGAATGAGGGCTTTATTTATAGTCTCAAATTCAACACCTATCTTCACTCCTAACCAATATGAGACTTTTTTAATTTACTCACTAAGTAGTTATATAACAGTTCTAATATTGAATTGTCTAAAGAAAATATAAAATAAGGAAAAAATAGGTAGTATGTATAAAATCATAACATATACCTTTATTATTATTATCATTCATTTGTCTATGGTTAAATATTTATTTTCTTATACATTTGAAATATGTCATGTTTTGATATTTATTTTTTTCGAATCAAATATTTAAATTAATAATTATTTTATCAATTATTATATTATATAATGATATATGTTCACGGTGAGTATTATAAGAATATGTATTAGAATCCATCCGTAAATATTCTTTAAAAAAATTCATAATTATTTTCCTAGAAAACAAGAACTAATAACTATATCATAATAGTACATCGTGAGAATGTAAGTTAAGAAATCATCACGTACCTAACATTTGAATAATTTTAAATATTAAATGTTCCATAATTTTTAACTTAATAAAAAGATTCAACTTAAATTGATAACATTTATTAAAATAATTTTTAGAACAATTTTTTGAGAGGTATGACAACACATAGGTTGTTTTTTTTAAATAATATTTTTTAAAAAATAATGACCAAAGTCTATTTATTTTCCAAAATTATTAAAAATTATTTTGAATTATAATTTAAGAATCATTTTTAAAACACTTTTTTAAATGATGCGACCAAATTGTTTAATTTAATAATTATTAGATTAATTTATTAATTTGATAAAAATTATGAGGTATTAAGAACTTTTTGTCCAAAAATAATTTTTTTTAAAAAGGGAGAGAGGGAAAGAATGTTTGACAATGACATCATCCAGAAACCGGCCATCTTCATTATATTTTCTATAACCACATACCTAAAGATTCGACGAGTTGCGACAGTAATTATTATTATTATCGACAGTATCTAAGGGAAATGATCCCAAAAGGCACACTATTGCAACCGTTGTATGAACAGTATATGAAGTAAGTAATAATAATAGACTTTACTGCTCAAATTTACATGATCGTGACTGATATTGTTTGTATGGTTAAATTTACATCTCGTTTTGATTCACTCTTTCTATTTTTTTATATGGTGGCCGATGAAATGCGTTTGTCCTGAATTTTTTTTTTCTTTTTTAACTTGCACCTCCAATAAAGCATAATATGTAACGTTGCAATTTAATATGCCGTAATAATTAAAAAAAAATCTATATATTTTTATTATTATTTACTTTGTTATTATGTATTAATATTGAGTTGTATATTAAATTAAAATTTAAGATAATAAAAAAATTCAATTTTCTGTTATTAGATTAGATGTGTTTGGAAATTTTCGTCGTGTGGCGGAGTATTTGCCAAGAAAACGTGGCATGAAAAAAAACCATATCTACCACTCTAGTGTACTATCATCTAGAGATGAGATTGATATAATAATTGAAAGCTCACAAACCTCTCTCAAGTCTCAACTCAAGAGCCTAAGTCCTATAACAACATGGCCGAGAAAACAAAGGAAATTGGAGGAGGAGGAGGAATAGTGGCGGTGAATCCAAAGCCGAACAAGGGAGTAGCCTCAAAATTGGTTGATTTTATAGAGAAGCTTATAGTGAAGCTCATGTACGATGCTTCTCTTCCTCTTCACTATCTCTCCGGTAACTTCGCTCCCGTCCCCGAAACCCCTCCCACTACTGATCTTCCCGTTATCGGCCACCTTCCCGTTAGTACTTTTGAGATTATTATTAGTATATTTTTTTTTGGGACAATATTATTATTATTTTTTGATTGGAGTACTTTTAACATTAATAATTCCCTCTTTTTTCAATTTCATTTTGATCGTCTCTGTGTGTGTATAATATTATATTATATATTTATAGAGCTTATGTTAACATGTAATCTTGCTACAGGATTGCTTAAATGGAGAGTTTGTTCGGGTCGGTCCTAACCCAAAATTCTCTCCTGTTGCTGATTATCACTGGTATGTCTTTAGCTACAAGCTCTTTCCCCATTTAACAATTTTTTCTTTTCTTTTTTGTTGATTAAGGGTCTATTTGTTTCTTAACTAAACACAGTTTTCAGGGCTCACACCGCAGCAAAAATAAAAAGTAATATAATATGCTTCTTTATTTCTAAATCACTTTTAACATAAGCGGTTATAAGCAAATAGACCCCAAGACTTCTCCCGCTTGATTTTTGTGCTTATTTCCTTTCTGTCTCTGCAGGTTTGATGGTGACGGGTAAGTGACTTTATGAGCTAGCTTCTCCTCCCTATCTACTCCATTTACTCTGTCCTGCACGAACCCTGTTTTGATATTTAAAGGTTCACTTTAGCTAAGCATGGCTGTTTTCTACTGGTAATCTTGTTTATGGTAGATTTTATGTATTTTGTTGGGGCCTTTGGTATATTAACCAACAAAATAGGGAGGACAAAAAAATATAAAAAAGAAAAGATTTATCTTTGTACAACCTTTTGTCCAGCACCCGTCAATTGCTAACAATGCCATCATCTCTAATGATTTGGTTGCTGATATAGTATTAGTGGATGATGTATGGCCATTGTGTTGGGAGGCTTCCATCTTTCCATTTTTGCTTCAGATTGTAAAGCTGACATTATCAAATTTTCTTGGATATCAGTAATGTTTTTAAATATTTTTTCAAGGCATTCGATGTGATGTAGGAGCTGCTCATATATCCACGCATGAAGACTAATGCACATTACTTCTTTAAAACTGTTTTTCTAGTTCATTTTATTGTCATTTGTCATGTTTAGTTGTCGTTTATTATTGTCATTACAGTTGTTGTTTATTAGTGTTGCTTGAACCTTCCAATACCGTAACTCAAAACACCAATTGATGAGCTAGTGCATTGCATTTTGAGCAACTAATTTTGATTCCTTTAAGGCCAAGCTTCCTATGAGTAGCAAGTCATTTTTTGTTTGTAATTTTTCTTGTTAGATGTTTGCATCTCTGAAGCTAAAGAAATACACTAGAATTGAGCTGACAAGCTTCAATTCATTTCTATTGGATTCAAATTGTTTTGAGTTCAATTTGTTGTTTCTTCCTACGTCAGATTGGTATCAGAGACTTAGGTTGCCTTGAGCATCGATGTTTAGTGAGAATGAAGGAATTCAACGAGTGAATTTGGGTGCTATTAATCCAAATGCCACTTGAATTGAGCTTCATGAACTATAGGTAGTATGGGAACTGCGATTTGGAGGAATCCAACAATCGTTGGAACTTATCACTAAACAACTCATAAAGCTTACACAAGAACGATGACACAATGGTTGTAGGATTGCCAAGACCCTACCTCTAGTTCAACCTAATGGATTGAGACAAATGAATCGCGCCAAGATGGCTCCACAATTTGTGTCAGAGACTGATGAAGAATTACTTCTTGATAATCCAGAGGTTGATGAAGTTGATAATAGGTATGATAGACTTCATCCACCTAATTGAAATTTTGAGAGAAATGATTATAGAGGAGTTTCTTGAATGGTTCCAAGTTGTAGAATATTTTTTGATTACTCTAACGTCCCTGAAGGAACAAAAGTGAAATTAATTGCTTATAAGCTCACTAGTGGAGCATCTGCATGGTGGGATCAAATGCAACATGAGTATAGGGTAAAGAACCAACCACCTATTGATTCTTGGGAAAGAATGAAGAGAAAACTTGTGAAACAATTCCTACTCATTGACTATGAGCAAATCTTATACCAAAAATATCATCAGTATTGCCAAGGGTCTCGTTCTGTTACTACATACTCTTAGGAATTTTTCAAGTTGGCAATTAGGGCTAGTTTGAGTAAGAAGGAACCTCAAAAGGTATCTAGGTTTATGTTGAACACACTCATTAAAGAGAGGTTGGGACCTAGACAAACTTGTTGGACAGTGCATGAACCTAACAATAGAGCACTTAAAGTTAAAGCACATATCTCAAAGGCCAAACGTAATGCATTCACAAAGAAAATAACCTATAAACCATATTGTGACAAAGCCAAATGTCACCAAATCCAATCAACAAACCAACACACCCAAACCGTAGGTCTTTGAGGGAATTCCTTTTGTCTGTGTCAACGTGGACACAGACAAAATGAATGCCCTCAAAGACTTGCCTCAAATTTAGTTGAGGAATGTGATCAAAAAACTGATGAAGAGAATGAATTCACTAGAGTATGTGATGGTGTAGAGGCAACTCATAGAGATGAAGAGGATTTGGTTTATTCCTTTATAGTGTAGAAGTTATTACTCACTCCAAGGCAATAGGAGACATCCCAAAGGAATGCCTTATTTAGGGTTAGGTGCATTGTTAATGGCAAGGTATGTGAGGTAATAATTGATAGTGGATCAATTGAAAATATAGTGTCTAGAGCCTTAGTTAAGATGTTGGGGCCTAACACTAGTAAACATCTGAAACCATATAGGATTGGATGGATTAAAATGAGAGCTATGTAAGATTCCTTTCTCTATAGGCAAACACTACGAAGATGAAGCCATTTGTGATGTTGTAGATATAGATGCATGTCACACCATACTAGGCATGCCATTGTATTTGTTTGATTGAGGAGGCAGAAAGATAGCATTGATTCCACCAGTCATTACCCTGAAGCTAAAGCATCACAGAATGACAAGCCTTGGCCAAAACCAAAGGTTCTACTTACTAGGTCATCCCAAGAATTTTTTAGGGAGGTCAAGAGCACTCAACTCATATTAGCCTACATTGTAAAATAAAAGAAAGCAACACTTGGCACCTAGGCTCCTTTAGTCCAATCACTATTGGAAGAATACTCAGTTTTGTCTCCTGGGGAGTTACACGCCACATTGCCATTCCTAAGACAAATTCAACATTAGATAGACTTCATACCAGGCTCTAATCTTCCTAGTATATCCCATTACAAACTATGCCCTCAAGAACATGAGATTTTGTAGCAAATGGTGGATGATTTATTGGCAAAGAATTTGGTTCAAGAAGTTTTGAGCCCCCGTGCAGTGCCTGCACTGTCAGTGCAAAAAAAAGATGGTTCTATGCAAATATGGGTTGATAGTAGAGCCATCAACAAGATTACAATTAAGTATAGGTTCCCTATACCAATATTGGAGGATATGCTTGATAAGCTCCAAGGAGATATGATGTTTTCTAGATTGGACTTATGCAGTGCATACCACCCGGAGATGAATGGAAGACTGCATTCAAGACTATGAAAGATTTGTAAGAATGACTAATAATGCCTTTTGGTTTGTGCAATGCACTTAGCACATTTATGAGACTCATGAATCAACTCCTCAAACCACTCGCAAACACTTTTGTAGTAGTCTATTTTGATGGCATTCTTATATTTAGCAAAAGTGAGGAGGAGCATCTAGAGCATGTCAAAGAAGTCCTACAAACACTTAAAACAAGCTATTTTTGAACCTGAAAAATTATGAATTTGCTACAAAGAAATTGTTGTTCTTTGGCTTTATCATAAGTTCTGGGAGAATAGTTATGGATGAAAGAAAAGTTGAAACCATCAAGAGTTTCTCTATACCAACAAACATTTATGAAGTTAGGAGCTTCAATGGATTAGCAACATTTTATAGGATATTCATCAAAGGGTAGTGCCCTATATGCTTT
Source organism: Hippophae tibetana (assembly GCA_037013495.1). Classification (NCBI taxonomy): domain Eukaryota; kingdom Viridiplantae; phylum Streptophyta; class Magnoliopsida; order Rosales; family Elaeagnaceae; genus Hippophae; species Hippophae tibetana. The sequence continues at coordinate 79,791,313 of CM072812.1, read as the reverse complement.
TATCACAAACTGCCTCAAGTAAGAAAAATTTCAATGGGGACAAGAATAAGAAGAAATCTTCCAACTCAACAAATCTAAGTCGAGCTCAACCCTATTATTATCCCTACCTAACTTTACAAAGGTTTTTGAGATTAAAATAGATGCCTTCATGGTAGGCATAGGAGCAATTCTCCCTCAAGAGATGAAAGACATGTTGCTTACTTTAGTGAAAAGTTAAGTGAAGCTAGGCAAAAATGGTCTATATATGAGTAGGAGTTCTATTCAATCATTAGAGCCTTTAAACATTGGGAGCATTATCTAATTCATAAGGACTTTGTCCTGCACAGTGACCAGCTTTGAAGTTCATCAACTCTCAGAAAAATATATTTAGATCTCATGCCCGATGGGTAATCTTCCTCCAAAAATTTACATTTGTTTTCAAGCACAAGGTAGGCCAGCAAAGCAAAGCTATTGATGCCTTGAGTAGGAGGCATTGCTTACTAATAGTCCTGATGATTGGACTTACTAACTTCAATGATCTCTATGAGCACTATCACATTGATGAAGACTTTAAAGAAATTTGTGTTAAATGTAAATTTTTTGAAAATGCAAGGAAAGATCTGGTACAAGAAGGTTCTCTTCAAAGGAAACCAACTTTGCATATCTAATACTTCCTTTAGAATGCAACATATAAAGGAATTACATGAAAGAGGCCTAGCTCCTCATGCTGGTAGGGATAAAACCATTTCTCAGCTTGAAAAAAAATACTTTTGGCCACAGTTAAAAAAAAGGTAGCCAAATATGTGCAGAGGTGTTCTAAATGCCAGGGTGGTTCTCAAAATATTGCCTTTTACATACCCTTACTAGTTCCTCAATCCATTTGGGAGGATATAAGTATGGACTTCAATATGGGACTACCATTCACTCAAAGGAGGTTTGATTCAATTTTGGTGGTAGTTGATCAATTTTCAAAAATGGTTCATTTGATAGCTTGTAAGAAGGTGAATGATGCTACTCATATTGCTTCATTGTTTTTCAAGGAGATAGTAAGATTGCATGGGATTCCACATTCCATCACCTCAGACAGAGATGTGAATTTTGTTAGCCATTTATGGCGTAAGTTATGAAGGAGATTTGACACAAGTTTGAACTTTAATAGTGCTTACCATCCACAATTTGATGGGCAAACTGAGCCACTAAATAGAACTGTGGGTAACATGCTTAGGTGTCTTGCTAGTAACAAGCCAACAGAACCACCGGTTGAATTTTCCATCAATAATATAGTGAACAAAACCACAAGTTGCACCCCTTAGTCTATTGTCTACACTAATGTTCTTCATTTTACTATTGATCTAGCAACATTTCCTGACCCTGAGAATAAAGTAGTACGTCTTTGGGCCACAGATTACATTCAATTTCACAAGGAGATTCGAACATATATTGAGCACATATTGAGCTATAAGGCATATGTAGACAACAAAAAAGACTCGAGGAGTTTTGAGGAAGGAGAATTAGTCCTAGTCTACTTGAATAAGCACAGGTTACCACCTGGTTGTTCAAAATTTGCAAAACATAAAATATGGCCCATTCCCAATCCTAAAGAAGATAAACAATAACTCCTATGTCATTGACCTTCCTTCAAATTGACACATCTCTTCCACTTTTAATATAGTTGACATTTTCATCTATCATCCTCTAGATGAAGTTGTTACTTCAATTCTGAATTCAAAGTCAAATTCTCTTCAAGAATGAGGGACTGATGTAGGAGTTGATCATATATCCACGAATGAAGGCTAATGCACATTACTTCTTTAAAACTATTTTTCTAATTCATTTTATTGTGTCATTTTTCATGTTTAGTTGTCGTTTATTATTGTCATTACAGTTATCGTTTACTAGTGTTGCTTGAATCTTCCAATGTCGTTACTCAAAATGCCATTTGAAGGAGAATTAGTCCTAGTCTACTTGAATAAGCACAGGATATCACCTGGTTGTTCAAAATTACAAAACATAAAATATGGCCCATTCCTTATCCTAAAGAAGATAAGCACTAACTTCTGTCATTGACTTTCCTTCGAATTAACACATCTCCACCTTTAATGTTGCTGCCATTTCCTTCTATCATCCTCCAAATGAAGTTGTTACTTCAATTCTAAATTCGAAGCCAAATTCTCTTCAAGAATGAAGGGCTGATGTAGGAGTTGATCATATATCCACGAATGAAGGCTAATGCACATTACTTCTTTAAAACTGTTTTTCTAATTCATTTTATTAAGTGTTGTTTGTCATGTTTAGTTGTCGTTTATTAATTTTGATTCCTTTAAGGCTAAGCTTTGTGTGAGTAGCAAGTTAGTGTTTGATTTAATTTTTCTTGTTAGATATTTGCTTCTCTGAAGCTAAAGAAATACACTAGAATTGAGCCAATAAGCTTCAATTCATTTCTATTGGATTCTGAAGAAAATATTGAGAGAAATGGTGGATAAAATCTGAAGTATTATTCTATATCTTTTTCTCTGTTAATTCAAATGTATATACAACACTATAAATAGGACTAAAAGGTAGACAAATGACCACTAATCTAGGAATAATATAGTTGATATCAACAACTAAATTCCAACTTGTTCTACACTAATTCACAGTCTGTATAACACTAATACAACCTAATATTCTCAAAAAATCTACACTCCTCCTCAAGTTGGGTAATAGATATTAATCATTCTCAACTTGCAACTCAGTTCTTCGAATATTATTTGAGATAACGCTTTGGTAAGGATATTTGCAATTTGATGATGAGTAGATATATATAGTAGGTCCACGATTTTCCATCTAACTTCTCTTTAATAAAATGATGATCAATTTCTATATGTTTGGTTCAATCATGATGAATTGGGTTTTTTGCAATTCTTATTGCAGCTTGATTGTCACAATGCATGTTGATAGGTTCAAGAGTTGTGAAGTCTATTTCATTGAGTAGTCTTCTTAATCACATTCCTTCACAAATCTCATGGGCCATAGCTCTAAATTCAGCTTTTGCACTACTTCGAGCAACTATTGACTGTTTCTTATTTCGCCAAGTTACAAGATTTTCCCATACGAATGTACAATACCCAGTGGTAGATTTGCGATCCATTATAGAGCCTGCCCAGTCAGTATTTGCAAAGATTTCAATTTTTCTGGTGGGATTTTTACTAAATTATAATCCTTTTCCTGATGTTTTCTTGAGATATCTGAGTATACGATAGACCGCCTCTATGTGTTCTTCAGTGGAACTGTTCATAAATTGACTTACAATACTCATTGAAAAACCAATATCTGGTCTAGTATGGGATAGGTAAATGAGTTTTCCCACTAATCTTTGATAACGGTCTTTGTCCACAGGTGTACTATTTTCTTTGATTTTGAGTTTTATTGTAGAGTCCATCAGAGTTTCTGCCGGTTTACACCCTATCATTCCAATTTCCTTGAGAAAATCAAGTACATATTTCCTTTGAGATATATATACCTCTTTTTGTTCGTACTACTTCCATTCGTAGGAAATATTTGAGATTTCCTAGATCTTTGATCTTAAATTCCTTGGCTAGGAATTCTTTGAGTTTATTCATCTCAATTGTAGAATTACCTGTTAGAGCAATATCATCTAGTACACAATTAGGATAACTATTCTGTCATTTCAGAAGTGTTTAACGAATAGTATGTGATCTGATTGACATTGATTGTATCCATATCTCTTCAGAACTTTAGAGAACCTATCGAACCATGCACGTGGAGACTGTTTCAATCCATATAAGGATTTCTTACGTTTATAGACTCTATTGGTTGGAATAGGAGATTCAATTCCAGTAGGAATGTCCATTAGATTTCTTCTTCGAGATCACCATTGAGGAATGTATTCTTGACATCTAATTGGTAGAAAGGTCAATCCAAGTTAGTTGCTAGGGAGAGAACACGAACAGTGTTGAGCTTTGCTACAGGTGCAAAAGTTTCCTAATAGTCAATCTCATATGTCTGAGTGAATCCCCTAGCCACAAGGCGAGCTTTGAATCTTTCTACACTGTCGTTTGCTTTGTGTTTTATTGTAAAGATCCATTTACACCTAACAACTTGTTTTCTTGGTGGTAGTTTTGTGATCTCTCAAGTCTTCTTTTTCTCTAAGATACTGAGTTTTTCAAGAATAGTTGTCTTTCATTCAGGTACTTGAAAGGCTTCATGAACGGAATTTGGAACCTGTATCTGATCAAGGTTGTTGATAAATGCCTTATAATCTAGTGAGAGACTTTTATAGGAAACAAAGTTGTAGATGGGGTGGTTTGTGTAAGATCTTACACCTTTTCTTATAGCAATTGGCAAATTCAAATCATTAGGAGGTAACTCAATAATAGGAGGTTTAGTGGTGTTACCTTGTGAATTGTCGGAATGGCATGTACTCAGGTTGGATTCCTGGACTGGCTCAAGATATGCTCGGTTCTTCGTTCTTTCTTGAGTAGACAAGAAGATCATTGTTTGGGACAGGGAAGTTTGGATCTGTTGGTAGAGAAGTCGAGTGTTCATTGGGATTATTAGGAGTATTTGTTTGAGACATTGATTCACTCTCTAGAATTTGCGGGATAGGATTTGTGTGAGACTGAGTGACATACTATTCCAAAGCTGGTATTCATTGCCTATGTGCTCCCCCTGAATGGTAGGTTTGGAATAGTATGTATATTGTTCAAAGAATGTGACATCCATTGTATTATAGAACTGTTTTGTGATAGGAGAGAAGCACTTGTATCCTTTTTGGTACGATGAATACCCTAGGAATATGCATTTGATGGCTCAAGGATCAAGTTTATCTCTATGATGTACATGGGCATAAGTAAAAAATCCGAAAATTTTAAAGGGAATGTGGGATACGATTTTGGTGTGTGGGTATGACTCAAGTAGAGTGTTGATAAGTGTTTTAAACATGAGGACACGATAGGGCATCCTATCGATAAGATAGGTAGCTGTAAGGACAACTTTCCCCCAGAAATGTCGAGGGACATGAGTTGTGAACATAAGGGATCCAGCTACCTCGAGAAGATGCCTATTCTTCCTTTCAGCCACCCCGTTTTGTTGAGGTGTATCAACACAAGAGCTTAGATGGACAATCCCTTAACTTAACAGATAATCACTAAGGGTGGAAGCGAAGTATTCTTTAGCATTGTCAGATTTCAATACTTGGATTTTTATTTGAAATTAGGTTTGAATTATGGTATTGAAATTTTTAAAAGTTTGACTTGCTTTAGATTTTTCTTTCATTAAAAATAACCAAGTGATTCGAGTATGATCATCTACAAATGAAATGAACCAACGTGTCCCTGTGATGTTTTTGATTCAAGAAGGTCCATAAATATCAGTGTGAATTAATGAGAAAGGATGTGATTTTTTATGTGGAAGATGAGGATATGAATTTTTAACATGTTTTGAAAATTGACATAATTCACATTGAAAATCTTTTGAATTTTTATTTCTAAAGGATGAAGGGAAAAGTTTTTTTAAATATAGGAAATTAAGATGACCTAAACGATAGTGATTCAATATAATTTCACCATCATTATTGGACTTAAGATTTAACAAATCTTTATTCTGATAAGAAACCTCGGATACAGCTTGGAGGGTTTGTCTTGTTGGAGGGTCTTCACTTTTGAAGAGATAGAGTCTCGAGATCTCTTCACTTTTGAGGAGATAGAGTCTCGAGCACTCTTCACTTTTGAGGAGATAGAGTCCCGAGCACTCTTCACTTTTGAGGAGATAGAGTCCCGAGCACTCTTTAGCACTGCCAATCATCTTCCCCGAATCCAAGTCCTGAAATTCACATAGATCATGAACAAATTTAGCCATAGAATTTTTATCACGGGTGAGTTTAGTAATTGATACAAGATTACAATCAAGTGTGGGAACAAGGACAGAATCTAGAATAAAGGAGTTTGAAATTTTGGTTGAACCAATTCCTATTACTTTGGATACTGAACCATCGGTAATTCTGATAGTGTGTCCGTCTTGGTAGGTTTTAAGATTCATGAGAAGAGAAGTATCACTTGTCATGTGATCTGAAGCACCTGAATCAACAATCCATGATCTCATAACCTGAAAGAGCGTTAAGGGTGTTACCTGATTGAGCTATAGTGGCAGATGATGTGGGCAAGGACTGTCCAAATATTTTCTGGAGGAGATCAATTTGTTCCTTGCTAAACAAAGCAGATTCAGGTGACGCAGTTTCATGGGATTTGGATACATTTTTTCCATTACTTTCTTTGTTGATGTGTTGTGCAGAGGGTGGCTTCCAATCAGCTGGTTTTCCATGAATTTTTTAGCAAGTTTCTTTAGTGCGACCAGGTCTACGGCAATGGTCACACCAAGGTCTTCCTCTTCGGGGACGGTTGTCCACATTATAAGATTACTGGTGTCCTCGAATAGCAAGTACAAATCCTTCTCCAGTCATGGAAATGGTAGATTGAGGATCCATCATCACATTTTTTCGACTCTCCTCTTGATGAACTTTGGAGAAGGCTTCACGAATGCTTGGTAAGGATTTTGTTCCTAGAATTCTGCCTCACACATCATCAAGATCTTTATGGAACCCCGATAAAAATTTAAAAACCCGTTTCTTGTCAATAATCTGTTTGTACAAGTTGTCTAATTGATGTCAACATCGAGTGAGAGAGTTAAAGTATTGGATAACTGAAAACTCTCCTTGACGAAGATCATGGAGAATGTTTTCGGTCTCAAATAGTTCGGACATATTATCAGAACTAGAAAAGTATCTCTAGTAGTATCCTATATTCCTTTGGCAGTGTTGTAGAGAAGAAAGTTCTCTCTAATCTCGTTTGTCATGGAATTTATCAACCAAGACATTATTGTTCTCAGATTTCCATGTTCTGTATTGCGGATCGTCTTTGTTTGGAGCTGTTGCATCTCCAGTGAGTTAATCGTCTTTTATTTTTTCATATATAAACATCATGACGGATTGGGACCACTGAAGGTAATTGTGCCCATTTAATTTGTGACCGATGATGTGTAGAATATTGTTTTTTGTGGAACCAGTCATGACAGGTTTTCCTATGGCCATTGGTGTTATTTCAATTTGGGCTTATATATGGGTTGATTTTGGGCTGATTGGGCCTACTAATTTGGTTACTGGGCTGGGTTGAATTGAAATTTGTTACTGGGTTGGGTTGAAATTTGTATTAGGCTAGGCTGGGCTGATATATGCAGAGCGAAACTTACTAATTTGATGCTGAAACAGAATGTAAATGCTTGGACTTACTGAACCAGATGGCGACGACGATGAACCAGATGGTTGATGGTGCCTGAGTTTTGTGAGATTTGATGACTGATGTCTCACGATTTTGAGTGGTCAGCGACAATGACAGATTTGGTAGTTACCAGAGAAGTGGGAAATGGCTCGCAATTAGCTCGCGATAGAAAATTGATGACTGGTTCGAGTAGAGATGAAAGACGATGCACGATAGTCGGCCGTTTCTTAGACGAAGGACGACTTCGGTTGAAATAGAGAACCACCAGGATTGACACCGGAGAACAGCGCCTGAAATGGTTCAGTTTGATACCACCGTTTGAAATGGTTCAGAAAAATCTTTCTTAGATAGAATTGGTGAAAAAAAAATTTGAATTTTAGAAATTTTTTGATACAATGAAGAAAATATTGAGAGAGATAGTGGAGAAAATCTGAAGTATTATTCTATATCTTTTCCTCCGTTAATTCCAATATATATACAACACTATAAATAAGACTAAAAAGTAGACAAATGGCCACGGTTAGTATCAACAACTAAATTCCAACTTGTTTTACACTAATTCACAACCTGTAAAACACTAATACAACCTAATATTTTCAGAAAGTCTACAGATTCTAATTGTTACCTCTTCTTTCATCACAATTGCATCTCTTAATTTGCAGCATGGTTCATGGTTTGCGCATCAAAAATGGAAAAGCCACTTATCTTTCTCGTTATGTAAGGACATCAAAAATTAAACAAGAAGAATACTTTGGAGGTTCTAAGTTCATGAAGGTATGCTAGAAATCTGTACGAGTTATCCACAAGCTTATCTTTTGCTTAAAAGTGAAGAGGAACATTTTTACTTTTTTGTAAGTTCAATTATGTCCTGTATTTATGTTTTTTCTTGTATGCATATCCATTGTGAAAGGATAAGGATAGAGGACACCACTTTACCCAGCAGACTGTTATAGGGTGAGATGGAATGGGACACACCTATCTATATACTTAGTTGTTTTGGCATTAAATTGTGTGAGAACAGTGATCTTCATGGAACAGGTGTTATATAAAGATCTTTCCCTCTCTGACAAACAATCTGATTTAATCTTGTTTTCATCATTGCAACAAGGCAACCACACACACCCCTGTCACTATTTTGTTAGAAATGAATTTCTGATCTTTCATTTATGCAATAACTACTTTACTTATCTTTTATCTATACATTTCTATGCTGCTTCCATGGCTTATTGTTGGTATCTTTCCAGCTAACTATATCCTAAAATAAGAGTAAAGATTCCCCCTCTTTAGTTGAAAATACCAATAATATGTTCAGTTTTATCCTAAATGTTAAACCTGGATGTCAAATCCTTGTGTTTCTTGATCTGTTATGTTCAGATTGGAGACCTTAAGGGTTTTTTTGGATTACTCATGATTAACATGCAAATGCTGAGAGCAAAATTGAAAGTAATTGATGCTTCATATGGAGTTGGAACAGGTGAAGTTCTCTACCCATATAGCTATATATTCAAAGATACAAACTTGTCTTCCGTTGATTATGTATACCATGGAAGAAGTCTGCTGGTAGACTAATAATTCATCATCCTTTTCCAGCCAATACTGCTCTTGTATATCACCATGGGAAGCTTCTAGCGCTTCAAGAGGCTGACAAACCTTGTAATGACATCTGCATTTGAACTTCTATTAAGCATTGCATATACTCTTGACTTGATATCATTATGGGATATTATTTTTAGGTCAAATTGCTACTTTTGGTCTCATAATGATATAAACTACAATTTCTTTTGGATCTCTTGCCTTCCTCCTGCTGAAATAAATTATCGTCCTTATTATGCAGATGTACTTAAAGTTTTGGAAGATGGAGATCTTCAAACTTTAGGGTTGTTGGATTATGACAAGAGACTGGCACATTCCTTCACTGCTCATCCAAAGGTTGACCCCTTTACTGGTAAGCATGTCCCAAGGAAACAAATTCATTTCACTAGTCAATGAGAATATTCTCTTTACTTACAAAGTCCCTAATACAGGTGAGATGTTTACTTTTGGTTATTCACACACTCCTCCATATATCACTTATCGGGTCATTTCAAAGGATGGTTTTATGCACGATCCAGTACCTATAACGATTTCAGAATCCATCATGATGCATGATTTTGCCATTACCGAGAATTATGCAATTTTCCTGGATCTTCCTTTGTATTTCAAACCTAAGGTATGTCATGTGTTATCTAATATAAATCTATGAGACAAAATATATTTGTTGCAAAAATGAAGCAGAACTGGTTAGTTGGATGAGCATAATATTTCAATTATTCAATTTCTTATCACAATTTGTCTGTGGCTGTGGGTGGAATTTCCTTTTGTGAACTCGGTGGATGCAACCGTACATCTTCATATCTTTGTTGAGGATGAACCTGATCGTATCCTATAAATTTTCTATTGGAATATTCAGGAAATGGTGAAGGAAAAGAAGTTAATATATATTTTCGATGCGACCAAAAAAGCTCGCTTTGGTATACTTCCCCGATATGCAAAAGATGAACTTTTAATTAAGTGGTTTGAGCTTCCTAATTGCTTCATATTCCATAATGGTATGCATATTCAATTCCCTATCTATATCTATCCAAGACACAGTGCCTTGTGTATATGCAAATGACTAACAGATTATGTTTGCCAGTAGATAAGTATTTGTAGTACTAGATTGACAACTTAGCTTTACTTTAAGTCATTCTTATTTAATTAAGAGGTGGAAGTCTATATTCATTTTGTCTTTTGACTCATTTATATCAGCTAATGCATGGGAGGAGGAAGATGAAGTTGTTTTGATCACTTGTCGCCTTGAGAATCCAGATCTTGACATGGTCAATGGAACTGTCAAAAAAAAGCTTGAAACCTTTACAAATGAGCTGTAAGGGAATCTCAAACTACATGCAATGATATGCAAAGTTCTCATGTCCAACTTACATACGAAAAGTGAAATAAATACAATAAATTAGTTTGAAATGGCTTCAAATTGTAGGTTTTATTATAATTTTATCAGGTCAGTATTTAAAATAGTAGGACTTAAATCAAAAATTGAGATGGGGTTTTACATACTAAATATGATTTGATTTTCATATATATTACAAAATATCACATATAAAATTACATTTTTAACAAAGTGAGAGGGGGCACGGACCCTTCCTAATCTAAAGGTGGCTCCGCCCCCTGATACTGGTATGCGGGACACTTTATAATGTTTATGCTTTTTGACTTTTATTATTGGCTATAGTTTCTGATTTTCATTATTCCTTCAGCTATGAAATGAGGTTCAACTTGAAAACTGGTGATGCAAAACAGAAGAAGCTATCAGCATCAGCTGTTGATTTTCCTAGGGTGAATGAAAACTACACTGGCAGGTACGTACGGGAAATTTTATTTGGATAATTTATCTATTTAAGTATACAAGAATGCTAATGTTTTTAACGGATTTTAAAAGCTACTCGTTGACCTTTAGCTGATTCTCATATTTTCATGCGAGGTTTAGATTATTGCTACCATCTTGTTTGAATCAATCCATTTTTTTTTAAATCATCTTCTTTGAATCAGAAAACAACGATATGTGTATGGAACCAGACTAGCCAGCATTGCAAAGGTCACAGGGATTGTCAAATTTGACCTGCATGCTGAACCAGAAAACAGAAGAACAAATCTTGAAGTTGGTGGAAATGTTCAAGGCATCTATGACCTGGGACCTGGTCGTTTTGGTTCTGAAGCTGTATTTGTGCCTCGCGACCCAGGAGGCACTTCTACAGAAGATGATGGCTACTTAATATTCTTTGTACATGATGAGAATTCCGGGTAATACCTACATCTTTTCTACTACTATTAATATCCTATGCAATTTATCTTAACTTTGTACTCGTCATACATTGATGATATGTGCTATCTTCATCATAGCTCGTAGACTCATAGTCTGAACGTGGATTTTTGCTGTGTAGAAAATCATCAGTACATGTGATTAATGCAAAAACAATGTCATCTGACCCCGTTGCAATTATTGATTTACCCCAAAGAGTCCCGTATGGATTCCATGCCTTCTTTGTGACAGAGGTTAGCATTCTTCATTTGTCACAGCCTCTCTAATTCTTTTTTAATTGGTCATTATGCGTGTGGCATCTTATTATTTGATGAACTTGTTCTCTTCTCTCCCCCTTTCCAAGTATGCCTCCAAACTTCTCTTGTGCTTTTTTGTTTGTTTTTCATATCTGTGTGTTGAATGAGCACCAACTGTCATTCTCCTTGCTATCTTAAACAGGAGCAACTCCAGGAACAAGCACAACTTTAGAGTGTTTTGCATTGAAATAATAATATTCCAAGTGAAGCCAGACAAAATATAGCTGTATGTATAATGTATTGCTTTGAGACAATCATGTTGCTAGAGATGAACATTAACATGCTATAATATAATAAATAAATATACCCTTTATAGTCTGAAATGCAAATTTTATTGGCCATATACGCTACTTCAAAAATTGAGCATTCAAACCACCCATTCTAAAAGGCTCTGGTTGTACGTACGAAAGAAGTAAATCAACTCATTTTGTATGTATGGTTAAGAGCCATCAAAACAATTATTGTTAATCCTTATTTCAAATTTCACATCTATTGAAACAATCCTTCTTTTCAGAAGGGTCATTAGATACGTTGAACAAGGAGAACAAGATTTACTTAATCACGAAAAAAAGAGCATGAAATATGATCACTATTATACATCACAATTCACAAATATATGAACATTTCAATTTATAATTTTTCATTTTGATAACAATTTAATAGTTTAATTATAATTATTAATAATATTATATCACATTAGTTAAATTATATCTTGAATTTAAGATATATAATATTTTTCATGAAATATGCTCTAATTGGGTACGTTGAGGACGTTGGTGGGAACTTGTCTACTGTAAATAAGTGTGTAATATATAATTTGAAAAAAACAAATATCAGAAAGAAGGATGGTAATTAATCACTAAAGCATTTTTTATGCCAATAGTTTCATGTAATGAGGGAGATTTTTACTAAATATTATGGGATTTTTTTCCCTCTCTTTTTACCCTAATTTTACCTATTTATTTATGTAAGAATAAGTGTAAATTTATGACAATAAAAGATACAATTTAGTAAAATATAATTTCTTGAAAATTATATATTATCCTTTTGGGATGGAATCAGGTTTCTTACACCTTGCATGAAAGTTGTTAAATTTTCATAATGCATTAAATGGAGTATTTAAAAGAGATTAGTTTACTACACACGTTACTATTAAAGATAAGAAAGTTTGTTGATGAATTGAGAACTTCACTAATTGTACTAATATATTGAAGAGGGCCTTTTCTAGAATTTGAAAGTAAGATATTGAAAAAGATTTAATCATATTGATGCATGAGTTTTATTGATAAAATTTGAATCAAAATAACTTCAGAAATTAAGGATCAATTTATTCATTAAAACGTTAATTCATTAAAGAAAATCAAAGATTTAACGTTATTGGTGGAAGATCTTTTGATAAACTTTGAATCAAAATAACTTTAAAGATTGATGATCAATTTATTGATTGAAACATTTAATTCATTAAGAAAATCAAGTATTGAGAGAGAATTGCAAAAATAATAATGTAAAATATGCCTTAAACGTGAGTGGTGTGAGGTTTATATAAGAAAAATATACTCAATGTCATCTCACACATAATGACAAAATAGGAGAGTAAAAATAAACAACATAAATGACAAAGCAAAATAGAAAATAACAATAAAGAAAAGGAAAACATAAAATAACAATAACCTAAAGAAAACTAATGTTGGTGTTAATGCTCCTACATCGGGTACCCTTTTTGAAAATAATTCGTCTATGAATTCTTAACAACCATGATATACAAATTTTGTATTAAAAGCTCACAAATACACCAATCACTTATAATAAGTGATAAATATACTCCTAAGGTCGATCTTTTAAGAAATTGTATTGGTTTTAGATAATTTTTCATTTTCTTAAAAATTTAAACAAACAATAAATGGAAAATAAAGCATAAATACTCTATCACAATGATTGGTTTGAAAATCCTTAAATAATAACAAATAATTAAATAATGAATCGACTCAAAATAAAATCAAAGAAGTTATAAAATCAACGAAGGATTTATGAAATTCTTTTACTAATTAACCATGTTTGCTTCTAAAGATTTAAGTAAATTAAAGTTAATGAACATGTAAAATCAAATTATTGGTTTTCCTTTAAAATATGAAAACTCTAATATCAATGATTATTTTCTTTGTTAATCAACTAATTAATATCCTATGATTGGGACAATCAATTAATAAATTAAATGATGCCCAAAGAAAATACAACTGTTTAAATCGATATAATGGTGAAACTACCAATTTAAACTCTTGTTCAAGTTATTCAAATTAGATCTAGATGATATGTCTAAAATCTTATTATCAAATTTTAATCTATCTATGAAGAATAAATGACTAATAAATTGTTCATAAATAAATTTTGTAACAAAACATTGAATCGAGAAGCAATCTTTATTTAATTAATTATAAAAATATTCACTTAAATAAACTAAATAATCATGACAACAAAGCTAAATTTTCATAGTTAAAATTAGTTAGATATGTTTAGATTAATAACCATGATCAGATAAAAATAAACATGCATCCAAGAAAATGAGGAGAAGATAAATATAGAAATAAAAGATTCCTAATTAGATCTAAATACCAACAATGTATAAATGATATTTTATGCTCTAAAAGTGTGTAATTTCAATCTATAAAGGGCTCTTGAATCTATAAAAATCTTCTTTTATCTTCTTGGATATAGAAAAACTCCCATAAGCTGTCTCTTTTCGTTCTAAGTCTAATCTCTATGTCTCTTTGACCTAATGAGATATTGTGCATATTTATAAGTAAAACATGTTCAGCAATTGGAGTCCTATAATTAGTACACATGCCATAGTAACATGATTTTTTTCCATCGTAGCGCACATGTCTAAATCACTCTTATAGTGCAAGTCGAGGAACATCCACCACAACACCCATTTTATTCTGCCACATGCTCAATGTTTAATGGGCCTAGTAGAAAATCCCAATATCTGGCTATCACAATACACTTATTCTTTCACCGTGATGTGCAACATGTGTATTGATATCATTTGTGTCCATTACTTAGTGGTTGATTCTTAATATAAGGCTTACATGACTTAGTCTCTTTCACTATTAGGATGTTATTTAAGTACTCCAAGTGTTATGTCTTTGTGCATTAATGTTGTTTACCTCTTTTGAAGCTAAAAACACTTGAAATACAACAAAACATACGCCACAATTCTGTGCGTAGCCACACAAGCATCAAACCAAGATTTTGTGCGTGTCAGCATCCTAAACGCATGCCAGTGTGTCTAATACGCATATATTATCATTTTAAAGACATTTATCCACTTTTTTTAGCCTTTTCCTCAACTATAAAAAACTCATTTCCCCCATTCTAAAAAACACACCTTAAGAAACAATTTTCTCAACTCTTTCTCTCTCTAGCTTTCTTTTTCTAGAATTTTTTTTTTTAGTTTTTAGTTTTAAAGTTCTTCTCTTTTTGAAAAAAAAAATAGCTATGCTTTTATAGATTTTTAGTTTTTAATTCAATAAATAGAAATACAAATATGTTTGAAGGTTTTCCAAAAACAGAATTAATATCAAAATTCTGTAAGGATTCTTTTGAGGTATAATTTTAAAATGAATTATTTACAGTTATTTTTATATTTTATTTTTATATGTTATATTTAATTTTTCTGTGATTAAATTTAACATGACTGGTTGTTTATAAATATGATATAATAATAACGTTGTTATGTTTGTGAAATATTAAATAGGTAAAACATTTCTATAAAATAAATTGATTTTATTTTTATTCAAGATTTATATTAAGGATGTTAGAGAGAAATATATTCTTTTCATTACAAACTTAAATATAAAAATTAGATTTTAAGGTTTAATTATTTAGTCTGATTTAAAGTAGTGTTTTTTTTAATACAATCGTACAGTTGTTAGAGTGAAACTTTATTTCAAAAGTTTTTATAAGAATTATTATTCAAAAATGTATTGAAAATATATTTTCAATAATGGTTATTAAAACTTGAAAGTTAATACTGGGATAATTAAATTCTTAGGTTTAATTTGGACACCTTGAATAAAGTTTAAACTGTCTAACCACGCCAAATGTGTCATTTAAATGGTTCATTTTCAATTTGTTAGAAAAAATGAATTAATTTAATTACCAAATTAATTATCGACCTCCACTCATAGGTGTTAATTGATTTGTTTAATTAACAAAGAATATCTAACTCCCACCAAATGTGGTATTCATATAAAAAAGATAATCAATAAATATCAATTTATACCTTTAATAACATAAATAATATGAGCAAGTATAATTAACTTAATTATTATATCTATAAATACTCTACTATTATAAAAAATAAAAAAATTGCATAAATATTTATTGAATCCATATCTATGTTTATTTTTTTTATGTTATTATATTAGGAAACACAAATTAAAATATCGTGGCAGGATATTTAGGATTTAATTTTGTTTTTAAGAGTTGAGTAATAAATTAAAAACCATATGCATTCCTTCCTTAGATTGACCGTGAAAGTATACTTATCATTTTATATACAATGATTCGTGCACTTACGAGAGTTTTACAAATATAAAACCAAAGTATTTGAAGGATTGGCATTACCACTTTTGTTCATCACCTATAATGTCTAAGTGTCCATGTTTAGAGAACAAAAATTCTTTGCATGAAGAGGACTTCAAATAGGCCAAGATCAAGTTCATAGCATCCATGTGTCATTCACTCGAATGTGTGAACTGACTTACCATACTAACGATATAAGATAAATTAGGCCGAGTATGAGTTAGATAAATCAATTTTCCTATCAATCTTTGATACTTCTTGTTAGTTGGAATTTGATCAGGATACATCGTCAAACCATGATTCACCTTAATAAGTGTGCATGTAGAGGCGCAAGCCAAATTACTAGTTTTAGCCAATAGATCTAAAACATACTTCCATTAGGATAGGAAGAGTCCTTGTTTAGACCGAGAGACTTAAATACCTAAGAAATATTTCAAATTTCTTTGATTCTTCATTTCAAATTCCTTTGCCAAGTAACTACGTAACTATTCTATCTCACTGGCATTACTACATGTAACAATCATGTCATCAATATATATTAAAAGTAATGTAATATCACCACCATTCCTTTTATAGAATTGTTTCAGTCTATATAAAACATTCTTCAACCTGCACCTTTTTCCTCCTTCAGTTGAGAACTTAAGAGAAGGGTCCATATACACCTTATTTGTTAATTCTCCATGTAGAAATGCATTGACATTGAATTAAATTATGACCAATCTAGATTCACTACCATAAAAAATACAACTCGAATAGTATTCATCTTGACTATCGGAGTAAATGTCTCTTGATAATCAATACCATAAGTTTAAGTATATCCCTTAGCCACTACTCTGGCTTTATTCCTCTATCATGTTCCATTAGAATGAGACTTGATATTAAACACTTGCAACCCTAATCTTATTTCCCTTAGGTAACTCAACCAACTCTCAATTCTTCTTGAGAGCATTCATTTTTTCTACCATGACAATTCTCTACTTGAGATCTTAAAAGATTTCCTAAAAATGACAAAGAATAAACAAAAAATAAATTTGATGGGCAAAAGCTAAGTGAGGTTTGGATAAGCAATGATAAGAAACAAAGTTAGAAATGGTATAAACAATATTAGATGAAGGCTTAGAAAAGCCTAACTTATTAGGCTGTTTACGATCTCGAAGAGGATACTTTCTACATTGATCACTAACTAAAGAACTCAAGAATGTAGGTATTGGCACTATACGATCGGTTGACATGCTAGAAGTAGAAATATTAGGAAGGCAAGACTTGTACCTTAGAATCATTTGAAGGCATGGTAGTATCATCAAGAGAAGCATCTAAGTCATCATTAGAGGATGAGGGTATAGCAGTAATATCCTTATTCCTTTTATCAAAGTACAGGTGGAACATACGAAGTGGCCTAGCTATTTTTTCTTTTTTTAGGATCAAGTTCAAGTTCTTCCAAATGATAAGACGACTAAAGAGGAACACAAACACTTTCTAAGAATAATCCCCTTTCAAAAATCCACCACTTCTTTTCTCCTAACCATTGCTTCTCCTCTTCCTTACTGCTATCTCCCTCTAAATATGAGCTAGAGTAACGTAACCTCTTTGAAAAAAAAATAAGATTATCATTCACAAAATGAAACATCCATAGATACATAATACTTACCTGTTGTTGGATGAAAAAAATTATACCCTTTTTGTGCACTAATGTAACCAATGAAGATACACTTAAAAGCACCCACATAAATGTAACACACAAAACTAAAGACTTCATGACAAAGATTAAAAGAAAAAAGAATAGTTTGAAAATAGGATAATTTTCGTAATGGAGTTTGATAGTCAATAATATGAACATGCATATTATTAATAAGAAAAATGAGAGTCATGATAGCCTCAAGCCAGAAATATTTAGGAAAATGCATAATGAAGCATAAGGCACGTGCCACCTAAAAAAGGTGATGATTTTTATACTTCGTTATGCCATTCGACTATGGCATATAAGCGATGTTTTTTGATAGAGAATGCCATGAGTTTTGAAAAAAATAGTAAGAAAGTGATTTATAAACTCCCGACCATTATCAGAGTGAAAAATCTTAACCTGCTCACAAAATTGTGTGACAATCATAGTATAAATTGAGGAATAACATGAAGTACATCACTCTTAGACTTCAATAAATAAATCCAAGTGACTAGTGCAATCATGAATAAAAGAAACAAAATATTTATGACCAAAAGTAGTAAGAGTAGAGAAAGGATCCCACAAATCAGTAAAAACACAAGCAAAAAGAACAAAACTTTTATTAGTAATAATTTTGATAGACATATGATGGTTCTTAGCAAAATTACATCGATCACATATCAAGTTAGAAATAGAAATATTAGAAAAGAACTTTTATTAGTACTAATTTTGAAAGGCAAACGATGGTTCTTAGCAAAAATGCATCGATTATATATCAAGTTAGAAATAGAAATATTAGAAAATAATTTGGGAAACAAATGCTCTCAATTTCTTTATCCACTTGAAGACCACAACTATGATTGTCAACCCCCATTCCTAAGTGGTAATGACTTGCTCTCTCCTTACCAACCAATCATCATCTTCATTTGATTGTCTTGAAACACACAATAGGTAATGTAGAATTTTATAAAACAATCAAAAAATTTGGTAAGTTAACTAATTGACAAGATGTTAGTTTTAAGAGTTGGTACAAGTAAAACATAAGATATGACAAAAGTAGGTAAAGTTGAGACATTGCTAGTTTTTAAAATTGGCATTACTGTCCCATTAGCAACATGTACTTACTTAATAGAAGATAATGTTAGACAATCAAAAATGGAAGGATTACTAATCATATGGTCAATGCCCCTAAATCAACAAGTTAAGTGTTATAAGTAGAGAAAATAAATATTGATCAAGAATTACCTTGTTGAGTAGTTATTGGAGAAACCTAAGAAACAAACGATGAATAATTAACAAAAGTAGCAAGTGGAGGAGAATTTTTTTTCCTTTTAACTTACTTGAGTTTATACCATTCTGGATAGCCATGCTTCTTCCAACAAACATCAACAGTATGCTTGACGATATTTCAATATGTGCGAAATCAAGAAGTAGAATCAGTAGAAGAAAGATCTAAGAATGACCAACTTCTTTGAACAATAACGGCGAAGGACTCAAGATGGTCCTCAGTGCCTATGGTGGCATGTCTTTGTACTTCACGATGCAGTTGAGAATAGGTTTCCTCTAGACTTGAAAAAGGATCAATAGCCAACACCTAGCTACTAACTTGATCCAAATTCTGATCCAATCGAGCAAAGAACATATAAAACCGATCCTTAGAATTAGGCTTTCTCAGTTTCTTAATGTCAAGTAGCACATACCATATCATTAGATATGTGGTAATTTAATTCCATAAGAGTAATACTCAGAAAAAGATCGACCACCTTGATAAAGTTGAAAAGATTTTTACTAACTCATACACTTGTAAAGAGTCAGAAACATTAAGATATCTTTTTCGCACTACATCCCAAATGTTTTTGATAGCTTTACACCGAACAAAGTGAGACATTAATTTATCTGACATAGAATTGATGATCTTTTTTTATTAGAGCATCTTCATCTTCCCATTTGTCTTAATTGAAATCGTCTTTTTTGGGGTAATTTTTTGACAAATAATGTAACTTTTTTTCTCAATATGTATTTTTAAAATCTTGAACCAAATATGATAATTAATACCATCTAATTTAAAATTAATCAAGAATTAACTATAATGTATAGTCATACTAAATGTAATTTTATAATTGGATTGAGTTGGAATTATTGATGGAGAATTAAATTGCTCCTTATCCTTATACATAGTGTTGAGAAGTATTAACAACAGTAGTGGTGCCAAGGAATAATAACAGTATTTTTTTTAAGTTAAAAAAAACTTTAGAATAAAAAAAAACTGGATAGATAATCAACAAAAATAGGTGAGCCCAAAAAAAAACATTTAGCCGAAAATGAGATCAGCCCAAAAAAAAAAATACCAGCCATAGAAACTCAGTGAAGGAAAAAATCGCAGGGGCGCTCACAGGATTGTCTCTGACCAAAGACGCTCTGCAAAAAATCAACACCTGAATGGCGCTGGAAGTGGTACCGAAGGCTGGTTTGGAAGTGAGGTTGACAGCGCTGGGCTCTTTCCGCTGGTTTCCGTCGCAAGACCAGGGGAATATGGCGATGGCGATGGGCTCCTTTCAATGGTTTCTGTAGCAAGACTAGGGGAAGATGACGGCGCTGGGCTCCTTTGACATATTTTTTTTTAATACCAAACTGAATTGAATTAATAGAATGAAAAGCATATTTTTTTATTAAGTATTTATATGCTAATAATGTACCCACAATTTAACTACTTTTTTTCAAATCATAATTTAACATTGATTCTCTCGAATCTATCGTTAAGAATTCGTTTTCCTTATAAGATACATTTTCCTTGTACTAATTTCTTGAAGATGACCTTTCTGAAAGCAAGTTTTTGAGAAAGATTTAACCTTAACGTATGATTTCTTTTCTTTTGATAAACTCTAAATCAAAATAACTTCATAGGTTAATGATTAATTTATTGATTGAAACCTCCGATTCATTGAGGAAAACCAAATCTAAAGAAACAATTACCGAAGTAATAGTACAAAAGATGCCTTAAAGTGAGTGGTTTGAGATTTATATAAGTAAAATATAACAAGCACATCACCTCACACATGATGACAGAATAAGAGAATAAAAATAAAGAACATAAATTACAAAGCAAACTAGAAAATAACAATAAAGAAAAGAAAAACATAAAATAAGAATAAGCTAAATAATTCGACTTTAAATTCTTAATAACCACGACAGTGAGCTTTAATAAGTGTAGATCCTACTCACGTGAACAAGCCAACCATTTAAAAATTGAACTGAAATGAACTCCATCCGCACTACTCACAACACTCAAGAGGAGCAAGCCAACAATAATGAGCTTGCACTACTTCTAACTTGGATTGCAGATTTCTTGACTTCATAGATTGATTTTAAGTGCTGTAGTAATTGATATATTGAGTTGTTGTTAGAAGCTACTATGTCACCAGAGTAAATAAATTTAATGTGAGATATTTATTTCATGAAGTAAAGAAACTGTATCTGGAAGAGGGTATTAATAAGAATTAACCACTTGAAAATTGTGAAATCTTCAATCATGGTGAAATAACAATTAAACCACCTCCCAATCCCTTTGAATTAGATTAATTTATTCCCACGTTTTCTTCCTTCAATCACTCTTGTTCTTCTGTTTCTATTAGCTCTATTTTGATACTTGATAGACAATTTGGCAACTGAAACTTAGTCTCTTCAAGACTTTCAATGAATTGATCAGCCATACTATCAACATATTTGCTATTAGGTCTTATCAACATCAAAAGATAAATATCACAGTTTGGGAAATAGGTACGCATGACTTAAAATGGGAAATTAGAATAGAACATGTTCTGCATGGCCTTATAAACCAACTCAATTTGAGATAGTGCTGCTCCCTTTTGGTATAAACCCATATATCTAGCATCAAATAAATCTTTTGCTTCATAGGCATTTATATTGGCACCATAATGTAGGAGGAGTTCAAGCATGCCAATATCCGCAGTTCCACAGTCAAGATGAAGTAGATTGCATCCGTCAAGACCTTCCATGGTCCCACTTATACCACTCAAGTCCAAAGAGGTACTAGGTATTCGATCGAATAAATCCCCTGCAAAGTAGCTAGAGCTGTGATCAAGATTTGTCTGGTCCGGCAGTGACATTACATGAGCTAAATCCTCTGTATTTTTCTGTAGTATTCTTTGGACTATTAGGTGGATAAAACAAACAAGGTTGCCCTTTTCTGAGTTATAATATTAAAAAATATCATGGACAATGTTGTGTCGTCCAACAAAGCCTAGAAGAAGGTGACTCACGTAGACAACTTACTCCTTTTCAATATAAAGGAATAGCCAAACCAACCCAGTTGGCTGGTCAATCTCAGAGATCTTATCGGCCGACAAACCGGAGACGGACGATCACGGTCCCGACCTTACTAGCACTGGAGGTGTACTAATCAATGAACCCCCGAAACCTACTTTCTTTTCTGATAAAATAAAAGTAATTTTTCCACATAGTTTGTTTTCTTAAGGGCTGCTTTTAATACATTCGTCATACATACATGAATTCACCATGGACGTTATATTAAATATGGTTGGTGTTTGGAGAAGTGCTAGTGTATTAGGGGTTATAGTGAAATGTTAAAGATATAATACTCATATCCTTTTTAATCTCATCAATGAAGTACATATAAGTATATAAAAAGTAGGTGTCAACGTTACATTAGTAGGTATTCTGTTCAAGGTGTCATTGTTGACTTAAACATGACATTTTACAACACTAACCAGTTTATCGAAATTAGGTCGTTGTCCCAGTAATTAAGTTGTTGTCCCAGCGATCATGTTGTTAGATTTATGCATCCCTTGTACGGATGTGTGGTAAAAACTTGGAAAGATACTAGGTCGTTTTATCCCAGTGTCCATATGTCTAGGTCGGTAGGTGAAGGTAATGCTCCAAATGAACTCCAACGATTTTGCTACTCGTCAGTATCAAGTCGCCACACAAAAGGTACTCTATACGATGTGCTCTATACAAGTGAGGTTGATCTAGGTCGTTAGGGTTACACACCCCTCTACACATAACATACCTAATAATATCTTCACGATTCTCTAGGCTTTTGGGAAGTTTAGGGAATATTTTAGGACATTAATTCTAACTTTAACTCATGTAAACCATTCATCTTCCATTCTTAGATGACTTCTTTTATAAATAGTAAAAAAAATTAACTTTTTACCCAGTGATGCTTCTTACTTGACCAAATTTTCTCCAAATAATCTCAACTCGATATAACCTATTGCATCACAATTCTGTATAGCCAACTCGTTCAACTCACACTTAGTTTGGAATTTATTCAGTTTGGACAATGACTTCTTTAGTTATATAAGTCCGTTGACTACTTTCAGGCTGCTCATCAGCAGATCTCGAACCTCATTCATCAACTAGGTAATTTCTTCACCATTTTCTTCTTTTTTACGATGTCTTTTGATAAAGGGAGAAGTATAGCCTTCTTTACATCTTCCAAAGATGTCCACCAAGGCTGCACAAAAAGTGTCCCCTAAGAAGGAACATCTCAAGAAGTGCCAAGGAGTTCAAAACAAGCAGAGCGACCTACTAAGGCCTCCATAGGTCGTGACGAAGGATCGACTAGAATAGGTGGTGCTTTGATTAAGGAGAGCATCTTAGGCCTCCCCGCTTCGTCTATGTCACGTCCAATCTCTTCATTTCATTGTCTTTGCCAAAATCAATGCCTATCATTCGAATCCCCACATCTACAGTAGAAAGGATACTATAGGAATTCAAACTAGCCACATATGAAAATTGTTAGTTTTCAATAATTATGGATCTATATTTTAGGGATATTATTCTTTTGTATATAGCTATGATTTGTTGTGATTTACTTTCCTTAACTAGTTGTGATTTGCTATGATTTACTTTCCTTAACTATTGTAAATTAGTACCTAGGAATCAAGATCAAATCATGATCTTCTCCACATATCCTTGTGTATATATATGTATCCAAATTGTACCTAAGATAATACAAAAAAATAATTCCCATTATATTATGCTACCTAATTTTTCTCTAGAATTTTCACATTTCTTTGTTACTAGATTATTTTTTTCGCATTTCTCTGTCACCTCTCTGTAATTTGTTTCTACCTTAGGTAGTTCCTTATACTCACCAATGCTATTAGCCACATACATTTCTCTACCACCTCTTTGTAATATGTTTCTACCAATCTCTCTCTCGAACTCATGTCCACTATGGTCGACTCTAAGCAAAATTCCAGGGAATCATCTTCGCTTACCCATCCGTCTCCCAATACTTCTATCAATCCTCAAACCACTCACGAAAACAATTTTACCCCTACAATCAATCAAAAAATCAATGGACATAACTATCTTTAATGATCTCAATCTATAATGGTATTTATCAATGGACGAAACCAATATGATTATCTTACAAGTGCTGCTATCCAAACAAGTTCAAGTGATCCTAGATTCAAAGTTTAGAGGGCAGAAAACAACCTTGTCATATCTTGGTTAATCACATCAACAAATATCGAGATAGGTGAAAACTTTCTCCTCTACACTACAACCAAAGAAATATAGGATGCAATCTGTAACACCTTCTATAGTAGTGAGAATACTGTTGAACTCTTCCATGTAGAGTGTATCCTACATGATCTAAGGTAAGGAGAAAACACAGTCACTACTACTTCATCACTTTGATGTAGTACTGGTAATAGCTGGACCTTTTTGAATCTTACAAATCTCAATGTTCTTATGACAGTACCTATTTCAAGAGAATACTTGAGACCAAACACATCTTCAAGTTTATGATGGGTCTTCATAAGTGACGAGTGCTTAAAAAACACTAAAATTACCATGATTTAATGTACTATAATTGATTAAATAGATTTGTATTTGTATGATTTTATCATATTTTATATAAATTATCTTTTCGGAATCACGGGTATTTATTATTATTTTTTAGATATTTTAGTTCAAAAATAACTTAAAGACTTAAAGAAAAAAATATTGGAGGCAATACCTCACAAATATATTGAGAAAATAAATGAAGAAAAGTCAAAAAGATGAAAAAATTGGTACTCCTCGTTGTATCCCGCGCACGCCAGCTACCCTTCTATCGTGCCAATCGTGTGTCTGTTGTGATTTTCGCGCCCCTTACACGTGCCAACCTATCCAAACGCATCCAAATTTAAATTTTGAAATTTCTCCCCCTTTTTTTGTCTTTCTCTCATCTATAAAAGGACCATCTTTCCCATTCCAAAACACACAAATTTAATGAGCTCTTTCTCTCTCTAGAAAGGTTTTTTATTATTTATTTTTTTAGTTTTTATTTTTAAAGTTCTTCTCTTTTTTAGAGGAACTAGTTATATTTTTATAAATTTTTATTTTTTTCGATTTAATAAACATATATGCAAATCCGTTTGGAGGTTTTCCAACAATAGAATTAACATTAAAATGTTGTAAGGATTTTAATTTGTCTGTGATTAAATTTAACATGATTGACTGTTTGTAAATATGATATAATTATAATGTTGTTATGCTTGCGAAATATTAAATAGGTAAAACATTTTCATAAAATAAATTGATTTTGTTTTTATTCAAGATTTTATATTAAGAATGTTAGAGAGAAATACATTATTTTTTATTACAAACTTAAATCTAATAATTAGATTTTAAGGTTTAATTATCCGGTCTCATTTAGAGTAAAGATCTTTTATTAGTTGGTACAATCGCTCGGTAGTTAGAGTGAAACTCTATTTCAAAAGTTTTTTTAAGAATTATTATTCAAAAATGTATTGTCGACATATTTTCAGTAATGATTTTAAAACTTGAAAGTTAATACTTAGATAGTTAAATTCTTAAGTTTAATTTGAACACCTTGAATAAAGTCTAATTATTTGACTCCGTCTAAAGATGTGCTTAGATGGTTTGCTATTTTCTTATAAATAAAGCTGAAATTTCATATTTAATTAATTAATAGATCTCACGTAAAGATATTAGTTAGTTAATATTAAACAAAATAATTTGGGCCCCTCCTAAGGACACTTTCATACAAAAAAGAAAAAATCAACAAATATTAATTTATATATTTAATAACCTAAATAATATGAGAAAACTTAATTAACCTAATTATTATATCCTTAAATACTTCACTCTTATGAATGATAAAATTTTCATTATTGTTTATTGAATCTATATTTATGTTTATGTTTATTTTTATATTATTAGATTAGGAAACAAACAAACCAAAATATCATGACAAGATGTTTAAGATTTAATTTTGTTTTTAATATTTTGAATAATAAATTAAAAACCACATATATTCCTTCCTTAGATTGACATTGGGAGTATACTTATCATTTGCTATAAAATGATTTGTGCACTTGCGAAATTTTTACAAATAATAAAACCAAAAAGGGTAATTTTGCAAGATTCGTATTTGTAATGTCGGTCTTGCAATTTCATTTTATCATCAATAAGTTACTTGATGAGGTACAAGGTCAAATACTCGGAACCAAACCCCTACTAAGTCTCTGAGAAGCCTTTTTTGAGGTACGTCGATAGGAGAATCAAAAGCGAGTCATGATGGGACATTTTAATACACATGCATTCACTGATGGCTCAGCCTTTACTACTGCCAAAGGCCACATGCTCATGGTCAAATCTGATGCCAGTGTCGAAAGGGACGTCCTTGATGTTCCAATTGTAAGAAGTCAGGGCGTGTTAGAGAAACTTGTTGGAAGTTACATGGAAAGCCACCAGATTGG
Source organism: Hippophae tibetana (assembly GCA_037013495.1). Taxonomy (NCBI): domain Eukaryota; kingdom Viridiplantae; phylum Streptophyta; class Magnoliopsida; order Rosales; family Elaeagnaceae; genus Hippophae; species Hippophae tibetana. The sequence goes on along the minus strand of CM072812.1, from coordinate 79,764,902 downwards.
AAGCCAAACAAGACTGCTGGTGATTGTGAGGGTTGGACAAATGCAATGTCCATAAAAGCAAACCAAATCTATTTTTCGAAGGATCAGTTGGAGCTACTTCAACATCTAATTAGCAAGGCAAGTTTGGTAGCCATTCTATTAACAACTGGGACAAGGAATAGTTTTGAGGATAGCAATGAAAACCAAGCACTTCTTGGATAGTAGATTCAAGCGCATCATATCATATGACAAGTGATAGATCATTATTCTCAATTTATATTCCAAGTCAAGATTATCGCACAGTGTGCATTGCTAATGGTTCATACTCAAGAGTTGATGGAATAAGAACTATATATCTCTCATGCAATCTCATTCTATACTCAATGTTCTTTGTACCTGATCTTAAGTGTAATCTAATCTCTATAAGAAAATTAACCTATGATCTTTTCTATGAGACTAGTGTTTTTGGAAAATTTTGTGTTTTTTAGAACTCGGGTTCGAAGAAGATGATTAACAATACTGAAATTTGTGCAGGTATGTATCTCCTTAAAGTAGACTCTTCTTTTGTCCCAACTCAAAATAAAAATAAGAATATTATCATACCCTAGCATTCGTTAGATCAATCAAATAAAACAAGTGCAATCATGTTGTGACATTATCGTCTAGGTCATCCAAATTTCTTGTATTTGAAACGTTTATTTCTATCATTATTCATGAATAAAGACATAAAGTTATTTCAATGTGATGTCTGTCAATTATCAAAGTACACTAAAAGTACATATATCCCATGACCATACAAACCAACTCTCCCTTTTTTCTCTTATCCATGGTAATATCTTGGGGCCAACCAAAATCCCTAATATTTTTGTAGTTAGGTAGTATCTTTTTTTGGTTGATGATCACACATGATTAAGTTTGACCTTCCCCATGAAAGATAAATATGAAACGAGCCAAATCTTTAAAAAAATTCATACCATGATTCAAACTCAATTTTGAAGCCAAACTTCAAGTCTTTAAAACTGATATTTTCCAAGATTTCTTCAACTCCATTCTCAATCCTTGTCTCCAATCTTATGAAATTTTCTATCAAAGCTCATGTGTGGATACACCTCAACAAAATGGTATGGTAGAGCGCAAAAATCGTCATGTACTTGAGGTTGCTTGTTCATTACTTCTAGTCTAATGTACCTAAGAAATTATAAGGTGAGGCTATCCATACGGGAACCTATCTCATTAATAAAATTCCCTAGCCTATTCTCAACTTCAAAACTCCAATTCAATCACTCTTTGATCTCTATCCAAACTAACACCTCTTAGTTTCCTAAATTCCTCTAAAACAATTCGATTGCACTTCAATTATTCAAATCCACCCTCATAGCCAAGGTTAGCAATACTGATCTTACAGATACTTTGATTTTATATTTATAAAACTCTCGCAAGTGCACAAATTATTTTATATAAAATGACAAGTATACTCCCAAGGTCGATATAAGGAAGGAATATATATGATTTTTAATTTATTATTCAAACTCTTAAAAACAAAATTAAATCCTAAATATCCTGTCACGATATTTTAATTTGTGTTTTCTAATCTAATAACATAAAAAAATAAACATAGATATAGATTCAATAAACAATTATGCAATTTTTTATCATTCATCACAGTAGAGTGTTTATGGATATAATAATTAAGTTAAATATATTTGCTCATATTATTTAGGTTATTAAAAATATAAATTGATATTTATTGATTCTTCATTTTTTATATAAATGACACCTTTGGTGAGATTAGATATTATTTGTTAATTAAACAAATCAATTGACGCCCATATATGGATGAGGTTGATAATTAATTTGGTTAATTAAATTAATTCATTTTTTCTAAGAGATTCAAAATGAACCATTTAAATGCTACCTTTGTTAAGGTTAGACATTTTAAACTTTATTCAAAGTGTCAAAATTAAACCCAAGAATTTAATTATCCAAGTATCCGAGTACTAAGTTTCAAGTTTTAAAACCATTATTGAAAATATGTTGTCAATATTTTTTCGAATGATAATTCTTATAAAAACTTTTGAAATAGATTTCATTCTAACTATCGGGTGATTTTACCAACAAGTAGAAAAGAACTACTCTAAATCAGACCGGATAATTATACCTTAAAATCTAATTTTCAAATTTAAGTTTGTAATGCAAAATAATATATTTCTCTCTAACATCCTAAAGATAAAATCTTGAATAAAAACAAAATAAAATTTATTTTATAGAAATGTTTTACCTATTTAATATTTCAAAAATATAACAACATTATTATATCATATTTATAAACAATCAACTATGTTAAATTTAATCACAGATAAATTAAATATAATATATAAGAATATAAAATAAAAATAACTGTAAAGAATTCATTTAAAATTATACCTCAAAAAAATCCTTAGAAAACTTTGATACTAATTTTGTTTATGGAAAACTTCCAAATGGATTTGCATTTCCATTTATTGAATCAAAAACTAAAAATCTATAAAAGCATACCCAGTTCTTCTTAAAAAGAGAAGAACTTTAAAACTAAAAAAAAGCTAAAAAAAACTAAGAACTAGAGAGAGAAATGTGTGATTTTTGAGATTTAATGGATGATTTTTACAATGGGAGAGAAGATCCTATTATAGTGAGGAAAATGCCAAAAGAAAGTGAGAAAATATCTCAAAAATTGATTTTGGACGTGTTTGGATAGGCTGGCACGCTTGTGGAAGGAGAGATTTGCGGTAGACTCAACATTTTTGACCATTTTGACCCATTTTGTTCAATTTTTTCATTTTTTTACTTTTTCTCAACACATTTGTGATGTATTGTCTCCAGTATTTTTCTTCGATTCTAAGTTATTTTTGAACGAAAATACCTAAAAAATAATAAAAATATTTATGATTCTAAAAAGACAAATTTATATAATAATATAATAAAATCATACAAATATAAATCTATTTAATCAATTAAAGTACATTAAATCATGGTAATTTTAGTGCTTTTTATGCAATAATCATAACTCCTAACCAGCTATTTGCTAGTCACTTAGCTAGAGAAGCGATAAAAACTAAAAATTAAACTATCCTAAATCACTTATGTAGATTAACATGGTTGCATTTAGCGTACGCAACAAGCTTTTAAACCTAAGTTGTCCTAGTGGACGAGTTTAAGTCTAATGAGGGTGTTCAATAATGATACCCACAAACATTGAACTAAATGTAAAATTTAAAAGAAATAACAAAAATAAACAAATCAAAAACTAAAATTATAACAAAATAAAAACTAAATAAAATAAAAAATTAACTTAAAAATAAATAAAAATAAGACAAGAAAACAAAACAAAACATAAAAATATCTCATGCTTTTTAATCTTCTTTAGGATCAAAATTAAAACCTAAAGCATAATTTATTTTAAATTTCTTAAACAGTCATAGTTTATAATAATAATTAGTTGAAAATAATTTTCATATTTCATTTTAAAAATGTTTCAATTTAAATTTACCCAATTTTAGTGTAAAAAATTTCAAATTCGCTTTGACTCTATCCTTACAAGTCAATACTCTCAAAACATTGAATGCTATGAGGTTTAAGCATTCATACTAAGACGTATGAGAATAGAGTTTATGTTTAGAAATGAACTAATAAGTTCACATAATTATAAAAAAAAGAAAGGCTTAAAAATATAGCATAATTTTGATCTCATTTAAAGAATCGAATGTATAAATTATAAATATATTATATATATTATTTTCATGCATCAATCAAACTTATTACGCAAAAATCGAATGTATAAATGTAATGACTTCTAGGAAAATTATTTCCTATAACTTTCTTTTGTAATTAGTCTTTTCTCATAACTTTGTAGGATATGTGGATCATAATATATAGATTATACTATATATTCTTTATCTCTATATTTTTTAAGAGATTTTTCAATATATTTTTTTAGAGAGTAGGCGTATGTACAAATTGTACATTTTTGTAGGATTTTGATGAGTGATTAATTTTGTGGCTTTTCTGTTTAATTTTGGTTTAGGTAACCTCAGATATGTTTCTTTTTGGTAGAAGTTATGCATGAATGATATAAAGACATATACTATCAATTTCTACTTAAATCATTTAATCTATCCAAATGAAAAATAAATATACGAAACTCTATTAAGATGAGAAAATTCATACATTTAATGTTAATACCTGTAGAGATCATCTAAAAATTTTAAGAAATAAGAAATGTGTTTGGAGTAGAAAAAATATATTTCACATAGAATAAAGGAAATTAAGTTCAAATTATATCTCACAATGGCAGTCTCTACTATTTGATTTCTAAACACTGATTTTTGGTTCATTATAATTTTACACTTCATCATGAAATACTACTTATGACAAAAACTAACTAATTATCATATTAAAAATTTTATGTTTTCAAAAATTAATCTAATTGTGCAAAAGACAACTATTTACTTAAATTTGATTTAAAAAAATGATAAATTTTTGTGAGAATTTTTTTAAAACTAATCCTAAAATTAGAAAAACATTACTAAACTATACAAAAAAAAAATATTATCAAACACAATAAAAATGAAAGTGTGAACATAAATATTTTTAAAATTGTTAAAAAAATTGAAATTAAGCATGGTAACTTTTCACCACCCCTAATCTAGAATTTACATTGTCATTAATGTAATAATTGTAAAATAAAGATAAAGAGAAAATAGAAGAAAAATTACCTATTTCTTGAGAATATGCAAGTAGTGATGGAGAAATACAGGTATCACTATTACAAAAATGGGTATTTAAGTCTATATGTAAAGTTAGTTTTTGAAAAAAAATGACTTATAATGAATTTAAAGTTGGTTTGGTGTATAACCGACGCTACATATAGCGTTAGTTAACGTGTAAAACTGACGCTACACGTGGATGTAATGTCGATTCTACGTGTAAACCGACGCTACACATGTGGATAGCATCAGTTCACACACGTGGTTTAAAGTCTATTTTTAACCAACTTTAATAGTCTATTTTGTAGTAGTGTACATTTGTCATATTCATCATTAAAGTTTATACAGACAGATCGTGGTGAAATTCTAACATCTTAACAAATATTTTTAGGTTTATTAATTCTAAAATTGTTCACATGCAATTAAACTAAAATAAACAAAATAAATTAAATAAAAAATAAAAGAAAATTACCTAAAATGATGGGTTGTTTCCCATCAAGTAGTTAGTTTAACGTCTTAGCAAAACATAACTTAGAAGATTTCATTTTAAGTAAACTCAATATTCTCACATCATTGAGTCAATCAAACCTATAGGTAGGACACGATTGTCTACATATACTTTTTAAGTCATGCCTTATGAATTTTCAAAATTTTATTTACTTAAAACTAGGAACATGATTGTGGGTTTTAGATAACCCACTTCTAGGTGCAAGTCAAATAACTAAGGCATCAAAATACTTTTTTACATAGATTTAACAAAGCAGCTATCTCCTTTTATCAAAAATTATAATTAAAAACTTTAAAATTTTGGAATTAGTTTCAAAAAAAAATTTATCCTTTTTTTAAACTAATCTAACACTAAATATTAAACAATAAAAAATAAAAATTAAGTAAAACAAAAACAAAAGAAAATAAAAAAAGTTAGAAAAAAAATAAAAAAATAATACAGATTTTACAATATATGTAAACAATTAATTATTAATACATATAATCAATTATTTTACACCAAAGAAAGTTTAGAAAACAAATTAAAATTTAATACATATTTAGAAAACTTTTCTTTTCTTTTTTAATTTAATAGTAATAGATAATTATTATAATGATGAGTCTTTTAATTTATTTTTTTAATTTATCAACTAAAAGATAATTAATAGAGTAATCAATTATTTATTAGACTAAATATAATTTAAAAAATAAATAAATTAAAATTAAATTATAGTTACATTATATTATATGAAAAAAAATATTTATAGTTATAGTAGACTTGATCAATCGAAATATGATATGTAACTTATATGATTAAGACGATTATTTTTATATGTAAGTAAACTCGCTATATATATATTAATTAACCATTTTATTTATGTTTAGATTCTTTAGTTTTTTTTCGATCGTGCATTAGCTGTTATGTTTATTTTAGAAAAAAAGTACTCTTATTTTCTATTTAAGCACGTATAGTATAGTTTCTTATTCATGCAAAATATGCACTAATTTCTTAAACACCTATAATTCAAATTCAATTTAATAGTTTTGTGATTAGTGTATCATTGCACAATTAGGTATATAAGTAGATAAAAAATAGACATATATAGAATAGAGAAAAGTTCATTTAAGTAGTTTTAATTAGTGTACATTAACTTGTATAGTTTGGTCTAATGGCTTTAAGTCAAAGGTTTGAGCTTCACAAGTATTTAAAAAATAATAATGTACATTTGTTTCTCATATTATAAATTGTATATTTTTAAATAATAATATGTAAGTTTCATTCAACTATCAAGACGATATAAATTGATGATCCATGTAACATAGTTCATTTTCTCCTCAAGAAAATCAGAAAACCAAACAAGCTCTGTTTACAATCAAAAGCATGTTTTGCCAACCTACGAACAACTTCATTACATTCCCTTGTGGAATATACAAACTTTATAAAAACTCTCATATCAAAATTCCTAATTTCATTAACCAACATATTATCTTCCATAAAACAAGACTCATAGTTATCAATCATTTGTATAGCTTTTTGACAGTCACTTTCAATAATGATTGCACCAAAACCTTGCTTTTCCACTTGTGTATAAACTAGCAAAATTTCCCACAGTTCTGCGCACAAAGAAGAAGGTTGTCGTTGTTGAAGCTCACAACCATAATTGACACGTCTCCTTCTCCATTTCTATAGAAAAAACCATTCCCTATAGTATTGTTAGTCCCATTTAGTCTCGCATTAGTATTAATTTTCTAGAACCCAACAAGAGGCTTTTCCTACTTCTTTGCTATTATGACGCCAATAGCACTCCTCACATCCTTTTCATTCACCTTTTGGAACTCATCACATAAGAATCAAATCCATTGTAAAAGAAAATTAGTAGGCCTACCACTCTTCTTATGAAAAAGCTCATTTATATTATGCCATACACCCCAACACAAATAGTAAAAAAGACGCATGTCATCTTCAAAAGAGATAAAAAATATATCATAACTCAAGTCAATGAAAGATTTATCATTAAAGTGTAAGCATAAATTAATCGACCTAAATGCAGAATAAAAAAAACTAAATGGATAAAAAAATAAGTAAAACAAGGATCTTACCTCCAGTCATTGAAATTGTTCTTAAAGCTCCAAACTGATAAAAAATGATTTCCTTTCTATGCTAGGAACTTCTATGCTCTTAACATCACTTAAATAGATGATATTGTACTGAAAATTTTGTTTTGAGCTTAGGAACCATAACACCCATTTTATAGTTATGTTTCTCATCAAAGCATCGACATCATTACAAGCTCCAGCCATAACCGACGAAGTCTTCAATGACAGAACCTTTTAGACCATTAAATGATCTGTTAAAGAAAAATAGAAATGTAATTTGAAATTGGAGAGTAACAGATAGGTTACATAAAGCTCATATGTACCATAGAAAAAATGAGATTGATGCCAAAGTTCTTTAGCATACTTGCAATTCTAAAAAACATGCAGGATAGTATCATAGTCACCATTGGACATTCTACACTAAGGGACTCTGAAACTTTCCTTCAATACAAGTTAAGTGGAGTAAGTAGTGCCTCTTTACAAGTCCTCCAAACCATTAGCTTGATTTTGCTAAAAACATGAAGCTTCCATTGCTTCCCCCACCACCTCTGCCTCTGTAAAGAGCTCAAGCTAGCTTTAAAGTTACCTTTTGGCTTAGACCGTCTCAAATCCTCAGTTAGTCAGTTGTTATGCTTAACAATAAAAGAGCCCATTTGGTTGTTAGCCCAAATAAGTTTTTCATGGTGATGAATATCACTTAGGATTTGAAGAATTACTTCACCTTCCATTTCATTTGTTAGGACTATAAGTGTTGCTATTTTTGTGGACAAAATATTTATCTGTAAATTTGTTTTTAGGCCTACTATCAAGTCTATCAAGAAAATCCAAACAAATGCTCGAGTTACAGATAATTGTACTTCATGTATATCTTTGATAACTACGACACATATGATTGAATTTATGCATTTAATAGCACATGCTCATAAATATGAAATTACTTTTATTGCTAAAATATTAATTTAAACATGAATCAATTTATGAAATTACTAATTTAATATTTTTAAAATGTGTTTTAAAAAATGACTTTTTATAGTATTAAAGTTTTTAATGGGCTTTGTATATATATATATATATATATATATATATATATATATATATTTATGTATATACACACACACATTAGGGTTAAGGGCAGGTCGAATAGAAAGAAAAAAAACTGCTACAAATTGTTATATATGTGCCAGTCGTTCGCTGTCGAAAAAAAAAGAAAAAGTTAACATTCAAGAACGTCACTTGAAGATGATATAGGAATTAATATAGATATGTTGTGAATGAAAAGGTAGAGTTGCACTAGTGTTCATATGAACAAGGGAAACTTTCATCACCAACATCAGTTCTTACATATTCTGGCGATAAAGGTAATTAACATATATATATATATATATATATATATATATATATATATATATATATATATGGCGATAGAGGTAATTAACACACACATATATATATATATATATATATATATATATATATATTGATTTATAAGATGATGATTTTAAAAAATTTGGCAATTACAAAAGGGATTAAATAGGTTGGTTAATACTAAATTGATATTATACCAGATATATTTATTTGGTATTTTTATATTTATATAGTTTCTTCTTGATTATATTCTTATGTATTTAAATTAAATAATTTTATGTGTGATCATAATTATTTGATTTGATTATTAAATTTTAAAGAAGCTATTTTTATTGATTTTTGTTTAATCTTTTTACTCTAGAATTTACTAGTTGATTTGATTTAAATGATATATATGTTGAATCGTCTAGTTATGATTATTCATTGTTAAATCTGTTCTAAAACACACAGAGACACTTGTGCATTTTTTTGTGCTAATCTTTTTGCAGTTGATTTATGAATGGTCTGGTTGGCGGAGAGCTTATTGGAATGTTGGTCTGTAAATCGCTTACACTAATTTTAAAAACTGTGAAAACAGAGCAGAGACTCGTAAGTAAAGTACATTGAGACAATATCCTAGGTAGGGTAGCATAAAACCAAATTTGTACTTGAATATTTGATTTTCATAGTGAAAAGTTAGGTGGTTTGGTGGACCTGTGGTTTTCCTCTTAGGTCATTATTGTGGCCTAGGTTGTTTCCACTTAAAAATATCGTGTTATTATTCTATTTCTGCACTTTATTTTTACACATGATTGCATGTTTGACCGCTTTATTTAGGTTATTAAATTATAAATTGGTAAAAATTAAAAATAACCTAGGTTAATTATGTCCATATCTTATAAACTTTCATCATTAAAGCAAACTATTAACCACATGAACCTCTAATCACTAGTGTTAGTGATAAGTGAGTCAACTAAAGCATCATTTTATCAGAGAAATAACTTTTGGTCTAAAACCATGAGGTACCCAATGATCCATATACACAACAAGACCCTTTTCATTTCCAATTCTCCATCTTGTACCCTTATTAATGAACTTTATACCCCACGTAATGCTTTTCCAAACAAAGGAAGAGTAGGCAAGAACACTCACCTTTAACTCACTATCCCTTGGAAAGTACTTCCCTTTCATAGCTTTATCAACAAACGAGTTAGGTTTTTGAATTAATGGACAACAATGCTTTTACAATATAGCCTAGTTGAAAGATACCATATTTTAAAAACAAGTTCCCTAAATTTTTCAATCTAAACAATTTATCTCAACCATACTATGTAAAAGTATTTTCTTTAACTCAAAATCCTAGAAAAATCATGAGATTGTGAAGCTCGTCATAGAGAGCAATAAGTGGCCTAAAACAAGACATCATGCAAAAGGATAAAGCTTGGATTATCAACTTTATCAAGACCTCTTTTCCAACTCTAGATAAATTTTTCTCCTTTCACAATTTTAGCTTATGTTTGAAAAAAAAGTTTAAATCAAAGAAAAATATTATTCTATCAAGTAATTAAAACACGATTAATACTCAATCTTTTTATCATGATACATTGGCAATTAATAAACACTTTTTACAAATTTTTTACTAATCATCACTATTTTATTTTAATATTTTATTATTTTTTAAAATAAAATATATATTTAAATAATTCTCTCATAATTTTATTATTATTAATTTTTTCTTAAATAATTTCATATAAATGTTACTTCTATCATTGTAACTCATGTTTTAAACACTTGGTAAAAATTATTAAAATAATATTATTTATTTTTTAATAAACTTATTTTTCTCACATTTTATAATATAAGAATTAAACTATCAAAATTATGAAATTTGAAAGAGTAGTACAACTCAAAAACTTTAAAGAAAAAGAGTATATTATTTTGAAAATATCAAAATATACTACCATTATTATTCAATATTGTTATATAAAAAAAAGATTATTATTATTCAATCTCAATTATTCAAATAGAAATAAAAATAAGAATTAAATAATTGAATAGTACTCATGTTACGGAAATCGTGCCGCCATGGATCACGAACATTGGCGGACTTTTGTCTTAAAAGGGCAATAAAAGTGGACAAATTACACTTGAGGTTGCTGATTGATTTTTTTATTAAATTTGGGATTTTTAACCTTTTGTCTACCTTTTATAACCGATAGGTCCGATACACGTATACGACTTAAAAAGACATAAAAAATGACAGGTAATCAAGCAAGAACAGCTTATCTTGGGGCAAAAATTCATCTTTATCTTTCAAATGGATCCCAATCTCCAACGCAAAAACCCAGATAAGGTCTCCTATTGAAAAGAGAAGAAGAAAACCCAGATAACAGAAGCCATAGAAAAGAAAAGGAGATAACAGAGAAGAAGCTGAACAAGGAAAGTATCCTATTGTCTAACTACAAAACTAATTTTTTTCTTCATTGGTTCACACTCCTAGCATCTATTTGGTTTCTCTAGCAGGTTTCGGATTATGACTCATAAGAATAGAAAGTAAAATTTTAATATTAAGTAAGAAGCTTTGAAGATCGATAATGCCTTCTGCTTTTTGATCTAGTTTCTGTATTCTTTTCGATTAATTTGTAGCCAGTCAAAATGGTCTTCATATCGGTGGTCTTTGTAGAGGTTACTCAAGTTTGGCCATCTTCATATGTAACCCTATACTTTATTAATGTTTTTGCTTATTTTTATCAATTTTATCCAAGGAAAATTAATGATGAGAAGGTGCACTAGAAAAATTGAAACTATTGAAACATCAATTCATTATTCTAAAACTCAAATTAGCTAAAACTAACTTTTGAGATTTTTTTTTCCTGAATATCTATGTGCTATGTGCTGAAATTCAAGTTACTTGGCTCGGAAGTGATTATACAATAGAAAGGGGGGCCACTGGGTTGTCAGGGGAAGATGCTCATAATTTCCTTAAGACATTCACCATTGCTTGCACACACTCCTTTTGTTTTTCTTTAATTTTCTTGTAAGGCTATATATAGCCAAAGAGATGGAATAATAAGGAAAAAAATATTATACAAATCCCAGCTCTTCTTACTAATCTTCTTCTTTCCTAATCTCTCTAAAATATAATCATATCAATGGTATCAAAGTCGGTTCCAGCCATGGACAACCGCACGAAATCGACGTTGAGTTTTTCAACAAGGTATCTGAGATCTTGGCACAACATGAGTCCAGATTCGAGCGAGTGGACACTGCCTTACAAGTGGTGTTGATCGAGCTGCGAGTTCTTCGCATCTCCCACAGCTCATCTCTGAACCCAAAACTCACACTCAAATCTGAATCAAATCCATACCCAAGAACATTTGTTCAAGCTAATACTTCTAATTTTAAACACGCAGTTCAAATGCTCACTACTTCTTCAGGAACTTTCAAACACCAATCCTCACCTTCATCTAAACCAAACACCCATCCTTCACTTGAACCCATGCACCCAATTAGAGAAGCCCTAGTGCAGTTAACCTCAACAGTCGTCACTATCCCATCTCTCGTAGGTAACAGGGCTACTAACAACGCCCAAACCCTTACTTCGCCTAACGTCCTGAAGGCGTCGATTCAACTTGACATTGTCAACTTCGTTCATTCCAAGAACAAATGGAAACCCTATGCCGTTAGCGAGAAGGCCGAACACCAAGCCTCCGCTGAGTCATGGGGTAACAGACGCGTTGTTCCTGGTATCCCTAGTGTTCCTGGTGGTGGTACTTACAGGGTTGGCCAGGGTACTTTCTGAAATAAATGTCGTGGTGGTCGCATGTTCGTTCCCACTAAGATTTGGCGTGGGTGGCACCGTAAGACTAAGGTTAACCAGAAGCTATACGCCCATGTCTCGGCTATAGCTCCACAGTTGCCCTTGTTCTTCTCAGCTTCGTTCACAGTTCGAAAGCTAAGCTCAAAGGGGTTTCTATGTACTCATAAACGAATGGTTGATAAGCAGCAGCAACTAACTATTGTTCAAAAATTTGTTAGGCAGTTCCATCTGACTTCTAACATTTCACTTGCTCAAAACTGCTATAGGGGTTTTTGAGCACCTGATATGCAGTAGAGGCAGTATGCTTATAGAAAATACTCAAATATTGCAGTGTGGAATCGATCTTCCCCAACATGTAGAGCTCCCACTGACCTATCTAGGGTTCAATCAACATTGTTCCCTAATTTTGTTAGGATGCCTACAGAAATAGGAAACTTCCTTGTTAAATTCCTTATGGGTGGAATTCCTGTTGTTGTGTCCCAGACAGCTACTGCCCTAATCGAATGTGTTAAACTGTGGATTCAAAATTAGGATGAGATGATAAACTCGGGTAGGCTTCCTAAACACTGCCAATACATTGGTGACTGCTTCAAGAGAACAATCAAGATTACTTCAAGAGGCTATTTAACTTTAAGGAAGATAGAAATGATTATTGGAAATGGGTTGCGGAAAGCTTAGGTTCCAGGGGTGTTATTGGTGCCTCCTCATTTTCCTTTGTTTACTCCTTGGATTATGTTAGAACCCTCTTGGCTAATGATTCAAAGGCTGCAAGGAAAGGAAGAGAAAGACAATTTGATGGTTTAGTTGGTGTCTACAGAAAGACTAAAAAAATTGAGGATATTGCTGGCCCTTATCGTGGATTCAACATTTCTTGTGTTGGAATCATTGTGAACCATGGTTTGTACTTTGGAAGGTATGATTCTCTTAAGCCTGTACTTCTCACCAACAAAATGCAAGGGTTTGGCGTTGAGATAGCAAAAAACATAATCCTAGCTGGCATTAAGCCTATGACTGCATAATGAGGGCACAATAGAGCTCTGGGATTTGTCAAGTAACTTTGTTTTTGCTAAGAATGATGTTTGTAAAAACAAAGCTCTTGCTTTTGTTCAAAAGATGCAAGAACTCAACAATGCCGTTGTGGTACAAACTTGGACAAAAAAATTGACCAAGGAACAACTTCCCGAATTCAAGGTGGCTGTATTCACTGACATCAGTCTTAAAAAGCCATTGAATACAATAACTATTGTCCTAACCATAAACCTCTTGTTTCTTTCATCAAAATTTTGGTTAGAGGTTTTTTTGGATCCGTGTTTTGTGATGTTGGACCCAAGTTCATATTGTTGGTGTGGATAAAGAGAATGCTCAGAAGCTTATATCTATTGCTGGTAGCATCAATGAGAGTTTGGGAGATGGAAGGTTAGATAATGATGTGATTAGGAAGAGTAACCTTAGTAGATAATTCTTATTTCGTGATGGGAACATTGGGCAGGCCAAATCAACAGTTGTTGCTTCAGTTGTTGCATCAATTAATCCTCATTTCAATATTAAAGACCTACAAAATAGAGCTAGCCTAGAGATTGAGCATGTCTTAGACATGCTTTATGGGAGAATTTGAGTATTGTTATTAATGCACCCGACAATGTTAATGCTAGGCTACATACTGATAAGAGATTTGGTAAGTTGGAACTCCAATACCAACATGAGTATGCTGGAATTAGCACTAGCGTTGGTTTGACTACAAATCCCAGAGTCAACTTCTCAGGCACGGTTAGGAACAATGCCTTTGCAGTTAGAATTGACCTTACCTTTGATACTGCCTCTAGAAACTTTACTAAACTCAATGCAAGGCTGAATTACACCCATTATGATCTCATTATTTCTCTGTCATTGAATGATAAATGTGACGCCCTTACAGCTTCCTATTACCACGTAGTTAGCTCTTTCACCAACACTGTTGTTGGTGTGGAAATGTCCCATAATTTTTAAAGCAATGAAAACATTCCTACAATTGGCACGCAGCATGCATTTGATCCCTTGATCATGGTGAAGGCTTGTGTGAACAACTACGGGACAGCCAGTGATCTTATTCGACGTAAATGGTACCTAAATTCCCTCTTTACTATTTCAGTAGAGATGGATACTTGTGCAATTGAAAAAAGCACAAACCCTGATGAGGTTGTTGTTGATAACTGCCCTGATGCTTTTATCCATGTTATCAATAATCCTATCAATTCCACAATGCCTATTGCAACAGATGTCTTCAAACAGAAGGGTGTCTTGATCCAAAAAAGCTCTTCGGTGTTTCTACATTGGATGTTGTGAGGGAAAATACAATTGTTGCACAATTCTTCCTTTGCTATCAAAAACAATACCCGTTGTGAATTTCAGTGACGAAGAAGTTTAGGAACTAACTGTCAGGATTCAAAATGTTGGAACTGAAAGTGTCGAAGCAAAGGCAGGTGTTGGTTTTGGTACATTGTCCATGGCATATGATATAGCTAGATTTATTGAGTCATCGTTTCGTGCTCTTGATGGGGATGGTGATGTTTACGAGTGTTCTTATGTACAGTCAGTCCTAACTGATCTCCCATTCTTTGCATCCAAGGTTAAGTTTGGAAGGAATGGAGTTGAAGTGTTGATATCATCTGATCTTCAAAGACTTACTGAATATGAACAGAAGGTTTTAGAAGCCCTCAAGCCATAACGTAAGGCCCACATTGAGAAGGGATTTTAGCAATTGTCAATGGTTTCTAAAGACAATGGTGCATTTTTGTTCAAACTGTGGGCTTTGCTCCAAGGTCAAGTCAAGGCTACCTTTTTGCTCCTGTCTCAAAACACATGTTGTAATCTTACAAAGTCATATCTCAACTGTATCATTGAGGACAAGGAATCTAAAAGGGGGGGAGGAATGATATGTGTTGAAATTCAAGTGACTTGGCGCGCAGAAATGGTTACACAATGGGAAGGGATACCACTAGGTTGTTAGGGGGAGATGCTCATGATTTCCTTCACACATTCACCATTGCTTGCACACACTCCTTTTGTTTTTCTTTAATTTCCTTGTAAGGTTATATATAGCCAAAGAGATGGAATAATAAGGAAGGAAATATTATACAAATCCCAGCTCCTCCTACTATTCTTCTTCTTCCCTAACCTCTCTAAAATATAATCGTATCACTATGTGATTATTTTTTCATGTTGTTCTTCTGTATTTTTGCTTCAATCGTGTTTACTATGATCAACTTCTTTGACAAATATTTTTAAGTTGGAAATCAAAGAAAAATCAAGGTTAGACCAATTATTCCCCAATTTATTTTTAATTCTACACTTTATTCTATAACTATTTTTTCAAGAGTAATTAAAACATGACTAATACACTTAAATTTCAACATATTTGATATTTTTTACTTTTGAATATTTGGGTTTGGAGAAAATATGTAAGAATTTTAATATGTTGGTTGCTATTAGTTTATTTATTCACATTCTGAAAAGTTTTATCTTCCATTAAATCCGATCACTGTTAGAACTTGTAGAACGGTCAATGATGACTAGAAAATAGAATTAGTGAAGCTTTTTTTTTTTATCATTTAAGTCTTGCAAAATGTTTTTAATTGCTTCTTTGATCGATATTACGTGTAAAATTTTAAAGTCTCAGTTTAGCTGTCTGTATGATGCTTTGTTCTACCAGGTTATTATTCAGACAGAGACAAGTCAGGAATTGAACAAAGCTTCATAGGCTTTAGCTTCCCTCCAAGAAAAAGCAGCTGTGCTGCTTTAAATGTTAGATACATACAAATCTGAAAAAGTAAATAAATTGCTTGTCTAGCATGCATTGTCAAATATCTTATTTGAGACATATCAATAGACTGATTGATTCTAATTGTTTTCCTTTCTGTTCTATAATTTTTGTTTTAGTTGTTTTCGAATAGTGATTAATTACAAGTGATCTGCTTGAGTCCAATGGCATTAGTTGGGAGTCAGTATATTTAGAACTTTGACTACCATGGTAACTTTTGTTTTATGATAAAAAAATATAGTGGAAGGAAATAAGTTTTTAATGAAAATGGAGACTTGGCTTCATCTTTTCTCATTTTCTGGTATATGGGTGGCTTTCTTTTAACAAAACCCAAAGTCTTCATGTCGTCCATCACAGTTTAGTCATTTGAGTAGATTAGATTGTGCTAGGAAAAGTCTCCAGTTTTTTTAGTGATTATTGTTGGATGTTTGAATTCAATTAGTATATAATTATTGCATTAAGTGAAAGAATTAGTAGTGTGTTTACATCATTGTTATTTTCTTTTATTTGTGCTTAAGATTTATGAATTTTAGGATTCTTTATTTTGACGGTAGATGCAAAACGATAATCTCAATTAGATATCACATTTTATTAATAAAAATAAGACTACATATTGTTTGGTCTTTTTTTTCTTTTGTATAAGTTGTACTATACAAGGATTTTTTCACTAACCTTTCTAGAATAGAAGATATTTTTTTTATATTGTTCGATTCATTAATATGATAAAATAATAGTTAATTTCATTAGAGTGATTGATTGTGAATAATTTTAATATTACAATTATCAACATTTATGTAAAAATTAAATGCTATAAGTTGATAATCAACCATTCTTTTGTATGTTATGTTTATTGTTTAGTACTCAAAGATGATTGCTCTTTTTTTTTTTTGTTCATTTTCTATTTTTAAGTTATATGATAAATATGTAGGATCCATTTAGTTGATATATCATCCTCTCGTTCCTTATGTATCGTTTTTTGTATTTTTTTTTACTTTTTAGATAGTATTTTTAAGTACAAATCTATTATGCCAGCTTCAATTGAATTAAAAGAAGTAAAAGAAAGAGAACTATCAATCGTATTTGAAGGTCCAGTACGCTAGTTTGTAAGATCTCACTTATTTGTTTCAGAAGCATTTTATAATGAAGAAAAATATTTAGAGATGGTCGAGAGAAACATAATTTTTGTTTATTTTTCTTTGATTTTTCAAATGTATATACAATAATATAAATATGATTAAGAGTTAGATAAATAAGTCACTAATCTAGAAATAATATAGTTGATATTAACAATTAAATTACAGTTTGTTCTATACTTAATTCATATCCTGTATAATACTAATACAACTTAATTAAAAATATTCTTAGAAATTCTACACTTTCTCTCGTAATAGATATTAATTATTCTCAACTTGTAACTCAGTTTTTTAAAGATTATTCGAGGTAATGCTTTGGTAAGGATATCTGCAATTTGATTATGAGTATATTTATATAGGAGATTTACGATTTTTCTATCTAACTCTCTTTAATGAAATTATGATCAATTTTTACAACATATTTGGTTCGGTCATGATGAAATGGGTTTTTTGAAATTCTTATTCCAACTTGATTATCAAATTGCATGTTGATAGGTTCAGTAGTTGTGAATTCCATTTTATTGAGTAGTCTTCTTAACCACATTTTTTCACAAATCTTATGGGTCATAACTCTGAATTCAACTTTTGTACTACTTTGAGCGACTATTGAATGTTTCTTACTTTACAAAGTTATAAGATTTTCCCATATGAATGTACAATACCCAGTGGTAGATCTACGATCCATTATAGAGCCTGTCCAGTTAGCATCTATAAAGACTTCAATTTTCTTGGTGGGAATCTTACTGAAGTATAATCCTTTTCCTGGTGTCATCTTGAGAAACCTGAGTATACGATAAATCGCCTCTATGTGCTCTTCAATGGGACTGTTCGTAAATTGACTTACAACACTCATTGAAAAATCAATATCTGGTCTAGTGGGATAGGTAAATAAGTTTTCCCACTAATCTTTGATAACGGTATTTGTCCACAGGTGCATTGTTTTCTTTGATTATGAGTTTTGATGTAAAGTCCATCGGAGTTTCTACCGGTTTACACCCAACATCATTTTAGTTTCCTTAAGAAGATCAAATACATATTTCCTTTGAGATATAGATATGCCTTTTTTTGTTCAGACTACCTCCATTCCTAGGAAATATTTGAGATTGCCTAGATCTTTGATCTCAAATTTCTTGGCTAGGAACTTTTTTAGTTTATTCATCTCAATTGTAGAATTACTTGTTAGAACAATATCGTCTACGTATACAGTTAGGATAACCATTCTATCATTGGAGAAATGTTTGATGAATAGTGTGTGATCTGATTGCCATTAATTGTACCTATATCTCTTCAGAACTTTAGAAAACCTATCGAACTAGGCACGTGGAGACTGTTTCAATACATATAAGGATTTTTTAAGTTTACAGACTCTATTGGTTGGAACATGAGTTTCAATTCCAGGAGGAATGTCCATGTAGACTATTAAAGTCTTCAAGATCACCATTAAAGAATGCATTCTTGATATCTAATTGGTGGAGAGGCCAATCCAAGTTAGATGCTACGGAGAGAACACAAACAGTGTTGAGCTTTGCTAGAGGTGCAAAAGTTTCCTGATAGTCAATCTCATATGCCTGAGTGAATCCCTTAGCCACAATGCGAGCCTTGAATCTTTCTACATTGTCATCTGCTTTGTGTTTGATTGTAAAGATCCACTTACATTCAACAGCTCATTTTCCCAGAGGTAGTTCTATGATCTCTCAAGTCTTGTTTTCTCTAAGGTATCGAGTTCTTCAAGAATAGTTGTCTTCTATTCAAGTACCTGAAAGGCTTCATGAACAAAATTTGGAACTAATATTTGATCAAGGTTGTTGATAAATGTCTTATAACCTGATGAAAGACTTTTATAGGAAACAAAGTTGTAGATGCGATGATTTGTACAAGATCATATACCTTTCCTTACAACAATTGGCAAATTCAAATCATTAAGAAGTAACTCAATAATAGGACGTTCAGTGATGTTACATTGTGAATTGTTAGAGTGGTCTGTACTCGGGTTGGACTCCTAGACTGGTTCAAGATGTGCTCAGTTCTTCGTTCTCTCTTGAGTTGTTTTCCACTTGGAGAAGACAAAAAGATCATTGTTTAGGATAAGATAGTTTGGATCTGTTGGTAGAGGAGTTGAGGGTTCATTGGGATTATTAGGAGCATTTGTTTGAGACACTGATTCACTCTCTGAATTTTGCGAGATATGATTTGAGACAAAATTTGTGGGAGTCTGAATGGTAATGTTATTCCAAAGTTGGTATTCATTGTCTATGTTCTCCACTTGAATGACAGGTTTGGGATAATACAGATATTGTTCAAAGAATGTGACATTCATTGTATTATATAACTGTTTTATGATAGGAGAAAAGCATTTGTATTCTTTCTGGTATGATGAATACCCTATGAATATGCATTTGATGGCTCTAGGATTAATTTTACCTCTATGATGTACATGAACATAAGCAGAACATCCGAATATTTTAAAAGGAATGTTGGACACGATTCTGGTGTGTGGGTATAACTCAAGTAGAGTATTGATAGGTGTTTTGAAAGTGAGGACACAAGAGGGCATCCTATTGAGAAGATAGGTAGCCATAAGGACAACTCCCCCCAGAAATGTTCAGGGACATGAGTTGTGAACATGAGAGATCTAGCTACCTCGAGAAGATGTCTATTCTTCCTTTCAGCCACCTCGTTTTGTTGAGGTGTGTCAACACAGGAGCTTAGATGGACAATCCATTGACTTAATAGTTAATCATTAAGAATTGAAGCGAAGTATTCCTTAGCATTGTCAGTTTTCAATACTTGGATTTTTGTTTGAAATTGGGTTTGAATTATGATATTGAAATTTTTAAAGATTTGACCTACTTTAGATTTTTCTTTCATGAGAAATAACCAAGTGATTCGAGTATGATCATCTACAAATGAAATGAATCAACGTGTCCCTATTATGTTTTTTATTCGAGAAGGTCCCCAAATATCAATGTGAATTAATGAGAAATGATGTGTTTTTTTATGTGGAAGATTGGGATATAAATTTCTAACATGTTTTGAAAATTGACATATTTCACATTGAAAATCCTTTGAATTTTTATTTCTAAATAATGAGGGGAATTTTTTTTTTCAAATACAGGAAATTAGGATGACTTAGGCATAATATGATTTCTCATCGTTATTGGATTTAAGATTTAACAAAACTTCATTCTGAGAAGGAACCTCAGATATAGCTTAGAGTGTTTGTTTTTTTGGAGAGTCTTCACTTTTGAGGAGATAGAGCCCGAGCATTCTTTAGCACTATCAATCATCTTCTCTGAATCCAAGTCCTGAAATACATATAGATTAAGAACAAATTTAGCTACACAAATTTTATCATGGGTGAGTTTAGTAATTGATAAGAGATTACAATCAAGGATGGGAACAAGAAAGACATAATCGAGAATAAAGGAATTTGAAATTTTTGCTGAACCAATCCATGTTACTTTGGATATTGATCCATTAGCAATTCTGACAGTGTGTTCTTCTTGGTAGGTTTTAAGATTCATGAGAAGAAAAACATCACCCGTCATGTGGTCTGAAGTACCTGAATCAACAATCTATGGTCTCTTAACCTGTTTCACACTAAAAGCGTTAAAGGTGTTACCTGATTGAGCTATAATGGCAGATGATGTTGGCAAGGATTGTCCAAATATTTTCTACATGAGATCAATCTATTCCTTGCTAAACATGGCAGATTCAGGTGAAGTAGTTTCATGGGTTGTGGAGGTAGTATTTTCATAGTTTTCTTTGATCGTGTACCGTGTAGAGGTGGCTTCCAATCAGATGAATTTCCATGAATTTTCCAACAGGTTTCCTTTGTATGACCAGGTTTATAGCAATGGTCACACTGATGAGTGCTTAAAAAACACTAAAATAACCATGATTTTATGCACATTAATTAATTAAAAATATATATATTTATATGTTTTATCATATATTTATATAAATTTGTCTTTTTCGGAATCACGGGTATTTTTATTGTTTTTCAGGTATTTTGGCTTAAAAATGCAACTTAAAGACTCAAAGAAGAATACTGGAAGCAATACATCACAAATATATTAATAAATAAATGCGGAAAGGTCGACAAATATGGAAAAATTGGACAAAATGGGTCAAAAAGGTCAAAAAGGAGAAAAACGCGCCGCCGCGCCGCCCAGCCGCCGCGCCCCAGCACCCAGCTCCGCCCAAACTGCGCGCGGGGGTTACTGTTCATGCGCGCAGCACTGCGCGCGCGGGGGTACTGTTCATGCGCGCAGCACTGCGCGGGGGTTACTGTTCATGCGCGCAGCACTGCGCGCGGGGTTACTGTTCACGCGCGCAGCACTGCGCGCGGGTTACTGTTCACGCGCGCGCCGACACTCATTTTTCACGTGCAGCAGCCCCATGACGTCATGCTGACGTCATCAATGACGTCAGCATTTCCATTACGCGTTTTTACATTTTTTTTTACATTTTTTTACTCATTTTTTCTCTCCATCCTCACCTATAAATACCCCCCTTCCCTTCACTTCAAAAACACACCTAAAAACACCTCCAAATACATTCTTTTCTCTCTTTTCTTAGATTTTTAGGATTCTTTAGTTTTTCTTATGTTTTCTTAGTTTTTAGCTTTTCTTAGTTAATTTCTCTTAGATTTAGAGTTCTTCCCTTTTTGGGAAGAACTAGTTATGTTTTTGTAATATTTTAGCTCTTTGATTCAATAAATGGGAGTGCAAATTCCGCTCGGAGTTTTTCCAGCAACGGGAATAGCGTCGAAGTTCTGTAAGGATTTTATTTTCTTTACAGTTATTTTTATGCTTTATTCTTACATGTTATATTCAACTTGTCTGTGGTTAAATTTAACTATGCTAGCTGTTTAGTAAAAATGATGTAATAACGACGTTGTTATGCTTGCGAAATATTAAATAGGTAAAAATCTCTAAAATGATAAAATAAATTCATTTTAGAGATTTTTACCTATTTAATATTTCGCAAGCATAACAACGTCGTTATTACATCATTTTTACTAAACAGCTAGCATAGTTAAATTTAACCACAGACAAGTTGAATATAACATGTAAGAATAAAGCATAAAAATAACTGTAAATAAAATCCTTACAGAACTTCGACGCTATTCCCGTTGCTGGAAAAACTCCGAGCGGAATTGCACTCCCATTTATTGAATCAAAGAGCTAAAATATTACAAAAACATAACTAGTTCTTCCCAAAAAGGGAAGAACTCTAAATCTAAGAGAAATTAACTAAGAAAAGCTAAAAACATAAGAAAAACTAAAGAATCCTAAAAATCTAAGAAAAGAGAGAAAAGAATGTATTTGGAGGTGTTTTTAGGTGTGTTTTTGAAGTGAAGGGAAGGGGGGTATTTATAGGTGAGGATGGAGAGAAAAAATGAGTAAAAAAATGTAAAAACGCGTAATGGAAATGCTGACGTCATTGATGACGTCAGCATGACGTCATGGGGCTGCTGCACGTGAAAATGAGTGTCGGCGCGCGCGTGAACAGTAACCCGCGCGCAGTGCTGCGCGCGTGAACAGTAACCCCGCGCGCAGTGCTGCGCGCATGAACAGTAACCCCCGCGCGCAGTTTGGGCGGAGCTGGGTGCTGGGGCGCGGCGGCGCGTTTTTCTCCTTTTTGACCTTTTTGACCCATTTTGTCCAATTTTTCCATATTTGTCGACCTTTCCGCATTTATTTATTAATATATTTGTGATGTATTGCTTCCAGTATTCTTCTTTGAGTCTTTAAGTTGCATTTTTAAGCCAAAATACCTGAAAAACAATAAAAATACCCGTGATTCCGAAAAAGACAAATTTATATAAATATATGATAAAACATATAAATATATATATTTTTAATTAATTAATGTGCATAAAATCATGGTTATTTTAGTGTTTTTTAAGCACTCATCACACACCAAGGTATTTCTATTCGGGGATGGTTGTCTACATTATGAGATTGTTGGTGTCCTCGAACATCAAGTATATACCCTTCTCTAGTTACTAAAATGGTAGATTGAGGACCCATCATCACCTTTTTTTACTCTCTTCTTGGTGAACTTTAGAGAAGATTTCACGAATGCTTGGTAAAGGCTTTGTTCCTAGAATTCTACCTCGCACATCATTAAGATCTTTGTTGAGTCTCATCAAAAATTTGAAAACCCGCTTCTTTTCAACAATCTATTTGTACAAGATTCTGTCTGTGGGACACTTCCATTCGTGAACCTCAAAGAGGTCTAAGTATTGCCAATACCGAGTGAGATAGTTAAAGTATTGGATAAGTGAAGACTCTTCTTGACGAAGATCATGGAGGATGCTTTCGGTCTCAAATAATTCGGATATATTATCAAAATTGGAATAAGTTTCTCTAGTGGCGTGTCATATTCCTTTGACAATATTGTTGAGAAGAAAGTTCTCTCCAATCTCGTTCGTCATGGAATTTATCAACCAAGACATCACCATGTTGTTCTCGAATTTCCATATTTTGTATTTCGAATCTTCCTTGTTTGGGGTTACTGCATCTTTAATGATGTAATCATCTTTCCTCTTTCCATATATAAACATCATGATGGATTGCGACCATTGAAGGTAATTGTGCCCATTTAATTTATGACTGGTAATGAGCAAAATATTGTTCTCGGTGGAACCTCCATTGGAACCAGTCATGATAGGTTTTCCTGTGGCCATCTTGGGCTGTTGTAAAACTGATGTTATTTCAATTTGAGCTTATTGGACAATTTAGGTTGGGCTTATTGGGCCTACGAGTAACTGAGTTGGGTTGATTGCGTTGCTGGACAACTGGTCGGATTAATTATTGGGTGTATTATAACTAGGTTGCTAGATGACTGGTCGACGAAGTGGAATAGGGAGCACCGAAGTGGAGGACAATGGCGACTGAGTAAACAGGAATTGTTGAAGTGGAATACGATTGCGATTGGGTTCCTACAAAATGGAAAATGGCTCGTAATTACAATGAACTAGGTAGAACTGATATGGTTAAAGTTGTGCGAGACTTAATGATTGAGATCTCGTGAAACTGATGACTGGTCTGAGTAGAGACGAACAACGACTTTGGCTAAAAATATGGAAGATGGAGGTGGTATGAGCATAGACGAACTCAGATACACGATAGTCGATCGTTTCTTAAACGAACGATGACTTTGGCTAAAAATAGAAAGCAACTGGGCACCACCTGGATTGATGCTGGAGAACAACACTTGAAATGGATTCAATTTGAGACGAGAGGTATAAGGATGAATTAGATTTCAGAAGAGTCTTCTTCGTACAAAGCTGGTGAAAAAAAATTGGGTTTCAAAAATGCTCTGATACCATGAAAAAAATATTGAGATATAGTTGAGAGAAACTGAAATCTTGTTTATTTTTCTCTGATTTTTCAAATGTATATATAACAATATAAATAGGACTAGGAGTTAGATAAATAGGTCACTAATCTAGGAATAATATAGTTGATATCAACAACTAAATTACAACTTGTTCTACACCTAATTCACAGCTTATACAACACTAATACAACCTAATTAAAATATTCTTAGAAATTCTACATATATGCTTTAATTAAAATTAATTTTTCATTTCCATAATCTCAATTAATTCATGCATTAAATTATGGCTCATAATAAGACAATGAAAAATGTTTTATCAATTTTGGAAATGAAAGCGTAAAATGAATAGCATTTTATTATTGGAATGATAATTAGAGTCTTACATCGTTACTTATCAAGGACAAAGTAGTTTGTGTAATTATTGTCATTTATCATATCTTTGTTTGTACACTATGCTCGAATCATTTAAAAATTTGGCTTATTGATTAAGTTGAATGTATTTTTTCTTCATGCATGTAGATATAATAGCTAGATACTTATGGATGCTAATTCATGTGAGCAATAACATCTCTTTTTAACTGAATTTCATATTTTTATACATGCTTTTTATTTATTATTTTAAAATGTCAATAACTTTGCTTAATACCTTCCTCAAAGTTTTTAATATTAGATTTACTCTATCGATTTTTTTACTATAGGTTGACTTTATATCGAGTTTGTCTATTTAAGATGTAAATTTATGGTTATCGACTTTTCTATTATTATAGGTCGACTTCATATTGACCTATGGTAGTTTAAGGTATAAATTTATAGTTATTTATTACTCTTCTACTATAAGTTATTTCATATGAATCTTGTCTATTTCTTATGTATATGTGTATATAATATTTAATTAAATTTGAATTTTTTTGACTTTTTTTGTACCATAGGTCGACTTTTTTTATTTAAGGTATTAATTTATGATTATCGATTTTTTGACCTTAGGTTGACTACATATTGATCTTGTTAATTTCATATGCATATTTGCATACATAATGTTTAATTAAATTTGAATAAAAGGTGGACTATTCATATGAACCAAATTTAATGATGTGGAGTATTTATTAAGGTCATATAAGTTTCTTAATGTTAGATTTACTCTATCTTAATTATATAATGTTAAAATTATGGTTATCGATTTTTTTTAATCATAGATTTATTTCGTATCGATCTTGTCTATTTAAGATGTTAATTTATGGTTATAAACTTTTTTGTATCACAAGCAGACTTAATATGAAATTTGTTTATTTTATACAAGGAAATGCTATGTATTTCAATAATATGGATAACTCATTTTAGTATATAATTTTATTAATATTAGACATATTTTATCTTACTTATGTAACGTAAAAATTATGATTATTAAATTGAGACTCTAAGTCGATTTTACACCTTTATTAACTAGTAGCTCTTCTGGTAGGTAATTGTAATTAGCAACTCAACGCCATGGTTGGAATTACTACTTGTTCCTCGTTTCAATTCTTTCTGTCAGATTTAGACGACATTATCACCATTCCCTTTCTCTTCCTTTGAATCCAAACTATTTGGGATTCAAATTTGGTGTCTCAATTTGATCAAATCCATATCTCTACACATTCGATCAAGGTTGTCACTGCGAAGCTATAGTTAAGGTGCAACTCTCACCTTCTACCAACAATCAAATCGTATTTCATTACGGTGGTGGTCGATCTCGTTTTCCTATAAAGAGTGATTCTGATGACGAACAAACCCTGGATACATCCTCTATCAGGTTTTCTTATATTTGTTTTCTTTCTTTCTCTTACAATAATATTGTTTATGATTGAAAATTTTAATATATGAGTTAACGTTGAAATTTAAGTGGGATTTGCTTTTGTGTGTGACTAAGTAGGTCAAATTCTGTCAAGCTTATTGACGAATAACAAAATATGGTTAGTGTCTCTTGGCGAAAAATAATACCCATTCTTTTTTCATAGTTATCATTAGCCTATTTTGAAAGTAAATTTTAATAGTATAATTGATGAGAGTTGAATTGAATTCTTGAATTGTATGTTAAATTTGAAGAATTTGTATTTTTTGTATTTGTGTAGGTTGGAGTGGTGTCTACAAATGATTGAAGGTGCTAAACTTAATCTGGTGTGTTATTCTTGGTTTTGAGCTTCAGTTTATAAGGATTTAGAAAGATTGGAGTAGCTAAGCATACTTTGCACCATGTCTAACAATGTTCAGTTTCTTCTTTTTGCTACACCATTCTGGTCTGGTGAACTAGGTATAGTGTATTGGATAACTATCTCATGCTCTTGAAAAAACTTAGCAAACGGACCAAGCGCTTACCCATTCTCAGTATATCTACTATAATATTCACTACATTTATCTGACCTTACGAGCTTTATTTTCTTTCTGCATTGTTTCTCTACTTCAGTCTTAAAGATCTTGAAGGTATCTAATACATCGCTCTTATTATAAGGTATCTAATGCATTGCTCTTATTATAAGGCATCTAATGCTTCGCTCTTGTTATGAAGCATGTAGAGATACATATATCAAGAAAAATCATCAATAAATGTGATAAAATATTTTTGACCTTGTATATCCATGTTTAAATAGCATATATTAGTATGTATGATTTCTAATATGCCTGAACTTTTATGGACATCTTTCTTTGACTTGTTAGTTTGATTTCCTTTATCAAATGTTTGGTTGACTGGATTAGAATGAAATCAGAATTAATTATTTCCAATTTTATGTTAAGTTGGGCTAAAAAGTAGGAATGAAATGAAATCGATTCCTAAAAGAGGATGAAATAGAATTTCTTCTTTCCCTTAAAAAATTATGATTTCATTTACATCTCAATTTTTTTCAATTTTATCCCAACCTCAAATATAACCTTAAATCTTAAATCTCAAATCCCAAAATCCTAAATTCAAAATCCTAAACTCTATTTAGAAAAATAATAATTTTAACCCTAAACTCTAAATCCCAAAACCCTAAACCTTAACCCACAAATATAACCTTAAATCTCAAATCTCAAAACCCAAAACCCTATTTAGAAATAATAATTTTAACCCAAAACCTTAACTCAAAAATATAACTCTAAACCTTAAACCTCAAATCCCAAATCCTAAATCTCAAAACCCAAAACTCTATTTAGAAAAATAATAATTTTAACCTTAAACCTTAACCCACAAATAAAGCGCTAAATCCCAAACCTCAAAATCCTATTTAAAAAAAATAATTTTAATAATATATTTTATTTTAAGTAATAATTATTTAGAAAAATAATGATTTCAATAATATATTTTGTCTAACGAAAAAAATAATAATTAAATGATATAATTTAAACTTTAATGAATATAGGGGTATTAAGGTAATATATAGTATTTTTCGTTCCATTCAAGTTGTAGATCAAACATTAATGTAATACTGATTCTTTCTTTGATTCTAATGGTCAAATCAAATAAAATTGTTTCCTTTCTATTCCATTCTATTCTCATTCATATTCCGATTATATTTCATAAACCAAACGCCACCATAATGTAGTCCACACATGTCTCAAAATCAATAAAATCTAAGGTACTAAAGTACCCTATCTTTCACTAATCTTTTAATTCTTTCTATTAAATATGTCCTAATCTTTATGAAACAATGTAAAAGAGTCCTTGTTAATAATACACCTTTTAGTGTCAGTTTGAACATGCATAGCGTTATAAGTGTCATTATTTCGTAAATTAATGCGACAAAGACCATCAGATAAAATATCATTCCCAACACAATCAGATTTATAAAATAAATTGAGATGTTTCTAAAAAGTGAAAGGAATAACCAGAAGTTAAGTCTTGAAATATAAATCAAGTTTCTAGAGAAACTTGAAACATAAAAGGTCTTTTCTAATTCTAAAACAAAATCACTAATTAAAATCAAATTGCATGTCCCTGTAGCCTCCACATGTGAGCCCAACTTGTTACCAAATAAGATTTATTGCTCACTTTCAACTAACTTTCTTAGGTTTTGCATACCTTGTAAGGAGTTTGCAATATGGATTATAGATCCATAATCAATCCACTAGGTGTTAATATTAACATTAACCATATTAGATTAATAACAAACAAACGAGGTTGGATTACCTTTATTCTCAAGTCATTTCTAGAATTTGATACATTCCTTCTTTATGTGTCCTTTATTTTTATAGAATAAACACTTGGCTTCTTTCTTAATAACAACTTGAGGTAGAACTATATATCCATTTTCCTTTTTGTTTGATTTGAGATTTACCTTTCCTATTGGCGAGACTTAAGGAAGAGAACTTCATAATAAGAGTGCTTGTCAAAACCTTATCTAAAGTAACAAATTAATCATCAATGGCTTTTAACAGGTCCTGAACATTGTTATGCTGGTCAACCAAAACCACGATCAACAGAGATCTTAGTCTTAATGAACATCACGTTAAGGCGATTAGATCACTCTCATTGTTTATAAAGCGTGATATTCATTGGAGTGTTGGTATTAGTAATTTTAGGTGGTTCAGTTTTCCTAATAACATAGGCAATATCCATCCATCCTAGATTAAGGAAAAAAAAATTTCCTTCGATACTTTATAATTATCTCATTTCAATTCGAGAATATCACATTTCATATCAAAGTACTTAACATGTTGAATTGTTGCAATAAGTTAAATATTCATGCTCATGTTATAAATTTGAAACTATCATAAAAATATGACATGTTCTACCAATGTAAAATTATGTAAAATTATGAATCTAGTGACATAAAACATGTATGTGTATTAAAGATCTAATTCAATTATATTCATCCTAACTTTACGATAAAACTATCAAATTATGTTTCTTTTCCTAATCCTCGTGGATAAATTAGAAAATATAATTTGATATTCCATCCTAATTAATCACACAAAAATATAATAAAAAAATTTGTTGGATAAGATTTATTATATCACATATTATTATATCACATATTATTAATCAAAATTAATGTTTATTTTCTAAATGTGATCCTAAATAAATCTTATTATAATTTTAATTAATTAAAGATGTTGTCACTAATTCCTAATTAATTAAACTATATGAATCATTTAAACATTAACTAAATCCTTAGGCTTAATTATTGCATAAAATCATAAGAAATATTAATTTAATTGCAAATATATAAATATTATCTAACTTAAGATTGCATGTATGACAATAAATTATAAAAGCAAAATAAATAATATAAGCACAAATTAAATTCATAAAAAGCAATTAACAATTAATTTTATTATGCAAAAATTATTTAACCAAATTTCATATGCATAATAAATTATAAAATTTATACATACAAATATCAAAACAAATAATTTAGGCATAATGTATTTCAATAAATTTTAATGTGCCAAAAATTATTTAAATAAATGTTACATGTATAATAAATATTCTACTGACAAACCTAAGTTGAATAATTAATCACATTAAAATTATATTCGGAATTTTTTTTAATAAAAATTAAATTTCGAATACATATAATAATAAGCCTTGTACACAAAATAACATTGAATGCATAGTGGTTCAATGGTCAAGACACTCCATTCTCAGCCATGAGACTAGGGTTCAATTCCCGACAACAACAAATGTCCCTTTCTTCATACGCATCAAAATCGAACTAAATAAAAAACCCAATTTTACAATTCCTCAATGAAACACAACAAAACATGGGTGTTTTCAAAAGTACTCTGATACCAAATGTAAGGATCATAATTCAATCTAAAAACATTCATGGAAGCATATAAACATAGATGTAATTATAGTGGAAGCAAAAGGAATTGAAAACATACCTCCAACTATTGATCAAGCTTCACCACTATAACACGGGAATTTAATGGGTTTTTCAGTTTGATACTTCTAATATTTCTCTATTATCACGATGATGTATAGAACAATACACTGAAGTTTTATTCTGAAATGTTTAACTTTCTTACTCATAACATATTTAGGGACCAAACTATGTATTTATAAGCATGTCTGATTGCTCTGTCCATCAAAAAGCAGAACAAACGTGCATCAAAAGGCTGCTAAACTTGGATAAATTATGGAGGTTATGACTGCATGAATAAGTTGTATCTAGTTTCTTGATTAGCAAAAAAAAAAGATAGGCTATATATAGTTTCCTCCTTGCAAGTCACATCTCGCAAGGAAATTATGTAAAGAAAAAAATAGTGATTATATAAAAATGGCAACCAAAAAAAAATCCACTAGTCATCCAAGTAATATTAATTAAGATACATAAAGCATAATGCCTTACACTACGAAGAAGGTAAAGACTATAAGCAATGTTAGACAGGTCCTTTATGAACAACATCCTTTATCTTTAACTTTAAACCTTTACCCTTGACTAGGGGTGTCCACGGTCCGATCTAGTTCGATTTTGAGTAATTTTTGTTTACCAAACTTGACCATTCATATTGCTCAAACTGGACAGGATCGAACCATTTAGTTATAAAAAATGTTGTAATCAGACGATTTGGTTAACGATTTGGGTGTAAAGGAGGAGATCGTGATAGTGCACTATGGCAAACTGTCAGTTTGGGGTTACAAACTAGTAGCCCACAAACTAGAAGATGGAACTGATAGTTTATATTTAGTCCACTAGAAATTGTGTGTTGCTCTCAAGGTGAAGATTTGTGCATATGAGATTTTTGCAGCAAAGATCAAAAAAGAATAAAAACAATAGTTTCGAAGGGGTATTCTCATAAACTACTTAGCAAGTGTAAGGTCCTAATCTAGTACAAAGGGTTACATTGTACACTTAGCTTAAGACCTCTATAAATACTGAGTTAAGTATTAAATGCATGTAACTTTCATTTGTGTAAAATTCAAATTGTAAAATAAATTTTGTTACTAGAATTTTTTCTTGTTTTTTTTTCTTTTTAAGGACTGTTAATTGTTTCTTATTTTATCTTCATCTTTGGTATTATTGTTGTTGTGAATTGTGAGTAGTTTAGTGATGGGTTGGGTTTCTTGATTAATAGTACACAACATAGATTATCAACTGATGTAGTTGAGTAATACTTTTCTACAAACAAATCTCTTTGAATCAGATTTCATAGAAAAATATTATTATAAATGTAAATAGAGGAAAACATTGATAATGCATAAAATACCAATAAGAAACTAATTTTTTTCTCAATATGTTCTACCTCTATGAAATTGATTTTCTTTTTCTAGTTAATTGCTCTGCCTTTTCAAATTGATTTTACTTTTCTTACTATATGGCTTTACGAAACTAGGTATTTTTTCTTTCTTTGCTAAAGGCGATGTGCATGAGGAGAACTAAATAATCATAAATGTATGAACAATAAGCTAAGATCTAACGATGAAGATTGAGAACCAGGAGAGGCAAGGATGTAGATAGAGCGAAAGAGATCCACATACCTATTTTGTCTATGGATGACAAGACTAGAGGTGATGCGAGGTAAGGCAAGGACAGTTGGTTGTTGTTGGAGGCAACACGAGAATGGTTGGTTGTGGTGGAGGCAACAACGAGGATGCAGATAAGGTATTAGGGTTCAAAGTCACGAGTTATGGGTATAAGGGAGTGAAGGTCGACTAGTTTTTACGTTTTATTATTATATATATAATAAGCCAGTTAAATTATAATTATTAATATATTATTAAAACCAGTCTGATTTGGTTTGATCGGTTTAAAAATTAATATAACCAAATTGGACCATTTGAAAAACAAATTTAGTTAATACAAATCGGACCAGACTGTTTGATTTATAAAACTGTTCAAATCGGCTCGATTGTTTGATTTAATTCAGTTTGGTCCGATTTTTAGACACACCTACCCTCTACAATGATGAACCAAAATAGTTATGCTAAAAGAAATAAATCATAAGAAAGCAAGAATGGAAACAAGAGTCCTTGTAAATCCAACAGACTCTAAAGGCAATTAGAGTTAAGGTATCAATGAATGAGCTCGAATGAGGTTGAGATTCCTAGTTTTTGGTTCATCTACGAAGAGAAAACTGAGGGTCTCTTCATCATGTATGACAAGATATGGAGTGATGACATTTATAAATGGCGTGCCTAATATTATCCTATGGCTAATACCAGATACCATTACAAATGGGGTTTTGATTAAACATTTTTTGTTTAGAATTGCAACATCAGTTCTACTAGTAATGTTCATTTTTGAACTATTAGTTGATTTGAGTTGCTCAACTATTTTGTAATGGAATTGTTTGGGGACAAGTTTTGGATTGATGCAATTTAGATTAATGCCTGTATCAAATAAGGCAATTGTCTCTAGTTTTGAATTGTCAAGAAACACGAGTGTGATTGTGATTTTGTATTCCCTAGTGGTGATTTCCCTAAGATAGTAGAGAACATGTTTTGGAATTTTTTCAATGTTCTCGATACCATATGGAAGTGATTCATCTATTTTGTCGAGTTCTTCATCAGAATCACTCGATGTTATATTGCTTTGATTACCTTTTTGAAGAGTAACAAAAATTTTGAGGTTTTGAGAGTCTTTTTTAAGCTGGTAGAGTTCTAGCTTAACAACTTTGATTTCAGCCTTTAAGTCTTGAATTTGACCTTATGTCACGTTTTTCCTTTCTTCCTGTCAAGGATGGCAATGAGGTCTTAATAGCCTATACTTGTTAAAGAAAGTTCAAAAGGTTTTGATTGTGTTTGGGTTTTTGCCAAGGTATTAGTCAAATGGTCTAGGTATAATTGGGTAAGATTAAGGTCGTTTAACTTATGGATTTTTTCCTGAAATTATTCTTCCTTCTTGGTTAACATGTTGATCTTTTTTGAACGACACATTTCAGAGTCAATGGATGCTACCTCGTCAACTCGTGCATTTAAGTCATCAGAGTCTTCAATCCAAGGTTCAAACGTAGATGATGATGATTCGTCTATCATTAGGGTAGAGATTTTGTGTAATGTTTCTTCCTCAAAGTCTAACTCGTGAAGTTTTTTAAAAAAACTGCAATAGCTTGTAGTATGGCCTTTCTTAGTGCACTTAAAGCATGTGATGTCTTTTAATTTTGAAAAAAAATCAATTTTTTTAGAAAAGCTTTCTTGTAAGGCTTTCTTAAAGGTCTTTTATGTGATTTTGAATAAAATTCCTTATAGGGTTTCTCATAAGGTTTTCTATATTTTGAAGAAGATTTGTAAGGTTTTGAAGCTTGTTTACTGAAGTTTCCACCACAATGTTTAATATTGGGAAAATAGTTATCAAACTGTTTACAGAATGATCCAATTTCCTTTTTGGAGATTTTAAGCTCATCTTCATTTGTTTTTGAATCTTCAAATCTTGAAAGACCTTGTGTTTGTGCAAAGTTGATCAATTCAATGTAGGTTAGTTGATCACCGTAGGTTAGTTGATCATATGAGATGATGTTGTTCTCTTAAGTTTCGCATATTTTGTTCCTGGTTTTGTCGCCAAGAAGTGGAGGAAATCTTGCTAAGAACTTTTCCCTCCAGAAAGGTTGATTTGAATTTTCTCTTAACATAACTCAAATAAGAAAAATAGTTTTATAATTTTGAAAATCACTCATCTTCTCATGATATAAGTTAGAGAAAAGATCAATATTTTTATCTTTTAAATGAAAAGAATCTCCCATAAAATAATGTGATATTGTAAAAAGTGATGTGGAGACTGTGTCCTAAATAGATTCTCCATACTCACCTATTAGAATAACATTGAGGATATCTCGATCTCAACTGATTTGTTGACATAGAAGGCCACATAACTCCACGTATATATGGATTTGAAAATTAAAATTGTTGATCTCCTTTCTGCAAAACATTTCGAGGTCAGCATTCATTTGGATTGGCCTCGCTTTTGTTAAGATATTTTTTTCATGAAAGGTTGGTTCATATGGTAAGTCTATCGTATGTTCTTGTCTAGTCCATAAAGCATTGGGTAGCTCAAAACAAACTTCTTTTTCAAAAGAGTTTTATAATTTAAAGATTTTTTATTGTACCTTCGGGAGTTAGAGTTCTCTTTCAGAACTTTATTTTTGAGATAGAGAAGGTCGAGGGTTGAAGTTCTCTTTCAAAACTTTGTTTTTAAGATAAAAAAAATCGTTTTCTCTAAACTTGATAAGGATAAAAATCTCATTTTGATATATAGAATGTGTTCGAATAAGAGTAAAAATCTCATTTTGATATATAGAATGTGCTTAGAATGAGATTGAGATATATATATAAAATACTGAAACACCAGTTCCCATACAGCTAAGTTTTGTTACTACGTAAGAATTGCGTAAACAACTGACAACAATACATACCAATTATTTACTTTTCTATGTAGATTTTCTTTATGAGCAAACAGTTTCTTGTAAATAAAGTAAATCTACTAGCAAAGATGTCACTTAGATTTAACAAACAATTAAATTATTAGTTATACCTAACAAGTGCTCCAAATATTAGGTAACAAATAAAACTTTTCAGTAGAAGCGTTATTTTTTAAATCAATTAATAAAATAATGAAACTGAAACAATAAATCTTCAAATTAGAGTCAGAAATAAGAAATCCCAAACAAGAATGAACATTAAGAGACACCGTGTCATAGTCAAATTTATGCAACCAAACCAGATTTAGCTTCAGGACAAGCATGCAATTATCATGGTTCTTCTGAATGATTCAACTCCCTTAAAATGCAAAACAACCGAACCAATTAAACCAACAAAAAGTGAGTTGACAGAAAAACTTACTGCCCAATAATGTCGATTTGTGATGTCGCAGCCATCACGATAATGCTTAAAACCACCAAGAATGTCAGGACCGTTAGTTGATCATTTCCTAGATGGCTTGCATCTTGTTTACCAACTGCATCATTCTCCATAGCTGAAACTTCGAAACTAAGAGGATTCCCAACAATTTTTGGATGCACAAGACCAAGATTTTTAGCACTACCACCTAAATCCACTGTCTTTAGGGAAAGCTCGAAGTAATGGGCAGGATAGATAAGGAGTGACGAAACTCTCGGGCTGGGGAGGAGAGAAGCGATGAAGGATCTCAGGCTACAGAAAGGAGAAGTAACGAATTCGAATCTCTCTCAATGTTTTTTTTTTCTTTTTTTCTATTTATTTATTTATTTTTGTGTTTTGCGTTAGGATTTTATGTACCCATTTTACGGGTTCCTACCGGGAAGAAACTGAGTAAAAGTCCTACTCTAATAAAAAACAGATATTAGGTCCTTAAGTGAAATTGGACCAATTTTATGGACCTCTGAAGACAAAAACCCCACATTGGCGCAGGGAGATGTGTTGGTAGGCTCAAATTAAATTGAAAACCCTAGCTTCGTCGCAGTTGTTAGTCTTAAGAGCGGACCCACCAACAACAGTTCTTTTAACCCGTTGATGCAACGAAGGCTGACTCTCATCATCCGGCCGGTATGCCTATGCTTGATCCTTCGATTTCAATTCACTGTCAGTCACACTCTTATCTCAAATCCCGATGATGAAATGTTTAGTAATCTGAGATAATTTGGTGGATTTGGATGTAATTCTTTTCATTACTTCGCTTGGTGCTCCCTGTCTTTAATGTTAAAGGGAAAGAAAAGAAGAAGAAGAAGAAGGTTGAGGAACCAATGCAATGGTAATGGAATGGTTTTCATGATACTCCCCATATTATCAGATGTTGATAATAGGCCTACCTGAGGGATTTCAGATTCTCCTCTCTAAACTCTTTTTGTTCTTTCTTCTGTACATTCAAGTGCAGCTCTTTAAATTTGTTTGGTTTTCGTTATTCATTTCCGAATTTCTAAATTGACGACGAGTATTACCAGGTTACTTAAGCTCATAGCCCTGTTTTCAAGAGGGACATTACAAATTCAGAATAAGAGTATTCTGATGGCTGGTTAGCAATTCCCTCCTTGTTTTATGAATTTGATTCATGCTTCTTTCCTTCTTTGTGTTAAAATGAAACGAGAGAAGAGAAAAATTGGAAGAGGGCTGGGCTTGCCTGGTCGTAATCCTAGAATACAGTATCATGCCCTATCGCTTGCAATCAGGTAGTCTATCAATCCCATCAATTAGAAATGCTTCCCCTAGATAACCAATCCAATTCAAAGTTATGGTTTTCAATATAACTGTTCCCAATGCTTTGTTTCTATTTCTTTTATTACTTTATGGATTGAAGTTGATTTTTTTTTTTTTGGGTCCCATTGACACTTCTGCTTTGTGTTTGCAAGTAAGCATTGTTGGTATTAGCTATTTGTAAATTTACTGAGTTTACCTTATTAACGAAAAATAAAAATGGATGATATAAAGAAAGAAGGATTGCCAGCCTTAAAGAGGCTTGGTGATTATGGATCATTCAGCCATAGAGCAGTCTGACAATGGGCATTTCTGCTAAGGCCTTGTTTTTTTTTCTTCCTCTTGCATTTACTTTTATTTTTCCATGTCAGCTTGTTCAATTCTAGTGTTAATTAATCTATAATCATTCAATTTGTGTTTCAAGCATCATCGGAAGTGGACATCGTTGCTTATGGAGGTTTGCTTTTTGTCTCATCATAAATTGAATAACTTTTTAAAACGTGGGAGATAGTCATAATATGTTTGACTTGACTGAAAAACTAATATTTTGGAGAATCAACTTTCTAGGGCGTTTTTTCTAGCTTTTGATTTTTACCATCACTATTTCCTTTCCAGCCAATCTTATGTCTCTAGCAATTTCATAACCGTAGTCCAAGTCTCTTGATTTGTAATTTTCTCCCATTACTTCAGCCTATGATATATGCAATACGTATCTAAAGCATTCCCATGTCTATTGGAACTTGGAAGAGGAGTTTTTATATGTGCTTCTGCATGCTCCTTTTTGGAGGTCTATAAAAGTTTCTTATGAGCTTTCTAAACTAATATTATTGCTCATTTCAGTTGCTTCACGAATATTTTAATTGGATGATTGAGCTGATTCTAAACCTCATTCTGCTATTTGGAGCACCAGTCTATTCATACATAGGACTAGGAGATGGTACTTGGTATTTTTGTGGTCTTTGCAGAGGAAGGTACCTTCGTGTCATTATGCATGTTATATTTCTTCTTTTCATGACTTAAGTATCTTTTTGCTTTGATTTGCAGGGGCAGTGGTCAGGTTCCCGTGATCTTTCCAAGATATTTAAACCTTTTTTGCTTTTGGTCAAGCCACTGACCCAGTTCATCGTGCTTCTTTGGGTTTATTGTTTTAAAATAGCTGCTCCAGATGTTTTCCTAGTGCAGGTGATCTTGCAAATTTTGCCTAAAGAAATTAAATATTTATTCTAAATGTGTTTCTATTACTCATGCATGTTGTTCCTATAAATAATTTTAACAGGGATATAAATGAAGGCAACACAAATGTGTATAGGTAGTTAACAATTATTTAATCTTTAATGCAACTTGCCTCTGCAGAATCCACCTTCAGATCTAACTTTGGCTGCTGTAAAATGGGCAAGCTGTCTTAGGCATTCTGCATTTATTGTTGCTGGCATAACTTTGGATGCACTTTGTTGGCACTATCCCTTGGAAGTAGTAAATTTGGAGCAGTATACCGATGGTTTCCATCCGTACCCTTTTAGCCTTTATTAATGGTAGCCTAGTTCTAGCTGTGAAGCTAATGTGAGTTCTGCTATATATTTGATTACGTTTGAGAGGTATTATGGGAACTTGGCCGATGGCTCCCCGTGTGTAAAAGGGTAATGCAACATGAATTGCCTAAAAATTGGGAAATTAAGTAAGGATTTTAGTTTGATATTCATTTTTATATTTTCCATTCAGTTCTTCAAATTTATTATCAAGAATGTGTATTTACTCATCTTTGATGACTCTATGAAAGTAGAGTCATTAGTGCAATTTTTTACTTAATATTTGTTCATTTTATTCAATAAATAGTATTTTTATAATTAAAAATATTAAAATATGAATTTTTTAGAAAAAATGAGAGAAAATATAATTTTTGATTTTTTTTTGGATTTTTATGAATATTTTATGAATTTTTAACGCAATAGCAATCAAAAGTTACCATGTTGATCACTTGTAAACGGAGAAGCCCAATCGCAAAACACTACATGTATCATGTGACATAGCGTCAAGCCACGTGTCTGTACAGTGTTCATTTTGAGTTTGATGCTTGGTCAACGTTCTTACCATGTCTCGTCACTTGATTCCTCCATTTATTCTACTCGAGTACCATGAAATTTTGAATAGTATTTAGTTAAAAAGATGATTTAAGCCTTATTTGGATTGATTTTGCCTTTCAAATTAATTATTGTTAATATCTTTAATCACCCATTTGAACCTAACAAAGAACCTTAAATATTTTTAAGTCAAATTTTATGCTTGACTTATAAGCATTATTTTTACCCTTACACTTTTTTAGCTTGTATGAAAAGAAAAAAAAATGCAATCATGTGTTATACTATAGAGCGAGCTGAAATGTAATGCATTCTATAAAAAAAAAACATACAACATAATTATCCCTCTATAGGAAAATAAAATAAAATTGAAAATAAGTTTGGGAACCACGTGAAGTTACAAAAAAATGTGAAATAAAAGAATATGAAAAAAACAATGCACTAAAATATCAAGTTAAAGCTCAATTGCAATTAGCGAAGTGCATTATGAATAAAAAGAAAGCTACAGTGTGGAAAGAGTTTAAATGTCTTCATTTATCGACCCCCATTTAATCCTTATATTACAAGTATGTAAAACTCTTATTGATCTTAAATTAAGTGCATATTTATATTAGTGGAGAGGGATGTGAAAAATAGATTTATAGGACTTGTTATAAGATTCAATTGATTAGCATACTTATATAGGTTGATTTCATGAGTGCATTGGATGATATTATGTACAACACATACACAAATCAATTTATCAAAAACTTTGCATATCCTTATATTGATAGAATGTTGATTGATGAATATGTGAATATTCTTGTCATAGAATTGTACGACCTTTGAGAGTGATAGTTTTTGTTAAATATGCATGTATTAATAGATATATATTTATGAATATATTACCCATGTCATTTTATTTAGTTAGACTTAACTTTACTTGAGGACAAGCAAAGAGTTAAGTTTTAAGATGTGATGACTTTATGAAAGCAAAATCATCATTGCACTTTTCTACTTAATATTTTCTCTTTTTATTCAATAAATAGTATTTTTAGGATTTAAAATATTAAAATATAAATTTTCTTGGAAAAAAGGGTGAAAATATAATCTTTGGAGCTTTTTGGGATTTTTAACACAAGATTAATCAGAAGTTGCCAAGTTGACGACATGTAAGCAGCTGAGCTGACGAAGCAAGCCATGCATCAGCACGACATTCATTCCGAGCTCGGCGCTTGGTCAATGCTCTCGACATGCGTTGTCACCCGATTCTTCCATTTAGTCCACTCGGGTTCCACGTAATACGTAACTACGAATCAAATTGCACCATGTGGCATTGAATGGATCAATCCTCCCGTGTTACGTGTCGCGCATTGATTCATCTAGTGAATATTGTGTACCACGTGTCGTATCCCTATTGGTTGGTGCTATTTTTTTTTTCATCTCAACCCTTGATCTGAAACTGATCTGACGGTCCAAATTCCACTTGAACTTAATTTAACCCCCTAAAGATATAATTTTGGTGGAGATTCAAGATGAGATTGGTTGTATTTCTTCTTTTTCTTTCTTCATCAATTTTTATGTCATTTTTTATGAAAAATATGAACTTTATAAACAAAATTATGTCTAGTTGATTTGAGTCTTATGAATTCAATTTTTACCATGTGATTATTTAATATTTTACCTCAATTATGAATTCAATTTAATTATATTATTTAATTTGATTTTTATGTTATTAATTGTTTGACTAACAATTGATCTATAGAAGCAATTAAATAGATTTGAGAGAATTATTTAATTATATGTCTTGATTAAATAACATGCGTATTTTCTTGGTAGAGATGTATAATTTTTATATACTTGATTTATAATTGATAAGCTTAATGAGTAGTATACAATTTAATTGACATAAGAGTGTGATTATGTTAATTATTATATGACGTGTA
The DNA here is from genome assembly GCA_037013495.1 of Hippophae tibetana. Lineage (NCBI taxonomy): Eukaryota > Viridiplantae > Streptophyta > Magnoliopsida > Rosales > Elaeagnaceae > Hippophae > Hippophae tibetana. The sequence goes on along the minus strand of CM072812.1, from coordinate 79,724,091 downwards.
GTTTACTTGATAAAGGAATACGTGTTAGGTTAGATTCAATTAATCATGTAATTAAATTGCTAATTATATTGGGAGAATTTTAGTTATTCACATGTCTAAAAAATTGAAAGATTAAGTATTTTTAAATATTTTTTCATATATTTTCTTAACTATCAAATCTTATTTAATTAATTATTAATATTTTTTTTAGTTTTTTTAATTTTATTTCTTTAAAATATAAAAACACAAAATAAAAAATTATTTTTATTTTTTTGTTTTAAAAATTAGTTTTTAATAACATAATGTCTGTGAGAACAATATTTTTTATCATTATATTACTTGTTGTGATATGTATACTTGTGTTTTTATTAAACACAATTCGTATCGCATCAATGTTCTATATTCAAATTTACACAGCCATGGTTTTATATGATCAACATCCAGAGTTTTTTCCGCTCTGCTTCTCTTGAGGAAAAACATAAGCTGCATTGATATTTTCTTGCTTTACTTTGGGAGCTACTGGACTTGGCAAGTAAAGCATCACCTATCAGCAATCTTCAGTTCTGCAGTCTAGATAAAAATCTGAGGCAGCCACACAGCACTCAGGATTGTGCTGTCATAGATAGTTTTATAACCTATTGTCATCTATCTCCAGTTCACTTTCTCAGCTGGTTCATCTATAATTATGATTTTGTAGGAGGTGGAGAACTCCTGAGAAAGGATACATCTGACACTTTATTTACCATTCTGGTTGGCACTGACGTTTCTCTAAAGCCAAATAGGCCAACACTTATTGTTAGAAGTACTAGCTGGTGAGCTCGTATTGCTCATACCTTCTCTCTGAAGTAATGCATGCCCCGAGTCATACAGCTTCTGAAACAGCATATTATGTCCTCCAGGAGAGATAATAGGACAAACCCAAATATATATATATCATCCCCAACCCCTTTGGCTTCTCTTTTCCACTTTTTGCACTATATTATTTCTGCTAGGTGCATGTTGGGTTATTGCCACTAACTTAAATCCTTAATTTTCTACTTTGCCTTTTGCTTCTTAGTTTTCTACTTTTCCTTTTGCCAATGATTTTTCTAATATGCCTTACAATATTGCAATATCATTATACGATTGTAACTAAATATGACGTATTTAAAGGATTTATTGGATATTAGTTCTTAATTCAAAGAATAAACACAAGGACCTTAATTCAAGGAATAAAACAAGGAGCTTAATTCAAGGAGTAAAACAAGGAATCCTTAATTCAAGGAGTAAAACAAGGAATCCTTAATTCAAGGAGTAAAACAAGGAATCCTTAATTCAAGGAGTAAATCAAGGAATGCTTAATTCAAGGAGTAAATCAAGGAATGCTTAATTCAAGGAGTAAATCAAGGAATGCTTAATTTAAAGAGTAATTGAAGGAATAAAATTTCCTTATAAATAGCTATACAATTGTAATGAAAACATGAAGAAAATAATACAAACTAGAGAACTCTTTTGTGTAGAGTTATTTCTTGTTTTTTCTACAGGATTACAGTTTTAAAGAAAACAAATAACACAAATTTCTTTCTGTCTCTAGAAACATTCTCTTTTTAAAAATTCATTAGCCATAAATAAAGATCATTAAATGAAAGGTAGGAATTTTGGCATGCATGAAGCTGTATGGGGTTTTTGTAGTTTCAATTAATGTTAAATTTGATATGGTTGTTTAAACAAGAAATCTAATTTCCCTTCCAATAGTTTTCTCTATTTTTCTAATTTTAGCTTTTTATTGTTGTCATATGGAAAGCTTGTCAGAAATTGTGGTGATGTTTGCGATAAGATGCTAATTTGAGGGATTTTATGTTTCATGATAGGACACCAGATGAAGATTTTAGCATTTTCTTGAAAGCAGCTGTGATGTATGATAGACATGTTGCTGCCATTTTAAATGATGATGATCCCGCTGAAGTTGATTGGTAGGAAATGTGGTATGAGAAACAATACTTGTACCATAGGCTTTTATTTATTATCACGGGTATATTTCATTTTTGGGATTTTTAGTTGGGTACCTTTTGAGATACTGTGTGGTGGTTTAACGTCCTACATTATGTTTCTACATGAAGGTAAAGGTCCGCAAAAGGAAAAATATGAAGAAAAGCTAAGGATGTTACCCGTGAAATGTGTGGCATTTTGTACCATGTGGCTGTCAGCTGAGGACTATCCACGGCTTCTGGGTGATCCATATGTATATGGGTGCTTTATTTCCACTGCTTATACTTTAAATTTGCTGTTTTTTTTAGTTATGAATACGTAAATTTTCGATAAGTCAGATTTATGAGAAAACAAGAATAAAAATAACACATAAATTTGATAACGGAGTTCGGCCAATCTTACTTACGTCTCTGGACCGGCTGCAGATCTTTTTACTGAAAGAGGAGAAATCACACAAGGTGTTTACAACACTCACAACTCATAACCCAATTACACCCAAGAAAATTACTCTCAATTTTCTCTTACAAAAGCTTTTCTTTCTAAGTTTTTCTCTCAATTGGAATGAACACTTTGGATGATCAATTCATTACAATTACACATCTATTTATAGAAAAATTCACTCCTTGAATTTCTCCTTAAATTAATGGTTCCTTAAATTGCTCCTTGAATTAAGCTCATTGTTTTGCTCCATGAATTGCTCCATGTTTTGCTCCTTAATTTTCTTCTTAAATTAAGGAGCATTATAGCAATCTCCAACAATCTTCCACTTAAAGACTGATTTCAATCTGTCTTCACACCTCGATCAATGCAACAACTTTTCTAGTCTTGTTACTCTAACAGATCAACTGAAGTTGAGCACAACTTCAATTTCATGACAAGCTCCCACTTGTTGGTATCGAGTCTGACAAGCTTTGTCATAGCATTCAGGCTCTCCTTCATCAGTCAGGAACATATAGTTCATGTATCTCTTGTTAGACACATGAGGTCGAGAAGACCTTCTCAATACAGGAGCTGTAGTAGGAGGTTGTGGTGTGTCGGACTGTTACACACTACTCTGTCCAACGAGTACCTCTGGCTGAGGACTTGCTACAATTGGTTCCTTCACGGAACTATCTGGGACATCATCTGCGTCTACAAATACTGACTCATTCTGCTTTGAGTCTTTGGTGTTTTTTTTATGCATGTCCTTATACATCACTCTTTCATTGAAAATCACATCTCTACTACGAATCACTTTCTTGTTTTCGTCATCCCAAATGCGGTAGCCAAACTCATCCTCACCATAATCGATGAATGTGCATTTCTTGGATTTGGGATCAAGCTTATTCCTACCTTGATCACTTATATGCACAAATTCTACACAACCGAAAACTTATAGATGTGATAGTTTCACCTCCTTTTTGCTCTATACCTCCTCTGATATTTTGTGCTCCAATGGAACAGATGGACCTCGATTGATTAAATAAGCTGTCGTGTTGACTACTTCTACCCAGAACTGCTTCGGTAGACCTGACTATATATGAATGTTTCTGGCTCTTTCTGTCAACATTCGGTTATATTCTTAGCTATACCATTGTGTTGAGGCGTGCCTGGCATAGTTCTTTCCATTCTGATCCCGTGCTTATAGCAAATTTTTTTGAATATGGTGTCTTCATATTCACCACCATTATCCGTTATGAGCTTTTTGATCTTCAGACCCGTCTCATTTTCCACCATAGCTTTCCATCTTCTGAAAGCCTCAAATACTTCAGACTTATGCTTTAGAAAGTAAACCCATACCTTCCGAGAGTGATCATCAATGAAAGTCACGAAGTAGTGTTTCCCACCAATGGATGAGATAGTCGTTGGTCCCCAAACATTAGAGTGAATAAGCTCTAGCCTTTCCTTCTTTAGGGTTCTATAACTTGTCTGAAAGCTAACTCTATTTTGCTTTCCAAGTATGTAATCTTCGCACATGTCTATCTCTACAGACTATAGACATGGAAGTTTTCCCTTTGAGTGCATAATCTTCATCCTTTTCTCACTCATGTGGCCTAGTCTCTAGTGCCATAGATTTGGTGTTTCATTGCCTGATGCAACTGCGATTGAACAATGTGCCCCTACTGTCATGTAAAGAGTGCCACTCTTCTTACCTCGAGCAATCGTCATTACACCCTTTTAAATCTTCCAATCATCACCATGGAAGATCGTAGTGTATCCTTCACTAGCCAATTGCCCTACTGAGATTAATTTCTTTCTTAGGTCGGGAATATACCTGACATCCTTCAGTTTCCAAACAGACCCGTTCAACTTAATCTTCACTACACATTTGTCAATAATAGCACACGATTGATCATCTCCAAGATATACCTTTCCAAGGTTTTTGGGGACATATTTTTCGAAATTTTTTTTCTGTGAAGTAACATGGAACGATGATCCAGAGTCTAACACCCAAGATTCTTCATTGCTCTCCAAAGAGCATATCAATGCATCATCTCCTCCATCTCCTCCTGAGGTGGAAGTAACATTTACCTCTACCTTCACTTATTTATCCTTCGGTGCACTTTTGCACTGATTTTTGTAGTGTCCGGTTCTCCCACAATTCCAACACTCGATAGTCTTTGAGCTATGAGAATTATTAGGATTCCTGGATTTGGACATCTTGTCGTTTGATCTACCTCGGTAGTCTGTTCTGCCACGTCCATTCCCTCTGGTTGAATCTCTTCCTCTTGACTCTGTATGCAATACTGAAGAGGTTGACGATTCACCCGACTCTCTACGTCGGATCTCTTCACTGAGAACCACATCACAAACATCGTCAAATTTCAACTTATTGCTTCCTGACGAGCTACTCACAGCCGTGACAGTAGCATTCCAGCTTTCTAGTAAATAAGACAAAAGTATCAATGCTCGTACTTCTTCATCGAATTCAATTTTCACTGAACTCAACTGGGTTGTGACTGTGTTGAGTTCATTGAGATGTTGAGCTACCGATGCGCCTTAATTCATCTACAAATTGAACAAACGCCTCATTAAGTGCACTTTGTTTGAAACTGATGGCTTCTCATACATATTGGAGAGATCTGTCATAAGACCCATCATGGTTTTTTCCTTTGCTATGTTGAAAGCAACATTATGGGATAACATCAATCGAATAATTCCGAGGGCTTGTCTGTCTAGAAGATTCCAATCTTCTTCCTTCATAGCCTCTGGCTTCTTCCCTGAGAGAGGTTGATATAGATTTCTTTGATACAAATAATCCTCTATTTTCATTTTCCAAAACCCGAAATTTGTACCATCAAATTTCTCGAGTTTCACCCTTCCTTTATTTGTGGCCATTACTCCCACTCAAATCTGACCTCTTCCTGATCATTTCTGACTATTTCTACAAACCAACGTATATTAGAATACTTCTGTCAACAAACAAATATCGTCAACAAAATTTCACTATTCACGTAATTCACTATTCACTTGAATAGTAACCTTGTAGGAAATTGACAGAAATCACACCAAAAAGTTCTGATACCAGTTGTTGGGAAATTACGCAAATTCCCGTTAAGCTAGATTTATGAGAAATCAAGAATAAAAATAACACACAAATTTGATAACGGAGTTCGGCCAATCTTGCTTACGTCTCCGGACCTACTGCAGATCTTTTTACTGAAAGAGGAGAAATTACACAAGGTGTTTACAACACTCACAACCCAATTACACCCAAGAAAATTACTCTCAATTTTCTCTCACAAAAACTTTTCTCTCAATTGGAATGAACACTTTGGATGATCAATTCATTACAATTACACATCTATTTATAGGAAAATTCACTCCTTGAATTTCTCCTTAAATTAATGGTTCCTTAAATTGCTCCTTGAATTAAGCTCCATGAATTGCTCCATGTTTTGCTCCATGTTTTGCTCCTTGTTTTGTTCCATGTTTTGCTTCATGTTTTGCTCCTTAAATTAAGGAGCTTTATAGCAATCTCCAACAGAATACACATCATCGTGTCCTTACAGGATCAACAGATCTTGGTGTGTGTTTGCATACTTCTTCGTCGAGATTGGACCTTCCAATGAAGGTATTGTAAAATGCTAAATATTGGGCCATAACTAAAAACTTAACAATCAGGTTGTGGATTACCTGTTTGTGTTGTTTCATACTTATTGTAAAACTCTAGTGAATTTCTTGCTGCATCTAATACATTGTGCCAAGTGTCAGTTATGCTAATAAGTGATTTGGAATTAAGCATCGAAGAACTTGTAAAAGTTGAGAAAAATGGGCTTTTGTTTTCATCGTCATCTAAGCTAGCTGATGAACTTCTGGGTACTGTGAATGACTTGAAAGTGTCTTCTGCATTTTGTTCACTTATATATATTTTTTGATTCGATAATTGGTTGTAACAATTGCATGTGTGTGGGAGGAGAATGAATTAAGTATCTTTGTTGGTAACCTGGTGTCAACTACTTCAAAGGAAGGGTTCACCTGTTTTTTGGTGGGGGCGACGGCTGGGGTTGTTTGTCGTTGGTTCTTGTTTGAATGGCTAAAAATGATATTCCATTAACCCATGAGACAATCTAGTAATTTTAGGAACTCATCCCATTTTGCCTTGTCTATTTTTTTCATGGGTTGGATGATATAAGTTGGGATTTTTTATTTGTCCTAAATAGGTTTAAACAAGCCGAAAAAATGATAACAATGGAAAAAAAATGAAATAAGATTATTTATAATATGAATGTTTACTAGAAAAAAAAAATAATGTTATAAAATGATGGGACATTATGTTTAAAGTGGACTCATTAGGTCTACATTTTAAATGAGATGGAACAATTGTATACCATAAACCCATTAGGAGGCATTGAATGTGACATGAGATGGTATAGTGCAATCCACTTTACATCTCTAATCAATAGGATGCTTTGTAATGCTTAAAGGCTCATAGTCATAAGTTGAGTAGGTGCTTGCAAGCTGCATTCTTGTCTTTGATTTTTGTTACTCTTAGTTCCATTTCATAAATCATAACTCATAATACATTGGGGTCTATAATATGCATATAAGAAAATTTTCCTGCATGATGTTCAATCAGCATTAGGCAAAATCATTTTTGCTATAATTCATGTTTAGAGTTGGTAAATTAGTTAGATACAATTGGGCTGATGGCTCATGAACTCTGAGAGCATCTCTTTAAGGGCTTTCCAAAGGTTGCAATACATTGAGTGTACTCAGAAATGGTGCTCTAGAAATTGGATGTTCTGCAAAGTGGGCTGTTGAGTGGGAGCAAAATGTGCAGCCGCCAATATCAGGGGTCAGATTCATTATCATATAACCTTGTAATATTATGAATATTTTAAATACATGAGTTTGCAAGTTAATTAAGAAAGTACTATAATACCCTTAATATTTAATATTTGACTTTCTTAACCACTAAAATAATAATGTCACAAAATGATTTGTGATTTTTTATTCTAAATTTTTATTTGTGTATTTAGTCATATTTTTCTAAATTTTTATATTTTTAATAAAAATTAATTCTTTAGAATGATAAATAAGAGACGCAATAACTTAGTTAAGAATTAAAAATTATAATTCTAAAATATTTTAGTTTTGATTATTTAATCAATACTTAGTAACTTTATTATTATTATTTTTTTAATATTTTAAATTAAAATTAATTCTTTAGGATAATAAATAACAAATATAATGGTTTATTTAGGAATTAAAAACTAAAGTTTCAATAGATTTCATTTAGAATTATTTAATCACCTTTCATAATTTTATTTTATTTTGTAGAAAAATAAAAAAAGTTATATTTTATATAATTATGTTGGTCATACTTCTTGTAAATTTTAATGCTTTCAATTAAAATTAATTCATTTAGAATAATAAATAACAATCATAATGAAGTTAGAAATTAGAGTATGTATTGAAGCTAAAACATGTATTTTAAAAAAATATTTTTACTAAAATAATAGTAGAAATATAAAATAGATTTATGTGAAAGCAAATATTAAATCATTGAAATAAATAGAAAATAAAACTATAAAATCAAAGAAAGGCATTCTACTCTTATTCATAATAATACTGAAACATTACATACGTATTGATAAAGTATTAAAATCATAATCCTAATAAGAAAACATAATAATGATTATCTAATATTCTAATTATAATAATATTAAATATTTAATTTCAATTTTCTTCCTCAAGTTGAACATATAGATAAATTCAACTTGAATAGTTACAAAGAATAATAAAATAGAAATAAATAAAACCATAATAGATTCACCTATTAAATATCTCAAAGCTTCTTATAGAAATATTGCCAAATAGTGTAAAAGTAACATTGAGTCAACTAAAAATAATTAATAATAATGAGATACATCACTTTGTTGACTACGTTAACCTTGATTAAAATTAGTAGAAACACCCTAAGAGTGTAAGATAACACTGAAAAATCCTTTACACAAAAAAAGCAACAGAAGATATGATCCATGCGATAAATAATAGCAAAACCACACAGAAATCACACTAAAAATAACTTTCTGAAAGTTGGCATAGTCAGCAATGTAAGCAGCTAAGGGTAAGTGATGCAAATAACGACTCCTCTAAAGAAACCAAAGTTGTCATAAGTTACTATCACTACATATAAAAATGAAGGCATACTTTCATCGTTAAGTTGGAGCATAAATATCAAACATGCCTAATTTGAATGTAGGGATGTCCAAAAACCGGATCAAAACGAAAAAAAACGGACTGGTTTGAACAGTTTTATAAAACACATGGTTTGGTCCGATTTGTATTAACTAAAACCATTTTTCAAACAATCCAGTCCAATTATACTAATTTTTAAACCAGTTGAATCGAACCGGACTTCTATTAAAAATATATTATATAATGTAAATATTTTATATCCAAAAAATTTGAAACCCTATCTACATCATCGCTACCATCCATCCTTGCCACTCCTCCAACGTCGTCCAACCTCGCCTTCATGGTATCTTTTTTTCAACTCTCACGCTTTGAACCTCTAGAAATAATTAAAGTGAAGATTGTTCTACTCATCATCTATCATCAAAGGCCTAATTTTGGTATGCTATCATTATCAATATTTGGTAAGCAATTATTATTGTCATATTCATTTGTTGCTCGATTCTATGAGTTTCGATTTTGTGGTTCTGTTTGGAACTCTGGTTACTTGCGAATCTAATTTGTGATTGAAACCCTTACTTTTTGAGGTTTTGGAGTTTTGCTCAATCTTCAAAGGTTTGATTAAGGTTTTGGGTTTTAGAAAATCAAGTCTTTAACCAAAATCTAGTTTTAGGAGAAGAGAAATTATTGTTTTTTGTTTCTAGTTGGATTACGAGGGATTTGAAGCAATTAGGATTGTTTACTATGATGGGATCTTATATTTATTCTCATTCTAATGATTGGATTGTTAAGAAAAAGTTCTAAGAAAAATATGTGATTATCTAGATGAAAATTGTGATAAAATTTGAGACTTCAATACTCTGTAGTAATAGTTATTCAATTAAGTAGAAATTTTTGGTTGTATTGGATTATTAAATTGTTTAGCTAAATGCTAGTTTTTGTCTTTTATATTAATTTAGTAATCTCCTTAAGGAGAAGTGTTGGATCTTGAAAGGGAGAATAGAATAGCTGTAATACTAATGAACTAAGCAGCAAAATTATGACAACAAGCTAAGAATGAAAGAGTGCATTGGTATGTTTGGAAACCTAACGTGAGAACTCAACCAACTTCACGGTTTCTTACTATTACTATTCTTGGGGTGCAACAAGGTTAGTTTTTCTATGGTAATTATCTTGCTACTTGTTATACTGTCTTTTCTCAAGAAAAATAACTGAATCAGTTTTAAAGATCGATCAACAAAATGCTATCATCGATGGATGAAAACTATTTTCAACATTAATAACCGGATCATTGAAAATTGTTAACCAAATCGGATTAGACCGTCCAGTTACAACATTTTTATTAATAGACCAGACCAAACCGAAACACGGACACCTCTACTTGAATGGTAAGGTATGAATAAAGAACCTCATTATATGACATTAGTAATAGAACTCGAATTTTTCAAGCTCAGGATGATAACCCTTTAATCAAGCATATATGAAACATATAACCAAATAATCTTCAATAAATCAAATAGTAATCTCAATTAATACATATAACCCATATAGTAACAACATGAGAACACTCTAATATATCAAATCTCATAGTAGCAAAATACAGAAGAACTCTAACATTGAAAAACCAACAACACAATAGGCCTAAGATCAAGTGCTCAATAGAATATGGAGACACAAAAACTCCCTCTATCATCCAAAGTGTAAAATAAACCACTTCAATACTATGATAGTGACTACTTGCAAGAAGCTTATGGATCTTATCTACAGGCTATAGCAGGGTCAAGATCTAACACTATCAAAGATTTGTAGTGAGTGACCTATGAAACAAAGAATAGGAATTTGGATCTTGATTTAGAGATGACATTGACAACTTTGATGGATGGTCGAAAGAAAAAGATCACACCAATCGAACATCGTAGACAACAAGGTTCAAGGCAATGAGGCTACACTTGTAGTTACGATGGTTTGCATTTTAACAAGTGTAACGACAATGTAGATGCAAAAGCTACAATTTTTTTAAGGGTTATTTATTTATTTATTTTAACACAAAGAAAGAACTATAAACTATAATTTTGAAAATAGATTATAGTTTTTAGATTGAGCTATGCTCGATACCAAGTAGAAATATAAAATAAGTTTATGTAGAAACAAATATTAAATCATCAAAATAGATAGAGAGGAGAACAAAAAAATCAAAGAAATGCATTTTATTTCTCATTTATAATAATACTGAAAGATTACATATGTATTTATAGGGATAAAATTTAAAACCCTAATCCTAATAAAGAAACATAATAATATTATTAAATATATAATATTTCAATTACAACTATATACAATCTATAACTATTTTAATTTTAATATAAAATAAATGAAATGGTGATTAAATAATACAATATTTTATTTATTATTTAAAAAATAATAATTTTAATTAAACACATTAAAGTAACTATTTTAATTTTATAAAAAAATAAAAATTATGAAGGAGTTAATAAATAATTCAAACTATACTCTTTTAGAATTCTAGTGGTATCGCTTAGACTCTTAGATAAAACTCATTAATATTTCAGCTCTAGTAAATAAAATAGAAGTTGGGAAAAAAATTCAAAAAAACTACAAATAAGTGAAAGTAAAAGTGAAAAACCTATAATTTTTAGGATGAAACTTCTAAGTAACCCATTTCTTCCTTTTCCTCTACTCTAGTCTTGTTCTTCTTGGTTCCTTCTTCTTTCAACAATCTCATGTTCCTTTGGATAAGCAATTTTCTAAAAACACAAATAGAGGTATTATCCTAATTTATAGTTCTCTTTTCTTCTTCTTCTTTTTTCTTGTTGTTTCTTATTTCTTTTTTATTACCTGCTTTTTTTTATCCCGCTTCTTTCTTCTTTATTTTCTCTTTTTTTCTTTTTTGTTATGCTATCAAAGTTTATTTCTATGAACTATTTATCATACACATTATATCCCTCAATTTGTTATAAATAAAATGAATGAAAAAAATAAATAAACAAATAAATTGGAACAATTTTAATCACTTGAAATTTTATAATATTCACATTTAAGATTGAAGAATATGATATTCATGATCGATTCTAGACACAAGATATCTTAGTTCAATGCTAGATTCCTAGCTTTTTGATGAACTTTATTAATGCCTTTTTCAAATAAGTTTTTATGAATCTTAATTTTTGTCATGTTAGAGATGTTTTAGTATTGATTTGATTTCTATATTATGAATTATGTAAGGTTGTTAGGATTATTATTATGCCATTTTTGATAATTTTTTTATTATTTATTTAAATTATTTATTTTTATTTTGTTTTAATTTAAGGCTTAAGCCTCGTACCGTCTCAAAGCTTACGCCTCAACACGTTTTTCTTGCATGGGATGAGACGTAAGCCTACCCCTCATTCTAAAGAATCTTGAGACAATTTTTTCACACGAAGCAAGTTATAAGCATAACTTAATATTTACTTATAATAAATAAGAAAACATTAATAATGATATAGCCTTAATAGTCTTAATAGTCTCATTGTGCACCGCCTAATTGTATAAGCCTAAAAAAAAAAGGCACAAACCTCGAATAAATAAGGCTTACTATTGCAAGTATCATTAGTCTCAAAATAATAATTTAAAACCATGATTTGTTGTGAGATTATATGATATTTTAGGATACAAGGTGTGAAAAAACAACTTAAATAGGTTTGAACCAAACCTTTTTTATTATATTTTTTTTCTTTTATTATGCTAATGTTAGTAAATTAAGGATGGTTAGTTTTTTAATTTTTTTTTCAAATGATCACAAGAACCATCTAACAAAATTCCTTAAAAACTAGTTGTTTTTGTTGAATCTTTATATTTATAGATGTTTTTACAGTTCTCTTAACTCTCGTAACAATTTATTTAATATATAAAATTTTATAATTTTAAAAGTTACGAGTACATCTTAATACTCTTTATATCTTATATATTTTCTATGTCTATTTATTAAACATTGATAGGAAAAATTTATTTTATTTGTCTAATGTATTTGACTTTTTACATTGATACTTTTATGTAAAGTTTAAAATGTCGATGTTGATTCAAATATCGAGACTTAAATTTTATAAAAAAATCAAAAATATTGATGTTGTTTATGAAAATTTATAAATTTATCAAGAAAATTATGAAAAATGTATCAAAATCATGATTTTTTTTATAAAACTTTATAAAACATCAAAACAATCAATTACTTATATTAAATTAGACTCTTATTTAATATATATTTATAAAATTTATGGTATTTAATTTGATCATAAGTTAATTAATTAATCATAATATTACATAATATATATATATATATAAGAAGTATAAAATATTATTCTAAATTAAAATAAATAATCTTTTGATTTAAGATAAGAAAAACTACAAATATATAAATTTAAAAACAAATTGTTTAGAAAATAAAAACAATAAAAACTTTAATATAAAACGATATTTTATCAATATTTTCGTGACAATATCCTTAATAGCTATAATATTTTGGCAAAAAAATGATTTGTCCTTAATATTTTATCGATAGTATCATGACTTTTTGGATATTATATTAACATTTTAATTAAAAAAATATGGATCTCACATGTGGATATTGAGATGTTAAAAAAAACAACAATATCGTGATGATGTTGATATCATATATTTTTCAATCCTTCCTTTTATGTCAAAAAAAACATTAAATTCATATTCGATTAGAATAATAAAACCTCATAAAAAATAAATAAATCACATATTGTGTTTATATAATTAATTATTATTTTAACAATTTATTTAAAATATTATAATACAAATAAATTATCATAATTAAAAATAGCACTTTTTTTTAATTAAATCGAAGATGATCCTTACATTTACGTAAAAAGGAAAAATCAATTCTACATTTTTCCTAGCTTCCTCTCCTTCCTGGATAAACTAAATTTATTACCAATGTGCGTGATAATTGATGAATAGGTTTTAACTCAGGTCATGTCTCAGGTTGTCAGTTGAGTTGTGCTATACAGTTTGAAACTGTTTAGTCGGTGGCCTTTGTGTGGTACTATCGCAAGCCAATTGAAAGGTTTGTGTTGCAATACAATCAAAGAAGAAATTGCCTCTCAAAATTTATATATATTTTTACAACATTTTTATTGTATTTAAAAATGTAGGTAAAAAATATGATAACTTCTTTCGAGGAAGAAATTGTCTCTCCAAATTTACGAACTCATATATATAATATAAACTTTTCAATAAAAATTGATGAAAATATATTTTTTGAAAGTTTTTTAGATTTTTTTATGAAAATTTTAATACAAGACACATGAATGTCACGCAAGTAAGGGAACCAATCAGAGTGCCACTTCATGTACAATCGATTACTCGTCGTCATGTGGATGCCACGCAAGTAAGAGGAGCCAATCAGAGAGCGTCGTGTGTGTCATTGATGTAGGCATTACCATGTGTCGATACAACGTTCAATCCGAGTTTTGATGTATAGTCAACGAGCATGCCATGGGTTGTCACGAGATTCATTCGCCTAGCCATGCGTCGTGTGTTGATTCGTCCTGTGTTTCTCCCTTACCACGTGTCACGATCCTATTAGCCAACGTTGTTTAATTTTTCTTTTTTCATATTAGCCTTTGATTTGAAGTTAATCTAACAGTCTAGATTCTATTTGAGCATAATTTAACTCTCTAATTGCACCAAAAACCCAACAGAAAATGAATTTATAATTTTTTTTATTAGTTTTTTATGCCAAAAAGAGAGAAAATATAAAAAAAATGTTCTAAAGGAAATACAATTTTGGTGGAGATTTAATAGGATATTGGTGCTACAATTTTAGAGATTAATTGTATTTATTTATTTATTTTCTTTCTTTATCAATTTTCATGTCTTTCTTATTTAAAAATATGAGATTTATAAACAAAGTCATGTCTAGCTAATTTATTAATCTAGGGGTATTATGAATCCAATATTTTTACATGTGATGATATAATATTTTACCTCAAATTATGATTTCAATTTAATTATGTTATTTAATCTAATTTTTATGCTATTAATTGTTTGTCAAATAACTGTTAATTTTGAGTTAATTAATTACTGTTATTTTTTTTAGTTTTTAGTTTTACTTTCTCAAAATGCAAAAAACAAATTGCTTTAATTTTTATTTTTAAATTAGTTTCTAATAACATAATCTCTCTCTGATTTTAATTTAATTATGTTATTTAATCTAATTTTCATGCTATTAATTGTTTTTCCAACAACTGTTAATTTTGAGTTAATTAATTACTATTATTTATTTTTAGTTTTTTGTTTTACTTTCTAAAAATGCAAAAAAAAATTGATTTTTACTTTTTAGTTTTAAAATTAGCTTATAATAACATAATCTCTATGCAAGCAATTTTTTCTTATTATTATATTACTTATTTGCGATACGTATACTTGTATACTTATTGCATACAATTCATATTGATCAAGTTTTTGGCACCATTGTTGGGGATTATAAACATTAGAAATTAATTTCTAGTTTATTTTATTATAGTTATTTATTTTTATTTATTTTTTGTAATTTTAATTTATTTATTTATAATTTAACATATCTTTAGTGCTATTAGAAACATATTTAACCCTATTGTATGAGCACAGTCTCTAAGGAAATTTTTTTAGCTTTAGATCTCAAAATCAAACATACTTTGAGATCAATAAAAATATAACAAGTTGTGGCCTAATTGAAAAGAAATGGCTAATCTATTAGAAATAAACAATAATGAATTTAATTTGAATAACAAGATATCTTTAATGGATGATAGGGACAAAGCTTTGAATGAATATGCATTACCTATGATGGAAGGGTTGAATCTAAGTATTACAAGGCCAAACATTCAAGTTAATTAGTTTGAATTAAAACTAGTGATATTTCAAATGTTACAAAAGTTGGACAATTCAGCGGATTACCAACAGAGGATCTTTATTTACATCTCAGATTGTTTATTGAAGTTAGAGATTCATTCAAATTCAGTGGTGTAACTGAGGAGACATTTAGGCTTAGATTGTTCTCTTAATCTTTGTGGGACTGTATTCTAGTTTGGCTAAATTGTTTACCACCTAATTCTATTACATCTTGGAGTGATTTGGTAGAGAAATTCTTGATGAAATACTTTCCACCAACAAAGAATATCAAGCTTAGGAATGATATTACCTCATACCAATAAATTGAAGGGAGTTTTTATATATAACATTTGAAATATTTGAAGAATTGCTAAGGAAGTATCCTCATCATGATATCCCTCATTAGATCCAAATGGAGACTTTTTATAATAGTCTCAATGCTCAAACAAAAACTATTGTTGATGCATATACTAATGAAGTTCTACTAGCCAAATCTTATAATCAAGCTTATGATTTATTTGAGAAAATTGCTAGCAATAATTATGCATGACCAATGGATTGAATGATAGCCACTAGAAAAGTAGCCGGAGTGCATGAGGTAAATGTTATCACAACACTTATAGCTCAAGTGTCATCTTTGTTGAATCTTTTGAACACTCAAATCTTGCCACCGAGTATAAACTAGGTCCAAGATTAAGGGATGTCCTATGTCTTTTATGGTGAAGCTCATTGTTTGATAATTATCCAAATAATCCTAAATCGGTATTTTATATGAATAATGTGACCAAAACAATAATCCATACTCAAACACATATAACCCAAGATGGAGACAACATCCAAATGTCTCTTGGAGTAATAACAACAATCAAGGTGGTAATCAATTCAACCATCAACCATTTTTACCACCTAGTTTTTAACAACCACAACAATCACAAGTCCAAGAGAAGAAGCCATATATCAAGGACAATTCAAATATTTTAATGGGGATGATGAAAGACTTTATCCAGTCAGTAAAATCAAAAGTATCCACCCAAAAGGCCTTAATTCAAACTTTAGAGACCCAAATAGGGAAACTTTTCCAAGCTATAAGTCAAAGGCCTTAGATAACATTCTAAGTGACACAATTATAAACCCAAGAAGAGAAGGTAAGTAGAATTACAATGTCCTAGCTTTGAAGATTGATAAAACTTTAGAGGAGAAACATGAAACTCAAAAAGATGAGGAGGAATATAAGACTCAAAAGAATGATGAGGAACATGAAGCTAAAAAGGATTAGGAGAAACAATGAATAAACATAGCACCAAAAAGGAAAGAATAACCTATACGAATCCACTATTTCTTTCTCTTAAAGGTTGCCAAAGTAAAAGTTAGATATGTAGTTTTTAAATTTTTTGGATATCTTCAAAAAGCTACGCATAAATATACCATTTATAGGGGCACTTGAACAAATGTTTTCTTATGTCAAATTTTTGAAGGACAACATGTCTAATATAATGAAATAATAACATTAATTGAAGGTTGTAGCGCCATCCTTGCTAGAAAAATATCCCAAAAATTGAAAGATCTAAGTAGCTTTGACATTCCTTACACAATTGGGAAAATGAACTTTAATAAAGCATTGTATGGCTTAGATTCAAGCATTAACCTTATGTCATTATTGATCTTCAATAGATTGAGGGTTGGTTAAGCCAAACCCATTTTAGTAACATTACAAATGGCAGATAGATCAATTAAGTAACCTTGGGGTGTGATAGAAGATGTGCTAGTAAAAGTACACAAGTTCATATTTCTAGTGAATTTCATTATAGTAGACATGGAAGAGGTCTGTAACATTCCTATCATACTTGATCGTCCATTCTTAGCAATTGAAGAGCACTCATTGATGCACAAAAAATGAGCTTACAATGAGAGTGCAAGATGAACAAGTAACATTTAAAGTTTTTAAAATATCTTAACCCTCTAATATTGATAATGTTAATCAATGCTTTAGGATAGATGTTATTGATCATGATAAAAAAAATTAAAAAATCTTTGGAGTCGTCCATTCTTAAGAGTATTAGGCATGATGCTGTGAACAATGAAGTAAATTCATCAAGAAACAACTCAATCTTTTTTAATTTTGAAAGTATGGAATCTATGATTGATATTATTGATTGTGTAAATTATTTGAAGGCCACACCTCCCATATGTATACCTAATGTGGTTGTAGAGAATTTTGAGATAGGATCTAAGCTCAAACCATCTATTAAAGGGCCACTAAGGTTGGACCTCAAACCTTCACCCTATCATCTCGAATCAAGTGGGAAATCGGAAGACTCTAATATAGAGGTGAAAATCATATTGGAAATACATAAATTAGATGAGCTATGGTGGAGTGCTTATAATAATGCCACAATTCACAAAAAGAAAAAAAATATGACATGATAAGAGAATTGAGAATTATGTTTTTAAATTAGAATATAAAGTATTACTGAACAATTCAAGACTTAAACTATTACCAAACAAACTCAATTTTAAATGGATACAGAGAGATGTACATGAGTTAATATAACCTACTATTCAAGGACATTAAAGATGAAGTTGGTTGGGAGGTAACCTAATGTTATTTTACTTATATTTTATTGTTTTTTTATGGGTGAATAAATGTGAAGTGTAGATGTGATGTACCAAGAATACATGAGTTTTATTTCCTTTTATTTGTTCATATTTATATGTGCACATTGGATACAATGTGCAATTTATTTTTGAAGGAGGAAACTTCATTCTCTATTTTAGTATTTAGTACGTATTTTCAATTTTTAGAAATTTTTGATTTTTAGTATGATTTTAATCACGATTTGGATATAAATTAATAAATATATGAAGACTAAATGTATGTATACTTGATATAAAACTTATGAACCCAATGATATATTTGTTATCATGACTAGGATAAGGAATATAATATGTTCGTTAAGATACTTACATTAATCATGTGATATGTTTGCTAGTTTTGATTCAAAATTTTAGCATAAGAAATTATTTAGGCTTTATTTAGATCAATTGAGCCTTTCAAATTAACCATTATTAATATATTTAATCACCCATTTGAGCCCAATTAAGAACCTTTCATATTTTTAAGCCAAATTTTATGTCTAACTAATAAGCATTACCTTTATCTTTGTGCCTTTAGCTTGTATGAAAAGAAAAAAAAATGCAATCATGTGTTTTGTTATATAGTAAGGTGAAATGTAATATGCCTTATAAAAAAACTTAGAGCACAATTATCCTTCTAAAGAAAAAAATAAGTTTGAGGGTGTTGGGAAATTATAAAAAAAATGTGAAATAAGAGAATATGAAAAGAATGATAAGATAGGTGCATTAAAATATCATGTAAAAATTTAATTGTAGTTAAAAAGTGCATGATGAATAAAAAGAAAGCTAAGGTGTGGAAAGAGGCATTTATCGAACCCCACCTAAGCCTTACATTACAAGCATGTAAAGTCTTTATTGATCTTTAGCAAAGTGCATATTTATACTAGTGGAAAGTAATGTGAAAAATACACTTATGAGACTTGTCCTATGATTGAATTGATTAACATTAACATGCCTTATAACATCCCACATGTCGTTGACTCATTATGCATTGACCATGACTAGTCTGCCTTGCCACGCATCGCACACTTATTCGTACCATGTTTCTCCTTACCACGTGTCACAATCCTATTGGCTAACTCTATTATATTTTCCTTTTTCACCTCAACATTTGATCTAAAGCTAATTTAACAGTCCATATTCCATATGAGCCTAACTTAACCCCTTAATTGCACCAAAAACCTACACAACTAAATTTACAATTTTTTTGTCAGTTTTTGGTGCCAAAAAGAGAAAAAATATAGAAAAAGTTCAAAAAAGAGATACAATTTTGGTGAAGATTTAAGAAGAGATTAATGTTATAACTCAATAGATTCATTATATTTATTCTTCTTCTCATTTCGTTATCAATTTTTATATCTTTCTTATTGAAAAAGATTATATTTATGAACAAAATCATGTCTAGCTAATTTATTAATCTAGGGGTTTATGAATTCAATTTTCTACATGTGATAATCTAAGATTTTACCCCAATTATGATATCAATTTAATTATATTATTTAATCTATTTTTTAGGTTATTAATTATTTAGATAACAATTGATCTATATATTTAATTAAATAGACTTGAGAAAATTATTTAATTATTTATTTTGATTAAATAAAATGTATAATTTCTAGGTAGAGATGTATGATTATTATGTATGTGATCCATAATTAATGAAGTTAATAAGTAGTATGCAATTTAATTAACATAAGAGTGTGATTAGGTTAATTATTATATTGTGTGTAGTTTGCTTGAGAGATGAATACATATTTGGTTAGATTCAATTGATCATGTAATTGATTGATAATTATAATGAGTGTATTTTACTAATTCACATATTTGAAAAATTGTAAGTATTCTTAGATGTTAATTTTGAGTTAATTAATTAATGCTATTTATTTTTAGTTATTTTAATTTTACTTTCTTAAAACACAAAAAAATGATCTTTAATTTTTAGTTTCAAAATTATTTTTTAATAACATAATCTTCATCTTTTTTATTATTATATTACTTGTTTATAATACGTATACTTACATATCTATTATACACAATTCATGTTGATCATCAGGTACTCCCTCTTCTTTTCCTTCTTATCTATATGTGACATTAATTCTATAATATTTAATTATTATAATTTATAACTACATTACTTTTCGTATTTATCTTACTATTATTATTATCTTTCAAAGTTATTTATTCATTGTCGAGTTAGTCATTACTATTTATTACTATCCATTTATCTTACTTTTAAGTCTTTGTTACAATCTATAATTTATATAATAATGATATTAGGTAAGTGAGCGAAATCTAAATCTTTAAATTTAAGGATTATAATAAAATTAACATTTAAAATACTAAAAATTATGATACAAGAGTTACGAAAAGAAGAAATAAGATTAATAAAAAAATCTATTGGCAAAAAAGAGGAAAAAATTTCTTGACCCAACCCAAACCAAATCAATAAAATTGGTTTAGGTTAGACTAATTTTTTAAATTTATTGATTTGTGTTGGTTATCGTTTTTCAATAATTGAATTAAGTTATGCATAATGAAATTAATTGTTAATAGTTATTTATGGATTTAATTAGTACTTATATTATTTATTTTTACTTGTATAATTTATTGTCATACATATAATCTAAAGATAGATAATATTTGTACATTTAGAATTAAATTAATATTGTTTATGATTTTATGCAATAATTGAACCTAATGATTTAGCTAATGTTTAAATGATTCATATAATTTAATTAATTAGGGAGTAGCCATTACATATTTAATTAATTAAAACTATAATAAAGTTTATTTAGAATCATATTTATAAAATAAATATTAATTATAATTAATAATATGTGATATAATAAATCTTATCCCACAAGAATTTTTATTATATTTTTGTGTGATTAATTATGATAAAATATCAAATTATATTTTCTAATTTATCAACATGGATTAGGAAAATGAATATAATTTGATAGTTTTATCATAAAGTTAAGATGAATCTAATTGAATTGGAATTTTAGTCCACAGAAAAGTTATATGTCACTAGATTCATATTTTTCATGATTTACATTGGTAAATAATGACTATAATTTAGATCTCAAATTTTAATAAACATATAATCTTTAATTGTAGCTTCTTAACCTGTAAATTTTTCTCATATTCGTTGTGACATTCTCGATCTGAAAGGGGATAATTATAAAATATGGAAGGAAAGAATTATCTTTTATCTAGGGTGGATGGATATTGACTATGCTATTAGGAAAAACGAACCACCTAAAATTATTGAATTCAACACTACAAAGAATATCATGCTTTATGAACAATGAGAGCGATCTAATCACCATAGTGTGATGTTTATTAAGACTAAGATCTTTGTTGGTATTCGTGGTTCTTTTGATCAACATAACAATGTTCATGACTTGCTAAAGGCCATTGATGATCAGTTCATCACTTCAGATAAGGCTTTAGTAAGCACCCTTATTGTAAAGTTCTCTTCCTTAAGACTCACTAGTGTGAAAGGTGTGCATGAGCACATTATGCAAATGAGGGACATTGCGACTCAACTTAACAATATCGAGGTTAAGATGTTAGAATCCTTCCTGGTGTACTATATCCTTAACACTATCCCACATCAGTATGGGCCATTCAAAATCTCGTAATATATATATAAGGATAAATGGTCAATCAATGAACTAATGATCATGTATGTTCAAGAGGAATGAAGGCTTGTTATGAAATTTAGTGAAAGTGCAATGTTGGCTAAAACATACGAGAAAGGAAAATCTCAATATAATCATAAAGGAAAAGGGATAATTCCACCTCAAGTTGATATTAAGAAATAAGCCAAGTGTTTCTTTTGTAAAAAGAATGGACACATGAAGAAGGAATGTATCAAATTCTAGAAATGGCTTGAGAATAAAGGTAATCCAACCTTGTTTGTTTGTTATGAATCTAATATGGTTAATGCATGTTAATATTAACACCTGGTGGATTGATTCTGGATCAACAATCCATGTTGCAAACTCCTTACAAGGTATGATAAATCTAAGGAGGCTAGTGGGAAGTGAGTAATATATCTTATCCGGTAACAAGATGGGCTCATATGTGGAGGCTGTAGTTTGATTTTAAGTAGTGGTTTTATTTTAGAATTAGAAAAGACCTTTTATGTTCCAAGTTTCTCTAGAAACTTGATTTCGATTTCCAGACTTATACCTTTTAGTTATTCCTTTCACTTTTTAGAAATATCTTTTAGTTTATTAAATAAATCTGATTGTGTTAGGAATTGTAATTTGTGTGATGGTCTTTACTGCATTAATTTACAAAATAATGTCACCCATAACGCTATGTATGTTCAAGCTGGTACTAAAAGGTGTATTATTGATGAGGACTCTTCTACATTATGGCATATGAGATTAGGACATATCTCCATAGAAAGAGTTAAAAGATTAGTGAAAGATGGGGTACTTAGTACTCTAGATTTTACTGATTTTGAGACATGTGTGGACCACATTAAGGGAAAACAGACTAACAAGTCAAATAAAGGTGCCAATAGGAGTTCAAGCATATTAAAAATCATTCATACGGATATATGTGGTCCAGACATGGAGATTCAAGGTCAGA
Source organism: Hippophae tibetana (assembly GCA_037013495.1). NCBI lineage: Eukaryota > Viridiplantae > Streptophyta > Magnoliopsida > Rosales > Elaeagnaceae > Hippophae > Hippophae tibetana. The sequence continues at coordinate 79,701,384 of CM072812.1, read as the reverse complement.
AATATTTTATTACCTTTATTGATGATTTTTTTTTTCGATATATGTATCTCTACATGCTGCATAATAAAAGCGAAACATTAGATGCCTTCAAGAGCTTTAAGGTTGAATTAGAGAAACAATTTTGAAATCAAATAAAGGTCATGAGATCAGATAGAGGTGGTGAATATTATGGTAGATACACTGAGAATGGAAAAGCGCCTGGTCTGTTTGCTAAGCAACTTCAATCTTCGTAAATCCTTATGGATTAAAGCTTTAAATATGGCTGTGTATATATTAAACCAAGTTCCAACAAAAGGTTGTCTTAAATATGCCATTTGAATTATAGAAAGGTTGGAAACCGAGTTTGAGACATATGCGCATTTGGGGTTGTCCGTCTGAAGTAAGAATCTATAATCCACGAGAAAAGAAGTTAGAACCAAGGACCATAAGTGGGTATTTCATTGGATATATCGAAAGGTCTAAGGGATATAGGTTTTATTGTCCATCTCATAACACTATGTTTATGGAATCAAGAAATGAAAAATTTCTTGAAAATCACCTGATTAGTGGGAGCGATCGATCCTAGGGAATTGGTTATGCTCAATATGCCACTTCAAGTAATGGAATGATTTTTGTTGTTAACAACGCATCTCGAGTACAAACACGTGTTGAAGAACCAGTCTTGGAAGTACCATAAGTTGTTGATCTTAATCTAGTAGATGTTAAAGTTCAACAAATGCCTAAAGCTGTTGAACAACCAGCTAAACAATACGATCCTACTCTTTAGGAGAATGTTGATGTAGTATTAAGAAAATCTACTAGAGTAAGGAAATCAGCAATTCCTAGTGATTATGTTATGTATCCACAAGAGTGTGACTATAATGTTATTGCTGAAAATGATCATAAGATTTTTTTCATAGGACATGAGTTATGAGGTTTCAAACTTATGGTACAATGCCATAAAAGAAGAGATGAATTCTATGGTGTCTAATCGAGTCTCGGATCTCGTTAAATTGCTTGATGGTGTGAAAATAATTAGATGTAAATGGGTCTTCAAGACAAATAAAAACTCGCAAGGCATCATTGAGAGACATAAAGAAAGACTTGTTGCCAAAGGATTCACTCAAAGGGAGGGAATCAACTACACAGAGACATTCTCTCCTGTATCTTAGAAAGAATCACTTCGTATGATCATGGAATTGGTTGCCCATTTTGATTTGGATTTGCATCAAATGGATGTGAAAATGACTTTCCTTAATGGTAACTTAGAGGAAGAGGTTTATATGAAACAACCTGAAGGATTATTCTCTAGTGATGGTGAGCATTTGGTTTGTAAGCTTAATAAATCCATATATGGATTAAAATAAGCTTCCCGTCAATGGTATTTGAAATTCCATAACGTTATCACTTCTTTTGGTTTTGAAGAGAACATCATAGATCCATGTATATACCAGAAGGTTAGTAGGAGTAAGATTTTTTTTTTGATGCTATATGTGGATGATATTTTCCTTGCATCCAATGATAAGGGTTTGCTATACGAGGTAAAATAATTCATCTCTAAAAGTTTTTATATGAAAGATATGGGTGAGGCTTCTTATGTCATTGGCATTAAGATCCCTAGAGACAGACTTCGAGATGTCTTAGATTTATCTCAAGAAACCTATATCAATAAAGTTTTAGAGAGATTTCAATTGAAGTATTGTTCATCGAGTGTGGCATCTATTGTGAAGGGCAATAAGTTCAATTTGGACCAATGCCCAAAGAGTGATTTTGAAAAATAATAGATGAAAACCATTCCATATGCTTCAACCATTGGAAGCTTGATATATGCTTAGGTCTGCAAACTTGACATTGCATTTGTTGTTAGGATACTAGGGACATATCAGAGTAACACAAGTATTGACTACTGGAAAGCTACAAAGAAAGTGATGAGGAAGGAAACAAGGACTATATGCTTATGTATAGACGAATAGATAATCTAGAAGTAATTGGCTACTCTAAGGCAAACTTTGCTGGCTATGTTGATTCATGAAAATCAACATCTGGTTACATTTTCATACTTTTCTGGTGGAGTCGTATCTTGGAGGAGTATGAAGCAGTCCTTAACTGCTACTTGCACTATAAAGGATGAGCTCGTGTCATGTTTTGAGGCCACATCAGATGGTATATGGTTGAAGAGTTTCATTTCCAGGCTTAGAGTAGTTGACTATATTTCTAGGCCATTAAGATTGTACTGTTACAACTCAACTACTGTGTTTATGGCTAAGAACAACAAGAGTGGTAGTCGTAGTAAGAGAACATGTTAAGGAAAAGAAAGTGGTCATTGAGCACGTTAGCACTAAGTTGATGATTACTGATTCTTTGACTAAAGGCATGCTAATGAGTGCTCAAAAAGTACTAAAATTACCATGATTTTATGCACGTTAATTGATTAAAAATATATATATTTATATGATTTTATCATATATTTATATAAATCAGTCTTTTCGTAATGACGGGTGACGAACTCATTGCAAAGTCTAAGGGAGTGGCCATATACATGGTGTGAGGATGTCAATTCTAGGGTCGTTCTCAATAAACTCTTATACCAAGTAAGTGTTAGTCCAAGCTTCTACTTATTGAGTCTAGGGCTATTATATTTTCCTGACCTTGCATTTTTTTCTTGTTTTTAGGCCCAACGCCTTCATAGGCTTAGTAGAGTTTGGGTATGGAAAGGTTGAAGCATGACTTTGTGATGGAAAAAGAGAGCCACGTCTCAAATCGAGAAAAGAATGTTTGGACAACAAGTGGGAGGGTGAGGCCATTGACAAGGAAGAGAAACTAGCAAAGGCCATACAAGAGCTGAATGAGAACACAAGGCACTTTGAGGAACTTAGAAAGGCCTAGAGAAAGCTCGAGGTTTAGGTATAAGTTTATAAGCGTGAGCTTGATGATGCCAAAGACATGTATGCTCATGAACAAGAAAAGACAAGGCTTGTGCTTCATGATCAAACAACTATTCTCAAGCATCGAGATTGTGTATAACCTAGCTATGGAATCCTTTAAGAAAGAGTCCAAAAAGAAAAGCCTTAGGGAATATTACTATCAAATCCTCAATATCTCGACTACCCCTATACTCTCCCACCCAAACTCAGGACGAGGATGATGAACAGGGCACATACTTTGGGATGAGTGATGATGATCTCGGTGTGGGAGATGAATAAGGTGGAACTAGGGATCTTTGATTCTAGTTCGGGCCTGAGCCTCTTTACTAAGTATATCTTTCTCTTCTTTTTTTCTATTTGGGCGCGAGATTGTCCTTTGTAATCCAACATACCATGTTAATGAAGTTGATCTTGAGAAAAACTTATATTGTATGTGTACTTGTGCATTTATAGTATTTATTTGTGATGTTGACCCACCTCTTTACTTTCAAATACATTTTTTATCATAGTTGTCCTAATGTCATTTCCTATAAAGAGGGATTATGGATACCGTAATTTAGATGTCCTCTTTTGTTTGAAGCAACTAAATTTTTTTACTCTATCTTTCTTGCTCAAACCTTATGGTTTCTGATCGAGCTAACAAATGCTTAGCTTGAGCTTTAAAATTAGAGAACTGTAGACTAAACATCAGGGTAGAGAAATTAAAGGTCGAGTTGACTAACCACGAGGATAAGCTCTCTATTTATTAAAAGACCAAGTGTGACTTTGCTTCCTATAAGGAGAAACTATTTCAAACTCAAGCTCGAAAGATACAAACCATGACTAAAATGGCAACTCTAGTTAACATGGAGTCCCATTAGACAAACTTTTATATGAAGCAATCTGAATGAGTGTTTCTGAAGGTGATAAGTGTTGTTGAGGAATTGAAACATTCCATACTTAACTCAAACTTGGCGTCCACCGAAGTAAGGGTAAATATCAGCAACAAAGTTGTCAAGATTCAGGCCGAGTTGTTACCCTTAGTGGATGAGGTAAATGACCCAAACACTGGTCATGCATCCAAATGCCTTAAGAACTTGTAATATTTTGGGAGATCGAGCTCTTCATTAATGAACTTTAAAATCTTTGTAAGCTTGAGCAATAAACTTTTATTTTTAATAAGATGAACTTACGAAGCTCGATCAATGCACTTTATTTTTGTTAGGATGAGCTTGTGAAGCTCAATCAATGCAATTTTATTTTTGTTAGGATGAGCTTGTGAAACTCAATCAATTGAATAGAACTGTATCCTAACCCAAGAAATTGTTGGAGCATGGTCTAGTCAAGCTATGAACAAAGTGATGAGCTCTTGAAATTTAATTTATTGGAGAGTTCTCTACTTGGTCTGTGACCAAGATGATCAACTCTCTTAACATCAGTGTTAGAACACTCTACCTAGTTCCTAACCGAGGTGATAAGATCTTTACATGTAATTTTAGGGGAGAGTCTTCTACTCGGTCTGTGACCAAGGCGATCAACTCTCTTAACGTCAGTGTCAGAGTGCTCTACCTATTTCCTAACCAAAGTGATAAACTCATGAAACGTAATTTAAGGGAGAATGCTTTACCCAGTTTATGACCAATGTGATTACATCTCTTAACATCAATGCTAGAGCACTCTACCTGATCCATGACTGAGGTAATCAACTCTTGACATGTAATTTTATGGGAGAATGTTGTTGCTCACCAAAAGTCATTTCATATATATATAGAGGGTGGTACATAGAGATGTTAAATAAAAGTACATTATAAATGATACTTTTTCAAGTGTTGAACATTCCAACTCGTGCTATATTTAGCTTCCTTGATTTTTTTTATAAGAAGGCCCTTCTTAGTGTCACTAAAATTATTTGGTATAGGCCTTCCCAACTTGCACCTAAATTTCCAGCCATCGAATCTTTCTTATTGAGGAATATCCTTTTGAGAACCAATTACCTATGGAAAAAGATTTGAAACATACGACCTTGTTGTAATAATCTACTACCCTTATTTTCTATTAGACCATCTTCCTTAAGGCTTCATATCTTTTTTCCCCTGCAAGGGTCAGCTTAATTGTTCTACTTGTAGTGTTTTGGTCTTTGGTTAGGGTTTATCTTACAGTGGACACTGTGATCTTAGTTGATATCACAACCTCAATCCCATACACTAGCGAGAAAGGTGTCTTGTTAGTGTTACCTCTGACACATCTTCATACTATACTTGGTAGAAAACTCTTTGATGTTACAGCCCATCAAATGCCTTCCATTATTGGTAACAAGTTCTTAGGATAGGCTAAAGTGATAAATTATAGACTTTCAGATAAATCAAATCACATCCCCTTCCCTTATTCTTCTTAAAGGCTCCACCTCAATCCATTTGGAAAATTAATCTGTTGTGAATAATAAGAGCCTACTATATCCAGTCCTTATTTATAGAAGGGCCATAGAATAACTATCATTGTTATCATGGTTAGTGGCAAATGTGATGATGGGGGAAAACCTCTCGACATTTTTTGCATGCCTGGGTGTACCTTGTGCAATCTACTAGCATAGCGGGCTAGTAGTAACCCTACCTCGTAATTCATTGGGAAAACCTTCTTCTACCTAAATGGGAGATGCACTCTCACTACTACAAAAATGGGTATTTAAGTCGATACGTAAGCGTTGCAGAATTCTAAAAAACCGAAAACCTCCTCCTTCACTTCTCCTCCACTCTTTCTCATTTTTCGGCCACCTACGACTACCATTTTCAACATCGGTTAGTGAGTTTTCTTCCTCTTTAACTAATCTTTTAGATCCTCTATTATTCATATTTTTTTTCTTTTATTATGTGTTATTATTTATGTGTATAGATTTTTGTATTATATATGTAGGTTTGTATTATAACATAAGGAGAAGAATATGATGATCTTGAATAAAATAGAACAAAACCATGGTAATTTTTCTATTATTAATTAATATTTTATTTTTCAAATATTTGTATTATTTGAACTATTTGCTAAACTGATTTTGGTTTTTTTTCCTGCTCGAATACAGGTTGAAAATGAATAAATTTAAAAAAAAAATTAAAGTCGGTTCACCGCGTGAACCGACTTTAAACTTTAAGTCATTTAATTTAAAGTCGGTTCAACGAACCGACTTTAATGCCCCTTTTTGTAGTAGTGTCTCCCTCGTGGGCTTTAAACATGAATTTTTCAAACCACTCCCTAGCTATGCACAAAATCCCAAGTCAAATGCCATTTTTGCATAAAAAAAATGTTTTCGATCATTTACTAATTTATCTTAGGCCTTACTTATTTGGCATGATTTTGGTCTTGTGGTAGGTCTCCCTCTTTCAGAAGTTAAATATTGGAGTTAACCATAGTCTGGTGACCTCATATGTGCCTCCAAAATGGCCTCTGTTAGGATTGTTATAGAAACTACCAGAGTATGGATAACATCGTGTACAAAAGCTAGTGTGGCTATGGCATCGGTATAACCATTCTCATTTCTGGATATTTTCTTAATCTCAAAGTGAGTAAATTTGGAATATTCCTTCTTTAACCTCTCTAAATACCTTATCATTTTGTTGTTTTTAGCCTCAAAAGTGCCCAAATATTGATTGACCACCAATTGTTAGTCATTATGCAAGGTAATTCTATTCACTTCAAGGTTCTTTACAGTTATGGCACCAAATATAGCTTTCTTGTTTTCGGTGATGTTATTGGTTGCTTGGAAATCAATCTTGACAATATATTCCAAACGGTTTTCATCATGGTCGATTATAACCACCCTAGTTCGACACCATTGAAGTTGTGCATGCCATCTACAAATACTTTCCATACTGGAATTTCTCTATGAAGGATGTCATATATTTCCTTTTTTACCTCATCATTGGTGACCTCTGGTGACTCACTGAACTTGGTAACAAACTCTGCCACCGTTTATGCTTTAATGGAAGTTTTAGACATATTATTGATATCATACTCTCTAAACTCTATGGAAATATATGCCAATCTCCCTTCAAGTTCCAACCTCGTCATTATTCTCTTAAGTGGCTGTGAGGTGAGTATAACCAATATATATGAAATGAAGTAATGTTAGAGTTTTCGTGCTTCCATTTTTAAGGCAAAGGCTAACTTGTTGATCATTGGATACCTGCTTTGGGTGTCCGTTAGGATCTGGTTGATATAGTAGATAGGGTGTTTGACCTTATTTCTTTCAGAAAGAACTATGATACTACAAGTTTGGGGAGTAACAACCAAGTACAAATAAAGCTTTTGTCCTGGAGAGGGACTGACTAGGACCGGAGCCTTGCTCAAGTATTGTTTAGTTTTTTGAAAAGCTTTGTCACAATCTTCATTCCGAAAAACCAATGTTCTCTTTCTCAGCATTTTGAAGAATGGCAAGCACTTGTCTATGCATTTGGAAATGAATTTGTTAAGTACCATTATTCTTCCATTCAATTTTTGAATACCTTTCACGTTGGTAGGAGGTTTCATGTCGACTAGGGCTTATATCTTGTCTGGGTTGGCCTCGATTCCTCAAGCAGATATGAGATATCCCAAGAATTTTCCTGAAGCAACACCAAAAACACATTTTCAGGGTTTAGTCTCATGCTATACCTTCGAATTACACAAAATATTTCTTCCAAGCCTTTGACATGTATTGTTGGCTATATTGACTTTTATCACATGTCATTCACATATGCTTCTAGATTTCTCCTCGGATGATCAATAAACATCTTATTGATGAGGCATTGATATATGGCTCCCAAATTCTTTAAACCAAATGGAATTTGAGCATAACAAAATGGCCCTTATTTAGTAATGAAAGATGTTTTATCCTCATCCTCTGGTGCATTCTGATTTGATGATAACTAGAATATGCATATAGGAAACTCATCAAGCCAAATCTGACGGTAGCATTCACCAACTGATCAATACTTAATAGGGAGTCATTTGAGCATGCTTCATTCAAGTCTATCAAGGCTATACACATATGGGGTGATCCACAAGACTTTTTACTAGAACCACGTTTGACAACCAAGTTGGGTAGTCTACCTCTCTAATGATCTTTGTCTTTTTAAGCGTGGTGGCTTGATTTTTAATCACTTCATTCTTTTCTCTTGGGAACTTTCTCTTTATTTTCTTGATAAGTCTAGCTTTTGGATAAACATTGAACATGTAGGTTATGATCTCCGGGTCAATCCTAGGCATGTCTGCATGACTTCATGCAAAGATATTAGAATTTGCTCTTAGGAATTGAGATAGTTTCTCTCTAACCTATGTTGTTAAGTTAGTGCTCAATTTTAAGGAGTAGTTGTCCACCAAATCTTTGATTGGAAAACTATGCACCTCATTTTAATTAACCGAATCTGTTAGGCATTTGCTCATTGGCCTTTTCTAATAAGGCCTATGTTGTAATTGTTACTTTGGAGCAGTCTCATTCATAGTAGCATTAAAAGAACCTCTAGCCTTTTCTTGGTCCCCCTTATTTCTCCTATGCCTTCCTCAGTTGGGTATTTGATGACTTGGTAGAAAGTGGAAGGAACTACTTTCATCTTATGTATCCATGGTCTACCCAAGATGGAATTGTAATGGGTTAGGACATCAGCTACCACAAAGTTGGTTATTACTATAGATCATATTGCCATGACTAGTAATATCATAGTTCCCATTGCATTGGTAGTACTACTGTTGAATCCCATCAAGGGTAGCTCTCTCCTTAAGATGTCATATGCCTTTATACCTAGAGCCCCCGTTGTTGACAAAAAAGAAGGTCAATGGAACTCCCTATATCAATCATGATTCGACAAATGTCGTAGGATCCTATTTGAAGGGTGATTACCAAAGGGTATTCATAGAGAGACGAGACATCGTCTTTCCTGGAGAAGGTGATTTCAATAAAGGACATGGCTTTATCCAAATTATATACATATGGAAAGCCGCACAAGTCTCTAGCGTATCTTTTTCCCGAGTTATTAGAGGTCCTATTGAGCCTAGACCCTCCATATATGGTATGGATGGTCCTCATATTAGCCTTATCATGCTACCAGGTGGAGTAGATAGCCAAACATTTCAGGTTCGAGCTGTTGATTAGCGTTATTGTTTCCCATGAGGTCCCCTAGATACCCTTTGGATAGTAAATCCTCTATTTTCTTCTTTATATGTCTACAATCTTACATCTCGTGGCCTATATCTTTATGTAAAGCACACCACTTAGACGTATCCTTAAGGGTGTCCTTATTTTTGGTGGCCACCTAACATTCTGTTCACCCTCCATCCTCAACACTACTTGGGTAAGGCTTACTCTCAATGGTGGAACCCTGAAGGGAGAAGGTGATCTCTCCCAAAGACCTTTGTTCTTGGACCATTGTCCACTTACCATGTGATAGGGCATGAAACACTTGTTCTTGTTAGTCATTTTATCTTGGTGTGATCTGTCTAGGCTTACTCTCATTTTTTCCTTTTTTGGTACAACTTCTACAACAACCATACTGTTCTTATCTAACCCTAACTCCCTTTCTAGATTGACAAAATTTATTGCCTCTCTGTAAGCATCCTCCATCGTTTGGGAATTGTTTTGGTCAACTCTGTAAATAAATCAGAACTCCTTAATAAATCTTGCTTGAAAGCTTTTATTGCAGTAGAGTTATTACAGTCTGTTATTTCTAGCTTTTTCCCTCAAATCTTTCTTCAGAGGCTTGTTGTAGGCATAATTGGTGATGAATAATCTGAAAAACTAAGAGAAAGAGTTTATGGTACAAGGTGCTAATTTATTAAACAACTTTCGTGCTCCATCACATAAAGTTGTAGTAAATAGGTTGCGTATCATGACATCTCTTTTGCCTCGAATGAGGCTCACAGGGGCTATAGCCATCTTGAAATGTTGAACGTGAGTTATTGGATCCTTCATCCCCCGATAGTTCGGACATTTGGGAGTGTTAAATTTGGCTGGAGGCTCATCATGCTCTATTTCATCAATGAAGGGGAAGACACAATTGCTTAGAGTCCCTATCCATATCATAATATGCCTTGCCTTTGTCTTGACTTTCATTGGCCCTTTTAAGGGTTTGCTTTTGCTTTCTATTTGCTTCCTCCAATGTGTGAAGTCGTGCCTCCTAGCTCTTCCATTCTTGCATTGATTGCTCATTGTTGAGCCTCATTGCACTGGGATGAGGGTTACCCCTTATTATGTTCTTACCTCGACCCTCAAGGACACTTAGGCCTCACTACGAGCGCAGTTCTATGTTTTCTTGTATGGTTTCCTCAAGTTCTCTTCTTAGCTTATGAAGTTGGCGTGCCAAGTCTTTTTGAGGATCGACCTTAACTCGGGCCTCCTCATGGGTTAGCAAGATATGGTCTTGTGATGAGGTTGTTGTTTCATTCGCTAGTCTCAATATTTTCTCGATTCGTGTTCCTACCATGACAGTTGTAAACCCTAGGGGATATTATTTGCTTACAAGGTCTCTCTCTTAAAACTCGAGGCGAATCCTTGAAAATAAAGGGTTAAAAGCTATGACTCGACTTTCAAATCCTGATCCTCATAATGGACACTAAAATGTTGAGATTATTCGATTTATAAAGAGAGAAATTAAAAAAAAGTGAGAGTTTAATTCCTATAAGGTCTATATATATATATATATATACACGTGTAAATTATATACGAGGTATATGTTATGTAAAAGGGTATGAACATTAAGATCACTAAGGGATCAAATTAGAGGTATTATGCACAAGTTTCGTCATAAGAGCATTATTATAATGACTTGGGTTAGTGGTTAGTTCAAGAGCATTATTATAATGACTTGGGTTAGTGGTTAGTTCAGTTTCAGTATGTATCATATGTTCAATTAATTCTAACTTTGAATCCCTCGTTCATGTACATAAGCCTGTTCCATAATCCTTCTTAGCAAAAATTAGAAATATCTTTGTTTATAGCCTATGACTCGAATAAGTCATTATATATATATCACTAAATTTCAGTTATTACTCATAATTTTTTTTAATATTTTTTTTAGTAGTTATCGTGTTACATGGGGATTAATGATTAAAGAGAAAATGTGTAACTTCTTATATCTCCCTCTTAGCAACATTGAATTGAACATATACACAAGAACTGTCGGTGGAATCATAATCCTAGCTATTTCGTTGCCTTGTCACTTTCGTCCCTTATAAGCCATTTTTCTCTTTTAGTCAGTCTGTCTATTACCTGTAATTATCTATATAATTACAGCTATCAGCAGAGAAGAAAGTGACAGAAACAGAGAGAGCTTCCGTCTAAAGCTTACATCGGCCTGTGACATTCCAGCTTTTCTTCTATCCCTTTGATTTCGGACTTTGTTTATCTCTACCCATTCGATCTAATTTGGGTTCCTCCGCCCTCTGAGTCGAAGAGTTTGAATTCGCTGTTATAAAAGACTCTGGATCTACGACGTATGTCTGAAAGACTCTTCCTAGTGTGCTTCGGCGTTACTAAGTTTGATTATCGATGAAATTTTTTAAAATTTGTACTGGGAAACTCTTTTGCTTGGTATAATTCAAATTGTTCATTTAAAGGTTTGTTTTTTATTTTTTCTGGTGATTCATTCATATATAGTGGTGATAATCGGGTCACTCTTTTTTCTAAATATTCCTCAGCTTGTTCAGAAGAAGTTGATTAGTAGAGACTGCTGCTGATAGTAACATTTATTTCTGAATCTGCCCCTTTTTTTCCCTGGTTATTCCGCGCAGATCTGGGCTTTTAAAGTGTCTGAATCGAAGCAAGTTGTTTTTTTAACCTCCAGCATTTAGATGCACAGATCTTGTTTAGATTGGACCACCAATTTTATACAACCTTGAAATAAGATAATCGATAAGCTTGTGCTAATGGAATCAGAAATAGATACTGTGGTAAGTATTATTTTTATTCTGTGATATGTTATTGAACTGTTTAGTGAAATTTTGTTTAGCCCTTTTTTATATTGAAATTACATAGATTCTTTGAGATAATGAAAAAGCATAAGATCTCATTTCTATTAATCTTCCTAATAACATTTCCCAGAAACAAATGGATCGCTAGACTAGAATCTGTCAAAGACTGGGGTGCTATTGATTATTTATCTTACTCGTAATTGAATTGATGAGTTTTGATCAATTATTAACTCTAAATCAAAGTTTTAACCATTATTATTATTGCATCTCATTTAACTGAACTTTTTCACAATGTGTTGAATACTCAGGCAAAGTCAGCAAAGAATCTGGGTGGTCAAGTCTGCCAGATCTGTGGTGATAGTGTAGGAAAGACTCTGGATGGTGAGCCGTTCATTGCGTGTGATGTATGTGCATTTCCTGTTTGCCGGCCATGTTATGAGTATGAGAGAAAGGACGGGACTCAGTCTTGTCCACAGTGCAAAACAAGATACAGAAGACACAAAGGTATGATAAACATCGGGAGGATTTTTTTATGTATTTCTAATGTCTTTGTTTAATTTTATCTTTCTGTGACATTTTTTCAAAGTTCCGGAGATTTGGAATTTTTAGGATCATATAAATCACAACAGGGAGATTATGTGAATGTTGTATCTCAGATCACAGCATGTGCTAATGTTCTAAAACATTTGTTCCTGCATAAAATTAAGTTGCTGCTTTACATTATTCCTTTCTATCATAGATGCCTTTAATGTCATCATACCTTCCTGAATTACTTTAATTTTGATGTAATGAATATATCCTGTCATTCTGATTAGTGTTTTCATGTTTGTATATCATATGACTTTCTCTTCCACTTGCTTTTAGGAAGCCCTACTATTCTTGGTGATAGAGAAGAGGATACTGATGCTGACGACATTGCAAGTGATATCAATTACACCTCAGAAAATCAAAAGCAGAAAATTGCAGAACGCATGTTAACCTGGCAGATGACTTATGGACGTGGAGAAGACATTGGAGCTCCAAAGTATGATAAAGGGGTTTCTTGCAACCATATTCCTTTGCTCACCAGTGGTCAGGTTGCTCAATATGTTGTTGCTATACCATTTGCTTTTACCGTATATAATTTGATGAAAATTTGATTTCATTGTCAATTTGTCATGCCTTTATTTAGGTCTCTGGAGAACTATCTGCTGCATCGCCCGATCGCCTTTCTATGTCATCTGCTGGAGTTACTGGTGGGAAGCGCATGCATTCCCTTCCTTATGCATCTGATGTGAATCAATCACGTAATCATCTCTCTGTGTGTGTGTGTGTGTCATTTACATGGGCACAGTTTTATAATGTTTATTTCCCTTTCCTTTCTGTTTTAGTTTCATTCTCCTTTCCCCTATTTTTTATTTATAAATCCTATAAATGTTTATTAGAGTTCATTTAACTTTGCCTCAATTTGTTTTCAGCTAATGTTAGGGTTGTGGATCCTGTGAGGGATTTTGGTACACCTGGGTTGGGCAATGTTGCTTGGAAAGAGAGAGTGGATGGCTGGAAGATGAAGCAGGAGAAGAATCATATTGCTCCAATGAGCACTGGCCGAGCGACTTCTGAAAGGGGAGTTGGTGATATTGATGCCAGTACTGACGTTCTTATGGATGATTCAATACTGTAAGTTTCTTTTTGGTATAGATCATTGACCATAATATCATCAAGTTTATAAAAATATCCTGATCTTCTCTATGGGGAGGATATGCATGATTCATTTGATTTTGAGATGCCATGGTTATTGTCTTATTGGCTATAGTTATGCAGAAACACATTATATGATAACTAATTTGCTTGCTGATGTGAACATTTTTTTTGTCTTTTGTTTCATAACATTATTATATAATTGAAATGTTTCTTTTGCCTGCTCGTTTGTTTTGCAGTAATGATGAAGCTAGGCAGCCTCTCTCAAGGAAGGTCTCTGTTCCTTCATCCAGGATAAATCCATACAGAATGGTCATTGTCCTGCGGCTTGTTATACTTTGCATTTTCTTGCATTATCGAATAACAAATCCTGTACCAAATGCCTATGCTTTGTGGTTGATATCCGTGATATGTGAGATTTGGTTTGCAATATCTTGGATACTTGATCAGTTTCCGAAGTGGCTCCCAGTAAACCGTGAAACATATCTTGATAGGCTTGCTCTAAGGTAAAAATATTTTCTTTACAAGGCTAAACTCATTCTTTTAGGAGTAATTTAACCCCACTGCACAGCTCTAGTATGTGTTATATGGCTTTGAGATTTTCCTCTATTTTGGAGTTAATATTCCTACCTATGTGATTTAAAGGTATGACCGAGAAGGTGAACCATCACAGTTGGCTGCTGTTGATATTTTTGTCAGTACTGTTGACCCATTGAAGGAGCCTCCTCTTGTGACAGCCAATACTGTGCTGTCCATTCTTGCAGTTGATTACCCAATTGACAAGGTTTCTTGCTATGTATCTGATGATGGAGCAGCTATGTTGACATTTGAAGCTCTGTCTGAAACTTCCGAGTTTGCTAGAAAATGGGTTCCCTTTTGCAAGAAATATAATATCGAGCCTCGAGCTCCAGAATGGTACTTCACACAAAAAATTGACTACTTAAAGGACAAGGTTCAGCCATCATTTGTGAAAGATCGTAGAGCTATGAAGGTATACTTGATGCTATAGGAAGGTTTTTTTTTTTTTTTACTGACCTGCAAAAGTGCATCATTTTTATGTTACTGTTTTCTTTGTTTTTCAGAGAGAGTATGAAGAATTTAAAATTCGAATCAATGGCCTTGTTGCAAAGGCACAGAAAATTCCTGAAGAAGGATGGATTATGCAAGATGGTACCCCTTGGCCTGGAAATAACACCAGAGACCATCCAGGAATGATCCAGGTAACTCCATCTTCAAATTCCATGGGATGTTTATGTTGTGGGTGGCTGTTGCTTATTTTTGGGAATAATTTGTACAGTGGAACTTATTAAGTTTGTTGGGAGTGAGATTCTTTTTATGCTCTTATCTTTTTATTTAATTTTATATAGGTTTTCTTGGGCCAAAGTGGAGGTCTTGATGATGGGGGTAATGAACTCCCTCGTTTAGTCTACGTTTCTCGTGAAAAGCGTCCTGGTTTCCAACACCACAAGAAAGCTGGTGCTATGAATGCTCTTGTACGTATTTCACAAATGCTAAGAGTTCATTATCTACTTCTCATTTTCTTTTTTAATTAAACTTCTTTTGGCATGTGACCCTTGCAGGTTCGAGTGTCAGCAGTTCTTACTAATGGACCTTTCATGTTAAATCTTGATTGTGATCACTACATCAATAACAGCAAAGCGTTAAGGGAAGCCATGTGTTTTCTAATGGATCCCAACCTTGGGAAACATGTGTGTTATGTTCAGTTTCCTCAGAGATTTGATGGTATTGATAGAAGTGATCGATATGCCAATCGCAATACTGTTTTCTTCGATGTGAGTTTGCCCAATTATCCATATGTGATTACTTTCTTGTACATTTGTTTTCTACCTCTCTACTCACATGCTCACTTCTGAATTTCAGATTAATTTGAGAGGTTTGGACGGAGTCCAAGGCCCTGTTTATGTGGGTACTGGATGTGTTTTCAATAGAACGGCTTTGTATGGTTATGAACCTCCTCTTAAGCCAAAGCATAGAAAAGCTGGGGTTCTTTCTTCGCTCTGTGGTGGATCTCGAAAGAAGAGTTCCAAATCAAGTAATAAAGGCTCAGGCAAGAAGAAATCTAGCAAGCATGTTGATCCTACTGTTCCAGTTTTTAGTCTAGAAGATATAGAAGAGGGAGTAGAAGGTATCATCCCATATAATTCTTTGTCCCTTTGTTCTCACCTTTTCTTCTCTCCATCCCATTCTCCCCTTCTTTAATTGAAAGCATAATTTGGTAGTGATGTGCATGTCTCATCCTTTCTTACATGTTCAAATTAGGTGCTGGATTTGATGATGAGAAGTCCTTGCTTATGTCCCAAATGAGCCTTGAGAAGAGGTTTGGTCAGTCTGCTGTTTTCGTTGCCTCTACACTTATGGAAAATGGTGGTGTTCCTCAGTCTGCAACACCAGAAACTCTTCTCAAGGAGGCCATTCATGTTATCAGCTGTGGTTACGAGGACAAAACTGATTGGGGAGCTGAGGTATATTATTTTCGTAGGTGATACATGTTACCTTGCTGGTGCTGAATCTCTCTCTCTCTCTCTCTTTCTCTTAGTTCCATTGTATCAAGTACCGTAATGGGGTAATCACTCAACCCAAGTTATGGGTTTCATTAACGTTGTGAACATATTGTGTAATTCTGAAAAAAAGGGTACCTTTGCCATCTGGATTTGAGAATTTCAAAACTTTTCCAGTTAATTGTACATAGAACATGACTTTGGCATTGGAGATAGCTATCATGCCTGGACATTAGAATTTGCATTTGTGAGAAAATTGGGTTCATATAGTTATATGCTCTATCTATAGGACTCTTATGATCTGTCCCTTTCTTTTAAAGAAAGCATTTGAGGAATAAAATGCAGTGCTTAATTACTACATTGAAGTTTTCATTTTTATAATCAACCTTGATCGAGTAATAACTTGTTTTGCATTATTCCTGGGAGTATCATGTTTGTTTCTTGATCTGCAGATTGCATGGATTTATGGCTCTGTCACAGAAGATATTCTTACTGGGTTTAAGATGCATGCTCGTGGATGGAGGTCAATTTACTGCATGCCTAAGCGTCCAGCCTTTAAAGGTTCTGCTCCCATTAACCTTTCAGATCGTCTGAACCAAGTGCTCCGGTGGGCCCTAGGATCTGTGGAAATTCTCGTTAGTCGGCATTGCCCTATGTGGTATGGTTATAGTGGTAGGCTTAAGTGGCTTGAGAGATTTGCATATGTCAACACCACAATTTATCCAATCACTTCCATTCCTCTTCTCATGTACTGTACATTGCCAGCTGTGTGTCTTCTTACCAACAAATTCATCATCCCACAGGTTTGTACTTGAAAAACTCTGCCTTTTCAAGTTATGGTAATGTCAATCTATGCACTTGACTTTTCGATCCCCTCCTGATTTAAGCATAGTGACGTCTTTAATTATAAGATGCAATATCCTGTTTTTAGCAATTGGTTTCGTTGCTTGTTAAGGCATAATTTTGTGGCTAAAAATTATGTTTAATGCCCCCCCTTATGAAATAGACTACATTAATTTGGTATTGGATAAATAGCAGGATAGGCCACATTTTGGCCATTATCTTGCTGTTACATGCTTCTACAGTGAAACTAATCCAAGTTTTTGTTAACTTGATTCTCATGACCTAGTTTCAGTTAAGTTTAAGGAAGAGATTAGAAAACTCTGTTTCAATTGGTAGGAATTATGAGAACTGTAACTGAATTTTTCAGGTTTATTTTTGATTGCAGATTAGCAACATAGCAAGTATATGGTTTATCTCTCTCTTTCTTTCCATTTTTGCAACTGGTATACTAGAAATGAGGTGGAGTGGTGTTGGAATTGATGAGTGGTGGAGGAATGAACAGTTTTGGGTTATTGGTGGTGTATCGGCACATCTCTTTGCTGTCGTCCAAGGTCTGCTTAAAGTACTTGCTGGCATTGATACCAATTTCACCGTCACCTCCAAGGCATCAGATGAAGATGGTGACTTTGCTGAACTATACCTGTTCAAATGGACGACCCTTCTCATCCCACCAACAACTTTGCTTATCATCAACTTGGTTGGGGTTGTAGCCGGGATATCGTATGCAATCAACAGTGGTTACCAGTCATGGGGTCCCCTGTTTGGTAAGCTGTTCTTTGCCTTCTGGGTGATCGTCCACTTGTATCCTTTCCTCAAAGGTCTTATGGGACGGCAGAACCGGACACCGACCATTGTGGTTGTGTGGTCCATTCTGCTTGCTTCAATTTTCTCCCTACTTTGGGTGCGAGTTGATCCCTTTACCACGCGAGTCACTGGTCCAGATGTTGAACAGTGTGGAATCAATTGTTAATTATTTTTAAATTGGGATGAAGGAATCAATTGTTAAATTGCTGAGGAAATATGACGGAAAAGAGAGATGGAATATGCTTAGGTTACTCTTACGTAATTTTGTTGAATCTCTCAAGTGTAACTGTTTTGGCATGTCAATGTTAAAGATATTTTATTGTGTAGATATATCAGATGAAAGATGCCCATTCATTTGTTTGGTTAATTAAAGGGTTTAATTTTGTTGTACTGCATGAGACCCTTCAATTAAATGATTTACAAGTTCAAATTTCAAAAATTGCATTTATTTGATTAATATGTGTATATATATATATTATGAATTATGTTTATATGTGGGTACGTAATTGAGACAATTAGAGGAGGTATGTGAACAAAGAGGGCTGAGCATAGTGCTTCCAATACATGCTATTACAGAGGCTGAAGGGGTTCGGTATTAATTGGTACTTTACCTTTAGTAAGTATATAAAAATACTGTATTTTTTAGGAGGTATATGAGAAGTGTTTTTTTTTTTGTAACATGGCATAATTTAATATAAAATGATTATTTATAAAAATAAAAATATCATTATCAATCTTTGACATTTAGTATATTTCTTGATTAGTTTAATGATATATTTTTTATAATGTTAGTTATGATTGTTTTACAATATTAGTTGTTATTTTTGGAAGATTATTATTTAAAGATAAACTTTTAATTTTATTACTAAAATATTATTTTAGTTTTGTATTTTTCTTATTTTTATTTTTAGTCTTATGGTTAGTTTCTTTGTTTTAATTTTTTTATTTATTAATTTTATTAATGTTATAAACAAATATTTAATCATTTAAGATCGTTAATTGGTTTAGAATTATAATTATCATATCTGGATTTAATGAGTTAATAACAGTCTTTTTTTCTGTTCGTTTTTTTTATTACATTTGATATGTTTTAATTTGTTCAAACTTTAATACTTTTGTGGTAATGGTAAAACTTTTGCATTTACCCAAATTAAACTTACTAAAAAATTAAAAAAGATTAAATGCATTCTATTTTATTTATAATATTTATAACTATTACAATTCTTAAATACAAACTAAGAATCTTAAAGAGATTATTAACCAATCAAAGTTTCTAGATACATAACCTTATTTATTCTAGTTCACAAGTAAGTTGAAAATTATGAGATAGACAAGTTTATCACTTGTTTTGATCCATTTTCTAAAGTTATTAACAACCCTTCTTGAAATTTTCATAAAAATAGTTTTATTCACTTAAACTAATTCTTAGATATAGGTTCTCAATTAAATTTGTATGGAAAACTTTATAAACAAAAATTAAATTAACTCCTCCAAGCATATTAAATTTACCACCTGTAAGGATTCTTTTTCTATGGCGTGAAATCTCATCTTCGATATGTTACTAGGTAGATTTTTTGACTAAGTTATAGAAACTCAATCATTGTAGTTTACTTACATTTTTATATTGATCTTTTTCATTATTAATGACCAATGTATTCTTAGGAGATGTTTCCCTAAATAGTACTTATAATCATACTATTTTTCCTAAGGTCTTCAAACTACTTGGTAGCATAACTGCATTAAGCTTCTATGCTATTAGTGAAAGCTCTCTGAATTATTCTATTATCTGATAATAACTTTGCTTGTTTCAGATCACTTTTGAAAATTCTTGGTTTTGACTATTATAAACCACATAAGTCTTTCTCTGGTCTTTTTTTACCTCTTCAACCTAACTAAGTTTTTCCTTTTTCTTTTTAGAGATATTACTTTCTTTTAAACTATTAGGTTCTTCCTTCTTATTTTGAATTCTTTTTTTATAAGTTTTACCTTCTTTAAAATGAATCTCTGATAAGAATTCCTTTTTAGAGTTTTTAGACTCTAATGATCATTTTGAATTATTAAGTTCTTTCTATTTAATTCATATCTCCAAAATGTATAAACTCTCGAGTTGTTTTTGAAGCATTCTTATCTCATACTCCATCTTAATTTTGATATTGATATGTTCCATTCCTGTAAGAATTAAAGTAGTTAAAGGTACTAATTCTCTTATAAGGGCATCTACTAAACTATTTTTGTTTCTTGAAAGATGTTCGACATCAAAATTATAATGATTAAACCACTATTACCATGTGACTAATCTTTTTTATTTATAATCATTTGCAATATTAATCCTTAAAAAAACCAAAATTCTTGTTATCGGGTCTAACAATAAATCTAGAACTTATTACATATATTTTAAATTTCTTAATAGTTTTTTTGATAGATAAGTATTCATTTTCAATACTGTAATAATTTAATTCTAGACTATGGAAAGATCGTGATGTATATATGTAATGATATTTATCTTTATCATCTACTTTTGTTTTTAAAAATATTCTCCAATATTCATGTAAAACATCTATTTCAATTATCATTTTATCATCTAGACCTAGATGGTATAAACTTGTTAAATTTTTTACATCAACTTTTACCTTATCTATGTACAAAGTATATTGTTATGTTTATTTTCAAACACGATCTTTTTCAGTTTTGTTTGTAAAGGTTTTTGCATTCATGTAAGTTTTTTAATATATACTTTTGCATACGTTAAACTTCCTAAGAATCTTGTAATTGATTTTTGTCTTTTGATTTACTAAGAAATCCTTGAATGTCATTTAATATATGGGGTTTTAAATATGTTTTCGATTTTTAATTTCTAATCCTAAATACTTAATTTTTTGTTGAGTAATTATTGTTTTTTCTCAAAAAGTACAATGCAATCTTTCCTACATTTGGTAGAATATTGATAATATCCAAATAATGTATATTTAATTCATTACTGAAAACCAAAATATCATTTATATAAACACACCAAATATTTTATAATTTCTTAAAGATGTCTATATATACCTTTGAAAGATACACAAAACTTATTTTAATCTGAATGATACGACAATACATTAGAATTGTCGTTGGAAGAAACTAAATGCCTTCACTTTTTGAGATTTCTCAACTAGTCTTATTTGTCAAAATCCATTTTTTCAATTGAAACTTAAAAAATATTTATTTTCTTTTATTAATGATAATGATTCTTCTTTTATTGGAATAAAGTATTCATCATCAATGATTTCTTTATTCAATGTTTCAAAGTTTATTATCATTCTCTTTTTTTATCTTCTTTTTTCAGTTTCTTTTTTGACTAATAATATTGGACTAAAATGTAACGAATTACTTTTTATTATAATTTTTAGTTTCAAAAATTATTGAATTTGTTTTTCAAATTTAATGTCTTATAGAGTATAAATCATAGGTTTTACTCTAATGCTTTTGTTAAAATCTTTTAGTTTTATGTTAACAATCATTTTAGATTTATTTACTTTTGGATGTAAATGATTTTCTAAACTTATTATTTTTAATAATATTCTGATACATGTTAAGACTTTGTCTTCCAAGTGTTTCATTTATCTTCTATATCTAAAGAAATATTTTCTAAATAAGGTTTTTGTTGTTGCTTTGTGTCTATCTCACCATGTTCTCTCTTTTTATGTTGTTGCATAAAAATTGGGTTTAATACATTTAACTTTTTTTTACACAAATAGTTTACCATCTAGTATTGTTAGACTTAATTTGTCTATATACTGTGTAAAAAAGTTAATATAAGTTTAAAAATTAGTTTTTATTAATAAATCAACTCCTGTATTTTGTTGATATATGGTAAGAATATAAAATTTTCTGATTATGTCATTATATCTACATCTTTTAAAATTTTATTAAGATTTATTGTAGTATTTTTAGAAATTTTTACAATTAAATCTTTTAGTACTTGTTTTTAGGGTTCTTGTGAGAATATATATTTACTAACTACATACATAGTAACTATTGCATTTATATATGCATATAAATAGTAACATGTGTAACCTTTAAATTTCAATCTTAACTTAATATAAGTAATGTTTGGATTAAATAAATCATTAATCTTCTAGTGAATATTATCCATATTTTGAACGTTTATTTTCTGAGTTGATTATTTCTTTCTTGTTTTTTTCTAATAGATAAATATTACAAGTATCATTTATATCAAATTTTTCTATTATTCTTAATTCTATCTTAAAAACTTCTTCTAAGATTTTTGCTTTTTGTGAAAATTCTTTTTTAAATTATTTTAATGTTATAGCATATTAGGACATTCATTAGCATAATATCCTACCACATTCTTATAGGCAATAATTTTTATTTTTCGGTGACTTATACGTTTTTCTCTTAAAGTTTCTTTTTATATAAAGTTATTTGTTATATCTTCTCTTATATTTAAAAAAATATTATTTTCTAAATTTATATTTTTTGAATGTTTTGTATTTCTTATACTTTTTTATACTTTTTTTTTGTAAGATTTTATGTTACATTCATGTTTTTCTAGCATCCTAAAATCTCTTGTACCACAATGAATTTTATTATTTCCTCTTATTTGTCTGTATTCTTGTATTTTTTAACATTTAATGATTATTTAGTTTTTAAGACTTCTTCTTCCTCTTAAGATATCAGGTATAGTTTCCTTGTTTCTTTTATTTCATTCTTCTGTTATAGTTTTATATAATATTTTAGGTAATTTTTGAAAAAAAATACTTCCTTAGAAATTTCTTGCATGGAAGGTAATAATTTATGATAATATATTTCATATTCACAAACAAAGGAATCTGTATAACACATATTATATATTTTTATATTTGTTATATGCCTTCCTTTATCTTCTCTAATAAATTTCTTGTATATTTCATTTACTACAATATCTAAATATTCACTACCCGAGGGTGCATTCCCTACATTTGAAAATATTGTTGTTCAGTTAAATTTGAAAACCAAATTTTAACATTTATTGTCATTTTATGAGTTAATAAAACTCTACAAGTTGAACGGTTTGATTGTATGGTTGAAAAAGTTTGTATGATTAAACTCATATTACTAAATCATTCCTCTTATAAAATCTAAATTTAAAAGATCAGATCTATAATTTTCATTAAATTTGAATTATGGTGGGATTACACTTATACTACTAGATCTATAATTTAAACTTCTATGTTGAATTTTTTTGCTAAAGTAATATTGAAAAAAAAGGAACTATCAAGGTGTAACTTTATATTCATATTTCACTATTAACTTTTTTCTTCAAACTGGTTTTCTTTAATCCACAAATCAAAAGAAGTAAAAAGGAAAGATATCCACTTATCATCACTTGTGACCGTATAAGCCTACAAAAGTAGAAACAATCTAATCGAGTTTTACTTGGTGGGCAAGTCAAATTAATAATCCTAGATAAACAACAACTACTAATTGTTATTGAATTGTTATTGAAGAGAAATTATTTCTTATCTAATAGTAAATCAAAATAACTTGACCCTTACCAAAAGATCTCTAACATTGTTATCCTCCTTGAAATTTCTTTGTGCAAGTCGTATAAAGAAAATAAATTTGGCAATCAAAAATGTCATTTGAAACTCCTATACATACTCCACCAAAGATTAGCACGCTGAAACAATAAGAACATTAACAACTTTCACAATTTTGATCAAAATGAACATATAGTTAAGCATATATCCAACCCAACATAATAGAGTTGGACATATGTCCAACTAAAATTCAAAGAATTAATTTGTTAAATATGTGTCTAATTTTATGCATAAGAATTATACAACTTTCCAACCAAGTATGTGATCTAATTCAAATAAAAACGGCCTATAATCAATTATTAATTCATACTAACACAAAAAATAGAGTATTCATTATAAATCAAGACCTCGTTGGATTCAACAAAATTTTAAAATATAAGAATATCTTGAACTTGGAGTTTTGGCTTAGGTTTCATGACCATCCTCTATAAGATAAAAGATGATTTTATGAAAATTAAGTTAATTTTGGAAAATCCACTTACCAGTAAAACAAAGTTTTTTTTTCTTAGATAGCATAGTTCTTAAACGATTGCAATAATTAGAGAAAGTTGAAGAATTATCATGTTTGAAAGAAAATGAAAAAAGCAAAATTGATAGTCATTACCTCTATATATCATATGACGATAACAAAGCCACAAAGTTAAGACTAACAGTGTACCACTACCCCTTCTTTGTATCCATAATCACAACGAACTCAACCACCACCACTACCAATTCCAAGCCAAAGGTGAAAAGAGATGAGATGAGAAACGTCAACAAACAATGTTGATGAGCAGGACCAGCATTGAGTTAGTAATATCAATATTGTAAATACTTTGATTTTATATTTGTAAAACTCTCGTAAGTGCACAAATCATTTTATAGAAAATGACAAGTATACTCTCATAGTCGATCTACAGAAAGAATATATATGATTTTTAATTTATTATTCAAACTTTTAAAAACGAAATTAAATCCTAAACATCCAGTCATAATATTTTGATTTGTTCATAATCTAATAACATAAAAAATAAACAATATATGGATTCAATAAACAATAATGAAATTTTAGAGTATTTAAGAATATAATAATTAAGTTAATTATACTTGCTCATATTATTTAAGTTATTAAAGATATAAATTAATATTTGTTGATTTTCTATTTTTGGTATGAAAGTTTTCTTCGGCGAGACCCAAATTATTTTACTTAATATCAATTAACTAATATGCTTAAGCGAAACCTATTAATTAATTAAATATAAAATTTCAAATTTATTTATAAGAAAATAGAAAATCATCTAATAATAACTTTGGACGAAATCAGTTAATTATACTTTATTCAAGGTGTCTAAATTAAACATAAGAATTTAATTATCTGAGTACTAACTTTCAAGTTTTAAAACATTATTGAAAATATACTGTCAATACATTTTCGAATAATAGTTCCTATAAAAAATTTTGAAATAGAGCTCTACTCTAACTACCGGACGATTGTACCAACAAATAAAAAAACACTGCTCTAAATCAGACTGGATAATTAAACCTTAAAATCTATTTTGTAGATTTAAGCTTTTAATGAAAAATAATATATTTCTCTCTAACATTCTTAATATAAAATCTTGAATAAAAACAAAATCAATTTATTTCATAGAAATATTTTACCTATTTAATATTTCGCAAGCATAACAACGTTATTGTTATATCATGTTTACAAATAGCCAATCATGTTAAAATTAATCACAGAAAAATTACATATAACATATAAGAATAAAACATAAAAATAACTGTAAAGAATTCATTTTAAAATTATACCTCAAAAAAATCTTTACATAGTTTTGATGCTAATTCTGTTTATGGAAAACCTTCAAACATATTTATATTTCTGTTTATTGAATGAAGAACTAAAAATTTACAAAAACATAACTAGTTATTCTCAAAAAGAGAATAACTTTAAAACTAAAAAACTAAGAAAACTTTTTAGAGAGAGAAAAGCTAATTTTTTTGTGTTTTCTATGATGGGAGAGAATGTCCTTTTATAGGTGAGAAAAAGGCTAAAGAAGTAGAAAATATCTCAAAAATAGGTTTTGGACATGTTTGGACAAAAATGGCACACGTGTGAGGTACGTACATGGCATGGCGCGCGCATTGGGACATGCAATGACACAACATGGCTTACACATGGGCATGGGCGATATGGTGCGCGTGCTATAACGTTATGGGGATGCACAGGTGCTGACACGATATGGGCAAGCTCTGACGCGAGATTTAGGAAGTATTTTTCTTTTCTCCATATTTTGACCTTAAATCATTTTAACATATTTGTGATGTATTACATCCAGTATTTTTTTCGAGTTTTTCAATTATTTTTGAACAAAATTACCTAAAAAACAATAAAAATACCCGTGATTCTGAAAAGATAAATTTATATAAAATATATGATAATATCATACAAATATAAATCTAATTGATCAATTAAAGTAAATTAAATCATGATATTTTTAGTGTTTTTTAAGTAGTCATCATAACCTCAAAACAACTTCTTGTTAGTCCCTTAACAAGAGAAGCGGTAAAAAGTAAACTAAAAATTAAATTATCCAAAATCACTTCTGTGGATTGACACAATTACATTTAGCATATGCAACAAACCTTTAAACTTCTAGGTTGTCCTAGTAGATGAGTTTAAGTCTTATGAGAATTTTCAGTAATAATACCCACAAACATTGAACTAAATGTAAACATTGAACTAAATATAAAAATTAAAAAGAAATAACAAAAATAACAACTCAAAAACTAAAATTATAACAAAATAAAAACTTAATAAAATCAAAAATTAACTTAAAAATAAAATAAAATAAAAGAAGAAAACAAAATATAAAAACGTCTCATGCATTTTAATCTCCTTTAAGATCATAATTAAAATCTAAAGCATAATTTATTTTCAACTTCTTAAGTTTATAATAATAATTAGTTGAAATTCATTTTCATACTTCAAAAAATGTTTCAATTTATATTTACTCAATTTCAGTATCAGAAATTCAAATTCGCTTCGACTGTTATTACAAGTCAATACTCTCAATTCACTTAATCCTATGAGTTGAAGCATTCATACTAAGTCGTATGCAAATATAATTTATGTTTAGAAATGAACTTATAAGTTTGCATACTTATAAAGGAAGAAATGCTAAAAAATAATGCATAACTTCAATCTCATGAAATGAATCAAACATTTAAGATTTCGTAAAAAAATCACAAAATTATTTTCATGCCTCAATCAAAATTATTGAATAAAAATTTCAAGATACATGCCTTATAGAAATGAAGAAAGTGCAATGATTTTTTAGGGATTTACGTCCTAACTTTCTTTTGTAATTAGCCTTTTTCTCACAATTTTATAGGCTATGTGGGTCATAGTATGTAGATTATACTATTAATTTTTTTTCTCTCACTTTAATAGATTTTTTAGAGAGTAAACTCATGTATAGATTGTACATTTTTGTAGGATTTTGATGAGTAGTTAATTTTGTGGCTTTTTTTTATTTTGGTTTACATAACCCCAGATAAGTCTCTTTTTGGTAGAAGTCATTCAATATAAATAGTAAAAACAACATATGACACTTTACTAGATGTGGAAATCCTAACATTCATGCTAATACTTATACAGATTATCTAAAAATTTGAAAAAATAAGAAATGTGTTTGGAATAGAAAAAATATATTTCACTTAAAATAAAGATAATTAGGCTCAAATTCTATCTCAAAAGGGTAGTCTCTACTATTTAATTCTTAAACACTGATTTTGGATTCAATATAATTTTCACACTTTTATCATGAAATACTACTCATGATAAAAACTAACTAATTACCATATATTACATGATATGTTTTCAAAAATTAATCTAATGATACAAAAGACTCAAATATTTACTTAAATTTAATTTAAAGAAATGATAAAATTTTGTGAATTTTTTTTTAAAACTAATCCTAAACTTCTAAAAATTACTAACCATACAAACAAAATATAATCAAACACAATAAAAATGAAAATGTGAACATAATATTTTTTTGAATTTTTTGAAATTTAGTATGATAACTTTTCATCACCCCAACCTAGAACTTACATTGTCTTCAATATAACATTTGTAAATTAAAGATAAAGAGAAAAAAGAATAAAAGTTACTTATTTCCTAAGAATGTGAAAATAGTGATGGAGAAATGCAGTTGCATCCATCATGTTTATCATTAAAGTTCACACAAACAGATAGCCGTGAACTTTTAACATCTCAATAAATATTTTTAGTTTTAATAATTATAAAATTATTCACATGTAATTAAACTAAAATAAACAAAAGAAATTAAATAAATAAAATAAATAAAAGAAAATACCTAAAATGATAGATTGCCTCCCATCCAAGGCTAAGACGTAAATTGGGGGATTTAATTTTAAGTAAACTCAATGTTCCCACATCATTGAGTCAATGAAACTTACAGGTGGGATAAGTTTGTCTATCTATACTTTTTAAGTTACGTCCTATGGATTTTTAAAATTTTATTTATTTAAAACTTGGAACATGATTGCAAGTTTTAGATAACTCACTTCTAAGTGCAATTAAAATAACTAAGGCATCAAAACATAGTTGTAACTATATCTAATAAGTTAATATATATATTTTAAATTTTTTGGTATATTATTTATTTATTTTTTAGAGCTTATTATTTAAATAAATAAAGAATATTTTAAATTTTTCTAACTCAAAATAAATAAATAAAATCACAATTATTTATAACACAAAAAGTTTTCAAAATTTTGATAAATAACTTAAAAACGCTATTCCTTTCTCGACAACGGAGCAAAAAACTTGATTAGCAAGACCAACATGGATTAGCAACACGATCATGTAAATGCTTTGGTTTTATATTTGTAAAACTCTCACAAGTGTACGAAATCATTTTATAGAAAATAACAAGTATACTTTCACGGTCGATCTAAAAAAGGAATGTACATTGTTTTTAGTTTATTGTTCAAACTTTTTAAAACAAAATTAAATCATAATCATCTTATCATGATACTTTAATTTGTGTTTCCTAATCTAATAACATAAAAAATAAAACATATATATGAATTCAATAAACAATAATACAAATTTTTATCATTCATAACAATAAAATATTTAAAGATATAATAATTAAGCTAATCATACTTGAACATATTATTTAGGTTATTAAAAATATAAATTAATATTTGTTAATTTTCTCTTTTTGATATGAAAGTTTTTTTAGGCAACCCAAATCTTTTTGTTTAATATTAATTAATTAATATCTTTAGATCCCTATTAATTAATTAAGTATTAAATTTAAACTTTATTTATAAGAAAATAGCAAATCAACTAATCACAATTGTAAACAGAGTGAGTTAATTAGACTTTATTCAACGTATCTAAATTAAACTTAAAAATTTAATTATACGAGTACTAATTTTCAAGTTTTAAAACCATTATTAAAAATATGTCGTTAATACATTTTCGAATAATAATAATTATAAAAAAAAATTGAAATAAAGTTTCACTCTAATTAACGAGAGATTGTACCAACAGATAAAATAACATTATTCTAAATCAGACTAGATAATTAAATCTTAAAATCTAATTTTTATATTTAAGTTTTTAATTAAAAATAATATTTTTTTTTATAATATCCTTAATATAAAATCATGAATAAAAATTAAATTAAATTATTTTATAAAAATATTTTACCTATTTAATATTTAACGAGCATAATAACATTATTATTAGATATTATTATTATATCTAATAGCTTACACTTATTTGGATAACGGGAGAATATATATTCTTCCCCGTACCTTACCAATTAAAAAGAAAATAGAAAAGTTCATCACCTACCTTACCAATTGATAGATTCAGAGTCTGTCTGTTTTCTTCCTTATTCTTCCAGAACTTCCCTTCTCATATATCTATCTCTATCTCTCTCCATCGCTACAAAGAAAAGAGTAAATTTGGGAAGTTAGTTAATTACAGAGCCTTTAGTTGGGGGTTGGGTTGGATTGGGTTTAATTAAGAAGATGTTACAGTTGTTGTTGACGGTGGCCTTCTCAGCGGCGCCTCTGATACTGTACGTGCCACCATTAAGAAACTTGAACCTTTTCGTGGAGACGATTGAAGATGCGTTTCGGGACTCCCAAAACTATAACGCCAGGTTCAGGATCTATCCAAGAGCTCGCCTTATTTGGTCTACCCTATTGGATTGTTTTCTCTGCTCTACTACTCCCTAGATTTTCTTTCATGTGAATTAAAACTTCTACTTAATTAGCTTTCTAAATTTTAGGGAAACAAGCTTTAACTATGTTATCTTGTGTTGTAAATATTCCTTTTATTTTATTGATTGCTTTATAAGATCTGGTGGCTTTTCTTCTTTTCCTCTTCCATCCATTTGTTTATGTATAATTGAACAGGAAATCGTACTATCAAAAAGCACACATCATCCAACCGCTATAGTTTATGGTTACTTAATAAGAAGCTATTTTAGATCCTCCCTCAATCGTTTCCTTAAGATTCATTCTATGTAATGATAAGTATTTAAACAAGAAAATACATGAAACTCGACCATTCTAAACTAATAATTCCCAGCTCATCTTATCTCTGAATCCCAATTATAACTGCCATATTCAGCTCCATAAGTTTTGAAAATCAAAAGATAGATATGATTTAATTCCTTCAGTCCTCGTCAAATACCTCAATGTTGCAAATTGGGCATATCTAAACACAGAAATCTAAATAATAAAAAAAATAAAAAAAGGATCAATGGTCATTTACATGTTGAACTTGGACCCAATCAAAGAATTATATAGATCAGTAGTAGTCTAAGACAATAACAGAAAAATCAAAGGGAAAGGTAGGAAAAGGAATAAGGCCTACAGCTCAGATTAAGTGTAGTGTAGATGATCCAGAATCTTACCTTTCTCCAGATTTATTTCTTGAGAAGAATTCCCCCAGACTTGTATTTTGAGGTTGGAAGCAAGCTAATAAGCTCGTCAGAAAGACCACGACTTTCAGTACCAACTGCCTCACCCAAGTCTAGTAATTCCTGTAAACCAAATATAATTATAATTTCATATGAGTTTAAGGTGTCACCCATTATGGTTTCGTAATATCATCACTACAAACCAAAATTCTCAAGAACTAGAAAGGATATCATGCAACTATTTCATATACAGGGAAACTTCAAGGACTTCCTAATTCAATTTAAATTTTTAATCATGAAAATCTTATGCTTAAAAAAACATTAGAAAGCTAGCTAATGTTTCAACTTTCAAGACATTGAAGACATAGGAGAAGATGAGGAACTCTTTATGAGATAGTCATTTTTTTTTTTGCAGTGCTTCATTGCCAGAAAATAGAAATTTCTTGAGTGCTAAATAAAAGGAGCCGATTGATTTAGCAAGAGTTTTAATGTCACAAAACTTTTCCAGCCTCTAAACTTCCTCAAAATCACTGCTTGTTAATCATTCAATATAAAATTTGTGCCGCGGCTCTAGACTTGGTGGTAAATTACTTTGTAAAGATTCATCAGATATAATATTTAGAATCAGTTCCAACTTCCAAGTACTTTATGACTTCAAGTATATAATAGTAACAAAGTCGAATTGCACTCCAAACATGCTATATGTCTAACATATATCATTTCTCTTCTAATTCTCTTCCAACAGAGGAAACTGCTATAAAAAATGCTGTTTTTGCGTATTATTTCTCTTCTAACAAAGGAAACTACAGTCCAAAAGGATTCATATCGTCCAAAAAATCAAACGTGACTAAAATAACTCTTACTGTATAAAATAGAATCTGCAGGTAAGATAACGATACGGCTCAAATTATGTTATATATTTACTTTTCATAATAACAAACCTGGTAGGTCATTATCCAGATCTATGCCGTCCTGCTCAAATTATGTTATATATTTACTTTTCATAATAACAAACCTGGTAGGTCATTATCCAGATCTATGCCGTCCTGCCATGTAGCCTGCACCAGTATATAAAAGCAGAGAGCGCTTATTTAGTCACCATTCACTAACATTTAGCAACGCAACAGATACAAGTGTGAATGTAACGATCAAAGTTTTTATTTTTATATTTATTTTTAAAAACCATTTATATTGATTAATCAACAGACACTAAGTGCAGTCACATTACCAAGTTGGTACCTGAGAGGTTTCAGTACTTCGATGATTAGTTGAGCCTACAAGCATAACAAGAATTATATTGATCAGTTTGACAAGTAAAAGTTAAATAACTAGTTAAATGTAGTTTCAAATTTGAGATAGAATATGTCGTCAATAAAAAATATCTAATGAAGAGCACAAGCAATTCTATCTATCTACTACTATTCTGAGCACTAAAAACTGAAACTAGCTCAAATGTGATCCAACCACGAACATGAGAAAAAGAAGTATAACAAAATGATGATGGACCTAATTACATACAAGTATCGTGAAGGTGAATAGCGAAATGAATCACAAACAATTGTCACTGCAATATGCATAAAAGGGCATAGAGCTGACTAACATTCTCCAAGAGTAGCATGAATTCCCACGCTTGGATCTCCTTCAAGCTGTGAACTTGTAGTTGGAGGCTCTTCTGTATTCATCAATGAAGGGTACTCCTGAATCGTCCTGCTGACATCCATTCTCGACAAGTGATCACTTACCTCATATGGACTGTAATAAGAAGCACTTTCCAGACCAGAGAACCCAAATTTGTATGAATTCAAATTCATTGACCAGTACATACTTTCCTGGACAGACAGCATTTCATCACAATATAATGTTTGAGCAAGCCAGCACAATATTACAGTGCCCAACAATTAAAATGTTACTTTTAAGGAATCAAGAAACAAAGAGGGAAAAAGCCAGAAACAATTTAATGTCATCATAGCTGGTGACAGTGAATGTCTAAATATATTGTTTGTGTTTTCATAAGTCTTATCAAACTTTTGTGTCTTTCTTCTTTATTTAAGGTCAATGGATAAAGGGTTTGGAACTCAATCTGTTGATCTTTGGGGAAGGGTAGATCAGTCTTCAAGTACCTCAACTAGAGGGAATGATATTTAATCGTCTAATCTAAGTTTTTTTCTTTCTTTCTTTTTTTTAAAAAAAAATTTGTGTTGTGTCAGAGAAAACCTCTTATCTAGTAACTGATGCCATAAATGAAGTCAAATAATACATCTAATTAAGTAGACAAGCTTTTCCAATAATGCTATTAGTCGGAAGGAAGCATTTGCATGAGTTATGAGCACCATTAGCAACAAACAAAATTAGTTGGAAAAAAGAAAAGAAAAGGAAGAAACCGGATTAAAAAATTTCTGGCGTGTCCTACTGGTTAAAGGAATGCATTAAACACACTTTTTACTCCAATACTGCCAACAGCGTGAACAACCGGATTAAAAATTTCTGGCGTGTCCTATTGGTTAACAGAATGTCATTACTTTCTACTATGTTAAATAAACTCTTCATTTTTTTATGAAATCCCCTGTGTCTAACACAACATGCACGACAATGACATGGATTACATACTCAACACTCAAAATTTGTCAAATAGGTGAAAATTTACAAAATCGTTGAAGAAAGAGGTGTGTCCAATACTCATATACCAATTTTAGACCCCAGAGTCCTAAAAGAGTTTGACATTGAAAGTGAAAAAAGTATTGAGAAAATTCTCTATATTTCTCATATATTCATCTTGAGAGGTAAATACAATATTTATACAAGTAAAGAATCATTTGCTTTAAATGACCTCAAACAAAGAAGGAAACAAATTAACTAGATTCTTAAAATCAAGGATTGTTAACCCTAAAGAGAATCATATTATCAATTAGCAAGATTTGACAAGAATAAAATCTTAACAATATTATTAATTAGTAAAATTTGACAAGAATCAAATCTTAACACTCCCCCTCAAGTTGGAGCATGTATATCAAGCATGTTCAACTTACCTATTAGCTTTTTAAACACATTCGCTCCTAAGGCCTTGGTAAACACATCAGCAATCTGCATATGAGATGTGAGATACTTGGTGATAATTTGACCATCTTGAATCTTTTCTCTTATGACATGACAATCAAGCTCAATGTGTTTTATGCGCTCATGATACACTGTATTTGTAACGATATGGAGAACAGCTTGGTTGTCATAGAAGAGTTGTGTTGTCCCTATTGAGACTCGCAAGTCATTATGTAAGAACCTAAGCCATGTAAGTTCACAAGTTGCAACTGCCATTGACCTGTACTCTACATCAGAAGATGATCGAGAAACAGTTTTTTGTTTCTTTGCCTTCCATGAGATTAAAGAATCTCCCAAAAATACACAATAACTTATAGTTGATCTTCTTGTCATAGGACAATTTCCCCAATTAGCATCGCAATAAGATTTTAAAATAAGACAATTTTTGGAAGAGAAAAATAATCCAAGACCTGGATTTCCTTTTATGTACTTAATAATGCGAAGAGCACCATCCCAATAAGGTTTTCTTGGAGCATGCATAAAATGGCTTAGAATATTCACTGAGTAGGTAATGTCGGGTCTTGAAATAGTAAGATAGATCAACCATCCTACTAGTCTTCTATAACGAGATGGGTTTAGTAAGAGATCACCATCTGAGTTTGTGAGCTTCAAATTAGACTCCATAGGGAAGTCAATTGGCTAAGCACCTAAAAGGCCAACATCATCAAGAATTTCTAAGCTGTACTTTCGTTGAGATATAACAATGCCACTTTTTGATCTTGTAACTTCTAAATCAAGAAAGTATTTGAGTTGACCGAGGTCTTTCATTTGAAATTGCTGATTAAGGAACTGTTTTAGATTGTGAATGGCCTTTGCATCATTTCCAACAATCACCATATCATCTACATAGATAAGAACTACTGTTATGGATGTTCCTTTTCTATTGATAAACAATGAATAATCAGGTTGAGATTGAATGAATCCAGTCCTCTTTATGGCTTTGGAAAACTTCGAGAACCAATTTCGAGGTGCTTGCTTCAGTCCATAAAAAGACTTGTGCAATCGACATACAAGTTTATCCTCCTGTCGAAAAAGGCCTGGTGGTGGATTCATGTAAACCTCTCAACTAAATCTCCATGAAGAAAGGCGTTCGTGACATCCATTTGAAATAAAGGTCAGTTTCGAGCAACGACAATGACAAGAACACATCGAACAGTTGTCAACTTGGCAACAGGGGCAAAGGTCTTATTGTAATCGAGTCCTTCTTGTTGAGAGAAACCTTTGATGACAATTCGAGCCTTGTATCGATCCACTGTGCCATCAGATTTGTATTTGATACGAAAAACTCATTTACTCCCAATAGGACGATGGCCAATAGGTAGGGGAACTAGGGACCATGTTTGTTGATTATAGAGAGTTGTAAGTTCAAGTTGCATAGCTTCACGCCATTTTGGATCTAAAACAGCTTGAGCATAAGATTGGGGATCAAAGACACTTGAAATATTGTTAACAAATTGGGTGTGAGAAGGTGAAAAAGAATCATAAGAAAGGAAATTAACTAATGGATATCGAGTACCTGACTTTGAGGAAGATGATGAACTTAGAGCTGCAACTGATGACACTGTACTAACTTTTCCACAATGAAAATCACGCAAAATAATTTAGGGTTTTCGAGCACGAGTACTACGACGAAGAACAGGTGAATTTGGTGACAGAGAAGTGTTGAATGGTGAATTTGATTCATTTGGTATAGGAAAAGGATCAGGTTGTAGAGGTAATGGTAAGATGGTATCATTATCATATGTGGAGATAGTGAGTGGTGATGGATGTTTTGGAGATGTTTTAGAAGTGTGGAAAGGAAAGGTTGTTTCATGGAAAATTACGTCGCAAACTTGAAAAAAATTGACAAGTGTGTAGATCATAAACTCGATAAGTTTTTTGGCCGGACGCATATCCTACAAAAATGAATTTGCGATACGTGGTGAAAATTTGGCCATTGGTTAGAGATTGGTTGCATAACAAAGGCAAGCAAATACTCGTAAATGTGAGTAATTTGATGGTTTGTTATAAAGTAGTTCATATGGGGACTTTTGTTTTAGTAGTAGGGTAGGAAGCCGGCTAATAAGGTAAGCTGCATTAAACAGACTTTCTCCCCAAAATGTTAAAGGAAGGTTTTCATCAAATCTTAAAGCTCTACCAACATTTAAAAGATGTCTGTGTTTTTGCTCAACTATGCCATTTTGTTGAGGAGCATGAACTTTGAAAGAGGATGCCAAGGCTCGTGATATAAGGTTTCATGGAGACAAATTCTGATCCATTGTCACTTTTGATACATTTTATTTGGCAATCAAATTGGGTGTTAACAAATGCAATGAATGTTTTTAGTAGACTTTGTGTTTCAGATTTGAACTTCATTAAAAATATCCATATGAAACGTGTGTAATCATTTACAATAGTCAAAAAATAATGTGCATAAACCTGATTATTTTCCATCAATCCTCTTTGTTTCTCCTCCTCACATAAGAGTGTATATTGTCACGACCTTATTTTTCAAGTAGAGATCGTGTGACACTTAGCGCCGTCCGTTGCACTAAGCCTGTCTTTGAATCCGAATGAAACTCCAAAGAGAATAGAAAGAGAGTTTGCAAATAATGCTTTGTATTGCTCTAGAGAGAGTTTATCTTACAATTTCCCAAGATGAATTCAAATGAAGACCAATGGGTCTATTTATAGTATGACTCTAAGCTTAAGGCTATGCCACCACTTTCTAGATTCTTCTGGTTCTAAAATATACAAGAGTGTTCTTGTTTTATCTACAATATGCCACAAGGTTCTAGGACCTTCTAGCCAACTCTAGAGTCTTCTAGGAATGTCTAGTTCCTTCATGCACGTTCTAGGATGTTCCGTAAGCTTCCAGTGGCTTCTACATCCTTCATGAACCATCCGGCATGTTCTAGAATATTCCAGCCCATTCTAGCACCCTCTAACGTGCTCTAGAACATTCTAGGGTCTTCAAAGCTTGAGTTGAGTCCATCCAACTCTAGCTTATTCTAGACATCTCTAGGCCACTCTAAAACCTTCTCATGTAGAAAAGTCTAGATCCTTTAGGCAAACACCATTTATTTGGATTTTTAGGGGCATTTCGAGCGGGACGTGACACCCTCCCCCACTCAAGTTCGCAACGCCCTCGTCGCGCCTTCAAGCTTGAACCTCTCTATGTCATCTTTGAATTTCCACAAAGAATTTTCAGGTTCTCAGCTTGTCTCTACATCCGGAGCGTTCTTCCATTTGACCAAGTATTCCCAATAACTTGGTACACCCCTACGCCGGATCAGGCGATCCGCCAAGATTGAGTCCACTTCCCTATCAAAGGAGGTTACCACTGCGGTAGGCGCCCTCTTGGATTCTCCTCGACTCATGTCTTCCTTGTCTCCATGATAAGGTTTTAGCATGCTTACATGGAAAACAAGATATATTTTAAGCTTCGGAGGGAGTTGTAGCTTGTAGGACACCTTACCGACTTTCTTGAGGACTGGAAATGGTCCTTCATACTTCCGCACTAACCCCTTATGAACCTTCCGCAAGGACTTAAACTGTTGGGGCAATAGTTTTATAAGGACCAAATCGCCTTCATGAAATTCCACCATCCTCCTTTTCTTGTCAACCCATTTCTTCATCTTCTTAGATGCCTTATTCAGATAGGCTCGGGCCAACTCAACTTGTTCATGCCACGCCTTGGAAAATTTGAAAGGAGCAGGAATCTTCCCTTCATAACTTGTGGCCAAGGCATGATGAGTCATGAGTTGTTGCCCATGGAGATCTCAAAGGGACTCTTCGCGGTAGACTCGCTCTGTTGTAAGTTGTAAGAGAATTGGGTTACATCCAACAACTTAGCCCAATCGTGTTGGTTGGCACTAACAAAGTGCTTGAGATACAACTCCAACAATGCGTTGGTACGCTCCGTTTGTCCATCACTTTGGAGATGAAAGCTTGTAGAGAAATTCAAGTCTGATCCCAACAGCTTGAACAATTCCGTCCAAAATTTGCCAGTAAATCGTGGGTCTCGATCACTCACGATATTAGATGGAATCCCCCAATGCTTCACAACATGTTTGAGGAACAACTGTGCCGTCTCATCTGCTGTGCAGTCCGTTGAGACAGGTATGAATGTTGCATATTTGCTGAAGCGGTCGATGACGACAATGATGCTGCCAAAGCCCTTAGATTTTGGCAGGCAAGTGATGAAATCCATAGAGACATTTTCCCATAGTCTCTCTGGAATAGGTAGCGACTCTAGCAAACCTCTGGGTGCATGGTGCTCTATCTTGTCCTATTGGCACACAAGACAAGTTCTTACATAAGCTTCGACATCGTCCTAAAGTTGAGGCCAATAGTAGATTGACTTGATCAAAGCAAGGGTGCGCCTCATTCCTGGGTGTCCAACCCATAGCGAATCATGACACTCCTTGTTAAGCTCTTTCCTTAAGCTCTCCCATTTCGGCACAAAGATGCGATTCTGCTTGGCGTAGAGTAGTCCGTCACTCAGCCAAAATCGCCTCGTCTTTCCTTCCTTGATGAGGGCAAGGAGGTTTTAAGCAAGGGCATCATGCTCCAACCCTTCTTTGATCCTTTCCAGCAAAGGACTACTTGGCCTACTCAAGGTTGCTAACTCCGCCTTTCGAATTAACGCATCAGCCACCACGCTTCCGCTGCACGACTCTGATTTTTCTCCCTGATAAGGGCTCATTGTTGGTGGTCTTGTGTTAAGATCCAACTCAACTTTGTGGTCCACCTCCTTCCTTGGAGATAACCGTTTGGGCGACGCCTCAGGCATCACATCATGGGACTTATCTGAGACAACTTGCACGTCCGTCGACAAGCTTGGCTTTGGCGACTCGTCCTCCTCGTCGTATTCTTTTGAGATGGTAAGGTAACTCTCTTTTTCTCTCTTCAATCCCTTCTTGAATTGAAGTGCCGAGAGAGCTTGGGTCGTACGTTTGGTGGTCCTGTCCGTCGGTACCACGCAAACCTTTGGTCCATCCATGATACACATAGAGTTTGAACATGGAACCAAGAAAGCTCTAACCTAGTCCAAGAACTCCATGCTGAATACTATCGAGTATTCATCCATAGGCGCCACTGATAAGTCCACTTGGCCAGTCCAAGCACCAAGACTGACCTTAACCCCACGAGCAACTCCATGTAATGGTAGTGCTGCCGAGTTAACTTCTTTGAGAGATCCCTCTCCATGGACTACCTTCAGACCGAGTCTCTTTGCTTCCTCAACTGAAACAAAGTTGTGAGATGCACCTGTGTTCACCAAAGCTTTGGTGACCTTCCCATTGATGGTTGCATCTACATATATCAAGCCTTTGGGGGTCTTTGGGGTGCTCTGCAATGCACTAAGTAAGCGCAAAGAACCTATCTTTGCACCTTCGTCCGACTCGCCTCCATCCTGGTCACGAGTGGAAGCAACTAAGGCACTCAAGGCCTTCCTTTTCGGACATTCACGTGCCCAATGCGGTCCATCGCATATGAAGCACCACGATCCTCCTTCTCCTTCCCCTTATCCCGTGGTTTGAATGAGGAGCCATCTTTATGATTTTTGGGTCCCTGACTTTTGGCGTGACCTCCCCCACTTTTTCCT
The DNA here is from genome assembly GCA_037013495.1 of Hippophae tibetana. NCBI lineage: Eukaryota > Viridiplantae > Streptophyta > Magnoliopsida > Rosales > Elaeagnaceae > Hippophae > Hippophae tibetana. Next base: position 79,662,510 of record CM072812.1, on the reverse strand, counting down.
CCAACAAACTTTTTATCTGTGGCTTTTGAGCTCTCCTTGTTTGTGGAGTAGTCAATAAAGCTTTCCACAGTCGCAATGGTCGAAGACAAGTCTTGGACACCACGTCGCTTGAGCTCAAGGTTAGCCCACGTTTGGAGACCGTCCATGAACAAGAATAAGGCATCCTTGTCTGATGTGTCGGGGACTTCAAGCAGCAAGGTATAATCCCTGATGCTACTTGTTTGCTTTAACCGTCGCAATTGGCCTCTTGCCTCCTCTTCAGCATTTACGGGGAAGAACTGCATTTTGAACTCTCTTTTGAAATCTTCAAAGGTATCAATTGTGCAAACCTCTCGTTGCACATCTCCATGCCTCCGTCTCCATCACAACATCGCAGTGTCGGACAAATACAAGGCTGCAGTTCGGATCTTGCTGCCATGGTCTGTTATGCCAGTAGCCTCAAAGTATTGTTCCAACCTCCATAGGAAGTTCTCAACTTCCATATCATTCCAAACACCATTGAAGATCTTTGGCTTGGGAACATCCACCCTCTTAGCTTCAATGACAGTGGTTGTGCTAGTTCCCGCGGCCATCGCCCGCTTACATAGAGCTAGATCACCACCCATGTCCTCCACTCTAAGCAAGACATTAGCAAGTTCTCTTTGGACAAGATCTCTTACCTTGGCAAGTTCAGCCTTTAAACCATCAATCTCTTGCCTTAAGCCACCGTCTAACTCATTAACGGACATCTTGACCGCTGCATGGATCTCCACATCCTCGGCCTCCAAGCCATTGCAACGTTCCTCCAAGTTGTCCACCCTGTCGAACAGCTCCCCTAAGTTGTCCTGCGCACTCCCCACACGTGCTTCTAAGCTAGAGAGTATGCCTTTCGACTTGGCTCGAGATTCCTTTGATGGTTTACGAGTTTCCTCACGCCTACCTTCCATAGGTGGAACATCGACGCTTGGTGTAGATGGAGCAGCGTTCTTCGTTATGCCAAGGGTAGAAATGCTTCAACCGAAAGCTCTGATACCAACTGTCACGACCTTAAGGCTATGCCACCACTTTCTAGATTCTTCTAGTTCTAGAATATACAAGAGTGTTCTTATTTTATCTACAATATGCCACAAGGTTCTAGGACTTTCTAGCCAACTCTAGAGTCTTCTAGGAATGTCTAGTTCCTTCATGCACGTTCTAGGATGTTCCGTAAGCTTCCAGCGGCTTCTACATTCTTCATGAACCATCCGGCTTGTTCTAGAATATTCTAGCCCATTCTAGCACCCTCCAGCATGCTCTAGAACATTCTAGGGTCTTCAAAGCTTGAGTTGAGTCTATCCAACTCTAGCTTATTCTAGACATCTCTAGGCCACTCTAGAACCTTCTCATGTAGAAAAGTTTAGATCCTTTAGACAAGCACCATTTATTTGGATTTTTAGGAACATTTCGAGCGAGACGTGACAATATGCTTTCTTGACAGTTGATAGGGGCTGCATTAACATGATTTGACCTCTCATAGTAGAATAAGACTCATTGAGTCCCATAAGAAATTGTCCTCACCTGTCTCTTTCTTCTTTAGCATTTAATTCTTTTAAATCACCACATGTACAGGTTATGGACAAACTAAAGTTTTTAGTTCATCCCATAATGTTTTTATTTTAGTGTAATAGGTAAAAATAGAGTCTTGGTTTTGTTTTAATTCAACGATAGACCTTTGTATTTGATATTGATGGAAGAAATCACCATGTGAAAAACGTTCCTACAAATCGATCCAAATTTTGGAAGGCGTCTCAACGTAGAGAACACTGTTGGCAAGATCCAAATTTAGAGTTAAAAATCCATGACAAAACCATGTCATTACATCGCTGCAAGCTTGATATTTGAGATTTGTTTCGCCTGGCGTGGCAATGGTACCCTTAATGAATCCGAGCTTTTTTTTAGCACTGAGAGTCACCGGCATCGAACGTCTCCACATGGCGAAGTTGGTGCCGTCAAGAACCTTAGAAACTAGTACCATCCCGAGATGATCAGAGGCATGGAGAAATAGAGGATCAGAAGGATCAATTGTTGTGGTAGACATATTAAAAAAACTCTTGGTGTGTATTCGATTGTCACTGATCGGAGAATTGGGATCTTCTAAACAAATATTTCACATAGACATTAGGATCAATGCTCTGATACCAAGAAAAAAATGTTGAAAAAATTCTCTATATCTCTCATATATTCATTTTGAGAGGCAAATACAATATATATATACAAGTAAAGAACCATTTGCTTTAAATGACCTCAAACAAAGAAGAAAACAAATTAACAAAATTCTTAAAATCAAGGATTATCAACCTTAAAAAGAATCATATTATCAATTAGCAAGATTTAACAAGAATGAAATATTAACAAAAAGTTACATCATACCTGATCATAGAATGGTGCAGCATGTGTAGTTTGTGGGCACATGTGTAAGGTCTTCAAAGAAGGTTTCGATTGCTTGTTGTTATTATAGAGAGTTGAAAGACTTAGGTACATAAAAGTGTTTGGTTCAATGAGCGTCGAGGCAATGTATTCGGGGAGTGGTGACCTCGTTCCAAACTGTTACTCAATAGTTATACTATACTTAACGTTCGCTCCAAACCCTGGAGTGGAAAATTTGAATTTGCAGCATAACAAGAAGTTATAAATAATTTAAAATGGAAATAATTTTTCACCAATAAAGAAAACAGAAAGACAGAGTAATTACTAATGAATTCATACTAAAGTTTATTAATTTTTCAAAATTTGAGGCCGACAATTTCATTCAAGCAGACTCTGCAAGCTAAAATCAAAGATCGTTAAAGTAGTATCAGTCAGAGCAATCAAAAAATTTAAAATAGTGGAGAATACAATTTAAGTAAAACCATAAATTTGGTTAATTGAAAACAATCTGTGTTTACCTTTAAATTTTTATGAAAAGAATATCCACATATTGTCGCAAAAAATTGGAGCAGCAATTGAAAATTAAAGCTGATTAGGCTTGTACTTGACTACTTGCTATCTCAAACTCGATTTTGGCTACAAAGAAAATACAGGAAATTAGACAAAAGGAATATAGGACCAAGTTTAACGAAACTAATAAATTTTTAGCGCGAAAAATTAAAACAAAAGAAGAAGACACGGCAAGCAAAAGAATGGCTTAGAGTTGAAAGTTTAGTAGGAGGTATCAGTAAAAATGGCATGAGAATTGAGAACAGAGAAAGAAGCTGCCTTTTTTATTTCTATTTTATTTTATTTTCTTGGGAATCAAACAGAGAAGAGAAATTAAAAAGAAAAAAAGCAAAATACCTCAAAAGTGGCAAAAATCGTTTCGCATTTTACATCAAGGTCTGGAAAATCTGATAAAGGAGAGAAGAGAAATTGAAGCAAGTGAGAAATTGCGATAAACAGTGTTGGAATTCAGAGATAGAGTGTTACGTGGCATGTAACGTCGAGTTCCTCCGCTATCGTGGAATCATCTCGACGTGAAGAAGAGATAAATTATAAAGGTTAATTAATTTTTTTTTTGGAAAAAGTTATCTGTCTATTCTCATTAATCTTTTTTAACAAAATAGAATAAACATGCTGAATTAAAAAATGACACGTAATAAAGAGGGAGAGAGCTAAGGAAGGCACAAAAACAAAAGGTGAGAATTTGTTAGAAGGAAAGACCGAAGCCAAATGGCAAAAAAAAAAAAGATCACTCCCTCCCCCCTCTCTCATATGAGATGTTTATTTTTTATTTTTTTCAATCATACAATTTATTTTGGACATTAAATTACTAAGAAAAAGATCAAAAATATCTTTAAAGTTTTAAAAAATTCAAAAATATTACTAAAAATATAACAGACGCTAAATCTAATACTAACATTCAATATCAAAATACTCCTAAGGTTTCAAAAAAAGAAAAAAACATTTTCAAAATAGAAGACATCCTAAGATGTTTTTCACAAGAAATAATAATAAGTAAAAAGAAATTTGAAGAAATTCAAAAAGTAAAATTAAATCTTAAAGAATGAGATAAATTTAAAGACTTATCATTTTTATTAAGAAAATTATTTCCTAAAAAAAATATAATCTATTATGGCATAAATAATAAAGAAATGAGTATTAAGATTACAGATGTAAAATGAATATATAATATACCATTAATTGATAAAGAAACTATATTAAATAAGTTATCAAAAATTTCTCATAAAGATAGAAAAAATTGGATACATTCGTTTAAGAGGAATTCAAATATTAATAAAAGCTCATTTTAGAGAAGAAATAAATACACCAATAAAAATAACATTATTAGATAACATAATAATAAATATGCAAGATGCCTTATTAGGAATGATCCATGTTAATTTAGGATACAAAAAGTTAAAATTTACAGCATATCCTAGATTTGCTATAAATATACATAATAAAAATCTAAATCAAGTAATAAGTCTAGCTTATGAATTTGAAAGAAAGGATCTAATAAAAGAAGAAAAAAAATTCATTTTTAATACATTATCTAGTAGCATATTCTTTAACAAATAGTCATAATAGTTCAATATATGGACAAAATGAATTTATAGAAATAGACAAAACTTTTAAGAAACTTGTACAAATAATAAAATTAAAAATACTAACAAACTTTGAAATACGAGAAGAATGAAAATTAAATATTAAAGAAAAAACCCTTAATAACAGAAAGAAATAGTCATGTGTTAAAACTAATAACATACCAAGATTTACTTTTATAGATCACGAAAGATAAACTTTTAACCAAGAAGAGGTTAAAAAACTAGAAAATGAAGTTAAAATAACAAAGGCATTAGTTCATGATTGTATATTAGAAAAAAAATAATGTTTAGAGATAAAATAAAAATATACATTTAGAAGTAAATGGAAGCCTAGTAGGTGTAGCAAAAAATCAAGCAACATTATTTGAAAATGTACAATTATTAACAGAGGAAATATATTTAGTCTAAGAATCAAACACAAAATATTTATAGGAAATAATAGATATACAAAAAGAATTACTAAAGGAAATAAAGGAATGTAGTTATAATAAATTAGAGCAAGATATGCACAAAGAATTTTCAAAACTAAGAAAATATGTATACAACATACATAGAAATAATGAAATAATAGGTTATAAATATGATCCCTTAAAAGGATTAAAAGGGGAACCACCAAAGAGATCAAATTCTTTGATTCCTAAAAATGAGAAAAGGAAAAATGAGGAACAATTTAAGAATAAAGAGATAATTCCAATTTAATGGAATATAAAAAAGAATTAGAAAGAAAATTCATGAATCTTGAAAATAGAGATATAAAAACATTGGTTAGTTTATTGAAATTAACCAATGAAGAAATAGAAGAACATTATAATGAAAAACTTTGTACTAACAAAGAAAAGGATAATGTGACAATAATCAATAAAACTGATTCTGAACCAAAAAACATGACCTCAAAAGGTCATATGAAACCAATTTCATCATCAGTCCCTTACCAAGAAGGAACATCTAACCCACATAAGGGAGAAATAAATAGGCAAATATTAGAACAATCTGATAATATAGATAGAAGAAGACAACCACCTATAATAGAGGAAAGGTTGCATTGGGGAACTAGAGGTAGTATTCCACTAGAATTCAAACTCTATGATAATTATAAATATGAACTTCTAGATTTAGATTGAATAAGAGATAGGGAAAAAGCCCTCGATGAATGAGCTAGGGGAATGAGTGTGCTCATACAAACTTCTCAAACTATCCAAACAAATCCTTCAACCTGTAGAGTGCTTATAACATATAAAATGTCAGGAAATGTTAAAGTTTGGTCTTCAAACTTAACATATCAACAACATTTGTTAATGCAAGGAAATGTTTCCACAGGAAGAGAATTCTTGGATAGAGTAATAAATGAAATATACAAAAAATTTATTGGAGAAGATAAAGGAAGAAATATCACTAAATCCAGTAAAAATGAAATCAATGAAGGTAAATGTCATCTAACAAATATGGAAATTTGTAACATGTATTACATAAATTCTTTTATTTATGAATATGAAATGTATTACCATAAATTACCATCCTTTATACAAACAACTTATAAATAAATATATTTTCAAAAATTACCTGGAACACTATATAAAACCTTAATAGAAAATTAGGAACAAAGGAATAAATAAACTATACCAAATACTCTAGGAGGAAGAATAAGAAGCCTTAAAGATTGGATCATTATTAAATGCCAAAAAAGAAAAGAATATAAACAAATAAGAGGAAATGATAAAATCTGGTGTGATACAAGATATTTTAGAATACCAAGAAAATATGAATGTAATATAAAAATCTTATAAACAAAAATATAAATATAAAAAATATAAATTCAGAAAACAAAATTTCCAAAAATATAAAAAGAAATTTAATAGAGAAAACTATAAGAAAGATATTTTAGAAGGAAAAAATTATAAACCTTCTGAAAAAAGAAATTATTGCCCTTCAAAAAAGAAAAAAATATAGATGTTGGGCCTATAATGAAGAAGGACATTATGCTAACAAATGTCCAAGCAGACTTCAACATAAAAAAGAATTCAACAAAAAGCAAAAAACTTAGAAGAAGCTTTCAAAATGGAATTAGAATCAATCGAGGAATTTGATATAGATGATACTTATAGTATCTATCTATTGGAAGAAATAACTAACTCAGAATATGAACACTCAAATTATGAATATTCTTCATTAGAAGATGAATGATTTGTATAGTATTACAAATCCAAATAGTACTTATATTAAAGTAGGACTAAAATTTAAAGGCTATAACACTTATCATTTACATGTATATATAGATACAAGAGCTAATATGTGTGTAGCCAGTAGATACACTACTACATAAATAGGCATAAAAGTCGGTTAAAAACTGACTTTAAACAAATTTAAAGTCGGTTCTCTGAACCGACTTTAAATTCACAGACTTAAAATGTAAAGTTGGTTCAGGGCATGAACCGACTTTAGGTGTAGAGTCGGTTCATGCCCTGAACCGACTCTACATTTTATTTGTTTTATTTTTTAATTTTATTTTTCGTATAACAGTATATATAAATAACATAAAAACACTAAAATATAAATAATAATACAACAAATAATTAACAATTTAAATATATTTAGTTACTTAATAATTAAATTTATTACAAAAACAAATAATGCATATAAATAACTTCAATTACAAATAAAATAATGCTGTCAAATTATGCCATAGAGTAAGCTTGGTTGGCTTAGAATCTTGATTGCCCTTCAAATATTCTCCTACATGAGCACGTAAAACATCCATCAAAAAGGTAGTCTAAACTTCAGACGTACAAATGGAGAAATTAAATCATTATAAATATTACCATAAAAAAGAGATTACCACGTACAACGACATTCAACGAACTCATATTAGCATTATTAATCATTTGTCTATATATATGAAGTTATCTGGAATCTCTACTACTATTTTTTAATGCTATATATAATGAACTCTAAATATGAAATCAATTGCATGTAACTTCGATTTCTTACTTGGCTAAGCTTGCATGTGTGAGTTTTGGTGCCCTTGAACACGTTCATGTGCACCAAAACTCATACAAACCAAGAAACAAATCGGACCGACGTACACCTGATTTGTACATTTAGACCTCATTATATCATTAAAAATACTAGCAGAGATTCCATATAAATTTATATTTATAAACAATGCATTCCCCTAAATACATGAGCATATATATGATTAATCATCATCAAACAAGTGATTTCAGACACAGAAATAGATAGAGAAGGCCAAATCATTAAAAACTTTACTGTTATGTTGTCATATGCTATTCAAGATCATCAAAATCTTCTCCTGATTCTTCTTGTGATGATATAATTTGAACCATGTGTTCTGCCCATTCCTCTCGTAAATCATCAAAAATTTGTTGGTCGTAACCCGTCTTGTTCCAACCAAAGAACTACATGTATTCAAAATCAAAATAAGAATATGATTTCATTTATTTACAAAAACAAACTCAAATATGTTAAAACTTGTATGTATATGGGTAAAATATATTACCACATCATCAATTGGAATTTTGATATTTGTGATGATTTCGCTCATAAACTTCATGACATAATAACCACACATGACTCCATTATTTTGTTGTGGAGCCTACAAAAAAAATGCATGTATACATGAATGTTCATATTCGAACATCCTTATTATTTAATTGTAAAATTAATAAAAATATTGAATTGTACATACCATAACTTTTGTCCATATAAGCTTATGAGATTTTTTAAGGACAATGCCCCTAAACTTATTCCACAAATTCCATGCCCTATCAAGGTATAAAACGATTAGTTTTTATTAAATATTACAAAAAATAATAGAAAAAACTAATATGTAACTAAATATAACTCTTATATTTCAACAACTGCTTTTGTATCTTTACTCAGTTCTATGGAAGCTGAGTCACAGTACCAAGCATGATTATTGAACATATCAATGATTACCAACATCCAATGATCTTGGCCTTGCTCAAACCTTAATGGCCAAGGGATTATCAACTTTTGATTTCTGCTAAGCGTTAATGCTCTATCACATAATTGTTTAGCTCTGATGCTAACATCCTTCTCTTGATATTGATTGACATATGAAGAATCATAGAACATTGCAAAATGTGATGAGTGATTATGTTGAAGTCGATAATAGCAAGCCCTATATATGTATATATATAATTAGATAATATAAATATAATTATATATGTTCTGCATAAATAAAAGAAAACTAACTAGATTGAGGACTCACCTTGTCCACACTTGAATTATACTTAAATCGATCATTTGATATTCAAATATTTGCAACAAGCACTCGATCGATATATAAGTTTGGCCGATGTCTACACCAGAAATTTCAATAGGAAGTGGCACAGTCCATTCATCATTTATGGTAGATGCCCTCCCAACAATAGTCATCAAACTACCAAGATTTCTACTGAACTGTAACGCATAAGTATGACTATACTTTTTTCAAGGCTTCTTCTTGAATGACTTAGTGCACGATGATTGGCCACTAGTCATAGATTTAGCACGAGATACTTGCTTGGTATCTCTTAAATGTGCCGCATTTAAGAGTTCTGGTATAATAGACTACCAAAAAAGTATCATATATGTATTTTTAGTAACAATATAAGATCACATTAAATAATAGTAGTAAACAAGTGTTATTTTTTAAGTTAAAAAATAGTACCATGTCAAAATTTAGAACAACTTGAATCGACGGCCAAGCCACATACTATCCAACCGCCTCTTGGACTGTGGTAGCATCAGAAGGCACATGTAGTGGACAATCATGAAACAATGATTGATCAATTACTATTCGCCAATGATTAGGCAAATATTGATTATGAATCATCCGATCATCGCTCAATTGTTGTACCATTCCAATAGCAACATAGTCCGTTGACGAAGGATGTTTCAACAAACATTTCATATTCTGTAAAAAATTTAAGTGTTATATATAAAAAATAAAACATATAATAAGAATTTAAAAATTAAAATCTTACCACATATGATTCATCAAATAGAGGAGGACTCTCATGTGGGGTAGCTATTGGATGTACATTCTCACCAATATGTTCATCTTGGCTTGATTTATGGTAAGAATGTGCAGATTGCATTGGAGAAAATGAACCACTACTTGATTGCATGTGCATTCCTGGCATATAATGAGGACCAATAGGATGGCTATATCCCATACTGGATGTAGTTTGAGCACAATGAGATTGTGTGGATGGCATGCATGGTGGCATGAATTGTGGGATGCCTAGAATGGAAGGTGGTATGCCTGGCATGGATGGTTGCATGCTTGGCCAATATGGCATGCCCTGGTTGTAGCATGATGCCATGGCTGATAGTTGTTGTGATTGATGTTCTTTTAGAGTGGCAATCTCACTCATCACGGAGGCCTTAAAGGAGTTGAATTCTTCTTCAATTTTAGTGTATTTCTCCTTACTTACCGTCTGAGGCTTATGTTTTGGAATTTTAAAATACTCCATAGCACCATCATATTGGCTACCTCCCCTAACACGACCAGGATGCTCGCGTCCGAATGCATGATATAAAGCATCTCTCCCAGGCTCTTCGATTATTTCACCCCTGTATATTTTTTCTTGAACAGCTATCTACAAATAATAAAGCACACAAACATATCATTCATTATTACATCAATTATTAAGTATTAGTCAGACTTTTTATCAACCGAAATTACTAACCAACTTATTTAATTGTTCTTCTCCTCGTTGACTCATCGGTCTTGCATTCTTCATTCTGGGAGTCTTTGTTTCTATGTACAATTCCATTCGGGTAACAGGTCTACCCAATTCAGCTTCCTACATAAATTAGGAAAATTTTATTAACAATGACATGAAATTAAATTGAGAAAAATTAATATAAAAATATTTATAAAATTAAGACAAATTAATAATACCATTCGAAATCTAACTTCAGGATTTGAAGACCTCCCAGTACGGTTAGGAAGAATGTTATGCATTTGGACATTTTGATGATCTTCTCTAATAATTTGAAATTCTTCTGAACGTCTATAATCCACAAAGTCTTTCCAAACTTGAGATGTAATCCAGGGGTGTCCTTCAGGGATTTTGTATATCACATTCTCATCAAGTGTTTCCAAATATGGAAACACATAATTCTTCGCCAATCTGGAAGTCTTGTATTCCTTCCACGCCTTATTTGCAATCTTATAACACTTGCCCTACCAATTGTCATCGACTTTGTAATGATTCTGTAAAAACACAGTACAAAAGATTAGATATAATACATCTAATATAATATATATATTGATTATAAAATATAAGAGACTTACATAAATGGTTATCCATATTTTGAACTTTTCTGCATCAGTAACCTCAGACCAATGATTTATATTGATTGGTATACTGGACTTTGTCAGTCGACCAATAGAAGATTTCAATTGTTGACCATTTTCCCCTAGTAGATTACCAGTAGCATCAAATATAACGGGTATTCTATCATCTGGGTTAAGTGGAGCATCAGGTATATTCGCCCAACCCCTTCTTTTCAAATACCCTAATGGATCATTTGGATCTACAAGCTGAATAGCCATGAAATATCTGCAAAAAGTAGAGAAATATAAATTAATTGACAATTTTAGAAACACACATATATACAAGAGTTATTACAACAATATAGAGCATACATTATGTTTAATTAGGTTTTTGATCGTATACATATATTCCTTCACAATCACTACGAGTCCATATCGAAGAATCATCATCATCAATTAGATCATCACGTACATTAGGCAATTTATTTGAGAAATTACTAATATTGGATAATGTATCAAGCATAGAGTCATCATCTTCTACAACATCACAATGGTAAAAATCTTTTTGTGGAGGCGTTAACATAACAGACCATATTGGATCAATTTGATCACTCACGTAAAATACTTGCTTTGCATGAAGTACTAACGTGAAAGGATCATTTGTGTGACTTATCCTGGATAAATTTACAAGGGTAAATCCAAAATCATCTATTTTATATCCAACATTGATAACATCTTCGACCCAATCACACAAGAATACTGTCTCATGGAAGACCTCATAATCCAATTCCCAAATCTCTTGTATTATACCATAATATGTTCTATCAGAAAGTACAGGATTAGCATCTTTTGAACTGGAAAATTGCATAGTTTGTGCAACCATATTCACCCCACTATTTTGATTTACTCGGACTTTGTCCCTAGCTTGAGTCGTAAACCTCGATCCATTTATTGTGAAACTATGAAATGATTTGACATCAAATTTTGGGCCATGTGCAATCCATTGTAAACTTTCTGATATTTTATGATTGGGTTTCTTGAGTTCATCTCGAATCTATGTATACAAAAACACGAAATGTGTTTAGAGCAAAGTTTTAAAACATTGAATATATATAGGAAGATACATGCATGATTTTTTGTTTATGACACTTACGTGGTTGCGAAACCAATCAATAAGCTCTCGCTTATGTTCATCATACAACCATTTTTCTCCTCTTTTTTTTTTATAACGAGGATCGATCTTCAATAAGTTTAAATGCATCCTGTAATGTTATTAAATATATATTAAGTTATATATCATCATTAATAGTTAAATAAAAGATGAAACAATGAACATCACTTACTCTATGTACGGTTGTGCCTCGTTATTATTTACCAAAATGATTCGGTGTGCTTTTTCCCATCGAGTGCGATCAATAAATAATTTCTTACTTCCACCAAGCATAGGGTTACCTACTTGGATCATGTGACGTTCTAAGAACAAATTGTGCGTAGGATTCCCAATTTCAGTGCAACCACTAAAGTATTCAGAAGAAAACTCAATGGCCTCTTCAGCAATGTAGCATTCCACCATGCATCCTTCAGGTCGATATCTATTATTTACATATCCTTTAAGGACTTGCATATATCTCTCAAAAGGATACATCCACCTTAAGTAAGTAGGACCACATAATTGAACCTCTCGAACTAAATGAACACATAAGTGAATCATTATATCGAAGAAAGAAGGAGGAAAATATTTTTCAATTAGACACAAAGTTTCTACAATTTTTTTCTGTAAAGAATTTAACTCGCCAATTGATATAGATTTCTTGCATATTGTATTGAAGAATGAACAAAGCCGAATTATTGATATTCGAACATGTTTTGGAAGAATTGATCTAATAGCAACTGGTAATAACTATTGCATTAAGATATGACAGTCATGTGATTTCAATCCATACAGTCTCTTATCGGTGATAGACACAAAATTTCTTAAGTTGGATGAGTAACCATCAGGAACTTTCACACCTTCCAAACATTTACAAAACACATCCTTATCTTTTGTTGACATTTTATATGATGCTGGTGGCAAGTATGTTCGATTCTTATCATTTTCCACCCTTGGTTCCAATTCAGGTCGTATGCCTAGTTTCTTTAAATCCAATCTTGCTTTAATGCAATCCTTTGTTTTTCCAGGTATATTAAGTAAAGTCCCAATCAAGCTTTCACATACATTCTTCTCAATGTGCATGACATCTAAGATGTGACGAATGTGTAGGTCTTTCCAATAAGGCAATTCCCAAAATATTGATTTTTTTCCAACAACCATTCGGTTCAAAATCTTTTTCATTTTCACCAATTTCATTAGTTGACCTCCTTCGTTTCCCTACCTTGGTGAGTTTTTTTTTCATCTTTCCATATCGTTTGAATGTCATCCCATTCAATTGCCTTAATATCTCAATACCTCGCAAAGGTCGAGTTGCATGATCATGATCTTCTTCACCATCGAACGGTTTCTTTTGGTATCTAAACTTGTGTCCAGATGGCAAAAATCTCCTATGTCTTCTATAAGACATCTTTCGTCCGTGAACAAGATACTTTGCAGAAGTTCCATCACTACATATAGGACATCCCTTGTAACCTTTTTGTTGCATGTCCTGATAAGTTTCCATAGGTAGGAAAATCATTAATTGTCCATAAAATGACCCCCTTCAAGTTAAAGTATTCTTCTTTATATGCATCGTAAACATTTACACCATCATTCCACAACGTCTTTAAATCATCTATCAGAGGCTGCAAATATACATCAATATCAACACCGGGTTGTTTCGGTCCTGAGATCAATAATGTTAACATCATGAATTTTCTTTTCATACACAACCAGGGAGGAAGGTTGTATGTTACCATAATTACTGGCCAACAACTATATCTACTACTGAGGGAACTATGTGAATTAATTCCATCAGCAGCAATGGCAAGACGCATATTGCGCGGATCAGATGAAAATTGAGGAGATAAATTATCTACTACTTTCCAATTTGGAGAATCACAAGGATGACGTAGCACCCCATCATCAGATCGATTATCTGATTGCCAAGTCAACATCTTTGATGTATATTTACTATTGAACAACCTTTGAAAGCGAGGAATAGGAGGAAAGTACCAAAGAACTTTTGCAGACACGCCTTTCTTATGTTTTGTACTCTCATTTGTACCATGCTTCCATCTCGATTCTTTACACATAGGACAATCATGTAATGTCTCATATTCTTTTCTATAAAGAATGCAATCATTAGGACAAGCGTGAATCTTATGATATTCCATGCCAAATCGACTAAGAGATTTCTTCACTTCATACATTGAAGATGGGAATTCAATACCCTCAGGAAACATATCGACTAGTAGATTTAGTAATTCTATGAATCCCTTGTCAGAAAAACCATGTTTTGCCTTGACATTGTACAAATGAACCAATCCTGACATCTTAGTGTATTTTTTGCATTTTGGATACAACGGTTTTTCGGCATCTTCTATAAGTTTATTAAAGGTTTCGGGATCATCCTCGCGGTATTCATCTTCAACACCACGAAACATATTTTCTGTCTGTACATTATGATATGATGTATGTAATCCACCCACATTCTTATTATACTTTTCTCCATGAGTATTATCAATATTTTCTCCATGATAATACCAACATTTATAGCTCAATAGAATACCATTACGGATAAGGTGATACTTAACCTCATCAAATTCATGAAATCGCTCATTTTTACATTTAACGCATGGGCATCGAATCATACTACTTCCAGTATTACTAGTTCTACAAGCAAATTCCATGAAACTTTCAACTCCAGAAATATAGTCTTGCTCAATTCTACACTTTGACATCCAAGATTTGTCCATTTTCTATTAATGACATTAATTAAACATATTACTTAATTATGTATTATTATATATAAATTTCCTAATTATTAGAATATATATCAAAACATACATAATGCAAAATAGTTATCATTTTAATCATTTTACAAAACCATTTATATACAAATTAAAAAATAAGCAACTATGTTTCATGAATATATATATAAAAACCAATCATGTGGTTGATTCTAATTTCTAAGCATGTTACTATATCATAATTACAAAGTAATATTAATTATACGTATAAATAAATTTATCCACGCAAACCCACACAACATTTTCAGATATTATTGAATACATACAATTAATAAATCAAACATTATTATTACAAGCAAACAAAAAAACATAACTAAATCAAAAATTTATACAAAATATAAAATAAATTGATCGAATAATAAGCTAGCTGCATGCATTCTGCATAAACTAAGTCAAACCTATTTTTAGGTGTGGTCAAATAAAGTGGCAGATTATTGACTTACTTTTGTTTTTCAGCAATCTAAATTGTAAATGTATTTTAAGTTGATATATATTTACAGAAGTGCTCTCTGAATGAACTTTTAACAAAAGTGCTTGTGGAACCGCACGCGTTGGATATAAAACCAAAAGATATATAATACATTTGAAGTAGTTAATTCAAGTTCTTTAATGTAAAAATGCAAGAGGTTTTTCTTCTGTGATTGTGAATATGAATTGGATTTTATCAAACCTTAATTAACTGCTTAACTAATTAAAGGTGTACAAACCACACAAAGAAACTGCCCAAGCAAAACCCAAATCGAGATGTTAGGTTTTTAATTAACGAATAAAAATTCGCTGTTCCTAATTAACGAATTACATTTACACGCTGATAAAATTAGCACAGATTCGGATTGATTTTGGCTAAGCAATAACAGAAAATACCCATAAACATATTTTAATATTTTGCTAAAAAAAAGAAGATCTGACAGATAATGTGAGAAGATAAATATAACTTACAAAACGGACGTTCAAATGGTGGTTGGAGGTGGCCTGAAATGTAGAACGAAGGTGGCACATAGAGAAAATGGTTTTGAGTGAGGAAAAGGAGAGAGGAAGAAAACTGGAAATCTGCGTACAAAATGAGACGAGAGGCCATATATTACGTGGATAGCGTCGGTTAACCACGTCAACTGACGATATCCACGTAACATAGCGTCGGTTGACGTGGACAATCGACGCTATCCACGTAACGTAGAGTCGGTTGACGTGGTTAACCGACGCTATCCACGTGGATAGCGTCGGTTGACGTGGACAACCGACTTTAAATTCATTAAAAGTCGGTTTTTTCCAAAAATCGACTTTACATATCGACTTATATACCCCTTTTTGTAGTAGTGATATGTATTTCCAGAAGACAATTAGAAACAAGCACCAAAAAATTTAATTGTAAGAATTGCTAATAATACTAAAATAAAACTCAATAAGGTATTAAAAGATGTGTATATAATGATAGGAGGAGAAAACTTTCACATTCCTACCATATATCAACAAGAAATATGAGTAGATTTGTTAAAAGGAAATAATTTCCTAAACTTATATCAATCTTTCACACAACATTCTGACAAAACAAGTCTCATAACCATAAAAGGAGATACCATCTATGTTTCTAAAGTAAGAAAAGCTTTAACTGTCTCAAACCCAACTTTTATGCAACAACATAAAAAGCAAAAATGTGGTGAGATAGAAGACCAACAAAAACCTTATTTAGAAAATATTTCATTAGATATAGAAGAAAAACAAAAAAAAAATTCTCAATGAAATACAAGAAGAAAAAGCCTTGATAGTCATTAGAAAATTATTAAAATAGTTAGTTCAAAAAATCCTTTGAATCCAAAAATAAATTAATCTAAAACAATAGCCAACATAAAATTAAGAGATCCTAACAAAATCATAAGAGTAAAACCAATGATTTATACTCTAGAAGATAGGATTGAATTTGGAAAAAAAATTCAAGAACTTTTGGAATTAAAAGTCATAATACCAAGTAATTCATCTCACTATAGTCCAGCATTCTTAGTTGAAAAAAAGCTAAGAAAAGAAGAAGAAAAAGAATGGTAATAAACTTTAAAGCACTGAATAAAGAAACCATTGATGATGAATACTTCATTCCAAAAAAGTAAGAACTACTATCATTAATAAAAGGAAAGAAATACTTCTCGAGTTTTGATTGCAAAAGCATATTTTGGCAAATAAGACTGGATGAAGAATCCCAAAAATTAATAGCATTTAGTTTCCCCTAAGGACAATTCCAATGAACAGTTATATCATTTGGATTAAAATAAGCTTCAGGTATTTTTCAAAGATATATGGATAACATTTTAAAAAAATTACAATATATTTGTTGTGTTTACATAGATGATATTTTGGTTTTCAGTAATGAATTAAATAAACATTATTTGGATATTATCAATATTATATAATATTGTAAAAAAGAAGGCATTGTATTCTCTAAAAAGAAGCAATACTTGCTAAACAAAAAATAAATTACTTAAGAATGGAAATTGAAGATGGACAACATAATCTACAATCCAATATACTAAATAATATTCAAGGTTTTCCTAGTGAATTAAAATATAAAAACCAATTACAGAGATTTTTAGGATGTTTAACATATGCAGAAGCATACATCAAGAAACTTGCAAAAATGAGAAAACCATTACAAGCAAAATTGAAAAAAGATCATAAAAGCAAAGGTAAAAAATTTACCAATTTTATACCATCCAGGACCAGATGATAAGATGATAATTGAAACAAATGTTTCACAAGAATATTGGGGAGCAGTTCTTAAAGCAAGAGTAGATGACAAAGATGAATATCTTTGTAGATATACATCAAGATCTTTTCGAAGTTTAGAATTAAATTACCATAATATTGAAAAAGAATATTTAGCTGTTAAAAAATCTATTAAGAAATTTACAATATATATCATAAGCTCCAGATTCATTGTTAAAACAGATAACAAGAATTTTGGTTATTTCTTAAAAACTAATATTGTAGGTGATTACAAACAAGAAAGATTAGTTAAATTATTAGTTAGATGGCAAAAGTGGTTCAACCATTATAATTTTGATGTTGAACATCTTCTAGGCCATAAAAATAGTTTACTTGATGCTTTTACCAGAGAATTAACACCTTTAACTATTTTTATGCTTTCGGGAATAGAACATCTTGATATCAAAATCAAGATAAAGGAAAAGGAGATAAAAATCCTACAGGAACAACTTGAACCTAAAAATTCACAAAAACCTTTTGAAACTACAAAGCTCAATTGGGTAGATGGGGTAGAAAAAGAAGAAAAAAAAAGTTTATGTGGTCTATAATAACCCAAAACCAGGAATTTATAACAATTGGGCAGAAGCTAGCAAATCTATTCTAGGAATTATTGAAGCAACTTATAGAGCCTTCACCAACATAATAGAAGCTGAAGGTAGTTATGTCAACTACAAAACACCAAAATTAATAACTAGAGAGGAGATAGTAAGAAATTATTCTACAGCACTACAACAACAACCAACAACTCCAAGCAGATTGAAAATCTTGAAAAGATAGCAAGGCCTCCAGTGCTATTTAGAAAAACATCTCCTCCAAAGACATCAAAAATAGTAAAGCATTCAGTACTATTTAGAGTGACATCTCTTAGAACTACTCCAATCATTTAAGATGAAAAGAACTAATATAGAAACCTCAGCAAACCACAATGGTTGAGTCTCTATAATTTGGCCAGAAAATCTACCCAAGAACATATTGAAGATATGAAATTCTATACTACAAACAAGGAATTACCTACATTAAGTAAATTCAATATATTGGAAGAAGTTGATCCAATATTTGTGTATAAAGCATTTCATACTGGACTAATAGAAAATATATATCCACGAATTAATTTAAGTGAGTTAAATTATTTCCTAGAAAAGAGCAATCAAGAATTTCAGAAGAAAAATTAAAGTAGGTGATAAACCTGTTTATCTTATATTTTTCAATTCATTAATAGACTAGAATGAGGAAGGAAGTATTAGTCCCTACTACTTCATCAAGATAGGGATTTTTAACACAAACAGAGAAGTTCTCAGACCAATGGCACTTCTAGAAAAGGAATTCAACACAGAAGAACTATGTGTATTAAGAGGTCAAATGTTAAGCCAAATTTACTATGAACTCAGACAGATTGACAATTCTATTGAGATTAAAGTAAATTATTCAACTAGTAAAGTCATCATCATTTTCCATAGTAGAATGACTCTGTCAGAAGAAGATGGTGAAAAAATCACCAAATATGAAACCAATTTTAATTACAACAACCTAGAAATTGGTCAAGAAATAAGGAATGTATTCTGCTTCTATGCTAGAAAAGCCACCAAAGATCACAAATGCATTCTCTACTTCAAAGACCGAGAAGATGAAGATGCATCATTATCAACGTCATCAAAGGAACCGTCGACAAAAAAATGACAAAGAAAAATAAGAAAAAAAACTATCGACATAAGACAACAAAAGAAATAAAGATGTAGACCCCATATCTTAGTCGGCAACATGTTTCAAGGAAAAAAGTAATGCCTATCCTTTAAAGTAGAAAAATAGATGAATTATTAAAACAAGGTAAAATAATAATTTTAGTCTTGTAAATAGGGATTCCTTGTTCTATAAAAGAAACCCTCATTATCATTTCAAAAACACACACTAATACAAAAAAATCTAGAGCTCTATACTCTGAAACACTCTAGTATGGAAAACCTCTCTATCTAGAAATCTCAAAACCAATAATGTTATACCCATTAATTATAAGCAACTAAACACCCTTTCAAGGTTCTTAGCTGACCTTAAGTTGTAATAATTATTATTCTATGAATAAAATGGAGTTCAGATACTCTTTTTTAGTAAGTCAACTATTGAACATCATTTATGTACGAATACAGAAGGCTCACCATTGCCAAGAAGGCATTGAGGTTAGAGCAAAATTGAGGCATAACAGGTGTAACAAAAGAAGACGAACATAAGAGAAGACCATGGTGGACTCATCAAATTCAGGTATAATAATTATAAATTTAAGCCAGTTAAGAATCTTGAATATTTAAATATTTTCTTACAACAAGACATAATATTGCTAAAATAGGAAAATGGAAATTGTTTCTAGAAATAAACAACTAATAATCCCAAATAAAATCAAAGATAAAAATCTAATTCTATTAGAAACATTTAATAAAGGTTATCTCTATCATTTAAATGAATATTTTAAAGATGAAGATTATGAAACTTGTCTTGAAAATTTTAAAAGATTTAACACCTTATTAGATATCTATACAGATTATATTAAAGTTATCACAAGCATCATAGACCATCATGTTTCAAGGACATTAAGAGACTACTTTAGTCAAAAATATGTAAAAATAGAGGAAGAAGAATTTAACAACTTAATGTTTGGATATTACTTATTTGAAGATTATAAATACACTATATGTACACAAGAAAAACTTTTTTGTATACTACGAATAAGACAAAATAATATACATTAAGCACATATAATTTATCAAGATAATACTCTATGAACATTGAATCATTAGTACATAAATTAGAACTATTAGATTTAACAAATGAATGAGTAATTTTTAATTTTAAAAGACAATTAATAGATTCATGATTAGATAAGCAACCAACGTAATGAAGAACATAATATACTATACTATTATAATGAATATAGAAGAAAATTAGACTTATACAGGAAAAAAATAAGCTTTTTAGATAAATTATTATCTTCAATAAATAAACAAAGACCATCAACTAGGTTAATATTAACCCCCGATTAAAAATTGTTCAATCCGTAAAAATTGGTATCAGAGTTCAAGAATAGTAAAACAAATAGTAATTGATGGAAAATTAACACCATTAAAATATAATGATACTTTTAATATTTTATAAATTTTAGAGATATAATTGAAGATATGACAAACCTCATAAGCATTTAAAATAGTGTTTCAAATTTATGAAAGAAGATTTAAACTCACCTGTAATATGACACGGGATAACAACTTTATTACCATATGAAGAAAATTGTAAATGAATAATCAATGCAACTATTTTTTCTTTCTTAAATTTTTTTCTTATTTAATACTTGTGATGAGAGCAAATAATTTAATTAATAGGCACGATACTTTAGAATAATTCAATAATATCTAATTTGTTTAGCCCAAATTTATTTAATAATTTGAAAAAGATATTATGATATAACCATTTAACTTAAACTTATTTAATAAAATAAAATAATTTAAAATATTGAAATTTATTTAAATACATAAAATTATTATAAATATGTAAATAATATAATTATTAATATATATATATATATATATATATATATATAATAACAATCAAAATATTTGCTATTAACATTTAAAAAAGAATTGAAAATTAAATATGGGATAATGAAATTATCATAATGTAATTGTTAATATAAGAAGAATATTTAATTAATTAAAATTTTATTTAAAAATAATAATATTAACGTATAATTAATATTAAAAATAAATAAATATTTTATATATTTTTATTTTAACAATAACTAAAGTTATTGTAACCGTAAATAAATTATATAACGATGAATATTAGCACAAAGGTTTCACCGGATGAGTAACCACTACTACAAAATGTGGTATTTAAGTTTAAAGTCAGTTCGGTGTAGAACCGATGCCACACATAGCGTTGGTTGACGTATTGAACCAACGTTACGTCCACGTGTAGTATCAGTTCGACACGTCAACCTATGCTAACACACGTGACTATTTCCTTTTCTCTTCTTTCTTCCCCCATCAGACACAATTTTTTATTTGTAGCGCTGTAAACAACATCCAAAAACCCAAAACCGAGCTTCACTTCCTCCATTCTTTCTCATTTTTAGGCCACCTATGAGCACCAATTTCAGCACCGTTTAGTGGGTTTTCTTCCTCTCTAAATTATCTTCCAGATCCCCTATTTTTTTGAGCGAAATACTCAAATATTTTATACCCATTTTATCACTTACAAAACACCATTTTTTTCTTCATTTCCTTCATTTTGTCACTTCATTTAATCCTACGCACTTATTATTCACTTTCCGTTATTTTTTCTATATTATGTATATAAATTTTGTATTATATATGTTATTATTTTTATTATGTAGATTTTGTACAAGTATTTCGTAATAATATATATATATATATATATATATATATATATATATATATTTATGACTGTAATTTAAGGTTGGTGTTTAATTTATTTATTTATGTTAAAATGAAATGGGAAAGACATGATTCAAAAATATGATACTCATTAAAATATCTATGATTTGAATTAGTGTAGTTAGTTAAAAAATCTTAATAATCACAAAATTGTTATATAAATTTATATGTCATTGAATACATGTTTTTAAGTAGAGTAAAAAATAAGTAAAATATGTAAAAAAGTTAAAATCGGTTTAACGAACTGACTTTAAATTGATTTAAAATCGATTAAAAATCAACTTTAATATCCGTTTTTGTAGTAGTAAGTTAAATGGTTTTTACTTTCACCTTAATTTTCAACTTTCTTCTTTTATATACTCAAATTTTAATTATTGGTATATTTGAAAATAAATTAAATAATATTTTTACAAAATTAATATTAATTAATTCATTTTAAAAGGATATATTTGACTGCCTAAATTTATTACATTTTTATTGACCTTTTTATAAATATTTTAACGAAATTTATTAAACTATCAAGATTAGGTTTTTTATTTTTTATTCTATCATTACATCACAACATTCAGACCATTCCCATCCATTTCAACTTCTTCAACTCATCAACTCCAGCAGCCTAAAAAAAATCTCATAAGGTAGAATAATATATATATATATATATATTTGTAAAAAAATTAATATAAAATGTTTAAATGTGAGTAGACAAAAATATCCATTTAAAATAAATGAAATGATATTAATATTGCAAAAAAATTCAATTAATTAAAAGCATATTGTTTAGTTTAGACCATGGATAAAAATTTAAGTATCTCAAAATTTAGGGAACCCATTTTAGTGTTTTTACAAGTTTTGATATTATAATTCTTGAATCTATTGGTCTTAATTTTTTAATTTTTTAATTTTTTAAAAGATGCAAAATTGCAAAATATAAAACACTAAAAATAAATTTGTATGATTGTTATTTTTTAAAATTTAAGATTGATTTTTCGTACTCTATGTATTTGTAATTATTTTCAAAATATCAAAAAATAATAGACTAATTATTCCCCAAAGTGGTTTGATAAAATAATATTAATTAATAATAAATTAATTATTATTTAAAAATAGATTACTTTAATATTTTTAAACTTAATTCTGTATTTATTTTAACGTGGGCTTAGGTCTTGACTCACTAGTCCACTAGTTATGTTTTCACAACACTATAGTTATATATTACGATTTTATAAAACTTTACTTCAAATAAGTTCATATTCAAATTTTAATTATGTAAAACATATTTTTTAATTTTAAAAATTTGATATTTAATTTCTTTAATTAGAAAAATAATATCTAAAAATGATATTTAATAATTTTAAATTTATTTAAAAAATAAAATTATGACAAATATTTCAATAATAAAATAAGAATAAAAGAAGATAATATCCTCACAGTTATGTTTGTATGTTTGTAATTTTTTTGATTTGATGGAGTAGGATAAATGATGAAAATATTCTCACTAAGATTTGTTTAAAAATCATTTATCAATAAAAAAAAATTTATACTTTTTTTTAAGTAAAATAACTAATAAATATATTTTTTATATGTAAAAAGATTAATAAACATGTACTAATAATTAAAATAATTAATATGCATATTAAAAAATGCACTATTTACAAATACAAAAGTTATCCTAAAACTTAAAAGGGTGTATAATATCTATTAAAAGGTCTAAATTGATATAGTTATTAAGCAGATAATATTAAAGTCTTTTTATTGATAAGAGTAAAGAGACCACATTCTTCACTGTTATTATTTGTAGGCCGACCAAACTTCTCTTACACTCTTTCATAAATTTAGAAAAATAAAAAGATATAACGTTCATGAAAGCTAAAGTAATAAAAATATCACCTAATATATGTTAACACATATTTTTATTATTATTAGTACAACTTATAATAATAATATCATCTAATATATATTAACTCGTATTAGAATATGTTAATTTAGTTGTTATAACTTATCCGAATATTTATTGAGATAACTTTCAATGAACTTAAAGTAATTACATATATACGTGGTGGAATTATATCCCGTTAATGCATGTGTCTGTTCTTCATTGGTTTGGTTGTCATAAATAATAAAGTTTGTTATTAAGTCTTAGATTCACAATAATTAATAAAAAATTAATTTATTTTTAAGTGTAGAAGGTATAATAGTATAGATGTTTAGATTATTTTTTTATTTTTCATATTTTTTTCATCAAAAAGAGAGGATTCATGGCTTCAACATTTTTATAATAATTTTAATTTGTAAATAAATATCTTCGTCTGTCAAAACTTATATACATTTTTATTTTATTTTTACATATCCCTTATAATAAAAATAAAAAAGGAAAGATTTAAAAAGGGTCGTAGCTAATAAGTTGAAACTTGAAAGATCAAAGGATGAGAGGGAGCGAGACTACGAGGGTATGACTAGCCATTACTAGTTAATTAGGTGGGTAAATTAAGAGTAAAGAGGCCGCATCTGTTTAAAGCAAGTTAGGACTGAATCTGTGCAGTAGAACTAGTTGTCCAATACAATCCATGCAATTAATATCAGAAAGTCTAAAATTATTATTAATTTTTATTCAGAGAAAGTCCGTCCAAAAAGAAAATTAATAAAAAAAGAAGAAGGTAATTAATAACATAAGTATTAACAACGAACAATTTGATTCTAACTCAATCGAAACTCCTCTAAATAGCGAGTGTTAATTCATTAATAGTATAAACTCACAAGTTTAGTAATTAAATGTTGTTGGACTAACCCTAATAAACCAGCCACTTGTGTAGTAATAATATCTTGAAAGTGAAAAATGACATTATTCACGAAAGATTTCTAGTGTGATCTAACAAAAAATACATTTAGATATTTTTAATTGTTTAAAGTTTTCTAGAGAACCATTGTATTATTGATTCAATTAATCACTAAAATAAATGAGAATGCAAAGTGAACAAAGAAGACTCAAGAATATTTCCTCATAAATTATGTACCACACTCACTAATCAATCTTGATTTTTTAATTGTAACATTGATCATGTATTTGAAAATTTTGAATTTACATTCATTGTATTTTTTATTCATATTTAATTAAAATCTTTCATTTTTATTATAATTTTTTTAAAAATAACGGATAATTCAATCCCCGATCTCACTAAAATGTTTTTAGATTGGACACACATTCATAGCCTAGTTAGTCACTAGTCAAAAAAATCCAAAGTTTAAATCTCATTTTTCAAAAGAGCCTACTGAGAAAGCTATATATTGAGAGGTATGAATAATATATTGAAATTATCTATTTTTTACTAATCTAAATCCTATTTAATTCGAATTAAATTTGAAAATTTTCAACCCTAATCTCATCAATATATTGAGACGTGATGACTAATAGATTGAAATTATCTAATTTTCACTAATCTAAATCCAATTTAATTAGATTTGAATTTGAAATTTTTTAATCTTAATCTCATCAAATAATGTACTTAATTTGAATCCAAGCAAATAAGATTTTTTGGATGGGATTAGATTAACGTTAAAAAATATTTATGAATTATTATCATATATAAAACATGATACACACAATATTTAAATTTTAAATTGATGTATTTCTAACAAAATATATCATTCATAATCATAACTAAGAAAATCAAAAGAATAAGAAATATGCTTGAATAGTTTTTAAATTATTATAGAGATTTAATATTTATATTTTTTAAGCTTAAATAGTAATTCAATGTAGTTGTAATATATATAATATTTAGATATAACATATTATAAAATAAGATATATATTTATTTATAATTTAATAATAATTCGGTTCAGAATGAATTGCAATAGATTATAAAACTTGTCATTTCAATCCGATTCGAATCAAATTGAATGTATACTCTCTAATCCACCTACAAAATCTATTAATTTAATTGGATCCGAATTCATACGAATCAGATCTAATTTCTTGATTTAAATAAATTGATCAAACTATTTAATCAACTCTATGTTATTCCGTATCACACATTTGAAATTAGTTGATTTTCTAAAATTCTGTACTTTGAATGTATTTCTTTTGAAAACAAATCGTCTTTGGTGTTTTGTCTCTATGTTTTGTTCAATCTGTTGATATATTTAGTATGTTAACTGTTACTTTTGTTTATTATTTATGATATAACGGTATGATATAAATATTAATTTTAATTTTTTTTTTCAGAATTTTGATGATAACATGCCTACGATTTTCTATCTATTATTTGAACTTGAAATTGCAAATTTAAGATTTTTTTTTGTCATTTTCTTCTTTCTACCGGTGGGCAGCAACTCTAACAATAAACTATTTAACAGATCTAATTTCCCATTTTCTCAAGTTTGAATGAGCCTAATAAGGTCACTTATAGCGTATGTTTTAATATCATATAACGAGTGCTTATAGTGCCTACATTTTTGTAAGTTTATCCACATACTTTTTACATTTTTTTAGTACTATAAAAAGTCTAAAATTCAAGATCTAAAAATAAATACGTGAATAATATAATTATTTGAAAAAATAAATAATTATTATTATTGAAGCTTCATAGTAGCATGTACCGTGAATATATAATTGAATTAATTTTAAAATATCACGTAAATTATACATAAAATATACAATATGTTATTTTAAGACATATTGATTGTATACAATATATTCGTGATACTTAACTCGAAACTTGTAAAATTATATGAATTAAAAATTACTAAATATTATTCATTAAAGCTTCAAAGTTATCATATATATATATATATATATATTAACCTTTCAACCCCACTATATTATATAACAGTATAATGTTTAAGTATTCATGAGTTTAAGCTATGGTTAACTATACGAAATACTTATTTATTAATTTATTCCCATATTTAACCTTTATTAATTTAGTCCCATAGTATAAACATTAAATTTTCCATAGTATAATATATATAAGTTTATATTTATTATACTATAGTCATGAATATGTCTTCCAAACTAATGGCACTTTCAGAGAATGAATTCAATACAAAAGAATTTTGTGTATTAAGAGACCAGATGTATTATAAGCTCAGAAAAATTAATAACTCTATTAAAATCAAAGTAAATTACTCAATGTAAAGTCATAATCATTTCTCATAGTAGCATGACTCTTTTAAAGGAGGATAGTGAAAAAATTATCAAATATAAAACAAATTTTAATAACAATAACCTAAAAATTGATCCAGAAATAAGGAAAATATTATGTTTCTATGCCAAAAAAGCGACCAAATACCACAAATACATTTACTACATCAAAGATCAAGAAGACAAAGATGTGTCATCATCAACGTCATAAAAAACTGTCAGTTGAAAACGACAAAGAAAAATAAAGAGGAGATATTGTCGGTAGAAGACAACAATAAACAATAAAGATGTAGATCTATATCTTTAGTCAACAACATGTGTCAAAGGAAAAGTAGTGGTTAATATTCAACGCAAAAAAGTAGATGAATTATTAAAGTAAGGATAAAATAGTAATTATTACCTTGTAAACAGAGATTTCTTATTCTATAAAAGAAACTCTTATTTTCATTTGAAAACACAGAAAAAAGAAGAGCATATATTTCTGAAAAAACACAATCTCTAGCATAAAAATTCCCTCTTTCTAGAAACCCTAACTAGAAAATATGAACCTAATAATTATAAGTGGTTAAGTATCCTTTCAAGATTCTTAGTTGACCTTAAGTTTGTAATAATAATTATATCATGAATAAAATGAAACTCAGTTACTCTTTTCCAGTAAGTCTAAATTGGACATTATCTATGTACGTATGCAGAAGGCTCACTATTACTAGGAGGGTGCTAGGGTGTAAGCAAAACTGAGGCATAATTATTGTAATAAGAAAAGACAAATAGAAGGAAAGATCGTGATGGACCCATATTCTTTGAACATATGCAGAAGACTTACTATTTTTCAAGAGGGTGGTAGGGTTTGAGCAAAGCTTAGACATAATTAGTGTAACAAGAAAAGAAGAACAAAAGACAAGATCATGGTAGAATCATTAAGTTCAAGTATAATAATTATAACTTTTAAGTCAATTAAAGTTTTTCAATGTTTAAATATTTTCTTATATAAGTACTAATATTGATAAACAGAAAAATGAAGATAGAAATATCACAATATTATGATAAAGAAAATAAAAAAATAATTACAAAAATTAACAACTAACATTAACACACACACACCCCTAATTTGAAAGAATTTAAGATGAAAGATAAAAATATAATTTTATTAAGAAAGTTTGATAAAGGTTATCTCTTAGTGCTAACTGATTATTTTAAAGAAAAAGATTATAAAATTTATCTTAAAATTTTTATAAGATTTAACAACTTATTAGATATCTATACAGATTATACTAAAATTGTTATAAGTATAATAGATCATCCTCTTTTAAGGATATTAAAGGAATATTTTAATCAAAAATAAGCCTTCTTAGAAAAAGAAGAAGATGGAAAAAGAGAATTTAGTAACCTTGTGTTTAGTTATTATTTTTTTAAAATTATAGGTACATTATATGTACATAAACATGTAGTTGTATAAATTTATAATTATAAGATCAAGATTAACTAAAATATTAACACCTTTATTTAGAACATATAACTAAGTATGATCTCCCAAAGAAAGTCTATTGGTTAAAATTATATCATTAGATCAACCTACAAATTAGTACAAGAGTTATAAGAATATTAATATAAAATAGATAAAATATCAATACTATTAATTGTAAAAATATTAATAATATTAACCATAAAATATATGAATACTATAATATTTTTTAAAATTTTAAAAAATATAAACAAAGATACATTAAATTCAAAAAACTATTTTAGATATATATCGCCTTCGCAAGAAAAACAGGGACACTAGATGTGGGTTTTCAATATTGATGGACTGGATACAATAATAACAAGACTTGTTCAAACTTTGAAGTTGACACATCAGTTACTCCCTCTATTACATTACATG
Source organism: Hippophae tibetana (assembly GCA_037013495.1). Classification (NCBI taxonomy): domain Eukaryota; kingdom Viridiplantae; phylum Streptophyta; class Magnoliopsida; order Rosales; family Elaeagnaceae; genus Hippophae; species Hippophae tibetana. The sequence goes on along the minus strand of CM072812.1, from coordinate 79,633,508 downwards.
ATTAGAGCTCACTGTTTACTCTTAATTATGACGTCATTATTAATCAAACTTTAATAATAAGGAAAGAGACAGCCTTATCGTCTTTTTATATATCAACATCATCAATTCAACCTTCCTGTCCTCTGTCTCTGTGAGCTTAGGGCTATTACCCTCCTCGTTTTCCACGCCCCCTTCACAACATAATTATTAATTTACTTGCCTAATAATTATTATTAATTAAGCAAACTTACGATGGAAAATAATTACATTCTTTAATTTAATTATTTAATATGTTTTATCAATTATCACTTTAATGATTGGTTTCATTTGGGAGTAGTTTTTATATTAATCTCCTTGATATTGTATTAACTGGTTTATGACAGACAAAACTATATCATCACAAAATTTTAAGAATTGTTTTATAATTAATGTATTTATAATTATCATTTCAAATCCAACATTTTAAATTTTATGTTGATTTGTACTTTTCACTTTTCACTTTTTTAAAAATTTTATTTTGTTTTGGAGTTTAAATAAGAATGTTTATAGTTTTATTTTCAATTTTAATTTTTTTAACTTAAACAAAATTAAATCATATTAAAAATTATAAATAGATTTTAGATAAAAATATCATAGAATAAAATATCAAAAAAATAAATTAGTATCTATATTATGTGAGATTATTAAGAATTTATGTATTGTGTGAGATAACTAGATTTATCGAGAACAAATGTTTATTATTGTAGAAATACTATACCAATTAATCACAAACGAATGAACATGAATGAGAGAATGGTTTGTGATCTTTATCAACCAAATCGTCTTAATTTCTCGATGAGATTGTCATCTCTCTTCCAATTGAGAAAAAGAGAAATAATGTTATGATTTTGTGTATTGAGAACCATAATTGAAAGAGTGTTTATATATTGAGTAAGGTTCTCATAATCTTTTAATTAAGGCAAAAAACTGATATATACTCAATCAATGGATGAGTAGCATATAAATTACATACAATGTCATTCTTCAGTCTTTAGTGAGATCAATCTAAAGTCCTTAAAGTAATGTGAACATTGTACATAGAAAACATAAGTAAGCTCAAAAATAGAATCATAAACTATTAAATTTATTTTGCATAAAACTAAACAATCCAATGTCTACGTAGAACACATTGAATATAAAAAATGACTCTCACTAAAGCAATGTATCATCATAAATAACACTCATATGAGCAATGTGTTTATGAAAGACCTTATGTGTTAAGTCCTTGCTTAATGAGTCCGTTAGCATGGAATCTATTCCTATATGTTCTATATAAACCTACCTATCTTGAGCTCTCTTTTTGACAACTAAAAATTTGAGATGGATAAACTTTAAATTTGTTAAGCTTCTATTGTTTTTGGAGTAAAGCACAACCGAATTATTATCACGATAAATCTTTAATGGTATATCAATGTCATCTATCACACGTAGTCTAGTGATAAAATTTAGTAAACAATTCCCGTGGTTGGATGCCTTATAACAAGAAATGAACTCCTCAGCCATGGTTTATGAAGTTATAAGAGTCTGTTTAGCATAATTTCATGAGATAGCTTCTCCATCCAACATAAAGATATAGCCTAATGTGGAGTGCCTACTATCTTGGCATCCCGCAAAAAACCTGATAACCTCTAAGCTATCTGATCTCCGATAAGTGAGTATATAGTCTTTTGTTCTCCTTACACAATGCATCATGCATTTGGATGCCTACTAGTGTTGTACGTGGATCACTCAAATATCTGCCAAAAACTCTTACTATAAATGCTATATCGGGATGAGTGCAAACTTAAGCATACATCAGACTCTTTACTGCTGAAGCATAAGGAATCTTTTGCATCTTTTTCCTTTCAATATCATTATTGGGACACTATTTGAGACTAAAATTGTCTCATTTAGCTACAGACATATCTCCTAGTTTACTATCTTTCATATCAAGTCTACTCATAATCTTATTAATATTTTTTCAAACAAAATTCTTAATTTCGAGCAATTAGCCTATATTGTTATTTGGGAGTAGAATGTCATCGACATATAATACTAGAAAAATATATTTACTTCCACTGCGAACTTGTGATGTACAATGTCATCAATGATATTCCCCTAAAAATCATATAAGGTGATGACTTGATGAAACTTATGATACCATTGACATGAAGCTTGTTTGAGATCATAGATGGATTATTTCAACTTGCAAACCAAAGACTTTGGATATCTTGATACAACTTGAAATAATCCATCTAATGTCTTCATTGGGAAACACAGTCTTAAGATCCATCTAATGTAGCTTTAGATCAAAATGAGCTACCAGTTCCATTATAGTTCTAAAAGAGTATTTGGAAGAACCATAGAGAAAATGTCTATGTACTCTATGCTCACCTTTTAAGTAAAGCCTTTGATGACTAGATAGGCCTTATATTTCTCGAGATTACCTTTCAAATCCCTCTTGGTTTTAAATATCCATTTATAACTAATGGGTTTCGTACTTTTGGGAAACTTGACGAGATCCCAAACGTAATTATCTTTCATAAAATTCATCTCATCCACTTATAAGAGTTAGAATTGTTCATAGCTTGATAGAAGTTGATCGAATCATCCTTTATTAAACCAACGACATTCTCATGCTCTTAGAGAAAGATGATATAATCATTTGGAATTGCATTTCTCCCTCTAGCGGATCTTCTTAATGGGAGAACTTGGCATTTAGTTGACTTACCTCTTGGTTGCAAAACCATAGGATGTAAATGGATACTAAAGAATAAATTAAAACCTGATGGTACTATTGAAAAGTACAAAGCTCGTCTTGTAGTCAAATGGTATAGGAAAATGGAAAATGTAGATTTCTTTGATACCTTTTCACCAGTCACACAAATAACTTGCATATGTGCACTTTTCTCTCTTGCTCATATCCATGATTTAGTAGTGCCTTAAATGGATGTTAAAATTGTTTTCTTAAATGGTGACTTAGAAGAAGAGATTTATATGGACCAACCTAAAGGCTTTGTTGTCCCAGGTTAAGAAAATAAAGTTTGTAAACTAGATAAATCTTTTTTATGGTCTAAAATACGAACCTAAGCAATGACATGAAAAATTTAATAATCTAGTTATCACATATGTATTCAAAATGAATGAAAGTGACAAATGCATTTATTATAAATCAAAAAATGACATTTGCACTATTATATGTTTATATATGGATGACATGCTTATTTTTGGGTCAAATATTCATGTTATGAATAATGTGAAAACTTTGTTATATACTTACTTTGATATGAAAGATTTCGGAGAAGCGAGTGTAATCCTTGGTATAAAGATTACTAGGTCTGAAAAGGGACTTTCTCTAGATCAATCTTATTACATTGAGAAGATCTTAAAGAAATATAATTACTTTAACTATAAACCTGCATATGCTCCTTATGATCCTAGTGTAAAGTTGTTAAAAAAAAAACTGGAGACGGTGTTAGACAAACTGAGTATGTGAGCATCATTGGTAGCTTATGTTATGCTACTAACAACACTAAACTAGACATAGCTTATGTTGTAGGACTAATATGTAGGTTTACCAATAGACCTAGTATAGAGCATTGGAATGCTATTAAAAGAGTCATAAGATACCTTAAGAGAACTATGAACCTTGTCTTACATTATAAGAAGTTTTCCACTATTCTAGAAGGATATAGCGATATTGAATGGAACATTCTATCAGAAGACTCCAAAGCAACTAACAACTATATATTTAGCATTGCTAGTGGAGATGTTTCTTAGAAATCTAATAAATAGACAATATTGGCTCAATATACAATGGAGTCTAAAATGATAGCACTAGCTACTACTAGTGAAGAAGTAAGATGGTTAAGAAGTTTGTTAGCTAAGATCCCTTTATGAGAAATACCGATACCAACTATCCTAATCTACTACAATAGTATCGCGGCTATTGCAAAGATTCGGAACCATTATTACAACAACAAGAGACGACAAATGCATCATAAGCACAATATTGTTAGAGAATTTCTCTTTATAGGAGATATAAGAGTGGATCATGTACGTTTTGATGAAAATTTGGTTGATCCTTTGACAAAAGGATTACCAAGAGAGAAGGTTTTCAAAACCTAGAAAGGAATAAGACTTATGCCTTTAGAATGAAGAGTCACTCATGATGGTAACCTAACTTATATATTGGAGATCCCAAGAAATAAGTTCAATTGGTAATAAACAAGTCATGAAGTGATGTGAGATGGATCATACTATTATAAGCCATATTCTATATTGTTAGAAGCATGAAGTCCTGAAGTGACGAAGAATGATGAGTTAATTATTAAACTCCTAATGAGTTATATACTCTATATAGAGTGGAGTACATAGCTACATGAGTACTCTTGATATACTCACCTATGTGAATATGGAAGTATGGCCACTTCCTATGAAACTTTTAGGCAAAATTTACTAGAGCATTCACTATACTGGGATACACATGCATGGTCATAAAGCATAGGCTTTTCAAACTACACCTCGGAAAGGTTATGTGTGTAATGTTGTTAGAGATGGAGTTCGAAACTACTAGTTATTCTAGTATATTATAAAGCATCAACACTATAAAAAGGTTCAAGTTGATAGACACCTTTTTCTTATGCACAATCATATATTTTTAACTGATCGGTTCCTCGATGAAAACTATTTTTATATAAAATTCAAGTAGGGGATTGTTGGAAATTAATTTCAATAAAAAAATGATGAGATATAAGTGCCAAATTTTATTCTCTTAAAATTTTGTCCCACATTGCTATTTTACATAACTTAGGAGATGTATAAATAGAAAAGGATTGACTATTGGGTTTGGGCACCAGGGGACACCCATTTTTGTGGAAGGGGAGAGGACCTAGGAAAATGTGATTCCACGTGCGTACACGCACCTCCATCGCCATTTTTCTGACAGACCGACTGGTCGGTCGTGCAATGCCGAGCCGAGTTTGAGTCCGAGTGAGTGTGAATATGTGTGAGGTGAGGTGCCATTTTATTTTTTTGGAAATTGGTTTTTATTAAAATTATTTTTCCACCCAGATATGGTCGTTACTTTTTCCTCCCAAACATGACCGTTATTTATCATAATTATAGAAGTTACTTTTTCCTCTCAGATGTGACCGTTATTTATCATAATTACTCATACATGACCGTTATTGATCATAATTGTCACAACCTTTTCTCAAACTATAAATAGAGGGCCTTAGCTTTTAGTTTATACAGATCATTTTGGAAAAAGCTCTTACAAAGAAAAGAAGGAGATACTAAATTGTTTTTAGATTTTTCCAAGCAATATAAACTTTAGAGATGTAGCATTACAGACTTCATCAGTGTAGTGAAGTTTCAAGATAGAAAACAAAGATTTTAGGCTATTTTATCCTCGGGACGATGAGGTTGTGTTTGCTTGCACAAGTTTGGGCATAGCCGCAAAACCTTTTTAAGTGATCGACCTAATCTACAACTCAACCCAAGCAATACATTTCAGTATTTTATTAATATTGTTCTTACATTCTTTTCACATACTTGTTCCAACATAAGTATAAAATATTTTCTTTTTTTCATTCACTATACTTGAAGATAGAGATGGTATCTGGTATACCCAAATGTGGCATGTAAACAATCACTTATTGGTACATAAAGAATGGGATCACACACTAACCTTTAGAGAATTTGAATTAAATTCAACAGCTTGTTGGATAGTACTTATGGTATCCATTTTGCTAAGATGAAAAATTCCAACGCTGCTACTTTGGCAAATTTGGCTAGACATTTACTGTAGGTCCCTTCCACATAGAAGAGGAAGAAAATAAAATGTTAAGTGCAACCATATTTGACAAAATAAAAATGTTAGGTGCAACTATATTTGACAAAAAATTAGATGCAACCACATTTGACAAATGCATCAAATATTTTTGTGGCTAAACTTTGGCTAGCTATGTGGCCAATTTATAGCCACATAAGAGATATGAAATTTTGCCTATAAATATGAAATTATTTTGGCTTAGAGAGACACATCAAACACCAAAATAAGAGAAACAAAGCAAAGCCAAAGGAACAATTTTCTTTGAAGAAAAATAGTGTTGTGTGTGAGAGAGTGGAAGATAATATCTTAGAAAAATATTGAGATATTTTTTCTAAAAAGGGAATGTCAAAATAGTGAGTCTGGGAAATACTTGTGTGACATTATTTTCGATTTATCTTAATTTGTTGTAAATCCTCTAAATTTGTACCCATTAATTTTATTAGTGGAAGAATTTTTTTTCATAGTTTATCCCATGGACTTAGCCCAAATTAAAGGGTGAACCATGTTAAATTACCAGTGTCATTATTATACTTGTTGAATTTATTTTATTTGTACCCATTATGCCCCCAACAACTGGTATCAAAGCCGGTTTAGTAAAAAATTTAGTATGCTATGTGGTTGCAGCATAGACTGATCTCCCACATTAGAAAATATTTTATTAGGTCCAGGGGATATTTATTTGTAGAAAAGAAACACAAAAAAAAAATGTCAAGCTAGAAAGTAGATATTGAGAAATTTAATAGCAATAATAATTTCTCTTTATGGAAAAAGAGGATGAAGGATATTATCATTCAACAGAATATCCATAAGGCATTACTGGGGAAAGAAAAGAAGGTAGCAACCGTCACCTAGGAATAGTGGGAGGAGATAGATGAGATTGTAGCCTGTACAATCCGTCTAAAACTCTCAAATAGTGTCTTGCAAAATATTGAATCAAAAAATTGCAAGATTGCAAAAGAAACATATGAGACTCTAGAAAACATGTACATGTCAAAGAACCTTGCCAATAAATTTTATTTGTAGAAGAAGCTATATCAGATAAGGAAGGAAGATAATGTGAGCATGATGCAACATGTTAGCGATTTCAACAACAAGCTTTATCACTTAACAAGATTTAATGTGAGTTTCATTGATGAAGAGAAATTTGTGATGTTGCTAGCATCACTACCCTTATCATATAATCCTCTCAAAAAGACTCTAACTTATACGAAGGACAAGATGGAGTTTGAAGTTGTTGTACAAGCCATGTTGTCATATGAGAAACAAAACAGGGAGAGAGATTCAAAAGCACAAGCCCTTATCACAAAGTTCAAAGGAAAGAGATAGCACATAGAACAAAAACCCAGAAGCAAAAGTAGAGGAAAATCAGAAAAAATTTCCAATGTTGAATGCCATGACTGTAAGAGGAAAGGTCACATCAATAAATTTTTCCAGGTGTTTAAGAAGGAACTGGAAATGAACAAAGGAAAAACAGTGAAGAAAGATGATAGCAGTGATGATGAGCAAACAAATACCATAGATGAGTTCAATATCATTTATGATGAAGATTTTGTAAATATTGCATCACACGATACTAGTTGGGTGATTGATAGTGGTGATATAATTCATGCTACATTACGTAGAGAATTTTTCTCATCATATACACCTGGAAGTGTTAGTATTGTTAGAATGAAAAATGAAGGCATGTCAAAGGTTGTTGGTAGAGGAGATGTTTGCATGGAAACATAGAATGGAACCAAACTATTTCTGAAGGATGTCAAGCATATTCTAGATATGCATTTGAATTGGATCTCTATACATAAACTTGAAAATGAAGGATATTGTAGCTTCTTCATTTATGACAAATGAAAACTTACAAAAGGCTCCTTAGTAATGGCTAGAGGTGAGAAGCATACAACTATGTATATAATGCAAGTGAAGCTCTCCACTGACACAGTAAATGCCATGGATAAAGACAAAGCAACTAAATTATGATATAGGAGACTTAGTCACATGGGTGAAAAAGGTATGACAAGTCTAGCCATGAAGAAGATACTGCACGAAATGTATGAAGTACATTTGGAAAAATATGTTGATTATCTAGCAAGAGAGCAAAACAGAGTTGCTTTCAAGAGTTCCTTTCCTTCTAGAATGAATAATATTTTAGCTATGATCCATTTAGATTTGTTTGGACCATTTCCAAAGTCACTTGGTGGTGCTCAACACTTTGTGACTTTCATTGATGATCATTATTGGAAGACATGGGTATATCTTCTGAAGACAAAGGATCAAGCGTTAGATGTCTTCAAAGAATTTCATGCCTTAGTTGAGAGATAGACTGGAAAAGCTAAAGTGCATCCGGACAGACAATGGTGGAGAATACATATGACATTTCATGCTTACTACAAAAAGCATGGTATTCGACATCAGATGAGACCCTTAAAGACACTCTAGTTGAATGGCATAGTTGAGAGAATGAACAAAAATTTAATGGAGAGAGACAGATGTCTACTCTCATATGAAAAGTTGCCCAAAACTTTCTGGGGTGAATCCATACTCACATTTGCACATGTGTTGAATCTTTCACCCTGTACTTCTCTCAAGATGGATGTTTCAGAAAAAGTGTGGTCAAGAAAGGATGTTTTTTATGATCATCTACGGGTGTTTGGTTGCAAAGCATTTGTTCAAATCCCCAAGGATGAAAGATCCAAACTTGATGCCAAAATAAGATAGTGTATTTTTATTGGCTATGGTCTAGATCAATTTGGCTATAGATTTTATGATCTGGTTGCAAAAAGACTTGTAAGAAGCCGTGATGCTATATTTTTTGAAGATGAGACCAATGAAGATATTGTCAAAATGAAGAAAGATGTTCCTAATTCCAATGGTGACTCATCAGATTTGGAATTAATTCCTCCAAAATTAGTGCCAAGATAAGTTGGAGATGAAGACTAGGTTTATCCACCTGATAAAGATGATGCTTCCATAAAAGTTGGTTCTAAAGATGAGGGAGATGATGATGTTCATTATCCCGCATCAACACATGTGGTTTCTCCTGTTCCACTAAAAATAAGTGATATACTTAGGTGATCATCTTCCATATATCCTCCATATGAGTATGTAACTTTCACTGATGGGGGAGAACCTGAGAGTTATGAAGAAGCCATGGATGACAAATCTAATGTAAGATGTGATGAAATGCTTGCATAAGAAAAAAAATTTGAGCTGATGCAACTACCCAAATGGAAGAAGGATTTGAAAAATAAATGGGTGTTTAGGATGAAGTATAAAGAACACAACTCTAGTCCACGATACAAAGCCAAACTAGTTATCAAATGATTCATCCATAGAAAAGGAGTTGACATTGACAAGATTTTCTCACTAATTGTGAAAATAAAATCCATCCATACTATGTTGGGGTTAGCAGTAAGTCTTGACCTAGAGGTTGAGTAAATGGATATCAAAACTGTCTTCCTATATAGTGACTTCGAAGAAGAGATATACATGAAACAGCCAAATGGTTTCAAGCAAAAGGGAAAATAGGATTATGTTTTCAAATTGAAGAAAAGCCTTTACGGCCTAAAACAAGCACCGAGACAATGGTACAAGAAGTTTGAGTCTGTTATGAGGGGAGAGAGGCTACAAAAATAATACTTCAGACCATTGTATTTTTGTGGAAATTCTCTAATGATGATTTCATTATTCTTTTGCTCTATGTGAATGATATGTTGATTTTTAGCCAGAATATTTCTAGAATCAATAACTTGAAAAAGCAGTTGAGTAAGTCTTTTTCCATTAAAGACTTGGGGCCAGCAAAGTAGATTCTTAGCATGAGTATTATTAGAGACAAAGGCGCCAAGAAATTATGGTTGTCACAAGAGAAGTACATTGAGAAAGTACTTTAGATATTTCATATAGACAAAGCTAAAGTGATTAGTTGTCCTCTTGCTGATCACTTTAAGTTAAGTTCTAAGTAGAGCCCTTCTATAGACAAAGAGAATGAAGAGATGAAAAAGGTTCCATTTTATTCATTAGTTGGAAGTCTGATGTATTCCATGGTTTGTACACGGCCATATATCACTCATGCAATTGGAATTGTGAGTAGATTCCTTTCAAATCCTAGAAAGGAACATTATGCTGTAGTGAAATGGATTTTCAAGTATCTTCGAGGTTCTTCCAAAATATGCCTATGTTTTGGAAATGAAAAACCTGTGTTATTTGGATACACAGATGCATATATGGCTGGCGATGTGGATTCCAAAAAATACATTTTGGGTTACCTGATTACATTTGCAGGGGGAGCTGTGTCATGGCAGTCAAAGTTACAAAAATTTGTTATACTATCCAGTATAAAAGCAAAGTTTATAGTAGCAATGGAAGCATGTAAAGAGTTGATATGGATGAAAAAAATTCTTGAAAGAACTTGGTTTACAACAAGACAGTTATCAATTATTTTGTGATAGTCAGAGTATTATCCACCTTGGAAAGAATCCCTCATTTCATTCGAGACCATAACAAATTAATGTGAGATATCATTGGATTATGGATGTAATGGAGAATAAGCTACTATAGCTTGAGAAGATCCATATAGAGGAAAATGGATCAGATATGTTGAAAAAAATTCTTCCAAGATAGAATTTTGAATATTGTCGTTTAAGTACTGGATTGTAAAGCCCTCTATGTAGTCAAGAGGGGAAGATTTGTAAGTCCCTTCCATATGGAAGAGGAAGAAAATAAAATTTTTAGGTGTAATCACATTTGACAAAATAAAAATGTTGGTGCAACTACATTTGACAAAATAAAATTTGGTGCAACCACATTTGACAAAAGCATTAAATATTTGTATTGCTAAAATTTGGCTAGCTATGTGGCCAATTTATAACCACATAAGAGATATGCAATTTTTCCTATAAATAGGTAATTTTTTTTCCTTAGAGAGACACATCAACACACCAAAAGAAGAGAAACAAAGCAAAGCCAAAGAAACAATTTCCTTTAAAGAAAAATAGTGTTATGTGTGTAACAGAGTGGAGGAGAATATTTTAGAAAAATATTGGGATATTTTTCTAAAAGGGGAGTGACAAAATAATGAGTTTGAGAAACACTTGTGTGACACTATTTTTGGGAAACAATTATGTGACACTTTTTTGGGTTTATCTTAATTTGTTGTAAATCCTCTCACTTTGTACCCATTAATTTTATTAGTAGAAGATATAGTTTTTAGATTTTATCCTATGGACTTAACCCAAATTAAAGGATGAACCACGTTAAATTTTCAATGTCATTATTTTACTTTATTGAATTTATTTTATTTATACTCGTTGTGCACCAACATTTTCCTCAAGTTAAAGAGTCAGATGATGATATTTTGGTATTCAGAAATTACTTATGATTTGGGGTGGAAATTCAAGTTAATCAGCCATTAGCTACTCGTTGTCTTATTACTAGAAAATGTTGTGATGGTCATCTATCTGCTAATAATAAAATTTTGATTGATTTTAAGCTTGAAAATGTGAAATTTTGATTGATTTTAAGTTTGAAACATTTCTAAGCTTCTGTGCTCTTTGTGGAATTCTCAATCATGATACCAAAGACTACTTATTAAAGGAAGGTAAGAAATTTCAATTGTCATAGAATGTTTTTGTTCCTATTTTTGGAGATTGGCTTCGAAATGATTTCGATTCCCTTTCACCTATTGCTTAATTCTGGATGAATAAACTTAATACTTAACCTTCAATTGATTCTACTCCTACTCATCTTCTCCAACCTCTACAAATTGGTGGATAGACTAATCATAATCAAAGTGAATAAGAGAGTAATGCTTCTTATTTTTTGTCACAAAAGGAATCCTTTTCACATAAAACTGTTGTACACAGAAGCAATAAATAGTGGTATATGAATATATCAAAGTGGTAAAATGACACACAAAATTTACATGGTTTGGAAATTCTCCTAGGTCCACGGGAGGTAGAAGATATTATTAAATTGAGTAGGAAATATACAAAATATAAATACAAATTTTCTCACTAATAATATCTCTCAAGTGTTTCCCCAAACTCACAGAAAACTCTCAAACTCACTAAGTATTTTCTCTTTTTGAGTTTTCTTATGTTTTCTTTGATTTTTGCCTTGTTCTTCAATGCATGAACTCCTCTATATTTATAAATGAAGCAAGGCTCATTTTCCTTAAATTATGCCACTAATTTCCTTAAATGATGCCACAAATTTCCCTAAATTAGGCCACTAATTTGTTACTTTTAGAGCCAATATTCAACAATCTCTACCTTGGCAAAAAAGTTCATAACGTTGCCTCCAAATGCGCCCTAGGCGTTCTAAGCTCAAGAGATGTTGACCAAGTTCAAGCAGTGTTGAAACTTGATCCATGTAACCACCTTTGTAAGCATATCTACAAGTTTATCTGCAATTTCAACTTTCTAGAGTATAACATTCCTTTCATCGATGATTTCTTGAACAAAATGAAATCAAACATCAATGTGCTTGGTGTGATCATGATGAACTTGGTTCTTTTCCAAACAAATGGAACTCTGGCTGTCGTAGAAAACCTCCATGTTACAACCATATATTCTGCCTCTATTGTAGACAAATCTGCAATTGTGAACACATAACCAGTTGTAAATCGATGCTTATCTAGATCTCCAGCATAGTTAGAATCCACATATCCTACTAGGTGTTTGCCTTCAGTCTTGTCTCTCTCAAACTTCAAACCAATATCCATAGTACCATAGATTTATCGTAGAATTCACTTCACTACTTGTCAGTGTCCTTTACTGGGATTATGCATGTACCAACTCACCATACTAACAGTGTGGTAAATATCAAGTCTGGTGCAAACCATTGCATACATCAAGGCACTAATGACATTTTCATATGGAACACGCTCCATTTGCTTCTTCTCATCAGTGGTGCTAGGTGACATCAATGCACTCAACTGAAAGTGAGGAGCAAGCGGTGTACTTACTGGTTTGGTTTTTTCATCAATGTCAAACCTTTGTAGTACTTTCTTCAAATACTGAGTTATGTCAGACAGACTGTGCTTGCAACTCTATCTCTTGTGATTTCCATCCTAAGAATTTTCTTAGCTTCTCCAAGATCTTTGATTTCAAATTCTGAAATCAAATGAGCCTTCCGTCTATTGATCTCTACCTTGCTCTTACATGCAATCAACATATAAGAGCCAATAAATGAAGGTACCAGCTTGTAAGCCTAATTCTCACATCCTAGAACTTTGAAGCCATCTGGTTTAGACATGTAGATCTCTTTTTTCAAAGTACCATGGAGAAAATCTGTTTTGACATCGAGTTGAGCTAACTCAAGATCAAATTGGGCTACCAAAGCCAATAGTATTTCAATAAATGAATGCTTAACAATAGGAGAAAATACCTCATTGTAGTCTATTCCTTTTTTCTGAGCATATCCTTTTACTACCAGTCTGGCTTTGTATCTGATGTTGTCTTTACCAGGAACACATTCCTTCTTAGCATAGACCCATTTGCAACCAATAGTTTTCTTTTCTTTAGGAAGTTGAACCAAATCCCAAGTCTAATTCTAATGTAGAGACTTCATCTCTTCATCCATTTCCATCTTCCATTTCATACTATCAACTCTCTGCATGACTTCTCTGTAAGTGCATGGGACATCATCATCAATTAATGGAACTACGAATTCTACCATGTTTGTGTATCTAGTAGGCTTCCTAATCTCCCTTCTCAGTCGAGTAGTGGCAATAGATTCTGGCTGCTGATTGATTGGTGGTGATGGTGAGAGAATCTCCACCTCAATTGAGATCTCTTCTTGATTATCAATTTCACCTTCACCATGATCCATAGTCGATGCAATCTTTTCTGGATCTTTCAGAGTCTCAAACGTCACCTTAGAAAGAGTATTTGGACTTTCATTATCTTTCTCTAAATTTTTTTGTCTCCACATAATAGACTCATCGAATGTGACATCTCGACTTAAGACGATCTTCTTGGATTCACCACACCAAAGTTGAAATCCTTTAATTCCTTCTTTAAAGCCCAAGAAAATAGCTTTCTTTGCTCTAGGATCGAGTTTGGATTCACTAACATTAAAATATGCAGGACATCTAAATAGTCGTAATGAATCATAATTAGAAGCAAGTTGTCCAAACCATACCTCTGTAGAAGTTTTCCCATCTAATGCAGTCGCAGGAAGTCTATTGACTATATAAGTTGATATGACAAAGCCTCAACCCAAAATTCCTTGCTCAATTTGGATTGAGATAGTATACATCAAACTTTCTCAACCAAAGTACGATTCATTCTTTCTCCAACTCCATTCTACTGTGGTGTACGAGGAACTAAAAAATGTCTGATTATCCCTTCATCTTGACAAACTTTGAATAAGGGATCTCATTTGTACTCGCCACCATTATCAGATATGAGTTTCTTAAATTTACTACATATTTGAGTCTTGATCATTTTATTCCATTTAAGAAAGATATCCAGAACTTCATCTTTGTGACTCATGGTGTATATCCAAACATATCTAGAGAAATTATCAATAAAAGTCACAAACCAACGATTACCTCCAATTGAAGCATTCTTGAAAGGTCCCTATACATTTGTGTGAATATAATTAAGATATCCCTTAGTACGATGAATGGTAGTGCCGAACTTGACTCTTGTTTGTTTTCCCATTACACAATGCTCACAGAAATCAAACTTTCCAATCTTGGCACCTTTCAAAAGACCTTGCTTCATTAAGCCTTGCAAAGCCTTTTCACCGACATGCCTTAAGCGCATGTGCCACAAGTAGGAAGAATCATTTGTATTTTCTTTAGAACTACTTGAGATAGCTACTCCCCCTGTAACTGTACTCCCATCAAGGAAATACAAGTTTGTCTTCCAAGTACCCTTCATCACTACAAATGCACCTTGTATAACTTTCAAGACTCCATTTTCCAATGTTACCTTGTAACCATCAAAATCTAGAACACCTAAAGAAATAAGGTTTTTCTTTAGGTCAGGAATATACCTTACATTTGTAAGTCATCTAATTGTACCATCAGGCATCTTTAGTCGTACTGTTCTGATCCCTTTTGTTTGAAAAGCATTGTCGTTGCCCATAAGCACAACTCTTCCTTCAAGCTCCTTAAAACTCGAAAACCAATGTCTATTTGGACACATATGATAAGAACATCTAGAATCAAGGATCCACTTATCTAAGTAGGTATCTGTTGATGAAACTAAAAAGGCTAATTTTTCATCTCCATTGGCCTTCTGTGCAACATTTGCATTTGACTTGTCCTTGTTTGGACAATCTTTCTTCCAGTTCCGTTTCTAGTGATAATAAGCACACTCGTCCTTTTCAAGACGTCTTCAAAATGACTCTCCTATGGACTTTGATGTGGCTATCGTCAATGCTTTTGATATTGAATCTCTATGATCATGTTGATCCTTCTTCCGGTACTCGTTATTTACCAAAGCATTTGAAATATTTACGAACTTAACCTCATATTTTCCATATAACAGGGTTATGGTTAAATACTCATAGCTCTCAAGTAATGAATTCAGCAACAACAAAGCTTTATCTTCATCGATAATTTCAACATCTAAATTTTGTAGATTGGCCAAACGTTTATTGAAATTATCTAAGTGCTCAATCATAAGGGTACCTTTCTTGTACTAGAAACAGAAAAGTTTCTTCTTCAAGTAGAGTCTGTTTTCAATACTTTTCGTCATGTACTTGTCCTCTAGTTTCTTCCAAAGAACTACAGCTACATTCTCTTTCATGACAAAGTACTTCTAATATTTTCCTAAGCACAATCAAATTGTGCCATAAGCTTATCAGTTGACATAATTCCAATCTTTATTTGAATAATCTCCTAGCCTGGTCTCCAAAGCTATATTAGATCCTTCTCGAAACAATATATCTAATACTTCACATTGCCATATGCCAAAGTTATTAGTGCCTTCGAATTTCTCCACCTCAAACTTTGTGTTGGACAATATAGTTCTTCGAGTAGAATAACTTGGTTTTATAGAAATTCTAAGGTCAGTTTGTTCACCTTCTTCAATCTCTCTTTTATTAGCCATAAGTACAAACGGATAACAAAATTTTTGCACTTATAACTTAAAATAGTGTTTTTCCAAATTTTATACCTTATTTGAAAAAAAAACAGAGTCTATGGTTGAATCCAGAATGGTCCAATTAGCTAGGAATAGGTCCGACTTAGCTAAAAATGGATGAAAAATGGACCAACTCGGTCCAAATATTACTAGTGACTGAGTTGACTCGATCCAACTCAATGACTTGACTCAATTGTTGGCAATAACACTATGGCAGCTTTTGGTGGTGATTCTGACTTCTGATTTGAGATATTATTTCAACATTGCATTCGTCTCGCCGAGAGCTTCGATTTGATATATAATACTATTATATTTGGCTCTAATACCATTTTTTTGTGCACGGAAGTAATAAATAGCGGTATATGAATATATCAAAGCGGTAAAATGATACACAAAATTTACGTGGTTTGGCAATTCACCTAGGTCCACGGGAGGTAGCAGATATTATTAAACTGAGTAGGAAATATACATAATACAGATACATATTTTCTCCCTAATAATATCTCTAAAGTATTTCCTCAAACTCACAGAAAACTCTCAAACTCACTAAGTATTTTCTCTCTTTGAGTTTACTTGTGCTCTCTCTTATTTTTTCTGATTTTTTTCTTGTTCTTCAATGCATGAACTCTTCCATATTTATAGATGAAGCAAGGCTCCCTTTCCTTAAATTGTGCTATAATTTAAGCCTTAAATTAGCCACTAATTTTCTTAAATCATGTCACAAATTGGGCCACTATTTGTTACTTTTAGAGCCAATATTCAACAAAAGAAACTCAAATTCACAATGTGGTTATTCAAGTTTATTCCCTGGATATCAATAATTTTACAACACTAATTCAGAACTGGCTAGCACAATTTGGTGAATATTTTACTTATGATAAAATGATGTATAAGATGATAGTACAACTACCTAGGTTTGACGTTACTATTAACACAAATTCTGATCACACAAAGCTTAGAAGAGCTTGAATGTTACACATTGCTAGTTCTGTTTATCACAAAAAAAATTCATATCACTACACTAGCTAAGCATATTTTTTTCGAGTTATTCCAATATAATGCAACACATTTATAACAAAAATTAGGTCAAACTCACTCTATCTTCTCTCAACAATCTCTTGTTGTTCACTCTTCCACACCACATTCTTTAACTGCACATGACTCAAGAAAAATGGTGAAGTGTAAGGGTGCTATCAAAACCTCTCTTATTAAGGAAAAACAATTAGTGGAATCTGGTCAAGGTATTGGTTCACAATCTCAATTTGCATCACTTATATGTTTAAATGATCAATTGATGTCTATACGTTATGCAATTGATGTGTTGAACCAGTTTGATCGACACATTGTTGGTAATACTGTGATTTTTTCTAACAATGTTGAAGATGAGGAGGCATCCTTGAACGTGCCCCCAAAGGTTCCATGATTTTCATGTGTTAGAACGGCCATGATCTTGTTAAACCTCATGCCAAAAGAGCATTATGTTGCTTGGTTCTAAAATACAAACCGTTTGTTTTATGGCTTATGAAAACCAAAGCTATCAATGCCTCCACTAATATATCAATACACTAAATTATCCTAATAGTTACAGTATTCCTACAAATAGTTTAAGTGGTTGTTTTTTGTTGTGTTGGAACTCAAGTATATAGCTACAAATTTAATATGTATGCTCTTATTTTGTAATCTCTCAAATTTGTAGCCTATTTGATCATATTAATAGTTATTTGGTGTGTTTTACCTATATCCCACCTTATTATGAGCTAAACACAAAATTTGGGATGAATTACACAATTTGTTAGCCTCTCTACAGGATCCTTAGTTAATTGTTGAGAATTTCAATGACATTATCCATCCTTCTAAAAAATGGGGCGATCAATCTGTTTATTTCAATAATAATAACTGTTTAATTAATGTTATGAATTCTCATGGTTAGATTTGGGTAACACTGGTTCTTAATTTACCTAGTGTGTAGTAAATGAATGGGATTTGATAGTATTCATAAATTTCTTGATCGTGCCATAGCAAATCCAATTTGGATTAACTTTTTCCCTAAATCCATATTATCAAATCATCCTCTTTATACATCTGATCATACTTCTTTCTTACTTTGTTTATTTGGTGCATGTGAACCTTTTATTCAAAGACCCTTCAAATTTCTAGATGCTTGGTTAAGAGATACGGATTTTGAACGTCTCATTTAGGACTTTTGGACTCACCCTAAATCAGAAACTCAGATATTTACATAGAAATTAAAAAGCCTCTCTTTGGATTTAACTGGTTGGAACAAAGATCATTTTGGCCATATTCAAAGTAAATTAAAAGTTCTTGATGCCCAATTGAAAGATGTTCATTCAAAGAACTTATCTTCTTTCGATCAAAATCTTGAAAAGGCTCTTGCTTCAGAGTTTGACGAACAATTAGCTAATTGGGATTCTTTTTGGCATTATAAATCTAGGGAATTTTGGATAAGAGATGGAGATCATTACACTAAAATCTTTCATGCTTCAACTTTGGTCAGAAAAAGAATAAACTTTATTCCTACTTTGAGATTATATTTTGAAAATTTATCATGGGATCGTAAACTCATTGGAAACAAATGTGTACATCACTTTGTCAACTAATTCTAGTCTTTAAAATTTCCTCACTGTGATTCTTTATCTTCACTGTTTGCCTCAGTTATTTCTGAAGAACATAATATTTTATTGGTGCGTGTTCCTTGTCCTTCTGAAATTAAAAAAAAAACCTTTGGGTTATGCATTCACTTAAAGCACCTGACCCTAATGGTTTTTCAAACTTTATTCCATAAACAATGTTGGCATATAGTTGGTTTGGATGTTGTTAAAGAGATATAGACTTTCTTTATTTATGGGTGTCTAAAGAAAAACTGGAATTTTACTTTCATATCATTATTCCAGAAATCTCAAATCCAATTGAAGTCAATCATTTTCGACTTATAAGCTTTTGTAATGTGATTTACAAGATTATTTCTAGGATTTTGGTCAAAAAAACTAAGAGGTATTTTAAGTAGTCACATTTCTCCTTCTCAAGCTACTTTCCTTCTTAGGAGATGGATTGTTGAGAATACTTTGATTTCTCAAGAGGTGTTGTTTACTATTCAAAGAAAAATTCTAGAAAAAGAGGTCTTATGGAAATTATTGGATTTACAAAAAGCTTATGACAAAGAGAATGGAAGTTTTTTTATTCAAATAATGAAAGGTATGGGTTTTACAGATAAATTCCTTACTCTTATCTAGTAATGCATTTCCATAATAAGATTTTCCATCTTGCTTAACGACTCACCTTTTGGTCATTTTTTACCTTAATGTGTCCTTCGACAAGGTGATCCTTTTCTCCATATTTATTTTTAATTGTTACTAAATGCCTTTCTAGAATGATCTCACGAGTTGAGACTTTGAATGCTCTTTATAGGGTAAAGATTAGTCGTCATGCTTCTCATATTTCTCACCTTCTTTATGTAGACGATGTTGTGATATGTTTACTGGTCAACTTGTCTGAAGCTAAGAATTAAAAACAAATTCTATATGCTTATTGTTAATGGTCTAATGAGTCCATTAATTTCCAAAAACCAAATATCTTCTTTTTCATAAATGTCTTACTTCCTTTGAAATAGTAGTTATGTTTAGATTTTTGAAAGTTTTGTTCCCATTCTTTACTTAAGACATTCCTTACCCATTAGTTGGAAAATGAAACAGGAGTTTCAGGATCATTTACTTAAATTAAAGCCTATTTGGATAGTTGGAAAGCTAAGCTTTTATCAAAAGTAGGTAGAACTACACTCATTAAATTGATCTTACAAAATATACCAATTTATTCAATGAGTACTTTCTGTTTACCTTCAGGCATTTGTTCTTCTATTAATAATATTGTAAGGAATTTTTGGTGGACTAACAATATTAGTAAGCAATATTATTTATCTCTTCTTTCTTGAGATATAATCTACTTAGCAAAAGATTATGACATGGTATTAGAAAGTTGAAGGATTGCAATGGTGCCATGTTATCTAAAGCTACTTGGGACATTATTAAACATCCTAACAAATTATGAGTTCAAATTTCTATGGTAAATATTTACAAAATTCTTCTTTTCTTAATATCTCAACGAAACCATTAGATTCCTTCATTTGGAAAGGTCTTCTTTGGGCTTGAGATGCTTTTAAAGATTGCATTTTCTTGAAAATAAGAAATGGCTTAGATATAAAGTCAATGTTATCTAAAGCTTCTTTCAAACAACAATTGGATTCATAATATTTTATTATTATGGGAGATTATGTTATGCTTAGACAAATTCTTTAATCACTCATTTTGTGGAATTTATTGAAGCATCTGCTTTTCTTGCTACAATTCAATACGTTATTTGCATTGTGCCTTATACATAGAAAGGGACAACAAAAAGATTATTGATGTTTTTAATAATCTTTTTCTTGAAGAGTGTGCTACAAAAGTTATGAATATAATTCAATTTTCTCAATCCTTACTCCATCATTTCTTAATGGTTTCTATTAGGTGGATTACATGTTATAACTATGAAGTGACTCATAAGCTAGTGCATTGGTCTTGTGTTCATCAACATAAAGGAGAAATCAAGCTAGATGAGTTACCCATCAATATTCGAAAAGGCTATCAAACAGAAGATTGAGACATTCGTCTTTCTTTGTAGCAAAAAAAATGTAAAAAAAACAATATTAAGAATTTAAGAGCTGAATTAAAATGCACATGCTTCATGCATTAGTAAGTTACAATTTTGTAGTGAGGAATTTTTTTAACTATGAGCTAAATTATATACGTTTTAGTGTAAAAATATTAAATATAAAATTATAAATTAGAGACAATGAGCTATAACTTAATAACATAAAGTTTATTTGAATATGTTTAAATTTTAAAATTCAAGTCTCATTTACGATATATGAATTGAGTTGTACAAAAAACCCAAAAAAATATTATAGACATAATTATATTTATTTAAAGTTCAAACATAATTAATATCGATATTATAAATATAAATTAAATAAGCCAGTGTTATTATTTATTCATAATTATATACTTTATAAAGCCTCTTAATATATATTCAATAGATTTATTAACTTTTTTACGAGAAGAATGTCATTAAATGAAATAATAGATTAATAAAATGTAGTATTTGATAGTTAAAAGATTTTTGAATTAAAATAATCTAAAAGGAAAATAAAATATATGTTAAAAAATCATCATTAAAATTATTAAAATTATATTTGATTTATATATAAAAAAAATTAATAACTATCTTGTATATATGGTTTAAATTGTGACTTTTAAAAAAATTTAGAATCAAAATAATTTAAGGAATATAATCATTATAATTTATAAATTAAGGACAAATAAACTATAATTTTACATTAAAAATTTATTTTTTATACAAAATAGAGAGTAGTGATCACTTTCTAATCCTCAAGTATTAAGAAAAATAAGTTTTAGTTATTTCTATATGTTAATAAATGGATATCATAACATTTTGAACACTTTGTTTTTATAAATTAATTACATTAATGACGTTTCTTAAAATTAATTCACTTTAGGCACCTTTCTATTACATTTTGGACATTTTAATCATTCTTGTCTATTTTTATATTTTAGGATCATTTTTTTTAGAATGAATCGAATTAAATCATACTAATAGAGATTGGATAGATATTTGAAGATAAATATATACCAAAAAGTTGAAAAAATAAAAAATAAAATGATTAAAATAACTAAAATAACTAAAATTTATTTAAATAAAATTGTTAAAATATTTATGAGTGTAAAAATAAAGTAACTAAATTCACCGATTTAAATAAAGTTATAAATTTATTTAATTTATGAAAGTAAATTAACCGTAAGTCTATTTTTATCTTAATAAATTACCTTTAAATTTTATTAAAAATAAATAAATAAAGATGATTTATAATATATATGAGTTAGATGTTAATAAATTATTTTTGATAAAATATTAAATTTAACTAAAGCCCAACAATGCAAGATGACTACCCATATGAGTATATAATTATTATTTGAAAAATGTTTAATTATAGCCAAATTTTTTTGTTTCTTTTCTGTTCACACAATTTTATTTTTATTTTATTCTTTTACGATTTTTTTAAATCGTTTGATATCTTATCACACAGTTTCATAATCTACTAATTAACATTATATGTTATTAAGTTACATGATAATTTATATTCTACATAATAATTTATGTATCTACTTATTATTTTATCTCATATAATTTATTATATATGCATCAATTATAAATTAATATATGACAAGATATGTGAAAAAAGAGATTAAGTTATGCATACAATGATAATAACAGTAGGATAATAATAAATAAAACCTATAAATATTTACATGTCTAAATATCATTGACAGTATATAGAAAACATATTATAAGTGATGCATACGAGTTTCATATATAATTTATTATTTTAAAATAATATCTATTATTTTTAAAAATAATAATAACAAGTATGAATGTAGAGAGTATATCACTTAACACATGAGTAATTAATAATATTTATAGAGGCTTTTAAAGAAATGATAATTATACATAAATTTATATATTCTAATATGTGATATAATTATTTTAAAATGAATAATACTATGTAGCATCAATGGGATGCAAACATGTAAAATGTACGGTAATAGATGTATAATGAGGTTAGTATAATAAGAAATGAAAATTTTAACATTTTAACATTTAAATAATATTAAGTGATATAATAAGAATATAAAATATTTATTCTTTTAAAAAATAGCTAAGTAATTTATTTTTTAAATAACTTTGTCACACTATTAATGCTCATCGATTATTTTTGCTGCTTGTAAACATTCTTAATCATTTTTTACTTGTATTATTTTACAAGTAATACGTATAAACATTTTCCTTCATTAATATTTTTTTTATATTTAATTTTAAGAAAATTTAATGTGTAAAGAGAATTAAAATCTATAATGATGCAAGTAAAAATAAAAGTATAATTGGAGTCTTGCTAACTCTCTTTAATTATACTTTTTGATGAATAAATGATTGAGTATTTTAATTGGTTTTATTTTTAATTTAATTAAAAAATATATGTTTATTTTCTTACAACAATAAAAAACATATATTCATTTACGTTATAAGAAAAATGAATATATATCTTATTTTTTATAAACTTAAAGGTTATATTATGTAATTAAAATTAATTTTTTATATTTATAACAAATATATATATATATATATATATATATATAATTTTGAAGATACTAATTTAATTTGAATTGATTTTTAATTTTTTTATTATATATAATAAATTAAAATTAAATACATTATACAAAATGATTAAAAAAATATTATAATATAATATAGAGCTAAAAATTACTTATAATTTTGTTTTTTAATTAAATGTAATTTTTAATTCATATAATATATATAATATTTTATTTAATGAATTTTTAATTTTTTAATAATATAATTTTTAAATTAATTATTATTAATTAATTAATTAAAGATAAATAAAAAATATTTTATTTTATAAAGATATATATTTTTAAATATAATATTTAGTAAATGAATTAAAAATATTCAATATAATTTTTAATATAAAAAGAAATAAAAGCAGAATGGATGGGACTGAGCCTTAAAAAATACAAACAAATAGACATTTTTTTTTTCTCAGCTTGTTCGATTAATGAGGCAAGATAAAAATAAAAAAGAAATAATAATTATATAACAGAATATTCTTTCTCTTTCTCTTTCTAGGGGAAAAAAAACCTGCAAGTCTAATCTCTGACTTTATCTTTCTTATACACTATTCATATCAATTTTTTTCGTACTTTTATTAATTTTAAGGCGGTAATTCCTTTGTTGTTTTTTTCATTTTAGAATTACCAAAAATTGCTTTCTCTCTCTCTCCGTCGTTCACTCTCTTCTACAGTAGTGTTATGTCTAATCCGGAAGAGAAAGTCCCATCCCATCCAAATCCTTAAAAAAGTATGCTTTTCTCTTCCTTGTTTTGAAGTTTATATATATATATATATATATATGTGAACACAAAGTGATTATTATTATTGATCCATAGGAACCCTTTATTCCTTAATTTCCCTAAAGCTCTGAATCTACTCATAATAGTCCCAGCTAGCTAGGCTAGTTCTAAACAAAATAATATGACAGATCCATACTTCAATATCTTTAATGGGTACTGGATAAACTTGATGCCTCTCAACCCACTACGTTACTATTCTTCTTCTTCCTCTTCCTCTTACTCTTCCTCTTCCAGTAATTTTAATTATTTTAATAATCTTCCTTCTCATTATTACAAATCATCAATTTCTGATGATGTTCCTTACTACGTTTCACCCCCTCTCAAAGAAGCACTTCCTTTAATAGACAAGTTGAAACCACAGGGTTCAATATCAGAAGATAATGCTTATTCTAAACGACCAATTACATCAACTAATTACACCACTACTACTGCTGCTGCTGAATTATTATTGGATAAAACCACTACTACGGATGTCACACTAGCCCTACAGATAGGGTTGTCTTCAACCCCTATGGGATCTGGAATGATATTTCACTCTTCAGATCAAAGGAAAGTAGATTATGAGAATAATAATAAGGATGATGAAGATCACAGTGCAACACAGAGATTACATAAGGCTGGACAGTACTGGATTCCAACACCATCCCAAATTCTAATTGGTCCAACTCACTTCTCTTGTCCTGTTTGCTCCAAATCCTTTAACAGATACAATAACCTTCAGGTATATTATTACATATATGTGTACATGCCCTTTATTTATCTATTTTATTTTTCAGATTAATGAGTATTAAAATTAAATAATCGTCTTAAATACGGAATAAATAAATTAAAGAGATTGAAAACAAGTAAAACAAGAATCTTACCTCTAGTTATTGAATTGTTCTTCAAGCTCCAAAATTAATCAAAACAAAAGTGTTATGTGTTTGTAACTTCTAAGCTCTCAATCGTATTCAAATTGAATGGTGTATTGCGCTGAAATTATGTGTTGACCTTAAAGACCATAATACCATTTTTATAGTTGTACTTCCTATCAAAGCATTGGCATATGTTACCAACTTCAGCCATAACTAACGAGCTCTTCAATGACAGAAACGTTTGGACCATTAAATAATTCGTTAAAGAAAAACAAAAATTGAAAATTGAAAATGAAGAACGAACGGATCGATTACATTATCCTACTTGGTCTAAACGTTCAACTGAATCTCATCGATTATCTTTCTTAAGAAATAAACACATGAATTATGACGATAGGTCCTCAAAGAACGAGTATTATCTTCCATGTATTATAATATATTTAGTTTCTCAAGTATTACAATTTATGTGGTAACAAAACTTAATGAATAAATCCTATATTTATTCTTAATACTACACAAAATATATTTTCTCAAATAAATTAAGGTGCACGCGAATATGAGAAAATATCATAATATATAAGAGTTTCAGTAATAAACAATATATATACCTTCACAAAATGAAACCAATTCTCATTTTCTTTACATGATCCTTAAATTTCAGTGGTGGCATGCCCTTAGTCAAAGGATCAACAACATCAACTCAGTGCTAACGTGCTCAATGAACATTTTTTTTTCCTAAACACATTCTCTTATAGCCAAGTATTTGATGTCGATGTACTTACTATGATTACCACTCTTGTTGTTCTTAGCCATAAATACAGCAACTGAGTTATCACAGTAAAATCTCAATGGCCTAGAAATAGAGTCAATAACTCTAAACCTGGAAATAAAACTCTTCAGCTATACACCATGTAATGTGGCCTCAATACACGACATAAAATTGGCCTTCATAGTGGAAGTAGTAGTCAAGGATTGCTTCACACTCCTCCAAGACATGACTCCACTAATAAGCATTAAAATGTAACCAAATGTTGATTTTTATGAATCAACACAGTCAACAAAGTCCACATCAAAGTAGCCAATTACATCCAAATCGTTTGTTCGTCTATACTTGGATTACTCTGATATCGTCCCAATATTTCAACAACAAATGCAATGTTAGGCCTTGTGTAAACCTAAGCATACATCAGGCTTTTGACAACAAAAGCATATAGAATGTTCTTCATTTGTTCTCTTTCAAAATCATTTCTTGAGGATTTGTCCAAATTGAACTTATCGTTGTTCATAATGGGAGCAACACTTGGTGAACAATCTTTCATTCAAAAAATTTCTAAAACTTTATTGATATAGGTTTCCTAAGATAAACCCAAGACACCTCGAAGTATGTCTCTATATATCTTAATGCCAATGACATAAGATACCTCACTCATATCTTTCATATCAAAAATTTTAGAGAGGAATTGTTTTACCTTGTATAGCAAACCTTTATCATTTTTTGCAAGCAAAATGGCATCCATATATAAAATCAGGAAACATATCTTACTCTTACTAACCTTCTGGTATATACATTGATCCATGGGGTTTTCAACAAATGAAGAAATTACTCCATGGAATTTAAAAGACCATTGGCAGGATGCTTGTTTTAGTCCGTATATGGACTTATTAAGCTTACACATCAAATGCTTACCATCACTAGAGAAAAATCCTTCAAGTTATTTCATATAAATCTCTTATTCTAGATCTCCATTGAGAAATGTCATTTTCACATCCATTTGTGGCATCTCAAAGTCAAAATGAGCTACTAATGCCAATATAATGTGCAAGGAATTTTTCTTAGATATAAGGAGAAAGTCTCTATATAATCAATTCTTTCTTTCTAAGTAAATCCCTTAGCAACTAACCTGGCCTTATATCTCTCAATGTTGCCCAACATGTATTTATTTGTCTTAAAGATCCATTTACATTGAATGGATTTTGCACCATTAGGCAACTCAACAAGGTTCCAGACTCCATTACTCTTCAAGGATCTTATCTCATCCTTCATAGCATTGTACCATAATTCATATTTTTTTGCAACTTATGGCTTGTGAAAAGGATTCAGGTCATTCTTAGCTCTAATGTTACAGTCAGATTCTTGTAAATATACAACATAATCACTAGAAATTATTGACCTTTAAGTTCTAGTAGATATTCTTAATGTCTCACCATCATCATCTTGAGAAGTATGAGGTTCAACTTGTTGTTCAAAAGTTTCAAGAATCTCCTTAATAGTATGATCTATTGGAATGTTGTCAACAACTTGTGGAATTTCAATGATTGATTGTTTAACATCAGCTTGTACTTAAGGCGTGTTGTGGACAACAATCAATCTATCTTCTGAAGTGGAAGGTTAAGACTCTAAATGATTAGTATCAGAAACTATGTTCTTGATTTGATCACTTCTACTAATTAGGTCATACTCAAGAAACTTTTCATTTCTTGATTACACAAACTTAGTGCTGTGAAATGGACAATAAAATCTATAGCCCTTAGACCGTTTGACATATCCAATGAAATATCCACTAATGGTCCTTGGTTCTAGCTTATTCTCTTATGGATTATAAATCCTCACTTCAAACGAGCATCCACAAATGTGCATATGTTGCAAACTCAGTTTCTAATCTTTCCATAATTCAAATGGCATCTTTGCGACAACCTTAGTTGGAACTCTATTTAATATATACACAACCATCTTTAAAGCTTCAATCCACAAGTATTTAGAAATATTAGAGTAGCTAAGCATACTCTGTACCATGTCCAATAATTTTCGATTTCTCCTTTCTGCTACATCATTTTGGTCTAGTGAACCAAACATAGTGTATTGGATAACTATCTCATGCTCTTGAAGAAAATTAGCAAACAAACATGGCTCTTGTCCATTCTCATTACATCTACTGTAATATTCACCACCTCTATCTAATCTTATGAGCTTTATTTGCTTTCTGCATTGCTTATCTACTTTAGCCTTACAGATCTTGAAGGCATCTAATGCTTCACTTTTATTTTGAATCATGTAAAGATACATATATCGAGAAAAATTATCAATAAATGTGATAAAATATTTTTGACCTTGCATGTCCATGTCTGGAAAACATATATCAGTATGTATGATTTCTAATATGCTTGAACTTCTACTAATGTTATTTTTATTTTCATGTGATTCATGGTCTCAATTGGAATGATGTTCTTCATAGTTTTTCAAGTTTTAATTCACAAAATTATTGGAATATCAATAATGAAATCATTTATAATTTCCATATGCTCAAAAATCGAGCCTTTAAAAAAACCCAATTTCAAGGTGCTCGGTGAAACATAGCAAAACAAAGATCATTTTAAATTGATCAAGATAGAGGTAATATGGGCTCTGGTACCAAATGTAAGCATAAATTAATCAACCCAAATGCAAAATAAACAAACTAAAGGGATCAAAAACAAGTAAAGCAATGATCTTACCTCTAACCATTAAAATGTTCTTCAAGCTCCAAAATCAATAAAAACTGAAGTGCTCTCTGTGTTTGGAACTTCTAAGCTCTCAACAACACTCAAATTAGATGGTGTATTGGGTTAGAATTGTGTGTTAAGCTTAGGGACCATAACATCTTTTTTTTATAGTTGTGCTTCCCATCAAAACATTGACATCTGTTTCCAACTTTAGCCATAATCGACGAGCTCTTCAATGACAGAAACATTTGGACCACTAAATGATCCATTAAAGAAAAACAAAAATCAAAATTGAAAATAGAGAATGAACAGATCAATTACAGTTTAAACTTAGGAAAACAGTCTTATATGCAAATAGATAGCTACTGTGCTAGTTAGTACTACCTCCATTAATTATTTTTTTCTTATTTCAACCAATTTATATGTATCATTTTCAAGTAATAACTTAATAGATCTATATATAATAATCTTCTTGGTTTTGTGATCTTTCTCTAAAGATTGTAAATATTCATGGGTTTAAAAACAAATTGAAAAAGACTTCAAGGGTTACCTGGCAGGTTTCATTAACTTGAAAATTAACTTAATATAAATCCATATAAAGACAATTTGTTTTCTTAAAGTCCAAAAATTGAAGCTTTAGTTATGAATAGTGAATAGTAGTTGAGCCTTTGAAGTATAATTTTGAGAAAGAGGCACACATTATTTACATTACATCTTACCAATATCAATTATATATATATATTAAATAATCCCGTTCCAAAATTGTTTAGAAGTTCAAATTGATACTGGTAAGATGTAATGTAATATATCCATCAGTTGGACTCACTTTTAGGATCAAGCTTGATCGTCAGGATTTTCTAATTTAGAGTGAGGAATTGCTTGTTATTATCACAACCTTTGGTCTTGAGAAGTATGTTGGTATTTCTCAACCTTTTCCTTCACCAACTCTACCTATAACATGTCATTTGAATTCATATTTTCATGTTTGGACACGCATGAATGGCACTATTAAGCCATGGATTTATGGCTTAGTCAGTAGTGGTGCACTATTTCATTTGCCTTGAACAAGCACAATTGCAGAAATGTGGTATGCATTGGAAAAGAATTTTTCTAGTTCTTTTCAAGTTCATGTTATAAATCTAAGGTTGCAACTTCAAGCACTTCACAAAGGAAATTTTGCAATGGAAGATTATATTTTGCTTGTGAAACCAGTGTGTGATCATTCGGTTGTTATTATAGAGTCAGTTTTTGACAAATATCTCACTCTTTGTGTCATTTGTGGCTTAGACTAAATAAAACTTGTTCATCTCTTCTCTGGCTATACATGGTAGATCACTTACATTTGATGATCTGCATAGTTTACTTCTTGGTTATAAACGTATACTTGATCATCAAGCACATCAACTTGAGTTTCCTCTGTTCATCAAGCTAGTCTTGCTCAATTGGTTGTCTTTTCTACTCATGCATCTACACATAATTATGTACCAAGATCAAAACTTTCTAACAATCAGTGGATTTTACAATCTTTCATGTAACACAATTAATAGTCTTAGTCTCAATCTCAACCTAAGAAAGCCTAATTATGAGCCTAACTTTTACCAAAACAAGAAACCACATGGTGGTGGTAGAAGTTCTATAAAGTGTCATGTGTGTGGAAAATTAGGGTATGATGCTCAGAAATATTTCCGATTACGTGTTATACTACTTGGTAAGACTAGGAGTTCACCTAGTGCATTAGTGGCTAATGTTGGAAATTCTTGTTCAGGTTCTGGGTCAGGTCAAGATTTCAATTGGTGGTTGGATTATGGTGCAACTCATAATTTCACAAGGGATGTCACTCACATTCATACTTTAGTACCTTACACAGGACATGATTTAATCATTGTAGGGAATGGATCTACCCTATTTATTGAGAACTTGGGTAGTAGTTCTATGATTGTTGATAGTAATATTTTTTATTTGCATAAAGTGTTACATACTCCTCAGGCTTAATCTAATCTACTCTTAGTTCACAAATTATATACTGGTAATGATTTTCATATTGAGTTCATCAATGACTCTTTTCTTATAAAGAAGGCATAAACGAATAAGGTTTTAACCTAGGGTATTGCAACTAATGGTCTTTAATAATCTGAGAGGTGTGGCTCTTGCCATTTATACTTCACCACAAGCTTACATATGTATTGTTTCCTATGATGTGTCGCATTAAAGATTGGCACATCCATCTGATAAAACTCTTAATTTCTTAGTCAAAAGTAGTGTACTACCAATGTTTCTTTCAAGAATAACATTTTTGTAATGTGTCCTCTTTCTAAAGGACATAAACTTCCCTTTCATTCTAAGAATGTAAGAAATTCTCTTCCTTTTGATATTCTCTGTATGGATTTGTGGACTTCACCTATTGTATCCATTACATGAGCTAAATATTTTCCATTAATTGTTAATGATCATAGTAGGTATATATGTGTGTTTTCTTCTTGCATACTAAAATTTATCTAAACAGATGGAGGGAATGAATTTAAATTTCTTGATACACACTTAGGAACTCTAGGTCTCAATCATAGAGTTACATGTCCTTATACTTCAAAACATAATAGAGTAGTTGAGACAAGAAATATGAGGTTTGTTGACACATGTATGGCTTTTTGTTGCAAGCTAGTCTTTCTTCTAATTTTTGGGTTCATTTTTTCAAAGCTGGTGTGTTCGCTATGACTAAGCTTCCAACTAGTGTTCTTGGGTCTCAATCTCCTTTTCAAGTACTCTATGGTTGTGTGACAAACCATGCTTTCCTAAAGTCTTTTGGTTATGCATGTTTTCCTTGTATCATATCCTTTAACAAGCATAAACTTGACCCTAGGTCAGTCTCATGTCTCTTTTGGGATATGTCCCTTATCAAAAAGGGTACATGTGTTTTGATTTATAGACTCAAAAATTCTTTACGTAAAGATGTCCTATTTGATGAAAATACCTATCATGTTAAAAGCATGCCTACACCTGACACTGTGTCTGATTGTAATTAGTCTACAACATCAACATCTAATTTACCTAGTGTTTTTTCTTATTCTATGTCAACTCTTAAACCTCTCATTTCTTGTCTTCTTTTGTCTCAACTTTCCCTTCCATCTCTCCTTCACTATCTTCACCTTTATCTTTACCTGTCTCTAACCTACCTATTCTCTCTCATTTACAATTGTTACCTACACATGTTCACTTTCATGTTTATAGTCCTTTTGGTACATACTCATATACTACAATTTAGTCTCCTTCACTTTTCTTAGGACCATTACTAGCATTATCTCATTCATCATTTCCTATCAATACCAATGTTCACTCAATGGTTACAAGGTTAAAATCTAGTATTGTTAAATCTCATCTCAAGTTGCTCACTATTACAATTATTACTACTAGTATATTACCAAAGCCTTCTAGCTATGAAGAGGCTAAGGGAGTTCCAAAATGGGAAAAGGCTATATGCAAAGAGCATGAAGCTTTACTTAAGAAAAAAAACTTGGGTGCTTATACCCTTACCATCAGGTAAGAAAACTATTGGTTCTCGTTGGGTGTACAAGGTGAAACTCTTACCAAATCAGTCTCTTGAGAATTATAATTAAAGAGTTGTTGCTAAAGGTTACCATTAAATACAAGGTATTGATTATTCTAAGACATTTTCACCTGTTGTGAAGCCTTAACCAATCAAAGTTTTTCTCACTTTAGCCATTACACTCTCATGGAACATTAAAGAAATTGATGTTAGCAATTCCTTCCTAAATGGTGATCTTTTCTATGTATATAAGGAACAATGACTAGGTTTTTTGGATACCTCTCAGTTAGTCTAGTATGCAAACTAACTAAAGCTTTGTATGGGTTGAAACAAGCCTTTAGGGCTTGGCTTCTCAAACTGTCAATAGTAAGATGACAATACTATTGGTATATGTAAGATGATATTGTTATTAGAGGAAGTGACACTGGTTATCTACAAGAGTTTATTGAATTGCTTCACTCAAATTTTGCTTTGAAGGATTTGGGAAATTTGAAGTATTTTATAGGGATTGAGGTTCAGAGATCCAATATTGGTCTTCACTTGTCACAACATAAGTATATTCAATATATCCTCAAGAAGTCGAGTTTAGAATATTCTAAACCAACAAAAAATCCAATGGTTTCAAGATCTGTTATGTTTATATATAGTAGTGTTCAACTCTTAGATCCTGCACTATATAGGAGTTTCATATGAGCCTTACAATATTGTGTCATGACATACAAGGCCAAAAATAGCCTATTAAGTGAATAGATTATGCCAATTCCTTCACTCGCCTCCAGAGGATCACATGAAGGCAGCTAAAATAGTCTTGATGTGTCTAAAAGGCATAACTAGACATCTACTATATTTACAAATGTCTGATGTTTTAGGCATTATTGGTTTCACAAACTCTGATTAGGTGTGTTGTCGAAACTATAGACATAGCATTAATGGCTACTTTATTTACTTTGGTGAAAGCTTGGTCTTTTGAGTACAAGGAAACAAAGAACTGTAGCAAGGTCCTTACATAATTGAAGGTCCCTTTGGCTTATACATCTATAATGTACTGTGATACTATAAGTTCCAATTACACATGTAGGAATGAAACATACTAAACTTTCGAGAGTTAGTGATAGAAAAGAAGTTGGATGTGCCCTACACTCTTTTATAAGATTAGATAGTTGACATTCTAACTGAACACCTAGCTGATCAACGATTTTCATCTTTAAAGTCTAAACTATTGGTGCTTTCACCATCATTAGTTGAAGGGGGTATGCTAAGATCACTACTACAAAAATAGGCATTAAAGTCGGTTAAAAACCGACTTTACACGTACATTTTATGATTTTTTTTATTTTTATTCTCATTTTTAGTATTATTCAATATATATATATATATATAGCATAAAAAACTAAAATATAAATAATAATACAAATAATTAAAAATTTAAATATATTTAATTACTTGATAATTAAATTTATTACAAAAACAAATAATGTATATACAATACATATAGTTAACTTAAATTACAAATAAAATAATGTCGTCAAAGTGTAATTGGATGCGAGTAAGCTTGGTTGGCTTAGAATCTTGATTGGCCTAATCACAAGCATTATAACAAGAAAACTAGACAAAAAACAGTTGATTCATATAATAATTCATATTCCCCTACATACATGAGCACGTAAACATCCATCAAACAAGCAGTCTAAACTTCAGAGACATACGAATGAAGAAATTATATCATTATAAATATTACCATAAAAAAGAGATTACCACAGCAACATCCGAGTGATATAACCCTTTGACGAACTCATATTAGCACTTTATTAATCATTTGTCTATAAATATGAAGTTATCTGGAATCTCTACTAGTATTTTTTAATGCTATAATGAACTCTAAATATGAAATCAAGTGTAACTCTAAATTCTTACTTGACTTGTGTGAGTTTTGGTGCCCTTAAACATATGGAACACATTCATGGGCACCAAAACTCATACAAACCAAGAAAAAAATCGGAGTTACATACACCTGATTTCATATTTAGAGTTCATTGTAGCATTAAAAATACTAGCAGATATTCCAAATTTCATATTTATAAACAAATGAAAGTGCTAATATGAGTTCATAAGG
This sequence comes from Hippophae tibetana, assembly GCA_037013495.1. Taxonomy (NCBI): domain Eukaryota; kingdom Viridiplantae; phylum Streptophyta; class Magnoliopsida; order Rosales; family Elaeagnaceae; genus Hippophae; species Hippophae tibetana. The sequence goes on along the minus strand of CM072812.1, from coordinate 79,599,540 downwards.
AAAGTAGGAAAGAGAGATGAGATGTATTTTGGGCCAAAAATAGGTCCATAAAATAATGCATTCCCTTAAATACATGAACATATAATCATCCATCAAACAAGTGACTTCAGACACAGGAATAGATAGAGAAATCAAATCATTAAAAAATTTACTGTTATGTTGTCATATGTTATTCAAGATCATCAGAATCTTCTCCTGATTCTTCTTGTGATGATATAATTTGAACCATGTGTTCTTCCCATTCCTCTCGTAAATCATCAAAAAAAAATTGGTCGTAGCCCATCTTGTTCCAACCAAATAACTACATGTATTTAAAATCAAAATAAGAATGTAATTTCATTTATTTACAAAAACAAACTTAAATATGTTAAAAACTTTTATGTATATGGGTAAAAGATATTGCCACGTCATCAATTGGAATTTTGATATTTGTGATGATTTCGCTCATAAACTTCATGACATAATAACCACACATGACTCCATTATTTTATTGTGGAACCTACAAAAAACAAGTGTACATGATTTTTCATATTCGAACATTTTTATTATTCAATTGTAAAATTAATAAAATTATTAATATTGACTTGTACATACCATAACTTTTGTCTATATAAGCTTATGAGATTTTTTAAGGGCAATTCCCTTAAACTTGCTCCATAACTTTCATGCCCTATCAAGGTTTAAAACGACTAGTTTTTATTAAATATTACAAAAAACAATAGAAGAAACTAATATGTAGCTATAACTCTTACATTTCAATAACTACTTTTGTATCGTTACTCAGTTTTATGGAAGCTAAGTCACAGTACCAAGCATGATTATTGAACAGATCAATGATTATCAACTTCCAATGATCTTGGCCTTGTTCAAACCTTAATGGCCAAGGGATTATCAAATTTTGATTTCTGTTAAGCGTTAATTCCCTATCACATAATTGTTTAGCTCTGATGCTAACATCCTTCTCTTGATATTGATTGACATATGAAGAATTATAGAACATTGCTAAATGTGATGAGTGATTATGTTGAAGTCGATAATAGCATGCCCTATATAAAAGATATATATATATATATAATTAGATAATATAAATATAATTATATATGTTCTACATAAATGAAAGAAAAATAAATAGATTGAGGACTCACATTATCCACACTTGAATTATACTTAAATCGATCATTTGATATTCAAATAGTTGCAATAAGCACTCGATCGATATATAAGTTTGGCCGAGGTCTACACCATAAATTTCTATAGGAAGTGGCACATTTCATCCATCATTTATGCTAGATGTCCTCCCAACAATAGTCATCAAAGTGCCAAGATTTCAACTAAAGTTTAACACATAATTATGACTATACTTTTTCCAAGGCTTCTTCTTGAATGACTTAGTGCGCGATGATTGGCCACTAGACATAGATTTAGCACGAGATACTTGCTTCGTATCTCTTAAATGTGCCGCATTTAAGAGTTCTGGTATAATAGACCAAAAAAAAGTATTATTTATGTATTTTTTAGTAACAATATAAGATATAATAAAATAATAGTAGTAAACAAATGTTATCTTTTAAGTTAAAAAATAGTACCACGTCAAAATTTAGAAAAACTTGAATCGACGGCCAAGCCACATACTGTCCAACTGCCCCTTGGACTGTGGTAGCATCAGAAGGCATAGGTAATGTACAATCATGAAACAATGATTGATCAATTACTATTTTACAATGATTAAGCAAATATTGATTATGAATCATCCGATCATCGCTTAATTGTTGTATTGTTCCAATAGCAACAAATTCTATTGATGAAGGATGTTTCAAAAAACATTTCATATTCTGTAAAAAAAATTAAGTGTTATATATAAAAAATAAAACATATAATAAGAATTTAAAAATAATAGATTATATACACCAGAAATTAAAATCTTACCACATATGATTCATCAAATAAAAGAGGACTCACATGTGGGGTAGCTATTGGATGTACATTCTCACCAAAACGTTCATCGTGGTTTGATTGATAGTAAGAATGTGGAGATTGCATTGGAGAAAATGAACCACTACTTGATTGCATATGCATTCCTGGAATATAGTAAGAACTAATAGGATGGATATATCTCATACTGGATGTAGTTTAAGTGCAATAAGATTGCGTGGATGGCATGCCTGGCATGCATGGTGGCTTGCCTGGCATGGATGGTTGCATGCTTGGCCAATATGGCATGCCCTGGTTGTAGCATGATGTCATGGGTGACATTTGTTGTGATTGATGTTCTTTTAGAGTGTCAATATCACTTAACACTGAGGCCTTAAAGGAGTTGAATTCTTCTTCAATTTTAGTGTACTTCTCCTTACTTACCGTTTGAGGCTTTTGTTTTGGAATGTTAAAATACTCCATAGAACCATCATATTAGCTACCTCCCCTAACACGACCAGGATGCTCGTGTCCGAATGCATGATATAAAGCATCTCTCTCAGGCTCTTCGATTATTTCACCCCTAGATATTTTTGCTTGAACAACTCTCTACAAATAATAAAGCACACAAACATATCATTCATTATTACATCAATTATTAAATATCCTTAAGACTTTTTATCAACCGAAATTACTAACCAACTTATTTAATTATTCTTCTCCTCTCTTAGTCATCGGTCTTGAATTCTTCATTTTGGGAGTCTTTGTTTCTATGTACAATTCAATTCGGGTATCAGGTCTACCCAATTCAGCTTCCTACATAAATTATGAAAATTTTATTAACAATGACATGAAATTAAATTGAGGAAAATAAATATAAAAATATTTATAAATTAAGACAAATTAATAATACCATTATATATCTAACTTCAGGATTTGAAGACCTCTCAGTACGGTTAGGAAGAATGTTATGCATTTGTACATTCTGATGATCTTCCCTAATAATTTGAAATTCATCTGAATGTCTATAATCCACAAATTCTTTCCAAACTTGAGGTGTAATCTAGGGGTGTCCTTCAGGGATTTTGTAGAGCTCTAACTCATCAAGTGGTTCCAAATATGGAAACACATATTTTCTTGCCAATCTGGAAGTCTTGTATTCCTTCCACACCTTATTTGTAATCTTATAACACTTGCTCTTCCAACTGTCATCGACTTTGTAGCGATTCTGTAAAAACACAGTACAAAAGATTAGATATAATACACACCTAATATAATATATATATATATATATTGATTATAAAATATAAGAGACTTACAGAAATGGTTATCCATATTTTGAACTTTTCTACATTGTAAAGCTCAGACCAATCATTTATATTGATTGGTATACTGGACTTCACAAGTCGACCAATAGAGGATTTCAATTGTTGACCATTTTTCCCTATTGGATTACCAGTAGCATCAAATAGAACATGTATTCTATCATCTCGGTTAAGTGGAGCATCAGGTATATTCGCTCAACCCTTTCTTTTCAAATACCCCAATGGATCATTTGAATCTACAAGCTATGTTATCTGAAGATCCATGAAATATCTGCAAACAATGAAGAAATATAAATAAGAGTTATTACAACAATATAGAACATACGTTATGTTTAATTAGGTTTTTGATCGTATACATATATTCCTTCACAATCACTTCGAGCCCATGACGAAGAATCATCATCATCAATTAGATCATCACATACATTAGGCAATTTATTTGAGAAATTACTAATATTGGTTAATGTATCAAGCATAGAGTCATCATCTTCTACAACATCACAATGGTAAAACTCTTTTTGTGGAGGCATTAACACAACAGACCATCTTGGATCAATTTGATCGCTCACGTAAAATACTTGTTTTGCATGAAGTGCTAACGTGAAAGGATCATCAGTGTGACTTATACTGGATAAATTTACAAGGGTAAATCCAAAATCATCTATTTTATATCCAACATTGATAACATCTTCGACCCAATCACACAAGAAACATGTTTAATGGAAGACCTCATAATCAAATTCCCAAATCTCTTGTATTATACCATAATATGTTCTATCAAAAAGTACAAGATTAGCATCTTTTGAACTAGAAAATTGCATAGTTTATGCAACCATCTTCACCTATTTTGATTTACTCAGACTTTTTACCTAGCTTGAGTCATAAACCTCGATCCATTTATTGTGAAACTATAAAATGATTTGACATCGAATTTTGGCCCATGTGCAAGCCATTGTAAACTTTTTGATATTTTATGATTGGGTTTCTTGAGTTCATCTCGAATCTATGTATACAAAAACAAAAATGTGTTTAAAGCAAAGTTTTAAAACATTGAATAGATCTAGGAAGATACATGCATGAATTTTTGTTTGTGACACTTACATGGTTGCAAAACCAATTAATAAGTTCTCGCTTATGTTCATCATACAACCATTTTTCTCCTCTCTTTTTTTATAACGAGGATCGATCTTCAATAAATTTAAATGCATCCTGTAATGTTATTAAATATATATTAAGTTATATATCATCATTAATAGTTAAATAAAAAATGATTTTTGCAATCATGAAATAATGAACATCACTTACTCTATGTATGGTTATGTCTCATTATTATTTACCAAAATGATTCCGTGTGCTTTTTCCCATCGAGTGCGATCAATAAATAATTCCTTACTTCCACCAAGCATAGGGTTACCTACTTGGATCATATGACGTTCTAAGAACAACTTGTGCATAGGATTCCCAATTTCAGTGCAACCACTAAAGTATTCAGAACAAAACTCAATGGCCTCTTCAGCAATGTAGCGTTCCACCATGCATCCTTCAGGTCGATTTCTATTATTTACATATCCTTTAAGGACTTGTATATATATCTCAAAAGGAAACATCCACCTTAAGTAAGTAGGACCACACAATTGAACCTCTCGAACTAAATGAACACACAAGTGAATCATTATATCGAAGAAAGGAGGAAAATATTTTTAAATTAGACACAAAGTCTCTACAACATCTTTCTGTAAAGAATTTAACTCGCCAATTGATATAGATTTCTTGCATATTGTATTGAAGAATAAACAAAGCCGAATTATTGATAATCGAACATGTTTTGGAAGAATTTATCTAATAGCAACTGGTAATAATTGTTGCATTAAGATATGACAGTTATGTGATTTCAATCCATACAGTCTCTTATCGGTGATAGACACAAAATTTCTTAAGTTGGATGAGTAACTATCAGGAACTTTCACACCCTCCAAACATTTACAAAACACATCATTCTCTTTTATTGACATTGTATATGATGCTAGTGGTAAGTATGTTTGATTCTTATCATTTTCCACCCTTGGTTCCAATTCAGGTTGTATGCCTAGTTTCTTTAAATCCAATCTTACTTTATTTCATCCTTTGTTTTTCCAGGTATATTAAGTAAAGTACCAATCAAGCTCTCACATACATTCTTCTCAATGTGCATGACATCTATGATGTGGCAAATGTGTAGGTCTTTCCAATAAGCTAATTTCCAAAATATTGATTTTTTTTCAACAACCATGGTAATTCGGTTCAAACTCTTTTTCATTTTCACCCATTTCATTAGTTGACCTCTTTCGTTTCCCTACGTTAGTGAGTTTTTTTTTTCATCTTTCCATATCGTTTGAATGTCATACCATTCAATTTCCTTAATATATCAACACCTCGCAAAGGTCGAGTTGCATGATCATGATCTTCTTCACCATAGAACGGTTTCTTTTGGTATCTAAACTTGTGTCCAGATGGAAAAAATCTTCTATGTCTTCTATAAGACATCTTTCGTCCGTGAACAAGATAATTTGTAGAAGTTCCATCCCTACATATAGGGCATCCCTTGTAACCTTTTGTTGCATGTCCTGATAAGTTTCCATAGGCAAGAAAATCATTAATTGTCCATAAAAGAACCCCCTTCAAGTTAAAGTAAGTGTTCTTCTTTATGTGCATCGTAAACATTTACACCATCATTCCACAACGTCTTTAAATCATCTATCAGAGGCTACAAATATACATCAATATCAATATCGGGTTGTTTCGATCCTGAGATCAATAATGTTAACACCATGAATTTTCGTTTCATACACAACCAAGGAGGAAAGTTGTATGTTACCATAATTACTGGCCAACAACTATATCTACTACTGAGGGAACTATGTGGATTAATTCCATCAGCAGCAATGGCAAGATGAAGATTGCGCGGATAAGATGAAAATTGAGGAGATAAATTATCTACTACTTTCCAATTTGGAGAATCACAAGGATGACGTAGCACCCCATTATCAGATCGATTATCTGAATGCCAAGTCAATATCTTTAATGTATCTTTACTATTGAACAACCTTTGAAAGCGAGGAATTAGAGGAAAGAACCTTTGCAGGCATGCCTTTCTTATGTGTTGTACTCTCATTTGTACCATGCTTCCATCTCGATTCTTTACACATAGGACAATCATGTAATGTCTCATATTCTTTTCTATAAAGAATGCAATCATTTGGACAAGCGTGAATCTTATGATATTCCATGCCAAATCAACTAAGAGATTTCTTCACTTCATACAATGAAGATGGCAATTCAATACCCTCAGGAAACATATCGACTAGTAGATTTAGTAATTCTGTGAATCCCTTGTCAGAAAAACCATGTTTTGCCTTCACATTGTACAAATGAACCAATCCCGACATTTTAGTGTATTTTATGCATTTTGGATACAACGGTTTTTCGGCATCTTCTATAAGTTTATTAAAGGTTTCGGGATCATCCTCGCGTAATTCATCTTCAACACCATGAAACATATTTTTTGTCTGTACATTATGATAAGATGTATGTAATTCACTCACATTCTTATTTATCTTTTCCCCATGAGTATTATCAATATTTTCTCCATGATAATACCAACATTTATAGCTCAAAAGAATACCATTACGGATAAGGTGATACTTAACCTCATCAAATTCATGAAATCGCTCATTTTTACATTTAACACATGGGCATCGAATCGTACTAGTTCCAGTATTACTATTTCTACAAGCAAATTCCATGAAACTTTCAACTCCAGAAATATAGTCTTGCTTAATTCTATACTTTGACATCCAAGATTTGTCCATTTTCTATTAATGCCATGAATTAAACATATTACTTAATTATATATCCAATGAATATATTTCAAGTATTATTATATATAAATTTCCTAATTATTAGAATATATATCAAAACATACATAATACAAAACAGTTATCATTTTAATCATTTTCCAAAATCATTTCTATACAAATTAAAAAATAAGCAACATGTGAGCATGAATATATAAAAACCAATCACTTTGGTTGATTCTAATTTCTAAACATGTTACTACATCATAATTAAAAAGTAATATTAATTATACGTATATAACATTCTATAGAAGTATATAGGGACTACTATAGTAACATATTTAACATTTTAACACATAAGTAGCATATATAAATAATAATAATAATAATAATAATAATAATAATAATAATACTTAGTTTTTAGTTATTATTTTATTTTTATTAATATATATATATATATATATATTATTTAAATTATTGAGTTTATAAATATATATTTATAATTTTTTTAAGAGTCAATAGATAGCACGTATAACTCTTATACCAATATAATTTCTTAAAAATTTTAAAAAACATATTATTTTTCCTTTATTCACTACTTAATAAAACATAATTATTTATATATAAATAAATTTATCCACGCACAGTAAACCCACAACATTTCAGATATTATTTCCACATAAAATCAATCAAACATAATAACAAGCAAAATAAAAAACATACCTAAATCAAAAATTTATACAAAAAATAAAACAAACTGAATAATAAGCTGCAAAATTCTACTTAATAAAATATATTATTTATAATATATAAATAAATTTATCCATGCACGGTAAATATATATAATCCATCAAACCCACAACATTTCAGATATTATTTCCACATAAAATAAGTCAAACATAATAACAAGCAAAATAAAAAACATACCTAAATCAAAAATTTATACAAAAAATAAAAAAAAACTAAATAATAAGCTGTAAAATTAATAGAAATACTTACAAAAATGTTATGAAGTGACTAAATGAAGGAAAGAAGAAGAAAATGGTGTTTTGTAAGTGAGAATAAGTGAAAAAATATGTATAAAAAATTTGAGTATTTCGCTCAAAAAAATAGTAGATCTGAAAGATAATGAGAAGAGAAATATAACTCACAAAACGACGTTGCAAATGGTGGTCGGAGGTGGCCGGAAATTGAGAAAAAAAGTGGGTGTAGCTCGATTTTGGGAGAAAATGGAGAAGAGAAATGAAGAAATTAGAGTTCTGCGTAAAAAATGAGCTGAATTTGGATATATTAGGTGGATAGCGTCGGTTCGCCAGGTCAACCGACGCTATCCACGCAATTTAAAATTTGTTTTTTGTCAATTATTATTTCATTTAGACTATGCATATACGTACTATAGAAATAGAAAAAATAATAACTTTAGAATAATATTTAATTAAAACATATACACAAAATTAAATAAAGATATATTGTAGGTACATATATAAATTTAAATATCCAAACAAATAAATAAAATTATATAATTTTTAAAACTAATTGTCTAAAAAAAAGAAAAAATTATACTATTTTTATCCAACTTAAATTCTAAAGAGTCAAATAAAATAATAATTAATTTTAATTGTATTTATTTTATCCATTTTTTAATTTAAAAAATAGGGCATAGCGTCGGTTTACGTTGCGAACCGACGCTATCCTCGTGGTTAGCGGCAATTATCTACGTCAATCGATACTACGTTCAATATGGATAGCGTCGGTTCTATACCGAATCAACTTTAAATTTATTATAAATCGATTTTTTTTCAAAAACTGACTTTACACAACGACTTAAATAACTTTTTTTTTGTAAAATACCTATTTTTGTAGTAATGGATGTAATGTAAATAGCCTGAAGTTGTAGTGCCGTTGTATGAGTTTGTTATAACTGAATAGAAAGTAATCTAGTCTCTTAATTAGCCAATCAGTTTCAAATATTGATGCTATTTATATAGTATTGTAACACCTCATGCATTACAATTAATTTAAAAGTATTGTTCTGATCACAACTCTCATCTTTCATATTCTTTATAGATATAATATTAATTAAATGGATAATATGTTTTTATGAACTGGCACATATACATGTATGTAATGTAATTAAATAATGTAAAACAGAATATTAATTAATTAAGGAATGAAAATGTCAGATGCATATGTGGGGACATGGATCACAATACAGAAAAGGGCCAGATTCACTAAAAGGAACACAACCAACAGCAATGCTTAGACTTCCATGCTATTGTTGCTCACCAGATTGCAAACACAACATTGACCACCCTCGTTCAAGACCTCTAAAGGACTTTCGTACTCTTCAAACACACTTCAAGAGAAAGCACGGTCTCAAACCCTTTACTTGCACCAAATGTGCCAAGCCATTTGCTGTTAAAGGTGATTGGAGAACTCACGAGAAGAATTGTGGTAAGATTTGGTACTGCTTTTGTGGTTCTGATTTCAAGCACAAAAGGTCCCTTAAAGATCACATTAGGGCCTTTGGTCATGCTCATCGTGACTACTATGATGAGGAGGAGGATACTAATTCTGAAATTTATCATGATGCTTTGTGATCAATTTAATTATATATATATCATGCATATTCATCTTGATATATATGTAATAATTTGTAGTACGTAATTGATTTATTGTGAACTCCTCCAAGCAATTTGCATTTTATAGATTAATATTGGGTGATCATTCTCTTCTCATCCATACGTGTAAAATATAAGTGAATCCATTTCATGGAATCCATTCAAATGATACTTAAGCAATGTTGTCAAGTTTAGCTACAAACATTGATCAGTATGTACTCTTGTGATTTTATTTATCATGTCCATTCCGTTCTCCAAAAAATACTTATGACACGTTTATATAACTATAATAACTAATCCCTCTGTATAGAAAAATGACATGACATATTTATATAATTATAATCACTATATAAAATTAGAAAATGCATCTTTTTTTCACAAGTCCATACATATTAATAATGTCTTAATATAACTGTTCTCCTGATACAATTCAATATCTTAAGTTCTCGAATCCAATAGGTACCAACAATATATATAACAATTTTATACATGTAACATATTTATCTATATAAGTAGGAATAAGAAGTTGTCCTGATTTCTTTTTAGGTACCGTACGTTGAGCCAAGTTACTTTTTCCAATATTTTGTTTTGAACATTTAACTTTTGTACGATTAATATGACTAATAGTTTTGTGTTTTAATTTTTAGTTATTAATAATTTGACTTACAACCTAATCAACTACACTGTAAATTGTTATCCGTATTTGAGCTAATATTAAACTTAGTGTTTATCATAGAACTTTATTATGGATCATTTCTTTGATGGCAATAGCTGAGATGATTGGAGATCTAACTATTTTTGTCTTCTTTTATGTTAAAAGTTTTGAGCAATACTGTCATGCATAGCTAGAACCGTTAATAATTTATTTTTTTTAATTTATAGAACCATTAATAATTGAGTACGTATTCTCGTGATTTTACATGTCCATATATTCTCCAAAAAAAAAAAAAAAAAAACATCTGACATGTTTATATATTAATAAGCACTAAGCCCTATATCTGTGTGTATATATGTTTATATGACAAGCTTTTGAAAAAATAATAAAATTAATATTTCTAAAATTTATAAATTGAAATATATATATATATATATATATATATATATATATATATTGTTTTACTTTGTAATAAATAGTTAAATAAAAAAATTAATATCAATATTTTAAATAATTTAATAGAATAAATATTGTGTTAATATTTTTAACTTTTTAAACTAAGTATATTTTTAAATAAATATTAAAAATAAAAATCGTGTTAAACCATTAAAAAACCTACTACCGATTACTAAAAATATCCAAAATCGAGGTAAAGTAGTTATAATTATTAAGATAGATGGCTTCATTCGTCTCTGAAACCATTATAGGATGTCTTATTATAGGATGTGTTCATTAATTCGTAATAAAAATTAATTGAAATTAGAATGAGAATGAATTAGAATAAATGTATTCATTCTCTTTGATATCTTTGTAAATAAATCATTGTTTATGTTTAATTTTTGATTAATATATTATTTTTGTATTTTAAAAAATAATTAATATAATAATATTTTTAATTTTAATTAAAAATTAAATTTTACTTAAAACATCATCCTTATCTATTAAAAATAAAAAGGTAAAATTGTCTCAAAATTTGTATAAAAAAATTAAATTACTTAAGTAATTATGTTCTTTGGCAATAAGGATATTTCTAGAATATTACAAATTTTTAGATGATAAAATTTTCTCAAAATTTATATTAAAAAATGAAAATAAAGTTGGGAAAGGAAATGAATGAGAAGGGAGTTGGGAATGAATTTGTGGATGAATTTCGGAATCACTTGCATTTCATCTCCTGCACATTTTTTATGTTAAATAAACATGAACAAGGGAATTATTCCCATTCTTTAGTTTTCCTTTTCCAATTAGTAAACACATCACTGTATAATTTGGTTCATTCTTAATAAGTTATATTACTATTATACATTCAATTTAAATTCATATGTTATTTAATTAATTCATATAATAATTTAAAAGTATGTAAAATATATGACATGGGAAAAGAAATAGGAAATACTACTGTAGAAGGAAGAGATCTAAGGGTGTAACTGTTATTAACAAGAATGAATAACAGGTATACTATTGGAGATAAAATTAAGGAGTGTTAACTTCTTAATTTAATGAGTAAATCAAGAACCTTAATTGAAGGAGTAAATTAAGGAGTAAATCAAGGAGTTATCATTCTTAATTTAAGGATTAATTCAAGGAGAAAAACAAGGAATCCTTAATTCAATGAGTAAAATAAGGAATCCTTAATTCAATGAGTAAATCAAGGAATCCTTAATTCAAATAGTAATTCAATTAGTAAATCTCTTTATATATAGCTATAGAATTGTAATGAAAATATGAAAGAAAGAATACAACTTTGAGAGAGCTTGTTTTATTTGGCAAGGCCTTTAGGCCTTTGGCCTTTGGCTTTGGCGTTTTTAACTCAAATTTTTCAACATATACCCTTTCATGCATCAAGCCGAACTGTCGAAGAGTCAGCCATATCTGTAGGGGGATTTATGTGATTGTGTTCCACATGCGATTGCGAATGTTCGCCATGCCCCAAAAGATTATGACTAAAATAATAATAATAATAATAACCTAGCAATTCATCACATTATTTTTCTCAACAAAAATTAACGTTCCCGGACACCGACACTCTTCTTAGGGATATGTCTGAATGATTAGTTATTTGTATCTCTTATTCTTCACTTTGCCAATTCCCAAACTGTTGTTAAGAATTTCTATTGGCTTTGAATTTGATTGATATGGCCATGCCTAAAAGGTATTTTTTATTGTCCTCATCCCTCGGCATTTGGCATAACACTAAGGAAGAGAAGCAGGAAATTGTTGACAGCTAAAAAGCAAAGCTCAAGGAATATTTCAATTATTTTACTTGTTTTCTTGATTGATGTCGGCCTGAGTAGAAGTGAACAGTCCGATCCGAAGGCAGGATACTTTGGATGGCATACCTGACTCTACACACTTTAAGCGTATACCAACAAGTAGGAGGTCGATCCCATGAAACCATTCTCCTTGTAAAGTCAACCTCCAAATCGAGTTAGGGTAAATCTCAATCAATAAAATATAATTTGTACTGATTGTATCTCTTAAACACTCATATATGTGTACACATCATGTAATTAACACTTGTACGTGTAATGTTCTATAAATAGATAGAACTCTTATGAAATCTACACATTCAATCAATTATTTTGACTTCTTTCTAAGTTTTCTCTCTATAAAATCGGATCAACTCCATCGTGGGGCTCAGATTTTGAGATCGACTTTAAGTTTTTGACCCGTATTCTTTGGGATTCACTCTGAGCCTTGAGAGAATCTTGGAAAATCAGATGTGTCTCGTTCACAAGTTATACCGAAAACTCACAAACATTTATCATGCACTACCATGGTAGGAACTCTCTCTGGAGAAGGTCGAGGTTGGCTAACAAGGAAGCAATGACGACTCAAAAAAATACCTCACCAACCCTCAACGAGATCAGAGCTGAAGATACCTTCTCCACCAAGAACTAGCTAGCCAGTTCCTCGAACTGAGAAGAGAGCTCAAAGAAACCATTAGAGAAAATAGGTTACTATGCTCCCATTTAGAGGGAAGGACCATGAATGACCAAACAGATGATCCATTTAACAAGAAGACGAAAGAAACCCCCTTTCAAGATCAACAAGACCTAGTGATGAACAATGGATTCAAGAAAGGAAAAGCTAGGAGGCATGATTTCAAGCACTAAAATAGGCCAATAAGAAACAAGATCAGGCCTTGAAGGCAGCAAATGAGAAACATGAGAAAGGTAAAACCCATATAATGTGGACATGGATTGTGAGCAATTGCATATCTCCCCCTTTTCTGAAGAGATAAAGAACAATGAGCCACTAGCTAAGTTCAACGCCCCTAAATGTCCTGATTACTTTAGAACAAAGGACCCAGTAACACATGTGCAGCACTTCAAGATAGTCTTGGCTTTTATGAGTCTCACCTAGGGAAAAAGAGATGCCATTAGGTGAAAATTGTTCGTTGTTAAGACACTCAGAATTTTTTCAATAACTTGGTGCCCTGATCCATAATCTCATTCTCACAGTTCACTAGACTATTCGTCACGAATTATGCCTGCAACAAGCCCTTGAGAAAAGAATCACACCACATTTTCTCAATTATTCAAGAAAGGGAAGAATCCACTGAGGAGTACATGAAATAATTGAAGGAGGAAAAATTGGAAATCACTGATTGTCCTAGCTCCATAGCCACAGAGGCCTTTAGAAGAGGTCTCCTAAAGAATTTCAACTTATTTATCGAGTTAACCAAGATAGTATCTCATACATTAGAGCAATCATATAGGGAGGTAAGAAAGTTTGTTAACCTAGAGAAAGCTAGGTTTGGTCAAAGGTCATCAAACTAATGTGAAGGTGTTACCAAACAAAAAATATATAAGGATAAGCCCAAATAGGGCACATCAAAGTAACAAAAGCAAATGCTTCACACCAAATAATAGGGGGCGTACAATGGTAAAACAAATAGAGCACCTTAGGGAAAGTCATTATCTCCTTTTAAAGGTCTTCCCTTGAGAGTAGATCTAGCTCAAGCTATAATAAGGATGGAGGAGAACCTAATGTTAGATGGACACCAAAGATGAAATCCCCACTTAGAGACACATCCAAATGATGTGCCTTCCATAAATATGTGGGCCACAAAACAAGAAAATGTAGACACCTCAAAAAAGAAATAGAGGATTTTTTGGCAATGTAGACACATCAATAGAGTATACGAGAACTATTAAAACCAACAAACTCATCAAGTGATGGAAGGGAGCCCCATAATGAGCACATCATTAGGACTATACATACCATACATAAAGGACTTGGGATGAACAGAGCCTCAAATCACTCACCCAAAAGGTTTGCAAGAAAACTGCGCAATCCCCTCATTTATACACCTTGGATAAGGCAAGACCTATTGTAGAAATCATTTTCAATGAAAAGGATGATACCTTATCCCATCACGAGGACCCTTTAGTAATAACTTTGAAAATTGGATCTTATGATGTATGTCGAATAATGATTGATATGAGGAGTTTGGTGGATCTCTTTTTTCTAACTACTGCCAAGGCCCTAGGAGTTAAGGAAGCAGACATTTTAAGGAATAGCTCCCTCTCGTGAGGTTCAATAGTAACACCACCTACACAAAAGGAATGGTGGTATTTCTTTTCATGGTAATGTGGGTGATAACAATGACCAATTTTGTGATCATCGATGTCCTAACACATTACAATGCCATATTGGGAAGGCCATGGATACACAAAATGAGAAAAATTTCATCCATACTTCATCAAGTAATCAAATTCCCCACTAACGAATGCCCAGATGAGAGAAGGAGAGACCAAGAGAAGGCCATAAGATATTATAACACCACTATGAAAAATATTTCCCATAAGTAGAAATCACCAAGGGTTCTCCATCAAAAGAGACCATGGGGAAAAGGCTTGGTGAGGTTAGACAACCAAAATAGAATAAGATACCTCCCTATGGACATTAAAGGAGAGAACCACCCCTTAAAAATGGGTGGAGACTTGACAGTGGAATTAAAGGAACAACTCTCACAATTCCTCATGTCTAATGCATACATCTTCGCATGGACCCTAACAGATATGCCTAGGATTTACCCAAAATTCATAACACACCAACTAAATGTCAATGTATAGGTTAGACCCATTCAGCAATGAAAAAGGAAATTTCCAAGGGAAAATATTGAGGTGATAAAATGCCATGTGGCTACCCTTAAAAAGGATGGGGTTATAAATAAGGTCATCTATCCTTCATGGCTATAAAATTTAGTTCTAGTAAAAAAAAGCATATGGGTCATCCTATATATGCATAACCTTCATAGATCTAAACAAGTTGTGTCCCAAAGAATGCTTCCTCCTTCCAAGTATTGATCAACTGGTAGATACCTCTGTCAGGTTTGGGCTGATAAGTTTCTTGGATGCATACTCTCGGTACCACCAAATTAGAATAAACCCTGAGGATGAGGAGAAAAAATCTTTTATCACAAAAGAGGGAACATTTGGTTACACACAGATGTTGTTTGGATTGAAAAACACTAGGACCATGCCAAGAACCTAAAGGAGGTATTCTCAGTAATCTAGAGGTATGACATGGAGCTTAACCTCAAGAAGTGTGTCTTTGGTGGTGTTGTAAGAAAAATTCTTAGGGTATCTCATGTCATCCAGGGGAATTGAGTCCAACCCAAACAAAATACAAACTCTATTGAATATGAAGCCACCTATAAGCCTTAAGGGATTCCAACATCTAAATGGAAGAATAGTGGCATTAAACAAGTTTATCTCTAAATGCACCGATAAGTGTACGCCCTTCTTCAAAACTCTTAGAAAGAACACATTAGTCTTTTAGGATGAGGACTATGATGGAGCCTTTGAGAAAATCAAAAAGTACTTGAGCAAACCCCATGTTTTGGTCAGGCAACTCCAAGGCGGAATTCTTTATATATATTTGGTTGTGATACCTCCAATGTGTAGTGTTGTGCTCTTAACCAAAAGAGACAAGATTCAACACCATATCTACTACATCAGCCATGTTCAGACGAATGCCCAACGTAAATATCCAACCATTAACAAATTGGCTTTCGCTTTAAAATTTGGTGAATGGAAGCTCAAGTATTACTTTGACTCACACACAATCATGGTACTCACTTCTCACCAACTCAAAAGTATCCTAACGAGGCCAGATGTAGTAGGAAAGCTGGCATAAATTGCCATAGAATTGGGAGAGTATGACATTATGTACATGGCTAGAATAGCCATAAAAGGACATGTGGTGGTTGAGTTTGTGGCTGAGTTCAGTGAGAAGCCAGAGGTCATTGTCGATGAGTAGTAGAAGAAAGTATATGGGTTATACCAAAAGAAAAACCCAATCTGACAGGTATTTGTTGATGGAGCATACAAATTCAATGGTGTGGGACTAGGGGTGGTCACAATTGATCATGACAACAAATATTTTGAGTACGTGATCAGACTTGATTTCTAAGCAACTAATAATCTTGTAAAATATGAGGTGGCTATATTTGGAGCCTTGATTGCAAGGAAACTAGGGCCGAATAAGATCACTTTACATAGCGATTCCAAACTAGTGGTCAACTAGTTCTTATGGACATTTGAAGCTAGGGAGGGTAAGATGAAGGGGTACTTGGAAAGATTAAAGCAAGAATGCTCAAGATTTTCTGAGTTCGAGATCAAGAAAATAGCATAAAACTAGAATGGCCACGACGATGCTTTGGCCACTTTGGCATTAGTACGAGAGACCAAGCTCAACTGAGTAGTATCAGAAACAATCTTGGAAGAAGCATCTTTGGAAGAAGTCAAAAGAAAGATCGTGTGTGTGGATGCTCCCACCATCCCATGGTTCACCCCAATCTATAATTTTAAAAAGCCAAAAGAAAGGAGGACCTCAAGTCCGTAAAGGAAATCAGAGCCAAGGTAGGTCAGTACATGATCAAAGTAGGGAAAATATACCAAAAAATTCCACTCGTGGTTGGGCTATTGTGTATAGCCAAAGAAGGATCTAAAAGGTTGTAATTTGAAGCACATGAAAGATATTGTGGTTCACATTTAGGAGGGAGGAGGTTGTAACAACGAATTATGAGACAAAGCTATTATTGGTCCACTATACTAGCATATTGCATGAAATACACTCAAAAATGTGATAAATTTCAAAAATTTCTCCATTGTCACGCATGCCTCTAAATACTATGAAGGGGTTGGTTAGCCCTTGGCTCTTCTACAAATAGAGGCTTAACATAGTAAGACCCTTACCCTTAGGAAAGGGTCAAAATAAATTTCTACTTGTGGCCATTGATTACTTTTCAAAATGGATCAAATAAGAACCTTTAGGAAGAATTCGAGAGGAAGAGGTGATCTGATTTATATGGAAGTCTATAATTTGTTGCTTTAGCTTACCTAGAGAGCTCGTCACCGATATTGGAAGACAATTCATAGGACAAAGCATCAAAGAATTCACCCACAAGTACAACATACATATGTGCCATTCAATGCCATATTATCCCAAGACAATGGTCAAGCAGAATCTTCCAACAAGATAATAATAAGCCTATTAAAAAAGAGGTTGGAAAGTGCAAAGGAAAGATGCGTTAAGCAGCTACCTAGTACATTATGAAATGTTAGGACTAGCTCTTGGGGAAGCATTATGGAGAGTTCTTTCTCCCTAGTCTACAGAACTGAAGCGATAATACCAACTGAGGTCACAATACCCACTACCAAGTCAGTTTTAACAGAGGAATAAAACGAGGTAAGTAGAGCAATCGAAATGACCCTTGTAGAGGAGAAAATGGATAGCTTTAAGAAGAATGACCAATTATAAAAGAAAAGTATCAGAATATTACAACAGGAATGTGCACTTCAAAACATTTTCTAGTGATGATTGGGTTCTTAGAAAGGTCTTCCTTAACAAGAAGGAGTGAATGGCCAATAAAATGGGTGCTAATTGTGAAGGACTTTACCAAATAATTGGAACAACACCTAGAGAGGCCTATTTATTGAAAATAATTTAAGGAACTTAGGAGGGCACAAGATGGAATGTCAGACACTTGAAGAATATCACCTCTAATGTGTATTAATTTACCACTTCCATGTAACATCAATATAGGCATATCTATAGAATGACCCCTCTTCAGCAAATGATTCTCTCTCAGAAGTCTCCCACTATTTTATGTCACGGGTCGATCACCTCGGTTAAGAACTAAGTAGAGCACCCCAATGCTTGCAAATTTCAAGAGTTGTCCACCTCAATCAAGAACCAGGTTGATGCTTTGACATTGAAGGGAGAAATGAGCACATTGGTCAGGAACTAGGTAGAGTTCCCTTTTCCACTGTTTTATGTCACAGGTTGATCACCTCGGTTAAGAACCAAGTAGAGTACCATGACGCTTGCAAAGGTCATGAGTTATCCATATTGTTTAGGAACCAGGTTAGTGCTCTAACATTGAAGAGAGAGATAAACACATCTGTTAAGAACTATGTAAAGCTCCATCTCCCACTATTTTATGTCATAGACTAATCACCTGAGTTAAGAACCAAAAAAAGTACCCTGACACTTGGAATGGTCACAAGTTTTCCACCTCAATCAAGAATCAAGTCGGAGCTCTAACATTGAAGGGAGAGATATGCATCTCGGTTAAGAACCAGGTAGAGTGTCCTAACAATAGCAAAGGTCATGAGTTCTCCACCTCGGTAAGGAACCATGTCAATGTTCTGACATTGAAAAGAGATATTAGCACCTCGATCAGGAACTAGGAAAAGCTCCTTCTCTCACTATTTTATGTCACTGGATGATCACCTTGATTAAGAACTCAGTAGAATTCCATCACACTTACAATGGTCACAAGTTGTCCACCTCGGTCAAGAACCAAGTCTATAATCTAACATTGAAGGGAGATATGAGCACCTTGATCAGGAACCAGGTGAAGCTCCCTCCCTAAATTTTTTATGTCATAATTTTATCACCTAGGTTAAGAACAAGTCAGGTTATTCCAACAATTGTAGGTTTCGTACCCCAATAAAAAATGCAATGATAAGATAATCATGTAACACTCGAGCATTGCAAGTGCATGCTATCAAGAATATTTTCATTATTTGAAATTAAAAAACTTTTTATAAATTTATTAATACAAAGCTTGGCCCTCTTAGAGGGTCAAAAAAATTTCAAACATTTGGACACACGACTAGTGTCTGGATCATTGGTTTCTTCCACTAAGGGAAGTAGCTCGGCCTGAATCTCAATAATTTTCTTATGTACATGGGTCGTCGTGTCGGGATGAGTATACCTAATCATAAACATTATTCTCTCCAATTCTTTAGTAACTTCCATCACCTTTAGGAATACTCTTTCAAATCACTTTATATAGAAGCTCTCCCAATAGGATTCCCTATCTACAAGAGTGGCCATTTTAGTCAAGATCCTCCTCTCTTGATATTGACTTTAGAGTAACTTCTCTTTACAAGAAGTAAACTCATACTTGTTCTTCTCAAAAGGACTTAACTTTCCCTTGAGCTTGATCACCATGGATTTTTGTTCCTTAACCTTTCTTTTAAGCTTACCATTTTCCACTCTCAAAGCTGGAACTGAATGCATGTTGGTCTGATCAAAATCCATAGCTGATGAACGAAAACCGGCATCGCCGATCTTCGCAAATACTTTGGTTTTAATATTTATAAAACTCTCGCAAGTGCACGAATCATTTCGTAGAAAATGATAAGTATACTCCCAAGGTCGATCTAAGGAAGGAATGTGTGTGGTTTTTAATTTATTATTCAAACTTTTAAAAACGAAATTAAATCCTAAACATCCTGTCACGATATTTTGGGGTTTTGTGTTTTTAATCTAATTACATAAAATTAAACATAGATTCAATAAACATTTATGCAAATTTTATCATTTATAATGGCGGAGTATTTATGGATATAATAACTAAGTTAATTATGCTTGCTCATATTATCTAGGTTATTAAGGATATGAATTGATATTTATTGATTCTCCCTTTTTTGTATGAATACCACCTTTGGTGGGGTTAGATATTCTTTGTTAACTAAACAAATCAATTAACACCTATGGGTGGGGTTGATAACTAATTTGCTTAATTAAATTAATTCCTTTTTCTAAGAGATTGAAAATGAACCATTTAAATGCCACCTTTGGTGGGGTTAGACAGTTTAAACTTTATTCAAGGTGTCCAAATTAAACCCAAGAATTTAGTTATCCGAGTACTAACTTTCAAGTTTTAAAACCACTACCGAAAACATGTTGTCAATACATTTTCAGATAATAATTCTTATAAAAACTTTTGAAATAGAGCTTCACTCTAACTACCGGGCGATTGTACCATCAAATAAAAGAGCACTACTCTAAATCAGACCGGATAACTAAACCTTAAAATCTAATTTTCAGGTTTAAGTTTGTAATGAAAAATAATATATTTCTCTCTAACATTCTTAATATAAAATCATGAATAAAAATAAAATCAATTCATTTTAGAGATTTTTACCTATTTAATATTTCGCAAGCATAACAACGTTATTATTACATCATGTTTACTAAATAGCAAGCACAGTTAAATTTAACCACAGACAAATTAAATATAACATGTAAGAATAAAGCATAAAAATAACTGTAAAGAAAATAAAATCCTTACAGAACTTCGACGCTATTCCCTTTGCTGGAAAAACTCCAAGCGGAATTTGCACTCCCATTTATTGAATCAAAAAGCTAAAATATTACAAAAACATAACTAGTTCTTCCCAAAAAGGGAAGAACTCTAAAACTAAGAGAAATTAACTAAAAACTAAGAAAAACTAAAAAAACCTAAAAATCTAAGAAAAGAGAGAAAGAAATAAGAGAGAAGTGTGTTTTGAAGGTGTCATTTTAAGTGAAGGGAAGGGGGGTATTTATAGGTGAGGATGGAGAGAAAAAGTAGAGAAAAAAATGTTAAAAAAATGTAAAAACGCGGATTATTGATTGCTGACGTCATTTGATGATGTCAGCATGACATGGGGCGGCTGCACAGTACCGGGTATGAACAGTACCGCGGCTGCACAGTACCGGGTATGAACAGTTCCGAGTCTGATGAACAGTACGCGCGGATGAACAGTACCGCGGATGAACAGTACCCGCGGATGAACAGTGCCGCGCGCTGCTGCTTGGGGCGGTGCTGGGCGCTGGGGCGCGGCGACCGGGCGGCGCGGCGGCGCGTTTTTCTCCTTTTTGACATTTTTGACCTTTTTGACCCATTTTGTCCAATTTTTCCATATTTGTCGACCTTTCCGCATTTATTTATTAATATATTTGTGATGTATTGCTTCCAGTATTCCTCTTTGAGTTTTTAAGTTGCGTTTTTAAGCCAAAATACCTGAAAAACAATAAAAATACCCGTGATTCCGAAAAAGACAAATTTATATAAATATATGATAAAACATATAAATATATATATTTTTAATCAATTAATGTGCATAAAATCATGGTTATTTTAGTGCTTTTTGAGCACTCATCAATAGCGTTTGACTAAAACAATATGGAGGAATTCACAAAAAACATATAATGTAAGAATTAAAAAAGAGTCCTTGACCCTTTTTATAGGGGATGATGTTGAGAAAAATAAAAATGACACATGATATCAAAAACAAGTAGGTAGGACAACATCATAAATAGATAATGATTCAGACAAATTAACTTTTCATTAATAAAATTGATTTTTTATTTCACAAAGTAAGGATTACAAAGTTGGAGCTCGTGACCACACAAATAGAAGTGGTGTCAAGCTTGAAAGAGGAAAAAATAATTAGGTCCAGAAAATTAAGGGTCTGCGTGCCCTACCCTTACACCTGTCGCCTCGAGCCTATCCTCTCTCTCACTAGAGCTTGATTCCTCCTCTCCTCCCCCCTCTAGAGAAAGGGTAAGCGTGTATAGAAGAGTGAATGGGATATTTAAAATGTGATAATAATACTCACCTATGTCCTTCTTCTTGGCATCCATTTTAAAAGATTTCATAGCCATGTCATACCCACTCTCTATACTCGACTCAAACTTCTTAGCCATGACATCAAGCTCGGCCTTTGACTTTTTGGCCTCTACAAAAATGGCCTTAACTCTTTTCTGAGCCTCCTCGTATCTTTTTCGGGCCTTCTCAATCTCATACTTGCCTCATCTTTGAGCTTTCTCAAACTCAGTAACATGCTGGGCATACTCATTTAGCTTGGTGGTGGCCTTTTTCATTTTTTCTCTTTATCAATGGCCTCACCTTCCCACTTGTTTACCCTTAATATAAGTGCAGCATACCTAGACCAAGTAGATACATGATCATATTTTTCATGTTCCATCTTGTCCTTCAAATGACCTATGCTTCGATACCTGTTAAAATCATAGAACAACACCATTGAAACAAAAGAAAGGAAAAAGGTCATACAAATATTTCGCGAGCTCAAACTTGTAAAAACAAATACAAATATTTCATTAATACACAAAATGTGAGCTAGCATACCTAATACAATTGGTGATGGATGATATCATCAAAGGTAGCATCCTCACAGATAGCCTCAAGTTTCTTCTTGTGCGCTTCAGTAGGATGTTGACTCAAGTAATGACCAAGCTACTCTAATTCCAAGCACCGATTTAAAAAAATCCCATCCATATCGGTGGTAAGATCATTAAGGATTTCCATTCCCTTTTTCGAGTCCCATATAGGATGGCCACGCTCTTTAGGACCCGAGCAAGGAGGTGGATTTCCATGTTACTCTTGTGATAAGGATTGAGGTGTAAAGAAATTCAGAGGCTCGAGGATGAGCATGGGCTCATCTATGACCACTTTCTTCTTCTTTTTTAAGGCATAGGTTGACCTTCCTGGCTAGACGATCTAACCATATTTTTACCTTTGGACAAGTCCCCCCAAGAGTAAGAAATGTACCATTTTCGGAGCTCGCCCTACTCTGAAAATGAGACAAGAACTGTGCAGTTGTAAATTCCATAGGATCTGCAAAACAAGAAGTGAGAGGATTTTATTTTCATCACGTCATGCCATAAAAGCAAAAAAAAAAAAAAGGAAGTCATAGGGCTAGTTCACCATAATCAGCTACCACCTCGAACCTTCCCCCAAAGTCTATGGAAGTTATTTAGTGCCTAGGAGTATCTCAAGGTTTATGAATGATCCTAAGAAGGGTTCTACCAAACCATATCTCATCAACCCACATGCAACAAAATGCAGGGTGTTCGGAAAATTCTTTCAGGGTTTTTTTCAGGTAGATAGTTCTCGATATCAACCAAGCATTTCTTTGCATCTAGACTCAAGGTAATGATGTGGGAACCCATATTCCTTATCAAGAACTTAGTTTCATTCCAAATTCTCCTTATCAATCTTATATCACTAGTACGGGACTCCTACCGACCTGAGACATAGAAGAAGTATCCCTTCCAATTCTTCTCATTCTTAGACAGAGACATATGCATACCCTAATCCTACTTCACAGATATGTATACCTTTCTCAGGTCAATGGGGTTCTAAATCAAGATGTAAGCTCTATTAAAATCGTCCATCTCTAAATCCACCCCGAGTTCTTAACATATCAATGTTAGGCATAGTAGATACCTTTACCCATTAGGCATCAACTGTCCTAGCATGAGTTGAGTCCTAATCAAGAATCTCCTTATGAAAGGGTATAAGAGGAACCTCACCCCTAACCATAGCACCTTCTCATGAAAGACATTCTACCCAAAAGAAGGTTGGTTACTATCATAGGCTCTCTCTGGTGGAATCATTATCTGAACCAAGGAAGAGATGTTGTAGGTTCTCCTTAACCTCTCCTCATCCTGAGGCACCATCCTACTATTCTTAACTATGGCCGACCAACCTCTAGTACAACATGTTGGTTTCCTAGACCCTTTATTCTTTTTCTCCCGCATCCTAGCTACCAATATTTAAGTATGTACACTCAACTTAATGGTTGGAGTGGATTAAGTATGAATGGTAGAAGTAAAGGGTTAAGGCGAAGATTGACTTGCCTTACTAGAAGATTTTGATTTAGACACGTCACTAGCATTAGGGTATTGAAGGCTTTCCCAAGAGCTAGATCCTCAGGTTAAGGTCTCTTCTCAGTGCATTATCTATAAGAAACCACAAAACATAAAAAGGATAGGTAAGATGAGAGAAGAATGAGTTACCTAAGTTCAATTTTGAAAATAAGGGGAAGTAATTCTTTGAAAACCGACCTGAAAAGAAAGAAAAATGTTAAGACTCTCAAGGCTTATACTCTAAAAACTCGAACAAATAAAACTATAGCTCGAGTTGAATTCTTACCACCAAACTAAAAAACCTTTGATAGCTTGAGCTAATGCGATAGAGTGTTTTTTCTTTACTATTTGTCTATTGTGCAAGAAATGATGGTAAGTACCAACCCAAGCACCTCTTTATATAGAGGTATCTAATTTCTCTCTCTAATCAACTAATATGCATTTATTAGAGGAGTTGGACAATTTGTATCCGCTTTCTGGTAATTACTCACCCACCTCAATCCAAATCTCGAGCTAAAAGAGTAGAAGGACTAGATGTTTGGACATATGGACAGTCTGTAGCCTAACTCGAGCCAAAGTGAGCAATCCGAGCCAAAGATGGAATACTCTGGATGGAATACCTGACTTTGCATACTTGGGATATACAAGTAAGTATGAGGTCAATCCAAGGGAACCACTCTCCATGTAAGACCGACCTCCAACTTGGTATGTTGTACTTTATATCGATTGTATCCCCATAACACCCATATATGTGTAAATATCATGTATTCGACACATGTACATGTAATATTCTATAAATACATAGACCTCTTATGGAATCCACACATTCAGCCAATTATTTTGACTTCTCTCTAAGTTCTCTCTTTATAAAATCGGATCAATCTCAAATAGTTATTGTACATTCAGTTATTTAGCTTTGCTATAATTTTAACTTTGTGTTAATATCTATGTTTTTTCCTTTTAATGAAAGTGTTGTTAATATATTACAAGGAAATGTTGAGTTATCATTTATGCTATTTTAATTTATCAATGTATTATTCATGAAGTGATTTTTTTTGTTACTTTATTTGGACAATATGATATGCACAAAGTGTTTTCTTTTTTGTGTTCCTGTCGTTATTAGTCAGTTAACATCCATCCTTAATTGTTCTGGGTTTTAGGTATTTTGGGGAATCAATTATATGTTTGGTTTCTTGACAGTTATATCAAAATCATTTTCATCTATGACAAGATTAGAACAATAAGTAGATTTTATTACTAAGGTAAAATATATAGTAGAAATATAATGTTCTTAGTTTTGTTTCTTATGTTTCACATAGGATTTTGTGTTAAGTTCTTTTTTTAGGTACCATTGGAGTCTCACGTAAAAAATTTATAAACTACCTTATGGAATTTTAAACTTTATATAACCAATCATTTTGCTTGTATGAAGCATCCTAAAGAAAAATATTTAAAAATTTATTTCTTTAGTTTAGAAGTTGAAGTCTTCATCCGTGAGATAGAAGAATATCTTTAGGTTAGTCTTATTATAGAATTGCTAGAGTGTTTGTCTAAAGATTGATAATATAGCTAGGTTAGTCCTATTCTATATTTGGTAGAGTGCTTGCCTACATAATAGATTCCTTTTGTGTGTTTTATAACACAAATATGATGGTCTCTTACCAGGGAGTGAGCTAAGTTAGTTTAAACTTTGTTCATCTATTTCTTATCTTCTAAGTGCTTTCATATTATTAGTGTACTTGTGCTTCCTTATTACATCAGGTCATATCAGAGAAAATTTCATATGGATCCAATGAAGCATAATAGACATATTCCATGAAAAGAGTTTCAAGAATCCCGTCAATAGATGAATCAAACTTTCGATAAAATGATTGAATTACTAGCATTACTAAACACAAATATTAATCAATCTATTATTCAAAAAGATTATGGACTAACTCCAAATCAAGATCTTTCTCAAATAGAAAAGATGATCCAACACAACATCAAATATGAGCCCTCAAAAAAGAAAGAATCACCTAAAGCTTTAAAAATGGAGAAACAATCTATTGAAAGTAAGGTTCTTGAGTTGTTTCTGACCGAAGAAAAAAATGATACAAGCATTGAGGTCAATAAACCTATGTTCTAAATCATGAAAATTCAAAATGAAGATATTTAAGATGAAATCTCTTCACAAGGTGAGTTTTTCCAAGATCTAAAAACTATTTCCATAAAGAAAGATTCACATGTCATGGTACTTATAAATGTTCGTAAAGCTAAAGAGCCAAGTGTCTCTACTACTTTCAAATGCAATCAATTATTTGATATTACAACAAAATATTTTTCAAAGTAACAAGAGTTATCAAATCATCTTCAAGATACCAAATCATATTTCATCATTTCCGAACTTGTTGAAAAGATTAATTTTTTACTAATATTATTTCTCAAATTCAAGTGGAACAACAAGAACCAATTTTGAAAATCTATGAGTACTACAAGCATTATTGTCCTCATTTAAAGAAAACTTAAGGACAAGTTTTAAATAATTATAAGGGTATAATAGGGGACAAAATTAAAAAAATAAGTCGTTTTTATTACTAAGGCAAAATATGTTGTAGAAGTATAATATTCTTAGTTTTGTTTCTTATTTCCCAAATAGGATTTTGTTTATAGTTCTTTTTTTAATGTGATACTAGATTCTCACATAAAAACTTTATGAGCTACCCTATGGACTTTTGAACTATATATAGCCAAGCCTTTTGCTTATATGAAGCATCCTAGAAAAGAATCAATTTATAAATATTAAAGAAGTTATCTTCTTTGTTTTTTTCTTTTATTCCTAATATTTTAGGAGTAATTCTTCTTCTTCTTCTTTTGGAATTTGAAGTCCTCATCCGTGAGATAGGAGAATATCTTTAGGTTATTCTTATTCTATAATTACTAGATTGTTGGTCTAAAGATAGTTAGTATAGCTAGGCAAATCCTATTATATATTTGCAAGAGTGTTTGCCTTGATAATAGTTTCTTTTTGTGTGTTTTATTACACAAATACGAGGGCCTCTTGCTAGAGAGTGAGCCTAGTTAGTCTAAATTTTGCTCATTTATTTTTTATTTTTATAAGTGATTTTATATTATTGGTGCACTTGTGCTTCCATCCCGCAACAGTTTGTATTCGAGCAAATTTCATGTGAGTTCAATAAAGCATAATAAAGATGTTCCATGAAAAACGTTCAAGAATTTCATCAAGAGATGAATCAAGCTTTCGATAAAATAATTTCATTACTACTATTATTAAACACAAGTATGAATCAAGCTTCTATTCAAAAATATTATGGACTAACTCAAAATCAAGATATTGCTCAAATGGAAAAAGTGATCCAACATAGCGTCAAATATGTGCCATAAAAAAAAGAATTTCCTAAAGCTTAAAAAATAGAGAAACAATCTATTGAAAGCAAGGTTCCTGAGTTATTTCTAGCCAAAGATAAAAATGATGAGAATATTAAGATCAAAAAACTTATATTAAAGATCATGCAAATTCGAAAGAAAGATCTTGAAGATAAAATCACTCCACAAGGCAAGTTTGTCTCAATCTCAAAATTATTTCCATAAAATAAGATTCACATGTCATGGCACCTGTAGATATTCCTGAAGTTAAAGAATCAAGTGTCTTTACTACTTTCAAATATAATCAATTATTTGATACTGCAACAAAATATTATTTAAAGCAAAAAGAGTTATCAAATCATCTTCAAGATATGGAATCATATTTCATCAATCCCAAGCTTGTTGAAAAGATTAATTTTAAAGGTGAACATGTAGATAATATTTGGCTAATATTGTTTCTCAAATTCAAAGAAGTGGAATAATAAAAAGAACAAATTTTAAAGATTTATGAGTACTACAAGCATTATCGTCCTTATTTAATGAAAGCTTAAGGATGGGTTTTAAATAAGTAGAAGGTAATAATACAGGACAAAATTAGAAAAATAAGTAGTTTTTATTACTAAGGCAAAATATATAATAAAAGTATAATAACCTAAGTTTTGTTTCTTATGTCCTATATAGGATTTTGTTTGGAGTTATTTATATATATATATATATATATATACTACTAAAATCCCACATAAAAAATTTATGAACTATCCTAATGACTTTTAAACTATATATAGCAAGGCCTTTTGCTTATATGAAGCATCCCAAAAAAATCAATTTATAAATATTAAAGAAGTTTTTTTTTCTTTCATTTGGAAGTTGAAGTCATCATCTGTGAAATAGAGGAATATCTTTAGGCTACCTTTACTCTAGAATTTCTAGAATGTTCGTCAAAAGAAAGATAATATAGCTAGACTAGTCCTATTCTGAATTTGCTAGAGTGCTTGTATATATAATAGTTTTTTTGTCTTTTTTTTAGAACACAAATATGATGACCTCTTATCAGAGAATGAACGTGGTTATTCTAACATTTGCTCATTTATTTCTTATTTTCTAATTGCTTTCATACTATTAATATACTTGTGCTTCCTTACTATGTCAGGTGGTATTAAATTGAATTTCATATGGGCTCAATGGAGCATAATAAAGATATATCACTAAAAGAGTTTCAAAAATTTCGTCAAGAGATGAATCAAGCTTTAAATAAAATGATTACATTACTAGCATTATTAACCACAAGTATCACTACTAAAAAATGACCTTTTAAGTCAATTTTCGTGAATCAACTTAAAACAGGAGTACCTAAAATTTAAAGTCGGTTCTACCCATGAACCCACATTAAATTTTAAGTCGATCCTAAGTGTTAATTGACTTAAAATTTCATATCCCCTTTTAAACATATTTTAGTTATGTTCTGCTAACCTCAATGCATGTTTTCAATCACTTAATAGTAGAAAAAACCAAAATATGTTTAAAAGAATTTTTAAATGCATTCTATTAATTGAAAGATTAATTATTAATTAATTACTTAAGAACTAAATTTATAACAAAAAATAATTTATATACAGTACTACATATATATATTTAACTTAATTACAATATCATTAAATATTATAAGATACCTATTCTATTCAATATCATCGTATTCTTCTTCTAATTCTTCTTGTGATCTTATATTTTCAAGCATATGTTCTATCCATTTTTATCATAAATCATCAAAAATTTGCATATCATAACCTAACTTGCTCCAACTAAAGAACTGCATGTATTTAAATTCATAATAAAAATGTAATATCATGAATTCACAAAAAATAACTTATATATGTTAAAATAGTATATTAGTAAAAGAGATTACCACATCGATACCGGAGTGATATAACAATAATCTAATCCATTTGAAATCATATTAGCACTGTATTAATATTTTGCCTATAAAATATGAAGCTATCTGAAATCAAGCTAGTATTTTTAATGCTATAATGAGCTATAAATATGAAGTCAATTGTAACTCTGATTTGTTACTTGGGTTTGTTGAGTTTTTGTGCTCAAAAACTACTTCTTTTGGAAAAAAAACAACTTATAATGAATTTAAATTTTGTTCGGTATAAAACCGATGTTATCCATGTAGGACGTAGCATCGGCTCCAGGTGTCAACCAACGCTATCTACGTAGCGTAGCATTGGTTGACACTTGGAACTGGCGCTATCCACGTAGCATAGTATCGATTGACATATGGAACCGATGCTACGTCCATTGTGGATAGTGTCGATTGATATGTAGAACCGATGCTACACATGTGGATAAATTCTTTTCTCTTCTTTCTTCCCCAGACAGAAACTATTCAAACGTTGTATAACTCTCAAAAACCCAAAACCTCGTCACTTCTCCTCCACTCTTTCTCATTTTCCGACCACCAATTCTAGCGTCGGTTAGTGGGTTTTCTTCCTCTCTAACTAATCTTTTAGATCCTTTTTGAGCAAAATACTCAAAAAAACATTATATCCATTTCTCACTTACAAAAAAACTATTTTTTTCTTCATTTCCTTCGTTTTGTTACTTCATTTAATCTTGTAAGTATTTTTATTAATCCTACACACTTATTATTCGTATTTTTTCTATTATTATGTGTTATTATTTATGTGTATAATTTTTTGTATTATATATATAGGTTTGTATTATAACATCAGGAGAAGAATATAATGATCTTGAATAAGATAGAATAACACCATGGTAATTTTTCTACTATTAATTAATATTTTATTTTTCAATTATTTGTATTATTTAAACTATTTGTTAAATAGATTTTATTTTTTTCCGGTTATTATTTAGTGATCGAATACAAGTTTTAATTTAAGTATAATAGAAAATGAGTAAATTTTGTAAAAAAAAATTAAAAATTTAAATTTGGTTCACCGCGTGAACCGACTTTACGTTTTAAGTCATTTCATTTAAAGTCAGTTCAGCGAACCGACTTTAATAACCTTTTTTGTAGTAGTGTTAAAACAACAATTACTCTTAAAGATATGATGATTCTTTGTGGGTTTCTTGTACTTGGCTTGCCAGTGACTACTCCCATAAATGACCAGGATGATCGTATCTAAATGCATAATATATCTCATCTTTTCCTACAAGTTATTCGATTATTTCACCCATTTTTATTTGTTCTTGAATTGTTCTCTATATATAATAAAGTAATAAAATATATCATACATTATTACATCAATATGAAAAAATCATAACAAGGACTCTATATCAAGTTAAATTACTTACCAACTTATTAAGTTATTCTTCTCTTGGTTTATTCAAAGACTTTATATTCATTAAGTGGTTCCAAATATGAAAACACATAATTAATTTCTATCGAATGTGAAAATTTTGTATTCCTTTCATGCCTTATTTGCAATCTTGTAACACTTGTTTATGCAATTATTGAGTACTTTAAAATGATTCTATAAAAAAACATTTTAGAGGAGATATAATATAAAAAGGATATAATATATGTAATTAATTATAAAACAAAAGAGACTTACATAAATTATTTTTCATATCTTATACTTTTCAGCATCTTTAACCTTAAACTTTTACATTTAACACATGGGTATCAACTCATATTAATTTCATTATTACTATTTCTATGGAAAATTCCAAGAAAATTTAACCTCTAGAAATATAATCCTGCCCAATTCTACACTTTGACATCCAAGATTTTTTTCATTTTCTATTGATGATATTAAACATATTAAATATGTATCCAATAAAATATAATTATAATCACTAATATATTTTAGATATTATTATATATGAAGTCATAAATTATTAAAATATTCATCAAAATATCATATAAAAATAAATACATAAAATCCAAACAATTAATAAATTGATTATAACATTAAAACTAATAATATTAACAATATATAATATAATAATAATTTATATACGTATATAAATGCATGTAATAAAAATAAATATTTTATACATATATATATATATATATATATATAATAATAATAATAAATATTAATAAACTCATTATACATTATATATATACAAATATATTTTATATTATATATATATATAATGTACATGTAAATAATTTTTAAAAATTTTAAGTTTAAAATAAATTAATATATATCAAAAAAATAACATAAAATTATTAAAATAAATAAATAAAAATATTTTTTCTTTTTTAAGCTTCAATAAAAAAAATACACGATCTATATAACACAAAAATATATAATCAATAACAGATAATATACATTAAAATAAAAAAAATATATGAATAATAAGTGTAAAATAATTTCTAAAAATACTTACAAAAGTAAATGAAGTGACAAGATGAAGAAAATGAAAAAAAAAAGTGTTTGGTAAGTGAGAAAGTGAAAAAAATGGGTATAAAAAATTTGAGTATTATACTAAAAAAAATAGTAGATTTAGAAGAGAAATTGGCCGGAGAGGAAGAAAACCAAATTGACGGTGTTAGAAATTGTGGTCGGAAGTGGTCGAAAAAGGAGAAAGAAAATAGAAATAACGAACGATTTTTCTCTGTAAGGGAAGAGGGAAACACGAGCTAACATTGTCAGTAAATGGGGGAAAGAAAAAGATAAGAAAAAAAATAAGGTAGCGTCACTTGACACATAGAATCGACAATACACGTAGGATTTTAAGTCGATTCTACGTGTCAACCAATGCTACACATGGCTCATGTTAGTTTACACATAGAACCGACTTAAAATCCTACGTGTAGCGTCGGTTCTATGTTTCCACCGACTTAAATAAATTGTAGAAAAATAAAATAGTAGCATTGATTGACATATAGAACCGACATTACACGTAGGATTCTAAGTCATTTATATATGTCAATTGACGCTACATGTAGCTTGCATCATTTAACACGTAGAACCACACTACACATAGGATTTTAAGTCAGTTCTACGTGTCAACCGAAGCGAGCCACTTGTAACGTCGGTTGACACGTAGAACCAACTTAAAATCAAACATGTAGCGTCATTTCTATGTGTCAATCGACATAATTATTTTATTTTTCTATAATTATTTAAGTCGATTGATACGTAGAACTGACTTAAAATTCATTATAAATCAGTTTTAAGCAAAAAATAACTTTAAATCACAATTTAAATACCCTTTTATTATAGTAGTGTATGAATCAAGCTCATATTCAAAAAGATTATAGACTAACTCAAAATCAACATCTTGCTTAAATAAAAAAGATGATCCAACAGAGCATCAAATATGAACCATCAAAAAATGAAGACTTACCTAAAGCTTTGAAAATGGAGGAACAATCTATTGAAAACAAGGTTCTTGAGTTGTTTATGGCCGAAGACATAAATTATGAGAGTATTGAGGCTAACAAACATATGTTGGAGACCATGCAAATTTGGAAGGAAGATCTTGAAGATGAAATCTCTTCACAAGGTGAATTTTTCTCAGATCTTAAAATTATTTCCATAAAAGAAGATTCACATGTTATGGCACTTGTAAATGTTCATAAAGTTAAAGAGTCAAGTGTCTTTACTACTTTCAAATGCAATTGATTATTTGAGACTACAACAAAACATTTTTCAAAGCGTCAAGAGTTTTTAAATCATCTTTAAGATACCAAATCATATTTTACCATTCCTGAACTTGTTGAAAAGATTAATTTTAAAAGTAAGCATGTTGACAATATTTGGGTGATATTATAACTCAAATTCAAGAAATTGGAACAACAACAAGAACCAATTTTGAAAATCCATGAGTACTACAAGTATTATCGTCGTCATTTAGAGAAAATCAAGGACAATTTTTCAACAAGTACAAAGGAATAATACGGAACATGATTAAAAAAATAAGTGATTTTTATTACTAAGGTAAAATATATAGTAGAATTATAATATTAGTTATTTTTCTTATGTCCCACATGGAATTTTGTTTAGAGTTCTTTTTTTATATACTATTAAATTCACATAGAAACTTTATGAACTACTCTATGTAATTTTGAACTATATATACCCAAGTACTTTCCTTGTATGAAGCATCCTAGAAAAGAATAAATTTATAAATATTAAAGAAGTTTTTTTCTTTCTTTCTTTTTCTCTTATTCTTAATATTTTAAGAGTAGTTCTTATTTTTTTCGTTTAGAAATTTAAGCCATCATCTGTGAGATATAGGAATATCTTTAGACTAGTTCTACTCTAGAATTGCTAGAATACTCGTCTAAAGATAGATAATATAGCTAGGTTGGTCCTATTCTAGATTTTCTAGATTACTTCACTAGATAATAGTTTTCTTGTCTTTATTTTAGAACACTAATATAAGGGCCTCTTATCAGAGAGTGGGCCTGATTAATCTAACCTTTACTTTTTTTCTTATTTTCTAAGTGTTTTCATATTATTGGTGCACTTGTGCTTCCATCCTGCATCAAGTAGTATCAAGGCAAATTTTATGTGAGTCCAATGGAGCATAGTAGAGGTACTCCACAAAAATAGTTTCAAGAATTTCATCAAAAGATGAATCAAGCTTTCAATAAAATTATTACATTACTAGCATTATTAAACATAAGTTTGAATCAAGCTCCTAATAAAAAAATATTATAGACTAACTCAAAATCAAGATCTTGCTCAAATGGAAAAGATGATCCAACACAGCATCAAATACGAGCCGTCAAAAAAGGAAGACTTACTTAAAGTTTTAAAAATGAAGGAATAATATATTGAAAGCAAGGTTCTTGAGTTGTTTATGGTCGAAGACAAAAATGATGAGAGTATTGAGGCCAACAAACCTATGTTAGAGATCATGTAAATTCAGAAGGAAGATCTTGAAGATGAAATCTCTTCACAAGATGAGTTTGTCTCAGATCTAAAAATTATTTCCATAAAAGAAGATTCATATGTCATGGCACTCGTAGATGTTCTTGAAGTTAAAAAGTAAAGTGTCTTTACTACTTTCAAATGCAATCGATTATTTGATACTACAACAAAATATTTTCCAAAGCAACAACAGTTTTCAAATTATCTTCAAGATATCGAATCATATTTTACCATTCTTGAACTTGTTGAAAAGATTAGTTTTAAAGATAAACATGTTGATAATATTTGGCTGATATTATTTCTCAAATTCAAGAAAGTGGAACAACAATAAGAACTAATTTTGAAGATCCATGAGTACTACAAGCATTATCGTCCTTGTTTAGAGAAAAATTGAGGACTAATTTTAAATAAGTGAAAGGGAATAATACATGATAAAATAAAAAAAATAAGTAATTTTTATTACTAAGGCAATAGAAGTATAATATTCTTAGTTTTGTTTCTTATGTCACAGGTAGGATTTTGTTTAAAGTTCTTTTTTTATATACTATCAGATTCACACATAAAAACTTTATAAACTACTCTAAAGACTTTTGAACTATATATAACCAAACACTTTGCTTATATGAACTATCCTAGAAAAGAATCAATTTATAAATATTAAAGAAGTTCTCTTTTTTATTTATTTTTCTCTTATTCTTAATATTTTAGGAGTAATTATTTTTTCTTTCGTTTGGAAGTTCAAGTCATCACCCGTGAAATAGAGAAATATCTTTAGGTTGGTATTATTCTAGAATTGCTCGAATGCTCGTCTAAAGATAGATAATATAATTTTCCTATTCCTATTCTAAATTTACTAGAGTGCTTGTCTAGATATAATTTCCTTATGTTTGTTTTATAATATAAATACGATAACCTCTTTCTAGAGAGTAAGTCTCATTAATCTAATTTTTTTTCATATATTTCTTATTTTCTAAGTGTTTTCATATTATTAGTTCACTTGTGCTTTTGTCTTGCATTACTATCTCGTACTCATTCTCAAGTGAGACATTTAATTTATTTTAAAGTTTTTAAATGAGATGTTGTGGGATTGGTTAATAATGGGAATTTGTAGTAATAACATTTTTTTATACCATATAACAGCAACTAATATGTCAAATAATTATTTACAAATAGTAGAATTTATTTTTTTAACATATAATTAACTACCATGTAATAATAACACAATTTGTGGTAAATAGATTTTTTTGCCATAAAGGAGTCAAATGTGGTGGCAATGACTTACTTCCCCTTTAGGATTTGCATGAGTCCAGTTTTTCATGGTCTCCAACTCTTCGTTATCACCATAAAATTATTGATTGTTACTTGAGTATGTGATGACCTAGTATATTAAGTAAATTAAATTCAAAATTAATGTAACTTCGGGAGAAAAAAATTCCAATATTTGATACGGTACTCAAGAGAAATAAATAGCTTTCTGGAGCTCATCACAAACGTTGTATGGACGTATCAATCTTATGTCTCCAATTTTTATTTTTTGGGGATTATGTCTCCTTCATTTGCTTTCATATTGTTATACCAATTCACAGTTGTGCTACTTGGAGTACAAGTTCGTCTCCATCATTCCTTTAAGAAGATAGCTTATAATTTCCTGTTTGCATCAATGGTGACTGTCCGATCATAAGAGGGTAGTGTCATGGATAAAGATGATGAGCCACAAAAGAGTGCGATCCTAGAGAATGAAGACATGTCTCCAAGAAATTTATAAAACGACCTGCTATTGGCGACAATGTGTTGATAAGCAAGTCCTATGCAAATGATATGGTTGGGGAAGATAGTAATATTAATGGCCAGCAAAGGAAACTTGGATGATGATGATGATGATGATTATGTTATGCTGGTAGTTGTGGCACAAGTGGGTGAAATTCATCAGCATTTTTTCTGGTTACTGCTACAGAGGTGTAAGAAACTGCAGTCTCCAATTGAGATAAAAGTTAAGGAGACAGAGCCTGGCAGTGTTCATAGACTATCACAGGCTTGTTGGGTTCGGGAGGAAATAGGGTTCCAACAAAAGGATAGAAGTACTGAGAGAGAGTAGAAACCTTACTCAAGAACATTAGACTAGAAACCAAGAAACATTAACTACCATGATGGAGAATTCGGACCAATGCTATATATATCCCACCCTGCGGTGCTTCCAGTTCATCTCTGTACTTGCTCTTTTTCTCAGGAAATTACCTAAACCAACACTCATTAAATTTATAACAAAAATAACACATCAATCTTAATAATATTATAGGTTAATAATCTTAATAACGTGAAATTATAGGTTAAATTTTTTTTAATAATAAAAATATGAGTAAGATATGAGAGGTGTTATTTTGTGATTAAAAGTTTTAAAGGAAGTTATTTTATTGTCTCCCCAATTTTACTTTGGTTACTAATGGGTAAAAACTGTAAAGCATAGATTAATCAAAATCTTCTCATTTAAAATTAACAAATAAACATGGAACATGGGTCGGGAATGATTCAATTCATAACACTCTAACTAGCATTTCTCCAGGAAGCAGATGAACCAAGGAATTCTATGCATTAAAACAAAAGGCTCTTCAGAACACGAGAACTTTAAATCTCAATTTCAGAAATCTAGTAGGGAAAAACATTTCAAGAACGTACATTGCATGATTTCTTATCCAGTTCCAATGGATACACAACAGTTTCAACATATCAAATTCGGACTGGCCAGAGTAAAATTGGCAGTTCAGCATATCCTACTCCTCTTTCTTGGAGGACTCTTTATCAACATTTCTTGTAGACTGGCTTATGCTAGCTTTGGCATCAGCGAGAAACAAAGGATCAGGCTCATGCTTATCAGGTTGCTCCTTCATTGCCATATAAATGTAAAATGCAATAACAACATTGACGGATATAACAGCAAGGAATCCACTCAAAAGTGTGAGAGAATAGGGAGACAAATCATTTAAACCTGTTTAAAATATAAAACATTCAAATCACCAGACAAGAATACCAAGATAAGCAATCATATGCAGAGTATGAGAATATTATAAATTTTGAATAGGAAAACATGGTATCATTAATAGAAAAGATTATCTTCATCAGACAGACTAAAGGGGAGAAGAAAATAGAACGAAGAGCCACCCAAGTCCATAACCTTTAACGAAAGCTCACTTTAGATCCGTATCTATTAGGTAGTGCAGTATAAGTCCGCTAGCTTTACAAAAAGATCACAGAAGTCCATTTTGTAAAGGTAATGTACTTGGATTGCATAATTTTTTTTGTAAAAGTAGAAAATATCCCAAAAAAAATACCCTCTTCTTTTATTTTGGGGGGGGGGGGGGAGGGGGGGGGGGGGGGGATTATCCACTTTTTTTCATTGGAAATATCCATATATTTTTTTTTTACACTATTCTCCACCACTCGGATGCCTAGTACCATAGCAAAGCAACAAAGAGGTCCCTAATGGAAGCTATCTCTACTGCCCACTTCAAGTCCTACAGCATAGATAAGGTTTTCCTTTTGTTTCTTTATCTTTTCTATCTAACCACAAAAATGCAACAGGATCTCTAAGGACAAGGATGATGTTAGTTAAAACACCTATAGTTTCTTATGTTAGTTTTTATTAGGTGCAAAAGGCCAAATGGATACAGCAATTACAACTATAGAACACAGTAGCAGACTTTATCATATAGATAAGAGTCAGATAAGAAGCCTTATATGTACTTATTAGAGTCGAACAACATTGAATTATAAGTAATAAAACAATCCTGTATATAACTTATTCATGAAAGAAAAAGAGAGTAAAATCCTTCATATGTTTAAGACTAAAACACGACTATCTCACCAGGAAACCAATTATTGTTGAACCCGTACAATATTGCGATGGGAGTAATCCACATGAATATTGATGCAAGAAAGAAATTCTGTACTACTCTGGCCATTATTATCTACAACCTACAAAACAATCAGATAATGATAATTACAAACTACAAAGAAAATTGAATATTCTACAAAAGAAAAAAAAAAAAAGAGGAAAAGAAAGATGGGAGAAACTAGTTAGTATCTTCATCCATCTGAAGCCGTTAAACAAAGCGATCAGTTTTTTATTATTAGAAAGCATACCCTAATTTCTGAAGAATTCTTACCGGACTCTCGACTCTCGACAGTCGACAGTTATAGTTTGATTCAATTTTTTCCCATGACTATTAACAATTGAATCTAGAATACACAAGGATTATACTCGAGAAATTGTAGAATTGTTCAGAATTGACTCAAATCCAAGTGAACAAAGTGAGTGTTGTGTTATAGACAAAGCATAGTGGTAATGAAGCTAGAATCGATATTTTAGCATCAGAATGAAAAACAATATGAATTAAGCTAAGGAAGAGGAGGCATAGACTAATTGTAAAAAACTAAATTACCTACGACGTCGTGGAAATAGGAATGTTGTAGTGTACGGAACGATAGTCGATTGCTAGTCGTGAAGAGAGAGAGAGATGAGAATTGAGAAGAGAGGATCGAAAGATCTGGGAAGTAGGATACGGTAATTCATTAATAAAAAAAAACAACTAATTTTACATTTTTATTAAATTAGAGTGGCACATCATTATTTATTATTATGAATTATGTCTGATTCATATAATAAAATTTTAATTTAATAGAAATGATATTATTATATTTATTTAGGTAATAAAATTAAAATTATATATATATATATATATGGTAAGAATAATGAAGGGCATTTTATTTAGTTAGTTACTATCTGCTACATCTTTTGTTAAAGATTGGGCGTAGCCAATCCAGTTCTGTTTAATACCACACTTAGCTAAGTTTTGAGCAGCAAAATTGGGGTTTCGTGGACAAAAACAACATGAAAAATAATGGGTTTGACAAATTAAATTCTAAATGTGAACTTTTTAATGCTAAGGAACACGCCTGATTGTTTTGATTCAATTATCAGCCTTGCAAGACCTATGTCCAAAGAGAAGCGCAAACTATTTCATATATAGCTCATACTTGGGCAGGCCGAGTCGACATCATATCGCCCATGAATCATCCCCCTTTTCTGTTGTTTCTGATCACACAACTTAGCCCAATGACTCCCTGTGCTGTATGAACAGCAGCGTTCACGTTAACTTTATACATACCAGGTGGCGTAGGTGGCCAAGAGTATGATCAATTTGTTGTAACGCTAGTTTATGTCCGCTTAAAATTTTCCAACTGTTGCAGCGACAACTGCTGTCATTATTTTACTCTGTTAAAATTATTTTATTTTTACTTATTTTGTCCCAACAATTAGTATCAAAGTTGATCTAGTAAAATTTTTAATATGCTTTATGGTTGCAACATAGATTTATTTGTCACATTAGAAAATATTTTATTAGATTCAAGGCATATTTATTTGCAAAAAAGGAAACACAGAGAAAAAAAAATGTCAAACTAGAAGGTAGATATTGAGAAATTTAATGACAATAATAATTTCTCTTTATGGAAAAGGAGGATGAATGATATTATCATTCAACAGAGATGCATAAGGTATTGCTGGGGAAAGAAAAAAATATAGTAACCATCATCGAGAAACAATTGAAGGAGATAGATGAGATTGTAGCTAGTACAATCCGTCTAAGTCTCTCAAACAGTGTCTTGCAAAATATTGAATCAAAAAATTACAAAACTACAAAAAAATAGGACTCTAGAAAACATGTACATGTCAAAGAACCTTACCAATAAATTTTATTTGTGGAATGAGCTATATTAGATGAGAAAGAAAGATAATGTGAGTATGATGCAACACGTTAGCAATTTCAACGATAAGCCTTTTCACTTAGCTAGGAAGATTCAATGCGAGTTTTGGCAATGAACAGAAAGTTATGATGTTGTTGGCATCACTACCCTCATCATATAATCATCTCACAACAATGATTTATACAAAAGACAAGATGGGATTTAAAATTATTGTAGAAGCCATGTTGTCATATGAGAAACAGAACATAGAGAGAGATTCAAAAACACAAGTCCTTATCACAAAATCTAGAGGGAGTAAACAGTACAAATAATAGAAACCCAGAGGCAGGAGCATAGACAAATCAAACAAATATGTCAATGTTGAATAACATCACTGTAAGAGGAAAGGTCTAGTGAGTGCTTAAAAAGCACTAAAATTACCATTATTTAATGTAATTTAATTGATTAAATAGATTTATATTTGTATGATTTTATCAAATTTTTATACAAATTTATCTTTTCAAAATTATAGGTATTTTTATTGTTTTTCAAGTATTTTCATTCAAAAATAACTTAAAAACTTGAAACAAAATATCGGAGACAATACATCACAAATATATTGAGAAAAGAAATGAGAAAAAATAAAAAAGATGAAAAAATTGGACAAAATGGGTCCAAAATGCCGAAATTTTGTTCTCAGCCACCCATTCACACCGAGTCACGTGCGCATCCAACACATGCCTAGCACAAGTCGCACCAATTTCCATGTGTGTAAGCACACGTCCGAGCCATGTCCTGCGGACTCCAAACGCTCATCTACCACAAATTTCGCGCCCCACACGTGTGCCAGCCTGTCCAAACGCGTCCAAAATCAATTTTTGAAATATTTTTTTACTTTTTTTGGAATTTTCCTCACCTATAAAAAGACTTTTTTCGCATATTGTAAAATACACAATTTTCTCAACTCTCTCTCTATAAAGTTTTTTTAGTTTTTATTTTTAAAGTTTTCTTTTTGAGAAGAACTAGTTATGTTTTTATAAATTTTTAGTTTTTGATTCAATAAATGGAAATGTAAATCCATTTGGAGGTTTTCCAACAATAAAAATAGCATTAAAGTTTTATAAGGATTCTTTTGAGATATAATTTTAAAATGAATTTTTTCAGTTATTTTTTATGTTTTATTCTTATATGTTATATTTAATTTATTTGTGATTGAATTTAATATAGCTGGTTGTTTGTAAATATGATATAATAATGACGTTGTTATGCTTGCGAAATATTAAATAGGTAAAACATTTCTATAAAATAAATTATTTTTATTTTTATTCAAAATTTTATATTAAGGATATTAGAGAAAAATATATTATTTTTCATTACAAACTTAAATTTAAAAATTAGATTTTAAGGTTTAATTATCCGATCTAATTTAGTATAGTATTCTTTTTATTTTTTGGTACAATCGCTCAATAGTTAGAGTTAAATTATATTTCAAAAATATTTATAAGAATTATTATTTGAAAATGTATTGACAACATATTTTCAGTAGTGGTTTTAAAACTTGAAAATTAGTACTCGGATAATTAAATTCTTAGGTTTAATTTGGACACCTAAAATAAATTTTAACTAACTTACTCCTTCTAAAGCTGTGATTAGATGATTTGATATTTTCTTAAAAATAAATTTAAAATTTAATACTTAATTAATTAATAGGTCACACTTAAGAATATTAGTTAATTAATATTAAACAAAAATATTTGGACCCCGCCTAAGGACACTTTCATGCCAAAAAAAAATCAAAAAATATCAATATATATCTTTAATAACCTAAATAATATGAACAAGTATAATTAACTTAATTACTATATAAATAAATACTCCACTGATATGAATAAAAAAAATTTACATGATTGTTTATTGAATCCATATCTATGTTTAGTTTTTTATGTTATTAGATTAGGAAACATAAAAACCAAAATATCGTGATAAGATTTTTAGGATTTAATTTCATTTTTAAGAGTTTAAATTATAAATTAAAAACCACATATATTTCTTCCTTAGATCGACCTTGGGAGTATACTTGTCATTTTCTATAAAATGATCTGTGCACTTGCAAGAGTTTTACAAATATAAAACCAAAGTATTTGCAAGATAGACATTGCATGCAGGTCTTATTCATCAAGTTTTTGGCATCGTTGTCAAGGACTTGATGTTGTGTTCATCAAGTTTTTGGCACCGTTGTCGAGGAAGGAATTGTGTTTTTAAATTATTTATCAATTTTTTGAAAAAAATTTGTGTTTTGAATAATTGTGATTTTTTTTATTTATTTTGAATTCAAAAAAAAATAAAAAAAAAATTATTTAAATAACGAGCTCTTAAAAATAAATAAATGATAAAAAAAACTAATTAACTTATATTTTTACTTCACTTAATTTATTAACCCAATTAAATTAGATTTTAATAGTATGAAAAGTAAATATATAATAGAGTTCTGTTTAGGGAGGGGGAGATTTGTAGATCCCGTCCACATGAAAAATGAAGAAAATAAAAATGTTAGGTGCAACCGCATTGACAAATACATCAAATATTTTTGTGGCTAAAATTTGACTAGTTATGTGATCAATTTCTGATCACGTAAGGGATAGGTAATGTTTTTGACTTAGAGAGACACCAGAGAAGAGAAGAAAAATAAAGCCAGAGGAATAATTTTCTTTGATGAAAAATAGTATTGTGAGAAAGAGAGTATGAGATAATATTTTAGAAAAATATTTAGGATATTTTCTAAAAGAGAAGTGACAAAACAATGAGTTTGGAAAATACTTGTGTGTCACTATTTTGAAATTATCTTAATTTTTTGTATTATCTTTTACTTTGTATCATTAATTTTATTAATAGATATAATCTAAATTAAAGGGTAGAACACGTTAAATTACCAATATCATTATTTTACTCTTTAAAATTATTATTATTATACACCGTTGTGTCCTCGTAAATTCCTCCGAAGCTAACCACACAACCTCACCCATTGCCATGTACAGACCCATTCCAAATGCTTAGCGCACAATACCCGACTTGCAAGAAAGTATGGATTCTTTATTATCCGCCACATTTTTTATCAAGTAAAGCTTGATTGAAATCCACTAGCGAACCAGTGTGCATCAAGTAATGGTGTATGCAGGCAGTATGCTTAGGTCACAACTCACAACATTGAATTAGCATTTAGCAAGATGGAATGTGGATGCAACACTCGTCGTGTCAAGGTTATAAAATTAATTAGCTCCTTCCATT
This sequence comes from Hippophae tibetana, assembly GCA_037013495.1. Lineage (NCBI taxonomy): Eukaryota > Viridiplantae > Streptophyta > Magnoliopsida > Rosales > Elaeagnaceae > Hippophae > Hippophae tibetana. Next base: position 79,555,983 of record CM072812.1, on the reverse strand, counting down.
CCAAAAATATCCCTTGCATTGGTCAGTAAAATTTAAGCCATTTGGAATGGGATTATTCAAGTCAGGATCTTAAACATTTTCCTTTCTTATAAAAGCATCGTTACATATCCGCCATAAAGATCTGAGAACTAGACTCACAGGTTGCATTATTTTTTTATTTTATTTTTTTTGCTCATATACAGTTTGCATCAATTAAGTCCTTGTTTTAGCAACAGGAAGCAAGATACATCACCAATGAGATATAAACTTGTGCCCACAGAACGTATAGAGACATCACTAAATTGTTCCCCAAATATCTCAATATAAATGTGACATCCCACACCAAAACTTCTCTTCTTAAAATCATTAGACATGCCTCTCTTTTTCATTCTTCTTATCCTAAAACGTCACTCCCTTCCATCACTCACACAACATATCACAAAAAAATAAAATAAAATGAGAAAAACCAACAAAAATAAGTCTCGCTCAATATTTTTCCTACAACTGACAAGTAAATTTGATGGGCCTTACCAAATCTTCTATATGCTCGAACGTAAGTGGATGTCTAAAAAGAACATATCGATACATTCGCTAATTTTTAATAAAGTTTAATTTTTATTTTAAATTAGCATAATGTCCAAGTAAAATAAAGGATGTCCATTATCTCTCTGTAAGCTTTTCTCCACCAATGCCGTTTCTTAGACACAAGCAAAATTTATACTGTTACAAAAATGATGCATCAAGAATACCACTAACAAAGGGGAGGGGAAAAAAAGATTGTAATTTACAAAACCATTGAGTCAAATGCATAAGCAAACATGAACAAACTCCGACAAAATGAGGAAATTTTTGCTAACAATCTTCCTATTATTTGTTTTCATTTAATGAAAACAATGAATGCAAGTTTTAATATCAGAGTAACAACAATAAAGCACCTAATAGTCTATTATATTCACACTTTCTGATCTCATTCGTGTACTTGCTAAAGATTCATTCCCTAGACAAAGTGACAAAAATACCCATTTCTTGCATTCCAAGCATATCCGAATTTTACTGCTCACCTTGACCTAATAAACCATACAAGACCGACCTACGAAAATCTCCCTCGTACTCCTGGATAACTTCATTCACCTCAGAAAACATTTCCCTCTTACAATTTTAATGTTTTTATGATGCCTTCCAGCATAATAATATATGAAAATTACATTAAAGCTAGAGCTAGTTGGTACTGGAATTGGCTTCTGGTTTTGTTTCTGTTCGGACATAAGTGAAACTACGAGCAGTATGGGAGGAAACCGAGTTCCCAGGTAAGGAAGTGCTAATCGCAACTGAAGACAGCTGAGAATCCCGCTTCCACTGCAAGCTCCTAGCACCAATTTTGATTGGAGGAGGGGGCCTGAAGGCACCAGGGAAACTTCTTGCAAAAGGTCCAGGATATCCAATAGTGGAAAATGTAGCACCTCGAGCAATGGTTGGCCATGTCATTGTAGATGCTGCTTCTTTTTGAGCAGCACTACTTCTCACAACCTGCACAGAAAGACTAATCTTATCAAATAACTACACCTAAAAGCTAAAATTCAGACAACAAAAGACAAATTATAAAAATAAGTTGAAGAATGATTTCACAACATTGTGAATTTGTGACAACACCAAGTTTTCAGGGGGGAAAACAAACAAACAAACAAACATAAATGCTGAGAGCTTCACCAGATTTTAACACAGCTACACCCATATCGTAAATTATGAAAGAAAAAAATATATATACAAAATGACAAAAATAAATAAATAAAGAAGAAGCTGATAAATGGTAAATAAAAGACAACACTAAAAGTCATCGGCAAGAGTAGAGGGTTCAAGGAAAGCAGAATAAATTTCAACCGGAAAATATGAGAAGACAAGGCAAAACGGGGATGGAGGATTCAACTCGTTACATTGTCCAATACTTCGACGGAAACAAAATCGAAATAAAACCTGAATAATGCACCAACTTAAAACAAGAAAACACTTGCAAGCACAGAATTCATTCTAGACTTGCATCTTGCACAGGATTCAATTTACAACACTGTACACAGGAGCCAGAACACAGTGACACCAGTGAGCAAAATGGTATCTCCATATACCAAAATAACATGAATACCTTGAGTATCCGTGACATAAAGGATGTTCCATCCAGGGACAACGCAGTGTCTGCTGCCTCCTTCCGCATGAATTCCACATAGGCAGACCTGACAAACAACGTGACTTAGTAGTACAAAGAATAATAAATTTATAAACCTAAAATAGAGAAGAAGAAAAAAAACAAAATAAGCATCTCAAACCTACCCTATTGGTTGTCTTGTCATTGCATCAGTAACTATAAACACCTTTAGTACTTCCCCAAACTTGTTAAAATGTCGACAGAGGCTATCTTTTGTAGCAGCAAAGTGGACCTGTACATAAAAACCAAGAACTCCAGTATATTATTAAAATGGAGACTAGATTTTAGACACCAAGGGATAAGAGAGGAGATATTACATTGCCTATGAAAAGAGTTCGGGAATCTGCATCTTCTAAAGGTCGACCAGCAGCATAATGCCCTGCATGACAACAGCAGATCTTTGAATGATAACAATAACAACGAAGACGAAAAGAATCACAAAAAATCAATATAGGATCTTATATTATATGAATCATACACAAATTATCACATCATAGGAAAAGAGAGAACTAGTTCAACAAATTTACAGTTAAACAGAAAGACTTGATACTTGGAAAATTAAATACTTGAACAAAAGAATAGCATTGATTATTAAAGGCTTTTTGCTGAAGAACAAAAACTGGAAGCAGCACAAATTAACAATCCTAATCAAACTTTTGAAACTCACCAGTAAGAGATAAATGTGTCTTCTGTGATTCATTCTGAGAATCTGATCCAGGTTTGGCCTGTTTATCACCAAGAGTTCAATGCCAGTAACTCAGTAGGAAGTACAGGGAAAAGCATATCAAAAGACAAAATTTGAGTCTGTAAAGGGATTCTTACATTTCCATTAGAAATTGCAATCACGCTGTTCTCCATAACTTCGACACAAGATTTTGAAGCTCTGCTTTCACGCTTCTGCACAGATTTCAAGCCATCAACTTCTACAACCTCCCTCAATTCCTGGTAATGTGGTGGCTTCCAAGCATTCACATGTACAGAAATATTGACAATCCTATGTGACGCATTTGTAGTTGCACCAGGCCTAACCTCATCAGCATTCTTAGCTAAACTGTACTGCGACATCACTGAATATTCAGTCTTATTTCCAACTGTTGTCGCAACTTGAGAAGCATCAGTAACTCTCCGACCAAAAGCATTGATTTCATCAACACCTTCATTCTCAGATATAGAATCAGAAGCCAACCCAGTTTCAGTTTCCAATAGAAACGTATTGCCAACATATGCTTTACTCTGGTCATCTGGTTGGATATAGGCCAATCGCATTCTCTCATGGATTTGGTTAGCATCTTCATATTCACTATCCTTAGCAGCAGCCTCTCTAAACAATGCAAGTTGGTCACTAGTCTCTGATACATCAATACCACGTCCTAAACGATCAAACACGCCTCTTGAGGATCTAAATCTAGTCACATCTTCAGCAGCTTCTGCTACAGCTTTAATAACTGTTGCCATGGGATTTGAAACTCTTGCAACAGATTGAATTCGTCGAGGACGACCAACCAGAGTAGATTCACCCGAAGCTGTTGAGACCGCCAAATGAAGACGCTTCAATGGTGGCTCTGCAGATGAATCAATTGACCTTGATGTGGCTACAGCATCTCGAACTGCAAACTGAAGCAATCGCCGAGGGGCATTGATGTTTATTTGAGATGTTTCCCTCTGTCAAGTTCAAAAATAACATTAGAAAGGGAAAATAGCACTACAGGACCCCTTGTTATGTAAAGAGGGTTAGTAGAGTCCAAAGGGTTCATTAGACTCCCCACTTTATGAAAAGGATCCCCAAAAGTACATTTGAAAAACAAAAGGACTCTAATGAACCCTTTTTGGGTCACCATACCCTTTGTTTTTCAGAATGCCCCCTTTTTGTTTTTGTAAACATAGGAACTTCGATGAACCCTTTGATAAATACTAAATAGGGGACTCTATCTAATGACCCTTTTGACAAAACAAAGGACCTTTGGTGACCTATAACTATTAGAAAATTGAAAAGTAATAGCATATTTGAATGGAGTAGAAATTTTTAATGAACAAGAATGATTATGGGACACATCAAGTCTACATAAATTACATGTAGAACATGAAATTAAAGTTCATGGCATGTTATGCACCCTCTTATCTTATCTGTCACTTAATGTCAACCGCCACTTGATTTTTCTTTTGAGAAATCATTATGTATTTCTGACCGAATTGTTAATTTCAACTTACTGCATTTTCTACAATGGTTGTTATCTGGGAAACACAAAGATGAGAAACATAACTCAAGTATATTACACAAAGCTTGCGAGCCCCCACACATGCTTAGCCATGAGTATTAAATACACAATATCAACAATAAAGTGCATCGAAGACCTAAAAGAAATTTGACATCCCTGCATGCAATATGATCAAAACTGGAAATACTTCAGGATAATATTATAACAAACCATATGACCAAATATTTTTGAGTCAATATCGTCCAATTTAGAATTAGAACCACAAATAGAGCAGAGTGCATATTAATAACACAAACCTTTGCAGATGGTTGCTCCCAATTACGTTTCCTATGAGCTGCGGATAGCGGAGAAAGAGACCTCCTTGCACAACTCATGTCATGATGACCTTTTGCATCTAAATGCATATGTTCAATTTCAGAGCTCCGAAAACAAAGAGGTTCGGCTGCATCTCTCACTGGGCCCTTCCACTCCCTATTGTGTCGGCTTCTAGATTCATAATTAGACTTTCTTCTATCAGGTTTAGACTCCAAATTATGAGAAGCATTCCTTCCAGATTGAGCTGGATGGGATTTGGGTTTAGAAACTTCATCTTGAGGCCGTACATAAGCATCCAAATGTGAAGCCAGGTGATCCCACAACCTGGTGGAGAAAAGAGAATCAAAATAATGATCAGTTATAAAAGTAACTTGGACATGAATAGGAAAAATATCTGTGATGTTGACTGCAAAAGATGGACAAAAAAAAATTAATTACCAAGAAATAAAAGAGTCGCTATCATCCCCCAAAAATACATTCAACTCATTCCTTGATTCGTCTTTCTGTCTTCCATTTCTTAGTAAGACAATCACATATTCCTGTCATTGCAAATATGTAAGGTACAATTTCGTTAAGAAGAGAAAAAATGAGAAAATTAACAGAGCCAATCAGGTTCTAACTATTACTATCAACGCACAAATCAATCAGCCTCCACCTTGTTATGAAGATAAATCATAAATGTTATCACCCCAAAGGAAAAGAAGAGTAACATGACGAAGAGATACCTCCACCTTCAGGTGTAAATAATTGCTTTATGGAAGACTTGAAAGATGTCCCATTAAGACATTATAACATAACTTAATGAATTTATTAATAACTATACAAACCTCATACCCAGTCGGTACATTAAGAATAATGGGTATAAACCGAAGGATGAATAGTGCATGCCAAAGACATCAATACAACCATGACGACACAAATAGACAAGTATAAAAAATATGAAAATAATCAATAATTAACTGTAGACAAAACAAATAACCCCTTCTTATTCAGATATGATCATGGTTGAGAATTTTAGGCTATAAGATTAAAGCAGAAAACGGAAACTTTTGCACTTCCACAGAGTTGGTACATTATAATCTTTAACAACCCAAAAAAAAATTCTAAGGCAGCTGTATAATGCCACAGATAGGTCCCAGTTTCCAACCCTGATTAAGGCCCCCACAATAATTCAAATCCAGTAATATGTAAAGTCCATAGTAATGAGGAGCTCAATTACAGTTCAAATAAGCGAGTTGGGCATCAAATTGCATCCAAATAAATATACGATTGCTGAAAAGTACAAGGGAACAAAATGGAAACCAAACCCTCGAACTAAATCCATCAGAGACCATAAGAAAAATGACCATCCAAGCGTGGAGACTGAGAATAACGACGTAAGCAGACTACAGAAAATTCAAATAGAGCATAAACCGCATAAACAAAAAGAAAAAAGTTCGTACCACAAGAGTATCATCAGTATAATCACCCATGTATTCCTTGAGTTTGTCCTTGACCCTATCCCTCAACTTGGCTACCCCATCCACCGTGAAATTTACGATAAAAGTGCGATCATCAATCGAATCAATGCTCCCCATCTCCGATAAACAAAATCCACAAAGCCCTAATAAACCCTTGCCACCAACTACACTCAAACTAGAGTGATTGTCGCGAATCACACCAAACCCTAATGGAGAAAGCGATCAAAGTCCTTGCAGGCCCGAGAGTATAAAGAAACGGACCTTCGATTCCATGGGAACCCACGAGGTCCGAATCACCGGGAATAAAATGGGAATCAGAAATACAAAGTTTTTGTTTGAAGATTTTATATAACTCCTGAATCATGTGTATTATTTTTATTTGTATACCGTTTGTGTATAATGTATGCAAATATATATTCTAATGTGATGTTTGGTTATAAATAATAAAAAGTAATCAAAATTGATTTCTTTTATTTTATATGTTTGGTTTGGTGTAACAAGAGGATGAAATGAAATCGATCGTTAAAAGAGAAATAATCATAATTCATTCTCTTCTTTAGAAATCATGATTTCATTTTCATTTAAACTTTTTTTTACAATTTTATCTCACCTCAAATATAACCCTAAACTCAAAATTCAAATCTCAAAATCTTTAAATCCAAATCCTAAAACTCTAAACCATAAACCCAAAATCCCTAAATCTTAAACCTCAAATCACTAAATCCAAAAACCTTAAACCCTAAACCCAAAATCCCTAAACCTCAAATCCCAAATTCTAAATCCTAAAACCCTAAATCCCAAATTCTAAAACCCTAAACCATTTTTAGAAAAATAATAATTTTAACTCTAAACTTTAACCTATAAATATAACCCTAAATCACAAATCCTAAATCTAAAAACTCTAAACCCTATTTAGAAAAATAATAATTTTAATAATATATTCATTTTTAATTAAGTAATAATTATTTAGAAAAATAATGATTTTAATAATATATTTTGTCTCATGAAAAAATAGTAATTAAATGACATTATTTTAACTTTACTGAATTTAGAGATATTAAGGTAATTTATAGCTTTTTCCATTCCATTACAATGGCAAACCAAATATTGTAATCCTAATTCCGAGCTTGATTCTAGTGATCAAACCAAACAACATTGTTTCATTTTCATTCCATTTCATTCTGATTCTGATTCTAATTTCAATTTCGTTCCACGACCAAACGCTACCTAAATTTCTTTTTTCACCGTCTCCTTCTCGTTTTTCATTTTTTTTAGGGTGGAAACTAATTTCTATTAGTAGAGTAGCAATACATATATAAGAGCCGGTAGTTTTGTATTTTATATTTTTATATTTTGTATTTATTTGATATATTTTTAATTCATAAAAATATTTTTATTTTATTTAATAATTTTATATTTATTTTAAGGTGAATAATGTACTTTTTATTCTTTTATTTTTTTTCATTTGATATATTTTGTTTTACTATAAATAGATAATTGATACTATATTTATTTCATACTTGTACTTTATTGATAATTTAACATTTATTTTAAGTTGTTTAATATTTTGATATCGAAATAACTATAGTTAAATAATAAAAAAACCTAGTATGAAACATATAAATATAATATCATGCTTTAATCTATCTATAGGTAATAATTTATATTTCTTTTAATAAATAATTTATTAAAGTGTATTTATTATATTTATTTTAATATATAATTTATGAAAATGTATTTATTTCATATTTTAAGTTTTTTGATAATTTTATATTTTTTAATAAATAACTTATCTTTTATTAATTATATTAAACAAACTTTAAGATGATAATTTGATTGATAAAATTAAAAAATATAATATAATAAATTAATCAAATTAAAAATAATAAGAATCAAATTAGTCTGTTAAAAAAATGATTAAATTGATTAATTTTTCAAAAATATAAAAATAATTAAGCTAAAAAATAAGATATACACCATCTAAAAAATAAAATACCAACAAATTTCACCTTAATATTTATAATCTATATAAATCATTAAGACAATGCAACTAGTTCTCTTAAATGACAAAATGAATACCTTTTTAGCAAAACAAATGAAAACAAAATGAATAGTTACTTATTTTCTTTATTTAATATTTTAACCCTTATATTAGCATTTTCCCTCTTTTATAAGAAAATTAAAAAATAGATTTATTTTGGATAATTAATATATATACCCATTTGAAAATATAAAAAATACATATATATTTTTAACTAATTTTTTATTTTTTTCAAAACTTAAGTTTTTAAATGAAATATTATAGTTGATAAATTTCATACTCACGTCCTAATTAGGATGGCACTTCTATAACATCCTTATAATCTAATTTCTTAAATATGAGTATTATTATAAATAGAAAAAAGATATATAACTAAATCTCAATAAAATATATAATTATATTTGTTATTAGTATTTGAATAAATAAATAAAATAGTGAATAGTGGGAGGAAACTTAAGTTTTATGTGCAATTTATTACATAATTTATTATATTATCAATATTTTATTGATTGAGATTTATATGAGATAAAAATAAAAAAAATTTAATATGAAAGATTAAGATATGGTAGTTTATAATTACAACTAATCTTATTCCTTTCTTAAATGTTCAGATTATATCAAATATATAATTTTATAATCCCATTATATAAAATGGGTGTTAATTATAGTTGTCATTTTTTCTTTTGTTTCTTATTGTTATTATTTTTAATCTCTTAGTATCTAATATACATAATTTCATAACCCATTAATAATATGCCATTAAGAAACACATTTGTGTTAGAACAACTAATAGCATGATAAATAAAAATAATTATACTTAAAATATATGTAAGATTTTGCATCCAATAGTGGAATCATGTAACATAAATTAGTTTATTATCTCATTCCTTTATATGGAGCATAAGGATTAATATTTAGAGAGATACCATATGCAAACTTAATAGTAAAAATGAATAATTTTAACATTATTTGAATGGCTATATGTAGTATAATACATAATAATTAAATTATATGAGAGATAAAATGTATTATTTTTTAAGAAAAACCTTGAAATATAAAATTAGTATAATTTATAAAAATATAACAAATTTACACATTTAAAACTTATAATCACAAAAATAACTTCTTATGTTCAGTTCATATATTTTTACTATAAAAAAAATCTAACCCATCGTTTTACATTAAACATCATTCAATTACATTATTAAGTTCAACTACACCCATTTAAACTCGTTCAATATTATTATGATACTATTTTTGTTATTATATATAAGTTTTAGATATTATTTGATATAATATTTCTATAATTTATAAGAATATATTAAACATTTATCATTCTACTGGAGTCTAGTTAGTAAAAATTGTAAAATAGTATAATAACAATGAAAAATATATGAAACTTTTAAATAATTAATTAATAAAATAAAATAAATATTTGAATAATAAACTTGAGAAGATGCACTACTGTGTATTTTTGTAAAATAAAGAAACACATTTATAAATACAACAAAAAAAATCTATATAGAAAAGTTGATCGCAACACGTTAATGAGTGATTAAAAAACACTAAATTTACCATGATTTTATGTACTTTAATTGATTAAATAGATTTATATTTGTATGATTTTATCATATTTTTATATAAATTTTTATTTTCAAAATCATAGGTATTTTTATTGCTTTTCAGGTATTTTTGTTCAAAAATAATTTTAAGACTCAAAGAAAAATACTTGAGGTAATACATCACAAATATGTTGAGAAAAAATGAGGAAAAACAAAAAAAATGAAAAAATTGACAAAATAGGTCAAAACAATCAAAATTGTCGAGTCTCGCTCACACTTTGTTCACATCCAGCACACGCTCATGCACGCTAATGCCCATCTACCAAAAATCTCACCCCCACACGAGTGCTAACCTGTCCAAACGTGTCCAAAATCAATTTTTGAGATATGTTTCCACATTTTTGGCCTTTTCCCCATCTATAAAAAGACCATCTCACTCATTGTAAAAATCACCCTTCAAATCCCTTAAATAACACAAAATCTATTCTCTTTTATCTTTCTAGTTTTTATTTTTTTAGTTTTAAAGTTCTTCTATTTTTTAGAATAACTAGTTATATTTTAGTAAATTTTTAGTTTTTGATCCAATAAACGAAAATATAAATCTGTTTAGAAGTTTTCTAGAAATATAATTAATATCAAAGTTTTATAAGGATTCTTTTAAAGTATAATTTTAAAGTGAATTCTTTACAATTAGTTTTATGTTTTATTTTTATATGTTATATTTAATTTGTTTCATTATATACTTAAATCTGAAAATTAGATTTTAAGGTTTAATTATCCAGTCTTATTTAGAGTAGTCTCTTTTGTTGGTACAATTGTCTGGTAGTTATAGTAAACCTCTATTTCAAAAGTTTTTATAAAAAACTATTATTCAAAAATGTACTAAAAATATATTTTCAGTAATGGTTTTAAAACATGAAAGTTAGTACTCAGATAATTAAATTCCTAGGTTTAATTTGAACACCTTAAATAAAGTTTAAAATTTATAACCCCACTAAAGGTAGCATTTAAATGGTTCATTTTCAATCTCTTAGAAAAAAAGAATTAATTTAATTAATCAAATTATTTATCTACCTCACTCATAAGTGTTAATTGATTTGTTTAATTAACACAGAATATCTAACATCACCAAACGTTGTATTTATATAAAAAGAGAGAATCAATGAATATCAGTTTATATCTTTAATAACTTAAATAATATGAGCAAACATAATCAACTTAATTATTATATTCATAAATACTCCATTGTTATGAATGATAAAAATTTACATAATTTTTTATTGAATCAATATCAATGTTTATTTTTTTATGTTATTAGATTAGAAAAATACAAAAATCAAAATATCGTTACAAGATATTTAGGATATAATTTCGTTTTTAAAAGTTTGAATAGTAAATTAAAGACCACATATATTCCTTCCTTAGATTGACTTTGGGAGTATCCTTGTCATTTTCTATAAAATTATTTGTGCACTTACGAGAATTTTACAAATATAAAACCAAAGTATTTGCAAAATTGGTATTGCTAACCCAATGTCGGTTTTGTGTCTCATCAATTTTTTAGCCCTATTGTCAGGGAAGGAATAGAGTTTGTAAATTATTTAACTAAATTTTGAAGAAAAAAAATGTGTTGTAAGTAATTGTGATTTTTTTTATTTTAAAATTTTTGAAAAAAAATTAAAATCAAGAGTTACTGTTCTAGATACTGTTACGTAAATAATAAATCAAAAATTTAAAATTTAAATTAAAAATATCAAAAATCAAGAGTTATTATTCCATGTACAATAAATTTAAAATTTAATTTAAGTTAAAAAAAATCAAAAATCAAAAGCTACTATTATGTGCACAATAAAGGAAACTAATTCTTGGAAGCTTTTGTACTACTAGTTTTTCCTCATAATATTACTATGTCTACGAGGATGGTTTTTAAAGAGTTTTTCCTCCACCATTCTTTCTTGAAAAAACTCTTATTTAATATTGATTATGTTATTTAATTTAGAGGTTAACTTAACTGTTGTAAATATTGTATAATATAACGTGTATAAATATGTTTGTACTATATATTATATAGTGTATTATATTATGTATAATTTAATCATGTATATTTATTTGTATAAACATACATTTAAATTATATATTAGATAGAATTTATTATAAATATTTATTATGTATAATTTAATCATGTATATTTATTTCTAAAAAAATGTGTTTATATTATATGATAGATAAAGTATATTATAAATACGTGTATAATTATATGTATCAAAGTTCATATAAAAGTTATTTGTATTATATATATTATAAAATATGTATAATCATTTTTTTCTCTTTTATTTGTTTATTTTTCTTTTATTATTTTTTTTTGTTTGTTTATTTTACTTAATTTATATTTTTATTGTTTAGTATTTATTTTAATACTTAGTGTTAGATTACTTTTAAAAAAAATTAAAACTATTTCCAAAATTTTAAACTTTTTAATCACTGTGATAAAAAGAGTTAGCTGTTTTGTTAAATCTAGGTACAAATGTGTTTCAATGTCTTAGTTATTTGACTTGTACTTAGAAATGAATTATTTAAAACCCACAATCATATTCCTAGTTTTAAGTAAATAAAAATTTAAAAATTTATAGTGCATAACTTAAAAAATATAGGTAGACAAACTTGTCTTAAGTATAGTTTAATTGACTCAATGATATGAAAATATTGAGTTTACTCAAAATAAAATCCCCTTATTTACGTCTCGTTAAGATGTTAAACTAAGTACTAGATGAGAAATAATCCATTATTTTAGGTTAAAAAGTTATTTGTTTTATTTATTTAATTTCTGTTGTTTAGTTTAGTTTAATTGTATGTGAATAATTTTATAATTGTTAAAACAAAAAATGTTTATTGAGATGTTAGAAATTTATAGAACTTTAATAATAAAAATAATAGATATATATGTATTTTTTCCATCACTACTTGCATAAAATATGTAATTTTTTTATGTTTTATTTTTATCTTCAATTTATAATTTTATATTAAGATTTATATTGATAATAAACTAAGTTCTAAATTCGTGGTGGTAAAAAGTTATAGTATTTAATTTCAAAAATCTTAACAATTTTAAAATATTTTATGTTTACGTTTTCATTTGAAAGAATTATGTTCTAAAGTGATTCATTTACTAAAAAACTAAGATACTAGTGGTGTGCTAGTGATTAAATTAACCTTTACAAAACTTGTAGAACTTGAGATACGGCTTGCCGATGACTAAAGCCCAAACTGCAATATAGCCTAAATAGTAAATACCAAACGGTGAGACCAAAACGCATTAGGTCCCCCAAATTCTTAGGTTTATTGGCGGAGACGAAGAATCTTAATGGCGTCGAGAGTCACTCTGAAAGGCAAGGGAAAGGGCTCGAAGGGCTCGGAGGAGCGACCAGCTTCTCAGGTTGTGAAGGAGTGGACCAATTGGGTCGTCAAGAAGGCCAAGGTCGTCACTTACTACGGTTTCATCCCTCTCGTCATCGTCATCGGCATGAACTCAGAGCCCAAGCCCCAACTTTCTCAACTCCTGAGCCCCGTTTGATCCAATCCCGGTTGATACCCGGCACACCTAAGTTGAGATTTGGTATCTTTCGTTGTGGTTCGATTCCTGTCTGTCGAATCTACACCGTTTTTGATTTAGGGTTTGGATTCCTATGTATTAGATTATGTATGTGTTTGGTTATGTTAAGTTTTTTTGTTGGATCATCGAGGTTATGCACGCCCGGCCATGGATAGATGCCGACAGTACCTTATAACTTTATCTGAATAATGTTTACCAAACTAAAATTTGAAAGTTTTTGATGATTATGTGAGATCTCTCTTTCTGTGATTCGATTTCTATGTTTATAGTTTTCTGAATCTGAGTTATATCATGTGTTCCCTTTGTTCCTTTATCTTTTTTTTATGTGTGTCGGTTCAGCTTCTGAGAGGCTATTGGGATTGGGATTCCATTGGTCATTTTTTTAGCTTACTCTGCTTAGAGTGACTGGAGTAGATAAGTAAGTGGGGGCTGTTCCAAATCCAATTGATTGAATCAAATAGGAAAGGCGGGCGGAGAAGTTGGATCATGAGGAGAATCATTCTGGTTTCGTTCGTTCCCTCCTGAGAATTGGATCTCTCAATATAGACAAAGAAATGAAGTCTTACTTCTCTTAATTCAGGAAAGGAAAAGAAATTATCTATGCCCTAAATGGACATTGAATTCCTTTTCTTATTTTTATTTATTTAAGTGGAAATGAAAAAATATCATTGCTATTCAAATTATACTTAGCTTTTATCCTTCAATAGTATTCATTTAAAAAAAATGAATTGTGTTTGCCATGTTATTGCTTAGTTTTATGTTGATTCAGTTAGTTACACTTTTGATTCTTAGAAGGTAGGGTTGACAATTTTATATCAATTTGAAGCAAATTATGAATTATTCAATCCGTTCTAAATGTCAATCCGAATCCGATCGGATCAGATATAGTCAAAATTTTAATTTAAATCTAAAAAATAAAAAATTACATAAATAAACAAATTATGAATTATTCAATCCAATCCGTTTCGCTCTAAATGTTAATCCGAATCCGAATTTGATATAATTTAAACCTATAAAATGAAAAATTACATAAAATCAAAGAAAAATTTAAAATAAAAATATTTTCCATATAAATTTAAAAATAAATGATATTAAAAATAATTCAACAACAATGATATAAAAAATAATAATATAATATCAATTACATAATTTAACTTAAAGCTAAGACCTAAATGTATAATGTTTATATAGAAAACTACAAGCTTAAACCTAAAGGTATGTAGCATTAGACTCTTTAATAGAATTATGAATAGGTCTTTCTAGCAAAAGCTTCGGTAAAAACTCAAACTCCCGGACAAATACTTTTGTAGCCTTGGGCAGAGCTTTCTCACGCTCTCCCTGACCATTAAAAACTACATTTGGGTGACTAAATATCATGTACGCGCAAAGAAAAATCCTTACTGGATACCTCCATAGTCTAGGGGAAGTTCCCTATCTCCCTTGATGGAATTGTTTTCTTTCCATCTCTACCCTTCACAGACATCCTTGGTGTAGTCCTCTTAGGAGTAGCAACTCGCTTGAGATTTGAGAAGGTGATCGATATTGAATGGATGATTAGTGGCAGCAATACTAATAGAGACCTTTATTAGATACTCAAATCGATCAAGCAAAGCTTGCAGAGTTTGAAGGATATCAGTTGATTCAATACAACAAGCAAGCTCGTCAAAAGGCATTAATTTGACACGTTCCTCATTGATTTTCAGCGCATCATAAGTCATTGTCAAGTATAAGATAGACCTTCTATGCTTAAGGAACTACTTCCAACACACAAAACAATAAAATTTTAGTTAACCACTCTGTAATGCAAACTTTATCATACAATAGAGCCCAACATCATAAACATATCAATCAATCATCCATTCTAATATGGGAAAGTTAGGTTTAATCAACAACTAGTGAAAAGTGCATGGTCCCTATTACCTTGCCAGCTTTATAGCAAGATGATCAGCTTGCTTGTGCATCCTATTACATTTAACTTGGACCGAACTATGTAACTTTGCTCTCTGTCTTAGATACTCTGCTTTTTGCCTAAGAAGAAAGTGAAAAAAACATTGTAAAAATAAAAACTTCATCAATCACAAGTGTTACAAATCATTAACAGATAAATGATAAGTATGGATTTGAGTACACAAAACAAGCAAACTTTATCATACCCCTGACGTACAATGGTATATATAGGATACGAAATGACATTCTCCAACACTTTGAACGATCCATTTGTGTAACAAAAAATAGCTTCAGAAAACTTTCTGGTCCATGTTGAAAAAGAAGATTATGTTGTTTTCATTTCCTACGTTTTCTTATCCAACATATGAAACCGATTGACAAGTATTCAAAAATATGCAACCTAAACCTACCATGCCATGTTTAGTCAATTGTTTGCATAAGCTGAAAATTAGGATGAAAATATCACAGTCAAGCCATTAACTAGTTAACTGAAGAGTTCTTGCAAAAATATTGTAATATCAGAAGTATCAACAAAAAAAAACGTTGCTTAAAGTATTCAAGCCTGTTGAATGACTCACAGAGATTGCTGGAGGTACACCAACAAGTGGATCTTGAAAAAACCTATTTGTAAGGGCAAGTGTAAGAAGATTGCTTTGCATTCCTGAAGCAACAAAATAAAATTCATTAGTTTGAGTAATACATCATTTGATTAATATACTTCTAGCAACAGAGAAAGATCAACTTGTCTCATAAGTTAAAGTTCTTTGCAATGCTTTCACATCAGAATCTTTATGAAATATCATTCTAGTTAAAACATAACCAATAACAAATGCCACTGTGTGAAATGCAACAACAAGAAACAAGATAGTTATTGCAAAGGGAAACAACATAGACTTTCTATTAATGGCAAGTGGTCGCAAATATAAACATCCACTCGGTCACTCACAAGAATCCAAAAATAAAGCAGCCAAAACATTATGAACCAATATCAATAGCACATCACGAAACAGAGCATTTGAACATTGGAGAAAATGAAATCTGAAATCAAAATTCATAAAAAGAAAACCATCAAACGAATCTAACCTTCCATTGAAGAACAGTGACAAACGGTGACTGAGTCTGCGAGCTTGGCAAGGAAGGTGATGAACAGTGGGAGGAAATGAAACGATAAAGAACAGTGGTTGGGAACAACGATTGGGTAGGGAGTCTGCCAGTCAGAGACGATGAACTATTGTTGGCGTCGGGCTGGGAAATGGGAGAGCAGTTGGTGGCTGTTCGCTGACGTCAAGCGTGAGAGAAAACGTTGCGTCGTCGATCGCGCTTGAGAGAGAAATAGGGTTGAAAGCTGAGGAATATGTTTAGATTAGGGTTTTGTTACTTTTGTATATGAGAGGCTGATAGCATGAGAGATAGCAATAAATTAAATATGTTTAATTAATATAATATTATTATATATATATATATTTAAATAATATATTAAATATATCGGATCGAATTAGATTATACAGATTTGAATATTTTTAATCCGTATCTGAATTCGAACAAATTGATAAAATTCAATCCGAATCCGATCCGATTTCGGATCGAAACCACTCAATTTTTTCGGATTTGATCAGATATTTTACTCACTCCTATTGGAAGGGTTTGCAATTACTAGGATATAATGTGACCTTGTAGCTTATGTAAGGACTAAGTTATTGATAATGTGAAACTTGGTTGGTTAAACTTGATTTTTGAAAGGGTTTGCAATTACCCTGATAAAATGTGACCTTGTAGCTAACGTAAGGACTAAGTTATTGATAAAGTGAAAATAAAGAGAATGCAAATTGTATATAGATTCCCCTACTGCTGTATATTGAATTCAACAGGTCAAATAAACTACAAGATAATTTTTGATGTACGATGGAGAATTGTAGCATATTAGTGTAAATTTGAACCACTCGTTCACCCTGTGGGTAGATTTATTATCTGGATTCAGGGCATTATTCATAGTTGAATATTATCATCGCATGGAATTAGAGTTATGTAGCATTCAATCTGTAGTGGACGTACGTTCTTTTAGTTTTCTTCTTTGTTTATGATGAGATTTGTATAGGCTATGAACAGACGCTATTTTAACCTATCTTTCTTCTTTTTAGCTGATTTTATGGGCGTAAGCTCGTGTATTCAAGCGAGTTCATTTGGAATTGTTGAAATAGCTGGATTTTATTATCTTAGAAGAGAAAAAAATTGTATGATGCATAATGGTCTATCTTAGTATTTTCAAGGCTAACACTATTTGAAATTGTTTATGCACCTAATGATGAGAAAAAGTGTGAGGTTACTTGGAATTGTTTGATAGGGCATTACATGACAATCTTGTTCTCTTTTAACAATTAGATGTGCATGCATAATCTATTGGCTTACATTTATTAGGAATTTTTTTTTACTAAATGATATTGGGAGTGGGGAATTGAATTCTGGGTTTATATTTACTAATGTTAGAACGGCTGATTATTAAGTGCATCTAGTCTTGATAATTTTCACAAGCTAGTTTCATTTACTTTGGGGGAAATTATCAATGATACTCTCGAGGATTTGTCTTTTTTCAAGAATACATTTAACGTTTCCAAAATATCATATAGATAATGAAATTGAATATATTGGAAATGTATTTACAATCTTAATTACAATGAAGATTAATACATGTATAAATATAGAAAATAAGAATCTACTTTTTGTAAAAGTAATTTTAGGAAAAGTATATTAGTTGCATACAACTAATATACCATTAATGATTAATTAACATTCCACTCAAGTTGACACATAGATATCAATCATGCCCAACTTGCTTAATGAGCCATATAATGACTTCTTGGAGATTCCTTTGGTAAGCATGTCTGCAAGTTGTTCTTCTGTAGAAACAAAAGGAAAACTAATAAGTTTGGCATCTAACTTCTCTTTTATAAAGTGACGATCAACCTCTACATGCTTACTGTGATCATGTTGTACTGGATTTTGTGATATATTAATAACTACTCGATTGTCACAATACATCTGCATAGTATTTTTGAGTTCGAAGCCCAAATCCAATAACAAAGTTCTTATCCACGGCAATTCATAAACCCCATGAGCCATACCTCTATACTCGGCCTCATCACTAGATCATGCCACCACTTTCTGCTTCTTACTTTTCCATGTAACCAAATTTCCTCCCACAAAGGTGAAATAACCCGATGTTGACTTTCTATCTGTAATACTTCCTGCCCAATCAGCATCTGTGAATCCGCAGACTTCAAGAGGATTGTTGTGTTTAGAGAACATTACTCCCCTTCCTGGAGCCGATTTCAAATACCTTAAAATTCTCAAAACAACATTCATATGGTTCTCACTTGGATTATGCATGAACTGACTCACCACACTTACTGCATATGCAACATCTGGTCTAGTATGAGCTAAGTAAATCAAACGTCCAACCAATCTCTGATAGCGAGCTCGATCAGTTGGTATCTGATCTGGATACTCTCCTAAACAATGGTTTTGCTCAATAGGAGTGTCAATAGGTTTGCAATCCAACATACCTATCTCTATTAGCAGATCAATAATGTACTTCCTCTGACACAGATATATTCCTTCTCTTCCCCTGGCTACCTCAATTCCTAAGAAGTACTTTAGTTCACCTAAGTCCTTCATCTCGAATTCAGAGGCTAGATGTCTTTGTAATTTATCCATCTCAATAGTATCATCACCAGTGATTACCATATCATCAACATAAATGATTAGGGCTGTTACCTTCCCTCGTTGATGTTTGAGAAATAGAGTGTGGTCTGAATTACTCTGTCTGTAACCAATCTTTTGCATGAATTGTGAAAACCTTCCAAACCAGGCTCGAGGGGATTGCTTGAGACCATACAAAGACTTCCTCAATTTGCATACAAAATTACCAGGAGAATCAACTACATACCCAGGTGGAAGACTCATGTACACCTCCTCGGCTAATTCTCCATGAAGAAACGCATTCTTGACATCAAATTGCCGAAGTGGCCAGTTTAGGTTAGCAGCAAGTGAGAGCAGAACCCGAATTGTGTTCATTTTGGCAACAGGAGCAAAAGTCTCATCGTAGTCTACACCATACGTTTGAGTAAACCCTTTTGCTACAAGATGAGCTTTATACCGATTTACGGATCCATCACCATTATGTTTTATAGTAAACACCCATCGACAACCAACTGCCTTTTTTCCTTGTGGTGGTGACACAAGTTGCCAAGTATCATTCTTCTTTAACGCATCCATCTCTTCAGCCATTGCCTTCCTCCATATTGGATCTCCCAACGCATCCTGCACTTTGTTAGGTACTGATACACCAGATATTTGATTCACAAATGATTTATATGACTTAGATAATCTTTTAGTGGACATGTAATTGGCTACTGGGTATTTTGATTTTGCATGAATATTTGGTTCATACCTTTTGGCTGGTTGACCTCGAGTAGACCTATTTGATAACACATATTGTCCAACATTAGACTCGATGCTATTAGTATCAGTAGGTGTACATACCTCAGATGAGTAACCTTCAGTATTAGGGAGTTGTTGATCAAGGGTAGGAGTAATGCCTGAGGGTACAATTGTGTCTTCAATGTCATTTGTTGTAAGTGAATTTGATGCTTGAATACTTGGAGTATCTGCTTCTGCCATGACTGGATTCAAGGAATTAGAAGTCTCATCTGGTCTCATTGAAACATCAGTTGGTGATTCTCCTAATGCCTCCCCCTCACCATGATACAGTTCTTCGAAATATGTATTCTCCTCCTGACGAGCAGTATCAGGTGAGGAAAAATAACTCATGTCCTCAAAGAAGGTAACATCCATAGTAACATAATACTTTCTGGTTGGTGGATGGAAGCACTTGTACCCTTTCTGATAACTTCCATAACCAACAAACACACATTTAATTGCCCGGGCATCTAATTTAGACCTTTGATTTTTAGGAACATGCACAAAAACAACACAACCAAATACATGGGTAGCAAGATTATGGAAGGATGATAAGGAGACGTAAGATGCGAGAATTTGGAATGAGATTTTTCCGTTAAGGACACTAGACGGGAGACGATTGATGAGATGGGCGGAAGCTTGTACAGCATCACCCCAAAGGTATTTTGGCATATAAGCACTAAATAAGAGTGCGCGAGCCATATCAAGTAAATGACGATTTTTCCTTTCAGACACTCTATTTGTTCCGGTGTTTGCGGACAAGTAGTTTGGTGAATAATCCCATATGTTTTGAATTTTTTTTGAAAAACATGATTAACATATTCCCCCCCATTATCAGAACGGAGGATCCGAATAATGCCATTATATTGTGTTTGAACGAAGGTATGAAAATTTTGAAAAATTGAAAAAACTTCCTCTTTTGTTCTAAGAAGATAAATCCACGATAACCTTGTACAATCATCGATAAACGAAACAAAATATCTCATACCCGATATAGTGGGCTCTTTAGATGGTCCCCAAACATCAGAATGAATTAATTCAAAAGGAATAGTACTTTTATTAGAAATACTAGGAGAATAAGTAACACGATGGCTCTTGGCCAAAACACAAGTCTCACAATGTAAAACATTTTCACTAACACCAATAAATAAAGTGGGCATGGTTTTTTTCATAAGACTAAAAGACGGATGCCCTAAGCGACAATGCTACAACCAAATTTCACTTAGCTTATCGGAACTAGAAGTCAATGCAGTGCTTGCCCGTGCTCCTGGTTTCTCCCCTCCGTAGTTCTGATCCAAACGGAACAATCTGCCCCTCAGATACCATCGACCAATTATTTCCTTGGTAAGAAGATCCTGAAAAATCACATACATAGGATAAAAGGTTACAAAGCATTTAGACTCAATATTCAACTATGGGACAAATATTAAGTGATGAGATAAGTCAGGTACATATAAAACATTATGAAGCTGTAAAGATGGAGTGATATGAACTGACCCCTTTCCTAAGACAGGAAAGGCCTCACCATTAGCATCCGTAACATAAGACACTGGTGGGGGAGATAACTCATTAAAATAAGATTTATCATAAGTCATATGATCAGATGCACCAGAATCAATAATCCAAGTATTAGACCCAACAAAGTGAGAAACATTTAAGGTCATACCAATCTTATCATGACTAGCTATTGAAGCTGTAGGGATACCTCCACATTCGATAGGATGATTCTGTCCATAGTAGTCTGGTTCTTGGACAATTTGCACGACAGCTGCTTTTGCTTTAGAACGATGCCCATTTTGTCATTTTGCTGTATAGTAGTCTGCTTTTGGTTTCAAGTGTGGATATAGTTTCCAATAAGTCTCACGAAGATGCCCATGTTCATTGCAATAAGAACAGGGAGAACGAGGAAGATTGGTGGAGGTCCCTAATGATGAAGTGGAATTGAATTTTGCTACTGGAGGAAGGGTGCCTTTGATTTGGCTTGAATGGCTAGACTTGATACCTCAATATGTGCCTGATGAAGACTCTCTTGCTGAGATTCGTCTTTACGGATGTATGTAAAGGCAATAGTCAAGCTCGGAGGATCTGACATTCAAAGTAGTTCGCCTTTAGCACTATTATGTTTTGTATCAAGGCCTCTTAAAAAGACATGTACTCGTTCAAGCTCCTTCTCCTTCTGGTACCACATAAGGTCTTCTAGATTTTTAATTTTACACGGGCGTTTCTGGTCAATTTCAGCCCATACATTTTTCAGCTTGGTAAAAAAAAGAGATATTGGTTGCCCATTTTGCTGCATGTCAGCAGCTTTGCACATGAGTTCATGAACTTGAATAAAGTCAGACTCATTTGTATAAAGATCGCTTAAGGTATTCCATACGGCTTCAGTAGTTTCACATTCCTCCACCATTTGTAATATATCATCAGTGATGGCTCTAAATAGAATTGACATGACAAAGCCATCATCATCTTCCCACCTAGTATAGGCTTCTATATCATCTTGACTATGAGCCCGAATTGATCCAGATACATGTCCCATCTTATGCATCCCACGAAGATAAACAGACATAACTTTTTTCCATCTTCAAAAATTTGTACCATTAAGTTTAGTACCCCCAAAAGAACCAATTTCTGAACTCTTAACAGAAACTTCAAAATTTGGAACCTCATGAATTCTGGAAACTTGATGTTGTCTTGAATCTTCCATTGAAATAATAATAAAAAATATATTGTGTAGCTCAATAAAAATTTTGGTTTTTTTTTGGTCGGGGTGGGCTGAAAAGTGGGCTTGAGCTGATGGGCTTGGGCTGATGGGCTTGGGTTGATGGGCTTAGGCTGATGGGCTAAACTTAAAACTGATGGGCTGTTTAGTGAGCCGATTAGGGCAGAAAATGCAGTGTGCGGATAAAACTAAAAGAGGGAAAAAAAATTCAAAACTGAAAGCGTAGTATGCGGACTCACAGAAAATGCAGGGAGAAGCTGGACGGTGCGCAGGGGTGCACGAGCTGGTGCGCAGGGCAAGACGGCACAAGGCTGGTCGACACGGGCTGGACGTCACGAACTGGACAGCGCGGACTGGACGACGGATCTGCAACTGCGACGCGAACTGATCAGTGCGAGAAGGTTAACGACACTGCATAAAAAAACTGGCGACGACACTAGGCGGCGCTGGTTGCTCAGAAACCGATAAATTTTTTTTTCTATATTGGAAATGTATTTATAATCTTAATTACAATGGAGATTAATACATGTATAAATACAGAAAATAAGAATCTATTTTTTGTAAAAGTAATTTAAAAAAAATATATTAGTTGGATACAACTAATATAACATTAATAATTAATTAACAAATAAGACATCTAAATAAAGAATATAAGAGTAGTTTCCTTAAGGAATCTAAAAAGTTGTCACCCTAATTCCTTGCCCCATAATTAGAAAGGATAACTATTCAATCACAGTCAATTTGCCGCTACGGCTCTATGATGCCGTAAACACCCTATATGTAGACACCAAACTCAACGAAATAGTTGCCATCAATGGTATTCACAACCCATGTTAGCCAAGGTTGCCTTTTGTCCTAAAACAATTTGCTATCCTTCTCGGCTTTAAGGAGCAGTGCCGGGCAGTAGGGATTGAAGGAAGTAGTTCCTTCTTGGCTTCAGAAGGGCCGAAGGTTGCACTACGTTCAAGGATTGGTTTTCTTGTTCTTTCTCAGCCGCTAAAGGGAGAAGAAAGTTCTCTCATTTTATTTAGCCGTGTAACTTGGTCCACTTGTCCATTGAAGCATAAAATCAAAAACCTCGGTAGTGAGTAAAAGCTCTCAAATTGAAAGAAGCCCACCTCTAAATATGGGTTTCCAGGAGCTTCAGGCTAAAACCCAAATAGAAAAGGAACTAATTAACAACATAGCAGTTGCAGAACCCATCATAAATCAAAATCCATGCATTATTTCTTTTGAAGCTAAGCCTTCTTCAATCGGTGAAAAAATTGAGAATTAAAAAAGTCCTGAAAAGCGCCAACTATATTGCCCTGAAATGCTACAACTATCTGCCTTGTATATGTTTTTGAGTGGGTGACGATGATTTTAGCAGCCATGGATGTGGAAATTCATTTTTTGCATCTGATAGTGGGTTCTTGCAAATATACTTTTAACGCTCAGATTATCATTGATTAGTAGTCTAATATTAATAATATCTATAATATTTTTGAAAACGTCCTTGAATAAAGGAATAACCTCAGGGTATCATTAATATTTTTTTCTTGTTTTTGTTATGTGCTGAGAATGGTCATTCCTTGTTTATTTTTTTTAATGTTTGGTAGGCGTTCTCATTTGTTATATTATAGCATGTAATGGTTGTTCCTCTTAATCTACATAATGATTTAAGGATGCAGACTTTATTGGGTTGAACTGTTCATATGGTTAAAAGTTTTTTTTTCCATTTTTTTTCCATGTTGCCTGTAAACTGTTTTCTAAAAATTAAAAAAAAAATTATGTCGAGGGATAAATTTACATGTTAGAAAGACTAATTTCACATAATCTTGCTTTCATCAATGATTTTATGTCGTTATATTACGTCATTATTACCTAAGAAAATTGAGATACACAACGTTAAATTGCCAATACTATAATAATAATTTATTAATTATAAAAATATAATAAATAATTTATATTTTTATTGTGGGTTTTATGGTTTTTATTATGGGTCTTTTTACATGTACATTTATGATTTTAAGTGAGTATAATATTTAGTGTAGTGGTAGTCTAGGTGGGGTAGAATATACGATATTATCCTTTTTCGTTTTTCACGCAATCGTAGAGGTGATTCAGTAATGCTTATTCCTTTTTCAAAAGAATATGTATTTTTAATGGAAAGATAGGTTGACAAGTTTTTTATAAGTTGCAGTGTTATATATAAATATTTTATTTTAATAGAAATAGTGTATTAATCTAATTAAATTCTCTTACAAATATAAAATATTACTAAATGTTTTAACATTTGCATGTAATATGATATAAATTTTAAAAAATATTTTTGAAATATCAAAAAATAATTAACTAATTAATACACCAATAAAATTAATTTATTTTAATAAATGATAAATTAGAATAAAAACCAAAACCTTTTAACTCGATCAGATTCCTCAAACCCCTTGCCTGCAACCTATACTTTCAAAAATTTAAACAAATAGTAAATGCTTTATTAACACCATAGTATAATGTTATAATTAATTAGGCTACTGGTAAGATATAAGATATTATACTTCATTTTTGTATTGCTATACTTATATACTATTAGAGAATTACAATAGTAATATCATGTAAGTACAATAATACACCTCTTACAATCTTATAAATAATTTTTTTTAAGTACATTCTAAATACACAATTACAATAGTATCAATACAATAAATCAATCTTTATTTATTATCTATTTATATTATTAACATAATATCAAAATCTCTCGTATATTTCTAGAATTTCTATCAAATTTTTGCCTTTATTTATCATAATAAACCACTATCACCATAAAACTTCTATTCTCACAAATCATCATTTATACTAATATAATCAAATCCAAAATACCATCATTACACTCGTCTCATCCAGAAAATTCCAATGCCACCAAAATAACCTTTCATGCACCCTCACACGTCGTTTAAAGGATATGTTCCCAAAACCTACGCACCAACCCACTCATAGGCCTAACGTGCTCTGCAACCCACGTCTGACCCGTGAACCAGTAGCCACCAACCCACGCTCTAGCCATGCCTAACCTACGCTCCAACTATACCTTGACCTGGTTCACCAGAACTAGTTTTTTTTCTTCACAGCTCTGGTTCAGCATCTTCCCAGTTGATTTTCCACTATTTCAGACCAGTTTTAGGCTTTTTTGACCTCTCTTTCCATTTTAAGGTTATTTTTGACCTATCTAAACTCCTTTATACTATTCTCTTATATTATTTCTTTAAAATGGACCAAAATAATGTCCCCAAACCAATTTTTACCACCCTTAATGATACTAACTATCTATCATGGGCACATACAAGGAAGAGTTTCTTAAAAGAATGCAAGCTATGACATCTCATAACTAGTGATGTCTCTATACCCATAAAAGAAACTATTGAAATTGACTCTCTATTTGATGATCGTCTTGAAGATTGGGAAAGTAAACATCATCAAATTATTACCTGGTTCCGCAACACCACTTTACCCTCAATCCATGGTGAATTTGGGCATTCTGACATTGCTAAGGAAGTTAGGGAATTTCTTGAGACTCGATTCACCACCATAGATCTGGCTAATCAATATCAACTTCTGACGGATCTTTATACCAAACGTTAGAGGTCTGATCAAATGATTAATCAATTTCTCTCTGAGATGTATGCTATTTAGGATTAACTTGCTCTCTATAACCAACCTGGACAAAAAAATTGATGTTGAGATGTTTGCAACTTACCATAATAGCCAACGTCTTGTTATTTTTCTCATGGTTCTTCATAATCAGTTTAAACTTGTTCGGGCTTCTTTACTTCATCACAATCATTTTCCATCTTTAAATACTGCTATGATTGGGCTTTGCTCTAAAGAAACTCAAATTAAGGTTTTCAAAGTTCATACTACAGATTTTGTTCTTGCCATTCCCTATTATCACCCTAAAGAATGTTCTAAAGAGTGCTTCAAACATCAAGGATGCACCTACTACCACAACACCAATCATAACCTTCTCGCATGTCACATTCGTGTATATAAATTTTGTTAGAATAAGGGTCCAAGACATTTTCAAAAAGATTGCTCTTGGAATCCTTATCAAAATGTTTCAGGTAAAACTAGTAACTCATTTGTCACTATTGCTATTTCTGAGGGTAATCATGACAAATTTACCTTCTCCACTCAAGAACTTGAAGGTCTTCTTAAACATGTTCTCTCAAAATCTAGCAATTCTTCCCCTACTTCGTTTTCTATCACATTAGGTAAATCTTCGTGATATTTTTGATTATGCTTATTGTAACCATATGACTCATAATACTCACATCTTCTCTCCCACACAATCTTCCATCTCCAAACCTTTAATTCAAACTGCTAATGGTTCATATATACATGTTAATGATATAGGTCAAGTTTCAACACCTTCTATATCACTTTCTGACACCTTTCATATTCCCAACCTCAATCTGAATGTTATCTATGTTAGTCAATCATGTGAACTTGGTCTTACTATTAATTTTTCCTTTTCTAGTTGTCATGTACAAGATCCGCAGACATGACATGCCCTTGGGATCGACCGTAAAGTTGGATGACTATTTGAACTTATCAACCTTCATTTACCCAATTCTCCTTATCCTTTTGTTGCTACTTCTACTACTCCTATCAACCTATGGTATACTTGTCTAGGTCATATGTATATATGACGTCTGCCTTCCTTATCATCTTTTGGTAAATTAGGATATGCTTCTATTTATGATAATGTAACAAATGTCTTGTCAATTGGGAAAACAACATGCTTTATGTTTTAATAAAAGTTATCTACTTCTATCTCTCCTATTGACTTAATTTATTCTGATGTTTGGGGTCCATCCCCACATCCTACTAGGAAGGGATGCGTATATTTTGTCATTTTTATTAATGATTATTCAAGATTTACATTAATTTTTCTCATGAAACATATATCTGAATTACTCAAAATTTATTATGATTTTGCCCAAATGGTTTAAACCCAATTTTCTCAAACTATCAAAATTCTTAGAGTTGATAATGCTATGGAATATAAAGAAACAATTTTTTTAAATTTTCTTTTACAAAATGGAATACTCTCTCAATATTCTTGTCCTGACACATCTCAACAAAATGAAAGAGTTGAGCAAAAACACAAACATATTCTTAATACTTTTTGTAGTCTCTTCACTTCTAGTTCTTTTCCTGAACTCTTTTGGAATGAAGTAGCTCTTATGGCTATTTATACCATTAACCATGTTCCAATGTCTGTTATTCACAATCAATCCCCTTATAAGCATTTCTATAATAATTTTTCGTCTTATGAACTTCTCAAAGTGTTTGGTTATGCTTGTTTTGTTCTTCATACTCATAAACACAATAAATTTGAACCTCATGCTCATATTTGTTGTTTATTAGGGTATGAAATAGAACACAAAGGATATCATTGTCGGGAACCTCTCTCTCAATAATTGTGCATCTCTTGCCATGTCATCTTCTTGGAACATAAAATGTTTTCCTCTCTTTCCCAATTTCATGTCTCATCTCCTACCTCACTCTTATTTTTCAATGACCTAACTATTGATCTATTTCCTCCTAAAATTGCTCTATTACCCTCTCCACTGTTTACTACGGTCTCATTTTCTATGTCTTCTCCTTCTCTTGATCTTACCATTACAACATTCTCTGAAGACCAACCACCTACTTGTATAGAGTCATCACTTCATTTTTCTACTCGTGTAAGTACTCTTCCTTCCCATCTTCATGATTACCAATGTTTCTCTACTATTTTATCTCATCATGAACCCCAAAACTATCGAGAAGCTAGTTCTAACCTTCATTGGCAGCAACCTTTGACAGATGAATTACAAGCTTTAACAAAAGCACATATATGGGATCTTATTGATCTTCTGTCTGATAAATCTCTAATTGGTTGTAAGTTGATTTCCAAAATCAAAACTCATTCATATGGTTATGTGGAACAATATAAAGCTAGTATGGTTGCAAAGGATTTTACGCAAGAATATGGCATCGTTTATAAAGAAAATTTTACACATATAGCTCGCCTCACCTCTGTTCGCAGTATCATTGCCGTTGCTGCTGCCCAAACTGGAAAATGTTTCAAATGGATGTCAAAAATGCTTTTCTAAATAGAGACTTAACTGAGGAAGTATATATGATACCTCTTCCTGGATATACTCATTCACCTTATCAAGTATTCAAACTTCATCATGCTCTCTATGGCCTCAAAAAAGCTCATCAGACTTGGTTTTCCAAGTTCAGCTCTACACTTACTCACTTTGGCTTCACTTCTAGCACTTATGACTCCGACCTCTTTATTCGAAAGACCCCCACTGGTGCTAATCTTCTACTCTTTTATATAGATGATATGATCATAACATGGAATGACTCTACTAGCATTACTAATCTCAAGTAGTTTCTGAGCCATCAATTCGAAATGAAAGACCTTGGTCGTCTCCACTACTTCTTGGGCCTAAAAATGTCATTTAATTTTCAAGAATATTATCTCTCTCAAGCAAAGTACTCTCTATATATTCTTAATTAGGCTAGCCTTACTGATTGCAAAACTGCATCAACACCTCTAGAAACCAATTTTAAACTTACTCCATTAGATGGTATTATTCTCTCAGATGCCATATTATATAGACAACTAGTTAGTAGTCTTATTTCTCTCATAATCACTCATCCTGGCGTCGTCTATGTTGTTCATCTGGTTAGTTAGTTCATATATGCTCCACGACCTACCCATTATATTATTGTTCTTTACATTCTCCGCTACATTAAAGGCACCATGTTTCACGACCTTTACTTCTCCAACAAGTCTAATCTTCTTCTCTCTACCTACTCTGATGTTGATTGGGCAGGTAACCCTACTAATCGTCGCAATTTTGCTTACACTACTCAAGAACTTCTTTGGATCTGCTGGCTACTTATTGATATATGTGTTCTTCAATCAATCTCAACTATCCTATATTGTGACAATCAGAGTGATATTCAGATTTTTCACAATGATGCATTTCATGAACAAACAAAACATATTAAGATTGATTGTCATTTTGTTCATGAACATGTTCTTCGAGACACTATTTGTCTTAAATTAGTATCATCTACAGATTAAATAGCTGACATCTTCACCAAATCTCATCCACCAGGTAGATTTTAGGACTTTGTTTCCAAACTCACGTTGATTATTTCTCTTCCTCCTTGAGTTTGAAGAGAGATGTTAAGATATATAAGATATAAGATATTATACTTCATTTATATACTATTGTACTTCACTTGTACTATTGTACTTCTGTACTATCAGAGAAGTACAATAGTACACTTGTTACAACCCTATAAATATGGTTTCTTATATATATTCTAAATACACAATTACAACAATATCAATACAATAAATCAATCAATCATTTTTTATTATCTCTTTGTACTGTTAATAGTTACATCTTCGTATATTCAATTTCATTTATTCTCTTCAAGATTTTTGAAAAGTTCAACCAATTTGATTAGTGATCAATAAATGAGACTTAAATGATTTGAATTATTTAAGATTTTTTTTATAATGATATGAAAATGAAAGATAATGAAGAGGATTTACATTTGAGGCACGAAAAGGGACCAATGCTTGTTATTGGTAAGACCACACTTTTCCTTTTTATGTTCTCTACATGATGTAGGTTTTAATCTTTTTTATTGTTTTTTGTATATAAAATTATTTTTTCTCAAAAAATAGGGGTAGTGGGTTACAACAATGTATCTGTTTTTAAAGATTAAAAGAAAATAAAAATGAAGATGGAGAAGGAGAGAAAAGTAAAAAAAGATAATAGAGATAAAAGTAAGGTAGTGTTAAGAGTAGAAAAGGAAAATGAGAATGCAAATGTTTTTGTGAACTTATTGTATAATAAAATGGAGTGCATAAAATGGAGTGCTATGTGTTACAGTGGGAGGAAAGTTGTTTTTTTTTTTAGAAAAATAAATGAGTTATATGATATTATAAAAATATCTCTATTAAAACATGTAATGTGACTTTTTATATTTTTATAGAGCTTTAATATAATAGAAAAATATACTCATAAGGTTCTTTATTTATTATAAAAATAACATTTAAATTTTTCATTTATTTTTTTATAATAATTTAGTCCTATTATTATGAAAAAGTGACTACACGAGGATAAAAATAATTTTTTTTTATTTTTTTTAATTACATTAGACAAAGATTATTATAACTTAAATAAACTATAACTAAAAGAATTAAAATATTAAAAAATAATTATTTATCCTTATGTAATCATTTTTTTATAAAAATACGATTAAACTGTTATAAAAAACAAATACAAGACCTAAGTGTAACTTTTATAATAAATATATAACATTTACAATTACTTTCCCTTAATATAATTGTTATACTTATTATACTATGTTAAAATTTTGTGAACTTAATTGTATCTTTTTTATCAAATCCTATTTTTAATTAGATTAATTATTTTATGAGTCACTTTGTTTGTATTATTAAGATATTTTAATCAATTTGCTTTCACAACAGAAACTTACATCACTCTCCGACCTAACTTTTAGAATAAGTATACATATTTATAATTAATTTCTCTTAATATAATTGTTATACTTATTATAATATGTTAACATTTTATGAACTTAATTGTATTTTTTTGATCAAATCATATTTTTAATTGGATTAATTATTTTATGAGTCATTTTGTTTGTATTATTAAGATATTTTAATCAATTTGCTTTCACAAAAGAAACTTAGATAACTCTCTTTATAAAAAATGAGATACTTTATTCATTTTTTAACAATAAAATATTATTTTATTATAAAAAATTATGAAAGTGAATTTAATGTGGTCAAACTTATTCTTTTATTTTAACGATTTAAAATTAAATTAAAATAGTATAATTTTTTCTTTTATTTTTTTGTCAACTTTTTTTTATATATATTTTATGACTTTTTTTTTGTTTTTTGGGAATTTTTATGTATCATGTTATCTATAAGTATCGTGTTTAAATCGAAAAATATGATATAAAAAATTGTCAATTTTTTTTATAAAATATAACATTTTTAAAAATAATTAATCAAAAAAAATATTATACTACTCAAATTTAGTTTTAAATTATTAAAATAAAATGGTAATTTTATCTATATTAAATTTACTTTCAAAATTTTTTATTAATAAAATAATATATAATATATCATAAGTGATATATCATAAGTATAGAAAAATATGGATGTTATTTTGGAAATATTATATAAAATTAATTATTTAATGATAACTATCGATCAAAGAAATAAAAATTATAATTTTTTTTAATTACTATTTTTTATTCTTAAAAATTGTTATTTATTGTTAATTCCAATTTTAGAAACAAAACATATAATTTGTATTATAAAACAACTACGTAGAAGTATTATAATGTTATTTCGTGGAGATGTGGAGTGGGTAGCTAACTGAAAGCGTATTTGTACCGATGTTGGTTTTACTCATAGACATTAGCAGGAATTTTTTTGGTAAATAAGTTCATAAGATATCCTTTTACTATTTTTATTTTAAGTTGATTCTTATATATATATTTACTATTTATATATATAGATATAAGTAAAATATTTATATTAAAATAAAATTAGTGAATTTTATCAAAAAAATAAAAATAAAATTAGTGAATGAGGATTATATTAGTTTATTTCCTTTATATTAGCTTATTTCATTTATATATATATATATATATATATATATATATATATATATATATATATATATAGAAATTACATTTTTTTAATCTTTTAAAAATATATATTATATATTTGTATAATTTTAAATTTAAAAACATGTTTATTTTTTTCTAATCTAATAATTTTTGTTGTAGTATTTTAATCTATATTGATTTAAAATATGATTCATATTTTAAAAAATTTCATAAATTTTTTTAATTTTTAATAAAGATAAATGTTTTTAAATAATAACATATATATATATATATATTATGTTAATAATTTTTATTAATTTTAAGTTATATTTTTATAAATAATAGCTCAAAACTGCTAAACCAGCTTCCTTCCAACCTTGTAAATCGACTTAATATTGATTTTTAAGATTTTAGTTTTTTTTTTCCTTCTTCTCAAAACTACGAAGATAAAATAAAACTAGTTAGTAAAATAAGTGAATAATTCACAAACCCCTACCCTCCAATACGGATTGTCTTTTGTTTCTGGTTTCTCAATAAAACCTTTTCTTGCTGTAGAGGAGTTTAGCTTTAGAGTTGAATGCGAGACACCAACGCAGCACAAGATCTTCACGACGTCGTTTTCTCTTCTTTCGAAGATCTCTGTTTTTCTGTAAAAATCACTTCTCCTTCTTTCCTATATTTCCTTTTCCATTACCTCCTTCTATCTCTATATATACGACTTAGTCATCAGCTATAAAATTTAGATCTTGTTTTTTTGAATGGGTTAAACAAAAGACCCAATTAATTTCATGTATAATGGGGCTTGATCAAGCATATATAGATTGAATAACCGCTTTTTATTCTGGTTATTTTTTGATCGGACCTTGTACCTTATTGTTATTTTTTCATTTCCTTTTTAACTTTTTCTTTTTTTTTCCCAAAAATATTGCTTTTTTTTCTTTTTCTTTTAAGCAATCCAAAATGGAATTAGTGTTTTGACACAAATATTTGTTAGATTTTATGTATTTTTCCTGCAGTTTTTATTTATGATCTTATTTGAGTAATTCAGCGTATTTATATGTATTTAGTTTACTTTTTGATAAGTGAATTATAATTGATTATATTGGTACTTTCAAAATCCAGAAACATTATGATACTAGATCTATAATATATGGCTAGTAAAGTTCTACCCTATGCTTGTAGTTATTTGGGTTAATGAGAAAACTGATAATAAAATAAATTGAAGATCAGGAATAGAAATTCTAATCCTTGCTTCTTGTTTATATATCTTTTTAAGTTAGGAAGCATACCGAGACTAATTGTTTCTTGTATTTTTCATCTCAACTATAAAAGAGGAGATTATAAGGCTTCTTTTTGCCACTTTTGTTATGTAAACTCACTCTAGCTGTTGAATCCCAAAATATGCAATATCAATGATTTTGTAGATGTCATTAGTTTTTGAAGGCTAATCTTACTGATATGATTACATTTTTAGGAAGAGGGTCATTGATCTTTGCACTAATGAGATTTGTTTTTAATGACTTTACTTATGAAGCTTAGACGCTTGATAGATGTAATTTGTCCTGTTTGTTCATAGCAGTGTTTTTGAAATTTGCAAATTATGTGATGAAAAGAGCTGTACTCGTGCTTTCATGCATTGGGAGATTTGAGAACTATAGGATTTGTTCTTCTTTTTATTGTGTATGCATTCATGCTAAGTGGCTTTCTCGCAGATGGGATCAAATCGTCTAAAAATAAAGCTGAAGCTGAAAAGTTATGAAAATAAGTCAACTGATTCAAGTTTCTATGGTCCACAAGACAATACTAATCAAGAACCTATTTTTATTCCTTCTTCCTCTTCCTCTTCCTCATCTTCCTCATCTTCATCTTCTGATGAGGATGGTGAGTCTAAAAAGAACAAACAACTTGTGCTTTATGATCCTGCTGCTAATGGTACTATTGCATTTGAACCTTACCCTGAGCCAATTCAGTTTCAATCTCCACAGTATCCAAGTTACTCACCCCCTAACCGACCATCCAGAACTTTACCATCTGTAGGAGCTTTCACCGTTCAGTGTGCAAATTGTTTTAAATGGAGGCTCATCCCAACAAAAGAAAAGTACGAAGAAATACGTGAACATATTCTTGATTGTCCCTTTTATTGCGAAACAGCCCGCCAATGGCGATCTGACGTATCTTGTGATGATCCACCAGACATTTATCAAGATGATAGCAAGCTCTGGGCAATTGATAAGCCTAACATTGCCCAGCCCCCACCCGGGTGGCAAAGACTACTACGGATTCGAGCTGAAGGAAGCAGCAAATTTGCAGATGTGTACGTATAGATAATGATTAGTTTTATTCCTATTTTGCAAAATTGTTTCTTGCATAGCCCGTGTTTTGATTTGAATAGAAAGAGAGTTTTTCCCCTTAAAAAGAAAGAAAGAGGAATGTGAGAAAGAAGTGAAAGGGCATATTTTTTAAGGCTACCAGCATTAAGCATATTTTGTCCTTCAATTATATACTTCTTAATTTGCATGTATAAACTTTTCAGGTATTATGTTGCACCATCAGGCAAGGTACTACGCTCAATGGTAGAGATCCACAGGTATTTTTAGGCTCAATACTTGAAACTTTATACAGTTATTGACACTTAAACTATAGAAGAGAGTGATTTATAGTCCTAATTATCTTCCTCACCAGTAAATATGTTATTTTCTTTCTGCATTTCTACACAGCTTTTCAGCCTGCTTTTAATTTTCTTAGATATTTGCTGGAGCATCCTGAGTATACAAGAGATGGGTTAACTATGTCACAATTTTCATTTCAAATACCAAAGCCCTTGCAAGAGAATTATGTAAGGAAACGTCGACCTGCTCGTTTAACAGCTTTTAGTGATGGCAGTGGAGCTATTGAACCCAAGGAAGGTATGCAGTTTGGTTTACTTATTTGCATAATGCTGTTAGAAGTTACTTGTATTAAAGCAATGAAAATTGCATCCTCAAATGCAAGTAGAAGTCGTGTAAAAAAGAAGAAAGTTTCCACATTTTCATTATCTTTTGCTGCATCCCATAAACAATTTTTCAGTGGCAAGTTGGTTAACTGTTGTTGTTATGTTGTTGCAGTGAGGCACTTAACATGGAACCATGCGGATGATGTAACTGACTCACAGCATCTTACACCAGGGTTCCATCCACTTAGCATTGAGGCACCTGTTTCTAATCTGGTTCATCGGCCTGCAAAGAGGCTAGCAACAGGAACACCGTCGACGGAGATGTATAGCAGTAAATCAAATATCGGTACACAACCAAGCTAGTTTTAAGCCCCTACCAAAAATGTTGTGTGGATCTTTTCGGGAGTGAATGTTCATTTGAAGTTATTGTATACTGATGGAAGCTTCTGAAGATGAAAAACAAGGATATCTAGTTCATTTTTTACCTTACATACCAGTCGGGTTGAATTTGGTCTGAAGATTTGATGCCTTGAATGTAATTATGTATATTGGCGAAAGGAGAGTATTTCACTAGAAACAATATGAACGACTTTTAAGAACTGAGTATTGTACCTGTACTATTTCATACCAGATAAATCACTGAGTATTGCCCTTGAAATGGTACTGTACTGCTGGTTTAACCTAAACCACTTCTTACGACAAGGATTTATAAATATATATTAATATGTGCTTCCTGTTGCATCAAAGTTCTTGTTTTTATCCCTGTAATGCCATTTTAGTGAGAAAATCTAACAAAAGTAAGTTTCTTTGGACCAATCAACCAATCGAATACAATGTGGTAACATCATTAGGGAACTTCCAGGTCACTGTAATTGGGTAAAAGCAAGCAATGAATTGCATTTTAGGCATAAAACAAGATTTCATTGCCGCTTATGAATAAAATCATCAGCTTCTTTGTACTTTAAGTCAAAGAACCTCCACCATCCGGTAGGCCAGTAGGATCACCCTGATGATGAATTTTAAAGCTTAAATATCACATTTTGTCCGTAAGACCGTGAAATGTGTTGGCTGACTTATCAACTTGGTATTGAATGCCTTTAAAATCTTTTGAAGCTCCATTGTCCATTTATTGCCTGTTTCTCTTACAGATTAGAGGGAATGGCTAAAAAGTGACAATACTTAGCGATGATGAAATTCATGATCTGTACGGACTGATTCTTGTGAATTTCACCTGAAAATAATAATTAAATCACTGTTGCCAAGAAGATTAATGGTCGAGTGGCCAAAATTGTCTTCCAATTCCTCGGTAGATCCTGCTCACGAACTGTTTAAACTGTATGCAGTTTCATGTGCTGTTCTTGTATGCAATTTTCTGCTAAACATCCCATGCACTACAAATTGCAGACAAGTACTGAAGATAGTTGAGGATCAGAAGCTCCACTGACGACAGCACCTTTGTTTTTAACATCTAAAAGATAATCCAAAGCCATTTTTGTGATAGTCTCACCAGGAATCATTACCGGAATCCCTGGTGGATATGGACATATAAGTTCCCCACAAACCTCGCCAATGCAGTTCTCAATGCTCACTCTCCTCTTTCTTCTAAAAAAGGCATCTCTCGGTATCAAGCTCATTGCTAAATCAGCAAAGGGTGCAGAACAGCCATGGTCTACCTTCCCTTCAGCACCCTGAAAAAATCTTTTAGACGACACTAGGTGCTTTATGCTTGATACCAACTGCTGTACATGCTCTCTAGAAGTTCCAAGATTGATTGCAAAAGTAATGGATTTCGTTCCAACAAGTTCACATAGTATCTTATGATCCTTATATAAGATTTCATCTGCTTCATTACCTGACAAACCGAGCTGTCTAAAGCCAACAGTAAGCCTCAAGGGATCCATTACAGGGAATTTTGGGAAACTAAAAGAGTCAAGAACTGAAATTTGTGGTAATTCTTTAAGCACACTCTTAGTTTCGACAGCCATTTGCACTGCTTTACTGAAAGCAGTTTCTGGGTTTTTGTCAAGTTGAGCTCTGGCAGCATCCAATGATGCTAAAAGAAGGTAACTGGGACTAGAGCTTTGAAGCATTTGAAGGCATCTAGAAATTCTATCTCTATCTACAAGATGCCCCGACATGTGTAACATTGACGATTGTGTAAGAGAGCATAAAACTTTATGAGTTGATTGTACAACCAAATCAGCACCTTGCTGAATAGCTGAATTAGGCAGCTGGGGATGAAATCCTAGATGAGCTCCATGAGCCTCATCAACAATTACAGGAACTCCATAAGAGTGACACAACTGAGAAATCTCACTCAACTTACTGCATATACCATGGTACGTTGGAGATGTGACAAAAACTGCACCTAGTTTTTGCCCTTGTGTCTCCAATTCTTTGATTGCTATTTCCACCTGTAATAACAAAAGTCAAGGTAATGTAAATGGAATGAGAGTTATAAGAAAGACAGGTGCAGCTTACCCCTGTTATTGTGCTGTATTTGAGCTATAAGAACTATGGTGTATCACAATTTGAGACCCTATATCGTGCATTTTTATTTGGACGAAAATGCCCCACAATTGTGGGTACAGTCTGTAGACACACATATGTCTAAGTGCTTGTACACAAGTCATATATAACATGTACACAACCTTACATAACTTGTGTACATCCTGAACTCATGCACAACCTGTACATAATGAAAACTAACAATTTTGGAGCCTCAAATTGTTTTATCAAATGATGAGATGTATGTTTCCTGTTCGTCCAATTATACATGACTAGTAAAGTGGGGAAAAAAATTTTAAAGACAAGAAGTTGATGTACGTCCTGAAATTTTCATTACCAATTGAAAACTACTAAACCTTTAACAAACAGTAACTTGAAATTTAGATATTATCAAGTGAGAACAATGACCCAAATCCGCAATTGTAGAATATCATTATTCCAGACACACCTGAGATGGAGCAACCCCACCAGCAATGTCCCATTGAGAATTGTAGTCAGGAATGATATACTTAGGTGCTGCACCAGATAATACCATAGCAGATACTGCTGACAAATGAGAATTACGGGGGAGAATTAGAGTGTCTCCAGGGGAACAAGTAGCCATAATAGCAGCTTGAATTCCACACGTTGAACCTCCAACAAGAAACCATGTCTCTAATGACCCAAATAATTTGGCAGCTTTCTGTTGTGCATCTAAAATAGGTCCCTCTGGTGAAAAGAGGTTGTCGAGCTCTGGAAGTTCGGGTAGATCATGTCGAAAAGGATTAACACCAATGAGCTGCATTAACGAAGATGGTGCAGCCCGACCTCTATTGTGACCAGGGAAGTGAAAGCAGGCAACATTTTGTTCAGCTGAATTTTTCAATGCACTAACCAGAGGAGGATGTTCATCATGCTGAGATATGTGAGAGTTACAGAAAGGAAGTTTATCCTTCTTTACTGGCTTAGCATTTCCCATCCCACTTTTTTTATCTGGCCTTTCACTTTTCTCTATGGTGTTTGTGTTCTGTAGAACCCCAAAAAAAAAATCTGAAGAATTAATAATTGCACATTTTTGGACCATTAATTGGTAAAAAGCAAATTACAAATGCTATAATTTCTGAAAATAGAAAATTGATCTATCAAATATCATACTCCTTAATGCGTATTTTCACTTCTAGAGCAAGTAGGCGTTATTGCGAGGGGAAATTGGAGAGGTCTTTAGTTTATTGATTTGAACTCAAGGGCTGTTAAACTTGTTAGTGTCATGTTATTCGTCATTATCCATCAAATTCACATTTTTTAACATTATGAAAAATATAAATTATTTTTAGTTATTTGTAATATGTGTTACAAGCCCAAAATAATTAGCAATCAATTCTAATCAAAATATAGTTCGTTTTGTGTCATGTGCCGTGGCCT
Organism: Hippophae tibetana; assembly: GCA_037013495.1. NCBI lineage: Eukaryota > Viridiplantae > Streptophyta > Magnoliopsida > Rosales > Elaeagnaceae > Hippophae > Hippophae tibetana. Next base: position 79,516,909 of record CM072812.1, on the reverse strand, counting down.
AAATTGCCACCCTAGTATTAGACCACCACAGACCAATTCTTTTCGTTGCAACTTCTTGGGGAAACCATAAGAGATGCTAGAGCTAGGAGAGAGGAAAAAAGGAAAGGAAAAGAAGATGTGAATTTGAGGAAACAAGATTAAACCCTATCTAAATGATCTCTAATGAAGATAAATTTGAGCAAACTGAACTTTCTGAGTAGGAAAGCAATTCACCCTACCATGACTAATTTCAAAAATCCATGATTTTGTATAATTTATATATCCTTATAAAACTATGATTTTTGTTGAAAAACTCGAGAACCAGTTGGATTCAACCAACATACCAGCTGGAAACAATCAACAACAAAAACTAGGGAGCAACAAGGATCCAAAAACATTTCCACATAATTATGTATATTTTTCATCATTACAATTTTCCTTTTATTTTATATAAATTAGATTATAAACATTCATTCATTAAGTGAATAAAACAATTTCTTACATGGTATCAGAGTTTAGGAAGAAGTTCTCTGAAAATCCAGTTCGACCCGCACAAAAGGTGTAACGATCTGGGCACTGTCTCGGAAAGAGGCTTAGTGAAATAGACATGTCTGTGAAGATGCGGACTACCTACACTGGGACAAGAAGACCCTATAAAGCTTCACTGTTCCCCGAGATTGGCTTTGGGCCTTTCCTGCACAGAAGGCTCCCTTTCGGGAGGGCCCGAGCCATTAGTGAGATACCACTTTGGAAAAGCTAGAATTCTAACCTTGTGTTAGGACTTACAGGCCACGGATATTCCTTGTTCATTATTAGACAATCACTTATATTTTTCTTTGACAAATAACACAATAGTTGTTGCCGTTTTTCCAAAATAGTCTTTTCTATGCAATCCCAAATGTGAAGTGAGTTTTCGTATCCTATTGATGAGGTTGAGTATTTGAAATTGAACAAAAACCCCTGTTTTCTTCTTGTAAAATAACTGAGATAAATGAATTTTTGATCATAACACACTTTAATCATTTATGACGATCCCTCCAAACATGCACAGTATTATCGATAAATGTCTCTTTTATTATGAAGACTACTAGGCTTGTTTCTTTTCAAAATCACATTCACAATTTCAAATTCATCACATTATAATCTCCAAAAAATTTTGAGCAATCTGCAATTTTTTTCAAGCCAAGACGATCTTCAACGCCCCAACACACACCTTGTCGGAGTCACACGCTCTCTCTGAAGAAGAAGACTAAACGACACATCATTTAAATCGCTCTCTAAAGAAAATGATGTCTCGTTATCCGATTCGATATTCTAGTCGGTTCGGTTTTCCAGTCGGTTCAGTCTTCCAACCGCCGGATCAGTCATTCCAAACGCCGATTCACCCATTTTTCGATCGATTCCCAAACTGAAATTTTTGGTTCTGGAATTCTTGATACATTTCCTATAAAATATAGCCCATTTCAATTCATTATTTTTTCATAAACAGTCATTATTGTCTAAAACACACTAAACCTTGTCCCGTTTTTGAATTTTTCACTCAACAATCATGTCTAAAACTACCAATACCAGATCCATTGTACCAAAATGGTATGATGCTCATAGTCATTCATTATACTTGCACCACTCAGACCAATCGGGCATGATTCTAGTAACTCAATCCTTAAATTAAGAAAACTATCATATTTGGAGTCATGCGATGCTCATGACTCTCACCACCAAAAACAAAGACGGATTTATTGATGGCACAATCACGAGGCCACCAGCAAACTTTGAAGCAGAAACCAAATAATAGACTCATTGTAACATTCTTGTCAAAAGATGGATTCTCAATACCATATAGCCTAAAATTGCAAAAAGTATCATGTATAATGATACCGCATATGAGCTATGAGAAGAATTGAATGAACGTTTTTCACATACCAACAACATACACTTATTTCAAATCGAGCAAGAGATCCATGAATGCATACAAGGTATGAGCATTGAAGAATATTACACCAAGTTGAAAAGTCTATGAGATACTTGAGATGCACTATGTCCCTTTCCACATTGTAAAGGAAACGCCGAAAAAGAACTACAGGAATACTAACAAAAGCAACGAACCATAAAGTTCCTCATGGGGCTTAACACAATTTACATAGCAACACGAGGACAAATCTTACTCATGGAACCTTTACCTATAGTAAATAAGGTATATTCACTCATTGTTCAAGATGAAAAGCAGAAAACTGTCTCTACACAAACCATAGGAAAGATGCCAGAAGATGTCGCACTTGTTGCCAAGGATAGTCGTCCACGATATCCTTACAAGAATTACCCATCAAGGAACTCACATCTCAAGTGCGATCGATACAACAAAATCGGCCACAATTCTGAAAGCTACCGAAATCGTCTCAAATGTGATTTCTATGGTTTGAATGGACATGACATCAACATGTGTTGGAAGAAAAGGGTAACTCAAGATAAGAGAAATGCAAGTCATGGCTTCCCCTCCAAAGCTCACCATACTGACTTTCAAGCAAGTAGCTCCGACACAAAGACACCATTCTACAGGTAGCATGGTAAGTCAAGTGACTACTTTTCAGGTAACACATCATGTGCGAATGTTTTCCATTCAGAAACCCGTTGAATTTTTGATACAAGGGCAACTGATCACATTGTCTATTCCCAAAGCCTTATGAGCTCCAACATTCTAATCATTAATTGGCATGTGCATTTACCTAATCATTTATTTGCCCGTGTCACACATATTGATACCGTACATTTCTCCAATAATTTCATACTCCATAATGTCTTATGTGTTCCCTCCTTCAAATTAAACTTGGTTTCAGTAGCCAAACCTATTCAAACTATATTTTGTCATGTCATCTTCACTAATAATGTGTGCTTTGTTCGATACAAATGATTGGGAAAGACGATTGAGATGAGAACTGAGAAAGCAAGATTCTACCACTTGAAGGCTGGATGTTTCTTCGTTTCAAATACCGCTCCAACCAACCCTTATCTCTGGCATCAACGACTTGGTCATTTATCTTATAACAGTTTGCATGTACTTTTTCTTTCCATCAATATACTTTTTGTTATATTTGTCCACTAGCTAAGCAAACTTGTAATCTATTTCCTTTAAGTTCTATCAATACAAGAGCATCTTTTGAACTAATTCATGTTGATATTTGGGGTGACTATCACATTCCAGCACTTAATGGAGCACATTATTTCCTCACCATTGTTAATGATTACTCAAGATACACATGGGCTATCTCTTAAACACTAAATCTGATACGCGCATATTTCTCACCACCTTCATTAATCTTGTTGAAACACAATTTGCATCCCAAGTTAAAATCATTCGTAATGATAATGAACCAGAATTTTCTACGACCCAGTTGTTTTCTACCAAAGGAATCCTACACCACACCAGTTGTGTCTCTACCTCTCAACAAAATAGTGTCGTTGAACGCAAACACCATCACCTTCTCAATGTAGCCCGCACCTTGCTCTTCCAAACCAACCTCCCTAAACAATTTTAGGGATATTTCATTCTTATAGCTACATACCTCATAAATCGTACTCCAACACCTGTTCTCAAGGGTAAAACACCATTTGAAATCGTCTTTCATAAAGTTTCTAGATAAAAACATCTTCGTGTATTTGGTTCTCTTTACTTTGGGCTTACACATCATGATTGACTTACCAAGTTTGATGCTAGATCACATCGATGCATATTCATTGGGTATCCATCTGGGATAAAAGGTTACTGAATCTGCAATCTAGAAATAGATAAAACTTTCATGTCTCATGATGTTATTTTTCATGAACGAACCAAACACATAGACATCAATTGTCAATCTAGTGAGAAAAAAGATTCAAGTTGAAATGATCAAGACTTATCATATCTCTATATCAGAGCAACCAGTAAATATCTTTACCAAATCTCTAAATTTTATACAATTTTCGAGCTTATTTAACAAGTTAAAAATAATTAACATATATTCAAACTTGAAGGAGAATGTTAAAAAACGCGGGAAATATCTGAATTCAATGAACACACCAACTGGAAACAATAAACAACAAAAGCTAGAGAGCAATAAAGATCTAAGAAAATTTTCACATAATTATGTCTATTTTTAATCATTACAATTTTTTTTTATTTTGTATAAATTAGATTATAAATATTCATAAATTAAGTGAATAAAACCATTTCTTACCATTTTTTATAATTTATATAACAAGAAAAACATGGCAGATAGATTCTATATTATCGATAGAGAAAAAAACATAATTCAAACCTTAGAGAGACAGATACTTGAATTTGGTCTCACATCAAACTTGTTGCGAAATCCTGAGTGAAAATTATGCTGCAGAAAACAAAATCAATAAATAAACAGCTACTGAAATAGAGATAATAGGCATTTTCGTATGAGAGAGGTGCCAGTAATTTTACGAGTAGTTCCGCAGAAGACAAAGCAGAGGCACACCACGTCTGAGCTATAAGCATTTCTAAGCCAACAGCACTTTCGGCTACTCTAACAACAGCGACTCGAATTGTTCACGTTTTATCTGCAAGATCTCTGTACTTTCTCTTTTGGGCTTTATGGATTTTACATATTGGGCCGATTCAAGCTTTTACTCTTTTTAATGTGACACACGATACATTGTTTTATATAAATGTTATATTTGGTTGTGAAGAATAAGATGATAATGAAAGTAATATAGATTATTTATGTTTAATTTAAAATTTAATGTAAGATGTTTTAATCATAATAGATTATTAATTCTTCTTAAACCTTTAGAAATACATTAAAAAATTATTTATTTAATTAAAAAAAGTTAATTTTTTTATTTTTTTTATAATTTTTATAATTTTATTATTAAATTTAAGTCATATTACCGTTAATATTTTTATTTTATTTTTATTATCAAAATCAAATATTACTCTAATATCCACGAAGTGTGTCTTTCGAAAAATTAAGAGTAATGACATACTTATATACTCATTATGGATGGAATTCGAATTTACATGTTCTTATTGGTAACTTTAGATATATGTAGAAAGAATTGTCACTTCATTTCTTTTCATCAGTAAACTTAATAAATAATATTTTTATTATACTATTTTCTAAGAAAAATATCATGATTTTATTTTTGATATTATTTTTATTCAAATTTTTAAGATTATATCTTAATGTTACTATTATTTTTAAAAAAAGTGATCAATTTAATACAATTTATTATTTAATTAATTTTTTTACATATATATTAATAAACATGTGATATTCAAATAACATTTTTAAATAATAAATAAATTAATTATTTAAAAACGTCATTTAAATATCACATATTTATTACTATATATATAAAAATATATATAATTAAATAATAAATTACATTAAATTAGTACGATTTTAAATGCCATATTACTACATAAAAAATTTAGGTAAAAAAATAACAAAAATAAAATCATAATACTATTAAAATAACGAAATCCTTCTTCAAGTATATAAAATTACAAGTATATCTTTAGTTTTTGTTCAAATTCAACCTTCATTCAAACAAAAAAAAAAAAAAATTAAGCATTCCTTTTCTACTATGCTGTGTTGGATGATTGCAGTAGTATTTCAGATATATGGCTCTATCCCCGTGGCATTCCCCGTATAATATTATTTAAGCGAATAGTCCTATAAGTATGTAAGATTATAAAGTTAATATCATTTAACCCTTTAAATTTTAAAAAATATTTTATAATTTATTAAATTTTAAAAAAATAGATCTATTAAAAATAAATAATATTATTTTTATTGTTAAGTGATTAAAATGTTATAAAATACGAGTCATTAACAAAGTTAAAATCGAATTTAACAATAATAATATTTTAACAAAAAATTATTTAAATAAATATTTTATTTTTTTAAAAAAATAAAAATTAATAAAATATTAAAATAAAAATAATGATAATAATCAATATTAAAATAAATATTTGATTGATTTTTTTTCATATTAAATATAATTTTATCATTGTTAATGAATTAAATTTTAATCATATTCACTATTATAAAAGAGGTATTTAAGTCGCTGTTTAAAGTCAGTTTTTTCCAAAAATTAACTTATAATGAATTTAAAGTCGATTCGGTGTAGAACCGACGCTACCCACGTGGTTAGCGTCGGTTCTCCACGTCAACCGACTCTACGTCCTATTTTTTAAATTAAAAAATGGATGAAGTAAATACAATTAAAATTCATTATTATTTTATTTGACTCTTTAGAATTTAAGTTGGATAAAAATAGTATAATTTTTCTTTTTTTTAAGACAATTAGTTTTAAAAATTATATAATTTTGTTTATTTGTTTGGATATTAAAATTTATATATATACCTACAATACATCTTTATTTAATTTTGTGTATATGTTTTAATTAAATATTATTCTAAAGTAATTATTTTTTCTATTTCTATAGTACGTATATGCATAATCTAAATAAAATAATAATTGACAAAAAAAAATTTAATTGCGTGGATAACATCGGTTCTCCACGTCAACCGACGCTATCCACCTAATATATCCAAATTCGGCTCATTTTTTATGCCGAACCCCAATTTCTTCATTTATCTTTTCTATTTTCTTCGAAAACCGAGCTACATCGCCACCTTCTTTCTAAATTTTTGGCCACCTCCGACCACCATTTGCAACTTCGTTTTGTGAGTTATATTCTTCTTCTCATTATCTTTCAGATCTACTATTTTTTGAGCGAAATACTAAAAAAAAATTATACCTATTTTTTGTATAAAGTTTTGATTTAGGTATGTTTTTTATTTAATTTGCTTGTTATGATATTTGACTTATTTTATGTGGAAATAATATCTGAAATGTTGTGGGTTTGATGGATTATATATATTTACTGTGCGTGGATAAATTTATTTATATATTATAAATAATTATATTTTATTAAGTAGAATTTTGTAGCTTATTATTCAGTTTGTTTTATTTTTTGTATAAATTTTTAATTTAAGTATATTTTTTATTTTGCTTGTTATTATGTTTGACTTATTTTATGTGGAAATAATAGTTGAAATGTTGTGAGTTTACTGTGCGTGGATAAATTTATTTATATATAAATAATTATATTTTATTAAGTAGTGAATAGAGGAAAAATAATATGTTTTTTTTAATTTGTAAGAAATTATATTGGTATAAGAGTTATACGTGTTATATAATGACTCTTAAAAAAATTATAAATATATATTTATAAACTCAATAATTTAAATAATATATATATATATTAATAAAAATCAAATAATAACTAAAAATTAAGTTATATTATTATTTTTATTTATATATGTTACTTATGTGTTAAAATGATAAATATGTTACTATAGTAGTCCCTATATACTTCTATAGAATTTTATATATGTATAATTAATATTACTTTTTAATTATGATATAGTAACATGCTTAGAAATTAGAATCAACCAAAGTGATTGGTTTTTATATATTCATGCTGGTATGTTGTTTATTTTTTAATTTGTATAAAAAATGGTTTTGTAAAATGATTAAACTGATAATTGTTTTGTATTATGTATGTTTTGATATATATTCTAATAATTAGGAAATTTATATATAATAATACTTGAAATTTATTGATTGTATATCTAATTAAGTAATATGTTTAATTAATGTTATTAATAGAAAATGGACAAATCTTGGCTGTCAAAATGTAGAATTGAGCAAGACTATATTTCTGGAGTTGAAAGTTTCATGGAATTTGCTTGTAGAAATAGTAATACTGGAATTAATATGATTCGATGCCCATATGTTAAATGTAAAAATGAGCGATTTCATAAATTTGATGAGGTTAAATATCACCTTATCTGTAATGGTATTCTTTTGAGCTATAAATGTTGGTATTATCATGGAGAAAATATTGATAATACTCATGGGGAAAAGATAAATAAGAATGTGAGTGAATTACATACATCTTATCATAATGTACAGACAAAAAATATGTTTCATGGTGTTGAAGATGAATTATGTGAGGATGATCCCGAAACCTTTAATAAACTTATAGAAGATGCCAAAAAACCGTTGTATCCAAAATGTAAAAAATACACTAAAATGTCGGGATTGGTTCATTTGTACAATGTGAAGGCAAAACATGGTTTTTCTGACAAGGGATTCACAGAATTACTAAATCTACTAGTTGATATGTTTCCTGAGGGTATTGAATTGCCATCTTCAATGTATGAAGTGAAGAAATCTCTTAGTCGATTTGGCATGAAATATCATAAGATTCACAATTGTCCAAATGATTGCATTTTTTATAGAAAAAAATATGAGACATTACATGATTGTCCTATGTGTAAAGAATCCAGATGAAAGCATGGTACAAATGAGAGTACAACACATAAGAAAGGCGTGCCTGCAAAGGTTCTTTGGTACTTTCCTCCAATTCCTCGCTTTCAAAGATTGTTCAATAGTAAAGATACATCAAAGATGTTGACTTGGCATTCAAATAATCGATCTGATGATGGGGTGCTACATCATCCTTGTGATTCTCCAAATTGGAAAGTAGTAGATAATTTATCTCCTCAATTTTCATCTGATCCGTGCAATCTTCGTCTTGCCATTTCTGCTGATGGAATTAATCCACATAGTTCCCTCAGTACTAGATATAAATGTTGGCCAGTAATTATGGTAACATACAACCTTCCTCTCTAGTTGTGTATGAAAAGAAAATTCATGATGTTAACATTATTGATCTCAGGACCGAAACAACCCGGTGTTGATATTGATGTATATTTGTAGCCTCTGATAGATGATTTAAAGACGTTGTGGAATGATGGTGTAAATGTTTACGATGCACATAAATAAGAACACTTTAACTTGAAGGGGGTCCTTTTATGGATAATTAATGATTTTCCTGCCTATGTAAACTTATCAGGACATGCAACAAAAGGTTACAAGGGATGTCCTATATGTAGTGATGGAAATTCTGCAACTTATCTTGTTCACGAACGAAAGATGTCTTATAGAAGACATAGAAGATTTTTTTCCATCTGGACACAAGTTTAGATACCAAAAGAAACTGTTCGATGGTAAAAAAGATCATGATCATGCAACTCGACCTTTGCGAGGTGTTGAGATATTAAGGCAATTGAATGGTATGACATTCAAACGATATGGAAAGATGAAAAGAAAACTCACTAAGGTAGGGAAACGAAAGAGGTCAACTAATGAAATGGGTGAAAATGAAAAAGAGTTTGAACCGACTTACCATGGTTGTTGGAAAAAAAATCAATATTTTGGGAATTACCTTATTGGAAAGACCTACACATTCGTCACATCTTAGATGTCATGCACATTGAGAAGAATGTATCTGAGAGCTTGATTGGTACTTTACTTAATATACCTGGAAAAACAAAGGATGAAATTAAAGCAAGATTGGATTTAAAGAAACTAGGCATACAACCTAAATTGGAACCAAGGGTGGAAAATGATAAGAATCGAACATACTTACCACCAACATCATATACAATGTCAACAAAAGAGAAGGATGTGTTTTGTAAATGTTTGGAGGGTGTGAAAGTTCCTGATGGTTACTCATCCAACTTAAGAAATTTTGTGTCTATCATCGATAAGAGACTGTATGGATTGAACTCACATGACTGTCATATCTTAATGCAACAGTTATTACCAGTTGCTATTAGATCAATTCTTCCAAAATATGTTTGATTATCAATAATTCGGCTTTGTTCATTCTTCAATACAATATGCAAGAAATCTATATCAATTGGCGAGTTAAATTCTTTACAGAAAGATGTTGTAGAGACTTTGTGTCTAATTGAAAAATATTTTCCTCCTTCTTTCTTCGATATAATGATTCACTTGTGTGTTCATTTAGTTTGAGAGGTTCAATTGTGTGGTCCTACTTACTTAAGGTGGATGTATCCTTTTGAGAGATATATGCAAGTCCTTAAAGAATATGTAAATAATAGAAATCGACCTGAATGATGCATGGTGGAACGCTACATTGCTGAAGAGGCCATTGAGTTTTGTTCTGCATACTTTAGTGGTTGCACTGAAATTGGGAATCCTACGCACAAGTTGTTCTTAGAACGTCGCATGATCCAAGTAGGTAACCCTATGCTTGGTGGAAGTAAGAAATTATTTATTGATCGCACTCGATGGGAAAAAGCACACTGAATCATTTTGGTAAATAATAATAAGGCATAACTGTACATAGAGTAAGTGATGTTCATTGTTTCATGATTGCAAAAATCATTTTTTATTTAACTATTAATGATTATACATAACTTAATATATATTTAATAACATTACAGGATGCATTTAAACTTATTGAAGATCGATCCTCGTTACAAAAAAAAGGAGGAGAAAAATGGTTGTATGATGAACATAAGCGAGAGCTTATTAATTGGTTTCGCAACCATGTAAGTGTCACAAACAAAAATTCATGCATGTATCTTCCTAGATCTATTCAATGTCTTAAAACTTTGCTCTAAACACATTTTGTGTTTTTGTATACATAGATTCGAGATGAACTCAAGAAACCAAATCATAAAATATTAGAAAGTTTACAATGGCTTACACATGGGCCAAAATTCAATGTCAAATCATTTTATAGTTTCACAATAAATGGATCGAGGTTTACGACTCAAGCTAGGGACAAAGTCCGAGTAAATCAAAATAGTTGTGTGAAGATGGTTGCACAAACTATGCAATTTTCCAGTTCAAAATATGTTAATCTTGTACTTTCTTATAGAACATATTATGGTATAATACAAGAGATTTGAGAATTGGATTATGAGGTATTCCATGAAACAATTTTCTTGTGTGATTGGGTCGAAGATGTTATCAATGTTGGATATAAAATAGATGATTTTGGATTTACCCTTGTAAATTTATTCAGGATAAGTCACACTGATGATCTTTTCACGTTAGCACTTCATGCAAAACAAGTATTTTACGTGAGGGATCAAATTGATCCAAGATGGTCTGTTGTGTTAACGCCTCCACAAAAAGAGTTTTACCATTGTGATGTTGTAGAAGATGATGACTCTATGCTTGATACATTAACCAATATTAGTAATTTCTCCAATAAATTTCCTAATGTATGTGATGATCTAATTGATGATGATGATTATTCGTCATGGGCTCGAAGTGATTGTGAAGGAATATATGTATACAATCAACAACCTAATTAAACATAACGTATGTTCTATATTGTTGTAATAACTCTGATATATATGTATGTTCCTAAAATTGTCAATTAATTTATATTTCTTCTTTGTTTGCAGATATTTCATGGATCTTCGGATAACAGAGCTTGTAGATCCAAATGTTCCATTGGGGTATTTGAAAAGAAAGGGTTGGACGAATATACCTGATGCTCCACTTAACCCAGATGATAGAATACCTGTTCTATTTGATGCTACTGGTAATTCAATAGGGGAAAATGGTCAACAATTGAAATCCTCTATTGGTCGAATTACAAAATCCAGTATACCAATCAATATAAATGATTGATCTGAGGTTGACGATGTAGAAAAGTTCAAAATATGGATAACCATTTATGTAAGTCTCTTATATTTTATAATCAATATATATATTATATTAGGTGTGTATTATATCTAATCTTTTGTACTGTGTTTTTACAGAATAGTTACAAAGTCGATGACAGTTGGAAGAGCAAGTGTTATAAGATTGCAAATAAGGCGTGGAAGGAATACAAGACTTCCAGATTGGTAAGGAATTATGTGTTTCCATATTTGGAACCATTTGATGAGAATGAGCTCTACAAAATCCTTGAAGGACACCCCTGGATTACACCTCAAGTTTGGAAATACTTTGTGGATTATAGACGTTCAGATGAATTTCAAATTATTAGGGAAGATCATCAGAATGTACAAATGCATAACATTCTTCCTATCCGTACTGGGAGGTATTCAAATCCTGAAGTTAGATATAAAATGGTATTATTAATTTGTCTTAATTTATAAATATTTTTATACTTATTTTCCTCAATTTAATTTCATGTCATTGTTAATAAAATTTTCATAATTTATGTAGGAAGCTGAATTAGGTAAACCTGTTACCCGAACTAAATTGTACATAGAAACAAAGACTCCAAAAAAGAAGAATTCAAGACCGATGACTAAGCGAGGAGAAGAACAATTAAATAAGTTGGTTAGTAATTTTGGTTGATAAAAAGTCTTAATGATATTTAATAATTGATATAATAATGAATGATATGTTTGTGTGCTTTATTATTTGTAGAGAGTTGTTCAAGAAAAAAATCCAGGGGTGAAATAATCGAAGATTCTGGGAAAGATGCTTTATATCATGCATTCGAACGCGATCATCCTGGTCGTGTTAGGGGAGGTAGCCAATATGATGGTTCTATGGAGTATTTTAACATTCCAAAACAAAAGCCTCAGATGGTAAGTAAGGAGAAGTACACTAAAATTGAAGAAGAATTCAACTCCTTTAAGGCCTCAGTGATAAGTGAGATTGTCACTCTAAAAGAACATCAATCACAACAAATGTCAGCCATGACATTATGCTACAACCAGGGCATGCCATATTGGCCAAGCATGCAACTATTCATGCCAGGCATACCACCATCCATGCAAGGCATGCCACCCACGCAATCTCATTGCGCTCAAACTACATCCAGTATGGGATATAGCCATCCTTTTGGTCCTCACTATATGCCAGGAATGCATATGCAATCTAGTAGTGGTTCATTTTCTCCAATGCAATCTGCACATTCTTATCATCAATCAAACCACGATGAACATTTTTGTGAGAATGTACATCCAATAGCTACCCAACATGGGAGTCCTCTTCCATTTGATGAATCATATGTTGTAAGATTTTAATTTTTGGTGTATATAATCTATTATTTTTAAATTCTTATTATATGTTTTATTTTTTATATATAACACTTAATTTTTTTACAGAATATGAAATGTTTGTTGAAACATCCTTCGTCAACGGACTTTTTTGCTATTGGAATGGTACAACGATTGAGCGATGATCGGATGATTCATAATCAATATTTTTCTAATCATTGGCAAATAGTAATTGATCAATCATTGTTTCATGATTGTCCACTACATGTGCCTTCTGATGCTACCACAGTCCAAGAGGTGGTTGGATAGTATGTGGCTTGACCGTCGATTCAAGTTGTTCTAAATTTTGATGTGGTACTATTTTTTAACTTAAAAGATAACACTTGTTTACTACTATTATTTTATTATATCTTATATTGTTACTAAAAAATACATATATAATACTTTTTTTAGTCTATTATACCAGAACTCTTAAATGCGACACATTTAAGAGATACGAAACAAGTATCTCGTGCTAAATCTAGGTCTAGTTGCCAATCATCGCGCACCAAGTCATTCAAAAAGAAGCCTTGGAAAAAGTATAGTCATAATTATGCGTTAAACTTTAGCAGAAATCTTGGCACTTTGATGACTATTGTTGGGAGGGCATCTAGCATAAATGATGGATGGACTGTGCCACTTCCTATAGAAATCTTTGGTGTAGACCTCGGCCAAAATTATATATCGATCGAGTGCTTATTACAACTATTTGAATATCAAATGATCGATTTAAGTATAATTCAAGTGTGGACAAGGTGAGTCCTCAATCTATTTATTTTTATTTTATATATGTAGAACATATATAATTATATTTATATTATCTAATTATATATATATATATATATCTTTTATATAGGGCGTGCTATTATCGACTTCAACATAATCACTCATCACATTTAGCAATGTTCTATGATTCTTCATATGTCAATCAATATCAAGAGAAGGATGTTAGAATCAGAGCTAAACAATTATGTGATGGGGCATTAATGCTTGATAGAAATCAAAAGTTGATAATCCCTTAGCCATTAAGGTTTGAACAAGGCCAAGATCATTGGATGTTGGTAATCATCGATCTCTTCAATAATCATGCTTGGTATTGTGACTCAGCTTCCATAGAACTGAGTAAAGATACAAAAGCAGTTGTTGAAATATAAGAGTTATAGCTAAATATTAGTTTCTTCTATTCTTTTTTGTAATATTTAATAAAAACTAACCGTTTTAAACCTTGATAGGGCATGAAAGTTGTGGAACAAGTTTAAGGGCATTGCCCTTAAAAAATCTCATAAGCTTATATGAACAAAAGTTATGGTATGTACAAGTCAATATTAATAATTTTATTAATTTTACAATTGAATAATAAAGATTCGAATATGAAAATTCATGTACACTTGTTTTTTGTAGGTTTCACAACAAAATAATGGAGTCATGTGTGGTTATTATGTCATGAAGTTTATGAGCGAAATCATCACAAATATCAAAATTCCAATTGATGATATGGTAATATTTTACCCATATACATAATTTTTTTAACATATTTGAATTTATTTTTGTAAATAAATGAAATTACATTCTTATTTTGATTTTAAATACATGTAGTTCTTTGGTTGGAACAAGACGGGCTACGACCAGCAAATTTTTGATGATTTACGAGAGGAATGGGCAGAACACATGGTTCAAATTATATCATCGCAAGAAGAATCAGGAGAAGATTCTGATGATCTTGAATAGCATATGAAAACATAATAGTAAATTTTTTAATGATTTAATTTCTCTATCTATTCTTGTGTCTGAAATCACTTATTTAATGGATGATTATATGCTCATGTATTTCGGGGAATGCATTGTTTGATGGACCTATTTTTGGCCCAAACTACATCTCATCTCTCTTTCCTACTTTCTTTACGAACTCATATTAGCACTTTATTAATCATTTGTTTATAAATATGAAGTTATTTGGAATCTCTGCTAGTATTTTTAATGCTATAATGAGCTCTAAATATGAAATCAAGTGTACGTAACTCCGATTTGTTTCTTGGTTTGTATGAGTTTTGGTGCCCATGAACGTGTTCCATATGTTTAATGGCACCAAAACTCACACAAGCCAAGTAAGAAATCAGAGTTACACTTGATTTCATTTTTAGAGTTCATTATAGCATTAAAAAATACTAGCAGAGATTCCAGATAACTTCATATTTATATACAAATGATTAATAAAGTGCTAATATGAGTTCGTCGAAGGGTTATATCACTCGGATGTCATTGTACATGGTAATCTCTTTTTTATGGTAATATTTATAATGATTTAATTTCTTCATTCGTATGTCTCTGAAGTTTAGACTGCTTGTTTGATGGATGTTTACGTGCTCATGTATGTAGGAGAATATGAATTGTTATATGGATCATCTTTTTTTTGTCTAGTTTTCTTGTCATAATATTTGTGAAGGCCAATCAAGATTCTAAGCCAACCAAGCTTACTTGCATCCAATTACACTTTGACGACATTATTTTATTTGTAATTTAAGTTAACTATATGTATTGTATATACATTATTTGTTTTTGTAATAAATTTAATTATCAAGTAATTAAATATTTTTAAATTTTTAATTATTTGCATTATTATTTATATTTTAGTTTTTCTATGCTATATATATATTGAATAATACAAAAAATGAGAATAAAAATAAAAAAAATCATAAAATGTTCGGGTAAAGTCGGTTCATCGCGTGAACCGACTTTAAATTTGTTTAAAGTCAATTTTTAACCGACTTTAATACCTATTTTTGTAGTAGTGATTCTAATCACTTAACAAAATATTACTACAATAAAAAATTATTATTGTAAGGACTATGAGTGTTGGTTATTTTCGTGGAAAAAATATTTATCTTTAAATTTTTTTTAGGCATGCTATCAAGTCTATCAAGAAAAATCGAATAAATACTCGAGCTTCAGATAATCATACTTCTGGTATATATTTTATAAGTACGAAATTTTAATATTTGATTGATTTTTCTTAATATTATATATAATTTTATCATTGTTAATGAATTAAATTTTAATCATATTCTAATCACTTAACAAAATATTACTATAATAAAAAATTATTATTGTAAGGACTATGAGTGTTAGCTATTTTCATGGAAAAAATATTTACATGTAAATTTATTTTTAGACATGCTATCAAGTCTATCAAGAAAAATCGAATAAATACTCAAGTTTCAGATAATCATACTTCGGGTATATATTTTATAACTACGACACATATAATTATATTAATGCATTTAATAACACATGTTCATAAATCTGAAATTTTTTTAGTGCTAAAATATTTATTTAAACTTGGATCAATTTATAAAATTATCAATTAGTTATCTCTTAGATAGATGTGTTTAAATATTTTTAAGATGTGTTTTAAAAATAATTTTTTAAGCTTTGAATAATGAAGACCAAAATATTTTAACCCTAATGCTAGTAGTTTATCAATATTATCAATATATATAGATACATTAGGGTTAAAGGTGTGAAAAAAAATAGAATAAAGAAGAAAAAGTGAACATTCAATAGCGACACTCTAAAAAAATATAGGAATTAATATATATATGCAGTGAATGAGAATGTAGAGTTGATAAGTGATCATATGAAGAATTTAGCCTGTGTCCTTTTTTTCTTTCCTTTCATTCATTAGCAATATATCCCTATTGGAGCTAGGGGTGAGCATCGGTTTGAAACCACAAATTTTAGGTCAATCCAAATCCGATCCGATCCTAAGCAAATTATGAATTATTCAATCTGAATCTGATCCGTTGTACATGCCAATCCAAAACCGCCAATTTTAAGTCATTCAGAATCCGATCCGATCCGAAAATTATTTAAACCAAAAATTATTCAATCCAAAACCAATCCGTTGTACATGCCAATCTGAACAAATCTGAATTTGTTAATTTTAAGTCAATCTGAATCCGATCCAATTCGAAAATTATTCAATCCGAAATTTTAATTTAAATCTATTAAAAAAATTACATAAATAAGCAAATTATGAAATATCAATCTGATCTGAACCGCTATAAATGCCAATCCGAACAAATTCAAATCTGATTTAATTTCAACATATAAAATGAAAAATTACATATAATAAATAAAAATATTTTTCATACAAATTAAAAAAGTAAATGATAACATGATTAAAAATAATTCAACAAAAATTTTCAAAAAGAAAAAATTAAACATTAATTACATAATTTAACTCCAAATATACATAGTAATAATTTAACTCCAAAAAATTAAATATCAATTACATAAATTAACTTCACTCTACGAACATTAATAACAACAACTCTTTTTGATAATTATTCAAGGTTTAAGTCACCAATACCATGAAGAATATCTACACAATGAAAAATTAAAAAGTTAAAAATATACATAAATAATGAGCTAATAAACATAATATTATATATTTGATAACAAATAAATCTATATATATTTGAAATTTTATGCAATATACCTGATTCTAGAGCTTCAATTTCATCAAGTGACTATTGGATATTAATGATTGGAGATGAACGAATCCAATTTTGAGTGCAAATCAAAGATTGTACAGTTTTAGAAGATAATGAACTCTTGTATGGACTAATTGTACGACCACCAGTAGAGAATACAGATTCAGATGCTACGGTAGATACCGGTATGGCCAATACATCTCGAGCTATCAAAGACAAAATCTTAAATCTTGAGGAATGCACATTCTACCAACTTAAAAGATCAAATTTCTCATCATCCATATCAACCAATGCTTCTTGTAAGTATTTTTCCACTTTAGAGTTGTTTTCCATAGTATGAACTTCTTTTAAATGATTTCTCTTACGAGAAGCATAAAGTTGGAATGCATCTTCTTCTAAACCAAAACCTTCTGTACCCATTTCTAAAAGTTGAGAAGATTCTTCTATGTTTGAGGGAAAATACGCTTTACGATACTCCTTGTACATATCTTCCAAAGTTTTTTTTACCCTTTTTGAACTCATTGAAGCCTCAATATCATCCCCATTACACAATTCTAGCAAACTTAGATGTAAAAAACACTCTAGAACAAATAGATTAGTTCATAGCAGAAATTAAAATTACAACACAACAAAAATAAAACATTGGAGAGAAACAAAAATTAAAAGAAAATGGGTTAGGAGAAACTCTTTCACGATTGCTCAATGAAAAATAATTTCTTCCCTTTCCTTCTTCTTCGTCAACTTCTTTCTCTATAATTTACTTAAGATAATACACACAAAATGTCAAAATAAAACGTTCTTCGTGTTAAACTAGACACGCAGAAAGGAAAAATGAAAAAATTCTCAAGAGAGAAATAATGAAAAACGAGATAACTCTGTGCTGAAAAATAAAAATGAAAAGAAGAAGAACTCTCCAACCTAAAAATGATTTTTTTTCGCGTAAAATATATCCCTACTTTCCAATTATTCTTTTTTTTATTATTGGGGGACAAAAATAAATGGGGGAATTAAAATAACACCACGCGTGAAAACCATTCTACGCGTTTCTGATTTTTTTTTCTTTTTTACGCATGCCATGTGTCGCCATGTGATTGGCTGTGAGAAATTCAGAGACACGTGGAAGCTTTTCATTGGATGGGCAGGTCGGGCGCATGGAGAACGGATGGACCACAACGCACGCGATTTTCTCGCATTGAAACGTTTCAACGGCTGGAAGTGGCGCCGTTTCTGCATTTTTATTTTACCAAATACACGCCATGTGTCGTCATGTTATTGGCTATAATATTTAGGAGACACGTGGCTGCTTCTTTGTCGTTGAAACGCGAGGGTGCACGCTGCTTGGATGAAGCGCGTCGCACGGGATTTGTCGACGAGCGGCTCGGTGCGTGACAGCTTCGTTCCACGTGCTTCAATCTGGACCGTTCAACTAATCCAACGGTGAGCGATGCGCCTTGGGGAAATTCTGCGCAGCCGACATGTGGGTCCCACCCTGCACACCAGTGGGTCCCACGTGTGCCGAGCTGCGCGCTTCAGGAATGCCCGACCCACTCACTTTTGTTGCGTTTGGATTTCATGCGCCAAATCTTTACCGTTGATGGGATGATCGAGAGGTGTGTGTTGGGCGTTTGAAAATGTCGCGAGTGGCTCTTCTCCTGCGCAGAAATTCATCTTTTTATTAATTGCATTTTGACCCACAAATTTAATTCAAATTAATTTCTACACTTTCTTTAATTGCAGTTAAGCCATTTTCTAATTTAAATTAAATTTTTTAAACTTTAATAATTAAAATTAAGCTCGATTTTAATTTAAATTATATTTTCAACTTTTATAAATTGCAATTGAACACTCTTTTATTTGAAATTATATTTTTGGACACAAATTTGTAATTAAGTACATTTCGATACAAATTATTTAATTTTATTAAAATTTATAAAAAAAACAGTAAATACTAATTTATTAAACTAAAATTAACTAAAAAATGTCAAGAATATAGCAATTATAATTAATAAAATAGATGAAAATAACTATATAAAATACAATTATCACTTATTATAAATAATTCGTGAACTTGTAAGCTTTTTATAAATACATTTGATTATCATTTTTTTTGTATTAATATCAATTAGGCTTTCAAGAGTCACTTTGATGGCAAAATTGATGCTTCCCTTTTGCCATCTAATTTGTTATCCTTATTAAACTCTATTACTAAATAGTAGCCGCTAGAACGATAATTACTTTTAGCACAAAAAAAAAAAATTTAGCATGAAAATGAATGATTGATAAACTCTATATGAATGCATATAAGAGAAGGATTAGAGGCACCATTATACATAATAAATTAAAAATAATAACATTTTCTTCATTCATTAGATATATTTATCAAAAAAATAAAAATATACATATATCACATATTTTATTCTATTATATTTAACGAAAAATTGAATGAAAATTGAACTTCATTCTCTTGCACCTTTTCAACAAATAAATAGACTTAAAACAACTTTTTATAAACAAATAAATTAAATAATCCCTATTGCTGAAACAAAGTGAACTCCACGATCATTTTCCATACATATTATAAAGAAATTTTTTGTCAATTAAAGGTGATATATACAGATGGCTAGGTTGGTGTTAATGTTATTTTTATGCTTTTAGAGTGGGGCAATCTCTTTAGTTCATTATAAAGCCTTATATGTTTTTTTCACATGGAATGTCACCTGTGACAATGTATCACCTTTGAATGATTTCACTATCATAATGTGTGATTGGTACACAAAAAGTCCCTCTAGATTTAAGAAGAAGTTGGATAACAATCTCTCTCTTAATAGGCCCAAAGAAGTTCTCATCAATAGAAAATATAGTGCAAGAGTTGATGGAAATGATGAGACTCTTTCCATAGTGTCACCTAAAAAAACCTACAAATATAGATTTTTCAATGTTAGGCTCAAAATATAACTTAATTTCAGAATTCAAGGCCATATTATCAATCTTGTTGAGATTTAGGGTTCATATACTATCCAAAACATCTATGAATCTCTTGATGTTCATATTGGACAATGTTTTTTTCAATCTTGTTATTGTAGATAAAGATTCAAAGGACTATTGAATAATTGTTTCAACAAGGTTCATTATCACTTTGGAATTTGACAACTAGTACCACTAGGCCTAATCCTCAGGGTTCCTACCATTATCGCAATGTTAACATCACACCTTCTATCAAACTTATTAGTACAAGAAGTAAGGTTGGTAGAAAACTTTTTTTATGCCAATTTAAACAAGTTAGTTTGTTATTAGTGTTTGGCACACAAAAATTATGTATTGGCTTAGCCTGATTGCAATTAGTTATATAATACATTAAGATTAACTAACTGATTAATGAGAATTCATTGTTATATTTACTCTTTATTCTTTCTTTCATATGGTTTTAAAGTTAGAAATTTTGTTTTCAAAATCTAGTAACTTCAATTATTGAATCGTAATTATTTAGCATGCATGGTGTATAGATTGTACACATGTGAGAGGAAGTGATAAATATAGAAAATTAATCCCGACTCTTCTTTTATTTTTTCTTTTCAACTTGTGTATATGGACACATGGAGTCCATCTCCCATTACTTCAATCAAATGGTAACATTATTGTTTATTGATCGTTAATAATCTAATTAAATTTACTTTGGATGTTTCTCTTAAAAACTATGGATTATGTTTTGTTTGTTTCTCTTCGATTTAAAGTCCATGGTTGAATTTAAGTATGAATGTAAAATTGAAATATGTTCAAAATAATGGGTTTATGGAATTCAAACCTCTTAGTTGCTCTTGAAAAGTGATAAATTATATATATATTGAGTTATTAATTCTTCTATATTTGTGATTATTTAATTGTTCACATGTGTTATAATTATTTATTTTATATTTTATGAGAAAATATGAATTTTTAGAATTTTTAAGATTTTTTTTGTTAATATTATTTAATAGATGGATGTACTCAAAGTGGATGTATATGTACTTAACAATGTAGATGTACTCAAAAAGGGACGTATATGTACTTAGCAATGTGGATGTACTTAGACGGGTTGCATCTGAATGAACTTAGCAAAGAAAAAACATAAAGAATACATCATTTTAATGCTTAAGGTGTAAAACAACGCCATTTCAATGTGTCGTTCAAACTAGAGGTGAACAAATAATCTGATTAAGTCGTTTGAATTGAGAAATCCAACCCGATCCTATTCGTCAGATTTGGATCGTAATGAATTGATAAATTTTATAGTCAGATTGAAAATTATATAATCCATTCGAATTTAAATTGATAGATTTTATAATCCATTGTATTCGATCTAAACCGAACTACTATTAAATTATAAATAAATTTATATTTTATAATATTTTATTTTTAAATATTATACATAATATAATTATATTATATTATTACTCTAGCTTAAAAATAAATATAAATATTTATAATAACTTAATAATTGTTCAGACATATTTCTTATTCTTTTGATTTTTTTAGTTATGAGTATAAATAATAATATTTGGTAAAAATATCAATTTAGAATTTAAATTTATGTATGTTATGTTTTATATATGACAATAATTCATAAATAAATTTTAATATCAATATGACTTTATCCAATTCGAAAAAATCTGATCTGTTCGGTTTGGGATTGGTTCAGACTGATTATATTATCGGATCAGATTCAGATTAAAAATCTTCAAATCCATTTGGATCAGGTCAGATTTGGATTGGTCAAAAATAGGCAGTTTCGATCTGCTGCTCACCTCTAGTTCAAACCAAACGTAGCCAAACAACACATTGTCCAGTTCATTCATGCTCCAACTACGTTGAACAATGTGTTGTTTGTCCAACAATTTCCTTTCTCACGCGCTTCACTTGATTCGCTAATGTTCACATGCTAATCCAATTTTGTGACAAGTGGTATACTGATAAGCATTCCTTTGACTCCATCCAATAGTCTTAATTTAAAAAACGAATAGAATTCAACAAAAATATAGAGAAAATATTTTGAAGCATGTTGAAGAACTTTTGAAGAGAAATTCAATAACAAGTTTAAACATTGGTGTATCTAATTTACATGCCTTCACTTTCTCATCAAAATAATAAGGTGGTGTTTGGTTGACTGGAATGGAATGAAATCAAAATTGATTCCTTCCAATTTTATGTTTGGTTGGGTTGAAAAGTGGGAATGAAATGAAATCGGTTCCTAAAAGAGAATGAATTCTTTCTCCCCCTTAAGGAATCATGATTCCTTCCCATCTGAATTTTTTGTTTCAATTTTTCCCAACCCTAAATATAACCATAAACCATAAACCATAAATCCTAAAGTGGTGTTTGGTTCACGAAATGGAATCAGAATAGGCATAGAAATGAGAATAGAATGGAAAAGAAACAATTTTATTTAGTTTGACCACCGAAATCAAAGAAGGAATCACTATTACAATATTTGGTTTACAACTAAAATGGAATAGAATGGAAAACACTGTATATTACCTTAATACCTCTCTATTCAATAAAGTTTAAATAATATCATTTAATTATTATTTTTTCATCAAACAAAATACATTATTAAAATCATTATTTTTCTTAATAATTATTACTTAAAAATAAAATATATTATTAAAATTATTATTTTTAAATAGGGTTTAGGGTTTTGAGGTTTGGGATTTTAGATTTAGGGATTTAGGGTATAGGGTTTTAGGATTAGGGTTAGGATTTGGAGTTTAGGGTTTAGGGTTATATTTATGGGTTAAGGTTTATGGTTAAAATTATTATTTTTCTAAATAGGGTTTAGGGTTATATTTATAGGTTAAGGTTTATGGTTAAAATTATTATTTTCTAAATAGGGTTTAGGGTTTAGGGTTTTAAGATTTTGAATTTGAGGTTTAGGGTTATATTTATGGGTTAAGGTTTAGGGTTTAAGGCTTAGAATTTAAGGTTTAGGGCTTTGGGTTATATTTGGGATTAGGGTAAAATTGAAAAAAAAATCTAAGATGGGAATGGAATCATGATTCCTTAAGAGGGGAGAAGGAATTTTGATTCCTTCTTTTTTTGGAATCAATTTCATTCTATTCCCATTTGTCAACTCAAACAAACATAAAATTGAAAAGAATCAATTTTGATCTCATTCTATTCCAGTCAACCAAACATGAGGTAAGTCATAAATCTTAAACCATAAACCCTAAATCCCAAATTCCAAACCTCAAAACCCTAAACCCTATTTAGAACAATAGTAATTTTAACACTAAACATTAACCCATAAATATAATATTAAACTCTAAACCTTAAGCACTATTCCTTAAACCATATACCTTATACCTTATACTATATACCCTAAACCCTATTTAGAAAAATAATAATTTCAACCCTAAATCTTAACCTTAAACCCAAAAACCCAAAAACCCCAAAACCCCAAAACCCTAAACCTAAACCCTAAATCTTAAATCCTATATTTTTTAACATATACCATATACCCTATACCCTAAACCATAAACCCCTAAATCTCAAACTCTAAACCTTAAAACCCTAAACTCTATTTAAAAAAATAATAATTTTAATAATATATTTTATTTTTAAGTAACAATTATTTTGAAAAATTATAATTCAAATAATGTATTTGACGAAAAAATAATAATTAAATGATATTATTTAAACTTTAGTGAATATAGGGGTATTAAGGTAATATATAGTATTTTTCATTCCATTTCAGTTGTAACCCAAACACTGTAATACTAATCCCTTCTTTGATTCCAATGGTCAAACCAAACAATATTGTTTACTTCCATTTCTATTTTATTCCAATTTCATTCTGTGAATTAAACACCACCTAATATTCTTGTATCCTCACTCTCTTAATAATTATGAATTGTTTATTTTTCTTTTTGTATGCATTAAATTTTATGTCTAACTAAACAATTCATTGTGATTATGAATAATTTCAAGTCATAAATTATGATTTAATTTGAATAATGTTATGATTTGAATAAAGTTACAATTTTTAAACTCTTGATATGTTTAATTCCATATTTAAATATCAAAGCATGATAATTCTTGAATTAGGTGTCTAACTAGTTTGATATTTAGTTTTACTTATTGTTTGATTATCAAGTTAGTATAAAATTAATAATTCTTGTAATTAAAGTAGTAAATTGTAATTTTTATTACAATTAAATATTTAGGTTAGAAATTGTTAACGATATCAATTTCATCTAATTTAGTTACTATTTTTTATTATTATAATGTAACAAATAAATTAAATCTATCAATTATAATTATATGTTATTCATGAGTTAGATTTATTAATAATCGAGTTATTAGTCAATTACAAAGTAAGAAAAAATAGAAAATTTAAGGTGACTTGAAATTCCTAAAATTAAAATTGAGAAAAAAAAAGAGATCTTAAAATTATATAATAAATTTAGGATTTGAAAACTAAATAGATCATAACATGATAAATTTAATTGTAATCTAGTAGCGAAGATAATCTCATAATCACGTGTTTCTCTTATTGATCTAAATTTTTATATTTTATGCTATTTTCTTATTTCTTTTATGTTTTTTTTTTCTGCAAAAATATTGGAAAACCCCCGTTTGTTCTATTTGTGATATTTAATTTTTAGGTTAGTAATTAATAAGTTAATTTTCTCAATCCTATGAAGGTAATAACCCTTATTTATAACTATATTTACATCGATATGTTTTTAAAAAAATAAGGTTAAATATTTGATAATCTATTTTAGAATCTATCACTCTTATTGCAAAAGAATGAGTGGTGTATCATACAACTTGTGCTCATACATAAGCAAAATTGGATGGTAGAGAGTAAAGTACATATAATTGTTGATATTGGCTTGATTATACTTCGACAATCAAGGGTACCTAAATCCTATTGGCCTTATGCTTTTTGGAATGTGTGTTTGTATTAAATGGGATTCCTTCTAAGGTTTTGTCCTGTTAATTTCCATATTCTATTCTCTACAAACGTGAGCCAAATTTGTCTTTTCTTAAATTTTTTTGGCCATCTCTATTTTCCTTGCTTAAGACCTTATAGAAAATGCAAATTGGATGCCAAATATGTACTTCATATGTGTCTAGGTTATGCTTCAAATCAACCACGATATATTTATCTTGTTGGTAGCTCTAGAAAAATTCATGTCAATCGACTAGTAGTTTTTGCAAAACATATTTTTCCTTTTTCGCTAAATTCTTATATGTCCAATCAGTCTGTATTTTCTACCCCATTTATTACACCTATTTTGGTCATGTTATCACCGTTCCTGTTACTTTAAGTAGTGACATGTCATATTCTAATTTAACTCATTTTTCTTCTTCTCTTGGTTCTTAGTTTTCCCTATTAAACCTACCTTTAACTCTAGTCCACTTACCTGTGAGCTATATTTTTTTGGGTCAATTTATTATGATTCACATCTACTACTTCAACAACACTGGTTCCATTTATCACTAATGTGTCTCATCTCATTGTTCCTAATCACATCCTATGCTCACACGTCTAAAAACTAGTATTATTAAACCCAATCCTCAGTTGCTTATTTTAGTAGTACCTATTGATTAGATTCTTTGAGAACCTAAGACATTTTCTGAAGCAAATAAATATCCTGTATGGAAAATATCAATGGATGTTGAACATAAAGCATTGTTACATAATAATACATGGGACTTGATACCAAAATCTTCTAACTAGAAAGTCATTAGGTATCATTGGGTGTTTAAAACCAAAGAATTACCTTCTGGTTAGACTGATAAGAAGAAAGCTAGATTAATTGCTAAAGGTTATTTACAAATTCATGGTATTGATTATAGGGTACTTTTAGTCTCGTGGTTAAAGCTTGCACTATTCAAGTTGTGCTTTCCCTTATGTTCATTGTGGTTGAGATGCATATAAAATAGACATTAACAACGCATTATTGAATGGTGATTTAGAATAGATTACTCTCATGAGTCAATTCTCAAGTTTTGAGGATCCTTTTCGACCTGATTTTGTGTGCAAGCTTCATAAATCTTTGTATGGTTTGAAATAAGCTCCTAAAACCAGGTATCAAAAACTGAGTTCTTGGCTTCTTAGGGATGGTTTCAAGAATGCATTTATAGGTACAATCATGTTTATTAAGAAAACTAGATTTGATATCATCATTCTTTTAATTTATGTGGATGATATATTACTAACTGGTTCCAATTTTTCTCTTAATTAACATTTTTATTTTTAGCTTGCATGCTATTGTTTCTTTGAAAAATTTGGAATCTTTGCATTTTTCCTTGGTTTTAAGGTTTCACATTCCTCTAGTAGGATGTTTATCTCTTAAATGTAGTTTATCAAGCACCTTTTGCTACATGCTAGTCTTTTTCCTACCAAACCAGCCTCCATTCCTATGGCCTTAGGGGAGATTTATCAAAGGGAGATGATGTTACACTTAAGTCGCATGACTCTTGTTGAATAGGAGCCTAGTTGGAGCATTGAAATATTATTTCATCACTAGACCTGAATTGAATTTTCCTTTCAACAAATTGTGCCAATTTATATGTAGTCTAATGAATAAGCACTGGAAAATAATGCTTATAGATTAGTTGGATGTTATAGATTATTTGGATGATGATTGAGCCATTTTCCATGATGATAGACAGAGTGTTGGAGCTTATTGTTCATTCTTCAATGACAATTTGGTATCATAGTCTTCCACTAAACAAAATATAGTGGCATGGTCTTCGATAGAGTGTGAGTACATGGTATTAGCTTCTTTGACAATTGAAGTAAAATGCATCAGGTCACTATTAAGTGGGATTGAATTTATTTTAAAAACAACTCCCATTTTTATATTGTGACAACATATGTGCCAAAGACATTGCTCAAAATCACATCATGCATTGACACATTATGCATGCAGAAGCAGATATGCATTTCATTAGAAAGCAAGTGCTTATAAAGAAGATTGTAGTTGAATACTATCCAATAGAAGAATAATTGGCTGATTTGCTAACCAAAGCATGAGGTAGGCAACGTTTTGAAGATCTTAGGTGCAAGCTTATGGTGTTTCCACTTCTATAAGCTAGAAAGAGTATTAGACAAGTTAGTTTGTTATTAGTATTTATCGTATCTAAATTATGTATTTTCTTAGCTTAATTGTAATTAGCTATATAATATTTTAAGATTAAATAACTAATTAATGATAATTCATTTTTATATTTACTTTTGATTCTTTCTTTCGTACTATTAATGGTGTCTCGCATATTGAATCTGCCACCCTATTGAAGATTGCATAGTACCGTATAAAGTCTAATAAATGCGGTCTTCAAAAGAGACATTATCACAACATATCCACTAGCTAATATTGCATACAATGTTATTATAGCTACAAATATTATTAATTAACCATACCATGACTTTGTGGAGATCATTCTTGAAAACCATGATAAGAATGTATAATCTTAACATCTAAGTGGATAATCCTTTTTCATTATCTCATAAGTTTTAATGCTAAATAGTGCTTATGAGTCAAGCTTATTTAAATTCCAACTTACTTCTTTTCATCTACATTTGTTATTATTATTATTTTTAATATATAAAATTTATTAGAATTGAGCCAGACATGTGGACATTAGAATAGAGATAACACTATAATCTTAATGATGTTGTGAGCAAAAATACTATTCAATTCTTTCTTAATTTGTATACATCCATTCTATTAACATTTGACAATGTTGGAAGGGAGAACTTGATGTTTCATTTGACAGAGAATCATTATTTATAGCAACAATTTTACATGAGTATAATATGCAATCAAATGCTTTACTTTGTGGTATTGTAGAGGATTCGTGTAAACCCAACCTTACACTAAGTAAAATATGATCAATAATGTAATAATTATTATATATACAAAAGTATTATATTGAAATAAAAGCACAAAACATGACGATTTGAACATAAAATAGTTATTAAAAATTCATTTTTAGGAGAGAATAGAATTTCATTAAAGATAAAAAGGTAAAATTTAGAAAAAAAAATATAAATTTAAATA
Organism: Hippophae tibetana; assembly: GCA_037013495.1. NCBI lineage: Eukaryota > Viridiplantae > Streptophyta > Magnoliopsida > Rosales > Elaeagnaceae > Hippophae > Hippophae tibetana. Next base: position 79,488,481 of record CM072812.1, on the reverse strand, counting down.
CATCAACAATCAAAATTGTTAAATTAAAATTAAAAAAATTTCTTAAGTGAATGGAGAAAAACTTAAGCTTTTATCTTTTATTCTATTGTAAGGTTCTTAATCACAACTGTTTAGCTATTCTAACTGATATGTTGATTGTTATTCAGAAAAAATAAAATCTTAATAACATTTTATAATTTACATGATTTGTGATACTACATATCTAGATTGAAATTAAAACACAATTTTTATGGGCATAAATATAATATAGATCATTCTAGATGTATACCTATATGAAAAAAACAACCTAGAGTAATATCTAAGTAAAATAAAATAACACAAATATATGTTTATTTTATTCAAAATAATTAATAAGAAAAAAATATAAACAAAAAAAATACCAAAGAAGAGCTCCAATAAAAGAAAATTCATTTTCGATAAAATAAACAAAAAGTTGGGATAATTATACTAATAACCATAATAATCTTGCATCAATTTTGGATAATAATCATCGGTTATGAGTTGGTAGCACTTTTGTTACTATTTAACAATACTTATTTTTTTTTAACATTTATTTAAAAATACATTTAGTTTAAAAAATTAAATGTTAATATAATTTTTACTTTATTACATTATTTAAAATATTAACATTAATTTTTATTTTTAACTATTTCACATATGTTTCTAATTAAAAAAATAAATATAAAAGTAAGAATAAATAAAAAATTAATATAATTTTTCCAAGTATTATGTAGTTTATTATGAAAAATATTTTTTTATATAATTATATGTATATAAAAATAATATTAATATATATTCAGTTTTAATTAACTAAAGTTTTGATATTTCAATAACTATCTATATCTCAGGTTTTATCTTTTAGAGTTATTTTTGAATTTTGTTTTTGTTAAATTTTAATAAATAACTATAATTTCAAATATGCGAGTTAAAATACAAATGCGTACTAACAATTATACATTTAAGGTAAAGTTTTAACTATTTACGAACAGTATGTCATCGTCATTTTATTGTCTCTAAAATTATATCTTATCATTAATATGTTACTTAGTGGTGCTTAAAAAGACGACACCCAAAATAACTAAATGATGTTTTCAAATTATTTTCTTCAAGGTAAATTATAATACATTCAACAAAATTTATAAATAAATATTCTCGTGGTTAAAATTATTGAATGGTATATATTAAAAGGTATGTTGTTGGAGGTTTATGTTTAGGTGATGTTTGGTTGGAAGGAATGCAAGAGAATCAGAATTGATTCCTTCAATTTGTGTGTTTGGTTGAACGGAATAGAGGTTACAGAATTGATTCCTTCTCTTCCCTTAGGAATCATGATTTCATTTTCATCTCAATTTTTTTCCAATTTTACCCTCACCTCAAATATAATCCTAAACTCAAATCCCAAATCCCCAAACCCAAAACCCTAAATCTCAAAATCCTAAATCCTAAAACCCTAAACCCTAAATCCAAATCCTAAAAACCAAAACCCCAAATCCCAAATTCCTAAACCCTAAACCCTAAAACCTAAATCCCAAAACCCAAAATCCTAAAACCTAAATCCCAAAATCCTAAACCCTAAACCCCAAATCCCAAAACCCTAAACCCTAAACCCTAAACCCTAAACCCCAAAATCCTAAACCCTAAAACCTAAATCCCAAAACCCAAAATCCTAAAACCTAAATCCCAAAATCCTAAACCCTAAACCCCAAATCCCAAAACCCTAAACCCTAAGACCTAAATCCCTAAACCATAAACCCTAAACCTCACCCAAATCCTAAAACCTTAAACCCTAAATCCAAAATTCCAAATTCTAAAACCCTAAACCCTTTTTAGAAAAATAATAATTTTAACCCTAAACCTTAACCCACAACTATAACCCTAAACCCTAAACCTCAAATCCTAAATCTCTAAACCCTAAATCCCAAATCCCAAACTTCAAAACCCTAAATCCTATTTAGAAAAATAATAATTTTAATAATATATTTTCTTTTTAATCAAGTTACAAATTATTTAGAAAAATAATTATTTTAATAATATATTTTGTTTGGCGAAAAAGTAATAATTAAATAATATTATTTAAACTTTGTTAATTTATAATTTTTTTTCATTCCATTTTATTGGCAAAACAAAAACTGTAATTCTGATTCTGGGTTTGATTCCAGTGGTAAAATCAAACAACATTCTATTTCATTCCAATTCTAATTCGAATTCCATTCCACGAATCAAACGTCACTTTAGTGAAATCGTCTAGTATCTATTTGGGGCCACAAATGATTATGAAGTCCTGCAATCGACTTATGTTTACATCGGGCTTTGAGAACGGCCCAATTCGAGACGCTCTAGATGCTAAGTTGCGGACTATAATAGTCAGCCAGCGTGGCTTGTCATCTACCATAAGTTTTTACAAATACAAAAATGACGAAAAAGCCCTCAACTCCTAAAAAAGAAACCGAACCACAAAATGTAGTCGCAAAATCAGTGATCACTAACGGTTGTGTCAGCTCAATTAGGCTCACTATCCGAACCAGAAGAAGAAGATGACTGTCTTTTAAAACGCCATGATCACCTTCAAGGCTTTCGAGCTCAATGTTGGATGTTCATCTTCTCAGTTCACTTATTTAAGAAGCCCTAGACATTTCCAATCAGAGAGATTCAAACTGGGTTATTCATGGCGTAACAAGTTTATGGTCTATTCCTCTGACAGGAACCAGTGGAACCATGAGGGCAACAACTGGTGCGAGAAACAGAGGAAAATACCTGAACATGACGAAGAATACGAAGATTTTAGTGGTTTAATTGCAGAGAAAGTAGATCGAATGGTATGTTGTGAAGTGGAAGTGATATCGTGGAGGGAACGAAGAATCAAAGCAGAAATTGAAGTCAATGCCGATATTGATTTAGTATGGAATGCTCTCACTGATTACGAGCGTTTAGCCGATTTTGTTCCCAATCTTGTTTCCAGGTAATGTGGTTTTTTCTGTGTGTTGTACTGTGTTATATGTTTATCTATTTGAATGTTGGCTGATTTGTGGATTTGGTCAACAAATTTATAGTGGGATAATTCCTTGTCCACATCCTGGGAGGATATGGGTTGAGCAAAGAGGCCTTCAAAGAGCACTGTATTGGCACATTGAAGCTCGGGTTGTTTTAGATCTTCAAGAGCTTCTCAATTCAGTAATTTTCTAAATACCATAAGTTATTGCTTGCTCTTTGGTCAGTTTTGTGGGTAGAATAACAGAATTGTTTAACCTAAGTCTCTTCAAATTGTCCATTCAAAATATATAATAGGACTTTAAGGTGTTTTGTTTTGATTTTGAAACTTAAGTGCACATTCAATTTTTTGAAGCTTGTTATTCTTCATGTTTCAGGCTTACGACCGTGAGCTCCACTTTTCTATGGTTGATGGGGACTTCAAAAAGTTTGAAGGCAAATGGTCCATAAAATGTGGGATGAGGTAATATTGGCATTACTAGAGAGCTTAAATGGCTTTTAATGCATGAGGTAATATTGGCATTACTAGAGAGCTTAAATGGCTTTTAATGCATTCTACTATTCTAGGATTTTGTTTCATGAGATATGTATGCTTCCTTGTTTGTCCTATGAAATTGATCTGCCTAAACTAAAATTCTGGACATCTTTTGATGATTTCAAACTTTTTTTAAATCATTGTATACCGGAACGAACATCGAAATATTGAGGTGCTAATTTCGTTATTCATTATATACAAAATTTAATGGTGAATAATATATCAAATATTTAAAAATTAAAATAATTATTTGATCGTTACACATAAAGTGTGTACAATGAATACGCAAGTATACGTATCGCAATAAGTAACATAATGATAAGAAAAATCGTTCCCATGTAGATTATTTTATTAGAAACTAATTTTTAAAACTAAAAAAATAAAAATCAATTTTTTTTGTTTTTATATTTTAAGAAGAAAAATTAAAATAACTAAAAATAAATAGCAATAATTAATTAAATCAGATTTGATAACTAAAAATATGTATGAGAAAATATCTAGGAATATTTAATCTCCTAATTTTCTAAACGTGCAAATCACTAAAATCTCCCCGATATAATTATCAATTAATTACATGATCAATTGAATATAACCTAACATGTATTTCTCTTTCGAGTAAACTACATACCATATAGTAATTAATTTAATCACACTCTCATGCCAATTAAATTACATACTACTCATTAAGTTCATCAATTATAGATCTCATACATAAGAATCATACATCTCTGCCTAAAAATTATGCATGTTATTTAATCAAGACAAAATAATTAAATAATTCTCTTAAATCTATTTAATTACCTTTATAAATAAATTATTGGTCAAACAATTAATAGCATATAAATCAGATTAAATAATATAATTAAATTATAATTATAATTGAAGTAAAATATTAAATCATCACATGGTGAAAATTAGGTTCATAAAATCCCTAGATTAATAAATTAACTACACATAATTGTGTTCATAAAGCTCATGTTTTTCATAATGAAAGACATAAAAATTGATAAAGAAAAGAGTAGAAAAAGAAATACAATCAATCTCTTGAATTGTAGAATTAATCTTTTCTTGAATCTCTACCAAAATTGTGTCCCCTTTTGAATTTTTCTGTATTTTTAGCTTCAAAAACTGACAAAAAAATGCTAATTATGGCCCATTTGGGTTTATGGAGTGATTAAGGGCTTAAATATAGCTCAGGTGCGATCTCGACCGTCAAATTGGATTCAGATCAGGGGCTGCGATCAAAACAAGCAAAACTGACAACGCCAGCCAATCACAGTGCACCACATGGCATTATAAATTCATTGAGCGAATCAGAACGCGATGCGTGGAAGGGGAGACCGGTTAGAGTCAACGCTCGTTGAGTTAGCGCCACACAGTGCAACGTGATTCGCATAAATGGATGGTGTGGCGCATCGGTGGAACGTATCAAGCAATTGGGTGGCGACACGTGGTAGAGCGGGTTGACCAATCTCCAAACTCGGATTGAATGCCGTACTGACACATAACTAGTGATTCATCCTCCTCACACGCAGTGTAACGTGATTCGTTGTTCCTGCTTGCATGGCGTTTATGTAGCTTGTCCAGTCAGCTCCTCTGTTTGTGTGGTTGCCACGTGGTACCTCTTGATTGACCATGCGTTAAAAATTCATAAAAAATTCAGAAAAATCCCAAAAAAATTCAAAAATTATATTTTAATATTTTGACCATAAAAATACTATTTATTGAATAAAACAAGTAAATATTAAGTAAAAAAGTGCACTAATAACTCTACTTTCATAGAGTCATCGTTACGTAAATTACACTTTTAAACTATATATTTCAATCTATGACATTGTAAAAAATAGCTTATTTTTCATTTAATGGATGAAATTTATTAATTGCATGTATTCTCACAACTAAATGGGCCTGCTAAAAATAGATTGCATAGAGAGAATTTATAATGAACTACAGAACTGATTTCCTTCCTGCTATCTTTACGAAGTTCATTATTAGCAGCATAGTTAGTAGTAGTATTCTATTTTTTCTTCAGACTTAGGAATGCCAAGGCCCCTTTTTGTCTTACTGCAGTTCCGTCTCTGATTTCAGGTCATCATCAACTATTTTGTCTTATGAAGTTAATGTAATACCAAGATTCAACTTCCCTGCCATATTCTTGGAAAGAATTATCAGATCAGATCTTCCTGTGAATCTCCGAGCCTTGGCTTGTAGAGCTGAAAGGAAATTTGATCGGAATCAGGAGATAAGAATCAAAGAAAATTCTTTTCGTAGAACATCAATGGCTGTTAGTAGTCCACTGCACTTGAAGGCAGATAGTGCTGTGAGTGAAAATGATAACCTTCAATCTGAAGAATTTAAAGAGGGCTCTGTCTCTAGTTTTGGTCCACTGACTTCATCATCTAGTGAGTCCAACAGCAAATGGGGTGTTTATGGAAAAGTTTGCAAACTTGATAGGCATTGCATGGTGGATGAAGTTCATCTTCGTAGGTTCGATGGCTTACTGGTAACTGATGAAACTTAACTGCTCTCATATATATGGCTTTCTGCTTCCATTAATCCACTTTCTTTTAGCAATTTTTGATGAAATGCTTTTTGGATTAAGGAAAATGGAGGTGTTCATCGATGTGTTGTAGCTAGTATAACTGTAAAAGCTCCTGTTGTTGAAGTATGGAGTGTTCTGACAGATTACGAGAGACTTCCTGAGTAAGTGTTTACATATATGGTAGGAAATGTTAGGTCATGTATTATTTTTCAGAAGAATGCTATCTTACAAAAATCAAGTGGGAAAGAATAATTATATTGCCATGAGCTTTTCTTAGTTAATTTTCAGCTTGACTTTATCCGCCTGTTTATTTAGTCATGAGACTATTTTGGCAGGATAGTTCCAAATTTGGCTATCAGTAGGATATTATCAAGAGAAAACAACAGAGTTCGTATTCTTCAGGTACAAGGAAGATGCCAATTAATTGTAGACTGAGACTGTGAGACCACAGAATCAGGTTTTTCATTTGATAGTTACTAGTCTCATCCTTATATGTATTTGTTAAACCTTTTGTTCTCAAGGTCATTTTGATCAAAGTTGGTGTTTTTAATCATGATCAACCAAAATGAGGCTCCTAGAAAACATAGCAATTAGCAAGCCTGTCTTGCTTATCAATGTTAAATCATCCAGAAAGTAATAGTTATTCGGTTGCTTAAATTTTATGTTTGAGATATCATTCTGAGCCTTTTCTATATATGCGTGTTGTCTGGTCCATGCATTGCATTTTCTGATTAAGCTAGGCAGGTTTTCACCTTAAATTTTTTATGTGAAACCCGCTTTATGTGTTGCATGAACCTTATTCATTGCATAGACCAGCTTATTTCAAATTTTTGAAATTTGAGTTTTTTTTTTTAAATTATCTGCAGGAAGGATGTAAGGGTCTACTTTATATGGTACTTCATGCACGTGTTGTCCTAGACTTACGTGAATGTCATGAGCAGGAGATTAGTTTTGAACAGGTTGAAGGTGACTTCGATTCTTTTCAAGGAAAGTGGCTGCTGGAGCAGTTAGGAAGCCATCACACACTGTTAAAATACACTGTAGAGTCAAAAATGCACAAGGATACATTTCTTTCTGAAGCTATAATGGAAGAGGTTGGTATATATGATTTTATCTTTTCCCCTTTGGCAAATCATATACCTGGTATAGTTGATTTCATATGTTTTCTATTCTTTGCTTATATATTTGTCTTTCTTTCTGTCCCTCACTTCTGGTTGCATTTACTATGTATCGGTATTCCAGAATATTTTAGAAGAATCTTATGCATGTATTGTCTGTCTGAAAAGAACACATCGTTTGTTCTTCAGCTAGTTTGTAATTTTTAATCTTCCAGGAACAGTTTTTGTATTCATTTTGGAATAATGAACCGACTTTCTCACAACTCAGAAACAACCAAAACACTTGGTACTTTTTTTCAATCCAAGAGAAAGAAACAATTTGGATGCTTCCTTGATTAAAGTATATATTTTCGGATGAGAACATAATTAATATGATTGTTGTGGCATGCTAGGTTATATATGAAGACCTTCCTTCTAATCTGTGCGCAATAAGGGACTACATTGAAAAGAGGAAGGAAGCTCATCCTACAGATGCATGTGAAGAGAAATTATATATGGAGGAATCCAGTTCTTCATCTAGTAATGAAGATTTGAACAGGGAAGTTAGCCAGCTTCTTGAAACCAGCTGTCACAATTCAACTAGACAAAGGTCTAAAGTACCCGGTCTACAAAGGGATATTGAAATTCTCAAAGCTGAGATTCTGAATTTTATTTCTGAACATGGGCAGGAAGGATTCATGCCTATGAGAAAGCAGCTTCGTCTTCATGGAAGGGTAGATATTGAGAAGGCAATTACACGCATGGGTGGATTCAGAAGAATTTCATCACTGATGAACCTTTCTCTTGCATATAAACATCGCAAACCAAAAGGTTATTGGGACAACCTTGAGAATTTGCAAGAAGAGGTAATGTCAAATTTTAGTTTAACTAAAAGGTTGGCTTACTGTTTTGTCTGTGGTTCTTCAACTTCTAGTGTTAAATGTTATTTTTTTTCTCCATTGGATCTTGAGCTTTAGACCCTTCATAAGGATCTAGTCCGAAACACCAAAAGTTAATTCAAGCTCACAATATGAGCGTGGGCATCTAATATCCTAATAATATCATTAAGCAATAGAATGTTGTATATTGTCATTGTAAAATGTGATGCTGACTTCTTTTATACACAGATTAGTCGATTTCAAAGGAGCTGGGGAATGGACCCATCATATATGCCAAGTAGAAAGTCATTTGAACGAGCAGGTAGGAGAAAGCACATGTTAGTTCCTAGTTTTGATAATATTTTCATTAGGTCTTTTATCATGGTCTTCACATTACTACCTGATCTAACTGACATTTACCTATTTATTTATTTCTGATCATAGAGTTATTATTGATCTATGGGATAAAGAAAATAAATTGGTTGAATGCAAGTGGGATGTATAGAGGATCTAGGTGAGGCACGTGCCTCTCTCATTTCTTGACAAAGAATATTTTAAGTATAATATTTATAATAAAACCATAGACAAATTTATGCATGGAATTGCACCCTTATGAATTATAAATTTTAAACTTTTAATAGTAACAAATTCACTAAAAAATCAATAATTTGAAAATATTTACACTAAAATGAGATACACATTGTATTATTATTCAACGAAAAACAAATAGTAATCGAGAAATAAGTAGTATTATTTTTGACTATTTTTGTAGTGCTCTTCCTGGGATTAAATCCTAGGTCTGCCACTGCGTGAATGGCGAAAGAAATGTAAACAAGATTGATTTCTTTACTTTCAACATTTACAGGGCGGTACGATATTGCTCGGGCATTGGAAAAATGGGGGGGACTTCATGAGGTTTCTCGCCTTTTGTCATTCAAGGTCAGGCACCCAAATAGAGCAAAACTTGCCAAAGAGAAGAACATTGACTATGTGACACCAAATCATGATGGAGAGGATAAAAATGAGACAGCCTCAAATACTTGTGTATCTCAATACACACATAAGTGGCTCTCAGAGTTAAAACATTTGGATATTAATTGGATTGAATGAACAAAATCATAACTATGTGGCATTTGGATATTAATTGGATTGAATGAACAAAATCATAACTATGTGGCATTTGGATATTAATTTTGTGGCACTGGTCACTGCATTATATTATTAAACACAGTTTGGTGATCCCAATTATATTTATCAATGATGCATAGTGAAGTAGTTTGTAATTTATGTAAATGATGAGAAATAGATAAATTTCTAACATGGGAGCTTACTAGCTAGCTAAGAAGGATATCCAATTTCCAATGAGAAAAAAAGAAGTAAATATTTGTGTAAAATCAGTGCTTTTGTTTTCTAATGTGATAAAGAAGTAGATAAATTTTTAACATGACAGCTTACTAGTTAGCTAAGAAGGATATCCAATTTTCAATGAGAAAAAAGAAGTAAATATTTGTGTAAAATCAATGCTTTTGTTTTCTAACATGATAATTTTTAATAGGGAAAACCTTTGAAGTGTAATGTGTAAGTTTAGATACCATGATCAACAATGTAAGTTAAGAGATTTTGATTGTAAATATTAAGATATAAATTTTGAGTATTAAAATTAGTAGTTACTGTAGTTTGTACATTTTAATTTTTTTTTAACTAGTAACTTAGAAATTCCTTATATTTGTAAAGTAATATTTTAGAATTCCACGATAATAAAGTTGTATCTTATAAATTTATTTGATGATTTGATTGATATTAAATTTTATACAATAGGTGCCATTAGAGCTCTATTTTAATACTCAAGGTCGTTAAACCACCCAATAAACTTATATTTTGATAGCTTCGTAAACTTTTAAAATAATAGTTAAAAAGTTACTGCACTGAAATGTTCAACATGACAAACCTAATGGACGGACGGCACCTAGCAATTAAAGGACCAAAGGTGGATAACGGATTGAAATTAGGGGCTGCGTTCCGTTAGGTTCTGCCGCCAATGCAACGCGAATACAAAAGAAGAAAAGCAAAATAACAGCTTATTTGCTTCTGCGAAAAAGGGACACGAAACATGGTTTTCTCAATTCCCATAAAACCAAACAACTTTCAAATCCTTTCCTCGCTCCATAAACAACCATTTCCTCCTTTTCCAATCCTTCTCTCACTCCCAATCTCGGCGCGAAGTCCCTCCAGTATCCGATGCCCAAAGGTTGTCTGCGTCGCTGCTTCAAAGTCGCAGACTGGGCCGGTAAGGAAGAGGTCTTCCTCACCCGCTAGTAAGAAGAAGAAGAAGAAAAAGACTGAACGTGATGCTGATGATTATTCAGAGGATTTGAGCTTGAGTGATGTTGAAATTGTTCAAGGTTCGGGTTCGGGCACTGATGGATCTTCTGCTTCAGACTCAGATTCGCTTTCTTTAGCTTACCATCCGACGCCACTCCCGAAACCCCCAGCTGGGTTTGTGGTGGATGATCAGGGAAGAGTTCTCATGGCTTCTACCAAGAGAATTGCCGCTATTGTGAGTCGTTTCTTAAAAGTTTTAAATTTTCTCTGTTGTTTTTGTTCGTGATTTTGGTTCCAATTTGGGACATGGGTTCGTTTGTCAATCTAGAAGGTCCTGGGAGTAAGTGGATTACACTGTAGGATATTGCTTTAAGTATGCTTATCTCCAACTTACAAACATAGATAATGCAATGGTTCATCATTCATGGGATTTGAAAAGATTCTTACATTTAGCAACATCTTAATGCACATTATGGTCTTAAAGGCAAGTTTAACAACGAAAGGCTTTATAATAGCTTCCTAGAAACCCAAAGATGAGGGAATGAGTAATAAGCAGCCACATAGTCTAGACTCTAGAGAGTTGTAAAGAGTATATATCGCTAAATTCCCAAATGATTCAAACAATTGTGTAGAATTTCAGATATATTATCCTTAATTAGTGATTGTACAAACTGTAATAGTGGTTGTACACTGTATCCCTAGATTAGTTTGTATCCATCAGTATCCCTAGATTAATAGTCTATTGTTTTTTAACTACTAATCGTATTAATATTATTGTACATACATTTGAAATATATCAAAGAAAAATAAAAATAATATTCAGTTTCTCTCCACCATCTCTCTCAATATTTTTTTCATGGTATCAGAGTATTTTTGAAATCTAATTTTTGCACCAACTTTGTCCGAGGAAGATAGTTGATTTAGAACCCAATTATTTGGGTTAGGTTCTTATCTGAGATCGACCTCGTCGTTTTCCAAGAATAATTGTCTTCATTTCTCGTTTCAAATTGAACCCGTTTCAGGCACTGGTCTCCAGAGTCAATCTAGGTCGTGCCCAATTGCTCTCTCTGTTTCTAGTCAATGTCATCGTTCGTCTAAGAAACGGTCGACCATTGTGCATCTGTGTTCGTCTCTGCCCAGACCACCTCCATCTTCCAGTTTTTGTCTCTGCCAGCCTAACGATCAGTTTTATTGTCGTCATCGACTAGTCCCTCCATCTCGTGCGATTTCAGCCATCAATTTCACTTCATGGGTCAGTCATAAAGCTACCATTGGTTTATCCAATCTCTATGACAGCGGGCATTCATTCTCTATCGACCATAGCTGTAGAGAAGAAGATATTCCACGCCTCTTCTCTTTCTCTCTTTCTCCATCTTCTCTACTCTTTTTATTTAACACAAAAACTAAGATTAAAAAACCCAAAAACAAAAAATAAAGCCAAAAATAGAGACCAAACACATAGAAATCTCATACGAGAGTACCCCATTTTTTGATTGGCTTCCTCTTGATTTTGTTATTTTTTTAAATTTTCCTTGTGTCTCTCGCCTCTCTCACGTAGAACCCAAGCATCAATGGCCACAAGAAAACCTGTCATGATCGGTTCTAATGGAGGTTCCACCGAAAACAATATTTTGCCCATCACCAATCACAAATTAAATGGGCATAATTACCTTCAGTGGTCCCAATCTATCACGATGTTTACATGCGGAAAGATGAAAGACGATTGCCTCGTTGGAGTTGCAACAACCCCAAATAAGGATGATCTGAAATACAAAACATGGAAATCTGAGAACAATATGTTACTGTCTTGGTTAATAAAATCCATGACGAACGAGATTGGAGAGAATTTTCTTCTCTACGATACTGTTAAAGGAATATAGGACGTTGCTATAGATACTTATTCCAGTTCTGATAATATGTCCGAACTATTTGAGACCAAAAGCATCCTCCATGATTTTCGTTAAGGAGAGTCTTCAGTTACCCAATACTTTAACTCTCTCACTCGGTATTGACATCAGTTAATCCTCTTTGAGGTTCACGAATGAAAGTGTCCAGTAGACGAAATCTTGTACAAATAAATTGTTGAAAAGAAGCGGGTTTTTAAATTTTTGATGGGACTTAAACAAAGATCTTGATGATGTGCGAGGCAGAATTCTAGGAATAAAGCCCTTACTAAGCATTTGTGAAGCCTACTCCAAAGTTCGCCAAAAAGAGAGTCAAAAACGAGTGATGATGGGTCCTCAATCAGTCATTTCAATGACTGGAGAAGGGTCTGCACTTATTGTTTGAGGACACCAGCAATCTTAGAATGCAGACAACCATCCCTGAAGAGGAAGACCTTGGTGTGACCATTACCATAAACCCTAAACCCAAAACCTAAAACCTTAAATCCCAAATCCTAAAATCCTATTTAGAAAAATAATAATTTTAACCCTAAATCTTAACCCACAAATATAACCATAAACCCTAAACCCTAAATCCCAAATCTCAAAACCTAAATCCTATTTAGAAAAATAATAATTTTAACCCCAAACCTTAACCTACAAATATAACCCCAAATCCCAAATCCCAAATCCTAAAACCCTAAACCTATTTAGAATAATAAATTTTTTAATAATATATTTTATTTTTAAGTAATAATTATTTAAAAAAAATAAAAATTTAATAATGTAATTTGTCTGACAAAAAAATAATAATCAAATGATATTATTTAAACTTTACTGAATATAAGAGTATTAAGTTAATATACAATGTTTTTTATTCCATTCTAATCGTAAACCAAACACTTTAATATTAATTCTTTTTTTTATTCTAGTGGTCAAACCAAACAAAACTGTTTTCTTTCTATTCTATTCCCATTTCGACTCCATTATGTGAACCAAACGCCACTTAAAAACAACATTCTATTTGATAAAAGCAGCATTAATTGTGGAATTAGATTGCTGAGTTTATCCTTTTTCTTCCTCTTCAGCATCATATTTCACCTTACTTAGGTATATTGCTATAATATAAGAGACACTAGTTACATCATTTGCCTTAATAGCTTTGAAAAAACACTGAAGAAATCATGGACAGGTCGATGAAAAAAATAACTCTCCTTTAGAGTGTGTTATAAGGAGAATTTGCAGTAGCTCACACGGAAAAGAATGCATGCTGCTGTGCCCAGTTGACACGTAAGTAGAATTACTATTTAGCCATGACATATATGTGATAATGGGTCCGTTTGGAACCTTTTAGTTGAAAGTGCTTTCAAATGGATCAAAGCATTTTCAAAAATGTTTAGTAATCTCTATGAGAAGTGTTTTCAAAAGTTTGAGAAGCACTATTTTTGCTTTTAAGAGAAATAGTTTTGAATGCATGCTCTCATATTAAAATAATTATTAAAGTGTCCCTTAAAACCACTTTTAATATTTTTATCCTAAATACTTAAATCATTTTTAATCAAACCATTTCGTTTTAAACCACTTCTAAGAGAAGCACATCTAAATGGACCCAATATATTGGATCTTATATTATTGTTATTAATTATTTGCATTTATTGAATAAATATTACTTGCAGGCCTGTTCAGATATTAAAGAGCACAAACATTGAAGGCTGGTCAGCTGTATGTTTTCAGTATAAAATTTTATATTTGATTTTATCTCAATTTGCGAGGTTTTGCAGACTAGCAATGATTATTAATTTGTCCATGCAATGGTAATTGTTATTCATTTGTGAGCTTTTAATATTTCGTAAGTTTTCACATAATAGGGCTTCCTATGCAGTGGAGGTAACAGAGTTGATGATTTTATAATAATAAATTTGTTAAAAAGCGAGGTTTATGACATGAGGATGTGTATTGTGGAGTCTCATGTATTACATATCAGATTAGAATTGAACAAAGTATGGGTCTTTTAAATTAGTTTTTCATTTGTGAGGTTTATTTAATTTATAATTTTTCCTTTTCATGTATTTTAGGTTAGTGATGAAGAAATTGAAGCAATTCTTCCTGCTGTGGCGTATTCCCTTGCTAAGATACATATGCACTTGGTACATAGTGGGTAGGACATTTTAGACTTACTCCAGAAACTAATTAAGCATGCATCTTGATTCTTATGTCCTTAGATTTAATCCTATAATTTCCTAGCAGATTTTGCTATACAGTACGGGGAGGGTTCTGCTACTCAGAAGATGATCTCTTTGATTTCCGTTCAGGTAATAACATTGTCCCATTCTTCTAGAATCTTTTCTCTCTCTCTAATTTATGTTCAATTGGTATTACGTGGATTGATTTGTATATACGAATGTGCTTGCATATGTGGATTTGGAGTATAAAATCTAAACTTTTCCTCCTACTTTCATCCATGTATCTGGCTGCGGGCAGGATTCTGATGAGGCTTCCGAAATGGATAATTATTTATGCTATTTGGATATCGTGCAAGTCATGTAATTTCTAACTATTATTCATTCGGGTTTAATATTTTGCAGATGATGGTCAAGAAGTAGATGGCTTGCCAACTGAGGGTGTTGAAATTACATGTTTCCATTTGGTACCAACACCATAATTATTATTAAAATATACATACCAACTAGTATTTTTAGAAAGTTTAATAGTGTGAAGGTATGCTCAGGGGATTCTTTGGAATGAGAAAGACGTTATAAAGTCAACATGCTTACATTTTGCATACAACACTATTCTTTGGATCCTTAAGACTCTTATGAAGAAGATTTCAATAAATCTGGCAAGTAGGAAATTGATCAAACATGTAGAAGCCATCAAAAAAGGAAAAAGAAGTATTTAACTGATTTTCTTAGCTCCCTTACCCCCCCCCCCCAAAAAAAAAAACAACCACCACCAAAAACTAAAACAAAACCCAAAAAAAAAAAAATTCCTGTTTTTATCTCATTTATTTATATGATTTCATTTTACTCCCTTTGAAAAAAAAACATACGTTTTCTTACGTCGTAAATAAAACATATATGCATTGTATTTTTTAAAATGGAAAAAAAAAATATTTTTTCTATTATATGAAAAAAAAAAGATATATGCACTGTGTGGAGGGGGGAGGGGGGTTTAAAGGAGCACAAGTTCCATAATAAGAGGTATTACTGTACCAAAGTGATCCTTTGAGTTTTTCCCCTCTCAATATCCATTTGACACATTAATAGTTACCAATTTTATGTAATTCACTAATTTGCATGAAAAATTACAATGCCTTGATATTAAATCTCAAAAAGATTATGAATTTATGACTCCCCTTTGAGCTCTTATTTATTCTTGTACTGAAACTCTTACTGATGATCCTCATTTCATTTCACTTCTGTATGTGTCTTTAATTTCAGGATGGTGCACATTACATGATATATACGCCATCGGATCCCCTTCTTTTTGTCGTTATCAAGGTAACTTCAATTTATTTGTTCTTAGTAAAAAAAAAAATCATTTTATTTCTTACTTTTCCATTCATCAAACTAATTGGTGCATTTTCAGAAGCCTAAAATTTCACCGAGAAGTTTATCAAAAACTGTGTCAAAAACAAGCTTGACATATTTCATTTTCAGAAGAGTTATAGGAAGGAGTATCTGATCCACTAATTTTAAAGCAAAACTTTGATCTGTTGAAACTTTTTTTTGCAGGACGACAATGGACTTTTGCAAATTGCTGATGATGTAAGCAGCATCACTAATTTTTTTCTTTCCAATTATAGATAGTACCCTTTATTCTCTCAGTATTGCATTGGAAGCATTTGCATCCCTTGAATACCTTACATAATTGTTATTCTAGAATTTGGGAGGATCTACTTTTCATTGTATAGGCCTAAGGAAAGTGTATACTCTCTGCTTTGTCATGGAAAATAGAATACTAGACTAGGAATTGATTAATTAATGGTACCCGTGAACTTTATCACCTCTACTGGTGGGGCGGTTGGCAGGAGTGGACTACTTGATTTGTTTTATTTGTGTGGCATTTCCGGTAATTCTAGTTTAATTTTCAATCAAAATATACGGAAGAAAATGCTGCTTGTTTTTTGAAAATACTTGACTTCGTTTTCGACTCGTGGAAACAGGATCTCCTAGAGGACCCTGCTGTAATAAGTGCCACAGACGAGGAGACTGAGTTTAATGCATTGGTGGTTCGTTACTGCTCTCGTAGCATCAAACTAATTCTAATCAATTATAGTCTAGTAGCATCATAAATGTTTTTTTGGCTATGATTGAGAGAGTAACTGATTTCATCCCGTGATGGTTGCAGGAAGAGGAGGCTGCTCTTCTTGATTCGTTGTTAGGGAAAGAGTAATCGAGATTCCCCCCCCCTACTATATATGATTTATAGCTTACATGTAGGAAGAAAGGGTTTGGTAGTTTTGTTTTGGATGGGTAAGGGGGTTCAGGGGATTCTACTAATTGTTTCATGTATATATTAAATTTTGTTTGCAAGTTTTGATTCCAGTAGGGTGGTAAAGGCTTGGTACTTCTATATTCAAACGTGGTTTTGTCTAAAATGACCATATCTCATATAATATTTTAAAAAAATGAGTATTTGTGTTATAGTTTAAAAAGAGTCAAAACTTAACTTGTAACTTGAGAATTAATTTTTGTGTAGGTTTTTTAACTTTTAATATTTTTAAATTTATTTAACAATTTGAATAATATAGTTTCATATCTATATAAAATGATAAAATAATTTAAAAATTAAACAATATAAATTAATAAATACATAAAAAATAGATTATAACAATATTAAGTATATAGTATGTATAACAATGAATATTTATATATTTATGTGATTTTATCTATAAAAGCATATTATATGTAATAGTTTAGAAAATGGTTGAATTGTATTTTAGTTTGGGCAAAATTTAACCTTAAACTTGAAAGCCTATTTTTTAGTCAATTTTATTTTTAAAAAAAATTAAAAAAAAAATCTTATTTTATAAAACATAATTATTATAAATATAAAAAATAATATCTTATAAATTTATAATTAATTTTAAATATAATTAATACATTATTATTATTATTAATTATAATTATGATATAAAAAATAATATTCATATATATTCAACTTTATATAAGATACAATACATTATGTCGTAAGTTTTGCGTGAAAATATTATCTAATATATTATTATTATTATTATTAATATAATAAAATATATAAATTATATCTAATTAATTATATTTTAATACTTAAATAAAATTATTATTAATAAATATTTGTTATCTTAGCAATAATTAAAATTATAATAATATTAGAGATATGTATTAGAATGTAATTTATTTTTTTAAAATGTCAATAATTTTTTATGAAAAATTATTGTAACTATTTAGTAAAGTTTTTAATAATTTAAAATTTTATAATTATTTTATAATAAAACTTTGATAAATTATTTGTTATAAAAAATATATTTTTTAGTTATAATAAAAATAAATTATTATTTATTAAAAATTGATAGATGATGATATTTTATTTTTGGTTTTCTTTTAGAAAAGAAGAAGAGAAGAAATGAAGAGAGAAGAAGAGAGTGGAATGGTGAGTTGAAAAAAAAATGAAAGAGGGATAGAAGAAAGTAGAACGTGAGTTGAAAAAAAAAATTTGACTGAAAAATGGTTGAATAAGTTTTCATTTGCTCATTTTTAAACTAAAATACACTGAAGTCTTTTTTTAAACTATCATAGGGAATATACCTTTCATAAACAAAATCCCTACCTTTCATAGACAAAATCCCTATTCAAATTCCTCTCCCAATTATTATTTAGTAAAAAAATAAAATAAAAGAAAAAAATTAATTATTCATCTTCCCAAAAATGAAGCAAAGCAACTTTGCTGAGAGTAAAAATTGCATGTAGTTTCAAACCTTTCATTTTACTTCAAATGTCCATATTGATAAGTTGCCAAATCTAAATTTTAATACATTTATAAAAGAAAACTGATTATTATGTAAATGATTTATTCTATCATATTTACCTTATTTTAAAGGTAACTTTTTATCTTCATTGATTCATTTTTTTTATTTTTGATTTTTTTTACATGTTTTATTTATCATATTTATTTGACAAAATAAGAAACCAATATCGATCCTTATTTTGAGTTGATTTTTTTTAAATACATTGATCTTGTTTTGTGTATAACTTGTAGCTCCTATTTGAATCATTTTTCTCAAATGATTGAAAAAAATTTATGATTATTATTATTTGTATTGTTTGGTAGAAAAAACTAGTTAATGACTACAAAACAAGTGTATTCTTGTTATTTCTTAGGTATATTGGCATAGAAAATGGCCTTTTCAATTAAGAAATTGAATTTAATCAACAAAATTAAGATAGAATAGGGGAAAATTCATGGACTTTTCTAGAAGATTTTTCTGACACAATCAGAAGGAATAACAAAAACAAAATTGCAACAAATTTCAATGTCATTTCCCTTCGTAAGACTCGCGCTAAAAGAGACGGCCGTTGCTCAAAACGTGATCACAACTCACATTTTGAGTAACCAACATTATTTACTTACATTTTCTTTCGCAAATGACACAAAAAGACTTCAGCTAGAAACGATAATAGAAAAGTTCAAACGACAACTAACTTTTTAGACATTAAAACAGCCATTTCCAGCTTCGTATGCTATATACATCATATACTTGTTTTTAATAGTTTTAATTTAAAATTTCTTTAATTACACCATCAATCATCTCAAAAATTTATACAATTATTTACACGGATACTCCCTTCCCATGAAAAGCTTATCCAATTTTAATTATTCACTAATATAATATTTAGTTTTGGGATTTTCCGTCGATCTTAATTAATATCTTATGAGTATGATCATATCATAATAATAATTTTTTTTTTTAGAAATTCTGTATTGTTTACTTGATAAATTCTGAAGTAATTTATGGAAATTTGAAAGTCAACAATAAAAGGGAAAGAGACTATCTTTGGAATTCTGGTAATAAGAAATGGGAATTAAAAAAAAAATTAGTTTTTAAATATATATAAAAAAATGTGATTATTAGAACAAGATAAAAATCCATCACGTATTTTGTGTCAAATTAATTATATTAAAATATCACTAGTTTTTTTTAAAAGATAAAAGTATCATAATAAAAAATAAATTATTATTGAAGTTGATTGATACACGTGTAATTCCTTACATTGTGAGGACAAATGTGACGTATATCTTTTTTGACTTCAGATGGCCGGTCATATCTAATGGTTCCAATCCTTGGGGATGTCCAATCATAATTGTCACTGTCCTACATATTTTATTCAAATCCTACCATAACACAATAAGTATATATATATATATATATATATATATATTATAATTATAATTATAATTTTCATAATAATTATTTAAATATTTATTAATAATATTTTATTATATTAGTTGTGATTTATTTTATTAAAAGAAGATTTTTTCCTCGTGTGACAGGCTTATAACTGTAACAAAAAAAATATTTATAAAATTTATAACAATAAAAATAAAATTTAATAATATTAAATAAAATTTATTTAATTAATTTTTATTATTGAATAAATTTAAATGATTATAATTTAATTTTAATCGCGTTAAGAATAGAATAATATGATACATATTATTTAATAACAGAATTATAATATAAATATAATAATGTTATTTTTATGGTTATAAATTTTAAAATTAATATTTTTATTATTTTTTTAATTTTTTTTAATCTGCATTGTAACTATTATATTTTATTAGAGTATATAATAAATTTTAGATTTTATATCGAAAGAAAAAAGACATCCACATTCTAAAATTAAGCTGATAAATTCTTATACTAAATGTTTGATTCACTTGATTATGTGTAATTTATTTCTTTTTCTCTTTTAATCTCAATTATTATCACACTATATATCATTATTACAATATATGTTTATAGTTTTAAAAATTTAATCTTATTTTTTAAAAAATTCATACTCGATATGCTTTTTTGAAAGATTTTTTTTTAATATAGGAGAAGATTTTTTTTTTAATATAGAAGGGATTCCTATAATTTCTCAAAAATATAAAATACTCGCTGCAGGGGTTACAACGTTTTTGTACAAAGCATATGATTAAATTGTGGAAGGTAGATGTCTGAAAGTTAACATGTTTTCTTTTGTCATTGTTTTCAGATAGATCATATATTTCTCTCTCGGGTTTGTTCAGAGAATGTAGATGGACTGCCAGTGTGGCTTAGATGGATTTGTGGCTCCGTTTATTTAATATTTCTCTTATATAGATATTGTTAATGTATATCTAGTAAAATATGAATGTGTATATATATCTGTTAATGTATATCTATTTACTTTAAAAATATCTATATTTAGTTAATTTAGACATATCTAGTTTACTTATAATTCCTATATAAAGGCACCATTTATATTCATTTATTACAAAATAGAATACAATCATTAAGTATTTCTAACATACTATCAGAGCCACTATTCTAGTATTACTAGCGGTCTTGTCTTTTCTGGTGTTATTTAACCCTTATAGTTTCCGTTGTCACAATAGTCGTTGCAATTATTCACCGTTGAACCTCTGATGTCTTTCCGTTGTTGTCCTTACGTTCCGTGACTACAGTCGCCGTTGTTAAGGAGTTTCGTACCACATAAACCACTACAATCACCGTCATCGTCGTGCATCTTGTTCTAATAATTTTTCTGCATATACCACTGTGATCGGCTCGACCGGATCTACACAACCGTGGAAGTATCGCAACCATCGAACACTGCACGCTCCCTCACACGCTGCTCAACCAATTTACACGTCCTTTCACACACCGCCGCTAAAACTAGCCACCACCGTGAATCTTAACCCGATGACCTATCTGCAGATACCATTGTAATCGCCACGACCCGATCTACATAACCATGGGCGTATCATGGTCGTAAACCTTCACACGCGCCGACAACATCAACCGCACGTGGATCTGACGCACCAAGCATGTCGCGCTCTGCTCGTGACGTCATCTGTAACTTGCCTAGGGCTAACGTCAACATTTCTTTCAGTTGACATCACAAAGACCGGCCTGACCGTGCTGACTGTTGACCGTTGACTGTTGATCGTGGACTTTTCCCAGTATAGGTCCTCCCTACCTAGTTTTTCACGTAGATCTCGTTTTTGAAGTCCGTTTTTCATATCTAGTAACATATTAATGTGTATACATATCTACTAATGCATATCTATTTACTTTAGGGATATCTATATTTAGTTAGTTTAGACATATCTAATTTACTTGTAATTTTTATATAAAGGCACTATGTATATTCATTTATCACATAATAGAATACAATCATTAAGTATTTCTAACATGGTATCAGAGCCACTATTCTAGTATTACTAGCGGTCTTGTCTTTTGTAGTGTTATTTAACCTTATAGCTTCTGTTGTCACAATAGTCGCTGTAATCATTCACCGTTGAATCTCCGACGTCTTTTCGCCGTTGTCCTTAGGTTCCGGGACTACAGTCGTCGTTGTTAAGAAGTTCTGCACCACACAAACCACTACAATCACTACTATCATCGTGCATCTTGTTTTGATAATTTTTCTACATATACCACTTTGATCGGCTCGACCGGATCTACACAACCGTGGAAGTATCGTAACCATTGGACACCGCACGCTCCCTCACACGCCGCTTAACCAATCTGCACGTCCTTTCACATGCTGCCGCTGAAACTAGTCGCCACCATGAATCTTAACACGACAACCTATCTGCAGATACCATTGTAATCGCCACGACCCGATCTACATAACCATGGGCGTATCATGGTCGTAAACCTCCGCACGCGCCGACAACATCAACCGCGCATGGATCTGACACACTAAGCATGCCGCACTCTGCTCGTGACGTCATCTGTAACTTACCTAGGGTTGACGTCACAGAGACCAGTCTGATCGTGCTGACCATTGACCGTTGACTATTGACCGTTGACTTTTCCAATTATAGGTCCTCCCTACCCAATTTTTCACGTAGATCTCATTTTTGCATAACTAGTAACATATTAATGTGTATATATAATTGCTAATGTATATCTATTTACTTTAGAGATATCTATATTTAGTTAGTTTAGACATATCTAGTTTACTTGTAATTCCTATATAAAGGCACCATGTATATTCATTTATCACAGAATAGAATACAAACATTAAGTATTTCTAACATGGTATCAAAGCCACTCTTCTAGTATTACTAGCGGTCTTGTCTTTTCTGGTGTTATTTAACCCTTACAACTTCCATTGTCACAATAGTCGCTGCAATCATTCACCGTTGAACCTCCGACGTCTTTCCGCCGTTGTCCTTAGGTTCCGGGACTACAGTTACCGTTGTTAAGGAGTTCCGCACCACACAAACCACTATAATCACTACCGTCATCGTGCATCTTGTTCCGATAATTTTTTTGCATATACCACTGTGATCGGCTCGACCGGATCTACACAACCATGGAAGTATCGCAACCATCGAACACCGCACGCTCCCTCACACGCCGCTCAACCAATCTGCACTTCCTTTCACGCGCCACCACTGAAACAAGCTACCACCGTGAATCTTAACCCGATGATCTATCTGCAGATACCACTGTAATCGCCGTGACCCGATCTACATAACCATGGGCGTATCACGGTCATAAGCCTCCGTACGCGCCGACAACAGCAACCGTGGGTGGATCTAACGCACCAAGCATATCGCGCTCTGCTCGTGACGTCATCTGTAACTTGCCTAGGGCTGATGTGAGCATCGCTTTCAGCTGACGTCATAGAGACCGGCCTGACCATGCTGACCACTGACCGTTGACTGTTGACCGTTGAATTTTCCCAATACAGGTCCTCCCTACCTATTTTTTCAAGTAGATCTCGTTTTTGTAGTCTGTTTTTGCATATTATGTTTCCAAATAGATATACATTAGCAGATATATATACACATTAATATGTTACTAGATATAAAGGATCTTCCATAAGACATTCCACCTCGCCACTCAACCCGAGTAAGATCCATTCCTACATATTTACTTGACTATCATTGTTACATTGCCCTTGCTACACTCCATGTGTGAGGCATCTACTAACCCTTTTTGGAAGATTGCAATGAAAGAAGAGATTGATGCATTAACCAAAAACCATACTTGGGATCTGGTTACTTTCCCTTATGGTCAGTCTGTGGTTGGTAGTAAGTGGATCTATAAGATCAAGACTCGCTCTGATGGGTCCATCGATCGCTACAAGGGTCGTCTTGTAGCAAAAGGTTTTACACAAGAGTATGGGATTGATTATGAAGAGACTTTTGCTCTAGTTGCCTGTATTTCCTATGTTCGTACCCTCTTAGTTGTTGCCACTGCTAGTAAATGGGACCTTTTTCAGATGGATGTCAAAAATGCATTCCTTAATGGGGATCTGCATGAAGAAGTCTATATGCAACCTCCTCCTGGTCTTTCTGTTGAAACAAATAAGGTTTGTCGCCTTCGACGAGCACTTTATGGCCTTAAACAAGCTCCACGAGCATGGTTTGCTAAGTTCAGCTCCACCATCCTTCGCTTGGGTTACACTGCTAGTCCTTATGATTCTTCCCTATTTTTTCGTCGCAATGATAAAGGCACCATTTTTCTTCTCCTATATGTCAATGATATGATCATAACTGGTGATGATCTCAGTGGTATTCAAGAACTCAAGGATTTTCTTAGTCATCAGTTTGAGATGAAAGACCTTGGATATCTCAGCTACTTCTTGGGTCTTGAGATCACTCGTTCCACAGATGGTCTTTATATTACTCAAGCTAAGTATGCATCTGACCTCTTATCTCAAGTTGGACTCACTAATAGTAAGACTGTTGACACTCCAGTTGAACTTAATGTGCATCTTACACCATCGGAGGGGCAACAATTGTCTAATATTGTTCATAAGGTGAGCCAGTATCTGTCTGCTCCACGATCAACTCATTATGTTGTTGTTCTGCGTATTCTACGATACTTGAAAGACACTATCTTTCATGGCCTTTTCTACTCAACTCATTCTCCTTTAGTACTTCGTGCATTCTTTGATGCTGATTGGGTAGGAGATCCCACTGATCACAGGTCCACTACAGGTTATTGCTTTCTCCTTGGTTCTTCTTTGATTTCTTGGCGAAGTAAGAAACAAACCTTCGTGGCCCGCTCCAGTACTGAAGCAGAATATCATGCTCTTGCTGATATCACATCTGAGCTTCTTTGGCTACGATGGCTTCTTTGGCTACGATGGCTTCTTAAGGATTTAGGTGTGTCCACATCCTCTGCTACTCCCTTTTATTGTGATAATCAGAGTGTCATTCATATTGCTCACAACGATGTCTTCCATGAACGGACTAAACATATCGAGATTGATTGTCACTTTATTCACTCTCATCTTGTCCATGGTGCTCTCAAGCTTTTCACTGTTTCCTCTAACGATCAACTTGCATATATCTTCACTAAGGCACTTCCCAAAGGACGCACTCGTAATTTGGTTGACAACCTCAAACTGGTCTCACATCCACCTTGAGTTTGAGGGGGGTTGTTAATGTATATCTAGTAACATATTAATGTGTATATATATCTGCTAATGTATATCTATTTACTTTAGGGATATCTATATTTAGTTAGTTTAGACATATTTAGTTTACTTGTAATTCCTATATAAAGACACCATGTATATTCATTTATCACAGAATAAAATACAATCATTAAATATTTCTAATAGATATAATATATTTTCCATGCAAAAGCTAGCAACTTGTTTTTCATGCTAAATTATGAAATATTGGTTAATTCAAATGTTTACATCTTGTTATCTTTAGTATTAATTTGGACATTTGAAAAGGATATGTTGCTGGTGGATGAGAAAAAATATTATTTTTTACATTTTCTCTTAATATAGGTTAAAATCATGTTGCAATTAATAGGAAAACAAGCTTCTAAAATTATTGGGTTTTATGTGGAATCCTCTCTCATAGGTTATGGAGAGGGCTGCTATCATAGCAATAGCATTGGAAAATGGAGGGGTAAGACCTTTCTATCTCTATCTCTTATATTAAGTAAGGAGTGTTGTGGCTTTAATGAATATGTATATATATATGCAGGAAAAACCACAAGATTGGCTTGATTTTGTGGGTATCAATATATTGCTGATTACCAATGCAGGCAATGCCGCAGCATCACTTATGGCAGATCTTGCACAAAAAACAAAGGTAATAACTTCACATATAATCAAAACGGCTCTAAATAATTACTCAAGCCTTATCTAACTTTTTTGGCTAACTCAAGCCTTATTATTCTTCAATCAATCAACTCTTGTTGGCAACAATGTACTTTTGTATGACCTATATCTTGTAATCGATTGAAATCCTATTAACTATTAGCCTTGCATGTGGTTTTTTATGCCAATGCAGCGTCATGAATCTTCTGGAACAGATGTTAACAAATTTTCTAAAATAGACGTTTCCAAGAATGCATTGCCGAAGGAATTTATCAAGTAGCAGAAAGGTTACTATGCAGAGACAGAGGCATTTGAACTACCAGAAATATCAGCCGATGAGAATTCATAATGTAATGCACCACGTTTTCAATTTTGGCACTCTGAAATGAATTGTATATAGCTTACTGTATTGTTGAATCGTGACTGAGGAAATGTCTGACTTCTTTTAGCAAGGGATTGGATAAAACTTTGGGTAAATCTCTTTTTCCCTTGTTGGTGGTAAACTAGGTCCTAATTACTTATGGACTATGGAGTTATGGGGTTGAGGCTCCTCTACCTTATTTTATATTTAACTGCTAATTAATTATTGAATTGAAAAAAATGAAAATTAGCTACTCACGTTTTACATTCCTACGAGTTTTTATAATTATGAGATTCTCTGAAATGGCTTTTTGCTAATTCGTATTGTTTTTGAATAAATTCATTTTTGTTTTGGTATCTCATTCCTCAGGAAATAAGAAGCAAAAGAAGCTTAAGTTGCCATGGAAAATGGTGAAATCTCAGAAAATGCCAATGAACACAAGATTTTATATTTCACCAGTTAAGTTATATTTGATATTGTAATTTATTTATATATTATTTGTACTCACTTGTATTATTTCACTTGTACTATATTTGTATTATTTCACTTGTACTATATTTGTATTATTTCAATTGTATTACACTTCTACTATTTCACTTGTACTATACTTCTACTATTTCACTTGTACTATACTTCTACTATTTCACTTATACTACACTTATTATTTCACTTGTACTACACTTGTTACAATCTTATAAATAAGATTCTCTATGGACATTTTAAAACACATCAATACAGCATTAAATCATTCTTTTTTTATCTCTCTATACTCTTCACATGGTGTCAAAGCCTCTCATATACCTTTAGAATTTCTATCAAAAAATTTCCTCTCTTCATCACAGCCAACCCGGCTCACCCTAACTCGGTTCACTCTCAACCTGGTTCACCCCAACTCGGTTCACCCCAACCCGGCTCACCTCAACCTGACTCACCTAAACTCAGCTCACTCCAACCCAACTCACCTCAACCCGGCTCACTCCAACCCAGCTCACCTCAACTCGACTCCCTCCAAACCAACTCACCTCAACTCGGTTCACTCCAACCCGGCTCACCTCAACTCGATTCCAGTCTTGTTTTCAACTTCTCTTTTCATTTTTAAGGATATCTTCTTTATACTATTTCTATATATTTGCTTTATATTTCCTCCATTATTTTGTTAAAATGGACAGAAATGATGTCCCAAAACCAATCTTCACCACCCTTGATGATACTAACTACGTAGCTTGGGCACAAGCAATGAAAAATTTCTTGAAAGGATGCAAGCTATGATGTTTCATAACTGGTGATATCTCTATACCCATCTAAGAAACCATTGAAAACAACTTCTTATTTGCTAACCGCCTTGAAGACTGGGAGAGTAAACATCATCAAATTATTACCTGGTTTCGTAACACCACTTTACCCTCCATCCATGATGAATTTGGGTGTTTTGACACTGTCAAAGAAGTTTGGGAATTTCTTGAGGTTCGCTTCACTACAATAGATTTGGCCAACTAATATCAACTTCTAACAACTCTTCATACCAAACGCCAAAGGGCTGATCAAACCATTAACCAATTTATCTCTGAAATGCATACTATTTGGGATCAACTTGCTCTCTCTGAACCAACTTGGACGAACAAAATTGATGTTGAGATGTTTGTAACTTACCGTAATCACCAGCGTCTTGTTATTTTTCTCATGGCTCTCCATGATCGATTTTAACCTGTTTGGACTTCTTTACTCCATCAGAGTCCTTTTCCATCCTTACTATGACTGAGCTTCACTCTGAAGAAAATCGGATGAGGGTTTTCAAAGTTCATCATACAGATTCTGTTCTTGCCACCCCCTCTTATCACCCTAAAGAAGGTTCTAAAGAAGGCTTCAAACATCAAGGTTGCACCTATTGTCACAACCCCAATCATGAGCTTCTTACATGTCCCATTCAGGTATGTATATATTGTCACAAGAAGGGTCCATGACACTTTCACAGAGTTTGCTTTCGGAATCCCTCTCAACATACTTAAGGTAAAAATAGTAATTCATCTATCACTACTATTTTTTCTGAGGATAATCATGAAAAATTTACCTTCGCCACTCAAGAACTTGAAGGTCTTATTAAACATGTTCTCTCATAATCTAGTAATCCTCCTCCTGCTGCCTTGTCTCTCACATCAAGTAAATCTTTATGGTATTTTGATTTTGCTTGTTGTAACCATATGACTTATGATACTCACATCTTCTCTCCCACACAATCTTCCATCTCCAAACCTTTAATTCAAACTGCCAATGGTTCATATATGCATGTTAATGTTGTAGGACAAGTTTCCACATCTTCTATATCACTTTATAACACCTTTCATATTCCCAACCTTACTCTAAATCTTATCTCTGTTGGTCAATTATGTGAACTTGGTCTTACTATTACTTTTTCCTCTTCTGGTTTTCATGTGTAGGATCCACAAACAGGACAAATCCTTGGGATAAGCCGTAAGGTTAGACAATTATTTGAACTTATCAACCTTTATCTACCCAATTCTCCCTATACTTCCATTACTGCTTCTACTACTCCTATCAACCTATGGCATGCTCGTCTAGGCCATACGTCTATAGTAAGTCTTCGTCCCTTAGCATCTTCTAATAAATTAGGATATGTTTCTATTTCTAATAATGTAAATTGTTTGCCTTGTCAATTGGGAAAACAACCTGTTTTATGTTTTAATAAAAATGATTCTACTTTTGTCTCCCCTTTTGACTTAATTCATTCTGATGTTTGGGGTCCATCCCCACATCCTACTATGAGGGGATGTGTTTACTTTGTCATTTTTATTGATGATTATTCAAGATTCATATGGATTTTTCTCATGAAACGTAGATCTGAATTACCCAAAATTTATTATGATTTTGCCCAAATGGTTAAAACCCAATTTTCTCAAAGTATCAAAGTACTTAGAGTTGATAATGCTATGGAATATAAAGAAACAATTTTTTTAAATTTTCTTTGACAAAATGGGACTTTTTCTCAATATTCTTGTCCTTGCACATCTCAACAAAATGGAAGAGCTGAGTGAAAACACAGACATATTCTTAATATTGTTCGCACTCTCCTCCTTTCTAGTTCTTGTCCTGAATGTTTTGGGGTGAAGTAGCTCTTATGGCTGTTTATACAATCAATCGTGTTCCCATGCCTATTATTCACAATCAATTCCCTTATGAGCGTCTCTATAGTACTTCCCCATCTTATGAACTGCTCAAAGTGTTTGGTTGTGCCTGTTTTTTTCTTCTTCACCCTCATGAATGCAATAAATTGGAACCTTGTTCTCATCTTTGTTGTTTCTTAGGGTATGGAATAGAACACAAAGGCTATCGTTGTTAGAACCCTATCTTTAAACGATTGCGCATCTCTCGTCATGTCATCTTTTGGGAACATAAAATGTTTTCCTCTATTTTCTCATTTCATGTCTCATCTCCTACCTCACTCTCATTTTTTAATGACCCAACTATTTATTTATTTCCTCCTAACATTGCTCCATTACCCTCACCATTGTCTACTATAAATTTTCCTGATGTGTCTGCTCCTTCTGATGATCCTACCATAACAACATCTTCTGAAGACCAACTACCTGATTGTCCAGAGTCATCACTTCGTCGTTCTACTCGTGTAAGTAGTCTTCCTTTTCATCTTCGTGATTACCAATGTTTCTATACTATTTTGTCTCATCATGAACCCCAAAACTATAGAGAAACTAGTTTTAACCCTTATTGGCAGCAAGCTATAACAGATGAGTTACAGGCATTAACAAAAGCACATACATGGGGTCTTATTGATCTTTCATATAATAAATCTCTGATTGGTTGTAAGTGGATTTTCAAAATCAAAACTCATTCAGATGGGTCGGTGGAACGATATAAAGCTCATCTGGTTACAAAGGATTTTACACAGGAATATGGAATCGACTATGAAGAAACTTTTGCACCTGTAGCTCGCCTCACCTCTGTTCGAAGTATCATTGTTGTTACTGCTGCCCAAAACTAGAACATGTTTCAAATGGATGTCAAAAATGCTTTTCTCAATGAAGACATAACCGAGGAAGTTTATATGAAACCTCCTCCTTGATACACTCATTCACCTTATCAAGTATGCAAACTTCGGCGTGTTCTCTATGGCCTCAAACAAGCTCCTCGGGCTTGGTTTTCCAAATTTAGCTCTACATTTACTGACTTCAGCTTCACTTCCAGTTCTTATGACTTCGGTCTCTTTATTCGGAAGACTCTCACTGGTGTAACACTTCTACTCCTTTATGTAGATAATATGATCATAACAGGGAATGACTCTAATGACATTATTGATCTCAAGCAATTTTTGAGCCATCATTTGAAATGAAAGACCTTGGTCATCTCCGCTACTTCTTGGGCCTAGAAATCTTATCTGATTCTTAAGGATATTATCTATTTCAAGCAAAGTACTCTTTCAATAATCTTAATCGGATTGGCCTTACTAATTGCAAAACTACATCAACACCTCTAGAAACCAATGTCAAACTTACTCCATTAGATGGTACTATTCTCTCAGATGCTACATTATACAGACAACTAGTAGGCAGTCTTGTTTATCTCACAGTCACTCATCTTGACATTGCCTATGTTGTTCATCTGGTTAGTTAATTCATGTTTGCTCCATGGTCTACCCCTTATACTGCAGCTCTTCGCATTCTTCGCTACATCAAAGGCACCATGTTTCAAGGTCCCCATTTCTCCAACAAGTCTAATCTTCTTTTTTCCACCTACTCTGATGCTGATTGGGCAGGTGACCCAACTGATCATCACTTTACCACTGGATATTGTTTCTTTCTTGGAAACTCTCTCATATCTTGGCGAAGCAAGAGACAATCCCTCACTTCTCGATCCAGCATTGAAGTTGAATATCATGCTCTTGCTGACACCACTCAAGAACTTCTTTGGCTCCGTTGGTTACTTGCTGATATGAGTGTTCTCTAATCAACTACAACTATCCTATATTGTGACAGTCAGAGTGCTATTCAGATTGCTCACAATAATGTATTTCATGAACGAACAAAACATATCGAGATTGATTGTCATTTTTTTCATCAACATGTTCTTCAAGACACTGTTTGTCTCAAATCAATATCCTCCACAGATCAAACAACTGACATCTTCACCAAATCTCATCTACTAGGCAAATTTCAAGAATTAGTTTCAAAACTCAAGTTAATTGTTTCTCTTCCTCCTTGAGTTTGAGTGAGGATGTTAAGTTATATTTGATATTGTAATTTACTTATACTTCACTTGTACTATACTTGTATTATTTCACTTGTACTACACTTGTATTATTTCACTTGTACTAAACTTGTACTATTTCACTTGTACTACACTTGTACTACACTTACTATTTCACTTGTACTACACTTACTATTTCACTTGTACTACACTTACTATTTCACTTGTACTACACTTATTACAACCCTATAAATAGGGTTCTCTATGTACATTCTAAAATACACCAATACAACATTAAATCATTCTTTCTTCTTATCTCTTTATACTATTTATATCACCAATGCTATTTATTAGTTTCATTTTATATTATAATTCGTGTTGTTTTTGATTTTATATTGTACAAAATATCTATCTATTTTGGGATGTACTATTATCTAGCTTTCCAGGTAGGCATCTTAGTTGCCCATTTTGTCTATTCAAGTTGTCTTTACATATTACTCAAGTATAGGTTTTATAGAGCCTATCTTTTATATTTTTTTTTATTATACAGAAGATTATCTTTAGCAAATATTGATGAGAAACCAATGTAACAAGAAGCTTTATTCATCATTTCTCAAATAAAAATACTCTCTTTCTCTTTGTAGGTGTCTTATCATTTTCTATAAGCATTATCATTTACGATCTTTCTTCTATTTTGTCAATGTTGTACTTGCATATTGTTGTAAAGCTCCTAGACGAGTGGATGAGCTATCTATTTTTCTTTCAAAAGTATACAAACAAATATTGTGAACTTTTGAGCGATCTTTTATGGAGTAGGATACAAATTGTACAACTTTTAACTATTTCAAGTAGAGTGTCCAAAAACCGGACCGAATCATTTTAAACCAAAAAACCGGTTTAGATCGAACCAAACCAAATAGTTTCATAAATGAAACAGTCCGGTCTGGACTGCATTAAGTAAAACCAATTTTCTGGTTAAAAAATTATAAACCGGTCGGACCAGACTAGACTGGTTTCATAAATAATTAATTTTTTTAATTAAACTGTGTACCATATATATAATTTTTTTATGAAATCGTGTTACCCTAACCCTATTTCATTTTTAGTCTCGCCGTCTGCGTCTGCGAGAGTGAGACTTAAAAAAACCATATCTAGTCATTGTTGCCTTCAACATCACCCAACCATCCTCGCGTCGCCTCCATCACTAGCCAATCACCTCTCCTCGCGTCGCCTCCACCACCAGCCAGTCACCTCTCTTCACGTCGCTTCACATCTTGTCATTCATGGACGAAATAGGTATGTGGTGAGCTAATTGATATATGTTTGAGTTTATGGATGAATTGTTTCGTGTGACTTCTCCAAACATTCTCAGTACAATTTCGTGTACTAGACATTGTTTGTATTTTGGATTGGTTGTCAAGCCTCTTTTTTTTAGTTTCTATTATAGTTTTTTTGAGTTTCTCAAATGCTTCCTCAATTGAGTTTCTGATAATATTTTTTTTGAGTTTATGATAGGGTTTTTGGACACCGCTAATTTATGTTTCTCTCTTTCATTAGCCGTGCGTGCCAAAATTATCATTACATTGTGTT
Organism: Hippophae tibetana; assembly: GCA_037013495.1. Classification (NCBI taxonomy): domain Eukaryota; kingdom Viridiplantae; phylum Streptophyta; class Magnoliopsida; order Rosales; family Elaeagnaceae; genus Hippophae; species Hippophae tibetana. The sequence continues at coordinate 79,455,758 of CM072812.1, read as the reverse complement.
TGTCTATTTCTGATATTGCTTTGAATTATTAATTTCAATCATTTTATTAAAAATGATAATAAATATCATTTTCAGTTTCAACGTAAATTACATATTCTCAACATTACTAATATTTTATTCATTCTTTAAGCCTCAATCATGATTAAAATAACAAATACGTTTTTTGTTTCAATATTGAAAAATCATTTTCATTTTCAAAGTATTAACATAGGCTCAATAGAAAATAACATGTTCTTTCATGTTTTTTTCCCCTGATTTCTAATAAAAAATCAAGTAGAAAATATCTTGTGATTTCTGATTTCAGACAATATTAACATATATGTTCTTTACTAGCAGAAAATATAATGTGTTATTTAAGCTACAAAATTGTATATAATTACGTTTGTTTCAATCTGTTTATAATGAAATGGATAATGTTTTTGTCCTGTTTATATCAGAATCTGTCTGTCCTGATCTAATTAGTATGGTTTGGGAACTCACAAGACCACATCCAATGTCAAATTGTTATATCTAAGCATGCAAAAAATTTAGGATTTGAATTTTAGTATAAATGGACACCCCTACTTCCAGCCATATTGTTTATAACTAAGATCATTTAGTTATTTTATAACTACATTGATTATTGATGATTGATAATGGGTAAGAATTCTATGTAAATGAGATATTGAGACTTCATTTCTTCATGTCTAATCTGTTTTACTTTTGGATTTCAATAACAGTTTGTGTATTTATTTATATATTTATGTATTTCACAATAATATCTATTTATGTATGATGATTGATGAACATCACATTTGATGTTATCCTATTAGATTATATCATATTAAATTGTATTAGATTTATGTATTATTAATTGTTCCAAACTATTCCAAATCGTTAATCAAATTGGACCAAACTGTTCGGTTACAACATTTTGGATAACATTTTGGATAGCCAAACGGTCTAGTCCGGTCCAATTTGGTTAATTTTTTTTACTCAAAACCGGACCATACCAGACCGCATACACCTCTAGCTTCAAGTTGAAAAATGAAAAAAAAATATATAAAAAAGAAGTTATACAGGTAGAGTATATAGCTATATCTCGTAGCATTAACAGTAGCACCAGAAGCAGCAGCAACATACCAGTATTAGCACCAGCAGCACACAAGCACACCAGCAATAGCGGCAGTAAAGCTTTATTATGTTTTAGTACATATAAAAAACTCTCATATGTAATTTCACTCTTAATTTTAATATAATGATTTTTAGTTTTCTCAATTTATTTTAATTTATATTGAAAAATGAGGTTAAATGGTATTTCTATGTCCTGAATTTTACATTAAACCGAAGCTATAGAGTATGTCTACGACTTTGGTTATTTAAAGACCGAGACCATAAAGTATGTCTATGGCCTCAATTTTTAAATAACTGAGGTCATATGTGTGTTCTTGGACATAGCTGTACTTTTCTCATTTATCCCAAATGAGGATGCAGTATGCATAATAGGATGATGACAATGAGTCCTAGTATTAAAAGTACTTAATTTTTCTTACCTCTTTGAACCTAAGACTTCATGCTTCCTATTAGAATTTATGAACAAGTTATTATAATTTCCATTCTTCCTTGAATATGATGTAGCATGTGTAGATGAATGATGCTTATGGGTCCTACTATGTGAAGTATGGAAAGAATAATTAAGTTTAGGAGCATTCATCAAATATCTACATTTTGGTCTTATATGACCTTTCCTACCACAATGATAACAGACATGCACAAATATAACAACTTTTTCTACCACAGGTGCAATAGTTCTTTGTACATAAGTATTAATAGTAGGAGTAAAGTTTAAGGGTCTTACAAATGTGGTCTTTGATGTTGAAGGTGTGAAACTTTCATCCTTATAACCAAAGCCATGTGTATCACCATGTGACTTACCAATGCTCAATATTTTATCTATGTGTGGAGCTCCAATGATAAGTCTCTCCACTACTTCACATGATTCTTTGAGCTCTTGCACTTTTTATTATTATCTTCAACAAGCTTATTATTTTCTTCTTTCAAATCTACAAGACTTAAATTCAAAGCATTATTTTGTTCTTGAAAAATATTATTCGCTTCTTTTAATTTATTAGAAAACATTTCATGCACCTCAAGTTGTTCATTTAATTTTCCTATTTTTTTTATTTAAACTATTATTCTCTGCTATAGCTCTAAGACATTTAGAAAATAATTCTTTAAAACTTTTAACATTATATTTAGAAAGAAAAGAATATTCAAGTTCTTCCGTAATAAAAATCTGTAGGACTAACACTAAGTGTATCTAGTGTTGGCTCTGATACCAATTGAAAGTTTATAAGATATGAACCTAACTAACCTAGAAGGAGATGAATAAGTTATTTTTATTTATTTTTATCAATTTATAACTTAATAACCTAAATAAAGCAGTTAGGGATGCAATCACATGTAAGAATAAAGTGCAGAAATAAAACAATAACACACAATATTTTTAGGTGAAAACAACTTAGGTCACAACCATGACCTAAGAGAAAAACCACCAGTTCACCGAACAACCTAAATTTTCACTATGAAAAACAAATGCTCAAGTACAAACTCAGTCTTATGCTACCCTCCCTAAGATACTACCCCAATGTACCTTACTTACGAGCCCTTGCTTTGTTTTCACAGTTTTCAATATTAGCATGAGCGGTTTCAAGACTAACATTCCAATAAGCTTTCTACCAATCAGATACGTTCCCGAATTAACTACAAAATGGTTAGCACAAAAATACAATTGCCCGTGTGTGTTCTAGAACAGATTTAATAATGAATAATCCTAACTAGATGATTCAAAACATATGCCACTTAAATCAAATCAACTAGTAAATCTTAGAGCAAAAAGATCAACCATGAGTTCAATAAAAATTGTTTCTTTAAAGATTAATAATCAAATCAAATAACTATGATATGATAAAAACAATTATTTGATCTAACAATTTAAGAACAAAAATAAAGAAGAAGCTATAAGAATATATTATCAAAATATCATAAAATAATTAGGCTTATTAATCAATCAAACATAACCACCAATATTTGATAGATTAACTAAATAAAGAAGCCTAAAGAATTATGATCTTATATTTATAAAACAAGAGAAAAATTAAGAATAGAATAATACCCTTGTGTGGTTGATTGAAACAATGAGCAATATGTTTTATTTATAGGAAAAATTAAAACTCTTAATCCTATGTAGTTGATAAATATATTTTATATTACAAATAGGATTAATAATACTCATTAATTAAGAAGATTTATATATGATTGATAAATATCTTTTCTATTATAAATAAAATTAGTAATACTCACTAATTAAAAAGACTCTTAGTTAAAGAAGAATTCTTTTAAAATATTCTCATTAATCATGAAGATTCTTATTTAAAAAGAAATTCTTTTAAAGTATATTTTATGTTATAATTTAGAGTATATCTTATATAATATTTTAGCATATATTTTAGTAACAAAAGCAATTCCAGATTTATAAATATGTGATATTAAATGTAATCCTATGTGTCGTAGTTATCAAAAATATACCTAAAATACAATTATCTGGAACTCAAACATTTGTTTGGCTTTTCTTGATAGACTTGATAGTAGGCCTAAAAACATTTACAGATAAATATTTTGTCAAGAAAATAGCCAACACTCAGTCCTTACAAATGTATGAAATACCACTCTCTTTAAGTTAGATATCACTTATTATTTTGGTTCATTTTAACAAAAAAATGGAGCCAAAAATGTATATGTTAAACATACGATCATCGGGTGCATAAAACAATATGTCAAAGATATTGATCAAAAACATTATTAGAGAGGAAAAAAAGGAGACAAAATTTTACACTTCTAGAAGAATATCAGGACAAGCATAATATTTGTTAACAAAAATAAAATGAAAGTTTGTTATTCAGTAAAATATATTGTGTAACAATTACGTACATATAAGTTGAAATTTTTTCACACTTAAGCTAACTAGATGATAAATACAAATGTAAAATGGGAATGTAATTGACTAATAATTACAATTATTTAGTCCAACATCCCTTTGAAGGAGTGGGAGTGGCAATACTAACAATTTAACTCTTAACAATTTAAATTGAATTGTATCAATAGGCTTAGTTAGCAAATCTATTAGTTGGTTTCGAAGAAAAATGAGCAATGTTCAATGCACCCTTTATAACATGATTCCTTAGGAAATGATTATCAATCTTAATATGTTTGATATGTGTATGCAAAATAATATTTTGAGCAAGATACTAAGCACTACGCCAAACTCATGCATTAAAGTCAATTAGGTGAACTGACTTTAAATTGAGAGACTTAAAATTTAAGTCGTTCACTCGGTGAACTCACTTAAAGTGAACCGACTTTAAATTTTGTATTTTTTTTACATATTTTACTCATTTTCTACTATACTCAGAACTTGCATTTGATCACATAATAACAAAAAAAACCAAAATCTATTTAACAAAGTTTAAATAGTACAAATAATTGAAAAATTAAATATTAATTAATTACTTGAGAATTAAATTTATTACAAAAAAATAATTTATATACAATACATATATATATATATATATATATTTAACTTAAATTATAAATAAAATGATATCATTTCTTTTGGCATGGATTTTGTGATATTACCATTTTATTTCAAGGAGAGGAAGCTTGGTTTGTTTAGAATCACCGATATAATGATCAGGAAACTAGGCAAGAGAGATGAGATGAAGTTTGGGCAAAAAAACAATTAATTCATATAACAATTCATTCTCCTAAATACATGAACACATAAAAATCCATCAAACAAGCAGCCTAAACTTCAGAGACATAGGAATAAAGAAATTAAAGCATTATAAAAATTACCATGGTGTTGTCTTATGTTATTCAAGATCATTAGCTTTTTTTCTTGATTCTTCTTATGATGTTATAATTTGAACCGTGTGTTCTGTCAATTCTTCTCGTAGATCATCAAAAAAATTACATATTATATCCCAATTTCTTCCAACCAAAGAATTATATGTAATTAAGTTCAAAATAAGAATGTAATATGATGAATTCACAAAAAATAACTTATATATGTTAAAAGATTAGTAAAAGAGATTACCACATTGATACCAGAGTGATATAATAATAACCTCATCTCTTCGAAATCATATTAGCAATGTATTAATCTTTTGTCTATATATATATATGAATCTATATGGAATCAAGCTCATATTTTTAATGCTATAATGAGTTCTAAAAATGAAGTCAAGTGTAACTCCAATCTTTTACTTAGGTTGGTTGAGTTTTGGTGCCCATAAACTAATACTTTTGTATTTCCTTGTGGTGAAACAACAATTACTCTTGAAGATATGATGATTCTTGGTGGTTTTCCTGTACTTGGCTGGCTAATGACTACCATGATGTTGTCATACCAGGGAACTAGGCAAGAGAGATGAGATAGAGTTTGGTAAAAAAAAAATAGGTCCATATAACAATTCATTCCTCTAAATACATGAGCACATAAACATCCATCAAACAAGTTGCCCAAACTTCAAACACGTGAATAGAGAAATTAAACCATTATAAAAATTACCATGATGTTGTCATATGTTATTCAAGATCATCAGAATCTTTTCATGATTTTTCTTGTGATGATATAATTTGAACCATGTATTCTGCTCATTCTTCTCGTAAATCATCAAAAATTTGCATATCATAGCTTGACTCGTTCCAACCAGAGAAATACATGTATTTAAATTCAAAATAAGAATGTAATATTATGAATTCATAAAAAATAACTTATATGTGTTAAAATGTATATTGGTAAAAGCAATTACCACATCTTTAATTGGAATGTTGATATTTATGATGATTTTGCCCATAAACTTCATGATAAAGTAACCACACATGACTCCATCATTTTGTTGTGGAACCTACAAAAATAAGTTTACACGATTTTCCATATTCGAACATCTTTATTATTCAATAGTAAAATTAAATAAATTATTAATATTTTCTTGTACATACCATAACTTTGTCTCATATAAGCTTATGAGATTTTTTAAGGGCAATGCCCATTCTCTTATTCCATAGCTTTATGCCCTATCAAAGTTTAAAACGATTAGTTTTTTTATTAAATATTACAAAGAATAATAGGAAAAAAATAGCTAGTAAGTTTATTAAATATTACTATTCACAAAATATCAAATAAACAAATATTCATAAACCCTACTAGTAAGTTTATTTTTTTAGGATCCGAAATTCCAATATAAACCAAACAACCTCAAGTATTAAAATAAGACAAGTTAGGTTTCTTATTTTTCAAAGCATCATGAAGAAAAAACTTATTTTTAGATTTATGAACTATATTAAGTACATAACAAAAATTCAATAAAACTTCTTCCCACTAATGAGATGTAGTATTAGAGTTAAGTAAAATAACAATAAATTATTCTATAAATGTTCTATTTTTTCTTTAAGATTTTCCATTCATCTCGGGAGAATAAAGTGTAGTTTTTTCATGAATGATTTCACGAACTTTATAAAAATCATTGAAAATATTAGAATCATATTCAATGCCCCTATCACTAAGAAGCCTATTTATTTTTCTATTAAATTGATTTTCAATTTCAACCAAGAATATTTTGGACATGTCAAACATTTAACTTTTATTTTTCATAAGATACACAAAAGTATAATAAAAAAATTATCAATAAAAATAATAAAATAACATTTTTTTACTTCTAGTTAAAGCACCATCAAGTTCATAAGTATAAGAATGAATTAAATCAAGCGATTTATATTCTTTAACTACTTATTTATACCAGGTTTTGGAAAATATAACTTGATTACAAAAATCAAAATTTCCAAAATCATTCAAAGATAATTTAGGAACGAGTTCTAAGTTACTTATGTTATTAATTATGCATTTATTAATGTGACAAAGTCTTGCATGCTAAGTATTGAAAGAACACAACATGTAAGCAGATGAAAAAACTTTATTCATTTCAACATTTAATTTAAATATTGCATTAATAGCATAACCTTTCCAAATAAAATTATTATTCTTAGTGATTGTATACAAATAAACTCCAATTGTTTGAGTAAAATTAGCATTGTTGAGAAGATAGCCCGAAATTAAGTTCTTTTTCATCTCTAAAGTATATAGAACATTCTTGAGGATGACAGTATTTCTAGATGTAAACTTTAATTCCACCTTACCAGTATTAGTAACTATAGTGGAATGAGAATTACCCAACATCACTTTCTTGTCCTTAACTTCAGAATAGGACTTGACAAATCATGGTCATAGTACAAATGACGAGTAGCACTAGTGTTTATCTATAACCCCTCGGATCTACCAACAAAGGTTATTTCTGTTATCATAGCAATAAGTTTCTCTTTGATTAGGTTCACTTGTAGAGAAAAACGAGTCATATTTCGACATTTCTAAGCCATATGGTCATTCTTTTGGGGATTGATGTCCATTCCGTGGAGGATTCCTATTACGATTTTAGTTGCTGCTATTTTTATTGGTATTGTGATTCTAATTTCATGTTTCTCCATTTGGGTTTCATAATTACAAAGATGGATTTCTTATTAGCATTGTTGTTGGAAACAACAAGTATTTCATCCTTTTGATATTACTTTAGATCTTCCACTTCATTGCAAAGACATGTGATAAGACTTTCTTACAAGAAGTCCTTATTTTTATGCCTAAGAATATTTTTAAAATCTTTCCAAGTAGTGGATAATTTATCAATTAAAACAATAACTTAATATTGTTAATCTAAAGGCATACATTCGTATAGTATTTCATGCCTAAGAATATTAATATAGAATAATAAAACAGGAACAAAGTTACCAAAATTTGCTTGGGTTGATTCGCGAATTAGGTCACTCTCTTTAAGACATTTCACAGCTCTATTCAAGATGTGCAAGCATTCAATAGAGTGTCGTCCTCAAGATAAAACAACCTAGAAATCTTTTATGTCTTGGAAGTCTACTGCATTGTAGAAGACCAGAATACTACACCTCTAATAAAATTATTTTATTCAGAATCAAAGAATAGAAATAGAAACTAAAAAAAATTTCTATACAAAGAGAGAAAAAAATATCAAAAAGAGCAAGCTGTGTTATAGTGTGTAAATGACTAAGGTTAGTGACTCTATTTATAGAAAAAAATCGAACCTATTGAAAAGGAAAATGTAAGAGAAAGTAACTGTCATAATTATAAACATTGAGAGAAACATTCATAAAAAAGATATTGATGTAAATGTGGGAGGGAGTAGGGGCAGAGAGACTCGGTCTAACAAACCGAGTCTTCTATGATTGATTCAATTTTATTTTTTTTAACTCAAAAAATAGATTAAATGAAAATATACTTAAAAAATAAAGTGTATTCCATTCACCACACTGCACTTAGGTCGATTGGTCGGAAAGACGGTGGAAATGGTACGCGAGCGTGAGGTATACCAATAATTACCTATAATGGAGATCGAGGTACTGATCAAGTTTATTTTCCTAAGTAATGATCAAGTTGATGTTTTCAAATATTCACAAGATCTTTTGTAAGGAATTAGTGGTCCAATGACTAGGGATAGACTTGGAAGATCAAGTTGGGTGCAAAGGTTACTTTTGAAATCATTTTTTGTTTTTAATTATGGGCCCAATTATTATTATAGTTCATTGTGGACTTTTTATTTTAAGTATTTTAGTAGTTTAAGGATGGATTAGACCAAATTCACAACTAAATGGTCTCAGGCCTATTTCATCTAATTTTTCTCTCTCTATGGTTTGTTGCTTATAAAAAGAAACAACTATGTAATTTAGAAGAACAAATATCATTAATGAAAAATATATTTCGTATAGCTTTTGTTTTGTCTTTTTGTATTTTTAATTGAATGCTTGAATTCAACTTATCAAAGAAAGTGATTATCTTTAACACGTTCTTAACAATTCAATCGTTTCTATTCTTTTAATTTTGCAGATTTCTAAGGTTATTTGCCTAAAGGGTTCATATCAACCTATCTCTTCTTCCCTCCACAAAATGGATATCTTTTAGGCCCAATACCTTATAAACACCTTCAAAGAGAGTTTGTAAGTAATGTGAGACAACTACAATAGAGTTTGTAAGTAATGTGAGACAACTACAATAGAGATGGTAAATTCATAATCTACACTTTTATTCCTTTTTTTTCAAAGTTTATTTTAAATTTTGAATATTTCCTGCAAACACGAATAAGGATGTAAATTTGTTTAGATAATTTTGTTATGTGTTACAATGTAAATATTTTGGGTGAAATTTGTGTAAAATTAACAATTTAAAGCACATAATAGCATATTAATTTTTATATAATTGAATTAATTTTAAAATAACACGTTAATATGTACATAAATATATATATTTAATTTATATATATTTTGTAAATTATGTACATCATGTATATATATTATATATAATTAACATATTATTTTAATCTGAATTTAATTATGTATATACTTTACGTGATATTTTGGACATAAAGTCGATATTAACCTTTATTTTGTGTAATAAATTTTTATATAACTCTCGTATACGGTTTATTCAAACTAAAAAATTCGCACAGCTATTGGGCCTCAAATCCTTTCTTAAGATGAAACATTCCTATTGCTAGTACTCAATCCAAGTTCAGCCCAAACCCTTTCCACTGACCTGAACGGAACCAAAGTGTAAATTTTACACGCGCAGTAAAGTACGTGGATCACAACCAGGCGCCAAACGTGGCTATCTTTCTGTACAGAAGTGCTCGTGCACTTGCAGCGATGCGAATGAATCAGAAAGCCTTTTGACGCTCGCTCTATAATCTTCGTCACAAGTCTAGTAGAATAATACATTCGTTTCTCTTAATTAGGTTTCAACATTTGGTTGATGATCTTGCCTCTTCTTCTTCTTAATTGATTACAAATTGTATAACTATTGTGTATTGAAACAAAGTCCCCATTAAAGAACATGTTAAGCAGAATGAGATTGGACTTGAGAAGCAGCAGAGTGGGTCTAGGCCTTGTAGGGTTGTTAGGGAGGAGATGGGTGTCGAGCAAGATCCAAACGGCGCAGAAATTCGCGGCACTTTGTGGTAATGGCGATTACGGCAGGCTCGGCCTTCGTACTTTGGACTCCCAATGGAGACCAGCTCCTCTGCATTCATCTGCCTTTAGCGACCAAGCCCTTCGGTCCATTGCTTGTGGTGGTGCTCACACTCTCTTCCTCACTGGTATTTTGTTCTTCAATTGTTGTTATTCGTTTTACTTCTCTTTTGATTTCTCTCCATAGTGTTTCTTTTTTGGGATTCAATTGATGTTGATTATGGATGAGAGGCTCATAAATTGTTTCATGCCTAGACAGAAACTGGACGGGTCTATGCCACTGGTCTTAATGATTTTGGACAACTTGGGATATCTGATGATACAACTTACACTACTGTATGATATCTCGCGCTTTTCTTTGTCTTCTCTTTCCATCTATCTTTAAGTATTTTATTGCTCTATTTTGTATTTGTTGAATTGTCATCTGGCATTCTTGAGTATTCTGTGATAAGTTGATATCTCGCGCTTTTCTTTGTCTTCTCTTTCCATATATCTTTAAGTATTTTATTGCTCTATTTTGTATTTGTTGAATTGTCATCTGGCATTTTTGAGTATTATGTGATAAGTTGATTTTTTTAATCAACTGTGATGGTTTACATAAGTAAGTTCTTTGATCTGTTTTTCATTGCTTTGAAATAAATAAGTAGCATAGAGATAAGTATGAAATTCATTTCAATATTTTTATGTTGTATCACTTTTATAGCTGATTTTATTGTAAAAGTAAAATCTTAAATATTATTAAATGATCGTATCACTGGCCCTTTTCATCTTTCAGGGGCCAAGGGAGGTTTCTGGACTTCAGAAACAAATTGTAGAAATTTCAGCTGGTTATTACCACTCTTGTGCTATTACAGGTTCAGTGCCCCTAAAAATTAGCCAATTACCAATTGCTTGCTTTTATTATTATTCTGATTCTCTTCAATTACAATATGTTTTTTTTATTGTAGTGGATGGGGAGCTCTACATGTGGGGAAAGAACTCAAATGGACAGCTTGGACTTGGAAAAAGTAGACACTAAGATGATCCTTCTTATTGATTGCCGTATATATGATGTCATTTCGGTCATTTTATTTTGTCATTGCTTATGCTCCATATTATTTTTTTTATCTTTTCTGTAGCAGTTGACTGCATAATATGTTAGGCTGGAAAGTATTTCTATGATCTATTTCGATGTAGGGGCCTCGAAAGTGGTTCATGTGGCAACTAAAGTTGAGAGCTTGATTGGAATCAAGATTAAGATGGCTGCTCTGGGATCAGAGCATTCAGTGGCGGTTACAGGTACATGGAAAAGTTCCTAGCATTAAATTTGGTTTTCAAACATCTGTCATTTTGCTTGTTTTTATTTAATTTTCACTTTTCAGTAACGGATGATTTGAAAAATGTTGATTTCTTTTGATTCTTCTTTTATTTGGCAGATGGAGGAGAAACTTTGAGTTGGGGTGCAGGAGGATCTGGGAGGCTTGGACATGGAATTTTTGAGTTGCTCAAAAGTAGCAGGTTGAGTTTGATTATTTTACTGATAGATACCTTTCTGTTTTGTTTGTTCCAACCCTGTACTTGCCACCTTCAAACTAATGAGAATAACTATGAAGATTGAAGGCAATAATGTTGTCAGGAAAGAGCCAGTATTATCTCCTGTTGATTTGGGTGGACTGACAATATCTGTTTGATTTAGGCATTTAGCATACAGGTTTGATAAAGTGATCTCAACATTATGGGTTTCACTCAGTTTGTAAAATTCTAGTAATTAATAATGTCTATGGTTTTGAAAAAGCTAAGAAGAAAGATGTGTTCTAGCCTTCACATTCTAGCAATTCAATTGAGTATGGAATATCCACCTCATAGCTTTTAGAAACTTATTAACTATTAACTTGAAACGTGAGAAAGAAAGACGTGGATTCTTTTCCTAATTTGTAATTGAACCTGCACTTCAGCTTCAATAGCCACTAAAAATGACACTCTTGTAAAGAAGACACTGCTTTGTACCCAAGCCATGATAAGACAGATGGGAAATACTGTTCATACGAGTGATGTTTCCTTCTTACCATTTGATAAGTAGTTCATTTGTTTATCCAAAATAAACGAACAGGGAAGATCTTTTTCAAATTAGCCGGAGCTAATAGTACCATGATTTCTGATATTTTGTAGATATATTGAAAATAGATATATAAAAATCGAGTCAAGACTTAATAAATGAATAGCTATAGTAATAAGGTGTTTAATTTGTTTTTGTCTAATTCGTGTTCAGCATGACCTATTATTGGTGAAGCTCCCTTAGAGTGGAGATAGGATACAGTGATAAAGGTTAGAGAGTTAACTTGAAATTTGATTAACTGATTTTCTAAAATACCATTTTAACTTATTACAGTGTCTTATTTAAGGTCTTTAAGTTTTCATGCTTGACAGTATGTATGATTTGCATGCATTATGCCTCTGTAATTTGATGATGTTTCATAGCTCTAACAGTTAATGGACTCTGATAAATTAATTGGTTTTAGAGTGGCTTACTACTTGTAGAAGTTTCTTATTCTAAAATTCCATTTGCAATAATTATACTTTCCTTAGGTATAATTTATTATGCTATGGTGCAGTGAATACATGCCAAGGTTGATCAAGGAACTTGAAGGGATCAAGGTTTATACACGTGCTGAGTCTTCAGTTAATGATGTCATATCTCATATGAATATGTTGGTTTGCGTTGTAATAGCTGTTGTTATTGGATATCAGGTGAAAAGGGTTTCTGCGGGGTTGCTCCATTCAGCATGTTTGGATGGTACTTTTTCCATTCTACTCAATCACTTTAAGTGGCACAGGTTTTGTTGCTGAAATCAGTGCAGCCTTTTTGATAGTTTCTACTTTTCATTATTTTCCAGAAAACGGAACTCTTTTCATATTTGGAGAGAAAACAATAGATAAAGTGGTAAGTTCCAAATATTTTCAGTTTGGCTGCTGTTTCCTTTGAATATATTGTGTCAAAAATTTACTGGAGTAGTTTGTAGCTTCTTAATTAAAAATGAATTAGGACTTTGGAGGGGTGAACAGTGAAGCAAGACCATCAATTGTCAGCAAAGTGCCATATTCTGAAGAAGTTGCTTGTGGTGGTTATCACACCTGTGTCTTGACAAGTAAGTTTCTTTCGACCCAATTGTGATGTTTGATTATTTTTCTTGGTAGTGTGCTAAAACTAAATATATGGCTGAAAACTATTTTCTATGCCAGTTTTCCAGTGAACCAAAATACCTAGTATTCATGTTTTTGTGGAACATATTAGTTTCCTACACATTCATTTATTGGTTTCTTTAACTGGGCCTTTCCTTCACAACAAATTCGTCTCAATACTTTTTTTTTATTTGTAAATATCGTCACATGCATATTGATTCCATGTAATAATTGATTTGAAATCTAACCTTGACGTTTTTTCTCCTGTACAGATGGTGGAGAACTGTACACTTGGGGTACAAACGAAAATGGATGCCTTGGTGTAGGGTATATCCCTCTTCAAGACTGACTAAAAATATGGCATTCTATATTTTTTATATAATTTGTGTATTGCAATTTCAATGAGTGGAACGCAGATATGCTAAATTGTTGAAACTAATTTGTCCTTCAGGACTATAGATGTCTCTCATGTACCAGAAAGAGTTGAAGGTCATTTCTTGAGATCTCCAGTTAGCCAGGTTAACTAAAAATCCTGCTACTATTAGTTGGTGATCAGAGAGAGAAAGAGGAAGTTCCTTGAACATCTCTTGGTTTTCTGAAATATTGGTTAACATTTGAAATATTAATCAGATCTACGTTTTACGTCTGACGTCTGAAACCCATTGACATTATTCATTTTCAGGTATCTTGTGGCTGGAAGCACACGGCTGCAGTTTCTGGTAAGGTTCTTTTTGGTATTAAATCATTTGATGTGATAAGAATTCAAAATTATTGTCAAATGACTTTTCCTACTTATGAAGCAGTCAACTGATCTCTATTGCCAGTTATTTGGATTTGTATGAAAACTTAAATATTGCAATTCATATAAGTTACTATCCTTCCCTTTTTCGAACGCATTACTTTCATTATTCATGACAATTGCACTAATGTTTGTAATGTTCTTTCTTCGTTGTCATCTACATCTACGAAACAGAGGGTAATTTATTCACATGGGGTTGGGGAGGTTCACATGGAACATTTTCTGAAGTTGGGCATTCTTCAGGAGGACAGTTGGTTTGCTTCTATCTCTTTTATATTTCTCAGCTGCCATATTAAGATTAATATTATTTTTTCAATCGGTTAGCTCAATCTTGGCAATATAAGACATGTTATATGGTGAAGAAGAAACAAGCCTACTGTAAACGTGGCTACTATGTGTTTGAATACTCGTCATTATGATATAATCATCTGTATATACTCTCTATACTTGGAAGTCTTAACTTTTGTTCTTCATCGCTGTGAAAGTCAACTTCTAAATCCCTTTTTTGTTGTGATGCAAACATTTCAGTTAAATTAGTGGTATCAAATGCAGTCTATTCTGACAAGTATCCATTTTTTTAATTTATTATTTTCTTCTTCTTTTTTCCCTTTGTTAACCACACTATGTCATCTTATGCATAGGGCCATGGAAGTGATGTTGACTACATAAAACCTACAATGGTTGACTTTGGAGATAATGTGAAAGTTTTGCAAGCATCTTGTGGATTCAATCACACTGGTGTCATTCTTGAACATGTGTGAGCTTAGATTCTTAGTAACTGGACACCAACTTGGTTCTTTGTGAGTGGATATTGTGGAGCGCTTATAATTATCCTATACAAATTTATTGGTTCATTCATGTTGTGTCATATATTACATGTATAAAGTCTACTAGTACAGTATTTACCTCTGTAGGTCAGAACGGAGGACAATTTCCACAAGTACTGTAACTTGTATAAATGTACCGTACAGAAATGCTTGTGCAATTAAAGCTCAGAGGTTTAATATAGTTCGAATGTTATGGTATTAAGTATCAACGAAACTCAAGAAACAAAACTGCAGATTGGATTTTCGTTTTTAGAGTGAGAAGGTCTAGTTTCTCTCTAAAAAACCCAGTATTTTCTCTTCAACTTTTCCAGCTGCCACCCCTAGCCTCCAGATCTGCCGCTGCTCAATCCAGTGGCTGTCCAGGTCCCACTGCACTGTTTGTTATCTCCTCCTCCTCCTCTTAGAGTACATCCTTTGATATATTTGTTCCAACTTATTGTTCTTTCCCTAGATTAATATTCTGGTGGATTTTTACTTGATTATTTGTTTGGCTACAAGATTGGTAACTCCAGCAAGGTGGCAACAAAGGAATTTGCTGATATTAGTTTTGAAAAACACTTTTCATCCCGAACATGAATAGTCGGGAATAGATTTTATCCGATCAACATTTTGAAATTTTTACCGTCAAATATGGAGAATCAAAATCCTTTCTAGATTTAAAAAAAAAAATATTAGATTCATTAATTTAAAAGGGTATTTGCTCCACTCAACAAATGTTAAAGAAGCGTGCTTGCCTTGCGATTGGAGATGAAACGATAATAGATATATGACATGATCTTTGGATACCATGGACACTGAATTTTAAAGTTTATTGTTACGTTCTGTTCAAATGTTCCTAAAAATCCAAAAGAAATGGTTTGTTTAAAGAATTTAGTTTTTTTTACATGAGAAAGTTTTAGAGTAGTTTAGAGATGTCTATAAAAGGTTAGAGATGGATGGACTCAACTCAAGCCTTGAAGACTCTAGAATGCTCTAGAGTATACTAGCATGTGTTTGAAGGTGTTAGAAGAGATTAAAATATTCTAGAACGTGCTGGATGATTCATGGAGGATGTAGAAGTCACTAGAAGTTTACGGAACATCCTAGAACGTGCATGAAGGAACTAGATATTCCTAGAAGACTCTAGAGTTGGCTAGAAGGTATTAGAATCTTGTGTCATATTGTAGATAAAATTAGAACACTCTTGTACATTTTAGACTTAGAAGGATCTAGAAAGTTGTAGTATAGTCTTAAGCTTGGAGTCACACTATAAATAGACCTATTGGTCGAATTCTTAATTATCCTTGGAAATCTTGGGAAATTGTAAGATAATCTCTCTATAGAGCAATACAAGACATTCTTTACAAATTCTCTCGTGTTCTTGCTTTTGCTCTTGAATCCTCTCAATCTCTAAGTCTCATCCTAATCTCTTTGGAGAGTTTCGTTCGGGTTGAAAGGCAAGCTTAGTACAACGGATTGTGTTAAGTGCCGCACGATCGCTATTTGAAATTTAGGGTCATGACAGTTGGTATCGAAGCTTTCGGTTGAAGCATTACTATCCTTGGCATAATGAAGAACAATGCCCCATTTACACAAAGCGTGGATGTTCCACCAATGGAACGTGGGCGTGAGGAAGTTCAGAAATCACCAAAGGAATCTCGAGACAAGTCTAAAGACATTATTTCTAACTTGGAAGCACGTGTGGGGAGTGCGCAGGACAGCTTAGGGGAGTTGTTCGACTGGGTTGACAACTTGGAGGAACGTTGTAACAGCTTGGAGGTCGAGGATGTGGAGATTCATGCAGCGGTTAAGATGTCCCTTAACGAGCTAGATGGTGGGCTAAGGCAAAAGATCAATAGGTTAAAGGGTGAACTTGCCAAGGTACGAGATCTAGTCCAAAGAGAAGTTGCTAATTTGTTACTTAGATTGGAGGATATGAGAGGTGACCTAGCTCTTTGTAAGCGAGCTATGGTCGCGGGAACTAGCACAACCACTATCATTGAGGCCAAGAAGGTGGATGTTCCTAAGCCAAAGACCTTCAATGATGCTAGGGAAGTTGAGAACTTCCTATGGGGGCTTGAATAATATTTTGAGGCTATTGGCATAACAGACCATGCCAACAAGATCCGAATTGTTGTCATGTACTTGTCTGACACTGCTATGCTATGGTGGAGACGGAGACATGATGATGTGCAACGTGGGGTATGCACAATTGATACCTTTGATGACTTCAAGAGGGAATTCAAAGGCCAATTCTTTCCCGTAAATGCTGAAGAGGAGGCAAGGGGCCGATTGCGACGGTTAAAGCAAACGGGTAGCATAAGGGACTATGTGAAGGAGTTCACAACCTTGCTACTTAAAGTCCCTGACACATCAGACAAGGATGCCATATTCTTGTTCATGGATGGTCTCCAATCGTGGGCTAACCTCAAGTTCAAGCGACATAGTGTCCAAGACTTATCTTCGGCCATTGCAGTTGCGGAGAGCTTTATTGACTACTCCACAAACAAAGAGAGCTCAAAGGCCACAAATAAAAATTTTGGTGGAGGAGGCCATGCTAAAAGTCAGGGTCCCAAAAATAACAAAGAAGGCTCCTCGTTCAAATCACGGGATAAGAGGAAGGAAATGGAGGATCGTGGTGCCTCGAAGCCCCATGTGACGTGCTTCATATGCGATGAACCGCATTGGGCACATGAATGTCCGAAAAGAAAGGCCTTGAGTGCCTTAGTCGCCTCCAAGCATGACCAAGATAGAGGTGAGATGGACGAAGGTGCAAAGATGGGTTCTTTGTGCCTACTTGATGCAATGTAGAGCACCCCAAAGACCCCCAAAGGCTTGATGTTCGTAGATGTAACCATCAACGGGAAGGTCGCAAAAGCTTTGGTTGACACAAGTGCATCCCATAACTTTGTTTCAGTAGAGGAAGCAAAGAGACTCAACCTTAGGGTTATCGAGGGAGGAGGATCTCTCAAAGCAGTTAACTCGGCAACACTACCTTTGCAAGGATTAGCTTGTGGAGTTAAGGTCAGTCTTGGTGCTTGGACTAGCCAAGTGGACTTATCAGTGGCACTTATGGATGACTTCTCAGTAGTATTCGACATGGAGTTCTTGGACCAGGTTAGAGCTTTCCTTGTGCCATGCTCAAACTCTATGTGCATCATGGATGGAACAAAGGCTTGTGTGGTGCTGACGAAGAGGACCACCAGACCTACTATCCAAGCTCTCTCAGCACTTCAATTCAAGAAGGGATTGAAGAGGGATGAAGAGAGTTACTTGACCATCTTAAAGGAGTACAACGATAAGGAGGCATCACCAAAGCCAAGCTTGTCGACGGAGGGGCAAGTTGTCTCAGATAAATTCCATGATGTGATGCCTGGGGCGTTGCCCAAACGATTATCTCCAATGAGGGAGGTAAACCATAAAATTGAGTTGGATCTTAACACAAGACCACCAAAAATGGATCCTTATCAGGTGGAAAAATTAGAGTGGCACAACGGAAGCGTGGTGGCTGACCTGCCAAGTCGAAAGGTGGAGTTGACAGCCTTGAGTAGACCTACTAGTCCTTTGCTGGAAAGGATCAAAGAAATGCTTAAGCATGGTGCTCTAGCTCAAAACCTATTTGCCCTTATTAAGGAGGGAAAGACAAGGCGATTTTGGCTGAGTGACGAGCTACTCTACGCCAAGCAGAATCACATCTTTGTGCCAAAGTGGGGCAACTTAAGGAAAAAGCTTATCAAGGAGTGCCACGATTCACTATGGGTTGGACACCCAGGAATGAAACACACCCTTGCTTTGATCAAGTCCATTTACTACTGGCCTCAACTACGGGATGATGTTGAAGCCTATGTAAGGACTTGTCTTGTATGCCAACAAGACAAGACAGAGCAGCATGCACCCAGAGGTTTGCTGGAGCCACTACCTATTCTAGAGAGACCATGAGAGAGTGTCTCAATGGATTTCATCACCTGCTTGCCAAAATCAGAAGGATTTAGCAACATCATTGTAGTCATTGATCGCTTCAGCAAGTATGCAACATTCATACCTGCCTCAGCAGATTGCACTGTGGATGAGACGACACGGTTGTTCCTCAAGCACGTTGTAAAGCATTGGGGAATTCCATCTAATATCGTGAGTGATCGAGACCCACGATTTATTGGGAAATTTTGGACGGAATTGTTCAAGTTGTTGGGATCAGACTTGAACTTCTTGACAAGCTTTCATCCCCAAAGCGATAGACAAACGGAACGTGCCAATGCATTACTGGAGCTTTATCTCAAGCACTTTGTTAGTGCCAATCAACATGATTGGGCTAAGTTGCTGGATGTAGTCCAATTTTCTTATAACTTACAGAGGAGTGAGTTCACCATGAAGAGTCCTTTCGAGATCATTATGAGGCAGCAACCTATGACTCCTCATGCTTTGGCCACAAACTATGAAGGGAAAAGTCATGCTGCTTTCAAATTTGCCAAAGCATGGCATGAGCAAGCAGAATTAGCCCGAGCCTATTTAAACAAGGTATCTAAAAAGATGAAGAAGTGGGCTGACAAGAAAATGAGGATGATTGAATTTCAGGAAGGAGATTTGGTCCTTGTCAAACTATTGCCCCAACAGTTTAAGTCCTTGTGAAAGGTTCATAAGGGATTGGTGTGGAAGTTTAGAGGGTCATTTTCAGTTCACAAGTGAGTCAGTAAGGTGTCATACAAACTACAACTCATTTCGAAGCTTAAAATCTATCCAGTTTTTCATGTAAACATGCTGAAGCCTTATCATGGAGACAAGGAAGACACAAGTTGGGGATAATCAAAGAGGGCACCCACCGTAGTAGTAACCTCCTTTGATAGAGAAGTTGACTCTATCTTGGCAGATCGCCTAATTCGGCGTAAGGGTGTACCAAGTTATCGAGAATACTTGGTCAAGTGGAAGAATGCCCCAGACATAGAGGCAAGCTAGGAACCTGAAGATTCTTTGTGGCAATTCAAAGATTACCTAGAGAGGTTCAAGCTTGAAGGCGCGACGAGGGCGTCGCGAACTTGAGTGGGGTAGGGTGTTACGTCCTGCTCAAATATCCTTAAAAATCCAAAAGGAATGGTGCTTGCCTAAAGGATCTAGACTTTTCTACATGGGAAAGTTCTAGAGTGGCCTAGAGATGTCTAGAAAGGGCTAGAGATGTCTAGAAAGGGCTAGAGATGGACGAACTCAACTCAAGCCTTGAAGACTCTAGAATGTTCTAGAGTATACTAGCATGTGCTTGAAGGTGCTAAAAGGGGTTAAAATATTCTAGAACGTGTTGGATGGTTCATGAAGGATGTAGAAGTCGCTAGAAGCTTATGAAACATCCTAGAACGTGTATGAAGGAACTAGACACTCCTAGAAGACTCTAGAGTTGGCTAGAAGGTCATAGAACCTTGTGGCATATTGTAGATAAAACTAGAACACTCTTGTACATTCTAGACTTAGAAGGATCTAGAAAGTTGTGGCATAGCCTTAAGCTTGGAGCAACACTATAAATAGACCTATTGGTCTTCATTTGTATTCATCTTGAGAATTCTTAATTATCCTTGGAAATCTTGAAAAAATGTAAGATAATCTCTCTCTAGAGCAATACAAGGTGTTCTTTACAAATTCTCTTGTGTTCTTACTTTTGCTCTTGAATCCTCTCAATATCTAAGTCTCTTCCTAATCTCTTTGGAGAGTTTCATTCGGGTTGAAAGACAGACTTAATGCAACGGACCGTGCTAAGTGTCGCACGATCGCTCAATCTCTAAGTCTCTTCCTAATCTCTTTGGAGAGTTTCGTTCGGGTTGAAAGGCAGGCTTAGTGCAACGGACCGTGCTAAGTGTCGCACGATCGCTATTTGAAATTTAGGATTATGACATTATCCTCCAAATCATCAATTTCAAACTTCATTAGCTTCTTCAAAATTGGCAAGTGATCTATTCAATCCAAATACTGGGCAATGAAACTTCTTATTGATAAATGATATCTGGGATCCTCAAATGATTACTTACGTCCAAAGACTTGCTGCTGCTTCTTGTAACACAAAGGATAATTAGAGATGGTTAGGAGAGAAAAAAAGGACTTTTTAGTGTCAAATCTGCCTATATAGCTCAAATTTCTTAGAGAGTTGATTACTATGAAGAATCTTTTTGAAAAAAGCTATGGAAGATACTTAATATTGTTTGCCACCTAGCAAAGATTTGTTTAGAAGCAATGTTTTTAACATCTTTTTGCAAAATTTCTTTTGTAGATTTACAATCAATTTTTAATAAAAAAAATTTATTTAATAAATAAGATTGAGATTTTGAAATACAAAGAACAATTGATAAAAATATTTTTTTAATAGTAAAATAATTTTGTTAACAATCATTCCAGTGACTAGATGTGAATTGTATGACCAATTCCTTCCCCCTAAGTTTGTTTTAAGATACCCCCGTAGCCAATATCATTAGCATTAGTTTCAATGATTTTAGGCAGATTAGAGTCTACTAAATGTAAGTAAAGGATGTTAAGAACCTTTTGTTTTATTTGTTGGACAATTTTGGTATGCTTATTTGTCTAAGGTTCAGGATTGGTTTTAAGTATGTTATGAAGAGGTTTTGCAAGACAGTTGATATTAGGACACAAGTGCAAAATATAGTTTAAGCTACCAAGGAATCTATACAGTTGAGTTTTATTGGTGATCTGGTCAAGAAACTTGTTAGCAAACTGAAGAGATGTTCAATAGGGGTAATGGTTCTGTAAGACAAAATGTGTCATTGAAACTTGATTTTGGTTTGGAATAGAGAGATCTTTTTGGAAAATACAACAAGACCACTCTTTTTATGACATAGAAGAAATTTTTAAGATTTTTTATATGATTTTCTATAGATTTTGAGAATATGAGTACATTATCGAGGCAAAATTTTGAGCACGGATTAAAAATATCATTCATAATCCTCTCGAACTCAGAAGGTGTATTTTTGAGCCCAAAGGAGATGGCATTGCATTCATATTGTCTAAATGGGACAATGAATGTTGTTTTATATCAATGTGATGGCTTGATCTAGATTTTCCAAAACCTAGACTTCATATCAAATTTTGAAAATATATACGAGGCATATCATTTTTGTAAAAGATCATTTTTATTTGGAATCAAATACCGAATCCATTTTAGAGCTTTATTCAAATATTTATAGTTGATAACCAACCAAGATGTTCCTCGTTCGATCTCATAGACTTTGTTGACATAGAAGGCCACACTACTCCAAGACAACTTAAATTTTGAAATTGTTCCCTTACATTTGAGATCATGAATATCTTTTCTGTAAAATTGTTCTAATTCGGCATTCATTTCAATTGGTTGAGCTTTTGTGGGGATTTCTCTTTCATCAAAGCTAGGTTTGTATGGTAGATCTACCATATGTTCCTTCCTAAAAAGCATTTGGTAACTCTGAGCAGATTTCTATCTCAAAATGTTTTTGTAATTTGGAAATGTTTTGTTTTACAATATCTTTTTGCAATTCTCCTTCAATGGTATGAAATTGAATTTCTCATTTTAGATGTAAAACATCATTTTTTCCTTTTATTATAACATTTAATTGGTTATTATAAATGAAATTAGCTTTTATAATATTAAGGTTTCTTGTTTTAGGTTTTTTCAAAAAGGGAAATTCAAGTCTTCTATTCTGGGTTTTAAAAGAGATTTTGTCATATTTGTGGGAGAATGGAGTAATAAGATTTATAAAGGGTGTTCCTAATATTACCGAGTGATGAATATCAGTAACTAGGACAAAATAAGTTTTGAAAAGGAAGTTTTGGTTTAAAATACTAGCTTCGGGTTTTCCCTCGATTTGCATTTTTGAACTATTTGTTGAAGTTAGTGTTTCGTTGGTTTTATTATGGAAATTTCATGGAACGATTACTGTTTTAATATATTTGAGGTAAGCATCGGTATCAAAGAGTACAACCATGTTTATTTTGAAATCATCAAGAAATTAATACAAGGGTTATGACTATCATCTATTTTCTGGTGGTTTTTTCTTTTAATATGAAGATAAAGCCTTCAGAGACTTTTTCTATTTTTTTTAAGTTTTGCGGATCAAAGTCATCATCTGTATCAGATATGACTCCTTCTTTATATTGTTTAGAACATAGAAGTTGAATGACCTTAGAATCTTCTTTATGTCTTGTTTTAAGTTGTTTGATTTCATTTTTAATAATTTTTATTTCAGCTTGAAGGTCCTGAATAGAAGCTTGAGGCTTTTTACTTTGTTTCTTTTGTTCAAGTATGGTAGTTAGGTCATAACGGCCTGTGCTTGTTGAAGGAAGTTTTGAAGGTTTTTCTTTTTTTTCTTCGTCTAAAGAGTGGGTTAGACAATCGAGATATTGTTTTGTAAGATCAAGGTTATTAATATGTTGGAAAATGTCTAGAAGAAGACACTGTTCTTTGGTTAGCACATTAATTTTTTTTTAATTTCTCAAAGTCAGATGAATTTGTTTCTAACTCATCAATTTTAGGGTTTTGATCATTTGATGAGTCGTTAGACTAGTCTTTAGACTCAAAGGTTTCAGTTAAGAGGGTAGAGATTTGTTGAAGGGTTTCTTCCTCGAGTTTTAATTCCTAGAGTTTTCTAAGAAATAGACATTATTTTGCAAAATAACCTTTCTTGCCACATTTGTAGCAAGTAGCATCTTTTAAGTTACTTTTGGGAACTCTTTCATATTTCTTATAAGGTTTTCTGGAAGGTTTTTATAATAAGATTCTTTTTGGGTTTTTCAAAAAGGGTTTTGTATTTTCTAAAATATTTGTAAGGTTTTGAATATGTTTTTGTAAAAGGTTATTGTTGCAACTACCGTCACAATGTTTGGTTTTAGGAAGGGAATCATTAAATTGTTTATAGAAAGAACCTAACTCTTTAAATCCTGACAAATTTGTAGTCCTTATTTTTGGGTGAAACTAATCAATTCACCGTAGGTGAGTTAGTTATAGGGAATTATATGGTTCCCATAAGTTTCATGAATTTTATTCCTAACCTTTTCCCCTGTGAGAGTAGGAAGTCCTGAAAGGAACTTCTCTTTCCATAAAGATTGGTTAGAGTCTTCCCTAAGCATGACTCGGTTTAAGAAAGTTGTTTTATAGCTTTGAAAATTGCTCATCTTTTTGCACCGAAGGTTTGAAAGAAAATCCGTGCTTCGTCTCTTATATGGGAGGAGTCATCCATAAAATGCAGTGATATTATGAATATCAAAGTTGATATTGAATCTTGGATAGGTTCTCCCTATTGTTCAAGAATGAGTTCACCACTCTCTCCAGTTAAGATAACACTTAAGATATCTACATATTATTGCTTAGTGAGATGGAAGTCCCACCATCCTTTTAATTGGCCTAAAAATCCAACTATTAAAAGTTCAACAACTTTTTTATCTGAGGTTCATGATTGGGTTTTGTAGGCATTTGATGCCATGGTCATTTGTTGTAATAGGTTGAGGATTTGATACTCAATCATGTCATTTATGTTCCATTCATAAATGAAAGAGGCATTGTATTTTGGTTGTATGACCTAGTTTGGTTGGGTACTCATTTCTAGTTCAAAGGACCTAGCAGATATTATGGTCATAGGAATTGGGTTTTGCCAATTTAGTTTTACGATTTCAGGAGACGGTTCCTAAAAAGCTTCTTCATCAGAATTGTCCGCATCTTGGTTCAAAATGCTAATATTCTGAGGGGTTTAGGTGTTTTAGGAGTTTTTGGGATTATAGGATCTACATTTGAAGTGGAGCCAGAAAGCTCGAGTTTACTTTGGAGGTCTCTTATGGCTTCAAGAAACTCAATTTTGTTTTATTTTACTTCTTCTTAAGCTAACTTTGACACTTTGAGGGATTTAAAGATAGGGTTTTTTACTTTACCGTTAACAGCTTTATCGAAATTAATGGAGAGTTTAGATTTTTGGTTTTGTTTCTCCATCCTAGTAAGCTGTTTACTTGAGATGTTGAGGCGTATATTGGTAAAGTTGTTTTGAAGAACAATATTTTTTAGGTTGGTGGCTTCATCTTCTTAAGAGGACAAGCTTCCACCTTTTGTTTACTGTATGGGAAGTTGATTGGCCTTAATGGAGGATGTTCTGCCTCTATTGTACCATATGGAGTTTCCTAAACAAGATATTTCTTTTTAATGTTAATTGGTTTTACTATTTTGAAAGGATATTTGATTATATTTTCTTTGACATAGATTTCAAACCAGTCAAAGAATAAAATATTAATTTTATGTTTATAAACAAATTTATAAAATTCTTCTTGGAACTCTTTATGAGTATCCATGTATTTTGTTAGAAACCAATAGCGTTTCTTTTTGTTTTGTTCTACAACAAAGTCATCGTGTAGGTATTGTTTTCCAAGTTCAAAATCATCCTTTTCTAGGATGTTTAACTCATTGGCTATGTTTTCTATAATAGTCGAGGTTGTTGGAGATAGAGGAAGAGATTCATTTTGATCTTGGTTTTGGTCTCTAGTATAGATTGGGTGAGGTACTGATTAGTGCTCAAAAAGTACTAAAATTACCATGATTTTATGCACATTAATTGATTAAAAATATATACATTTATATGTTTTTCAGGTATTTTCGCTTAAAAACGTAACTTAAAGACTCAAAGAGGAATACTGGAAGCAATACATCATAAATATATTAATAAATAAATGAGTAAAGGTCAACAAATATGTAAAAATTGGACAAAATGGGTCAAAAATGGAAAAATTGGACAATGGGTCGAAAATGTCAAAAAATGAGGAAAACGTACCGCCCAGTCGCTCAGCAGCACCGCCCAGCAGCCAAGCTACCCATCCACGCCGCCCAACGTGCCTCAGCATGCCCAGCAACGCGCGCGCCAACCTTTCCTTCCGCGCGCCAACCTTTGCTTCCGCGCGCGCCCATGCACCCCATCTGCGCGCAGCCTGCTCCCTTCTGCGCCAAGCTGCTACCCATCTGCACCAAGCTGCTACCCACCTGTGCGCGCGCCTACGTCCAGTTGCGCCCCATCTTCACGCGCCACTGCCCATTTTTGCACGCAGCCGCCCTATGATGTCATGCTGACGTCATCAATGACATCAGCAATTACCACTCCGCGTTTTCACAATTTTTTAACATTTTTTCACTCATTTTTTCTCCCCATCCTCACCTATAAATACCCCCTTCTCTTCTTCTTTAGACCTCCTTTGGTCAAAGGTTTTAGACTGACTTGGACCAAGTCGATATGAACATATTGATAACCCTTTTTGGTTTTGTAAAGATTTTCGTGAAAATAAGTTAATAGTTTCAAATGGTGAAGAAAGTTGGATATTTATTTCTTCAGTTAATTGAATAATATGTTTTAAATAGTTTAACCAAACTGGTTTTATAAATTTAATCTTTTTGAATTATGGGTATTTTCCAGTTATCAATCTCTATAAAAAGTCTTTAATAGTGATTTTTTCACTATTGATTATATTTTTGGTTTTAGAAAAATAAGAGAAAACCGAAGAAGATTTATCTAAACTAGAAGAAGGAAAATTTGTAAAACTCATATTTGAAAATAACTTATCAATATAATATCTTAATCTTTAATAGTGATTTCTTTAATAACTAACCATATTCTTGATTTATATTCTTGAAATAGGTCATGGTGAAGAAGAAAAGCTCTAATGTTACTCATTATCTTTGTTTTACTATATAATGTTCATCTAAACTAGACATGTACCACTACTATACTTACAGAGATCAACACTTCCACTTGTTTTACTGCCATGCTCTCGAAGCTAACTTCCTCCGATCCTAAATAACTCAATACAATAATGAACATATACAGAATGTAAACTAGATTCTAAAGCAAGTGAAAGACAAAGAGTACTAAGATTTGTAAGAGTTTTTTCAACTCCCACTTAGCTCTGATATAAATTAAATGTTACATATATATATATATATATATATATATATATATATATATATATATATATATATATATATATATTCCAAGAAAAATTAATATTTTAATAAAATTTAAAGGAAGATGTGAAACCACTCGAGGTAAATATAATTGTTCATAAGTTTTGGGCTCCAAATTGCATTATCGAAGCACTTTCTCTTGGTAATTTTTCGTTCTTCCATTTACGTTTTTGTTAGATTCAGGATTTTTTTGGCCCTTTGTAATGTTGTAGATTTGGTACAGTGTTATTTTATATTTTATTGTTTTTGTGTTCTTGGCATGATTGTGAAGGGGGATTTCATGCTTTGTTTTTTAGTCAATTTCTTACTATTTATATTATAATATATTAAGAAAATAAAACATATAATACAACAGATTTCATGACTATTAACATAATAACCTAATTTTATAACTATAGTCGTGAAATTAGAGATATAAATTGAAATGTCATGTTAATAAGATTCATGATACAATTCATTAATTTTTAAAATTCATCTAATCTTTTCTCACTTAATTTTTAATGAGATGAGATCATAATGAGACGGTAGTAATTGATATATCTCATTTGTCTCTAATGGGCTTAAATGAAACAAATAAGAATACAAAAAAATATATAATACATGATTATTTATAATGTAAGTTTAATAAAAAAATAGTATAATATATGTTTAAAATTGAGCTCATTAGAATTACAATCTAAATAAAATGAGACAATATTATATCATGAGTCAATAAGGGATATTAAATAAGACATAAGATGAGATGAGATAATAAATTTTACATTTCTATATAAACTTATAACATTCTTTTATGATTATATAACTCATATATAATAACCATTTAGTGATTACATAATAATAATATTATAAGTAGATACAAAATAGAAGCCCATTTATGCTTAAGCAAATGCATTTTTCATACATTCTGTAAATAGAAAGTAACTACATACAAAAATAAAATAAAACCTATAATAAGTTCTTGCAAAGAAAACATACGAAACTGGTTAAAACAGTATAATGAGTAGTTTATAAGTGAGAAAGAATAGTAGACATAAAACTAGATGAACTACATTACAATGAAACTTGAGAAAAGAAGTTTCAAGCTTATAATAATATTTTTCTACAATATCTCTAAAGCTTTATTATATATCTATATTATAATAATATAAATTATGTATTTATCATCATCATCATTCTTATCATCGTTAGCAACAACTTCTTCATCTCCTCCCATAGTATCCATGGCCAAGCTCATGCTCACCAAAATTGAAAGACAAGTTTTTTTCTTGATGATACGAGAACAAATTAAAAGCAAACTAATATAGAAGAACTGATGATAAATTCAAGGAACATTTTTTTTTAATGATTGGAGTTATCTAAGGTCTTCATCCAAGTTGAAGAACCTTAGAGCTTCCTTTTTTCAATTCATCTTATTGATATTTTTTTTCTCAATTTTCTCTCTACTTCTTTCAATAAGATTGTGTAACGGCTCGTTGAATTGACATTTAATTCTTGTTTTTTAATTTTAAAATTATGTACGCTTGATTATTCATTTTCAAATTCTATTTTCTAAATTTTGAAATTTGGCTAAATTTCAAATTCATAAAAAGTTAGTTTTGAAATTGAATTTCTATTTTTTATTTCTTACCACTAAAAGTTAGTAATCCAACCATGCTAAACATGTTCAACCTTACCGAGAATGACGAAAGAGTCAAAATTTAATGAAAATTTATCATAAATAAGATTGAGATTGATTTAGAGCTTAGAAAGTTGAAAATTAAAAATTGGTTATTAAACATGAATTATTTAATTTTCAGTTTCTTTTATTCAAAATTGAAATTAGAAATAAGTCATCAAACAAGTTTTATTTTTCCAAAAAAATATTGAAAGTGAAAATTTAATTCCAAAACTAATGAATTAAACATTAAAAATTAAAATGGTTATCAAACATGACTTAATGGATTTGATTTTGTTTCCAATGGTATGTTATGAGAAGAGTTGAATTGGGTATTGAAGCAATCTCATATGATAAACATGACTAACTGTACACATATCTTGTTTTTTGATTTTGTTTGGAAGTATTCTATTAAACTTCTTACTATTAATAGAGTGCTTTCTATTTACAAAAAGAAAAAAAGTATCGATGTAGCTCAATTTTTATAATTATAATTATAATTTTATATTGTTATTAGTTTGTTGCATCTGTTGTGTCATAATTCAAATAAAAATGTTTTTGATCTTCTTCTTTTGTTTTGGAAAATATACTAACCTTTTTTTCCTTTCCTTTTTCACGCTTTCATCATTCAGTTATCAACCATCCATTTATTTATTTTATTGAGAAATAGGCTATGTTAGACCAATTTTTGACCCAAATAACACTACTTTTGATAAATTTATCAATTTTTTTTACTAGCAATAACTAACTCATCTCAAAACTTACAATTTCATATCAAAATATTCAACAAATAGATCAAAATATCTTATTTTATAACTTTAATAAAATAGGATCATTATAAGACTCCTACCATATCTCTCACAACTTTGTTGGAGCTCCGGCCACCCACTGATGACCTCACCGAAGCTCCGACAGTCCTATCGACAACCTTGTTGGAGCTCTGATGACCTCATTAAAGGTAGATGTAACATATTATATTCAAAGGTAGAGTTGAATGTAACATGTTACATATTCATTGGAGCTCCAGTGACCTTATAGATATAACACATTATATCCAAATATAGAGTTAGATATCATGTATTACATATAGATGTAGAGTTAGATATATAAATTATAGAGAGAAGCTAAACCGACCAACTTGTATAAGTTGATATAACATGTTACATACAAATATACATGTAGATATAACAAGTTAAATATAAATATATAGATGGGTGTAATAGGTTACATCTGGTAGATGATGAGCGAAAACCGACATCACCGATTCTTGCCAATACTTTGGTTTTAATATTTGTAAAACTCTCACAAGTGCACGAATCATTTCGTAGAAAATAATAAGTATACTCCCAAAGTCGATCTAAGGAAGGAATGTATGTGGTTTTTAATTTATTATTCAAACTTTTAAAAACGAAATTAAATCCTAAACATCCTGTCACAATATTTTGGGGGTTTTGTATTTTTAATCTACTTACATAAAAATAAACATAGATTCAATAAATATTTATGCAAATTTTATCTTTTATAATAGTAGAGTATTTATGGATATAATAACTAAGTTAATTATGCTTGCTCATATTATTTAGGTTATTAAAGATATGAATTGATATTTATTGATTCTCCCTTTTTTATATGAATACCACCTTTGGTGGGGTTAGATATTCTTTGTTAACTAAACAAATCAATTAACACCTATGGGTGAGGTTGATAACTAATTTGGTTAATTAAATTAATTCCTTTTTCTAAGAGATTGAAAATGAACCATTTAAATGCCACCTTTGGTGGGGTTAGACAGTTTAAACTTTATTCAAGGTGTCCAAATTAAACCTAAGAATTTAGTTATTCGAGTACTAACTTTCAAGTTTTAAAACCACTACTAAAAACATGTTGTCAATACATTTTCAGATAATAATTCTTATAAAAACTTTTGAAATAGAGCTTCACTCTAACTACCGGGTGATTGTACCAACAAATAAAAGAACACTACTCTAAATCAGACCGGATAACTAAACCTTAAAATCTAATTTTCAGATTTAAGTTTGTAATGAAAAATAATATATTTCTTTCTAACATTCTTAATAAAAATCTTGAATAAAAACAAAATCAACTCATTTTAGAGATTTTTACCTATTTTAACTTAATTAACTTAACTTTAATAACATGAAAAGTAAAGACCTAAGGGAGTTCTGTCTAGGAGACTAGTTCTTGGAAGCCTTTGTGCCACTAGTCTTTCCTAGAAACGTTGTTCTGTCTAGGAGAATGGTTTTTAAGGAGCCTTTGCCCCACCATTCTTTCCTGGGAGCACTCTTGGTTAATACTGATTATGTTATTTTATCTTAGAAAAACAATTAAAAAAAAGAACAAAAAAAAAATTTACTTTGTTTGATCTAGGTACAATTGTGTTTTGATGCCTTAATTATTTGATTTGCACCTAGATGTGGGTTATCTAAAACCCTCAAGCATGCCCCTAGTTTTTGGTACAGAAAATTTTGAAAATCAATAGGGCATGTTTGAAACAGTATAGGTAGACAACCTTGTCTTACATGTAGGTTTGATTGACTCAATGATGAGGGGACATTTAGTTTACTTAAAAAGCAATCCCCAAGTTACGTCTTGCTAAGACGTTAAATTAAGCACTGGATGGGAGGCAACCCATCATTTTAGGTAATTTTTTGTTATTTACTTTATTTTATTGTTTATTTTAGTTTAATTATATGTGAATAATTTTTAAATTGTTAAAACTAAAAATATTTGTTGAGATGTTAGAAGTTCACAACGATCTGTCTGTATACACTTTAATGATGAATATAATGAATGCACCTGCATTTCTCCATTACTACTTACACATTCTCAAGAAATAGGTAATCTTTCTTCTCTTTTCTCTTTATCTTTAATTTACAGTTGTTACATTGAGGACAATGTAAGTTCTAGGTTGGGGTGGTGAAAAGTTACCATGCTTAATTAAAAAAAAAAGATCTCACAAAAATTTATCATTTCTTTAAATCAAATTTAAGTAAATAGTTAAGTCTTTTGTACTGTTAGATTAATTTTTGAAAACATATCATGAAATATTTTGTAATTATTTTTGATAATTAGTTAGTTTTTGTCATAACTAGTATTTCTTGATAAAATGTGGAAATTATATTAAACCCAAAATCGGTTTTTATGAATTTGTTTTTTTAGTGGAGACTACCCTTGTGAGATATAATTTGAGCCTAATTTCTTTTATTCAGAGTGAAATATATATTTTTTCTACTCCAAACACATTTCTTATTTATTCAAATTTTTAGATGATCTCTATAGGTATTAGCATTGAATGTATGAATTTTTTCTCATCTTAATAGAGTATCATATATTTATTATTATTATTTTTGCTTAGATTAAATGATTTGAGTAGAAATTGAAAGTATATGCTTATATCTCATTTATGCATGACTGCTACAAAAATAAAAAGACATATCTGGGGTTACCTAAACCAAGATCAAACAGAAAAGCCACAAAATTAACCACTCACCAAAATCCTAAAAAATGTACAATCTGTACATGGGTTGACTCTCTAAAAAATACATATATTGAAAAATATCTTCAGAAAAAAAATAGAGAGATAAAAAATAGAGAGATAAAAAATATATAGTATCATCTACATACTATGACCCACATTCCCTACAAAGTTGTGAGTACAGGCTAATTACAAAAGAAAGATATAGGAAGTAATTCCCTAAAAAGTCATTGCAATTTCTTCATTTGTAAAAAGCATATATCTTGAAATTCTTTCTTAATGAGTTTGATTTATGCATGAAAATAATTTTTATATATCTTTATAATTTATACATTCGATTCCTTTCATGAGATCAATGTTAAAATAACACTTTGAGCCTTTATTCTTTATACATATGCGAACCTATTAGTTCATTTCTATACATCAACTCTTTCGCATATAAATTAGTATGAGTGTTTGAACCCATAGGATTCAGTGTTTTGAGAGTATTGACTTGTGAGGAATAGAGTCGAAGTGAATTCTGATTCATGACACTGAAATTGGGTGAAATTAAATTGATACATTTTTGACATGAAATATGAAAATGATTTTCGACTAATTATTATAATAAATCATGATTGTTTAAAGAGATTAAAATAACTTATGCTTGAGATTTTAATTATGATCTTAAAAAGAGATTAAAACGTATGAGACATTTTTGTGATATGTTGTTCTTAAAAATTCAATTTTGATTTTGTTGTAATTTTAGTTTTTGAGTTGATTGTTTTTATTGTTTCTTTTGATTTTTACATTTAGTTCAATGTTTGTGGGTATCATTACTGAAAACCCTCACGAGACTCAAACTCGTCCACTAGGGAAACCTAGGGGTTTAAAGGCTTGTTGCATAGGCTAAATGCAACTGTATCAATCCACGAAAGTGATTTAGGATAGTTTAATTTTTAGTTTTTATCGCTTCTCTTGCTAAGGGACTAGCAAGAAGCTGGTTGGGGATTGTGATAAGTGCTCAAAAAGCACTAAAATTACCATGATTTATGCACATTAATTGATTAAAAATATATATTTATAATTTTATCATATATTTATATAAATTTGTCTTTTTTGGAATAACGGGTATTTTTATTGTTTTTCAGGTATTTTCGCTTAAAAACGTAACTTAAAGACTTAAAGAGGAATACTTGAAGCAATACATCACAAATATATTAATAAATAAATGGGGAAAGGTCAACAAATATGGAAAATTTGGACAAAATGGGTCAAAAATGTCAAAATGTCAAAAAGGAGAAAATCGCGCCGCCCAGCCGCGCGCGCGCCAGCGGCCAAACCCACGTGCGCCAGCGCCCAGCCGCGCGCGCAATGCCCCACGTCCGCGCGCACCTAGTCCCAGTTCCGCGCGCGTCCAGCTGCCCTCCACACGCGCCGATGCCTATTTCGCCCCATTTTCGCACGCAACCGCCCCCATGACATCATGCTGATGTCATCAATGACCTCAACAATTGTAATCTGCGTTTTCACAAATTTTTAACATTTTTTCACCCACTTTTTCTCTCCATCTTCACCTATAAATACTCCCCATTCTCTTCACTTCTAAACACACCTCAAAACACATTCTTTTCTCTCTTTCTTTCTCTCTTTTCTTAGTTTTTAGTTTTTTTTAAGTTTTTCTTAGTTTTTAGCTTTTCTTAGTTAATTCCTCTTAGTTTTAGAGTTCTTCCCTTTTTGGGAAGAACTAGTTATGTTTTTGTAATTTATTAGCTTTTGATTTAATAAATGGGAGTGCAAATTCCGCTTGGAGGTTTTCCAGCAACGGGAATAGCATCGAAGTTCTGTAGGGATTTTATTTTCTTTACAGTTATTTTTTATGCTTTATTCTTACATGTTATATTTAATTTGTATATGATTAAATTTAACTGTGCTGACTGTTTATAAACATGATGTAATAATAACGTTGTTATGCTTGCGAAATATTAAATAGGTAAAAATCTCTAAAATGAGTTGATTTTGTTTTTATTCAAGATTTTATATTAAGAATGTTAGAAAGAAATATATTATTTTTCATTACAAACTTAAACCTGAAAATTAGATTTTAAGGTTTAGTTATCTGGTCTGATTTAGAGTAGTGCTCTTTTATTTGTTGGTACAATCGCCCGGTAGTTAGAGTGAAGCTCTATTTCAAAAGTTTTTATAAGAATTATTATCTGAAAATGTATTGACAACATGTTTTTAGTAGTGGTTTTAAAACTTGAAAGTTAGTACTCGGATAACTAAATTCTTAGGTTTAATTTGGACACCTTGAATAAAGTTTAAACTGTCTAACCCCACCAAAGGTGGCATTTAAATGGTTCATTTTCAATCTCTTAGAAAAAGGAATTAATTTAATTAACCAAATTAGTTATCAACCCCACCCATAGGTGTTAATTGATTTGTTTAGTTAACAAAGAATATCTAACCCCACCAAAGGTGGTATTCATATAAAAAAGGGAGAATCAATAAATATCAATTCATATCTTTAATAACCTAAATAATATGAGCAAACATAATTAACTTAATTATTATATCCATAAATACTCCACTATTATAAAAGATAAAATTTGCATAAATATTTATTGAATCTATGTTTATTTTTATGTAAGTAGATTAAAAATACAAAACTCCCAAAATATCGTGACAGGATGTTTAGGATTTAATTTTGTTTTTAAAAGTTTGAATAATAAATTAAAAACCACATACATTCCTTCCTTAGATCGACCTTGGGAGTATACTTATCATTTTCTACGAAATGATTCGTGCACTTGCGAGAGTTTTACAAATATTAAAACCAAAGTATTGGCAAGAATTGGTGATGCCGGTTTTCGCTCATGAGTAGACTACGAGTGAAGATTTTGAAAAATTCTATGGATTGTCAGAACTCTGGTAGGTTGCCTGAACTCCAATTGGTGGATGATGACAGTCGTTAGTGATCTTGTGGGATCTAATCTTATTTTTATTTTATTGAATATATGTAGCATGGGTATTTTTGTATTTACATGTATGAAAGTAAAAGTTTTGAGTTACATTTTTGCTAGTTTGGGAAAAATACTATTGGAATGAAAAACATACTTTATAAAAGAAATATTCTCTATATTAGGCCCTCTTATTAATTTGGGT
This sequence comes from Hippophae tibetana, assembly GCA_037013495.1. NCBI lineage: Eukaryota > Viridiplantae > Streptophyta > Magnoliopsida > Rosales > Elaeagnaceae > Hippophae > Hippophae tibetana. The sequence goes on along the minus strand of CM072812.1, from coordinate 79,420,607 downwards.
TATATGGTATCATGAGTTTATATTAGTAAAAAATTAGATATAAACTTTTTATACTTATTTTTTATACAAGTGACAAAAATTTCCTTAATTTTCATTGATCAATTGTGATTTCATTTTGATTACATATTTGTTTAATTTGATCTTCTAGAATTAGATGGTTGTTTAACTAGTTGGAATTTGATCGGCTATTGACCTCACTTGCTATAGCCCAATTGGACACATGTCCAAATAAATTGGATAGTTGTCCAATGGAGTTTGATCGACCAGTAACTCTACTCGTTGAAGTTGAGTTGGATAAATATCAAACTAAAGTAGATAATTTTTCAATTGATTGGACTTTGATCGGATAGTGATTCTACTAGTTGGAACCAAATTTGACACATGTTTAACTAAATGAACAATGATCAAATTGGCCAAATTTTGATCAATTGATATCCTCATACACCATAACTTAATTTGACACATATTCAACTTTTCATAACTCAACTAAACAAATATCTATATACACTAGAGGCAAATGCAAGTACCCTAAAATCCAGGCTAAAAAACTCATTTTTTCGCAGGTTTCCTTATCCTTTTCGATTTTTTGATCTTGTTACTCTAATTTTCATCACAAGCCTCTAATGATGATGGCCATTATTATTTCATATCTTAATAATTTAATCTCTCTCTCTTAATGATATTTTTCGATAGAAATTTGATTAATTTCTTATGAGAATTTTTTCACAAATGCTTTTCTTCAAATTTAGGTAATGAGTTTTTATGAGCCTTAGAGAAACAATATTTGAAACTTGAGGATTCTATCACATTATCAATTTCAAAGCTCTTACAAAAACGAAGGCGAGTATTTCTCGATTTTTAAAGAGAGGAAATTCGCTTGGATATGTCCTTCATTTCATAAGAACTCGACAAATGATGCAATAACTTTTTATCGATACCACCTTAGATGTTACGAAGTGTCTTGAATGTTAGGAACCAGAAATCAGATTCAAAAACTTGATTTATTGGGCTTAAATAGCCTTAACATCAAAAACTAAAAATGGCATAAATCGTACAACAAAACTCAAGTAACATCAATCCTATAGAATAGGTTTATTCTAACAGAAAAGACCATGTAAATGTCCTAAAATTCAGAAACTAACCTTATCAATCCCTCTCTTAAACTAATTTCCATGAGAAATTAGTTTATACCTGCAATTTCGCACACTCCCAGCTTTTGTGTGAGTTTTTGAAAATCTTCCAACTTTAAAGGTTTTGTCATAAATTCTACCACCTATTTTTTAGTACCACAATGCACTAACTTGACAGTGCCATTCTTTGTTAGGTCCCTCAGAAAGTGAAACCTTACATCAATATGTTTGTCCATCCCATGCATCACTGGATTCTTTGAAAATTTGATTGTGGAACTATTATCACACCAAATAGTGGTACACTTCTCTTGAGCATGCCCCAATTTTTCCAAAACTCTTCTCATCCAATAGACCTGACTTGCATAACATGTAGTAGCCATAAATTTCATTTCTATAGTAGAAAGTGTAAATATTGGTTATTTTTTGGAAAACCAAGATACCACAACTGAACTCAATAAGAATATATAGCATGTTGTGCTTTTTCGATCATTTGTATCACCTTCATATTCGTTGTCTATATATGCAAGCAAATCTTCTGTCCCTTCCTTCTTGTATAGATTTCCAAAGTTAGATGTATGTCTTAGGTACCTCAATATCCTTTTTGGTAGCCTATAAGTGTATCTTTGATGGTTTGGCCATAAATATACTAACCAAACTAACATTGAAAATCATGTCTGGTCGAGTTGTAGTGAGATACATCAAACTTTCCACAATTTTCTTGTAATAAGACTCATTAATTGGTATTCCATGGTCATCTCTAGTTAACTTGAAACCTAGTATAATCAAACTACCTACTAAATTGCTTTCAACCATACCAAAACTTTTCAAAACCTTCATGGCATATTTCCTTTGAAAAATGAAAATACCCTTTGATTGCTGTAAGACTTCTATCCTAAGAAAACAACTTATCTTACCCAAATCCATCATATCAAAAACACTAATCATTGATTTTTTTAACTCAATCATTATAGCCTTATCATCCCCAGTGTATATTAAATCATCAACGTAAATGCTTACAATCAACACCTTACCATCTACATTCCTTTTGGTGAACAATTTCTGCTCATTTGGGCATCTTTCAAAACTTGAATCGATGAAATAAGCTTCTATGCGACTAAACCAAGATTGTGGGCCTTGTTTTAATATGTATAGAAATTTTTGTAGCTTTTAAACCTTATCCTTACTACCCTTCTTCACATATCCTTTTGGTTATTTCACATACACGTCCTCATTGAGCTCACCATGGAAAAATTATGACTTTACATCCAGTTGATATATTTTCCAATCCCTTTATGCTGAGAATGCCACAATCATCCTTACTATGTCTATCCTTGCTACTGGAGAAAACACTTCATTATAATAAATTCCATGTTGTTGAGAATACCCTTTTGCCACCAATTGAGCTTTATACTTGTCTACTTCTCTGATCTCATTTAATTTTGTTTTGTAAATTCACTTAACTCTAATTTTCTTGCATCTTTTTGGTAAATTAGTAAGCTTACAAGTCTGATTTTTATAAATTGAGTTAATCTCTGAATTCATTGTTCTCCTCCATTTCAAACTCACTACAACCTCTTTATAACTTCTAGGATGTGTAGCTTCAGCTAGGACCATGTTGATTTCATTTTCTTCCTCAGATAGTCCTTCCCTGCTAACATAATCTTCCATACATATAAGGTTTTGTTTGATTATGTTACTCATTACATTGGACCCCTCTGCATTTGATGAACCACTCACAATAACCTGTTCATTCCTTACAGTTTGATCTTGACCACTTTCTTCTACTTCTTCACTTTCTCCACCAACCATACCTTTAGAGTTATCTATCTATGCCTCTTTATCTAGGTCACCATAAATGTCACCCCATTCAAGATCATGTTTGTTCCTTAGAAATTGTATCCTAATTCAAGTGCTTCTCTTCTTCAAAAACTACATCTCTACTGACTACTTTTTCCCTTCTAATTGGATCATATAGTCTATAGCCTATAGAATCCTCACTAACACCCAACAGTACACAAGGAAAGCTCTTATCCTCAAGCTTAGTTTGTTTGGCATCTGGCACATGTACATGTGCTAAGCATCCAAAAAATCTAAAGTGGTTCACTGAAGGTTTTATTCCTACACATTCTTCCTCTGGAGTGAAATTTTTAACTACTAAGGTAGGACATCTATTCAGTACATACATGGTCCAATTCACTACCTCAGGCCAGAAAGTCTTTGGGATTTTCTTCTCTAAAAGCATAGATCGTACCATGTTCATCATTGTACGATTTTTCCTCTCGACTACTCCATTTTGTTGTGGAGTGTATGTCATTTTCAATTGTCTCTTAATGCCATTGTGTCTACAAAACTCTTGGAAATTATTTGAGTTGAATTTTCCCCTTTTATTTGTGTGTGGACATTTGATGTACATACCAGTTTCCTTTTCTACCATTTTCTTAAAGAATTTAAATGAATTCAATGCTTCTGACTTTTCTACGAGGAAGTAAACCCATGTTTTTCTACTGAAGTCATCAATAAATCATAAGAAATACCTTCTTTTCTGTTGGAAGTAGCAGTCACTGGTCCACATATATCAACATGCACAAGCTATAGCTCCCCATGTAATCTTCTTGGGGATGCTATCTCTATGTTGTTTCCCAACAAGACAATCAGTGCACATCATTATGGTGGGAGCAAGTTGAGGTAATCCTTGCACCATGTTTTTAGTCTAAAGAGTCTCTAAACCTTTATAGTTCAAGTGACCATAATGGGAATTCCACATATGGGTGAGGTCTTGTGAGGTCGTGTAAAAGCAAGCACCCTTTTTTCTTATGCATTTGCCAAGAGTATGAACGTCCTATTTGTAGACATGCTAGTTGGGATGATCATACCCCTCTCACGGTGATAAAGTTTACACATTCTGGCATGAATTAGAATTGAAATCCCTTTCTCTTGCAATTGTCCCACACGCAACAGATTATTCTTCAAATCTGGCACATAGAACACATCTGTGATAAAGAGACTTGTGCCATTCAAGCGTAGCCTGACATTTCCTTTTCCTTGCACTGACATTCTGGATTTTTTTCCGAGCTTGACATGTTGTTTGAATCCCTCATCCAACTTACAAACATTGTTGCATCTCTACTCATATGATTTGAACAACCCGAATCCAAAAACCAAATATCTCTTTACCTTGCATTATCCATCTCCACAAAGGACATCAATACCATCTCTTCATGCTTATCTAATTCGACATATTCAGCCTTCCAAGTTGGACACTCATACTGAAAGTTTCAATCTTGTGACACAAATAGCATTCTACTGTGTCTTTGTTGACAATCTAACGCCTCTACCTCTTCCTCTTCCCCTATAGGCTTCTCGACCTCGGCTTATTTCTCCTTCAGTTGTAATCTTCAAAGCTTGTTCTTCTCCTTTGTGTCTCTGAAACTTATGCTCATGTACTATGAGTGAGCTTTGCAATTCATCGACTGTGAGAGAGTCAATATCTTTAGACTCTTCAATAGAGAAAACTAGGAAATCAAACTTTGTAGTTAACGATCACAAAATCTTCTCAACTACCTTCACATCTTACATATCTTCTCCATATAGCTATAAATTGTTTACTACTGTCATAACCCTAGAGAAGTAATTGGTCACTCCTTCACCGATCTTTGTCTCAAGATTTTCAAACTCTCTATGAAGAGCTTGAAGGTGAGACCTCTTGATCCTTGCATTCCCTTCAAACTTTTTCTTCATAGCATCCCAAATTTCATTGGCAGTGTTCTTGTTGAGGATGGTGTCAATATATGTATGATCAATGGCCTAAAAGAGATAATTTTTCACTTTTAGATCATTTAGTTTATACTCCTCAGTCTGTTTACGTTGAGTTTTTGTAGGTTGTGCTCTCTCTGTCACAACTGTAGAAAACGTTTTGGATTTAGATGCTTGTGTTACTTCATCTGTTGGAATTCCATGTTATATGATGCCCCAAAACTCCTTGGATTGGAGAACATTTTCCATGAGCATGGCCCAATGGTTGTAATGGCCATCAAACCATGGAATTGTTGCCTGCAAGAAATTCCCTTACGCTGCCATCTCTGATGTTTCAACCGCATAGATATTCTTTCTTTCTTGTTAGGACACTACAGTTCCTAACCCTTATAATAAGTCCCCTATCTATGGCTTTGATAACAATAGTTAGGAACCAAAAATGAGATTCAAAAACTTAATTTATTGAAACATCGATTGGGCTTAAATAGCCTTGGAAATGGCACAATTCGTGCAACAAATCTCAAATAACAGCAATCTTATAGAATAGGTTTATTCTAATTGAAAAAGACCTAGTAAATGTCCTAAAAATTAGTAACTAACCTTATCATTGAAGGCCATAGATTCGACAATAGTAAATATAGCTCACCATAGATGAAAAGATTATATATCTAATGTCATTCAAGTTGAGTTATTGGTTGCAATCTAAAAAGAGGAAACTAATTAGAATCGATACTAGATAGGTACCATCAATCCAAATATCAAAGAAATAATATACTCTCCAATCAATCATCGACTGTAGAAAAACAAATCAGAAAACAAGGGAGAAAATAGAAGAGGATATGGATCAAAGAATTATAAAGCCTTACTTGTGGAATAAGGTAGTTGGAATTCCATGAAAAGGGAAATAAAGGGTCTACTAATAATAAAATGGGGTTATCTGAGACTATTTCCCTATTAATTTTATTCAAATTTAACCCAGATGCAATTTTCATTTAAATTCCAAGTATACCCTTGAATTGAACTCTTAAAGGCAACCCATTTTCTCCTTTTGCTATGATATTATCACATGTTGTGGTTTTTGTTCTTGCAAGAGAAAAGTGAGAATAATAGGCCGTCAAACAGAGAAAAGAGAACGTTGACAATTTTGAGTTAAAAAAGCGTTGTGTGTAAGAGAAAAAATAGGCTTTATAGAATCTTCATTGCCCATTATGTCTCCCACTCCTCAATTTGACATCTCATTCTTCCTTTCCCCTTGGTGGACATTTTTAAGTTCCATTATTCCCGCATCCTCTATTATGCTTTTGCCAAAATACTATCACATTAAGATCTATTTCGCTGAAGTCTGAAGGTATGAATCGAACATGATACTTTTTTTTCTCCTATCGATTTATCTTCATTCATTTATAAGCCTTTGATAAGAATCACAAATATCATTAATGTGGAATTGATTTTGCGTTTGTTTGGACATATCGATCAACACTAAGGTCAACCAAACTATTATTCTAATCCATCAGAAAGTATTTGTCTGTGTTCGTGCCCACAACTACACTCATAGGTTAGACCCACCTACGCATGTGAGCTTTGGTGTTAGAAGGTCAACCACCAGCCCGAGCTATGGGGTGGTTGATGAGTGCTCAAAAAACACTAAAATTACCATGATTTTATGCACATTAATTGATTAAAAATATATATATTTATATGATTTTATCATGTATTTATATATATTTGTCTTTTCGGAATCACGGGTATTCTTATTGTTTTTTAGGTATTTTTGCTTAAAAATTTAATTTAAAGACTCAAAAAGGAATACAGAAGGAAATACATCACAAATATATTCAAAAATAAATGAGAAAAAGTCAACAAATATGGAAAAATGGGTCAAAAGGTCAAAAAGGAGGAAATCACGCAAGTAGCCGCCCAGCCGCGCCGAGCAGTCGCCGCCAGCGCCTAATTCCATGCGTGCCCTTGCTCCCTTCCGCACGCACTAGCACCCAGTCCCGCGCATGCCCCTGCTCCCTTCCACGCGCACCTGCGCCCATCTGCACACGCCGCTGCCCATCTACGCCCAATCCGCGCACGCCGCCCCCCTCCCGTTATGCTGACATCATCAATCACTACACTGCGTTTCCACCATTTTTTATCATTTTTTCACCCACTTTTTCTACTCATCCACACCTATAAATACCCCCATTCTCTTCATAACTAAACACATATCAAAACATATCTTCTATTCTCTTTCTTTCTCTCATTTCTAAGTTTTTAAGCTTTTCTTAGTTTTTTCTTAGTTTTTAGCTTTTCTTAGTTAGTTTCTCTTAGTTTTAGAGTTCTTCTCTTTTTGAGAAGAACTAGTTATGTTTTTGTAATTTTTTTTTTTTCATTCAATAAATAGGAGTCCAAATTCCGTTTGGAGGTTTTCCAACAACGGGAATAACATCGAAGTACTGTAAGGATTTTATTTTCTTTGTAGTTATTTTTTATGCTTTATTCTTACATCTTATATTTAATTTGTCTGTGATTAAATTTAACTCTACTGGCTATTTGTAAACATGATATAATAATAAACGTTGTTATGCTTGCGAAATATAAAATAGGTAAAAATCTCTAAAATGAATTAATTTTATTTTTATTCAAGATTTTATATTAAGAATGTTAGAGAGAAATATATTATTTTTCATTACAAACTTAAATCTGAAAATTAGATTTTAAGGTTTAGTTATCTGGTCTAATTTGGAGTAGTGCTCTTTTATTTATTGGTACAATCCCCCGGTAGTTAGAGTTAAGCTCTATTTCAAAAGTTTTTATAAGAATTATTATGTGAAAATGTATTGACCACATGTTTTCAGTAGTGGTTTTAAAACTTGAAAGTTAGTACTCGGATAATTAAATTCTTAGGTTTAATTTGGACAACTTGAATAAAGTTTAAACTATCTAACCCTACCAAAGGTGGCATTTAAATGTTTCATTTTCAATCTCTTAGAAAAAGGAATTAATTTAATTAACCAAATTAGTTATCAACCCCACCCATAGGTGTTAATTGATTTGTTTAGTTAACAAAGAATATCTAACCCCACCAAATGTGGTATTCATATAAAAAAGAGAGAATCAATAAATATCAATTTATATCTTTAATAACCTAAATAATATGAGAAAGCATAATTAACTTAGTGATTATATCCATAAATACTCCACTATTATAAATAATAAAATTTGCATAAACATTTATTGAATCTGTATCTATGTTTATTTTTATGTTATTAGATTAAAAACACAAAAACCAAACTATCGTGACAGGATGTTTAGGATTTAATTTCTTTTTTAAAAGTTTGAATAATAAATTAAAAACCAACATATATTCCTTACTTAGATCGACCTTGGGAGTATACTTATCATTTTCTACGAAATGATTCGTCCACTTGCGAGAGTTTTATAAATATAAAACCAAAGTATTGGCAGAATCGGTGATGCCGGTTTTCTCTCATCAAATAGTAACTTTGTTTTTTTTATCTTAATTTTTGGTAGGGAATAGTTGAGGATGTGTTGGTACAAGTAGACAAACTAATAATACCTGTTGACTTTATGGTTCTGGATATGCAAGAAAATCTAGCATTGGACAGAGAACACACAATATTGCTTGGTAGACCATTTATCGCCCAATAGTTTGTGCTGAAGTACAACGCTAGAAATTTTGGATACTACTACTCGTTCATTCAGTTCATACCTCCTTTTCTTAGTATTCAACTCTTTGAAAAACTTAGCATATGAGAGCACATTCATGATCACTTCTAATAATGGTAAATTGGTATTTACTTTAGAGAGCATATTAAAAAGATCATAGAATTGCTTATCTTGTTTTGATTCTTTTAACCGGTGTGGAAAAGGTACTTGCAACTGGTGTGGTTCTGTTGTCTTTTGAATTTTGGGGATGTCAGATGACCCCCCAATGAGTTTTTCAGAAGGCTTGTTAAATTTAACACTTGTTTCTCCTTTTGCGAGACTAGAATATCACCTTCTTTATTACTTGAGGTACAAGGTAGATCGTTAGAGATTTCAGGTAAATTTTTATTGACTATCTTACCACTTCGAAGGGTTCTTACATCCTTTACTTGTTTTGGTTGACTGGGAAACTTTCCTGGTTCTTTCTTTTGCATATGTTTAGCTAGTTTCCCAACTTTAGATTCAATCCTTTTAACCGAAGCCTTTATGGTGTTCAATCTTTGATTATTCATCAATTGGTTGTCATGACTAACTTGAATAAAAGCATTTAAGCTATCCTCTAAGGTTGGCTTAAAAGATTGGTTTGGTGGGTAAGGGTGGTTGTTATTCGACCTTAGTGTTGGACATTGGGTGTAGGCTGGGTAATTGTTTTGCTTCCAATGATGGTTAGGGTGATTATAGGTGTTTGGATGATACCTTTGTAAGGATTTGACTTCCTCCATGGAATCGACACGAGAATCACAAGTATTTGAACAATTATGAGTACCATGCCCAATTGAAAAACACACTTCACACACCTCTTGATTTGGCATTTGGTGGGTAGTGAGAAGTTGCACTTGTTTAGTCAATTCAACAAGTTGCAAGGTTATCTCATTATCGGAGCCAACTTCATTGACTCTTGCTCTCCTTCTAGAACTTCTTTGTTGGGAATTAGAACCCAACAGCTCATAAAGATTATAGGCTTCCTCTGTAGTTTTTTCTCCCACATCACCTCCAGCAGCATTATCAACCATATTTTGACTCTGCAGTGTCAATCCATCATAAAAGAATTGGTTATGTAGTTGCAATGGAAAGCTATGATTATGACATTGAATGAAAAGGAGTTTGAATCGCTCCCAAGCTTTATGAAAGGGCTCTTCATACATTTGAGAAAATGTTGCTATCTTCATCCTTAGATCAACAGTCTTTTGATGGGAATAGAACCTACCCATAAACATTTCATATACTGCCTCCCAAGTTTTTAGAGAACCCGATTATAGAGTAATGAACCATGACCAAGATTTATCCTTGAGGGTGTAAGGAAAACACCTCATCCTAAGTTGATCTTCATTAATTGCATGTAGTGGAAAGGTTTGGACAATAGCATAGAATTCTCGAATGAAATGCAAAGGATCTTCATTAGGGACACCGTAAAAGGAAGGCAACAAAGAATAATGAATCTTTTTCAATTCATAATTCCTTATAGAATCTTGTAATTGTATGTCGGAAGTTACATTGCCAATGATTGGCATTGTATAGTCTTTCATCATTTTCTACCTATCTTCAGCATCTCCCATGGTTATTTGTAGATGAAATTGATCTGCCTCCTATTGTGTATCAACATTTAGCTCTTAAAAAAATAGTAGATATCTCTAAGAAAGATTTCTAACTTGACAAAATGTATAGGCTTAAAGCAAAAAGGTGCAGGGAACCTAAATTTTTTTTAATGCTAAATTTAAAGAATGGACACAATTGTTTTGAAACAAACGAATTTATTTCATTTGAATTTTATTACACAAAAAAAAAACTAAAGAAAAGGAAAATACAATAATGGATGACCTCCCATGTAGGACTAAAATTTATCGTCTTCTAGTAAGACGTTGCTTGGAGATTGCAGAATGACAAACTCAATGTCTCCTCTTCATTGAATTTATTTTACCCCATTTGACCATCAAATTAGTCTTTGCTTTGTTTTTGCAAATGTTCAACTAACTGTTCTACTTGAACTTCCACCTTTTTGATAGAAGCTTCCACAGAGTCCAACCGTTGATTGGTTTTAGATTGGTTACCTCTACAAACTTGAATAAAAGAATTCAAGTTGTCCACCATGATTGATTTATTGGGAATGCTTCTTGGAATCGGTGGGTGGAATTGCTGGCTTGGATGATTTGAGTTTTGAGCGAAAGGAGGGTTGTTTTGCCTCCAAAAGAAATTCAGATGATTTCTCCACCCAGGATTGTAGGTATTTGAATTGGGGTCAAACCTTGGTCTCTGTTGATATGCTCCCAATACATTAACCTGTTCAAGTCCAACTGTTGTTTCTCCTTGATATGGACAAGCATCAGTACCTTGTCCCATGTTGCTATACAAACCATACTGTTCATTATTGGTGTTGGTTTGTGTAGTGAGAAGGGCAACTTGTTTGGTCAGTTGAACAAGTTGTTGTTGAACTTCATTACTGGAATCGATTTCATGAACTCCAGCTTTTCTCACTCGTGAGCTTTTCTATTGGGAATTAGCACCCAACATCTCAAAGAGGTTGTACGTATCTGAGGCAGTATTTTCTCTCATTGCTCCTCCTGCAGCATTGTCGACAATGAACTGACATTGTTGTGTAATTCCATCATAAAAGAATTGGTTCTGCAACTGCAGGGGAAAGCTGTGATGGGGACATTGAGTGAGAAATTTTTTGAACCTATCCCAAGCTTCATGGAATGGTTCTCCTTCCATCTGAGAGAAAGTAGCAATCTTTCCTCTCAACTCTGATGTTTTTTGGTGGGAATAGAATTTTCCCATGAATTTATTATAAATGTTCTCCCATGTCATCAAAGAACCTGAGGGAAGTGACATTAACCAAGCTTTGGCCTTATCCTTTAGGGTGTAGGGGAAACATCTCATTCGAAGTTGATCCTCGTTTAGAATACTGAGGGGGAAGGTTTGGACCGTAGCATAGAAGTCTCTAATGAAGGAAATAGAATTTTCATTAGGCAGCCCATAAAAGGAAGGAAGCATAGAAAAATGAATATTTTTTAGGTCATAATTCCGAGTAGCCTCACCCAGCTGGATAGCGGCAGTTACCATGCCAATCACTGGTCTTGCAAACTCCTTCATGGTGGTTTCCCTCACATGTTGGTTTTCTTCCATTTCTTTCGATTCTAGTAAAGGATTAAGGCTTGGTTCTATGTTTTACTCAAAAACTGGTTGATGGTTGGAATCCAATCTTGTTGACACTTGTTTAAATTTATAAATATTATTTGCATATGGTGTAAGGGAGTTTCCTAAGGATCTCCTACCACGCATAAACTATTGAAAACGTAAATTTAAAACTCCTGTCAAGAAAATAATAACCACACAAAAATTTAGAGAAAATTTACATTGTATTTAATACAAAACACTAAACAAAACTAGTTAAACCCTAAGTCAAATTTATTTTATTATTATTGTTTTTAAGAGAAAATAACAAACTAAAGTTTTTTTTTTCAAAAATTTTATTATTATTTTTATTTTTTTAAATAAAACAAAGTTAAAATTTTTTTATTTTATTTTAAGATAAAATAACATAATCAGTATTAACTAAGATTACTCTCAAGAAAGAACGGTGGTACAAAAGCTCCTTAAAAACCATCCTCCTAGACAGAACAACGTTTCCACGAAAGACTAGTCGCACAAAGGCTTACAAGAACTAGTCTCCTAGATAAAACTCCCTTAGATCTTTACTTTTCATGCTATTAAGTTAATTAAGTTAATAAAAATGTATATTATATAAGTTAATCAAAATCTAAGTTAATTAAGTTAAAAAAAACTAAGTTGATTAAGTAAAACAAAAATTAAATTAGTAAAAACCTAAGTTAATTAAATTAAAAAAAATTAAGATAAAAAACCTAAGTTACTATTCACGCTATAATTTTTATTTATTTATTTATTTTTAACTTAAAATTTTTAAAATTAAAATTAAATTTTTTTTATTATTCAAGAACGGTAAGTTTATATTTACTATTTACGCTATAATTTTTATTTGTTTATTTTTTTATCTTAAATTTTTTATTTTTTTTACCTATTCATGAACGGTAAGTTTATTTTACTATTCATGCTATAATTTTTATTTTTTTATCTAAAAATTTTTAAAATTTTAATTTTTTTTACACTTCATGAATTGTAAGTTTTATTTATTTATTTTTTCTTCAAATTTCTTTAAAATTATTTTACTATTAACGCTATAGTTATTATTAATTTTTTTATTTATTATGAAATTTGAAATTTGAAATTTGATTATATTTTTTTTATTAGCTATTTTTTTAAATAAAAAAAATCACAATTATTTACAACACAAAATGTTTTTAAAATTTTGATAAATAATTTAAAAATGTTATTCCTTCCTCGATAACGGCGCCAAAAACTTGATAAGCGAAAACTAGTATCGCCGATTCTACCAATACTTTGGTTTTATATTTATAAAACTCTCGCAAGAACACGAATAATTTCGTAGAAAATGATAAGTATACTGCCATGGTCGATCTAAGGAAGGAATATATGTGGTTTTTAATTTATTATTCAAACTTTTAAAAATGAAATTAAATCCTGAATATCCTGTCACAATAGTTTGGTTTTTGTGTTTCTAATCTAATAACATAAAAATAAACATAGATAAAGATTCAATAAATATTTATGCAAATTTTATCATTTCTAATAGTGGAGTATTTATGGATATAATAACTAAGTTAATTATGTTTGCTCATATTATTTAGGTTATTAAATATATGAATTGATATTTATTGATTCTCCTTTTTTTATATGAATACCACCTTTGGTGGGGTTAGATATTCTTTTTTAACTAAACAAATCAATTAACACCTATGGGTGAGGTTGATAACTAATTTGGTTAATTAAATTAATTTTTTTTCTAAGAGATTGAAAATGAAACATTTAAATGCCTCCTTTGGTGGGGTTAGACAGTTTAAACTTTATTCAAGTTGTCCAAATTAAACCTAAGAATTTAGTTATCCGAGTACTAACTTTCAAGTTTTAAAACCACTACTGAAAACATGTTGTCAATACATTTTCAAATAATAATTCTTATAAAAACTTTTGAAATACAGCTTAACTGTAACTACTGGGCGATTGTACCAACAAATAAAAGAGCACTACTCTAAATCAGACCGGATAACTAAACCTTAAAATCTAATTTTTTATATTTAAGTTTGTAATGAAAAATAACATATTTCTCTCTAACATTCTTAATATAAAATCTTGAATACAAATAAAATCAATTCATTTTAGAGATTTTTACCTATTTAATATTTCGCAAGCATAACAACGTTATTATTATATCATGTTTACAAACAGCCAGCAGAGTTAAATTCAATCACACAAATTAAATATAACATGTAAGAATAAAGCATAAAAAATAACTGCAAAGAAAATAAAATCCTTATAGTACTTCGATGTTATTCCCATTGCTGGAAAACCTCCAAGCGGAATTTGCACTCACATTTATTGAATCAAAAAGCAAATAAATTACAAAAACATAACTAGTTCTTCTCAAAAAGAGAAGAACTCTAAAACTAAGAGAAACTAGCTAAGAAAAACTAAAAACTAAGAAAGAAACTACGAAAATCTTAAAAACTAAGAAATGAGAGAAATAAAGAGAAGAGAAGATGTGTTTTGAGGTGTGTTTAGTTATGAAGAGAATGGGGGTATTTATAGGTGAGGATGGGTAGAAAAAGTGGGTGAAAAAATGATAAAAAATGGTGGAAACGTGGAGTAGTGATTGATGACGCCAGCATGACGTGGGGGTGGCGCGTGCAGATGGGGGTAGGCACGCAGATGGGGCGCGAAAGGGAGCATAGGCACGCGTGGTGCGTGCAGAACTGGACGCTAGCGACGGTTGCGTGCCCAATTTCCTCCTTTTGGACCCATTTTGTCCATTTTTTCCATATTTGTTGACTTTTCCTCATTTATTTTTGAATATATTTGTGATGTATTGCCGTCCGTATTCCTTTTTGAGTCTTTAAGTTACATTTTTAAGCGAAAATACCTGAAAAACAATAAGAATACATGTGATTCCGAAAAGAAAAATATATATAAATATATGATAAAATCATATAAATATATATATATCTTTAATCAATTAATGTGCATAAAATCATGGTAATTTTAGTGTTTTTTGAGCACTCATGAGTGGTCGACCTTAAGTTGTAAATGTATTTTTGTTTACTTTTGTACCCTTTTGACACGTAGTGATGTGTATACCCTATGTAATCAATACTTGTACATAACATAGGCCTCATAAGATAGCCACACATTTTCACACAATTCTTTGAATTCTTTCTAGTTTCTCTCTTTATAAATCAAATTAATTCCAACATTTTGGTGCCCACCGTGAGGCAGATTCAAAGGTCAAGCTTTGGCTTCTGACCCCATATTTTTAAGGATTCACCCCAAATTCTGAGAGATGCTTAAGAGACTAAATGCATGTTTCATTTACCCCTTGAATCACGATCATCATGGTATGAATGCAAGTTGAAAGACGACTGAGACTAGCAAATGAGGAGGTAGCGGTAGCACAGGACAACATCTTGCCAACTATGATGAGGCCATAATAGAAACCAACCCCCATCAAGAGCTGGCTCATCAACTTCTTGAATTAAGAAGAGAACTAGAAGAGATCATGAAAGAAAATAGGATACTATGGTTATAGCCAGGTTTTGGAGCATCTGAAGATCAAACTACTAATTTGGTTGGTGGAAACAGACCAAATCGTGTTGTGCCCGAGCCTACCTAAGGCTAATATGAAGCTGAGGGTGACCCCCCTTCTGGTTTAGTGGGACCTCATAACCAGTCATGGTTACAAGAAAGAAAGTTTGGGAAGCCTGATTTCAAGCATTAGCATAAGCTAACAAAAAGCAAGACTAGACCATAAAAAGAGCTAATGAAAGTCAAGAAAAGGGCAAGGCATCTTATGATGTGGATAGGAACTACGGAAAATTATATGTCTCCCTCTTTTTTGATGAAATAGAGAATGATGAGCCATTATCGTAGTTTAATGCTCCCAAGAGCCCAAACTATCAAGGGACTAAAGATCGGGTAACTCATGTGCAACACTTCAAGATGGCCATATCCCTGTGAGCCTCACATAGGGTAAGAGAGATGCCATGGTGTGTAACCTAGGTAATGGCACAAAAAATTTGTTCAATAACCTTGCATCTTGTACCATAACTTCCTTCTCATAGTTTGTTAGGTTTTTATCACCAATTATGCATGCAACAAGCCATTGAGGAAAGACTCGCACCACCTCTTCTTAATCATTCAAGGAAGTGGTGAGTCTACCAAAGAAGATATGAAAAGGTTTAGAAAAGAAAAGTTATAGGTCTCTGACTGCCCAACCTCTATTGCAATAAAGGCGTTTAGACTAGGTCTTCTAAGGAATTTTGACTTGTTCGTAGAACTAATCGAGAAGGTCCCTCAATCTTTGGAGGAAGCGTATGGAGAGGCAAGAAAATTCATCAATCTCGAAAGTGAACTAGGTCTGGTTAAGATCGACCTGGCAGCTACGAAAGTTGCATCAGAAAAAGAAAAAAAAGAGGGATAAGTCCTGACAGGGAAAACCAAGACAACAAGATTAAAAAAACAAGCATTTTGCATCAAATAATAGGGCGAGTATCCAATAGGCTAGGAATAGGGGACCTTGGGGAAGGTCATTATCTCTTTTTAGGGGCCTACCTTTGAGAGTGAGTTTGGCTCAGACAATATTAAGATTTGAGGATGAGTTGAATGTTAGATGACCCTAAAAAATGAAGGCTTCCTTTAGGGTCACATCTAAATGGTGTGCCTTTCACAAGGATATGGGCCATGAGATGAGATATTGTAGACACCTTAAAAAATAAATAGAAGATCTATTGACCAGAGGATATTTAAAAGATCTTGTACGAAGAAACATTAGAGGAGAAGGGCGAAAAATTAGATGTGAAACATTGAACCCACTCGCTCTATCAAGTAGCAGGAAAGACTCCACAATGAGCCCAACATTAGGACTATCCACACCATACATTGAGGGCCCACGATCAATGAGACCTCCAGTAACTCACGCAAGAGGTATGCTTGAGACTTATGTGGCTCCTCGCATGTATATAATATGGAAAAACAAGGCCCTCTATGGAGATCACCTTCATTAAGAAGGATATGACCTCATCTCATCATGAAGATCCCTTGGTGATCACTTTAAGAATAGGGTTATGTGATGTTTATCGAATCATGGTTGACATTAGGAGCTCAGTAGATCTTCTTTTTCTGTCTATAGCAAGAGTGCTAGGCATAAATGATATTGACATCGTAAGGAGAGAGTTATCCCTAGTGGGATTCAATAGTAGCACTACCTATGTAGTTGGGACCATAGTGCTACCTGTTATAGCCAAAGGATCAATAACGATGACCAATTTCATAGTAATTGATGTCCTAGCTCATTACAACACCATTTTATGTAGGCCATGGATACACAATGAAGACAGTCACATCTACCTTCCACTAAATCATCAAATTCCTTATTGAGGAGGGTACAAAAGAGATAAGGGGAGACTAGGAAAAGGAGATGAGATACTACAATGCCACTATGAAGGAGGTTACTCCCAAGTAACAACTATAGTAGGGCCCTTTTCAAAGGAGGCCAGAAGGTAAATGTCTAGTATAGTCTGTTAATTCAAATAAAGTAGAAGAATGCCTTTGCATGGATCCCTACAAACATGCCTAGGATTGACCCGGAAATCATAACCCATAGGTTAAATGCCGATCCAAAGGTTAAACCTATCCAATAAAGAAAGAGGAAGTTCCCTAGGGAAAATAGTGAGGTGATTAAAATTTAGGTCACCATCCTTAGGGAGACTGAGATTATAAGGGAGGTGAACTACCCTACTTGGTTGTAAAATATGGTGTTGGTGAAAAAGGCATATGGGTCACATATATGTGTATGGCATTCATAGACTTAAACAAGGGATGATGAAAGTTGTTTCGAGTATGCTGTCAGGTTGGATTTCCAAGCAACTAATAATATGTTGCAGAGTATGAGGCGGCTATATTCGGGGCCATGAAAGTAAGAAGCTTAGAGCGGATAAAATCATCTTTCATAGAAACTCATGACTGGTGGTCAACCAGTACTTAGGGATGTTCAAGGCTAAGGATAGTAAGATGAGGAAATATCTTGAGAGGCTAAGAAAAAAGTGCTCAAAATTTTCTAACTTTGAGATCAAGCAAATAGCTAGGAATGAGAATGGCACGCCAACACTTTGGCCATATTAGCCTTCATACGAGAAGCCAAC
Source organism: Hippophae tibetana (assembly GCA_037013495.1). Taxonomy (NCBI): domain Eukaryota; kingdom Viridiplantae; phylum Streptophyta; class Magnoliopsida; order Rosales; family Elaeagnaceae; genus Hippophae; species Hippophae tibetana. The sequence continues at coordinate 79,402,723 of CM072812.1, read as the reverse complement.
TACACTCGAGTGGTAACAATAATAATCCTAGTAGAAGAAATTTTGGAAGAGGTAGAAAAAAATATTTGGGAGCATAGATGCTTCTACCAATCAATGGTTCACCCTAATCTTTAACTTCTTGAAAAGGGAAGACTTACCCAGGATCGTAAACTTGCAAATGAAATCAAGGCCAAGGCAAGACGGTACTTGATTGAAGAGGATAAATTATACAGAAGGACTGTACTTAAACTTGGGCTCTTGTGTATAGCAAGGGAGGGATCTAACAAAATAATGTTTAAAGCCTATAAAAGCGAATGTGGTGCTCATTCAGGTGGAAGGAGACTATTGATGAGCAAAACCGATATCGCCAATCCTACCAATAATTTGGTTTTATATTTATAAAACTCTCACAAATTCATGAATCATTTCATAGAAGATGATAAGTATACCCCCAAGGTCGATCTAAAGAAGGAATATATTTGGTTTTTAATTTATTATTCAAAATTTTAAAGACGAAATTAAATCCTAAACATTATGTCATGATAGTTTGGGTTTTGTGTGTTTTCTAATATAATAACATAAAAATAAACATAGATATGGATTCAATAAACATTTATGCAAATTTTATCATTTATAATAGTGGAGTATTTATAGATATAATAATTAAGTTAATTATGTTTGCTCATATTATTTAGGTTATTAAATATATAAATTGATATTTATCGATTCTCCCTTTTTATATGAATATCACATTTGGTGTGGTTAGATATTCTTTGTTAATTAAATAAATCAATTAACACCTATGGGTGAGGTCGATAATCAATTTGGTTAATTAAATTAATTCCTTTTTTTCTAATAGATCGAAAATGAACCATTTAAATGCCACCTTTGGTAGGGTTAGACAGTTTAAACTTTATTCAAAGTGTCCAAATTAAACCTAAGAATCTAATTACCCGAGTACTAACTTTTAAGTTTTAAAACCATTATTGAAAACATATTGTCAATACATTTTCAAATAATAATTCTTATAAAAACTTTTGAAATAGAGCTTCACTCTAACTACCGGGCGATTGTACCAACAAATAAAAAAACACTACTCTAAATCAGATCGGATAACTAAACCTTAAAATCTAATTTTAAGCTTTAAGTTTGTAATGAAAAATAATATATTTCTCTCTAACATTCTTAATATAAAATCTTGAATAAAAACAAAATCAATTCATTTTATAGAGATTTTTACCTATTTAATATTTTGCAAGCATAACAACATTTTTATTATATCATTTTTACAAATAACCAGTCATGTTAAATTTAATCATAGATAAATTAAATATAACATATAAGAATAAAACATAAAATAACTGTAAAGAATAAAAATCCTTGATGCTAATTCCGTTTCTGGAAAACCTACAAACGAATTTGCATTTCTATTTATTGAATCAAAAGGCTAGAAATTTACAAAAAACATAGCTAGTTCTAATAAGAGAACATTAAAATTAAAAACTAAGAAATATAGAGAAAGAAAGAGATAAGAAGATGTTTTAAGGTGTTTTTGTGTGTGTTTTGAATGGGGAGATGAGGGTATTTATAGGTGAGGAGAGAGTCAAAAAGTGGGAAAATGATAAAAAAAAATGGGAAAAATGCATAATAGGTAGACTCTGATGTCAACGTTGACACAAAATGGATAGACGTTGATGTCATTGGCATATGGGGAATAGATGGGCATAGCTGCGTGCATGGTTTCATGCAAATACGTGTAGAGAGGCGCAGATGCCTGCATGAGTTCGACATTGTTCGGGCGGTGCACACAAATGGGCGCAGATGCACGAGAAGACTTTGGCGTTGTTCAGGCAATACATGTTGACTTCAGTGTTTGTTCAGGTGATGTTCGTCGTGCTGTGGCGTGCTACACACGTTTCTTGGCGCAGTTGGGCGACTTTGTGCATGATTTTAGTTTTTTTTTACCTTTTTGACCAATATTTTCCAATATTTTCATTTTTTTTTTACTTTTCCTTATTGATTTTCTCAATATATTTGTGATGTATTGCCTCTAATACTTTTCTTTGAGTCTTTGATTTATTGTTTAAGTAAAAATACCTGTTATTCTAAAAAGACAAATTTATATAAAAATATGATAAAATCATATAAATATAAATATTTTTAATCAATTAAAGTACATGAAATCATGATAATTTTAGTTCTTTTTAAGCACTCATCATCCCAACGAATTATGAGACATGGGTATTATTGGCTCACTATGTTAGCAAATTGCACAAGGTACAACCAAAAGTGCGATAAATGTCAAAGATTTTCCCTATAATCACACGCACCTCCCACCATTATAACAAGGATAGTTAGCTCTTGGCCCTTCTATAAGTGAGGACTTGATATAGTAGAACCTTTACCTTAAGAAAAGGGCTAAAAGAAGTTTTTATTAGTGACCACTGATTATTTTTTCAAATGGATTAAGTCGAAACCTCTGGGAATAATACAGGAGGAGGAAGTGATTCGATTTATTTGAAAATATATAATTTGTCACTTTAGCCTGTTCAAGGAACTTGTTACCAATAATGAAAGATAATTTACTAGTCATAACACCAAGGAGTTCGCCATCAAATACAACATCAAAATGTGCCATTCAAAACCATATTATCCCTAAGCTAATGGTTAGACATAGTCTTCAAAAAAGTTAATAATCAACCTACTAAAGTAAAGATTTGAAGATGCGAAAAAAACATAGGTTGACAAGACAACTTTTTCACTAGTATATGTGACTGAGGCTATGATACACTAAGCTTATTATGAGATCAACCCTAACATAAAAGTAGAACATCACAAATAGAGAAAAATAAGCAAAGTATCAAATTACTACAACAAGGTTGTGCATTTCAAATCTTTCACCATGAATGATTGAGTTCTCAGAAGGGTTTTCCCTAGCAAGAAGGAATGGATGGCTGGCAAGTTGAGTGCAAATTGGGAAGGCCCATATCAAATAGTCGAGATGATGCATAGGAGAGGCCTACTTGTTGAGAAGTATTGATGGAGTTATGGATGGCACAAGTTGGAATGCCTGACACTTAAAAAATACCACTTATGATGTACCTTAATTTACTATTTTAATGTACTATTATTGTATATATATAAAGTGATTTCTTTCAAGAAATGACTTTTTTTTCAATATTGCATGTGACGAGTTGATCACCTCAATTAGGAACTAGGTAGAGCATTCTAACTTAAGACATAGTTGATCACCTTGGTCATAGACCAGATAGAGCATTCTGACATAGAAGTGAAATTTGATCACCTTGGACATAGACCAAGTATAATACTCTCCTCTAAAACTACATGTCATGAGATGATCACCTAGGCAAGAAACAAGTAGAACGTTTCGACACTTAAGACGGAGTTGATCATCTCGGTCACAGACTAGGTAGAGCACTCTAACACTTAAGACAAAGTTGATCACCTCGATCATAAACCTGGTATAGCTCTTTGACACTTAAGACAGAGTTGATCACCTAGATCATAGACCAGGTAGAGCGTTTTGACACTAAAGTGAGAGTTGATCACCTCGGTCATAGACTAGGTATAACGATATTTCCCAAAACTACATGTCATGAGTTGATCACTGATGAGTGCTCAAAAGTAATAAAATTACCATGATTTTATGCACATTAATTGATTAAAAAGATATATATATATATATATATATATATATATATGATTTTATCATATATTTATATAAATCTATCTTTTTGGAATCATGGGTATTTTATTGTTTTTAAGGTATTTTCGCTTAAAAAAGTAACTTAAAAACTCAAAGAAAAATACCGCGCCCCACACTACCATGTCGTCAGTGAGTACTAACTTTCAAGTTTTAAAACTACTACTGAAAACATGTTGTCAATATATTTTTAGATAATAATTCTTATAAAAAATTTTGAAATAGAGTTTCATTCTAACTACCAGGCAATTGTACCAACAAATAAAAGAGCACTACTCTAAATTAGACCGGATAACTAAACCTTAAAATATAATTTTTAGATTTAAGTTTGTAATGAAAAATAATATATTTCTCTCTAACATTCTTAATATAAAATCTTGAATAAAAACAAAATCAATTCATTTTATAGATTTATACCTATTTAATATTTCGCAAGCATAACAACATTATTATTATATCATGTTTACAAACAGCCAGCAAAGTTAAATTTAATCACAGACAAATTAAATATAACATGTAAGAATAAAGCATAAAAAATAACTGTAAAGAAAAAAAAATATTTATAGTGCTTTGATGTTATTTTTGTTGTTGGAAAACCTCCAAACGGATTTTGCACTTCCATTTATTGAATCCAAAACCAAATAAATTACAAAAACATAATTAGTTCTTCTCAAAAAGAGAAGAACTCTAAAACAAAGAAAAATTACCTAAGGAAAAACTAAAAACTAAGAAACGGAGAGAAAGAAGATGTGTTTTGAGGTGTGTTTTATTATGAAAAGAATGAGGATATTTATAGGTGAGGAAAGGAAGAAAAAATGGGTGGAAATGATTAAAAATGGAGAAAACATGGAGTAGTGAATGATGACATCATACTGTTGACGTCATAGTAGTGTCGGGTATAGCGGTGCGCGCAGACTGGGCATTGTACTGGCGTTGCTCGGCAAGATTGGGCGGCTGCGTGCGTGATTTCCTCCTTTTTGACATTTTTGATCCATTTTGTCCAAATTTTCCATCTTTTTTTTACTTTTCCTCAATTACTTTATGAATATATTTGTGATGTATTACCTCCGGTATTTTTTTCTTTGAGTCTTTAAGTTACTTTTTTAAGCGAAAATACCAAAAAAATAATAAAAATACCCATGATTCTGAAAAGATATATTTATATAAATATATGGTAAAATCATATAAATATATATCTTTTTAATCAATTAACGTGCATAAAATCATGGTAATTTTAGTACTTTTTGAGCACTCATCAATCACATCGGTTAGGAACCAGGTAAAACACTCTAACACTTAAGATAGAGTTAATCATCTCGATCATAAACTAGATAGAATACTCTAACACTTTGAAGTGAGAGTTGATCACCATGGTCATAAACCAAGTAAAATTCTCTGCGCCAAAACTGCATTTCACTAGTTGATCACCTCGGTCAGGAACCAAGTAGAGTGTTATGAAACTTAAGAGAAAGTTGATCACCTTAGTCATAGATAAAGTAGAGCATTCTTACATTGAAGTGAGAGTTGATCACCTCAGTCATAGACTAGGTATAACGTTTTCCCCTAAAAATGCATGTCACAAGTTGATCACCTCGATCAAGAACCATATAAAGCACTCTGACACTTAAGAAAGAGTTGATCACTGATGAGTGCTCAAAAAGCACTAAAATTACCATGATTTTATGCACATTAATTGATTAAAAATATATATATATTTATATGTTTTATCATATATTTATATAAATTTATCTTTTTCGGAATCACGGGTATTTTTATTGTTTTTCAGGTATTTTGGCTTAAAAACGTAACTTAAAGACTCAAAGAGGAATACTTGAAGCAATACATCACAAATATATTAATAAATAAATGAGGAAAGGTCAACAAATACGGAAAAATTAGACAAAAAAGGTCAAAAATGTCAAAAAGGAGAAAATCGCGCCGCCACGCCCCAATGCCCAGCCACGCGCGCGCCCAGCTGCCCTCCGTGCGCGCCGACGCCCATTTCGCCCCATTTTTGCGCGCAGCCGCCCATGACGTCATGCTGACGTCATCAATGACCTCAGCAATTGCACTCCGCATTTTTGCAATTTTTTAACATTTTTTCACTCACTTTTTCTCTCCATCCTCACCTATAAATACCCCCTTCCCTTCACTTCTAAAAACACCTCAAAACCATTCTTCTCTTCTCTTTCTTTCTCTCATTTCTTAGTTTTTAAGCTTTTCTTAGTTTCTTTCTTAGTTTTTAGTTAAATTCTCTTAGTTTTAGAGTTCTTCTCTTTTTGAGAAGAACTAGTTATGTTTTTGTAATTTATTAGCTTTTTGATTCAATAAATGGGAGTGCAAATTCCGCTTGGAGGTTTTCCAGCAACGGGAATAGCATCGAAGTTCTGTAAGGATTTTATTTTCTTTACAGTTATTTTTTATGCTTTATTCTTACATGTTATATTTAATTTGTCTGTGATTAAATTAAACTCTGCTGGCTGTTTGTAAACTTGATATAATAATAATGTTGTTATGCTTGCGAAATATTAAATAGGTGAAAATTTCTAAAATGAATTGATTTTATTTTTATTTAAGATTTTATATTAAGAATGTTAGAGAGAAATATATTATTTTTAATTATAAACTTAAATATGAAAATTAGATTTTAAGGTTTAGTTATCCGGTCTAATTTAGAGTAGTGCTCTTTTATTTGTTGGTACAATCGCTCAGTAGTTAGAGTGAAACTCTATTTCAAAAGTTTTTATAAGAATTATTATGTGAAAATGTATTGACAACATGTTTTCAGTAGTGGTTTTAAAACTTGAAAGTTAGTACTCGGATAATTAAATTCTTATGTTTAATTTGGACACCTTGAATAAAGTTTAAACTATCTAACCCCACCAAAGGTGGCATTTAAATGGTTCATTTTCAATCTCTTAGAAAAAGGAATTAATTTAATTAACCAAATTAGTTATCAACCCCACCCATACCCATAGGTGTTAATTGATTTGTTTAGTTAACAAATAATATCTAACCCCACCAAAGGTGGTATTCATATAAAAAAGAGAGAATCAATAAAATATCAATTTATATCTTTAATAACCTAGATAATATGAGCAAGCATAATTAATTTAGTTATTATATCCATAAATACTCCACTATTATAAATGATAAAATTTGCATAAATATTTATTGAATCTGTATCTATGTTTATTTTTATGTTATTAGATTATATTTATTGAATCTATATCTATGTTTATTTTTATGTTATTAGATTATATTTATTGAATCTGTATCTATGTTTATTTTTATGTTATTAAGATTAGAAACACAAAAACCAAACTATCGTGACAGGATGTTTAGGATTTAATTTCGTTTTTAAAAGTTTGAATAATAAATTAAAAACCACATACATTCCTTCCTTAGATCAACCTTGGGAGTATACTTATCATTTTCTTCGAAATGATTTGTGCACTTGCGAGAGTTTTATAAATATTAAAACCAAAGTATTGGTAAGAATTGGTGATGCCGGTTTTCGTTCATCAATCACCTCAGTCACGAACCAGATAGAATGCTCTGACACAGAACTAAGAGTTGATTTGACCCACTGGTTTATTACATCGACCAAACCATACAAGTTCATCCTTTCAAAGGAAATACATCTTGAAAATACATGGGTCTGGCATTACAAATGCATTCTATTAAAAATATTTTTATTGTTTAAACTTACAATACTTTTAAAGTTTATTAAGACATAACCTGACCCCCCAAAGAGTTAAAATTTCCTCAAATGTTTAGACATATGACCAATGTTCACATCATTTGCCTCCCCTATTAAGGGAAATAACTTGGCTTGAATCTTGATGATTTTATTGTGAACACTGGTCACTATTTCAATGGGAGTCAAACTCGACATGAGCATAAAATGTTCCAAGTCTTTAGCAACACCCATCACCTTGAGAAAGACCCTCTCAGACTACTTCATGTGGAATTTTTCCCAATGGGATAACTACTCCTTGCAAGCGATGAGCTCACACTTGGTCTCTTTATACAGGGAGCCTTTTCCAATAGCACCACATATTTGGCTCGAGTCAAAGCATGGCTATCTTTTTCTTGTATGAACTAATGGTTTAAACTCTTTACACCTCGAGCCCTACTTAGTTCATAAAGGAGTTGCACCTTAAAACAATCCAAATGAAGTGAGGTTAAAAAAATAAAAAATAAAAAGAAGTTGGACTGACACACCTGGTACAAAAAAGGTGATTGATCATGACCTTAGAGCCCACATCCTCACATATGGCATCAAGCTACCTCTTATGTGCCATATAGGAAAGGTGGCATATATAATGGGCCAAATTTTCTGGTGTGATAACCTAGTACAGATCCACCCTATCAATGTTTGTGGTTAGGTTATCAATCGTACCCTTCCTCTTCCTTGAACCCCTAACAAGGCAAGCAAGCACTTATAGACCCGAACTAAGGGGTGGTGAGGTATATTGATCCAAGGATGTTAGTTAGGGCTCAACTACATTCAAAGGCATTGGGCTGAGCATGGGCTCATCAATGGTCACCTTCCTTTTCCTTTTAGACGAAGTTGGGATGCCCTCTTACCCAAATGACTTAGTTTTCTTCTTCCCCTTTGAAGAGCCCATCCCTTTTGAGGAGGTGTAGATTTTTGGGAGCTCGTCCCTGATGAGTGATCTTACTTTAAGCCGCACCAATAGATCATCATAATTGAACTCCATGGAATCTAAAAATATAAGGGTAATGAGGTGTTAGTTTTAAGGGGTCGAGCAAAAAAAAAGTGTGTTAAGTCTCAGGATTAGTTCACGAGAGTTAGGGACTACTTGGAACCTGCCCCTATATTCTATGGGAGGGATCTGGTGCTTAAAGGATTCCTAGAGTTTAGAATTATCCTGTGAAGGAGCTCCATTGAGCCCTACCTCATCAACCTACATGTAACAAAGCATAGAGTGCTTAATAATTGCCTTCACAGAGTTTTTTTGAACAAATAGTTCTGGATATATTCAATTGTTGCTTTGCCTATTCACTTAAGGTCATGATGAAAGAGCCCATATTCCTTATCACAACCTTACTATTAGCCCATGTGATCCTCATTAACCTCACATTACTATCTCAAGTTTCCCACTAACCTGAGACATAGAAGAAATATTCCTTCCAATTCTTCTCATTCTCAGGGGGGCCACGTTTATGCCCTGGTCTTGCTTTACTAGGCCTCATTGAACTCAAGTATCTCCAACTCCACCCTGAGCTCTCTGTATATCAGTGTGAGGCATAACAGGTACCTTCATCCATTAGGCATCAACCGACCTAACACGAGCTGAGTCCTGGCCAAAATATTTCTTATAAAGGGGTACAGAGGAAATCTAACCCCCAATAATAAACATGGAAGACTATCTATATAGCTGAAGGTGTGTCATTGTCATAAGCCCTCGACATAAGAATCATTATTTGAACCAAGGAGGGAATGTCATATGTTCTCTTTATCCTCTTCTCATCCTGAGGTTATAGGCCACTGGTATTGACCTTGGTCTCCCAAACTTTGGTATAGTCTGTAGGCTCTCCAGTCCCTTTGTTCTTTGTTTTCTTCCTTCATGACCTCAGGACTGATATCTGAGTCTAATGCACATTCAACCTATTTATAGGTAGGGCCAATGGTTGAGAGGTGAAGGTAGAAGGTTGTGGCTGGGATAGGTCCCTCTCACTCGAGGTGTTTGTTTCATTGGAATACCCTATGTCATCATTTTCTAGCTAACTTGAGAAAGTGAGATATTGTGGGCTCTCCTAGGAGGCAGAGCCTGAGGTACTTTCTTTGTACATGGTATCTATCTACAAAATATCATGAAACATGAAAAAAGTAAGGCACGAGACGTAGAAATTACCTAGGGTCGAGTTTGAAATAAAAGGGTAATGATTTTTTAAACTAACCTAAAAAGAAAGTATAAAACTGTTAGACTCGAGAAGCTTTTTTCTAAAACTTGAGCAAGTAAGCTAGGTGTCGAGTTGATTTCTTACGACTGAGCTAAAACATTCTATGGCTCAAACTGATATGACAAAGCATTTTCTTTTGTGAATTTTTGTTTGATATGTAGGAAATGTTGAAATGAGGAGAGACCCTAGCTCCTCCTTATATAAAGGTGGATATATTTTTTTCTCCAATCAACTAACAAGCATTTATTTGAACGTTTCAAATTGATGCTCGGTTGCTATTCTTCCACCCTTATTGAAGAACTAAGTTGAAAGAGTATGGGGATTAGATGTTTGGACATATAGATCGACCCTAAGCTTGATCCAACTAATAGCCCAATTCATCAAAAAGGATCTGCTTGTACTCGTGTCTACAACCACACTCATAGGAAAGATCCACCTATGATTTCAAGCTTTGGTGTAAGAAGGTCAACAAACATCTCGAGATCTAGGGTGATCAACTACTAGCCTGAGCTATATGGTGGTCAAGCTCAAGTTGTAAATGTATTTTCTTTTACTTTTATACCCCTCTAACACATTGTGATGTGTATACCCTATGTAATCGACACATGTACATGTGATACTCTAAATATACATGTGCCTTATAAGAGAGCCACATATTCTCACACAATTTTCTAATTTCTCTCTAGTTTCTCTCTTTGTAAATTGGATCAATCCCAATAGCTTTTATATAAGTTCATTTTTTGACTTTGTTGTTTCTATCCTTGATCTAACTCTACGATCTCTTTTATATTTTTTGGTTAATGAGTTATTTATATGATTTATTGTGGTATTTTGGTTTGATCAATTTAAATTTATGCAACCCATTGGGCATATAAAATGTTTAGAGTTCGAGTCCCAACAAAAGTCGTGTTTGTAGTATAAATATCCAACCAAATTATGCAAAGTGTTGGTTGATTTGACATGCTTTTCAATGGATTTGTGATGTGTTAGACATATATCTAATTTGCCTTCAATGAGTTGGGGTTAAGTTTAGCAAGTTAGATATCTGTCTAGTTGGATTCCAATAAATTAGACATATATTTGTTTCAACTCTAGTGGGTTAGGTGAAATATGGTAAGTTAGACACTTGTCTAATTGAATTATGATGAGTCAGACATGTATCAAATCCAACTTTAACTAGTGGGATCATCAACAGATCAAAATTTAGTCAATTGGACAATTGTCCGATTTAATTATACATGTGTCCAACTCAACTTCGACTGAGGAGGCTACCGTTCGACTAAACTCTAATTAATGGATAATTGTTTAATTCTATTCGATCAAATTGGACACTTATGCAATTATGACTAACCAAATTGGATAAATGTCCAATCGAAATTCAATTACAATTGGTAATAAAAATTAAGAATATTTTTGTCATAATATGTAAAAAGTCAAGTAAGAAAGGATGATATTTGAATTTTGACTAACATAGAAGTCATTATAGCATATAACCCTATTTTATTTTATTTGACTTTTGTTGGATAACAACCAAAACTTCTCATCCTTTATCATCTCAATTTTAACTAATATAGAAGTCATTATAACATATAACCCTATATTTATTTTGTTTCACATTTCATGGATAACAACCAAAACTTCTCATCTTTTATCATTCTACATACCATAACAACTATTCGTCAAATAAATGGATGAGGTTTAAACTAAAAATTTATTTTTATTTTTAAGTTAATTATGTTTTATGCCTACGACGTATATAATGAGTTACAAAAATATCTAAAAAAATTTACATAGTTGTAATTATACCTAGAACATTATGTGTAACGATACAAAGATATCCAATTGATAACTATCATTTACTTTTTTAACATAATGGTATCACATGTATTAACTATGTATTAAAATTGAAATGTTTGTAGCCAACTACAAATGTTTTGGTCATGTTTGCAACCGTCCAAACATATGTTTTACCATATTATTCTTAAGAAAATGTATTGGAGTATACTTGATACAATTCAATTAAAAATTAAAGGACGATTATTAATTAAATATATTTTTATCATTATATATAACGTATACTTATATCTATCTATATTATTTTAAATCTTTTTTATAATTCATTTGTTGACGTAGGAACCCTTTCTTTTCTTTTTTGGTGTTGTAAAAGATTATTATTAAGCAGCCGACTTTAACCATCCCAAGTCCCATTTATCTTTGGTGACTAAAAGGCTGAATCCGCTTTCAATGCGCCAAGAAAATCCCGCGCTTTTCCCTTCCTTTCTACTTCTCTCTTTTCGTATACTTTCCCTTTCTTTCTAAACGTAATTTCTATACAATGTGAATCCAATTCCCATTCCGACTTCTATCCTGTTTTCCTTCCAACTAAACACCATAGCAAGCGAGAATTCTCAAGGGCACGAAACTTCAACTCTCCCGATTTTTCATTATTCTGAATTCTAGGGAATTCTCCTATCCCAATGCTCATCCGCTAGGTTAATTCTTCCTTCGAATTTCTTTATTTCAACTTTTAATTTTTTTCTTTTGATTTATTAGATCTGGATTTCATTACGCTTCATTAAAGTAGATCGGATCGTATTTCCGTTATTCAGAAACTGTAAATTTCAGATCGCGCTTTCAAAATTTTCATATTGCTTTTTTTTTTCATTGTTTGTGGTTGGATTTGTGTGTCCCGTTATTAACCAGCGAAGAACGTTATAAGTGTGTTTCTAAATTTGAAAGTACCCTAATATGTACAATAATCCACAATTTTGAAACATTTTATCGACACATTATAGTTAATATCTTCTGTGGAGGATGCTTATTCTTGGATACGGGATGATGATACCAAAGGATGGTTAAGTATATGGTGCTTATTTTGTATCTATTTCATTAACCTGGATCTTAATTGCATGAAACCTATAAATAATAAATTGTAATCCTCCTGCAGTAAGTTTTCATGTAGAACCTGCAGTTTCTGCTATTATTTAATTTCTGAAATTGTATAATTATTTCGCTGAAGTTTAATTTGCAATTGATGAAAACATTGACTTGCTAGGCTTAATGGCATCTCTATTATGTTCCTTGCTAGCTTTGATTAAGTCACATTCTTTTTAATTTTGGGTCTTAATATCCTTGTTTAATTGTTCTTTTATTAGTACGTGTTACAATACAATGGTTCTCATGAAAGCGTGATTCTCTTTCATACTCAGGTCATATTTTCACATTCTGTATCGTTCTGTTTCTGTTATAATAAGACCTGTCATCTTCAAAAGGAAACAGGTCTTAACATTAGTCACTTGATAAGCAATGATTGAATTGGCCATTTCAGTTCTAAGGATGCTGACAACCTGTTATACTTATGATTCATTTATATTTGGGTGGTTGGTCACTGGATCAATTGGAATTCTAGCTGTCATCTATGTATTTCTTAAATGGCGGAGGAGGACATCTCTCAATTGGGTTAAAGCAGCAGCTAGAGCAAAGAAGAAAGTCTGGAAGAAGTTAAAAGTTCCACTTTCACATCATACATGGATGGACGATTTTACTTATAGCAACCAGCCATCAACATGTTGTGTTTGCTTGACTTCCCTAGTGTCCCCACAAAACCTAGGAACCAAATCCTCCTCATATATTCCTATCCATCGTTGTTTAGTTTGTGGTGTAGCAGCTCATTTTTATTGTTCTCAGCTAGCTGTAAGAGATTGCAAGTGTGTGGCACAAGCTGGTTTTAACCATGTTCGGCACCACTGGTCAGAAAGATGGGTTGATGTGGATGACAGTCCTGAGACGTCTGCTTTCTGTTTATATTGTGATGAGCCATGTGGGGTTCCTTTTATTGATGCTTCTCCTACATGGAAATGCCTATGGTGCCAGCGCCTCATACATGTCAAATGTCATTCAAAAATGTCAAAACAATCTGGTGATGTTTGTGATTTGGGTCCCTTGCAGAAGATCATCCTTTCTCCTCTTTACGTGAAAGAAGCTGAGGGTCACAATGGAGAAGGAGTACTAAGTTCTATTACCATGGAAACTTTGACCCCATCTGCCTGTAGTAATTTTAGAAGAAAGCGCCAACGTAATAAACATGTAAATGGTCATTCAGTTAATATTAAGCTACAGGATACCTCAAAAATAGGTGCAACACTTGAATATGTGTTCAATGATAAGAATATTGATGACTCGAAGAAGGGTAACATGCTGTTGAATGTCAAGGGAATTTGTGATGGATTAATGCAGAGAAAGGGTAGAACTACGGTGTCTAGTCAGATGAAAAAGTATACGCTGCTTGACTTACCACAGGATGCAAGACCACTTTTAGTTTTTATTAATTCCAGGAGTGGCGGTCAGTGTGGATCTTCACTTCGAAGGAGGCTGAACGTGTTATTAAATCCCGTGCAGGTTTTATTTAAGCTCTTTGAATTTTTCTCACTGTGAACTCCTATACTGTGGCAATGAGGTTTTAGGAGAAAAGTGGGTGGGTGGATGGGTGGGTGTGATTTAACTGTCAACCATGCATATTCTTCAATATATTAAATGTGCTAGCCACTTGGTTGTCCTGAAATCTGTGTGAAGAATTAGGTGGTTATAATGAGATTTTGTATCACCATATTTATGTCATCAGTCATAATTTCTTCTTAGGTCTTCCATAGTTCCTAGATTTTCATGTGCCATAGGAGTGCTGACTTTACTCATGTTAGTACTCAATGCCTTTTGTAAATGATAATAACCTCTAGGCAATGTTATTCTTTGTTTTGAGTGATTTAAGTGTTTTGTCTTATAGCATGATCCTTTTGCTGTAATTCTTCATTACATCTTCTAGTGAAAACATTCATGAGAGGTGTGGACAAAAAGGTTAATTAGTCAACAAGGAATGGGAGATGACAGAATTGGAAAAATTGTATGGGAATATTGATCTAAATTTGATCAGTTTTGACATGCTTGAAAGTACCTATAGATAATTTGTTGATTGAACTTTGCAGTAGAACCCATTGCATAACTTGGTTCATGGGTTAATCATTAAGTCTATTGTCATGATTTGCAGGTTTTTGAGCTGAGTGCTTCTGCAGGCCCAGAGGTTGGTCTGGAGTTGTTTAAGAATCTACATTTTAGAGTTCTAGTCTGTGGGGGAGATGGCACTGTTGCCTGGGTCCTTGATGCAATAGAAAAACATAATTTTGAATCACCACCACCTGTTGCTATTCTTCCCCTTGGCACAGGAAATGATTTGTCACGGGTACTGCGATGGGGACGAGGTTTCTCTATGATTGGTGGACAAGGAGGATTAATTACACTTCTGCATGACATCAACCATGCGGCAGTTACAATGCTAGACCGCTGGAAAGTAGATATTAAAGAGGAAAAATCGCAAGATCATCCAAAACAAGGGCATTCGAAATTCATGATGAACTATTTAGGTACCTCTCTAATTTATGGATGCAAATAACTTCTTTTTTCCTGTTTCACCTTTGATAATTTTATTTTGTAGGGATTGGTTGTGATGCAAAGGTTGCGTATGAGTTTCATGTCACTCGGAATATAAATCCAGAGAAGTTCAGTAGTCAGGTAGCTATATTATTATTTCAACCTAGACTTGGTAAATTAATGAAAAGATCTTTGGACCATTGTTTAAATCCTATTCAGGGGTGATTGTTTTAAGATATTTGATCAGATTGAGAGTATATGTTTGAGCCCTATATGAGCGCCTAATTAACTGATGATGTTTCCTTTTGTAATGTCCGAAGAGGGTTTCCTACCTTAGTTGTATCACGATTTTACTTTTGGTATCTTTTTTACCTAGATTTTTGAGGTGGTATTTTAGTAGTACTTCCAATTAAAAAAATGTATCAATTTGGTGCAATTTATCATTTAATTAGAGATTTTTCATAAGTGCATTAATATATGTGTGATATTCAGAAGATATTTTCAAGGTATTTTGTGATAAGAAATTAATTGATTATTTAAAAATACTATTTGAATACATGTGAAAAATCCTTAATTAGATGACAAATTGTACCAAATTGGTAACTTTTTTTAAATGAGACTTAAGGTATTTCCTCAAAAATCTAGATAAAATAGGTTACTAAAAGTAAAATTGTGGTACTATTAAGGTAACGAACCCTCCTAAAGATACTTAGCATTTTTTATGAGCTAAAATTGTTTGTTTGATATTCAAAACATAATGAGTTTAAGCCATGGAAACTATGCCGATAATTTTAATCAAGAAAATATTTAAAAAAAAAAAACTGTTTGTTACTTGTTAGTTCTATGTGCTATATGTCATTTAATCAATTGTTTATTAACATTTCATGCAGTTTGTAAATAAGTTACGATATGCCAAAGAAGGTGCAAGGGTAATAATGGATAGAACGTGTGCTGACCTACCATGGCAAGTTTGGCTTGAAGTTGATGGGAAAGACATTGAAATTCCAAAGGTGCTCTTAAGTCACGGTACTTTTTATTTTTATTCCAATTTTTGTTATAGATGATATTTACTCTATGTTTATAAGCTACACCTCTATTTATTTTTCTATTTTATGTTTCTCTTTGACTAGGACTCCGAGTGTTTAATTATACTCAATATTAGCAGCTACATGGGTGGAGTAGACCTTTGGCAAAATGATTTAGAGCATGCTGATAAATTTAGTCTGCAGTCCATGCATGACAAAATGCTTGAGGTTGTGAGTGTATGTGGTGCATGGCACCTTGGCAAACTCCAGGTCTATATAAACTTTGTATTTTCTTTTACCAAAAGAAATTTAGAACATCTCCATGCTCCTGTGAGTTTATTTACATGGAAAGAAAGGGCTTCTGGTGCAATGTGTCCGTTTCTTTTTATACATAATTATGTCTATAAATAGCAAAACTTATGATGCAGGTTGGACTTTCACAAGCTAGGAGGCTTGCTCAAGGTAATGTCATACGAATACATGTTTCAAGCCCTTTCCCAGTTCAAATAGACGGAGAGCCATTTATACAACAACCAGGGTGCCTGGAGATAACACATCATGGGCAGGTAAGAATTTGTTTTTTTTGTAATATAACAAACATCATGGTTCTTTCCAAATTCTGTGTTATCATGTTGACATCTTGTAAATTGTATTTCTGAGGGAATAAATCTGCAACTAGTATTTGTTGCCAATTAATGTGATGCTGTATGTTGGTTCCCAATGCACACACTTGGAAGTAGGAAGCATAATTTGTAAACTCGTTTTCTTCGGTTCACTCTACTGATATATCTAGCAACTCTTATATAAGAGGCTGAATCAGTATGTTAGCGGTGTTTGCCATTGATAACTTTAGAAAATGTGATTTTTTTTTTCTGTGGCATTTAAAAGGTATTCATGCTGAGGAAGGCTTCAGTTTCAGAGGAACCGAGGGGGCATGCAGCTGCAATAATGACAGATGTATTATTAGATGCTGAATGCCAAGGCATTATCAGTGCCTCTCAGAAAAAGATACTTCTCCAGCAGATAGCTCTCCATCTTTCATGATTTGATTTACATTGTCTGCTTTCTACACTTCACCCTAAATTTAGTTTTTATTGCAGACTAATAATACCATGTTAATTTTTCCCAAAACCTTACATGTAAGTATGATACAACATACACATTCTTTTGCAGGAGCAGTTTCTTAGAACCCACAAAAGAGGGTTTCATCACGTAGGAGAGGCTATTGTACAAAATAGGTCCATGGGAATCATGAAATTGAGTTATAATCTCTATTATGGTTTTGTAATCAAATTTTGAATTAATCTCCCCTTCTATGGGTGCGAGTTGTTATTAGTTTCTCTGTGGCGGAAATTAACTTTTATAATATTTTTCACGCAAGATAACAGAATTAATTTTGAATTCCATTTTGAAGGGAATGAGGCTACAAAGATATTAAGACATGATTATAATATAATCGAACCATAGATGAAATTGTCGATTTGTGTGGTTTTAGCATGCTTGTTATGTAACTATGTCCAGATGGCATTAAATATATTTTGGTATTTACGTGCAGATAGCAGATTATTGTCATCAATAATTTAGCCGAGGCGGTCGAGGTAAATGTCTTACATTCAAAAAGTTTAGACCGACGGAACTAGGGAATATGGGGTATGGACAATGGCACCTACATTCCATGTAAAATTTGATATTTTCATTGATTTAAAATATATTTTATGTAAATATAAATATAAGTAGGGGTAAATTTGTTATTTGGCACTAAGAAAATATGAGTCTAGGTATTCTATCCCAAATTATCCATATCTTAATTATAGAGTGAAATGTCTTTTTTTTAATGATAATTACTGAAGTTGTTGATAGAAATTTTATTAAAGATTTAATTTTTTTTTAAATAAGAATATACATGTCACCATGTGATTGGGAGAATAGAGAATGGATAGATAATTTGGGATATAATATTTTCGACTCAAAAAATATATAGAAATAAAGGTTTTAAGCAAACCTTGGAAAAAAACTCCAAAAATTCTCTATTTGAGTATTCAGACTGGTAACTTGCCAATTGCAGTAATGGCTTGATGAGCGGTGCTAAGTCATCGTGTTTTGCCCGCCAATAGGGTTGGATGTATATGTTTAAGGGGATATGTGTTCCTTTCTATATGTATAGGAATCTACATATAGATATACAAAGGAATCTACATACACATACAAAGGATTTGATTTGATTTGCTTTTTTCCAAAATTATTTTTTGAAGTATGTTATGTGGCTGCAACTAGAAGCTGATCTTTCACATCAGAAAAAATAATAGTTCTTAGCTATAATTTCACGAACCTATCCAACCTTTATTATCCTTTGCTCATATGATTTAGTGCGTCGTGTAGAAAGAGTCTGGGCAAAAGCCGTTTGAGATTGTTTAAGGCGTCGTAAGTCCCTTCTGCACTCCTAACCCTACACAGAATGTTCTGTTCTAATATAAATCCTCTTGGGGTATTTAGAGATCATAGCAGTAGAAATAATCCCCAGTAGTGCTTCTAAAACCGCAAGTCAAGAAACGCATCTTACAGATGATGACATCAACTTCCATGTTTGGTCTGAAACTTATTCTCTTTGTCCAACTTCCAAATGCCCACTGAATCCTTAGAACCCTTAAAAGTTCTATAATATTTTTTAGCTTTCCTCTTGTAAAAATAGGCTAAACAACACATATCGTTCTTTAACTTTTACTCATTTTATATTTTTATCTATTAATTATTTTTTCCTAATATTTGGTTCCTAACTTTTTGAATTTGATAATTTTGATCAAAATTGTTCATTCTTATAAAGCTAACATAGTTTAAAAAACTGACCGTAGTCCTCCAACTTTTACTCATTATACACTTGAATTTCTTAAGTATTTTTTTTGTCAAGATTTAATCACCGAATTTTTTAAATTTAATAATTTTAATCCAAATTATTAGTTATTAATTAAATGTAACTTTTGATGTTTAAAACTCGCATGTATCACATGTGAATCTTAACTTTATTACTTTTGTAAGGTAGTGTTGCTTTTATGGATATATAAATTGTATTGTTTTTATAGAGATTCATATTATATTAATATAGTTTGCATAACCAAACGAAAAGTTAAATTTAAGTGCCAAAGGCATGGAAGAAATTAATAAGTCAAATAATTAATAGTAATAGCATGGTAAAAGTTATATATTTTTTGGTTAAATTTATTAATGTATTGTTAAAAGGGTGAATTATATAAATAATTCTTAAATTTTTCTATATTCTATATTTTGGTACTTTCATATATTATGGATAACCAGTAGATATCTCTCTTTTTGTCTGTTAGAATTATCACTTCTTAGCTTTCAATTCGTCTTTTACTATTAAATGAAATGTGAATAACTTGTCCTCTTCTCTTTGAAACAAGAGGTGCTTCTAGTTCTGTCGGTGTTTAAAATAATTTTGTCTGTTCTATATTACTATATCTCTAGAATCAATAATTTTATATGAGAAACTACACATGTAATTTGATCTTTGTATTTTTCTTTATAATTTAATCTATTTATTTTTAATTTTTAGATTTTGGTAACTTTACTTTTTTTATATATATTTTTAAAGTTGAATTTCAAATTGGTCTCAAATTTAAAATAAATTTGTGAAAATTAATAAGTAATTGGTTAAATTATAAAATAAAGAAGTAAGGGAGTCAAATTGTGAAAATGAAAGGGAATAAATCATATAAAAATAATAATTAAGAGACTAAAATATAAAATCTGAAAAAAATTTAGGTATTATTTATGAAGTTTTTGTAGTTATTAATTTGAAATTTTGAATTGTTGAAAACCCTAACAGTGTTCACGTAAATTTGTATCATCTGATGTTACATTTGATTGAGAATTAACAATTTGGATAAACATTGTCAAATTTGAAAATTTAAAGGATCAAATCTTATAAAAAAAATAGTTAGAGGATGAAAGTATGGAATGAGTAGAGGTTAAGAGATTGTGTTTGTTGTTAAGTCGAGTTTTTAATATCATATGTTAAATTTAATTAAGAATTAATGATTTGGAATAAAATTATCAAATTTAAAAAGTTAGCATACCAAATATTATGAAAAAAATAATTAAGAGATCAAAGTATAAAATGATTAAAATTTAAATGATCATATATATTATCTACAAAAAAGGTCAAACTTGTCCCCGTCTATAATCCTTCTACTATTGTTGTTCAAATAGTGTTCGGCTCAGATTCAGAAACATATATTCATATATATGGGATAATAGAGATCTAAAATGATATAGAAGTGAGGGCAATAAAGGATTAATTTAGGTGCAATTTGCATACAAATCTAACTTGCTTTCATTGTTAGAAAAAACATGGTGTGTTGTGTCATCTTGCTTAATACTAGATGGACAAGTTTAAAGATGTTGTAATTACTCACGTTTAAGTAGGTCTTAATAATGGATATGTTACTACAAGTAGATCCAAATTTCACTTTTGATTTATCTAGGTCAACACTTTTATAAACTATCTAGATAGAGATCTAGCTCTATGGTCCCAAATATGATGCCAACTGAAACTATAGTAGTTGTTCATTATAAGATGACATACATGTTGTAATCTCACTTCTTTTCTATAGACCATGAATACAAACTCTATTATTAGAGTAACTAGTAGTAGAATGTTTTTCGATCTAAGATACACACTGATGATCACCTATCTTTCCACGTTCATGGAAATCAAACCATGAAAAAAGACACAAATCCAAAGTCATCCATGATGATGGAAAAATAAAGAGAGATCTAGATAGGAAGGTTTTAGTCACTTTCTCTAAACAAATAAGACCAATATACTCGTGTGAATAGTGCCAAATCAATGATGAGTTCATATGTCTTGTCCTCATGTTCACAAGAAAATCTATTATTAAAGATCTGTATATGTAATTAGTCAACAATTCTCATATGATTATTTCTATATAGGCTCAACTAGAGAAGTAAGTCAAGACAAATGGATAGTAAAAAAAAATTAAGCCTGAAGATGTTAGCCTTATTGAAGTTGTTTTGACCTAGTCCAACCGAAATGTTAAAGCCCAAAATGAAGTCTTGATAGAAATCTCCCAAACCCAAGACACAATATTGAATGAAGTTTAATCTTTACACCAAAATTTTCAAAATAAACTCGAATTCTTAAAAACCACAAAACCAAAAAGAACTTAGAAAATAAAACAATAGTCATCCATTTGTTCTGTCATGATGATCCCAATAAGGAGCAAACAAGAGCTAGAAGATGCAAGTGACCAAATTTCTAGAAGAGAACCATCGTCAGAAACAAAGACAATGGATAAAGAAAGAAAAACAACCTATTTCAGTTAATTTTAAACATAAATACGTGGTTAACTGATAGTTAATTAATCATGCTTGTTTAATATTAATTAGATTATTAAATATATGAATTAAAATTATTGGTTCTTTATTATAAACATAAATACGAGATTAATTAGATTTACCATTTGTTATTAATTAAAATCGCTTAATGTTTTTGTATCTATCAATTAATTTTAATTAAATTATGCTTCTTTTCTAAATAACTAATAAGTCATTTAATTGCCACCTTAAGTCGGGTCTAATAGTTTAAACTTTTATCAAAAGGTCAAAGTTAGGTTTATAATTTATGTATATGAAAAATATGTCATCGATATATTTTTCAACAATAATTATTATAAAAATATTTGAAATAGAGTTATCTAAAGATCCAAATAATCAAATGTAAAATAGAAGAGTTGAGTATAGATCACATTCATATGTAAGCTTTACATACATAAATCTTTTAAACTTCAATGTTGTAATGGAGTGTTTTCATTTACTATTGTTTGAGTGTTGATTAATTAAATCACTTTGAAACTTAAATACCTAAAAACAACAAAATATACCTGTGATTTCAAAGGATAGATTTATTTTAAAAATGTAAAA
This sequence comes from Hippophae tibetana, assembly GCA_037013495.1. Taxonomy (NCBI): domain Eukaryota; kingdom Viridiplantae; phylum Streptophyta; class Magnoliopsida; order Rosales; family Elaeagnaceae; genus Hippophae; species Hippophae tibetana. The sequence continues at coordinate 79,380,682 of CM072812.1, read as the reverse complement.
AAATTATAAAAATACAAATCTATGTTATCATTTGAAGTGCATAAAGTCATGATATATTAAGTTCTTTTAAGCACTCATTAGCAGAATCCTACAAGGTGATGAACTTATAACAAACCTGCTAAACCACATAAGCAAGGTCTTTGTTGTAATTGAAGTTTTGGAATTCCAAAAAGTTGAAAAATAATTATTTCTTCAAGACAAATGATGTGAGGTCTCAAAATTAAAAAAAAGTATTATATGAGACAAGAAAAACTCTTCTTCATCTTCAACAAAATACGAAAACAATCAAAAGAACATTTGTCCTCAGTATACCACCTATTAATGAATTAGTTTAAGGAAAACTCATGATAGAAAACATTGACATCACATAAACCAGCCTAGCTATTTTATACAAGCTTATTAAAAAAAACTAATACAAGATCATTGCTTCTCACAAAAGCTTAAAAAGACCCTAAAGCAATTAGTGATACTACTACATGTCATTGTTTCCAAAGAAGCTCATAGAAGCCTACAAAATACAAAAGAAAGTCACCTAGTTGGAAACCTTTTAAAGAAAAGAGGTACAAATTTATAAAAAAAAGAAACAACCAAAGCTTTATGGAGACAAGTGCTTTATTTGTGGAAAAAAAGGGCATTGCGATAAACAATTTCCAAAAAAGGAAAAAAAACTTCCTAAAAAACTCATCCATTTCATTGAAGGATCAGATTTTGAAGAACCATGGTTTGATTGGACTACTCAATCAGTTGAAGCAGTATTTCAAGTTCATATTCTGATCCCAACATAAATGAGTTTGTTAACCAAATAATCCAAGTACCAGCTAAAACCTAGGTAATTGTTTAGATCATATATTAAATAATCCTAATTGCACCTCAAAATCAACTTATAAAATTATATGAGTAGATATAGGAGCATCAATATCACTATCCATAGTAAAAACCTCCCAAAAAGCCAATAGACACTACTACAAAAAGTACTATGACCTTGGTTTTTAACCGTGGTCATAGGTCTATGGTCACGGTTATAAGAACCGAGACCTAAGTGAGAGAGACCATAGGTACCTCCTTTGGCCTCGGTTTTCTAATAACTGAGGCCATAAGTACCAATATGGCCTCGGTTTTCTAATAACTTAGGCCATAGGGTATACATAAATTAAAAAATATATAATTTATAATTACAATATTAAAAATAATATTATACTAAAATTAAAAGTATAATTACATTCGAAAATTTATTTTACACTAAAACATAATAAAAATTACTATTACAAATTGACTTTTTTCTATTAATTACAAGCATAAATATGCTACAAAAAAGATTATAATGATAATTCTGGATTTTCAACTGATTGAAAAATCTCTCAAGTCTTTCTTGACTCCATCTTCTACAAACCAGTACCAACACCAGTGAACCAGTGCAGTATACTAGCACCAGCACCAGTGCAGCACAGCGCAGCGTATCAACACCAGTGCAGGGCACTAGCACCAACACCAGCGCAACACACTAGCACCAACACCAACGCATCCGCACCAATGCAATGCACCGGCAACAACACCAACACAGCGTACCAGCACCAGCACTAGCACCAGTACCAGAATTAGTACCAACGCAGCGCACCAGCACTAGAAATTTCATCCTCATTTCCTGCATCTTCTACTTTCTCACAAGTAGACAGACAATGTATAATGTTTATCAGAGTGATGAGATGGTTAGTGGGGGAAAATTATTTCAATATGCATTTCAATGTCAACTCATCAAGTCTATGTAAGTGATTTCTCAACCTTCATTAAGGATTTCTCATCATTTTTTGGAAAATCTTCATATCCATCAATGGTCTTCCCCCCCAAATTGAGGCCTGGTGCGCCTGGTATGCTTGGTACGTCTGATGTTGCTGCACCTGGTGCCTACCATGAAAAAGAAAACATAAAAAAAACTACAATAGCATGTGATCATTCATAGGCCTTATGGATGGGCAAAAAAACCGCGGGTTCGGTTATCCGCGGTTAACCGAACCGGCGATTCGGTTTTTAACCATGTAATTTTGGGGACGGGTTCGGTTTTGGGTAAAAACCGAACATAAAGGAGCGGGTACAGTTTGGTTACGGTTATACTCAAAACCGTACCAGCCCGTACCCGAAATTAATTAAAATTTATTTATTTAAATAAATTATATATTAATTAAAATTTATTTATTTAAATAAACTATATATTAATTAAAATTTATTTATTTTAAACCTAATATATAAACCTATTTATGCCAAACCCTAATTCCCACTCAAACTCTCAATTCTCAAACACAGAAACACACTCGGCACCTCTCTTTTTTCTTAATCTTTTAGAGGCTCAGAGGCCAGATCAGTAGACCACATCCGGCCATCCCTAATTTTTCTTCCATCTTACAACGTCGCATCGTCGCCAGTCGTAGTCGCCAGTCATCACCAGTTCGTTCACACTTCATAGCGCAAGCCATCGCTGTTCACAACGCAAGTCATCGTCGTTCACAGCATAAGCCATCGTCGTTCACAGCGCAAGCCATCGCTTTTTACAGCGCAAGCCATCGTCATTCACAGCGCCAGCCATCGCCATTCACAACGCAAGCCATCGCCATTCACAGTGCAAGCCATTGCCGTTCACAGCGCCAACCATCGTCGTTCACATAGCCAACCGTCGCCGTTCATTTCGGTATTGTTTTTGAAACCTGAATATCTGTTTGGAGATGTTGAAATATGGTTAACTTATATCTGATTGCTGAAATGATTATTGATATTTTTGTATTATGGTGGAAAGCTTTGCAGAACCTTGAGAAACTATGTTTTTTTCATTTCAGTATTGTTTCTAAAACCTGAATATCTGTTTGGAGATGTTGAAATATGGTTAACTTATATCTGATTGCTGAAATGATTATTGATATTTCTGTATTATGGTGAAGCTTTGTAGAACCTTGAGAAACTATGTTCTTGCTCCACACAATGCTGCAGTTATTGGTCAAGAATTAATGAGTTGCTTTTTGGATTGGAACATTGATCGTAAGATTTCAACCTTAACTTTATATAATTGTTCTACTAATGATTCAATGCTACCTGATCTGTTAGATTCATTAGATAGAACTTTAATGTTATTGTATGGCGATATTTTTCACATGCGTTGTGCTGCTCACATATTAAATTTGGTAGTGAAAGATGGATTAAATCTAATTTCTCAATGCATTGTTAAAGTTAGAGATAGTGTTGCATATTGGACAACAACACAAAAGAGAGAGGAAAAATTTAAAAAGATTGCATCTCAAGAGATGAAGTCTTCTTGTAAGAATTTATCTCTTGATTGTCAAACTCGTTGGAACTCTATTTTTTTAATGCTTAAAAATGCATTGTTTTATGAGAAAGTGTTTCCTCGTTTAAAACAATTGAATAAGAATTATAATAGTCTTCCTTATGCATTGGATTGGAAAATGGCAAGTACAATTTGCGATAAGTTAGAAGTATTTTACAAGGTTACTGAATTGATTTCTGGTTCCAACTATCCCACCATAAACATGTTATTTCCTCATATTTGTGACATCAAATTGTCATTATATAATTGGATTAATGATGAGGATGATTTGGTCAAGGGAATGGCGTCAAACATGCTTGTAAAATTTGATAAGTACTAGCAAGAAGTTAATATTGTCATGGCTATAGGAGTTGTTTTGGATCCTAGATTTAAGATGAATTATCTCAAATTCTATTTTCCAAGAATATATGGAGAGAATTCCATTTTTGAACTTGAAAAGGTGAGAACAAAGTGTTATGATTTGATAAATATGTATCGAACTAAACGAATTTTAGAAGAGAGTCGACAAATGGAATTTTCAACACGTTCCATTACATCTCAAAGTTCAAAAGGTACTAGTGTTCTTAATCCTAGTGGTATAAATGAGTATAAACAATGGAAATTAGTGTAAAATAAATTTGGATCTTTGAAATCTGAGTTAGACTCTTATTTAGAGGAGACTGATGTAGAAATTTCGGATGAAGAGTTTGATATATTGTCTTGGTGGAAGTGTAATAAATACAATTATCAAATAATGCATGATATGGCTAGAGATATCTTGGCTATTCCGGTCACCACAGTTGCTTCAGAATCTGCATTTAGTACAAGTGGTAGAATAGTGAGCAAACATCGTAGTAGACTCAAAGAAAATACATTGGAAGCTTTGATGTGTACTCAAGATTGGTTATGGGCTAATATTCATAAACAAGGTATAAGTTTATATATTTAATACTTGTACATATTATATTTTATTAACACTTGTTTTATGTATTATATATTAATTATTTAATTATGTATTCAAATGTTTTATAATTTATTCAGATATGTTATCTCATGGTTCATCCGTTTTCACTATTAATATTGCAGAAGATGATGTTGAGGTAAAAAATTTACATTATTTATTAATCAATTTATTCTTTTGGTTTATAAAAGTGATTTTATATGTTTGATTTTTTTCAGGAAACACGTACATTTGATGAATAATTAGAAGAAAGAAGTTTTGATTTATTGTAATTGAAGTTTTCATAAATTTATTTAATTAGATTTCAATATTTGTATTAGTTTATAATATTTTATTTATATCTTGTGTTTCTTGTTGATATGTATTTAATCTTATCTAGATTCATAGAAATATATATTATTAAATGTTGATTTTTTTTATCATAAACTCAAAATAACACATTTAAATTGAGATAACAAATTCAATATCAACAATTTGTTTTAGTTGTATTGTATTGCTAAAAAGAGTTCAATTGAATAGGATTTTGAAAAATAGTTTTTTTTTGTTTTTTTTAATAACTGTCCTCGAACTACAACGGTTTTCGAGCGATTTCGGGGACAGATTTTATAATTCAATTCGGGGATGGTTATATTCAAATCCGTCCCCGCTCGTCCCCGTGCCCATCCCTAATAGGCCTAATAGCAGCCAATTCATCAGAAAATGCGAACTCTCAATCAAATTTACAACCTGTTAAAGCAAAAGCTTTCATTTTATCAAATTTACAACCGATTTAAGCAGAAGATAACATAAACTACATAATTATATCAAATACACAATGAAAAAAGGAAGTTGCATGCAGGAGCCAGAGGTGGAATCATAAATATATTTTATAGGGCTAAAGTATATTTATCTCATATATTATATTTATAATAATTTAATAATGTTAGATAATATACTATGCAATATACGACAAAAGATAATTAAAGAGTATTAATTACCACTAACACCACAAATGCATAACATACATATAAATATAAGAGTATACATAAAATTACTTACAAATAAATACCAACAAATGGTCCATAATCACCACTTGGTACTGAATCTACTAATGTAAATGAAAGGGCATTACTGTGGACTTACTCTACTAGATGATAAGAGAGCATATAATCTTTCTCAAACCTTTGGATTCTGAATGATAGCATGAAAAATCTAAGAAGAAAAACATAAGATGTATAAATAGATACTCACTTTAAAGTAACTACCTTTGCATTGATTGTTGATGCCATATCATTGGCCTCGTTACACTGCACCAACTCAGCTTCATTAACACCACCAACATTAATTGATTTGATCCACATATCTCACAAGTTCTATATATATAAATATAATGCCAATTTGTATAATCACAAACTAATATTATAAAAGAACACAAAATGTCTTTAATGTTATTGTCCATTTTGCTTTCTATTTCTGCGAAAAGGAAAAAAATACAATGTCTTTAATGAAATCAATAACCCTATCTACTTTAGCTTTCTTTTTCCAAAAAGTTTACTTTCCCAGGAATGAACACAAACAAACAAATCAAGAAATAATCACTAAATTCTTATGAAAAGGAAAAAAAAGGTAAAAGATAAAAACAGAAGATCCAACATCTAGCTACTAAAAACAATATAAGACATTAATATACCCAAAAAAAGAAATCTATATATTCATGTAATTAATTTTTTAAATAGCAAACGGTAAGTTAATCTTGATGCCAAACCACTAAATAAAGAAAGTAAGCACGCATGAAATTAATCAAAAGAAAAAATGAAGTAAATTAAGTAAGTATAAGAATTACCAAATAATACATTGAAGAACAACAATTTGAACCAAGCCTTTGCACAATGTTTATGGGCAAGAACCAAATCAGCTTTACAAGAACATCCTAACTCAATAGGAATTTCAAATTCATAATTGGTTGAGTCCAAGCTTAGATGGAAAATCAGTTTGTCAGCACACTAGTGAACAACAACCAGTGAACATCAACCAACGAACACCGAACAACGAACAACAAACTACGAACAGCGAACACACCAGCGAACCAGTGACCAGCGACCTGCGAACCAACGACCAACAAGAGGACCAAGAAAGGTATGCAACATGGCCGAGGAAGAAGGAGAAGAGAGGGGAAGATATTGATGTAGGAAAAAAGAAAAAAAGCATTGGGAAAAAATATAAAAGAAAAAAAAGATGGGAGAAAAGAAAAAAAATAAAAAATAATATAATTTATGGTCACGATTATCGATAAAAATCAAGGTTATAAACATATCCTATAGTCTTGATTTTTAAAAAAACTGAAACTAAATTTCTGATACTAAAAGCATATATTGTAGTAATAGGATCTCATCAAAAGCTTCATTTAGAATACCAATGGAAAAAGATTATGACCCCATTTATTCCAATCTCGTTAAAGTCTTTTTATCTAATTCATTATCTCAAAGACACTATTTTTGTATGCACGATGAATTAGGTGAGGATGCTATCCTAGGATTTGATTTCCTTATACTTTGGTCCCTATTTGCTTTTCTGCTTTAAATGATTTTCTCCGTATGCTAAACAAAAAATTCCTTAGGTAGAACAAAATAAATTTTTGTGGTGGTTGGCTTTAACCAAGGAAGATGACTTCAAGGTTTATAGATCTGATGTCAAAATATAAAAAGACTCAAAATATTATTAAGAGATTACTTATATTACAATGGAGACTAAGTATGTCCTCATTTCTTTTAATTTATAATTTTTTTGTGCAAATTTTAAATTATTGATTATTCATTAGTATCGCTTTGAATTTAAGAACTATATTGGCTACTTGTCAACATTTGTTTTTTTTTAATTATGTTTTATGATTCTTGTGTTTGTTACAAAACAGATAAAACAAACCTATAATATTTATAAAATTTTAGATATATTTAATATTAATATGTTAGAATTTATAACTTTTATAAATTCTATTTGAATAAATATATAATTTTAAAATATTAAATAAATTACGAAATATTTATAATTTTATGAAAAAGGCATAAAACATAACTACCTAATTAGTATTTGTTGTGGTACTGTGCGATCCACGTCACCCAGTTCATACTAGAGAATTTATTTATAAAAAAAAAAAAAATTAGTACCGACTTTCTTAGGTTCGGTGAAGAGCTTATATAAATTTTTATAATTTTCCTTTTATTCTTTAAAGGTAGATTAGGTTGGATTTGTTTTAGAAAGTATTGGTGGTGGGTGATTAAAGAAATTGATTCCTCAGTAGGGAAAAAAACAACTGATTGATTACATATGATTGATATATCCTCATCATCAAGTTGAACAACATCATGATGAAACCATAATTGGCTATTAACATATGTGGGTTCGGGTTCCCCAAAAGAAGATAAAGGAAAAGTATATTTATTAAATAAATTAGTATTTAATTATGATATTTTAAATTAATATTTTTTTTAAAAAAATGATATATTTTAAAACTCATAAATAAATAATACCTTGTATTTACTATAAATTTATGATAAATAATAAAATATTATTCATTATTTTTATTTTTTTATTTTTTTATAAAATATTTTTTTATTTTAAAAAAATTATATTAATTTTAAATTTATTCAGGAATGTATGAATAATTTTTGCTGGGCTTTGTACTATACAAACCATGCATTTCATTAAATGCAATCACGTGGAGGTGTTGTAATATTGTAAGTTGAGAATCCGACCAAAGCCGCCCATTTTTCAATAAGCTCTTTTCTTACGGTTGACCTGTGTTACCACCAGTTCAACAGAAATCAAAATAAAAGAAAAACATATAGAATAAATAATGGTCCACGTCAGCTTCAGAGAGAGAGAGAGAAAGAGAGAGAGAGCGCATTAAAAGCGAAGACGTTTTCTACTCCTCGTTAGTCGGGCTCGCCCTTATTTGTTCCCAGTGTTTTTCTCGATTCCCGATCCTACGCTCCCGCTGACACCGACATGTCCCAAACCTAGATCTGCTTGTTTTGTCCGCATGATTTTCTAATTTAACGGCTGTGATTTACATTTCCGAAATCGCCGTCTTTGCCACGACGTGTTTTACGGACTTCACTATTTGGCGTCACAGCTATACTCCTTTTACACTCCTTCTTCAAACCAGACAACATCTTTTTTATTAATAGAAAAACAAAGTAATTTTGTTTTTCAAAAAAATACATAAAATCATTTATATCGTCTAATTTTTAAATCAAAAATAATATTATATAATATTTTAATTATATTTATTGATTTATTTATTAATTTTTGTATTATTTATGTTCGATTTATTTATATTTAATTATATTCTTGCAAAATATTATATTAATATTTTAATTATATTTATTGATTGATTGATTTATTAATTTTGTATATTATTTTTAGTTAAATAAGTTAATTAAAGATAAATAATATTATTTTAATAATTTTTATTAAAATATTATTTTTCTTTATTAAGTGATTAAGACACCATTAAAATATGATGTTTAATGATGATAAAATAATAGTTAATATAAAAAAATCATTAAATATATCTTTTATATAACTACTAGTTTTTACAATTTTTATTTTAATATTTTATTTTTAAAAAAAATACAAAAGCAATTGCTTGTGTTCTAATACATTTTAATCCATTCACACAAAAAAAATATTTTAATAGAAAAATAATTAAAAAATTATAATTTGTCTTTATTTGTTGTATTTTTTTATTACAAAACTAATTTGAAAAAATAACAAAAATAATACATTTAAAATTTACAACTATAAAAATAATACCTTTTATGAAAAATTCATATTTTTTTAATATTAAAAAATAATGATATATCATTTTATATTAAAAATTATTCAATTAAAAATCATTTAAATCCATTCAATATTAAATATAATTACATTAAACGTTGTTAAATATTATTAAGATGCTATTTTTATTATTATAAATTTTAATTATATTAATTTTACAAATTTTGAGACTAAACACACTAACTTTGAAATCTCCAGAACTTCTACCACCTTCTATCATTTTATTATTATCAAGGAAATTAATGTAAAAGTCTTATACAGATACAAAATTTATCATTTGAAAATCAAGAAAAAAGAATTTTTTTGAACATATTTAAAATTGTTGAGGACCAAAACTTTACGAGCTCAATTAAAAGATAACTGATTCGTCGATGTTTAGTCCCTGTCATAATAAATAGAGATGATATCAGAATCAAAATTTTGTCATTATTTTATCTCTGAGGATGATCTTTCAATACATTTGAAATCATTGGAAATTAAGCTCTCAATGATAAAGTTTATGAACGAAGCTTTAATCGATTAATTGAAATATCTCAATATAGTTAAAAAGAAGAAAATAAGGTACGGCTTAGGTTTGAAAAAATAAATAAATTAATAATATGGTAATGATTAAAGAAATAAGATTTTTTTTTTAAATGCAATTTAATTTAAAGTGTGTGAGAGAGAGAGAGACTTGTCCTTGTGCTCAGCGTTATATTTAAATGGATGAATGCCAAATTTGTCTTTCATCGATCTCTCTGTGTGTGTTTGACTGATGAACATGGCAAATGGGGTCGCATGTAACAGGTCGGTTGGCCGAGGATCATTAGAAATTATTATTATTATGATGGTAAAATCGGGTATATTTTTCTTATTCTAAGTAGTAACTATTCACTTATGATTTAAATGAATAGAACTCAAATTAATCCGACAAAATAATGTTATTGGAAATATAATGTTAAAATAAAGTAAAACAGATATTGAAACAGAAATATTAAAGCAGAAAAATAATAACACCAGAAATTTAATGAGGTTCGGTATAAATGTTACCTAGGTCTTCGGGCGTCGTTGACCACTTCCACTATCTCCAATTGGATGAACCAATTACCCTTACAAAAGAGATAAAAATTTACAAATTTTGGGATGTTTACAAATGGTGAATGAGGACTTTATTTATAGCCCCAAATCCAACACCCATCTTCGTTACTAACCAATGTGTAACTTTTTTAATTTGCTCATTAAGGAGCAATATATAACATATTATTATTATTATTATTATTATTATTATTATAAAATAATGTGAGGTGACCAAACTTATTCTATTGTTTTTACAATCTATTTATAATTAAATTTAAAAATTATTATTTTTTAATTTTTAATATATTCATTTTATATTAATTAAAATTCATTAAGAATATTTTCAATAATTTTTAAAATTGAAAATAAATATGATATAAAAATAAAAAAATAATTTTTTGCAATAACCCCACCTTATAAAATATTTATATGTATAAAATAAAAATAATAATCACTATATAAAAACATGTATATATTATAAAATAAATGAATTAATTAATTTTGTATATAGAGTTTATATATAAATATATATACAAACGGTATATACAACTCATGATTATTTTGGTACCAGATTAAAATATGTTATTTAAGACAAATATAATACATACTATGTATAATAATAATAAAAATAAAAAAAATGTTATTTTGTAATTTATTTCCTTTTTGAGAGTAGGTTTCTTAAAGAGAGCTATAAATTGAAGAGAGGATTAGTAGTAGTAGTAGTAGTAGTAGTAGTAGTAGTAGGCAATGTGTGTGGGTGGGATCATTAGAGTGTTTGTTGCTAGGGTTTTGAGATGAAGATCGAGAGAAGAAAAAGGTGGGTGTTGAAGGGAATGTTGGCTGGCTCGAAGTAGATCGATACATGGAGACTTACACAGTCATCTCACTCTCATCAATATTGTAATTGTCTTCAATTTCGGACCAGGCTTCATTCCCTTCAAAACCCTATCTTTATAATTAATACATACATACATACATACATTGCCTCCTTCTTAATTCTCTTGCTGATTATAAGGCTGCGAGGAATGTTGTTTGGCTCCACTCCACTAATTGCGTTTACTTAATTATTCATTATTATTATATTTGTATTACTCATCTCTAAATTAATGTCTTCATTCCCCCGGCCCCCAACCAACCAAACATTGCTTTATTAATATTTCTCTTCTTCATCCCAACTAATTAACTTATACCTATTTTTATTCCTTCAGGTAATAATAACTCTTAATCTACACACTTATTACTAATTCTTTTTTAAAAAAAAATTACTTTTAATAATATTCTTTCCATCAAAATACATGTTCTTAATTACTAGTTTTTTTTTTTCCTTTTCCAATATATTGGTATAATTTATTTTAAGATAATATATACTCATTCAGTAACATGCAATTCTAAACTATGAAGATTGGGACTCGAATTCACATGTAAACAAATATATGACATTACATTATATGTATACAAACTTCTTGTTACCTAGTGCGTGTGGGTGTCTGCTTATCTTTTAAACAATAATAATTAATTTTCAACAAACTATATATATATATATATATATTTATATATACTATAACATTCAAGTTAACTAAGAATGTGTATAATCTTTGATTTATTCATTAATTACAAATTAGAATTAATTAGAATGGTAGTGTACGTTTTCTAGCTAGGATTATTCTTGCCTGAAAATCTGCGTCAGTTTCAAGTTCGTGTCAAATGGACAAGATAGCAATGTACTGTATACATGTAAAATAATTAATGTCAGATGTGTAAATTTTGCCTGAAAATCTGTATAGCTCTCTGTACCTCCTGTGTGTAAATGTAAGTACGTACTTAATTAGCTATAGCTCTAGCTCTAGCTGTGTATAGGTCACCAGGTCTTTTAAGTTTTGGTAACTTAATATTTGTATTTAAAGTTTGCTTGACACTTTGTTTCTTATGATCAAATGTGTTATCTATCATATCAGTTATTTTATTTCATTTCAAAAAAAAAAATTTCTTTTTTTGCTTTCTTCTTAAACCGCTTCTATTTCATATTTTAAAAATTAAAGTCGGATTATTATACATCATATATATATTATTGTTTTAAGTTTTTCAACAATACACTTTCCTTTCAATTAATAATGCCCTCTAATTTTATATGGTATTCAACTGATTTTATTTTCAAATCCTTAAATTAATATTTTGTTACACAATAAAAATAAAACATATATGTTTCTTTTTTAAATTTGTAAAATATATGCTTTCATGCTATAAGAAAAAATATATATAATCCTGTGAAAAATATTAAAAATAAAACTTACATATAAAATAATTATAATATGCAATTAAGCTTTAATATAATTATAAGTTTTTTTTTATGTTAAATAATAGGTAGCTGCATTTTCTGTAACATTGATATCTATAACTTCAAAAAAAAAAAATTAATTTTGAGTTTATGACGACGACGATGATAATGATGTTTCATTTCATATCCCAAAAAACAAAACAAAAAAGTAAAAGAAAAAGAAAAAGAAAGATATATAATAATAGATACTATATATTTATAAGAATGAGTGAGTGAATGATTGATAGGTCATATTAATATATAAAAAGAAAACAAATTATCTTTTAATTGATTCTTAGGTAATCGATTATGGATCTCAAGTCTCAACTTTCTTTTAATTAACTCCATTAATACATTATGCATGCACCACACCATTATTGACGCTATCATCATGATCCAGATGACTGCATATGTATCTGAAACCAAACTAAACATGGAAATTAATTAGACAGAAACTATATATATATATATATATACCCTATTTAATTTATATTTTTTTTCATATTCTAAAGTGTTATAAGTAATAATGAGAAGTTTCAAAGTTGTTGAAGAATCAGTTGCTATACTTAGAAAATTAGCTAAGACTGATCAGCGAATGGTAAAACGTAGCTTGCTTCCTTCTTATAACTTCCACTTGGATCTCTCTATTTAATTGCTTTCACATACATCATGTTTAGACATTTCAATTATTAAAAAAATTGAGTTGATAGAGTCAATTTTCCTTACATATTTTTGTACAGAGAAAGAGTAATAGTTTAGCAATAACACTAATTTGACTCCTTTTAAATCACAAGTTCAATTTAGAATCTAAGTCTATTTTTGAAAAATAAAAAAATTAAAATTAACAAGATAATTTATTTATTATTTTTAAAGTATATTTTTTACTAATTAAATTACATGTTTTTGTAATCAATTATTGTGTATAAATTTTTAAAAATATCATTCCACAAATCTTACATTTTATTGGTCAGTACCCTTCACCTTTTTCTCTTAATGTTATGTATTTTAATTTTAAAAATATTTTTTAACATAATTTTTATTTGTATATTAATTCAAGTACGTATAATAAAAAATACAAAAGAAATGAATTCACATATAACAATAAAACGAAATTTATTAAACAGGCTTTTTTTATAAAACATTTATTAACTGTCAATTAACTATATGCATGATTGCTTCATCTAATGAAACTTTTATTTTCTAAAGAAATAAATTCAAGTACAATAAAACTCAAACATTTTTAAAAAATAAGCATTTTGTTATAACCATCGCAATTATTGTTAAGATAATAAAACCATTTTTACTGTATACTTGTTATCAGAGTAGACTTTGAGAAAAATGTTGCATAAGACATTACATTAAGCTAAAGGGATCATTTAATTGACAATGAATATTTTTTATAAATATTCTAATCAAAATAATATTTTTTTCAATATTTTATCATTTATTTATTAGTAAATAAGGAAATGATAAAAATAATTTTTATTACGGTAATTTATCAAAAAAATATTAAAATATTAAGTGACTATTGATATGTGTCGTTCTTTTGTAATTTTTACAAAATAAAAGGGAGTGAATGATAATTTTTATAATGTAAATAACTAAGTGTGACAAATTTTTTAATGTAAGAAATTTTTATTGTATCTCATCTTATATTTATAATTTTTATTTTTATTTTTTAACAAAGTAATATATTTAATGAGTTATGTATTAAACACAATTAATTAGCATTCATTCCCTATAAAGATTCTCAAAATAACATATTATTAGTTTATGAGCAATTTATATATCACAACTGACGTGTGACATTTTTTTATCGGATAAAATTCTATGTGTTCGACTGTATCTGTATTTATCAATAATATTATAACATATCAACAATGATTTATTTTAAATTTATAATAAACATACTTTTCTTTAGTTTATTAAGACTTTTCTCTCTTTATATGGCCGTCCGTATTAGCACAAGCTAGTATTATCCAAGCTAGTACGAAATATATAATACATAATTCAAAAGCATATTATTGCCTCTATTAACAACTCCCCTTAATGTCTACCTAGGATATGGGGAGTTATTAATAGAGACAATCATTCTTAAAATCAAGAACACATGCTTAACAATGCATACATATTATATTGATAGATTAGGCGGATTAGTCGGCCATATTGTATTACAAGAAAATAAATAACTTCAAGAAATTAAAACCTAAAACTGTAGAAACATTACAAGATCGCATTGTTATCCTTATCCAAGATAGCATAGTTCAATCCACATCACCAATAGTTAGCTCTGAACAGGCTAGTAAAATATTATAAGTTGACTTAGTCAAACCATCAACAATCTTAATAGAAAACCTACGAGTTACTATTCAGGATCTAAAACCAGAACCAATAGTTAAACCTATAGTTCACATTGACCCAAAACCAGTCAACATTACTATAGAACCAATAGCCATAGAACTTATAGCTATAGTTCCACAATATAAATTATTTCCTTCAATAAGTGTCTCGGATGTCACAGAGGCTGACTTCGATATGCTTTTAGATGAACTAGTAGAGCCATTAGCTACAGATTTAGTAGTTTTGACACCACAGATTAAGACCTTTTCAGAAATTAAATCTAACGAAATCACATTAGATGACTTCGATAAATTTTTAGAAGAATCGGATGATAAAATTAACCAAGTTAATATGATCAAAACAAAAAATAAATTATCCGTATGGGAAACTCCAGATGGTTCAGTTGAACCTAAAAATTCTCCATTAAGACCTATTACCATCCCTTACCAGGATAGTCAGGTAGAAGCCTTTCCTCTTAAGAACCCTCAAAAGAACCAAGCAACCAACCTCAAAAACATAGTTACCCAAAATAACTATACCAACATAAGCCTAAATACTTTAGGAAAACAATTAATTAGGATAGAGAAAAATCTAAAACTAGATATTCACTCTACCTCTTATCAAACAATAGATAGGTTAGTTAAGAACCCTATCTTCAAACCATTCCAGGTCTCCAAACCAACCCAGGAAGAAATAACATCAAAATTTGAAAAACTTCAAAATTGGAATAATACCCTTAGATCCCAATTAGAAGACTAATTTTCAAACAAAATAGGACTAGTTGTTCCTGAGTCGCCAGTGACTTCAAAATCAACCCATAAACCATTACAGGATCTTAGCATTCTTAGCAAAGTAGGATCTGAAATATCATTTGAGGTAGTTCCTAGGAATCCATTCCAGAACCAATTCCTCACCTACAAAAATTAGCTTGGCAAGAACCTAGCCTAGTTAGGTATCCTCACACCATAGGAACCCAACCTAGTCAGCTTTTCCAATCAAAATATAACGCATTTTCTATCTATGTTTGGAACATTGATGGAATGACTAATCATGAGATACTAAATATCTTACAGCAAATGACCATGGCGTCAAATGCTTATAAAACTCAAATTGGCACAACTGATAAAACAGTTGTTGAATTATTAATAGCTGGTTTCTCAGGCCAACTAAAAGGATGGTGGGATCATCATCTTTCCAAACAACAACAGTCAGATATCTGTAATGCAATACTGACTAATGAGTGTGGTATACTCATACTTTCCCATCAAGGAGCTCCTATACAGGATGCAGTATCCACATTACTCTTTACCATATCACACCATTTCATGGGGGATTCATCCCACTTAAATGATAAAAATACTGATCTTCTTTCCAACATAAAATGTAAGAAGATGAGTGATTTTCAAAATTATAAAACTACATTCCTATCTAGAGTTATGTTAAGAAATGATTGTATTCAACCTTTCTGGAAGGAGAAATTCCTAGCAAGTCTTCCTCCACTCTTAAGGGAGAAAACCAGAAACAAAATTCATGAAATTTATGGGAATCACATCATCCCATATGATTAACTGACGTACGGTCAACTGATCAGTTTTGCTCAAAACTAGGGTCTTCAAATTTGCCAAGATTTGAAAATCCATAAACAAATGAAATTGGAACTAAAAGTCTCCAAAAGAGAAATTGGATCATTCTGCAAACAGTTTGATGGAAACCTCTCTATTGATAAAACTTGCGAGGGAACTTGCAGTAAAACTAAATCAAAACCTTATAAGGAATCACATAAAACTTATAAGAAAATTTCAAAATCAAGAAAACCATTCTTTGAAAAAAGAATGATTTTTTTATAATAAACCTTATAAAAAAGAATTTAATAAGGATTCAAAACATCATAAAATCCCTTTTAAAAGCTTTAAAGAGTTTAAATGTTATAAATACGGGAAAAAGGGTCACACTACCAATTTCTGCAAAATGTCTAAAAAACTTCACGAACTAAAACTTGAAGAAGACACATTAGCCAAAATATCTGCCTTAATGGTGGACACATCCTCATCATCTGAGTCTGAACCATGGACAGACGAAGAACCAAATCCCCAGGATGATGAATTTGTAACCAGCAATTCAGATTCCTCTAATAAAAATATTAATGTATTAACTAAGGAAGAAGATGAACAACTTCAAGCTAAAATCCTTAAGTTAAATGACCCATTAATAACCAAATTGTATGTAGATCACCTAACTACAAATTGGGAAAAATCAACAAAAAGGAATTCTGAACTTCCAAATACCAGCACAGGCTATTATAACCTCACTATTGTTCTGGAAAGAAAGAAGAAAATCATTACACTAGAAAGTTAAATTCAAGACTTAAAACTAGAAATTAAAACTATTAAATTGGAACTCCACCAGCTTAAAGAAAAATTAAAAGAATATGATAATAAGTTTCAACTTCTTAATAATGGAGATAAAATATCAACCTATGTGAGTGATTCTGACGATGATCTTACTCAAACCAATCAAGAAATTCAAAACTTGAGGAAAATTACCACCAGGAAATATAAAATTAACATAATCTTAATATTCCGTGATGATTCAAAACTTGAGACCACTGCTCTATTTGACACAGGAGCCGATCTCAATTGTATTTACTCATCAATTGTTCCCAGAAGGTTTCATAAACGAACTGAAGAATGTCTCAATTCAGCCAATAAATCTCGGATGAGTATTATTGGAAAAACTGAGGTATCGATTCTAAAAGGATCATACCTAATCAAAACTCCATTTGTCATAGTATCTGATATAGGTTATTCGGTTATATTAGACACTTCATTTATGGATATCATTACCCCATACTCTGTCAAACATGACAAAATTTCTTTCAAAATAGAAAGAGAAGCCTTCAGCTTCCCTTTCATTGAAGAATCAAAAACCAGAGATCTTAATCTCATCAAAACATATTCAATCTCTCCAGAGTTCAATTTCATACTGTTGAGAAAGAACTTCAAATCCCAAAGATTAAAGACAAAATCTCTAAATTACAAACCTCTTTTAAAAAAGAAGTGTGTTCTGAATTACCCAGTGCTTTCTACGAAAGAAAAGAACATATGGTAGATTTACCATATGAATCATCCTTCAATGAGAAGGATATTCCTACAAAATCAAGGCCTCTTCAAATGAATGACGACCTTGAGCAATTCTGTAGAAAGGAAATCGTTGATCTCTTATCTAAGAAACTCATATCAAAATCCAGATCGACGTGGAGCTATGCGGCCTTCTATGTCAACAAATCTACCGAGATTGAGAGAGGAACTCCTCGACTAGTTATCAACTATAAACCTTTGAATCAAGCCTTAAAATGGATTAGGTACCCTATCCTAAATAAAAAGAACTTACTTTAAATATTGTATTCATCATCCATATTTTCAAAGTTTGATATGAAATTAGGCTTTTGGAAAATTCAAATCGAGCCTCAACATAGGTACAAAACTGTATTCACTGTTCCATTTGGGCAGTTTCAGTGGAATGTTATGCCTTTTGGGCTAAAAAACGTACCTTCTGAGTTTCAAAGGATTATGAATGATATATTCAACCCTTACTTAGAATTCTGTATTGTGTACATCGATGATGTACTTATCTTTTCAAAAGATGTCATACAACACATCAGACATCTCAAAACTTTCTTCCATATCATCAAGAAGAATGGACTGGCATTATCAGCCAAGAAAATGACTCTTTTCCAAACAAATATTAGGTTTCTTGGACACAGCATATCCAATGGAATAGTAATTCCTATCAATAGATCCCTACAGTTTACAACTAAGTTTCCTGATAGGATTATTGACAAAACCCAACTACAAAGATTTCTAGGTAGCTTAAATTACGTATTAAGTTTCTGCCCAAATATTAATAGGTTAGAAAAACCTCTACATAATAGGCTTAAAAAAAATCCTGAGCCTTGGACAGAAGAACACACCAAAATTGTGCAAAAAATAAAAGCACATGTTCAAAACATTCCCTGTTTACATCTTGCGGATCCAACACTCCCCAAGGTAGTAGAAATTGATGCCAGTGAGCTTGGATATGGTGGGATTTTAAAACAAGTCGAAGATAATAATGAACAAATTATTCAGTTTGTCTCTGGCCATTGGAATGATTGTCAAAAGAATTATTCCACTGTTAAAAAAGAGGTACTTT
Source organism: Hippophae tibetana (assembly GCA_037013495.1). NCBI lineage: Eukaryota > Viridiplantae > Streptophyta > Magnoliopsida > Rosales > Elaeagnaceae > Hippophae > Hippophae tibetana. The sequence goes on along the minus strand of CM072812.1, from coordinate 79,361,695 downwards.
CCATAGTACATTGTATTTCTAAGTTTCAATTGGATTTATTAAATCAAATTTTTTTACTAAGGATTGATTGTAAATCTGCAAAAGAAATTTTATTAAAAATGTTAAAAATATTGCATCAAAACAAATCTTTGCCTGATGGCAAGCACTATTAAGTATTTTTGATTTTGATATAGAATTTATCAAAGGAGAAGAGAATTCATTACCTAATTTTCTAACCAGAGAATTTCTTCAAAACAAGTACCACAATGAGCAAGAAAAAGAAGGGAAAGGAGAAGAGTGAACCTCCAAACCTAACCATTACTAGCCTTTCATCGGCTAAACCCATCATGACCTGGTCTCAGGTTACCCATAACCAATCATCATCTTCCAAACAAACCTTGGAACAATCATCACCTCAACTCACTCCAGAGGATTTAGAATTAAATAATCGTATCCATGAATGGTTGCAAAATATGGATTCTGAGAAAATCAGAACTGCATTTCGTTGTATCCCAGAAAATTGGGGGACCAACTGTTTCATCAAAATTGGAAATCATACCTTCCAAATCAAAAACATTTTCTCAAAAAACAACTGGAACAATTTCTATTCCAGAAAGAGGAATTATGTCCTCAACTTATTTTCCTCCCAAAGGAGTAGGGGAAGCATTTCCCAAAACAAAATCACCATCTGAGTATTTTAAGAAACAACCAACTCAGGTGGTAACCATTATTGAAATTTTTTTTTAACCAAAACCCCTACTTGGCCATCCAAAGCTATTTTGGTACAAGAATATTTTACAGGCCATCATTATCATCAAAAACTCCTCAATACTATCAGAGTATTTTGGAAATTACAGGTAGTGTGGAATTCAAACATTTCCATTACCCAAAATCAACAGAAGTACAGTTTTCAACTGCCAAACTACATAAAATCATATCTCCAGCAGATTGGGGAAATGAACTATATAAACAATTGACATTCCCAGTCAGTGCAACTTACTCCATTCCCCATTGTACATCGTACAACTATTGGGATTATCAACATGCATGGTTTAATGCATTCCTTATCCAAAACAAAGATAACCAACATTCTTGGTTGTTTTTCTTTGTCAATAAATTTATTAATCCAAATCGGTTCTCATCTTTGTTTTTACAATGGTGGAAACTATTCGGAAACCTTTCATCAATTCTTATATCTCATGTGAAAGAAAGTTATGAATCTTTCATGTCGCATTATAAACCATCAATAAAGGAAGCTAGATTCCCTCATTTATGTATATTTTGTTCAAAATTTTACCTCCCTTGGGTATGTCAATGGGTCTTATACCAAGAAGCATTAGAGGTAATGACTATTAATAGATCATTTCAAATTAAATGGTTGTCGTCATTTACGATCCCAAAAACCCTCTCATCTCAGCCCCCAAAAGAAGAGCTACCTGATTCGAATGAAACACAATCACCCGATAAAACAGTTACTCCATCACAAGCTATAGAAGAGGACTTAATCGATTTAGAGACCTCAACTGTAGATATGAACTTTTGGGCTCCTAAAAAATAAGAGCACAATATTATTATTTCATGTTGGGCCTACGTGTCCATTTATAGTTATTTAATTTGAACCTACGAGTTCTTAAGTATTACAGTTTGGGCCTACGTGTCCATTTACGTTTAAAATAATTAAGAACCTACGAGTCCATTATTGTTCATTAGCCCATAAAAGGCCCATTATTATCTTCTGAGGACAAATAATTGTTAAAATGAGAAAACGACAAAACTTCAAACGGTGCCGACAAGGTTGCTATAGATTTCACCAAATAGTACCCGACAAAGTACTATTTCTTTCTCTATCAGGCATGATGAAACATCTACTGTACAAGACACTGTAGGCATATGCATATAGTATTAAGTGGCCGACAAGATAATAGTGATTAAATCAAACAATATAATAATAATATTGTTTCCTTTCCATTTAATTTCATTCTCATTCATTTTGTATTATGTGAACCAAATGTCCCATGGGTGTAATATAAATACATCACTAGCACCTATCACATACTTGCATGTGGATAGTTAGTTATGTTGGAATTTTGAATGAAAAAAAATGTTTACTCACAATGTGAGACACGATAGTTTGGTGTAATAACTAAATGATATTAATCATAGAGCTTTTGCCATTTTTTATTTTAAATTCCTTTGCCATTTTATTTTTGGAATCTATAGATATAGATATAGGCTATAGCTTAAAGAACAGGAAGATAAAAGAAAAAAAATTGAGGTAATTTTTTGTACTATCATTCTAGAATTAGGTTCATTTTTATATAATTCAGATATTTAAAAGTTTGTTGTAGTAAACAATAGTGGTATAAGTTTGTTGCTAGTTGATCATTGTATTTTGAGAGATATTTTTTCAAAATTCTCAAACACCTATGATGAACGATTTTTTTTTATCTTAAAGATACTATGTGGCACACAGGCTTCGATCATTTCTTTACTCAATTTCTATTTTATGTCAGTTAAATTTTGTATTTATAATTCATATATATTTCTATTTAGATAATAGGTTAGTGGTGAGGATAGTCTTATAATCACATATTTTTATTAATTGATTAGATAATAGGCTAGTGATAAGGATAGTCCTATAATCACATATTTTTCTTAACGTGTGTGCTCATATATTTTAATTAATATTTAATATATTATTTTTAGTTAAAAATAATTTAAAAATCCCTTTATTAATTACTAATAAGCTAATAATTAATGATATTTATTGTAGCAATTCTTGTGGGTTCGATAACATATGTTCTTAAATTACTTATCACTTGTATAGTTTGATCACATATACTTGGTGTTTCCAAGCGTATCACTTAATACATAAGATCTTATTAAATACCTGATCTCTCACATAGTGATAATCTATTTCAATATGTTTGGTCTTTGCATATTGAACTGGGTTCTTAATTATGTGTAAGGCACTCATATTATCACAAACCAATTTTGAAATCCCATTTATAGGTACTCCCAATTTAGATAACAAAGCCTTAACCCATTTTTACTCAATTGCTCCCCCTTTAAGAGATATATACTCAACTTCAATTGATAGGGTTGGGAAACAACATGTTGTTTACATGATTGCCAAGAGATCATATTTCTCCCATGAAACATACACGGTCTAGAACCACTTCTTTTGTCATCAGGGAAAAAAGTCCAATTAGAGTCTATATAGGCAATAAGATCCAACACTTGTGGCTTGAATAACATAAGAACTAAGTTAAAAGATCCTTTCAAGTAATGTAGAACATGTTTTGTAGCAACAAAATGCACATCAACGGGGGTAGAGAGAAACAAGCAAAATTTGAGATGACACAATATTGCATCGCACCAACTAAGCTCCTAATAGTGTAGGATTAACAAGTGGTACACTATCTGACTTGTTGAGGATAGTGCCAGAAATCTTTGGGGAATAAGAAACTTTAAAGGTTTCAAAACTAGTGTTGAGGATAGTGCTAGAAATCTTTGGGGAACAAGCAACTTTAAAGGTTTCAAAACTAGCTCGTTTAAATAGCTTCTAATTATACTTGAAATGACTAAGATTCAACCTTGAGGCAAACAAAAAAACTTAAAGGCACCCAAATATTTTAAGGCAAAATCCTTATGGAAATTATTCATAATTTTTCTTTCATTTTAGACGAAAAAGAGCTTGTAAAAATGACATCATCTACATAAACCAAGACAAATATGACATTATTAGCAGTTCTAATTACAAATAAACTAGTATCACTCTTGGTATTAACAAATCCCCAAGATTTCAAACATGTTTGAAGTTTATTGAACCAGGCTCTAGGAACCTATTTTAGCCTATATAATACTTTATGTAGCTATCACACTTTGTTAGGATGATAATCATCTTGAAAACCCGATAACTACCTCGTGAATACATCCTCTTTAAGATCCTGATTCAGAAATGTATTATTAACATCAAGTAGCAAATGTGCAAACCAAAATGTAAAGAAACAGTGAGGATAAGATGCACTAATTTCATTTTAACCATTGGGGTGAAAGTCTCATTGAAATCCAAGCTTGGAATTTGAAGATACCCCTAAGCAACTAGCTTTGCCTTATACTTTTCAAGTAAGCCATCTTGTTTTTCTTTTGTTCCATAGACCCAAAGATTACCAATCACCTTGGCATTGGGAGGAAGGATCAAGCAAACTCCAAGTTTTATTTTTTAGTAGAGCATCATGCTCTACTTGCATTGCATCTCTCCATTCAGCATGAACACAAGCCTTACTAAATTTCTTAAGTGCAACTAACAGTTGGGTGGTGGAAAACACTTTAAGTTTTAAGTTTCCAATCTTGCTTCGAGTGGAAATATAATGCCTAGACTACCAATATGAGGAATAAAAGGTAAGAAAAATTCAAAAGATATACCAATATGGTTGTGTGAAGAAGCCATACCAACATAAGAGAAGCCATTTTCACTTGAAAAGTGAGATGGAGAAGATGAAAAAAAATGAAAACTTGGTGAGGGAAAAACCATAATAAAAATTCAAAGAATTTATATGAGAAGTTATATTGGTATTGCTAGAACAAGCTACATAAGAACCAAAACTAGCTATAATAGCCTAGACATAGAAGTGTGAAATCCAAGTTGAGTTGTATAAGGACCAGAAAAAGGTGATAACTATGCAAGCCTCAAACTAGGTACAAGAAAGCCAATTGTAGGAAAGGCCACATTAGAAAAAAAACATTTAACAATATTGTGAGAAGGTATACTATGCACCAGAGATTTAAACACATATAAAGAAGAAAACTAGGTAGGAACATGTAAGGAGAAATCAAAAGATACAAAATATGATGTACTTATGGACAAAGAATAGGACAAAAGGAAAGGAAAAAAACGTCAATAAAGACAACATTTCTATTAACCAACAGTATATAAGTAGTAATGTCTAAGCATACATAACCACATTGGTTAGGTATATAGCTAAGAAAAGTGCACATTGAAGAATGAGCTTTAAGTTTTTTTTTAGTGTATAGCTTCGAGCAAGGAAAACACATGTTACTAAAAACTCTAAGAAAATTATAATCAAGTGACTTAGAGAATAGAACTGTATAAGGAGACACAAAATTAAGTACATTTGAAAGTAACATGTTTAGAGTATCAATAACATTACGAAAAGTGCAAGGCCAATAACATGTAGGAACATTAAATTTAAGAAGAAAACTAAGACCAATGTCAATAACACGTTTATGTCTTAACTCTACCATTCCATTTTGAGGAGAGGAATAAGGGAATATTTCTCTAGAAACAACACTAGAAGACTCAAGTAAATGAATAAAAGGTTTGAATTCAACAGTCCATCACATTGAATCTATTTAATTATTGTATTAAATTGACACTCAACCATGGCTTTACATTTCATGAAAATTTACACAATTTGATCTCTAGTTTCAAGAAAATAAATCCATTGAAATCTAGAACAATCATCAACAATTAACCAAAAAAATATAATTTTTAAAGCCAAGTGTAGGAGAGGTTCTCCAAATATCAAAATAAAACAAATCAAAAGGATTACAAAGTTTACATGTGTTAATGGATAAGAAAGTCTATAAGATTTGGAAATTGCACGAGTAGTACAAATAGAAGACTTATACAAGGAAATATGCCTATTCCACAAGATTGAAGAACTTTACTCACAATAGGTTGGGAAGCATGTCCAAGTTGTCATACCATGTCGAACTTGTTGCAAGAAAAGTAGCATAGTGTCCAAATTGCACAAAAACTTTAAGCACACCTCCCATGCAAAAAATTGTTATGAACTTCTATGAATACACTATTATCTTAATAAAGCTTATGTGCAGATACTAGTTCTGTAGTCATAGCAGGCACATACTAAACTTTGTTTAAATGCAATAGATTACTACTATTGTTTGAAATAATAGTGGAACCAGTGAGATATATATGAGCTTTACCACCATTTTTTACAAGAACTACATCAGATCTTGTATAACTAGTAAGATTTGAGAGACTATTTGCATCATTTGTGACATGATGTGTTGCACTAGTGTCTAGCACACAATAATTATCACTAGAACCATCACCTAATCCAGATGATGCTACAAAATCACTTTCTTGATTCTTTCCACTTGAATTTTTATTCTGATGGCCAGATAATAGACTCTTGAGAGAATAACATTATGAAGCTACATGTTTGATCTTGTAACAAAACTGACATTGCACCTAGGATCTCTACCTCTATTGTTATTATTGTTTTTGCCTCTTCCATATTGAATTTTTTTGTTGTTGACATTGTTTCCATAGTTCACAGACTATGAAGGACCTTTTTTCTTGTTATGTTAAAACAAATTTGACACACTATTCCTTAGCTTTGTCTTGTTAAGCAAGCAAGTTCTTATAATAAAGCAACCTACTTTCATTTCTTTTAACATCAACTTCTCACCTCTGTTGTTAAATGAACAAGTGCAAGGATTATAACAAGTCCTTAAGCCACTGCATATCATCATAATCATATCCTCATCATCAACTAGCCATCATATAGCTTCTAATTCATCATATATCACCTTCATTTTGTTAAAATAATCATTTACAAAGAGTGCATCTTTGCGTAAAGTATGTAGTGGCAATTTCAACTCTATTACTCTAGCTCTACTTGAATTTGCAAAATTCAATTCAAGACTCTTACATATGCCAAATGTTGTTTCTTTTATTGTCACAACAGAATTCATAGTGGTCGAGATTGATTCATAGATCTAACTATTGATTACACCATTCACACAAGTCCAAAACATATGTTTAGGATTAACAGTCATTATACTTTCAAGATATTTCAAATATTATATCCTATGATCGTTCATTAAGTCTTCTACTCTATAGGCCATTATCAAACTCATTAATTGTTCTGCACATGAGAAAATTACTACAATCAAGCTTAATACCAATTGACACATTTGTGGGAGGAACAACTACAGAAAATTAATCATGAATAATTGGATCATTTATGCATTAGACCGATTCTAAAAAATACAAGAATTGTCTATAAGAGTCCTATATTTACATAATATAAACATTCACTTTCTTCCTATCTAATCGTGGGCTTTCACTGAACCATATTAGCACAACTAAATTATTAAAACAATTGTCACTACTACAATATGTACCTATGACCTCAGTTTTTAACCGCAACCGTAGGTTTATGGCCACGGTTATAAGAACCGAGCCTAAGTGAGAGAGACCAAAGTTAACAACCTATGGCCTCGTTTATGAAAAAACCAAGGCCATAGGTATACCCTATGGCCTTGGTTTACTTATAACCGAGGCCATAGGTACACCATATGGCCACAGTTTTCTAATAACCGAGGTCATAGGGTAAGCATAAATTAAAAAAATTACAATATTAAAAATCAATATAAATTATAATAAATTTATCAATTACAATATTACAAATCATATTAAATTAAAAGTAAAAGTAAAATTACATTTTAAAGTTTATTATACACTAAAACATAATGAAACCTTACTATTACAAACAACATTGAAATATTGTTTTGTGATGGATAGTAAAAAGTAAATCAATCTCAACTAAGCTACTAAATTTCACAGAGTCTGCTTGTCTTTCAAGGAAAGCATTTCAAATTCAAGATCTTTAAGCATTTCAGACGAATATTATCTTTGGCTTCATTGATTCTTCCTTGCTTCATTAAGAAAATACCAAGATTACACATTTTGTTATTATCTGGTGCAATTGAAAGAGCTCTTCTATAAGCATCTTCAGCTTCAATTTAGTTGTTTTGTTCCATTAAAGCCCAACCCAAGTTGCCCTAAAAATATATAAAAATCAATAACCTTTATGTACTACAAAACTCATCAATTTGCAACAAATATGTCAAATACTGTAGTCAGTATTCAAACACATTGCTTTCCTAATTGAATTAAAATGATGCTAAGCACATAAGAAGAGTTTCCAAACCAAATACCATAGGATTAGAAAATGAAAAAGGAAAAAATAGATATATAAATAGAATTAGGCTACCATGAAAGTAAAGACCAATTGTTTTTACCTCCACTACTACCACCATCTTTTTTGTCACCATAATTCCCACCTTCCATTGGAACCACCATCCAAAACAACATAAACTCAAAAATGATCATAACCCAGTTCGCCAAATCAAATTCTAGAGCTAATGACATCACCTTGGCCACAGTTTAGATGATTTGAGTAAGTAAGATACAAAGAACACTTCCTATTGAAAGTTAATGAAATCAACACAAGAATAAATTTGAGAAAATAAGGTACATGATAGACGACCCTAATTAAAAATTCTTTTTTACCTCCACAAAAAGTTCAATGTTCAATTACATATGAGCAAAAATATCATAAGCTGCATTAAAACATGTATCGACATCCCTGAGCGAGTATCTTAAGCCTTGATGTTTTCTTCTACTTTAAAGCTTAAAAATAAAATTGTAACATGTTAAGAGCATTGATTGATTAAAGAATGTAAGAACCATTAATTCTACCAAGTAAAAACATAACATGGGAGTTATCATGTTACTCGTATATGGCATAATTTGAAATACAAAGGGAATATAAATGATTAATCAAAACAAGCCAAGTTGGTAATTGGAAGAAGCCTTTGGATAACACTCTTCCCTAAAAGTTCACTTCTAAGTTTCAAGAAATTAAAAAATCTTAATTTCTTGCCCGAGCTTTATACCTTGTATGAATTAATAGAACAAAAGTGTTTCTCAAGTATATAAAAGCCCTTAAAAAGTACAGTCAACATTTTGATCTTAGAGTTTCTCCATGAATTTTGTAAAGCCTACTAAAACAGAGAAGATAGATTGTAACACATGGACAAAGTATATAATTTTTAATAAACGATAAATTGATTGCCTACTTACCCATCAGTAGTGTTTCTTAGTCTCAGTATACTACAAACCACACTACATTCATGTAAACTCTCCTACCAGCTTCAGAGCTGCTCTTGGGGATGCATTGCAATAGGCGAGGACCCATATGCATGCTTGGTAAAAAATTGAAAACAACTTACATAGTATAAAGCAAAGAGTAATGCTATGATACCCCAAAAGTTAGGACATTCCCTCCAACTCAAGTGACAAATGATCATTGGTCCCTTTCCTATCATAAGAAAACATAACAGTTATAAATAATAGTTACAACAACAGTGTTTTTGTAAGCCAGATCTTTATTCATTCCATTTTCAGTATACCTTCTAAATAGAGATTTTGCAATCCTAGTAATACTGTTAAAAAAATTTGATAGTCGTCAAATGACAATGGGAAAATATTTTACTGAGGATCAAACTTTTATTTACATCCAACAAACATGTGCAGAATAAAAAATAAGTAGCAAAACAAGGTCACTTCCTAAGACGGTTTTCCATATATCACCCAAGTCCCATTCTCTTCATTAAAGCCAATAGCACGAGCTTCAGCAAAAGAGCGAGAACCTTTTCTCAAACCAATTTGAAAACATAAGTAACCAAAAAAGTATAAACATATAGCTAGAAAAATAACTTATTTAATAGCCAAAGTTTCAATTATAATTACCATAAAAAAGAATCAAATGATAAAAAAATGAAAAAATATTATTTCACCTTAACCACTATATCAGATTTTGCTTCAACAATAGAGTCTCTTAAATTCTGAGCTTGTGCAAGTCCCTGCACAAATAATTGGCTAAAGTTTGTCATCAAAATTTAGCAAAACATTGAGAGCACTAATATATATAGAGAAGAAAAAGGTGAATATGAAAATTAAGACGTCTTCTTGGCACACACAGAGAGAGAGAGAGAGAGTTAACCTGAGAAGTGAGAACCCCAACCGATTACACCAATTTGCTTGATACCCTTGAAAGCATTGGGCAGTAGAGGGAACAAAGATGTATTTCTGAAAATGAGAGATGGAAGAGTAAGAGACGTAGAGACGAGTACGACGAGCCGGAGATACACATAAAGCAATAGATGGCAGAGCGGAGACGAGAACGAAGATGAGAGCTGTAGATCTTAATCTAATTTCTAAGAGTTTAATTTGTTTATATACCTACAGGAGAAAACCCTAATTAATAAAATAATATATAATTTAATTTAATTAATATATAAATTAATTAAATAAATATAATTAATAAAAAAGAGAAAAAAAAGAAAGAAAAGAGAAAGAAAAGGAAGGAAAAGAAAAATTAAAAGATTGATAAAAAAAATTGATATATGGTGTAAAAAATTAATAGGATATATCTATGGCCTCAGTTTTTAAATAACTAAAGCTATAGGGTATGTTTATAGCCTCAATTTTTAAATACCCGAGGTCATAGGATATGTCTATGGCCTCGGTTTTTAGATAACCGAGACCAAAACTCTACGACCACGGTTTTTAAAAAAACCGAGGCTAAATATTGGAGACTATATGTATATATTGTAGCAGTGTGTTTTCAATTATTAACACTTTCAAGCAATGATATGGAAATAAAATATAATTAATTGTCATTTACAATATTTCATTGTTTGTCTCAATATATTGTTTTAGTAGTACAAAGATTAGTTCTATTTTTAATGAACAAGAGTCATGAAGTACTGAAATGTGCTTATGCTGAACGGCGAGAGAAATTCTTATTAGCCCTAATACCAATTACCACATTTATATATGTTGTGCCATATTGATATATGACAACGATTTGTATTGAAACTCCTGTGAGTTTTGTTCAGTGTTTATATATATATATATATATATGTATATACATACATATTTTTATAGTGATCATTAATTTGACGTCATATATATCCACATTGTTTTTTTTCTTCCTCGATCACATGGCTCCAGTGCGGTGCATCTTGTGTTCGGTGTACTGAGGTAGAGCAAAACCCTGTTGTAGTAAGATTGAGAGTAAGTCAAATGTTGTAATAGGATTTGTGGCATAATTTAGTTTCATTACTTCCTATCCAAAATCTCCATCTTAATTGAATGCAGTACTAAGAGTTGTATGTTTGTTTATACCTTTGAAATCCTATAAAACAAATTATGAACTAATTGATCATTTTTTCTATTATCAATCAAATGTGCTTTCAGGTCACAAATTTTGTGATTCCCCACAAAATTGGTTAAGTGAATTTCTTCAAAGTAATTTCTTTTAAATCCACTTTTAAAACAATTTACAAGCAAACAAACACCCAGTATATATAACAAAATCATTATATATAAGATATAATCTAAATCCAAAGTAATGACTTGGTAGGATGTAGAGACCTGCTTTGTGTAGCCTCGTACCCACCTGGGGTTCACATTTGTGAAAACCTTGAGCAGTGTCACTATAAGAGCTTTCAGGTTCTAGAAAATACATTTTATGCTTTTTGACACAAGCACAATTTATGTGCTTATTCCTGGAAACACTTTATTTTGAAGCCACTTTTAATATGAGCATGGGAAAACATACCGTAAATATCATCATCCTTATTACTATTACTAGGATAGGGCTTGCTATAATGATTCATACAAAAACCATACAATTTTGTGTTATTATGGAGTGTTAATCAAGATGATACTTGAGAGGTTAATTTTTCCTCATTGGTTCTATCAAACAACCATGAAGATCTCAAAGTAAAGTTTTGAGAAAAATGGGAATTCAATGATGATGTTTCGTGCAATGGGGATATTCGTGCATTTGGGAAGCCATGGAATATTCGTGCAATGGGGAAGCCATGGAAGGTGACAGCTTTTTAATAATATCGATAGAAGATATTCTCTTGAATTAATTTTCCTTATGGAAATCAATATGACACAAGCTCAAATTAATGAATGTCATTCGAATTAGTGATGGTGATCCTAATTGCATTGATGTTCTAAGAAATGGTTTGAGTAGAGGGTTAGCATTACTATGGAAGGAGAATTTAAATGACTAGTCTCTCCTATACTATTGGTACAGATGTAGTAATTACAACCTAATAATTCCATGATCAGATTTACATTCTTCTATGGAAATCCTAATCATTCTCTAAGGAAACATTCTTGGAAAAATTGACCATTTACCATGGATCCTAGAGGAGACTTTAATAAAGTCCTAAGTGATGATAAAATAATATTTGGAGAAAAAACTAGGCCTTGATTACTCAATTTAGGAACCTCGCGCGTGTAAGATTGTGGGATCTTCCCATTACCCTTCAAGGTCCCTCATTTGCTTGGAAAAAAGGGAAAGTTTGCAAGGGACATGTTAAGGAACACATTTGTCATGCCTCACATTTTCCATGCCTTAAATTACGGATACATGAATTTTAAAAGAGAATTACATTTAAAAGAAAATTTCTTAAATAATCATGAAAGATTAATTCTTTGTAAACAATTCCGATACAGTTAAATATTTACTATTTAAAAAGTACACTTCATTATCAATTCATAAATTTAAATCAAAATGTTTACAAAACAAATCAAATTAAAGCGATCTCAGTTTACTTAAATGTAAATTAAAATAAAGAATAAAATTAATAAGGTTTTTTAAGTAAAACCTTTAACATCTAAATCATATGTGAAAATCTTCAAATCCTCATTGTAATAATCTCGATACCGCAATTGAAAGGTGAGCGAAGAATAGAGTACTACAATGATAATATATATATATATATATATATATATATTTATAAAGATCTCATGTATGTTCATAAAATGATAGTCATATCAACATATAATAGTGAGGAGATTTTTATTTAAAACCATGTATAATTGTACTTTCTCACTTTCGAAACTAATTGAGTGTACATTTCATGTATCCCAATGCATGCTCATATGAGATAATATATATATTTATTCATTTATAAAGATCTCATATATGTCCATAAAATGATAGTCATATCCAACATATAATAGTGAGGAGATTTTTATTTAAAACCATGTATAACTGTACTTTCTCACTTTTGAAACCGACTGAGTGTACATTTCATGTATCCCAATGCATGCTCATATGAGATAAAATATGCTATGTAAATATAAAATCCATATGTATGATATGTAGCCTTCATATGTATTAGTCAACATAAAAATAAATGAGCATATATGCAATCAACCTTTGAGATGCACTTGGGTTTGCCTCCGACCTCATCTATAATCATACTCTGAGATACATATGACATATGTATTGGTAAAAATCCTTATCATATGAGCGATACACTTCGAGACACAATAAGGGATCTAACTTTGAGATCCATGTGTGGTTAAACTTCGAAACCCATAGACGGTTCGAGAGACAATGAGGATCCAACTACGAGGCCCATGTATGGTCAAAATCCAAGACCTATAGACAAAAAACTATAAGAATGCATGTGAATGTAATGCATACCTGTAATTCATCTAAAGTAGTCTGCTACAACCAGTAGCCCATAGGTGCTGTACTCCGCAAGAGCTACATATATGTGTACTTCTCATGAAAAATTATTTTCATGATGTACGTATAAAATCTTAGATGTCATATATAATGTTTTTAATACTTTCTTTATATAATGGTTTTAAATTCATGCATATAAAAAGTATTTATAACGAGTATTTTATTTAAACAACATTTATAACATTTCTTAAAAAATCATGGCATCCATTTTCTTTTTATTCCTACTATATGATGTATGAAATTTTTATGAAAATAAAGCACAAATAAAAAGTTGGAGTAAGAATTTGAAAATGTTTCCATCTTGTGCTCATACTTCTTTAACTAATTCTTCTTCTTCTTGGGTAGAATCTATAAAAAAATACTTTAATAATTAGTAGTGGTCCATAACTTAAACGAATGATACTTCTAAACCAATTAAAAGGATTACCTTACTGATTAATCAAGAATAGGCCCAAACACTTCCTTACGATACTCTTTTAATAATCTCTTGGATTTTAAATACATTCCTTTGATCTGAACTCTACTCTTACTTACTCGATCACTTAAATATTTTATACCTGAACCAACTATTTAGAATCATACTAATAAATAGTAACATTTTAGAGAGAGAAAGTGATGATGAAAATATGTGAGAAAAATGAGGTTCCCACACCTATTTGTGGCCAAAAAAATCCCTCATCCCCCCTTTGTCGATGGATTATTGAGATGCCCAACAAGACCAAGGTAAGGCCATGATGAATGTGGTATTTCCTCACTTACCCTTTGCTAGACAATCGTTGGTTGGCGAGGCTCCAATGAGTTATAGAGTAATTTTTTCAACTTTTTGCAATCAAAATGAATTTACACAAAATTTTCCAATATATCGTTACATATTAAATTATTATTAACAAATGTTTAACACAATTTTATAATTTATTGTAATTTTTTTGGATTTTAAATTCTACCCCCTTAAAGAAAATTTTGTCATTAAAATTCCATAACTCCTTAAGTAAGGATATTTCGTGCGGACTTCAAACTCTAACTTCCAAATTGCATCTTCAATGCTATGATATTTCAATTATTTCAATTATTTCTTCCTAATATGATGCGTCTTCTTATAGTATAAATTCTCTCTAATCAAGAATACCATTTGATCTAGTCAAGACATTTTTGTAGGGCATATGTATGAAAATAGTTGTGATCTTATGACAAGCATGGGATAATGAAAATTGACACGCTACATCTCTAATAATTTTAATAGTTCAAAAATATCCTGATGTAACAAGGAGATGACTTCCCTTTATCCCAAAACAAGGCACTTGATAAAAATATAATCATCCATTTAAAGGCTGAAAGGTTATTGTATATAATCTGTATAACTCTTGTATCATTTCTGAGCTATATGATTCTTACCTTTCATGATTTAGATCCTTTATTGACACACTGCATCTCTGATAATTTTAACAATTTAAAAATATCCTCATGTAACAAGGAGATGACTTCCCTTTATCCCAAAACAAGGCACTTGATAAAAATATAATCATCCATTTAAAGGCTGAAAGGTTGCTGTCTATAATTAGTATAACTCTTGTATCGTTTCTGAGCTATATGATTCTTACCTTTCATGATTTAGATCTTTTATTCATTTCTTGAATAAGACTAGTCTTAAAGAGTCTTCTTCTCTGTGAAAATGAATTACTTCATTAGTAAAAGTCTATCTATCCAACATTTATCCTTTCAATAATCTTGACCATGCTTCATAAACTTTTGGGATTGTTAGATTAAGTTGTTTTTACTTTATGAGGCTACACACCAAGTCATATAAAAATACTTGTCTACCAACATCTTGCAAATTCAACCTGTAATCCTTCTATTATTTGAGTGTTTTGTTAGGTACCAATATTATTTGTGAGAAATTTTGGACTTTCGACTCACAATATTCGTTACTGTATTTGCTTTGTTTGGATTATTAAATTTGGGCTTAACTCCATCTCAAAACCTAGGTTATGAGATAGAGGATTGCCCTCATTTATATATGAGGTGGATACTTTATGCCCAGTCGATGTGAGACTTTTTAACACTCCCTCTCACATCCGTAGTTCATCGATTGACGGTGGTGGGCTTACAACTACGTGCCACGGGATGAGCTTGCTTGCTCTGATACTATGTTAAATTTGGGCCTAACTCCATCTTAAAACTCAGGTTATGAGATGGAGGATTACCCTTATTTATATATGAGATGGATACTTCATGCCCAGTCGATGTGAATTTTTTTAACATAGATGATGTTTTATAATGGAACCATAATTTTGAAGATATTTTCCCCATCTCCACAATCTTTCTCCACATCTCCATGAAAAAAAATTGCTTGCTCATTTTTTTCAACTTGTGGTTAGGGTGTATAACATATTTTGATTTTTTATAAATTAATAATTCTATCATTAAATTCTCCATATGTTGTGTTGTTATTGCTATTATCACAAGTTGATTGATGTATTCTCAATGGACCTTCCTTGATCAAACTCCATAATTCTCGAGGTTGATCCCTTAAAATTGTGTAGATTTTTCTCTTTCAAAATCAAACGGATAATGCACGAAGTTTTCTAAGATGTTCCAAATATGGAACGTGTCTACTAGTTTAAAGTATTGATCTCTGTGCAAACATTCAAGTACGTCCAAGTCTTTTCAACAATGTGTTAGTATACACTATGTGTGATGCTTCATTAATCAACACAAAAATTATTGATGAAATCGATAATTCCATCTTTGACTCTTATAGAGATACTCCACGTTCATGTTCTTTGTTTGATACAGAATTGATGCCTTTTTGAGTTAGTTGTGTGAAGGGGTATCATGGTCTCCAAAATTTCTTTTCTATAATTTCATGTAAAATTATTGATCCATTATCATTTAAATGTATAATTCCTTTGAGTTCATCATTCTCGAAGAGTATTCGTTCTAAGCTTGAAAAGTAGTTTATTGGTACGTTGATTCTCTTAACTTATAAGTGTCAATGTCTTGACTTTGGAAACTTGCATCCTCGAGTTTATTAAATAATCCATATAATAATATTTGTCACTTTGACGATAATCAATGCACAATTTGAAATTTACATCATTCTTTTTTTAAAAGACATTCCATAAGGAAATAAACTTGATCAAACGAATCCTTTTACAAACATTTCATCCAACTATTTCCTTATCTTCTTTCTCCAAGTGCCATTAGATAGGGAGATATAATTATTAGAATAGTTCTAGGTTACAACTTGATAATGAAATTAATCTCACAAGTTAGAGGAAGTCCATATAGCTCTTCCAAAATACATCTAATATTCATTGAATATTAATGGTAGTCATGCCAAGCTTTTTCTATCATCAGTATCCATTTCTAGATAATTTCAAAATGACTACACTTGTATGATATGTGTTCCCCATAAACAATACTTAAGGTAAAAGCTGAAAAATGTTCACTCATTTTTTTCCCCATAAAATTGAACTATTACAAATATAAAGGACACTAGAATAGATTCCAAGAAGAGTATTCGAAGTAAGGGGTTTGTAAGATTTAACATTTGGGCATAGGTTAAAAAAGTGAAAGAATGGATGACACTAGTACCAAAAAGAATTCATATCCCAAAGTTGTATAATAAAATTTTACCAACATCATTGATCTATGGTTCCTCTTACAGATATCACGAAGGCTTGCCTTTGTGATCCTTCTCCTAGAGTTTTTTAGGTCTTAGTTTTCTTTAGTTTTTCTTTAAGTTCTTCTCTCAATTTGAGAGTTGAACAAAATATTATTTTTATGTTTAATTGTTAAAAAGTTTATATTAGGTTACCTCAAATAAATAGGCAATAATAGGAAGTTATCCGAGATCAAGCGATACAAAATCGTTACTGGAATCTAAGAAATATTTTGAGGTTTGTATTTATTTTAGGAAGAAGGTCACACCCGTCCATCTATTTTTTGGGTATAAATCTAATTTTTATTTTTATTTTTTTAGTAAATAATATTATATTTCTTAAACTTATTATAAAACAATTACCAATTATTCATTATTTTTAACATGTATGATTGATTATTATAATAACAATTTAGTTATGTTGATATGTTTGTGTAAATTCTTTAGAAAATATTTTTAATAATAATTAAATATAGACTATTTTCTATTCAAGAATTTTTACAAAATTTATAATTGAAAAATATATTAACGACGTATTTTTCTTAAGAAATTTAAAATATAAAAATAAGACTTTAAATAAACGAATATAGATCTAATTTAGAATTACATTACATATCAAGAGATTTTTACAAAATTTATTATTGAAAAATATCTTAAAATAAATTTTTTGTAATAGATATAAATCATGAAAGTTAAATTTCAACATTAATTTAGACAAACTTGAATAAAAGTTTAAATTATCGGTCACACAAAATATGACAAGTTAAATGGTTTGATAATATCTTAGAAAACAAACATAATTTAATTAAATTTAAATTATCGACCCCACCAAAGGTGAAAGTCAAATTTAATTAAGAATAACGGTCCCATCAAAAGTATATTTTTATACATATAAAAAAGAATCAATAATTTTAATTTATATTATTTATACATATAAGAAAGAATCAATAATTTTAGTATATATTTCTTTAACATTATTAATTTTACTAAATATAATTTATTAGCAAAATATCTCACTCATTCTCCATTGATTAATGAATTACATGCACTTTAGCCTATAATTTGTGTGAACTTAATCTATCACTTGTCTTTTATTATTTTATGTTATCAGTACATATATTTAAAAACCAAAACATTGTGAAAGAATGTTTAGGTTTATATTTTGTTTTTAAGAACTTTATTGAATTATTTCGTACACTTGCGAGCTATTTAAAAATATACAAAATTTGTATATCAAGTTTTTATGCATAAATTTTTTGGCATCATTGCTAGATAGAAATAATATTTTTAAATTTTTATTTTTAAAAATCTTTAATTTTTTTGTATATAAATAGTCATTGTTTTAATTTATTTAAATTTTTTAAAAAATAAAAAAAATAAGAGCTTCAAAAATCTTAAATTTTATTTTCCTTTATTAGTTGACTTAGATTTTATATAAAACATTTGAAAGAGATCTCTTCATAAAAAAAATCAAATGTTTCTTAAAAAATAATAATTTAATGTCTTTGTTATTAAGTTAACTATATATATTTAAAAATAAAAAATCTAAAATTTAATATCTTAGTTATTAAGTTGAATATTGATATTTAAAAAATTTCATTTTTTTTGAAAATCCTGAAAAAAATATCTATGTTATTAATTGACTTTAAATATTCTTAACAAAAAATTATTTTTTTAAATCCTAAAATAAAGAAATATCTAGGTTATTAATTGTATTTATATATTTTTAAATAAAAAATTTCAAATTTTTTTTAAAATAAAAGAAATTATCTTATTTTAACTAACTATTTGTTTTAGTTGACTTATGTATTAATTATTAACTTAATTTCTTTTTAATATTTTTATATGATAATTTAAATTTTTATTTTAACTTTAATTTAATTTATTTATTTTTAATTATTAATTTACTAACTTTTATTTCTTTTTGCTTAGTATTTTTATTTACTAACTTTTTGTCTAACTAATTTTGTTTATTAACTTTTATTTTTATTTTTTTCTTATTTTATTTTTCTTATGTGTTTTTGTATTTTGTATTTTATAATTATTTAATATTTAATTTATATTTAGTACTTAATGTTTGATTAGTTATTATATTAAAAAAATAAAAATTTGAAGTTCTCTTAACCAAGATAATGTGTAGTCGAAAGATTGGACCACTATCCGCCCAGATAGGCTAGGACCAAGAGGTATGGCCGATAAGGAACGTGACTGACCAGTTAGGAGAGTGGTTAGCTAAGTGTGTCACTATCTAAGAGTATGGCCGATCAAGGTTGTGAATGAACATAATTATGACCGGCTAGAGGTAAGATTTACTAGGAAGTGTTCGGCCATAAGTGTCATCAATTGGCAAGGAATGTAGTCAGTTGGCCAAAGTGTGACAGGTTAGGAGAATTTCCATGCATGTTTGTCCGGCTAGATTGGATCAAGTTATGGCAAAAAATCTTTCCCTATCTTTCGTGCCTCAGGTCTAGAATCTGTATTTCACTTTATGTCATTATATCATCCCACAATCACATGTCAACTTAAAGGTCCATAACCTCCCAAATATATAAGGCAATGGTCATATTCATAAATAATGTTACAAGTACAAGTGAGAAATAAATTGTATAAAATAATACAAGATCAGGAATATGTGTCTACTCTAATCTAGTCGTGCCACAATATGTGTCTTCCTAAAGAATAGACACCCATTGAAATCCATCGCAACACATCCTTCTTCGTCAAGTACATTATTAAAGGTGCAACTACCTTTATACATTATGGAGAATGTTTAGGCACAAGCCAAGGTATAGTTTATTAAAGTATACCAAGATATTGGTTCTACCAGAACTTGATGTGATCATGATATAATCCATACCTCTTATACTTCTTAAAGATGTTAGCTTTCTATATCTCCACGTCAATTCATTGCAATGAGAAATGGGAGTAATGAATTAAGAAAACAGTTACAAAGAAGAATGTAAATGTTAGCAAATATGGATACCCACAAGAAAAATATTAAGGATCCTCACACTTATGCAAATCCTTTCAGAAAGAAGGAAGTCATCTTATTGAAAAATCCTACAATTAGAACATTGCTAGCTAGAGGACTACCAATCAGGAATGGGTTGATCATAATTTCACGACCTAAGAGTTCATTAGTCAAGATGTCAATAATTAGGACATCGTCACTCATAGTTTCATTGGTCAGAACTTTGTTGGCCATAACTTCGTTTGCCAGAACTTTGTTAGCAATAACTTCATTTGCCAAGAATTTTTTGGCCACAACTTCATTTGCCAAGACTTTTTAGCCATAAATATTTTTGCCAAGACATTGTCAATCAGGGGTTGCTAGCCAAAGGTTTCCACCTAGAGGATGTTTAACCAAGGAAGAGCCAAAAAAGATGCTATTGACTAGAGCATTGTAGCCTGGGCATAGTTGGCCAAGGCATTACCATCTAAGCCATTGTTTTCTAGGGATGGGTTGACTAGGGTACCGTCGGCTAGGGTTTCATTTACCATGCCTCCGTCCGACCTCCACTCAAATTCCAATGTACATTGTCCACGTTAATCCTTGTCTGCCCCAATACATACCCATGGTGGCCAGACACAATCATGTTCATCCATGGATCCAGTACTCATCACTTTCTGTGTAAGAAATGATGGTATAAGCATCATAAGGTGTAAAGTGTTTGGTTGATGAAAAATAATTATCCTAGACTATATGCAAGATAAATAAAGAAAAATCAATGGAAAATATCGTTTAGATATTTCTTGAGGGATTAAGCTTAGGATTTGAATTTTAAGCTTCATATAAAAACATTGACGTTAACGTAACTTTCTAACCAAAAGCCCAATTGAAAATCCGATGAAATCACCCATAATAGAATGCTATCGTGCACGTTTTGAATAGCCAATTATGGCATAAAAAAATTCACTTAGGTAGGAAAAATTCATGCAAGGAAAGCTTAGTATCATCAACATTATTGGAAGATATATTTAACATAAGTATTGATAGAAATTACCATTAGACCTTCTAACCCCAGGGCTAAAAAGTCATGGGTTTGATATTGGGGATAATTTTGTACATCCCATATGGTAATTAAAGATTGGTATCGATCAACAAAGAGCTTTATGGGCCAAGTCCAATAAGTATCTAGTCATTATACAAGTGTGAATGAAAGATAGTTATCCTAAATGGATAAAGGCTCAATGATAATCCGTGAATTATCTTAAAGAGATAAAGATTTAAAGATTATCCTTTAATTATTTTAAGGAGATATAGGCTTTAAGATTATCCTTTAATTATTTTAAAAGATAATTGAAGAAATAATTTAGGATATATGTCTACATATATAGATGTTTACAAAGCTACAATAACTTAATCTTAATAAGGATAAATCTTAATAAGGATAGCTACCAGGTTAATTCTTTTCAATATATATATATTCATATATGCACACAACTAATATCATATAAAGAAATATATATTGAAATCACTTGATCTCATAACAAAGAATTACAGTTAAACACTTTTTTCTATATAATTATTAGAACAAGACTATAAATCACATCTATCCTTTATCGTACAGTTACTAACTTAAGTATCAGAGTATCGAAAATCATCCCTCCACAAGGTGGTTAAAAGTCTTAACAGATTGTTTGTCTCGTAGATTCCACGGAGAACAATCCTACTTGATATTGACAAAATTTGATATCAACAGTATCAAATTAAAAACATGAAGTTGTAAGTAAATCCTTTCATTAAAAAAATACCTTTATTGTTGTATTTTCGTTTTTTATCTTTTATTTAATTATGTTTGAAATTTATATGATATCTTATTAAGTTAAAAAAAAAGATGAGATAAATATATAATATTAAGAGTTATTTTTGGTTATGATGTATAGCTTAATATTTTATGGATTTGAAATAAAATAAAAGTGTAATATATATTATTATTTTAAAAAATAAGGGTATCTTTTATAAATATTATTTTAATATATAACCTTTTGGTAATAAATATATAGTTTGTATGTAATTTATTAAAATATTAGATATAATTATCATTAAATTTTATTTTAATTAAAATTATAATATTATTATTATTATCAAACATATAACCAATATTTTAAATATCTTTTAAAATATTATTGATATTTATTAATAAAAATAATAATTATTATAAAATATGTAACAATTTTATTTAAAAATATATAAAATGTGATTTTAAATTTTTATATATAAATAAATATAGATAAATAAATAAGTATTAAAATATAATTAAAATCTACTTCTAATAATTTATGTGAATTGTATTCAAAATATTTTGACTAAATTACATGGTTTGAAACCATACGTGTGAAACGAGACCATTAGAGAGCATGCACATGCACTTCCGGTTGTAAATTAATCACATAAATAAAATAAATAAGTGATGTCGACGCCTCAAGTTGTTATTTGTTTCTTGTTTTTACCTTTTAATTTAATTATAATTTTCGTTTTCATAGTCGAAATTCATTGATCCAAGTCCACTATCACCAGCTTTCTCGAGACTCGTCAAAAATGCAAGTGGACTCATTATTTTTTCCATTTTAAAGTTTATCTACTTTTTTCATTTTCAAGCATATGTTTTTTTTAATAAAATAAGAATATTATTATTATTCACCAAATATAAAAATGTGGGATCAGCTCTAAAATGTGAAGTAGCTAGCTTCCATGAAAGTTCCACGGCAGACTCTACAGTTTCTTCAATTTTTTATTTTTTATTTTGTGATTAATTATCAGTTTATGTGAATTGGAAGTAGTTGGAACTTCATCATGCAATACGTCACAGACAACAGAACCAATCTTGCTGCCCAAGTTTCAAGTATTTCTTTATTTTATTTTATTTGCATGGAGAGATAATTTTCTTTGTCTGGGGTCAAAGCACGGCTAGCTCTGTCGACACGCTTATAAAATTAAATCACTTATACTATTTGTTTCAATTTATACCCCCTTGATAAGTTACCAAATAAATAATAAAATAACTCGTTTAGTCAATTTTTATAAATAATATTAAGACTACGTTAAATTTATATCTATATTAATTAACTTTATTATACCTAAATAACTTTAAAAATAAAATAAAAAATAAAATAAAAATTTATGCAACCTTAATATTAGTCAAACTTGTATTTTCAAACTTTTATTCTCTACTCTACGTGAGAAAATTAAACTCAATAATTTAACATGTTTTATTAAAATAATATATATAAATATATTTTTTAGATAAGTAATAGTTGAAAAATAAATAATAATAATTTTTATTGTATATATAATAACACTCTTTAATATAAATTTTAAATCCAATTATGCTCTCTTCCTTTATTTTTATTTTATCTCCCTCTAATTTATATTCTTCAAATTCTTAACTTTAAATTTATTTATGTATATTCTCACATATTTTATATATATTTCTCTCCAATCTCTTTTACAATTAATTCACAACTCTTAATTTAATTTATTACTAAAAAAAATAAAACACGATTTACGTGTGAATGTTATTAAAAATGGGCCAAATATTTATGATATATGCTTCCTAGATAAATCACTAAAGGATAAAGCTGTCATTTTTTTTAATTTACTAGAATGTCAAAGCAGTACTCCTTAAATATTATAATTAAACTAATATTTTAAATTTGACTTTAATTAATTTGGAAA
The DNA here is from genome assembly GCA_037013495.1 of Hippophae tibetana. NCBI lineage: Eukaryota > Viridiplantae > Streptophyta > Magnoliopsida > Rosales > Elaeagnaceae > Hippophae > Hippophae tibetana. The sequence continues at coordinate 79,337,970 of CM072812.1, read as the reverse complement.
TAATAGCTATATACAAATGTGATCCGATTAGCTTAGGTCACACCCCGCCCCCTTCAACTTAAAATAAGTTATTAAAGTTGAACATTGTTGTCGATTTTAATCCTTATAAATTTGTAGACAAAAAGTACTTGTTATTGGTATTATAACGAAATTAACAAAAGTCTGCTTAATTTTTTAAAATTATTTATGGAACAATATTTTGACCTAAGATATTTTCTAAAGAGATATTAAATCACATGACTATTTATCATGGTTTATAATTCAACGTTATATAATCCATTTAAAGGTAAAAAATATTTGGGATTTGGGTTTTATTAGAGTGTATAAATACTATAATTATTTAATTTATTTATTTGTATTATTTTATTAGAAGACAGATAATTACGAGTTTAATTTTTAATTAAACATTAATAATCGAATTAATATCAAAAGCATAATTCGAATTCTTTTTAAGTAAATATATATAGGTGAATTTAACACAAAAGAAAAATGCAATTACATGAGAGAAAACATATACATGCTATATATATATACTGCATGTACTAGAATGTAGAAATAGAGAGAAAACATATGACGTATATTACCTTACGTTGGCACCAACAAAGACATCATGCATGTATATAATATTATTCAAATTTCTTTTTTGGGTGGTTTCCTAATATTTCGAATAATCACGTTTGTGACTCCGAAAGTAGTATTTTATAATGGCAAAAACACTAACATAATATTTAAAGCATACGACACTACAAATTAACGCCCTAATTAAACTTGGTTCGCCACTCACGTGTGGTACGTACTTTTTATGACTAAGAAGAACCCTTTGCTTCCACGAAAAGACTAAGAAGCCGCAATTAATATTCATAAACAAAACTAGTGTTATAAATTATGAGTTCAATTGGATTAGGGGGCGACAAACACGAATGCAATGAGATTTTAAAATGATTGAATTAATATTTATTAGTTAATTATAAATTCAAAACATCATATTACTTATATTAGAATTAATTTACATTATCAAATTACACTACTACAAAATTAGGTATATAAGTCGATACGTAAAGTCGGTTTTTTCCAAAAATCGACTTTAAATTGGTTTAAAGTCAGTTCGATATAGAACCGACGCTATCCACGTAGTGTAGCGTCGGTTGACACCTAGAACCGATACTATCCACGTAGCATAGCGTCGGTTGACGTGGAGAACCGACGCTATGCACGTAACATAGCGTCGGTTCGACACGTCAACCAACGTTACACACGTGGATAAATATTTTCTCTTTTTTTCTTCCCAGACAGAAACTATTTTCAGCGTTGCAGAACTCTAAAAAATCGAAAACCTCCTCCTCCACTTCTCCTCCACTCTTTCTCATTTTCCGGCCACCTACGACTACCATTTCCAACATCGGTTAGTGAGTTTTCTTCCTCTTTAACTAATCTTTTAGATCCCCTATTATTCATATATTTTTTCTGTTATTATGTGTTATTATTTATGTGTATAGATTGTTGTATTATATATGTAGGTTTGTAATATAACATAAGGAGAAGAATATGACGATCTTGAATAAGATAGAACAAAACCATGGTAATTTTTCTGTTATTAATTAATATTTTATTTTTCAAATATTTGTATTATTTGAACTGTTTGCTAAACTGATTTTGGTTTTTTTTCTGCTCGAATACAGGTTGAAAATGAATAAATTAAAAAAAAAGAAAAAAGTTAAAGTCGGTTCACCGCGTGAACCGACTTTAAACGTAAAGTCGGTTCACAGCTTGAACCGACTTTACACTTTAAGTCATTTAATTTAAAGTCAGTTAAAAACCGACTTTAATACTCCTTTTTGTAGTAGTGTTATTTAAATTTTTATTGTATGAATTAAAATTTAAATATAAACATGATACAAGTTTAATATATAAACATTAATGATCTTGTCCGTGTGAAGGATATAGTTTTTCACTCAAGTGGTGTTGATGTGTAGGCCGATTAAATTGGAGATGAATTACATCAATGTAATGAAAGACATGTACATGATAATGCTATCAGGTGCTAGTGTATTCCACAATTGCTAGTGGGAATAATAGTAAAATAGTTTTTGTCCTTGACTTATGGTGTGATAATCAAGAGGCTAGCAGTTTGGCTGTGCATCCCAAAATCAAGCATGTTGAACTTGATGTTCATTTTTTTTGTAAATGTATGTTAGCAAAACAATTACAAGAATGTTATATTCTAAATATTGAACAACTAGCTAATGCTCTCACCAAAGCCTTACTTGCCTCTCATTTTGTGTTCCTGTATAGAAAACTTACTATGTAGTTAATGTCACTAAGCCTAAGGGGGATGCTGGTATTAAGGATATGTTGGCGTGTGCAGTGAAAGTGGCAAACAACAAAGTTAATGGAGTTAGAAAATGGCAGACAAGGTGGTTAGTGAATCAGAAATTAGGGAAGTAAAATAGTTGTTAGGGTTAGAGTTTATATTTCTTTTCATTACTATACATAGAAGGAGTTTTTGTACAGAAAAAAGGAGAACAGAAATTATAGAAATAAACTCAGAATAATTTGACATGGTATCAAAGCAGATTATGACTCTAAAAAAATAAAAATCCTACGTTGCTACCTGTTCTCCTCAACATTGGTTTGATCTATTAAATCTAGAGATCAGATCAATAATACCCCATATCCATTTTTTTCAAGAACTGTCATCTTAGTCAATTTGCTCAGCTTCTTCCATCCACTAGTCCAAGCAGATGAGTGTTTGTATGTCAACACTTTACGAAACTGTCTCTGCAGATTCTCTATATCCTTATGGAGTTCAAGGTTCTTAGTTTTAATTCAAGTTCGAGTGTCTCTGTGCGTGCAAAGTGAATTCTGTTGAATATTATAATCAATAAGGGTGCGATTGCGACCATCTTCAATCTATCTCACCCCTGGAAAAAAGAAGAAGAAGAAGAAACCAAGAAAAGATGGGAACGATTGCTGACCTAAATTAGGTGTCTGTTTCTCTCCAACATTTGAAACAAAAAAAAAACAGGAAGGGAAAAATCAGACAGTGCAAGATATAGCTCGAACAACAACAAATCAGACAGTGCAAGATAGAGCTCGAACAACAACAGATCAGACGGTCAAAAATATAGCTCGAACAACAACAAATCAGATAGTGCAAGATATAGCTTGAACAACAACAACAACAAAAAAAACGAATCAACTTCACTAGAGCTGCTAAATAAATACTGGAGTGATGCTATTACTACAGCAGTGTATCTACTGAATCGTATGCCCACAAAAACCTTACAATTTCAGACTCCATTAAAGGTGTTATCTGATCATCTTCCCTTGTCTACTATTTTGATGCTTCTGCCCCGAATTTTTGGATATGTTGCTTTTGTCCACCTCCATAAAAATCAACTAACCAAGTTGGATCCATGTGCTGTCCGCTGTGTGTTCTTGGGGTATGGCGTACAAAAAAAGGGTTATCGATGCTATGATCCAATTACTAAAAGAACCTATATTACCATGGATGTCACTTTCCTCGAATCAGAATGTTTTTTCCCATCACCGGTATCCAATTCCACTCTTCAGGAGGAGAGTTATGGTAAAGAACGAAATTGGCTTGAAGTTGAAATATTAGACACTAGTCCAACATACTCGGATCATGCCAATCATATGGAGGAGCCAGTATCTAGACCTGAGCTTGAACTTCCAAGAACTGAAGCTGAAGTAGTAATTGAATCTCCAGAAGATGAAGTGGTTGTTGTACCCCTCCACTCCCTAGTACCCAATGATCCTCCTGTTGAGAATACTCCTGAGGTAAGCTATCTTATCACACATTTACAAACTAATGCTATAAATACATCTGTTGGTTATGTTTTACCTTTCAGACACAATCGAGGCAAACCTCCAAATCGATATTCCCCAGAAAGAGAAGAACGAAAATCCAAGTATCCAATAGTAAATTATATATCTACTCAAAGGTTATCAGAACCTATCATGGCATTTGCACAAACACTCTCTTCGTGTCAAATTCCAAGTAGCATTGAAGAAGCCTTATCTGATCCAAAATGGGCTTAAGCTATAAAAGAGGAATTTGAGGCATTGCAGAAGAATAACACATGGGTGTTAAGCGAGTTGCCTCAAGGGAGGAAAATGGTAGGATGCAAGTGAATTTTCTCCATTAAGTATAAAGCAGATGGGTTAGTTGATCGATACAAGGCGAGACTTGTAGCAAAAGGATATACACAGAAACACGGGATAAATTATCAAGAAACCTTCTCACCTGTGGCTAAACTAAAAACCGTTAGAGTCTTGTTATCTCTTGCGGCAAATTTAGATTGGCCATTGCACCAACTTGACGTAAAAAATGCCTTCCTTCATGGTGATCTTGAGGAAGATATTTACATGGATATCCCAGCAGGATATACTGTTACATCAGGAAAAGCAACTGCATGTAGATTACAACGAGCATTGTATGGACTAAAACAATCACCTAGAGCATGGTTTGGTAGGTTGAGTTCAGCAATGAAGAAATATGGGTTCCAACAAAGCAACTCTGATTATACTCTTTTCCTAAAACATCGATTAGGGAAGATAACAGCCCTTATATTCTATGTAGACGACATGATCATTACAGGGGATGATAAAGAAGAAATCTCTAAGCTTCAAGAAAAACTGTCAAATGAGTTTGAAATGAAGAATTTGGGAGGGCTCAAGTACTTCTTAGGTATTGAGGTAACAAGATCAAAACAAGACATATGTCTTTCCCAAAGGAAATATACTCTGGACCTACTGGCAGAGGCAGGACTACTAGATTGTAAACCTGTCGATATTCCAATGGTTCAAAATCATAAACTCGGAGAATATGTGGACCAAGTACCAGCAGATAAACAGAGATATCAACGGTTAGTAGGTAAACTCATATATTTATCTCATACTCGACCTGATATTGCTTATGTTGTGAGTGTCGTGAGTCAGTTCATGCACTGCCCAAGTGAAGACCATATGGATGCGGTCATGCGAATACTTCGTTACTTAAAATCCTCCCCTGGCAAAGGACTTATGTTTTCAAAGAATGGTCAATTGGAAGTCCTTGGATATACAGATTCAGACTGGGTAGGGAATATGAAGGATAGGAAATCTACTACTGGGTACTTTACTTTTGTGGGGGGCAATCTTGTTACATAGATGAGCAAGAAGCAAAAGGTAGTTGCCTTATCCAGTACTGAAGCTGAATTTCGAGGAATGGTCAAGGGAATATGTGAGCTCCTTTGGTTGAAAAAACTTCTAACTGAGATTGGTCTTGCTCCTAACTTTGAAATGAATTTATTTTGTGATAACAAAGCAGCCATTGCCATCTCTCACAATCCAGTTCAACATGATCGTACGAAGCACGTTGAAGTGGATCAGAACTTCATCAAACAGAATCTTGAAGAAAATATTATTAAGCTTCCATTTGTTAAATCAGAAGATCAATTGGCTGATATACTCACAAAATCTGTGTTTGCAAGGAACTTTTACAACACACTTGACAAGTTGTGCATAAGAGACATATATGCACCAACTTGAGGAGGAGTGTTGGCGTGTGCAGTGAAAGTGGCAAACAACAAAGTTAATGGAGTTAGGAAATGGCAGACAAGGTGGTTAGTGAATCAGAAATTAGGGAAGTAAAACAGCTGTTAGGGTTAGAGTTTATATTCCTTTTCATTAGTATACATAAAAGGAGTTTTTGTACAGAAAAAAGGAGAACAAAAATAAACTCAGAATAATTTGACAGGATATAGTTATGCAATCAAGTGGTGTTGGTGTGAAGGTTATGTAGAATTACATTAGTATAGTGAAAAGACATGTACACGATAATGTGGATAAACATCTGTGTTCCATAACTACTAATGTTAAGGGTAGTAAAATTACGTTGAAAACTGTCGGTGTCATACTATGTGCATGTGCAGCTAGTAAAGTAACAAGAAGTGTGCCTAGTGCAATGCGTGCATGTGCAGCTAGTAAAGTTAAGAAATTGTAATATCAAGTCTTGTAAAAGAATAGATGCAAATATAATATATTCTTGTAAAAATGTATTACAACCAATTCATTGTAAAAAGATTATAAATACATTCATTGAAACACAATATAACACAAGCCTTTTATAAGGCATTTTTTTAGATATTTCTTTCAACTAATATTTCTGTACGACTTGACTCATGTTCTTTATTTTTCTTACTTCATCAAAGCTCTAACATATAAACTTGACAAAAATATTACATTATACGAGTTTGTTAAGAAAAAAAAAGTATAAATATGATCATATTGGTTATTTTATTTAAATTAGTATATTTTAGTTACTTTATTGTTATATTTGTAAATATTTTAATTATTTTAATCAAATTTTAATAAAATTGTTTTCGATTTTTTGAGAAATTTTTCACTTAGAAATATCATTTTGCTTGCTCTTGCTAGTTAGTAAGAATAAATTCAATCCATGTTAAGTGTAATTTATTTGCTAGAACAATAAACACCCTAGCTAGCAAATATAATATACATCTCCTCGGAAGTTATGGAAGTCTCGAAATAATTGGGTAGAAAGCACAACCAAATCCACAAAACCAGAATGAATAGACGATGTAACCTTGTGAGTCAACGACCTTCAATAGCCGACTATTAAAATTTAAAAGTAACGTCCAAAGCAGGTGACGGAAGCAGTGACAAAAACGAGCAAAATGTGGGCCATTCACTTGTGTCAAGTGTATAGTTGGACTGCGACACTCATAGCGAGATGTACCTTTATGGCTGCGCACTCGCCATCCCACGTGTCTAAATTACTCTTCCGAATTTCTCTGGCTTGGTTTTTTCGGTCAGTCGTCTATGTCTATCTCTTTTCTCTTTCCCGATTGTATAAATAAAAACCTCTGCTTCATTAGAGTCGCAAAACACACACACAGAGAGACGTTGGGAGAGAGAGATAAAGGAAGAAGAAAATCAATTAATATAGGAAGAGTGTTATAAGTGTTAGATAGATAGATAAAATAAATGGCGGTGGGTGATTTGGAATTACCAGCAGGGTTCAGATTTCACCCAACAGATGAAGAATTGGTGATTCACTATTTGTGTAGGAAATGTTCTGCTTTGCCTATTTCTGTTTCCATTATTAAAGAGATTGATCTTTACAAATTCGATCCTTGGCAACTTCCTGGTACTTTTTCTTATTCCTTATTTAATTACCTCCATTAAAATAAAACCGTGTGTATTTTTTCGTATGCAAAAATTCATTTTCAACTGTTTGATGAATTTCTTTTAAATTTATCGAAGCAATTATCTAATAAAGCTGCTGGGAAATTTCAATTTATTTCTGATCTTATGGTTGTGTAAATTGACAGAAATGGCTCTTTACGGTGAGAAAGAATGGTACTTTTTTTCACCAAGGGATAGAAAATATCCAAACGGTTCGAGGCCGAACCGGGCGGCTGGAACCGGATATTGGAAGGCAACTGGAGCTGATAAGCCAATTGGGAAGCCCAAAACTCTTGGAATTAAGAAGGCACTTGTGTTTTACGCTGGCAAAGCTCCTAAAGGAATCAAAACCAATTGGATCATGCATGAATATCGCCTTGCTAATGTAGATCGCTCTGCTGGCAAAAAGAACAATTTGAGGGTAATAATTATATATTTTTATATATATATATATATTTCTTTACTTAATATAATAATACCCTTTTCCTTCTAATTAATTTATTTTACTCTCGAAATTAAAAATCTGATAAAAAATGTTTGGTTATTTTGTGGTGCAGTTGGATGATTGGGTATTATGCCGAATTTACAACAAAAAGGGAATTATAGAGAAGAAGTACTTGAATAACAACAACAACAACAACAACAACACAGTGGTTCATCACAAGAATACGAATAACCTGGAAATGGTAAACAAAAAATCAGATATTGTAATGTCGATTCCAAAAGCAGAGCCAGCTTTGTTGAATGACCAATTAAACATGGACACATCAGATTCAATGCCTAAGTTGCATACTACAGATTCGAGCTGTTGTTGTTCGGAGCACGTGCTATCACCACCATGTTATAGGGAGGTTCAAAGTGAGCCCAAATGGAATAATAACTTTGACAATGTATTTGATTTTGGATTATCAGATGATCCTTTTGGGTCTCAGGCCCAATTTCAAATAGACCAGCTTTCACCATTACAAGACATGTTCATGTTCTTACAGAAGCCCTTTTAATAATTACTCTTTTTTTTTATTTTATTTATTTATTTCAAAAAACAAACCCATTGTTTAGTTTAGACTCAATTATTTTTATCTTCTTACAGAACTAAGCCTGCTGCAGATTAAGCAATGATCTGAGATTTCCTTTTAGACTTTTCTAATGTTGAATGTTGACATCATTAATTCTTGTATTTTTTCTTCCCCTCCTCCTCCTCCTCCTCCTCCTCCTCCTCCTCAGTATGTAACTATGTATGGGGCTGAGTTCTTCTGAGAACAGTAACAATCTATTTAAGGAATTTGATCACCATTTTTCGAGACCCGTCCAACTGCTCCCTTCTCTTTGTCATCATAAATCACCCATCTTGTCTAGCATTCGTATGTCTAAAAGAATTTGTAATAATGCAAAAGTTCAGTGATATAAAAATTTATTAGTTTTAATAATAAATAAATAAATAAAAGATTTTTAATCATATAGCATAACACTTATATAAATTGAATTTTATTTTTAACCCATTCTATATTACATTTTTTTATAGCTTAAAAAATATTTTTATGCATATTTATAAATACAGTGTATACATTTTTTATTTTTATTTTTATGCATATTTATAAATACAGTGTATACATTTTTTCATACATAAAAATGATTAAAAGTAGCATCAATTATTAAATTATTCATTTATATGAAAATCAGAGGGTTGAAGTATTTAATAAAGCTTGTGATAGCATAATATTTAAAATGAATCTAATTTTGTTTCTGAATAAAACAAATAACCAATACTTATTGGAGTGGTTAGAGATGCCATTGTACAACCAAGCGGTAATTTTGGGGATTATTTAATCATAAACGAACTTGGTGAAGGAATCCGACCACTTTGGTAAATTAAGATTTTCTTGCTATTAATTGTTCCTCTCCATCTTAATCCAAAGTTTAGCAAGTAGGTAGAATGCTTTTCCATGTATAAAAAGAGTTCGGTTGCCACTTATCTTAATATAAAATATGAGCTCTTGAAGTATTTTTGCTTTAAAGAACTAGCAAGTCATGATTGATTTCTAGGAGAGCCTCCAAGCTTTCTTAGCTAATAAAGCTTGATTAAAGCTTTTCAATGATCGAGAACCAAGCCCTTCTCCTGCTTTAGTTTTTCCCACAACAACTAGTGAATCTCATCATTCTTTAAACAAGTTTTCCATTGAAATTTTGCTACAAGAGAGTCAAGTTTATGAGACAGTTCTAAAGGAAGCTTGAAAACACTAATTGTGTAACATGGAAGAGATTGAGCCACTGCTTTGATAAAAACTTCTTTACCTGTTAAAGACAACAAATTCTGTTTCCATCCTTGTAACTTTTTCCATAAGGATTAATGACACTTATTCCTTCATATAGAAGTTGGTAGACCAAAATACTTTCCATGGTATTCTACAATAGGAAATGCAAGTTCTTGGGTGACTTCATTCTTGATTTCAATTGAAGTGTCCTTAATGAAGTGTTCTTAATGAAAGAGATTACAAATTTGTCAAAATGAATCAGTTGTCCTAAAGCTTCTAAGTAGAGCTCAACTGTACATTTTAACTTAACAAAATTATTTCTAGTAGCTCGGGAAAAAATAATGCTATCACCTATAAAAAAAAATAGATGTGAAATAATTGGACCATTCCTACCTAGCTACCTGAATACCTTTAATTTCATTAGTAGCCACTACATGCCTTAACAAGCCAAAAAAATCATTTAGTGCACATAAGGAAAATATATGGCGACAATAGATCACCTTATCGAAGTCTCTTTTGTGGAAAAATTATCTTAGAACATTGCATATTCACAAGATGAGAATATGAGACAGAAGAAACGCATTTCATAGTCAAAGAAACCCAATTCGAAGCAAATCCCATTGTGAGTATTACTTACTTCAAAAACATCAATTCTACCGAGTCATATTTACCCATGTCCTATTTTAAGGCTATGAATTTATTTTTTGCTTTGGAGTTTTTGTTCATGGAATGAATTGCATCCTGATCACATATAATATTGTCTAAAATTTGTCTATGAACCACAAACGCACTTTGTTCAACAGAAATGATATCAAGTAACACACCTTTAGATATATTCATAATTGTTTTCAAAATCAATTTATAAATAATAGTGCATAGAGAGATAGACCTAAAATCTTGTTAACATAGAGTTGTGAGCATTCGAACCCACCTTAGGAATTATGATATGATTTTTGAAAGTCTGCCACAATCTGTAGATTCAAACAGGTTAGAGTAATGATTAATAAATGCATCTTTAATCTCTTCAATATTTGTTGTACTTGTCCCATTGTCTACAATAAGAAATTTCATTGGGTTGACGTGTCTCTACTGTGAAGCTCTTTCAAGAAAGAATTGTGTTTATATCTCCATTTTTTAACCAATCAACTCTACATCTCAAAATGCCACATCATTTTTTCTTTCTCAAGGAGGGAATTAATCTCATTTTCTAGTTGATAAATTACAGGGTGATCCACATTTCCATTCCCACTTGAGATTTTCATATGTAGGAATAATTATACAAAAATTATTTTTTCTTATAACTCAAGTAGGCAATAAGACCTAACTGAGGATGGAAATCTCAACCCACGTAATCTTTTCATAAGTTCTACTCTAACTCGACCAAGTAGACATCACAATGAGAATTAACTAGATAGCACAACAAAAATATAAAATAACATATTTAATTCAACGCATAATTAAAACAACCAACATATAAGAAACAATAATTTGCGGTAAACACAATAGTTATGTTGTGTCTCCAGGCTCTTGTTCAGACTAACAACAAGTAAAAATAGGTTAAGTATCACACAACATGCGAAATAGGCATACATACTAGAAAAACTATCAAGGATTTCCAATCACTTCAAACCTCATATATGGGATATTCAGTAAATGATGATTGCATACTCACATCATACAATCATACAAAATACCGAATACTAAAAGAAAACGTCAAACACCCAGTACACAACCAGGGTTAAGTAGTTTAATTAGCTACCAACAATCAGTAATATGCACAATAATGTGGGAAACCACTCAACCACAAACACCAGTAATCATTGTCTTGAGAACACTTAACAATCCTAAAAGCACAGTATTGCTCACACATCACTAGTAAAATAGTCTTAAGCACTCACAACTTAAGAAGGCTATTTTACTCTTACAAGAGTGTAACATAAATACCGAAATATATTCAAGGTGATTTGTAAATCAAAAACAGATATTCACCTCATCCAAAACCCACTAGCAAATACTCCCTCCAGTATTTTGATAGAGAATTGTCAATTTGATAGAGCTCCATTACATTTTTCTCATTAAAGAACATAAGGAGAAAGAGGTTATTTATAGAAGATTTAAGCAATCCAAAGGTACCTCATTGAGGCCTCGTCGACCTCTGACGAAGGGTCTAACGAGGTGTCTGACGAGTGGTTCAGTAAGAGGTCCAACAAGGCACCTTAAAGTTCCCCAAAAAAATTGATTTTTCTTTTTAAAAATTATCGAGCATGCATACTATGAAAACTAACCCTATGATCTATGTAAACATGCTCACATACAAAGTGTACCTAACTATGTGTGTGTGTGCATTACTGATCATCAATAATCAATCTTACATAGAGGAAGATTGTTGTCTCTTTTAGGAGAACATAAAACGTGTAAGCATACACGGTCACAATTAATAAAATTTGATAAGTAAGTTATCGTTCCCATGGAAATTTGTTACTACAGTTTGTTGAGTACTAAAATTATCTCTTTATGATTTTATCTAAAACGATCGTTGATTGGAACAAGTTAAGAAAATTGTTTAATAACAAAATAAAAGAAATCTAGGATTGTAATTTTTCACCAAATTAATCAACTCAAAATCATGTTATTTTCTTTTGATTTATATTTTTTAGTACATTTAATTTGTCAACCGAAAACTTCTAATTTTATCCATACATCTCTTCTGAGCTCCGTATAAACACACCTCGTTAAATTAATTCACCATATTCTTATAAGAATTAAATTCACCAAGATTCATTATGTTCTAAGTTCTCAAATGGCCACACATACAATTAGGGTGTATTCCTATCCTTCATCATACATGTTATTCTATCTATGAGCAATATACACAAAAATGTTTCTTCCAAGTTTATTTATGTGCCACGAATCATTTGATAAAATTCATAAATAATCAAAAGCATTAAGCACAAAATAGAATAAAAAACTCAAACATCTTATAAATCGTTCAAAAATAAATAAAATAAAAGCTTCATAAATTTAGATCAAATGCAATCCTAGAAAAATTAAATTACTTCATAAATTAAAAATTAAAATTACAACAGTTATAGAAAATGAGATGAAGAACACAGAAAAATTAAAACATCTCTTAGCACAAATATTTGGCACACGCAGAACACAACAGAAGCCAAAAATTGCTTCTGCGTGTTCCACACTCCAGAACCGAAAATACAAAAAAAATCTCAAAAACTAAACTCTCCAAAACTTTTTTACTCTATCATACTATCCCTCATTTATAACATCAAATTTCTAAAAAAATATACATTTAAAAATATATTTTTTAATACACGTGGAGGATAGAGAGATATGGCAAAAATAATTAAATATTAACCGTTGGGGACAAAATTATATCGAAAACGCAAATTGGTATCATGCGCGGCGTTATTTCTTATTTTCAAATCCCGCTGCCACGTGTCGCGATGTGATTCGCTGAAAGTTAAAGTGGGACACGTGGTAGCATATCATTGGCGCTCAAGGATGGGCGCATGCAGAAATGCCGCACAAGATCAGAGGCGCGCGAACGTGGGGGACAACGGTTGCAACGCGTGTGTGATCCTGCGCTTTCACGCTCACCGTAACATACCACGTGTCAGAACATGATTTGCTGAAAGATATGGTGGGACACGTGGCATCTGTCTATTGGTTGAATAACCAGGTGCATGTGAATCGGCCGCACGAGATCATGCATTGAAAATGCGTCTGACACGTGGGTCCCACCCTGCATGTCGGACTGCGCGGCAGGTGGGCCTCACTCAGGCACCGAGCCGCGTGATATAACGAAATTTGCACCCACTCGCGTTGGTCGGGTTTGGTAGAGACGCACGCATCCTAGTCATTTCGTATCTGATCTGACGGTCCACGTTTCGCACGTGGTTGATGGCGCGTGGACTTCTTCTCTCCTCTGCAGAAAATTTAACTTTCTTAATTGCGTTTTGACCCATAAATTTAATTCAAATTACATTTTAAACTTTATTTAATTACAATTAAGCCCTTTTTCTAATTTAAATTAAATTTTTAAATTTTTAATAATTAAAATTAAGCCCGATTTGAATTTAAATTATATTTTCGACTTTTATAAATTGCAATTAAACACTCTTTTAATTGAAATTATATTTTTGGACACAAATTTGCAATTAAGTACGTTTTCGATTTAAATTATTTAATTTTCTTAAAATATAAAAAAATGGTAAATACTAATTTATTAAACTAAAACTAACTAAAAATATGAAGAACATAGCAATTATAATTAATAAAATAGATGAAAATAACTATATAAAATACAGTTATCAAAGATAAATACACTAAGTAAAATAAATAGACTCTGTTCTTTACACACGAAAATGCCAACAAAGACACAAAGGACTACAAGATTTATATTCTCCTCTATTTGGCTATCCGTGGAAAAGTATTGCACAATTAAGTACAAACACACATAAAACATAAGATGATCATTAAGATGACCTAAATATGTTTGTTCCTATAAACAAAATATCAATGCACACCTAACACCTAAAAACACACCTACTTTAAGTGCATCCATCTTCTCGGATCAACTCATCTATACTCTTTCAGTCTGAAACACGAGGGTCTCAATCTACACCTCTAACATGTACATACAAAATAAACATATATCATGTGAACGTATCATTCAAAAATAACATATAGTCTATCCAAATACTATCGTGTTATCCTTACAAAGGTACACATCGATAGGTTAAGTACGCTCAATATATAGCATAAACAAACACAATCTACATACAACATAAATATGCAAACTGCTCCTAACATATGCAATACTCCCCCTTAGTATATTCATATCAAGTAACTCAGATGTAGTGCAAGATACACTCAAGATCCCATGCAGCAAACTACACTCGTCATCCCATACATCAAACTAACATAATGAACAAACAAACACAACTTGTGCACACATTTCTCCCTTTTTGACATGGAAAGTTAGACCAAGCATACACATAGTATGCAACATACCACACCCTAAAAAGGAGAGAAGTCAAACAAAAATGCATGTAACACTAATAGTCATGCAAAAAAATGTGAAACAACACTAAGGGAACACCAAAGTAAATACCTGCAAAAATTAACAAAATGAATGCATAGACAAATCGAGAGAAATACAAATAGAAAATATCTCCCCGATGCAATACAAAGCATGGAGCCCCATATCTCTACATGATGTGGGAGGGCATAAGGGACTTCATAATGTGTTTACAAAATAGTGGCAAGATGGGTGATCAAACACCAATAACACATAAACATGTTAGGAAATCTGTAAGTAGAAGTTGACTAAGAGTCCAATTATCTTCGAAGTTGACACATTCTTAGTGACTCAACTATCTTCCCATAGTATGGACACTCGTAAGGAAAGACATCTCAGTCTTCCGAAGAAAACAATATTGTGCATTCCAAAAATAAATACCAATCAATTACATGTTATAACTCACTATAAAAGGAAATATGGTAAACACATAGAATGATATGGGGAAAAAGAGAATGCATAAAACATGCCATACTAATAGTCCTATTCATGCATGATTCATACAAAGTGATGTCAAAAAGAAGAAAGCATCAAAAGAACACGACAACGTAACAAAAACTCATAAATAGGATAAACACCAAGATCTAAAACAAATAAAAGACTACCCCTAACATCATACATGGATTTGACACATATCTCTCTCCCTAAATATATGCATATCAGACAATAAATCCTACATTCTTAAAACTTCTTCAAAATAAAAGCATCTACAAACAATAGAAAAAATATGGAAGCAGAGAGGTGTGTGAAATGAAAAAGATGGTCTTAAAGAAGATCATAGGTCAAAAAGACAAGATTATGCCTCAAGGGAGATCATCGGCACAAACCACACACTGTTTCCTCAAAAGATATCATCGAAAATGCTTACATCATCGCTAGCCAAAAGAAGGAAAGAAACTGACTAACTAGTGAGCAACACAAACAACATTCCCAAGAGAGAGAAGAAACATGGGATGTTACTAAAGCATTTAAGCATGTAAGAAAGACTCAGGTTTTAACACAAAGGCAAGAGATATGCTTAGATGGGATGAAGACTCCAAACACCAGGAATGCTAACTAAACACAATAGTTTAATCACAACAATATATGTAAGTTAAGAGTTCTAAAGATAGGTAAATAATCTATATGACATACAGATGCACAAGGAAAACCCATACAACACGGTACATAGAAACATTTATGTACTCAACTTTAAAAAAACACCTTAAATTTCTCCAAATAAAAATCAAAAGCACGAGAGAAGTAAGAGAAGGAAAAAAGAAGAATTTTAAACAATAGGAGACAAGTAGATAACCAAAACTCAACATACTAGGTACAAGAAAAAAAAACTTAGTAAGATAGAGGAGATGTAGTCTATATGACATGGCATATGAATAACGAGACAAAAGAAAGAAAAATCCTAATATATTGACATTACATGATAAAATCATGGATATGATACTTATGAAAAAAGACACAGAAAAAGAAGCAAGTAATAAGCACGATAAACACAAATAAAGAGCATATCAAAACAACTACCAAAGGAGAATACTAGTAAAGGATCAAAAAATTAGGCATAGCAAAAAGTAAGACAATTAACATACTATGCAATATAAAGTAGCAGTAAGAAAGAGTTATGCATGAACAAGAAAATAGGAAACATGCAAACAATAAAAGTTCATAGAGATAAACAACCTCACAGAAAACAACAACCCATTCCATTGGAGACAAAGGGAAAAAATATATGAGGTATATGTATGTGCAAATAGAACTCTAGAATCGAGCACCCTGATAGTTAAGCCTAAATAAGGGTGACCTTGCTCTAATGCCAATTGATATTTTCATTCATAAGAATAATTGCTAAAAGGTCAATTATTCTTCCAACTCAAATAGACAATAGGGACCTAACTGAGGGGTGGAAACACCAACCCATAAAATATTTTCGTGTGCTCTATTCCAATTCAACTAACTAGGCCTCACAACATGAGTTAAACATAAATCATAGTAGAAATACAAAATAACATATTTAATTCAACACATAACTAAAACAACTAGTAGATAAGAAATAATAATTTGTGGTAAAAATACTAATGATATTGTGCCTCACATGTTCCTATCTAGACTAGTAACAAGTAAAAACAAGTCAAGCATCACATAACATACAAAATGGCATACATATTGGAAAAAGGTATAAAAGATTTTTAATCACTTCAAGACCTCATATATAGGAACATATTTGATAAATGATGATTGTACTTTTATAGTGTACGATCATATAAAATACAACATTCCAAAGAAAGAGTCTTACACCCAGTACACAACCAGGATATGAAGATACTGACTTCTTAGAGAATTACATGAAACTAGCAAGTAGTGGAAATAAAGAGAAAGATAAAAGCATGCTACAAGGAAATAAAGCATGCAATAATAGAGGTAGCTCCAAATTATTTATGTTTTGGGCGTGAAAAAAAAGAGTTTGAAGAACACAAAGATAAAATTTATGTAGGTTTAATTTGAAACGTGTTTTTTGGGGTTTTTAGTGTAAACATTTATCGCAAGTTGCAACACGAACAAAAATATAACCTAACATATTCAAATAGAACCCATGGGCCATGACGCACAAAATATTCATACAGTAGTGTGAAATTTTTTCCTTCAATCCAATTGTATCTTGAGAACCCTATGCTAGCAAGTAGAGAAACCATACTACAACCCATATTTTTATATTTTTTTAAATAATCTTTAAATAAATAAACATAATACTATGTATTAAATTAAAATAAATACTAAGCATTTATAATAAGATAAAAAGAAAAGAAAAAGAAATAGTTAACAAAAATAAATATAATTAAAATGAAATAAACAAATTAAAATAAATAAATATAATCAAGAAAGAAAAATAATTAACACAAATAAAAGTAAATAACCAGATTACAAAAATAAAAGTAAAGGTACAAATTTTGTATATTTATAGAAGCTCGTAAATACACGAATCACTTATAATATAAGCACTAGGTATACTCTCAAAGTTGGTCTAAAATAAAATTACATGGTTTTAAATAATTCAACTAATTTCTTCAGAACAAGCACAAAAAATAAACCTATATATTATTTCACAATATTTTGGTCTCGAAAAAGTCTAATCTAATAACATTTAATTAAAGATAGAAATATAATTGATTCAAGCAATTCTAAATAAATAAACAATTAATACCTAATAGAAAATTGATAAGTTGACTATGCTTTGCTTAGAATTAATTAGATAGTTAAATATATAAATTCAAATTATTGGTTTTTCTTTTTATATACGAAAAAGTTTTTTTGGCAGTGATCAATTTCTTTTTATGCTTTATTCTTAAGAAAATATCAAACCATTTAAATCGATATTTTTAGAGGGGTTATTAATTTAAAATCTTCTTCAAGATGTCAAAATCAGATATAAATGATGTTTCTAAAATCTAACTTTCAGATTTTAAATTTATTACGAAAAATATGTTGTTAATATATTAACCAATAATAAACTTTGTAGAACTATTGAATAAAGAAATAATCTCAATTTATTTTGTAAATATATTCTCCTAAATTAATCCTTTACAAATATGAAAACATAACTAATATCACATAATAGTAATTAGCTAAACATGCTCAGATTTAATGAATAATCAGTAAATTAAAAACAACATTCAAAAGATACTTAAAGATTTAATCTGCAAATAATAAATACAATTAAAATAAATACTTAAATATATTCTTCAATAAATAGATAGCTTTTATAATTATCTATGATTTGAAAAAACCTCTAGATGTTCTGCTTATACTATTTATTGAATCAAAACTATTACAAAAATTGAGAAAATAAAATGCTAAAAACTAAAATTCCTAAAACATATACGGTTGCATATTCTCTATTTTCTATATATCTAACCTAAAACATAAAAACTATATTTATAGTAAGGCTAGCCAATAGGGCTTGGGACAAAAAGGCATTCATGTGTCGTGTCTCACTTTTATCCATACCAAGCCCGTGTTATATTTTAATTTGCCTTGCTTTTACAACGAATAGGTCTCTTCATGGCCCAACTACTCATTATGGAACAACACGAGTTGCATGAATATTGACTTTAAACAGTGAAGAGTGCACCGCAGTCTAATGTATTTCATGACATAGCCTACGATACTAAACTTCACTTTTTTGTTTCACCCCTTATAAACTGATTGTATCACATGTAAACCTTACATGCATTGTTCTTTTAATCTTTTAAGGTAATGAATACTTAAGGCATGATTCTTAAGTGTTATCAGTTTATCAAACTAAAATTAAAAATACTTGAAAAATAGTAGAAAATTCTCATTATTCCCTACACAGATTTATTTAAATAACGATAAAATAATCCATATTTAAATCTAATTATTACATTTAAGTGTAAATAAATCATGAAATATTAATATTTTTAAGCATTCATTATTTGACGAGGTGTCTAACAAGAGTTTCGATGAGGTATCCAAAAGTTCACCAAAACATGTGATTTTTCATTTTAAAAATTATCGAGTAATTTTTTACAAATACTTACAAACGAAACAAAAAAGCCCAACCACTTAACATAACATGTATACTACAAAAAATCAATCTCATAATGTGTATAAATATGAGCACATATAAATTATACTTAATTATTTGTGTGTATTACTAATCATCAATAATCAATCATAAACAAAAGAAGATAAATATACTAATTAAACTAAATTGATTATGTATTTTATATGACAGAATATCAACAAAAATACAAATTATTACAGGGCATGTACCATCATTCAATACACTGTTCAACAATTTATTTTTTTCAGAATTTTTTTCTTCATGTGCTCAAATTAGTGATTCCCAACCATCAAACACCCTGCACATACTTTAATTTTATTTTCTAACCGTAACAAGGGTTCATCACCGACTAGATAAATCCAAATACAAGTTTTATTTATCACTTTTTCACATCTATTATCTTTCAACCACGTGAATTCAAAATGAAAACGCCATTGAACTCTTTTACTATTTGATTTTTCTCACAAATCATTATTAAAGATGTGACCAATAAAGATAGATGAACTGATGCAGATGACACAATATCAATTATTTTCAGGTTAGGAAACAAGGTTTAGTAATTTTAGATTACCTCGAATTCTTATTTGGATACTTTTCTGTGCTTATTTTAAAATAAAATATATCATATATTTTTATTTAAATTATTGATACATATTTTAATCAATTTTAATAATAATTTATACCTTTAATGTATCTAATTCATCCATATTATTATTAAATTCGAGTAAAAAGTATAACATTAACCTAAATAGACGGTTTGTTACTTTAGAGTATCATGATTTTATTTTTTATCATATTTATCCATATTTTTGATGTAATATTTTAATGATATTCTATTTAAAAAAGATATTAATTTAATATAATTTGTTATTCAATTAAAAATATTTTACATATATAATAATATAGAGAAGATATTTAAAGGAAATTTAACTTATTAATCAATAATATCCTTTAAATATCACAAATATATTACCGTACATTTTAAAAATTTTAATTAAATAATAATTTGTATTTATTTAATACATTTTTTAAATAAAAATATTATTAAAATATCATTTTAAAAATATTAAAAATAAAATTATAATATTATTAAAATAATAAACTCAATAATTATACTTAAATATTACTTTTATGTTTAATAAAATAAAATAATATATTTATAACTTTTACTATATAAGTGAGATATTTATTAATTTACCCTCCTTTTAATGTTCCATTGACCCGAATGGATAAGTAGAGAAAAATAGTACCTTTATTGTTTATTGTTTCCACGTGCTTTTTTTACACGTGTAAGGTTAAAAACACAAGTTTATTTTTTAAACAAGAAGGATCAGTATTTTTTTGAAGTTTAAAAATATCACAAATAATTATAAATTTAATAAAAATAAAAATGAATAACCATCTTTTATATATAAAAATAAAATAAATAATAAAAATACAAATATAAAACATCTCAAGATGTTTCTTACAAGATATGATAATTAGTAAAAAAAATTAAAAAATAGATAAAATAAGATTAAATTTTAAGAAAAAAGATGGATTTAAAGATACATAATTCACAAGTAAAATATTTTCAAGAAAATATATAATTTATTATACAATAAATAATAAATAAATTAGTATTAATATTATATATACAAACAAAATATATAATATATCATTAATTGATAAAGAAATAATTATGGATAAACCATCAAAATATCTCAAAAAGATAAAAGAAGAATTTGATATATCTATTTAAAAAAAAATACAAATATTAATAAAAACACATTTTAAAAAAGAAATTGATACACTAACAAAATTATCAGACAATAGAAAAATAAATAGAAAAATGTTTTATTAGGAATGATCCATAAAAATCTAAAATAACATAAATTAAAATTCGAAATATATCCTAGGTTTGTCATAAATATTAATGATAATAACTTAAACTAAGTCTTAAGTTTAGCCTATGAATTTTGAAAAACAGATTTAATGAAAAGGTAAATCATCAATTTTTTGTACAATACATAATAAGATGCTAAGAAATTAGACAGATAATAAAACCAGAAATATTAAAAAAAAAATTAAATACTAGAAGATTAAAAATTAGATGCTAAAAAAATTTCTAATAGTAGGAAGAAAGTGTACTGTATTAAAGTTGTCGTTTATAGATCCTAAAGAAGAAACATCTAACAAAGAAAAAGATATGACATATCAAAACAAGAAGTTAAAATAATGAAAACATTAATCTATAAAATACTATTAGGAAGAAAATAATATCATTATTATCCCGATAATAAACAAACTATAGGATATAGAATTATATTTTAAGGAAAGCCTAATAAGTATATCAAAAAACCAAATAACAATAATGAAAGTTTTAATTCCTTCAGTATAAGAATTAAATATAGTACAAGAATCAAACATTAAGTTCTTACAAGACATAAATAAAACACACAAAAAAACTCCTAAAATAAATCATAAAATATGGTTATAATAAGAAATTAAAACAACTCACACATAAAAGAATTTACAAAATTAAAAAGGGATATAAATAACATACCTAACAACAATAAAATTATATGTTATAAGTTTAATCCATTTGTAGAATTAAAAGATGAACCACCTAGGAGAATAAATGCATTGATACTTAGGAATGAGAAAAGAAATAATAAGAAAAAACCTAAAAATAAAGAAAAAGCTATAATCTCAGTTTAATAGAATTTAGAAAAGAGTTAGAAGAAAAGTTTATAGATTTTGAAAATAGAAATATATAAAAATTAGTTAGTTTGTTAACTCTAACAAATGAAAAACTAGAAAGACATTATGATGAAAAACTATGTACAAACATGTGAAAATAATTAGTGAAACTAATTTTAAACCAATAAAATATATTCCTAAAAAATGTGAAAGCAATTTCATTACAAATTCCTTATCAAGAAAGAATATCTTATACACATAAGGAAGGAAGAAAAAGGCAAAGGTTAGAAGAACCTGACCTTCCTTATAGAAAAAAAAAACAATAACCCAAAATAGAAGAGGGATTACATTAGGGAATTAAAGGTTGTCTCCATTCAGAATTCAAACTTCATGAAAATTATAGATATGATATTTTTTATTTAAATTACATAAGAGATAGGAAAAAAGTTTTAGATGAATGGTTTAGTGGTATGAGTGTAATCATACAAATTTCTCTAACCACACAATCAAACCCTTCAACTTATAGAATCTTAGTAGACCATAAAATGTTAAATTTTGATTTACAAATTTAACATAACAACAACATTTACAAATGTAGGGGACTGCTTCCATAGGTAAGGAGTACTAAGATACTGTAGTAATTGAAATATACAAGAATTTTTTTAGAGAAGATAAAGGTAAACATATCACTAAATACAATGGAATTTAACAAATATGAAAATATTTGACTCGTGGGTGTGTATTGTCTTTTAGTGTACAAAACACGATGTTTGTCTTATTTTACTTAGTGCATTTGTCTTCCTTTGTTTAAGGTTAGTTACTGTAGATTAGTAATTCACACACGTACACAGTTAGGTACATTTTGTATGCAAGCATTTCACACACCACTGGATTGGTTTTCGTATTATGCATGCTTAGTTGATAGTATTGGTGTTATTAATCATGGTTTTTGGCTTGTTTTGGGTGTGAGTATTTGTGAACTTTACTCGGTAGTATTGGACCTTCTAGTTATCATGAAGTTGTCACTTGTGATGAGTCTGTTCAGTGGCTGGTTTCTATGAATGAAGAGATTGAATCACTTCATAAGAATCATACTTAGGAATTGGTGAAACCGACTAAGGGCTAAAAGATTATTGGAAACAAATGGGTCTTCAAGAAAAAGGAAGGTATACCTGAGGTTGAAGCAACTAGGTTCAAGGCATGTATTGTTGCAAATGGTTATTGTTAAAAGAAGGGTATTGACTTTAATGAAATATTTTCACCTATTGTGAAACATAACTCTATTCTTGTGTTGCTTGCTATGGTTGCATTGTTTGACATGGAATTAGAACAATTTGATGTCAAGACAACTTTCTTACATGTTGAGCTTAAAGAACAAATATATATGCATCAACCAGAGGGGTTTTTTGTTTCAGGTAAGAAGGATCATGTTGTTTATTCAAAAAGTATTTATATGGGTTGAAGCAATCCCCTAGATAGTAGTATAAACGGTTTGATTCTTTTATGATTAATCATGGTTACTCTAGGAGTGATTATGATAGTTGTGTTTATCATAAAAGATTCCATGATGATTCATCTATCTATTTGTTGCTTTATGTTGATGACATGCTTATTGCTTCTAAGAATAAGTTTGAGATTCAAAAATTAAAGTCTCAACTTAATGGTGAGTTTAAGATGAAAGATTTGGGTGGAATGAAAAAAAAATGGACTTGGAAATTTACAAGGTTAGACAAGCATGAAAGCTTTATTTGACTAAGAAAGGTTATATTGAAAAAGTTCTTGAACGTTTTAGTATGAAAGAGTCTAAACCTGTGAGTACGTCGTTAGCTACACATTTCAGGCTTTCTTTAGATTTATCACTATAGTTAGAAGAAGAAGAGCAGTACATGTCTCAGGTTCCATATTCTAGTGTTTTTGGTAGTTTAATGTATGTTATGGTTTGTACTCGTCCAAACATTTCACATGCAATTAGTGTTGTCAGCAGATTTATGGGTAATCTTGGCAAGGGTCATTGGTAAGCAGTGAAATGGATACTTCCGTATTTGAGAGACACATCTAATTTTGGTTTGGTATATGATGGAAGTTCTAATACCAGTTTCAGTGTCATTGGTTATGTGGACTTCGATTATGCTGGTGATTTGGATAGAAGAAGATCTCTGACAGGTTATGTCTTCACTCTTTCTTATTGTAGGAGAAACAGTGAAATAAGCCATTTGGCATAGAGGTTTGGCTCTGATTTGGGTTACAATAGGATACCTTTTTGTTGTATTTTGTGATAGTTAGAGTGTGATACACTTGACCAAGAATACTATGTATCATGAAAGAACCAAACATATCGATGTTAGATATCACTTCGTTCATGACATTTTCTCTTAAGATGCTATTGTTGTCAATAAGATAGTCACTACAGAGAATCCAGTCGATATGTTAACCAAATCGGTTCCATTTAATATGTTCAAGCATTGCTTGGACTTGATTGGTGTTTGTAGTAAATGATCACCTTTTGGAGATTTGGACAATGATTATTTAGTAATCTGATGAACTTCATATTTGAAGAACTTGTTTCCGTTTTGAGCCAAGGTGGAGATTTGTTAATTGTGGCCTAAAACTTTAAGCCTAAAACCCATTAAAACCCTTATTTTCCTTATATATATATATATACATATATATTTCTCAACTGAGTTAGACTGAAAGAAATGAAAATGAGAGGCTACTGAATAGAGAAGAAAAGTAGGGATTTTTTTTGCCTTTGCTACCTTTTGCTGATGCCTGTTTCTATCCTGGTTGGTACTGTCGATTAAAGTTTTAGCTGTCATCTCCTGCCTTACAGCCACTACATCAGCCACTCTTACTAACAGTGAACAACTGCATAATAGAAGAAAGAAAAAGGAAATCATCCCCCAAGGACAAGCTGTCAATTTCTGTTGTTGGTGAAGTTTCTCTCATTTGTATGATAATATTTGATTAAATAGCAAGTTTGTTAATTTATATTGTTATATATATTACCAGTTAATTAAAAGAGGTTATTTTCTAGGTGTATTTGGATTTTAGTATATTTTGTGAAGCTTTATAAATATTAGTGTTTGTATCTTCATTTAATTATTAGTAGATTTTCTTCAGTGTACTGTCGTCAGTGTAGTAGACTTTTCACATTGAAAAGTTGAACTACTTAAATTATTGTGTACTATTTATTTTCTCAATGTTTATTATTTTACTGTTATCCATAATTATATATGTTTACAACCAAAATTAGACCCAAACTTCGTTTCTATAAGTGTTAATTTATAACATTACAAATATATAATTCTACAACTATGCCAGTCTTGCTCTAACTTGTCAAGATTTTTTTCGCTCACCGACAAAAAAATGCAAGGCAATAAATTTATAAATAAAATAGGAATTATTCAACATGTATTTAATATTTCATCCGCTTTACAAATTTTTCCATTTACTCAAAAGTGTTTCAAATGCTATATTGAGCCTAATCCAAAACATACATTTCCCAATATAATCATCCAAAAAATATAGCAGATTGTTGACCTATTACAAATAGCTTCCAACCCTTTCACCATGGTGGTATTCTAAATAGATTACAAAAATTATATAAGACCTATTCCAAACAGTTTACAACCCTTTCACCATGTTGGTATTCCAAACAGTTTTCAAAAAATAGAATAGACCTATTCTAAGCATATTCTATTCTGAGCTACTAAAGTGATACTTTACCTCACCATAAGCCATCCTTTTTGCTTTAGATTTTTTTTCATTTTTCCTTGACTTTGCTCCATATTTATTGAACTTTGAGTGCCCAAAGGAACTCCATGTTCATTCTGTATAACCAAACAAAGGGAAGTTAGTTACGCTACTCCTAATTACATAATGGGAAAAATGGACACAAATAATGCTTATCTCTGTTTCTATCTGAACATGTATGGTTGGTCCTTTTTTCTTCTTACAGCCCTTTTGATCATGACCAAACTCTTTACAATATCTACACCTTATCATCATAACCTTCTTCAATGTATTTGGATTCCTGATGTCCCAACTTCAATCTTAGCTGGTGCAGTTTTTTTTCTTCAAAAAAAATTTCAAACATAGATTTGTTTCTAGAATTTTTTGGCCTCTCACTTCTGTTTTTATACTCTGAAAGATTGATGTAAACTTGTTCGTAATTTTGTGGCCAAAAATGCTAGTTGGGAACAGGATTAAAAACAAGATTACATGAATAGAAAATTCATAAGAAATAGTTAAAAATCACACACACAATTAATATATAAAAATCAATAAAATGCTAAAACTTAATAGTAAACAATTTTAAAAATTACTTCTCAAATGCTTGCCTTTTGTATATTGAATCAACAAATGAAATTGGATCCTCTTCACTTGTAAGAATATAAAATTTAGTCATTGAATTTTTAAAAATTCATATATAAGTGTTAACTTTGGTATTAAAATACATATTTGTGATTTTAGAACTTATATATGAAATTTTAAAAATTTGTCAACTAAATAGTATGATTTAAAATTTAAGGACCAATATATAAAATTTTAAAAGTGAAAAAACCAAATCATATATTTTATAAGTTTTGAAAACTACAAGTGAATTTGTTAAAATTTAAAAATCAATGATATAATTTAACTTAGTTGGATCTTTTTGAAAGCAATAATTTCTCTTTCACTAATGAAGTTTTTTTTTTATCAAATACAAAAATCACACATTTATAATTAAAATTCTAATCCCATAACGTGTAGATGTCCAATAATCTTATGTTAATTGATCATTTATTAACAAATTTTAAGTTATCAGAATATCAATGTAAGCTTATTTTATTAAAATAATAAAAAATGTTTTATTCTATCTTCTCGATTTATCTCAATACAATTAAAAACTCAATTTTGATGGCAATATTAAAACGGAAAAAAGAAAAGGAGAAAATCCTAAAATAAATATGTATTTTTTCAATTTAATTACATGTGTGCTTTGTTTATGAGTACAAATTTCATATTTTTATATATAAAAAGAATACAAATATACTTGTATACCATATAGTAATTAATGAGTACCATATCTTGAAAATCGTAACCTTCCTATAAAATATAAGATAGTAATGACTTTTTTCCTAAAACAAGTTAGGAAGAGATAGAGTGAAAACCTCATTTGTTTGTGGTAAATTAGAAGTTTAATGTTAAAAGATGAAATAAAGCAATTACTTCAGAAGAGCACTACCGATATATGTAAGATCAGCTACAATCAATTGCATTGCTAAAAAGTACCATCTTTTTTACAAAAGTAAAATATTCGTTTAATTTTTCTATAATTAAAACAAATTTTAATCAAAAATATACAAATAAAATAAAGTTTAAAAAAATGATTTTATATTTCCTATCTTTTATTAATATTAAAAAAATGATAATAACTTGATGAGCCAAATATAACATTACACAATACATTGCATTATTTTAGTGCAAAAATTTAAAACCTCTTTGCAAAAATTGTTCCAACAAAACTTATTTGAAGATGCTCAGAAGCAGAATAAAATCTTATATATAATATGTTATATTACTCTTGTTAATATCAATCTCAACCCACTTCTAATACCTTTTCTTTTTTTATAAAAATAAAGTGTCAAGATGATTTCATTCCACCATGTATTAATACCTTAGATGCATAATTCTCTCTTAGAGCGGACACTTACTTTAAAAGTAAGCCTTTTTTATCTCAGAATAATACCTTTGTAGCTAGGAAACATAAAATACGTTAAATATAGAGTGCAAACAATATATACAACATATTCATAATACACATGTAACATTTTAAATATATCCTTGAGCCTCAACTTTTTTTCATCTTCAGTACAAAGAACGATGGATCAAGCCTCAAAAACCTAAGAAAAAAGATAGGCACGAACTATATAACACAACATGAATTTTCAACCTAACCACTGGCAGTATCAGCATCACACAAAAATTACATTGAATGTCTTCCATCTACCTTGTCTTTTATAGGTCGTTCTTCTTGAATTTCTTCCAAATCTTCATCCTCTACCTTCCTACCTGCTTGTTCCTTCCAATATGTTATCATCCTTTTTAAACGAGCCACCTCTTTCGATGAAATATTTTTCCTTGGATCATTCACGATGGATCGAACTCTTGAGGCATACCTGGATTATCATAAAATATATAAATGTAACCATTTATTGAATCAGAAATACCAAGAACAAAACACGCTCCAAAAGGTAGGTTCCGACAACCCCTTAGCCCTACCCTCCCCAACCCAAAAGTACAAATAAACGAAGGGTATGATTCATTATGCTTTTATCAGGAAGCATATAGCGTGCTTTTTGAGACTTGAAAGCACCTCTAGCAACTTTTTTTATGTTTAGTTAAAAAGTACTTTTTTGTAGTCAAAATAGCTTTTGCATTATCTCAAAAGCATAAACAAACCAATCACAAGGACAAAGCAAGGCTGAAAAACATACAAGGTCAAATGCGATAATCTGTAAGCATCATTCTGAATGATCAACATGCCTTTAACGTTGATAAAAAAAATCACAAAGCAATTATATTGACTGGATTGAATTGTATATAACAAACGCAATTAGACAAGTAAATTTCATTCTTCTAACAAATTGTCATTATGACACCGACAGAATTGTTTATTACCAATCAAATTTGACAACGTTTATATGTTACTAAAAGAATTATAAGATTAAATGTGCATGACAAAGAGAGAATAACATACATTAGGGAATTGTAGGTCTCATCCAAGCTTGATTCAGCCGGAGATACGTTCACAAACATAAGTGTTTTGGCATTACCACCTAGCGAATCACTCATAAGCATTGTTAATTTATGATTCCTGTAAGGTATATGTTGATCGCCAGAAGACAAAGCACTTATCACATCCCCCAGTGCTGAAAGTGATTTATTAATGCTTTGAGCTTCTTTGAGCTGATTGCCGGACGAACCTGACTTCTTGACTCTTTCAGATCCAGCAAGATCCACAAAACTAAGCTGTAAATGAAATTTGGAAAAGCATATTACGTAATCATTATTAAGAAACAAAGATTTGAATTCATGCTATATCATACATTTTACATATTAATTTCCTCGAACTTGACATTGCATGTCAAATACAGAAGAAAATACCCATATCCTATATCCAAGATGGCATCAGATCTCATTAAATCATATTTCCATAACAATTGCCTCTTAATTTCATAACAATACCTTCCCTCTTGAAATTGATTGAGTTTGAAGGTTGGTACTTTCAATAACAACTGAAAGAATGAGGTGAGATCTTGAACTCTCTACATTCATTTGAGTTTCAGACGTGTGCCGTTGTTCAGATCCTCTGAGAATAATACTTCTTAACTCTTCGTATGTTGAAAATGACATAACCGTGACATTTTCAACAGCTACCATACCCTGACATCACAAATAAACTACAATATGAGAGTGATATCAAGACACACTTCAGATTAGACAACTAATTAATCTAACTCCAGCAGTAATATTTCTACATGATGTACCACAACTGAATAGAGGATTCAACTAATCGGGGGTCAAAATGGTCAATGTAGACACAAATCATGACCTGTTAAAGAAAAATACCTTTGAGTCCTTTTTAATATCTAATCTTAAGCGCTTTGCATTCTTTGGTAAAAGAAGATCAACAAGTGTATCTTGGTACAACTCCACCATGTAGGCCTGCATATATATATTTATATATCATGGATGGGAAGTCTTAATAACAATAGTGGGTGATATATTTTCAACACATCATATATACAAAATCAGCCCAACAAAGATAGTAGTCAAGAATTCATCAGGGAAAAAAGTGTCAAAAATATCTCTAGACAGGCTACTTAGAATTCATGAAGAGTAAAAACATGGTTCATCACATAAAAATATAAAATGTACAGCAGCTTCATGGAAAGTAGGTATTTGTGGACTTCTTATGATAATTTGAGTTTTTCAAGGTTATACATAGTCTCAACCCAAAAAAAGGGTTATACATAAAGTGAGAGAAGAAAATGAGTAGATCATACAAGAATTTGAGGGGGAAGGGTAACAATTTATCCTTGCTCAATTGAAGGAGGTGATAAGGTGGTTTTTCAGGCATGATGGTTATTGAGTATATCATAGAGGAGAAGATTTACCTTCAATGAAAAGGAGAATTTGTTCCCATCACGCCTCAAAATCTTAAAAAGTTCTGCAATAGCCCGAGGAGTAAGTCCAAGATTCGTCTCGGAACCATATATTGTAAATGTCTTGCCAGACCCAGTTTGGCCGTAAGCAAATATGCAAACATTATACCCGTCTACTGCAGATTGTACTAAATACTACAAGTGACTCACCAAAGAGTAAAATTTGAAGTCAATTTAAAAATTAATCATGAAAACTTCAAAGCTAGCAAAACTAAATTCGAGCATTTACCCTTGTATCTTCAAAAACATCGTCTTGGGTGGAATTACCATCGAATACCCGATCATACATGTGTTGCTTTGGTTTATCATCCTTCCATGCATGTTCAATGGTAAACTCATCAGGACATGTAAGCACATTTATCTCATTTTTGTCAATTTCTTTTTCATTAAGAGGTCTTAATCGACAATAAACTCTGATCTTTCCTTTCATATCTGAAATATTTCCAATAGTAACACTAAGATTATTTCAGAAAAAATGGTAGAGGTTTAGTTGTAACTTGAAAAGATTTTGAGGAATCTAAACCTTCTATAGTATTAAAATAACGTTTCCTCAAAACTTGCTCTTCCTTATATAGCACTTCCATCTCAGCTAGTTGAGCCCCTTGCATCCTTAGGATAGCAGCAGTTTGCTCATTCTTTCTATCAATATCCTACACATACACAAAACTAATAAGCAAAATGTTCTAACTTATGGTAAATATTCTTCATGCACAATAACACGTTCGCAGAATTTAAAATATCATATTTCGTACATAAATAATTCAGTACAGAACATTACTTCTTTCATATCTCTCAATTCCTCTAGTTCCTTTAAATTATTTTGTAATGCCTCGAGATCAGAGCTCTTGACTATAAGATCTGACTGAGCAATAGCCAACTCTTTCATAACAACTGCAAGCTTCTTTTCAAGGTCAAAAACTCTTCGTTCTAATGTTTTACGTTCTTGCTCAAAGTTTTTCTCCAGAGAGTGGATCTGCATTTTAACAATCATAACTCAAATACCTTATTTCTCTATTTTTGGAAAATATAAAGACAAAAACTTATGTTCTTTAAATGTTGAGGATGTTACCTCATCAGCCTTCTTTTTTTCAAGTTCAAAAATCCTTTGTTCTAATAATTGTCTTTCTTCTATCAATCCCTTTATAGTTTCTTCTGCTGCTTGCAACTCTTCACATCGAAGTTTTAATTCCTCTTGAAGCTTCTATAATACCAGATAATTCCAAGTATTTAATCCATAAAAAAAGGCATATTAGTACAAGAACTTATGAAAGCATGAATTTGAAATATGTGGACTATGATTTTCAATTCAACGAACTATACCTGATTGCTTGCACCACCAACCGGATCCTTTTTGGTATTATTCTCCAACAGTTGATTACCCAACTTTGCTAACTTTACCTCCGTGCTCCTCTTCTCTAATAATACAGCCTAATGAATTTAAAAATTGAAATCAGGACATGGTTAGAAGAATTAGTGAGGTTGGGGCATATTTTTATTCCATTTGTAACAACTAATAAGTCACAGTTCTCTAATTCTTTGAACTTCTTTCTAATTTCCAACACTCAAATCAAGTTCAGTATAAGCAAGGATCAATAAAGCTAACTTCACTTACCTGAAGTGCCCTGTCCTTTTCGTTACACAATAATCTAATTTTGTCAAGGTTGGATTGTACTTCTACCATGCTTTCCTTCTCACTTCTCAAGGATTCTTTCATACCCTCCAACTCTTCTCGCAATTTCACTTCTTGTTCTTGCTTTTCCCGCAGTTCTTCTAGCAACTATACAAACATGATAAATAATCCAAAGTAAAATTCCACATCATCAAAGAATTACTAGTCCATCAATCCCACTCCTTACCCCAAAAAGTACTTGTTATGCAAAACTCTGCTGTCTGAGATTCAATAGAACCACCACAAAATAACAGAAAATAATGGTTCATTTTGATAGATTATACATGTCGTTTGCGACTTACTTGATTGGTATTCTTCTGAGACTCTTCAATAGCAGTTGACAAATCCTGAACACGTTTCTCATATACTTCCACACTAGAAGACTTAGAACTGTTTGAAATATCTTCATTTATAGAATCAGTAACAGCAGAACGAGCCTTAGAGTAGCGCCTTAACATGACATCATTTATATGTGTTTGAAGGGCAACACAAATTTCCTCTCCCTACATACAAGATAGAAATCACAACCACAACCAGAAACTAGCAAACATAAAGACACTAAAAATTTAGAAAATAGAACCCCTGGATGTAAGGAGAGATGTGCAGACCTGCTTGGTTTCAAATTGGAATATGTGAAGGACACCTGCAACTCTCATCTTAAAGAAAACAGCAGTATTGCTACTTCCAAACTGCATTATGTCTCTTAATTCGGCTGAATGCAAATATTCCTTTGGAACTGGACGGAAAAAATGAATCTGTGGAAAAATTATAAAAACTTTGGAAGGCAACCAAAACATTGAATATAATTTTGTAACAGAAAGTCAGAAACATGACGTTAAAGATCATGTGACACAAATTTTAGCACTTACACCCCTCTTATTAATGCCCAAAATAATTCGCCCAGGCAAAAGTCCAATGGGATCATCAATCTTACGAACACTGAAGAAAACTGAGTTCCCATAAGGAAGAGTTTTCAGTATTCGCAAAAACTGTTGCCGTGCATCATCTTTTGTTAAATGCTCCTACCAGACAACATAATACAAGGAAACATTTTCAGCAAAAGATAAAAAGCCATCGGCTAAAAACAGAAGCAAAGTCGTCCTTTGAGTTGAACACAACACTAGCACAGACAGCTAGTTAATAACAAAACAGGGAAAAAATCTGAAAGAGTCAGACTTAAGATTTGTGACGATAAGTAAAAGGATTAGAAATATAGAAGTAATAATACGTAATAACCTCATAAACAAGGTATGTATTCAATTTTTATATTATATATTAGTTTTTGTAAATAAGATTAACTGGTACAATAAGCACATGAATGAAGAAATCAATACCAATATGTTCATTTCAGGTAGAACCATGCATAAAATTCAAGTATCCAAGGTACTTAGCCCTAGCAGAGAGAGAGAGATACTAGAATTAAGAATTCCAAACTTTTTTCGAATATTTACCATTGAATGATAACGAGAAAGGATATCAAGCTCCCACTCCCGTTTAGCTCTAGTGATGGCAATTTGTCTGGGTAGGAACCTTTCTAAAAGTGAATTCCAGTCACTAGAAATATTATAATCAATTAGTTCGAATATACAAGTATCTTAATGCAAAAAGAATAGATAAAGTAAAGTAACGCCCATGAACTAGATACAGAGCCTCATTTGTTTACAATGGCACTACATAAGAAATAGGAATGAGCTACAAGATAAAGCAAGTAATAGAGGACTGACGTGGAGGATTCAGGAGTGATGACAAGTCCAATCTCAACCAATACTTGTAATGCAGACAGTTGTGCAGCATCATCCCTTCCAACAGGATAATTTCCCAATATATAATCATGTTGCAACTGAAATAACATGAGCATGCACAAAACATTAACACAACATGAAAAATTTAGGATTCTGACAGTCAATTGATGCACATCATAAGTATGAAGTTGTTCAAATGTTTTTAAGAGCAACATTTACCATGATTTTTTTGTCGAAAAATATAAATTAAATCAAATGGTTGATAAATACTCGAGATTTTAAAATATATCACAAATCTAAATATTTTAGAAAACAGTTTAAAGCAACCAAACAATTATCAGTTGAAATCCCGTACCTGTACATAGGACAACTGTGCAAACATTGGATCTGCTACAGCTTCATCTGACTCTCGAAACAATTTTTTCTTGAATACAAGCTTGCACTGCAAAATCTCTCCTTTACTTCGATCCTTTGCAGCCTTAAATTCAGCTAACAGATCCCCAATATATTTGTTATCATCTAGCCCGATATACTCCTCTTCATGACAGGAAATTGTGTATGAGATGAATAATCAGTGCATACATGAAGGGTTCAAATAAGAGACAATATATACCATTAGCAGAATCTGGTGCTTTAGAGCCACTTATGACTTTACGACATTCAAATAGACTGAAGCTAGAGAATGCTGATAGTTTGATTATCCCAGCAAGTTCCTAAAGTATATTTGACTTTAATTAGTCAAAAAAAGCCTCAAGAACTAAACAATAGCAAAAAAATCTCAAACCCAGTTAATAGAAAGAACAATGGCAAGGAAACTTTGATGCATATAAATCCATATGGGAGTAGTTCAACAGAAAAACTCAGCATTTTGAAGTTAACAAATCTTTGGTACAGAATGAATTTACAATCATATCAACAGCCAATAATATAAATATTTGGAGGACTTTCAAGCCACATATGGCAAGTCAAGCACTAACATGGCTCGTGCAGTTGGACAAGTCTAGACCGTTCAAGCCATATTAAACTTGCTTTGTAAGCATAATGATTTACTAGGATGAGATGAATGGAGTAGAACTTCCTCAAAGTATCCCAGTTGTTTATCAAATAAACTTAGAGTTAAGCAGAATTTAGGAACAGTGTACCAAGCAATTGGGAACTAAATGCCGACTCTACAGGAACAGCTGAGTACATAAAGCAACTATGATTCGCATTTCGTCCACAGCCCAAAACAACAGTGCAAATAAACCACCTCAAGCATTCAATTTATAAAAATGTGTTGCACAGATAAGATGAGAAACAAAGTCAGCATAAACTTGACCAAGTAGGTTTTATACAATAGCAGGAAATATGCTCCATAATCTTGTGTATTTTCCAATCAATGTGTTACTTACATTTACATATTTTGATTGACTTCTTTTGCTTGCTTTACAAAAGCAAAATGCATAAAGATTTTATGGTAAAAGGTACCTCGACAGCATCAACTACTGTTGTTCCCATGCCATACGTGATTTCTTCAAAAGTCTCATCTAAGAAAAAGACTATGGTAGTAAGCTTTCGACCACTTAAGAGTGTTTCAATCTCCTCATGGCCTGGTACAGTTTGCCTAGGACCAGCTTTAACAGAACATTTCAAAGCATTTAAAGTATCTGTAGCTAGCATTCGAACCTCAGAGTCTGTACTCGAGCCATTTGCGACATTGTGGACATACTCAGATAGATATCCACTGATATCTTTGCTAGGAGGCATTGAGGATGCACATATATACATCAACTCCCATGCTTTCACCAGGTACTGCCTGTCACAAGAAAACCATTAAAATCGCAACATCAGCCAAGGGAATGTATATAACTGACTCTATAGCATTAGCAACCAAAGTATAAGTGTGTGTGTGTGTGTATATATATAATGTAGAAAGCATTAAATAAAACTACCTATCAGGACTATTTCTTGTTTGTTTTGATATCTGAACAAACAATTCATCTCGAAGTTCTGTACGCTTCAATGTTTGCTTGAATAATTTTTCAACAAGCTCTACTCGTTCATCTAAGGTTGTTTGAGCACCTCTATCTGATGGATCAACTCCCGTGTATTTCAAGATAATCTGGAACAACTTTGTCGCCCTGCTAACTAGATCCGTGTTAATTTTAAGCATCGATGTTGGTATAGGTTCCTGTTATTTTGTTATTTGTGAGTTTTGTGCAATCAAAACTTTAGTAATGTCATCAAACACTGCATGCTACCACCTTTTGAAAACACAGCATATCCTCAAATGTGAATTTTTCTCGAACTGGAGGACTAACAGACTTCTTAGAAAAGAATCCACGTTTTCCAGCCGATTGAATTTGCTTCTGCATTGACCTCAAAAATCCCTCTACCTGTGAAGCACAATAAGTTGAAAAAAGAAGAATATTTTAATGCGGTGGTATCCAAAACAACGAATACTTTCTGTAGGCTAGCATCTCAGTTCCCCCACCTGGAATCTTTCAATCAGGGGGATAGCCCCGGCAAGCTCTGGAGGAACGGCCATTGACAGAGTTGATGGAGTACTTGTGATGACAAGGAAGAATGAATTTATTGGGGGAAAAGACTTGATAACAAGAAAATTACATAATTGATAGTAGATTAAGCTGACCACATGGTCAGAGAAGCCGAAGTAATTAACGTAATATAGTGAGAAGTATACCAAACCCTAATGTCATACAAAACCCAGACATTTTGGGCAATGATTCACAATCTGACGTGCCCTTTAGTCACTCATGAATACATCAAGCATAAACAAGAAAAGAGGAGGGGATAAACAATAACAAATATGAAGCAAAAGTTTAATCAACTTTACACAGCAAAAAAGTAGTCTTTGAGACTTACAATGGCGCCAAATTGCTATCACTATCATACTCATCGCAACTAAAATTGTGCTGATGAGCATCTTCATTGCCATTGCTAGAGCCAAAAGAAGACCTACTCGTCCTTACGCTCTGAGCCATAGACTCATGCAGATCAAGCGTCATTTCAATTTACATAAATAATCAATAACTGGAGAACCCAAAGCAAGGTTTACTGCATGTGAAAGTTCGATATCGAGCTTATGCTCCTTATTCTTGTTTCAGAAGTTGCCAGAGCTAAATAGATTAGAAGACAAAAGATAATGTATTAGCTTATGTGATAGTTAATATAACATCTATAAATGCAAATAAAATACATAAATAAGTGGATACAAATAAGTAAAAGAAAAAAAAGCAACGAATTGAAAACAGCATTATCCTATAAGGCAGTAGAAAACCTACCACGCTCCATCAAGAGGAAAAAACTTGTATAACTTCCGAAACAATTAGAATTCACAAATATACAATGTCAAACAGTCAAAGTCATAAGAACTATAAACTTTTCAATCGCAAAAGATTAATCTCGATGATAGTAATACATCAGTATCATGCTTAAACAACGTAGTTCTTTATCTCTTATAAAGACAATTAACTCATAGTTTTGTATTTTTAATCTATTTTATTATATTCTATTCTATTTTTACGGCTTATATTTTTTTACTTTTACAAGTCTCATTTGAATTTTGTTTTTGCAAACCCAAGTTTTTGACCCAATCGGCATGTCATTATTCATAAGAAACATAAGTCTTCCAATGCCAAGAGATTATCCGGAAGATGACAATGTTTATGTTTATTATCATGATTAAGAAATGTGGTACAATTACTCTAATATACGGAACCATAAATATACTAAATCGAGTGAACAGTGATTTCAACAAAATATGATAATAAATTAATA
This sequence comes from Hippophae tibetana, assembly GCA_037013495.1. Lineage (NCBI taxonomy): Eukaryota > Viridiplantae > Streptophyta > Magnoliopsida > Rosales > Elaeagnaceae > Hippophae > Hippophae tibetana. The sequence goes on along the minus strand of CM072812.1, from coordinate 79,300,749 downwards.
TAAAAGAAGAAGAAGAAGACAGATTTCCAAGAAAATGGAAGCAAAAATTGGAGATCGAGAAACATAGAATGAAGTCCACAAACACAATATTGCAAGGGGCAGAGATAGATCGAGCTCATATAAGAGAAAACAACAGAAAATCAAAATCAACAAAAAAAAAATTGAGAAACGCTTTCAAATTCCAACATATTAAACGATAGAACAAAAAAAAATGACAAAAATCGAAGAAGCAGAATCAAGTTTCTGATAGAATACCTCGTCTAAACAAGAAGGAAGAGAATGATGAATAGATCTGGGAGTGAGCTAAGCTAATACAACCAAATCATTAAGCAGTGAATTCAAAGAGAAGATAAATTCTGAGTAATGGTGGAAGAGAAGCGAGATCACGAGACTACTAATTCACTCTTCATTGAGCATTTGGGTTCTTTTCAATTTTTATTTCACTTGCCTTTCAAGTCTTCCTTTTAGCCAAAAACAAATACAATAAAAATCGATTTTTTGCTGTTTTTATTCATTTCTTTCATCTTCCAATTAAACGGATTCTTATAATTGCTCTCAACCAATTAAATCAAATCAAATCAACTTGCAGTTTTAGATTATTATTTTTTTAAGTTTAGAAAAAAAAAATCACTAAGATAGCTAATAATATTATTTTCTTTTTTCTTTATTTACCTTCATTTTTCCCTATCATTCTTTTAAAACATAATATTACCATAACTTAATCATCCAACAATAATTAAATATAAAGATCTAATTTAGAATTCTCACACTCTTGGGAATTGAAAATAATCATTCAATTATCATTAATTTTTGGTATAATTACATTATATAATCACTTAATACACATATATTATTTTTATATAACATAAAATTTGTATAATATTTTTTTATATTATAAAATATATATATATATATATATTAAAAGATTAAAAATAAAATTATATAAATAGTTATATAAAAACATAAATTTAATTTTTCTAAACCGTATGAGATAATCTGCTTGTTCGTTCAGCTTTCTACATCAATGTTCAGTTTAATGGAACCATTTTTTAAAATAAGAGAGAGAGAGAGAGAGAGAGAGAGTTGTTAAAGAGGACGGTTCATTTTTCTCCATCAATCAATCTCAAAAGTAAACACAAAGAATTTCACTATTTTATTATCAGAAAATTCATAAATCTATTTAGTAATTTGACGAAGCTCAGCGCGCGGGAAAGTGCCAAATAAAACCTTACAAATACGGGCAGCTAGATTTAGTCATTTTGTTGGCAATGGGTCCACATAGAAAAGCTAGGACGGCTGTTAGAGGGTTGGGTCAATAAGTCCATTATAACATAACATGCTTCATAAAATTCATGCTAGCTGCCTTTTAGTACAATTAGTAAAAGCTTCAATTTCTTCAACAAATAAAAAGTTCAAATCCGTCTTTCATATATATAATTATTTTATAGATCATATAATACTATAATTACACTTTAATATTAATTATAAAATAAATTAATTAATTAACTAGATAACATCCTATAATTAAGGATCAAAGGATGCATACATGAAAACAATTAACTAAGTGTTGGATTAGAACAAACTTGAAACTTGGAGTAGAAAAATCAAAAGAGAGGTTCAGATACATTTTTGGTAAAGATATCGACAATCTATAAATGATATGGTACATATTGAGTGCAAAGTTTATCAGCAACAACTTTTCAAAGAAAATAGTAATCTAACTCAACATGTTTGGCGCGCTTACGAGAGACAAGGTTAGAACTCAAAAAAATCAAGGGCACGATAGTCAAACTTACAACTTGAACAAGAAATAGTAGATTGTTTCTTGACATTCCAAGAAACCAAGTTGTTTCCAAGGTAAATAGAATAACCAAAAGTAGAGCGACGAGTGTCAGAACATCCTACCTAGTCAGCATCAGAGTTAGCAACTAAAGCACTAACAGTAATAAATGGACAAAAAATGAGGCCAAAATGAAGTGTGCCCTTAACAAGAATGCGTTTGATAGCAAGAAAATTGCCTTAAGTCAAAGAATGCAAAATTTTACTAACATAATTGACAACATAAGCAATATCAGGACGCGTGATAATCAATTACTGAAGAGCACCAACGAGAGAGCGATAAAGAGTGAGATCCAAAAAACAAAGGACCATTAGAAGACAAGTATTGAGAAACAACCAAGGAGGTGTGAGCATGCTTGTTGTCAAGTAACTGAGCTCGTGTGAGAATGTCTCATGCATATTTGAGCTGAGTGATAAATAGACCATCAATGGTGGATGTAGCTTCTAGACTAAGAAAGTAACTGAGAGAACCCAAATCCTTAGTAGCAAACTTAGAATTAAGCTTACGAGTAAAGCTGTGAAGAAGAGAAGAGTTATTACCTGTAATAATGATGTCATCAGTATAAAGGAGCAAATAAATAATGTTAGACTTCTTGTGAAAGACAAAAAGTGATGTGTGGTATGACTACAATAAAAACCAAGTTGAATGAGAAAGGAGTTGAATCGTTGAAACCATGCACGGGGAGCCTATTTGAGTCCATAAAAAGCTTTCTTCAACTAACAAACATGATTGGGAAAATGATGGTCAATATACTCGGGAGACTATTCCATAAATATAGGTTCAAGAAGATGACCATTAAGAAACGCATTATTCACATCAAGTTGGTGGATAAGCCATTTGTTTATCATAGCAAGAGAGAGTACAACCCGAATTGTAGTAGCCTTGATAACCAGGCTAAATGTATTAGTGTAGTCGAGACTAAGTACCTGTGTATAGCCTTTGGTTCGAAACATCCATTTGGAGCCCACAATGTTAGTGTTAGTATATCAAAGGACCAAAATCTAGGTACGATTATTTTGTAGGGCTTGAATTTCTTCATCCATAGCGGTGAGCCAAGTAGGATTCTTAGCAGTAAATATGAATCATTTGGACTCAATGGAGGCAAATAGAGTAGAAAGAATATCAAAATAGCCAAGAGAGAAAGATTCGTTGGGTGGAGACGTTTGAAAATACCAACTTTGGCTTGTGTAAGCATGGGATGAAAAGCCATCAGAGTATTTGTAATAGGAGCAGAAATAAACGGCTCTGTGGTGAGCTCAAGAGAAGTGAAAGGTAGCAAAGTTGGACCTACAAGAGAATCATTGACCTGCAAAGGCTCAACCACTAGATCAGTACAAAGACCACACGAGTTAGATCTAGATTGTGTAATGTGTTGGGAATAGGATGTAAGGAAAGATGGGAGCATATCTATAAGGGGAAGACTGGGTTCCAGAAAATTTAAAAATTAGAGGGATGATGTGGGTTAAGGTTGGGAGGTATCAAGGAAGAGAAAGTAAGTCTCATCAAATTGAGCATGTCGTGTAAATAGATCCTAGAGGTGGTAGGGTCAAGACAATGAAACCTTTTGTAAGAGGGGCTATAACCCAGAAAAATACAAGGAATGCTACGAGGGAAATTTGGTAGGCATATAATCACGTAAACAAAGATAAACACAACAACCAAATGGATGAAAATTTTCATAATTGGGAAAGGAACCATATATGAGCTTAAAAAGGGACTTATGTCCAAGAAATGGTGTTGGCAAACGGTTGATAATGTAGGCTGTAGTGTTAAAGGCGTCAACCTAAAAGCGAGGATAAGTGTAAGAATGAAAAAGTAGGGCTAAACCGATTTCAGTCATATAATGGTGTTTTCTTTCTACGCGACCATTTTAGGCTGGAGTATATGGATAAGAGAGTTGATAAATGCCAAAAGTACAAAGATGAGTTTTAAAGTAATTGCTAGTAAATTTTGTACCACCGTCACTTTGAAAAAAAATTATACGAGTAGAATGTTGATTTTTCACAATTTTTTGAAATTGGATAAAGGTATCATAAAATTCAAATTCAATTTTTTATGGATAAAGCCAAGTGAAGTGAGAATAATCATCAATGAATAAAACATAGTAGGAAAAACCCAAATTTGATTTTATGGGTGAAGGACCCCATATATCACAATGAATAAGATCTAAAACATTAGATGATCGACAGTCATTACGAGAATAAGACAAATGATGATTTTTTGCAAGTTGACATGTATCACATAATGTAGAAGACGACAATAAAGAGGTAAGATAAAACTATCCTTTTTTATTTAAAAAAGAGATAACATGATGGCTTACATGTCCAAGGTGAGCATGCCATAAATCATACGAAGCATGAAGGGATTTATTTTTAAGGACAAAAATAAAGTAGAATGTCCACGCTCTAGCACATATAAGCCTACATCTCATTTATCAGTTGTCATCACCTTTCTCGTTTGGCAATTCTGAACAGTGAAAAAAAGAATTAGTCAAAATAATGGATAATGGAAATCATTTGTTAATTTATTAATGGAGAAAGATTTTTTTGAGGTAAGGGATAACCAAAATGTCTAACATATGAAGAATTGGGGAAGGATAAATTTTACCAATGTGAGTAATGGGTAAGGACACACCACTCCCTACAATCACATAATCCTTACCCGTGTAGTTATGGATTGAGCCAAAGTGGAGTGGGTTGGAGTCATTTGGGCTGAAGCTTCTGAGTCCAAACACCAATTTGAATCTTCATTGCCAAACATAGAGCATAAAGCGTTGTAGGCTTCGATAAGTTACACCGATTGGGCATGTGGGTTCCAATTATATCATTGCCTGCACCGATCAGGACAGTGGCCTTCCAAGCAGCAGCTTTGACACCATAGCAGAAGATGAACTTGAGTGGGTTAGGCACAACCTTGTCCAAGATTGAATGAATCATGGTTGGGTCCATTTCCACGACCACGTCTGGAGCGAGAAGAGCCACCCTTGCATTGAGAAGATCCATGGTGAGTGATGAATGCTACAACTAAAGGCACTAAAGTCTCAAGAGATTTTTGAAAGAGTTCAAAGCTCTCAGCCTTGCGCACAAGATCTAGGAAGCAGAGGAGATGCGTTTAGGCCATTTGAGCAATAGAGAAACTAGAGAAATTGTGTCCGAGGCCACGAAGAAACCAATGAAACTTTGTTAGTGCCATCAATAGGACGACCAATGGCACGAAGCTTATCACAAATGGTCTTGAAGGTAGGGGCATATGCAATGATTAGACGGGTGTCGCACGTCATCAATTGGAGGTCATCTTTGAGGCGTATTTCATGGGCTTTGGAATGGTGGCTGAAAGTATTTTCAAGAGCGATCCAAACCTCATAGGATGTGAAGAGGCCAACGACTTCAACCATGGCTTCCTCTGTAAAAAAAGGAGAGGATAAAGATTAGTAGTCATTGATCAGTGGCTTTCCATACCAAGTGTTTGACATTTGGTGTTGAAAAGGTATGAGGATTAAATGGAGGTGGTGGCTCAAGGTACCATCCACATGACCTAATAGACCTTGGCTCTCAAGAAGGGGAAGAAGTCGGTGGAGAAGGGTAAAAAAAGAATTAGAGATCATTAGAGAGTGTGGGATGTTAATCCAATTAAGCTATAATACATAACATATTTAAGTGTGATAGCTTTTCATATATATAATTATTTTCAAATGTTATAATAGTATAATTACATGTAAATATTGATTATAAAATAAATAAATAAACTAATTAAATAATATTTTATAATAAAAGCGCCAAAGATTAATCTATGAAATAAATCGTCAACAAAACCTACTAATTCAAGATAAGTTTATAACTCTACCCAAGTTCAAAATGGGATGTGTGGGGGCATTTTTGAAGCTTTAAAAAATCGAATCAAGTTGCTCGTCTTCTAGCCACCGGGGAAAAATATATCAAATTTCAAACAAAATGTATGTATTTCATGTTCTAATTTTATTCACGAGGGATTACTTTGTAATAATTAATGAATATATTTATCCATTTGAAAAAAAATCGAATATTATATAAATATAAAAGTAAAATCATGTACATGTAAGATTATAAGAGTGAATTTGTTTGAATATTTTTGTTTTTTAGTGAACATACAAACAAAAAATAAAAAAAATTACACATTGTTTTACATACGTAATAAAAACTTCTTAGAGACGTGTTCAAAGGTAGCTAGATAGTGGTTCAACAGGCCATCACTTCATTTTCCAATCACTCAACACATGTTTCTTGGGAGGAGAAGCTGAGATTATTTATACAATATAAGATCTCCATTAGGTACTCGTGTGCCCATTTGCCGGCCATTTAGTTATAAGTCTCAACTCTTAATTAATACTAAAGCCTTAAAGAAAATAACTACATTTTATGAATAAAATAAGATAAAATGCGGTTGTTATAAAAATGTATTTTAATCTATTTGTTATTTATTGGGTTAATACAAATTTTTTTCTTTATTTTAAAAGGGTTATCCAATTTATATATAAAATTTATGTCAAATTTTTAGAAACAAAATTAACAAAATTAAATATATATTCTTACGAAAATAAATAAATTTAAATAATAAGTAAATAAAATTTAAATATTAAAAAAATATTATTGAGTTTATTTATTTTAAGAAAATGAACTTTAATATAATTGTAAATAAAAAATAATTTTTAGATATTTATTTTTATTATTTTTGATAAAATAAAATAAAATTTTATAATTATAATTTTACACGTGGAAATTTAGCTTAGGTCTTCCTGATGGACTCCAATGATTCTTGTTAAAAAAGATAACTAATAAACTACATTACAATTTTGTCAAAGTTATTTAATAAAATAATTGTAGGAGATATTATCACGTATTTAAGAGTTTATAAAAATTATAAGTACGTCTAATTATAAGTTTATCTTTTTAAGATTAAAAAACACATGATTTTTATAGACTTTAACAAGATATTACAATTTTAATCGGGTTAAAAAATTTAGGTATCTTTTTACAAAAAAAAAGATTAGTGATTCAAATAAAATACGTTAAAAATATAAAATAATAAGACTTTATAAGAGAAAATATTCATACTTAAAAAAGTATATTATAAATTAATTAAAAAAACTTTAAAATCATAAATATTTTTTATTTAAAAAATTATTATACTAATCAAACGATTACACATAAACAACACATGATTTACAATTATAATATAACTATAAGCATCATGTTTCATGAAAACAAAGTACAAGACTAATAGGAAGATATTTATAAAACTCAAGAAGCTATAGAATTGTGAAAGAGCACTAGAATAACAAAGGCAAGAAATGTAGAAAAATAGTTCATAACTTTATTACTATGCTAAGCTTTCTATATATATACACATTACATCAATGTAACTTGTTATAAGTGGTTGTAACTTTTTTCTTTAACAAATAGACTTTGTTTCCTTCCAATAGGATAATTACATATGTAGTAATATATTAACTAAAACTCCCCCTCAAACTTATGATCTAGGTTTCACCATGAGTTCATCTTTAAATGATTGAAACTTAGCTCCTCTTAATGGTTTAGTATGTTTAGTTGCTCATCTGAACTACAATACTCCACTATCACAAATCTTTTAACCAATAAATCCCATATAAAATGAAAATCCAATTCAATGTATTTTGTTTGAGTTTGCTATATAGTGTTTCTAGTCATATTTGTGAATTGATATTATTGCATAATAGTCTAGAAGGATTGCAAAAATTCGTTCCAAATTCACTGAGCAAATTGGTCATCCATATAACTTCAACTCTATATTTACTTTCTACAAAAGATTTAGAAACCACCTTCTATTTTGATGAGTTCCATGACACCACATTTTCTCCAAACAACATACAAAAACCACTAACAAATCATCTATCATTTGTACATCTAGCCCAATCAAAATCTGTATAGCTTACCAGATCCAGATGTGCTGACTTATATAGCATAAGCCTTTAGGAATAAGACCTTTTCAAGTACCTTAGGATTCTTTTAGCTACCTTCCAATGAAAATCTATTGGATTACTTATTAATTGACACAACCTTTCCACTACAAAACCAATCTCTAGCCTGGTTATTACACAGTATTAAAGGGCTCCTACCAAGCTCCTATATTCAATAGGATCACTCAATGGAATCCCATTAGTCTTGCTTATTACTCCTTCTAAGTCTATTGGGGTGATAGTAACCTTGGTATGATCCATCCTAAATCGAGATAACAAACCAGACATATATTTGGATTGATACAAATGAAAACATGCAAAAGATTGTGTCACTTATACACCTATAAAGAAATTCAAAGGGCTAAGATCTTTAAATGCAACTATTGATGAAGTTGAGTGATAAAGTTATGGAGTTATGATGCATGACACCCTATTAGAATTATGTCATTAACATATACTAATGTTATCATCATAGAGTCACCACTCTTCTTTACAAATAAACTAGTGTCATTAAGAATGCCCATAAATCCTCACTTGGACATACATTTTTGTAGCTCATGAAACCAAGCTCGTTTAGCTTGCTTCAAGCCATACAATGCTTTATTTGGTCATACTTTATAAGGGTTTTGAGAATCAATAAATCCCAAGGGCTGACTCATATACATATCTTCCTTAAACTCACCATTTAAAAATGCGCTATAAACAATTGTCCGATCTCTTAATTAAAATTGACTGCAATTGTAAGTACCACCCTAACTATGGTCATTTTAACAACTAGACTGAAGGTTTCTACATAATCTAGGCCCGTAGTTTGCAAGAAACATTGAGCTACTAGTCAAGACTTGTATTTATCTAATGTGCTATCAACTTTCTTTTTAGTTTTGAACAACCATCGATTACTTATAATCTTTGCACCAATAGGTAAATGCATAAGAGTCCAAATTATGTATATATTTTGCTTCATGAAAGGTAGCAAGAGTATGAAGTAAAGAGGTAGCTATATTTTTAAAAAACCTTATGCTGATATATCCCAAACTTAGCTCTAGTTTTCATATCATGATTGTTATTGGAATGTAGAACTTTATGAATAAGAGGCAAAGATTTAGACTTCATAGTAGCTGAAATAATAGATTTAATAATAAAGGCTTATTAATACAAGCGATCTCAGGAAATAGTACACTATCATACTCATATCTCTCACTATTATATGTATGAGATGATTGAGTAGGTAAATGATCGGTATGAGTAGGAACTTCTATATCATGAGATGTATATACTTCATATGTACGAAAATATTGAGTATGAGAACTAGTATATATACCTGAGTCAACTAAATGTGGAATAGATGTAAAGGAACCCTTCACCCAATTTGAAGTCATTGAAGGAGATAATAACTAGTATTGTACATGAAAAAAAGCTGGCTACAAATTTGTGGAGAACTTAGGCTTCTTGTTATGCAAAAATGGAAACTCATTTTCAACAAATACCACATGTTTGGATGTGATGATTTTCTTTGTTTTCATGTCAAAACATAAGTAACCCTTATGATTTTCTACATAACCAATAAAAATATATATAGTAGATCAATATTTTGAATTATTTTACACATATGGATATAAGTAGGGAAAAACTAAACACTCAAAGACACGTAAGAACTGATAATTAGGTTTCTTTATATATAAGCTCTCATAAGATTAAAAAATCATAGAACTTTACTAGATGTTGGATTCAAAGTGAATACACTACTTCTAAAAGCATAAGGCCAATATGACATATCAACCCTAAATTGAAAAATCATACTTAAATCAATATCCATTACCTTTTGTGCATGTACTTAATCATGCGATTTTAAGTAGACGAGTGAGGATATGTCCATTGATAATTTACACCTGAATTTATGTGAGATTTAGTCAACAACTTAAACTCTCCAACTTCATCACTCTGTACATATTTAATAACTCTATTAAATTAACAAGACACCATTAATTGAAATTTTAAAAACATAGACATAGCATGATCACAGGCATTCAAGAAGAAAATCTATTAAAATCTAGTACTATTATCTACGATCAACAAGAAATAACATTCACCATTAATACCAATCTTCAAAGTAGGGCCCTAAATATCAATATACACCATATCAAATGGTTTAGTTGCTAAAACATGCTTAGACACATAAGGTAACCTGACTTGGTTAAGGCATAAATACTATAAGCATTACTTTTTATAGAAGAGGATTTTATTCCATTATTGTGTAATATCCTATTTATAATAAGTTCAAACACATGAGCCAATCTACTATACCAAATGAAAGTAGAAGCTAGAATAGCACTCCTTACATTTGCTACATTTGACACAACAACTCTCTTATTCCAAACTCGATACAAGTCATGTTCAATAGGCACTTCCAAAAGTATTGTTCTTATGGACTTGTCCTTAACATAAAAGCAACTAGAATGAAACTCAAGGCAAATGTCATTATCAGAACATAAATCTACTAACAGAAACTAGATTGTTAGTAACTCTAAGAGCATTCAAAATTCCATTCACTTGTAGTTTATGAGCATTAGGTGTGATCAATTTAGAATTGCTACTACGTGTAATAGAAATTTGAGCATCATTGCCTACAATAATGCCCTTAGATCCTCTATACACTGAAGTATTGTTCATATTAGAATAGCCACCAGTAACATGATGAGTTACTCCATTGTCCAACACCTAAACAAAGTCACCACCAGTATTCAAATTATTATCGAAATTAGTTGTTACATAGGTAGATGCCTGATTTGAATCTTTATTATTTCTAGATCCTTCAAGTGTAGAATTTCCTATGAGATTTGGCTAATGTCCTATTTTTTTGAAAAAATTGACACTATGTGCTTCTAACTCTTCCATTACCTCATCCATCCTCATTTGCATTACATCTTCCCCTACCTCTTCCGTGTCAATAATTTCTAGTATAACTATTAACAAAAAAATTAGTAGAGGATGAGTTCGGCTTATTACCTTTAAGTCCAAAAATATTTCCACTAGTATTAGCAAGATTGCTTGAATGACTTGATTGTCATTGACCTTATTTTGTTGTGTAAGAAAACTCTAAAAAAAAAGTTGACTCTTGATTTCTTAAATAGTGAGATCATCACCATGATTATTCAAGGAGTACATACAAGTATGAAATTTAAGTCCAAGACCTCTAAGAATTAAAACAATTAAATCAGTTTCTTGAATATTGTTCCAATTATATAAAGTTGATTAGATAATATTTTTACTCGATCAAAGTACTCATCAACACTCAGATTACGTTTGCAAGTAGACTGAAGTTGAAGTTTTACTTCTATTACTCGAGCTCTATATGTTTAAGAAAACATATTTTTGAGAGATTTTCATTGATCTTGCGCAATAGTCTTACCAACAATATGAACCAACATTGATTGAGATACAAATGCAAAAATCCAACTCTTCTAAATTCCATTGATGCGATTCCAAGTAGTGTATTTAGGATTCATAGTTTGTATACCAACAATAAACATGTGAGGTTCAATCTATAATCCATTGATATGATCTTCAAGACCATATGCTGATATCAAACTCAACATATTTTTGTGTCATGTGAGATAATTTTCTTGATCTAGTTTGTCCGATAAAGAAATATTCACATGAGGTGCTTGTAATGACCATTGGAAAAACTGTTGTGAAACCTCAACAATGTATGAAGATTTTTCTGACTCCATTTCTTAAAGCTCTATACCATTCTAGAATTCAAGAAGCTATATAATTGATGAAGGAGCAATGGAATAACATAAGGCAAGAAATATAGAAAAATAGTTCATAGATTTATTATAAGGCTAAGCTCTTTATATATACACATTATATTGATGTAATTTGCCACAGGTTCTTTAACTAACAGATTTTATTTCCAATTATTAGGATAATTACATGTGTTAGCATTATCTATTTTGATATTGTTTTAAAATATTTATTAAAAATTTAAAAAAAATAAAGAAGTCAAGTACAAGGGAATACATAAAGAAATTTATATGAATTATGATTACTACGACTCTCAAGCCAAAATGACTCTAAAATTCAAAGAAATAAGAAAAAAACTTCAATTGTCTCTAGCTTAACTAACAAATAATGAAACAATTATAATCTTATAAACAATATTAATATTATTCTTAAGTAATATAGAGTTCACTCTTTTTTATTCTAAGTAACAACAATGACATATTTGTGACATATCGAGTACGCTCAATCTTATTATTTACACATAAGTTAATTTAGGCATTTAATTTGAGTGTGTTTTGCACAAGGTATTAAGTTGGAGTAAACTAAACTATAATGTATTGTTTTGAAATATGTTAAAATAATAGTATTTTGTACAACTCCTTCATAAAAACTCTAACAAATTTAAATAACGTGTTTCGTATTTTTTTAAGAAAAAAATAAGATAAGAATAAAAGTAAAAGAATAATAAACTAAATTTATCTTATTAAATTTTTGTAATACAATTATGATGATACATTTTATAAGAAAAACATTATTTGGTATAATTAAGCTCTCCTAAATCTATTTCAAGCATTGTGTCATAATTATTTATAAGTGCTTCTTATATGATCATGAATCATACCAAACATGGCTCATTTTATAACGAGTTTTATTTTTAAATTATATTTTTTTGTGTGAATTTAATTTTTAATTTTTTAATTTATTTAAAATAACAAATAAAAACTCATTTAATAAAAAGTTATGTTTTCTTGTTTTATTTCCTTTTAAGGAAATGTAAAGTTAAATAATGAAAGGATAAAGTGTTAAAAACTTTGTTTTTAAGTTTGAAAAATGATAGAAATGTGTGTATAAAATCAAAATGAGACCTAACCTGATTTTAAACTTAAAAATGGAATTAATTATTAAATATCACTCATTTTGAAAACTTTGAATCAAAAAGTAAAACTTAAAAATAGAATTGATTATAAAACAGGTCCTAACTAATTAAAATTTATGTTATCATAACATATTAGAAAACATACTTAACACTACTTCTATTAAAAACCTCAGCAATGGATAAGGATGTAAATTTAGATTGGTCGAGTTAACCAACACTCAAATTTTTTGGTTTAGGCCAAAGTCGGTTCATGTATATTTTTAGGTCAAGCATGATCAAATCCAAATAAAATACAAGCCTAAAGCCCTATCTTGTAACATTCTAGTATGTTAGGGGTTAACTTTTTTAACTTTAAATTGAATGAAGTTAGTGCTTGAATTTAAATTATTGAAGTTATTATAAAAATGAAAGACATATAATATTTAAATGTACATATATATTTTATAAAATTTAAACTTATCTAGCACTTCATACCAGGTTTGGGCCAAATTTATATTATAAATATTTTGCACTAAGTTCAATCCTAAAATTATTTGGATAGGACAAGTTAGACTTAATTGAGTTTAACTAGGTTTTGAGTCTCTAATTAAGCTGAATCATTTGAGTATTGATCACGTCGGACTAAATTTGAATCTTCTAACAATGGCTAGTTTTAGACTTTAAGTTAAATAATAAAATGATCATATATTCCATATGACATACTATTAAATACTAAGGAAAATTATTGGTATAAAATACCCTATATAGAAACCCTTTAACGCTTGTAGCGTTTTTTTCCAAAAGTCAAATCATGACATAATTTTCAATGTATTAATTAACTTTTTTAACCTCGTCATTGGATATAGGGTCACAATGATAATAAAATCCGATCAAAATACCCCAAAAATCGATTTGTATTGAGAAGGAGTGAGGAAGAAGATGATAACGAATCTATTTTAGCATGATTGGAAAAACCATTGGAAAGATCAATCAAAATCAACCAATAAATAGGTCCATAATAAGGAGTGATTGGGGATTGGTTTTTCAAGACTCGAGTCTTAAAAATAGAGTGGGTGTAGATGAAGACGGGGAAGACGAGGGTAGTGGGTTTTCAACATTTATGGTGAAATCGAACAAGGAAGAATCGATTAGTAGAATAATGATGAGTAAGGTTGTGATGACTATGTAAGTAGTTGGGGAATTAGGGCTTCAAAAGCAGAAAAATGGTAAGGGGTCTTCACAAGGTGAAGAACAAAAACAACTGGTCACAAGGTGAGTGTTGAGTTATGATTTTTTTTTCTATGCATTAAGGTAGGGTTGAGCATCGGTTTGAAACCGCCAATTTTAAGTCAATCTGAATCTGATCTGAAACAAATTATGAATTATTCAATCTGAATCTGATCTGTTGTACATACCAATCCGAAAAAATCCAAATTTGCCAATTTTAAGGCAATTCGAATCCGATTCAATCCAAGTACATCCATTAAATGACAACATGATTAAAAATAGTTAAAAACATGATCCAAAAAAATTCAATACCAATTACATAATTTAACTTAAAATATCCATAGTTTTAAGTTTTAACATAAAGTTTAAAAATATTAAAATTCAAATTACATCAAAATAAAATAAAACTTAAGTGTTGCTCACTAAAAATCTTCAATATGGGTTGGTTTTGAGATGATTCATTTAATGGAGCTTTCAAGCTCCGATCCTTTAAATGAACGTTGGCAGCATAAAGGTCATGGATGTTATACTTGTTATTTGTCTAGCCAATGTAAAACCTTCTTCGTTGTCTAGCCAATATAAAAGACTATGAACTTCTTCATTGGTTTCCCTTCCTAATTGTTAATGTATATCTAGTAACATATTAATGTATATATATCTGCTAATGTATATCTATATCTAGTTACTTTAGAAATATATAGTTTACTTGTAACTCTTATATAAAGGAACCATGCATATTCATTTAAAGAAAGAATAGAATACAATCATTAAGTATTTCTAACATGTTATGAGAGCCACTGCTCTTATCTTTCTAGTAGTCTTGTCTTTTTTGGTGTTACTCCACCCTTATAACTTCTGCTGTCACAACAGCCGATGCAACTACTCACCGTTGAACCTTTGACGTCTTTCAACCATTGTCTTTAGGTTCCAGGCCTACAATCGTCTTTATGAAGGAGTCCCGCACCACACAGACCACTACAATCATTAAGTATCTGCAAATACCACTATGATCGGATTGACCAGATCTACATAACCGTGGACGTATTGCAATCATCAGACACCACATGCTCCCTCACATACCACTAAAACCAAATACCGATGTGAATGTTGCTCTGACAACCTTTCTACAGATACCATTGTGATCAGCTCAACTAGATCTACACAACCGTGGACGTATCGCAATCAACTGAC
Organism: Hippophae tibetana; assembly: GCA_037013495.1. Lineage (NCBI taxonomy): Eukaryota > Viridiplantae > Streptophyta > Magnoliopsida > Rosales > Elaeagnaceae > Hippophae > Hippophae tibetana. The sequence continues at coordinate 79,285,659 of CM072812.1, read as the reverse complement.
TTCACATGCGCCCACACGTGCCGCCAACAGAAACTACATGTCATATTCACATGCCACACTCAAGTCCGGTGATGTTATCAACGACACATCCCTAGGGCTAACATCATCATCGCATTCAACTGACGTCATAGTGACCGTGTTATTGACTTTACTAGTTGACTGTTGACTTTGACCTATTGATCGTTTACTTTGCAATTCGAGTACTCCCTACCCAGTTTTTTGCGTAGACCTCGTTTTTGCAGTCCATTTTTGCATATTGTGTTTCCAAATGGATAAAAATGATGTTTTTCTTCCTTGCCCCATCAATATTATATTGGAGAGGACCAAGAATTACTTATCATTTTCTCAAGCTATGCACAATTTTCTTAAGGGTTGTATGCTCTAACATTACTATACTGGTGAAATTATCATTCCTACAAAGGATCAAGTGAAGCAGATGCTACCTTCCTTGGTCGCATGATTGAATGGGATAGTCACAACCATATGATCCTCACATGGATTCGAAATACTTCCATTCCCTCCATCTCCAATCTGTTGGGCAACTTTGATGATGCTAAATCAGCATGAGATATGTTGGCCAAAAGATACTCCACTACTCACAGATCCATGAAATATTAGCTAATAGTTGAATTGCATCAACTTCAATAGGAACCAGGGAAATCTATCAATGACTACTTTGATCAGCTTTGCTTCCTTTGGGACCAAATTTACCTTTGTGATCCAATTTGGGTATGATCAATGGACGATCGACAATATGCTATAGTTAGGGATTAATTTCATCTTTATAAGTTCTTGATGTCACTTCACAAGGACTTTGAGCCCATCCGAGGTCAACTTCTTAATCATAATCCTTTTCCTTCTCTTGATACTGATGTAAATGAGTTGGTTAGAGAAGAAGCTTTGCTTGTAACCCATCAAACCCAGAATAAGTTCAATGTTTTGGCTATTACTCCTCCAGCTTCTACCATTGAGCAACCTCAAAAATCAAGTGATTCCTCTAGCTTTAACAATCATCACAGGCATAGAAATAAAAGGTTATGCAATTATTGCAAGCGTCATGGCCATACCATTGAGACTTGTTACCGTCACAACAAATCTACTGTTGTTATTGCTAATATTGAGCCTACTCTACTGATGCCTTCTAGTTTAGCAGAGTCCCAGTCTTATGAATCCATTATCAACCTCTCCTCCACTAAACTACAGAAGATCATAACTCAGGCTATTCAAATGGATAGTAATGCATCTCTTTCCACTACTCTCTCAGTTCTGCCTGATAAGTCTCAAACTTGGTTTTTTTAGTCTGTATATTGTAATAACATGACACCTCACTTATCTTTATTCTCTAAAATTGACCTTACACCACATACTTTTAATATTCATATAGCTGATGGTTCCATAATTCATGGGAATAGTCTAGGTTTTGTTTCGACCTTTACCCTCTTTGTTCCTGGGGTTTTCCATTTACCTGACATATCCTATAATTTATGCTCTATGGAACAATTAGATGAACTATGATATTGCCTTATTTTTGACTATTTTTGGTGTATTGTGCAGGATCCGAGGACTGGGTAAGAGCTTGGGACTGGTCCTAGGGTTGGCCGTATGTTTCCCTTGAACAATCTTCATCTTCCACATGTTGCTCCTGTCTCTGTTGTTGCTACAACTGTTGTAGTTTCTTCCTTACCTTCTCTCGCACTTTAGCATTCTCATCTTGGTCATACCCCATCCAATTGGGTACAACAGTTAGCTTCTAAAGGTCTATTAGGTTCTATGTCCAAAGATAATTTTGATTGTACTTCATGCCAGTTAGGAAAATAGCTAGCTTTACCTTTCAATAATAGTAAATCTATCTCTAATAGTATTTTTAAGTTAATTCATTCTGATGTTTGGGGACCTTCTCCTGTTATTAGTATTGGTGGATCTCGATATTTTGTTGTTTTTATTGATGATTATTATCGTTATAGTTAGATCTTTCCAATGAAATCTCGTTCTGAAATCTTACTAATATATAGTAACTTTGCAAAAATGGTTGAAACAAAATTCTCCAAACATATCAAAAAAATTCGATCTAATAATTACTGTTCTTGAATATACTCAAAATTATTTTCAAGATTTGTTACACTCCTATGGAATTATACATCATCTAACTTGTCCAGGAACCTCTCAACAAAATGGTCAAGCCGAAAGAAAATTCGTCATATTCTTGACACTATTCGTGCTCTTATTCTTTCTGCCAAAGTTTTTGCCCCATTTTGGGGTGAAGTCGCTCTTCATGCTATTCATACCATTAATCGCATTCCAAGTGCTATCATTCATAATCAGACTCCGTATGAGCGCCATTTTGGATCATCTCTTAACTATCATTACCTTCGCTCATTCAGATCTACCTGTTTTGTTCTTCTTCAGGCTTATGAACACAAAAAACTTGAGCCTCAATCTAGACTTTGTTGTTTTCTTGGTTATGGTGAAACTCAAAAATGGTATCGATGCTATGATCCTGTCTCACATCGTCTTCATGTTTCCCGTAATGTTGTCTTTTGGGAACACCGCTTATTTGTTGAACTTTCTCACTTTCGTTCTTCTCTAACTCATTCAAATGTTTTAGAAATCTTTCCAAATGAGTCTCATGTTCCTTCTATAGATAGTCCTAATCCACCTTTGGACTTCTCTATTCAATCTTCAGATATTTTTGATGATTCTCCTAGATTGGTTGTAGAAGAACATATTGATAACGAGCTACCCCACAGTGAACATAGGTCCCCTGCTCCTACTCCGCATGAAGATCCTCCACAAGACATTCCACCTCGCCACTTAACTCGTGTAAGATCCATTCCTACACATTTACTTGACTATCATTGTTACACTACCCTTGCTACACTCCATGAACCTCACACCTATCGTGAGGCATCTACTAACCCTTTTTGGAAGATTGCAATGAAAGAAGAAATTGATGCATTAACCATAAACAATACTTAGGATCTGGTTACTCTCCTTCTTGGTCAGTTTGTGGTTGATTGTAAGTGGATCTATAAGATCAAGACTCGCTTTGATGGGTCCATCGAGCGCTACAAGACTCGTCTTATAGCAAAAGATTTTACACAAGAGTATGTGATTGATTATGAAGAGACTTTTGCTCCAGTTGCCTGTATTCCCTCTGTTCATACCCTCTTAGTTGTTGTCGCTGCTAGTAAATAGGACCTTTTTCAAATGGATGTTAAAAATGCATTCCTTAATGGGGATCTACATGAAGAAGTCTATATGAAACCTCCTCCTAGTCTTTCTGTTGAAACAAATAAGGTTTGTCGCCTTCGACGTGCACTTTATGGCCTTAAACAAGCTCCACGAGCATGGTTGGCCAAGTTCAACTCCACCATCCTTCGCTTGGGTTACACTACCATTCCTAATGATTCTGCCTTATTTCTTTGTCGCAATGATAAAGACACCATTTTTCTTCTCCTATATGTGGATGATATAATCATAACTGGTGATGACCTTAGTGGCATTCAAGAACTCAAGGATTTTTTTAGTCAGCAGGTTGATACGAAAGACCTTAGACATCTAAGCTATTTATTGGGTCTTAGGATCACTCATTCTAGAGATGGTCTTTATATTACTCAAGCTAAGTATACATCTGACCTCGTTGGACTCAGTGACAGTAAGACTGTTGACACTCCAATTGAACTTAATGCGCATCTGACACCCTCGGGAGGGAGGGGAGAGGAACCATTGTCTAATCCCTCTCTTTACAGACAATTGTTTGAAAACCTGGTTTATCTTACAGTTACTTGTCTAGACATTTCTTATGTTTTTCACCACGTGAGCTAGTATCTGTCTGCTTCACGATTGACTCACTATGCTATTGTTTTGCGTATTCTACGATACTTGAAAGGCACTACCTTCCATGGCCTTTTCTACTCAGCTCAATCTCCTCTAGTACTTCGTACATTCTCTGATGCTAATTGGGTAGGAAATCCCACTGATCGTAGGTCCACTACAGGTTATTGCTTTCTCTTTGGTTCTTCTTTGATTTCTTAGTGAAGTAAGAAACAAACCTTTATGGCCCGCTCCAGTACTGAAGTAGAATATCGTGCTCTTGTTTATACCATAGTTGAGCTCCTTTGGCTATGATAGCTTCTTAAGGATTTGGGTGTGTCCACATCCTTTGCTACTCCTCTTTATTGTGACAATCCGAATGCCATTCATATTGCTCACATCGATGTCTTCCATGAACGGACTAATCACATCGATGTCTTCCATGAATGGACTAAACACATCGAGATTCATTGTCACTTTATTCGCTCTCATCTTGTCCATGGTACTCTCAAGCTTTTCCCCGTTTCCTCCAACGATCAGCTTGTAGATATCTTCACTAAGGCACTTCCCAAAGGATACACTCGTAATTTGGTTGACAACCTTAAGCTGGTCTCACATCCATCTTGAGTTTGAAGGGGGTTGTTAATGTATATCTAGTGATAGATTAATGTATATATATTTGCTAATGTATATCTATTTACTTTAGGCATATCTATATCTAGTTACTTTAGGCATATCTAGTTTACTTGTAACTCCTATATAAAGGCACCGTGTATATTCTTTTAAAGATAGAATAGAATACAATCATTAAGTATTTCTAACACTAATAAAAGTAGGTAAAACACTGGATGTCTTTGTATATAGAAAGGACTGCAATACAAATTTTAATTTACTATGAGCCTAAATGTCATAATATATAAATATACAAGTATGTTCTTTGGAAACTATAAGACAACTCTTACATTGTGACACCGGCAAGATGTATAACAGAGAAAAATAGGTATCCAATCAGTTCTAATAGGCTTTCTCTTAATTTTACATATGATTAGATTGATTCTTATATAGTATGAGTTCAATCTTAACAACTTTTGCTCATCGATTTGTCTTTAATTCAGGTTGCCTACATCCACAATCTTATTAGATGATCCACTTTATATGTGTGGTGTTGTTCCTCTTCCAAACTCTTCGCATTTTCAGCCTCTTTGCTCAAATTATCTGAAATAAGATCTTTTATATTTAAAAAAGAACAACTAATATTATCATTCTTAACAAAAGGAGAGATTTCTTAGGAGGTTGTATGACAAGAAAATCTTGCAAAATACAATGAGAAGGAGTTATCATTAATTAAAATTGTAAGACTCCTTAAGTAAATCTCATACATATTATTTTCCGAACAAAGAAATAATTTTTTTTTGAAGTTCTCCAGAACAAGCTGAAAGAAAATTAAAGAGGAACAATCTATAAGAGATTAAAATAAAATCTATGTGGGTTTTTACATAATTCATAAAATACAAATTTCAAAAGCTGACCATGATTAATTTTAGAATAATTAAAACTAGAACTGAATATGCACAAGAAATCAAACATTCTTCTAATTTCTATACGCATATAAACAAAGTCAGATCTATATCCACACCAGTGCCTGTAGAAATAGTGATAATAAAAAGGAAGAGTTGTTAAGTGTCAACAAGATTCAGTTCAAATCATAAGATAACCTTCATCAATGATAAATAGATGTATGGAAGCCATGGCTATAGATCTAATGGACCTTACCGATCTTGGCAATAATGGGTTTCATGTCAACATACTAATCCTAGAAAACCAATCATTCAAATAATCAACAATCCTTAAGAAGTAAATCTAACTAGAAGACAAAAGCAAGAACTTTGTTAATATCAAGTAAACGGGGTAAACTTATTTTTTAAAAAGAAAAAAAGAGAAGCTTACTTCAAAAATCGTAATCCAAAATGGGGAATTGTAACCTGAAACATAAGCTATGTAATCTTGAATATCCACCACAAACTTGGCAACCATTGCCTCTTGAGGTTCCTAATTGGAAAATAAATTTCTTATTAGCTTTGTACTAGTAAAAACTAAGTTCTCATGTACTAAAGAATTTTGCTAATGTAAAACCAAATCATATTCAAATGGAAGTTTAAGAAAAATATTAAGCACTAGCTTACCATTTTTGGTCGTAACAGAGGGATTGTGTCAAACTAAGTCGATCTACATAATAGACAGAAAAGCCAAAACATCCTAACTATTATATAACCCAAAAATTCGAAGAGTAATAGCTCATCACTAGATCAGAAGCAAACACATGTATACAGGGGGAAAGATGAACGACGGTTGGAGTCAGACTAGGAACGGGAAAACAACGACTGGAATGGCTGAACAGTGATTGGAACTGGCAAAAAACGACAGGGGAAGGAGAGAGTAACGATAGGGAACATGACGACCGTAGAGATGGAGTCGAGTATGAGAAACAGTGAGAGATGGGATTTCAGATTACTAAGATTAGGGTTTCGAGCCTTTTGGCTCGACTCGAGTATGAAATTTAGGTTTTATATTATGTTTAATTATAATATATTGTTAATTATTATATTATATATATATATATATATTTAAATAATATATTAAATATATCGGATCAGATTGGATTATACGGATTTGGATATTTTTAATCCAAATCCAAATCCGAATAAGCAGATTGATAAAATCTAATTTTAATCTGATTTGACTTCGGATAGAAACCACTCAATTTTTTCATATTTGATGAGATTAATCAGATATTTTGCTCACCTCAAGGTGATTTCTTTGGAAATTTACCAAAAAAAAAATGATTTCTTTGCGGTACTTATATTGATTTCCAAATGTTCATATTCCTACTTCATTATCTGTTTAGTTTCAATAAATTAATTTTTGACACATCTATTTCATTGGTTTGAGTTTTTGATGTTGATTTTGTTTACTATTCTTAGGAAGATTCAATTTCAATTTAGGCGAAATTTTATCTTCCGGTTAATCATTTTTCTTTTATGTTCTTTGTGATAGGATATTAAGAATAAAAATAATTTGCTACACATTGTAAAAATTAATTCTATACATTGTACAAAATTTGCTACATATTGTAAAAATAATTGCGTAGGATGTACAAAAATTTGCTCAAATTCTATACTATTTATTTTAGATAAATATCTATAAATTTTCTTTACAACTTAATATATTTTTTGTTTCTATAAGATGTATATAATTTTGAATAAATTATGTATTGTTTATGTTACACACGTATGTATGAAATTTATGTACAATTTAAAAATTATTATATATATTTTGTACATTTTACAAAGTGAATGCAATATAGAATTCTCAAATTAAAATATTACTCATTATAAATATTTTGATATTTTAGGTTATTTTATAAGTTGTATAAAAATTGTACATATATTTTGATATTTTAAGTTATTTTGTAAGTTGTATAAAAATTGTACATATATCTATGAGTTTTACGTAAATGTTATTATGTAAACTGCACATAAATTTGATATAATTTTGTAAGATACATACATTAAATTTATATTGATTTACATGAAAAAAAATTAAATTATCACGTCAAATTATAAATAAAATTTGAAATAAATACTTTTAATATATATCACTCAACATAAATAATTTTATGTTTTAGGATTATGATGTAAAATATACAAAAAATGTATATAATTATGTAAGGTTTACATAATAAATTTTAGGACAGATAAATTTTCAATTAAAAATATTACTGGACAATAATTATTATGCAAGTAGAACACAAATTGTACAGTTATTTTGTGTAAGCAGTATAAAGTCTAAGAAAATTATTTCAACCTTTTTAATATACAAAATATATTTATATTTTATTTAAATTATTTATTTAATTACTAAATATGTTATTTTTTTATTATATATAAATAATGGATATATATCAATAACTCATCATAGAAGAGAGTGAAAAAGATAAGGGAGCTATCAATGCATTACACGATGAGTACACCATACAGAATGCTGTACCAAATGCACACAACCCAACCTCAAGTACACATCAGAGTTTGTTATGCAGTAGCTAGTACTGCACGTGAGTTTGTTATTATTGATTCCTTTCATTGAATTTTACTTGATTGGTAAGCAATTAATGTAATTCGTAATATATACTAGATAAAGGGCTGTGTAGAGTGTGCGTGATGTAATTGATTTTATCTCTTTTTCAATAAATGATGTTAACTTCATTAATATTTAGCTTGGTTTCATCTTCTTCTTGTTATTGCTTCTTAGTTTTATTCTCATGCTATCAAAGCTATAAGTTGTGTCAACTTGAATTCATTTTTGCAATGGATGATTTAAATATCACAACACCAAAAATTTAAAAGAATAACTTAAAACCATTGGTTGAAATCTCAAATCATGTTAATGGAGAGATCAAAACCTCACATAACATTCTCTTTTACATTAAATTAGAAAATAGAAAATATATAGTCTGGAAATACTAAATATACTTAGGAGCCTCAAGTTGGAAGGATTTGGGCTTGAAGACCCACGAAAAAAAATGCTCAATAATGGAGAGAAAAACTCAACATACAAAGCTTGCAAGCGACACGATGAGATGATGGGATGCTGGTTAATGTCCTAAATGTTTGATGATCTATTAAAACAGACATCAAGCTTTGACACAATATATGTTGAAAAAGCGAATGTTTATAAAAACTAGTAAATCCAATTTTTTGTCTTATCTCACATTGTTATTTTACATCACTTAAAAGATGTATAAATAGATTAGAGTTGGATATTGGGTTTGGACCTTAAGGGGCACCCCTTTTTTGGAAGGGGAGAGGACTTAGTCAAATGCGATACTACACACGCGCGTGTGCGTGCCATTATCATCGACCGACTGTGCTGCATGTCACTCTTCTTTACTCAGAAAAATGGTTGTTATGCTCTCCATCCAAACATGACCGTTATTATCATAATGACCACACATTTTCTAAGACCTATAAATAGAGGGCCTCAGCTCTCAGTTTCTACACATAATTTGCAAACACATCTTACTAAGAAAAAAAAAATTCTCAGAAAGAAAAGGAAGAAGTTCCTAAATTACTTTTGAGTTTTTCGAGCAACAAAAATTTAGAAGTGTAGCATTTCGATCTTCATCAGTGCAGTGAAGTTTCAAGACAAAAAAACAAAGATTATAGATTGTTTTATCCTGGGAACGACGAAGCTATGTTTGCTTGTACAAATTTGGGTAGAGCTACGAAATGTCTTAAAGAGAGCGACCTACTCCGCAACTCAATCCAAGCAGTTCATTTCAGGTTATCGGTAATATTGTTCCAACACTGTTTTCACATATTTGTTTCAAGAATTTGAAGACGAATTTCTATCTGTCATGTCTACTGAAATGATAACTGTTGATCTTAACAAACCATTCCATTTTGAGGGACTACACTTTAAAAGATGGAGACAAAAAAAAATTATTTTTCTTAACTATGAAAATGGTCGTTTTTGTTCTTACTACTGAAAAACCAACGCTGTCTAATCCTCCTATTGAAGCTACAACTAAGGATTTAGACACCTAGATGGAAAATGATTTTCTATGCAAAAAATTTATTCTTAATGGATTAGTTGATGACTTGTATGATTATTATAACTTTGATAAGTCTGCTAAACAAATTTGGGAAGCACTTCAAAAGAATATGACATTGAGGAATCTGGAACTAAGAAGTATGTTGTTAGTAGATACATGAAGTATCAAATGATTGATGACAAATATGTGGAAGCTCAATCACACGAACTGTAGAAGATAGCACACAAAATAACTTCTAAATGTATGACTTTAAATGAACAATTTCAAGTAGCTATTATTATAGATAAATTGCCCATACTTGGAAAGATTTTAAGAATAAACTTAGACATAAAACTAAGAAATTTTTCTTAGAAAGTCTTATAACCCGTTTAAGAATAGAAGAAGAAGCCCAAAAACAAGACCAAAGAGATGAAGTACTCATTGTCTCAAACAACAATACCAATAAGAAACCATTCTCTACAATTCTGAAACCTAAAGGTAGAAATATGAAAACTCAGAATCACAATAATAACCAAAATCACAACCACCAAAATAGAAACAAAAACTATCCTTCCCAGAATGGACCTCAACCCCCTTTAAGGAATAACATATTCATGTGTTATAGTTGTAATAGACTTGGCCACTTGGCTAGGAACTGTCAGAATAGGAATCGTCCTGCCTCACAAGCGAACCTTACCGAAGATCAACTTATTGCTATGATATCTGAAGTCAATTTTGTTGGTGGATCCGAGGGGTGATAGGTGGACATTGGTGCTTCTCACCATGTTTGCTATGATTGAGACATGTTCAAGTCCTATTCTGAGTTTGAGGATAAGAAAGTGCTATTGGGCAACTCCTACTCCACTAAAGTTGTTGGTATTGGTGAGGTGGTATTAAAGTTTACCTCTGGAAAGACTGTCATCTTGAAGGATATCCTACATACTCTAAAGATGAGAAAGAACTTAGTTTCAGGCTATCTTCTTAACAAAGCTGAGCTTACTCAAACTATAGGGGTGATTTATATACTATAACTAAAAATAATATATTTTTCGGGAAAAGATACTCCACTTATGGCATGTTTACATTAAACGTTGAAATTAATAAAGCTTCTTCTTTTGCTTATATGTTGAGTTCTTTTAATATTTGGCATGCTAAACTTTGTCATGTTAATAAACGTATAATCAAAAACATGAGTACCTTAGAACTAATTCCTAAACTATCTTTGAATGATTTTGAAAAAATGTAATTTTTGTAGTCAAACTAAAATAACCAAAACTTCACATAAATCAATAGTTAGAGAATCTAAACCTTTAGATTTAATACATTCTAACACATGTGAACTTGATGAAAATTTAACAAGAAATGGAAAATGCTATTTTATAAATTTTATAGATGACTGTTCAGATTACACTTATGTATATCTAATGAAAAATAAAAGTGGAGTGTTTGACATGTTTAAAATATTTATGATTGAGATTGAAAATCAACTTAACAGGAAAATAAAAAGGTTTCGAAGTGATAGAGACACTGGATATGATTCCAATATTTTCATTTTATAAAACTCATGGAATCATTCATGAAAAAACTGCACCTTATTCTCTTGAGATAAATGGCAAAGTTGAAAGATAAAATAGAACTTTTACTGAATCGGTTGTTGCAATTTTATTAAACTCTGGTGTTGCTTCCCATTGGTGGGGAGAAATTTTATTAACTGTTTGCTATGTGCTAAATAGAGTGCCTAAATCTACAAGTAAAATTTCACCATATGAAATTTTGAAAAATAAGAAACCTAATTTAACTTATTTTGAAACTTAGGGTTGTTTAGCCTATGTTAGGATCCTTGATACTAAAAGAAATAAACTTGCTAGTGGAGCATATGAATGTGTATTTATAGAATACATTGTGAATAGTAAAGCTTATAAATTCTAAGACTTAAATGATCATGTATTTATAGAATCGAATGATGCTGACTTCTATGTACATAAGTTTCCCTTTAAATTGAAAAAATAGTGGGGGCTTGTCTTCTAGTAGTTTACCCATAACTATAACTAGTGAACAAAATAAGGAATTAAACACTAAAATTAGGAGAAGTAAATGGGCTCAAACCCTTAATGATTTTGGGTCTGATTTTTATGCTTATACCTTAGAGGAAGATCCCCAAACTCTTAAAGAAACATTATCTTCTTTAGATGCTAACTTATGTGAAGAAGCCATAAATGATGAAATGAACTCTCTTGAGTATAATAAGACTTGACATTTAGTTGACTTACCTCCTGGTTGCAAAACCATTGGATGTAAATGGATACTAAAGAAGAAATTAAAACCCAATGGTACTATTGAAAAGTACAAAGATCGTCTTGTAGTTAAAGGGTATAGGCAAAGGGAAAATGTAGATTTATTTTATACCTTTTCACCGGTCACACGAATAACTTCCATACATGTACTTTTATCTCTTGCTATTATCCATGATTTAGTAGTGCACCAAATAGATGTTAAAACTTCTTTCTTAAAGGGCGACTTAGAAGAAGAAATTTATATGGACCAACTTGAAGGTTTTGTTGTCCTGGGTCAAGAAAATAAATTTTGTAAACTAGATAAATCCCTTTATGGTATAAAACAAGCACCTAAGCAATGACATAAAAAATTTGATAATCTAGTTATCTCACATGGATTCAAAATAAATGAAAGTGACAAATGCATTTATTATAAATTAGAAGATAACATTTGCACTATTATATGTTTATATGTGGATGACATGCTTATTTTTGGATCAAATATTCATGTTGTGAATAATGTGAAAACTTTGTTAAGTGCTAACTTTGATAAGAAATATCTCGGAGAAGCGAGTGTAATCCATGGTATAAAGATTACTAGGTCTGAAAAGGGAATTTCTCTAGATCAATCTCATTACATTGAGAAGATCTTAAAGAAATATAATTACTTTAACTGTAAACCTGCATGTACTTCTTATGATCCTAGTGTAAAGTTTTTCAAGAACACTGGAGACAGTGTTAGACAAATTGAGTATGCGAGCATCATGGGTAGCTTACATTATGCTATTGATTACACTAGACCAGACATAGCTTATGTTGTGGGACTACTATGTAGGTTTACCAGTAGACCTAGTGTAAAGCATTGGAATGCTATTGAAAGAGTTATGAGATAACTTAAGAGAACTATGTACCTTGGATTACATTATAAAATTTTCCTGCTGTTCTAGAAGGATACATTGATGCTGATTGGAACACTTTATCATAAGACTCCAAAGCAACTAGCGGCTATATATTTAAAATAGCTGGTAGAGCTATTTTTTGGAAGTCTAAGAAATAGACAATATTGACTCAATCTACAATGGAGTCTGAAATGATAGCACTAGCCACTACTAGTGAAGAAGCAAACTGGTTAAAAAGTTTGTTAGTTGAAATCCCTTTATGAGAAAGACCGATACCAGTTGTCTTGATCCACTATGATAGTACCGCAGCTATTGTAAAGATTCAAAACCGTTACTACAATGGCAAGAGACAATACATATGTTGTAAGCATAGTACTGTTAGATAATTTCTCTCTACAGGAGCTGTAAGAGCGGATCATGTACATTCTGATGAAAATTTGGCAAATCCTTGGACGAAAGGATTACCAAGAGAGAAGGTTTTCAAAACCTCAAAAGGAATTAGACTAATTCCCTTAGAATGAAGAGTCACTTATGATGGTAACCCAAATTATAGACGGGAGATCTCAAAAAATAAGTTCAAAGGGTAACAACAAGTTATGAAGTGATATGAGATGAATCATGTTATTTTGAAATCCTATTCTATATTGTTAGAAGCATGAAGTTCTGAAGCGATAGAAAAGGATGAGTTAATTATTAAACTCTTAATGAGTTCTATACTCTATGTGGAGTGGAGTACATAGCTACAAGAGTGCTCTTCATAGACTCACTGCTAATTGTATTTTATACAGTTATTTTTTTCTATTTTATTAATTATAATTTCTATGTTCTTGACATTTTTAGTTAATTTTTAATTAATTAAATTAATATTTACTATTAGTTTTTTAATAAATATATTTTTAAGAAAATTAATAAATTTGAATAAAAAAAGGACTTAATTACAATTAATAAAAACTAAAAATATAATTTGAATTAAAAGTGGGTGAAATTGCAAATATCAAAAGAATAGAAGTTATTTTGAATTAAATTTGAGGGTCAAAATGCAATTAAGGAAAGTTGATTTTTCTGCACAGGAGAAGGATGCCACTCGCACCATTAACAATGCACAACACCCGTCGTTCGATCATCCAATCAGCGATCAGGATCAGGCACGTGGAATCCAGATGCGATAATAGAGATTGGATCTGGTTTTTCTAGATACACGCTTCACGGTGCACAGAGTGGGACCCATGTGTCAGCTGCATAGAATATTCTTCCGAGGCGTATCTCATCGCTCACTGTTGGATCAACTTTGAATGGTACAGATTCACACGTGAGTGGAATCAAGCTGTCACACACCGAGCGTCGTGCTTATATCTCGTGCAACGCGGTTCATCGAATTAGCGTGCGCCCTCGCGTTCCACCGAATACGAAGCTGCCACGTGTTTCCTTAATCTTCTAACCAATCATATGATGACATGTGGCATACATTTTGTGAAATCAAAACACCGGAAATGGCGCACTCTTCCAACTGAATAATTATTCTTACGCGTGTTTGTCTTTTATTATTCTCCATGTATTTATGTCCCCCAATATTTCATTTTTATAAAAAATAATTGTCTAGGGGTAGTATATTTGGAGACGCGAGGAAAGACGTTGGAGAGTTTTTATTTTTTATTTTTTTAGTTCACTTCAATTTTTCTCTGCGTGTTTTCTACAACACGCAGAAACATTTCTTTAACATTTTGATGTTGTTATTTTCTTAGAAAATAGAGAGAAAGAAGACAGCTAAGAAGAAGAAAATGGAAGAAATTTATTTTTCATTGAGGAATCGTGAAAGAGTTTCTCCTAATCTTTTTCTTTTAAATTTTATTTCTCTGAAATGTCTGATTATTGTTGTATTGTAATTTTAATTTCTGCTATGAACTAATTTATTTATTCTAGGGTTGCAGAGTAGCTTAAATTATGAAACTTGAATTAATTATTTTTGAATGATTTATGGAACGATTTTAAGTTGTTTATTTTATCAATGCTTAATAATTGTAATTATTGGAAGATTAATTAATTGATTTGTGACACTTAAATAAACTTGGAAAAGACATTTTTGTGTGTTGCTCGTGATAAAATAACACATATATATATAAGGGATAGGAATATACTTTTATTGTATGTGTAAGTATTTGAGAACTTAGAAGTTAATAAATCTGGTTGAATTGAATTCTCATAGGAATAGAGTGAATTATTTTAGCGAGATGTGTCTGTATGGAGCTCGGAAGAGATATATGGATAAATTAGGAGTTCTTGGTTAATAACTTAAAATATGAGAACATAAATCAAGAGAAAATAAAATGATTCAATTGGATTAATTTGGTGAAACTACAATCCTAGAATTTTCTTAAAAACGGTTATAAAAATTAGTTAGTCAAACTGCATCAAATTATCGACTGTTTGGATAAAATCAGGTTGAAATAATTTTAGTAATTAACGAACATTAGTAACAAATCTCCATAGGAACGATATTTTACTTATCATATTATTACTTGTGAGCGTGTATACTTGCACAATTTTATGTTCTCCTAAAAGAGACAACACTCACCTATGTGAATGTGGAAGTGTGGCTGCTTTCTATGAAATTTTTTTGGGAAAAATTTACTAGAGCGTTCACTATACTGGGATACACGTGCATGGCCATAAATCATGATATTTTCAAACTATATACCTTGGAAAGGTTGTGTGTGTAATGTTGTTAGAGATAGAGTTCAAAACTATGAGTTACTCTAGTATATTCTAAAGCATCAATACTATGCAAAGGTTGAAGTCGATAGACACCTTTTGCTTATGCACAATCTTATACTTTTAATTGATCGGTTTCTCGATAAAAACTATTTTTTATATAATATTCAAGTAGAGGATTGTTGAAAAAAGTGAATGTTTATAAAAACTAGTGAAGCCAATTTTTTGCCTTTTCCCACATTATTATTTTACATCACTTAGAAGATGTATAAATATATTAGAGTTGGATATTGGGTTTGGGCCCCAAGAGGCACCCACTTTTGTGGAAGGGGAGAGGACCTAGGCAAATGTAATACCACACGCGCGTGCGTGCACGCCACTACTGCCATCTGTCTAACCGCCCGATTATGTTGTGTCGAGCTGAGTCCAAGTCCGAGAGCGAGTGCGTGTGAGGTGAGGTGGCATTTTATTTTTTGGAATTTTTTTTATTAAAATAATTTTCCACTCAGAAAAATGGTTGTTACCTTTTTACTCAAAAAAATACCCATTTTTTCTTTTACTCAGAATATGGCCGTTATTTTCTTTTACTCAGAATATGACCGTTATTTTTCTTTACTTAGAAATATCCGTTAAATGGTCGTTACTTTTCTTTACTCAGAAAAATGGTTTTTATGCTCTCCACCTAGACATGGCCATTATTATCATAATGGTCACACATTTTTTGAAACCTATAAGTAGAGGGCCCCAGCTCTTAGTTTCTACATAACAATCTACAAACACATCTTACTAAGAAAAAAATTCTCTCAAAAAGAAAAAGAAGTTCCTAAATTATTTTTGAGTTTTATGAGGAACAAAATTTTATAGGTGTAGCATTCCGGTCTTTATTAGTGTAGTGAAGTTCCGAGACAGAAAAACAAAGATTCTGGGCTATTTTATCCTGGGGATGACAAGGTTGTGTTTGTTGTACAAATTTGGGTAGAGTCACGAAACATCTTAAAGAAAGAAACCTAGTCCGTGACTCAACCCAAGCAGTTCATTTCAAGTTATCAGCAATATTGTTTCAACAATATATGTTGAAAATCAAATTTCTTATAGGTGAACTGGATGCTACTGGCTATGGAGTAACAAAATAACAAAAACTAATTACTATTTTAGGTGGGTTAGATGAAAATTGTGATAATTATTTCTCTACCCTCATTGAAAGAATGTTAACTAAAACAGTTACCTTAGATGATGTTAAGGCACTATTATCGAGCCATGAATGCACGGGAGGAAAACTTTCAAAATCTCACCTCTATCCTTAGTGAATTTAAGTGTAAGCAATAATGCATTACATGTTGGTTCAGTAGGAAATGATCCTAAGAATTGGAAAATGTTGTTAATTCCACTATACAGTTTAATCAAATGAACTTAAATAATCACAATCCCTTCAATCCCTATGGTTCAAATGCTCAATTTCACAAGCAATAATATGGCAATGATTATGGTTAACAAGGTATGTATAACGTTGTGTATAGAATAATAAATAGCGATATATGAATATATTAAATTAGTAAAAGGAAATACGATGAATTTACGTGGTTTGGAAATTTTCCTAGATCTATGAGAGGCAACATATATTATTGAATTGAGTAGAAAATATACAGAATACAAATACAAATTTTTTCATTAATAATATCTCTTAGGTGTTTCCCCAAACTCACAGGAAACTCTCACACTCACTAAGTATTTTCTTTCTTTGAGTTTGCTTATGTTCTCTTTGATTTTTTCTAATTTTTGCTTATATTTTCAATGCATGAACTCATTCATATTTATAGATGAAGCAAGGCTCTCTCTCCCTAAATTATGCCACAAATTAGGCCACTAATTTGTTATTTTAGAGCCAATATTCAATAATCTCCACCTTGGTGAAAAAGTTAATAGCTTTGCCTCCAAATGCGCCCTAGGTGCTATAAGCTCGAGATATGTTGATCAAGTTCAAATAGTGTTAAAACTTGATCCTTGTAACCACCTTTGTAAGCATATTTGTAGGGTTATATGCAGTCCCAACTTTCTAGAGTAACATTCCTTTCATCGATGATTTCCCAAACAAAATGAAATCGAAAATCGACGTGCTTGGTGCGACCATGATGTACTTGGATCTTTGTAAAACAAATAGCACTCTGATTGTCGCAGAAAACCTCCACGTTCTTCTAAAAAATACCCAAATCCTTGGTTAACCCGAGAAGCCATATAGCTTCTTTGGATGATTCTGTTAAAGCCATATACTCTACCTCTGTAGTAGAAAAAGCTACAGTTGACTACAATTTTGATATCCAACAAATTGGTCCTCTTTCCATTGTCAACACATAACCAGTTGTAGATTGACACTTATCTAGATCTCTAGCATAGTCAAAATCCACATATCCTACTAGTTGCTTGCCTTCAGTCTTATCTCTCTCAAACTTCAAACCGATATCCATAGTACCATAGATGTACCGTATAATCCACTTCATTTCTTGCCAGTGTCCTTTACTGGGATTGTGCATGTAGTGACTCACTATACTAATAGCATGCGAAATATAAGGTATGGTACATACCATTGCATACATCAAGGCACCAACGAAATTTTCATATGGAACACATTCAATTTGTTTCTTCTCATCGGCGGTGCTAGGTGATATCAATGCACTCAGATAAAAATGAGGAGCAAACGATGTACTTATTGGTTTGGTTTTCTAATCAATGTCAAAACTTTGTAGTACTTTCTTCAAATATTGAGTCTATGTCAGACAAACTATGTTTGCAACTCTATCTCTTGTGATTTCCATCCCAAGAATTTTCTTAGCTTCTCCAAGATCTTTCATTTTAAATTCTGAACTCAACAGAGCCTTTAGTCTGTCGATCTCCACCTTACTCTTAGAAACAATCAACATATAAGAGAAAATAAATGAAGGTACCATCTTGGATTTTCCAAAAATATACATAGTGATCAGACTGGCTGTGAGTGTACTTTTGCTCTTTGATGAAGCTATCAAAGCATCTGTACCACTATCGTAGTGATTTCTTCAAACCATAAAGTGACTTGCTCATCTTGCAAGACCAATTCTCAAGTTCTGGAACTTTAAAGTCATCCATTTGAGACATGCAGATCTCTTCGTTCAAAGTACCATGGAGAAAAGCTATTTTAACATCAAGTTGAGCTAACTCAAGATCAAACTGTACTACCAAAGCCAATAGTATCCAAATAGATGAATGCTTAAGAACATATGAGAATGAGAATACCTCATTGTAGTCTATTCCTTCTTTCTAAGCTTAGCCTTTTGCTACCAGTTTGACTTTGTATATGATGTTGTCTTTACCATGAACACCTTCCTTCTTGGCATAGACCCATTTAGAACCAATAGTTTTCTTTCCTTTGGGAATTTGAACCAACTTCTAAGTCTAATTATGGTGTAGAAACTTCATGTCTTCATCCATTTCCATCTTCCACTTCATATTATAAAATCTCTACACATATTCTCTATAAGTGCATGTGACATCATCATTAATTATTGGAAGTGTGAATGTTACCATGTTTGTGTATCTGGTAGGCTACATAATGTCCCTACTCGTTTGAATAGTAGCAATAGATTCTGGTTGTTGATTGATCGATTGTAATGGTGAGAGAACCTCCACCTTAACTGAGATCTCTTATTGATCATCAATTTCATCTTCACCATGATCTGTAGTCGATATAATATTTTCTAGATCTTCTAGAGTCTTAAGCACCACCTTAGAAAGAGTATTTGGACTTTCATTTTCTTTCTATGAATTTGTCTATCTTAACATAATAGACTCATCGAATGTGACATCTTGGCTTAAGATGACCTTCTTCGATTCATCACACTAAGGTCAAAACCTTTTAACTCCTTCATTAAAGCCCAAAAAAACAACTTTGTTTGCTCTAGGATCCAGTTTGGATTTACTAACATGAAAATATGTATGACATCTAAATATTTGCAATGAATCATAATCAGAAGCAGGTTATCCAGACCATACTTCTTTAGGAGTTTTCCCATCTAATGCAATCGTAGGAAGTTTGCTGACTATATGAGTTACATATGACAAAGCCTCAGGCCAAAATACCTTGCTTAATTTGGATTGAGATAACATACATCACAATTTCTCAACCAAAGTATGATTCATTTGTTTTACAACTCCATTCTACTATGGTGTATGAGGAACTCAAAAATTTCTGATTATCCCTTCATCCTAACAAACTTTGAATAAGTGATCTGATTTGTACTCTCTACCATTATTAGATCCGAGCCTCCTAATTTTCTTACATGTCTAAGTCTTAATCATTTTCTTCCATTTAAGAAAGATATCCAAAACTTCATCTTTGTGATTCATGGTGTATATCCAAACATATTTAGAGAAATCATCAATAAAAGTCAAAAACTAGTGTTTACCTCCAAGTGAAGCATTCTTAGAAGGTCCCCAGACTTTTGTGCGAATATAATCTAGAGTTCCCTTAGTACGATGAATGAAAATGATGAACTTACTCTTGTTTGTTTTCCCATTACACAATGCTCATAGAAATAAAACTTTCTAGTCTTGGCACCTTTTAGAAAACCTTGATTCATTAAGCCTTGCAAAGCCTTTTCACTGACATGCTCGAAGGACATATGCCATAGTTAGGAAGAATCATATGCCTTTTCTTCAGAACTACTTGAGATGATTGCTCTTCCTATAATTGTACTATCATATAGGAAATACATATTTGCCTTCAGAGTACCCTTCATCGCTATAAATGCACTTCGTATAACTTTTAAGTCGTCTGATTGTACCATCATGCATCTTTAGTCATATTGTTCCTATCGCTTTTGTTTGAAAAGCATTGTTGTTGCCTATAAGCACAAATCCTCCATCGAGTTTCTCAAAACTCAAAAACCAATGTCTTGGACACATATTATAAGAACATACAGAATCAAGGATCCATTTATCGTAGGTATCTGATGATGAAACTGTAACAGTTGATTATCGACCTTCTGTGTAACATTTGCATTTGACTTGTCCTTGTTTTGAAAATATTTTTTCCAGTGCCTTTTTCGGGTGACAATAGGCACACTCGTCCTTCATAGGATGTATTCTAGATGACTCTCCTTTGGACTTTGATATGGATCACACCCTATTATTTGATCCGCTTGATATTTTGTTGTTTGTCCTACCTCTAGTTGTAGTCAATGCTTCTAATGTTAAGTCTTTGTGATCGTATTGATCCTTCTTATGGTACTCATTATTTATCAAAGCGTTTGAAACATCTATGAATTTAACCTAATATTTTCCATATAACAAAGTTGTGGTTAAATGCTCATAGCTCTCAGGTAATGAATTTAACAACAACAAAGCTTTATCTTCATCGATAATTTCAACATCTAAATTTTATAGATCAACCAAAATTTTATTAAAATTATCTAAGTGCTCAATCATAGGGGTACCTTTCTTGTACTAGAAATGAAAAATTTTCTTCTCTAGTAGAGTCAATTTTCTATACTTTTCGTCATGTATTGTTCTCTAGCTTATTCTAGAGAATTGTGGCTACATTCTCTCTCATGATAAAGTACTTCTGATCTTTTCCCAAGCCTAGTTGAATTGTGCCATAAGCTTATCGGTTGACATAATTCCAATCTTCATTGGAATTATCTTCTGACCTGGTCTCCAAGGCTATATTAGATCCTTCACGGAACAATAGATCTAATATTTCACATTGCCACATGCCAAAGTTATTGATGTTGTCAAATTTCTCTACCTCA
Organism: Hippophae tibetana; assembly: GCA_037013495.1. Lineage (NCBI taxonomy): Eukaryota > Viridiplantae > Streptophyta > Magnoliopsida > Rosales > Elaeagnaceae > Hippophae > Hippophae tibetana. The sequence goes on along the minus strand of CM072812.1, from coordinate 79,264,598 downwards.
AACTTTGCGTTGAATAACATGGTTCTTCAAGTATAACAACTTTGTTTTACAGAACTTCTAAGGTCACCTTATGCACCTTCCTTGATCTCTCTTGTAATAGTCATAAGTACAAACGAATAACATAAATTTTGCACTTATCACTTAAAACAATGTTTTTTCCAAATTTTATACCTTATTTGAAAAACAGAGTTTGCGGTTGAATCCGGAACAGTCTAATTAGCTAGGAATATGTCCGAATTAGTTGGAAACAAATGAAAAATTAACCAACTTGGTCCAAAATTCACTAATGACTACATTGACTCGCTAGTCAATAGTCAACATCTTAGTCAAAATGGCTAAGTGACTTGAGTTGATGGCTTGGTCAACGCCTCAGTGGCACAATCAAATGGCTTAAATGGCTCAACTCGGTGAGTTAACTCGTCCAACTCAATGAGTTGTTTCAATTGTTGACAACAATACTCCGATTATTTTTCTGTTGCGTTCGTCTCATCAAAAGCTTCAATTTGGTACATAATATCACTATATTTGGATTTGATACCAATATTTTGTGCACGGAAGCAATAAATAGTGATATATAAATATATCAAATCGGTAAAAAGGAATACATTGAATTTACGTGGTTCGGCAATTTTCCTAGATCCACGGGAGGCAATAGATATTATTGAACTAGGTAGGAAATATATAGAATACATATACATATTTCCTCACTAATAGTATCTCTTAGGTGTTTCCCCAAACTCCTAGAAAACTCTAATACTTGCTATGCCATAATTTAAGCCACAAATTATGTCACTAATTTTCTTAAATTAGGTCACAAATTAGTCCACTAATTTGTTACTTTAGAGTCAATATTCAACATCTACGAGATTATACACCAAGATGAAGATGAGGATATGGTATGGGTAGAGGAAAACCACAATGTCAATTATGTGGGAAAATGGGATATCTATTGTCCACTAGCTAGTTTTGATTCGATATAACTTTTGTTCCACTTACATCAAATCCTAATACCAATAGACTACCAATTATAGCTCTTAAAAATACAGTTGCTTCACTGTATGTTCCAAGTCCTACATTTTTACCACCTCGTGATTATCACCCTTACAATGCTCAAGCATGGTTAGCAATGACAAGTCCAAAACCATACTCTACAACTAATTCTCTTGTTTCTTATTCACCTGTGACATCATATTTACCCTTGTATTCATCTTCATCATAACTCTAAACTTTTCCTTGTCCTCCATCTACAATTCAAACCCCTTAGTTTTCCTCTAAAATATAATAATTCCATGACTCAGGTGCCACCTATCATGTTACTAATGATATAGGCAATCTCAATAGAGAACATGTCTATGATGGACAAGATAAAATCATGTTAGGTAATGATAAGCATTTACCTAGTCTTATATTAACTCTAATACTTTTCATTTTATTAGTTGCCTTAAACAAAGTATTGGTCCTTATTAATATTCTTTATGTTCTATATATAGCCAAAAACCCGTAAGTGTTTCACAATTTACACTTGACAAAAAATGTATTTTGAATTTCATCCTTTTGTTGCTATGTCAAGGATCATATACCAAGGAACATTCTACTCAAGTGTAATTTTCTTGATGGACTATATTCTTTTGACATATCAATTTCCAAGTCTCAAGTTTCTAGCACTTCTTTATCCATCCAGTCAACTCCATCATCCAATTCCACCTCTTGTTCAACATTTGAAGCTACTCTTTCCCAATACTCATTGGATCTATGACCTATAAGCTTTTAACATGTCTCTTTACTAGTTGTAAAAAAGTCCTTAGATCAATGTAATATAAACTATTCTAATAATAATAGTTCACTTGGTCTTTGTACATCTTGTGAGACTAATAAAATACACAGGTTACCTTTTACTCCTAGAGTTATTTATGCTAATATACCTTTACATCTTACTCACTTAGATGTACGAGTATCTCCTATTACTTCTAAAAATGAGTATCAATATTATGTTCACTTTGTTGATGAATTTAGTCGTTTCATATTGGTTTATGTTTTAAAATCCAAAGCTGCTTTCATTCAAGACTTTTTGACAATTTAAAGCTGAAAATGAATTGAAAATTGGTTTAAAAAGTAAAATTCTCCAAAGTGATTAGGGAAGTAATTTTTAAGGATTAACAAAAAGCTTGATTACTTATAGGAATAAACATCAAACTTCTTATCCTTACACTTATGAGTAAAATGGTTTAGCATAAAGGAAAAACACACACATAGTGGACCTTAGTTTAACCATGCTTGCTAAAGCCTCTATACCCATGGAATATTGACGTGAGACCTTTTATTCAAGTGCTTTCATTATAAACTATCTTCCTACACTCATTTTTCATTATAAGTCTCCATTGGAGTCTTTGTTTAACCAAGGACTTGATTATACATTTTTTAAAGTTTTTGGTTGCCTTTGTTTTCCATGCATCAGAAAATATAAAAATCATAAGCTGCAACCCCATTATATTCCTTGTACTTTCTTAGGGTATAGTCCTAATTATAATAGATACAAGTGCTTTGCTTATAATGGTCATTTATATTTAGCACAAATGTTACATTTGATGAATTTTAATTTCTCTTTTCTTTAATTGAGTTTACTAACCTAAAAGACTAATATAATGTACCCAGTAAAACTTTGTTTCCTTTTGTCCAACTATCCAAAGTCTATGTTGTTCCAATTTTGTTTTATCTACCTTTTCCAACACTAATTGACTTGCCACCATTACCTTCGATCCTTACAACTATTACTCTTATATATGTTTCTTCTTATTTTATTCCTAACACATTGTCGAATTCCATTTCATCTATTTTCCCACCAACTCTATTCCTTCATTACCCACTTCTCTAACCATTGGTGAAATATAAATTTCTATAAACTCTATCCCTATTCCCAGCATTGTGTCTCCTTGATTCCTTCTTTAACTTCTAATACTCATAACATGATAACTCATTCTAAGACAGAAATTTTTAAACCAAAAACTTATTTCACTACACTAGTTGATCAATCTCTTGTTGAACTATTCACCACAAAGCAAGAACTTACTTATAAGGTTTATGAGTGTTGAAGATATTAATAAATAAAACATCCAAATGTAACTTTAGTTTTTAGGTGAGCCTTTCAAGAATATTTTTCAAGCCATATAAATTTTGGATCTCTAATGAACACATCTTAGGTATATATTTATTCTTATACATGTTATATTTCATATTATATACATTGGAATATTTTGCATAAAAGTCACTTGATTGATCGAGACTCGACTGATTGAGACTCAACTAATCGAGAAATGTCTAGATCAATCAAGGTATTAGTATTCAATCAATCGAGCATTAGATTGATCTACCTATTTGAGAATTTATTTTTTATTACCCTAGATTGATTAGATAGATTGAACTTTTTGGCTCGATCGATCGAGCTTGACTTAGATCGATCGAGCATTAACCTAATTTTTACTCGAGCCAAACATTTTAATTACTATTTTATCTATATAAAGAGCTCAATGCTCCATATTTTAGTTAATCGCAATTAAATCACCTTTTGAATTCTTAGTATATTTTGTAAAAACTATTCTGGTAGGCATTTTTCATTACTTAATTTATCAAACTTTTTGTGGTTGTGTTTCATTGATAACAAGCCTACAATATTTGAGTTATTGTGCTTAAACATCTATTCTAATACTGCTAGCAATTTTAATTTATTTTTAATTCTATTAAATCATCTAGATAAGATTTTTTATTGTTTAATTCACTCTAGGACACACATTGTTACTTGTATTTTTGTGCTAACATTTCAGGTGTCAGTTAAATGGATTCGATAACTCATGTGACTCGAGTTTATCAAAGTGTTAGTTTGGATTGAATCACCTTTCTTGTGGCGACTGTGAAAGAAAGAAGAAGGCTTGTAAGTAGGTTACTTTCCCAGCATTACCTTGGTGGATAGTTTGAGTCTTAGCTTTGTAAGCAAATATTATTTTCATAGTAGATAGTTAGGTGGTCTAGTAGGTTGGTGGTTTTTTTTTTATCTTAAATCATTTTTGTGTCCTAGGTTGTTTCTACTTATAAATATCTTAGGTCAATCTTTATTTATTTATGCTTTATTTTTTTTACACTTGATTGCATATTTGGTTATCCATAAAAAATCTAATTTGTCATATTTTTGCTAATTATATATTCACTCCCTCTAATTAATTAAATATGTAACTAAAAATAACTTATTGCTATTACACTTTGGAAATTATTTATATAGCTAGAATTTAATGCTCTTGTAAACGACAAGACTTTGACACTTGTTCCAGCTCCAAAGATAGATTATTAAGAGTAGATGGATATTTTGAGTTAAAAAGTTAGCAGATGGTGAGCTTGATAAAAGAAAATCTAGAATAGTTATAAAGGGTTATGATCAAAGACTTGTTTTTTGATTTTTCACAAACATTTAGTCTTTTTGTTAAACAAATTACAATCAAGGTTGTTTTAACACTTGTTTTCAGTAACAAGTGGCATGCTCATTAGTTGGATATTAATAATGAATTTCTAAATGGAAAGCTCCAAGAAGAAGTATACATGTCTTAGTCACAAGGGTTTGAAGATCCTACCTATGCTTAATATATGTGAGCTTAACAAAGCCATCTATGACCTTAAATAGGCTTGATAAGCCTGGTTTGATACACTTATAGGTGCATTGCTTAACATGGATTTTATTGACTCTCAGACATATGCTTCTCTCTTCACAAAGTTTTTAGATTATTCCATAGTATATCTACTTATTTATGTATATGATATAATATTAATAGGTGGTGATGATTATTAAATTCAATAGCTCATCTATGTTCTTCACAATCAGTTTATATTAAAGTATCTTGACCATTTGAGTTATTTTTTAGAAATTGAACTCACTCAGCTTCCTAACGGTGACTTAATGCTAAATGAATCTAAATACATTCCTGAATTGTTATTCAAAACTACTATGGATCAAAGTAAACCAATTGCTACACCAATGATAACAAGTTATTCATTGTCTGATTATATTGGTGTTCTTATCGATAATAATTTTTTTTGTAGAAGTATTGTAGGCGCTCTACAATACATTACCATCACCAAACTTGATCTATCATATGTTGTTAATAAGGTTTGTCAATTTATGGAAAATCCTTTGGTTCCTTATTGGCATGTTGTCACAAGAATCTTAAGGTACCTTCGTGGCATAATCAATTATGGTTTGGTATTAAATCCTCCTAACAGTTATAACTATGGTTTTTCATATGCTAATTTAGGCTCTAATCTTGATGATAGATGACCAACTTCTAGAATTATTGTATTTATTAGGTTTAACCTTGTCACGTGGAGCTTTAAAAAGCAAAGTATAGTTTCTAGATCAAGCAAAGAGGCTAAATGGCTTATATTACATTTGAATTACTTTGGTTGCATTATTTTCTTTCTGAATTACATGTTGTCTTTCCTACATTACCAACCATTTGGTATGATAACCTCAATACTATGTTTCTTGTTGCTAATCCTATATGTCATGCAAGATGTGGAACTAGATTTTCATTTTGTGTGTGAAATATTTATTTCATATTAACTCTCAGTTCAACACATACTATTTGATCAAAAACCAGTTGACATCTTTTCTAAGCCTTTATCTATTCAACAATTTGGTTTTCATCGTCATAAAATCAATGTCGTTGTTATTCCACTGAGTTTGAGGGGGAATAATGGATGTATATCAATGATTGAACATACCGATCATGCTAATGGTCACCACTCACGACAAGAGAAAGAGTATGACAAGGATAAGAGAGTTGGTAATGCATTATATGATGATCACACCAAATGCTTGTTGTGCTTGATTAAAAATAATATGAGGTTTGTTAGTACAAATAGGAGGTGCCTAATTTAGAAGAAAATTCATGGAAGGTGGCTTATCATATTGTCAAAGATGGAGATGCCTAACCTTGTTTGAATAAAGAATAGGAAAATTAGGTAGCCTAATTTTTTTGAATGAAGAAATGTTTGGCATATGAAATGGGAACTTGAAGGCTATAAATATGGCTTCATTTCTTCATTGTTAATCATCCCAAAAAATAGAGAAAAACTTATATGAGAATTTTTTGAGTTAGAGAATTTTGTGGGAAAGTTCTCTTGGGCATGTAATTGTTCGTCTTTTGGGTGTGTGAGAAAATCATTGAGAGTGTGGTTGTAACAATTTTCCACATAGTAAATTTTTCTCTAGTTGTCTTTTGACAACGAAAATGGTTTTTCTCCAATTTAGAGTTTCCACTATAATTCTTGTGTTGTGTATTCTCTATTTCTCTATTATTTGATATTCTGCTAAGGAGGATCTTAGGAGGGGAAATTCGTGATTATACCATTTGATCCAAATTTCCTAACAATTGGTATCAGAGCCAATTTCAAAGAAAGAAGGAGAAATGTTATGAGTCAAGATTGACATTGGGAAATTTGATGGAAGAATCAATTTTGGCTTGTGGCAAGTACAAGTCAAAGATTTGTTGATCCAATATGGGTTACACAATGCATTAAAAGGGAAACCAACCCCTGTTACTGGTATTAAGTCCAGTAAAACCAATATAAGTGATGAAGATTGGGAAGATCTTAATCTAAGAGCTACAAGTGCAATTCGGCTTTGTTTGGCCAAAAATATTCTTGCAAATGTGCATGGAATATCTATGGCCAAAGAACTCTGGGAAAAGCTTGAAGAATTGTATCAGGAAAAAGGCGTTTCAAATCAGGTGTATCTGAAAGAGGAGATTCATACTTTGCGTATGAATAAAGGAACTATTATGTCTAACCATCTCAGTGTTCTCAATGGTATTGTCTCTGAGTTGGAAACCATTGGAGTTAAACTTGATGATGAAGATATAGCTTTAAGGCTCATATGGTCTCTTCCATCTTCTTATGATCACATGAAACCTATCTTGATTCATGGAAAAGAGAAAATAATTTTTTCAGAAGTTACTAGCAAGCTATTTTTTGAAGAAAAAAAGTTGAGTGGTGGTAGAAATATTTCGCCTGAAAACTCAGCATTGGTAGTTGACAACCAAAAGAAAAAAAATTTCATGAAAAAGAAGATAGTGTGCTGGGGGGTGTGGACAATCTGGGCACCTCAAAATAAATTGTTCGAAGGGTGGAGCTGATTCGACAAGAAGCTCAAATACCGATGGTGACACTAATAGTATGTCTGTTTTCAAAGACTATAGTGATGCTCTTTGAAAAGAGCATGTACATCCCTATGGCATGCTGCTAGTCTCTAAATATTTCCATGAAAGAGGGTGTGTTACTGGTAGCGGGTCCATAAGTTTGCACACGGGCATTGGCTTGGTATAGATGCAAGGTGTGTCGTGGAAAGGATGTCGATGACTGGTGAACTCTTGAGAAAACCAAGTGTGAGAGTTGCACCATAAATTTTAGCAAGTTTTTTTTCGACATGAGCCGATATGAAATTCTTAGAATTGGTGATTAATTCTAAGTGGGTGTACTCTCTATGGTGGAGTATGATAATTCTCGGTGTAGAGAATTATGACTGTTGGAGTAGACAGTGTTGTAGTGGTAACTATGTTTATTTTTAATCAAGGTGGAGATTGTTGTGCTTGATTAAAAATAATATGAGATTTGTTAGTCAAAATAGGAGGTGTGTAATTTAGAAGAAAATTCATAGAAGATGGCTTATCATATTGTCATAGATGAAGGTGCCTAACCTTGTTTGAATAAAGAATAGGAAAATTAGGTAGCCTAATTTTGTTGAATGAAGAAATGTTTGGCATATGAAATGGGAACTTGAAGGCTATAAATATGGCTTCATTTCTTCCTTGTTAATCATCCCAAAAAATAGAGAAAAACTTATATGAAAAGTTTTTGAGTGAGATAATTTTGTGAGAAAATTCTCTTGGGCTTGTAATTGCTCGTCTTTTGGGTGTGTGAGAAAATCATTGAGAGTGTGGTTGTAACAATTTTTCATATAATGAATTTTTCTCTAGTTGTCTTTTGACAACGAAAGTGATTTTTCTCCAATTTAAAGTTTTCACTATAATTCTTGTGTTATGTATTCTCTATTTCTTTATTATTTGATATTCTGTTAAGGAGAATGTTAAAAAGTAGAATTTGTGATTATAACATTTTATCCAATTTCCTAACAATGTTGACAACCCAACCTCAAGTATATGCGTGAGTTTATTATGCAATAGCAAATGATGTACATTAGACTATTTTTTTTATTCATTTCATTCGATTTTACTTGAATGCTAAGTATTGTAATTAGTAATATATACTGGATGAAGGGCCTAACAACCCACGAGAGAGAAAAGGCTGGCTACCTTTGGGGAAGAAAAGGAAGGAGAGGCTAACTTAGGAAAGAAAGAAGAAAAGGTAGACAAAAAAAAAATTCTTGTTAAATATATTTACATTAACTTAAAAATTATGTAAGTAACATCTTATTATTTTAATTCTTTACTAAATTAGTTAAACGTTAAATAATTTCTAATATCTAAACTTTAGTTATTTTATGTAAATTTTTTCCTCTACAAAAAGACACCCAGATTTTTATCTTATTTTCACTTAAGTTTTTTTTTTATGATTAAGTTTTGATACAAGAGCTTATTAACATTAATTAAGTTTTATGACATCAACTTATTTACACTAACTAACTAACATGGCATAACTTACTCACAAAAAAAGAACCTATGTATAAATAGAATAAAAATTTAAATATTTTCGTGTAGAGAAAAAAATCTATATACATTTGGGTAAAATGAAGCAAACCATAGGTATCTTAAAAAGTTAATAGTCTCACTTAAATGAATCTTATCCACCAAAATTTATTAAAGAAAAATTAATTTAAATAACTACTCCACATGTTGAATAGTAAAATGTAAGATAATAAGTTAATTAAAAAAAGATAACTTATTCAATATATTATACTAAAACTCAAATCATAGACTTTATATATGATTGAAATTTTAGTTCGTTAAGTTAGAACTCGTTTACCTTATACCATGATTTACTATCTTAACATTTCCTCTCCTTTTTTTTTTCTTCTATTTATTATTTGATTTCAAACCACCACAAAGAGAGAGCTTATATTTAATAATATTTAACTAAAAAGGTAGCGAAGTAAAAGACAAATTTAGCAAAAATTGAAAGCAAAATTTTCCTAACATATAACATGGTCATTTGGTTTCAAAAATGATATTCATGACGTCTTCTAATATAGCAATAGCTCACGTTATGAAGCCTCTTATGATTGGTTAGACGTTTCTACCCTTTGTTGTCTCCACGTGGGGTTAATTAAGAGTTTGAACAAGATATGTTGACTTAAAATTGTAGTCTTTCCATATGGAATGTAATTTTGTTAATTTATTACCTTGATCTTCATGATTAGTATAATTATTTCACAAGCCTTCTCTAAAATCACACGAGACGAAGAAAAAAAACTCTATAATCTCTAGTCTCTACAACCCAAAGTCAATTACAATAAGAGAAAAGAGAATTATATATTCGTAGAGATACACTAATATACTTCCACATATCATATTATTTATTTTTCTTATCAAATATTGAATATTTTGTATTTTTTTATAAAATAATTATACTAATCTTACATTTTATTAATCTAAAATATCACATTGTACTTATTTAAATAACTATGAACAATTTGTCGATATCTATAATGCAAATTTGACTTTGTTTTTTTCCTTTCCTATTTGTCGATCAAATTATACAATTAAAAGATGATATTAAAACAATCAATTATATTATAGTTTTAATTACTTCCTCACAAAATTCAACTTCAACTATTCATTATTTGTATCTTTAATTATGAAAAAAAAAATTCTCTTACATAATTTATTTTGTAAAAAAGAATAGATATGTATCATTCACACCTTCATGCATATAACTTAAGGTGGGAGGTAAGTCCCATTTTAAAAATAATAAGACATATTTTCAAAAGTAGTGCAACTTGTAACTATATTATTACGAGGACTTTATTGATATATATTTTATTCAAGTATTTTTATTCTTTTTTCAAAAGATAATTTTTATATTTTAACAATTATCATTTTTCATAAAACTTATTCAATTGTTCTTGAATATTTAGTTTGAGTATATTTATCTTTGGTTGTTTTTTTTACATAATTTTTTAGACTAATAAGTTGAGATATAGAACTTAATATTTAATTAGATTTTTTGTTTTCATCACTCCAAGTAATGGGTGGTAAAAATGGTATCCCTTTTTCTATTATATTGGTTCAAATCCTCCCTTAATTTAAAATAATTAACTATTAAATAAGTTGTTTATTCTAAAGTAGATTGGAATGATTGGAGTTTTTTTAATAGAAGTTTACTTGACAAAACATACTTTAATTACCAACTTAATAATCAAAATAAAGTAAATAATTTTTTATAGCACCTTCATGTGCGTTAATTAGAATGTCAACCCTCGATTAGTTCTTACTCAATGATGAATTTTATCATCAATAGTATGTTTCGCAACTTTAAATGTTACACTAATGCAATGTTGATGGTCCCTTTAGACATATATCAAGTTGAGATGTAATGCATATCTTTAATGACATTATTTCAAATGCATAAAAACATAGGTGATCGAATTCGTTCACAAAGTTTCATGTTACTTTTTCGAGATTTTATTTATGATGCTAATTTGCAAGATTTGAGTTTTGTGAAAAATACGATACTTAGAAATAATAAAAGAGGAAGGAAAGCAAATAACCAACAAAGGAGTGATAGAGGTTTAGTTAATGATTCTTGGTGTAAAGCTTTTCCTCAAGTTGTTATTCATCATTTAGATGCCTCGGATAATAGAGCTTTATTGTTGGTCCCTCAAAACTTAGGCATTTTTTTTTTTGGGAAAAAAACAATTTACTTTTAAGAAACAGTGGGTGTACATTACAAAATGTGAGGAAGTTGTTAAGCGGGCTTGGCTGTTTCTAGTTTCATGTTCTATTTGGTATCGTATTATAAGTCCCATTTGTACTCTATTTCTCTGTGTTGGCTTTCCATTAGTGTTTGTTTATTTCTATTTAGTGTTCTACTTTTCTTTATGTAACGTTAATTACTATGAATCAATACTACATACACACATAATTAGGATCATTGTGGTTAAAAGTATGTTTTTACACACCATGATATTAGTTGTTTTTAGTATGCATACTAGGTTGAGCGAGGTTTTTTGGTCCAATTTGGGTACGAGTATTTGTAGATTTTACTCAAACTTTTTGCAAACAAATTTTTTTTTTTTTATCACTTCACCAACAAACTAGCCACCACCCTTGCCATAACCTTTGGTGAGATGGTTGGCGAGACGAGGTGACAGATAAAGTGATATAAATACCCCTTCATTAATAGCAAATTAATTCAAAAAACCTATCAAAACTTTATCAAAATTTGTATTGACTCAAATTCCATATTGCCCAATTATTTTGAACATGTTTCATTAATTGTGATACGTTTGTGTGAGCATAGAATAATGATTGTAACTATTTTTATATGGTGAGTGAGTACGTCTCCATATGAGTAGTATTCAAGGGTTGTGTTATTTTATTTTATACATTATTGTTATGTGGTTTCTGATCACATCACATCAGGTGGTGTCGGTTGTGGAGGAGAGTCGAGTTTGTGTGTCGAAACAATTTATTGCAAAAGTAGCAAACATGAGCAAAAATAGGAGTTTGGATGAAGGTTCCAACTAATAGAGGTGGTAGTAGTAGTTTTTTTCTTTAAAAGTTGTAACTATTTTATTGATTAGTAAATTGTTTACTATTGAGTGATTATCTTAAACAACTCATGGACATTACCACATAGATATGATCTCTATGTAGATTTATCTCATTATATCGTGTGTTATGCATGATCCACTCTTGTATTAGTACAATCAGAGTTTAAAGTATGTATGCTACAATATACTATCATTTAAACTCTAATTCAAAATCGATAACTATTTTTCTGCTTTCTACTAATTATATAATATCTGTTATGGAATGTTATCTACTGATTCCATATTATAATGTTACTACTGTTGAGTGTTATATTCTATGTTGTTATCATTTTTGCTTCTTGTAGAGGTGAGCCTATTAGTAGTTTGTATCTTCTTACCTTAGTTGTATATCGGGTCATTGGCTCTTTCAATTGGTATTAGAGCAGATACACTTTGTTTGGGCTTAATTACTTTGGTGTTGATCCTTTTCCCTTACTCTAGTTGTTTAGTTCTTTCAAATATCTTGTAATGGATAATATGAGAGGGTTAGTTAGTGGACCACCTAAACTCATTGGATTATGTTACTTTTACCGAAGATCTTAAATGTGTTCCTACTTGAGATCTACCAACAACGATATTTGATCTTTGATTGTGGATGGTTGGACATGTCCTATGCACATGTCTAAGGCTGGTGTTGTCGAACACAAACTTATCAATGTCTAGAATAAAGAAGAACTTCATCTTAGCAATTTAAACTACCAAGGGTTACACCTCTTTATCAATTTAGTTACTATAGAGGGTTCTACTCTTATAGACAAGTTTGCGTCTATCAAGGAAGCTTGGAACTTCTTGGAAAAGAAATACGATGAGTGCATTTCACAAACAAGTGTATCTTTTTCAAAAAAGACAAAGCATATCACTCTTGAATGCTCGACTCTGATTTCTTCCTAATTTGAGAATACACCATCTAGTTTCTATTATTGAATTGACATTAGTGAAAATGAATAGTTCTCTCTTCAAGAATCTTATGACCAACTTGTGAATGACAATCTCAAGTTGAAAAAGGTTATGACCAAGATTCAAAGCAACATTACTAAAAAAGATAAAGCACATTTGTTTTTATTTGATCAATTGCTCAATCTCACATTGCATAGTGATAAAGTTGTGAAAAATTTGAAATTAAAGTTGGACAACCATATTAAGTCCCTCCAAATTCTCTTACGTGATAATAAAAATTGTCCTGCTAGGATAGGTGAGCTTAAGAGGGAGACTTAGGATAGAGAGTCTGATGCTTTTAGAGATCAATGCACGTCTAAGTCATCTTATAATTCAGATTATATATGCAAACTTAAGAAAGAAGCTTGCATCTTAGAATATAAAAAGGCTATCATGGAGTCATTATTGGAAGATTGTGATGTTGAACCAACTAGACTTCATACTTATGTTGAAGCTGATACTACTAAGGTCATTCTTCTTGAATATAGCTTTCTAGAAAGAAAAAAATATATGAAATGGCTAAGACTCTCCATCGTTAATAGTGTAACTTCAAGAGAAAATAAACTATGGAAATTGGTAATAAGTGATCCTTTGAAAATACTTGTTTTGACAAGTTATTAAAACTTAAAGACGTTCATCCCTCCTTGATAACTATACGCTTTACAATTATTTTCTCCAATTTATTGATTATAATTGTTATGTTCTTAATATTTTTAATTAATTTTAAGTTCTTAAATTAATATTTACTGTTTTTCTTAAGGAATATATTTTTAGAGAAAATTAAAGAATTTTAAGTGAAAAAAGACTTAATTGCAATTAATAAAAATTGAAAATATAATTTGAATTAGAAAAGGGTTAATTGCAAATAACAAAAGTTTAAAATTTAATTTGAATTAAAAGAGGGCTTAATTGCAAATAATAAAAGTTTAAAATTTAATTTGAATTTAAAGAAGATTTAATTGCAAATAACAAAGGTTGGAAATTTAATTTGAATTAAAGTATAGGGCTTAAATGCAATTAACAAAACTTTTGTTTTTCTGTGTAGAAATGACCACTACGCGCATAATTTTCAACGCGCCACATGCATCGTCAGATCAAAACATCAACGATGGGGATCAGGCGAGTGAGATGCATACACTACACAGGCGATTCTACATGTTTCCAGTTTTGGCACACTATTTGGCACGCAAAGTGAGGCTTACCTATCTAGGCAGATGATTCCCTTAGATGCGTCTCCCTTACCCACAATTAGATCAAATCATGAACGACTCAAATCATATGTGAGTCCCATGCTCCACATGAGTGGATGCCAGCTATCGCGCACATTTCAGTGGACAAATTTCTCGTGCGATGTGGTTCACATAATGTGTGTGCGCCCTCTCATCCCTCCTAATACGAAGCTACCACGTATCTCGTTATTCTTCCAGCAAATCAGATGTTGACACATGTCATGAGTGCTGTGAAATAAAAACGTAAGAAATGGTGCACGTTGTGTAGCCTATTTTTTTACGCCTATCTCCCATGCGTGTTTAAAGAGTATTTTCGATGTATTTCTTTGTCTCCTACTTTACACGTGTGTTGTAAAAAAAATTGTGATGTATTTTTTTTAGAGAGCTGAAACTATAAATATGTGCTTATTATGATACAAGAGAGTTGGACGGTGGAACAAGTAGAAGCCATTTTTGGCTTCTACGTAGGAGAAAAATTAGAGAGTAGAGATGAAACACTTTTAATTCTTTTTTTTGTTCTTCATCTAATATTCCTTAAATGTTTTAATATTTTCGTATTGTAAGTTTTAATATTTACTATGAAATAATTTAATTGTTCTAGGGTTTCCATGTAACTTATATTATGAAGCTTGGATTAATTATTTTTGAATGATTTATGAGATGTTTAAGTTGTTTATTTTATCTATGCTTAATGCTTTTGATTGTTGGAAGATTAATTAATTGATCTGTGACACTTAAATAAACTTGGAAAAGAGTGTGTTTCTCGTGGATAGAGTAACATATATATATATATATATAAGAGATAAGAATATACTTTTATTGTATGTGTAGCTATTTGAGAACTTTGAACTTAATGAATCTTGGTGAATTTAATTCTCATAGGAATATAGTAAATTATTTTAGCGAGATGTGTCTATTTGTTATCGGAAGAGACATATGGATAAATTAGGAGTTCTTGGTTGACAAATTAAATACGAGAACATAATTCAAGAGAAAATAATATGACTCAAGTGGATTAATTTGGTGAAACTACAATCCTAGAATTTTCTTATTTATTATTATAAAAAAAAAGTTTAGTTAAACATCATCAAAACTTTCGATTGCTTGGATAAAATTAGATTGAAACAATTTTAGTACTTAACAAATATTAGTAACAAATCTCCATGGGAACAATATTTTACTTAATCACTTATTACTTGTGACCATGTATACTTGAACATTCGTGTTCTCTTAAAGAGACAACACTTCTTTATTTGAGCTATTGTTCAAAAACATTCTTCTATCATTAAGATTTCATATGATGGTTCCATTAATGATGTTATGAGTACACAAAGCTTGTATATCTCAACTATTTCTTTCAAATTAGGTTCTTTACCTCCTCCAACTTTGAAAAAGACTCCTATTTATGACGAGGATATGTTAAGTCATGTGGAGGAACTTAAACTTTCTATCACATTGACTAGTGAAGCTATAACCTTATATAATGATACAATGTTGATTTTGACTAAGTTTAAATCCTATCTCAGTATTGGTACATATTATCAATATTTCAATTGCAATATGCTTCATATTGCCTTGAAGGCATTGGTTTCTAGTTATTGGTATTTTAATAGTGGTTGCCTAGATATATCACCGATAATAAGTCTTTCTTTACCAATTTAAGTCTCACCAATGATGAATCTGTTACGTTTGTTAGTCGTAATAAGGCATTAGTTTTTGGTAGAATATCTATCAATTCCCCTAGTATTCATGAGCTCAAGGATGTACTTTACGTGGAATGACTCAAGGCTAACCTTATTAGCATTAGCCAAATTTATGATAACAAATACACTATTAAGTTTACTTAAACATACAGTATAATATATGATTAGTTGGGTAAACTTTGGTCAGAGGTACCAAATCTATGGATAATAGTTACAGTGTAGGAATACCTTCCGAAGTTGTGTGTAACAAGCTAAGTTTGAGGACCAAAGAATTATGGTATTAATATCTGGGACATGTCAACTATAAATTGTTGAAGAAAATATCAAATCTCAAAGTCATTCGAGATTTCCCATCTATTTCCTCCATTCTTAAGCACATTTATGGTACCTATTATATGAGAAAAAAAAAAGCAAAAGCCAATATAAGAAGAACCAACACTTATATATGACATGACCTCTCCAAATTATCCATATAGATTTGATGTGTCCTTTTCAAACCACAAGTATTGGTGAGAGAGAGTAAATTCTAGGTATTTTTGATGATTTCTCAAGATACATCTGGGTTCTATTTCTAAGAGAAAAAATTGAAGGCTTTGATAAGTTAAAATCCTTGTGCATTAAGCTACAAAACGAAAAAAATTTGAATCCATTAGAACAACAACAATAAAAATCAAAAGCGGCCATTGAAAAGAATTCAAGAACTCTAAATTTAGTGCTTTTGTGATGGGAATTCAACATGAGTTCTCTGCTTCCAAGATCCCTCAACAAAATGGAATTATTGAAAGGAAGAACAGGGTTATCCAAGAGATGGTTGATGAACAAGACCAATAATGCCGATCTTGCAAATACTTATGGTTTTATATTTGTAAAACTCTCGCAAGTCCACGAATCATTTTTAAAAAAAAATGAGAAGTATACTCCTAAGGTAAATCTAAGGAAGGAATGTATGTGGTTTTTAATTTATTACTCAAATTCTTAAAAACAAAATTAAATCATAAACATTCTATCACAATATTTTGGTTTTTGTGTTTCCTAATCTAATAACATAAAAATAAACATAGATATGGATTCAATAAACATTTATGCAAATTTTTATCATTTATAATAATGGAGTATTTATGGATATAATAATTAAATTAATTATGTTTGCTCATATTATTTAGGTGATTAAAGGTATAAATTGATATTTATTGATTTTCTCCTTTTTATATAAATATCACATTTGGTGTGGTTAGATATTCTTTATTAATTAAATAAATCAATTAACACTTATAGGTGAGTTTGATAATTAATTTGGTTAATTAAATTAATTTCTTTTTTCTAAGAGATTGAAAATGAACCATTTAAATGCCACATTTGGTAGGGTTAGACATTTTAAACTTTATTCAAGGTGTCCAAATTAAACTTAATAATTTAACTGTCCGAGTACTAACTTTGAAGTTTTAAAACCATTACTGAAAATATATTGTCAATACATTTTCGAATAATAGTTCTTATAAAAACTTTTGAAATAGAGTTTCACTCTAACTACTGGGCTAGATTGCTAACAAATAAAAGAACACAACTCTAAATTAAACCTTAAAATATAATTTTAAGATTTAAGTTTGTAATGAAAAATAATATATTTTTCTCTAACATTCTTAATATAAAATCTTAAATAAAAAAATTAATTTATTTTATAAAAATATTTTACCTATTTAATATTTTGCAAGCATAACAACGTTATTATTATATCATTTTTATAAAGAGCTAGCCATGTTAAATTTAATCACAAAAAAAATAAATATAACATATAAGAATAAAACATAAAAATAACTATAAATAATTCATTTTAAAATTATACCTCAAAAGAATCCATACAACACTTTGATATTAATTATGTTCCTCGAAAACCTCCAAAGATTTTCATTTCCATTTATTGGATAAAAAAACTAAAAATTTATAAAAGCATAGCTAGTTCTTCTTAAAAAGAGATGATCTTTAAAACTAAAAACTAAAAAACCTTTTTAGAGCGAGAAAGCTAGAGAGATAAAGAGTTGAGAAAATTGTGTCTTAAGGTGTGATTTTTACAATGGGGGAAAATACTTTTTATAGATGAGGAAAAGGCTAAAAAGTGAAAAAAATATCTCAAAAATGATGATATATGTGTATTGGACAGGTTGGCATCGTGTGGTACGTTGACGCGTGTGATTGGGCAGGATTCGCAACGTGAATAGGTGCTAACATAGCCGCTGACATGCATAGAATTTTAGCATGAATGGGTGCAATTGTTCCTGGACTTGTGGTGTTAATGGGCACGTCTGTGCACGGACTTTCGGTGTGATGCACGCCCGGTTGGACAATTTTGTCCATTTTGCCATTTTTTTTACTTTTCCTCTTTATTTTTCAACATATTTTTGATGTATTGCCTCCTGTATTATTCTTCGAGTTTTTAAAATATTTTTAAAGCAAAAATACTTGAAAAAACAATAAAAATACCCATGATTTCGAAAAGACAAAATTATATAAAATATGATAAAATCATATAAATATAAATATTTTTAATCAATTAAAGTATATTAAATCATGGTAATTTTAGTACTTTTTAAGCACTCATCAATGGATAGAGCTTTGTTGGCAAGTAAAAACTTAGCAAAACACTTTTGGGCTAGAGCTGTCAACACTACTTGTTATACTTTAAACTGTTGCTTTCTTAGGCTCGACACATGTTAGTCTTCATATGAACTCATGCATGGAAAAATACCAAATTTTAAACACCTTTGTGCGTTTGGGAGTACATGTTATATTTTCAAGGATAAAGAAAATCATGATAAGTTAGAGGCTAAGAGTGACTAAGGAATTTTCATTGGATACTCCATAACAGCCATACTTATAGTGTCTACAACCTGAGAACTTCAACTATTATATAATCAATCAATGTCGTAATAGATGGTTACGAAGAAACCAAACTTTTTGAATCCAATGATAATGAAATATTTAAAGTTTAGAGCACTCCTAAAAGTGTTACATATAATTTTGAGGTACCCTCCACTACTCCTGTTGATTCCTTTAGAACCACTAAAGAAAAAAAAAGATGAATAAGAGAATTATTTCCTTCCTAAATGGGCTAAGAATGCCCATTATACATATACTATTATAGGTAATAAAGAAGGTAGAGTTAAGACAAGACGTCAGCTATAGGAAACCTTGAACTATATGTGTTTCATATATACCATCCATGCTAAAAATGTTAAGGAAGCCCTACAAGACATATATTGGTGAACTCTATACAATAGGAACTTAATCAATTTAGTGAAATGATGTCTGGTACTTGGTTTCTAAGCCTTCTAACAAACATATCATTGGTACTCGCTTGCTGTATAAAAATAGGAAAGATGAAAATGGGATCATCGCTCAAAATAATTCCTACCTTATTGCACAAGGGTATACCCAAATTGAAGGGATAGAATTTGATGAAACCTTCAACCTTGTTGCACATCTTAAGTTTGTTAGACTACTTCTTAGTCTTGTTTGTTTCTTTAGGTTTAAGCTGCATTAGATGGACATCAAAGTGCTTTTCTAAATGGAATAATCAAAGAAGAGGTTTATATGGAACAATCAAAAGTTTTTGAAGACGCTCTTTTCAAACAATGTAATGAGACTAAAGAAAGTGTTATATGGGTTGAAGCAAGCTCCACGTGCTTGGTATGATTATTTCACCTTGTTTTTTTCTCAATAACAGTTTTCTGAAATGATGTTGTGACAAGACTTTATTTATCTCAAAAATTCAAGAAGAGGTTGTTGTGACTCAAGTCTATGTTGATGACATCATTTCTTGATCCACTAAAGATAATATAGCTTAAAAATTCGTAGCCACCATCCAAAGTAAGTTTGAGATGAGTTTAGTTAGAGAACTAAAGTTCTTTCTTGGATTTCAAGTCAAACAAATGAAGGATGAGATCTTATTATCTCAAGCTACATTCACCAAGGATTTTATTTGGTTTAGATACTACCTTTCTTGCTCAAACCCATATAAGTATTGCTTTGAAACTTTATCAAGGCTCTTCAGGCAAGGATGTTGAGTAAACTTTGTATATGAGTATGATTGGGAGTCTTATGTATCTGACTGTAATTTTCCCTGACATCTCCTTCAGTGTTGGAATATGTGCTAGATACCAAGATAACCTTAAAGAATAACATCTTATGGTATTCAAAAAAATCATCAAATATGTCAAGGGTAATTCAAAATTTGGTATTTGGTATCCTAGAGACACTACTGTAGAGTTGGTTGGATACTCTGATATTGATTGGGCTAGATGTATATGTCTGGATGTTGTTTTTATTTGGGAAATTCCTTGATCTTATGGCATAGTAAAAAATAGAGTTCAATTTCTCTCTCATCTACTGAGGCTAAATATATTGCTTATGGATTGTGTTGCTTACAATTACTTTGGATGAAACAAATGTTATTTGACTACCACATCATGGTTAAAAATTTCTTTTGCATTGTGACAACACTAGTGTTATATGTATTTTAAAAAATCCAATTCCACATTTGAGAACCAAACATATTGATGATCGTTATCATCTTATAAGATATATTCTTGAATAAAATACTTTGACTCTACACAATATCATTATTTATCGCAAACTTACTGATATTTTTACTAAACCTCTAGACTTTCAAAGGTTTGAATCACTTAAAAATGCTATTGGTGTTTGTATCTCACTTTGAGAGATTTGCTCTTATATTCTTCATATTTTTATGAGTTTGAAGAGTTTTGCATGCTATTTTGTTCTATGATATTTTCTCTTTTCTTATATGTGTGACTTCTTAATGCTAGACATTCATTCTTTTATCTACTTATGAAATGAATTTTTTTGAAGGATTATTGTTGTTTTATGGGTGACTTGCTTTCAAGTTAAATTGCAATTTGGTTGTTTTGACATGTGTATTCCCCGAGAGTATGTATGACATAAATTCTTATGTTGAATTTAAAAATAACATTTTCCTATACACATGCAATAACGTTGCCAATTTATATGGTTATTTTCAAATATTTATGTGGATTTCTTGCTTTGATGATTTGTATGTCTCTAACAAGCTCTAAAATTTACTTTAGCATCTATTGAGGCAAAATCCTAAGTATTGCTTGGATATAAAAAAGATTTAGGTCATTTTTGATTCGTATTATATTTTTCTACCACCAATGTTTTCTTATCCATACTTTCCCCACTTAAGCCTTTTGGTTCTTCCTTCATTTCTTTGCACATGCTGGTTTAGCACAAATAACAAATCTCACTTACCATGCACACCTTCAATTGAGTTTTAATTTATGTTACTTATTAAACATAATTATTTTAGGATTGTCTATTTTACCCTCATATGTAAAGAAAAAGAAAGAAAAGGAAAGGAAAGGAAAAGGAAAAGGAAAGAAAAATAAAAATAAAAGTAAGGGTATGAGTAAATGAATGCTAAAATATATAGGAAAAATATCTTATGTTTTGGAAATGTAATTGTATAAAAATTGAGAAGTAAAAGGAAAAGATCCTAAGTTTATAAATTTACTCTTATAGTTGTGGGCTTATTTCTTAAAGTATTTTTTTGTTGTTGATTAAGGTGTGCTCAAACCTAAACGTCTCTTCTCATCTTTCCAAACCACATCCTTTCATTACAAGCCTTTAAAGATCTCTTGATTTCTTCTTGGTTGACATCTACATTAGTGGAGAGAGAGACTAAAAGTGTACTTGTGAAGTTTGGTTCATATGAGTCTATATTTCTATTTGCTTGGCTCGCATAAGCATATCTTAATGGAAAATAGAGTAGACAAGTTTTGCATAACACACACATTGCATATCTTCAAGTTTTTAGTCATACTCTAATTTGAATGCATCATAGATTGATGGAAACATGATTGTTTACGTTAAATACATTGTTTAATCTAAGGGCACTCTTGTTTTTTGAACTTGCTTAACTTACTCCTTTTTTATTTCATGCTTTGTTCCTTTTCTCCCTCATATAGAAGTATTTCTTTAATTTTTTATGCCAAAAAAGGGAAGAAGTTTCTGTGCATAACTATATATTTGTTGCTATTGTGTACTGTTTGTGTTATGAGTAGGAATAGGTATTTTAACTACTATTTTGGATATCCGTGATTATCCGCATCGTTGATTCAGTTTTTATCCAATTAATTTTTGAAATGAGGACAATTTTGAGCATTACCCGATCAAGAAGTAGCAGTTATATGACGAGTACAATAATACTAATATATGTCCCTGCTCGAACTCGATATATATTATATTTATTTAATTAATTTATATAATTATTAAATCAATAAAAAATTTAATTTTCAAATATTCAATCCTTGAATCTCTTACTCATATATTAATGCTTAATACCACTAACACACCTCAATCTTGTGTTCATTAATTTTATATTAAATCTTTTTAATGAGTTTGGAAAAAATTGGCTTAATTTTGGGTATTATTTATTATCCATCTCGCCCCATTACTGCGGATAAAATCCATCCCAAAATTGTAATAGTTTTTAGATGGTTTTGGGTACGCATTTATCACTTCAATTTTGGGGATAGTTATATCAAAAACCATCCCTACCTGACCGCGTGTCCATTCCTAGTTGTGAGCATATTGTTGTCTGACTTGCATGCATTCAAGGGGAGTGTTGCATAAAATCAGAGGGAGTTGTATACTTTTTGTGTGTTGTTTGCCTTTCGATGTTCACCAGTGTAGGGGTAACATAATAGTATATACTTTGACTATACACTATTTCTATACGATACCTTTATAGAAGGTGTCTTTGTTTCGTATGTGCAGGTTATAGGTGTAGAGTGAAGTCTTTGAGCTCCATAAGTGTTTATGTGCAATGGTGCTGAGACCTTTATGTCTCATAGTGATAGAGTGTATAAGTTTATACATGAAGATGAATGAAGTGCATAAGATGGATGCACTTGGTTTAAGTGTTTCGTTTAGGTTTGGGTGTATGTCGATGTTTTATTTATGGGAACAAACATCCTTAAGTCATCTTCATGATTGACGACTCTATGAAAATAAAGTCATTAGTGCACGTTTTTACTTAATATTTACTTTTTTATTCAATAAATAGTATTTTTTCGGTCAAAAATATTAAAATATAATTTGTTAATGAAAATGGGTGAAAATATAATTTTTAGAATTTTTTGGGATTTTTAACGCATGACCAATAAGGAGCTTTCATGTGGCATACCATGCAGGAAGAGGACCTGATTGGGCAAGTCATGCAAGTACAGAGAGTGAATCACGTTATGCCGCGTGTGAGGGGATGAAATGTGTGCCATGTGTCAGCACGACGTTCAATCTGAGTTTGGAAATTGGTTAACGCACCATGCTAGGTGTTGCTACGTCATTTCTACGTCATTGCTACGTGCGTTCAACCTGTGCATCATACCATCCATTTCCACGAATCACGTCACACCATATGTCGCTGACTCAGTGAGTGTTGACTCTGACCGGTCTTGCCTACCACGCGCCGCTCCTTAATTTGCCCAGTGAATTTTCCTTACCACGTGTCGCAATGTGATTGACTGAAACTATCAATTTTTCTTGTTTTGATCGTAACCCTTGATTTGAAACTGATTTGACGATCCAGATTACACCTGAGCTTTATTTAAGCACCTAATTACTCCATAAATCCTAATTGGCCTCCACTAGCATAATTTAATTTTGGTTTTTTTTGGAGCTAAAAAAAGAGAAAAAAAAAATCAAGAGATGACACAATTTTAGTAGAGATTCAAAAGGAGATTAATACTACAATTCAAGAGATTGTATTTCTTTTTCTACTTTTTTTTTATCAATTTTATGTCTTGCTTTATGAAAAATATGAGCTTTATGAACACAATTATGTGTAATAATTTATTAATCTAGGGATGTTATGAACCCAATTTTCACCATGTGATGATCTAATATTTTACCCCAATTATAATTATAATTTAATTATATAATTAAATTATATTATTTAATCTGATTTGTATGCTATTAATTGTTTAGCCAACAATTTATCTATAGAGGCAATTAAATAGATTTGAGAGAATTATTTAATTGTTTGTCTTGGTTAAATAAGATGCATAGTTTTTAGCCAGAGATGTATGATTCTTATGTATGTGATCCATAATTAATGAACTTAATGAGTAGTATGTAATTTAATTAGCATGAGAGTGTGATTAAATTAATTACCATATGGTGTGTAGTTTACTTGAGAGAGAAATACATGCTAAGTTAGATTTAATTGATCATATAATTAATTGATAATTATATTGAGGAAATTTTAGCGATTCACATGTTTAGAAAATTAGGGGATGAAGTATTCCTAGATATTTTCTCATATATCTTTTTAGTTACCAAATTTGATTTAATTAATTAGTGAAATTTAATTTTAGTTATTTTAATTTTGCTTCATTAAAATATAAAAATAAAAAAAAATTAATTTTTATTTTTTTAAGTTTTGAAAATTAGTTTATAATAAAATAATCTCTGTGAGAACGATCTTTTCTTATCATTATATTACTTGTTGCGATACATATACTTACGTATTCATTGCACACACTTCGTGTGTGGTCGATCAATGATCATCTCATGAAGGATATAAGTATGTATTTAGTTGTATAGTGTTTTGACATAGAAAGCCAAATGAGCAGATTATAAGTCCCATTGTACCCTATTTTTGTGTGTTGACTTTCTATATGCAAAATACGATGTCTGTTTCTTTTTACTCAATGTTATGTCTTCCTCTATGTAAGATTAGTTACTGTATATTAGTGCTGCACACACACATAGTTAGGAATACTATGATTAAAAGTATGTTTTCACACACCATGGGATTGGTTGTTTTTAGTATGCATGTTAGGTTGAATGGTGGTTTTTTGATTCATTACGGGTATAGGTATTTGTGGATTTTACTAGAGGATTTTTGGAAACGAAAAAATATATTTTCTTAGCACTTTTCTCCACCAACTGAGTGCTATAAATACCCATTTATGAATTGCAAAATGAATTCAAAATTTTTGTCAAAATTATGTTAAAATTTCTATTGATTTGATTTCCATGTTCACCAATTATTTTGAAATTTTCTTAGTAATTGTGATATGTTCATGTAAGCATAGAATAATGAGTGTAACTATTTTTATATAGTGAATGTGTACATCTCTGTGTGAGTAGTATTCAAAGTTGTGTTAGTTTATTTTTCACATTATTGTTCTATGGTATCTGGTCACATTACATCTAGTGGTGTTGGTTGTGGAGTAGAGTAACATTTGTGTGTCAAACTAGGTTGTTGCAAAAGCAAGAAACAAGAACAATAATAGACATTTTGGACGGAGGTAAATAGTGGTTATATTTCTTTCATAATTGTAATTATTTTATTGATTAGTAAATTGGTTGATGACATTACCATATAAATATAGTTTCTATGTAAGTTTATCTCGTTATATTATATGTTATGCATGATCCACTTTTGTGTTAGTACAATTAGAGTTTAAAGTATGTATGTTAAAATATAATTTCGTTTAAATTTTTGTTAGAAAGCATTAAATGTTTTTCATGCTTTCTATTGATAATATAATATATATTATTGAATGCTATATACTGATTTGATATTATATTGTTACTACTACTATTGAGTGTTCTGTTTTAAGTTGTTATCCTTTTCGCTACTTGTGGGGATGAGTATGTGAAGAGTCTGTATCTCCTTACCTTGTTTGTGTACCAGGTCGTGGACTCTTTCACGTATTAAGAAAAAAATTGCATAATGTCAACATACTTTCATTAATTAAAAAAGAGATAATAGTTTTATTACTAAACAAAAGTACCATATGTTACGAGACCAGCTATTGATGTTGGAGAAGTAGAATTTGTTTGATTCAAATCAATACTAATTTGTTTACTCGTATCTAAAATGAGTGTATGTGAAGGAAGAAAAGTATTGGAAGGGTAAATCTTGTGTGAACTGGATTAGGTCTGAGGATCTAAACACAACCTTTTCCCATGCTAAAGTAACGTAGCGAAGACGAACGTCAACTGTGTTGGGGTTGGAGAACTCAGATGGGAGTTGGGTTACAGATAAAAAAGGCATCAAGATGATTGCTTGTTCTTAATTTGAACAACTTTTCCAATCTCCAAATAATTTAAACTTTTATTTTATTTATCTAGTATTGATGCTAAGGTCACTATAGAACAAAGTAATTGCCTGGCTAGGCCAGTTTCGATAAAAGAAATAAAAAATGCTTTATTTCAAATAAATCCTTCAAAATCACTAGCCCTGATGGCATGCCCATCTTTTTTTTCTTCAGAAGTATTGGCATATTAGGCATGACAATATGGTTCATACTATTAATTTTTTTTTCATTATGGAACTTTGTCCACTACTATTAACTTTATACATATAGTGTTGATTCCAAAAGTTAACCCCCAAAAAATATGTGGTAATTGAGACCGATTAGCTTGTGTAATATGATTTATATGGTTATTACTAAGATCCTTGCCAATCGATTGAGGGATATTATCTCAAGAGTGATTAGTATTAATCAAAGTTCTTTTGTCCTTGTCACTTAATTTGTGATAAAGTTATGATGGCTTATGAACTCTTCCATGCCCTCAAGTGCAGGAGACATAGGAAATAACAACATTTAGCGTTGAAACTTGATATGAGCAAAGCCTATGATCGGGTAGAGTGGAATTTCCTAGAATCTATGATGAAAAGGTTGGGTTTCTACAAACGTTAGATTATGGCTTATATTTTCACTGTTACTTATTCTTGTGTTAAATGGGGAGCTAGTTGGATTCTTTCACCCGAGTAAAGGTATTCACCAAATGGACCCACTTTCACCTTTTTTGTTCCTTCTTTGTACTAAGGGACTTTCTTTTATTGTATACCATGAATTGCAACAAGGTACTATTAGTGAGTTAAAAGTAAGCAGAACTGGTCCAACAATTTCTCACCTTTTGTTTGCTGATGACTCCTTTATATTTTTCAGAGTTTTTTTTAAAGAAGATCAATCACTTGTAGTCTATTCTCAGGACTTACGAGTTTGTGTCAAGAAAACTATCAATTATCATAAATCAAGTGTTTATTTTAGCACTAACATGGATCTTATTATTAGTACTCCTTAATCTGCCCATTTTCCCCCTATTTTTACTTGGGTTAAGAGGATTCTTTGAGTTACACAACTTATTAACTCAAATAATGAATATTAAAGGATTTCCCTAATGAATTAGATATTTGAACCGGATGATGTTAATAGGATACTAAGGATCCAAATTGCTCCTCATTTGGAAGATGAACTTATTTGGCATTTTACCCCACATAAAGGTTTTTTTTGTGTACTCTACTTATTTATTGAGCTATGATGTTCTTGGACGGAATGTTTAGGTGTAAAATGGTGTGGATAAGCTTGTTTGGAAATCCATTTGAAAGCTTAGAGTTCTTCCAAAGGTTTATCATTTTATCTAGTAGTGTTTGCATGGTGCGTTGCAGTTAACCAATCACTTGGACAGAAGAGATATATTGTGGATGATATGTCATGCCCTTTATGTATTGAGTATGTTGAAATTGTGTCCCATTTGTTATGGGGTGCCGTAGAGTTAGCCTTATTTAATTGTTTTATGTCATTCTTTTTCCTTTCATC
Source organism: Hippophae tibetana (assembly GCA_037013495.1). Lineage (NCBI taxonomy): Eukaryota > Viridiplantae > Streptophyta > Magnoliopsida > Rosales > Elaeagnaceae > Hippophae > Hippophae tibetana. The sequence goes on along the minus strand of CM072812.1, from coordinate 79,237,267 downwards.
AATATGTTTATGGTTCTTTTCAAGAATTTTTTCACGCTCTTCTTCTATGAACACTTTCTCAAGATAAAGGGTCAGAGCTATTGGCCATAATAAATGGAATGAGTTTTTAGAAGATTTAGATTTATTGTAATAATCTAATTTTTTAATCATTGTGTTTGATCCCGAAGGAATGATTTCTATTCTCATTTTTAGCTAATTTTTTTTGTTAATATTACTGTTGTCTAGGTAGCTTTATGTTAATAGCTGTTGAGGCAAGTTTATAATAATAGTGTAGGAACAATATTAACGATAACTTGAAAGTAATTGTTTGGGTTGATTCGTGGACTAGGTCGCTCTCTTTAAGACGTTTCGTGGCTCTGCCCAATTTGTGCAAGCAAACACAACCTCATCATCCCCAGGATAAAACAACCCAAAATCTTAATCTCTGTCTCAGAACTTCACTGCATTGATGAAGACTGGAATGCTACACCTGAAAATTTGTTCCTCGGAAAACTAAAAAAAGGAACTTAGAATTGTAGAGAGAATTGTTTTACGTAGGGAGATGAGATTGCATATTGTTGTATTTAAAACTGAGAGCTGAAGCCCTCTTTTTATAGGTTTTAGAAACCGTGTGGAAATTATGATAAAACGGTAATGTATGGGAATTAAGAGCGTAACAACCATTCTGAGTAATGAAGAGTAACGACCATTTTCATATTAAAGACGAGTAACAGACATTTTTGTGAGTAAATACGAGCAACGACTCTTTTTCTGAATAAAGAAGACAAACGGCCATTTAACGGTTATATTCTTGATAAAAGAAAATAACAGTTGTTTTTCTGAGAAAAAATATATATATAACAACCATTTTTGTAAGTGGAAAAGTTTTCCTTAAAAAAATATTTTTCCAAAAAATAAAATACCACCTCACCTCACACACACGCACTCGGACTCGGCACGGCACGGCCGGTCGGACAGACGGCGACGGTGGCGGCGCGCGCGTGTGTGTGGTATCACATTTGCCTAGGTCCTCTCCCCTTCCACAAAAGTGGGTGCCCCTTGGGGCCCAATCCCAATAGACAACTCTTCACTATTTATACCTCTTTAAAATAATGTAAAAAGTAATGTGGGACAAGGCTTTACAATTTTTTATTAACTTCATCTTTTCCAACAATCATTTTTTATAAACTTCATCTTTTTCTAACAATCCCCCACTTGAATTTTATATAAAAATAATTTTCATCGAGCAACCGATCAATTATAAGATTGTGCATAAGCAAAAGGTGTTTATCAACTTGAACCTTTGCATAGTGTTAATGCTTTAGAATATACTAGAGTAACTCGTAGTTTTGAACTCTATCTCTAACAATCATCACACACACAACCTTTCCAAGGTGTAGTTCTAAAAGCTCGTGCTTTAAGGCCATGCACGTGTATCCCAATATAGTGAACGCTCTAGTAAATTTTTCCCAAAAAAAATTCATAGGAAGCGGCCACACTTCCACATTCACATAGGTGAGTCTATCAAGAGTACTCCTGTAGCTATGTACTCCACTCCACATAGAGTATAGAACTCATTAAGAGTTTAACAATTAACTCATCCTTTTCTATCGCTTCAGGACTTCATGCTTCTAACAATATAGAATGGGATTTGAAAAATAGCATGATACATCTCATATCACTTCATGACTTGTTATTACCCTTTGAACTTATTTCTTGGGATCTCCAGTCTATAAGTTGGGTTACCATCATAAGTGACTCTTCATTCTAAGGGCATTAATCTCATTCCTTTTGAGGTTTTGAAAACCTTTTCTTTTGGTAATCCTTTCGTCAAAGGATCTGCCAAATTTTCATCAGAACGTACATGATCCACTCTTATAGCTCCCGTAGAGAAAAATTCTCTAACAATACTATGCTTACAACGTATCTGTCGTCTCTTGCCGTTGTAGTAACGGTTCTGAATCTTTGCAATAGCTGCGGTACTATCGATGTGGATCAAGACAGCTAGTATCGATCTTTCCCACAAAGGGATCTCAACTAACAGACTTCTTAGCCAGCCTGCTTCTTCACTAGCAGTGGCTAGTGCTATCATTTTAGACTCCATTATAGATTGAGCCAATATTGTCTGTTTCTTAAACTTCCAAGAAACGGCTCCACCAACTATGTTAAATATATAACTGCTAGTTACTTTGGAGTCTTCTGATAAAGTGTTCCAATTTGCATCGATGTATCCTTCTAAAATAGCGGGAAAATTTTTATAATGTAACCCAAGGTACATAGTTCTCTTAAGGTATCTCATAACCCTTTCAATAGCATTCCAATGCTCTACACTAGGTCTACTGGTAAACCTACATAGTAATCCCACAACATAAACTATGTTTGGTCTAGTGCAATCAGTAGCATAACGTAAGCTACCAATGATGCTCGCATTCTCAGTTTTTCTAACACCGTCTCCGGTGTTCTTAAACAAATTTACACTAGGATCATAAGGAGTACATGCAGGTTTACAGTTAAAGTAATTATATTTCTTTAAGATCTTCTCAATGTAGTGAGATTGATCTAGAGAAATTCCCTTCTCAGACCTAGTTATTTTTATACCAAGGATTACACTCGCTTCTCCAAGATCTTTCATATCAAAATTAGCTCTTAACAACATTTTCACATTATTCAAAACATAAATATTTGATCCAAAAATAAGCATGTCATCCACATATAAACATATAATAGTGCAAATATTATCTTCTAATTTATAATAAATGCATTTGTCACTTTCATTTATTTTGAATCCATGTGAGATAACTAGATTATTAAATTTTTCATGTCATTGCTTAGGTGCTTGTTTTAGACCATAAAGAGATTTCTCTAATTTACAAACTTTATTTTCTTGACCTGGGATAACAAAACCTTTAGGTTGATCCATATAAATTTCTTCTTCTAAATCACCATTTAAGAAAGAAGTTTTAACATCCATTTGATGTACTACTAAATCATGGATAGCAGCGAGAGAGAAAAGTACACGTATGGAAGTTATTCGTGTAACTGGTGAAAATGTATCAAATAAATCTACATTTTCCCTTTGCCTATATCCTTTAACTACAAGACGAGCTTTGTATTTTTCAATAGTACCATCGGGTTTTAATTTATTTTTTAGTATCCATTTACATCCAATGGTTTGCAACCAGGAGGTAAGTAAACTAAATGCCAAGTCTTATTATACCCAAGTGAGTCCATTTCATCATTTATGGCTTCTTCCCATAAGTTGGCATCTAAAAAAGATAATGCTTCTTTAAGAGTTTGGGGATCTTTCTCTAAGGTATAAGCATAAAAATCAGACCCAAAATCCTTAAGGGTTCGAGCTCGTTTACTTCTTCTAATTTCAGTGTTTAATTCTTCAATTTGTTCACTAGTTCTAGTTATAGGTAAACTACTAGAAGACGAGCCCACACTATTTTTAAATTTAAAGGGAAACCTATGTTCATAGAAGTCACCATCATTTGATTCTATAACTACCTGATCTTTTAAATCATAGAATTTATAAGCTTTACTATTCACAATGTATCCTATGAATACACATTCATATGCTCTACTAGCAAGTTTATTTCTTTTAGGATTATGGATCCTAACATAGGCTAAACAACCCCAAGTTTTAAAATAAGTTAAATTAGGTTTCTTATTTTTCAAAATTTCACCATATGAAAAATAGTTAATAAAATTTCTCCCCACCAATGGGAAGCAGCACCAGAGTTTAATAAAATTGCTACAACTGATTCAGTAAAAGTTCTATTTTTTCTTTCAGCTTTGCCATTCATTTCAAGAGAATAAGGTGCAGTTTTTTCATGAATGATTCCATGAGTTTTATAAAAATCATTGAAGATATTGGAATCATATTCAGTGCCTCTATCACTTCGAAACCTTTTTATTTTTCTATTAAGTTGATTTTCAATCACAGTCATAAATATTTTAAACATATCAAATGCTTCATTTTTATTCTTCATTAGATATACATAAGTGTAATCTGAGCAATCATCTATAAAAGTTATAAAATAGCATTTTTCATTTCTTGTTAAATTTCCATCAAGTTCACATATATCAAAATGAATTAAATTTAAAGGTTCAGATTCTCTAACTACTGATTTATGTAAAATTTTGGTTATTTTAGCTTGACTACAAAAATCATATTTTTCAAAATCATTTAAAGATAGTTTAGGAATTAGTTCTAAGCTACTCATGTTTTTGATTATGCGTTTATTAACATGACAAAGTCTAGCATGTCAAATATTAAAAGAACTCAACATATAAGTAGAAGAAGAGGTTTTATTGATTTCAACATTTAATTTAAACATGCCATCAGTGGCGTACCCTTTCCCAACAAATATATTATTTTTAGTTATAGTATATAAGTCAGCCCCTATAGTTTGAGTAAACCCAGCTTTGTTAAGAAGATAGCCTGAAACTAAGTTCTTTCCCATCTCTGGAGTATGCAGGACATCCTTCAAGATGACAGTCTTTCCAGAGGTAAACTTCAATACCACCTCACCAGTACCAGCAACTTTAGTGGAGTGGGAGTCGCCCAACAACACTTTCTTGTCCTTAGAATCAGAATAGGACTTGAACATGTCTCGATCATAACAGACATGGCGAGAAGCACCGATGTCCACCCACCACCCCTCGGATCCACCAACAAAATTGACTTCAGATATCATAGCAATAAGTTGATCTTCGGTAAGGTTCGCCTATGGGGCAGGACGATTCTTGTTCTGGAAATTCCTAGCCAAGTGGCCAGGTCTGTTACAACTATAACATATGAATGTGTTATTCCTTAAGGGGGGTTGAGGTTTATTCTGGGGAGGATAATTTCTATTTCTATTTTGGTGGTTGCGGTTTTGATTATTACTACGATTATGAGTTTTCATATTTCTACCTTTAGGTTTCAGAATTGTAGAGGAGGGTTTCTTATTGGTATTGTTATTTGAGACTATGAGTATTTCATCTCTTTGGTCTTGCTTTCGAGCTTCTTCTTCTATTCTTAAACGGGTTATAATACTTTCTAAAGAAAATTCCTTAGTTTTATGCCTAAGTGTATTCTTAAAATCTTTCCAAGCAGGGGGTAATTTATCTATTATAACAGCTACTTGAAATTGTTCATCTAAAGTCATACCTTCAGAAGTTATTTCGTGTGCTATCTTCTGCAGTTCGTGTGATTGAGCTTCCACTGATTTGTCATCAATCATTTGAAACTTCATGTATCTACTAACAGCATACTTCTTAGTTCCAACTTTCTCAGTGTCATATTTCTTTTGAAGTGCTTCCCAAATTTCCTTAGCAGACTTATCACAGTTATAATAATCATACAAGTCATCAACTAAAACGTTAAGAATATAATTTTTGCATAGAAAATCATTTTCAATCTAGGCGTCTAAATCCCTAGTTGCAGCTTCAGTAGGAGGATTGGGTTGTATTGGTTTTTCAGTAGTAAGGGTAGAAACAACTTTTTTCATGGTTAAGAAAAACAACATTTTTTGTCTCCATCTTTTAAAGTGTAGTCCCTCAAAACGGAATGGTTTGTTTAGATCAGAAGTTAGCATTTCAGTAGAGATGGCAGATTGAATTCGTCTTAAAATTGTTAAGGTAAGTTTATAATAACAGTGTAGGAACAATATTACCGATAACTTGAAAGTAATTGCTTAGGTTGAGTCGCGGACTAGGTCGCTCTCTTTAAGACGTTTCGCAGCTCTGCCCAATTTGTGCAAGCAAACACAGCCTCGTCGTCCCCAAGATAAAACAGCCCAAAATCTTAATCTCTGTCTCAGAACTTCATTACACTGATGAAGACTGGAATGCTACACCTGAAAATTTGTTGCTCGGAAAACTAAAAAAAAGAACTTAGAATTGTAGAGAGAATTGTTTTTCGTAGGGAGATGAGATTGCAGATTGTTGTATTTAAAACTGAGAGGTGAAGCCCTCTTTTTATAGGTTTTAGAAACCTTGTGGCAATTATGATAAAACGGTAATGCCTGGGAATTAAGAGCGTAACGGTCATTCTGAGTGATGAAGAGTAACGACCATTTTCAGATTAAAGACGAGTAACAAACATTTTTGTTTCTGAATAAAGAAGACAAACGACCATTTAACGGTCATATTCTTGATAAAAGAAAATAACGGTCGTTTTTCTGAGAAAATATATATATATATATAACAACCATTTTTGTAAGTGGAAAAGTTTTCCTTAAAAAAAATTGGTCGGACGGACGACGGCAACGATGCGTGCGTGTGGTATCACATTTGTCTAGGTTCTCTTCACTTCTACAAAAATAGGTGTCCCTTGAAGGACAATCACAATAAACAATTATTAACTATTTATACTTCTTTAAAATAATATAAAAAAGTAAGGATAAGACTTTACAATTTTTTATTAATTTCATCTTTTCCAACAATTATTTTTTATAAACTTTATCTTTTTACACCAATAGCTTTAAACAATTTTATTTGTATGCGTGTTTGGTTGAAACTTATTGATTTACACTAACGTCTTTGATCATAGGTTAAGGTTTAATTCGTATCGCTTATAGTTTAAATTAAAAAAAGAAGAAATTATAAAAATATAAATGAAATCTATACGCGCATTTCTCTTTTGGGTTGTGGCTCGGGGTTTTTGGCGCCTGGCGATATCTAAACGGTAGTTGAATGAGTGGGAAAGCACGCTGGTAATAAAAAGGAACAGAGTCTGACCAACAAAAGCAAATCGACAATCATGTCTATAATCGCGGAGTTTAGTAATTCTCTCCGTAATTTATGTCACTACTTACCCCACTTTTTCTTAATTCTAGATCGTAGATTTTAGATTGGTAAACAAAATTCTGTACACATTAATTCCTTGTTAACAAAACTGATATACGTGGTATTTAATTATTAATTTAAGTTTATTTATTTGAATTAATATTTATTTATGACATTAATTATCATATTATAACGATTTAATGTATTAAGTTGAGATTATGATAAGTTGGTAATGTAGAGTCGTGTTATTATTTTAATATAATTATAAGAAATTGGATGTTTAATTAATAAAAAGGAATAATATATATGATCAGAAAACTAAGTAAACATAAAATGGTACTGATTGCTTCTCCATTATGTCTAGTCGAGCTGTACACGGAAATTATGCACAGCCAATATCCAATTAATTAAACAACACAACAAATTAAAAGGTTGAAACTTGGAGCCTCCTTTTCATTGTGTAGCTATCTCTCTCCATGAAGCTCGTTGTGTTGGCTTTCTTGGGTCTGAGCCAGGGACTACTGTTCTTCACAGGCAATGTCGTAGCAGCAGCAGAACAAAATGGGTCCCAATCAAGAGAACTTGATCAAACACCCACTTGGGCTGTTTCTGGTGTTTGTGCTATCATCATCATCATCTCCATTGTTTTGGAAAAGGTCCTTCACAAACTTGGAACGGTATGTTGATTTTAAAGACTTGATGTTTATTTGTTTGTGTTTGTTTATGTTATAAGTGATTTGAATTAAAAGCGCTTTTTGGTACAAACCCATTATTTGTGTTTATGTAGTGAAGTACAAAATGTGTGAGCCTAAAAACTCTTATTATCAATTTTAGCGTGGGAACACTATAGCCTGCTGAATTTGCTAGAAATTTAAACTTCTCAAAACATTTATTCACAATTTTCCCTTTCTGATTGATTGATCCAATGGTTTCGGTTATTATTTGGTTTCCTTTTGTTTGTCATCTTCTCATAAACATTGATTTGTGATCTATTCAATGAACTGAGTATACCAATTTCTTCTTCAACTCTATTGTTCTAGTTTGATAATAACGAGTACAAGGTGACTGATGAATTGTCTCAGTAAAATCGTTTGATAACAAGTTATATATTTTTTTAAATGAAAACTTAACCCAAAAAAAATAATTTTAGTAACAATTTCCATTTCTATTTTTTAAATAAAAACATAAACACTGCATAAAAATGAGAGTGAACTTGTAATTTATTTTCAAGACTTTTTTGTTTTTTTTAAGTTTTGAAAACAATAAAAATTATATATAAAAATAAAACTGATTTCTATCTTAGTTTTAAACTTGAAAACTTAATTGATTATCAAATAATAACAATTTTAAAATTTTGAGTTCCAATTCTGAAACATAAAAAAAGTAATCGGTAACAAAACTCCAAATTATGAGCAATTTTCACAGACAGGATTCTAAATTTTAAAATATATGATTTATTTTTAAAATTTTAAAAAACTTGGCATATAAATTCTATCTTTACAATTAATATACTAATTTATAATTTAAAAAATATTTTATTAAATTATATGATTTAAAAATTTAAATATTTACGTATACAGTTTTAAAAGATTAAAGTTTAATTCATAATAGTTAAAGGTTTAAAATTCATGTTTGAATTTTTAAAAATTTAAAGAATAAGTAATATATTCTAAAGTTTAAATATATATATATAATACAGTAAAAAATTTAATATTGGATGTATAGTTTAGCGAAGTAGATAACAGAACTAGAATGAGAATGGGAGAAGAGTTTGACTAGGTCTTGGGGCTCTGACATTATCAAAATTTATGGGTTAATTTTTATACCATTTTCTATTTTTATTTATTTGTGTTCAATTTGGTTGAATTGGAATTGAAATTTGACTTTTGTTAATTTTATTAAGGATAAAATAATTTAAATTTATAAAAATAAAAATATTTTTTAATGGATTTTGAAGTCAGGTTAGCCTTATAATTATAAATTTTAATCTTATAATTATGAATTTAATATATTTGATATTATATTAATTGAGATGAATTCAATCAGTCATATAATTAAAAAATTAGTCCAATATGTAAAATTTTACACCAGATCTTAAAAATGATCATGTGCTACGCACATGAGTATATTTTTAGGGAAAACAAAAAAAAAAACAAGAAGAAAGAAGAAGAAAAAAAAAACTTAAAATAAAGAACGGGTTTAAAGCTTTTTTCCAATCTTATTTGTAAAACAGAAATAGAAACCCTAATCATTAAAGTTGAGTCTTTTTTATTTACAACCTCATTTTTATTTCATTCTTTTCTTTGCTTGTAGTTGGGAATAGGATAGGTTTTGCTGTCTCTTTATGTATTTATATGTTTTCATAAATGCTGTTTTGTAGCGGTCCTTTCATCTTCATAATAATTTTGGTGCTCAGTTTCTTTTTCAAACAAAAAACAAATTTAGAACACATCTATCTCAGTAATGGGGATGTAAAAAAGCTTTATACCCATTTTCTGTTGTTTTATGTGTTTTTTTCTTCAATTAATGTAAATCCGAAATGCTCCTAAAAAAATTCCTCTGTGCGCAGCAAGTGATTATTTTTAAAATCTGTATAAAATTTTCCTTTAGATTAATTTTTTTTAATTATAGTACTTATAGAATTTACCTCAATCAATATAGTACCAAAGTGTATTAACTCATAGTTATAGAAGTAACTTAACCTAAATTCATTCTATTTTTAATAACATTTAACATGATTTAGTTAGATAAAATTTAATATTAAATGTATTTAAATGATTATAATTTAACTTGAATAATATTTAATGTAAAATGATGGAAGAAATATTTTTAAAAAATTTAAAATATATTAACTGAACGTAAATATTATTATTTTTGTAGTTACAAAGAGTTGTTATTTATTAAGAGTATATTTCATACTAATTAGATTAATTTTTCTCCATAATTATTATATTTTTTTATCAAAAAGAATTATGATAATCGTTGGTTTAGATACCAACTGATAATTCTTGAATACGAATGAATAATTTGTGTCATATTTTTGTTGTTTTCCAAAAATAACTTAGTTTCTAGATTTGGAAATGTTGTGCTATGTCACTTTAATACAACATGTCTCACTCCAATAAAACTGCAATTTAGTGGCTATCAGATAAGCACAAGAATGCGCTATTCGAAGCTCTTGAGAAGGTTAAAGCTGGTAAGAACATTGTTGAATTCAATTTATATGATAATGTGCTTTCGACATTAAGTTTCTACATATCTGATTATAAATGAATTCAATGCAGAGCTGATGGTTCTAGGTTTCATCTCATTGCTTCTGACATTTAGTCAGAGTTATGTTTCTCGAATATGTATCCCAATCAAGGTAGCAGAAACTATGTTACCATGTAAGAACAAAGCCAAGTCAGCAACTACTAAAGAGGGACATCGCCGCAGGCTTTTATGGTTTGAGCACCGAGTTCTCGCTAGTGCTAGCTATGGTCCTAAATGCAAGACTGTAAGTATATCTAGGGTTTGTTTCTTCGTCCGCTTGTGTTAAAAATGGATTTTAAAAAAGAAAACTGCTTTCAGATTGAAGCACGTAATTTGTGCTTGTACGTGCTCTTTGAGACTTGAAAGCAATTATGGAAAATATTTTTACATTTTGGTTTAGAAGTGCTATTTTGCGATTAAAGCACTATCATATGGTCTCGAATTGCCGAGTGTCTGTTTGCTTGTACTTTTGTTAAAAACGGTTTGATAAAAAAAACAACAGTTTCACGAAGAAATTTGTTTTTTGAGTGCAAGAGCTTCTGGCAAATTTTGGGTCCATTTGAAACTGTTTCTTCTTTTGGTTGAAAGCTTTCAAATGGATCAAAACATTTTCAAGGGTGTTTGTCAAACTTTATGAAAAGTGCTTTCAAAAGTTTGAGAAGCATTAGTTGTGCTTTTAAGAAAAGTAATACATACTTTTTGGGAGAAGTAGTTTTGAATATATGCACTCATCTTAAACCACTTATAAGAGAAGCACATCTAAATGAGACCTTTATCGTGTATGGTCCTTAAGCTCTTTTTTTTTTTTTAGAAAACAATAAAATTAGCACACTTAAAACTTGTTATTACAAAAATAGCACTTTATGTTTAGATCATACACTTTCACTATTAAAAAAGTTTGGCATCTCATTTTACATTGAACGGTGTCCAAATTAAATTACAACCATCCATTCAATAGGGTCTCGTTCAATGTTATTTGGGTGTTATTTTTGTTGTTATAAGTTTTAGGGTGTTTTTTATTTTTTTTATTTTTTGCTGTCAGAAGCGCTTTTACAGGATTCTAAAGGCAAAAACAAACGGATCCTAAGAATAATGTATTTATTAACTTACAAAATTTCAAAAATTTAGCTTTCTTGTGAGCTATATTATCAAATGACATGATCTTGATGAATAATTCCTCGATCTTGATGAATAATTCCTTTGGAATATAAGCAGAAATGGTGGTTTCAAACATATCAAAATAATTTAAACAGATGAGCCATTGATTTCTATTAAGGAGACTTTAAGTGAATGCAAATTGCATGATACAAAAGCATTATGAACTTTCTATCTTCTTCTGTTGCTTATTTTTTGACTCTTTCCGTGAACTAATAAAATGCCATCTTGTCTTACTTGGCAGGATTATGAGCCACTTATTTCTATCAATGGATTGCATCAATTGCACATACTCATATTCTTCCTAGCAGTTTTTCATGTTCTCTACAGTGCTGTCACAATGATGCTTGGAAGACTCAAGGTATGAATGTTTTATATCTAGTTCTCTAGATAGATATATGCAACCATCAGGATACTCTGATACTACTCTTCTGATATTCTATATAAGTGCTTTTGTTAGCAAAAAAATGTTTGTGAATTAAAGAGAAAATTGTCATAAGTGCTTTTAGATTTGGAAAAAAAATTCTTGACTGATGCTACTCTGTACAGATTCGAGGCTGGAAGGAATGGGAGATAGAAACATTGTCCCGTGATAATGAATTTTCAAATGGTACATCATCTTGTCCTGTTACACACAAGATGTTCTCTGCTCTTCAAAAAGAAAATTTGAGTGTTAACTTTTAAATATTTGATTGTGTATATTTACAATCTAAAACCAACATAATTTTCATGATAGATCCTTCAAGATTCAGGCTTACTCATGAAACTTCATTTGTGAAACAACATACGAGTTTTTGGACGAGGATTCCATTCTTCTTTTATGTTGTAAGATTCTCTCTAGCACACTTTGGTTTCTTTTGGCTGATATAGTTTTTCCAGTCTTCTATTGTCTGTTAGGTTAATGCTGAATTTCTAAGTGTTACATTAATTAAGACAACATCATGGTAGAGTTTATAAAGATTATGAGTGTTACCTCTCATTGAGTTAGTCTTTTATGGACTTTGATGCTAAGTATTTGAACTTTTCAGGGATGCTTCTTTCTACAATTTTTCAGATCAGTTAATAAGGCTGACTACTTGACATTGCGAAACGGATTCATCACTGTGAGTCTTTGATTGTGGAATGGAATATTCATAATTTTATGCTGCAATATATATCAACATTTCATGACATTCTTCAGGCACACATAGCTCCTGGAAGTAAATTTAACTTCCAAAAGTATATCAAGAGATCATTAGAAGATGATTTTAAGGTGGTTGTTGGAGTTAGGTAATGTTTGGTCGTTTCAGATTTAATAACACCATCAATTGTGTTTTTCGCTGATTGTACTCACTATTACTCTTTTTTCTACATTTGATGGCAGTCCTGTCTTGTGGGCATCATTTGTGATTTTTTTGTTACTCAATGTTAACGGTAAGCTACTTTTTCCTGCAAAGTCCTTTTAGATATTAAGGTTTTTTTCGCTTGTAATTCTGTTAAAAGTGGTTTTTGTCTAGTTTTTAAAAAGAATACATTTTGAGGATTGAAAGTACTTATGGAAAAACAATTTTGCTTGGTTCATAAGCGCTTATTTTTTTGCTACCATATATACTTCAACAAGATTTCAAAATTAGAAGCAAACATGCCTTTACTAGTTGGAGTAAGATTTGAAAGAAATATTTGAGTAGAAATATAAAATTGGTGAAAGAAATAATGTTGAAGCTAAAATAAAAGGGAATTAAAATAGGTAGAAAGGAGATCCAGAAAATTAAAGAAAGATATTATAATTATCATTCATTCATAATAATATTGAAAGAATACATCTATAATAAGTCTAAAATGTTCGTCCTAGTAAGACTCTTGATACGATTTCTAAATTAATAAACACAAAATAATAATTATCTAATATTTTAATTATTTGTGATGCTATTTCAGGATGGCAGGCATTATTTTGGGCGTCATTGATCCCTGTCATTGTAAGAAAACATTTTTTATCATATTAATCTTTACCAACGACTTATTTGTGAAAATGAAATTCAAATCAGTTGCATGACTACAGGTAATTTTAGCTGTTGGAACTAAACTCCAAGCTATCTTGACAAAGATGGCATTAGAGCTTACAGAAAGGCATGCAGTGGTCCAAGGGATTCCTCTTGTGCAAGGTTCAGACAAATACTTTTGGTTTGGTCGGCCGCAATTGGTTCTTCATCTTATCCATTTTGCTTTGTTTCAGGTATTGAATTGTCATTTCTATTATAAAATCATGTCCTGAGACTAGTCATACAGAAAATAAATATTGTAGCCTTTGCATTATATCTACGAACAACATAGATATAATTACTAAGGACTCATTTTGTAATGAGTTTTATTTTTCAATTTTGTTTTCTTATAGTTGAAATTAGTTTTAGTTTTCTGTTTTTTAATTCATTTAGAGGGAAAAAAAACTTATTTAGTAAAAAAAATTATTTTTTTCTTTCATTCTCTTTTAAATAGAAGTGAAGTTACTAATGAAAAGAAAAGTGAACTAACTATGATTTTCAAATTTTTCTTTTACGTTTCAAAAGTAATAAAAAATATATATAAAATGGAAGTAGAATTAATTACCAAATAATATTCATTTTGAAAACTTGGGTTCAAAAATTGAATCTTGAAAACGGAATTGGTTACAAAACTGGTCTAATATACCAAGTTTCATCATCTGATACTCAGTTTTTTCCGTAATATGTGTGAATGATCCTTTTTCTTGTTTATGCAGAATGCATTTCAGATAACATATTTTCTGTGGATATGGGTAAGGAATTAATCTCCATTCAATATAGCTAACAAATATTATGTTTTGTTTTTCATTTTTCTGAACAATGTCTTTTAAATTAGTACTTTGCATGTGATTTTCAATATCCATGTTTTGAAAAATGACCAATTTCTTCTTGTGTAGTATTCATTTGGATTGAATTCTTGTTTCCATGCAAATTTCAAGCTTGCAATTTTAAAAGTAGCTTTGGGGTAAGATTTTTGTCCATTTTCTCTTGCTCTTCATATTAATAATGGAACAATTAATCTAAATAATATACATGTATTTTCTGTTGTAGTTAGTATATATAGTCATGGTTCTTCTATTCATAATAAGGCATGTGATATATAGATAAGGTAGAGACATTTATGAGGTTTAGTTCAAGCCACTAGCTGGTCAAAGCAATTGATAAAACAAAGACAATGAATCTAAAAGTCAATGTGATCTTTATGTTACCTTGAACAGTTGATTTATATTTGTGTGGTAATTCTTGTAGGGTTGGCGTTCTGTGTTTGTGCAGTTATATTACACTTCCTCTCTATGCCCTTATAACTCAGGTAAATTTTCTTAAATTATGACAATAATCACATTTTGTTCTTTATGATTGTCTGAAACCACTATAAGCACACAATGATGCTATAAAATCAGTTCTTTTTCTTTTTTGCTACATACAAACGTTGTACATAACTACGAACAACTATGTACAAGCTGTACATAGATTTTCCCCATAATTTTGAAACAGTTTTGGCAAAATTTCAAAAAGTGCGCTAATTAGGAGTAAAATGAAGAACCACAAGCAAATTGAAACAATTGCTAGTAAATATTTCATTTTTATACTTTTTTTATGGTTTATGAGTCGTGTGTGATCCCTGCAGATGGGTTCATGTATGAAGAAATCAATATTTGATGGCACTTAAAAAATGGGTTCTTTTCTTTTTTGCTGCATTCCAACGTTGTACTTATGTACATAGATTTTCCCCATAATTTTGAAACACTTGTGGCGAAATTTTCAAATATGCGCTATTTAGGACTAAAATGCAGAAACCCAATTGCTAGTAAAGATTTCATTTTTATACTTTCTTTCTGGTTTATGAGTCTTGTGTGATCCCTGGCAGATGGGTTCATGTATGAAGAAATCAATATTTGATGAACAAACATCAGAGGCACTTAAGAAATGGCGAATGGCTGTTAAAAAGAAACGGGGGACAGGACATGGAGTTAAACCCTCCGCTGTAACTCTTGGTGGAAGCTCTACTATCTCTGCATTGCATTCTTCTGGACAAAAACTACACCGTTTCGAAACCACGGGTCACTCAACCCGCTTCACCACATATGAGGATCAAGAGAAGTCTGATAGAGAGATTGATCCATTGTCACCAACATCATCAAATATGGATTTGATTGTAAAAGTGGATGACAATAAACAAGAAACTGAAAGAAATAAAACTGATCAATACAGAGAAGAAACTAAAAATCAAATTGACTTGTCATTTAGTAAACATGTACAATGAAAATACCCTGGATAAGTAGTAGTAAAATTCCTCTCTTTTTTTTTGGATCATAAAGAGAACATGTAGGGTATATGTACATTGAATTCAAAGTTGAAAAAAAAGAGTGAACATGCTACTTTGATTATTTTTTTTAAAGTTTCTATAATTTAAACCAATTGTTGTTATTATTTTCTAAAGAGAAGTAAAGTTCATAGAAAAAAAGTTTACCAAATGTACAGAGTTCTTACACGTTCAGTCGAGTACAAAACTTTTTTCCTGTTTTGTTATTAGCTTTAGTTTGAACTTCGATAATTTTGATAATTAAATTACAAAGTTTTTGGTTTGTATTATAAGTATAACCAACGTTTACGTGAGAATGATAAGTAAATAAAAGTATTTTTGACATGTAGTGAGTTGGTTTTTAACAACTTCAAACACATACTAAACAATTAAGTAACAAGTAAACAACTTTTATTAAGTTACTAAAAGATACTAGTTAAATCCAATCTCAATGAGAATGTTAGAAATTTAAGTCTAACTCAATAAGTAGTACTGCTATCGAACTTTTAGTCGATGTGAGATTGAAAGAAACTTAACAGCCCCTCACACAGACAAATGTGGTCCCACAAAGCCATGATGAGACTGTTAAGGACAAAACCTAAATCACAGATCAAATTAGGCTCAACTTTGATACCATGTTAGAAACTCAGGCCTAACTCAATCTAATAAGATCTCATTAAGTTAAGGGTTGTCCGAGCTTATAAGCAATATTGTTGTCGAATTCCTGGCTGATGTGAGATTGAAGGAATCTTAACACGTGATATAGTGAAGGAAACTTAACACGGATATTCAATAATGAAAAGAAAATTTCAGAAAGCTTCATGCTTTGCCTTCTTGTGTTCTTGAATGATACAGACCCTTTAGACAAACAACCTAGGAACCATAAAGCTTAAAGGAATTGAAATGATTGATTTGTTAAGAATGTGTTGAATATGACCAAATTAGAACCCTAAGGAAACAAAGTTCTTAAAACCCAAATCTTGAGACGCCACAAAGGATGATCACTCCCTTTGATAAGTCGGATTCAAGTATTCAATCAAGAACACAAGAAGGCAAAGCATGAATCTTTCTAAAATTTTCTTTTCATCAATGAATATTTGTCTTCAAATTACATAGTTATTCTTATTAATAAGCAAGAAACCCTAAAAGAAAAAAAAACCTAGATAGAATGGGCCTATTATTTAGTGATGGATTAGGCATAATCTAACCTTAAAAAATAAAAGACTAAAAGACTTAAAATAAAAGTCTACAATAAAATAAAATAAAATTACTAAACATGAAAAGCCCATAATTTCATAAAACAAAAATATCCCTTCCGAATTTATTCCTTGCATCCAATTTGACATTCCAAATCTATCCTTTGTATAGGATCTTGAGAATATTTGTATGATATTGAGAATCTTTAGAATATTGGTAAACATCAACTTGTTTAGCACCTCAATCTCCATCATTCCCCTCCTCTTCGAAAAGATTCATCCTCGAATCTTAGCTTTGTAAGCAGGTCGATTTGGTATTGCGGATTCAGGTATAAAGTCTATTTGATGTTACATGTCTCGCAAGGATGTAATCCATAGGGAATATATTCATAAAGTTGATCCTCAAAGTCCTGCAATAAAGATACAATGACATTAGGCAAAGATGAGTTAAGATCGTTTGTAGAAAGATAAACATTCTTGTACATAAGTACAAGTACTTGTTGTCTTCCCATCAATGCACTCTTAATCTCTTGTTTTTTAGGAAATACACTCATTCTTTTATTTTTCACTCTTTTTTGCTCACTTTCTTCTCTTTTTTGCCCACTTTTCTCTCAATTATACTAATTTTTCTCTCCAATTTTTCTTTCTACCTCACTTAGTATTTTTTTTATTTTTCTCTTGCTCACACTTTTGTTTTTCCCACATCTTACACTCTCCTGCTATCCTAATTTAGTTTTCAAAAGCTTGCAAAGGTTTGAGAGGGGCTAATACAATTTTTTAGTTGTTCATTTCAAAAGAATAACAATTTCTATAACCATCATGTGAGACCTTCCTATTAGATTGCCTTGGTCGGCCGAGCAATATGTGAGCAATATACATTGGTGTCACATCACAAATAACCTCATCTTCATATTTTCCAATTGAAAAAGGACCCAAACTTTTTTGTTAACCTCCATTTCTCTACAATCATTCAACCATAATCGCTTGTACAATTTGGGATGTTCCTACCACTTCAAATTTAACTTTTCTACCAACAAGGTACTAGCAACATTAGTGCAGCTCATACTATCAATACTTAATGCACATACTTTATCCTTCACATGGCATCTTGTGTGGAAAATATGATCACGATGCTTGTCATCTTCTTCATCATTAGACAATATATTCGGGACTCTCTTTGTGACAAATGAATCTATGCACAATTTCTTCCATTTCAACATTAGAATAATCCTTCACTAGTGGTATCTCTTCATCACATGAATTGGCACTTTTAATTTCTCCATTTTTTTGTACAACCGTGATGTTTTTGTCTCGTTTACAACTTGTTCTCTCTTCCATTATGGAATCAGTTTCTTCTTCCTCGAACTCATGTTTTCTATGTCTTCTTTTATGTAATTTAGAACCGGAAGAGGATTCTAAATCATCCAACCTTGCATATAGCTTCTTAAATTGGTCATTAAAAGTCTTGAAGAAGACTTTTAAGTCGACCTCTTATGGTTTTCTTCCTTCCTTACTCATGTTTTCAAATAGTAGAAAAAATGAGATAACTTACACATTCCCTCATGTGTTTGCTCTCAAATCATATTGTTATCACTCTTTTTTTCACTATTTATACCTCTTATTTTTTTTTTACTATTTTGGCCTCTCTTTTTCACTATTTCAACCTCTCTCTTTTTTACTATTTTGGCCTCCTTTTTTTCTTTATTTCGGCCTCATTTTTTTTCTTTATTTCAGACTCTTTTTTATCTCTCTTGCCTTTTCCACTTAAAGCCCAAGCCAACCTTCTTTTGTGTTCTTAACAAAATCAAAGAATCCAACAAATCTCAAAAAGTAACCATTTATGGGTAACAATCTCAAAATTAAGAAATTTGAAAGAACTTAGTGGCAAAGCAATGCAAAAGGAAAGGCCAAACATGACTCTAAAGAAAGACTCTTTAACAAGGAGGACTATATAGAAACACTCTTTAACAAGGAGGATTCTAAAGAAAGACTCTTGACCAAATAGAACTCTAAAGGAAGACTCTTGACCAAAGATAACTCTAAAGGAAGACTCTTGACCAAAGAGGACTCTAAAGAAAGACTCATGATCAAATATGATTCCTTTTTAAAAAAATCAATCTTGTGCAGCAAGAACAAAACAAAGGAAAACCAATTTCAACAATAACAAGAAAACTCAGCAAGAAAACAAGAATTAGATTCAATGTACTAATATGTTCTCTTTTTCTTCTTATTCTTTTCCTTTTTTTCTCTTTCCCTTTTTTTTATTTTTATTTTTTTACTTCTCATACTACTACTTTGAATAGAAAATTCACAAAAGAAATTCACAACCCCTAATAAACAAGAACCAAAAACAACACAAAAAGCTACCACAAATTTTTAACCCCTTATCTAAACGATAGAATTTAGGGTCAAAAAAGGTACATAACTCAAGCTTTGATTTTATATATTATAATAGTCGTTTCGTTACCCGAGTCAAAAGTTATGGCTGTTTAAAGTTGCAACTCTGATTTATCAATTTTTTTTAAACCGTGAACAACAGCCCTTTTTTTCGTTTTTTTAAGAACAAAGATGATTAAACACAAAAAATAAAGAATCAAGAAAAATATACGAAGAATTCAAAGAAAACTACGAAACAAAATCCAAATACAAAAACAACGACAATAAAATCTAAAGAAAACACAAGACTCAAAAGGACGAAATTTCTTTTTTTTCTTTTTTTGTGATATGTGACTCAAGAACGCAAAAAAAAAAATGAAGGACATTTTTTTTAAAATCTAAAACCTAAAACAAAGATAGATGAAGATGGATAACATATTTTTAGCAACCAAGGCTCTGATACCAAATGATATGAACCTTTTAAGCGAGACTGTTAAGGACAAAGCAGTAGTGCTACTTATAAGCTTGGGCAACCCTTAACTCAATGAGATCTTATTGGGTTGAGTTAGGCCTGGGTTTCTAACATGGTATCAAATTTGGGTCTGGCTTGATCGGTGACTTGGGCTTTGTTCTTAATGGTCTCATCGTGGCTTTATGAGACCACATTTGTCCATGTGGATGAGGGCTATTAAGTTTCTTTCAATCCCACATCAGCCAAGAGTTTGATCATAGTGCTGCTTAAAAGTTTGAACAACCCTTAACTCAATGAGATATTATTGGGTTGAGTTAGGCTTGAGTTTCTAACATGGTATCAGTGTTGGGCCTAGCTTGATCGATAACTTGGGCATTGTCCTTAACAGTCTCACCATGGCTTTATGAGACCACCTTTGTCCGTATGAAAGGGGGCTACTAAGTTTCCTTCAGTCCCACATTGGCTAAGAGTTCGGAAAAAATACTGCTTATAAGTTTGGGCAACCCTTAACTTAATGAGATCTTATTAGGTTAAGTTAGGCATGAGTTTCTAACAGAGAATAATCCACACAAACACTAATTTTATCCGTATAGTGGCAATATACTCTAAACAAAGAGGACAAATTATAGTACCATGAACTTACTACTAAAGCATCATACTCGTAAAGGTAAAACAAAATTCTACATATCATTGTCTTGGGTCTTGTTTATGAACATCACTGAAGTTGCACACATCCTTACCATTGTTTAGTTGTCTGAAACCTGCAAGCTGATCTAATCAAGTCTAGGAATGTCATCATGTGAAACAAGACTAGGTCATATTACTTGAAATTGAAACCAAACTCTCTACTACACTCGAAACCAAAACTATAAGAGGTATGTATGAATTCGAGGAATCCCATAGTTAATAATTACTTTTTAGAGCTCCAAAAATTAAATTTTCATTTTTAAAAATTTAAAATACTTCAAAATTCATTAAATATAATAAAAATAATATCTACAAATTAAAGTATAGAGAGAATATGTAGAACATATCTGAGCACTTGACTCGAGATCGGAAAGGTAGAACGAGAAGAAATTATTGAAAGTGATGGATACTCGTTAATACTTTTATTGAAAAAAATTCATGGAAATCTTGTAATTATTATCAAATGGGTACATTGATTCCATAATTATTGGATTAGTCACCAGAAATCCCATAACATTTTTAAAATAAGCATTTTAGTCCTGTAATTTATGAGTTGGACCCTATTAATCATGTTGTTATGTAAAATAAACACTTTTAGTTTAATAATTTATTAAAATGAGTACTTCTAATCCATCAAAAATATAAAAGTTGAGAACTTATAATGATTAAATTTCATAAATAATAGGATTATAAGTACCAACCTCAAAAATTATGAGACTAAAAGACTCATTTTGAAAAATTATGAGATCTTTAGTGTTTAACCCAATAATGACGGGATTAAATTATTTAAATTAAATAATTATGAATTTTAGTACAACACCTTTAAAAATAATAATATATAGTTATATTTTTAAAAAAATTTATTAGGATTATCTCTCATCTTATGCATATTAATATTCTAAACTCAATGTAAGTTCTCGTAGAACTGGAGGATAGAACATATAAAATTGTGCACAAAAATTTTCAAATAGTCTTTTACGGTGAAGTGGTGGAATGATATTTAGATCAAATGTATTAATTTATAACCTAATTTATATAATATATTTGAAGTATATTTATTTATTATAAAAACAATGCTGTTTAAGTATTTTGTTTATAAAAAATAAAGATAAAGTTAAATATTTAAGTAATTTTATTCTAAATATAACCAAAATAATACATGCATCACATGATTGTTTATGTTTTATGATAGGTATATATATATATATATATATATATATATATAAATTAATACTTAATATATTACTCTAAATTTTTAAGAATTTTTTTCTTTTAAACCTTAACAAAATTTTCAATAAAACTTAAAGAGATTCATTATTTAACACAAAAAGTAACATATTAGATGATGAAATTTTTATTTAAATAATCAATATATATATATATATATAATACAAATATATATGCATCATATGTGTTATCTATTATATATAACAAAACATTAGATGAAAATTTACATGTAATTTATAAAAGAACTTAAAAACAAATTTTAAGCAATAGTACTAAATAACCTTTGGAGCTTAAATAAAAAAACTTACAATATTTTGCATATCTTTTATATTCCCCAATGATATTTTCATAAATATATTTGTTATTATCATAATAAAAATAAGATCAGATTATTGACATACCATTTTTTTGTTTCTTTTTGGAGAATTATTTGTGTGTTAGGGGTTTTAGTGAGATGTTAGAGAAAAAATAATATTTAGATCATTTATCTATCTCATTATTGAGGTATATATAGGTATATAAGATGTATGTGTCAATGTTACATTAATCGGTGCTTTGTTCAAGATATCAAATTGACCTAAATATAATAATTTCACACTAGACATCATATCGCTAATTATAGGTGGTATGTGATACCCCTTGTATGGATTAACAGTACACGAAAACCTTACTAGGTCGCACAAAATCGATGTAAATAGGACTGTCATCAGTTCGTACTAAATTGATTTCAATTTCAGGTTGGGTTTTTCTTTATTAGGTCTCTAGATCTTCTTGCTCAGGTTGCTTGAAACATAGTACATTAAAGGTCTTTTAACCAGGATTGGATCCATTATTTAGTCGTGCTAGGTCTCTATATACGAGTTATTAAAGATGTCACAACCTTTATTCAAGCGAGGTATGCCAGGTCGATAGATTCGTATACCAACTACCTGTAGGATACCTAACATTAACTCTATAATTTCTTAAACTTTGTGAAGTTGAGGGAATATTCTAGAAATAATGGTCAGACTTTCTAACTCCCCATTCACTCCAAAAAATCGTTTTACTTCCTTTTGTCATAATTGTCAAGTCCTTTATAAATAGGAACTTTTTTTTACCATTTACCACTTTTCACATATCTTAACCAAATTTCCTTCAGAGAATTTCAACCTATTGTAAGACTTTTGGACTAAGATTCACCACATCTACTCCATCATATTCATACTCTGTTTGAAAATTAGTCCTTTTTGTTGTGACTTATTAGTCATATCAGCTTGTCCAATACTTTTAAGCCATTTAACAACCTTTTATACCACTCATTAACCGACCTATAAATCTCAAACCATCTTCTAGGTAATTTATTTTTCCTTTCTTCTTTAAAATGTCTTCTAACAAAGAGAAAAACATAGCTCGCCTGACATCTTCCAAGGATGTCCCATTTGGTTGTACTAAAAGTGTTCCTCTAAGGATAGGAACACTCTAAGATCCTTATCAAGATTTAGTCCATATATGACCAAGTTCAAAACAAGCTGAATGTCCTCTCGAAGTCCCAAGAGGTTATGATAGAAGATGTAGTAAAACTAGTGTTGCACCAGCCAAGTATAGCATCCTAGCTCTCCCCATTTCTTATGGGTCACATCCAGTCTCATCTTCATCCTCACAAGGGTGTATTCTAATAATTAAGATCCCAACAACCACTAAAATGAAGATACCCTATCTAAAGAGGGGAGTGACACCAAAGGTGAACCCACCTATTCAACCAAAGACAAAAATTAGATTGAAAAAATGCCAAGAAAACTAGATATTGATGATCTGGTACAGATATCATAGGAGTATAACATTTAACCTTATGTAGGAAGGATGCTAGTACCTTTCCACCCAATGGGTGAACTCTATTGTCTTTATCTATCGTCGTTGAAGAGCACAAGGTGGTCTTGATAAGTGATAAGATTAGGTGTCTGTACTGCATAAAAACGAATGGCCTAGATAAAGGCAATGAGTACATATCAAGTGTTGTTGGACACAAAATACACCTGAAACTTCCTAGTAGCACCTCGAGGTGGAAAGATACATATTTTTACATCACTGGAGATTTTTGGGGTAATAGAGCCAAATTTACAATATATAGTACTTGGAATCATAACTTCAACACAACCAACCTCGTTCAAGGGAGCTAATTAGTAAGTTGAGCCCAAATAACAAGGAAAAAATAAGGGGGATCAAACTCTAGAATACTAAGAAAGAGATCTACATCTACAAGGATATCCTCAGGGTGGCTTGTCTTAAAGGATTAAGTGTGTGGAGGAATTACATGTATGAATATAAAAATCCTTCATCTATAGCAAGGTATAAAATTATTGATGATCTGATTGACATTTCTAGTGTTCGCGACCTAGAGCTCATATATCTATGGGTTATCATTATGTTTCCTTATCAAAGAAACTATTGTGTGAGATTGGATGATGAACCAATTAAGGTGCCTCATCCTCCCATAACTATGTCAAGCATCTCTAGCTCATTCTCTCTACCACGCCTTATCAAGACCTCAAAAAAAGAGAAAAGTGGGTGAGATATCTACTCCTCAAATATAGGCGATGGATTTGGATAACTTCAAGTTTGAAAAATTCATTTTTAAGGACGCCATTGTAATAAATACCCTAGTGACTTGTTTTTATGAGGGTTTCTTTGGATGTCTTGACTTGATGAGGGATTTTTTTAATCACTTTGTAATTTACACCATGTTTTGTATTGTTGTAATACTTAGAAAATTCTAACACTTGTGTTTTTTAAGATTTTGTCATTGGCTAGGGAAGGCAAGCTATTACTAAGTGCATACAAATGCAAAGTACATCTAGTCCCTTACAAATAGCAAAGTACCAAAAGGTTGTTATGGATAAAGATGTTCTTCTCGTCAAAAATGAGGCCAAAATCCTAAAGTTTAAAGGTGACTTTCTTGACAAGTCTGAGAAGTTGAGAAAAGCATATAGTTATTGCTTCGAGCAAGGAGAAACAACATACCAGTTTGAACAGGTGACCAAAAAGGCTGAAGTTGTAGCGAGCTCCTTAAGAGATCAAATGACTTCGATGAAGGAAAAGATGAGCTTATTTTATACATTAGTGGAGATTCTTCAAGAAGAGTGTACTAAGGCTTATAGAAGTGAGGTGAGCTTTGTGATAAACAGCTTGAAGACCCAAGTCGAGAAGCAAGACTTAATTATTGCTTACTTCAATTTAATGATGGTTTTTCAAAGTAGTAGGAATAAAGAACCTCTAGCTATCACCCTACTACCATTACCTATACATAAGAAGCGATGTAAGAGGCTCGGGTTGAATGACAAGTCGAAGAAGCCATCCCTTAATTTTTTCATATTCTTGTAAGTTTTTTTAATGTATCCTTCTACTTTTGTGATATCACCATCAAAACCTAAGTGATATATAAGCTCCTATATTTCCGATTGTATTATAATTATGATGTAATATATGATTCTTTTGTAAATGTGTTTTATACACCTATGATATGTTTTGAAGTGTGTTAGGATTGTCTAATTTGGTCTATCCTTATACTTATATGTGTCGATTACAAAGGGGGTGCACGTCACAGCGTGTCAGGGGGGCTACAAGAGTAAAAGAAAATATATTTAAATCTTGAGGTTGACCACTATATAGCTCGGGTTGGTGGTCAGCCTTCCAACACCAAAGCTCCTATACGTAGGTAGGCTCACCTTACGAGTGTCTTTTGAGGCACATGCATATACTGGTACTCCTAGGCTAACTCATTTGATGGCTTGGGCTGTTACTTGGATCAAGCTTCGGGTCAATCCATATGTTCAAACATCAATTCACTCTGCTCTTTCAGCTTGGTTCCTCAACAAGGGTGGAAGAGTAGTAACTAGGAAGTGAATTTGAAATGTTTGACTTGTCCTAATAAATGTTTGTTATTTAAGTGGAAAGAGAAAATATACACCTCTATATAAGGAGGAGCATGAGCTTTTCTTCATTTCATTGTTTCATGTATGTCATACAAAAATTGGAACAAAAATGCTCTTTCTCTTAGCTCGTGTCATACAAGTTCTTAGCTCGATGGTAAGAAATTCAGTATGGTATGTAGTTTACTATTGTATGGGCTTTAAAGGAAACCTCTTTGAGTTTAACAGTTCTCTCTTTTCTTTTTAAGTAACTTCTATTTCTTGTACCTAACTTTTTATGTTCTATAATATTTTGTAGAGATCATGCTTATGAGTGCTTAAAAAACACTAAAATTACCATGATTTAATATACTTTAATTGATTAAATAGATTTATATTTATACGATTTTATCATATTTTATATAAAATTTTCTTTTCGGAAGCACGAGTATTTTTATTGTTTTTCAAGTATTTTTGTTCAAAAATAGTTTAAAGCCTCCAAGAAAAATACTAGAGGCAATACATCATAAATATGTTGAGAAAAAAATGAGAAAAAGTCAAAAAAATGGACAAAACTGTGTGTGTAGCCAGCACACGCCCTCACACGGTTAAATTTAAACACCTTGAATAAAGTTTGGACACCTTGAATAAAGTGTAAAATATCTAACCCCACCAAACGTGGCATTTAAATGGTTCATTTTCAATCTCTTAGAAAAAAGAATTAATTAATTTAACCAAATTAATTATCAACCACACCTATAAGTTAACAATTGATTTGTTTAATTAACAAAGAATATCTAAACACACCAAATTTGGTATTTATATATATAAAAAAGAGAATCAATAAATATCAATTTATATCTTTAATAACCTAAATAATATAAGCAAGAATAATTAACTTAATTATTATATCCATAAATACTCCACTATTATGAATGATAAATATTTGCATAATTGTTTATTGAATTCATATCTATCTTTTTTATGTTATTAAATTAGGAAACACAAAAAAATCAAAATATTGTGACATGATGTTTAAGATTTAATTTCATTTTAAGAGTTTGAATAATAAATTAAAAATCACATATATTCCTTCCTTAGATCAACCTTGGGAGTATACTTGTCATTTTCTACCAAGGTGCTTAATTCTCTATTTAGTGTCAGAGCATTCTATCTGGTTCCTTATCCAGGTGATTAGCTCTCTCTTCGGGGTTAGAGTGATCCATCTGGTTCCTGGCTATAGTGATCAGCTCGTGAAATGTAATATTAGGGAAGAATGCTCTACTTGGTTTGTGACCAAGGTGATTAAATCTCTCTTAAGTGTCAGAGTGTTCTACTTGGTTACTAATCGAGTTGATTAGCTCGTGACATGTAATATTGAGGGAGAGTGCTCTACTTGATATGTGACCAAGGTGATCAACTCTCTCTTTAGTGTCTGAGTACTCTACCTATTCCTAATTGAGGTGATCAACTCGTGACATGTAATTTTAAGGAAGTTTCATTGCTTTCCAAGAGGTACATTAGAAGTGATACTTTTTCAAGTCTCCAGCCTTTCAACTTGCAGATTTCACTATGTTTCTCAATAGGTAGGCCCCTCATGGTGTCACCTTAATTATTTGGTATGTGCCCTCCCAATTTGCACTCAATGTGCCAGTCATTCACTCTTTCTTTCTTGGGAAGACCTTTCTAAGAATCCAATAATCTATGGAAAAATTCTTGAAATGCCTAGCTTTGTTGTAATAATTCATTACTCTCATTTTTTGCTCGACCATCCTCTTTAAGGCTTCATCCATTTTTTTCTTTTGTAAGGGTCAGTTCAATTTCTCTACTTATAGCATTTTGGTGCTCAGTTAGGGTTGATCTCACAGTGAGCACTATGATCTCAGTTGGTATCACAACCTTAGTCCCATATACTAGCAAGAAAAGTGTCTCATTGATGCTCCCTTGGGGACTAGTTCTGATAGATCACAATGCTCCAGTTAGCTCCTCCATCTATCTTCCTTTAGCGCCCTCCAGCCTTTTCTTTAGTAGGTTGATTATCAACTTGTTAGAAGACTACCTAATTGTGGATAATGTGGTGTTGAATGGCATATCTTGATATTGTACTTACCGGTAAACTTGTTGATATTATGACCCATAAATTATCTTCTATTTTTGGTAACAAGCTCTTTGGGTAGACTGAGGTGACAAACTATGGATTTTTAGATAAATCTAATTACCTCTTTTTCCCATATTCTTCCCAGAGGTTCCATCTTAATCCACTTGGAAAAATAATCTATTTTGAGCACTCCTTTCTAAATCTCTTCACATATCTTCTCATCTTGCTATCTTTTGCCTCAAACATGCCTAAGTATTGATTGACTACCAATCATGAGTCGTTGTGGAAGGTAATGCTATCTGCTCTAAGCTTCTTTGCCATAATGGCACCAAATATGGCAGCCTCGTACTCTACAACGTTATTAGCCACTTGGAAATATAGCATACTCAAAATAGTTTTCATCATGATCAACTATGACCACCCCTAGTTCAGTGCCATTAAATTTGCACAAAATGTTGATGAACACAACATCAAGTACCCGGGAACGGCACCAAAAACTTGATAAACAAAATTGACAATGCCAATTTTTTAAATACTTTGGTTTTATATTTGTAAAACTCTCGTAAGTACACGAATCATTTAATGACAAGTAAAACAAATAAAATAAGAAGTTAACTAAAATTTAAAATAAAGCAAAAAGACTAAAATAAAATAAAGAAATGAAATACAAAAATATCTCATGCTCATAATCTATTTTAAAGGAATTACTTCCTATATGGTAAGGTGAGTGGATCATAGTATATAGATTATACTATTCATTCTCTTCTATTTCTTTCTAATTTTTTTTCTTTCTCTTATATTCTTTTTTTATAAGAGAATCCATTTTTTAGAGAAAATACCCATGTATAGATTATAAATTTTTTATATGATAGGGTGAGTGGTTAATATTTGACTTTTATGTTTGTATTTGTATAGGTAACCCTAGATATATTTCTTTTTTAATAGAAGTCATGCATGAATGAAGAAAGACATATACTATCAAATTCTACTTAAATCATTTAATCTAAAAAAATGAAAACTAAATATGTAACACTTCATTAAGATATAAAAATTCATACATTCAATGCTAAGTCATATAGAGATTATCTAATAATGTTGAAAAAATAAGAAAAGTGTTTATAGTAGAAAAAATAATATATATTATTAAGAAGAAAGGATAATTTGATCAAAATATTTCTCAAAAAAATAGTCTACGCTATTTAATTAAAAAACAACGATTTTGAGTTTAATATAATTTCCACATCTTACCAAGAAGTACTAGTCATGAAAAAAATAACTAATTACCATATAATTCGTGATATATTTTCAAAAATTAATATAACAGTACAAAAAACTTAACTATTTACTTAAATTTAATTTAAAGAAATGATAAATTTTATTGAGAAATTTTTTAAAAAAAACTAATCCTAAAATTCTAAAAATTACTAAACCACACAAAGAAAATAAAATAAAACACAATAAAAATGAAAATGTGAACATAAAAAATTTTAAAATTGTTAAAATGTTTGAAATTAAGCATGGTAAATTTTCAATACCTCTAACTTAGAACTTACATTATCCTCAATGTAACAATTGTAAATTAAAAATAAAAATAAAAGAAAATTTATTACCTAAATGTATAACTTACATTATCCTCAATGTCATCATTAAAGTTCATATAGACAGATCGCTGTGAACTTTTAATATTTCAATAAATATTTTTAGTTTTAATAATTCTAAA
Source organism: Hippophae tibetana (assembly GCA_037013495.1). Classification (NCBI taxonomy): domain Eukaryota; kingdom Viridiplantae; phylum Streptophyta; class Magnoliopsida; order Rosales; family Elaeagnaceae; genus Hippophae; species Hippophae tibetana. Next base: position 79,208,124 of record CM072812.1, on the reverse strand, counting down.
ATTATTCACATGCAATTAAATTAAGAAAAATTACCTAAAATGATGGGTTGCCTCACATCCAATGCTTAGTCTAACATTTTAGCAAGACGTAACTTGGGTGATTCTATTTTAAGTAGACTCAATGTCTTTACATCATTAAGTCAATCAAACCTACAGGTAGGAAAAGTTTGTCTACCTATACTTTGTAAGTCATACCCTATGGATTTTCAAAATGTTATTTACTTAAACTAGAAACATGATTATAGATTTTAGATAACTCACTTCTAAGTAAAAGTCAAATAAATAAGGCATCAAAACACATTTGTACCTAGATCTAACAAAACAACAAGTCCTTCACATTTCAAACTATAAACAAGTTGATGTGAATCTCTCGCTTCACATGCATACTTCTTCCTTGAATTGCTAGAGTGACCTAATATTGTTGGTCCACTATGGCCATTTTGAAATGAATTACATGTGTCATTGGATCTTTTGTCACTTTGTGGCCTGGAATTTTAGGGCTAGAGTCACTAGCTCAATATCATCAGAGGAAGGTGAAACCAACAACTAGTTACATACATATTCGATATTGCTCAAGAGACATAGTTTTCTGTGACTTTTAAGTCAATTGTTCACCTTTGCCTTTATTTTCTCCTCCATTTCTTTGAACTTTTTATCCAAGTTACTACTAGACGATTCAGGTTAGGTTAGACGTCCCCTTGGAATAGAGATTTCCAAACCAGAAGGTTCTGGTAATTACTAGGACATATTTTGTGTAGGATGTTGGTAAGTTGTGTATATAGGTCCTGGAGTTGGAATTACGAGTGTGGGTTGTTCATAAATGGTATTGGGCCAATATTAATTGTGATATCTCAATATATCCTAAGAGGTGTGTTTCGATCTCGTCAATCAATTTGATCTTATTTGAAGGTAGTTGTATTGAATGAGCTTTCTGGATCCTCCAAGTAATGTTCTTGTATCAATTGTGATCTTAGCTCTTTGTTATCATTTTGAGATCTTATGAAAGCTTGTTGTAATTCTTCCACTTATTATTGAAGCCTTTCCAATTTAACATTTTTTTTCATGAGATGAGCTTTTAGAGTTGTAGCAAACAAAACTAGTTCTACATGAAACGAGACGCACTGTTGTTGACTACAGATTACGTGGAGTCATATCCTTGACCTCAATGTGATGTGATGGTTGGTGATATATGGGATAAATGATTATTTAGGTCAAATCCAGAATTGGTTGAACTAAACTATCTCTTAGTTTGGAATGGGAACGAGGACTGATTTTTCTATTATATAGGTTGATTCTCTTTGGGTATAAAAAAAAACAAGGTTTCAAATGTTAATTATGGACAAGAAAGATTTAAGATCTCATTAATTGTTTGGAGAATTTCTTGTGTGTTAAGGATTTCAGTGAGATGTAAGAAGAAAATTTTCTTGTGTGTTAGGGATTTTAATGAGATATTAGAAGAAAAATTTCTTATATATTAGGGATTTTAGTAAGATGTTAGAAGAAAAATAATACTCAATCTTTTATTTATTTAATTAGTGAGGCATTCTGTTTGAGATGTAAAAGATATCTAAACGTAATAATTTCGCACTAGGAACCTTACAATGTAGCAGATACTAATACTCAGGCTCGAATACTGTGACACTAGGAACCTTACAATGTAGCAGATACTAATACTCAGGTTCGAATACTGTGACACTAGGAACCTTCTTACAATGTAGCAGATACTAATACTCAGGTTCGAATACTGTGATATCTTTCTCTTGCTTGAATTCGCATGAGTGATAGATAGTGGGCAAAAACTTTTGGTAAATTTAAAAAATTAAGTAATGTTATTCGAGTAAAACGTTACTTAATCAAATCCATTTTTATGTTTTTTGGTTTTGGCAAAAAAAAAAAATTAAAATAAAAGATTTTATTTATTAATTTTTATATTACGGCATTACAGATTAATAAAAAATTTGAAATAATTTATAGATATTTTTGTAAGCTCACCTATAAATACAGATATTTTAATCCACCGAGACCCAGTGACTCTGTCAAACCTCTTTTGTTTCCACATTCGACCAATACAAAACAAAAACCTCTGAGTCCCTTACCCTCTCCATCCTCTCCTAAGATTATAACTCACATCACATGATCCAAAAATGAGATTCTTGAGCGACACAAAAACCAACTCATCGACTGTGCTCTTGAGTTCAGCGGCTCCGCCTCCAGAAGCCGTGGCTCTCGAGTCAGACTACGTTGTAATTCTAGCCGCTTTGCTTTGCGCTCTAATATGCGTAGTCGGTCTACTTGCAGTAGCTCGCTGTGCTTGGCTCCGCCGTAGCTCAACCGGCGTCGATTCATATTTTCATACATCGTCCGCCAACAAAGGCCTCAAAAAGAAGGTTCTCGAATCACTGCCAAAGTACGATTATAACACCAGCGGCGATTCCAAACTTTCGTCGGAAGACTGCGCCATTTGCTTGGTAGACTTTGCCAACGGAGATCAGATCCGAGTATTACCACAATGTGATCACGCCTTTCATTTGACTTGTATTGACACGTGGCTTGGCTCTCACTCTTCGTGTCCCTCTTGCCGGAAGATCTTGGTCGTCGGTAGGTGCCAGAAGTGCGGTCAATTTCCGGCTACGGCAGCTCGATCTTCGGTTGCCGTTGTTCAGAGTCAGAGCGAACCTCGATTTTCTGCTGCAATTGCTAACACCAGTATTGGTTTTTTACCTTAACTAATTAATTTGTTTCAACTTTGAGAGTGAATTTTTTTTATTTTTTTAATTAAGCTCTTGATAATCTAAGCTTTTAATCTCATTATGATCTGCGAGTTGGGATATGAAATTGAGATTTTTATTTTCCACAAGGTAATCTATGATCTGAATTTTCATACTTTAAAGTTTTTACATAAATGTATTTTAGTGCTGATTTTGATCGATCTGTTCTTGCTTATGAGTTTGGTAGGTAGTTAGAGCCATCGTCTATATACATGTAATAATATAATTAATATTTGTCCCCATAAAGCCAGAAGGAAATGAGTTTCAGTGAGAGTTGTTCTTGTACAACACGCAAAAATAGAATTCCGTAATCTTGTTTAATTTATCCATTAAATATATTAATTAGCCGTTGAGTACAGCTTTCATTTATTATTATTATAATCGCCATGAATCTAGCTATATTTAAACATTGAGAATAAGATGTGCTCAGGAAGGTTATATTAATAATTATAATTATTTTATTTTATATTATATTAATTTTAAATATACGTAGGTAGTAATAATCGATTATAATTAAATAACAGTTTTTTTATTGTTTAATTATTTTTTATTTTTAATATTTATTTAAAAATATATTTAGTCCTAAAAAAGTTAAATATTACTTTATTATATTATTTAAAATTTTAACATTTTGTTTTTAATGTTTAAAAAAAATAAAATTTAATCTAATTATTTTAAATATTTTATGTTTTATTATTAAATGTATATATTTTTTATAATTATATATATATATATATATATATATATATTTGATTTAATAAGAATTTTATCATCTCACTGGCTATCTTTTTCTTGTTTCTTATTTTACTATTACATCTCGATCTCTTGCAACAAAATGTCTTTTTTTTTCTTTTTTTTTATACCATTATTTTTATTTTATAAACGCTACAAAAGATTAGAGACTCAAAGTGAAAATCTTATTGTAATACAATTTAATTTATATATATATATATAAATATTTGCTTACTTATACTGTTATACATTTAGTTAGCACATTATTATCGGTGGAGGTTGAACTCACTATTATTATTATTATTTTAGAAAATAAATTTAAATTCATTGAAATTATATTATATTTAAGAATTTAATATAAAAATTATTAAATATAATGATATAATGTGTGTTTAATTGAATTGTTTTTAATAATATTTTCATAGTTTTAATCAATTTTCTCGAAATTCATATTTTTTTGATTTTTTGTTTAAATTGTTGTGTTGGGTCTCTAACTTATCAAACATTTCAATAAAATAAAACTATAATAATAAATAAATTTTAAAACAATTCTAAAATTAAAAACATAAATCAACTGCCCCAAAATGGGTTTATTTTTTAGGGATGGTTTTGACGGCAATTTACGAAAAAAATTTAAAAATGATTGTTACATAAAGTGGAAACCGGGACGATCGAACATAATACCACAACATTAAACTAAAAATATTAATTACTACATAAAAGTGTCCCACTTTATAAAGCCTTCCTTTTCTTCTCCGGTCCTAACTCACGCGATCGAACGTAATACTTTCTCTCCTTCCAAGAGTGGTGGGTCGTCTCTGCCAAAGCTTTGGCCTTGACCAGATTGTATGGTAGGCAGTTTGGAACATCATATATTTTGTGGTTTTGTCTTGCTTTTCGAACCATTGACAAATATTTGTGAGAAATTGAAGGAAACATTTTTGGTATATATATTAAGTGTGAATACTTTTTACATCGCTAGTAAATTTAAATAATTTTTTTATTTTATAACTTAAATTTTAAGGTAAAATTAGTTTCAATCTAACATGTTATCAGAGTTTATTTTCTAAATCTCATCTGTGTTTATACCGTAAATTTTGACTCTAATTAATGTAGATAAATAATATTAAGTTTCGTATTAATTAAGAATAATTCTTCCGCACATATAAACTTAAATAATATTTCATGTTATAACTTAGTTTTAATATGAAATTGACCTCATTTTAATATGTATATATATATATATTGAAACTCCTCTCCTACCTTTATGTGTACATGGGAATTCTATTTTACATATTCTAAAAAATGCCCTAATGTTTCCCTTTCTATTTACAATCACCGTCTTTTCCCTTACAGAAAGAAATAGAACCTTACCATGTTATCTGTGGCCTATAATATTACTAAAGGTGAACATACATGAAAACTAATTTATTTCTTTTCATGAACACCTGGATTATTAAACTTTATTTAGCATGCAATATATACTCTATACCGTTCGAGAAGACTGCTTTCCATTGTCAAACATTTTGCTATGGAGAAAGGAGAAGTAAGCCTTAGTATAAAAAATTTAGTCCAATAGTCATAGAGTACAGAGCCTGCAGTCTTAGTGGAGCTCCACCACCGCAACGCTCCTTCAACAGTCCTGCAGCTCCACAAGTAAAGAACCATGATTACATTTAAACTATAATGGATACATATATTAAAAATGATTCTAAGAGTTTTGCGGTCACTAATTATATTATGTGTGTTACTTAAATAATAACATTATTATTGTTTATCTTAATAATGTAAAATACTTTATAAGTATAAATTACAATAGTAAAATTGATAATTAAAAAAATAAAGTTGCATCTTCAATTATTAGCCTAAAATTGTCTTAAAAAATAAATCTATAATAATCCTAAAAACGACTGGACATTTAAGAATTAAGCGTGTAGAATGGATCAAATCTGTATATTTTTAATCAATTCGTAATTTAATTTGATCTATATAATTTATAAATTTCATAATCCATAACTGATCTACACATTACAATCATCTAATTTAATCAAATTCATTGTACATGTAGATTGATTCGGATTAATCTGCACAATTCGTTACATGATATTTTTTATAACCACATAATGTTTTTTTAATAAAAAATTTTACAAACTACCATCCACACAACTCAAAATTAAAAATTATAATATGTTATACTTAAACAATAGAATTGTAAATTAACTTTAGGAAAAACTAATAACTTTTGCCAAAAAAAAAATAGAAATAGAAAATAAAAATGATCTATTAAATAATTTCATTTTAAGAGGTTAAAAAATTGAAAGTAATAGACATATTCTATTATTATATATGTAGTAGAATGTAAATTTTGATTGAATGTAATAAAATTATTAAAAAAATACTTATAGAATCTATAGACAATATAATAAAAATATTATATTTTAATATATGCGGATGGGATAGGATTTATGTGGATTCGAAAATATTAATCCATTATTCGATCCACATTGTGAATTTTAAAAATTTACATCTAATCCAATCCAACCATCGGATATAATCCATCTATAATTTTCGAATAAGGATTGATTTTATGTATCGATCAAATACATTGATATTTTGTACATCCATGTTAAGGAAGTTTGATAACTATCTCTAAGGTCGTATCCTTAGGGATGCCGACATTTGTTATTGAAAAAACAATCACTCAAAAAGAATTTTTGGGACGATTCAAAAGATAATTTTTATAGTAATGAAAATCTAGATCTATGTTTAGATTTAAAAATAAAAAAAATATTATTTTATATATATTTTTATGTATCAATTTATTTATATTTACATATATTTTATTGTTTTAATATGTTAAGATTTTTTATTTTATAATTTTTTGAAAAATATATATTTTTTGAGATTTTCGTGGAAGTTTTTGAATTTTATTGGATTATATGGATTAATTTAATGATCCATGGATCAACTTAGAAAATGCATTTGCACAATTCTCTCTACATGCCATGTATTAGCCAGATCGTATTGCAACGTGGTAAATCGTCTTCACTCCCAACTTTAGCAACTCACTCAGTCGCGCATGTAACCGCACCTCTTTATTATGCCATGTTAGGTAGGTGGCGTACACTGCACATAATTTTTTATTTTGACCTTATTAACTCGATCTTCTCTCTGTCAGATATACTTAAAAACGCAGGCTTAATTCTTAATTCAAAAATTAATTTGTGAGTTAGAGGATTGTTCAGATTTATAAGCAATACTATTACTTTATTCTTAACCAATGTGGAACTTAACAATCTCGTGAAACGATTTCGATTTAATTTGAATCTAAAAACCTAATTATTTTTATTTAAATAAATATTCAAACAATAACTTATCAAATTAAATAAGTAGCCAAAAGTCACGAAAATTCAGAAAAAATACACTTTTGTGCAACTCTTAAAGCTCTCGAAGGAAAGACGGAAGAAGTTGTAGATTAATGTTTTTTATTCATTTGTCTCCTATTATTCATATTTTCTCTACTCTTCTTTATTTATAACAAAATACTTATTAATTAATTTATTAGATTTTGTGAATTCCATGATTAGTTAAATATTTAAGCTAATTTTTAGCAATTTTAAAATATTAAAATATGATTTAATTAATTTAATATCATGAATTATTTTAATTTTGATTCTTAATTCATTGTGTTTTTAATTTTATATTTGAATATCAAAAATATGCATATGAATTAGAGCAATTAACTTATTTATTATATAGATATATTTGGTAAATTAAAATGTTATATGTAATTGCTAAATTTCTTAATATTTGAAGTTGCATTTGTGAGTTTTGTTATAATTAGTATTGAATAAGTTGGTTAAAGGTTATTCATATATTTAATCTTATCTACTTTATTTATTATCCTTTTAGATCTTAATATAATAAATTAATTAAATTTAGTAATCATAATTCTAAGTCATTTAAGAGTTAGATTAATTAATAATTGAATTATTAATTAATTATGTAGTAAGAAAAGATAAAAATCCTTAAGCATACTTAGATTTTTAAAGTTAAAGTTAGAAATTTAAGATGTGTTTTAAATTATGAATTTGAATTAAGACTTGAAAAATTAATTTTAATTTATGATATAATTAATTGAATTATAAATGAGTAGTGATGATATTCTGGTGACTATATATGTTTTATTCTTTTCTCCCAAAAATCTTAACTCTTACTATTTTTTAATGTTATTTTTATCTTCTTCTTTTTTTCAATCAACCTAAAACACCATCATTAACATTAATTTTAATTTACTAATAAACTAATTAAAAGTATAATTGTTAATAATTTTCTACGAACTTGACATTTATTTGAGCTATATTATTACCAATAAAAAAATTTATTAATAATAATATAGCTCAAATAAAATAATACTAGAATAGGAATTAAATTTCTCCTCTTAGTGTGTTAAACAACATGCCAAAATTAATTAGAACATAAGAAAAATTATACTAGAATAAATTTATGCAAAAAATAGTTTTACCTAAACCAATACTTAGATAGGAATACCTAATAATTTTATTAAACCTAATAAAAATAAAATAAACTAACTTAAGAGAGAGCAAATTCTTATTAGATGATAGCAAATCAAAATTAAAAATCATGTGAGAAAATTAAGGTATAATCATATTATTTAATTGTTATAAAATTTATATTGTTGAACATATAAGAAAATAAATGAATACATATTTAACAATAAAAAAAATAAAATATTTAGTTGTGAATTTGGTTTTTCGAACAAATTAAAATACAGAGGAATTTTTTTTTTCTCTTATAAAAACCCAAGGATGCTTATTAGCAGGGTACTGTAGTGTGGTTGGAGAAGGGAGTCCCTTAACGATCAATGCACAAGACCAAGTGACCAACCATGAGAAATCATAGACACAATTGATTTTTACCTTCCACTTGTATATTTGAGAATAAAAGTAGGATAACAATATTTACTAACATACCATTAAACTTAAACATGGATGCTTAAAGTAAATTATTTATTTTTTAAAAATGTTATCTATCTTAAGTTTAAGATATATTATAAATAACATGATATAACATTATTAAGAATTATAATCGAGTTTATAAATTATAATTAATAAAAAATTATCATATTAATTAAAATTATGATATATTTGTGATAATTATTTATTTTTGAAAATATTTGAGTACCATCTTGTTAGATTATGTAACATTTTATTGCTGGCTCTCATAATAGAAAGAAAACTTTTTAATAACTCTACCAATAATATTTATTATTTGAAAAAAAAAACTTTTTTTTCTCAAGTTATAAGATATTACTTTTATTAATAAACAAATAATAGTGAACATTGATTGTTACAAAGAGCCTTAGAGCTCCAAAAGAAACATACTATATAAGCATAGCAAATTAAAATATTAAGGTAACTAACACAACCACAACCAAGATAACCATCATGTATATTAAGATCACTAACACAACTACAACCAATATATCCATCATGCATGTTAGCCAAAAACCTTAGAAATTAGTTTCCACTCATATATATCTAATATATATCGACCAAATTGGAACCTGGATCCAACGCCTCATGATTAAACACACCACCACAACATTTCGATACTTCCAAATATGCCACATTGCAATTGCCAACTTAGCCAACAAATCCCTACCATCACTCTTGCCAAAAACTCCCAATAAAATTCCAAAAGAGAACCATTTGCATACTAAATAAAAGGAAAAGAAGAACAATTAGTAAAAAATGATTTGTACTTATGGCTGAACAACCCATCAACAAATCGGTCACAATCTTTGTAACTGATCCACAAAGTGGACAAAAATATCTATTAACTTATATAAAAATGAAGGTTTTGGTTTCTTTCATTGTTGTCTTCTCTGTTTAGTTTTTTTTTTTTTTTTACTCATGGAGTTAAATTTATTCTATAATGTAAAAATATATGTTTTAAAAGTATCATTTTTTTAACAAAAATACACATAATAATAATATTAATACTTGAATTTTTGTTTTTTGTATATAATATTTTACACTTATCACTAAATTATACGAACAAAGGTTTTGGTTTTCTTTGTGTTCATTATCGTCTGATTTAATTAATTTTTCTTATAAATTCAAATTTATATTATAACTAAAATGTTAAATTTTTAAAACATCACTTAAAAAAAATGTATAATAATATCAAAATAATGTATCGTGATAATATCAATACTTAAACTTTTGTTTTTTTATATATGGTACTTTATACTTACTATTAAATTATATGGTTACCAATATTTATTTCTCTATTCATATATAAATAATAATATTAAATTTATATATTGTGATAATATTAATATTTAAACTTTGTTTTTTATATAAGACACTTTACACTTATTATTCAATTATGTGGTTATGATTATGGTATTTATCTGCTCATATACAAAGTAAATTATACTTAAATTATGTTCTTTGTCTAATTTATTTATGGATTAAGTTACACTTAAAATTTTTTGTTAATGTCATTGAGGTCCCCTTTTAAATTTAAATTTCTATAAATTTCTAGTCGTCCTTTTTTTATAAAAAAAAGTTAATAAATTTAAAAAATTGAATTTTCAAAGCATTATTTATACATAATTATAATATCAAGATTTTTAAATTTATAATATCAATTTAAAAAATTAAAATTTTAATATTATTTAGATGAATTAAATTACACTTAAATTTATTTTTATAATATAATTATTTAGGTAAATAGTTATTTATATATATTAATGGTTAGTTTTTTAGTATTTCTTTGAATAATTAAATACTTACATAATTATGTAATTAAAAAAATTATAATATATAAAAAATATATAATGTTATTTTTTCCTAATCAATTTATGATATTATTTTAAATTTTATATTAATTATATTATTTTTATTCAATAATTATCTAAAAACAAATTATATAAATGTGCCTCTTGTTTATTAGCTCATAATATATATTTACATAAAATAATATATTTTATTATATATATATATATATATATATATATATATTATTCTATCAAATATAAATTTATTAAATATAATTCTAAACTCATACTATGTACAATTAGGGATGACACGGATACAAGTGGAGACGATTTTTAATATAATCTTCCTCAAATTGAATTATTAAATTCGTATTTAAAATCGTCTGAAAACCATTACGGTTCTTCGAGATGGTTATTAAAAAATACTCGAAAAAATTCAAAAATATGTATAATTTGATTAATTAAATAAATATAATTAATTTGATTAAAAATATGTATAATTTTTAATATAATCATAATTATTCTTTGCTTCATGTTTAATTTATAATTAAAATTGTATCCATTTTTTAAATTTACTAAAAGAACGTTTTATTACTATGCATAATCCAACAACTTAATGCAAATAAAGAAAATAAAATAGCATAAATATCAGTTATCTTTTAATAGAATTGTATATTAACTATGAAGTCGTCCTCGGTAGTAGGGGTGTCCATAAATTGGATCGAATCTGACCAAATTGGATCGAATTTGACCAAATCGGACCGTATCGAACAGTTTTACAAATCAAACGATTCGGTCTGATTTGTACTAATTTTAAACCATTCAAACCTGATCGAATCGGTTTAATAATATATTAAAAAATTTACATTATTCTTCATTAAATGTATAAAAAATCCGAACCAAATCGTTTTATAAATCAAACGGTCCAGTCTCATTTGTATTAATTAAACTGTTTCAAACGGTCCAATTTAGTCTAAGTAATATAAACGGTTCAATCTGATTAAATGTTTTTAACTAAAATCGAAGTGTGTCAAATAAAGAATTAACAAGTATTAAGAGCGTCTAACAATCAATCATGACACCGAGAAAAAGACCATAAAAAATTGGAAATATAATAAAACTTTTCTTACCAGACCATTATTGATAGAAAATAACACATTATTTTTATTTTAAAAATCATTTAAATTAAGATATTCATTCCATATTAAATGTTATTAAATTAAATCTTATTTAATATTATATTGTATTATTTTTATTATCATAATTTTTTTAAATATTACTACTTCTTTCAATTTTCCTAAAAAAAATTATTTATAGATGATATTTTCAATATAAAAGTTAATTATAATTGAATTTTTTTAATCATACAATCTACTTTTAGATATACAGTCACATAATAATGATGTTAAATTTTAAGATATGAGATTTAAATTCTTATCCACACAAGAAACCTACTTTACACCAGGATAAGAATATGATGGAGAGAGCAAAGTTACTAATATATATTAATAATATTAATTATAATATGAGAAAGAAATAACCCAATTGATAAATAATAGCTTTAAGCAGTATAGATCGGTAAAAATTACAATACATTAGTTACATAGGTGATCCTATATATCCCAAAAAAAAAAATTGACTATTTATGTGTCAAATATTAGCCAAATTAATAGTATAGAAGATAACACCTGTGTGCAAACAAAAATCCCATTAAGAAGACACAATATATAGTAACCCTATCCATATATGCAAGTGAATTAAAACCAATATTGAACTTCTATTGATGTCGATATGAATTGAGTTCACACATAACATGTGACTAGAAGATTAAAATATATTCAAAAAGGTTTCACGTGGAGTTAGATCAGTGTTTCAAATTATTAATATTTTATATTTAACGCTATCATATCTCTCAATATAATAAAAGATAAGGTTAATTAGAGATATATTTATATTTTATTATTTTATTAAAATGTCTTATATTAATTTCATAAATATTAATATCTTAAAAAAATTATTATGTTATTATTTATGACTTGGTTAATTAATTGCTTTTTAAAATTAATACAGGAAAATAAGTTCACCTCTGATCAGCTGGTAAGATATTGATCCGAGTTTACATCGATCTTTACAATATATTTAACACCTAACGCGTTCTTCAGCCAAAACTAATAAATTAATAAATATCTTTCACACTTAATTAGCTCTTAATTAAGAATTAAGAATTAATATCTAGCACTTACAAAAGAGGAGACAAATGAAATAAAAATAATGACGATGATGATAAGCCGCGATATTTTTAAAAAATAATCTCAGTACTGACTTTAGTACAATAATTATAGTTAGGCACTTATGTTTCCCATACTTCTTAATAAAAAAAGACCTAAGCTGTCTGTCCACTTTCTCCTAATATATGCTTGCTCTCTTTATCCTTAAAAAACAAAAACAAAAATCATATTACATAACAGTCTCACGGTTGCTGAATTTATAAATTTAGATAACTCTCCGGATTTGGAGTGAGTTGGAGTGAGGGGTAAATCGGTTTGAGAGTAAATTGAGTTAGTATGAGTTAAATTGATTGTGACGAAAAGAGATAAAATTTTGACAAAAAAAATTATAAATATATAAGAGATTTTAATACGATGGAAAGAGTATAAAGAGATAAGAAAAAAGAATAATTTAATTTATATTTGTGTGTTTTAAAATGTATATAGAGAATCATATTTATAGGATTATAAGAAGTGTACTACAAATAAGTATAATATAACTGTAATATAAGTAAAATAGTAAATATAATACAAATAAAATAGTAAAAATATGAAATAATATAAGTGAAATAGTAAAATTATAATACAATTAAAATAGTGTAAGTGTAACTTAATAAAATTAAATTAAATTAAATTAATAAAAAAAATTAAATAATATTTTATTTATAAATAAATGATATTAATCTTCTTTTAACGAAACAATGAACTTCTATTATATATATATATATATATTACATTAATTTATTAACTTCAGAACTATTCTAGTATCTCTTTATCAGAAGAAATATCTATTGATATTTTATCAATAAAAAAGATTATCGTACCCACCAAATTAATACAAGAGGTATGTATAATTAATATTATCTATTGCGGATTGTAAAAAGCCGCTTTCAAAATACATCTCTGATGTTATGGCACGTCATGTAGCTGCCTGCTGCGCCTTTCATCTTATGATCCAAGGGGGACAGATTAAGAGAGCTAAAAGATATCATCAGATTCAAGAAAACAAACTCGTGGGTTCGCGCAGTAAACTTTTTTTCTTTTTCTTTTTCTTTTTCTTTAAATTTAAACCGAGCTCCGATTGAAGCAGGCTAACAATAGTAGAAAAGTTTGTTACTTTAAAATTATAATAGCATATATATATATATATATATATAAGGTATATATATCAGTTACGTAACTCAGTTAAAACGCTCTAGATTCGACTCTCGTCGAGTCACCCTATTTATGCGAAATAATTAGATTATCTATCTATCTTGCCAAAAGCAACCCAGCTGGTTAATGGGCTTTGGTTGAATAGAAAAATCATCAAATATACTTAGACTTATTTGATTAATAATATGCATGGATATTATTAGGTCGACTACCACATAAATTTTCAAATGTAATAATATTATAATGATAATATTAACATTTAAATTTATGTTTTTGAATATAACACTCTAGTAATACTTAACTATAAAATTATAATTAATTTTTTTAATTTAATAAATTTAAAAAAATTGAATTTTTAAAGAAATATCTGTATAAAAATTAGATTTTTAAAATAAAATTTATTTATAATGATAATACAAAAACTCTTAAATTTATACTATAAATTTTAAAAAAAATAATAATATAATAATACGTATAATGAGAATATTAAAACTTAAATTTATTACTTTTAAACTTATCACATTTACAACTTAATTTTTAAATTATAATACTTTATCATCATATATTTAATAAAGTAATTTATAGTGGGGTGGGGTGGGGGTGCTCAAAAAAGTAACTTACTTTGAGACTCAACCAACACAAAACAAAAATTCGTTATTTTTATTGTTCTCCTGCATACAACACAACAAGGTATTATTGAATTTTAACAATAATTAAAACTAGGATGTTAAATGGGTTACTTGTGTTGGGTCGACCCGATCTGTTAAATAACTAACCATAAAGGCATCTTCTAGAAGAAACGGAAAAAATAGAGGACCCACCAACAAAGCGCCGTCTGTGGGAATCGAACCCACGACCACATGGTTAAAAGCCATGCGCTCTACCAGCTGAGCTAAGACGGCTTAACGTTTGCTTTTTTATGACATTTAAAATTCTATATATATATTTCATTTCGTTTTTAAACCTTTTGAATAAACGGATGATTAAGAAAATTTTATGTTTATATTTTAAAAAAAGGATTTCATCTTAGCTAACAAAACACTCGAATTTACATCTAAAAAAAGACAAATTACATCCTAAATGCTAAAACAACAACTCAAAATATTAATTGAATTATATAAAATATATGGTTTGTATAATGTCGTATTTATATTTATATTTATATGTTAGTTGACACAATAAAATTCGGTAGAGATTTATTTTATTCTATATCAATAAGATAACAAGTTCATAAATTAATAAAAAAAATTATAAATTATAATCTAATAAATTTGTGATCCTATTAATTTTGTGTTCGTGTCTGTATTATATCCCTAAATCCATTTAATATATTTCCCAAAATAACGTATTAATGGGCTTTATTGCAAGTCATAGTCATAGCTGCTCTAGATAAGCCCATACACTTTTTAAAGTGTGAAGTTGTAAATAAGTGCACATCTCTTGCAGTCTCCTAATGGGCTCACTTCGAGTTTCATTATCCTGTTGGTGTGTATATATATTAGTGCTAGCATATAAAATCCCACATACTTTTTTTATATTTAATCAAATTATAACCTAGCAAAATTCATTTATCATATATTTAAGTGTGGTGTATACTATTAGAGAAAATAAAAATAAAAATAAAAATAAAAATATAATATTATAGTAAAATTTATGTAAAATAAAAGTGTGTTGATTAATTGGATTAATATTTTGCAATCTAGAGGGTTATGGTTATTATAAAATTTGATATAATAAAGCTTTAGCTCATAGGAAAAAAAACCAACTGAGTGTACTCACCAAAAAAAAAAAGTTAAACCAAATAACTCACATTTTTAGAGAATATATTGGTAAAAATAAAATTTACATTAAAAAAGATAATATTACAATAAATTTAAAAAAAATTAATAATATTTTTATTTATAGGATTAATTTTTTTTATTAAAAAAACCTCGTAAATTTTCATAGATTGTACAAGGGCCTTGATGCTTTACAATATATATATATATATTTATCTTTTTTTTCCTCTGAAAACTCCATTGGCACTCATCATCTCCACTCAAAAAGTGAAATTAATTATCTATAAATTGCAATGAGTTCCACTTTTACATATACGGAGCCCACATTGGACACTAATTTATAAGATTGAAGTGGGTGCATTTGCAATTCCAACTAATATATATTAGGTATAAGAATTTTAACAGTAAATAATTAAGATAGTAGTTATTCTAAAAAAAAAAACTGATGAATTTTTTTTTTTAAAATAACCATAACAAATAAAATATGGGTTAATGCAATATAAAAACTATAATTTATCAAAATCAAATATATATTAATATTATTTTTTTATATACATGTAATTACATAAAAAAATATTTTTAATAATATAATACATAATACTTAGAATAATTAGATTGAATTTTATTTATTTTTATTTTTATTTACTTATAAATATGTATTAAATAGTTAAAAATAAAAATTAATATCTAATATTTTAAATAGCATTACAGACTAAAAAATATTTATTTTTTTAAATAAATAATAAATATAATTAAATTGTAGAGAAATTATTCATAGTACATTCGTAGTACATATAGAATAACTATGTTTTCTCCTAATGAAAAGTTTGGTGTATTTAACAAAAAACTTATGTAACAATGTAAACATTAATGATATTATTATAATTAATTTTATTGTTATATAAATAAATTTTTTATATAATAAAATAATTAAAAAATTAATTACATTTTAATATTTAAATAAAATTGTAATGGATAAATACAATGAAATAACAATGTGTGTTAAATCTTTTTGAGTTTTATATTACTAAGATAACATGAAATTTATTCGGTTTATTTTTATAAATAAAGTAAATTATTCATTTTTTAGAATTTGTGCATTTTAACCAATTTATTGTTACATATTTAAATATTTTAATTATTTTTTGTTAGTTTTTTAATATATTTTTTTAGAAAAAGTTTAAATAGAATCTATTTGAATTAATGAGGAATAAATAATCTGATTAATTCCGTTAAATTAAAAATTTTGATCTGATTGTTAGATTTGTATCAGATTATATTTTTAATTTAATATTTAAATATAATTAATTTTATAAATAATTATTTTAATATTTAATCAAATATTAATAGGTGATTTTAAATATATATAAGAAAAGTGCGAGTAAGTGGACAACATATAATATAGTTTACATCGTTAATGCCAATAAATTAGACATTTTGCTTTCCTCGATTCTCTAACTTATTAGATTGATGAGTTTGGTTCACATTTTGAAAACACACCCACCGAAATTGTCTTTTCATTTTTTTTAATGCACCGAAAAACTGTATTTATATAATAACTAGAGCAATAATAATAATAAATAAAATTAAAATATAATCTTTTGCTATAAACCTCGTAATTTTATTACAAAGATTCTGCAACGACTGTTGTTTTCTTACTACCAACAAATTATTATTTTTTACTTATTTATCTTATTTTATTATTTTATTTACGTGTAGCTAAAAAATTTAAAATAATTTTGAAGACATAGATTTAACATAATTTAAATATTTAACTTATATATTTATAATAATAATTGATTTTAAATATACCTCTTAACAATATGAATTATTTTAAATATATCATTTAAGTAAAATTGATAAAATAATATAAAAAATATAATATTTTAATAATATTTTAATAGATCAAATATAAAATAAATTAATTCTAATAAGATTCTTTTTAACCCATATCAATCTTAACCTTGGTTAGGTGATTAAGAAAGATAAATTTATGTCAATTGTATAACTTCTTTTCAATATGTAAATATCATTTTATATCTATTTATATTTATATTTTTTTAAAAAATATAAATCATATTTTATAAATTTTTAAATAAATTATTCACAATTTTTATAGTAAATTACTATTATCACCTTAATTCTTGTATAATTTATTTATGGTTATTATTGTTATCAATTAAATAATAATTTAATATTATTTAAAATATTAATATAAAAATAGTTTAAATTTTTGGATAATAATAATAATAATATTTAAAATAAAATTATATATAGTAAGAGTAATTAAATAAATAATAATATTTTACTTTTATAAAAGAAGACAAATTAAACCAAAATTTTAGGTTTCAATACCTTTATTGTACCGTTTTTAATCAAAATGTAACTGTATGTATCCATATTCTTAAAGTAGTATATATTAGTCTCTCTCAATTAATTTAATATATATAAATGATTCAATTTTATGTTTTAAATATGAAGTTTTATAACATGCTTTGCATATAATATAAGTAAATAATAATAGTATTATTTAGAAGGTTTCTTTACTAGTACTCTTATTTAATAAAATTTACACATGTTGACCCATATTTTTATAATATTATACTAGTAAACTTTTAATTTTAAGTACATTAATAATTTAAAATTAAGATTTAATTATAAATTCCAACATGTATCAGTACAAATAGAAAAAAGATTAAAGATAAACTCATCTTTAAAGCTATTTTTCGTTAGTAAACTACCTTTCAATCTTTAACCCATCATTTCTACTACACCTTTTTTGCATTAGCATCACATTTTTCATATGTACGTAATATCTTATAATCTTTCTTTTTGCAATCATATCATTCATATGTCGTATCATATAAATTGTATCTCGTATAATTTATTAGATTTCTCTCTTATTTACTTAGTATGTCTTATGTTGGTTTTATGTTTGTCTTGTACACTTTAGTGTTCATATTTTGCATGATATTTCTTATCTTTTACTTTGTATGTCTTTTTATTAAATGTGAGGTCTTCTTTTCAAGTTTAAATACTTAAGTATTGTCTCATCTTTCATCTGTACTTATTGCTTGTTCTGGTATGTCGGGCAAGATTTCTTAGGGTTTTGGTTCATTAGGCATAGCCGACCAGCCAGATTGGCACTCCATTAAAATGATTGATCATAGAATTTTGAGATAAAGATCAATTAGGGTTACTAATGGATTATAAATAGAATTTTATGGAAAAACTTCAAAAAGAAAGAATTTTATAAAGAATTTGTAGATAAACCAAGAATGAACTTATGGCATTCGAGAGGCTCACCCTGATGTACACATGAGAGATAAGAAGATGTTTCTCGTAAGAAGTGGTCATAAAACTACTAGTAACAGAGTTAATCCCTCGCTTAGGGCATCAATACTGGTGGAAGGATCTCCAACAAGTCGAGAAGTGCTAGTAAATAGAAAAGATAGCTTGAATTTCGTTATTACAAAGACACATCCTCTTTCTTTTGAACCACCTTATCTAAACGTTGGTAATATTATTCTACTTTATGGGATAAAAACCCCTTTAGCGATATTTGATTTTCTCTCGATGTCCTTTTTTTTAGTTTAATAAGCACAGTTTTCCTTGATTCCCTTATGTATGTAAGACGAGACAAAATAAAGTATGGTTAATGTGATAGAAAGAAAATATGTGCAAACATCTTACCAAGAAATGTGCATTAACTCATTCTATCTTGATAGAGAGATTTTGAATTCGATGAAATGAAGCACTCTGTGCTTGCTACTTGTTCATCATTCACACATATGTGCCTTTTCCCAATTATCAGTGTTCATCATTCAATCAATCATTCGTATGAAGAATAGAAAGGGGCCAAAGTGGCTTTACCAAGAAATGTGCATTAACTCATTCTATCTTGATAAGAAAGATTTTGAATTCGATGAAATAAAGCATTCTGTGCTTGCTACTTGTTCATCATTCAGACAGATGTACATTTTCCCAATTGTCAATGTTCATCATTCAATCGATCATTCGTATGAAGAATAGCAAGGGGCCAAAGTGGCTTTTATAGGTATAATGCTCATCCAACTTGATTCTCTTGGTATGTTTGGTTTTTCAAGCCACTTTGATTGTTGCAAAGTCCTTCTTTAATGAAAGATCTTCATATCAATCACCAGATCTTTTTTCTTCTAGGCTTTACATAGCCATAGTGGAAAAAAATATCATTTGTGACCTTTACATTATAGGCACTTACCTTTAAAAAACACTATCTCTTGTCAAGAAAAGTTGGGTAGTGTTTCATTTATGATGAGATTTACAGATTAGTAGATCTATTACACTTTTCTTTGATAGAAATTTATCCTCAAGCTATCCCTCTATAGATGATATTAGACTTCATGTTCACGTTCACTGGATAATGAATGGAGAAGTTCATATTGAATTACTTGATCCAAGATATGTTAGTATGGTATTCTCATCACAAAAGGATTTCATTCAAGCTTGAAATAAGGAATCTCTTGGCATTAAGGTTTTATTTCAAGTTTCTCTTGGTCTCCTTGGTTTAATATACGGTTCGAATATTCTATTGAATCACTTTTGATATCTCTCCCAATTTAATTTCTTCAATCTACACAACCTAAAATCTATTGCAGAGGTGATAGGTAGGATTCTGAGATTTGATGGCCCAATAATAAGGTTGGTGTGGCCAAACCACTGTGAAAATATAACGCTCGCATATGTGTGAAGATAGATCTCTTAGAGGCTATGCCAAATCGAATCTAGTTAGGAATGGATGGAGAAGGAAAATGGCCTAAAATCATTTGCAAAAGAGTTCCTAAGTTTTGTTCCCATTGCATGTTTCGAGGTGACGATAATGAAAGTTGCAGACATCTTCTTCAATCTATGGAGAAAAAAGAAAAACAAAATAAAAAGGGTTCAGGAAACTTATGACAAAGACCCTTACATAATAAGGCAAATCCTAAATGAGTAAGGCCAAAATCAAGGCCTCAAATTCTCACAAAAGCTACTAATAATCATCAGAATAATTATATTGTTATTCAGCTCTCAGATAAAAAGACATCTACCCATTTAACTTTGGATCCCTCCCAAAAGGCAATGAATGAAGTTGAATAAGCACTCCTCACAATAAAATTGTATTAAGATTTCGAGTATTGATTTAATCATTCACAATCCAACTCTATTTTCTCTCGATATATTGATTCATCAATCCACTTATAATGATATTAATGCTAGTAATATTCCTTTACAATAGTCTCATTGCCATATATATATATATGAGAACAATCATTCTAATATTGTTCAAAAAGAAGAGATATTGACATATATCTCTTCGAATAAATCTGATTCTGTTAATATAAATTCAAAAAAATTATTACAATTCTCTCTCTTAAATGCATGCATAGAAAATACTTGGCCTAAAGCATTATAGATGAGAAAATCACCAAATAAGATTTTGAATATCTATAGCTGGAGAGATTGTTCTTTTAGGTTAAAAAATTTGAGAACTTCCAACTATTAAGAAGACAAAAAGCTTGTTCTAATTTTGATCTTACTTCCTTCGTCATGGAAGTGGTATTGCTTACTTTTTGGACTTGACTAATTTTCTTTGATATTAGATAAGGAACATCTTTTAAGCGAGCCCTAACTAATAATTAGAAGGGTTGAAATTGTTTGATTGTTCCATTTTAATAAGGGGCATCTATATTCGGATTGATAAAATCATAATCATGAGATTATTATAGTAAAATGTAGATCATTCTCACTTTCAATAACTTCATGACGAATGCTCTTATCTAGAATATCCGAGACATAGTAAGATTTTTTATAACATAGAAGATTGACTAATATTATAAAAATCAAGTTTGCATTACAACCATTCTTGAACCTATGGTAGAACATTTGAGTATGCATTATATGTATTTTTATGTTATATAGATTATTTATATATTTTTAAGACTTTTGATTTACATATATTTAATTAATATTCATGTTTGTTTGGATTATTCACCATTTCTAAGTATTTCTTGTGTCTAGTTTTGAAACTTAAGTCTTCTTTTCTACTTAGATATTTTAGTATCAATAAAAACCTTAAGTTCAACTTATCACAAAGTTATTTACCCCCTATGATTTTCTCGTAAAATCATTATCTTTATTATGATTTTTTTTCATTTAGGATTGTTTTAAGAGTCTCATTTTTTCGACTGGTTTTAGAGTTAAATTAATTTTTTTGATTGATAATATTTGATGAAATTTTTTTATCCTTTAATTATTTTAAAGATAAGTTTATCTTACCTTTTTGTCCGTTTGTGTGGTATATGTTAAAATTTTAATTTTAAACCAATATAGAGACTATTAATATAATGTAATGAAAATATGGATCTATATATAGATCTTTTTTAAGTATAGTATTACCAAATTATCAAACCATCTTAATAACAAATTTTCATAAACAAGAAATCAATAGTGTATTCAAAAGTTTATTTTAATAAAATCAACATATAAACAGTAAAAAAAAATATTATTTATTTTTTATTAAAAAAATATTATATGTATTTATTTGAGCATAAATATGTTAAAATTATTATATTTTAATTATGTTTTTGAGAATACAAGAATATATTTTATACATATAATTTTTATATATTATATAGCTCATTAGCGAGCAAATTGGAAAAATCACATATTAGTTAGGAATGAAAATATGTGTTGGAAAAGTCCCACCATTTGTAAACATCTCAAAATTTGTAAATCTTCCTATTTTTTGTAAGGGTAATTGATTAGCTCAATTTTGTCCAATTAGTTGTAATTTTGGAGTTTATCCATTTGGATCGAAATAAAAGTGGTCAACAACGTCTGAGTATCTAAGTAACATTTATACTAAACCTCGTTAAATTTTTGGTGTTTTTATTTTTCTGCTTTAATATTTTTATTTCAATATCTATTTTAGTTTATTTTAACATTTTATTTCTAATAATATTATTTTCTCGGGTTAGTTTGAGTTCTATTCATTTAAGTCATAAGTGAATAGTAACTACTTAGAATAAGGAAAATATACCAAATTTTCTCAACAATTGGTATCAGAGCTGAAGGTTTCTACCTAGGCATTTGTTTATATTCCATTTGTTTGATATTGAAGTAGATTACTGGAAGTGCGAATGCTATCATGTTTGTGTATCTAGTAGGCTTCCTAATCTCCCTTCTCGATCGAGTAATGACAATAGATTTTGACTGCTGATTAATCGATGATGATGGTGAGAGAATCTCCACCTCAACTAAGATCTCTTCTTGATCATCAATTTCATCTTCACCACGATCGGTAATCAATGCAATCTTTTCTGGATCTTCTAAAGTCTCAAGCATCACCTTAGAAAGAGTATTTGGACTTTCATTCTCTTTCTCTGAATTTGTCTGTCTCAACATAACAGACTTGTCGAATGTAAGATCTCGGCTCAAGACGATCTTCTTGGATTCATCACACCAAAGTCAAAATCCTTTAACTCCTTCCTTAAAACCCAAGAAAACAACTTTCTTTGCTCTAGGATCCAGTTTGGATTCACTAACATGAAAATATGTAGGACATCCAAATATTCGTAATGAATCATAATCAGTAATAGGTTGTCCAAACTATACCTCTTTAAGAGTTTTCCCATCTAATGAAGGCGCAAGAAGTCTGTTGACTATATGAGTTGCATATGACAAAGCCTCAGCCCAAAATGTCATGCTCAATTTGGATTGAGATAGCATACATCAAACTTTCTCAACCAAAGTATGATTAATTCGTTCTGCAACTCCATTCTACTGTGGTGTATAAGGAATAGAAAAATGTCTAATTATCCCTTCATCTTGACAAACTTTGAAGAAGAGATCTGATTTGTA
Organism: Hippophae tibetana; assembly: GCA_037013495.1. NCBI lineage: Eukaryota > Viridiplantae > Streptophyta > Magnoliopsida > Rosales > Elaeagnaceae > Hippophae > Hippophae tibetana. The sequence goes on along the minus strand of CM072812.1, from coordinate 79,184,735 downwards.
CTCGCCACCATTATCAGATCTGAGCCTCTTAATTTTCATGTTTGTCTGAATCTCGATCATTTTCTTCCATTTAAGAAAGATATATAGAACTTCATCTTTGTGAATCATGGTGTATATCCAGACATATCTAGAGAAATCATCAATAAATTAAAGTCACAAATCAGCGTTTACCTCCAAGTGAAGCATTCATTGAAGGTCCTCAAACATCCGTGTGAAGATAATCAAGAGATCCTTTAGTACGATGAATGGCAGTGTCGAACTTGACTCTTGTTTGTTTTCCCATTACACAATGCTCGCAGAAATTAAATTTTCCAGTCTTGGCACCCTTCAAAAGACCTTGCTTCATTAAGCCTTGCAAAGCCTTTTCACCAACATGCCCTAAATGCATGTGTCACAAGCGGGAAAAATCATTTATCTTTTCTTCAGAACTACTTGAGACAGCTGCTCTTCCTGTAACTGTACTACCATCTAGGAAATACAAGTTTGCCTTCCGAGTACCCTTCATTGCTACAAATGCACCTCGTACAACTTTCAAGACTCCATTTTACAATGTTACCTTGTAACCATCAGAATCTAGAACACCTAAATAAATAAGGTTTTTCTTTAGGTCAAGAAGAATATACCTTACATTTGTAAGTCGTCTAATTGTACCATCGTGCATCTTTAGTCATACTGTTCCGATCCTTTTTGTCTGACAGGCATTGTCGTTACCTATAAGCATAACTCCTCCATCAAGCTCCTCAAAACTTGAAAACCAATATATGTTTGGACACATATGATAAGAACATCCAGAATCAAGGATCCACTTATCTAAGTAGGTTTTTGATAATGAAACTGAAAAGGCTGATTCTTCATCTTCATTGGCCTTCTGTGCAAAAATTGCATTTGACTTGTCCTTGTTTGGATAATCTTTCTTCCAGTGCCCTTTTCTGGTGACAATAGGCACACTCGTCCTTCGCATGACGTCTTTTGGATGACTCTCCTCTGAACTTTGATCTGGATTGCCCCCTATTATTTGATCCGTTAGATTTTTTGTTGTTAGTCCTACCTTTGGATGTCATCAATGCTTCTGATATTGAGTCTATGTGATCATGTTGATCCTTCATCGATAATTTCAATATCTAAATTTTGCAGATCGGTCAAAATTTTATTAAAATTATCTAAGTGCTCAATCATAGGGGTACCTTTCTTATATTGGAAACAGAAAAGTTTCTTCTTCAAGTAGAGTTTGTTCTCAATACTTTTCATCATGTACTTGTCTTCTAGTTTCTTCCAAAGAAATGCGACTACATTCTCTTTCATGACAAAATATTTGTGTCACAAGCTTGTCGGTTTACATAATTCCAATCTTCATTTGAATAATCTCCTGGCCTGGTCTCCAAGGTTATATTAGATTCTTCTCGAAACAATAGATCTAATACCTCACATTGCTACATGCCAAAGTTATTGGTGTCGTTGAATTTCTTCACCTCAAACTTTATGTTGGACAAGATAGTTCTTCAAGTAAAACAACTTTTACCATAAATTCTATGATTAACTTGTTCACCTTCTTCTCTCTTTTATCAGTCATAAGTACAAATAGATAACATAAATTTTGCACTTACAACTTAAAATAATATTTTTTTTAAAATTTATACTTTATTTGAAAAAAACGAAGTCCACAGTTGAATCCAAAATGGTCCAATTAGCTAAGAATAGATCCAACTCAGCCAAAAATGGATGGAAAACAGACCAACTCGGTCCAAATATCACTAGATGGAGTTGACTCGAGCCAACTCAGTGAGTTGACTCAATTGCTGGTAGCAGTACTCCGACGGCTTCGGGTGGTGATTCTGACTTCCGATTTGAGCGATTCTTTTACTGTTGCATTCTTCTCGTCGAGAGCTTTGATTTGATATATAATACTATTATATTTAACTTAGATACCAATTTATTATGTCAGAAGTAATAAATAACGATATATAAATATATCAAAACGATAAAAAAACAAACAAAATTTACGTGGTTTCATAATTCAATTAGGTACACGAAAAACACCAGATATTATTTAAACTGAGTAAAAAATATATAGAATACAGATAAAAAAATTTCTCACTCATAATATTTTTCAAATATTTTTTCAAACTTATAAAAAATTGCCAAACTTATTTTCTCTTATTAAGTTTGATTATAATTTTTCTATTTTTTTAAATTGTTCTTTAATACATATAAACTCTTACTTATTTATAAATAAAATAAGATTCTTTTTTCATAAAATATCATTTGTTCACGAGTCCAAAAGAAGAAAAGAATAATGAACATCTAATAGCTTTCAAAAATCTTGCATTGATAGTCAAACAAATAGAAACGCATTACGTAGTGGTAATTACACGCTATATAATTAATCTTACAATCTTCAGCTTTTCAAGAGTAATTACAGAAAATAAAGCACAAACGTACTCATGTAGTATATACTATTTGTTTCCAGAAATCAAAAAAACAAAAACCATAAACATGCCTATCCTTTTATACAAATTAATTAATTACTACATCGAAAGAAGAAGAAGAAGAAGAATAATTGAGAAACCTATCTTTGAAGATCAAGAGGAGAATCAATTTGATCGATTGAAGAAATAGAAGAGCGTTTAATAAACTCCAAACAATCAGCAATTGCTTCAGCATAGAATGAATTTGAGCGACCCATCGATCTAAAGCTACAACAATATTGTTCATTATAATCATAGTTAGCTCGAATCCCACCGCTATTATAAATTGTTGATCTCGTCGACCCTCTTTTAACCAAAGATTGTCCAAAGTAACAACATCGCAATCTGTTGAAGAATCTAAACAAACTCACGAACCTGACTCTTATTTTCGAGACGGAGAACCTTCTAGAATTAAGCCTGAAACCTCTGACGATATTATTATTATTATTGCTTCTTCCTGATCTCAATTTGTTTCTGCAATACCCATTTCCAATTACTCTGCTATACCTCATGTCACCCATTTTCAGAAACCAACTACTTTAACATTTATATTTATGAATTCAAACAGAGCAGGCTAATTTGGGGAGGTTTATATTCTGTGTTTTTTTTTTTTTTTTTTGTATACATATAAAGTTGAAGAATGACTTTTTGGAAGGTAAGGTAATGATGTATATATAGAATTGAAACTTATATGGTTATAGTAAAAATAATTATTTATTAATAATAATCATAATAAATTATTATTAATAATTTAAATAAAATGAATATTACATACATTATTTTTCTTACTTTATAAGTAATTATAATTATCATTACAGAAACGTGTAAGAATATGTGTTATTAATAATCTAATAACATGTATTAGCTATATAGGCATTTCTTATGTAAGTGGTGTTATTGAATATTATTCTATTTAACAGTGACAACTGATAAATATCATTTGGCTTTTTTTATATATCATTAATTAAATAATTTTTTTTTATTATTTCTGTATTATTTATTTTTCTAAACATATATATAATGAATTAACTCATAATATAATATTATATTATATTAATTTATTTAAATAATATCTTATTTTATTTTGTTTGAATTATATTTTTAATTGACTTAATTTTAAATTTATATTATATCAATTTTTTTATTAAATTTATATTATAATAATCTCATAATTTTTATTATTATTATATTATTATTGATACTACTTAAATCTATTAGAAATAAATAATATATATTAACTTATACATTGTATTATTATCTCTTATCGTTATAAATTAAGTAAAAATAATAATATAAATTTTAAAAATAAAAAAATATATATATTAATTTCTCAACTAAATCTATACAATTAATCATAGTATCGTGCTATACTTAAAATTCACGACTTTTCATCAGTTTTGAAAAATAAATAGATGGAGTGACGAAGGGAAGGAACTTGGAAATTTGTGAGGTTTTGTTTTGTTTGGTTTTGGACGGTGGTGGAAGGTTGGTTGTGTTGCGTTGTTTGTTTAACATGCAAGGTGGATTACATATGTATTTATTAATTTGCTTTGAACATTATTTATTTTTTAATAATTTGGAATATACTTTTGTCAATTATGGGCTAGAGGAGAGGAGACAAGGTGATGAAACTTTAAATTAAAAATGGAAAATGGAGAGGGAAAGACACACTTTTCAAATTAGGTGACTAAAAAGCAGCGCAAATTATTAGACCAACTTGTCTAAGACTTATATAATCACTGATTATGATTTGACTCTAACTTGTAATATATATTATTATACCTAGATAATGTTTTGAATCGGATGTTTTATTAAGTATGTGAAATATTGAAGTAATTTTATATAATTTAATTAGTTTTAAAATATTAAGTTAGTTTATGTAGCTGTATATTTAGTTTAAATATATTCTATAAATTATATAACACATGCATATATGTTATATATAATTGATATATTTTTTTTATAAATAATTTAATTATTTATATGTTATATTATTTAGAGTTATATATAATTCAAATGTTATTTTATGATTAATTTGATTATGAATATGTTATTTATGGTTAGATTACTTACTTAGTTTAAGTTTAACTATATTATGAAATTTAAATTAAATATGAATATTTTACTTATATATCTTTGAAGTTGTAGTTGTTTTTAAAAATTTGATTGTTTTTTACAAAAATAATTGTAATCCATAAGAAATAATGATTTTTACAATTTTAAAATTGTGATGAATCAAAACTAAACATATAATAATTTTTTTTATATGTATATATATAATTACATAAAAAAATAAAATTTTAATAATAAAACATACAATACTTTAAATAATTAGATTGAATTTTATTATTTTTATATTTTATTTTACTTATAAACATGTATTAAATAATTAAAAAATAAAAATTAACGTCAATATTTTATATAATATAATAGAGTAAGAATTATATTCAATTATTTTTTTAAACCAAATATATTTTTGAATAAATGTTAAAAAATAAGAAATATTATTAAAACGTAAAAAAATTATTACTCACTTATAACTAATAGTTATTATCTAAATATATTTAAAATTAATATAAAATAATAATTATTATTAATATAATCATTCCTATACATCCATATGTCATTCCTAGTTTGAAATGATTAATATATCAAGTTATAATGAAAATTATTATAATACCTATCTAACAAAATATGACTTGTGAAATTCATCTCTTTTATTTTTACTTTTATTTTTGGGTTTAAAACAAGTTGTTAATAAAATCAAGCAGTTATCTACTTTGTTTTCTACATAAGATTATATCATTTTATGGGAATACATCTCTTATAAAATAATTTTATCATCTTCCTAGTTTTTCATTATTTTCAATATATATATTATTTATGCATGCTTTGTTTGTATTTTATTTAACGTTTCTATCTTTATCTATATCCATTATATCTAAGATTTTAAATATTATAATATGATATTAAGATTTTGTAAACTCTATCATTTTGGTGCTAGCATTCCCACGTACAAAATACAATATTTGTATTTTATTTAACATTTCTATCTATCATTTGTAAGATTAGTAATTGGTGACTCAAAATCACTTGAGATACATTTTTGTGTTTGCTTATTACACACACTCACTTTCTTAGATTGCATATAGTTTATATTATTAGGTGTTTGTTGTTGTGTTGTTCCATAGAAAACTTTGTTTGTTGTCGTGGTATCTCGTTGAAAACTCAGTGTTTCTCAATATTTAAAACGCTTATCAAAATTGAATTCATTGGCTTGCCACCATTTCGCCACCATGGCCGATGAGTAGTCATTGAGGTGGGTGGCAAGGGTCCAATATGGAGAGGCTCTATCCGTTTGGCACTAGACTTTCACGATCTTTTCGTGGTCCATTTTCCTTCAAAGTGTTTGGTTTAAGAAATAGTGTAGTATCTGTTTAATGTATAACATCCGAGAGAAATCTATCTCATATTTTTCAAACATCGGGTTAAATGTAAAAAAATGTGAAATTGAGTGAGGTTTTCTTGAGAATTAAAATGAATGATTGGTTAGGAAAGAGTCACATTATTATGAAGAGTTTCTATCAGAGTTGAGTCATGGTGTGTTGATAGAGTGTTACGAGGTTGCAATTATTTCCATAGGTGATGAGCCAATGTGATTGTGTGTCACGTGTCGACATAGTATTACAAGGTCACAATGTTGTCCATAGAAGATGAGGTTGTCGTGTGTTGACTAGTTGCCATGTGGTGGCGTAGTGTAACGAGATGGCAACATTGTTCATAGATGAGGAATCTATATGATAGGTTGTCATGTGTTGTTTTAGTGTTGCGATGTGGCGATATTATTCATAGGTGAGGAGCCTATGTGTAAGGTTATCATGTGTTGGTTGGTCTTCGTGTGTCAACAGAGTTTTGTGAGATCATAATTGTTTCCATAGGTGAGAAGCCTATGTGATTATATACTGTGTTTCGATTAAGTGTTGCATTAGGAAGTTGAGTCATCAGTAACCGATCATATCACGTGGTGATGGAGCTTCAGAGATGAGCTTGGATTTACTTGGATCAGTTGTTGTGTTGACAACGAGCGAGTGCAACTTAAATAGATGTATTTGCATTTATATTTCGATGGAGCTATATACTGTTGATTTACTTATTACTAAATTACTTGCTACCGAGTAGTATCATAAGCGATACGTTATCATATAAAAGCTAGATTTTATGCAAGTTTATCTCATTATATATTGTGTTATGTATGATTGCATGATATAAGAATACAATCATTATTTAACGAATATATTTACACATACGAGGTCTTAAAATGATTGAAAATCATTCATAACTTTTTCAAATATGTATTATTTTCTGCGTTAATATCTCACACTTAATAAATTGGACATAAATATCTCAACACATATGAACGTTCTAAAGAGAAATACAAAACACTTACATACTTATTTTAAAAATTAAAAAAATAATTTAATTTTTTTATAATATTAATATATAATAAAATTTAAATGATATAAGTGTAAAAATATATAAATTTATTTGTTACTTTAAAAAAAAAACTGTAGCTTTTGGCTTTTGAAAAGAAGTCAATTGAAATGGTAAATTTTTATTTTTATTTTTATTTGTTGTCTATCTCATTTATAAAAGAAGCCTTGAGCTTTTTAATAAAACAAATTTCATATTCACTAAAATAAAAAGAGTAATAAAGTTGCGATTGAGGGAAGGTGAAGTAGGAGAGATTAAAGGCAATAAAAACCATGGATAGTGGTTGTGTGAATTATTGTGCAAATTAAGATAATAAGAAAAGTAGCGCATGTGGCCATAATTGTCTCTACTCTTTGACATTAAATCGCGGCGTTTTTTGGGAATCCAAGCGCAAATTCTTGAAAATTCAGAATCAAAAACTATGACGCAAGGAGAATATTACGTAAACGCTTTCAAATCACCAGGGTCATTTTCGATATAATGGTGTATATATAGAAAGTTATTTTATTCATTTTTACACAAGTAAATATCACACAAAAATAACATACTAGATTTGTACTTTACATAAACCGTTTCAATTAAAAAAAAAAAAAAAAAGTAGGTCACTTGTATTTGCTCACGTTGTTAAGTTAACCATTCAACCATTTATATAAATGATGAAAATTAAACAAAACTGTAAGCAAAAAACGTGGCATGAAATTATAATTCCACGTGGAATTATGCCATAAAAAGCGACGTTGCCAAATGGAGATTAATTGTTTTGGTGGCCGTAGGTTGGAGTCTTTGAGAGCCTCTTGAAGTAGTTGTAGCTCTTGATCACTCCCCTTACTATTTATCTTTCTTGTAAACGCACTCTCTTTAAATCCACAAAGACTAAACAGTAAAAAGCTTAAAAGCCCTACTTTTACTTTCCCATTCCATTTAGAAAAGCAGTTTCAAAAGACATCAGCATCAATATAATTGCTTTTATGAGGATTGAAAATCACTTTTATAAGCAAAACCTATTACGATAAAATTAAATAAAATCTCCGAGAATAATAAGAATTATAAAAATATATATATACAAAATTGAATTCATTGTTTTTTTTATTAATGTATTAATATATATATATATATTTACTAAAAATATATGTTTGAAAAAGTAATAAGATTTGGGTTACATGCTTGTTATATTGTTAGCTTGTATACAAAAGTTAATATTTCAATATTGATGACTTTTGGTTCTTAAATTGAATTGAATAGTAATTATGTTATTAATATTTTGTAATTTTATAATTATTAATTAATATATTTTGTTTGTTGAATATATATATATATATATATTAATTAAATTATATCAATTTTATTAAAAAAAAAGTTTTCCAATATAAAGTGGACTCTCTCCGATTTGTATTTCACAACTTTATGGGTTGTACATTGTATAAGGCTGATTTATACAATTCTTAGTATTATCAAACACCTAGAGAAATCTATGATAATTTTTATATTGATATTATTAGATAAATAAACACCTATAACATAGATGTAGACCAATATCGAGTGAATCTTAATTCAATCAATAATCAAGAATAAAATAATCAAATATAATCACTAGTGTAAAAGATCTCAAGAAATCAACAATATAAGTCAAAAGTTAAACCAATTTAAATAATATCAAAATTTATATAAAAAAATAAAGATAACTGGATAAAATGTTGTATACTTGAATACCAAATCATTCATTCTTTTACAAATGTCATGTCAATAAAAAGCATATATGACATTTGAAACAACAAATTACCATCACTCTTGTTACTAAACCAACTAACAAAAGATTTGATAAAACACAACGAAAAAGCCCCTCCTAAATATTTCTACATAAATGTGTGAACATGTAATAAAAGTTCAAACATGCATAGTAAATATGTTCATAATTTAAAGAAAGGCGAGAGAAAAGTCCCATAAATAATTTAATTAGCCATCCAAATCATTTTAAAAGTCAAAGGCCTCATTCCATCACATATTTAAAGTTGACTTCTTACAACAGTTACAAGTTGATCACTTACGTCTTATTTCCAGTTCATTTTAAGCTATTCATATAAAATAATCAATAAAAAAATTTAAAAACAGAATTGAAAAGGAACACATGAAAGTTTGATTGAGTTGACCAAAGCAGCTAGCTTTAATTATCAGTATTCGAAGCCTCAAGGTACGGAGGTTACAATTACATTTGAATTGATAAAAAAAAAACACCATCAAGGTCCAATTGGATGCATTTTTTCTAAAAGTGATTTGAAGGAAAATGATTTCAAGAGAAGCGTTAAGGTATTGCATAAATAAAAATTATTAAAAGTACTTTAAAGCAGCGTTTTAACAGTTATGTAGCATGCATCATAAACTACTCTCAAAGTATCGCTCAGCATTAATGGTGAAAAATAAAAAGGCAAATCCAAAGAGAGGCCAAGTATTAATAGAAAATTCTCAAATATGCAATCAGTATAAATTCAACTTTAGATGAATAAATTTCCAAATCATTGGGGAACAAGCAGAAAACATTAAGAACATTATACCAAAGGGACCATAGACAGACAAGTAGCGTTGAACTGTTCATGCTTCCTTAAATGACAACATAACATACTCGTTTTCAAAGTCGTTTCCACCGAACTCACTCTTTCCTCTAACATTACATTGCAATCAGCTTTGTTAAAATACACCATCTACCAACTTCAAGGCTTTATTTTACAGCCAATGTCCAATGTCCATACAATATTATATCACTGTCCTAATAACAAGTCAGTAATCCTAGCCAACACATCCAAAGCTACTAATCTAGTCAACTAATTTACAACAATGTTCAAACACTAGACTAATTATGTCAATAATACATTGTTGAACTATGGCTTATTTTGCCTCATTGAGTCATGGGTGTCCGTACCCAACCTCCCATTAATGACTTCCAATGGGATAAAACTTTGGGATTATAGCACCCTCATAATGTCTTTATTCTGCTTGTTCAAAGGGAACACGGACAAACAATTGTCCATGCAGAGTCACCACAGCGGATGTTTGGTGTGGGTCAATTCTAGATGGTAGGGTTACAATCTGTTAATAGGAAAGGAGAAATCAAGTATGCATCAACCAAATTTAATATGAAAACACGCAGTCATATCTAGATTTTTGGACAAATAAAGTGCAATAAAGAAACATAAAAAGTGTAAGCCCCACCTTCTTGAAAGCTGTCACTCCCCATGGGTTGTCAAGATGTTCAGGTTCGCCAAATATTACCAACCGTCCTGCCGGATCTGATTGAACACGCACCTAAAAATGATGCCCAAAGAACAAGGTAAGAAGTACAATGGTTAAAAACACAAACATGACACCATCTGAACACAATCTGAAATGGGCAAGGGAACGATGAAGTCCTTTTAACTGTTTAGACCTATTGTTTCAAAATTAGTACCATTGTGATGGAAATCTAAACATTTTTGGTACATCCTCGCCATTCCTTCCCAGTGCATACAATTCAAAGTATAAACACATGGAAAAATTCAATAATGCAAATTCATTAAAATGCATGCTTACCTCTTCACGTAGAAGCCCAGGAACTAGAGCATAAATCTCATAACAATCTTTCTGTAAACATAAAATCATACTTATTAGCCCCCCTTGACAACTCAAATTACAAATATCAGGACTGAACATGTCAATGTTGGAAACGTACAGTTTTTTGCACATTGATTTTCACCCAATCAGCTGGGGGTCCAATATCAACCACTTCTATTTCCAATCTACCCACATATAAAAACCACATACAAAATCTCAATAATTGGGCAGCATACATATTGCAAATCAACAAAAAGTTGAGATCAGGAAATCCAATAAAAAGAATGTATGGTTCTCAACTCTGACTTGGATATTTTAGTCCGTGCAGATTTTACTGCAGTGTCCATTTCAGTTGGCTTTTTACGCTTAAGCAAACCTGGGACCAAAATTTAAATAAAAAAAGAAATTAATATAGTTGGCTTGCATAAAAAACACAAAACTGAAGTTCTTTTGAGGAGTACGTACCAATGGTTTTGAGCTGCTTTTCACGTTTTTGCAATGAGGCAGAATTTTTATCCTAGAAGGAGATAATTCATGTTACAAATTTTAGAATTTTACACAATGGTCCACAAACAATGTAATTGTAGGAATCAGAATGAGTGCAAGACTTCAATATCCACCACACCTTTATAATGGGGTCACTGACTTCATTACCGAGAACTCGCTGTGAATGCCAACCCTGCATAGCACGTGCTGCAGCATCCCTCCGTGCTCTACCCGATCCTGAAGCCTAATATCATGCATAAAGGATATTGGTAGAGTGAATAAGTTACTGAAACAGAGAGAATTAGCAACCTGTTATGATTTAAGGTTTTTTTATTTTTGATGGATTGATTAGAACCTTTTCATCAATACAACTATCCTTAATTATAACAAGAAACAGTCAATTGTGCAAACAGATACTCTCATGCACAAGGGGAAAAAGAAGATTAATGTAATCTGCCTTGTCAAATGACAATTACTAATTTTTAAGCATCATCACACACCATATAACTTAATCAAAAGGGGAGAAAGAGGTCATAAATATCATTACTTAAATCGCAAACTAACCTGATTATCAACATTTGTGGTCTCCTGCTGGGAAGGAACTGGTACACTAAGCTCACCACCGTGAGTTTTATGCCTTTCATAATCCAGGAGTGCCTAAAATTAATACAAAAAAACAACATATATAAGTAAACAAATATATAGTACTCCAGAGCAATCCAGCAATAAATTAAATCAAGTTATCACATGAGCATTAAAAATTAAATTTAAATAAAGGATAACAAAAGTTTATACACGATGGAAAATAATTCCCTCAAAGAGACTAAAATATGCCTGGTATGTAATTAAAATATATTTACATTCAGACACACATGGTGAGAGTAGGGACGCGTATTTCTGAGAGTGTCTATGTAGACTGTAGATAGAGAGAGATCATATGGTGCACAATTAGTAACTGGACTTATCCAGTCTCCACATTAAAAAAAACACCAAGAGGGTTAAGGGAGGCAACTGTTTAATAGCACATGTGTGCAAATAGTATACATTCACCTTCTCATAGAAACCTCGAAACGTCCAAGAAACTGTAGTACATGTCCTGCAAAAGAAAGAAACGAAGACAATGATTTTCTATGGCTACTACTTATAGAAAAAAAGTTGTACGACACTTTGAGTAATGAGTACACACCTCCCCTCCCATTTTAAGACAGCAAAATTCACAGAGAACTGCAATAGAGGAATTCAATCGGCCAACTTTTGGGTTTTAGCAACTAATTTATCAAGTCCCAATCATTTTTCTCATTTCCATTTTTTTTCTGGCAGTAATTGTATTGCAACAAGATGTGTAGCACAAAAATGCAGAGAACATAAAAGTTGATTTTAAGGACTTTTGGGATATCTCGAGGAATCATCAATTACATTTTGACCAGGAGGAATATTCACATCCAGTTATGCCAACATTGAAAAAACTATCAAGATTTCCAAAACTATTATAAGAAGCATAAAACTAATCTTCAGATAAAAAAGAACTACGAAAAGGGCAAGAATATTGCCAAAATAAAAGTGTATAAATTGTCTACTGTATTCCTCTAACTAATTACACTGTAGTGCCACTCTTGTTGGATAAAGTTTTCATTGAAAAAAAATGGTTGTGACAATATCACCACCCTAAGAAAATAGAAAACTGTAACGCTGCAAGAAAACAACAGGTTCAATGCAATGCATAGAAGAATTGGGGTATCAGCATATGGATGCAAAGTCGATAACCTGTGCTAAATATAAGTACATAATATTTCTTACTTTGGGGGTTTGAAGGATTCTCCCACCTGCCTCCACAGCTTAGATGAAGTCACCTGTACAAAGGCAAAAGGAAATTGTTTGTTTTCCAGGGGAAGATGGGGGAAGTCATGATTTAGAGATGATGGAAAGGACATTTGTTGTGGTCATGTTGCATTTAGAAACAAAAATAAAGAAAAACACTGACATCTACACATGCTTACAACACTTAAGGGGACAGATAACAAGATCAGATCATCACTAACAAATTATTCAAAAAATGATTACTCTTCTTCAAAGAGAAATAATGCCACATTTTACAAAATTTTAGCTCAATTTTAATATGATTAAAAATTACCTGAATGTTCTTACAAAGAGGAATAACTATGGAAAATGTTGGTATTACCTTCTCATAGCCACCCAATCTCATCACTGCTCTCCAAAGTCTAAACCAAACAAGATAAGAAATGTTAGTCTGAAGTATAAAAAAAAAATTCTTTAGAACTTATTAAATATATGAAATTTCGGCAGTATTCATAAAAAGAACAAGTTTAAACTCACTTGAGGCAATTCAGACCCTCTCCATAAAATTTAGGAGGTTTGAATTCCATATTTCTCTCCTTAAAGAAATTCTCCAGCTCTATCATGAAAGATGATTGATCCTCTTCAGTACCTGATTCATTACCTTCAGACATGTAGCTGTCATCGAAAATAAAGGATTGCTTTGTCTTCAAATTCCCATTATCTGCAGGTGTAGTAATATTCTTCTCAGCATCTTCGCTCTTCAATTCTTCCCCATTTGCAAATTCAACTTGTATATCAGAAGATCCAACAGGTGGGGGGGTCACAGGTTCAAAATGACTAGGAGTTGCATTATCTCCAACATTGCCAGCCTTAGCCTGAGACACTTTAGAAGCTTTAATTTTGACATGAACAGTGGTCTCAGCAGTCTCAACATGATTGGTGGAAGCTTCGGTGTCCTTCTCACCAGCATGGTCATTTGAAAGAAATTTTTTAGCTTCAACCTCGACATCAGTAGAATGTTCAGCATTTTCCTCCGCTGGGTTTGGGATAGGAGAATCTTTAACTGGTTTTATCTCTACGGACACTGATTTGGAATCTTTCGTATCTTCATCATCACTTGTTTTCTCCATCTTAGTTTGGTGGGTCTTGGGGTTCTCATTCTCAGAAAGCGTTTTGGTTGAAAGTGAAACATTTGGTTGTTTCGATTGAGTTGCTTCTCGGTCAGCCAAAGCAGCAAGTAACACAGTTGGTCCAGCTTCTTCCTCCTTCTCTTTCTCCTTAATTTCACCCATTTTCTACTCCACGGCCTAAAGCTAGCTGGGCAAGAATATATTCAGCTGTCAAATCCAATCGAAAACAAAAACGGTAAAACCAACAGACTAACAAGAATAGAAAGTACAAAAAGAATGAACAAACCCTAACACGAAAGAGGTTGCGTTTTTCCCCAATCTTTACTGAAGAGGCCAAGCAGAGCACAAGTCCTAAAAAAATTTGCTAGGAAGACCAGAGTCCTCAATTACTCTCTTCCAGTGATTTTAAGTAATATTTCTGAAACTCGAACGGAAATTATATAGAAAAGTAAAGTGATAAAATATATTTATTAACTAAATAGATGATTGAAAGTCGAAAACGATTCTTACCTGTTCTGGGGATTTGAAGGAAGATAGCAAGCATAAAAACTCTGGTTCAATTACAAGGACAATGTTGTGTAATCACTTCAATTTTTACAAGATTATATGATCGTTCTGATATGAACCCTAACCTCATTTCTCTATCCCAGGTAATAAATATTTTTTCTACTACTTCTATTTTACTCCCTATTTTAAAATTTAAATCAAATATATCTAGTAAAGATAAATGGAATTTTTTAAAATTTGAATAATTTTAAATTAATTAATTTTTTTAAAAATAAAAATTAAATATAATTAATTAAGGTGTAAAATCAATCCAACCATAAATCAAACCAAAATGGATTTCTTAAAAAATTGATTGTATTTTAAATTAAAATTTGAATAATTTTATACTAATTAGTTTTTTAAAAAATAAAAATTAAATATAATTAATTAAAAGTATAAAATCAATTCAACTATAAATCAAATCAAAATATTTGAATTATCATAATTATATAGATACTTTTTGAATTTTTATTTTTCTCTTTAAGTTGTAGTTATCAATTTTTTCTTTAAAAATAAATTTAATTCTATAAATTTTAATATCTATAATTTATATTATGTATATGATATATAATTATTAATGTTTAACTTAAATAATTTTAAACATTCAAAAATCTAGAGTATAATTGAACAACAAATATAAATTGCATGTTTTTACTAATTTAAATATGATCTATTGATGTAACTAATCCAATAATAAATTTTTATTTTTTTTCAAATTGAATAAAATAAAATTAATATTAAAATTTATTTATAAATTATTATAATAAAAAATAAGATATATAACATTTATATTTTAAATTAATACTTCTTGTCTTTTCTATTCCTTTTCATTTTCTAACCTTTAGATATTTTTTATTGTTCTTATCCTTTGTATCTATTATATGGGAGATAGTCTTCTTCTATAGGAACCGATTATCTCTTTAGTTAATTTTTTTCATTGTAATTTAATAAAATCAATTACAATAAATCACTGAATCTAATTGATATGATTACACTTAACCAAGTAAACATATAAAGAAAGATCAATTTAAATGAATTAATGAATTTTTTTAAAATGATGTATTTTAATACCATAATTTTCAAATGTATATTTTAATATTACAATTTTTATAAAAATATAACACTTTAATCCGTCGGTGACCTAGGAACCCAAATTACATAAAAATTGTGATATAAGATGATTTGAAAAAGATAACAGGTTTGTAGCCAATAGAGAAAAACAAACACTCTAATCCTAATAACATTGAAAACAAACACAATTATTGTCTATAAGTTATTTAAACAACCATCTCATGATCTAACCATTCATCCACACATGCAAGAAGTCTTGTAAAGTAATGCACCAAATCGAAAAGGAAATGCGGATAAAATTATAGAATTCACACAAGAGTTTGTTACATGATTCTTTCTTTATGTGAGGCTTACATCCACGGGAACCAATGAGGCTCCAATCCACTAGCAACATTGAGTAATCCTTATAACAATCTCAGCCTCTTCACAACCAGATCGATCTTGTTTGATAGTCCAAGAAAGATCAACTCAAAATCTTAAGAAAGCTTTATTTTCACTAATCTCTCTCTAGTTTGCACAACACATACGACTCACTTTCTCACTATACAATTATGTGTTACAATACAATTTGAGACAATAAGCTACACCTATTTATACCCGAGAGACCCGTTATAGTGCTCTAGCTCACAAGCGATAATAGCTGCAGAAATGAGTTTATTTTTAAGATGCTTATGAGATCGTTATTTCTATTACACCAATTGAATATTTTTTTATTAGATTTCCACAAATCTCCACCTTGATAATAAATTACCCATTTATTAGTTGAATTGCTTATTCCACCCATCATCTCTATCATTCACCATCTCTAAGCAAGTTGATATAGTGCCTCAACGTGCTTATTGTAAGTACTTTGGTAAGCATATCTGATGTGTTTTCTTGGATTGAAATCTTGGTCACTTTAACAAGCCTACTACTAATGATATCCCTGATGAAATGTAGCCTTACATCAATATGTTTTTTCCTCTTATGTAACATTGGATTCCTCGACACATAAATTGAACTTTGATTATCACACCTCACTTCAACATCTTTCTGTGATACCTCTAATTTACTTATGAACCCTTTTATCTATAAAGCTTCTTTTAACTACCTTAGTACATGCATTGTATTTAGATTCAATAGTGAATAAAGCTACAATTGATTGCAAATTACTCTTTCAACTCATTGTGTTTTCAAAAGAATTCATAGCTAATAAATTATCTTCTTCGATTAAGATCTCTTGCAAAATCTGTATTTATGAATCCTTTTAACTTCATAACTTTAGTTGAGTTCCTTCTGTAAATCAAACCCACTTTAGAAGTCCCCTTAACATACCTTAGGATCTATTTCACTTCTACCCAATGTTTCTTTCCAGGTTTTGACATAAACCTACTTACAACACTGGTTGAATGTGTTAAGTTTGGTCTAGTTACAATCACAACAAACATAAGACTACCAATGGCACTTGAGTAAATCATACTTCTCATTTCTTTTATCTATTTATCAGTCTTGAGAGATTGTTCTGTAGAAAATTTAAAATGAGATGCTAAAGGAGTTGAAACTGATTTGGATGTTTCCATCCCAAATTTCTTGAGTACCTTATCTATATCCAGCTTAAGTTACTAATAACTTTCATTTCTCTCTATTTCTTGAAATTTCCATGCCAAGGATCTTTTTAGCCTTCCCCAAGATTTTTTATCTCAAACTTTGTTTTTAGAAGATGTTTGAAGTGAAACAAATCTTTAAGATCCTTGCTTACTAACGACATATCATCTACATACACGAATAGATAAATTGTGTTCCCACTAATGTCCTTTCTAAAATAAACACAAACATCGTACTCACATCTTTGAAACTTTAAATTAATCATAAAACTATCAAACCTCACCATTGGCGTAAGGGTTGTTTAAGTCCATGCAGTGATCTTTTTGAAGATATCCATACATAGGAACAATTATGCAAAGATTAATTGTTTTCAAATAGGTAACCAGGACCTAGATGAAGCGTGGAGAAGCCAACCAATAGAATCTTTTTGTGAGCTCCATATCAACTTGGCCAAACCGACCTCACGAGCGTTAATTAAGCAAATTACATAGTGAAAGTACAAAACAATATGCTTAATTCAACACACAACTAAAGAACTCAACATATATGAAATCTATAATATATAGTAAACACACTAGTGATGGTATTCCTCAAAGGCTCATATCCAGATTAGCAACAAGCATACATAACAATCAATACAAAGCATATGAGACATGAATGCATAATAAGAAATAAAGGATTTCTTATCACTTCAAGACTTTATATGTGAGAATATATTTAATAAATGATGACTATACTCTCATAGCATGCTATCAAACTAAACATAGCACACCAATTAAAGAGTCCAACATATGTGGAACAATCAGGGTAAGAAGATACAGATTACTTAGAGACTCACATGAAACTCACATGCTTATAACAGACATAAGAAATATAAATTAATCAAAAAATAGGCATATTAATTTAACACATTATAAGCAAGGATAAGAAAGTTGTGGTCATGCTATAAAGAAAGGAAGGAAAACATGCTATAACATATAAAAAATGTCCTTTCTAATCAGAGTCTATATCTAGTATGTTAGAACATATATAATTGAAACTTATAGTATACTAACAAACATACTAATCATGCATAACACTATTGAAGTAGTCTGAGACCTAATATATAATCAGGCTAAAGAGATACTGACTCCTTAAAGACTCAGCTCAAACACGCAAATCATAAGGAGATAAATATAATTGCAGTTAGGGGTGTTCAAAAATCGAACCAAACTAAATTAAATCGGACCGGACCAGGCTGAATAGTTTTATAAATCACATGGTCCAGTTTGGTTTTTATTAATTAAAATCATTTTTCAAACAATCTAGTTTGGTTATACTAATTTTTAAACTGGTTGGACTAGACCAAACTGTTATTAATAATATATTAAAAAATTATTTTCATAGAGGGAGGGTTATATAACAAAATTGTTCGCATTACAAATTAGTTAATCTCTTAAAAACCCTAATACCTTATCTATATCCTCGCCTCGCCTCCAGCACCAGCTAACCATCCTTACCTCACCTTGTCTCTAGTCCTATCATTCATAGACGAAATAGGTATATGGAGTCTCTCTTGCTCTATGTTTTCTTTGTGATGTTATTTACCAGAATAGAGAGAGAAAAACAAAATATAATTAAATATATGTTATTTAAATTCATGATATATGGGTTTGGTGACGAATCTTTATGCTAGGATATAACACAAGTAGTGTCAAGTGACAAATATTCTTTTGACTTTGGGGGTCTACCACGTCCTCTCTTTGGTAGTGCATTTGGGTCTCACTTCATGTAGTTATTCTTAATGAAAATGAGTTCTCTGCTCCTTTTCATTTTGTTGAGATGGTTTGAAAGTAGTTTTGTGTACCCATGTGGCAATTCTTCATATGTTGATTCTATATGTGCTGAAATTGTTGATTGTTTTACTCCATTCTTGTCATCTACTGCTTCAATGGTCTTCATTATCATCGTGAAATCCAATTTAAAGCAACAAAATCATATATATATATATATATATGATTTTGAACTAAGAAAATGTATAATTTGGTTCCTTGTTTTGTCAAAATTATGAAATTGACAGGTTTGTTTCCTTGGGTTGCTTCTCGTTATCAATCCTATATCTTTATGTTGTACATTTTTATATGAAGACATAACTCATTAGACTATTGGATCCTATTTTATGCTTATGTGTTATGTTGTTCTAAATCAATTCCCACGTGATCTTCATTGCATGGCCAGTTATATATTTCCTTGCTAGAAAAACATTTTTCAAGTTCAAGTGTTCTCATATTGTTTCAGTTGTTATTAAGATATCGTTTTTATAGATTATCTTTAAGTAAAAACTTATACATTTCCTTTCATCTCTAAATCTGATATGTACTTATCTATATTCTATATATAGGTGATGATGATTTACATGAGTTTATTAGACAAAGTCAATTTCCAGACTTTACTATGATTGAAGACATTGAATCTAAAATTCATCCAGAGGAAACAGAAAAGTTACCACATAATTTAAATGACTCATCTTCAAAAAGAGTAATAGAAGTAAGTAATCTTGACCCTGATAACAAATATGATATGAAGAAACCCAAAAATTTCAAGTCAAAAATATGGAATCATTTTTCATTTATTTTACCCTATGATGTGGAAAATCCAAGAACTTCATGCTGCTATTGTAATAAAAATTATGTTGCTCATCCCACAAGGAATGGAACTACTTTAATGATATATCACTTTAAAAATTAATGCAAGAAGATTCTTAAAGAAATAGATAGAGGACAAAAGCTGTTAAGTTTGAAAACACAAAAAGGAGAGGGTGATATGATAACTCATAAATTAGTTCCTATATCATTTGATCCAAAATGTGCCAGAGTTGTTTTGGCAAAAATGATTGTTATTGATGAATTTTCTTTTAGGTTTGTTGAGGGTAAGGGATTTAAAGATTTTATAGCTAAAATTTGTCCTAAGTTTCATGTGCCATTTGGTTAAACCATTTCTAAGGATGTGTTTTAACTTTATTTAGATGAGAAAAAAAGTTTGAGAAACTTTTTCATAAGTGAAAAGCAAAGAGTTTGTCTTACTAGTGATTGTCGGACTTCAATTCAAAATGTTTATTATATTTGTCTAACCACTCATTATATTGACAAAGATTGAAAATTACAAAAGAGAATTATAAATTTTTGTCAAGTTGAGAATCATAAAGGTGATACAATTGGGAGAGTGATAGAATAGAGTTTGCGTGATATTACTATATTATATTTGAAAATGAGGCTAAAAAATTGGAATGATGGACTTGTTATGAGTAAGGAGTTCTTTTATGTGCAATGGTGTGCTCACATTTTGAACTTGGTTGCAAGAGAAGGACTTAAAGATCTTCACAGTACTATTATGAGTATTCGTTGTGCAGTGAGATATGTTAGATCTTCTTCTTTGAGATTATAAAAGTTTAAAATGTGTTATATTAAGGAAAATATTGAGTCCAAAGGAAGTGTCGTGCTAAACGTGCCTACAAGATGAAACTCCACATATCTAATGTTAAAATTTTCTTTAAATTTTCAAAAAGCTTTTGATCGTCTTGAAGAAGAAGAAGAAGGAACAAACTTTATTTCTTATTTTCATGATGAGTGATTGAGTGTTGGGCTTCCAACATTAGAAGATTGGAAGAATACTAGTGTTTTTTCAAGTTTTTGAATACTTTTTAAGACTCTACATTAGCATTAAGTGCATCTTTATGTACCACATCAAATTTATATTATACAGAATTGTAGAACATTCAATCTCAAATACTTACATCGTATGGTTCTGATGACGAGTTATTCAAAAATATGGCTGCTAGCATGAAAGAAAAATTTGAGAAGTATTGGGGAAATGTAGATAAGATTAATAAGATGTTGTATGTTGCATTTGTACTTGATCCAAGGTACAAATTGGAGTTTTTGGAATTCCTATTTGAAGAGTTTTATGATTTAAAAATTATTCAAAAATTGAGAGATTATATCAAAAATAATTTCATGGATATGTTCAAAGCTTACTATAAGTTAGTGTATGGAAATTCTTTTCAATCTAATGTAACTCAATCATAAAATGTAATAGAAAGGATTCCCTTATATGAGGAAGCAAGAAAGATGAAATTTCTTAAATGCTTAGAGGAGAAAAATAGTTTAGAGTTGAAAAATGAGGTTGAGAAATATTTGAAAACCCTAGGTAAAAATGGGGAAAAAATCAAAAATACCCCCGAGGTTTTCAATATCTTTAGAAATACCATTAACATTTAAAAAAACTACAATACTCCTGAGGTTTAAGATATCTTCAAAAATGCCCTTATTATTTAACATAAGCATCAAAAAGCCGTGAAAAATCACATCAATATCTAAAAAAGTATTTTATACCCCTACCTATATAGCTTTTTGAATATTACTGTTTAGAATATTATCATAAATACCCTTGAGGTTTTTTTTTTCTTCAAAAATACTCCTGTTATAATAATTAATTTAACTTTATCAAAAATACCTCTGCTATAATAATTAATTTAACTTCAACAAAAATACTTCTGCTACAATAATTAATTTAACTTCATCAAAAATGCCACTGCTACAATATTTAATTTATCTTCATAAAAAATACTCATGCTTCCCCATAAAACGATATAAAATATTTTCCAAAAATATTTAACTTGATATTGTGTGCTTTGTTAACTTAATTTATCTTTAAGGGTATTTTTGGAAAATATTTTATATCGTGTTATTGAGAAGTATGAGTATTTTTTATGAAGAGAAATTAAATATTATATTAGAAACATTTTTGATGAAGTTAAATTAATTATTGTAATAGGGGTATTTTGATGAAGTTAAATTAATTATTATAGCAAAAATATTTTTGAAGAAAAGCAAAACATTAAGGGTATTTGCGATAATATTCTCAACGATAATATTCAAAAAGCTATATAGACAGGGGTAGAAAACACTTTTAAGATATTGATGTGATTTTTCATGGCTTTTTGATGCTTCTGTTAAATAATAAGAGCATTTTTTAAGATACTTTAAACCTTATGAGTATTGTAGTTTTTTTTTAAACGTTAAGGGTATTTATGAAGATATTGAAAACCTTGGGGGTATTTTTGATTTTTTTCCCACGGGAGTGATATATGTATAGGGGTGAGATTACCATTTTGCCCCTAATGTTAAACGGAGATATAACACTGATAACGTTTATGGGAATTTTTGATATTAAATAAAACTCAAGGGTAATTTTGAAGACACGCAAAACCTTAGGGGTATTTGCGTTAATAATCAGTGAAAAATGTCATGTTGGATAAGTTTGATATATTGAAATGGTGGAAGGCAAATTCTTTTAGGTTTCTTATCATCTTTCTCATTGCGCGTGATGTGTTGATAGTTCAAGTTTCAACTATTGCATCAAAATCAACTTTTAGCACATGAAGGTGTATTCTTGATACATGTAGGAGTTCTTTGAATCCTAAAATGGTAGAGACATTAATATGTAGTCAATTTTGGTTTTATTCCTCCATTAATAATGACTATGTCGCCATATCGAAATATAATGATGACCTTAAGATTTATGAAGATATTGATTTAGGTAATTACAATACTTAAAAATTATTTATAATTTTATTTTTTAAATATTATTATCTAATGATATACGATTTTATTTGCTTGTGAAAATCATTAAAGACAATGCGTTAATCATTGATGATTAATAATGGTTAAGTCTCTTCTTGTTTATCAAATAATTAAATGTAAGCTTATGAATGCAATCAAAAATATTATTACAAGTTTCTTACTGTAGGTCCTAGTTAAGGTGGAGAAGGTGGTCTATATTGATAGACAGCTTTTTTGTTAACTTATGAAGAAATGCTACTTCAGTTTTCTCTACCTTTATTGACAAGAATGGTACTTGGACTCTATTATCTATTTCAGTTTTCTATGTCATTTATTTTCCTTTATCGTGAACATTATAATATAAACCTATGCATAAGAGTGTCTAAGTATAATAGTTCTTACATAGAATGCTTCAAGTTACTTCCCTTTGCTTGGTAGAGTTCATCACTAATCATTTCTCGAATTAGATTGTATCATATTTATATATGATGAGCAGAAAATTTGACTATATTCTATTAGACTGTATCCTATTAGACTATATCTATTAAATTGTACCATATTTATGTATTATTAACTAAATTGGACCAAACCTTTTGGTCTGGTTTAGTTAAATTGTTTTTTACTCAAAACCAGACCAGACCGAACTGTGAACACCCTTAATTGCAATACATATAAACAAAGACAAACAATATCATAAAGTAACAGATATAGAATTTAGTAAATGGAAAGCAAGTGACGAATATCAGAGTTTAAACTTCAGTATGTAGGAACATACACCAATTAAAATCTAATTATACTAACTACAAATTTGAGCATACAAAACCCTCATACATAATGAGGTAAACCCATATAGAAAACCTATCTATATGATAACATCCTTAGGATGCTTAAGGCAACCACTCAGTAGTAAACAATCCATTAATAAATAAAATAGTTATAACTCTGATAGAAAAAACCATCAATATCTCTATCAATTAAGACCTCTGTTCTAACTACCTATTATTACTTTTGCTTGCTGTTTCTGTAACAACTGGTTCAAAACACGAAAACGGGTTCACCTTTAAAGTTAAGACCATCTTCTGTGGTGTGATCAAAAATCATGAATCAATAACTAGAAGTATAACTAATTATAATCTTGAGAATTACACTCAAACTCAAACAACCTATCTCATATTACACACAATAAAAGATATGAGAACTTAAAGCATTTAACTTAGCTTACTCTAATAGTGAGGTTCTCACAAATAAATAGTTGCATCCAAGTAACTCCCAACCAATACATGGCTTACATACAACCCACTTTCAAACACCATCTTGAGTAATCAATACATATAAGCATGGTTTTACTCACACAATCATGAATCATTAATATCGAACAACACTCAAGGTATTATTGATTTGAAAATAGAAAAACGAGATGTCAATTTGATAGAGATCCACTACATTTTTTGGATACAAAATTGAAGAAGTGAGGGGTATTTATAGAACTCGAATTTTCTACCTCACCAGCTATCTTGTTAGCTACCTTGCCATTGCCTTGCCATAACCTGTGATGAGGTCCCTGGTAAGCTTGGTGGTAAGGTGGTAAAAATTCACATTTTTTCGTTCCAAAAATTATCAAGTACTTTTCATAAATAACCACATCCTAAACAAATTAAAAACACAAAATATAATGTTAGCTCACTAGCATGATCATTCATTGAAAACCAATACTTCTATTTGGAATACACACTACGAAAACCAACCACGTGGTATGTGTAAACATACTTGCATACAAAGTGTTCCTAACTATATATGTACGTGTATTAATGATCTATAGTAACAAACTTTACACAAAGGAAAACATAACACTAAGTAAATAAAAGAGACACTATGTTTTTTACATAGGAAGCCAACACATAGACATAAATACAAAAGGCTTACACTTTTCAATAGATAAACTTCAACCTCTCTACCTTTAACCTCAAAGTCCTTTAGTTGTTTCATGTAAATAGTTTCTTCAAGCTCCCTATGTAAGAACGTAGTCTTCGTGTCCTTTTGATCCAAATGAAGATCAAATTGGGTAACCAAGAAAAGAAGAATTCTGATTGATGTATACTTGGAAACTAGTGGAAATACCTTATAATAATCAATCCATTCTCTTTGTGAGAAGCCTTATGCAACAACTCTTACCTTTTACCTTGTTAATTCAACATCTTGTATTCCTTCTTTTAACTTGAACACCCATTTATTTCCAACCAATCTTGATCTTGTTGGTTTTTTCACAAGCACCCACGTGCCATTCTTCGAGAGTGATTTCATTTCTTCCATTATTACTTCTTCCAATTGTCTTTCATGTTTACTAGACATTGCTTCTACAAAATTTCCAAGCTCAATTTTATCAATATCTTTATTGATTGTAAAAGCATAGGCAATAAGATCAACATGGCCATATCTCATGATTGGTTTTGAAAATTTTCTTTGCTTATCTTTATTAATGAATAATTCTTAAGATCTTGATATTTAATTCTTGTACCATTTTCATGTTTACTAGTAGATGATCCCATAGTGTCAACATTGATTGGATCAAACTCGTTTCCATCAAATCTTTCTTGTACATCTTGATTTGATTTAGAGTTCTCAAGATGAGTCTCAACCTTAATTGAAATAGATACCTTTATTTTCTCAACAATTGGTTCAATACATTTATCATCAAAAGTAGTATTATCAAAAAATGTCATGTTTCTACTATTAAAACACTTCTTTGTTTATGGATTCTAGAATCTATACCCTTTTAGTCCATCACGGTAACCTAGGAGACAATTTTCTTTGCTCTTTCTTGAAGTTTTCCATCACTCATTTGAGTGAAAGCTAGACACCCAAACACCCTAAGTTTCTTATAATCAGCACGACTTCCATTCCATCAATCAATGGCTAAAGATGGTGATCTATTAATCAGATGAGTAGTAGTTTGAACTGTCTCAGCCCAAAATCTCTTAGACAATTTAGAGTTAGAAAGCATACACCTGACCTTGTTTAGGAAGGTTCTATTCATACAATCTACTAAACCATTTTGTTAGGAAGTACTTGCTACTATTTTATGCCTCTAAATACCATAGGTTTCACACATTTTTTTAAACTTAGCATTGCAAAATTCCATGCCATTTTCAGTTCTAAGCACCTTGATCTTTTTTTCTTTCTGATTTTCTACTAAATCCTTCCAAGATTGAAACTTAGCAAATATCTCATCCTTTATTTTTAGAATATTAATTGACACAAATTGTGTACAACGAGTTTGCAAGTATATGTATCGCAAACAAATAATATAATGATAAGAACATACCATTCACATGGAGATTATGTTATTAGAAACTAATATTAAAATTGAAAAGTAAAAATCAATTTTTTTAGAAAGTAAAATTAAAAGAACTAAAAATAAATAATAGTAATTAATTAACTCAAAATTAGCATTTCATAAGATATAAAAGAAAATATCTAAAAATACTTAATCCTTCAAATTTCTAGACATGTGAATTACTAAAATTATCTATTATAATTATCAATCACATGATCAATTGAATGTAACTTAACATGTATTTCTCTCTAAGTAAACTACACAATATATAATAATTAACCTAATCAAACTCCCATGTCAATTAAATTTCATACTAATCATTAAGTTCATCAATTATGGGTCATATATATAAGAATAATATCTCTGCCTAAAAAATATGCATATTATTTAATTAAGATAAACAATTATATAATTCTCACAAATCTATTTCATTATCTTTATAGATCAATTGTTGGTCAAAAATTTAATAACATAAAAATTAAATTAAATAATATAATTAAATTGAAATCATAATTAGGGTAAAATATTATATCAATACAAGTAAAAAATTGGGTTCATAAGATCCCTAGATTAATAAATTAGCTAGACATGATTTTGCACATAAATCTCATATTTTTTATAAAGAAAGACATAAAATTTGATAAAGAAAAGAGAAGAAGAATAAATACAATCAATCACTTGAATTGTAGCATCAATCTCCTCTTGATTCTCCATCAAAATTGTATCTCCTTCTAAACTTTTTTTGTATTTTCTTTCTTCTTGGCACCAAAAACTGATAAAAAAATTGGTAATTTCGGTTGATTAGGGTTTTTGGTACAATTAAGGGGTTAAATTAGGCTTCCATGGAATATGGACTGTCTGATTAGTTTCGGATCAAGGGTTGAGATGAAAAATAAAATAAAATTAAAAAGTGCTAGCCAATGGGATCACGACATATGACATGGGAGAAACATTGGATAAATTAGCATGCAATACGTGGCAAGACGGACTAGTCATGGTTAACGCATGTTATGTCAACACCATGTGACGTGCTATGATTCACTGATCTATATTGTGTGGCACCCTTGTGGAAAGAAAAGATGAATCCCGTGATGATGCGTGTCACACTTATTGAATGTGCGATAAAACTCGGATTGAATGCATTGTCGACATGTGGCAATGCCTACGTTAGTGGCACAAATGGAACACTCCATTTGGCTCTCATTACTTGCATGGCATCCAAGCGGTGACGACTGGTCAGCTATACATATAGAGCACTCTAATGGGCTCCCCTTGCTTGCGTGATATCCACGTATACTGTTCCAATTGGTCTTACACTAAAAAATTCATAAAAATTCCAAATATTTTTAGAAAATTCACAAAAAATATATTTTTATCTCTTTTCACTAGAAAGTTCATATTTTGATATTTTTTTAACCCTAAAAATACTTGTATTGAATAAATATTAAGCAAAAAGGTGTATTGATGACTCTACTTTCATAGATTTATCATACCCCTAAACTTAACTCTTTGCTTGTCCTCAAGTAATGCTAAGTCTAACTAGATAAACAAACATAAGCATATATATATATATATATCCCTTAAAATTTATAAAATTCTATGAAAAGTAGGTTTACATATTCATCAATCAATGTTCCATCAATAACAAGGTATGCAAGGTTTCTGACGAATTGATTCGTGTGTGTGTTACATATGATATCATCCAATGCACTCATGAAATCAATCTATACAAGCATGCTAATCAATTTAATCTTAGAACAAGTCTCACAAGTCTAATTTTTTACATCCATTTCTACTAATTTAAATATGCGTTTAGCTAAAGACCAATAAGGGTTTTAAATAATTGTAATATAAGGCTTAGGTGGGGGTTGATAAATGAAGACACTTAGGCTCTTTCTATACCTTAGGGTTCTTTTTATTCATTATGTACTTTTTAACTACAATTGAATTTTTTTTCTATTTTAATCTTATCATTATTTTCATATTCTTTTATTCCACATATTTTTGTAATTTCACATTACCTCTAAACTTATTTCTTTAGAAGGATAATTGTATTGTGAGTTTTTTTTAGAAAATCAGGGTGCATTACATTTCACTTTACCCTATATCAAAACATATGATTGTAATTTTTCTTTTCATACAAGCTAAAGGTGAAAGGATAAATGTAATGCTTATTTGTTAGGCATAAAATGTTGCCTAAAGATATGAATGTTCTTAATTATGCTCAAATGGGTAACTAAAGATATTAATAATTGTTAACTTGAAAGGCTCAATCGATCCAAATAAGGCATCAATCATTTCTCATACCAAATACTACTTCGGATTTCATCTCAAGGGATAACCAAATAGATTCTAAGACATGATATATCTCATCAACTTACATAACTCACCATAAAATTTCTCTCAACAAGAACACCAAAATCAACCATGAATATATGCATAGAAATTTGAATCAATTAAGTAAAAATAGCAAACATATCACACAATTAATGTAAGTATCTTAATGATCATGTTATATTTCTTATCCTAATCATGATAATAAATATATCGTTGGGCTCATACTTTTCATATCAAATGCATGCATGCATATGGTTTCCATGTATTTATCAATTTCAATCCAAATCATGATTAAAAAATCCTAAAAATATTTCAAAAAAATGAAAATGCATATTAAATACTAAAGAAGAGAACGAAGTTTCCTTCTTTAAACTTAAATTACACATTTTCCCTAATATGCACATATAAAGATGAAGAAGTAAAAGGAACGAAAATTCTCTTAGTCTTGGCATACCACATCTATCATTGAAATGCTCAATTTTGTTGTGCCATTGCCCTTCACATTTATTCACCTACAAAAAAACAATGAAAATATAAGTAAAAAATAACATTAGGTTTCCTCCCAACCAGTATTATATTTAACATCGTTGACTAGATGATTATATCAACTCCTAAGGTACATCACTTCATGTCCATTTACTATTAATTTTGCGTAGAAACAATTTGAGTCTTAAATTTTTCAATAATACTTTATGTTCTGGTTTAAAAGTAAGGGAACAAGCCTAGAAATTAAGTTACTTTTAAATGTTTTGTTCACAAATATTTCCAACACTTATAAATCTTACAATCTCATTATTTTGCATATTCGTGTGACAAAAGATCTCTCTCACTACATCACGCTCATAGGAAAAATAAATTTTAATAGTAAAACTATCTTATGATCGGGTGAAACCATCTGCACTTAAATCTTGATAGTTCACTTGTACACTGAAAATGAAAACATAAATAGGCACACAAATTATCTCAAAAGTCTTATTGTTTATTAGTTTAGTACATATAATAACAATAGATAGAGCATTTAAGTATTACTCCCTTATGTGAATAAGTTTAAACACTCAATGTGTTCTCCCTCTAAGTGTGATCTCTTCCAAAGAAAATTTTCAATTAATAACTCTCCCCTTCAATTAATTATCCACATTTATGTACTTTCAATTAATACTCAATAACTCTCTTACTTTTTTTTATTATACAAATAAGTAATATAATCATGAAATAGTGACAAACATAAAATAAAATAAAAAAGAGAGCTAAAAAAATATGTATTTTTTTTAAATAATGAACTTCCCTTAAGTTCTATGACTTCTCTAAATAAATTAGAATAACACAAAAATTTATAAAAATTGATATATATGGACAAAATAGAGCATTCAATTAAGAAATTAATTTTGTTCAAATTTTAACTATCCATTAAAAGCATAAGTATATAGACAACACATACAGACATACTAACACATATAGTAATATATCTTCAATCACCCAAAATAAAATATGTGTTTGAATTGTAATAGTATGTCAATTTATTCATTTATAATAAGTAATGAAAAATTAAAAGAAAATAGTATCATCTATCATTGTAAAATGCAATTGAGCCCTTACTTTTACAATATAAAATTTTCTATCAAGAAGATTTTTTTTTTGTTATTTCCTCTTTTTTACATATTAGAGATTGGTCATCTACTTATTTATTTTCTGTTTTTTTGTATAATCACATTTGGTGCTTTAGTTGTATGCAGTAATTACTTTTGTATTTTACTTTTTCCTTTATTATTATTATTATTATTATTATTATTATTATTATTATTATTTTCTAAGTAAATATGCATGAGCTAGAAACTTAGTATGATAAATTTCACACTAGTTATGAGGTAGCATGCTCTGCGTATTATGGTAGCTTCACACATCATAATAGGTAACCATCTTAAAACTATGTATCTCTTTGTAGTAAAATTTTAGAAAGTGAAAACAAAGCCTAAACACAGTTTTGCAGTTAAAGTTAGCTCAAGTCCAAGAATCTTACAAAATAAATCATAAACTTTAGGCATGATATACATATATATTCAGTGAGTGCGTTAGTAGGTTCTTGTCAACATCGATCACCAGATGTGAAAAATCATGTAAATTCACAAGTCAAAATACTTAATTAATCAACGTAAATTCAATCAAAAGATGCAAAGTAATATGAAAATAATATATAAACCAAGGAAACATCAATAAAAAATGAAACAAATAAACAAACTAAAGATGCTCACTTAGGGTTAAATAAACACTCAACAAAGATAATCTATTTTAACCCAAACTTTCTTGAATTTTAGTTTCTCTATACCATTGGAATGGAAATTAACTAGCTTAATTTTTATAGGCATTTTCTTAGACTTACCTTTGGATTTTGCATTCATACTAAATGAAGATGCAATATGTGTGGTAGGATAATGATAACTGGTCCTAGAATTAAAAGTTTTGAAATTCACTTGCCACTTTAGACGTACAACCTCATGCTTTCTTGTAGAATTATTGGACATAATATGCATAGATGAATGATAACAATGAGTTCTATAAGTATAAACATGGAAGAAATTATTAAATTTAGGATCATTCATCAAAAATATATATTTAGATCTTATATGATCTTTTCTACCATAATGATGACAAATAGTTACAATCTAACATTTTTTTCTATTATAGGAACAACAGTTCTTTGTGCATAGTTAATAACAATATGAGTAGAGTTAGAATTCCTTAAAAATGTGATCTTTGATGTTGGAGGTGAATTTTTAGTATATGAAGAAGAGTTGAAGGGTTTTATAAACTCAGTTGTATTTGAAGATGATGGTATATAATGTTTATCTACATAGCCTAATCTTCTCTTGTTTCTAAAAGGTTTTACATAGTCAAGGACTTTGTTTAGCCTTTTAGCTCCAATAATCAATCTCTTCATAACTTGATTTTATTATCCCAGCTTTTGCACAAGATTCTTATTTTTCAGTTTGAGATGTACTAGACTTGAATTCAAAACATTAGTACGTTTAGCCAATTCAGTTTTCTCTTTTTCTATAATTGAATAAGTTATTTAAAAGAATTTAGGTTTTCCATTTAGTTTAGTTACTCCAACAAGTAACTTATCTTTTTATCTCTATTGCCAATTAAGTCTATAAATAATTCATTAAGATTATTCGCATTAAATTTATTGAGTAGAAATTTAGAATCACTTTTCTCATAGCTTGAATCAATGTTAGATTTATTGGAATGTCTACCAATAGTCGTAGTAAATTCTAAGTAGTTGGTGCCACAATTTTCTGAGTCATTAGGATTGTCCTTGTCACTTTCTAATATGACCAATTCGATTACATTAAAAAAATTAGGTTCAGTGGGTTTAGTTTTCTTACTGTCTGAACTCATACATTTGAATTCTCTTATATGTTGATCATTTGAACGGTTTGGTTGCCAGTTACTATATGAATTGTTCTAGTTGAAGAGTTTCTTTAGTATTTTGGCTAAGAGTTTCATTTCTTTATCATCTTCAGCATTGTCATTCTCACCATGATCAGTTATGGCAATTTTGAAAGTGATACATTTTTTCCTTAGATGTGTTCAAAATCTTGACTCAAAGGTTTGAAGTGAGCCAACAAATTCCTCTATTTTGATGGTGTTCACATCTTTGCTTTCATTAATAGTCGTGACCTTTATATGAAAGCAATCTGGTAATGAGAAAAGAATATTTTGAACTATTATAAAATCATCAAATTTCTCCCCAAGATTGGTAGAGGTGTTACTATATCATATAATTTAGCATAGAATTTAGAAAAGGTCTCATCTTTTTTCATCCTAAGGTTTTTCAAGTTGAGTACCAATAATGTGAAGCTTAATTCACTTAACTTATGTGGTGGCCTCATGGGTGACCTCTAAAATATCTCAAGCATGCTTAGTAGTATCAACATGAGAGATACGACAGAACTCATCAACAGACATAACACTGAAAATAATATTAGTACCTTTTTGGTTCCAATTACGAGAAATTTATCTTTAATAGTCCATTCATTTCTAGGTTTAAGAGTGACTATATTATCTTTGATAAATGTAGATGGTTCCCAATTATAAATAACAGAGTTCCAAGCACTCTCATGTATAGAATGTAGAAAGGCTCTCATTCGAGCCTTTCAATATGGGTAGTTAGACGCATCAAAGAAGAGAGCATTGGTTGTAGATCAATCATTTCTCAAATGATCCATAATAAGGTCCTAGGAAATACTAAGTGTATCTATTGATCCACTCTGATACCAAATAAAAGTTTTTATATTATGTATCTAATTAACTGGATGGTGTGAATAGGTAATTAATCAAATTATGCCAAATTAAAATTTCACAAATGGCCATACATGCAATCGTGTGTAAATAAAATAATGTGAAAATAAATAAAGAGTTGGCACATGATATTTTAGGTGGAAACAACCTACGACATAATAATGACCAAAGGAAAAACCCATCGGACCACCTAACTTTCCAATGTGAAAATAAGGTCTAATTACAGGGTCAAGACTTAAATTACCCTCTAAGATAATGCCCTAAAGTAATCTACTTACATACCACTACTTTTCTTCATAGTCTCCACAAGAAAGGTGTTCAGATCTTGACCAACATTCTAATAAACTCGAGTCACAAGAGTAATCGAACCCTTTCAATAGACACCTAAAAAGTTAGCATAAAAACACAAGTGCAAGGTATGTCTTAGAGTATATTAAACAATGAAAAACCCTAGCTAGATGATTTAATAAAATATTAGTTAATTTTAAATCATATAGCAACCTTAGAAAAAGCAGATTAAGTACTAATTCAATAAAAATAACTTCTTTAAAGTTAGATAACAAAATCAAATAAGTATGATATTACACATAATTATTTGATCCAAGCATTCTAGAACATAATAAAGAAGAATCTATATGAAAATTTAATCAAAATATCATAAATTAAATATGTTTATTAATCAATCAAACACAACCACCAATGTTTGATACATTAATTAAATAAAGAAGCCTAACAACTATGATCTTGTTTTTGTAAAACTGTTTGAGAGAGAGAGCACAAAAACAATT
This sequence comes from Hippophae tibetana, assembly GCA_037013495.1. NCBI lineage: Eukaryota > Viridiplantae > Streptophyta > Magnoliopsida > Rosales > Elaeagnaceae > Hippophae > Hippophae tibetana. Next base: position 79,151,225 of record CM072812.1, on the reverse strand, counting down.
AAAAAATTATAATAAATGTGATTGCTTGAAATATGAAGAAATATGTTGTTTATATAGGAAGGATCAAAACCATAATACTAGGTCAAATTCCAATTACCATTATATCTATTAAAAGATTCAAGGATAAAAAATAATAAGGACAATACGGTAGGTGAAAAGTTTGGCCCAAGTAAACAATTAAGCTAAAGTTGAAGCCCTCGTCACTCGATCGATCTAGATTGAGCTTGATCGATCGAACCAATAAGATTGGTCAATTGAGACCCTTTTCAATCAATCTAGGCAAAAAAGAATAAAATTCGAGACCAGTGATGAGCGAAAACCGGCATCGCCGATTCTTGCCAATACTTTGGTTTTAATATTTATAAAACTCTCGCAAGTGCACGAATCATTTCGTAGAAAATGATAAGTATACTCCCAAGGTCGATCTAAGGAAGGAATGTGTGTGGTTTTTAATTTATTATTCAAACTTCTAAAAACGAAATTAAATCCTAAACATCCTGTCACGATATTTTGGGGTTTTGTGTTTTTAATCTAATTACATAAAATTAAACATAGATTCAATAAACATTCATGAAAATGTTATCATTTATAATGGCGGAGTATTTATGGATATAATAACTAAGTTAATTATGCTTGCTCATATTATCTAGGTTATTAAAGATATGAATTGATATTTATTGATTCTCCCTTTTTTGTATGAATACCACCTTTGGTGGGGTTAGATATTCTTGGTTAACTAAACAAATCAATTAACACCTATGGGTGGGGTTGATAACTAATATGCTTAATTAAATTAATTTTTTTTCTAAGAGATTGAAAATGAACCATTTAAATGCCACATTTGGTGGGGTTTGACAGTTTAAACTTTATTCAAGGTGTCCAAATTAAACACAAGAATTTAGTTATCCGAGTACTAACTTTCAAGTTTTAAAATCACTACCGAAAACATGTCGTCAATAAATTTTCAGATAATAATTCTTATAAAAACTTTTGAAATAGAGCTTCACTCTAACTATCGGGCGATTGTACCATCAAATAAAAGAGCACTACTCTAAATCAGACCGGATAACTAAACCTTAAAATCTAATTTTCAGGTTTAAGTTTGTAATGAAAAATAATATATTTCTCTCTAACATTCTTAATATAAAATCATGAATAAAAATAAAATCAATTCATTTTAGAGATTTTTACCTTTTTAATATTTCGCAAGCATAACAACGTTATTATTACATCATGTTTACTAAATAGTCAGCACAGTTAAATTTAACCACAGACAAATTAAATATAACATGTAAGAATAAAGCATAAAAATAACTATAAAGAAAATAAAATCCTTACAGAACTTCGACGCTATTCCCGTTGCTGGAAAAACTCCAAGCGGAATTTGCACTCCCATTTATTGAATCAAAGAGCTAAAATATTACAAAAACATAACTAGTTCTTCCCCAAAAGGGAAGAACTCTAAATCTAAGAGAAATTAACTAAGAAAAGCTAAAAACTAAGAAAACATAAGAAAAACTAAGAAAAACTAAAAATCTAAGAAAAGAGAGAAAAGAATGTATTTGGAGGTTTTGAAGGTGTGTTTTGAAGTGAAGGGAAGGGGGGTATTTATAGGTGAGGATGGAGAGAAAAAAATGTAAAAACGCGTATTGGAATTGCTGAGGTCATTAATGACGTCATAGGACGGCTGCATGTGAAAAATGGGTGTCGGCGCGCGCGGATGAACAGTACCCGCGCGCGCAGTGCTACGTGCATGAATAGTACCCCCCGCGCAGTGCTGCGCGGATGAACAGTGCCGCGCGCGCAGCTTGGAGCGAGCTGGGCGCTGGGGCGCGGCGGCTGGGTGACGCGGTGGCGCGTTTTTCTCCTTTTTGACCTTTTTGACCCATTTTGTCCAATTTTTCCATATTTGTCGACCTTTCCGCATTTATTTATTAATATATTTGTGATTTATTGCTTCCAGTATTCCTCTTTGAGTCTTTAAGTTGCATTTTTAAGCAAAATACCTGAAAAACAATAAAAATACCCGTGATTCCGAAAAGACAAATTTATATAAATATATGATAAAACATATAAATATATATATTTTTAATCAATTAATTTGCATAAAATCATGGTTATTTTAGTGTTTTTTGAGCACTCATCACAACCCCCAACCAGCTTCTTGCTAGTCCCTTAGCAAGAGAAGCGATAAAAACTAAAAATTAAACTATCCTAAATCACTTTCGTGGATTGAAACAGTTGCATTTAGCCTATGCAACAAGCCTTTAAACCCCTAGGTTGCCCTAGTGGATGAGTTTGAGTCTCGTGAGGGTTTTCAGTAATGATACCCACAAACATTGAACTAAAATAAAAAATAACAATAAAAATAATCAAATCAAAAACTAAAATTACAAAAAAATTAATTTAAGAATAAAAGAAAACAACATATCACAAAAATGTCTCATACTTTTTTAATCTCCTTTAAGATCATAATTAAAATCTCAAGCATAAGTTATTTTAATCTCTTTAAACAATCATGATTTATTATAATAATTAGTCGAAAATCATTTTCATATTTCATATCAACAATGTATCAATTTAATTTTACCCAATTTCAGTGTCATGAATCAGAATTCGCTTCGACTCTATTCCTCACAAGTCAATACTCTCAAAACACTGAATCCTATGGGTTCAAACACTCATACTAATTTATATGCGAAAGAGTTTATGTATAGAAATGAACTAATATGTTCGCATATGTATAAAGAATAAAGGCTCAAAGTGTTATTTTAACATTGATCTCATGAAAGGAATCGAATGTATAAATTATAAAGATATCATATATAAAAATTATTTTCATGCATAAATCAAACTCATTAAGAAAGAATTTCAAGATATATGCTTTTTACAAATGAAGAAATTGCAATGACTTTTTAGGGAATTACTTCCTATATCTTTCTTTTGTATTTAGCCTTTACTCACAACTTTGTAGGCAATGTGGGTTATAGTATGTAGATGATACTATATATTTTTTATCTCTCTATTTTTTTTTTCAATATATGTATATTTTAGAGAGTCAACCCATGTACAGATTGTACATTTTTTTGGATTTTGGTGAGTGGTTAATTTTGTGGCTTTTCTGTTTGATCTTGGTTTAGGTAACCCCAGATATGTCTTTTTGTTTTTGTAGCAGTCATGCATAAATGAGATATAAGCATATACTATCAATTTCTACTCAAATCATTTAATCTAAGCAAAAATAATAATAAAAAATATATGATACTTTATTAAGATGAGAAAAAATTCATACATTCAATGCTAATACCTATAGAGATCATCTAAAATTTTGAATAAATAAGAAATGTATTTGGAGTAGAAAAAATATATATTTCACTCTGAATAAAAGAAATTAGGCTCAAATTATATCTCACAAAGGTATTCTCCACTAAAAAAAATTCATAAACACCGATTTTGGGTTTAATATAATTTCTACATTTTATCAAGAAATACTATTTATGACAAAAACTAACTAATTATCAAAAATAATTACAAAATATTTCATGATATGTTTTCAAAAATTAATCTAACAGTACAAAAGACTTAATTATTTACTTAAATTTGATTTAAAGCAATGATAAATTTTTGTTAGAAAATATTAATTTTTTTTTTAATTTTTAAATTGTTAATTTTTCTAATTAAGCATGGTAACTTTTCACCACCCCCAACCTAGAACTTACATTGTCCTCAATGTAACAACTGTAAATTAAAGATAAAGAGAAAAGAGAAGAAAGATTAACTATTTCTTGAGAATGTGTAAGTAGTAATGGAGGAATGCAGGTACATTCATCATATTCATCATTTAAAGTGTATACAGACAGATTGCTGTGAACTTCTAACATCTCAACAAACATTTTTAGTTTTAACAATTTAAAAATTATTAAACTAAAATAAACAATAAAATTAAGTAAATAAAATAAATAACAGAAAATTACCTAAAATGATGGGTTGTCTCCCATCCAGCGCTTAGTTTAACGTCTTAGCAAGACGTAACTTGGGGATTGTATTTTAAGTAAACTCAATGTCCCCTCATCATTGAGTCAATCATACCTACAAGTAAGACAAGGTTGTCTACCTATACTGTTTCAAACATGCCCTATTGATTTTTAAATTTTTCTGTACCAAAAACTAAGGGCATGCTTGAGGGTTTTAGATAACCCACATCTAGGTGCAAATCAAATAATTAAGGCATCAAAACATAATTGTACCTAGATCAAACAAAGAAACTAACTCTTGAGATTGTAATTAAAACATTAAAATTTTGGAGATAGTTTTAGTTTTTTTTTTGTTTTTTTTGTTTTTTTTAAAGTTAAAATAACATAATCAGTATTAACCAAGAGTGTTCCCAGGAAAGAATGGTGGGGCAAAGGCTCCTTAAAAACCATCCTCCTAGACAGAACAACGTTCCCAGGAAAGACTAGTGGCACAAAGGCATCCAGGAACTAGTCTCCTAGACAGAACTCCCTTAGATCTTTACTTTTCATGTTATTAAAGTTAAGTTAATTAAGTTATATTAAGTAAAAAATTTAAGTTAATTAAGTAAAAGAAAATCTAAGTTAATTAAGTTAAGTTAATTAAAAAGCTAAGTTGGTTAAGTTAAAAAAATCTAAATTAATTAAAAAGGTAAGTTAATCAAAGTTAATTAAAAAGTTTAAGTTAATTAAGTTAAGTTAATTAAAAAGCTAAGTTAAAAATCTAAGTTAGTTAAGTAAAAAAAAATCTAAGTTAATTAAAAAGTTAAGTTAATTAAGTTAAGTAAACTAAAAATATAAGTTAATTAAGTTAATGAAAAATCTAAGTTAATTAAAAAAAAACTAAGTTAATTAAGTTAGTAAAAATCTAAGTTAATTAAGTTAAATAAAAATTAAGAGAAAAAAAAATAGTTAAAGAACAAAAAAATAATAATAAAATAAAAATAAATAATAAAAATAAAAATAAATAAAATTAAAATTGAAATAAAATAAAATAAAATAAAGTTAAAATTTTAAATAAAAACTTAAAATTAAATGAAAATTAAAAATTAAGTTTTTTTTATTTATTTTTTTTTTCAATTTTTTTTTACTATTCATGAATTGTAATTTTATTTTGCTATCTATACTATAAATTTTATTTATTTATTTCAACTTAAAATTTTTGAAATTAAAATTTTTTTTTTCTTTTTTTTTTACTATTCATGAACGGTAATTTTATTTTACTATTCACGCTATATTATTTCTTATTAACTTAAAAATTTTTTGTTTTTGTTTTTTTTTGTTTTTTTACTATTCATGAACGGTAAAATGTTTTACTTCAAATTTCAAATTTCTAAATTATTTTACAATTAAAAAAAATTAATTTTTAATTTTTTAATTTTTTAACTTTTTAATTTTTTTAATTTTTTTTATTTCTTATGAAATTTGAAATTTGATTATTATTATTTTCTATTAAAACAAAAAAAAATCACAATTATTTACAACACAAAAATGTTTCTAAAATTTTGATAAATAATTTAAAAACCGCTATTCCTTCCCCGGCAACGGCGCCAAAAACTTGATGACCAAATCCCCGGCAACGGCGCCAAAAACTTGATGACCAAATCCCCGGCAACGGCGCCAAAAACTTGATGACCAAATCCCCGGCAACGGTGCCAAAAACTTGATGACCAAATCCCCGGCAACGGCGCCAAAAACTTGATGAGCGAAAACCGGCATCGCCGATTCTTGCCAATACTTTGGTTTTAATATTTATAAAACTCTCGCAAGTGCACAAATCATTTCGTAGAAAATGATAAGTATACTCCCAAGGTCGATCTAAGGAAGGAATGTGTGTGGTTTTTAATTTATTATTCAAACTTCTAAAAACGAAATTAAATCCTAAACATCCTGTCACGATATTTTGGGGTTTTGTGTTTTTAATCTAATTACATAAAATTAACCATAGATTCAATAAACATTCATACAAATGTTATCATTTATAATGACGGAGTATTTATGGATATAATAACTAAGTTAATTATGCTTGCTCATATTATCTAGGTTATTAAAGATATGAATTGATATTTATTGATTCTTCCTTTTTTGTATGAATACCACCTTTGGTGGGGTTAGATATTCTTGGTTAACTAAACAAATCAATTAACACCTATGGGTGGGGTTGATAACTAATATGCTTAATTAAATTAATTTCTTTTTCTAAGAGATTGAAAATGAACCATTTAAATGCCACCTTTGGTGGGGTTAGACAGTTTAAACTTTATTCAAGGTGTCCAAATTAAACCCAAGAATTTAGTTATCCGAGTACTAACTTTCAAGTTTTAAAATCACTACCGAAAACATGTCGTCAATAAATTTTCAGATAATAATTCTTATAAAAACTTTTGAAATAGAGCTTCACTCTAACTACCGGGCGATTGTACCATCAAATAAAAGAGCACTACTCTAAATCAGACCGGATAACTAAACCTTAAAATCTAATTTTCAGGTTTAAGTTTGTAATGAAAAATAATATATTTCTCTCTAACATTCTTAATATAAAATCATGAATAAAAATAAAATCAATTCATTTTAGAGATTTTTACCTTTTTAATATTTCGCAAGCATAACAACGTTATTATTACATCATGTTTACTAAATAGCCAGCACAGTTAAATTTAACCACAGACAAATTAAATATAACATGTAAGAATAAAGCATAAAAATAACTATAAAGAAAATAAAATCCTTACAGAACTTCGACGCTATTCCCGCTGCTGGCAAAACTCCAAGCGGAATTTGCACTCCCATTTATTGAATCAAAGAGCTAAAATATTACAAAAACATAACTAGTTCTTCCCCAAAAGGGAAGAACTCTAAATCTAAGAGAAATTAACTAAGAAAAGCTAAAAACTAAGAAAACATAAGAAAAACTAAGAAAAACTAAAAATCTAAGAAAAGAGAGAAAAGAATGTATTTGGAGGTTTTGAAGGTGTGTTTTGAAGTGAAGGGAAGGGGGGTATTTATAGGTGAGGATGGAGAGAAAAAAATGTAAAAACGCGTATTGGAATTGCTGAGGTCATTAATGACGTCATGGGACGGCTGCATGTGAAAAATGGGTGTCGGCGCGCGCGGATGAACAGTACCCGCGCGCGCAGTGCTGTGCGCATGAACAGTACCCCCCGCGCAGTGCTGCGCGGATGAACAGTGCCGCGCGCGCAGCTTGGGGCGGAGCTGGGCGCTGGGGCGCGGCGGCGCGTTTTTCTCCTTTTTGACATTTTTGACCTTTTTGACCCATTTTGTCCAATTTTTCCATATTTGTCGACCTTTCCACATTTATTTATTAATATATTTGTGATTTATTGCTTCCAGTATTCCTCTTTGAGTCTTTAAGTTGCATTTTTAAGCCAAAATACCTGAAAAACAATAAAAATACCCGTGATTCCGAAAAAGACAAATTTATATAAATATATGATAAAACATATAAATATATATATATTTTTAATCAATTAATTTTCATAAAATCATGGTTATTTTAGTGCTTTTTGAGCACTCATCAACGAGGTAGATTGAATGTGATTGATTGAACCTAAATCTTCTATTTATCTACCCCATATTAAAATTAATTATGAGAGGACTGAGATTGATGTAGTCATTACTCGATCGATGTACCTCATTAATAAATATAGTCTTTGCTCGATCAATCGAGCATATATACTAAAAGTTTCTACATGTCCAATATAAAATCTAATTTGAATAAGAACAAAAATATATCTGAAATATATTCATTTAAAGCTCGGTAGTTACTTCAACATGAAAGTGACATTGGAAAATGAGCTTGGAAACTAAATTACATTTAAATATTTTGTTCACAAATATTGTCAAGAATCATAAACATTAAAGAATATAATTATTCAAATATTTATCAAAAAGTATGCAATGTAGTGTATTGGTTAACAAATCTCTCAAAAACTTAAGCTATTGAAAGATGAACTAATATTATCTTTATGCATTCTAACTATGTTACTTGGACTCTGAAGTGTGTATGTCTAAACAACATGATATGGACAAGGATGTGAGCGTGTTTCAAAATTTAAAATATCTTATATTATGAATTTATTGGAAAATCCAATGAAGCTTTAGTTGTTATATTTCTTTCTTCTATACATAATGTCTTCATTGTACCCAATCTCTTATCCTTTTGGGTACCCTAACTATTACAAGAGTAAGAGTGACAACAACTTATTTATGAGCTTAAGATTTGTCTAAGGTGCCACATTTCTCACATTTTTTTAATGGTGATTCATTGATTTTTTTTGCAAAAAGCATGTTGTAGGAGGTTTCAAGGATAAAGCATGTTTTTGGCTCTGTATGAAAAAGCTTATGGATAGGTGGTTAATTATTAGAAATCATCAATATTCTTCAATGCTAATATGGATGGGAAAAGTGAACAACTCTGAATAGTTCCTTGGGTATTAGTTTAGCTTCTAGGTTTGACAAGTATCTTGGCCTTCTAGCTCTTATTAATCGGGCAAAAAAAAATCAATTACATTGTTGAAAAGGTTAGGAAGAAGATCTCACGTTGGGTAGAGAAATAACTTTCTTTGGAAGGTAAAAAGGTCCTATTCAAAGCAATTTATAATGCAGTTCTTAACTATGTCATGCAATATTTTATGCTTCCTCTTGGCCTTTGTGAAGAGATTGAGAAAAAATGTAGCAATTTTGGTAGGTTTCATCCAATGATCAATGCAAAATCCATTGGCTTTGATAGTAAAGTCTCACATGAAGTGAACTTAAGGATGGCTTAGGTTCTAAATATTTACACTTGTTTAATTTAGCTATTGTAGTTATGCAATGTTGGAGAATTATTTTGATGTCGAGTAGCTTAATAGCTCAAGTTTTCAAGTGTTGATACTTTCATAATGATTCCTTCGAGGAAAGATTGTGGTATTCACCTTCCTAGGTATGGGAAGGTGATGAACGAAAACCGGCATCGCCGATCTTCGCAAATACTTTGGTTTTAATATTTATAAAACTCTCGCAAGTGCACGAATCATTTCGAAGAAAATGATAAGTATACTCCCAAGGTCGATCTAAGGAAGGAATGTATGTGGTTTTTAATTTATTATTCAAACTTTTAAAAACGAAATTAAATCCTAAACATCCTGTCACGATAGTTTGGTTTTTGTGTTCCTAATCTAATAACATAAAATAAACATATATACAGATTAATTAAATATAATCTAATAACATAAAAATAAACATAGATACAAATTCAATAAATAATTATCTAAAAATAAACATATATACGGATTCAATAAATATTCATGCAAATTTTTATCATTTATATTAGCGGAGTATTTATGGATATAATAACTAAATTAATTATGCTTGCTCATATTAACTAGGTTATTAAAGATATAAATTGATATTTTATTGATTCTCTCTTTTTTATATAAATACCACCTTTGGTGGGGTTAGATATTCTTTGTTAACTAAACAAATCAATTAACACCTATGGGTGGGGTTGATAACTAATATGCTTAATTAAATTAATTCCTTTTTCTAAGAGATTGAAAATGAACCATTTAAATGCCACCTTTGGTGGGGTTAGACAATTTAAACATTATTCAAGGTGTCCAAATTAAACTTAAGAATTTAATTATCCGAGTACTAACTTTCAAGTTTTAAAACCACTATTGAAAACATGTTGTCAATACATTTTCACATAATAATTCTTATAAAAACTTTTGAAATAGAGTTTCACTCTAACTACCGGGCGATTGTACCAACAAATAAAAGAGCACTACTCTAAATTAGACCGGATAACTAAACCTTAAAATCTAATTTTCGGGTTTAAGTTTGTAATGAAAAATAATATATTTCTCTCTAACATTCTTAATATAAAATCTTGAATAAAAACAAAATCAATTCATTTTAAAGATTTTTACCTATTTAATATTTCGCAAGCATAACAACGTCGTTATTACATCATTTTTACTAAACAGCTAGCATAGTTAAATTTAACCACAGACAAGTTGAATATAACATGTAAGAATAAAGCATAAAAATAACTGTAAAGAAAATAAAATCCTTACAGAACTTCGACGCTATTCCCGTTGCTAGAAAACCTCCGAGCGGAATTTGCACTTCCATATATTGAATCAAAAACTAAATTATTACAAAAACATTACAAGTTCCTCTCAAAAAGAGAAGAACACTAAAACTAAGAGAATTGAACTAAAAACTAAGAAGGAAACTAAGAAAAACTTAGAAACTAAGAAAGAAACTAAGGAAAACTCAAAAAACTAAGAAATGAGAGAAAGAAAGAAGAGAGAAGTGTGGTTTTAAGGTGTGATTTGAAGTGAAGGGAAGGGGGGTATTTATAGGTGAGGATGGAGAGAAAAAGTAGAGAAAAAAATGTTAAAAAAATGAAAAAACGCGTATTATTGATTGCTGACGTCATTTGATGACGTCAGCATGACATGGGGCGGCTGCACAGTACCGGGTATGAACAGTACCGCGGCTGTACAGTACCGGGTATGAACAGTGCCGAGGATGAACAGTGCCGCGTCTGATGAACAGTGCCGAGTCTGATGAACAGTACCCAGTCTGATGAACAGTACCCAGTCTGATGAACAGTGCCGAGTCTGATGAACAGTGCCGCGTCTCATGAACAGTGCCGAGTCTGATGAACAGTACCGTGGATGAACAGTGCCGCGCGCTGCTGCTTGGGGCGGTGCCGGGCGGTGGGGCGCGGCGGCCGGGCGGCGCGGCGGCGCGATTTTCGTCTTTTTGACATTTTTGACCTTTTCGACCCATTTTGTCCAATTTTTCCATATTTGTTGACCTTTTCCCACTTATTTATTAATATATTTGTGATGTATTGCTTCAAGTATTCCTGTTTGAGTCTTTAAATTGCGTTTTTAAGCCAAAATACCTGAAAAACAATAAAAATACCCGTGATTCCGAAAAAGACAAATTTATATAAATATATGATAAAACATATAAATATATGTATTTTTAATCAATTAATGTGCATAAAATCATGGTTATTTTAGTGCTTTTTGAGCACTCATCACAACCCCCAACCAGCTTCTTGCTAGTCTCTTAGCAAGAGAAGCGATAAAAGCTAAAATTTAAACTATCCTAAATCACTTTCGTGGATTGAAACGGTTGCATTTAGCCTATGCAACAAGCCGTTAAACCCCTAGGTTGCCCTAGTGGACGAGTTTGAGTCTCGTGAGGGTTTTCAGTAATGATACCCACAAACATTGAACTAAATGTAAAGATAAAAACAATCAAATCAAAAATTAAAATTACAACACAATCAAAAATTAATTTAAGAATAAAAGAACACAACATATCACAAAAATATCTCATACTTTTTAATCTCCTTTAAGATCATAATTAAAATCTCAAGCATAAGTTATTTTAATCTCTTTAAACAATCATGATTTTATTACAATAATTAGTCGAAAATCATTTTCATATTTCATTTCAAAAATGTATCAATTTAATTTTACCCAATTTCAGTGTCATGAATCAGAATTCGCTTCGACTCTATTCCTCACAAGTCAATACTCTCAAAGCACTGAATCCTATGGGTTCAAACACTCATACTAATTTATATGCGAAAGAGTTGATGTATAGAAATGAACTAATATGTTCGCATATGTATAAAGAATAAAGGCTCAAAGTGTTATTTTAACATTGATCTCATGAAAGGAATCGAATGTATAAATTATAAAGATATCATATACAAAAATTATTTTCATGCATAAATCAAACTCATTAAGAAAGAATTTCAAGATATATGCTTTTACAAATGAAGAAATTGCAATGACTTTTTAGGGAATTACTTCCTATATCTTTCTTTTGTAATTAGCCTTTACTCACAACTTTGTAGGCAATGTGGGTCATAGTATGTAGATGATACTATTTTTTATCTCTCTATTTTTTTTATTTTTTTTTTTGTAGATATTTTTCAATATATGTATTTTTTTAGAGAGTCAACCCATGTACAGATTGTACATTTTTTTGGATTTTGGTGAGTGGTTAATTTTGTGTCTTTTCTGTTTGATCTCGGTTTAGGTAACCCCAGATATGTCTTTTTGTTTTTGTAGCAGTCATGCATGAATGAGATATAAGCATATACTATCAATTTCTACTCAAATCGTTTAATCTAAACAAAAAATAATAATAAAAAAATATATGATACTCTATTAAGATGAAAAAAAAAATTCATACATTCAATGCTAATACCTATAGAGATCATCTAAACTTTTTGAATAAATAAGAAATGTGTTTGGAGTAGAAAAAATATATATTTCACTCTGAATAAAAGAAATTAGGCTCAAATTATATCTCACAAGGGTAGTCTCCACTAAAACAAAATTCATAAATACCGATTTTGGGTTTAATCTAATTTCCACATTTTATCAAGAAATACTAGTTATGACAAAAACTAACTAATTATCAAAAATAATTACACAATATTTCATGATATGTTTTCAAAAATTAATCTAACAGTACCAAAGACTTAACTATTTACTTAAATTTGATTTAAAGAAATGATAAATTTTTGTGAGAATTTTTTTTATTTTTTTTGATTTTTATATATATAGCATGGTAACTTTTCACCACCCCCAACCTAGAACTTACATTGTCCTCAATGTAACAACTGCAAATTAAAGATAAAGAGAAAAGAGGAGAAAGATTACCTATTTCTTGAGAATGTGTAAGTAGTAATGAAGAAATGCAGGTGCATCCATCATATTCATCATTAAAGTGTATACAGACAGATCGCTGTGAACTTCTAACATCTCAACAAATATTTTAGTTTTAACAAATTTAAAAATTATTCACATACAAGTAAACTAAAATAAGCAATAAAATTAAGTAAATAAAACAAATAACAATAAAAAAATTACCTAACATGATGGGTTGCCTCCCATCCAGCGCTTAGTTTAACGTCTTAGCAAGACGTATCTTTTTGGTGCTAAGGGTTACTCAGCCAAATGCAATCCATTTCAGCAATGTTGTTTGGTTCTTCCACATAAGGCTTGACACGATGGCCATTAACTTTGAACGTTTTTTGTGTCTTGGAGTCCAATAGTTCTACTACTCCATGTTCAGATACCTGAACTATTTTGAATGGTCCATCCCATCTTGATCTTAGCTTTCCTGGAAACAATCTCAAACGAGAGTTAAATAAAAGAACTTTTATTCCAGGGTGAAGAGTCTTAGGAACTAGCCTCTTGTCATGATAGCGCTTAGTACGCTCCTTGTATAATTTGGCATTCTCATAGGCTTCATTCCTAATTTCTTCCAACTCATGAAGCTGGAGTACTCGTTTTTCACCTGCTTTATCTAAATCCATGTTTAGTTCTTTAATTGCCCAATAAGCCTTGTGTTCAAGTTCAACTGGAAGGTGGCACGCTTTCCCAAAGATTAACCGGTAAGGGCTCATCCCAATAGGTGTTTTGTAAGCGGTGCGGTATGCTCATAAGGCATCATTTAACTTAAATGCCCAATCCTTCCTTGAAGGACGCACAGTGCGTTCCAGTATTCCCTTGATTTGCCTATTACTTACTTCCACTAATCCGGAAGTTTGAGGATGATATGGAGTAGCTACCTTATGTGTGATGTTGTACTTGTTTAGTACTCCATCAAAGAGTTTGTTACAAAAATGGCTACCTCCATCACTTATTATAGCTCTAGGCGTTCCGAACCTACTGAATATGAAATCTTTCAAGAATTTCACAACAACATTAGCATCATTGGTTTTGGTGGGGATAGCTTCTACCCACTTGGACACATAATCCACAGCAACCAAAATGTATTGAAAACCATTAGATGGGGGAAAAGGACCCATAAAGTCAATCCCCCATACGTCAAAGAGTTCAACAACTAAATTAGATGTCAAAGGCATTTCATCTCTTTTGCTTATGTTTCCTGTTCTTTGACATCTATCACATTGTGCACAAAAAATATGAGCATCTTTAAAAAGAGTGGGCCAAAAGAATCCAGACTGTAATATCTTACGGGCTGTCTTTTCTCCTCCAAAATGACCCCCACAATGAAGTTCATGACAAAAAGTCAGAATGCTCTTATGTTCTTCTTCAGGTACACATCTCCGGATGACTTGATCTTGACCAATCTTGTATAAATAAGGGTCATCCCAGAAATAGTCCTTAATAGTTTTGAAAAACCTTTTCTTTTCCTGATATGAAGTGTTAGGTCGCAAAACACCAGTGGCAAGATAGTTTACAATATCAGCGTACCATGGGTTCGGACCTATGAAAAATAACTGTTCATCAGGAAAGGTTTCAACTATATCGTCATTACTCTCATCTTTAAGAGAATTAAAGTCAGAAATCAACCTAGACAAATGGTCAGCTACTAAGTTTTCACTGCCTTTCTTATCCTTGATTTCTAGGTCAAATTCTTGTAAGAGTAGGACCCACCTGATTAACCTTGGCTTGGCATTTGGTTTACTTAATAGGTATCTTAAAGCAGCATGATCAGAATGCACAATCACTTTAGATCCTACTAAATAAGACCGAAATTTGTCTAAAGAGAATACTATAGCCAAGAATTCCTTTTCAGTGGTGGTGTAATTCATCTGGGCATCATTGAGTGTTTTGCTAGCATAGTAGATGACATGTAAACGCTTTTCCACTCTTTGTCCCAGGACTGCTCCTATTGCATAATCAGAAGCGTCACACATTATTTCAAAGGGTAAAGACCAGTTTGGTGCCATTATAACAGGGGTAGATGTGAGTTTATCTTTCAAGGTATTAAAGGAGGTAAGGCAGTCATTGTTGAAATCAAAATCAGCATCTTTGGATAGCAAGTTACATAATGGACGACTTATTTTAGAGAAATCTTTAATAAATCGTCTGTAGAATCCTGCATGTCCCAAGAAGCTTCTTATCCCCTTCACAGATGTAGGGGGAGGTAGTTTGGATATCAATTCAACTTTTGCCTTATCAACTTCAATACCCTTGTTTGAAATTATATGTCCTAAAACTATCCCTTGTTGAACCATAAAATGACTTTTCTCCCAACTAAGGGTTAGATTGCATTCAATGCATCTTTCTAAAACCAAAGTCAATTTATGTAAGCAATCATCAAATGAGTTTCCAAAGACAGAGAAATCGTCCATGAAAATCTCAATGAATTTCTCCACCATGTCCGAGAAAATGGATATCATGCATCTCTGGAACGTGGCAGGGGCATTGCATAACCCAAATGGCATTCTGCGAAAAGCAAATGTCCCAAAAGGACATGTAAATGTGGTCTTTTCCTGATCTTCTGGTGCTATGGGTACTTGATAATATCCAGACAGTCCATCCAAAAAACAGTAAAATTCGTGCCCAGCTAATCTTTCCAACATTTGATCAATGAATGGAAGAGGAAAGTGATCCTTTTTCGTATATAAATTTAGTTTCCTAAAATCTATACACATTCTCCATCCAGTGATTATTCTAGTGGGCACTAATTCACTTTTGTCATTCTTAACAACTGTTATCCCAGATTTCTTTGGTACCACATGCACTGGACTAACCCACTTACTATCTGCAATAGGATAGATAATCCCTTCTTCTAATAATTTAAGAATTTCCTTTTTAACTACCTCTTGCATGTTTGGGTTTAGTCTTCTTTGGGCCTCTCGTACAGGTTTAGCACCATCCTCCAAGTTGATCTTGTGCATACACATTGTTGGACTAATGCCTCTTATATCACCTATACTCCAACCTATAGATTTCTTAAACTGTTTAAGCACTTTGATGAGTTCCTTTTCTTGTGGTTTGGTCAAGGTTGAAGAAATTATCACTGGATAAGTTTCTCCCTCTCCCAAAAACACATATTTTAAGTGCTCAGGTAAGTCTTTGAGTTCAAGTTCAGGTGGATTGGCCTCTTTAATAGATGAAGAACTGGGTAGATTTAAAAGTGAACTAGATTTTGTCATCACTTCATTATTGTCTAGTTGTTCAAGGTACCCCTTAATTTCTTCATCTAAATCTTCTTCAACCTTTTCAAGTGTAAGAACGGTTTCAAGCTTGTCTTCTATTCTGGTTCGGAAAAAGGTGTTTTGGACAAGATTATCCAAAGGATCAACATCGAATATTTCATCGATGGCAGAAATAGAAGGGAAAGGTGAAGAATCAAAAACTTTAAAATGAACAGTCTCTCCTAAGACTGTCATTGTCAAATTTCCATCTTGGACATCAATAATAGTTTTAGTAGTTGCCATAAATGGTCTACCAAGCAATATTGTGTGCTCTCTGTCCAATGCTGGATTTTCTTGCATATCCAGAACCACAAAGTCAACAGGTATTATCAGTTTGTCTACCTGTACCAAAACATCCTCAACTATTCCCTCTGGATATTTAAGAGATCTATCTGCAAGTTGAAGGGACATAGTTGTGGGTTTTAAATCCCCTAGATTGAGTTGTAAGAATATAGAGTAGGGCATCAAATTTATACTAGCACCTAAATCAAGCATTGCTTTAGCAACCTTCCTATCCCCCATAGTTATGTTTATAATAAAACTTCCAGGGTCTTTCAACTTAGGGGGTAGTTTGTGCTGAAGTACAGCGCTAGAAATTTCTGATACTACTACTCGTTCATTCAGTTCATACCTCCTTTTCTTAGTGTTCAACTCTTTGAAAAACTTGGCATATGAAGGCACATTCATGATCACTTCTAATAATGGTAAATTAATATTTACTTTAGAGAGCATATTAAAAAGATCATTGAATTGCTTATCTTGTTTGGATTCTTTCAACCGGTGGGGAAAAGGTACTTGTATCTGGTGTGGTTCTGTTGTCTTTTGAATTTTGGGGGTGTCAGATGACCCCCCAATGAGTTTTTCAGAAGGCTTGTTAAGTTTAACACCTGTTTCTCCTTTTTGCGAGATTTGAGTATCGCCTTCTCTGTTACCTGAACTACAAGGTAGATTGTTAGAGATTTCAGGTAAACTGGTATTGACTACCTTACCACTTCGAAGGGTTCTAACATCCTTTGCTTGTTCTGGTTGACTGGGCAACTTTCCTGGTTCTTTCTTTTGCATTTGTTCAGCCAGTTTCCCAACTTTAGATTCAATCCTTTTAACCGAAGCCTCCATGGTGTTCAACCTTTGATTTGTCATCAATTGGTTGTCACGACTAACTTGAATAAAAGCATTCAAGCTATCTTCTAAGGTTGGCTTAAAAGATTGGCTTGGTGGGTAAGGGTGGTTGTTATCCAGCCTTAGTGTTGGATATTGGGTGTAGGCTGGGTGATTATAGGTGTTTGGATGATACCTTTGAAAAGATTGGACTTCCTCTATGGCATCGACACTAGAATCACAAGTATTTGAACAATTATGAGTACCATGCCCAATTGAACAACACACTTCACATACCTCTTGATTTGAAATTTGGTGGGAAGTGAGGAATTTCACTTGTTTAGTCAATTCAGCAAGTTGCAAGGTTATCTCATTATCAGAGCCGACTTCATTGACCTTTGCTTTCCTTCTACCACCTCTTTGTTGGGAATTAGAACCCAACAGCTCATAAAGATTATAGGTTTCCTCTGCGGTCTTTTCTCCTACAGCACCTCCAGCAGCATTATCAACCATGTATTGACTCTGTAGTGTCAATCCATCATAAAAGAATTGGTTTTGTAGCTGTAATGGAAAGCTATGATTTTGACATTGAATGAAAAGGAGTTTGAATCGTTCCCAAGCTTCATGAAAGGGCTCTTCATACATTTGAGAAAATGTTGCTATCTTTGTTCTTAGATCAACAGTCTTTTGATGGGAATAGAACCTACCCATAAAAATTTCATAGACTGCCTCCCAAGTTTTAAGAGAACCTGACTGTAGAGTAATGAACCATGACCAAGCTTTATCTTTGAGAGTGTAAGGAAAACACCTCATCCTAAGTTGATCTTCATTAATTGCATGTAGTGGAAAGGTTTGGACAATAGCATAGAATTCTCGAATGAAATGCAAAGGGTCTTCATTAGGGATACCGTAAAAGGAAGGCAACAAAGAATAATGAATCTTTTTCAATTCATAATTCCTTGCAGCCTCTTGTAATTGGATACCGGAAGGTACATTGCCAATGATTGGCATTGTATATTCTTTCATCTTTTTCCGCCTATCTTCAGCATCTCCCATGGTTGTTTGTAGTTGAAAATGATCCTCCTCCTATTGTGTATCAACATTTTGCTTTTAGTAGCTATCTCTAAGAAATATTTATAACTTGATAAAACGTAAAAGCAAAAAGTGCAAGGAACCTAATATTTTTTTTTTTTTTTTTTTAAATTTAAGCGAATGGACAGAATTTTTGAAACAAACGAATTTTATTTCATCTGAATTTTTATTACACGCAAACTAAAACAAAGGAAAATACAATAATGGGTGACCTCCCATACAGGACTAAAATTTATCGTCTTCTAGTAAGACGTTGCTTGGAGATTGCAGAATGAAAAACTCAATGTCTCCTCTTCATTGAATTCATTTAAGTTTCAAATTAGTCTTTGCCTTTTTGCAAATGTTCAACTAACTGTTCAACTTGAACTTCCACCTTTTTGATAGAAGCTTCCACAGAGTCCAATCGTTGATTGGTTTTAGATTGATTATCCCTACAGACTTGAATAAAAGAATTCAAGTTGTCCTCCAGCGTTGGTTTATTGGGAATGCTTCTTGGAATAGGTGGGTGGAATTGCTGGCCTGCCTGGTTTGAGCTTTGAGTGAAAGGAGGGTTGTTTTGCCTCCAGGAGAAATTTGGATGACTTCTCCACCCAGGATTATAGGTATTTGAGTTGGGATCAAACCTTGGTCTTTGTTGATATGCTCCCAACACATTGACCTGTTCAGGTCCAGTTGTTTCTCCTTGATATGGACAGGCTTCAGTACCATGTCCCATGTTGCTGTACAAACCATATTGTTCATTATTGGTGTTGGTTTGTGTAGCGAGAAGGGCAACTTGCTTAGTCAGTTGAACAAGTTGTTGTTGAACTTCATTACTGGAGTCGATTTCATGAACTCCAGCTTTTCTCACTCGGGAGCTTTTCTGTTGGGAATTAGCACCCAACATCTCAAAAAGGTTATACGTCTCTGAGGCAGTTTTTTCTCCTATTGCTCCTCCTGCAGCGTTGTCGACAATGAACTGACATTGTTGTGTAAGTCCATCGTAAAAGAATTGGTTCTGCAACTGCAGGGGAAAGCTATGATGGGGACACTGAGTGAGAAACATTTTGAACCTATCCCAAGCTTCATGGAATGGCTCTCCATCCATCTGAGAGAAAGTAGCAATCTTTCCTCTCAACTCTGATGTTTTTTGATGGGAATAGAATTTTCCCATGAATTTGTTGTAAATGTTACCCCATGTCATCAGAGAACCTGGGGGAAGTGACATCAACCAAGCTTTGGCCTTATCCTTTAGAGTGTAGGGAAAACATCTCATCCTAAGTTGATCCTCGTTTAGAATACCGAGGGGGAATGTTTGGACCGTAGCATAGAAATCTCTCATAAAGGAAAGAGAATCTTCATTAGGTAACCCATAAAAGGAAGGAAGCATAGAAAAATGAATATTTTTAAGGTCGTAATTCCGAGCAGCCTCCCCCAACTGGATAGCGGCAGTTGCCGTGCCTATTACCGGTCTTGCAAACTCTTTCATTGTGGTTTCCCTAATATGTTGGTTTTCCTCCATTTCTTTTGGTTCTAGTAAAGGATTAAGACTTGGTTCTATGTTTGGCTCAAAAACAGGTTGATGGGTAGAATCCAGTTTTGTTGACACTTGTTTAAATTTATGAAATTTATTTACATATGGTGTAAGGGGGTTTCCTAAGGATCTCCTATCACGCATAGACTATTGTAAACGTAAATTTAAAACTCCTGTCAACAAAATAAAAAAAATTTAGATAAAATTTACATGTTATTTTATACAAAACACTAAACAAAACTAGTTAAACCCTAAAAAAAAGAAAATTTTTTTTTTATTTTTTTTTTATTTTTTTATTTTTTTTGAAACATAATTAGTATTAACCAAGAGTGCTCCCAGGAAAGAATGGTGGTGCAAACGGCACCTTAAATACCATTCTCCTAGCCAGAGCAACGTTCCCAGGAAAGACTAGTGGCACAAAGGCTTCCAAGAACTAGTCTCCTAGACAGAACTCCCTTAGATTTTTACTTTTTATGTTATTTAGTTAATTAGGTATAAATTCAAGTAATGTTTTTTTTTTTTTTTTTTATGAACGGTAATTTTATTTTACTATTCACGCTATATAATGTCTTATTAACTTAAAACTTTTTTTTTGAAATTTAAGTTTTTGAAATTTTTTTTCTTTTTTTTTATGAACGGTAATTTTATTTTACTATTCACGCTATATTATTTCTTATTAACTTAAAATTTTTTATATTTTGAATTTTGAATTTTTTTTTTCTTTGTTTTGTTTTTTTTTTTTTTTTTTTACTATTTATGAACGGTAAATTTTTTTACTTCAAATTTCAAATTTCTAAATTATTTTACAAAAAAAATTATTATTTTTTTATTTTTTATTTTTTATTTTTTATTTTTTTATTTTTTTTTATTTTTTATTTTTATTTATTATGAATTTTGAAATTTGATTATTATTAAAATATCACAATTATTTACAGCACAAAAATGTTTTTAAAATTTTGATAAATAATTTAAAAACGCTATTCCTTCCCCGGCAACGGCGCCAAAAACTTGATGAACGAAAACCGGCATCGCCGATCTTCGCAAATACTTTGGTTTTAATATTTATAAAACTCTCGCAAGTGCACGAATCATTTCGAAGAAAATGATAAGTATACTCCCAAGGTCGATCTAAGGAAGGAATGTATGTGGTTTTTAATTTATTATTCAAACTTTTAAAAACGAAATTAAATCCTAAACATCCTGTCACGATAGTTTGGTTTTTGTGTTCCTAATCTAATAACATAAAATAAACATATATACAGATTAATTAAATATAATCTAATAACATAAAAATAAACATAGATACAAATTCAATAAATAATTATCTAAAAATAAACATATATACGGATTCAATAAATATTCATGCAAATTTTTATCATTTATATTAGCGGAGTATTTATGGATATAATAACTAAATTAATTATGCTTGCTCATATTAACTAGGTTATTAAAGATATAAATTGATATTTTATTGATTCTCTCTTTTTTATATAAATACCACCTTTGGTGGGGTTAGATATTCTTTGTTAACTAAACAAATCAATTAACACCTATGGGTGGGGTTGATAACTAATATGCTTAATTAAATTAATTCCTTTTTCTAAGAGATTGAAAATGAACCATTTAAATGCCACCTTTGGTGGGGTTAGACAATTTAAACATTATTCAAGGTGTCCAAATTAAACTTAAGAATTTAATTATCCGAGTACTAACTTTCAAGTTTTAAAACCACTATTGAAAACATGTTGTCAATACATTTTCACATAATAATTCTTATAAAAACTTTTGAAATAGAGTTTCACTCTAACTACCGGGCGATTGTACCAACAAATAAAAGAGCACTACTCTAAATTAGACCGGATAACTAAACCTTAAAATCTAATTTTCGGGTTTAAGTTTGTAATGAAAAATAATATATTTCTCTCTAACATTCTTAATATAAAATCTTGAATAAAAACAAAATCAATTCATTTTAAAGATTTTTACCTATTTAATATTTCGCAAGCATAACAACGTCGTTATTACATCATTTTTACTAAACAGCTAGCATAGTTAAATTTAACCACAGACAAGTTGAATATAACATGTAAGAATAAAGCATAAAAATAACTGTAAAGAAAATAAAATCCTTACAGAACTTCGACGCTATTCCCGTTGCTAGAAAACCTCCGAGCGGAATTTGCACTTCCATATATTGAATCAAAAACTAAATTATTACAAAAACATTACAAGTTCCTCTCAAAAAGAGAAGAACACTAAAACTAAGAGAATTGAACTAAAAACTAAGAAGGAAACTAAGAAAAACTTAGAAACTAAGAAAGAAACTAAGGAAAACTCAAAAAACTAAGAAATGAGAGAAAGAAAGAAGAGAGAAGTGTGGTTTTAAGGTGTGATTTGAAGTGAAGGGAAGGGGGGTATTTATAGGTGAGGATGGAGAGAAAAAGTAGAGAAAAAAATGTTAAAAAAATGAAAAAACGCGTATTATTGATTGCTGACGTCATTTGATGACGTCAGCATGACATGGGGCGGCTGCACAGTACCGGGTATGAACAGTACCGCGGCTGTACAGTACCGGGTATGAACAGTGCCGAGGATGAACAGTGCCGCGTCTGATGAACAGTGCCGAGTCTGATGAACAGTACCCAGTCTGATGAACAGTACCCAGTCTGATGAACAGTGCCGAGTCTGATGAACAGTGCCGCGTCTCATGAACAGTGCCGAGTCTGATGAACAGTACCCGTGGATGAACAGTGCCGCGCGCTGCTGCTTGGGGCGGTGCCGGGCGGTGGGGCGCGGCGGCCGGGCGGCGCGGCGGCGCGATTTTCGTCTTTTTGACATTTTTGACCTTTTCGACCCATTTTGTCCAATTTTTCCATATTTGTTGACCTTTTCCCACTTATTTATTAATATATTTGTGATGTATTGCTTCAAGTATTCCTGTTTGAGTCTTTAAATTGCGTTTTTAAGCCAAAATACCTGAAAAACAATAAAAATACCCGTGATTCCGAAAAAGACAAATTTATATAAATATATGATAAAACATATAAATATATGTATTTTTAATCAATTAATGTGCATAAAATCATGGTTATTTTAGTGCTTTTTGAGCACTCATCAGAAGGGTTTACTCAAGCAAAGAAGCTAATAGAGGTTAGATTGAGATGGAAAATTATTGTAGATTCTCAAGTGAACCCATGGTTAGACTCTTAGGTTACCAAGGTCTAATGGTTTCAGGCCTTTTTAAAGCCAAGTTGAAAGTATTATGAGGGGGTGACTTAATGATTCATTGTATAAATTGTTGGAATGAAAGCCTTATTAATCATTTCCTCAATCCTAATAAGGCATGTCATATTCTATCGGTGAAGATTAATCATATTCATTATGATGGTAGTTTAATTTGGCATTTCAACCCCTAGGCTCTATATTGTGATTTTTTTGAATCATAGTAAGTTTTGCAGGTGGTATCACAAACATCATTTTCCATCAATAGAAACAAGTAAGTTCTCCCAACTAAAGGTTTCATTGAGTACAATAGCCGAGCCATAACCATGTTATTCTTTGATTTCTTTTTGTGGAGATATATGATACTGATTATGGTTGGTTCCTTTATCTCGCCTATGAGGTAAACTATTTTCCCTTTGTTGTCAATTACTAATTTAATAGATTGTATCTACTCACAATAATTATTTGTGTTGAGTTTTTCAAGTGTGAGTTGAATGGATGAGTTATTGAATCCTCTAGAACTCATGATTGATATTTCTTTTGTTTCTTAAACTGAGGAAATAGGTTCTCTGTTATTATTATTGATACCAGTCATTGGTGATAGAATTGGAGACATCTTGTTCTGCTACCATGTAGATTAAATAGAGAGTATTTTTTGATATTTTATAAATTGTATTCATAAACTTATTATATATAATACAAACTGGAAAACAAAAAAGCAAAACTATGCCTAATAATCACGAAGTAATTTGAATTATAGTGCTAATCTATTGAGCCCAATTATCTCTAACTGATTTTGTTCTTAAGATATTCCAAAGATAATTCAGGATTTCAACACATATATACCTACAATAACATATAAAATAGCCCCACTACTCATTTAATTCCCAATGAAAATAAGAAAAACTTGTGAAAGTTTATAATAACTATAGACCTTTTAATCCTAAAAGATTAACCTAATAGTTGGAGACACCTATAATCCTTATAAACTTTTTCCTCAATGTGAGACATTAACTCCAACAGAGCCAAAAGAGAATCAAAATCAACACTTGAACAATTTATAGCCAAAATTACTATTATGATTTATAGTGTCATAAATTAGCACTAGTGAAAACAAATTTTAAGTATAATTTGGTTACACAAATAAGTAATAATGGGTGAATACAAAATAGTAAGTAGTTAAAAAAAATAAATGGTAAACAAAGATTTAAATGATTTAACTTTTCAATATGAGAAGTCTACTCCACTGACGAGTGCAAATTGAGGAAAAATCCACTATCAAAATCCAAATGAAGAGTACAAATATCAATGTTCAAATAAGACATTTAAAATACCAAATCCCAAATACACCAAATTACTCTCTATAAAAATTGGTAATCAAGTCAACAAGAATTAATGATAAAATCTTTCCAATATTACTAGACAAAAAAGAGCAAGTGTGGTGGGAATTCATGTTCATGCATAAAGAAAAACTCCATGAACTATACCAGTGGGTGTTAGTGACTGATGACAAATGAATTAATCAAGTGAATGGATTGATTCAATAAGTTATGTTGCTTCTTTCTTATGGTGGCTAATAATCTCTCCAAAATGGCTTTATATGTATTCTCACTATTAATTTTCTACAATAATAACATAGGAAAATTGGTTACAATATTAATATTGAAGTTAAAATTACAAAAATACCCTTTTATTAAACCTAAGTTTTGAAGCCAAATGTAAATAAAAAATCTCTTCCATGGCTCAAAATGGAACCAAGTACATTAAATATGAAGTTCCTTTAAATATCGATTTGGTTGTTGCCCAACCAAGTCCAAGCAATGCTTGAACTTGTTAGTAAGAATTGGCCTGGTCAACATATCAAATATATTCTTTGTAGTGGTTATCTTCTTGACAACAATAGCACTCTAAGGTACAATGTCATGAACAAGTGATATTTGACATTGTTGTCTGTTTTGCAGAACATAAAAACGTGCAAGTATACACGGTCACAAGTAATAATATGATACATAAATTATCGTTCCCATAGAGAATTGTTACCAACTCTTGTTAATTACTAAAATTATTTAAACCTGATTTTATTCAAACAATCAATAATTTTATGCAGTTTGACTTAATTAATAATTTTGTCTTTTTAACAATTTTTTTATGAAAATTCTAGGATTGGAGTTTACCCAAATTAATTCACTAGAATATTTTATTCTCTCTTGATTTATGTTCTCATGTTTTAAGTTGTTAACCAAGAACTCCTAATTTATCCATATATCTCTTTCAAGCTCCATACAGACACATTCAGTTAAAATGATTCACTATATTCCTATGAGAATTAAATTCAACCAGATTTATTAAGTTCTGAGTTCTAAAAAAGTTACACATACAATAAAAGTATATTTCTATCCCTTATGTATATACGTTATTTTATCCCGAACAACACACAAAAATTCCTTTTTCAAGTTTATTTAAGTGCCACATATCAGTTAATTAATCTTTCGATAATTAAAAGCATTAAAAATAGATAAAATAAACAACTTAAAACAGTTCCACAAATCATTCAAAAATAATTAATTCAAGTTTCATAATTTACGCTACACTGCAATCCTAGAACAAATAGATTAGTTCATAGTAGAAATTAAAATTACAACACCACAAAAATAAAACATTGCAGAGAAAAATAATTTCTTCCCTTTCCTTCTTCTTCGTCAACTTCTTTCTCTGTAATTTCCCTAAGATAATACACATAAAAATGTCAAAATAAAACGTTCTACGTGTTAAACCAGACACGTAGTGAGGAAAAAAATGAAAAAATTCTCAAGAGAGAAATAATGAAAAACGAGAGAACTCTGTGCTAAAAAATAAAAATTGAAAGAAGAAGAACTCTCCAACCCCCGTCAATGATTTTTTGCGTAAAATATATCCCCACTTTCCAATTATTATTTTTTTATTAATTTTTTATTAGTGGGGGACAAAAATAAATGGGGGAATTAAAATAACACCACGCGTGAAAACCATTCTGCGCGTTTCTGATTTTTTTCTTTTTTTACGCATGCCACGTGTCGCCATGTGATTGGTTGCGAGAAATTCAGAGACACGTGGAAGCTTTTCATTGGATGGGCAGGTCGGGCGCATGGAGAACGGATGGACCGCAACGCACATGATTTTCTCGCGTTGAAACGTTTCAACGACTAGAAGTGGGCGTCGTTTCTACATTTTTATTTTACCAAATACATGCCACATGTTGTCATGTTATTGGTTGGAATATTTAGGAGACATGTGGCTGCTTTTTTGTCGTTGAAACGCGAGGGTGCATGCTATTTGGATAAAGCGCGTCGCATGGGATTTGTCGACGAGCGGCTCGGTGCACAACAGCTTGGTTCCACGTGCTTCAATCTGGACCATTCAACTGATCCAACGGTGAGCGATGCGCCTCGGGGAAATTCTGCGCAGCCGACATGTGGGTCCCACCCTGCACGCCAGTCTGTGCGGCCAGTGGGCCCCACGTGTGCCGAGCTACGCATTTCAGGAATTCCCGGCCCATTCTCTTTTGTTGCGTCTGGATTTCACGCGCCAAATCTTGACCGTTGATGAGATGATCGAGCGGTGTGTGTTGGGCGTTGTGACTGTCGCAAGTGGCTCTTCTCCTGCACAGAAATTCAACTTTTTATTAATTGTATTTTGACCCACAAATTTAATTCAAATTAATTTCTACACTTTCTTTAATTGCAGTTAAGCCCTTTTTTAATTTAAATTAAATTTTTTAAACTTTTAATAATTAAAATTAAGCCCGATTTTAATTTAAATTATATTTTCGATTTTTATAAATTGCAAGTAAACACTCTTTTATTTGAAATTATATTTTTGGACACAAATTTGCAATTAAGTACGTTTTCGATACAAATTATTTAATTTTATTAAAATTTATAAAAAACAGTAAATACTAATTTATTAAACTAGAATTAACTAAAAAATGTCAAGAATATAGAAATTATAATTAATAAAATAGATGAAAATAACTATATAAAATACAGTTATCAGACATCAATGTGTTTGCTCTTCTTATAGTACAAAGTATTCTTGGTTAAGTATATCACACTTTAACTATCACAAAATACAACATAAATATCCTGATGTAAACCTAAATCACAAACCAAATAATAGCACAATGAGAAAGAGTGAAAACATAACCTTTCAGAGATCTTTTCTACTAATTACCAGCATAATTAGAGTCCATATAGTCAATAACACTACAACGAGTATTAGAATTCCCATCATTTACCAAACCAAAATAAGAAGTTCCTCTCAAATATCTAAGTATCCATTTCACTACTTGCCAATGACCCTTACCAGGATTACCTATGTATCTACTAATAACACTAGTTTCCTGTGAAATATCTAGATGAGTATAAACCATAACATACATCAAACCACCAATGTCACTAGAATATGGAACATATGACATGTACTATTCTTCTTCTTCTTCTTTTGATTGTGGTGAAAAATCTAAAGAAAGTCTGAAATGTGCAACTAATACGATACTCATAGGTTTAACTCTTTAATATCAAAGTGTTCAATAACTTTTCAATGTAACTTTTCTGATACAAATAGAGCTTGCCTGTTTTTCTATCCTTATAAATTTCCATTCCTAAAATTTTTCTTCGTTATACCCATATCTTTCATATGAAACTCCTCATAAGTTGAGACTTTAAATTATGAATCTTAGACTTGTTTTTAGAAGCAATAAGCATGTCATCAACATATAGAAACAAATATACAAATATACAAATAAACCATCATGGAATAATTATGATAAACACAACTATTATAACCACTCATAGAATAACCATAATCAATCATAAAAGAATCAAACTGCTTATACCACTGCCTTAGAGATTGCTTCAAACCATATAATGACTTTTTCAATAAACAAATATGATCTTCCTTACCAAGAATAACAAACCCTTTTGGCTTATGCATATATATTTGTTCCTAAAGCTCACCATATAAGAAAGCTATCTTGACTTCAAGTTGTTCTAATTCCATGTTAAATAGTGTAACCATAACAAGCAACACACGAATAGATCTATGTTTCATAATGGGTGAAAATACTTCATTGAAGTTATAAGTCCAATTGTACTTATGTCTGTGTGTTGGCTTCCCGTATACAAAACATGGTGTTTATTATTTTACGTAGTGTTTTTATCTTACTCTGTGTAAGGTTAGTTACTGTAGATCAGTCATTCATACTCACACATAGTTATGTATACTTTGTATGTAAGAAAGTTTACACACACCACAGAGATGGTTTTCGTAGTATGCATGCTATATTTAGAGTACTGGTTTTCAACGAGCGAGCATGCGAGAAAATTGACATTTTTACATGTGATTTTTGGCATGCTTTCGGTACGGGTATTATTGGTTAGTACTTGGTATTTTTGGAAATTAAAAAATAAAACTTTTTGGCACCTTGCTACCAAGCTCGCTACCACCTTTACCACCATCCTTGGTGAGGTCATTGGTGAGGTGGTAATTTCGAGTGCTATAAATACCCCACTTATTTCTCTCTTATTTACCCCTTGTTTAAGGTTAAAATTCTGCCAAAATACACATTGAGATTTATATATGACTTCTTAATTATTTTGGAGAGATTATATTTGAGACTGGGTCATTTTTGTGAGTTTAGTAATCAAATCATAATTAGTGTAAGTACATGATTTAACTAAGTGTCTCCCATATGTGATTTGATATTAGTAGTGGATTGTGTCCCGTGAAGTTATGAGTTGATACACTTTTTGTTACTGATCATTGGTTTCCAATTACATCACATTGGGTGGTATTGGGTATGAAAGATACCAGGTTTGAGTGTTGAACCAAAAAATTATGGAACCATCAAGTGAAGGGCAACAATAGGCAGTTTGGCCTTCATTGTATCTAGTAGAATCATTGATATTTTGACTACTACCTTAGATATTCAAGAAGAGATTTATGAAGATAATGAAGTCAAAGATGAAAAAGATGAATTTCTCGATTCTTACAATGCTTTACTTTTAAGGTATACTCGATCTCAAAAGAATAAGAGGAAAAAGAACGTGAGATCATCATGTTAAAGAAAACTCTAGAGGAAATGAAGTCCTTTGTTGATGAACAACAATATGATCTCACAAGCAGGTGTGAGGTCATTCAAAAAAGGTATGGTGATTTATTGGATAAGTTTAATGCAAATCATGAGGAAGTTGAAAATCTTAAGGAACAATTAATTATTCCTACATGTGGTAAAGCTACTTATTCTTTGGTAAGTCTTATTCCTACTCTTGATATGAAGAATAAAATTAAATATTTAAAGAGTTAGATAATTATTCTTGAGGATTCAAAGGATCATTTGACTGACTTTCTTATAGAAAATGATGCTAAGATTGAAAAACTACATAAGAATATTGAGATTCTTAATAATTTAACCTCTTATCTTGAATCCTTCCTAATAGAAAAGAAGACTTGGTTGCGGCCCTAAATGAAAAACTTAACATGCAGGAGAAATAATTGGCACATTTCACCATTTCCATCAACAGAATGACTACGAGTTAAAAAATGTTAAAATAAATGATTAGCAATGTTAAATTTTTTAAGAACAATCATGGAATTAGGCATAGTGATAGGGTTTCAACTTCTATTGGTGGTTCTATTAAGTTATTCAAAGCTTTCAGTCAAGAGCCTAAGTTAAATTATGCTACTACTTCCCTAAGAGGTAAATATTTTGCATCGTTTCAACCATATTCTCCTAGTAAGGTGAACCTTTCACCTAAAGCTAACACTTTATATCACTCCAATGGAGGTCCACTACCTTTACTTATTATTACTTCCACTTGCCACCACTATAATGAGCTTGGACATTTGAGACCATACTATGAAAAATTGACTTCTTATCCTTAGGTGAAATTCCATATGTTTACTTCCTCCACATACTACTCCTCAAATTCAGGGACCCTATTATCCCAACTCCACTATTTGCACTTGTTATCATTGTGGTATTGTTGACCACATTGGTAGAAAATGTCCTAGATTTTTAAGGAGTACAACTTATAGTCCTCCACCTTGCTCTTCCTCATATTTTCTACCAAGATGTAGTTGGTATGGCTCATCTGAGCATGTTTATACAAGTTACATTATGTAATTGAGGTACAAAGTAGAAAGAAATAAATCTGGTTCAAACAACTCACCTCACTTTCTTATATGGATGACTTGACTGGATTTAGTAGAAGTTTTAAACAAAACAAATAATGAATTTCATATACTTTTCATGCTCATATAAGTTTGAGACTATTTTCAAGTTCTGTTGCCCCTCACAAATTCTTTAAATGGAAGGATGCAATTTGATCACTATTTTCATGTGATCCTTTAGGGTTGAGTTGCTTAAATTGTTTTCCCTTTTTGTTTGTCATTTTTCTCTATGTGACTATATTTCTTGTGTTTGTTTTCATTTGTTTGACACTTCTTCTTGACTCTCTGTTATTGTTTCCTTGGCATGCACAATATATTAATTATCATATTTGTTGTCTTACCTATCTGTATGATACTCTACTAGTTTTCTCATACACTAGTTTCTTTGACATGTCCCTTATGTGCATTTGCCTTGCATATTGCTTATCTCTTCCTCTATTACCCTTTGTACAAATATCATGTAATATGCTCTTAATTTAGTCAAAGTATTATGATTATGATTTTTGTTGTCTTATCATATATATTCCATATCATACAATATGTATCTCATCTATCTTACTAGGTTCTTCCTTCTTCCTTCTTGTACCTAGTATGTTGTGTGTTGTTTCTCTATTTGTATTTTGTTAGATTTTGTCCCATTTTTACCTTATTTCCTTTTGTTGTGTTATAGTTGTTTTCTTTCAAGTTAAATGTGATGATTTTACAAGCATGTATTCATGAGTGTTTCACTTTTCTATGCTTACTCTTGCTTACTATGTGCATCTATATGTCATTTAAACTTTATACATGCTTTAGAAATTTTTACATACTTATAATATCATGTTTATCTTATATGTTCTATTAACACTCTAGTTGTTTGTGTTATTGTCCCTATCTAAGCATGTTTCATGTTTCTATTAGGACATGTGCCTTCCTTACTTATTGTGTAGCTTAGTAGCTTTTCATGCTTCTTCCTTCTATTATGGATGTTGCTTTTTGTTGTTCACTAGTTAATCAGCTAATTCCTTTCTTTTAATTAGCGATGATGTGAGTTTTGTTATTTGTCTCTTTTGAGGCACTTTTTTTCCTTTTTTTGGGCATTGTTAAGCCTTAAGACTTTCCAAGTCTTCTCTCTTGGTAGTTATCATTTTTGCATTTCTTGAGACTAACAAGTCTTCTCTTTTCTATTCTATTTCATGTACAATGAGTTTTAGAGGGATTATGTTGTTATATGTTTAGTATGCTTTTGACCTAAATTATAGTGTGGATATTTTGACATGTGTATTCCGTGAGAGCGTGTATAGCTAAATTTTTCTTATTCATTTTATTATAAATACATATTTCCTTTGCATATGCTATATCTTTGTGAATTTGTATGGTTATTTTGAGAAGCTTGTGTGAATCTTCTGCTTTGATAATTTGTATTTTTCTAACAAGCTATAGAATCCACTTTTAGTGTCTCTCGAGGCGAAATTCTTAGTACTACTTGGTTAGAAAGAGCACTTAGGCCATCATTAATTGGTTTGTTCAATTCTTGCCACCATTTATCTCATATCCTTAGTCTCTCTTCTTTGAGCCTTTATATTATCCCTATATTTCTCTACACCTAAATACTGGCCTAGTCCAAAGATTTATTCCCACTTACCTTTTCCATCATTTGATTGAGCTTGTATGTTTTGGGTTTGTCATTTTTACCCTATTGGCCTCTATAAAACAAGGGAAAAGGGGAATGAAAAAGAAAAAAATGGTGATAATGAAATGTTGAATATATAAAAAAAATGGGAAAATGGAGAAAAGAAAAGGGAATATAAGTATTGAGATTTGTTTGT
The DNA here is from genome assembly GCA_037013495.1 of Hippophae tibetana. Taxonomy (NCBI): domain Eukaryota; kingdom Viridiplantae; phylum Streptophyta; class Magnoliopsida; order Rosales; family Elaeagnaceae; genus Hippophae; species Hippophae tibetana. The sequence goes on along the minus strand of CM072812.1, from coordinate 79,119,275 downwards.
ATAAAAAAGTAAGGATGAAAGATGAAGAAAATAAAATGGAAAGAAAAAGTGAAAAGATGAGGAGGTAGTGTTACTTGAACATATTTTTTTATGTATTGTTCTTTCAACTTCATTGGTTGAAGTTGGCTAGCGAGGTGGCAATTTCAAGTGCTTTTACTAACTCTTAAAACTCCACCTTCAGATATTTACATGTAGCCTTGTGAATCAAGAGTACCCAAAGATTTCAGGTTCTTTTTCAAATATCGAACAAGGCAAACATATTTTAACTTTTTAACAATACCATCATGCATCTTAATCCGCAGGGTACCAATACCAATAACTTTACAAGATACAATATTCTCCATTAATATAACACGTTCATCAATAGACTGATAAAAAGCAAACTGGACCCTACTCGGATACATATGGTAAGTGTAACCTGAATCAAAAATCTAAACATATCCAAGAGAACCAACAGATACTGATAGAACATTCTCACTATTAGAACCAAAACTATTTGTAACACCAGTAACATCGTTAATACTAGAAGATGTTATGGCAGATTTTCCTTTACTTTTGAATTTTGAACAATTTACTTTCCAATGCACATCCTGTTGATAATAGTTTCATTTATGTTTTCTTTTTTTAGATATAGATATAGATCTATAATTGCTTCTATTTGACTTTACCTTTGACAAATAGACCACTGCTACTATCATTGTTACCAATAGACACCATTTTCTTCATATCTATGAAATTCAAAGTTGCTTTGACATCCTCCAAATAAATAGTGTCTCACCCATATAGCAAAATACCAACAAAGTTTTTAAACGAATAAGGTTAAGAACATAATAGAACTAAAGCTTGATTCCTAGTATAGATTTTGACACCAATATTTTTTAGATTACAAATAATTTTAATAAATTCGTCAAGGTGATCATGCAAAAATATACCTTTTGACATTTTGAATGTATACAAGTGCTACTTCAAATATGTCAAAGACTTAGTCATATACACACTTTCCAATTTAAGCTATAACCCAATAGGATTTTTTTCATTACCAACATTGCATAGTACCTTATCAAACAAAGACAAATGAATTAAGCTGATAGCATTTTCCATCAATACATTTTTTTCTTTTTCAATCAATTTTTTCTGACAATTTATCTTTACATTTAAGTGTCTTAACGAGCAATCTTTAACTAATATAACCCTCATATTTATTCGTCAAAGAGTAAAATCATTTCTACCATTAAATTTCTCAAATTTATATTTTACTGCCATGATAAAAAAACATAATACTAAATAAACAGAAGTACAATCCAAAAAATATGAAAATATGAAAATAATAAGCTCAAAAATAAATCCAAAAGAACAAATTTGATCGATCCTAAAAAATAAGAGAATAATTCTAAGCTTTGATACCAATTTGTTATAAATTAACACTAACTGAAAAATGTTTGAATATAATTTGATTGCACATATAAATAATAATAGATAATAACAAAATAATAAACATCGAGAAAAATAAATAATATATAAAAATTTAAGTGATTTGAAAAATATAAAAAATCTAAATAACAATGTTCAAAATCCACTATCAAAATCTAAATAAAAAATATAAAGACCAATTTTCAAATAAGCCACTCAAAATACCAAATCTCAAATACACCAAATTACTCTTATACAAAATTAGTAATCAACCCATAAAGAACAAACGATAGAATGTCACTAATATTAACAAACAAAGGAGAGCAAGTCTGAAGAGAATTAATCTTCATGCATAAAGCAAAACACAACGATGATCATTGTTATTTTAGTTAGAACGTAGAAGACACGGAAAAGAGAGAAAAATACTTGGACAAATCGGGTCCATCTTATACACAACTGTGGTGGTTCACAGTTTGATGCAAATCTTGATCTATTTACTAATAAACTATTAAGATATGTTAAATACCCCCCCTTAAATTTTCTTAAAAATAAATAATTTTAAAACAAATAATGAAATTATTATCCTTAAAATTTATAATTATAAAAATAATATTTTTATATACAATTTATATATTTTAATATTAACAAAAAATTATCCATCATTTCCCAATTAAGGGTACCTTACCTATATTGCTTTCTTCTATATTGAAGGTCTTCATTGTGTCAATCACTTATCCTTAAGGTTACCTTGCCTATTACAAGTGGAGGAGCGATCACTTGTTCATGTGCTCAAGATTTATTTAAGGTGTCCCATATCTCACATTTATTTTTTCATGATAATTCATTAATTTTTTGCGAAGGCATGTTGCAAGAGGTTTCAAGGATTAAACATGTTTTTTGCTATGTATGAAAAAGCTTCTAGATAGGTGGTAAATTATTAGAAATCATCAATATTCTTCAATGCTAATACGGATGGGGAAATCGGACAGCTCTAAAAAATTTCCTAGACATTAGTTCGACTTTTGGATTCTTCAAGTATCTTGACATACTTGTTCTTATTGATTGGGCAAAAATAATAATAATTCAATTACAATGTTGAAAGGGTGAGTGAAAAGATCTCAAGTTGAGCTAGAAATGATTTTCTTTTGTACGTAAAGAGGTCTCACTCAAAATAGTTGCTAGTGCAGTTTTTAACTACGTCATGCAACGTTTCATGTTACCTCTTGGCCTTTGTGAAGAGATTTAGAAAAACATACAGCAATTTAGATGGGATTCATCCATTGATCAACTTAAAATCCATTGGCTTTCATAGTAAAGACTCACACGAAGTTGACTTGGTAGCTAAGCAATATTTGACAATTATTTTGATTTCAAGTAGCTTAATAGGTCAAATTTTCAAGTGTCTATACTTTTTGTAATGGTTCCTTTTTTGATGCAAGGTTGTGATTTTCGCCATGTTTACCGTGGAGAGGGTTTATTCAGGCAAAGAAGCTAATAGAGGTTAGATTAAGATGAAAAATTAATGTAGATTCTCAAGTGAACTCATGGTTGGACTCTTAGGTTACCAAGTTCTAATGCTTCTATGCTCTTTTTAATTGAATATAATGAAATAGAATTATTTTCTTAAATTACAATAAATGATAATGCACATATATATACAGGAGTTAAGAATTTACTTTTAGGAAAAGAAAAAACTCTACACCTAAGATTATTCCATACACTTAAGATTATTCCATCAATTAGTTGCATACAACTAATATACAACTAATAACTCACATTAATACTCCCCCTTAAGTTGGCGCATAGATATCAATTATGTCCAACTTGCTTAGTGAGTCATATAATTCCTTCTTGAAAACTCCTTTGGTAAGCATATCTGCAAGTTTCTTTTCAGTGGGAACAAAAGGAAAGTTAATAAGTTTGGCATATAACTTATCTTTTATAAAGTGATGATCAACCTCTACATGCTTAGTGCGATCATGTTGTACTAGATTTTGTGATATATCAATGGCTGACTGACTGTCGCAATACAACTGCATAGTATTTTTGAGTTCGAAACCCAAATCAAATAACAAAGTTCTTATACACAGCAATTCACAAACCCCATGATTTATACCTCTATACTCAGCCTCAACACTAGATCGCACCACCATTTTCTACTTCTTACTTTTCCATGTAATCAAATTATCTCCCACAGAGGTGAAATAACCTGATGTTGACTTTCTATCTGTAATACTTCTTGCCCAATCTGCATCTATGAAGCCACAAACTTCAAGAGGATTGTTGTGTTTAGAGAACATTACTCCTCTTCCTGGAGCCAACTTCAAATACCTTAAAATTCTCAAAACAACATTCATGTGGTTCTCACTCGGATTATGCATGAACTGACTCACCACACTTACTGTATATGCAACATCTGGTCTAGTATGAGCCAAGTAAATTAAACGTCTAAGCAATCTATGATAGCGAGCTCGATTAGTTGATACTTGATCTGGATACTCTACTAAACAATGGTTTTTCTCAATAGGAGTGTCAATAGGTTTGCAATCCAACATACATGTTTTTATTAGCATATCAAGAATGTACTTCCTTTGACATAGATATATTCCTTCTCTTTCCTGGATACATCAATTCCTAAGAAGTACTTTAGTTCATCTAAGTCCTTCATCTGGAATTCAGGGGCTAGTTGTCTTTGTAATTTATCTATCTCAACAGTATCATCACCAGTAATTAACATACCACCAACATAAATGATTAGGGTTGTTGCCTTCCCTCGTTGATGTTTGAGAAACAGAGTGTGGTCTGCATTACTCTATCTGTAACCAACCTTCTGCATGAACTGTGAAAACCTTCCAAACCATGTTCCAAGGGATTGCTTGAGACCATACAAAGACTTCCTCAATTTGCATACCAAATTACTAGGAGAATCAGCTACATACCCAGGTGGAAGACTCATGTACACCTCCTCGGCTAATTCTTCATGAAGAAACACATTCTTGACATCAAACTTCCGAAGTGGCCAATTTAAGTTAGTGGAAAGCGAGAGTAGAACTTGAATAGTATTCATTTTGGCAAAATGAGCAAAAGTCTCATCGTAGTCTACACCATACGTCTGAGTGAACCCTTTTGTTACAAGACGAGCTTTATACCGATTTATAGATCCATCACCATTATGCTTTACAGTAAACACCCATTGAAAACCAACTGCCTCTTTTCCTTGTGGTGGAGGCACAAGTTGCCAAGTATCGTTCTTCTGTAATGCCTCCATCTCTTCAGCCATTGCCTTTCTGCACATTAGATCTCCCAACATATCTTGCACTTTGTTAGGTACTGATACAATAGATATTTGATTCACAAATGATTTATATGACTTAGATAATCTTTTAGTGGACATGTAGTTGGCTACTGGGTAGTTTGATTGTGCATGAATATTTGGTTCATACCTTTTGGCTGGTTGACCTCGAGTAGATCTATTTAGTAACACATACTGTCCAACATTAAACTCAATGTTATTAGTATTAGTGGGTGTACATACCTCAGATGAGTGACCTTCAGTACCAAGGAGTTGTTGGTCAGGGGTAGGAGTGATGCCTGAGGGAACAATTGTGTCTTCATTTTCATTTACTGTGAGCCAATTTGGTGCTTAGATACTTGGAGCATCTGCTTCTTCGATGACTGGATTCAATGGATTAGGAATCATACCTGGACCCATCGAAACATCAGTTGGTGATTCTTCTAATTCCTCCCATTCACCATGATACAGTTCTTTGAAATATGTATTGTCCCCCTAACGAGCAGTATCAGGTGAGGAAAAATAACTCATGTCCTAAAAAAAAGTAACATCCATAGTGACATAATACTTGATGGTTGGTGGATGGAAGCACTTGTACTTTTTATGATAACCTCCATAACCAACAAACACACATTTAATTGCTCGGGCATCTAATTTAGACCTCTGATTTTTAGGAATATGATCAAAAGCAACACAACCAAATACACTAGTAGGAAGATTATGGAAGGATGACAATAAGACATAAGATGCCAGAATCTGAAATGGGATTTTTCTGTTAAGGACACTAGATGGGAGACGATTAATGAGATGGACTGAAGTTTGTATAGCATCACCCCAAAGATATTTTAGCATATAGGCACTAAATAGGAGTGCATGAGCCATATCAAGTAAATGATGATTTTTTTTCTTTCAGACACCCCATTTTGTTCTGGTGTTTGTGGGAAAGTAGTTTGGTGAATAATCCCATGTGTTTTGAAATAGTCTTGAAAAACATGATTAACATATTCTCCCTTATTGTCAGAACGGGGGATCCGAATGATGCTATTGTATTGTGTTTGGACAAGGGTATGAAAGGTTTGAAAAACTGAAAAAACTTTATTTTTTGTTCTAAGAAGAGCAATCCATGACAACCTTGTACAATCATCGATAAACGAAACAAAATATCGTATACCCGATACAGTGGGCTCTTTAGATGGTCCCTAAACATCAGAATGAATTAATTCAAAAGGAATGGTATGTTTATTAGAAATACTAGGAGAATAAGTAATACGATGGATCTTGGCCAAAAACATGTCTCACAATGTAAAATAGACTCACTAACACCAATAAATAAATTGGGCATGGATTTTTTCATAAGACTAAAAGACGGATGCCCTAAGCGACAATGCCACAACCAAATTTCACTTAGCTTATCAGAACTAGAAGTCAATGCAGTGCGTGCTTGTGCTCCTAGTTTCTCCCCTGTGTAGTTCTTATCCAAACGGAACAATCAGCCCTTCAGATACCCTCGACCAATTATTTCCCTGGTAAGAAGATCCTAAAAAATCACATACATAGGATAAAAGGTTATAGAACATTTAGACTCAATATTCAACTGTGGGACAAATATTAAGTGATGAGATAAGTTAGGTACATATAAAACATTATGGAGTTGTAAAGCTAGAGTAATATGAACTGACCCCTTTCCTAAGACAGGAAAGGCCTCACTGTTAGCATTCGTAACATAAGACACTGGTAGGGAAGATAACTCATTAAAATAAGGTTTATCATAAGTCATATGATCAGATGCACCAGAATCAATAATCCAAGTATTAGACCTAACAGAGTGAGAAATGTTTAAGGTCATACCAATCTTACCACAACCAGTTATTGAAATTGTAGGGATACCTCTATATTCCATATGATGATCTTGTCCAGTTACTCCATAGTAGTCTGGTTCTTGGACAATTTGCACTACAATTGCTTTTGCTCTAGGACGATAATTTTGTCGTTTTGATTTCAGGTGTGGGTTCAGTTATGGATTCAATTTTCAACAAGTCTCATGAAGATGCCCCGCTTCATTGTAATAAGAGCATTGGGGACGAGGGTAATTGGCAAAGCCTAGTGGAGGTCCTTACTAATGAAGTGGATTTGAATTTTGCTGCTGGAGGAAAGGTGCTTTTGATTTGACTTGAATGGATAGGATTGATACCTCAACTTATGCCTGATGAAGACTTTCCTACTGAGATTCATCTTTACAGATGTATGTAAAGGTTGTAGTTAAGCTCAGAGGGTCTGATATTCGAAGTAATTCGCCCTTAGCACTATTATGTTTTGTATCAAGTCCTCTCAAAAATACATGTACTCACTCAAGCTCCTTCTCTTTCTGGTAGCATAAAAGGTCTTCTTGATTTTTAATTTTGCACAAACATTTTTAATCAATTTCAGCCCATACATTCTTCAACTTGGTAAAAAACATAGATATTGGTTGCCCATTTTGCTGCATACCAACAGCTTTGCACATCAATTCATGAACTTGAATAAAGTCAGACTCATTTCTATAAAGATAACCTAAGGTATTCCATATGGCCTCAGTGGTTTCACATTCCTCTATCATCTATAATACATTATCAGTTATGGCTCTAAATAGAATTGATATTACAAAACCATCATCATTTTCCCACTTAGTATAGGCTTCTATATCATCTTAACTAGGAGCCTTGATTGATCCAGTTACATGTCTCATCTTGTGCATCCCACCAAGATAAACAAACATTACTCTTTTCCATGTTCAAAAATTGGTACCATTGAGTTTAGTACCTCTGAAAGAACCACTTTCTGAACTCTTAACAAAGACTTCAAATTTTGGAACTTCATTAGTTTTAGAAACCTGATGTTGTCTTTAATCTTCCATTGAAATAGATAATAATACTGTGCAGCGGAATAAAAAGTTTTTTTTCTTTTTTTGATTGGACTAAAATTTGTTGACTGAACTACTGATTGGACTAACATTTGTTGAGTGGGCACTGGATGGCGCAGACTGGTGCAAACGGCTAGTACATGATGGCAGGTGTGAGAGGTAGAGTTGGTGCGGATGGTTGTGTGGGAGTCAGAATTGGTGCAAAAGGCTGGTGTGGGAGGCATTGGATGGTGTGGACTGGACTACTCACGACGCGGACTGGACAACAAGCAAAGAGCAACTGGATGGACGGATCTGTAACAGATGTAGGCGACAGCGCAAACTGGACAACGCAAGGAGATTGACGGCACTGCATGAAGGGACTGACGGCGGCGCTACTACTGATGGCGTTGCATGAAGATTGGAAGACTAGCGGTGTTGTGCAAAGATTGAAGGACTAGCGGCGCTGGTGCTCGGAGACTGATAGCTGAATAAACTGAGCCGTGAGACGGGTAATATATATATATATATTTATAATTATTATTTTTCCTACTGATACCAAATTGAATATAATGAAATAGAATTATTTGCTTAAATTACAATTAATGATAATGTACATATATATACAGGATCTAGGAATCTACTTTTAGAAAAAAGAAAAACTCTACACATAAGATTATTTGATACACGTAAGATTATTCCATCAATTAATTGCATATAATTAATATACGGTTAATAACTCACATTAACGTTTTTTTTGGCAAGTTGAAAGTATCAGGAGTGACTTAATGATTTATTGTACAATTTTATGGAATTAATACGAACCTTATTAATCAACTCTTCCATCCTAATGAGGCAAGTCTCATTCTATTAATAAAGATTGATCCTATTCATGGTTGTGGTAATTTAATTTGGCATTTCAACCCATAAGTTCTACATTGTGAAGTCTAGATATGAGTTTTCTTTGGGTAATTTCATGTGGATAGTATGGGTGATTACATTGATGGGGAGTCTAATTATACATACATAGATAAGAAACTATGGAAGAAAATATGGAAGCTGAAAGTCCCACCTAAGATAAATCATTTAATCCAGTGGTGCATACATAAAGCGAATGCTACCAAATATGTAGTTTGAAGAAGATGCCGCAGAGTTGACAATGAGGCCGGGTGTGCATTATGTGATTGAAGCTGAAGAAATTCTGGTATATATACTTTTCAAATGTACGATGACCTCAAGTGATGGGAGCTTTGTGCCCACTATTTGTTGCTCAAAAATTGGTTTATGATACCTTATTTGGGTCTGATGATGTTTTAGTTATGGTGGTTCTTGGATTGTGGAAAATTTGGAAAACACGAAACAATTTTTTCGACACGAGAGACAGATATTTATCGAACTATTTTGATAGCGAAAAGCTATTTGAAGAGATTTTTTTTTCCTACTTTGGTTAGTGAATTAGTTGCTAATTAGAATTAACTAGTCACAATGATCTCTTTTTAATCATCTTTGATTAATTGTTCTCCTTTGTATTATTGTTTTAATATTTTCAATTTTGTATTGAAGTATATATTGGATCTATTGGAACAATTTTAGTAATTACAGATTGATCGAAAAAACAAGTACCTTCCTTTTTCTTGGCGTTTTATGTATAATATTTTTTAATCAAAAGTAGTTTTAACTATTTAAGTTATAATGCATTTAAATGTATGTAAAATGTAGAATACCACATTTAAGTATATTAACAAAAGGAGAAGAGTTGAAATTCAATATTAACTGGACTAAGATTGGTTTATAATTTAAAGTTCTCATCTAATTTAGATTAGAAACATAATGCGTATCACTTTAAATATAATATATATCTCATCATTTTTTTATATTAAAGTTTGATACTATAGATAATCATGCATGTTTAATTTTTCTCATTGTCTTAATTTTACTAGAAATATTTAAGTTAATTTAAAATAAATAAGATATCTTAATTCGTAAAAACTAAATTTGACAAAATACAATGTATTTTTAAATTTAATGCTCATAACTAGGGCTGTCCAAAAACCGAACTAAATCGGTTTAAACCGAAAAACCGGACTGGACCAAACCAAATCGAGCAGTTTTGTAAATAAAACGGTCCAGTCTGGTCCGAATTAAGTAAAACCGATTTTAAAACGGTCTGGTCCGGTTATAAAATTTTATAAGTCGTTCAGACCGGAATGAACCGGTTTTATTAAATAAATAATTTTTTATATAAAATATTATAAACCGGGGTATATATATATTTTTTGTTTTCGAGTTAAGGCATTAAGCCGTTAACCCTAACCTTAGAAATCACAATTAAACTTTTCCTCTACGCTCTGCTTTCGCCATCTAGGCTCTGGGTTTGGCGTTGTCGCTTCCACCAGGCACCAACAGCTAGCCATTGTTCCTCGTGTTGCTTCCACCAGTAGCTAGCCACCGTTCCTCGCGTTGCTTCCATCAGCAGCTAGCCATTGTTCCACGCGTTGCTTCCACCAGCAACTAGCCACCTCTTCTCGCGTCGCTTCCACCAACAACTAACCACCTCTCCTCGCGTCGCATCGTGTCATGACAACAATGGAAAAAAATCACGAAATAGGTATGTGGTCTACTACTACTGGTAGTAGTGTTTTTCCTGAATAAACTGAATGACAAGTCTGAACTTTGAAATCTGAATGGTATGTCATTTTTTTGTTAGTCTGAACTCTGAAGTCTGAACAATTTTTTCTCACAGAGTTCAGTTTTTTTTAAATGGTGGAAACTAATTACCTCTTTTAAAGCTTAATTATATTGATTAAGTTCTTTTTATAGATTAAATATATATATAATTCATTTTATTAATGTTTAATCAATATGAATTTCAAGAGGTACATGTCTAGTAAGAATAGAGGTAATCAGGTAACAAAGGCATCATTTTCTACCCCCGAGAATAAAAAATCTATGTCATCAATTTGTTCATCTACATAGCTCATTTTTAATTTTAAGCTAATTATAATCATCAAGATGCATTCCACCTTTCTTATACCCACCATGATCTTCTGTTAGAAGGTAGAGTTATTTTTCGCCTGTTGGATCCGATTCCAATTCCTATTAAATTGTTATCAATATTTGTTTGATCTAGAAAGTTAATTAAATTTACAGCTCAAATTCATGTCTCATTGATGGTTTGGAGAGTGTTCTCAGGGCTAGTTTTGAGTGAACAACAACCACTATGGACTCGTTTAGATAATAAATTTCTCTTTCCCAAAAAAAGTCACAGGTTTAAGGGCATTTGTATCCAATATATATTTATTTATTTATATGACTATTCTCCTACATTCAAAAAGTGTTTAAATAATTTGTCTTAGTATATTCACAGAATACATTGTTTTTTACAATAAAATGTGTTTTTTTATTAACATGATTTGTTAATAAAACTTTTTATATATAATTTATTAACATGATTTATTAATGTAATCGAATAAATTGATTTTTACCATTAAATGTTTTTAGTTATAATAGTTTAGTTTAGGTCTTATCTAGTTTCAAAATACTTGAATTATAAGATCATGAATTTTAGATTAATGTGTATTCATATTGATGAATTCATAATGTTTTTATCTTTCAAATTTTGGGATCCTTAGTTCTACTTGATCTGTAATTGAATGGCTAGTAGCATATTTCTTCTCCTCAGTCTTTAATCTGTCAAACCATGGGGAGCAGGGTACTCTCTCTCTTTCTCTCTCTCTCTCAAACAAATAAGATCCAAGTTTATATGCTTACAATTGTTTACTTTTTAAAGATTTTTATTCCATGTTTTCAACTTTTGATTGCTGTAATTTTTTCTCTGTTTTGAAGCTCTGTTTTTTTCTTTTCTTTTTTTAACTGGGCATGTGGGTAAAGATAGTGGGAGTAGATTTTAGATTCACTTATTTGTTTTTCAATTTATTACGTGTCAATATGACAAACGCTTTTTCTCACAAAACTTGATATATTACATTAGTTATACAGTTATTTCAACATTTCAATTTTGTAATTTAATATCTAGTCTAATAGTGACACATCACTGCATATATGCATTGCATATTTACACTATGGATTTTTGTTGTAGATATACATGTTTTATCAATCTTTTTTCGTAATATGTTTATTTTATAATACTAACTATAATTACAAGTTTCTAAGTTGATTATATTACAAATACTTGGGGGAAAATCTTGTACAATAAAACTTCTTTTATGCATTCCAAAAGAGACCACTTAGCAATTTCATGGGCTAGTCTTTAGCAATCCAAACATAATATAAATTTTATAGGTTCTTATTAAATCATATTAGTTCTTAATTTTTAAAATGTACATAAACAATGTTTAAATTAATATTGTTATAGATTGCATAAAGTTTCTGAATACTAAACTGTATTATTAAATCATTAACGTCTTATATCATATATGTAACCATAAACTAAATATTTATGCAGATAATTATATTTTAAATGTAAATAAAAAAAGTTAATAAATAATAAAAAACAAAGTTTTTATTGGCATTCAATTGTACAAAATTACCAACTTTGTACACTTTGGTGACTGATATTATTTTAGTTTTGAAATAATTTTTGATTAAGTACAAAAAGTAATATTTTAATATATTAAGAATATATACTCGTCTATATTCTATATATAGGTGATGATTTACATGAGTTTATTGGACCAAGTCAATTTACAGACTTTACTATGTCTATGAGTGAAGACATTGAACCTGAAATTCATCCGAATGAAATGGAAAATCCACCATAGAATTTAAATGACTCATCTTCAAAAAGGGGAATAGAAGTAAGTAATGTTCACCTCGATAACAAATCTGATATGAAAAAACCAAAAAAATTTAGGTCAGAAATATGGAATCATTTTTCATATATTTTACCCTATGATGTGTAAAATCCTAGAGCTATATGTCATTATTGTAAAAGAAGTTATGATACTCATCCCACAAGGAATGGAATTACTTCAATGATATATCACTTCAAAATTTTATGTAAGAAGATTCCTAAAGAAGTAGATAAAGGACAAAAGATGTTAAGTTTTCAAACACAAAAAGGAGAGGATGATACGACAACTCATAAATTAGTTGTTGTATCATTTGATGCAAAACGTGCTAGAGTTGCTTTGGCAAAAATGATTATTATTGATGAATTCTCTTTTAGGTTTGTTGAGGGTGAGGGATTTAAAGATTTTATAGCTGAAATTTGTCCTAAGTTTCATGTGTCATCTCGTCAAACAATTTCTAGAGATGTGTTTCAACTTTATTTAGATGAGAAAAATAGTTTGAGGAACTTTTTCATAAGTGAAAAGCAAAGAGTTTGTCTTACTAGTGATTGTTGGACTTCAATTCAAAATATTAATTATATTTGTCTAACCACTCATTATATTGACAAAGATTGGAAATTACAAAAGAGAATTATAAACTTTTGTCAAGTTGAGAATCATAAAGGTGATACAATTGGGAGAATGATAAAACAGAGTTTGCGTGATTGGGGTATATGTAAGGTATTCACCATAACACTTGATAGTGCTTCCTCAAATGATAATGTTGTGTCTTACTTGAAAAGGAAGCTAACAAATTGGAATGATGGACTTGTTATGAGTGGAGAGTTCTTTCATGTGCGATGTTGTGCTCACATTTTGAATTTGATTGTAAGAGAAGGATTTAAAGATCTTCATAGTACTATTATGAGTATTCGTTGTGTTGTGAGATATGTTAGATCATCTCCTTTGAGATTACAAAAGTTTAAAATGTGTTCTATTAAGGAAAATATTGAGTTCAAAGGAAGTGTCGTGTTAGACGTGCCTACAAGATGGGTCGCCAACATTAGATGATTGGAAGAATGCTGGTGTTTTTGTCAAGTTTTTGAAGACTTTTTATGACTCTACTCAGTGCATCTTTATGTACCACATCAAATTTATATTTTACAGAACTACATAACATTCAATCTCAAATACTTACATGGTGTGGTTCCGATGACTTGTTGAAAAATATGGCTACTAGCATGAAAACAAAATTTGAGAAGTATTGGGGAAATGTAGATAAGACTAATAAGATGTTGTATGTTGCATTTGTACTTGATCCAAGGTACAAATTAGAGTATTTGGAATTCTTATTTGAAGAGATTTATGATTTAGAAATTGTTAAAAAATTGAGAGATAATGTCAAAAATACTTTTATGGATCTGTTCAAAGCTTACTATATGTTAGTGCATGGAAAGGATTTTCAATCTAATGTGACTCAATCACAAGATGTAATAGGAAGGATTTCTTCATCTGAGGAAGCAAGAAAGTTGAAATTTCTTAAACGCTTAGAGGAGAAAAATAGTTTGGAGTTGAAAACTGAGGTTGAGAAATATTTGAACACCCCATGTGAAAATGTCATGTTGGATAAGTTTGATATATTAAAATGGTGGAGGGAAAATTCTTTTAGGTTTCCTATCATCTCTCTCATTGCACGTGATGTGTTAGCAATTCAAGTTTCGACTGTTGCATCAGAATAAGCTTTTAGCACATGAGGGCACATTCTTGATCCATTTAGGAGTTCTTTGAATTCTAAAATGGTAGAGACATTAGTATGTAGTCAAAATTGGTTCTGTTCTTCCATTAATAATGACTATGTCCTCTTACCAGAATACAATGATGACCTAGAGATTTATGAAAATGTTGATTTTTTTTATTGTAGAGTTCAGTAAAGACACTACAATGATCGTTAATGATTAATAATGGGTAAGTTTTAAATATTATTATCTAATGATATATTGTTGTTGATTGTGAGTTTAGATATTTGTATATGTTTAAGAATTCTGTGTAAACGAGATATTTGGAATTCATTTCTTCATGTCTAATCTTTTTTTGATTTTAGATTTTGATAACATCTTATGTATTTATTTAGTGATTTATGTATTTATGTATTTAACAATAATATCTATCCATGTATGATGATAAATGAGCATCACATTTGATTGTATCCTATTAAATTATATCATATTTATGTATTATTAATTGTTAAAAAATGTTAACCAAACCGGACCAAACCGTTCAATTATAACATTTTAGATAACCAAATGGTCCGGTTTGGTTAAATTGTTTTTAGGCAAAATCAGGCCAGACCAGACCATGGACACCCCTAGTCATAACATGGGATAATGACACATCTCTAAAACATATTATACTATATAAATAGAGATTTTTTTTATTTTTTGCTAAATTGTCATGAGAAAATAACAAAAATAATACTCTTAAAATTTATGATCATAAAAATAATACAGGTTATGTTTATTTCATATATTTTTACTATTAATAAAAAGTCAAACATATCATTTTATGTTGAACGCCGTCTAAGTTGAACTGCGATTATTTATACCCATTCAATATTAAATACCATTAAATTGGATTCTGTTTAATATTATTACGATGTTATTTTTATTATTATAAATTTTAGAGTATTAATTTATGTAATTTTTTCAATTATTATATAAATGTAGAAAAAAGCAAGCTTCTAAAGAACACATCATGCATTATTCCACAACTAATAATAACAATTTAAGCATCTAAAAAGAATCACAAGACAAATTTTATGTCAACGCATCTCTTCGTTATAACAATATCATACCTTAAACCAAACAATTCCACCTTCACTGTAACACAGGACATCATAAATGCTCAAAGATAGGATACGACATTTAAGGAAACTAACAAAATGAGAAGTGTTGAAATTTAATATGAAACAAGGTTGGCAAGATATGAATGGAAGAAACAATTAATGGTAAAATTAAATAATACTTAATGTCATAAATAAATTCTAGATACAAATAACTTAGAACATAATATCAAAAATTCTAAGATTTACATTATATCAAATTATTAAAGATTTATAGATTTGTGAGATACATAAATATATTGAGAATGATCTCTTACTATTGGGAAAATACTATAACAATTGATTACGAATGGATGAACACAAATGAAGGATGGTTTGTTAGTTCTTCAACTAAATCACATTAGTTCCTTAATGAGACTGTCATCTCTCTTTCAAATGGAGAGAAGATAAATTATTTTATGATTTAATATATTAGAGACCATAATTGAAATGGTTTTTATATATATATTGCTCAATTGGGGTCCCATAATCCCCTAGTTAAGACAAAAAAAATTTGGTATCTACTTAATCAATACATATCAATTTGAGCAATCTAAAGGCTTACCAAAATATAACTACTTAGTTTCATTTGATATGTTAAATAGCTAATATAAATAAGAAAGGAAAATATATGTTACTTAATTTAGCATAGGAAATATGATTTCCTAACAATTTCTCACTTGGATAACATATTATACTTATCAATTATATCACAATAATTCCTTAGATTTCTTGTTTTGAGAGGTTGAGGCTAAGTAAGCACTTTAAGTCTTATCGCGTTACTACCTCTCTTATTCTTGCACACAATGAGATATAAGCTCATTGAGGGACCATTTATCCTTCTGAGTGTTATAACTTACTTTGAATTGTCCAAAACCAAATGCATGAGAAAATCCTCAAATAGCTCCAATTTAAGCGACTTTAGTTTTGATACGAGATGAGACATCTTTGTGATGTACTCCCTTATGTTCCCTTTCTCCTTATACTTCATTGCGATGAGTTTATCCAAAAATTTACTCGCCTTTTACTTTTCATTCTTGGAAAAATATTGCTCAATTTCTTTGAGGAGCTTCTTGACGCTCTTATTTTTAGTAATACAGCTTCTAAATACTTCCTGAATGGAGCGTTTCATGATCATTATACACATTCAATTAGAATGATCTTACTTTTCAATTTTAACCTTATTGGGGTTTTTGGAGTAGCAGTGGATCAATTTGATTGAATTGCAAGATCTAAATTCATACAACCCAAGACAATCTCCATGGTTTCTTTCCAAATTTTTAAGTTTGTTCCACTCAGTATTAGAATGTTACTGATTTAGGTAAAAACATTCATAACAATAACAATATAAACTATACAGAGAACAAAATAAAAATGTATACTTATAGAAATAAATTAAAATATGAATAAATAATCCAAATAGGAGATCCATATCAAAATACCTAGCACAACATTAATTCCTAGTCTTTAGATAAAGAAATAAACTCTAAGTATTACTCTCAATGCAATAATCACTTACTAACAATTAGTTATGTCAAACAACAAACTTTCTTTGATCGTCTGTTGTTCACATGAAAATAAATAAATAAATGTCTTTATAATTATCATACATTTCGCATAAATAACTCTGCACAAAACATCTACGTATTTTTAATTAAATTAATCTTTACAACAGATGTTACTTTGACAATATGTTGTTTTAATTAATTTAATTGAAAATACTAGATTAACTAGACAAAATAATAAAATAACCACGTAAAAACAAGAACTTAAGTTATAGCTCCATATTAAAAGTAACAATTCTAAGTATTAATTTTTATTAAATTAATTGTTACATAATTAATCAAAAATATCAAGTTTTTGAAACCCAAAAGGTTCAATCATAAGACAAAAAATACGCTAAATTTTTTCACACAAAAGTTAACATAATTTTTTAATATAAATTTTGTATATAAAAAAATTTAACAATTCCAAGAAAACACAATACCATTAAAATTCAATCATTCTACCCAATTATTTTCTTATCTATTGGTTTATAATCAATATAAATAAAATAAATAATAGGATAGCGTTATCATTCTTTGTTTGTAATTAAATCATACTAAAAGACATAAATGGATTCTAGATACAAACATATATCCTAGAGCTAATTACAAAAAAAAAATAGATTTACATCAGGTCAAATTATTAAGGATTTATAGATTTGAGTGAGATACCTTCTCAATCAAATCGCCTTAGTTCTTCAATGTGACTGTTGTCTCTCTTTTAGATGGGGAGAAGAGAAATTATCTATGATTTGGTATATTGGGGACTATAACTGAAAGAGTCTTTATGTATTGTTCAATTAGGGTTCCCATAATTAAGACAAAAAATCTATATCCACTTAACTTGTTCATATTAATTCTAACAATTTAGAAGCTTATCAGAATTTGACCATTTAATTTCAATCCAATATATTAAATATTTAATATAAATAAGGAAAGAAAATATATATTGCCTGATTTAATGTAGGAAAAATGATTTTCTAACAATTAAGCCTATTTTTATCATGTAATTACATTATACAATATAAATCGAGATTGAGTCTTGAATTGAATATTTAAGTAATTTTTGCTAAATTATTAATAATTCATTTATATAAAGGGTGACAAAACTGTTATAATTCAAATAGTTATTGTCACAATAATAATTTATGAAAGATTATTTTATCCTACAATGATAATACTAATGTGTAATTAATAATAGGTGTAAAACATATATCTCATGCAATTTTGTTATAGTAATAATAAAAATTGTTGTAATAGTATCTATTATCCTATATAAATGTAGAAAACAAAAAACAAAATTCTCAAGCACACATCATGCATGACTCCCCAACTCATAACAATTTAAGCAACTAAGAAGATGCCCAAGACAATTTTATGTCAACATCAGATCTTCATCTTCATTATGACCATCAAACCTTAAAACAAACAATTCCACCATCACTTTAATAGCATGATAAAGCTCTAGGATTTGTCTCCAATTAGTCCCAACAATAGTAACAGCTTCGTATAAACAATCTCAAGAAGAAAGAAGCAACTACAATAGCAACCATGCCTCCAATTAGAACTCTAACTATAGACATGCCAACAGATAAGCCACCCAATTTAGCTGTCAAAGCCCCAAAACCAGCTAGTAATACTAATGTAACTATCACAATTATAGAAATCCCTATACCACTAAAATTAACAAAGAACAAAGACATAACTAAAGGAATGAGTGATCCACACATAACAGACAAAGCAGATGCACCTGCAGCCTTATAAGGATTAGGAGGTAGCAACACTGAAGCTCTTGTATTAACATTAATATTCTCTGTTACTTGAAAAGCATTTGCTGGTCTACTTATTCCAGAAGTACTTCTGGGAATCACTTGTCCACCTAAGTTTATAGTTGGAGTTCGATTGTAAAGAGCATCTTTCTCCATATCACTTTGAGTTGAAACTGAAATGAACTCCCCAACAGACATTATTATAGTTCCTGCTATAACTAAGGCTAATCTTGAGAAGAAAATTATAGCAAATTCACGTCTCCTTAGTCCTAAAGAAGCAAGCATGAGTGATGTTGTAAATACTAACCCAAAAAGTGATCCAAGTATGGCTGCTCTAACCCATTGACCTCTTTGAGCTTTCCCATTCTTTTGGTAACCGCTTTCATTTACCTGAAATGTTTGTTCAGAAGCCATGGAAAAAGATAATAATAATCAAATCAAAGCTAGTTTTTGATAATTAACAAGAATGTACTTTGAGTTGTAAATTTATGCATCATTCTTAGAGGGTACTAATGTAAATTCCAAACAGGGGCAAATGGGAACTAGCGATGACTTCTAAGGTTTTGTATTTGTTCTATTCGTGCAGACTCCAAAGAAATACAAATTGTTCATTTTTAATGTTATTTATACTTTTTCTTGTCCTTCTTGGATCAAACTACAAAGCATTTTATTTAGTTCATTGACAAAGACAACCCAAGGTTTCAATAGACCAAGGAAATATATGAGAAAAAAATACAGAATTTGAGTCACTATTTATCGAGAAATTTAACTAATTATAGTTTTGTCACTGCCCTGTTCTGGCTATGGAGTTGTAATCAAACAGCCTGGCCTCGTTTTAATCTATGTTGGAATTTATAAAGGGAATAACGGAACAATTACATAGGATAGTTCTTCGATATTTTAGAGGAAAAAGTTTTGGTTTTACATTGAAAATATAGCAGTTTTCCTTGTTTACCTTCTTGTACTTTATACTTCTCATTATTACCCCTAATAAATTTACACCCAAAACTAAACATTCTTTAAAAAATAAAACTCATTAAAGCATATATTTAAGATTAGTATCTATGATTCAAAAAACTTTCTTAGAGGTATGGTATGTTTTGTTAGAGTTAGTAGAGCTCCAACAACCTTTGTAGTTTTAAAAAACGAAATAATTAAGAACATATTTAAAAGTGAGTATTCCTGATGTTAAAAATGAAAAGGTGTATTCTCATCATGCAATATTATCTTGAAGACTATGCTACCCTTTTGCCTTGATCATTTTCTAATTTTTACCGCTAAGGCTTATATGCCATTACTAGTATTTGCTAAATTTTACATTATTTGTTTCAGCATCGTGATGTAACATCAGTGAAACACCAACTAAACCCTAAGCCCTAATAAGGGTAACAAATGCATATGGTAAAATTCATTTTGTACTGCTTGTAGTATGGGTCATTAAGATTTAATTTATTTGATCGGAAGATCTTGAATATATTCTCACTATTATAGTGACATAATAATATTATTTTTTAAATATTTGATTTTTTGTAGACATTACATACACATATATATATATAAATATAATATCTATTTGTAAATATACTTAGATAATTATGACATAATACAATATTTTAATTTTTTATGGTATCATAGTATTGATGATCCAAACATCTCTATCAAACTTATACAATTTTCATGGAGGATATTTATTCAACAAGTATCATCCAAATCAAATCCAATACAAACAAAACTATTAATCAAGAAAACTAAAACACCAATAATCAAGTTGTCTTTTCACATCATTGATAGGAGGTGAATTAACTCAATCCATCGAAATTTCTCATTAATCACTTCACTTTACTTCCGAGTAGTTCTCATAAATCAAAGTTTTTTTACAAAGAAAAACAACCATCTTTATAAATTATATAGATACCTATATTACATTTTACTCATTCGTAACTTCTCAAAATACCAAATCTCTAAATTTGATTATTGATAGTGATGCTACAAATTATATAGCTATCACCATCAATGATAAAGCCATTGTTTTTATGTTTTTCCAAGTAATCTTATCAAATGGTTCTTATGCTCCAATTAGAAGTATTGGCTCTATACATATCACAAAAAACTAAAATGTCTGGTATGGTTTTTGTGCACCTTTTTTCATGTGAATCTTACTTTTATCAGTAAGCTTACATTTGCCTTTAATTATTTCATTCATTTATTTCCTACTTTTTGTATATAGCATAACCTTGCTACAAAGAGGATGATTGGCCTAGGAAAGTAGAGTAAGAGATTATAGTATCTCATGCAACAATCAGAGTTACATAAACTTTTTCAGTAAGCTTACTTTTGCCTTTAATTATTTCATTCATTCATTCACGAGATTATAGTATCTCATGAATCTTACTTTTACCCTTTGGCAAAACAAACAAGATTGTCTTTTCCTTTAAGTTCAATTTAAAGCACTTATTTTTTTTATCTTATACACTATGATATTTAGGTTCACATAAACTTAAAAATCACTCTGGTACATATTATTTTTAATTATTGTGGATAATTACACTCACTTTATCTAGATTTTTCTTATGAAATCAAATTTGAAACTCAAGGCTTGTTAAAATAATTCATTACTTTTGTTAACACTCAATTGAATTGTCAAATTAAAAGCATTTGTAGTAATAATGGTCTACAATTTACCTCTTTAAAACCATTTATATATAACATTGAACTTTCATTTCAAATTTCATGTCTATATACACCCTAACAAAAAGCGTTATTGAACAAAAACATAGACACCTTCAAAATGTCGATCGTGCTTTGAGATTTCAAGCAAATTTGTCAATGGAATTATAATGTGAAAGTCTTCTTGCTTCCACTTATCTCATAAATCATCTTTCTATTCTAGTTTTGCATCACAAATCACCTTATCAACTGTTATGGTAAGATTCTCTCCTATATGCATCTACAAGGTTTTGGTTGTCTTTGCTATGCTATAAACTTGAAACCTTTATCATAGTATTCACCGCGAGCTTGTCAATGTATTTTTGTTTGGTATCCCTCTAATCAAAAGTTTATCGAGTTTATGATCTTGTCATTCAAATGTTTTTTAGTTGGGATGCTATTTTCGATAAAAACACATTTCTATTTTCTATTCCTACTTCATCAAATCCTTCACCAACAAATCTTCCTAATATGTCTATTGATTTTAGTGATATCATAAAGATAACCCCATCATCTATTCCTATCTTCTTACTATAAACATCTTCTCCCTTGTCTTCCACTACTCATGATCTCTCAACTTTGTCACCAAGACCAATACCTTCCTCACCACTTTCTCTTCTTTCTCCAAAGCTTGACACATCTACTTCAATTCTTCATCAAAGTGATAGAATTTGTCAGTAATCTATTCATTTTCGTGACTTTCATTGTAGCCAAGTTAGTATGTCCTCTTCCTCTACACTGCAAGCTAGTCAAACTCTTCTTGAAAAGGTACCAAATACCATATCCAAATTTATTTCCTACAATTCATTATCTCTATCCCATCAAATATATGTTAACACAATTTCCAGCACTATTGAGCCTACAACATATGACCAGGCCATCCTTGATCAAAAATGGTGTGAAGCCATGAAAGGTTAAACTTACTACCCTTAAAAATCAAAAGACATGGCCTCTAGTCTACCACTTATTGGTCATTGAGCAAGTAGGTCTTTCGAATCAATTATAAATCTGTTGCATCCATGGAACGATAAAAACTCACTTAGAAGTTAAAGGATTCAATCAAAAATAAGACTTGGACTATCATGAGACCTTTGCTCTAGTTTCTAAGTTAATGACAATATGTTGTTTTCTTGTCGTGACAACTACTTCAAATTGGCCACTCTTTTAAATGAATGTCAAAAATGTTTTTCTTTATAGTGATTTGCATGAAGAAGTATATATGATTCCACTACTAGGACTTTGTTGACATTAGAAAAGCTAGTATATCAACTTCATAAATCTCTTTATAGACTTAAACAAGTACCAATGAACTGCTTCTCTAAGTTCTCATAAGCTATTTAAATGGTTGATTTTTCTCATTCATACACTGACCATGCATTCTCTTTTTGCGTAAGAGAATGGCTCTACTATAACCGTGGTGCTTATATATGCAGATGATATTATGATCATAGGAAACAATAATAAATTTATTCAAGATCTCAAGCTTTTCCTCCACAAACAATTTCATATGAAAAATCTTGGTAATTTAAAGTATTTTCTTAGTTTGGAAGTAGCAAGATCAAATGTTTTGATTGTTATATCGCAACAAAAATACACACTTGAAATTATTCATGAAGTTGGATTTCTTGGAGCTCAATTAGTTTATTTTTCTATAGAAAAAAATCTAAGGCTTACAAATGATCAAGATGAATTGTTAACTAATGCTTCCTAGGAGATTCGTGGGACGATTGATCTTTCTCACACCTACGAGACCAGACATCATGTATTTTGCGAACATCTTGAGTCAATTGATGCACGCATTAAGGAAAATTCATTGGGATGTTTTCATTCGTGTTGTGAGATACTTAAAAAATAACCCAAGACTTGGTTTATTATTCTCTTCTAATAATTCACTACAACTAAGAGCTTACTGTAATGTAAATTGGGTAAATTGTTCAATGATAAGAAGATTTACATTAGGTTATTGTGTTTTTCATATAGACTTCTCTAATTCGTGGAAGATAAGAAAATTGAAAACAATCTCAAGATCATCTACAAAAGCTAAATATAGGTCAATAACCACGTAAACTTGTAAACTCACGTGGCTTAGATACTTATTTAAGAATTTGAAAGTTAATCCGAAATCAATTACATTGTTTTGTGATAATCAAACAGTTATTCATATTACAACGAATCTTATTTATCACAAACATACAAAACACTTCGGGCTTGATTGCCATGTTGTTAGAGAAAAAATTCAAGCGGGATAGATTGTTACAAAGTTTGTTCTATCACATCTTAAGTTAATTGATATTTTCGCTAAAGTTATAGGAGGCAATATCTTTAAGAAATTAATCATTAATTTGAACATTTTAAATATACATATTCCAACTTAAGAAGAATGTTAATATTTAATTTAATATAATTAAATGAATTATATTTGATTAAAAGATCTCAACTAAAATTCTATTATTATAGTAACAAAATAATATTATTCCTTATTTAACTCGTTTAGTTTAGAGTTTTGATTATTATAGTGAGAATAATATTATTCATTATATAGTTCTTTTAGTTTAAGGATTTGATTTTATCTATGTATATAATCTCTTTGTAAATAATTAAGTATACCAGAATAATTATAATTTAATACAATATTTTAACATTTTATGACTAGTAGATTCTTTAAAAAAAACTATATTATATGAAAAATCTATATGTATTGTATTTTTTAATATAATTTTTTTTACATTATACAAAAAATAACATATGTATTGTATATGTGTATGTTAAAAATAAAATTTTATTTGTAAAATAATTATGCTATATGATTAGATAGAAAATATTCTTCAATGCAATTTACATTAATAAAAGAATGAAAGGGTAGTAAAATAAAAGTGACCTAAAAAGGATAAAAACTAGTTAAATTGAATATGAAAACACTATAAATACATAAATTTTGATAGGGGTGTCCAACGGTCCGATCCGATTTTAATTATAAAACTTTAACCGAATCGGACCGTTTAAAACGATTTTAAGTAATAAAAATCGGACTGGACCATTTGATTGATAAAACGATTCGGTCCGATTTGGTTCGATTTTTTTATACATTTAATGAAGAATAATGTGAAATTTTTAATATATTACTAAACCGGTCCGGTCCGGTCCGGTCCGAACGGTTTAAAATTAGTACAAATCGGATCGGACCGTTTGATTTGTAAAACTGTTAGGTCCGATTTTACAGTTTGGTTTGATCCGGTTTATGGACCCCCTAAAATTTGATGCTAATTGTTTTATAAAAATACAAAATAAATAAAATAAAAATAAAATTTTATTGATAATATCCCTTATATCCATCAATATTTTGTTCAAAAAATGACATTTTCTTAAAGTCAAAAATTATATTATCTGTATCTAAATTTTATATTTTAATTTCTAATTTTTTTTAATATCATTTTCATTATTTTTTTTAAATTTAATAATTTTAGTTAAAATTTAAAGATAATAGAATAAATATATTAAATTTTACAAGTTAATAGATTAAATAAGGTGTTAATTCTGAAGGTTATAGTACAATTAATATAATTTTTAAATTTATATTAAATATGTTAAATTCAATAGATTAAAAAAAATTAGAAACTTTAATATAGAATATGATCAAATTTAGTAGGTATAACTTAACTATGTTTTTTATATCAACGTTTTAAATCAATATGATGACATCCTTCCAAAACAAGATGAACATAAATTATGTTTGGTATGTCTTGGGTGATGGACGATTTTATTACTAACATGCAATTAGAGTTTCTTAGTAATTGGTATACTAATTAATTAAAAAAAAACAAATAAACATCTCGATACTTCTCTAAGAAATACCATGATTTGAATCTCCGCACATAATTATAATTTGATAAAAAAAATTAAACAAGCAAAAATAAAAATGGCAAAACAAATCATGAAATGAAGAAATGGAAAAGAAATAAGAAAATAAAAAAAGAAAGTTTGACTGAGGAAGGAGCAAAGAACAGAAGAAAAGTAGTCGATAACGTCAAGATATTCAAAGTAAACAGGGTGAAGAAAAAGCTTGGAATGTTCCATTCTGCCGGGAGGGGCTGTTGTCTTTACAAATCCACCCTCCTTTATCAACTTTGATTTTCCCATTATCGTCCTTCCTCTTTCCATTTCCTCCCAGATGTATTTTCGTTTTCTTCTCTTATTAGTCTCTGCTCTCCTGTTAATCATCGCAGGTCTTCCCTTTTTATACGGCGACCTATGGAGTTCCGGCGACTTAGGGTTTCAGCTACCCACCCCCAATAGCAATAACATCGACGAATTCACTCGTTCTCCTGGCCGATCTCTTCTTTCGTTGTCCCCGTATGCTCTCCCTCTCTCTTTCTCTCTCAATTTTCGAATAATGGCATGGTTTTTCGGATTTAAAGCACCAACCAATGTCTATTATTATTATTACAATTATTTATATTATTCTCTATCCATTTTCGTTTCTATACAATTAATTCACCCATTTAAGTCCATAGTTTCAAATTCCGAATCTACCATTCTTTATTTTAGTCCATAGTTTCAAATTCTCAATCAACAATTGTTCATTTTAGTCCACAGTTTCAAAATCTGAATCTACTATTGTTTAGAATGAACGGAGGTCAACCTTTGGTTGAAAGTAATGCTATTGTCGAGCCCTTGCAACTAACTTGCAAATTTAAATTCAAAGAACTTGGTCAATATAAATTGATCGAGTTGACCTCCGTTAGGATCGCTTCATTCTAATGGAAAATTGATATTTGTACTAAAGTGTTAACTATTTTTAATTGTCCCTAACGTTTAGCTGTGTAACTATTTCTCCTAACATTTCAAATGTTGTAATTGTGTTCTCAAGGTTATGTAAGTCTAACAAAGTAGGATATTTAGTGATTTTTGTTAGCTTAGCTAACAGAAGTATAGAACTTGTAATTGCTAACGTTTTGTTAAGTATAATTTTTTTTTCTTTTCCCTAACATTTTCTAAGTCTAACATTTTTGTCTCTAATGTTTGTTTAAGTGTAACAATGATGTCTCTAACAAAGATGACATGTTCTGTATTTCTTTAACTCAACTACAAAAAATCACTAAAAGATCTACTTTGTTACACTTACCTAAAGGTGAGGACCCGATTGAAACTTGTGAAACATTAGGGACAACAGTATTATACTAACTAAGCGTTAGGGACAAAAAATGCAGTTAACTCTTGTACTAAATAGGTTGAGATGTTGATACTATGAGCATAAAAATGAGTGAAATAATTGTTCATGATAAAAATGAACGGAGAATGATTGTATGGAAGGTGCATTTAATCCTCTCTTTTTTCTTTTGGAGAATATGCGGGAAAATATTATTCAGATTAAATATTACTCTTAAATTGAGTGAAATGGATAGTTTTGGGTTTTTTCGATAGTCAATTATTATGCTTTATCCGGGTAAAGATCTAATATTATTATGACTAACTCTAAACCGCTTTGGTTTATTTTTAAATTAATGATTCGAAAATAGTAAGAATAGCACAGCTTTAGTTGCTGCTTTAGACGGCACAATCCATTTGGTGGAGAGCAGTTCTATGAGAGTGATATGGTCATTCACTTCAGGACCTCCAATTCATACTTCCTACCAGGCTCCCATTGGCCAAGATATTGATAAAGAAAATAGTTCTGAACAAAGTAATGGGTTCTTCATTGACTGTGGAGATGATTGGGAGCTGTACATGCACACTGATCACTTTGGTAGAATGGTATGCCCTTTGATAGTTACTTATTATCAATGACTATAATTTAGGGTCAATTGTCAAATTTTTAGTTAGTTGGGCATCATTATTGTTCATATTGATTTACTTTTATTTGCATGTTAACAAAATCTCATGGCCAACTAGAGTTTTTATTTTATTATATTGGTGTATTGTATGTTCTTATTCTTTGTTCTACAATACATACATAGTAACAATTAGATTTCAGTACCCTGGTCTATGTTAGTGTGTTTTGTTGAGATAATGACACTGAGATGCCTTTAGGTTCTTAATTGCAATCTACGCTTTGGAGCGACTGGATTTATTAATATCAAAAGCTAGCATATTTTTCCTTTTGAAATATAGATAATGTTGGACATTTGCTATTATAGAATCTTTGTAGAAGGAAAGCAGACTTTCTTGTTCCCCACGTTGGAGTGGTGGCTGGGGAGTGGCTTAAGGCGAAATACACTCTCCTGATGGCTAGAATTTTCCCTATTATATCATTTTTGACTCACTGTTGCATTGCAGAAACTTTCAATGACTATTGATGATTTCGTAAGAAATACACCATTTGTAACAGAGGATGGAGCAGTGACACTTGGCTCTAAGAAGACTACTGTATTTGATGTTGAGCCCAAGAGTGGAAGGCTGATTCGCACCTACATGTTATCTGATTCTCCTCCAACAGGGAAGAATGGAGAGCAGAGTGGTATGTGTGAAAATGTTACAACTAATAACAACCAGTTGGTTGAGTCTGTTCTAGTGGACCCAAAATCTGCAGAGTTTCGTCTTCAAATCATGAGAACAGATTATACTTTAAAGTCATTTTCCTCGAATTCAGACAAAATATCATGGAATATGACAGTTGCTGAGATAGGAGCAGCTTTACTTTGTCAAGATGTTGAGACTCTATCTAGTGGGGTTCTTTCCAATTTGAAAAACAAACCTGATGATGGAATTAGCAGTGATATTGCTTTACCATTGTCATGTCAGTCCAAGGCAATAATCTTCCGTCACCGAAATAATACATTATTGGAATCATTTAGGCCTGAAATTTTATCAGGCCCTCATCGTGAAGATACAATGCCACCTATGCTTCCAACACATGCTCCAGAGGCAATGCTTCGTCCACAAGATGCAGCAAATATTCATGAAAGTGAATATGAAAGTGATGATAGTGATACTGTGCTCCCTCTGCCTCATATGAAGATTCATGATGTGAGGAAGTCTAATGATGTGTCAAGGATATCTTTGAAATGGTTAAATGTGTTATATATGAGTTTTCCTATGGTCATTCTCATGGTCATTGTCATAAGCTGCCCTGATTTAGTTAAAGAAAAATTAATAAATTATAGTTTGAATTCTTCTCCTACCAAGAAGAAGAAAATTCGGAAATGGGGAAAGAATAAGGTCAATGCTGATAAAATGGAGAAGCGTTTATCATCTGAAGATGAGGATGATGACAAAAACTGGTTGAACCTCAATAAACTTTTTGAGAGTGGTGCCAATGGACGAAGGATTGGTAAACTATTTGTATCAAATACAGAAATTGCTAAGGGAAGCAATGGAACTATTGTTCTTGAAGGAAGTTATGAAGGTAGACCTGTTGCTGTGAAACGTCTTGTCCAAGCTCATCATGATGTGGCTTTTAAAGAAATTCAAAACCTTATAGCATCTGATCGGCATGCAAACATTGTACGATGGTATGGAGTGGAATATGATCAGGATTTCGTGTACGTTTCTTTGGAACGTTGTGCTTGCAGCTTGGATGACTTGATTCAAATATCATTAGATTCCTCTAGATACCGAACGTCCAAGAAGGACTATACATCAAGAGATGTGATTGAGTGTGGAGTCCACTTGGAGTCAGTTAAGAGTGCTATACCAATTGCTAATTTGTGGAAAGAAAAAGGACATCCATCTCCTCTATTGTTAAAATTGATGAGGTTGGTTCATAGAAGTTCCTTTTATGTAACATATTGAATTATACAGCAAAGGGGATGGCTCTCTTATAATTTTGATAGGCTATTTTTCTGAGCACAAGTGCTTCTTGTAGAGTGTCATCCTGTTCCTGCCCTAAATAGTTTGAGCCTCTAATGATTTGTTTACTGGATCCGAACATGTGTGCATTTTGTTCATTTATTCTCTTGATGTCTTGTAAAAGACTGCTTCAGTCAAAGTAGGGTAGTATTCATCAGGATCTCATAGGCACTTTTTCATTGCTTGCTTGTATTCTCATTATGTCATTTAAGAGTCTTCATATTGTGTATGGTTTCTGCTATGGGAAAAAAGGATAGATTAGATTTATAAATGTGGTATTTTTACATGCACTTTGGATGAACTTCATTTGCAGCTTAGATATTTTTCTTGATTGTATTCTGCTTCAGCCGATACCTTGAAATTCTTTTAATGGATTGCAAAGTTTATTAATGTGTTGATCAAGCATATTTGTATTTTGTAGGATACAGTTTGCTGTTTTTGCTATTGAACTTACTTCAACTATGTGATCTATATGCATCACACGTTGCCCTTTTTACTTATAGATACCTGTACTTTATTGACGTTCTAATTGGTATCTGTAACAACAGGGACATGGTTTCTGGGCTTGTTCATTTGCACGAGTTAGGGATAATTCACAGAGATTTAAAGCCCCAAAATGTTTTGATTATTAAGGAGAGATCTTTATGCGCAAAGCTTTCTGACATGGGCATTAGCAGGCGTCTCCTTGGGGACATGTCTTCGTTAGGTCATCATGCTACTGGTAAGTACTCTGTCTCCTAACCAACTTTGAACTCCTCTCTATCTTGTACAATTTTCATCTGATGCCACCCATCAAATGATTTGTTCTTTCAAATATTACCATGGTCTCATTTTTTGTTAAACAAATATTACCATGGTCTTACAAAACGATTGGTTGGTTTTCTCCTTATTAATCTTCAAAGTCCGTAAGATATAAAAGCTAGGAATTGGCAGTAACTATGATAGACTGGGGAACAT
Organism: Hippophae tibetana; assembly: GCA_037013495.1. NCBI lineage: Eukaryota > Viridiplantae > Streptophyta > Magnoliopsida > Rosales > Elaeagnaceae > Hippophae > Hippophae tibetana. The sequence goes on along the minus strand of CM072812.1, from coordinate 79,089,266 downwards.
AGGGTTAAAGTAGTACCATCTTCTCAAATCAAGACCCATGAATTAGCATGCACTAATATATTTTTCTTTTATAAATCTCAAGTGTCTTATTGTTTCTTCTTGGCTAATATTTGCATTTATCTTATTGGCTGAAATTCAACAACCTAGTTTCGTGGCTAATATCTGATGGAAGTAATTTCAGGTTGTGGCAGTTCTGGTTGGCAAGCACCTGAGCAGCTACTTCTTGGGCGGCAAACTCGAGCAATGGACCTATTTAGTTTAGGTTGTCTATTCTTTTTCTGCATCACTGGTGGTAGACATCCTTTTGGTGACCGGCTTGAACGTGACATAAACATTGTTAAGAACCAGATGGACCTTTTCTTGGTGGAGCATATTCCTGAAGCTTTGGATCTTATTTCTTGTTTACTAAGCCCTGACCCTGAGTCGAGGTAAGATTATTACTCTGTTAAACTTGAATACCTGGTGGTAGTTTCAGACCCTTTCAATTACATTCTTCGACTGTTAGTAAATAATTGTTTGTGTTTCAAACCAGAATAGTACTTTTTGACCAAGATCTGGATGTCTTATTCATCAGCATCTGATAGTCAAGATTGTTATACATTGTATTTTGAGGTAGATCAATGACTACCGAGCCTTGAGCTGAAAACTTAGGGTAATATATTGATGACTGAATTTTCGTAATCAGATATCAATTATTGCAACCTTATGTACTATCAGGTCACATCCTGTCGTATTTTTTCAATATTAATTAAAAAAAATTCCCAGGCCACTTTGTTTTAGGAAGATACTATCTCAAACTCTTCAGAGGGACATGCTAATGTTTAAATGAGATAATAATCACATCATTTCATGCTTATATTATTTTCCAAGAGCACAATATACTGTAATTTAGAGGCAGTTCAATTATTTGCCAGCTCCTAAGATATGTTTTCATGGCCTTTTTTTTTTAATTTTCCAGCAAATTTAATCCTTTAACTCGTTGAAAAATCAACTATTGTTGCTTCAGGCCAAAGGCATTGGAGGTGTTGCACCATCCTCTATTCTGGAGTTCTGAGATGAGACTTTCATTTCTTCGCAACACTAGTGACAGGGTAGAATTGGAAGATAGAGGGACTGAATCTAAGCTTTTGAAAGCACTAGAAAGAATTGGTCCGTTAGCTTTGGGTGCAAAGTGGAATGAAAAAATGGAACCTGCATTTATCTCCAATATTGGCCATTATAGGCGGTATAGATTTGACAGCGTTCGAGACCTATTGCGTGTGATGCGAAACAAGCTGAATCATTATGGGGAACTTCCCAAAGAAATTCAGGTTTGTTCATTTCTCACAGCAATAATATTTGTGTTATAGTAAGGTGGGGTGGGGATGTTTAAATCCATGTGTGCCTCATTTATTTTGGTGGCTTTTTCAGGAACTTGTAGGACCAGTACCTGATGGATTTGATAGCTACTTTGCAAGTAGATTTCCAAAGCTCTTGATGGAAGTGTACAAAGTTATGTGCAGATATTGTAGAAATGAGGAATGTTTCCGGAAGTTTTTCAAAAGCAATGTGGAGTAGCTCTTTTGTTTATGCCCAAGTTGCTTTAGGAAATTGAACCGGTGCATTAGGTCACATGAAGATTCTGTATGCTGTTGATATCCAACTAATTTACCACCAATAGATTGTGCATAAATAAACCTGTAACTTTATGTAATGCATTAAAAGTATTAATAATCCTTGTAAATTATTTAAGAGAATTAGTTGATATTTGTTCTAAATGCTATACTCATCACTTGGTCACATCCTCTCACATACATATATCTTGTGTCGTTTACAATAATGCTGTTTTATGAAGTTTTAAACTTTAGTTCTAGATTGTTACGAGTAAGTTGTGAATAAGAAAAGCAAGGAAGTTAAAAGAAAAGCAGCATAGCACTGGTGTGGAGATCAAAGAAATATTGATCCTTAATGAGTTGTACACTTCTATGCTGGAGATTCCCTAAAGTGTTCAAAATGCGTCTCCAGATGCATGAAAAGAGTACCACAAGTAGCACTGAGCTTGTGCATTTACAGCCTAAACCAAGCTTTGAAAGAGCCTTACTCAAGTTGCAGAGCTGTGGTTATGATTGATAAGTTTGAGGGGAAATGGAAAGACCAAAAAAGTACATCTAGTTTTATGTTTCCAAGGATGGCTCCAGTCAGGCATTGTTGTCATTTTTGAGTCCTCCCTTGGAATGCGATTGTGATTGAGTATATCTTCCATTGGAACTGTTAGTTAACTCAAATTCTCCCATGCTTCTATTGGATGCTATTACACTTCTACTTGATGAACCTTCCATTTCCCTTCTTTTGGAACGTTCTTTTACTATTTCTTCTTTCTCATCAACAAATGAAAGAAAGGTTTGAAAACGTTCCGATTGCAAGTTCGGACCAGACGAGCCTAACTCCTGGGGGCAGTGTCTGCTGAATTGGCGTATAATTAGGATCATATATATGAAAAGAGCAAGAAAGCAAGCTAATCCACATAAAACAAAGAGTCCCCAAAAACTTCTTAGATGAAGACGGTCTACTTCAAGCTTTGCACCTAGTGAAGTACAAGCACTTAACATAAGCCATTTGTCATGGATCCTTTGCAGATCTCCATTTTCAGATAGCTTCAAAATGGCAATAGACATGTCAACTGCTAATGGAGAATCCCTTGGAAATGCCTACACCAAGAATAGAAATGAACATGAATACCTTGGAAATATAAGACACCGGTCATGGACACTACTTTCAACATAAGGTATGTTTGCTTATGCTTTTAGGATCTTATAAAATCATCACTTTTGATAGCAAAACAATCAATGCATACCAAATAGAAAAAGTGCTTTTAGACTCGGATAGTACATTTTGTGCTTCCCGAAGAAGCACAAATACTAGAGATAGCTTTCTCTTGAAATCATTTTCAACTGAAACCACTTCTATATAAGTGCAAGCATAGACCTTAAGCAAGTAAACAAGTGATGAAATGTAGGTAAAGTTAGCAGCACTTACAAATCCCCACCCAGCTTTGGTGAATTCTTGACCTATAATACTGAAATCACATTTTGTTGAGAGGAAGAGCTCTATATAGGCACGCTCATCAACTACTGCAGCAACACCTCCCTTTTGAGGACCCGCCCTTAAGGCTTTAGCAAAATCTTCTGGAGAGTTTAGAGGAATGAGTCTAGATTCATGAATCTTAAGCTCCTGAACAAGATAATCCCGGGTGTAAGATCCCTGCTGGTAGCCAATGGGATCAGGGCTTGCAATCAATGACTCAATGCCTTTAATAGGAGAAGCCAATTGTTGCACTGTAAGAATTGATGTTAGACTAGCAGTGTAGCTTGAATTTATTATGAGAACCACAAAAAGCCATATGATCAATACTATGCGTCCGAGGGTGCTAACTGTATTTTCTCCTGCATAATAGCATGCAATTTGATGGGCATATCTATCATAATTGAAGTTTTTCCATTTACTCTTATAAGAAAGTGTTAGTTGACTTACTATGGGCAAAAAACATAGTTGAAAAGCTAAACCTGCAAATAGAAAACAAGTTAAATAACAAATGCAGATCATGAAATTAACCAAATGAATAGATACAGCATACTAGAGTATGTAATGTATGTAAAAGTGCTTATGACAATAAAAACGTTTCTGAACCAAATATTTAAAAAATATATCAGTAGTGCTTTCGGAGTTTAAGAGTGCTTCGTGACAAAAATAACTTTATCCTGAAACAGCTTTTGATTGAAATATAAGCACAAGAAAACAAACCTTAATAAAGATTGATATAGAAGTCGTCTTACCATAGAACGGTGACAACTTGTTTTCTAGGAGGACCACGAAAATCATCATTTAACCTGTGCTCCAATATCCAAACAACTGCTCCAATAATAACAAAGAACACAGCAGTGACAATCCACATCCTTGGAGTGAAAGGCCTCAAGAAAGCCCAAGCATTCGAATTCGATTTCCTTACAGGTGCTACTACTACTAGTCCAGACTCTATATATGGCTGGCTAAAATCAACCATCCTTGTTCTATTAGTAATAATAGCAATGTCACCTATTGCTGCATCATAAACCTGTGTAAAAAACAAGACAATGCAAAATTAGATGTTTTTCCTCCTCGAAACTTCAAAGAAAATCACCAAGTACTTACTCCTGTTGTGATTAGACGAACAAGTTCAGTGCAATCTGGGTTATTAAGACCATCTCCAAATGGTATTAATTTATAAGGAACAGCATAAGGCAACAAGTTTAATGCAGCAGTAAAAACATCAATGCAGTACCCAGAAAAACTATCAGTGCCTTCTACTTGTGACTCAAATTCTTTATAGCTAACACGTTTTGGAACTCCAATTCTCAAATGCCTTCCATTGTTTGGAAATACCCAACCACGAGGCTTCTGGATTGTTTGTCCAGGCCAAATTACACTATATAGTCTTTGATTCGAACTGGAACGATTTGGAGGTTTTGTATAAAGAACTTCTGGAGACAGAATTGATAAACCAGAATAATTAGACCAATAACCAATCTTCCTATTTCCAGTACCAATCACATTGATGATTTCATAAGCCGGGTTAATGAGATTCCTATCAGGAGTAAATTTCACTAAACCAGTTAGGCCAGACATGTTAACATTCAAAATATTATCAAGCAACAATTTCCCTCCATTGAAGACACTCATAGCATCAAGATTCAAATTGCCTCCCCTTAATTGGGTTAATCTTGAATCATTCGAAAATGATATCTGACCTCCTTGATTGAAAAACGAATTGATTGCATGAGCAAGCAAAAATACAGTGTCATAAGCATAGAGACCCCAAGTACTCAAGCCAATGTGGCTTTCATTTGTTTTTCCACTAGTCATATTACTCCATCTAGAAACAAATTTTCTTTTCAATTCCGATTCTGACGTGTGCATTCGAAGCGTAAGAACACCTTGAATATCATCCATTGCATCTAAAGGAAGAGGAAAACTTGCATCTAATAAAGTTGAAAGCCAATAAGAGGCAATCCAAACATAGCCACTTCCCATCATACCTAGATATTGTGCTACTTTGAAAACCTGCATGCCCCAACCAGAATAAACATGAAGAACAATAATTCGAGACTCAGTTAGAGCCACCTTTACTAATAAATCTGTAATGTCATCCTTGGTTGGATCTGGCTTAAGAGGTGCTTTGTAAGAGATCTTACAACGTCTCTCGGCAAGCTTGTCACCTAATGCAGTTATTGCATTTCTACCATAGTCATCATCAACATATATTGCAATTACTTCTCTCCAACCATAGTAGTCTACCATTTCTGATATTGCAGCCATTTGATACAAATCATTTTGAGTAGTTCTAACAAAGAAAGGAAATTGAAGTGACGATAAGGTAGGGTCTGTTACTGCAAATGATAATAGAGGAACTTGTAGCTCATTTGCAATGTGAGATATTACATGAGCTGTTACTGCATTTTGGGGACCAATTATTGCCACTGTGTCTTTCTCCATGAACTTTAAGGCTGTCATAAGTGACCAAAACTTAGAACAAAAACAAACACATATAAAAATTACTCTAAATGCCCTCTTTCTAACTAAACCACGACTTTTTCATAGATGCTCGCTTTTTTCCTAGTTGTACCAATGTGAAAAACTTTTGAAAAGTCTCCTATTTCACTAAAAAGGTACATACCCCATTAGCCCCTCATTTCTTTAAAAGCTACACATAAGATCAATTTTACTTCATAAAAAAAAAGGCATATGCATTAAACCAATAGGGATAAAATAGTCATTTTTTACCTATCAAAAAAATTCCCTACAACTTCACAATTATCTAGAAAAGTTATCAATTCATTATTTTTCAAGATAATTATGTCATATGTCACGAAATAAATGATGTGATTGCAAAAATGTGTAAATTTGTAATGTTCTTAACATTTCTTATTTTATTAGATGAGAATACCTACCATTCATTAAACACACATGATATGTGCAATAAATTGAATTTATGTGTAAAATTTTGTAAAATAAGAAACTTAGGACATACCACCTAAAAACAAAACGATTAAAGTGTAGGATTTGGTTTTTTTTATGAAAAAAGGGACCTAGGCATCCCCACCCGGTTGTACAACTGTGCATAAGGTGGACATATGCGAAACATTTTATGCTGTTGCTAAAATGTCTACATATGAGTCAATCAAACTAATTTTTTTAAAAAAGAAACAAGACATACCCTCAATGATGCCTAGAAATCCACTGTAATTGGAGTCCTGCATTGTTAATTTCAATTCAGTTCCAGGAAGAAGAGCGGGATTAGAATTTACGTCTTCAACTGCAGCATCTATTGCCAATTTGGCAACTTTTCCAACAACAGAACTTAAAGAGAAGATTGTCCCAACATTCACAACACTTGGTCTTGTAGCATTAGTGCTAATCCCATTTGAAAAGGTCAATCCATTCAATACAACAATCAACATCAGACCCCAAATTAAAGTCATCCTTATTGCTTTTTCTGTGAAATCCTTAATTGTCATCTTACTTCTTCACCCAAAAGAAGTCTCCAAAAACCTAAGAGCAATTGGGAACTCTAGATTAAAAAACTGACATATCCTGAAATTTGCAGATAACATATCAGAAAAATGGCTATTTGCTAAAATAAAAACAAAACTGCTGATGAAAGAAACAGCTCTTTAGTTGACTGAATGACCTAATGATAATTGATAATAACCAGATCTAACCATGAAAACCAAAGAGAACAAAACTAATCAGTAAAAAAACTTGGGTTGTATGCTTATATGACACCATATTAATCATAAATCAAATTTGACCCGATTAAATTATACTTAACTTGCAAATAAGGGGTCCAAATCTGATTACAAATAGTATAAGGGTCCAGCTTATTATCCAGAAAACTTTGATAATATATTATTAAACCCAGAACCTATAAAATTCTGGTTAATAACCAAAGCTTTAAACCTTATAAGAGTCATGAAGAGACAGCAAACAGCTGCCTATCACCTTCATAAAAAAGCAGGACAAAAGTTGCTTAAACAAAACAAAAAGAAATTTGCTTTTTTATTTTTTATTCTCCCAACTTTCAAAAGTAAAAGGTGATGAAAAGTAAATTTCAAATAAAGAGAGTACTTACAGAGTAGCAATAGCAAGCTAGCGTTTTAAACTCAAGAATAGAACACCATTAAATCGTTTTGTGTAGTGGGATTTATGAGGAAGAGGAAGTATAGATTTCTTAAAGAGTATAGCTGTTTTTATACAGTTGTAAAGAATGAATATATATTTATAATTTTGAAGATAAAAAATTAAAATATGGTCTCTGTTCTGTTCTGATGCAAGCAATATTTAATGTGGCTAATGAAAATTTAATTAATATGAAATAAAAAAATATAAATAAGTAGAGAAACGGACACCATTGGCTTGGAATATGATTGTTTCTTAACTTGAGAAGATAATGTAGTGGAGCTATGAGTGGCCAAAATTCAAATGGTTGTTTTCTACTATCTTACACTGTTGTTTCTAAATGAAAAGATAAGCGGACCCCTCCATAGAATATCTAAGAGAAGAACGAGAAAAATCTTACCTTTATAAGTTGGTGCCAATACATTCCAACCAACCCCTTCTAAAGACCACTAACTATGGTGATCTACTACTGGTCTCCCACCCAATCAAAATGGGATTTAGATTTGGAAGAGTTTAGTCTTTGAAATAGCTTTTAACAAAAAAATTAACATGTGATTTGCCTGCGTGTGTGATATATATTGGATAAATATATACCCTTTTAAGATACAATACTTTTAAATGAAAAACACTTTTTAAAAAATAAAATTATTAAAAATAATTTTTTTTAAATTTATAATAATAAAAATAAAATTTTAATATTATTGAATAAATTTAAATTAAACGATATTTAATAATAAATATATTTAAATAATCGTAATTTAATTTAAATTACGTTTAATTTGATGATTTTTAAATAAAATAACGTGTTAAATTTTTTTTAATAATAAAAATATATAATTTATATATAAGATAATTAATTTTATGATTATAATTTTTTAAATATGTTATTTTTATTATTTATTTTTTTATTAAAACAAATTCGCAATGCTTTTAGCATTATAGTTTTTGATATATGAGATATTTCTTTACCTACGTTCAAATTGAAAGCACCAAAATTATTTAACACTAAGCATAGCAAAGGAACAATTTATTGATTACTTTTTGATTAAATAAACATAATGAAACAAAACAAAACCCACGAGAAAAAAATGGGTAATGTGTGTAAACATATGGGAAAAAATAGTATACGTTGGGAGTAATTTTATAAATTTAATATGGTAAACAAAAAGTGGTTTAGTAAATAAAAAAAATTATAAATTAAACTTAATAATATCACAACTAAACACAATATTTTCTCATAATCATAGAATAATATTAGTGAATTAAGCATTAAAAAGTTAAAACACTTTATTGTATTATTAAATAAATTTATTGTATTATTTTATTTTATTTTAAATATAGATAAAATTAAATTATTATTATTTATATCCATGTTTGAAGTTACCTAATTTTCTTAATTTTTTTAGTAATATTTTATAAAATGGAACACACAATTTGTTTAGTCAATATGCCGAATACGAAATATGATAACATGAGTAAATTTACCAAAATATTTTGTTATTCTTTTATTCCCTCAACTTAACCGAAATACTTTTAAGTTTATAAAATCAATAATTAAAATAAGGTAAATTATACTTTTAATCCTTTTATTTTATCATTTTTAATATTTTAATTTCTTAATAAATTTTCTAACTTTTTATCAATAAATTTTTATATTTAATAATTTCAGTTTAAATTTAAAGATAATAGATTAAATATATTAAATTTTAAAAATTAAATAATTAAATAATTTAAAAAAATAAATATTTTTAACATATTAATTATGATTGTTATAATATAGTTTAGTCTATTTTTTAAATTTATACTAAATATATTAAATATGAAAAGTTGTTAAAATAAAAAGGTTAAAATTAAATTTTGTTAATGAATCAAAATATTAAAAATGATAGAATTAATGCATCAAAAACATAATTCACCCATATAAATATTATTTAGATACTTTTTAAGTAAATGATGAAAATAAGAATTAATTGATCGACTCTCACATGTTAGTCTGTATGTATAAAAGCCACAATGTCGTGGTAGCTGTTTTTGAGACAATTTTGCCCTTTTTCATGTTGCTGTTGTTATTTATTTATTTATTTATATATTTATATATATATATATTAATAATAATTTAAAAAATTATAATAAATATATTGTATTATTGTGAATAGTTGTATATAATAATTTTATTGTATATTTTTTTAATTATTATCTTTGGTAATTATTTTAACATTAACATTACAAAAGCAACAATTTTGTTTTTTCAACTAATTTTTTTTTTTACTGCTGGTTATATATGCAGCTAAAATGTTAATTTTAGTTTTTTTTTTTACATTATTTACTTTCTTTAAAAAAAGAAAGGAAAGTTATTTGCTTTTAAAAATAAAATTAATAACGTTGTTTGCTTTTAAAATTCACCTTAACCGCTTCCAATTATGGTTGAACATAATGGTAGTAAATAATCCAAACTTTGTTTCGTGCAAAAAATTGATGAATTTTCTTGGATGGATGTAAAACAAAGAGATAATAATTATGTGAATTAATATTTATTTAGATTAAGATTATTATTTTGTAATTAAAATATTATTTATTTATCTTTTCATAATTATATTTAAATTTATTATTTAATTATCTAGATTATTATTAATTATTTTATAATTATCTTTTTTTTTCATTCTTATAAATAAAACTTAATATTTTATTTATTTTTTAGGTATGAATGATGAATTGAAATATCACTTTCTTTCTTATTGTTTATGTTTTATCATTTTCTCCGTTAATTTATTTAAATTATTTTTTAATATATTTTCACGTCTTTTTTATATCAATTTGATATCAAAGCATCTATATTTTGTTTCCTCGAATAAAATAATATGATTTATTTTAAAAAAACTAATATGATTAAAAAAATACATTTTACGCTAGTTTTTTTGTAGGTTATTTAATTTTATCTTATTTTATTATTAAGAAAATTCAAAAAATTAATCAAAAATATTTTACCAATCAAATTATGAGTCAAAAAATTTACTTAATTTGTTGAGTCTTTACATGAATGACATAATTATGACTAAAATAAGAAAAATGTTTCATACTATCCATTTTTGTTACCTATTATCATCAATTAACAAGCATAAAGATAAAGCATATGATGATATTTGTTTATATGAACAGTAAACAAGGAAGATAACGAAGATATTTGTTTATATATTGTTATCCAAATAAAGTATTTACAGTAAATTTGTCCACATGCAACGGTGAATATTACCCTATCTACTCTCACTTAACGGGACATATGTTTGGATGTAATTAAGTTTTTAACTTTTTATTTTTTCACATTCTCAGAAGATAATTTTCAATCACATCTTGTATTGTTAATTTCTATAAAAATGAACTTGTTGTTTGGACATGTATGTAATCTATTGATCAAAAATTTTAAATACAATTTATTATTATATCTCAACTTTTGATTATTAAACTATGACTTAAAACTTGAAAAGAGTGGTTGATGCAAAGTAAAGAGAATAATCATTTAAATTATAATTTATCTATATTAAAATTATTATTGTTTATCTTTAATTTTTTTAATTATATTCATTTATAATTTAGTTATTTAGATTATTATTTATAATTATTTTATGATTATCTAACTTCTTATTTATGTTTTATAAATAGAATCTAGTATTATATTTATCTTTTAGACTTGAATTATGAATTAAATATTAGTTTTTCACATGTTATTTCTTTAAATCCTTAAATCAAATTCGTTTGAAATTTCTATCATTTCATCTATATTCCCACATATTTCGTCTATTTCTCAATTTATTCTACATCAATAATAGTAATTGATTAGGCGTCTGGTGTAATGATTATTATAATCCTAAAATAATGATTAATCGAAATCAAATATATATTAATATTATATTTTTATATATACATAATTATATAGTTAATGATACTATTAATATAAAATATATAATACTTTAAATAATTAGATTATTTTTTTATTTATACCTATATATTTTTACCTATGTTACTTAAAAATATGTGATAAATATATAAATAATAAAAAGTAATATTAATATGTTAAATAATATAGTACAAAAAATATTACGTTAACTTTTAAATTTTTCAAACTAAAATTATTTTGAAATAAATAAAAAAAATTATGGCTAATTCACAAGAAAACTACTAATCGTTTATAATCGATAGTTATTAACTAAAATTATTCGAAACTAATATGGAACGATTATAGTTATTAGTATAATCATTCCCATCTAGCTCATCCAGAGTTAGAAGTGCTTATATACCAAATTTTTGCTAACTAGTAACAACTCATTTCAACACTTACAATTATATATCAAATTACTCAAAAAATAGAACAAAATATTCTCATTTTATAACTTTAATAAAATGACATCATGATAATATCCCACCATATTTCCAACAACCTTACCAGAGCTCCAACCACCCCACCATGACCTTATTCAAGCTCTAGCAACCTTGTAGGTAACTCGTTGGTGCTACGACGACCGCTATCGACAACCACATTGAAGGTGGAGGTAACATGTTACATTTAAATATAAAATTTAATGTGACATGTTACATCCAAAGGTGTAACATATTACATCCATTGAAAGAGTCGGATGTAAAATTTCATATCTTTATTGGAGCTTCAGCGATCCCATTGGAGATAGATATAACATATTATATCCAGATGTATAGGTAGATGCAACATGAAGGTAAAGATGATGTAACATATTACATTAAAATGTAGAATTGGATGTAATATGTTACATATGCACTAGAATTACGATAATTCTATTGGAGATAGATGTAACATGTTATATCTAAAGATATAAGTGAATGTAAAATGTTACATCCAAAGGTAGATGTAGACGTAATAGTTTATGCACAAAGATACATGTGGATGTAACCTACAAGTCACCCGGACTATATTGAATGTAACATATTGCATAAAAAGATACATATGAATGTAAGAAATTACATTCGATAAATCGTTGAAAGTACGATGATTGTAACATATTATATACAAAAATATATGTGAACGTGTTGATGGTTTGTTGACAAAAAAAATTACAATATTCAACGTCATCAAGAACCAAAATTGCTTCTCCTTTTTTCTTTTCATTTTCTTTTTCATCTTTTCTTCCTTTTTTTTATCTACTCCTCTAGAGCTTATAGTCGTGTCTCCTAGCTCCTTTTTTTTGGAGCCATTGTTCCTCATCGAGACGAGCCGAGTTGGAAGAGGGATTTCTTTCAACCTCATGCTCGGTATGTCAGGGCTCAAACTGATCGTGTCTCATTGCCTCTCCATTGGTTGGTTCAGCGGTATGATTTTCTAAGATCCTTCCCTTTACTTGATATCGTAAAGCTCTGTATTTTCTTCGGGTTTCATCAAGCTCTTTCCTTAGCTCGAGGAGTTGACGATATAACTCTTGATAGATGACGTTATCTTCTGCCCTAGCCTCATTGGTGGCTAGTGGTGTGTTTCCTTGAGTAACCATTGTTTCGGGATCAGTCAAATTTGACCGTCTTTTAGATCGAGTTATTGCCACGATTTTTTGGGTTACGAGTAGTGCGTGATGGACCTTCCTAATTTCTCTCTAGGAGTGAGGTGAGTCTCTATAGGATACAGGGTCAGAAACTTGTGATTAACCTTAGGATCTGAGACCTACGGTGGGCACCAAAATGTTAAGACTTAATATCTTATAGAGAGAGATTAAAGCAAAAGGCTGAATGTGTGGATCATCATGAGGGGTCCGTCTATTTATAGCACATTTATAGATATAGGTGTCAAATATACAATATGTACATGTAACTATGTGTCAGAAGGGTATAATTAGCCTAAAGTACATTATGTTAGAGATCTAGATCGAGTTTTACTCGTGCTACCCATGAGCTTGTGTTGTTATTGGGCTCGGTCTTACTAAGGCTCGAGCTGCCATTGGTCTTGGTTTGTCCCATGGGTGGGATGTCTAGGGTACTTTATCTTCCGTCTTGGGCTAGACTTGGCTTGGGTAGTTTACAAGGTTCGATCTTTGGGTCGATCCAAATGTCTAAATAGTCATTATAAGATTAGCCTTAATTAAGAACCAGAGTGCCACAGGGAGAGAATTGGGGTTGACCCTCATAGAGGAAAAGAGGTATAAAGCCTTGAAAAGGATAGTTGAGCAAAAAAGAAGAGTAATAGACTATTATAATAAGGTCATGCATTTCAAATCTTTTTCCATAGGTGACTGGGTTCTCATAAGGGTTTTCCCTAACAAGAAAGAATGGATAACCATCAAGTTGGGTGCAAATTGGGAAAGTCCATACCAAATAGCCAATACAACTCCAAGAAAGGCCTACTTATTGAAAAATATTGAGGGAGTTCAGGATAGTGCAAGTTGGAATGCCCGAAACTTGAAAAGTATTACTTCTAATGAACTCTGATTTATCAACCTCATATATGTGTGTGTGTGTGTGTGTGTGTATGAAGCAACTATTTGCAAACAATGACTCTCTTATGATATTATGATATTACGTGTTAAGAGTTGATCACCTCGATCACAGACTAGGTAAAATGCTCTCTCATAAAGAAAGAGTTGATCACCTCGGTCATAAATTAGGTAGAATGTTCTTTCTTAAAGAAAAAAGTTGATCACTTTGATCACATACCAGGTAGAATGTTCTCTCTTAAAGTAAAGGTTGATCACATCGGTCATAAATCAAGTAGAATGCTCTCTCTTAAAGAAAATGTTGATCACCTCGCTCACAGACCAGGTAGAATGCTCTCTCTTAAAGAAAAGGCTGATCACCTCGGTCATGGAACATGTAGAACACTCTTTCCTAAAGAAAGAATCGATCACCTTGATCACGAATCAGGTAGAATGCTTCCTCTGAAAGAAAGGGTTGATCACCTTGGTCACAGACCAAGTAGAATGCTCTCCCCCAAAGAAAGAGTTGATCACCTTTGTCACAAACCAGGTAGAACGTTCTCCCCCAAAGAAAGAGTTGATCACCTTTGTCACAAACCAGGTAGAACGTTCTCCTTCAAAGAAAGAGTTAATCACCTTGGTCATAGACCAGATAGAATGCTCTCTTTCAAAGAAAAAGTTGATCACCTCGTTCATACACAAGGTAGAGTGCTCTCCCTTAAAGAAAGGGTTGATTACCTTTATCACAGACCAGGTACAATGCTTTCTCCCAAAGAAAGAGTTGATCACATCGGTCACAAACCAGCTAGAACGTTCTCCCTTAAAGAAAGAATTGATCACCTTGGTCACAGATCGGAAAGAATGCTCTCCTTCAAAGAAAAGGGTTAATCACCTCGGTCACAAACTAGGTAGAGTACTCTCCTTCAAAGAAAGAGTTGATCACCTTGATCACAGACCATGTAGAGCACTCTCCCCCAAAAGAAAGAGTTGATCATAGACCAAGTAGAACTCTCTTCCTCAAAGAAAGAGTTGATCACCTCAGTCACAGATTACGTAGAATATTCTCCTTCAAAGAAAGAGTTGATCATCTAGGTCATATACTAGATAGAGCACTCTCCTCCAAAGAAATAGTTAATCACCTCGATCATAGACTAGGGAGAACACTCTCCCTCAATATTACATATCACAAGTTGATTACCCTGGTCACTAACCAGGCAAAGAACTCTTACCACCAAAAATAAAGTATATTAATCGACTTTTACAGGTTCATCTTATTAAAACATAATTTTATTTTTTGAGTTTACAAAGGTTTCAAAATTTATTAATGGAGAGCTCGGTTTCCCAAAGTTAAAAGTCCCTCAGACATTTGGATGCACGACCAGTGTTTGGGTCATCGGTCTTCTCCATTAAGGGCAATAACTCAACCTGAATCTTGGAAACTTTCTTGTGAATATTGACCCCCGTTTTGGTAGAGGCTAATGTTGCGTGTTTTTCAACACACAAAAATGTGCAAGTATACACGGTCACAAGTAATAAAATTTATAAGTAAAGTATCGTTCCCACGGAGATTTGTTACTATAGTTTGTTGAGTACTAAAATTATCTCAATCTGATTTTATTCAAAACGTTCGTTGATTCGAATAAATGTAAGAAAAGAATATAAAAACAAAATAAAAGAAATCTAGGATTGTAACTTTTCACCAAATTAATCAACTCAAATCATTTTATTTTCTTTTGATTTATATTTTTTAGTACATTTAATTTGTCAACCGAAAACTTCTAATTTTATTCATACATCTCTTCCGAGCTCCGTACAAACACACCTCGTTAAATTAATTCACTATATCTCTATGAGAATTAAATTCACCGAGATTCATTACGTTTTAAGTTTTCAAACGGCCACACATACAATTAGGGTATATTCCTATCCTTCATCATACATGTCATTCTATTTACGAGCAATATACACATGAATGCCTCTTCCAAGTTTATTCATGTGCCACGGATCATTTCAATAAGATTCGTAAATAATCAAAAAGCATTAAGCACAAAATAGAACGAACAAATCGAACGTCATATAAATCTATCAAAAATCATTAAAATAAAAGCATCATAAATTTAGATCAAATGCAACCCTAGAAAATTAAATTACTTCATAAAATTAAAATAAAAATTACAACACATACAGAAAATTAAGATGAAGAAGAAGGAAAATTAAAACAACACTTAGAAGAAATATTTGGCACACGCAGAACACAACAAAAGCCAAAAATGGCTTCTGCGTGTTCCACAGCCAACACACAAACACTCCAAAAATTACAAACTCCAAAAAACTTCTTAACACTATCATCTTATCTCCTATTTATACTCAAAAATAATACATCAAAAATATTAATATTTAATACACACGGGGGACAGAGGAGTGTGGGAAAAATAATAAATAAATAAAATGTGGGGGACAAAATTGTATCGAAAACGCAAACGGTATCGAAAACGTAAACTAGAATCATGCGCGTCGCTGCTCGTTTTTTTTTAATTCACGTTGCCACGTGTCGCGATCTGATTCGCTGAAACAAATAGTGGGACACGTGGCAGCATTTGATTCGTTGAAGGAGATGGGCGCACACAGAAAATTTCGCAGGGAATTGGGGCGCGCGACGCGTGGTGCAACGGCTGGAACGCGTGCGAGATTCGGCACTTTCGCGCTCATCGTAACCTTCCACGTGTCGCAATCTGATTGGCTTAAAAAATAGAGTGGGACACGTGGAAGTTACGGATTCGATGAATGGATTCAGAGTGAACATGTGGCAGCTTATGATTCGAGGAAAAACCGGTTGCACGCAGAGATCGCCGCACGGGATCAGAGGCGCGCGTACGTGGGGGACAGCGGCTGACGCGTCAGAGAAGTGGGTCCCACTCACACGCCGGCCTGCGCGGCAGGTGGGCCCCACTCGGGCGCCGAGTAAACAAATCTGCACCCACGCGATCTGGTCGGGCGTGAATGACACGCGCGGATCTCAACCGTTTCTTCTTTGATCGGACGGTCCACGTTTCGCGCGTGCGTATTGGCGCGTGGTCTTCTCACCTGCGCAGAAAATTAAACTTTAATTAATTGGATTTTGGCCCACAAATTAATTTCAAATTACATTTTCAATTTTCTTTAATTACAGTTTAGCTCTTTTCTAATTTAAATTAAATTTTTAAACTTTTAATAATTAAAATCAAGCCCGAATTTAATTTAAATTATATATTTGACTTTTATAAATTGTAATTAAAGACTCTATTATTTGAAATTATATTTTTGACATAAATTTGCAATTAATTAAGTTTTTCGATACAAATTATTTAATTTTATTAAAATATATAAAAAACAGAATATACTAATTTATTAAACTAAAATTAACTAAAAACATTGAAAACATAGCAATTATAATTAATAAAGTAGGTGAAAATAACTATATAAAATACAGTTATTAGCTAAGCTCGAGTTAAGTATGGACTGTTCTAATTCCTCAATAATACCTATCAACTTGAGGAAGACCCCCTTATATCGGTTCATATAGAATTTTGCCCAACAGGACTCCTTGTCAATGAAAGTAGCCATCTTAGTCATGGTCTTCCTTTCTCAAGCTCGAGTTTGTGATAGTTACTCCTTGCAAGAGGCAAGCTTTACTTGGTCTCTTCATAAAGGGAGAACTTATCTTTGAGCTTAGACAACTCGATTCTTAATTTCTTTGCCTTAGTCTTGAGCCTACCATTCTCCAATTTTAAAGCTCGTGCTGAATGTCTATTTGTCCAATCAGAATCTATAAGGATTGCACAAGAAAGATGGAGAAAGGTTACCAACTACTTCAAGCCAAAAAAGGATATATGAATTTTACAACACTCATGACCCTTCTTTTATAGTGAATATAATAATAATAGGATAAATTTAATGACACATGTCCTTCAAACATAGGGAGGCAGGTCAACATCATAAATAAATACTATAAATGTTATAAATACACAATCACATATGTGAGTTGTTCCCAAAATCAATTGTTTCTCCTTAATAACAATGGGTTAGAAGTGCAAGCTCGAGAACACATAATTAAGAGTGGCGTTGAAATTAAAACAAATATATTTGGTCCCCATAATGTTGAAAAGACTGAGAAGGTGGGTTTGAAATATAGGGAGACTCGACCTGAGTCCAAAAAGATGGGTTTGGAATATAGAGAGGCTCGACTTAGTGCCAATATCATAGGTCCCCAGTTCCAACCTCTTCATCCCCTACATGGGCCCACCATCACTCGCACCAGAGTATGAGCTATATTCATCACCCTCATCTTAAGTTTGAATGGTGAATACTAGGGAGTGATGATTCAAGATCTGATAGTAGTATTCCCCTAGGCTCCTCTTATTATTCTTATCCTTGAAGGAGTTTATGGCCAAGTTGTACCCTATCTCGACGTTCAAGGAGAGATGTTCCTTCATCACCTGAAGCACGTGCTTCCTCTTGCACTCCTCATACCTACAGGCCTCCACCTTAACCTGGGACCTCTTTTAGGCCTCCCTAAGCTACTTTAAACACCTTGAGATATCATTCAGCACGTATTTTTCCTTAAATATCTTCTATTCCTTATCGATAGCCAATAACACAGTATATTTGGCCCGAGTTAATGTATAGCTCTCTTTTTCTATCTCAAGATCATGATTCAAATCCTCTACAACTCGAGTCCTAACCATCATATGAAGGATTTACGTCTAAAAACAAGAAAAACAACGCAAGGCCATTAAAATATAAAAGCTTGAGGCTCAATTGGAAATAAGGTTAGACTAATACTTTCCTGGTACATTAGGTGGCTAAGCATGACCTAAATATCTATACCTTTGCATATGGTATCGAGTTGTTTCTCATGCATCATGTAAGGGAGTTGGTCCAACCTTTGTGGGACCATGCCCTATACATGGCCACTTCCTTAACATCGATAGTAAGGTCATCGATGACACCCTTCCCTTTCCTTAAATCCCTCATAGGGGGAGTAGGTGTTTGCTAACCTAAGTTGGCATTTGGTAAGGTATGTGGACCCAAGGACGCCAATGAGGGCTTGACAACATTTAAAGGCACGAGCTCATCGATGGTGACCCTCTTCTTCCTTTCTGGCAAGGTTAGGGTACCCTCTTACCCAGAGGACTTGCTCCTTTTTTTTCCTTTTAGAGTTTGTCCCTCTATGTGCATGCTTATTCTAACGGCACACTAATAGCTCAAAGGCATTAAAATCCATGTTATCTGCAAAAAAAGTGTTAGTTTTATAAGCACGAGATAAATAAAAAAAGGGTTGAATAAAATTCATAATATTTATAGGTTTAGGGTCAATTCGCTATCATCTAGTACCACCTCGAAACTCACCCCATAGTTTATGGGAAGGGTCCTATGCTTTGAGGGTGCTCGTGGTTTACATATAATCTTATGAGGGGGATCCATTGAGCCTCACCTCATCAAACCATATGCAATAAAGCACGGGGTGTTTAGTAAATGCCTCCATGGAGTCTTCTCGAGCAGATAGTTTTGGATATCAACTAATCGTTGCTTTGCCTCGTGGCTCAAGGTTTTGATAAATGAGCACATATTCCTTATCATGACCTTGGTGTCAGCCATCAACCTAGCGTCGCTGTCTGGAGTCTCCCACCGATCAGAGACATAAAAGAAATACTCCTTCCAATTTTTCTCATTTTTGGGGAAGATCACATTTATACCATGGTCTTGTTTCATTGACATATATACCCTCCTCACATTTGTAGGGTTTTGTTTCAATACATATGCCTCATTGAACTTGGGCATTACTAGCTCGACTCCGAGATCTCTACATATCAATGTGAGGTAGAGCAAGTACCTCCACCCATTAGGCATCAACTACCTTGGCCCGAGCTAAATCCTAGCCAAAATTTCCTTATAAAGAGGTACAGAGAAAATCTGACCCCCAGTCATATGGTCTTCTTGCGGAAGACTATCCACCCATTTGGAGGTGGGTCACTATCACAAGCTTTCGATATAGGAATCATTATCTAAATCGAGGAGGGAATGTTGTATGCTCTACTTATCCTTTCTTCGCCCTGAGGTGATAACCTACTGGTCTTGACCTTGGCCGCCCAACCTTTGGTACAACCTATTGGTTCACTAGTCCTTTTATTCCTTGTCTTATTCCTCCATGACCTTGAGATGGATATTTGAGTATGAGGCACGTTCAGTCTAATTATAGGTACGACTTGTGGACGAGAGGTGGAGGTAGAAGGTTGAGGTTGGGATAGCTCCACTTCGCTCGAAGTACTTGTCTCATTGGTAGACCTCATGATGTCACTTTCTGACTGTCTCAGGAAACTAGGATATTGTGGGCTCTCCCAATATGACGAGCCCAAAGTGCTTTCACTATGCACGGTCTCTACAAAATATCATGAAACATAAAAAAAGGTAAGGCACGAGAAGAAGAAATTACCTAGGGTTGAGTTTGAAATAAAAGGGGATTGATTCTTTAAACTGACCTGAAAAGAAAGTAAAAAACTGTTAGACTTGAGGAGTTTTCCTTAAAACCCAAGAAAGTAAGCTATGTGACGATCTGATTGCTAACCGCCAAATTGAAAATATATATGGCTCAAAGTGAAGTGATAAATCATTTTTTCTCTTAATTTTTGTCCGATGTGTACGAAATGATGAAATGAGGATAAGTCCAGGCTCTTTCTTATATAGAGGCTCATATTTCTCTCTCCAATCATATAAAAACATTTATTAGGGAAGCCAAACGGTTTAGATTCGCTACTCGGGTATTACTTTTCCACCCCTTTTCAAAACCTAAGTTGAAAGAGTAAAGAGACTAGATGCTTGAACATATGGATCGATCTGGAACTCGATCCATTTAATAGCTCGATTCAATTGATAGCCCGAGCCATCAAACGAATCATCCTAGGAGAACCTACTTGTGCCTGTGCCCACAACGACACTAGTAGTATGAGTCTGCCCACACACGAAACCTTTGGTGTTGAAAGGTCGACCTTTAGATCGAGCCATAGTGTGGTCGACCTTAATTTTTGAATGTATTTTCTTTTACTCTTGTACCCATTTGACACGTTGTGATATATACTTTTTATGTAATCGATACATGTACATATAATACTTTATATATACATAGATCTCATAAGAAATCTACACATTCTAAAAAATTCTCTAACTTCTGTCTTATTTCTTTCTCTATAAATCAGGTCAATCCAAACATGTCCTAAATCATTTGCATTTTTATGTGAATAATGCATAGTCAACGAAAGTTTTAGGGGTGCTTAACGTGGACGATCACTATTCCCATCACGAGCGGTGAGCTTAAAAATGTCCCAATCGTTGTCAAAATTAGATAATGAGTGTTAGTTGAAGTTGATAGATTCTATAATAGGCAAAAAAAAAAAGTGACAAGGATAAAATTGTAAAAATATAGAGAAAAAAATGGCATGGTCCGGCGAGAAAGTAAAAATTGTTTGTTGCTTTGTTGGTTCCAAAAACATGCTATACCAATGCAATATTCGGGTTAAATGCGTCCTTTTCAAAATCAGGCCCTGTCCTTTTTGGAAAACTCCCAGCTGCCCCTTTCTTCTTATTTAAAAAAATAAAATTGGGATAAAAAAAATCCGGATTTTTCTCTCTCTCCCAACTCTCCCAGCTCCGACAACTCAAACACCACCTCCCTAACTCACACACTGCCTCTGTGTGACTGTCGTCCGGCTACGGAAAACTGCTGGAAACTTCTGCATCCGATCCGGGGTAGGTATCTCGCGTTATCTCTTTCTTCTCTCTCGCTTAATCTCTCTCGGCCCGTTGCTTTATTTACAAACTCCTTGTGTAAAATAACACTGATCAAACTTTTTAAGACCCAAATGTAATATACAAGAAGATTTTTAGTCCATGTTTAAGCTTTAGGAGAATTAGTTTCTAATGTAACGGAGCCTAAGGTCCTTTATTTTGTTAATTGGCTGACCAAAAGCATCTCAAGTCTTAAAAGCTTTTCAGAATGCATTGTCCTGGAGAACTCTTGTGATGAAGAGTCAAGCATTAATAAACACCATATAATGTGATGGACCCATGGCCATGTCCATCAGAGTTCACCATATTGAATCGTTAGCTAAAAAATGTTAATTTTTCCTCATACATATCTTGAAAGTAATTGGTCTTATCATCTCCCTTCTTAGTTCAATATGATGATGTACATGTGATTGGTTTGCTCTGTTACTCTCCTTTTTCTGTACATATTTTATTCGGTTTCTTTAAGAACAGTAAAATCTATGACTACGTTTGTCCCGTACTAAACCATTGTTATTTATTCAGTTCAATAATATGGGGTTGGGGGTTGGTAACTTTGAGGTATCTTATTCTTGTTTAATACCTTTTTCCATCCTTATTCTTAACTGGTATCTTTGGAGTACACCTATTTAAATTACTAGTACCAATTTTGATCAATTTCAACAGTAATGGTACCTCTGTGATACCTTAATTTATGGAGATTATTACTGAAATTGACCAAAGTGTATATTAGTAACCTAAATAGGGATACTCCAAAAATATCAGTTGAGAATAAGGATAAAAAAGAGTTCCAAAACAAGAACAGAGGGTATTTAGAACGGTACCAATTCCCAATAATATAATGAAAATTGACTGCCTGCATAAAAATGTTTTCATCTCATTGTGAGCTGTACTTTGTTATACAGATATGTTCAGTGTGTAGGTGAGTAGGAAATTAAAGATCTTAATGTCAGTCTCTTGTTTCTTTCTTCTTGTGTATCATTGGAAGTCCTTTTAATCAGATTAAGTGATTAATACGAGTCAGATTCTTAACTGTCAGGTTGTTAAGTTTGTTCAATGTTACTTTTCACACTGATATTGCAAATTAAACAATGTGCAACCTTCGACTTTAGTTCACTTCTTAGAACTCTAAAGTTAATTATATGTGTGTGCGTGTGACATTTTTAACATAAGGAATAACACCAAATGACACAACTGTGTCCTTTTCTTCATGTGTAAGTTATTGGGTGCTTGCTTGACTATTATGATGTGCAGGAGCTTTATTCTGTTTCATTAAAGATTTATTTTGCTTGATTACTATTTTGGGCAAAAAAAACTTTGTTGCTCTTGTTTATTCATCAGAAGCTATATAATGGGAAATATGTGTACGTGTATATTGTGTATGTGCAATTAGTAAGCGTGGTATACCTGTTTATATTGTTGATATTGATATGTTTTTCTAATATGGGCTGGTATGGCAACAAAACATGCAACATGCTGCCCAATTGTGTACATATAAGGCTACAATTTCTTATAACAGTGGCTTTAGGTACATTATGACCATGATTTATGCTAGAAACCGTGGCGGTAGGTTACCCTATGGTGACTCTGGCTATTGCCATGATTTTATTGTTTGCAGCTGTAGGTCTCTGGTCACCATTAAAAAGTATGGCCAAAGGCCCCTATTGTTGTAGTGTAGTTAACTTCCGAAGACTGCAAGGTCTTCTTTCTTCTAACAATATTCATTTCATTAGTGTTCATTCT
Source organism: Hippophae tibetana (assembly GCA_037013495.1). Classification (NCBI taxonomy): domain Eukaryota; kingdom Viridiplantae; phylum Streptophyta; class Magnoliopsida; order Rosales; family Elaeagnaceae; genus Hippophae; species Hippophae tibetana. The sequence continues at coordinate 79,066,092 of CM072812.1, read as the reverse complement.
TCATACAGATTCACCCTTTTACTTCCACTTCTTTTCGATCTAACTACTTTGATTTTGCAGCTTATTTCTGTTGGAGATTGCTATTGCATTTTCTAACAAAATAGGATGAAGAAATCATTACTTTTTTCAATTTTCTTTCCAATATCTTATTTTTTAATCGCAATTTGTTTTTCCATTGTAGGGGATTATACTTTAACCAAAACAAAAGATTTCAATGCATTTAATCTCCAGCGGATCAAAGCTTTCGATTTTCTCACCACCAACCCTTCTTAGATTACTTAACCTTCAGTCAAAACCAATCTCTTCCTCATCTCCATTGTCGTCTTTGTCCTCGTCAAACATTGCTCCCCCAACCCAAGAGAATATTGCCAGTCTCATACGGGAACAAAAGTCTGCATCTGAAGCCCTCCAAACTTTCAGATGGGCTTCCAACCTCCCTGGTTTCAAGCATTCCCACTCTACGTACCGAGCATTGACCCATAAGCTTTGTACTTTTCGTCGCTTTGATACTGTCAAGGAGGTGCTCGATGAGATGCCCACCTCAATTGGCTCATCCCCAAATGAAGATATTTTTGTAACTATCATCCGAGGTCTTGGTCGGGCTGGCATGATTCGACAAGTCATCAAAGTCCCCGACATGGTTCTCAGATTTGGTGGCGAAGTTTCTCTGAAAATCTTCAATTCTATACTTAATGTTCTTGTAAAGGAAAATATAGATATAGCTAGGGAATTTTACAGGAAGAAGATGATGCCCAGTGGAGTTGAAGGTGATGATTACACTTTTGGTATTTTAATGAAAGGACTATGCTTGACTAACAGGATTAGCGAGGGCTTTAAGCTTTTGCAAACAATGAAATCTAGGGGAATCACACCCAATACTGTGATCTATAACACGTTGCTTCATGCACTTTGTAAGAATGGGAAAGTTGGTAGAGGAAGAAGCTTAATGAATGAGATGGAAAAACCAAATGATGTGACTTTTAACGTCCTAATATCTGGTTATTGTGCAGAAGGGAATTTAGTTCAAGCTCTAGTGTTGTTAGAAAAGTGCTTCAATTTAGGGTTTGTACCTGATGTTGTTACTGTGACTAAAGTGCTTCAGCTTCTCTGTAATGTTGGTCGTGTAAAAGAAGCTACCGAGGTTTTTGAAAGAGTGGAGACTAAAGGAGGCACAGTAGATGTTTTGGCTTATAACACTTTGATAGAAGGTTATTGCAAATCAGGAAATGTTAAAGTTGGGCGTTTCATTTTAAAAGATATGGAGAGTAAAGGTTCCCTTCCAAATGCAGATACATATAATAAATTAATCTCTGGATATTGTGAATTGGGAATGTTTGATTCAGCTGTTGATCTATTTAATGAAATGAAAACGGATGGTCTCAACCGGAACTTCTCAACATATGATACATTAATCAAGGGTTTGTGTTCAGGAGGAAGAGTAGAAGATGGACTTAAAATTCTAGAAGTAATGGAGGAGAGTAAAGGCGGTTCCGATGATCAGATTAGTCCCTATAACAACATTATTTATGGTCTATACAAGGAACATCGTTCGGATGAAGCGCTTGAGTTTCTGACTAATATGGAGAAATTATTTCCAAGAGCTGTTGATAGAAGTTTGAGCATTATTAGTTTCTGTAAAGAGGGTGAAATTGATGATGCTAAAAAGGTTTATGATCAAATGGTTGAAGGAGGAGGAATTCCAAGTGTTCTTGTTTTTCATAGTTTGATAAAAGGATTTTGTCAAAATGGGCTTCTTATTGAAGCTATTGAGCTTATGAATTGTATGATTAGTGAGGGTTACTCTCCTAATGCTTCTACCTTTAATGGTCTGATCAAACAGTTTTGTGAGCAAGGAAAAGTTAGAAGTGCATTGAGTTTCATAGAAGATATAATTGGAAGAGGCTGTTTGCCAAATACAGAAAGTTATAGCCCTGTGGTGGTATGGCTTTGTAAGGAGAAGGATTTACAAAAGGCATTGGGTATAGTTTTACAAATGGTAGAAAAAGGTATAATTCCTGATTATTTTATTTGGAACTCTTTGCTTCTTTGTTTAATTCAGGATGGAGTATGGTCAGAAAACAAGAGTAGTTTCATTGTTTGTGATCTAATACATTGAATAATTGAGACCTGAATTTTTTTTTTTGTGCCTATCAATTATTTATTATAATTATTAATATTATTATTGCTATCATGTGTAGTAGTACGATTATACGTGTATCAAATCATATGTTTTTTTTTAAATTATATTTATTGTCAAAAAAGAATTTCAAATGTATTGGATGGGTAGGTAACGTGACACATGACCCAATTAAAAAAAGTCTCATATTCACAAATGTTGAATTCTTTTTTCGATTAGTGTGGTTCAATTGTACAAGGGACGGTTGCTTGGGTCCATTGGACCTGGGACAATAATGAGAAAACCATTACAATAGCTTGCCACGAGGAGGAATGGAGCTTTGGGTCCAAATATCATATGAATGGTCTATTTGGTTTTTATTTTAAATAGAGCTAATCAATTTTGACTTCATATAGTTAGTTATGAACTGATCGACCTAAAGTTAAAAAAGAATTCAAAATAATGTTGATGTAGTTTTTTTATCAACATCAAAGGGGGGTACTTCTTGTTGTACTCTTGCAAACATATTTTTTATATGAGTGGACTTAAAAAATGCAATTTTTAACGCATCAAACAACATATCTTCTTCTTCGTGCATCAAGTTACAACACGTAATTGCCAAACACAACAAGCATTATAAGGTTATAAACTTTTCATGTGGTTGCACAATTTATCACATTAATGGATGTTTATGATCACACAACCTACAATAAATTGATGCAATCAGGGTATACTACACAATTTCATAATGCATTATAATAACACAACTTAAATTATTGGTTTAGTTGTTTCTTACTTCAACATCTCATTAGTTGCCTTTATTGTTGATGTGTTTAACTCTTGTAGTTGGACAATTGTTATGTTGAATGTGAAAGATGATTCTTATTCAATTTGTGAGATTGATAACCTAGGATCTATACTATCACCCAAAAATTTATCATTAGCTATGGACCTTATTTATTTTCGATGTAGGATTATGTCTGAATACGTAAGACCTAGTCTATAAGTTATAGGCAGGCATTAAGACGTTCGTACGATTGAGGGATTTCATGTACATTTGATTCACTATTTTAAAACACAATTGTAATGCCACGTGTCAATGTTTGAATTGTTGAAGCATGTTGATAAAATTTTAATTATTAATGGAGAGAATTGTAGTTACGTCAGAATTTTTGTAGTGGTAACAAAAATGGGTATTGGATTTTATAAGAGAGTCCTTCAACTAGTAAGTTGCGTACCATAGACATTGTTGATATTTTAGAAAGGCATATGCATTTTTGTAATATGCCAGATTTGCCAAGTAGGTAACAAGAATTATAAATTCTGCTTGTTTTGATGCATCTCTTGTTAATCTGTTATCATAGATAGTGATAACCACTATGTCATTTGTGTTAATTGGACATTAGGGTTAGTATTGAATGAAGCAATTGCATATCTTTTACCATATCTTATGTATCTTCGATGAAAAAAGTAATTCGATAACTTGAATGTCTCCTGATGCTTTAGCTTGTAGAGTGGACGATGTGTAATTACCAAAAATATCATTGGACATGAGAATATTCATTATATAAGGTTTTGTTGTTTGAAAAAGTTATATTGGTAATTTATGGTTGTTGAATTCAGGTTTTTAAATTTAAGGATTTTAAAATCGAGAGCATACAAGGAGATTGAGATCTCACCACAATACTGACATCGGTCACCTTAGTTGAAAGTATATCATATTATTAGGGTAGCAGTGTAATATATATATGGGATGAGAAGGCCTTTATAAAATTATAGGGCTTCCCTCATCCACTTTATACTACGATGTGGCACATACTAATTGAAGGATTTTTGAAAATGCATAGAAGTTGTAAGCCATTATGAAGTGAAATTACGAAAAGGCTAGGAGTATCATATTATATTGTTTTGAAGAGTTAGGGGTGAAACAATAGTGAAAAGATGCCCTAAAGATCGATTTTCTACCATGGTAAACTATTCTAAGTGTAAGTCACTGATTGAAGGATACTGAAATGGTAGAGATATTGCCAGCCACGAGGGTGTGAAATTACCCAAAAAGGTAAGCTTAGCGTATTGATTTTTTTTGACGAGTGAAGGGTAGAATTAGAACAACAGTGAAAAGATGCTTTTAAGATGGCTTTCCTACCATTTGAATCCACCTGCAAGTCAATGATTAAAGGTTTTCAATTCAATTGTGAGGTGTTGAGCCAATTTGTTTACTTAAATATTTTGGATATAGACTATCAAAATAAATATTGATTAGGGTTTTGTTAAATTTATTGTCTATGTGGGCATCCATTGAATGAATTATCTTAACGTTTGTTGAGCACGTACTAAAGTATTGTAAATATAAATGTCCTATGGTAGCATAGGCATGAGAGTTTTTTGGCGGAGATATATACAATTTAGAAGGTATTAGTTTGGAAAGAAGTTTAAGAGTAGTATGACATTTGTTGGTTCATTTGTTTTAAAAAGGTGGTCTTTCAATAGTTTGTTATCAAAGTTTTGCCCATGGAAGGGTAATATGTATGAGATGTTCGATAAGGTTGATGAAATTATTCATGGTGAGGTTATGTTTGATTTTTTTAGATTTCCTAAGCTTGGGTAGGGTCTTAGAGATTATTGTGGTCGTAGTTTAAAGGTGTACTCTATAAATATGATGGAATGTTTACATTCAAGGACAATATATTCATCTCAATCATGGGGATCAAAAAATTATTGATAGTTCATCACCAAGATCCATTTGGTAAAATTAAACTTAAGCAAAAAAGAATTTAACAAAACGAAAGAGAATTTAACAAAATGGTCTACAAGAATAGGCATGTAAGAACATTAAACTAGAAAACAAAAGAGCATATAGATCCATTAGCCTAATTCTCAAAGGCCCATCGAGAATAGACATAACTTGTTAGGTAAGAAGTCTTAGGTCCCGCAACTATTATTACAGCTCATACTATGACTACTTGGCTAGATCTCAAGCATACCAAGTAGAGGGCTGATAGTATGGGAACTCTTATAGTTCACCGATAATTAGAAAAAAAAATTCCAAGTTGTAAAAATAAAAACAACGCACATCTACATGAAAGAATAGGAACACCAATGATGCAATAAAAAGTTGGTATGTGCAAGCACCCAAATAGGGGGCTAGCTTATCAGAGCCTCATCAGATAAAGCCTAACAAAACAAAGGTTAGTCGAATAGAGGCAAGTTTATTAGAGCCTAACCAAATAAAAGTTGGTCGGAGAGAGGATGGTTGAAAAGTAGTGGCTAGATAGAGGTTGTTAGACAAAAGTATGGCAGGACAAACAAAAATGGTTAAACAAAGATGTTTGAACATAGGTTATCGAACAAATGTTCTCAAACAGAAGTTTCTAGATAGAATCTATCTGGAAAAAAAATTGTCGAACAAAGTTGGCCAAACAGGCTTGGGCCGTGAGTTGGTCAACTATACTCCACCTTATTATCCTATGCAATTGTATCTTCTTGTCATCAATTATGCAGTGTTGTTATGTACAACCATATGCATTATTAGTATGGGTAAATGAGTTATAGTTTGAATAAGAGGCCATATTCGAGGCAATTAACTCATGCCCGATATATGTGAAGAGGGAGCTAACATAGATTCACATACATAAATGAACGTTTCCTTATCAAATGAAAGCAAACCCATTTAAAAAATTCCTTTAACTCTAAATGATGCAATTGCATTGGCACAATATTAAGAGTGTTGGGTGTATGTCATAGGAGATGTTAAACGTTCATTTTTTTAGTCCACTTGTATAAAGAAATATGCTCAAGTTTTTCAAGATATTCGATGTACAAACTATCGAACCCAAGATTACAAAGAATTATTGTTGGAAGACCTATTTTTAATTTTTTCGGTTTGAAATATTTACAATTTGAATTCCAATCTCGTTAAGCACCAATGAATTCACATTAGTGTTTTAAAAACTTACGAGGTACATCATCTATGATGTTGAAGCAGAAAATCATTAGATGTGCCAAATCGATTTACCTAGAAAAAATTATGTTTTTAGTTGGCGATTACTTTTCTCTATCGTGAGCGTACACGTTCTTTATTATTGCATGTGTTGTAGTGTTTTTTACCATCTTGGTAGGACCTATGGTTCTTACATTAAATAAAATTTGTTGTTTGTGTATATTGGAATGGAGGATCTTAGGAAGGAGAAAGCTACATATCCTACAGGTTAGCCAATGCTTGTGTTAAGACCTATCGCCAACTAAGGGTTGATAAAGAGCCTATAAAAGCTGCATTTTTCACAAGCCATCCGCGAGGTGCAGAGCCTATCATTAAGGTATGGTCCATATGTGGCACGCTAGCTTGACTATTACCTCTCCACATATGGCCGAATTTTAATCTTAGAGATACATAAAATTGCATTTTGTCGCATGCCATATGCAGTTAGATATGCCATTATCCGTTCTTTGCCCACATGTAGGGAATGTGGTCCTTAGATATTCCATTATCCATCCTTCATGGGTTAGAGTTATAACTCTATTATTTTTGGGTGTCATACCTAGTGGATTTTCAAAGTTTGGCAACTCTTTGGTGATTATGCTTTGTACTTTTAGGGTGTCATACCTGGTGAAGTTTTTAAATTCTAGGAAATCCTTTGACGATCTTGTTAGCTATAAAAATAATACCTGATAGTTACACTTTGCTTATCCTTTCACCATTGTGGGATATAATTTTTGTCCCTTGTAAAGTGAAATGATATATGGGAACGACATCCTTGGCCGTGTATACTAGCGATCTTTCTAAAAATTTGTTATAGGGCTTTCTTGGCCTATGCTCACTTTTTAGGTGTGTGCCTTCAGGGAATAATGTAAACTTCTATGATTTGGGAAGAGTTGGAACATTATTCTGGATCTCTAGTATGAAAGTGAATACATGTGTTGTCCTATAATTGGAAAAAATGCATCTATAAGTTGAAAATTTTCTAACATTTAATGTTGAAGACGATAGACCCTATCTAATGTAGTATTTTGTCATATGTCATTCTATGGTCTCATCAGTTTGTGAGATCATGAGCTCTTTTGACATTTGTCTCTCGTTGGGGATTATGGTCCATTGTATTGGTACATATTGATGGAAAAGAGCACTTGTGGAGGATAGGAAAAGGTTAGAGTACCTTTGGTGAGGCATTGCATAAAGGACAAAGCAGGTTTAACCAACTTGTGGCATGAACCTTTTTGGCCCAACTTTACCTAACGAACACTTATCATGTCCTACCAATATAGTCTAGTTGGCCATATTTTTGTCGACATGTAGTGAGTGTCTATCTGATCGTTCACCTTTCTTTTAGGACATTTTTGTCTAGCAAGCTACATGTTTATTAGGCCAGTTACCTTTATGTTAGGAAACTTCTGTCTGGTCAACCACATGTTTGCTTGGCATGTCACCTTTCTATTAGTCAACTTTTAGCTTACCACTTCTATCACCACTTCTATCAATATAGATGGCATTGTGACTCATGATCCGCACGTCCATCTAGATGGATGGCTTGTAGTTGAATGAACATAAGGCATTGATGAGTATATTATATGGGCCATAAAGTAGTGTTTAGACATCGGATCTCGTAAGACGATAATCTATACTATAAGGCATCAATGTTGACTTAATGGCTTGTTAGGTGACCTATTAGACTACATGCGAACCCATTATGGATGAGCTGGTGCAAGTGTGGACTTTACCATTCAGGTAGGTGGTGGGAGCACTAAAGGGACTAATGGTCGGTTAAGTATTATGACTCCTATTTAAGTGTTGGAACCAATTGCTTGTTTAAATGTTTTGGAAGAATGGACAATTTTTTTCTAAAAATATTGCAAATGATGGTGATTGGTAAAGAAGATAATCTTTTTTTTTTTTGCATATTTTATGGATGCATACGATGATGAAAAAGCATACAGTCCTTCTTCCAAAAATGTAATTGAAGTGGATGAACAAACGATATTTCTATGCATCCAATTTTGTAAATACACCAAAAAAAATTAAAAATATAGTCGTTGGAATCATCTCGTCATAAAGATTTCAAAACCTATTTTATTTTTCGCAGAACCGATTTGGAAGTGGATGAACTAGATCTAAATCAGTTTTGCTCTCTTTGGTGAATCTGGTTATTTTTCCTCTCTTGGGTACCCACTCGCATTGGCAACGTGTGGTGGTATGCGTAAAGGTGTGGAGTGTCGGTTGGTCGCCAAATTATGGCGTGTGGTAGATCATCACGTGCTCTTTCCGATGGTGCTCTTAGATTTTTCTGGTTGTGTACGAATTTCTTGATTCAAACTTAGCTCTATCGAATGAAAAAATGTTATGTGAGGCCCTTTGGGGTTGTGTTGTCGAGACTGACTAGTTGGGGTTTTCTGTAGGATGATTGAGGATGCCTCACTAGCCGAAGATGTCAAAAACTAAGCTATCATTTGGCAGTGGAGGTTATATGAGCTACAACCTTTTTTTGGGATATGTTTTGCACTTGATAATTTTTTATTGCGATATATTTTTCTCTTTTTTCAGATGTGATTTTGAAATTGGTTGGATGGGAATATATTTTTTGAAGGACTTTGTTGAAAGTGAAAACAGTCTCTGTTAGGATGTTCGGACATGTGATCTTTTCTCAAATATTTTTTACAAATATGGTGGAGAACATAATGAGTATTCCTACAATTCTATTTTTGGATGTCATCTAGAAAAACACATTTCTTCCCATAGACGGCATTAATTTTGATATCGTTTTAATTCAACATCAAAAGATGGTTGCACTTTTTCTTGTTATAGTCTCGTAAACAAATAATACTCATTAGGACCTTGAACCATCACAGGATATGGTGACTTTTGGTACTCTTATACTTAAATTAGTTTAAGTAATGGTGATAAAAAGAGGAAACCATAGTATTATAGATGTGAAGAAGAGGTAGAAGAGTGAGATATTATAAGTGTGTCTTGTTTATGTATGTTAATGAATATTTCAAGCTCCCCTATGAAGTATATAATGTGAGTATTTATAGGGGAGAGGATTTACTTGATGTGATCACTTACCTATGGAGATAGATTTAATATAGGATCAGAACATCTCTTAGTAATTATCTCTTTTGGATAATTAGTGGATATTTATTTCTTAGGACATTTATCTAACCGCTATAGTCATATGTTAAATCAACACTCATTGGGACGACCCATAAGTCCTATTGTTGATTGTGTCCATTTATGTTATGCTATATTTTACACCAACAAATAGCTTAATGAAATTCAATTGAAATTATGTCAAATTTCGATGGTTAATTGTAACCAAATTAAGATATGAGTTTATAAAGATATTGACGATTTAACTTTAAAAAAAATCGAAGAAAATGTAAGACAGTATCTCTAGTGATTTTTTTCTATGTAAAATTGTGAAGATTAAAAGAATTTATTAAAAGATTTATCGGTTAATCACTTATCCATGGAGATAGATTTAAATTATGATCGGAGTTATCTCTTCGTAATTATCTCTTTTAGATAATTAGGATATATTTATTTCTTAGGACATTTATCTAACAACTATGATATGTTAAATCAACGCTCATCGGGTAAACCCATAAGTCATATGGATTGAGTCCATTTATATTGTGCTATATTTTATACCTAACAAATATATTAATGAAATGAAATTCAAATTAAATTATGGTGGTTAATTATAACCAACTTAAGTTATGGGTTTATAGAGGCATTGGAAATTTAACTTTAAAAAAAGATTGAAGAAAATATAAGACACTATCACTCTTGATTCTTTTTTCTATGTAAAATTGTGAAGGTTAAAAGAATTTATTAAAAATATCGTCCTATCATTCTAAAAGTAAAAATAACATTAATATATTGAGAATATTATAATATTTTAATCTTGATTAAAACTTATTAAATCAACTATCTGAGTTCCAATATTTATTTATGTAAAAAAAACCAATTTTTGTGTCGGGTAAAGTGATACATAAAAACTTGATATACAAATTTTATATATTTTTAAATAGCTCATAAGTGTATGAATCATTTTGTAAAAAGAATTATACTTTCAAGATCGATTTAAAAAGAAATTACGTGATTTTTAAATAATTCAATAAAATTCTTTAAAAAAAACTAAATGTACTATCACAAAGTTTGGTTTGAAAATTCTACTCTAATAACATAAAATGAAAAGACAATTTGATTTAACAAGTATCGGGCAAATAAATATTTAATCATTCAATAGATAATTTATTAGATATATTAATTCGTTAATTTTGCTTTTTAAATATTAATTATGTTATTAAATATATAAATTAAGATTATTGATTCTACCTTTTAATATGAAAAAATATTTTGGTGGTGATCAATTTCATTATTAATGAATATCAATTAGAGTCTTTTGGCAGTGATCAGTAATTGATAGTGATTAAATTATATTTTATTTTAAAAAAATTAACAAACCATTTAATTGATACTTTTGGTAAGACTATCAATTTAAACTCTCATTCAAAGTATCAAAGTTGGATTTAAATTAATGTATATGACAAATAGCTATCAGATTTTAAAATTTACTATAAAAATATGCAATTAATATATTTTAAAATAGTAATTCTTACAAAAATCTTTGAAATGGAGTATAACTTATATCACAATAATCAAATCTAAAATATAATATTATTGACTGTGAACCAAATCTAGATAATCAAATCTTAAATTTAACTTTCATATTTTAAGTTTATTACAAAATTTATTTCGTCAATATATTTTTCTGTAACAAACTTTGTATAATATTAAATAAAGAAATAAAATTTAATTCATTTTATAAAAATATTTTACTTACTTTAATATATCATAAGAACACCAACATTATTAATATTACATAGTATTTTCAATCTAACATGCTTAATTTAATAAATAATCAATAAATTAAATATAGCCTTAAAATTGTACATAAAATAAAATAATACAATTAAAATTAATATCTCAATTGTATCTTCAAAATACAGAATTTTAGTATTAATCGGTATCTAAAAAATCTCCAAGCAAATATGCCCAAACTTTTTATTGAATCAAAAATTACTACTATATAAACTAAAACTTTTTAAACTCTCAAAATTAAGAGAATAACTTTAAAATTAAGAAAACTAAAACTAAGAGAAAGAGAAAGATGAAAGGGATATTTTTTATGTGAAGGGATAGTGGGATTTATATAAGGTGAAGGCACACGACAAAAGAGAGAAAAATGTGGATCATATGGTCGGGCATCACGGTGCACATTTATCCTCATTCACACATAAATATCTATTGCGGCCCATGTTGTTTTGTGCTTTTAGAAACTCTTTTGTATTTCACCCCTTACATTTGTTTGGAATATATGTAAGGTTTACATATATTATTCTTTTATTCTTCATGATTGTAATGGAGTGCTTCTAGGTACTATTCTTCAAGTATTTATTAGTTGAATAATTTTAAAGCCATAAATACCTGAATAATAAAACATAGTTATGATTCTTAAAATATAGATTTATTAAAATAATAATAAAATTATACAAATATAAATCTATTTTGACATTAAAGTATATATAAATCACATTATATTTAGTGCTTCATACATTAGAAATGCAAAAGTAACCAAATGCAACAAAAACAAATGGGAAAGCAAAAAATCAATGAGAAAAATAAGCACACAAGAAATTATTGTGGTTCAAAAAATTAACCTAGACTACACTCAAAGTTACAAAAAATTCTTAAACATCACAACATTACTTGCATCACAATGTTTGTACCTATCAAACAAGTCTTTGTTTGCACACATGTAAAATAAGCAAGTAGAATCCAAAATCCAATCATTTCAAAAGCTATCACCAGTTATCATACAAATTACATCATTCTTAGTATCATATATTCCAATCACCTTCACCTTTTAAGCATCTTTCCTTTTCTTGTCATCAAGGTCTCTTATGGCCTTCAATCTTTTTTTACAACACCTTTTGATTTATCCTTTTTTGTGACAATAAAAACATTCAATATCGTTGCTTTGATGAGGTTTGAACTAGTTTCCAACTCTACATGGATATCCCTCCTAGATTTGCTTATTCTAATATTCAAGCTTACTCTTAAATCACTCTTCATAGCAAAACGTTCTTCATGTGTATTATTGGTTAATTGCATCTTAATACCAATTTTCAAGAGAACCGTTAACACCTTATTCAACTCTATATGAATCAGGCAATGAAGTTAGTAAAATCATTGCTTGATTTTTATCTTGTATCTTCACATCAATATGTAACAATTTATAAACACATTGTTTGAACTTATTTACATGAGCTTTAACGTTACCATCTTCATCCATCTTTCAAGGTTATAATTGCTTCTTTAAGTGTACCTTAAAAAAGTCATTCCTACACTCGTGTACTTTTGATATTTCTATTTTGACTCTAAAATCTCATGGTGACCAAACTAGAATCCCCCCATTATTAGCTCTAATATTACTTAGATTTGATCATAATGATTTGGGCAGCTCTAATATTACTTAGATTTGGTCATAATGATTTGGGCATAATGAGAGTGAGTGTTATTTTTGAGATAAATAGTGTATTGGATATTAGATAAAGAGTTTTGTATCAAAAAATAATATTAATAGATTTTTTGTGATTTTAATGGTATACTAAGTTAATTTATTTAACTGCGTAACTTTTTTATGTTTATTTTTATTTTTATTATTATTTTTCTTCTTTTATGTTTATTTTTATTATTATTATTATTTCTTTCGTATTTGTTTATTGCTTTTCTTGGTTTTCACTTTTATATTGATTTATTGGAACACCTAAATGATCTATTTTAGACCAATACTCATAGAATAGCTTAATAAAAATATTGAATGTATGGACATTCATATTTTTTGGTGAAAGGGAGAAAAAGACTCGCGAGTAAAGAAGCAAGTAGATTAATTGTGTTTCATGCCCATAAATACATAGAACATTATAATAAACATTTTTGGATATATCTTTTACACATAAAATTATAAAATTCAAGTTACAAGGAGATGACTTACTTTTTTTTGTGCGAATTTATGTGCTTTCAATTGATAACGCGTGTATAAAATCTACCTTTACTTAACAACGCATCATTTTTACACATTCATCTCATAAAATAACTTGTAGCAATGTTCTATAAAAAAAATTAAAAAATAAAATAATATTATTAAATTTTATAATAAAAAATAATATTTTTTATATTAATCTTATAAATTTTTAATATTAAAAAAAGTATTAAATATAATTTTATTTGAATTTTATTTAAATAAAATTATGACTATTTAAATTTGTTTAATATTAAGTATTTTTTAATTTAAATTATTTAATATTATTGATAGCATTTTATTTTAATATAAATTTTAAAAGTATTACTTTGTATATTTTTTTTAAAATATTATATAAAATAGGCACATGAATTTAAAATTATATCATTATTAACCATATAATATAAATATGTAATTATGTATGTAGATCAGATCTCTAAAAAGTAATTAAGTCAATCTAACTTAAAAAAAAAAGAAAAAAAAGAAAGAGAGAGATAATAGAGAGAATTGAGGAAGGATTGTGATGAAGGCCAGACGATCCCGAAATAACAGAGGCATTAAGAGAAAAGAGAGAGACTCCCTTCCCAGTAATAGTGATCAATCAATGATCTAACCCTTTGTTCTTCGTATGAAACTATAAGGCTTACCTTCCTTTTCAATCACGAAATTTTCTCTCTTTTGTCTCTTCTCATTTCCATTTCTCACATTTCTCCTATATTTTTCTTATCAAAAAATGAGAAAGTGATATTTGTTTCAATAAAACTCGAAATTGATTTTTTTAAGGAATCCATTGGAATCAAATCGAATCGGATCAGACGGTAGAGACAGACAAAGAGATGTCGTGTTCATCTTCATCGGGTTCTGAGGAAGACGATGAGGGCATCGACTCCTACAGAAAAGGAGGCTATCATGCTGTCAGAGTCGGCGATCAGTTCAACGGTGGACGATACATTGCTCAGAGAAAATTGGGTTGGGGTCAGTTTTCTACCGTTTGGCTCGCCTACGACACCTCCATCTCTGTAATTTCTCCTATCTATCTCTCTGTCTTTTTAATTTATCCTTCATTTTATCTTATTTGTATATCAGATCAACTCAATCTTTACATGAATCGTGGGTTTCAATTTTTAAACTTTTTTTCTTCTTATTTTTTCTTGTATGATTCTCTCAATACTGCAGTTTGGGCTCTCTCTTCTTCTTCTTCTTCTTTTTTTTTTTCCAATTTTAGTATCTTCTTTTTTAAGGAATTGGTTTGCCGTTGGATTTACTTATTGATTTGGATGACTCCTACGAGATGAATAGATTATGTGTTTGAATGTGCATTATAAATATGGTTGTTTTAATGAAATGCAAGATATTTTGTGGTTGAGTAATGCTGGGTAAGCATGCACCACCATTCGTGTAAAGTTTCGATCGACCAAAGCGTACATCAAACTATTGGTAGCGATATTCAATTACTTCAAGTAGTGAAAGTGTAATTACTTTATTTAGTAGTGATAAATATCATTTTCGTTTGTGTTTATGACTTAGTAATATAGTTGGAAGATCATCTGCTATTAATTGCAATATTTGTCATTTTCTGGGTGCTTACCTTGGAAATGGTATTATATGGTATTGGTTCACCTAGAACAAACTATTGGTTTGTTATAAAAAAAAAGAAGAAGAATAAACTATTGGTTACTCTTTTATGTGTAAAGCTTTTGCACAACGTGTCATTGGTTGAAGTAGAAATGTGAGCAACTAATCCAATGTTGTTCACCTTCCTTCGCTTGAGGCTTTGCAAATTACTAAAGAGCTTGAGAAGAACATGTGGCCCCTCTCCAAGTTCGAACCTACTTTTTCATAATGTGTTGTAATTACCCTCGTGGTGTTGTACATCTGTTGCATGGGACCATGTTACATTAGGAAAGGACAGTTTAAGATATTATCTTTATAATTAAAATCTCAATAACTACACTGTGATTTTTGAATATTTTCGAATATGTGTTTTGCAGTAACCAAGTAATAGAAGGTATTTTGACTACAGTGGCCTAATTCTAGTTTACTTTTTTCCATTTGTCGCTTTTGTTTTTGTTAGAGGTACGTTGCTCTTAAAATCCAGAAAAGTGCAGCACAATTTGCTCACGCTGCTCTTCATGAGATTGAAATTCTTTCAGCTATTGCTGATGGTGATCCAGCAAATTCCAAGTATGTTGTTTGCCTCATTGACCATTTTAAGCACACAGGGCCAAATGGGCAGCATCTATGCATGGTTCTTGAGTTTCTTGGGGATAGCTTACTTGGACTGATTAAGTATAACCGTTACAGGGGCATTGAACTGAATAAAGTTAGAGAACTTTGTGTGTGCATATTGACAGGTCTTGACTACTTACATAGACAACTTGGTATAATCCACACTGATCTAAAACCTGAAAACATTCTTCTTCTTTCGAAAATTGACCCTTCAAAAGATCCAATTAGGTCTGACCTCATACCAATTCTTGAAAAGCCTGAAGGTAATCCAATTGGTGGAGCTACCATGAATATTATTGAGAAGAAGTTGAAAAGGAGAGCAAAAAGGGCAGTTGCTAAGATATCAGGAAGAAGAGCTTCAGTGGGAGAAGCTTCAAAACCTGTGAGAAAATTGGAAGGGATTGATTTAAGGTGCAAGGTTGTGGATTTCGGAAATGCATGTTGGGATGATAAGCAGTTTGCACCAGAAATTCAGACAAGGCAGTATAGAGCTCCTGAAGTTATACTGCAATCTGGGTATTCCTATTCTGTTGATATGTGGTCATTTGCTTGCATAGCATTTGAACTTACAACTGGTGAAATGATGTTATCGCCAAAGGAGGGACAAGGCTTTAGTGAGGATGAGGTGAGGATGGTTTTCCTCTCTTTGCCACTAGCACAAAATAACTCTTAAATATTATCTCAGTATATTGGACTAATAGTTTTGTTTTACTAGTTCAGTTCATCTCTTGCTTCAGCGTTATTATTATTTTAGTAGCACTGAGTGGAGGGCAAATATTTAACGTATAGTCAACTTGACTAGTGAAATGCCCTTCTTTCCTTTGCCAGTATTCATTTCTTTTTAATTTTTTATGAACCCTAGCTCATACAGAGCGAAACTTTACTAGAGGAGTGGAGGTGATTTCTTAGTGCCTGTTTTTGTTGTCTTCCTAAAGAAAAGAGAACATAAACTTGACGTTTTGTATATTATTTCATTTCTTATGTAACAAGCTAGGATTGAGAATCACATTTTCTTAAATTTACATATCATGAAACTTGTAAGAACCATACTTTTCATAGTGGGCAATATGTCAACTTTTAGTTGTAACTTTTACATACCATTGCACAACCATGTATTTAAACTGTGCTTTGGGTTGATTGCAGGATCACCTTGCTTCAATGATGGAACTTCTAGGGAAGATCCCTCGAAAGGTAGCACCATTTGCCTTCTGTCTCTTCCGTATTCTTTGACTATTTGTTTCTTGTTTCAATTGTGTTTAGATTTGCAGGTTGCCATTAGTGGAGCTAGGTCTAAAGATTTCTTTGATAGACATGGGGATCTAAAGAGAATTCGGAGACTGAAATATGGGACACTGGACAAACTTCTGATTGATAAATACAAATTTTCAGAGGCTGATGCAAAAGACTTTGTGGCATTTCTTTGTCCTCTTCTCGATTTTGCTCCAGAGAAGCGGCCGACTGCTCAACAGTGTCTGCAACATCCCTGGCTCAATGTCAACACTACAACTCAAAGTGAAATAAAGGAATCCAGTATGGAAAAGCTGAATGTTGGGATGAACAATCTTGGGATAACAGTGGGCAAGTAAGGAGTGGCAATCTGTTGATGACAACACACAGATTCATTCAAATCGGTCCTTCAACTCATCTGACCCCATTGCTAGCGATTCTTAATTTTGTTTGTTACACTTCTAATATGATTTATTTTTTGATTTACTTAAAAGATGTAAATTGGAGATGGTTCTTGCGACGACATTGATATTAGCTTAAGAAATTTGATTTTGGATATTTTGATCAAACATACCTGGCTGGCTTTTGTGATGTTGTTGGCCAGAGCAGTATACGTCTTTGTGTATCTAATTTTGTAACTAACGTTGCCTTTCTTAATTGCATTAATTTTGAAATGATTTTATTTTTCTCTCATTTTCTATTTATTTCTCATTCCTTTTCTTATGTTGAGAGAGACAATTATGAGTTGGTACAACCAATTTGCTACATCAGTTTGTGTTCCAAGTTTTCTATGACACCATCGTACCATATTTTAAGTCCTTTGATACCTACTACTTTCCAAAAGGAATGGGACCAATTCTTAGCCACCTCTTTCAAAGAAAAGGGTTTGATTCATAACCAACTCAATTATAAGGGCAATTTTGTCTCGTTTCTTTTTAACATTGTAGGTTTAATCCAGTAATTTTTACATAGTCAATATAGTTCAATTTTTTTTAAATGATTTTTTTAAGGACAAAATTAATTTTTTTAATTTCTTTTTTATAATACTCCTAAGATAACTTTAGAAACCAAAAACAAAAACTTTTTTTCCTTTTCGCTTCCAAATAAAAATAATTTATTTTTCATTTAAATCTCCTATAAGTCTCTTTAATATTTCACTTTTAACATACTTAAAATCTATCTTCACTTCAAAAATTATATACTATCTACTTATCATTGAAATTTTATCTAATTATGAACCTTCAAAAACTATCTCTTCAGTATTATCTCATACAACAAACCCAAATCCAATACCAAAAAATAAAAAATATATATAATAATAAAAATGATACCCTTAAAACTTATAATTACAAAAATAACACATCTTCTATTCAATTTATATATTTTTATTATTAAAAAAATCTAATGTATCTTTTTAAATTGAACTATGGACATTTAAATTTGTTGAATTAGTTCACGTTCAATGTTATTATATTACTATTTTTATCATTATAAGTTTTAGGGGTATTATTTTTTTAATTTCCCAAAAAAATAAAACAGTAGGCAAAAACTCAAGAAACCAAACTGGTATCACAGTACATATCAATATCATCAAACCATTTAAGTACTTAATATTATCACTCACAGACCAAGAAAAAAAATAACAAAACTCAATTACTACTCTACTATGTTAGATCATAAGTGCATAATCCATATGTAGGTGTATATATGTACTAGTTATGAGCATCAACCAGTTTCGAAAAGCTCATTAACTTCTATGTATTTGTGATCTTCATGCATGGATTCTTCTCAAAATATTACTCCCCAAAAATATGAATGGCTAAGACCGGATCGCTGAGAGTCAATCAGACATGTTCATGTTGTATTCTTCTCCAATGTCACAAAAATAGCTTGAAGGCAATTCCATCTTTCCAACCATGTGATCATTTCCTATCAAATAAATTGCAACAACCGAATGCATATAAATATTTAGTGCATGTGTTTTCTTCAGGATTAATCACCGTAGAAGTTTCCCTCTTTTCTTAATTTGTACACCCAAGTCCCTTTGGTTTCAAAAGTAAACATTACGAACTATAGTGGTTGTAACAAAAGTATTATCAAACTTTAAGTTGTTATAAAGTTATCAACTAACTTTATATGTTGTTACATAAGTAATAAAGTTATCGACTAACTTTATATGTTGTTACATAAGTAACATATCCGTTAAAATTTGTTAAAAACTAATAGAAAAAATAACATAAGTATTGAAAAATTTAACGACGATGTTAGTTTTGTAACAACATTTGAAGTTAGTGATAAATTTGTAACAATTTAAACAACCCTTAAAAGAAAGAGACTTGGTCTCTTAGATGTTCGCTTTTAATAAAAAAGGACTAAAACAATGTGACTTGTGGTGTGCTTTATCCTATTCTTCCATAGTAAATTATCAGGGCAATTGCAATATTGAATGGATAACAATCAAATTGAATAGCATACTCACTTAAATTCGATAGCAGATCATCATAGTATGATGATGATACAGGGCTCATATTTCGGGTTGTCCTTAAACCAACATTTGAGGGAAACATTGTCTCAGCTTTGCTGGTTTGTTGATCCAAAGAATGCTGCAGGTTTCTAATCTCAGCACTCTGCAAGCACACATCTTCAAGAGGCCTTAGCGCCGACGAGTTGTGCTGTGAATGAAATTCTTCAGGTTTTGTTTTCTTATCCTTAGGTGACTCAACCTCTGTCTCTACTTCTGATTCTGCATTGTTGGGTCCTGCATTTTGTTGTTTCCTTTTCGATCGAGCACGCCTGTTTTGGAACCAATTATAGACATTTGTCTCAGAAATTTGGCCATGTTGACCCAATTCAGATGTGATCTCTTTGATCTTTTGCTTGCTTGGAGTTCCATTCCCTTGTTCGAATATACGTTCCAGAATCTGTAGCTGCATAGGTGTTGGAGTCCACCGTTGTCTAGCACTAATTTTGTGACTACCAGATGTCATTAATGGATCACAATACAAATTTCCGAGTCTTGCTCCTGAAATATTATGAACACAAATTAGAACTCTTTGCATAAAGAAATAGAGATTAACAAAATGAAAGGATATGTATGTGAATTGACCTGTTTTGTAATCAATTCTATTTTTAAGTTTCAGTTTTTGAACTCATGTTTTCAAAATGAGTGTTGTTTGGTAATTTTTTTTTTTAAGTTCAAAATTATGTTGGAACTCGGTTTTATTTTTAGATATATTTTTTATCGTATATAATTAAAACTTAAAAAAAATTGAAAAATCATATTTTAAGTTCATTTTTTCCTCTTATTAGTTAATTTGACTTCTTTTTTGTTATGACTTTGAGGGAATAAAAGAAGAAAATAAAACTTTTTACCAACCATGTGTTTTTTTAAATGAATTAAAAAATAAAAAACTAGTTTCAAAATATAAGAAAACATAACTTGTTGCAAATCGACCCCTTAGCTACCTATGATGTTATTGTTTTTGGAAAAAAAATAACAAAATGAAGGATATTTATGTGAATTAACATTTCATGTTCATTATTAATAGGGAGAAAAGGCTTGGAAGAACAATTAACTAAAAATACTAATTTCTGGTCTAAAACATGATGAATACATGCAAGAACACAATGCTTAAAGCGTTCCAAGTTAATATCATTGATGCTGTAACGCAATGAATGTGAATACAATGCTTTAGAACACATGCATACCCATTTGCTCCAAAGACCAGGTTAGCCAAATAATATGGAGCATTGAATTCATTAATCTTCTAAAGAAAACACATGGAACGAAATAGACCCAAAATAAATTGATCTATCAATTTGCATCTAGGTACAACTTCTGGCTTACAAGATATATGTTACTTTACTCTTCATGTGAAGTATTCGTCTCCAAAAAAACAAGTCATGGATAGACGTCGGCATTCGGACACTTCAATATGAGATAAATTTACAAAAAAAAAAAAAAAACTAATTATGTATCCAAAAATGTACAAATCAAGAATGTAATTTGAACATATAACAACAACCCAAAATAAATACTCCAAATAAAACTTAAAAATGGGTCAAAAGAACGATTAACAATCCCAAAAGAAGAGAATTTCATATTTCTGAAGCAAAATGAGACCACACAATAAGATGTAAAACAAAACAAACTAATGAACAACAACCCAAAATAACTCGAACAAAAGAAAAGGTAAAAATGAAGCATTTATTGCAATGAAAGTGACAAAATAATAAATATGTCACAACACTCACAGATGACCAAATAAATCAGTCAAACTGAAATAACTGCATAGTATTTCAAAAATCCATATCAAAAAATTAAAATTATAGACCTTTAAAGTTTTAATTTTTTTTCCCTTTTTTATCTATATAGCAAAAGGGAAAATATTTTAGTAGAAGAAAAACCCAGAAACAGAAAAAAGACCTGCAAGATCTTGTTGGGCAGTGAGATTTTTGTGCATATCAACGAGTTGTTCACAAATGGTGGAGTAAACAGCGATTTGTTTGCGAAGAGTTTCCAATTGCTCATCAGTCATGACCTTCACATACAATACTCCATTCCCATTTCCATTACTATTTCCATTCCCATTCACATTCCCATTCTGTTGAGAAGCCTCCATAATTTCTCGCGGTTCTCGTGGTTGTTTCTCCCAACTCATCATCCTTAAAACTTCTTGTTGTCTGATTGTCTCTGTCTCTGTATCTAAATTCTAAAAGGTAGTGAGTCAGTGATAAAGAGAAAATAGAAAAAAGAGAGAATAAGAATTGAGAACGAGAAAATAATGGAAAGAGACAAAGCCTGAGATTTTTTTTTTCATCTTGTTTCATATGAAGTCTAATAATTTAATTTTATTAGTAAGTTTCTTACTTTTTATCAATTTTATATTTTAATTTCAACTTCTTTCTTTTAAGATTTTTTCCACTAAATTTTTAATTTTTATAAATTTAAGTTAAAATAAATTAAATCATAAAAATATAATTTTAATATATTAAATGTAAAAAAATTATGTTTAGTGTAACTTTATAAAAATTAAAAACTTAATTTATCAATTCTTAAAAAAATTAAAAGATTAAAATATAAAATTAATAAAAATTAAGAACAATAAATATTATTCAACCTTTTAAATTTTAAAAAATATATTTTTATCATATTTAAAAATATATGTATTGTATTATATCATTATAATTCAAATTATTGTTATAATAATAATATAGTGATATTATTAAAAAATCATTATTTTTATAAAAATAATTTATTTATGATAATCTTATAATAATATTAACATTAATACGTATGTAATAATAAGGATAAATTGCATATTTCACGGTACTGCAGTAATAATAAATTTAATTATAATTATAATTATATTATTATCTTTTATTAATAATTTTTTATTCAATAATAATGATATTTCATATTTTTTGTTGTAATAATAACAAAAATATTTATATTAATATCATTATTAAAAATAAAACTTTTTATAAATAATTTAAAAAAAATCAATTACATAATCATTAATGATAAACAATAAATTATAATACCAACATTTGCCACATTTATAGTGAAATGGAAATAATTAACCTTTTTTTTAAATATATATATATATATTACAGACGATTCGTGGAAAAAACTATTTTACTGAAGTGGTGGGGCAGATGGGAGGCTAGGTTGTCTTGTGCTTGTACCCCATGTGCGTAGGTTAGCATTTGTGACCGTGCCAAGCGCTATGATTTTTATTTTAAAGTTATTGATTTTGTTATCAGATCCCAAGAATTTACTCTTTGATTTTAGTAATTTATTAATATAAAATACAGTCATATACTGATTTAGGGAGGAATGTCTTTAACTTGGATAATACCACACCACCGACGAGAAAAGCTAATTCTGGACTTGGGTGACAACGCTACAATTTTTTATTAATTATGTATTATTTTACACATAAAAATATTTATTTATTTTTTATATTTTTTTATTTATTAAATTTAAAAAAATATATATAAACAAAAAAATATTAATTAATTATGAACATGTTACAGGGTGGGGTTGGGAATTATCCTCGCTTTAACCCTATTTTCTTAATTTTAAAAAATATATTATACATTTATAAAATTTTATGATTAAATAAAATAAATGTTTATCACAAATAATATTTTCATCAATAAATAAATATTTTAATTTTAAAAAATTCAATATGAAACACAAATTATTATAATAGTTATTAAACTAATAATATAAATAATTTAATTATATTTAAATTTAAATTTATTATATTTAATTACATAATAAATATATCAACGAGAAATCGTGTATAAACTTAAAGAATTTGAACATATGAGCAAACAACACTAGCATCACCCATAATATTTAAACGGGAATATAAATAAACACCTCATCTAAGAATGAGCAAAAAAATCACGAGTTTAATTATCTGCAGTTATCTGAACCGACAGTTCAGTTTTTAACCGATAAAATTTGAAAACGGAATGATTTTGGATAAAAATCGAACATGAAATAACGAGTACGATTATATTAAATTGTATCCATGTGTACCAAAAATCAATTATTTTATATATTTAATAAATTAAATTATATTTTTTTTTTAGTTTTTTTTTTCATAATCCTCTCAAATGCCCATTCCTAACCCCATCCCACCAATTGACATCCTACTTAAAAAGCATGCTCCTAAATCAACTTATTATATTCTTTAGAAATCACATTATTTTATCTCCATAAAATATTAAATATTTGATTTTTTTCAAAAAATTATTACGTTAATATTATATTTTATTAACTTTCACAAACTTTCAAATTGTTAAATATGATATCATTTATCGTGAAAGAAAAAGGGAAATATGCATTACAACTCATACTATTTCAGTATTTTGTAATAAAATGTATATTAATCTTAAACTATTAAGTAAGAAATATTATATCCTATAATTTAATAAAGTTAATCAATTTAGTTCGATTACAACTTATGTGTTAGAATAGAACGTTAAAATTAACAAAATTAACATATAACAATAGTATAATTCATAGCAGGTAATTTAAACAAGGGCATTTTTGTACATTTAATGTATAGATTAGGTGTAGATCAGGTGTTATGCACATAGATGAATATTTTAAATTTTAATACATTAATATAAATTGAATTAAATTAATTAATTTTAATAAATTATGAGATTCAATGTATTTGAATTAAAAAATTATGATTAAATTATTAATTTTTAAAAAAAATAAGAATAATATTATCCTTAATCCAAAAAAAACTATTATTAAGAAAAATATTATTATAAAAATAATTTTTTTTACTGATAGTATATTTATTGTTATCAAAATATCAATTCATATATATATATTACTTTAGTATATACTTTAGTCCTAGAAGGCTTTTTGTGATTATATACAGGTTTTTAACAAAAAAAAATAGATAAAGTTGATATGTGAAATAGTAGTTATAAAAACTTGCTTAAATTATGAATTATTCATTTATTTTTAATAGATTATTATTTATTTATAATCACTAATAACATTAACTTAATTCGCTTAACATCAATTTTTTATTAAGAAATTTTAAAAAATAACATATATTATTTTATAATTATAAATTTTAAAAATATTATTTTTATAATTAATGTTTACAATTGTACCAAAAAGCACGGATCTTATGTTATGACGACAAACCATACATGACCTTCTATATATATATATATATATATATATATCCATAATTCCATTATTTAATGCTTAGGAAAGTTAAATACTAACGAAAAAACAGCCGATAAAAACCCAAATCAGACGTATTGTATTACTCCACGACTTTAAATCCGCGCAAGAATACATTTTTGTCCTTTATTTTCAACATTTTTATATTTAAACATATTAGTAAGATTTAATTGAGTTACTCTTTCGTTAAACAAATATTAAAAAATTAAAATTAATAAATGATTAATATTTTAATTTATAAATTTAAAAAATTGACTAAAATATTATTATACCCTTCCTTTTAATAAAACAGAAGTACAAATAAAATTCAAGTTTTTTTTTAATTTATCGAAATTTCAATTAGTCAGGTACTCAAAGCCTCCCAATATATATATATATATATATTAATTGTTCAGAAAGAGGGTGAAATTTTATCGCACAAGCAAATCATAATATATTCAGAGAGACTTGTTTACGCAAAGACTTTCTGTAGTAGAGGACTAGTGACTTCCTGATCATTAATTATATAACTCAACCCTAGAATTTTGACCGTGTGCGGCAAGCAAGTCAGCTACATCATTAGCCTCTTTTTTAACCTAGCATTTTGTATTTATGATCACAATGAAATAACAATTTTATATTAAATTTATTAATAATAATACATCACATTAATTATAATTTACTTATTAATAGTATTTTCCTTTTTAATCATTGCACTCAGCACAAGTCAAAGAAAAAAAGAGAGAGCTTTAAATAGTCCTTTAAAGCTAGTTTTCACATGAACAGTCATATATCAAATTATCGAGTTCGAGAGTATCAGATAACCTGCTTCCAGTATTACTCGTGACCATCTCTCATCAATTGCCATCGCCGTACCTTTACAAGCAATTACCATTTTACCGTTCAACTGATAATTGATATTATATTTAGTTTACAGTTATATAATATGAATGATAAATAAAATAATTCAAGATATTAATCAATATTAGTAATTTTGTTATTAGCCTTTTGTGAATCCAAAAATAGTTTTACTGCATTTAGATAAGTTACACTTGCACTGCATATTTAAGTGTAGTACATCATATACGTACCGTTCCTTTGTAAGTGAATTAGTTACATGGTTAAGATTTGGGTTAACCAAAAGAATTCCTCAATTAAGATTAGGATTTGTTATGTAACATGAGATCTACACTTAATTATTTTCGAGTATTTAGCTATATATGTTATATATTTGTTTTTGATCATTTACGGAACAAATTTAACAAAAAAACTATTAGATATATCTTTATGGGATACGACAGCAAAAAATGGATGAAAATATTGCGATCCAATGAGTAAAAGATGGTACACTTCATTAGATGTGGTATTTGATGAAACATCTTCATAATGATCCTAAAAAAGAGAGGTGTTTTTAGACTTAAGAGAATTTGGAGACAAGTTGCAACAAAAGATGGGGGAGCATACTGTTCAACTTCAACGAAGTTTAAATGAATTTAAAGATTCAAACGATGATGATGTCGAACAAAGAGTAACTCAAAATACTTGGCAAACTAACATATATCAATAACTAAATAAAGAAGGTGGGCCTAGTGAATCAGAAGAATCAATTCCACAATCTTAACTCCGCAGGTCAACAAGAACATGAAGGAAAAATCCCAAATATGTCAATGCATTCATAGTTGAAGAAGTAACTATAATAGAACCTGAGACATTCGAAGAAGCGTCGCAAAAATCTGAGTGGATAACAGCTATGAAAGAAGAGATTGTTTCACTTTAGTAAAATCAAACTTAAGATCTGGTGCGAAAACCAAGTGATGTGAAACCTATATTCTGTAAATGGGTTTACAAGATAAAACATTGTCTAGATAGGTCAATTGAGAGATACAAGGCACGATTGGTAACTCGTGTTTTTTCTCAATAGTATGGACTAGACTATAACGAAACGTTTAGTCTGGTGGCAAAACTTACAGCTATACGAGTCCTACTTGCACTTTTAGCCAACAAAGACTAGAATTTATGGCAGATGGATGTGAAGAATGTTTTTTTTCATGAAGAGTTGGATCGAAAGATCTACATGATCCAACCAATAGGTTTTCAGAGTCAAGATCATGCTGAATACGCGTGTAAGTTGCGAAAAGCACTTTACGGATTGAAACAAGCACTTCGGGCATGGTATGGTAAGATTGCTGAAATTTTTAACATAAATTGGTTATTTAGTAACACCTACAGATTCCAACTTGTTTGTCAAAGACAAATGAAGAAAAACTAGCTATCATGTTAGTGTATGTAGATGATTTAATCATAATTGGTGATGATGAGGCATAAATTCTTCGAACAAAGGAGAATTTATCAATCTGTTTCCAGATTAAGGAACTTGGACAATTCAAGCACTTCCTTGGTCTAGAAGTTGATCATACATAAAAAGAAATATTTATTTGTCAACAAAAATATTCCAAAGATTTGATAAAGAGGTTCAGAATGCTTGAATGCAAACTGATTTCGACATTGATGAACCAAATGTCAAAATGTGTGCACATGAAGGAAAAAATTTGGAAGATGCGACAATGTATCGAAAATTGGTAGGCAATCTGATCTACTTTATCTTAACTTGACCTAACATTTTTTATGTAGTTAGTGTAATGAGTCGGTACATAAAAAATCCAAAAAAACCTTATTTGGAAGCAGTTCAACGAATACTGAGATATGTGAAAAGTACAATTGATTATAGTCTTTTGTACAAGAAAGGTAGAGACGGAAAGTTAGTTGGTTACTACGATGCTGACTATGCAGGAGATCAATAATTGGTATGTGTTTAAGCTTGGTTTTAGAACAATTTTTTGGTGTAGTAAGAGACAATTAACAATATCATTATCAACCACTGAAGTTGAGTATCGAGCAACGACAATGATAGCTCAAAAGAGTACATGATTGATACAACTAATGCATAATCTACAACAATCAATATATTATGTAGTTATGTTATACTGTGACAACCAGTCGGTAATTCGTTTGGCAGAGAATCTAGTATTTCATGCAAGAACTAAGCGTGTTGAAATGCATTATCACTTTATCAGATAAAAGGTTCTGTAAGAAGAAATTGAGATGAGGCAAATCAAGACAGATGATCAAGTTGCGAACTTGTTTACAGAAGCTTAAGCATTAGTATGTTTGAAATGTTTCACCGTCAGCTTGGAACAGTAAAAATAGTGATAGATGGTGTTGAGGGGGAGTGTTGAAAATTAACACCAACTCAATAAATAAAGTGATTGAAGAAAGATGTTGAAAATCAACACCAATTCAATAAATAGAGTGGTTGAAGAAATGTTTTTTAAGAAAAAATCTAGAAGGATGTAGAAAAGAGAAATGTGTGATAATATTTGTATGGTTAGAATTATTTCTTAGTTTTATATTTGTGTGATATAGATTGAATGGTAAGGGCTATAAATAACCTATTTTGTATTTGTTTTAATCATCACATCAAAAACAAATAATTTTTTATATTTTTAGTTTGAGTGTGAGTCAAAAGTTTTCTCTTTGAGTGTTTATATTTCTCTTCAATATGTGAGTTGCCTTTGAAAGATGTTATAATATCTTTTATTGTAAGTATAATACAAGAATTTTATTTACTTATTTAGATATAATATTAATAAATTTAGAATCGTGTATTCTAAATTTTACTAACTTAGCTTATTTTCTAACCGTTTGTATAAGGAATTAATAAATTTCTCTTTCTTTCTAACAATAGTATATACAGTGCAATAATGTTATTGTTGATGGAACACTTTGGCATGACAGATCACTCTCACATAGCTATTGTGTTTTGAGTTGTATCTAGTGATAATATTACTGTGAAATAGAATTCTATACCAAAGATTTGTGGCTTATGTCAGCTTAGTAAGCCTTGTAGGCTTCCGTTTACTTATTCACATGAAAGATGACTTCAGGCATATAAGAATATAATAGATAATTTATATATTTTTATTATGATATAATAAAAATAATTACGATAATATCATTATTATAGTTTAATTTTTCCTTTTATAAATAATATAATTTTTTTAAAAAAATTATATAAAAAATAGTCTCAAACTTATAACAACAAAATAACATTCAATAGTATTAAATAAATTTAATTAGATATAATTAAATATTTAATAATTTTAATTGAATTTAAACAGTTAAATGATGAGATTAAATAATTTTAAATAATAAAAATATATAAATTGAATATAAAAAATAATATTTTTATGACTATAAATTTAAATTTTTATTTTATTTTCTTAAAAAAATTGAAACCATACCAATAGCACGGGTCTTATGGATCACTACCATACATGACCATGACACCAGCCTTAATTCCTTTATTCAATTTACTATAGGAAAAAACAGCCAATAAAAAAACCCCAAATCAACGCGTTGTATTGCACGACCGTTAAATCCGTGCTAGAAAGTAGAAATTATATATATATATATATATTTACAGTCATTGTTATGTAATAAAAATTATTTCAAAATACTTTATTAATTATTTCAAAATAATTTAATTTTTAGATAATAACATTGACCTAATATATTTTTATGTCAATGTTAATAAAAAATATTTATAATAATAACAAATTAAATATAATAATGTCGTTATCATAAATTTTGTCCACTTGTCCTTTTTCATATCAACTTTGCAGCACCGTGTGTATTGCAGTTCAGACTGCAGTCTCCATCTACGTATTCTGGCGTATGTCTTTCACTTTTTCACTGTCTGGCTAGAGAATTTTTTTTCAAAACCAATCAATTAATTCAAATTTAAGGATAAATTTAATTTATATATATATTTTAGATTAATTAGTATAAATAAGTTCAAAAATTAAATAAATTAAATCAAAAATATAATATTAATATATATTGATTTTTTAAAATATATTTTTAGATATTGTTTTATATATTATAATTTTAAATTTATAGAATCTAAATATAAACAATAAAGACTCTTATTCATATACTCATAGTTATTGTCATCATTCACAATTTACCCGTTCACTCAATTCGTTCACAATTTGATATAAAATTTGTTTCAAAATAAAAAAAATTAATAATTATTTTTTACATTATTAAACTACATATTTTTAATTGACAATATAATATTTTATTTAGATTTACAATTCCATCTTATATTCAGTAACCTTTTAAGTACATTATAATTTTTTTATAATTATATTTTAGGAAGTTTTTATTAATTAGTTTAAAAAAAACTATAAACAATCATAATTCTATATTTGTATAATATATATTAGAACTATCTTATCATTTATTAGTATAAGATATTAAGTATATAGAATATCTGACAATAATAACTTTTAAATTAAATTATATAGTATGTTTTTATTTAAATTAGATGAAATTTTTATATTATATTATGATTATAAATCTAAAATTATCAAATCTATCTTATAGATTTACTCGAATGTTAGTTTTTTGAAAAATCATAAAAAATTAAGATTTTAAGTTTTTTAAAGATAACAAAATAAGACATTTATAAAATGATATAAACACTAAACAAAACAATATATGAGCAAAATTGATTGAATAACTGCATAACACAACAAATCGTTGTTGTTTTTTCTCTCCTTGTTTTCTCTTTCTTCTGTTAAATTCTTATTCTTGACCTTTAGAGAGAGAAAAAAAATTAATAAGTGGATAAATTAGGATTATGATTCTATATATTCTAACAGTATGTTTGGTTTTTTTCAATTTTACGTTAATCCTAAATATAACTCTAAATCCTAAATCTCAAGATGTTATACCCTAAATCCCAAAACCCAAAATCCTATTTAGAAAAATAATAATTTTAACACTAAACCCTATTTAGAAAAATAACAATTTTAACCCTAAACCTTAACCCATATATATAAACCTAAATTCCTAAATCTATAAATCCTAAATTTCAAAACCCTAAATTCTATTTAGAAAAATAATAATTTTAATAATATATTTTATTTTTAAGTAATAATTATTTAAAAAAATAATGATTTCAATAATTTATCTTATCTGACGAAATAATAATAATTAAATGATATTCTTTAAACTTTATTAAATATAAGAATATTAAAGTAATATATAGTGTTCTCCATTTCATTTCAGTTGTAAACCAAATATTATAATATTGATTTCTTCTTTGATTCTAGTGATCAAATCAAACAATTTTTTTTTATTTCTGTTCAATTCTCATTCTCATCCCGATTTCATTCTATAAACCAAACGTCACTTAAAAGTACTCACTTTTCTAGACGAATATTTAAAAAAAAATTACAGTGATCGTTGGATGTACTTTTCTCTTTAGTCTTAGCTTTTGTGTATGAAAATAACTATTGTATTTGTATTAATGATTTTTTGTTATATTTTCATTAAAAAAATACATAAAATATTTATTTGATAATATTAATTATATTTTAAAATTATTAGTAATAAACATTTTTATATTAATAATAATTTATATTATGATAATATTACTTCCTTATAAAAATGTTGAATAATGTTAAAATTGAATAATTTAATATATCAATATGAATTCATTTGCTTGACACGCTAGATTTATAAATTATTAAAAAATCATGTTAAGAGTTACTACATTTAAAGGTGTTGTATCTACTCTAATATTAAAGGGAAGTTGAGAGGTTTGATAGATATCATAATAATAAATAATTAATATTTAAATTTATAAGGTATAAATATTAAATTAATTAATATATAATTATTTATAATATTAATGATTTTTTAAAAATATGTATTATATCATTAATATTATTTTAAATTTAAATAATAGAACAGTATATTAATTATATCCATCCAAAATAAGATGCAATATCATTTTTTGAGTATAATCTACTCTATAAAATTATATTAAATAAAAAATTATCATCTTAATTAAAATTATAATATCTAATAATATTAAAAATACTTAAATTTACACCACTAATTACACACAAGTTATGCCACATCAAATTATTTTTTGAAGTTATACCATATAATTACCATAATTAGCTTATTACAATACGGAGCAAAATTACTTGCAATTATCATTTTTTCTTAAAGTTTTGCTTAATTTTTTAGTTTCCTTATTTTTAGCTCCAGCTTAGCCCTGCAGACTGCAGTTAGCTATCTATCAAATGTACATACACGGTTGATTAAAACTCAAACTTCAAATATTTTATATATTTTAATAAATTATGTGTCATTAAGATACAAGCTCACATACTTACCACCTTAAAAATACTATCGAAAACCTACACCGAACATTTTCACCCAAATAATGAATTCACAAACTACTAACAAAAAAACCTATCCAAAAAATACAAAAAAAGGAACATAAATTAATCATACAACTGCAAACATGAAATAAAGAAAAGAATAGTATATATACAGAGACTGGGACGATCATCTCCAACCTTGCGAACATGAAACTGTATGGAGCAGCAAACATGTAATATTAGGAGCAAGAACTCTATCAAAACGAAACGAACCTTATGAGCGAAATGAGGGATGATTGTGGTGGATGGAATGTTGACGAAGATGATGAAGCTGCTGGTTCAATCTGTTTCTGGAGACAACTCAAACACGATCTGATTTGCACAAGCTTGAGATAACCCGACCCATCTGAATTTAATTCCCAATACATATATTACTATTATTTGATTCGATTGAAAAAAAAAATCTACTTTTTTAAAAAAAAAATTGTAATTCTTTTTTACTCTTTTAAAACAAATTATGATTATATTCTTATTTCAATTTTAACTCACCTTAAATATAAACTAAACTCAAATCTCAAATCAATAAATCCCAAATCCAGACACACTAAAATTAAAATACAAAATCTTAAAACTCTAAATTATATTTAAAAATTAATAATTTTAACCCTAAATCCTTAAATCACAAAACACAAAATTCAAAATTCTAATTCTTATCTAAAAAAAATTTAATAATATATTTTGTGACGAAAAAATAAAAAATAAATACTGTAATATTGATTCATTATTTGATTATAATGATCAAACTAAAAAACATTATTTTCATTCAAATTACGATTTCAATTCTGATGATTTTTTTATAGGAATAAAACGTAACTTTAAATCTAATTTCACACCAAATTTATTGGAATATTTAATATAAACATATATTTTTAATCTAAAAATTAAAATATTATTATTTTTATTAATAATTTTAAATCGTTACATACATCCAATATAAAATAATTCCAAACCTCTCCTTAAATATCGCACTTTGTTGTGATTTATTCATTTTTGATTTATTATCAATTTCAAATCATGAGCGAAGCCTTCTCTTACCCTCCAATCGAGCCCAACACCTTCGATCTCATCGTGGTCGGCACCGGTCTTCCACAGTCCGTTGTTGCCGCTGCCGCCTCCGTCATCGGAAAAACTGTTCTCCATCTCGATTCCAACTCCTTTTACGGCAGTCATTATGCTTCTCTCTCCCCCAACGACCTCACTTCCTTCCTCAACTCTCACTATTCTTCTTCTTCTTCTTCTTCACCCCCCCAACCCTCCACCAGTTTGAACGACACTGATTACGTTGTCGTACATCTCATTAACAGACCCCTCTACTCGGACGTTGAGATCTCCTCTTTCGATCCTGAAACCCTCGCCGAACATTCTAGAAAGTTCAACATTGATCTCAACGGTCCTAGAGCTCTTTTTTGTGCCGACAAAGCCATTTATCTATTGATCAAATCAGGTGCGAGTCAATATGTGGAATTCAAGAGTATTGATGCGAGTTTCTTATGCGAAGATGGTGGGAGGATCTGTGATGTTCCGGATTCTAGAGCTTCGATTTTCATGGACAAGAGTCTTAGACTTTTGGATAAGAATAAGCTGATGGGGTTCTTTAAGCTCGTTCAGCAACACTTGGAGGCTGCTGGTGAAAATGGGAGTGAGAGTGAGAGTTTTAGGATTTCGGACGAGGATTTGGAGAGCTCCTTTGTGGATTTCTTGAAGAAAAAGCGGTTGCCTAACAAGATTAAATCGTACAAATCAATCTGATATTCTCTACTTTCTGTTAGTTACTCTATTCTTTATTTATTTGTTTTATTTTTCATCTATAATTGTATAGTAATGTGTTGCTGGATTTCAAGGTCTAATTATTTATATGATAGGACTAGCTGGTAATAGAAGCCGTTTGATCTAGCCTTTTTTTCAACATATTTTTGGTGTTTTCAGCTGTTTTGCATAGTTGCAGTTGTTAATTTAGGGATTAAATTATGTTTTTTCTGTTTTACTATCTCCAATCCAATTGCTATACACACAAACCTCTGCTTGCTATGCTTAACTATTTGAGTTTCTTCTGTAAATGCTTTTTTAGGTAAAATTTGTCTATCAGAACTTTAACTATGTGTTTTGTTAACCACCTTAATGTTCTCTATTGGTTATCTTATTTGGGTGGCTGACTACACATATCTACCTTCTCCAGCACTTAGATTCTTTAGTATTGCTTAAGCATTGAAAAAGTGACATTGCAAGGACAATTTGGTGGGCTTAGCCTCTTAGGTAGGGAAAGGATGTGCAAAGTTTGTTTAGTTTGGTTTTAAGCTAAGATTTGAACCAACTAATCGGTTCTTGAAAAATAAAAACTAAATCGAACAAATTATAGGTGTAAAACTGACCCAAAATGAACCAAAAGTTTGGATTGGATGGATCGGGTTATGATCCTTTTATCTTATTTTATCTTTCTTTAGATTGTGCCATATAAATTTTTGTCCCTTAAAAATAAATATGCTTCTAAAAAATTTAAGCTCTACAATCAATATAACATATATGATATCATAATTGATATTGTTTAAATATTAAAGTTTTAAGCTTTTAAAGTAGCATAGAGTGTGAAAGACACATTTAAATATATTTATTAATATCATACATACAAGTAAAAGAAAAAAAAACTTAGAATGGTAAAGGAATATGTTAAGACTTCGATTTTTTTTTAAATAAGAAAAGAATAATAAAAAATATAAATAAAATTAATATAATATATGGCTTGGTTCGATTTTGATTGGTTTTTAGCCTTTGAAAATCGAACCCACCCCTATTTGATCAGTTCCTTAAAATTTAAAATCAAACCAAACGA
The DNA here is from genome assembly GCA_037013495.1 of Hippophae tibetana. Lineage (NCBI taxonomy): Eukaryota > Viridiplantae > Streptophyta > Magnoliopsida > Rosales > Elaeagnaceae > Hippophae > Hippophae tibetana. The sequence continues at coordinate 79,031,603 of CM072812.1, read as the reverse complement.
ATAATCCTTTAAAGTCGACAAAATCGGGTTGCATTGGTTCAATAGTTTTTCCACACCCTTGTTCTTAGGTTTACTTGCTATTTTATTTTATTTTCATTTTTCAACTGTATTTGATAAAGGTAGTTTTAACATGAATAATTGTTATTGTTAAATTCTAAAAAATCTATAATTAAAAATAAATAAAAACATAAAAAATGCTCATTTATTGGTGTTACTTTTTCAAAACAAGTTGACTAAAATGCTACAGAAAATACCTAGAGGACCTAATTAGGTAGTAAATTGTTGCGGTATTTTTCATATCTGATTGTTAGAGCCATCTTCCCTTTCTTTTCACTGGTGCTTTTAGCTGCACCTGATCTCTTCTATATGCTGAGAACCTTTTTGTCTGCCTTTGTGTGTAGGATCATTCTATATGCGATAGCCATGGTAGATTATGATCAAGAGGAGTCCGAGGTTTGCAAAGATCATCTACTCAAGACAAAAGATGGAATTAATCGTTTAGCTGTCTACCACAGATCCGTTGGAAGGTTACATCTTGAATTTTTCTAATTTGAAGTCCTTGGTCCCCTCCTCCCTTTCTCCATTTTTTTCTAAACAAATATACCAAGCTAGTCACCATTGAAGTTTCTGATTTAGATTGATGACAGATTAAAGATGAAAAATAATATGGTCGATTTCTTGTTCTCTGAATGGTTCATTTACTACTATGATAGCTCACTTCAATTCTTACACTCATCACCCTTTGCATGTCAGGCACCTGACAGTTGGTACAAAGCTTTAACCAACTCTAATTGGCATACTTCTTCTGCCCTTTAAGTAACTACTTGTAATTAATTTATTGGACTAAGGATCGAATAGTTTAAATGTCATATTAGCCTCAATATCATATGAAGTGTAGCTGTCTCTTTTTTTCTTATTATATGTTGGGTGATACAAGACGGTGATTTTCGAAATTGTTATTTTGGTATTGCATATTACATAAAGTTTTCTACTTCATTTCAGGTTTCCCAATGCACCTGGTGCTTTGATTTATCCTATTTATGGTAATGGGGAACTATCACAGGCTTTTTGTCGCCGTGCTGCTGTTAAAGGTTGCATTTACGTAAGTGGCATTATAGACTTTTATCTCTTACAGAATTCCAGAAGCAATTATGGTTTTTTACATTTTAAATAATGTGTACTCTACTATGTAGTCTTATCAAGCTAGAATGTCTTATACGACATGTATGGATCAGAATGATTAGGGTCTGCAAATAGACTTGGGAGTTACTTTTTGTCTAGATGAGAATTTACGACTTTAAAGTTGACACACTGCAATTTTCATTTTGATATTAGTTACTCTAATGAATCATACTTTAAATTTACTTTTAGTTCATCCCAAAAAAAATAAAAAATTGTTCCACTGAACGTTCTAGGTTGTTTGATCTTTTTGGTTCCAAAATCCAACATTGTTCAATGAAAGATAAGCATAATATAGTAGACTCTCATAATCCATTTTTTAGAAATATAAATAAAAAGATATTTTTGCTGAGCTGAGATGCTTATTTTCTTTTGGAACTTGTGTTGTAAAGGTTCTGCGAATGCCAGTAAATGCTTTGCTCATGGACAAGGTACAGTAGTGTTCACCTGGTTTGCCTTTTAACATTGAATACTTATTTACACAAACTATGTTTGAATAAACATGCAATGCCAGGTAATTGAACTATCATTTCTTGAGAGTCCCTGCAGGTTAATGGGCAATATAAGGGTGTTAGGTTAGCTTCAGGTCAGGATGTATTCAGCCAGCAGATTGTCCTGGATCCAACCTTAGCAGTTACATTTCCGTTAGCTTCATCTCTACCAGATTTTGTACAAGAAAAACTTCAACGTTTAAGTCTAAGAGATGCTAAAATGGTGGCAAGGGGGATATGTATTACAAGAAGTTCCTTGAAGGCCGATACATCAAATTTTCTCTTGGTGTACCCACCACATTGTAAGATTATTTTCTGAATCCACATCTGAACCTTTTGCTGGAAAAGTGCAACTATAAAATTTATATTTATTTATTTTCTCCCCAGCTCTATATCCTGATCAGAAAACGTCACTCCGGGTTGTCCAGATAGGTGGTGGTTTAGCTGTTTGTCCATCGGGCATGTAAGTTTTCATTGTTCTGCCCAAATTTAACCTTGCTACTTTTCCTGTCCTCTCTCTGAAATGTTTTACTCTTTTTTTTTTGCAGTCCTATGTAGGCTATTTCATTCTTTATTGATGTTTGTGTGTCATTTTGGAAAATTTTATCCTTATTAATTTTTATTTTATATAATTTTATCCAATTGTGCATTAATAAACCTATTATTATCCAATGTTATCAATCTCTGCTAATTTGTTGGACTTCACTTTAAAAAACCATTATTATTAATTTAATATTTAATAATAATGAATAATAATCTAAAGATTATAAAAATTACTTTAATTATAACAATTTCTTTTAATTTGTTTTTAGGATTTACTTATAAAAATTTATCATGTAACAAAAAATTATTAAATAATTAGAAAGTTATTATTAGCCAAAAATAATTATTAAATAATTAAAAATCTTAAATACTAAAGAGTTGAGTTATTAAACATAACAAAATTTTAAGGAATGAATATATTTATCATATCAAAAGAAAATATTTGCCTCGGGTTTCGTAATACTGTGAGCGTTCTTCCACACTCACAAGTTTTTTGTAAGACTGCATTTCACAGTTTTTAACACAAATTATATAGTCTCAATGTCTTTAGTATTCTAAAATTTGAATCATTATTTATACTTGTTAAATTATTTTGATCTACATTCTAAGAAATGATAGAAATTGAAAGAAAGACTCTTTAAGAAAATATTATCTTTTTAGAACTAATGTAATTTTGTTGTATTATTTTTAATTTTAATAATATAAATTGACTTATATAATAATTGTTTGATATAATGTTATTCTCTTTACAAATATTAGTAAATTTATCTTTATAATTGAAAATTCAAAACACGTCCGAATCACACGTATTTGACTTGTAATAAATATATATATATACACTTTTGATCAAATTTTTAATACTGGTATTGTATTCCAGTAATAGATTGTGTTTTCCTATAACATAATTCATCCAAGGAGAATGGGAAATTTGACACTTTTTGATGCTTTTTCAGGTTTGTAGTGTACTTTTCTTCTATATGTGATGATGCCGAGCAAGGGAAAGGATTGCTACGTGCAGCCATGAATGCTCTTCTCGAACTCCCAACTTCAGAAAGTGCAGAGAGTAAATCACCAGTGCAAAGTGAAGATTCAAAAGTAAAACCTACTTTGCTTTGGAGCGCATTGTATATTCAAGAGCAAACTATGGTTTGCTTCTCAAACTATTATTCCTTTCTTTAAAATTTCTTCCCTGAAATTATTCATATTAGAGTGCATGTTCTGTTATATTGTTCTGTGAAGGTTGATTACTCTCCCTGCTCTCTGTGAGCTAGCATGTTCAGGATTTTTTTCCCTTCTTTCTATGATGTTCAAGATGATTTAAGCACTTTTGTCTTAATAGTTGCAGCAGGCTGGAAATGCCACACGTGTATTTTATCTATTTTCATCTTTGCATAGGAAGCATAGAAATCTTTCTGTTTTTATGTCGAAAGGACATGGTACTTTGAGAAGGGGCCTCCACGGAACTTTTATTGGTCTAAGTAGTGTTTTAAGTTAATACAAACGTGTTGTATGTGTCATTAATGAATCTATTGATGATATCCTTACTAATGCTGGGCCTCTTTTAATAGAATATTATTATTTAATTTCAGGGTCAATTTGAGTATCTCAGATCGACTCCTATGCCAGATGGAGATCTGGACTTTAACTCTTTGTTTAGTGCAACTGAAAAGGTATTTTTTTTGGCTCTTTATTGATCCTTTTTTTGGACATCATTGATATTGATTTCTTAAAGTTCTGTTTTATTTATCAATACATTAGTTCATATCGATAGTCTTGGAATGAATTATAAATAACCTACCCTCTGGTTTTCTAAATTAGCGAAGTAATCTCTTTAAACCCCTTGCACAAATTAGATTTAGCAGTTTTTTGCACTATTTTAGCTTATAAAAGGCATGAATCTCCGCGATGAAAAAAGGTTTTCATATGAAATGCTCAAATTTTCACGCTTTTAATTTAGATTGATGTTTTTTTAAGCTAAAATAATGCAAGATATATATTTGTTATTTTTCATACTGTCAGTTATTTACTCAAACCTCAAATTTTATGTAGGTAAGTTTCTACATTAAGCCCCCCAAACCACCCTTTTAGAGGCCAAGTCAAAAATGTTGTTTTGCAATGTAAAAAGGTTTTATGGTTGTACATTATGACTTTGTGTAAACGTTGTATGGGAAGTCTTACATGAGCTAAGTACAGGCGGTACAGAACAACCGGCCTTACATGACTTATGTAATGCTACCATATGCATCACGAAACCCATCTAGCTATATAGACATTTTTTGTTGCTTTAAAACCCATCTGTTTAGGAACAGATTGGTATATTTTCCCATAATCTCCTCATCTGTGTATTGACCTCTCGAGTTTGTGTTGGTTTTGGTGTTGTGTTTTGACAGCTCTTCAAAGAGATGTATCCACAAGAAGAATTCTTCCCAGAGGAAACTTCGTTGGAGAATACTGAAGACGATGGGCTTAGTTTAGAAAGCTCATAATACCTGATAGACCTAGTTCAAAATTTCGTTAATCCTAAGGAAGTTGATGATGAGGAGATCTTTACCTTAACTGGCACTTTTTAATGCGTATATATGTTTTCATATTTCTTTTACCGGTGAAAGAAATGAATATTTGTTGGAAAAACAAGAAAAATATCTCAAGGTTTATAATATCTTCATAAATACTCTCGTGCTTTACAAAAAAAAGCTACAATATTTTTAAAGTTTGAGATATCTTCAAAATATCCTTAATATTAAATAGATGTTACAAAAACAGTAAAAAATCACCTTATACTCAATGTTATATCATATATGTTGTCTCTTTACCTTTTAAATGTTACCGTTGGTTCAACTTTAGCAAAAAGGAAAATAATTGCTACAACAATGAATACCTTGCAATATTCAAAATAACATATCTTGTGGTTTCAACAGTCTTATTTACCTTTCCATCCAAACCTGTTTTGAAAACCATTGTAGCAAAAAGAGAAACATTATAGCTATTCATTTACCTTCAATCTTCGATATGTCATTTCGGTTGTAGCATCCTGTAGTAAAAAGAAAAATCAGTCATACCATTTGTCCAATAAATCATAGCTTTATTGTCACTCTCAATCTGCATTTTCGTATACCTTTGCCAAAAAAGCACTTTCTAAACATAAAAAATGTATTTACTTTCAAAGCATCTATTTATATTTGTTTAGAAAAAAATTCAAAATATATATCTATTTAAAAACATTCTTAAAACATGAAATCTTCTTCTTATCGAACACAACATTAAACCTAAAGTTCAAATGTCATTTATAACTTTTGATAGTTCATCAGGCATGAATGGAAGATTCATAAAATTCAACAACAGAAACCGTTTTTATGGAAGAAAAACAAGAATAAAAATATATGAATCAAGAGGGAATCTTAATAAATTATTTTTCTATTGTTCAAATGATTAGTACAATTTTTTTTTTTTCATTTTGGTATCCTAATGGTGAAGAATACATGGTTGGAGATGTAAGCAACATTAATACAAGTATGTTATGATTTTTATACAATAAAACTTGAAATTAGAACCTTAGGAGCTAGTATCAAAAATATGAAGATGAATATGCATAATGATTTTAAAAATACAATGGTTCTTAATATGAGTTTATTCAATTTTTTTGTATTAATAATTGTAATTGTACAAGCTATAATTAAATGAAAATATAAAATAGAATTATTTATAATTATAATTAAAATACAATCTTTAAATGACATGCAGTTTTAACTCATGAATAAAAATATAAACAACTCAAATATTAACCTACTCAATAATACTTCACATTTACATTAAAAACCATGAATGGTATATAAACAACTCAAATATTAACCTACTCAATAAACAATCTAATTTCAGTCCAATAACGATCTACGTTCATAGTCCATGTTACAATTTAAATTTTTACAATGTCTAAGGGGAGGAGACACCTTAAATACACAAAAATAACAAAGTTTATGTCATGTTCCCAAAACTTGTTATATATATGAAATTTGAGCTATAAAAGATTTCCTTTCAAATTATATTCATTGTCTCTTTTACTTTCATAAAGTCTATTACCACTTGTTTATTCTCCCTTCTTTTGTTATACACCACCACCATCTATGACCTTATTTATGAATACTAAGCTTAATTCATTTTATAAGAAGTAATGCATAATGAATATGTTATACAATACATTACTTAAGTTTGAATAGTTCTTTTGTTTTGATTTTTCTTGATTACCTTTCTTGAAGTTGTTTCCTTCATACAATTTAAAGTTAAATATAATCAACCAAATATATTTTATGAAGGAAAAAATTTAAAGTAAAATGAATAGTATAATTTTATTTGAGTTTCATTAGTTAGATTTTTAACTTCTTCTTACATGACATCTAATTATGACCAAATTCAATGCAATATCCACATTTCAATCCTTGTGACTTCTTATGTTTCTCTGATTCAATAGCTTCTCTATCTCTCTTAGTTTGTGGTCTATCTTTCTTTGGTTTATAAATTAGTGAAAATATTTATTGCTTATTAAGTATCAAAACTCACTCTTCTTCAGATGAAACATGATGAGTGAAAGAGAAATATGTCTTCAAATACAAAGTCTTTGTGAAATATAGATGTACATAGTCCTCATTCTTATACCTTTTGTCCAAAATACAGAGACACCATACTTACAAGGCAAACCATTCAATTTCCATTCATAATAACTACATATCCACTTATTTAAATTAACCAATATGTTGCAACCATATAATACTTCAAATATTCCATCTCTAACATACAATACCTTTAAAACTCTTCATTCCTCTTACCTTTAAAGAATGTATTTCATTATATTTGGTGGAAGAGAAGTAGTTCACTTCAAAGCCCCTTCTTTCCTTTTCACTATTAGTCGTATCATTTTTCTTTTGACCTCCTCAAATAATTCCACATTAGATCTAGACTTCACTCTTTTCAGCCAATTTTTAAAACTCTTAGTCATGTTATTGATCACATACTCAATCATTACGTCATCATCAAAAGCATGTCTACTCCAATATGAAGTTTGAATCTTACTTAAACATTTATGTGCTTTAGGCTTTTCATTTTTAATTTCATTTATCAACTCATTAAATTCAATTTTTCTAGTTGCTTTAGATGCCGCCCAAAACAATGATCTTGTTTTCATGCTTGAATGCTTACCTTTCAAGTTTCCATAAATATGCATAGCACAAAATCTCACATGTGAAGTTGGGAAAAAAATATTGATTGTTACAATATGACTTTTTTGTCTATTAGACATGAAACACATCCTTCTATTTTCAAACTCCTTAATATGTTGGTCTAATAAAGCCATAAATCACATCCAAATTTCATAATTTTAAGATTCAGTCCAAGCAAGAGCAATTGAAAACAAACTTTCATTAGTATCCAATCTAACAACAACCATTAAGATATCTTTATATGGGCTCTTTAAAAAATATCCATCCATACTAAAAAAAAGGCCTACATCCACTTAAATACCTTTGTTTTAGGGTAGATAAGCTAATAAAACATCTCCTAAAACAAAAGCTGACATTTAGTATTGGTATATGAGTATTCATAATTGTCATTGATTTTGAGTTGCTTCTTATAACCATATGATAATATTTTTTTTTTGCAAAATTATCAATATGGTCACCCATTTCTCCATTGCAAGAAATTTTTCTTACCCTATATAGTGTTAAGTAAGGTACAATATGTCCCATCTTCTTTTACACAACAGCTAATACAAGGATACTTATATTAGGGTTTGTCATGAGTAAGTCCTTCAATTGAAAAGCTAACCAAGATGATATTGCAAATATTTGTTTTTTAACTTTTTGACAAACATGTCTCCATATCTTGTCTACTGGCTCAAGTGTCTTAACCATGAAGATTTTCTTATCAGTTTCAACATAAACGTGTATCTTCCATCTATAATCATGTGCTTTACACTTTACAGTTACTCAGGTTGTATCAATTTTAACCTTCTTACACTGAAACCCAACTCGAACAATGTACTCTTGTAAGATATTTTTAAACTCCTTAGCATCGTTAAAAGCATCCCCTACTTTGAACTAAATTTTACCATCACTTTTTTTAAATTCCCTACCTTCATAATGTTTACTAATTTTCTTAGAACTTTTTCTTTGACAATCTTCTGAGTCAGTACCATTGATATGATGATCATTTTCATCCCCCAGGCCCTAAAAAATATCATAAGTATCATAAATTTCACCATCATTTCCTTCATTATTATCACCCTTATTATCATATTCATCGTTTATAGTATCATCATTCCAATTAGGATCTTTTTCATCAATGCTCCAAAAGTATTTCTCATCCCCGTCATAATTTTCATCTTTAATTTCAACTACCCCTCCTTTATATTTTTTCAACCTTTCACAATTCCTTGGATGTTGTTATTCATTTTGGCTATAAATTGGGTTCATGTATACTCTATCATTATAGGATGTTTATTAGTAGTTTGGAATGGCTCAAATGAATCAAGATTAAAGTCATCAATGTCAAAGTGAGGACTTTTTTATCATTTGAGCTTAGGGATGACTCATTCAAATCATTAAAAGTGGAAGAATAATCATCAAAAGTTGGTTCATTTTGTGATTGGTTTGGTAAAATAGTTAGTGATTTCTTGAAAGGTTGATAATCTAATAACATGGGGGAACATAACACTATTTTCAAAGGATTGAATTTCACAAAAAAGTCTAGCATTTTATTTTTATTATCCTTAATAATCATTCATAAATTCTTATAATTCGTTATTCGTTTTTAATAAACTATGTTTTTTACTGCCAATTTTCTTTACTTCAATCCTAAAGTCCTCTTTTTTTAGCATCAACTCCTATTTCATAATAACCTTATTAGCATCATAAAAGTAATAAATAAGGTTATACTCGTCGATAGGTATATAATCAACCCATCTAACTTCACCAAATAAATAGACATATACCTAGCCTATTCACCCATTTTTATCGCTTTATATAACAATCAAAAGTTTTTCCAAAAAATACATTATTCATCAACATTAATACACAATATCAAACATATGATCATGAACTTGAACATGAAAAAAACACACAATATTAGTAGAGTGTTTAAAGAAAATACTACTAAAATGATATAAACATAGTTCTAAGATTGAATTATAAACAATTCAAATAAACAAAGTTAAAAACACAATATTTTCGAGTAACAAATACTAGCAAAGATGAATCCCATAAAGAATAACCCTAAAAAATAGATAAAAATAAATATCAAAATACTAGATAAAAATGAATCACATTACCAGTTAAAAAAGAAAAACATGCATAATACATATAAACTAGAAGACCAAATAAAAAACACAAAATACCAAAATATAGAATAGTAATAAATAAAAACTATCATCACACACTATATAAATAGACGATTACATAACACCGTTACGTTGGAAGATATTTACGATATTATTTAAACCACATGGATATTTTTAAAGATATTGTAAATTTTATAAGTATTTTTGAATTTTTTTCATATTTATTTGATTTAATTCTAATGTCTCATCTTGGTTTAATACAAAGTTTATATTTGATATTAACTCCTTAAATATAACACTAAATTCGTGAGTATTACAGTAAATTAAGTTTGGAACCTGTGTGGAAGAAAGTAGTTTGTATTGTTTTATATTTAACTTTGGCTTATAGTTTGATACTTCACACGTTTGATGTCCAAAAATGAACTTATTGCTTGAAAGATGAAAATTTGTAGACCTTAAAGAGGTTTAACTTATTTGCATCGTAATGCTGACCCATGAACTTAACATGTTGCTAGAGGTGTTTAGAGTCTGACATTTATTTCCACGTGGAATGTGTACAAATATTGACATTTATTTCAGTTTGATAAATGTAAGGGAATATAAACTTTAAAAATAAATTATTTTTTTAATTTTAAAATAATTCTTATACATCTTATAAAAGTAAAAATTTATATGATATTAATATTTGAGAAGGGTAATGAAAATAATGATATTGATACAATATTTTCGTTATTATTATAAATGTCTATATTTATTAGAGATATCAAATAATTTGTCCTATCTTATTTTATAATTTATTTAATATATTTAATTAATTTAAGATTAAAATTGTCTCATTTTATTTAAATATTATTTCATCATATCTTATTTAAAGTTATCTCTAAAGAGTATATAGTTATTATAAATAATTATAGTTATAGTAGATAAATATATTTTATTTTTTATAATATTTAAATTAATTAAAAATAAATAAGATATTATATCAAATTATGATAATTTCAACCGTCACAACTCACAGTAGCTTTGTAAAAACAAAAACAGCCTTTTAAAAGTGAAAATAATAATTAATCACTGACATTTTTGCCACTTCTCAAGCATGCAGTCAAGGTAGTTTGGTATGTCTTGCGTGAGCAGCATGAGCAGCTTAGTTTTATCTGTGACCACAAACACGCTTTCATTTCTACAAGTAATTCTGTTACATGACTACGTATTTACCATCTACATATACGTGAGACCCGATAAGATATTAGTAATGTGTATCGATATTGTTAAAAATATTTTATTTATAACTTTATATAATAATAATAATAATAATAAAATAAATATTTTATATCTTTTTATTGTAATAATAATAAAATTTAAGTGTTAATATTATTATTTTAAACTATAACATATATAATAAATAATAATTTAATATATATTATTAAAATTTATACTACATTTATTATTTAATGTATATATTTTTGTAATACCGGAAAATCAGTTTTTGTTGCATGATGGGTTGACAAAGTTTTAAATAAAATAGATGTGTTATTAATATAAAAACAAATTATTGTCATACCGTGAAAAAAATCCTTAAAATTATTTTTAATTAGTATTAAATATTAAAGGATGCTTTTATCAATTAAAATAATTAACATTAAATTTGTTAAGAAAACGATCAAATTAGTTGTTAAAATAACCCAACTTATCAAGAATCTTTCTCCTTAAGCTGTTTTTTGGTTGGAGGGAATGAAAAAAAATCAGAATTGATTTATTCTATTTTGTATGTTTGGTTGGGCAAAATCAAGGACATAACGAAGGAATCACAATTTCTTCTCCCCCTTTAGGAGTCATCATTTCATTCTTATCTAAACTTTTTTTTTTTCAATTTTACCCTCACTTCAAATATAATCTAAAACCCAAAACCTAAAACCCTAATCCCTAAACCCAAAATCTCTAATCCCTAAACCTCAAATCCCTAAATCCCTAAACCCTAAAACCTAAATCCCAAAACCCAAAACCCAAAACCCAAAACCCTAAATCCCAAAACCCAAAACCCAAAACCTCAAATCCCTAAATCTTAAACCCTAAACCCTAAATCCTAAACCCCAAATTCTGAAACCCTAAACCCTAAATCTAAAATCTCAAATTCTAAAATGCTAAACCCTTTTTAGAAAAATATTAATTTTAACCCTAAACCTTAACCCACAAATATAACCCTAAACCATAAACCCCAAATCCTAAATCCCTAAATCCTAAATCCTAAATCCCAAATCCCAAACCTCAAAAACCCTAAACCCTATTTAGAAAAATAATAATTTTAATAATATATTTCTTTTTAATTAAGTAATAATTATTTAGAAAAATAATAATTTTAATAATATATTTCTTTTTAATTAAGTAATAATTATTTAAAAAAATAATAATTTTAATAATGTATTTTATTTGACGAAAAAATAGTAATTAAATAACATTATTTGAACTTTAATGAATGTATGAGTATTAAGATAATTTACAGTTTTTTTCATTACATTCTAGTGACAAACCAAACACTGTAATTTTGATTCCAGTGGTCAAACCAAATAACATTGATTACTTTTCATTCTATTCCATTTTAATTCTGATTCCGATTTTATTTCAAGGAGTTGTTTTAATATAAATATGTTTCAGGATTTTTTTTTAATAAATTAGATGTATTATTTATTTTATTTAAATTAATATACAAGAGTTATCTATTCTTTTTATGTATGTATATTGGAGTCATCTTAAATAAATTATACATTTCATTCATACTTTGATACATTTTTTTTTACGTGAATAAAGAGTGTAAAAATAACATAATTATATTACTTTTAAAAATTAAGATAATTTTAATATATTATTTTTAAATTTCAAATAATATTAACATATTTAATTTATAATAATAAAAAAAGTAAAACAAGTGATCGTGAATCTAAAACATAAAATATTATTATCTTAAAATATTAATGCTTACAACTCCATCTTATAATATAATATTTGTTTTTTCCTACCCTTTTTCTATGGTCAATTTCGTTGGGGTCAAAGAGTACAAACACTTTAGTTGCACTTTGCGTGGACAGAACTCGCTACATGACAATTTACCACAACCGCAGAATCCCCGTTAATAAAAACTTCCAAACTAAAATACTGTTTTCAACAGCCTGTAAAATGTTTGGATTTAAATATCAATTATAAATATATAAATAATAAGATATATTAATAAATATAGTATTAAATTATTATAATTTTTTTAAATATATATAATTTAATTATATCAAGTATTAAAAATAGCAATCAATTATAATTAATAATATATTTTTATCATTATATTATTTCTTTAGTGATTACATTGGTAGTATATTTGTACAATTAATAAGAAATTTGATGATAAATTTATATTATTAATAATAATTTATTATTATTTTTATCATTTAATAAAATTAGATATTATGTTTATAATTTTTACTACAACTAAATGATATATTTATTATTTTATCTTAAATAATATAGTTATTTAATATTTTTGAATAAAAAATATTGTTTTCAAATTAACAAGCTAGCATAACGAGAAATCAGCTTAAATTTTCATATAAATTATAGTATAATACATATTAAATTTTTACAAAAATGAATAATTATTATTTTCTTAAACTTATTTTATATACACTGTATTGTGTAAATACAAATATTTGTGGATATTTATATATTTTTTTTCTTAGCATGCATTACTCATTTTTAAATAATGATAGATTAAAATATTTTAATTTATAAAAGACATACATTTGTATTTACTTTAAATATAAAGTATACTTTATATTTAATGTCTAAAAATAACCACTTTTTAATTTTTTTAATTAATGCTGACATTATATGAGTAATATGTGTAATAAATTTGTGTATTCTCATTATTGTTATTTAAATTATTTATAATATGATAAATGATCATATACTACTTTGTTATTATTATTATTTTGACATAATTTATTTTTTGTTTGTAAGTTTGTCAAATAAATAAATAAAATAAATCTCATGGTTTATGTAGTAGGTAGCCTTAAAACTTGATTTAAATTCCATTAAATCTAAGGGTTGAACTAGTGATCTGGCCTATCGTAGTTGGTAAATGCGATGTTTTATAGTTTCAATGCGTGTTTCAAATCTATTTTTTTAGTTTAAAATAATTAATAATTGAATATTTATTATATATCTTAAAATTGATTACATCAATTAAAAAAAATCTAATAATATAACTATAAAATCTCATATAAAATAAAATAGTAAAATGACGGTAACATTCATTAATGGTTTACAATAATTACATCATGGGGTAATTAACCAAAGATATATCGACCATAACAATATTAATATTTATAATTTATTTATAATTATTCTTATTGTACATATTATTACTCATGATTATTTTTTAATATTTATATTATCACATAATCCTAAATTTCTCTTAAGTTTCACACGTTTCACACGTTTCTCTCATTTCTTTTTTTAGTTTTTATTATTATCAAACAACAATGTCAGTTTCTGCTCACCTCTTAACTCTAAAAAGATTTGCTTGCCTTTCATCTCATCACCTATACTAACAATATACTAATGATAAATGAGTAATTTTAATAAGAAAATAATTTTATATTATTTAATTATTTATCTATTATAATTATATTTTTGTTATTTGAGTTTATATCGTATGATTAATATTATTAATTATTTAAATATGAGAATTAACGAATTTTATTGAATAAGTTATTTTTATTTTATTTATCTTATTTTTAAATTTTACATTTTATGATATGGATAATAATAAGGTAAATGATTTAAATCTAAATTTTTAAATTTTAATGTTATAAAAAAATTTAATATTCAAAATATTAAAAATTATAATACAAGATTTAAAAAATATTAATAAATAAAATTTATTAGTAGAAAATAAAATAAATTATCATCCAATTCAAATAAAAAAATTACTTTAAATTAAATTTATTGGTTTAAATTGATTTTTATTTAAAAAAAAATTAATTATATTAAATTGGTTTCGATATTTGTCTAACCCATATATACGTACCCCTTTTCACGCAAAGCCTGTTTGAAACCTCTGGGTTTTGTTTTCATTCCTTTCCGTTTTTATGCCCACTGTTTCTCTTCTACGGCTACTTCCACTCCTTTCAAAACCATGAAATTTTCATCTTTTTTATTCATTCTTCTAAAACCCATTTCCTAACATCAATCGTAGTCTTCTACAATTAACTGTACATGATGGTATGAATCGTGTCCATAATCTTTTTCCTATAATCGCTTTCTACATAATCAGATTTTAAAATTTATCGATTGCATAAAGTTGACTTCTTTGTTATCTTTTTTTGCAGATTTGGTTAGGAGCTTGCATGTTAATCGATCAGAAGATGGAAAGGAAAACAAATTTGAGAGAGACTACTTTTTGTTTTCAGAAAATATGCCCTATTTTGAAATTTCATTTGTCCCAGTTCTTAAATTGCTAAATATTCAAGTTTCTGAAGCGTTTAAAGGGCTTGTTTTTGGTTTTTGGTTTCTGGGTCTGTGTTACTTGCATTTCTTCTAAACTCTTAGTTTCAAGGTACCCCATTTCTGAAATTTTATTTTTTTTGTTTTTGGCTTCTGGGTCTGTTTTAATGTCTTCTTTTTAATTAATTATTTATTTCGAATATCTGTTCACTGTTTTGTTTATTGACCTAGATGAATGGTTAATTAACTATTTGAATATTTCTGTTAAGTTTCTTTTCAAAAATTGTGGTTTGGAAATGTGACATCTCCTGTTTGATGCTTATGAATTGAAATTAATTTTTGTGCTATTGGACTCTTGGGATTAACTTTAACTGGCTAAAGTGAACCAGAAGAATCGTTTTTGCGTTTGTTTATCAAAGATCAGAACATTTTGATGATTCATTGATGTCTTTGAGCTTCAAAAAGTGGGTCAATTTGGTAATTTTGTAAGAGTTTTTCATAGGTTCTTAGGCCTCTTTGCTTTTGGTTCTGTATCTACGAGTATGTGCTAAAAAGTGCTTATGAACCAATCAGAAACAATTTATTTACCAGAAGTTCTTTTTATAGGCTCAGCAAACGTATTCTTTTTATAGGCTCACCAAGCGTATTAAGCCAGCAGTATGTAAGAGGCAAAAGGCATCCTGGTATCCCATTTTCCCAAAAGGAGTGATCTACTTCAGATCATTTGTGCTTCTACTTCTGTTAAAAGTGTAAAGGTGGTTTGATTCATAAGTGGTTTCACATGAAAGTGCTTTTAAGAGGAAGTACATAACTTAATCACCAAACGTATTAAGCCAGCAGTTTGTAAGAGGCAAAAGGCATCCTGGTAGCCCATTTTCCCAAAAGGAGTGATCTACTTCAGATCAGTTGTGCTTCTACTTCCGTTAAAAGTGTAAAGGTGGTTTGATTCAAAAGTGGTTCACATGAAAGTGCTTTTAAGAGGAAGTACATAACATAAAGTGTGTTTTTTTTTAAGACTGAAGCAATTATGACAATTTTTTTCTGGTTGGTTCTGAAGCACTATTGTGTTGTCATAAATGCATTTACAATGTCTTAAAAGTATATTTTTTATAGTTTATAACCAACGGGAATATCAAATCTTAAAAGTTTAACAGTTGTATACTACTTATAAACATTATATTAATATTTTTTTTAATCAATATGAGATACATTTTTTTTATTCTTTTTATATACTAACTTTTCTCTCAAAGTGTGAGTAATTTGACTTAATATTTTGTACTTTAACCTATTTTTATTATATTTTAATTTTTATAAGGGTTGCTTTTTTTTTTGTAATGCTCATATATTATTTTTTGGAAGACCCATTAGTTTTTATTTTTATTTTGACCTAGTGATCAATTTAAGCTATGATACTATGTAAATTTTGTATAATGTATAAAAAACATGAGTCATCTAATCTTAAAAGATTAACTTCAAAGAAAAATAAGTTTAATACTACTTATAAACACTACAATATTATCAATCTTTTTATATATTAACATTAAAAGAATTAGCAAACATAATCTAATTTTATTTTTACGAAGAAATAGTTTCAAAAAAGCTTCAGCAGCTACATTGGGGAAGTCAAGCCCGTCAGTTCAACATTTAAGTAGCCCTAAATACAGATTTTCCTGATTTTTGTAAATTTTCTTTAAAGATTATTATCCTTGTGAAGCCCGTCAGTTCAACATTTAAGTAGCCCTAAATCAGGTTTTCCAGATTTTTGTAAATTTTCTTTAAAGATTATTATCCTTGTGAAGGTATCACAGACCCTGTTAGGCTGTTCTATCATAGATCTTGTAGTATGTATGTAACAAGTTTTATTCAAAATTTCACGCTCTTATATGGTACTTGAAATAAAGTGATTGATCTAAGATCGAGGTGTGCCAAGTGATTGTTTCCCCTACGTGGCAACTGGCAACTAGCAAGTAGTTCACATGTGACAGCTTCATTGATCTGTTGTGATTGAATGAGTAGGTCTATAGAGTTCAAACTTGAAAGAAAGTTCTCAATATGGCATTTCTTCCAATCCATACAGGGTCATTCTAATAATTTTTAATATCTACAAGTAGCCTCGTGGCCTTTCCTTTTCGTTTTTGAGTTGCTTGCATTAGAATGCTGCTTTGAATGGTGTATTGGAACAGTTAGAACTAAACTCAAGTATTGTAGGACATAGAGACTTGTTGAATATCTCTTGTTGTTCATAGCTTTTGTCATTTTGTGTGCTGTATTGTATTAGGTTGTCTTGTTGCTAACATTTTCTTGCTGTATACAGAAATCCTAAGCTAAAATAGATACAATCATTGGCGAGTGATCTTCAAATGATTTCCCATTTGGGCTGCACAAGAGATGACAATGAGCAATTGCGAAAATTACAGGACGAAACACAGCAAAGGAACAATGAGAATTCCTATCAGCCAAGAAGAACTTTCCCTGTACTTGATCAGGACCTCAACTGCCTGCCATATTTTGAATCACTCGAGGATCAACCAATTGATAAAACTTCACCAGGTTTATTGTCTTTTATCTTTTCTCTTTTTTTTAGCATTTTTGCTAGGTTGAGCATCTTCTGTTGTATTGATCATCTTTGAGTATAAGAACTTTTGCTGCTATTTACTTAATTTGAGTAGAGGGTTGTGTCTTGAGTCCGATGAGTCCAAGCTTCAGCTGCAGTACCTTTTCCTTATTATTCAACTTCTATGCAATATCATATGGTAAAATTTAATGTTCAAAGTTACATTTATATAAAAACAACTTTTTAGTGATAAGCTTTCTGAATTCTAAGAATTTCGATTTTCGTCTAATCCATAACCACTATGTAAAACATTATAATGTCATCAAATATATGAGGATATGTTGTTAAGGGTAAATTTGATCTCTGCAGAGGAGCGGTCAGATCTTCGTTGAATTTTTGTTGTGCTTGTTTGGATTATAGAACTCTTTTTTGTTATCTTATAGGTAAGACGGAAGTTTCGGATACTGGGGAGCAGAAGAGAAAAAGAGCAGCCAGTGAACACATAGCAAGGATTGCTTTATCTGATCTGGCCAAGTATTTTGACCTCCCAATTGTGGAAGCTTCAAGAAATTTGAATGTAGGACTCACTGTTCTTAAGAAAAAATGCAGAGAGTTTGGTATTCCTCGTTGGCCTCATCGAAAGATTAAATCTCTTGACAGCCTCATTCATGACCTTCAGGTCTTTCTCTTATCCCATCTTTGCATTTTAACTATCACCATGATGTCACAAATGTTAGATTATCTATAAACCATGTACTTACATTGTATATGGAACATGGAGGAGGGTCTTGGTTTTGCAAATTAATAGTAACCTAACAAGTAATTGGCACCATCCTAAGAATTAATATTTTAATGAAATCTAAGAAATAAAACCATCCTGCAAGAAGTGCAAACTTAGATTTACGGTTTGTTTGTTTCTGCTTTTAACCCCTCTAAAAGCGCTTATAATGGTAAAGAAAAAACTTAAAAAAAAAACATATTATGCTTCCTACCATAAGCACAAATTATATACTTTTGTTACATGTGAATTCAGTCAGAAGTGGTTTTAGAATATAATACTTACAGGAAAAAAGATCGTAATTTATGCTTGTAATGAAGCACCAAATATGTTTTTTTTTTTTGCTTATAAAGTACTTGCTCTAATGCAAAAAAAAAATCGATTTGTTTTAGTAGATTTTTTTTTTAACTATCAAAAACACTTTTATAGGATCTCAAAATCAAACCCTTAGATAGAAATGTTTAGTGCATGTATATGTTATTAATCACATGATTATACACACGCGATTGTTCATATATATGGGTATATAGGAAGAGACAAAGCGTCAACAACAGGAGAACATGGCTGCAGCTATGGCAGTGGCAAAGAGGCAAAGAATGCTAGAATGTGAAAAGGAAACAATAGAGATGAAGCCCTACTTGGATATGAAAAGTGAGACAAAGAGGTTCAGACAAGATGTTTTCAAAAGAAGACACAGAAGCAGAGCTATTGCGATCCAAGGCTTAACAACTCCAAGCAATTAGAATACTTGTACATTTTATCAGCAAGATCTCGTCATTTCTATATCTTATATAACCTTCCATTTAATTATTAAGGTATTGGTTTTGTGTTTATGACAAATGTACCTTATTGTTTCATAGCTTCCTTTGATTATTCAACATAGATGATAAGGGCTTTACTAAACCTAGTTATACCTTCCCTTTGCCTCTTACTCGTAACCTGCTAGAAATTTCTGGGTAGTCGGCAAAATTATAGTGGATTAAAAAATTACAGAAATTAACCTGTTTGGGTCCAGTTTTAGCATATTTTATAAATGAAGTAAGCAAATTTTTTAATGTAAAGTTTAGGTGTGGAGTGTTTTCACACACCTATGTGAAAAGGAAAGTTGAATGAGTGTAGAATTTTTACACGTTCATGTGCAAATTAAGTACGGTATAAGTACATGGAATTTCATTTGTGTTGGAAGTAAAGATTGAGAAAATTAACAATAATATTAGTAATTAAAATATATAGTGAAATAAGATTAATTTAAATTAGTTTATATATGTATTACTCAACTTTATTTTCAAATATAATAATCTATACAATTGAAATAATAGGTGTTTGGAGAGAATTTAAGTATCTGACTTTAATGAGAAGTAAGAAATGATATTGTCTGAATATATCTTGTATTCTCCTCATTTAAGATGTATCTTTACGTACATAACGGGATACGTATTAGCGATATGGTTAATAGAAAATAGTTTACAGAATTTAGATCGTTTGTTACAAGTATTTATAAACAAAGGAATGATATTTATATACATGTCGTTCATGGATGACGACCTTGATACTAGGGATATCATAACTTTACCAAGTCTTGACATCCAAAACCTCGTTATTTGATGACGAGATACTATTGATTGGTTTGGTGTGCTTTTCCATGTTCGTTGGGTGACACGCCTTTTGTTGAGTTAATTTTATGTCCTTGTTTTACCTTAACGGGGTACTTGTACTTAGTAAGTCGCATGTCTGTTACATATTAAATACTAAACAATATGTTAGTTGAATCTTCCTTGTCCACCAGTTCCTTAAGTTTGGTCATCTTGAAATTTAGCAATTTAATGTAAATTAATGTAAATAACAGATAGAATGTAAATTAATGCGAGTAATGGATAGAAGATTTTAACTAAAAAAGGCACTATATAAAATTAGTAATATTTGTTACAACAACAACAACAAAAATAATGTAATGGCAACACAACCAAATTCACTACTACAAAGGGTGACATTCAAGTTGAGATTTAAAGTCAATTTTTGGAAAAAAGTAATGAATTTAAAGTCAGTTCGTTGAAAAACCGACTTAACACACATAGATTATAGCGTCGGTTCTACGTGTCAACCAACGTTACACCTAGAATGTAGAGTCGGTCTTACGTGTCAACTGATGGTACACACGTGAATATTTTTCTTTTCTCTTATCTCTTCCCCATTAGACAGAACATTCCAACACTATAAACACTCAAAAACCCAAAATCGACGTACACTCCTCCTCTACTCTTTCTCATTTTTTGGTCACTTACAACCACAAATTGTAGCACCGTTTAATGTTTTTCCTCTCTAATTTATCTTTTAGATCCCCTATTTTTTGAGCGAAATATTCAAATTTTTTATACCTATTTTCTCACTTGCAAAACACTTTTTTTTCTTCATTTCCTTCATTTTGTCAATTCATTTACCCTTGTAAGTATTTCTATTAATTATATGCACTTATTATTCATATATTTTTTTATATATTATGTGTTATTATTTATGTGTATAAATTTTATATTACGTAGGTTTTGTATTATGTATGTTATTATTTTTATTATGTATGTTTTGTATAAATATTTGTAATAAAATAAATTTATATATTTATTTCTATGATTTAAGGTTGGTTTTTAATTTATTTATTTTTGTTAATATGAAATGAGAAAGACATGATTCAACAATATTATGCTCATTACAAATTTAGGTTTGAAGTAATGTAGTTATTTAAAAAAAATATTAATCATCACAAAATTGTTATATAAATTTTGTTTTATATATCTTAAATTTGAAATGAACTCAAATGATGTGGCACATTATTTTTAGTAGTTACAATCAATCTCATATAATTATGTTTATGTGTATATATTTGTTAGGTTTGGTTTTTATGTATTTATTTTTATATGATGTTTTGATATATATTCTAATAATTAGGGAATTCATATATAATAATACTTGAAATATATTGATTGGATACATTTTTAATATGCTTAATGTCATTAATAGAAAATGGTCAAATTTTGGATGTCAAAGGGTAGAATTGAGCAGGACTACGTTTATGGAGTTGAAAGTTTCTTGAAATTTGCTTGTAGAAATAGTAATAATGAAATTAGTTTGATTCAATGTCCATGTGTTAAATATAAAAATGAGCGATTTCATGAAGTTGATGAGGTTAAGTATCACTTTATCAGTGGTAATATTCTTTTGAGTTATACATGTTGGTATTATCATGGAAAAAATATTGATAATACTAATGGGAAAAAGATAAATGAGAATGTGAGTGGATTACATACATCTTATCATAATGTAATACTAAAAATATGCTTCATGGTGTTGAAGATGAACTATATGATGATGATCCCGAAACCTTTAAAAAACTTCTAAAAGATGCCAAAAAACTGTTGTATCTAAAATGCAAGAAATACACTAAAATTTCAGGATTGGTTCATTTGTACAATGTGAAGGCAAAACATGGTTTTTTTGAAAAAAGATTCACAGAATTACTAAATCTACTAATAGATATGTTTCATGAGGGTATTGAATTGTCATCTTCAATGTATGAAGTGAAGAAATCTCTTAGTCGATTTGGCATGGAATATCATAAGATTCATGTTTGTCCAAATGATTGCGTTCTTTATAGAAAAGAATATAAGACATTAGATGCTTGTCTGATGTGTAAAGAATCAAGATAGAAGCATGCTACAAATGAGACAACACCTAAGAAGTCATGCCCGCAAAGGTTCTTTGGTACTTTCCTCTGATTCCTCGCTTTCAAAGGTTGTTCAAAAGTAAAGAGATATCAAAGACGTTGACTTGACATTCAGATAATCGATCTGATGATGGGGTGTTACGTCATCCTTGTGATTCTCCAAATTGGAAAGTAGTTGATAATTTATCCCCTCATTTTGCATTTGATCCTCACAATCTTCGCCTTGCCATTGCTGCTGATGGAATTAATCTACATAGTTCCCTTAGTAGTAGATATAACTGTTGGCCATTAATTAAGGTAACATATAACCTTTCTCCTTGGTTGTGTATGAAAAGAAAATTCATGATGTTAACATTATTGATCTTAGAACCGAAACAACTCGGTATTGATATTGATGTATATTTGTAGCCTATGATAGATGATTTAAAGACATTGTGGAATGATGGTGTAAATGTTTACGATTCACATAAAGAAGAACACTTTAACTTGAGGGTGGTCCTTTTATGGACAATTAATTATTTTCCTACCTATGGGAACTTATCAGGATATACAACAAAAGGTTATATGGGATACCCAATATATAATGATGGTACTTCTACAACTTATTTTGTTTATGAATAAAAGATGTCTTATAGAAGACATAGAAGATTTTTGCCATGTTGACACAAGTTTAGATACCAAAAGAAACCGTTTGATGGTGAAAAAGATCATGATCCTGCACACCGACCTTTGCAAGGTGTTGAAATATTAAGGCAATTGAATAGTATGACATTCAAACGTTATAGAAAGATGAAAAAGAATACTCACTAAGGTAGGGAAACAAAATCGGTCAACTAATAAAATGGGTGAAAATGAAAATGTTACTGTATCAATAGACTATGGTTGTTGGAATAAAAAATCAATATTTTGGGAATTAACTTATTGGAAAGACCTACACATTTGTGACATCTTAGATGTCATGCATATTGAGAAAAATGTATGTGAGAGCTTGATTGGTACATTACTTAATATACTTGGAAAAACGAAGGATAAAATTAAAGCAAGACTGGATTTAAAGAAATTATGAATATGACCTGAATTGGCACCAAAGGTGAAAAATGATAAGAATCGAACATACTTGCCACCAGTATCATATACAATGTCAACAAAAGAGAACGAAGTGTGTTGTGTGTTTTTACAACACATAAAAACGTGCAAGTATACACGGTCACAAGTAATAAAATTTGATAAGTAAGTTATCGTTCCCACGGAGATTTGTTACTATAATTTGTTGAGTACTAAAATTATCTCTCTCTGATTTTATTCAAAACGATCGTTGATTCGAACAAATGTAAGAAAAGAGTTTAAAAACAAAATAAAAGAAATCTAGGATTGCAATTTTTCACCAAACTAATCAACTCAAATCATTTTATTTTCTTTTGATTTATATTTTTTAGTACATTTAATTTGTCAACCGAAAACTTCTAATTTTATTCATACATCTCTTCCGAGCTCCGTACAAACACTCCTCGTTAAATTAATTCACTATATTCCTATGAGAATTAAATTCACCAAGATTCATTACGTTTTAAGTTTTCAAATGACCACACATACAATTAGGGTATATTCCTATCCTTCATCATACATGTCATTCTATTTACGAGCAATATACACACAAATGCCTCTTCCAAGTTTATTCATGTGCCACAGATCGTTTTGATAAGATTCGTAAATAATCAAAAAACATTAAGCACAAAATAGAACGAACAAATCGAATGTCTTATAAATCTATCAAAAATAATTAAAATAAAAGCATCATAAATTTAGATCAAATGCAACCCTAGAAAAATTAAATTACTTCATAAAATTAAAATAAAAATTACAACAGAATCAGAAATATAAGTTGAAGAAGAAGGAAAATTAAAACAACACTTAGAACAAATATTTGACACACGCAGAACACAACAAAAGCCAAAAATGGCTTCTGTGTGTTCCACAGCCAACACACAAACACTACAAAAATTACAAACTCAAAAAAAACTTCTAAACTCTATCATCTTATCTCCTATTTATACCTAAAAAAATACATAAAAAATATTAAAATTTAATACACGCGGGGGACAGAGAAGTGTGGGACAAATAATAAATTAAAACGCGTGGGGGACAAAATTGTATCGAAAATGGAATCGAAAACGCGGCTAATGTGAGTGGAGAGAGCTGCGCGTTTCTGTTTTTATTTTCATTCCACGCTGCCACATGTCGCGAGCTAATTCGCTGAAACAAATAGTGGGACACGTGACAGCACCTCATTTGTTGAAGGAAATGGGTGCACGCAGAAAATGTCGCACGGAATTGGGGCGCGCGAAGCGTGGGGGCAACGGCTAGAACGCGTGCGAGATTCGGCGCTTTCGCGCTCATCGTAACCTGCCACGTGTCGCGATCTGATTGGCTTAAAAATTTAGTATGACACGTGGCATCTTCTTATTAGCGGCAAACATTCGTGCAGACACGTGGCTTCATTTGATTCGCTAAAAAATCCGATTGCACGCAGAGATTGACGCACAGGATCAGAGGCGCACGTACGTGGGGGATAGCGGCTGGACGCGTCAGAGTAGTGGGTCCTACCTGCATGCCGGCCTGTGCGGCAGGTGGGCCCCACTCGGACGCTGAGCCGCGTGAAAGAATCTGCACACATGCGATTTGGTCGGGCGTGATCTGGACGCGCGCATCGTAGCCGTTTCTTCTTTGATCGAACGGTCCACGTTTGGCGCGTGGTGTATGGCGCGTGGCTCTTCTCATCTGCGCAAAAAATTAAACTTTATTAATTGCATTTTGACCCACAAATTTATTTCAAATTACATTTTCAACTTTCTTTAATTACAGTTTAGCCTTTTTCTAATTTAAATTAAATTTTTAAACTTTTAATAATTAAAATTAAGCCCTATTTTAATTTAAATTATATTTTTGACTTTTAAAAATTATAATTAAGAACTCTATTATTTGAAATTATATTTTTAGACATAAATTTCCAATTAATTAAGTTTTTCGATACAAATTATTTAATTTTATTAAAATATATAAAAAACAGTAAATACTAATTTATTAAACTAAAATTAACTAAAAACATTGAAAACATAGCAATTATAATTAATAAAATAGGTGAAAATAACTATATAAAATACAGTTATCAATGTGTTTTGTAAATGTTTGGCGGGTGTGAAATTTTCTGATGGTTACTCATCAAACTTAAGAAATTTTATGTCTATCACCGATAATAAATTTTATCGATTGAAATCACATGACTGTCATATCTTAATACAATAGTTATTACCAGTTTCTATTAGATAAATTCTTCCAAAACATGTTCGATTATCAATAATTCATCTGTATTCATTCTTCAATACAATATGCAAGAAATCTATATCAATTGATGAGTTAAACTATTTACAGAAAGATGTTGTAGAGACTTTGTGTCTAATTGAAAAATATTTTCCTCCTTCTTTCTTCGATATAATGATTCACTGTGTGTTCATTTAGTTCAAGAGGTTCAATTGTGTGGTTCTACTTACTTAAGGTGGATGTATCCTTTTGAGAGATATATGCAAGTCCTTAAAGGATATATAAATAATATAAATTGACTTGAAGGATGCATGGTGGAATGTTACATTACTGAATAAGCCATTGAGTTTGTTCTGAATACTTTAATGGTTGCACTGAAATTGGGAATCTTACGCACAATTTGTTCTTAGAATGTCACATGATCCAAGTAGGTAACCCTATGCTTGGTGGAAGTAAGAAATTGTTTATTGATCGCACTCGATGGGAAAAAGCACACTAAATCATTCTGGTAAATAATAATGAGGCACAATCGTACATAGAGTAAGTGATGACAGGTTTAATCTTTCCATTTATGTAAAAAACATTATTTAACTATTAATGATGATATATACTTGATATATCTTTAATAACATTACATAATGCATTTAAACTTATTTAAGATCGATCCTCGTTATAAAAAAAGGAGGAAAAAAATGGTTGTATGATGAACATAAGTGAGAGCTTATTAATTGGTTTCGTAACCATGTTAGTGTCACATATAAGAATTCATTAGTACTTCTATGCAATGTTTTAAAACTTTGATTTAAACACAGTTCATGTTTTTGTATGCATAGATTCGAGTTGAACTCAACAAACCCAATCATAAAATAACAAAAAGTTTAGAATGACTTGTACATGGTCCAAAATTCGATGTCAAATCATTTTCTAGTTTCACAATTAATGGATTGAAGTTTACGACTCAAGCAAGGGACAAAGTCCAAGTAAATTAGAATAATGGTTGCACAAACTATGTAATTTTCTAGTTCAAAAGATGTTAATCCTATACTTTTTGATAGAAGATATTATGGTATAATTCAAGAGATTTGGGAACTCGATTATAAGGTATTCCATGAAACAATATTCTTGTGTGATTGGGTCAAATATGTTATCAATGTTGGATATAAAATAAATTATTTTGGATTTACCCTTGTAAATTTATCCAAGATAAGTCACACTCATGATCCTTTCACATTAGCACTTCATGCAAAACAAGTATTCTACGTGAACGATCAAATTGACATAAGATGGTCTGTTGTGTTAATGCCTCCACAAAAGGAGTTCTACCATTATGATGCTTTAGAAGATGATGACCCTATGCTTGATACATTATCCAATATTAGTCATTTCTCAAACAAATTGCCTAATGTATGTGATGATCTAGTTGATAATGATGATTCTTCATCATGGACTCGAAGTGATTGTAAAGCAATATATGTATACGATCAATAACCTAATTAAACATAATGTATGTTCTATATTGTTCTAATAACTCTTGGATGTTTATATATATGGATGGACTTAAAATTGTCAATTAATTTATATTTCATCATTGTTTTCACATATTTTATGGATCCTAGGGTACTAGAGCTTGTATATCCAAATGATCCATTGTGGCATTTGAAAAGAAGGGGTTGGGTGAATATACTTGATGCTCTACTTAACCCAGATGATAGAGTACCCGTTCTATTTGATGCTATTGGTAATCCAATAGGGAAAAATGGCCAACAATTGAAATCCTCTATTGGTAGACTTGTGAAGTCAAGTTTACCAATCAATATAAATGATTGGACTCAGGTTGACGAAGTTGAAAAGTAAAAAATATGAAAAAACATTTGTGTAAGTCTCTTATATTTTATAACTAATTACATATATTATATCTTTTTTGTATTATATTTAATCTTTTGTAATGTGCTTTTATAGAATCGTTATAAATTTGATGAGACTTGGAAGAGCAAGTGTTATAAGATTGAAAATAAGGAGTGGAAAGAATACGAAACTTCCAAATTGGCCAGAAATTATGTGTTTCTATATTTGAAACCACTTGATGAAGTAGAGCTCTACAAAATCCCTGAAGGACATCCTTGGATTACACCTCAAGTTTGGAAAGACTTCGTGAATTATAGACGTACGAATGAATTTCAAATTATTAAAGAAGAACATCAGAATATACAAATGCATAATATTCTTCCTAATCATACTGGGAGGTTTTCAAATCCTGAAGTTAGATATAGAATGATATTATTAATTTGTGTTAATTTATAAATATTTTTATATTTATTTTCCTCAAATTTAAGTTGATGTCATGGTTAATAAATTTATTTAATTTATGTAGGAAGCTGAATTGGGTAGATCGGTTACCCAATCTGAATTGTACATAGAAACAAAGACTCCTAAAACGAAGAAGTTAAGACCAATGACTAAGCGAGGAGAAGAAAAACTAAATAAGTTGGTTAGTAATTTAACTTGACACAAAGTCCTTATGATTTTTAATAATTGATGTAATAATGTATGATATGTTTGTTTGCTTTATTATTTGTAGAGAGCTATGCAAGAACAAATATCCAGGGGTGAAATAATCGAACAACCAGGTATATATGCTATATATCATGCATTTGGACGTGAACATCTTAGTCGTGTTAGGGGAGGTAGCCAATATGATGGTTATATGAAGTATTTTAACATTCTAAAACAAAAGCCTCAGATGGTTAGGAAGAAGAAGTGCAGTAAAATTGAAGAAGAACTCAACTTCTTTAAGGCCTCAATGTTATGTGAGATTGCCACTTTAAAAGAATATCAATCATAACACATGTTAGGCATGACATCATACTACAATCAGGGCATGCCATATTGGCCAGACATGCAACCATCCATGCCAAGCATGCCACCCATGCAATCTTATGGCGCACAACCTATATCCAGTATAGGATATAGTCATCTTATTGGTCCTCCCTGTATGTCAGGAATGCAGATGCAATCAGGTAGTGGTTCATTTTCTCCAATGCAATCTGTGCATTCTTACCATCAATAACATCACGATGAACGTTTTGATGAGAATGTACTTCCAATAGCTACTCCACATGAGAATCCTCCTCTATTTGATGAATCATTTGTGGTAAGATTTTAAGTTTATGTAGATAATCTATTATTTTTATTTTTTTTATATATATTTTTTATTATATATAATGCTTAATTTTTTACAAAATATGAGATGTTTGTTGAAACATCCTTCGTCAACGGACTTTGTTTCTATTGGAACGGTACAACAATTGAGCGATGATCTGATGATTCATAATCAATATTTTCCAAATCATTGGAAAATAGTAACTGATTAATCATTTCTCCATGATTGTCCACTACATGTGCCTTCTGATGCTACCACAGTCCAAGAGGTGGTTTGAAAATACGTGGCTTGGCCATCGATTCAAGTTGTGATAAATTTTAACGTGGTACTACTTTTTTACTTAAAAGATAACACTTTTTTACTACTATTATTTTATTATTCTTTTATTGTTACTAACATACGTAATACTTCTTCTTCAGTTTATTATGCCAGAACTAGTTAATATGGCACATTTAAGAGATACGAAGCAAGTATCTCGTTGTAAATCTATGTTTAGTGGCCAATCATCGCGTACTAAGTCATTCAAGAAGAAGCCTTGGAAAAAGTCTAGTTATGATTATGCTTTAAACTTCAGCAAAATTCTTGGCACTTTGATAACTATTGTTGCAAGGGCATCTAACATAAATGATGGATGGACTATGTCACTTCCTATAGAAATTTTTGGTGTAGACATCAGCCAAACATATATATCAATCGAGTGCATATTATAGCTATTTGAATATCAAATGATCGATTTAAGTATAATTCAAGTGTGGAAAAGTTGAGACCTCAATCAGTAAATAACTTTCATTTATGTAGAACATATATAATTATCTTTATATTATCTAATTATTTAAATATATTTCTTTTATATAGGCATGTTATTATCGACTTTAACATAATTACTCATCATATTTAGCAATGTTTTATGATTCTTCATTTGTCAATCAATATTAAGAGAAGGATGTTAGCATCAGAGCTAAACAATTATGTGATATGACATTAACGCTTAACAGAAATCAGAAGTTGATGATCCCTTGGCCACTAAGGTTTGAACAAGGCCAAGATCATTGGATGTTGGTAATCCTTGATCTGTTAAATAATCATATTTGGTATTGTGACTCATCTTCCATAGAATTGAGTAAAAAAAAAACAGTTGTTGAAATGTAAGAGTTATAGTTAGCTATTTTTCTTCTATTATTCTTTGTAATATTTAATAAAAAAACTAACCGTTTTAAGCTTTGATAGAGCATAGAAGTTGTGGGACAAGTTTAGGGGCATTGGTCTTAAAAAATCTCATAAGCTTATATGACACAAATTTATTGTATGTACAAGCAAATATTAATAATTTTATTAATTTTACTATTGAATAATAAAAATGTTCGAATATGGAAAATCATGTACATTTGTTTTTTGTAGGTTTCACAACAAAATGATGGAGTCATGTGTGGTTATTATGTCACGAATTTTATGAGAAAAATTATCACAAATATCAAAATTCTAATTGAAGATATAGTAATCACTTTTACCAATATACATTTTTAACATATATGAATTATTTTTTGTAAATTCATGAAATTACATTCTTATTTTGAATTTAAATACATGTAGTTCTTTGGTTGGAACAAGACGGGCTATGACTTACAAAGTTTTGATTATTTACGAGAGGAATGGGCAGAACACATGGTTCAAATTATATCATCACCAGAAGAATCATAAGAAGATTCTGATGATCTTGAATAGCATATGACAACATAATGGTAATTTTTATAATGCTTTAATTTCTTTATTCATGTGTCTGAAATCTCTTGTTTGATGGATGTTTATGTGCTCATGTATTTAGAGGAATGAATTGTTTTATGGACTTATTTTTTTCCCAAACTTCATCTCATCTCTCTTGCCTAGTTCCCTTATGACAACATCATGATAGTCACTGGCCAGTAAGTACAGGAAAACCACCAAAAATCATCATTCCAATGTAATATCATGAATTCACAAAAAATAACTTATATATGTTAAAAGATTAGGAGAAGAGATTACCACGTCGACACTCGAGTGATATAATAATAACCTTATCCCTTCGAAATCATATTAGTATTGTATTAATCTTTTTTCTATAAATATGAAGCTATTTGGAATCAAGTTTGTATTTTTAATTCTATAATGAGCTCTAAATATGAAGTCAAGTATAACTCCGATTTGTTACTTGGGTTGGAACAAGTGGGGCTATGATATGTATATTTTTGATGATTTATAAGAAGAATAAACAAAACACTTTGTTCAAATTATAACATCAAAAGAAGAATATGATGATCTTGAATAACATAATACAACACCGTGGTAATATTTATAATGCTTTAATTTCTCCATTCACATGTCTCTGAAGTTTAGACTACTTGTTTGATAGATGTTTACATGTTCATATATTTAGGGCAATGAATTGTTATATGGACCAACTGTTTGTTACCCAGTTTCCTTGTCACTATGCTGGTAATTCTAAGCTAACCAAGCTTGCTCTTCTTGAAATAAAGTGATAATATCAAAAAATCCATGACACTTTGACGATATCATTTTATTTGTAATTTAAGTTAAATATATATGTATTGTATATAAATTATTTTTTTGTAATAAATTTAATTATAAAGTAATTAATTATATTTAATTTTTTAATTATTTGTATTATTATTTAAACTTTGTTAAACAAATTTTGGTTTTTTCTGCTATATGTGATCAAATACAAGTTATTATTAAAGTAGAAAATGAGTAAAATATGTAAAATATATATATATATATATTTTAAAGTCGGTTCAACGCGTGAACCGACTTTAATGCCTGGTTTTGTAGTAGTAACACCCCAACAAAATGGTGTGTCGGAAAGAAAAAATCAACATTTACTTGAAATAACAAGAGTATTTTTGTTTTAAAACAATGTTCCAATATTTTTTTGGTTGGATGTTGTTCTCACCGCAATATATTTAATTAATATATTGCTAAGTGCCAATTTAAATTTTAAAGACCTACTAGAAATTCTCTACCAAAAAAACTCAACATTGGTCATTTAAGGGTATTTGGATGTACATGTTATATGCACAAAAATAAACATCACAAATTAGATAATACATCAATCACAGATATTTTCTTGGGGTATTTATCTAAAAAAAGGGTTATAAATGCTATGATCTGGTTAACAAAAAACATTACATTTCAAGAGATGTGTAATTCCAAGAAAATGATCCATATTACAAGACAATAGAAAAGGAGACTAATAACTAAGAGAAACCAAATGAATTTACATTTCTATTTTTTTACTCCGAAGAAGAAAATACGGTAGTAGAAAATGAAAATAAAATAATCAATGAGAATGAAGAGGAAGAAACTCTTCAAAGTGAGGAGGAAAATGGTACTACCAAAATAATACCATTGAAAATATATAATTGAACTCCCCAACCTATAACTAGATTACGTGATTTTATAACATATGAGGTAAATAACTATTACACCCCAATATAAGACTTATTTGACCTCAATTTTGAAAGAAAATGAGCCAAAGAACTATGAGGAAGCAATAAGCCAATTGGTATGGTGCAAAGTAATGGAAGAAGAACTTAGAGCACTCGAAAAAAATGAAACATGGGTAGTCATACAACTACCCGAAGGAAAGAAACCCCTATGATGCAAATAGGTCTATAAGATTAAGTTTAATAGTGATGGTACTATTTAAAGGTACAAAACATGATTAGTGGAAAAAAAGTTACACTCAAACCTACTGTATAGATTATCAAGAAACATTTGCACCAGTGACCAAAATGAATACCGTTAGGATTTGATTTTTTATAGCAGTAAACCAAAATTGGACCTTAAATCAAATGGATGCCAAGAATGCCTTTCTTCAAGGAATGCTTGAAGAAGAGGTATATATGATGCTTCCATCCGGTCATAAAAAAGAAAACAATTCTAACCTCATGTGTAGGTTAAAAACATCTATTTACGGACTAAAGCAATCTCTACGGGCATGGTATGGAAAAATAAGTTCGTATTTAATTTCTTGTTATAAGGACTATGAGTATTGGTTATTTTCGTGGACAAAATATTTACTTGTAAATTGGTTTTAGGCCTGTTATCAAGTTTATCAAGAAAAACCGAACAAATGTTCAAGTTCCAGATATTCGTACTTCAGGTATGTATTTTATAACTACAATACATAGGATTACATTCATGCATTTAATAGCACATTTTCATAAATATGAAATTATATTTTGTGTTAAAATATTTATTTAAACTTTAATTAATTTATAAAATTATTAATTAAATATTTTTATAATGTGTCTTAAGAAATGATTTTTTATAATATAAAGTTTTTGTTTTTAATGAGCTTTGAAAAATTAAGTCTAAAATACTTTTAACCCTAATACTATTAGGTATTACTATTATATATGTATATATACATACATTATATACACATTAGGGTTGAGCGGATAAAAAAACCGAGATAGGAGAAAAAGAATATCTGAAGCTTCCGAAAAAGAAGGGGAAATTAACGCATGAGTATGCCTAGAACTGCTGATATTAAATCTGTGATGAAAAATGATTGAAAAAATAAATACATGATTTTTGGCCTAATCAGAGAGCTAACAATTGGAAAGGTGATACCTCATTTTTCTCTATTTTGCTCAATCAAAGAACATAATAAAAATAAGTCACAATCTTCC
The DNA here is from genome assembly GCA_037013495.1 of Hippophae tibetana. NCBI lineage: Eukaryota > Viridiplantae > Streptophyta > Magnoliopsida > Rosales > Elaeagnaceae > Hippophae > Hippophae tibetana. The sequence goes on along the minus strand of CM072812.1, from coordinate 78,998,363 downwards.
TTTATTGACCTATGGATAACTATATGGCTATGACTAGTGGTAAAGTGTTTGGATCTTCAAGCAAAAAATAAAGATTTTGAAGCTACTTGATTAATATTATCATTGGTTTTTGCAATATTTAATTTTCGAAGTTTGCATATTTATTAGCCTATTTATGACATATTTTTAATATTCATATAACTTTTTTTTAATTAAGATCTTGTATATTTAAATCAAATAATTATATAAATGATCATGATTATTTGATTTAATTATTGAATTTTAAAAAAGTTATTTTTACTAAAATTATGCTTAATATTTTTGCTAGTTGATTTGATTTAAGTGACATATGTTTTGAATAATCTAGTTAGGATTAATCATTATTTAAATTCATTCTAGAACACACACATGCACTTGTGTTTTTTTGTGCTAACCTCTTTGTAGAGGATTTGTGAATGATCTGGTTGGGGAGGAGCTTATTGGTACATTGGTCTGGAAACCGTTCACGCTAACTTTAGAAACTGTGAAAACAGAGTAAGAGCTCGTAAGTAAAGTACATTGAGGCAATATCCTAAGGAGGATATCATAAGATTGAGTTTGTACCTGAACATTTGATTTTCATAGTGTAAAATTAGGTGGTCCAGTGGACTGGTGGTTTTCTTCTTAGGTCATTGTTATGGCCTAGGTTGTTTCCACCTAAAAATATCGTATGTTATTATTCTATTTCTACATTTTATTTTTACACATGATTGCATGTCTGATCACTTTGTTTAGGTTATTAAATTATAAATTGATAAAAATTAAAAATAACCTATTCACCCCCCTCTAGGTTAATTAAGTCCATATCTTATAAAGTTTCACTTGTGATTTTAAAATTAGTAATTCCGATCACTCAATATTTCCCAAAAATAATGGTACTTTCACAACCATAATTCTAGTATATGTAGATGACATAATAATTATTAGAAATAATTTGGAAGAAATTAAAAAAAATGAAAATGCAATTAAAGGAGAATAATTTTGATATCAAAGACTTAGGTTTACTAAAATATTTTCTAGGAATAGAAATAACACATTCACTTAAGGGACTCTTTATTTCACAAAGAAAATATATACTTGACCTATTAAAAGAAACTGGTAAATTAAGGAGTAAACTGACATCTACATCAATAGATAGTAAATACAAATTAAATATTAAGAATGACAAACCTTTAGAAGACATAAGCCAATTTCAAAGACTTGTAGGAAAATTAATTTATTTAACGGTAATCCGACCAAATATTTTTTTGTAAGCCAAATTAGTAAATTTATGCATGCACATAGGATATCATATTTAGAGGCTATACATAGAGTTTTAAAATATTTAAAAGGGATACCCGATAAAGGAATTTTCATGAAAGGTAATAATTCTAATAAAATGTGTGGCTATTACGATACAGATTATGCCGGTAGCTTTGATATAAAATCAACCACCAATTTTTATACGTTTGTAGGTGGAAATTTAGTCACATAGAAAAAAAAGAAACAAAGTGTTGTGGCACGATCAAGCACCGAGGCAGAATATCGAGCCATGACATCAACCTAAAGCGAGATAACTTGAATCAAACAACTTCTTTTGAATATCAGAATTAAAATTCAAGAACCAATGAAGATGTTTTACGATAACCAAGTGGTGCGACATATAGCATCCAATCCAGTGTTTCACGAGAGAACAAAACACATTGAAGTGGATTTTCACTTCATTCGAGAAAAAAATCAAGCAAAGGAAATTAAAACTCCATTTGTTAGGAGTGAAAAATAATTGGCGAACATCTTCACCAAAGGTTTAAATCCGAAACCATTTGAAGAAAATTTAAGCAAGTTAGGATTGACCGATATCTATACACCTAACTTGAGAGAGAATGTTGAGAATAATTAAAATTCTAACGTCTATTTTCTTTTCTTTTATTGCATAAACTCCACTGTACACATTTCACTTTTAAGATAAATACAATAAGTTTTCAACTCATCAATAATCTTAATAAACTCTGAAAAAATCAACATTTTCAAACATATCAAGCAAAGTCGAAAAATATACCCCAGTTTCAGATAATTATACTTTAGATATATCTTTTATAACCATCTCATATAGTATTTCACTCATGTATTCAATAATACATGTTCACAACACTTGAAATTATCCTCGAGCTTTTTTAAATATACTTCAATGTTTTTAAGATATGTCCTAAAAATGATTTTTTATATCATCAAAGTTTTTAATGGATTTTGTGTAATTAAATCTAAAAAGAATTAATCCTAATGTTATTGGTTATCACTATTACCTATATATACATATTGAAGATTGAATGAACGAGCAGTTGAAAAATAAACCCAAAAAAAAAAGAAGTAAAAACAAAAGGGGTCAAATAACTTAAGAGTCATTATCATCGGCCAAGAGGGAAGCCAAAAGCCTCTCAATTAATATCGAAAGATCAATATCATATTTGAATCCGGCCACACTTCATCACAGTAAAGACATTCAAGAAGTTTGATCAGAGGTTAAATAGGGTGGCAGCTAAGGTAATTATATATATTCAAACAAACTTGCACAATGGATGAATGTTTTTTGTATTTGGCAAAGGTAATTCATCAAGGTATTTGTCAACCCTTTATATCTAGTGAGGCAATGTTAATGGATGGGATTTCACTTTAAATTATATTTTTATGCTGCATATTAGTATTGGATTATTTGTTTTTCTAAATTTTTATATTTATTAGTCTATTTATTTTATATTTTAATGTTTATATAGCTTTTTTCTTTATTAAATTCTTAGATGTTTAAATTAAATAATTTTATAATGTCACGATTATTTAATTTAATTATTAAATTTTAAATAAGTTATTTTTATTAAAATTATACTTAATCTATTTACTTTAAGATTTACTAATTGATTTGATTTATTTGATATATGTTTTGAATAATCTAATTAGTATTACTCATCATTAAATTCATACTAAAACACACATGGATACTGTTCACACTAGTCTTGAAAACTATGAAAATAGAGGAGTGGTTCGTAGGTAAGATACATTAGGACAATATCTTAAGAAATGTAGCACAGGATTGAGTATGTACTTAGAGATTTGGTTTTCATAGTGAAAAAGTTATGTAGTTTGGTAAACCCGTGGACCGAGAGTTTCTTTTTTACGTAACTGTCGTGGTCTAGATGGTTTCTAACTAAAAATCTCATATATTTTTTTTTTATTTTCGTACTTTATTATTTATTACATGATCCTTGTGATTAAGTTACGAATTTATAATTTAATAAAATAAAAAATAATCTGTTAATCCCTTCTAGGCTTAATAAATTCGTTTTAGAACTTTCGTTATCAAACAATGATAATAAGTTTGGAACACATTTAGCTAAAAAATTAAAAATTGGGAACACTGTCATGTGTAAAATGCCAACATTATTTGGGCCTATTAGAATTGTAACAATTGAGGTTCACTTGCAAGCAACAAAGAGGGTTCTCAGATACTTTAAAGGCATATTCAACCATGGTCTTCTTCTTCAGAAAACATATATACTAATTATGGTAAGATTTATTGATTCTGATTGGGCTTCCTGTCCAGATGATAAAAAAAGCATAGAAGAGTATGGTATATACTTTGGTGAGTCTCTAGTCTCCAGGCTGGCCTCTAAGCAGAAGGTAGTATCACGTTCAAGTGCTAAGGCAAAGTATAGAGCTTTAGCTCTTGGTTTTGCAAAAGTGATTTTGCTGCGATGTGTGCTAAGGGAGTTGAAGATTCAAGAAGCTCACACACCTGCCATTGAGAAGTATTTGACAGGATGCCAATCATGCATGTTAGAATGAAACATGTGAAAATAGATTTCCACTTCATTCGTTATTTGGTGGTGCAGGATAAGTTGGATGTTTGCTATATACCTTCAGATAAGCAAGTGACAAATGTGATCCCAATACATAGGAGTTAGCATTCACTGTAGTGTAGGTGTGATACTAGATTATATAGTAAGTTTGCTATAACAGTTTACATCAGTACCAATGCATATATTGTTGTATAATGCAATTATAGTATACGTTTCTTGAATATCATTAATAATCAATTTTCTCTCAGTTTCTCACTCTCCATTATAAGGTAATCTTGCCCAAATGGTGTGCATTGCTCATTCTATATTGATATTAGAGGTGATAATTGTGTCGTTTCGTGTTGACGAGAATATTGATATTAGAGGTGGCAATCGTTGTGTTTCATGTTGGTATGTCTGTGCTAGGATTGCATCCCAAATAATTTCAAAAAATAAGGCACGAGAAAATCATTTTTTTACACAAGAATGATAATTATAACAATAGTGGACGTTGCCAAGCACCAAGGACTCAAGAACCGAAGGCAGAAAAGGCATCCATTGGCCCTCACAAAAGTTGCTAAACAGCCCACAAAATTGAAAATAATATGTGCCAAAAATCATATTAAATTGCATTATAGTTATAATTATGTTAAATTTGAAACTTGAAACAAAATTAAGCAATACTAATACTATCAGTTGAAGTTCCACTAACCTTGTTTTAGTGACATCATTGCAAATAATAAGCCTGCAGTCAAAACAAATAAGAAAGCCAATGAAAATTACTGCAAAAAAATAACAGGATGTCTAAGGTAGAGGAAAAACTCGATGAGATATCAATTGATGCAGCACAACATGACTAGATGAACATTAGAAATGCAAATTGTACACGAACCTGTACACATTGTTGCACTCGAACTCTTCACTGCATGTCGTGTTTCACATAATTTATAGAATAATGCTAATTAACATGACCCTTAAATTGAATTGTGATGGTAGCATGTTTGAGTTGTAAACACTTTTACCAATTTATAACTTCTACATTTTCCTATATTACAGTGCCATGGTGGGAGTTCAAAAAATGCATGTAAATTTGTGTGTAATTAGCATTTTTTTTTTAAGTAAACTTCCAGTCTCCATTAAATATGGGAAAGGATTCTAAAAGTTTCCTAGATAAAAAAATTTATACTGTTTAAGTCTCATACTTTAAAAAATATTTTCTAATCAATTGGTTCTAAAAATTAAACCAATTAAATATAAATAATATTATTTTAATAATTTATTTATTAAAGTATTATTTTTTAGAATTAATCTATTAAAACGCATCAAAACACACACTATTAACATGAATACAAGTAAAATTTAATAAAAAATTATTTAAAAAAATCAACAATAATAATATTTTAGTAGAATATTATTTAAATACATATTTTTATTTTTCATAAAAATGATAAAAAATTAAAATTAAAATAGTGTTAATATCTAAATAATAAAACTGATATATGTAAAAAAAATTATATTTTAAATTCAAGGGATTAAACTGCCTAGAATATCACATCATTATATATTCTGAAAACAATAAATATTTTCTAGTATTTTACATGCATTGATTAATACTTACTATGTGTCTCGTGAGAGAAAATTTGTAGCTTGCCATGATTGGAACTTCTCTCCTTGCGTGAAATTTTGCTTAATTTTGGACTCAACTTTCACGTAAATTCAATAGAGAGTTGACGTAGATGATGATGATTTGAAGTACGGTGAGAATTGGTTAGAAATTGTTTATTTTTGGTAACAGAAAGAGTTTTATATATAATATAATATCATGATATTGAAATTTATTTACGAATTATTATCATATATAAAACACGACATTTAAATTTTAAATTAGTGTATTTATAACAAAATTTATTATTTATAGTCACAACTAAGAAAATTAAAAGAATAATAAATATGTCCATAAAATTATTAAATTATTATAAACATTTATATTTATCTTTAAGTTAAAATAGTAATACAATCACTACTACAAAAATGAGTATTTAAGTCGATACCTAAAGTCATTTTTTTTCTTCTAAAAACCGACTTTAAATTGGTTTAAAGTTGGTTCGGTGTAGAACCGACGCTATCCATGTAGGATGTAGTGTAAGTTGATGTGTCGAACCGACGCTATCCACGTAGGATGTAGCGTCGGTTGACTTGTCGAACCGACGCTACGCTACGTGGATAGCATCGGTTGACACCTGGAACCGACGTTATCCATGTAGCGTCGGTTGACACCTGGAACTGACAATATCCACGTAGCGTAGCGTCGGTTGACACCTGGAACCGACGCTATTCACGTAACATAGCGTCGGTTGACATGTGGAACCGACGCTACACACGTGGATAAATTCTTTTCTCTTTTTTCTTCCTAGACAGAAACTATTTTCAGTGTTGCAGAACTCTAAAAAACCGAAACCTCCTCCACTTCTCCTCCACTCTTTCTCATTTTCCGGCCACCTACGACTACCATTTCCAGCACATGTTAGTGAGTTTTCTTCCTCTTTAACTAATCTTTTAGATCCCCTATTATTCATATTTTTTTCTGTTATTATGTGTATAATTTTTTGTATTATATATGTAGGTTTGTATTATAACATAAGGAGAAGAATATGATGATCTTGAATAAAATATAATAAAACGATGATAATTTTTCTGCTATTAATTAATATTTTATTTTTCAAATATTTGTATTATTTGAACTATTTGCTAAACTGATTTTGTTTTTTTTATGTTTGAATACAATTTTTTATTTGAGTATAATAGAAAATGAATAAATTAAAAAAAAAAATTTAAGTCGGTTCACGTGAAGTCGGTTCATCGCGTGAACTGACTTTAAACTTTAAGTCGTTTCATTTAAAGTCGGTTTTTAACCGATTTTAATGCCCCCTTTTGTAGTAGTGAATATATGTATAATATTTAAATATAACATATTATAAAATAAAATATGTATTTATTTAAAATTTAAAAATAATTCAATTCGGATTATAAAAATCTTTAAATTCGAATCAAATCTCCATCCAATCGGATTGTATAGTTTTCAATCCGAATCCAATTTGAATACAAAATTTATCAATCTTTTCCTATTTTTAATGCAACGAATTTGATTAATTTTTTCAATTTATATGAATTAATTGGATTATGTATTAATTAATAACAAGATGAAACATCTTGGACTGTTGAAGCCCTAATGCCCAACACCAAGTTTTATCCCAATGCAACCTCACAACACAATTCAAGAGTTTCATGACTTTATTCATAACATGACACATATAATACAAATTGTGGTATATAGGATTGCTTCCTATATTTGCCCTTTGAATGTACAAGTTAAAAAAAATTATCGAACAGGGAAAAAGAAGAATAAAACCTAATAATTCTTTAGGAGCTTTATATCTAAGAATAACAATGCTTTTATGGAAACCTTATTACTTAATAATATTTAAGCTAAAAAATAATTATTTTATTAACATACTCTATAAACAAATATTTTCAAAGTCACATTAAATTTTTCAATGACAGATTAAACCCTAATTACCAACTGGTCAATATTTCTCTCATAGTTAAAGAATTAAAAAAAACTTAATTATTGATTAACATGTGAGTTATCCTTTTAAAGAAGATATTATGGTTTATATAACTTCAAACGGAGAGTAAAGTACAACATTGAACACTAGAGCTCGTAATATTATTTTACTTTAACAATCATGTTATTTTAGATAGAGTGACATAAAAATGTTATAATTCAAACTGTTACACTCCCCTTTCCCAATAGACACTTTCTGCCTGCTTCGTAAAGTTGGCAGGAGCGCATTTAAAGTACCCTAAAATATATGCTCTTTATTTATATGCATATAAATTATTTATATGCTCTTTATTAATACTACTTAAAAATATATATATATTTTTGAACGTGAATTATTATTTTTTTTATTTTTTTTATTTCTACTATCATATTTAAAATTTAATTTACGCAATGAAAATTAAATAAATAAAAAAAATTAATAATAAGCTTTTAAGTCAACTAAAAATTTATTATTATAAAAACTCTTTAAACAAAAACCTATTTAATATACATTGCGTATTTGAATTTTGAATTTATTTTTAATATGTACATACAATTTTTTAATAAAATACAAAAAATATAAAATATAAGAGAAAATATATATTAGAAACGTAACTTTTATAGTATTACAAGAGTCTTTTTAATTAATGTACTTAATTTTTTTAAAAAAATTAAAAATTAAATATAATGGTAAGATATGTTATAATTTAAAAATATAAGAATATTTTTATCCAAAATTTATTTAAAATTTATTTAGACTAAGTATATATACATTAGTCTTTATTTCGTCAACTTTTTATACTTATTTCTTTTTTATAAAATAAAGGAGTAAAATAAATCGATTATGTTAGGTGTCATTACTGCTATTGTATACAATAATTTCCCAATGATAATAGTGCTAATTACAAAAAAAAAAATAAAAAAAAATAGAAGAAGACAACAACAAAAGAAAAACATTGTCCAAAAACAATAAGTATTTAATTAAATGTGAACTAACTAATTTTATAAATAGTACTTAGAGTTTCAAACTTTGTTCATTGGTGAGAGAAAATGCCTCCTTAACCACCTCTAATATCGGACTGTGAGAAAGCAAATTAAGAAAAAAGGATAGTAGTGAGGTAATGCTATTCATTATTGTTAGATTGGTAAAATATTACATATTAATTATATTATTTAATCATTTAATCAAGTATTATCAAGGATGAAAATCTGGATGATATTATAGATATTGTTTTGATAATATCTATTTTTTATACATTTAAACATCGACAGATGATATTTATATTTTTTTAACTAAATTATCAAAAATATCGTTGTTGTTTAAATATATTTTTTTATTAAAATATTTCAAATATTGTTAATAAAATATTATTCAAATGTCAAATAAAATATTAAAAATATTAATTTTTGATTTTTTTCTCTTTTTTCTTCTTCTTTTTAAACAATAAATTAAATTAAATTTTTTCCCACTAATATATTCTTTTTTTTATATATCATGTTGCTATTAATATGAAATAAATAGATAAAAAGGTATATAATATATTACTCTATTTAGTGAGTTTCGAGCTCAAGAGTAGTATCCAATCCAATTCTCAAGCACAAAATCAAAATGCTTATTTTATTCTTTTACTATATTTATATTAATGTTAAAATATGTAGATTGCATTGAAAGATAAAGTTCATTATGACTCCTTAACTATGAGGATTTTTAAAAATAATTAATTAATGAAATTTAGTTTCATACTATTAAAATTTATTTATTTATAATAGTTAATATAATTAGATAATCTACTTAATTATTTCAAACCTTTTAACTACTTATTCTACCATATTTAACAAAAAAAGAATATAATTTTATTATACAATAAATTAATTAATTTATCAACTTATTAATTAATATAAATATTTTAAGAATTTAATAATACATATTAAATAAAAAAAATTTAAAATATAAGCAATTTGTTTTTTTTGATGTTTTATTAAAAATATTCATATTTTTAATAGAGTTTTTATAATTTTCTTGATTTTTTAAAATTTGTTTTATCCATAATGATAATATCTTTGGTATTTCTATAAAACTTATATATCTAAATATTATATGCATTAAATTCTCAACTTTGATAGGGATAATCATTGGATTAAACTTTAAAAAAATGCAAAAAAGAAGAAGATAAAAGTGAGTTGATGAAATTGACTAAATTTATATTTTAAAAAAAATAATTACATTATTCTTTTCATAAGCTAAAAATAGTATATGCTTAATGAATAATTTTGTTATTTTTTTTACTACAATTACATCACATTATATCTTTACTTTCTGCATTTAAAAATAACACTATATAATTTATAAAAATTTATGAATTCTAAATAATAGAATTTGTATCCACAAATGGATATATAACTAAAATGTTCATAAGGTTTAACATATATTCATTTATTTCCTTGAAGTTTGTAGTAAATTCTATAATGTCCCTAAAATTTACGGTTAATACCATTGATGTCTTCAAAAGTAATAGTGTTAACTTTTTCATCCATATTTTGTTAATATTCTCATGGCTCTAATACCAATTAATAAGTGTAGGTCGAAGAACGAAATCCAATTTTTTGGTTCACCCTCTTTCCAGATGTAGCCTTATAATACTTATCAAGTAGCACATGTAGCCTGTAAAGGTTTTCCTTAGGCACGGATACAGAGTAAGTCGAAGATCCAGTTTTCCAATTCACCCTCTTTCTCGATGTAGCCTTATGATACCTAATAAATAGCACATATGGCCTATAAAAGTTTTCCTTAAGCACGAACATGGAGTAAGTCGAAGAGCTTCCCTTCCTGCTTTATAGGAGTGAGAGTTCCTTACTTCTTTTACATACTTTGATACCAATTTAAGGTTAGCTATTTTAACTTTAGTTGTTAATTCTTGTAATTTTAAAGATAATTTAATTTTTATTTTCTTAAGTTTTGTAATTATTAAAATGCAATGTGTAAGTCCATAAAACCACATGTTTCGGGACATATAATATATCTATAACCTTCAAAGAGATAATAACCAAACATAAGGTTACTAAATTCTCTTTTTTCTTTTTCTTTTTCTTCTAAGAAGATATATTTTTGACTAAAATAGTCTTTCAATACACTTGATACATGATGATCTATTATGCTTGTAATAATTTTACTATAATCTGTATATATATCTAATAAGGTGTTAAACCTTCTAAAATTTTCAAGACAAGTTTCATAATTCTCATCTTTAAAATATTCATTTAAGGCTAAGAGATAACTTTTATCAAGTGTTTTCTAATAAAATTAGATTTTTATCTTTCATTTTAATTCTTTTCAAATTGATTGTTTAATGTTTGTTAATTCCTGTTACTTAATTTTTCTATCTTCATTTTCTATTTATCAGTATTATCACTTAGTATAAGAAAATATTTAAACATTCAAGAATCTTAAGTGACTTAAATATATAATTATTATACTTGAATTTAATAAATCCATCATGGTTTTTCCTTCTGTTGATCTCTTCTTATTACATTAGTTATGTCTCAGTATTACTCAAACCTCAATATCCTCTTGATAATGGTGAGCCTTCTACGTCTATACATAGATGGTATCCAATTTTTGACTTACTAGGAAAGAGTAACTAAACTCTATTTTATTCATAAAATAATAATTATTACAAACTTAAAGCAAACTAAAAACCTCGAAAGGATTCTTAGTCGCTCATAATTACTGGGTATATCATTATATATCATTACTGGTTTTGGATTTTCTAGATAGATGGAAATTCTATGCTAGAGTTGTGTGCTTTTTCAGAGTAGTATGCTTTGGTTTTTCTATTCTTCTTTTTCTTCTTTATTTTCTCAATTGAGCTTTTTTGTTTTACATATTTTACTCTCTTTTGAACTGTTAGGTTCTTCCTTTTCATTTTGAATTCTTTCTTTAGAAGTTTCACCTTCTTTAGATTGAATTTTTAATGAAGATTCATCTTTTGAGTTTTTGGACTCTAAGAGTTGTTTTGAACAATTAAGTTTTTCCTGTTTATTTTCTATTTTCATAACATTTCTCGAGGTATAACAACTCGAGTTGTTCTTGTAGGATTTTTATCTCCTTTTCCTTTTCCTTTATCTTGATCTTGATATCAAGATGTTCCATTTTTATCTCCTTTAGTAAGAGCATTTGCTAAACTATTCTTATTTCATGGAATATGTTCAACATCAAAATTGTAGTGATTGAACCATTGTTGACATCTAACTAATCTTGCTTGTTTATAATCACCTGTAATATTAGTTCTTAAGAAATAACCAAAATTCTTGTTATCTATTCTAATAATGAATTTGAAACTTATAACATATATTGAAAATTTCTTAATAACTCTTTTAGCTGTTAAATATTTTTTTCTTTACTGTGATAATTTAATTCTGGACCTTGAAAGGATCTTGATGTATATCTACAAAGATATTCATCTTTGTCATCTACTTTTTCTTTCAAAACTACTCCTTAATATTCTTGTGAAACATCTGTTTTAATCATGGTATAAAGTTGTCAAATTATTTACCTTTACTTTTACTTTATCCATATAAATAGTATTGTGTTCTGTCCATTTCCAAATATGGTCCTTTTCAATTTATCTTGTAAAGGTTTTCGCATTTTTACAAGTTTTTTGATATATGCTTCTACATATGTCAAATGTCCTAAAAATATTTATAATTGATTTTTATCTTTTAATTTACTAGAAAATCATTGCATTCCTGTAGAGTATTAATAATAATCAAATAGTATTTATTTAACTCATTAGTGAAAATCAAAATATCATCTCTGTAAACATAGTAAATATTTTGTAATTTCTTAAATATTTTATCCATGTACCTTTAAAAAATGCATGGAGCTTGTTTCAATCTAAATTGTACAATAGTCCATTATAATTGTCCTTGAGGGCAACTAAATGTCGTTAATTTTTGAGATTTTTCATCCAATCTTGTTTGCCAAAATTCACTTTTGCAGTCAAAATTTGAGAAGTATTTCTTTCCTTTTATTAATGATAATAATTTTTCTTTCTTTGGAATAAAATATCAATCCTCAATGGTTTTTTATTCAATTCTTTGAAGTTTATTACCATTCTTTTTTTTCCTGTTCTTTTTTCAGCTTTTTTTTCAATTAGAAATAATGGATTATAATGAGGTGAATTACTTGGTATTATGATTTTTAATTCCAAAAGTTCTTGAATTTGTTTTGTAAATTCAATCCTATTTTCTAGAGTATGAATTATTGGTTTTACTCTTATAACTTTATTAAGGTCTCTTAACTTTATGTTAATAATCGTCTTAGATTTATTTATTTTCTGAATTTATTGTTTCTAATGGTTTCTTGATGCCTATTAGGGATTTATATTAATGTATTTCATTAATAAAAGAGTTTTGTTTCTTTTCTGTATCTAATAATATATTTTCTAAATAAGGTTTTTGCTACTTTATCTCACCACTTTTTCGTTTTTTTATGTTGTTGCATAAACGTTGGGTTTGATACAGTTGAAACTTTTCTTATTTTTGATACATAAAAGATATCACCATCTAATATTGTTAAACTTATTTTGTCTAAATATTGTGTGAAAGGTAGATATAAGTTTAGAAAATTATTTCCTATTAATAAATAAATTCTTGTTTCATGTTGATTTATGGTAGAAATATGAAAATTTTCTCCTCATATCATTATATCTATATCTTTTTAAAACTTTATTAAGATTTATTGTAGCATTATTAACAATTCTTAAAAATAAATCTTTTGGTGCATGTTTTCGATGTTCTTTTGGAGACACATGCTTACTTACTACACACACTAACTCTTGTATCTATAAATGCATGTAAATGATAAATGACATAACCTTTAAATTTAAGCCCTACTTTTATGTATGTGCTATTTGGATTTTTAATACTATATAAACCATTCATCTTTTGACGAAGAATAATTATAATCTGAGCATTCATATTTTGAGTTAGTTATTTCCTCCTCAATTTTCTCTATTAGATAAATACTGTAAGTATCATCTATATTAGATTTCTCGATTGATAACAATTCAATCTTAAAAATTTCTTCTAAGATTTTTGCTTTATGTGGAAATTTCTTTTTAAGTTCTTTCCTGTGTTGAAACATGTGTGTACATTTGTTGGTATAATGTCCTCTTCAGAGGGTTTATATCTCTTCCTTCTAAAATATATTTTCCTATAGGTTTCCTTAGTAAATATTCTTTTATATTTTTAAAAATCTTGTTTTCTATATTTATATTTTTTGTATTTTTGTTTGTATGATTTTATGTTATATCCATATTTTTCTGGTATTCTAAAATCTCTTGTATCACAACAAATTTTATCATTTCATGTTATTTATTTATATTCCTTTATTTCTTTTCTTCTTTTTCTTCCTCTTAGGGTGTCTGGTATAGTTTTCCTATTTCTCTAATTCCAACTTTCTATTAAGGTTGTATGTAATGTTCAAAATAATTTATGAAAAAATATTTTCTTATAAGTTGTTTTCATAGATGATGGTAATTTATGGTAATACATTTCATTTTCACAAATAAAAGAATCTATGTAAAACATGTTACAAATTTTCATATTTGTTAGATGTCATTTGACTTCATTGATTTCATTTTCACTGGATTCAGTGATAATTCTTTCTTTATCTTTTCCAATAAATTCCTTGTATACTTCATTTATTACTATATCTAAGTATTATCTTCCTATGAGAGTATTTCTTTGTATTAATAAATGTTGTTGGTCTATTAAGTTTGAAAACCAAACTTCAACATTTCTTATCATTTTAGAAGCTACTAATACCCTATAGATTAAGGGTTTGTTTATGTAGTTTGGAAGATTCGTATGAGTACACTCATACCAATACCCCACTCATATAATACTCTTTTCCTATCTCTTATATAATCTAGATCTAAAATATCATATTTATAATTATCATGGAGATTGAATTCTGGTGGGATACTACCTCTAGTACACCAATGCAACCCTTCTTCCATTTTGGGTGATTGTCTTCTTCTATCTATGGGGTCAGGCTCTCCTGACCTTTGCCTATTTCTTTCTTCCCTATAAGGGTCAAATATTCATTCTTGGTAAGGAATTGGTAATGAAATTAGCTTCATATGACCTTTTAGGATCATGATTTATGGTTCAGAATCTGTCTTACTAATTATTGTCATATCATCTTCTTCTTTGTTTGTACAAAATTTTTCATTATAATGTTAATTCTTCTAATTCTTTATTAGTTAGTGTTAATAAACTAACTAATTTTTCTATATCCTTATTTTTGGGGTTTATGAATTATTTGTCTAATTCTTTTCTATATTTCATTAAATTGAAATTATATAATTTTCATTAGATTTTTCTTCATTTTTTCTTCTCTCATTTTTAGGAATCAAGGTATTTGATCTCCTAGATCGTTTTATTTTTAGTCCTTCTAAGGGATCATATTTATGACATATAATATCATTATTTCTATGTATGTTATATATATCTTTTCTTAGTTTTGTAAATTTTATATGTATATCTTGTTGAAGTTTATTATAACAACATTCCTTTATTTCTTTTAATAATTCTTTTTGTGTTTCTATTATACTTTGTAGATATTTCATGTTTATTTTCTGGACTAAATTCATTTCCTCGGTTAAAAGCTTCAAAACTTTCATTAATGCTGCTTTATTTTTTGTTACATATACTAGGTTTCTATCTATTTTTAACTGTATATTTTTTAATTTATCTTTAAGCATTATTATTTTTCTAATATGATTTCATGAACTAATGCCTTTATTACTTGGACTTCATCTTTTAATTTTTTAACTTCTTCTTGATTAGAGGTTTATCCTTTATGGTTTATAAAAATAAATTTTAGTATATTATTGTTTTTAACAATATTATTTTTTCTTTCTTTTTTCAAGGATTTTTCCTTGATATCTAAGTGTTATTCTTCTAGTATTTTGAAGTCTGTTAGTATTTTTGGTTTTATTATTTATCCAAGTGTCTAAAAGGTTTTGTTTATTTTTATAAATTAATTTTGTCTATATATTAAACTATTATGACTATTTGTTAAACAATAACCTACTAGGTAAAATATTTAAAATTGATGATTTGTTTCTTTAATTAAATCTTTTCTTTCAAATTCATGAGTTAGACTTAATACTTACTTTAAGTTTTTATTATGAATATTAATAGCCATGGGGTATGCTTTAAATTTTAGTTTTTGATATCTTAAGTTACCATGGATCATTTCTAATAAAACATTTTTTCTATTTAATAATGTTATTTTTATTAGTGTACCTACTACTACTTCTCTAAAATAAGTATGTATTAATATTTGATTTTTTTTATATAAATGTATCTAATTTTTTCTTTATTCTTTTATGAAATTTTAAATAGTTTATTCAATATAATTTTCTTATTAATTAATAATATATTATACATTCTTTTTGCAGCTGTGGTATTAATGCTAATTTCTTTATTACTTATTTCATAATAAATTATATTTTTTCTTAGAAATAATTTCTTAAAGATGAAAATGATGAATCTTTAAATCTTTATCTTTTTTTATGATTTTATTTTATTTTTGAATTTTTTTCATATTTATTACTATTTTCTTGTGAAAAATATTCTTAGATATCTTCTATTTCTAATTCTACTATTATTAGATTTTTATTATTTATTGGTTCTCTATTATTTGTTACATTTTATTTATAAAATGTTACTATTTAATTTTGTTAAATTTAAATCTTGTTATATTTACAGGATATTTTTAAATTTTTTAAAACTTTAGAAATATTTTTAAATATACTTCTAAATTTGAGGTTTTTTTTTTAAGTTTTTTCTCAGCAAACTAATAAAATTTAACATATATGGTATATTTGTGCAATAAAATTAATCTTTTTTCCAGGAGTCACTTAATTTTAAAATCAGACACGTAGATACGGTAGGCCACATGGCTAGTGCCAATTAGTTGACCATTGTACAAAGGTAGAAAAAAAAGATCACAATGTTCATGATCCAACGGTTATATTTTATTAGCCGTTGGGTTTGAATAAAGCAGAGTTTAGTTTGCTCCCTTCACACAAATACCCACTATTTCCGTGCCTCATCTACTGAACTAATTTTGTGGCACCTTCCTTTTTTTAATTTCCACACCTGTATTTAACAGGTCCACTGGATTCTGTTTCAGCCATTAGATGCTCTAGGAAGCTTTTCAAGTTTAGTGTTCCACTGTTACTGTTCTTGGCTCGGTTGGGTTTGATATAATTTCCAATTTTGTTTCAGATATTATTAGAATGGTCATTTCTGATGAGAACCATCCTAATCTTATAAAACCCACAACTTTTAGAGGTGAAATTTTGACATTTTTTTTTGTTTTTGGGTTTTGAGCTTACTAGCTTCATGTTTTTGAAGATCTGAAGGTGAAATTGATTGTAATAGCCAAAAAGTTTACTGATTTTTTTTTTAATTTTTGAATGTTATGAAATAGATGTAGAAATGGGTAACAAAAAGTTTGTGAAGAATAGAAGAGCTTTAGGCCTCATCAATCAGAATCTAATGGGAGCTCAAGCTCAAGCATACCCTTGTGTTGTTGTTAATAAGAGATCTCACTCAGCGTACGCAATTTTCTCAGTTCATATATATATTTTTAATCTTTTCTTTTCTTCCCCTCTATCTGAAATTAAATATCTGATTTTTGTTTTCTTCAGCAAACTTGAAGTGTGTGAAAAGAAGCAAGCAGATCCAGCTCATAGGCCAATTACAAGGTTCGAATTTGAATCAACATGACACATAAAATCATCAAATGTCTCTCTTTTCTTCTCTACCTTTCAATAATATCCATTTTATCCAAAAGGCTTTATTTATTATTATTTTTGTATCTATAACTCAAATTCATAAATCCATAATTGAGTTTTATCCCTTAAAAAAAGTACATTTTTTAATTAGCTTAATTTTGAGTTACTTTTATGTAGAAAATTTGCTGCACAAATTGCCAGCACTACACAACAATGCATTGAGGTATCTTTACTTTGTTCTTTTGTTTCTCTCCCTCTCTGTATATTTTGTATAAAGCGTTTGAAAAATCTCTTACTTCATTAAAATTATATACCCATTGTTTTAGGATAGTAACTCATTAGTTTCTAATGTCGTTAAAAGGCACGCATAAGTTCAATTTTATTTTATCGTACATAAAAAAAATGCACTTGTAGTAAAAAAAAAATCTTTAAAGATGCTACAAATTTACACCCACTTTTACACTGTACCACTTATATGATTCCAGAACTATCTAGAGAAAAATAAATCGTTTCCCTGTACATATTTCCCTCCTTAATTAACTTGATTTTAAAATGTATTTAAATTATATAAAATGGGTTTGAGCAGAAGAGAGAAATTTCATCAACCTCTAGATCAAATGGATTTGGAGATCGTATATTCATTGATGAAGAATGTAAGGTAGATCAGCCAGTTGAACAACCAAAATTAACAATGTCTGATCAAATGGAACAACAAATGGTACCTCTCTTTCTTCCTTCATTTGTAAAATTATCCAATTTTAATTTGTTAGATAGATTCAAAAGTTAATGCTTAATTTTATTAGGAGGAGGTTGAAATGGAGGACATAGTGGAAGAACCCATTGTGGATATTGATAGTAGCGATATAAATAATCCAATAGCTGTTGTAGATTATGTAGAGGATCTATATGCTTTCTACAAAAAAATGGAGGTAAGTCTTATGTTTTTTTATCAGTGCACTAAATCCCAAAGTTGTGAAAGATTTGTATCTTCAGTTTATCTATTATTTTCAATTTAGTAAGAATTTGTTCCAAATTATTTTAATTTAGTCTTTATTTTCGATTTTAGATCAATTTAGTATGGACCTAATTAAAGTAGTGAAAATTGTAAAAAAAAGTAATGGAATAAATGGCTAAAAATTTTGAACTTTTAAAATAGATTTAGCTAAATTGGTTGAAAGTAGGAGAGTCCTTAAATAGTATTATGTAGAGACAAATGCTATCACGGTCTATTAGCAATAAATATTTTTGTTAGCAATTTAGTACACAAATTTTAATAAAGTGATACCAAAAGGTCCAATCAAAGGTTCATTATTTATTTTTTTCTTCATTTTTTTATTTCTATTTTTAAAAACTATATTCATGTAAAACTTTCTTTATCAAATATAATTGAAAAAAATATAAAATATAAATTAGTTATCAGAACTTAGTGCATTATTTTCTTGTGATATGATTTTTTTTAAACAAGTGAACTAAAAAATGCTCATAGAAATGACTAATGGACCTAAATATTCTAGTTGCAATAGACAGGGGACATGTGTAACCAGTTTCCATGTATGTTTTCTTGTCTAACCATAATTATTTGGGAGCTATTAACTATTTTTATGAACATTTTAATACACTAATTTTAATAACAATATCAAAAAGATTTGATAAATAGTCATTATTTAGGCTTTTCTTCATTTTTTTTCTTTTCATTTTTAAAAACTAAAAAAATAGTTCAATAATTATTCATGTTAAAATTCTCTTTGTCAAATAGAATTGAAAAAAATATAAAATATAAAATAGCTACTAAACCTAATTACACTACTTTGTATAACCAGTCTCCATATTTGTTTTCTTGTCCAACCATAATTTTTGAGAAAATAATCAACATAATATTTTTAAAATTCATAACAATAAAAATAATACTCATAACTCATAACACTAACCTATAAAAGAATATTACTTTTATTGTTATGAGTTTTTGAGTGTTATTTGAGGTAATTTTCTTAATTATTTTTTCCCATTTAATTGACTTGATATTTGAATGTTAGTTAAATTCTTTTATATCATGTTGTTTGTATCACCGATACTTAACAAATATATGGTCAAAAGTGGTCAAAAGTGTGAACCTTTATTACATAAAATGTGAATTGTTTACAAACAATTGGTGGCTCACGAAATGATACATTAAAAGTTCGTGAATTGATTCAGGCACACATTTTGGGACAAACAGTTTTCGTTAGGTTTCCCAAAAAAGATATGATTTTGTTATTTCAGCTACAAAAAAAAAATGACGTTTTATAATATTGATGCACTTGTCTCAATTTGATTCAGAAATTAAAGAATAACATTAGAAAGAAGAGTGAAATAACATATTCATCTAAGCGATTTATCTTATGCAGGGTCTTCGTTGTGTCTCACCTAACTACATGACACAACAATATGACATAAATGAGAAGATGAGAGCAATATTGATTGATTGGCTTATTGAGGTAAACTGGTTTTTTTTCAACTAGGCCCAACAATGCCTTAAATGGTAATTTGGGTTTTATCTATTTCGTAAAAGCAATAAATGTTTGATTGATCAACAATATTAAATGACTTAAATTAATCCACACATGTATTTCATCATAAACAGGTTCATGACAAGTTCGAATTGATGAATGAGACTTTGTATCTTACAGTTAATCTCATAGATAGATTTTTAACCCAACAAACAGTGGTAAGAACGAAGCTTCAACTAGTCGGTTTGGTTGCAATGCTATTAGCATGCAAATACGAGGAAGTCTCAGTTCCTGTTGTTGGGGATCTAATTATGATATCAGATAAGGCTTACTCAAGGCAGGAAGTTTTGGATATGGTAATTAATTTACTCATTATATAGAATAATATCTACTTTGAATTCTTGTAAAAGTACTTCTGACAAAAAAAAATTACTTTTGGACGAAACAACAAAAATATATCAAGAGTGACTCAAGAATCACATTTTGAGCTCAAAAAAACACATTTGATTCTGTCTGAAAGTGTTTTATTCTGAAAGTGTTTTTGACTCATTTTCTTATACAAAAAGTCTATTTGCTTGTTGCTTAAAAACAAATAATGTGGCATGCAATAATTAGTTAAAAAAAGGGGCCTAATTATATTGTTCAATTATTATATACGACGTCAACTTAATATAAAAAGAAAAATACTCTTTTACATGAATACAAGTAACACCCAAAAAATTTCACTAGTATTAATTTATATGCTTTGTGAAAGAAGAAAAAAACTATGGGTTTCTTTTAAGAACTCTTTATCTTGAAACCACTTTTAACATTAACTTAAAGAAACAAAACGAAGTGAGTTTATGCCTGTAGAACAATTAAGGGTTTTCTTATGCTTTTGAGATCTTGTAAAAGTGCTTCTGATAACAAACCAAACAACGAAGTATTTTGCTTATCAAAAGTGCTTTCAAAAGTGAATCAAAAATGATATTTTGAGCTCAAAAAAACACATTTGATTCTGTTTGAAAATCACTTCTAACATAAATACAAACAACTAATTGAGCTTTTTTTGCTTTCTTTGTTGTGATGGACATTAATTTGCAGGAAAGGTTGATGCTTAAAAAATTGCAATTCAACATGTCAGTCCCAACACCTTATGTATTTATGAGAAGGTTTCTCAAAGCTGCTCAATCTGATAAAAAGGTTTGTGGGTTTTCAACTATAATAATAAGGATTTTCTTACTGTTATTTTAAGGGTATGAAATTCTTTAGCTGATATTTGAGTTGTTGAAAACAAAACAGATGGAGTTTCTATGCTTCTTCTTGATAGAGCTTTGTCTGGTTGAGTATGAAATGTTAAAGTTTCCATCATCTTTACTAGCTGCTGCTGCGGTCTATACTAGTCAATCTACTCTTTATGGATTCAAGCAGTGGAATAGAACCTGTGAGTGGCATACCAACTGCTCAGAAGATCAACTCATGTGAGTCTTTAATTGATTTTTTTCAATCTAATGTGATGGACTTATATACCATATTTTGACAAAATTATGAATTTTATACATAGCTCCACTTTATACCTAGTTGTACCTTAATACAAGTTGTAAGGAAAAACAAAAAAACGTTGACTTATTAAGTGGAATAGCTAAAAATCCTTATTTTTAACTTAGGCAATGTGGGAGTTTTTTCGCACGTAGTTATGCTACCCTCAATTGAAGATACCTATTATTTTTGTACTTTATATTGTGTACAATTATCCCAATCAAAAATAAACATTTTCTTTGTTACACTGTGCCCAACAGTCAGTTCAATATAAGCCACCTCTTCGTCCTAAATTTGGGTTTGGTTTTGATATCACTCGTAATAAACTTGAAAAATATCACTTGTTTTTAATACAAGTCTTATCCTAGTAGGTTTAGGTAAGCTAAAACTTTATTAACCCATGAACCACCCTAACTCAATTTTAACTTTTTTCGCCAACACAACTAATTATACCAAGTTGTACAACTGGATTGATTTTTTATTTTTTTTGAACAATTGGACATTAAATGGGTGTAATCATGTTTCTACTGTAAATATGTATTTAGGATAATTTTGACATAAATAATTTACTTGAATTAATTATCAATAAATTCTCAATTTTGAATGTTGTTGAACAGAGAGTGTTCAAGATTGATGGTTGGGTTCCACCAGAAAGCAGCAACAGGCAAACTAACAGGAGTACATAGAAAATATTGTACATCCAAGTTCGGCTACACATCAAAGTGTGAACCAGCACATTTTCTACTACAACATTAAATATAACAGGAAGGCTTTTGTATAACTTAACATCATTGGGTTGATTTTGGGTCCGGGGAATAAGATTATTACAGCAACTTGAGTTGCTTCTCAATTTTTTTGTATAAGGTAGCTAATTATTACAACCATGGTTGATTCTATGTACTCATTGTCACTATGGACAATTATTTCAAATTCTCTTTTCCATCTAACCATGTTAATTTTTTGGTTATAGAAAGGTTGAGCATCTTATTTGAATCCCCAAAATGATTTTTATCACAATGCATATGAAATAATCCAATTGTCTCATAAAAGTCTAAACATTTTTATTATTGTCTCATCTCCGTCCCATCCTCCCTCAAAATTAAATTAAACATTAATTAATTAATGTAAGTCTCATATGATTTAATAGCATATTTTATTTATGATTTGGGATACAATCTCACTATTTATGTACAGAAATACTCAATTATCTCGTGATAATAAGTAGTCGCATTCCAATTAAACATCCCATTAATAATTAACACTTTATTTAATACTCTATTTTAATTTACTTAATGTCAAAAAATGTTCAAAAAAATGATTTATGTTAGACAATTAAGTTTATTTTGTTCTCAATATAGAATTTTAGAAGAAATTAGGATACTAATAAATGTCAACTAACAGCTTTGTTGTTCATATTTATTTTCATTTATTTCAAGACTTATTTTTATATTTATTTTCTATATTTGTTTCCTTGATTTTATAATTATAGCTTTGTTGTTCATATTTATTTTCATTTATTTTAAGACTTATTTTTATATTTATTTTCTATATTTGTTTCCTTGATTTATAATTATTTTGATTAACAGTTTTTTTTCATGTATAGAATTCTCTTGTATAATATATATAATAGAGAGAAATCATAAGGCCCGTAATTCGACCATTTCATATAACATTTTTGACTTATTTTTGATATATTATTAAAGCAAGCTTGAATTTTTTTTCTTATCTTGGTTTTGGCTTGAATATATTGATTTGGTTATAGTAGATGTTCATGTTGCTGTTCTTTCAATTATTCAAAATCTTCTTAAGACTAGCCAATGTGATCATTTTCTTATGAAATTATGCCCAAAATATGAATCAGTTCGCTCCTCTCTACTAAACATATCTCTTATTCCCTCTCTTGATATTTTTTTTGTTGAATTACTTTGCGAAGAACAACATCTTAGTACTCAAGTTATTTTGGAACAATCTCATGGTAGTTGTGAGATGGAAACTATGGTTTATGTTGCCCAAGGACGTGTATCACATGTGACTTCTAAAATTCCACAATATTTCAGCTATAATGAATATGGATATATTGTTGCCAATTGTCCTAAAAAATATTGTTCTTATTGCCAGAAAAAATGTCATAATATCAAAGAATGTCATATCTCCCCCTAATCGTCAGTCTCAAGCATTTCAGACTTTTGTTGTTGTTCCTCTAGTAGCGATTTCTATAGCACATGACTCTTCTTTAAGTGCTTCCTCTAATGCACCTCTTGTATAAACTTAATGCACCTTTGAAATAGTACAATAGATGCTAATTTCAGCATTATTTGCGATGGGATTTCAAGGTAAAAGTTGTACTACACTTTGGTATGTAAACTTGGGAGTTTCTAATCACATGACGAATACTCTCATAACTATGTTTCATGTTTGGTTCTATACTGGCCAGTCTTCCATTCAGATTGCCAATCGCTGCTATTGGAAATGTCTCTTCTACATTTACTGATATGTTTCTTACTTCTCAACTTTCAACGAATCTCATTTATGTTGGTTAATTAGCTGATAACAATTGTGTTGTTAATTTTTCTAGTGATGATTTTTTTGTGCAAGACCATATAACAGAGGGACTAATCGCGAAGGGACCTAAAGTAAGGAGTTTGTTTCCACTATTTTTACCAATTCTAGTGCCAATTTATTTTATTAAGTCTTTTTTCTTGTAATAATGTTTTTGATTTGAGTATGGTGTGGCATCATCGTTTAGGCCATCCTAATACTTAAATCTTATCTCATGTATTGAACTCGAGTCTTCTTGGTAATAAAGATGGTATTCTTTATCTCTTGAGTGTGATTCTTTTAAACTTGGTAAAAGCAAAACTCTTCCATTTTCTTTGCATACTAATAGAGCTTATAACTGCTTTGATCTTATCCATAGTGATATTTAGGGACCTTCCCCGGTTAGTTCACATGAAAAATTTAAATACTATGTGACTTTCATTGATGATCATAGTATATTCACTTGAATTTATTTTCTTTGCTCTAAATCTGAGGTTTTTCGTACATTCACTAAGTTTTTAGCATATATTGAAAATAAATTTTCTATGAATATTAAGACATTGTGCATAGATTCTGGTGATGGATATTTGTCTACTGAGTTTCAGGCATTCTTGGCTTCTAAACGTATTATCCATCAACGTTCATGTTCTGCTACTCCCCAACAAAATAGAGTAGCCAAACGCAAAAATCGTCATCTTCTTGATATGCACTCTCTTGTTAAAACCTTATGTTCCATTCATGTTCTAGGTTGAGGATCTAAAGACTACTACGTACTCACTTGATTAATCGTTTACCTTCCCAAGTTTTACATATAGAGTCTTCCTATTCTCGCTTGTTTACTAAGCAACCTAGTTACGATAACCTTCATACCTTTAGTTGTGTATGTTTTATTTATTTACCTCCTTATAAGTGACATAAATTATCTACTCAATCTATTAGATGTGAATTCTTAGGACATAGAATGTGTCAAAAGAGATTTGTTTGCTATGCTCTTACATTACATTGTACACACATTTCTAAGAATGTTATTTTCTTTGAAAATCAACATTTATTTCATGTGTCATCTGTGCCCTTTTTTCTACTATGGTTCTCCCCTCCTTTTAATAGCAGTTCTCAGATCTTCCTCAAGTCAGTTCCCACCCACGGTCTATTCTGATGGCTTACCCGATATCTGATCCTAACATGCTCTAGAATCAGTTAGTTATAGCACCTCCAGAGCCTTTGGTACGTCGCTTTTCTTGAGTATCTGTACCCTCGTATAGGTATGGGTTTTCTTTTGACAAGTCTATTTCATCTCTTACCACTGCATTGTCCAATTTTGATATTCCTACATGCTACTCACATACTATCAAGTATGACTGTTGGCGATAAGCTATGCAGAAAGAATTTGTCATTCTAAAGGCCACTCATACTTGGTACATTGAGCCTTTTTCTTCCACTATAGTTCATATAGGTTTCTAATGAGTTTACTCAGTAAAGGTTCACTCTAATAGAAGTTTGGATGGTTATAAAGCGTCGCTTTTTATCCTTGAGAAAAATTCGAAATATGGTGTCAATTATAAGGATACCTTTGCTCATATGACTAAGATGACTACTGTTAGAACGATTCTAGCTCTTGCTGCTTCCAATGATTGGTCACTACATTAGAAGGATGTTAAGAATGATTTCCTTCACAAAGATATTAAAAAGTGTATTTATATGAAGCCACCCCAGGATTGTTTCCCTCTCCGACCTCTAATGTGTTTAAACTTTGTTGCTCTCTTTATGGTCTCAAACAAGTTTCGTGGGCCTAGTTTGATAAATTTCAAATCACTTTATTACAATTTTCCTTCAAGTAGAGCAAGTATGACACTTTATTATTTCTTCATAAATTAGATATATGTATTGTTGTCCTTTTGGTTTATGTTGATGATATCATGATCACTGGTTCAAATTCTATTTTACTTGTCCAACTCAAGACCCATCTCTTAAAATCCTTTCATATGAAAGATCTTGGGTCTCTAACATATCTTAGTGTTGAGATGCATCATAGTCCCTCTGGTATTTCACTAAATCAACATAAGTATACTAGTGATTTGGTGTCTATAGTTGGACTGTAGAAAGCTACCTTTGTCAATACTTCCATGGAATTTGTTTGGAGAGAATTTGTGTCTGACTTTAGTGATTTTTAGTGAGAAGCAAGAAATGACATTGACTGAATATATCATGTATTCTCCTCATTTAAGGGGTATATATTAGGGACTTGGATAGTACAAACTAGTTTATATAATTTAGATCATTTGTTACAAGCATTTAAAAACAAGGGAAGGATATTTATATACAGGTCATTCATGGAAGACGACCTTGATCACCGAGATGTCATAACTTTACCAAGTCTTGATATCCAAAACCTCATTGTTTGATGACAAGGTACTTTTGTCGATTGGGTTCATGTGCTTTTCCAAGTTCATTTGGTGCAAGCCTTTTGTTGAGCCAATTTTATGTCCTCGCACCCCAGCGGAGTACCTGCATTTATTAGGTCGTATGTTCGTTACATATTTAATACCAAAAATTAACTCCCCCACTTTCTTTGATTTTGAGAAGTCAAGAGAATAACTTGGTTGCATATTCCTTGTATAAATAATGACCACTAAGATAATGCAAATTTATACTGTGTTTTACGATATTATTTTTATTTTTTAAGAGACCTTTCAGCTTCTCATTTTTCCTTTATAAATAGTAGGAGAATATATTTTTATCTTTTACCTATTTTTAACTAAGTTATTATATTTAGAGGATTTTACCCCGTTGAATACTGAGAGGTCGTTTTATTCTTCCATAAGGTCGCTCAAGAATTTTTTGAGTCCTCTCAACTCGTTTATTTAACGTCGTTTGTTGGGATTCAAGTCGTTGCTTATATCATTAACTCCTTGATTTTTATATGAACTTCTCATTTTAGGTAATTATTCAACCTCTTTCTTAATGTCACATAAGGGAAAAGAAGTGAGATCTTTAAAGGGAGATCTTTCCAAAAATATTTCTCCCCATCGTATTCCCTCGAGGTCATTAATAACCAAACAACCTGAAATGTCAAGGAGTAGTGATAATAAGCCTTCCCCGAGGATTGTTAAGAAAGGGATTCTCGCTCTTCCTTCTTCCTCAGGGTCTAAAGTGGTGTCTACATCATCCTCACGAGGTTCAATTCCTATTATCAGGATTCCCGTGTCTACATCTACCAAGGTACCTCACCCAAAAAAGAAAAGGGAAAACAAGGGCAAGCCTACGCATAGAACCAAAGATAAACATCAAATTGAAAAGATGCTGAGTGTCTTACACAGTTAAAGATTTGGAAGAAATTAGACAAACATATGACATTCCAGCCCATGTAGGGTTAATGCTAGTACCCCCTCACTTATGTGATGCTGATGATCCACCACCGGGGTGGTGGGTGATACATTTAACGACCTTTAAGATAGGTTTATGTTGCCCCTTTCCCAAATTGGTGTCCCGTGTTTTGAGTACTTTTGATATCAATTTTGCACAAATAAATCCAAACGGGTGGCGAACTCTTTTATGTCTTTCTGTAGTAGTTGTAGAGCATGACATAGACCTGGAAATGATGAATTAAGGTGTTTAAATTGTTTAAAAAGGAATGGGTTAGATAAAGGGAGGTCGTACATATCTTGTGTTTTAGGTCACAGGTTGCATCTCAGACTGCCTGATAGCATCTTGGGTTAGAAAGATAAATACTTTTATATTACTGGGGATATTTGGGGTGACGGGGTGGATTTTCCAATTCGACACACCTGGAACCCTAATTTTAAAACTTCACAACCTCGGGCTAGCGAGCTCATGAGTAAACTAGATATTAGTGGTAAAGAAAAAATGAGGTGGATTGAGCTACAAAATACCTCAAATGAAGGTTACCGCGATATCCTGACTATAGCTTGTGTAAAAAAGTCCGGGGTATGGTGAGGTTACACAAACCATTATCAAGTTCATTATTTTATTATATATATATTTTTTGTTTATGTTTGTATATATTAAGACATTGTTGGTAAATTTTATTACTGTGTATATATATATATCTTGCAAGGATGGATTATTTATATGTTGATTTAAGGGATCTTATTGACACTTTAGATGTACAAGAGTTGGCTCCTACTTATTCGCGCTTGATATCACCTTGTGAACTAGAAATGTCAAAAAAAGGAAGGTTGGGGAATATACCCCTGGAATGGAGGCAATAAATATGGATGACTTTAAATTTGATGAGGTCATCTTGAAGGACGTTGTTGTTTTTAAAACCCCTATTACTTATTTTAGCGAGGGGATTTTTGAACGAACAGAGCTCAAACGAGATCTATATCATCATTTTAGAAAAAAAAAATTGAGAGGATGCAGGTGAGAGCAGCTCGTAAGAGTGAAGGGGGAACACACGGGGAACTAATTACAGATCGCTTATTGGAAGTATAAAAAGTGTATTAATTTCATTCCACATATGTGATATACAATTTTTATTACTTTGTTTTAATTCATGTTTTTTGTAGGCGGTGTGTTTGGCGAGAGAAGTCGAGTTATCATTACGGGGTTATAAACGCAGGTACGGGCTAACCGGTTACAAATAGCCAAATATGAGAGATTGGTAAAAGATAAGGATGTCCTGAATTTTGAATTTAGAGAATGAAGTGATTCATAAGGTGGAGAAATTAAGAAAAACGGATACGTATTGTTTTAAGAAGGGTAAAGCCACTAAACATTTTGAAAATCTGGCAAAAGAAGCCGATGAAAAGAATCTCGTGCTTCAAGAGAAAATTTCTGCTATGTCAACTCAAGTTAGTTCGTTATCTACATTAGTAGATACACTAAGACCGGAATGTACTAAGGCTTACCATAGTGGTGCGAGCTTTGTAATAAATAACCTCAAACTACATGCTAAAAAACTAGGTTTAACTACGCCTTACCTATTATTGATGCGAGCTTTTCAGAGCAATAGGCCCAAGACACCAGGGGCTGCCACACTGTAAGGTTCACCTCGAGATATTGTAGCCACCTCAAGTCATCAACATGATGGGGTAGTAGTGGAAGATGCTACTCCGTGATAAAATTTTATATGTTTTTTGGAAGTTTATGTAAATGAATTTTTGGAACTTGAAATCATTTAATTTTAAATATTGTATTTATTTACATATATATTTGTTCGGTTTGAAATCTATATATTTATGAAGTTTATGTGTTAGTGTGGTATATATTATTTAGAGGATTTGAGGCTGTGTTGATCTGAAATTTGTTTACTGAGCGATTAAACAACTTTTAAGATGAAATCGCAGACCGTTTAACTTAATAGATTATAGTAGAGTAAATTTGGATGATTTGTTTGAAACGACGGGGTTATTACCATCTAACAAAGTCTTTCCCATAATAGGAGAGCAAGTTGTTTCTATTCATGGTGAGAAAATAAGTTCAACCTTAGTCACGATGCCTACTTCATCTGATGTGAGAAAATGAGTTGTTTCCCCTACTCATAGCTAGGATGTTAATCAAACTCCTTAGAAGGTCACGAAGGGGAAAATGAAGGAAAGACGCACTACAATTGCTATGTCATCTACTTCCTTTATGAATGAGGCGTGTATTGAAAATTGTCTGTTTGATGAGGTGTCTATTTTAAAGGATATTAAACCTTTACAGAGTATATATCCTCCCCTAAAAGGTGAGACAAGTAGGGTGAAGAATCTTTTCAAAGATGGTATGTTTAACCACCTCATGTGCAAGAAGAATTATATCATCATTTTGGGGTGCTCGAAGATTGTCCTTCTATTTACACAGCTCGCAAGAGAAAGGGTGGGCATGTGTGGCATATAATAGCGAGACGTATGTTTGATGTAAGTGATGCAAAATGAATTCATAACAAAGTGATTGGTATATAGTTATTAATATTTAATTAAATCTTTTCTTTTTTTCTTTTAGGCCATAGCTGTGGCAAAGGATGTAGAAAAAGAAGTAAAAATATGTCAAGAAATGAATGAATGTGTAATATTTGACATAAGAGATGCAATATTTGAGAAGCGTGGGCCAATAGTAACCCTATCGAATAATCCTCTAAGAAAGTGTTCTTCCACCAGAATGAACTCCATATTGGCCATCATGTAAATCACTCAATACTATCTGAGCTTGAACTATAGGTAAGCACTTAAGCCACGGACCACCGTGATTCTTCCTATACAAAGTTCCCTGAATGATAAATAGCTACCTGTTTTTGTCATGAGCTTACAAGCCAAGTGCTTGTCTTCGGGGATAGTACCATTGATAAGATATTCTATATATGACTTCAACCAAGAATCATGAATAGTGTGTACGACATTCGTTCGCGTTTGAAGTTTCAATTCACTTGGGGTAACACTAGGCCTTGACAAACAAGATATTGGGATGACTCTCTTTAAATCCGAGTTCATCGTCGAGCCTTCACTTTTTTTTACCTCTAGTGTATAAAGTTTCATTCTCTTCTCCTTGGCCTCAAAATTGTCATTTACTTAGTTTACTACTAGCCGTGAATCGCTATGAATTAACACCTTTTTTGCTCCAAGGGTTATTAATTGCTGCAACGCCAAAAGTAAGGCTTCATACTCCGCGATATTATTAGTTGCTTGGAAGGTGATCCGAAGGCATTGCTCTATTAAGGCTCCCATCAGGGTGAAGATTACTATTCCAACTCCTGCTCCATTTGAGTTGCTTGCACCATCTACATATACCTTCTATAATCCCACTTCAGAAGACGATGTTTCTGTTGCGGAAGTTGGCCCTATCTCATGTATGGAATTACATTCTTGGGTATTCTCGTTCGTCCATTCTGCAATAAAATCTGCTAAGGCTTGTCCTTTGATAGTAGCCAAAGGATTATAATGTATTTCAAACTCATTGAGCTCAATAGATATTTGAGAAAGACGGCCGAACAGATTAGGTTTGCCCAAAATGTTTTTCAAGGGATAGGGGGTAAGCACCACTGCCCTGTGTGAACCAAAGTAATGCCTGAGTTTATGTGTCGTCATTCTTATAGTAAATTCTGCTTTATCTAGAGAAGGATATCGTCATTGAGCTCATGTTAATGAATGACTCACATAATACACATGGTATTGAGTTCCCCTATGGTCGACCACTAATACAACACTAGAAGCTTTGTCAATAAAGGACATGACATGTATAAGTTTTCACCCGCCATTGGACTAACTAAAATAGGTGCTCTTCCCAAGTAATCTTTAATAGATTGGAAATCTTGTTCGCACTCGATATCCTATAAGTACTCCGTGTTCTTTTCAAGCAATCGAAAGAATGGTAGGCACTTTTCGGTGCACTTAAAGATGAAACGAATTAATGTTACAATATGCCCATTCAATTGTTGGACTTCATGAAGATACCTTGAGGATTTCATGTTGACTAATGCCAAAATTTTATCTGGATTGGCTTCGATCCCCCTTTACGTAACTAAATATCCCAGAAAATTCCCGAAGGCTATGCCATACACACACTTTTTTGGATTAAGACGCATTTTATAATTCCAAATTATATCAAAGACTTCTTGGAGGTCTTTAATGTGGTTTGTTTCATATTTACTTTTAACCAACATGTCGTCAACATATACCTCCATGTTTTGGCCTATTTGGTTTTGGAATATGATATTCATCATTCTTTGATATGTAGTGCCAACATTCTTTAAACCGAAGGGCATCTTTGTGTAACAGAATGTCCATTCTTCCTTGATGAACGTTGTTTTCTCTTTATCCCTAGGATGCATATGGATTTGGTGGTAGCCTGAATAACCATCCATAAAACTCATTGATTTGAATCCAGCCGTGCTAATTGGTCTATATTTGGCAAAGGGAAATAATATTTTGGTGTCACTTTATTCAAATCTGTGAAATCTACACATATCATGTGCTCGCCTCCTGCTTTGTTTACTAATACCACATTTGATAGTCATGTGGGGTACCTGGTCTCTCGAGCCAACCTAAATTTTTTAAGGACTCAATCTTATTTTTAATGATTTCATTCTTTTCTCTAGCAATTTTTTTCTTTCTTTGTTGGACTGGGTTTTTGGTATGATATAAACACAACTCATGGGATATGATATCTGAATCTATGTTGGGCATATCCTCAAGTTTCCAAGTGAACAAATCTTTGTTATTTTTCAAGAAGTCAACAAGGGTAGTTTTAAATGAAGGAGATAGTGCACCATTAATCTTAACATATTGTTTGCTCCCAATGTGTTGTATAAAGACTATATCACACTCACCGTGAACCTCCATGGTCGTCCGCTCACTTGTATGAACTTTTTTGAGTTTATGGAAGTGACTTGCAATCTTTAGTTTCTATTTTAAAGTTTGGGGTAATGCATTTTTCATGGCAGCGTTGTAGCAACTTTGTGCCCTATCTTGTTCCCCTTCAATTTGTCATATCCCATTGGCGATAGGATATTTAATCAGCTGATGATACATTAAAGGTACTGCTTTCATCTTGTGTATCCACGGGCATCCCAAAATAGCATTATAAGATGTGGGAGTATTTAAAACGACGAAAGTTGTTAAGATTATGGATCCTTCTACTGACACTGGTAGGCGAATGGTTCCTACCGATATAGTCACACTGCCATTGAAACCAACAAGAGGCATTTGTTATGAGGTGATTTCTTTGGGATCTATGTTCATATCAAGCAAAGCGGATAAATATAAGAGATCGGATGAACTGTCTTTATCAACCAATATCCTACGCACCTCACAATAAGATATTCACACTGTGATTACGAGAGGATCATCATGAGGGTGCGGGCATTCTTTTTTTTTTTTTTAAGTAATAGGATACGAAGGTCCTTCCAATCTTATGCCATATATTAAATGTCCCGTGTCTCGAGCCTCTTTTGCATATCTTTTTTTGGAATTGTTAGAGTGACCAGTCATGATGGGACCACCATGTATGGTGTGGATTATCCGCACATCCCCTGATGGAATGGGGTGTCCTCTATTTGGTTCATTTCGGATCGGAATTTATTTGTCCAGTGTCTTGATCCTTCGATCTGAATTTCCCCTCTGAATTTCTTCTCGTGGATTCTTGGCTTTATTAACTATATCCCCTAGATATTCTTCTGAAAGTAGGTGCTCAATTTCCCATTTTAAATGGCGACAATCCTGAGTCCAATATCTCGTGTCTCTATGGAATGCATAATATTTGTTGGGGTTCCTGAGTGGAGCTTTCATAACTAGTGGCCAATTTACGTTATTGAGGTGTTCCATGTGACACACTACTTCCACTAATGTTACACGTAATCTAGGTCCACAAAAGGGAGACAAAGCTCGATTCCAAGTATTGGGATTACTCTTTGGTTTAAAGACGGGTTTAAAATGGTAAAAGTTGGTACGTTTGTCGCCCACAGGCCTTCTGTCTTCTTCATTCTTACTGAAAGAGGGTTGCCTTTGATTTCTATTAACCGATGGTTTGCTTGATTTAATCTCCATTTCCACATTAACAAATTTTTGAGTTTCCTCGTAAACTACATTTAACGAACGTGGTGTAGATTTTGTTAATTCTATGAAAAATCCATTATCACGCTTTATACCATTTTGAAAAGCTTCTAAGGCTATTGAATTGGGGCATTGACTAATTTCCATTTTTTCCGTTTTAAATCTTCGCATATAAGCTTCAATCAATTCATCCTCCTCTTGGATAATCGAGAATAGGTGATGTGACTCCTTCTTGATAGGTTTATTACAAGCGTAATTGGTAATGAATATTCTGACCAGAGCGTCAAAGCTAGCAATACTCTTGGGGGGTAATTCCATAAACCATTGTTGGGCCGAATCTTGAAAAGTAGCCTCAAATAACTTGCAATGCATGGATTCTCTTTTATCTTCAGATAGGCTGACTGTAACTATGACCATTTTGAATTGAAGAACGTGCACAATAGGATCTTTAGTCCCCTTGTACGCAGGACATTTAGGAGCACTAAATTTGGGAGGAGGTATTGTTGACTCAATGATGTTGGAGAAAGGAGACGTAGATAATTGATTGCAAACGTTGTCTATATCACCCCAAGGTTTTGCCTTTTCTTGTCTTGCAAATCTATCATTAATCTTGACCCACATTTTTTCTTCCATTTCTTTTAAACTTTTGTCTAACTCTCCACTCGGATGATGCAGTGGAATGAACTCAATCTTCGGTCTTTGAGTTTGAGGATTTGGATGAGCAGCCCCTCCAATGATGGGAGGATCAGAAATCATATGCGAGTGTTCCCTCACTGCACATTGGTGAGGATTTGAAGTATGAGTTGCATGCTCTCTTTTGAGAGGTTGACGCATCATCTGAGGGTCGCAAGGTGTAAAAAAGGAACTAGTTGTGTCCGAGTAGGTGTTCCATTCTAATCAAGATCTTAATTCTTTATTATCCTTTTGACATTCAATAAAAGCTTGTTGTAATTCTATAATCTGTTTCTAAAGTCCTCGTATCATTGCATCTCCTTCATAAGTAGGATTATCATGCAAGTTTTAAAATTTCTCTTCGCTAGCTGCAGTGGGCCTTATGGGTGAAGAGTGGAGTGTTTTATTATTAAGGTCATGCTCTATTGCCTCTGGAATGAGGTTGTTTGGTTCAAGAGCCTCTGGGACGAGGTCATTTGGTTAGATAATGATTGGATGATCCATCTGGGATTGAAAGTGACACCGGTAAATTCTCTTAAAATAAAGCAGTTCTCAAATGTTGGAAAAAAAATTTAGGTTCCCACAGACGGTGCCAATTGTTTGGAGAGAAATTGTGTCTAACTTTAGTGATTTTTAATGAGAAGTAAGAAATGGAATTGACTGAATATATCTTGTATTCTCCTCATTTAAGGGATATATATATATATGTATCTTTACGTACATAACGGGGTACGTATTAGCGACTTGGATAGTACAAACTAGTTTACAGAATTTAGATTGTTTGTTACAAGCATTTACAAACAAGGGGAGGATATTTATATACAGGTCATTCATGGAAGACAACCTTGATCACTGGGATATCATAACTTTATAGAATCTTGACATTCAAAATCTATTTGATGACGAGGTACTTTTGTCGATTGGGTTCGTGTGCTTTTCCAAGTTCGTTGGGAACAAGCCTTTTGTTGAGCCAATTTTATGTTCTCGTTTTACCCTAGTGAGGTACCTGTACTTATTAGGTCGTATGTCCGTTACACATTTAATATCAAATAGAATTAAATGTCAAGTTTCGCAAAGAGTAGGGTGACTTACTTTATGATCCTAATTTATATAAAAAATTGGTAGGTAGCCTTGTATATCTCACCATAACTAGACTAGATATTTCTTTTGCTATACAACAAGTCAACCAATTTCTTTAGACTCCTCGTCATTTTCATTTGGCTACTGTCCATAGGATCATACATTATGTGCATAACATTTTTGCCTATTACTTATCCTTTCCTACATGAAATTCTCCTCGTCATGTTGCTTATATTGATTGGGCTGGTTGTGTTGATACACCTCGCTTCATCACTGGTTGGTGCCTAGTTTTAGTTGATGCATTGATCTCTTGTATGATTAAGAAGCAAGACAGAGTTTCTAAGTCAAATACATAACCTGAGTATCGAGCGATGTCTTTTACTTGATCCAAAATTATTTGGCTTTGAGGTTTGCTTGTTGAGTGAGACTTCTATGAGATTGATCCTACACCTTTATACTATTTAGATCACAGCCAATTTTGTCTATCATGAGTGCATAAAACATATTGAAGTCAATTATCATTCTATTCGTCAAGCTTTTGAAACTCGTGTTGTCACTCTTACACACATTTCCAATGAACTACAAATTGTTGATATCTTCGTCAAGACTTTCACTTGTCATCATCATTACTTCCTAAGTAGCAAATTGATTCTTGGTGATCAAACCGCATCAATTTGAGGAGAGCTATTAATGGACAACTTTGGTATTCATATTTATTTCCATTTATTTTGAGATTTATTTCCTTAATTTATAGTTATTTTAATTAGTTTAATATTTGACAGATTGTATAGGAACAATATTAATAGATATATAACTTTTTTCTCATGTATAAAATTCTTTTGTACAACATATATAATAAAGAGAAATAATAATTCTTGGGATTATGCCATTTCATACAGTATTTTTTACAATAAACAAACAATGATTCATACATTTTTAAAGGGTTCATATGTAACTTAATCCTAAATTTTGACAAATTTTATATTTTAATCCTCACTTTTTTCAACTATGTTTAATATCTTTCAAAATTTAATATATTTAGTCTAATTAGAAATGTGTTAAAAATTTAAAAGTTAATAGAATGAAAAAACAAAAACAAAAAAGATTTATAACACTTAAATTTTGAGTTAACTTAATTTTTAAATTTGAATTAAATATATTAAATTTAAAAAATAGTAGGATATAATATTAAAAAGAAATGTTTAGAGAACAAAGCGTAGAATGCTTCTAAAATGTTTTACTTTTTCGACACGGTATCATTTTATTACTTTTATTTATAAATTAAATTTATTTTTCTTTTTCAGTGGAGAATTTACCACACCAACCAGTTTTGTGTGTTACAAAAATACAAGAGCAATTTCATCTATTCAGTTGTATTTTTGGTGATATAATTTTATGAAAAAAAATTATTTAAATTACTAAAAAAAATTATAGTAAATTTAAGTTTGTTATAGAAAACTTCCAAAACCATAAACAAACTTATATTTATTTTTTTATATAATCTAATTAGTTACATACTTTTACTATTAATTAAATTTTAAAAAATATTTTTTACAATATAAAAATAACATATATACATTATATTTTAAATATTTAAATATTTTTTACGGAATAAACATAAAATATGTAAACCATATCTAGTTTGTGAAATAATATTATGATTTACAATTAAATTGTTAAACCATAAAAATTAGGTAAGTGTGCTTAGGAATGAGAAAAAGACTGCAAGTTATCCGTAGTTATTTGTACCGTCGATTCAATTTTCATTTTAAATTCAATTTTTATAATTCAATACGATGATAATTGTATTAAAAATCGTCTCCACTTATACCCGTTTACATTCTTAAGTGTGGTATACGTATATAAAATTCATAAATCAGATTTTTAAGCAAAAGAAACATAATTGAGAAAACATTTATTTATTGAAATTTTTTAATATTTTTTTTATTTTTTTTGTTTTAATTGAATAATTTTATTATTAAAACATTTTGCAAATAATTAATTTAGCAATTTTTTTTATTAATTTACATATATAACATTTAAAGTTATAGATGTAACATAAATAATAAAATTTTGATTATAATAATTAATTAAAAAATTTAATAATATTAGTAATCATTTAAAATAAAAACCATTAAAATATAATATTAGTAATTAAATTAACGCTATTTAAATTTAATCGCATCAAATAACGTTCTTTTTAAATGAAACGACAGTGTTTAACCTTAAGTCCAGACGAGCAGTCAACCTTTTACTCGAAAACGACAGTGCTTGATTTTCCAATTTTATATTATGTTGTTCTTTCTCTCTATTGTAAAACGAGCTTCAGGTTTCAGCTCTTTTCCTACTCAAGCCCTCTCTCTCTCTCTCTCTCTCTCTCTCTACTCTCTCTCCTTGTTGTTGATTGAGCCACCATGGCAATGGCAACTTCATCTCACTCTCTCTTCCTCCAAAACCCATATCGCGAATTACTCAAAACCTCCAATCCTTCCAAACCCATTAACCTCATAACTCTCTCCTCTGCTCGAACCACCACCACCACCACCATTTCAACCCCCAAACGCATCTCAGTCACGTGCGCAACAACAACCCATCTCCAAGATCTCATTACCGTTCAATCTCAGTCGCAAGATAGGGTCTTTAACTTCGCCGCCGGTCCAGCCACGTTACCGGAAAACGTTCTCCGAAAGGCTCAGTCGGAGCTCTACAACTGGCGTGGATCTGGCATGAGCGTTATGGAAATGAGCCACAGAGGCAAAGACTTTCTTTCCATTGTTCAAAAAGCAGAGTCAGATCTCCGAACCCTTTTGGACGTTCCTTCTGATTACGCTGTCTTATTCCTCCAAGGTGGTGCCACAAGCCAATTCGCCGCCATACCTTTGAATCTCTGCAAACCTGATGACGCCGTTAATTACGTCGTTACTGGATCATGGAGTGACAAGGCCTTCAAGGAGGCACAAAAGTTCTGTAAACCCAATGTGATTTGGTCAGGTAAATCTGAGAAATACACAAAGATTCCAACTTTTGAAGAATTGGATCAAAATCCATCTGCCAAGTATTTGCATATATGCACCAATGAGACAATTCATGGAGTTGAGTTCAAACACTACCCAATTCCTAAGAACCCAAATGGGATTTTAGTAGCTGACATGTCTTCTAATTTCTGTTCAAAACCAGTAGATGTTTCTAAATTTGGTGTTATTTATGCTGGTGCTCAGAAAAATGTTGGACCATCTGGGGTCACCATTGTGATAATCAGGAAGGATCTGATTGGTAATGCTCAAGATATTACTCCTGTGATGCTTGATTACAAAATCCATGATGAGAACAATTCATTGTATAATACACCTCCTTGTTTTGGGATCTATATGTGTGGATTAGTGTTTGAGGATTTGTTAAATCAAGGTGGTTTGAGTGAGATTGAGAAGACGAACAAGAAAAAAGCTGAGATTTTGTACAATGCCATTGATGAAAGTAATGGATTTTATAGATGTCCAGTTGAGAAATCAGTGAGATCTTTAATGAATGTGCCTTTTACACTTGAGAAATCAGAGTTGGAAGCTAAGTTTATTAAGGAAGCAGCTGAAGAAGGGATGTTGCAGCTTAAAGGACACAGGTCTGTTGGAGGTATGAGAGCTTCTATATATAATGCTATGCCTTTGGCTGGAGTTGAAAAGTTAATTGCTTTCATGAAAGATTTTCAAGTAAGGCATGTTTAATTTTTAAATCATCACAAGGAGGTTGAAGTATTTTTTTTTTTTTTTGGGGGGGGGGGTGGGGGATTTGTTTTAATCTTCTTTTTGGCATGTGGTTGTTATTCGATATTGAAGAGGAAGCAATAATAATACATGCAATTATTGTAAGGTGTAATGAGGTTTTCAGTAATCTCAACAAGTTCAGTAATTTATTCCCATCTCAAGTTCATGTCAATAGATTGAAAGCTAAACTCAAAAATGCAGTTGGCTATTCGGTTGGTTGATAATTATAATACACCCATTTTTAGTATTTTAGAGATTTATTCTAATGATAAAAGGAGAAATTATTAATTGTAATCGGAAAATGCGTAAGAAATAACACCTCCCGATAAAAGTCATCTTTATTATTATTATTATTATTTTTGGCATGTGTATTTGGGACCCATTTAAGACTTGATAGATGTTAGATATATATAGTTAATTTAATGATTAAAATATTATTTTTTATTAATAATTTTAAATTATTATATTTATTAGATGTAAAATTAATAATTGAGATTTAAAAAGTGAAAACAATTACAGAAAATATAAGCAAAGGATCTAGTCTCCTAAATTTGTACTCATTCACACAAAATATCTAAATTTTTATTTTTTTTAATATTTTGGTCCTCAATCTTATTGAGTATTACATTTAATTTTTTTGTATGATACTTAAGACTCGTTTGGTATATTATATTGTACAGAATAAATATAATTGTATCATACTTAATTGCATAATACTGTACTGTATTGAGTTTATACTATGTTTGGTAAGTGTTTGTAGTAAAAGTCGGATGTTATACTTATTCAGAAACTAATTATTATATTTTGAAAAATATAATAATTAGTTTCTGAATTTCTTAAAAAATAATTTAATTTCTTTTCATTGTGTTTAAATATATTAGAAATTGATTGCATTTATTTTTAAATAGTTATTTAATTTTATATTTTTTGATGGAAATGTTTAGTTTAAATATACATTTAATTAGTAAATAATTTTATATTATCTATTAAATAATTAAACTATAAAACTATCCTTAAAATGCTACCAAAATACTGTATAAAGTTATAAACAATATCCAAAAAAAAAAAATAGATGGGAAAAAGAAGAAGTTAAAGATGGTAAAGCATTTTATTTAAATTTTAAAACTAAATTTGCAGTAAATTTCATCTATCTATACAGTGATGATCTTCATTCCAAGCAAGTTTATTATAATGCACTTCAATAGCTTAAAGTTGTATGGTGTATTGTTTCGTACCAAATGCTGGATTCAGTTGTAATAATACTCTCCTACTATATATTACAAGGTAACAAACATGCCTTTAGGTTACCAAATTTAACAAGATGGGGGGATTAAGTGTGACAAATATGTCACATTTTGGTTCTTAACAAATCTCATATAATTTCACATATTATTATTATAATTTTATTTTATTTTATGAGTTGGGATAGCATTATAATTTAGGATGATGAAGAAAATTTACCAGATAGGTGCAAATGGAACAATATCACCTATAGTATTTTTGATATGTTACTTTGTGTTCTACAAGTAGTTACTAAACACATGAATAAATGTTCCACTTTCTATGCAACAAAAGACCTACATTTATTTATTACCATTGTTGTCTTAATATATTGACAATGCATGCACTGATACAACAAAAGTAGCACATGAGAATTATTTTCGGTGCACGTATATATTGTGTATCTTAATTCTTTTTTTTTAAATATTATTTTAAAAAAATTAAAATATATCCTTTACATGAAAATAAATTAAATCTGGAATAAAATCTATCCATACTCTTATCTCAAGTAAAATGTTCTCTTGGATGAGAAAAGTTAAAATATCCATTTCTCCTAAATAAAGCAAGTAAAATAAAATACAAAAATAACAAAAAAAAACATAATTATTTATAATATTATAATTAAATAAAAATAATAAGGTAAACAAAATGATGAAATATTATGTGTAAAATTATTAAATCTATAATTTATCTGAGATGAATTAATATTTAATTAGAATAAAACTTTGAACTACAATGTAACAGGATTAGTGCTTTGAACATAAATTGTATTGCATTGAAATAAAATAATAATTCATCAATTGAACTTAAAGAAATTCACGTAAAAAACTCTGTGAAGTAAAGGAAACAAAAACTAATAAGAGAGAAAACAAATTATCGACAAACTGAGTCCTTGTGCCTAACTGCCTTCATATGCTCAAGGTAGCACACAGTCACGCACGCACGCGGCTTAGGGACCTAAACATTACCATGTGTGCTAGGCATTACATTATCTATGTGTGCTAAGCACCTCACACTCGGTTAACCCATATACGTAGGGTATTGACGAGGCCTAACGACCACTCATGTGTGTGCGCACACATGTAGCTCAAGTAATTTGGCGCCAAAAGTCGTTATTTTTGTTACAAAAGAAATTAAGAAAATTTAATTTCTAATTAGCCCTCCTATCTACATCATAGTCCTTTTCTTCAATAGAATTTGACCTCAAATTCAAATGGATTACATCAGTTACATCTGTGGGATAGTATTTACAAATATCAACGACAAAAAACGTGCTAGAGATGGACCAATCCTTAAGAAAATCAATGACATAAGCATTTTTTATTATTTTCTTAACGATTCGAAAAGGATCATAATTTTTGAGTTGAAGCTTTGGACATCTGTCTTATGATAGATGGTGTTTGTTGAGGTGCACCATGACTAGCTCTCCAACTTGGAAGTGTGCAAGCCTATAATGTTGACAAGCTTACTCTTTGTATTGTGCATTCATCTTTTCACTGTCCTTGAATTTCCTGGTGGAATTGAGCATAATCAGTAGCCCATATGCCTGCAGTTTTGCTCTTTGGGTTAGGAATTGCTTGTAAATCAACACTGAAATTGGGCACTTTGGTGTAGACAACCGAAAAGGGTGAATGGTTGGTGGTTCGATTAGTGACACTATTTAGAGAAAACTCAATTTGTGGAAGATAAGTATCTCATTCTCGAGGTTTCTTATGAGTCAAGCACCTTAATATATTGCCTATCGTTCTGTTGAAAACTTCGGTTTGTCCATCAGTTTGGGGATGATAAGCGCTACTGAAGTTCAATGTAGTATCAAACCTTCACCACAACTCTTTCCAAAAATGGCTCATGAACTTTACATCACGATCAGAAGTGATGGTTTTAGGAATGCCATGCAACTTGACAATGTCACGAAAGATAATAGTTATTATGTTGGCATCATGGATCTTTTTGCATGGAATTAGGTGGGATATTTTAGAGAACCTGTCCACTACCACAAGGATGGAGTCTACTTTTCTCTTGTTGATTGGTAACCCGAGGACGAAATCCATACTAAGATCCTCCCAAATTGTGGCAAGAATTGGCAGAGAAGAGTAGAGACTAGTGTTTTGGCCATCTCTCTTAACTCTTTGACAAATAGAGAATTTTTGGACGAATCTGGTCACATCTCTTCGTAAATGAGGCTAATAGTATCATTCCTCAACCAGAAGTATGGTTTTATCCCTACCAGTATGACCACTAAGTCTCCCAGCATGAAGTTCCTAAATCAGGTATTCCCTTAAGTTGGTTTTTGGGATGCACAGTTTATTGTCTTTAAAGAGATACCCTTCTTGCAAATGGAAAGCATGCCTAGGTTCATAGTTGATGCATTGGGTCCAAACAGCGGCAAAATCTTGATCTGTTGCATACAATTCAAAAAGGGTGTCAAAACTGGTGATCACAAATTGGAGGGTAGTAAGTAGGATGTGCATTCTGCTTAGTGCATCAACTACCTTGTTCATATGCCCTTCCTTGTGTTTAAACACATAAATGAACATTTGCAGGTAGATGACCCACCTCACATGTGTTCTTGAGATGTCTTTTTATGAGTGAATCCATTTGAGTGCTAAGTGATCATTGTGAAGGATGAATTCCTTTGAGATGAGATAATACTCCTAGTGTTTGAGGGCTCGAATGACAGCGTAAAACTCTTGGTCATAAGTGGACCATTTCTAGTGTGCTTCACTGAGTTTCTTGTTGAAGAACTCAATAAGCTTGCCACCATGAGATAGCACTGCTCAAATACCCATCATGAATGCATATGTTTCAACTTTGAATACTTTGTCAAAATCTGGCAGAGATAGAACTGGGGTTGTGCACAGTCTTTCTTTGATGAGTTGGAAACTGTTTTCCTGTTCCTGACCTCAAATAAACTATCCTTTCTTGAAATAGTTTGTTATGGGTGCTACAATTGAGCTGAAATCCTTTACAAATATCTTCTTGACTTCATGTATTGATCTAGGGGTAGGTCATGACATAATAGCATCAATCTTCTTAGTGTCCATTGAGATGCCCTTAGAACTGATAACATCCTCCAAGAAAAGGAATTTAGTGGTCATAAACTCGCACTTTTAAGGTTGAGAAAGAGCTTATGTTATCTCAATATCTCTAGGAAAAGCTTGCAAATGTTCTAGATGCACGCCAGGGTTCTTGCTATAGACAAGGATGTCATCGAAATACACTACCACATAAGCACCATTGGGAGGCTTCAAAATGTGATGTATCAACTTCATGAAGGTGCTGGGAGCATTACATAACCCGAATGGCATGACAAGTCATTCATATAGGTCTTCCTTAGTCTTAAAAGATGTCTTTCATTCATCTCCATTCTTGATTCGAATTTGGTGATACCTACTATGAAGATCAAGCTTAGAAAAGACAATGGATCCTTGCAATTTGTCGAGCATATCTTCCATTCTGGTAATAGGGAATATGTACTTGATAATGATCTTGTTAATAACCTACTATCAACACACATCCTTATCGTTCCATCCTTCTTAGGTACAAGCAACGTAGGCACAATGCAGTGACTTTTTCTTTCTTGGATCAAGTGTTTATCCAAGAGATCTTCAACTATTTCCTGTAAAAGCTCATGGTCTTTGGGGTTCATATGATAGTGGGGAAAAATTGGGCAAATTGTTGTCTGGTATGAAATCTATGTGGTGTTGGATGTCTCTTAATAGAGGTAAGGTGTTTGGTAAGTCAGTTAGTATAAGGTCATTGTATACAAATAGAAATTCTTTAATAGCATCAGGGATGGTATGAATGACATTATCATGTTCTTTAGTTATTAAGGTTATGACCACCTTAGCTTTCCTAAGATCATTGTCAAACGAGTTTAGGTTACAGCTTAAAAGAATTTTCTATTTGGATGTATACTTGGTAGGATTGGGGGAGCTTTCTTTTATAGGGAGTAAGACTATCTTTATACCATTCCAAGTAAAAATGATGATGTTTGGCCTACCTTTCTAGATGGAATCCACATCATAATACCAAGGTCTTCCCAAAATAATTTGACATGCATCCATTTCCACCACATCGTAGTGCACTTCATCTTTGAAAAACTTTCCAATGAAAAATGGTACTCTACACACCTTTTGTACCTTAACCTCATTCCTTTTTTTAATCTATTTATTTTGTAAGGGTAAGGGTGAAGATAAGTGCTTAGTCCCAAGGACCTTACCAGTACTTATGAGACAATATTTTCAGTGCT
The DNA here is from genome assembly GCA_037013495.1 of Hippophae tibetana. Lineage (NCBI taxonomy): Eukaryota > Viridiplantae > Streptophyta > Magnoliopsida > Rosales > Elaeagnaceae > Hippophae > Hippophae tibetana. Next base: position 78,954,044 of record CM072812.1, on the reverse strand, counting down.
ACCACTATCAACAATGACATCGCATACCTTCTATTGAACTATGCACCTTGTTTTGAAAATGGCGTGTCTCTGTGATGATATTGGTTGTTTTGGGGATAGTAACACCTTCAGCACTATGTAGCTTATAGCCCTGTCACCATTATCACCTTCAATGGGTTGTGCTCTTTTCAAATCCTCGGCAGATAAAGGATCGAATTCATCATTCGAATGATCAAATTAGTTACATGCCTTTGTAAAAATTCATTGGATTATGTCCCCTACTGATAACACCTAAAGCACTTGATAGGTGGAGGTATGACATAAGGGTTAGATTTAGGTGATGGATTATTTGGATTACTAGTTGCCTGTTTTTTGGATAGTAGTTCTTGGAGTTGATGTTGTTTCTATTGTGGCTAGTGAGGTGAGTTTAAGCGTGAAACCATCTGAGTTTTTTTTGGCAAAGGAATCACTCAAACGAAACCCAAATGGTGTGTCATACTGTTGGCTTGGTTGACAATCCATAAGGCTTGGCTCAGTTCTAGTCTTTCCTTAAGGGAGGAATTTAGACTTTGCACATACCTAGCAACCTTCTGAGGTTCTCGCTTCTATATGTTGGCTTACAAGCCAAGTATCATGAACTCTTTAGTGTATTCATGACACTCTTTCTTCCTTTCATTCTTCATATGCTCCCACCAGGCAGAGGCACTACCCTTGAGCTTCTAAGCCACCAAATTAACCTACTTCTCCTTAAGTATCTCAGTGTAATCAAAGAAGTATTCGACAACAGCCAGCCAATCTAAGAACTCTTCCATATGAGAATGCCCAATAAAAGTAAAGATATCGATGTTGAATCTATAATCCTGCTTCTCGTGGTGTCAATTAATAGAATTGGCTCTCTCATTGTTGAATCTGTTGCTTGTCCATTATGAGGTCCCTCCATCAAATCCATAGTTTCTGAGACTCGATCTTGGAAGCATTGCAAATTCTTCATTAGAATCTAAATGAAATGGCTGCTTATAGGGAAGATTGAATGGTGGGCATAATGGTTGCTCAAATGTAGTGAATGTTGTTTCCCAAAGGACTTCCTTGCCACAAAGTCGAAAGCGTTTTGGGATATCACTCAACTGATCTTGAATTTGACTAGTGGTTTGTTAGAGTGAATGTTGAAGGCCTCATGACACCTATTCAATCCTTTGCTCGAATCTACTTTCAAGGCCAATCATTGCAGCCCAAAGATTCTTCGCATCATTACTGTCATCGTTAAGGGTTTGGTTACCGAACGTCGCCATCTGAATAACAACACAAACCTTTGTCGTGATACCAATTATGATGCAACACACTTAGTGCTTTGAACAGAAATTGTATTATACTAAAATAAAAGAACAATTCTTCGATTGAACTAAAAGAAATTCACAAAAAAAAAACTATGTGAAATAAAGGAAACAGAAACTGATAAGAGAGAAAACAAGTTTCCTACTAATCGAGACCCTGTTTAGGCTTTATAGGTATTGTGCTTAACTGCCTCCAGGTGCACAAGGCAGCACACAGCCACGTATGCACGCGACCTAAGGACCTAAACATTACCCATGTGTGCTAAGCACCTCACACTCGTTTTACCCATATGCGCATGGCACTGACAAGGCCTAACAGCCACCCATGTGCATACACAACACACACACACACACAAAGCTCAAGTAGTTTGGCACCAAAAATCGTTATTTCTATTACAAAAGAAATAAATAAAAATTCAATTTCTAATAAAGAAAAATTCAATTTCTAATTAACTATCCTATTTGCATTAACAACTTATTAAAAACATTAAATAAAATATAAGATGATATAATTACATTTGATATTTATACCTAAGACAAGAGAGCCCATGTTTATATAACCTATGATACACACGAGTACTATTTTATTCTTGAACAAAAAAAAAGTTATTTTTCTACATTTTATCTTAATTGGCTATTAATTCAACTATAAAAGACTAAAATGCATCAATTCAAAGAGACTAAAAAGCCAAAAGAATTCCACAACCCTTATATTTACTATGTCCTACCAAAATCGACATAAGTCCTCAACCAACTTCGAAATAGAATGGTAAAAGCTTTTGCATATGCATACATTTCTCCATATTTCAAATATGCTTCAAACAAGAAGACCACACACAAAGAATAAGATGATGTGCAAATTTATTATAATAGTGCTCATATGATTGCCTTTTTGCTTCTAATATTATTCGATCTTTGAGTGAGGAGTTATTCATTAATTTTGTAACAATTACTTTTCACTAATTACATTACTTGCTTTTTTAATAAAGTATTTAGTACTTGTCTTTTTCAAAAAAAAAATTAATTAATAAAGTATCACGTAATCACTTACTCTAATAACATTGAATAGTTTTTTTCCTTTCGAGTACCCTTCATGAACATGTTTATTTATAATCTAGAACAATTGCCAAAAGTTAAAGCATTAAGGACCATAAATGCTTCAGACTCCCCACCCCAAAAGGAAAAGAAAAGAAATCGGGAGACTCATAGCCCAGCTCTTCCAAAAAATTCTTCCTCCCTCTTCTGAATTTGACAAATGCCATCCTCTTTTGTAATGGTTCTTTAGAATTTCATAACAGTTTCACCAAAATAATGTTACAAAGAATCACAACAGCTTCACAAAAATAACAGTCCACTGTTCTCAAGGCACAGATAATTCTATATACCTATCTTCTTCTTTTTCTTGGGTTATGAAAATGAAAATCGGGAGAAAAGAGAGAGACCAGACCCTGAAGCATCATTTGACGGGTTGGCAACTTCGGTAGAAGTACGATAGGCTTGTTGACACTTCTGTATCTGCATAAAAAAAATAACAGGGAACAGTTAACAATTGCCAGTAAGTGTAAATCCACCACTTAGGAACCTGGTGAACTGCTGCAAGAAAAATATTCCTATATTTGCCTTCTTTTCTTTTCTTTTTCTTCCTTTGTTTTGTCTAAATTAAATACGTGTTAGTTATTGCATGAAGAATATCAAAACTTAATCACTGGACTTGAATTACTGGAGCATCAGTTGGGAAATAAAAGTTTCACCTCTTCAGGGCTAAATTGAAGAAGCATTCCAATCACTGGTAGAAGAGCCTCCACTTCCCCTAATTTTTCAAAATAAGAAAGTTATGAGCTTTTCCATATCATTAGTCTTAACGGAAAGCTTTTTGAGTTCATCTTGTCAATCTATTATACTCTTACCTGTTTCAAGAAGCTTGAAGACGACATTTTTTAAGTACGTCATATCAACCCCTTCCCTCTTCTGCGACCTTTCCATGCTGCGGAGCTCAATCTTCAACATGGCTACCTAGAAAAGAGAGAAACAGAAGGAAAGAATGCAAAAAATGATCTTGTCAGTGACAACTAACAAATTTATCTTATGTTGTATACAATCTTTACCCAATATGAGTATGGATAAATATCATAAGGCCACTACTTTTCTCTACAAACTTACAGAAAGCAATGGCACAACTACCTTTATTTGAACATATTACATTTACCCACAAAAGTAACTGTACTGATTTTCCTTTACTAGCTGTACTGACTTTAGGTCAACTAAGCAAACACGAAGTTCTCTTTCAAATTCTCTCTCTAACTTTTTTCCCCTCCTCTTTCCTTCTCTTCTGGTGCCCCTCCATCCCACCATGATTGTTCACTTGTCTTCAATATTTCTGGTTTGTTATGTAAGAACAAAGGGTTGCAATCTTGTATAGTCAAAAAATGCCTCTTACATGTTTGTCATCCTAATTTATCAGCTACTAGAAAAATAACTCTTACATTTAATTGCTTTATTCATATAAATGCAATTAACTTTTCTGTATTGATTCTGCACCAAGTTTGCTAAGAAAATTGATTGTGCAGCAGCTAGGTCATGATACCTGTTGACTGTGGAGACGATTCTCCCGCTCCAGCTCTTCAATTTCTTCCTGAAATTTAGACATATATCAGAATTACAACCATAAATACATTCATGATCATCTCAAGATTCTAGATAATTGATTACATACTTGAAGCGCTAGAATGTGCCGCTGTGAGTGTGCTAGTTCTTCCTCTCTTTGTGCTTGTTGTCTTGCCAAAAGCTATAAATCATTATTGAAAATACAGCACACAAAATTAGTTGCATGACCTAAATTTTACTTGAGGTATAAAACATGATCTAAAACAAGTATCTGGAACAAAGGCACTGTCTGCAATAAAATAGAATTGCCTTAAAGCTTGTAGAGTATCTCAGATCTGTATATATGTACGTTCAATCAAATAGTCGCAAGCTTTAACCAGAGGCACCGTAATTTTGTTTTATAAAACTCTCATAAACTATGAATTAGGGAAAAGACCAACTGGGCTGTATAGAAAATTAAAGATGAAGCAAAGTTGGAAGTATCCCCCCCCACATATCAACTAGCTCTTTTACTGTTGAAAATAGAACGCCAGGTATTTGAACATACAATTGAAAGAGTAATCTTGAGATTCACAGATAAGAGATTCTAGCTATAAAACAATCTATCGATAACTAGTTTACTGTATACCGATGCTTACACGGTCCTGTAATGTAGAAGAAAAATGGTTTAAAAAGATGTGTAAAAGATACAAGAGTGCACCAGCATAAAAACATAGATCTTTTGCAGGTTTTACGTATAGCACATGTTGCTTATTTTTGGGACTAAATTATTTCCACCAGAATGCCAAAAAGTTATGTTTCCTTGAAATGCAGTCCTACCAGATTAACTTTGATAATATATACTTCACACCAATGATTTAATTATTCATGACCCTATGTTCTTTAGAGAAGTATATTCACCAGAATTTGTTGTTCTGCTGTGGAGGTGCTGATGCTTGAAATATCCTGCTTCTGCATTTCTGATGACACCAATTTTACAATAAAAATTAGCTAAGTATCACAAATTTGGATAAGGTAAAATAAAAAGAGAGAATTTTTTATTGAATAGCAGATATAGTATAGGAAATTCCATCATACCTGTACTGTAATTATAGTTCTGGTCAATCTGAGATTGTTGGTAGCATTATCAGAGCAAATAATGACAGAAAAGGTACAATTTGCTCAATATCTGGATATGATTAGGATATACTACTCGGTAAAAGGGAGCTTACTTGTGGTCTTGTTTCTAAAGATCGTTGAAGACTTTTATTATCATCTAGAAGTCTCGAGATCTCTGTGTCCTTCTCCTCCATCATCTTATCAGCAAGATCACGAAAGGTATTGTGCTCTTCCTACACATTACTGACAAAGTTGAGGAAAAAAACATAATCAAATCATTGTCTTTAATGACAGAAGCAGCATGATGCAAAGTACCTTCAGTTTTTTATAACGCAATTTGAGCTCATCTAGGTCCTTTTTCAGATCTTCTCCAGAAGATGCTTCATTTTGAGCTCTTAATGCTTCACATCTTACTGCAAAAATATCATACCAAGTACAACCCTATTCTCAATTTTGATCCACAAGCATTATCTAAGATAAAGGTAAGGTAAAATAAGGCACAAGAATACCAAAAAAGGACATGTTAATTGGGTAGGATAAATGTATTACATCGCCATGTGTCTTCCACGTTATGGAGGTTCACTTCCCATGATTCTTTATCTAACTGGTGGCAGGCAATGGAAGAATCAAGCTTTCTTTCGAAGCTTCTAATTTGCTGCTTCGCATCGTTAAGAGCTGCATCTCTGTAATGAATGAAGTAATCACCAATACATAAACCTAAGAATGTCAATAAAAGTTGTGAAGAGTTGAAGCCTTTCATGTAACAAATGACTTGAACAAACCTCTGCATCAATGATTACTACAGTGTAGAAATCAGAAGGAACTAATATCTGAAATTTGTTCCATTTTTTTATAAGAAACATTAAATCATATTAATATATGTAATTTGTGGCATTATAAAAATATAAAATAGATCCTTAAATACTAATGCATCTAAATCATTATTTTTTCCTTAAAATTTGATCCGAGATAACTCTTATGCCCTCTCCCTTATGGGCGACAAGAAATATCGTAAACACAAAGACAGTAAACAAAAGAAATAAAACTTTTACCTTTGTTGGAGTTCTTTATCCTGATTAGCCAAAGTATCCTGAAGATCTTGAAGGGCTTTGTCCCTTTCATTGCATGCCAGGGATAGTTCCTTCTCTGCCTCCTAAATGATGAAATAAGTTGTATATATGTAAAGAGCCCATTCAGTATAAGTTAGTCATCCATGTTATATAGATAAGATAAATAAAGGAATCTCCAGAATGTACTCTAAGAGCTTCCTCAAGAGCCTTGACTTCCTCCGAATCCTTAGCTGCAGCTAGGTCTGCATCCTTCTTTTGGAGAAGCGAATGAGCACGGACTTTGTATGAAGAAAACTCACTTTCAAGGCGAGTAACCTGAAAGAAATAAACATGGTATGGGAGACAGGGAAAATATAAGGAAATGTTAAAATATAAGCAACTTTCTCTCTATTTATATTTACAATTTTATCTCTAAATACAAAGAACTAATTTCTATTTTCCTTCTATACTGTCCCAAACAAAGCTGCAGTCAGTCAGCAGCTATCTTTTAGTATTGTCTTCACTTTTACGTAACAGATTTATATCATGTAAGAAGTTTCAGATAACATTGATGGATATGCAAATAATAGAATCTCAATTATGGTACCTCCTTTTTGACAGCTGCTAGTTCAGCATCTTTGGAACTTAGCATTTGAGCTTTTGCAGATATTTCGGAATCCAACTGGCCTGCCATGAGAAAGCATGAGCTTAGAAATATTAATGGACACATCAGAGGATCAAAACTACAAAAGAGACTCAAACATACTTCTCAGTTTAGCTGCTTCAATTTCAGCATGTATACAGTTACTCTCAGAACTTTCCAATTTTGTTTTCAGCATCAGAACTCCAGATTCCCAGCTCTCCCTTTCTTTTGCCTGAAAGCAAGATGCACTTTTTTTATTTATTTTTTCATTCAAATTGTCACAACAAACATTTGAAATACGATATGCAAAGCCCTAACACAGAATAAAACACCAAAGACATGCAAGCATGCACTCTTCAAAGTGTAGAAACATGTATTTAGCAAAGGGGGTTTACAATTATTAAAGGTGCATGCTTGTCATACTGTCTAGTTCAGAAAAATTTATAGAACTCAAGTATTTACTTGATTTTGAAGTGCCCGGATATCAAAATGAATTTATTGCAAAGAAACTAATCAAAGAAGTATATCTCCAGAAACATCAATGATATATTATCAGCAAAAAATGAAAATAAAAATGATGGCAATATAGTTAGAACTTAGAAGGACAACAAATATCTGTTTTAAAAAAACACTGTTCAAGGTAGTTGAACAAACATACAAGGAACTAATCACCTTACAGAAAAGAGCTCAATGCCAAAATCAGAAACTGAAATAAGACCTTAATCATAATAAAGGCCTTTCACAAAAACATAAATTTGATAAAAATTTACACAGTTTTTAGTTTAAACCAATACATGCTCATGTTTCAGGTGAGCAAGCTCTCCTTTAACAGTTTCCACAGCAGCTTTAAGTCGTGCTGTTTCACCACTTGATGCTGCATCCATCTCTGCAATCTTTGACTCTTTATCTGCTACCAGCACCTATACACATGCATACACAAGCTTGAGTCATATACTACAGATTATTGTTAAGAGCTTATCAAGTGACTGAATAAATATAGACCAATAATGATAGGCTCAGCTAAACCCCACGTGTATCTTAATCATTTAGCATTTAATAAACGACAATAATAGTTCTCACCTGTAGAGAAGAAATACTTTCAGTTGCCTTTTCTCTGTCAGATAATGCATCAGCAAGTTGAGCTTCCAAATTTTCCAAGTTCTGAAGCAAACAAAGGAGGTTTATAAGGACAAATAATATGAAATATAAGAACATGTTGGGACTTGGGAAACAAATATGAATTACATTAACAATAAGGATCATGTATTATAAATTTAAATCCAAGTACACCTTCTGATGTTTAGCAGAGAGTTCAGCTATTGAAGCTTGCCTTTTTTCGTCTGCAGCCTGTAGCATCCCTCGCATATCTTCCAAAAGCTGATAGCAGCAACAAAGAGGGAATCATGATATTATAAAATTTCTAGCTACACAACAAAATGAGAAAACATTAAGGGACGTCAAAACTTTATTGTGAATAAAGAATGAATATTGTGGGTGGATCAGTTTAGGAGAGGGATAGATAATACTTTCAGATTCATAAGCTCTCCATTGCTTTAAGATAGATCAAGAACTCACAAAAATAATGACTCAGAATATTCAAGTGGAACAACACAAGCCTATAGATGAGATATTGTTGAGTTATCATGAATTATGGCTCAATTTCCTAAACCAAAAATTAGCGTATTTAGCCATTGAACTGTAACATGTTCAAGCAAATTATAAGCACTTCAAATTAAACCAGAATATTGAGTTACTTCAAGCATTCAGAACTTCAGAGAAATTGAAAATTTCATTAAAACACAGATATTAAGCAATTCATAAGCAAGACCTCATACAACAAAACAAACACACAAGATCCATATCTTAATAGGTAGAAAACCAACAGACTTCATGATACAACAGTGATGAAGTTTTGAAAACTGAAGTTGAGCCACTTTAATTTGAAGGGTAAAAACTCTACCTGATCCTTCTCAAAAACTGACTGTTGCAGTGCCTCAATAGCACTCTCTTTTGGCTGCAGTGAATGTCGCAGTTCCTCAATGTTGTCTCGGAGTCTAAAGTTCAACAGCATTGTTAACTTGGAAAATAAACATCTAAGAGACTTTAAACAAAAATTCAAGATTCTCTTCTTTCTTTTAATTGCTGCCTATATATCCAAAGTAATTTAGGGACTAAGTTCAAGTGAGACATTTTCTATTAAATGACCCAACACTACTCTTATCTCATTATAAAATGATAACATAAAGGATTGAGCTAGAATCACATTGTTTAAGAGACCATAGTCTCCAGCAAATGGCTGATGAGGAGCAATAATGGAGAAGAAACAATTTTGGTGGTCTATGGTGCAAAAGAATCTTCGTAATCAACTTAAGAAATATTAAATCCCAATTAACTGAAAGAGAAATTAAGAAATTTTATTCAGGACATGCACAGACATTTAGAATTCTGAATTTATTTGGCTCATCCTTTTTTTTTTTTGTAGTCTTCAATGAATTCAAAGATAGTAATGCAACTAACAAAATATTATTATTTTTTACATGAGAACATGATTGCTCATAAGCTTGCAGCACATACAAAAATTGGTGCAACCAAGCTACTAGTTTACGGTGAGTAGTTTGTTCAGAGACTTACTTATTGTTAGCAGTTCTTAATTGTTGCCTATCCACATCCATTGCTTTCAGTGCTTCATTTGCTTGTTGCCGAGTTCGCTCCAGCTCCTGCTGCAGTGCTGATTGCTGGGCCAATGCTCGTTCAGATGTTTCATTCACATCACGCAATTTGGCCTCCATATCATCTTTTTCCTGAAAATCGCAATCTTCAAATAACATCCAAATTCAACATACAACTCCATATATATATGGTTGCTATAGGTAATAGGCAAATCTATCAGACATTCAAGAACAAATACATTGTTCGGAGTTGACATACCTTTTGGATTTCTTGAATACGCTGCTTCGCTCTTTTGTGAAGCCGGTTAAATTTTGAATCAAGTTCCGAGTACTTCTCTTCACGCTCTTTTATTTCTTGATCGAGCTTCTGTTGAGCTAAGTGAAGAAATAATGCTACATATTCAGACTGAGTATAGCGGGTTTGGAATGATTGTTAAATAAAAACAATTTCGTATTTATTTTGTTTACAAATCTAGAAGAAATAGTAGCTCAGATATATATATATATATATATATCTTTCTACCTGTGAAAATTCTGAAGGAAATAATGAATATTTAAAATCTAACTGAAGAAGCTAACTCCAAAATGTGATAGGCGTATCTTCCAAAACGTGCATACATGAAGAGGGTAGTGGAATTCAAATTTTTTTTGGGTGGCTATTTTCTTCCATAGAATAAGAAGAATGCATTGACAGAATGAGAGTTACTTGTGGAAGAACAAAATCTGACCTGTAATAAGCTTTGCAGTGAGCTCTTGGGCTTTTTTATCTGCCTCTGAGTATGATGAAGTGAGGTGCTTCAAAGCCTCTTCTGCTGCCCTACGCGTTTGTTTTTCTTCTAAAAGTCGTGTGTTTAAAGATTCAATCCTTGCCTGAAGTTCTTTAACACTTTCCTGTTCCTGTCCATCAGATACACCATCTACATCTTGAAAATTTTTGAGGCATTCAAACTGGGACTTCAAGTATTCATTCTGAAATTGTAGTTCAATAACCATCTGTCGAAGTTGATCATGAGAATCACTTAAACACAGGCTTCCATCAACTGATCCATTTTCCATGACAAGGTTTCCATTGCTTTTCCGGCTCGATTCAGAAGCTTCTTTCTCATGTTCCATTGATTCTTCTGTTTGGCCTTCTGGCATTTCAGCAACATTGCCTTCTTCTACTGACATTACTACTCCTGCTTGGTTTTGCAGCTAAGTCCTCCAAACAAATTGAAACATAAAAAACTAAAAGAAAAACATAAATCAGCTCATAAAAGGGTTCGTCCAGTTCCAAACACAAAATCAAAAGCATTAAACTTATTGCCAGAAAGTTCTAAACTTTTAGTTGGTTAGTTGCTGGAAAAAGAAAAGAAGTTAAATCCAAAATTCAGAGGAAAATAGTATAAAAAATCAGAAGCATCTGAATTTCATTTGTAAACTAAAATCAACTTCTCCCCAAACGTTCTCGATATCTTATCACAATAAGATCATTAGGGCATTAAAAATGTCTCAAATATAATTTGAATAGAAGTACAACAGCTCAAATTAGTTCAACCTAAATTGGTAAATAACCGAAAAGATTCTAAAATTTCTAATACCCGTGAGTATATATATCAAACATGCCAGTGTTTAGACTATGCATACATATACAATTCCTAATATCTAACTAGATGTGGATTCTTAAAAGAGATCCACCATACTCCCACTAAACTAACAGCTAATTCAAAACTGTGTCAAAATTAATGGAAAAAGAGAACATAAAAAAAATACGAAATCGAGAGGAAGATGACAATATCTCTACCTTTTATTAAATTGAGTTTAACAAAAACAACTTGAAAACTGAGAGCTGGAGATCAATCGGCCACAATCTCATATTCCGAAGGAGAATAAGGAGGGGGAGATCGCTGGTATTGGAATGGATCTCAAGCTGTCACTGGTTCGTCAAGCATGAAGAGGAAGAAACACACACACGCCACACGACGTCGTTTGCACTCATTCTTTTACGCTTATTTATTTATACTACTTATATATCATACTTTCACACTCACACCTCAATCCATCTTAATACGATGAGAAGGAAATAATATCTTAAATGTACTTGTAATTTAGTATATTTTAATTTATGTTTTATGTTTATAAAAATATCTAAAATGCTCGTATGGTTAATTTTTCCATACATTACTATTCATATTTCTACTTTACTCTAATAACAATTTTTGGGATATTTCGATCGCAAGATATTATTATGTAAGAATTTCAATCAATCTAACTTTAATGTATTAACTAAATGATTATCTTGATAAACCATATGTGTTAAATACACATTATTTTATCATATTCATAGTATATAAATAGGTTTTTCCTATATACATACAATGTATTTATAACTTTCAAAAAAGTAGTATCTAAACATTAAGTTTGAATTCTTCTTTTTTTATTCTTACATATTTTTTACTAAAATAGTTTCTTAATGTCTTTGAAACATGATGGTATATAATGTTTGTGATAACTTTAATGTAATTTATATAGATATCTAACAAGGTGTTAAATTTCTTAAAAAATTTAAAACAAAATTCATAATCCTCGTCTGGAAAATATTTATTTAAAGTTAAGAGATAACATTTATCAAAATTTTCTAATAGAATTAGATTTTTATCTTTAATTTCTTTTGGAACTAGTTGTTTATTTTTTTAAATTAAAAATACTTTTTATTTCCATGTTCATCAGTATTTGTTTTAATAATAAATATGAAACTTATAACATATATTGCAAATTTATTAATGATTTTTTTAACAGTTAAATATTCTTTTTCATTACTGTGGCAATTTAATTCTGAATCTGAGAAAGATTCTAATGTATATCTATAAAGATATTCATTTTTGTCATATACTTTTGCTTTCATAACTACTTCTCAATATTTTTGTGAAGTATCTATTTCAATTATCATTTTATCATCTGATTTTGGATGATATAAAATTGGAAAAAAATTTACCTTTGCTTTTACTTTATCCATATACATAGTATATTCTTCTGTCAATTTCCAGCTATTGTCTTTTTTCAATTTTGCTTGTAAAGTTTTTCGCATTTATGCTAGTTTCTTGATACATGTTTCTGTCTATGTCAAGCATCCTAAAAATCTTTGTAATTGATTTTTGTCCTTTAATTCACTAGAAAAACCTTAAATATTGTTTAATATACGAGGTTATAGATTATGTTTTTCATCTTCAATATCCAATCCTAAATACTTAATTTTATGTTGAGCAAGTAGTGCTTTCTTTTTTGATAGTACAATGTCTTTTTTCTTACATTTTTTTAAGATATTGATAATATTCAAATAATGTTTATTTAATTAATTACTAAAAACTAAAATATCATCTATGTAAACATAGAAAATATTTTGTACTTTCTTGAATATGTTATCCATATACCTTTGAAAAATGCCTAGAGCTTGTTTCAATCCAAATGGTACAACAGTCTATTGGAATTGTCATTGAAAGCAACTAAATGCTGTTAATTTTTGAGATTCTTCATCCAATCTTATTTTCCAAAATATGTTTTTGTAATCAAAATTTGAGAAGTATTTCTTTCCTTTCATTAATGATAAAAATTCTTATTTCTTTGAAACGAAGTATCCATCATCAATGGTTTCTTTATTCAATACTTTGAAATTTATTATCATTCTCTTTTTTCCTCTTCTTTTGTCAGCTTTTTTTTTCAACTAAGAATGTTAGACTAGGACAAGGTGAATTACTTGGTATTATGACTTTCAATTTCAAAAGTTCTTGAATTTGTTTTCTAAATTCAATCATGTCTTTTGGAGTATAAATCAGTAGTTTTACTCTTATAACCTTGTTAGGGTCTCTTAATTTTATGTTGACAATTATCTTATATTTATTTATTTTTGGATGCAAAGTATTTTTCTAAACTAACTGTTTTTATTAGTTTTCTGATACTTGTTAGGGCTTTGTCTTCCTGTATTTAATTTAGAAAAGAGTTTTGTTTCTCTCCTATATCTAATGAAATATTTTCTAAATAAGATTTTTGCTGCTCTATCTCACTATGTTTTTGTTTTTTATGTTGTTGTATAAAAGTTTGGTTTGTTACAACTAAAGCTTTCTTTTTTATATATATAAAAATGGTATCACCATCTAGTGTTGTTAGACTTATTTTGTCTAAATATTGTGTAAAAGGTTGATATAAGTTTAAGAAATTATTTTCTATTAATAAATCAACTATTATTTCATGTTGATATATGGTGAGAATGTGAAATTTTTCTCCTCCTATCATTATATCTATATCTTTTAAAACTTTATCAAGGTTTATTGTAATATTATTAATAATTCTTACAATTAAATCTTTTGATACTTGTTTTTAGTGTTTTCTTGAAAATATATATTTACTCTTGTATCTAGATATGCATGTAAATGATAATTGGTATAACTTTAAATTTTAGTATTACTTTAATGTAGGTACTATTTAGATCTGTAATACTATACAATTCATTCATCTTCTAATGAATAGCACCCATGATCTGAGTGTTCATATTCGAAGTCAGTTATTTTTTCCTTAGCTTCTTTCAATAGATAAATATTATAAGTATCATCTATATTAGATTACTTGATTAGTTCTAATTCTATTTTGAAAGCTTCCTCTAAGATATTTTTTTGTCCTGAAAATTCCTTTTTAAAATTCTTTTTCTATGTTGAAGCGTGCTTGGACATTCGTTGGCATAATGTCATTCTTCATTACAGATCCAACATCTGCATTTCTTCTTTCCTGAAGGGCAATAATTCCTGTTTTTAGGAGGTTTATACCTCTTTCTTCTAAAATATTTTTTCTTATGAGTTTCCTTATTAAATCTTTTTCTATATTTTTAGAAATCTTGTTTTCTGAATTTATATCTTTATATCTTTATATTTTTGTTTATAAGGTTTTATATTATATCCATATTTTCCTAGTATTCTAAAATCTTTTATATCATAACGGATTTTATCATTTCCTCTTATTTGTTTCTATTTCTTTCTTTCTTGACATTTAATAATTATCCAACTTTTAAGGCTTCTTATTCTTCCTCCTAGGGTATATGGTATAGTTTTCCTATTTATATGTTCCTAACTTTATGTTAAGATCTTATGTAGTGTTCTAGGTAATTTTTTTAAAAAATATTTCTTTATAAGTTTTTTTCATAGAAGGTAGAAATTTATGGTAATACATTTTATATTCACAAATGAAAAAATCTATGTAACACATGTCACAAATTTCCATATTTGTTATATGCCATTTAGCTTCATTGATTTCATTTTCACTGAATTCAGTGATAGTTCTTTATTTATCTTCTCTAATAAATTCCTTGTATATTTCATTTATTGCTATATCTAAGTATTCTTTTATTATGGGAGCATTCCCTTGCATTAAAAATATCATTTTATGAGCTACTAATACTTTACAAATTGAACAGTTTGTATGTGTAGTTTGATAGGTTTGTATGAGTACATTCATACTACTAGCCTATTCATCTAAGGCTTTCTTCTTATCATTTATACAATCTAAATATAAAATATTAGACTTATAATTATTATGAAGTTTGAATTTTGATGGGATATTCCTTTAGTTCCCCAATGCAATCATTCTTCCATTTTAGGTGGTTGTCTTTTTCTATCTATAGCGCCAAATTCCTTTGTCCGTTGTCTATTTCTTTCTCTCTTATGCGGGTCAGATGTTCATTCTTGATAAATAATTGATAATAAAATTGGTTTTATATGACTTTTTGGGGTCATAATTTTTAGTTCAAAATTAGTTTCATTGATTATTATCATATCATTTTCTTATTTGTTTATACAAAGGTTTTTATTATAATATTCTTCTAATTCTTTATTAGTTAGTATTAATAAACTAACTAATTTTTCTATATCTTCGGAGTTCATGAATTCTTCTCTAAATCTTTTCTATATTCCATCAAATTGAAATTATATATTTTTTATCACATTGTTCTTCATTTTTTCTTTTCTCATTTTTAGAAATCGGGACATCTGATCTCCTAGGTGGTTATTCTTTTAGTCCTTCTAAGGGATTTTATTTATGACTTATAATTTCATCATGTTTGGTTGTAATTTATAACCACATTCCATGTGTATGTTTGGTTGTAATTTATTATTATCATATTCCTCTATTTTCTTTAATAATTCTTTTTGTGTTTCAATTATATCATGTAAATATTTTATATTTGTTTTAAAGTTTTAAAGTTTCAAATAATGTTGCTTGGTTTTTGCTAAGCCTACTAGACTTTCGTTTACTTTTGACTGTATATTTTTAATTTTTTTCTCTAAATATTATTATTTTTAATATAACATCATGGACTAATATCTTCATTATTTTGACTTCATTTTTTAGTTTTTTTTAACTTCTTCCTGATTAGAGGTTTTTCCTTTATTGTCTATAAAAATAAATCTTAGTGCATTATTATTTTTGACAACATTACTTTTTTTCCTATTATCAGGGTTTTTTTCTTGATATCTAAATATCATCCCTCTAGTAACTCAAAATCTGTTAATATTTTTTATTTTATTATTTTTTCAAGTTTCTTAAATTTTTTGTCTATTTTTATAAATTCATTTTATCCATATATTAAACTATTATGACTATTTGTTAAAGAATATGATACTAGATAATGTATTAAAAATGGATTATTTTCTTATTTCATTAAATCTTCTCTTTCAAATTCATAAGCTATATTTAATATTTGATTTATGTTTTTATCATGTATATTACCAACAAACCGGGGGTATGCTATATATTTTAACTTCTGATATCTTAAGTTATCATGAACCATTTCTAATAAATCATCTTCTTTATTAATTATTCCGTTATCTAATAATGTTATTTTTATTAGTGAATCTAAGGGTGTCCAAAAACCGTACCGAATAGAATTAAACTGGAAAATCAAACATGACCAGACCAGTGCATATAGTTTTATAAATCTAACGGTTTGGTCCGATTATATTAATTTTTAAACCGATCTAACATGACCAGATCGATTTTAATAATATATTAAATTATTCATATCACTTCTCACAAATCGTTGATTAAATTTCTCATATTTTAATCAAAGGTATATCATTAGATGTATCATATTTATGTATTATTAACCGAACCAAACCATTGAAAACCGTTAACCAAACCGTTCGATTCAATATTTTTAATAACCAAACAGTCCAATTTGATCCGGTTAATTTTGTTTATACTCAAAACCTGACCAAACTGAACCATGGATACCCTTAGGTGAATCTATTCCTTCTCTAAAATGAGCTTTTATTAATATTTGAATTCCTCCTAAATAGATGTATCTTATTTTTTATTTATCTTTTTGGGAAATTTTAGATAGCTTATTTAATATAGTTTTTTTTTATCAATTAATGGTATATTATACATTTCTTTTGCATATATTATATTAATACTTATTTCTTTATTATTTATTCCATAATAAATTATGTCTTTTCTAAGGAATAATTTTCTTAGAGATAAAAATGGTGTATCTTTAAATCCATCTCCTTCATTAAGATTTAATTTTTCTTCTTGAATTTCTTCAAATTTCTTTTTATTTATTATCATTTTTTTGTAGAAAACATCATGAAATGTCTTTTAATTCTAATTCTACTGTTTCGGGTTTATTATTTCTTTTTCCATTTTAAAAATGTTATTATTCACTTATGTTAGATTTAATTTCCGTTATATTTGAGGGATATTTTTGAATTTTTTTAAACCTTATTAATATTTTTAAAGATACCTCAAAATTTGGACATACTTTTGATAATAATCCGATAAGAAAACTTAAACCTCATTTATTTGTGAAATATCTGCACACATGGAGGAATTTATAGCTATTTCCTAAAAAAAATTAAAAACAAAACAGTTGGTATTAAAAATTTAATTTTTTTCTAGTAATGTTAAATCTAAAAATAATCGTATATAATGTATTTATTATGAATTCAATTATTTAAAAAAATTCATGACATTTATATAAGTTATATTGATATTAATAAAAATGTGAATAAAATAATTTTTTTATTTCATTTTTAATTGTTATTCATATATTAATTTTGTATATTATTTTTAGAATAAAAACGATGACTATAAATTGATTTAAAAAAACAAAATAATTTGAAACTTGATTATTTATTCTTATGTGATCATATTTTTGTAACAAAATAACTAAATTGTTACAAAAATAATAAATTGATTAAACTAATATAATTTGCATAACAAATTTCCATGGCTATATAGGTCTCTCTCTTCTTCTTCTTTCTTCTACAATTTTCATTTCTTTCATTTTCATTCAATTTTCTCGCATATTTGGTTGTTTATGATAAGTGTTGCTATTTGTATCGTGGTTGATTTTGTGTTTGTAGCTTATTATTATTATTATTTATGAGCTTGAGTTTTTTCTTAATATCCAAAAGAGGTGGTGAAAGTTGAAACATCTCAATTTTGGATGATTATCGGTCGAGGTATATCGTTGGCTTACATCCTTATCCGAATCGGAGAAGTTGATTCCAAAATTCAAACTACCAACATCCTATTTATAAAATCGCCAATGATCAATAATAAATCCATTTAATTTTATCAATTTAACGAAGCTTTACATTATATAAATTCAATTATAATCTAAAACTTTTTTTTTAATCTTTGTCGTAATATTATATAGATTCAATTATAATTTAAAACATATTTTTAATCCTCGTTCATAACGACGTTATTTCATACATCATATCACTAATTTAACAAGATTAATTACGTACAATCAGTTAAGTGAAAATAAATTTTAAGATATGATCAAAGGACACAAAAAATCAATACAAATAAAAAAATTGTCACAAATATCCCTACTTTTCATCTGTTGTGACAAATATTCAAATAATCATAACTTAATTATAAATACCTCTATTGTTTTATATATCATCACTAATATCCTTTATTTATAAAGAGTTTTAATTTTACAGTTACTTTCTCAATTTTTCTTAAACTTTTAACACAAGATTTAACATTTATAATTATAAAAATATATTTATGGTGTAAGATTAAAAATTACAGTCTCTGTTAACGTGTTGTCTTTTAGGGTGGATTTGTTTGTTTAATTAATTTTTTTGCTAAAAACATTAAAACTGTAATAATTTTGACATCAAGTATCATTGCATCTCTTTTATTCAATAAATAAAACTGAATACACCACTGCATCAAGTTGTAAATATAGTTTTGATAAAAAATGAAATTGCATTGAGCATTTGTGATAATGGTGTTAGTGTCAAAGAATTTATGAAATTTTGAAAACGCAAGAGATATCAATTACAAAAGATAAAAACTAAAGAGATATTTGTGATAGTTTTCACTCCAAATGGCTTAAACATCAATACAGTAGATATGTACAATAAAAAGCATCATCACAAGACAGACTGAACATGGAACCAAATGGGTTATTCGATTAATTCAAATGTGTTCCAACATTGATGGCTAATTTGAGGAGTTGGGACATTTTCAAGCATACTATTATGCTCATATATATATTAGTAAATATGCTAATACAATCTCAGACAACAAATTGAACTTTACATTAGCCAAGGTCATATAGCCAGCAACTTATCTAATGCACTCATATAATACATCCGAAACATGCTGTTCTCTATCAAGTGCAGCATTCCAGACCATACCATTAAAAAATAAATAATAAATCAGAAATACAAACCAATTATGCAGGAACCGTCCCTGACAATATATTGAAATTTACATTAGTCAAGGTCATCTAGGCGGTCACTTATCTCATGCGCTCATAGAACACCTCCGAAACATGTTGTTCCTGATCGATGGCAGCATTCCAAACCATATCATCAAAAAACAGAAATACAAATTGTTAAAGATGATTAGTTGTGTATGTATTAGGTGTCTAACACTAAGTGAATATATTAGTTGTGTATTAGGTGTCTTAGTAGTGTATTAGGTGTATGTCACCTAAGATTGTCTCTATCTTTGTATATAAATAGGTAGTGTTTTTAAATGAGAAAATAAGAGTGAATTATGAGTTTTACATGGTATCAGAGCATTTGGGTTACAAAATTTGGGAATTTTTTTTTTCCCGTTCAAATTGGGGTTGATTTTGGGTAAACACAAATTAGGATTTGGTGCATTTTTGAGTTCCAACTCGGAACACCGAGTGCACATTTTTTCTCACCGTCGGCACAGGGAGGAAGACCAACCGCCGACCAGCCAAACCCCGTCGTCCGGCCACCAGACGAGCCGCAAGTGGACCACACGCACCACCGCGACTTTCTGTCAAAATTTCCACACGTCTCACCGCCGCACAGGGGGGGGAGAACAGCCGCTGACCGACCAAACCCCAAAGTCCGATCACCAGACGAGCCGCGAGTGGGCCACATGCGCGTGACAGCGCGTCCGTGTAGAATTCTTTTTCGGCAAACCTCATGTCGCTCTCCGTCGTTCCCCTACGTCATCTGTGGTGGTTTGGCACTCATCGCTTGTGATTGTTCAAGTTTGCGTTCTTCCAATTTTGTGTTCTTGTTCGCTGCGTGTTTCATCGCTACTGTTGTTGGATTTTGTTTGTTCGTTTGCTCGTTGTCTTATCGTTTGTAAGAGTTATGGCTGAAAATAAATCTAATGTTGTAACGGATATGGTGCCTGTGATGTCTAAAATCACAGACCATAAGCTCAATGGCTCGAATTATTTGGCTTGGAGCAAGACCATTCGAATTTATTTGAGAAGTATCGAAAAAGATACTCATTTGATTAATGATCCTCCTAAAGATGATTCAAAGCATACATGGCTTAGAGACGATGCTCGCTTATTTCTGTAGATTCGGAATTCTATTGAAAGCAATGTAATTGACTTGATCAATCACTGTGAATTCATTAAGGAATTGATGGATTATTTGGATTTCTTATATTCTGGTAAGGGAAATCTTTCTCGCATATATGAGGTATGCAAAGCATTTTACCGTACAGACAAACAAGATCAGTCACTCATAAATTATTTTATGGAATTTAAAAGAACTTATGAAGAGCTCAATAGTTTGATGCCTTTTAGCCCTGATGTCAAGGTTCAACAAAGCCAACGAAAACAAATGGCGGTCATGAGTTTTCTTGCCGGTCTTCCCTATACTTTTGAGACTGCTAAGTCCCAGGTTCTTTCTGGTTCTGAGATCTCCTCTTTACAATAGGTGTTTAGTCGAGTACTTCGTACAGAAGGCACTCCACCTCCACCTGCTCAATTAAATGGTACTTTGATCAACCGAAGTAATAATTATGAGCATAGACGGTCAACTTATATGAATAGAAATAAAAGAGGCGGCTCGCACGGGTTTGAAACTCGACCACAGGACCTCAGAGGTATTGTATGTCACTATTGTCACAAACCAGGACATACGAAACATGAATGTAGAAAGCTTCAGTACAAGCATCAAAAAGGTCACTCGACTCATATTGCATCCACTTCTGATACTTCTAAAAAATCGGTTCTTATCTCTACAGATGAATTTACCAAGTTCTCCCAGTATCAAGAATCACTAAGGTCTTCATCATCCTCTGTCACTGCTATTGCTGATTCAGGTAAATCAAATGCGTGTCTCATTTCCTCATCTTCCAAATGGGTTATTGATTCTGGTGACATAGATCATATGATAGGTAATTCTAGTCTCTTTTCTACTCTTCAGTCACACACACTTCTACCTCTACTATTACCTTAGCCGATAGGTCACCATCTTGTGTTCTTGGATCTGGCACAATTACTCTCACTCATTTGCTTCCTTTGTCGTTTATCTTACATTTACCTAGTTTATCCTTAAATTTGATCTCTGTAAGTCAGCTTACTAGCAATCTTAACTGTTGTATCTCATTTTTTTCTTGATCGTTGCTTATTTCAGGATCTTATGACGAAGAAGACTATTGGTAAAGGACATGAGTCTGGAGGCCTCTATATTCTTGACATACCAATACCGAAATCTGTCGCTTGCTCTAGTGTAACCTCTCCCTTCGAGGCACATTGTAGACTAGGTCATCCATCTCTTCCTTTACTGAAGAAACTTTGTCCTCAGTTTAGTAAGGTGTCTTCATTAGATTGTGAGTCTTGTCAATTTGCAAAACATCATTGTCTTAGTTCAAATCCAAGAGTTAATAAACATACTAGTGTTCCTTTAGAATTAGTTCATTCTGATGTTTGGGGTCCTTGTCCTATTATTTCTAAACCTGGATTTAAGTATTTTGTTACTTTTGTGGATGATTATTCTCGTGTAACTTGGTTATATTTAATAAAGAGTCGTTCTGAATTGTTTTCTATTTTTTGCGCATTTTGTGTGAAGATTAAAACTCAATTTAATGTTTCAATTCGTACTTTACGAAGTGATAATGCCAAAGAATATACATCAGCTTTGTTTCAATCTTATATAGTTCAAAATGGCATGCTTCATGAAACTTCGTGTGTTGATACTCCATCTCAAAATGGAGTGGCTGAACGTAAGAATAGACATCTTCTCGAAACTACACGTGCCTTATTATTTCAAATGAATGTTTCTAAACCTTTTTGGGCCGATGCAGTTTCAACAACATGTTTTCTTATTAATCGCATGCCCTTATCTGTTCTTCATGGTGAGATTCCTTACAAAATTTTGTTTCCTAATAAGTCACTATTTCCGGTTGACCCTAGGATATTTGGTAGCACTTGTTTTGTTCGGGATGTTCGTCCATATGTTACTAAATTAGATCCCAAATCTTTGAAGTGTATCTTCCTTGGTTATTCTCGTCTCCAAAAAGGTTATAGATGTTATTTTCCTAGTCTTAACAAATATCTTGTCTCCATTGATGTTACCTTCATGGAAGACATACCCTATTTTTCGTCTTCTCCTCCTCCTACATGTTAGGGGGAGGATGACGATTTGTTAGTCTATTCTATCACATCATCTGAGTCTATCTCTGATCCAGTTTTTGTTAGGCCTCCTATAACTCAAGTCTACTTTAGACATAAACCTTCTAATTCATGTCATGCACTTGCTCCTTTGTCATCAGATCCTGTCCTGAACGATGATCTTCCTATTGCATTACGCAAAGGTAAACGTCAATGTACTTATCCTATTTATTCTTTTGTTTCGTATAATTTCTTGTCGTCTTCCTCTTGCTCTTTTATTGCTTCTCTTGATTCTATTTCTATCCCTAAAACTGTTCATGAAGCCATATCTCATCCTGGTTGGCATCATGCAATGATCGAGGAAATGAATGCGTTGGATGACAATGGTACTTGGGACTTGGTTGATTTACCTTCAGGGAAATGGGCTATCAGATGCAAATAGGTGTTCACAGTTAAGGTCAATCCAGATGGGTCAGTTGCTCGATTAAAGGCCTGTCTTATTGCTAAGGGATATGCTCAAACCTATGGAGTGGACTATTCTGACACTTTCTCTCCTGTTGCTAAATTGACATTTGTTCGGTTGTTTATTTCTATGGCAGCTACTCACCATTGGCCTTTGCATCAAATAGATATCAAGAATGCTTTTCTTCATGGTGATCTTCAAGAGGAGGTGTTTATGGAGCAACCTCCTGGTTTTGTTGCTCATGGGGAGTCTAGGCACGTTTGTCGTCTCCGCAAATCTTTATATGGTTTGAAACAGAGTCATCGTGCTTGGTTTGGCAAATTTAGTCAAGCTATAGAAACATTTGGTATGATGAAAAGCAAGTCTGACCATTATGTGTTCTACAAACAATCAGAAGCTGGTATCATTCTTTTAGTTGTGTATGTAGATGACATTGTTATTACTAGAAGTGATACTACAGGAATTTCATCTCTTAAGTCTTTCCTACATACTCAGTTTCACATGAAGGATTTGGGGATGCTAAAGTATTTCTTGGGTGTTGAAGTCACAAGGAGTAAAAAAGGTATCTTTCTATCTCAAAGAAAATATGTCCTGGACTTATTAACTGAGACAGGAAAATTAGGACCAAAACCTTGTAGTGCTCCAATGACTCCGAACATCCACCTTACAGGAGATGGAGAACTCTTTAAAGATTCTGAGAGATATCGAAGGGTGGTTGGAAAGCTGAATTATCTTACCGTGACTCATCCAGATATTGCATATTCAGTCAGTGTTGTTAGCCAATTTATGTCATCCCCAACAATTCATCATTGGGCAGCGTTAGAGCAAATGTTTTGTTACTTAAAAGGAGCACCTGGACGTGGCATCTTGTATGCAAATCATGGACATACTCATATTGAATGTTTTTCAGATGTAGATTGGGCAGGTTCCAAAGTGGATAGAAGATCCACATCAGGCTATTGTATTTTCATTGGAGGAAATTTGGTCTCATGGAAAAGTAAGAAGCAGAATGTTGTGTCACAATCGAGTGCAGAGTCAGAATATAGGGCTATGGCACAATCTGCGTCTGAGATAATATGGATATATCAGCTCTTGGATGAAGTAGGTCTTAAAACTTCAGTACCAGTGAAATTGTGGTGTGATAACCAAGCTGCTCTTCATATTGCTTCTAACCCTGTGTTTCATGAGCAAACTAAACACATTGAAATTGATTGTCATTTTGTTCGCGAGAAAATTCAACAAGGTTTGATTTCTACAGGATATATGAGGATTGAAGAACAACTAGGAGATATCTTCACGAAAGCTTTAAGTGGGGTTCAGGTTGATTATCTTTGTAACAAGTTGGGCATGATTAATATCTATGCTCCAACTTGAGGGGGAGTGTTAACGATGATTAGTTGTGTATGTATTATGTGTCTAACACTAGGTGAATATATTAGTTGTGTATTAGGTGTCTTAGTGGTGTATTAGGTGTATGTCACCTAAGATTGTCTCTATCTTTGTATATAAATAGGTAGTGTCTTTGAATGAGAAAATAAGAGTGAATTCTGAGTTTTACAAAAATCAAATTATGCATGAATCGTCCCAGATTACATTAGCTAAGGTCATCTTGGTAGCCACTTATGTCATGAGCTCATAGAATACCTCTCCGAAAGATATTGTTCTCAATCGAGGGCAGCATTTCAGACCATACCATGCTAACAAAAAACAAAAATAGATACAGAAATACAAACGAAATTATGCATGAATCGTCCCAGACAATAAATTTAAATTTACATTAGCCAAGGTCATCTAGCCTGTCGCTTATATCATGCGCTCATACAATACATCCAAAACATGATGTTCTCTATTAAGAGGCAACATTCTAGACTATTATCATACTAAACCAGAACATAAATACAACCAAATTATTCATGAATCAGATAAAAATAAATTGTGGTAACCAGCTTACCTTGAAAGCTTCAATGTCTAAACAGCCTTTTCAAAATATTGTTTTGTAGCATCTGCAAATTAGTAATAGAAAAGTGTGACATTACTCGATGGGTTTAATTTCCAGGTTCTGATCGTGAGAGTTCCTAATTTATAGTTGGTTTTTATTATTTTCAACGAAAATAATGGAGCAGAAGAGAATAGAAAGGACAATATAAAGCTCTAAAATATCAAGTTCATAGTACATACCATGCTTCATGGTTATAGAGGGATCTTTATCATCTACATATCCGACACTAAATAGCATTAAATTCGGTTCGCTGATAGTAGAAATGAGAAGCATAATAGTAGAAAATTCTTTCATAGATAAATTTATCATTCAAGTATAGAAGCACCTCGCTAATTCGGCTTTGTAATGCCAAGGCCAATATTTGGCATCCTTGGATCCATAGATCATGAGCTACTCGGTGTACTTGCAAAGCATGGTATCCCTACAAAAGAATTGTTACAACTTCAAAGTTCTACACATGAAATATCTATCCCCCTTCAACCCTTTCCAAGGGCGAAGCGAGGGATGACTTGAATGGGCCATGGTCACCTCATTTTGATAAATATTTACTGTTTTTTGGGTTAGAAGTTGTTAGGAAACCAACACTTCAAAACTTAAGTTATTTGGAGAATGATCAACTATACTTTTTACACATTTATTATTCTCCCACAAGGGTTGGCTTTGTGAACCCTACAGACTAAACACTTACAATTCAATGATTGGGGTTATTGGGTCTTGAACACATGGTATCCAATTTTGATACTATATTAGAAATTGTTCGGAAATCAATTATCTCAAAAACTTAAGCTATTGAGAGAACAATCAATTATATTTTTAAAATCTATCAATATGCAAGTAATTTTATAATTTTTTTACATCAAATAATACTTGTGAGTCTCACTGTCAGACTACTAGATAAACAACATCATTTTTCAATTTTAGATATTTTATATGAATAAAAGTCATTTAACTCTCTTATTGCAATAAAATTATTCAAATTTATATAAAAATATAACAACTTATCATGTTATTTTTTTTGGCGAACATTTCACCATTTTTAATCTCTTTGTTATTTTTTTAGTACATAATTTAACATTACATATATAATCAAGATCTATGCTATATCACTTTTTATTTATTAGAAAAAATTATTATTCTCTATTTACAACCAAGAAAAATATAAATAGATAAATTTAACTGTAACAATGCTTCAATAAAAAAAAATTAATTATACTTATGCATAATTTCATTTTTATATTTTTTACACCTATTACTATAGGCTAACTCCGCTCCTAACCCTTTCAAATGAATCAAAGAGGCAAAGAACTACCAGGCAATAGTGACGGACAGAATACCTTGTGATACAACAGAGCCGAGCAGTGTGACAAACAAGCAGGGTCACGGTCCTTAAATGTCTAAGCAAACAGAACAAAAACAGTTAAAAAAATAGCATTTCCTTACAGCATTAGGATAGATAAAACCAGTCATATTTCTTTAAGTTCAAAATTCTACTCATACTATTTGAAACACAAAGTTACCTGCACATCGAGGCGAATTGAACGTTGAATATCTCTATCATGCATCATTACATTACAAAATATATCCATCAGTTGAGTAGCCAAAAGGGTAGGATTTTGAAGTCTATTGGCAAGAACAAACCCTAAAGCTTGCTCTAAACAATCATGTGACAATATACTAGCATACAAGAAGCTGCTCAAAATTGGCTCCTTTTCTGCCTGCAACATATCATATGATAGATTCTCACCTCTTTGTTATTCACGAAGAGTTTCAAGATTCAAAAAAAAAAAAAAAAAGGTGTCCCAAGAAACTCATCATACTACTTGGCACCCAATATTGATTATATGAAGCAATACATGAGGCAATAACCAGAAACTATAAGGAAAATTGATAAGAACTCACTTCGTATCTTGTTATTAAAACGATAAAAATTAAAGAAAATTGATAGATTTATGGTGGCCACAAACTCAATGTTTCAACAATAGAGATATTTACTCTTAAAATATCTATTAAATGTCAACCTAAATCATAACCTAAATATTTGATATGGTAACAAAAATTTAGCTGAAAAAATCAGTTAACAAGTGCTATGCAATGCAAGTTAAAATTTAAGAGTTCGATGCAACTTTTTGGTGTTTTGGTACATATACTGCATATCACGACAAACAAATAAGCAAAAATGGTTGAATAAATGGTTGAATAGGTAGCACTAGTTATTGCATATGTGTCTGCTAATTATTGTCATATATAGGGGTGACAGCCCAAAATGGTATTAGTGATCGGATTCCAAAAATTAAAGCTTTTTATCAAGAGAAATTATTCATTATTCTTGCGATGAAGTGGTGCTCTAGACGTGTAAGATAAATGTAACTTAAAAAAAATAAATTGGTGAGGACTGAGGAGTATACCAATGAATAACGCCTCATTTGGCACTTTGTTTCTTTAGAAAACCAGAAAGACGGTGCTATAAAGAATTGTTTTTTATCAGCTGCATAAAATCTAGAAGGAAAAAAGAAAAAAGAAAGCACAAAATTAAACACTGGAAATAGAGAACAGCAAATTACTAGTATGATACCTCTAACTTGGCCTCTCGTTTAACGGCATCCCAAATCGGGTCGGAATCCAAATTGGCAACCGAGATGACAGAGTCCGGGTCAGATTTGTTGGGAAATTACACAAATTCTGGATAAATTAGACTTATGAGAAAACAAGAATAGAAAAATAACACACAAATTTGATAACGGAGTTCGTTTAATCTTGTTTACGTCTCCAGACCTGCTGCAAATTTTTTTACTAAAAGAGGAGAAATTACACAAGGTGTTTACAACATTTACAACTCACAACCCAATTACACCCAAGAAAATTACTCTCAATTTTCTCGCACAAAAGCTTTTCTCTCTAAGTTTTTCTCTCAATTGGAATAAACACTTTGGATGATTAATTCATTACAATTACACATCTATTTATAGGAAAATTCACTCCTTGAATTACTTCTTAAATTAATGGTTCCTTGAATTGCTCCTTGAATTAAGCTCCATGTTTTACTCCTTGTTTTGCTCCTCAATTTACTCCTTAAATTAAGGAGCTTTATAACAATCTCCTACTTGAAGACTGATTTCAATCTGTCTTCACACCTCAATCAATGCAACAGCTTTTCTAGTCTTTGTTACTCTAGTAGACCAATTGAAGTTGAGCACAACTTCAATTTGTCAATAGTCACCACCTTTGTTAACATATCTGCTAGATTTTTGCTTCCTTGAATCTTCTCTAGCATTAATACATCATCTTCCAATAGAGATCTGATGAAGTGATAACGAAGTCTAATATGCTTGGTTCTAGAATGAAATGTTGAATTCTTCGCCAAGTGTATTACACTTTGACTATCACTATGCAGAACATTCTTTTCATGTTTGAATCCCAGCTCAGTTAACAAACCTTGAAGCCATATCATCTCTTTACCGTCTTTAGTTACTGCTACATACTCAGCCTCTGTAATGGATAGAGTGACAATTTTCTATATTTGTGACATCCAACTAACAGCTGTAGTTCCAACAGTAAATATATAACCGGTGGTACTTCTTCGGTGATCAACTTCACCTCCAAAGTCTGCGTCTACATACCCTTGTACCTTTAACTCTCATTTACTAAAGTATAAGCACTTTTCTGTGGTGCCTCG
The DNA here is from genome assembly GCA_037013495.1 of Hippophae tibetana. Lineage (NCBI taxonomy): Eukaryota > Viridiplantae > Streptophyta > Magnoliopsida > Rosales > Elaeagnaceae > Hippophae > Hippophae tibetana. The sequence goes on along the minus strand of CM072812.1, from coordinate 78,925,653 downwards.
CAGCTACCTCAAAATCCACTTAACTGCTTCCCAATGAGTTTTCCCTAGGTTTGACATAAATCTGCTAACAACTCCCACTACATGGCCAATGTCTGGTCTTGTACAGACCATTGCGTACATCAAACTTCCAATGGCTGAGGCATAAGGAACCTTAACCATGAATTCTTTTTCTTCCTCTGTCTAAGGGAACTGATCCTTGGATAGGCGAAAGTGATTGGCCAATGGTGTGCTAATTGGTTTGGCATCGCCCATGTTGAATCTCTGTAAAACACGATTGATGTACTCTGCCTGAGATAACTGCAAGGATCCTTTCTTCTTATTTCTTGTGATTTGTATTCCAAGAATCTTCTTTGTTGGATCCAAGTCTTTCATGTCAAACTTCTTTGACAATTGATGCTTCAACCTTCTACTATCATCCATATCTGAACCTGCTACTAACATATCATCAACATAAAGTTGTAAAATGATATAACTAGACCTATATCTCTTAAAGTATCAACAGTGGTTGGCATTGCACTTCTGAAAACCTTCCTTGTGCATGAAGCTGTCAAACTTTTTGTACCATTGTCTTGGGGCTTGTTTCAGGCCATACAAACTCTTCTTAAGTTTGCACACTATGTTCTTCTTCCCTCTTTCTAAGAAACCTTCTAGTTGGTACATGTAAATATCTTCATCTAAATCTCCGTGAAGGAATGCAGTCTTCACATCCAACTGTTCAAGATGAAGATCTTCAATGGCTATAACACTCAACACTGATATGATAGTATTGAGCTTCACAATAGGAGCGAAAATGTCAGTGTAGTCAACTCCTTCCTTATGTTGAAACCCTTTGACAACTAGGCGGGCTTTGTATCTCTTGTAACCATCATGCTCCTCTTTCACCCGGTACACCCATTTGTTGTGAAGTTCCTTCTTTCCCATAGGTAACTCAGCTAGTTCCCATGTCTGGTTGGAGATGAGAGATTTTATTTCTTCTTTCATGGCAAGATCCTACTTGCTAGAATCTCGAGTTTGAAAAGCTTCATCATAACATTCAGGCTCCCCTCCATCAGTTAGGAACATATAGTTCATGTATCTCCTATTAGGCACATGAGGTCGAGAAGACCTTCTCAATACAGGTGCTGGAGTAGGAGGTTGTGGTGTGTCAGACTGCTACGTACTGTTCTGTCCAACAAGTTCTTCTGGCTGAGGACTTGTTACAATTGGGTCCGTTGCGGAACTATTTGGGACATCATCTGCATATACAAATACTGACTCATTCTTCTCTGAGTCGTTGGCATCTATTTTATGCATGTCCTTATACATCACCCTTTCGTTGAAAATCACATCTCTACTACGGATCACTTTCTTGTTTTCCTTATCCCAAATGCGGTAGCCAAACTCATCCTCACCATAACCGATGAATGTGCATTTCTTGGATTTGGGATCAAGCTTATTCCTGCCTTGATCACTGATATGCACAAATGCTACACAACCAAAAACTTTTAGATGTGATAGTTTCACCTCTTTTTTTCTCCATACCTCCTCTGGTATTCTGTGTTCCAATGGAATAGATGGACCTCGTTTGATCAAGTAAGCTGTCGTGTTGACTGCTTCTGCCCAGAAGTGCTTCAGTAGACCTGACTGTATACAAATGCTTCTAGCTCTTTCTATCAACTTTCAGTTCATACGTTCAGCTACACCTTTGTGTTGAGGCGTGCCTGGCATAGTTCTTTCCATTCTGATCCCGTGCTCATAGCATAAATTTTTGAATCTTGTGTCTTCATATTCACCACCATTATCGGTTCTAAGCTTTTTGATCTTCAAACCTGTCTCATTTTCCACCATAGCTTTCCATTTTCTGAAAACCTCAAATACTTCAGACTTATGCTTTAGAAAGTAAATCCATACCTTCCGAGAGTGATCATCGATGAAAGTCACAAAGTAGTGTTTCCCACCAATGGATGAGACCTTCGTTGGTCCCCAAACATCAGAGTGAATAAGCTCTAACCTTTCCTTCTTTGGGGTTCTACAACTTGTCTGAAAGCTGACTCTCTTTTGCTTTCCAAGTATGCAATCTTCGCACATGTCTATCTCTACAAATTGTAGACCTGGAAGTTTTCCCTTTGAATGCATAATCTTCATCTCTTTTCTTACTCATGTGGCTTAGTCTCTGTTGCCACAAATTTGATGTTTCATTGCTTGCTGCAACTGCGATTGAACAATGTGTTCCTACTATCATGTAAAGAGTGTCACTCTTCTTGCCTCGAGCAATTGTCATTGCACCCTTTGAAATCTTCCAATCATCACCATAGAAGATCGTAGTGTAGCCTTCATTGGCCAATTGCCCTACTGAGATTAAGTTCCTTCTTAAGTCGGGAATATGCCTGACATCCTTTAGCTCCCAAACAGACTCGTTCAACTTAATCTTCACTACACCTTTGCCAATAATAGCACATGGTTGGTCATCACCAAGATATACCTTTCCAAGGTTTCCAAGGACATATTTCTCAATGCATCATCTCCTCCTGAGGTGGAAGTAACATTTGCCTCTGCCTTCACTTGTTTGTCCTTCGGTGCACTCTTGCACTGATTTTGGTAGTCCCCGGTTCTTCCACAATTCCAACACTTTATAGTCTTCGAGCTATGGGAATTATTAGGATTCCTGGATTTGGACCTCCTGTCCTTTGATCTACCTCGGTAGTCTGTTCTACCACGTTCATTCCCTTTGGTTGAATTTCTTCCTCTTGACTCTGTATGCAAAACTGAAGAAGTTGACGATTCACCTGACTCTCTATGTCGGATCTCTTCACTGAGAACCAGATCACGAACATTGTCAAATTTCAACTTATTGCTTCCTGACGAGCTACTCACAGTCGTGACAGTAGCATTCCAACTTTCTGGTAAAGAAGACAAAAGTATCAATGCTCGTACTTCTTCATCGAATTCAATTTCCACTGAACTCAACTGGGTTGTGACTGTGTTGAGTTCATTGAGATGTTGAGCTACTTATGCGCCTTCCATCATTCCCAAATTGAACAAACCCCTCATCAAGTGCACTTTGTTTGAGGCTGATGGCTTCTAATACATATTGGAGAGAGCTGTCATAAGACCCACCGTGGTCTTTTCCTTTGCTATGTTGAAAGCAACATTACGGGATAACGTCAATCGAATAACTCTGAGGGCTTGTTTGTCTAGGAGATTTCAATCTTCTTCCTTCATAGCCTCTGGCTTCTTCCCTGAGAGAGGTTTATATAGATTTCTTTGATACAAATAATCATCTATCTGCATTTTCCAAAACCCGAAATCTGTGCCATCAAATTTTTCGAGTTTCACCCTTCCTTCATCTACGGCCATTGTTCTCACTCAAATCTGACTTCCTCCGGATCGTTTCTGATTATTTCTACAAACCACCGTGTATTAGAACACCTCTGTCAACGAACAAATATGGTCGACAAAATTTCACTATTCACATAAATAGTAACCTTGCAAAAAATTGACAGAAATCACCACCAATAGCTCTGATACCAGTTGTTGGGAAATTACACAAATTCCCAATAAGTCAGACTTATGAGAAAACAAGAATAGAAAAATAACACACAAATTTGATAACGGAGTTCAGCTAATCTTGCTTACGTCTCCGGACCTGTTGCATATCTTTTTACTGAAAGAGAAGAAATTACACAAGGTGTTTACAATACTCACAACTAACAACCCAATTACACCAAAGAAAATTACTCTCAATTGGAATGAACACTTTAGATGATTAATTTATTATAATTACACATTTATTTATAGGAAAATTCACACATTGAATTACTCTTTAAATTAATGGTTTCTTTAATTGGTCCTTAAATTAATCTCCATGTTTTGCTTCATATTTTACTGCGTGTTTTGCTCTATGTTTTACTCTTTAAATTAAGGAGTTTTATAACAATCTTCAACAGGATTCTGATTTGGGAATTTCCAATGCGTAAATGGAAAAAACCTTCTAATAAAAGATGGGTTTTTGATGGTTGTCTCATTTTTCTTCTTTGACCATGATGTCGGAAAGAGAGTGAGAGACCCAAGTCTGATCACCAAGACAGGCCACGAGAGTAAAAGAGCAATTAACTGAAAAATAAGCTCACGAGAGTAAAAGAGCAATTAACTGAAAAATAAGCTCTCTATTTCTCTCAAATATATGCTGTCTAAGAGCAGAGTGGTCCTAGCTTTTGAGAAAGAAAAAGAAAGCTAAAAAAAGAACTAGTGATTGGGTCTTTGAGAGTGAATCGATAAAGAGTGGCTGAGAGAGATTCTCAGACTGAATCTGAAAAGAAAGAAAAAAAAGACTGAATCATGTGTTTTGCCTTTTGGGTTGGCTCGGTTATAATCTCTAGAATTGCATTGGTCTTTATCAGCATTCTGTTTCCTACACATTGCCTTTGTTCTTCTTTGAAAAAGTTTCAAGCTTTATCGTGGTAATCAAGTCGGTTTTGGAAGCTCACTTAACTATATGCTTTTCATGCCAAGTGGCCAAGTCGGCTCATTGTCAAATTTTTCAAAAGAATGTTATTCATAATCTTGAGATTAATGTAGATAAGCATATAAGATATATCATTTAATTTAAATACTTAATTATAATTAGGAATATATATGAAGATTAAATTATATTTTTATATTAGATTTATGTAATTAATAAAAAAATTGATAATAAATTTATATCACTAATAAAAAATTTAATAATATATTTGTCATAATAATTATAAATTTATATTATTAATAATATTTAAGTGATATTTTTATAATTAAATAAATATGTATGATTATCTTAATTTTAATTAGGTTTTAATTGTAATACGTACAGTTTTAATTCATCTTAAAATGTATAAATAATAAATTTTAAAAGAAACTATTATTAATAAAAAAATTACAAAATTGCTCTAGAACTTTAAGGTGATAAGACATTACATTTGACCCTGAAATAATAGGGGATCTGCATCGATTTGTTTTTCAATTTAAGGGACTTTTTGTAAAAAAAATTAATGTATTATTTTTTAAAATTTTAATTTACTATTTATATTATTAATATATATTTCGATCCATTATTATAATAAAAAATTATTAATTTAATTAAAATATTTAAGTAATATTTGAAGTTATAATTTCATTGTCTTATTCACAATATATTCTTATGATTTTATGTGTTATTTAAATAATTTAAATAATTCAATAAATTGATCAATTTTTAATTGAATTAATCAATCGAAAGATATTTCATAATTAATTAATTAAAATAATAAATATTAAAAATAATAAATTAAAAAATTTCATGTTATCTCACTTAAATTTTAAATGAAATGAGATGACAATGAAACGATACTAATTGATATATCTCATTTATCTCTAATAAATCTAAATGAGGCAAGTATTGATACAAAAACAATAAAAAAACATGACAAATAATAATTTATAATATAAATTTAATAAAAAAAATTATACAATAAATGTTTAAGTTAGTTAAATATAATATAAATGAGATAAAATCAGATCATATAATATTTAAATGAAATAAGATAATATTATACTATAAATTATTAGAATCACAAATGAAACATAAGATGAGATAAAATAATTTACTTTACATCTGGGTCAATCACTAATAAGAATACTTCGACTTACATACCAAGTAGAGTCACCTCATAATTCTTTTCTTCCGTTTATTTTCTAAAGATAAAGTCTTGTCTATCTTTGAGACGTGCGTTTGTGTATTTTCAAATAGTAATTAAAAAGAAAGAAAAAACTTGTAGTAAATATGTCATAGGACTAGTGTTTGAAAATGTCAAAGTAGATCAATTCAATATATAATATGAAATTAAAAAAATATTATAAATATAAAATGTGCTAATATAATAAGCTTCCTTCGATGTAGAGATTAGAGATGATCAAATCAAGACTCTTTTGCTCTTTGCTATCATGTTTTTTAGGTTTGGACAGATTGAATTGCAAATAAAACTTAAATTGCCAAGTGGTAGGGATTGAAATATGTATGCTTTGCCCAAGTCATTTTTATGACCACAGGTTTGTGTGCAATTGTCAGACGTTTATGTAATTACAAATTATGCATTTTTGTATTATCTAGCACTCATGTCTACTCGCGTATTGTGATATTTACTCATAAAAATTATACAATGGCAGCTCTTAAGTGGAGGTAAGGTGTGTAGCTGTGTACTTTTTTATTATCATTGAGAATAAATAAAGGAATTTCATATACTTTCTTGCTTGCTTTTTTGTTATTCATTGCCTTGATTATTGCGTGTATTGTTTATGTGCTTCTAAGTGAGTAACTCAACTTGTATTGTCACTCTAAACTCAAGCATTAGTATTGGAAGAATTACAAAAAAATCTTATTTTTTAAATGATTGGGATGATACAAGTTAGAATATTTTACTTATTCTAAACAAGCTTAAATAGAACATCTAGTAAAAATACAAAAATAACAAAATAATAAAATGTTACTATTTATAATTTAAAAGTTTAATAAAATGAAAAATAAAGTAGAAGCAATGATGTAAAATTACATTTAAAGTGGGTCCTATTAAATCTACAATATACGAGAAATGGGATGGTATGAAATATTATTTAAATTGAATGGAACAAATTTAAACTATGAATACATTAAAATATGAAACATGAGATAAAATAATACAATTTATTTTACAACTTAAATAATAGATCGAGTAAATGATTGAGCATGGCAAAAAATTAAACAAAGAAATTAATTGACCATCGAAGTGAAGTTCGTCTTTAAGAGAAATTATAAGTGTACATGTGATTTACTTGTCGTCCAAGTGATATGACTTTCAACATTAACGATCATTGTTTATATATATAAACAAGTAGAATTTAATAAGATGACACAAGTCTCACATTTCGCTTGCATTGGTTTGGTACCGTGATTGATATAGTGCCTTACTTACTTTATCAAAATAGAGTTACTGAATGTAAGAATCGTAACTTGAAAAAAATTACGAATGTAATGCTATTAAGTTATGTGTTGCCATAAAACTTGTGGAGAAACTATTTTTCAGCTAACTACCTTTTAAATAAGGTACCTAGAAAAAATGACACATCAAACACCGTATAAATTATTTAAAAGAAGGGTACCTTCCTATAAATATTTACGAGTGTAAGAGTGTCTTGCTAAAGTATTTGTACCTATACCTAAGAAGGTGAAGATAGGTCCAAAAATGATAGATTTCATCTTTATTAGATATGCACGTAATAGTAGTGCTTATCGATTTCTTGTGCATGAGTCAAAGATCCCAAACATACACAAGAACACAATAATAGAATCAATAAATGCATCATCATTTGAACATGTATTTCTAGGTAAATCTCAAGGATAATCAACTTCATCTAAACAAATGAAGATAGTCAAATCGAAGAATCTGAACAAGAGATTGAGGATTGAACCCAGACGTAGCAAGAAGACTAGCATAAAAATGTCTTATGGTCCAGATTTTTTGCCTTACTAGGATCCAAGTGGATTTTTACAAGAAAATGTGAATCAGATGGATTAATTGATAAGTACAAGGCCCGACTTGTAATTAAGGGATACAAACAACGATATAACCTTGATTACTTTGATACTTATTCTTCTGTGATGTGATGACTGTATGAAAGTAGAGTCATTAACTCACTTTTTTACTTAATATTTTCTTATTTTATTCAATAAATAATATTTTGGGACTAAAAATATTAAAATATAAACTTTTTAGTGAAAAGGGCTAAAAATATAATTTTTGGGATTTCTTATGAATTTTTAATGCAAAGCCAACCAGGAGCTGTCACGTGGCCTGCCACGTAAGTATATGAGTTGATTGGGCAAGCCATATAGACGACATGTAAGTAGGGATAACAAATCGTAGATCGCCATGTGTAAGGAGGACAAATCATATGAAACATGTCTACACGGTATTCAATTTGAGTTCGGAGTGCGGTCAAACCTTTATGCCACGTGTCACCACTATACTCGTCCAGTTGTTCCACTTGTATGCTAGTCATCCGTTACTGTGAATTGTGTTGCATTGCTTGGCACTGACTTAGCATAAGTTAACTTAGATTGATCTCCCTTGCCACACGTCACACTCTAATTCAACCAGTGAATTTTCTCGTGCCACGTGTGTTATGATTGGCTAGCGTTATTGATTTTGCTTGTTTTGATCTCAATCCTTGATCTGAAACTGATCTGATAGTCTAGATTGCACTTGAGCTATATTTAAGCCACTAATCACCCTATAAACTACAGTTGAAGTCTCTATAGGCTCTACTGTTAAGGAATAACCAAGAAATATACCTTCATCACTTCTTGAATCAAACTTACTTAACTATTCTCGATCCTTAAGTATGTAGTATTTACTTCTAAAAACATGCATGAATTTTAGATTCCGTTTCTTACCTTTCCATATCTCATAAGAAGTTTGGTTTATACCTAGACAAAGATATACACAATTTATAATGTGACATATGGTGTTTATAACTTCATCCCAAAACCTTTTGGAGAATCCCTTGCCATGCAGCATTACTCTAAACATCTTCTGAAGTATCCTATTTTTCCTTTCAACTATTTCATTTTGTTAAGGTGTGATAGAAGCAAAAAATTCATGAAAAATACCATGTTCTTTGCAGAAGTTAGCATACTTGGTATTTTCAAACTTTTTCCATGGTATGTTCTCAGTCTTAATGGTTACTATTTTGTCACTTACATCAACATGTACTCTTGTACAATATAAGATGAAGAATTCAAAAGCATCTGACTTATCTTTAAGAAAGTCTACCCAAGTATAGTGAGAAAAGTCATATACTACAATCACGATATATTTCTTACCTCCAATACTTTCAGTTTTGATAAGACCCATGAGGTCAATATGTATCAATTACAATCTATTTGTTTACCCAATTGACATGGTCCATATACAGGTGTTTCAATATTTGGAAGAATAGGTAAACCACACACAGTCTCAGTTTTACTTAATCTAACTAGATATTTAAAATTCATATGACCTAACTTTTGTGTCATAAGATAGTTCAATCATTATTAGCTAGGTTACATGTTACTATAGGTAATGTGTTAATGCAATAACAATTTTCATTGGATTTAATTCCCTTAATCATACATTCACCCTTTTGATATGTTATAATGTAATGATTGTTCATAAATTGCACATTGAAATCATTGTAACATATTTGATTTATGCTAATCAAGTTTGCCAAAAGTCCTTCCACATATAAAACTTTATCAAGTTTAGGGATATCCTCTATTTTCACAAAACATTTCCTAACAATTTTAAATTGTTTACCATTACCAAAGGTAACTATCCCTTCATTATATTCTTCAAAGGTTTTAAACAAAGAATGGCTCCCAATAATGTGTCTAGAACATCTATTGTTAAAATACCTGAAGGTTTTGATTTAGCTTTAAATGCTATATAGGCCATAAAGTAGTGCAACTCAGACTTTTTAACCCATCCTCTCTCTTCAATTTTAGAAGTTTGAGTTACTGGTTTCTTAGGTTCCTTTTTTTTGTGTAATTCTTATAGTAAAAACTTTATGTTTGGGAATTTTTTGAGGTGTCCTAGAAAAATTTGTATTCGTGATAGAATCAGAGGTATAAATAAATCTAAACTTAGGTCTAATGTGTCATTTCCTATCACAATGATGAAAAAATAGGAACAAACTGAATTTTCTCAAAGTGAAAGGGTGCAAAAATTACCTCTCCTACCAATGCAACAATGGGTTTTACAAATTGAGTTTTGGATGATGAAGGTGTTGACTATTCATCTACATATCCAAGACCTTTCTTATCTCTATGTAGTTTTCCATAATCTAGGACTTTGGTAAATTTTTCAGAACCAATGGTTAAATTCCTTACCGTTTCTTTAGCAATATTAAGTTATTACTTAAGATTTTTGCTTTCATGATTGGTTTATGCAAACTCAAATTCAGCGCATTAATTTATTCAAAAATTTCTTTTTTATCTTTATCTAGGCTAGAGGAATTTGTTTTATGAATATTGATGATTTCATTAAGTTTAGTTACTTCAACAAGTAGCTTATCTCTCTCTTTCCTAGCACCTATACAATCTATGAATAGTTCATCATAATTCGATATATTAAACTTAGATTGAAAGATAGAATATTTTCACCTTCATTTTCTTCATCCAATTTACAGGTAGAGTCATTGTGGCGTGCTTTGGTAGTTACAATAAAGGCACGATAGTTAGTGCCATCATCATTTGAGTTACTAGCATTATCCTGCTTACTTTCTATGTCACTGAGTATAACATTAAAGACTTTTTCAACTTTCCTTTTATTGTTAACACATTCTGCAAAATTATGACCAAAGCCCCCATAATTAAAGTATTGAGGACTAGTGGGCCCAATTTTCTTACCATCAGAGCTAAGAGACTTGAGTTCCTTTGACTTTTGGTCCCTTGAACAATTGGATTGTCTCATGTTAAATTGATTATTCTATTGACCCTTCTTTTCAAGAACTTCTTAAATTTTTGTGTTAGCAAGACTATGACTCGTTATTCATATCCTCATAATTATCAAAAATGTCATTCTTGGAGCTTTTGAATGCCACATCCTTGTTTTTATTGGGTGCATCAAGATTAAGCTTAAATGTTTGGATTTCCCCAACAGGTTCATCAATGTTTAATATGTCCACATTATTGATTTCCTCTATTATTGTAACTTTCATCTTGTAATCTACTGTTAAGGAGCTTAGGAGTTTGCGTACTTGTATAGCTTGTGGAATTTTCTCACCAAGGTTAGAACAAGCATTAGTGATGTCACAAAAGTGAGCATAGAATTCACCAAAAGTCTTAGTGTTTCTCATTTAAATGGAATCAAACTAAGATGTTAGCAATCTCAATTTTGTTTGTTTCACTTGGAAAGCTCCCTTATGAGCAAAAACAAGTGCATTACATCCATCTTTAGTAGTCTCACAGTCGAAGATGTAACAAAACTTATCCATCAATAGTATAGTAAAGATTGATCTTAGATCTTTTTGGTTTTCCCTACTAAGCTTTAGCGGTCCAATCTTTTCTTGTCTTTATAATTGTTACATCAATTTTCATTATCAAATGTGGTTCTTAACCATTAAGAATAGCATCACATACTTTTTTACTTGTATGATAAAGGCTTGCATGCAAACCTTCCAATATGGGTAATTATACGCATCAAAGAGTGTGAGTCTAATAGATGACTCAACTTATTTCATTTGGTCCATTAGTAAGAGTGTGTGTTCCTAAGGATCAAACTTACTAAATGTGTCTATTATAGGTTCTGATACCAATGGAAAGTTTATAATATGGATCTAATTAACCTAAAGGGGAAGAATATGTTGTTTTTAGATTTTATCATTTTATAAATTAATAACCTAAACAATGTGACCACACATGCAATCACATATAAATATAAAGTGTGAAAATTAAAAAATAATACACCATATTTTTAGGTGAAACAACCTAGGCCATAACCATGACCTAAGAGAAAAATCATCGGTCCATTAGACCACTTTACTTTCCACTATGAAATCCAAATGTTCAAATACAAACTCGACCTTATGCTAGCCTCTCTAAAATAATGCCCCAATATACCTTAATTATGAACCCCTACTCTATTTTTACATTTTTCAATATTAGCGTAAGCAGTTTGTAAATCAATGTTCTAATAAGCTCTTTACCAATCAGACACGTTCACGAAAAAACTACAACTAGGGTTAGTACAAAAAATACAAATACCTATATGTGTTGTAGAATGGATTTAGTAATAAATAATCATAACTAGATAATTCAAAACATATATCAATTCAATAAAATCAACTAGTAAATCCTAGAACAAGCAGATTAAATACAAGTTTAATAAAAATAATTTCTTTAAAATTTAATAATTAAACCCAAATAATCATGATCACTCATACAATTATTGGATTTAAATATGAAATATCTTAATCAAGAAGATACTATTTGAACATGAAAAATATAAAACTATTAGACTAAAAAATATAGAAGTAAAACAAGCAAATCAATCACACTTTGTTATAATATATTAACTAATTTTCCACTAGTTATGCCTATTACCTTGTTTTTGATTAGTCATATTATTTAGCTAATGATTTTCCATTCCTTATAAATCAATATATATATATATATATATATATATATATATATATATATATATATATCTTAGTAGTATTAAGATTAGTTCAGACTTAATTATCCAAAGCCTATTAAAAATTTTAATGGAGTAAAAAGTTATTTTTAGAATACATCTTATTAAAATCATTGGAGCATATTTAAGAAAAAAATTAAGTAATAATTTGATAAATTGACTCAAGTTTAAATAAATATTTTAGCATAAAAATAATTTTAAATATTATGAATATATACTATTAAATGCATGAATGAGAGCAATCATATCTGTGATAGTTATAAAAGTTATACATGAAATATGACTCTCTATAACTCGAATATTTATTTGCCTTTACTTGTTAGAATTGATAATCTTAAGAGACTTGATAACGAGCTTAAAGACAAGTTTACATGCTAATATTTTATCCACGAAAATAACCAACGCTCATAATCCTTACAATATATATATTCCAAAATTAATACTAGACTTGCATTCATCCTCTTTGGTATTCATAACTTAAAATATTTCTTTAAATTTCTTATTATCACGAGAGACATGACAAAATTAATACTAGGCTTGCAATCATCCTTTTTTGTCCAAAAGTCATGATTGAGTTAAATATCATGTGATACAATTCATTTCACTAACTCACTAAAATATATTAGACATTTCATTCACTACTACAAATAAAGGCTTTTAAGTCAACTATTAACTTACTTAAAATTAGGTGACTTAAAATTTTAAGTATGTTCTAGGCTAGAACCGACTTAAAATTTTAAGTCGGTTAATGGTATAATTGACATAAAATAGTATATTCTTTTTAGACTTATTTTGGTTATTTTCTGCTAAGCTCACTGCATGTTTTCAATCACATAACTGCATAAAAAACCAAAATATGTTTAAAAGAGTTTTTAAATATTTTATTCATTGAAAAATTAAATATTAATTAATTACTTAAGACCTAAATTTATGATAAAAATAATTTATATACAATACATATATATATTTAACTTAATTACAATATCAATAAATATTATAAGATACCTATACCATTCAATATCATCATATTCTTCTTCTTGTGATCTTATAATTTCAAGTATGTGTTCTTCCCATTATTCTCATAAATCATCAAAAATTTGCATATCATAGCCCCACTTGCTCCAACCAAAGAATTACCTATATTTAAACTCAAAATAAGAATATAATATCATGAATTCACAAAAAATAACTTATATATGTTAAAAGAGTATATTAGTAAAAGAGATTACCACATCTTTAATTGACATGTTGATATTTGAGATGATTTTGCTTGTAAATTTCATGACAAAGTAATCACACATGACTCCATCATTTTGTTGTAGAACCTACAAAAAATAAATGTACACGGTTTATCAATTCGAACATCTTTATTATTCAATAGTAAAATTCATTAAATTATTAATATTTTATTGGTCCTATATAAGCTTATATTTCCATAACTTCTATGCCCTATCAAAGTTTAAAACAGTTAGTTCTTTATTGAATATTACAAAAAAAAAATAGAAGAAAAATAATTAGTTATAACTCTTACATTTCAACAACTACTTTTGTGTCTTTATTCAATTCTATGGAAGCTAGATCATAATACAAATATGATTGCCATATAGATCAAGAATAACCAACATCTAATGATCTTGGCCTCATTCAAACTTTAGTAGCCAATGGATTATTAACTTTTGATTTCTCTCAAGTATTAATGCCCTATCACATAATTGTTTAGCTTTGATGCTAACATCATGCTCTCGATAATAACATGTCTTATATAAAAGAAATATATATAAAAAATTAAACAATATAAATATAATTATATGTTCTACATAAATTAAAGTTATTTACTGATTGATGACTCACATTGTCCATACTTGAATTATACTTTAATAGATCTTTTGAAATTCAAATAATTAAAATATTAACTCAATCAATATATATATGATTGTTCAATGTCTAGGCTAGATATTTCTCTAGGAAGTGGCACAGTCCATCCATCATTTATGCTATTTTTGCTTGCAACAATAGTCATTAAAGAGCTCAGATTTCTATTGAAGTTTATGACATACTCATAATTATACTTTTTTCCATGGATTCTTCTCGAATGACTTAGTGCATGATGATTGTCCACTAGAAATAGATTTTCCACGAGATATTTGCTTTGCATCTCTTAAATGTTTTACACTTACCAATTTTGGTATAATAAACTAAAAATGATATATTATGTTAGTAACAATAAAATAATAATAATATAATACAAGTAGTAAAAAGAGTTTTATCTTAAGTAAATAGTACTATGTCAAAATTTAGCACAACTTGATTCGACGACCAAGCCGCATATTATCCAACAGTTTCTTGGACTATAGTAGCATCAGAAGGCACCAATAGTAGACAATGGTGGAGAAATGATTGATCAATTACTATTTACCAATGATTTGGAAAATATTTATTATAATTCTTTTAATCATTACTCAAATATTGTATCATTCCAATAGTAACATAGTCCGTAAATGATAGGTCTTTCAATAGAAATTTCACATTCTATAAAAATTTTAAGTGTTATATATAATAGAAAATAAAAATAGTATATTATCTATATAATCTTTAAATCTTACCACGAATGATTCATCAAATGGAAGAGAACTCCCATCTGGGGTATCCATTGGAAGGACATTCTCATCAAAGTATTTTTGTGATGGATGGTAAGAATGCATAGATTGCATTAGAGACATTAAACTATCATATGATTGCATTGGTATTAGCATACATGGGGGACCAATAATATGACTATATCTCATAGAGAACATAGGTTAGCTATGAGATTGCACAGGTGGCATGCCTATCATAGATGGTGGTATGCCTTGATTGTAGTATGGTGGAATGCTTGGCATGTGTTGTGATGCCCTAGCTTGGTAATTCTGAAAACTATGAAATTGCTTTAAATTAGCAATCTCACTTAACATTGTGGCCTTAAAGAAGTTCAATTCTTCTTCAACTTTATTCAACTTCTCTTTACTGACCATCTCAGGCCTTTATTTTGAAATATTGAAAAACTCTATACAACTATCATATTGGCTCCCCCTAACATGACCAAGATGACTAAGTCCAAATGCATAATATATCACATATTTTCTTGGTTGTTCGATTATTTCACCCATGTTTACTTGTTCTTGAACTATTCTCTACAAATAATAAAGCAATAGATTATATCATACATTATTACACCAATATGCAAAAATCATAACAAAGACTTTGTATCAAGTTAAATTACTAACCAACTTATTAAGTTGTTCATCTCCTTTTTTATTCATTGGTTTTGACTTTTTTTTTAGAGGTCTTTGTTTCTATATACAATTATAATCGGGTCATCAGTAATCCCAATTCACCTTCCTACATAAATTATATAAATTTATTAACCAATTTATTAACTTAAATTAGAGGAAAATAAATATAAAAATCGTTATAAATTAACAACTTATTATTATCATTCTTTGTCTAACTTCAGGATTTTATGACCTTCTAGTACGGTCAGGAAGAATATTCTACATTTGTATATTTTGATGTTATTCCTTAATGATTTGGAATTCATCCATACTTCTATAATATACAAAGTCTTTGGGTTCAATCTAGGGGTGATCTTCAGGGATTTTCAACAGTTCTTCTTCTTTAAGTGGTTCAAGTATGGAAACACATAATTTCTAGCCAATTTAGAAGTTTTGTATTCCTTTCATGTCTTATTTGCAATCTTGTTGCACTTGTTAATCCAATTGTCGGGAACTTTAAAACACTTCTTAAAAAAACACATTTTAAAGAAGATATAATATAAAAATGATATAGCATGTAATTAATTATAAAACAAAAAAGGCTTCCATAAATATTTTTCCATATCTTGTACTTTTCAGCATCTTTAACCTTACTCTAATTATTTATATTGATTGGTTTACTTGATTTCATAAGTGTAGAATAGAATATTGCAATTGTTGGTCATTTTCTTGTAATGGATCACCAGTTGCCTTAAATTGAACAAGTATTTTATCATCTGGATTAAGTGAAGCGTCAAGTATATTAACCCAATCCTTTCTTTTGAAATGCCTCAATGGATCATTTGGATCTACAATCTTTGACACCCTAGGATCCATGATCATCACATACATTAGGATTTTTTTTTTGAGAAATGACTAATATTGGAGAATGTATCAAGCATTTCATCATCTTCTAAAATATCACAATGATAGAACTATTTTTGTGGATGAGTTAATTTGATTACTCATGTACAATACTTGTTTTTCATGAAGTGCTAACATGAAAGGATCATCAATGTGACCTATCTTGGATAAGTTTACAAGGGTAAATCTAAAATCATCTATTTTATATCCAACATTGATAGCATCTTTGACCCAATCACACAAGAATACTGTGTCATAGAAGATTTCATAATCGAGTTCCTAAATTTCTTGAATTATACAATAATATGTTATATTAGAAAGTACATGATTACCATATTTTGAACTAGCAAGTTGCCTAGTTTGTGTAACCATCTTCACACCACTATTCTGGTTTATTCAAACTTTGTTCCTTACTTGTGTCGTAAACCTCGAACCATTAATTGTGAAAATAGAATATGATTTGACATTGAATTTTGGACCATGTGTAAGCCATTCTTTCTGTTATTTTATGATTGAGTTTATTGAGTTTATATATATGCATATAAAAAAGGTTAAATGTGTTTAAAACAAAGTTTTAAAACATTATATTGAATTATTAATGAATTCTTGTATGTGACACTTACATGGTTGCGAACCCAATTAATAAGCTTTTGCTTATGCTCATTATACAACCATTTTTCTCCTCTTTCTTTTATAACGAGAATCAGTCTTCAGTAAGTTTAAATGCATTCTATGATATTAAGCAAGTTATATCAATTACGTGTCATTAATAGCTAAATTAACAATAATTTTATTTTATATGAAAAGGTTGAACTTGTCATTACTTACTCTATGTACGGTTATGTCTCATAATTATTTACCAAAATGATTCAGTGTGCTTTTTCCCATCGAGTGCGATCAATGAAAAATTTCTTACTTCAAAGAAGCATAGAGTTACTTACTTAGATCATGTCACATTCTAAGAACAACTTGTGCATAATATTCTCAATTTCGGTGTAATCACTAAAGTATTCAAAACAAAACTCAATGGCCTCTTCAACAAAGTAATGTTCCACCATGCATCCTTCAGAAAAATTTCTATTATTTACATATCCTTTAAGAACTTGTATGTATCTCTCAAAAGGATACATCCACCTTAAGTAATTAGGACCACACAATTGAACTTGTCGAACTAAATGAACACACAATTGAACTTGTCGAACTAAATGAACACACAAGTGAATCATTATATCAAAAAAATGAGAGAAATATTTCTCAAGTACACACAAATTCTCCACAACACATTTATGTAAAGATTTTAACTCTCCAATTGATATAGATTTCTTACATGTTGTATTGAAGAATGAACAAAGAAAAATTATTGATAATCGAACATGTTTTGGAAGAATTGACCAAATAGAAATTTACAATAATTATTGCATAAAGATATGGCAGTCATGTGATTTTAATCCATAAAATTTCTTATCGATCGTAGACAAAAACATTCTTAAGTTGGATGAGTAACCATTAGGAACTTTCACACCCACCAAATATTTACAAAACACATCCTTCTCTTTTGTTGAGATTGTATATGATGTTGGTGGTAAGTATTTTTTATTCTTATCATTTTCCACTCTTTGTACCAATTCAGGTTGTATGCCTATTTTCTTTATACCCAATCTTACATTAATTCCATCATTCGTTTTTCCAAGTATATTAAGTAATGTACCAATAAAGCTCTTACAAACATTTTTCTCAATGTGCATGACATCTAAGGTGTGACAAATGTTTAGGTCTTTCCAATAAGGTAATTCCCAAAATATTGATTTTGTATTCCAAAAATCATGATCTACTGATTGAGTAACATTTTCATTTTCACCTTTTTTATTAGTTTACCTATTTCATTTTTCCTCTATTAGTGAGTATTCCTTTTTTTTCAACTTTACGTATTGTTTGAATGTCATATCATTCAATTAGTTAAATATCTCAACATCTAGCAAAGGTATGGGTGCAGGATCATGATTTTCTTCACCATCAAAATGTTTCTTTTTGTATCTAAACTTGTGTCCATATGGAAAAAATATTATATGTCTTATATAAGACATCTTTCGTCCATGAACAAGATAAGTTGCAGAAATGCCATCACTACAAATTAGGCATCGGATATAACCTTTTTTGTATATCCTGATAAGTTCTCATAGGCAAGAAAATCATTAATTGTCCATAAAAGGACTTCCCTCAAGTTAAAGTATTCTTCTTTATGTACATCATAAACATTTACACCATCATTCCACAACGTCTTTAAATCATCTATCAGAGGCTGCAAATACACATCAATATCAAGTCTGGGTTATTTCGGTACTAAGATCAATATTGTTAGCATCATGAATTTTATTTTCATACACAACTAGAGAGGAAGGTTGTATGTTACCATAATTACTGGAAATATCTATATCTACTACTAAGAGAACTATGTGGATTAATTCCATCAGTAACAATGGAAAAACGAAGATTGCATGGACCGTATGCAAATTGAGGGGATAAATTATCTACTACTTTCTAATTTGGAGAATCATAAGGATGTCATAGCATCTCATCATCAGATCGATTCTATGAATTCCAAGTCAAGATCTTTGATTTCTCTTTACTTTTGAACAACCTTTGAAAGCAAAGAATCGGAGGAAAGTACTAAAGAACCTTTGCTGGCATGCCTTTCTTGGGTGTTGTCTCATTTGTAACATGTTTTCATCTCAATTCTTTACACATCAGAAAATCATTTAATGTCTTATATTCTTTTATATAAAAAATGCAATCATTTGGACAAGCATGAATCTTATGATATTTCATGCCAAATCAACTAAGATATTTCTTCACTTTATACATTGAAGATGGAAACTCATTACTCTCAGGAAACATATCTATTAGTACATTTAGTATTTTTGTGAATCCTTTGTCAGAAAAACCATTTTTTGCCTTCACATTGTACAAACGAACCAATTTTGATATTTTAGTGTATTTATTTCACTCTGGATACAACGGCTTTTTGGCATCTTCTAAATTTTTTTTAAAGGTTTCGAGATCATCCTTATGTAGTTCATTTTCAACAGCATGAAACATATTTTTTGTCTCTACATTATGTTTGGAGTGTCTATTGTGATAAGATGTATATAATTCACTCATATTCTTATTTATCTCTTCCCATGAGTATTATCAATATTTTCTCCATAATAATACCAACATTTATATTTCAAAAGAATATCACTATGGATAAGGTGATACTTAACCTCATCAACATTATGAAATTTCTCATTTTTATATTTAACACATGAGCATCAAATCATACTAATTTCATTATTACTATTTCTATGAGCAAATTCCAAGAAAGTTCTCCAGAAATATAGTCGTGTTCAATTCTACATTTTGATATCCAAGATTTTTCCATTTTATATTGATGACATTAAACATATTAAATATATATCCAATAAAATATAAATATATTAATCATCAATATATTTAAGCTGTTATTATATATAAAGTTATAAATTATTAAAATATGCATCAAAACATCATATAAAATAAATATTAAATCCAAATAATATTAACAATATATAATATTAATTAATAAACTCCTTATAATATTAAGGATATATAATAATTTATATACATATATAACATTTAATATTATAATATATATAAAAAAGCATGTAATAATAATAAGTTTAAAAAAATTTAAATTTAAAATAAATTAATATATATAAAACATGAAATATAATGTATATATATATATATATATAAAATAATTTATTCTTGAATAATAACATGAAATACATACAATGATAATAATTTTAAACTGCAATAAAATTAGTTAAAATAAATAAATAAATAAATACATTCTTTTTTTCTAAGTTTGAATAAAAATACACAACCTACATAACACAAAAAAAAAATACAAATAATCAATAACACATAATATACAATAAAATAAAAAAATAATTTTACAAAAATTATATAAAAATATAAAATATCAATAATAAGTAAGAAAATGAAGAAAAATAATGTTTGTTAAGTGAGAAAGTAAAAGAAAATGGGTAAGAAAAAATGAGTATTAATAGTGGATATATATCAGAAATTGAAAATGAATGAAAATCCCAACTGATAGCATCGAAAATGGTGGTAGAAAGTGGCAAAGAAATTTGAGCAGCACATAATTTTTTGGAGAAAATAAGGAGACAAGTAAAAAATGTTTACAAATAGTGGAAGAAGAGAAAGGAAAAAGAAGAAGACATATAGTGTCAGGTTGACACGTAAGATCGATGCTACATATGGACGTTAACAGATGTGAATCCATGTGTAGGGTTAGTTTCAACCGATGCAAAATTACGAGTCGATTGGTTACATGTTGATTTGCATCGATTGACGTATACAACCTATATTACGTTCAACATGTAGCATTGATTAACCTGTTTTTAATTTTTTATATAATTTTTAAGTTGGTTTATAAATATATTAACTTAAAATTCGTTATAAGTTAGTTTTTAAAAAACCAATTTTAAATCCTGACTTAAATATTTTTTATTGTAGTAATAATTCTACACATTATAGTAGATCTTGTTATTATGATAACAATATTTTTATTAATAGAAACTCTATATTAATAAAATAAATATTTAATTTTCTGGAATTAGTTTTTCTTCTTCCCAAATATCAATTAAAAAAATGACATAAAAATCATTTTATCTCGTATAGTTAATTACCATTTATGTATAAGGATAAGGATTCTATATATCCCATTTTTTACCATAATTATGTCGTGGGCATGAAATTAAAATTATATGAGTAATAACACGGAGAATAAGGGTCTTCAATGCCCAGAAGCAAACAATGTGGCCTCTTCACCAATATACTTTTCAGAAAGAGCAGCTTTTGATATGGAAATAGAACATCTCTTATTTATGGGAATCTCAGTTTTTACATGGAAACAAGCTCATCATAGATGTCTTAAGCTTGCTGCTTCTCTTGTTCACTTTGGTATATCTCGCCATCATGTTGTAAGTAACTTCTCACTTTATTTAATACTTTGCATTTTTTTTTATTTACATCAAACAATTATATTATGTGACATTAGAACATGTGATTTGAATTAAAGATCATTAAAACAATTTGATTCATGTACCATAATATTATTAAGTATTCTCCTAATAACTTAAATTTTTTTTTAAAAATTTTTTTTAATCAAAACCGAAGATTTTGTATTCAAATCTCCAAATTTAATAAAATCAATTATTAAATTACATAAAATTAACATTTATGTGAGAGCGCATAAAAATATATTATTAATACTTCTAATAATTTAAGTTTTTAAAATTTTATTTTTCAAGACTCTTAGTTCAATTTTTTAGATAATATATGTTAGAAACTCATGATTAATTCAACCCAATAAAATGTCATTAAATTAAGAGTTGTGTAAGTTTATAAGTAGTTTTATTATTTGGTTTGGAGGATAAAGATAATTAACAATATATATTAATTATACTTTATGAGAAAGATGCAGCGCTAGTTTAAGTTACCAGGAAAATCTATTTTCAGTTGCCTAAGTAGGTTGGGTTTTGTCTATTACCTTGAACTGCATTAGTATATATATTTTTTTTGTGAGTACAAAGAAATATATTTGAATTAAAATTACTTTAAAATAAAAAATACATGAACAAACACATATTTGCAAATCTAGTCATTTTATATGTACCTACTTGTATAATAGTTATTAAAAAAAAAACACTTGCTGGCTTCTTGAGTGGTTGTGAATCACAGATTTATGTCACTAACCTTTTAAATTATTTACAAATTTTTCACAAATTAACTTTTAATTTTAAAAAAAAGTTGTTTAAGTTAATAGTTTTATTTTATTTTATTTAAAGATTTCTTTTTAATTTTTATTTATTATATTAAAAGGTTAAATTGAATATTCCATATATAATTACTTTCTGCTAAATTTGTTAATACAATGGATGAAAGTTCTTAAATCCAATACATACCATTAATAAATTAGGAAATGTTTTTTAACAAATGAAAAATTAAGAATATATTTACAGCTGGCACAATAAATTTGAAAAAAAATTAAAGTTTATTGCTGAATAAAATAATTTATTTGGGGTGCATGCCACGTTATGATTGCGATAACTACGTCAACATACTGTAGCTGATTATATCATTTTCCCATTTAGAACAATGACATTGACTTTGAATTTAATATAATTATAAATTAATACATATTATTTTATTATTTACATATTTACTTTTGATAAAGATATATTAATTTTTCTTTTTGGTTACAACTTACAACACACCGTGAGTAATGCCCATTTACTTTAAAGTATTTATATTTATGTTTTAATATGTTTTTTCTTTTATTCTTAATCAGTATTTTTTAACTACTACTATTTAATTTATTACATTTATTTTAATAAATTAAAATATTTTAAAGGTATTATTATTATTATAAAAATTTATAAAAATAGATAATAAAAAAATTAAAATTATTAATTAAAAATATATTAAAATAAAAATAAAGGTACCTAAGAGTACCAGCCGTAGAGTAATATATTATTATTTTATATGTACTATACTAGTGCGATATATATATATATATATATATATATATAAAAGTTTTTGCGATCTGAATGTACTTCCTCCTTCTAGTTCTATATTTACTAATAAAAATTAGTTAACTAGAAGATAAATTTGTAAAGGCCCAATGCTTCTAAAACCTTTATTTTAATATTTTAATCAAGTGGGATTTGTTGATGTATTTTGGTATACAAAATTTTACATATTTAAAAAAATTTAAGTTGAAGAATTAATTAATTCATTTTTAAGTTCAAAATCAAATGGATCAATTTTTAAACACAATTTTTATTGGTTTTGAAACTTAAAAAAAAATGAAAAATCATATTCTATTTTCACTTTCAGAAGAAAATTAATATAACTTTTTATCAAATGGGTTTTTGTTTTTCTTTCAAAATAAATTGAAAAACATAAAATTAATTTCAAATATATAAATACAAAACTTAAAAACAGATTTAATTATAAAACGAGTCATAAAAAAGTTGGGAGGATATATTGTTACATCATGTATATGTATATTATATATGAGACATGGTTAATGATGTTTTTACACACCTTATTATGTCAATAGTTGAGGTTTATTAGGAGGAGTAGAAAGAAATATTATAATTCTTTATATTTTAACCGTTTAAGCATAATGTTTTATGTAATATTTTGTATCCATTCTTATATATATAGGGATATAATTAGTATTTATACAATATTATATACTTTTTTTATACTCCTATATCTTGTTCAAAATTTAAAAAATCAATTCTCGACATATAAAGTTTAATTGTTAAAATATGAACAAAATGTGACGAATGTAACAAATTATGTAGAATTTTTTTAGTCAATAATTCTGTCTCGTATTTATACAGCATAATAACATTGGGTAGGTTTGGAATCCTTTAAGCTGGATCTATTTATTAAATTAATAATAACTTATTAATAGTTAAAATATTGAAAGAAAATTAGATTATAATTATTTATTTTTCTTTATACAAGACTATTTATCTTAGATTCTTAAATAACATAAACAATAATATTTATATTTAAGTTAATTATTTTAAAGTTTTTTATAAATTAAGTAAATAAATTAATAAATTATTAGCAACTAAAATATCGATAATTATTTAAATTAAAATTGTTTATTTTTTATATAATATTATTTATCTTAACTAACATAAAAAATTATCATCTTTTTAGTTTAATTATCTTAATTAAGTTTTATTTTTTTATCCATTAAGTAGTATAAATTAAATGATAAATTATTAGTAATTAAAATATTAATAATATTTTAGGTAATAATTATTTATCTTTTTATATAAGATTATTTGATTTAATTAATATGTATATATATTTTTGTATTTATTATCTTAAATATTATTTTTTTATTGATTAAATAATAAATTAATATATGCAACTCTTACTGGTTAAAAAAAATTAAAACACTTTGTCTAGTAGCATAATTTGCAAGTGCAAACCAATCCACCTCAACAAGAGTGAATCACTTATAGATGATGACTACGATCTGTTTTCTTGATAAAGTATAAATTATATTTTTCTTATCTTTTATTTCTTTTTAATAGAAATCATACAGGAAAAAAAAAACGGGGGGAAAGAAGGAGAGAAATCAGAGACTATTTAGCTAATTATAGACAGAGTTTATTATATATTTATTTGTTTAACATTTGTGTCCCTCTTTCTTTTTCTATTTTTATATATTTTTTATAAACACACAAAAATATAAATATTATTTTTATTTGTTTAATTTTCTTTAATCATCTTGATTATATCATTCAATTCATAAAAACTTTAATTTATATCATTATGTGAGTCTTCATATAACATTTCACAATATAAATTATTATTATAATAAATATATCATTTAATTATTTAAATTATTTCAAATCTTCTACTAACATGAAGTGTGCTATCATATACAAAAGAATACTCAGTCTTATTTGTTCTCATTCATTGTAGTACTTAACTGAATCAATTGATGTCTTATTTCTTCCTAAAACATTAAACCAAAATATTTAATTGTACTTATATTTAGAAAATACTAAAAATCTTTCACATTTTACCCTTATTCATGGCTAATGTCATTTCTTTATTATGTATATCTTCCTCATCGTAATTGTTAAAAGTGGCACCGGGGGAACCATGTAGGGTCAGGATGGGTACTAGCTCCCTCTTAACCAAAAGGCCCCAATTCTTGATGGAATGGTATACCAAAAGTCCTGCCCTTCCATCCCTTGGATAGATAGGGGAGAATGGCAAAGCTTTTTTTTTTTCAGTTCTTTCATATCATAAGAGTTAAAAATTTATCTTGTAGTAAAAATATAAAAACTTAATATAATATATGTTATTTTTATAATTATACAATTTAAGAAAATCATAAATATTATATTATAATATATTTTTTAGACCATGAACTTTCAACTTAGTTTTAGCCCAAGTTTTTATTTAAATTAAAACAATACTTAATTTGATGTGAAGTAGAAAAAAATTTGAAAGGAAATTTTTATCTCAGTACTTGATAGCATAAAGCCATAATTTGGCCAAATTTAAGAATATATAGTACAAAAAATTATTATTTATTTTGTAACATTTGCACATATAATAACTAAAGTTTCTATTAATGATGATTTTTGTCAATATTAAATGTGATTGTTTTTCGTAGATCTACGAAATCGAAAAACTTATTAGGATTTTGAACCATCGTGGAGGATAATCTTTGGTTTTCTGATTCTTAAGTCAATAATGAGATTGATGAAAATAGAAGAGATATATGTCTCATTCTGTGATGAAGAGAAAATAGAATGTTTGGCTATAATAGTTAATTACGACTTGTAATTTATGTCTGAATATGTATTGTTGTCAATATATATAATTATAAATATATATAAGGAGTAGAGCTAACCTGATACATATCCCACACCTATGACAAAAAACTTATTGTATCATCGTGGTTATCTCTTTAGGATAATTAAGGGATAATTTAATTGAAAATTTTGAAGTGTAGATGATACCGTGGAAGTAATGTAGATATCTTAGCCAATAAGACAACAATTTGGACTTGAAGGCATCAATTTGGACTACGTAGTAGGTTAGGTAACAATCTGGACTATGCAACTAACAAGGTAGCCCATTTTGGCTACAAGTGGGTGCTACAACGCTTTAGGCATTGGAAGATGTTGTAGGGAGTCTTTGTTAATGAAAAATGGTTCCAAATCTTGTAACTCAGAAAGACAATCTATAATGGTCAAGAATATGTTCTTTATTGTGTCGAGGTGGAGATATGGTTCCATCCTTTGAAGTTTTCTATGCATTCAAAAGGGTCATTATTACTATCATAAGTGCCCATGTTGGGCATCTTGAATTTATAAGAGAGTGGAGTTACCATGACTTCTACTATGAATAGGGACCTGATAGAGACAATTAGGTTTGAGAGTCAACCTTTGTTTTAACTCTTATAGTTTCACAACAATTCATTCAATAGTTGGATAAAGGATTTTTGATATATTCTCCCAAGGGATTATCCCTTGAATGGCCATAGATCATTAAGGTTGCATGGCCAACATAAGTTGTTTGGAAAAAGCAGCCTTGTTTGTGGACCTCGAAATAATTATTGATGCAGTGTACCAACACATGTCCCACATTGCTTAGAAAGTTAAATGGTGATGTGTTTATAAGGGGTGAGCATTCTCCAAATGGCATGATAGTTTTAAGGTTTCTCCCTAAAAGCAAATTCATGGGCCTATTAAACTGCAGTTATGGACCAAAGCAGACAATATTGTGCCACATGGAATGGGTACCATACCTTTGTAAGCAAAGGGATTAACCCTTTTTGTATCAATTGGTCTCAAATTCATGACCCTACTGAGCCATATGTGATTGCATTCTTATAAGGACGTAAGACTCTCTAAGTAGGAGTGTATGATGCAGTGCGCCAACACACGTCCCACATTGCTTAAGAAGCTAAGTGGTGATGTGCTTATAAGGTATAAGAACTCTCTAAATGGCATGACACATTTTGGGGTTTCTCCCTAGAAGAAAAACTCTGAATTCCCGTTGAACTATCAAGTCATAACCATGGGACCACCAAACTTACAGTTAAAGACCAAATGAGACAATATCATGCCATATGGAATAGGTCCTACCCTACTATAAACGGATGGATTAACCCTCATGTATCAATTTTACAGATCATGATGGACATAAGTAGTTGAATTTTGTGTTAATCGATTTAAGAAAGATGGTAGGAGGGACAATGTTTGAGCATTCATGGCCTAACAACTTTGGATAGTCTAAGTGGAATCTATCTAATAGGCCTTAGGACTCGAGTCCCATTATAGTTTATCACCTCGCAGTTAGACCTTGCCTAGATGTATGTTTAACCTTATGCATTTTGGGAATTAGAGGATGTCATATAGACTTCTCCTGGGACAAGTATCAGTTCAAGAGTTGATGGCTTTGGTCGGAACTCTATGATAATCTTGAGAGTATTTTCCACCATGTTTAGAAGAGCTAAAGCCAAAGTTCCCCTTCTTTAGGTTGGTCGAGCACCTTCTAGGTGGGCAAGCACCAGTGTAGGATCTATAGCTTTAGTAGGTCATAAGAGAGACAATAGGATTAGTGGATAGATGGCCTTGTACTATGTGGTGCTAATAGCGTATGACCACCGTGCATAACCATATATGTAAGATCTACATCTTTAGCTAGTCACAACAAAGCTAGAAAACATGTGGAAGGATGGGCTATTGGTCGATTGTTTAGAACTCATGATTATCAGTTGGGGATCTGAGCATTTGAACTAGTTAATGCATTTATAGTTTCTCTTAGAAGTTCAAAGGATCAATTTTGTAGATGTAGTAAATCAAATGGATATGAACCTTTCTCTTGGAAAACAATACAACTCCTTGGTCTCTATCCATAGCCTATGTATTTTGCAAATGAAGAAGTTGAGAACATTAAAAATTCCTAAAGTTTTAATTTTTTTAACCTAATAGAACATACTCATTTCATAGAGATGGTGTCAAATGTAGATGCCAAGTTTTATTAACACTAGGTAGGATCGTTCTCGTGGATATATGAGATAGAACAATTCGTTAGAACCTTGAACTACCTTAAAGGTGGTGGCTTTTGGCCTTTTGATGCTTAAATCGGTAATAAACTTGATAAAGATAGATGAGATCTATGTCTATGATGAAGAAAAAATAGAATGTTTAGTTATAGTAGTTACTTATAACTTATAAATGATTTTGTACATTTGTATATATATATAGGAAATAAAGTTAAGCTGATACATATCCCTTATTCATGTCGATAGATTTGTTATAACATCGGGATTATTTCTTTAGAACAATTAGAGGATAATTATTAGTCATTTATTTCTTTATTGAATATCATATAATCACATTTATTTAATAACTCAATGCTTACTCAACTAGCACATAAGGGTTTTGTTGATTAGGTCACTCTTTATTTAACATATAAGATGTAATAAATTACACTCAGCAGTTTCTAAACATCTTTTTATATTGAGAAACTCTAAAAACATATAACTTTACACTCACATTAATCCTTGTATGTTAAATTATAAAACAACTTTAAAATTATGAACTTGTTCATTTTTAAGAATATTTTATCATGTAACATATCATAAGTGGTATGATTGTAAATATATATATATATATATATATTGTATTAACATATAAATGTTTGACATGTGTTGGAGAAGTTTCTTATTAGAATCCTATGCCAATTTTATGATAAAGAGAAAAAAAAATCTTAGGGAAAATTAAAAAAAAATATTATAATAACAAAAATATTATTTTAATAATATTGAAATGAGTTTAATTAAACAAATTTAAATGATTATAATTCAACTTGAACGACATTCAATATGAAAAAATGATTTGTATTTTTTAATAATAAAATATATAATCTGGACATAAACGTGATATAGTTTTGTTACATATGTTAAGTCCCTTATTTTTGTTGTTTTCAAACTATATAAATAAAAATTATTGAACATATATATTGATTATGCATTTAATAAAATATAAGCATTAATTGAAAATTTTAAAAGAAACCTAAGTTACATTATAAAAAAAAACTTGTAAGGACTATGAGTGTTGGTAATTTTCGTGGATAAAATATTTACCTATAAATTTGTTTTTAGGCCTTTATCAACTCTATCAAGAAAAATTAAAAAAATGCTCGAGTTTTAGATAATCGTGCTTCAAGTATATCTTTTATAACTACGACACATAAAATTGTATTCATGCATTTGGTAATACATGTTCATAAATCTGAAATTATTTTTGGTGCTAAAATATTTATTTAAATTTGAATCGATTTATGAAATTATAAATTAATTATCTCTTAGATAGATATGTTTAAATATTTTTAAAATGTGTTTTAAAAATAATTTTTTAAAACTTTGATTAATGAAGTCCAAAATATTTTAATTCTAATGCTAATGTGTTATCTATATATATATATATATATATATAGATAGATAGATAATATAAGCGTTAAAGGGGATGGTGAAAAAAAAAGGTTGCAAATTGTGTTGAAAAGAAAAAAATTGAAAACAAACTTTCATTATCATTGCTGTTAGAAGAACGTAGGAGTCATATAAGTAACATATATATATTTAAGTAGAGTTATTTATTGGAAGAGATATTAATTGATATAATCATAAATTGATGATTTTTTTTAATTTTTATATTTATTAGTTTATTTATTTCATATTCATATAACTTATTCTATTATTAGTATCTTGTACATTTAAATGAAATAATTGTATAAGTAATCATAATTATTTGATTTAATTATTAAATATTAAAGAAGTTATTTTTAGTGAAGTTAGGCGTAATCTTTTTGCTCTAAAATTTTCTAGTTAATTTGATTTAAGTGACATATATTTTGAATCATCTAGTTAGGATTATTTATTGTTAAATATGTTCTAGAACACACACGTGTACTTGTGTTTTTGTTCTAACCCTTTTGCAGCTAATTCGTGGACATTGAATCTTTCATGAATTATCTGCTCCCATCACATCTCAACAAAATGGAGTAATTAAAAGAAGAAAAAAAGATATTCAAGAGATGACAAGAGTATTGTTGCATGCCAAGGGAGTTTCTAAAAGGTTTTAAGCTAAAATTATAAACACCAAATGTCACATTATAAATCTTGTGTATTTTTTCCTAGGTATAAACCAAACCCCTTATGAGATATGGAGAGATAAAAAAACTCAATCTAAAATTCATGAATGTTTTCAAAAGTAAATGCTACATACTTAGGGATCAAGAATAGTTGGGCAAGTTTGATTTAAGAAGTGATGAAAATGATGCATGTAAGTAGATTACAAGTGAAAAAATTGGTAATGAAGAAAATTTTACAAGTGAATAAAATAAATAAATTAAAGTTCATTTTAATAAGAAATGTTTCAAAAACTTTTAAACATAAGGATAAATTATGAATATTTATTTTTTAGATTAAAATATTTAAAAAAATTAATCGTTAAAAAAATTATAAAAACATAAATATTGATTAAAATTCATAAAATAATATATTAGAAAATTCATATAATTAAATGAAATAAATAAAAAATAAAATCAATCTCAAAAATAGATATAAGAAGTCAAATTTATTTCATTGCCAAGAGATTTGATTTCTTCTACCCAAAAATAATAGAACATTTTATTCACTTTATTTTTCAATTTTTTCTTTATATTTCAAAAATAAATTCAAATTATGTTTGATATTTACTTTTGAAATACTTACGTAGTTTTTTATATTTTTATTATTGTATTGTAATATTTGGTTGAAAACGAGATTCATTTTATATTAAATCATATATGAAAGTATACACTTAGTAATAAAGTGTAACTATTAAGATTTATCTTATTTAATAATAATGATAAATTTTATTTTTAATATATTTTTATTATAGTAATAACATATATAGTATGAGTGGGGATAGAGAATGCCTAATTGTTTATAGATGTGGATGAAGTTAGTATAACAAAAAGAAATGGTTTGAAGATTTTAAAAGTTAAGTAAAAAAAAAATTAATTCAAATTATAAGCACTTATTTTAAATGTGGGATACGAGGATTGAAAATTTAACTTTTAAGGAAAATACAATCTTACTAATTAAATTATATGAACATAATTAAATAATTTTAAGTGGTATACTAGAGTAGAGGCATTTTATTTTATTTTATTGGCCCTTATTCAAGATTTATGATGCTATAAAATTTAAAAATAATTAAATTTTATCTGATTTAGATAAATATCAATAAACTTTTTAAAATTTTATGAATTATATTAACTGGTTATCAAAAATAATATTTTCTAGTAATCAATTACCTAAAGTTTTAAAGATTATAAAAAAAATCTCATCATTATAATAATAATATATTTAAATATCAATCTCTCAAAAAAAAAAATTATTTAATGATATTATTTTTTAAATTAATGAAAATTTGATATTTACGTTTTGATTTTGAATGGGTTTAGTATTTAAAGCCAAATTTTCAGATAAAAAAACAAGTAGACTTTAAGAAGATTGCACGAGTCTCACATTTCGCTCACATTGTTTCGGCGCCATGATTGAGCTTCCAACTTCCTACTTTCATTCATTTCATAAAAAACGTTGATAGTTTCCTTGTCACATATCATGCGCAATAATCACACCTTTAATTATTTTTTTAAAATATTTATATTATTTACACATTAATAATTATAAATCAAATCTAAAATATTTTATAGTTGAATATATACCAAACTCTAATCATACACAAATAATCACTAATATTTATAAGTATAATTTTTATTATTATATATATTTAAATAATATTGTAAAACTCATACACATTACATATCAAACTCTTAATCAATTTTAAATTTGTGTGCTTAATAAAAAAGTTTTTCTAAAATTATAAAAAATAATATCTTTAAAATTTATAACAATAAATATAATACTTTAATAATATTAAAAGAATTTGATAAATATAACACTCTAATAACTAAAATTTTATTTATAAAAAATTAAAATAAGTTACATATTACTTAAGTGTTCTTCATATATAATGTCGACAGTGCTTATATATAGGAATGTAAATCTAGCATAATTTGTATAAATCCTCATCACTTACCCGACATCGGGTATGTTACTCTTCCAATTAATTACATACTCATGATTTGGAATCCAATAAGAATATGTTAGTGCGTATATAAATTATTAACTGATACCAAACTTAAGAATAGTAATTAATCATCTGATTTTAGGTTCGAGTTCAAAAAAATATAAATTTAAGGACAAATTTGTCTTACGAATGAGAGAGTGATGTGTCACTTGTTTGATTACGATCTATCTCTTGGTTTACGTATCTATATCTCTGGTTAGAATTTGAATTTTGAATTAAATATAATAGATTGAACAAAGGATAGTTGGTATCCACTACTAACATTTTAAACTTTTTAAGAATGATTAATTATTATTCATAAATTTGGTATTAATATAACATATACATATATTATATACCATTAATATATTATTTTAAAATAAATTCAATTATATATACGTATTGCCCCAAACGCGCGCATGCTACATGTACTTTGGTATTCATAACTTGAAATATTTGTTTAATTTTCTAATTATCACGAGAGACATGACAAAATTAATACTAGACTTGCAGTAATTCATCCTCTTTCGTGCAAAAAAAAGTCATGCGTTTAATATGATGTGAGACAATTCATTCCACATGTCAGAGTAAATTTTGTTATTGTTGTAATAATATTTTTATTTTTAAAAAATTTATATTGTTATTACAAATTAAAATATTTAATTGTTTTAAAATTGATATTTAAAACAAAAAATGACGACATAAAGTTGATTTTATCTCTTATAGTTAACTACCATTTATTATATATTAATTTAATTGCTATTAATGGTTGTCCAAGTCAGGAAGCGATAGAGAGATAGGTATAAGGATTCTATATATATATCCCATTTCTGATGATAAATATGTCGTGGATATGAAAATCAAATTATATGAGTAATAATATGGAGAATAAGGGTTTTCAATGCTCAGAAGACAACTATGTGGCCTTGTCACCTATATACTTTTTAGAAAGAGCAGCTATTGAATATGGAAATAGAACATCTCTTATTTATGGGAAGCTCAGTTTTACATGGAAACAAACTCATCAAAGATGTCTTAAGCTTGCTGCTTCTCTTGTTCACTTTGGTATATCTCGCCAGCACGTTGTATGTAACTTCTCACTTTATTCAATACTTTACCTTCGTTTTTTTATTTGAAATTTAAATTAAACATTATTATAACAATTTGTTATCATTCCCAGGATAAACTAAGCTTTTAAAAAAGAATTGATTTTTCAAAAAAATTTAACATACATGATATTATAATTGGAGATTTTGTGTTCAAATTCTAATAATTCTGATTGTTAAATTGAAATATTTAGCATGCTTAGTGCATATAGTTAACACTTGTATAAGAGAGGGATAGATGTATAAAAGTTTACTAATAACTTAAATTTTTAGGATATTTAATTTATACAATTTTTTATATCATATATGTGCATTAAACCTTATAATGGAAGGATGGAGTGCTAATTGAAGAACTCAAATGACAGAAAAATCAATTTCCAATTGCATATAACACCTATTCTTGGGTTTTATAGATTGTCTTATAATATAATATTACATATATGCTTATTTTAGAGAATTCAAAAAATATATATTTAAATCTCGTTTTGTTTTGTAATATAATGATATATGTGTATACGTGCGCACAAACTCACACAAAAAATTGATAGATGCATAAACATACTTCTAATCATTTTCTCAAAAAATTAAGTTTTTAAAAGATTTGATTTTCAAACAACTTCTAACATAATATAAAAATTGTAGTTTTGTATTCAAATCGTAATAAACCCAATTGTTAAATTGAAGTGATTAATATGCTTAGTGTATAGTGTTAACACTTATGAAATGAGTGATAGAATATAAAATTATCGTTAATATTTATTCAAAATAACTTATAGCACACTTTTTTTAAAATAATAATCATGAATTAAATCTTAGGATAGAAGGATGGAATGCTGGTTTAAGGAGCCAATGATAGAAAAATCCAACATTTATTGGCTTTTTAATGATTTTCTTATATTGTAATAATAAATATACTTCTTGGGAGAGTTGAAAGAGCATATATTTACTTAAATTTTGATTTATTAGAAAGTTGTTGTTTAAGTTAATAGTTTTGTTAGCTTCTGTTTAATTTTTATTTATTATACAAAGTTAATAAAAAATGAGATATATTAAATTGAATCTCACGCAATCATTTTTCTATTAAATTTGTTAGTAAAAGTAATGATTTTTTTTTAATTGAATACATATCATTAATAAATTTGAAAATATTTTTTAGTAAATGAAAAGTTAAGAATAAATTTAGAATCGGATAAATAAATTTGAAAAAAAAGTTTATTATTGAATAAAAGAATACCTATTCGTTTGATAAAATAAAATAAAAGACTAATTTTTTTTATAATTAATGGTTTAAGTTTTTTTTTCACAAAAAGGGGGAATTATATAGCAAACATTAAAGAAAAGGCAAGAAACTAAAAAAAAAACGTAATAGAAAAATTCCTTTAATCAAATAAAGGAATTATAATGATATTATTTTATACGTGTAAATATGAGATTTTTTAGGAAAAAAACAAAATACTATATTAGTTTTATTACGTGACTATTTTGCTAAGGAATCTATATCAGATTATGGGTGTGAATGTATGACACCACATAATGATATTTAAAAATGATATAAATATATAAATAAATATTAATTATTTATCATTAAAAATCTTATGATTTTATTAAAAAAAATTACTAATTAACAAATAAATACGGTATAATTAAAAATGAAATATAAAACGACAAGAATGACACCTTGAAAATATTGAGTATCAATTAAATTATTTATTTGGGATTCACACCACGTTATGATTGCACGTTGCCAGGTCTTTTAATTATTGATATTGGAAAATAACGGAGTCAATGTACAACTTGTTGATCAGGGTAGATGACTTGTACCCTTTAAAACATTGACATTGACATTGACTTTGACTTTAATATAATTATAAATTAATACATATTATTCTACTATTTACATGCTTATTTTTTTTATAAAACAAATATATTAGTTTTTTTTCTTTTGGTTACAATACACATCTTATGTGTAATGCCCCATTAATTACTAGAATAATATATTATTTATTTTACATCCACTATACTGTACTAGTAGTGCGCTCTGTTTGCTTTCTGAATGTACTTCCTCCTTTTATATTTACTAATAAAAATTAGTTAACTAGAAGATAAATTTTTAAACGCCTAATGCTTCCAAAATCTTTATTTAATATTTTAATTAAATGGGATTTATAGATTTATTTTGATAATACAATTTAACATATATCTTATTTTTAAATTCAAATTTTTAAGATTAATATAACATGATTCATGATTTAACTTTTTATACACTTCATTGTCTTGGAAGGGAGAGAGATTACCGTTATTTAAATCTTAACCATTTGAAAAAATATATAATATTTTATAAAAAGTGATTGTTGGAAAAAGAACTTGCATCAACAGTGATCGTATCCATCTTCGTCATCGTATTCATCGTAATCATGATTAATATTATATAATTTTTATATATTCTTATATTTTGTTTAAATATAAAGAATCAATTATTTTAAATTATTTATAAATTTTAATAGTTAAATATAACTAAAATACGATGAATGTAATAATAAATCGCTTAGTAATTTCTAGTCCAATAATTCCATCCCCGTGTATACGGCATAATATCACTGGGTAGGTTCGAAAGTCGATCTATTTAGTGGTGTTTGCAAACTACGTTGAACGTACGTATGCATGCTTAGTCAAAAATGTAATTCGGTAAAACATAAAACAATATTATTTGTTTTTGGTTAACTATCTTTTAAGTCTTTTATTATCGATCAAGTAATATAAATCAAGTAGTAAATTATCAATAGTTAAAATATTAACAATTATTTAAATTATAATTATTTTTTATACAATATTATTTATCTTAAGTAATATCAATAATTTATCATTTTTTGATTAATTATCTTAAGTCTTATTTTTATCAATTAAATACTATAAATTTGTAATAAATTATTAATACTTAAAATA
Source organism: Hippophae tibetana (assembly GCA_037013495.1). Taxonomy (NCBI): domain Eukaryota; kingdom Viridiplantae; phylum Streptophyta; class Magnoliopsida; order Rosales; family Elaeagnaceae; genus Hippophae; species Hippophae tibetana. Next base: position 78,889,465 of record CM072812.1, on the reverse strand, counting down.
TTTTAAAAAAATTAGATTACAATTTTTTTTCTTTTTTTTATTCAAAGTTATTTATCTTAATTAACATCAACAATTATCTCCATTTTTTTTAATTAATTATCTAAAGTTTTATTTTTTATCAATTAAGTAAATAAATTAATAAATTATTAGTAATTAAAATGTTAAAAATTATCTAGATTAAATTTTTTAATGCAATATTATTTATCTTAAATAGTATGAACAATTATAATTTTTTTAATTAATCATCTTAAGTTCTATATTTTCATCCATTAAGTAAGAAGTTTAGTAATTAAAATGTTAACAATTTTTTCGATTAAAATTATTTATTTTATTATACAAGTTAAGTTTATATATTCTAAGCAATATAAATATAAATATATATTTTTATTTACTATTTTATTTTTTATAAATTAAATTATAAATTAATAAAGTGTAATTTTTATTAGTTAAAATAAATAAATTAAAACACTTGTGTCAAGTAGCATAATTTGCAAGTGCAAGCCGATCAACCTTAACATGATCGAGTGAATTACTTATAGATGATGACTAAGATCTATTTTGTTGATAAAGTGAAAACTATATTTTTTTAATAGAAATCATATAAAAAAGAAAAAAGAAAAAAAGAGAAAAGAAATCATATAATATTTAGCTAATTATAGACAGAATTTAATATATATTTATTTGTTTAACATTTGTGGATGTACTCTCTTTTTTTAACCAATAAAATGTAATTATTTTTTTATTTGTTTTAACTTTATTATTTTTTTGGCATCTCCTTTATACCACTGAATTCATAAAAGCATTAATTTATATCATTATGTGAGTTCACAGTTCATAATATAAATTATTATTTAATTATTTTAAATATACTATATAATATTATTAAATAAAGATTAATATAATGATATAAATTAAGTATTTATATGTGATAATATTAAATAGAGTAATAAAATAATATAAATGATTTTTTTTTACAAATTGATTGGATTACTCCATCATTTTAAATCTATTTAGCTTACTTATCTTGAGTCGGCGAGTCGGCATGTCGGCAAGTCGGTGGGTCGGTGGGTCGGTGAGTCTAAGCTAGCTTTCCCCAGCTTATGAAAATCCATGAAAGTGGATCGGTGATGATTATAAGTGTCACCGTCCCATTATTCCGGAATTGTTGACTGATTCTTATGCTCGTTTCAAATAGCGCCGTCCACATATCTTTGTATTTAATTATTAAAAAAATTTGTCAACTGTTTTTCGAAAGGGACAACCTAAAGCTAGCTACGTACGTACGACGTACGTTGAAGGAAATATTGTGATTCAAATTCTCCCTCAATCATCGTACGATCAAAATTTTTGTTTTAGCTCAATAGTAATTCATAACCATGCGCCCAGGAAAAGAATGAGATCGGAAGGAATTCATGCGACTTAAATAATTAAGGGTGAAAGACACTCTACATGTCTTTATATATACAAGTCGAATGCATTCATTTCGTATCTTTTTAATGTATCACACTCGTGTACCAAATTTTACAAAGTCCATTTTTGGTTTCAACACTAATATCATAACTAAACCTTAAAAAAATGAATAAACAGTGTCAAATTCATTTTAATATTTATTAATATTATGAGTAAATTTTAATTAAAATAGTTATAGAGATTAGAGCTTATAATTATATTTTGAGGCTACTTATAATAAGTTAAACTAATACATCTAAGCTCACATAAATATATTCAAATCCCTTAATATTTAATTAATTTATTAAATAATTATCTTATAAAGAGAATATATTATGGGTTATATTGAAACATATATGATAATTGCATAGTTTGACAATAAATTTGTTGTATTCCTCTTGATAAGTCAAAGACGACGTCAACCAATTAAAGGATTCCATGTACACATGGTAGAATTTTCTTCCAACGTCAACTCCCCAGGTATAATGGGTTGTCTTTGGCGATCTAGCTACTTCACTTGAATACGATAGCATAATTGCATCATGATGGAGATGTCTTAACTATCTAGAAAGTTGATATTCCTAGTCTATAACATAGTTGCAATGTTGACACCCAGGTTTTCAAACGATTGTTTTCGGGCATCAAATGAAGTCTTAGTTGAAAAGTTTTGGTCGATCAAAGTTTCTAATAGAAAAGTTACATATACATGTGAATTTTGACTCTTAAATCCAAATAGATATATGATTAGATTTTCAATTATCTTCTTTAATTTAAGCCCTTGGATCATGTGTTAGATAGATGCCAGAGATTGAACTTATGAACTTATATATAGTTTAAGCCTATATTAGTCTCATTCACCTAAGTCTATTTAGTTAATTATTGGTATATAATCTAGTAGGATATTGCTAGATGACCAAGATTTGAAGAGATGATAAGGAATTTTGGATGATCACGATATCTGGAGACAAAAATCTCTGAATAGCTAGATCTCTAGTCTTTTCAATGACAAGGATGTACATGGTACTCAAGTGAATAACTGAATAGAGCATTCGAGGAAGACAAGGTGAAATCACTTGTATAATTTCAATTGAACCAAAAGGCCAGGTGAAGCACTCCGTGTAACTTCGATGGAATCAAAAGACCAAAAATGACTTGGTGATTTTCTTGTGGGATTCTCGAGCTTATCTAGCTTTTGCATGGAAACTGGATATTGTTATAGAAGTTATTCGGCCAAGGTGGCTCTAAGAAGACACTAAAGATATCCAATGGAGCATAGAAGAAGTCCAATAATAATTGTTAAGCTGTCCTAAGTTATGAGAGATCGCTTCTAGTAAGAGATGAATCTGACACATGAGAAGGCAGAAGTCCAAGGGTTAATTATGAGCTCTATAGTTGTTGAGAAATATATAGTACAAGAGTACATAAAGTCTAATAATCAACTGACTGATAGACACTAGTGTTATCTCTTGACCAAGTCTGGCACGAGAATTATTAGCCTCAACATCCAAACTTGGACCTATTTTCTAGCTGACTAAAGAGAAGAAAGACATGCAATACGTAGAAAAGATTTCTGGAATCCATGGTGATATTTCCATGTTGCATAGTGTACAAGGTGATACTTATAATCCAGCTTAGTAGCTTAGCTTTTATTTTTTGCTTTGGTAGGATATAAGTTACTTGTACATTTATGCATATATAGTACTTTTTTATTCCAAAAGTTTTTGTTGCCCCAGGGAAACCTTCTTCTAGATATGTATAATTACAAGGCTCATTTTGAGTTACGAGTCATAGGGCAGACAACTTTCTCTGATCAAGGGTCGGGAAAAGTGTCTTGGTATTATCTAGGTGCAAATAACCCCAAAAATGACTACAATGAACATAAATCTCACCCACTAGTCTAAATGACTAGCAAACACTCGAACGTGAGAGCAAAAGATAACCCATTGTTCTTTCAGACCAATCTTGACACTTTAGATAATTTTTCTTCAATTGTGTTTATGCTTGGGGGATTGGTATACCAAAGAAAGCTTGACTTTTTGTTGTAATGTTCTCTATGGAACCATATCACTTTTCACATGAAAAATTTGTTTGCATACTAGGAATTTGGAAATGCTTAGTGTGAAAGTCCATAAGAATGATGGGCCTTCTAATCCCAAAAAGTTAAATCAATAGGTGAAGACACCCATAATTCTTGTAAACTTTACCATAACATTATGCTTAATTAATGTGGGACATTACTCTTAATATTCTCTTCAAAGTGTAGGTCTTTGTTTTTTTGTAAAGCCTATTACTTTGTATTTTTAACCCATTTTTTATATTCTATTTTATTTAAATCACGTTTTTTTCTTTTGCAAGACCCATTTCATTTTATTTTTTTAAGAGAGGTTCAAAATATTTTGGTCCAATCGACTAAAGTTTTAATATCATGTCAAAATTCATAAGAACTATAGGCATTTGCAATCCCAAAAGGTTAAACCAATAGGTGAATACACCCACAATTCTTATAAATTATATTATAGCATTGTGCTTAATCAATATGAGATATTACTCTTAACACTTAAAACTCGATCAATATTTCCAAATTTGTTAACTCTTGAGGCTATTAAGAAAGCCTTGGAAATTGCTGAGGCTCTAAAGAACCAGCTGTAGGAAAGATTGTATTAAGGGAAATCTTGATGTGAGAGCTTGAAGGTTCGAATATAGAGACTGATATCCCATTTTGAAGTAGCTACTAAGAATGCTTTGAATGAATGTCTTGATTTAGAAGACCTTACAGCTAACACTGTGTCTTGAGTCCATGAATTATTCAGTCCACTAAAATAAGAGTCAAGAAAGGTTGTCCATATTGACCCTACTATTTTATCACCTCTCAAACTCTAAGAAGCTACAGTTGAGTAGGGTACATATGATGATGACTCATATGTTGAGGCGAGAAAGTTCTTGATTAAAACAGTGCCCCGAGTTCATATAGAAGGTGAGAATACAGTAGAGTCCCCGTCCCAATTTACTTGTGAGACTTAAGATACATACCCTATTACTATAGTGATCATAGATTATTAAGGAAGGCGTGCTTCAAAAGCCTTAGAATTGTTTTATTTTTTTCTTTAGAATTTACTTGTATTTTTTATCTTTTATTTACATGTTGAAGTGTAGTCATTTGGCACTTAGTTTGTAACTCCATATGCACTTCATTTATTTATTGGTAAATAAGACTTCTCATTTTTCTTCATCATTCTCTTGACATTTTTGCACTCAAAAATTACTTGTATATATATTTTTTATTCAATCATTATTGACATGGTCATATATTTTGTACTTGACATTTGTTTGCTTTATAGTATTTTTCGTTAAGCCAACATTTTATAAATTATTTTGTGACTTGAAGTAGAATTCTAATTAGACTTTGAGCAAAGTTGGTGAAGTGGAGACTTTAAGTTCGCTTGAAAAATACTTAACGAATTTTTGTAATTTATTGAAGTATAAGGTGGAAACCTGAAATTAGTTCAACCTTGGGCACTTGTTTACATAATAGTATTTTCCATTAAGCCATTAAGCCAATCTTTTATAAATTATTCTATGACTTGAAGTAGAATTCTAATGAGACTTTGAGCTAAGTTGGTAAAGTAGAGATTTTGAGTTAGCTTAAAAAATACTTAACGGATTTTTGTAATTTATTGAAGAATAAGGTGGTAACCTGGAATTAGAGCATCCCTAATAGCCAAGAATGCATGCAGTATCGCTTCACAATGTATACCTAAAAGGATTTCGAAAAGAAGCTAGTGAGATGGACGATAGCATAGGCTGAACTAAATGAAGGTGGCACGAGACGTCATTGAGAATAGGTGGACCAGTGTATGATCTGTGGCAAGGATGGACCAACTAACCAACGATGTAGTCTAGCAGTGCCAAGTGGCCAACTAAGTGGCATACCAGTAAAAGGGTTTAAGATCGATATGTCGTTGTATGGATGAATGTGCATCGATCGATCATGACACATGAAGGTAACTATTGACGATCCTCATTCTATCGATGAGGTGACGTGTTCCCATGTTAACTCAAAATTTGAACTATGATGCTTGCTTCTCTACTTTTGTGATATGTTCTTTCCTTCTAATTTATCTTTTTTGTTAAAGATGTCAAATTTTTTTCCATGTGTTAAGCGATGCTCATGCTTGTTGTTCTCATGTCTTGAAAACTATTTTGCATGATTTTTCTTGAAAATTGCACAAGTTTTCGGTGGTCTACTTCTGAGATTATATTCCATAAATCCCCTTAGTCTCTGAGCCCCCTACTTGGCATACGTTTTAAGTATGGCAAGCAAGAAAAGTAGCATAAACTTTAACTTATAATAAATATGGTCATCTATTTTTTTATAGGAGTTGTGTGGTCAAAATGAGCTTAACATAAGTCCTAAAGTTCTAATAATGCCAAGTGACCTAACTCGTTCAACATGGATCTTGAATATCCAAGGGTAAGTTATCACGTATAAAGAAGGTAGTACCTTACTCCTCTATGTGATATACTTTCCAAAGGGTCACAATGTCTTGATCCTGGATCAACGTCAATGTAGGTGCAAAGTATATTATTACTCGCTTTGCATTTCGTACAAGACTTAGTGGCAATATACACCTTAGTCCATTGAGACACTATCATTGTTGGGTTCTAGGTAGGTAGTTGTACACCTTTTAGGTGAGACTGATGTCAACATTGGGGCCTAGATATGTTATCCTACGCTTACCTGACAATATTTCTATCATCGCAAGGCTCTAGAGAGGTTATTGTACACTTCCTTAGAAAGACTATCATCATTGATGGGTCTAGGTATGTTGGTTTGCACTTTCTGAGTGAGACTTATTGGGGCAAATCACACCTAGTTCTTAATAAGACTTAGTCATCGCTGAGTTCTGTGTAGGTGATCTAGTATGCCTTGGTGGGACGGTATAATGTAATAACATACCTTAAGTCATTTATGAGGAACACCACCCTATGGTCCTTGAGAAGGTGTTCTTAATTCCCATTCCTATGTGAAGCTTGATTGACTTGAAGCATAGGGTTTCATAGGAAAAGGTGTCCTTCCCACTTTTGTGCACAACTTTAAGGGCTATCACTCCTCGTTTCAAGTTATAATTATAAGTTGCAAGGCACAAATAGGGTTTGTAGCCTCACTCTTTTGCCCAAGACAATCTTAGACTTCTACTTGTTACTTATAGTGGTGATGTGTCTAGATCCCAACTTTAGCTTCATGTTATTGTCGAGATTTATTCTCTTCTAACTATTCTACCTTTTTATGTCTAAGTTTAAACGATGAATTTGTTTAAGTGTTAAGAATTTGGTCGGACTTAGCTTTCTAGTCCGAACATGAGTATGATTCATTTAATTTAAAAAAAATACGTTATTAAGAATACGTTAATATAGTGTTAAGATTTAGTTTTAAAAAAAATACTTTAATAAGAATACGTTAATATAATGTTAAGACTTTAGTATTAATATTTGATTTTAAAAATTCATCTTGAATATTTTCTTTTAATATGCGTTTTATAATTAATATTTTTATTGTTAAATATTTAACCTATATATTTAAATTCAATTATATTAAAATTTTATATTTATTTGTATGAATAAATAAACGAAAATCTTAATATTTTAGTATATTATAAAAAAATTTAAATTAAATATAATTGATAATTACTTTTATTATACGTGATTGCATAAAAATAATATATATATATATATATATATATATTTATTAATAAAAATTAATTTTTAGTGAAAATATTTATTATTTATTATTATAAGGGAAAAATACTATTCATGTATACTTACTTTTTAGCTTAAAACAATGAGTATTGTTATATAAGTTTGAAAATTATTTAAAAAATGATAGTATTTTTCATCTTACATATACATGTATAATATGAACATAATAAAATTGTTAACTAGGATCGAAACATAATAACTGTATTTCTGTTTTTTTCTAAATAAATAAATAAAAAGTTATTCAACATACATGTTGATTCTCCATTTAATGAAAAATAAGCATTAATTGATCTTTTAAAAGAAGCCCATGTTTCATTATCAAAAAGAAAAAAAAAACCAAGTTAATTAAGCACTTTATTACTTGCATTTAGTCATTTGGCATTATCTAAAAGATATTAACAATAATCTAAAATTAATTTACATAGCTTAGGTATACAATTAAAAGAAAATGAAATTAAATCATTACTAATTATTCTTTAATAATTTCATAATGAGCAGGTTGCAGCATTTGCACCAAATATTCCAGCACTCTATGAACTACACTTTGGAGTTCCAATGGCTGGTGCAATTCTTTCAGCACTTAACACCAAACTAGACCCTCCAACATTAGCCATCATATTACAACAATTAAACCCTAAAATAATTTTTGTAGATCATCAATATGTTCAAGTTATACACAAAGCACTTGACATACTTAAAACCCAAATAAAATCCAACCCACCTCTCCTAATCCTAATACCAGATTCAGAGTCAAACCATTTTAACCAAACCACTTCATCGCAACACAACCACATGATCAATTACAATGATTTGTTAGCCAAATCAAAATTTGATGATTTTGAAATCATTCGGCCAAAAAATGAATATGATCCAATTTCAATAAATTACACATCTGGATCGACAGGTATTCCTAAAGGAGTAATTTATAGCCATCGAGCTACTTATCTCAATTCAATTTCAATTATTTTTAATCTCAGTGCTTCTAATGAGAATATTCCAAGCTCAATTGTATTTCTATGGACAGTTGATATGTTTCGTTGCAATGGTTGGTGTTACACTTGGGCAATTGCAGCCATTGGAGGCACTAATGTGTGTGTTAGAAATAATGCGTCATCAAAAGTCATATTTGAAGCTATTACGCATCACAAAGTAACTCATTTTTGTGGCAAACCAACCCTTTTAAACATTATTTCAGAAGCTTCTATTCCTAATGATATAAATTTAAGTCAACTATTATCTTCAAGGAAAGTCAACGTTATAGTTGCTGGTCAACTTCCAGCTCCTGAGATTGTAATGAAGGTAGTTGACTTAGGATTTAGTGTTAGTTATGGATATGGAATGACAGAGGCACTTGGTCCTGTTTTTATAACAGAATGGAAAAAAGAATTGGGATATTACTTAAAAGTAAGAAGTGGAAAATTAGGGGTTAATAATATTATTGTTGATTTAAAAGATCCAAATACAATGAAAAGTGTACCATTTGATGGAATGAAAGTGGGTGAGATAATGTTAAAGGGTAATACATTAATGTTGGGTTACCTTAAAAATCCAGAAGCAAATCAAGATGCTTTTAAAGATGGTTGGTATAGAACCGGTGATATTGGAATTAGGTACCCAGATGGTTATATACAAATGAAAGACAGAGCTGAGGATATAATTGTAATTAATGATGATGAAGATCATAACAAGGTTATAAGCACACTTGAAGTTGAGGATATTTTGTTGAGGTTTCCAAAGGTTTTGGAAGCTGCTGTTATTGGAAAAAGTGATTGTAATTTGGGAATGATTGTTTGTGCTTTTGTGAAATTGAAAGAGGGTAGTTTTGTAACTTCACAGGAGATCAAAGTGTTTTGTAGGAACAATTTGCCATCTCATATGGTTCCTAGAGAAGTGATTTTTGGAGATTTACCTGTTAATTCTACTGGGAAGGTACAAAAATTTGTTCTTAGAAAAATGCTGGCCAATCACACGTGTGAAAACCTTATTTAGCTATTAATATTATTTGTAAATTTTTAATTTAATACTTTTAATATTTTTTATTTCAATTCACTTCTTATATTATTTAAATGTATTTTAATAAAATATTTTAGTCAAAAAATTATCAACTTCGTCTAAAAAAATTACTTGCAATATGTGTGAAATTATATTTTCATTATCTTGTTCATGTCACAACACTCTTACAATTAACGATGTCATGGATGTGAATTAAATATTTCTATTAAATTGACACATTTTTAAATTAAGTAATTGATTGAAAAATATTTTAATAATATATAGTTAATTTAAACAAAAATAATAAAAATAATAAATTAATTTTTTTTTACATAATATTAATAACTAAATGAATATATATTTAGATAACAATTATAATAATATATAACGTTACTCATGAAAGGTATAAAATTATTTAAGAGAATTGAATTATCTCTTATAAAATAATTATTTTAGTCTCATAATTTTTAATTAAAATATTTTAGTTTTATAACTTGAAAAAACGTATATTTTAATACTAAAAATTCAAAAAAATAAAGAATTAAAGTATATCTTTTATAAAAAAAATAATAATATGTGATTAAACCATATAATTTTTTAAAGTTATTAAACTAAAATATTATAATTAAAAATTATGAGATTAAAGGATTATTCTACCTAAAGATAGATTACCATTAATTCCCCTATCCGGCCACTTCTTTTATAAGAGATATAAGAATACCCCTCACTCGATCACTTGAATTTCTTTCAACATTTGATGAATAATGTAGAAATTCATTTAGTGCTATAACTAGCCGATATATTATTTTAAATATTATAAATTTTAAATATTATAAATTTGTGATGTATATCAAATAATGTAATATTATTTTCAGAGTGTGATTGAATAATAATACTAAGTGAATATTATTATATCTAATATGAGATTCTGAAATCTCAGTTTTATTTGTGATGAACTAGTGAATTGTGATCATATGCAGTGTGATCCTACACTTACTGTGGAGCGGACATGTATAATCCTATAATTAGTATAAAATTGAATATACTTTAATGTAATATATATGTTTAGGCCATTTAAATTGAAATTATATAACTTATTAAATGTCTTATTCTATGTCAAACAAATTTTTGAATATGATAACTTTAAACAGTATAAGAATATCATAACCCACAATTTTAAATTTATTTGTTGTTTATGTAAATTGAGTCTTGCATCGAAGGATGCAAATTGAAGTATGAAAATTAATTGTTCTCGGTTGTATGTATATATTGTTCACTTACATGATACTTTGTGTGCATTACAAATTATATTATTGGTAAAAAATTTAAATAAATTCTCATTGTATATAGTATGTAAATTTTTATAACTTTTATAGATAATTAGATAATAAAAATTTTAAATCAAACTATTTAATCTCGAGTTTAAAATTTAATTTAAAAATATATATTTTAGTAGCCAAATAATAAATATATATACAAATGTTTTTTTTAAATTTGTACTAAATTACAAATTTAAAAATTAAAGTAAAATTTTAAAAATTAAAATACTAAATTATATACTTTAAAAATTTATGTATAAATTTAATTAAAATTTTAAAAAAATGAAATAATTAAGATTATATTATATGACAAAGAAAAGTACATAAATTGAGTTAGATTTGTTAAACGAGACACATAAGTCATTTTTTTATTAAATAAAAAAAAATTATATGATGATATTTATTTTTTATTAAATAAAAAAAGTTTTTATATGATGAAATTCGAAATTAATTTCAGGAGCATTCAAAACATTTACTATTCTTAAATATTTAACTCGTGAACACCAATTTTTTTTTAAATCTTAATATATATAAAGTAAAAATGAAAATGTAAGGACCTTAACAAAGTTTTCTTTTCTTTTCTTAATATAGACTATGATTAATATAATTTAAATATATAATTTCAAATAAAATAAATAAATCTCTAACATCAGATCATGAGATAAATTACAATTAATTTTCATTATTTTATCAAAAATTATTTAATTACTTTTCAAGTACGTAATGACATAATATTTTAAATTAATAAAATTTAAAATTATTATAATTTTTTTTAAATATTTAATATAAAATAAAAAAATAATCTAATTAATAATAAAAAAATATACCAGCTCTTACTTTATCTACGTGTTAAATGTGATTCTCATGACTTCAATTTATGGACAGCCCACTTCTTGTACTTTAAATTCAATTTTATTATTAATTATCTTTCATATTTTGTATATATATTTGTTATATAATATAAAAATATATATTTTACTTATATTTAAAATATAATATATATTTTTTCATAATAAAAAAAATATTTTTAAAAATTTAAAAATAAAATTAGTTTAATAATTAAATTATATAAATCTTAATTATAAAACCAAAATATTAACTTTTCAAACTAGATTATGATTACTAGGAGTGAATAAATAATACAATAAATTCATTTGAATTGATATATTCTATCTGATTAGTCGGATTCAAATCGAATTGGATTGATATTATAGGCGAATTCGATTTGTATTGAAAATTATACCATCCGTTTTGATTCGTATCGAATTCGAATTGACAGATTTTATAATCCATTGTATTCGATCTCTATCGAATTATAAATAAATACATATTTTATTTTATATTGTTTTATATTTAAATATTATATATATCATAATTACATTAGATTCCAATAATTTAATAATTTTACCAACATATTTTTTATTTTTTTTATTTTCTTAATTGTTATTATAAATAACAAGTTTTATTACAAATAAACCAATTTAAAATTTTAATTTTGTGCATGTCATATTTTATATATGATTATAATTCATAAATAATTTTTAATATCAATATAACCTTATTCGATCTAAAAAAATTTGGATTCAAATTGATTCAGACTAATTATATCATTGAATCAAATTCAAATTAAAAATTATCAAATTCTATTCGGATCGAATTGGATTTAAATCAACAAAAAATAGTTAGTTTCAATTCGATACTCATCCATAATTATGACTACGAGGCTAATGTAAATCAAAATTTCTACTTATTACAATTATGTAGTAAATTGTAAGTGATATGACACAATATTATTAATAAGTACAATCGAACTCACGTAGTTATGTCTAATGAGAAATTGTTATGCCAATTGTAATTACGATATAGTTATAATATAAAGAAGTACTCAATGTAAATAGATGAACATCTTTTGTTTGTTTTCTTTCTAAGTGATATAAAATTACTACTCAAAGATTGAAATTAATTTGAACAATCTCCCACTTGGGACATATATATATATATATATATATATATATATATATATATATATATATATATATATATATATATATACCGAATTGAATACTCAAACTATGTTGTCATAGCCTTTTGCATCATCAACCAATTTCGTCTATCAATCATATTCGCAAGAACTTAAGTAATATTCGTCTCATAAAGCGAAACTAAACCAACATAAATCACTGTGTAAACATAACTGAATGACATGAATCATGAAGGAGATGTATAGTTTGGAAATTACATGCAATGTGATCTACATGTCTGTCTCTAATTTGGTCACTTTAACTTAATTTGATTTTGAGGTCAATCAAAAATTCAGAATGTATAATAAATTGAATAAATGAAGTCTGAATAACTACATGATACTTACAAATAACAAAATATCATATAAAAGTTAACTATATGATATCTGTAAAATTATATCATATAAAACATAAAACATGATACATAAAATATAAACTCCCACTAAATCTAACAATCCTCTGTAGCATAGATACCCATGTGAGCTACATGCTCGTGAAACTGTTTGGGTACCAATCCCTCAGTCAGTGGATCTGCTAGCATGGAAGTTGTACCAATATGCTAAATACTTATAAGTTCACTATGAACTCTTTCCTTCACAACAAGGAACTTAATGTCGATATGTTTGGATTTCGACGAGCTCTTGTTGTTGTTGGAATACAGTACTACTAAATTATTGTCACAATAAATCTTGAATGGAAACTTAATAGTATCCATAATACGCAACCTAATGAAAAAATTCCTTAGCCATATTCCATGGTCCGATGCCTCGAAACACGTAATGAATTCGACTACCATGGTGGAAGAAGCAATCATGGATTGCTTTGGACTCTTCCAAGAAATAGCTCATCAAGCCAATATAAAAATATAACTGAATGTTGACTTCATGCTATCCACACAGCCCGCAAAATCGGAATTAGTATATCCCAACCTCAAACTTATTTGATCTCTGATATGTCAGCATATAATCCTTCGTTCTTTGCAAGTACCTAAGTACTCTCTAAGCTCCTCTCTAGTGATCCATATCGAGATTACTAAGATACTGGCCTAACATTCTTATGATGTATGCAATATCTGGACGTATACACACCTGAGCACATCAGACTTCCTACTACTGAAGCATATAGAATCTAGTGTATTTTCTATATCTCAAGTTCTGTTTTTGGACACTGATTGAGACTAAATTTATCTCCTTTTGCAATAGGGGTATTTCCTGGTTTATAGTGTTCCATGTCATATCGCTTGAGAATTTTATCGATATATGCTTGTTGTGAAAGCCCTAAAATACCATTATTTCATTATCTTTGTATGTTAAGGCCTAACACATATGATGCTTTTCCAAGATCTTTCATATCAAAATGCCTGAAAAGAAATCTTTTAGTTTCATGCATTATGTTTATATCATTACTGGCAAGAAATATGTCATCAACATATAAAACCAGAAACATAAACTTACTCTCACTAAACTTGTGATATATGCATTCATCTACCAAGATAGGCTCAAATCCAAATGAGATAATTACTTGATGAAATTTGAAATACCATTGCTGAGACGCTTGCTTGAGTCCATAGATGGATTTCTTTAATTTGAAAACCATCTATTTTGAGTCATTAGACTCAAAATTAGGTGGTTGCACCATATAAATGGATTCATCAATGTCTTCATTGAGAAATGCAGTCTTAACATCCATCTGGTGTAACTTAAGATCAAAATGTGCCACTAAAGCCATGATAATTCTGAGGGAATCTTTCATAGACACATGTGAGAACGTTTCCGTAAATTCAATGCCTTCTTTCTATGTAAATCCCTTAGCAATAAGGCACAATTTGTATCTTTCCACATTATATTTTGAACCCCTATTGGTCTTAAATATCCATTTGTAACCAATAAGTTTCACACCTTCAGGTAATGGGATGATATCCCAGATTTTGTTGTCATACATTGACTTTATTTCCTCATTCATGGCCTCGATCCATTTATGAGAATTCGTACTTTCCAAAGCTTGATGAAGACTCAAAAGGTCATCCTTCATCATACCAATGTCGAATTTATGTTCTTGAAGGAACACAACATAATCCTTAGATATTGCGCTTCTTCTCTCTCTTGTGGACTGCTTTAAAGCAACTTGTTCTTGAAGTTCTTAAGATGGTTTAAGTTCCTCTTCAACATCAACATTGTCTTGTATAATATTCTCTTCCATTTCTAAAGGTTCATTCATTGTACGATCCTAAACCAATGAGTCTCTAGATATTCTTATTACAATTGGTATCGTTGTTGGCCCTCTTTGTATAGGAGAATCCTATTTCTCTTCAAAGACAATTTGATTTTCATTTCCCCTTGAACCATAACATTCTCAAAGAACTTAATTGTATTTGTCTCAAACATTTTTTCTATTAGTGGTATCATAAAACTTATACCCCTGGGACCTTTCCGTATATCCGAAAAAATAGCAACTAACTGTCCTTTCGTCTAGTTTTTTCTCTTGTGGAATATAAGGCCGAGCTTCATCTGAAAAATCCCAGATCTAAAGTGCTAGAGACTAGGCTTTCGTCCGATCCACAGTTCACATGGAGTTTTTTTCGTTGCCTTAGTTGGTACTCGATTCAGAATATATGCTGATGTCTTAAGTGCTTCTGCCCAGAGGTTCAATAGAAGAGAGGTATGAGAAATCATACTCCGTATCATCTCCATTAATGGAGATTGCACCTCTCAACCACATCGTTCATTGTGTAGAACACGACATTGTATACTGTGGCACAATTCCATTTTCCTCTAGAAATTTAGCAAAAGATTCTGGATGTTGATCTCTTGAGTCGTCATACCGACCATAATATTCACCACCACAATCCGATTTGACGCCTTTAATCCTTTTATTGAGTTGTAACTCAACTTCAGCCTTGAAGGATTTAAATGTGTCCAACGCTTGAGTTTTTTCTTTAATTAAAAATATATAACCATATCTAGAATAATCATTAATGAAACTAATAAAATATACATGCTCATTCCTAGTAGCTATAGGGAATGGCCCACATATATTTGTATGTATTAGCTCAAGGACATCTGTCATATGATTGGCTATATATTTGCCAATGCTTTTTTGTTTGCCCTTCACACACTCAATGCACAGACCGAGATCTAACATGTCTAAAAGCCTTAGAATAGTACTTTGAATAAGATGTGTAATTCTCTATTGAGAAATATGACCTAAATGTTTATGCCAAAGTGCAGTTGAATCCTGATGTGTTAATTTTCATCTAAAGTTTTGAGTTTCATTGTTCAAGGTCTCATTATAGGAAGCAAGAATATCTAAAGCATAAAGACTATGTAACACAGATAGAAAACCAAAAGCAAATACAAACCAAAATTTCTATCTCTAAATGAATAAGTAAAACCTAATTTGTAAAATGTAGAAATAAAATTAAGTTCCGCCTAAAAGATGGTACAATAAAAGTATCAAACAAATTCAAATACAAGCAAGTTTTCAAAAGTAATCTAAGATGCCCTATAGCTTCAACTTATGCCTTGTTTCCATTGCCCACATAGATGTATCTTTCAACATTACTTGGCTTCTAGTAACTTTGACATCCCTACATAGACACAAAGATATAAGTAGTTGCACCCGAATCTACCCACCATGTTTCTACAGAAATTGAAACTGTATTAACTTCTTCATAAACAAATGAAAAATTAATACTTTTCTTTACACGCCATGTGTGATAGTTGGTACAATTCTTCTTCACATGCCTTTCAGATCCATAAAAGAAACAGCCCTTCTTATTTTCTTTATTCGGTTCCGATCCGGTAACCAGTTTCGTATCCTTAATGGGCTTCTTTTGCGAACTTGTAGTTGCAACATCTAAATTGGCCTTACGTTTCTGCTTCCCTTTTCCCTTAAAGGTAGAATCAATGTTTACGCTTTCGCTATTGTCCAACTTCAATCTCTATTCCTCCTGAACATAGTGCGAGATGAGTTCATTAACTATCCATGATTCCTTCTAATAGGTGTAACTCACCTTGAACTGTCCAAATGAGGCAGGAAGAGAGTTAAGGGCCAAATAGACTAACATATCATTCGATATAACTAGCTTATGTCCCTTCAGTTTTGAAGTGGTATGCATCATTTCAAGAATGTGTTCCCTAACAATGCTTTTACCATTGTACTTCATTGTGTAGAGTTTTTTTAATAAAAGATCCATTTCAACCTTCTCATTCCTGACAAACCTTTGCTCAAGTTCCTTAAAATAGTCTATATCAAGAGTGGAATCAAAAACTGGTCCCCTAAAACTTTCAGAAATGGTCCTCTGTATGACCCGGAGGCATAAGCGATTTGAACTCATTTATCATGCATGTGAATCTTGTTCCTTTTTAAAACTAGTTTCAACAAACACAAGTGGTTTGTCCTTCTGCAACACTATATCTAGATCAAGGCACCCAAGGATAATCTCTATATTATCTTTCCAATCCTTGTAATTAGAACCCGTCAGCATCATAATGTTATTGATACTAGCTATAAGATGAGTAATTTTTGCTAAAAAAATATTCACAAAGAACTAATCAAATGACCAAATAATTATAAATAAAAAAAATCAAAATAAGGCATATTCCATCTACTAAGTATAATCAAACAATAAGTGATCTTTGGAGTCAATCATTATTCTAAGATAAATAGGTGTACCAATTGAATATAACAATCCATTTGATGTCAATTAGTCAACCTTCCTTTGAGCTAATTAACTAATTACATCCAAAACTTAATGAATATTACGCATTCATTACCACAAGTATACACATACAATACTTGACTATTGTCTTTCCTTTGGGCCCGTCCAATAACCAAACACCATATGTATACCTTCTCTGTATAAATTGGCAAATGATCAACATCAGTATGAGAGCTTACTTTGGTAAGATGATACCTTGGTTAATCATTTTCCAAAATATATCTTAATTTGAAACCTTCATAATGACTTGATATTATCCTTGACAAAAATTTATTTAAAACATGACCTAGTTCAAACTTATTAATTTATCAAATAATCATTTGAAAAAAAATCCAAAGACAAGTCTTACTTAACCAAATTAGGCATAATTAATTATGAATTAATTAGTATCCTTTGGCCTAACAAAAAAAAATCAAATATAATAAACAAAAGTTTACTTAATCGAGTTAGATGAAAGAATAAAACAATTGTGGATAAAAAAATAATTACGCCATTAATCCAAATCAGAAATGGTCCGTAATTAATTATCATGAATAATAGTCCATTAAGGCAATTAATTATTTTAATCTTGCAATACAAACCAAAAGCTACAGAGGCACATTTCAAAATATTTTAATCTCTAGATTCATATTTTATGGCTTAACCGAATAATCAAATTATTGTATACTATGTTGTGGTTTGAAAATGATTGCAACAAAATACCAAAATAATGGATATGCGGAAATACAGATCAAAATATAGTAGTGCTTAATTTGAATAATTTGACCATTGACCATGAATAATTTGAATCAGAAAAATTATGCCATTATGTAAATAACCATCTTAAAAATTTCAACACAGAAGGAACTTGTTCTTCAAAAAAATTATTTAGAAATTTATACTTATTAATTTTCTTAAAAACAAATTCCAAACCATAAATATCTGAACCAAAATCAAAATTTAACGATTCAACTAGAGTAGGCTCTGATACCAATTTCTACATTTATTCATGCATAATCATACTACAATTCATAAATCCTAGATTTATCATGATCCTCTAGTGAACTTCTAATCTTTAATTCTAAATTACCTAGGTCAATATCCATGATCTTCCAGAGAGACATAATTATTGTTCATCATTGGAAGCCTTTAGATCTCCAAGTAATCCTTCTTAAGTCTGATGGAGAGAGCAAGAGAGGTGGTAGCGACAATGTTCTGTTCTACACAAGGAGAGATACCCAAATCGTAAGGTCTTGACCGAAAGACCCTTTCTCTAATTTCTCTCTATATTTTCTATTTTCTATGTATCTTAGAGAGAGATAGAGAGGTACAAGTAGAGGAAAATACGCCTCTAAATTTCAAGAGTTGATATGTAGTATATTTCCTTATTGGATCCTTAGCGGATTCAAATTTTGAATTCATAACTTGCCTATATTTGGTTATTTTCTTATTTATAGAATATTTTCATATTTAATTGTGTTCTCATGGACCAATAACATAATTGTATTGTTTTGAAACTTTATATAATTTAGTCCATCACTAAATTATAAAGTTATTAATACACATTCTACACATTAAAGACCCCACTTCTCATAACACATATTTAACCCAATAAATAATACTTAATTCAATCACTTCATAACGGGTGTAATTAGATATTTGATAGTCTATTATTCGATATATATTTATATCACATATAAGCCCATATATGTTGTAATTAATTGAAATTAATTCCAATTTTAAATTATTTAAATTACTTTAAAAAATATTATTTATATATAAAAAATTAATCGTTACTTTTAAGAAAAATTACTTATGATTTATATTTATTTTCTAAATGAATAACTAAAATTTTGAATGTCAAAGTATAGAATTGAGCAGGATTACATTTCTAGATTTGAAAGTTTCTTGAAATTTGCTTGTAGATATAATAATAATGTAATTTAAGTTAAGTATATATTGTATGTAAATTATTTTTTTGTAATAAATTTAATTCTCAAGTAATTAACTAATATTGAATTTTTCAATTATTTTTAGTATTTAAACTCTTTTAAATAGATTTTGGTTTTTCCTGCTATTATGTGATCGAATATAGGTTCTCAGGATAATATAAAATAAGTAAAACGTGTAAAAAAATACAGAATTAAAGTCGATTCATGGGTTGAATCAACTTTAAATTTTAAGTCTTCCAATTTTAAGTCGGTTCACGTAACCGACTTTAATAGTCTTTTTTGGCATAGTGCTTGCTCAGGCTATAAGTCAAAGGCCTCAAGGTAACTTTCCAAGTAACACAATTGTAAATCCAAGAAGAGAAGGTAAGGATTAGTGAAATTCCATATCCTGAGGAGTGGTAAAACTTTAGAACATGAATATAAGACAAAAAATGATGAGGAGAAACATAAAATTAACAAGGATGAAGGGAAACTAGTAGATAAAGATAGCATTGAAAATGAAATAATTCAGCAAAAGAAAATAACCTTTACAAACCCACTATTCCTTTCCCTCAAAGACTACAAAAACAAAAGTCAGATATGCAATTTTCAAAATTTATGAAAGTCTTCAAGAAGCTGCACATAAACATATGATTTGTAGAGGCACTTGAACAAATTCCTTCTTATGCCAAATTTATGAAGGATATACTATCACATAAACAGAGGCTTAGAGATCATGAAACAATAACCTTAACTGAAGGTTGTAGTGTCATCCTTGATAGAAAACTACCACAAAAACTAAAAGATCCAGGTAGTTTTGACATCCCTTGGTAAGGCATTATGTGACTTGGGTTTTAGCATTAACCTCATGCCATTATCATTCTTTAAGAGATTGGTGGTTGGTAAAGCCAAACTCACTTCACTAACATTACAAATAGTAGATAGATCAATTGTGGTAGAATATTTGCTAGTAAAAGTAGACAAATTCATCTTTCCAATAGACTTCATTATGCTAGACATGGAAGAGGACCGTGACATGCTTATCATAATTGGTCATCCATTCTTAGCAACCGTAAGGGAACTCATTAATCTACAAAAAAGTGAAATTATAATGAGAGTGCAAGATGAACAAGTAATATTTAAAGTTTTTAAAGAATCTGAACTCTCTGATATTGATAATACGAATGAATGCTTAAGGATAAATATTGCTGAATGTGGGGACAATTTAAAATAATATGTTGAGTCACTCACATTTAAGACTATTACACATTATGCTATGAAAAACCCAACCCAACCTATTTAACTTTGAAAGTATGGCATCGAAGGTTGACATTGTAGATTATGTGAACTCTTTAGAGGCCACGCCAAGCCATGTGATATCTCTACCGATTATGGAGAATTTTGAGATAGGATCAATGCTCAAAACATCAATTGAATAGCCATCAAGTTTAGACCCTACATTTTTATTATTCTATTCTCACTCAAGTATGGAAGTGAAAAAGTCCAATAGAGAGGTGAAAAAGCTGTTAGAAATACATAAATTGGATGAGTTACAATGGAATGCTTATAAGAATGCAAAAAAGTTCAAAAAGAAAACAAAAATATGGCATGAGAAGAGAATGAAGTACCATGTTTTCAAGCTAGAACATGATGTATTATTGAACAAATCAAGGCTCAAACTATTTTCAGGCAAACTCAGAAGTAAATGGATACAAAGGGATGTGCCTTAGGACTTGATATAATCGTCTATTCAAGGACATTAAACATGACGCTGATTAGGAGGCAACCCAACATTATTTTATTTATATTTTCATTGTTTTTGTTTTGTAGGTGAATAAATGTGGAGAGAAATGGCGCAACAAGAATGATTATTTCAGCGACAGATGTGGTGTGTCATGATTACGAGAATTTTCTTTCCTTTTACTTTTTCATATTTATATGTGCAATAGGGACAATGTGTAATTTAAGTTTGGGGAGGGAACTTCATTCTCTATATTAGTATTTAGTATGCATTTTAATTTTTTAGGGATTTTGTTTTTAATTTTTAGGTTGTTTTTAATCATAATTTGAATAGAAATTGATAAATATATGAAAACTAAATGCATGTATGCTTTATATGAAATCTATGAACTCAATGATAAAAATTGGTTGTCATGATTAAGATAAGGAATGTAACATATTTGTTAAGATATTTACATTAATCATGTGATATGCTTGCTAGTTTTGATTGGATTGATGCTTGCTAGTTTTGATTGGATTGATTTAAATTCTTATGCACATGTTCATGATTGATTTTGGTGTGCTTATTGAGAGAAAATTTGTAGTGAGTTATGCGAGTTGATGATATCTACCAAGTTTTAGAATCTATTTGACCATCTCTTGGGGAAAAATCCTAAATAGTATTTAGTAAGAGAAATGATTTAGGACTTATTTGGATTGATGAAACCTTCCAAGCTAACCATTGTTAATATCTTCAGTCACCCATTTGAGCCTAAAAAAAGATCCATTCATATCTTTAAGCCACATTTAATTCCTAACTAAGAAATATTACCTTTACCCTTGCACCTTTAGCTTGTATGAAAAGAAAAAAATGCATTTATGTGTTATGCTATAGCGTAAGGTGAAATATAATGCACCCTATAAAAAAAACTCACAACACAATTATCCCTCTAAAGAAAAAGAAAATAGAATTAAAAATAAGTTTGGAGGTGTTATGAAGTTACAAAAAACCCGAGAAAATAGATGTGGAACAAAAGAATATGAAAAGAATGACAAAAGAAGATGCACTGAAATATCAAGTAAAATCTTAATTGCAGTTAAAAAGTACATAATGAACAAAAAGAAAGCTAAGGTATGGAAAGAACCTAAATATCTTCACTTATCGAACCCCCACCTAAGCCTTACATTACAACCATGTAAAGTCCTTATTGATCTTGAGCTAAGTGCATATTTATATTAGTGGAGATGGATGTGAAAAATAGACTTATAAGACTTGTTCTAAGATTGAATTGATTAGCATGATTATATAGGTTGATTTCATGAGTGCATTGGATGATATCATGTGTAGCACACACACACAAATCAATTTGTCAAAGACCTTGCATATCCTTGTATTGATGGAACATTGATTAATGAATATGTGAATCTCTTTATCATAGGATTATACGAATTTTGAGAGGGATAGTTTTTGTGAAATATGCATGTACTAATTGAAGTATATTTATAATTATATTACCCAAATTATTTTATTTAGTTATACTTGGCTTTACTTGAAGACAAGCAAAGAGTTAAGTTTGGGGGTGCGATGACTTAATGAAAGTAGAGTCATTAGTGCACTTTTCTACTTAATATTTATTTGTTTTAGTCAATAAATAGTTTTTTGTGTCAAAAATATTAAAATATAAACTTTTAGTGAAAAGTGGTAAAAATATAATTTTTGGAATTTTTTAGAATTTTTATGATTTTTTTACGCAGGACTAATTAAGAGCTCCCATTTGGCTTGCCACGCCACACAAGCACAGAGAACGAATCATGTTATGCTGAGTGTGAGGAGGACGAAACATATGCCATGAGTTAGCATTGTGTTCAATCCTAGCTTAGGCTTGGTCAAATCGTGTTGTCACGTGTCGCTATGCCATTGCTTTGCATGTTCCACTTGTGCGCCACACCATTCATTTCCATGAATCAAATCATGCCACGTGTTTTTGACTCAACGAGCATTGACTTTGACCAATCTCCCCTATCACACGTCATTCCCTGATTCGTCCAATGAATTTCTGAACCACATGTTGTGCTGTGATTGGCTGGAGCTGTCAATTTTGCTCAATTTGATCGTAGCCCTTGATATGAAGCTGATCTGATGGTCTAGACACCCCATAAACCCTAAGTGGCCTCTATTAGCATAGTTTTGGTCAATTTTTGGAGCTAAAAGAGAGAAAAATACAGAAAAATTCAAGAGGGGACAAAATTTTAGTAGAGATTCAAGAGGAGTTTAATACTACAATTCAAGAGATTGATTGTATTTCTTCTACTCTTTTCGTTATCAATTTTTATGTCTTTCTTTATAAAAAATATTAGCTTTATGAACACAAATTATGTGTAATTAATTTATTAATCTAAGGATCTTATAAACCCAATTTTCATCATGTGATGATTTAATATTTTACCCCAATTATAATTATAATTATAATTATATTATTTAATTTGATTTGTATACTATTAATTATTTGGCAAAAATTTATCTATAGAGACAATTAAATAGATTTGAGAGAATTATTTAATTGTTTGTCTTAATTAAATAACATGCATAGTTTCTAACTAGAGATGTATGATTCTTATGTATGTGATCCATAATTGATGAACTTAATTAATAGTATGCAATTTAATTGGAATAAGAGTGTGATTAAATTAATTAATATATAGTGTGTAACTTACTTGAGAGAGGAATAAATGCTAAGTTAGATTCAATTGATCATGTCATTTAATTGATAATTATATTGAAGGGATTTTAGCGATTCACATCTTTAAAAAATTGGGGGATTAAGTATTCCTAGATATTTTCTCATATATCTTTTTAGTTACCAAATTTGATTTAATTAATTGTTGTTATTTACTTTTAGTTATTTAAAATTTTCTTCCTTAAAATATAAAAAACACATAAAAAATTGATTTTATTTTTTAGTTTTAAAAATTAGTTTCTAATAAAATAATCTCCGTGTGAACGATCTTTTCTTATCATTATATTACTTGTTACCATATGTATACTTATGTATTCATTTCACACGCCTCGTGTGTGGCGATCAAGTTCAGCCTAAAAGACTGTACATTAAAAGGTTCAAACAAATCCAAATACAAGTAAGTTTTCAAAAGTAATCTAAGATGCCTTATAACTTCAACTTCTGCCTTATTTTCATCGCTCACATAGATTTATCTTTCACCATCACTTGGCTTCTAGTAACTTCGACAACTCTGTATAGATATAGAGATATGAGTAGTTGCACCCGAATCTACCCACCAAGTGTCTACAGAAACAGTAACTGCATTAACTTCTTCATAAACAAATGAAAAATTAATACCTTTTTTGACACGCCACGTGTGATAATTGGTACAATTTTTCATCACATGCCCTCCAGATCCATAGAAGAAACAACCCTTCTTATTTTCTTTATTTAGCTTTTACCTGGTAATCAGTTTCTTATCCTTAATGGGCTTCTTTTGCGAACTTGTAGCTTCGATACTTGTAGTATACACATACAATATTTGACAATTGTCTTTCCTTTGGACCAGTCTAATAACCAAACACCATATGTATATCTTCTGTGTATAAATTGGCAAATGATCAATGCTGATATGAGAGCTTACTTTGGTAAAATGATACCTTGGTCAATCATTTTTCACAATATATCTTAATCTGAAGCCTTCATAATGACTTGATATTACCTTGACAAAAATTTATTTAAAACATGACTTAGTTTAAACTTATTAATTCTTCAAACAATTAATTTACCAAATAATCATTTGAACAAAATCCAAAATCAAGTCTGACTTAACCAAATTAGGCTTAATTATTCATGATTTAATTAGTATCTTTTGGCCTAACAAAAAATTCAAATATAGTAAACAAAAGTTTACTTAACAGAGTAAGATGAAAGAACAAAACAATTGCAAATATAGAAAAAAAATAATTGAACCATTAATCTGAATTAAAAATGGTCTGTAATTAATTATCATAAATAACAGTCCATTAAGGCAATTAATTATTTTAATCTTGCAATACAAATCAGAAGCTATAGAGGCACATTTCAAATTATTTTAATCTCAAGATTCATATTTTATGGCTTAACCGAATAATCAAATCATTATATACTTTGTTATGCTTAAGAAATGATTACAGTGGAATATCAAAATAATGGATATGTGGAAATACAGTTCATAACAGAGTAGTGCTTAATTTGAATAATTTGACTATTGACTATGAATAATTTGAATCAAAAAATTATGTCATTACCTAAATAATCGTCTTAAAAATTTCCAAACACAAGTAACTTATTTTTCAGAAAAATTATTCAGAAATTTATACTTATTAATTTTCTTAAAAAAAAATTCCAAACCATAAATATCTGAACCAAAATCAAAATTTAACGGTTCAACTAGAGTAGGTTCTGATACCAATTGTTAGATTTATTCATACATACTGTAATTCATAAATCCTAGATTTATCATGATCTTCTAGTGAACTTATAATCTTTAATTCTAAATTACCTTGGTTCATAGTCATGATCTTCTAGAGAGACATAATCACCGTTCATCACTGGAAGCTTTTAGATCTCTAAGTAATCATTCGCAAGTTCGATGGAAAGAGCAAGAGAAGCGGCATCAACAACGTTCTATTATGCACAATGAGAGATACCCAAATCGTAAGTTCTTGACCGGAAGACCCTTTCTCTAATTTCTCTCTATATTTTTCTGTTTTCTATGTATCTTAGAGAAAGAGAGAGAGAGTCGAACTATATTAAGAGAGAGAGACCGAGAGGTACAGGTAGAGGAAAAGACGCCTGTGAATTTCAAGAGGTGATCTGTAGTCTATTTTCTTATTGGATCTTTAGCGGATTTAAATTTTGAATTTAAAACTTGCCTATATTTGAGTATTTTCTTGACGGATTCAAATTTTGAATTCATAACTTGCTTATATTTGACTATTTCTTTATTTACATAACATTATTATATTTAATTGTATTCCCCATGGACCAATAACATAATTATATTATTTCTAAATTTTATATAATTTAGTCTATTATTAAATCATAAAATTATTAATATGTATTCTACACATTAAAGACCTCACTTCTCATAACACATATTTAACCCGATAAATAGTACTTAATTCGATCATTTCATAACGGGTCTAATTATATATTTGATAGTTTATTATTTAATATATATTTATATCATATATAAGTTCACATATGTTGTAATTAATCGAAATTAATTTCAATAATTTTAAATTGTTTAAATTACTTTAATGAATTTCTAGCAATAAATTACTTTTAAAATTTAAAAAAAATATTATTTATATATAAAAAATTAATCCTTACTTTCAAGCAAAAAATTTTTATTTATAATATATATTTATTTTTTAAATTAATAACTAAAATGTTATTTTAATTTATTTTTAATAATTTTATGTCAAATATCTTAATATTGTTTTAAACTATTTTTAATCAAACAAATTATCTCAGAGTTCATAATATTTATTTTTAAGAAAAATTATTTATAATACATATTTATTATCTAAATAAATAAAAAAATATCATTTTAAATCACTTTTAATAATTTTATAATAAATATATTAATACTTCTCATTAAATCACTTTTAATCAGAGAACTTGTATTATCTCATATTGGGATCTAGCTTCAGTCAAATACAAATTTCTAACTTGACCACAGGGCACAAATTGACTTGAGAAATTTCCAAGAAATAGTAGTAGTACTAGGGTGTTTATAGACAAGTTTATATGGTCTTTAATGTTAACATTAGTCATTCTTTCTTTACCACGCGCCAATTGACTCATTCACCTAACTTAGTCATTGACCCTGTTCTTTTCTTCTGACCAAGTCAACCGAAAATGAATAAAATTAATAAAACAAAATTACCACTTTCATCTAAATACTGATTGATGAAGGTTCTTTATCTTATTAAATTTATTTTTATTATCAATTAACATATTAGTGATAATTAAATTTAAAAAATATTTAAATTTGATATAATTTTTTTTAACGTGATTAGTACGGACATAAGATTTTAATGAACGGTATTTCTGATATATTTTTTTTTATTATCATTTTTGAGTCAATAAAAATATGTTAATGTTTTCTCAACTCATTTTACCTACTATTAAACTTACTATGCACAAATTAAATTCTAAAATTTATAAGTTTTTATTACTGCAATAGAGAATATTATTCAACGCAATAAATTAACAATTTTTATGTAAGTTTCAAATATCTAAGTTAAATAAACGAATTATAACTAATTTAGAAGTAAAAATAATCACGATAACCATTAAAATTGCATATATGAGAGAGAAATAATTTTATCTCGGAAGAAAAGAAGACAGAAAAGAGAAAAATATCAAGAAAAATAAAAATTAAAGAAAAAAAAAGAGAGGCCACAGAAAAAAGAAACATTGAAAAATATTAAAGAAACTTTTAAAAATATCATAAGTATTACGTACGTAAAATTTTAAATTTATACTGAATTGATATATTTTTGTAAATATAATAGAAATAAAGTAAAAAAGGTAGAAAATTATGTAAAATGAAATGAAATTAACCTTTACTTAAGAATACATCCATCCACGTCGAAGAACGCGTAAAAGTTAGAATTTTGGTACGAACCAAACATAGCCATAGTCTCTATATAAATAACGTACAGACCATTCATATTCATATTCATATTCATATTCATATTCATATTGAAAATGAAAAACTTGTACGGCCTCATCCTAATAGTGTTGTTAGGTTTTTACGTTGGAACAAATTTAGCAGAGCAATGTGGAAAACAAGCAGGAGGAGCAGTGTGCCCAAATGGGAATTGTTGCAGTGAATATGGCTATTGTGGCGACAAACCTGAATACTGTGGAACTGGTTGCCAAAGCCAATGCAAGCCCACTGGCTCCACCCCAACACCTTCGAACCCAAATCCGACACAGACATCGACACCTAGCGGCAATGGCGGAGATTTGGGCAGTCTTATTAGCGCATCACTATTCGAAGAAATGCTGAAACATAGAAATGACCAGGCCTGCAAAGCTAGTGGCTTTTACACTTATGACTCTTTTATAACAGCCGCTAAGTCATTTGGTGATTTTGGTACTACTGGTGATGACGCCACTCGCAAAAAGGAGATCTCTGCCTTCTTTGCCCAAACCTCTCACGAGACCACAGGTTCATTAATTTTTTATTTTTATTTTTATGACTTCAAATCCTTGGTATAAAGTCAAGCTTTCTATCGTTATTTAAATTTGTTTGAATAACTGTTTCACTTTGACATTAATAATTTAAAGATATAATAATTTTTTTTCTTTCCAATTTTTAGATCATTATCCTGCTACATGCATGCTATAATAGTAAAAGTAGGTGTGTGCTAATAATAATGCTAATTTGTATAATAAGCATATGACCAAGAACAAAACGAAGACAGTACGTACGTTGTCCAATATATGATTTTTTTTATTTTTTAAAAAAAAAATGAAGTATAAAACAACAACGTAACTAATTAATATACCGTGGAATTGTGAAGGAGGGTGGCCTACTGCACCAGATGGGGCATATGCTTGGGGATATTGCCATGTTAGACAAGAGAGTCAGGAAGATATTTGTGACCCCAATCAAGCCCCTTGTCCTGCTGGCAAGCAATACTATGGCAGAGGACCCATACAACTCACTCAGTATGTTTTTTTTTTTTTTTCAAATTTAAATTTCATAAATATACTAAAAATGTACTTAGAATTAGATGATTCTAAAAATCAAATCGAAAAGGTTTTATAAAATAAGATTTAGTTTGTATTAATTGAAACTATTTTTAAACTATTCGATCCAATTCGAGTAATTTAAACGATTTGTTTCGGTTAATTTTTTTTTTCAAAATTAGATAGAATCGGACCCGGGGATATCCTTGGTTAGAATTACATTTAATTTCTTTTTATCTTTTATTTGGATGACAAAGTTGATGATCTCGTCTTAATACTCTTCATTTTTGACTTATTTTTTTTGATGCAATTGACATATTGCTTGCATATATTACTTTAGCATAAAAAAACAACGAATATAAAATTAAAAAGAATTAAAAAAATTGGTCTTTTCTTATTTTATTGGAACTTTTTCATAACAAGTCGTAAATGTTTTTTTTTTCTTTTCTCAGCAACTACAATTACCAGCTAGCGGGGAAGGCATTAAATTTGGATTTGATAAACGACCCGGATATGGTAGCCACGAACCCAGTAGTGTCATTCCAGACGGCGTTATGGTTTTGGATGACTCCAAATGCCAACAAGCCATCAAGTCACGACGTTATAATTGGAAAATGGACGCCGTCTGATGCTGATAAAGCAGCTGGTAGAGTTCCTGGGTTTGGTGTGATAACCAACATTATTAATGGTGGGATTGAATGTGGTATGGGCCCCAAAAATGAGGTGGCTGATAGAATTGGTTTCTTCAAAAGGTACTGTGATCTTTTTGGTGTGAGTCCTGGAGATAACTTGGATTGCTACAATCAGAAGAATTTCAACGTCTCTTAAATATTGTTCTTTTTAATTTATTTAGTTGAATAATAAAAATAAAGACAATAACTTGCATATGTTGTCTTGTGAAATTGTATAATGCACTCGTGACAGTAACTTTAACTAAATAAAACCATCTTGTCACTTTAACTTATTTAATTTGATTTTTAATAGAATAAATCTATTTGTTATAAATATATTTGTTGGTCCATCTTAAATGTGTCGGTAACAAAGAAAAATAAAATAAAAAGATATTTAACATTCAACAATAAAGTTTTGTAGTGAGAAGAAGAAAGAAAAGAAAAAATCAAAACTTTGGACCGTTTATATCCTCAAATTTTGGCTTAAATGAAATTGGAAGGATGAAGTTTTGACCCTACAAATCGAATCTTTGCTTCAATCTTGAATATAGAACAAGTTGAGAGAAAAGAAATTATAAAGAATCTCAACACATAGTTTTTTGAGAGAAGAAATTTGAGAATTATTTTGTGAATTTTTACTTACAAATTAAAGATATATTTATTGTATTTTTGTGAAAGTTGTAACTAAAGATGAAGTTTGTAATCATATTTTATTATAGTTTAAGTTTTAAGTTATTTACGAATCCCGTGATTATTACTTTCATTTTTGTAAGATTTTCTATGTTAAAATTTTTGGTGTTATTTTCGTTTGAAAAATTATTCTAGAGGCGTGAAATTTATTTTTTTACAACTATTTACTTTTTTTTCTCAACAACATGGGATTTAATATTATTTATAAATATAATAAAACTCATAATTATATCAAATGGATTATTTTTAATTCTATCACATAAATCCCGTATTATCTTCGGCGATAATTCACTAGCCCACAGGTCTACTGTTAAAAATAGGGCTCATAATCCATAATATTTTCTTGGAAGCCCATCAAGGTTTTTTTCACTGTATAATATTTGTTTATTAAGGGAGAAATTGATATTTTTGACTAACTCTATCATTGTTTTAATACTCTTTTTGTTTTTTATTCTTAACTTGTCCACTTATATATATATGAAATATTCATATCTATGTTATTCATACATTTTTTATTTAAATTTAATAATAATTTCAATGAATTGTAATAACATATATGCATAAATTAATGTTAAAATTGATTAAAATGTATGTTATTAATCTAAATAAAAATATCTGACATATCACAGTTGAGAATAAAAATTAAAAAGATATCGAAATAAAAATAGAGGAAGTGCAAAGGTTCTAACCTCTTGTTTAAGCTCAAAAACCAATTTTTTTAAATAATGGTAAAAGAATCTGACTAATTTTTAACTCTGATTAATTAAATATCATTCAATGTTATTAAGTATTATTTTTATTGTTAAAAATTTTAGGTATATTATTTTATATAAATTTTTAAAAAATTAATTACCTAGAAATTTGATTATAAACATGTCATATTGTAATATTTTACATGGAAGCCCAACAATGCATATAGTCCAATAGCTTCTTTGGTCAGAGCTTTGGTAAGAATAATAATTTGAATGTATAACAAATACAAAATTCCAAAAATAGTGCTATGGGGTAAAAATAAAAAAAGCATATGTTTATTTTGATATTAAATATTTTAAATTATTTTTATTTTTTTACCATATATTTTTTCTATTAATTTGATATCTAATGTTCAATGTGATATTTTCTTTTAAAAAGGTGTTAAATTTAAATGAAATATGTCACGTGGTTTTCACGTTACAAATATCAAATGTATTATGGACATTTTGTTTATTTATTCCCAAAAAATAAAAACCTTTATATTTATCATGTTTAATCAATAGTAATAAACATAATAATCAAAATAATTTAGGTTATTTTTATATTTGATTTAATTGTTAATTTATTTTATTAAAATATAAAATATTCTAACAATAATATGTCTAACATATCATTTTTATTGGAAAGTTGATTAAAATTAAAAGAACTTTTCATTTGGTTATTGAATACATATTTGAGAAGTTCATAATTACAAGATCTTGGAATCCAATCAATTTAGATACACATAAAGTTATTTAATATAGGATTAATGTCATTCGGGAATTGTTTTGCTTGTCAAGAAATATCAATAATCCCTTAATTAATATGACTGATTACATTTAAGCAATCTCCTTCAACAGTAATATTTTTAAATCTCATCGCATTTGGAATTCCAATTGCACCGTAGCCATTGCTTCTGCTTCTTCAACTGAATTGGCTTTTAAGATTTTACCCTAAGCTCTAATCATTTCCCTTTTATAATTT
Source organism: Hippophae tibetana (assembly GCA_037013495.1). Classification (NCBI taxonomy): domain Eukaryota; kingdom Viridiplantae; phylum Streptophyta; class Magnoliopsida; order Rosales; family Elaeagnaceae; genus Hippophae; species Hippophae tibetana. Next base: position 78,857,750 of record CM072812.1, on the reverse strand, counting down.
CTAGAAATAACTTCAATAGTAGCTTCACATGAATTTGATAAAATTATTAGGGTATTGTATTCAATGAACCACTTATTTTCTGATCATGATGTGATTGTTTGAATTATCTACTAAATCTTTATCTTCATTTGTTACTAATTCTTTATGAAATTTCTTCATCCATTTTGAAAGTTTTTTTCCTCGTCTTTTAGATTGCCACTATTGTACATTACTTCTTTTTGTGTTATTTATTAGTGATCAATGCATCCATGGGTTCCAACATGAATCTAAAATAATCATTGAAATTATCTTTTGCAAACCTTCTTAAATTAATACCATTGTCCCCTGTGCACCATATTCTGTGAAAGAAAGTGCACTGTTGCACTAAATGTTTCATCGTTTATAAGTTATGATTACAAAGCTCCTAATTATCTTCCAAGCTAGTGAAAGCTCTTTTGATTCTATTTTTGACAAGTAACGTGATATAATATTCTTTTTATAATTTTTGCTTTATTGCTTTATTATTTGTAGTGAAAGATCTAAGAAAAAATAAATATGAATAAAATAATTGAGCAATTAGAAAATGATGCATTTACTATGTATTTGGACCAAAACATCTTGGTTGAGTTAGAAGGGAAGCTAATATGATAGTTACATTGAATTTTTTAATATTAAAAGGTATGAGATCGCTTAAGATAAGTTGAATAAAGTTGAAAATAAATTGAACTTATTTAAAGTTGTATTAAGTGAGCTTGTAACTATAAAGCAAGTTCAAAGTTACTAACGTGGGTCATCACAACACATGCTATGCATACCATCGTACTACTTTCAAAATATGTCTTATTGGACAAGCATGTCACCTATACAATCTCATGGTCAACCCATTTTTTTTTATAGGAAACACTACTACAAAAAGGGGTATATAAGTCGATGTCTAAAGTCGGTTTTTACCAAAAATCGACTTTTAATGAATTTAAAGTCGGTTGTCCACGTCAACCGACGCTATGTTACGTGGATAGCGTCGGTTGTCCACGTAACGTAGCGTCGGTTGACGTGGACAACCGACGCTATCCACATAACATAGCGTCATCAATGGTTAACCGATGCTATCCACGTAACCTAGCGTCGGTTGACGTGGTTAACCGACGCTATCCACCTAATATATGCCCTAACATCTCATTTTGTACGTAGATTTCCAGTTTTCTTCTTCCTCTCCTTTCCTCACTCCCATTTTCTCCCAAAATATTAACCGTGCGCCACCTTCGTTCTACATTTCCGGCCACCTCCAACCACCATTTGAACGGACGTTTGTAAGTTTTCTCTTCTCACAATATTATCTGTCAGTTTTTTTTTTTTTTAGCAAAATGTTAAAATCTGTTTATGGGTATATTAGGAACAACGTGAAATTTGTGCTAATTTATCAGCGTGTAAATGTATTTCGTTAATTAGGAACATCGTATTTTTGTATAAATTTTTGATTTAGTTATGTTTTTTTGTTTGCTTGTAATAATAATGTTTGAATTATTACTTGTATGTATTCAATAATATGTGAAATGTTTTGTGCGTTTGCGTGGATAAATTTATTTATACGTATAATTAATATTACTTTGTAATTATGATATAGTAACATGCTTAGAAATTAGAATCAACCGCGTGATTGGTTTTTATATATATATTCATGAAACATGAACTGCTTATTTTTTAATTTGTATATAAATGGTTTTGTAAAATGATTAAAATGATAACTATTTTGCATTATGTATGTCTTGATATATATTCTAATAATTAGGAAATTTATATATAATAATACATAATTAAGTAATATGTTTAATTAATGTCATTAATAGAAAATGGACAAATCTTGGATGTCAAAGTGTAGAATTGAGCAAGACTATATTTCTTGAGTTGAAAGTTTCATGGAATTTGCTTGTAGAACTAGTAATACTGGAAGTAGTATGATTCGATGCCCATGCGTTAAATGTAAAAATGAGCGATTTCATGAATTTGATGAGGTTAAGTATCACCTTATCCGTAATGGTATTCTATTGAGCTATAAATGTTGGTATTATCATGGAGAAAATATTGATAATACTCATGAAGAAAAGTATAATAAGAATGTGGGTGGATTACATACATCATATCATAATGTACAGACAGAAAATATGTTTCGTGGTGTTGAAGATGAATTACGCGAGGATGATCCCGAAACCTTTAATAAACTTATAGAAGATGCCGAAAAACCGTTGTATCCAAAATGCAAAAAATACACTAAGATGTCAGGATTGATTCATTTGTACAATGTCAAGGCAAAACATGGTTTTTCTGACAAGGGATTCACAGAATTACTAACTCTACTAGTCGATATGTTTCCTGAGGGTATTGAATTGCCATCTTCAATGTATGAAGTGAAGAAATCTCTTAGTCGATTTGGCATGGAATATCATAAGATTCATGCTTGTCCTAATGATTGCATTCTTTATAGAAAAGAATATGAGACATTACATGATTGTCCTATGTGTAAAGAATCGAGATGGAAGCATGGTACAAATGAGAGTACAACACATAAGAAAGGCGTGCCTGCAAAGGTTCTTTGGTACTTTCCTCCGATCCCTCGCTTTCAAAGGTTGTTCAATAGTAAATATACATCAAAGATGTTGACTTGGCATTCAAATAATCGATCTGATGATGGGGTGCTACGTCATCCTTGTGATTCTCCAAATTGGAAAGTAGTAGATAATTTATCTCCTCAATTTTCATCTGATCCGCGCAATCTGCGTCTTGCCATTGCTGCTGATGGAATTAATCCACATAGTTCCCTCAGTAGTAGATATAGTTGTTGGCCAGTAATTATGGTAACATACAACCTTCCTCCCTGGTTGTGTATGAAAAGAAAATTCATGATGTTAACATTATTGATCTCAGGACCGAAACAACCTGGTGTTGATATTGATGTATATTTGTAGCCTCTGATAGATGATTTAAAGACGTTGTGGAATGATGGTTTAAATGTTTACGATGCATATAAAGAAGAATACTTTAACTTGAAGGGGGTTCTTTTATGGACAATTAATGATTTTCCTGTCTATGGAAACTTATCAGGACATGCAACAAAAGGTTACAAGGGATGTCCTATATGTAGTGATGAAACTTCTACAAAGTATCTTGTTCACGGATGAAAGATGTCTTATAGAAAACATAGGAGATTTTTGCCATCTGGACACAAGTTTAGATACCAAAAGAAACCGTTTGATGGTGAAGAAGATCATGATCATGCAACTCGACCTTTGCGAGGTATTGAGATATTAAGGCAATTAAATGGGATGACATTCAAATGATATGGAAAGATGAAAAAAAAACTCACCAAGTCTGGGAAACGAAGGAGGTCAACTAATGAAATTGGTGAAAATGAAAAAGATTTTGAACCGAATGGTTGTTGGAAAAAAAATCAATATTTTGGGAATTGCCTTATTGGAAAGACCTACACATTCGTCACATCTTAGATGTCATGCACATTGAGAAGAATGTATGTGAAAGCTTGATTGGCACTTTACTTAATATACCTGGAAAAACAAAGGATGGCATTAAAGTAAGATTGGATTTAAAGAAACTAGGCATACGACCTGAATTGGAACAAGGGTGGAAAATGATAAGAATCGAACATACTTTCCACCAGCATCATATACAATGTCAACAAAAGAGAAGGATGTGTTTTGTAAATGTTTGGAAGGTGTGAAAGTTCCTGATGGTTACTCATCCAACTTAAGAAATTTTGTGTCTATCACCGATAAGAGACTGTATGGATTGAAATCACATGACTGTCATATCTTAATGGAATAGTTATTACCAGTTGCTATTAGATCAATTCTTCCAAAACTTGTTCGAATATCAATAATTCGGCTTTTTTCATTCTTCAATACCATATGCAAGAAATCTATATCAATTGGCGAGTTAAATTCTTTACAGAAAGAAATTGTAGAAACTTTGTGTCTAATTGAAAAATATTTTCCTCCTTCTTTCTTCGATATAATGATTCACTTATGTGTTCATTTAGTTCGAGAGGTTCAATTATGTGGTCCTACTTACTTAAGGTGGATGTATCCTTTTGAGAGATATATGCAAGTCCTTAAAGGATATGTAAATAATAGATATAGACCTGAAGGATGCATGGTGGAATGCTACATTGTTGAAGAGGCCATTGAGTTTTGTTCTAAATACTTTAGTGGTTGCACTGAAATTGGGAATCCTACGCACAAGTTATTCTTAGAACGTCACATGATCCAAGTAGGTAACCCTATGCTTGGTGGAAGTAAGAAATTATTTATTGATCGCACTCGATGGGAAAAAGCACACCGAATCATTTTGGTAAATAATAACGAGGCACAACCGTACATAGAGTAAGTGATGTTCATTGTTTCATCTTTTATTTAACTATTAATGATGATATATAACTTAATATATATTTAATAACGTTACATGATGCATTTAAACTTATTGAAGATCGATCCTCGTTATAAAAAAAAGGAGGAGAAAAATGGTTGTATGATGAACATAAGCGAGAGCTTATTAATTGGTTTCACAACCACGTAAGTGTCACAAACAAAAAATCATGCATGTATCTTCCTATATATATTAAATGTTTTAAAACTTTGCTCTAAACACATTTCGTGTTTTTGTATACATAGATTCGAGGTGAACTCAAGAAACCCAATCATAAAATATCAGAAAGTTTACAATGGCTTGCATATGGCCCAAAATTCGATGTCAAATCATTTCATAGTTTCACAATAAATGGATCGAGGTTTACGACTCAAGCTAGGGACAAGTCCGAGTAAATCAAAATAGTGGGGTGAAGATGGTTGCACAAACTATGCAATTTCCCAGTTCAAAAAATGCTAATCCTGTCCTTTCTGATAGAACATATTATGGTATAATACAAGAGATTTGGGAATTGGATTATGAGGTCTTCCATGAGACAGTATTCTTGTGTGATTGGGTCGAAGATGTTATCAATGTTGGATATAAAATAGATGATTTTGGATTTACTCTTGTAAATTTATCCAGGATAAGTCACACAGATGATCCTTTCACGTTAGCACTTCATGCAAAGCAAATATTTTACGTGAGCGATCAAATTGATCCAATATGGTCTGTTGTGTTAACGCCTCCACAAAAAGAGTTTTACCATTGTGATGTTGTAGAAGATGATGACTCTATGCTTGATACATTAACCAATATTAGTAATTTCTCAAATAAATTGCCTAATGTACGTGATGATCTAATTGATGATGATGATTCTTCGACATGGACTCGTAGTGATTGTGAAGGAATATATGTATACGATCAACAACCTAATTAAACATAATGTATGTTCTATATTGTTGTAATAACTCTTGTATATATGTGTGTTCCTAAAATTGTCAATTAATTTATATTTCTCCACTTTTTGCAGATATTTCATGGATATTCAGCTTGTAGATCCAAATGATCCATTGGGGTATTTGAAAAGAAGGGGTTGGGCGAATATACTTGATGCTCCACTTAACCCAGATGATAGAATACCCGTTAAATTTGATGCTACTGGTAATCCACTAGGGGAAAATGGTCAACAATTGAAATCTTCTATTGGTCGACTGGCAAAGTCCAGTATACCAATCAATATAAATCATTGGTCTGAGGTTGCCGATGCAGAAAAGTTTAAAATATGGATAACCATTTATGTAAGTCTCTTATATTTTATAATCAATATATATATTATATATATTGATTGTATCTAATCTTTTGTACTTTGTTTTTATAGAATCGTTACAAAGTCGATGACAATTGGCAGGGCAAGTGTTATAAGATTGCAAATAAGGCGTGGAAGGAATACAAGACTTCTAGATTGGCGAAAAATTATGTGTTTACATATTTGGAAACACTTGATGAGAATGTGATAAACAAAATCCCTGAAGGACACCCCTAGATTACACCTCAAGTTTGGAAAGACTTTGTGGATTATAGACGTTCAGAAGAATTTCAAATTATTAGAGAAGATCACCAGAATGTCCAAATGCATAACATTCTTCCTAACCGTACTAGGAGGTCTTCAAATCCTGAAGTTAGATTTCGAATGGTATTATTAATTTGTCTTAATTTTATAAATATTTTATATTAATTTTTTTCAATTTAATTTCATGTCATTGTTAATAAAATTTTCCTAATTTATGTAGGAAGCTGAATTGGATAGACCTGTTACCCGAATGGAATTGTACATAGAAACAAAGACTCCCAAAACGAAGAATGCAAGACCGATGAGTCAACGAGGAGAAGAACAATTAAATAAGTTGGTTAGTAATTTCGTTTGATAAAAAGTCTGACTGATACTTAATAATTGATGTAATAATGAATGATATGTTTGTGTGCTTTATTATTTGTAGAGAGCTGTTCAAGAAAAACTATACAGGGGTGAAATAATCGAAGAGCCTGGGAGAGATGCTTTATATCATGCAATCGGACGCGATCATCCTGGTCGTGTTAGGGGAGGTAGCCAATATGATGGTGCTTTGGAGTATTTTAAAATTCCAAAACATAAGCCTCAGACGGTAAGTAAGGAGAAATACACTAAAATTGAAAAGAATTCAACTCCTTTAAGGCCTCCGTGATGAGTGAGATTGCCACTCTAAAAGAACATCAATCACAACAATTGTCAGCCATGGCATCATGCTACAACCAGGGCATGCCATATTGGCCAATCATGCAACCATCCATGCCAGGCATACCACCTTCCATTCCAGGCATGCCACAATCCATGCCAAGCATGCCACCATCCATGCCAGGCATGCCATCCACACAATCTCATTGTGCTCAAACTACATCCAGTATGGGATATAGCCATCCTATTGGTCCTCATTATATGTCAGGAATGCACATGCAATCAAGTAGTGATTCATTTTCTCCAATGCAATCTGCACATTCTTACCATAAATCAAGCCAAGATGAACATATTGGTGAGAATGTACATCCAATAGCTACCCCACATGAGAGTCCTCCTCTATTTGATGAATCATATGTGGTAAGATTTTAATTTTTAAATTCTTATTATATGTTTTATTTTTTATATATAACACTTAAATTTTTTACAAAATATGAAATATTTGTTGAAACATCCTTCGTCAACGGACTATGTTGCTATTGGAACGGTACAAAAATTGAGCGATGATCGGATGATTCATAATCAATATTTGCCTAATCATTGGCGAATAGTAATTGATCAATCATTGTTTCATGATTGTCCACTACCTGTGCCTTCTGATGCTACCACAGTCCAAGAGGCGGTTGGACAGTATGTGGCTTGGCCGTCGATTCAAGTTGTTCTAAATTTTGACATGGTACTATTTTTTAACTTAAAAAATAACACTTGTTTACTACTATTATTTAATGTGATCTTATATTGTTACTAAAAATACATATATGATACTTTTTTGGTAGTCTATTATACCATAACTCTTAAATGCGGCACATTTAAGAGATACCAAGCAAGTATCTCGTGCTAAATCTATGACTAGTGGCCAATCATCGTGCACCAAGTCATTCAAGAAGAAGCCTTGGAAAAAGTATAGTCATACTTATGCGTTACAGTTCAGTAGAAATCTTGGCAGTTTGATGACTATTGTTGGGAGGGCATCTAGCATAAATGATGGATGGACTGTGCCACTTCCTATTGAAATTTCTGGTGTAGACATCGGCCAAATGTATATATCGATCGAGTGCTTGTTGCAAATATTTGAATATCAAATGATCGATTTAAGTATAATTCAAGTGTGGACAAGGTGAGTCCTCAATCTAGTTAGTTTTCTTTTATTTATGCAGAACATATATAATTATATTTATATTATCTAATTATATATATACATATATAGGGCTTGCTATTATCGACTTCAACATAATCACTCATCACATTTAGCAATGTTTTATGATTCTTCATATGTCAATCAATATCAAGAGAAGGATGTTAGCATCAGAGCTAAACAATTATGTGATAGAGCATTAACGCTTAGTAGAAATCAAAAGTTGATAATCCCTTGGCCATTAAGGTTTGAACAAGGCCAAGATCATTGGATGTTGGTAATCATTGATATGTTCAATAATCATGCTTGGTACTGTGACTCAGCTTCCATAGAACTGAGTAAAGATACTAAAACAGTTGTTGAAATCTAAGAGTTATATTTAGTTACATATTAGTTTTTTCTATTATTTTTTGTAATATTTAATAAAAACTAATCGTTTTATACCTTGATAGGGCATAGAAGTTGTGGAACAAGTTTAGGGGCATTGTCCTTAAAAAATCTCATAAGCTTATATGGACAAAAGTTATGGTATGTACAATTTAATATTAATAATTTTATTAATTTTACAATTAAATAATAAGGATGTTCGAATATGAAAATTCATGTATACATGCACTTTCTTTTGTAGGTTCCACAACAAAATAATGGAGTCATGTGTGGTTATTATGTCATGAAGTTTATGAGCGAAATCATCACAAATATCAAAATTCCAATTGATGTGTGGTAATATATTTTACCCATATACATACAAGTTTTAACATATTTGAGTTTTTTTTTGTAAATAAATGAAATCATATTCTTATTTTGATTTTGAATACATGTAGTTCTTTGGTTAGAACAAGACGGGTTACGACCAGCAAATTTTTGATGATTTACGAGAGGAATGGGCAGAACACATGGTTCAAATTATATCATCGCAAGAAGAATCAGGAGAAGATTCTGATGATCTTGAATAGCATATGATAACATAACAGTAAATTTTTTAATGATTTGGCCTTCTATATCTATTATTGTGTCTGAAATCACTTGGTTGATGATGATTAATCATATATATACTCATGTATTTAGGGGAATGCATTGTTTATAAATATGAATTTATCTGGAATCTCTGCTAGTATTTTTAATGATATAATGAGTTCTAAATGTACAAATCAGGTGTATGTCGGTTCGATTTGTTTCTTGGTTTGTATGAGTTTTGGTGCATATGAACGTGTTCCATATGTTTAAGGGCACCAAAACTCACACAAGCTTAGCCAAGAAATCGAAGTTACATGCAATTGATTTCATATTTAGAGTTCATTATATATAGCATTAAAAAATAGTAGTAGAGATTCCAGATAACTTCATATATAGACAAATGGTTAATAATGCTAATATGATTTCATCGAATGTCGTTGTACGTGCTAATCTCTTTTTTATGATAATATTTATAATGATTTAATTTCTTCATTCGTACGTCTGAAGTTTAGACTACTTTTTTTATGGATGTTTTACGTGCTCATGTATGTAGGAGAATATTTGTTATATGGATCAGCTTTTTTTTTCCATAATGCTTGTGAAGGCCAATCAAGATTTTAAGCCAATCAAGCTTACTCGATGGCATAATTTGATGACATTATTTTATTTGTAATTGAAGTTATTTATATGCATTATTTTTTTTTGTAATAAATTTAATTATTAAGTAATTAAATATTTTTATATTGTTAATTATTTGTTGTATTATTATTTATATTTTAGTGTTTTTATGTTATTTATATATACTGTTATACGAAAAATAAAATTAAAAATTAAAACAAATAAAATGTAGAGTCGGTTCATGCCGTGAATCGACTCTACCTCTAAAGTCGGTTCAGGGCATGAACCGACTCTACATGTAAAGTCGGTTCACGGCATGAACCGACTCTACACGTAAAGTTGGTTTAGGCCGTGAACCGACTTTACAATTTAAGTCTCTGAATTTAAAGTCGGTTCAGAGAACCGACTTTAAATTTGTTTAAAGTCGGTTAAAAACCGACTTTTATACCCCTTTTTGTAGTAGTGAAATAGTCATTCCTATTAGATCCATATATATGTTAGGATTCAATCTGTGCATTTCATCAATCATTCACAAGAATATTTTGATGAGAATGTTCTTTCAATAGTTACCTCACATGAGAATTCTTTTCTATTTGATAAATATTTTGTGATAAGATTTAAAGCTTATAATATGATTTTTATTTTTATTTTTATTATATATATATTGTTTATTATATAACACTTGATTTTTTTTACAAAGTAGGAAATGTTTGTTAAAAGATCTATCATTTACTATTAGAATAGTACAATATTTGAGTAATGATCGAAATATTCACAATCAATATTTATCAAATCATTTAAAAATAGTAATTGATCAATTATTGCTTCATAATTGTCTATTACACGTGTTCTCTGATGCTACCATAGTCTAAGAAGCTATTGCATAATATGTGGCTTGACCTTCAGATCAAATTGATCTAAATTTTGACATGTACTATTTATTTTTACTTATAATTAAACTTACATATTTATTTTATTTTATTATTTTACTTTTATTGTTATTAATATAATTATATTTTTAGTCTATTATATCAAAATTGGTAAGTATCGTACATTTAAGAGATGTAAATGAAGTATCTCAAGAAAATCTATATTTAGTGGGAAATCATTACCACCAAGTCATTTAAGAAGAAGCAATGAAAAAAGTATAATTATAAGTATGTTATAAACTTCAATGAAAATCTTAACTCTTTGATGATGAATGTTGCTAGAAAAAATAGTATGAGTAATGGATAGACTGTGCCAATTCCTCAAGAAATATTTGGTATAGATATTGACAATCTTATATATCAATTGAATGCATATTATAATAATTTGATTTTTAAATGATGAATTTAAGTATAATTTAAGTGTGGATAATATGAGTCTTCAATCAATAAATAACTTTAATTTATGTAGAGCATATGATTATCTTTATATTAGCTAATTGATTATATATATTTCTTTTATATAAAACATGTTATTATTGACTTTAAACTTATCACCTATCACATATAATTATTTTTTGTGATTCATCTTTTGTGAATCAATATTAAGAGTAGAAACTAACATAAGAGCAAAACAATTATGCGATACAACATTAACACTTAGAAAAATAAAAAGTTGATAATTCTTTGGCCACTAAAATTTGAACAAAGTTAAGATAATTGGATATTGGTAATCTTTGATCTACATGGTAATCATGTTTAGTATTGTGACTCGACTTCATATAATCAAATAAAGACACAAAAATAGTTGTTAAATTTGAACAAGGTCAAGATAATTGGATATTGGTAATCTTTGATCTACAAGGTAATCATGTTTAGTATTGTGACTCGGCTTCATATAATGAAATAAAGACACAAAATAGTTGTTAAAATATAGGATTTATAACTATTTATTTATTTTCTATTGTATTGAATAAAAATGAAAATAATGACTCTTTTAAACTTTGATAGGGCATAAAAGATGTGGAATAAAAGTAAGATCATTGTCCTTAAAAAATAGCATAATCTTATATAAGATAATGTTATTATAGGTGCAAGTGAATATTGATAATGAATTTTATTAATTTAGTGAATTGTACGATTGAATAATAAAAATGTTCGAATAGATAAGCCATGTATACTTATTTTTTGTTAGGTTACATAACAAGAAGATGAAATTATGTGGGGTTTTTTTGTTATGAAATTTATGAGTAAGATCATCTCAAATATTAACATGTCAATTAAAGATGTGGTAATATCTTTAACTAATATACTCTTTTAACACATAAGTTATTTTTTAATGAATTTATGATATTAAATAATAGTTTGAATTTAAATAAATGTAGTTCTTTGGTTAATATGTTCGACATTCAGAATAATTATGAAATAAGTTTTGTTCATTTAAGTTTATGGAAACATAGTACTTATTAAGTATTGTTTAATATTTTCAATTGTTTTATAATTTACTTTAAACTTGTTAGCCTTAAAGATCTTATATTAAATATTTTACATAGCAAGTTATGTTGGTATTTTAAGCATTTTCTTTTGAGGCCATGAGAGCACAGCAAGATATATACTACATATATATTTGTTAAATAACTAATATATTGATCTTTTAACATTTTAATGAATTTATAATATTAAATTATTATTTTTTAAATACATATAATTCTTTAATTAGAATAAAATTTGTTACGATGAGCAAATTTTTGAAGATTTATGAAAAAATAGGTAGAATATATGTTTCGAATTATAAGGTCGCAGGAAAAATTAGAAAAATGATTTGATACTATGGAATATCATAGATATCTTATTATTATGTGTTTATCTTATAAATAATAAGACATATAGTAACGAATATCTATGCAATTTCATATTTAATATATCATGCACATGTATATTTGTTTATAATATTTAGTGATTTGATAATATGGAATATCATAGATGTCTTATTATTATGTGCTTATCTTATAAATAATAAGACATATAGTAATGAATATTTATGCAATTTCATATTTAATATATCATGCATATGTATATTTGTTTATAATATTTAGTGATACAATAATTAAGTTAAATTTATATATATACATTGTATTTAAGCTATTTTTATTATTATTAGTAGGTTATTAAGTAATATTTAATATCTAGTTTTTAAATGAAAATAGATTTTAGAAACTCTTTGAAACATAATCCATTTGTTTTCTCCGACTATGTGATTTAAAATATATAGTAAGCTAGTAAAAAATAATTTTAAAAATTTAAGTTATCTTATATTAAGTTAATTAATAATCAATTAATTTTTTTTATTATAATAATGTTTTATTTCACACTTATATTGATTGATTGTTATCTATCACACACTTGTAGTAAAAGACTTCACTTTTTATAAAATTAAAATATTAAATGATAACGTTTTTTTATCTTTTAAGTTTTAAAGTATATAAATAACTTAATCGAAATAACTCATGTTATCCTTAATTTAATATTATGTGTACATCATTTTGATACCAGTACCTAAACCATTTTAGTTATTGAAGCACTAAACTTTTAGTCATATTACGAGCAACCTAATTATACTTTTTAGAACAAACTTGAACAAAGCTACTTCTATTTTTAATTATCACTTTTTTAATTAAGAGAAAAAAATTGTTCAGATGCACAATCTTCAATACCTTAGAATCAGATTCCTCGACATCAGAGATATATATAGTTGTTTTTCATTGCTTGCATGTCTTAATTTGCAAAATCATTTTAGTGACGACATAAACGTAGTTTACAAGAAAAAAAAAATAAAAACCAACTAAAATAAAACATACTGAAAAAGTTTGAGAAAACAAACAGAAGAAATAACGACATTAATGGATGAGGCATGAAGCTAGTTCGATCTTCAACTTCACTCACTTCATAGAGTCATTTTCTCATAGCATTATTTAGTCCATGAAAAAAATCGAATATTCTCCCAACAATAAAAATTGATAATACTACAGTAGCCTACCAAAGACAATAAAAAATTATTTTTTTATCTTTAAAAAGTAAATATATATATATATATATATATATTTTTATATAAAGTAAAAATCATAATTTTCTTAGAAATTTATTTAAGAACATTTCTTATTTTGTACAGAATTTCAATTCATGTTAAAGAAAAAACAACCATTGCCTCTAGATTTTCAAGCTGTGTTAAGAAAATATTTGCTATCTTCAAGTGCTTTTGCTAACTCTTATTTTTAAATTTTTGTTTACTATAACTGAGTAGCTTGGTTCCCACCCATATAGGATTCCACCCAGGTCCACCTAGGTCCAAAGACACTTTACCCCTAAATATTATAGGTATAATTCTTGAGGTAGAGAAATATAGGTATAAGAACTTGTAACATAAAGTAGGATCTTACCACTCCACACTTCTACCTTGAATCCAACTGAGGGGGTTCGTGTGCAAAGAACCACACATTTCAGAAAAAGCACTTTAGGACCTTCGAAGTAAGTCAAACATCTCGGGAGCCAATCTCGAGCCATGCTAAAATAAATAGGGCTCAAGTTTCTTGTTTTATATGGATTTGTTAAAGAGAAGGGAAATAAATATTACTTACTATCATAAATGGAAAGTAGGAGCGTTTAATACATTATCTTATTGTTGTTTAATAGTTGTTGATGGGGAATTGGAAAAATTAAAATGTGTAACAATTGCAAGTAAATGATAATGAAATTTGAAATTGTAGTTGTTTTGTAATGTAAAAAATGTTCAATATTAAGTTTTAAGTATTAAAAAATAAGATAACTATTAACCATTTTATGATATAAAACTATCAATGATCATCCTATTTTTTTTATAAGATGATCATTGATCATCTAATATATCTAACTTTTTTAACACGCTCCATTATAAGATGAACATTTACTTTTTTTAGACGATCAGTAAACATCCTGTTATATAGCTCATTAGTGAGCAAACTAGAAAAGTCACACATTGGTTAGGAATGAAGAATGGTGTTAGATTTTGGGCTATAAATAAAGCCCTCCTTCAACATTTGCAAAACATCCCAAAATTTGTAAATCTTCTTCTCTTTTATAAGGGTAATTGATTAGCTCAATTTTATTAAATTAGTTATAATTTGGAGTTCACCCATTTGGAGATAGTGGAAGTGATCAACGATGCCCGAGGACCTAGGTAACATTTATATTGAATCTCGTTAAATTTCTGATGTATTTTTTTTTTGCTTTAATATTTTTGTTTCAATATTTGCTTTAGTTTATTTTAGCATTATATTTCCAATAGCATTATTTTCTTGGGTTAGTTGAGTTCTATTTATTTAAATCATAAGTGAATAGTAACTACTTAGCATAGGGAAAATATACCCAATTTTCCCAACAATTGGTATCAGAGCCAAAGGTTTCTACCTAGGCATTTGTTTGTATTTTTTTTTGCTATTGGAATACAGTTGCTAGTTGTTGTAATTTTAAGAAATAGAGGAAGAAAAATTTCTTTCAAACAAAGACCAATCATCTACGTCAGGCAGAACTATGGTGATGAATGCAAAGTTCGAGGTGGAGAAGTTTGATGGAACCGATCATTTCGACATGTGGCAAGGCAAAGTTCTGGATGCTCTGTTTCAACAAGGTTTATACATCGCCATTGAAGAAGAGAAACCAGATGGAACAGATGAAGTAGAGTAGAAAAATATCAACCGATTGGCATGTGGTACAATCTGTTCGTGTCTCTCAAGAGAATAAAAGTACACGTTCATGAAGAAGACATCTGCAAGTAAGTTGTGGAAGGCGTTGGAGAACAAGTTCATGAAGAAGAGTAGACCGAATCGACTTTATTTGTAGAATAAGTTGTTCCATTTTGAATACCTTCCAGGTACTACAATAAATGACTACATTACTGCTTTTAATCGATTAGTAACAGACTTGTTAAATATGGATGAAACTTTTAAAGATGAAGATTTAGCCTTGATGTTGTTAGCTTCCCTTCCTGATGAGTTTGATCACCTTATTACGAGCTTACTTATTGGGAAGGATAAAATTTATTTTGAGGAAGTTTTCATTGCTTTGTATAGTTATGAAATTAGAAAGAAAGATAAAAAATATTAAAGCATAAAAATAATAACACCATAAATTTAATGAGGTTCGGTATAAATGTTACCTAGGTCCTCGGGCGTCGTTGATCACTTCCACTATCTCCAAATTACAACTAATTAGAAAAAATTGAGCTAATCAATTATAAAAGAGAGGAAGATTTACAAATTTTGGGATGTTTTACAAATGGTGAAGGAGGGCTTTATTTATAGCTCCTAATTCAACACCCTTCTTTATTCCTAACCAATGTGTGACTTTTCTAGTTTGCTCACTAATGTGCTATATAAAAAATCTCCACCTTAGCGACTTAATGATTCTTAAATAATTTATTCAATCACTAGATCAACGACGCCAGTACCAATTCAGGTTTCCAGGATGTTAATCAAGTTCAGACAATATTTGAACTTGATTAACATCCTGCAAACCTGAATTGGTACTGGCGTCGTTGATCTAGTGATTGAATAAATTATTTAAGAATCATTAAGTCGCTAAGGTGGAGATTTTTTATATAGCTCCTTAGTGAGCAAACTAGAAAAGTCTCACATTGGTTAGGAATGAAGAAGGGTGTTGGATTTGGGGCTATAAATAAAACCCTCCTTAACAATTTGTAAAACATCTCAAAATTTGTAAATCCTCCTCTCTTTTATAAAGGCAATTGATTAGCTCAATTTTTTCAAATTAGTTGTAATTTGTATATAAGCACAACAAACATATGTAAGCGCAGCAAACATATGTAATAAAATGACCAAAAAAGTGGATAATGTTATATATATAAAAGACCATTTTGTCCCTATATTTTTTAGTTATTTGTTTGCAGTTTAAATGTAATTATTTTAGAAGTGATTTTAAGAGAAGTTTTGTAGTTAAATTAAAGTAATTTAAAGAGAATCATTAAAGTGTTTTACATAAAATTGTTAGAATTAACTTAAAATAATATTTTAATAATTAATTTAGGAGATATGCACCTATCATTGACTACTTATTCCAAAAACATACTTTAAGCAATTTAAAACTACTTTTGATTAAAAAATGGTTCCAAACGGATCGTATGTCAGTGATTGTAACTGTTAAATTTGAGCCTAATTTCATCTCAAAACCCAGGTTATGAGAAGGAGGATTGTCCTAATTTATATATGTGTTTGATACTTCATGCTCAATCAATGTTGGACATTTTAACACTCCTCCTCAGATTGGGAGTTCATCGATGGACGGTGGTGGGCTTACAACTGCGTGCCACGGGGTGAACTTGCCTGCTTTGATACTATGTTAAATTTGGGCCTAACTCTATCTCAAAACCCAGGTTATGAGATGGAGGATTGCCCTCATTTATATATGTGTTTGATACTTTATGACCAATCGATGTGAGACATTTTAACAGTAACAATAATATTTTTTTAAAAAAGGAAGTACATCACACATATACCTGTTTTAGGAAATTTGAAGTCTAGATCTTCTACGTATCTAAATAAATTATATGTCGTTAAGCAACAAACTAACAATAAAGTTGAAACATGAGTTTTGAAGTCTTCCGGTCATGATCTGAATGAATGCGATGCAAATAGCTTGTAAAGAAGAAGCTTTATTTCTTTGATGACAGAAGCAACGTTATTTCTTGTCCATTGTTTTTAATTTTTTCAATGATTTGTGCAGCTTCCTTTGAACTTTGAACTATAGCCATGCTATAATTACTTTTTAAGTCATACTTGGTGAAGAATCCACTCACTCAATTCTAGTCTCCACACTCTCTGTTTATTTTTTTTAAATAAATTAATCACTCATTTTATAAATTTATGCCAAATAAACCACATAAAAATTTAATGTCAAATACATTGTTTGATATTGTTGAGAAAAATGTAACTTAATGTGTACGTGTCTTTAAAAGACTGTTATAAGAGAAATTTCTTTTATAATAAAATTTGTCTTTGGTTGCAAGTTGATTAAATCTTGGATCATTTACATCATTGGTGTAAGATGGTATTTACACATTTTGCATTAACTAGTTTTTAACGAGTCATTAACATAATTTATAAATTTTGTAAAGCAATTCGAGCAACCAAGATAGAAGTTCTAGCTAGTGAGTATACTTGGAGATGATCCAACTGATGAGTGCTCAAAAAGCACTAAAATAACCATGATTTTATGTACATTAATTGATTAAAAATATATATATTTATATATTTTATCATATATTTATATAAATTTGTCTTTTTCGAAATCACGGGTATTCTTATTGTTTTTCAGGTATTTTGGCTTAAAAACGCAATTTAAAGACTAAAAGAGGAATACTTGAAGCAATACATCACAAATATATTAATAAATAAGTGGGAAAAGGTCAACAAACATGGAAAAATTGGACAAAATAGGTCGAAAAGGTCAAAAATGTCAAAAAGACGGAAATCGCGCAACGCAGCCCAGCCGCGCGCGCCCCATGCCTTGCGCGCCCGCGTGCGTTGGCCTGCCCATCCGCGCGCGGGCACTGTTCACGCGCGCCGAGCTGCGCGCAGCAGTAGCCCCCGCGCGCGCGCGCGCAACGCCCAGCAGCCCCCCTCCGCGCGTCCAATGCGTTTTCGCTTCATTTTTCACGTGCAGCTGCCCCTGTGACGTCATGCTGACGTCATTAATGACATCAGCAATTCCAATACGCGTTTTTACATTTTTTAATATTTTTTTACTCATTGTTTCTCTCCATCCTCACCTATAAATACCCCTCTTCCCTTCACTTCAAAACACACCTTCAAAACACACTTCTCTCTTCTTTCTTTCTCTCATTTCTTAGTTTTTAAGTTTTTCTTAGTTTCTTTCTTAGTTTCTAAGCTTTTCTTAGTTTTTCTCTTAGTTTTTAGTTCAATTCTCTTAGTTGTAGAGTTCTTCTCTTTTTGAGAGGAACTTGTAATGTTTTTGTAATAATTTAGATTTTTGATTCAATAAATGGGAGTGCAAATTCCACGTGGAGGTTTTCTAGCTACGGGAATAGCGTCGAAGTTCTGTAACGATTTTATTTTCTTTACAGTTATTTTTATGCTTTATTCTTACATGTTATATTTAATTTGTCTGTGGTTAAATTTAACTATGCTGACTGTTTAGTAAAAATGATGTAATAACGACGTTGTTATGCTTGCGAAATATTAAATAGGTAAAAATCTTTAAAATGAATTGATTTTGTTTGTATTCAAGATTTTATATTAAGAATGTTAGAGAGAAATATATTATTTTTCATTACAAACTTAAACCTGAAAATTAGATTTTAAGGTTTAGTTATCCGGTCTAATTTAGAGTAGTGCTCTTTTATTTGTTGGTACAATCGCCCGGTAGTTAGAGTGAAACTCTATTTCAAAAGTTTTTATAAGAATTATTATGTGAAAATGTATTGACAACATGTTTTCAATAGTCGTTTTAAAACTTGAAAGTTAGTACTCGGATAATTAAATTCTTAAGTTTAATTTGGACACCTTGAATAAAGTTTAAACTGTCTAACCCCACCAAAGGTGGCATTTAAATGGTTCATTTTCAATCTCTTAGAAAAAGGAATTAATTTAATTAAGCATATTAGTTATCAACCCCACCCATAGGTGTTAATTGATTTGTTTAGTTAACAAAGAATATCTAACCCCACCAAAGGTGATATTTATATAAAAAAAAGAGAATCAATAAAATATCAATTTATATCTTTAATAACTTAGATAATATGAGCAAGCATAATTAATTTAGTTATTATATCCATAAATTCTCCGCTAATATAAATGATAAAAATTTGCATGAATATTTATTGAATCTGTATATATGTTTATTTTTAGATAATTATTTATTGAATTTGTATCTATGTTTATTTTTATGTTATTAGATTATATTTAATTAATCTATATATATGTTTATTTTATGTTATTAGATTAGGAACACAAAAACCAAACTATCGTGACAGGATGTTTAGGATTTAATTTCGTTTTTAAAAGTTTGAATAATAAATTAAAAACCACATACATTCCTTCCTTAGATCGACCTTGGGAGTATACTTATCATTTTCTTCGAAATGATTCGTGCACTTGCGAGAGTTTTATAAATATTAAAACCAAAGTATTGGCAAGAATCGGCGATGCTGGTTTTCACTCATCAAGTTTTTGGCGCCGTTGCCGGGGAAGGAATAACGTTTTTAAATTATTTATCAAAATTTTAAAAACATTTTTGTGCTGTAAATAATTGTGATATTTTAACAATAATCAAATTTCAAAATTCATAAGAAATAAAAATAAATAAAAAATAAAAAAAATAATATTTTTTTTAATTGTAAAATAATTTAGAAATTTGAAAGTTGAAGTAAAATTTTTTTACCATTCATGAATAGTAAAAAAAAATTAAAATTTCATAATTTTTTTTTTAAGTTAATAAGAAATAATAGAGCGTGAATAGTAAAATAAAATTACCGTTCGTGAATAGTAAAAAAAAAAGAGAATTTTTAATTTCAAAATTTTTAAGTTAATAAGAAATAATATAGCGTGAATAATAAAATAAAATTACCGTAAAAAAAACATTACTTGAATTTATACATAATTAACTAAATAGCATGAAAAGTAAAAATCTAAGAGAGTTATGTCTAGGAGACTAGTTCTTGGAAGCCTTTGTGCCATTAGTCTTTCCTGGGAACGTTGTTCTAGCTAGGAGAATGGTTTTTAAGGAGCCGTTGCACCACCATTCTTTCCTGGGAACACTCTTCGTTAATACTAATTATGTTATTTAAAAATATAAAAAAAAATTAGAAAAAAAAATTTATAATTAAAAAAAAAATTTTAAATATAAAAAAAAACAAAAACAAATTTAGGGTTTAACTAGTTTTGTATTAAATACCATGTAAATTTTCTCTAAATTTGTTATTTTTGTTGACACGAGTTTTAAATTTACGTTTACAATAGTGTATGCGTGGTAGGAGATCCTTAGGAAACCCCCTTACACCATATGTAAATAATATTCATAAATTTAAACAAGTGTCAACAACACTGGATTCCACCCATCAACCTGTTTTTGAGCCAAACATAGAACCAAGTCTTAATCCTTTACTAGAACCAAAAGAAATGGAGGAAAACCAACATGT
Source organism: Hippophae tibetana (assembly GCA_037013495.1). NCBI lineage: Eukaryota > Viridiplantae > Streptophyta > Magnoliopsida > Rosales > Elaeagnaceae > Hippophae > Hippophae tibetana. The sequence continues at coordinate 78,837,237 of CM072812.1, read as the reverse complement.
TAGGGAAACCACGATGAAGGAGTTTGCAAGACCGGTGATTGGCACGGCAACTGCCGCTATCCAGTTGGGAGAGGCTGCTCGGAATTATGACCTTAAAAATATTCATTTTTCTATGCTTCCTTCCTTTTATGGGCTACCTAATGAAGATTCTCTTTCCTTTATGAGAGATTTCTATGCTACGGTCCAAACATTCCCCCTCGGTATTCTAAACGAGGATCAACTTAGGATGAGATGTTTTCCCTACACTTTAAAGGATAAGGCCAAAGCTTGGTTGATGTCACTTCCCCCAGGTTCTCTGATGACATGGGGTAACATTTACAATAAATTCATGGGAAAATTCTATTCCCACCAAAAAACATCAGAGTTGAGAGGAAAGATTGCTACTTTCTCTCAGATGGAAGGAGAACCATTCCATGAAGCTTGGGATAGGTTCAAAATGTTTCTCACTCAATGTCCCCATCATAGCTTTCCCCTGCAGTTGCAGAACCAATTCTTTTACGATGGACTTACACAACAATGTCAGTTCATTGTCGACAACGCTGCAGGAGGAGCAATAGGAGAAAAGACTGCCTCAGAGACGTATAACCTCTTTGAGATGTTGGGTGCTAATTCCCAACAGAAAAGCTCCCGAGTGAGAAAAGCTGGAGTTCATGAAATCGACTCCAGTAATGATGTTCAACAACAACTTGTTCAACTGACTAAGCAAGTTGCCCTTCTCGCTACACAAACCAACACCAATAATGAACAATATGGTTTGTATAGCAACATGGGACATGGTACTGAAGCCTGTCCATATCAAGGAGAAACAACTGGACCTGAACAGGTTAATGTGTTGGGAGCATATCAACAGAGACCAAGGTTTGACCCCAATTCAAATACCTATAATCCTGGGTGGAGAAGTCATCCAAATTTCTCTTGGAGGCAAAACAACCCTCCTTTCACTCAAAGCTCAAACCAGGCAGGCCAGCAATTCCACCCACCTATTCCAAGAAGCATTCCCAATAAACCAACCCTGGAGGACAACTTGAATTCTTTTATTCAAGTCTGTAGGGATAACCAATCTAAAACCAATCAACAGTTGGACTCTGTGGAAGCTTCTATCAAAAAGGTGGAAGTTCAAGTTGAACATTTGCAAAAATGCAAAGACTAATTTGAAACTTAAATGAATTCAATGAAGAGGAGACATTGAGTTTTTCATTCTGCAATCTCCAAGCAACGTCTTACTAGAAGACGATAAATTTTAGTCCTGTATGGGAGGTCACCCATTATTGTATTTTCCTTTGTTTTAGTTTGCGTGTAATAAAAATTCAAATGAAATAAATTCGTTTGTTTCAAAAATTGTGTCCATTCAATTAAAAAAAAATTAGGTTCCTTGCATCTTTTTGCTTTAAAGTTATAAATATTTCTTAGAGATATCTACTATTGTATTTTAAGAGCAAAATGTTGATACACAATAGAAGGAGGATCATTTTCAACTACAAACAACCATGGGAGATGCTGAAGATAGGCGGAAAAAGATGAAAGAATATACAATGCCAATCATTGGCAATGTAACTTCCGGTATCCAATTACAAGAGGCTGCAAGGAATTATGAATTGAAAAAGATTCATTATTCTTTGTTACCTTCCTTTTACGGTATCCCTAATGAAGACCCTTTGCATTTCATTCGAGAATTCTATGCTATTGTCCAAACCTTTCCACTACATGCAATTAATTAAGATCAACTTAGGATGAGGTGTTTTCCTTACACTCTCAAAGATAAAGCTTGGTCATGGTTCATTACTCTACAGTCAGGTTCTCTTAAAACTTGGGAGGCAGTCTATGAGATTTTTATGGGTAGGTTCTATTCCCATCAAAAGACTGTTGATCTAAGAACAAAGATAGCAACATTTTCTGAAATGTATGAAGAGCCCTTTCATGAAGCTTGGGAACGATTCAAACTCCTTTTCATTCAATGTCAAAATCATAGCTTTCCATTACAGCTACAAAACCAATTCTTTTATGATGGATTGACACTACATAGTCAATACATGGTTGATAATGCTGCTGGAGGTGCTGTAGGAGAAAAGACCGCAGAGGAAACCTATAATCTTTATGAGCTATTGGGTTCTAATTCCCAACAAAGAGGTGGTAGAAGGAAAGCAAGGGTCAATGAAGTTGGCTCTGATAATGAGATAACCTTGCAACTTGCTGAATTGACTAAACAAGTGAAATTCCTCACTTCCCACCAAATTTCAAATAAAGAGGTATGTGAAGTGTGTTGTTCAATTGGGCATGGTACTCATAATTGTTCAAATACTTGTGATTCTAGTGTCGATGCCATAGAGGAAGCCCAATCTTTTCAAAGGTATCATCCAAACACCTATAATCACCCAGCCTACACCCAATATCCAACACTAAGGTCGGATAACAACCACCCTTACCCACCAAGCCAATCTTTTAAACCAACCTTAGAAGATAGCTTGAATGCTTTTATTCAAGTTAGTCGTGACAACCAATTGATGACTAATCAAAGGTTGAACACCATGGAGGCTTCGGTTAAAAGAATTGAATCTAAAGTTGGGCAACTGGCTGAACAAATGCAAAAGAAAGAACCAGGAAAGTTGCCCAGTCAACCAGAACAAGCAAAGGATGTTAGAACCCTTCGAAGTGGTAAGGTAGTCAATACCAGTTTACCTGAAATCTCTAACAATCTACCTTGTAGTTCAGGTAACAGAGAAGGCGATACTCTAATCTCGCAAAAAGGAGAAACAAGTGTTAAACTTAACAAGCTTTCTGAAAAACTCATTGGGGGGTCATCTGACACCCCCAAAATTCAAAAGACAACAGAACCACACCAGATACAAGTACCTTTTCCCCACCGGTTAAAATAGTCCAAACAAGATAAGCAATTCAATGATATTTTTAACATGCTCTCTAAAGTAAATATCAATTTACCATTATTAGAAGTGATCATGAATGTGCCCTCATATGCCAAGTTTTTCAAAGAGTTGAACACTAAGAAAAGGAGGTATGAACTGAATGAACGAGTAGTAGTATCAGAAATTTCTAGCGCTGTACTTCAGCACAAACTACCCCCTAAGTTGAAAGACCCTGGAAGTTTTATTATAAACATAACTATGGGGGATAGGAAGGTTGCTAAAGCAATGCTTGATTTAGGTGCTAGTATAAATTTGATGCCCTACTCTATATTCTTACAACTCAATCTAGGGGATTTAAAACCCACAACTATGTCCCTTCAACTTGCAGATAGATCTCTTAAATATCCAGAGGGAATAGTTGAGGATGTTTTGGTACAGGTAGACAAACTGATAATACCTATTGACTTTGTGGTTCTGGATATGCAAGAAAATCCAGCATTGGACAGAGAGCACACAATATTGCTTGGTAGACCATTTATGGCAACTACTAAAACTATTATTGATGTCCAAGATGGAAATTTGACAATGACAGTCTTAGGAGAGACTGTTCATTTTAAAGTTTTTGATTCTTCACCTTTTCCTTCTATTTCTGCCATCGATGAAATATTCGAAGTTGATCCTTTGGATAATCTTGTCCAAAGCACCTTTTTACAAACCAGAATAGAAGACAAGCTTGAAACCGTTCTTACACTTGAAAAGGTTAAAGAAGATTTAGATGAGGAAATTAATGGGTACCTTAAACAACTAGACAACGATGAAGTGATGACAAAATCTAGTACACTTTTAAATCTACCCAGTTCTTCATCTAGTAAAGAGGCCAATCCACCTGAACTTGAACTCAAAGTCTTACCTGAGCACTTAAAATATGTGTTTTTGGGAGAAGGAGAAACTTATCCAGTGATAATTTCTTCAACCTTGACCAAACCACAAGAAAAGGAACTCATCAAAGTGCTTAAACAGTTTAAGAAATCTATAGGTTGGAGTATAGGGGATATAAGAGGCATTAGTCCAACAATGTGTATGCACAAGATCAACTTGGAGGATGGTGCTAAACCTGTACGAGAGGCCCAAAGGAGACTAAACCCAAACATGCAAGAGGTAGTTAAAAAGGAAATTCTTAAATTATTAGAAGAAGGGATTATCTATCCTATTGCGGATAGTAAGTGGGTTAGTCCAGTGCATGTGGTACCAAAGAAATCTGGGATAATAGTTGTTAAAAATGACAAAAGTGAATTAGTGCCCACTAGAATAATCACTGGATGGAGAATGTGTATAGATTTTAGGAAACTAAATTTATATACGAAAAAGGATCACTTTCCTCTTCCATTCATTGATCAAATGTTGGAAAGATTAGCTGGGCACGAATTTTACTATTTTTTGGATGGACTGTCTCGATATTATCAAGTACCCATAGCACCAGAAGATCAGGAAAAGACCACATTTACATATCCTTTTGGGACATTTGCTTTTCGCAGAATGCCATTTGGGTTATGCAATGCCCCTGCCACGTTCCAGAGATGCATGATATCCATTTTCTCAGACATGGTGGAAAAATTCATTGAGATTTTCATGGACGATTTCTCTGTCTTTGGGAACTCATTTGATGATTGCTTACATAAATTGACTTTGGTTTTAGAAAGATGCATTGAATGCAATCTAACCCTTAGTTGGGAGAAAAGTCATTTTATGGTTCAACAAGGGATAGTTTTAGGACATATAATTTCAAACAAGGGTGGAATTGCTGGCCTGCCTGGTTTGAGCTTTGAGTGAAAGGAGGGTTGTTTTGCCTCCAAGAGAAATTTGGATGACTTCTCCACCCAGGATTATAGGTATTTGAATTGGGGTCAAACCTTGGTCTCTGTTGATATGCTCCCAACACATTAACCTGTTCAGGTCCAGTTGTTTCTCCTTGATATGGACAGGCTTCAGTACCATGTCCCATGTTGCTATACAAACCATATTGTTCATTATTGGTGTTGGTTTGTGTAGCGAGAAGGGCAACTTGCTTAGTCAGTTGAACAAGTTGTTGTTGAACATCATTACTGGAGTCGATTTCATGAACTCCAGCTTTTCTCACTCAGGAGCTTTTCTGTTGGGAATTAGCACCCAACATCTCAAAGAGGTTATACGTCTCTGAGGCAGTCTTTTCTCCTATTGCTCCTCCTGCAGCGTTGTCGACAATGAACTGACATTGTTGTGTAAGTCCATCGTAAAAGAATTGGTTCTGCAACTGCAGGGGAAAGCTATGATGGGGACATTGAGTGAGAAACATTTTGAACCTATCCCAAGCTTCATGGAATGGTTCTCCTTCCATCTGAGAGAAAGTAGCAATCTTTCCTCTCAACTCTGATGTTTTTTGGTGGGAATAGAATTTTCCCATGAATTTATTGTAAATGTTACCCCATGTCATCAGAGAACCTGGGGGAAGTGACATCAACCAAGCTTTGGCCTTATCCTTTAAAGTGTAGGGAAAACATCTCATCCTAAGTTGATCCTCGTTTAGAATACCGAGGGGGAATGTTTGGACCGTAGCATAGAAATCTCTCATAAAGGAAAGAGAATCTTCATTAGGTAGCCCATAAAAGGAAGGAAGCATAGAAAAATGAATATTTTTAAGGTCATAATTCCGAGCAGCCTCTCCCAACTGGATAGCGGCAGTTGTCGTGCCAATCACCGGTCTAGCAAACTCCTTCATCGTGGTTTCCCTAACATGTTGGTTTTCCTTCATTTCTTTTGGTTCTAGTAAAGGATTAAGACTTGGTTCTATGTTTGGCTCAAAAACAGGTTGATGGGTGGAATCCAGTGTTGTTGACACTTGTTTAAATTTATGAATATTATTTACATATGGTGTAAGGGGGTTTCCTAAGGATCTCCTACCACGCATACACTATTGTAAACGTAAATTTAAAACTCCTGTCAACAAAAATAACAAATTTTGAGAAAATTTACATGGTATTTAATACAAAACTAGTTAAACCCTAAATTTTTTTTTTTGTTTTTTTTATATTTTAAATTTTTTTTTAATTATAAATTTTTTTTTCTAATTTTTTTTATTATTCATTTTTTTATATATTTTTTTATTTTTAAATAACATAATCAGTATTAACCAAGAGTGTTTCCAGGAAAGAATGGTGGTGCAACGGCTCTTTAAAAACCATTCTCCTAGCCAGAACAACGTTCCCAAGAAAGACTAGTGGCACAAAGGCTTCCAAGAATTAGTCTCCTAGACAGAACTCTCTTATATTTTTACTTTTTATGCTATTTAGTTAATTATGTATAAATTCAAGTAATGTTTTTTTTACGGTAATTTTATTTTACTATTTACGCTATATTATTTCTTATTAACTTAAAAATTTTGAAATTAAAAATTCTCTGTTTTTTTTACTATTCATGAACGGTAATTTTATTTTACTATTCATGCTCTATTATTTCTTATTAACTTAAATTTTTTTTTTTGAAATTTTAATTTTTTTTACTATTCATGAATAGTAAAAAAATTTTACTTCAACTTTCAAATTTCTAAATTATTTTACAATTAAAAAAAATTATTATTTTTTTATTTTTTATTTATTTTTATTTCTTATGAATTTTGAAATTTGATTATTGTTAAAATATCACAATTATTTACAGCACAAAAATGTTTTTAAAATTTTGATAAATAATTTAAAAACGCTATTCCTTCCCCGGCAACGGCGCCAAAAACTTGATGACCAAATCCCCGGCAACGGCGCCAAAAACTTGATAAGCGAAAACCGGTATCGCCGATTCTTACCAATACTTTGGTTTTAATATTTATAAAACTCTCGCAAGTGCAAGAATCATTTCGAAGAAAATGATAAGTATACTCCCAAGGTCGATCTAAGGAAGGAATATATGTGGTTTTTAATTTATTATTCAAACTTTTAAAAACGAAATTAAATCCTAAACATCCTGTCACGATAGTTTGGTTTTTGTGTTCCTAATCTAATAACATAAAATAAACATATATACAGATTAATTAAATATAATCTAATAACATAAAAATAAACATAGATACAAATTCAATAAATAATTATCTAAAAATAAACATATATACAGATTCAATAAATATTCATGCAAATTTTTATCATTTATATTAGCGGAGAATTTATGGATATAATAACTAAATTAATTATGCTTGCTCATATTATCTAGGTTATTAAAGATATAAATTGATATTTTATTGATTCTCTTTTTTTTTATATAAATACCACCTTTGGTGGGGTTAGATATTCTTTGTTAACTAAACAAATCAATTAACACCTATGGGTGGGGTTGATAACTAATATGCTTAATTAAATTAATTCCTTTTTCTAAGAGATTGAAAATGAACCATTCAAATGCCACCTTTGATGGGGTTAGACAGTTTAAACTTTATTCAAGGTGTCCAAATTAAACTTAAGAATTTAATTATCCGAGTACTAACTTTCAAGTTTTAAAACCACTATTGAAAACATGTTGTCAATACATTTTCACATAATAATTCTTATAAAAACTTTTGAAATAGAGTTTCACTCTAACTACCGGGCGATTGTACCAACAAATAAAAGAGCACTACTCTAAATTAGACCGGATAACTAAACCTTAAAATCTAATTTTCAGGTTTAAGTTTGTAATGAAAAATAATATATTTCTCTCTAACATTCTTAATATAAAATCTTGAATAAAAACAAAATCAATTCATTTTAAAGATTTTTACCTATTTAATATTTCGCAAGCATAACAACGTCGTTATTACATCATTTTTACTAAACAGCCAGCATAGTTAAATTTAACCACAGACAAATTAAATATAACATGTAAGAATAAAGCATAAAAATAACTGTAAAGAAAATAAAATCCTTACAGAACTTCGACGCTATTCCCGTAGCTGGAAAACCTCCAAGCGGAATTTGCACTCCCATTTATTGAATCAAAAATCTAAATTATTACAAAAACATTACAAGTTCCTCTCAAAAAGAGAAGAACTCTACAACTAAGAGAATTGAACTAAAAACTAAGAGAAAAACTAAGAAAAACTTAAAAACTAAGAAATGAGAGAAAGAAAGAAGAGAGAAGTGTGTTTTGAAGGTGTCTTTTGAAGTGAAGGGAAGGGGGGTATTTATAGGTGAGGATGGAGAGAAAAAATGAGTAAAAAAATATTAAAAAATGTAAAAACGCGTATTGGAATTGCTGATGTCATTAATGACGTCAGCATGACGTCACAGGGGCGGCTGCACGTGAAAAATGGGGCGAAAACGCGTTGGGCGCGCGGAGGGGGGCTGCTGGGCGCTGCGCACGCGCGCGGCTGGGCGCTGGGGGGCTGGGCTACGGCGCGCGATTTCCGTCTTTTTGACATTTTTGACCTTTTTCGACCCATTTTGTCCAATTTTTCCATGTTTGTTGACCTTTTCCCACTTATTTATTAATATATTTGTGATGTATTGCTTCAAGTATTCCTCTTTTAGTCTTTAAATTGCGTTTTTAAGCCAAAATACCTGAAAAACAATAAGAATACCCGTGATTCCGAAAAAGACAAATTTATATAAATATATATATTTTTAATCAATTAATGTACATAAAATCATGGTTATTTTAGTGCTTTTTGAGCACTCATTAGTTTCTTGGCAGATACAAAACTCATACCATAAAAGACATGCAAGGTATCATAAAAGCCTTTAAAACTGCTCTTAAAATAAATATGTTGCATGATTTTTGGGTTGTAGATTCAGGTGCCACAGATCATATGACAAACCATGTGTCAAAGTCTCATAAGTTTGAAAAATTAGCAAATCCTTCTCAAGTTTCAATTGCAAATGGTGAGAATGTAAAGATTTTAGGAAAGGAAAAAAATAAAATTAATGTCAGATGAAATCGAGTTGACGGTTTTATATGTACCTTTCTTTCCCTTCCAACTTCTGTCTGTAGGAAAAATCACAAATACCTTGAATTGCTTAGCCATTTTTTCTCCTCACAATGTCATTTTTTAGGATTATGCCACCAAAAAGACGATTGGTGAAAGGTTTTACTTATGTGGTCTCTATTACATATCCAAGAGCAATCCAAGAGGATTTCAAGCCAAGTTTAACCCTATCCAAGATAATAAATTGTGGCATCAACGTTTAGCTCACCCTTCTCCACCAATTTTGTCAACTTTATTTCCAAACTTAGGAAATGATGCAATTGCATGTGAAACTTGCCACTTGTCTAAGGCCACTAGATTGCCTTTTAATTCTTCCTTGTCTAGTGCTAGTAAGTGTTTTGAACTAGTTCATTCAGATGTATGGGGACCAACTAATGAATCTTTTGATGGTTATAAGTTTTTTGTGATTTTTGTTGATGATTTCTCTCGAGTCACCTGGTTATATCTTTTAAATTCTAAGAATGAAATTATGGAAGTATTTAAGGACTTTCATAACCTTATTAAAAATTACTTCACCTCTAAAATTCAAACCTTAAGGTCTGACAATGGCACCGAATACATGTCCCATATCATGAAACAATATTTGAGTATTCATGGCATTATGCATCAAACAAGTTGTGTTGGCACACCTCAACAAAATGGTGTAGCTGAACTCAAAAACCAGAACTTAGTTGAAAAAACTAAAGCATTAATGCTATAAATGAATGTACCAAAGAGATTATTGTCCCAAGGGGTTATGACAACTGCTTACATCATCAATAGATTACCCAACTGAGTCTTGGATTTCAAATCCCCCCTAGAGGTCATGAAAGGAAGGAAAATTAACCTCTCACACCTTAGAGTCTTTGGCTGCATATGTTTTGTACATATTCATTCTCATCATCGAGATAAATTGGATCCTAGAGTTGTTAAATGTATTTTTTCTTGATTATTCATCTACACAAAAGGGGTATAAGTGTTATGATTCCCAACTTAGGAGATTAATTGTGTCTAAAGATGTTCGATTTTATGAAACTAACACTTTTTTCAAAAAGTCACATGAAAACACAAGTCAAGGGGATGGCATCTTGCATGTGTTTCCATTACCAAGAATCAAACTTGAGGCTTCACAATAACAAAGTCATAGCCATGTCAACATTGATGCATCTCTCACTGAAAGTAACAATGAAGGGTCTCGTCTTAATGATACACTTCATGAAGATGGTGATAATCAAGATGATCCTCCAAATATGGTACAAAATGTGAACGAGTGTGTGATAAATCCTTCTGCTCCACGACGTAATCCAATACATGTTAGGAAACCTCCCACAAGACTTCAAGACTTTTTCACCTACAAACCCACACATCCCATCTCAAATTATGTGTCATATAAGAGAGTGGCACCAGCCCATGCCGCATTCCTCAGCATTATATCGAGTTACAGTGAGCCTTAAAACTTTCATGAGGCCAACAACCAAGAGGTGTGGAAGGAAGCCATGCAAGAAGAACTTAAAGCCCTAGATCAACACAACACATGGAGCATCACCAAACTTCCAAAAGGCAAGAAAGTCGTAGGTTGCAAATGAATCTATAAGCTCAAATTCAAGTCAGATGGATCAATTGAGAGGTATAAAGCAAGATTGGTGGCTCGGGGATTCACTCAAACATTCGAAGTGGATTACAAAGAAACATTTGCACATGTTGCAAAATGAACACAGTAAGAGTGCTACTATCCATGGCTATAAAAAAAGGGATGGTCCATGTACCAAATGGATGTGAAGAATGCATTCTTGCATGGTGATCTCAAAGAAGAAGTGTATATGAAATTGCCACCCGGGCATCCTCAAAGCAATGAACTGGATTTAGTGTGCAAATTGCACAAATCCATTTATGGTATGAAATAGTCCCCACGAGCTTGGTATGCCAAGCTAAGCTCAGTTCTTACTAGTGTTGGTTTCAAAAGCAGCAATGTCGATTCCTCACTATTTGTTCGCATAGGAGCTATGGGCAAATTGGTTGTGCTGATTTATGTAGATGATCTGATAATTACAAGTGATAATGCTGATGAGATTTTCAACCTGAAATATTCCCTCAGACAAAGGTTTGCAATTAAAGACCTTAGGATATTTAAGTACTTTCTTGGTATAGAAATGGCAACCTCTCATAAGGGACTCTTTCTTAACCAAAGGAAATATGTCCTAGATTTGCTCAAGGAAGCTAACATGAGCGGTGCTAAACCAAATATTACCCCTCTTGATAGCAAGCTTAAACCTAGCTTGAAAGGCACGCCACTCACAGATATAAGTTATTACCAGCGACTCGTTGGTAAGTTGATCTACCTAACAATCACTAGACCTGACATCACATATTCTATAAGTATTGTGGGACAATTCATGAACTCCCTGAAACTTGAGCATTTGACCCTTATTAAAAGGATCAGTTGGTCGTGGTATCATCATGAAGAAGAATGACAACACACAAATCATGGGGTATTGTGATGCTGATTGGGCAGGGAATGCAATTGATCGCAAGTCCACCATTGGCTACTGTACATTTGTCGGTGGAAACTTGGTCACATAGAAGAGTAAGAAGCAAACTGTCATCGCTAGATCAAGTGCTGAAGTTGAGTATCGTGCAATGGCTTCAACTGCGTGTGAGTTGATATGGCTTAGAGGTCTTGTGTGTGATTTAGGTGTTCCTACAACTCTTCCTATGTCCTTATTTTGTGACAATCAGGTAGCCATGCATATAGCATCAAACCCAGTGTTTCATGAGAGGACGAAACACATTGAAGTTGATTGTCATTACGTTCGTGAACAAGTTCAATCACATGCGATTCAGACACATTATACAAGAAGCTTCGACCAGCTGGCGACTGGCATCTTCACCAAGCCATTGACTTCTCATCAGTTTTAATGACTTTTGTCGAAGCTTGGATCCATAAACCTTCTAGATCCAACTTGAGGGATAGTATTGGATATTAGTTCTTAATCAAGGAATAAAACAAGGACATTAATTCAAGGAATAAAAAAAAGCTTAATTCAAGGAATAAAACAAGGACTTTAATTCAAAGAATAAAACAAGGACTTTAATTCAAAGAATAAAACAAGGACTTTAATTCAAAGAATAAAACAAGAACTTTAATTCAAAGAATAAAACAAGAACTTTAATTCAAAGAATAAAACAAAGAATCCTTAATTCAAAAAGTAAAACAATGAATCCTTAATTAAAGGAGTAAATAAAGAAATGTTTAATTTAAAGAGTAATTGAAGAAGTAAAATTTTCTTATATATACATATACAATTGTAACGAAAACATGAAGAAAAATAATACAAATTACATGGCTCTTTTATATAGAGTTATTTTTTATGTAGAATTATTTCTTATTTTTTTTAATATTTTTATTATTATTTCAAATTTCCTTAGGTTAATATATGTAATATTTTCTTGTTTTATTTCGAGAATAATTTTCTACCGTCAATATAAATAAGACTAAACAACTACATATAACAATGACGTTTTTAATTTTGAAATTAATCTCTGCTTCAAATGATATGAATCTATACACAATTCATATCTTACTTATATAATATTTATTTATTTAAATAAAATAAAAACTTCCCTTGTCTCCTTGAACACAGAAGAACACTCTTCATCTTGAAAATTACCGAGTTGAGAATTGGAGCCCGTAATGGACTCAATCAACTATGTGACACCAACAATATCAATCAGAGAGGACAACCTTTTTATTCTCAAATGATTAGTTGTACGATTATAATCTATTTGTACCACATAGAAATAATTAATCGAACTAACGAAGATTGATTATCTTTTAATTCATTGAAGACTAGTTGGCAACAAGGCAATACAGAGTGGCATTTCATTAAATCTATGTATTCATAGACAATAAGAATAAGTAAATATCAATTATCTCCAAAAATTTGGTTAATTATTAATTAATTTTTAAAAATCAATCACATATTCAATATTTTTAAAATTTATTAATGAAATCCTGACAACATTATGTGTTAGTATCACTCTACCTCAACAATTATATATATTATTTTATAATTTAATGATATTATTTTCAATTTTAAATATAGATTGATAATTAATTAAAATTTAGAGAGGTTATTGATATTAAACCCATTAAGAATTGTTTCAAGGGTAAATACGTTAACATCCCTAAGGTTTACTCAAATATCAAGGAAGTCTCAATGATTTTTTATGTCAAGTATATGCTTTAATTAATGTATGATTTAATATGAAAGAAACTCAACTTCCAACCAAATGCTACAATATAATAATAAAATAATACAAATAAATATAATAATTTTAAAATAAATATAAAAAATTACCTTAAATAAAAAAACATTTTTGAAATAAATAACATAACAATACAAAGAATACAAAAGAAAAAAAATCGATAACAAAGTTTTCTGTTTCTCTCCGAAGGAAGCAGAAGCAATAAAAAAAATATATATATATATATATATATATATATAAGCAGAAAAGGTTTTTAATTTCTTAAATCTATTTTTGAGACTGATTTTATTTTACTTTATGAACTTTTTTTTATACATCATTTTATGAATTTAATAAGCCATTTTTATGTTATTTATAATTTTTTTTCTTTTAATGATTAATTTTTTCAATTTCTTAATATATACAAGAAATATTCATATAGTTAAAACTTTTTTAAACATTTATTATTAAAATAAACTTTATTAATGTTATTTTTAAACTTATGATTAATATGGTGTATTAGGGAAAATCTTAGAATGTTATTGATATTTATGTATTGATTCAATTATCATATTTGTTGATTTATAAAAGAAACAATTTTTCATGGAAGCTAGGTTACTAGGTACAGTGTTGAGTGTCCCTCTGCTTAAATGAGGCCCTACATATATTGGGCAACCAAAGGAGACATAAATAGAGATTCTTTGCCTTCACTTCTCAATTACATGTGATATTGAATTAATTAATATGTTCATGATTAATTATTATATATGTTAGGAAACTATGCCGAATCATTGCGACATGAACCCCCCAACATAATGTCGCTCATCTCCCCTATCAAAACTGTTTTACCATAATTTTTTTTTAAATTTTAATTTAACATCCCAACGTTTTCCCAGGAAAAGAAAAAAAAAACCTCTATATAAAGAAACATGATACTTCCTTAATTGTCTCCCTCCTTGTTATAAAATAAAATAATATTTATTAGTGAAAAATATTGAAATAACCATGATTAATATTTAGATGAGGTATTATGTGTAAATTTAATACTAAAAATAATGATTTTAAAACTACTTGAATGATTGTATTAAAATTTATGAAATTTTTGATCGAATTATTATAAAAGAATATGAAAAATATCATTAATATTCTCGGTGTTTTAAGTCTTGGTAGAACTCTTAGTGTAGATATATAGAACTAGTGTTTTTGTTGGAGTTATTAGTTTCTAACTCGCTCATTTGATTTCTAATGGGCCAAGGAATTTAGTTTTGTTAGGTTTCGTTTAGATGTTATTTAATGTATTTTTTAAAAATTTATGATAAAATGTTAAACATTTATTACTATACTAAAATTCGATTAGTAAAACTATATAATAGTAGAATAAAAGTGAAAAATATATGAAAAATGTATATAAAGTATATAGTATAACAAAAATATAAAATAAAATAATATTCAAATAATAAACTTAAGATAGGAAGACTCTTGTAAAAGAAAGAGACACATTTATAAAAACAACAAAGAAAAAATCTTTATCGAAAAAGTGAAGGGTGCCATATCTCTTACTTAGGTATGACTCTATACAAGGAAAACAATGTACCCACACTATTTATTCACCATCATTGCAAAAATAAATGCTTTATAGATTGTAGTGATTGTCATTGTATTATATAATGTTCATATACTTTTTTGGTGTATAAATGATTAGATTATTCAATATGATTTCACTTTTAATATCTTTTTAGTAAAACAAATATGTTCATTTTAGTACAATGTTAAAAAAAACATATATTCATTTACGTTATAAGAAAAATAGAACTATGTTTTTTTCCTAAGGGGATTAAAATAAAATTATATATATAAATGAAGTTTATGCTATGCAATTTTAGTAATAGTCATTTATATATAAATAAATCTTTTGATTGGAAAATACATAAAACTAAAATAGTTAAATTTAAATGTAAATTATTAAAAATAAATAAATAATAATATATTTTGTCTACATTTTATCAATAATGTTTCAACAATATCTATATATCTAGTATGTAGACAATTCCAATAAAGTTCAAAAATTTCAAAGTTATAATAAACTGTGATATAAGTTTATTATTGTATAATCGTTGTATCTTGAGAGATAACTTTTCATCATTCTCTAACATCTACAGTGAGTGAAAAAATTATCTTAAAGATACTGTGTGATACAATTATCTCGATTTTTTATTCTATTTAAAATTTATGTTATTTAAATTTTGTATTTATAATATATATATATTTATATTTCTGTATTTATAATTTTCATAAAATTATTTTATACTTAAGCTTGTTTGTTCATGTATTATTTTCTACAATCCTACTTATTTTTGGATAAACAAATAAAAAAATTTATTTTTTAACAAATATTTTGGGACTACCATTATCATTGAATTTTTACATCTTTTTATTAATATTACTTTTATTATTTATTTCTAAGTTTCTCTATTTTATTCAATCACTTAATATTTCAGAACAAATCATTGTTATAAATTTCAATAAGATTTTATTAAAAAAATATGTGAAAACTTGAAATAATTCCATGTATTGTTTTAATCATAAACAAAGTTTTCCACACTAATATGTTTTTTTCACACCTATAAATATTTACTGAATTGTTTTTCTTAATTCATCATTTATTATTTTAAAAAATTTATTTATTTTTTTAACTTTTATATTCTCTTATTAATTTATTAGGATATTTTTTTCCCAAAAACTAATATTTTTGTTTACTATATAGACAATATAAATAACAAATTCTTATTTACTGGTTGTTTAGGTTTGATTTATTTTTGCTATTATTTTTTCACACTACTTAAGAGTTGTTGTTTTTTAATCAATTAATGATATGAATATATATATTTTAATTTAAAACTTAATTTGGTGATTTAAAGCTTGGTACTTGTGAAATTCTTAAGAGAAAAGAAAAATAAAAGATTATGACATCAGAAATGATCACTCTATTGTCTCAAATTAAGAATCTAGTTTATGAATTTTGGTGACCCTATTATCGGTGATTCTAATGTGAACCAAATGATGAGGCTTTCTGTGTCTCATAGGGTAACCCCAATGTTATCGGTTTTTGTTTCTATGAACTATGCTATGATAGAGAAACCAAAGAAACTTAATGGCTTGAACTTCAAGTGATGGAAAAGTAAGATGATATTGTATTTCACCACCTTAAATTTGGCAAGGATTTTAACTAAAGAGGCTCCCAATTAACCTGAGGGTGAACACAATTTTTCGTCCGATAGTGCTATTGAAGCATGGAAACATTTTGATTATCTATATCGGAATTATGTTCTAAATAGTCTAAAGATTTCTTATACAATGAGTACAATAAGAAGAGGAAGACTAAAGACTTATGAGAATCATTAGACTGGAAGTATGAAACTAAGAATGCTGATGCCAAAAAAAATTTGGTTGGTCTCTTTCTTGATTATAAGATGGTAGAATATAAACCTATATGCAATCAAGTACATAAAATCTAAGATATCATAATAGAGATGTATGATAAAGGGATGATACTTACTGAAACCTTCCAAGTTATAGCTATTATTAAAAAAATTCCCCTTTATGGATAGGGTTCAAGGCCCACCTTAAGTAAAAAATGAATGGAAGTGTCTTTGAAAGTCTTTGAATGACTTGATGATAAGATTTAAAGTGAAAAAAGACAACATGGATTTTTCTAAAAGATGATATATTCTATCAGCACCCAAGGCTAATGTGATGAAAAATGGTCAAAGTTCCAAGCATAATAAGAATAAGGGTAAGGGTACGTTGTGTAAAGGGTCTAAATTGGGACCTAAAAAAGCAACTATCAAGAAGTCAAGCTTTAGAGGGATTTACTTTAACCCTCAAAGGACAGGACATAAAGCCCTAGACTACAAGTTTCCAAAAATAAATAGGAATCGTGAGGAAAACAGGGTTGATGACATCACTTATGGCATCTCCGATATTGACTCATGTGTAGTCATTTCTAAGGTGAACTTGGTGGGATCAAACCCAATGAAATAGTGGATTGATACTGGTGCAACAAGGCATTTATACTTAGAAAATGAGTTATTCATTACTTTTGAAGCAGTGAAAGATGGAGATAAGCTCTTCATAGGAAATTCTACCACATCAACCATTCAAAGGCAAGGCCAAGTCAAACTAAAGATGACCTCCGAGAAGGAGCTTACATTAAAAAATGTACTCTATATGCAAAACATTCGTAAGAATCTAGTTATTGGCTCATTTATATACAAGCATGTCTTTCAGATAGTGTTTGAATATGGTAAGGCCATTGTGACAAAAAAATGAGATGTTTGTAGGAAATATATGTATTCGATGGGCTATTTAAGCTTTAATGTAACGAATGTACGTAAAAGCAAAGAATATTAATAAGATTAATCCTTTTGCTTATTTTCTTGAGTCTTTTAACTTATGGCATGGTAGACTAGGTTATGTTAATTATGATACATTGTGTAGACTAATTAACATGGAACACATACCCGCATTCCAAATAGATTCAAAGCATAAGTGTGAGACTTATGTTAAGGCAAAAATGACTAGGTCATCATTTCATTTGATTGAAAGGAACAGTGAACCCCTTGACTTAATCCATAGTGATTAATATGATTTGAAATTTCTTCAAACAAGGGGTGACAATAAGTATTTTATTACTTTTGTTGATGATAGCATGAAATAGTGTTATGCGTACTTACTTAAAAGCAAAGATTAAGCTATAGAGTAATTTATTTTTTATAAAATAGAAGTTGAGAATCAACTCAACAAGAAAATGAAGGTACTGCATAGTGATTGTGGTGGTCAATATGAAGTACCATTTGGTGAATTCTGTGCACAACATAGAGTTATTCATGAAAACACAATGCCTTTTTCACCTTAGCAAAATGGATTTGTTGAACGTAAGAATCGTACCTTAAAAAAATGATGAATGCAATGTTATTAAGTTCTAGATTATCACAGAATTTATGGGGGAAAACTATTTTGTCACCTAACTACCTTTTAAATAAGGTACCTAAAAAAGACACATAAGACACTATATAAATTATTTAAAAGAAATTTTTCTTTATATAAATATTTATGAGTGTGAATATATCTTGTTAAAGTAGTTATACCTATACCTAAGAAGGTAAAGGTAGATCCAAAAACAATAATTTGCATCTTAATTGGATATGCATATAATAGTAATGCTTATCGATTTCTTATGCATGAGTCAAAGATCCTAGACATATATAAGAACACGATAATAGAATCAAGGAATTCATCATTATTTGAAAATATATTTCTAGGTAAATCTTAAGAGAATAAAGTTTGTCTAAATGAACATATGAGATTATGAATGAAGATATTGAAAATAAAGAACTTGAACAAGAGGTTGAGGTTGAACTCAGATGTAGCAAGAGGGCTAGGACAAAAATGTCCTATGGTCCATATTTTTTGATAGAAAGTGAGTTTCAAACCTATGAAAAGGTTGTGAATTGTTTTGAAGATCATCAATGGAAAGAAGCAATTAATAGTGAAATTTAGTCAATTATAAAAAATCACACTTGAGAACTAGTTGATTTACTCCCAAGTAGTAAAACACAAGGGTCTAAGTGAAATTTTACAAGAAAATGTAAATCAGATGAATTAATTGATAAATATAAGGCCAGACTTGTAATCAAGGGATACAAACAATAACATAGCCTTGAGTACTTTGATACTTATTCTCCTATGATGAGAATAACATCCATAAGAATGATAATTTCTATTGTTGTTCGGAGAAATCTTGAAATACATCAAATGGATGTAAAGACAACCTTTCTAAATAGTGAGTTAGATGAAGAAATCTACATAGACCAACCCAAGGGTTTTCATACCTAGGACAAGAAGGAAAGGTATGTAAATTGGTAATGTCTTTATATGGCTTGAAACAAACACCAAAATTGTGGCATGAAAAGTTTGATGATGTCATGAGGATAAATGACTTTAAAATCAACAAATGTGACAAATGTGTAAATGTCAAGGACTACATTGCATAAGATATCCAACTATATTAGAATGATACAATAATGCAAATTGGATATCTGACATGAAAAATTCAAAGTTTATTAGTGGATATATGTCCATACTAGGTGGTGCAGCTGTTTCATGGAAGTACTCTAAACATATGTGCATTGCTAGATCCACGATGGAATCTGAGTTCATCGTTTTGGATAAATGTGGCAAAAAAGCCAAATGGTACACAATTTTTAGAGGATATTCCTAAGTTTGTGAGGCATGTACCTACAATATGCCTTCATTGTGATAGTCAATCTACTATTGGCAAGGCATAGAGTAATATGTATAATGGTCAATCTCAATATATACTTCCTAGACATAAAACTATTAGACAAGTACTCTCAATTGGGGTTATCTCTATTGACTATGTGAAGTCAAAGGATAACATAATAGATCTCTTAATTAAAGGTTAAATCGAGTGTTAGTTGATAAGTCATTGAGGGGAATGAGACTGAAGCCCATGAATGCATAAAGATTTGTAAAAGGAAACCCAACATTTTTTACTGTAGATTCTAAGATCTAGGTTCAAATGGACAATCTCATTATAAAGACTTGATGAAATCACTAGAATAGGTTTACCCTCTAGTCCATTCCTATGATAAAAAGAGTAGTACCCATAAGATACTGGATAAATTAAGGCTTTTAATAATCCTTATGAAAATAATACCGAGAGGGGTATACGAGTTACTCTTTTCAGTTACTTTTAAAGATAAGAGATCACCTATATGAGAAAGGAATTAGGTTGTTATGAAATATAATTGTATATGACTCAATTCTTTAGAGATTCTCACAAAATCAAGTACATGTTCATGACCAAAACAAACATAACAGTGAGAACTGAATTGTATCAAGAAAGACTCTTATGCGAAGTATGTCATCGTTTACATAAAAGATAGAATAATTCAAAAATATCGCATCTACTCGTCTTTCATGTGAATCCATTCCATATTTATTGATTGATGCCTATTACTAATATGTTTGGCCAATTATAATTTGTCATGTCATGTGATTTGATTATCAGTACCTAACATAAAGTAACGTTATGTAATATTATTTAAATCAGTGAGATGCATGATGCGTAGGGTAAAACTGTGTCATATATATAAGTAATTAATGACAAAGACACCAATAAATATCATTTTATAATTTGGTTTGTTCCGTATGTCCTATAGTCTTGCCATCTTAAATTCCACCTAGTACACGTCCATACGGAAAACTCAATGTATGTCAAATTTATATTATCTATAAACATTACAACATGGGATGAATTAATATGCTTCAAAATATTATTTTTCTAATTTCAACTATATATCCTATCTAATTACTCTTGGGAAAGGCTAGATTCTTGGATTACTTTTAGATTTTTGTTAAATCTTGTCTCTATTTTTATACTTTCACCATACCAAAAATTCAGTGTACTCTAATCTAATGGATAATAATTATAGTAGAATAACAAATATTATAATATTAAATTATTATAGAAGTTAGAATTTGATAATATTTAAGTTATCGTTATAAATAAGTAAAATAAATATTACTCAAAAAATATCATAAGTATGTTTGCAACTTATAGCACTTCATTGATGTATTTGTGACGGATAAAGTTACAAAAATATATCTATATTATTTTATATCTATACCATTTATATTACATATAATTGATATATATTTTTTTAATATTTATAATATTTTAATATTATATTTATAATTTAATAAAATAAAATGAAATATTTGTAACTTTTATTAATATTTTAATGGTAAGTAAAGTGTTTTTCGATTTTTTTCCCAATTTGTGATCCTTGTTTCCCTTTTTCTACATTTGTTTTTATCGCCTTTTTAATTTTGGTCAATTTGTGATCCTTGTCTTCAGATTCTTGTAAATAAACATATCAATAATTGCCAGCCTTTACTTTTCATAATTAAACAACTTTATTTTAAAAAAGATCATATGATTGAAGTTTTGTTTTAGAAAAAAAAAATGTTATTGCCAATGATGGAGGGCGGCAAAGAGTCATAAGGCTATGAATAGTGCCTGTACTTGTCTGCTAGCTTTCTTAATATTCTTAATTAATATATACACGTAAAGATGACTACGTTGCCCGTCTAATCACCATAAAAAAAATACTAGTATACTCTATTTTTTGGTTATTTGTTTTTTTTCTTGTATAATCCAACGGTATTTTTAGTGTTAAGTGATGCAAATGGGTGAGTAAAAAGAATATATATATATATCCTATTAATTAATAAACAAACCTATCATGTTCAATCAATATAAAAATATATGGTTCTAATTAAAAAAAATAAAAAATTAAGCATGTAAAAAAAGCTATTTGAGAACGTAGCTATACTTGTGTGTGATTTTTTTGTAAGTTGTTTTTTCATTATTAATGAAATTTGACCCAAAATCATGGGTTCTTTCATGTATTACATTAATGATATATACAATTAAGTTTAAAGTTTGAGTATTATCATATATATTATATTAGTTTTTAATCTCATTCTAAGTTTCTTTTAATGGTATTATTTAAATACTTTAATTGCACAACAAAAGAAAAATATATATAATTATATATGTTTAGAATATATATATCGTAAATTTGGAATGTTTTCGATCTAAATCTTGAAAAATGCACAATTTAAGGTTCAAATGAATAGTACCAAGAAGAGATCCAAGTCCCTTCACATCTTAAAATATTATATAGAGAATGCATGATGTTGGCCATAAAGGTAGCAAAAGATCTTCAAATAGGCAGAAATCTCCCAACTTGTCATCACATAATGCTCACCTTATTACATTGGCATATACCAATAGGGCTTCATGGTATTGATGCTAGCTCTATATATGTACACACAAATACATCAGTTGATCACTCAAATTATATAACATCTATCACTTTAATTTTGGGGTGAGTGTTTTGATTACTATTTGGAAAACAAAACATGGCAGCTTATCAACCTCTTAGGTCAATTAGCTTACCAACTAGGCTCCACCCAAATTCTCAAAAGATTGAAGCACAATTAGCCAAGCTCAAAGCTTGGGAGTCGACCAAAACTTCCCTAACAGTACATTCTCCAAGTAGTAGTGACAACATCCAATTGGCTTTAACAAGTCTTGTAGACTTGTATAACTCTATCAAAGAACTTGTTCAATCTCCATTAACCCAACAAGCTTTTCTTCAACAACAATCAGAAAAGGTAGTGGAACAAACACTTGATGGATCAATAGGGTTATTAGATGCTTGTAGTACAACAAGAGACTTGCTTCTTATGATGAGAGAAAAAGTCCAACAACTTCAATCATCTTTGCGTCGAAAAGGTAGTAGTTCAACAAGTATTGAAAATAACATTGAAGCTTACATTTCCTTTAGAAAAAAGGCTAGAAAGGAAATAGCCAAGAGCCTTAAAGTATTGAAGACAATTCAAAGCAATGAGTTAGAGTTAGAGTCACATCTATTTCATGAAGATCAACAATTTATACTTGTGATCAAAGTGTTGAGAGAACTAAATAATGTCACAATTTTTATCTTTAGGTATCTCTTTGTATTCCTATCTTCACCAATTTTGAAGACAAAGGCAAAAGGGTGGTCTTTGATATCCAAATTAGTGCCTCTAAAATTTGAAAAAGGCCAAAAGATGATGTTTAATGAAGTGGATAGCCTTGATACTATGTTATGCTCATTAAGAAGAAATGATTCTACGATTGATGTACAAATTGTAAAAAAGAGATTAGAGAAAGTTGATAGTTGTATTTGTGGTATCGAGGGTGGATTAGTTTGTCTGTTTAGATGCTTAATACAACATAGAGTGTCACTTCTTAATCTCCTTACCCCTTGAAAATTAATGAAAATATTTTTCTTGTACATATTGGCATCCAAATTTTGAGGATAATTTTCTGATTTTTATAAAGATTGTTCAACAAACTATTATAATGATATTTAACTTCATTTGTTATCCCAATATTTTTAAAGAAGAACTACAAAATAGTACGTCCTTTATTTTTTTTCTTTTATTTTCCTTTTACATTTCAAAACTTGGTCCATTATGTTTTGTTCTTATAATTTGTTCTCTACACTTATTAATTTTTACAGGTTTTCTTAATTTTTTGCTTATAATAAATTGGTCTTTCTTTTTATAATTTTAATAGTAATTCAGTCTAGATTGAATTACAATCGATTATAAAATATATCAATTCGAATCAAATTCAAATCCGAAAGGATTGTATACTTTTCGATCTAACTATAAGATCTATCAATTCAATCTGATCTTATCTAAATTTGACAGATCAAATCAAATTTTTCTATTTATACAAGTTGTAGTTTAAGGTTACAAAAGGAAACTATTTCTATTATTATACAAAGAAAAAATAGTTGTTATTTTATTACTGTTTTAGTTTTCTTCTATTAGTATACATGCAACTAAAACAACCACCATCACTAAAAAGGAATTATTACCCTAGCGGAATCAATCCTCAACGAGACTTATTACCCTTTATCTGGATCCATGTTACAAATATACTAATATACAAGTGTTAGACAGTCATATAATAATAACTATAGTTTGTAATAAACAACTTAAAACACCTTATTGGCTCTGATACCATACGTGTACCAAGGATCTAGGGAGTTAATCAAAAAGGTTAATACTAAAAAATAAGAGCACAAGATTAATAAACAAGTATATTATATTGATAGGTTAGATGACTTATCCAGCCATAAGTTTACAAAAAATATAAATATTAAAATTATAAAATGAAAACAAAAATAAAGCACACTTACAAAGATAAATAAAACTTACATAAACTGGACAATATGCAAAAATATTATTGAAGGGAAATGAAGAGAGGCAGATATGAGGTTTTGAGAGAGAATGCTTATGTGGTTGAAACAAGACTTGGTTTTGAATGAAGATGAGCTCTCCTTTTATAACCAAATATTTTACTGTTGGAGATGCTTACATTGTTATGAACAATGTTCTCTTGTGAACTTTATATTTTAGAATATATTACTGTTTGGAGAACAATGTTCTGTTTGACACCTTTTACTGTAGGAGATGCTTTGCACTATTGTTTGAATAATGCATTGTCGGCCATTCCTATAGCCATTTTGTCTTTGGTGACGACTTAATAGCGGCGATTGTTGATGTTTTAGTGACATCCTGTTGAGGTCACCATGATGCTGAAGTCTTAGTGATGTCATGTTGATGTTACCATGATGTCGATGTCTTAGTAAAGTTCTGTTGAAAATTATAAACTTGTAAAACTCATTTTTAAAATAACTTATCAATATAATTGCTTTAGTCTTTAATAATAAATTATTAATATTTAATATTACTTTTTTTAATCAACTATCAAGATACTTAATTATACTTTTGATAGTAGAAATCAAGAAGAGAATATAAAATAGTTCTACAGAAGATAGAACTCATCGTTTATATTATTTGAATTTTCATTTAACTACAATCACATGTACTTTGATCATGATATAGAGTTAATGGGTTGAAGGAAATCATAAGCAATAGAACTCATTTTGTAAGAACTATATAGTTTCATTCAACAAATGGCTTATACTTGTACTTTTTCTGTTTTATCGAACTATTGGGTTGAAGGGTAATAAGCCTCATTTAGGAATGATTATATTAGGGCAATAATTTCTTATAAGTGTTGGCGGTTGTTTTAGTTCCAGGTATACTAGTAGAAAAGGACTAAACCAATAATAAATTAACAACTATATTCTATAACAATTTAGAATATTTTCTTGACTTAAATCCATGTGTATAATTAAGTATCTTGATAGTTAATTGAAGAAAGTAATATTAAAGATTCAGAATTTATTATTAACAAGTTAGGATATTATATTGATGGTTAGTCTTCATAAGTTTACAAACTTTCGTTCTAATCATTCTAAGATTTAGTTTCAATTTTCTAGTTTAAATTTTTAATTAAAAAAAATTCTAATTTCAGTTTTACACTTTCTACCTCTGCATCAAAATCATCATATTCCTCTTCGAGGGACAAAAACATTATTAGTAGTGATGAACTCACTATTGAAAAAATTTCAAAATCAATTGATACTTGGAGAATTCTCAAGATTCACATGGATCAAATTATAAAATAAAGATGTTGAATCTATTGAAAATAGATTGCACTATTAAAACCGTGGAGAGGAATATCCAATTCTCTTCACCTTTCAAAAGCATTGAATTAATTTCAAAAGAATCATGACAAAATCATATTGAAAAACATTTCAATTATGTTCATATAGGATTAGTCTAAGTTGGATTAAAACCCTTGACCAAAGAAGGTTTAAACACATCAATTCTAACAACTCTTCAGGATGCTAGATTAAAATATTTCTAGGATTCCTTGTTGGGAACAGTTGAGTCGAGTCTTTGTTTGGGATCAATATCATTTGACTGTTTTCCTAACTTCACAGTCTCCTTAAGTGACAGAAATATCATGAAGCCACTTACACTATAGATCAAAACACACAACTTTGATATGATCTTGGGATCTATCCCAGTTGCTTTAATATTCAAAGTGCATCACAAAAGCATTGATGTCTGCATTCAACACTGGACACATTCACCATTCTAAAAAGGGAGAAACATTCTTCGTACAAAAAAATCTCACAAGACCTAACAAAATCCATCACATGGAACAAATCACCTTACCTGATGAATGACTCCTTGAAGGTGTGACTCAACCAGAGTTAGAATCATAAGAACGTGTGAAAATTACCATGCTTAGAGATATAACCCAATTTAGAGATGGTAAAGTCAAATTAAGCTTTGATAAAGCCACCAGTCTGAGGTATTCTTCTACTTTGTGAGCTGATATCTCAAACTTGTCTCTTAATTTACCTCTCAAAACCAGACCTAGGCATTCCACATCAGATAAACCAAGACCAACACTTAAAGGCATAAATTGTGGTACACCAGTACCTTAACCAGTATATACTATTGACCCAACACCAGAGATGAGTGATTCACCTACACCATCACCAACTACTTCTCAGGCCCCATCACTTAAAATGGCCTAGGAATATGAATTAAATGGCTTATAAAAGGATTTTAAATTACTAGACATAGAGACCCTACATTTATACATTAACGCTCTGTATAATAGCCATATCAAAACTTGGTTTACTAACAAATACTCAGAAGCAAACCATGCAAGCTTCAGGAGAAAACATAACTGGTATGTTAACCACTACGAACAAAATATATTATTTTTTGACTGGTTTGAATTATATTACTTTGACAAAGGTTGGAGTTACCCTTTCAAACAAGCCATAATACCTAAAATAGCCAAATCTGTTGAACCAGTTAAAACAATTGACATGGTAAAAAAAGAAAGCACCATTATGGAAAACCATAGATAGTACAATTAAGGCTGAACATCCTCCATTGAAACCAATAACTTTTCCATATGGTCAAACCATGGTTGAAGCCAGTACCTTGAAAAACCCTATGGAAAACCATGCCACTAACCTTAAAAACATAGTTACCCTAAAGAACTTTACCAATATCAACCTAAGCACTTTAGGTAAGCAACTTACTAGGATTGAGAAGAATAAAAAAATTGATATTCCTATACCTCTTATAAAACTATAGATATTAAAGTTCAAAACCCTATTTTCAAGTCTCCAAATCAACCCAGGAAGAATTATTATCCAAAATTGAGCTAATGAGAGGCATTCACGAGTCTCAAATTGAAAAAACAAAGCTCAAACTCCAAAATAGATCCAATTGTCCCTAAGTAACCTCAAACACCTAAGACCCCTCAAAACCCAACTTAGAGTATGTATTCTAAATAATCAAGAACCTACTACTTCTGACGAGGAAGCCTTTCAAGAACCGTCTCTTAAACGAACCAAACCAGAATATCCAAGCAAAATATAATGTGTCATCTAGCTATGAATGGAGCATAGATGCATCATAGAACATCAAATATTAAACATATTATAACAAATGACAATGGCATCAAATTATTACAATTGGTGATGGTGGGCTCACCACCTATAAAAACAACAATAGTAAGATATCTTCAATGCAATTCTGACTAGAGAGTATGGAAAACCCATACTCGATCATCATGGAGTACCTATTCAGGATGCAGTCTCCACATTACTCTATACTATAACACATCATTTATGGGAGAATTTTCCCACTTAATAGATAAAAATGTTGATCTTTTCTCTAACTTACATTTTGAGAAGATTAATGATTTTCAAAACTATAAAACCATTTTTCTTAGTAGAGCCATGTTAAAGAAAAGATTCAAACCATCCTTTTTGGAAGAAAAATTTCTTAGTTGGACTTCTTCCACTTCTAGGAGACAAGATCCAAAAATTAAATCTGCAAAACTTATGGGAATCACATCATCCCTTATGATTAACTAACCTACGGTGAATTGATTAGTTTCACACAAAAACAAGGACTTTAGATCTTCCAAGATTTGAAGATCCAAAAACAAATTAAAGATAAGCTTAAAATCTCCAAAAGGGAAAATGGATCATTCTCCAAACAGTTTGATAACTCTCTTTCCAAATCAAACACTGTGGTGGCAGCTATAGTAAACCTGTTTCAAAAACCTACTCAAAACCTTACCATAAATCATTTTCAAAATATAGAAAACCTTCTTATTATAAAACTCAAAAGGATTTTTATAAAAACATTATAAAAGAACCTTTAACAAAGATTCTATAACCTATAATAAACCCTTTAAAAAAATTAAAGATTTTATGTTATAAATGCGGTAAGAAAGGCCATACTTTAAATTATTGTAAAAGAATTAAAAAACTTCACGAGCTAGTCCTCGAAGAAGAAACATTAAAATTTTTTTTTGCTTTAATGGTAGATGAATTATCATCATCTGAGTCTAAACCTTAGACTGAGGACTCTGATGACCAAAATCCACAAGTTGATGAGTTAGCATCCTCTAAATCTAACACTCGTCATTCAAAGAAGATCAAAATGTTTCTCAAGGAATAAAATCAACTCTAAGAAAAAAAATCCTTAAGTTAAACGACCTTCATCTTACTCAATTATACATGTATCGTTTAACCAATACCTTGAAAAAAAGAAGAAGCTACAATTAAAACCTTCTGAACTTCTATCAACCAATATAGGCCACTATGACCTCACTACAATCCTTGACCGGAAGAAAACCCAAAACCCAAAGCCAAAAAAGTCACATCCAATACTCTAATGTTGAGATCAAAACCATTAAGTTAGAACTTTATTAGTTTAAGGAAGATTTTCAAAAAATCAAACATTGGTTGCCAACCAAAAAACTAACCTAGGTTCCCTTAGTGATTTAGATGAAGAACTCGATAAAATTGGTGACCCAAATCCACATGATCTTAAAACTATGGAAAAGATTATAGAATACATGCTCCACCTTCTTAGTGAAATCACCAGTCAGAAGTACAGAATCATTGTTACATTTGTCTTTCTAGACAAATAAAAACTTGAGATTGTAGAACTATTCGACACAAGTGCTAATCTCAATTGTAACAACCCAAAATTTGTCGCACGATAGTTTTCCCATAAAACAAATGAACAACTCAACTTATCTAATAGTTCAAAGATGAACATTACTCGCAAAGCTGATGTTACAATTCTTAACAAATCATGTTTAATCAAAACTCCATTTCTAATGGTATCTGATTTTAGCTATAGGATAATATTAGGTACACCATTTATAAATCTTATCACTCTATATCTTATCAAACATAATAAGATCACTTTTATATTTGACAAATAAATACTAATTTTTTTCTTTGTTGATGAACCCAAAACTCGAAATCTCAATCTCATTTGAGCCAATTCTATTTATCAGAATGAGATTTCTACCATCATCATGCATAAAGGTTTGTTCTGATCTAACCAGTGCTTTCTGGAATAGACAAGAACCAATGGTAGACTTTCCATATGAACCAAACTTTCATGAAAAGGATATCCTCACAAAAGCAAGGCCAATTCATATGAATTCTAACCTTGAACAATTTTGTAGAAATGAGATCAAATATCTCTTGTCTAAAATTAATTTCCAAATCCAGATCCCCGTGAAGTTGTGTGGCCTTCTATGTCAACAAACCAATTAAGATAGAAAGAGGAACACCTCGATTGGTCATCAACTACAAACCTATAAACAAGGCTTTAAAATGGATTTGGTACCCTATTCCAAATAAAAAAGATCTTCTTCAAAAACTTCATTTGTCATTGTTATTCTCAGAATTCGATATGAAGTCAGGCTTTTGGAAAATTCAAATCAAACCAAAACATAGATATAAAATGGTATTTAATGTTCCTTTTAGACAGTATGAATGGATTTTCATGCCCTTTAGGCTAAACAATACACCCTCTGAATTCCAAAGGATTATGAATGAAATTTTCAATCCATATGTAGAGTTCCATATTGTGTACATTGACGATGTACTCATATTTTCAAAATCTATCGACAACATATTCGACATCTCAAAACTTTCTTTCATATAATCAAGAAGAGTGGTTTAGCCTTATCATCCAAAAAGATGGCACTTTTCCAAACTAATATCATGTTTCTCAAACATAACATGTCTAATGGAACCATTATTTCTATCGAACGATCTTTGTAGTCGACAATAAAGTTTCCTGACAAGATCACCGATAAAACCCAACTTCAATGATTCCTTAGAAGCTTAAATTATGTTCTCAATTTTTGTCTCAATATCAACCGATTGGAAAAATCACTCCATAAAAGGCTTAATAAAACTCTCGAGCCTTAGACAGAAGAACACACAAAAATTGTGCAAAACATAAAAGCATGTCCAAAACATTTCTTGTTTACATCACCTACCTATTTCAATGTCACTCTTAAAACCTGTTATATCTGAGGTAGTTAATATCACCTACCTATTTCACGTAAAATGGTGGCATCATTCACAATCCCCAAATTTTTTTTAAAACAAACCATAGAATAATTGCTAATCAAAATTGGTCATAAAATAACAAAAAATAAAGAAATTCAAAACACATCATTGATCTTAGCCAAAAGAGCTCACATCAAAGCCCTCATTGCTAATGCATAAACCTAGGAGCAACTCTTGCACATTATTAGGCAATTATCACAAAAATCATAGGAACCCTATAAAGCATCTAGCCATAAGGAGGATTCTTCACACAAAACAAAATCAGTATCATCATCATCCTCTAAAGCTCCTTCCGACTACCTATCAGATATAGAAGCTCCCGAGGAAGATATATTATTTTGGATGGGTAAAGATCGTCCATAAAATTTAAAATATTTATATAAACGAGTCTACGAGCCCATATATATTATGGGTCTATGAACCCGAATTTATTGTGGTTAAAAGCTCTATTCATGTTTTAGGATTAATAGCCCCAAATCATTGTGGGTTTAACAACACATTTTAATTCTACATTGGCCCATTCAATTTCCTATAAAATCTTCAACCCATATACTATTCAAAGTCACTATAGTAGGTTGTTCTAGTAGTTACTGTAGCATCGGTAGAAGATGCCAAAACAAGGAATGGTGGTAGAAAAACCAATTTTCACAAAATACTATTTACAACAATACCAACATTTTTTATAGTATAAATTTAACGAAATATTACTATTCACAATATAGTAAAAACATCTCCAATAGTACATCACTCTAGTTATAAATAGAAGACTCATTCTCAGTTAAAAGCACAACATAATTTACTCAACCATCTCTCATTACTCTCAAGCTTCCATACCTATCCTCTTTGATAATAGTTTCTTTTTGTAACCTGCAACTATAATGATTTAATAGTTTCATTTTGTAACCTTCAATATCCAAAGCTCCTTGACCTATTTAAGTTTCTATTTCTCCTTTTTAAAAGAAACAACTTAAAAGACAAATTACATCTTAGTGAGAATTTTTCATTGGACTCTAAAATCCAAATATCCAAATTGGATCATTGATGAAACAAGATAAAAAAATGCCGATCTTGCAAATACTTTGGTTTTATATTTGTAAAACTCTCCCAAGTGTACGAATCATTTTATAGAAAATGATAAGTATACTCCCAATGATCGATCTAAAGAAGGAATATATGTGGTTTTTAATTTATTATTTAAAATCTTAAAAACGAAATTAAATCCAAAACATCTTGTCATGATATTTTGGTTTGTTTATTTCCTAAAGAAAGATAAAAAGGAATTGTTTGAACATATTAATGCCTTGAATCTAAGTTTTGCAAAAAATAATTAGGAAAACAAAAGGCTTAGACCAGAACTTAATATTGTTGAAGAGACGGTGAAAAATTTGACCATAGTTGCTAAACAATTGACCAATGTCCTAGAATATGGAAATCCACATGAAGATAAGAGAGGTCTTGGATACATAGATGAAAAGTCAACACCTTCAACATCAAAGATTACATTTGTAAGTCCTTTAAACTCTACTTCTACTATTACTATGTATTCACAAAGAACTATTGCACCTGTGGTAGAAAAAGTTTTTAAGTTTTGGCCTGATTGTGGTAGGAAATGTCATATAAGACCAAAATTTAGATTTTTGATGAATGATCCTAAACTTAATAATTATTTTCATGTTTCACATAGTAGGAACCTTAAGTATTATCCATTTTTGCATGCTACATTAGATTCAAGGGTGAATGGAAATTATCATAACTTGTTCAAAAATTCAACTAGGAAACATGAAATCTTAGGTTCAAAGAGGCAAGTAAAATTTAGTGTTTTTAATGCTAGGACTCATTATCATCATCCTATTATGCATACTTCATATTTATTTGGGATGAATGAAAAAAAGTAAAGCTAAGTCTAAGAACACTCATATGAAACCTAAGGTAGTTAAATCTCAACCCAATGATATAGAGATACCAAAATGCAAGAAAATTTAGGTTAGGAAATATTTCTTTTTCCTAGTCACCTAACCATCTTTTATTCTTTCATTTAGGTATTTTTGTTAAGGTGCTTAAATGAACCTAGGTGAGAAATCTCTATTCTCTTTATTTTATTTATTAGTTAAAATTACAAAAAAAGGAGAATTAGAATCCTTATTTGGCCAACAGGGTATTAGACTTATTCAATACATAGACTTATTCAATATTTACATACATACAAATTTGTTTCTATTGATCTAACTCATTTTTATGTTTATTGTATAAATTATTTTACAATTTTGACTTATGCACACATATTCTTGTACATGTGATGATCAATGTTAACATGAACTTATTCACACACTCATGAACACACGTATGTGCTATATTTGATGTTTATGAATTCTCTTGAAAGTCTTTAGGACTTCAACTAATCTAAACTATAAAATTGTGTTGAGTTCTATTTTTGGCTTTCTAAAATTTTACCGCATAGAGACACTTAGTGTTGAGAGAACTATTTATTGTGAGGTGTGAAACTATCACATTAAGTGAAGAAGGCTACTTTACAACTAGTGTGAAAGTCATCATGCTAGGTTTATGGATTGTGTAGAAAGAAGAAGAAGAAATATTGTGCAAAAAGGTACTGCTTATAAAACTTGTACTTGACATGCACAAAAAGAAAGGGCCAATAGTGATTAAAAATAAAAAAAAACAATTATGTACCTCATTTATAAAATAAAAATAAAAAATTTAAGTTCTTGTTTGGTAGATATATTTTATTTTGTGAGATTGAAAACTCAATTATAATTTTACATAATAAGTGATATGTTTTTCTTTTGAGTATTTCTTGATTAATCATAAATAACCTAATTAACATATTTGTATAGTTTAAACATATATTGTTTTTAAATAAATGTCAATATGTCATTTTATGTGCAAAGTGTCCTTGTGTGCCTCTTCTACTCTATTTGTTTATTTATACAATAGATAATCAAAATTTGAGTTAAAAAATGATGAGTTCTCAATTGGTTGTGTGATTGATAGTGATTAAATGAGTTTAATACCTTACGTGGCTATTTATAAAAAAATTAAAAAAAATCAGATTTTTATTCATGTACATCCTTTTCTTATTTATTAACTTTTTAATTTATTTTTAAGTCAAGGAGTGAGAACTTAGATGGAGTTTAAATCAAACTGTACTTTTGCATCAATATGCTTTCAGAGGGAGTTTAGCTCCATTTATATACTCAATGCTCTATTTTCTCTTATGTTAAGTTTGATTGGTATGAATTCATGCCCTACATGATTATTCTTTACATTTCACTTATTTCTATATAAACTGAATTAATGTATACTGAGGATTTTAAGTCAAGTTGTTGTATCCTTTTGTCTATCATTTCAGTTACTTACAAGTTTTTCAAGTTGCAACGAATATGGATTCACCAGACTATAGGATAGTTCCACTATTAAATCTAAGACATAAATTTATTTTTACATTACATATATGATTGTCATGTAGTGAGTGAGAAGTTTTGTGACACGGAAAATGCCAAAGGGGAGTTTGTAAGGGTTATGAGTGTTGGTTATTTTCACTGATAAAATATTTTCATATAAACTTGTTTTTAAGCTCGCTATCAAGTCTATCATGAAAAGTTGAAAAAAATGTAATAATTTCAGATAATCTTACTTCAGATATATCTTTTATAACTATGACATATAAGAGTGCACCCATATATTTAATAGCACAGGTTCATAAAATTGAAATTATTTTTGCTACTAAAATATTTATTTAAATTTGAATCAATAAATTCTTAAATATGTTTCAATATTTTTAAGATGTGTCATAAAAACAACATTTTTATATTATTAAAGACTTTGATGGCCTTTGAATAATTAAAACCCAAATAATTTTAAGGTTTTTAGGTTATCATCAGCACCTATATATTTACATAATAGAAGGGTTAAAGTGGTGTACCCTAATAAAAATTGTTGGAATTGTCGAAGTTGCCGCAAACTAATGAAGAAAAATAAATTGAAAACAATTGCAGCAGATGTTTTAAAAAAGTTCATATATATGTATATAGACACGAACATTACTACAATATATACTTTTGGTCTTGAGATTTTAGCCTTGATGTTTTAAAAAAATGAAGTTATAGGGTTTTGGCCTTGATGTTTTAAAAAAATCGAAGCTATAGTGTATACATATAACTTCAGTTTTATCAGTAGTCGTGGTTATAAGTTAAATTACAAAAAATATTTAAATATATATAAACAAATTTATATAGCCACGATTATTAAATGACTGTGATTATAAGTAAAATAATAGAGTTTTTAATATTATTAATACTGTATGCCATTCATTTAAAAGAAATACAAAAATTAATCTATTATTTTTTTATTTTTCTCTATTATTTAATGTATTTTTATTTGTTTGATAATATATATATCAAATTTTTTTCACTCTCTTTTTGTCTCTTTCTTCCTTTTTCCTCTCTCTTTTTTCATTTTTTTTTCTTAATTTTTAATTAATTTCTTCCCTCGCGCTCGCTTAATTAATATATATATATATATATATATATATATATATATTAATATATAATTTCTAATTAATATATATATATATATATAATATTAATTCCCCAACCTAATCTCACTAAATTGTTTTCCTAAATTATTTATGTCCTCCGATCCCCAGCTCGCGTCGTTTGTCCCTCTTACTGAGCAGGGCCGTGTCGCACCACTACTCAAGAAATTGTCGACGACCTCCCCCAATAGTTCTTCCTTTCCAGCACCTCGCTTAACATTTACAACAACTCTTTCCTCTAGCCTCTCCTCTTCTTTTCTCTATATTTTTTTTTCTGTTCATATTCCCTTGTTCCCACCTCATCAACCGACTTTTTGTACTGTCGTCGCTCGTAACCCAGCTCCGGGTAAGTGTGATACCATTTTTTTACAATATCAATTCATATATGTGTTGATTCTTAGTGGATTAGTTCTGCGCATAATACATTTTTGTTAGGCTTATTTATTTCATGTATGAATCTATATTTCTTAGGATGTATAATGAGTCCTTTCTTAGGATTAAACAATGTTATTTCCTTCTCCTGTTATCTAATAATTGCCTTTACATTTCTTTCCCATTGTATTGAATAAGAATAGAGTTGTAACATGCATAGGGATTTAGGATCTAACTATTGTTGCTCATTTTAGATTTTGAAAGTATGTATATATACATGTCGAGCCTATAAAAATTTTCCTTTACAAAAAAGCTAGTGGATTTGTTGTAGTTTATTTTATTTTTAATTTAAATCAATAAATATAAATTGTAGTTTATAGAAAAAGCCTATTATTGCAATCTTTTTTAATCAATCAAAAAAATATTAAATTTTTACTTAAAATAACACATTTAAAACTTATACTAATAAAAATAACAGTCTTATTTTGAATATAAAAATATATGAGTTAGTATTTTATTTTATTTTATTATAAATTTTAAAAATATTAATTTTATGATTTTTTTTAAAATATATACGACGTAATAAAAATAAGGTTTCATGATTGAAATAAAAATTATGACTAAAGTACCCTATTTAAAAAGTAAGGTAGGGTAGCATATTGAGAGGCATAAAACTTTCATTTGATTGCCTTAATCTTTTCAATCCAAGTGTATACTTGTATTTTTTTCCTTCTAATTTTCCTTTAATCCAAGTGTGTACTTGTATTTTTCCTTCTAATTTGGGTAATATTGAATGTAAGTATATATATTGCACTTGTAATTTTTGGTCCTTTCTTATTTAGTTTCATTGTTAAATTTTCATGAGAATTTATAGGAAAAATACAATCTTCCAAAAACATACAAACGTAAGTGCCTTAAGACGGCTGCTTCAGGATAGAAGACATTCAAAAAGAATTTGAGGAGAAAATACATTAAGATTTGTTTGGGCCCATTGAATGAGAAGAAGCTATACAAAACACCTAAGAAGTATGAATGGGTACACAATGATTGGCATGCGTTTTTGAATTACACACAATCTGATAAATTCAAGATATTATTGAATACAAAAGTATAAATATTATCATTTAATATTTTGAATTTATATGCCATAACAACGTTATTCATATATGTTCTCTTATTAGAAATCAAGTTGCAAAAATATTGAGTTGAGGAAGCATAATGAGTATAATCATCATACATGAAGAATGGGTTTTTCCAACCTAAAAATTCTATTGGTGAGTTATTAAAATTAAGTTTGAATGATAACTAGTTAGATATTTGGGTATACAATGTTTTTGTAACTTATTATACATATCTATAGGAGTCAAAAAGTGGTGGCATACAAATTTGATGATCTCATGTATTTATCACAACTAACACTCCTAAAGAAGGAGAGTTCAAAAGTAAACAAGTTCAAGATAAATTGGAAAAAGCGGCAATTATTCAAAATGTTAGATAATATGTTATGATTAATCGATTATATTTATGCTTATTATTTTATGTGGGAATTGATGTAGAGTAAAATGCAAGATAAGATTGATAGTGGTGAGATTAAAGAAGAGATGGGTGTAGATGCAATGGTAATAGCATTGGGGAATGGTCACCCAGGTCATCTTAAAGGATGCTCCTAATATACAACATCTACTAAATATTTTGGCATGCTTAGGAAGTGCACTAATTATCCATCCAATGAAATGGTAAATATATTAAATGAGATGATGTCAATCTCTCAAGTTTTGATACCATGAAGGCAGAGATAGATGCACTAAGAGCCGAGTTATTGGGAGATAAGAGTGTAGGAAAATCAAGTCATTATCCAGAACAATATCATCCAATTGATAGTTCCAATGGGACTCCTTGTACAAAAACTATTACACCTACATCTATACCACACATCCAAAGAATTTCCACTCCTTTTGATATGCCTACATTTCATATGGGATTAGTTGTAAGTAATCTTCAATATTCATTCTTTTTTATATTTTAATTTTGATTTGTGTGGTGTTTAAGTCATAGTATATATGTTTGTTCTAATACTATATAGGGAAGAAATGTTTGCTTGCATATGAGACACTATCTCGTATTGTGGCACGTGGGAGGGTAGGTGATTGCTCTAGTGGTGTTTGTTATGCACAAACTTTGAACGGGAGTTGGAAGGTTTCCATTGTGGATGATATTGAAAAAAATTATCACTTACCTATACCAATAAGGGAACATAATACAGTTACAGAAGTAGTCAATTCATTTGTTGCTTGGCCTCCACATCTCGTTATATTAGGAAAGGATGTAGTAAGGATATTTTCCTTACCTTTTATATATTGTTTTCATTTTTAATTAATTTAAAAATATAAATATAATTTTATTAGATTTCTTCATATTGTGAATAAATAGGATTTGAGTAAGGAGAAATCAAAGTTACCTATTACCATTGGTAGTATTTATTGATAATATCTATGTAATATAATATAAGTAATTTTGTGTATTTTCATTTCTTGTTTTATTCATGATTTCAATTTTTTATTAATCAAAATAGGTGGTTAATTAGCTAACAATATGTTAAAATGTGTATACATTATAGCTTAATCATGAAGGAACTTACACTGATACTGAAGTTGATGAGATGTGAAATGAGTGGACAGAATTCACAAATTGATTCTTATAGATATAACTCATCATATAGTCAAATAAAACGTTAAGGTGAATGATGTGGGATGTTCATGACTAGTTTTTTAATCAAAAATCTAGATTTCCTGTTTCATTTTTAGAACAAGAAGTAAAGAGGACTCTTGTATGTTTTGGATATTGTATATGCATGATTATATTCATGTAATCTGGATGTTGGTATGCTCATATATAATAGATGCTTATATTTACAGGTATTACACAATGTCATTTATTATAGACAATTCTATGACACTATAATCATGGGGTAATAAACCTATATATTAAGAATAAATAAGTAAAGAGGACTTTTGTGTGTTCTAGATGTTGTATTTCATGATTATATTAATGTAGTATGGATGTTGGTATGCTCATATATAGTATATGCTTATATTCATAGGTACTGTCCCACACTGTCAGGACATTTCCTATGTCTCTATGTTCTGCGTAATTGATATGAGTAGTACTAAATAGTAATGTTGCTTCTGTAATTGATATGGGTAGTACTAAATAATAATGTTACTGTTGTTATTGATATGAGTATTACTAAATAATAATGTTACTACTGTAATTGATATGAGTAGTACTAAATAATAAGGTTGTTGTTGTTATTGATATGAGTAGTACTAAATAATAATACTGTTACTAATATTGATATGGGTAGTACTGATTTCGTTGAATTGTCTCTCAATTTTCATTTTAAATCGAGTATCATAAATTTACTTAGAGGCTAGATAAGCATTCCAACTTTCACTCTTGAATAGTTGAAAAAAAAACTTATTATAAACCATTTGTTGTATATACATGAACAAATGTAGATTGAAGAACTTATTGTGGAAATATGAGGTATTGCTTATATCCATGTAATTTAGATGTTGGTATGTTCATATATAGTAAATACTTATGTTCACAGGTATTGTCCCATGCTGTCAAGGACCCTTCCTCTATCTCTCTGTTATGTGTAATTGATATGGGTAGTATTAAATAATAATGTTGATGTTGTAATTGATATGAGTATTACTAAATAATAATATTGTTGTTGTTATTGATATGTGTAGTACTAAATAATAATGTTGATATTGTTATTGATATGGGTATTACTAAATAATAATGCTCCTACTGTAATTGATATGGGTAGTACTAAATAATAATGTTGTTGTTGTTATTGATATGAGTAATACTAAATAATAATGTTGCTACCGTTATTGATATAGGTAGTAATAATTTCGTTGAATTGTCTCTCAATTTTTCATTTTAGATCGAGTATCATAAATTTACTTAGAGGCTAGATAAGCATTCCAACTTTCACTCTTGAACAGGTTGAAAAATGACTTATTATAGACCATTTGTTGTATATGTAGGAACATGTGTAGATTGAAGAACTTATTGTGTAAATATGAAGTATTGTTTATATTCATGTAATCTGGATGTTAGTATGTTCATATATAGTAGAGACTTATATTCACAGGTACTGTCACACGATGTCATTTATTATAGACAGTACTATGACACTATAATCATGGTGTACTTAACCTATATATTAAGAATAAATAAGTAGAGAGGACTCTTGTGGTCTGGATATTGTATATGTAGAATTATATTAATGGAATATGGATGTTGGTATGCTCAAACTTGATGCTGTTATTTTTTACGAGGAAATTAATGCATATTATCAAGGACGAAGATTTTGAATAACAACATTACAATGGGACATATAAAATATTTTCAGATTGATTTAGATTATAGACAATTTGATTAGTTAGTAGCATTAAAGTTTTTTCATGTATATTTTTATATTTTTGGAACAATTTAATTAGCTAGTTTTTATTCTATGTGTTTTAGTATGTCGATCTATTAAACTCTTAATGTAATATATCTCTTAAGTTTAATATAATTAATCTTAATTTTCTCAATATATTTTAATTTATATTTGAAAATTAGCTTCATTGGGATTTATATAGTCACAGTTTAAGTGTAACCGAAACAATAGATATCCTTTTAATTACAAGTCTATGGCCTCGATTATTAGAAAACCGTAACCATAGGGTGTACTTATAGCCTCGATTATTAGAAAAATGTGGCCATAGAGTGTACTTATGGCCTCGGTTATAAGTAAACCATGGCCATAGGATATACATATAGCCTCAGTTTTATAATAAACGAGACCATAGATCGTTACCATTGGTCTCTTTTACTTAGGCCTAGGTTCGTTCTTATAACCGTGATCATAGACCTACGGTCACGATTAAAAACTGAGACTGTAGTTGCATATTGTAGTAGTGTAGGGTGGCGATGTTGAGAAATTATGATATATAGTTAATATATATACATATATAAGAATAGAGAACAAAGAAACATATAACAACCAAGGTTGTTAATATATATATATATATATAAAAGGTATTTATTAATAAATTTATTTGATATTTTTGATTTCATATAACTTCTTTTTTATTAATTTTAATTTAAATAATTTTATGTATGATCATAATTATTTAATTTAATTTATTATATTTTAAATAAATTATTTTATTAAATTTGTACTTAATCTTTTTATCTTAGAATTTTCTAATTAATTTAATTTAAGTGATAATTATTTTAAATCATCTAGTTATGATTATTTATTATTAAATCTATTCTAAAAAACACATAATTACTTGTGTTTTTGTGGTAACCCTTAATGACTATTAACACCTAAAATTTTGAGATGAGAGGAGTCACTACCATCTTGTATTTTGATAAAGAAATTTGATCCATTTTTTATAGAATTTTTATCATGATACATGTTAGCTTATTAATTAAAAGAATACATAAAAAATATATAGAAGAGTATTAGTAATATTCCTCTGTCTGCAAATATCTTCCATGCATGTAAAATACATATATGGGTATGTATTTAAACTACTAGGTGAACAACTAAATTCCATAGCCAATAGTCTTTTTGACTACTCAAAAATTTCAAAAGCAAAGCCATTTTTTATATAAAAAGGGCAAAATCACCAACTAAA
The DNA here is from genome assembly GCA_037013495.1 of Hippophae tibetana. Classification (NCBI taxonomy): domain Eukaryota; kingdom Viridiplantae; phylum Streptophyta; class Magnoliopsida; order Rosales; family Elaeagnaceae; genus Hippophae; species Hippophae tibetana. The sequence goes on along the minus strand of CM072812.1, from coordinate 78,796,555 downwards.
TTAAAAGCAGAGCTAAAAATTGAAAATCTGAAACGAAAACCAAAAGCAAGATGATTAATAAAATCACTAGAGACTTTATGTTCCACGATCCACACAGTCAGAATATTTCTCATTAATTTGTATCCTTTTTTTGTGGTTTTTTTTTTCCAGCAATGCCTCGAGTGTTCTATGAAAGTATTTTCATGGCTGAGTTGGGGGCAAGTTAATGGTCACCTCTCCACCTGCAGATACATTATCACCTAGTTTGTTATCTTCAACCTTCTAGAATACACTCTAATCAACTGAGGATTCATTTTACTTGTTTGTCTTTAAGAATTTGGCCCATTGAGGTCTGTAAATCTGCTGGATTCATATCTAGGCATCCAAGGAGAGACACTAAAGGGTAGATTTTGAACAAAGATTACTCTTTTTTTATTTGCAATCAACACATTCTCCACAATCATATATCTGATCAATAAAGAAACAAGAAAAAACACCATCAGATTAAATGAAAAGATAAAACAAATTTTAAATCATAATTGACACACAAAATCTTACTCAATGTTCAAATTGAATATCCTGAAAAATACTTTAAAAAGTTCTAAAATAGAAATAACTTTGAACCCTATAATTTCAAAAAAAAAAACTCAAAATTGTTGAATACAAAGAAAAAATAGGATGTAGAATTTACCATTTAGTTGGCTTAAAGCTTTTGTGTAGCATTTCAAATCAAATTTAGAAGAGAAATCCATATTCCACGTAGTACCAAACTTTAATTTACGGAACCAATATCAATATTAGGGTTTCTTTGATCTCAATTAACTGTAATATTATTGTAATAATTAATCAAATAAATAAGGAAGACGATAGATCTAAATAAAAACTGAAAGAATCTTGAATACAAAAAACTTTTGCGGAAATTAAAATTCATAAACAAAAACCCACGTAAATAGAGGCAATCGCTTGGTGGTAAACATACTTACTAGTTGGTATCAAACCACTTGGTCATTTCTATGACAAGAATAGAGGCATTTCCTCTGGCCATTGAGAAGTAGGTGTTGAATCCAATTTTTCCACCATTCCATCCATATCTTTCTTTGCCCACCTATGAGATTTTTACAAATTGTAGCGCATTTTCTCTCGCTCTCTTAGATCTCTATCGTTCTTCTTGCACTCGCCAAACCCTAAATCTATCGAGCTTGCCAAACTCTAAATTTGTCATGCTTGCCCTCGCGCTCGTTGGCAGGGATAAGGAAGCTGGAAGGGATGCGGGAGCTGGGGAGCTAGAGGCCAGGGAAATATAACGCGCGAGAGGTACTGGCTGGGATCGAAAATAAAAGAGAAGAAAAAGGGAAAAAAGGGAAAGAAAAAAAGAGAAAAAATGGGAAAAAAGAGAAAAAAGGGGAAAAAGAGAGAAAAAAAGTGAGAAAAAAGAAAAAATTGATAAAATAAATTTATTGTTTAGTGTAAAAGAGAGAAAATTGATAGGATATATCTATGATCTCGATTTTTAAATAACTAAGGTCATAAGACATGTCTATCATCTCGGTTTTTAAAAAACTTAAACCAAAACATTATGACTTTAATTTTTAAAAAATCGAGACTAAATATCTAAGATTATATGTATGTATTGTAGTAATGACGGGAAAATATTTCATTCAAAGTCTTATAATTATCCTATCAAATTAATAGGTAATATGCTCTTAGATATTTCATATGGAGTCTCTTAATTATAATCAAAGTAACATTCATGTTGAGTCACTCCTTTAGCCAAACAACCACCGTTTTGAAGTCTCCCGTTGAGATATTAACTATCGGAGGTATTGTAAAACATTATTTAAGCATTATAATAATATAAAGTTTATAAATAATCATAAATATTATTATCTTTTGAATTAATCTTTTAAAATTAAAAAACATTTATAAGATTTTACTTTAACGTGTATAAAGTCAAAATATAATGGTTTTTTATCTTTAAATGACTTATCATTATCGTGTTAAAATCTCATTTTTTTCTAGATTTAAAACCCTTTTAAGTTATTAACCTATTATAAACTTTTTTTTTTAGCCTATAAAAAGCCAATCCTAACATGTTTATAATTAGCTAAGATCTTGAATTAAAAAAAAGGTAGTTAAAAAAATATCAAAAAATTAGGCAGAAAGAATTAATTGGTGAGAGGAGGGTTTAGGGAAATATCTAAGAATTAGTTCTGACAATTGTTGGGTACCACATGTTTGATAAAATATCCAACAGAGACCAGACGTTTCTCAGACTCTCACATGTAATAAATTAATTCCATAGTGGTGGTGCTTCAGATGCCAACTTGGGCACTGCCCACCCGACTTCTAGTCAGCACTGATGCTAGGCATGTGAAGCTTAACTTAAACATGTTATTAGTACTTCATTCATTCACAATCACAATCTCATTTGCATTCCTTTAAATTGCATTGCCATTTACATTTTTGTGGTTTATAACATACAATTTTTTCAATGTCTAGTATTTAGGATTTGAAATTTAAAAAATAAAAAAATACACTATAATAATAATAATAAAATAATATATATATATATATATATATATATTACAATAAATACTTCACATTCAAAATATTAACTTATAGTTTATCTCAATTATATTCACAATTTGTTTTTATATTTTTTTATTCATTTGCACACCTTACAATCTCTCTTGAACTATATCACATGTAGACATCTAAAACATAAACAATACTCATGTAACAACAATCACTCATTTCATTACCTCATCCTTAATGGAATATCCATACTTTATTGATTTTAATAGGAAAAAAAGACAAAAAAGTCACACTAATTTAATCATATATCTAAAGTTCAATGAGTTTAGAACACTAGTTATAAAGAAAAATCTAATATAACTTCCATCATTGGTTTGGATTTAGGCAAAATACACTATCCATAAATACTTACTTTTAACTTGAGAATACACATTGTATGTGTACACCTAGTGCAAACTATATTCACTGATATCACTTGTTAAACATATAATTCTAATCCAAAATATTAAATTTATTAATAAAAATAACTCATCTCAATTATATATTTAATTTATTCTTCATATTTTTTCATCGTGTAAGTTGTTGACACACTCAACATTTTCACGTTAAAATATCAAATTATTTGAATTTTTGTGTTTAATTTATTTTATATTAGTTATTATTTTATTATAATACATTATTATTTATTTATCTAATTTAAATTAATTTTTAATTTTAGTTTCGCATTCTCCAATTTATAACTGTTACTACGAATGAAGGTGAATGTTACTAAGCAATTGCATTATCGTTGATTTAACTCTTTATATTAAAAAACAACACAAAATGCTTCTAATACGTACTAACAATGTGTATTTACCTTCGAATACCATATTAGCAACAATTCACAATTAATTAATACTTTTTTAAATATAATGTTAAAATCTTTTTGTTATTATCACATTTAATTAATTACAATTTTATGTTATTAAATAAAAATTATTATAATAATAACAATTTAATTTATGAAAATATGGTAATTTTTTGTTTTTAATTTGGTCAATTCCCAAGGTATACATACTATCTGTCAATTGCCTCCTTTGTCTCCAAAACCCAACCAACTAGGTTGCATAATTCAGAGCCAATGTAAGATAAAACAATTATAAATTAGTACATTAAAACTCTAAACATATCCATTATCTCTTATTCATTTCATTCATATTTAAAAATAAATTAATTTTTTTATTAATTATTAAATAAAAAATCAACATATTAACGAGGATACAATTTTGCTTTATACACGTAGAAGAACTCGTTAGCAATGCATCCCCCTTTGCAAGCCAATAGAGGCATAGACTATGGTAAATATAATATTTAATGCTTTAGTGTCCTATCTTGAGCTACACAACAATTAAAATACATAAAGATACCCTTTTGGTTCTTCAAAAGAAGACACAAAAATTTCAAATTTCAAATTGGGAACTACAAAATTCTATGATAAAAATTATTAATTAAATAGTAAATCTTTTATGCTTGAGAAAAATGGTTTTAAAGTACTACTTGGGGAAAAGCAAAGCAAGCAGATATACAACAGTAGTTAAATGGATCAAAAATTACCATTTTCAAGATGACATGAAATTATTCTTAAAGCTACAAATTTCCAAGCTCATGACCAGTGCTTGATTACAGAGAGAATCAGTCTTCACAGTTTTGTCAGCCAGAATTGGAACATTGGCATCAGAGATGTTGCCGAAAAAGATGGGGATATTACCCAACTTTTCACATGCTCTCTCTGCTACGCTTGAATGGACCAAATTCTCTTCCTAAAAAACATTCATAGATGAAAAATGTAATTGATATGGTTTCAAGATATAATTTAAGCTTCGGATTGAATTTTTGAATTGGAATGGAAGAGTAAGGATACACCAAATATGATTCATATTTATTGGGTGTGGAAGTCTTGGAAGTCCAAATCTAACTATAGGTATAATCAGACACAATTTCCATTGTGAAATTGTGATGGCTCATACAATGTGAATTTTTAAAAGAAAATGGACAAAACAAATCTTATATGAAGAACAAATTACTATATAATTGAAATGAGATACTTTCTTAATTGATATTTTTATGTTGGAGCATGAACCTCAACGATATGCAAACTATAATCTCTGCCTTCATTTAAAATATTTGACAACATCAAGTATCATTTTATATATAAAAATATCTCAAAAAAAAAATTTGTTTTTCTTTATAAAAAAAAAATACTAATGTCGCCTGCCCTCCCTGTTTTGTGTTGTATATATAATAGGAAGAAACATAACTTTCAAGCCTCACTTTTTATTGACTATTTCTCAGCATCCAAACATCAAACAAATAGAAAATGGAAATTTCATCTTCACTATGTTCCATAAACCAGCCTCTTAGATCCATTAGTTTACCCTCAAGAGAACACCCTTCTTCTCTTAAAATAGAAGCCACCTTAAAACATCTCAAATCCTGCCAAATCTCACTAGACTCATCACTTCCTTCTGCAACTGCTGACACAATTCAAACAGCTCTTGTTACCTTAGCAGAATTGCTTACATCTTTAGAGGAGCAACATTATTGCCTCAAAACTCCATCAAATCAAAAAGCACTTCTTACCAACAATAAAGAAAAAGCACTTTTGGAAGAAGCACTTGATGAGTCAATCACATTGTTGGACACTTGCAATTTCGCTAGAGACATATTGGTCACCATGAAACAACATGTTCAAAATCTACAATCAGCTTTACGCCGAAAAGGTGGGAACTCAAACAAGATTGAAACAACCATTCATGCTTATTTTTTCTATAGAAAGAAGGTGAAGAAAGTTGTTTTGAAACAACTTGAAGTGCTTAAGAGAATAGAAAGGAAAATTACTTCCTCAGATCCTTTAGTACAATATATTAATACTCAACATATAATAGTTCTTAGAGAAGCAAGCAAAATTACTATCTCTGTTTTTGGATCTCTCTTAAAGTTACTATGTGTTCCAATAGCATTAAAGACAAAGGCTAGTGGATATTGGGCACTGATATCAAAATTGGGTCTAAAAAGATTGTCATCATTTGATAAGAAAGAAGTGAAGATGGTTCATTTGGTGGGTAGTGTTGATGTTGCTTTGAGTACTATTGTTGGGAACAAAGAGAATTGTGATTCAAACAAAGTAGAAGTTCAAATGAAGCAGAGGATGTTAGAAACACTTGATTTGAGTATTGAAGGTCTCGTGGATGCCTTAAATTGTTTGTTTAGGTGTTTGGTTCAAACTAGAGTGTCACTACTTAACACCCTAAGTTAGTACTAAAAACATATGTATTGAAATTCTACATAATATAGGTTAGCCTTCGGAGCTAGTTTTGCTACTATATGTTTTATTTTTAAAAACATTTACTTGTTAAATTATGAATATAAATTTTAAATACTTTGATATTAGTGGCTTTTACTCTATAAATATTAATTCTCATAATATATTGTATTATAGTCTAGATTTTGGTTCCATGGCAATCCAATTTTAAAGGCCTTTTGCCAATTATTCTATGTAAATGTTGATACATATATAGGATCTTGTGTATTAATTATATTTGTGAAAATTTGGTTTATTGTTATTTATTTTTGAGGGTGACCCAATTTTTATGATGGAAAAATTTCAATAAATTTGAGTTCTCTTCCGCAAATATATACATTTGTATATTCAAAATATCATTTGATTAAATGAGACATATTTTAGGTCAAAAAGAGTAAACTAATTACTAAAATCTAGGGAAACTTGAAGAAAGTAACAATGGAAACCGGCCAATGCTAGCAATATCCAGCTTAGTTGAAACCAAAGCAAACTCTTGCAAGAAATAAACCAAACCAAATACCAAAAACACCAACACAAAGTGTCTATGCAAAAAAACAAATAACAGACAAAAGCAGACACGTGAAGACTTGAAAAGCAAGACCCAAAACTAAAATAAACAACACATCAACCATACAAAGCTCAAAACACATAAAACAACAGCACACTCACCGTAGCAGCATCCCTGTAGCAACCAAAGACAGAGCAAACAACTTACACCACCAAACTTAATACATGCAACCAAAAGACACACTCATCGATCTTGCTAGATCATTTGTAGCAGAAAGACAATCATTAGCCATCGAGCTAGGCTCAACCTAGAGATTGACGAGGAAAGTATTGAGAAAGACAATCATTAGCCATCGAGCTAGGCTCAACCTAGAGATTGATGAGTAAAGTATTGAGAAAATCATGTATATTTTCTCTATTATAAGTATTTATTATTTACTTATGATTTAAATAAATAGAACTCAAATTAACTCGATAAAATAATGTAATTAGAAATATAATCCTAAAAAGAATTAAAATAGATATTAAATTAGAAAAATAAAAATACTATAAATTTAACGAGTTTCAGTATAAATGTTATCTATTTTTTCGGACGTCATTGATCACTTCCATTATCTTCAAATAAATTAACTCCAAAATTACAACTAATTGGTTAATTTTAAGTGAATTAATTACCCTTACAAAAGACATGAATATTTACAAATTTTTTGATGTTTTAGAAGTAGAGGATGGAGCTTTATTTATAGCCTAAAATATAACACCTATATTCATTCCAAATTAATGTGTGATTTTTTCAATTTTCTCACTAAGGAGTTATACAATAAATCTCCACCTTAGCGACTTAGTGATTCTTAAATAATTTCTTCAATTTTTAGATTAGCAACGTCATTACCAATTTAAATTTACAAGATGTTAATCAAGTCCAGATAATGTTTGAACTTGATTTCCATTACCACCTTGGTCATCATATCTATAGGATTGATCTTCTGAACTAATACTCCACCTTCTTCAATAATATTTTGCATGAAATGGTAATGAACGCCAATGTGCTTTGTACGTGCATGGTATACTTGATTCTTTCTAAATGAATAACACTCTGACTATCACAAAACAACTTAATATATTTTTGACCAACTCTAAGTCTTCAAGAAAACCTCATAACCAAATAGCTTTCTCCATAGCCTCTGTAACTGTCATTTACTCTACCTCTATAGTAGACAAAGAAACTATAGACTACAAGGTAGACTTTCATCTGAATGGTACTCTAGTAAGAGTAAACACATAATCAGTAGTTAACTGACTCTTATCTAAATATCCTACATAGTCAGAATCACAATATTCAAGTGCACATTGACCAATAGTATTATCCTATTGAAATACTAAATCAACATCTATAGTATGTAAAATAAACTGTATAATCCATTTTATAGCCAACCAAATTCCTTTACCATGATCATGCATGTACCTGTTTACAGTACCAATCGTATATGAAATATCAGGTCTTATACACACCATTGCATGCATCAAGCTATCAACCACGGTTAGATATGACACATTTGCCATGTACTCTCATTCTGCATCATTCTTAGGAGATAATTGAGCACTAAGCTTGAAATGAGGAATCAACGGAGTACTTACAAGTTTTTTTTGTTCATTCGTACTAAAAAAGTTGTAGTACCTTCTTCAAATATTGACTCTAGGTCAAAATAAGCTTCCCTTCTTCCTATCTTTTCTTATCTCCATACCGAGAATAGTCTTGGCTTCTCTCAGATCTTTCATCTTGAAATCCTAACTTAGTTGGTCCTTCAACATCTCAATTTTTGCTTGGCTCTTTTATGTAATCAACATATCATCAACGTACAATAGAAGATAGATGAAAGACTCATCTTGTAGCTTGCAAAAATACACACAATGATCATGTGTACTTCTAGTATACTTTTGGTGCAACATAAACTGATCAAATTGTTTGTTCCACTTCCTCAGAGATTGGTTCAATCCATACAACAATTTGTTTAGCTTGTGAACTCAATTCTCTTTACGAGTAATATTAAACCCTTTTAGCTGAGACATATAGATTTCCTATTGCAAGTCACTGTGTAGATACATGGTTTTCACATCAAGTTGAACTAATTTCAAATCCAAATGTGCTACCAATTCCAACAAAATTATAATGGAGGAATGTTTTACAACTAGAAAAATATCTCATTATAATAGATTCCCTCCTTCTGAGCATAGCCCTTAGCTACCAACCTTCACTTGTAATGAACACCATCTTTGTTAGGAAATCCTTCTTTCTTTGCATACACCCATTTGCATCTAATTACCATCTTGCCCTTAGGTAGTTGTGTCAGCTTTCATGTCTTATTCTTCTAAAGGGACATAAGTACTTCATCCATGGCTTCCTTCCATCTTTCAACTTTAGGACATCTGATTGCTTCATTATATATGGAAGAAACATCATCATGCACAACTAAAAGTGCACTGGCCACTATATTCTTAAATTGAGCAAATAAATCTTCCCTATCAATTGTAGTTTCTTTTTGTTGCTATGGAGGTTCTTGGGTTAAAACCTCTTCTTCATTTGTTTCATCTTCTTCCAATGGAGGATCAACTTTTGTCTTATATCCACCAACTAGATTAATAATTTTTCTTTCAAACTCCATCTCATTCAGAGTTTACTCCACCTACTTTGGCGTTTTTTCCACCTACTTCGAAGTTTGTTTCACCTGCTACAAAGTGCTATCAATCTTCTATGTTACATTTCTTAGAAATTCAGATTCACCAAAGGTAACATCTCTACTAAAGATTATCTTTTTCTTTTCAAGGAACCACAGTTGATATCCCTTAGAACCAAAGAGGATCATCAAAAAATAGTTTTCTTGGCTCTTGGATCTAACTTTGATTCCATTACATGGTAGAAAGCAATAGAACCAAACATATGTAAGAAATCATAGACAGTTTTCCCGGCCATACCTCCATAGGAATATTTCCTTCAAGAGTAGGTGATGGTTGATAGTTGATAAGATGACATTCATACATCATACCCTCAACCCAATACTGCTTGCTTAACCCAACATTTGACAACATAGACCAAACCTTCTCCAACAAAGTCTGGTTCATACATTTTCGCATTATCCCTTCTTCTTCACAAACTTTCATAAATGGACCGTTTGTGTACTCATTGCCATTATCAGACCTCAAACTCTTGATCTTTCTACCAATTTGAGTCTTGATCATCTTCTTCCACTTGAGAAAAATTCTCATTACTTCATCCTTTTTTTTCATGAGATACACCCAAACTCTTTTGGAGAAATCATCAACGAAAGTGACATAATAATGTTTGTCACTTATGAATGGAGTTCTTATTGGTCTATATACATCATTATGTATGTAATCCAAAATGCCTTTTCTATTATAGAGTGTAGTACCAAAGCTTACTCTTATCTACTCACCCAATACACAATACTTATAAAACTCCAACTTGTTGGTTCTTGCATCTTTCAACTGGCCTTGCTTTACTAGAATTTGTAAAGATTTTTCACTAACATGTCCCAAATGCATATACCATAGCTTGGTAGTTTCTAAATCTCTTTCTTCCTTTGAAATTGCTATTGATGATGTCCCGATAACCATACTACCAAAGTAGTAGTACAAGTTATACTTCCGAAAAAATTTCATCACCATAAGTGCTCCAGAAGTAACCTTTAATGTCCCATTTTGTATGGTCACAATGAAGCCTTTTGATTCTAAGACTCTCACAACAATGATATTCTTCTTCATATTTGAAACATAATGAACATCCTTCAAGACTCTGGTTCAACCATCTTGATTCTTCAAACAAATTATGTCAATCCTTAAAACTTTGCATGGATAATCATTACCCATGAAAACAACCCCACTGTCTAGTTCTTCAAAGTTAAAGAACCATTCCTTATTAGGAGACATGGAAGGTACACGCCGAATCAAAAATCCAATCATCAAGATGGGATGCTATTGATGAACTAACCAATACAAAATCTAAATTTGAATTGCTTTTAGCTACACATGTATCAGACGGCACAATTTTTCCTTTCTTCTGCAACATCGAACATTTTTTCACCCAATAGCCTTTTTCAGGAAAAAAAAAGGCACATTCATCTTTACCAAGCCTTCCTTTTGAATGAGATATACCTTTCTCTCCTTTTTGTTAAGTTTGCAGAAATGCTCATACAGACAGTGCCTTTGCTACTTCATTTCTGCTTTCTTTTTTTATATTTCTTTCTAATTTCATAACTATACAAAGTAGTGCAAACTTTCTCAAAGGACATTTTATCCTTCTCAATGAGTAAGCTCGTAATAAGGTGATCAAACTCATCAAGAAGGAAGGCTAACAACATCAAGGCTAAATCTTCATCTTTAAAAGTTTCATCCATATTTAACAAATATGCTACTAATTGATTAGAAGTAGTAATGTGGTCATTTATTGTGGTACTTAGAAGGTATTAAAAAATGGAACAACTTCTTTAAATAGACTTGATTCTGTCTATTCTTCTTTATGAACTTTTTCTCCAACACCCTCCACAACTTACTTGCGGATGTCTCCTTCATGAACGTGTATTTTTGTTCTCTTGAGAGACACGAATGGATTGTACCACATGCCAATCGATTGATATTTTTCCACTAAATCCCATCTACTTCATCTGGTTTCTCTTCTTTAATGGCGATATTTAGACTTGTTGAAATAGAGCATCTAGAACTTCGCCTTGCCATATGATGAAATTAATGGTTCCATCAAACTTCTCCACCTCGAACCTTGCATTCATAACCATTGTTATACTTGAAGTGGATGGTTGGCCTTTGTTTGAGTGAGACTTCTTTTTAGCCATTCTTTAGGTTGCAACAACTAGAAACTATTATCTAATAGAAAAAAATGGAATACAAACAAATATATCTAGGTAGAAACCTTTGGCTTTGATACCAATTGTTGGGAAAATCAAGTATATTTTCTCTATTCTAAGTAGTTACTATTCACTAATGATTTAAATGAATAGAACTCATTAACCACTTCCACTATCTCTAAATGAATGAACTCCAAAATTACAACTAATTGGTTAAAATGTAGCTAATCAATTACCATTACAAAAGAGAGTAAGATTTACAAATTTTAGGATGTTTAAGAAGTGAATGAGGGGTTTTATTTATAACCCAAAATACAACACTCATCTTCATTCCTAATCAATGTTAGACCTTTTCAATTTATTCACTAAGGAGCTATACAATAGAAAGTTACATGCCTCAACCCATTCCAAAGTTGGTTACTACCTTAAGAACCATTAACACTACTACCTTGCCCAATACACCTACCTTTTAACACCTTAATGCCACAATTCTCTTTGTTCTCCACCAAAGCATTGACTCATCTTCATTTACTATCACACACATGAGATGGAAAATACATATTTATTTCTAAATGAAACCATTTCTCATATCGCACGTACTCATACCTAAATCCATGATAATATCACTATGATTTCAATAATCACGACTAATTTGTAATTATACCATAATAGTACTAAAAATCATGTAATTACTGGTACCTGAATTTAACCAAAATTCACTAAAAATTGAACATCACAAATAACACTACTTGATAATGATAACCTACCAATCTCTAGAGCAAGACCTATTTTCTCAACTAATTTATGCAATCAATTCATCTCTCCAATCCAAAGATAAGTCATGCATCTGAATCTAAATCAAAGTTGAATTAACTACTAGACATATCTGGAAGAAGTTCATAAATCACGAGCAAACCAAAGCATCCATGAAGCTTTCCAAAAAAATTCTTATAAGCAAGATCTTAAAAATACAAAGAAAAATTCATAACAATCCACAACCTTGAGATCCAAACCACCCGACTTCGTCCAATTTTTATGATGAAAATGAAACATGGTCCAGATTCGCAGGCTTTTCGGAGATGATACATACGTGATGCACAACGAAAGGGTAAGTGCACCAATAATGTGAAATCACTTTAGAAAAATGGAATGTGCAAACAAAGTTTAGACTAACCATACTTTCTAGCAAGAAGTCCTTGTATTTGTATTGTATAATAAGCAAAAAAAACTATTATCTAGGAAAGTACTCTAATAAATCTAGAATATGATGAGCCTAGTAATATTCCTCAATTAGACGAGAACTCTATCAACTTTAGAGTAAGAATGGTGTAGCTATATCATCTCTCTTTACACAAGTATTCTAGAAATTTTAGAGTAAGATTAACCTAAATATATTCCTCTATCTTACGGATAAGATAACTTTGAATTCCAAACGAAAAAGAGAATAATTATTCCAAAAATATTAGGAAGGAGAAAAGAAAGAAGATATATTGTTTAATATTTAGAAGTGCATTGTTTTCTAGGATGCTTGTACATGAATTGGGCTTACCTATTTATAAGTCGAAAAGCTCTTGAAAAGTTAATACAAAATCAATTGAGACATAAAAAGCTTAAAAAAATTAAGAACCTTATAATTCTACTACAAATTTATCTTTAATAATAAAAACCAATTATTTTTCTAGTCTTGTTTTGCATCATTTCCCTCTACATGTTTAAAACTAGACATCAAGATTTTTTTAAATGAGGATAATAACATTTGTAGTATTTATGAATCTTCAAAGTTTGTGTTTCTTGCTTTTCCCTACCATGAATTTGAGAAATTGTAAGTGATAAATATTGTCTACATGCACACATTTATAATTAATCTCTCTAAAAATATTATTAGGAGGAAATATGATTCAGTTTCTTCGAGATGCATTAACAAATCTTATGGCTTTGTAGAAGAGTTTTTGTAGTTTCAAATTGTTGAATGGGAAAACAAATGTTCGACACTTGGAATTTAGTACTTACCACAAATTTCATTATTTTGAGATCTAGAATTAACTCATCTTGTGAAGAGATTTTCTCTTTGAGATGGTTCTCCTGAATTTTCTTGGTTTTTTGACCTCAATAATATAATCATTTTTATTTTTTTCCATAATTAAATCATGAACCTTTCTTTCAAAAGATTGCTTCTGCACTTTTAAACTTTTGGGTGATTATTTCTTTGAGACTTATTTTTGACAATGTATCTTTCCATTTGAGCAATATTTTGATTTTGAGTTTATCTATAACTTTTTTGAGTAATAGCTTGATTCATACTTTTTATTTCATAATGCTAGTGATGAGATTATATTGAAAGTTTGATTTAACTCTTGTTGAAGTTCTTGAAATTCTTTTTGTGGAATACCTCTGTTATGCTTTATTTGACCTACATAAATCTCGCTCAAATACCACATGATGCAGGACGAAAGTGTAAGTGCATCAACAATATGAAAATACTTAGAAAAAAGGAATGGGTTAACAATAACTAGAATCACTCTTTGGTAAAAGATTATTGTATTTGTATTATATAAAAAACACAAAGAAATTATTATATAGATAAGAACTCTAGGAAATCTAAAATATGATGACCCTTGTAATATTTCTCAACTAGATAAGCACTATAACAACTCTAGAGTATGAATAGCCTAGATATATTATCTATATTTAAACAACCACTCTAACAACTCTAGAATAAGACTGTCATAAGGATATGACTCTATCTCACGAATAAAATGACTTTAACTTTCAAACTGAAAATAAAATAGTTATTTATAAAAAATTAGGTATAAGAAAAAAACGAAGAGAACTTCTTTAATATTTAGAAGTGAATATTTTCTAGGATACTAGTACATGAAATGGGCTTGGGTATATATAGGACAAAAATTCTTTCAAAAGTTAATACAATTTCAAATTTGACATAAGAAACTTAACAAAACTAAGAACCTTTTATTTCATATTTTTCTTTAATAATAAAAATAACTTATTTTTTTTTAATAATATCTCCCATCGGCAAACGTCAAATCCAAATTACTCTTATATCTATCGATTATTAGGTCATCAAGATCAAGAGAAAGATGAATATTATAAGAGAAATTCGATAAATCCTCCATAAGTTCTCATAGCAAACACAAACCCTAGGTTAGAGCCAAAAAAAAAAGTTGAAAGTATGAAAAGAAAACGAAACAACCAAGAAAAATGAGGAGATTTTGATAGTAAGGTCTGGAATAGTGAAGAGAGGAGTAGGATTTTTAAGGAAAAAAACACTAAACAACACAAGAGGTTGGACGGGGAAACCAGAGCCTTAGAAACGCTTGATAAAGATTAAATTATATGCTTTTTAATTGTAATGAATTCTAATTATAATTAAGTAAGAAATTGATGATCAAAGAAAATGGTAAAACTAAAAACCAAATGAATAAGCACTCTATAACCTATCAGAGGGAGCAGTAAAATTCTACCTTGAAGAAGTGTATAAAACTAGAAAAAATATATTAAAGATTTGAATTTACTTAATTTGAATGATACTGTGGTGAGCTTAAGTTTAAGGGTAATTTTGGAAAAAAATTGGATGACCTTAACATGTTTAAAATTTTCAAAATTATGATAAAGGTAAATTTAAAAATTGGGCATACTTATAATTATAAAAATACATATATGAGTTGATTTACCTTCCATTTATTATATAACTTAATCATAATTTCATTTCTAATTACACTTGACTTCATATAGCACCATAATTTTATTTCTTTTCTAATTTAAAAGTTGGACACAAGTTTAGATACCAAAAGAAACTGTTCAATGGTGAAGAAGATCATGCTCATGCATCCCAACCTTTGCAAGGTGTTGAGATATTAAGGCAATTGAATGGTATCACATTCAAACGATATGAAAAGATTAAAAAAAATAATACTTACTAAGGTAGGGAAATGATGATCTAGTTGATGACGATGATTCTTCATCGTGGACTCGAAGTGATTGTGAAGGAATATATGTATATGATTGATTAACAACCTAATTAAATATAATGTATGTTCTATATTGTTCTAATAACTCTTGGATTTATATATATATGGATTTAAAATTGTCAATTAATTTATATTTCATCATTGTTTGCAGATATTTCATGGATCTTAGGGTACGAGAGCTTAAAGATCCAAATGATCCATTAGGGCATTTGAAAAGAAAGGGGTTGAGAGAATATACTTGATGCTCTACTTAACCTAGATGATAGAGTACTCATTCTATTTGATGCTACTGGTAATCCAATAGGGGAAAATGACCAAGAATTGAAATCCTCTATTGGTAGAATTGTGAAGTCAAGTATACCAATCAATATAAATGATTGCACTCAGGTTGACGAAGCTAAAAAGTTGAAAATATGGAAACCATTTGTGTAAGTCTCTTATATTTTACAACTAATTACATATATTATATCTAATCTTTTGTAGTGTATTTTTACCGAATTGTTATAAAGTCGATGACACTTGGAAGAGCAAGTGTCATAAGATTGCAAATAAGGTGGGAAAGGAATACAAAATTTCCAGATTGGCCAAAAATTATGTGTTTCTATATTTGGAACCGCTTGATGAAGTAGAGCTCTACAAAATTCCTGAAGAACACCCTTAGATTACACCTCAAGTTTGGAAAGACTTCATGGATTATAGATGTACGGATGAATTTCAAATTATTAGGGAAGAAAATCAGAATATACAAATGCATAATATTCTTCCTAACTATACTGAGAGGTCTTCAAATCCTGAAGTTAGATATAGAATGGTATTATTAATTTGTGTTAATTTATAAATATTTTTATATTTATTTTTCTCAAATTTAAGTTGATGTCATGGTTAATAGATTTATTTAATTTATATAGGAAGCTGAATTGTGTAGACCGGTTACTCGATCTAAATTATACATAGAAATAAAGACTCCCAAAACGAAGATGTCAAGACCAATGACTAAGCGAGGAGAACAATAACTAAATAAGTTGGTTAGTAATTTAACTTGACACAAAGTCCTTATAATTTTTAATAATTGATGAAATAATGTATGATATGTTTGTTTGCTTTATTATTTGTAAGGAGTTATTCAAGAACAAATATACAGGGGTGAAATAATCAAACAGCTAGGGAGAGATGCTATATATCATGCATTTGAACGCGAGCATCCTGTTCGTGTTAGAGAAGGTAGCCAATATGATGATTTTATGAAATATTTTAATTCCAAAACAAAAGCCTCAGATGATTCGTAAGGAGAAGTATAGTAAAATTGAAAAAGAACTCAATTTCTTTAAGACCTTAATGTTAAGTGATATTTCCACTTTAAAAGAATATCAATCACAACACATGTGAGGCATTCCATCATACTACAATCAGGGCATGCCATATTGGCTAGGCATGCAACCATCCATGCCAAGCATGCAACCATCCATGTTAGGCATACCACCCATGAAATCTCATGGTGCCCAACCTATATCCAGTATGGGATATAGTCATCCTATTGGTCCTCCCTTTATGCTAGGAATGCAGATGCAATCAGGTAGTGGTTCATTTTCTCTAATGCAATCTGTACATTCTTACAATCAATCACATCACAATTAACATTTTGATGAGAATGTACTTCCAATAGCTACCCCATGTGGGAATACTCCTCTATTTGATTAATCATTTGTGGTAATATTTTAAGTTTATGTAGATAATCTATTATTTTTATTTTTTATTATATAGTTTATTTATTATATATAATGCTTAATTTTTTTATAGAATATGAAATGTTTGTTGAAACATCCTTCATCAACGGACTTTGTTTCTATTGGAAAGGTACAAAAATTGAGCGATGATAAGATTATTCATAATCAATATTTTCCAAATCATTGGCAAATAGTAATTGATCAATCATTGCTCCATGATTGTCCACTACATGTGCCATCTAATGCTACCACAATCCAAGAGGCTTTTGGACAATATGTGGCTTGGCCATCGATTCAAGTTGTGATAAATTTTGACATGATACTATTTTTTATTTAAAAGATAGCACTTTCCTGCCTACTATTATTTTTTTATTCTTTTATTGTTACTAACATACATAATACTTCTTCTTTAGTCTATTATACTAGAACTAGTAAATGCATCACATTTAAGACATATGAAACAAGTATCTCGTGTTAAATCTATGTCTAGTGGCCAATCATCGTGCACTAAGTAATTCAAGAAAAATCCTTGGAAAAAGTATAGTTATGATTATGCTTTAAACTTCAATATAAATCTTAGCACTTTGATGAATATTGTTGCAAGGGCATCTAGCATAAAAGATGGATGGACTGTGTGACTTCCTATGGAAATTTCTAGTGTAGATATTGGCCAAACATATATATCAACCGAGTGCATATTGCACCTATTTGAATATCAAATGATCGATTTAAGTAAAATTCAAGTGTGGACAAGATGTGTCTTTAATCATTAAATAACTTTCATTTGTGTAGAACATATATAATTATATTTATATTATCTAATTATTTTTATATATTTCTTTTATATAGGGCATATTATTATCGACTTCAACATAATCATTCATCACATTTAGCAATATTCTATTATTCTTTATTTGTCAATCAATATCAAGAGAAGCATGTTAGCATGAGAACTAAACAATTATGTGATAAGGCATTAACGCTTAACAGAAATTAGAAGTTGAAAATCCCTTGGCCACTAAGGTTTTAACAAGGCCAAGATCATTGGATGTTGGTAATCCTTGATATGTTCAATAATCATGTTTGGTACTGTGACTCATCTTCTATAGAATTGAGTAAAGATACAAAAGCAGTTGTTGAAATGTAAGAGTTATTATAACTAGTTATTTTTCTTCTATTGTTCTTTGTAATATTTAATAAAAAACTAACCGTTATAAACTTTGATAGAGTATGGAAGTTGTGGAACAAGTTTAAGGGCATTGCACTTAAAAAATCTCATAAGCTTATATGGCACAAAGTTATAGTATGTACAAGCGAATATTAATAATTTTATTAATTTTACTATTAAATAATAAAGATGTTCTAATATGAAAAATCAAGTACACTTGTTTTTTTAGGTTCCACAACAAAATGGAGTCATGTGTGGTTATTATGTCATGAAGTTTATGAGCGAAATCATTGTAAATATCAAAATTCCAATTGAAGATGTGGTAATCTCTTTTACCAATATACATTATTAATATATATGAGTTATTTTTTGTGAATGCATGAAATTACTTTCTTATTTTGAATTTAAATTTCTTTGGTTGGAACAAGACGGACTATAACTCGCAATTTTTTTAATAATTTACGAGAAGAATGGGAAGAACACATGGTTCAAATTATATCATCATAAGAAGATTCAGGAGAAGATTCTGATGATCTTGAATAACATATGACAACATAATGGTAATTTTTAGGGGAATGAATTGTTTTATGAACCTATTTTTTCCCAAACTTCATCTCATCTCTCTTGCCTAGTTCCTTTATGACAAAATCATGGTAATCACTGGCCATCCAAGTGCATGAAAACCACCAAGAATCAAAATTCTAGTGTAATATCATGAATTCACAAAAAATAACTTATATATGTTAAAAAATTAGTAGAAGAGATTGCCACATCGACACCCAAGTGATATAATAATAACCTTATCCCTTAGGTTCTATCAATTTTATAACAACTATCTTCAACATGCATGGACCTAGAATGACTATGGATAGATTACCCCTATTTGTGTGGTCCGTTCTAATGACAGCATTCCTACTTTTATTATCACTTCCGGTACTGGCAGGGGCAATTACCATGTTATTAACCGATCGAAACTTTAATACAACCTTTTTTGATCCCACTGGAGGGGGAGACCTCATATTATACCAACATCTCTTTTGGTTTTTCGGTCATCGAGAGGTGTATATTCTAATTCTGCCTGGATTCGGTATCATAACTCATATCGTTTTGACTTTTTCAGGAAAATCGGTCTTCGGGTATCTAGGCATGGTTTATGCCATGATCAGTATAGGTGTTCTTGGATTTCTTGTTTGGGCTCATCATATGTTTACTGTGGGCTTAGACGTTGATACTCGTGCCTACTTCACCGCAGCTACCATGATCATAGTTGTCCCCACTGGAATCAAAATCTTTAGTTGGATCGCTACCATGTGGGGGGGTTCGATACAATACAAAACACCCATGTTTACCTATAGCCCATATCGGTAAGATGATTGTTACATCTCAATATAATACTAACCAGGTACTGTTGCAAGATATTTATCATGTCCCAGGAATGAAGAAAAACTCCTTATATGTGGCTCAATTGACATCATCAGGCTAATATGTCTTATTCAGTCCCCGAGACGTGAAGGTGTATTGTGATCTCAAAATATTAGAAACACCGATAATAGAGGAGCAACGATTGGAATTAGTCTATGTGATGTCAGTAGAATCTACATATGTAGATAGGACAAGAAAAAATGAGATAGCAGATCTATATCATATGCGGTTAGGTCACATTGGCTATTCCAAGCTAAGTGTGATGGTGAAGAATTCCAAGCTTAAAAGGCTACCTTAACTAGACGTACGAACAACCACGGTCTGTGTAGGATGCCCATATGGTAAATCTCATCAATTACCATATGAGGAATTGATGTTTAAAGTAAATGAACCATTACAGTTAGTTCACTATGATGTATTTAGTCCTGTTAAGCAACCATCAATTGGCGGTATGCGATACATAGTAATATTCATTGATGACTTCTCAAGATATGTTTGGGTTTTCTTTATGAAAGAATAATCTGACATATTCGCAAAATTTAAAGAGTTGAGAGAGTCAACTGAAGAAGAAGTAGGAAAGAAGATTTGTTGCTTATGCACATACAATGGTAGAGAATATAGGTCAAGCGAGTTCTCTCAATACCTAAGGGAATGTCGAATACGTCATTAGTACACTTGTGCCAATGCATCATAACAAAATTGTGTAGCAAAGAGAAAGAACTAGCATCTTGTAGAAATTTTTTGGAGTATGCTACATGAAAGAATGTACCTGGGAAGTTTTGGGTTGAAGCAATGAGGACTGTAGCCTTTTTGATCAACAAAATTCCTCAACCAAGGTTAGAATTTGTTTCACCCTTTGAGAAACTATGGAACTTGAAACCTATATTTAGCTACTTTCGAGTATTTAGCTATATATGTTATGTATTTGTTCATAATCATTTATGGAGAAAATTGGACAAGAAAGCTATTAGATGTATCTTTGTGGGATACGAAAATCAGAGAAAAGGGTGGAAATGTTGTGATCCAACGAGTGAAAGATGCTACACTTCACGAGATGTGATGTTTGATGAAGCATCTTCTTGGTGGTCTTCAGAGAAGGAGGTGTTGCCATACTTAAGAGAATTTGGAGATAAGCTCCAACAAAAGATGGGGGAGCATACTATTCAATTCCAACCAAGTTTAGCTAAACCCATAGATCCAAACGATGACAGTTTCGAACAAAGAGTAACTCAGAATCCTTGGCAAACTAGCATATATCAACAACTAAATGAATAAGGTAGGCCTAGTGATACAGAAGAATCAATTCCAAAATCTCAATTTCGTAGGTAAATAAGAACATGAAGGCCACATCCCAAATATGCCAATGCATCCATAGTTGAAGAAGCAATATAACTTGAGACGTTCGAAGAAGTATCGTAAAGATCTGAGTGGATGACATCTATGAAAGAAGAAATAGATGCACTTCAACAAAATCAAACTTGGGATCTGGTGCGAAAATGAGGAGATGTGAAACCCATATCTTGTAAATGGGTTTACAAGATAAAGCATTGTCCAGATGGGTCAATTGAGAGATACAAGGCATGATTGATAGCTTGTGGTTTCTCTCAACAATATGGACTAGATTATGATGAAACGTTTAGTCTGGTGGCAAAACTTACAACTATACAAGTCCTACTTGCACTTGCAGCCAAGAAAGACTAAAATTTATGGAAAATGGATGTGAAGAATGCTTTTCTTCATGAAGAGTTGGATCAGGAGATCTATATGATCTAACCAATGGGTTTTTAGAGCCAAGATCATCCTAAATATATGTGTAAGCTACGAAAAGCACGTTACGAATTAAAATAGGCACCCAGGGCATGGTATGGTAAGGTTTCTATATTTTTAACACAAAGTGGTTATTCATTAACACCTACAGATTTTAGCTTGTTTATCAAAGCCAATGAAGGAAAGCTAGTTATCATACTGGTGTACGTAGATGATTTAATCATAACTGGTGATGATGAGTTAGAAATTCTTCGAACAAAGGAGAATTTATTAGTCCGTTTCTAGATGAAGGAACTTGGACAGCTCAAGCACTTCCTTGGTCTAGAGGTTGACTCCATACAAGAAGGGATATTACTCAACTAGGTAAACACACTTGAAATTCTAGAGTATGACTAGCTTAGCTATATTATCTATTTTTAAACAATAACTATATTAATTCTAGAATAAGATTGACATAAAAGAATAGTTATTTTTAAAATATCAGGTATAAGAGAAGAATGAAGAGAACTTCTTTAATATTTAGAAGTGAAATCTTTTCTTGGATGCTAGCATATGAAATGAGCTTGGCCATTTATAGTGCAAAAATTCTTTGAAAATTTAATACAAAATCAAATGGGACATAAAAAAGCTTAAAAAAACTAAGAACCTTGTATTACATAATTTGCTTTAATAATAAAAACCAATTATTTTTTTAATATTATCCTGCATCAATACGGAAAACATCGAATCCAAATTTCTCTTATCTTTATCAATTTTTAGGTCGCCAAGATCAAGAGAAAGATAAATGTTATCAGCACAATTCGATAAATCCTCCATAATTTCTCAAAGCAAATGTAAATCCTAGGTTAGAGCAAAAAAGAAATTCGAAAGTACGAAAAGGAAACGAAACAACCAAGGAAAATGATAATAGATTTTGATAGTAAGGTATGGAACAATGAAGAGAGGAGTAGCATTTAAGGAAAAAAACACAAAACAACACAAGAGGTTGGAAGGGGAAACCAAAGCCTTAGAGATGCTCGATAAAGATTAAATTATCTACTTTTTAATTGTAGATGACTTCTGATTATAATTAAGTGAGAAATTGATGATAAAATAAAATAGCAAAACTAAAAATCAAATGAATAAGCACTCTATATCCTATCGGAGGAAGGAGTAAAATTCTACCCTGAAGAAGTGTATAAAACTAGAAAAAATATATAGAATATTTGAATTTACCTAGTTTGAATAGTACTTTGGTGAGCTTAAGTTTAAGGTTAATTTTGGGAAATTTTTGGATGACCTTAACATGTTTTAAATTTTTAAAATTACGACTGTTTGGACATTTGAACATCTGAACTACCCCAAATACCGAGCTTTATATAGACCAAGGCCAAGTCCAGCCCAAGAAGGAAAATGAAGCACCAAAGACATCTCACCCATGGGACAAACCAAGCCCAAAGACCGAGCTCTATGTCTCAAGCCAGGAAATACTGAGCTAGACATTATCCCGAATCCAAGAGAAATCGAACCCAATCACATTTCAATCTCGGTCACAACATAATCTCGAGTTTGGTCACAAAACGACCTCGTCGAAAGCACGATTGAATCCGACCTGGATCTCTGACACATTATACTTTATGTCAAATCATACGCTGTTGACATGTATTTACATACATACATTCTTTATTTGACACTTGTACCACCTATGTGCTATAAATATATAGATCACTTATGAGGATCCACAGATTAGATCGTGGGCATTAAATATTCTCTCTTTCTCTCTAGCTAAATCTTGTTCACTTAACAATTTGGTACCCACTGTGGGGCACAGATTCTTGGGTCAATCACAAGTTTTTGACCCTATCTCCCATAGAACTCACGTCGCCCTTAGAAAGAAAAATAGAAATTTGTAACACATAAATCAACATTCATGGAAATAACTCGATTCGAAAGGTGATCAAATTCGAATGACGCAGACATAATGGTAACACATGGAAACATGCCATGAGCCACCAATCAGAAAGGGACAAAAAATAGAACTCTCTGATCTTTGGCAAAAATAAGGACTTTAGAAAATCCTACCACTGAACCAACCACTATGGACGCAAGGGAACGTGGTCTATCTGAACCCTTTCATACCTAGCCTGAAGTTTAAAGGCATCTTTTTTCCTACTCGGCTCACCCCGATGAAGAGCAATGGCTCCAAGAAAAAAGAAGTTGGGAAATACAACTACAAGCTTTAGAAAATAACAATAAGAAACAGGAGAAGGCCCTCAAAGTAGTGAACGAGCACCAAGAAAAAGGAAAAACCCCTTTCAAAGTTGATAGAGAATGCAAATAGTTATACATCTCACCAATTGCAGATACAATCGAAAATGATGAACCCTCACCCAAGTTCAATGTTCCTAAATGCCCGGGCTATTTTGGAACAAAAGACCCAGTAACTCATATCCAACATTTCAAAATAGCCATGGCGCCCTGATAACTGTATTTTATATAGTTATTTTCATTTATTTTATCAATTATAATTGCTATGTTCTTGACATTTTTAGTTAATTTTAGCGGAATAAATTAATATTTACTGTTTATTTGGCAAGGAATATATTTTTAAGAAAATTAAATAATTTGAATCGAAAACGTACTTAATTGCAAATATATGCCTAAAAATATAATTTGAAATAAAAGAGTGCTTAATTGCAATTAATAAAAGTCTCAAATATAATTTGAATTAAATTCGGGCTTAATTGTAATTAACAAAAGTTTAAAAGTTAATTTAAATTAGGAAAGGGCTTAATTGCAATTAAAGAAAATTTAAAATTTAATTTAAATTAAATTGGAAGGCTAAAATGAAATTAAGGAAATTTATTTTCTACGCAGGAAAAAGAGACCACGTGCGCAATCACAATCACGCGTATTGGGTAAACCAAAAGCACGGAAACAACACACGTTTCCAACCGCGCCCTTTGTCTACCACATGTCTCGCTCGCCATGATTTGGTGCAACGCAATCTCATGCAACCGTTTCCCTCCCCCAATGAAATCCTACCACGTGTCCCACTATAACTTTCAGCGAATCATATCGCAACATGTGGCAGCGTGTATTGAAAACAAAATCAGAAACGCGCAACTATTTCCCACTCAGTTTAAAATAATATTTTTATTGTAACCGTTTGTCCCCCACACGTTTTATTTTTATTTTCGATGTAAAATGTCTCCCGCATGTCTAAGAAATGTATTTTTTTAGATGTATTTTGGAGCTATAAATAGGGCATTTATTACTAAAATTTGGAGGTTCGTTTTTGGGGTTCGTTTTTAGGAGACTTGGACTATGGAACACACAGAAGCCATTTTTGGCTTCTGTTGTGTTCTGCGTGTGCCAAATATTTAAGAGTAGATGAAGTTTTAATTTTCTTAGTGTTCTTGAGCGAATATTCCTTAAGTGTTGTAATTTAATTTTTATTTATGAAGTAATTTAATTTTTCTAGGGTTGCATTTTATCTAAATTTATGAAGTTTTAATTTAATTATTTTTGAAAGATTTATAAGACTTTTAATTTGTTTATTCTATTTGTGCTTAATGCTTTTGATTATTGGAAAATTTATCAAATGATCTGTGGTACTTAAATAAACTTGGAAGAGGCATTTTTGTGTATATTGCTCGTGTTTACGGTAACATGTATGATGAAAGGAGAGGAACATTCTTTATTGTATATGCAATTATTGGAGAACTTTGAACGTAATGAATCTTAGTGAATTTAATTCTCATAGAAATATAGTGAATTATTTTAGCAAGGTGTGTCTATTTGTTATCGGAAGAGACTTATGGATAAAATTAGTAGTTCTGTGTTGACAAATTAAATTTACTAAAAATATATAAATCAAGAGAAAATAATATAATTCGAGTGGATTAATTTGGTGAAAAACTGCAATCCTAGAGTTCTTTTATTTTGTTATAAAACTCTTTTCTCAACTTGTTCCAATTAACGATTGTGTTGGATAAAATCGAGTGAAACAATTTTAATACTTAACAAACTCTAGTGACAAATCTCCATCGGAATGATACTTTACTTATCAAATTTTATTACTTGTGACCGTGTATACTTGCACGTTTTATGTTCTCCTAAAAGAGACAACACGCTCATAAATCTCACTCAAGTAAAGAGAGATGCAATTATTTGTAAATTGTTCGCTACCACTATGTGCGAAGGAACGCAAAAATGGTTTAACAACCTACCCCCTAGTCTATATCTTCCTTCCCATATTTCTCCAAACTATTCATCACCAACTACGCCTGCAATAAACCCTTGTGAAAAGAATCTCACCACCTTTTTTTATTATACAAGGGGAAAGAGAGCCCGTCGAAGAATACATGAAGCATTTTAGGGAAGAAAAAATAGAAATCACAGATTGCCCTAGCTCCATTGCTATAGAGGCTTTCAGGCAAGGACTCCTAAAAACTTCTGCCCTATTCATGGAACTAACTAAATCAGTGCCACAAACCTTG
Source organism: Hippophae tibetana (assembly GCA_037013495.1). Classification (NCBI taxonomy): domain Eukaryota; kingdom Viridiplantae; phylum Streptophyta; class Magnoliopsida; order Rosales; family Elaeagnaceae; genus Hippophae; species Hippophae tibetana. The sequence goes on along the minus strand of CM072812.1, from coordinate 78,770,766 downwards.
GAGGAAGCTTACAGAGAGGCCAGGGATCCTAAGATAGGCTAAACAATCCCAAATTTTAAAATAAGTTAAGTTACGTTTCTTATTTTTCAAAATTTCATATGGTGAAATTTTACTAGTAGATTTAAGCATTCTATTTAGCAAATAGCAAATAGTTAGTAAAATTTCTCCCCAATAATGAAAAGCAGTACCAGAGTTTAATAAAATTTTAACAATTAATTTAATAAAAGTTTTATTTTTTCTTTTAGCTTTATCATTCATTTCAAGAGAATAAGGTATAATTTTTTTATAAATAATTTCATGAGTTTTATATAAATCATTGAATTAACATGTGAGTGTTTACTATCTTTATTTTTTATTTATTTATATAATTATGTGAAGTAATGGCTTTTTTTTCATTATTAATTCATTAAAAAGTAATCAATTTACTGATCAATGAAAGTTATTATCTTTTCTTATCACAACCTCACTATATCAATGAATGTATGTTCTATTACTTAGTTTATTAATTTGTTTTCATTATTTTAAAATTCATATTAACACTTCTTAATTATTTATATAATTACGATTAATATAATCAATAATTATTAATTAAAAATAATATAATTTTTTTAACATATAATTAATTATCATATTAATTATAATATTAATATATAGATTTTTTCTTAACTATTTTTATTTTAAATATACTGTTTAATTTTTAAATAATTAAAAAAAATCAAACTTTAAGATTTTTTTCTTAAACCAAACCACGAAAAGATTCAAGTTTCCTTGAGTATTATTTCCTTTCCTTTCCTTTGGTTTTTTTTAGGGTTCAACCTGTTTTTTTATTTTTTTCGCTAACAAACAATCGACTATTGACATGCATTTATTTGCAGGATATACATTTTTTTAAAATACATATTTAGTTTTTACATCAAAAATATATATTTTTATTTTATTTAATAGTTTTAAATAAATGATTTCATACTAACTTTTTTGCATCAAAAGACCTTGATGTGTTTACATTTGTGACTTAAACTTAAAAAGAAAAATATGGTTATTACCGTTATACTCCTAAAATCATATCTCATACAGCCATTTGTACCAAAGGAAAGAGAGTAATATTTGTTGGTGGAATAATTACATGAAAAACAATATAAGAATGATGTTATCAAAAGATCTTGATGTGTTTTCAATTGATGTGTTGAAATTAAGAGTTGAGATCCTTTATTTATAAATTTGAGAAAACGTGTGATCATTTTGATAATAACGTAAATGTCTTTGTGAAAAAAAATAAGAGTCATTTTATAAAAGGAAAAATAACGGTCCTTTTTTGAGTGAAGAAGAATAACGGATATTTTGAGTAAAGAAAAAATAACGATCATTTTCTGAGTAAAGAAAAATAACAACCATTTTTTTAATAAAGAAAAATAACGGTTATTTTCTGAGTAAAAAAGTAACGATCATTTTCTGAGTGGAAAAATATTTTTTTTAAATCCAAAAAATAAAATGTCACCTCAACTCACACACACAACACTATCAAATCAAACCCAATGGCCAATCTTTTTTTATTTATTAATCTTCTAAATAATGTAAAATAACAATGTGGGATAAAGCACAAATTGACATCATTTGTTTTATAAGAATTCACTTTTTTCAACAATCTTTGACTTGAATTTTATATAAAAATAATTTATATCGAGTAAAAGATTAATTTAAAATATAAGATTATACATAAACAAAATGTGTCTATCAACTTTAACCTTTGCATAGTATTGATGCTTTAGAATATACTAGAGTAACTCGTAGCTTTGAACTCTATCTCTAACAACATTACACACACAATCTTTTCAATCACTACTACAAAACGAGTCATTAAAGTCGGTTCACGTGTGAACCAACTTTAAAATATATATTGATTTTGTTTTTACATATTTGTACTCATTTTTCTATTATACTAATAACATTTTTCGATCACATATAGCATAAAAAAATCAAAATCCGTTTAATAAAGTATAAATAATAATACAAATAATTGGAAATTTAAATATAATTAATTACTTGATAATTAAATTTATTACAAAAATAATAATGTATATACAATACATATATATAGTTAACTTTAAAAATAATAATGTAAGAACGATGTTACTGATATACTGAAATGTACTACTTGGATTGAATCGCGGACTAGGTCGCTCTCTTTAAGAGGTTTCGCGGCTCTGCCCAAACTTGTGCAAAAAAACATAACATCGTAGTCCTCAAGATAAAACATTCTAAAATCTTTGTTTTCTATCTCGGAACTCCACTGCACTGATAAAGACTGTGATGCTACACCTATAAAATTTTGTTACTAAAAAAACTAAAAATAATTTAGGATCTTCTTTTTTTCTGAGAGCTTTTTCTTAGTAAGAGATGTTTACAATTGATGTGTTGCAACTGAAAACTGAGACCCTTTTATTTATAAGTTTGATAATTGTGTGACCATTATGTTAATAACTATCATATCTTGGTTGAAAGAGTAACAACCATTTTATGAAAGGAAAAGTAATAGTCATTTTCTGAGTAAAGAAGAATAACATATATTTTCGAGTAAAGAAAAATAACAGTCATTTTCTGATTAAAAAAGAAACGATCATTTTCTAAGTGTAAAAGTATTTTTTTTAATTCCAAAAAATAAAATGTCACCTCACTCACACGCACTCAGACTCAGCACGACACCGTCTGGTGGCAGCTATGTGTGCTCGTGTGTGGTATAACATTTGACTAGGTCCTCTCCCCTTCCATAAAAATGGGTGACATTTGGAGTCCAAACCTAATGACAAATCTTTTTTCTATTTATATATCTTCTAAATGATATAAAATAAAAATGTGAGACAAATCATAAATTAACATCATTTATTTTATAAAAAATTATTTTTTACAACATTCGTAATAAAATAATTACTATGATTAAAAGGTTTTAAATAAAAAAAATTTGTTTTAATTTATTATCTTATAATAACACTTATTTGAAAATTATTTATTGGCACAAAATAACGTGAATGCTGACAAATAAATAAATATAATATAAATTATTATAAAATAATAAATTAATATAAATAAAAATCGTCACAGGCAAACAAACATGAGTACTTTAATAAAAATGCTCTAATATTAAATTTTAATTTATTTATTATAAAAATATTGTTTAATTTTTTATATTTAATAAAATAAATAATTAAAGATAAATAATATTATTTTAATAATTTTTATTTAAATATTTTATTTAAATATTCATAATATATAATAATTATTATTGTTATATTTTTTTATTTTTTATTTTATAAAAATATATATTTAAATAATTTATTGTTATATATTATTATTATTATTATTATTATTATTGATTTTTAAAATAATTTAATATAAATTTATTTTTATATTTGTTAATGATTCGTTTTTTAATCAAATTTTAATTATATAAAAAAGAATTAATAAAAGTTATAACAATGATATTATTTTAAAAATAAACTTTAATTTTTCTTTTAATCATACCTCAGGATGTCGATTTTCAAAATTGGATTAGGACATTGGTGTGGTCTTTTTAAAGACATTCCAATACATAAGTTGGTACGAAATTAGTATAAACAAAAATAAGTGTCGCTAGATGATTAAATGAAAAGAAGTGTAGAAACTAATTATATTGTATTATGTTATTTTTAGTTGTTCATATATCCCTAAAAAATAATGGGCAAAGTATACAAAGTGAGTATAATTTATACAGAGATGATAATTAATCTGATGTATATATTTTATTCATATAAATAAATTTTCTACAATATTGTAATCATTTTTTTTCATTTTTTTATAATTAAAAAATATTTATCGGTCATTTATCTCTTATAAAAATTATTTAACATATATATGCATATATATGAATTTGATTACTTAGTGTTTTTGAACTAATAATGTTTTTATATTTCTATATTTGATTACTTAATGTTTATTGAACTAATAATGTTTTTATATTTCTATAACATATGGTTGGTTGATTGATTGGAATATAATATAATCAAAATTGATTATTTCTTATTTTATTTTTAATTAGATTAAAAAGTGGAAATTAAAAAAGAAGGAATCAAAATTCTTTCTCTCCACTTAAAGTATCATGATTTCATTTTTATCTCAATTTTTTTTTTCGATTTTACTTCAATCTCAAATATAACTCTAAGGCCTAAACACTAAACCTTAAACCTTAAATCCCAAATTCTAAAATCCTAAATCATATTTAGAAAATTAATAATTTTAATCTTAAACCTTAACCCACAAATAAAATCTTAAACTCTAAACCCTAAATACTATTTAAAAATAATAATTTTAACCCTAAACCGTAAACTCCAAATCCCAAAACTCTAAATCCTATTTAGAAAAATAATAATTTTAACCCTAAACCTTAACTCATAAATATAAACCTAAACCCTAAACCCTAAACCCTAAATCTCAAATCCCAAAACCCAAAACTCTAAACCTTAAATCCTATTTAGAAAAATAATAATTTTAACCCTAAACCTTAACCTACAAATATAATCTTAAACCCCAAATCTCAAAACCCAAAACCCTATTTAGAAAAATAATAATTTTAACCTTAAATCTTAACCCAAAAATAAAACTCAAAACCCCAAATCCCAAATCCCAATTCACAAAATCCCAAAAACGTAAATCCTAAACCTCAAAACCCTAAACCCTATTTAGAAAAATAATAATTTTAATAATATATTTTATTTTTAAGTAATAATTATTTAGAAAAATAATTATTTTAATAATGTATTTTGTTTAACAAAAAAATAATAATTAAATGATATTATTTAAATTTTACTGAATATAGGGGTATTAAGGTAATATATAATGTTTTTTATTTAATTCTAATTGTAAACCAAAAACTGTAATACTGATTTCTTATTTGATTTCAGTGATCAAATCAAACAAAACTGTTTTTTTATTCCATTCATTCTCATTCTCATTATGATTTCATTCCATGAACTAAAACACCACTTAAAATCAAAGTTCCAATCATAATTAAAAGGTTTCAACTTTCTAACATATATATATATATATATATATATATATAATGCTCGCTAGGAAAATAAAAAAATACTTTTAATATAACATGAAATCATCGACTACTCACATTGAGACCACTATCGTAGGCAACCGTTACCACTAACAATCACATAGCTGACATAGATTAAGTTATTAACATATGTTTTAAGACAAAAATAAGGGTAGAAAAATGAATTTAGAAGTTAAATTTTTTTGAGAAAATCTTATTTATAATATGATATATATTTTAATAATTTCCACTCCATTTTAACACGCATTCGTACTCTTATTATGGACAAGATTCTTTCCTAATTTAGGTTATAAAATTCTTGTAAATAGTACCTTGAAAATTCTTACCTATCATTGCATTAAATGGTGTAAAATTGTAAACAAATTTAAAAGAGGTAATAAAAGAAAGGTTGCTTATTGCCAAAATAAGTGTTGCTAATCACAAAGTAATATTTAAAAAAAATCATAAAGAATTTAATTAGAAGGTAATTTTTTAAGAATAATAACAAAAATATAATATTTAAAATTTATAATTATAAAAATAACATCATTTATGTTTAATTTTTACATTTTAGTTATTAAAAAAAATCTAATCCATTATTTTATTTTAAACGTCTTTAAATTAAATTACGATTATTTAAACTCATTTAATTGAATCATGTTTAATATTATAAGGTGTTATTTTATTGTTATAAATTTTAATATTTAATTACTCTAATACTAATATTTTTATTATAAAAATATCAATTCTCACTAACAAACATGACATACCAAAATGACTATCTATTCTTCAAATATATATATATATATATATATATATATATATATATATAATCTATAATCCTATCTAAATAAAAGTCCATTGACAAATGTCTTGAGAGTTACATTGTACACTTGTTTTTAGAAAAAAAATTAATATATTAAACCCATTTATCACCAAAATTATTAATTTTTTTCATATAAAATTGTAACCTTTATAAATTTTAATTAAGTGAGTACGTGGCAAGACAACACAAACTCTAATCACAGTTACAAAGAGTAATTGTTTATAGCGAAAATTGTATTAGAATGATAATTGTAATAGATAATTATTCGTTAAAATAATATAATTTATTTTTTTAATTAATAATTAACTGATATATCAATTATAATAATATTACAAATTTTTCCTCGTAAATAAACTTTTTCTATTAAAAAAGCCACCCCACTTTGCCTTGACATGTGTATCACATTTACATGTGACCCTCCTTAAACATTATTTAATTTGTTCTATCTTCTCTAATCTTGTTCTACAATGAAGAAAGCAACAAGATAATCAGGGATACAATGTCAGTTCCATTAGTTTACCTTCTAGATCACATCCCACACTACACTCAAAATTGAAGGAGAGCTCAGCAAACTAAAAGCTCTTCAAGCAACATTAACATCTTCATCGAAGTCAAATGCAATTGAAAAGGTCCTAACTAACCTCAAAGATCTCTACAAATGCATTGAAGACCTCCTTAATTTACCATTGACTCATCAAGCTTTAATTCAACATCAACAAGAAAAAAGGGTAGTTGAATTGTTGGATTGTTCACTAAGCTATTTGGATATTTGTGGTGACAATTAGTACCATTGATACAATTAGTATTAGAGAAGTTCAATCCACGATTCGGAGACGAAAGGTAGATGATTCAAGCGTGTTAATTCTTACATATGTTTTAGGAAGAAGATGAAGAAGGAAATTGGGAATTCTTTAGCAAGATTGAAACAAATGTATAACAAAATTGAGACTCTTGTTTCTCTTGATCTCTTTAACAACCATGTTTCTATTGTCGTTAAGAGTAATTACTAGTAATGGGCATCCGCATTTTAGAGAATCACGTATGAAATTGCAATTTATGTACTTTGATCAAATTAACGTACGTACAGAGCATGTTGGAATGAACAAAACTTATCATTCAAATTAAGATTTGAGGTTTCAAAAATTGCGATTTTTTTTTTTTTGGTGTGTTTTAGCAAATAAGTTGTGTTGATTTCAACGAGTAAATATATCAAATGAGTTGAATTCACTCAATTAGATTTAACTAATGAACAATAACTCAACTTAAATACTTTTTAAATAAGTTAAATATATATATATACGTTATACAATAAAAAAATCTATTTCTTAATTATATTCTTTCAGTGTCATTATAATAATTAATTTTTAACATAAATATCTTATTAATTGAGCTCTTGAGCTGCTATCGAATTAGATAAACCAACTCATTTGAGCTCATAGATGAAGTAAAATGGGTATTTTTTGCTAATCTGCACATTAGATCAATCCAGCCTTCAACAACACACCTATCAATAACACTGTTAGGAAATTATTTATGATGACGAATCCAATCGAAACCCACAAGAACAGCTCAATCTTGTAGATCTGCATAAAAGCGTGCTTCGCCTTTTTCTTTGAGGAAAAACATGTGAGACAGATTGAGGAACCAACTATAACCAAGAAACAATATGTTCAACCCATAAAGGTGAGATTCTTCCTACTTTTTAGGAAGAGTAATATTTGGTTTTCTTCACATTACATTGAAGAAGGTGAACTGTATAGTCTAGGAATTTGAAACTTCCAGTTGTTTTAGTACTGCACTAGTTGATTGATGTGCAAAAACCTTTTGCCTGAGCTTCACATATGGGTACCCAACAAATGACAAAATGTGAGCAGGTTTTGAGAAGGATAGTATCTCATACCAGACTTGATCCTTCTCGTCGAGTTCTATTGAGAAACGTTCTTCTCCAGCCTGCTTCCCTCCCAGTACAACAAATTCAAGAAAACTTGAGTTAAATCCAAGAACAATATGGAAGAAATACTTGCTAAATGACTACACTCTGTACCAAACATCATGCTATGGAAGAAATACTTGCTAAATGACTTGTTCATCACAATATGAACAACCAAGTTGTTTAATACATCACAATATGGAAGGTTGTTGTTCATCATGCATACTCTGAAAAGCAAGAACAATATGAAAATACTTGCTAAATGACTACACTATGTATTAAACATCATGGTATGGATTAAGAATCAAAATGCACCCATTAAATCAATATAACTAACCAGCAAATGGCCATGAAGGGTACCACTTCCAAAACTGAAAACAGCATTGTCCTGTTTAGTGCTTCTTTTTTCATCCACATATACAACCTTGAGAGGCATCATGATCCATGGTAGAGACTCCTTGAGGCACACACAAAACTTCACTCCTTTCTCAATGGGAGTTTTGGGATCAACAAAAGCCCAACTGAATCCAAAATGCCTGCAGATTCATATTCTTATAGAACAGTAACAATGCACAATTTGCTCAGTTAAGTTCTCTTCACCTGTAGATAATGGATGGAAATTTGTGCCATGACACAACACAAATACGAAACTAATTTTTTTTTTGCTTTTTAGGAATGCTCAGATCACACTTTTGCACTCCCACAAATTATGTTAAAGATGCATCTGTCACACTATTATTTGTAATTTCTAAGTGAGTGCAAATATGTATGCAATTAGCATTCCTCTTATTGTTTTTAGTTAGAATTGATAACTATTTCTTTAGTGCGTGTAAACATATTGGTTTCCTCGCGCGCGCGAATTTGGAACGAATAAAAAGACACAAACACGATTAACACTGTACAAACTTAACACCCATAATCTAGAATATCACAATAACCTACCTCCAAGCCTCAAGGGCACTCTTGCCCTTTTCGTAAGTCTGAAGACCCGAACCAAGCAAAACACGAGCATGATTGAGTGAGAATCCATCCCCTAAGAGCTCTTTATCTTGTTGGAGGCAAGACAATGGCTTCACACTAGCTCCTCTGTATTTAGCATCATAGTTAAATGTATTTGACCTGATTATAAGCATCAAACGTGAGTTCATATAAAAGAGAATGTCAAATTACAAACTTCTTTCTAGTTTCTACCTGTCAATACAAGACTTTTGTTCTTGAGGAGAAGGCCGAGTCCAGCATAAGAAAACCATCTTCCTCAATAAAATAGAGCCCTAATTATGAAAAAGTTGGGGAAAATGAAATCTTAAATTTTAGCAAATGGGTCTTCATCAAATGAACCAAAATTAAGCATCGGAAAACCCAAGAAAACACACAACGATGAAGTCTTTAAGAAAATAGAATTACGAGTTTATGCAAGGAAATAGCTCCTCTAATACAAATTAGTTTTCTACGAGAGAAAAAAATAAATAAATAAAACAAACAACTTACAGATTTCCCTTCAATTCATGGAAAATATACCAAAATTATGCTAAAATAACTTCGCCACAGATAAGAAAATAAAAGGATTCAAACCACAAAATCTGATATGAGAAAATCAAAAGCATGAATTAAACACTGGAACATTAACGCATCAAGATTTGCAGACAATAAATTGCATTGAATCGAACCTGTATTGTAAAAATTAATATAAATGGGAGACTTGAAAAAGATTTTATAAATGTTATTCAACTTTTTAGTGCAAACAAGCTGAACACCCACGTTAAAATGTCTCTTAGTGTTGGTGAATGGTGATGCTTCGCTTCAGTTCAGTGTTCAAATTTCTAACCGATGGAACTGAAGGTACTTTTAAGTAGAAAAGCCCATTTAATATGTAAGATTAGCCCAATGGAAAACGGGTTAAAGCCCAATTGTAGTTATAAGTAATTGAGTTTGGAATTGATATATGAGTTATTTACAATCAAAAATAAAATAGAGGATCAATAATAAAATAAATATTAATTTATTAATAATATTTTTTTATTAATTATTAAAACCTAAATTATAAACTCTAACTCTTAAATCATAAACTTTAAATATTGAATCATATAGCTTAAATTTTAAACCTTAAACCGTAAGCTATAAATCATAAACCTTAAATCTTAAATCTTAAACCGATTAAATTTAAAGTTATTTTTTATTTCTAATAAATAAATGTTTTTATTTTTAAAACTATACATTTTAATTATTAAACATATTATTTTTGTTTTATTTATTTATTAAACATAATATTTTTTTTATTTTTATCTTTACATTTAAAGGTGTTTTATTCTAAGCATTTGATTGATTAATTAGGATGAAAATATAATAAATTGTTTGAAATTCATTGTGGATTAATATCATGTATGAGTTGAATTTATGTTTTATATATTGCATAATATATTATTTTGTATTCATAATACTTTTAATTTAATTTAATTGCATAGAATAATTTAATTTTATTGTTGTAGTTTTATTTTTAATCATTTCATGCAGTATACAACTAATTTTTTTAATAACTTAAATAATATATATTTTTCACATATTTAAAAATATAATGTTCATATTTTTATTTTTATTTTGTATAACATCAAAAACATGTTTTTGAAGGAATGTTAAAAATAAGACCATGTAAATAACGGATTATATGAAAAAAAAAGGGTTTTAAATTTTTTATTTTTTATTTTTAAGATATACAAACATATGTAATTATAAATTCATTTTTTAAAATTTAATAATCTACCAAAAATATTTTTCTTTTACCTTTTACTTTAAAATGAAATAGATCAACCAACCTTGTTTATGGTCTAAATAACATTATTTTTTGTAAATTGATAATTTTTTCTTAATTAAGAATAATTTATGGTAAAATTCATAAATTTATATCAAATTATTTAATAAATAGATTAAAACATATTTATTTCAATAGAGATTAATGTAAGATCCCACCACATATCTAATAATCACTATATATGATCTCACTGAAATTCCGGCCACGGGCCTTACATCTCATCATAGCTCCAATGATTTAGTCAAAAATAATGCAATATATTATATTTAAAGATAGAGATAAATATAACATATTAGATCAAAAGATATAAATTAATGTAATATATTATATACAAAAGGTTAATCTGATTCAATAAATACAAAAATATAAGTATATTTAATGTATTACAAGATGAAAGTAACATTTTAGATATTGTTTGATTACAAAAATAAAATAAAAAATTATATTAAAAAATTATTCATTGTACATATAAGGTAGTGTAACATGTTACATTTAAATGTAAAATTTTACTTACAAATATAATAGTGGATATAACATGTTACATGAAAATATAGAAGTGAAACTTGAAGTACCTTTTATAAAACTTTAAACTATAAATTATTTTTGCAATTGTAATTCCTTATTCCTCTTGTGTCCAACTATTTTTTTTTTCAAAATGAATAACTAAAAATTTCAGAAGAACAGTTTTATTATCAAAATACTAATTTTTTTTATTATAATTAAATTAATTGAGATTAAAGATAATAAAATAATTAAGCTTTCGAGTATAATCAACTCAAATTGATGCGTAAGTTTATTAAAGTCCCTTTCAATGGAACATTTCAAATAATAGAGTTTTTTTCCCTATATTTCAATTCTTTATAAATAAATAAATAAAATTAATAATTAAAAAAGCGAGACGAGAGTATAACTAATTTCAAAATGTATTACAAAAATATACGTGAATATAATATATTACATGTATATATATATATATATGGATATAGCATGTTACATATGATAAGACACGAAATTAAGTTGAATCTAATAAGTTATATATAAAAATATAACCACTCGATTAAATACGTTTAACGTTGACTTCTAGTCTGTTGAAATTTATTCATTGTAAATAAAATGTTATTTTTATATTTTTAAATTTATGTGTTATTTTATATAATTTATAGAATAAGTTTTATATCACTGGATGTCCAAGATTCTTTTAAGAAAATAATGGCAGACAAATATCTAGGTAGATAGAAAACACAGAGAAGATATATAATAATATAAATCTCTAATCTAGGCATAGATTTAACAAGAAATCAGGTAATTACAAGTCATTTACTAAAATAACAGATATAGGATGTACCAAAGCACTAGAAACGTAGTCTTCAATTTGCTCCTAAAGCTTCTTTTGTCAATCGAAGAAAAACCTAAAAAAAATTAGCAGAATAAGATTACGAATTGAGTAGCCACCATAATCTCCTACGTAGATCTCCATGTTAAAATTTGTATGATATGACAAATAGGATGACTCTAAAAGAGTTGGGTAGATCTTATGAGATAAATACATTTATATTTTATTTATTTTTAAAAATAACTACACTACTTATATATCTATAATTAGATCTCAAACTCCAATATTTTATATTCTCAAATAAGATAAATGTTGTTAGAATAAAAGCTAGTTAGCCAAACTCATACTTTTAGCCCACTTCTATTATTAGGTTTCTTAATTTTTGCTCCTATTTGGATTCATGCTCGTGTGTTGTGCTCCTCCTTAATAAGGTAAAGCTTTCATCATTTTTCAATTTTAGAAATTATTTTAGTTCTATTTTAACTCATAAGTCATTACTCATTAAGTAGCTTGAAAATTTTGAACAAATTAGATAATGTAATGTTATAAAGTGTATTAAAACCGGGGCAAACAAGTAGCATCAAAATTAGAGTCCAATTTATATTATATGAATACACATAAAGTGAATCCTTAAGATAAAAATAAATGTATTTTTTTTATATATTTACTTTGTTTAATTAACAATCATTAAAGCAAAAAATTTAATTATATCTATAATTTGTGCACTAAATTCAATATGTATTAAATATAATTTTAAATTTATTTTATTTTTCAAAAAAAAATTAAAATATAAAATATATAATTGAATTTATACTATTTGTTAGCGTGAAATATCCAATCTCCACAAATTATCTAAAACTCCTATAGAAAATCCCTACCCGTTCTCACAAACATTTAGCATGGGACAACACTAGATAGCTCAAACAACTCTAAAGATTTTGTTCTTTTTTTTTTTTTTTTAATTTTTACCACGAAGAGCTGCTCCATATTACCTCATATAAGCCATGTTGTAAAGGAAGAAGAATATGAAACTGAAGGCCAAATGGACTAGTTGTGCAGCTTTTTCCTGTGTTTTGCTTGTAGGCAACCAACTTATGGCCGTGATTGATTCGTACCTAAGCTGACCACTAAATTCTAGGAGAAATGTTAATTCTGATAGTTATGTTTTGAGTGTGAAATTAATTTTTTATTTTCTAATTTATTTGATAAAAAATTGTAGATATTTTTATTTCATTTTCTTTTAAGTCACAACAAACAATAAATGAACTAATTAAATAATAAGTAAATATGAAATATTGCTTTCAAAATAATTTTTTAAGTTACAAAAACAAACATAGAAATAAGTGGACAATTTTCAATTAGATTTTAAATTTGAAAATGTAATTAACTTTCAAACAACACTCGTTTTAAAAAAAAATTAAAAAAATTTGAAAACATAATTGATTACAAATACCTACTAAATAGTCTTTATTGAGCTCCAATATATGTGAACTACTCAAGGGTGACAAGCCATTCGAGTCATCTATTTTCGAAAAATTAAATCTAATTCAAAATAAAATTTGAAGGTTTTAATGCATAAAAAATTCAATAAAATAATCAATTCAAATTAATCTAAAAAAATTATATATTTTTTAAATAATATAAATTCAAATTCAACTTAAACTCATATATATATATATATATATATATATATATATAACACATTATATACAACAATATTTTTTTAAAATTGATACATCTTAAACAAAATTTAGTATTTATATTCCCAACTAAAATAATCCCAAGGATACAAAATATGTTGAGAGATTTATTAAAATATTATAAAATTTTAATTTTTTTTATTAACTAAATTTAATTTAATATAATTGTGTTATATATAATATTTTTACATATTTAAATATAACACGTTATAAAATAAAATACATTTAATATTTAATTATAATTTTAATAATAATTTGCTCATATTAAAACTATAATTAGGGATGTCCATAAATCGGATCGGATCGGACCAAACCATAAAACCGGACCGGACCGAACCAAACTGAACGATTTTACTATCAAACGATCTGATCTAGTTTGTACTAATTTTAAACCGTTCGAACCGGATCGGATCGATTTAATAATATATTAAAAATTTCACATTATTATTCATTAAATTATAAAAAAATCGGACCCAACCAGACCAAACCGTTTTATAAATCAAACGATCTGATCCAATTTTTATTTCTTAAAACCGTTTCAAACGGATCGGTCCGATCCGGTCCGATTCAGTTCGAGTAATATAAACGGTCAGATCTGGTTAATTTTTTTTAAACAAAACCAGACCGGACCGAACCATGAAGACCCCTAACTATAACATATTATAAAATCTTACCATTCAAATGAATTGTAAATTTACCCATCTAAATCCAATCCCACCATATTTGAAACCGATCCGATCTCTCAAATGCAATCAGATTTCTCAGATTAATTACTCAAGACTAAGCTCTTAAATATTTGCCCTCTTTTAGTTGAATTTGGAACCATATTAAATACATGATAGCTGAAAAATAAGTACACAACTCATCTCAAAAGTCAGTATAACTTAAAATGAGATGAGCGAAATTCGTAAGATAGTCAAACCTTCACTGGAGAGTCACAAACAAAAAAGAAAATAAGTAAAGATTGGTCGTTGGGAAAATTAATTTACAGTAATATATTTCAAATATATATATATATATATATATATATATATATAAGTGTTCTGAGGATATGCCAAAACAATCCTATTCATTTCCTCGCCTCCCCTTTCCCATCTTGAGACTTCAGTGATGTCCCCATTTCAATGTTGAAAAAATGCTTCCAGCTGATCTATCCTTGTGTCTATCTTTCACATTTTCCTGTTTAAGGCAATAATTACACACCATAACAGACTTAATAGTGGTTCAAGGTTAAAAAAAATATTAATGTTGATTTGATTTAGGGTGAAAGGGTACGTTGGTACCTTAAATTATACAAAAGGCTTAATTTAGACCTCTAATTTTGAGAATTTGACATTTAATCCTTTTACTTATAAAAAAGTACCCAAAAAAAAACATTTATTAATTTTGAATTTGTTTTTAAAAATAAAAATTATTAGGAGTATTTGCAAGAGTTGAGGTAAAAGATTATATTACTCTCACAGGTTATATTTGTAATTTTTTTTTTCTAAGTTTGATAGAGTGGGAGTAAATGACGAAAATATCTTCATCAATATCTATTTAAAAAAATTATCAATAAAATTATTTTTGTGGCTCATTTTTTATAAGTACGACTAATGAGTACCTTTTTATAATTAAAAGGACTAATAAGCATAATTTTTTTATAAATAAAAGGATCAATGAGCATTTTTTTAAAGTTAAGGATTAAACAAAACTTTTATTCAAAGAAAAGGGACATTTTTCCCTTTGATTTAGTAATGTGAAATTTGAACATGCTTATGTTGTTCTTCAATTACATGGCCAAATCGACACTTGACCTCATAATGGAAGAAGATTTAGTTTTCTGATGTAATATACCTCCTTGGCAATATGCTGAAGAATTTCAGTAATTTCTGAGAAATTCGGTCTCTGAGTTGGGTCTTGCTGCCAACATCTATTAAGCAGCTCTCCCAGCTTTGGATGAGTATTATCGGGTATTGTAGGCCGTAGACCCTAAATCATGACAATGATAACAGTGATGATACAGTAATATCTTAATTAGGGGTTCCCAATAATGTCATTCACTTTGGTGAAAAAAAGAGAGAAAAGAAATCAACAAAATAGGATCCAGTTGGGTGAAATTCACAATCACATTTGAGTTAAGTGAATTTCACAATGTAGAATTTAATGTGTAAATTTTTTACATATACTCCAGTGGAAATTCCACATAGACTTGTAACGGTTACAAGTGTGCGAAATTTCCACACGAATATGTGCCAGTCGTGTAGAATTTTCACAGATATGTGCTAGTGTGCAGAATTTTCACACGGATATATGTTGGTTGTGTGAAATTGAAAAATAGAAAAAAAAATTTAACATAAATAGTGACCAAATATATTATGAAAAAAGGTCAAGTCAAACTAGATTATGAATATTGATATAATTCAACTCTATTTTGTAAATTTTCATTAAAAAATTAACTTTTTCTGTCAATTTTTTTATTTATTAAAAATAATAAGAAATTGTAAGAAATTTGAATTTACAAAATAATTGTTTTCATGGGTAAGATAATGCCACCCCTAATGTTAAGTGAAGGAAGATGCACCTTTTGCACCACGCCAACTGCTGCTTGCAATGGGGTAAGTGATGAATATGGTAGCTGGATATACAGCACAGAATTATCATGAGAGCTGGAATTAATACCATGACGAAAGAGAGCAAAAGGTAAAGCACGAAATAGAAAGGACGTAGACCTTTAAACTTGTATGTAAAAAAATGGACTATCTTTTATGAAGAGAGAAAACATACTTGTCCTGTAAGAAGTTCCCACAAAACTACTCCGAAACTAAAAACATCTGCCTTCTGATCATATGGTTTGTGTTCAATGACCTTCATTCAAAAAGACCCTCGTAAAAGATTCTAGGAAACAGATCAATCAATGCCCCCCCGAGCAAACTGAATAATTGACAACTGAAACACTCCGTATATGATAGGAGCAAAGAAGCAATTCCAACACAGAAATTTTATAAGTTGTAGTGTGTATACACAGAGACAATGGGTAGGAGGCAATGTAAAATAGTCCAAGTTGATGTGAAAACTACAATACATACGAAAACTAAATATGATAAATATTAAAGACTTTGAAACAGCTTCAAGGAAAAAATTTCATTCCAGATTTGCAGGTTATATCAATTTTAAAGATGACATACCTCAGGAGCCATCCAGCGATATGTTCCAGTTTCAGCTGTCATTACTCCAGATTCGGCTTGCACTCTTGCCACCCCAAAATCAGCAACTTTCACAACCTGTACCGAAGGCAATAAGAACAGCCCAAGCATTATGGCACAGCTTTTTTGAGGATTTTCTCCAATACGTATATGTTATTCAACTTGTGATTTCTTTAAATGGAGTACTGAGCAAAACCCCAAATATATACTATGTAGTCACCACATGGGAGTTAACAAAGTAAGTTAATAGCGACAACAGTATGAAAATTATCAGAAACAATATTTGAAAGATATACATGTGTATGGAACAAAAACCGTTAATAATTGGAAAAAACAAACAATGTTCGTCCCAATAATGAAAGAGGAAATAAGAAAACTTTATATCCAGAAGAGCACCAATTATCAAAGAAAAATTTCTCTAAAGAACCAAGTTAAAGAAGGACAAATTTTCTTTTTCAACTCGAAATGGGAAATTCAATTAGGGGGAAAGGGATGAAGAATCTTATTTGGAAACAACAAATCATTTGTGATACTAAGTCGTGTATCTCTTACTTGATGTTCATCCATCAGAAGATTCGCCGTCTTGAGGTCCCTGTGGATTATATTGTTTTGGTGTAGATAATTCATTCCCTTGGAAACATAGATTGCTACTTTCAAAAAAGAAGGAACCTTAAACACGCCTTTATGCTTATGCAGAAAGTCATATAGGCTTCCTCTAGACATAAATTCTGACAAAGGCAGAAATAAAAATCAAAAAATTGCATTAGGATTTTAGACAAAAATACCAAGTCATCACAGAAATTTAAACGCTAAAGCACTATATTTATGATGTAAAATTACAAGTACTATGAATTCATAAATTGCTACTACATAAGTAATATTACTCCATACATTTTCATTACATTGAAAAAATGAGGATGAATCTATAACGAATAAAGCAAACCACTAAAACATTCAAAAGGAACTGCTATGTACTTTGAACACTGAAACAAGTAATATAAAACCTTTCTAAGACATACCAGTCACAATACACAGGTTTGGAGCTCGCGTACAAGCACCAATAAATTGCACAACATTCTTGTGACGAATTTTCCTGCAAAATTCATGACAACAAAGGAGGGATATCTCAAGAGACAAATATGAAACTTCCTCAAAGGATCAGACAAAACTCTTAACACTCCATGCAGGGTTAAAGACTGACAGACAATTGATTGCAACAAACTAAAAGTCACAGCTGCCTGAAGATATGCAGAGTGAATAGATTTCTAGCCAAAGTTACACGTCTTAAAGTAAGTCCTCCATTGGCAGATAATGGCAACTGAAGTTTGGAAGGGGAAAAAAAAGAGAGCTATAAAAGAAATTATGAATTGGTGAGTGTAAAAAATAAAAAAAATTCTGACGTGGACAAGGACCTCAGCATGTTGATGATGTATGTAGTCATATACACGCCAAAAAGAACCCTAAATAATAATATTTATGTATTGAATTTTTTTTAATGTCATCTTAGCACAAACAGTTTGTATCTTTTCCCACCAGAGAATAATCAAGAAATAACGACAGCCCCCGACTATTACAAGCCAGACAAACCTCATTATATAAACTTCCTGTGCAAAATCTTTAAGCATTTCTGCATTAACACGGTCAGGTATGAGGACTTTGATGGCAACTTCCTGACTACAATATGTACCTCTATACCTGAAGAAGTTATGCATAACAAATGAGCTCAAAGATTGAACACAAATTACAACGATATAAAGGTCCAGAACCACAATACTTACAGATCACCGTATGATCCAGATCCAACTTTATTCTCAACTTTCAACAATCTGGTATCAATTTCCCAGACATCAGTCTCGTCTCTTGGAATTTCTATAAAATTGGGTAACAGTTCAATTTTTGTTTGTTTATGCTCAATTAAAGAAGCAGCAAGTGGATGCTGTTTTGACCAAGATTGGTCCTGCAAAAACATTGAAGATTTATCATTATATTACATGTAGAACAATAAAAGTTCAGAAATAAAAATAAGTCATGTTACAATTTATATTATTATATTAAGGCATGTATGAGATTTGTCTCATGGAGGAGACAAAAAAACAACTAAGCAAAAACATGTCTGAGACAATTTTTAATTACATTTCTATTTTATTTTTCCTTTTTGTTTCAATAGAGAGACCACAGATTATTGAAAGAAAATCCCGAGACTAGGCACCAGCAGAGGTCCCACTATTAAAAGGTTTTGCTGAAGGCTTGAGAGCGCCAAAAGGAACTGAGTAACAAATGGGAATTTCTCCATTCACAAGCACAAACACATGTAGTTTTTCAAGAAAATATCACACCCCTGAGAAAAAAGTAGAAATTTCAAAAATTGAAACTATATTACAATTCCTTTTTCCTTTTACAAAGGAAATTTTAGTAAACGAGAAGAAGAAGAACCTACTTAACAAGATTTTCTATAAGGTAAAGTGAGAGGACTGACAGGTAAATAAATAGTTATGCTGTCCATGGCTTCATGGACATGCTACGAGAGAGAGGTCAACTGATGTTACCTTAAGTTTCAAAATTTCCTTCTGCAATGCATCCTTAAGCTCCTCAGTATCCTAAATGTGTTAAGCACACAGTGTCAAGTATAAAGGTACTACTATTATGGATCTAGATAAGCTTAAACAGGGAAAACAGGAGATTTCTTATACGAATAAGAATTTCCACTATAAGATTAAAACAATTTTAATCTGTCATTTTGAGAAACATCTAAATCATGAATGGAACAATCACATGCAGGTAAACAAGTTTACTATGTTAAAAGGAAGGTAGTTGAACAGTCCATAAACTAATTTACATGTTCATACCTCATACAACCAACCATCAACAACGAAGACATCCAGAGAGAATCCATCAACAGTTGAAAAGGCATGTGCTTCATGAATGTTCAGTCCAACCTCACCAAGTAATGAAGTTAACTGGTACATTAATAGCTAATATCTTTTAGAGAAGGAGAGAGGAAAGCATATGTTATACTTCAAATCCTCAAGGGAGCAGAAAATTTGCAACTTTCAGTATTATGCTATGTTTAATCTAATAGGGTGACACAAACTTTAATGGTTAAAATCTCACCATCTGACTTAAAAGGCTTATAGTAAAAGCTCAAAGGAATTTAAACTAAAGTTTGACTAGGTTTGAACTTTTGACAAGTTACTAGGTTTGAACTTTTGACAAGTTACTACGTTTGAACCTGGGACAAGTTACTGAATGTATAATGTTCCAAACAAAATTTGCTCTTGGACAACCCTTCTGAAACATAAATGGAGAACACAATAAGAAATTTTTTTAACACCTCGGTTTTCAAAAGGGGATCTGCATAAAAAAATTGGACACCTGTTAACATGAGTCACTGCACTCGTGAAACTAATACTTATTGCTAAATAGATGTCAATCCCGAGTGAGGCCAGCATCAAAGAACCAAAACTGAGATGACAGAATTTAGGTTCACACTTCTTCCACGAGTTGTTCAGTTTGCAAATAATAAAGATGGGAAGAAAGAGAACTTATTTCTCGTACTCGAGTTTGGTTATAAATTCAAAAGATTGTAAACATAAAACAGCAACCAGCTTACACGGTAATGGTTTTTGGCATTCAAAATCCCCTTAAACACAATTCTCATTGCATAACTGATCCATCCAAGAGAAAACCCAAATGTGAGGTGTCAACTTCTGATTGTTTAGGTAGAACAAATGAAAAAAAAAATTACTAGAACAAAATATTCAAACATTTGTATCTGAAAACAAGGACAAGATGCAAAATAAATACATTGATTACAATTATAGCATTTTTTTCACATTGTTGTAAGTCAATTTAAAACTAGTTCAAAAGCTCCTACAAAAGCAGCTGCATAAATATCTGAGAATTTTCAGAGTGGCAGAACATGTATGAGTTATACACATAAGTTAGCTAACCTGACTAAGAAGTTTGGGCTTGTCAATTGTAGAAAAAGTGATTTCATGCATAGGCCTACAATATCAACATAATAGACTTAAAATCTTGCATTAGACAAATGATAATTAAAAATAAATAAAAACCATTCACTCACAAGGTACATAATCAATCTATGATAATAATACTTCAAAGCTTTTGCTAACTAGAATTAACTTACGAACATAATGCTCAACCATTTCATTGATAACAGTACTAATAAAAGTTTCAGCAGAAAACTCCGCCTAAAATAACATTTGTAATCAGGAGAAAAGGAAGTAAGAGAATTAATCAATAGAAAATAAAAATTATTTCAAATACATGCAACCTAAATTTTGTAATGAGTCCTTTCATGACTACTAAAGAATCTCAAAAAATGATTTTGACAGGCTATTACTGGAACGAATGATTGATAAATCCTCTACTATTTTCTGATTTAGAATATAGAAAAGAGGGAAGACAATTTATAATGAGACAAACCATTTAAAAGTGACTGCTGGGATTTTCTAATTCATTACCGGAACAAATGAGGTGCTTCACTCATAGCACTATCCCCATCTTCAGCAGGATATCTATTTCCTTGAATTGTAAGTGCTTCAAGATTAGTTGATGAGCCAAAGGTAGGCGGCGGATGGATCCTGATGACAGCATAATTGAATGACTAAAAGGTAGAAGATATATACAAAGGGTTAACAAGCTGCCTCATGTTCTTGACCCAAAAACAATATCATGTAATAAAATTAGCAGATGCAAAGAACCATACCCTTGTCTACCAGAACAATTAAAGGAACTTTGTGCATCTTCTTTCATTGAAGAATCCGAATGGACAGAATCAGGATGATTTCCATTGAGCAGAGGACACACCTGCATCAAAGAAGATGTAGATTATTAGTTACTTTACATTTGATTTATTACAGAATGAAGAGCCATCATTACGTCCGGCCAATCAATAGAAGATACTAGCGAAATCATACTGAAACCTGGGCAGCATAACTGTAGCAATCAATCACACCTAGGTGTCACAAAAGGCCCTTTGCATTTAAATGGAGTCTAATGACTATAAGTGAACCACTTTAGTGGTACTGCTGCCAGTGGGGCTATATAGGATTACTCTCCTTACCTGCACGGCTCGAACTTCAAAGACAGGTCGATTGGCAGGATCTTCCGCTAATTGCAGCAACTTCTTGTGTGAAAGCACATCCTCTGCTCTTTCCACGTTCACGTCCAATGCATATCTATGCAAGCAATAACAACTTACCTTAATCAACAAGAAATAGACACAGAGAGAATTCCAACAACTCCACCATGAACTAACGTACCAAGAGAGAAGGGATTTAGAACTTCACCCAAAAAAATAAAGGCTAATAATAGCCCAATATGAACATTTTAATTAGCTTGTTTTATCTTTCCTTCAATTTAACTACTCACCATCACGATGAGAAAACAGACTAAAAAGGTGGAAAGAGGAACACCAAAAATCTAATAACATGTACGGACCACTAAAGTTCAGAAATTAAAATTCCTACTCCAGCTCTACTCTTTACAAAAGTTTCTCGGCAAACAAACAAAAAAAAATACAAGGCCTGCGCACGAAAACGGAAAATTCCAAACCATTGAGATAACTATATGCATGAATATATGATGGTGTACGTACCTAGCAGGAAGGCGATTAAAATGAAGCCAGAGCTGATCGTCGAAACCAGGAAGACTGGCCTCGTCGAAATTAGATTCCT
This sequence comes from Hippophae tibetana, assembly GCA_037013495.1. Lineage (NCBI taxonomy): Eukaryota > Viridiplantae > Streptophyta > Magnoliopsida > Rosales > Elaeagnaceae > Hippophae > Hippophae tibetana. Next base: position 78,748,216 of record CM072812.1, on the reverse strand, counting down.
GGATTCGACGAAGCACCTCGTTGTAAACCTCAAGTTTTTGCCAGTGATGGCGAGGCTGTACAGCCTGCGATGTGTTCTGTATGGCTCTGCTTCCACAGCTCTCAAGATCTTCTTCAATCGCCATAAGAGAGATGAGAATAACCTCCAAAACGAATCTTGTTTATTATGGAAAAAGAACAAAAGGCGAAAATGAGATAAATTAATAATTGGGATATTAGAGAAGCAGAAAAAGTATCTCTCACATCACAGAGTTTGAGGGAATTATGAGGCAGCACGTTAGAGAGAGAGATAGAGAGCAAAGCACAACTGAAAATAAAAAGGAAAACGCTTTTTCTCACTGATCACGGTATCGTGAGATGTACATGAATATGGTTAACATTAATTAGTATATCATTATATTCCATAATATATTTATTATTTAATTTATATTTTAATTAATTATAATTTTATATTTATTTATTTTTTAAATAAAACCACAAAAATAATATTTATAAAATATATAATTATAAAAATAATATTAATTTCTTTAATTAAAAAAAATATTATATTATTTCATTTTAAACGTTATTTAAATTTAATTACTATTATTTAAAATAATTTAATACTATACTTATTTCAATTACATCTAATTTAATAATATTAAATTTTATTTTTATTATTATAATTTTTTGTTATATTTTTTTTTTTAATTTTTATCGTATTATCTAACATTACTCAAATAAAAAATGGTAGGACATTTTTTTCCCTTCCGTGATAAAAAAAAAAGTAGTACCTAAGACAAGATGAGTGTTATGCCAAGAATAATAACAATCTCAGGTTATATCGGATAGTTTTGAATAATAAGCATGAATTATTAATAGTTAATAGTTTTTTATGATTTAATTATGATTCTCACTTTTAATATTTATTTAAACATATATTTTGTTTAAAAAATTTAAAAATTAAAATAATTTTTTATCTTCTAAATTATTTAAAATATTAATATTATTTTTATTATTATTTAACACATGTTTTTCAAGAAAAATAAAAAATATTTACGTAAAAATAAATAAAATTCAATCTAAATTAGACTTGGCTCAATAAAAATATCGTAATATCGTATTTAGTTATTAATATATAAATAATATATTATTTTGATATTAATAAATATATTTAAGATTTTCATATATAAAAATATCAAATTATAAATTATTATTTTTAAAATTTAAATCAAAAGATAAATACCATAAAAACTTTCTATGCATTAATCATGACTATACTCATTTAACTATTTAAATGTATTATGAACCAATAAAATGATGACATACGTATCTGGTGAAAATTTCCCTCAACGTTAGCTCCCAAGCCTCCTAGGACAAGATGACCTAGTTACTTTATTTGATAACTGCAATACAATTGTGTCTAGATTTGAGACATTTTGATTGAATCGTGCAACTTCTATCCAACTCTCTTAGAACAATAGCAATCTTGAGGTTATGAGTTTTCTAATGGCTATTTTCATTTATCACTTAAACTCCATGTTAAAGAGTTAAGGTCATTCAAAGTTTCCAATGTAAAAGTCAACATAGATCTTGTAAATTTTGACTAGAATCTCAATTATCTCCTAGATAATGAATTAATGTCTAAATATGAATGATTATATTTTCATTGGTTTAATAAATGTTGAAACAAATATGTGAAAAACTATGTAAGAACAATATTACCGATAACTTGAAATGACCTCCTTAGGTTGAGTCGCGAACTTAGTCGCTCTTTTTAAGACATTTCACAACTCTGCCTAAATTTATGCAAGTAAACACAACTTCTTCGTCCCCAGGATAAAAAAACTCATAATCTTTTTTTTTGTCTCGGAGTTTCACTGCACTGATAAAGTCTGGAATACTACATCTCTTAAATATTTATGTTGCTCAGAAATCTGAGAAAATAATTCTGAATTTTCTTTCTTTGATTTTGCTATGAAAAACAGTATAACTGTTTTTGAGTTGTTAAGTTGTTTTATAAACTGAGGGCTATTGCCCCTATTTATAGTTGAAAAAATAAGTGTAACGGTCATATAATTATGAAAATAACGGTTATAAAAATAACAGTCACATAATTATGAAAATAACGGTCATAAAAATAACTGTCATATAATTATGAAAATGAGAGTTACATAATTTATGAAATAACGGTCATAAAATAATAAAAAATATATTTTTTATTTAAATTCATTTCTAACAATCCCTCACTTGAATTTTAAATAAAAATAGTTTCATCGAGCAACCGATCAATTAAAAGTATAAGATTGTGCATAAGCAAAATGTATCAACTTGAACCTTTGCATAGTGTTGATGCTTTAGAACATACTAGAGTAACTCGTAGTTTTGAATTCTATCTCTAACAACATTACACACATAACCTTTCCAAGGTGTAGTTCAAAAAGCCTGTGCTTTACGACCATACACGTGTATCCCAGTATAGTGAATGCTCTAGTAAATTTTGTCCAAAATTTTCATAGGAAGTGACCACACTTTCACATTCACATAGGTGAGTCTATCAAGAGTACTCTTGTAGCTATGTACTCCACTCCACATAGAGTATAGAACTTATTAAGAGTTTTAATAATTAACTCATTTTTTTTGTCGCTTCGGGACTTCATGCTTCTAACAATATAAAATGAGACTTCATAATAGCATGATTCATCTCATATCACTTCATGACTTGTTATTACCTTTTGAACTTATTTCTTGGGATCTCCAATCTATAAGTTGGGTTACCATCACGAGTGACTCTTCATTCTAAGGGCATTAGTATCATTCCTTTTGAGGTTTTGAAAACCTTCTCTCTCGGTAATACTTTCGTCAAAAGGATCTACCAAATTTTCATCAGTACATATATGATCCATTCTTACAGCTCTTATAGAGAGAAATTCTCTAACAGTTGATGAGTGCTCAAAAAGCACTAAAATTACCATGATTTTATACACATTAATTGATTAAAAATATATATATATATGATTTTATCATATATTTGTCTTTTGGTACAATCGCCCGGTAATTAGAGTGAAGTTCTATTTCAAAAGTTTTTATAAAAATTATTATCTGAAAATGTATTGACAACATGTTTTCAGTAATGGTTTTAAAACTTGAAAGTTAGTACTCGGATAATTAAATTCTTAGGTTTAATTTGGACACATTGAATAAAGTTTAAACTGTCTAACCCCACCAAATGTGGCATTTAAATGGTTTATTTTCAATCTCTTAGAAAAAGAAATTAATTTAATTAACCAAATTAGTTATCAAACTCACACATATGTGTTAATTGATTTGTTTAGTTAACAAAGAATATATAACCCTACTAAATGTGGTATTCATTTAAAAAGAAAGAATCAATAAATATCAATTTATATCTATAATAACCTAGATAATATGAGCAAACATAATTAACTTAGTTATTATATCCATAAATACTTCACTATTATAAATGATAAAATTTGCATAAATATTTATTGAATCTATATCTATGTTTATTTTTATGTTATTAGATTAGAAATTTTAATTTTTACTTTTCAAATAGAAACTAGAAATTGATTAATCAAATAAATTTTATTTTTTCCAAAAAATATTAAAAATAAAAATTCAAATAATTATCATTATAACCTTAATTATCAGAGTATATTTGGCAATATACCATTCTCAGTTACCTTGTTTACAGGAGCATATAGAGAAATAAAATAAAATAAAACCAAAAGAACAGATATGAATTTCCATAAAAATCTTGTAAAAGAAAAATATATATAATCTGTTGTAGGTTTATGAGATGGGGCATGGGTCCCAGCCAGGTTTGAGGATAACTTATACAATGAAGTAATGGGTATATTTTATGTAAAACTGAATTTTCAGTACTTAGGTGGGTTTTGATTGGGTTTGACACTGAAAATTCACCACCTTGTTAATTGATCTATTGCTAAGATTCCACCACCAAATGCCATTTATACTTCATACAAGATCAAGAAAAAGATAGGATACACCTATAATATCTCTTTATTTTCTATTCTTCTCCCTAAATTACATACAAATATTATGCTCTTCTCTATTATTGTCAATTTGAATTGACTTAAACATCATATCATTAAATACCATCACATCCTATATATATACGATGGTTTGAGATAAGTGTTCTCAGTTTGCAAATTAACTACTACAAGAAGAAATATAATCTTTTTTTGATGTTGATGGAAAACGGTATCACAAAGCTAATGAATTAATTTTCTGATTAATTTAAAAAACAATTCCCAATTAATTGTTTTGAAAATGCAGTCATAAAAGTATTAAAATCCAAAGTGGATAGCTATATATCATTTGACAACTGAGGGATAACTTTCTTCTTACGTGGGATCGATATCCTAATGTATAAAAATTCAGTCAAAATTCAACTTGTTAGTTCAGATTATACTGATTTATAAAATGTCTAACTTATTTAAAAACTTTATAAATTTCTAAGCAAGAATAGTGGGAAATCATCAGATTGTTTGTTGTTTCACCTCACAGTTTCAAAAAATAATTAAATGAGTTTTAAGTTTAAAAAAGGTTCATTAAAACGTTTAAATTAATTAAGTCACATTATTTTATTTTAAATAATAATTATATGAATAAAAAATTATGTTAAAAATTTAAAGTTTTTTTTAACCTATTCAATCTTGTTATCTTGTAAACAAGTTGTGTCTCCATATACATATAACATGTCTAAAATTCAAGTTTAGTTAGGAGTAAGTGTATGAGTTTAAGTTTTATAAAAAAACTTGTTCTTGTTATCTTATTTCAATATTATTCAAGACTTATTAGCTTCACAAATTCAATATTTCTATGACATCCAAGTTTTTAGTGCATATATATGCAACATCGTTGAGAAAATAGTAAAGTTAAATGAGTCAACTGCTGAGTTTAAAATAAAACTTTTGAGCTTCACACATGCAAATTTTTTTTTTATAATTTATCGCCCATTTTAATTATTAATTTAAAAAAGTGTAAACATGGATCAAAGAAATAATGAAATTACATATTTTCTCCTTTTTCCTCAATTTTCTATTTTCAATAATATTGTTAGCAAAATCAGTAGTATAATGATATATATATATATATTGTGAGTATATGATGGTGTGATTATTATTTTAAACAATAATGCTATTAGTTAAAAAAATGATTTATGTGTGTTTAAATAATTAATTTTTTTTATGTGTATTAGTTAGCTTAAAAACAATTTATTTAGGTGTTGAGAGGGAAGGATCGATTAACAAATTAGGATATATCTCAATATTTCATTGATAATACTCAATATTGATAAGATTTTATATTGATATGATTATATAGTATCATTTTAATTAATTTATCTAGATATTATCAAATATTATGAATATTTTGGTGGATATTATCCATAATACAACTATTTCAATTTTTATAGTGTAATTTTTGCAAAAAAAATTGATATTGTCCACGATATTATCAAATTTTTAAATTTTTATTCATCATAATTTTTAGAATTTTTTTTACTTTTTAACGAAAGGTTGTTGGAAAATAAAATTATTTTAAATATTTTATGTTGTTCAAACCTATAAATTGAAATATTCTAAAGTAATAACACTAGGTAAACTACAAACACATCATAAAGTTTTCATCCTTTGAAACTATTATGGTTGGGTCCTTAAAGGAAAAAAAAGGATAATGATAAGCATGATAATGCAATAAGTTATGATTACGAGGATAAATATACATGGGAATATAACAACTGAGATTCAAGTATATTTTGTATTAAATATAATTTTAAATCACATTAAATATCATTCAATTTATAATAAAATACATTTGACTAAAGGATTTAATTTGCATTTTAATAAAATACTAGAGATCACTTCTTCAACTAATCAGGGCCTACTTATTTCTATTTCTGGGTTCTATAAAATCGTTTATGACAGCAACACAAAAAAAAAAAAAAATATTGATCAAAGAAAAAAATTATGAGAATTGCTTTCAAAACTTAGAAATCATATTTTGTTCTTACTAAAAGTACGTTATATAAGTTTATTTTTGAAATCACCTTTTAACTCGCTTTTGTCTAAAGCTATTTTTAATAAGAACACAAACAAAAAAAATTCTAAGCAATCATGAGTATTTTAGGGGTCACAGAATATAAACGATGTCAACTCCAACTTATTAGAGGTCTGTATATGTAGTGATACATTTAGTAAACTTAGTCTTTTTTTTTCTGATACAAATAGACAGAAAGCCTACAAATCTCTTGGATTAGGATGGACTTGTATATATCAATTAAGATTTCTGGTATTTGTTGTGTAGGCCATGGTATTTACAACAAGATTATGTGCTCTTGAGGAACCCAATGAATGGATATCATATTGAAGTGTTGTAGTTTTGCTTAAACTTGTGCAATAACATCCTTTGTACGACTGGATACCTATTACCATTTATCTTTCATTATGATTTTAATAATAACTTGTGCATTACCTTCCATATAAATAGCTTTATGTTTACTATTTAAAGCATCATCTAAAGTTGCATTGAAAGTTTTGCTTCAGTAACCTCTGCAGAAGTAGTAGATAACATATGGTGTCATGTTTCAATAATGTAAACTATATAATCTAAAGTAATGAAACCAAAGATTGCATGACCATGTTTCCAACTAACACTAATGTTATATTTGATTGGAGGTTGACATTTGATGAGAATGTAAACCATAATATTTTCTTTCATAGACTTTATAGTATGATCATTTTCTATTAATGTTTTCTTGAATTTTGACGAATGCTTAAAAAATACTAAATATACTATGTTTTGATGTCATTTAATTAATAAAATGAATTTGTATTTGCTTTATTCTATTGTATTTTAAATAAATCTATTTTTTCAGATTAATGGATATATTGTAGTATTTTACATGTATTTTATTATATAAATATTTTAATAAAGAAAAATACTTAGCATGTTTATCACACTTTTTTGAGCTTAAATAAATATCATTTATTTGATATTATCTAAAGTGAAGAAAAGAGATAATGAAAAATAAATAAAAAATTATTGTATGTTGAGGCACAAGAAGGTTTGACTGATAAAAAATTTGGTTGCGATCTGTTCGTACTATGGCGAAAACACAAGTTTTTTTCACATTCTGTTATATAAATAGGACCCCCTGTATACCAAGAAAAGAAGCCTTCAAGTTGCGTTTTCAGTAACTTTCTCTCCCTATTTTATGTAGATTTTTATATTTTAGTTTTTGGAATTTATTTAGTTTCTTCCTCAATTTTGAGAAAGAACATGTTTGTATTTTAGTAGTTTCTAGTTTTCAATTCAAAAAATTATGAACATGTTTGTGTTGTTTCTTCTGTATCATTTTTGATTTATCTGTGATCAATTATAACATGTCTCACTCATAATGAATATGATATAATAATAACGTTGTTATTCTTGCAAAATATTGAATAGATAAAATATATTCTTAAAATAAATTGATTTTATTTTATTCAATATTTTATAAAGAATGTTATTTGAATGAGTGTATTACTCTTAATAATAAACTTAATATCAGAGTTAAAATTAAGATTTAATTACCTGGAATTAATTTGGAGTAATACTCGTTTATTTTAGATTTAATTATTTGGATATTTACATCGAAAATCTATTTCAAAGATTTTTTTACAAATAATTATCATTTGAAATTATATTTATAACATATTTTCTTAAGTAGTTTTAAAATCTGAAATTTATTTTTTAGATAGTTAAATTCTTAATTTTAATTTGGATACTTTGAATAAAGTTTAATCAATTGACTCCACCTAAAACTGTGATTAGATGATTTGCTATTTTCTTAGAAATATAACTAAAATTTAATATTTAATTAATTAATAGACTCTGTCTAAGTATATTAGTTAATTAATTCAGGCTTTGTCTAAGGAAACTTTTATACCAAAAAGAGAAAATCGATAAATATAAATTTATATATTTAATAACCTAAATAATATAAGCAATCATAATTACTGAATTATTATATCCATTATTCTTCCTTGTTTATGAATGTTTTAAATTGCATGAGTATTTGTTGAATCTATGTCTATTTTATATTTATGCATTAGCTTAGTTTTTCAAAAACTAAATCATTATGGCAAAATATTTAGGTTTAATTTTTGTTTTTAAAATTTGAATAATATTTAAAAACCACATAATATTACTTCCTTGAATCGACCTTTAAAGTATATTTATAATTTCTATAAATGATTTGTACACTTACAAAAATTAATAAAATTTTAAATAGATAAGTATTTACGAAATCGATATTATCTCTCATTTCATCATCAAGTTTTTGGCGTCGTTTCGAAGAGTAATGATGATTTTTATATGATTATCAAATCTGAATAAACGTTAGAATCGAAAAGATAATTTTGTGTGAATAGTAAATCATAAATTTAAAATTTAAAAAAAATCAAAAGCTATTATTCCGTAAACAGTAAATTAAAAAATTTTAAATTTAAATTTAAAAAAAATCAAAAATCAAAAGCTATCGTTCCGTGAATAGTAAATCAAAAATTTAAAATTAATATTGAAATTTAAAATTTAAAGTTATAAAAAAAGAAAAGAAAAATAAAAAATAAAAATAAAACTTAAATTTCTATTTCTATTTCTATTTAATTTCAAATTAATATGTATAAAATAAAATAAAAAATTATTTTTATTTTAAATTTTATTATCTAAAAAAATATATAAAATATTAATAATTCATTAATTAAAAATTTGAAATAAATTTTAATTTAATTATAAAATTTCAATAAATAAATAATTAATTAATTAAAAAAATTGGAGCTCATACCGAACCTAGTTTACAGCGGCATAGAAAAATAGTTCGTTGTGGTGCCATTAAAGAAATAAAAACTAACTTGAAAAGTAAAGATCTGAGAGAGTTATGTCTAGTAAACTATTTCTTGGAAGCCTTTGTGCCATTAATCTTTCTTGGAAACGTTACTTTGTCTAAGAGAATAGTTTTTAAGGAGGTTTTGTCCTACCATTTTTTCCTAGGAGCACTTTTGGTTAATTCTGATTATATTATTTAACTTAGAGATTAACTTAACTTGGGACAGAGAGTGAAAAACGTTTGCATGTCATATATTATGCAAGCAAAACATTCAATGACACCCAAATTAATTATTCCATGACTGAGAAATAATTCTTGGCTATTGTATGGTATCAAAGCTAGGCTCTAACGGTATGGTACCACTACCCTGAAACTCACCCCGTGGTACAAAGTTGTAAGCCTATCCTTGTCCATCAATGAACTGTCGATGTGAGGGGGACTATTAAAGGAAGTCTCAAATCGGCTAGGTGATCAATAATAATACTGCTTATAAACCTGAACAATTCTTAACTCAATGAGATCTTATTGGATTGAGTTAGACTTGAGTTTTTAACAGAAACCATCCCTAATACCAACAACTGGTATGATTAATCTATTTTCAAACATCTGGAGTGGAGATTGCAATTTTTGTATAAGCACTATCTGCACCTTCATTTCCATTAGCCACACAATCTTCGGTTTATGTTTTCTAACAAAGTTGCATAGTGCTTTCCTATCTCAAGGTTGCACAAGATCTCAACCATTGCAACTTAGGATTTTTATGGAAAGTTTAAGGTAGGTTAGGGGCTGCCTCCTCTCCTTGTGAAGTAGTGGTTTGAGTTAAAATATCATTGAAATGAATGGTAGGAGCTCTACCAAGAATGCTAGCTCTATGTAGGTCCTGCAGAACTTTAGTTGGTGTAGTGATAAGATCGTTAAAACATACGATAGAATCAGAGTTAGATTTTGATGCAGTAGGGAGCTCAATGTTTAATTTATTTTTTGCTCATGTGGATAAGAAAATAGCCTTGCATTTTGAAGCAAAGATAGCTTTGTTGACAGAAGGAGCTTGAGGAATATTTCTAAGTTGGATTTTGGGTAAAGTTGGGCTGGAGTGAATGGGAGAACTATGTGGGTTTATAATAGGAGTATGCTAGGAAGTGTGCGTAGGTGATGGTGGCTTGTAGTTGAACTTGTGAAATTGAAAAGTAGCATACACTATTTGGGAAGTGTAGTTAATGGCATGCAAGGGATTGCCATTATGACCAACTTCCGTAATTTGGAAGATCATAATCATAGTAAGTCTACGAGGCTTTCTAGTGGTGTCAAATTTGATGATAAGTCCTATTGTTTGTGCTAGCACTTTTCATCTTAGTATCTCATCAACATAGCAAGCCTAACTCGGCTGTACCAGTCATCAAAGAATTGAGCGAAGTGAGTAATCTAGGGAACATGCATGGATCATTTGAAGTATCTCTTGTACTTCTTAGTGGATTCTAGTAACCCTGGCTGAGAATTTCTCTTGTTGTTGTAAAGAGTAGGAGGAATGGCTCTCTTGGTCTTTAGGAAATTGTGTAAAACAGTGGGTAAATTTCTTCCTAAAAGAGCCAGCATCCTTGGAGTGTTGTGACTCTCTTTAGAAGAGTTAGCCAGAAATGATTTATGGGAGCAAGTTCATTGAAATTGGCTTTGAGCTAATCTCCATAGCTTGGAGAAAAAATTTCTTCATTTATCTGGTATGGGATAGCCGTGTCCATAATGCATTCATTTGTCATGTGAGTTAAACTCCCACATTTGACACAAAAATCTTGGAGTGTTTCATAACAAAATTCCTCCCAAATTTTTGATGGAGCATTGTGTGATTATAAGCTAGTTTCCTTTGGATTTTATAGCCAAGAACAATAGGGTTATAGATATTTATTTCAACTCTAAAGCGTAAATATTTCTTGGTCATATACATCTCATCTTTGGCTTCCTCCTTCTACAATAGCTTACCGACAACCTAAGCAAGCTTGTCTATATTTGATGGCTTAATTCATGCAAAGTGAATGCCATATGCCTGAATCCAGAAGCAAGCAATTCAAAAATCAAGTTCTTGAACTGTGAGATTTTGGTTCCATTCATGTAGTATTAGGAGAGCATGATTGATATCCCAACCAATTTGATGAAGGCTAGCTGTTATTTAATAATGTTATCAATAAAATTAATTATGTTTTAGTGTAATAATATATATATATTTTACAAATATTATAAAATTGTGGGTTTAAACATGTTAATGTAGATGTGAGTTTTTGGTAGATATGTAAACAAGTTCTGTATTGAAAAAATATAAGTAATAAATTGAATATATAGTTAAAATTTAATTTTTAAAAAAAATCTTATATTAAAAAATATGAGTTATAAATTGGATATATGATTGTAATAGATTACTCTTATTAATAGGTTAATCTTTTAAGTTGAAACTATTAGCCCAACAATTTATTAATGTATAATTGTTATTTTAAAAACTAATATTATTGTTAAAAGAAAAATATGATTAGTGTGAATTCAAATTTTTTTTTTTTGTACTAGCTACCTTAAAAAATTGGCTAAGAGTTCAAAGAGGAGTATAGATTAAAAAATCTAGACATATTCTAATATATCTTCGATGGTAACAAGTATCATCAAAGTTTGATATTCTTTCATTTTAATCAAATTATCCAGATATTATCGACTATTATTATCCACGATATAAATATATTTATTTTTGCAAAAAAAATTATATATTATTCATGATATTATCAAATTTTTAAAAAATAATTATGCAACATAATTATTGAAATTTTTCTACTTTTTAATGAAAGATTGTAGATAAATAAAATTATTTTAAATATTTTTTAAGTTAAATAATATTTTATGTGGTTCGAACATATGAATAAAACGGAAGAGAGATGAGTCATATCATCAAATCATTAGGTAAATTACAAATACATTGTAAGGTTTTATTCCCATGAAGCATGATATTGCAAGGTTGGTGTAGACATAATAGACTTTTAAGTTGATTATTTGTAAATCTAACTATACACACATCAGGTGAAGATTATACACATATAATTATTGATCTATGAATAGGTGTTATTAAAAAAGAAATTGAAAATTTATCTTCAATGAACATTAACACAAATAAAACGATCTCTCAAATATTATTGGTGCTTTTATAATTCTTATGAAATCTTTAAAAACACTTTACAATAAATTACAAATTATTAGGTTAACCCATTGTTACTGTTCATTATTAGTTACTACTTGTTTCAAGAAATTAACATTTTAACCCAGTTAAAAAACTAACGTGAATTCATCATGAGTTTGTCTATTTTTGTCATTTCACATCATTGCCATTTTAGTCACTACAAAAAAAAAAAAATTGCAAGTTACTCTGCTCTCCACCCAATTGCACAAACCTGATAAAACTGATCCTACAGTTACTCGGGAGAATGTACCGAAGTGTCTGTCTATGTCTATGTTTTGAAAAAGTTCTGTATGAAAATGTCTATTAATAAAACTGTACGACTAATGTATATACTAAAATAAAAGAGTGATATCGTGCGTGTAATTTTTTTCTGTTTTAAACAACACGTATATTAGATTTGAGAGGTGGTATAATGTATAATTAATCTTTTGCAAGTTTAAAATCACTATCATCAAACTATATTAAGAATGGTTTTGATTACAAATTAAGAAAAAAAATAAAATAAAAATACTTATAATTGAAGTGGTTTTTAAAGTAGTTTTTACTAGAAGCGATTTTATAGGAAAAGAGTATTATTTATGTTGAAGTTATAAAATGTATAAAAAATGATAATTAATGTAAATTTGTAAAGCGTGAAGCATATTATGTGTTGGATAAAAAAAAGTGCAAACTAAGTGGATGTCATTAGTTTAAGGAAGTGTTTGTCTCTTAAAAGGGGTTTAATTCTTATAAATAATGTAATAGAAGTGTTTAAGTATATATAATCACTTAGTTAGAATCTACTTGATTTTATTCATGGGTTGTATTAAAAAAAAATTGAACACAAAGATTCAATTTACATTTAAAAACACTAGTTTCCTTCTTCAACAAATTAGAATCTACTTGATTTTATTCATGGGTTGTATTAAAAAAAAACTTTATTATCGAACAAGCAAAAATTTATGAGAATAGCTTTCAAAACTTAAAAATCACATTTATACTTGCCAAAACAATCACATTATATGAGTTTATTCATGAAATCAATTTTTTAATTTGTTTTGGTCTAAAACTATTTCTAATAATAGCACAAACAATCAAATCCTAAACAATTGTAATAATGATTTTAAGGGTCACAGTTATAAATAACACAAACTAGGTCAACTCAGATTTATTAGTGGTCCATACATATAATGACAAACTTAGCAAAAACAGATAAGAATTAATTATTATTATTTTTATAACATAATAGTTGATATAATTAAAATAAATGAATAAGTTTTATTCCACAAATTAACTAAAAAAATAAGGAAGAATTAGTGTTTAGTAGGTCAAAATATGGTATATATATATTATAATAAGGAACTGAAGATTTGAAATCCTACTGGGAGGATTGCAAATAATTAACATTAATTAACAATTCTAAAAAAGGAAAATATCTAATCATTTTGGAAAAATATTAAAATAAAGAAAACATAAGCAAATGAATTATCATTTATCAAAATGCAATAAGCTTATTGAAGCTTGAGATATGAGAGTAAAATTAAGATCACATTGTTAATTTGGTATATAAACTCCGATCAAAATAGAGCCTATATTAGAGCGAAAAATCTGCTTATAAGAAGGTTTAAAACAATTTTGTTTTGTAACTAATTTTTCTTTTTCGTTAAACAAAGTACAAATTTATATAATTATAATCATATATTTATTAAAAATATATAAATATAATTATATGAATATATTTCCTATTATAATCATATATTTATAGTAAATATTCATATATGTAAATATTCATATATATATATATATATATATATATATATATATATATATATATATGATTATAATCAAACATATTACATCAGTTAAATAGCCAAATGAAGGTTATTTTCATTAGCTTGAACAACTAGCTTTATTGCTAATTTTTTTGTTAAAGAGCTTTATTGCTAATTAAAAAAAACTTAATATTTGCTAATTTGAATACAAAAAATTAGTAAACATAATAGATCGATTATAAGACAGTTACGATTAACGTGATAATTTTTCATTAGATATAATCATCTTATATCGAAAACATATTTATTATAAGCGATTACACACAGATTTTTAGCTTTGAAAGAAAAATAATAATAATAATAATTTTATTGAAAATAAATAAATAAATAACCAAGAAATTAAAAGCAACTCCCTCACTCAATCAATCACTCCCTCACATACAAATATCTAGTTAGTGGGTAATGCTCCTATAAACTTTGGATTTTTGATTGGTTTTGAGAGGAAGGTGGGGAATAATTTCATTTTATTACAAGAATATTCAAAAACTCTTTTTCAGAGTCTTCATTTATGAATTTTTTATGCTTAATACAGAGTCATGTATATGCATTAGTGATTAACCACACAATAAAGACAGAAAAAGAAAAAGAAAAAAAATAAAAATAAAAATTTCATGTATGTAATTCCATATATAAATAAAAAAAAAACAGAAAATATATACATAAGAAATCAAGAAACAAACAAACCTATGTGATTGCCTTATTGGAGAGAGAAATGAAATAGCACTGAGATATTGGCACGGCTCAATCAAATAAGAATATAAAACACCCCAATTCATTTCTATTTTAAAAAAAAGAAAAAACTAATAAAGATGTTCTAATTCATTTCAATCTGAGTGAACCAGGCCAATATCAAAGTGACTATTTCATATCAAATGTATCAAACACAAGATCCTTCACTTTGATCCACACATCTCGTCCATTGATTTCAGAATGTCAAGAAATCAAAGATAACAGAGAGAAGGAGAGATTAGAAGAAGTTTGAAGAAAGTAGTGTGGGAGCCTGGTAGGTTGTGACTTCTTAATCTATTGGTGGGTGGTAACTGGTATTTAAGAGGGCCCTCAATGCTAAGAAGAACACACATATTTATACTTATTTTTATTCCCTATTCCTGTATCAATATTATTTATAAAAATAAATATTTTTTTAATTTTAAAATAATTTTAATATGTAATAAATATAAAAATATGTGTAAATTTAGAAAACTAGGTTGTGTACGAGCATTTAAGAATGCGACTATCCAAGCAGAAATCTGCGACACAGCATTTAAACCTCAATTCTTCTCTCCAGAGGCCTCAAACATAATGGGCCTCCTACCCTAAACTGTTTTTTCTAACTAAATCTGTCCACTCAAAATCCCCAATATAACCTTAACTCTTTTTTTTATTATTATTCTTTAGATATAATTTTTTTTTGGTTTAATTGTTTTTGTTTAGATATGAAATTGGGTTAGTTGCATTGATAGCTTATATGACACTTGTTATATGATATTCAATTATTTATAATTTTTGAAATATGTGATTACATTTGTACATGTTTTTATCTCCCATCAATCATACCTTTAGTTAAATTAGAAGTCTTTTTTTAAACAAATGTAAAATTTACAAGACATGTTATGAATAAAAAATAAACACATCACTTTACTAATGAAATAATAAATACCTTCTCCTCTTATTAAAGCTGTAATTTTAACTTTGAGAATTGATTTAATAAAGCTTCTAATTAAAGGCAAACTTTTTTACTTTAAAATTTGGTTTAATTGTGTAATTATATTCATTTAGAGAATTAGTAGTGTTAAAATTTTTAAAGAGATCTTATAGAAAAATTTGGATATTTTTTATTGATATTGATGGGTATATATAAATACATAGTAGGCATGTTTCATTATTATAATGATTAGTGCTCTAACCAAATCGTTATTCCTAGGTTGCACAAGATGGATGCTAGATAAGCGATCATGTAGCATTCACGAGGTCGCATTCATTAGATTGTATTGTGTCGAGCTCACTCAAACTTTTGATAGATTAGCTCTCCCGTAAGGATCAAGTCATTATTTAATAAACTATGAAACAATATATTGTCATGTCCACGAGATAAACAGGTACTTTAGGAACCCTATAAATAGTAAAAAAATTACCATTTATCATCCTGATCTTAACTTAGCATAATTTTCCCTTAGAGAATCTGAGCCTGATATTCAATTCCTTAGACCGCACCTCAAAACCTTCAACTCGCTTTCATATGACTTTGTTTGAAATTCAGTTCGATTTTTGTGACTTAGTTTTCATGTCAACTCGTGCAACATTTTTAGGTTGCTCCTTAATCTTCAATCAACTAGCAGTTAGGTAGTTTTCTAGGTAATTTGTCTCTACTCCACTAATTTTGATTTTTATAATTTCTTTAGATAAAGGAAAAAATATAGGTCGCCACACAACTAGAGATGAATATTTTAACCGTAAATAACTGAAACTATTATTATCTGTAAAAATTCGACGATTTTTCTCCTAAAATAACCATAACCAACAAGAAGTGAAATATGAATGGTTATTGTTATATATAAATTGTAGTTAACAGAAATCGAACATATATTAATATTATTATTTTATATACATATAATTACTTAGAAAAAAAAATTTAATAATAAAATACATAATACTTTGTATAATTTGATTAAATTTTATTTATTCTTACTTTATATTTTTTTATTTTACTTAAAAACATGTGCTAAATAGTTAAAAAATGAAAATTAATATCAATATTTTAAATATAGCAAAGTAAGAATTAAGTTAACATTTATTTTTTTAAATAACATATATTTTTGAATAAATGTCAAAAAAAGAAATGCGGTTAAACCGTGAAGAAACTACTATCGACTCATAATCGATAGTTATTAATCAAATACACCCAAAATTGGTTTAAATTGATTATAGTTATTAACATAATAGTCCCCGTCCATACTCGCACCTATTCATACGCACAACCTCCAAGGATCCTTCACCAAGTCATACAAAAAATGTTCCCATAAGAATCGGGACACCTCGAGAGCCTTCTAAAGATCCTATTTGTTGATAGTCAGGTCATGACCAAGCTAAACGACCTCTAGATACCATGATAGTTTGTGGTAAGGAAGCTTGTAGTACTTTTGTGAGAGAGAGTGTCATAACTTTCCCCGTTTCATCAAAATCACTTCTAGCCTTGACCTCGTTGTCACAAAGTCTAGTACTTATAATTAGAATTCAAGTGACTACAATGTCCAAAGAAAAATGTGACTCTAAGGATAAGCCCACACACAGGACCAAAGATAAACAACAAATTTAGAAAATGTCTAATGAGTTAGATGTTGACGACCTAGTCCAAATACAAAAATAATACAATATCCCACCCTGGTTTGGATTATGCATGCCCCACGCCATTTCTGTGACGTATATGATCCTCCTACGGGGTGGTGGGTTATTCACACTATAGCATTTAAATTAAGACTTAAGTGTCCATTTTCCAAAATAATAGCTCTTGCCTTGAACATTTTTTACATCAACCTAGCTCAAATCAACCCTAATAGATGATGAACTCTTTTATGACTATACATTATTATTGGAGAACATGGGGTGGATTTAACAGATAAGGAAATCAGATGCATATACTACTTAAAGAGAAATGACCATGATAAAATAAGGGCGTACATTTCAACTATAGTTAGCCACAGGCTTTATTTATCACACCTTGATAGTGCCACAAGTTAGAAGGACAGGTACTTCTATATCACAAGTGATATTTGGGGTGATGATGCTGAATTCCCAATATGTACTACATAGAATCATAACTTCAATACAACCCAACCTTATGCGAATGAGCTTATCAATAGCCTTGACTTATAAATTATCGACCGTCATTTGTTACCAACTCATGGGGTAAATTGAACATACATATTATGTTATGCCAAATGAATTTTCTAACATCATTTTCTTGTATCCTTGCCAATGGCTCAACTTTTATCCATTTTAAGAAATAATTTGTTGCCATAATCAAAAATTCCTTTGGCTAAGAGCGAGAGGTAATGAGCCCACTATGTCCAAACTCCATTTTAGAAATGACCAATAGTTGACTGTGGATTTCAAGTCACTAGTTGAATGGTATGAGATATTGGCATGTCTTTGTCACTTATCACACTTCTTGGTAAGGTCGATACAATCCTTTCGAAGAGTAAGCTAGTAGTAACCCTATTGTATGACTCTTTGAGAAAGAGTCATTTCTCCTATATGAGCACCATATTGTCGTTCATGTAACTCTCTCAACACCATTTGTGCCTCTTGACTAGGTAAACATTTTAATCATGATCACCATAGTTTTTTTTAGGACTCCTTGGATAATGTAGTTCTTTGATTTCATCACTATTTGTCACGCCTCCTCTCTACTAGAAAGTAAAGTTCCTTGGATGAGGTATTCCTAGTAAGGGATCATTCATGAAATGCATGTTGTGGTATTGATTAGTTTTTTTATGCTCCTTATCCTTCTCTCCTACTATACTAAGGTCGGATAGGCATGAAACAAGAACCACCTTTTTAACTCCGTACTTACCTTTGATGCTAAAGTGGCAAGGGAGTTAGTGTGCATATTTTCCCCTTTAGGTATTTGTGTGATCTCAAATGTTTTCAAAGTCAAGATTTCTCACTTCATCTCTTCCATGTATTTTTTTCATCCATTCTTCTTTTGCCTTAAAGGTATTATTGACCTAATTCACTATCAGTTGTGAATCACTGTGGACTAAAACCTTCCTTTCTTCTAATGATCTTAATTGTCACAACGCCAATAAGAATGCCTCATATTTGGCAACGTCATTGGGTGCTTGAAAATTGATACAGACACATTTTTTTATTAACCTCCACATTGGAGCAAGTATAACAATTCCTACACCAAACCTTTTCGAGCTGCTAACTCCATCCATACATACTTTCCATAGGTCTGAGGTTGTTGTTGCTGCGATTAGAACCTCCGCTTAGTCCATTTTGCAATGAAATCAACAAAAGCTTGTCCTTTGATAACCAACAGTGATTTGTATTGTATTTGAAACATGCTCAATTCAATGGCTATTTGAGAAATCCAATTGGATTGGTCTGGTTTGTCCAAAATATTCTTCAAAGGGTGCGATGTAAGAACAATCACCTTATAAGCTCTAAAATAATGTCTCAAATTTCTTGAGGCCATTCTTACCTTAGTTATGCTTCTCTCAGGGAATGACTCATATATTATACCAAACATTGCCTCCTCTCTCTATCAATTACAAGTACAGTGTTGGTTGTTTTGTCTATGAATTCCAGGTAAAGGAATAAAACCTCACAAATTGTAGGATTTATCAAAAAGGGAACTTTTCCTATGTATTCTTTTATGGACTAAAAATCTTAGTCACATTCTTCACTCTATAAGTAGTCCTTTTTTTTCTTCAATGGTTGAAAAAAGGTGAACATTTTTTCATACACTTGGAAATGAAACAACTTAATTCCATTATTTGCCTGTTTAGTAGTTGGACCTCTTTAACACATTTTGGTGACCTTATATTCACAAGGGTTGTAATTTTTTCAAGGTTGGTCTCAACCCCACAAGAAGATACCAGATACCCTAAGGATTTCCATAATATCACTCTGAAAACACACTTATTTGGATTAAGATGCATGTCATAGCCTCTTAATATAGCAAAAAAACTCATATAGATCAGAAATGTGATCCCTCTAAGGTAAAGGTTTGGGTAGTCCTTGGCATCCCTCTAGAGCAAAGGTTTCCAAACTATGTGGTCCTAGTAGATGTTGGGATGTGGTTCGTCTGGGGTGTTGATAAGTCGTGTATATAGGCTCCTAAATTAGAACTATATGTGTGGTTTGATCATAAGTTGAATGAGCCCGATATTGGTTGGGATATCATGCTGGTTTGTGAGAGATTTGTTTCAATCTACTTAGATGGTATGGTCTCATGGGAGGAGTTACCATCTAAAACTAGCCCTCGACCTCTTCTAAATAATTTTCTTGTAACAGATGAGATCTAAGTTTCTTATTATTGTTTTGTGACCTAATGAAAGCTTGTTGTAACTCTGCTATCTGTCGTTGAAGTCTTTCAATTTTAGCATCCCTTTCAAGAGACATGCTTTTGGAGTTGTAACTTACTAAATTGGTTATGTGAGGGATCATTTTGGTTTCCTTGGGTACTGCAAGTTGTACAATGTCATACACCAATCCATTATGCGAGGTGATTATAGGTGATACATGAGGTATGTGATCACTGACATCAAACCCAAAAATAGGTTGAATTGGAATGTTTCTTAATTCGTGGTGTGTGTGATGAATAGTTATGACGACATGAGTGAATTTTCCCACAACATGGGCTTATTATCTTTGGATATGAAATGAAAAGTCTCAAATTCTTACTAAGGACTAGAAAAAATTTAAGGCCTTATAGTAGGTCCCAATTCTTTGGAGAATTACTAGTGTGTTAGGATTTTAAAAAAATGTTAGAGAATAGATAAATTCAGATCTTTCTTCTTGATACTTAAAGGGTATATATAGATATACAGTAGGTAGGTAGGTATCGCCATTACAATGATAGGTGCTCTGTTCAAGGTGTCAGAGTTGACTCATATGAAAAAATTATAGAGAATAACCAAGTCATTATACACAGGTTGATAATCCGAGAACGCACAAGATGGATGCTAGATTAATGGACAGGTAGCATTTATGAGGCCACACTCATCAGGTCATGTAGTGTCAAGCTCATTCAAACTTTTGTTAGATCAATTCTCTCGTAAGGATTAAGTCATTATTTAATAGACTACAGAACTATAAGTCGTCATGTCCACCAGATAAACAAGATATTCTAGGTAGTTAGGGTCATATCCTTGTCAACTGGATAATATCAAACAATATCAAATCTAGAATATGTCAACGTCAAGAAGTTAGATGAAATTTTACAAAATGATTTAATTACACTTATAGCTCATATGACATTTTGAAAATTTTTTAGTGTCTACCAACGTGAGCCGACCATAATTTTTTCTATCCTATCTTAGTTCAAATAATAAATATCAATTATAAATATGAGATATAAAGATTGAGATTTGAACCTTGAATTTTCTATAAATGTCATCAACAACTTACTAGAAACATCAATTTTTTTTAGACTTTCATTATTATCATATCAAAGAAAAACTCAAATTCAATAAGTTGTTTATGAATCAAGTAAGATAAATAACCCTATTTCAAGAAAGATATGAGAAAATAAGAGACAATTGATTACATCAAAATTTTAATATAAGTAATTTATCATCTTAAAAAGAAATTATTTTCTAGAAAAATAAGAATATTTTATACATATAAATTTATAATTAAATCTTTAAAATTTATATCTAGACATTTTTACTATCACAACGAGACCACTCATCATTAAATAGTGCTACACAAATTTTATGATGTAAAGTTTTATAGAAAATTGTTTACTATCACATCATCGCAAACAAAATAGTAGCATTTTATTGACCATAGTAAAACTCATTTATATTACTCATTTTCCTATTCAATCCTCAACCAACCAAAAGACAAATAATTTAGCATATAAAATCTAAATGAATAAAAAAAATTAATTTTAATAAGTAGGTTTCATGTTTGGTAGAATTTGATCAATTGCAAGTACAACTTACTTAAATATGTCTATGAATTATGTATAGCTTGTTCTAGAGTATTATGAGTTTTCTTTTAATTCTTTTTAAATAATTTTTACATTAATTATATATATATATATATATGTGATTTGTGAATATAAAAATAAATAAATATATTTTTTAAATTATACCAATAAATTAGAATTATATTATGTAATTTCAATGTAATATATACCCAAGTTTATATAACTCATATATAGTGCTCATTTACAACATGTTCATAGTGAAAATTTGTAATAGTTGACTCTAAAATTAAAAAGAAAAAAATACAATATTTGTGCCTAAAATTGAATTTGATGGATGAAAATTGATATATGTTAAATAGGGATAAAAGTGTCATTTGATAAGTATAGGGCAGAGTATGAATTTAAGAGACCAAAGGGGTACCCAGACAAAGGGGTTGCCCATGATCGTGATGCTCACACTGTCATGCCTAACCAGAAAGACCACCAACCATTAATGAAGGAATCTCTCTCTGCTTCCGTGGGCAGTACAGTCGACAACATTTAATAGCCTAGCTAATTCCCGTGAGTCCAATTCTACAAATCTTTTCTCTTTTACTTCAGTTTTTTGTTACTTTATCTTGCATCGAAAATGAAACTTTTTTCACTTTTTTTTTTCTCTTTTTCATTTTAAACATTATTTAAATAATGGAAAATAATAATTTTCTTCGAATAAACTCAATTGAACAACAAAACTACTATTGAATTTTCTTAATTTATCTAAATCTATCACTTAAATTAATCATGTAAAATTCAGATGACAAAAAGGTTAACTTTTGTTACCTAAGGAATAGTTATTATTTTTATAATATTTATAAAAAAATTAATAATATATTTATCCTTTTTTAAAATTAAATATAAAAATATAAAAATGTAATTCTAACTTCCTATCTTGTGTATGAGTATAACACAAATATACAATGATGAAGCCTATAAGTATTGGCACTTAATTATATTTCACTCTTTTTCTATTCTTCATCTTCTAGATTTGTACATTCGATGGGAACTATTATCCTTTTAAATTTAGGTATCCATCCTAATAAGTTTTCTTTATTTTTAATTTTGTTATTAAATGAAATCTATTTTGAGATTTTTTCAATCTAAATATAAATATAAGGTGACATTTTTTTTTTCAAAAATTTTGCAAAGTAGATTTTTACATATTATCACTGCTAATTTTGCATTTATTGTTTGGATATAATTATATAGATCAAACTATTTTATTTGTTAAAAATGATGATATTTTGAATGTGAAACTTATGAAATAAATAATTGATTGAAAATATTGACGCACTTATTGTAACAATCTAAACAAATAAAAAGCCATTAAATGAGATTAATATTATTAATTTTAATACCGAAATGATTCAAAATAGTGTTTGTAACATAATATTATTATCTATTATAATTCATTTTATAATTAGTTTCTAATATAATATATTTTCCCACTATAATTAATCATGAAATTGGTTTCACTTTGTATATTTAAGGAAAAAGGGTGGTGGAGTTCCTTTTGTTAAGACTTTAGATTTATTTAATATATTTGTTTATAAAATATATTTTTAAGTCAATTTATTTATAAAAATATATCAGATAATAATAAATTTAAGTTTTCATCTAACTTTTCGTTAAATATAATAGAATAACACATATGATATATGTATATTTGTATTTTTTTATATGCATATATCTAATAAACTAATTTTTAATAAAAAATTATCCAAAAGTTTTGACAAATATTTATATCAAACATAAATTAAATGTTTAATGTCTAATATTAGACAATAAATTTTTTTAAAAAAAAATTATTGTTGTTTAACTTTGAAAGAATTTTTTTTTCTAAAAAAGTATGAGCAAATTTAAATTACATATTAATTTTATACGTATAAATATAAATATATATGTGATATATGTGGTATTCTCTTACATTTAATAAAAAATGAAATAAAAGATTAATTTACTCTTAATATTTTTTCACAAACAAATATACTTAAACAAGACATTTTTTAACATACAAGAAATTTAAAAATATATTTTCTAAACAACACGTTTGAATTAAATAAAGTCATCATTTAAGCTTTTCATCTTATATTTATGGACGAAGAGTCAAATTGATCACTTTACTTAACAAAAATTGTCATTTAATCCAATAGATCACAAGAGGTATTTTTAATCATTTTATTTATAAAAAAAATAATAAAGAATAACATCTAATATTTTTAATATTATTTTATTATTAAATTGTTGTCAAAAGTTCTTGTATAACTCTTTTTTTCATAAGAGCAATGATTAAATAACACATTTTTTATAATAAAAAAATTAAATGATATATTTTTTTAACTTAGAAGATTAAACATCATTTTTCACAAAAATAAAATAACCCCACGATACTCTTTCATATAATTAATTCAACGAAAGTAATTACATAAATTTATTTTTTAAGGCTTAAGATTGATTTGCACGTTTCAACAACCTAGTTAAGCAAATGCTTGCTCATTAATTATTTTACATCTTTTAATTTTTTTTGTTTGGTTAATTTTTATAACATATTTTAAATGTAAAAATAAATTTTATAAATTTTAAAGTTAACAAAAAAGGATTTCTTTATATTTTAATTAATAAAAATTTCTTTTTTATCTAAAGTGTTTAGTTTCATTTTTTAAAATAATAAAGGATAAACATGCCATATTTTCAATATAAGGGTACTTTTGTAGAAAATTATTTTAAATGCAATTTAAATTTTTGTATACAATATAGATAGATATAGTTATAGATGTAAATATAGATTAGTGAAAGAAAAAAATATAAATTTAATTCCATAATTATTAATTACTTTAATCTTGTAACTATTAATTTAGGTTGATTAGGTCTCGTAATTTTACATAAAGATTCAAATTAATCTATTTATCATATTGTCATCAAAATTAAGCGTGATATATAACAAAAAAAAATTTGTTAAACACCTGCCTAGTTAATTAAAACTAAGTTAATAATTTCAAATTACAACAAATAAAACATTTTAGAAAAAATTCATATAACATAAAACTTATAATCTTTTTTTTTTCCCACGGCACAAAAAGAAAATTCAATATAAAAATGGCATAGATTAACGATATTATAACTTCATTCGGTGTAAAATGATTAAAATCCATATAATATATGAATATATGAGAAGATCATACATCTCTCCTGATATATATTTATATTTTATTTAAACAAAAAATTACAATTTAAATTTATTTGATTATGTTCAAAAATTTAGTACTAATTGAACCTAATTTAAAAGAAAAAAAAACTACTTATTTTCAATAATAATGAAATTAATTCGGCCCCTTACCATTAGAAAATATTATATATGGTTTTGGTTGGAGAAGCATCCATTGATGAGAGAGGGGACTATTCAACGCGTATTTGTTAGGAATTAATTCTATAAAGAAATATAAAAATAAAAGTTTCAAATTTTAAAATGAATGAGCAGATACAATTACAAGCTGTTGTGCACCATATCAATAATGAATGACCCGTTTGAACAAAAACAATTATGAAGGACCCCATTTATTTTAGACAAAATCTTATATACCTATATATATATATGTTAATTTTGTTTATATTTAGTACATTTTTTTCATTTTATAAAAGTAAAAAAATTAATCAAGTAATTTTCTAATTTTTTTCTAATTTCAATTTATATATTATTTAAAAAAACTATACTTAATATTCTATTTTAAAAGAAAAATATTGTCACGGGACGGAATAATAAGAAGCAAAACCATATTATTGCCCTAATATTGTACAGTTTTTAAGGATGAAGAATCGTTGTCGTTGTCATGTTAGTATGATAATAATACTAATTTCTCTCTTATTTATTGATAGGGTTAGAAGAAATTTTAGATGGAAGTAAGATAAAATATTAAATATTAAATCTATAAATTAAAGATAAAAAATTATAATTTAATAATATAAAATTTATTTTAATATATTGAAGTTTTAGAGATCAAATTTACAGATGTATTAGTTGGGTTATGGAAAAAAATTCAAAAACTATTATGAGAATATTTCATACTTATTTAAAACAAAATTACAATTATACATAATAAATATTTTCAATATATGATAAGTCATTGTTATTATTTTATTCATAATTTATCTTATAAAATCTTTTATCTTTTTATGCATAAAAATGTTATCATTTAATAATAGTTAGTAAAAAAATAATATTTTATAGTCAATAAGTTTTGTGAATTAAAATAATCTAGAATTAGAAATCTATCTTTAAATTTTATTAGAAATAAATAACAATCTATAATGTATATATGGGCTAGATTTTCAAAGGTTAATAAATCATCTTGAACAAAATATTAATGTGTTAAAATCCGGTCTAACCTATTATATAACTAAGTCACTACTTTATTTTAAAATTATATATTTGAATCACATCAAGTAATATTAAAAATAAAAAGAATTTTTATTTTAATTTAATAGAAATATAATAAGAGCAATTAAGAATTCAACTACTAATAAAAATATAGTCATCTTTTTTCTCTTTCTTAGAAAAACCTAACCTAGATTTCAATCTATTGTGATCTTTTTTTACCTAGATTTTGATTTAGTGGTGATTTAGGTATGTTTTGTTTTATTTCTAGATTTAGATTTAAATCTTTTTGTAAGGTATTTCTACAATTCAAAACATAAACATCTCAATACATGAATGATTAAATTTAATTTAAGATTTGTTATTTTATCAATGGAAGAGTCATACATGTTTAAAGAATTGAAATAGTAAGAAAAAAGCTCGAATTTTATTGATTTAATTAACTTTATATTTTTTATTTAAATGAATTAAATATTAATTTTAATATAAAAAAATTCAACTATCTACATAATACTCAAACATGCTGAAAATAAACATATTAATATATGAGTGGCCACTATAGAGGTAAAATTTAATTAATATCTGAATTAACATCTAATATATTTAAATTTTTGTGAAGATATTTTTAGAGTAATAATTTTATTAATGTTAATTATTAAGATTGTTATTAAGTTATATAGAATTAAATATAAAAGATAAATAATTAAAAATATTTTTAAAAATTTAATTATATAAGTAATATATTGATAAAATCTAATCCAATTTTTCAATGTATTAATTTTATGAAAATAATCTATGTGATCAAGTAAAATGATTTACACGTATAATTTAGAGAATACATGACACCTTTCTTCCAAATAATTACCATTTTTCGTATATTTCCTAGAAAAAAGAAATAATCATATATCTTTTATTGCTTAATAATGTATTATTTATATTTTAGTAAACAATTCATAATTTAGCTAGTAAAATACGCCCTTTTTTTATAAAGTACGTCCCAATATAAACAAACATGAATTATGCATTTAAATTAGGATTAGATAAAAATTCATTATTAATTTTTTAATAAATTTTAAAGTTATATTACTATAAATATTTATTAAATAAAAAATTATCTAAATTTTTATTGTTTTCAATCAAAATACAAACACAAATATGACATAAAAAAAGCTTGTGCAATACAAACAAGATTGGATGATATTCCCACCTCTACATTTACATAATTTCGGGGAAAGTATATTTTGGTTTTAAATTTATCTATATTTTTATATTTATTTAAAAGAATGTCTTTATTTAAAATTTGTGTTACATTTAAGAATTTTTATTCATTTTATCAATAAATTTAATATAAAATAATATAAGACATTCAATTTTAAGTTACATATTTTATTTTAAGTTATCTTTATCAACATAATAAATAAAATTAGACGAAAATCATTAAATGCAACTAAATCATTAGGTTAAAGGCATATTTTTAACAATTTAAACTTTGATGTTAAATTTGGAATGATGTAATGAATTTGGATATAAAAATATAATTTACCCATAATTTTTAATTCGAAATTAAAATAATAAAATAAATAAGAAAACGTAACACATAATGCCCATCAAACTCACAATTCATCGTATTCCAAACTTGATAAAATTATAGGGAAACAAATAATTCCTCACAACTAATTATTATCTAGCAATTATTAAATCCAGCTAAATCGAAGGTTTACATTTCCTTAAAAAAAAAATGAAGAAGAACAGGTCTATACTCTGTACCAAACCCAAATATTAAAATAAATAAATAAATAAATAACGAATTAACAAATTAACAAATTTCATATATTTAAATATAACATGTTATATATTTTTATTAATATGGATCATTAATTTTGTTTACATTTTTTATTTTTATAAAAACAAAATAAATATTAAAGTAACTATATTTTATCACGTATACATACAATCCATATTGTATGTAAAATTGTAATATACTGGAGCCCAAAACGTGTAAAAGGAAAATTAATGAACGGTCAAGATCTAATCACAATCGCGTGGAAGCAAAATATAACCCAACCTTTGTGAGGAAGAAAGCGAGTTCCTTAACTACGCAATTGCGAATTAGTGAATATATAACAAGTGGTCTATGTGGCTTGTCATGTATATATGGAAACAAACTAATATCAGAAATATAAAGAAAGAGACAAAAGTGGTTGAAAATGAAGTTCATTACTAATATAGTAGTACTCACCACAGGAATAACTATTTTGTCAGAAGATATATTTTGAGAAATAATTAATTAATAAGAGAATTGGAGAATAAGAAGAAGAAGGAACTGGGTTTGGGTTGTAAATTAATGGGTCAATGTATATCAAGAAATGAAGAAAAGGGCAAAATAGGGATTAATAGAAGAAGAAGAAGAAGTGAAGAAGTAAGAAAAGGGTCATGTTGTGTAAGAGCAATAATAAAAGAGCAAAGATCCAGGTTCTATATTGCTAGGAGATGTATTGTCATGCTTTTTTGCTGGCACAAATATGGCAAGTATTAATTCTTCAATTTTCATACCTCTTTTTCATTTGATTTTTTTTTTCTTTTTTTTTTGTTTAATAATATAAAACATTTCTAATTGTAAAAAAAAATATTCATTTTATGCATATAATATAAAAATATAAAGACTACGAAAAGATTTCATATTTTTAATAAAGTGAGTGTTTTAGTTTCGTAATTTTTAACCGAAATATTTTAGGCTGGTAAGTATGAAAAAATATTTACTATAATCTTAAAACATTGAAAAAATAACTAAAGTATACCGTTTACATTAAATGGGTTTAAAGTATAATTTTTTTTAAATTATAAAATTAAATTACTCCATCCGAAAACTATAAAATTAAAGTATTTTTTCCCCAAATTTACAGGACTGCTATGCTTTTATATGTTCATTATTGAAAGCGTTCTTCTAAAATTGTTTTTACTTAAAATCATTTTAATAGAAACATGCACAGGTAAATTTATGTATAAAATAAATTTATATTTCTTGAATTTAAAAATAAATTCTATAAATCGTTCACAAATATAATTAGTGAATTATAAATACATTGGATGCATCATCCTCCCTTATTAATAATACAAGAGTGTCACGTTATTATGACTTTATCAAAAGTATGTAAATATTAAAACATGAGGATTTTTTTATTGACCATAAGAATTATTATTTCTTAATTAGCCATAATAACAAGAATAAAAATTTGGTAGCTTCTAGCCTTGTGTTGTACCCGTGGGAACATATTCTGTTATCTTTATATATTATTTAGATATGTTTTTTGTAATACTGGTTGATCCTCTGGGATCTTTCTTGTTTAATAATAATAATAATAATATCAGTATTTGGCCTCAAAAATAATATATTTTATCAGAATTTACTATTTTATTTCCATCACAATTCACAAGCTTGCTTGTAGCAAAAATAATTAAGAAAAGATTGTTTGTAATTAATTTGAGTATATAAAATTTATAATATTTGAGTTTTAGTTAAAGGTGGGTAAGAAATATAATTATTTTAAAAGATAAAAAAATAAAATACATGTAAAAGTCTTAACTCTTAATTTTTATAAAATCAAGATCTTGATTAGGTTTGAATAGGATTGTTAACGGGGTGAGATGGGATTGGGGATCCTCTTCTCGTTTTTTGTTCTTAATATAGAATTTGTTGTCATCTTCATTTTAATTATTTTTTTAATATATTGAAGATCCAAATAAGGAAGAGGACTAAATGAAGAACAATGATATAATTGATATTTTAAATACTAATTTATAAAATTGTCTAGTAATTTTTATTTTTATTATAAATGAAAAAATATTTAAAAAAACTAAGTAAATAATTAATATTTTATAATGGGAATGAAAAGAAAATTATGAGTCAATAGTAATAAAAATAATATTTATATGAAAGGAAAAATAAGATATATGTAATAATATATAGATAAATTTTTTAGATTAAATAATAATGATAGAATATTGTTACAATCTAGTTTGAAATAATAAAAATAAATTATAAAATAATTTTAAGATTTTATATTTTTAGAATTTTAGGATTTAAATAATTTTATAATATATAATACATTATTTATTATTAGTTTGAATTTAAATGTAATAAAAAAATTTATAAATTAAAAATATAAATAAATTTATAAATTTTTTAAAATAAGATATATAGTTTTGAGAAATATGACAAGGAATGTAATATTTGTTATTGTTCCTATTTTTCATTCTTTATTTTGTTGTCCTTTATCATTTTCTCAAATCGAATTATCTTCACAAGAATATACTTCATCAGAAAAAATTAACAACCTTAGGTTTCAAGATTTTTTTAAGAGTAAATTAACAAATATATCACCAGATTTAAGTTATTTGTATAAATCTACCACTTAACTTTAAGTTGCAACAAATACTAAACTTATTAGTGATACAAATTTATAACTTTTATAATTAATGTACTATCAAACTTATTATAATTGGTACAAATTTATCACTAAATTCACTATTAATTGTTAAAGCAACACCAAAAATATAGATAACGATGTATTTATAACACTTATAATGAATTTGATAAAATATGTCAATATAAAATTAAATTATAGATTTATATAAATATTTTAAATTTAATGATATATTTATTAATTTACTCATTTTTTTAATAAACAACTATACACGAAAATACAGCTGGTTTAATGCATATTACTTTGATCTCCACCTAAAACTTATGATATTATAATACAAAACAATTCAAAATTTTAAAAGATTATTCAATTATCAACTTTTTTGTCTTAACAAATAAATAAAATGTGTTATTGAGATGGTTATAGGGATGCAAATTCTAGGTCAAAGTCCAAAATTTTAACTTTGATTGAGCTAGAGTTTGTAGGTATATATTCACGTCAAGTTTGGTTTAGTTTTCAAAATTTAAATGAAAGCTCAAAATCATATCATAAAATCATTTTTTGTTAGATCAAATTGTTCGGCGTAATTGGACTTTGCATTTAGTCATATTAAAGCATCAATTTTACTTTTTTATTTAAACTAGGTTAAAATATAGTAATATTCCTTTTTTTTAATTCTACACTTTATTTTCATATTTATTTTTATGATTTAGTTCCCTTTAAGTAATGTTTGGTTCACAATGTGATTCAAATTGTTTCTTTTAATTTATGTTTAGTTGTGTTAAAAAATAAAAATAGAATGAAACAATTCTTCAAAGAGAGGAATGTGAAGTCCATTAGAAATCATAATTCTATTTTCATCTTAATTTTTGTTCCAATTTTACCACAACCTCAAATATAACCCTAAATCTCAAAAAACCAAAACTCTAAACCTTAAATCTCAAAACCCAAAACTCTAAATCCTAAACCTTATTTAGAAAAATAACAATTTTAACCCTAAATCTTAATCCACATATATAACTCTAACCCTAAACCCTAAATCCTATACCTTATAACCTATACTCTAAACCCTAAATCTTAAATCCCAAACCTCTAAATCCTTAACCCTATTTAGAAAAATAATAATTTTAATAATATATTTTATTTTTAAGTAATAATTATTTAAAAAAATAACGATTTCAATAATTTATTTTATCGGACGAAAAAATTAAAATTAAATAATATTATTTAAATTTTATTAAATATAGGAGTATTAGGGTAATATACATTATTTTTCATTCCATTTTAGATATAAACCAAATTCTATAATATCGATTATTTCTTTGATTGCAGTGATCAAACCAAATAATACTATTTCATTTTCTTTACATTCCATTTTTATTTTCATTCACATTCCAATCCATTTTATGAACCTAATGACACCTTAATCTTTAATTTTAATAAATTTAGTTTTAAGATTAGAATTAACTCAAAATTAAACAACATAGGTTCAAATTGATCATGTGCTAGTCATGTTAGAGTTTAAATTAGTACAAGTTAAATATTTTGATTATATACTTTTATTTTTTAAATTTATTTTAATACTCAAATAAAATAAGATAATTATTTAACAAATCAAAAAATATTAAAAAAAAGTCAAAATATTTAACTTGAGTAACACTGCTCAGTTTTGACCTATAATGTTTGATTTGATTTCAATTTTAGAATTAAGTTTACTAAAATGAAAGAAAAAAGTGAATATCATAACAACAAATAAGAGGAGACGAAAGTATAAATTTAGAAGGAAAAAAAATATAAGGACATAGTTTATACTTTAAACTAATACAACATTCATCTCAAGTGATGAAAAAAATGACGAAAAAATGACTAAAGCGTAGGGACTAACAATAGGGATGGGCATTAAAATTTACGAACGGACTAAATCAATTGATCCTAACTTAAACTGATAAGGCTCAATTCGGTTAATTATTTTTAAAAACCAACGAAATAGTAGGTTTTGATTTTTAATATAAAAACAGTATAAAATATAACAAGTCCAGATATTTAAAATAATTTAATTTTATATATTTTATAAATAATATGACATTTTTTTATTTTTTTTATATATGATTATATTTATATATTATGATCATGGTATTTCTATATTACATACCAACTTATTACATGATTTTAATTTTGATGATTTTATTCAATTCATTATGATATGTTAGTGGTTTAATACTTTTCTTTGTATATAATATTTTTTAAATAAATATTACAAGTCCAAAATGACCGATCAAATCGAACAAATCGAATAAGTATGTTGATCTTCGGCTCAAATAGTTTTGATATGTATGTCAGTTTTTAGTTCCAAAAAACACCTAATCTATAGAAACAATTTATGTCCATCCCAAACTATCCCTACCTGCCAGTCAATTTACTTCAAAACACCCTTCCCCATATTTTTTTCTTTATTTCAATTTTTTAATTTTACAATGTTTTATTTTTTTCAATTTTTTTATATATTGTATCACAAAAAAGGTTTTTTATATTGATTTTTTAATAACATTTTGTCAGTAAAGAATAAATGTGTTCAATTTTTTTTATATTTTGAGCACATATTCATAACGAGTTGTCTAGATTATTTAGATTACATTAATAATTTAATAAAAAATATAAACACATAATCATATTATTTATCAAATAATTATAATTCATTTCAAAAATCAAGAAAAAAGTCATGCTCCAGACTAGGTCCAATTTAAATCCGTAACTTGGAATTGAAACTTTTACCATATGATAGTCTTCTGCAGTGCAGCCGGAATCTACCGTAAATTAATTAATATTTTGATAAAAAAAATTTGTCACAAGACACGTGAAGCCCCCATGTCTTGTTGATAAGGTTATAGTATCTTTAGTTAAAAGTTTCAAATCATAACCCGTTCTCCAATTGAAGATTGTTTATGGTTTGATTAAACTGAAATTTTACAAAAAGATTCACGACTCAAGACTCTTCAATATGAACAATAGGATTTGAATTTGGCTAACCGATTTGTGAAAATTTAGGTTGTGAACAATGTATAAATGATAATGTTTTGAATTATATTAGTGAGAAAACACATGCACGATCACTCTAGAATAAACTTGAGGAGTTGTATGCTTAGAAAACATGAAATAATAAAATGTTTCTCATAAAACAGTTGATGGCTTTAAAGTATCAAGATAAAACTTTGTTGACATATCACTTGAATACGTTCCAAGAAATAATCAATTAGTTAGCTAGAATGGAAGTTTGATGATGAGATTCAAGGATTGTGTTTATTGAATACGTTGCCGAACTCTTAGGAAATATTTAGAATGTCATTAAGTAACTCAACTCTAAATGGTGTAATTAACAAAGATCTGGCTAAGAGTAGTGTTTTGAATGAATAAATGAAAAGAAAATCATATTGGTCTTCTTAGCAGTCAGAGATTTTGGGTACAGAAAGAAGGAGTAAAACCAGAGATTTCAAGAGCAAAGAAAAAGGAAGAAACAAGTCTAACATGTTTGCTAATGTTGAATGTCATGAAAGGGCACATCAAGAAATATTGTAGACAGTTGAAGCGGGATAACAAGAAGAAAGACAAAGAACAAAAAGGTGATGTCAGCAAGGAAAATGATCGAGTTGTCACCGCTAGTTTAGAAGGCTTTCTCGTTGTTTATGATGAAGATGTTGTCGATGTTGCATGTCACAAGCTTAGTTGGGTTATTGATAATGAAGCCTTCATTCATGCTACGTCTCGAAAGGACTTCTTTATATCCTATACAACAGACGACTTTGGGATAGTGAAGTTAGGTAATGATGGCTTACTTAAAGTCATTGGTATTAGAGATGAATAATGGCATGAAGCTATTTCTTAGACGAAGTAAAGCATATTCCTTAAATTCGTTTGAACTTAATCTCTGCAGGTAAACTTGAAGATGAAGGATATTGTAATACCTTTAGTAATGGTCAATGGAAAGTGCTATGGTTGTTGCTCGTGGAACAAGCATTCTAGTTTGTATATACTGCAGACAAGATTCTTTAAAGGCGTTATTAATGTTGTGATAGATGAGCTCACATTAGAATTGTGGCATAAGAGACTTGCTCACATGGGTGAGAAAGGCTTGGCAGTATTGACCAAAAAGAATATTCTTTTTGGAATGAATGATGCTTGTGTAAGAAGATGTGCTCATTGTTTAGCAGGGAAGTAAAATAGAGTTTCTTTCAAGAGTTCTCCTCTTTCAAGAAAACAATACATACTTGATTTGGTACATTCAGATGTATGTGGTCCTATGAAGACAAGAACTTTGGCTTATGCCAGTTATTTTGTGACCTTCATAGATGATTGTTCAATAAAGTTATAGGTGTACACTTTGAAGAGCGAAGATCAAGTATTAGATGTGTTCAAATAGTTTCAAGCCTTAGTTGAGAGACAAACTAGGAAGAAATTGGGGTGCATCAGAACAAATAACGAGAGAGAGTATTCAGGTCCTTTTAATGAGTATTGTAGGCATCAGGGCATTCGATATCAAAAGACACCTCCCAAGACTACTCAGTTAAATGGGTTGGTTGAGAGAATGAACAGGACATTGGTTGAAAGAGTAAAATGTCTTCTTTTGCAGGCTCAATTGCCAAGATCTTTCTGGGGTGAGCCTTTGAATACAGTTGTACATGTTATTAATCTCACATCATATGTTCCTCTTCAATTTGATGTACCAAATAAAGTTTGGACAAGCAAAAATGTTTCCTATGATCATTTTTTCATTTTTGGTTATAAGGCATTTGTGCATACACCAAAAGATGAGAGATCTAAGCTCAATGTGAAGACACGATAGTGTATCTTTGATGGTTATGGTCTGAATGAATTTGGCTACAGATTTTATGATCTAGTTGAGAAGAAACTGGTAAGGAGTGAAGATCAAACTATACAAGATATTGAGAAGATAGAAAAATGAATCCATCAGTATAGCGATGATTTGATTGACTTAGACCCAATAGATGGAACAACATGTACAAGATAACCAACAAGATTCAGATGATGTAGATGCTCCTATGCAAGCTAAAACAGATCACCAGACTACTGATCAGTTATTAGAACTAAAAATTCCAATTAGGAGGTCTACCAAAAACCGATGTCCTTCCACACGGTATGATACATATGAGTATGTGTTATAGACATATAAGGGAGAACCTCAATGCTATGCAGAAGCGATGGAAGATAGAAACAAGGCACACTCGATTGGTGCTATGGAAGATGAGATGCAGTCATTGTATGAAAATCAAATATTTGAGCTGGTAAAGTTGCCTAAGGGTAAGAGAGCTCTGAAGAACAAGTGGGTCTACAAGGTTAAGCAACAAGAAAACAGTTCAAAACCACGATACAAAGTTAGACTGATCATCAAGGGATTCAGTTAGAGAAAAGGTATTGATTTTGATGATATTTTCTCTCCTGTTATGAAGATGTTTTCCATATGTATTGTTCTAAGTCTAGCAACAAGCTTGGATTTAGAAATTGAGCAAATGGATGTGAAAACTACATTTCTTCATGGTGAGTTGGAGAAAGAGATTTATATGGAGCATCCAGAGAGTTTTGAGGTAGAAGGAAAAGAGGATTATGTATGCCAGTTAAAAAAAGCCTCTACAAGTTGAAATAAGCCCCTAGACACTGGTATAAGAAGTTTGAGTCAGTTATGTGGGAGCATTGTTACAAGAAGACTACTTCTGATCATTGTGTTTTTGTGTAGAAATTCTCTGATGATGATTTTATCATTTTATTGCTCTATGTTGATGACATGTTGATTATTGGCAAAAATTCTTCAAGGATTGATAATTTGAAGAAGCAATTGAGTAAGTCATTTGCCATGAAGAACTTAGGGCCAACAAAACAAATTCTTGGTATTCAAATTTGTCGAGACAAGAAAGGAAAAAGTTGTACATGTTATCGAAACGATACATTAACAAGGTATTTGAAAGGTTTCATATGGATAAAACTAAAGTGGTTTCTTTTACTTTATCTAGCCACTTTAAGTTGAGATCGAGTCAAGACCCTTCAACAAATAAAAAGAAGATATGGAAAATGTTCCATATGCATCAAAAGTAGAAAGTTTAATGTATGCAATGGTGTGTACGATGCCAGATATAGCTCATGCAGTTACAGTTGTTAGTCATTTTCTTTCGAATACAAGAAGAGGGCATTGAGATGCAATAAAGTGGATTATGAGATATCTTCGAGGTACTTCCAAGTTAATACTTTGCTTTGGAAGTGGAAAACTAGTGTTAGTTGCATACATTGATTCAGATTTGGCATGAGATAAAGATTCTCGTAAGTTTGCATCAAGTTATCTAATTACTTTCTCTGGTGCAGTAGTTTCTTGGCATTCAAGATTGCAAAAGTATGTTACACTTTCTACATTCAGAAGTAGAGTTTATTGCAGCCACAGAAGCTTGTAAATAGTTATTGTGGATGAAATAGTTCTTGGGAGAACTTTGTTTCAAGTAGCAAAAATATGTGTTCTGTGATAATCAAAATTCTATTCACCAAGCGAAGAACTCAACGTTTCACTCAAGATCAAAGCATATTGATGTGAAGTATCATTGGATAAGGGATACTAAACAATAAGTTGCTTGAACTTGAGAAAATCCATATTGATGAGAACGGATATGACATGTTGACAAACGCAGTGTCAAGGGAAAAAAAACTTGAAGTTTGTTGTTTAATTGCTGGGATGGTAAATCCTTTCATCAAATTGGGAAAGAAGGATATTTGTTGTATTTTTTTTTCTCTTATTTAGAGGAGCCAAAAAAATAAAAATAAAAGGCTCATGTGGTTTCATGGCCCATTGAGAAAGAAAGGACAATTTTGTCCATTTGATTATTTCGTTAATAAATTTATTTAAGGTTGGTTAAGAAACAGGAGATCTACAGCAACAACAAGAGAGTAGTTTTTTCTTCTCCAACAAGCTTTCATAAAATGCACTAATGGATGGTTGTTTATGGTCCGATTAAGTTGAAATTTTGTAGAAAGGTTCATGACTCAGGACTGTTCAATCTGAACAGTGGGATTTGAATTTGGCTCACCAGTTTGAGAAAATCTGGGCCGTGAACAATGATTATGAAATTGGGTTAGATTTCTCCATTTTCTTAAAATAATTGTTAGTTTTCAAGAAGTTATATTCTTGATGACGTTGTTGATTTTTTTCCTCTAGTTTTATCTAGAAAGAACTTGTGTACAATTGTTTCTTGATAGTGAAAGTTTCGGAGATGAAATGTCGTGGTTCTTTCCTTCCTTTATATCTGCCTAATGTAACTAGCTGGCCATTAATCATGTAAGTAAAACTACAAGAATTTGTTTATAAAATGAAACACTGACAACTCATGGTCACAAGTAGAGCAGAGCAATAAATGCTCCACATCCCAGATAATAAGCTTGTTATTCATACTAACTATCGTGACAACTGTCGCAACCCAACATTTATTATGATAAATATATCATCATAAGTTGTAAAAAGTAGTAAAATGTATGGAACTACTTATACAAATCATATAATTGAATAGTCCAAAAAGCTAATAATACAATTTTTATTTTAATATTTTTTCTAGGTGCACTGTATCACAATCCATTAATATACTATCTACGATAATTAAGGGAAAAAAAGAAATTTGGACCAAGCAAGATATATCCTTTTGAGCTTGGCATAGCTTAGTAAGAAGAAAGCCCAATATGAAAAGTATCAAGAATCTCTTACAAAAAAATCTTGATATTTCTATTAGATATTCACCAAATATCTAGGGTATGTACTAGGGTTATCTATTAGAGATATTTTTTAAGAGATTTTTGGAATATATTTGGATGAGTGGCAACCAACCAATCAAGAACTTAATAACAAACTAAAAAACCTTGTAAACTTTACTCCATACTTGTAAGTTGTATCATAAATTCCTTCTACCAAATTTCCCAAAGTGTTCTTCTCTCTAGTCTTAAACATTTGTTAACTAGGCATACACTACTACAAAAAGGGGTATTAAAGTCGTTTAAAAATCGACTTTAAACTAATTTAAAACTTAAAGTCTGTTCACGCGGTGAACTGACTTTAATTTTTTTTTTAAATTTATTCATTTTCAATCTGTATTCGAGCAGAAAAAAAACCAAAATCAGTTTAGCAAATAGTTCAAATAATAAAAATATTTGAAAAATAAAATATTAATTAATAACAAAAAAATTACCATGGTTTTGTTCTATTTTATTCAAGATCGTCATATTCTTCTTCTTATGTTATAATACAAACCTACATATATAATACAAAAATCTATACACATAAATAATAACACATAATAACAGAAAAAAATATGAATAATAGGGGATCTAAAAGATTAGTTAGAGAGAAAGAAAACTCACTAACCGATGCTGGAAATGGTAGTCGTAGGTGGCCAGAAAATGAGAAAGAGTGGAGGAGAAGTGGAGGAGGAGGTTTTCGGTTTTTTAGAGTTCTGCAACGTTGAAAATAGTTTCTGTTTGGGAAGAAAAAAGAGAAAAGATTTATCCACGTGTGTAGCGTCGGTTGACGTGTCAAACCGACGCTATGTTATGTGGATAGCGTCGGTTCCAAGTGTCAACCGACGCTATGCTACATGGATAATGTCGGTTCCAAGTGTCAACCGACGCTATGCTACGTAGATAGCGTCGGTTCTAGGTGTCAACCGACTACGTAGAGTCGGTTGACGTGGCAAACCGACGCTACACATGGACGTAGCGTCAGTTGATGTGGTGAACCGACGCTATCCACGTAGCGTAGCGTCAGTTGACACCTGGAACCGACGTTATCCACGTAGCGTAGTGTCGGTTGACACCTAGAACTGACGCTACGTCCACACATAGTGTCAGTTCGACACGTCAACTGACGCTACATTCTACGTGGATAGCGTCGATTTTATACCGAACTGACTTTAAACCAATTTAAAGTCAGTTTTTGGAAAAAACTGACTTTACGTATCGACTTAAATACCCATTTTTGTAGTAATGATATTTAACATTTGGGTTACTAAGTGAAATAAATGTCTTGAAGAAAGTAGGTGTGTGGCAACTAGTTCTCATAATGAAATACTTTTATTGCTTTAATCTCATAATGCAAATAAATTTTTCATCATCTTTCTCTCTCCTTTATAGATATGCAATAATTTGTTTTCTATAATTGAGTAAACCTTTTAGGATTATAGGATAATATTTAATAGAAGTGTAAATTAAGATGAGATGTTAGTGAGATTCATAGTATAATCCATTAATTTTCATAACCTATCTCATTTCGTCTCACTTATTTTTTTATGAAACGAGATGATACTAGTTCAAATATCTTATTTGTCCTAAATAAGCCTAAATCAAACAAGTAAAAATACAAAAACAATGAAAAACATGATACGTGATTATTTATAATATGAATTTAATAAGAATAATGATGAATATTATATTTAAAATTTGACACATAAGGGATACAATTTAAATTAGATGAGATGATATTTAAATAAGATAAGATAATATTGTATCTTGAGCTCATTAAGGACACTAAATGAGACATGAGATAAAATGAAATAACTCACTTTACATCTCTAATACAGTGTATGTGTGTGTGTTCATATCTAAATAGATTATAAAGAGTTTCAATAATGTTTTTGTACCTTAAAGTGAACCCAATACATTCAATTGAATCTATATATGATAGCAAAGAACCAACGACCTGTAACAAGCAAAACTTAAGACACGTCAAATGTTTAAAAAAATGAATAACACACTTAAGATATGTAATGCAAGCAAAAGCACATTAAAAGCAAATGCATTAGGCATCCATATGTTTGCAGTTACAATTAAATTCAAAGAGATAGGTGACAACAATATTTTCAAATTCAAATAGGATGACAAGTAATGTTGGAAACTGAAAATCAAAAAGAGATAATGAACTACAAAAGAGGTAGAGAAATCAATAATAGAGATAGAAGGAAGGGTAGTATAAAATTTCCTAAAAGACTTATCATTATAGGAATAATTTAGCAAATAGAGTGAAAGCCAAGAATAATAATCAAACATTTGCTCAATTTCAAGTTACTCATGAATATTAACAGGACATTCTGCCAAAATGGATGCACTGCTAGAAGGATTTAAAGGCTCAAGTTGTTTTAACTTCTTATCGCTTCTGATATGCTCTAAGATCATATATGGTAACAATTAGAAGACTGAAAATACTGGTAAAGCAAGAAGTGAAAAAAACTATTCTGAGATGTGAAGAAAGTAAGCACTAATGGTATATGGAAAAAAGTATAAAGATTGAAAATAATGGTAAAGCAAGAAGTGAAAGAAACTATTTTAAAGTGTGAATAAACTATTTTGAGGTGTGAAGAAAGTAAGCACTAATGGAAAAAGGCATACCTCACTGTATTCTTCACCGACCCCTTCGTTGGAGTATTTGACGAGCTATTTGGTGAGGTGATGGAAGGCAAATGGCAAGTATATGGTAAGGTGGGATAAAATGTGACCACACAATTTAGCAAAAATAATCGATACATTCAATCCACAAACTTCTGCACCACCACCCCTGCCTCTTCTAATGTTGGATAGTCTTCTCGCAGTGGCGTTCAAGGAGATAATGATACTGAAGAGGGAGACAGAGTGTTGATCTCGTGTATGTTTCTTTTACTTTCATTTATTTCCTACTACTTTAGTTTATTTCTAAACTTATCTTTGTAAAAAAAAGTTTGTTTAATGAATATGAGTTTAATGTTGTTATTTTCATCTGTAACTGATTTTATTCATCTTTATTCTATCTTCTTTGTTGCATTTTTATTAGAATTATTGCATATTTGTATCAACTATGACATATGAGTTGGCCACCTTAGGTCAACTCATCCTAAATTTACCATGGTAAGAAATACAATAAACCACATAGAAGGGATGCACATGCTCAACATAGTACATTTGCAAACATGTTGCCCCACCAATGTTGGAAGCAACTAAGAGTCACCCGAAAAACTATGCCGACTCACAATAACAAAATATTTTGAGTAGGTTTCTATTAAGGAGTTAATATCCATAAGGAACTCTGTTACTAAGGTCTCATGGTAAGGTCCGTATGGTAAATTGTACATTCACAACTAAAGAAGAAAAAAAAATTAATATTGTTCAGAAGTGAATAAGAAAATACCCTTGCATCTGTCAACTGCATAATGTGGACAGAACTATCCTTCGAACCAGTAAGAGCAAGACGTGAATCAGAGCTGATTGCCAAGCATGTGATGCCTTCAGTATGATAAGGATGGCCTAGAAGACAATATATGCCAACGGGTCAAACAAAGTCCAAAGTAAAAGTATTGTATTTTACACGTGTAAGATTTTATCAAAGATATTTAACGTGTATGTTCATCAAACTAATAAAAATGCAGGCAACAAAATCGAAGTCAGAAACTAGAAAGTAGAAGATTTCTTTTATGAGATACATCCTTGCTAGTATCTCAAAAAGAAAGAAAAATAATGAGAGAAGATGAACATAAAATAAACAATTTCAAGCAGCTTATTTTCAGAAAATCTTCAACTAAATTGACTTGGAAGGAGAAACAAACATTCTCATACCTCTTATGACATGATTCTTCTTTTCACCATATATCCTCAGAGTAGCATCATCTGAACCAGTACATATAATTTTACCTAAAGCAGCAAGCACAACAGAAAAATAAAATATAACTAAGAAAACAAACAATATGCATAATATTTTTCAAAGGATTGAAGATAAAAGAAATTCACAGATCAGTGTATTAACATGAAACAGACTATTTTTAACACATTATAAAATGGAAAACAAGTACAAGTCACATACCATCAGGAGTAAAATCACCACATGTAACACTACCACCATGACCTGGGAACATATTAAGGTAGGCTCCACTGTCAGCATTCTACATCAAGCCGTGGAATCCTCCGAACCAGCCAACACACAATACTCTCCAGGTTGCCACCTGACCCACTGAAAAGCCACATCTTCATAAATTTCAAATAAGTCTTGTGCAAGAAAAGTAACAAAATATTGGCAAACATCTCATCTCAATGCCTCCTTGGGGACCATCAAGAGTACATTTAAGATTTCCTGATGATACGTCCCAGATTTGAATAAGCCCTTCAAGGCCTCCAGATGCAAGTAATCGCCCATCAGGGTAAAGGCCAAACTAGATACAGAATCTTTATGACCTGCAAAAGAATCATAAAAGTTTTAGATGAAGAAAACATAGATCTCCAATGACTGACAAGTTAAAATTTGGCCAATTGAAAATCACTGAAGCAATCAGAAAGAAAAGTAAATAAAAGCACAACTACTTTCTTATGCACATACCCTGGATTTCAAAAGCCCAATCTCCTTGACCAATCTTCCACAAAAAACCTTTGTCATCTCTGCCCCCACATGCCACTGGTGTATGATCTGTTGGGGTACAAACAACTGTGTAAAGTTCATCTGCGCAGAAAGAATTCCAAATAATCTAAGATACTGCACTTAAGTTTCATGATAAGCAAGCCATTCTATTAATGACAGAGCAAGGCAATCTTATCCTGAAATTTAACATTTGAATCAACTAAGACACATAGAATACAGCTCAAATAACTAATCAAAAAGGGCTAGGTTGGAAATTTTCAAATACATTAGTAGAGTTGTTCAGAGCACAAATATCATCATCAAAAAAATTAATTCATGTAATCTTTTTTCTTGTATCCCTTCACCCGGAATAGCAATGGCCCAAATTTATATTGAAATCTTTGAACCTGATCAAATATCAGAAATTTAACCCACACAGAGTACACAGTTCCAAATTAAGTTTTCATCCATCAGTAGATATCAAATACCAACATTATCTAATTACACAATAGCAACCTCCCTATTAACTTGTACTAGGGTAGTCTCATACTATTTATAGTAACATTATCCTACTCCTGAAAAGTCCATACTAAGATCTTAAGGGGATTCCTTAGCAGTTAAAATTACATACAAAAAATGTAAAAACCCAACCTCCATATAAATAACATATAAAGTTCAGCATATAGAAGATAAATATTTTCTACATCTTGGACATAGACACTGATGGCCAACCTATCTACCATTGATCACTGTCATGCAGTTTTGAACTAAAACATA
The DNA here is from genome assembly GCA_037013495.1 of Hippophae tibetana. Classification (NCBI taxonomy): domain Eukaryota; kingdom Viridiplantae; phylum Streptophyta; class Magnoliopsida; order Rosales; family Elaeagnaceae; genus Hippophae; species Hippophae tibetana. The sequence continues at coordinate 78,704,648 of CM072812.1, read as the reverse complement.
ACCAGCTTGATAGAAGCACGTAATGAAACACAATCAATTTAAAAAAACACATTGCCAATGTGGTGCAAGAGGGGGTTTCACAAATTCAAAATGAGAATTTGGTTAACTATTTTTGCAAGTTGTATGAACTTTTTTTCAATATTTCTACGCTGTTATGATCTTTTGAGACTTCTTAATGGAATAATATTATAAAATTTAAATATGTCAAGATGATTTTGACTCTGAACCAATAATTTCAAATTGGTATGTGAAACTAATAAATCAGATCTTATAAAAAAAATAGAAATACCGTTGTGACTAGTGAAAATATGCATGGAACCAAACATAAAGAAAAAGAAAAGAAAAGGCAATAGTAAGATTCCTCAACATTTGAATTAGATCAATAATAGATGACAGCTAGACAGATTAACGTCAGCAGCAACTGGAAAAGCTTATTTCTAATAAAACCTAAAACGAACATTCTGAAGATAAAAAAATAGCAATACATACTCATCTGACATACCAGCCATTTCAGCATCAGAGATTGCACCATCATCAGCATCAGGAAGATCTGCATTCCACAGTAAACACACAGAAATCATAAAGTATGTCAAGATTCTAATAATAAATATACAGATATTCAAGGTCATGGAGGCTGGAGAGAGAGAAAGAGAAAGAGAGAGAGAGAGAGAACAACCTTCCTCGTCAACAGTAACTTCATGGATTACATCTAACTCATCAACGAAATCGTCTTCTTCCTCAAGAACACGAGAAGGATTTTTCATTTCCTTCTCCTTAAACACCTCTTTCTATACACACAAAAAGGGCTCATCATGGTCTCCAAAATATAAAAATATATATATATATAATAATATGGTGCATTATTGGCTAAAATTCTACAATAACAAGCATTACCATATCCTTTTCATTCTGGGTTCATTTACAGTCAGAGTGATTATTCCTACCAAAGGTTTAAAAGGCGGTTTTAGGCAATTAGTACTTAAAATACTATAATACCTCTACACTTGGATAAATAACAACTATGACATTAGTAATTAATCATCACTATTAATTTTCTAATTAAATTATAGCGTGGTTTTATTCTTATTTACAACAGTAAATATTTTGTTAACTAATTAAACTTTCATTTTCTAATCAATTTACTACCATTGTTGATTTTCTCTGATTTTTGTTGAGAGAGTTATTGAATTGATTTTGGCTTAATGTCTAATGTTATATTTATACATTGAAAGGAAGAAACTAGCCGTTATTAAACTAGCCGTTAAACTAGCCGTTACTAAACTAGCCGTTACTAAACTAGCCGTTAAACTAACCGTTATTAAACTAGCCGTTAAACTAGCCGTTATTAATCTAATTATTCTCAACACTCCCCCTCAAGTTAGGTGTGTAGATATCGGTCAACCCTAACTTGCTTAAATTTTCTTCAAATGATTTTAAATCTAAACCTTTGGTGAAGATGTCCGCCAATTGTTTTTCACTTCTCACAAATGGAATTTCGATTTCCTTTGCTTGAATTTTTTCTCGAATGAAGTGGCAATCCACTTCGATGTGTTTTGTTCTCTCGTGAAACACCGGATTTGATGCTATATGTCGCGCCGCTTGGTTATCACAAAACATCTTCATTGGTTCTTGAATTTTAATTCCGATATCCAAAAGAAGTTGTTTGATCCAAGTTAGCTCGCTTGAGGTTGATGCCATGGCTCGATATTCTGCCTCGGCACTTGATCGTGCCACAACATTTTGTTTCTTGCTTTTCCATGTGACTAAATTTCCGCCTACAAATGTGCAAAAACCAGTGGTTGATTTTCTATCAAAGCTACCAGCCCAATCTGCATCGAAGTAGCCACACACTTCATTAGAATTATTACGTTTCATGAGAATTCCTTTACTAGGTGTCCCTTTTAAATATTTTAAAATTCTATGTATAGCCTCTAAATGTGGTGTTCTAGGTGTATGCATAAATTTACTAATTTGACTTACTGAAAAAGAAATGTCTGGTCGTGTTACCATTAAATAAATTAATTTTCCTATAAGTTTTTGAAATTGGCTTATGTCTTCTAAGGGTTCGCCATCCTCAATATTTAATTTGCATTTACTATCTATTGGTGTAGATGTTGGTTTACTCCCTAATTTACCAGTTTCTTTCAATAGGTCAAGTGTATATTTTCTTTGTGAAATAAAGAGTCCCTTGGGTGAATGTGCTATTTCTATTCCTAGAAATTATTTTAATAAACCTAAGTCTTTGATATCAAAATTCTCCTTTAATTTCATTTTCACTTTTTTAATTTCTTCCAAATTATTTCCGATAATTATTATATCATCTACATATACTAGAATTATGGTTGTGAATGTACCATAATTTTTGGAAAATAATGAGTGATCGACATTACTAATTTTAAAATCACAAGAAATTAAATAAGAGCTTAGTTTTCCATACCATGCTCGTGGAGATTGCTTTAGTCCATAAATAGATTTTTTTAACCTACACACTAGACTAGAATTGTTTTCTTTTTTATGACCAGGTGGAAGCGTCATATATACCTCTTCTTCAAGTGTTCCTTGGAGAAAAGCATTCTTGACATCCATTTGATGTAAGGTCCAGTTTTGGTTTACCGCTATGGAAAGTAAAATCCTAACGGTATTCATTTTGGCCACGGGTGCAAATGTTTCTTGATAGTCTACACCATAGGTTTGAGTGTAACCTTTTGCCACTAATCGTGCTTTGTACCTTTCAATAGTACCATCACTATTAAACTTAATCTTATAGACCCATTTGCATCCTACGGGTTTCTTTCCTTTGGGTAGTTGTACGACTACCCATGTTTCATTTTTTTCAAGTGCTCGAAGTTCTTCTTCCATTGCTTTGCACCATACCAGTTGGCCTATTGCTTCCTCATAGTTATTTGGTTCATTTTCTTTGGAAATTGAGGTCAAATAAGTCCTATATTGTGGTGTAACATTTTCATAAGATAAATAATTTTGGATAGGATATTTTACCTTATATGTTACAAAATCCCGTAATCTAGTTGTAGGTTGTGGAGTCCGATTAGACCTTCTCAATGGTATTATTTCGGTAGTACCATCTTCCCCCTCACTTTGAGAAGTTTCTTCCTCTTCATTCTCATTGATTATTTCATTTTCATTTTCTACTACTATATTTCCTTCTTCAGAATAAAAAAATGGAAATGTAAATTCATTTGGTTCCTCTTGGTTATTAGTCTCCTTTTCTAGTGTTTTGTAATATGGCTCATTTTCTTGGAATGTCACATCTCTTGAAATGTAATGTTTTTTGTTAATCGGATCATAGCATTTATAACCCTTTTTTTGAGATGAATACCCCAAGAAAATAGCTTTGATTGATGTATAATCTAACTTGTGTTGTTTATTTTTGTGCACATAACATGTACATCCAAATACTCTTAAATGATAGATATTGAGTTTTTCTTGGTAGAGGATTTCTAGTGGGCTTTTGAAATTCAAATTGGCACTTGGCAATCTATTAATTAAATATGTTGCGGTGAGAACAACATCCGACCAAAAAATTATTAGAACATTATTTTGAAACAAAAGTACTCTTGTTACTTCAAGTAAATGTCGATTTTTTCTTTCCGACACACCATTTTGTTGGGGTGTGTAAATACAAGTTGTTTGATGTAAAATTCCTTTTTGCTTGAAAAAATTTGTAAAATTTTGATTTACAAATTCCGTTCCATTATCACTTCTAAAAGTTTTAATCTTTGCATCATATTGATTTTCTACAAAATTATAAAATTCTTGAAATTGAGAAAATACTTCACTTTTATTTTTTAACAAGTGTAACCATGTGGTTCTTGAAAAATCATCTATAAATATAACAAAGTATTTATAACCATTAAAAGACTCAATTGGAGCAAGGCCCCAAACATCAGAATGTATTAACTCAAAAGGTTTTTTTGCTTTTACAATTGGATAAACTAAATGGTAACCTTGTGTGTTTTCCTAATTTACAAATTTCACAACTACTACAATCTAGTTGTTTGAAATCAAAAATACATTTTAAAATCTTATCGGAAGGATGTCCAATTCTCTTATGCCAAAGAGTGCCTAATTCTTCTTCTTTTTTAATATTGAAGTTGCGTTTTTCTTCACTCAGAATATAAAGCCCATTTTCTAGAAAACCTTCACCAATGATATTCTTCGTTATCAATTCCTGAAAAATCACATTTTTGGATGTAAATGTAATTTCACAATTTAAGTCTCGTGTGATTTTACTAATGGATAACAAGTTAGATGTACAATTATTCACATGCAAAACATTTGAAATTTTTCTTGAAAGGAGACTAATTGAACCATTTCCTAAAATTTCCATTTTTTCACCATTTGCAACGATTACAAATTGTTTAGTCTCAATTTTTTTGTAATTATTGAGTAAGTTTTTATTTCCAGTTATGTGATCAGTTGAACCTGAATCAAGAATCCATTTGGAATTTAAAGAATTTTGAGTAAGGTTTGTAATCATACCAGAGGTTTTTTGAGATTTTCCTTGAAACATCACGGATAATTGTGTATACAGCTGCCTCATTTGATCCATATCCACCTCACTTTTTATTTCTTTTTCAGCCTCGTTTGTACTCATATCCTCTTTTTCCTTTTGTGCAGAGTAACCCATTTTCTCTCTACTCTCTACCCGATTTTGTCGCTGATCTCCCCCTCTGACGAAGCCTCTACCTCGCCTTCCCTTTTGTCGGAGATGAGGGTTGAGACACCAGCATTCCTCACGCTTGTGTCCTTCCTTCTTACAATAATCGTAGCGAGTGAGTGACCAACATTCCTCACGCTTATGTCCTTCCTTCTTACAATAATCACAGCGAGTGAGTGTTTGGTCTCCCCGACGTTCTGGCCTAGGGTTAGATCTGGTGACGAAAGCCTTGGCTTCGGGGTTGTCAGGTAGTTGAGTACCCATCACTATTCTTCTTGTCTCTTCTCTTTCAACCATCCCAACAACCTCATCAACAGATGGCAGCTCACCCATGAGAAGAATTTGTGAGCGTACCCCCTCATAGCTTGAATCGAGCTTGGCGAGGAAGGTGAAAATTCCATCCTGCTCCTCTCTTCTTTTGATTTCATCAAGATCGGCTGTGAGAGGTCGATACACTCTAATCTCATCATTCTTTTTTTGGATTTGGCTGAATAGTTCGGTGACAGATTGATTTTGTTGTTGTAACTGTTGAAGTTCTTGCTGAAGTTGATAAATAAGAGAGTAATTTTTCTTCTTTCTGAACATTGTCTCGGCTTTAACCCACATATCTCGAGCTGTATCTAGATATGTCATGAGATCAGAGATATGGGGTTCCGTGGTTACCAGTAACCAACTCATGACTAGATTGTCACTCTTTCTCCATTCTGAAATTTCCTTTCTTTCTTCAACTGTTGGGTGTGTTGGATCTTCAGCTTTTGGTTTTGATTTCTCACCAGTGATATGCTCAAATTTGTCTCTGCCGATTAGACCAAAAGTCACTTGATGTGCCCAAAGATGGTAATTTTTACCATTTAGCAGCACACCTGTAAGTCTCTCTATATGTTGTGACATTTTCTAGATTTCTTGAACTTATACAGTTCTTGTTTGTGGGATTGATTTGGAGCAAGATCAAATCTGCTCTGATACCATGTTGATTTTCTCTGATTTTTGTTGAGAGAGTTATTGAATTGATTTTGGCTTAATGTCTAATGTTATATTTATACATTGAAAGGAAGAAACTAGCCGTTATTAAACTAGCCGTTACTAAACTAGCCGTTACTAAACTAGCCGTTAAACTAGCCGTTATTAAACTAGCCGTTAAACTAGCCGTTATTAATCTAATTATTCTCAACAACCATAACATTTTTTATTCAACATAGTAATCAATCCTTAACATTTGATTCAATTTACTACTACTTTTTCATAATGTTAGGATATACTCGTGCCCCCATATTCTACCGTGTGAGGGTCCGTAGACTACATCTCTAATCCGAGGTACATTAATGAGTTCTTTTCGCCTTCTCCAAGCCTGGAACCTGGGACCTAGTTCTTAAGTACGAGGCTTGGGAAGGCGAAAGGAACTCGTTAACATACCTCGGATTAGATATGGAGTTTACGAATCCTCCCACGGTAGAGTACGGGGCCCACGAGTATATCCTAACATTAAAATGATGTCTTTTTATAAGGATTATCTGCGTAGGCCCGTAGCTTTTATACAGTGGGAGAATCCGTGAACTTCACTTCCAACTGAGATACGACGCATTTCTTTCGCCCTTTTCCAGGTTCGAGGCTTGGAAAAGGCGAAAGAAACTCGTTAACATATCTCAGATTGGAGATGAAGTCTAAAAATCCTCCCACGGTAGAATACGAGGCCCATGAATATATCCTAACACATACTTACTATAAAAAGTAACATAATTTCCTTAGTAAAAAAGAAGTGACTTGAATCAAATTGCGAAGTTTGATTAGCAAATTGAATAAGAAAAAGTTAAAGTGGTAAATTAAATCAGTGAAGTTGGAGTACCGAATTGAATCAAAAATAAGTTTAAGTAGTATATTTAATTAGAGTAGAGAGTTTGGGCTGTAAACGAAAACTTTAACCTCTTTATTATCTGTTTTTGACCTTAGCAATCAAAGTTCAACAATGTTGCTCAAAAATATAATTAAAGGCATAATTAAGGTGAGACAAATCAAGTTTTCAAAAATTCATAAAGTATTATTTGAAGCATTCAACAAATCCATAAAAAAAGAAAGTGAAAATGTATTGAAAAGTTCATAATAACAGTTTTCAATGATTTAAATGCACATAAAACATCATATTAGATCACTAAACTAGCTAAATGACAGTATCAAACAAAGCCAGGAAATCTAATCCAGGGGGGCTCAAGAGTTTGTGAGGCCCTAGCCAGCCCTTGAAATCCGGGAAAAATGAATGCATTGAAAGTTGTACATAGAACAGTATATCATATGCAATACATAAAGAATAAAACTGAAACCATTACATTAATAAAATCCAACTAATCAAGAAAATATCGAAAACTAGAAGCAGATGACCCAAATATAATACTAATTTAAATGAAACTTGGGGAGTTTTCTTTGATTTTCAAGAATTGAAACCTAACAAAGAAGAAAGCATTGAAAGAACAGCTAATAAACAGAGATGAGAATTACAAACTGGGTGCCTTACATATAACTGGGTGCCTTAGATAAAGACACTATCAAGGAGTGTATTATAGAAATATCTTAAGCTTGAGAGCATTTAAGTTAGAACTCTCATGATTTATTATTGCATTTGGTTTTGATATCCATTTTGTCATAATTTAATCAATTTTAAGGTGAGCCACAATGATTAAAAAGAGAAAGTCTCTGAATGAACTCATCTCATATTATGTTCGAGAAAAGAAAAGGCTAAAGTAAGATAAGATAGAAAGTGTTCACCCAGCTTCAACTTCCAAGCACAAGGACAAAGGAAAGAAAAGGAAGAAAGATAAGGAAGCTATAAAAAAGAAAACTAACCATTGAAAATTCGGTTACATTAATATGAGATTAGTTTATATCTCTAAACGAAGAATATAATAACTTGTGTCTGATGAAATTTTAGACCTCTTAGATTTCATAGATTTTGATGTTATGTTAATTGTGTAAAGGGGAAACAAACCAGTAAAAGGATATTTGAAGCCAATAAGACTTCATAAGTCTTAGAACTTATACATACAAATATTTGTGGGTCATTCTCTACAATCGCTTGGAATGGTTAACAATACTTTATAACGTTCATAAACGATTTTTTAGGTATTTTTCATTCATGAAAAGTCACAATTATTGGTTGTGTTCAAAAATTATAAAGTTGTAGTTAAGATCAAACTCAATAAAAATGATTAAATGCATCATATCTACTCATGGTGGTGAGTACTATTATAGATATGATGATTTAGGTGAAATACGTCCATAACCGTTTGCTAAGTTCTTAGAGGAATGTGGTATCATTCTATAGTACACTATGTCGAATTCGCCCATTGTGAATGGTTTTGCTGAAAGACAAAACATAACACTTAAGGATATTATGTGTAGTATGATTTGTCATTCTTCCTATTGGAATCACTCTGGGGATAAGCAATTAAGATTGCACCATATATCCTTAACATGGTTTTGACTAAAGTGACAATTAAAAATCCTTATGAACTTTGGACAGGAAAAAAACCTAGTTCAAAGCACTTGCTTATTTGGGGATGTTCAGCTGAGGCAAAGCCTTATACGTCTAATGAAAAAAAAATTGGAATCAAAGATAATGAGTTGCTATTTATTTGGATATTCTAAAAGATTCAAAAGGGTACAAGTTTTATGATACCATATCTAAGCCAATTTTTGAGTCCAAAAATGCCCGATTCTTTGAGGATGTTGAGTTTATAGGGGGAGATACAATTAGGGACTTTGTCTTTCGAGAGGAAAACGTTGATATTCCCATGGGTTCTATTAACATTATTTAGAATCACATTCCTACTTTGAACAAGACATAACAAATCAAGAAAATCTCAGAGTACCTCACATTCAAGAAATTATTTCAAAATAACAAACTCTACCACCTCAATAACTCATGTCATTAAGGAGATCCACTAGAGAAAAAATAAACGCAGTGCTAGATGACTATGTTGTATTTCTCAAGAATATGAGTTTAATATTGGAATGGTAGGAGAAGATCCGATCAACTTTTATCAAGTCATGGAAAGTTCTAATTCTCAAAAGTGGATTGATGCCATAAATGAAGTCCATTTTAGAAGTATTCAATGGCACAATGTCTAAAAATATTGTAAGATTTATTAATGCTGGCGATATTCATGAACAAAACATCTGAATATAATTTTAATTTCTAGGTGTCTCTTTCAAGTGTATTTTCAAGTCAAAGAAACCAATGAGCTTTGTATCAATATACTAATATTTTGAATTCAAATCTTGTAGATCTTAAACAGGAAAAATAAGCATCTAATGTAGGAATTAAACAATCAAAAGAAGTTGTGAAGAGGTTAACTATTAGAGCTTAAAGGCTAAACAAAATTCTAGATTATGGAAAACTTTTTGGAAATAAGAGAGAACTAAGCTATGTATATGAGGATTTTATGTCATCATCTTCAAAAACAACTGAGTTTGTAAAACCTTTCAACCCTTCTTCTTCACAGACTATAAATATAGCTTCAATATCAAAAACCACATCTATAAGGACTTCTAACCCTACTCCTAGTGTTACTCATTATACACAAAGAACAGTTGCACTTATGATTGAAAATTGTATTAAGTTTGTGCATGTCTATCATCATTGTGATATGAAAGGTTATATTAGGGTCAAGTGTAGATTTTTGATGAATGTTCCAAAATTTAATAATATTTTTCATGCTTCACATAGACTCACAACTATCATCCATCTATACATGTTGCATCACATTCTAGGATGAATGAAAATTATAATAACATGTTCAAAAATTATACTAGAAAGTATGAAATTATTAGTTCAAAGAGGCATGTAAAATTCAATACTTGTAATTTTATGAATAATTACCATCATCGTATCATGCATAATGCATCTTCATTTAGGATGAATGAAAAATCTAAAGGTAAGTTCAAGAATATGCCTATGAAAATTAAGTTAGTTTATTTCCAACCAAAAGATATAAATAAATCAAAATTCAAGAAAGTTTGAGTTAGAAAACATTATCTCTTTTCGATCACCTGACCGTCACTTATTATTCACCTAGATACTTTTGATTGAATTCTTAACCGACCATAAGTGAGCATTTTTAGTTTGTTGTTTGTTTTTTTTTTATTTTTATTGATATTTCTTTAGTTTCAAAAAAGGATTAAAAATAAAAAAGAGGAGTAGACTTGCTTTAACATTGACATGATCATTACATAATTCATTTATATTTATTTTGATTGGCTATACATTTTACAAATAGATATTTTGACTTGCGTATTTACATATTTTTTACATCTAATGATCAATGTTGGCAAGAACCTACTCACATGCTCAATGGACATATATGTATGTCAAGTTTAAAGTTTATAATTGATCTTGTTAAATTTTAGGACTTGAGATAACTTTGACTATTAAATTATGATTGAAATCTATCTTTCACTTTATAAAATACTATTATAGAGAGACACTTAGTTTTGATATGACTACCTATTATGATGTGTCAAGCTATCATAGTGAGTGGAGAGGGCTATCTCATAACTAGTGTGAAAGTTATCATACTAAGGATATTAGCTCGTACATATTTCCTTCACAAAAGAAAAATAATCTGATTAACTAAATAACTATATATACAAAAAATAATTAAATGCACAAAAGAAAGAGCTACAAAGGGTTATGCAAAAATAAAAATAAATAGATTCCTCATATAAATAATGATCATAAATGATGACAATAAATTCAAAATAATTATTAATTATAAAGTTATTCTTAGTAAGAAAATTTTATTACGAGTAAGAATGAATTCAATTGAAATTTTGCATTATTGGTGTTGTTGTTTACTTTAAAAAAATTCATAACTAATCATAAATAAATAAATTGGCACACTCTTGTACTTCAATGTTTATTTCAACTTGAGCAATTGTCAATATATCATTATGTATATTGAAAAATATGTGTACTTTATCATAATACTTATGCATACTATGAATAATCCAATTTTATTTAAGAATAATTTTTATTTCAAAATTGATTATTTGAGTGACTTTCATGTTTGAATAGATCTACTAACCTCAATTGAAAAAAATATTAGTTTTTTTAACTTTTTTTATTCTAATTTATTTAGAGCAATCAGAGAACTTAGAAGAAGTTTATTTATTTTTGAAAAACATATTATTTTTAGCTATTTGTTTTTATTATTAGTGAGCTTTTTAGAATATGTATTCATCTTTTTAGTCATTAAATACATTGCTTACTTGCTTAATCTATTTGTCATCGTTTTATGATTATATTATTTATTCATATGACAAAAAGAGAAAGATATTAGAATTATTGAGCGTTAATTGAAAATATATAAAGGGTGAGAATTAATTGAAGGGGGGAGTTATTGATTGAGAATATAATATTGAAAAATATTGTTTGAAAATATTACACATAGAGGAATTATGTTTTTAATTTCTTTGTGTGAGTATTTTGCTCAATCTTTTGGTTAAAATTACTAGTTCTACATATTGTTTGGAAATATTATGCATAGAGGAAGTTATGATTTTAAATTATATCTAATGATTACTCACTCTTATGAACATTCTTCACTTCTATATTGTTACATACATTGAACTAGTGAACAATGAATCTTTATGGATAAGTTATTTGGATATCTATGTTTTTTTTATTTTAGTGTAAAAATGAGCTATCAAGATTCAAGCGAAAGATGGTTTTACCAAATCATAAGATAATTTTACTATGTAAAATTAATTTTTTCCTATAAGTGTTATGCAGTGAGAGAGAGATTTTGTCACACGAAAATGCCAAAGGGTTATAAGCTTTATGAGGGTTTGCAATATTCGTGAATAAAATATTTGAATGTAATTTTAGTTTTCTAGTTGTGTCTTTCAAGTATATTTTCAAGTTAAAGAAACCAATGAGCTTCAACACATCTAATGTATATTTTTATTTCCATACATGATCGATCGATCCTAATTAAAACTGGGTGGAATTAATTTTTTATATGACTAGATTGATTGAGGTATTAATACTCAACCAAACGAGCACTAAACTGATCGAGATTAATGAGTAAATCGATCTACTTCTTTCAAAATTAATTATTTGTTTTACTAGATCAATCGAGCTCAATTAGATCGATCGAGATCGAGCAGTTACGTTTTCAATTTTAACATAAATTTTACTTGATATAATTTACTTTATTACCATATTTTTATTACTTTTTAAAGCTCATTTAATTTTTTTAAGGACAAAACTGTAATAGGCTTTGACCTAGGGTTTCAACTCATTCTATTTAAACAAAATTTTGGCTCATAATTTTTTTAACCACACAATAACATTATTCTCTTCATATTATTCTTTCTCTTTTGTTTTTCAAAAACTATTCAAGAAGACTTTTTCAATGAGTTGATTTATTAAACATTTGTTTTGTGTTTGATTAATTAACAAGCCTATAATATTTGTGATATTGTGCTTTAATATTACTGTTTTAGGATTACTAGTTGATTTTGATTTATCTAATATATTTATTAAATCATAAAGTTATGGTTATTCATTATTGAATCTACTTTAAGATGCACATTTGCACTTATGTTATTATACTAATGTTTCATGTATTGGTTAAATGAGTTCGATTGCTTGTATGACTCAATTTTTTGGAACATTGGTCTAGATCCAAACACCTTTCTTATAGAGGTTATGATGAAAGTAGCAGCTTGTAAATAGATTATTTGGGGACTTTATCTTGGTGAGTAGTATAAGACCTAGCCTTATAATTGGACCTTATTTTTCATAGTGAATAGTTAGGTGGTCTGGTGGATCAGCGGTCTTGCTCTTAGGTAATTGGTATGGCCTAGGTTGTTTCACATAAAAATCTTATGTCTAAATCTTTATATTTTTACATTATTTTATTTACACATGGTTTCATGACTAGTTGTCAAAGAAAATTTTAGTTTTTCTTAATTTCAGTGATTATCTATTCACCCACATCTAGTTAATTAAGCATGTAGCAAAAAAAAGAAACTTTCAAATATAACTACTCATAAGAAATGTGGCATAGAAAGCCTTAAACACTAAGAAAATACAATAATTGAGTGAAGAAATTGAACAATAATGGCTCATCTCTTATATTAAACAAAGAATTTCCAATAAAAATCTCTTAGAATTCAAATACAAGCAAAAAAGATAAAAACTAATTAAGAAAATGTGTTTTGTCTATGTTTTTGTAACTAAAAGGGGTTGCTTAAAACTACTATGTTTTAAGCCTTATAATGAATGCTAATTAATATAAAACAATAAAAACAATTAAAGGGCAGAAAAGAGATAACAATGAAACATTAATAAACTATGAAAAGGTAGAAGTCAATTATGCCCCTACATCAATGTCCTCTTCTTGGAAACAAGACTCTCTAGAGTCTATGAACAAGGACAAGCCCTTATCTGGTTGCAAATATTCTATCAAGTCTAAAATGTTGAAGGTTGGAGACACTCGAAGATGGTTAGGAAATTCTAGCATATAAGCATTGTCATCAACCTTATGGATGATCCTAAAAGAACCTAGTTTTCCAATATGTAGTTTGAAATAATTTCCAATAGCAGTCTTCCTTTTCCAAAATGAGCCATAACTAAATCACTCATAACAAACTTTTTTTTCTTATTTTCTTGTCTAAATAATCCTTATACTTCAAACTAGTAGAGGTGAGGTGTTTTGTAACCTTTGTAAACATCTTTTAGACTTTAGAGGTAGTCTTGTTGGCTTTGGAGCTATGGAAAATTGGCAAAGCTGTGAGGTCAGTAACTAGACTAAGGGGCTTGGTGAACACTATTTTGAAGGGTCTCTTTCCAATGGATATGTTCATTATACCATTGAAAGAAAATTCAACCTATGGTAGAGCAAGATCCCACTATTTTGGCCTAGCTCCCAAAAGAAACCTAAGCATGTTACCTATAGTCATATTAACTACCATAGTTTGGCCTGTATGAGGGTGAGATGTTGTACTGAACTTGAGATGTGTCCTAAATCTCTTCCATAACTCCTTTCAATAATGGCTTGTAAAGTTTACATCTCTATCCAAGACAATAAACTTAGGGATTCCATGTAATTTGACCACATCTCATATGAATAGTTGAGCTATTAGGCTAGCATCAGTGGTTTTCTTACAAGTTGTAAAGTGATCCATTTTTTAGTAATTGAGTGACCATTATTGAATCCATTCTTCTTGGTATCTTAGGCAATCTTAGGACAAAATCCATGCTTAAGCCTAACCTAATAGTGGTAGAAATGGGCATAGGGGGTATACAAACCAATATTTTGGGCAATGCCTTTTACTAATTTGATAGATAACACAATATTGTATGAATTGAGCTACATCTCTCTTTAATTTTGACCAAAAGTATATTTCCTCTAATGTAGAAATTATTTTATCATGTCCAGCCATTCCTATTGCATGGTATTCCTTGATTCGAACTTCCCTTAAAGAAGTTTTGGGTATGCATAGGGAATTTCCTTTGAACAAACGACCCTCCTGCAAAGTATAATACTTCAAAAATTCCTTGTGTACACATTTCAGCCAAATTTCACCAAAATATGCATCTCTTTCATGTTGATCTTTGAGAGTATTAAAACAAGTAACTTCAACTTGAACTTGAGTAATTAACAATCCTCTCTTACTAAGAGCATCTACAACCACATTGCATTTTCATAATCGATATTTAAATAAGAAAGAGAATTTCTAGAGAAACAATGCCCACCTTGTATGGATTCGACTCAAGTTCTTTTGAGAGTTGATATATTGTAGGGATAGGTGATCAAAATATAACATAAATTCCTTTTGAACCAGATAATGTTTCCAATGTGCGTATGATGGAATATAATTCTTGTTCACAAGTTTTCCATTTCTGTCGAGCATCATTCAATTTCTCATTGTAAAATTTAATCACCATCTTTTCCTAAAGTAGAACTACTCCAATACCCACTCTTGATCAGTCTCTACCTCTAACATGAGGTCATAATTTGGTAAGGCTAGTACTAGGCACAAGTCAGTTTGTTTTTGATGACTTCAAAGTTGTATTGTTGTTCCTCTCCCCAAAGGTACCCTCATCTCTTCGTACAATTGGTTTGAGGTGTTACCAGTTTGCTAAAATTCTTGATGAATCTTCTATAGAATGTGGAAAAATCGTGAAAACTCTTAACAGTACACTTCTAGGAGTAGGTCATTCTATCACTGCTTTAATTTTCTTGGTATCCATTTTTATTCCTTGAAAATTGATGACAAATTTGAGGAAGACAAACTCCTCAGTTAGGAATTCACATTTATTCATATTCAAATAAAACTTGTTGGCTCTTAAAACTGCAAATACCTTCGTTAGATGATCCACATGCACATTTTCATCCTCGTTGAAGATAAAGATTTCGTCAAAGAACATGACCCTAAATTGATAAATGAAGTTCTTCAACATCTCATTCATTACCCTCAAAAAGGTTCTAGGGGTATTTCAAAGCCCAAAGGGCATAACTTGCCACTCATAAAGCTCTTCTCTAGTTTTGAATGTCGTTTTCCATTCATCGCCTAGCCATTTTCTAATTTAGTGATATCCACTACGAAGATCCAATTTAGAAAACACATGTGAAACCTCTAATTTATCAAGCATATCCTCGAGTCTTGGGATGGGAAACCTATATTTTATAGTAATTTTTCTATTTTTCCCTAATGTCAACACATATCCAATATTCTCCATCATTCTTTGGAACTAACAAGGTAGGCACTGCACAGGGGTTGATACTCTCTATGACCTGGTGTTTCTTAAGTAAATCCTCTATAATAGCTTGTAACTCATCATGTTCTTTTCGACTCATCCTATAGTGTGGAAAATTGGGAAGATTGGAATGAGATATGAAATTTATCTGGTGTTGTATATTCCTTAAATGTGGAAAGCCTTCAGGAAACTCTTTAGGGCTAAGCTATTTGAATTCTACTAGTAGCAATTGGAGATTAATAATCAAAAAATGGTTTAGACCCTTGAATTTTTCTCTTACCACTAGGATCAAAACTACTGTTCTAGACTTTAATTCCCTTTGTAGCTTTGTTTCATTGATATTGATAACCACCAATGTAGAATGTAAACTATTGGAGCTACTTTCCATCTTTATTGGTTGTGGTAATAACACAATTTTTCTACTTCCCAAGTGAAATAATAGGTGTTCTCTTTACCTTTTCATATAGCTTCCTTGTCAAACTACCAAGGTCTACCTAGAAAGACATGATATACATCCATACCTAACACATCACAATCTACTTGATCTTGATAGTGCTTACTCATGAGTGTTTAAAAAGCACTAAAATTATCATGATTTAATGTACTTTAATTGATTGAATAGATTTATATTTGTATGATTTTATCATATTTTATATAAATTTATATTTTTAGAATCACGAGTATTTATATTATTTTTTAGGCATTTTTGCTTCAAAAAAATAATTTAAAGACTCAGAAAAAATATTATAAGCAATATATTATAATATTTAAAGTGTAGTATTCATTTATTATACAAATAAGTGAGAGAAAAATGAGGAAAAGTAAAAAAATATGGAAAAATGGACAAAACTACCCAGTCAGCACACACCCATACCAAGTCTCTCACATTCCAGTGTTGGTCTGCCGCAAATCCCACAAGTGCCAGCGCATGTCACACCCGTCTATCACAAATCCCACACGCGTGTTAGCTTATCCATATGCGTCCAAAACAAAGTTTTGAGATATTTCTCACTTTTTTAGCTTTTTCCTCACCTATAAAAGGACTTTGTCCCTTAATTTCAAATCATACAATTTCTCAACTCTTATTTCTCTATCTAGAAAGCTTTGTTTGTTTTGTTTTTTTTAATTCTTCTCTTTTTGAGAAAACTAGCTTAGTTTTTGATTCAATAAACGAAAATGTAAATCCATTTGAAATTTTTTTAGAAACAAAATTAGCATCAAAGTTCTGTAAGGATTCTTTTGAGGTATAATTTTAAAATGCATTCTTTACAGTTATTTTTATATTTTATTCTTATATGTTATATTTAATTTGTCTATGTTTAAATTTAACATGGCTGGTTATTTGTAAATATGATATAATAATAACATTGTTATAATTATGAAATATTAAATAGGTAAAACATTTCTATAAAATAAATTTATTTTTTTATTCAAGATTTTATATTAAGGATGTTAGAAAGAAATATATTATTTTTTTTACAAACTTAAATCTGAAAATAAGATTTTAGGTTTAGTTATTTGATCTAATTTAGAGTAGTACTCTTTTATTTATTGGTACAATCGCCCAGTAGTTAGAGTAAAACTCTATTTCAAAATTTTTTATAAGAACTATTATTCGAATCTTAGGTTTAATTTGGACATCTTGAATAAAGATTAAAATATCTTACCCCACCAAAGGTGGTATTTAATTGGTTCATTCTCAATCTCTTAGAAATAAGGAATTAATTTAATTAACAAAATTAATTATCGACCTAACCCTACCAAATATTATATTTATATAAAGAAGAGAGAATCAATAAATATCAATTTATATATTTAATAATTTAAATAATATGAATAAATATAATTAACTTAATTATTATATACATAAATGCACTACCATTATGAAAAATAAAAAATTTCATAATTGTTTATTGAATCCATATCTATGTTTTTTTATGTTATTAGATTAGGAAACACAACAAAAATCAAAATATAGTAATATGATGTTTAGAATTTAATTTCAGTTTTAAAAGTTTGAATATTAAATTAAAAATCTCATATATTCCTTCCTTAGATCAACCTTGGGAGTATACTTATCATTTTCTATAAAATGATTCATACTCTTGTGAGAGTTTTACAAATATAAAACCAAAGTATCTGCAAAATCTGTATTGCTAACCCGATGCAAGTTTTGTCTCATCACTTACCAATAAACAAGGGAACTGTGCAAACTTCTGTGACTTTAGATTGAGTACCCTTCTTAATCCACCCGACTTTGTAAGGCTTAGGATGTTTGGGAAGAGGAAGTTCTATGGCCTTCACTAGGTTCCTAGAAACCATATTTTCACTACTTCCCCAATCAATGATGACTTCACACACTTTATTTTTTATTGTACATCTAGTTCTGAAGATGTTATGCCTTTGTAATAACTTTGTTTCTTTAGGAGTCAATAATAGTCGCTACACAATGCAAATAAACCTGTATTCTTCAAATCCCTCTTTTACCTCTTCAGTTTTTTAACAATATTGATGGTTTTTCTAAGTGAACAATCACTAGAATGATGACCAAGTTAGTTGCATTTGAAGCATCTAAAGATATTGGGTTTGGCATGTTGAGTAAAATTTAGAATACACAACTTTAAATTTACTAATATTTGATCTAAACAAGTAAACAAACTACTTGTATTATACCCACAATAAAAGACACTATAACACCTTTAAAAGGCAACTCACAAATTGAAGAGAAATACAAATACTCATAGAGAAAGTTCTCAACTCACACTCAAACTAAGAGTACAAAGACTTATTTGTTTTTGATGGGATGATTAAACCAAATGAAAAATAGGCTATTTATAGTTTTCACCATGAAATCTATACCACATAAATATAAAACTAAGAAATAATTCTAGCCACACAAATATTATCTACACACTTATATTTTCTACATCCTTCTACCACTCCATTTATTTTTCTACATCCTTTAACCATTCCATTTATTTTCCTACATCATTCAACCACTCTATTTATTTTTCTACATCTTTCAACCATTTCATTTATTAGGTTGGTGTTGATTTTCAGCACTCCCCCTCAACACCAACTCTCACAATTTTTACTATGCCTAGCTGACGGTGAAACATTTCAAACTTACCAATACTTAATATTTTTGTGAACAAGTCTGTAACTTGATCATCTGTCTTGATTTGCCTCATCTCAATTTTTTTTTGCAAAACTTTCTTTCTGATAAAGTGATAGTGCACTACAACATGCTTAGTTATTGCATGAAAGATTGGTTTCTCTACCAAACGAATTGTCGATTGATTGTCACAGTATAACGAAACTTCATAATTTATTGGTTGTTGTAGATTATTCATTAATTGTATCAATCATGTACTCTCTTGAGCTTCCATTTTCGTTGTTCGATACTCAACTTCAGTGGTTGATAATAATATTATCGGCTGTCTCTTGCTACACCAAGAAATTTTTCTAGAAAAAAGCTTAAACACATACCCAGTTGTTGATCTCCTGTATAATCAACATCGTAATAACCAACTAACCTATCATCTCCACCTTTCTTGTATAAAAGACCATAGTCAATTGTACTCTTCACATATCTTAGTATTCGTTGAACTACTTCCAAATGAGACTTCTTTGGAATTTTCATGTATTGACTCATTACACTAACTACATAAGAAATGTCAGGTCGAGTTAAGGTTAAGTAGATTAGACTACCTACCAATTTTCAAAACATTGTCACATCTTCTAAATCTTTTCCTTTATGTGCACATGTTTTGGCATTTGTCTCCATCGACATTGAAAACGGTTTTCATTCAAGCATTCCAAACCACTTCATGAAATCTTTGGAATATTTTTGTTGACAAAGAAATATTCCTTCTTGTGTGTGGTCAACCTCTAGGCCAAGGAAGTGCTTGAGTTGTCCAAGTTCCTTCATCTGGAAATGGACTGATAAATTCTCCTTTGTTCAAAGAATTTTTGCCTTATCATTACCAATTATGATTAAATCATCTACATACACTAGTAGGATAGCTAGTTTTCCTTCATTGGTTTTGACAAACAAGTTGGAATTTGTAGGTGTTACTGAGTAACCACTTTGTATTAAAAATTTACTAATCATATCATACCATGCCCTAGGTGCCTATTTCAATCTGTAAAGTGTTTTCCACAACTTACACACGTATTCAAGATTATCTTGGCTCTGAAAACCCATTGGTTAGATAGTGTAGATCTCCCGATCCAACTTTCCATGAAGAAAAGCATTCTTCACATCCATCTGAAATAAATTCCAATCTTTGTTGGCTACAAGTGCAAGTAAGACTCGTACAATTGTAAGTTTCACCACCTGATTAAATGTTTCGTCATAGTCTAGTCCATACTATTGAGAGAAACCACGAGCTACCAATTGTGCCTTATATCTCTCAATTGACCCATTTGGATGATGCTTTATCATGTAAACCCACTTACAGGATATGGGTTTCACATCTTCTGATTTCGCACCAGATCCCAAGTTTGATTTTTCTAAAGTGCATCAATCTCTTTTTTCATTGATGTCATCCACTTAGATCTTTGCAATGCTTCGTCGAATGTCTTAGGTTCTATTACTTCTTCAATTATGGTTGCATTGGCATATTTGGGATTTGGACTTCGTGTTCTTATTAACCTATAGAGTTGAGATTGTGGAGTGGATTCTTCCATTTCACTAGGCTCACCTTCTTCTTTTAGTTGATATATGTTAGTTTACCAAGGATTCTGAGTTACTCTTTGTTAGGAAACATCATCGTTTAGATCTCTGGATTCATTTAAACTTGGTTAGAGTTGAATAGTATGCTCCTCCATCTTTTGTTGCAACTTGTCTTCAAATTCTCTCGAGTTTGGAAACGCCTCCTTCTCTGAGGACTACCAAGAAGATGCTTCATCGAATACCACATCTCGTGAAGTGTAGCATATTCCACTCATTGGATCGCAACATTTACACCACTTTCTTTAGCTATCATATCCCACAAAGATACATCTAACAAATTTCCTGTCAAACTTGCTCCGTAAATGATCAGGAACAAATACACAACACACAGCCAAATACTTGAAAGTAGCTAACTGTAGGTTTTATGTTTCACAGTTTCTCAAAGGTTGAAACAAATCCTAACCTTGGTTGAGGAAATCTGTTGATCATAAAGGATACAGTCCTCATCGCTTCAACCCAAAACCTCCCAGGTATATTCTTTTCATGTAGCATACTTTGACATATTTCTACAAGATGTCGGTTCTTTCTATCTGTTATACCATTTTGTTGTGGTGTATTGGCATAAGTGTACTGACGAAGTATTCAACTTTTCCTTAGGTTGACTCTCTAAAATCTTCTTTCCTACTCCTCTTTCAGTTGACTCTCTAAAATCTTTAAAATTTGAAAATGTGTCAGATTTTTCTTTCATAAAGAAAACCCTTAATACCTTAAGAAATCATTAATGAATTTCCCCGTGTACTGCATACTACCAATTAATGGTTGCTTAACAGGTCCGAATACATCAAAGTGAACTAACTCCAATGGTTCTTTTGCTTTAAACTTTGATTTCTCATATGGAAATTGGTAAGCTTTACCATATTGGAATCCTGCACAAACTATGTTTGTTCGCACGTCTAGTTAAGGAAGCCCTTTAAGTATTGATTTCTTTATCATCACACTTAGCTTGGAATAGCTAACGTGACCTAACCACATATGTCATAGACTTGTTGTCTTATTTCTTCTTGTTCTGTCTACATATGCATATTCTGATGACATCATGTAGATTGATTCCAATCATTGCCCCTCCCTTATCTGTGTTTCTGAGATTTTGAGATCATGATACACCTTCACGTCTCGGAGACCAAAGAATACATAGTGACCTGATGATGTAAATTGAGCCATATATAGCAAGTTTTTCTTCATTCATAGGATATGATAAACATCTTGAAGTGGTACCTTGTTAGTATTGTATAGAGGCGTAAATATCATCTTACCGATGTGGGCTATCGTTAACCTTGAGTTTTAAGTTGTCACCACTACATGACCTCCTTTGTACTCAGACATGCTTTCCAATTTCTATTTATCACGCGTCATATGATTGAGCATCCCGAATCTACGATCCAATCATTCTTGTAGTCAATTTGTTTTAATGTTGTCACTGTAAGAGCTAATTCTTCTTCCTATATAGCGAATAGTGTTTCGGCATCCCAACCATCTTCACTATGCTCCTTATAACTGGAAGTAGCTATATTACTTTCAATAGGCACTACTACAAAATGTGGTATAAAAATATGAAGTCAAGTGTAACTCCGATTTGTTATTTGGCTTGGTTGAGTTTTGGTGCCCATAAACGTATTACATAATTGTTCCATACGTTTAAGGGCACCAAAACTCAACCAAGCCAAGTAACAAATCAAAGTTACACTGACTTCATATTAGAGCTCATTATAGCATTAAAAATACCAGCTTGATTTCATATAGCTTCATATTTATAGACAAAAGATTAATAAAGTGCTAATATGAGTTCGATAGGATAAGGTTATTATTATATCACTCGGATGTCAATGTGGTAATCTCTTTTACTAATATTTTAACATATATAAGTAAAAAAAATTTGAATTCATGATATTACATTCTTATTTTGAATTTAATTAATTACATATACTTCTTTGAGTGGAACAAGTGAGGCTATGATATACATATTTTTGATGATTTACAAGAATAATGGACAGAACACTTTGTTCAAATTATAACACCATGAGAAGAATATAACTTGAATAACATAGGACAACACCATGGTAATATTTATAATGCTTTAATTTCTCCATTCATATGTCTCTGAAGTTTAGACTGTTTGTTTGATGGATGTTTACGTGCTCATGTATGTAGAGGGATGAATTGTTATATGGATCAATTGTTTTTGCCTAGTTTTCTTGTCAATATGCTGGTGATTCTAAGCCAACCAAGTTTGCTCGCAAAATCCATTACACTTTGACCCATTATTTTACTTGTAATTTAAGTTAATTATATATATATATATATATATATATATATATATATGTATGTATATATATATATGTATGTATGTATGTATGTATTCTATATACATTATTGTTTTTGTAATAAATTTAATAATCAAGTAATTAATTATATTTAAATTTTCAATTATTTGTATTATTATTTACACTTTTTTAAATAGATTTTGGGTTTTTATGCTATATGTGATTGAATACAGGTTATTAGTAGAGTAGAAAATGAGTACAAATATATAAAAAAAATCAATATATATTTGAAAGTCGGTTCACGCATTGAACTAACTTTAAATTTTAAGTCAATTAATTTAAAGTTGGTTTTTAACCGACTTTAATGGCCTGTTTTGTAGTAGTGGGGCTTTTTCTTACTCCAACAATTTGTTTTCATGTGACCCATCTTCTCGCAATTGTAATATTTATCATCAAATTTTTTACTGTTATTGCGATTCTTCCAAGCTCCCCTGGATGAAAGCCTCCATTTCCTTGAGAAATTTGTCCTTTTTCACCATACTTGTTAGATCCACTACCATTGTATAGCTTGATAGTGCCTTTGCTTTTACTGGTGTAGAGCGCTTCTTCCTTATCCTTTAGCGAGATTCCTCCTATTTGCTTAGCGATAACTTCTTAACCAGTCAACAAATTATCAAACTCAACAAGAGATGGTTGTGTCGGTCATTCTTATATAGCTACAACAAACCCTTAACATTCAGGTCTCAAACTGTGGATAATTATTCTCTTTATCCTGGTTTCCCCAATAAGAGCTTTCAGATCTAAATTTGAAATTTTGCGGCATATCGATTTTACCTTGTGAAAGTACTGGGAAATCTTCATGTCACATTACACCATTGATAGCAACTCGTTCTTAAGAAGTTGCAGTCTTGTATCATTCTTCTTTGAAAAGAGTGTCTCATACTTCCTTCGGTATTTTGGCATCCCAAATATGCTCCAAAATTTCGTCTTCAACTGTGGTCTTTAAAGAAAACATTGTTTTGCCTACTCACTTCCGCAAAATGTTGTTTGCATCTTCCGTTGTTGGTTTTTTAACTTCTTCACCACCAATAACCTCCCACAGATTTTAACCTTGTAGGTAAGACTCTATACATGTTGCCCATGTGTTGTATTTTTTACTGTTGAGCTTCTTGATTCCTCCAACTACTTGAAGGTCACCCATTGTGTTAGTAAGACTACTAATATACCGAATAATCTTAACTAAGAAACTTGTAGAGTACCAAACTCCTCACAAGTCAAAATAGCTCCATTAAGAACAATCCTTGACCGTCCCTCTCTGATATCAATTGTTGAGTAAAATTTAGAATACACAACTCTAAATTTACTAATATTGGATCCAAAAAAATAAACAAACTACTTGTATTATACCCACAATAAAAGACACTATAACACATTTCAAAGAAAACTCACAAATTGAGGAGAAATACAAACACTCAAAGAGAAAGCTCTCAACTCACACTCAAACTGAGAGTACAAAGACTTATTTGTTTTTGATGGGATGATTAAACCAAATGCAAAATAGGCTATTTATAGTCCTAACCATGCAATTTACACCACACATATATAAAATAAAGAAATAATTCTACCACACAAATATTATCTACACACTTCTCTTCTCTACATCCTTAAACCACTCCATTTATTTTCCTACATCCTTCAACCACTCTATTTATTTTCCTACATCCTCTAACCATTCCATTTATTTTTCTACATCTTTCAAGTACTTCATTTATTGGGTTGATGTTTATTTTTAACATGTTATAAGGGTTAGACTTGGCATCGATCATAGGTTGTTTGTTAGGATTTTTTGGGTAATGAGAGGATTCTTGGTAAGGTGCAGGGATATTTTTATAGTTTGTAGAAGGTGGTCTATCGAGATCTGTATCAAGTGGTGATTTTCTACCAGAGTAATTGCTATGAGTTTTGTTGAATTGGTTTTCATATCTAATGGTAAGGATAATTACTTCAGGAAAACTGGAGATATTTCTCACATCAACTGAACTCTTAATAAGTTTTAAAAGTTTGAATAATAAATTAAAGATCATATATATTTCTTCTTTAGATCGACCTTGGAAATATACTTTTCATTTTCTATAAAATGATTTGTGCGAGTTTTACAAATATAAAACCAAAATATCTATAAAATCGGTATTGTTGTACAAATCTCTGTGACTTTAGATTGAACACCCTTCTTAATCCACCCGACTTTATAAGGTTTAGAATGTTTGCAAAGATGAAGTTCTATGGCATTCTCTAGGTTCCTAGAAATCACGTTTTCATTGCTTCCACTATAAATGATGACTTCACCCACTTTCTTTTTTATTGTATGTCTAGTTCTGAAGATGTTGTGCCTTTGTAATAACTTTGTTTCTTTAGGAGTCAATAATAGTCGCTACACAATGCAAATAAACCTGTATTCTTCGTCCCTTTTAAGGAATTATTCCTCTTCAAGATTTTCATTATCAGCATCCTCAAATCCCTCTTTTACCTCTTCAGTTCCTTCAACAATATTGATGGTTTTTCTAAGTGAACAATCACTTGAATGATGACCAAGTTAGTTGCATTTGAAGCACCTAAAGACGTTGGGTTTGGCATATGGGTTAGACTTGGCATCGGTCATAGGCTATTTCTTACGAGTTTTTGGGTAATGAGGGGATTCTTGGTGTGGTGCATGGCTGTTTTTATTGTTTGTAGAAGGTGGTGTATCGAGATCTGTATCAGGTGGTGATTGTCTAACAGAGTAATTGCTATGAGTTTTGTTGAATTGGTTTTCATATCTAATGGAAAGGATACTTGCTTCAGGGAAACTGGAGACATTTCTCATATCAACTGAACTTTTAATTGGTTCCTATAAGCTAGTAATGATTCTCAGGATTTCATATGATTCACTTTCTTTTAAGTCATTCCTAGCTCACAACTCTTAAAATTCATCATTCCCACTATTCTCATTCCTTGCTACAATAATGATATTGCTTGAATAAAACTTACTGATAATTAGAGGGAAGAAAATGTTCATACATTAACCTCTTCATCCAACCCTAAGACTTAATAGGAAGATCACCATACCCTACAAGTGGTCTGTATTCGATCCCACCATGCATTGGCAGCACCTTTCAATTTGTAGGCTACTACTTTGACTTGTTTTTCTTCAAGAACTTCCATGTATTCTAGAAAATTATCCATAGTTTTTATCCAATGTTCATCCGTCCAGTATAACAGGGGATATCATTCTTGGTTCTAAAATCTGGATACTCTTATTGTCGAGGTCGATAATAGGTATGTTAGACATGAGTTGGCTCAGATTTGTCATATGTAAAATTACCCAAAGCTTGGGTATGATTTAAGGGCTGGCAACGATGCATAAGAGCATTGTGGTGGTGGTTATTGTTGGAAAATATGAATTTTATAAAAAGGATTGTTGGAAAAGATAAAGTTAATAAAAAATTGTAAAGCCTTGTCCCACATTGCTTTTTTACATTATTTAAAACAGGTATAAATAGTGAAAAGTTGGCTATTGGGATTGGGCCCCAAGGGGCACCCACTTTTGTGGAAATGGAGAGGACCTAGGCAAATGTGATACCACACGTGTGCGCGCCGCCGCCGACCGGCCGTGCCATGCCGAGCAGAGTCGAGTGCGTGTGAGGTGGTTTTTTATTTTTTGGAAAAATATTTTTTTTAAGGAAAACTTTTCCACTTAGAAAAATGGTTGTTATATATATATTTTTTCTCAGAAAAATGACCGTTATTTTCTTTTATCAGAATATGACCGTTAAATGGCTATTTCTCTTCTTTATTCAGAAAAATAGCTACTGCTCGTATTTATTCTCAAAAATGTCTGTTACTCGTCTTTACTCTCAAAATAGTCGTTACTCTTCATTACTCAGAATGGTTGTTACACTCTTAATTCCCAAACATTACCGTTATTATCATAATTGCCACACGGTTTCTAAAACCTATAAAAAGAGGGCTTCAGTTCTCAGTTTCAATACAACAATCTGCAAACTCATCTCCCTACGAAAAAAAATTCTCTCTGCAATTCTAAGTTTTTTTTAGTTTTCCGAGCAACAAATTTTCAGGTGTAGCATTCTAGTCTTTATCAGTGCAGTGAAGTTCTGAGACAGAGATTAAGATTATGGGTTGTTTTATCTTGGGGACGACGGGGTTGTGTTTGCTTGCATAAATTGGGCAGAGCCGCAAAACGTCTTAAAGAAAGCGACCTAGTACACGACTCAACCCAATCAGTTCACACCAGGTTATCGGTAATATTGTTTCAGTAATGTTATTAACAAACTTGTATCAACAATTTTAAGACGTATTCTATCTGACATGTCTACTGAAATTCTAACTGGTGATCTCAACAAACCATTCCATTTTGAAGGCCTACACTTTAAAAGATGGAGACAAAAAATGTTGTTTTTCTTAACCATGAAAAAAGTCGTTTCTGCTCTTACTACTGAAAAACCAATACAGTCCAATCCTCCTACTGAAGCTGCAACTAAGGATTTAGACACCTAGATGGAAAATGATTTTCTATGCAAAAATTATATTCTTAACGGTTTACCTGATGATTTGTATGATTATTATAACTGTGATAAGTCTACTAAGGAAATTTGGGACGCATTTCAAAAGAAATACGACACTGAGGAAGCTGGAACTAAGAAGTATGTTATCAGTAGATACATGAAGTTTCAAATGATTGATGGCAAATCAGTGGAAGCTCAATCACACGAACTGCAGAAGATAGCACACGAAATAACTTCTGAAGGTATGACTTTAGATGAACAATTTCAAGTAGCTGTTATAATAGATAAATTACTCCCTGCTTAGAAAGATTTTAAGAATACACTTAGGCATAAAACTAGGGAATTTTCTTTAGAAAGTATTATAACCCGTTTAAGAATAGAAGAAGAAGCTCGAAAGCAAGACCAAAGAGATGAAGTACTTGTAGTCTCAAATAACAGTACCAATAAGAAACCCTCATCTACAATTCTGAAACCTAAAGGTAGAAATATGAAAACTCATAATCGTAGTAATAATCAAAACCGCAACCACCAAAATAGAAATAGAAATTATTCTCCCCAAAATGGACCTCAAATCCCTTAAGGAATAACACATTCATATGTTATAGTTGTAACAGACCTGGCCGTTTGGCTAGGAACTGCCAGAACAGGAATCGTCCTGCTCCACAGGTGAATTTTACCGAAGATCAACTTATTGCTATGATATCTGAAGTCAATTTTGTTGGTGGATCCGAGGGGTAGTGGGTGGACACCGGTGCTTCTCTCCATGTTTGCTATGATCGAGACATGTTCAAGTTCTATTCTGATTCTGAGGACAAGAAAGTGTTGTTGGGCGACTCCCACTCCATTAAAGTTGCTGGTACTGGTGAGGTGGTATTGAAGTTTACCTCTGGAAAGACTGTCATTTTGAAGGATGTCCTGCATACTCCAGAGATGAGAAAGAACTTAGTTTCAGGCTATCTTCTTAACAAAGCTGGGTTTACTCAAACTATAGGGGCTGACTTATATACTATAACTAAAAATAATATATTTGTTGGGAAATGGTACGCCACTGATGGCATGTTTAAATTAAATGTTGAAATCATTAAAACCTCTTCTTCTGCTTACATGTTGAGTTCTTTTAATATTTGGCATGCTAGACTTTGTCATGTTAATAAACGCATAATCAAGAACATGAGTAGCTTAGAACTAATTCCTAAACTATCTTTAAATGATTTTGAAAAATGTGATTTTTGTAGTTAAGCTAAAATAACCAAAACTTCACATAAATTAGTAGTTAGAGAATCTGAACCTTTAGAATTAATTCATTCTGATATATGTGAACTTGATGGAAATTTAACAAGAAATGGAAAACGCTATTTTATAACTTTTATAGATGAATGTTCAGATTACATTTATGTATATCTAATGAAAAATAAAAGTGAAGCATTTGACATGTTTAAAATATTTATGACTGAGATTGAAAATCAACTTAACAGAAAAATAAAAAGGTTTCGAAGTGATAGAGGCACCGAATATGATTCCAATATCTTCAATGATTTTTATAAAACTCATGGAATCATTCATGAAAAAACTACACCTTATTCTCCTGACATGAATGGCAAAGCTGAAAGAAAAAAATAGAACTTTTACTGAATCAGTTGTTGCAATTTTATTAAACTCTGGTGCTGCTTCCCATTGGTGGGGAGAAATTTTATTAACTGTTTGCTATGTGCTAAATAGAGTGCCTAAATCTACAAATAAAATTTCATCATATGAAATTTTGAAAAATAAGAAACCTAATTTAACTTATTTTAAAACTTGGGGTTGTTTAGCCTATGTTAGGATCTCTAATCCTAAAAGAAATAAACTTGCTAGTAGAGCATATGAATGTGTATTCATAGGATACACTGTGAATAGTAAATCTTATAAATTCTATGACTTAAAAGATCAAGTAGTTATAGAATCAAATGATGCTGACTTCTATGAACATAGGTTTCCCTTTAAATTTAAAAATAGTGGGGGCTCATCTTCTAGTAGTTTACCCATAACTAGAACTAGTGAACAAACTGAAGAATTAAACACTAAAATTAGAAGAAGTAAATGAGCTCGAACCCTTAAGGATTTTGGGACTGATTTTTATGCTTATACCTTAGAGGAAGATCCCCAAACTCTTAAAGAAGCATTATCTTCTTTAGATGCCAACTTATGGGAAGAAGCCATAAATGATGAAATGGACTCACTTGAGTATAATAAGACTTGGCATTTAGTTGACTTACCTCATGGTTGCAAAACCATTGGATGTAAATGGATACTAAAAAAGAAATTAAAACCCGATGGTACTATTGAAAAATACAAAGCTCGTCTTGTAGTTAAAGGATATAGGCAAAGGGAAAATGTAGATTTCTTTGATACCTTTTCACCAGTTACACGAATAACTTCCATACGTGTACTTTTCTCTCTCGCTGCTATCCATGATTTAGTAGTACATCAAATGGATGTTAAAACTGCTTTCTTAAATGGTGATTAAATTTATATGGATCAACCTGAAGGTTTTGTTATCGCAGGTCAAGAAAATAAAGTTTGTAAATTAGATAAATCTCTTTATGGTCTAAAACAAGCACCTAAGCAATGACATGAAAAAAATGATAATCTAGTTATCTCACATGGATTCAAAATAAATGAAAGTGACAAATGCATTTATTATAAATTAGAAGATAATATTTGCACTATTATATGTTTATATGTGGATGACATGCTTATTTTTGGATCAAATATTTATGTTGTGAATAATGTGAAAACGTTGTTAAGAACTAATTTTGATATGAAAGATCTCGTAGAAGCGAGTGTAATCCTTGGTATAAAGATAACTAGGTCTGAAAAGAGAATTTCTCTAGATCAATCTCACTATATTGAGAAGATCTTAAAGAAATATAATTACTTTAACTGTAAACCTGCATGTATTCCTTATGATCCTAGTGTAAAGTTGTTCAAGAACACCGAAGACAGTGTTAGACAAACTGAGTATGCGAGCATCATTGGTAGCTTACGTTACGCTATTGATTGCACTAGACCAGGCATAGCTTATGTTGTGGGACTACTATGTAGGTTTACCAGTAGACCTAGTGTAGAACATTGGAATGCTATTGAAAGGGTTATGAGATACCTTAAGAGAACTATGGACCTTGGGTTACATTATAAAAAGTTTCCCGCTGTTTTAGAAGGATACAACGATGCAGATTGGAACACTTTATCAGAAGACTCCAAAGCAACTAGTGGCTATTTATTTAACATAGCTGGTGGAGCTGTTTCTTGGAAGTCTAAGAAACAGACAATATTGGCTCAATCTATAATGGAGTCTGAAATGATAGCACTAGCCACTGCTAGTGAAGAAGTGGGCTGACTAAGAAGTCTGTTAGCTGAGATCCCTTTGTGGGAAAGAACGATACCAGTTGTCTTGATCCACAGCGATAGTACCGCGGCTATTGCAAAGATTCAGAACCGTTACTACAACGGCAAGAGACAACAGATACGTCATAAGCATAGTAATGTTAGAGAATTTCTCTCTACGGGAACTGTAAGAGTGGATCATGTACGTTCTGATGAAAATTTGGCAGATCATTTAACGAAAGGATTACCAAGAGAGAAGGTTTTCAAAACCTCGTAAGGAATGGGATTAACAAGTCATGAAGTGATATGATATGTATCATGCTATTTTTCAAATCCCATTCTATATTGTTAGAAGCATGAAGTCCTGAAGCGATAGAAAAGGATGAGTTAATTGTTAAACTCTTAATGAGTTCTATACTCTATGTGGAGTGGAGTACATAGCTATAGGAGTACTCTTGATAGACTCACCTATGTAAATGTGGAAGTGTGGCCGCTTTCTATGAAAATTTTTGGGGCAAAATTTACTAAAGTGTTCACTATACTGGGATACACGTGCATGGCCGTAAAGCATGGGCTTTTAGAACTACACCTTGGAATGGTTGTGTGTGTGATGATTGTTAGAGATATAGTTCAAAACTACGAGTTACTCTAATATATTCTAAAGCATCAACACTATGCAAAGGTTCAAGTCGATAGACACCTTTTTTGCTTATGCACAATCTTATAATTTTAATTGATCGGTTGCTCGATGAAAATTATTTTTATATAAAATTCAAGTGGAGGATTGTTGGAAAATATGAATTTTATAAAAAGGATTGTTGGAAAAGATGAAGTTAATAAAAAATTGTAAAGCCTTGTCCCACATTGTTTTTTTACATTATTTAAAAGAGGTATAAATAGGGAAAAGTTGGCTATTGGGATTGGGCCTCAAGGGCACCCACTTTTGTGGAAGGGGAGAGGACCTAGGCAAATGTGATACCACACA
This sequence comes from Hippophae tibetana, assembly GCA_037013495.1. Taxonomy (NCBI): domain Eukaryota; kingdom Viridiplantae; phylum Streptophyta; class Magnoliopsida; order Rosales; family Elaeagnaceae; genus Hippophae; species Hippophae tibetana. The sequence continues at coordinate 78,673,299 of CM072812.1, read as the reverse complement.
CGCGTGCGCATCACCACCGTCTGTCCGACCGATCGGCCGTGCCATGACGTGCCGAGTCGTGTGTGTGAGGTGAGGTGGTATTTTATTTTTTGGAAAAAATATTTTTTTTAAGGAAAACTTTTCCACTTAGAAAAATGGTTGTTATATATATATATTTTCTTAGAAAAATGACTATTATTTTCTTTTATCAGAATATGACCGTTAAATGGTGGTTTCTCTTCTTTATTCAGAAAAATAGCCGTTGCTCGTATTTACTCTAAAAAATGTCTGTTACTCGTCTTTACTCTCAAAATAGTTGTTTTTCTTCATTACTGAGAATGGCTGTTACGCTCTTAATTTCCAGACATTACCGTTATTATTATAATTGTCACACGGTTTTTAAAACCTATAAAAATAGGGCTTCGGTTCTCAGTTTCAATACAACAATCTGCAAACTCATCTGCCTACGAAAAACAATTCTCTCTGCAATTCTAAGTTTTTTTTTAGTTTTCTGAGCAACAAATTTTCAGGTATAGCATTCCAGTCTTCATCAGTGCAGTGAAGTTCTGAGATAGAAATTAAGATTTTGGGCTGTTTTATCCTGGAGACGACGGGACTGTGTTTGCTTGCACAAATTAGGCAGAACCGCGAAACGTCTTAAAAAGAGCGACCTAATCCGCGACTCAACCCAAACAGTTCACATCAGGTTATCGGTAATATTGTTTCAATACTGTTATTAACAAACTTGTATCAACAATTATGAGTGGTTTGGGTGATCTGGGTCATGATCGGGGTAGTGTTTGATGCATTAGGACTATGAGGCGAAGGGTTTGAGGCATCAAAAGAGGAGTTGTGGAGCATTGAAAGGAATTAGTGCTACTAGAAGGAAAACCTCGAAGCTCACTGATTAATTCAATTCGGAACTGTGTAAGAGTCTAGTGCAATTCCTGGATGGAGGTTTGAAATCGAATGGATACAAGCTACTAGAGCTTTCATAACTGAATTTTCCTCCACGTTATGCTGGACAGTCTCGCCTTGCTTCGACATCGCAGCTCACGAGAAACCACAAGCTCTAATACCAAATGGCGTAGAAAGCCTTAAACACTGAGAAAATACAATAACTCAGTAAAGAAACTGAACAACAATGGCTCAGCCCTGATATTAAACAAAGAATTATCGGGCAAAAATGTTTGAAAACTCGCGTACGAGCAAAGCAGATGAAAACTAACTGAGAAAATGTGTTGCATTGTGTGTGTGTTTTTGTAACTAAAAGTGGTTGCTCAAAACTACTACGTTTTGAGTCTTAAAGTGAGTGCTAATTAACAGAAAACAATAAAAACAATTAAAAGGCAGAAAAGAGATTGAAACATTAATAAACTATGAAAAGGTAGAAATCAAAAGTGCCTCTGCATCGTAATGGTTTATAATCAATGTATAATTTCTTACGTTACACCTGTTGTTGCTCTTGCTTCTGTCTCTACCACGCCTATTATTCTTGCTGCTATCGTTATTAATAATGCTTATCATTATTAACCATATTATCTTAACAATTACAATTAATATAAGGAATTTAATTATATGAATTTAATTATACTTATTAATAAAAATGTATCAAATCATTTTAAATTTATCTCAAAATTGATACCGTTAGATTTTTATTAACTTCATGGAATAACCACTTCTACCTATCAGAAGTATGATTTTTTATTTAGTAATACGCCAGTTCAATTATATTTTCTAGCAATAATATGATATATTACTTATGAAATACTATAAACTTATAAATAAATTTTTTCTTATAAAATTAATGATATTATCTCTTATTTACATTTTTATGAGTCGGATACCTTTTAAAGTTGTGAATGATATAAGCGTGTTTTGGTTGGAGAAATTATTCATTGTATTTAGAGTATATAATAACGTAATATTATAGATCAATAAAATTTAATATTATTAAAAAAAATTAAATAAATACTCAATACAAGTTAAAAGATTAATAATAAATATAATAAAAAAAAGACTAATAACACTAACTAACACTAGTATTGATTATTTCAATTGGTTATATCTCAATGAACAAAAATCTTCAACTGACCTTGAAGCAATCCTCAAAAGTTCACTTGAACTTGACATTCCTAAAGGTAGGAATTGCAACATGCAACACACATACATACAAAAATAAAAGGGGCGTTCTTTGTATATGTTTTGTTGCATTTATTTTCATTTGATAAAATAAATAGATGATAAGCTTCCATTCCTCTCACTACATTTTATTTTTTAAGAATAATTAAGTTCTATTGAGTATTTAGAATAAAAATAAATCAATAATATGTAAATTAAAATATTAAAAATATATTAAATTATCAAAATTATCGTAAGAGTAACACAAATAATCTGATCAATCCACTTAAATTGAGAAATCCAATTCAATCCGATCCATCGGATTCGAATTGACATATTTTATAATACACTATATCTTATTCGAAAAAATTATTATAAAATTATAAATAAATGCATATTTTGTTTTATAATATCTTATATTTAAATATTAGGCATAGTATATAATTATTTTAGTTTTAAAAAATATAAATGTTTATAATATTTAATAATTGTACAAACATACTATTTATTTTTTTGATTTTTTTAGTTATAATTATAAATAATAATATTTGTTACAAAAATATTAATTTAAAATTTAAATTTATTTACATCATGTTTTATATATGATAATAATTTATAAATAAGTTTTAATATCAATCTGATATTATATAATCAAATAAGGTAGAATTAAAAATCTTCAAATCTATTTGAATCGAATTTGAATTGAAAAAAAAAAAAAGTTCCAATTCACTACTCACCTCTAATAAGAACTATAACCGATCTATAATCCATAAAGTACATTTTTTTCGAGCACTCTTATTTATCTCTTTTTGATATACATCTTATAAGTTTGATTATTTTAATTGGTAAATCTTCAATAAAATTTAATTTTTAATTGTTTGAGTTATTTAATTTTTAGACTGCAACAAAATTTTGGATAAGAATATAAAATTCAAATTTAAATCTGGCAAGAAAACTTGTCAAAACATAACAAAATATGAATAAAGTTACCACAAATAAGATTTAGATGCATAAATTTTCAGACTAGAAATAAATCTACCTGGAATGAAATAAATCATATGTATGTAATATTAATTTAAAATAAAAAATAAATGATAATTTGTCTACCGAAGTGAAATTCTCTAATAGTAAAAAAAGGGAAAATAAAAAATGATTGATTTTCTCGAGAAAATATGAAAAAAGACGTAAAATATGTAAAATATATTCTAGAATGAAAAAAAAATATTTTAGTTACAGTTAGTATTGGCATTTTTTTAGTTTTAGCTTTGTAAAGAATGTTATTAATTAAATATTTTTTTTAATTCATGATGTTCTCTTTGAGTCATTATAAAAAAATTAATATTTATATAACTTTTAACGGTATTTCATAAATCAATTAAATGTAAAACAAATAATTATCACATTAAGTATTTTCCATATTTAATAAATTTTATCACTTTTGTAAATAAGAGAGATTTATTTAATAAAGTTAACTAAATATTATATTTTGAAAAAAAATAAAAATACTTTAAGCTTTTGTGTAAAAAATGATGTCATTTTTTTATTAAAAAACTGAATGTGAATTTTAGGGCTTGAAAATTTTATATTTGCTCTAACATGTATTATTTTTCATCATTTATAAAATATAATAAAACAACAGTTTTAGTGTTATTATTTATAATTAAAAAAACAGAGTATTATTTGCATTTACATGAATTTGGCCTCGGCTCACTTGCGTAAAAGTTCTAGTCTGAAGTTTCTCATGAACTCTAGACATAAAAAAATAAAGATAGATACCAGTAGAATAGTTTACCTATTAAAAAACACATTACAGAACCATATCAAAACCAAAGCTCACAAATCCAAAAGCTAAACAGATGATATAAAATGTTCATATTTAACAGAAAACATACACTCCATTAGTCTTCAACTCTACATAATCCCCAAACTCAAAGCATGAACTTCATCATAATCTTATCAACCTATCTCCAAGTTTGCATAACAAAATTAAGAATACAATTAATAATATTCACCCAATGTTCATCCCTGTCTCTGTAATTACAATTCAGTAATAAAATACAGATTTTCAAAATGCAACAAATGAGAATAGCTTAAACAAATATCTGGGCATGAACTCCGATTACTTTAAACAAAATGTAACAGATTTAAGTGGTTAGAGTATCTGGGAGTGTAGAGGAATGACATCCGATTACTTTACCACCAACGTCGGGGAAATTTTCATATCCGGGCATGGGTCCTACTTTTCCATCAGCATCTACCAGCAAAGGGTATCTTAGAAGGTGGCCTTGCAATGCCATAAAATTTTCTGATGTGTATCTTTCCCAGTTATCCTCAGAAATCTTGTTCACCGTCCTCACACAATCTAAACTCCATGGATCCTCAAAGCATGTCTCTACCTTCCCAAGATGCTCGGCCCAAAGTGACATCCTATATCCATATACCTGCACAGATGAAAACGTTTGACGTTCAAGTTCATATAAGTTTACAACAGCTCATTTTAAGCCTTTTACATGCATCACCTTACTTTCAAAATGTACACATTTAATCCTCTAATTTCAAAAATTTGGACACTTAAAAGTCTATTTTAGTGTTACAAAATTAACAGAAATATCATTTGTTTTGCACATGCTTGCCATTTTAAAGCCAAAATGGTGCATTAGAAAAAATTAGATTAGATTAAAATGGTAAGGTGTGCCAAAAGTTTGAGGTTTACATTAATTTTAGAACACTATTATATTAATTGGGAGGGTTCAAATTTTAAAAACAAGAGCAATAGATGGTACCAGTTAAAAATAAGAATAATGTGTTGTGCCTCACCCCTCATTTTAAAATGACCAAGGTTGCAATTTGTAAGTTCATAGGATTAGAAACCACATAAGAGATAAACATTACAAATTACCAACCTGACCGCGTGGATGTTGCTTCTTTACTGCCCAGGTGTGATGAGATTGATATGAGCCCATAGCTATCTCAGTGTCTTTCGTACCAGCCATGGATCTTTGATTGATATTGGCGGATCCTACTATCACGTATTCGTCATCTACTACCATACCTTTGGCATGAACATAAATCATGAAACGCTGAAATTTATGACAATCAGATACCTGGAGAAAATTGTAGGAATGACTTGATGAGTTTTTGCATATGATCAATCAAAGAAACCTTTATCTTGAATAACTTAAAAGAAAAAGGATGAAAAATGGATATTTATAAATAAATAAATCAAAGGAATTTATGCAAAATTAATAAAAATTGAAACTTCAACATATAACCCTGATGAAATTGAGTAAACAAAGCATATTATATTTAACACTATTTTTGAATACTTTGACAATTTTATCACAAAATTACAATATTTTGTAGATAATTTGACAAAATAAATTTCTTTTGTTTCCATATCCTTACAAAAGAGAATATCGTGGATATTATTGATATTTTGATCCAGCTTGAAAGAGAAACATAGGAAGAAGAAGAAAAGTTATTCAAGTAAAATTTTACCGAAGTCCCATTAGCCACCGTTCTCATTTTCTCAGGAAGTTCCTCCCTGTTACCAAGGCAATAGAAATTGAGGTAATCTTGAGGATGGATGTCTGAAAGTTGCATTGATTTCAGTTCCCGCGAAACAATATTATACATCATTTGCATTGTCTGGCTCTGCACCAACAAACCACAGCAATGATTATTGATTTGTCATCATTCTAGTTCTTATTTTAATATGCACTTAATAAGCTAAAACTAGGACCATGCAAGCATGGAATAAATATGCCATCATACCGATGATTAATTAACCACTGGCCCATTATCCACTTAATAAGAGTTAATTATTCTAAGAACATACCCCTAATAATATAGCAGCACATATAGATATAGATTAGCTCAACATAAAACAAAATGCCAAATCCATTCGTAGATTGAATTTTGGTTTTGATAGATTAGATTAATCATTACAAAGGGAAAAATAACCAGTAATCCATGATATTCTGTGTAGTGAATAATGTACAAGTAGTTTGCAAAATATCAGAAGACAAATAATACGAACCTGCCAGAATAGGATTTCTTGCACTGAAGCAGATTTTGGATCACCTTCAGGCCACATTGGTATGACAACATACACCGCAAATCTTTCGTGAGCTTTAATTTTGCTAGCAATTTTTAATGCCAATTCCATTGGGATAAGGTTATCAGCTCCTGCTCACATCATAAAATCAATTTAAGTTAGAGTCATAACAATCATATCGAAAGGAAAAAGACTAACTTGAAGTTCATGAAAATTGCCTATTATTCAAATTTATATGCACAATTTGAAGATACCAATACAAAACAATTAGTAAACTTTCATGATAAGTTTGGCTATGCAAAGATGTATTAGCAAATGGAATACCAAATGAACTTTCATGATATCACCATCTGGTCCAGTTTATCAAGGTTTCTTAACAAATGGACAAGAAACTAAAGAAATAATGAGCATTTTGATCTACCACAAATCTATCACAAACACAATGGCCAAGAGGCATGCCAGATTTTTTGGACAAAATTCTGTAGGCCCAACTATAATGTATAATCAAATTCTATCATATTGAAGCAAATTGTGCTACACTATTTATGAAATATCACAAATTTGTGAGAAAAATAAGAGTTTCCATTATATTAAAAATGAAAATTTGATGTGATTTTAATGAAATGAGAGTAGCATTAACACTTTTATTTGCGAATCCTTTTGTTTAATTTTTAAAACACATATTATTTGATTTCCTTAGGTGGCATTTGGTTTATGAAATCGAAATCGGAATAGGAATGAAATAGAAAATAAACAGTTTTATTTTGTTTGATCACTGAAATCAAAGAAAGAATCAGTGTTACAGTGTTTGGTTTACAATTGGAATGGAATGAAAAACACTGTATATTACCTTAATACCTCTATTTTCAATTCAAAAACTCATCTACATCTACATCTACATCTACATCTATATATATATATTTAGTATTTATATAAAAACTTCACTCCACACGTTACCATCGACATATAAAGCAAAGCAACACAAGATTGTCATGCTATTATATTCACCTGCATTTTTATAATCTGGCCATCCGTATGAAGATCCAAGAAAATACTGATTTTCAATATATATGAAATGCTGAGCAGTTCTGATTGCTTGAATGTATGCTGCTTGAATGCTTCTATCTATTGTCAAATCTTTAGCAAAATTAAGATTCTGTGATTACAACCAAATGGCATTATCAATTTTAGCATGTATATTTCTGGCTGAGTGACCAGACAAAAATAAAGAGATCAATATCATAAATTATTAAGCAATCAGATGAGATACAAACCAGAGTTTCAGCGATTCTGGGATCTCTTGGAAATCCTTTTAAAGATCCAGAATCAATAGACCGAAAAATCTGCAAAGGAGAGATTAGTCCAACTAGGATTTGATAAAAGAATGAAGCCCAAACAGAAATGTTCTTTTTAAACATACATAAAGAAAATGAATACAACTTTTCATTATGAATGGAATTTGCATTATCAACCTGAACGTGCCAATTTTCAGGATCGCCTTCACTAGTAGCCCACAATTTTCTGTCCTCCTCAGGAACATGTGTACAAACATGCTTATAAGATAGAGTACCATCTCTTGAAGGCAAGGAAGGGCTAAGTATCCATGAAATACGCTCTATTTTTATTAAAGAATCATCTTGCCGATGGGAGACTCTTTTCCTCAAAAGCAATCCTAGCTCTGTCCATTTTGATGATTTCCTCCAACGCTGCTCGAAGTTTAAAAGAACATCATATGCGGCTGGCCCATCAATTCTACAATGCAAGTCATGCCATGGTTGCCTTGGAGCCTTTGTTCCAGCCTGATTGCGAAAATATATTTTGTAAATAATAAAAGAAAGAAAGCAAGAAACCTGAGAAATAGCCAAATAGCTCAGCAGTCTTACGACATCAGTATCGGGACCTTTTCTTTTCTCTTTTTCTTATTGATAGAAAACAGGAGACCTTCACATCTACTAATATATTCAAAAAATGAATTTTCATCTCTACGTTCCAATGAAATACACTCATATTGTTACAAATAAAAATGAAATACTTATTTTATTATTATTATTATTATAATCATACACATAGACTAATATCCATAAATTATGAAATAAATGCTAAACAAACCTGGATAAAAATAAAATAACTACTTACAGGAACCGTGGGCTGGTGGAAATCACCCTCAAAAACAGTGTCAAGGTCATGAAATAGCCTGTGCTCGGGCGTATCATAACGTCCATCACAAAGATCAAGACCTCCAAGAAATGAAGTTATCTTGCGGTTATTTCCAAACCCTTGTGTGTCCACAAGAACACATTTTTGATGATGTGTGAAGAGAGTACCAACAACCTGTACAGCCAGTAAAATTCAGCAAATTCATAGAATCCAATTCATGCTACAAATATGTTACTTTAAGCAAGATATTCAAGACGTCATTTAATAAAACAATGGACACCAGATATTAAAATGTTAATTAGAAAATTAGAAGATGATCAAAACAAAGCCTGCCTGTTGCTTAATGTAGCTTAGCTTACTGCTGGCATAGCGAGGCGCCAACACACATATCACAGAAGAATGCTTGAAAAACTTCCGCGTCTCTTCATCATGTGTCTGCATCACTCCGGTCTGCACCCAAATGCCCAATTCCACAAACATTATTCAGTCCACAAACCAACATAGCATAAAGTACCCAACATAAGCACTCAATTCACATTCAAAAAAGTATAATAAAAGCAGACCACTATAACATTACAACAAGCATAAATGAAAATTTAAGGAATTCATGTCTTAAATCAGGACGGTAATAAAGTAAAGATTTTTTATTGCAATACTGACCACTTCACAGTGGAAAATATAATAAAAAAAGATAAGCGAAACATTACAACAAGCACAAATTAAAATTTAAAGAACCCATGTGTTGAAACAGAGCAGCAATAAAGCACAGATTCTTTTAGTGCAATGCTGACCGTATTAATAAAGAACTTGTCGTGTGAAGTCTTATCATCCCAAACCAACAACAAGACTCGTACACCTTCTTGAGACTTGTACTTGAGCAATTCACCAAGATTCAAATCCCCACCTCGTGGTAATGGCCTAGAAGGCTCTCTAACGAGTTTTATTTTATGATAAATTGACCAACCAGTAATATAAATCAAGTGATGTGCCTCCGAAATAGCATAACAAATATCTTCCCAACACTTCTCTTGCCTATAAACCTTCCCTTCGTCCAACTTAATCTCCGGTAACATCCCGTCCGGCACGTGAGCATCTTGATACAACCTCACAGAGTTTCCATTTCTCAACGGGAAGTACGTGCGTGTCACGCCCTTATGCTCAGGATCAGCCGCAATGCTACGCTTGTACACTGGATTCTTCTCAAAAGGTATGAACGTCATCTCAAGCCGAATAGCCGAATCGGGTTTGGGCGGATTTCCGGAGGACCCAAGAATTGGGAACCAACCCTCGATTTTTTCGCCGGTAGAAATTTTATGGGCAGATATTTTGGCGGTTCCGATCAACTGAGAACCTAAAACATCGTCATCTTTCACTTGAAATTCAAGTTCACTCACTGGGTGAGCGAGTTGGATTATGAAGTGTTCATTCCATTGTGGGTTCTTTGCGTTTTTTATAACACGCGTTCGAGCTACAACGGCTTGAGGAACAGAAACTGTGACATATGGATCGCTGGTTATGATTTTCGACGTATGGTGGTGTTTATCCTGCCCAACACCGTCTCCTTCACCGTCACTAGTCGCACCACTATGACTACGACCGCATTTGAAAGTGTCACAAGCGGTGAAGAAACGGCGGAAATGTTCGGACGTGATGTCCATGTTGGGTAAACGACGGGCTTCGATGATTTTGAGGTCGAGATCTCCATGGAGATAGATGGGTTGATCTGCAGACTCGTTGGGCATGGTGGATAAGAACAGAAATTCCTGTAGAAACAGCAATTTATACAGAAATTCCTGTAGAAACAGCAAATTATAGAAAAGGAGGGACTAAGATCTTGAGAAAAAAAGGGGATAGTTGGAGTTTGAAGAAAAGCGAGCTTTTGGGTTGCTTTGCTTTGTAAGTTGTAACAAATGAGTTTCAGTTCCAGTCCTCGTGGGGCCTTAGATATTTCGGTTAAATTCAATTAATTAATTTTGAATAAATTAGCGACAGGAACAAATACAATACATTACACAGGTAAATTTTAGTGAATCATATGTGATTTTTTTTAAGAAAAAAATAATAATATCCATCCTTTACCCAAATAACTTAATTATTAAATATTATTTTATTTATAACCTAGGTAAAAAAATTTATATTTATTTTTATATAATATTAAAATATATATATTTATTTAATTATAAAAAATTAAATAAATATTTTTTCTAAAAATAATTAAAATTAAAATTTTATATATTAAAATATTATGTTATATAATTAAATCAATTAATATTAAAATTATATTTGAATTATTGATTTTAATTGATATAATTTATACTTTTAATTTAAAATGAACTATATCACAAACTATTAAACGGATAATATTATAATTTAATTAATTTTGATGTACAAATAATTTATCTTTAATTATAATCCATTTATATTTTATATTATTATTATTATAAAAATAAATAATATCTTCTTATTTTTATTATATATTTATTTTGATAATTTTAATAGCATATTTTTTAAAATTAAATTAATTTTATTTATATTTAATAAATTTTTTTTTTGTATTTTATATTTTCATACCATTGCCCCAATAATAATCATCCTATATAGTTGTTAATTATACGGTGGATTAAGAAAATGGATAAAGTTATATTATTTATTAATCATGTTATAAATTTATAAGAATTTTTTGAGGTTAATAGGGTGATTGGTAAATGATAAAAAAAAAATCTTATAAATTTTGTTATGTCCTTTTTTTCGATCAAGAGTGAAAACAAAAATTTAATGTTAATTTTATAAAAACAATATGATATGTATATATATATATATATATATATAATACCTTAAAAAATTTATAACTATAATGCATAATTCATGTACCCAACAAAATATTTATAACACCTTAAAAAGTTTATAACTATAAAAATAACTGCACAATTCATATAAATTTCTTTTAACAAAAAAGTATCTTATCCAAAAGTTTTACATTTAGACGGAACACATGCATCATAGAAAGGAGCCATGGCCCCTTAGTTAAATTATTATTATTATTATTATTATTATTTGCTGCTATTCTAAAAACAATTACTTAATACACATATTATTTAATAATAATTAAAAAAAATACAAACATACATGATAAATGATGTCATGATACACCTAATCACCAAAAAAAGAAAAAATTATGGATCCATGGAAAAAAAATCTAAAAATAATTAACAACTAATGTTTTATCCCTAAATCAATATGTACTATCAATTTGAGGGAGAAAAGAACTGCATTAATAAATTGTTATTTATTTTTGTGTATTTATAAAAGTAAATAAAATCTCACTAATATTTTTAATATATAAGTTTAATTTAGTTCTCTATTATAATATTAACGCATATTTTTTTATTAAAAGTTACATACAGGATGATACATAATTATTTAATTTCATTATTTTAATTTAATTATTAAAAATTTCATAATTTTTTTTAAAAAGATTACATTAATTTTATTATTAATTATAAATAAACATTTTATTTATGTAAACTTAGTCAAATATAATCTTATTATTTATAAAAATTAGACACTATAAGTGTTCATTTTAATACATTTAGTAAACTACGTACTTATTTTAATAAATTATAAAATTAAAATTATTTATTTTTCGTACTAATAAGAATAGTCGTGTCTAATTTATAAATTACATAACCAAAATGCTTAGTTTGAAAAATTATGAAACCTCTTGTAAGTAACTTAATAATTTTGAGACTAATGTTCTCGTTTGATCAAAATTATGTGACATTTAGAATCTTTTGCCTATTTTTTATTATGCTAAAATGAATTTTTTTGGTACTTAATTTTAGAAATATTACATATTTAAAAGACATTATATTTGTGAATTTTACTTTCAAAAATATTATTAGGTGCTTATTATTTGGACAAAATATTAAATTATTGTTTCGCTATTCATTATATTTATTTAATATTAAATTTTAATCAATTTTATATTGTTGAATGTTGTTAGAATATTTTTAAAAAATATATTAATTTATGTAATTTTGTATTTATTTTTGTATACAAATATTGCAAGTTAATAAAATTAGATAATAATATCTTCAACTAAGAAAAAGTTTATTTATAATAACTTAGCACCAAGTCATTTGATATATAATGATAAGTTAAGAAAAATAGAATAAATTATTACCTATAATAATTTATCATAAATAAAATATTCATTAAATAAACATAAATACATATATATTATTTTTTATATTTACAAAAATCATCAAAAATTTAACATAAATTATAGATGCATAAAAAATAATGGTCTAAAAACCACATATTTTTACTTTTAAATATAATTAATTGATGAGGTAATTTAAGAAAGATTTAATGGTTTAGAAATTCAAGGGCTTATGTTATGCAATTTAGAATAACTCCATATATAGATGATATCATGAATGAAATGTAATTTTTATTTATTTTTTATTAATAAAATTATTGTAAACGATAATGAATGGATAACATCTATTAAGAGGACTGAGTTGGTGATAATAATAATAATGAAGAAAGGGACAAGTGGGACAAACGATAATGGGTGGAAAAGCAGATATGGTACTATTAAACTTTTATTCATAGGTGCTCGATACATTTAACGTGGAATACATCGTTTAAGAATATAAAAATGATAATTATTATAAAAAATTATAAATTATTTATTTTTTTAGAAATAAAATATTATTTAATCTTTAGATATTATTATTATTATTATTATTATTACTTTAATATTTTCTTAATTATTTTTTTAAATAAAAAACATTATTTACATAATTTATATTATTATTAATAATAATTTTTTGAACTAAATTCGTACTAAAATTTTCTTTTATCTTTTTTAATAGTTTATATTTTATCAAATTTTAATTATTTGATAATAAAAATAATATTATTATCAATTCAATTTTTTAAATTTAAAGAATTAGAAATTATCTTTTATTATAATTTTTAATGATATTAGTTTATATAATTTTTTATTTATTTATGAGTAATAATATTGCAAGTTATCAAAATTAGAGAAAAATATATGAATTATTTTATACAAAATGATAAATATATTATCAACGTCGATCTATATAAATAATATATGTAGTTTTTAATTTATTATTCAAATTTTAAAAACGAAATTAAATCTTAAACATACTCTCATGATATTTTGATTTGTATTTTCTAATATAATAACATAAAAAATAAATATAGATATGGATTCAATAAACAATAATATAAATTTTTATCATTCATAACAATGAAATATTTATGGATAGTTAATTATGTTTGCTCATATTATTTAGATTATTAAAGATATAAATTGATATTTATTAATTGTTTTTAACTTTTTGGTATGAAAGTTTCATCATGCAAGACCTAAATTATTTTTGTTTAATATTAATTAAATAATATCCTTAGGCATGACCTACTAATTAATCAAATATTAAATTTTAGCTTTATTTTTAAGAAAATTACAAATCATCTAATCACAATTTTAGACAGAGTTAGTTAATTAAACTTTATTCAAGGTTTTTAAATTAAATTTAAGAATTTAATTATTTGATTATTAACTTTTAAGTTTTAAAATCATTACTGAAAATATGTTGTCAATACATTTTCGAATAATAGTTTTTATAAAATCTTTTTAAAATAAAGTTTCACTATAACTACCGTGGAATTGTATTAACAAATAAAAGAGCACTACTTTAAATCAGACTACATAATTAAACCTTAAAATTTAATTTTTGGATTTAAGTTTGTAATGAAAAATAATATATTTCTCTTTAACATCCTTAATATAAAAATCTTGAATAAAAATAAAATAAATTTATTTTATAGAAATGTTTTACTTATTTAATATTTTGTAAACATAACAACGTTATTATTATATTATATTTATAAATATCCAACCATGTTAAATTTAATCACACACAAATTAAATATAACATATAAAATAACTGTAAATAATTCATTTTAAAATTATATCTCAAAAGAATTTTTACAGAACTATAATGCTAATTTTATTGCTAGAAAACCTCCAAACAAATTTGTATTTCTGTTTAATAAATCAAAACTAAAAATCTACGAAAACATGACTAATTATTCTAAAAAAAAAGAACTTTAAAACTATAAAAATTTGAGGGATGATTTTTACTGGTCATTTTATAAGTGAGGAAAAAGCCAAAAAAGTGAAAAAATATATTAAAAAATGGTTTTGAATGCGTTTGGATAGGTTGGTACTTGTGTTGGGGGGCGAGATTTATGGTAGATGGGCATTGTGCATGCGGGACTCAGCACGGGCATGTGCCAGCTGCGTGCGAGCGTATGTTAGCTATGCGCGAGGCGCGCACGAGACTTAAATTTTTGACATTTATGACTGTTTTGGCCTATTTTGTCTAATTTTTCTATTTTTTTTTATTTTTTTCTCAACAAATTTATGATATATTGCCTCCAGTATTTTTCTTCGAGTCTTTAAGTTATTTTTGAACTAAAATACCTGAAAAATAATAAAAATACTAATGATTCTGAAAAAAAATATATATAAAATATGATAAAATTATACAAATATAAATCTATTTAATTAATTAAAGTATATTAAATTGTTATAATTTTAGTATTTTTTTAATTACTCATCAATAAACATAAATACACATATAATTCGTTTCCATTTTTACAAAATTCATAGAAAACACCTAGGATAAAATACAGTTGCATCAAAGTACAAAAGTATTTAAATAATAATATAATTCTTTTATTTTCAAAACATGAATAGTTAATCGATGTATTATTTTAAGAATATTATTAAAAAAAATTGTAAACTATTTTCTTTCTAATACGTGTCTCATACATGTAAGAACTAAAAATTAAAAGGATTTAGAAGGTTATTATAATTAATAATTAATATATATATATATATATATATATATATATATATATGAATATCAAATGTTGACGAAAATTACTCTATTTATCATATTTATTTATTTATTTTATTATGTATTATATAGTAATTAATTTACCGGTCATATCATATAAAAAATCATGAAATTTATTTTGATAAACTGTCAAAGGAATTATTTTTTATATATATAATAAACCATTGCTTATATTATAAGTTGTTAAATTGTAAAAATAATAATAATATAAAATTAATCATGAAAATTTCTTGTAGGATTTAATATTTTTTATTAAATGAAAAAAATATTATTGTGTATAATACATTTTCACTTAAAGTACTCGTATTTCTCATTGGTTGGAAAATTATTAAAAAAATGAAATTATTTTTTATTTATTGTTACATATAATATTAATAAAGTAGTAATTTTATAAAAAATATGATATCCAGAGTTGCAGCCACTTTTATTACTATACTACAATATTATAATGGTGTATAAATTGTTTATTCCATACTTATAATTATTTAAACTTTAGTAATTGGGTTTTTGATATTTACGCCTAATGGTTGTGAAACTAAAAATATGAAGTGTAACAATATCAAAATTATTATTTTTAAATCAAATTCTTTTTTTTTTAATTTTGAAATCTAAAGAATTTCTAGAGTGAGTGTTGGGATTGATCATATTTGCATAAAGAGAAGTTAGAGAGAAATCAAAACAATTAATTGAAAGTGTGTATCTCTTAGGGAATCAATGTATATATAGAGTTTTACCCGTACAAGTATTGATTACATAGAGTATACACATGTAAGTGTGTCAGGAAAAACAAAAAGGTAAAAACAAGTATATTCATAAACTGGGGTCGACCACCCTACAGCTCGAAATGATGGTCGATCTAATAAATACAAAAGTTGGCTTAGACAGGTCCCTCTTACGAGTGTGTTGTGGGTGCGGTCTAAGAAAGTTCCTTTGGGATGATTTGTCCATCGGCTCGTGCTGTCAGGCGGGCTAAGCTCCAAGTCGATCCATAAGTCTAAAAATCCAACCCTCTACTATTTTAGCTCGAGCTTTGAGCTGAGGTGGAAGAGTAATACCCAGGTAGTGAATTTGAAACATTCAACTCTCCTAATAAATGCATGTCAGTTGATTGGAAAGAGAAAATGTGGGTCTCTATATAAAGATGTCCTTAGGCTAAGCCTTTTCATCATTTCCTACACATCAAACAAAAGTAAAGAGAAAAAACTCTATGTTGCCACAGTTCGCGCCGTAAAAGGGTTTTCAGTTCGGTGGTAATCCCTTCTTCTCGTACCTTGCCCCATTTTTTTTATGTTTTGCGATATTTTGTAGACAATGCATAGAGAAGAGACCTCGAGCTTAGGCTCATAGGAGAGCCCACAATACCCCAACGCAAGTGGTGCCTCGAGGTCTTCCAAGACAAACTCTACAAGCGAAGAAAGTCAATCTCAGCCTCAATCCCCTACCTCTATCACTTATCCTTAGGAAGTTCCAAAAATTAGGTTGAACATGCCCTAGACTCAGATATCAATGTCTAGGACATGAAGGAAGAAAGTGAGGAACATAGGGTCTGGGGAACCTACAGGCCATACCAAGGGTTGGTAGGCCAAAATTAAGACCAGTGGACTATCACCTCAGGAAAAGGAGAGGTTGAGGAAAACATACAACATCCTATCCTCAAATAATGATTCCATTGATGGGGGCTTGTGACAATGACAAATCTCTAACCAGGTGGACGATCTTTCACAATAAAGCTCTATGGTTGGGGCTGAGGCTCCCATATACTCTCTCATAAGGTGATTTTTGGTTAGGACTCAGCTCGTATCAGGTCAACTGATGCCTAATGGGTGGAGGTATCTGCTCTACCTTATAGTGATATGCCAAGAGCTCGAGATGAATTTGGAGATGCATGAGTTTAATGAGGCCTATATCTTGAAGCAGAACCCAATAAACCCAAGGAGGGTATACATGTCAGTAAAATAGGACCAAGGTATAAATGTGTCCCTCCTTAAGAATTAGAAAGAATATTTCTTCTATCTTAGGCCGGTGGGAATCTTCTACTAGTGGCACAAGGTTGATAAGGAGCATCTAAAATGAAACTAAGGTAGTGATAAGGAATATGGGTTCCTTCATCATGACCTTGAGTTTGGATGCAAAGCAACCACTGACTGATATCCATAACTATATCTCTAAGAGAACCCTATTGAGGCATTCGTTAAATACCTCGCTCTTTGTGGCATGCTGGCTGATGAGGTGGGGTTTGGTGGAGCCCTCCATAGGATTATCTGTAGGGGAAGGTTTGAGGTGGTTGTTGACGATGGTGAACTAGCCCTGAGACTTCAACCTTTTTCATCTCTTTTATTTTTTTGTTGCTATCTTATGAAAATAACACCTCATGGACCTTGTTTTGTAGATATTATGGAGTTCAATGCCACCTCTCTTTTGACTCGACTAAAGGGTAAGGTCATTTCCTCATAGGTGAGCTCCCAAAAGAGTACACCTCCCATTTTTGGGAGGGACTCCTCCAAAGGTAAGAAGATGAGAAAATCATCTAGGCAAGAAAGTATCTTTATCCCCTCTAAAAGGAAGAGGAAAATGACCATCAATGAGCCCACGCTTAACCCGAAGCCATTTAATGTCTTTGAGCCTTTATCCACGTCGCAATACCAACACATTTCACCACTTCCCAGTTCGGGTCCTAAAGAATCTGACCACCCTGCATGGGATTCGAGGAAGGGGAAAGATGTCGTCAATGATCTTACCATCGACATGGATGGGGTGGTTTTACATCAGGGCTTGGTGCTAGAGCAACTTGATCATTACGTGCTTCATCATCCCATCGAAGCTTATGAGAAGCAACTCGAGGCCATATGTGAAGATACAAGCTCTGAGATTGTCATCCATCGCCATATGTACCAAGTGTGTTAATCCTACCTCGCTTCTTATGTTTATAATAATAATTTGTGTTTTCACAAGTTTGACCTCGCACACGTTTTTTTCTTTCTTTTAGTTGAAGCTACTTTACAAGTTTGATAGGGCTCAAAGTGTGGGGAATTTAAAGCATGAACTGGCCCAAGAAAAATAGGGTCATGCCTCCACTCGAGCTAGGTACACAATTTTGTTGGCGAGGACTAATAATTGGGAGGGCGAGACTATAGATAAAGAGGAAAAACTGACTAAGGCCACCATCGAGATGAATGAAAACTCCAAATGTCTTAATGAGCTCGAAGAGGCTCAAAGAAAAGCCAAGGGTGAGATTGAGGAGGCCCAAAAAAATTTAAGGCTATGATTGAGGTATGTAATCGTAAATTGGCTAAGTCTAAAGAGAAAACAAAGGTCGAACTTGATGCAATGGCCAAGCAACTCATCTCGAGTTTCAAGATTGGGTATGAGTTGGCCATGGAATCCTTTAAAATGGAAGCCAAGAAGAGGGACCTGAGGGATTACTACTATCATATTCTAGATATTCTGGTCACTCCCTAATACATGCCTATGAAATCTCAAGAGAGGGACGAGGAGGAAGGCTAAGAGTCTGGTGAGAGTGATGATGGAGCTAAGGTGACATGTGTAGAGGGTATGGACATGACCATTGATCTTTATGGCTCAAGCATACTGTTGTAATATATTTTAGGGCCTATAAGCTTTTTAAATTTTTCGAGCTCTACGTTACTTCTACTTGTGTGGTCATGAGCTCAACCTTCTTTGTAATCTTAACTTTATTAATGAAAATTCAATTTGTCTGCACAATTGTACATTTATGTCATTTGTATTATATATTTATGATGTTGACTCATACACTTGTTTTTGGGAAACGTGTCACCATTCATATTCTTAATATCATCCCCTATAAAAGGGGGTTATGGACACTTGTTAAATCCAGGCAATAAACATAGTTTCCAACTCCTTCTCCATCTTTTTTGGTCAAACTTTATAGATTCTAATCGAGCTAACATAATTTAGTTTGAGCTTTGAAAGTGGAAAATGGTATGCTTAAAAGCGTGGTTAGAAAACTAGAAGTCGAGGTATTCAAACTTGAAGGAAAGTTAATACTTTTTAGGAGACCAAGTGTGAGCTCATTTCTTATAAACAACAATTATCCTAAATTCAAGCTTGAGAGATGAGGACCCTAACTAAAATGGCTGCCCTTATGGATAGGGAGTCTTATTGGGCAAACTTCTATATGAAGTGATCTGAATGAGTGTTCCTCATGGTGATGAAGGTCGTTGAAGAATTGTACCATGTTGTGCTCGCATTGAGGTCTATCCATCCCGAAACAATGGCCAGTGCACAAAAGAAAATCATCAAGATTCTGGCCAAGCTATTTCCCTTGGTTGAGGAAACAAATGACCTTGACACCGGTCGTGTGTCTAAGTGTTTGAGGAATTTTTAATTTCATGGGACTAGGCTATGTATTAATAAATCTTTAAGATCATTGTAAGCTCGAGCGATAAGTTTTTTTAAATAAATCTTCCCATACTAGGCCAATACATATTTCCATTTTCATGTTTTGGACCAAG
This sequence comes from Hippophae tibetana, assembly GCA_037013495.1. Lineage (NCBI taxonomy): Eukaryota > Viridiplantae > Streptophyta > Magnoliopsida > Rosales > Elaeagnaceae > Hippophae > Hippophae tibetana. The sequence continues at coordinate 78,653,533 of CM072812.1, read as the reverse complement.
GTGGATGAATCATGGACTTTTGTAAGTGTTAGGGTGCTCTACCTATTTCTTAACCAAGGTGATCTTCTTATGACATATAATAGTGAGAGAGGGAGCTCTACATGGTTCCTAACCCAAGTTCTTAGCTCTTCCTTTACTATTATAGCACCAACCTAGTTCCTGATCGAGAAGATCAACTCGTGACTTTTGAAAGTGTCAGGGCAGTTTACCTGGTTCTTAATCAAGGTGTTCAACCTATGACATATAATAGTGGGAAAGAGAGATATACCTAGTTCTTGATCGTGGTGCTCAACTCTTCCTTCACTTTAAAGGTGCCAATTTGGTTCCTGACCGAGATGATCAACTCATGACTTTTCCAAGTGTCAGGGCGCTCTACTCGGTTCTTAACCAAGGTGATCAACCCGTGACATATAATAGTAGGAAAGGAGCTCTACTTGGTTCCTAACCAAGGTGCTTAGCTCTCCCTTCATTGTTAAAGTGCCAACCTATTTCCTAACCAAGGTGATCAGCTTGTTACTTTCACAAGTGTCAGGGCAGTCTAGCTAGTTCTTAACCAATGTGATCAACCCGAGACATATAATAGTAGAAAAATTCTTTGAGAGAATCATTTGTTAAAGGAACCTACTTCATATGCATGCATATAATGATGCTATATGTAAGTAGTAAATTAAGATATTTTAGAGGTAGTATTTTTTTTAAGTGTCTGGCATTCCAGTTTGTTCCATCCTCATCTTCTTCAATGCTTCTCAATAAGTAGGCCCTTTCTAGTGTTGTCTCAATTATTTGATAAGGTCCTTCCCAATTTGCACCCATTTTACTGGCCATCCATTCCTTCTTGCTAGGGAAAACCCTTATGAGAATCCAATCATCCATGAAAAACAATTTGAAATGCACGACCTTGTTGTAATAATCTGATACTTTTATTTTCTACTTGATTATCTTCTTCAAAGCTTCATTCTTTTTTTCCTCGGTAAGGGCCAACTCAATTGCTCTACTTGCATCGTTCTGTTCTTCTATTAGGGCCTATCTTACAATGGGTACTATAACTTTAGTTGGTATTATTTCTTTAGTCCTATAGACCAGGGAAAATGAGGTATCATTAGTGCTCTTCCGAGGGCTAGTCCTGATAGTACCTAATGCCCTAGGCAACTTCTCAATCCATCTTCCTTTTGCACTCTCAAACCTTTTCTTTAGTAGGTTGATGATTAATTTGTTGGAAGAATCTACTTGACCATTGGCTTGGGGATGATATGGCATTGAGTGACATATCTTGATGTTGTATTTGATGGAAAAATCCTTGATGTTACGACTTGTAAATTGCCTCTTGTTATCGGTAACAAGCTCCTTAGGTAGACTACTAACAAATTATAGAATTCCAGATAAATCAAATCACCTTTTCCTCATGTATTCGTCCTAGAGATTCCACTTGAATCCATTTAGAAAAAAATAATCAGTGGCACTAGTAGAAGCTTCTTTTAAACCTTTTGATGAGTGCTCAAAAAGCACTAAAATAACCATGATTTTATGTACCTTAATTGATTAAAAATACATATATTTATATGTTTTATCATATATTTATATAAATTTGTCTTTTTCGGAATCACGGGTATTTTTATTGTTTTTCAGGTATTTTGGCTTAAAAATGCAATGTAAAGACTCAAAGAGGAATATTTGAAGCAATACATCACAAATATATCAACAAATAAGTGAGAAAAGGTCAACAAACATGGAAAAATCGGACGAAATGGGTCGAAAAGGTCAAAAATGTCAAAAAGACGGAAATTGCGCGCCGCAGCCCAGCCGTGCGCGCAGCCCAGCGCCCAGCCGCGCGCGCCCCAGCGCCCCATTCCGCGCGCGCCCGCGCGCGCTGGCACTGTTCACGCGCGCCGAGCTGCGCGCAGCGCCCCAGCAGCCCCCCTCCGCGCGCCCAACGCGTTTTCGCCCCATTTTTCACGTGCAGCCGCCCCTGTGACGTCATGCTGACGTCATTGATGACATCAGCAATTCCAATACGCGTTTTTACATTTTTTAATATTTTTTTAACATTTTTTTACTCATTTTTTCTCTCCATCCTCACCTATAAATACCCCCCTTCCATTCACTTCAAAACACACCTTCAAAACTCACTTCTCTCTCCTTTCTTTCTCTCATTTCTTAGTTTTTAGTTTCTCTTAGTTTCTTTCTAAGTTTCTAAGCTTTTCTTAGTTTTTCTCTTAGTTTTTAGTTCAATTCTCTTAGGTTTAGTGTTCTTCTCTTTTTGAGAGGAACTTGTAATGTTTTTGTAATAATTTAGATTTTTGATTCAATATATGGAAGTGCAAATTCCGCTCGGAGGTTTTCTAGCAACGGGAATAGCGTCGAAGTTCTGTAAGGATTTTATTTTCTTTACAGTTATTTTTATGCTTTATTCTTACATGTTATATTCAACTTGTCTGTGGTTAAATTTAACTATGCTAGCTGTTTAGTAAAAATGATGTAATAACGACGTTGTTATGCTTGCGAAATATTAAATAGGTAAAAATCTTTAAAATGAATTGATTTTGTTTTTATTCAAGATTTTATATTAAGAATGTTAGAGAGAAATATATTATTTTTCATTACAAACTTAAACCCGAAAATTAGATTTTAAGGTTTAGTTATCCGGTCTAATTTAGAGTAGTGCTCTTTTATTTGTTGGTACAATCGCCCGGTAGTTAGAGTGAAACTCTATTTCAAAAGTTTTTATAAGAATTATTATGTGAAAATGTATTGACAACATGTTTTCAATAGTGGTTTTAAAACTTGAAAGTTAGTACTCGGATAATTAAATTCTTAAGTTTAATTTGGACACCTTGAATAATGTTTAAATTGTCTAACCCCACCAAAGGTGGCATTTAAATGGTTCATTTTCAATCTCTTAGAAAAAGGAATTAATTTAATTAAGCATATTAGTTATCAACCCCACCCATAGGTGTTAATTGATTTGTTTAGTTAACAAAGAATATCTAACCCTACCAAAGGTGGTATTTATATAAAAAAGAGAGAATCAATAAAATATCAATTTATATCTTTAATAACCTAGTTAATATGAGCAAGCATAATTAATTTAGTTATTATATCCATAAATACTCCGCTAATATAAATGATAAAAATTTGCATGAATATTTATTGAATCCGTATATATGTTTATTTTTAGATAATTATTTATTGAATTTGTATCTATGTTTATTTTTATGTTATTAGACTATATTTAATTAATCTGTATATATGTTTATTTTATGTTATTAGATTAGGAACACAAAAACCAAACTATCGTGACAGGATGTTTAGGATTTAATTTCGTTTTTAAAAGTTTGAATAATAAATTAAAAACCACATACATTCCTTCCTTAGATCGACCTTGGGAGTATACTTATCATTTTCTTCGAAATGATTCGTGCACTTGCGAGAGTTTTATAAATATTAAAACCAAAGTATTTGCGGGAATCGGCGATGCCGGTTTTCGTTCATCAAGTTTTTGGCGCCGTTGCCGGGGATTTGGTCATCAAGTTTTTGGCGCCGTTGCCGGGGAGGAATAGCGTTTTTAAATTATTTATCAAAATTTTAAAAACATTTTTGTGCTGTAAATAATTGTGATATTTTAATAATAATCAAATTTCAAAATTCATAATAAATAAAAAAATAAAAATAAAAAAATAAAAAAATAAAAAAATAAAAAATAAAAAAAATAATAATTTTTTTTTTTTTTTGTAAAATAATTTAGAAATTTGAAATTTGAAGTAAAAAAATTTACCGTTCATAAATAGTAAAAAAAAAAAAAACAAAACAAAGAAAAAAAAAAAAAATTCAAAATTCAAAATATAAAAAATTTTTAAGTTAATAAGAAATAATATAGCGTGAATAGTAAAATAAAATTACCGTTCATAAAAAAAAAAAAAAAAAAAAAAAATTCAAAAACTTAAATTTCAAAAAAAAAAAGTTTTAAGTTAATAAGACATTATATAGCGTGAATAGTAAAATAAAATTACCGTTCATAAAAAAAAAAAAAAAAAAAAAAAAAAAAAAACATTACTTGAATTTATACTTAATTAACTAACATGAAAAGTAAAAATCTAAGGGAGTTCTGTCTAGGAGACTAGTTCTTGGAAGCCTTTGTGCCACTAGTCTTTCCTGGGAACGTTGCTCTGGCTAGGAGAATGGTATTTAAGGTGCCGTTTGCACCACCATTCTTTCCTGGGAGCACTCTTGGTTAATACTAATTATGTTACAAAAAAATAAAAATAAAAAAATAAAAAAAAATAAAAAAAATAAAATTTGTTTTTTTTTTAGGGTTTAACTAGTTTTGTTTAGTGTTTTGTATAAAATAACATGTAAATTTTATCTAAATTTTTTTTTTTATTATTTTGTTGACAGGAGTTTTAAATTTACGTTTACAATAGTCTATGCGTGGTAGGAGATCCTTAGGAAACCCCCTTACACCATATGTAAATAAATTTCATAAATTTAAACAAGTGTCAACAAAACTGGATTCTACCCATCAACCTGTTTTTGAGCCAAACATAGAACCAAGTCTTAATCCTTTACTAGAACCAAAAGAAATGGAGGAAAACCAACATATTAGGGAAACCACAATGAAAGAGTTTGCAAGACCGGTAATAGGCACGGCAACTGCCGCTATCCAGTTGGGGGAGGCTGCTCGGAATTACGACCTTAAAAATATTCATTTTTCTATGCTTCCTTCCTTTTATGGGTTACCTAATGAAGATTCTCTTTCCTTTATGAGAGATTTCTATGCTACGGTCCAAACATTCCCCCTCGGTATTCTAAACGAGGATCAACTTAGGATGAGATGTTTTCCCTACACTCTAAAGGATAAGGCCAAAGCTTGGTTGATGTCACTTCCCCCAGGTTCTCTGATGACATGGGGTAACATTTACAATAAATTCATGGGAAAATTCTATTCCCATCAAAAAACATCAGAGTTGAGAGGAAAGATTGCTACTTTCTCTCAGATGGATGGAGAACCATTCCATGAAGCTTGGGATAGGTTCAAGATGTTTCTCACTCAGTGTCCCCATCATAGCTTTCCCCTGCAGTTGCAGAACCAATTCTTTTACGATGGACTTACACAACAATGTCAGTTCATTGTCGACAACGCTGCAGGAGGAGCAATAGGAGAAAAAACTGCCTCAGAGACGTATAACCTCTTTGAGATGTTGGGTGCTAATTCCCAACAGAAAAGCTCCCGAGTGAGAAAAGCTGGAGTTCATGAAATCGACTCCAGTAATGAAGTTCAACAACAACTTGTTCAACTGACTAAGCAAGTTGCCCTTCTCGCTACACAAACCAACACCAATAATGATCAATATGGTTTGTATAGCAACATGGGACATGGTACTGAAGCCTGTCCATATCAAGGAGAAACAACTGGACCTGAACAGGTCAATGTGTTGGGAGCATATCAACAGAGACCAAGGTTTGATCCCAATTCAAATACCTATAATCCTGGGTGGAGAAGTCATCCAAATTTCTCTTGGAGGCAAAACAACCCTCCTTTCACTCAAAGCTCAAACCAGGCAGGCCAGCAATTCCACCCACCTATTCCAAGAAGCATTCCCAATAAACCAACCTTGGAGGACAACTTGAATTCTTTTATTCAAGTCTGTAGGGATAACCAATCTAAAACCAATCAAAGGTTGGACTCTGTGGAAGCTTCTATCAAAAAGGTGGAAGTTCAAGTTGAACAGTTAGTTGAACATTTGCAAAAAGGCAAAGACTAATTTGAAACTTAAATGAATTCAATGAAGAGGAGACATTGAGTTTTTCATTCTGCAATCTCCAAGCAACGTCTAACTAGAAGACGATAAATTTTAGTCCTGTATGGGAGGTCACCCATTATTGTATTTTCCTTTGTTTTAGTTTGCGTGTAATAAAAATTCAGATGAAATAAAATTCGTTTGTTTCAAAAATTCTGTCCATTCGCTTAAAAAAAAAAAAAAAAAAAAATTTAGGTTCCTTGCACTTTTTGCTTTTAAGTTTTATCAAGTTATAAATATTTCTTAGAGATATCTACTAAAAGCAAAATGTTGATACACAATAGGAGGAGGATCATTTTCAACTACAAACAACCATGGGAGATGCTGAAGATAGGCGGAAAAAGATGAAAGAATATACAATGCCAATCATTGGCAATGTAACTTCCGGTATCCAATTACAAGAGGCTGCAAGAAATTATGAATTGAAAAAGATTCATTATTCTTTGTTACCTTCCTTTTACGGTATCCCTAATGAAGACCCTTTAAATTTCATTCGAGAATTCTATGCTATTGTCCAAACCTTTCCACTACATGCAATTAATGAAGATCAACTTAGGATGAGGTGTTTTCCTTACACTCTCAAAGATAAAGCTTGGTCATGGTTCATTACTCTACAGTCAGGTTCTCTTAAAACTTGGGAGGTAGTCTATGAAATTTTTATGGGTAGGTTCTATTCCCATCAAAAGACTGTTGATCTAAGAACAAAGATAGCAACATTTTCTCAAATGTATGAAGAGCCCTTTCATGAAGCTTGGGAACGATTCAAACTCCTTTTCATTCAATGTCAAAATCATAGCTTTCCATTACAGCTACAAAACCAATTCTTTTACGATGGATTGACACTACAGAGTCAATACATGGTTGATAATGCTGCTGGAGGTGCTGTAGGAGAAAAGACCGCAGAGGAAACCTATAATCTCTATGAGCTATTGGGTTCTAATTCCCAACAAAGAGGTGGTAGAAGGAAAGCAAAGGTCAATGAAGTCGGCTCTGATAATGAGATAACCTTGCAACTTGCTGAATTGACTAAACAAGTGAAATTCCTCACTTCCCACCAAATTTCAAATCAAGAGGTATATGAAGTGTGTTGTTCAATTGGGCATGGTACTCATAATTGTTCAAATACTTGTGATTCTAGTGTCGATGCCATAGAGGAAGTCCAATCTTTTCAAAGGTATCATCCAAACACCTATAATCACCCAGCCTACACCCAATATCCAACACTAAGGTCGGATAACAACCACCCTTACCCACCAAGCCAATCTTTTAAACCAACCTTAGAAGATAGCTTGAATGCTTTTATTCAAGTTAGTCGTGACAACCAATTGATGACTAATCAAAGGTTGAACACCATGGAGGCTTCGGTTAAAAGAATTGAATCTAAAGTTGGGCAACTGGCTGAACAAATGCAAAAGAAAGAACCAGGAAAGTTGCCCAGTCAACCAGAACAAGCAAAGGATGTTAGAACCCTTCGAAGTGGTAAGGTAGTCAATACCAGTTTACCTGAAATCTCTAACAATCTACCTTGTAGTTCAGGTAATAGAGAAGGCGATACTCTAATCTCGCAAAAAGGAGAAACAAGTGTTAAACTTAACAAGCCTTCTGAAAAACTCATTGGGGGGTCATCTAACACCCCCAAAATTCAAAAGACAACAGAACCACACCAGATACAAGTACCTTTTCCCCACCGGTTAAAAGAGTCCAAACAAGATAAGCAATTCAATGATCTTTTTAATATGCTCTCTAAAGTGAATATCAATTTACCATTGTTAGAAGTGATCATGAATGTGCCCTCATATGCCAAGTTTTTCAAAGAGTTGAACACTAAGAAAAGGAGGTATGAACTGAATGAACGAGTAGTAGTATCAGAAATTTCTAGCGCTGTACTTCAGCACAAACTACTCCCTAAGTTGAAAGACCCTGGAAGTTTTATTATAAACATAACTATGGGGGATAGGAAGGTTGCTAAAGCAATGCTTGATTTAGGTGCTAGTATAAATTTGATGCCCTACTCTATATTCTTACAACTCAATCTAGGGGATTTAAAACCCACAACTATGTCCCTTCAACTTGCAGATAGATCTCTTAAATATCCAGAGGGAATAGTTGAGGATGTTTTGGTACAGGTAGACAAACTGATAATACCTGTTGACTTTGTGGTTCTGGATATGCAAGAAAATCCAGCATTGGACAGAGAGCACACAATATTGCTTGGTAGACCATTTATGGCAACTACTAAAACTATTATTGATGTCCAAGATGGAAATTTGACAATGACAGTCTTAGGAGAGACTGTTCATTTTAAAGTTTTTGATTCTTCACCTTTCCCTTCTATTTCTGCCATCGATGAAATATTCGATGTTGATCCTTTGGATAATCTTGTCCAAAACACCTTTTTCCGAACCAGAATAGAAGACAAGCTTGAAACCGTTCTTACACTTGAAAAGGTTGAAGAAGATTTAGATGAGGAAATAAAGGGGTACCTTGAACAACTAGACAATAATGAAGTGATGACAAAATCTAGTACACTTTTAAATCTACCCAGTTCTTCATCTATTAAAGAGGCCAATCCACCTGAACTTGAACTCAAAGACTTACCTGAGCACTTAAAATATGTGTTTTTGGGAGAAGGGGAAACTTATCCAGTGATAATTTCTTCAACCTTGACCAAACCACAAGAAAAGGAACTCATCAAAGTGCTTAAACAGTTTAAGAAATCTATAGGTTGGAGTATAGGGGATATAAGAGGCATTAGTCCAACAATGTGTATGCACAAGATCAACTTGGAGGACGGTGCTAAACCTGTACGAGAGGCCCAAAGAAGACTAAACCCAAACATGCAAGAGGTAGTTAAGAAGGAAATTCTTAAATTATTAGAAGAAGGGATTATCTACCCTATTGCAGATAGTAAGTGGGTTAGTCCAGTGCATGTGGTACCAAAGAAATCTGGGATAACAGTTGTTAAGAATGACAAAAGTGAATTAGTGCCCACTAGAATAATCACTGGATGGAGAATGTGTATAGATTTTAGGAAACTAAATTTATATACGAAAAAGGATCACTTTCCTCTTCCATTCATTGATCAAATGTTGGAAAGATTAGCTGGGCACGAATTTTACTGTTTTTTGGATGGACTGTCTGGATATTATCAAGTACCCATAGCACCAGAAGATCAGGAAAAGACCACATTTACATGTCCTTTTGGGACATTTGCTTTTCGCAGAATGCCATTTGGGTTATGCAATGCCCCTGCCACGTTCCAGAGATGCATGATATCCATTTTCTCGGACATGGTGGAAAAATTCATTGAGATTTTCATGGACGATTTCTCTGTCTTTGGGAACTCATTTGATGATTGCTTACATAAATTGACTTTGGTTTTAGAAAGATGCATTGAATGCAATCTAACCCTTAGTTGGGAGAAAAGTCATTTTATGGTTCAACAAGGGATAGTTTTAGGACATATAATTTCAAACAAGGGTATTGAAGTTGATAAGGCAAAAGTTGAATTGATATCCAAACTACCTCCCCCTACATCTGTGAAGGGGATAAGAAGCTTCTTGGGACATGCAGGATTCTACAGACGATTTATTAAAGATTTCTCTAAAATAAGTCGTCCATTATGTAACTTGCTATCCAAAGATGCTGATTTTGATTTCAACAATGACTGCCTTACTTCCTTTAATACCTTGAAAGATAAACTCACATCTACCCCTGTTATAATGGCACCAAACTGGTCTTTACCCTTTGAAATAATGTGTGACGCTTCTGATTATGCAATAGGAGCAGTCCTGGGACAAAGAGTGGAAAAGCGTTTACATGTCATCTACTATGCTAGCAAAACACTCAATGATGCCCAGATGAATTACACCACCACTGAAAAGGAATTCTTGGCTATAGTATTCTCTTTAGACAAATTTCGGTCTTATTTAGTAGGATCTAAAGTGATTGTGCATTCTGATCATGCTGCTTTAAGATACCTATTAAGTAAACCAAATGCCAAGCCAAGGTTAATCAGGTGGGTCTTACTCTTACAAGAATTTGACCTAGAAATCAAGGATAAGAAAGGCAGTGAAAACTTAGTAGCTGACCATTTGTCTAGGTTGATTTCTGACTTTAATTCTCTTAAAGATGAGAGTAATGACGATATAGTTGAAACCTTTCCTGATGAACAGTTATTTTTCATAGGTCCGAACCCATGGTACGCTGATATTGTAAACTATCTTGCCACTGGTGTTTTGCGACCTAACACTTCATATCAGGAGAAGAAAAGGTTTTTTAAAACTATTAAGGACTATTTCTGGGATGACCCTTATTTATACAAGATTGGTCAAGATCAAGTCATCCGGAGATGTGTACCTGAAGAAGAACATAAGAGCATTCTGACTTTTTGTCATGAACTTCATTGTGGGGGTCATTTTGGAGGAGAAAAGACAGCCCGTAAGATATTACAGTCTGGATTCTTTTGGCCCACTCTTTTTAAAGATGCTCATATGTTTTGTGCACAATGTGATAGATGTCAAAGAACAGGAAACATAAGCAAAAGAGATGAAATGCCTTTGACATCTAATTTAGTTGTTGAACTCTTTGATGTATGGGGGATTGACTTTATGGGTCCTTTTCCCCCATCTAATGGTTTTCAATACATTTTGGTTGCTGTGGATTATGTGTCCAAGTGGGTAGAAGCTATACCCACCAAAACCAATGATGCTAATGTTGTTGTGAAATTCTTGAAAGATTTCATATTCAGTAGGTTCGGAACGCCTAGAGCTATAATAAGTGATGGAGGTAGCCATTTTTGTAACAAACTCTTTGATGGAGTACTAAACAAGTACAACATCACACATAAGGTAGCTACTCCATATCATCCTCAAACTTCCGGTTTAGTGGAAGTAAGTAATAGGCAAATTAAGGGAATACTGGAACGCACTGTGCGTCCTTCAAGGAAGGATTGGGCATTTAAGTTAAATGATGCCTTATGGGCATACCGCACCGCTTACAAAACACCTATTGGGATGAGCCCTTACCGGTTAATCTTTGGGAAAGCGTGCCAGCTTCCAGTTGAACTTGAACACAAGGCTTATTGGGCAATTAAAGAGCTAAACATGGATTTAGATAAAGCAGGTGAAAAACGAGTACTCCAGCTTCATGAGTTGGAAGAAATTAGGAATGAAGCCTATGAGAATGCCAAATTATACAAGGAGCGTACTAAGCGCTATCATGACAAGAGGCTAGTTCCTAAGACTTTTCACCCTGGAATGAAAGTTCTTTTATTTAACTCTCGTTTGAGATTGTTTCCAGGAAAGCTAAGATCAAGATGGGATGGACCATTCAAAATAGTTCAGGTATCTGAACATGGAGTAGTAGAACTATTGGACTCCAAGACACAAAAAACGTTCAAAGTTAATGGCCATCGTGTCAAGCCTTATGTGGAAGAACCAAACAACATTGCTGAAATGGATTGCATTTGGCTGAGTAACCCTTAGCACCAAAAAGATACGTCTTGCTAAGACGTTAAACTAAGCGCTGGATGGGAGGCAACCCATCATGTTAGGTAATTTTTTTTATTGTTATTTGTTTTATTTACTTAATTTTATTGTTTATTTTAGTTTACTTGTATGTGAATAATTTTTAAATTTGTTAAAACTAAAATATTTGTTGAGATGTTAGAAGTTCACAGCGATCTGTCTGTATACACTTTAATGATGAATATGATGGATGCACCTGCATTTCTTCATTACTACTTACACATTCTCAAGAAATAGGTAATCTTTCTCCTCTTTTCTCTTTATCTTTAATTTGCAGTTGTTACATTGAGGACAATGTAAGTTCTAGGTTGGGGGTGGTGAAAAGTTACCATGCTATATATAAAAAAAAAACAATTATCACAAAAATGTATCATATCTTTAAATCAAATTTAAGTAAATAGTTAAAGTCTTTGGTACTGTTAGATTAATTTTTGAAAACATATCATGAAATATTTTGTAATTATTTTTGATAATTAGTTAGTTTTTGTCATAACTAGTATTTCTTGATAAAATGTGGAAATTATATTAAACCCAAAATCGGTGTTTATGAATTTTTTTAGTGGAGACTACCCTTGTGAGATATAATTTGAGCCTAATTTCTTTTATTCAGAGTGAAATATATATTTTTTCTACTCCAAACACATTTCTTATTTATTCAAAAAGTTTAGATGATCTCTATAGGTATTAGCATTGAATGTATGAATTTTTTCTCATCTTAATAGAGTATCATATATTTTTTATTATTATTTTTGCTTAGATTAAATGATTTGAGTAGAAATTGATAGTATATGCTTATATCTCATTTATGCATGACTGTTACAAAAACAAAAAGACATATCTGGGGTTACCTAAACCAAGATCAAACAGAAAAGCCAAAAAAATTAACCACTCACCAAAATCCAAAAAAATGTACAATCTGTACATGGGTTGACTCTCTAAAAAAAAATATATATATTAAAAAAAAAAAAAAAAAAAAAATAGAGAGATAAAAAAATAGTATCATCTACATACTATGACCCACATTGCCTACAAAGTTGTGAGTAAAGGCTAATTACAAAAGAAAGATATAGGAAGTAATTCCCTAAAAAGTCATTGCAATTTCTTCATTTGTTAAAGCATATATCTTGAAATTCTTTCTTAATGAGTTTGATTTATGCATGAAAATAATTTTTGTATATGATATCTTTATAATTTATACATTCGATTCCTTTCATGAGATCAATGTTAAAATAACACTTTGAGCCTTTATTCTTTATACATATGCGAACATATTAGTTCATTTCTATACATCAACTCTTTCGCATATAAATTAGTATGAGTGTTTGAACCCATAGGATTCAGTGCTTTGAGAGTATTGACTTGTGAGGAATAGAGTCGAAGCGAATACTGATTCATGACACTGAAATTGGGTAAAATTAAATTGATACATTTTTGAAATGAAATATGAAAATGATTTTCGACTAATTATTGTAATAAAATCATGATTGTTTAAAGAGATTAAAATAACTTATGCTTGAGATTTTAATTATGATCTTAAAGGAGATTAAAAAGTATGAGATATTTTTGTGATATGTTGTGTTCTTTTACTCTTAAATTAATTTTTGATTGTGTTGTAATTTTAATTTTTGATTTGATTGTTTTTATCTTTACATTTAGTTCAATGTTTGTGGGTATCATTACTGAAAACCCTCACGAGACTCAAACTCGTCCACTAGGGCAACCTAGGGGTTTAACGGCTTGTTGCATAGGCTAAATGCAACCGTTTCAATCCACGAAAGTGATTTAGGATAGTTTAATTTTTAGCTTTTATCGCTTCTCTTGCTAAGAGACTAGCAAGAAGCTGGTTGGGGGTTGTGATGAGTGCTCAAAAAGCACTAAAATAACCATGATTTTATGTACCTTAATTGATTAAAAATACATATATTTATATGTTTTATCATATATTTATATAAATTTGTCTTTTTCGGAATCACGGGTATTTTTATTGTTTTTCAGGTATTTTGGCTTAAAAATGCAATGTAAAGACTCAAAGAGGAATATTTGAAGCAATACATCACAAATATATCAACAAATAAGTGAGAAAAGGTCAACAAACATGGAAAAATCGGACGAAATGGGTCGAAAAGGTCAAAAAGACGGAAATTGCGCGCCGCAGCCCAGCCGTGCGCGCAACCCAGCGCCCCAGCGCCCAGCCGCGCGCGCCCCAGCGCCCCATTCCGCGCGCGCCCGCGCGCGCTGGCATGCCAAGCTGCGCGCTGGCACTGTTCACGCGCGCCGAGCTGCGCGCAGCGACAACCCCAGCGCGCGCGCGCAGCGCCCCAGCAGCCCCCCTCCGCGCGCCCAACGCGTTTTCGCCCCATTTTTCACGTGCAGCCGCCCCTGTGACGTCATGCTGACGTCATTGATGACATCAGCAATTCCAATACGCGTTTTTACATTTTTTAATATTTTTTTAACATTTTTTTACTCATTTTTTCTCTCCATCCTCACCTATAAATACCCCCTTCCATTCACTTCAAAACACACCTTCAAAACTCACTTCTCTCTCCTTTCTTTCTCTCATTTCTTAGTTTTTAGTTTCTCTTAGTTTCTTTCTAAGTTTCTAAGCTTTTCTTAGTTTTTCTCTTAGTTTTTAGTTCAATTCTCTTAGGTTTAGTGTTCTTCTCTTTTTGAGAGGAACTTGTAATGTTTTTGTAATAATTTAGATTTTTGATTCAATATATGGAAGTGCAAATTCCGCTCGGAGGTTTTCTAGCAACGGGAATAGCGTCGAAGTTCTGTAAGGATTTTATTTTCTTTACAGTTATTTTTATGCTTTATTCTTACATGTTATATTCAACTTGTCTGTGGTTAAATTTAACTATGCTAGCTGTTTAGTAAAAATGATGTAATAACGACGTTGTTATGCTTGCGAAATATTAAATAGGTAAAAATCTTTAAAATGAATTGATTTTGTTTTTATTCAAGATTTTATATTAAGAATGTTAGAGAGAAATATATTATTTTTCATTACAAACTTAAACCCGAAAATTAGATTTTAAGGTTTAGTTATCCGATCTAATTTAGAGTAGTGCTCTTTTATTTGTTGGTACAATCGCCCGGTAGTTAGAGTGAAACTCTATTTCAAAAGTTTTTATAAGAATTATTATGTGAAAATGTATTGACAACATGTTTTCAATAGTGGTTTTAAAACTTGAAAGTTAGTACTCGGATAATTAAATTCTTAAGTTTAATTTGGACACCTTGAATAATGTTTAAATTGTCTAACCCCACCAAAGGTGGCATTTAAATGGTTCATTTTCAATCTCTTAGAAAAAGGAATTAATTTAATTAAGCATATTAGTTATCAACCCCACCCATAGGTGTTAATTGATTTGTTTAGTTAACAAAGAATATCTAACCCCACCAAAGGTGGTATTTATATAAAAAAGAGAGAATCAATAAAATATCAATTTATATCTTTAATAACCTAGTTAATATGAGCAAGCATAATTAATTTAGTTATTATATCCATAAATACTCCGCTAATATAAATGATAAAAATTTGCATGAATATTTATTGAATCCGTATATATGTTTATTTTTAGATAATTATTTATTGAATTTGTATCTATGTTTATTTTTATGTTATTAGACTATATTTAATTAATCTGTATATATGTTTATTTTATGTTATTAGATTAGGAACACAAAAACCAAACTATCGTGACAGGATGTTTAGGATTTAATTTCGTTTTTAAAAGTTTGAATAATAAATTAAAAACCACATACATTCCTTCCTTAGATCGACCTTGGGAGTATACTTATCATTTTCTTCGAAATGATTCGTGCACTTGCGAGAGTTTTATAAATATTAAAACCAAAGTATTTGCGGGAATCGGCGATGCCGGTTTTCGTTCATCACCTTTGTTGGAGGTTGAGGTCTTACTATGTCAATCTTCCATTTGTAGAAGAGCCAAGGACTTACCACCCCTGCCATGGTGTTTGGAAAGATATGTGACAATGGGGAAATTTTTTGGCACTTGTCACATTGTTGAGTGTTTTTTATACAATCTGTTAGCATAATGGGCCAATAGTATCCTTGTATCATAATCTATTTGAATAACCTTCTTCCCCTTGAATGAGAATCGCATTCCCTTTCATGTGCTTCAAACATCAGTCTTTTAGCTCCCTCTTTGGCTCCGCAAAAGAGCCCTGGTTCGAGTGTAGTTCTTCCATACAACTTACCTTCTTCAATCATGTATCAAACTTTTTTGGCCTTGATTTCTTTTGCAAGCTTGTGATCCTCGGGTATGTATTCCCTTTTCCAAGAACTTATAGATCAAAGTGAACCATGGGTTGGTAGAAGGATCCACACACCCAACTATTCTTTTGGCCTCTTCCAAACTTTCTCCTACCAAGATCATTACTGACACCACTCGAGCATGGTTTGCCTCTCGTATAGATGTCAGTGTGGCCAAAGCATCAGTATGACCATTCTCATTTATTGCTATTTGTTTGATCTCAAACATAGAAAATTTTAAGCACTCTTATTTTAGCCTCTCGAGATTCCCCTTCATCTTTCCATCTCTAGCTTCAAACGTCCCCAAGAACTAGCTAACCACTAGTCGAGAATCGATATACAAGGGGATCTTATCCATCCCAAATTTCTTTGATGTCATGCCCCAAATATAGTCACTTCATACCTTGTCACATTATTATTTGCTTGGAAATCAAGTCTGACGGCATACTCGAAATAGTTTCCTTATGATCAATTATGACCACATATAGTCCAACACCATTGAAGCTATGCACTTCGTTAATGAATACTTGCAAGGTTGGCCCCTCATTTTGATCCACCCTACACACCTCCTTTTACTCCTTATCACTAATGACTTTCAGTGTCTCACTAAATTTAGCCATAAACTCAACCATTATTTACACTTTAATGGATGTTCTAGGTATGTATTTAATGTCATACTCTCGCAATTCTATGGAGATTTGTGCCAATCTTCCTACCACTTCAAGTATCGTCAATTTTTTTTTAAGTGGTTGGGAGGTAAGTACTACCATTATGTGTGAGCCAAAGTAATGCTTAAGCTTCCATGCACTAACTTTAAGGGTGAATGCCAACTTGTCAATGGTTGGGTATCTACTTTGAGGGTCTATCCGGATTTGACTGATGTAGTAAATAGGGTGTTAGACCTTGTCTCTTCTGGCTAGGAGCATGGCGTTTCAAGTCGAGGGGCCACAACCAAATATAAATAAAGTGTCTCACTTGGGAGAGGGCTGACCAAAATATGAGGGTTACTCAGGTATTGCTTGATTGCTTCAAAGGCCTTGTTACAGTCATTTTCCAAAACACTAATGTATTTTTTCTTAGCATCTTAAAGAATGGAAAACACTTGTCCATGAATTTGGAGATGAACCTATTTAGTGCTACTACTCTTTCGTTCAGTTGTTGGATCCTTTTTCCGGTTGGTAAGTGGCCTCATGTTTACCAAGGTTTGTATCTTGTCGTGATTGGCCTCAATCCCTCGGACAAATATAAGATATCTTACGAATTTTCCTACAACAATACCAAAGACACACTTCTTAGTGTTAAGTCTCATTTCATACCTCCATATTACCCAAAATACTTCCTCTGGGTCTCTGACGTGGTTCATGGGTTTTATTGATGTCACTATCATGTCGTCCACATATGCCTCCAGGTTTCTCCCCAACTAATATACAAACATTTTGTTAATGAGGCACTAATACATGGTGCTTGTATTCTTCAATTCGAATAGAATTCTGGTATAGTAGAAGGTCTCTTCCTCGATGATGAAAGATGTTTTCTCCTCTTTCTCAAGGTGCATTCTGATATGATGGTAACCAGAATATGCATCCAAGAAACTCATCAGTCCAAAACCGACGGTAGCATCAACTAGTTGATCGATACTTGAGACAATCTTTGGGACATGCCTTGTTTAAGTCTTTAAAGGCCACACATATGCATGGTGATCCATATGCCTTTTTTACCAATACCATATTTGAAAACCAAGTAGGGTAGTTAGCGTTCCTTATAATGCCTATTTCCTTGAAGGTGGTGACCTGATTTTTAATCACCTCATTCTTCTCCCTTGATAAATTTCTATTTATTTTTTAGATAGATCTAGCCTTATAATAAACATTTAATCTATGAGTTATGACTTTTGGGTAAATCCTAGGCATGTCTACCGAGGTTCATACAAAGACATTAGAGTTTGCTTTGAGCAAGTGCAAAAGTTTCTCTTCCATCTCAGTTGTTAGATCCATACTTAAAATTAAAGGATGGTTCTCACCATTATCTCATATTGGTGAGTATTGCACCTCACTTAGATTGATAGACCTTTCCAGTCTTTTAGCCTCCTATCTTCTTTTGGAGAGATCCTACTATGATTGCTACTTGGAGGTGACCTCCTTCATAATGGCATTGTAATAGCTTCTGGCTTTCTCTTGTAGGGCTATTGTGGTAGATATAAAAAAAGATCAACTGAGCTCCCCGTGTCAACCATGATCCGAAAAACATTGCAGGATCCAATTCTCAAAGTTATCACTAAGGGGTTTTTATGATGGGACAATGTCTCGTCCTTCTCACTGAAAATGATCTTCATAGAGAACCTTTCCTTTTTAATGGCGTACACATGTGGGACATTGTGCAATTTTTTAGTGAACCTCTTACGTGAGTTGTTTGATACCCTACTAATTTTGGGTCGTCCTTGTATGGTATAGATAGTTCTGATATTGGGATCTTTATGAGGATCTCTCCTACTATTCAATGGAGTGGATGGTTTAGGCACTTCTTGTCTATTCTAATGAACTCCTCTTTCATTGTTGCCTCCTACGAGGTCTTTCAAATATCCTCTGGCCAATAACACCTCAATTTATTTTTTGAGATGCTTGTAGTCTCTCACATCATGGCCCATATCCTTATGGAAGTCACATGCACCATTTAGACATGTCTCTAAGGGGAGACTTCAATTTTAGGGGTCATTTGATATTTGGCTCTTCCTCCATCCTTAATATGGCCTAAGTTAGATTCACTTTCAATAGAGGACCTCTAAAATAGAGAGTGACCTCTTCCAAGGTCCCCTATTCCCTGACCATTGTCCATTTGCCCTATTGTTTGGCACAAAACGCTTATTCCTATTGACATCGCTATTCTGATTCGCTCTTTTAAGACTTATCCTTATTTTTTTAATCTGATACAACCTTCACATTGGCCCACTGGCCCTTGACCAAACCTAACTCTCTTTAGAGATTGAAAAAATTTCTTTCCTCCCCATATACTTCCTCTAAAGTATGAGGGACTCTCTTAGTTAGTTCCACAAAAAAGTCAAAATTCTTTAGAAGACCCCACCTAGAGGATTCTATAGCGATAGAGCTAGGATAGTCTTAGATTTCTAACTTTTCTTCCCTAAATCATTTCATATACTCCTCAATGGACTCACCCCTTTCTTGAATAATTGAGAAAATGTGGTAAGACTCCTTCCTTAGAGGCTTGTTATGGGCATAATTGGTGATGAACAACCTAGAAACTATGATAAGGAGGTTATAGCGTAGGGTGACAGGTTGGTTAACCACTTTTGGGCACCATCAGAGAGGGTAACAATGAACAATTTACACATCATGACATCTCTTTTCCCTTATGTAAGGCTCATAGGAGTGATGAGTGCTCAAAAAGCACTAAAATAACCATGATTTTATGCACATTAATTGATTAAAAATATATATATTTATATGTTTTATCATATATTTATATAAATTTGTCTTTTTCGGAATCACGGGTATTTTTATTGTTTTTCAGGTATTTTGGCTTAAAAACGCAACTTAAAAACTCAAAGAGGAATACTGGAAGCAATACATCACAAATATATTAATAAATAAATGCGGAAAGGTCGACAAATATGGAAAAATTGGACAAAATGGGTCAAAAATGTCAAAAAGGAGAAAAACGCGCCGCCGCGCCGCCCGACCGCCGCGCCCCACCGCCCGGCCGCCGCGCCCCACCGCCCGGCCGCCGCGCCCCAGCGCCCAGCACCGCCCCAAGCAGCAGCGCGCGGCACTGTTCATACCCCGGTACTGTTCATCAGACTCGGCACTGTTCATCCGCGGGTACTGTTCATCCGCGGGTACTGTTCATCAGACTCGGCACTGTTCATACCCCCGGTACTGTTCATCAGACTCGGCACTGTTCATACCCGGTACTGTGCATCCGCCCCATGTCATGCTGACGTCATCAAATGACGTCAGCAATCAATAATCCGCGTTTTTACATTTTTTTAACATTTTTTTCTCTACTTTTTCTCTCCATCCTCACCTATAAATACCCCCCTTCCCTTCACTTCAAAATACACCTAAAAACACCTCCAAATACATTCTTTTCTCTTTTTTTCTTAGATTTTTAGGATTCTTTTGTTTTTCTTAAGTTTTCTTAGGTTTTAGCTTTTCTTAGTTAATTTCTCTTAGATTTAGAGTTCTTCCCTTTTTGGGAAGAACTAGTTATGTTTTTGTAATATTTTAGCTCTTTGATTCAATAAATGGGAGTGCAAATTCCGCTTGGAGTTTTTCCAGCAACGGGAATAGCGTCGAAGTTCTGTAAGGATTTTATTTTCTTTACAGTTATTTTTATGCTTTATTCTTACATGTTATATTTAATTTGTCTGTGGTTAAATTTAACTGTGCTGGCTATTTAGTAAACATGATGTAATAATAACGTTGTTATGCTTGCGAAATATTAAATAGGTAAAAATCTCTAAAATGAATTGATTTTATTTTTATTCATGATTTTATATTAAGAATGTTAGAGAGAAATATATTATTTTTCATTACAAACTTAAACCTGAAAATTAGATTTTAAGGTTTAGTTATCCGGTCTGATTTAGAGTAGTGCTCTTTTATTTGATGGTACAATCGCCCGGTAGTTAGAGTGAAGCTCTATTTCAAAAGTTTTTATAAGAATTATTATCTGAAAATGTATTGACGACATGTTTTCGGTAGTGGTTTTAAAACTTGAAAGTTAGTACTCGGATAACTAAATTCTTGGGTTTAATTTGGACACCATGAATAAAGTTTAAACTGTCTAACCCCACCAAAGGTGGCATTTAAATGGTTCATTTTCAATCTCTTAGAAAAAGGAATTAATTTAATTAGGCAAATTAGTTATCAACCCCACCCATAGGTGTTAATTGATTTGTTTAGTTAACAAAGAATATCTAACCCCACCAAAGGTGGTATTCATACAAAAAAGGGAGAATCAATAAATATCAATTCATATCTTTAATAACCTAGATAATATGAGCAAGCATAATTAACTTAGTTATTATATCCATAAATACTCCGCCATTATAAATGATAAAATTTGCATGAATGTTTATTGAATCTATGTTTATTTTTATGTAAGTAGATTAAAAACACAAAAACCCCAAAATATCGTGACAGGATGTTTAGGATTTAATTTCGTTTTTAAAAGTTTGAATAATAAATTAAAAACCACACACATTCCTTCCTTAGATCGACCTTGGGAGTATACTTATCATTTTCTACGAAATGATTCGTGCACTTGCGAGAGTTTTATAAATATTAAAACCAAAGTATTTGCGAAGATCGGCGATGCCGGTTTTCGTTCATCAAGTTTTTGGCGCCGTTGCCGGGGAATGAATAGCGTTTTTAAATTATTTTTCAAAATTTTAAAAACATTTTTGTGCTGTAAATAATTGTGATTTTTTTTTGTTTTAATAGAAAAAATAATAATCAAATTTCAAATTTCATAAAAAATAAAAAAAAAATAAAAAAAAAATAAAAAAAAATTAAGTTTTTTTTTAATTGTAAAATAATTTAGAAATTTGAAATTTGAAATAAAATTTTTTTACCGTTCATTAATAGTAAAAAAAAAATAAATAAAAAAATAAATAAAAAAAAAAAATTTAAAATTCAAAATTCAAAAAAATTTTAAGTTAATAAGAAATAATATAGCGTGAATAGTAAAATAAAATTACCGTTCATGAATAGTAAAAAAAAATTAAAAATTAAAAACTTAATTTTTTTTTTAATATAGTGTAAATAGTAAAATAAAATTACCGTTGAGAAATAGTAAAAAAAAAAAAAAAAAAATTTAAAATTTTAAAATAAAAATAAATAAATAATCTAATTTAAATAGTAAAATAAAATTACCGTTCATGAATAGTAAAAAAAAATTAAAAATTAAAAACTTAAAATTTTTTAATATAGTGTAAATAGTAAAATAAAATTACCGTTCATAAATAGTAAAAAAAAAAAATTAAAAAAAACAATAAAGCTTACTTTTTAATTTTCATTTAATTTTAATTTTTATTTAAAATCTTAATTTTATTTTAATAAAAGTAATAATAAAAATGAATAAAACCAAAATAAAAAAAAATCAATTTTTATTCTTATTTTATTTTCCTTTACCTTTTTCAATTTTATTTTATTTTATTTTTATTTTATTTTTGTTTATTTTATTTTATTTTATTTTACTTTATTTTATTTTATTTTATTTTATTTTATATCAATTTTAATTTAATTTATTTTTATTTTTATTTTTTTTATTATTATTTTTTTTATTTTTTTTCTCTCTTAATTTTTATTTAACTTAATTAACTTAGATTTTTACTAAATTAATTAACCTTGATTTTTAATTAACCTAACTTAATTAACTTAGATTTTTACTAACTTAATTAACCTAAATTTTTAATTAACCTAACTTAATTAACTTCGATTTTTTTTAACTTAACTTAATTAACTTAGATTTTTACTTCACTTAACTTAATTAACTTAGATTTTCTAACTTAATTAACTTAGATTTTTACTTAACTGAACTTAATTAAATTTAATAGCATGAAAAGTAAAGATCTAAGGGAGTTCTGTCTAGGAGATTAGTTCCTGGATGCCTTTGTGCCACTAGTCTTTCCTGGGAACGTTGTTCTGTCTAGGAGGATGGTTTTTAAGGAGCCTTTGCCCCACCATTCTTTCCTGGGAACACTCTTGGTTAATACTGATTATGTTATTTTAACTTAAAAAAAAAAAAAAAAATTCTGAAACTATCTCCAAAATTTTAAAGTCTTAATTACAATCTCAAGAGTTAGTTTCTTTATTTGATCTAGGTACAATTATGTTTTGATGCCTTAAATTATTTGATTTGCACCTAGATGTGGGTTATCTAAAACCCTCAAGCATGCCCCTAGTTTTTGGTACAGAAAAATTTCAAAATCAATAGGGCATGTTTGAAACAGTATAGGTAGACAACATTGTCTTACTTGTAGGTATGATTGACTCAATGATGAGGGGACATTGAGTTTACTTAAGAGGCAATCCCCAAGTTACGTCTTGCTAAGACGTTAAACTAAGCGCTGGATGGGAGGCAACCCATCATTTTAGGTAATTTTCTGTTATTTATTTTATTTACTTAATTTGATTGTTCATTTTAGTTTAATAATTTTTAAATTGTTAAAACTAAAAATATTTGTTGAGATGTTAGAAGTTTACAGCAATCTGTCTGTATACACTTTAATAATGAATATGATGGATGCACCTGCATTTCTCCATTACTACTTACACATTCTCAGAAAATAGGTAATATTTCTTCTCTTTTCTCTTTATCTTTAATTTACAGTTGTTACATTGAGGACAATGTAAGTTCTAGGTTGGGGGTGGTGAAAAGTTACCATGCTTAATTAGAAAGAAAAAAAAAAGATTTAACAATTTAAAAATTAAAAAAAAAAAATTTATCATTTCTTTAAATCAAATTTAAGTAAATAATTAAGTCTTTTGTACTGTTAGATTAATTTTTGAAAACATATCATGAAATATTTTGTAATTATTTTTGATAATTAGTTAGTTTTTGTCATAACTAGTATTTCTTGATAGAATGTGGAAATTATATTAAACCCAAAATCGGCGTTTATGAAATTTTTTTTAGTGGAGACTACCCTTGTGAGATATAATTTGAGCCTAAATTCTTTTATTCAGAGTGAAATATATTTTTTCTACTCCAAACACATTTCTTATTTATTCAAAATTTTAGATGATCTCTATAGGTATTAGCATTGAATGTATGAATTTTTTCTCATCTTAATAGAGTATCATATATTTTTTTATTATTTTTGTTTAGATTAAATGATTTGAGTAGAAATTGATAGTATATGCTTATATCTCATTTATGCATGACTGCTACAAAAACAAAAAGACATATCTGGGGTTACCTAAACCAAGATCAAATAGAAAAGCCACAAAATTAACCACTCACCAAAATCCAAAAAAATGTACAATCTGTACATGGGTTGACTCTCTAAAAAAATACATATATTGAAAAAAAATATCTTCAGAAAAAAAATAGAGAGATAAAAAAATTATAGTATCATCTACATACTATGACCCACATTGCCTACAAAGTTGTGAGTAAAGGCTAATTACAAAAGAAATATATAGGAAGTAATTCCCTAAAAAGTCATTGCAATTTCTTCATTTGTAAAAAGCATATATCTTGAAATTCTTTCTTAATGAGTTTGATTTATGCATTAAAATAATTTTTATATATGATATCTTTATAATTTATACATTCGATTCCTTTCATGAGATCAATGTTAAAATAACACTTTGAGCCTTTATTCTTTATACATATGCGAACCTATTAGTTCATTTCTATACATCAACTCTTTCGCATATAAATTAGTATGAGTGTTTGAACCCAAAGGATTCAGTGCTTTGAGAGTATTGACTTGTGAGGAATAGAGTCGAAGCGAATTCTGATTCATGACACTGAAATTGGGTAAAATTAAATTGATACATTTTTGAAATGAAATATGAAAATGATTTTCGACTAATTATTATAATAAAATCATGATTGTTTAAAGAGATTAAAATAACTTATGCTTGAGATTTTAATTATGATCTTAAAGGAGATTAAAAAGTATGAGATATTTTTGTGATATGTTGTTTTCTTTTATTCTTAAATTAATTATTGATTGTGTTGTAATTGTAGTTTTTGATTTGATTGTTTTTATAGTTTCTTTTGATTTTTACAGTTAGTTCAATGTTTGTGGGTATCATTACTGAACCCCCTCACGAGACTCAAACTCGTCCACTAGGGCAACCTAGGGGTTTAACGGCTTGTTGCATAGGCTAAATGCAACCGTTTCAATCCACGAAAGTGATTTAGGATAGTTTAATTTTTAGTTTTTATCGCTTCTCTTGCTAAGGGACTAGCAAGAAGCTGGTTGGGGGTTGTGATGAGTGCTCAAAAAGCACTAAAATAACCATGATTTTATGCACATTAATTGATTAAAAATATATATATTTATATGTTTTATCATATATTTATATAAATTTGTCTTTTTCGGAATCACGGGTATTTTTATTGTTTTTCAGGTATTTTGGCTTAAAAACGCAACTTAAAAACTCAAAGAGGAATACTGGAAGCAATACATCACAAATATATTAATAAATAAATGCGGAAAGGTCGACAAATATGGAAAAATTGGACAAAATGGGTCAAAAATGTCAAAAAGGAGAAAAACGCGCCGCCGCGCCGCCCGACCGCCGCGCCCCACCGCCCGGCCGCCGCGCCCCACCGCCCGGCCGCCGCGCCCCAGCGCCCAGCACCGCCCCAAGCAGCAGCGCGCGGCACTGTTCATACCCCGGTACTGTTCATCAGACTCGGCACTGTTCATCCGCGGGTACTGTTCATCCGCGGGTACTGTTCATCAGACTCGGCACTGTTCATACCCCCGGTACTGTTCATCAGACTCGGCACTGTTCATACCCGGTACTGTGCATCCGCCCCATGTCATGCTGACGTCATCAAATGACGTCAGCAATCAATAATCCGCGTTTTTACATTTTTTTAACATTTTTTTCTCTACTTTTTCTCTCCATCCTCACCTATAAATACCCCCATTCCCTTCACTTCAAAATACACCTAAAAACACCTCCAAATACATTCTTTTCTCTTTTTTTCTTAGATTTTTAGGATTCTTTTGTTTTTCTTAAGTTTTCTTAGGTTTTAGCTTTTCTTAGTTAATTTCTCTTAGATTTAGAGTTCTTCCCTTTTTGGGAAGAACTAGTTATGTTTTTGTAATATTTTAGCTCTTTGATTCAATAAATGGGAGTGCAAATTCCGCTTGGAGTTTTTCCAGCAACGGGAATAGCGTCGAAGTTCTGTAAGGATTTTATTTTCTTTACAGTTATTTTTATGCTTTATTCTTACATGTTATATTTAATTTGTCTGTGGTTAAATTTAACTGTGCTGGCTATTTAGTAAACATGATGTAATAATAACGTTGTTATGCTTGCGAAATATTAAATAGGTAAAAATCTCTAAAATGAATTGATTTTATTTTTATTCATGATTTTATATTAAGAATGTTAGAGAGAAATATATTATTTTTCATTACAAACTTAAACCTGAAAATTAGATTTTAAGGTTTAGTTATCCGGTCTGATTTAGAGTAGTGCTCTTTTATTTGATGGTACAATCGCCCGGTAGTTAGAGTGAAGCTCTATTTCAAAAGTTTTTATAAGAATTATTATCTGAAAATGTATTGACGACATGTTTTCGGTAGTGGTTTTAAAACTTGAAAGTTAGTACTCGGATAACTAAATTCTTGGGTTTAATTTGGACACCATGAATAAAGTTTAAACTGTCTAACCCCACCAAAGGTGGCATTTAAATGGTTCATTTTCAATCTCTTAGAAAAAGGAATTAATTTAATTAGGCAAATTAGTTATCAACCCCACCCATAGGTGTTAATTGATTTGTTTAGTTAACAAAGAATATCTAACCCCACCAAAGGTGGTATTCATACAAAAAAGGGAGAATCAATAAATATCAATTCATATCTTTAATAACCTAGATAATATGAGCAAGCATAATTAACTTAGTTATTATATCCATAAATACTCCGCCATTATAAATGATAAAATTTGCATGAATGTTTATTGAATCTATGTTTATTTTTATGTAAGTAGATTAAAAACACAAAAACCCCAAAATATCGTGACAGGATGTTTAGGATTTAATTTCGTTTTTAAAAGTTTGAATAATAAATTAAAAACCACACACATTCCTTCCTTAGATCGACCTTGGGAGTATACTTATCATTTTCTACGAAATGATTCGTGCACTTGCGAGAGTTTTATAAATATTAAAACCAAAGTATTTGCGAAGATCGGCGATGCCGGTTTTCGTTCATCAAGGAGCCATGGCCATCTTGAAGTGTTATACATGTGTTACAGGGTCTTCAGTTCCTAGATAATTAGAACACTTTAGAGCATTGAACTTGGTTGGTGGTTCATCATTCTCTATCTCATTGGAGAATGGGAAGACACATAGTTTCTCATAGTCACTATCTATATCATAGAAAGCCTTGCCTTTTTCATGACTTTCATTGGCTACTTTCAAGGCTTGCTCTTGCTTCTTGTTAGCTTATTCCAATACCTAAAATTGTGCCTCCTATTTTTTTCTTTCCTATATCCACTACTTGTTGCTACACCTCATCAAACTAGAAAAAAAGGTTGCCTTCAACTTCCTATTCACCTTGATTATGCTCGAGCATGACGTGCTTTAGTCTGTTTCTGTCAATCGGGTTGGTGGCTCGACCATCAGAGGCTCATTCACCTTATTGGAAATGTAATGGCCTATTTTCTTGCCTAGTCTCCTCAAACTCTCTTCTTAACTTAAGGAGTTGATGAGCTAACTCTTGATAAGGAATAATCGATTGTGATTCTAAGGGTAACTAGTAAGTGGAACAGGTGTTTTGGTCTCTTAAATCTCCCTTGGAATTTGAGGTAGATCCTCAAAAATATAGGGTTAGAAGCTAAAGCTAGACCTCAGAATTTGAGCCCTACAATAGATACCAAAATTTTGGGATTGATCTATTTTGTAAAGAGAGAACTTAAAGAGAAGTTAGAGCAATTAATAAAATGTGTGAATCTCTTAGGGTGTCCATGTATATATAGATTTTTACACGTACATATGTTGGTTACATAAGGTATACACATGTAAGTGTTTCAGGAAGGATAAGAAGGTAAAAACAAGTATATTCATAAAAAGTTAGCTCGAACAGGTCTCTCCTATGAGTGTGTTATGGGCGGGTTCTGAGGAAGTTCTTTTGGGATGACTTGGCTATTGGCTCGGGCTATTAGGCGGGCTAGGCTCCAATCGATCCTTATATCCAAACAAGGAGGAATGTGAGAGAGGCAAACAAGAATGGCGATTTGAACAAGAAAATTAGAGATCGTTTTTCACTTTTATTCATAGGGGCCATTACTGAAGTATCTATATTTATCAAGATATAATTTTTAAAAAATATTGAATGTATTGTCATTATCAATAGAAAATTAAAAAAAAAACATGAAAATTATAATTTTTTTTATAAAATTTTATGAAATATCAACATGGTCAATTACTTATATTTAAAATTAATTTTTATTTAATATATATATTTAAATATTTATAATATCATATTAATCAATAAGTTGACCAATTAGTTAAAATATTGTATAATAAATATATATTTTTGTAAAATATTATAGAATAAATAGTTAAAAGGTTTTAAATAATTAAGTTAGAAAACTAATTGTATTAACTGTTATAAATACATAAATCTTAACAATATGAAAAGAAATTTCATTGATATTTTTGATATATTGTTAATTTTTGTCTAAATTTTACGATATTTTAGGATATTATTCACAATATCTAGGATATTTTATTCAAAAAAGACATTAAAACTATAATTTAGTGATAACAACATTTAAGCGACAATTTAATCAAAATATATAGATATCATGTTTTAATGTCATGATGTAAAAAATAACGATATTATCACAATATTGTCATGATATCGTTGATATTTTCATCCTTTGTTACAATTAACATGGAATATGTGGACCATTTCATTTCCTTGATTGGACAACAAACAAATTTTTTATTTATTTATGGTGATTTGAAAATGATTAGGCATTATACTCTTTTGAAGAACAAATACATGTAGATTTAAAATGGTAAAAGGTGGGATATTTATCCAAAATGTCCCTGAAGTTTAGCATATCTTCACTTATGCCCTTAACATTTGCAAAAAAAAAACTATAATACCTATAGACTTTATGGTCAATACCATTAATGTCCCTAAATCTAATGGTGTTAACGTTTTCATCCATATTATGTCAATATTCCTATGGCTTTGATACTAAAATAAGAGCTAGTTGTTTAACGCTAATTATTAATTCATGTAATTTATTAAAGATTCAAAATGGGGGCTAGTTGTTAATATCCTCAATCACCCATTTGAGCTTAACAAAGAGCCTTTCATATATTTAAGCCAAATTTTGTGCCTAACCAATAAGAATTATCTTTACGTGTGCACCTTTAATTAGCTTGTATGAAAAGAAAAAAAATACAATCATGTGTTATTCTATAAAATCAGGTAAAACATAATGCATCCTTTGAAGAAAAAAAGGAAAAAAACTCACAACACAATTATCTCTCTAAATAAAATTGAAAATAAGTTTGAGAGTGTTGTGAAGTTTCCAAAAAAAAGATGCAGAATAAAAAATATGATAAAATGATAAGATATGGTGCACTAAAATATCAAAAAAAAGCTCAATTATTGTTAAAAAGTGAATGATGAATGAAAAAGAAAACTAATGTGTGAAAAGAGCATAAATGTCTAAATTTATCGACCCCTACCTAAGCCTTACATTATAAGCATGAAAAACCCTTATTGATCTTTAGCTAAGTATATATTTATATTGGTAGAGAAAGATGTGAAAAATAGACTTATGAGACTTTTTCTAAGATTGGATTGATTAGCATACTCATATAGTTTGATTTCATTAGTGCATTGGATGATATCATGTGCAACACACACACAAATAAATTTGTTAAAAACCTTTCATATTCTTATATTGATGGAACATTGATTGATGTATATGTGAACATCCTTGTATTAGAACCTTGGATAATGATATGTATGAGAAGATTGGGTATGAGAGAGTATGAGAATATGAGAGCGGTGTGGAAACGATGCCTCTTCTGAAGAATGAGCTTGATATTTATAACCGAGTGATGTACTATGTGAAATTATTGTTACTATTCAATGAATAGTTCTTTGTTTGGCACTTCATATTGTTGGAAGTTTGACTACTGTGTTGTGAATAGTAGTTGGTCTACCTGTAGGTACTGTTGGAGATGCCTTACTGTGTAGTAATTGTTACGACATTCCAGACAGGTAAATACTGTAGGTTGAATAGTGCATTGTTGGCACTATTTGAGTAAAATTAATAGTGTGTTGTCAGCACCATTTGGTGTTTTGTCTTTTGTGTGAAAAAAATAGTAATTGTTTTTTGAAGACTCTCATGGGCATGTTAGTTATGAGCCATTGTGTGGGCTTTTACAAACTAAATGGACTTTTAACCCTCTAATAAATTAATGGACTCATAGGCCCAAAATAGTAGAAATGGACTCAGGCCCAAAATGAAGACAATGGACACGAAACCTCAAAGAATGAAATGGACTCACAAGCCCAATTAGAAAATAAGGGATACGCAGGCCCAAAGCATGAAATGGACTCGTAGGACGAGTGATGAGTGCTCAAAAAACACTAAAATTATCATGATTTTATACACTATAATTGATTTAAATAAATATATATTTATATGATTTTATCATATTTTTATATATTTTTTCTTTTCGGAATCATGAGTATTTTTATTATTTTTCAAGTATTTTTGCTTAAAAAAGAAACTTAAAGACTTAAAGAAAATATTGGAGGCAATACAGCACAAATATATTCATAAAATAAATGAGTAAAAGTCAAAATGGTTGGACAAAATGGGTAAAAAATGTTAAAAAGGTTGAAATCGCGCACACAGCCTCCTAGCAGCACCGACCAACGCGTGCATCCACCTACCAGGGTTGAGCAGCGTGTGCCACAATGCCCAACCACGCCCAATAATGCACGCAACACGCATTACAACACCGAGTCGTGTCGAGCAAGGTGCGCGTATCGCCCAAACCACGTCGAAGCCGCACGCCCATCTGTGCACCTCTCCCTCATTCCACGTGCGCTTGTGCCCATCTACGCCCGGTCCGTGCGCGCCTGCGCTCATATGCACCTAGTCCGCACGCGCCACCGCCCCTACCTACCAATGATGTCAGTGATGATATCATCATTCACCTAACACACATTTTCTACATTTTTTAGCATTTTTTCTCCCACTTTTTCTTTCTATCCTCACCTATAAATATCCTCATTCTCTTCACACCAAAACACACCTCAAATCATCTTCTTCTATCTTTCTTAGTTTTTAGTTTTTCTTAGTTTTAGAGTTCTTCTCTTTTTTAGAAGAACTACTTATGTTTTTGTAATTTATTAGCTTTTTGATTCAATAAATGGAAATGCAATTCCATTTGGAGGTTTTTCAGTAACAGGATTAGCATCAAAGTATTGTAATAATTTTATTTTCTTTGTAGTTATTTTTTATGTTTTATTCGTATATGTTATATTTAATTTGTCTGTGATTAAATTTAACATTACCGATTGTTTGTAAACATGATATAATAATAACATTGTTATGCTTGCGAAATATCTAATAGGTAAAAATCTCTTAAATGAATTGATTTTGTTTTTATTCAAGATTTTATATTAATAATGTCAAAGAGAAATATATTATTTTTCATTACAAACTTAAATTTGAAAATTAGATTTTAAGGTTTAGTTATCCGGTCTGATTTAGAGTAGTACTCTTTTATTTTTTGGTATAATCGCCCGATAGTTAGAGTGAAGCCCTATTTTAAAACTTTTTATAAGAATTATTATCTGAAAATGTACTAACAACATGTTTTCAGTAGTAGTTTTAAAACTTGAAAGTTAGTACTCAGATAATTAAATTCTTAGGTTTAATTTGTACACCTTGAATAAAGTTTAAACTATCTAACCCCACCAAAAGTGTCATTTAAATGGTTAATTTTCAATCTCTTAGAAAAAAAAAGAATTAACCAAATTAGTTATCAACCCCACTCATATGTGTTAATTGATTTATTTAGTTAACAAAGAATATCTAACCTCACCAAATGTGGTATTCATATAAAAAAGAGAGAATCAATAAATATCAATTTATATCTTTAATAACCTAAATAATATGAGCAGGCATAATTAATTTAGTTATTATATCCATAAATACTCCACTATTATAAATGATAAAATTTGCATAAACGTTTATTGAATCTATATCTATGTTTATTTTTATGTTATTAGATTAGAAACACAAATCTCAAATATCGTGACAGGATGTTTAGGATTTAATTTCATTTTTAAGAGTTTGAATAATAAATTAAAAACCACATATATTCCTTTCTTAGATCGACCTTGAGAGTATACTTATCATTTTATATGAAATGATTCATGCACTTGCGAAAGTTTTATAAATATAAAACCAAAGTATAGAGTTAATATTTTGGATCAAAATGACCCAAATTATAGACAAGCTTTATTGGTCCAAAATAGGAAATCCTCACTAGTTGTTTCTAAATTAATTAGATCAACTGATGATACTTTTGATTAAGGTGAGACTGGTTCATTTGGTGATTGAGTCTCATCTGAATCTTCCTTCTGTATTTCAAAGGCTTGGCCAAAAGATTGTTGTGATAGTTGTTGGATAATTTCTAGAAGTTCCTCATGGGTTTTTGCAATGGAAATGAGGGCTAAGAGAAGTAAGGATGCTTGAAGTTCCTTCACTTGAGATGATTTGTGACCATTTTTGAGTAGCCATTGATCAACGGCTAGAAGTAAAAAGGTTTTGGGGATCATAAATGACAAAAATCATTTGATCTGAAATGATCTAGTAATAGTAATTACCTTCGATGTAACAGGGTTTAAGACCCATTGGCATACTCAATGGAGATAAAATTTTGAGCAAAAAATGCAAAGAGGAGGAAATATAGTTTCCTCTGTTATTGCTTTATAGTGATTTTGGAAAGATTGATAACTTTCCTTCACATGTGAAATAAGAATGGAGCTAATAGATCCAAATAATTTCCACTATTGAGAAACGTAATATGGAAATCGGGATGGATTAATGGATTTGTTTACAAAGAAAAATAACCAGGAATGTTGGTTATCTTTATTTTGGATTAAGAATGCATTAAACTATGCATGATAATAATCCCAATAATTGTAGTTTGTACAATGTGTGATTTGGGAAGTGATATTGACTAGGAAAGTCAATAATTTTGCTAGATCACTACCCGAGTCTATTGAGGATATGATTTTATGAAGCTTAGCAATTGAAAATTGCACCTCAGATGATTTTGGTAGATGAAATGTTTAAATTCCACACTGCTTGTAATTTTCAAAATAATCTGATAGTATTGAAGAGTTTTTGAAAAGGCAGAAGGCCTGTAAAAGAAACCTTCATCAAAATATTTTTGAACTGCTAAATAAGGGTTTTGGTCATAAAATCTTTTTTCAATAATTCTTACTAGATGAGTCTCTTGTTTTAAAAAATACTCAGTAATCGGTTTTGAAATAGTTTTGGGAATGATTTCTTTTGTTCCCTTTTTTTGGAAATTAAGTAAATATTGTTATCCTCCTTTCTGGAATAGGGATTGTTCCAGTTTTTTGTTTTGAAATTATTTTGGAAGATGTTAATTCCTTTTTCCTTACCCTTAGAGGATAGGGCTTCTATTTTAAGTGGTGCTCCTAATCCTAGAATGCTGGCATATGTTGCTTGTAATAGTTCAGGATTTGGATAATCCTTGAGTCCTAAAATCCATTCTCGGACTCGTTGATATAGTTCCTCATCTAATGGTGATAACTGAGGTGATGATTCTTCCATGGATTGGTGGGAAGATGATCCCGCTTCTTCAGGTTTGGTTTGGGTCGCCTGGGAACAAGTGATAATTGGTTCGGTCGATGAAAGGCTAGTTATAGAAGGGTTTGGAGGAGGTTCCTTTTCTCCTTTTCTTTCTTTTTCTTACTAATCTTTAAACATGTTGAGAAATTCTCTGGTCTGAATATCTAGTAATGACTTATTCTCTCCTCTGATAAACTCAATATCAAAATCGAAAATACTTAATAATGTTTTCCATTGGGCAAAAATTGTTTTGATGCAATGTTTTTAACATTTTTTTAATAAAATCTCTTTTGCAAATTTACAATCAATTTTTAATAAAAATATTTGATTTAATAAATCTAATTGAAATTTAGAAATACAAAGTACTATTGATAATACTCTTTTTTTAACAGTGGAATAATTCTTTTGGCAATCATTCCAATGATTAGAGACAAATTGAACTACGAGTTCTTTATCTTCCTAGACTTGTTTTAATATCTCACCATATCGAAGTTCACTGGCATAAGTTTCTACTATCTTAGGAAGTGTTGGATCCGTAAGATATAAAGAGAGAATGTTTTGAACTTGTGCTTTTATTTTTTGCACAATTTTAGTGTGTTCGTCTATCTATGGCTTAGCCAATCTATTGATATTGGGAAAGAAAATCATGACATAATTTAAGCTACCAAGAAATCTTTGTAGCTAGATTTTGTCGATGATCCTATCAGGAAACTTAGTGGTAAACTGAAAGGATCATTCGATCAGAATAATTGTTCCATTGGATACATTGTGTCCAAGAAACTTGATACTGGTTTGGAAAAGAGTCATTTTCTTGGCTGAAAATACCATTCCACTCTTTTTGATGATATGAAAGAAGGTTTTGAGATGTCGGATATGTTGTCCGACATATTTGGAAAATATAAGTACATCATCGATGTACATAATACAAAATTCTGAATAGGGATTGAATATATCATTCATAATCCTTTGAAATTCAGAAGACACATTTTTGAGCCTAAAGGGCATGACATTCCATTCATACTGTTAGAATGCAACAATGAATGTCGTTTTATACCTATGTCTAGGTTCAATTTGAATTTGCGAGAACCCTGACTTCATCTCAAACTTAGAGAAGATGGATGATGAATATAACTTTTGAAGAAAATATTTTTTATTTGAGATAGGATACCTAATCCATTTTAAGGCTTGGTTCAAAGGTTTGTAGTTAATAACTAACCGAGGAGTTCCTCTCTCAATCTCAGCGGATTTGTTAACATAAAAGGCCACACAACTCCACGACGATCTGGGTTTTGAAATTAATTTTTTAGGTAACTGTGGTGAGCTAACTATTCTATTGGATACATTGTGTCCAAGGAACCTGATGTTGGTTTGGAAAAGAGTCATTTTCTTGGCTGATAATGCCATTCCACTCTTTTTGATGATATGAAAGATGGTTTTGAGATGATATGAAAGAAGGTAGATCAAAATTTAGATAACTTACCACAGTTATCTCTAACATTACCTTCATCACCAACGCCTTCCCAAACTCTATCCATACCAGCTAGGGTAAATGAGTTAAACCTATTAACTACGTAGGTCCCAGTATTAGACATATAAATTCTATGGCTAGACTTAGAAGCTCCTAGTAATAAAAAATATAAAAAATGGGTTTTTAAAACATACAATGAAAAGGATAGGGCTAAAGCCTTTACCAAACATGCTAGATATGTTGAAAAACACCAACAAAATGTATTATTTTTCGAATGGTTAAAAATATTTTAGGAGTCCAAAGGTCGACCTTTACCCTTCGAATTACAATCAAATATCACCTCAACATCATCGATGGTAACAACCATTATAAGAAAAAACAAAGCTGCATTAGCTAAACTAGAACCAGTTAGCCTAGCAGAACCATCAACAGTCAACATAGTTAACTCTACACAGGTTAATATAGTTGAGTCAACCCTTGAACCTATAGTTGACCCTATAGTTCACCCCATTCTTTTTCCCCAAATTATTTTTAGTGAAATCACCATAGGAGATTTCGTTAAACTATTAGAAGATGAAAAGGAAGACTCAAAACCATTTAGGTTATCATAGAAAGATGCTAATAAATTACATCTTCAAAACCAGGGTAAACCATTTTCCGAAATCAGTACCTAAGAAATCACAAATTATGATTTCGATAGGTTATTTTATGATGATTATGTAACTTATATCTAGTTGAATCAGTCAAAACAATTGACATAGTCAACACAAAAAAAACACCAGTATCGAAAACTCAAGATGGTATCATCGAAACTAAACATCCACCTTTAAGGCCAATTAGCTTCTCTTATGTAGATATTACAGTAGAAGCCTATCTCCTTAAGAACCCTCAAGAGAACCAGGTAGCCAACCTCAAAAACATAATCACCCAAAATAATTTTACTAATATTAGCCTAGAAAACCTAGGTAAACAACTTACTAGGATAAAGAAGAATCAAAAGAATAATCTTCCCACAACTTCCTACCAAGCCATAGATAGTAAAATTCAAAACCCAATTTTCAAACCTTTCCAAGTCTCTAAACCAACCCAAGAAGAAATATCATCTAAGTTTGAAAAACTTCAAAATTGGAACAATGCCCTTAGGTCCCAATTAGAAGATCAAACTTCAAATACAAAACCAGGTTTAGTTGTACCTAAGTCACCAATGACTTCAAAGTCAACCCTAAAACCGATACAAGATCTTAGTATTCTTAGTAAACTAGGATCTACTACATCATCTGAGGATAGTTCATAGGAAACCCTTTTTGAGTCAACTCCTCAAATTCAAAAACTAAAATAACAAGAACCTAGCCCAGATAAGTACCCACACACTATAGGTACCCAACCTACTCAGGTCACCCAACCAAAGTATAACGTGTCGTCTATCTATGTTTGGAATATAGATGGAATGACTAAGCAAGAAATATTACATGTTTTACAGAAAATGACGATGGCGTCAAATGCTTACAAAACACAAATTAGTACAACTAATAAAACAATTGTAGAATTATTAAGAGCTGGCTTCCCAGGCCAAACAAAAGGATGGTGGGATTGCCATCTTACAAATCAACAAAAGTTAGATATTGTAAATGCAATATTGACTGGCGAGTATGGAGAACCTATACTTGATCAATAAAGAGATACAATTCAAAATGTAGTCTCTACATTACTATTTACCATATCACACCATTTTATGGCAGATTCATCCCATTTAAAAGATAAAAACGTTGATATTCTTTCCAACATAAAATGTAGGAAGATGAATGATTTTCAAAATTATAAAACCATATTTCTGAGTAGAGTTATGTTAAGAGATGACTCTATGTAGCCATTCTGGAAAGAGAAGTTCCTAGTAGGACTTCCTCCTCTTTTGGGCGAGAAGACTAGAAACAAAATTCGTGAAGTATATGGGAATCATGTTATTCCATATAATCAGTTAACTTATGGTGAATTTATTAGCTTTGCTCAAACACATGGTCTTTAAATCTACAAAGATGTGAAAATCCAAAAACAAATGAAATTGGAACTTAAGCTTTCCAAAAGAGAAATTGGATCAATATGCAAATAGTTTGATAGCAATCTCTCTATAGAACAAAACTATAGTGGCAATTGTAGCAAAACTATCACAAAACCTTATAAGAAAGAACATACAACTTATAAGAAATTTTCATAACCCAAAAAACCATTCTTTAAAAAAAGAATGAATTTTTATAAAAAAAATCCTATCAAAGAAATATTACAAAGGAATCAAAATTTAATAAACCATTTAAAAAATTTAGAGAGTTTAAAAGTTTCAAGTGTCGTAAGAAAGGTCAAACTGCAAAATATTATAAGATGTCTAAAAAGATTCACGAATTAAAACTTGAAGAAGACACCTTAATAAAAATTTCTGCCTTAATTGTAGAAGAAACATCATCATCTAAGTCTGAACCTTGATCAGATGACTCAAAAGATCCAAATCCCTAGGATGATGAGTTAGTCTCAACTGACTCTGAAACTGGTAAAAAAAGCATTAACATATTAACTAAGGAAGAAGATGAACAACTTCGAACAAAAATCCTTAAGTTAAATGATCCGAGTATTACTAAATTATATGTTGATCACTTAGCTAGCTCACTAGACAAAGCCCAAAAAACACCAAAATATTATGTAATTCCAAATACTAGCATATGCTATTATGACCTCACTGTTATTCTGGATCGTAAGAATAAAAATATCAAACCAGAAAGTCAGATTCAAGACTTAAAAACTGAAATCAAAACCATTAAGCTAGAACTCCACTAGCTTAAGGAAAAACATAAAGAATATGATCCCAAGTTTAAACTACTTGACAAAACAGGAATTAAAACTCCAATTAACATGGATTCAGACGATGAATCAGATCAATTAAAAATATAGAAAGAGTTTCAGAAGATACTCTCCAACTTCTTCAACAAATTACAACCACGAAATATACGATAAAAATTACTCTTGTAGTCCCTGATCAATCAAAAATTGAGACAATAACCTTATTTGATACAGGTGCTGATCTCAACTACATTAATCCATCAATCATTCCCAGATGATTCTATCAAAAAACTAATGAAAAATTTCCTCAGCTAATAAATGTCGAATGAATATTATAGGAAAAACTGAAATAACAATCCTTAATAACTCATTCCTTATCAAATCTCCATTCGTTATTGTTTTTTATATTAGTTATTCAACTATATTAGGAACTCTATTTATGGTATTATTACCCTTTATTATGTCAAAATAGACAAAATATCTTTCAAAATCGAAGTGAAAACCCATAGTTTTCCCTTTATTGAAGAACCAAAAACTAGAAATCTTAACCTCATTAAAGCCAATTCCATCCACCAAAAAGAGATTTCTGTTCTTATCAAACATAGAGAAAAAAACCTTTTCTATCTCAAATCAAGAGATCAATCTCATGCTATTGAGAAAGAACTTCAAATCCTAGAGATAAATAGTGCTTTTTAGGATAGAAAAGAACACATAATAGATTTACCATATGAACCAAGCTTCAATAAGAAGGATATTCCCACAAAAGCAAGGCCTATTTATATGAATGGTGACCTTGAACAATTTTGCAAAAAAGAGATCAATGATATCTCATCTAAAATATTAATTTCAAAATCCAGATCGTCGTGGAGTTGTCTGACCTTTTATGTTAACAAATCCGCTGAGATTGAGAGAGGAACTCCTCGGTTAGTTATTAACTACAAATCTTTGAACCAAGCCTTAAAATGGATTAGGTATCCTATCTCAAATAAAAAATATTTTCTTCAAAAGTTATATTCATCATCCATCTTCTCTAAGTTTGAGATGAAGTCAAGGTTCTCGAAAATTCAAATTGAACCTAGACATAGGTATAAAACGACATTCATTGTTCCATTCTAACAATATGAATGGAATATCATGCCCTTTAGGCTCAAAAATGTGTCTTCTGAATTTCAAAGGATTATGAATGATATATTCAATCCCTATTCAGAATTTTGTATTATGTACATCGATGATGTACTTATATTTTCCAAATATGTCGGACAACATATCCGACATCTCAAAACCTTCTTTCATATCATCAAAAAGAGTGGAATGGTATTTTCAGCCAAGAAAATGACTCTTTTCCAAACCAGTATCAAGTTTCTTGGACACAATGTATCCAATGAAACAATTATTCTGATCGAATGATCCTTTCAGTTTACCACTAAGTTTCCTGATAGGATCATTGACAAAATCTAGCTACAAAGATTTCTTGGTAGCTTAAATTATGTCATGATTTTCTTTCCCAATATCAATAGATTGGTTAAGCCATTACATAATAGGCTCAAGAAAATCCTTGAGCTATGGACAGATGAATTATGAGTGCTCAAAAAGCACTAAAATAACCATGATTTTATACACATTAATTGATTAAAAATATATATATTTATATGTTTTATCATATATTTATATAAATTTGTCTTTTTCGGAATCACGGGTATTTTTATTGTTTTTCAGGTATTTTGGCTTAAAAATGCAACGTAAAGACTCAAAGAGGAATACTTGAAGCAATATATCACATATATATTAATAAATAAGTGGGGAAAGGTCAACAAACATGGAAAAATTGGACAAAATGGGTCAAAAATGTCAAAAAGGAGAAAATCGCGCTCAACTGCCCAGTCGCGCGCCCCAGCACCCCATCCCGCGCGTGCTAGCCTGCCCATCCGCACACGTCCCAGCGCGCGGGCACTGTTCACGCGCGCCGAGCTGCGCCCAGCAGCCCCTCCGTGCGCGCCAACGCCTTTTCGCCCCATTTTTCACGTGCAGCCGCCCCTATGACGTCATGATGACGTCATTAATGATCTCAGCATTTCCAATACGCGTTTTTACATTTTTTTACTCATTTTTTCTCTCCATCCTCACCTATAAATACCCCCCTTCCCTTCACTTCAAAACACACCTTCAACACCTCCAAATACATTCTTTTCTCTCTTTTCTTAGATTTTTAGTTTTTCTTACTTTTTCTTATGTTTTCTTAGTTTTTAGCTTTACTAACTTAATTAACTTAGATTTTTTTTTAATTAACTTAGATTT
The DNA here is from genome assembly GCA_037013495.1 of Hippophae tibetana. Taxonomy (NCBI): domain Eukaryota; kingdom Viridiplantae; phylum Streptophyta; class Magnoliopsida; order Rosales; family Elaeagnaceae; genus Hippophae; species Hippophae tibetana. The sequence continues at coordinate 78,613,748 of CM072812.1, read as the reverse complement.
TTCATTAACTTAATTAACTTAGATTTTTAGTTTACTTAACTTAATTAACTTAACTTTTTAATTAGCTTAGATTTTTTTTAACTTAACTAACTTAGATTTTTACTTAAATTAACTTAATTAACTTAAATTTTTAATTAACTTTGATTAACTTAGTTTTTTTTATTAATTTAGATTTTTTTTAACTTAACCAACTTAGCTTTTTAATTAACTTAACTTTTTTTTATTAACTTAATTAACTTATATTTTTACTTAACTAAACTTAATTAACTTAATTTTAATAGCATGAAAAGTAAAGATCTAAGGGAGTTCTGTCTAGGAGACTAGTTCTTGGAAGCCTTTGTGCCACTAGTCTTTCCTAGGAACGTTGTTCTGTCTAGGAGGATGGTTTTTAAGGAGCCTTTGCCCCACCATTCTTTCCTGGGAGAACTCTTGGTTAATACTGATTATGTTATTTTAACTTAAATAAAAAAATTAAAATTAAACAAAAAAAAAACAAAAAAATTCTGAAACTATCTCCAAATTTTAAAGTTTTAATTACAATCTCAAGAGTTAGTTTCTTTGCTTGATCTAGGTACAATTGTGTTTTGATGCCTTAATTATTTGATTTGCACCTAGATGTGGGTTATCTAAAACACTCTAGCATGCCCCTAGTTTTTGGTACAGAAAAATTTAAAAATCAATAGGGCATGATTGAAACAGTATAGGTAGACAACCTTGTCTTACTTGTAGGTATGATTGACTCAATGATGAGGGGACATTGAGTTTACTTAAAATGCAATCCCCAAGTTACGTCTTGCTAAGACGTTAAACTAAGCGCTGGATGAGAGGCAACCCATCATTTTAGGTAATTTTCTGTTATTTATTTTATTTACTTAATTTTATTGTTTATTTTAGTTTAATAATTTTTAAATTGTTAAAACTAAAAATATTTGTTGAGATGTTAGAAGTTCACAGCTCTGTCTGTATACACTTTAAATGATGAATATGATGAATGCACCTGCATTTCTCCATTACTACTTACACATTCTCAAGAAATAGGTAATCTTTCTTCTCTTTTCTCTTTATCTTTTATTTACAATTGTTACATTGAGGACAATGTAAGTTCTAGGTTGGGGGTGGGGAAAAGTTACCATGCTTAATTAGAAAAAAAAATTAACAATTTAAAAAATAATAATAAAAAAAAAAATTAAATATTTTCTCACAAAAATTTATCATTGCTTTAAATCAAATTTAAGTAAATAATTAAGTCTTTTGTACTGTTAGATTAATTTTTGAAAACATATCATGAAATATTTTGTAATTATTTTTGATAATTAGTTAGTTTTTATCATAACTAGTATTTCTTGATAAAATGTGAAAATTATATTAAACCCAAAATCGGTGTTTATGAATTTTTTTTTTAGTGAAGACTACCCTTGTGAGATATAATTTGAGCCTAATTTCTTTTATTCAGAGTGAAATATATATTTTTTCTACTCCAAACACATTTCTTATTTATTCAAATTTTTAGATGATCTCTATAGGTATTAGCATTGAATGTATAAAGTTTTTCTCATCTTAATAGAGTATCATATATTTTTGATTATTATTTTTGCTTAGATTAAATGATTTGAGTAGAAATTGATAGTATATGCTTATATCTCATTTATGCATGACTGCTACAAAAATAAAAAGACATATCTGGGGTTACCTAAACCAAGATCAAACAGAAAAGCCACAAAATTAACCACTCACCAAAATCCTAAAAAAATGTACAATCTGTACATGGGTTGACTCTCTAAAAAAAAATATCTTCAGAAAAAAAATAGAGAGATAAAAAATAAAGTATCATCTACATACTATGACCCATGTTGCCTACAAAGTTGTGAGTACAGGCTAATTACAAAAGAAAGATATAGGAAGTAATTCCCTAAAAAGTCATTGCAATTTCTTCATTTGTAAAAAGCATATATCTTGAAATTCTTTCTTAATGAGTTTGATTTATGCATAAAAATAATTTTTATATATGATATCTTTATAATTTATACATTCGATTCCTTTCATGAGATCAACGTTAAAATAACACTTTGAGCCTTTATTCTTTATACATATGCGAACATATTAGTTCATTTCTATACATCAACTCTTTCGCATATAAATTAGTATGAGTGTTTGAACCCATAGGATTCAGTGTTTTGAGAGTATTGACTTGTGAGGAATAGAGTCGAAGCGAATTCTGATTCATGACACTGAAATTGGGTAAAATTAAATTGATACATTTTTGATATGAAATATGAAAATGATTTTCGACTAATTATTATAATAAAATCATGATTGTTTAAAGAGATTAAAATAACTTATGCTTGAGATTTTAATTATGATCTAAAAGGAGATTAAAAAGTATGAGACATTTTTGTGATATGTTGTTTTCTTTTATCCTTAAATTAATTTATGATTTTGTTTTTGATTTGATTGTTTTTAACATTTAGTTCAATGTTTGTGGGTATCATTACTGAAAACCCTCACGAGACTCAAACTCGTCCACTAGGGAAACCTAGGGGTTTAAAGGCTTGTTGCATAGGCTAAATGCAACCGTTTCAATCCACGAAAGTGATTTAGGATAGTTTAATTTTTAGTTTTTATCGCTTCTCTTGCTAAGGGACTAGCAAAAAGCTGGTTGGGGGTTGTGATGAGTGCTTAAAAAGCACTAAAATAACCATGATTTTATGCATATTAATTGATTAAAAATATATATATTTATATGTTTTATCATATATTTATATAAATTTGTCTTTTTTGGAATCACGGGTATTTTTATTGTTTTTCAGGTATTTTGGCTTAAAAACGCAACGTAAAGACTCAAAGAGGAATACTTGAAGCAATATATCACAAATATATTAATGAATAAGTGGGGAAAGGTCAACAAACATGGAAAAATTGGACAAAATGGGTCAAAAAGGTCAAAAATGTCAAAAAGGAGAAAATCGCGCCCAGCTGCCCAGCCGCGCGCCCAACCAAGCGCCCCAGCCCGCGCGCGCTCGTGCGCTCCAGCGCGTAGGCACTGTTCACGCGCGCCCAGCAGCCCCTCCGCACGCGTCAATGCCTTTTCGCCCCGTTTTTCACAGGCAGCCGCCCCCATGACGTCATGATGACGTCATTAATGACCTCAGCATTTCCAATACGCGTTTTTACATTTTTTTTAACATTTTTTTACTCAGTTTTTCTTTCCATCCTCACCTATAAATACCCCCCTTCCCTTCACTTCAAAACACACCTTCAACACCTTCAACACCTCCAAATACATTCTTTTCTCTCTTTTCTTAGATTTTTAGTTTTTCTTACTTTTTCTTATGTTTTCTTAGTTTTTAGCTTTTCTTAGTTAATTTCTCTTAGTTTTAGAGTTCTTCCCTTTTTTTGGGAAGAACTAATTATGTTTATGTAATTTATTAGCTTTTTGATTCAATAAATGGGAGTGCAAATTCCGCTTGAAGTTTTTCCAGCAACGGGAATAGCGTCGAAGTTCTGTAAGGATTTTATTTTCTTTACAGTTATTTTTTATGCTTTATTCTTACATGTTATATTTAATTTGTCTGTGATTAAATTTAACTGTGCTGGCTGTTTATAAACATGATGTAATAATAACGTTGTTATGCTTGCGAAATATTAAATAGCTAAAAATCTCTAAAATGAATTGATTTTATTTTTATTCATGATTTTATATTAAGAATGTTAGAGAGAAATATATTATTTTTCATTACAAACTTAAACCTGAAAATTAAATTTTAAGGTTTAGTTATCCGGTCTGATTTAGAGTAGTGCTCTTTTATTTGATGGTACAATCGCCTGGTAGTTAGAGTGAAGCTCTATTTCAAAAGTTTTTATAAGAATTATTATCTGAAAATGTATTGACGACATGTTTTCGGTAGTGGTTTTAAAACTTGAAAGTTAGTACTCGGATAACTAAATTCTTAGGTTTAATTTGGACACCTCGAATAAAGTTTAAACTGTCTAACCCCACCAAAGGTGGCATTTAAATGGTTCATTTTCAATCTCTTAGAAAAAGGAATTAATTTAATTAAGCAAATTAGTTATCAACCCCACCCATAGGTGCTAATTGATTTGTTTAGTTAACAAAGAATATCTAACCCCACCAAAGGTGGTATTCATACAAAAAAGGGAGAATCAATAAATATCAATTCATATCTTTAATAACCTAAATAATATGAGCAAGCATAATTAACTTAGTTATTATATCCATAAATACTCTGCCATTATAAATGATAAAATTTGCATAAATGTTTATTGAATCTATGTTTATTTTTATGTAAGTAGATTAAAAACACAAAATCCCAAAATATCGTGACAGGATGTTTAGGATTTAATTTCGTTTTTAAAAGTTTGAATAATAAATTAGAAACCACATACATTCCTTCCTTAGATCGACCTTGGGAGTATACTTATCATTTTCTACGAAATGATTCGTGCACTTGCGAGAGTTTTATAAATATTAAAACCAAAGTATTGGCAAGAATCGGCGATGCCGGTTTTCGCTAATCAATGAACACACTAAAATTGTGCAAAAAATAAAAGTACAAGTTCAAAACATTCTCTGTTTACATCTTACGGATTCAACTCATCCTAAGATAGTATAAATTGATTCCAATGAACTTGGCTATGGTGTGATATTAAAACAAGTCCAGGAAGATAAAGAGCTCATAGTTCAATTTGTCTTTGGCCATTGGAATGATTTCCAAAAGAATTATTTCACTGTTAAAAAAGAAGTATTAGCAATAATACTTTGTATTTCTAAATTTCAATGAGATTTATTAAATAATTTTTTTTTACTGCCTATCTCATTTTATCTAGTTAGACTTGGCTTTTATCTTGAGGACAAACAAAGAGTTAAGTTTCGGGATGTGATCACTCTATGAAAGTAAAGTTATCAATACACTTTTTTGCTTAATATTCTATCTTTTTATTCCATAAGTAGTACTTTTGGATTAAAAATATTAAAATATAATATTTCTCATAAAAAAAGGGTGAAAATATATTTTTTCATAATTTTTTGAAATTTTTATGGATTTTTTTAATGTTGAGCTAATTAAAAGATGCTACGTGGATGCCACATAAGTAGAGGAGTTGACAAATTGTCACCATGTGGATAACAACAAGCGAAGAGGGCCAATCGAAACACATTGAGTGTACTAAGTAATGTAGGCCATAGCACATGTTGGCACAATATTCATTTGGAGTTTTACCACGTGGTTAATGGGATGTCACCCATCGTCAAGTGATTTGTCCACTCTTTCCACCGGGGTGCCATGCAATCCATATCCATGAATCCTTGCATGCCATATGGCAATGACTCAACACGCATTGATGATAACCAATCAAATTTACCACGTGTCGTGCACTGATTGGTTCCATCTTTCTCCCTTGCCATGTGTTGTACTCTTATTGACCATCGCTATTAATTTTTCCTTTTTTCATCTCAGTCCTTGATATAAAGCTGATCTGATAGTTTAGATTTTATTTGAGCCTAATTTAACCACCTAATTGCCTCAAAAACCCTAACGAGCCAAAATTAATATTTTTTTTATCAATTTTTGGTACCAAGAAGAGATAAAAGTATAGAAAATTCAAAAGAATATATAATTTGGTGAAGACTCAAGAAGAGATTAGTACTACAATTCAAGAGATTGAATGTATTTATTATTCTTTTCCTTTCTTTATCAATTTTCATGTCTTTCTTTATAAAAATTACGAGCTTTATAAACAAAATTATATCTAGCTAATTTATTATTTTAGAAGTCTTATAAACCCAATTATTTACATGTGATAATATAATATTTTTACCCTAATTATGATTTCAAATTAACTATATTATTTAATCTAATTTTATGCTATTAATTATTTGGCTAATAATTAATCTATAGAGATAATTAAATATATTTGAGAGAATTATTTAATTATTTTTCTTGATTAAATAACATACATAATTTATAGACATAGATGTCTTGTGTATGTGATCTAAAAGTTTATAAAATATGGACCTAATTAACCTAGAATGGGTGAATAGATTATTTTTAATTTTTATAAATTTATGATTTAATAACCTAAACAAAGCTAGCAAGTATGCAATCGCGGGTAAGAGTAAAGTGCGAAAATAAAAGAATAATACACAATATTTTTAGGTGAAAAACAACATAGGCCATAACCATGACCTAAGAGGAAAACCATCGGTCCACCGGACCACCTAACTTTTTAGTATGAAAAAAATGTTCAAGTACAAATTCAGTCTTATACTACTCTCCCTAAGATATTTCTCCAATGTACCTTACTTACGAGCTACTGCTTTGTTTTCACAGTTTCCAATATTAGCGTGATTAGTTTCCAAACTAACGTTCCAATAAGCTCCCCGTCAATCAGATACATTCATGAATCAACCGCAAAAAAGGTTAGCATGAAACACAAGTACCCATGTGTGTTCTACAATGAATATAATAATAAATAATCCTAACTAGATGATTCAAAACATATGTTACTTAAATCAAATCAACTAGCAAATCTTAGAGCAAAAAGATTAAGCACAAGTTCAATAAAAATAGCTTCTTTAAAGATTAATAATCAAATAAAATAATTATGATATAACAAACACAATTATTTGATCTAATAATTCAAAAACAAAATAAAGAATAAACTATAAGAACATATGATAAAAATATCATAAACTAATTAGGCTTGTTAATCAAACAAACATAACCATCAATATTTGATAGATTAACTAAATAAAAAAGCATAAAGAATTATGATATTATAGGAAAAATTAAAACCTTTAATCTTATGTAATTGATAAATATCTTTTCTATTATAAATATGATTAGTAATACTCACTAATTAAGAATACTCCTATGTAATTGATAAATATCATTTCTATTACAAATATGATTAGTAACACTCACTAATTAAGAAGACTCATATTTAAAGAAAAAATCTTTTAAAGTAGACTCATTAATCATGAAGACTCTTATTTAAAAAAGAGTTTTTCTAAAATATATTTTATGTTTCCTTTTAACCTATAATTGAACTTATATATTATATAATATTTTAGCATATATCTTATTTTATATTTTAGCAGCAAATTTTTTAAATTTTTTTGAATATGTGCTATTAAATGCATGAATATAATCATATGTGTCATAGTTATAAAAGATATACCTGAAGTACGATTATCTGAAACTCGAGCATTTGTTCAACTTTTCTTGATAGACTTTATAGCAGGCCTAAAAATAAATTTACAAGTAAATATTTTATCCAAGAAAATAGCCAACACTCATAGTCCTTACATGATCCATAATTGATGAACTTAATCAACAGTATGCAATTTAATATACACGACACTATGATTTGGTCAATTATTATATGGTGTGTAGTTCACTTGAGTGATGAACACATGTTAGGTTAGATTCATTTGATCGTGTAATTGATTGATAATTATATTATAGAGATTTTAATGATTTGCATGCTTAAAAATTGAGGGATTAAGTATTTCTAAATGTTTTCTCATATTGCTTCTTATTTGCCAATTCTGAATTAATTAATCACTACTATTTATTTTTAGTTTTGTTAAATTTTCTTTCTAAAAACAAAAAAATTGAATTTTATTGTTTAGTTTTAAAATTATCTTCTAATAACATAATCTTCATGAGAGCAATCTTTCTTATTATTATAATACTTGTTACGATATATATACTTGCATATTCATTGCACACAATTTGTGTCGATCAATTATGTCTAATTAAGAATCACCAAGCGACAAGACATGAAATTGTGTATAAATAATATAAAACAAAAATAAATAAAAACTTGACACATAATATTTTAGGTGGAAACAACATTGACGACAACAATGATCTAAGAGAAAAATCATTAGTCTATCGGATCACCTAACTATCCACTATGAAAACCAATGTTCAATTATAAAGCCAAGTCTTAAACTATCCTTCATAGATAAAGCCCTCAACAAATCCTATTTAAAAGTTTCAAGAATAAATCAGTTTAATTAAATCATCTAGTAAACCCTAAAAGGAAAGTTGAAATCATAATATTATGAAACAAATAGGCTCATGAATCAATCAAACATAACCACACAATATTTGATAAATTAAATCAAGAACGAGCTTAATAAAATGTGATTTAGATTTTATAAAACATTTTAAGAGAGAAATCACATTACAACTATAAGGATAGAATAAGCTTGGTTGTTTAAAACAAGTAACATTAGGTTGTTTATATAGTGGGATGAAACCCTAATGCCAAGGTAAACAGAAATTACAATTGTGTCCATTAACCAATCCATGGAGCAAAAATTAATAGGGACAATATGGTAAAATAATAGTTTGGCTCGAGTACACTTTTAGGTTTTAAGTTTAAACTCTATGTGCTCGATCAATCCAGTCTAGGCTTGATCAATCGAACCAATAAGTTTGATCTATCGAAACCTTTTTCGATCAATCCAATAATGATTAAAAACAACCTGAGATTAGGTAGATCAAACACGATTGATCCTCAAACGATCCAACCTCTCGATCTATCGAACCCAACTTCGATCAATCCACCCTAATTTGTAAATCAACCCAAGAGGATATAGATTGTACACGATCGATCCATCACCTCGATTGATGGACCTACTACTCGATCGATCGACTAGTATATATATAATAAATGTTCCAAAGTGTGTAAAATGCATTTTAATGTGCTATAAGAACAAGTGTATACCTAAAACATATTATTTTAAAGCACATAAGTTTCTTCATCTTGAATATCAGACATGAAAATGGACCTAGAAACTAGTTTATACTTAAATATTTTATTCACGAAACATATATTAGTAGGTATGTACCATGAAACATTTTAAATATTCGTATTATTATCTTATTATCACTTAAAAATAAATAAATTTTTTTATTAATTGTTATGAATTCTACCTTATTTAATATTGAATCTTATTTACGACAATTAATAAAAAATAAAGATATCAGTGAATATATAATCCTACTATGCATATAAAACTAACGCATAGTATAAATTTTAAACATTATAAAGCCAAATTTTCTGATCTCTTTGGGCATAATCTGTGACTTTTAAACTAAATTTTCCCTATGATAAGTTTCATATCTTTCTCTTTTAAATCACAATTTGAATCACAATATCTATAATTTTTAAATATGAGATTTTTTTATCTAAAGTAATTTTATATCTAACATATTGGTGGGATGAAACACGTCATCGACTTTAACTAAATGTATATTTTAATTATTTTTTCTTAAAAAGATATTTTAATCCATTTCATATTGCTACTTTAGTCGACATATTGGGTATTATTGAAAAAATAAATTATTGGGTATTATTGAAAAATAAATAAAATTAAATATAACTCAAGCTTCTTGTAATCGTAGAAGTTATAAGTTTTTAAATTGGAATTAGTTTTTTCAAAATTTAATTATATGATATAATTTTTTTTATATAAGTTTCATATTTAGTCATTTTAAGAAAAAAAAAATAAGTGTTTATTTTTTATAATATAAATAAATATATATATTTTTAATATTGTAAAAAATGAACATATTTTTTATCAAACAATTAAAAATGAAACTAGTTTAATAATTAGATTATTTATGTATGGAAGATTTTTTTTATGATATGACTTTAAAAAAGTGAAACCAAAGATATAAGCGTTCTTTGTTTTTTTGTTTATTTTTCATTTTTTTTATTTCTTAATTTTTATTAAAAAATGTTTGAATAATTTTTATGTTAAAATTTTATTTTTCAATTGTAGTTGAAAAATAAAAATAAAATATTATTTTTAAAAAAACCTTAAAATTGACTATAAAGTGTTACTTTTTTTAAAATTATGTACACCTCCACCATATTTTTTGTCTTATTCCTCACATCATTCTATTCTTTTGTCTACCAATAGCTCTTTATTGTTTGTTACAAAACAATTTGAAAATATAATTTTTATCTAAACTAAACTTAAACAACCACTAACTCATTTAAAACATAATCTCTACCAATAAAAGTAATTATCATCAACTCATTTCCTTCGATCTTCTTAACTCTTTTATCCTTTCTTGATTATCTTGTATTCGATCAAAGCTATATTTACTGCAAGTTTGATCAAATATAAGATAGTCAAAAAAAGATGAAGGTATTAGTTAGATATGAGGGAATAAGTTAGTGAAAGTGGAAGTTAGAGACACAGATAAATACTTCAATTAATAGTACTTCAAATTATAGGTACTTCATCATAGTTGGTGATAATCTAATTACAAATTTAATAAAAAAAATACATCATTCTATTTTTGTATAGTAAATAATGAAAGTTGATTGACTAATAAAGGAAAAAAAATGACATTAAAGGTAGAACGAAAATGATGGTGAAAATTGATGATAATTATTAGAGTAATATAAGATGTTTTCATATTGAAATGAACAAAAAAAAATGAAAAAATGTATAAAGATAAAATTTTCATTTTATAAATGATTTTTTAAAATTAAACTATTATTGTATTTTTTTATTAAATGAAGAGATTATTAGGGTATTATTTTAATAATGATAAATTTAAATATATATATATATATTATTTAAGAAATGTAGTATTAAAATGTCAAATTTTATTAAAATAATATCGCATTTGTCCCCTAAAATAAATAGACGTAAGAAAGAGAAAAAAAAATGATAAAATAGAGAAAGAGAGAGAGATGGACGTAATAAAGGGGAAAAATAAAAAATATTCCTAAAGTTTTTAATATCGTCAAAAATACTTCTAAGATTTACAAAAAAAAACTATAATACCTCTAAAGTTTGAAATATCTTTAAAAATACCCTTATTATTTAACATAAGTTAGAAAAACTATGAAAAATCAGCAACAATGTCACATAATGTCTTTTATACCCCTGCCTAGATAGCTTTTTGAATGTTATCGTTGCAAATATTCATCAAAAATACCTTTGCTACAATGATTAAATTATCTTCATCAAAAATATCCCTATTACAATAACTAATTTATTTTCATCAAAAATACCTCTACTTCTCAATAATATGATATAAATATTTTTCAAAAATATCGTTACTCAATAACTTGTTATAAATAATCATCAAAAACACCCCTGATCAATAATAAGCTATAAATATTCATCAAAAATACCTTTAACTTTAATTCCAAAGTATATTATTCAATACGTATTATACATCCACGTCCACATTCACATGCCATATTAATCTGCTTAATAACAGTTGACATTCAGATTCCACGTTCACATCCACATTCACATACCATATTAACCTGCTCAATAACAGTTGGCATTCACATTCTACGTTCACATCCACATTCATATTTCATACTAACCTGCTCCACAATAGTTCATATCCATATTCACAGTCCATATTACAATCTAAATTCTTACAATTTTTAGGGGGAGGGCATACCATAAATGAGTTTAAATACACAAAAGTTACAAAGTTCATGTCATGTCCCTCAAAACATGGTGTATACATGAACTTTCAGTTACAAAATATTTCCTTACAAATCATATTTATTGTGTCATTTACTTATATATTTTAAACTAAAAATTATAGAAAATAATAATATAAACATTCGTGTTCATTTGTAAGGAAGCTATCAAATCAAAGTCTCATTTCAGAAGGCTCACTTTGACTTGTTGATTCTCTCATATTTTGCTTCTTGTTGATTGCATTACCACTATCTATCAACTGATTTATGAACAATAATTTTTTTTATTGTATAAGAAGTAATGCATAATGAATATGTTATATAATATATTACTTAAGTTTGATTAGTTCTTTAGTTTTTCTTTTTCTTGACCACCTTTTTTGAAGTTGTTTCCTAAATAAAATTTAAAGTTAAATATAATCAACCAAATATATTTAATAAATGAATAGTTACGATTTTACCTAAGTTTCATTAGTTAGATTCTTTAAATTCTCCTTACATGTCCTCTAATTATGACCAAATTGATTGCAATATCCACATTTCAATCCTTGTGATCTCTTATGTTTCTCTAGTTTAGTAGCGTTCCTGCGTCTATCAGTTGGTGGTCTACCTTTCTTTAGTTTATAAATTAGTAGAAGTATTTGTTTCTCACTAAGCATTATAACCCATTCTTTTTAAGATGGAACAAGGTGAATAAAAAATATATGTTTTTAAATAAAAAGCCTTTGTAAAATATGAATGTACATAGTCCGCAATCTTATACCTTCTATACATAATACCAGCAACATCATGCTTACATGGTAAACATATGTTTTTTTAATATTGTAAGAAAATAAACATACCTTTTTATCAAATAATTAAAAGTGAAACTAGTTGAATAATTAAATCATTTATGCATAGAAAGATTTTTTTTATGATATGACTTTAAAAAAGTGACACCAAAGATCTAAGCAGTCTTTTTATTATTATTTATTTTTCATTTTTTCTATTTCTTAATTTTTATTCAAAAATGCTTCAATAATTTTTATGTTAAAATTTTATTTTTTAAATGTAATTGAAAAATAAAAATAAATTGTTTTTTAGAAAAACCTTAAAATTAACTATATGGTGTTACTTTTTTAAAATTGGTGGATTAAATTGTTACAAAAAAACTACTAAATTTAACTATTCTATTTGCAATAATTTGTAAGACATCTTGGTATTTTAGTGATACTCTTATTAAGTTACAACAATAGTCTATTTGTTTTTTAAAAAAACCTACTTTATAGAAGAGTAATTTTATATTTATAAAAATATTTATTATTTATGTTTTCTCTCTAGTTTTTGTTCATTTTATTACAAAAATAATCATATTAACCCTAATAACCATGTACACCTCCACATCTTTTTTGTCTTATTCCTAATACCATTTTGTTCTTTCTTCTATCAATCACTCTTTATTATTTGTTACAAAACAATTCAAAAATGTAATATTTATCTAAACTAAAGTTAGACAACCACTAACTCATTTAAAACATAATCTCTACCAATAAAAGTAACTATCATCAACTCATTTCCTTCTATCTTCTTGACTCTTTTATCCTTTCTCGATTATCTTGTGTTCGATCAAAGGTACATTTACTGCAAGTTTGATAGAATATAAAGTAGTCAAAAAAGGATGAAGATATTAGTGAGATCAGAGAGAATAAGTATGTGTGAAGGGAAAGACTTTGGCATGTATATGTTTATTTTGATAATTTTATACAAAATATTTAATAAGTAATATTCATGTGATTTGTATGTATTTTTTTCGTTAATTTATTAATAATTATTGTGTAAAAAAATCAAAATGTTTAATTTATGATAAAAAGAGTATTAAAGAGTTATTTTTACGAAGAAAGATACTAAAATATACATTTTAGATTGAAAAAAGGAATCATAGGTGCTTCACCTTATTAATTCTACCATAACTATTTTTGTTTTTATTTATTTTTTAATAATAAACATTCAATTATTTTTACCATAATATCTCAATTACAATTATGTATTACTTTTTGTTTTTGATAAATTTATTAGATTACATTGAAAAAATCATTTTCTATATAAAAATATGTATCCCTGTAATAAATACCTCATTTTTTTCATATATTTAAAAACTTGAATTTATTAAATCTTGAAAAATGTATTGAACGTTAATAAAAATAAAATTAGTTGATATCGTAAGGACCCCCATTTTCCAAAGTAATTGGGTTCAAATTCTTAACTTTATTTAAAAAAAATTATTATTAAATTAAAATTTTAATTTATTTTAATTATGTTAATTACGAAAAATAAACTCTTGTCCATAAAATAAATTCATCTATCATTTTAATTTTTTTAACATTTTATGATTAACTTGATAATCAAGAGATTGTTTTGTTGTAAACGCAAAAAGTATAAAATATTTAATTTTTTAATTATATTAATGTAGATATAAAATAAAGTAATAATTAAAATAAATTGAATAAATATTAGCATTTATGTGTACTTGTATTTTTATTTTTTACGTTTTGAATTATTAAATAAAGTATATTTGAAATTTAAAATGTTAATAAAAATTATTAAATGTAGTATATTTAAAAATTATTTTACCTACAGCCGTTTTGGTCGACCTTGCACTTATAAAGTGGGGTAATTAATTTAAGTATTCATAATTTAATTTTTTATTATTAATTTATTTAAATTATAAAAAATTATCCCAAAACTTACCCTTCATATCAATAACATAATATATAAATATCATTACTACGTAATTTTAATAAATTAGGAGCAAAATTAGACTCAACAAGATCTCAACAGTTTACACTATCAAAATTATGACAATTATCACTGATAATCTCACTTCGTGAAGCCTTATATTCTACGTAAAATATATGTAAAGTATTACATTTGATTATAATTGTTGAAACTTCAATGGACCATCAATGTAAGATTTTATATCTAAACTAAAAATATATAGGACCTATATAATACATTAAATGTGTTTTTTAAAATTATATAATAGTTATTGAAACTATGATATAGTGCTAACTATATAAGATCTTGTTAGGGTTAATCATATTCTCATTTTATTATGTAGTAAATATGTTTTGATCTTTATATTGTAGTATTAGACATGAAGCTAAAAATGTTAAGATGGTTTTTTAGATTAAAAAAATTAATCAAAAATATAAAAAAAAACCTTTATTTTACGTAGAAGTGATAATATACAAAATATGAGCACTATACAATATGAATAAAATATTTAATTATGATTGAATAATAATTTTTTATATCCTTAAAAGTTTTCTAGTTCTTACTATTATAAATAAAAATTAAATATTTTTGTGTTAAATAATATGTTAATAGTATTAGTCTAATTTATTATATTTATTAATTTTGTTGAAAATATTATAGTCTTTTAGTGTCTATAGTTATAAGTCTATATAAATCATTATTTTGTGTGTATTTTAACTTAATTTTTTAATAATAAAAATTTTAATCTATTTTTTCTCTTTATAAATTTATGTGCTTACCTCTAATTTTAGGTCAATATTTTTTATAAATTATTATGAATGCATTGTCATTTTAGTCCTATAACTATATGATTTATACACTTTAACCTTTTAATTTTTAGGTAAACTCTATTAATCTTATAATTTAAAAATATGATTAATTAAGTAAAGTTTTTTAAAAATTAAGATTTTTTATATAATAAAATAAAAATTATATATTTTATTAATAATTTTTTTTAAAATGACCCCTCCTCTCCTCCCTTTTTCTCTCATTTTTTTCTCTCTTTTCCTTCTTTCATCCTTATTTTATTAATAAAAAAATAAAAAATAAAATTGAAAGAAAGAGAATATATAAGAGAGAGAAAATGAGTGGGAGAAAAAGAGAGAAGAGGTCAAAGGAAAAAAAGAAGAGAAAAAAAGAGAAATAGAGAGGGAGGGAAAGAGAGAGAGAGAGAGAGAGAGAAAAAACAGGGATTTTTTTTTATTTTTTATTAATAAAATTTATAATTTTTATTTTATTTTGAAAAAATATAAAATTTTGAAAATTTGATTTAATTTATTATATTTTTAAAATATAATATTAATGAATATTATCTAAAAAATTATTATACTAAAATGTATAAATCATATAGTTACAAGGCCTAAAAACTCAATACTCAATTGATATTGTTGGCATAAGCGTACAACTATGTTAGTAATGAAAATATGCATTTTTTTATAAAATAAGTTATGGTACAACCACAACTGATATAATAGATAATTATTAATTATAATAATGACTTATTTTATTAAATTTATAATTAACTATTATATTAATTATAATAATACCATAATTTATAAAAATAGATTTGTTTGTTTTAAAGATCTACATTTTTTAGGTATTGAAATATAGTTTCTTCAATAGATGACCCTTCGTTTCTCTAGGCTTAATTATAAAAAAAACCAATTTTAAGAAAAAGAATATAATGTATTTCTTTCTTATAAAAAATAATTATAAAATAAGCAATTTAAAAAAAGTATATAATGTTTTTCATTCTTGTGTATATTTTATGCCTATAATATATTAAATAATTTAAAAAATATTCAAAACGTTTATTTTGTTACAATTATGCCTACAATGTATAAGTAACAATAAAAATATGACCAATAATATATAATTTTAAAGTTAAAATTAAGCTCATAAAATATGAATAATAATATAATTATTTCTAAATCTGTTCATATTTTTATCATTTTTATCATTTTTTATACATTATGGACATAATTACAATAAAGTAAACGTTTTAATCATTTATGTAAATTATCTCATATATTATGGACATAAAACGTAATTAACCCTTCTTATTTACAAAAATTCTTCTAATAAATTTTTCTTACTTCCTCATATTGCATTTTATACATTAAAAATACTTCAATTGTCTAGTTATCTATTTAATCAAAAAAGAAATATTTAAAGGTATTTTAATCATTTAAAATTATTATTATTTTTCTCATTCACTTCTTTCTTTTTTGTTTCTCATTCACTCTTGTTTAAGATTTAAGATTATGTGTTAAAGTTTAATTTAAAATGCTACCATTAATTATCATTAATAGAAGGGATTAATGTTAGATAATTATTATGAATTTAAAGGATTTGAAAATATATAATTTTATCGTATTCAACATGTTATCAAAAATTATCACTTAATTATTTGTTCCAAAATACCTCTATCGATCAACAGTCAAGATAATACAGAGGATGCAAGCGTTATCTGGAATGATTAGGCGTAAATCTGGTGCTCTCTTTCTCTCCTTTCTTGTTTTTCCGTACTCAAGTTGTTATCATCTCATAAGCCACTAAGCTAGTTCTTTGAAATTCAAAATCAAATTGTTCTCAAGAACGAGGACTCATTCGTTCCTCCAATCGTTTTTCCATAGAAACGTAACAACTCATTTCCATGTACCTTGCTTTTTGGATGCAAGACAAAATGTTTCTCATTTCTACATTCTTTATATACTTGTCAAACCTTTCAAGTGCTTGTATTGGTCGTATCATTATAGCAGGAATAACAAAAGACAATCACCAACCAGTGAAAGATAGAATTTTGAGATGCATAAGATTGAATAGAGTAAATAAGAGGCATGACTAGTTGTGTTACACTTAAACCCATCATCAGATATGATAATTTCGGATCTGGCAATCGTATAGGTAAGTATATGCTCACTATCTATTAGTTAAGTTTCCTCTACTATATTTTCTTTGTTTTATGGGTTGTTTTAGTTTATAAAAGAGAAAGGCAAAACACTAAAATGCTAAATTGAATCCTTAAAAAAATAAAGGACGATAAATATTTCTACATATATTTTTGAATAATACATGGATAAGTGATTTTGGTACAACAAATCGCATGGCATATGATTCTAGATAGGCTTCACCACTTATATCCTAATCATTGGGAAACTATCTTTAATTCTTACCTATACATTAAAATTAGATTCTCTTTTAGTGGTTCTATCTTTATAAACCTTTTGTCTGTTTCTCAAATAATCACTATCTTATATTGGGTTGTAATTTTTTTAGCCTACTTATTATGTGTTTAGGGACAACAAAATCAGGAAGATGATTGTTTGTGGTATTAGATGCGAAAAGTTATATTACTTGGATTTGGAATCTAAGACTATTGAAATTCCATGACAAACACTAATAGTAGGTGCTTCTGAAGAAATAAGAAGGAAAGAAATATGGTTATGGCATCACCATTTTGGGCATGCTTCCTTTGGTTATCTCAAAAAATCATTTCATGTTTATTGGTCAAAGTTGATGTTTCAAGTTTCCAATGTGATGTTTGTAAACTTGTAGAAAGTCATCATCCTTTGTTTCCATTATGATTGAACAAAAATCCACTTCCATTTATGATTATTCATTCTGATGTTTGAGGTCAATTTAAAGCCATAACTTTGCACGGGTCACGTTGATTTGTAACGTCTATTAATGATTGTACCAAGATGACATGACTGTGCTTGATGAAATCTAAAAACAAAATGAACTCGTTATTCCAAAAATTTCATAAAATAAATAAAAAATCAATATAATATAAAAAATCAAGTTCTTCGTAACGACAATGGTAGAGAATATCAAAGTACTAAACTTCAACAATATTTGGAGGCATAAGTAATAATTCATCACACAACTTGCTCCAATACTCCATAATAAAACAGGTTGATTGAGTGCAAGAATCGATACTTGTTTGTTGGCTGTAGTCTAAGGTTTATTAATCAAAACTCATATGTCATTATCTTATTGGGAAGAAGCACTTAATTTCGTGGCCTATTTAATCAATCAGATTTCCTTTTGCACCATCAATTTCAAAACACCATTCCAAATCATTACTAACGTAGTTTTTGGCCCAATGATCTTAAATTTAACCCCTCATATCTTTTGTTGTGTGATTTTTGTATACCTATATAACCATCAACACACCAAGTTAACTCTTCAAGCATTGCGATGTGTTTTTTGTTAGGTATGCCACCCATAAAAAAGGATATCAGTGTTACCATCTCCATCACGATGATTATTTTTTACAATGAATGTTGTCTTCTATGAAGATACAATATACTTCTCCAAACTTGAATATCAGGGGGAGTACCAAAAGAAAATTCAAATTTTGGATTATGATAAAAGTGATATCCAAAACATGGGCAACTTCGATTTAAGTAGTATGACATTAGTTTAAATTGTCAATGAGAACCCAATAATTGAAGTAGTGTTGAACACCCAAGTGAAAAGGTGAGTACTTTTCAGACTAGAATCGAGTCTCTGAATAATATGGATCCATCTTCTATCAACATATCACACTAATCGCTTACTAAAGATGTTATTGAACCACACAGAAAACAATTACCACAATATCACTTGAGAGGTATTCCTAAACCCACAAATAAACCTAAGCTTTCTAGTAAAGTAAATCATCTTATAACCATTATGTGTCTAACCATCGTTTGTCAAAATCAAACATGTTATTTGTGAATCAATTATCTTATATATCTATTCCTAACAATGTGTAGAAGTTGATCCTAGAGATGAAATCTATGAAAAACTGAAACGTGGGAACTAGTTGATCCTTTACCATAGAAGAAATGAATTGGATGTCGGTGGATTTAATGTTGACGACACAATTGAACACTTTAAGGCAAGATTGGTAGAAAAGATATATACTTAAACCTATATGATTGATTATACATAAATATTTGCATTTGTAGCCAAAATGAACACAATTCGTATCCTACTATCTTTAGCTATAAACTTGGATTAGCTATTACAATAATTCGATGTAAAAAAATGCTTTTCTACAAGGTGAATTATTTGAATAAATCTACATGGATCTCTCATCAAGGTACATGATACAAAAAGGGTATAGCCAGAAAGTATGAAGACTAAATAAATCATTTTATGGATTAAAACGATCTCCAAGGGCATGGTTTGGAAGGTTTAGAAAATCTATGATTGCATTTGGCTACCAATAAAGCAACTCAAATCATACTCTTTTCCTAAAAAACAGAAGGATAAGATCACTACACTCATTATATATATGAATGATTTAGTTGTTACAGAGAATGATCATAAAGAAAGAAATGTGTTAAAGAATTACTCATTCAAAGAATTTGAAATGAAAGATCTAAGCCCTCTAAAATATTTTCTTGGTATCAAAGTTTCCAATCTAATAAAGGAATGAATTTGTCTCAAATAAAATATACCTTAGATCTATTACGAGAGACTTGTATGTTAGCATGTCAATCAATTGATACACCAGTAGAAGAAGGTCTAAAACCGTGTATTAACTTCAACCAAGTACCAGTTGACAAAAAAAACCAAAGACTTGTACAGATGTTGATATACTTATAACATATTAGACCAAATTTGGCTTATGTTTTTGAGTATTATCAATCAGTTTATGCATATTTATGGAGAATAACATATAAATGTAGTTATTTTCATTTTAAGGTATTTGAAATTTGTTCCCCAAAAAAGAAGTATTATTCACTAAAAATATAGAAGCATATATTGATGTCAATTGAGTTAGTGATAAGAATGATAGGCGATCTACTTCTATTTACTTTACCTTTGTAAGAGGTATTTTTGTGACATAAAGAAGTAAGAAACAAAATATTGCTCATAAATGGTCTTTATATTACGCAAGCCAAGTATGCATCTGACCTTTTATCTCAAACTGGACTCACTGATAGTAAGACTATTGACACTCTAGTTGAACCAAATGCACATCTGACACCCTCGGGAGGGGGGAACCATTGTCTAATCCCTCTCTTTACAGAGGATTGGTTGGCAGCCTGGTTTATCTTACAATTACTCGTTCATACATTTCTTATGTTGTTCATCAAGTGAACCAGTATCTGTTTGCTCCACGATCGACTCACTATGTTATTGTGATGCGCATTCTATGATACTTGAAGGGTACTCTCTTCCATGGCCTTTTCTACTCAGCTCAATCTCCTCTTGTTCTTCGTGCATTCTCTAGTGCTGATTGGGCAAGAGATCCCATTGATCGTAGGTTCACTACAGGTTATTTCTTTCTCCTTGGTTCTTCCTTGATTTCTTGGTGAAGTAAGAAACAAACTTTTGTGGCCCGCTCCAGTACTGAAGTAGAATATCGTGCTCTTGCTTATACCATATCTGAGCTCCTTTGGCTACGATGACTTCTTAAAGATTTGGGTGTGTCCACATCCTCTTTTACTCCCCTTTATTGTGACAATCAAAGTGCCATTCATATTGCTCACAATGATGTCTTCCATGAACGGACTAAACATATCGAGATTGATTATCACTTTATTCATTCTCATCTTGTCCATGGTACTCTCAAGCTTTTCCCCGTCTCCTCCAATGATAAACTTACAGATATCTTCCCTAAGACACTTCCTAAGGGACATACTCGTAATTTGGTTAACAACCTCAAGCTGGTCTCACATCCACCTTGAGTTTGAGAGGGGCTATTAATGTATATCTGTTAATATATATCTAGTTTACTTTAGGCATATCTAATTTACTTATAACTCTTATATAAAGGCATCATGTATATTCCTTAAGATACAAAATATAATAAAATCATTAAATATTTCTAACAGTTATAACCATTGTTATCTTCTTCTTTTTCTATATTTTATTTGGATAAAGGCTTTGTAGAGTTGATGAGACTTACCCTTAATATTTTTGTATTCGATCTCTAGTTTTGGAAACCTACACTATCTCACAACACATATTTTTATATATACTATGTTATGTACCATACATAGATTGAGGGTTTGGACCCTCAACTGAATTGGCAAATAATGAAAAGTTTGGGAGAAAATAATACTTGTAAATTTTTTAAAAATTTATAGTTATAAAATAATATGATTTATATCTAACTGTTCTATTTTTATTAAAAGAATTTATATTTAATTTTCTTTTACATTTAATTTTGTCAAATTATATCGTTTTAATGTTAAATTCTGAAAAATTAAACAATTTTTAATGTTAAACTTAACTAATTGGATACTGCTAAATGTTATTTTAGTGATATTTTTTGTTATAAGTTTTAGGATGTTATTTTATTTAATTTTTTGAATATCTATACTCTATTTTGGGATAAATTCATATAATCGAACATTGAAATATGAAATATATTTATTTTAATAATTCATTTTTATAAAAATAAAAAAAGTAAAAGAAATGATAACAAAATTAAACTAAAATTAATAATAACACATTTTTATATATGATTTTGATTATATTTATCAATAATACAATACTAAATTAAAAGGTGCATAAATATTTTCTATAAAATTTCCACTTATTTGTAGTGGTTAATGGTTGACACTTAAGAAACTTCAAAAATATGAATACTTTTGGTTTTCAATTATGATTTATTTAGTTAGAATATTTGTGGTCTAGTGTGTTATTTTAGAATATTTTATATATTATAATTATAATTAATATAATATTTTTTATTGGATATAATCATAAACAAAAGCATACTCAACTAAGAGGGGCACGTGCCTCCTCAATTTTTTGATATAGATTTGTCTTTTGTTGTATTTATAAATGTATTTCTTTATTTTACAAAAATACATAGTAGTGTATTCTCTTAAAATTATTATTTAAATATTATTTTTCTTTTCTTTTATCGTACTACGTATTTATTTACATTTTCATATATTTTTACTTTTTCTTTACTATTATATAATTTTTACTAACTAAATTTTAGTATAATAATAAATATATAACATTTTCTCATAAATTTTAGAAAAATTATATCAAATAACACCTAAAAATTATATAGAATAACAAAAAGAGTACCCCAATAATATTAAACAGGTTCAATTAGACGAAGTTTAATATTGAATTAATTTAAATGGTTGTAGTTCAATTCGAATGACATTCAATTAAATGACGTTAATATAAAATTATGAGTCAATTTTTTTCTAATAGTAAAAATATATGAACTGGATATAAGAGATTATTTTAATGATTACAAGTTTTAAATATGTAATTTTGTTATTTTTCTTAAATTTCACTAGTTTAATTTTCCTAATATTTTCTTAAAAACTAATGCATTTTGTCTTGTATACAATTTAATCATTTCATATTATACCACATATAATTATATAAATATTTATTGTTATTTATACCATATAATATTGATCTTATATATTTTCTTTCACGTATTTTAATTTTTGTATATGTCTATTATAATTTATATTATTTATTTATTTTTTCATTTTTTGTCTACCTGCATAGATATTAAACTATATTATTTAGTTCTCTTACAACTTCGTTTATATAGATTTGAGTTTTTTTTTATTTTAATTGAATAAACATATATATTTGACATATAACACTTGTGCTATAATATTCAAAAATATTAAAATTCTCAAATTTTTGGAATACCAATTATGATTTTTTTCATACTATTTTATAATAACTTGATTAAAAAATATATAAATTTTACTATAATCATTCAAATTATGTTAAAATTATTTATTTTTACTATTAAGTTTACTCGTGGTGTCCCCTCTAAACATTAATCTTGGTTATATAACTTGACAACATTATATAAACTCGACTATACTTATTAATAATATTACACCACAATATCAATTATAATTTATTAAAAAAAATTAAATTTTGTTAGTATTAAAAAAAATCAACAATCAACAATCAATTTTCAATAAAAACTGCCTCTAGAGATTTAAAAATAAAAACAATTATGAGCAAACATAAGGGCATTTATCAATGAAATAATAAAAACTACGATATAATAAAGTGTTAGCTAAATCATCTAAAATATAGTATTTTTTCTTTGTCAAAGTCAAATTTTCCTTGTTGCTATATATATATACTAATCAGAACTAAGGTTAACCCATAATTTCAATGAAAGTATACCAACTAAAAATATGATATTCACGTATATTTTTAAATACAAATTCGAGTAAAAAAATATTAAAAAGTACCAATAAAATATAAATGAATATTTTTGGGAGTAAGTTAAATATTTTATTTCATAATTTAATAATATAAGGTTTTTTAAAATGAAAATATTATTATGATATTAGTAAAATCTGTTTTGATAATACGATTATGGTAAACAAGAATCTCTATATTTTATCAGAGTCACACGCTTGCTATGAATTATAATTATCCTCTTGTTTTTATGGTTTTCTAAGTACAAGAAGAAAAAAGAGACGTGGGAGCCAAGGGACTACATAATATGCATGAGAAATGAGAGTTAGGTGCGAGAGGATGAGAAGATCGAGTTAGGTGCGAGAGGATGAGAAGATCGAGTTAGGTGCGAGAGGATGAGAAGATCGAGTTAGGTGTGAGGGTGTGAGAGGTGCATGAAAAAAATTAAAATGACAATTATGTAATAAAAGAATTTTTTTTTCAAAATGACACAATTATCCTTCCTAAAATAAGGTTAATTATTATTTAAGTTAAGATTATTAAGATACATCTTATTAAATGAGATAACATTAAATTACAACCGAAAAAAGTACTTTCATTAATTACAAACTTGCAAGTATTACATCTATATATCAAACTTCTAAGCTTACAATAATAAAACATTCTAATTAATATTTAAATTGAAGAGAACCAATAATTTTTTTTATTTAAATAAATAAATAAAATAGTTTGATAAGGTAAACATCTAAGTTTCATACATACTTCTTCAATGAAAATCAAGTGCATCAATGAAATTTGAGAAAAATGGGATCAGATTTTGCACAAAATTGTGGCATAGAAAAAACTTTAATAAGACTGCAGAGCGTCTAGGCTACTTCATTTTTTTAATTTTGGAAGATCATTTTTATTTAATGGGTGAATAGTGATGGATGGAGAAAGTATAATAGAGATACTTAGATTATATAATTTGTGTTTGAAAGATTTCAAGATAAATTATATTATTTTAATATTTTTTAATTAAAATATTTTTTTATATCAAACGATAAAAATTTAGCTTTTGAAAATTAAAAGATGACAATTAATATGAAGAAAAATTCATATAATATTATTTTATGATTCTCTCTATTTTATTATAATATTTTATTGATTTTTCATTTTATAGAAAATTAAAAAATATATTTAAATAATTTTTTATGGAATATTATTAATATTAATTTTTCTTAAATAATTTCTTATTAAATTTAACATTTATCTTTGTTAAAAGCTCATATTTTATTCACGTCTTAATTATTTTATAAAAATATATTATTTTAATTAAAAAACATTAAAATAATATATTTTATACTAATAAATTTTTCTAAATCAATAGAACTAAGTAACAATACTTTTACTTTAAAAGATCAAACAATATCAATGACTTAATATGAAAGACAAGTAAAGCTATCGTCCCTTATATTCAACTTGTTTACTTATTAGGGATGTCGAAATGTTACTTAAGTTCGAATAACCATAGATAATAACCAAATAGGTTTAGTTTTAGATGATAAATTTTAGTTTGCTTTTCAGGTTTATTTATTTAAAATTTTGGGTTTGGTTTTGAATTTGGGTGAGATAATTCGACCACAATAAATAAATTATAAATGTATATTTTATTAAATTATATATTTTTACATATATGTAGAGATAAAACACTTACAATTTATTATATATAATTAAAAATAAAATTAAATATATTAAGTATATTGTTATTTTTAATTTGTAAAAACTTTTTTTGTTAAACTTTTATGTTTTTTGAACAATTTAAATTAAAAGACATTAAAATTTAGTTTTTGGAGCTTTGAACAAGTTACCTTTACTTGATGGTAATTCATCGTATTTATTGTCATCGTTTTTTGTTTTAATTTTGTGTATAATATAATATTTTGATTTTAATTTTGAATAAAACACTTTTTTTCCCATTTCACTTCATTTACATTCCTAATTTTTATATATGTTTTAGGAATGGAAATCAAATGTATTCCAAATTACTATTCTCAATCCCAAATGATTAAAACTCAAAGAATTTCCAATATATCAATTATAGAAAAAATATTTACTTATATATATGATATTTGATTTATAAATATATATATTTTTATTTGTGAAACAAAAGTTTCAATGCTGAAAATAATTATATACATATTCTTTTCTAAATCAGAGGTAATATATGAAGATAATTATATCCTAAAAAGAAACAAATTGTTTCTATATTTAGATATAAGATTGATCAACTCAGAGATTCCTAAGAGTAATTACAAAATCAATAATCAATACAAAATTAATTCAATAATTGATAGTTCATATAGACACTCTTCCTCAAGTTGGAGCATGGATATCTATCATGCCTAACTTGTTAATTATGTCATGAAATACCCTTGTTGATATTGCTTT
Organism: Hippophae tibetana; assembly: GCA_037013495.1. Lineage (NCBI taxonomy): Eukaryota > Viridiplantae > Streptophyta > Magnoliopsida > Rosales > Elaeagnaceae > Hippophae > Hippophae tibetana. Next base: position 78,587,876 of record CM072812.1, on the reverse strand, counting down.
TGTGAGCATATCAACCAACTATTTTTCTGATTAGACAAATGAAAACTGTATAGTTTTCTCTCAAGGTTTTCCTTGATGAAATGACAATCTACTTCAACATGTTTTGTACGATCATGTTGTACATGATTCTTTGGCAGCTTTACTATCACAATTAAGATTCATGGGTTTTGCAAAATAAATCGCCAAATCTTTAAGTATGTTCATAATCCATAACATCACACACACACACCTTGAGCTATTCCTCAAAATTCAACTTCAACGCTTGATCTTGCCACAACCTTCTACTTCTTGCTTCTCCAAGTGACGAGGTTGCCTTTAACAAATGTAAAATAACCTGACGTCGATCTTCTAATTGTCTGGTCATCTACCCAATCGAAGTTCGTGTATCCTTCAATATTTGAGACATCATTTTTTTAGAACAATAAACCTTTCCCTATAGCACACTTCAAATATCTTAGAATTTGATAGACTGCATCCATATGTTCTTCACTTAGAATATGCATGAATTGGCTTACAACACTAACAAGATACACTATATTTGGCCTTGTGTGTGATAAGTAGATTAACCTCCCAACTAGTCGTTGGTAACGACCCTTATCAGTTGGAGTTTGATCTGGTAGAATCCTAAGCTTATGATTCATCTCTATAGGTGTTTCTGTTGGTTTACAATCAAGCATTCCAATTCCAATGAGAAGATCTAACACACATTTTTGTTGTGAAAGAAAAATTCCATGCTTTGATCTTTCCACCTCTATCTCCAAGAAATATTTAAGCTTTCCAAGATCCTTCATTTTGAACTCAGTAGCCAAATATTCTAGTAGTGCCTTCATTTAGGACAAATCATCTCCTATTAATACCATATCATCAACATACACTATCAATAATGTTACCTTTCCTTCTTTGTGTTTTATAAATAAAGTATGGTCTGAATTACTCTGTTTATAACTAGTTGCCTTCATTGTCGTTGAAAACCTCCCAAACCATGCCCTAGGTATCCATTTTTGTCTGTATAAGGACTTCTTTTGCTTACATACTTCATTTCCACGCATGGAACTACGTTTGACACCAGGGGGTAGCTCCATGTAAAATTCTTCATCCAAGTTTCCATTGAAAAAAGCATTTTTAACATCAAATTGTTTGAAGGGACAATCTCGATTTACTGCTATAGAAATAATAATATGAATGGTATTTATCTTGGCTACTGGTGTAAAAGTGTCTTGGTAGTCTATTCCATACCTTTGTGTATATCTTTTTGCCACAAGTCTCACTTTATACCTGTCAATACTTCCATCTACTTTGAGTTTCACTGTGAACACCCATCTACATCCAACAGTCTTCTTTTATTTAAGTAGTGAAACAAGTTCCCAAGTGGCATTTTTTTATAGCTACAATTTCTTCATTCATTGCCTTAGTCCATTTAGGATCTTCCAAAGCATCCTACACTTCTAGGAATAGATATAGTGGATAATTGATTATTAGTAAGTGTATATGATTTAAACAACCTATGAGATGACATATAGTTACGAACTAGGTATTTAGTTTTGGCTTTAGGATCAGGTTCATATTGTTTCTTTGGAATTCCTCTATTCAACCTTTATGGATATCTAGGATCTATATTTTCTACAGAAATAGGTATTTCATTAGGCTCATTAGACATTGGATTTGAAATTACCTGAGGAGGAACACTCTCGATTAATTCTTCAATTAATGGTATAGACATGGGTAATTTTGGTGCCCTTGAGAGTGCTTCAGGCATATCCAGAAAATTAGGGGGATTACACTTTTGTTGAACCTTATTTCCATCACAATTTTGAAGCTTTTTGACTATGTCTTCTAGTTCTAAAAATTCACCTCATCCTCCTCCATTTGGATGTTGAACATTCTCTTCACTAGAATTCTCCCCCTAAAGGGAATGGTCAGAGACTCTCCCTGAATAATAAGTCTCTAATTCATGAAAAGAGACATTTATAATTTTTGGGTTTGTGGATCATGGCATCTATAACCTTTTCGAAGTTTAGAATAGCCAATGAAAACATATCGTTTGGCACATAGGTCAAGTTTAGTTAATAATTTTTTTGGAATGTGATGAGTGCTCAAAAAGTACTAAAATTACCATTATTTTATTCACGTTAATTGATTAAAAATATATATATATTTATATGATTTTATAATATATTTATATAAATTTGTCTTTTCGGAATCACGGGTATTTTTATTGTTTTTCAGGTATTTTCACTTAAAAAAAGTAACTTAAAGACTAAAAGAAAAATACCGGAGGCAATACATTGCAAATATATTCATAAATTAAATGAGTAAAGGTAAAAAAATATGGAAAAATTAGACAAAATGGATCAAAAATATCAAAAAAGAGGAAATCGCGCACGTAGCCGCCCAGCACGTCGGCCAATGCGCGCATCACCCAATCCGCGTGCACGCATGCCAATCAGTGCGCGCCGCGCCCCACGCCAACATGACATCAGCAATGATTTCATCATTCACTACTCCGTGTTTCCACCATTTTTAATCATTTTTTCACCCATTTTGTCTTCCTATTCTCACCTATAAATACCCATATTCTCTTCACTTTAAATCACACCAAAAAACACATCTTCTTATCTCTTTCTTTCTCTCCATTTCTTAGTTTTTGGTTTTTTCTTAGTTTTTAGTTTTTTCTTAGTTAGTTTTTCTTAGTTTTAGAGTTCTTCTCTTTTTGAGAAGAACTAATTATGTTTTTGTAATTTATTTGTTTTTTGATTCAATAAATAGAAGTGCAAATTCCGTTTGGAGGTTTTCCAGCAATAGAGTTAGCATCAAAGTACTATAAGGATTTTATTTTCTTTACAATTATTTTTTATGCTTTATTCTTATATGTTATATTTAATTTATCTGTGATTAAATTTAACATTGCTGGCTGTTTGTAAACATGATATAATAATAACGTTGTTATGCTTGCGAAATATTAAATAGGTAAAAATCTCTAAAATGAATTGATTTTATTTTTATTAAAGATTTTATATTAAGAATGTTAGAGAGAAATATATTAGAGTTCTCCATTTTAAGGTTTAGTTATACGGTCTGATTTAAGTTTGTAATGAAAAATAATATATTTCTCTCTAACATTCTTAATATAAAATCTTTAATAAAAATAAAATCAATTCATTTTAGAGATTTTTACCTATTTAATATTTCGCAAGCATAACAACGTTATTATTATATCATGTTTACAAACAGCCAACAATGTTAAATTTAATCACAGATAAATTAAATATAACATATAAAAATAAAGCATAAAAAATAATTGTAAAGAAAATAAAATCCTTACAGTACTTTGATGCTAACTCTGTTGCTGGAAAACCTCCAAACAGAATTTACACTTCCATTTTTTGAATCAAAAAACAAATAAATTACAAAAACATAATTAGTTCTTCTCAAAAAGAGAAGAACTCTAAAACTAAGAAAAACTAACTAAGAAAAAACTAAAAACTAAGAAAAAACCAAAAACTAAGAAATGGAGAGAAAGAAAGAGATAAGAAGATGTGTTTTTTGGTGTGATTTAAAGTGAAGAGAATATGGGTATTTATAGGTGAGAAGAGGAAGACAAAATGGGTGAAAAAATGATTAAAAATGGTGGAAACGCGGAGTAGTGAATGATGACATCATTGCTGATGTCATGTTGGCGTGGGGCACGGCGCGCGCTGATTGGCATGCGTGCACGCGGATTGGCCGACGTGTTGGGCGACTACGTGCACGATTTCCTCTTTTTTGACATTTTTGATCCATTTTGTCTAATTTTTCCATATTTTTTTACCTTTACTCATTTAATTTATGAATATATTTGCAATGTATTGCCTCCGGTATTTTTATTTTAGTCTTTAAGTTACTTTTTTTTATGCGAAAATACCTGAAAAACAATAAAAATACCCGTGATTTTGAAAAGATAAATTTATATAAATATATTATAAAATCATATAAATATATATATTTTTAATCAATTAACGTGCATAAAATAATGGTAATTTTAGTACTTTTTGAGCACTCATCACATTCCAAAAAATTTATTAACTAAACTTGACCTATGTGCCAAACGATATGTTTTCATTGGCTATTCTAAACTTCAAAAAGGTTATGTGCCATGATCCCCAAACCCAAAAATTATAAATGTCTCTTTTCATGAATTAGAGCCTTTTCATGACATCACATTTTTAGATAATAATTCTTATAAAAACTTTTGAAATAGAGCTTCACACTAACTACCGGACGATTGTACCAACAAATAAATGAGCAATACTCTAAATTAGACCAGATAACTAAACCTTAAAATCTAATTTTCATATTTAAGTTTGTAATGAAAAATAATATATTTCTCTATAAGATTCTTAATATAAAATCTTGAATAAAAATAAAATCAATTCATTTTAGAGATTTTTATCTATTTAATATTTTGCAAGCATAAAAACGTTATTATTATATCATGTTTACAAAGAGTCAACAATGTTAAATTTAATCACAGAAAAATTAAATATAACAAATAAGAATAAAACATAAAAAATAACTACAAAGAAAATAAAATCCTTACAGTACTTTGATGCTAACTCTGTTACTTGAAAACCTTCAAACGGAATTTGCACTTCCATTTATTGAATCAAAAAGCAAATAAGTTACAAAAACATAATTAGTTTTTCTCAAAAAGAGAAGAACTCTAAAACTAAAAAAACTAAAAACTAAGAAAAAACCAAAAACTAAGAAATGGAGAGAAAGAAACAGAGAAGAAGATGTGTTTTTTTGGTGTGATTTAAAGTGAAGAGAATGGGGGTATTTATAGGTGAGGAGAGGAAGAAAAAGTGGGTGAAAAAATGATTAAAAATGGTAGAAACGCGGAGTAATGAATGATGGCACATTCCGGTATTTTTCTTTTAGTCTTTAAGTTACTTTTTTTAAAGCAAAAATACCTAAAAAATAATAAAAGTACCCATGATTCCAAAAAGACAGATTTATATAAATATATGATAAAATCATATAAATATATATATTTTTAATCAATTAACGTGCATAAAATCATGGTAATTTTAGTACTTTTTGAGCACTCATCAAAATATGAGCTTAAACAATACAACTAAAGATTCGAGGTTCAAGATTAGGAAGATGAGGAACTGAAAGTAAGGATTGCATTTTTTGTTGGGGAGTTTGGAAATCTATCACTCGTGAAGGGGTTTGATTAATGAGATAAGCTATAGATTTGATAGCCTCTCCCCAATAAAAATTAGGCATATTCATGCCAAAAAGAGAAGCACAAACTACCTCTAAAAGCTGTCTATTTTTTCTCTCAACTAGTCCATTTTTTGTGGGGTGTGAGTGCATGAGGTTTGATGACGAATTCCTTGAATGTTTAGATAATTGCCAAGAGAGGCATCCATATACTCAGTACCATTGTCAGATTGAAGTATATGAATCTACTTTTGATATTAAGTACCTACCATTTTGTGAAAGTTTTGAAAGGCTAGACACACATCACTTTTTTTGATAAGTAAAAACACCCAAATCATTCTAGTACATTCATCAATAAATGTTACAAAATAATGAACTTTAGAAAGGGATTAAATTTTTGTAAGACCCTAAACATCAGAATGAATCACCACAAGAGGTTCTAAACTTTTATTCAAACTTGGTAAATAAGAGGTGCGATGGCTCTTAGCCATTTCACAAATGCCACAATGAAAAACTAAACCATTTAGAGTTGAAAAGAGATGTGGTTGTAATTTTTTAAGATAACCAAAAGAAAGGTGTCCTAATCTCCGAGTAATAGAGTGTACCTCGTCTAACACCATAACAAAAAATCTTCCGAGTTAGGATGTCTTAAAAGACACAAAAAATGGGCCAAAAAGTTACAGTGTAAGCAAGTGTGGAGGTAATTTGGCTAACAAACAAAAGATTGTATTCAAGATATTAGAAAACAAGAACAATATCTAAGGTAATAGACCTTTCTCCAATAATAGGAGAAGTACCACCATTTGTAGTGGAAATAATAGATTGAGAAGATGGAAGAACATACTATAATTGGCTAGAATCTCTAGTCATATGATCAGATGACCATGTATCAATAATCCAAGGTCTATTTTTAGAAGTTATAGAAAGTACAAATGCCTTACCAATAATACCTGGGTGGGAAACATTTGTTGTGGGCAGTGGTTGTTCTTCGTTCTTTTTTGCTGTCACCATAGCTTTCCCAATCATTCTCTTACGAGGCTTCTTTGAGAAATCACACCACTTGGGATAGCCAATGATTTCATAGCAGCGTTGTTGTAAGTGACCTTTTTCTCCATAGTGAGTTCACACTAGAGTGTTAACCTTGCTAGATGATTGATTGCTATAGTTTTTCGAAGATCCATATTGATTTTGACCGGATAGGATGGAAAAATTCGCAGAAATTGGACAAAAGCCTCCTATTGTTTGTCTATGTTGGTATTCCCTTCTAACATAAGCATATGTGCTTTCCAAATCAAGCTTCGGATCTTTTCACAATATTTTTCCATGAACCTGATCAAACTCTGAGTCAAGTCCACTTAGAAAAATATGAACTCGAAGCCTAGCCATCGTAGAATGCAATTGTAACACCCCTTCGATTCTTTTTTTTTGAGAGGTAGTCCTATGATCGATTTCTTAGAAAATGGAAACCAATTCATTGTAATACGTTAGTAATGGTCGCCCATTCTGTTTGGTAGAGAAAGATCTCCGATTCTGCTCAAAAATACAAGTTTCGTTAGTTCCATCATAGAATTTGTTCGATACAGCCTCTCATATATCTCTGCTTGTAAGGAGACGAATGAATCGTTGCATCAATGATAGACTCGTTGAATCAATTAGAGAACTTTTGACTATATTATTTTCAATAATCCATGATCCAAGATTAGGATCTTAGTGAGATAACAACTTTATTGTGAGCTCCAATCTGCATCTCCACGAGTTGAGACCGTAATGAGTAGTTGATCTCATCTAAAGTAATTCCGATTGGAAATGTTGAGTTGTCTTGATGAACAACAACTTGTGGTGTTGGTGGTGGAATAAGATCTGTTGAAACATTTGTGGTAATAGCCATAGAATTCACAATAGCGGTGAATATGCAGAATACAAATATGAATTTCAAGTGGGAAAGAAATATTCGATTGTTAATACAACTTCTCTTAGAGATGAACCTACTTTGATACCATGTGAAACAAAAGTTTCAATGGTGAAAATAATTATGTACATATTCTTCTCCAAATCAGAGGTAATATATGAAGATAATTACCTCCTAAAAATAAAAAAATTAATTGTTTCTATATTTAGATACAAGATTGGTTAACTAAGAGATTAAAATTATTTCTTCATTTAGATACAAGATTGGTCAATTAAGAGATTCCTAGGAGTAACTACAAAATCAATAATCAATTCAATTTAAGATAACTTTTATATTAAAAAATTACATTCAACGTAAATAAAAAATGTCACTTGTCAATGTCTCAATTCTTCTATATTTTGATTCAACATGTTTTGTTCACATAAAGAAATTCTTTGTTTCATGCTTATTATATTTTCAAAATATTTTCAGAATAAGTTTAGTAGTTCCTCTTCAATCTAATTTTGATATATTTTTGTTATAATTTTGTATATCATGTGCCCTTAAAATTATAGGTTCAAATACTTTTAATTTATGTTAATTGTCTTATACTGTAATGATATTATCGAGTGTAAATTAACTCACATCATGTGTCATGATATGAGAGATCTTAGTTAGTAGATAACTTATAGGTCAACCCAATAAGCACTGAGTCAGCAGATGAGCAACACTCTCAGATAAATATCCAACAGGAAAAAAGACGAGGAAATAATCTCCTAATTATTAAATAAATAGATAATTATAAATAAATAACTTTGATATTAAGATACGTCTATCACACCGGGTAAAGTTCATTAATAGTAGTATCTTCTCTTATATATACTCACTCAATACACTTCACACAGGAGAACGAGACAACATAATATTTAACAAACATTATAGATACATGATCTTTCCCTAAATCTCTCTCGACCTCTCTAGATCATAAATAAAGACACTTGTATACTCCTTTATCCTCAACCTACACAAACTTACTTAAGTATTTGAGGGCTAAAGGTCGCCACATCTTATGGTGATCCAAGGTCTTAACAATGTGTTCTTTATTCTCAAATCCACAACAAGAAGAGGTGCAAAAAATCATCAATGTTAACACATATTAACATCAATATCTAACGTCTTATGTGGGAAAGATTATGCTCTACTAGTTGAATAAAAAACTAGATAATAAAAAAAATATTTTTGGTGTTGTCTCTAACTCTGGTCTACACAGGCTTTGAAAAAAAATCCATTAAAGTCCAAAAAGATTCTCCAACAAAGATAACTATATTCTATACAGTCCTTAAGAGGTCAAACTTTTATCCTTCTAAGATGAATCCTTCCAAGATGAATAAACTTCTTGGTTTAGACAACCAAAATTTTGCAAAGGATAATGAAATCCCACCTCACGTCTAACAAGTCATGCATCCACCTACTTAGGTTGTCAATCCTACACTGGAAAGTCCACAATGGACCCAAACGAAACATTGATAGAGAGTATGGATGGAAACCCATATGAACACAATGGAGAACCTGCTCCATGCCATCTAGGAACGCTTGTTGGATACACAAGCCCCTAAACCAAAAAAATCGATACAACATCCTTCAATGCTATAGCTAGACATGTTTAGATAGGAGATGTGACTTTCCCTAACAGGACCCAAGCCCAAAGGCTGACCAAACATAGTTTGCTCATATAGTCCAAAGTCATCAAACCATAGAAGTCTTAACCCCGTCCCTCTGTCCATCCATCTTGGATCACTTAAGGCTAATCCAAAATTACTTGTGGAAGCATGGATCACTTAAGGCTTATCCAAAATTACTTGTGGAAGCACCTTGATGCATGCATGTAAGGTCAATCTATTTAGGCTAGTCATGTAGACAATATAACCTTAGCGATCAATGGTCACCTAAGGGAATAGTATGGGAATGTACCAATAGTCTTCCACCCCATCATCGATTGATTAGCTATCCAATTGCAAGAGTTAAACTAAATGTTGAATAGTGGTAGACTTCTAGACTTGGCAATCTTTATTAAGTTTATATTCTTGCAAGAAGTTATGCCTATGCCACTATTAGAAAAATTCAAGATGCTCAACATAGGCTCCTATAACAGTACCAAAGACCCACTGGGTGGATAATACCTACAATGATGTAATTAGGTATCGAGATTTTATACTCATTGTAATTGACAAAACCTGAGCTTGGCACCGTACCCTTAAGCCTAACAAAATTATTTCTTTCATTGAGTTTGAAAAAAATTCTTCTCTTATTTTATAGCACATAAGATGAATTTATGCCAAGGGAAAGATGAAGCATTAAAGGATTTCTTTGGTAGGTTTAATGGTGAAACAAATCCAAGTAAAAAATTGTTTTGATTCAATAGCTTGCTATTAAGGACCCCGAGAGGGACATGGTAAAAGATTTTTCAAATACATACATAAAGGTCACACAATTGTTCAACATGTATCTTAACATTAAAGAGATGACCAACAACAGGAAAATCAATGACCTCCCAACTAAGGAGAGTCCATAACCAAAATGCAAGTGTAAGGATGAGTCCAAGCTCTCAGAAAGCAAAAGGTCCTACAAGGACCACATAGATGAGAAAGATAAGGGACGAGGCTCAGGCTACACTAGTCCAAGCTTCCATACTTACGCTCCCTTGACTATACCCAAGGAGAAAATCCTCACATAAGTTGAACACTAGTGCATAATGTGCTGGCCTAAGAAACTCAAGGATAATGGCTGCAATAAAAACTAGTAATGTAGGTTTTATAGGGACTCAGAGCATTCAACTGAAGAGTGTCTAGATTTAAAGGATAAAATTGAGAAACCTATAGGAGTTGATAGTTAAGAGAATTTGTACAAGATGGGATTCCAGAATAAAAGTAGGCCTCTCCTAAAAGAGAGCAAGAGTAAGCTCCCAAACAGAAAGTCCAAGAAGTTCGGATCATCTTAGACGGCTTAGTAATGGGAGACTCTAACAATGCCTGAAAGCACACATTAGAAAGGAAAGAAAAGAGACCCTCCCTACTGCCTATGTCCACGGTCGAAATAAGGACAATAGGTTGTCAATATCAGACAACATTTTTAGAAAAGGAAACCCATAACTACTTCATCTCCACATTGATGCATTGGTAATCATCCTTTTAGTGGCAATATAAACTTACATAGAATCTTAATTGATAGTGAAAGCTTAGTTTAAATCATGTTCTTCCAAGAAAGAAAAGATACAAGCTTATATACCTACTCAGACTAGTGACAAACCCTATGGTGGGATTTTTTGGATTCTTCATGACCCCAAAAGGAAAAGTGACCTTACCAGTTACAATTGGATGTAGGGCATTAATGTGAAAACAATTATGGTAGCATAGTAGAATTCCCATCATAATATAACGAGATTTTGAGGCGTCCATTCTTGCACAAAGTCTGAGTTGTAGCCTAAAACTACTATCTTGCTTTACACTTTCCAATAGAGAGCAAAATAGGAACAATGCTCAGAAAATATAAAGTAGCAAGGGAATGTTATGCCATATGAATTTAAATAGGATAGAAATAAGATCCAAAGAGGCAGAAGAACAGAAGGTATTCCCTAATAATTTTGTTTAAATTTCTATTAATTTAAAATTTATATTGTTAAATTTAAATTTCATAGATTTTGGCCTTTTTTTTCCTATGTAAATTGAATTTATGAATAAAAGGGATCCTTAGGCTATGAATGGCCAAAAAACTACATCTTTCTACACTCATGGAATTTGACTAGGGCAAGGGAAGTGTGAAAAAGAGACTGATATGTACACACTCTAGAAAGTTCACCAGTATCCTTGGGGTCATATCTCAAATATACCAAAGATTATAACAACCCTATAGCTTCACTTTACGTCCTTGGGATGAGAGTCCACTACCATCTACAGAAGTTGAAACCTCTATAAGATGCATCCTAAATACATGCTTTGAAATCCACACTAAAACTAACACGACGAGCAACTTAATAGGCTATATATCTCTTGATGATAGATTTTGACAAAGGGCTTTAACTGACCTATGAATAGGCAATGACAACACTTTGAGTCCATAGGTTGCTACAACTTCTACACCCCATCTACACAAACTTATGTTTGTACATATTAGGGACCTTGGGTCTTTAACCTAGTGGTTAATGAAAATTTCCATAAATGAACAAAGTACAACAATACTCATGATAGGTTGGAGTAATCCACCAAACATGTCAAAAAAAATTCAATGTGCCAATTAAGAATGCTTGGTTGGCTTGATGACTTCAAGAGCACCATGTAAGGAGCTGGTAAACCAAAGGCTCCCAGCTCAAACAAACCATACTAACTTTAAAAAAAAATATAAAAATTCACACGAACATGACAAAGTCTAAACATAGCCCAACGGGAACATAGCTAAGCACATCCACCTCATCAAGTCAAAAATAATCAAAAAAGTAAACAAGCAGATGGACACGTGACAAATTGGGCCTAGCTAAGCCCAATCACATGGACAAGTGGCCAACCAGACCTGGAACATCTCCGGCCATACAATGGACATTTTCGACTAGACATGCCACATATGGACGTACATATGTCCAGTTGGGAGGACACATGGCCATTTATGCGTGAACTTGTAGTTTCTCAAATCATGCCTAGCTGAGCATCCTGCATCATGAACCAATCCAGTCACCTTCCGTCCCTCATGCAATTGTCTCATCCTAAGCTCTGGACCTACTGACAAGTGCACATTTTTACACACTAAAGAAGTGGACTAGGGTCCCCGTTAATAGGCGAACTCATAGAGTGCCAACAATCTGAAGATAAACAAGACCACATATGAGCCTCTCCAAAATTAATTAGTAAAAAGAGAAAAGTAAAGTACCAAACTCAGAAGTACATAAATAGTAAATAAATAATATATATATATATATATTCTTCAGCTAAAAAATAAACTCTAAAAGCACAATCCAAATCTATAAGAAGCCTCTGGGCCTAGCGACTATGATGTACAAGTTAGAACTCTTGAAAGTCCAAGAGGGTATGTGGTATCAATAAAGTCATATGGAGAGTACCAAAATCCTGTACCATCAATAGTTGGAATCGACAGAATGTTAAAGGATATATAATGTCCTCCCAATAGTTGGCTGAGCTTCTCTAGAGATAGTGGCTCTTTTCTTTTATTAGAGCCCACAAACTAGGAATCACCCTAGTCCATTTGGGAGCCTCGCTTTGTATGGACTCCCTAAGGAACCTAAGAGCCATCATGCTTTTACTCTTCTTCCCAGTTGGAAGATTATAAGTCATACTTGCGAAGATGCATAATTATCAACTTAGTATTCAAAAGAAAATACTAGAATAAAGAGAAAATCCATAACTTATGGTCTGGATCCAAGGGCTACTGCTCTCTAGCTCAGTTACTGCGAGGTCCTGACCTTAGTAACCGATCCACTCAGAAAGTAGGAGCCATCACTGTTACGCTCCTTCAAAAATGTGTCGTAAAAGGAAGTAATGAACTTCTGTTGCTTTTTGAAACAAATAGAGCATAATACAATAAGGCTAAGTCTCAAAATACCCTACCATTCCTTTTATACTGAGTAGGTGTAGGAAAGACCCGTAGGAGATCTAGATTGAAATCACCCTCTACCATTAAAAGAGTCTTACCACCCCTTATTAGGATCCAGAAGCTTCTAGATCAGAACTTAGTTGGCATAAGGTTAGAGATAGAACCAATCACAACTACCATCTTGAAGCTGTGAGTGGTAGCAAAAAGTGAAATCCTTCCAGAGTAGCCAGTATGGTAATGGTACTCGGTAATAATTGGGAGGAAATTAGGTGGGAGCAGTACCAACATATACTAGACACTTCCACACAATAGGCAAAGTAACTCTACATGAAATGGAGACAAAGTAACTCTACCTAAAATGGAATTACTCTAATTTATGCCCAAAAAGTGAGGTATCATCCCTATAGACTCTGGTATCCTGAAGACATCTCAAAGATCATCCAAGAGATGGTCTATCATTCGAGAAGAGACATTATTAAAAAAAAAGGTAAAATCTTCAATGTTAGGATTAGCGAGTACACATGAATACTGATCGCAACGAAATATGAGTCCCTGGAAGAACTAGAATGCCTAAACAAACCATACGGGTAAAAACACTAAATGTAATATATTTTAATATCATTTAATTAATAAAATGAATTTGTATTTTATTTTATTTTATTATATTTTAGACAAATCTATTTGTTTAAATTAATGGGCACACTATTACAATACATACAATTAGTCTCGGACATTTAGCCTAGGTTTTTTTAAAAACTAAGGTCATTGACATACCATATGACCTCCATTATTTAAAAAATGAGTCCATAGACATACTCTATGATCTTGGTTATTGAAAAACCGAGACCATAGACATATCTTATTAATTTCCTCTCTTTTACATTAAATTAACACCAAATTTTTTTATCAATTTCTTTTTCTTTTTCTCTATCTTTTTTTCTTCCTTTTTCCCTATCTTTTTTTCCCGTTAGGGGTTTTCATACATTTATCATATATATATATATATATATATATATATATATATATATATATATATATATATATATATATATATATATATATATATATATATATATATATATATATATATATATATATATATATATATAAATTATTTTCATAGATGGGAGTAATTGATCAAGGGTCTTCCGTTCTACGTCTCACCGTTGTCTTCCTCGTCTCGCCATCCTCGTCATCAGGTTAGATTCTGCCTATGTTTTGTGTTCCATTCTTGTTGTATCATTCTTTTAAGAGCAAACCCAGAACTTAGATCTAATTTTAGGGTTATAGTAGGTAACAAAGAAAAAATTGAGCTATCATTTACGAAAATGTGGGATCTTTCTCTTGAGGGAAAGTTTGTTCCCTTAAACATAGATAAAAAGTATTTTGCTTATTAATATCTCATATTTAATTTTTTAAGAATCTTCAGGAAAAATATATTCTAATGCTTGTTTTATTCAGTTTAATAATGCTTCGTGGTTCCTCGGGCTTCTACTCTTATGCCATTTACGAGTACTTGAAGGATTGGCCTAATTTTGATATTGGTGAAACAAGGATAACCTTCAAACTTAGAAAAGACAAGTAAGAAAATTTGATTCCCATTATATTATTCATAAATTAGTTTACATTCATGTTGGCTCTTGTTTGTTTGCTAGATTTTTCTTAGTTCTCATTATGATGGACAAGATCTAGATCCAAAGTTTAGAACTGGTGAACCTTGGAAGAAGGTATTTGGCCCTACTTTTATCTATCCTAATTCTGCTCCAATGGGTAATAACTGGTCTAAATTTATGGAATCCTATAGTTTAATCCGCAATTGTAAAATCTGAATGCATCTTTTAATAGGTATATAAATTATGGAGAAATTTTGACTGCATTCTGATTCTGATTATTATTTTTATTTATTTTCAGGTTCATAGAGCAACAGTGAATCTCCAAGAAATTTGTGGTCCTTCTGAGCATTTGAATGGAGCATAGAACACACAAAACATGTATAATAATGGGTTTTGGGTTATGCATGTATTGTAATGAAGCATTTTCCTTGGATTAGGAAGCGTCATTCATATTTATAGAGGTTGCACAGTAATATATAGATCCTGCCCATTTGCTCTATTTACTGCAATATAGTATATCACCATTGATATGATTTTATAGATCTAAATTTGAATATGTTTGTATTGATATCAGGTACTTGGAGAGTGGGAGAAGTGTTGGCTATGTCTAGAGCTTTTGGAAACCATATGTTGAAACGATTTGTTGCGAGAGAACCTGAAATCCAGGTAAATTTTGAATGGTACCATAATTTAGAGTTTATGAATAGGTTTTTCTATTTAGTTCAAGGGTCTCCATATTTGGCTTAATTTCACAATTAGTCTCCTTGATTTTTCTAGTTTTACTTTGGTCACCCAACATTCAAATAATGCTCTTAATTCATTTAAATGTTGCAGCATCAGGCGTACCAGCACACCGATACTTGTAATTAATAGTAAAAAGTCGTTGTGGACTTGATTATGTTGAAGTCATTATGGACTTGATTATGTTGATTTGAAGTACACTTATAAATGCTTGCAATTAATAGTAAAAAGTCAGTTTGTAATAATAAGGTTTTATTATATTTTAATATACAATAAACTCGCAAATGTAATTATACTTTTAATTTTAATATAATATGATTTTTAATATTGTAATTAATAATTGTATTTTGTTTTAATTTATGCATACCCTATGACATTGGTTAAAAACTGAGGCCATAGGTAACAGTCTATGGTCTCTCTCACTTAGGCTTCGATTCTTATAATCGTGGTCATAGGTCTACGGTCACGGTTAAAAACCGAGGTCATATGTATGTTTTGTAGTAGTGGTATATTTTAGTGTTTAGCAGGTATTTTAATATATAAATATTAAAATAAAGAAAACGCTTTAAACATGTTTATCGTACTTTTTGGAGCTTAAATGAATATCATTTATTTGATATTATCCAAAGTTAAGAAAGGAGATAATGGAAAATAAAAAATAATAATAATTGAATGCCACAAAACAATGAGGTTTGAATTGGTGAAAAATCTAGTTGTGATCCGATCGTGCCGCGAAGAAAACACAAGTTTTTCTTACATTCTTTCCTATAAATAAGACCCCTGTATAGCAAGAAAAGAAGCTTCCAAGTTGCATTTTCAACAAATTTCTCTCCTTTTTTTGTAAATTTTTATATTTTTAGCTTTTAGAATTTATTTAGTTCTTCCTTCAATTTTAAGAAAGAACGTGTTTATGTTTTAGTAATTTCTAGTTTTTGATTCAACAAAATTCTAAAGTACAATTACTATGAGAGTTTTTCATGTCTTAGAATCAATTCTTCAAAGTTTTGTAAGGATATTGTTAAGGTATTAATTATATTCCTTTTGTAGTCCATATATCTTGCTTCTTATTTTGTGTTATTTTTGATTTGTATGTGATCAATTATAACATATCTGACTGATAATGAATATGATATAATAATAATGTTGTTATGCATGCAAAATATTGAATAAGTAAAACATTTTCTTAAAATAAATTGATTTTATTTTTATTCAAGATTTTTATAAAGAATGTTATTTGAAGGAGTACATTACTCTTAATAACAAACTTAATATGAGAGTTAAAATTAAGATTTAATTACCTAAACTTAATTTGGAGTAATACTTTTTTATTTTTGATTTAATTATTTGGATATTTAGAGCGAAACTTTATTTCAAAGGTTTTTTACAAATAATTATTATTTGAAAATATATTAACAATATATTTTCTTAAATACTTTTAAAACGTGAAATTTATTTTTCAAATAGTTAAATTATTAAGTTTAATTTGGACTCCTTGAATAAAATCTAATTAATTGACTCCGTTTAAAGGTGTGATTAGATTATTTGTTATTTTCTTAGAAATAAAGCTAAAATTTTGATATTTAATTGATTAATAGACCCAATCCAAAGATATTAGTTAATTAATATTAAACAAAAGAATTTAGGCTCTCCCTAAGACCATTTTCATACCAAAAAGAGAAAATTAATAAATATTAATTTATATCTTTAATAACCTAAATAATATGAGTAAGCATAATTACTAAATTATTATATTCATTATTCTCTATTGTTTATGAATGTATTAAATTGCATAAGTATTTGTTGAATCGATGTTTGCCTTTATCTTTATGCATTAGATTAGTTATTTTTCAAAAATCAAATCATTGTAACAAAATGTTTATATTTTTTTATTAAATTTAAATAATATTTAAAACCACACAATATAATTTCCTTGAAAGTATACTTATCATTTCTATAAATGATTTGTACACATATGAGAATTAATCAAATTTAAAATGGATAAATATTTACGAAATCGATATTATCCCCGATTTAGTTCATTAAGTTTTTGGCTTCGTTACTCGGGAAAGAATAGTAATTTTTATATCATTATCAAATCTTATGAACTTTATGTGATTTAAATATTGTGATTTTTATTTTTTAAATTTAATTTCAAATAAAAATCTAAAAATATATTAGATTTGAATATTAAGTTAATAAAAAAATCACATATAAGATAGAATTTAAATTAATATTTAAATTCTATATCATACACATTAAAAAATCAAAAAACCCATAAATAAAATATATTAGTTTTAAATTCAAATTTAAATCTTTTAATAAAATAAAAATTTAATTTTTTTGTAAAAATCTTTGTGATTTACTATTTATAAAAGAAAATAATAAAAAATCTTAAATTTAAAACAATTTATAAATAAACAGTAAAAGCAATTTAGAGACAGTTTAGGAAAATTTGAATAGTATAATCTAAATTTTTTAATTTTTAAAAATAAATATAAAAGACATTGTTCCATGAATTTAAAAAATAAATCTTAAATTTGAATTTAATTTCAATATAAAATTTATAAAATAAAATAAAAATTGATTTTTAATTTATTTATTTTTTAATTTCATTATCTAAATACATAAATAAATATTAAAAATTAATTAAAAATTTGAAATAGATTTTAATTTAATTATTAATATTCAATGAATAATATTTAAATAAATAAATTTAAAAAACTGGAGTTCATTCCGAATCCAGTTTGCCGGAGCATAGAAAAAAAGTTCATTGTGAAGCCATTAAAGAAAAATTAAAAAAACAAAAAAAAAACTAAATGTGTTATAGCTTGAAAAGTAAACATCTAAGTGAGTTCTATCTAGGAGATTAGTTCTTGGAAGCCTTTGTGTCATTCTTTCCTGAGAGTACTCTTGATCAAAACTAATTATGTTATATAACTTAGAGATTACCTTAACTTATTTGTTTAGTATTTTTGTACTAAATACTATGTATATTTTCTCTAAATTTTTGTATAGTTATTTTATTATTGTTTTTTTAATTGACATGTGTTTTAAATTTACATTTTCAATAGTTTATGCATGGTAAGGAGATTCTTAGGAAACTCTCTTACACTATACATAGATAATATTCATAAATTTAAACAATTGTCCACAAGGATGGATTCTAACCATCAGCCTATTTTTTTAGCCAAACATAGAACCAAGTCTTAATCCTCTATTACAACCAATTGAAATGTGAGAAAACCCACATGTTAGAGAAACCACTATGAATGAGTTTGAACGACCAGCAATTGGCACTACAACTGCCTCTATCCAGCTGGGTGAGGATGCTCGAAATTATGAAGTGAAAAATATTCATTTTTTTATGCTTCATTTCTTGGGCTGCCTAATGAAGACTTACTATATTTCATTAGGGACTTTTATTCAACAATTCAGACTTTTTCCCTCAGTGCTCTTACCGAGGACTAACTAAGAATAAGGTGTTTTCCCTACACCTTAAATGGTAGTGCGAAGGCATGGTTAATGTCACTTCTTCTAGGCTTCTTGATGTCCTAGGATGAGGTCTACAAAAAATTCATAGGAAAATTCTACTCGCATCAGAAGGCATCAGGGTTGAGAGAAAAGATTGCTACCTTATCTTAGATGAAAGAAGAACCTTTCCACGAAGCTTAGGAGAGGTTCAAGCTTTTTCTCACTCAGTGCTCCCATCATATCTACCTTCTATAGTTGTAGAACCAGTTCTTTTATGATGGACTGATGCAACAATGCCAGTTCATCATAAAAAAAATGCTACTAGAGAAGCAATAGGAGAGAAGATTACCTTAGAGACTTTATTTTTTTTGAGATGTTGGGTGCTAATTCCCAACAAAAAAGTACTAGAGTGAGACATGCTGGACTTCATGAAATAGATTCCAATATTGAGGTACAACTACAACATGCATAATTGAAAAGGCAAGTTGCGCTTCTCTTTGCACAAGCCATTTCCAACTTAAAGCAATGTGGTATGTGTAGAAATCAAGGATATGGTGCTAATGCCTGTACATTTCAAGGAGAAGCATATGTTGAACCTAAGTAGGTCAATGTATTGGGAGGGTACCAACCAAAACCCAGATATGATCCCAATGTAAACACTTATAATCTCGGGTGGAGGAATCATCCTAATTTCTTATGGAGGCAGAACAACCTTTCTTTTGCCCAGAATTCAAACCAATAGGGGTAACAATTCCACTACCAATAATAACAAAATATTCCCAGAAAGCCAACCTTGGAGGATAAATTGAATGATTTTATTCAAGTTAGTAAAGACAACTCAATGGTTGGACTCTGTGGAGGCTTCAATTGAAAAGGTGGAAGTCTAAGTTGAATAGTTGGTAGAGCATTTATAGAAACAAGTAAAGACTGATTCAGTTCAACGAAGAGCATATAAAATTCAATGATATGGAGACATTGGATCTATAAATTGTAGGAATCTCCTATGTAACATCTTACTAAAAGACAATAAGTTTTAGTCCTGAATGAGAGGTCACCCATTTTGTTATTTAATTTATGTAATCATATTTATTTTAATAAAAGAGAATTTTTTTTAATTGTTCATTTTTTTATTTATATTCTTTAAATTTTTGTACAGTTTTTAATTTTCTTTTTTTTTATAGTGGTTTTCTTTTACTTTTGATAGTACTTAGACAAAACATAGGTCCCCTACATTCTTAAAACTCAAAACTTAGCCTTAGCATATAAAAAGTAAGAAATCTTTTTAAAAATTATACTTTTTATTCAACTAGGATCCCTTTAGAAACTGAACCTTGATAATCAAGAGGGGGAGATTCATTTTCAAGAATGAGAAGCATGGGAAATGCTAAAGCTAGGCATAAATTGATGATGGAATACGCAACGCTAATCGTTATCAATTTTACTTCCGATATACAACTGCAAGAGGTTGCAAGGAATTATGAATTGAAAAAAATTCATCATTCAATGTTGCCTTCCTTTTATAGTATCCTTAATGATGAAATTTTAAATTTCATAGAGATTTCTATGTTATTATGCAAACCTTTCCATTGTAGGGAATTGATGAAGACCAGCTTAGGATGAGGTGTTTTTCATACACCTTCAAGGATAAAGCTTGGTCATGGTTCATGACTCTACAACTGGGTTCTTTGACTACTTGGTAAGTAGTCTACAAAAAATTTATGGGCAGATTCTATTCTCATCAAAAGACTACTGACTTAAGGACAAAGATAGCAATGTTTTCTCAAATGGATGAAGAGCCCTTTCACAAAACTTGGGAAAGATTCAAACTTCTTTTCATTCAATGTTTGCATCATAACTTTCCATTACAGCTACATAACTAGTTTTTTATGATGGATTGACACTACAGAGTCAAAACATGGTTAGCAATGTTGTTGGAGGAGCTATAGGAGAAAAGACTACAGTAGAAACCTTTAAGCTTTATGAGTTGTTGGGAATTAATTCCCAACAAAAAAAGTACTAGTAGAAGAAGAGAAAAAGTCAATAAAGTTTTCTCTGGGAATGAAATGGCTTTGCAACTTGCTGAATTGACTACGCAATACAACTTCTCACTACCCATCAATTGTCAAAACAAGAGGTATGTGAAGTTTGTTGTTTAATCGGGCATAATGCTAATAATTGTTTATATACTTATGATTTTAGTGTTGATACCACGAAGGAAGTCAATTATTTTCAAAGGTATCATCCCAACACCTATAATCACTCTAACCATTCATATGAACCAAACAATTACCAAGCCTACACCCAATTCCAAACATAAAGCCCAAATGAAAACCACCATTACCCACTAAATCAATCTTTTAAGCCAACCTTACAGGATAACTTGAATAATTTTATTCAAGTTAGTTATGACAACCAATGAATGAACAATCAAAGGTTGAGCTTCATAGAGGCTTTTGTGAAAAGGATTAAAGAAAAAGTTGGGTAGCTAACTAAGCAAATGCAAAAACAAGAACCACGAAGATTACCCAATTATGCACAATAAGCAAAGGATGTAAGATTTCTTCAAAGTGGTAAGGTA
This sequence comes from Hippophae tibetana, assembly GCA_037013495.1. Classification (NCBI taxonomy): domain Eukaryota; kingdom Viridiplantae; phylum Streptophyta; class Magnoliopsida; order Rosales; family Elaeagnaceae; genus Hippophae; species Hippophae tibetana. Next base: position 78,566,782 of record CM072812.1, on the reverse strand, counting down.
GTCAATAAACCTTTACCTAAAATTTCTAACGATCTACCTATTAGTTTAGGTAATGAAGAAGGTGAATTTTAGTCTCCCAAAAAGAAGAGATGAGTGCTAATCTTGACAAAACTTCTTAGAATAACATTGGAGAGTCACCTGAAGTTCTCAAAAATTCAAAAGATAGAAAAACCACACCATTTGCAAGTACCGTTCCCACACCAGCTGAAGGAATGCAAACAAGATAAGAAATTCTATGATCTTTTTAAAATGCTTTCTAAAGTAAATATTAATTTACCTTTGGTAAAAGTGATCATGAATGTTCCCTCATATGCTAAATTTTTGAAGGATTTTAACACTAAGAAAATGAGGTATGAACTTAATGAACGAGTAGTAGTATTAGAAATTTCTAGTGTGGTGCTTTAGTATCAACTTCCTCCAAAGTTGAAAGACCTTGGAAGTTGTATCATAAACATAACTATAGAGGATAGAAAGGTGGTTAGATCAATGCTTGATTTAGAAGCTAGTATAAATATGATTCCCTACTCTATATTTTTACAGTTAGGTCTAGGAGACCTAATATAAACAACTATGTCCCTTCAACTTGTGGATATATCTCTTAAATATCCAAAGGGAATAGTTGAGAATATGCTGGTATAGGTAGAAAAACAAATCATACCTATTGATTTTGTGGTTTTGGATATGCAAGAAAATCTAGCCTTTGATAGAGAACACACAATACTTCTTGGTAGACCATTTATGGATACCACTAAGAATATTATTGATGTTCAAGATGGAAATTTGACAATGATAGTCTTAAGAGAGACTATTCATTTCAAAGTCATTGACTCTTCACCTTTTCCTTCTATTTCTACGATTGATGAAATTTTCAATGTTGATCCTTTGGATAATCTTATCCAAATTACCTTTCTCTAGAATAGAATAGAAGACAAACTAGAAAAGCTCTTATACTTGAAAAGGTAGAAGATGATCTAGATGAGGAGATTGAGTGGTATCTTGAAATTTTAGATATTGCTAAACCAATAAGAAATCCTAGTACACCCTTAGATCTACCTAGTTCCCCATATGAAAAAGAGGTCAATCCATCTGAACTTGAAATGAAAAACTTACCTAGGCATTTAAAAAGTACTTATTAAAGTACTTATTTGTTCTTGAGAGAAGAAGAAACTTATCTAGTGATAATTTCTTCAACTTTGACTAAAACCCAGAAAAAAGTACTTATTAAAGTGCTTAAGAAGTTTTAAAAAGCCATAGGTTAGAGTATTAGGGATATAAGAGGCATTAGTCCTGCCATATGTATGCATAAGATCAATTTGGAGGATGGTGCTATACCTGTAAGAGAGGACCAAAAAAGACTAAACCCTATCATGCAAGAAGTGGTTAAGAAATAAATTATTAAACTCTAAGAAGTAGGAATCATTTACCCTATTACTGATAGTAAATGGGTTAGTCCAATGCATCGAGAACCAAAGAAGTCTGGAATAACAGTCGTTAAGAACGATAAAAGTGAACTAGTATCCATAAGGATAATCGCTGGATGGAAGAGTGTATAGACTTCAGGAAACTGAATTTATACACTAAAAAGGATCGTTTTCCTCTTCCATTCATTGATCAAATTCTTGAAAGATTAGTTAGGCACAAATTTTACTATTTTTTAGATGGACTTTTTGGATATTATCAAGTACCCAAAGCACCTGAAGATTAGGAAAAAACCACCTTTTTGTGTCCTTTTGGGACATTTTCTTTTAAAAGAATGTCATTCGGGTTATGTAATGCCCCTGCCATGTTCCAAAGAGTATGATGTCTATATTCTTGAACATAGTAGAAAAATTCATTGAAGTTTTCATGAATGATTTTTCTATCTTTGGAATTGTATTTGATGATTGCTTACATAAATTGAGTTTCATTTTAGAAAGATGCATTGAATGCAATCTAACCCTTAGTTAGGAGAAAAGTCATTTTATGGTTCAATAAGGGATTGTGTTGGGACATGTGATTTTAAACAAGGGAGTTAAAGTGGATAATGCTAAAATTGAATTGATTTACAAAATTCCTCCCCTAGTAAAATGGATAAGAAGCTTCTTAGGACATGTAGGATTTTACAGACGATTTATTTAAGATTTTTCAAAAATAAGTCATCCCCTACGTAACCTATTGTCAAAAGATGTTTATTTTGAATTTGATGAAAAATTCCTTATCGCCTTTGATACTTTAAAAGAAAAGTTAACAACAACCCTTATTATTATCGCATCAAATGGGTCTATTTCTTTTGAAATAATGTGTGATGCTTCTGATTATTCAATAGGAATAGTTTTGGGACATAGAATGGAATTTTTTTTGCATGTTATATACTATGCGAGAAAAACACTCAATGAGACCCAAATTAATTATTCCACCACTGAGAAATAATTCTTGACTATTGTGTATTCTTTAGAAAAATTTAGATCTTACTTAGTTGGTTTGAAAATAATTATGCATTCTGATCTCGCTGCTTTGAGATACCTATTAAGTAAACCTAATGCAAAGCCAAGATTACTCAGATGGGTCATACTCTTACAGAAATTTTACTTAGAAATCAAAGATAAGAAGGGTAGTGAAAATTTAGTAATTGACCATTTATCTAGGTTAATTTCTGACTTTAATTCTCTTAAAGGTGAGAGTAAAGAAAATATAATTGAAACCTTTACTGATGAACAATTATTTTTAATAAGTCCATACCCTAGGTATGCATATATTGTCAACTATTTGGCCATTGGTATTTTAAGACTCAACATTTGTTCTCAAGAAAAGAAAAGGTTACTAATTTCTTGTAGGCAATACTTTTGGGTTGACCCTTATTTATTCAGAATTGGTCAAGATTAAGTCATCGGAGGTATGCACCTAAAGAAGAACATAAGAGAATTTTGACATTTTTTCATGAACTTCATTATGGAGGCCATTTTAGTGGTAAGAAAACTACCCTAAAGGTATCACAGTTTGGATTCTATTGGCGAACTCTTTTCAAAGATGATAATATGTTTTTGGACAATGTGATCGATGTTAAAGAACATGCAACATAAGCAAAAGAGCTGAAATTCCTTTAACATCTAATTTAGTTGTTCAACTTTATGATGTATAGAGGATTGACTTTGTGGGTCCTTTCTCCCATCCAATGGTTTCAAATATATCTTGGTAGTTGTAGATTATGTATCTAAGTGGGTAGAAGTTATACCCACTAAAACCATTGATGCAAATGTTGTTGTGAAATTCATTAAGGATTCGATATTTAGAAAACTCAGAACACCTAGAGCAATAATAAGTGATGGAGGTAGCCAATTTTGCAATATAATCTTTGATAGAGTACTAAAAAGTACAATGTTTTCCATAGAGTGGAAACTCCTTATCATCCTCAAACTTCTGGTCAAGTGAAAGTAAGTAATAGGAAAATCAAGGGAATTTTGGAATGCACCATGCATCCTTCAAGAAAGGACTAGGCAATCAAATTGAATGATGCCTTATGAGCATACCACATAACTTATAAAACACCCATTGGGATGATCCCTTACCGGTTAATCTTTGGGAAAGTGTGCCACCTTCTCGTTGAACTCAAACACAAGGCTTACTGGAAAATTAAAGAGATAAACATGGATTTAGATAAAGCAAGAGAAAAATGGTTGCTCTATCTTAATGAGTTGGGAGAGATTAGGGAAATGGCCTATGAAAATGCAAAATTATACAAAGAGCGTATTAAATACTATCATGACAAAAGACTAGTTCCCAAGTCTTTTCTTCTTGGAATGAAAGTTATTTTATTTAAGTCTCATTTGAGATTGTTTCGAGGAATATTGAGATCAAGATGGGATGGACCTTACACATTTGTCCGAGTTTTTTCACATGAAGCCATAGAGTTATTAAATCCAAAGACAAAAATAACTTTCAAAGTCAACATGCACCATTTAAAGCCTTATTTAGAAGGAGAATACAACATAGTTGAATTTGATTCCATATTGATAAATTGATCCTCAACACCACGAAGATGCATCTTGCTGAGACGTTAAACCAGACGTTGGATGGGAGGCAACCCATAACTGTAAGTAATTTTTCTTTTATGCAATTTTATTTAATTAGTTTCTTTTATGTTTGTTTATTTTATTTTAAGCATTAATATAATTAACATTTTGAGATGTGTTAGAATTTACAACATTCTATTTGTGAGCATAATTATTTCAAGCTAATATTGGTTGTACCTTATTTTCCACATCAAATCATTAACACATCAAACATATCGGTAAATTTTCTATCTCTATTCTTGCAATTTACATTTCTTAAACATTGAACACAATGTTGATTCTAGGTTGGGGGTGGGTATATAAAAGTTACATACCATAAAGTAATGTGATAATTAGTTAGTTTTTGTCATGACTAGTATTTCTTGATAAGGTGTGGAAATTATATTAAACCCAAAATCAGTGTTTAGGAATCAAATAGTGGAGACTACCCTTGTGAGAAATATTTTGAGCCCATTATCCGTTATTCTGAGTGATAAATATTTTTTTTTCTACTCTAAACACTTTTCTTATTTCTTCAGCATTATTAGATGATCTCTATAGGACTTAGAATTGAATATTTGGATTTTTACATCTTAATGAAGTGTTAAATATTTATTTTTCATTGGCTTAGATTAAATGATTTAAGTAGAAATTGATAATATATATCTTTCTTCATTCATGCATGACTTCTATTAAAAAAGATATATATCTAGGGTTACCTAAACAAATACAAATGAAAAGCCAAATATTAACCACTTACCTTACCATATAAAAAATATACAATCTGTACATAGGTTCACTTTCTAAAGAAAATGGATTCTCTTATAAAAAAGAATATAAGAGAAAGAAAAAATTGAAAGAAAGAGAGGAAAATGAATAATATAATCTATATACTATGACCCAAAAAGCCTAAATAGTTGTGAGAAATGGTTTAATACAAAAGAAAATATAGGAAGTAATTCCCTAAGAAGTCATTGCATTTTCCTACATTTTCTAAAAGACATATTACTTGATATTTTTATTTGATGAATTTGATTGAGGCATGAAAGTAATGTATAATATTTTATAAATCCTTACATTTGATTCATGTTGTCTCTTTATGAGAACATAAAAATGTGCAAGTATACACGATCACAAGTAATAAAATTTGATAAGTAAATTATCGTTCACACGGAGATTTGTTAATGTTTGTTAATTACTAAAATTGTTTCACTTTGATTTTATTCAAAACAATCGAAAAGTTTGATTATATTTAACTCAAATGATTTTTTATAACAATAAATAAGAAAAATCTAGGATTGCAGTTTTCATCAAATTAATCCACTCAAATCATATTATTCCTTCTTGATTTAAATTTTTTGTAAATTTAATTTTTCAACCAAGAACTTCTAATTTTATCCATATATCTCTTCCAAGCTCCATATAGACACACCTCTCTAAAATAATTCACTATATTCCTATGAGAATTAAATTCACCAAGATTCATTACGTTCAAAGTTCTCAAATAGTCACACGTAAAATAAAGGTATATTCATATCCCTTATATATACATGTTATTCTATCCATGAGCAACATACAAAAAAATGCCTCTTCCAAGTTTATTTAAGTGCCACAGATCAATTGATAAATTTTTCAATAATCAAAAGCATTAAGAACAAATAGAATAAAAAAATTAAAAATCTAATAAATCATTCAAAAATAATTAAATTCAAGCTTCATAAATTTAGATAAAATGCAACCCTAGAAAAATTAAATTACTCCATACGAAAAATTAAAATTACAAATTTTAAGGAAAATTCGCTCAAGAATAACACAAAAAAAATTAAAATTTCATCTACACTCTCTAAATTTTATGGCACATGCAGAACACAACAGAAGCCAAAAATGGCTTCTGTGTATGCCACTATTGTCTCTTTTGGAGAACATAAAACGTGCAAGCATACACAGTCACAAGTAATAAAATTTGATAAGTAAGTTATCGTTCCCACGGAGATTTGTTACTACAATTTGTTGAGTACTAAAATTATTTCATTCTGATTTTATCCAAAACGATCGTTGATTTTTAAAAAGTTAAGAAAAGAGTTTAATAACAAAATAAAAGAAATGTAGGATTGCAATTTTTTACCAAATTAATCAACTCAAATCATGTTATTTTCTTTTGATTTATATTTTTTTAGTACATTTAATTTGTTAACCGAAAACTTCTAATTTTATCCATACATCTCTTCCGAGCTCCGTATAAACACACCTCATTAAATTAATTCACTATATTCCTATGAGAATTAAATTCACCAAGATTCATTACGTTCTAAGTTCTCAAATGGCCACACATACAATTAGGGTATATTCCTATCCTTCATCATACATGTCATTCTATCTATAAGCAATATACACAAAAATGTATTTTCCAAGTTTATTTAAATGTCACAGATCATTTGATAAAATTCGTAAATAATCAAAAGCATTAAGCACAAAATAGAATAAACAAATCGAACGTCTTATAAATCTTTCAAAAATAATTAAAATCAAAGCATCATAAATTTAGATAAAATGCAACCCTAGAAAAATTAAATTACTTCATAAATTAAAAATTAAAATTACAGCACTTACAGAAAATAAGATGAAGAACAAAGAAAAATTAAATCATTTTGGATCGTAAATATTTGGCACACGTAGAACACAACAGAAGCCAAAAATGGCTTCTGCGTGTTCCACAGTCCACCCCCGAATACTACTAAAAATCTCAAACTCTAAACTCTCCAAAACTTTTTAACTCTATCATACTATCCCCTATTTATAGCTAAAAAAATACATCTAAAATAATAAATTTCTTTTTTTAGAAACGCGTAAAAAAATTGCATCGAAAATAAAATCGACGCGTCAAACATTTTTCTCAAACTCTGTATCCACACGTACGAAAGAGAATTTTTAAATTTTTTACGCGTGGACGACAGAAACACAGGGTGTCGTTTCTGATTTTTTTATATTCAATCTGTATGCCACGTGTCAATCTCTGATTGGCTGCATAATTAATAGAGACACGTGGCAGAATTTCATTCGGTGAGGAAACCGGCTGCACGTAGAGCTCGTCGCACGGGATAATGGTGCGAGGAACGTGGGAGACAACGGCTGCAGCGCGGGGGGAAAGATAAAATGGGACACGTGGTAGCTTGTGATTCGTAGAATAATTAGGCACATGTGGATCGACCGCATGGGAAAAGAGGCGTACAAACGTTGGGGGAAAACGACTGAAATGCGTCAGACATGTGGGTCCCACCCTACACGCCGGCCTGCACGGCAGGTGGGCCCTACTCAGGCACCAAGCGGCGTGACTCCAGAAATAGCGGGTCCACTTGCTTTTTGTCAGGTTTGAACCGCACGCAACAATCCGAACCGTTTTTTGTGTGATCTGATGGCGCGTGGGATTCTTCTCTCCTACGTAGAAAATTCAAATTTTATTAATTGCGTTTTGACCCACAAATTTAATTCAAATTACATTTTAAACTTTCTTTAATTACAATTAAGCAATTTTCTAATTTAAATTAAATTTTAAACTTTTAATAATTAAAATTAAGCCCGATTTTAATTTAAATTATATTTTCGACTTTTATAAATTGCAATTAAGAACTCTATTATTTGAAATTATATTTGTGGACATAAATTTGCAATTAAGTACGGTTTCGATTCAAATTATTTAATTTTATTAAAAATGTATTCCTTAACACATAAAAGGTAAATATTAATTTATTTAACTAAAATTAACCAAAAATGTAAAGAACATAGCAATTATAATTAATAAAATAAATGAAAATAACTATATAAAATACAGTTATCAACCATCGTCCAACACCCTAAAACTCTTCAATCGAACCCCATCTTTTTCTGGCATTAATTGCCTATTTATAGCTCCACACATTCTTGAAATGCATAGAAGGAATATTGTGCGATCCAAAACCGAGGATAGCATACGCCGTTTCTAATTTTATTTTTAATTCAAAACACATGCCATGTGTTAGCATTAGATTGGCTGAAGGAATAATCAAGACACATGGCAGCGTTTAATAGGTGGGAGGGAAAGCTTGCATGTGGTTGCACCGCACAAGATTCTTTCTTTTGAGAGTATTTACTTGTGAGGAATAGAGTCAATGTGAATTTGGATATCTAACACTGAGTTTGGGTGAAATTAAATTGATACATTTTTTACACAAAATATGAAATTGATTTTCAACTAACTATTACAATAAATCATGAATGTTTAGGAAGTTGAAATAATTTATGCGTAAGATTTTAATTGTGAATAAAAGAGATTATAAGCATGAGATATTTTTGTATTTCATTTCATTATTTTATTTGTCTTTTTACTTTATTTTAAATTTTAGTTAACTTCTTATTATAAGTATGAGATCTTTTCATTTTTTGTTAATGTTTGTGGGTATCATTACTAAAAACCCTCACGAGACTCAAACTCGTCCACTAGAGCACCTAAATATTTAATGGTTTAATGTATATGATAAATGCAATCATGTCAATCCATAGAAGTGATTTAGATTAGTTTCATTTTTAGTTTTTTAGTTTTAATCGCTTCTCTTGTTAAGAGACTTGTAAGAAGCTGGTTGGGGGTTGTGATGAGTGCTTAAAAAGCACTAAATATACCATGTTTTAATGTTATTTAATTAATAAAATGGATTTGTATTTGCTTTATTCTATTATATTTTAGAAAAATATATTTGTTCATATTAATGAGTATATTGTAGTGTTTTCTAGGTATTTTAATATATAAATATTAAAATAAAGAAAAATACTTGAAACATATGTATCATACTTTTTGGAGTTTAAATGAATATCATTTATTTGATATTATCCAAAGTGACGAAAAGAGATCATGTAAAATAAAGAAAAGATAATAATTTTATGCCGTGGAACATGGAGGTTTAAACTAGTCAAAAATCTAGTTGTACTAAATACTCTTTTATTTTAGATTTAATTATTTGGATATTTAGAGAGAAACTCTATTTCAAAGCTTTTTACAAAGAATCGTTATTTGAAAATGTATTGATAATATATTTTCTTAAATAATTTTAAAATCTGAAAGTTATTTTTCAGATAATTAAATTTTTAATTTTAATTTGTATATCTTGAATAAAGTTTAATTAATTGACTCTGCCTAAAGCTATGATTAGATAGTTTGATTTTCTTAGAAATAAAGCTAAAATTTAATACTTAAATTAATTAATAAGCATTGCCTAAGAATATTAGTTAATTAATATTAAACATAAAAAAATTGGGCTCTACTTAAGGCATTTTCATACCAAAAAGAGAAAATCAATAAATATTAATTTATATTTTTAATAACCTAAATAATATGAGCAAACATAATTATTGAATTATTATATCCATTATTCTCCACTGTTTATGAATGTATTTAATTGTATGAGTATTTGTTGAATCTATGTCTATCTTTATCTTTATGCATTTGATTAGTTTTTTTCAAAGACCAAATCATTGTGACACAATGTTTAGGTTTAATTTTATTTTCAAAATTTGAATAATATTTAAAAACCACACAATATTACTTCCTTAAATCAACATTGGGAGTATACTTATCATTTTTATAAATGATTCGTACACTTGCGAGAATTAATAAAATTTAAAATGGATAAGTATTTACAAAATCGATATTATCCCCGATTTTGTACATTACCATGTCATCAAGAAGTTTGAAAACAATCACTAACTTGGTCTATCATTGGCCATTATTGCCCTGACTTGAGCTATATAGCTATCATTGAATAAACCAAAGATAGAAAGACCATGGTTGGCTAGACCATTACCTACTATATCATGGTTAGACAGACTATCGTTGCTCAAGTCTCTACATGTCCTCGACTCACTGACCATGTCACACAATTCATCCCAATCTATGCATGGTTGACCCCACAATGTCCAAGTTCAACCTCGTTCATCAATCCCTCCATCTTCCATTACTACTTCTATACGAAATAGTGGGTGTAAGTACCGTAAGGTGCAATATGTTTAGACAATGAGAAAATAAAGTTCTACATTTTATACAAAGGAAAGTAAATAAATAGAAATGGTTGGGAAAAAGAGAACTTTCCAAACCTCAAAGCCAAAATCCTTTACTCCTCACTCTCTCCTAGAATGTAAACTTTCAAAGTGTGGAATGAAGAAGTGAAGGTAAAAGGATCCCATTATATATAGAATGAAAAGTAATCCCATCCATACATCCAAGAAACCATCAAGGGTTTCAAGCTTTTAGATAGCCTATGGGCTTCCAAGTTCAAAGATTTGAACCTCTACTTTCTCTCTAAAAAGGAAAAGAATTGACTCTTTGAGGATTAACTTAATTTGACTTCGACATAACTACCTAACCGGGAGTTCGATTAAGAATTTAAAAGAACCGCCTACAATATGATGCCACCACACACATTCTAAACATCTGGACCAAGTGAAATGCATGATTATGAAATTTTCACCAATAGTATATTAATTAATCAATTATATCATAAATCAATATTAGAACTATTTTTGAATTAACAACAATAGCTTAAGAAACCTATGCACTAGTCAATAATGAATTTCAAACCACATTTTCTTACTTTTAATTGAAATAGAATACCATCATAAATTAATCCTAAATCAGAACAACCTAGTCATAGTTGCTAGAAAATTCATTCATCATATTATGTACTAAAAAAAAAGATAACTAAACTTTGTAAGATCACAATTATTAGCAACCTTTAACCAAGGTATCAACTCTACTTGTCACACTATCACAAAGTAACAAGTTACCATTTCGAATAAGAATATTAACGAATACCATAATTGTTGAAGTAAATAGAAATCTATATATTTTAAGGATATAACAATAACATCTTAAATTAGTATTAAATATATATGTGTATTAAATTAATTAATTACTCTAATTCATACATACGTAATCATGAAATTTAAATATAGAGTCAAACACATCAAAACTCAAGGATTGAATCTAAAAATTATTATAACATTTTATTAATTTAAACTATACTCTATAGCTTAAAAATTTCACACAATCATATAAATAAAGTAACTAGGCTGAATCATAATTAAAATAGAGAGAAGAAAAATAAGAAATACTCCTTCATTTCCTCTTGAAATTCTATCTTGTGTCTACCTTTGTCTATCTCTGTAGATCTAAATATATTTTCTCTAAAATCTATATCTATAATCTCTAAAATTGCACATAATCACATAAATAAAGTAGTTAGGCTAAATCATAATTAAAATATAGAGAAGACAAAGAAAAAAAAAGAAAAATAAGAAATACTTCTCAATTGCCTCTTGAAATTCTATCTTGTGTCTACCTTTGTCTCTCTATATAAACCTAAATATATTTTCTCTAAAATTGATATCTATAATTTGTAACTTAATTTGTGGCTAATTTTGTGGTTAACCCTAATGACCTATTTATATAAAAGAGTTACAATGTAATTATAATGTAGTTAGGAGAGGATTAAAGAAGTTTAAAACAATTAAAATACTAATAATACAAATCTGGAACTGTTTGGATAGACATGTTCTAGTAATTGGGCGTTGGAATATAAATCCAAGTTCATAGGCCACAAAACACATAGACTCATACCACGAAGCATCTCTCATTCCATTTTTGTTCAAATTCATATCGATGATGTTGTGTCACGACGCACCCTTAATTTTGACACTTTAATGTTTTAACCCCTCCTTGATGTATCATGTATAAATGTTTGTATTTAGGTCCTTCAATGTATGAAAATTATGCACTTGATTGTGAAATTTTATTGATCTTTTATCATTTGAATCCTGTAAGTCCAAAAATACATTAAATAAATCAAAACATATTATGTGATTCTACAAACATAATTTATAAAATACCTAGATAAAAATGTGATATTAAAACCTAATTCATTCTTTTAAGTCTAATAAATAACAAGATATACATGCTTTTTAGGCACGTATTATAATTTTTAACCAACTTCTAGCTAGTCCCTATTAAGATGAGCGCTCAAAAGAGGTTCTCAAAAATAAAATAAATAATTAAATACTAAACTAAACTAAATCATTTTCATAGATTGACACGATTATATTTAGCATATGCAATAAGCCTTTAAGCCCCTATGGTACCCTAGTGAACAAGTTATAGTCTTGTGAAGGCTTTTAGTGATAATGCTCACAAACATCATAACTAAACTAAAAAAATGACTCAAAGAAATAGAAAATAGAAAAAATAGAAAAATAAACAAAATAGAAAACTAAACAAAGAAACTGACTATCATAACATTCAATATATAGATTATTTAAATAATCTATACATTTGTCTCAAAAGTTGACCATAACATTCAATATATAGATTATTTAAATTTCATTCTTCATCAAATATTAATTCAAATATTAATTTTACTTTTGTGATCAGGCTTCTCCTCCAAATCACTCTATACTAATGTAGAAAGGTCATATTACTTTATATCAATAGGTTTTTGTTAAGGTTATAACATTACACTAAGATGTGGAGTTATGAAAGAATGGGAAAGTGAATCACAAAAATGAGAGAACTTAATTATATTTTAAAACCACAATTTTAAGTTATAAAATAGCTACATATGTTATATCACATCCATAAAAAGTACACTATGGGTACAATTTCATATTTTATCAATATATCAATATACTCTTTTTTGGCTTTATTTTTGTTTTTCTCTTCTTCTCAATTTTGCTTCATTTTGTACCTAAAGAGATACAAAATTGCATTACCAACCTTTCATCTTATTTTTTTCATTTAAAATTTATTTTCTATAATCTCAATATGGTATTTTCAATATTCTCTTTTTTTCGGTCGTAGTTAGCTTTTACTAAAATTTTCACCCTTTCTTCATAGAGAGTTCATATCAAACATATGAAGTCCTCTTAGAAAGTATAATGGTAGGATAATTTGTTTCTTTAGTTCATAAAAGGGTAAGTTATAGCATGTTAATGAAAGAAAAGTTTTGTAATTTATATAAGACCAAAAAGGATACTAATGATAAATATACAAGTGGTGGACTTAGAAAGGTACAAACAATCTAAAAAAGGCCTAATTTTTTTACAAAGCACTGTGTATTTTATAATTTCACCTTGATTGTTTTTAAAAGCAAGTTTTAGAGTTTGTTCAAACCTCAAATATGTCTATGAAAAATTCACATACAAAACAGTCATAAGTACTCAGATTACTCAATTATTCTTACTGTCAACCATAAGAATTTCTTACCAAGTTTAATTCACATTCAAATCATTCATTTAATTGATGTAAACTTTGAGTCCTATAGATATTAAAATTATCACAATCATATTCATATCATTCACATATAAATTAACTCAAAACACTCAAACAAAACAAATAAAAAATAAAAATGAAAATTTGGAAAAATTGTGTTTGAATTTTGTTTGAACTCTTAGTAGAAATATAAAATGAACTTTCCCACCCCAACCTAATATTTACATTTTATCTAATGTATCTAAAAATAATAACAAAAAAGAAAAGTTACTTTGTTAATAGTGATGAATTGTGGAATTTTGAGCGCGTTAGGTTCATATTCTCCGTTCATCATATGTATCATTGCTAATCATGAGAATTAAAATGTACCTCAAAAATATTATATCATCAAAATAGAATTAAAATGTTCAACAAGATGTAGAACATAATTCCAAAATAAAATAAAATTACATCAAATACTAATAAAAATAATGAAAGGAAATAAATAAAAATAAAAGAAAAAACTAAGCTATAAACTATAAAATCAATGAAACAATTGAAATTTTGGAGCTTTTCTTCTAGTGTGTTTTCTTCAGTGGTTTCTGGTGGCTGAAAGACAAAGTTGTGACCCAGATACTTCGATGCTCCTTCTAACTAACTACAATCATAACCAAATTGAGCAAGTTGTAACTGTTGCATCCCATATATGAAATGCAAATAATTGGACTAATACTATATGTGCCAACTAAGCCACATTTTCTATTGTATCTAATAACCTTTATTTATTAGCCTTTTCTTATGACTTATCAAACCTATCCTTTAAAAGTGTCCTTGAAGAATAGGCTCTCTTGTTAACTTGGAAAGCTTTAGTTCCACTTGTGAGGATGTTTGTGTATGTCAGGGTTAATAGGTCACTGGGTTGAAGTATAATATCATGGGTAGGTATTCTCATTCCAGCTCTAGTACAAAGTGTTATAATGAGCTGTGGAAAAACTAACTAAGTCGTTTATTATTCATTGATAAAATTATTCTTTGATTCAAAATTGCTCCGAAATTCATGCTTTTAGAGGTTTGGATTGTGAAGAGTAATACCGCCATTTCTTTCTCAATTGAACTATAATGCCTAGTTGGCATCAATTTAAACACATAGAAAACATTACCAAACACGGGAGATGTTTGGTATATCCTACTCTACTCCTCCTAGTGTTAAGCTTTCTATTACTTCTTCATAATATATATGCCCTAAATAAGCCTAACACTCTTTGAGTTACATCCATCAAACTATAGTAATAATTCATGGTGGATATACTAAAGGGTATAAAAACCATGGCCATATCATTAACAACTTCAAGCACATTTTACACTAACACTTTTATTCACTTTTGTAGCTTTTCAAATCTATTTTTGAGTCTTAAGGCTCACAAATCTGGTTCTACCATACATTTTAGGCACCATGGTTTGTTTTCCAGAGCCTTTTCTCTTTGGTTCTATTTTTTAATTTTAAGATTGTAAAAAATATAACAATAATCTCCAAGAATTATCACTCTATCTAGGTTTGTTTTCTTAAATCCAAAAAAATCCACACTTCTAATCTAAAATTATTACAACAAAAGTAACCACAACATCAACTAAATAAAACTTGAGCATTTAATGCACTTGCTTGAAGATGATTGGGTGTTCTTAAAGATGATGAAAATGATATGAATAAAACCCCAAAAATATGATTTTTATGTGAAATCTCTACAAAAAGATCCTAAACAAGTTTTAATATTGATGTAGATGTAAAAATTTGAGAAAAAGAATGGTATTTTTGGGTAAAAATTGAACTTTTAGTTGAGAAAAATGAGAGAGAGAGGAATGGGTTTTAGGGTTTTTAAAAAGTTTGTGAAAAAGTGATGTTTTGAAACGTACACAAATGTTGTACATATAGAATCATGCCATGACACACTCTATAATTAATTCCTCATAATCCAACCCGAAACCAATGTTCACGTTTTTACTTTTGTAACCCATAGGCATTGCGCTGCAATAGACACAAACTTGTACCACGATGAGCAATGAAATCTTTCAATTTTTTCCTAGAATTTCAACTTTGCTTAAAATAAAAAAAATACTAAAATAAAAATAAAAATTTGAATATAAATAATATTTGATAATAATGTATCATTTACCTCAATCTAAAAGAAATCAAGCGGTTACCTCCCATGTGATGCTCGGTTTAACGTTGTTAGTCCAAAAGATGTAACTTTTAGCTGAAGTTGAAACCATTTGAAAGGTCTTGGTTGTAACATTCCTATAGCTTGCCAATTTTTATAGCACTAGCATTGATAGTCTCCTTAGGATTTATCATAGTTTGTGACGAAGTTTGTCAAATACTTTTGATTTCATCTTTCTTACATTTCTGATTAATTAGCACATCTGAATCTCTATGTTTTGAGTTAAAGCCTTGGTATCTTACTTAAATTTTACATTATGACTAGTTAAAGCAAGAACCATATCTTTTAGAGACTTACCTTGAGCAAAATTGTTGAGATTGGTACTACTAAGGTGGCTTAAGATTTGGAAAGCTGGGTGGATATTGTTGGTTATTGATGAATGTTGTGGGCTTATTCTTTACATAGCTAAAATTTGGATGATCCCTTCATCCTATACTATAGATGTTAAAGTATGGATCATACTTGGGCTTCTATGGTTGAAAGCCTCTAACAACATTGGCTTGTTCAAAATTATTATCTTCACTAGTAAGGCATGTGTGAGTGAGATGCCTCATTGAAGTACATATACCACAAGCCTTAACCTGTTAAGTAGTTTACTATTGCACTAAAGAAATTAAATTATTAATTTGAACCTCAAGAGTAGAATTAGTGCTTACCTCGTTTACCTTTGTTTATGGGTTACCACAGATGCCAAATTATTGGGAGTTGTTTCTTACCTCACTAGCAGCATCTACCATGCTTCTCTTCATAGACATTAATCTTTCATAAAATATTGGAAAAGTAGTTACCCACTAACTTAGTGGTAAGGAAAACTTGCATATAACCTCTTAAACCTATCCCAATATTCATATAGGGTTTCCCTATTAAACTGCCTTATGCCACATATTTCTTTTCTTATTTGCATAGCCATAAAAAATGAGAAGTACCCCTCCAAAACTAATTTGGTCGTCTTAGACCATGTGGAGATAATAAATTAAAGGGGAGAGTAAAACCATTTCTTTGCATTGTCAGCAAGTAAAAAAAGGGAATGCTCTAAGTTTAATTTTCTCTTGAGTGACCCCAACTAATTTTATGGCAAAACAGACTACATGGAACTCTTTTAAGTATTTATTTAGGTCTTCTCGTAACAACCCCCAAAAATTAGATGGAAGATGAATAAGTGTATATCTAAGTGCAAATACTACCTCCAAATTTGGATATACAATGCACAAGGATTGATGTTTCAAGTCAGGTACGAAAAATTCTTTTAGTGCTAGGTTTATTGTTGTCATCTCTTTGTGTTCAATTTTAGATTCCCTTGAAGAAGTGAATTCTATTATATCTACTTGCAATGGTCCTTTTAATCTTAGATTGTAGGAATTTTCTTATTGTATTTGAATCGTAAATATTATTAAAAAAAATTAAAAGTTAGTAAATTACAAATATCTATAAAGAAATTAATCTAAAATTAAAATTATTAAACTACAAAATAAAACAAAAATCTAAAAGGAAGTTAAAAATAAAAGCCAAAAATAAGTTAAATTAAAACAAAAATAAAAATCTAAAAATAAATTAAATTAATGAAATAAAAATCTAAAAATAAAAACAACAAATTAAATAAAAAATTCTAAAAAATAAAAATAATTTATAAAAAAATCTAAAAAAGAAAGATAAAAATTAAACTAATAATTATAAACTAAATAAAAAAATTGATTAAAAAAATTATTTTTTTATTTTTGTAAATTAAACTAATAATTAATGACGAAATTGTAAAAACAATTCTCAATAACGGCGCCAAACAATTTGTACGCTTTGAAACATGCAAGTATATGTGATCAAATGGTAGAAAAGATAAGTAATTTAAGAACAAAGATTGTTGAACCAACAAGAATTACTACAATAAATATTACTAATTATTAGTTTGTTAATAAATTAACAATGGGTTTGAAAATAATTTTTTAACTAAAACTAAAATATTAACTAAAATACATGAATACATAGATTAAGAGAAATATATAATTATGAAACAATCCTTACAATTAGCCTATTATTTAATCAATTATATCATAAATTAATATTGGAACTATCATTGAATTAACAACAATAGCTTGGAAAACCTACGCACTAGTCGGCAACGACTTCTAACCCACCATATATTACTTTTAATTGAAGTAGAATATCATTGTAAATCAATCTCAAATCAGAACAACTTAGTCAAAATTTCTAGATAATTCATTCATTGTATTACGCACTAAAAAGAAAAACACTAAACTTCATAAGATCATAATTCTTAGCAACCTTTAACAAAGGTATCAACTTTGCTTGTCACATTGTCACAAAGCAACAAGTTACCAATTTGAATAAAAATATTGACGAATACCATAAATGACGAAATAAATAGAAATCTAAATATTCAAAGGATACAATAATAACATCTTAAACTAGAATTAAACATATACATACGGTAAATTAGTTAATTACTCTAATTCATACATGTATAGTCATGAAATTTAAATATAGAGTCAAAAACATAAAAACTAAAAATTATTATAATATTTTATTAATTAAAATCATATTTTAGGGCTTAAAAATTGCACATAATCAAATAAATAAATTAACTAGGTAGAATCATAATTAAAATGGATAAAAAAATAAAAATAATAAATACTCCTTAATTGCCTCTTGAAATTCAATTTTGCCTCTAGCCTTGTCTCCCTATAGAATTAAATATATTTTATTTAAAATCTGTATATACAATCTGTAACTTGATCAGTGATTGATTTTGTTGTTAACTCTAACTACATATTTGTAGTAAAAGAGTTACAATATAATTATAATATAGTTAGGATAGGGTAAAAGAAACAATTAAAATGATAATAACATAAATCTAGAATTGTTTAGATAGATATGTGCTTGTAATTAGGCTTTGAAGTGCAAATCTGAGTTCTCAAATCGCGGCACATATAGACTCATGCTGCGGTGTGACTCTAATTAGAGTTTAGTTCAAATACATACTAATAGTGTTATACCGCGATCTATCCTTAATTTTGACACTTTGATGTTTTGACCCCTCCTTGATATATCTTATATAAATGTTTGCATTTAGGTCCTTCCATGTATGATAATTATGTCCCTGATTATGTTGATTGGTCTTTTGTCATTTGAATCTTTTAAGTGTAAAAATACTTGAAATACATCAAAATATAACTTATGATATAGAAAAAAATTTATAAGATACTTAGGTTATGCGATATTAAAACCTAATTTATTCTTTTAAGTCATAAATTACAAGATCTCATAACCTATGTATCCAGGCTTCAGAAGCCTAGGGGTTTGATGTTGGGTATAAACTAACCCACACCATGTGGCATGGATATGAGAAGTCGCTATTAGTAGATGACTCACATGTTAGCTTAGTAGACGATGAGTCAGTAGATGAGCATTACTAATGGATAAATATCCAACAGGATAAATAACCAGCAAATACTCTTAATTATTTGACAAAGAGATGATTACATAGAAATACATCGGACATTAAGATAAGTCTATCATAATAATTATATGTCCTAAACATGTAGTATTTTTTCATATACATATTCACTATGTACACTTCACACAAGAGAACTGGAAAACATAATATCTAAAAAATACTACATATACATGATATCTTTATAGATCTCTTTTCAAATTTCTATATCATAAGAATAGAAATTAGTCTCTTCCTTTATCCTTAACTACCTAGACTTAGTTAAGCATCGAAGGGTCAAAGACCACCACATCCTGTAGTGGTCAAAGTTCCTAGTGTTGTGTTCTCCATTTTCAAATCCACAATAATAAGATATGCAAATAATCATTGATGTTGACAAAAATCGACATTAATAGATATATACTCCAAGTAGGTATTCAAAGAATGTGGGTTTGGACCTATCCAATATAAAAAATGTGTGTAAATGCTTATTAAAAAATACACTTTTAAATGTTTCATGGTAGGGCACAAAAATAATTATCATTTTAAGATATATGATGGCTAAACAGAACTAATAATCCCTAGTTTTTATTTATTTTACACTTTAGTTATATAACTTATTTTTACTAAATTAGGTTATTTTTAAATTTTCATAAATTTAAAAAAAACTAAATATTTTAAATTTGTAAAGTTAAGGGATTAAAACACAAAAAAAAATTATAACATAATTACAATGAAATTTCTTACATTTATATTAAATTTATTGAATTTGAAAAATTAGGACAAGATTTTACAAAAACCTTACGAAGATAAATGATAAAATTGATAAAAATTAGAAAGCTATAGTTATTGTTAAACTTTATTTGATAATTATTAATGACCAAAAGTTTATTTGGTTATTAATATTATGTGAAATTTTTTATTTTTTAATTTTTTATTTTAATTATCTAATTTTAGTATTAAATATTTTTAATCAATCGATCAAAATTTGACCATTTTAATAAAAAAAATTATCATATGCAAAATATATGAAGTTTAAGGGTATATCGTAAATAAGATAATAAAATTATAAATTCTCATGCACATGATTCAAATTTTTCAACCAAATTAACTAATTTTTAATCTAAATAATTAATTAAATCATATTATAATAATTAATATATATATATATATATATATATAATAAAAAAATTGGAAATTTTCAAATAGGCCAGTAATTTCAATAAAAAGTGTTGGGCCATTATTAATTATATAGTAATTAATTATCAAGTGAAAAATTATTAACCGGGTAATTAATTACCAATAAATTAGTTGGGCCATTATTTCTATAAAAAATGTTGATTTAGTTTTTCGTGCAACTTAAATTTTTTAAATTCTTTCATTTCAATTAATTATTTGTATAATTTAAGGGACAATGAATTATATATATTAACACGTTTTTTGTTTACTCATTTTATAAATATGTCTTGTTGTATCTATGACATATCATATTTGTATTTGATTCATCATCCTCTAGTTGTATCAACTCATTTATGATAGTAACATTTTTATATTTGCCTCATCGTGTTCTTATCATCTTAATATTTTGGTCAACATAACAATTAATCGACTAAAAATATTATTTTTAATAAAAAAATTATTAAATTTATTCATATCATATCATATCATTTTGTGTAATATAATAATAAGAAATAAAAATATTTTTCGCCACCTAATCATGATTTTTCAATTAAAATATTTGATCTAAATTTGAAAATTAGATTGAAATTTCAATATACTAATCATGATTAGTGTGTTCAAATTACTTTTTAAATTATGACTTAGTTATATAACTTTTTAATTTTAACATATTTAATCCCTTTTAGACTAATTAAAGTTAGAAGACAATACTAATAAAATATATATTAAAAAATTAACCAAGTTATAGTATCGTGTTATGTCATTCATGTAAGTATCATATTTTTGTGTTGTATGATAAATTGTCACCTCTAATTAAAATGTGTTTCAATAAACTATTTTGAATAAAAGTTAATAAATTTTATAGAAAAATTTAAGTCACATATTCAAAATATAAAATTATAACTTTGTAAGGACTATGAGTGTTGGCTATTTTCGTGTACAAAATATTTATCTGTAAATTTGTTTTTCGGTATGCTATCAAGTCTATCAAGAAAAACTGAAAAAATGCTCGAGTTCTAGATAATTGTACCCCATGTATGTCCTTGATAACTATGACACATAAGATTGCATTCATGCATTTAATAGTACATGTTTATAAATCTGAAATTATTTTTTGTGCTAAAATATTTATTTAAACTTAAATCAATTTATGAAATTATTTTTTAGATGTGTTTTAAAAAAATAGTTTTTTATAATATTAAATTTGTTTTATGGGTTTTGAAAAATTAAGCCCAAAATATATTTTAACCCTAATACTATTAGGTCATTATTATTATCTATATAAATATACATATTAGGGTTGAATTAATAGATGTGTTGAGAGAAAAAAAAGGTAATGGTATTTGCACCAGTGAAGATGAGATCAAAGCTAATTAATATTTGCAACAGTGAAGGTGAAATCAAAGCTAATTAATATATATATATATATATATATATATATATATGATATTTGCGATAGTGAAGTCAAAAATATAATCAATATATATAGATATATATTTGTGCATGATGATAGCATAGAAAATAATTAAAGTACAAAAAGCTAAAGAGATTGATTAATATTAAATTGATATCATATTAGAGGTATTTATTAATAAATTATTTGATATGTTTTATCTTTATATGATTCTTTTTTATTACATTTATACATGTTCAGATCAGATAATTTTATGTGATCGTGATTATTTGATTTAATTATTAAATTTTAAAAAAGTTATTTTTACTGCTTTATCCGTAATCTTTTTTTCTAGAATAGTCTAGTTGATTTGGTTTAAATGACATTTATTTTAAATCATTTAGTTAAGATTATTCATTATTAAATTCATTCTAGAACACACAAGGACACTTATGTTTTTTGTGCTAATCTTTTTGTAGTTGATTTGTAAACAATCTGATTGGCGGGGAGCTTATTGGAATGTTGGTCTAGAAATCACTCATGCTAACATTGGAAATTGTGAAAACAGAGTAGGAGTTTGTAAGTAAAGTACATTGAGGCAGTATCCTAGGGAGGGTAGCATAAGACCGAGTTTGTACTTGAATATTTGATTTTCATAGTGGAAAGTTAGGTGGTTCGGTGTACTGGTGATTTTCCTCTTAGATCATGGCTGTGACCGAGGTTGTTTCCACCTAAAAATATCTTGTGTTATTATTTTATTTCTGGACTTTATTTGTACACACGATTACATGTGTTGCCACTTTGTTTAGGTTATTAAATTATAAATTGATAAAAATTAAAAATAATATATTCACCCACTTTCTAGGTTAATCAGGTCCATAGGTTATAAACTTTCAATTTTCATTATCCTTTTCATAACACGCACTTATAATTTCATGCTCTATATATATGATTTAAATACTTTGATTAAATTAGAAAATTATTATCTAAACTAATTAATTGATAAATATTTTCATAAGGATAATATCAATAATATTCCTCAAGTTTTCAAAAAAATGTCACAAAATATCTTCATAATTTCAAAAATATCACAAACATCCCTTCAGCTTAATGAAAGTTAAAGTTAATATATGTGAATAATAATTTTAATACATAAAAATAGTAGAAATAATAAGAAATCAAGAAATAATAGGAAATTAAGAAATAATAAAAATAGAAACACAAAACCTCTCACAATATTTTTCACAATAAATGATAATTAGTCAAATGTTTTGAAGAAATATAAAAAATAAGATTAAAAAATTCATCATTCTCAAAAATAAGAAAATATTTCCAAGGAAAGATATAGTTTATTACATAAACCATAATAAATAAATGAGCATTAATATTACTGATGCAAAAAAGAGGATATACCATATATTAATTGACAAAGAAACCATAATAGATAAACTATCTAAAATTTTCCTAAAGGATAAAAAAAAGATTAGATAGATCCAAATAGAGGAATCCAAATATTAATAAAAGCATATTGTAGAGAATTAATAGATACATTAATAAAATTAGCACTTCTAGATAATAGAATAATAAATTGAAAATATGTTTTATTAGGAATGATTCATAAAAAATTAGGATACCAGAAATTAAAATCCACATCATACCTTAGGTTTGTGATTAACATTAATGATAAAATTAAATGAAGTAGTTTAGTTTATAAATTTGAAAAATGAGATTTAATTAAAGAAGAAAATCATTCAATACATAGTATGATATTTATTAACAAATAGTTATAATAGTTAAATATATGAATAAAACGAATTCATAAAAATAGACAACTTTTCAAAAAATTGGGAAAAATTAAAAAAAGAAATATTAATAGATTTTGAAATACCTTAAGAATTAATCTAGATGTTAAACCTTTGGTACAAGAAAGAAAAAGTACCATACAATATGATGAGAAAAAGTAACATACCGAGAATAGAATTTAAAAATGATCAAATAAAAATAAGCAAATATGAATGAGAAGAAGAAGAAGAATTAAAAGAATTAAAACAAGAAATTAAAGAAGTCAAAAATCTTGTCCATCAAGTACAATAATAAAACTAATATATTAAAAATTAAAAATTTCTCAAAGATGTCAAATGACATATTACAAGAAATATAATTAAAAAAATTGTACTCTAATAACCATAACAAATAATCAAAAAGCTATAATAAAATCCTAAATTATTTTAGGAAAGGAAATAAAATATTTACAAAAATATATATATAATCCAAGAAGAAATCGTTAAAGAAATAAGACAAAATATTACAAGTAGACAAAGATCCGTTAGAAGAATTAAAAGAAGAACAACCAAGAAGATCTATAGTCCTAACCTAATGGAATATAGAAAACAATTAGAATAATAATTTATAAATTCTAAAAATAAAAAAATAGGAACATTGGTAAGTCTTTTAACATTATTAGATGAGGAATTAAGAAAACACTATGAAGAAAAAATATGCTCTAACAAAGAAGATGATAATATGACAATAATTAATAAAATAGATTATAAACCAAAAAATTCTAAAATTATTATAAAAAGAAACACATTAATACCCCTATCATTCAAGAAAAAACTTTTGATCCTTATAGAAATGAAAGAAATAGACAAAGACTAGATAACATAATCCTCCAATAAAAGAAGACAATAACCAAAAATGAAAGAATGATTATACTCGAGTATTAGAGGATTCATACCACCATAATTAAAATTTTATGAAAATAATAATAAAACTAACTATCTAGACTTGGACTGAATTGGAGATAAAAAAAAAGACATTAGATGAATGACCTAGTCTAATGAGTGTACTAATCTAGGCATTTGAAACTACTAGTACAAACCCATCTATACAGTATTATTAAACCATAAAATGACTTGAAATGTTAAAGTATGATTTAGTAATCTACCATATGATATACATCTTAGGATTCTAAGAGATTTTGTAACAAGAATACAATATTTAGATGAAGTAGTAAATGAAATATTTAAAAAATTTATAGGAGAAGATAAAAGAAACCATATTACTGAAACAAGTGTACTAGAAATAAATGAGGCTATATGACATTTAACAAATATGAAAATATGTGATATGTGCTATATGCTATGTAAATTCTTTTATATGTGAATACAAAATATATTATCATAAGATACTTAAAATACAATAACAATTTAAGAAAATATTTTATTAAATAGGAGAAGATAAAGGAAACCATATTACTGAAACAAGTGTACTAGAAATAAATGAGGTTAAATGACATTTAAGAAATATGAAAATATGTTATGTATGCTACATATATTCCTTTATATGTGAATACAAAATTTATTATCACAAGATACTTAAAATACAACAACAATAATTTAAGAAAATGTTTTATCAAAAGTTACTAAGAACTCTATATAAAATTCTTGAATAAAGTTGAAGAAATAGAAATACCGTAGCAGTACTAGATACTTTAGGAGGAAAAATTAAAGAACTAAAATCTTATATAATTTTATAATATCAAAGAAGAAATGAATATAATTACACTAAAATAAATTCTAAAATATGTTGTGATAGTAATAATTTTCAAATGCCAGAAAAGTATGAATGTAGTATATAAAACCTTACAAATAAAAGTGGTTTGATAACTTGGCACCTTATACTATAACTTTTTTCTCTTAGTTTACTATGTTGTTCGTCACCAATTATGCCCACAACAAGCCTTTAAGGAAATAATCTCACCATATTTTCTAGATCATCTAAGGAAGAATGTATGAGAAGGTTCTAGGAGGAAAAGCTAGATAATATACTGTAAGGACTATGAGTGTTGGTTATTTTCGTGGACAAAATATTTACTTGTAAATTTTTTTTAGGCCTGCTATCAAGTTTATCAAGAAAAGCTGAACAAATATTCAAGTTCCAGATAATCGTACTTCAGGTATGTTTTTTTATAACTACGACACATAGGATTACATTCATGCATTTAATAACACATTTTCATAAATCTGAAATTATATTTTATGTTAAAATATTTATTCAAACTTTAATTAATTTATGAAATTATTAATTAAATATTTTTATAATATATCTTAAGATAATATTAAGTTTTTGTTTTTAATGGGCTTTGAAAAGTTAAGACTAAAACACATTTAACTCTAACCCTAATATCATTAAGTATTATTATTATCTATATATATAGATACATTAGGGTTAGAGTGGTTTAGGGAAAAATAGAAAGTGAATACACAGAGGCCGAATAGAAGTTAAAACTGATATGAGCTGCTACCGAAAGCGATAGAAAAAAAATTCAGAGGAAAGGAGTTTAATTGTCTTCACGCGGCGAGATATAGGTAAGTAATATATATATATATATATATAATATATAAAGGAAGTTGAACAATAGCATCACGCAACTTTCAGGTAAGTAATATATATATATATATATATATATATATATATATAATATAAAGGAAGTTGAACAATGTAAGTAATATATATATAATATATAAAGAAAGTTGAACAATAGCATCACACAATAAAGATGATTAATATATAAGTAATATGCTTAAGTAATTAATATATATTAATTTATAAGTTGTTGATAAAAGAGTTTGATATTTTGATAATATGTTTTTATGGTTTCTTCTTTAATTTTGTTCTTAAATTGTTAGATCCAATAATTATTTTTGTCATATCATAGTTATTTGATTTGATTATTAATCTTTAAAGAAGCCATTTTTATGGACCTTGTGCTGAATATTTTTGCTCTAGAATTTACTAGTTGATTTGATTTAAGTGACATATGTTTTGAATCATCTAGTTAGGATTATTCATTGTTAAATCTGTTCTAGAACACACACGGACACTTGTGTTTCTTTTTGTGCTAACCTTTTTTGCAGTTCATTTGTGAACGATTTGATTGACGGGGAGCTTATTGGAACGTTTGTCTGGAAACCGCTCACACTAATATTGGAAACTGTGAAAACAGAGTAAGGGCTCGTAAGTAAAGTACATTGGGGCAATATCCTAGGAAGGGTAGCATAAGACCGAGTTTGTACTTGAACATTTGATTTTCATAGTGCAAAGTTAGGTGGTCTGGTGGACCGGTGGTTTTCCTCTTAGGTCATTGTTGTGGCCTAGGTTGTTTCCACCTAAAAATATCATGTATTATTATTTTATTTTGGTACTTATTTTTACACACGATTGCATGTCTGGCTGCTTTGTTTAGGTTATTAAATTATAAATTAGTAAAAATTAAAAATAACCTATTCACCCTCTCTAGGTTAATTAGGTCCATAATTTATAAACTTTCAATTGGTATCAAAGCCGACACTAGACACACTTAGTGAGATTGATCCTTAGAGACATACACACTTACTTATGGACCAAATGAAAGAAGGTGAGTCATCTGTTAGACCCCCACTCTTTGGTGGGTTTAATTACCCTTACTGGAAGGCTCGCATGCAAGCCTTTCTCAGACAAGATGAAAAATTCTAGGATGCTATTCTTGATGGTTGGGAACCACCTTCAGTAACGAAAGATGGTGTAACAATCATAATGCCAAGAAGAGACTGGACCACTGAAGAACGCACCCTTAGTGGGGCAAACCAAAAAGGTCTAAGCTCAATATTTGCTACAGTGTCGATGGATGAGTTACGTCGCATCTCCGACTATGAGACTACTAAAGACGCATGGAATGCACTTGCTCTTGCTCATGAAGGTACTTCCCAAGTAAAACAAACAAAATTAAGATTGCTAACATCTGAGTTTGATTCTATTAAAATGAGCAACAACGAAACCTTTGGTCAATTTTATGCTCACTTCTGTGATATCACTAATGCTTGTTCTAACCTTGGTGAGAAAATTCCACAACCTATACAAGTGCGCAAACTTCTAAGCTCTTTAACAGCAGACTATAAGATGAAAATTACAGCAATAGAGGAAAGCAAGAATGTAGACACACTAAAAATTGATGAACTTGTCGGGTCAATCCAAACCTATGAGCTTTCTCTTGATCCACCCAAGAAAAATAAGGATATGGCATTCAAAAGCTCCAAAAAGAACATCTCTGATAGTGATGATGATATGAATGATGAGTCACTAGTCTTGTTAGCACAAAAATTTAAGAAGTTTATGAAGAAGAAGGGTCAACAGAATAATCATTCCAACAAGGGACAATCCAGTCGTTCAAATGACCGAAAGTCAAGGGAAATCAAGCCTCCTAGCCTTGATGGTAAGAAAAGTAAACCCACTAGTCCCCAATGCTTTACTTGTGGAGGATTTGGTCATATTTCTACATATTGTGCTAACAATAAAAAGAAATTTGGAAAAGCCTTTAATGCTACACTCAGTGACACAGAAAGTGAGCAGGACAATGCTAGTAACTCAGAGGATGATGACACTAATTATTGTGCCTTCACCGCAACTACCAATGCACATCACAATGACTCTGATCTTAGCTCGGATGAAGAAAATGAGAAAATAAACTCTTCTCTCTTACTGTCTAAGTTTAATGTATCCAATCATGAGGAACTATTCATGGATTGTCTAGGTGCCAGGTAAGAGAGATATAAATTGCTTGTGGAAGTAATTAAACTTAATGATATCATCAATGTTCATAAAACAAATTCCTATAGACTAGAGAAAGATAAAAAGGAATTGTCTAATCATATTAATGCCTTGAATATGAGATTAGCAGAAACCACTGAGGAAAACAAAAATCTTAGGAAAGAACTTAGTATTGCTAAAAAGACGGTAAAGAATTTGACCATAGGTGTTGAAAAACTAACCAAAGTCCTAGACTATGGAAAGCCACATGGAGATAAGAGAGGTATTGGATACATAGATGAACAATCAACACCTTCATCATCCAAAACTCAATTTGTAAAACCCATTATTGCTCAGGCAGGGAAGGTAGTTTCTGCACCTTATCATTCTAAGAAAATTTAGTTTGTTCCTATCTGTCATCATTGTGGTAGGAAAGGACATATTAGACCTAAGTGTAGATTTCTTCATGCTTATGATTCTATAACAAATACAAATGTTTCTAAAGCACCTCAAAAAATTTCAAAACGTAAAGTTTTTACTACAAGAACTACACAAAAAGAGGAATATAAGAAACCAGTAACTCAAATGTCCAAAATTAAAAAAAGGGATGGGTTAAGAAATCTGAGTTGCACTGCTTTGTGGCCCATATAGCATTTAAATTTAAATAAAATACTGCTTGGTATTTTGATAGTGGATGCTCTAGACACATGACGGGGAATCGTTCTTTGTTTAAAACCTTTAAGGAATACAATGAAGGGATAGTTACCTTTGGTGATGGTAAAACATCTAAAATTATTGGAAAAGGCTCTGTTCAAATAGAGGGTATCCCTAAACTTGATGAAGTTTTATATGTGGAAGGACTTAAGGCAAACTTGATTAGCATAAGTCAAATATGTGATAGTGATTTTAATGTGCAATTTACAAACAATCACTATATTGTAACAGATCAAAATGGTGAATGTATGATTAAGGGAATCAGATCACATGACAATTGTTATTGTATTGATACATCACCCACAGTAACATGTAACCTAGCTAGCAATGACTCAACTATCTTGTGGCACAAAAATCTAGGTCATATGAATTTTAAAGATCTGGTTAGATTAAGAAAAATTGAGACTGTGCGTGGTTTGCCTATTCTTTCAAAAATTGAAACACATGTATGTGGACCATGTCAATTGGGTAAAAAAACTAGGATTTCTCATAAGAAGATCAAGAGTATAAATACAAACAGAGTATTGGAATTGATACATATTGACCTTATAGGTCCTATGAGAACAGAAAGTATTGGAGGTAAGAAATATATCATAGTTGTAGTAGATGACTTTTCTCGTTACACGTGGGTAGACTTTCTTAGAGACAAGTCAGATGCTTTTGAGTTCTTCATCTCATATTGTACAAGAGTGCAGGTTGAAGTAGGTGACAAAATAGTAACCATCAAGATACTGAGAACAGACCATGGAAAAGAGTTTGAAAATACCAAGTATGCTGACTTCTGTAAAGAACATGGTATCTTTCATGAATTCTCTGCTCCTATCACACCTCAACAAAATGGAGTAGTTGAACGGAAAAATAGGATACTTCAAGAGATGGCAAGAGTAATGATGCATGCCAAAGGAGTCTCCAAAAGGTTTTGGGCTGAAGCTATAAACACTGCATGTCACATTATAAATCGTGTATATCTTTGTCCAGGTACAAACCAAACTCCCTATGAGATATGGAGAGGTAAAAAACCCAATCTGAAATTTATGCATGTTTTTGGAAGTAAATGCTACATACTTAGAGATCATGAACAGTTGGGTAAGTTTGATTCAAGAAGTGATGAAGGTATATTTCTTGGGTATTCCCTAAATAGTAGAGCTTATAGAGTCTTCAACTGTAGAACTAATGTAGTTATGGAATCCATAAATGTCATTATAGATGATGGAGGTAAGAAGATTACAAGTGAAGAAGTTGGAAATGAAGAACATTTCACAACACCTCAATTAACAATGACCAATGACACAATTGGAATAAAAGAAGAAGAGTTAGAGGAAAGAAAAGAAAAGAAAAGAAAGAAGAAGCATCAACCTCATCAATGATAAATCCAACTCGAACTTCAAAAAATCATCCTATTAAGAATATAATTGGAGATACTAATGCAAGCATGGTAACAAGAAGGAGACAAATAAGTGAGGTAACCCATTTATGTTATATTTCTCAATTTGAACCAAAAAATGTGAATGAAGCCCTTAGGGATGAATTTTGGATAAATGCCATGTAGGATGAGTTAGCTCAATTTGAAAGAAATCATGTGTGGGTATTAGTACCTAAGCCTAAAAACAAAAATATTATTGGAACAAAATGGGTGTTCAAAAATAAATCTAATGAGCATGACATTGTTGTTAGAAATAAGGCTAGGTTAGTAGCTCAAGGCTATATGCAAGTAGAAGGAGTTGACTTTGATGAAAAATTTGCACCTGTCGCTAGACTAGAGTCAATTAGGATTTTACTTGCCATTTCCTATCATATGAAGTTCAAATTATATCAAATGGATGTTAAGTATGCCTTTTTGAATGGATTTTTTAATGAGGAGTGTACGTGGAACAACCAAAAGGATTTGTTGATCCGAAATTTCCAAATCATGTTTACAAACTCAAAAAGGCTTTGTATGGTTTAAAACAAGCTCCACGAGCATGGCATGAGAGACTTACCAACTATCTTTTGAACAAGGGATTTATTCGAGGGGGAGTTGATAAGACTTTATTCATTAAAAGGAGGAGTGATGAGATCTTTATTGCTCAAATTTATGTGGATGACATAGTTTTTGGATCCACATCTAGTACACTAGTGGATGATTTTGTGCATGTTATGACAAATGAATTTGAAATGTCCATGGTAGGTGAAATGAATTTCTTCCTTGGTTTACCAATCAAACAATCTCGTGATAATATATTTATTTCTCAAACCAAGTACGCATGTAACCTTGTTAAAAGGTTTGGTCTTGAAACTAGCAAGCCATTACGGACTCTTTTAGCTACCAGCACAAAAATTACAAAGGGCACTCAAGGTAAAAGTGTTGATCAAACCCTTTATAGGAGTATGATAGGTAGTTTACTTTACCTCACTCAAAGTAGACCTGACATATGTTTTAGTGTTGGTGTGTGTGCCCGTTATCAAGCTGACCCTAAGGAATCACACTTAGAGAATGTAAAGAGAATCATCAGGTATATCTCAGGAACAAGTAATTATGGTTTATATTTTACTACTGACAT
Source organism: Hippophae tibetana (assembly GCA_037013495.1). NCBI lineage: Eukaryota > Viridiplantae > Streptophyta > Magnoliopsida > Rosales > Elaeagnaceae > Hippophae > Hippophae tibetana. The sequence continues at coordinate 78,535,435 of CM072812.1, read as the reverse complement.
TACTTGTGAAGTAAGTGGTTTTACAGATGTCGACTGGGCAGGCAACCAAGATGATAGGAAGAGCACATGAGGTGGTTATTTCTATGTTGGAAACAACTTAGTATCATGGCACAGTAAAAAGCAGAACTCTATCTCACTCTCTACAGCTGAAGCGGAATACATTGCTGCAGGAAGCTCTTGCACACAAATGCTTTGGATGAAAAACATGCTCAAGGACTACGGTCAACCACAAGGTATGCTGCCCTTATATTGTGATAACTCTAGTGCTATATGTATTTCTAAGAACCCGGTTCAACATTCTAGAACTAAGCACATTGACATTAGGCATCACTTTATTCGAGAATTAGTTGAAGAGAAAATAGTGACACTTGAGTTTGTACCTACTGAGAGACAATTAGCTTATATATTCACTAAAGCCATAGTCACTCAAAGATTTGAGTATCTTAGAAGTGCCTTGGGAATTTCTCCCTCAAATTGAATTTCAAATTTTATTACAAAAAATAATAATAAAAAAATAGCATCCTTGTTTGGCCAACACAATATTCGACTTATTTAATACTTACATACACATAATCTCATTTTTAGTGACTCAACTCATTTTGATATTTATTGTATAAATTATTTTACAATTTTGGCTTACACATACACATATTCTTGTACATGTGATGATCGATGTTGACATGAACTTATTCACACACTCACGAATACACATATATGTTATGCTTGAAGTTTATGGATTTTCTTGAAAGATTCTAGGACTTCAACTAATCTTGACTGTAAAATTGTGTTGAGTTATATTTCTTACTTTCAAAAACTTTATCTCATGGAGGCACCTAGTATTGAGAAAGCTACATACTGTGATGTGTAAAGCTATCGCAATGAACGGAGAGGGCTACCTCACAACTAGTGTGAAAGTCATCATGCTAGGTTTATGGCTCGTGCAAAAAAAAAAGGAAAAGATTATGCAAAAAATGACTCCATATAAATCTTATTCATTGTATGCACAAAAAAAAGATCCAATAGAGGTTATAAAATATATATATATATATCATTTACCTCATATATAAAAATAATTAATTAAGTCCTTCCTTCATAGATATATTTTATTTTGTGAGATTGAAGACTCAATTATTGTTTTACATGATAGGTGATATTTATTTTTCATTTGAGTCTTTCTTGATAGGTCATAAATGAATTACTTGACATATTTGTGGAGTTTAAACATATATACTATTTTAAGTAAATGTCAATATGTCATTATATGTGTGACGTGTGCGTGTGCACTTTTTCTATTCTACTTATTTATTTATATGATAAATAATCAAAATTGGAGTTAAAAAAATGATGAGTTCTCAATTGGTTGTGTGCTTGTTTGTAATTAAATGAGTTTAATACCTTATGTGGCTACTTATGAAAATTACAAAAAAAAAATCAGATTTTTATTCATTTTTATTTATTACCTTTTTAATTTGTTTCTAAGTTAGAGAGTCATAGAACTTAGGAGGAGTTTAAAGCATATTGCATTTATGTATTACTCTACTTTTACATTGCTATATCTTTAGGAGGAGTTTAGCTTCATTGCTTTGACTAATACTTTGTCCTTCTCGTATGTCAAAAAGGGGGAGAAAATTTTTACTTCCATGTTTTTATTTTGTTATACATATAAGGGGAGAACATATTTAATTAAGCTTGATTGATATGAATGCATACTACATGATTATTCTTTACACTTTGCTTATTTTTATATAAACTGAACTAATGTACAATTAGGCTTTCATGCCAAGTTGTCCTATGCTTTGTCAATGTTATTTCAGTTACTTACAGGCTTGTCAAGTTGCAGCGAAGATGGATTCACCGGACCATAGGATAGTTCCACTATGGAGTCTGGGACCTCATTGTATTTTTATCTAATTTTTATAAGTGTCATGTAGTAAGTGAGAAGTTTTGCCACACGAAAATGCCAAGGGGGGGAGGGGGGGAGTTTGTAAGGACTATGAGTGTTGGCTATATTTTGTGGACAAAATATTTACTTGTAAATTTTTTTTAGGCCTGCTATCAAGTTTATCAAGAAAAGCTGAACAAATATTCAAGTTCCAGATATTCGTACTTCATGTATGTTTTTTTATAACTACGACACATAGGATTGCATTCATGCATTTAATAACACATTTTCATAAATCTGAAATTATATTTTATGTTAAAGTATTTATTCAAACTTTAATTAATTTATGAAATTATTAATTAAATATTTTTATAATATATCTTAACATAATATTAAGTTTTTTTTTAATGGGCTTTGAAAAGTTAAGACTAAAACACATTTAACCCTAACCCTAATATCATTAAGTATTATTATTATCTATATATATAGATACATTAGGGTTAGAGTGGTTTAGGGAAAAATTTGAAAGTGAATACACGGAGGCCGAATAGAAGTTAAAACTGATATGTGTTGCTTCCGAAAACGATAGAAAAAAAATTCAGAGGAAAGGAGTTTAATTGTCTTCACGCTGCTAGATATAGGTAAGTAATATATATATATATATATATAATATAAAGGAAGTTGAACAATAGCATCACGCAACTTTCAGGTAAGTAATATATATATATAATATATAAAGGAAGTTGAACAATAGCATCACACAGTAAAGATGATTAATATATAAGTAATATGCTTAAGTAATTAATATATATTAATTTATAAGTTGTTGATAAAAGAGTTTGATATTTTGATAATATGTTTTTATGGTTTCTTTTTTAATTTTGTTCTTAAATGGTTAGATCAAATAATTGTTTTGTCATATCATAGTTATTTGATTTGATTATTAATCTTTAAAGAAACCATTTTTATGGACCTTGTGCTGAATATTTTTGCTCTAGAATTTACTAGTTGATTTGATTTAAGTGACATATGTTTTGAATCATCTAGTTAGGATTATTCATTGTTAAATCCGTTCTAGAACACACACGGACACTTGTCTTTCTTTTTGTGCTAACCTTTTTTGCAGTTCATTTGTGAACGATTTGATTGGCAGGGAGCTTATTGGAACGTTGGTCTGGAAACCGCTCACGCTAATATTGGAAATTGTGAAAACAAAGTAGGGGCTCGTAAGTAAAGTACATTGGGGCAATATCCTAGGAATGGTAGCATAAGATTGAGTTTGTACTTGAACATTTGATTTTCATAGTGGAAAGTTAGGTGGTCTGGTGGTTTTCCTCTTAGGTCATTGTTGTGGCCTAGGTTGTTTCCACCTAAAAATATCGTGTGTTATTATTTTATTTCGGTACTTATTTTTACGCACGATTGCATGTCTGGCTGCTTTGTTTAGGTTATTAAATTATAAATTAGTAAAAATTAAAAATAACCTATTCACCCTTCTCTAGGTTAATTAGGTCCATAATTTATAAACTTTCATATACTACCTGAACTCTATTATTACAGAAGCTTTCTGACAAGGTATACTAAGGAATTCTGATTTGTTTTCAGAGTTGACCAAAATAGTGCTCTAAACAATGAAGGAAGTTTACATAGAGGTGAGAAATTTTATCAATCTAGAAAGAGAGTTAGGAACAAATAAGAACAATAAGGTTGTTAAATAAACTACATTAGAAAGGGAAAAAGAGAGTAAGCCGAGACATGTCACAACAAGATAAAATGATTAACAAGTGCAAATGCTTCATGCGAAATCATAAGTGAATAGCCAATGGTTTAGGAACATGGTACCTTGTGAGAGAGCATTGCCTCCCTTCAAAGGTCCATCATTAAAATGTTATGTGGCCACCAATAATGAGGACCTTTCTTGGGACACATCTAAGTGGTGTACTTTTAATTAAGTTATAGACCACAAGATGCAAGATTGTAGGAATTTGAAGAAGGAAATACAAGATTTACTATCTAAAGGGTATTTATGGGGCCGTGTAGGAAATAATAAAAGAGGAGCTGATCGATAACCTAAACCCAAAATGTTGAGGCTGCCTATTCAATTTAGTAGCAAAACAGGTCCACATAATAAGGCTAATGTAAGGACCATCGATACTATACATGAAACACCCATGCTCAATAGGACTTCTAATAACTTGCTCAAAAGATACGTTAGGGATGTACTCTGTTGAAATCACCTTCTTTGAGAAGGATGATACCTCATCTCCCTATGAATACCCTTTAGTAATAACCCTTCGAATAGGATCCTATAATGTTTTTCAAAACGTGATTGATACAGAGAGTTCCATCAATCTTCTTTTTCTATCGATAATGAAGGTTCTAGGTATAAAGGAATGTGACATCATGGGAAGAGAGCTATCCCTAGTGGGATTCAACAGTAATCATGGATACATAAGATGAAAGCAATTTTCTCTACTTTCCACCAAGTTATCAAATATCCAACTAAGGAAGGCATAAAAGAGATAGGGGGACCAAGAAAAGGCTAGATGTTATTCTTTTGCTACCATGAAGGAGATTGCTCCCAAAGTAGCAATTATAGCATAGGCCTTGTCAAAAAAAGGCCAGGGGACAGATGCCTAGCGAAGTTGGTTAATTCAAATGAGGTGTAAGATTTATCAGTCAAAGACAAGGGGATGACTACTCTCTAAAATTGAGCACTGACTTAACAAAATAGGTCAGGGAACAACTATCTCAATTTCTAAGAGTAAATTACAATATCCTTAAGTTAGGATATTGATCCATGTTGAGCTTAAACTTATTGGAAATATTGCTTGATGTTGTTGCTTGTCTAGTTTTGTTTGTTTGGTTGATCGAACATTAGAAGATATTTTGCGTTTAATGGTGATCTAATTTTTGTTATGTTATTTCTTCATTTTAAGTAATACATAACTTCTTGAAAAATTCGAATATTGTCTAAACGATGAATAATTTTTACACATGTCTCATTTTTACAAGAATAAATATTTATGAGCACTAGTCTTGATTTTTGAGTTGCCATGATAATTTAGAGAAGGTTTATGTGAGTATGGAATTCGATTGATATTTGTGGTGTCACAGTTTTTTAGAATTTATTTGATTTTCTTTCAAGGCGAAATTATAGATAACATTTAACTAAGAAAATGATTTAGGCCATCTTTGGATCGTTTGAGCCGTTCTATCTACCTTCACATGCTTTATCCATAGTATACCCCTTTTGAGCTTCAAAGTTTTATATATATTTTTATTTCATTTCAAAAGCCCACTTAAATATATATATATATATGTGTGTGTGTGTGTGTGCAGATATATCTATTTTTCTCATCGAACTAACATTTGACAATTGTTAGTAAATATTTAATGATGTATTAAAAAAACAGAAAAAAAGGTTATTGTATGTGATGTTAAATCCCAAATTGGGAAGTATTTATTGTGATGATAGAATATCTCTTGTTTCAATCCTAAAATGGTGTTTAGGAAAAATTGAGCTAAATATATCTTTTATCCTACCTTTACCTAAGCCATACATTACAAGCTTAATAAAGTCCTATTGATTTTTGGTTGTGTTTGTCTACATTAGTGGAGAGAGAAATGAAAAATAAACGTATGAGATTTGTGATTTCATTAAAATTTGTTTGATTTTATATTTGCATAAACTGATCCGGATTGCATGTGATGAAATATGAAAAGACTTCACACACACACTATAATTCATTGTGAAAATGGAATATATTTTTAAATTGATTTTGATACTTAGATAAAATTCTTTTATTTCTTCGAGTTATGTAATTTGGAATGACTAAAAAGAAATATTTTGAAAATCACTATTTTAAATGCAGTTATCTTTGTTGTATTTCTTTCCTTTTGCTCGAGGACTAGCAAAAACTTAAGTTTGGGGGTGTTGATAACTGTATTTTATATAGTTATTTTCATCTATTTTATTAATTGTAATTGCTATATTCTTTACATTTTTAGTTAATTGTAGTGTAATAAATTAGTATTTACTGTTTTTTATAAATTTTAATAAAATTAAGTAATTTGTATCGAAAACGTACTTAATTGCAAATTTGTGTCCAAAAATATAATTTCAAATAAAAGAGTGTTTAATTACAATTAATAAAAATCGAAAATATAATTTAAATTAAAATCGGGCTTAATTTTAATTATTAAAAGTTTAAAAAATTTAATTTAAATTAGAAAAGGGCTTAACGGCAATTAAAAAAAGTGTACAAATTAATTTGAATTAAATTTGTGGGTCAAAATGTAATTAATAAAAAGTTGAATTTCTGCGCAGGAGAAGAGCCACTCGCACCATTCACAACGCTCAACACACACCACTTGATCATCCCATCAACGGTCAAGATTTGGCGCGTGAAATCCACACGCAACAAAAGCGAGTGGGCCAGGAATTCCTGAAGCGCGCAGCTCGACACGTGGGGCCCACTGGCCGCGCAGACTGGCGTGCAGGGTGGGACCCATATGTCGATTGTGCAGAATTTCCTCGAGGTGCATCGCTCACCATTGGATCAGTTGAACGGTCCAGATTGAAGCATGTGGAACCAAGCTGTCGCGCACCGAGCCATTCTTCGACAAAATCCCGTGCGATGCGCTTCATCCAAACAGCGTGCACCCTCGCGTTGCAACGACAAAGAAGCAGCCACATGTCTCCTAAATATTACAGCCAATAAGATGACGACACGTGGCGTGTATTTGGTAAAATAAAAATGCAGAAACAGAACCCACTTCCAGCCGTTAAAATTAAGCTCGATTTTAATTTAAATTATATTTTCGATTTTTATAAATTGCAATTAAACACTCTTTTATTTGAAATTATATTTTTGGACACAAATTTGCAATTAAGTACGTTTTCGATACAAATTACTTAATTTTATTAAAATTTATAAAAAACAGTAAATACTAATTTATTACACTAGAATTAACTAAAAACTGTAAAGAATATAACAATTATAATTAATAAAATAGATGAAAATAACTATATAAAATACAGTTATCAATCCAAAATCTAGACCCATCAAGCAAAGAAGAGGAAATTCCCAAGAGAAAAGAATGAAGTGATTAAAAGTTAGGTCACCATGCTTAGGGAAACAAAGATTATTAGAGAGGTTAACTATCCAACCTAGTTGTCAAATATGGTACCTGTAAAAAAGGCTTGTGGATCACCTCATATGTGTGTAGCATTTATAGACTTGAATGATGCATGTTTGAAAGACTATTTTCACATATCGAGTATTGATCAATTGGTTGATACCATCGTTGGTTTTGGCCTAATGAGTTTGCTGGATGCATATTTTGGTTATTATCAAATCAAAATGTACCCAATGGATGAGGAGAAAAAATATTTCATTACTAGGGAAGGGACCTTCGGTTACACCCAAATGAAATTTGGTTTAAAGAATGCAAGAGCCATGTATCAATTCCTCGTCAATAAAATCTTTGTTGGTTATCTAAGGAGAAATATAGAAGCATATATAAATGACATGATGATAAAGTCAACATAGCCAGTAAACCAAGTCAAAGACTTAGAAGAAATATTTCATGTGCTCCAAAGGTATGATATGAGACTAAACCCTAAAAAATGTGTTTTTGGTGTTGCCTTAGGGAAATTCTTAGGATATCTTATATCTACCTAAGGAATAAAAGCCAAGCCAGACAAGATACAAGCCTTGGTCAAAATGAAACCTCCTACCAACCTATACCAACCTAAAAAGGATTCAACAATTGAATGGAAGAATAGTGTCACTCAACAAATTCATTTCCAAATGCACATATAAGTATTTTCCATTCTTCAAAATTCTGAGAAAAAGCACAACAGTTTTCTGGTAAAAAGTTTGTGACATAGCTTTTCAAATAATTAAATAGTATCTGAGCAAGGCTCCGGTCCTGGTCAGTCCCTCTGTAAGAGGCATACTCCTTATTGAAAAAAAAGGTCTAACACTTCGTCTACTACATCAGCCAGATCCTAACATATGTCCAAAGTAGGTATCCAACGATTGACAAGTTGGCATTTTCCCTAAAAGTGAAAACAGGAAAAATTCGGTATCAATTTGGTTCACATACAATGGTAGTATTCACCTCACAGATACTTAAAAGAAAATTGAAGAGGTAGAGGTTGGAGAGAGATTGGTACATATTACCATAGAGTTGGGAGAATATGATATCAAGTATATGACTAGAACTTTTATTAAAGTGCAAGCGGTGGAAAAGTTTGTTACAAGTTCAGTGAGTCACCAAAGGTCACCAATGATGAAGTAAAAGAGGAAGTATATGGTATAGATCAAAGATAAATGCCATCTTAGCAAGTATTTGTTGATGGCATGCATATGGTGTTAGGCTAGTTATGGTCATAATTGACCATAATGAAAACTACTTTGAATATGCTACATTATGGATTTCTAAGCAACCAATAACATTATAGAGTATGAGACAGCTATATGTGGTGCCATGACTATAAAGAAACTTGTAGCTAATGGAATTACCTTGCACAATGACTCAAGATTGGTGGTCAATCAATACTTGGGCATGTTTGAGGCTAAAGACAGCAAGATGAGGATATATTTGGAGAGATTAAGGATGGAATGCTCAAAATTTTCTTGCTTTGAGATCAAGAAAATATCCAAAAATGAGAATAGTCATGTTGATTCCTTAGTCATGCTAGCTACTATACGCGAGGCCAACTATACTCGGGTAGTTTTTGTAACAATCCTAACAAAGGCCATTTTGGAAGAGACCGGAAAAATAGTTGGAAGTATAGACAAGGCCACTAGTCTATGGTTCACTCCAATCTTTAACTTCCTAAAAAGGGAGACCTACCTCAGAACCAAAATCTTACCAAAGAAATTAGGGCTAAAATAGGTCAATACATAATCAAAAAGAAAAAAATTGTACAAAAAATAACACCTAGACACAGGCTCTTATACATAGCTAGTGGAGTGGTCTGAAAAAATTATGTTTGAAGACCACGAGGAAGAGTGTGGTTCCCATTCAAGTGGAAGAAATTTGTACCAACAAATTATAAGGTAGGGTTATTACTGGACCATTATGTTAGAAAATTGTATGAGGTACACCCAAGCATGTGATAAATGTCAAAGTTTCACCCATTATCATATATACCACCAACCATGATGATAGGGATACCTAATCAGTTGCACTTCTATAAATGAGGGCTGGATATACCAGGATCCTTATAACCAATGACGGGTCAAAATAGGTTTTTATTATTCACCACAGATTATCATTCCAAATGGATAGAGGCAGAGGCTCTCGAAAGAATAAGGGAAGAGGAAGTGATTCGATTTATTTGGAATTCCATAGTTTGTCGCTTTAGTCTACCCAAGGAGCTTGCTACAAATGATGGAAGGTAGTTTATGGGCTATAACATCAAAGAATTTTCCACTAAGAACAATATTAAGATGTTCCATTTGATGCCATATTACCCATAAGCCAACGATCAAGCAAAGTCTTTTAACAAATTAGTAATCAACCTATTAAAGAAAAAATTGGAAGGTGCTAAAGGAAAATGGTTTGAGGAGCTAAATGGAGCATTATGGGCCATCAAAACTAGTCCCAGAGGCATCACTAATAAGACAACTTTCTCACTAGTGTAAGAGACTGAGGTTGTGATACCAAATGAGATCACATAACCCATTGTGAGATCAGCCCTAGCCAAAGACCAAAACACTACAAGTAAAGAAATTGAACTAAATATAGCAAAGGAACAAAGTGATAAAGCCTTAAAGAGGATGGTTGAGTAGAAAAGAAGGGTAATAAATTATTATAACAAATTTGTTCATTTTAGATCTTTCACCATAGGTAATTGGGTTCTCAGAAGGATCTTTCCCAACAAGAAGGAGTGGATGGTTGGAAAGTTAGGTGTAATTTAGGAAGGTCCATACCAAATAATCTAATGACATTAGAAGGGTTATACTAACTATAAAACATTGAAGGATCTAAAAATAACACGAGTTGGAACGCTCAAAACATGAAAAAGTACCACGTTCAATGTACTTTAATTTAATTTACCATCTTTATGTACCACTGATGAGTGCTCAAAAAACACTAAAATTACCATGATTTTATGCACATTAATTGATTAAAAATATATATATTTATATGATTTTATCATATATTTATATATATTTGTCTTTTCGGAATCACGGGTATTTTTATTGTTTTTTAGGTAATTTCACTTAAAAACATAACTTAAAGACTCAAAAAGGAATACTAGAGGCAATACATCACAAATATATTCATAAAATAAATGAGGAAAACTCAACAAATATGGAAAAATTAGACAAAATTATCAAAAAGGAGGAAATCGCGCACGCAGCCGCCCAACCGCGTCGGCCAACGTGCGTGCCACCCTAGCATCTTCCCCAACCGTGCCCAGCAACGTGTGTGCATACTCTTCATTCCATGAGCGCATGCACCCAATCTACTCCCATCTGCACGTGTTTGCACGTGCCTACACGCGTTGCCGCGCCCAAACCAACATGACATCATCATTCACTACTCCACATTTTCTCCATTTTCAATCATTTTTTCACCCACTTTTTCTTCCCATCCTCACCTATAAATACCCCCATTCTCTTCATAACTAAACACACCTAAAAAACATCTTCTCTTCTCTTTCTTTCTCTCCAATTCTTAGTTTTTAGTTTTTCTTAGTTAGTTTTTCTTAGTTTTAGAGTTATTCTCTTTTTGAGAAGAACTAGTTATGTTTTTGTAATTTATTTATTTTTATTCAATAAATAGGAGTTCAAATTCCGTTTGGAGGTTTTCCATCAACGAGAATTGCATCAAAGTACTGTAAGGATTTTATTTTTTTTACAGTTATTTTTTATGTTTTATTTTTACATGTTATATTTAACTTTTCTATGATTAAATTTAACTTTGCTGTTTGTTTGTAAAGGTAAAAAAATATGGAAAAATTAGACAAAATGGATCAAAAATGTCAAAAAAGAGGAAATCGCGCACGTAGCCGCCCAGCAACGTCGGCCAATGCGCGCATCACCCAATCCGCGTGCACGCATGCCAATCAGCGCGCGTCGCGCCCCACGCCAACATGACATCATCAATGATGTCATCATTCACTACTCCGCGTTTCCACCATTTTTAATCATTTTTTCACCCATTTTGTCTTCCTCTTCTCACCTATAAATACCCATATTCTCTTCACTTTAAATCACACCAAAAAACACATCTTCTTCTCTCTTTCTTTCTCTCTATTTCTTAGTTTTGGTTTTTTCTTAGTTTTAGAGTTCTTCTCTTTTTGAGAAGAACTAATTATGTTTTTGTAATTTATTTGTTTTTTGATTCAATAAATGGAAGTGCAAATTCAGTTTGGAGGTTTTCCAGCAACAGAGTTAGCATCAAAGTACTGTAAGGATTTTATTTTCTTTACAATTATTTTTTATGCTTTATTCTTATATGTTATATTTAATTTATCTGTGATTAAATTTAACATTGCTGGCTATTTGTAAACATGATATAATAATAACGTTGTTATGCTTGCGAAATATTAAATAGGTAAAAATCTCTAAAATGAATTGATTTTATTTTTATTAAAGATTTTATATTAAGAATGTTAGAGAGAAATATATTATTTTTCATTATAACTTAAATCTAAAAATTACATTTTAAGGTTTAGTTATACGGTCTGATTTAGAGTAGTATTCTTTTATTTGGTTGTACAATCGCCCGGTAGTTAGAGTGAAGCTCTATTTCAAAAGTTTTTATAAAAATTATTATCTGAAAATGTATTGACAACATGTTTTCAGTAGTAGTTTTAAAACTTAAAAGTTAGTACTCGGATAATTAAATTCTTAGGTTTAATTTGGACACCTTAAATAAAGTTTAAACTGTCTAACCCCACCAAATGTGACATTTAAATGGTTCATTTTCAATCTCTTAGAAAAAAGAATTAATTTAATTAACCAAATTAGTTATCAACCCCACCCATAGGTGTTAATTGATTTGTTTAGTTAACAAAGAATATCTAACCCCACCAAAGGTGGTATTCATATAAAAAAGAGAGAATCAATAAATATCAATTTATATCTTTAATAACCTAAATAATATGAGCAAGCATAATTACTTAGTTATTATATCCATAAATACTCCACTATTATAAATGATAATTTTTGCATCAATATTTATTGAATCTTTATCTATGTTTATTTTTATGTTATTAGATTAGAAACACAAAAATCCAAATATCGTGACAGGATGTTTAGGATTTAATTTCGTTTTTAAAAGTTTTAATAATAAATTAAAAACCACATACATTCCTTCCTTAGATCTACCTTGGGAGTATACTTATAATTTTCTATGAAATGATTCGTGCACTTGTAAGAGTTTTATAAATATAAAACCAAAGTATTGGTAGGATTAGTAATGCCGGTTCTGCTCATCAACCACCGATATATATATATATGAAATGACTTTTAGTTAGCAATGACACTATCACTCTTGAGAGTCCATGTATATATATATATATATATAATGACTTTTAGTGAGCAATGATACTATTACCCTTGAGACTCCATGTCATAAGTTGATCACCTAACTAAACCAGGTACATCACTCTAACAAAAATGATGTTAAAAGAGTTGATCACCTTAGTCACAGATAAGGTAGAACACTATCTCTTAAAATTCCATGTCACGAGTTGATCACCCCAATTAGGAAGCACATAGAGCACTTCGAAAAAAATGATGTTAAGAGAGTTGATCACATTGGTCATAGACCGGGTAGAGTACTTTCACTTAAAATTCCATATCATGAGCTGATCACCTCGATGAGGATCCAGGTAGAATGCTCTGACAAAAATGATGTTAAAAGAGTTTGTCACCTTGGTCACATAGCAGGTATAACATTCTCCCTTAAAATTCCATGTCACGAATTGATCACCTCGATCAGGTAATCAGGTAAAGCCCTCTGAAAAAAATGATGTCAAGAGAGTTAATCACCTTCATCACAGACTAGGTAGAGCATTATCCCTTGAAATTCCATACCACAAGCTAATCACCTAGGTATGGAACTAGGTAGAATACTTTGACAAAATGATGTCAAAAGAGTTAATCACCTAAGTCACAAACCAAGTAGAGAACTCTCCCTTAAGATTCCATGTCATGAGCTTGTCACCTCGATCATAAACTCAGTAGACTGAGCTCCAATAGTTTCCCAAGTTAGGTTATAGGTATATTTCGTTAATCGATCTTCAAAAGTCCATCCTATCAAATATAAAGTGCATTGATCAAGCTTTATAAGTTCATCCTATTAAAAATAAATTCTATTGATCGAGCTTACAAATATTTTAAAGTTAATTAATGGAGAGCTTGGTCTCTTAAAATATTAAAAGTTCTTAAGGCATTTGGACGCGCGACCAATGTTCAGGTCATTTGCCTCTTCCACTAAGGGCAACAACTCAGCCTAAATCTTGACAACTTTTTTATAGCAATTGGCCTCTACTTCGGTGGAAGCTAAGTTTGAGTTAAGTTTGGAATATTTCAATACCTCAGTAACACTCATCACCTTTAGAAACACCTATTTAGATTACTTCATGTAAAAGTTTGCCCAATGGGACCCCTTGTCAACCAGAGCAGCCATTTTAGCCATGGTCCTTCTCTCTCGAGCTCGAGTTTGAGATAGATACTCCTTACATAAATTGCACTTGGTCTCTTCATAAAAAGAGATCTTATCCTTGTGGCGAGTCAACTCAACCTTTAATTTCTCTACCTCAGTGTTTAGTATACCATTCTCTAATTTTAAAGCTTGAGCTAAGACTCTATTTGACTAATCAAAATCCATAAGGTTCGAGCAAGAAAGATAGAGTGAAATTTTAGTTCTTTAACAAAAGAGGATGTTTGAATTATAGTATCTCTAATCATAATTTTTAGGGCATGACATTGGGACAATTATGATGTCAAATGTTTTTGAAAGTAAGGAAGTGGGTCAACATCATAAATAAATACTATAAATTCACAAGTACACATAAAAAATAAGTTTCATTAACAAGGTGTGATAGATTACAAAGGACAAGTTCGCACCCATACAGGATGAAGGAGACGTTGAGCCATTAAAAAAAATACATAATAAAGAGGCTCGAGCCTATCATAGAATCAAAGATCCCTAGCTCCATCTCCCACCTCGGGTTCATCATCAATTATCCTACTCGTCATCCTTGTTCTGAGTTTGTATGGACGAGTACAACAGAGTGGTTGGGATATTGAGGATTTGATAATATTATTGCTTGAGGCCTTTCTTTTTGGACTCTTTTGTAAGGGATTTTATGGCTAGGTTGTACCCAATCTCAACACTCAAGGAGAGCTATTCGGTTATGGTATCAAGCTCGTGCCTTATTTTCTCTTATTCATAAGAAAATGTGTCTTTAACATCATTGAGCTTGCACTTATAAGCTTTAACCTCATCATCAAATTTTCTCTAGGCTTCCACGAGCAGCTCCAAGTTCCTTGAATTCTCATTTAGCTCTTGTATAGCCCAGGCCAATTTTTCCTTCTTGTTAATGGTTTCTCTCTTTCACTTGTTGGCCTTGGCCAACAATATAGCATTCTCAGCATCAGTAGAGGTATGACTCTCTTTTTCCACTAGAAGGTTGTGCTTCAACCTCTAAACACCCCCAAATTTACTAAGCCCATGAAGAATCTGGGCCTAAAAACACGAGAAAAAATTCAAGGTTAGAAAAATATAACTACTCAAGATAAAATAAATAGAAGCGCAAGCTAATACTTACTTGGTACAAGAGTCTGCTAAGAATGGCCCTAGAATCAACATCCTTACATATGAAATCGATCTATTTCCTATGTATCATATAGAGGAGGTTATCCACATAGTGGTCCACCTTTTCTAGAGCCATACCCTTGTATAGGGCCACTCCCTTAACATCGGTAGTAAGGTCATCAATAATGCCTATATCCTTCCTTGAGTCTTTCACAAAGAGGTAGGTGTTTATTGGCCCAAGGTAATGGATATAGGAGTGTGCTAACTTAAGGATGTTGGTATGGACCCAACGATGTTCAAAAAGGTATGTACGAGTATGGTCTCATTAATGGTCACATATTTCTTCTTTTTGAATAGTGTAGGAATGCTCTCCTACCCAAAGGATTTTCTTATCTTTTTTTACCTTAGAAGAGATCGTTCCTTGCTAGGAAGTTATGATTTTTTAAGATCTCATCCCTATTTAGTAACCCTACTTAAACCCATACCAATAGGGCATTAAAATCCATGGTATCTACAAAAAAAAGGAAAGGGGAGTGTTAGATTTCAAAATCTCGATCTCAATACTTCAAACCTCTCTCCAAAGTCTGTGGGAGGGGTCTTTCACTTGGTAGATGTGCAAGGTTTATGAATTATCCTATGGGGTGACTCCATTAAGCCTCGCCTTATCAACCCACACACAATAAAGCATGGGTTGTTCAATAGTTGCTTCCATTGTGTCTTCTCATGTAGATAATTTTAGATATCATTCAATCTTTGTTTGACCTCGGGGCTTAAGGTTGTGATAAGGGAACCCATATTCCTTATCACAAGTTTGGTGTCAACCCAAGACCTCCTTATCAGCCACACATCAATATCTGACATTTCTTATCGACCAGACACATAGAAGAAGTACTCCTTCCAGTTATTCTCATTCTCGGGGAGGATCACATTTATGCCTCAAACATATTTGACTGGCATGTAGACCCTCCATATATATGTGGGATTCTATTTCAACATATATGCCTCATTGAACTTAGGCATTTCCAACTCGACCCCAAGCTCTCTACATATCAAAGTAAGATAGAGTAGGTAGCTCCACCCATTTGGCATCAATTGGCCTAGCATAGGTTTAGTAATGGCCAAGAGCTTCCTTATGAAGATGTATAGTAAAAACCTAACCCCTAGCTATAAGGCCTTTTCATGAAAAGGTTGTCACTCAATAAGAGATGTATCGCTATCAAGAACCCCCAGCCTGGGGATCATTATCTAAACTGAGGAGGGAATATCGTACATCTTTATTAGCCTCTCCTTATCCCGAGGAGTTAACCCACTTGGTTTAACCTAAGCCTCTCAACCTTTGGTACGACATGTGGGTTCACCTGTGCCTTTCTTCTCAGATTTTTTCCTTTATAATCTTAAGACTGATATCTGGGTATGAGACATATTCAACCTAATTTTAGGCATGGTTTATGAGTAAAACCTATACATAGAAAGATAAGGCTCAGACATATTCTCTTCACTCAAGGTGTTCATTTCATTAGTGGACCCTGATGTATCATTTTCTACTTGGCCTAAGAACCTAAGGTCTTAGGAGAAGAGCAAGAGAGCATAACTAAAAGGCAAGTACCTCGTCACGATAACTCTCTATTCATGGTATCTACAAAATATTACAAAACACAAAATGATAAGGTATGAGGAAAAATAGGTTACCTAAGGATGGGTTTTCAAAGTAAAAAGAAGAGTGAATTTAGTGTCTGACTTGAAAAGAAATCATAAAACTATTAAAATCAATGAGGTATCTTTAAAAGCTTGAGTAAAGAACTTATATGGCACAAGATGAAACAATAGAGCATTTTTGTTCCAATTATTGGTCGATATCCAGGAAATGATGAAATGAAGAAGTGCCCTGGCTTTTTCTTATATAGAGATGCATATCTTCTCTCTCCAATTAATCGACAAGAATTTATTAGGGAAATCTAAGCTTTTCAAATTCACTACCCGATTGCTACTCTTCCACCCTCATTGAAGAACTAAGCTAAAAGAGTAAGGGGGCGTGATATTTGAACATACGGATCAACCCAAGAGCTTGATCTAACTTACAACTTGAGCCATTAGTCGAGTCAACCTTGGAAGACCAGTCTATGCTCACACCCATAATGATACTAGTAGGATAAGCATGCCTACGCATAGTAGTTTTGAGTATTGGAAGGCCGATCATCAGCCCAAGCCATATAGTGGCCAACCTCGAGCTTTAAATATGTTACTTTTATTGATTGTACCCCTACGGCACAGTGTGACATGTTCCTCCTATATAATTGACACATATACATGTAATGCCATATATATATATACATGGACCTCATAAGAGATTCACACAATTCTATAAAAATTCTATGAGTTCTCCCTAGTTTCTCTCTCTACAAATCAGACCATCCTAACAAGTATAGCTCATCCTAATAGTACTTACATAAAAATAAGATGTAAATTCAAAAGGTAAAATATATACCATTTACATGCTTACATAGATACTAAACCCAATATGTATGTAGCAAGTAAATATGTATTTTATAATGACTTTGGACTACAACAACAAAGGACTTAATAGTAAGAATAGCAAATAATACAATAATTAACCTTAACAAGATTATAAAATATATTGATATTATGATAAGAGAAAAGTTTTCTATAGGAAATAAGAGTTGATTTTTGATAAGAAATAACTTTTTTACTCTTATATCAACCATTTACACAATATATAAATAAGATAAGTACACCAATGTTAGAAAGGGAAACAATATATATTTCAAATGTTAGAAATGGAAAGAGTATGTCATTAGAAAAGTTTATTGAACAACATAAAAATGAAAATGTGGTGAGATACATCAAAAACAGAAACCACATTTAGAAAATGTAACAAAATTAAAAGATGAAAATGATTTAGAATTTAATGACTAGGAAAATCCATTCTTAAAAGAAATACAAGAAAACAAGAGGTTACTAGAAATAAGGAAATCACTTAAGACAGTAAGTTTAGAAAATCTTTTAGATCAAAATACTAATAAGCTTGAAGACATAGTAAGTATAAAACTAAAAAACCTAATAATAAGGTTACAAAAGTATAACCTATAGTCTACACACCAGAAAATCAAGAAGAATTCATTAAACAAATTTAAGAAATTTTAGAACTAAGAGTAATTCAAAAAAGCATGAGTCCACACTCAAGCCTAGCATTTTTGGTAGAAAAAGAAGTTGAAAAAATAAGAAGAAGGAAAAGAATAGTGATACATTTTAAATCACTAAATAAAGAAAAAATATATGATGGCTATTTTACCCTAAAAAGGAAGAGTTACTAATCAAAGGAAATAAATATTTTTCAAGTTTTGATTATAATAATGGATTCTAGCAAATAAGATTAGATACAGAATCTCAACTATTAACAGTCTTTAGTTCCTCACAGGAATAATTTTAATGGATTGTTTTACCATTTGGATTAAAACAGACACCAAGAATATTTCAATGATATATGGAAAACATTTTTAAAGAATATCACCCATTTTATTGTGTCTGTATTGATGATATATTAATCTTTAGTAATAATATCAACCAATATTATCTAAACATATGAAAAATCTTAACAAAATGTAAAAAATAAGAAATAATATTGTCTGAGAAAAAAACAATATTTGCACAACAAAAAATCAAGTATTTAGACTTGAAATAGAAGATGAAAAAATCAAGTGATAGGAACTGATACATCTTTCCTCATTCTAATCCATTAGTGAACTAAAAAATATGAGATAAACAAGTTTGTCACCTACTTTTATCTTCTTTTTGAAGTTCTTGATTACTTTTTTGAAATTTTTTAGGAAATAATTTAATTCACTTAAATTAACTCCTAGATATATTTTTTCTATTAGTCCTACATGGAAAGCTTTGTAAACAAATATTAAATCAGCTCCTTCCAAAATATTAAATTTACTTTCCATAGGAAATTCCTTTTCTATAGTGTAAAACTTCATATCTTTGATGTGTTCATGGGTAGATTTTTTAGCCAAGTTATAGAGGCTCAACCATTATGGTTTACTAAGATTTATATATTGGTTTTTTTCATCTTCAATGACTAATGAATTTCTGGGAGATGTTTCCCTGAATAGCATTGAATGCCTTACCATCTTTGATGTCTCTAGGAGAGATAATTCTCTAAATAGTATTAGAGTTCTTATTATTTTCCCTAAGTTGACAAACTTGTTGGATGTTGTTGTAGTGTTGTAGAGTAATTCCTTACTATCTCCTCTAAATTTATTAATTTTGGTACGTTATAATTGGTATAACTACCTTTAGCCTATATTCTATTGGTGAAGGATCTATGAGTTATTCCACTAAAGCCTAGAATAGATTTACTGACTTCTACCTAATTGTAATAAATTCTTGATTTTAGGCCATTATAAACCACATAAGTCTTTTTTTGTTCCTCTTTTTCTACTTCATCAGCCTAATTGAGCTTTCTTATTTCAAAGATGTTTCGTATGGTTTTTCTATTTCTTTGATTCCAACTTTCTGTTAAGGTCTTATGTAATGTTTTAGATCATTTTTGGAAAAAAAATTCCTTCTAAGTTGTTTGTATATAGGGTGGTAATTTATGGTAATACATTCCATATTCACAACAAATAAAAGAATCTATGTAACACATGTTACAAATTTTCATATTTGTTAGATACCATTTGGCTTCATACATTGATTTTATTTTCACTGGATTTAGTGATAGTTCTTTCTTTATCTTCTCCAATAAATTTCTTATATATTTCATTTATTACTATATTTAAATACTCTCTTTCGGTGGGAGCATTCCCTTACATTAATAAATATTGTTGGTTTGTTAAATTTGAAAACCAATACCTTACAAATTGAAGAAATTGTTTATGTAGTTTGAGAGGTTTGTATGAGCACACTCATACTACTAACCCATTTATCTAAAGCTTTTTTCCTATTTATTATACAATCTAGATATAATAAATCAGACCTATAATTTTCATGGAGTTTAAATTCTGGTAGGATACTACCTCTAGCTCCTCAATGCAACCATTCTTCCATTTTGGTGGTTATCTTCTTCTATTAGTTGTGTCAGGTTCTCCTGACCTTTGCTTATTTCTTTCTTCCACATGTAGGTCTGATGTTTCTTCTTGGTAAGGAATTAGTAATGAAATTGGTTTTATATGACCTTTTAGGGTCATAATTTTTGGTTCAGAATCAGTTTTGCTGATTATTATCATATTATCTTTCTTTTTGTTTGTACAAAGTTTTTCATTATAATATTCTTCTAATTCTTCATTATTTAGTGTTAACAAAATAATTAATTTTTCTATATGTCTATTTTTTGGATTCATGAATTATTCTTCTAATTTTTTTCTATATTCTATTAAATTGGAATTATATCTTTTTTGTTTGATTTTTCTTCTCTCATTTCTAGGTATTAGGGCATATTATCTTCTACGTAGTTCTACTTTTAATCCTTCTAAGAGATTGTAATTATGACTTATAATATCATTGTTTCAATGTATGTTATATACATTTTTTCTTAGTTGTGTAAATTTCATATATAAATTTTGTTGTAATTTATTATAATCACATTCATTTATTTCTTTTAATAATTCTTTTTGTATTTTGATTATTTCTTATAGGTATTTTATGTTTGATTCTTGGACTAAATTCATTTCCTCTATTAAAAGCCTCAAAGCTTTCATTAATATTACTTATTTTTTGTTATGCCTACTAGGTTTCCATCTATTTCTAAATGTATATTTTTAATTTTCCTTTAAATGTCATTGTCTTCCTAATATGACATCATGAACTAATGCTTTCATTACGTGAACTTCATATTTTATTTTTTAACTTATTTGTTAAAGGTTTCTCCTTCATGATCTATAAAAGTAAATCTTGATATATTATTGTTTTTAACCACATTACCTTTTCTTCCTAGTATTAGAGGTTTTTTCTTGATATCTAAATGCTATTCCTCTAGTATTTCAAAGTTACTTAGTATTTATGGTTTTATTATTTGTCCAAGTTCTTGGAAGGTTTTATCTATTTATATAAATTTATTTTGTCCATATATTGAACTATTATGACAATTTGTTAATGAATATTCTACTATGTAGTGTATTGAAAATTAATGATTTTCTTCTTTCATTAAATCTCATGTTTTTAATTTATAAGTTAAACTTAATATTTGGTTTAAGTTCTTATCATGAATATTAATATCAAACATAAGATATGCTATAAATTTTAGTTTATATTATCCCAAATTATCATGTATCATTCTTAATAAAACAGTTTTTTTGTTTATTATTCTATTATCTAGCAATGTTATTTTTATGGGTGTTTCTATTCTTTCTCTAAAATGAGTTTGTATTAATATTTGAATTCTTCTTGAATTAATATATCCAATCTTTTCTTTATACTTTTGGGGGATTTCAGATAGTTTATGTAATATAATTTCTTTGTCAATTAATAATATATTATACTTTTGTTTTGCATATGTGATGTTAATATTCATTTCTTTATTGCTTATTTCATAATACATTATGTATATTCTTAAGAATAATTTCCTTAAAGATGAAAATTATGGATCTTTAAATCCATCTCTTTCTTTAAGATTGAATTTTGTTTTTTGAATTTCTTCAAAAAAATATTTACTTATTACTATTTTCTATTTTCTATGAAAAAATCGTGAGATGTCTTCTATTTTTAATTCTATTATTTCTTGATTTCTTATTATTTCTTGGTTTTCTATTATTTCTTTTTTCATTTTTAGGAATATTACTATTTACTTCCGTTATATTTAACTTATGTTATGTTTGATGGGTATTTTTGAATTTTTTGAAACCTAAAAACTAGGAGTATTTTTGATATTATTCCATAAAAGATGAACTAGAGATTTTATATCTTAAAAAGGAACTCTTATGTGAAAAATAGGAAGAGTCTAGTACTCCAACAAAGAAAGAGATTGAAATCTCAAAATAAGATGATAAAACTTTAGAAATAATCAAAAGAGAAAAATATAACTCTTCAAAAGCTTTAATTTTTGATATAACATATGCAAAAGAGCTCAAAGAAAAGATTCAAGAAGAAAAAGAAAAATATTATGTTTTCTACAACAGATTAACCCTAGGAATATATAAGACATGACCATAAGCAAGTAGAACAATAATTGGATTCTTTAGTATAATTAATAAAACATTCACTAATAGGATTGAAGTGAAAGAAAGTTTTGCTAATTACAAAATATCTAAGCTTCCCACACCCAGTGATATAGTAGCCAACTTAGAAGGCAACTATGCAAAAGCACTCAAAAACCAAACAACTGCAAAAGGAAAATGACAATGGAAGGAAAAATACTAAGACCAGTAATTTTCAGGGAAACAGATGATACATTTCTTCTCGAGGAAGAAAAGGAAAGACAAAGAAGCTTAAATCCAGACCAATTGTTAAATCTTTATAATTTAGCAAGAAAATCATAAAAGGATCAACTTGAAACCATGAAATTTTTCACAATAAAAAAGGTTCATACATCATTAAGAAAACCAATCATATACAACAGATTTAACATTATTAAAGAAGCATAATTAAAGTTTGTTTACCAATTATTCTATTATGAGTTGATTGAAAATATTTATCCAATTAACAATTTAATGAAATTAAATTATTTTCGTGAAAATTTTAAAAAAGATATTAATTTTTTTAGGAAAAGAGTAAAAGCAAATGATTGTGGATCTTTTTAAGATTTTTCATTTTCATAATGGATTGGCATAAAGAAAAGTCTATCAGTCCTTATCATTTTAATAAAACAAGAATGGTATCCTCATCACGAATAATATACCAACCAAAGGTTCTACCAGAAGAGTTTGATAAAAAGCTCGTAACTAGGAAAGAGCAGTAATATTGAGTCAAATATATTATGAAACTGGGAAAATAAGAACATCATCTAAAATCAAGGTAAATTACGCCACAAATAATGTTATAATAATCTCACATAGTATGAATATAATTCAAGAAGATATTAAGAAAATTATCAATTATGAAATACTATTCAATACAATGAATTGGAAGTAGCTAAAGGAAACAAACATAAATTTGCCAACTAACAAAAAAGCAAAATGAGAACCACAAGTGCCTTTATTGTATAAAGTATAAAGAAGAATCCACATATATCTAGTATCAAGAGGAATCATGTTGGCAAGTGATTTTTATTAAATAAGTATTAACATAAGTTTTTAAAAAAGAAAAATATATAAGATAAAATGGAATCATTATCCTTCTACATGTCTTTGTTTTAGAAAAAGGAAGAGATAAAAATAAGATGTAATAATTATACTTTCACTTGTTTTTAGGATATATATGTAAAATTATTGCTCTTATGTCTATAAAAGAAATCTTATATAATGAAGAAAAACATACATCCATCTCTTCTGAGATAATTTCTAGGCAAACTCATATAAAGTAAATTAGTAAGAAACTAAGGTTGTTATGATCTTAATTTCTTAATGAATAAAAGTTATATTTTCATCAAAACCCAATATCTTTATTATATTTTAAATAAAAGTATGTATCCTATCTTTAGTTGAAAACAATTCTCAATCCAAAAGATAAGGCTTATAATAAGATAATTAAAGATTATATATGAAATAGCAAAAGATAGAGATGAAACTCATATTCATTAAAATAAAATAAGATTAGATACAACTCTAAATTTTATTTGTTAAAAATAATATTAATTTATTAAAAATTTAAAAACTTAAAAATTAATCAATATTTATTTATTAAAAATATATTCAATCAAAAGATTAATCAGAGTTTAAACTAAAATGGTATCAAAGACACACTACAAAATATATATTATTAAATAAAAAGTTAATATCGTTAATTATTTAAAAGTATTATTAATATTAATAATCAAAATATATTAACCTAACTAAAACAAAATATAACTTAAAAGAGTGTTATTAATAATTGGACAAAACATAAAAGAGGTTAGTGATAATTACCCTATTTTAATAATAAAAAATATTAAATATATTAAATTAAAAACTTATTGGTAGTTAAACTAAGTTTTCCAAATATTTAGGTAAAATATCATACCAATGCTAAAAAAACATATTTATATTTTAAAAAATTTATAATAATTTTTTATTAAATAGATTTAAGTGAATTATAATGTATATATTATGACTCATATAATTATATACTAAAATTTGTAATAAATTATTTGAATTATAATATCATTATTTATAATTATATACTAAAACTTGTACTAAATTAAATCCAACTCCATTCGTAACCACATGTGCTTTTATCTTTTCTGAAAGCTCCCCACCGTATCACACATTCGAGACTCTCTTCATGCACGACAGACTTTTCAGACTTAAAAGCGCGTCGTTGCAACTCATCTTCCTCAAGATCTAGTCCTACAGTTTCAGATCTCAATCTCCTCCTTCCAATTGAGCTTTTCATATCGATCTGAGGGTTTACCAATTTTCGATCGTTGAAAGGCTCTTTAGCAATGGCGACGAAGTTGAGGCATTCTCGCCTCCCTACTCGGAAAACTTCGTCTTCTACACTCGTTCTCACTATGCTCGTCTTGTTCACCTGTGTCGTACTTATTCTTCTTGCCCTAGGGATTCTCTCAGTGCCGAGTGGTTCCAGTGACATGCCCAAGGCTCACGATCTCAGTTCGATTGTTCGGAATACTGTGGACAGGTTCGTGGTTTTTTAATTGATCTTCATTTTTTTTTTCATTTTTAGCTGGATGCTACACTTTTCAGAATTTTGATTTTTTTTTCTTAATAGAAGTGAGGGAGATGAGAGAAGTACAGAGCAGTGGGTTGAATTGATCTCATGGGAACCTAGAGCTTCCGTCTATCATAATTTCTTGGTATGATTTTGTCATTTTTCCTCTATGATTTGTATGATTTGAAAAACTCTAGACCGTGTTATAATCATGATGCACGATTGTGACTCGAATAGGAAACTATAAAATTGATTATAGATTGATTATGTTAGTGAGTAGGTTAGCATGCTGTGTATATGTAACTTGTCTTGGATAATCGTCGAGTCTCAAAGTTACCTTCAATTGATAAACAGATTTGGTAGTTTCTAAATTGGACTAAATAATTTTGGCAGACCAAAGAGGAATGTGAATATTTGATCAATCTTGCCAAGCCTAGCATGAAAAAGTCAACTGTGGTTGATAGTGAAACCGGAAAGAGTATGGACAGCAGGTCCGTGATTCTTAGCAATAACACTTTTGTTCGTCTTTTGAGATGCATTTTGTAGATATTATTTATTTTTGTCTTCCTTTTACTTCCATGCCAAGTTTTCATCACATTGTGTCTGATAAGTTAGCTATTTATTCAGGGTGCGCACAAGTTCTGGGACATTCTTGGCCAGAGGACGTGACAAAGTTATTAGAACTATTGAGAAAAGAATTGCTGATTTTACCTTCATACCTATAGGTATTATAATTGAACTTCTGTTGTTTTCTTTAACCTCGTTTTCGGAACTGTTTATTTTGGGAAAAATGGAAGGAAACCCCCAATAGATGTCAGTTAGAAACATGCAATAAGGAATTCATACTTTTTTAATCATGAGTCTATGAGTTTCCATTCGATGGAGCTTAGATATGATTGATTTAGGGACACTTGGAGAAGATAAAAGAAAAATGACAATGTGATAATTTCGTTGAGGGAAAATGGCAAAGTTGGTATTTTGAAAAAGAAAAGACTAAGAAACGAGTGGAATTTTTCTTGTTGAGGGAGAGTGGCAAAGTTGGTATTTTGAAAAAGAAAAGATTAAGAAACGAGTGAGATTTTTCCTGCACCAATATTCTTTTAGAACACGTCAAAAATTATTTCATTAATGTGGTTCACATGGAGGACATTGTAGACTGGGTCACTCTGGCTTCTGTTGTTCACATCATGATGCTATCTGCTGACTCAAACATTCTTGCAAAACCACCTCTAACAGGGAGTCTCTCTATTACCTCACTCAATGTTGCAAAAATGTCCACAGGAATTCAGTTTAATATAGATAATTAAATATGCGCTCATCTTTATATATCCTTTGAACACATCCTTGATCATTCTTCTAGATTGTTACTCTTTAATAGCTCCTCTTAGCAATCTTTTGAAATACTTTTGCTATTAGTTTATTATATGGTACAACAATCCATAGGTTTGTTATTTGTGCCAACTCCATTATTTCACAGAACATGGGGAAGGACTTCAAATTCTCCACTATGAAATTGGGCAGAAATATGAACCGCATTTTGACTACTTTCAAGATTCATTTAACACTGTGAACGGAGGTCAAAGAATAGCTACAGTTCTAATGTACCTGTGAGTAGTACATCATCTCTTTGATGCATGAAACAACCATATGTTTATACCTTGGAAATTCTTCTTTGAAATGTGGTGCAGCTCAGATGTTGAAGAAGGGGGTGAAACAGTATTCCCTGCCGCCAAAGGGAATATTAGCTCTGTGCCTTGGTGGAATGAATTATCTGAATGTGGAAAAAAAGGACTTTCTATTAAACCTAAGATGGGAGATGCATTGCTTTTCTGGAGCATGAAGCCTGATGCAACTTTAGATTCATCCAGTTTACATGGTTAGCTACTCTTATCCATATTTATAGTAATAGTACTGGTGTCAGGACACTCTTGCTGACAGGTTGAGGATGTCCTATATATGTATATTTTTTATTTTTTTATTTCTTAGTTATCGGATATCTGTTAATAATCAATCATTTTGCTTATTGTTTAATTTCAGGTGGTTGCGCTGTGATTAAGGGAAATAAGTGGTCAGCCACGAAATGGATGCATGTCAATGAATACAAAGCTTGAACTATGCTTAAGGTATTTATCCTTACTCGAATTAATTAATGATTACTCCTCTTATGAGTATATTTTGTACAATCTTATGATATTTCTGAAGAATATGGAGGCAATGTCCTGAATCTCCTGATATATACTATTCTATATTTCTATTCATTTAGAGATATGTTGAAATTACAAAAGCAAATTGATTATTGGCACTCTTATGACATGAAATACCCTGACCTAGTTTTGCTGAAATTGGATCTGCTATTAGCATAGCTATAAAAAAAATTTAATGTATCATAAATATTGGCTGATTTATTGCAAATGTAGTAATTTCAGATTATTACTTGAATCCGTTAGTATGACACAACGCATATGAAGTCTTTAAAATAACACACAATCTTCCATCAACCATTACGGGAGGAACTTATCCTACAAGGCTTAGGGTTGTCAATTATGTCATGTTAATCATGTTTGTGTTTTGTTATGCTTGTTCGTGTCATATTGTATCATGAGTTTGTTTCGTGCTTTTGGGCCTAAATTCATATACTTTTAACATGATAGATCTTTAAATTGCTATCACAGGCACAAGCTGCACAACTATGTTAGTGGTGAAAAGCTGTAATTCTATTTTAAAAAAACCACTTTTCTTGCGTGTTAAGAAATCACTCTTAAATAATCACCCTTGGTTTTCTCTGGCAGGCAAAGCGAGCGTTAGTCTTCATTACAACAAGTTCATGCCAGAGCTCCACTGCCTATATACACTTCAATTTCAGTCAGACCTAGCTTATGCCTTGACGCCTTTCATGCCTTGTAATTTTTATATGCTAGGTCGCTCTGTTCCTTCACGATTTTGTTTGGGGTCCATATGCTTTTACAAACCTCTTGGTACATAATTAGGTGAAAAATGCGTTAGAGCCTCATTGCTTGAGTCATCCCTCGTTTTCCTTTCTGGTTTACCATATGAGTAGATATATATATATTCTGAGGCTATGAGCATGTATTTAATGGGTTATAAGTGAGTTAGTAACATTCTTCTATTCATGAAATTGTCTCTACTGATTTTAGAATCTAGTCCTTGACCCAGGAATACTATGTATTTAGAAAGTTACAACCACCTTTTTTCACTTATAGTA
The DNA here is from genome assembly GCA_037013495.1 of Hippophae tibetana. NCBI lineage: Eukaryota > Viridiplantae > Streptophyta > Magnoliopsida > Rosales > Elaeagnaceae > Hippophae > Hippophae tibetana. The sequence goes on along the minus strand of CM072812.1, from coordinate 78,507,773 downwards.
ATATTTTTTTAGAATAAAATAATACACCCAAAATTTATAAGAAAATATATCACTTTAATAACATCCAACAAGATTCAATTAGACGTTCTTAAACATGGGATGAGATCCAATTAGATGTTTAACATTAAATGGGTCAAATGATTATAGTTTAACAGTGTTTAATTAATAATTAAATAACGTTAAATATGAAATAATGTATTATATTGTTTTTAATAATTAAAATATATGAGTTAGTTATAATTAAATGTTTTATTTTTGTTATTATTTCATTGACATGACATGGAATGAGACATCAATGAAGAGTTATTTCGAGAATAGTACATTGATATATGTGTTACTTATATGCATATAAAAATAGATAAAAATAGTGTTAATAATTATAAGGTATATTTTAAATAAAAGGAAAAATATTGACTTATCGATAATATTTTTTTATTAATTGTTAAATTTTACATCATAAATTATGAATTTTAAACCTTAAATTTTAAATTTTAAATCGATTAAATTTAATGTTATGTTAATATTTTTAATATATATGTGTTTTTTTAAATTATATATTTTAATTATTAAATATGTTTTTTTTAAATGTAAATATTTATGAATCTTTTATTTCAAAATTCTACAAAGAAGGACTTTGGTCTCTATAGTCTTGATCCAGCTCGGGGTTTCAAATGGACAGGAATTGGCTACTTTAGGACATAATACATATATGTTCAAGCACAATTGAATGCCACATAATATCCCGTATTACCCCGCGATTTTTCCCTTTTGAATTCACGGAAATTCTGCATGCATTTTTTAAAAGAGCATCTATAATGTCTAATTTTTTTAAAATATTTTTTTTCATTTATCCAGTTATTTGAGTACACATCATACTATAATTAATATATAATATATATAAAAATGTAAATATTTGTATACCTTTAAGTATTCCACACAATCACTAAGCTTTTAATATGTTATAAGTGGGATTAATGTTGTTAGCCACATTGTGACAAATTTATTACTAGAGTTTAACATGAAATATTTATCTTATATTAATTTTATATATTATAATCACAGTAATGTATATATACTTATAATAAATAGATTTTTCTTAAATTTTAGTATTTATTTACAAAGAAAAGGTATCTTAAATCTCTTAACATTGTTAAGTTAAATGTTTAAATTAAATTGTTATCATTTAAATTTATTTAATGTTAAACGATATTTAATTAAATATTATTTAACAGTATTAGAGTTTAATTTACGAGGAATGATATTTTCAAAAGAATAAATACTATTGTTAGAGCAAACTATCTAATTTTAAAATTATTTATTTTTTGAAATTAAAATTTTGTTCTAATAATAGTAATTATTATTTTAAAAATAATGTTAATTTATTTTTATTGTTATAAATTTTATGAATATTTTTTTTAATTTAAAAAGTTTAAAAGTCAAAACATCCTTTGTAATAATATGCTCTTGAGCTGCAAAGATACAAAATTAAACGTTTCACACTTTGCACAGAAAACTGGAGAAGCAAAGGCATTTAATAAAATCCAAAAACAAAAATATGTAAAATAATAATAATAAAATCTTAAGAATATAATTATTACATATAATTAATATATTGATTTTTTATTAAATATAATTATTATAGAAGAAGACAACCACCTAAAATGGAGGAAATGTTGCATTGGGAAAATAGACGAAGTATTCCACTAGAGTTCAAAGTCCATGATAGTTATAAAACTGAACTTTTAGATTTAGATTGTATAAGAGATAGGAAAAAAGTCTTAGATGAATGGGCTACTTGAATGAGTGTGAACATACAAACTTCTTATAATACCCAAACAAATCCTTCAACTTGTAGAGTGCTTATAGCACATAAAATGATAAGAAATGTAAAAGTTTGGTTTTCAAACTTAACAGATCAACGACATTTATTAATGTAAGGAAATGCTTTCACGGGAAGAGAATACTTGGATACAATAACAAATTAAATATACAAAGAATTTATTGGAGAAGATAAAGAAATGACTATCATTGAATCCAGTGAAAATGAAATCAATGAAGCTAAATGACATCTAACAAATATGGAAATTTGTAACATGTGTTACATAGATTCTTTTATTTGTGAATATGAAATGTATTACCATAAATTATCACCCTCTATACGGACAACCTATAAAGAAATATTTTTTCAAAAATTACCTAGAACACTATATAAAACCTTAATAGAAAATTGGGAACAAAAGAATAGAGAAACTATACCAGATACTCTAGGAGGAAGAATAAGAAGTCTTAAAGATTGAATCATTATTAAATGCCAAGAAGGAAAATAATATAAACAAATAAGAAAAAATGATAAAATTTGATGTGATACAAAAGATTTAGAATACCAAGGAAATATGGATGTATTATAAAATTTTATAAAAAAAATATAAATTTAGAAAACAAAATTTCCAAAAATATAAAAAGAGATTCAATAGAGAAAACTACAAGAAAATATATTTTAGAAGAAAGATTTATAAACTTTTTGAAAAAAGGAATTATTACCCTTTAGGAAAAAAATTGCAGATGTTGGATCTATAATGAGGAAGGACATTATGCTAATGAATGTCCAAGCAGACTTCAACATAAAAATGAATTTTCAAAAAAAAAATCTTAGAAGAAGATTTTAAAATAAAATTAGAACCAATCGAGGAATCTGGTATAGATAATACTAATAGTATCTATCTATTGGAAGAAGCTGAGCAAGAAATAACTGACTCAGAATATGAACACTCAAATTATGAATATTTTTCATCAAAAGATTAATGATTTGTATAGTATTACAAATCCAAATAGTACTTACATTAAAATAGGACTAAAATTCAAAGACTATAACACTTATCATTTACATGCATATATAGATACAAGAGCTAGTATGTGTGTAGCCAATAGATATGTATTTCTATAAGACAACTGGAAACAAGCACCAAAATATTTAATTGTAAGAATTGCTAATAATACTACAATAAAACTCAATCAGGTATTAAAAGATATTGATATAATGATAGGAGGAGAAAACTTTCACATTCCTACTATATATCAATAAGAAACATGAGTAGATTTATTAATAGGAAATAATTTCTTAAACTTATATCAACCTTTCACACAACATTATGACAAAATAAGTCTCACAACCTTAGAAGGAGATACCATCTATGTTTCTAAAGTAAAGAAAACTTTAACTGTCTCAAACCCAACTTTTATGCAACAATATAAAAAGTGAAAATGCGGTGAGATAGAAGACCAACAAAAAATATATTTAGAAAATATTTCATTAGATATAGAAGAAAAATAAAACTCTTTTCTCAATGAGATATATGAAGACAAATCCCTAACAGACATTAGAAGACTATAAAAAATTGTCAGTTCAGAAAATCCTTTGGATCCAAAAATAAATAAATCTAAAACAATAGTCAACATAAAATTAAGAGATCCTAACAAGATCATAAGAGTAAAACCAATGATAACTTTTGGAATTAAAAGTCATAATACCAAGTAATTCACCTCACTCTAGCCCAACATTCTTAGTTAAGAAAGAAGCAGAGAAAAGAAGAGGAAAAAATAAAATGGTAATAAACTTTAAAGCACTAAATAAAGAAACCATTGATGATGGATACTTCATTCCAAAAATGGAAGAATTACTATCTTTAATAAAAGGAAAGAAATACTTCTCGAGTTTTGATTGCAAAAGTGGATTTTGGCAAATAAGACTGGATACTGAATCCCAAAAATTAACAGTATTTAGTTGTCCCCAAGGTCAATTCCAATGGACAGTTATATCATTTGGATTAAAACAAGCTCTAGGTATTTTTTTAAAGATATATGGATAACATTATTAAGAAATTACAAGATATTTGTTGTGTTTACATAGATGATATTTTGGTTTTCATTAATGAATTAAATAAACATTATTTGGATATTATCAACATAATACAAGAATGTAGAAAATAAGGCATTGTACTCTCTGAAAAGAAAGCAGTACTTGCTCAACAAAAAATCAAATACTTAGGGTTGGAAATTGAAAACGGAAAATATAATCTACAACCCCATATACTAAATAATATTCAAGGTTTTTCTAGTGAATTAAAAGATAAAAACCAATTACAAAGATTTTTAGGATGTTTAACATATGCAGAAGCATATATCAAGAAACTTGCATAAATGAGAAAACCATTACAAGCAAAATTGAAAAAAGATCATATTTGGAAATGGACAGAAGAAGATACTCTATATATGGATAAAGTAAAAGCAAAGGTAAAAACTTTACCAACTTTATACCATCGAGGACTAGATGATAAGATGATAATTGAAATAGATGTTTCACAAGAATATTGAGAAGCAGTTCTTAAAGCAAGAGTAGATGACAAAAATGACTATCTTTGTAGATATAAATTAGGATCTTTTCATGGTTTATAATTAAACTATCATAGTAATGAAAACGAATATTTAGCTGTTAAAAAGACTATTAAGAAATTTGCAATATATGTCATAAGCTCCAGATTCATTGTTAGAACAATTTTTGCTTATTTCTTAAGAACTAATATTACATGTGATTACAAATAAGGAAGACTAGTTAGATGGCAACAATGGTTCAACCATTACAATTTTGATGTTGAACATTTTCCAGGACATAAAAATAGCTTAGTTGATGCTCTTACCAAAAAAATAGGGAAAAATCAAAAATACCCCCGAGGTTTTCAATATCTTCAAAAATATCCTTAATGTTTAAAATAAAAACTACAATACCCCTGAGGTTTAAGGTATCTTCAAAAAAGCCCTTATTATTTAACAGAAGCATCAAAAAACCGTAAAAAATCACATCAATATCTGAAAAGTCTTTTATACCCCTACCTATATAACTTTTTGAATATTACTGTTGAGAATATTATCACAAATACCCTTGAAGTTTTGCTTTTTTTCAAAAATACCCCAATTATAATAATTAATTTATTTTTATCAAAAATACCCCTACTATAAGAATTAATTTAATTTCATCAAAAATATCTCTGCTACAATAATTAATTTAATTTCATCAAAAATTTCTCTACTACAATATTTAATTTATCTTCATCGAAAATACTCCTACTTCTCAATAATACGATATAAAATATTTTTCAAAAATACCCCTGAAGATAAATTAAGTTAATAAAGCACACAATATCAAGTTAAATATTTTTGAAAAATATTTTATATCGTGTTATTGAGAAGTAAGGGTATTTTTGATGAAGTTAAATTAATTATTATAGCAGGGGTATTTTTGATAAAGTTAAATTAATTATTATAACATCGATATTTTTGATAAAGTTAAATTAATTATTATAGAGAAGATTTTAGATATTGAGGTGATTTTTCATGGCTTTTTGATACTTATGTTAAATAATAAGGGTATTTTTGAAGATACCTTAAACCTCAGGGGTATTGTAGTTTTTTTTAAACGTTAAGGGTATTTCTGAAGATATTGAAAACCTCGTGGGTATTTTTGATTTTTTATCCTACGGGAGTGATATATGTATAGGGATGAGATTACCATTTTGCCCCTAATGTTAAACGAAGATATAACGTTGATAACGTTCATGGGCATTTTTGATATTAAATAAAACTTAAGGGTAATTTTGAAGAAATGCAAAACCTCAGGGGTATTTGTGATAATAATCCAAAAAATTAGCACCTCTTATTATTTTTATGTTTTCATGAATAGAACATCTTGATATCAAAATCAAGATAAAAGAAAAGGAGATAAAAATCCTACAAGAACAACTCAAGTTGTTATATCTCCATAAATCTCTTATGGAGACAGGAAAGAAACAAGAAGAACTTAATTGTTCAAAACAACCTCTAGAGACTAGAAGCTCAAATGAGGAATCTCCATTAAAAAAGGAAGAACCTAACAGTTCACAAAAACTTATGAAACCACAAAGCTCAATTGGGTAGATGAGGTAGAAAAAGAAGAACATAAAAAACTTTATGTCATCTATAATGGCCCAAAACCAGGAATTTATAACAACTGGGCAGAAGCTAGCAAATCTATTCTAGGAATTAGTGGAGTAACTCATAGAGCCTTCACCAACAGAATAGAAGCTGAAGGTAGTTATGCCAACTACAAAACATCGAAACTAATAACTCCAGAATAGATAATAAGAAATTATTCTACATCACTACAACAACAACCAATAGCTCCAAGCATATTGAAAAATCTTGGAAAGATAGCAAGGCCTTTAGTGCTATTTAGAAAAACATCTCCTCTAGAGGCACGAAAAATAGTAAAACATTCAGTACTATTCAAGGAGACATCTCCTAGAACTACTCCAATCATTAAAGATGAAAAAGACCAATACAGAAACCTCAGCAAGCTACAATGGTTAAGTCTCTATAATTTGGCTAGAAAATCTACACAAGAACATATTGAAGATATGAAATTCTATACTACAAACAATGAATTTCCTACAGGAAGTAAATTCAATATATTGGAAGGAACTGATCCAATATTTGTGTATAAAACATTTCATATAAGATTAATAGAAAATATATATCCAGGAATTAATTTAAGTGAGTTAAATTATTTCCCAGAAAATTTTAAAAGAGAAATCAAGAATTTTAGAAGAAAAATTAAAGCAGGTGATAAACCTATTTATCTTAGATTTTTCAGTTTACTAATGGACTGGAATGAAGAAGGAAGTATTAGTCCCTACCACTTCATCAAAATAGAGATCTCCAACACAAACAAAGAGGTTTTCAAACCAAGGGCACTTCTAGAAAAGGAATTTAACACAGAAGAACTCTGTGTATTAAGAGGACAAATGCTAAGCCAAATTTACTATGAACTCAGGAAGATTGAAAATTCTACTAAGATTAAAGTAAATTATTCAACTAGTAAAGTCATCATCATTTCCCACAGTAGCATGACTTTTTCAGAAGAAAATGGTGAAAAAATCACCAAATATGAAACCAATTTTAATTGTAACAACCTAGAAATTGGCCAAGAAACAAGGAATGTATTCTGCTTCTATGCCTGAAAATCCACAAATGCATTCTTTGCATCAAAGATCAAGAAGATGAAAATGTGTCATCATCGACGTCATCAAAGGAACTGTCGGTAGAAAATGAAAAAGAAAAATAGGAAAAGAAACTGTCGGTAGAAGGACTACAAAAGAAATAAAGATGTAGATCTCACATCTTAGTCGGCATTATGTGCCAAGAAAAAAAGTAATGACTGTCCTTTAAAGTAGAAAAGTAGATGAATTATTAGAAGAAGGGTAAAATAATAATTTTAGTCTTGTAAACAGGGATTCCTTGTTCTATAAAAGGAATCCTTATTATCATTTCAACACACACACGAATACATAGAAATCCAGAGCTTTCTACTCTGAAACACTTTAGCATAAAAAACCTCTCTATATAGAAATCTCAAAACCAATAATATTATACCGAGTAACTATGAGCAGCTAAGCACCCCTTTCAAGGTTCTTAGTTGGCCTTAAGTTGTAATAATTATTATGTTATGAATAAAATTGAGTTCAGTTACTCTTCTTTAGTAAGTCAACTATTGGACATCATTTATGTGCAGATGCATAAGGCTCACCATTGCTAGGAGGGCGTTGAGGTTTGAGCAAAGATGAGGTATAACAGGTGTAACAAAATAAGACGAACACAAGGGAAGACCGTGATGGACCCATCAAATTAAGGTATAATAATTATAAATTTAAGCTAGTTAAGAATCTTGAATGTTTAAATATTTGCTTACAACAAAACATAATATTGTTAAAATAGGAAAATGGAATTTATTTTTAGAAATAAACAAGTAATAATTCCAATGGAAATCAAAGATAAAAATCTAATTCTATTAGAAACATTTGATAAAAATTATCTCTATCATTTAAATGAATATTTTAAAAATGAAGACTTTGAAACTTGTTTTGAAAATTTTAAAAGATTTAACACCTTGTTAGATATCTATACATATTATATTAAAGCTATTACAAGCATCATAAACCATCATGTTTCAAAGACATTAAAAGATTATTTTACTCAAAATTATGTGAGAATAAAGGAAGAAGAATTCAACAACTTAATGTTTGGATATTACTTCTTTGAAGATTATAAATACATTGTATGTACACAAGAAAAACTTGATTGTATAATACTAATAGGAAAAAATAATATACATTCAACACATATGATTTATCAAGATAATACTCTATAAACATCGAATCATTAGTACATAAATTAGAATTATTAGATTTAACAAATAAAAGAGTAATTTTTAATTTTAAAAGACAATTAATAGATTCAGGATTAAAATTAAGCAACCAACATAATGAAGAACATAATATACTATGCAATTGTAATGAATATAGAAGAAAATTAGACTTATATAGCAAAATAATAAGTCTTTTAGACAAATTATTACCTTCAATAAATAGACAAAGACCATCAACTAGGTCGATATTAACCCCCGATTAAAAAATTGTATCGATCCGTAGAAATTGGTATTAAAGCATAGGAATAATAATCTAAATAGTAATGGATGGAAAATTAACATCATTAAAGTATAAGGGAATTTTTGATATTTTATAAATCTCAGAAGCATAATTGAAGATATGACAAACCTCAAGGGCATTTAAGATAATGTTCCCTATCTAGAACATGACATATTATTATGTGTGCAATTTGAATTCAATCATTTCACATCATTTTGAATTTGATTTTATTTGAGTAATATTAGTGAGTGAAAAAATCACTTCATTGGTTTGTTTGATTTTTTTTTAAATACAAAATGTAGAAATATATTTTTATATAATTAAATATAGGATAAAAAATTTACCAACAAATTATATATAATTAAAAATATTAATTAAATAAAAATTAAATAAGATAAGCATATGTATTGTTATTAAAATCACATTGATATTTATAAAACAATTTATTAACATTCTTATATGTAATACTATTTTTTCAATCATATTTTGGATAAAATTTCAAAAATAATTATCCACAAGTCTCATTGGATAAAAATAATATATCATGTTAATGTATATCTATTAACATATTAATGTATATATATTAATATATCTAGTTTACTTTAGTCATATCTAATTTACTTGTAACTCCTATATAAATGCACCATATATATTTCTTAACTCACAGAATAGAATACAATCATTAAGTATTTCTAACATGGTATCAGAGCCACTGCTTTTACCTTTCTATTAGTAGTCTTTTCTTTTCTGGTGTTACTCCACCCTTATAGCTTCCGCTGTCACAACAGCTGCTGCATCTACTCACCGTTGAACCTCCAACGTATTTCAACAGTGTTTCTTAGGTTTCGAGCCTATAGTCGCCGTTGTTGAAGAGTCCTGCACCACCATTACAATCACCATCTCCGCCATGCATCTTGCTCCGATAACATTTATAGAGGTACTACAGCGATCGTCTCGCCCCGATCTACACAATATGGAAGTCCTACAACTATCAGATTTTGCACGCTTCCTCACGTGCCGCTCAAAGGAACTGCACATCTTCATCATGCGCCTCCAACTAAAACCAAATACGTAGTGCATCCTACTTCAAAAACCTTTATGCAGATACCACTGTTATTGGATCGACCAGATCTACACAACCGTGGAAGTCTCACAATCATCAGAGGCCACACCCATCGCCAATAGAAGTCGCGCATATGATTCACGTGCCTCACAAACCGCACTCTGGTTCTGTGATGTCATCAGTGACACATTCATAGGGCTGATGTCATCATTTCCTTCTGTTGACATCAGCATTGATCGTACCGTTGCTGCTATTGACCGTTGACCTTCCCATTAACCAAATGGATAAAATGGATGTTTTTCTTCCTTACTCTATCATTACTATATTGGAAGGGACCAAAAATTACTTATTATGGTCTCAAGCTATGTGCATTTTTCTTAAGGGTCGTATACTCTGACATTACTGTATTGGTGCAATTATCATTCCTATCAAAGGAGCAAGTGAAAAAGATGCTACCTTCCTTGGTTGCATGATTGAATGGGATAGTCATAATCAAATGATCCTCACATGGATTCAGAATACTTCCATTCCCTCCATCTCCAATCTGTTGGGCAACTTTGATGATGCCAAATCAACATGGGATATGTTGGCCAAAAGGTACTCCACTACTCACGGATCCATGAAATATCAGTAAGTAGTTGAATTGCATCAACTTTGACAGGAGCTAGGGAAATCCATCAATGACTACTATGATCAGTTTCGTTTCCTTTGGGACCAAATTGACCTTTGTGATCCAATTTGGGCATGCTCAACAAATGCTCATCAATATGCTACAGTTAGGGATGAATTTCATCTCTATGAGTTCCTGATGTCACTTCACAAGGACTTTGAGCCCATCCGAGGTTAGCTCGCAGTCCTCATCCCTCTCTTGATACTGCTGTAAACGACTTAGTTAGAGAAGAAGTTCAACTTGAAACCTTTGAAGCCTAGAATAAGTTCCCTCAGCAATCAAGTGATTCCTCTAGCTCTAAAAATCATTGCAGGAAGAACAATAAAAGGTTCTGCAACTATTGCAAGCGTTATGACCATACCATTGAGACTTGTTACCGTCGTAACAAATCTACTGCTATTGTTGCTAATACTAAGCCTACTCCGCTGATGCCTTCCAGTTTAATAGAGTCCCAGTCTTTTGGATCCACTATCAACCTCTCCCCCACTGAACTACAAAAGATCATAACTCAAGCTGTTCAAATGGTTGGTAATGCATCTCTTTCCACTACTCTCTCAATTCTGCCCAATAAGTCTCAAACTTGGTTTTTTGATTCTACATGTTGTAATCACATGACACCTCACTCATCTTTATTCTCCAAAATTGACCCTGCACCACATTCTCTTAATATTCATATAGTTGATGTTTCCACCATGCATGAGAATAATCTAGGTTTTGTTTTGATCTCTAACCTCTATGTTCCTAGGGTCTTCCATGTACTTAACCTATCCTATAAATTATGCACTGTGGGACAATTATCTGAACTAGGATATCACCTTATTTCTCCAAACTTGACCCTACACCATATCCTCTTAATATTCATATAGCTGATGGTTCCACTATGCATGGGAATAGTCTAGGTTTTGTTTCGACTTCTAACCTCTATGTTCTCGGGGTCTTTCATGTACCTGACCTATCCTATAATTTATGCTTTATGGGACAATTAGCTAAACTAGGATATCACCTTATCTTTTACTATTCTAGGTGTATTGTGTAGGATCTGAGGATAGGGTAAGAGCTTAGGACCGGTCTTAAGGTTAGGCATATGTTTCCAGTGAACAATCTTCATCTTCCACCTGTTACTCCTACCTCTTTTGCTGCTGTAGCTGTTATAGTTTCTTCCTTAACTTGTCTCACACTTTGGCATTCTCGTCTTGGTCATGCCCCATCCACTCGGGTACAACAGTTAGCTTCTAAAGGTTTTTTGGGTTATATGTCCAAAGACAATTTTGATTGTACTATGCCAGTTAGGAAAATAACCAGCTTTACTTTTCAATAATAGTGAATCTATCTCTAATAATATTTTTGAGTTAATTCATTCTAATGTTTGAGGACCTTCTCTTGTTACTAGTATTGGTGGATCTCGATATTTTGTTGTTTTTATTGATAACTATTTTCATTATAGTTGGATCTTTCCTATGAAATCTCGTTCTGAAATCTTACCAATATACAATAACTTTGCAAAAATGGTTGAAACACAATTCTCCAAACATATCAAAAAAAATTGATCTCATAATGCTCTTGAATACACTCAAAATGTTTTTCAAGCTCTGTTACATTCCTATGGAACTCTACATCATCTAACATGTCCAAGCACCTCTCAACAAAATGGTCGAGTAGAAAGAAAACTTTGTCATATTCTTGACACTGTCTGTGCTTTTCTTCTTTTTGCCAAAGTTCCTACCTCATTTTGGGGTGAAGCCGTTCTTCATGCTATTCATGACATTAATCGCATTCCATGTGTTGTCATTCATAATCAGACTTCATATAAGCGCATTTTTGGGTCATTCCCTGACTATCATTACCTTTGCTCATTCAGATCTGCCTATTTCGTTCTTCTTCAACCTTATGAACACAACAAACTTGAGCCTCGATCTAGAATTTGTTGTTTTCTTGGTTATGGTGCGACTCAAAAAAGGGTGTTGATGTTATGATCCTATCTCGCATCATGTTCATGTTTCCTGTAATGTCGTCTTTTGGGAACACTGCTTATTTGTTGAACTTTCTCACTTTCGTTCTTCCCTGACTAACTCAAATGTTTTAGAAATCTTTCTAGATGAGTCTCATGTTCCTTCTACAAATACTTTTGATCCTCCTTTGGACTTTTCTATTCAATCTTAAGATATTTTTGATGATTCTCCTAGACAGGTTGTAGAAGAAAAAGTTGATGATGAGCTACCCCACCTTGAGCATAGGTCCCTTGCTCCTACTCCATCTAAAGATCCTCCACAAGACATTCCACCTCGCCACTCAACCTGGGTAAGATCGATCCATGCACATTTACTTTACTATCATTGTTACACTGCCCTTGCTACACTCCATGAGCCTCACACCTATCATGAGACATCTACTAACCCTTTATGACAAATTTCAATGAAAGAAGAAATTGATGCATTAACCAAAAACCATACTTGGGATCTGGTTACTCTCTGTCCTAGATAGTCTATAGTTGGTTGTAAGTGGATCTATAAGATCAAGACTCATTCTGATGGGTCCATCGAGCGCTACAAGGCTCATCTTGTTGCAAAAGGTTTTACACAAGAGTATCAGGTTGATTATGAAGAGACTTTTGCTCCAGTTGCCTATATTTTCTCTGTTCGTACCCTCTAAGTTGTTGCCGCTGTTAGTAAATGGGACCTTTTTCAGATGGATGTTAAAAATATATTCCTTAATGGGGATATGTATGAAGAATTCTATATGCAACCTCTTCTTGGTATTTCTGTTGAAACAAACAAGGTTTTTTGCCTTCGATATGCACTTTATGGCCTTAAACAAGCTCCACGAGCGTGGTTTTCCAAGTTCAGATCTATCATCCTTCGCTTGGGTTACACTGACAGTCCTTATGATTCTGCCTTATTTCTTCATCGTAATGATAAAGACACCATTTTGCTTCTTCTATATGTGAATGATATGATCATAACTGGTGATGACCTCAATGGGATTCAAGAATTCAAGGATTTTCTTAATCGGTAGTTTGAGATGAAAGACCTTGGACATCTTAGTTATTTCTAGGGTCTTGAGATCACTCGTTCAACAGATGGTCTTTATATTACTCAAGCCAAGTATGTATCTGACCTTTTATCTCAAGCTGAACTCATTGAAAACAAGACTGTTAAAACTCCAGTTGAACTTAATGCGCATCTAACACCCTCAGAGGGGGGAGGGGGAAACCATTGTCTAATCCCTATCTTTACAGACGATTGGTTGGAAGCCTGTTTTATCTTATAGTTACTCGTCCAGACATTTCTTATGTTGTTCATTAGGTGAGCCAGTATCTGTCTGCTCCACGATCGACTCATTATGATGTTGTTTTACGCATTCTACGATACTTGAAGGGCACTCTCTTCCATGGCCTTTTCTACTCAGCTCAGTCTCCTCTTGTACTTTGTGCATTCTCTGATGTTGATTGAGCAGGAGATCCCACTGATCGCAGGTCCACTACAAGTTATTGCTTTCTCTTTGGTTCTTCTTTGATATCTTGGCGAAGTAAAAAACAAACTTTCGTGGCCCGCTCCAATACTGAAGCAGAATATTGTGCCCTTGTTGATACCACATCTGAGCTCATTTGGTTACGATGGTTTCTTAAGGATTTAGGTGTGTCCACATCCTCTACTACTCCCCTTTATTATGACAATGAGAGTGTCATTCATATTGCTTACAATGATGTCTTCCATGAACAGGCTAAACACATTGAAATTGATTGTCATTTTATTCGTTCTCATCTTACCCATGGTGCTCTCAAGCTTGTCCCCGTCTCCTCCAATGATCAATTTGCAAATATCTTCACTAAGACACTTCCTAAGGGACGTACTCGTAATTTGGTTGACAACCTCAAGCTGGTCTCACATTCACCTTGAGTTTGAGAGAGGCTATTAATGTATATCTATTAACATATTAATGTACATATGTTAATATGTTAATATATATCATATATGTTAATGTATATCTAGTTTACTTTATACATATCTAGTTTACTTTATACATATCTAATTTACTTATAACTCTTATATAAAGGTATCATGTATATTCTTTAACTCATAGAATATAATACAATCATTAAATATTTATAACATATCATAACACAAAAAAATTAATGGTAAAATTAATAAATTTAAAGTTTTAATATAAAAATTATTAAAAAAAAATTATAAACAATAATATATATTATAAATTTGAACCACATCAAATATTATTTTATCTTAAAAAAAATTTAAAATCAAGAATCTAAACTAAATGATTCATAAACAACCTATATAATAAATAATTGGTGGAGACAAATGATAATTTGTAAGTGGATTGTGAAATACAAAAGAGTAAATTGCTAAATATTATAATTAATTAAGTAAATAGTAGTAAAAAAAATTAGGTATCCAAATTGTGACTAAATCTACCCTTTTTAAGGTAAATTTTGTGTGTACTGAATTATTTATAATGAATTGGATAATGACTCAATATGAATATGTGTCTATTTATTGTTATTATTGATTATAACTTATTAAAATTATTATTAAATAATTAATATTATAACATTAATAATTTAAATTATGACAATATCAACACTTTTATTAAATTGTTTATACAAAACTTAAATAATTTTTGAATTATCCAAACTTTAATGTATTTTATATAAATTTGTATGAATTTTTTGTCTACGTAAAAGAATTTAGACTTTTATATCGTTTCAAAGTTTTTTTTTGTTATTATCTTTGTCACGTAAGTTAATTATTATTAATTAATTAAGATGTTGAAATAAAATTAGTATTAATTAAATAAAATTTAATTAATATTAATTAATTTATGTAATAGAGTTTAATTAATTAAAAAAGAACTTATACGTACTACTGGTAAGTAAGATAAAATTTTAGATACAATTATATATAAAAAAAAATTAAATACTTTTATATAAAATGGGGTGAAATTTAGTTACCGTGCTTCATACCATTTACCTAATATTTTATTAGTAATAAAGTATTGTGTTATTTGTTTTACTAAATTTGATTATAAATAAATTAAGATAATTGGACACTTAAGACATACTAGAACTGTAATAAAAAGAAAAATATGTTTTTGCACGAAATATATGCACACAGCAATAAAAAAATTATAAATTTTATCTGCAAATAACATTATATTATCTATTAAATCAAATAAAAAATATATATTTTATTTCCAAAATCGAGAGAGATGGTGTGTGCTCGAAAAAAAATAAATTTTAGGAGAATATTATTAAATAAATATAAATTTATATTTATATTTATATTAATTATAATATGATAAATGATTAAATAAAAAAATTAAATACATAATATCATAGTTAATATCAAATATAAATTTAAGAAAACTCATGTTGTCCAACCTTTCATAGGCGGGACATCGTTTTGCACGATGGTTTTTTTTTATTTTAAATTTATGTTTTCTTTTATTAACAATTGATCTTTTAATACATCATCTTGTTATTTATCCTGATAGACGTGACTACGGATTAATCCCAATATAGAAAGGTTTTAATTTTTAGCATTTAATATTAAATTAAAATAAATATAAATTATATAATAGAAATGAAGTCAGTGGTTGATAGTTATTGGAATTCAATTCCCAACCAGTATAAATGGCATTTTTCTTTAATACAAATAAAAGTAGCCAAGCCGTTGATAAAAAAACAATGGTTTATATGATATTTATTTATAAATTATTTTTAGTATTTTTCAAACCTTTTATTGTAAGTTGGTTCTATTTGGTTCATTATTTTTATAGTTTTAATAATATAAATACAACATAAATAAATAAAATTGAATGAAATTAAAAATAAGTAATTTCATCATATAATCATAAAATACAAGACATATATTATTTTAAAAAATATACATATAAATATAATATATTTTTTAATATAAATATACATCAAAAATTTATTATAAAATATATACATGATAAAATATGAATATGATTAATTTTAAGAAATAATTTATTAAAAATACAATAATAAAAAAATATATATATTAATAAAAATATTACAATATTATTTAATTTTTTATAATAATATAAAATATAAACAATAGATTTAATATAAATAGATTATAATTGAAGATAAATTAACTCTTAATATTTAACTTAATTTAATTTTAAAGAAATAATTCTACAAATAAAATTTATTTCTTCTATTTCAAATATTTGAACTACATCTTTTTTATCTTAAAATTCATCTTTTAACATATTTTTTATTTAATATGTGTTTTATAATTAATAATTTTATTATTAAATATTTAATATATATATATATACTTAGATTTAATTATTATTATTATTTTTATTTATATGAATAAGATGATAGAAAATCTTAGTGTTTCAATAAGATATAAAAAATAAATTAAATATAATTAGTAATTATTATTATAAGAAAGTATTTTTATTTATTATTATATGGAAAAAAATATTATTTATGTATATTATTTTTTTAGCTAAAAAAGCTAAAAAAAATATGTGTTTTTTTCTCTTAAAAGTAATTGGGAAACGAAATTATTTTTTATTAATTTATACATATATATATATATATATAATACAAATATAATACATAAATAGTTAATATTTTTTTTATAATATATATATATATATTATAACTTAATGATACTTATTCATTTCAATCTCCGTATTTTATGTATTTCAAATAAATATCTCCTTTAAACCCAATGTTTTTAAAGATCAATGGCCAAGCCATCATCTACGAGCATTCAATCCTGCACTGGTTCCTGACACAATTAGCTATTGATTTTGATTCATACCTCACCCATCTCGTTTTTCCTTCTCTTCTTCATCGATGTTCGATAATTTTCTTGCAACGTTCAAAGATATTTCCTATTTTGTCCTCTCTGCTCTCCTTGGAAATATCTTTGCTGCTATATTCACCTTCTGCTTTGCGCTAGGTTCGGTTCTCTTTTTCATTGTACCTTTTTTCTATGGTTACACATGTTCTTACATTTTTGTCATTTTCTAAATTTGGGGAAATTTTTGAAAGATTGTTGTTGGTTGGGTTGTCTGTTCTGTTTCTTCCACCTTTAGATGTGATGGGTTTTGATTTTTGAAAGTGAATAGAAATGAAAAATAAAATTGAAAAATTTATACATTCAAGATACGGTGGAGCTGGAATGAAATATGGGTATTCCTAAATTGATATGTTGAATCCATATTTTCTTCAAGATTAGAATAAAGTTTCACATTCAGATTAGGGTTCTGTTTGATTGTGATTTATGTTAAAGGTGGTTTAGCAGTTTTAGGGCCTGTTTGGATTTGCTTATTTTAAAAGTGGTTAAAAGAGAAGTGGTTTAAAGTGAAGTGATTTGGATAAAAATTGTTTAAAGAGAAGCAGTAAGGTGTTTGACATGCTCTAAGTGGTTTAAAGTGATACTTTTGTGATAAAGTAAGGATTACTTGCTTTTTTTAAACTTACAAATAATGTTTCTATAATTTTGAAACTACTTTTTATGGAGATTGTTAAATGCCATTCAAAGTGTTTTAAGCTATTTGGAATTGTTCAGTTAAAAGGACAAGCGGCTCTAAACGGACCCATAATTTGTGTCCTGAAAGCATAGCAAATTGTTGGTTCATAAGTGATTTATTTACTGTTAGAAGCACTTTTACGGGTTTCAAAAACAGAAATTAAAAGGATACTAAAAGGGGTTTGTAATTATTTTTCCATACATTCTTCAACATATATCCAGATGGACTTGTGATTTCAAGCCCATTTCATATAGAAAAGTCTCTGCTTGTTCTATTGAGATTGTAGTTTCTAAAGAAAATTACTTATTTGTGGGTAGTGGGAGCCTTCTTAGGAGCTATGACTGGAGCTATGATGGGCCAAGAGACTGAGAGTGGATTTGTTAGAGGGGCTGCTGTTGGTTCCATATCTGGAGCTGTTTTCTCCATTGAAGTGTATGAATGTTCTCTTGTTCTCTGGCATTCTGATGAATCTGGAATTGGTTGTCTCCTGTACTTGGTAAGCAATTGAACTTTTGTACCAATCCCAAAAGATCGTGGTTCAAGCCTCATTAGAGTCGAAAATTTGTTACATGTTTGTCCAGCTCTAAGCATAGGCTCTGCTTGTTTTTGTTTCTGCTTTTGATCACCTGTAAAGCGCATATGATAGAAAAAAAATCAAATCAAACAAAAAAAAAAATTCGTGAAATTGCTTTCTTCTTAAATGAACTTTTAGCATAAACACAGAAAACATGCACTTACAATTTCCAATACCCAATCCACGTAGGTTAGATTAGGATTACTTTGATGCAAAAGGAAAGGAAAAAAAATTGAATTTTAGATGACTTATGAGGTGAAGAAAAACTAGTCTTCTTGACTTTCTTTCAATTTCAGTAAAATGGCAAATGCAATTTTCTTATGGATTTCCAACAAATTATGCAGATCGATGTAATTGCAAGCCTTTTAAGTGGTAAACTAGTTCGTGAGAGGCTTGGTCCTGTCATGTTAAGTGCAGTTCAAAGCCAGGTAATTAATTCTCTCTAAGAAAGTGGTGGTTTTTAAATTATGAAATGATGCCTCACAAGTCACAAGCTTATTAACTATTTATTAACCTTTTTTTTTTCATTCCTTATCCAGATGGGTGCTGTTGAAACAAGCTTTGATGAGATACCCAACATCTTCGACACCGGAGGCTCCAAAGGACTATCGGGAGATTTCATTGAAAAAATTCCAAAGGTCAAAATTACTAGCAAAAATAATGTGGATGGTTCCGGTGAAAGAGTTCTATGTTCTGTTTGTCTTCAGGTTCGTAATCAATAACTTTCCAATCTTTCTTATCCCTCAGGCAAAACTAGAAGTAAAGTGAAGACACGTTATGAGTCTGATTACTTGTGTTTTTGTTGGGAAAGGGCTTTGAACATGTTATTTGTGCTTTGAACATGTTATTTGTGCTTCTGTCAAAAAGCTCATTTTGTGCTTTCTTAGCCCTGAAAATACTTACGGTCAATTTTATTCTGTTTGGTTGTTAAGCGCTTTAAAAAGATCTCAAACTGAGCATAATTCATAAGGTTAGGTGATTGACATTGTTAAATTTTCAAATGTGTAGGACTTTCAGCTGGGAGAGACAGTAAGAATTTTGCCTCATTGCAATCACATGTTTCACTTACCTTGTATTGATAAGTGGTTACTCGGGCATGGTTCTTGCCCATTATGTAGAAGAGATATGTAATGCTGTTTATGTAAATTACAATATCAAATTTTTTTCTTCTTATTGTCCCTACAAAATCTTTAGATACAACTCTTAGGACATTGTATTTTTCATATATAAATGGTTTGTAAGTAGTCAAAGGTGTGGTTTTTTTTATTTTAGATCAAGTGGATGTTATTGTGTTTCGAAACTGTGACTTGAAGTAAGGAGGGAGTCGCCGGGTCAGAATTCTTTCGGAACCTAGTCATTGCTCCGTATGATCACAAGTACATGTATATAATATATATATATAATATATATATATATATAATATATATATATATATATATAATTTTTGTTATAGTATTAATTGATTCTGTTGATATATAAAGAGAATTCGTTTGGTTTATTTGCCTTGTGCTCTATTAATAGTCATTTTAATTGGATATATAAACTTGCAAAACTGTTAATTGTTGAAACAAAAACAATTACGTGAAAACAGTGTTGAATAATATTACCAATAATCTAAAATGAACTGTTTGGGTTGAGTCATGAACTAGGTCGTTCTTTTTAAAACGTTTTACGATTCTGTTCAAATTTTTGCAAGCAAATACAGTCTTGTTGTCCTTAAGATAAAATAGTCTAAAATTTTTGTTTTTTTGTCTTTGAATTTTACTGCACTGATGAAGACCAGAATGTTATATCTGTAAAATTTTGTTACTCGGAAAACTCAAAAGTAATTTAGAATATTCTTCTTTTTCTTTCTGAGAGAATTTTTTCTTAGTAAGATGTGTTTGCAGATTGTTGTGTAGAAACTGAGAGCTGAGACAATCTATTTATAGGTTTTAGAAAAGATGCGGTTATTATGATAATAACGATTATGTTTGAGTGGAGAGCATAACAATCATTTTCTGAGATAGCCATTTTTTGAGTAAAAAAGAGTAATAGTCATTTTCTGAGATAGCCATTTTTTGAGTAAAAAAGAGTAACAGTTATTTAACGGATATTTCTGAGTAAAGAAAAATAACGGTCATATTTTGTGTAAAAGAAAATAACAACCTTTTTTTTGAGTAAAAAAAATAATGGCCTTTTTTTGAGTAAAGGAAATAACGGCTATTTTTCTGAGTAAAAATGTAACACGCACACACGCACTCGGACTCGACTCGGCATGGCCAGTCGATCGGACGGACGGTGGCGGCATGCGCGCGTGCGGGTGTGGTATCACATTTGCTTAAGTCCTCTTCCCTTCCACAAAAGTGGGTGCCCCTTGGGGCCCAAACCTAATATCCAACTTTTTTCCATTTATGCATCTTCTAAGTGATGTAAAATAGCAATGTGTGATAAGGAAAACAATTGGCTTCACTTGTTTTTTTTATAAAAAATCATTTTTTCAACAATCCCTCACTTGAATTTTATAGAAAAAAATAGTTTTCATCGAGCAATCGATCAATTAAAAGTATAAGATTATGTATAAGAAAAAGGTGTCTATCGACTTGAACCTTTGCATAATATTGATGCTTTAGAATTTACTAGAGTAACTCGTAGTTTTGAACTCTATTTCTAACAACATTACACACACAACCTTTCCAAGGTGTAGTGAACACTCTAGTAAATTTTGCCCAAACAATTTCCATAGGAAGCGGCCACACTTCCACATTCACATAGGTGAGTCTATCAAGAGAACTCTTATAGCTATGTACTCCATTCCACATAGAGTATAGAACTCATTAAGAGTTTAAAATATTAACTCATCCTTTTCTATCGCTTCAGGACTTCATGCTTCTAACAATATAGAATAGGATTTCAAAATAGCATGATTCATCTCATATCACTTCATGACTTGTTATTACCCTTTGAACTTATTTCTTAGGATCTTCAGTCTATAAGTTGGGTTACCATCACGAGTGACTCTTCACTCTAAAGGCATTAGTCCCATTCCTTTTGAGGTTTTGAAAACCTTCTCTCTCGGTAATCCTTTCGTCAAAGGATCTGCCAAATTTTCATCAGAACATACATGATCCACTCTTATAGCTCCCGTAAAGAGAAATTCTCTAACAGTACTATTCTTACGACATATCTGTCGTCTCTTTCCATTGTAGTAATGGTTCTGAATCTTTGCAATAGCCGTGGTACTATCGCAATGGATCAAGACAATTGGTATTGATCTTTCCCATAAAGGGATCTTAGCTAACAAACTTCTTAACCAGCCTGTTTTTTCACTAGTAGTAGCTAGTGCTATCATTTCAAACTCCATTGTAGATTCAGCCAATATTGTTTGTTTCTTAGACTTCCAAGAAATAGCTCCACTAGCTATGTTAAATATATAGTCGCTAGTTGCTTTGGAGTCTTCTGATAAAGTGTTCCAATCTGCATCACTGTATCCTTCTAGAACAGTGGGAAACTTTTTATAATTTAATCCAAGATTCATAGTTCTCTTAAGGTATCTCATAACCCTTTCAATAGCATTCCAATGTTCTACACTAGGTCTACTGGTAAACCTAAATAGTAGTCCTACAACATAAGTTATGTTTGGTCTAGTGCAATCAGTAGCATAACGTAAGCTACCAATGATGCTCGCATACTTAGTTTGTCTAACACTGTCTCCGGTGTTCTTGAACAACTTTACACTAGGATCATAAGGAGTACATGTAGGTTTGCAATTAAAGTAATTATATTTCTTTAAGATCTTCTCAATGTAATGAGATTGATATAGAGACATTCCTTTTTCAAACATAGTAATTTTTATACCAAGGATTACACTCGCTTCTTTGAGATCTTTCATATCGAAGTTAGTACTTAACAAAGTTTTCACATTATTCACTACATGAATATTTGATCCAAAAATAAGCATGTCATCCACATATAAGCATATAATAGTGCAAATGTCATTTTCTAATTTATAATAAATGCATTTGTCACTTTCATTTATTTTGAATCCATGTGAGATAACTAGATTATCAAATTTTTCATGTCATTTCTTAGGTGCTTGTTTTAGACCATAAAGAGATTCATCTAGTTTACAAACTTTATTTTCTTGACATGGGATAATAAAACCTTCAGGTTGGTACATATAAATTTCTTCTTCTAAGTCACCATTTAAGAAAGCAGTTTTAATATCTATTTGATGCACTACTAAATCATGGATAGCAGCAAGAGAGAAAAGTATATGTATAGAAGTTATTCGTGTGACTGGTGAAAAGGTACTAAAGAAATCTACATTTTTCCTTTGCCTATACCTTTTAACTACAAGATGAGCTTTGTACTTTTCAATAGTATCGTCATGTTTTAATTTCTTCTTTAGTATCCATTTACATCCAATGATTTTGCAACCAAGAGGTAATTCAACTAAATTCCAAGTCTTATTATACTCAAGAGAGTCCATTTCATCATTTATGGCTTCTTCTCATAAGTTGGCATCTAAAGAAGATAATGTTTCTTTAAGAGTTTGGGGATCTTCCTCTAAGGTATAAGCATAAAAATCAAACCCAAATCCTTAAAGGTTCGAGCTCGTTTACTTATCCTAATTTCAGTGTTTAATTCCTCATTTTGTTCACTAGTTCTAGTTATGGGTAAACTACTAGAAGACGACCCCCACTATTTTTCAATTTAAAGAGAAACGTATGTTCATAGAAGTCAGCATCATTTGATTCTATAACTACATGATCATTTAAATCATAGAATTTATAAGTTTTACTATTCACAATGTATCCTATGAATAAACATTCATATGTTCTACTAGCACATTGCAAAGAGTTAATAAAATTTATCCCCACCAATGGGAAGCAGTATCATAGTTTAATAAAATTATAACAACTGATTTAGTAAAAATTCTATTTTTCTTTCAGCTTTGCCATTCATTTCAGGAGAATAAGGTGCAGTTTTTTCATGAATGATTCTATGAGTTTTGTAAAAATCATTGAAAAAATTGGAATAATATTCAGTGTCTTTATCACTTCAAAACTTTTTTTATTTTTCTATTAAGTTGATTTTCAATTTTAGTCATAAATATTTTAAACATGTCAAATGCTTCAATTTTATTTTTCATTAGATCTACATAAGTGTAATCTGAACAGTCATCTATAAAAGTTATAAAATTGCATTTTTCATTTCTTGTTAAATTTCCATTAAGTTCATATATGTCAAAGTGTATTAAATCTAAAGATTAAGATTCTCTAACTACTGATTTATGTGAAGTTTTGGTTATTTTAGCTTGACTACAAAAATCACATTTTTCAAAATCATTCAAAGATAATTTAGGAATTAGTTCTAAGGTACTCATGTTCTTGATTATGCGTTTATTAACATGACAAAGTCTAGCATGCCAAATATTAAAAGAACTCAACATATAAGCAGAATAAGAAGCTTTATTAATTTCAACATTTAATTTAAACATGCCATCAGTGGCGTACCCTTTCCCAACAAATATATAATTTTTAGTTTTAGTATATAAATCAGCCCCTATAGTTTGAGTAAACCTAGCTTTGTAAAGAAGATAACTTGAAACTAATTTCTTTCTCATCTCTAGAGTATGTAGGACATCCTTCAAGATGACAGTCTTTTCAGAGGTAAACTTTAATACCACCTCACCACTACCAACAACTTTAGTGGAGTGGGAGTCACCCAGCATCACTTCTTATCCTCAGACTTAGAATAGAACTTGAACATGTCTCGATCATAGCAAACATGGCGAGAAGCACCAGTGTCCATCCACCACCCTTCGGATCCATCAACAAAATTGACTTTATATATCATAGTAATAAGTTGATCTTCAGTAAGTTTTGCCTGAGGGGCAAGACGATTCCTATTCCGGCAGTTCCTGGCCAAGTGGTCAGGTCTGTTACAACTATAACACATGAATGTGTTATTCCTTAAAGGGGTTGAGGTCCATTCTAGGGAGGATAATTTCTGTTTCTATTTTGGTGGTTACGATTTTGGTTATTATTGCGATTCTTATTTTTCATATTTATACCTTTAGGATTCAGAATTGTAGAGAAGGGTTTCTTATTGGTATTGTTGTTTGAGACAACGAGTACTTCATCTCTTTGGTCTTGTTTTCGGGCTTCTTCTTCTATTCTTAAATGGGTTATAAGACTTTCTAAAGAAAATTCCTTAGTTTTATGTCCAAGTGTATTCTTTAAATCTTTCCAAGTAGGGGGTAATTTATCTATAACAACAACTACTTGAAATTTGTCATCTAAAGTCATACCTTCAGAAGTTATTTCGTGTGCTATCTTCTGCATTTAGTGTGATTGAACTTTCACAGATTTTTCATCAATCATTTGATACTTCATGTATCTACTGACAACATACTTCTTAGTTCCAACTTCCTCAGTGTCGTACTTCTTTTGAAGTGCTTCCCAAATTTCCTTAGCAGACTTATCAGAGTTATAATAATCATACAAGTCATTAGTTAATCCATTAAGAATAAAGCTTTGCATAGAAAATCATTTTCCATCAAGGTGTCTAAATCCTTAGTTGTAGCTTCAGTAGGAAGATTAGACAGTATTGGCTTTTTAGTAGTAAGAGCAAAAATGACCTTTTTCATGGTTAAAAAAATAACATTTTTGTCTCCATCTTTTAAAGTGTAGTCCCTCAAAATGAAATGGTTTGTTGAGATTAGCAGTTAGCATTTCAGTAGACATAGCAGATAGAAATTCGTCTTAAAATTGTTGAAACAAGTTACGTGAAAATAGTGTTGAAACAATATTACCGATAACTTGAAATGAACTGCTTGGGTTGAGTCACGAACTAGGTCGCTTTCTTTAAGATGTTTCGCGGCTTTGCCCAAATTTGTGCAAACAAACATAGTCTCGTCGTCCCCAGGATAAAACAACCCAGAATCTTTGTTTTTCTATCTCGGAACTTCACTGCACTGATGAAGACCAAAATGTTATACCTGTAAAATTTTGTTACTCGGAAAACTCCAAAGTAATTTAGAATCTTCTTCTTTTTCTTTCTGAGAGAATTTTTCTTCTTTTTCTTTCTGAGAAAATTTGTTCTTAGTAAAATGTGTTTGCAGATTGTTATGTAGAAATTGAGAGTTGAGGCCCTCTACTTATATGTTTTAGAAAACATGTGGACATTATGATAATAACAGTCATGTCTAGGTGGAGAGCGTAATAACCATTTTTCTGAGTAAAGAAGAGTAACAACCATTTTCTGAATAAAGAAGAGTAAGAGTCATTTTCTAAGTAAAGAAGAGTAAGAGTCATTTTCTGAGTAAAGAAGGGTAACGTCCATTTAACAGATATTTCTGAATAAAGAAAATAACGACTTTTTTTCTGAGTAAAGAAAATAACGGTATTTTTTTTGAGTAAAAATGTAACAACCATTTTTCTGAGTTGAAAGGTAAATAAATTTTTTTTTCAAAAAGTAAAATGTCACCTCACACACACGCACTCGGACTCGACTCGGCATGGTCGACGACGGCGTGCATGCGGATGTGGTATCACATTTGCTTAGATTTTCTTCTTTGTCTTTTAAGACTCAAACCTAATAGTCAACTCATTTCTATTTATACATCTTATAAGTGATGTAAAATACCAACGTGAGATAAGTCAAACAATTAACTTCCCTTGTTTTTTATAAAACATCATATTTTTCAACACTAATGTTGGTTATGCACTCGCTCTGGAGATCGGAGAAAGAACTTACGAAAATTTGGAAAGGAGATTTTTAAACGTGTATAAGAACCCAAGATTTTTAAGCGTCTATAAAAAAGATCATTTTTTCAACACTAATGGTTCTTTGAATTTTCTTGGGATATTCGGAATCTGTATATGGATGAACCCAAAATGGATCCGAGTAAGATTCTTTGCCTGAACTTGGACAGGTGCTTTATTTTTCCATGCACTCGCCACTCACCACTCACCTTATTCTATAAGAACAGCCAATTATTAACTCAAATGTACTTTTTTTATTATAAAATAACTATATTATTCGTACACTTTTAATTTAGATTCTAACTTTAGATCTTTCATATACCCAAATGATTTACATGTTATTAATTCACAAGCTCACGAGGAATTCAAGTTAACCTCATTAAATACAATGGTTACTTATTTTAGTTTCGATCATTTTGCACATATACGCATACTTTTAATTTAGTTTTTAAAATATTTTTATCACTGTATTTTACAAAAATTATAATCTAATTTATTTTTATTAATATAAGTTTTCTTACAATTGAGAAAATCACTATTATTTTACTATTCAAAGTTTTAACCTTGCATCAAATAATTAATTAACTTATATTTCACTTAATACATGAAACAACTTAACAGTTTTTGACTAATATAGGTATTATTTATAAACAAAAATATAGAATTCGTAATTAAAAAGTATATTTAAACAAAATATTAATTTATCAATAATATATTCTTTTATTGATTATTAAATCATAAATTTTAAACGAATCTAAATCTTAAATCTTAAACATTAAATCATAAATCTATTTGATTATGAGTTATTTTAATCTTTAAAATATAAATATATGTTTTGTTTTTTTAAACTGTATATTTTAATTATTAAATATATTATTTTTTTATATTTTTATTATATATACATATATATGTTATTTTTATTTTTTTTAGTGTTAAATATAAATACATATTATATTATTTTTTTATTAAACAAACTAATACATACAATTATATCAAAATTCATCTAAAACGTTGGCCTATTAATGGGTGGACTGTCTCATACGTCTTTTCAAATTATGTTGTCTGTATTTTGCAAATTATACCCATTATTTTATATTTTAAATATATATTATTATATTTTTTTGTAGTTTGTTTTTTTTCTTTTTTCTTTTCAAAGACTTTATTTAAGGAGAATTTTATAGGTTTTTGTATTATTAATCGAATAAAGTTTTGATATAATATAAAAATTATTCGTTATTTAATTCCAAAATGGTAACATAATTATTCTTTGTTTTTTGAGATAAGTAGACCGATAATTTAATTAAATAAGTACACCTTAATTACAATCTATGTGTAATGTGTTAAAAATCAACACCAACTCAATAAATAAAGTGGTTCAAGGATGTAGAAAAATAAATAGAGTAGTTGAAGGATATAGAAAAATAAATGGAGTAATTAAATAATGTAAAAAGTAAATGAAGTGATTGAAAAAAAAGAAAAAATAAATGGTGTGTTTGAAGGATATAGAAAATAAAGTGTGTGGATAATATTTGTGTGACTAGAATTATTTCTTAGTTTTACATTTGTGATATAGATTGCATGTTGAGGACTATAAATAGCCTATCTTGCATTTGGTTTAATTATCCCATCAAAAACAAATAAGTCTTTGTATTCTTAGTTTGAGTGTGAGTTGAGAGCTTTCTCTTTGAGTGTTTGTATTTTTCTTCAATTTGTGAGTTGCCTTTGAAAGATGTCGAATACGTCATCAGTACACTTGTGCCAACACTCCACAACAAAATGGTGTAGTGGAGAGAAGAAAGAACCGGCATCTTGTAGAAATTTATCGGAGTATACTACATGAAAAGAATATATCTGGAAGGTTTTGGGCTGAAGCAATGAGGATTACATCCTTTGTGATCAACAAACTTCCTCAACTAAGGTTAGGATTTGTTTCACCCTTTGAGAAATTGTGAAACATGACATCTACAGTTAGCTACTTTCGAGTATTTAGCTGTGTATGTTATGTATTTATTCCTGATCATTTACAGAGCAAGTTTGACAAGAAAGCTACTAAATGTATCTTTATGGGATACGATAGCCAGAGAAAGGGGTGGAAATGTTGCTATCCAACGAGTGAAAGATGCTACACTTCACGAGATGTGGTCCTCAGAGAAGGAGGCGTTGTCAGACTCAAGAAAATTTGGAAATAAGTTGCAATAAAATATAGGAGAGTATACTATTCAACTCCAACCAAGTTTAGATGAATCCAGAGATCCAAACGACGATGATGCTGAACAAAGAGTAACTCAAAATTCTTGAAAAATTGGCATATATTAACAACTAAATGAAGAAGGTGGGCATAGTGAAACGGAAGAATCAACTCCACAATCTGAGATGTTCGAAGAAGCATCGTAAATATCTGAATGGATGATAGCTATGACAGAAGAGATCGATGTATTTCAGCAAAATCAAACTTGGGATCTGATGCGAAAACCAAGAGATGTGAAACCCATATCCTATAAGTGGGTTTACAAGATAAAGCATCATCCAGATGGTTCAATTGAGAGATATAAGGCATGATTGGTAGCTCGTGGTTTCTCTCAACAGTATAGACTAGACTATGATGAAATGTTTAGTCCAGTGGTGAAACTTACAACTATACAACTATGACGAAATGTTTAGTCTAGTGGTGAAGAATGCTTTTCTTCATAGAGAGTTGGATTGGGAGATCTACATGATCCAACCAATGGGTTTTCAGAGCCAAGATCATCCTGAATATGTGTGTAAGTTATAGAAAGCACTTTATAGATTGAAACAGGTACCCATGGCATGGAATGGTAAGATTACTGAATTTTTAACACAAAGTGATTATTCAATAACACATGCAGATTTCAACTTGTTTGTCAAAGCCAGTGAAGGAAAGCTAGCCATCGTGCTAGTTTACATAGATGATTTAATCATAACTGGGGATGATGAGCTAGAAATTCTTTGAAAAAATGAGCATTTATCAGTCTGTTTCTAGATGAAGGAACTTGGACAGCTCAAACACTTCCTTGGTCTAAAGGTTAACCGCATATAAGAAGGAATATTTCTTTGTCAACAAAAATATTCCAAATATTTGTTGAAGAAGTTCAGAATTCTTGCATGCAAACTGATTTCGACATCAATGGAACCAAATGCCAAAATGTGTACATATGAAGGAAAAGATTTAGAAGATGTGACAATGTTTTGAAAATTGATAGGAATTCTGATTTATTTAACCTTAACTCGACCTGACATTTCATATGCAGTTAATGTAATGAGTCGGTACATGAAAAATCCAAAGAAGCCTTATTTGGAAGCAGTTCAATGAATATTGAGATATGTGAAGAGTACAATTGATTATAGTCTTTTGTACAAGAAAGGTGGAGACGACAAGTTAGTTGGTTATTGCGATGTTGACTATGCAAGAGATTATGACACCAGGAGATCAACAACTGGGTATGTGTTTAAGCTTGGTTATGGAACAATTTTTTGGTGTAGCAAGAGACAACCGAAAATATCATTATCAACCACTAAAGTTGAGTATCGAGCAGCGAGCAGCAATAATGGAAGCTCAAGAGAATACATGGTTGATACAACTAATAAATAATCTACAACAACCAATAGGTTATGCAGTTCTGTTATACCGCAACAATCAATCGATAATTCGTTTGGTAGAGAATCCAGTCTTTCATGTAAGAACTAAGCATGTTGAAGTGCACTATCATTTTATTAGAGAAAACATTTTGTAAGAAGAAATTGAGATGAGGTAAATCAAGACAAATGATCAAGTTATGGACTTGTTCACAAAAAACTTAAGTATTGGTAAGTTCAAAATGTTTTACTGTTAGCTTGGCACTGTAAAAATAGTGAGAGTTGATGTTGAGGGAGAGTATTGAAAATCAACACCAACTCAATAAATAAAGTGGTTGAAGAGAGTTGTTGAAAATTAATACCAACTCAATAAATGAAATGGTTGAAGGATATAGAAGAGAAAAGTGTATAGATAATATTTGTATGACTAAATTTTTTTCTTAATTTTATATTTGTGTGGTATAGATTGTATGATGAGAACTATAAAAAACCTACCTTGTATTTGGTTTAACCATCCCATTAAAAATAAATAAGTCTTTGTATTCTTAGTTTGAGTGTGAGTTGAGAACATTCTATTTGAGTGTTTGTATTTCTCTTTAATTTGTGAGTTGTATTTGAAAGATTTGTAGTGTCTTTTTTTATAGTGGATATAATACAAATAGTTTGTTTAATTGTTTGAATCCAATATTAATAAATTTATAATTGTATATTTTAAATTTTACTCAACATAATATAATTTTGTAATTGTGTTGTTGTAAGGACATATTATAGTCCGATGGTAAATTTTTTAGTTAATATCATTAATAATTTTTAATATATATATTTGTGGTAACAATTTTTAAGCATTTAAAATCTGGACTGTATTGATGAATTTGAAATTAACTAAAAAAATAAGAGATTAGAATGATTAATGCGCTAAAGACAGATGATCGACCAAATAATCCTTTATTTTTATATATATATATAGGAATAATATACCAAAATGTTGCGAAAAGTTGTATAAAAAGTCTACATTTCATCTTCTAAATAACACTTTTTAATAGCTTTGAAGTTTCATTTCTCAAAAGTAGAATAAATTATACATGATGCACGAAGTTCATTTTTTTTCTCCCCATTTTAATATGTTAAGTGGTCCTTGACTCGTTTTGAACAGATCGTCATTAACTGACTGTTAATCTGAGTTGGTCAACCATTGACTACTAGCTGATGGAGTGCCTTCATCAGTTTAATAAAGATAATTAAGTCGATTACGCCTACATATTTATAATATAATGTCTTGAATTTCTTTATAATTTTGTAAATTTTGTTTTACTCTTTACCCAATTTAATTTCATAATATTAAGCACAGTTTATCTTCTTAATGTTAAATATAAATGAAATCGATTTCATTTATTTGAATATAAACTAAATCAATTTTTTTTAATATATACGTAATTATAGGAAATGTAAATAAAAATGGTAATATTTAAGACAATAATATTTTGAAAAGAGGAAAAAAAAAAACTTATGTGTATTTACAAAGCCATGCAACAGCTAGCTAGCAAAACGATTCTTATTAATAAATGTCATGGGAATATCTTCCCCACTCTTACATCCTTGAAACCAAGTATTGTATAGCAACAATCCAAAACTTATTTTATTTTAAAAAATATTAAATTAATAAAAAATTATTTTATTTAAAAAATATATACTGCCATATAATCAAGTTGATACGCATTAACAAATAAAAATAGATACTATTCCAATTCTAGAGTATAATAATACTCTCTCTTTAGTTTTCAATTAATATTTAAAAAAATTGATTAATTAATAGTGTATAATGAATCTACTAACCTATATCTAAAACATACAAAATTAAGATAATAACTGATTAGTTATTTTAAAATTACAACAATTATATAATATTTAAGTTAACACTAAATACACAAAAGCAAGGACAAATAAAAAAGACATGATAAAGGGACATTAATTGTACCTATTTTCATATTTGTTCTGTGCTAACCAGCTATGCAAATGTTAATCATAATATTTATTGAATAATTCTATTATTAAAACAGATTTTGTTAATACTAGAATAATATTTTTATTTTTAAAAGCTATAAAGTATTAAATTATGAGATGAAATATTTAATTGTTTTGATATTAATGTTTTTTGCTTTTAAAATATAAATTCGATTATTCTATCCAAAAATATTTATTAGATTATTTTCTATAAAATTAAAACAAATGTATTAATATTTCACTATAACATTAAAAAAAACTGTCCTCTTAGTCATTAATTAATTATTTCTTTTAGTGTCTTTTGTGTACATGCAATGTTTACACTGTGGATAAATAGTGGAGAAGAGTGAGAATTCTAACCGGAACACGAACGCAATTATTACTTAATTAAAATACAAATATATTAAATTGTATTACTTATTAATTTATTTAATGTTATTATTATTATTATTCAGGAGGATTATAATTAAATTTTTAATAAAATATTATATATATTTTAGTATATTAACACCTTCAGGATCTTCACTTAGCCAAGAAGACAATTACTCCTTAAAAAATAAAAAAAAATTAGATATAAATTTATAAAATTATAAATAAATTATATGTTTAAAATATACTTATATCTTCTTTGAATTTTCATTTTTAAACTTTTATAGGACGTTAAAAACTCAATAATTTAAACATATTTATCTTAAAATGAGATATAAATAACATAAATAAGTAGTAATTAAAAAATAAATAATAAATAATATATTTTTTCTATTAATATAAAATTCCTCTCGCATAAACAAATCACTATATGAATCCAACACTATAACATGACAAGAGTACAACATTAAACAATTTTCATCCGTAATTTGTACACATACAACAAAAAAATAAAATAGAGATAAATATATATAAACAATAAGATTATAAAATGCTATATAAATTTTGGACTATGTGCCGTCTTAATACTAGACCAAGTCATATTGAATGAAAAAGAGAATGGCTCTTTCTTCTTACATAAAGCATACCTTGAGATTTGAATTGAACCATATATATATATATATATATATATATATATATATATATAGTATATGATAAATTATCTTGATTTATTACACAATTATATTTAAATAGTTGAGATTTAGAGATAATAAAAAAATAACTCTTTTTAATTTAAGGGTTGAAATTATTAGTCTAAAACTTATTTCAAAAATTATGAAAATTGATACTATCTTGAATATATATATATATATAATTGCCGGCCATGTATATTAATTTTCTACGAAGTAGAATCATCTATAACACTGATAGTAGTTCTCCACTAGTAGCCTCCCTTTCTTCCTCCCCAAACACATTTTATCTTAATTTATTTGTTGTATTAAGTGAAATGGAAAAATATGATTTAAGACAATTTATGAAAGCAAAAGCTTCATCACCACAAGCAATGGTACTAGCAAATCCACCAATATTATCTGAGAATTCTATTAGTACTTCTCTTTCTCGTAGAAATATATGGGGAGGTGTTATAATTGGCATTTTGACTGTGTTTTTGGTTGTTTCTTTTTACCATCTTTGTAAGAGAAAGTTTCTTCCTGCTCTTAGAGGAAAACCAATGAGGAATAAGAAGAAAACTAGAGGTGATGGAGAACTTCTTCGTAAATAAATAAATCCCACCTTTTATACTTTAAAAGATTCATTTGCTTGTGCTTTAGATTCTGTCAGAAAGTGCTTTTAAGAAGAAGTGTATAATTTATGCTACTATCAAGAACGATAAATGTCAAAAGCGATTTCAAATCTTAGAAAACACATTTGGTGCTTATTGACAGAACTTGAAACCACATTTGTCTGAAATTGTTTCTATCTGAAATCACTTTTAACAAGCAAATATACCTTTAGCCTTGAAAGCATTTCTAGCAAAAATTATATGTTTGGTTTATAAGCGTTTTATTTTTCTTTCTTTCTTTCTGTCAGAAGCGTTTTTACGCAATTTCAAAAGCAGAAACAAAGGAATATAGAATTTGTATGCAAGTATGTGTTTCCTTTCCTCACAGTGTGTTTGATGTTGATAAATGAAGAATTAGGAAATATGAAAGATGAGAAAATGATGTTGAGGAGCTTTCAGTTGGATGATTTAGTGAAGGCTACAAAGAATTTCAATGTAGAGTGTTTGTTGGGTTCTGGTGCTTTTGGGAATGTGTATAAAGGTGACTTTGAAGTTGAGGGAACACTAGCAATTAAGAGAGCTCACTCTGACTCATACCAGAGTGTTGAAGAATTCAGAAATGGTAAGCCTTATTTTACTTTTCTACATGTCTTGTTTATATAGTTCAATTAAACCCATAGCATTTGTTTATTAATTTATAAAGTAATTTTCAGTAATATATTATTTGATTTCTTTGGAATATTATTTTGATTAACAGAAGTGAGCTTACTCTCAAGAGTGAAGCACAGAAACCTTGTTAGTTTGATTGGATTCTGTGAACAAACTGGTATGTATATCTTGTATTTGCTGGCTGTTTATATATGCTTTTGATATCTATAAAAGCGCTTATGGTGGTTAAAATAGGTTTTGAATAAAATAGGATAAAAATAAAGCTAAAGTTAATGATTAATTTTTAAACTTTAATTAAATTAATACTCAAATTTTTAAAACTTTATATATATATATTTAAACTTTTAAATCTTACAATTAGTCGGTCTTCAAACTTTTAAAATTTAACATGTTGGTTATAGTTAACTTAACTATTAAAATACATATTTATAAATAAAAAATTTAAAATTTGTATAAAATTTTAAAAGTTTGAAGATTAAATCATATGATTTAAAAATTTAAGAATCTATATATAAAATTTTAAAAGCTTAAGAACAAAATCATACGTTTTAAAAATTTGAAAATTTACGAGTGAATCTAGTTAAAGTTTGGTGACCAATAGTAAACTTTAAAAATAATTTTTTGAGAAGTGATTTGAAAATGTAGAAAATTGTTGCTCATATTGTGCTTTATAACACAAGTAAATATGATGTGTTTTTTTTCCTTAAAACACCTCTTGAAATCACTTTCCGATAAGAATACGGAGAACCAAGTAAGAGATTTGCAAAAGATGACTCCATGATGACACTTTAAAGTCATGTTTGTTTAATAAAACGTTATTGAAATAGTTATAAAAATATGAATTGAATTTGATGAAAACATTATACTATTATTGTGTTTATTGCATGGGTGGATCAAAAAGATAGTAAAATTGGTAATAAAATTTATAAAATTCAAAATGAAATAAAATTAGAAAATAAAATTGATTTCTTTTCTAAATTAGAAGATAGATCATTTACAAATATGTGAAAAACAAATATAGAAGTGTAAAGTATTATTGAATGGTGTATATGTAAGGAATGAATATTGTTGTCAATGAAACATTAATATATTAAGTTTCATTTCAGAATAACAATCAAAAGAAACATATAAATATATAAAATTCTTTCTCATTATCATTCATAATATAAATATCATGTCAACTAAAAATGACCTAGTATTATTTTATTCAAATTTTTAGAAATTTATATTTAGTACTAAGTAACACTATGCCTTTGAACAGGAACAAAGATGTTGGTTTATGAATATGTACCAAATGGTTCTCTGCTTGAGTATATTACAGGTAGGTACTCTTTACAAAATCAGTCGCTACTCTGTTGAAATTAAAATCAAAGAGTCAAATTGATTGGGATACATGTAGTGTGTATGGCACTCTTTTGAATAAGAATTCGTTAGTTTGAATACTACGATCTTAGATTTTTTTATCGAATTAAGTCACACTTACATAGTTAATATTCTATTAATAACCTCATAATTATAGATGATTTAAGAAGTGTAATATTATCTTTAATTTTGAAGAATGTTGAAAAGCTCCAATAGAGTAAAGCTTAAGTTAAGATTGACATTTTTGTTTTATTAACATTTATAGGAAGGAGAGGAAAAAGCTTAAGTTGGAGGCAAAGAGTAAAGGTAGCCATAGGAGCTGCAAAAGGTAAAGTCTCCTCAGCATTAACCCTAATTGAAATATAAAAGTCCTTTTCTTTTAAGGAAGTTTAACTAATGATAAACATGATTAAAATTAATTTATAGGGATTGCTCATTTACACGAGGGAATCAAACCTAGTATAATTCATCGTGATATAAAACCAAGCAATATCTTAGTAGGAGATGGGTTTGAAGCCAAGGTGTCTGATTTTGGATTGGTCAAATGTGGACCCACAGGGGACCAATCACATGTTAGTAGCCAAATCAAAGGAACACCAGGGTACCTTGATCCAGCTTACTGTTCTAGTTTCCACTTAACTCCATCAAGTGATGTGTTTAGCTTCGGTGTTATACTCTTACAACTTGTTACTGCTCGACCTGCTATTGAAACCACTACAAATAACTCTAATTATCATATCATAGAGTGGGTAAGTAATTCAACTTTTGTTTTAATTTTCTTATAATAAATATATACATTTTGTTTGTTTTATGCTAATTAATTATGAAATTCTGTAAAAGCGCTTCTAATAATAAAGAAAATAATTATTGTAAACCAAACATATTTTTTTCTTCTAGAAGTGCTTTCAGTGCTTCATAAGCATATTTTGTGTTTCTTGAGAGAAACAAATCATGAAGCGCTTTCTTATTAAATGATTTTAATTAAAAACTACTTCAATATAGAAGCACAAGCAAACGAACCTAATCCCTGATTTGCAATTGGTACACGTCTAAATTTGTTAACCTAAAAGTAAAGCTAGTAGTTCACATTTTTAAAAATATTTACACTAATATTGTGCACATTTTGTCTGAACAAAGGGAACATAATGCAGTGCAAAAACAAGGAGATTAAGCTGCAATTTAGACCCTAAATAGATGGGTTTTTAAATCATATATGTTTTACATCATCATATATATAATGGTTCGTATTTATAAACATGCATTAAACACATATATTTATTATGTTATAGAAAAAAATATGTGAACGTAGGGATTAAAAATAAAACTTCATCCATGAAGTTACTATGATATGTAATAAAAAAAAAAAAGATTTGTCCTATCCTCACCCATTACTAATCTGTTGTGATTACTCATGTTTCCATTATACAAATACAGGCGAGACCAAGCTTAGAGAAAGGCAATGTCGTTGAAATATTAGATGCTAGTCTTTTATTAGAGCCATGTAACATGGAAATGATGCTAAAGATGGGACAACTTGGTCTAAAATGTGTTGAAAAACTACCAAAACAGCGACCAACAATGACTCAAGTATGGCAACAACTAGATGAGGCTCTCTATGCAGCTGAAAATTTATTCAACAAACAGCTTAAACGAGACACTAGAAAATCAACTGAAGCAACTCATAGAACAATGGAGTCTTATGATTGTTCTCAAAGCTTTGTTAGTATAAATGGCATTGGATTACAAAGGTTTCATGTAGAAATGGATAGTCTCTCCTTTAAAAGCACAAGCTTAAAGTGCTTAGAAAGCAATAGTATTAGTATTGATATTGAGAAGCATAGTTTGAAAGATATATGTGAAGACAAAAGTATAGAAGAAGACCCCTTAAGCATATCACAAAGTTAATTTCAAGTATGTAACTGTTTTTTTTTTATAATTAATTTTCCTTGGCTTTTTTGTAATAGGGAAAGGTTCAAACCTAGATTTCTATCTATGAGATCTATTTATACATGCTGTATACTTGTGTAAGTTTGGTACAAGATAATTAATTGGTGCTACTTTGTTTTATTTGTGTTCTTATGATAGTTAGACATTTCTAATTAAACTAATTAACCATTTATGCGATTGAAAATTTTATTTTAAAATTAGGGTGAACACTTTTCATCCATTAATTTTATCATGTTTAACACTTTGATCCTTTAATAAAGTTTTTTATAATTTTTCTTCCATTAGCTTTTCATATTTAACATTTTCAATTCAAATTTAAAGATAGCAAACTAAATACGTTAATTTTTAAAAATTAAGTGACTAAATAATTTAAAAAATAAAATTTTAACACGTTAATTTGAATACTACAATGTCATTTAGTCAAATTTTAAAATTTAAACTAATTGTGTTAAATATAAAAAGTCATAAACAAAAAATTAATATTACTAAACTTTTATTAAGATTCCAAATATTAAAAGTGATAAAGTTAATGTAAGAAAATTATAATACATCCTTAAAATTACTAAGAGATAAGTAATTTATTGTGCCATAACTTTTAATAAAAGTGAACTTTCATTTTTTTCTTTTCACAGTTGTAATTAGATCCTATAAATTAAAGGTGGGAGTCGTGGAAATCATTTACATTAGATATGTAGTATAATATAGTCTTTTTTATTACAATGAGTGTATTTTGGTCCCTTTATTTTTTTCAAAAAGTATCAAATAAGGATATATAATAGTATAAATGTAACATTTTATATAAATATTTTCATATTAATTTTAGTAGGGTTGTTTATGTTCATTCCAAATTTACCCTCACCAAATCACCTTAATTTAAAATAATAATATTTTTTAACTTAATTATTTTTTTGTGAAGTAAAATGTAGAGTGAAGTGTGTGTTTGTTTGTGTGAATACAATTTATGACAGCTAGCATTTAGGTAGTTAGTTACTACACATGTGTAGGTTGTTAGTCACTACACATTGTAGTATATAAATACCTTTTTATATGGGTTTATACACATTGCTTGATATAGAAAATTTCATAATTGAGTTCTTGATTCTTTCTTCTTCTCTTTCGCTCTTTACATAAGTTTAGTATGGTATCAAAATATTTTTAATGGCATCAAAGATGAATAATACTTACAGGGATGCAGTTCTTACATCTCCTAACTCTAGTGCACAACCTACTGTGTTTTTTCCAACTCAAAGTGTTGTATATGATCCTAGGCCATCTCATCCACTTCCGCAATACAATTTTACCTATGGAAATATGCCAATGAGTTCATTTAAGAATTTGTCAATTCCATCTTCTTTTGTGAGTAATGTGCCTTTTCCTTCAATTTCTAGTTTATTTCCTTCAAGTTCATTTCCTCTTCATGATTTGCCTCAATCTTCTACCTCATTTTGCAACAATTTTTCATTGCATAGTTCTTATCCTCCTCCAACAGTGTTTGCTCGACCATATGATGTTTTGGCTCATATTCTTCCTTTTATCCCTACAACTTATCACTGCCTGTTAAATTGGATGACAATAGCTACTTGATTTGGAGAGAACAAATTATGAGTTTCATTATAGCATATGGTCTTGAGGGTTTCGTTGATGGTTCTATTCATATTCCTTCTTGGTTTCATCCTTATGGATCATTGAATCCAAGCTTCTTGAATTAGACTAGAATTAATTCTCTTCTCAAAGGTTGGGTGTATTGTTTAGTGTCTTCATCAATGTCTGGTTATGTTTCTTAACAAGGGATTTTTTCTTGATCAATAGAAAAGTCTTGAAGAATCTTTTTCAATTAACACTCAATCTCGAGTTCTTGAACTTTGATCTCAGTTACAGACTCTTGGTAAAGGTAAATTATATGTTCAAGATTATTTTCTTGGTGCAAAGTCTCTTATTGATCATTTAGCTGCTATTGGAAATCCAATTCTTGATTGTGATTTAGTGTTGTACATTCTTAGAGGTCTTGGCCCTAGATACATCTCTTTTGTTTCCTCAATCAATACGAGAGAAACTCGTCCAATTTTAGGCATTTTACATAATCATCTTGAAGGTTATGAATGTATATTGGAAAGGAAAAATTATGTTGATTACAGTGCTTCAAGTAAATGATGCTCATAAGTCTAATTCTTCTTTAACTTTTAAGAAAGGATCTAACAAGCCTTCTAATGCTAAATCCAATTCACAACCTCGATGGTGTGTTAAAGATCATCTTAATAAAAGTTTCTCAAAAGGAACCTCACCAAAAACCAAAGGAATTTTTTTCCTTTAAGAGATAAACCTATAAGTCCAATTTGTAAAAAACCTAGACATAATGCTTCAAATTGCTTTGTCTTACGTGATTTGTTGAATGGAAATGATAAATACAAATCTCAGCCATCAACTATGGAAGAAATTTCTAACATAGTGTCTCTACAAGACATTTGGTTGCTTGAAACTAGGGCTAGCCATCACCATACAACAGATGGTACTTAGGTTCCTAATTAGTCATTTTATCATGGTTCTGATGGTGCTTTTCTAGGTAATGGTGATACTCTTTCTATTATTGGAATTGGATTTGGCTCTTTTGATGTTTATAACAAATGCTTTCTTTCTTTAAATGATCTCTTACACACATCTAATGTTGCCACAAATTTAGTTTCTATTAATAAGCTTCATGCAGATAATAAGGTGTTTGTTAAGTTTCATTCTAACGAGTATTTTGTTAAGGATTTGATTTGATTATAAAGATAGTAGTGGTCCAGGGAGTTAGTGATGGTGGTCTCTATAAATTACATGGTAATGTGGCTGCTATGAACCTCTCAATTCATCCTTTGTGTTCCACTTCAACTCCTATTTCTCAAGTGTCTAATCAATCCTTTTCTGCTATAGTTTTGAAATGGCACAATTGCACAAGAAATTCTTCCTATCCAATTGTTTAGCATGTTTTTAGTTAGCACAAGCTTCCAGCTTCCTTTTCTTCTCATGAGTGATTTTTTTAAAAGAATTGTTCATTAGCTAAGTCTCATAGACTACCTTTTTCCTCTACTCATTCATGAGTATATGTTCCTATTTTCCTTGTTGTATTTGGATCTATGGACTTCTCCATATGTAGCTTATACAGAAGAGAAGTATTTTTTTGTCAATTGTTGATGATAATACTTATTTTAATTAGCTATTTATTTTGCATTCCAAAGATCAAACTTTCTATTGTTTTCTATAATTTCAAACTGATGATAGAAAAACAGTTTCATACTCATATTTTGGTTGTTCAAACTAATGGTGTTTTGAGTCTAATCCTATGATTAGACAACTTAAAAGTAAAGGTGTTATACATTATTGCACTTGTCCTCACACTTATTCTCAAAATGGAATGTTTGAATCTCGTCATAGACGTATAGTTAAAAGGAGTCTGGTAATGCTATATATAACTTCTCTTCCCATTGATTATCAGTCTTATGCTTTTAAGGCTACTAACTTTCTTATAAATCATTTTTTTTACAAAAGTTTTAGATCATAAATCTCCTTTTGAAGTTTTGTTTCCCAAAACTATTGATTATCTTACTTTGCATGTTTTTGGTAATTTATGTTATCCTTGCATTAGGTCCTAAAATTCTAATAAGATGCTACCTTATTCTATTGAATGTATATTTCTTAGACATGCTTTAAAACAACATGGTTTCATTATTTTAGAATTAAAGAGCAATAAGATTTATGTCAATAGAGATGTCATCTTTCATGAGTCCCATTTACCCTATAACTCTCAATCATATACTTTTGCCATTAGTTTTGTCTCTAATGGTCCTAAGTCTGCTATTTTTCTTATGTCTCCATCATCTATTCCTCTTGTTCATATTAATGCTTCCTTGGTTAATTCCTCTAGTGTGTCCTCTCCTATGAATTCTTCTCATGTTCCTTCATCTTTTGGTGTTGCTAATTTAGCTTTCCTTTGCTTGTGTCTAGTGTTCCAGTGTCTACATAACTTGTTGCTTCTTCTCCTTTGATTCATATTTTTTCTACTAGCTTGAATACCCATCATATGACCACTAGGTCCAAAGTTGGTATTCACAATCCTAAGGTTTGCAACGTAACCATCTTGCATGAGCCATCTAGTTACAAGTTTTCCCTAAATATTCCTAAATGGAAGGTTGTAATGCAGCTTAAGCATGATGCTCTTGTGAAGAATGCCGCTTGGGAATTGGTTCCTCTACCAACTAGAAAGTGCCATAACCTATAAATGGGTTTTTTCAGTTAAACTCATTCCTAACAAGTTGTTGGACAAATACAAATCTCGTGTAGTTGCTAGAGGATTTTTACAACAAGTTGGTGTGGTTTATTTTGATACTTTTAACCCTATTATCAAATCCATCGAAATTTGTGTGGTCATCACAATTTTCTTATTATGAAGGCTGGATAGTTAGGTAGATTGACATAAACAATTCATTTTTGAATGGTGAACTTTAAAATGAAGTATATATGTATCAACCTTCTGGTTTTGAGGTTTTTGGTCCAAATGAAGACGTTTTTGTTTGTTAGCAAAAGAAAGATTTATATGAACTTAAGCAGAAACCCGCATGGCTCTAGAAGCTGAATACATGTCTTCTTGGTCTTCATTTTTAATGCAAAATCATATTGTTCTCTCTTTGTTCAACATATTTCTCAATCAGTCATTTTTGTGCTTGTGTGTGTTGATGACATCCTCATAACTGAGAGTACTCATATTGAGGTTGATGCAGTAATTCTTCAACTTAACTCTCATTTTTCCCTAAAGGATTTGGGGGAAATGAATTACTTCTTAGGTCTTGAGGTTGTTCGAAATAGTGATAGATTAACTCTCAACCAACAAAAATATGTTATATGGATATGTCTGAATCCATTGGTTTGTAGGAGTCCAAGTCTCTTGCTACAACAATGGCTTTAGGGAGGATTCTTGGTAAGTTTAATGGTGACCAATTTGCTAATCCTTTAGAGTACAAAAGAATTTTTGGCTCTTTATTACACTATAACCATTCCAGACATAGCCTTTAGTGTCAATAAACTTTGCCAGTTAATGTCTACACTCACAGAGGTGCACTGGATAGTTGTTAAAAGACTCCTAAGGTATCTAAATAGTACTTCTAGTTATGGTTTAACTATATTCATATGGAAACTTGGATATAACAAATGTCTTGACTCTGATTGGACTTCTGATAACAAGAGAAGCACAAATGATTATTGCATTTACTTTTGATATAATTTGATATCTTGGCAATCCAATAAGCAGAAGATAGTGTTACAAAGCAATATTAAATCAAAGTATAACGAATTAGCTCTAATAGATGCAAAAATTGTTTGGTTAAAGTCAACAATGATTGAACTACATGTGTTTATTAACAATCCACCAGTTGTGTTTTG
Organism: Hippophae tibetana; assembly: GCA_037013495.1. NCBI lineage: Eukaryota > Viridiplantae > Streptophyta > Magnoliopsida > Rosales > Elaeagnaceae > Hippophae > Hippophae tibetana. The sequence goes on along the minus strand of CM072812.1, from coordinate 78,465,033 downwards.
CTACAACTTAAGCACCACATGCTTAGCACAAAATCCAATGTTTCATGCAAGAATGAAACACATAGATATTGATCATCATTATTTAAGAGATCAAGTGGCTTAATAATTTCTTGACATGAAGCATATTTCCTTTGAGACACAGATAACACATGCACTAATTAAGCCCATATATACTCATCGTTTTTTTTTTTGTTTTTTTAGAAGCAAACTATTGGTTTTTCAAAAGCCTCTAGTTTAAGGAAAGATGTTGTAAAGTAAAATGTAAAATGATGTGTGTGTGCTTGTTAGTGTGAATGAAATTTATGATAGCTAGCATTTAGGTAGTTAGTTATGACACATAAAGGTTGTTAATCAATGCATATTGTGGTATATAAGCACCTTCTTATATGTATTCTACACACATTGTTTGATATATAAAATTTCATAATCAAGTTCTTGTTTCTCTCTTTACGTAAGTTTAGTATAATTAGCACATTTTATAAAACTAGGATGAAGGCACGTGCTCCGTCTTTAAAATTGATTTATGTTTTTAAATTATTATTTAATAAAAATGATACAGTTGGTACAATATAAAATTTAAAATAACATTATAAATTATTTAAAAAAAGGTAATATTATAAATTTTCTTATAGTATAATTTTTTTGAATTATATGTATAAAGTGTGTTTGCATATATGTAAGTATTTAATTATTCAAAAAATACAAAAAAAAATTAAACCACCAATATATAAAAAAAACTATTGACTTGAAAAATAATATTACAAAAATAAATTTAAATGCAGTTTAATTCATGTATGAGTTAGAAAAAAAAACATAGTAAAATTGGTATTGTCATTATAAGTATTACAATTAAAAATATAATTTTTTAAATTTATAGTATAAATTTAAGAGTTTTAATATTATCATTATGTATAAATAATACTTTAAAAATTCAAATTTTTAAATTTATTACTTAAAAAAGGGGACGACTACGAAGTCAAATAATTATATTTTTAAATCTAATTTTTAAATTTATACTATAAATTTAAGAATTTTGATATTGTCATTGTCTATAAATTATGCATATTATGTCATTTTTTCTTTAAATAAACACCATTCTTTCAATAATTAAACACACACTTAAGAATCAAAAACTCTAGCAATTGCCAAGAAGAGAGAAGAAGAGAAAAAGTTCAAGAAGAGATTAAAGAAGACATAAACTTTGTGAAATATTCAAGAGAATATTAATACTAAAAATCAAGATATTGAGAGTATCTCTTATTCTCCTTCATTCTTTATTAATTCTTATATCTTTCTTTATGAAAATTCTAAGCTTTATTAATATAATTATGTCTAGTTAATTTATTAATTTAGAGATCTTATGAACCTAATTTTTTTCATATGATTATCTAATATTTTACTCCAAATTGTTTTTTGAATTCAATTATATTATTTAATCTATTTTTATACTATTAATTGTGTGGCCAACAATTAATCTATAAAAACAATTAAATAGATTTGAGATAATTTTTTAATTATTTATCTTGATTAAATAACATACATATTTTCTAGCTAGAGATGTATGATTCTTATGTAATTGATGATATTAATGAGTAGTATGCAATCTAATTGACATGAAAGTGTGATTAGGTTAACTACTATATGATGTGTAGTTTACTTAAGAGATAAATGCATGCTAGGTTAGATTCAATTGATTGGTAATTATTTTGGGAAATATTTTAATAATTCACATGCTTAGGAAATTAGGAGATTAAGATTCCTAGGTCATTTTCGCATATATCTTTGTAGTTGTTGAGTTTTGAGGTTTAAAATTAGTTGTCATTTATTTTTTATTTTTTATAATTTTTTATTGTCCAAATAGTATTCGTAATAATTATATTGGTACTCAATTGTAAGTTACACAACTCCTTGTGGGATCGATATTCATACTTAGGTACATTATATTACTTATAGAACCCGTATACTTATAGCTATCGTGTCAAGTTTTTGGCATTATTGTTGGAGGAGTTTAGTACTTGTAACGGATATCGATAACTATTATTATTTTACTAGATTGGATCTTTTAATTTTTGTTTTTAGTGTTTCTGTTATATGCCTAGGTTGACAGGTGAAAATCTTGTTCTTTTTTATCCAAAAAAAGAGAGAATCTTACTTCATTTAAGAAGGAAACAATTAGCACAAGATCAATACGGAGTTATGGCAAAACAATAAGGGATTTTGTAGTCCTATAAGTAGATGGAGCTCATTCATCTATCAATAGACCAAAAATTAATGCTAACAAATTTGAACTCAAGCCAGGTGTCATTCACATGGTACAGGAAAATCAATTTGGAAGGTTGGTCAATGATGAGCCAAATATTCATATGGCTTCATTATTGAAAATATGTGACACCTTCGAGATGAACAGTGCATTAGATAATGCAATTCTCCTTTTCTTGTTTCCTTTCTTATCGAAGAACAAGACTAAGGCTTAGTTACAGTTACTACCTACTTGGTCAATCACTACATGAGATCAATTAGCTCAGAAACTCTTAGCAAATTACTTCCCACCTTTAAAAAAGCTAAGCTCAGAAACAACATCACATTTTTTTAGTAATTTAAAGGAGAATCGCTTTATGAAGCTTAGGAATGCTATAAAGGATGTTAAGAAGATGCTCACATTGTGGTCTTCCTACTTGGTTGCAAGTGTAAACATTCTATAATGGATTGATGGGGCAACCAAGGATCATGATTGATGTTGTAGCTTGATGAACTTTAATTAGGAAAACTAAAAACCGGAACAAAATGGGGTGTCTAAAAGAAAAAAATGGTCATTTACTTGATATGGCTCGTGCACTCCTATTTAGTGCTCATATGCCAAAATATCTTTGGGGTGATGTTGTACAAGCCTCCACCCATATCATGAATCGTCTCTTGTCTAGTGTCCTTAACGGACAAATCCCATTTCAGATTCTCGCATCTTAGTCTCCTTGTCATCCTTCCATAATCTTCATACCCGTGTATTTGGTTGTGTTGTTTTTGTGCATGTTCCTAAAATCAAAGGTCTAAATTAGATGCCCGAGCAATTAAATGTGTGTTTTTTTGGTTATGGAGGTTATCAAAAAAGGTACAAGTGCTTCCATCCACTGACCAGAAAGTATTATGTAACTATGGATATTACCTTTTTTGAGGACATGAGTTATTTTTCCTCACCTAATACTACTCATCAGAAGGAGAATACATATTTCGAATAATTGTATCATGGTGAGGGGCAGGAATTAGAAGAATCACCAACTAATGTTTCGATAGGTCCAGATGAGATTCCTAATCCATTGAATCCAATCATCAAAGAAGCAGATGCTCTAAGTATCCAAGCACTAGATTTGTTCACATCAAATGAAATTAAAGACACAACTGTTCCCTCAGGCATCACTCCTACCCCTGATTAACAACTCCCTGATACTGAAGGTCACTCATCTGAGGTATGTACACCCACTGATACTAATAGCATTGAGTCTAATGTTGGACAGTATGTGTTACCAAATAGGTCTACTCGAGGTCAACCAACCAAAAGGTATGAACCAAATATTCATGCAAAATCAAAATACCCAATAGCCAACTACATGTCCACTAAAAGATTATCTAAGTCATATAAATCATTTATGAATCAAATATTTGTTGTATCAGTACCTAACAAAGTGTAGGATGCATTGGGAGATCCAATATGGAGAAAAGCAATGGCTAAAGAGATGGAGGCATTATAGAAGAACGATACTTGGCAACTTGTGCCTCCACCACAAGGAAAAAAGGCAGTTGGTTATCGATGGGTGTTACTATAAAATATAATGGTGATGGATCTATAAATCGGTATAAAGCTCGTCTTGTAGCAAGAGGGTTCACTTAGACGTATGGTGTAGACTATAATGAGACTTTTGCTCATGTTGACAAAATGAACACTATTCGGGTTCTGCTCTCACTTAACGCTAACTTAAATTGGCCACTTCGAAAGTTTGATGTCAAGAATGCGTTTCTTCATGGAGAATTAACCGAGGAGGTGTATATGAATCTTTCACCTAGGTATGTAGCTGATTCTCTTGGTAATTTTGTATGCAAATTGAGAAAGTCTTTGTATGGTCTCAATCAATCCCCTCGAGCCTGGTTTGGAAGGTTTTCACAGTTCATGCAGAAGGTTGGTTACAGATAGAGTAATTTAGACCACATTCTGTTTCTCAAACATCAATGAGGGAAGGTAACGGTCCTAATCATTTATGTTGAGGATATGGTAATCATTGGTGAGGATACTGTTGAAATGGATAAATTACAAAGACAACTAGCCTCTGAATTCGGGATGAAGGACTTAGGTGAACTAAAGTACTTCTTAGGAATTGAGGTAGGGAGGGGGAGAGAAGGAATATATCTATGTTAGAGAAAGTACATTATTGATATGCTAACAGAGACAAGTATGTTGGATTGCAAACCTATTAACACTTCTATTAAGCAAAACCATTGTTTAGTAGAGTATCCAGATCAGATACCAACTGATCGAGCTCGCTATCAGAGATTGGTTGGGCGTTTGATTTACTTGGTTCATACTAGACCAGATGTTGCATATGTAGTAAGTGTGGTGAGTCAGTTCATGCATAATCCAAGCGAGAACCACATGAAGTCTGTGGCTTCATAGATGAAAATTGGGTAGGAAGTATTACAGATAGAAAGTCAACATCGGGTTATTTCACCTTTGTGGGAGGTAATTTGGTTACATGGAAAAGTAAGAAGTAGAAAGTGGTGGCGTGATCTAGTGTTGAGGTCGAGTATAGAGGTATGACTTATAAGGTTTGTGAATTGTTGTGGATAAGAACTTTGTTATTTGATTTGGGTTTCGAACTCAAAGATACTATGTAGTTGTATTGCGACAGTCGAGAAACCATATAAAATCCAATACAATATGATCGCAAGGTTACATGAGAGGAACTAATGTCACCTTTTGGATAAGAGGTTTGTGATTTGAACTCTAAGTGACGCACAACTCTTTTTTTTAGTTGTAAATCACTCTATACGAAGTGTAAGCATGAGTTTTCGCTAGAGTGAGATTGATATAAAATGCCTATGATTTGGGGTTACACCCGAGGAGAATTTTTTTGGACAAAAAAAAATAGTAATATGGCATAAAATATAAATGTGACCAAAAGAAGGAAACATAGTAGTATTTCACAACATAAACTATACTATCCTGGCTAATATTCACCCAATATTTATAAATTTTCCCCAAGTATCAAGTATGAATCTACAGCCAAGCATTCTCTTCAAATGCATACACTAACAATTAACACTACTAACTGTTGCCCAGAAGCACAATTCTACCAACATAGAGTAGGTATAGAACCCTGCAACATTTTTTTGATATGCACGAAGCTCAAAACAACCTAACATGCTACCTTAAACCGAAAATCTCAACATTCTTGTATCGTCGGTGATGGTTCACTAACCACTTCATCAACCCTTGAATTTTCACTGAATGTCAAAAGATCAGCATACATTTTCACAACAGCCTGGGAAAACTCAGACAAAGACATGAAAACCGAAGAAAACCCTATTTGGAATCCACTTATAGTTATAAGTTGTGTATCTTGCATGCTAGTCTGATGTTTCAACTTTTCCTCCTCTAGTCTCTTCCTAAGCATATCCAAATGATCCTTTCGCTCTGTCAAGTACTCGATTCGACTCCTTACGTGCAACTCGATCTGTTGCTCGGGCATCTTTGACTCAAGAATCTTTCTCTCTGCCTTTTGGAATGTCAAAACCTTCTTGTCTAGTTCTTTTGCAAGTCCATCAACTTTTCTCTTCTGTTGCTGCTCTTGCTCTTGTTGATCCAACAAAGCATGTATGTTCTTCCTAAATCTCTTCATGGCACTAGTCACTACCTTACAGGGCAGGGTATCTAGAAAAAGCAGCCAATCATGACACATAACGAGTAATGGTGGTCCGTTGATCATATATAGGTGGAGTTGACATTTTCTGTTTGAGTAGAGATCAGTTTCAGGTACAACAAATTTTGAGAGCCAATTGCTAAGTGCTTCAATGTATGCTTTTTGTGAAGAAATATATGCAACAAAGCAACTATGCCAGTTTCGAAGTTCTGCTTCAAGCTGAAGAGTAGCAAGACGGTGCAAGTTGCTTCCATATGTTGGACTGTTAAAAGAATTCACTTCATACATTAGTAGTCTTTGATATTCATGTGATTCCAACATTGTCTTCCAGTTCCTCATAAAACTGCAAAAATGATAACAAAAAAGAATACTTATATTTATAGGAAAAATTCCATAGTATCACAAGTTAGGTCATTTGGACAATTGAATCCACTAGGGTGGTACACCAAAAGTCCATTAAGTTCATATGACACTAGAAGTTAATATGATGGTTTGACCGGCATTTACAACAATGACCTTTGAAGGAAACTTCTGGGTAGTGTCGTTGGAAAGCTCCCCATTTGGTGGTTGTCAACTTGTTGACACTTGAGTCTCTGGACAATAAATCCAAGGGTGGCAACAACAATGGCAAAGCCAACCACCACCAAGCTCCTCTACCCGGAAGCTTTCCAACACTACCATTATCACAACCATAGAAACCGTTGTTTAAAATTCAATACCAGTCCAACTACCAGATGAACTTCCAGTGTCCCAATTTTCAAAAGTTAATTTACATGCTCAAGCAAATTTCTAAGATCTAGTTTCTTTACCCATGTAGCAGCTCAACTAATTGAGGCTGCAATTCCTCATCTCGCAGTTTTTGAATTCTTTCTGAGATTGATTCTACACTTCTTATGGAAACCAATGTCCTAGAATGCAATTCCCTTACATCTACTCCAGTTTTGTCCATGCTAGTGCTTGTGAGGTCCTTTCCTTTAGCATGCTTAACTCTTAACTGAGAGCACTTGCGCTTATAAATTTTCCTTGCTTCTTCTCCAGACTGAACAGAGATAAAAAAAAATGTTGACATTGATTTTAAAAGTAAGTTTTTATTAACAAGTTCATTCACACCCTGCTTGACCATAAAACTACATATCAGTTACTACATACAAATTACCAACAGTCCAGCCCTAAACAGCACATTTTTATAGTACAACCTGTACATAATGTACTGCCTTACATAACTTACGAAAAAAATACTTTTTATCACAACTTGATGCATATATCGATCCACATGACATAATCTAATTGGTATCCTATTAGTAAGGGGTCTCACAATTACTTTATCATTCCACATCCTTATCTTCATATCCAATCAATAACTGACACATCATTTGATGCATAATGCATATAGTACTTTTCTAACATATGTGCATCTAGTATATATTCATGTACGATGTAGTGTACTTAGCAAAATCCCGAGATTTTGGGAAAATTGACTACAACTCTATAATCTGGATTTCACAGATGCATATAACAGATAAAACTTTGCAATTAAACAAAACAAAGCACCATTGTATTCATATTATACCTTAACTTCCCGATAAAGCTTCTTCTCCCAAGCATATAGCCTTCCCAATGTAAGTGAATGGCTTCCATATTCCAATCCTCCGTATTCATCAAATAGTTCATTCTTGAAATCTGAGTATGTTGAAGAAGCTTTAGAGATAGAAGATGTAACTGTAAGGAGACTTTTACTAGAGGAAGACCAAGATAATGTTGATGAGGTGGAACGGCTTCGTGTAATAGACCGGACAAGCTTGTTTGAGTTCTCTGTAATCAAAATGTAACAGTAACTAATTATACAAAGATTACAATGGATGTTATTACATGTGCAACTTCAGCTTCCATAAAAGCACTTACGACAATGATAAAATAATGCTTCTGAATCAAACATAAAAACAATTGTAGTAAGTACTTTTAGGGCAGAACATTTTGGGGTCGTTTGGAACTGCTTCTAATTTTGGTTAAAAATGCTTTCAAATGAATCAAAGCATTTTCAAGAGTATTTAACAATCTTTATGAGAAGCATTATTTATGCTTCTAAGAAAAATAAGTAAAACTTTGTAGTTTTGACTGTATATTCCAATTCTAAAATAATTAAAAAATTATCACTCAAAACCACTTTCAATAATTTTATGTCAAATATCTAAATGTTAATCTTTAAATCACTTTTGACCAAACCACTTCCATTGAAACCACTTTTAAAAAAACACATCCAAACGAAACCTTTTTTGTATCACATGTAATATACCAGAGTTCTATTAAATTTGAAAAATAAAACACCAAAGTTCAATTAGGTTTGAAAAATAGGAGATTCATCATCAAAACTTCTGGTGTCCTTGGCAAACTTAATGAACTTCAATAATAATCCCTAAAAGTTAGTGTAGTAGTAAAGTGTACTTCCGTAATTCTAAAATATTTTTCCCTATTAGGAGAAGGCACAAATTAAATAAAAATAAATAAATATTTAATGTTTGGTTGAGCCAAACATACAAAATATGTTTGCAAACATGAGCACAACTCAAAGCACTTTGTTTTGAAAGACCTTTGGACTCACATATTTAACATAAGCAACAAACGATCCCTAAATATGATAAATACAAATACCCACCTTTAATTTCCTCCAAAGCAGATTGTACTTGAACCATTTTGGTCTCTAGCATCCTAGAAACTTCCATACCAGAACCATAAGCCTTCAAAAACTGATCTTCAACATCCTTCAAAGCTTCCAACAACTCCCTCCCACCATTTGCACTATCAATTACCGTTAAACCAGGTCCCTCTTCCTTTTTCATACTATGACGACCTCCTCCTCCACCTTCCTCATGACCCAAATCACCATTATTCACATCCCTAACCTTTTCTTCACTAATAGTTCCTTCTCTATCCTTTTCCAGTTCTGGTATTCCTTCTTCTTCTCTTATCAATCTCAAATCTTCATCACATTCCCCATTAAACCCATTCACCATTTTCACCCCATTATTAAATGGGTAGAAAAAATCCCATCCAAAATCTCTTTGTGGATTTGAAATTGGTGTTGGGTTATCACCATAAAAATGCTCACACACTTCCTCTGACTCACTATCACCCTCTTCTTTTAGTGAACAAGGGTTAATAGTTTGATGGGTTGGTTCAGTTGCTCTGTTTTGAAGAAACAGGGGTTTGGGAACAACAGAGGTCTCAGTAGTTTCAGAAGAGGTTATGAGAAATTGAGAAGATGGTGAGGAATATCTAGCAATAAACAACCTTAAAGAAGCTGAAACAGCATAAAGTGAATGATTGTACTTAAATTGAGCATCTGCTAGAGCGTACCTGTACTCTATGGCTTTCTTTAGTAAGCGTTTTCTCTCCTTGCAAAGTGATACTACATCGTTTTGTTCTTCATTTTTCTTAGATGGGGCACTACCCATGTCTCTTTTTTTCTGAATAAATTGGCTTGAGTTTTAGTGAAAAAAGATGTTTCTTTTAGTGTGAGACTCAAGTCTGAAGATTAATTAATTAAATGTAAGTTATGGAAGTGATTGCTGAAAAAGCGTTTTTGAAAAAGCTGAAGAGAATCTTGTCATATCCGGTACAAGAGCTCTAGTGGTCTAGCTTGGATGAAATGGAGGCAAGTTTGATTGTAGCAATTGTTTCCGTGAGACTAATAAACAAACCCAAGAAAAGCATGAAGCTTGATTCCAAGTTCATACTTTAATATCACATGATTTTTATAATTATTTTTTTATAATTTTAATTTTTATATTTTATCGTTTATCATATATATTTTAAAATTAAAAAAATAATTTAAATTTTTAAATAATATTAACACATAACAAAAATCTAATTAATATAAATACAAAAATAAATATAAATTTATATATTATTAACATTCTTTAACCTATTCAACTTCAAACAACCACTTTAATACTCACTTAAAATAAATTATTAAAATATAAGTATCTATATATTGATACTACCTAAATTATTATTATCATACCAAATGATTTTATTCAATAATCATGTTATAACGTAATTAATATAAAAAATATATACGTTTCATTTAATAAATTATTAAAATATAAGTATCTATATATTGATACTACCTAAATTATTATTATCACATTAATGTTTTATTCAATAATCATGTTATAACGTAACTAATAATAAATATATATATATATATATATATATATACTATTAACCTAAATTTTTATTGTATATTAAGCATAATTAATTTTTTTTAAATTAACATTACATATTTATAGATCCATAACGTATATAGGAAAAAAATTTCTATTATAATTTAATTAATCAAATCAAATATAAATTAAATTAAATTTAGATTAAGTTCGAACCAACTCAAATAACCCAAAAAAATCAAGTTAGATTTTAACATTACATATTTATAGATCTATAACATATATAGGAAATAAATTTTTATTGTAATTTAATTAATCAAATCAAATATAAATCGAATTAAATTTAGATCAAATTAGAACCAGTTTAAATAACAAAAAAAATCAAACTTGGTTGAGCTAAGTTCGAATAGGCTTATTAGCATGAAATAAATATTTTAAAAAAACTATAATACATAAATGTTACAATTTACATACTAAGTTAAAAACTCAAAATTAGATAAATATATTTCTTCTTAATTCTTAATTGACTCAATTTCTCAATTTTCTACCTCTCTATTAACCAACATCAGTCGCATCTCCAACAATAGCACTACGTTCGGTATTATTTCACTTTTCTTAGCTACTTAAGAACAAAAAGATAATGTTGCCTGTGTATGAAGCCTTTGATGATATTTCATCTTTGATTTATTTTATTGATAAAATGTTGAATTTCGATGAAAATGAAGTTTTTCATTTAGTGTTTTGTTTTAGGTTTGGATCCTCTAATGAGCAAACTTATTTACCAATCCATATTAAATTCTTAATCTAAACCATTTAATGTATTTAGTTTTATATAAGATATTAATATTAACCTGTTAATAAATTTTTTATATAAAATCATTTATTTACTTTTATTTTTGCACATGTAACCTACCTTATTTTCTGTCAAATTCATTTTGCAATCTATTATAATGATTTCTTCGTTTTTCTTTATTCAATAAGAGAGAAGATATAATAATGTTTGATGTCAGAATAATAAAAAATAATATTTTTGGCATGAAATTAAACTAAACCAACGACTAAACCTAAAATAAAACAAGTTAATAGACATTTATTTAATACAAATATTAATTCTTTAATTGTAAATTTTAAAATTTGTATTAAGAGTGTATAAAATATTAGAGGTATTTATGATCAAATTATAAACTTTTGGCATATACTTGACAAACGATTAAAAGTCATTAATTATGATAATTTAATGCATAAAAACGGAGAAACTAACAATAAATATTAACGATCAACACTCTTATCCCCTTAACTTTTTATAAAAATAAATTTGTTAATGTCATGTTAGAGTATCTCCAAATGAAGATCACTTTATATTATAGAAAGCAAAAGGCAGAAAAATCCAAGCGACTATCTTCTCACATCTTGTTCTGTTTTACGTTTGCAATGCAATATGATGTGACAAAAGCAAAGTGTTTGCCTCCTGCCATGACTTATTGCTAGACATTTTATGTTTACTTCTCTTTGATTATCGGTTGGTAGAAAAATTAATATGAACTCTTAAATAGGAAAAAAATATACAATAATAGAAGCACAATCAGTATTTATCTTTATTGTTGATAGCTAATGTTGAGAAGCCAACATTACATACTGTGCATATTGATGCAGAAAATTATTAGGATGCTATGAATAACTCATCTATATCATATCTACATGCAATAGATGCGTTAAATAAATTAAAATAACTCAATTTACTAAATTTAAGCTTATTTTATGTAAGTTATAATCATTTAATTTTTTTAAATTTTAAGTCGATCAAATTAAGTTCAATTTATTTTTAAATAAGTCAAGTTAAATAACTTATGAATCAAAAATGAAAAAAAAAATTAAAAAAATATGTATAATTTTATTTAAACACAAAAATATTAGTATAAATATTATATTTTAATTTTATTTTTGTAAAATAAAAAAAATTATTTTAACTACAAAAATGTCATCATTATCAAATGCATTTTATTAAATAAACTTACAAGCTACTATGAGCTAACTCATTTGAGATAATGAGCCAAGTGAATTGAACTTTTTCGATGATGAGAATAATATATCAATTTTAAATAAATTAAATTAAACTAAGTTGCTAATTTCACACCATTAAACTATTGGAAAAAAAAAAAGAAGTTCAAATGTTCTTAAGGATGTTAATGATTACATCACTGGTAATGTAATGTAATCTAGTGTAACACATGCTAACATTAGAGCTACAACATCGATCAGAGCTATAATGTAATGCTCATTTTCAGGTACTTAGGTTTTGTCAGAATAACAATAATTTTTCAATCTTTGGTTGGAACAGAACCATCCTTCAGTTAACTAATAAACAAAACTAACTTTCCCACTATGACACCATTTTTTCACAGTAACGTAAATCTCTTCACAAGGGCTATCACATACATTTGTAGAGACAAGAGAATATTGTTCAGACGAATTAATATTCTATGTCAACTCGTAAACTAAACTAAGTACATGTCCCAAGTTGTTTTTTTTAGTTCAAACTATTAAGGTATAATTGGTATTATGTACTTTCAATATAGAGTATACAATGACTTAAGATATTTATCATTAATTATTAGTGAGTAAGTAAGTTTGTTACTAATCCGTTAGTGAGCTTACAACTTGTTTTGCAATAACTAGTATAAATAGGATCTGGTACATAATAATCATCATCATCTAATTTGAGATCATTTTCTCATACACAACTCTCTCAGGTCTCTTTTCATTATTGTCGATCATTAATGCCTTGGTCTTGGTAAGTATATTAATTTAAATTAATCAATCTACATCTCCAATTCTACCTGTTACAGTTCTTCCTATTCCAAAATTTGAAGTTTGAACTCGTATGAATGGAACAATCAAATCTAGGTCTATGGATTAGTTGTAAGTAGTGTGCTATAGCATCTTCCATGAGTTGGAACTGCTGCACAAATGTGTCATGCCCTTATGGAGAAGTTATCAGGTTCTTCTCATGCTCAAGTCATGGATCTGAGGTAACAACTTCAAAAAATCTAAAAAGATGAATCTTCTATAGATAAGTATCTCCTTCGAGTTAAAGAAATTTTTGATGACCTTGTTGTCATAAGGGAAGTGATAGATGATAGAGATCTTAATCTGTGTTATACGAGGTCTGGATTCCAAGTACAATTCCTTTATCTCTTAACTTTCTTTTCATAAAGGTGCTCTTTGTTTTGATGATCTTTATAGCATGAATATATGCTTTAGCATCAAGCAGCTCAGCTTGAGTATCAAGCACATTTGGAACATATGTCAACTAATGTTGCCAAAGCTCCATCATCCTTTTTCTGTATCACAGAAACAACAACCTCAGGTTCAGAGAAATCAATGGAGTTTGCATAACTTTATGCAAACAAATGAGCAACAATTTTAGAACAAGAAGTCTTCCTATATTGGTTCATATGAGTCTAATAGATATCAGAATAAGAAGCCACAATATGGAGGAAGTTCCATCAAATGTCAAGTTTGTGTAAAACTTGGCCATGAAGCACAAAAATGCTTTCAACTTTGAAATCTATTGCTTAACGAGTTCGGCTCTCATACTCCTAGTGTATTTGTAGCTGATGCTAACACTCTAGAACCTTCATCTGATTCCTTTGGAATTGTGCACTGGCTGTTAGATTCATGAGCAACACATCACTTCACTGGTCATTCCTCAACCCTCAACAACTTAGTGCCTTACACTGGAAGAGAATCAATGATAGTAGGTAACAGTTCTATGTTGCCTATTCAAAATATATGGATTAGTTATGTTGAAGTAAATAAACATGTTTTGAAGTTGCATAAAGTCTTACATACTCCTAAGGTGTCTTTTAATATGTTATTAGTACATCAATTATGTGTTGATATTATCTTAGCATTAAGTACTCTACTAATGATTTTTCTATTAAGAAGGCCACGTAATGACAATTTTGGCTCCAGGGGTGTGACTAATGGATTATACACATTATTACAAAAAAAAGGTATTTAAATTGATATGTAAAGTCGATTTTTTCCAAAATCGACTTATAATGAATTTAAAGTCGATTCGGTATAGAACTGATGCTATGCACGTAGGACGTAGCATAGGTTGACGCGGTGAACCGACGCTACACACGTGGATAGCGTCGGTTCATCATATCAACTGACGCTACGTCCTATGTATATTTTTTTAATTAAAAAATACAGTTTAAAATTGAAATTATATAATACAATGTTTATTTTTTTTAGGTCAATTATTATTTTATTTGACTCTTTAAAATTTAATTTGAATATATATATATATATATATAGTATTTTTTTTTGAGACAATTGGTTTTTAAAATTATATAATTAATTTTGTGTATTTTTTTGGATATTTAATTTTATGTACGTACATACATGTACATCTTTATTTAATTTTGTGTACTTGTTTGGATATTATTTTAAAATTATTATTTTTTCATTTTTATACTATATATATTCAAATTAAATTTTAAAGAGTTCAAATAAAATAATAATTGACCTAAAAAACTTTTCCACTTTAAATTGCATTTTTTAAAATAAAAAAATACACGTAGGACGTAGCGTTGGTTGACGTGTTGAACCGACACTACATCCTACGTGTATTTTTTATTAAAAATGTAGTTTAAAATTAAATTTTTTTTTAGGTACAATGTTTTTTTAGGTCAATTATTATTTTATTTGACTCTTTAAAATTTAATTTGGATATATATATATATATAGTATAATTGTTTTTAGACAATTGGTTTTTAAAATTATATAATTAATTTTGTGTATTTATTTGTATATTATTTTAAAATTATTTTTTTCCTTTTTATACTATATATATGTATGTATTATATATATATATATATATATATTAATTAAATTTTAAAGAGTTCAAATAAAATAATAATTGACCTAAAAAAAATTCAATTTTAAACTGCATTTTTTAAAATAAAAAGCTACATGTAGGATGTAGCATCGATTGACGTGTTAAACCGACTCTATCCACGCATATTAATCCATTTCTCTTCTCTCTTATTCACCGGAATTTCTTTTTCAATTTGTGTAGCAACAACTTCAAAACCGAGTTCACCCTCCACTCTTTCTCATTTTCTGGCCACCTCTGACTAGCATTTTCAATGTCGTTTTATGGGTTATATTCCTCTTCTTATTATCTTTCAGATCCCCTATTTTTTTGAGCAAAATACTCAAATTTTTAATACCCATTTTCTCACTTATTCTCCTTACAAAACACTAATTTTTTTATTCATTTCTTTCATTTAGTCACTTGATTTACTCTTGTAAGTATTTATATTAATCTTACGTACTTACTATTCAATTTTCTTTATTTATGTATGTTTTGTATTATGCTTGTTACTATATGTTTGGTTTATTTTCTGTGGAAATAATATCTAGATGTTGTGGGTTTGAGGGACTATAATATTTACCGTACATGGATAAATTTATTTACATATAAATAATTATATTTTATTAAGTAAAAGTAATACAATTGTAAAATGATTAAAATGATAAATGTTTGTATTATGTATGATTTAGTATATATTCTAATAATTAGGGGATTTATATATAATAATACTTGAAATATATTGATTAGATATATAATTAATATGTTTAATTAATGTCATTAATAGAAAATGGACAAATTTTGGATGTCAAAGTGTAGAATTAAGCAGGACTACATTTCTAAAGTTGAAAGTTTCATGGAATTTGCTTGTAGAAATAGTAATAATGGAATTAATATGATTCGATGCCCATGTGTTAAATGTAAAAATGAGTAATTTCATGAAGTTGACGAGGTTAAGTATCACCTTATCCGTAGTGGTATTCTTTTGAGTTATAAATGTTGGTATTATCATGGAGAAAATATTGATAATACTCATGGGGAAGAGATAAATAAGAATGTGAGTGGATTACATACACCTTATCATAATGTACAGACAGAAAATATGTTTCATGGTGTTGAAGATGAACTACATGAGGATGATCCCAAAACTTTTAAAAAACTTCTAGAAGTTGCCAAAAAACCGCTGTATCCAAAATGTAAGAAATACAATAAAATGTCGAGATTGGTTCATTTGTACAATGTGAAGGCAAAACATGGTTTTTCTGACAAGGAATTCACAAAATTACTAAATCTACTAGTTGATATGTTTCCTGAGGGTATTGAATTGTCATCTTCAATGTATGAAGTGAAGAAATCTCTTAGTCGATTTGGCATGAAATATCATAAGATTCATGCTTGTCCAAATGATTGAATTCTTTATAGAAAAGAATATGAGACATTAGATGATTGTCCGATGTGTAAAGAATCGAGATGGAAGCATGGTACAAATGAGACAACACATAAGAAAGGCGTGCCCGCAAAGGTTCTTTGGTACTTTCCTCTGATTACTCGCTTTCAAAGGTTGTTAAAAAGTAAAGAGACATCAAAGATGTTGAATTGGCATTCAGATAATCGATCTGATGATGGGGTGCTACGTCATCCTTGTGATTCTCCAAATTGGAAAGTAGTAGATAATTTATCTCCTCAATTTGCATCTGATCTGCGCAATCTTCGTCTTGCCATTGATGCTGATGGAATTAATCCATATAGTTCCCTTAGTAGTAGATATAGTTGTTGCCTAGTAATTATGGTAACATACAAACTTCCTCCCTGGTTGTGAATGAAAAAGAAATTCATGATGTTAACATTATTGATTTCAGGATCGAAATAACTCAGTGTTGATATTGATGTATATTTGTAGCCTCTGATAGATTATTTAAAGACATTGTGGAATGATGGTGTAAATGTTTACGATGCACATAAAGAAGAACACTTTAACTTAAGGGGGTTCTTTTATAGACAATTAATGATTTTCTTGCCTATGGAAACTTATCAGAACATGCAACAAAAGGTTACAAGGGATTCCCTATATGTAGTGATGAAACTTCTACAACTTATCTTGTTCACGAACGAAAGATGTCTTATAGAAGACATAAGTTTAGATACCAAAAGAAACTGTTCGATGGTGAAGAAGTTCATGATCATGCATCCCGACGTGGTGTTGAGATATTAAGGTAATTGAATGGTATGATATTTGATGAGCGAAAACCGACATCGCCGATTCTTGCCAATACTTTGGTTTTAATATTTATAAAACTCTCGCAAGTGCACGAATCATTTCGAAGAAAATGATAAGTATACTCCCAAGGTCGATCTAAGGAAGGAATGTATGTGGTTTTTAATTTATTATTCAAACTTTTAAAAACGAAATTAAATCCTAAACATCCTGTCACGATAGTTTGGTTTTTGTGTTCCTAATCTAATAACATAAAATAAACATATATACAGATTAATTAAATATAATCTAATAACATAAAAATAAACATAGATACAAATTCAATAAATAATTATCTAAAAATAAACATATATACAGATTCAATAAATATTCATGCAAATTTTTAGCATTTATATTAGCGGAGTATTTATGGATGTAATAACTAAATTAATTATGCTTGTTCATATTAACTAGGTTATTAAAGATATAAATTGATATTTTATTGATTCTCTCTTTTTTATATAAATACCACATTTGGTGGGGTTAGATATTCTTTGTTAACTAAACAAATCAATTAACACCTATGGGTGGGGTTGATAACTAATATGCTTAATTAAATTAATTCCTTTTTCTAAGAGATTGAAAATGAACCATTTAAATGCCACCTTTGGTGGGGTTAGACAATTTAAACATTATTCAAGGTGTCCAAATTAAACATAAGAATTTAATTATCCGAGTACTAACTTTCAAGTTTTAAAACCACTATTGAAAACATGTTGTCAATATATTTTCACATAATAATTCTTATAAAAACTTTCGAAATAGAGTTTCACTCTAACTACCGGGCGATTGTAACAACAAATAAAAGAGCACTACTCTAAATTAGACCGGATAACTAAACCTTAAAATCTAATTTTCAGTTTTAAGTTTGTAATGAAAAATAATATATTTCTCTCTAACATTCTTAATATAAAATCTTGAATAAAAACAAAATCAATTCATTTTAGAGATTTTTACCTATTTAATATTTCGCAAGCATAACAACGTTGTTATTACATCATATTTACTAAACAGCCAGCATAGTTAAATTTAACCACAGACAAGTTGAATATAACATGTAAGAATAAAGCATAAAAATAACTGTAAAGAAAATAAAATCCTTACAGAACTTTGACGCTATTCCTGTAGCTGGAAAACCTCCGAGCGGAATTTGCACTTCCATATATTGAATCAAAAATCTAAATTATTACAAAAACATTACAAGTTCCTCTCAAAAAGAGAAGAACTCTAAACCTAAGAGAATTGAACTAAAAACTAAGAGAAAAACTAAGAAAAGCTTAGAAACTAAGAAAGAAACTAAGAGAAACTAAAAACTAAGAAATGAGAGAAAGAAAGAAGAGAGAAGTGAGTTTTGAAGGTGTGATTTGAAGTGAAGGGAAGGGGGGTATTTATAGGTGAGGATGGAGAGAAAAAATGAGTAAAAAAATGTTAAAAAAATATTAAAAATGTAAAAACGCGTATTGGAATTGCTGATGTCATCAATGACGTCAGCATGACGTCACAGGGGCTGCTGCACGTGAAAAATGGGGCGAAAACGCGTTGAACGCGCGGTGGGGCTGCTGCTGGGCGCTGCGCGCGCGCGCTGGGGCTGTCGCTGCGGCTGGGCGCTGGGGCGCTGGGCTGCGGCGCGCGATTTCCGTCTTTTTGACATTTTTGACCTTTTCGACCCATTTCGTCCGATTTTTCCATGTTTGTTGACCTTTTCTCACTTATTTATTGATATATTTGTGATGTATTGCTTCAAGTATTCCTTTTTGAGTCTTTAAATTGCGTTTTTAAGCCAAAATTCCTGAAAAACAATAAAAATACCCGTGATTCCGAAAAAGATAAATTTATATAAATATATGATAAAACATATAAATATATATATTTTTAATCAATTAATGTACATAAAATCATGGTTATTTTAGTGCTTTTTGAGCACTCATCAATATTCAAACGATATGGAAATATGAAAAACAAACTCACTAATGTAGGGAAACAAAAGAGGTCAACTAATGAAATAAGTAAAAATGAAAAAGTGTTTGAATCAGTATACCATGGTTGTTGGAATAAAAAATCAATATTTTGGGAATTACCTTATTGGAAAGACCTACACATTCATCACATCTTAGATGTCATGCACATTGAGAAAAATGTATGTGAAAGCTTGATTGGTACTTTACTTATATACCTAGAAAAACAAAGGATGGAATTAAAGCAAGACTGGATTTTAAAAAATTAATCATACGACCTAAATTGGCACCAAGGGTGGAAAATGATAAGAATCAAACATACTTACCACCAGCATCATATACAATGTCAACAAAAGAGAAGGATGTGTTTTGTAAATTTTTGGAGGGTGTGAAAGTTCCTGATGGTTACTCATCTAACATAAGAAATTTTATGTCTATCACTGATAAGAAACTTTATGGATTGAAATCACATGATTATCATATCTTAATGCAACAATTATTACCAGTTGCTATTAGATCAATTCTTCTAAAACTTGTTTGATTATTAATAATTCGTCTTTGTTCATTCTTCAATACAATATTCAAGAAATCTATATCAATTGGCGAGTTAAACTCTTTACAGAAAGATGTTGGAGAGACTTTGTCTAATTGAAAAATATTTTCCTCCTTCTTTCTTCGATATAATGATTCACTTGTGTGTTCGTTTAGTTCGAGAGATTCAATTGTGTGGTACTACTTACTTAATTTGGATGTATCCTTTTGAGAGATATATGCAAGTCCTTAAAGGATATGTAAATAATAGAAATCGACCTGAAGGATGCATGGTGGAACGCTACATTGCTGAAGAAGCCATTGAGTTTTGTTATGAATACTTTAATGGTTGCACTAAAATTGGGAATCCTATGCATAAGTTGTTCTTAGAATGTCATATGATCCAAGTAGGTAACCCTATGCTTGGTGGAAGTAAGAAATTTTTTATTGATCGCACTCGATAGGAAAAGGCACACCGAATCATTTTGGTAAATAATAATGAGGCACAACCTTACATAGAGTAAGTGACGTTTAACCTCTCCATTTATATAAAAATTATTTTTTATTTAACTATTAATGATGATATTTACATCATATATCTTTAATAACATTACAGGATGCATTTAAACTTATTGAAGATCGATCCTCGTTATAAAAAAAAGGAGAAAAATGGTTGTATGATGGACATAAGCGAGAGTTTATTAATTAGTTTTGCAACCATGTAAGTGTCACAAAAAAATCATGTATGTTCCTAGATCTATGTAATGTTTTAAAACTTTGCTTTAAACACATTTCATGTTTTTGTATACATAGATTTGAGATGAACTCAAGAAACTCATTCATAAAATAACATAAAGTTTAGAATGGCTTGCACATGGTCCAAAATTTGATGTCAAATCATTTTCTAGTTTCACAATAAATGGATCGAGGTTTACGACTCAAGCTAGAGACAAAGTCTGAGTAAATCATAATAGCGGTGTGAAGATGGTTGCACAAACTATGCAATTTTTCAGTTCAAAAGATGGTAATCCTGTACTTTCTGATAGAACATATTATGGTATAATTCAAGAGATTTGGGAATTGGATTATGAGGTCTTCCATGAAACAATTTTCTTGTGTGATTGGGTAGAAGATTTTATCAATGTTGGATATAAAATAGATGATTTTGTATTTACCCTTGTAAATTTATCCAAGATAAGTTACACTGATAATCCTTTCACGTTAGCACTTCATGCAAAATAAGTATTTTACGTGAGAGATCAAATTGACACGAGATGGTCTGTTGTGTTAACGCCTCCACAAAAAGAGTTTTACCATTGTGATGCTTTCGAAGATGACAACCCTATGCTTGATACATTAACCAATATTAGTAATTTCTCAAACAAATTGCCTAATGTATGTGATGATCTAGTTGATGACGATGATTCTTCGTCATGGGCTCGAAGTGATTGTGAAGGAATATATGTATAAGATGAACAACCTAATTAAACATAACGTATGTTCTATATTGTTGTAATAACTCTTGGATGTTTATATATATGTATGTTCCTAAAATTTTCAATTAATTTATATTTCTTCATTCTTTGCAGATATTTCATGGATCCTCGGGTAACAGAGCTTGTAGATCCAAATGATCCATGGGGGCATTTGAAAAGAAGGGGTTGGGCAAATAGACTTGATGCTCCACTTAACCCAGATGATAGAGTACCTGTTCTATTTGATACTACTGGTAATCCAATAGGGGAAAATGGCCAATAATTGAAATCCTATATTGGTAGACTTGTGAAGTCCAATATACCAATCAATATAAATAATTGGACTCAGGTTGACGAAGATGAAAAGTTCAAAATATGGAAAACCATTTGTGTAAGTCTCTTATATTTTATAATCAATTACATACATTATATCTTTTTTGTATTATATCTAATCTTTTGTAGTGTGTTTTTACAGAATCGTTACAAATTCGATGACATTTGGAAAAGCAAGTGAATACAAGACTTCCAGATTGGCAAGAAATTATGTGTTTCCATATTTGGAACCACTTGATGAAGTAGAGCTCTACAAAATCCCAGAAGGACACCCTTGGATTACACCTCAAGTTTGGAAAAACTTCATGGATTATAGACGTACAGATGAATTTCAAATTATTAGTAAAGAACATTAGAATATACAAATGCATAACATTTTTCCTAACCGTACTGAGAGGTCTTCAAATCCTGAAGTTAGATATAAAATGGTATTATTAATTTGTGTTAATTTATAAATATTTTTATATTTATTTTCCTCAATTTAATTTTATGTCATGGTTAATAAATTTTTCATAATTTATGTAGGAAGCTGAATTGGGTAGACCGATTACCCGAACTAAATTGTACATAAAAACAAAGACTCCCAAAACGAAGAAGTCAAGACCAATGACTAAGCGAGAAGAACAACAACTAAATAAGTTGGCTAGTAATTTCGGTTGACACAAATTCCATATGATTTTTAATAATTGATGTAATAATGCATGATACGTTTGTGTGCTTTATTATTTGTAGAGAGTTGTTCAAGAATAAATATCTAGGGGTGAAATAATTGAAGAGCCTGGGAGAGATGCTATATATCATGAATTCGGACGCGAGCATCCTGATCATGTTAAGGGAGGTAGCCAATATAATGGTTATATGGAGTATTTTAACATTCCAAAACAAAAACCTTAGACGGTCAGTAAGGAGAAGTACACTAAAATTGAAAA
The DNA here is from genome assembly GCA_037013495.1 of Hippophae tibetana. NCBI lineage: Eukaryota > Viridiplantae > Streptophyta > Magnoliopsida > Rosales > Elaeagnaceae > Hippophae > Hippophae tibetana. The sequence continues at coordinate 78,442,602 of CM072812.1, read as the reverse complement.
AGAACTCAACTCATTTAAGGCCTCAATGTTAAGTGAGATTGCCACTATAAAAGAATATCAATCATAACACATGTTAGGCATGACATCATTCTACAATCATAGCATATCATATTGGCCAAGCATGCAACCATCCATGCCAGGCATGCCACTATCTATGATAGGCATGCCACCCATGCAATCTCATGGCACTCAAACTATATCCAGTATGGGATATAATCATCCTATTGGCCCTCCATATATGCCAGGAATGCATATGCAATCAAGTAGTGGTTCATTTTATCCAATGCAATCTTTGCATTCTTACCATCAATCACATCACGATGAACGTTTTGGTGAGAATGTACATCTAATAACCACCCCACATGGGAGTCCTCCTCTATTTGATGAATCATATATGGTAAGATTTTAATTTCTGGTGTAGATAATCTATTATTTTTATTTCTTATTATATGTTTTATTTATTATATATAACACTTAAATTTTTTACAGAATATTAATTTTTTGTTGAAACATCCTTCATCAACGGACTTTGTTGCTATTGGAACGATACAACAATTGAGTGATGATCAGATGATTCATAATCAATATTTTCCTAATCATTGACAAATAGTAATTAATCAATCATTGCTCCATAATTTTCCACTACATGTGCTTTCTGATGCTACCACAGTCCAAGAGGCATTTGGACAGTATGTGGCTTGGTCGTTGATTCAAGTTTTTCTAAATTTTGACGTGGTACTATTTTTTAACTTAAAAGATAACACTTGTTTACTACTATTATTTTATTATATCTTTTATTGTTACTAACATACATAATAATTTTTCTTTAGTCTATTATACTAGAACTCTTAAATGTGGCACATTTAAGAGATACGAAGCAAGTATTTTGTGCTAAATCTATGTCTAGTGGCCAATCATCGTGCACTAAGTCATTCAAGAAGAAGCCTTGGAAAAAGTATAGTTATGATTATGCTTTAAACTTCAGTAGAAATCTTGGCACTTTGATGACTATTGTTGCGAGGGAATCTAGTATAAATGATGGATGGACTATGCCACTTCCTATAGAAATCTTTGGTGTAGACCTCGACCAAACTTATATATCGATCGAGTACATATTACAACTATTTGAATATCAAATGATCGATTTAAGTATAATTCAAGTGTGGACAAGGTGAGTCCTCAATCTATTCATTTTCTTTCATTTATGTAGAATATATATAATTATATTTATATTATCTAATTACTTGTATATATTTCTTTTATATAAGGCATGTTATTATTACTTCAACATAATCACTCATCATATTTAGCAATTTTCTATGATTCTTCATATGTCAATCAATATCAAGAGAAAGATGTTAGCATCAAAGCTAAACAATTATGTGATAAGACATTAACGCTTAATAGAAATCAAAAGTTGATAATCCCTTAGCCACTAAGGTTTGAAGAAGGCCAAGATCATTAGATGTTGGTAATCCTTGATTTGTTCAATAATCATGCTGGGTACTGTGACTTAGCTTTTATAGAACTGAGTAAAGATACAAAAGCAGTTGTTGAAATGTAAGAGTTATAGCTAGCTATTGGTTTCTTCTATTATTTTTTGTAATATTTAATAAAAAAAACTAACAGTTTTAAACCTTGATAGGGCATGGAAGCTGTGGAACAAGTTTAGGGGCATTACCCTTAAAAAATCTCATAAGCTTATATGGAAAAAAGTTATGGTATGTACAAGAAAATATTAATAATTTTATTAATTTTACTTTTGAATAATAAAAATGTTCGAATATGGAAAATCATGTACACTTGTTTTTTGTAGGTTCACAACAAAATAATAGAGTCATGTGTGGTTATTATGTCATGAAGTTTATGAGCAAAATCATCACAAATATCAAAATTCCAATTGATGATGTGATAATATCTTTTACCCATATACAATTTTTTTTAACATATTTGAGTTATTTTTGTGAATATATGAAATTACATTCTTATTTTGATTTTAAATACATGTAGTTCTTTGGTTGGAACAAGATGGGCTATGACCATCAAATTTTTGATGATTTACTAGAGAAATGGGCAAAACACATGGTTCAAATTATATCATCACAAGAAGAATCGGGAGAAGATTCTAATGATCTTGAATAGCATATGACAACATAACAGTAAATTTTTTAATGATTTAATTTCTCTATTCCTGTGTCTGAAGTCCCTTGTTTGATGGATGTTTTTTTTATGGATGGTTATGTGCTCATGTATTTAAGGGAATGCATTGTTTTATGGACCTATTTTTTGCCCAAACTTCATCTCTTCTCTCTTGCCTACTTTCCTTATGATAACATCATGGTAGCACTTTATTAATCATTTGTCTATAAATATGAAGCTATCTGGAATCTCTGCTGGTATTTTTAATGCTATAATGAGCTCTAAATATGAAGTCAGGTGTAACTCTTATTTTGTTACTTGGCTTGTATGTATTTTGGTGCCCATAAACGTATTACAAAATTGTTTCATACATTTAAGGGCACCAAAACTCATACAAGCCAAGTAACAAATCAGAGTTACACTTGATTTCATATTCAAAGCTCATTATAGCATTAAAAATACCAACTTGATTCCAAATAACTTCATATTTATAGACAAAAGATTAATAAAGTACTAATATGAGTTCGAAGGGATAAGGTTATTATTATATCACTCGAATGTCACTGTGGTAATCTATTTTTGATGATTTACAAGAAGAATGGATAGAACACTTTGTTCAAACATCAGGAGAAGAATATAATTTTGAATAACATAGGACAACACCATGGTAATATTCATAATGATTTAATTTCTTCATTCATATGTCTCTGAAGTTTAGACTGCTTGTTTGATGGATGTTTATGTACTCATGTATGTATGGGAATGAATTGTTATATGGACCAACTGTTTTTTGCCCAGTTTCCTTGTCACAATGCTGGTGATTCTAAGCCAACCAAGCTTGCTCGCACAATCCAATTACACTTTGACGACATTATTTTATTTGTAATTTAAGTTAACTATATATATATGTATTGTATATACATTATTTGTTTTTGTAATAAATTTAATTATCAAGTAATTATTTATATTTAAATTTTCAATTATTTTTATTATTATTTATATTTTGATTTTTTATGTTATATTAAATACAGGTGAGTAGAGTGAAAAATGAGAATAAAAATAAAAAAAATCAATACATGTAGCGTCGGTTCATACGTTGAACTGACTTTAATAGTCCATTTTGTAGTAGTGACACACTTCAAGGAAGGTCCATACGTCAAGCGAGCAGACCAATTACTTTTTTCTCTCAAGCTTAGATAGGTATTGCTTCATGTGATATATGACGTGCTTGACAGGCTCATCCTTCTTTTAAAACTCTTGAGAGTTTAATAAAATAGCCTATGTTATCTAGTATAACTGTTAATAATATAACTTTTTTGTAAAGTGTGTCCATTTATAAATAGTCATAAACTATCTTTCAATGATACACATGTAAGAACCTTTAATCCATTTGATCTCTTGATATGGTCATTGGGACCTCTCATGTGTATGCTCTGATTGAAGGTTTATGTGGATGTTCTTCTTGCATACCAAAGATGAAACTCTTTTTTTTGTCTTTTATGACTATGGTGGAAATAAATTTCTCTACTAAGTTGAAGAATGCACAGACAGATGCTATAGTGAATTCAAGTTCGTTGATACTCATCTTGGCCATTTGAGACTTAATCATATGGCTACTTGTCCATAAACCTAAGAATAAAATAGTGTAGTGGATTCAGGAAATATAGTAGTTGAAAAAGGCTTACACTCATGTTACAAGCTTATGTCCCAACAATATTTTGGATACATGCATTCAGTTCATCTAACACACACAAGTTACTTCCTAGGTCTGTAGCATGTGTGTTCCGAAGGGTACATGTGTTATGAATTTGTATCTAAATGTCTTTATACAAGTAGACATGTCATTTCCAATTAGTCATCTTTTTCTTTTGATGCTCACAATCCTATTTCTGGTTCTCAACCTACCTTTGAGCCTATTTCTTTTTTATGCCACCTATTTTACCCCTATAACATCTTAGTCTTGTCCACCTCTATTTGGTCCTTTTCCTTCCTCAACTTCTCATGAATCCTCATTTTTACCTTCACCATCCTCTTTGATTCCATAATCCACACAACCTTATTTATCTTCATCACCCTCTCTTCTTTCTTAGTCTTTGGCTCCTTCGAATTCTTCTTTACAATTTGCTTCACCATAAAAAATTCATCCTATGCTCATAAGAGTAAAGGGAGGCATTCATAAACCTAACCTACGTATATCTCTAATGCATTCACCACAAAGGTCATACTTCTTGAACCTTTTTTCTATAAAAAGTCCAAGGATATCCCTAAGTAGGATGTTTCTATGAGAACTAAGTATGAAGCATGCCTTCATAATCACGCATGGACTTTATTTCCCCTCCCACCTACGAAGAAAAAAATTGGTTCAAGATGGGTTTATAAGGTGAAATTTTTTCCTTATCATTCACTCGACAAGTACAAATGAAAGGTAGTTATTAAAGAGTACCATCAGGAGTATGTCATAGATTACAAGGAGACCTTTTCTCCAATTGTCAAACCTTAGACCATAAGAGTGGTGTTAACTCTGACTATTTCTTATGATTGGGAAATCAAACAAATTGATGTCAACAATGCCTTTTTAATGGTGATCTTGAAGAGACGGTTTACATGGAACAACCACTTAGTTTTGTGGATTCCTATTAGCTCAATCTAGTGTTCTAACTCAAAAATCTCTCTATCTAAAACAAGCCCTTAGAGCCTGGTTTCACAAGTTGTGATCAACTTTTGTTGGTTTGGGTTTTACAAGCTTAAAGGTAGATACATCTATGTTCATTTCTTTTACACCCCAATGCATTACTATCTTACTTGACGATAGAGATGAAAAAGTGGTGACTGGTATTGACTCAACCTATCTAAAGGAACTCATTGATCTATAAGATCTTGTCAATCTCCAATTTGTTTGCTCTATGTTGGCTTACATCTTTCACAACATACATACATTAAAGATCTTCTACATAAGGCAGATCTTGAATCGGTTAAACCCCTTAGTACACCTATGGTTTATAGGAAGATCCTTTTAAGGCATACTGGTAATCCACTCACAAACCTTACATTTATAGAGTTTAACAAGAGATCTGCAATATTGTATAATGACAAGACCAGAAATTGCAAACTCAGTTAATAGGTTGTGCCAGTTTTTGTGTTCCCTAACTGAGGAACACATGAAAGTTGTCAAACTAGTGCTAAGGTACCTTAAGGGTACAATAGCTCATGTTATTCTCTTGAAAAAGTCTAAAGTGTTGGGACTGATTTGTTTTTTTATTCAGATTGGGCATATTGTCCAAATGATAGACGTAACACTAGTTGTTATTATCTATACTTGGAGACAATTTAATGTCATGGAGTGCTATAAAACAAAAAAAAATGTGGCTAAATCCTCTACAGAGGTAGAGTACAGGGCATTAGCACTAGCTTATACTGAGGTGTTGTAGTTACAATCATTACTCTCAAAATTACATTTAAAAATAGCTCATATACCTATCCTATACTATGACAACGTTACCACTAAATAGCTAGCCTCAAATCCTATCATGCATACTAGAATGAAACATGTGGAAATGACTTTCATTTTCTTAGAGTTTTAGTAGTGGAAGGAAAACTTGATGTAAAATGCACACTTTTGAAGATCAACTAGTTGATATCCTTACAAAACATTTACCAAATGCTAAGTTTTCTTCTTTAAAATCTAAACTGATGATGATTCCGTCTCTTTTAGTTTAATGGGGCTATTAAGGTGTATTTAGTATTATGTATTGTCTATGTAGAGTATACAATGCCTGAATGTATTTATCATTACTTAGTCAGTAAGTAAGTTTGTTACTAAGCTATTAGTGAGCTTAAAGCTTGTGTTATAACTAGTAAAATAGTATCTTGTCCATAATAATCATTATATATTATGAGATTATGCTCTCATACATAACTCTTTCAACTCTTTTTTCATTATATTGGGTGTAGGGAGTAGGGGTTGGAAATTAAATCTTGGACTTTTGGCCAAAGATACCATAACTTTATCAATTTGACTATTAAGGTGGGGACGTATATATCCTAAGTTAAATGTTACATTGTATAGTAAAAACTAATAGCTCGCCATACTTCTAATAAAGAAACAACTTACCACATCACTAAGACCTCATTTCAATCATGTCATATGGGTAAGAGTTTTTACATTAAATTTAACATGCCCCTCAACGAGAAGCTTGGACCTCTAGTTGAACTGGCTTGATCGCAAGATTTACGTCAAGAAATATAATTGACACATGAATTGTGTGCAATGAATATGCAAATATACATATCGCAACAAATAATATAATGATAAGAAAATATCATTCCCACAGAGATTATATTATTATAAACTAATTTTTAAAATAAAAAAAATCAATTTTTTTATATTTTAAAAAAGTAAAATTAAAAGAACTAAAAATAAATAATAATAATTAATTAGATTAGATTTAGTAACTAAGAAAATATCTATGAATACTTAATCTTTCAATTTTCTAAACATGTAAATCACTGAAATTCTTTCAATATAATTATCAATTAATTACATGACCAATTGAATTTAACCTAACACGTATTTCTCTCTCAAGTAAATTATACAATATATAGTAATTAGCCTAATCACACTCTCATGTCAATTAAATTACATACTAATTAAGTTCATCAATTATGGATCACATACATAAGAATCATACATCTTATTAGATTAGGGATTAAATATAGCTCAGGTAGAATCTGGACCGTTAGATTAACTTCAAATCAAAGGTTAAGATGAAAAAGAGAAAAATGAACAATGCTAGCCAATAAGAGAGTGGCATATGGCATGCAGGGTTTATTGGGAAAATCAAAGTGTTACACGTGGTGGAAGGACTGGTCTCAGTCAATGCACGCTAATTCAACAGCTTGTGGCGCAAAGTGATTCAATGTTACGGATGGCATGGTGCAAGGGTGGAATGAATTAAGGAATCAGGTGAAGTTGCGTGGTGAGAGCGTTAACCAAGTGCTTAACTCAGAATGAATGACATGTTGACACGTGTTATGATGCTTTGTCACTAGGAATACACAATGTTGCATGATTAACCTTCTCTGATTGCATGACATCCATATGGCTTGCTCCGTCTACTTCACTACTTGTGTGGCATCCATATGGTAGCTTCTGATTGGTGCTAGGTTAAAAATTCATAAAAAATCCCAAAAAATTTCAAAAATTATATTTTCATCCCTTTTTAGTAGAAAGTTTATATTTTAATATTTTTAATTCCAAAAATACTACTTATTAAATAAAATGAGCAAATATTAAGTAAAAAATGCATTGATAACTCTATTTTCATAGAGTCATCAAAATATAATAATAATCGTTATGTCATTATGGAAATACCAAAGAACACCTCGATCTATTTTCTTCAAATTAGAATACCTCATTTTTTTCTTTTCTTTGCTGCTTTATGCAAGGAAGCTTTCACAATCCTACATACGCTACTCTATAAACGGACAGAAGATGAGACAATTTTCTTATTATTCATGGTTGAATTCATTTATGGATTTAAATGTGAGTGCTTATTCCTTGTTCAACACAAGTTGAGTCAATGCCACATGGCACAACATGATTCGTGCTTATGGATGGCGTGGTGCACTAGTGGAATGAATTGATGAATCAAGTAAAGCCGAGTGGCGAGAGCATTGACCAAACACCAAACATAGAATGAACATCGTGCTGACACGTGGCATAACACTGCATGATTCACCTTTTCCAATTGTGTGGCATCCATGTGGTGGCTTTTGATTAATCATGCGTTAAAAATTCATAAAAAAATCCAAAAAAATCTCAAAAATTATATTTTCACCCTTTTTTCACTAGAAAGTTCATATTTTAATATTTTTAACCCTAAAAATACTACTTATTGAATAAAACGAGAAAATATTAAGTAAAAAATGAATTGATGACTCTACTTTCATAAAGTCATCACACCCTCAAACTTAACTATTTGCTTGTCCTCAAGTAAAGCCAAGTCCAACTAAATAAATGATATGGATAATATATTCATATATATATATATATATTAATACATGCATATTTAGCAAAAATTATACCTCCCAAAAGTCATACAATTCTATGACAAGGAGATTTACATATTCATGAATCAACTTGCAATCTTTTGAAAATTGATAATGGCATAAGGTTAATGTTGGAACCCAAGTGACACGGTACTTTCTCAAAGTGGATGTCCTCAATAATGAAAGGGATGTCAAAACTATCTAGATCTTTCAATTTCTGGGGTAGTTTTCTAGTAAGGATAACACTACAACCTTCAGTGAAGGTTATTGTTTCATTATCTCTAAACCTCATTTTCTTATACAGAATATCTTTTGGAAATTTGGCATAAGAAGGAGTTTGTTCGAGTGTATTTACAAATGATATGTTTATGTGCAATTTCTTGAAGATTTTCAAGAATTTTGAAAACTGTGTATCTCACTTTTGCATTTGTAGTATTTGAGGGAAATGAATAGTGGGTTTATAAAGGTTTTTTCTCTTTGGTTAAATTATTTCCTTTCCATTACTTTCTTTATCCATTAATCCCTAGCTCTCTTTATCCAGTAATTCCTCCCCATCCTCGTTAATTTTTGGTTCCTCCTTATCCTTTTTAGTCTCATGGGCCTTCTCATCCCTTTGAGTCTCATCTTTCTCCTTTAGAATTTTACCATGCCATTAAATTTAAATGAATATCTAACTTCAATAAACAATTTGAGATGTAGATGAGGATCTTCTATTAGTAATTTGCTAAATTATCCAATTGTAATACTTGAATTCATCCTTTCCAACGTAGGTATTGCATATTCATTCATAGCTCTATCTCTATCATCTATTAAAGGTATATGGTTAATCAAATTTAACTTATTATTGTTTATTTCCAATGGATTAGCCATTTCTTCTACTTGGGTGACAACTTGTTGTTTTCTTATTGATCTCAAAGTACGTTCAATTTCGGAATCTAAATGAAAAAAATTTCCCTTATGAACTCTGCTCATGCAATAAACTCAAATGTGTTTCTAATAGTATTAAAGGAGATGTCTAAGTTTAAAATAAAAAAAAATTAAAAATAGATAATTAAATAAATTAATTAAAATTATGAAAAATAAATAACTAAAACAAATAAATAAATAACTAAATAAACTAAATAAATTAAAATTAAAATAAAGAAAAAATAAATAAAAAAAATAAAAATTAATTTCTAATACTTATAATCCTTGGCAATGATGCCAAAAATTTGATCGACACATGAATTTTGTGCAATAAATACACAAGTATACGTATCGCAACAAGTAATATAATGATAAAAAATATCGTTTTCACAGAGATTATATTATTAGAAACTAATTTTTAAAACAAAAAAAATAAAAATAATTTTTTTTCTTCTGTTTTTATATAATATGAAAGAAAAATTAAAAGAACTAAAAATAAATAACAATAATTAATTAAATCAAATTTGATAACTAAGAAAAATATATGAAAAAATATCTAGGAATTCTTAATTTCTCAATTATTTAATAATGTGAATAACAAAAATTCCGCCAATATAATTATCAATTAATTACATAATCAATTGAATCTAACCTAGCATGTATTCATCTTTCAAGTAAACTACACAACATATAGTAATTAACCTAATCACACTCCCATGTCAATTAAATTGCATACTACTCATTAAATTCATCAACTATGGATCACATACATAAGAATCATATATTTTTGCCTAAAAACTATGCATGTTATTTTATTAAGACAAACTATTAAATAATTCTCTCAAATCTATCTAATTGTCTGTATAGGTTAATTTCTAACCAAATAATTAATAGCATAAAAATTAGATTAAATAATATAGTTAAATTAAAATCATAATTGGGGTAAAATAAGAGATTATCACATGTTAAAAATTGGATTCATAAGAGCCCTAGATTAATAAATTAACTAGACATAATTTTGTTCATAAAGCTCATATTTTTTAAACAGAAAGACATAAAAATTGACAAAGAAATGAGAAGAAGAAATACAATCAATCTCTTCTTGAATCTCCACCAAAATTGTATCTCCTTTTGAATTTTTCTGTATTTTTTTCTTCTTGGCTCTAAAAATTGATAAAAATTATGTTATTTTAGCCCATTAGGGTGTATAGGATAATTAGAGGTTAAATATAACTTAGGTAGAATCTAGACCATCATATCAGCTTCAGATCAATAGCTGAAATGAAAAAGAGAAAAATTAACAGCACGTATCAATAGAAGCGTAGCACGTGGCACACATGGTTTATTGAGAGAATCAGAGCACGATGTGTGATAGGAGGACTAGTCTCGATCAACGCACTCTAAGTCAGTGCCACATGGCACAACGTGATTCGCTATTACAGATGGCGTGGCACACAGGTGGAATGAATTGATGAATCAGATGAAGTTGAGTGGCGAGAACGTTGACCAAGCGCCGAATTCGAAATAAACGTCGTGCTGACATGTGGCATGGCGTTGTCACTAGAAACACGCGACGTTGCGTGACTCGTCTTCTCTGATTGCATGGCATCTACGTGACAGCTTCTGATTAGTCATATGTTAAAATTTTCAAAAATTACATTTTCGTCCTTTTTCATTAAAAAAATCATATTTTAATATTTTTAATCTTAAAAATATTACTTATTGAATAAAATGAGTAAATATTAAATAAAAAAATGTATTGATGACTCTAATTTCATAAATTCATAAAAATATAATAATAATCGTTATGTCATCGTGAAAATACCGACGGACATCTCGATCTATTTTCTTCAAATCAGAATACCACATTTCTCTTTTCTTTGCTTCTTCATGCAATGAAGCTTTCGCAAGCCTCCATGCGCTACCCTACAAACGGACAGAAGTTGAGACAATTTTCTTATTGTTCATGGTTGAATTCATTTATGGATTTAAATGCGAGTGCTTATTCATCTCAACTCATAAATGCTAATAAATTTACCACTTCATATTATAGTCAACAGTTGTTAACTTTGCAATTAAAATGTGTAAAGTCATATTATTATCAAGCACATCTACAATTAAAGACAATGAGGTATGAAATTGAATCACTGAAGTGTATGGATGAAATTGTAAAAAGATTTGAGTTTCATTCACACCTTTGTTAAAAGCTAATGAAGAATCCATGATACGATACATACAAAAGATTGATACATACTGATGTATACTAACTAGGCTGTATGCTTGTGGTTCTGTTAGAACTAATTTGAGTCAAACGCTTGTGGTTATGTTATAACTAATTTTAGTCAAAAGTGATTTAAGGAGAAAAATACTCACAAGAAGAAGCACATAACTTCTTCCTAATGTGTTTTAAGAACCGTAAAAACAATTATAGCAAAGGTTTTCATGTTCAGTAAAAAAGCGCTTTAAGAATATGATTTCAAAAAGTATAAACAAACAAACCCTAATTACATGACTGGGAAGATACTTCTAGTGAACCTATTAAGCTACTAAACAAATTGAAAATGAGAACAGCACAATCAATCCATTTAATAATATTATACAAAGAAATAGGATACCATCAGTTTGTAGCGTGTATATTTGGGCAAACATTCATTTAATTATTAACGTGAAGAGAAAAAATTTAATTTATTATTTTTAATATTTTTTATTTTAATTGATTATTTTGATTATTAAAATATTTTTTAATAAATTATTTTAATAAAAATATTTAATCGCCTATACACACGTGAAGTTATAAAAACATATTGTTAATAAAAAAACATATTGTACACATAATTTAAATACATGATGTAAACAAAACAAGAATAAGTACTAAGAAATAAAACAAATTATCTTACACTTATATCAACTGCTTCCTGATTGCTAAGGTGTTCCCTAATTAACACCTTAATTGATTAAGTGGTTGAAGTTCATGAACAATAATTGATGGCTCAGAGCTCAAACTTGGTCTCTTAAAACGTTCAAGTAGTCTAAATTAACTTGGCATATATATAAAAGGCTGCATGCTCCCAGTTAAATTATACCTTGTTTAGATATACATCACCAATTAATAGTTCTCAAACCTGCAAATGGTGAATAAGTCCAGTAATAGACTTGAACAGAAATTGAAGAGATGCTAATATTGCTGGTTTTTGGCAATTTTACTTTAACCTTAATTTCAATATTGGATGGCTAGCAAGTAGGTTGAAAAAGATGAGGATCCAATAAAAGTAGAATGATCTAATTTCAAAGTTGAAGTTGACAGCACTCTTTCTCACCATAATCTATCTTTCAACTTTAATTCAGTGGTGATGATTTGACCCCTCCCCCACACAGGCCTAGCTTCTCCTCAATCTCCATTTATACTTTCTTGTCTTTTTATATATTTTGCTGGCGTTTTTTTTTTATCAAATTAAGGTGAAAGATTCTGACCAATTCGATTTGGGTTAAAATATCTACGAAAAATCAATATTTTATTTTTAATATTATTGAATTTATATTAATACAATAATTTATTATAATCAAAAACCAACCTTTTAAGGAGAATGCTCCCATTTAGGACTTGTTTATGTGCTGTGCTTACTTGAATTATTCATGGGTCTTATATCAACTTTGTTCATGCCGATACATATGAAAACGAGATAATAAAAAAAATACTTATATTTTGATAACACAATGTTCTCGAGAAAACAAAAAATTACTCTTAAAAAAAATTAAAAAAATATATATTTTATTACCTTCATCTAATAACTATTTATCATATCAATTATTATTTTAATGATAAATTTATATATTCATTTTATGTGTATTCTATTTAAAATATTATAATTTGATACCTAAAATTTTAATTTATATAATTTAATTCTTATTTTTTTAATTTTGATAAATTTAAATTTTTATTAAATTGATTTTCGTGAAATCATGATAAAATTTTACTTTTTAATTCATTTGATTCTCGAATTATTAAAAAAAACATAATTTATTACTTAATTTTTAAATATATTGATATTAAATAAATTTTAAAAAAATAAAGATTAAATTATATTAATATTTTACATGATTTGTATTTTGTATTGATAAGCACTTTTAAAACACAACCGAGAAGGCGAAGTGGGACCCAATCTACAGCCCAATTACCCAAATCCATAGTACAGTAATACTCGTACTGTCAGTGCTTCAAGATCGACAAACACATTCAAGATCTAGGGTTTTGATTCCGGGATCTCTACTATTCCGATGCGATTTCTCATTGTATTTCGATTCAGACTGTAATTAAGAGAGAATGCGATCTCTCTACCGATTCGTCGTTCTAATCTTTCTCATTTTGTGGGACCTCCGGAGCTGCCATGGCCGCATCTTCAGCTTCAAGATGCACCATCACTTTTCAGAACCAGTGAAGAAGTGGTCTGAAGCTACGGGAAAACTTTCTCCGTCCGGAAAATTCCCAGAGAAGGGGAGCTACGAGTATTACGAGGAATTGGCCGACCGAGATCGCTTTCTTCGTGGTCGTAAACTCTCTCAAAACGAAACACCACTCACTTTCGCAGATGGAAACTCCACCTTTAAGATCAGCTCGTTGGGATTGTATGTCTCTTTGGTTTCCTAATTAACATTAGTCTCTTCTAAATTATTTTTGACATTTATTTCTAAGTTTGAAATTGCTTTTTCTCCTTTTTTATTTATTAATTTTATCATTTTGGTTTTCTTGATTTGGAGAATTTTTGTAGTCTGCATTACGCAACTGTGAAGTTGGGTACTCCAGGAATGAATTTCATGGTGGCGTTGGATACAGGAAGTGACCTTTTCTGGGTTCCCTGTGATTGCACTCGATGCGCGCCTGATGATGGAACGACTTTTGACGTTGTATGCTCTGTGCTCATTTTCGTTTTCCTTTTTTAGTCTTGTACAAAATTGAAACTATATGTTTGTTCAGTCATTGCATCAGTGGAATAGATAGTTGGACTATTTTTGTTTTAAATATATCAGCATGTTAGTGTTTTGGTGTTCTTGGTTTGTTTCTTTCAGCCTGGTCGAGTTTTTACTCCAAAGAGGATATAATTTTGTAGTTGGGCCTGTAAGACAATTGCAAGCGTCTTTGTAAAAATTGTGATATGGGGTGGTTGTTTCTTCATGTCACTGAATTTTTTAAAGTGTTTTCCCTTTCTTGTTGGGTTTAATTGAGCTGTTTCTTATTCAACTCTAATGTTCGTTTATAATTTGGTATACGTGTTGGACTATTTAGTGTTATATATTATCCTATGTTAATTCCTACTGTTTTGATAATACTATCGTTTTCTTTGCGGAGGATAAAATTATAGGCTGTTGATAGGGACTGTTTAGAAGTATTATGACATTGCCTTAGCAAATACACAATACTCTGATGCATGTTTTTGAATGTTTCTACACTAGCAAATACATTGATGTTTATGTCTTAAGTTCGATTTTCTTTCCCTGAATTAATTGTCAATAGGTACGGTATATTGTGGCAGGACTTTCAACTTGGTATTTATGACCCTAAAGGATCATCAACAAGCAAAAAAGTTACCTGCAGTAACAGTTTGTGTACAAACCGTAATGGATGCCTTGGAACATTCAGCAATTGCCCTTACATGGTGTCCTATGTTTCAGCTGAGACTTCAACTTCTGGGATATTGATGGAGGATGTCCTGCATTTAACTGCGAAAGATTCTTATCAAGAACTGGTTGAAGCATACATCACATTTGGGTGAGTTATGCTATTATTAGGGTTACTTGATATAAATATCGTATTTGGCTCCTCCTTCTTCCTCTAATGTCAATGAATTCTGATGATAATGCAAGATAATTTGTGCAGTTGTGGACAAGTTCAAAGCGGCTCATTCCTGGATGTTGCAGCACCAAATGGTTTGTTTGGGCTTGGTATGGAGAAAATATCAGTGCCTAGCATCTTATCCAGGGAAGGTTTTACGGCAGATTCTTTCTCCATGTGTTTTGGACATGATGGGATTGGACGTATCAATTTTGGTGACAAGGGCAGTCCAGATCAAAAAGAGACCCCATTTAATTTGGACCCAACACAGTAAGTGGTAATTTCGTGCTTACTTGTTTCTGATTTTTATGAAGTTGGAAAAATACAACGGCTAAGAAATAAGGCTTTAATTACTTCATTATTTGCTCTGTGTGGTTACATCTTGCAGTCCAACATATAACATAACAGTTACTCAATCTCGAGTTGGCACAACTCTATTGGATCTGGATTTCACTGCTCTTTTTGACTCTGGAACCTCTTTCACGTACCTGGTTGACCCAATATATACCAGACTTTCAGTGAGTGTAAGCACTTAACTATGAAACTTCCTTTCTCCTTTTTTAAAAATGATATAAGTGTACATCCTATTAAGAAATTGCTTGAATATATTGATTTATATTCCCTGCAGTTCCATTTACAGGTTCAGGATAGACGCCGTGCACCTGACTCGCGGATCCCGTTTGAATATTGCTACGACATGAGGTTATGTTTCATTTTTAAACCCTACTGTTGTTATTTTCTACCAGTAAATCTTAAACATCTCTTTCATTTTTCTTCATGGACAGTTCAGATGAAAACACTAGTTTGATACCCAGCTTGCGTTTAACCATGAAAAGTGGAAGCCAATTTCCTGTCTATGATCCTATTATTGTCATTTCTACACGGGTACTGTGTTATTATTTTGTTTTTGTTTTTGTTTTTTTCCATTCTTTTTTCTCATTGCTTAGGTTATTCTTACTTACATCCTTTGTAACTTCACACACTAAGACTTTGGATCTTTAGATTTACTTGAGTCAGTCTCAACCATTAAATTTATTTTCAAAAATATAATAATTTTGATAACCAACATTCATGATGGTGTGAGGATGTAAGATATAAAAGCTGCAAGTTAGAATTTTCTAATTTGTTTATTTCAAGAAATTTGTCTATGTATTAATCCTGTGAATAATTTGCAGAGTGAACTTGTATATTGCCTGGCAGTTGTCAAGAGTGTGGAACTCAACATCATTGGACGTGAGTCTCAATTCGTCATTTTGTATAGATAACAATTAAAAGGACAGCATGTATATGGAATAATTGCATACTTGGGTGAAGAACATATCAGGAGTTATTTTTACATTTAAGATCTATCTGAACAACTTGCTTGCCATATTAAGCCCTTATATTACTTGGTTGACCTTGTTTTGTATAGATAACAGCTGTTAACTTTTCTACAGAAAACTTTATGACTGGATACCGTGTTATATTTGACCGAGAAAGACACATATTGGGCTGGAAAAAGTTCGACTGTAGGTGTTGCTTTCACAACGCACATCTTTCTTGTTCATGTGTGTGTGTCTCTGTGTGAGTAAATAAATAACCTTCTGGGCTCTAATGCAGGTTATGATGTTGATGATTACGATGATCTTCCAAGAAAACACAACTCTACCTCTGTGCCACCTGCCATTGCTGCTGGACTAGGTAATTATTCTACTCCAAAATCAACGAAAGAGATCCATAATAACAAGACGTTAAACACATCACTATCTTATCATCACTGTGCATCTCAGACTTGCTTTGGATTTCTTATTTTATTCTTTCTGTTTACACTGCAATTATTTTGATAGATGCCTCTTGCAAGTATGATCAACTTTTTAAATTCAGCTCATTTTACGTGTAAATCCACCCTGATTGGTCGCTTCTTTGTACCATACTCAAAGAAAATATTGAACATCTCTGCCATTGGTCTTTTTTTTTTTGGGGAGGGGGGGGGGGGGGGGGGGGGTAAAGGCCATTTGGTCCATTTTGTTCTTACATGTTTTATCAATCACTCTTGTGGATCTATTTTTCATTTACCACTAGCCATCAATGTAACTAAGTCTGTATTTCTTCCTTTGCCACCCATGACCCATCCAGTACTCATTTGTTTTCAGTTCTGTTTTCCAGCTAATCAATTCATGTAGCATTACCATTACATGATTCTCAAAATTGTTGGATGAGTTTTTGTTCCTTAATATAATAGGCAGCTGTTTTGCATGAAGCATTTGGGAGACATTTAAATTATCGAACTATTTTTTCTATCAAAGTTACATCTATTCCAGTAGATATAGAATCTTTCCATGATGATATATCACTGCATTATTCAATATTCGTCCCAATTAACGCAAATGGGGTAGTGGTTAGTATCATCTATGATAACAGATTAATCAAATGTACAGGAAATCCCTCAATTGTAAGAAGCATGTCTCGACGCCTGCCCATAAGTTATGGATTAGGTGTTGTGTATTCAGACTTAAGTTCACATCGAAATTCAATTAAAGAAATAAGGCTCAAAACTAATGACGGATTTCTGGGTGACAGTATAGATCCTAGAGCATTAGTCTTATAAGTTGGGTTGGAATCTCCACAATCAACATAACAATAGCTCAATTAGAAGAATTGAACTCATCAACAATAAGGGCAACTTTTGAGATGCTAAAGCAACAAAAAACTAAACCAATAATTTAAATTTATGCAATATGATGCTGCGCTTCCCACAATAATTTATAAAATTTATATTCATGATATTAATGATAATACACAATTTTAAAGTCCAAATTATAAGTAATGTATGTATCATCTGTAGTTTCCTACTTTGGATTTCCTTCAATATTGAAAAAAATCCTTGACATCATTCATTTTTTGGTAGTTCACAGTTTGATTGTGAGGTGTCGAGATAATTTGATTATTAGATGTTTTGGTTAAAATTGTCAAAATCAAGCATTGAATTTGTTACATGTATTGTCAATAATGGCAATTATTGTAAGAATTATCCCAATGTTTGTAAATTGTGTACTCCCAACAAAATAAATTTGGTGTAATCTCTCTTGAACTGGTTTTCAAGTCTATAGTTATCTTATTAGAAGATTGAAAATTGTGTACTAGTTTCGATGTACATTACAATTGTATTAAATTTTATGAGGAATAAAATTTATTAACTGCCAACCAATTACAATTTATATTTTCTATTCAAACGTATTTATAAGGCCTACATTATAACATCAAGTCGATTTCAATAAATTAATTTTAACATCAAGAAAGACCCTATACACGAAAAATAGTAGCATTTTGGGAATATTTTGTCCAATACATTAATTTACTTAAATATCATTTTAAAATAATAATGAAAAATATATAAAAATTTCCTTAAATCATCCAATTTCACGTAAAAATAAGATATTTTTGTAATTATATTTTATAAATTTGAAAAAATGATCAATATCAAGAGAGTACAAAAAACAATTAATGGGAGTGATTCCTAAATTCGTGGGTCCTTATTCCATTTCGACCGTATTTTTAAGAAATGAACATATAAATGAGAATGACTCACTTTCTTCTCATTCTCTTTACTTATTAATAAACACACCTAAGATCATGTTTGAATCTAAACGAGAATAGTAATAAGAATAAGAATTAAATTTAATAAGAACAATATTATTATTATTATATTTGTTTGAATAGTAAAATTAAAATAATTAGAAAATTAATTCTTTTTACTTTTGAATTATATAAAATAAAAAAAATGATTATATAAATGTGCGAAAAAAAATATAATATTCTAACGTATTCTTCGTAAAAGTGTAAGGAATGAGCATTCTTATTACTCTTATAACGATTTACATTCCATTGTAGGTTAAAAGTCAAATCAAACACAATAACTCTAAAAATCATTCATGTTCCTAAAGTTTATAGTTTCATACATACAAATACTAAAATACCCTTACAATATACATTCAATAAAAGAAAAATAAGATTAGATCCTACAAGATCTCTAGTGACTGTTGCCGACAACCCACCAATATTTTAGCACCCCACTAAAGTTCCAACAACCCACAATATTATCAACAACCTTCTCCATCGACTAACCGAATGTAATATATTATATCCACCTGTATATTTATATTAACCTATTATATCTACCTAAATCTTTATAACCTGTTATATCTACATATATATTTGTATGTAACATATTACGTCAATCTCTATAAGTTGGTCAATTTAGCTTCAATTTGCAATTTATAAGTACAATTTTACATTTGTAGGTAACATATTATATTTATCTCTACCTTTAGTTACATCCACCTCCAACTAGGGCACTGGAGCTCTGATAAAGTCATCGACAAGATTGCACGAGCTCCAATGAGGTCAATGGTGGGGTGGTCGGAGCTCCGATGAGGTAGTCAGAGATGTAGTATGGTCTTATAATGATCCCATTTTATTGAAGTTATAAAATAAGAGTATTTTAGTCCATTTGTTGAGTAATTTTATATAAAACTATGAGTTTTGGAATGAGTCGTTGCTAGTTAGGAAAAATTAATCGATTTATTAAAATCAATGCTATTTAAGCCAAAAAAAATGAAACTAATGAGTAATTGGCGAGTGATTTACCAAACTAGTAAGGCATTTGGGTTATATTTCTTTTTTTTACAAAAATCACTCTCGATGTAAGGACTATAATTGTTATGATAAGGCATTACCCTGTCATGTAAGGCTTGTCACGACACTGGATGTCAGTGATAAGCCTTCATATATTGGGCCAATGTCTTCATACATCAAGCCAATGTTTTATTATAAATTACATTTTTTTTTATCAAAAATGCTCTGAATTAAAGCTATCACTCTTTTGGTAAGGCATTTCCTTATAGTGATAAGCCTTACCATGACATTGAGTATCAGTGGTAAGCCTTCCCACATTAACCAATGTCTTACTATGAATTTTATTTTTATTAAAATTGTTCCGATGTAAGACCTATCACTATCGTAGTAAACCTTACCTTCAAGTGATTTTGATAAAAAAAATACCCAAAATCAGATGACTTTGGGTATTTTTTTAAGCAATTGGAAACATATCACATTTGTTGTATTTAAGAATTTTTGGATCTCTTGAAATGTTCATTGATTAAAAAAAATTAAAATTTGTTTTAGGGTTGAAAATAATGTGTTAGAAGTGTCCTCGTTAATGACTTTGTGAAATGATTAAAGTTAAGGTTGTGCTTTCTAATTTTTTCTTTCAATTTATTAAGTAGGTCATAAAAAAAACTCATGAAACAAAGTCTGAGGACAACTAGGCTTTGGGTCCAAAGAATTCCATTTCTTAATTTCTATATTAAGTCCATAATAAAAGGAGAAAAAATAACAAATGCTCCATTATTTTTAGGATTTTTCAGTTTTAAAAACTTGTTCTAATGCCAATCTTACTAATAGAATTATAATAAGTTATTTAAAAAAAATTCCAAATTTTTAAGAATTTTATATTAAGGATAATATTTTAAATAATGTGTTATGATATTATTAATAAAACAAAAAAGAATTTAAGATAAAAGATAAATACACACAAGGTCACTTAATTATGAATGTTAAAGAAGTTTAATCTCTTTGTCAATTTTATAATACTTTGATTCTTTTGTTATAAAAAAGTGATAATATAATAACAAATGATTAAATTGTAAAAAAAATTATTTTATTTTATTTGTTATCAATCTTGTAGTTATTGTTGTCTATTACTAAACACATTAATTTATTTAAATGTCATTTTAAAGTAATAATGAAAAATATAAAAACAAATCTTCAATCATCCAATTCCACGTAAAAATAAGAGATATTTTGTAATTACATTTTGTAAATTTAAAAAAAAGAAATCAATATTAAGTAAACATGTGTATGATAATGACTCACTTTTCCCTTATTATTTTTACTTGTTAGTAAACACACCCTCAAGTAGTTAATTAATCAAATTATATTAAATTAAAATTTTACAAATAACAAGTCATATAATTGTATGTAAATAAAACAATGTGGAAATAAATAAAAATTTAACATACGATACTTTAGATGGAAATAACATATGTCACAATAATGACCTAAAAAGTAAATCACTAATCCTCCAAAGCATCTAACTATCCACTCTAAAAATCAATGTTCAATTACAAGACCAGGTCTTATAATACCCTACATGATAAGACCCCTTAAAGTAATCTATTTACAAGCCACTACTTCTTTCACGGTCTCTATAAGATAAACATATGGATCCGGACCAATATTTCAATAACTCGAGTCACATCAATAATCAAACCCGATCAAAAAACACCTAAAAGGTTAGTACATTAACACAAGTGTAAAGTTTGTCCTATAGTAGATTCAATAAAAAAAAACCCTAACTAGGAGATTCAAGAATAAATTAGTTAATTTGAATCAAAACTAACAAGAAAACCCTAGAACAAAAGTTAAAGTAAAAGTTTAATAAAAATAACTTCTTTAAAGTTAATAATCAAGTTAAATAATTATGATCACATATAAAATTATTCCAAACATTCAAGAAACTTATCAAGAAGAAGTTATATGAACATATAATCACAATATTATAAATTAAATAGGTTTATTAATCAATCAAATATAACCGCACAATATTTGATAGATTAATTAAAGAAAGAAACATAGACAAAATATGATTTAGTTTTTGCAAAACAATTTAAGAGAAAGAAAGCAAAAAAAATTAAAAAAATATAATTAATATAATTAATTGAAATATGGAGAGTGTTAGTTTCCTTATATAAGAAAGATGAAATCCTAATACTAGGTTAAAGGTCAATTATCATTACAATCATTAAATAATTCATAGATCAATAATTAATAGGGATAATATGATAAAATAACAATTTGACTCAAGTAAAAAAATATGTTATAAGTTGAACTCCAAGCGCTCGATCGATCCCGTCCATGCTCAATCATTCGACCATGTATGTTTGATCAGTCAAAACCCTTTTTCAATTGATCTAGTAACGATTAAAATCTCAGGTAGATTAGATACGATCGATCAAACCCAACTCTATCTATTTACTTAATTAGATTGATCCTCAATCGATTTAATCCATTCCATCAATCGAACTAATACTCGAATGATCGAATAAAGTATATACCAAATATTCCTAAGTAACATGTATTTTATCATGCATAAGGATAAGTATATACCTTAAATATGTTAACTTAAAGCTCGAAAGTTTCTTTGAATTTGAATAGCCGTCATGAAAATGTGCCTAGAAACTAATTTACATGTAAACATTTTGTTCACAAATATCGTCAACTCTTATATACGTTACAATCACCTCATTTGGTGTATTTGTGTGATAAAACTTCTTTCTCACTACATCACTCTTAGAAAAATTAAATTTTACATAGTGGAACTATCTTATGATCTTGTGAAACTAGCTTTGCTTCAATCTTGATAGCTCATATATACACTGAAAAACAGAAACACAAATAGGCACATCACAACTTGTCTCAAAAAACTCATTATTTATGAGTTCAACGTATATAGTAATAGAAAAGAAAAAAAAACAAACATAAAGAATGGGTAACAACAGATAGAAAATTTAAATATTAAGATTACTCCCCTTATGTGACATATTGAATAGAACACTTATAGCTCTCTCTCTCTCTCTCTCTTGTGCATGCAGTTGTTTTGTATTTATCTTTTTCTTTTATTAATTTTTTTACTAAGAAAATATGCACGAACTAAAAATATAGTATGATGACTTTCACACTTGATATGAGGTAACCCTCTTTGCTCACTGCAGTAGTTTTATATATCACAGTAGGTATTCTTCTCAAAACTAAGTGCTTCCTTCTCTATAGTATTATTTTAGAAAGTGAAAAAAAAGAGCTCAAACAATTTTGTAATTATGGTTAGCTTAAGGTTTAAAATCTTACAAAATCAATCATAAACTTCAAGCCTGATGTACATACGAGTTCAGTGAGTGTGTAAGTAAGTTCTTCTCAACATCAATCACCAGATGTGAAAAAATATGTAAATATACAAGTCAAAATACTCAATTTTACAACGAAAAATGAATCAGAATTAGTCAAGTTTGTAAAGAAAAGTAGTATGTAAAGTATATTTCATTGTTAAAATAAATATACTCTCATTTTAAAGAAAAACTAAAGATACATCAATAAACAAATAAAAAGAAACAAACCTACTAAATATGATCACCTAGGGTCTATTAAGCACTCAAACAAAAGTACCTACGTGAACAAAAATGACGGTCATGTGACAAAAAATTGACAATCTTTTCTAACCCAAATTTTCTTGAATTTTTATTTCTTTATATCTTTGGGTTGGAACTCAACTACCTTAGTCTTCATTGACATGTTCTTAGAATTAGCAATACATTTAGATTTCACATCCATCCTAAATGAAGATGCAACACCATGGTAGGATGATGATAACTAATCCTAGAATTAAATGTGTTGAAATTCACTTGCTTCTTTGAACCATCAATTTTATGCTTTCTATTAGAATTGTTAGACATACTATGCATAGGATGGTAATAATGACTCCTATAACTAGTAGCATAGAAAGAATTATTAAATTTAAGATGATTCATCAAAAATCTACGCTTGTACCTAATGTGACCTTTCCTACCACAATGATAATATCAGGCACAAAATTAACAATTTTATCAATTATTGATGCAATAGTTCTTTTTGCATAACTAATAGTAGGAGTAGAGTAAGAAGGTAATACAAATGTTGTCTTTGATACTGCAAGTGTATGTGTAGTATTTAAAGAATGAGGGTTAGCATTTTTTACAAACTGTTGTTTTTGAAGATGATGGCGTAAAATGCTCATCTAGATAGCCTAATCCTCTCTTGTCTCCTTTCCATAGTCAATTTCAACTCTAATTGATAGACTATTCATGGCTTCTTTTGATCTTTTAAGTTTCTGCATAAGATTTTTTTTTCTAATTTAAGATTTACAATACTTGAATTCAAACCATCAGCAAGTTCAGACAATTCATTTTTTTATTTCTCTATGATTGAGAAATTTAATTCATAGGATTTATGTTTATCATTTAATTTGATTATTTATACAAGTAACCTGTCATTTCTCTTTTTAGAACATATTACATTTATAAATAATATATCAAGACTATTAGTATTACATTTATTTAAGCAAGAAATCAGAGTCATTTTCCTCATAATCTGAATCAATATCAAACATATTGAAATTTCCACCATTAGTTGCAATAAATGCCAAATAATTATTTCCACTATTTTTTGATTCATCTGGATTTTAGTTGTCCTTTTCTAAATCATTAAGTGTAGCTTTGAAAACTCTTAAAATTCTTTTTTTATTAGCACACTCAGTTACAAAGTGACCAATCTCATTACATTCAAAATATTTAGGTCTAGTGGGTTTAGTTTTCTTACCTTCAAAACTCATAAGTTTGAGTTCTCTTGGATTTTGATCCCTTAAATTACTTGGTTTCTAGTTAGTTTATGAATTATTCTGGTTGAAGATTTTCTTGAGTCTTTTGGCTAAGAGTTTCAATTCTTCATTATCCTCATCATTATCATTGCCACCATCATCAATTATGACGGTTTTAAAATTGATACATTTGTTCTGTAGAAGTGTTCAAAAACTCATTTCAATTGTTTGAAGTGAGCCAACAAGTTTCTTAATTTTGATTGTGTCTACATATTGCTTCTTTCACGGTCTCTACAAGATAAGCATATAGATCTAGACCAACGTTTCAATAACTCGAGTTACACAAGCATTCAAACCCTATCAGCAAGCACCTAAAAGGTTAGCAAAATAACACGAGTACAAAGTATGTCATAAAGAAAATTCAATAATGAAAAATCTTAGGTAGAAGATTTAAGAATAAATCAGTTCATTTAAATCAAAATCAACTAACAAATCATAGAACAAAATTTGAAGCACAAATTAAATAAAAATAACTTCATTAAAGTTAAATAATCAAATCAAATAATTATGATTACACAAAAAATTATTTAATCAAAACATTCAAGAACCTAATCAAGAAGAAGTCATATGAACATGTAATCATAATATCATAAATTAAATAGGCTTATTAGTCAATCAAACATAGTTATACAATGTTTGATAGATTAATTAAAGAAAGAAACCTAAATAAAATATGACTAATTTTTTGCAAAATAATTTGATAGAAAGAAAAAACAATTTAAAAAATATAATGAATGCGATTAAATAAAATATGAAGCACTATGTTATTTATATAGGAAAGATGAAACTCTAATGGTAGGTTAAAGATTAATTACCATTATGTCCATTAAATAATCCATAATCAATAATTAATAGGGATAATATGGTAAAAGAATAATTTGGTTTAAGTAAATAAATATGTTATAAGTTGAAACCCTAGTTGCTCGATCGATCCAGTCCAAGCTCCATCGATCAATCTTGTATGTTAATAAATCGAAACCCTTTTTGATCGATCCAGTAGCCATTAAAATAAATCCAAGATTAGGTAGATTAGATATGATCAATTTTGGATCGATCCAGTCCTCAATTAATCAATCTACTTAATTTGAACATTAACCTGAGAGGACATAAATCATACAAGATTGATCCTATATCGATCTAACCCATTTGATCAATTGACCTAATACTCTATCAATTGAATAAAGTATATACCAAATGCTTCTAAGTATATAACATATATTCTAACATACATAAGAATGAGTATATACCCAAAAACATGTTGACTTGAAGCTCGGAAGTTTTTTTGGATTTGAATAACAATCATAAAAATACGCCTAGAAACTAATTTACATATAAACATTTTGTTTATGAATATCGCCAACTCTCATAAAACTTATAGTAATGAGAAAGGTAATAATAATAGGACTCAAATTCAATGAAAATATTATTATTATTACTATGTTTGCTTGAGCTGTAGAATCAAAATAATTATAATATTGAAATAAAAATTTATAAAACTATAAAATGGACCAAAATTAGAAAATTAATTAATTAATTTTTACTTCTAAATGGTATAAAATAAGAAGAAAAAATAATTATATAAATGTGCGAAGAAAATAGAGCATTCATGCATATTATTAAGAAAATTAGGAAGAATAAGCATTCTTGTTATTATTATAATGATTTACATTCCATTACAGGCTAAAAGCTAAACCAAACATAAGAACACCCAAAATCATTGACATTCTCATTTCTATTATTGTCAGTCAAAGATGATCGAAGTTCTAACAAGAAATAATTATACGTAGCTAAGTTCCATTAACCTAGTCAAATTTATTGAATATTGAGTTTGATAAATCCCACTACCCTATAAATATAAAATCTTCCCTACAATGAGTTATATATTACCTTTGGGTTATTGTGGTTGATTTCTTAAAATAACTGAAATGGTTCTAGATTTTGAATGGGATCAATGGTTAATAGAAGGATAGGGATCTACAACATTCTCTTTTTTCTTCTATTGAAGTTACTCTTAATTTAGCCTAAGAAGTATGTGATGGGGATTTTTTAAATTTCTCACTACTAGTGGAGTAGAGACATACCACATTTGTTGTATATAAGAATTTATGGGTATGTTGAAATGCTCATTGGTAATAAAAATTACATTTATTTTAAGAAATTATCTTATTGGAATCCAAAAATGTATTGAAATTTTTTTCTTAGAGTTGAAAATAACATCTTAGAAACTTCCTCGTTGATGAATGTTGTAAAATGATTAAATTTGAGGTTATGTTTTCAAGTTTTTTCTTCAATTTATTGATTATGTTGTAAAAAGCTCATGAAATAAAGTCCAAGGACAACTAGTTCTTTGAGGGATATTTATCTAAAATATCCCTAAGTTTTAGCATATTTTCACTTATGTCATTGAGGTTTGAAAAAATAATATAATGTCCCTAAATTTTATGGTTAATACAATTCATTTCCCATGGTTTTAACTTTTCCATCTATATTATATTACTATTCATATGACTCTGATACCAAAAATTTGAAGGCTAAGTTTAACGCTAGTTGTTAAAGATTATTTTATTTTATTTTATTAATTCCTTTAATTATTAAAACTAATTTAATTTTTTTATTTTCCTTGTTATAATATTGTATATCTTTATCTTTTTGTTTATCAATATTATAACTAATATAAGAAAATATCGAAATATTCAAGATCCTTAATTGACTTAAAAATTATAATTATTATACCATAAATTAATGGGTCTACCACGGTCTTTCTTTCTATTTATTTTCTCTTGTTACACAGATGATGTCCAATTTAGACTTGCTAGAAAAGAGTACCTAAACTTTATTTTATTCATAATATAATAAGTATCACAAACTTAAGGTCAACTAAGAACCTTGAAGGGATTTTTAGCTGCTCATAATTACTGGTTGGGATTTCTAAATATAGAGGTCATTATACTAGAGGTTGTGTGTTTTTTTGATATGTGTGCTCTGGTTTTTTTTCCTATGTCCATCAAATGAAAATAAGGGTTCTTTTATAACATAAGGAATCCATGTTTATAATATAAGAATTACTATTTTATCCTTCTTTTAATAATTCATCTGCTTTATTGCTTTAAATATTAGTCATTTCTTTTTTTTTGGCACATGCTATCGACTAAAGATGTGGGTCTACATCTTTTCTTTCTTTGTCGTCTTCTACTGACAGTTCCTCTTATTTATTTTTTCTTGTCATTTTCTACCGACAGTCCTTTGGATGACATTGATGATAACATATCTTCATCTTCTCGGTCTTTCATGCAAAAAATACATCTGTGATCTTTGGTGGCTTTTTTGGCATAGAAGCATAATACCTTCCTTATTTCTTGACCAATTTCTATGTTGTTACTGTTAAAATTTGTCTCATATTTGGTGATTTTTTCACCATTTCTTCTAAAAGAGCCATGCAACTATGAGAGGTGATTATAATTTTATTGGTTGAGTAATTTACTTTATTTCGATAGAATTGTCAATTTTCTTGATTTTATAGTAAATTTAGCTTAACATTTGACCTCTTAAAACACAAAGTTCTTTTGTGTTGAATTCTTTTTCAAGAAGCTCCCTTGGTTTGGAAAATTTATGTTTGTGTTGGAAATCCCTAGCTAGATAAAGTGATAGGGAATGATACATTCTTCCTCATTCCAGTACATTAGTGAACTGAAAAAACTGAGATAAACAGGCTGGTCACCTACTCTTATCTTCTTCTTGACGTTCTTGATTGATTTTTTGAAATTTTTGGAAAATAATTTAATTCACTTAAATTAATTCCTAGATATATGTTTTATATTAGTCGTGTATGGAAAACTTTGTAAACAATTATTGGATCAACTCCTTCCAAAATATTGAATTTACTTTCCGTAGAAAATTCTTTTTTTATAGTGTAGAAATTCATATCTTTAATGTATTCTGGGTAGATGTTTTGGCCAAGTTGTAGAGGATCAACCTTTATGATTTACCGATATTTCTATATTGGACTTTTTCATCTTCAATGACTAATGATTTTTTGGGAAATGTTTCCTTGAATAGCATTGAATGCCTTATTATCTTTGATGTCTTTGGAATAGATGTTTCTCTAAATAGTACTAGAGGTCTTACTTTTTTCCCTAGGGTTGTCAACCTGCTTTGTGCTACTGGTTGTTATTGTAGTGTTGTAGAGTAATTCATTACTATCTTCTCTAGAGTTATTAGTTTTGGTACCTTGTAATTGAAATAACTACCTTCAACCTCTATTATGTTGGTAAAGACTCTATAAGTTATTCCACTATACCCTAGAATAGATTCACTAGCTTCTGCTCAATTGTTATAAATTCCTAGTTTTGGGCCATTATTGACCACATAAGTCTTATATTTTTCTTTTTCTACTTTATCAACCCAATTGAGCTTTATTATTTCAGATATCTTACTCTCTTTTAAATTGTTAAGTTCTTCCTTTTTATCTTGAATTCTTTTTTTAAAAGTTTTATCTTCTTTAGATTGATTTTTTTATGAAGATTCCTCTTTTGAGTTTTTGGACTTTAAGAGTTGTTTTGAATAATCAAGTTCTTCCTATTTATTTCTTATCTCTATAAGAGACTTCTCGAGGTATAACAGCTCGAGTTTTTTTTGTAGGATTTTTATCTCATTTTCCTTTATCTTGATCTTGATATCAAGATGTTTTATTCCTATAAGCATAACAGTAGTTAGAGGTTCTAATTCTCTAGTAAGAGCATTTGCTAAACTATTCTTATTTCCTGGGAAATGTTCGACATCAAAATTATAGTAGTTGAACCATTGTTTCCATATGACTAATTTTTTTTTGTTTATATTCACTTGTAATATTTTTCTTAAGAAATAACCAAAATTATTATTATCGATTCTAATAATGAATCTAGAACTTGTGACCTATTGAAAATTTTTTAATAACATTTTTAACAGTTAGGTATTCCTTTTATTAATGTGATAATTTAATTTTGGACCCTGAAAAGATCTTGATGTACATCTACAAAGATATTCATCTTTATCGTCTACTTTTGCTTTCAAAATTGCTCCCCAATATTCTTGTGAAGCATCTTTTTCAATTATCATTTTATAATCTGGCCCTAGATGATATAAAGTTGATAATTTTTTTTATATGTGCTTTTACTTTATCCATATATAGAGTATCTTGTTTTGTCCATTTTTAGATATGGTATTTTTTTCAATTTTTCTTGTAAAGGTTTTCGTATTTCTACAAGTTTCTTGATATATAGTTCAACATATGTAAAACATCCTATAAATCTTTGTAATTGGTTTTTCTTTTTTTAATTCACTAGGAAAACCTTGAATGTTATTTAATATATGGGATTGTAGATTATATTTTTCATCTTCAATTTCCAACCCTAAATATTTAATTTTTTGTTGAGCAAGTACTGCTTTCTTTTTAGATAATACAATGTCTTATTTCTTGTATTCTTATAGAATATTAATAATGTTTATTTAATTCACTACTAGAAACCAAAATATCATCTATATAGACACAACAAATATTTTATAATGTTTTAAAGATGTTATCCATATATCTTTGAAATATACATAGGGCTTGTTTTAATTCAAATGGTACAACAGTTAATTGGAATTGTTCTTGGGGGCAACTAAATGCCTTTAATTTTTGAAATTCTTCATCCTATCTTACTTACTAAAATCCATTTTTGCAATCAAAATTTGAGAAATATTTTTTTCCTTTTATGAATGATAATAATTCTTCTTTCTTTAAAATAAAGTATCCATTATTAATGGTTTCTTTATTTAATGCTTTAAAGTTTATTATTATTCTCTCTTTTTCTCTTCTTTTTCACTTTCTTTTTCGACTAAGAATCATGGACATAAGTAAGGTGAACTACTTGGTATTATAACTTTTAGTTCCAAAAGTTCTTGAATTTGTTTTTCAAATTTAGTTATGTCTTCTGGAGTATAAATCATTGATTTTATTCTAATAACATTATTATGGTCTCTTAATTTTATGTTGACAATCGTTTTAGATTTATTGATTTTTGGATCCCAAAGATTTTCTGAACTTACTGTTTTTAATAATTTTCTAATACTTGTTAAAGTTTTATCTTCTTATATTTCATTAAGAAAAATGTTTTATTTAGAATTTTATTTATCTTTTATATCTAATGAAATATTTTCTAAATAAGGTTTTTTTTTACTTTGTCTATTTCACCACGTTTTCGCTTATTATGTTGTTGTATAAAAGTTTAGTTATTGTGGCTAATTTCTCAAAATAATTGAAATGGTGATGAATTTTGAATGAGATCAATGGTTAATAGAAGGACAGGGATCTACAACATTCTTTTGTTTTCGATTAAAGTTACACTTAATTTAGCCTAAGAATTACATGGAGGGGATTTTTTAAATTCATTATTGCTTGTGAAGTAGATTGCAAAGAATGCACAAGGTTGGGCTTAAACCCATGACCTCAAAATTATGGGATATACAACTAGTAAATAATTAAAGACATAACACATTTGTTGTATATAAGAATTTATGGGCTTATTGGTAAAAAAAGTAAAAATAAAAATATTGACATTTCTTTCAGGAAATTACCTCGTTGGAATCCAGTAATGTATTGAAAAAAGTTTCTTAGAGTTGAAAATAACATGTTAGAAGCTTCCTCGTTGATGATTGTTGTAAAATGATTAAAGTTGAGGTTGTGCTTCCCACGTTTTTTCTTTCAATTTATTGATTAGATTGGAAAAAAACACTCATGAAATAAACTTCGAGTACAACTAGTGCTTTGAATCCAAAAGAATTCCATTTCTTAATTTCTATATTAAGTCGATAATAAAAAGAAGTAAAAAAAATTAACAAATGCTACGCTAGTTTTGGGATTTTCTGTTTTAAAACTTGTTTTAATCACTATCTAATTAATAGAATTATAATAAGTTATTTAAAAAAATCCAAATTTTTAAGAATATTATATTAAGGGTAATATTTTAAATAATGTGTTATAATTTTATTAATAAAATAAAAATTAAAATAGAATTTAAGATAAAGAGAGAAATGCATAAGTTACGTAAAAGTTTAATCTTTTTGTTCATTTTTGTAAAAATTTAGTTATTTTATTATAAAAAATAACAGCACAAAAATAAATAATAAAATTTTAATTTATTTTATCAATTTTGTAGTTATTATTATTTATTATTAAATACAATGGTACAAGTGATATCTCAATAAGAGTTAAAATAAAAATTAAAAGGAAAATCTCACTGATGACCTTAAGTTTTATACTTAATATCAAGGATAATTTTGAATAGTTAATGGTGTTAACCTTTTCATCTAATGATGTATTTTCTCTATGACTTCGATACCAAGTTTTGGTTAGCTTTTTTGAAATGTTAATTGTTACTTCTTGTAAATTATTATTTAAAGACAAACATTTAAATTATTTATCAAAATATTGACTTAACTTTATAATTCTTAAGTTTATTTTATATAAACTTGATTCTAGTTTTTTATCTTCATTTTCTTATTTATAAGTTTTATAATGTTATAAATAAATATTTAGTGATTGAGTGTCTTTAAATTGACTTAAAATTATAATTATCATACTTAAATTTAATGAATCCACTATGATCTTTTCTTTCATTGCTCGTCTTCTTTTGTTACACATGATATGTCTCAACTTATTCTAACATTAATACCCTCTTGGTAATGTTTAACCTATTGCATTCGTATATAGTATAATGTCTAATGTAGACTTGATTACACTCATTTATTCATAATATTAATAATTATTATAATTCTTAAAGTCAATTAAGAATCTTAAAGAAATTCTTAGTCGTTTATAGTTTCTAAATACATAGTTCTTAGATGAATAATCTTTAGAGCAAAGAGTTGCTACGGATGAAGTTATCTACAACTAATGAAAAATAAAGAATCTCTATTTATAATATTGAAAATCACTATTTACCCAACTTTAATAATTATCACCTAAATTTTAGCTTTTTGCATTTGAAGTTAACAAAAACACTAAATTTATCTTTTTTTTACCTAATTAAAAACCTATGGTATCACACACTTCAAATAAAGTATCTTAACTCTCCATTAGTCTTTTTCCATGTGCTTTTATAGCGCATTAGGTAGATGGATTGAAAGACTCTCCACTCTATTGGCCATGAATCTTCATTTGTTAAAATTAAAATAAAATAAAATAAACTTCGAATCTTAAAATCCGAAGTAATAAAAAAGACTTTGAATCTTAAAATCCGAAGTCATCAAAAAGACTTTGAATCTTAAAATCCGAAGTCATCAAAAAGACTTTGAATATTAAAATCCGAAGTCATCAAAAACACAAAATCTACTGTGTAAAAAGCAGTGGTTCGACGTTTCATCATGGTCCCATGGCTTTTTTAAAAAACAATTTTAAAATATTATTTATACATGATAATAATAATAATAATATTTTTAAATTTATACCATAAATTTAAAAAATTAATTTTTTACATGGTATTTATAAAATTATAATATGAACCTATGCTTTACCCTTATCATTTAATTATAAAATTATTCTAAGTCTTTGTTTGATTCATATATGAATAATTTTTTTATTTTTTATTATCTAAATAAATTTCATTTTTTTATATTTGTCTACTTCCTTTCATTTTTTCTTTATCATTCAATTATGAAATTATGACTAAGTCTTTATTTGACTCATATTTAAATTAAATTACACTTAAATAAGTTTTATTTTTAATATCCTTATCAAAGTTCTTTCTTTTTTTTCTTTTTTACATACCTATTTTTTAATAAATTAAAACGAGTATAATGAGAATAATAAAACTAAAACTTACTTTTTCTTATCATGTTACTATAAATTTATGAGTATGTTTTTTATCTAACTCATAAATGAATTAAATTATAATTAAATAAGTAATATCTATTATATAATACCACGACTTGAACTTATGATTTTCAATAGTGCACTCTATACTTTTCACTTAACTAAAACATTATATCATGGTTTCGTCGTCGTCGTTGTCATCATCGCTCTTTTTTAAGTTAAATTTATACTATAAATTTAAAAGATTTGATTTTTAATGTATCATTTATACACAATGATAATATCAAGACTCTTAAATTTATAATATAAATTTACAAATTTGAATTTTCAAATGTAATACTTATAATGACAATACAAAGACATGAACTTATGCTTTTAAATAAGATAGTCTACATTTATCACTTAACTATAAATTACACATACATAATTCTTTTATTTATTGACTATCTAAATAAATTTTATTTTCATTATCTTTGTTGACGTGCTTTCATTACTGTTTTTTTACTTTCTTACATATCAATTTTTAATGAATAAAATGTGTATAATAAAAATATCAAGACTTAAACTTACATTTTATATAGAACACTCTACATTTATGATGTCGTTATGAAGTTATAATAATGATATAAATATAAATTGATTTTATTAAATAATTATACCAAAATAAATTACATAAATTAACTTATAAATTCATTATTTTTTTAAACTTATAACATATACATACCTAAAATATTATATTTTACTACTCCATTAAATTTAAATTTAAGTTAATGCAAGATAACCATCCTAATAATGAACAAAAGATAACAAATTGGTTGGTTGAATTTAATGATCTTTGTTTGGGTCAATTATAAACGTTGACTTTACGCATCCGGACTTTAACATTTAGTTTGCATAATAAAAATGATAATACTAATGGAATTAAATGTAAATAAAACAATATTATTATTGTAGTGTTTGGTTTGATCTCTGAAGATTAGTAGTATATTACCTTAATACTCTTATATTTAATGAAATTTAAATAATATTATTTTCTCCATCAG
This sequence comes from Hippophae tibetana, assembly GCA_037013495.1. Classification (NCBI taxonomy): domain Eukaryota; kingdom Viridiplantae; phylum Streptophyta; class Magnoliopsida; order Rosales; family Elaeagnaceae; genus Hippophae; species Hippophae tibetana. Next base: position 78,408,304 of record CM072812.1, on the reverse strand, counting down.
ATATAATATATTATTAAAATAATTATTATTCAAAAATATTATTTAATCTTAAAAAAATTAAAAATAAGAAAATAGTATTTTTTATCACTTTCTTATTCTATACTATTCAAAAAGTAACAACTAATTAGGGTTTTTTTGTGTTATTTTAGGTTAAAATTGTAATAAAAAAATAGTATGGAAATTGAATAAGGTTTACGAATGTATGGTTGAATTGTTATTCCCTCTTTTTTAGGGATGTATCCTATTTCATTCCTAATTTACAACACAACTGAACATTCCTATGTATGGAATCAATAAAATTTTGCATAAAAATATAGTAAAAATCCTTTATTTTTATGAAAATCAAGAAAAAAAAGTGTAATAAGTAGAAATAAAATCAACCGTTGATATAAATAGAGACATATAATAAAGGTGAGTGTTGTTCATTTTGGTCAATTTTAACTTAAAATGATAACCAAACAAGTTAAATCAAAAATTAAACTAGACTTATAAAATATTTGACCAACTTATTTATATCAGTTTGAGATCTACTTATTTTTTAAATAATTTTGAATAATTATACTTAATGTTAAAATAATAACTAAAATTTATTGTTTAATAAATAATTTAATTAAAAAATTATAAATTATTATTTAAATTATAATTATGCATCAATTTTCAAGTAAATAAAAACTTTTGAAAATAAGTGATTTTTAATAACAAAAAGTAATTTAGATTTTCTATTAATTATAATAAATTGTTAAAAATGAACATAATAGAAAAATAATATAAATTATTTCATTTTCTCAAATGATATAAATGTTTAACTAAACTAAACTTAGATGATTATAAACATACATAATATATGTTCTGTAAATATATAAAATTAAAAAATAGACATGTGTAATAATAATATGTAAATTGGGGTTCGATTAAGTGTCGTTTTACATATTTTAAAACCTTAATCTACCTAACACACGTCAAATTTTACATTTTTAAAACCGAAATCAAACTATTTGGATTTATAAAATATAAAACTTAGTCAGCTCGATTTAGGTACGATAGGTTGATTTATTGGTTATTATTTTCATTCATAACATACAATATGTTATATCTATGATTTTTTTGTATTAAAGATAAAGAAGAAAAATGAAACTCTTTCACTCTTTCCCATTTTTAATTGGATATATGATACTTTTTGTTATTTTATTTTTGAAAATTGAACATAATATTTATTTTTTAATTTTTTTGTGTATTTTAGTCACTTTATTTTCTATTTTTAGACATTAATCATTTATTGTCAATTTTTTTTCTTTTATCATTTTTTAGAAAAATTTAAGTTTGATCATATTAAACTTCATTCTTAAAAAGATAATATATATTTGAAAAGAAAAATATTTCAATAAATTAATAAAAAAAAAGTGATTAAAATTTATTTAAATAATTAAAATATTCAAAAATATAATAATAAAATAACTAGTCCACTCTCTTGATACGTATTAAAGATTAGAGGAAAATGAAACTCTTCCATTCTACTGTCATTTTAAATTTTCTCCGGCATAATTTTATTAATAAATGATAATTTTATTATTTTTAAAAATATTTTGACATGTGTAAAATTGTAATTAATATAAGAATAAATTTATATCTCCTTAATATTTATTTTATGTATTTTCTTGTGATTTTTTATTAGTTTTTACTATATTTTAGTTTTTTTATTGGATCTGCAGCTCTTTTCCTGCATGTTTGTCTTAAATAAATTTATAGGTTATATAGTTAAACAGATGTTAAAATAACATGTAAATTATTGCATATAATATATAAGTACTATACATAAGTTACATTTATTTATAAATGATATTTTTAGAAAAGTAATTGAATTATTTTATCAAAAACTTTTAAGAAGTTAATTTAACTTGGATTTTTTTTTTTTACAAAAATCTATCTTCAGTAGATTTTTTTATTTTTATTAATTATTTTAAATAATTATGTTATTACTTTAAATTCACTTAGATTTAGTTCTATGATTTTTTTCATATATAAGTATTCATCTAAGATGATCTATATTATGTTTATATTCTTAAAATTTATGTTTTATTGTCAATATAAATTTTTATTTAGATAACAAATATAATGAAGATTATAATATGCTATCTATTAAGATTTTTTTTAAAATTATTAATATATTAATTGAAATAACCAAACAGCTAATTGAAAAATCTTATGTTACATAGAAAGATAAAATCTTAATGTTTTCTCTGTGTGTTTAAAAAGGATTTTAGTTTTGGTAATAGTTTGAACATTGATGTATTTAAATTGATGATTTATTATCTATATTATACCTTTTGATATTTAATAAAATTATATTTTCTCAAGAAAAAAATATTAATTGCATAAAATGAAGATAACTTTATTATCCAAAGATTTTGGATTATATTTTAGGGGTAATAATATTATTGTAATTATTTTTATTATTATTGAAATATAAATATATAAATTATTTATTTTATTTTATAATCAATTCTACTTTATTCTTATTAGTAATGTTTTTTTTATTATTGTTATTAAATATGATTGATATTAATGAATTTTTTTTACAATATCATAATCTTATTTTTAAGATCAATATGTATTATCTTGTATGATTTTTAAAAAACAATTATGGTTTGCCCTCAAATAAATTACTTAAATCCATTAAAATTCAAAATCTCAATTATTAATCATTTTTAATTTTCCGGGTGAAGAGAGGTCTTACATTCATTTACAGAAAAAGATGAGTAATAATATTATTATAATTATTTCTATTGTTATTAGAATAAAAATGCATAATATTATATATATATATATATATATATATATATATATTATACTATTACATTTTAATAACATTAATCAAATGAGAGAATTTTTATATAAAAATAAATAAATATCAAAATAATTAATATTTTACTTAATATTTTTAATATTCAATTTTTTAAAAATTAAAAAAATTCTTCAAAGTATGAGCAAAAACTAATATGTTAATAGGATTAGTTTTGTTTTATGATTTAATGTATTGTGTTTGTTACTACATAATATTTATAAAGTTACAAATATATCCATAAACATAATATTATTATTTGTTCATAATCGACTCATTTTCTAAAACTTGAATAATTAGAAAAAATTCTTTTTAAAATCTGAAGTGCTAAACAATATTAACTTCATAATTTGAGGTAGATATATAAATTGAGATGATATATTAATGAAATTTATGATATAATATACTAATTTTTATAACTCATATTATCTTATTTCACTTAATTTTTAATGATATAAGACGATAATAAAACGGTACTAATCGAGATATTATGTTTGTAACTAACGAGGTTAAATGAGACAAATAATAATATAAAAATATAATACATGATCATTTATAATATAAATTTAATAAAAAACTTAAAATATAATATATGTTTAAAATTAGATATATTATTATTGTAATTTAAATGAATTAAAATTAGATAAGATTATATTTAAATAAAATGAATTTATTAAAAATATTAACTAAGATATAAGATAAGATAAATAATTTTATACTTATAGTTAGAAACATTTCCACTACCCCTCTCCTTAAAATTTATAAAGATAGGAAAGTTTATAAATTAAATAAACAAGATAAATATTAAGGAAGTGATCATACTAATAATTTAGTAAATTAAAAAAAATTAAAATTTATAATAATAAAAATAATATTTAATAATAACATATAATATAACCTATTAAATATTCAAGTAAAAGTTAGCATAACGATACGCTCACTGCCAGTGGCTGGTAACGTGTACGAGTCTATTTTAAAAAAAAATTCGATAAAATATAGTATATATACACACATTAATACCATAATTAAGGCATGCACAAGGGCTAAGAAAGTACAAAACAATCCGTATAGGGCCACGGATTGATACGTAAGGATGGTTAATGGATTACTGATCCACATGACATATTAATTAATAAATTAAGTCACATTGAAAATAATAGGCCGATTTACACTATATATAATTTTTTGGTGATCAAGGTCTAATAATAGATTAGTCTGAAGTGATCATTAATTTTTTTTAATAAATTTTTTTTATGGTTGTTAAAAGATAAAAAGTTAAATTTATAATAAAATATTATTATTAAAAATTTATTATTTAGATAAGAGTAAAAAAATGATTAAAATTCAAAAATAAATAAAATAAAAAAATAATAATATATTATTTAAAATATTGAGATTTTGGTTGAATGATGAGAATAATGATTAAAATAACAATTGAAACGTTTATTAACGAAACGAAGTTACAAGCAAATCATGCAATAAATTTAATTAAAAAATATTCAAAAATTGATTTTTTACTTACTCTTCTTGAAACAACAAGATTAAAAAAAATGGTATTCTTAAACTAGGTAACTAAATTACGCAAATGATTTAACATAAATTACTATTGTTATTATACGTTATATTTTTAAATGTTAATATCATTTATTTTTACATTCACATTATTAATGTAATATTATATTTTTAATTTATTATAAAAATTTAAATTTATTTTTTTAAATAACAATAATAACATATATAATAATATAAAAAAATATTGATGCAAATTAACGTGTACTTACCGTTCTTTATAGTTCCGATTCGTCATACACGTACAACCTTCAATTCGTATTATTAGTCCATTGAATGAGCAGGGATATTGCAACAATTAAATTTTTTAAGGTGATATTTGTTTTCCACTAATGATAAATCACTCATGATAAATTTAATAAATAATAGTATCAATAAAGTATAATTAATAATTATGAGGTTAAAAATAAGTTATTTTATACATTTTTATTATTACATTAAAACATATAATTAAAACAATATTCTCCTTCATTTGCAAAGTTTTCATAATTTAATTGATATAAATATATATTTTTAATTAAATATAAGCGTAAAAATATGTTTCATCCATTCATTTACCCACGCTTTCATACTCCTGTTAATAGAAATGTGTTTTTTTTATCAAAGTACAAAGTTTAAATCCAGATACAAATTCAAACCATGATTAACTAAAATAAATAAAAATAATATACTTAAAATTTATAATAATAAAAATATTATCTTTTATAAAAATTTATATTATTTTCATTATTTAAAAATATTTTATACATTATTTTTTATGAAATGTCTTGAACATGATTCGAATTGAATTAGGACCAAATATATTCGTTTAATTTGATACTTTTTAATGTTAAATATAGTTAAATATTAAATATCATTTAATATTATTAAAATATTTTATTATTATTAAAAATGGTGTTCAATATTATTAAAGTATTTTTTTATTATTAAAAATTTTAGGGGTAATTTTTTTAATTTAAAAAAAAACTCTCATTTGGTTGATAATTCAACTTCTTCAACAAACGCCTTAGAGCAGGGAGTATTCAGTTTTAATTGCAGGGGTTTAAGAGAAAATTGACAAAAATAATTGTAAGAGAACATTTGAATGTCTGACATGAAAATATTAATTTTTTTACTAACATTTAAAAGATTATTTAAATTATTAATTTGTAAAGAAAGAGAAAATTATATATCAAAAATTACTTTAATCGATAATAAAAAATAAAAAAAATTCTCTCTTGATCTCGTTAATAGTATTTCTTTTAAGAACATTTTTCATAAACATTGTAAACACCATTGAAAATTATTTTAAAGTCCGTTTATTTCAATTTTTTAAGATTATGGAATATTACATATGAAGAATTAATAGAAGTAATTTTAGGATAATTCAAATAAATGAAATATAATTATATTTATTTTATATAAAATTTAGTGAAAACGTATATAATAGAATTTTATATTTTATTTTATTATCTATCAAAACAATTTTATTATACAATTTTATTTAAATTAATATTTAATTTATTTTTATATTTTTTTATATTTTAAAATTAATAAATTATTTTTAATTTAAGATGAAAAAAAATCATGACACATAATTTTAGAATTTATATTTCAAATAGGTTATATAAAGTATCCAATATAATTTTTACTTATTTTTACAACTAATATTAAATTTTTAGGTAATTATTATTATATATAATATAATTTTACTTTGCAATTTACATAATTATTTAAAAATATATAATTAAAATCTTTAATGTTTGTGTGACAAACTTACCGTTAATGAATTTGACTTTGTCCTCTCCAAGATGCACATTATGTATCTCTTTTTCGTAAAGAAATTTTACTTCAAATTAATTAGAAAAACAATAATAATAATAATTCTATAAAATTTACAACCATAAAAATAACATCTTATATTTTTATTATTAAAAAAATTTGATACATTATTCTAAAAAAAGGATTTAATTTTTTTAGACAAAACTATTCAATATTATTTTAATTATTATAAATATTAAATATATTATTTTTATAATTTCTCATGATATTGTATAAATCATAAGTTAACGGGAATCATTTGAAATAACTTTTACTATAATAATAATTCTTCAAAATAGGCTATAATTATTACATTTTTCTTTGGGGTTGTGAACCAAAAAATTAGCATTTGCCTAAAATTTAGTTTAATTTTTAATAGCTATGGTAATAAAATTTCTCTAGAATTAATAATTGCTAATTTTTTTTAAACAATTTCCAATTTCTTTAATTTGTGATAATATCTAAACATTTGAAATTCTTTTACTTCAGTCGCCAAAAAAAAAAACTCTATTTTATTCAAAATCTATGATCATTCCAAATAATGCTATCAAATATGATGATGGATAGCTTTCTTTATGCTTATAAGAATTTATAAAAATAATTGGTAAATAATAAAATAATGTTTTGAAAAAATTATAATTATAAAAATAATATATTTATGCAATTTATATATTTTATTATAAAAAAATTAATTCAACTTTTTACATTAAATAATATTCAATTGAACGTAATTTAAATTAAATCAAAATTATTTAAATACATTTTAAAATTTATCTAATTAAATAAAATTTAATATTATTAATATCTTATTTTTATTATTATAAATTTTAAAATTGTTAATTTCATAAAATAATTCTATCAACAAAAGAGAGCTAAATGCAACTAAAAAAATTTTCAAAAGCACTTACAATATATATATTTAAAAAATGATAAGAATGATATTTTTAAAATTTATAATAATAAAAATTAAATTTCAATAATATTAAACAATATTCAATTAGATGAAATTTAATATTTAACATTTAACGGATTTAAATAGATATAATTTAATTTTAACGATATTTAAAATAAAATTATATGATATATAATTAAACATATTATTTTTATTATTTTACTAATATATTTTGTGTTCACTTACATAAATCACATGTAATGTATTCGCTGTTTTTTCCAAATAATCATAAGCCAAGATTCAAAATTATATATAGCATTATTAATGGAAAATCTCCACATATATTTTAATCAAAGTTACACATTTTATCTCCTCCCTAAAAATAAATTATATAATTTATAAATATTTAAAAATTACACTTAATTTAATAACGAGATTCCTATATGAAAATCAATATAAAACTTTTTTAAACGCTTGACTCATTTTTAATTAAATAAAAAAATATTATACAAATTTAATTAAAATTTGAATCTATAGGTGAGCAAAAGAATCATGATTTCCAAGCATATTTTAAATAAATTAATAATATATAAAAGTGGGTTAACAATCAACCTAAAGTGAAGTTGGTGTGATGTGTTATTAATTATTCATATATTCTTATTAATTATATTATTTTTTCTCTGTTATTTTTTTAAATAATAATATTATATAAATATAATAAAAATAATATATAATTTCTCAAAATTATACATATATAATTACTGTTACTAATTAGAATAAAAATTGTGTTACCAATTAATAGGTCAAATATACGTGTTTATTTTAATACTTTATGTATATAAAATATATGTTTTAATTAATTATAATTTTACATATAAATGCTGGATTATGATAACAATACCTAGTATTACTCCCCCCACCCACATAACGCACTCACATTTCAAAAAGTGACACTTGGGGCCCACAACTTCAACGGGGGTTTTCTCTGTGAAGTTGTGGGTTTCGTCTTCACAGAGAAGAGAGAGAGAGAGAGAGAGAGAGAGAGAGAGAGAGAGAGAGAGAGAGAGAGAGAGAGAGAGAATGGATTGACTTTAGCCCCATAAGAGTCGACCAAACACCCCCAGCTTGCTTCTCTTTCTTTCTCTCTCTCAACTACTTAGGTGGGAACGCGTCAATTACTCAAACACTTCTTAAAATTCTATAAAAATCCTTTCATATTAAGCTTCACTTTAACTCCATGCCTAAACTTTCCTGGAAAATTCTTATTTTTATTTTCTCGAAAAAATTTCTGAGCTAATAATAAGAAGAAGAAAAAAATGGTTGCTACTTGTTTCCCTCCAATTTCACATCATGTGCTGGTATTAGTGTTATTGTTGTTGTGCATGAATTTTCGTTATGGATTCGGCGCGTTAACTTTCGATATCCATCACCGCTTTTCGGATCCAGTTAAGGGAATTCTCAGCGTTGATGAGCTGCCGGAGAAAGGGAGTGTTCCGTACTATGTGGCTATGGCTCATCGTGATCGCTTAATCAGAGGCCGCCACCTGGCCTCCAACGATGATCAGACGGCTCTGATTACCTTTAATTATGGCAACGATACCTACCGACTTGATTCTTTTGGATAGTATACTTCCTATTTCTCGCTTTAATTTTGGGATTTTTGAATTTGTTTTAAGAAAATGTACTTTTTTTTCCTTTTTATTGAGTTAATTAGGTTATTTATATTTTCCGGAATTATTTGAATTTCAGTTTGCATTATGCCAATGTTTCTGTGGGTACACCGAGTTCATCTTATCTTGTGGCCTTAGATACTGGAAGTGATTTGTTCTGGCTACCCTGTGATTGTACCCGTTGTGTTCATGGTATAAAATTCCCAAAGGGTCAGGTATTTCAATTGATTTGTTTTTCCTCCTCCTTCTTTTTACTTCTATTACTTGTTATTTGCTTTGTGAAGTACAAGAATTTCAATTTTGTTTAAAGTATTGTGTTCTACCATTGTTGAGGAAATGTCGATGTGGGACTTATTTCCTCAACAACCATTCTGGTCTTTGCTTGTATAATATTAGGGCTTGTTTTTTAACTAATTTTGTTTTCATGTTCTATTTTTCAAACCAAGTTTTCAAAATGAGTGTTTTTTTTATAATTAACTCCATTTTCAAGTTCAACATGAAGTTGGAAATCATTTCTTTTCATTAGTTAACTCTACTTATTATTTGTTGTGGCTTAAGATTTCATTAGTTAACTTTACTTATTTTTTGTTTTTTTTGTTGTGGCTTAAGAGGGAATGAAAGAAGAAAACATCTTTTTATTAAACGAGTTTTTTTTTTCCTCTAAATAAATAGGAAAACAGAATAGTTTCAAATACAAGAAACATGACTTAAAAACATTGCTAGTTACAAAACTAGCTCTAGTAGTTTCTAAATTCAATATTTCCAGAACTGGGATCTGTTTGGTTATCCTTTTGAACACTTCTTAACAAACTGGAAAAAAAAAATTTGTTACAGTGCTTTCACTCTTTTTGAGTGAAAACAGTGAAAGCACTTTAATAATTATTTCCTCCTTAAAACTGTTATGATTGATTAAAAATAATATTAGGTTTGTTAGTCAAAATAGGAGTTGCCTAATTTAGAAGAAAATTCATGGAAGGTGGCTTACCATATTGTCAAAGATGGAGGTGACTAACCTTGTTTGAATAAAGAATAAGAAAATTAGGTAGCCTAATTTTGTTGAATGAAGAAATGTTTGGCATATGAAATGAGAACTTGAAGGCTATAAATATGGCTTCATTTCTTCATTGTTAATCATCCCAAAAATAGAGAAAAAATTGTATGAAAAGTTCTTGAGTGAGAGAATTTCTCTTGGGCTTGTAGTTGCTCTTGTCTTTTGGGTGTGTGAGAAAATTACTGAGAGTGTGGTTGTAATAATTTTCCACATAGTGAATTTTTCTCTGGTTGTCTTTTGACAACGAAAATGGTTTTTTCTCTAATTTGGAGTTTTCACTATAATTCTTGTGTTGTGTATTATCTATTTATCTGTTATTTGATATTCTGTTAAGGAAGATCTTGGGAGGGGGAATTTGTGATTATACCATTTTATCCAAATTTTCTAACAACTGGTATCAGAGTCAATTTCAAAGAAAGAAGGAGAAATGTCAGGAGTCAAGATTGACATTGAGAAATTTGATGGGAGAATCAATTTTGGCTTGTGGCAAGTACAAGTCAAAGATTTGTTGATCCAATATGGGTTACACAAGGCGTTAAAGGGGAAACCAGCCATTGTTACTAGTATTGAGTCCAGTAAAACCAATATAAGTGATGAAGATTGGGAAGATCTTGAACTAAGAGCTGCAAGTGCAATTCGGCTTTGTTTGGCCAAAAATATTCTTGCAAATGTGCATGGAATATCTATGGCCAAAGAACTCTGGGAAAAGCTTGAAGAATTGTATCAGGCAAAAGGCGTTTCAAATCGGGTGTATTTGAAAGAGCAGTTTCATACTTTGCGTATGAATGAAGGAACTATTATGTCTGACCATCTCAGTGTTCTCAATGGTATTGTCTCTGAATTGGAAACCATTGGAGTTAAACTTGATGATGAAGATATAGCTTTAAGGCTCATCTGGTCTCTTCCATCTTCTTATGATCACATGAAACCTATCTTGATTCATGGAAAGGAGAAAATAATTTTTTCAGAAGTTACTAGCAAGTTGTTTTCTAAAGAAAAAAGGTTGAGTGGTGGAAGAAATGTTTTGCCTGAAAACTCAGCATTGGTAGCTGACAACCGAAAGAAAAATAATTTCATGAAAAAGAAGATAGTGTGTTGGGAATGTCGACAATCTGGGCACCTCAAAAGAAATTGTCCAAAGGGTGGAGCTGATTCGGCAAGAAGCTCAAATACCGACGGTGACGCTAATAGTATGTCTGTTTTCAAAGACTATAGTGATGCTCTTTGAAAAGAGCGTGTACATCATCATGACATGCTGCTAGTCTCTAAATATTGCCATGAAAGAGGGTGTGTTACTGGTAGCGGGTCCACAAGTTTGCACACGGGCATTGACTTGGTATAGATGCAAAGTGTGTGGTGGAAAGGATGTCGATGGCTGATGAACTCTCGAGAAAACTGAGTGTGAGAGTTGCACCATAAATTTCAGCAAGTTTTTTTTTTCGACATGAGCCGATGTGAAATTCTTAGAATTGGTGATTAATTCTAAGTGGGTGTACTCTTTATGGTGGAGTATGATAATTCTCGGTGTAGAGAATTATGACTGTTGGAATAGACAGTGTTGTAGTGGTAACTATGTTTATTTTTAATCAAGGTGGAGATTGTTATGATTGATTAAAAATAATATTAGGTTTGTTAGTCAAAATAGGAGGTGCCTAATTTAGAAGAAAATTCATGAAAGGTGGCTTATCATATTGTCAAAGATGGAGGTGACTAACCTTGTTTGAATAAAGAATAGGAAAATTAGATAGCCTAATTTTGTTGAATGAAGAAATGTTTGGCATATGAAATGAGAACTTGAAGGCTATAAATATGGCTTCATTTCTTCATTGTTAATCATCCCAAAAATAGAGAAAAACTTGTATGAGAAGTTCTTGAGCAAGAGAATTTTGTGAGAAAATTCTCTTAGGTTTGTAGTTGCTCTTGTCTTTTGGGTGTGTGAGAAAATTACTGAGAGTGTGGTTGTAACAATTTTTCACATAATGATTTTTTCTCTGGTTGTCTTTTTACAACGAAAGTGGTTTTTTCTCTAATTTGGAGTTTCCACTATAATTCTTGTGTTGTGTATTATCTATTTATCTGTTATTTGATATTCTGTTAAGTAAGATCTTGGGAGGGGGAATTTGTGATTATACTATTTTATCCAAATTTCCTAACAAAAACTGCTTTTGTTAGAAACTACTTTTAAAATAATGACATACAAATTAACCCTTAGAGACCATATAGTGGTTGTAAAAAGCTTAATATGTTTAGCAAGTTATTTACTTGACATGTCTTTACTCTTTTTATGGAACAGATCATCGACTTCAGCATCTACAGTCCTAATACGTCATCAACTAGCAAAAAGGTTCTTTGCAAAAGCTCCATGTGCCAACAACAACGAAGATGTGCCTCAGACAGTAGCAACTGTCCATATCAAATTCAATATCTTTCTAATGGAACTTCATCTACTGGATTCTTGGTAGAGGATGTATTGCACTTAGTCACTGATGATGCTAAATCAAAAGATGCTGATGCACGCATTACTTTTGGGTCAGTTGTTTTTTTTTTTTTCATATTTTTCCACTTTTAAAACTAAAATTTTCACATAGCTTATTTTAATGTCTTACGCCTGGATTTTGTGGCTAATTCCAGAACGAATATGATACTGACATTATTTATAATCCTAACTTTTTACTGGAATGCAGTTGTGGAAAGGTTCAGGCAGGTTCATTTTTAAACGGTGCAGCTCCAAATGGTCTGTTTGGACTTGGTATTGGTAATATATCAGTTCCTAGTATCTTAGCAAATGAAGGGCTTGTTTCGAACTCTTTTTCTATGTGTTTTGGTGCTGATGGTACTGGGAGAATCCGATTTGGAGATAATGGCAGCATGAACCAAGGAGAGACTCCATTCAATCTTAGACATTTGCAGTAAGTGTTCACTGCTTCCTATGGATACCCTAATGTCGCATTGTTACTTTTTAGCAAGTTCTTTCTATTTTTGCTAACGTTACATTGGTAACTTGCCACAGTCCAACTTATAATGTGTCTATCACTAAAATAATTGTGGGAGGAACTGCTGCTGATCTTGAATTCTATGCAATTTTTGACTCTGGTACCTCATTTACATATCTAAATGATCCAGCTTATACAAAGATCTCTGAGTCTGTAAGTGCTATAAAAGTTCATTTCCTTCTGCTGCACTAGCTATTGCACGAGAATTTATAATGTGTTTTTATTTTGCAGTTCAATTCACTGGCAAAAAAACAGCGGCATTCAAGCAATGCAGATATCCCTTTCGAATATTGTTATGACTTAATGTCAGTCATAGTTTAAGATAAATTGTCTTTTTTTTTTAAGTTCTTTTTCCCGTCATTTTTAATATCCTGTTAATACTATGAAGTACTGATTTTGTTTTATATGCAGGCCAAATCAAACGGAATTGGAATATCCCAAGGTGAACTTGACAATGAAAGGTGGACATTCATACTATGTTCATACTCCAATTGTTATGGTTTCTGTGGAGGTAAGGTTTAGTCATTAATAATCTAAGATCTCACTCATGCATCCATAAATCTAAAATTCATTCTTATGATGTTCAGGGCGGACTCGTGTACTGTTTAGGCATTGTCAAAAGTGGAGATGTGAATATCATTGGACGTGAGTATTACATTTGAACTTTCTTTTATTCATTTGATAACTTTCATATATATGTTTGCGTCAATTTTGGATTTAAATTATGTCCATTAATGTCAGTGTTAAGAGACTTGGGATTTTTCCTTTTTACTAATTCTAAGTAGTTTTGATATGCCACCATTTAGAGCCAACTGTGAAGTTCTCTGCAAATTACATTTCAGTTTAAGACTTCATCTATTCTCTTCATAGCTCAGCCAGAATTTGTTTAGGGTTCAATGTAACTCGATGATCATAATTTTTTGTTTGTTTTAGGGCGATTTAGTCATATAATTTTACCAAATTGACATTTTAGTATGTAATTAGTAGGGTAGATCTATTTAGTTCAATAATTTTAGGTTTGGGTAATTGAGAACAATTTTCTAAAAAATTACGGATTTTTTCATTAAATGAATATATATGCATAAGACATTTTTAAAAATTGTCTTTGGATGTTTTAAATTTAAAATTAATAGATTAAATAAATCTACCTTAATAATAATTACAAGACTAAAATGTAAACAGGATACAAGACTAAATCGACCCAAAACCCTAATTGTTTGAACCATCATATTGCTATTAATTTTGTTGTTCTTGGATGAAAATTTGGAGACAATAAACAAGTTTTCGCTCCCTTATATGGCATTTTGATGGGTGTAGTAGTTATTTTACTTACAAATCTTTTTCATTTCATGCAGAAAACTTCATGACTGGTTACAGAATACTGTTTGATCGTGAGAAGATGGTATTGGGTTGGAATCAATCTAATTGTGAGTGAATCTCCATTATAGATATGAAAATTATGCTTTGCAATAATAAATTTTTCAGGACAAATACCACAATAATCTACTAGCTATTACAGTTAGAGTACTTAAGTTCGGTAGTTTTTTGTGACAATTTAGTCCATCAATTTTGAAAAAACGACATCACGAGTCTAAATAGTCAATTTTTTTGTTACAAAAAAAATTCAAAGCATTTGGAAAAAAAAATTAACATGAATAATTGCTAAATAAGTTTCATAACAAATAAAATGGAAAAAAAAACCATAAAAAATGACCGTTTAGATTTGCGATATTATTTTTTCAAAATTGGTAGATTAAACTGTCATAAAAATTAAAAAACAATGGACCTAAGTGCTCCAATTTGAAAAGTTACTGGACCTCTACAATCATCCGTCCTAAATTTTCGGATTAGCAATAATAATGATCTGCTTTATACAGGTTATGATGATGAGGAAACTACAACTCTTCCTATCAAACCATCAAAAGCTCCTACAGATGCTCCCACGATAAATGTCAACCCAGAAGCCACAGCTGGGAATAGAAACAATTCTCTTATACCATCTGCTGTTCCACCACCTAGCAATGGTTATTCCACTAAATTGATTTCTTCTATTTGTGCACTGATTATGATTATTTGATCATTCTTTTTCTTTGAGGTTTTATCGATCCCTTGTATCAAATGTAAATGTAGGCATTTATTTCAGGTTATAATATATCATACAAATTGGAAGTTCTCTTTGCTTCCTATTTTTGAATCTTTGATATGATTATTACGGGGTTGTATATAAAACTATTTATCATCTTATCATTTAGCCTCTATTTTCTTTGATCATTCTCCACATTTTAGTCTTCTTTTTTTTACATTAATAAATATTAAAACGTCTTTGTAATAAATATATTTTTTATAAATAATTATTTTTGATAGTTTAATATAAAAAGCATCTATGATTTTGGTTGTTCTTCACGTTTTATTTTTTTCCTTTTTGTTGGTTTTTCTAGTACATTAATAAATACTAAAATGTTTTATAATAAATACAGCTTTATATGAATAGTTTTTTTTCCGTAGTTTTATCTTTTATTATTCTATATATAAAAGGCCTTTCACAGTGGGTTTTGTTAGTTGTTTTAGTATGTCACGAGAACATGAATACCATTCCTTATTATGTTTTTTAACTTTAGCTTTTAGTTTTTTTTTTTTTTATTAACTTTTTTAGCTTAAGTTTTTTTCTCTTATACACCAATAAATATATCATACCGGATTTTGTTAGTTGTTTTAGTATGTCATGAGAACATATATACCATTCCTTATTCATTTTTTTAACTTTAGTTTTTAGTTTTTTTTATTAACTTTTTTAGCTTAAGTTTTTTTTCTCTTATACATACCTCTTATAAATTATTTTATTTGGTAGTTTTATTTTGTATAGCTTTAAGCACATAATAATTAACTTCTAATCGGGAGATAATTCACATTACTCATGCTTCATATTTAATTAATATGTCAAATTTGATTAATTTATTTATAAGTAAATTATATTTGTGATGAATTATCATTTTTGTATTAATAACAATTAAGAAATTAATTAACTAATATTTGTATTGAAATCATTATTTTTGTCTAGATTATGTCATAATAGTTAAAAAAAAGGTTAATTAATGTATATTATTTTTAAACAAAAACAATATATATTGTTACACTATGCAAAACAAGCACAAGTAATTAACACAATATTAATCCAATCTATGTTAACTCATTAACATGAATTTTTGTTTTATATAAATAAAGCTAATAATGTGCATCAATTTAAAACTTTGTGATCATTTTATTATTATTATTTTATTTATTGATTACAGATAAGTTTTATTTATGTTATATAAAATAAGTAGTACAATTTCAAAAGATAATATTTATTATTGTAATAATTCTCATTTTAAATTTAGATTAATATATTAAAGAATTAATATATTTATTTTGTCTTTATATTTTATTGTCCTTAAAATATAGATTAAACCATATAAAACTAGTCACATGCACTACATGTGCCAACAAAACTAGTATATGTTAAAAGCCTCTATGGCTTTGTCTTTCTCCACAATTGTTTTTCAAGTTTTTGTTATTTTTTTGTTTCATTGATAAATATCAAAACATCATTATAATAAATACATTTTTTATAAATAATTATTTTAGTAGTTTTATATAAAAAGTCTATATGGTTTATTTATTGTCCTAATTTTATTTTATTTATTTTTGTTTTTTTTTAATTTTTGTTAGTTTTTTTTTGTACATTAATAAATATCAAAATATTTCTATAATAAATAAAGTTCTTATGAATAATTTTTTTTGTAATTTTATTTAATATATAAAAAGTCTATGTTTGTGGGAGTTCTTTGCTTTTTACTTTTTAGATTTTAGTTTTTATTGGTTTTATTTTTTATTAATAAATATCAAAATATTTCTATAATATAAATACACTTTTATAAATGATAATTTTATATAAAAAACCTCTATGGCTTTAGTAGTTCGTTGCATTTTATTTTATTTTATTAGCTTTTATTGGGTTTTAAAATATTTTTATGAATAGTTTCTTTTATAGTTTTATTTTGTATTAACTTTACACTATTAACTTTAGATAATTATTTTGATTAAGTTAAGGATAAAAATTTGTGAGATTTATGCTTACCCATTTAATAAACAAATTAATTATATATCATATATTATTGAGCTAATCATTTTCCTCATCATATATTATATAAATTGAAAGGATAAATTAATATACATTATTGTTTTTTATTTATTTATGCAAAAATGACTTATAAAAAAATTAATAAGTTCGATAAGGTAGTGTTCATGTTGTATTACCTATTTAAATAATAACAAAAATAATAATTAAACAAGTTCATTTATATTATCCTATTATATTTTACTTATTTATTAAATAAAATTAAATATTTTTTATATATATCCTGTCAAATCACTCATGTTTGTTCATACTTAATTTGTATGTTAACACAAATTATCTACCTATTCCTAATAAAACACTTGAGTAGTATTGTATGTATATATACCATTAATGTATCAATATTAAATTAGACGTTAAAGTAACTGTAGAACTACTTAGTAATATAGATCAATTATATTGTATCATATGTACTAATGTTTGCGCGCTTGAATCTGTAATAAAAATTACCATTTTCTCAATATAGTTATTATTATTAATTTAATTTTCACTAGAGCAATAAAATTAATTATTTGTTTTAATATTATTCCTCCATGCTCTTTTAAAAATTGTGACATCAATTTCTCACATTATTATAATAAGTCTAACTAAAAAAATTATATTTAAATATTATTTTATTAAAATAATTTTTTTAATAAAATAGTAATTATTATTGAATAATTAACATTAATATATTTATTAAATTTAAATTATCAATCTGTAGGAATGCAATGTTCCAAATTAGTTGTATTAATAAACACTAAAGCTGTAACCTTTAGATGTAAATTTTTTAGGTTGGATAACATATTTTATATTTTATTTTAGATTTTGAAATTTTTCTAACACTTATATTAGAAAATGTACGAGCATGTTAACAATAATTATAAAATTTTATGAGTTTATTAATCTTCTTTATCATATTCATTTTTTATATGCATATAATAATAGATTCAAAAATTTATGGCAGTAAATTTACTTTCATAATTAATTTGTCATGTATCACATGAAAGTGTTATATTGTAAAAATAAATTTAAAAATAAATATTTTTTATTTTTAAAAATATTTTTACACGCAATACTATTTTTTTTAACAATATGTAAGATATTAATTTTTTTAATTATGCACCAATACCAATATTGATTAATACAATAAGCAATATCTAGACTTCACAAGAAAACACAAAATCATAACATATATCATACGACTCTCGAAAGGCCACTAGCCACAGTATTAGTGAAAAGCCTTAACAATCACATGACTTGCTATAAATTACACATTATTCGTATATCCATAAATTACATGGAATTCTCAAAAGTCAAAATTAATGAAAAAGTTTTCATTGCAAAGTTAAAATAAGATCGAATTAACTTTGTCATAAATATGGGCGTTTAAAATTAAAATAATTTAACTCGAATCCCAATTCAACTTAACCTAATTTAAATTATGTAATTTTTTTTATAATTGAATTGATTTGGATTTTAAAATTACAGAATAATTTTTACAAAATTAATATATATATATATATTATTTTAATAATAATTTCATTTAATAAAAATGTGAAATATATATATAATAAAACCAATAATTTTTCTTTGTCCATACTGATTCTCCATTTTATCTTAACCATAGAAATTGGAGCATGAAATTAGAGTGTGACCTTGGAGTTGTATAAGGTATATGAAAGCATAATTTACAAATGAAAGAAGAAAGAATATACCAATATATGAAAGTATTTAAAAAGTAAGAAATATATAAATAAATTTTATACTAATCAGACTCACTTTTTAGTAAGATGTTCTCGTATTTGTGTTATGAAACAAACACAAAAAAATTATTATCTAAACAAGTATTCTAGTAAATCTAAAATAAGATAAATCTAACAATATTATTTATCTTTAGACGAACACTCTAACAATTCTAAAATAAGATTAACCTAAAGATATTCTTTTATTTCACAAATAAGAGGACATCAACTTCCAAATAAAAGAAGAAAAACTATTCCTACAAATTAGAAATAAGAGAAAAAAAGAAAAATAAAACTTCTTTAATATAACTAGATTGTTTATTTTTTAAGATGTCTTATACAAACATAAGAACTGATTATTTATAGTTAAAAAGTCCCTAAAATAGTTTATAAATTTTTCACGTGATATTTTAGTAAAAAAAATAATTCTAAATAAAATAAGTTATTACTTTAGTAGAACTCTAAATAAAAACCATAAATAAAATAAACTATTTTCTTTTTTTTTAATATTTTCTTATTAATAATTGTTGAAAACTATTATATATTTTGTATTTTGAAGGAGTTTCTTTAGTACATTTATTCAATGGATTATATGTAAAAATATTAAAGATTAACGTAAGGTTTAATTTATAAAATCGTTTAACATTGGTATTTATGCTTTCATATATATTCTATCCTAGTTGGAGTTTTTATCACAGGTTGTGCTTTTTTTTCTATTATTGATAAAGGCTTACTTCTATATTGGTTTATATAAATACAAGTTATGTATTTTCCTCCGTTTAAGCGTGTTATTTTATAATTATTTGTAATAAAGTAATATTAAATCAACTTCTTTTTCCTCTCAAGTTTGCATGAAAGTATCAAAAATACATATTTGTCTTTTCTTTACTAATGTCTCTAACATTTGAATAAATATCTTTAATGATATTGAGATTAGACATATTATCAAATATAATACCAATTAATAACGACGTTAATTTTTTCATTAATGTATATTTTTTAAAATAAAATACCCTTTAAAAATTATAAAGTAAAAAAATAATTATTTATTTATTTATTATGTTTATTATAGTTTAAAATAAAAATCTAAGTGAAGAAATAAATAGCAAACTAAAATTACCTATAAAAAATAATTTTATATTATTCATTGTACAATTTTATTTTAATTTATAACCATATGTATATTTATTTAATTTATGTGCATATATTATTTATTTTAATTTTTATATATTTATTTTATTAGAAGAAAATAAACTTTGGATATCACTTTTCCATTGTACTAAAACAAGAGTATTATCTCTCCCAAAACTCCCTCTAAAACTTTCACCATGAGAATGTTGGATAGATTTTTGAATATAATATTAAAGAATATAGATTCTCTTAAAAAGATAACCATCTTGCACCAAGAATTGTTGAAAAGAGCATTCATTGCATTATTCTATTATTTTTCCAAAATAAACATCATTTTTGTAGAATGTTTTCAACATATCAAAGCAACTATAACTTCACTTATATGGTTGATAACAAAAAATATTTTTGGCTTAATGCATGAGCTACCACATTTTGAAGAATTTGATAGATTGAAGAAATTCAACCCAATGAACATGACACCTATTGAGGATAACATCATTTTCTTCGTCAAAGATTAGTGGACTTGATTTTTCAAATATCTCCTCACAATAAGGCTTTTTAACTTTTCATCAAAAATAGGACTTGAATCTTCAAAGATCTCCACATAATAAATGTCTTCAACTTCTTCATAAAAAATAGGACGATTTAAATTATTAAAGATGAATTCATTAGTATCTTCTCTACAGGGATAGAGATTATCACCACCCAAAAGAAAACAAAAGAGATGCAAGACTATGGAAATAAGCTCACCACTCTAATTGAGCACTCACGGGACAGAAATTATCACCATTCAAAGGTTAAGAAGAGATACAAGGCTTTTCAAACTCACCATTTTAAGGCTTTCACCTAAGAGATATAGGGTTTAAAGAGAAAAATCTTAAAAGAACTCTCAATATTATATACATCTACTATCGATGTTTCTTATATTTATAAACTCTAATTACTTACTAGTTAAGTTGACTTATTACGAAAGACAATCAATTATTTCCTACTTCCTAGAAGAGTTATATCATTTGCAAGTAATTCAATTACTTCTCAAGGAAAGAAACGAGAAACTTAATAAGTTGAAAATAAACTTTCTAAGCAAGCTAGGAATATTAAAAAAAAATACTAATATATTGAGCCTACTTAAAGAGTATAAAAGATTATATTTGTTTGGAAAGTTTAGAAGCTTTCAAACATATCTTGATAAAATGATCATAAATTTCTCTAGAGGTGTACAAATACTATACTGTAAAATAATTTAGAAAATAGATTTTTAGATCTTTCTAACAATATATAGGGATAATTCTTAGTTTTTTTTTTCAATGTTTCACCTAAAACATAGTCGAGTGAATCATCAATTTTTTGTATAATCTAAATGTACTCTTATCCTCATTAATATTAAGACTTATGTTTCAAACATAGTAGTGGTTTGCTACTCTCATAATATAGTGGATATGACAAAGCTCATCTATGTGGCTCTATGATTCCAATGCCACCGATCATGTAATTTAATAACCCATGTAAACTATATTTTTGATATTGTGAACTCTATAATTTAGATACAAACACAATACCTACAGAAAATATGATACAGAAAAGTTTCCAAAAAATACAAAAATATTTGATAATATTTTATGTCAAATATTTTGTTAATAAAATAATATTTTACTGTTTAAAAAGTGATTAAAGTATATCATTTTATGGATAGTGACTTAAGTATCACTTATGAAACCAAATTGACTAAAGTGTCCTAATAACATAAATAAAGTAACTCATTAAGTACTTGCTCCAAAAACAAAAAAACTAAAACTAAGAAACTAAAGGCAATATATATTGGTATTGTCACACTTTATTTTGTTGGTTCTACATAAAGATGGACATTTTATTCATAGAAAATTAAAATATGATTATTTATAAATATTCAACGATTTTTCTCGAAAAATAACCATAATCGTTTAGAGACAGAAGCGGTTATTGCAATATCAAAAAGATGATTAATGAAAACCGAACATATATTAATTTTATATCTTTTATATACATATAATTATATTGAAAAATACTTTAAATAATTTCATAGCGTAAGTATTATATTAAGATTTTATGTTTTAAAAAACTAATATAATTTAGAATAAATTTTTAAAAAATAAGAATGTTAAATCATTGAGAAAATGATAACCGATCATGACGTATGATTATTTTTTTTAAATTTAACCAAAATCGATGCAATGTGGTTATAGTTATTAATATAATCATATTCGTCTATTTCTACCTATTTTTAGTTCCGTGTTATTTTTAATATAAATTTTAAAAATTGATAAATATATTTTTAAAGTAATTTAAATAGTATAGAAAAAATGTATTAAAAATAAAAATATATTTTTACTAATTTAAAAAATTAACATTAAATATGGTGTGTAAAAACGTTTATGACAATAACTCGCCCTCTATATTTTCTGCCAATTATTCACGACATATGGAACCTTGTTGGACCGGCATATGTTAATCTTTGTTTCTGGGTATTTTGAATGGATTCTATGACCTTTAGGCATGAACGCCTAGTTCATATTTATTTGGGCCTTAGACCATTTTAAGTTATATTTTACATGCATTTTTAAACATTAATTTCTTTATATTTATACATATTTTATTATTATATTGTATTAAAAATTATTTATTTAATAATTTTTAAAAATTAAAAAATTTATGGAATTATATATATATATTTTTGAACGTTTTTAGAACAAGTAGATGAACTTAACAAAGCACGTGGATGTACATAAAAAAGGCCCAACTTATTCGGCATCCGCTTCCCACTCCACATCAACATGTATCATCCATATGTGTCCACCTCATGTCATCCATCTCTCTACACGACCTGTCATCCTACACTCCAACTCCTTTTAAACTCACGCGATTTGACTCACTGATTTCTCGAATGTCAAACTCTTGTAGAGCACCGCTCATCTTCACACGTGGATTTTGAGTTTGACACGTGGCATATGAATCTATATTCATTTTTCATCATCCAACTGTTCAAATTTAATCTGAACCCAAAAAACTAATTATTCTCGTATAAATACCCAAACAGCCAAAATACACAAAAATTGGGAGAAAAATTCATCTATGTGTCATTATTGAATATTCTTGAAGGAAGATTGTAGAAAAAGTTAAATATTGATATTTTTAATTTTAATAATTCATCCAAATTAAATTATTTTATATATTCTTTCTTCATTTATGTTGAAATATTTAGTTTATTTATTGGATTTTTTGAAAGATATGGTTGGTTAAATAATTTATTATGATTGTGTAAAAATTTCAAACCCTAAACTATGATTTAATTAATTTAATATCATTAATTATTTAATTTCAATTCTTGAACTCTTGAAGTGTTCAATTTTATATTTTAATATCAAAACTATGTTTATTATAAATTATGATATAAAATTAGTTTCTTACATGATTATTTTTATTGCTAGTTTAAGATATTAGTATGTAAATATTTTTATTCAAAATAACACTTTATGGCTTTTATTATAAGTACAATTGAATACTTAGGTTAAATATTATCATAGATTTAATTTAATTTAATTTAATTATTATATTTTTATATTATAATAAAATAAATAAATTCAATCTAATAATTACACTACGACCTAGATTGATTAGTATTAATAATTATATTATTAATCAATTAGATGGTAAGAAAATGTATAAAATCTTAAATGTACTTAGATTTTAAAAATTAAAGTTAAGAATTAAAAAATTTAATTTAAAACTTTAAAAACTAATTTTAATTCATTATATAATTAATTTAATTATAAGTTAATAGTGAATATAATCATATTATCACATATCTCTCCTAT
Source organism: Hippophae tibetana (assembly GCA_037013495.1). Lineage (NCBI taxonomy): Eukaryota > Viridiplantae > Streptophyta > Magnoliopsida > Rosales > Elaeagnaceae > Hippophae > Hippophae tibetana. The sequence continues at coordinate 78,384,610 of CM072812.1, read as the reverse complement.
TTTTTCCTAAAAATATGTTCTCACTATTGTTTTTCATTTTTTGTCTTCATTTTCAAAATCAATCCAAAATCTCTATTATCAACTTAAATTAACTTCCTAAATCAATCACAAATTCTACGTTTGCTTGAGATATATTACTACGAATATATTTTTAATAAAAAGGTTTAACTTTTTACATATTTTTTAAATATATCTTAATATTTCATTTATATTCTTCTAATTCCCACGTTTTTCCTTCTCTTTGATCTACTGGATTGTTGATTACCGATTTGCATAAAGAATAGAAAATTAACAATACCTTTTACATCTAAAAGTCTTGAAAAAGAAGAAGGAATCTTTTATCCATCCTCACTCTATTTTTCTCTCATTTTTCTTTCCTTTCTATATATTTCTCTTTGGATTTTTTTAAACATTAATTTTAATTTTTTTCATTTATCCGTTAATAAGTATCAAAATATTTTTATAATAAATAATAGTTATATAATTTATAGTTGATTATTTTATTTATATTGACTCTATATTATAAACTTTAAATTATTATTTTAAGAGTCATAAGTGCATTAAACTAATCATATTTTTTCATGTCAAGATTATGGTATATCTATTTATCCAATATGAGTTAAAAATATTTAATTAATCTAAGTTATTTTTTATCAAAAAATTCATAGAAATACTTATTAAGTTTGATTGTCAATTTCATATATATCATCATGTTATATTATTGATTTATTTATTAAATGAATTATCACTCATATTTAGATTACGTGACATTATCATAAATTATCACACCAATTTCTCATAAAATAATTATTATTGTATATTATTTTTTACTAAAATAATAAATAAATAAATAAATTACTAATAAAATAATAATTATTTATTTTACGAATATTTTTAAACATTTTATATAAAATAAATAAATTTTGCATATTGTCACGTTAAAAAAAACCTAAAGTAAAATTATATTTAAAGAATTTTTTAATTTATTTAAAAAAAATTGTAATTATTATTAATTAATTAATACTATTATATATTTATCAAATTTAAATGAATGATTTATACATCTTAATGAATACAAAAACTAGTTATATGAATAACACTCATAATTTTAAATTTAAATACCAGTTTTATATAGTGAGAGCATGAAGGTTCCCTAATATTAGTACATACTAGCATCAAATTTTCCTTTATAATAACTTGATATTTTTCAGGGTTGTGTTATTTAATTTATAAAAAAACATTAATAGTAAAGTCAACTTTTAATTTATACAAAATTTGAATATTATATTGTTAAATTAAATTTTAAATTTAGTATGACATTAATATTTTTCCTACAATATCAATCACATTTTTTATTTTGATTATTATTTTACTCATACTTGCATTATCAATTTAGAATGAACATGGTAGCATAGAGTTTTTTAACAAAAACAATACTAGCATTTCCAAGAATTCAAGAAGTTTAAAGGTGTGTATATAGGTTAATTTAGTTTTGGATAAAAATTTGAAACCGAACTATTCTTAAAAAATAAGAACTAATCAAATCAATACATTTGAAAAACTAATCAAATCAATACATTTGAAAAACTAATCAAATCAAGTGATTTTATAGAGGAAAAAACATTTCTTTTTATTTATTAATAGAATTTGTTTATTAATTATTTTTTAAAATCTTCTATTATAATTTTTAATGCTTTCAATGTTAATTTGATTATAATTTTTAAATTTTAATCACTTATTTAATACCATTAATTTCAAGTAACAAAATAAAATTTCAAAATTATAATATATTTTTAAATACCTAAAAGAATATAGAAAATTGTTGATTTATTTTCTATATCAATTATAAAAGTGGAACCGCTCACTAAGGTGATGTTTGGTTGGAGGGAATGGAAAGGAATTAGAATTGATTCCTTCTATTTTGTGTATTTGATTGGATGAAATGGAATCAATTTCTAAAAGAGAAGAAATCACAATTCCTTCTTCCCTTTAGGAATCATGATTCCATTCCCATCTAAACTTTTTTTTTCAATTTTACCCTCACCTTAAATATAACTCTAAACTCAAATCCCAAATCCCCAAATCCTAAATCTTAAATCCAAATCCCAAAACATTAAGCCCTAAATTCTTAAATCCTAAACCTCAAATCCCTAAACCCTACATCCAAATCCCAAATCCCAAAACCCTAAACCCTAAAACCTAAATCCCAAAACCCTAAAACCTAAATCCCAAAACTCTAAACCCTAAATCCCTAAACCCTAAACCTCAAATCCATAAACCTTAAACCTTAAACCCCAAATTCTAAATCCTAAAACCCTAAACCATAAACCCTAAATCCAAAATCCCAAATTCTAAAACCCTAAACCCTTTTTAGAAAAATAATAATTTTAACCCTAAACCTTAACCCACAAATATAACCCTAAATCCCAAATCCCAAACCTCAAAACCCTAAACCTTATTTAGAAAAATAATAATTTTAATAATATATTTCTTTTTAATTAAGTAATAATTATTTAGAAAAATAATAATTTTAATAATGTTTTTTGTCTGATTAAAAAATAGTAATTAAATGACATTATTTGAACTTTACTGAATGTAGGGGTATTAAGGTAATTTATAGTTTTTTTCATTTCATTTCAGTGGCAAACCAAACACTGTAATCTTGATTCCGAGTTCGATTTTAGTGGTCAAACCAAACAATATTGTTTCATTTTCATTCCATTCTGATTCCATTCCACTAACAAAACGACATCTAAAGGAGTTAATACACTACCGCTAGAGTGAAGTAGTGAGTGGGAAGTAAGGAGTAAGGAATAGTCTTATGCGTGATGTGTTTTTATGAAAATAAAATGGAAAAAATGATAGAGAAATAAAGAAAATCCTAAATGAATCATATATGTATATAATAAAAGTATGATATAAAAATAAATATAGATAAGTTGTTTGATTTTTATAAGATTTTAAAAAATAAGAATTGAACTAATTTAATATAAATCGATTTTATAAAAATAAAAATCAATTCAAATGAATGAAAATTCAATACTTAAAATATTGAGTTAGATTGATTCGAATAATACTTCTTGAATTAGCTCTAATAAATTTTGCTCCCTTTTATCAAGAATCATGATAGGTTACATGACTCTTTTTATATATTTAAATAATTTTTAAGATTTAAAAACAATAATTTTTTTTACAATTTATTTTAAAATATATAATCACTTTTAAATTATTATAAAATAATAAAATATATAAACTATTACAAGTGGACTCGTAATGCAATTATGAAAGAGAAGTATATATTAAGAATAGGTATGTGATGGATACCGAAGATTATATTAATAATCGTAATTATTTTGTATTAATTTTAAATACATTCTATTAATAATCATATTTTTTATCTTTTAATATTTATTCAAAATATATTTAGTTTAAAAAATTAAATATTAATATAATTTTTACGTTATTATATTAATTTTTATTTTTTAATTATTTATCACATATTTTTAAATAAATAAAAATATAAAAATAAAAATAAATAAAATCTAATATAATTATATATTTATAAAAAAAAAATTAATATATGTTTAATTTTAATTATGATATTATAATAAGTATTTATGACATACCTATTATCGATTTATTTTCAAACATAATCACATTTTCAAAATGTTGATCCTAAATTACATAATAATTTCTATTAAAAGGATTTAGATTGCTATGCACTAATCATGAACTAAAAAAATGGATTAACTTTTTTTTAATAATATTAATTTTGAATTAAGATTCGTAACTTATAATAAAATTTTGATGCTAGTTGTAAAGAGTGAATAGGATCTGATCCAATAAATTTTATAAACTTTAAATAAATCAAATCACATTAAATTTAACAAAAATAATTAAAATTTATTTAATACATTAAAATATATATTAAAATAATTTTATATTATCGATTAAAACAATTAAAAAATTATTATTTATAGGTATTGAATTTGAGAACACAAAATTAAACACTAATAGATTTAGGTATTGAATTTGAGAATACCAAATGAAATGTTAGTTCATGAAAAAATAAGTTATAAGTATATATTATTATACTAATCAAAACCAAATCATATTAAAAATCAAATTAAATTATTCAAAATTATCGATTTTTCCTGTACGGTCCTACTAGTTGCGTTAGAGCCACGCCAGATACAATTAATTTTATATTAATTGAACAAATAATATATCATTTAAATTATTTATAATAAACTAATTTAAAAATAATTAAGTAGGATATAATCGCCATAAAAATTATTATCACCGTAAATAAATTTTATTTAATAATAATAGTATTATAGTAAAATTAATATTAAAAATTAAATAAATAATAATAAAAGTTTTAGTAGGAATATATTATCAAATAATAATTATTAAGTATAGGTAAAAGTTATTTAAGAAGTTAATTAAAATAGTATTTTTAATATTAAAAAATTTATTTCTGAGTTAGAATTATAGTACAGTATAAATTGGATTCCAACACCAAAATACGCATTTACAAATAACCTGGAATCAAAGGAAGACCAAGAAGCATTTTACTCAGAAGCGAAGCGAAGAGAGAGATCAGAGAATTTTCACTCGTTCTCTCTATCTCTCTGTGCTCTATAATCCGATCGCCTATATCGCACCTTTTATTTTCCCCCTCTCTTCTCGCCGATCAACTCGTCGGTTCTCTTTCAAACCCTTTTTATTTTCCTCAGTTTTATTCCTCAATAGCTACGATGAGTATTGCAAACGACAGTTTAATCAATCCGGTTGTTCCGGCGGCTAGCTCGCCACGTAACGTCGGCGGTGATATTGTCAATAGCCCCCAATCGAGTCGTTTTATGAAGGCGAGCTCGTCGCCATGGAATCAGATTGTCCCTGGTGAATTGGATCCGAATATGGCCATATCATCATCGCCTTCGACTATTGCGATTGAGTCGGATGTTGGTGCTTCTGTTTCTGTCTCTTCTTCGTCTTTAACGATATCTGCTTTGTCTTTTTTAGCACCGGTTGAGGAATCTGTTGGCGTTAGTGAGAGCTTAGAGAGTTGTGGTGGTTCAGACGGCAATGCAGATAAGAAGCCGGTTTGGAACAAGCCGTCGAATGGAGGTTTGGAGGTTGGGCCGGTAATGGGGGCTGTTTCATGGCCCGAATTGTCAGAATCAACTAAGGCTTCGTCTAAACCTTCAGCATCATCCAAAGGTTCATCAGATATATCATCGTCTGTCTCCGAATCACAGGTTTCGTCTGTTAACTTTTGCAATTTTTTCGTCCGTTTGCTGTGAATTTTGAATCCTGAAGGTAGGATCAATTATGTGGAATTTCGCCTAAGTTTGCATTTAACTATCCATTAGATGTCCATTGATACTGTTATTTTAATACTCTCATGTTTCAGAATCATTGATATGATCTGCATGCAACTTAAAGGTTTAATAGACAAGTCTGCTGGTTTGCCTAGACTGGGATGATAAAATTTCATTAAACACGCTCTTGTAATCTTATTAGAAGGAAAATTGATTAAAATAAAATTAAGAATTACCTGACAGACAGAGAAAAATGACATTAGTTCCCTTTGAATGATGGATATGAATAATAGAAAATATCGTGGAGTTAATAGGGGAACAAAACTACGGTGGTTACTAGTATCAAGTACTGTAAATATGGCATGTGTTATTAAATAAATTAATCTATGCTTAACTTTAGTAATCAATTTGCTTGCTATATAGGTCACAGGAACTGCAACTACTGGATCTCATAGACCATCGACATCTAACTCAACTGCAAACCACACCGCACCTTCACGCCAGAGATCAATGAAGCGTAATAACTCCAATGTATCTTCTAATGGAGGCCTTCCTCAGCAGCAAGTGGCAGGTGGTCTAGTTGTAGAAATGGCTCCGAGTAATCCTTATACTAAGGACAATACGCAAAGGGGTGGATTTGGTTCACAATCTCATAGCGGCAGTGATCATCCACAACATCGGAATTCATTCAGAAATCGTAATGGGGGTCCACATCGTGGTGATGGTTCTCACCATCATAATTATGGGGGTAGGCGTGATCAAGACCGTGGAAACCATGAATGGAATGGTCATCGTAATCATAATGGTAGAGACAACCATATGCAGTATCAGAGGCTTCCTAGGCATTTTAGAGGTCCAACACCACCACATGGATCAATCCCTTTTGTCCCCCCTCTGATGCAGCCTTATAATCCTATGGGGTTCACAGGTAGTTAATTTAATTTTCAAGATTTTAATGCTTTTGGCATGTGATCTTCTAAGTTGTAATGCCTCTTTTTTGTTATCAGAATTGGGGCCTGTTCCTCTGATCTATGTTCCAGCTCCACACCCTGATCCATTCAGGTTACCACTTGTTGCACCCATCCAACCTCCATATGTCTCTGTTCAAGATCATCAATTGCATAGCCAAATCGTTAACCAAATAAATTACTATTTCAGGTATTTTTTTTCACTGATTACTTTTTAACAATTTTTATAGCTGCTTTCTACCATCACCATTGTTAACAAGCTGCATTCTAACTGCAGTTGCTTCTCACTTTTTTCTATTGCAGTAATGAGAATTTAATTAAAGATACATACTTGCGGCAAAACATGGATGAACAGGGATGGATTTCAATTAAATTAATCGCAGGATTCAATAAGGTGAGTATTTTTGCTGTTTTGGCGTTCTGTAGCTGTGATGGTCACATGTACTTATTTCTGGTGCTTTGTAGTTTCACCTGCGAGTATCTCAAACTTTTTTTCTATTGGTTGCTAAAGCTTGCAGCTTTTTGTTATATTTGGGGGTTGAGGGCATATTTTGCTCTTTTTTTCTACCATGGTCTGTGTTGCATATATTGGATGCAGATGCATGAAATAAGTTGAATGTTTAAAGTATCAAATGCATTGGTTAATTGGTAACTTAACAAGCCTGGTTTGGCTGTTCAGCTAATTCTATTTTCTTTTAATTTACCATGTGTTTAGCCTCATTCTTCTTTCTTTCTCTGATATTTTTTAGCCTTAATTGATATCTCTTCGTCAGGATTTATTGGGAGAGTGAGTTGCTCTTTTTGACATTACTGTTGTTACTATGTTGTCCCACTTTTTGATAAATTTATGTGATCCTCATTTCACCATGTTGAGAATAATTTTTTATTTAGGTTAACCAAGTCCAAGGGTAATAAATTAGGACTTACGGCTCAAATAAAATATGAGATTAATGTAAAATGATGTTCTCAACTACTTTGAAGTAGCTGTTTGGTGTTAGTAATCTTGTGATCATGTTCAATTTTATTGAATTTATGGTGATTGTTTGGTCTGTTGGGACTTTTTGAAGAAAAAATCGATATAGCTTCTGAAAATATCATTCTAAATGGGGACTTGTCCTTAATCAGGAGTAATGAGTTTTGATTAACGATTAAATAGCATCTGGGAACATATATTACAGGGAAGATATATAGTGCTTGTTCTAAAGGTGTTACTATGAGGGCACCTGTTCTTTCACATTCAAGTTGTGTTCCCCACTCCAAGTTCCCAAATCCTATTCCTAACACCAAGGAAAAAAGGAACAAAAACAGCCTATGTTAGTAAATCTGCTTTTAGTAAGGGTTGCTTTGAGTAGATTTTGATTGTGTGCTAATGAGTAGTTGCTTGTGCATTTGTGCTAAGGGTTTCATTGGATAGACTGTTCCATGTTTCTGTTATTAGGTTTTCATGGACTAATATGTCACTCTGATGGAGCTCTATTCACTCTTAATAAATGCCCTTTCCTTAGTCTACTGAAAACAAATTTACACTTTTAACAACGGCGGGAAGGGGAAATTACTTTCATGCTACCTGGATGTTAACTGTTTGTATGCTACCAATGCAAAGACGGTCTTTTCATGGCTACCTTTCAGGTTATGCAACTGACCGACAATATGCAAGTTTTACTGGAGGCCTTAAGAATGTCAACTGTAGTGGAAGTACAGGTACCATGAGAATCATTTTTTTAGGATTCAGTGAACTGTATATGAACTGAAATCTAACGCAATTATGCATAGTTGTAATATACCCTTATCCTTCTTACATCTTTTCCTCCCATTTTTATTTAGACCACAAATAGAAAATTATGCTTTGTAGGCGTGCTCTATTATCTACACTACAAATTTGATATTTTACTTTAATTTTATTTTTACGGGTCATTTGAATCAGGGTGACAAATTAAGGAGGCGTAATGATTGGATGAAATGGATAATGTCTCCTGTCCAGTTTTCAAATGTTTCAAGCTCACAGGTTCAATCAAGTTCACAGACTCTGAGAAAGCATGGTCACGATGCAGTGGCAGCTCGTGTGGGTAGTATTACTTTGGAGGATAATGCTGTGCACACAAGTGCACAAAACAATAGCCAAGTACAGCTTTCTAGTGGTGACATGATAAGTCAATTAAGTGTCCAAGGAGGAGCAGACCACTCTATTTCAGCAAGAAATTAAGAGTTATAGATATGTGCAATCCGCACATATTCTTCTGATGCAAAAATGAACCCACAGGAGGAGATCAACGATGATAGTGAATGTGGGCTTTTCATTATAACAGTAGTCATGCTACAGCATGGTTCAGTATGGTTTGTTTCCAGTCGAATAGAATGTCAAAATAGAGGTGAAAAAGAAACTACTGTTAAAAAATTGAAGAAATACCAAGGGGGAAAGAAGTTAGTTAAAAAAAAATTGAATTTCTATGACTAAATATTTATAGCACGTTGTTCACGGGTTGTATGTAATGCCTTTATTTTGTGGTGATTCTTCTGTTTCCATTGAATTTTATGGTGGCATGCTTGTTTCTTTCATCTTGGGGAATTTTGATATTTCTTCCCCTAATGCCCCATCGGCTGGTTTTTAGAATCTAAGGGGAAAGGCACATTACGGGAGAAAGCATTTCAAGGGTCTTTTGCGAGGACGGGACAGCGACTTCTGCTGGTTGTTGCAGCTCATGCTTCAAATATAAGTTTCCATGTCTGTCACTTGTGGCATGGTCATTTTCTTGTTTTAAATTTCTGTTTTTTTTATTTACATATTGAAGTTATTGACATGTATACATTTAATTTTTCAAACTCTTGGAATTTTACTCCATAAATGGTTGACATGGATTTGGATGTGGTTGTGTTTGCATTTTATGTTATTAATTTACAGCTTGTAAAGGCTTCAGATCTTCTATTTTAAATCTTGTCTTAATTTTTAACATGATCATGACACATCATTTAAAATATTACCCCATCGTCGCATTTTTAGAAACTTTGATTGCTTTTTTAAATGACTTGTTGACGTCAAAACAGAGATTAAGACAAGATTCAAGGGCACTTGGGAAAGATTGTGATGCGGTTTATGCCTTATTTCGTCCAGTGCTAGGTGTGAGGATGAAAATGAATGCATTATTAATGTGCTTCTTTTCTCAGTCTGTTTCTTTCTCCATTTCTTTCTCCAATATGATAGTTCTCTATTGAGCGAAGAAATACTAGACCAAACGTCTAAAATTCAAGATAATATATACTCATTTCAATCGTGTCTCTAACGTAGCCTTTTTATACATATTTAAACAAAATGATACTTGAGATCGGCAATAATCGAATCAGGGTATTTCTCGAAAAATATCATACATCTACCATCCTATTTGAGAGACACTTCTTGAATGTATCCCTAGGGGTGTAAGGCAGGCTGGGTTACCCCAACCTAAAACTTTCGGATAATGGTAGGTGGTACATTTTTGAGCTGAGTTAGATTGATTTTTAAAAAAAATTAAATGTAAACATAAAGTTAGATCCTAAAACATTTGGGTGGGTGGGTTGGAGGCTTGAACATTGAATTAACTTAAATCAACAACTTCATTTAAATTATACAAAAAATTATAAATTAATAACATATAATATTTAAAGGTATACATATATATAAAATTTAAACTTAAATCACATTTCGATTTGAGTTTATAATACAAATGTTTGATCCTAAAATTATTCGAGTAAAGTCGAATCAGATTTATTCAAACATTGTTCAGATCTAATCGAAATTCAAATCAACTTAGATCAAATCAGATCATTTGAATTTTAATCGAACTAGTCTAAATTTACCTAGTTATTTGTACCCAAGAATTTCAATAACCATTTTTCAAAGAATACTCAAAACTAAAACAATGGAGATAATTGCTAGTAGTCTAGTAGTTTGTGCTAAGGTAAGCTAAGTCCTTCAAAAAGGATTGCTTCATTGCTTCATTATTGTTCTGGTTTTCATGAAAAATGACTCAAAGATAGTCTTAACTTGTTACCAACATTTGCTCTACAAAACAAAATAGTACGAAAAACAACACTAGAGCTCAACATTTAGAACCCAGTCACATGAAAAGAAGAAAAATATGTTACCATGTCTTCTGTTAACAATTCCCTCGCATTGAACTTTTCTTCATCCATCGAAAACCGACACATTGGGCAATTCTTCCACACACTAAACCACTTTTCGATACATTCTTTGTGAAATTTATGTAAACAAGGAAGAATGTTAGTCTCTTCTCCTTCTCTAAATCTTGACAAGCACACACAACACTCTTCACTCTCTCCAAAGTTGGACTCTGATTGAGTATCTGCCCAACAATCTTCAACTTCATGTTCGTCATCAGATTCAATTGCCTCACAAACATTTGAAACTTTTTTGATTTTGATTCTTGGCTGCAATATTAGGCTGAGTAATCTATGAACAAAAGCAGCTAACTTCCGTAGGACCATTGGTTTTGCTGGTGGCATGAGTGTTCCATGAGGTCTTTATTAAGTGTGAGGCATGGTTGGAGGGATCGTTTTGGACTATTTTGCTTGGTTTCCAAGCGTGGATATACCTTGAAAGACGATTCAAGTGTTGAAAATTAAGTTTGTTACACCTAAACAAGAGGGCTACTCTTGAACTTTTTTTCTAAATAATTAATAATTATTTAAAAATTACATAAATTAATACTTTTAGAATTTATAATAAAATTAATATTGAAGTAATTAATCAGAATTTAACTTTGAATAAATTTAATTCACCAAAATTCAACATAGAATAGATTAAATTCAATGTCAAATTTTTAGACTTAAGTTTTTATTTGTAGTTAAAATATATAAGTTGAAAATAATAAGTGTAATTTTTATAATTATAAGTTTTAAAAGGTGATATAATTTTAATATATGCTTAAAAATACATAAGAAAACAATAGTTATTTAATTAATTTGATCCAACTATAAGGATAAGTCTACCCTTATTGAGACCTTTTTGCCATTGTTAGATATAAAGCCTAGTATATAGATGCTTATTATAGTATTGTACCTTGATATCTGAATAAGGATAAACTTGGCTACCGTTGTTAAATGCTACTTCATATGGGTGATTGGTCCTTTAATTAAGTAGTCTTGAATTTTCCAAATATAGAAGTTGGAGAGTATTGCAAATTACGATTGACAACAGAACATGCCACCTACCAAGAAGAGTCATTTTGAGATATTTGACAAGAGATTTGTTGGAAAACAATAAAATCACCACAAAAATATCACACATTATATTTAATTCTATTTTAAACATTAATCAAATGAAAGTTATTTAAATTAAAACCCAATTAGATTTAAACAAGATTATTAAAGTTTTACTCATGTTGTTATAAGCTTAACGAATGCTGTTTAAGTAATATCCTAAGATAGTTTCCTTGGGCTTTATACAAGAAATTTCTGAGCAAAGTGTTTTCAGTAAGAAATAAATATTCTGTGTTTCTATCCTAAAAGTACTCTTGATAACTATTTTTCCTATTTAGTTCAAAATTGGTTTTACTAGTAGAAACAAACAAATCCTTGATATTTATCTCATTCAACCATGGCAAATCCTATTCAACTATTGGATAGTAGACACCAATAAAGAATACATTGATTGACAATAAATTGATTCAGTGATATAAAGATAAAACTCATCCTTTCTTATTTCAAATTAAAGATTCAAACCACCTAATAAACACTAAAAAGACACCTTATAAAAATATATAAAATCAAAAGGACGCCTTATTTTGTAGAAAGTACAGCTAGTTTGACAAGTATAACCACAAATAAGATCAGAAAGACATAAGCCCATGAAAACAAATCGCAAGAAAGCAAAATCTTTTTAATTTTTTTTTAAATAACTTAACCATTAAGATTCCAAAGTCAGATTTCACAACTCATGCAACTCTCCAATTGGAGAACATGCATCATATAGTTTGTGAAGTACAACATGAGTTACTATTTCAAACTACAACAGCTAAACATCCATCTTGATTAACTTCAAAAAAGTATCCGCGTGAATCTTAGTTCTTAAGTTAATTAGACTGACTAGGGAACGTTGAAAGACTCATATTTATTTAGAAAAACAATACCCTTAAAACTTACTAACACAAAAAATAAACTTTTAAGTTTAACTTGCACATTTTTCTTATTAAAAATATTTGATATATCATTTAATTTTAAACATCATCCAATTAAATAACATTTAAATTAAACTATAACTATTTAAATTTATTAAATATTTAACACCACCTAATTAAACTATGTTCAATATTATTAGGGTGCTACTTTTATTGTTATAAGTTTTAAAAATATTATTTTTATAATTTTTTTTTTATTTAGACATTTGGTAAATGTACTCTAATTTAAAATTTATGCTCTCAACAAAGATATTCACAAGTTTCTTCATAAATCAATAAAATAAAATATCACACTATCCTAAGAAGAGCTAAATCAATGTATAGATTTGTTTCAAATCTCTGATTTTCCATTATACACTTGTTTCAGACAACATACCAAGGATTTTATAATGTGTAGAGGGAATGAAAAAGAATCAGAATTGATTCCTTCCATTTGTGTGTTTTGTTGTGTTGAAAAATGAGCCATGAATTAAATCGATTCCTAAAAGAGAAGAAATTACAATTCCTTCTCCCCTTTAGAAATCATAATTTCATTCTCATCTCAATTTTTTTTTTCAATTTTACCGTCACCCCAAATATAACCCTAAACTCAAATCCCAAAATCTTAAATCTTAAATCCCAAAACCATAAACCATAAACCATAAACCATAAACCATAAACCATAAACCATAAACCATAAACCATAAACCATAAACCATAAACCATAAACCATAAACCATAAACCATAAACCCTAAATCCTAAATCCTAAAAACCCTAAACCCTAAATCTCAAATCTTAAACCCCTAAACCCTATTTAAAAAATAATAATTTTAATCTTAAACCTTAACCCACAAATATAACCCTAAACCCCAAATCCCTAAACCCAAAACCTCAAAACACTATTTAGAAAAATAATAATTTAAATAATATATTTTCCTTTTAAGTAATAATTATTTAAAAAAAATATTATTTTGTCTGACGAAAAAATAATAATTAAATGATATTATTTAAACTTTACTGAATATAGGGATATTAAGATAATTTATAGTTTTTTTCTATTCCATTATAGTAGCAAACCAAATACAATAATACTGATTCATTCTTTAATTCCAGTGATCAAACCAAACAACATTGTTTCTTTTCCATTTCATTCTCATTCTGATTATGATTTCATTATGTGAACCAAATGCCACCTTACTGCAGTTCCCTCCAACAAGGAAGATGAAGAAAATAAAAATATTAGGAACAATCACAAGTGTTAGGTACAACCATAAATGTTAAGTGTAACCACATTTGACAAATACATATAATATTTTTGTGGCTAAAATTTGGTTAACTATGTTACCAATTTATGGCCACATAAGGGATAGACAATATCTTTACCTTAGAGATAAATCAACATACCAAAAGAAGTGAAACAAAACAAAACCAAAACAACAATTTCCTTTGGAAAAAATAGTGTTGTGTGTAATAGAGTGAGAGAATATCTTAGAAAAATATTGGGATATTTTTCTAAAAGAAGAGTAAAAAAATAGTGAGTTTGAGAAACACGTATGAACACTATTTTAGGTTTATCTTAATTTGTTATAGTACCTCTCATTTTGTATCCATTAATTTTATTAGTGAAAGAAATATTTTTTGGAGTTTATCTCATGGACTTAGCCCAAATTAAAGGGTGAATCACGTTAAATTGTCAATGTCATTATTTTACTTTGTTAAATTTATTTTATCTTTACTCGTTATGCCCAAAAAATGGTATCAGAGTTTGTCTAGTAAAATTCTTAATATGCTATGTGGTTGTAACATAGACTGATCTATCATATCATAAAAGATCTTATTAGGTCCATAGTGTATTTATTTACAAAAAAAGAAACACAATGAGAAAAAAAAATGTCAAACAAGAAGGTAGATATTGAGAAATTTAATGACAATAATGATTTCTCTTTATGTCAAAAGAGGATGAGGATATTCTCGTTCAACAGAAGGTCCATAAGGCATTGCTGAAAAAACAAAAGAAGTCAGTAACCGTCACCGAGGAACAATGTGAAGAAATAGATGAGATTACAGTTAATACAATCCATCTAAATCTCTAAGACAGTGTCTTGCAAAATATTAAATCAAAAAATTGCAAGACTGTTAAAGAAACATGGGAGACTCTAGAAAACGTGTACATGTCAAAGAACCTTGCCAATAAATTTTATTTGCAGAATGAGCTATATCAAATGAGGAAGGAAGATAATATGAGCATGATGCAGCACGTTAGCGATTTCAACAACAAGTTTTTTCACTTAGCAAGATTTAATGTGAATTTCGACGATGAAGAGAAAGTTGTGATATTGTTGGCATCACTACCCTAATCATATAATCATCTCACAATAACTCTGACTTATGCAAAAGACAAGATGAAATTTGAAGTTGTTGTAGAAGCTTTGTTTTCATATGAGAAACAAAACATGGAGAGAGATTCAAAAGCACAAGCTTTTATCACGGAGTTTAAAGGAAGGAAACAATACAAAGAACAAAAACCCAGAAGCAAGAGCAGAGGCAAATCAAACAAATTTGCCAATATTGAATGCCATCATTGTAAGAGGAAGGGTCATATCAAGAAATTTTGTCGGGTGTTCAAGAAGGAACAGAAAATGAACAAAGACAAAGCAATGAAGAAAGACGACAGTAGTGATGATGAGCAAACAAATACCATAAACGAGTTCAATATCGTTTATGATGGAGATTTTGTCAATCTTGCATCACACGAGACCAACTAAGTGATTGATAATGGTACTACAATTCACACTACATTGTGTAGAGATCAATTTGATGCCAAGACAAGACAGTGTATTTTTATTGGCTATGGTCAAGATCAATTTGGCTATAGATTTTACGATCCGATTGCAAAGAGACTTATCGAAAGTTGTAATGCTATATTTGTTGAAGATGAGACCATTGAAAATATTATCAAAATGAATAAAGATGTTCCTAATTCTAACGGTGACTCATAAGATTTGGAATTAATTCCTCCAACATGAATGCCAAGACAAGTTAGAGATGAAAACCAGGTTTATCCACTTGATGAAGATGATGCTCCCATAAAAGTTGGTTCTAAAGATGAGAGAAATGATGATGTTTATTATCAAGTACCAACACCTACGGCTTCACTTGTTCCACTGAGAAGAAGTGATAGAATGAAAAGACCATCTATCTCATATCCTCCATATGAGTATGTAACTTTCACTGATTGGGGAGAACCTGAGAGTTATGAAAAAGTCATGGATGACAAATCCAAACAAAAATAGATTGAAACCATGCAAGATGAGATGAAGTCCTTACATGAGAACAAAACTTTTAAGCTGATGAAGCTACCCAAAGGGAAGAAGGCTTTGAAAAATAAATGGGTGTTCAGGGTGAAGCATGAAAAACACAGTTCAAGTCTGTGATGCAAAACCAGACTGGTTGTCAAGGGATTCAACCAAAAAAAGAAGTTGACTTTGACGAGATTTTCTCACCAGTTGTGAAAATGACATTCATCTGTACTGTGTTAGGGTTAGCAACAAGTCTTGACTTGGATGTTGAGCAAATGGATGTCAAAACTGTCTTCCTACATGGTGACTTGGAAGAAGAGATATACACGGAGTAGCCAAAGGGTTTCAAGCAAAAAGGAAAAGAAGATTATGTTTGTAAATTGAAAAAAAGTCTCTACAACTTAAAACAGGCACCGAGATAATGGTAAACAAAGTTTAAGTCTATTATGGGGAACAAGGTTACAAAAAGACTACTTTAAACCATTGTATTTTTGTGCAGAAATTCTCTAATGATGATTTCATTATTCTTTTGCTCTATGTGGATGATATGTTGATTGTTGGACAAAATATTTCCAAAATCAACAACTTGAAAAAATAGTTGAAAAAGTCTTTTGCCATGAAAGACTTGGAGCCAACAAAGCAAATTTTTAGTATGAGTATATTAGAGACAAATGCACCAAGAAATTATGATTGTCATAGGAGAAATACATTGAGAAAGTACTTCAAAGATTTCATATGGACAAGGCTAAAGCGATTAGTTGTCCTCTTACTAATCATTTTAAGCTAAGTTCTAAGCAAAGCCCTTCCACAGACAAAGAAAATGAAAAGATGGAAAAAAATTTATATGCTTTAACAATTGGAAGTCTGATGTATGTCATGGTTTGTATACGGCCAGATATTGTTCATGCAATTAGAATTATAAGTAGATTCCTTTCAAATCCTAAAA
Organism: Hippophae tibetana; assembly: GCA_037013495.1. NCBI lineage: Eukaryota > Viridiplantae > Streptophyta > Magnoliopsida > Rosales > Elaeagnaceae > Hippophae > Hippophae tibetana. The sequence continues at coordinate 78,367,920 of CM072812.1, read as the reverse complement.
AGGAACATTAAGTTGTAATGAAATGAATTTTCAAGTATCTTCGAGGTTCTTTCAAAATATACCTATGTTTTGGAAATGACAAACCTGTGTTAGTTGGATACACAAATGCAGATATGATTGACGATGTGGATTCCAAAAAATTCACTTCAAGTTACTTGATTACATTTGCAAAGGAAGTTGTGTTATAACAGTTAAAGTTACAAAAATATGTTACAATGTCCACTACAAAAGCAAAGTTTATAGCGACAACAAAAGCATATAATGAGTTGCTATGGATGAAAAACTTCTTGAAAGAACTTGGTTTATAACAAGACAATTACCAATTATTTTGTGAGTCATAGTCATATCCACCTTGGAAAGATTGCCTCATTTCATTTGAAATCAAAACATAATGATGTAAGATATCATTAGATTAGGGATGTAATGGAGAAGAAGCTACTACAGCTTGAAAAGATCCATACAAAGGAAAAAAGGATCAAATATGTTGACAAAAATTCTTCCAAAACAGAATTTTAGATATTGTCGTTTAGCTGTTGGATTGGTGTAGTTCTCTATGTAGTGAGGATTGGGAGATTTATAGGTCACTCCTACATGGAAGAGAAAGAAAATAAAAATGTTAAATATAATCACAAATACTAGGTACAACCACATTTGACAAATACATATAATACTTTGGTGGTTAAAATTTGGTTAACTATGTTACCAATTTATGACCACATAAGGGATAAGAAATATCTTTAACTTGGAGATAAATCAACATACCAAAAGAATAGAAACAAAACAAAACCAAAAGAACAATTTCCTTTGAAAAAATAGTGTTGTGTAAGAAAATAAGAGTATCTTAGAAAAATATTGGGATATTTTTCTAAAAGATGAGTGACAAAATAATGAGTTTAACAAACACTTGTGTGATACTATTTTGGATTTATCTCAATTTGTTGTATTATCTCTCACTTTATAACCATAAGTTTTTTTAGTAAAATAAATATTTTTCAAATTTATCTCGTAGACTTAGCTTAAATTAAAAAGTGAAACACGTTAAATTACCGATATCATTATTTTAATCTTTTGAATTTATTTTATTTTTAAAACACGTATTATGCCAAAGATTGTGAATAAGAGATGGTTCATTGTAATAAGAATTCCACGTAAGACCGTAAAGCTAACTCAACCTAGAAATTCCATGCTTCAGCACCAATCTAGATATTTATGTTAAAAGTTTAGTACGATAACTGATCTCACTCACTTTCTCAACAAAATTACAATCCAAAATTTAGAAAGTTTATAAATTATTTATGCACAATGACCTAAAATATTACCCATATGTGTTCAAGTTGTTTGATTTGTAAACCAAGAAAGGACCAGAACCAAAGTATTTTGTTGCCAACGCCTTTCCAACTGAGGTTGGTTGAGAGAATGCCAATTGCGATCGTTCAAGCACAAATCCCGCACACAAACTTTTCCTGGAAATGAAGAGCAAATGATGGAAAATCAGTACCAACCAAAGCAGGGTTTGATTAAGAGGACCTATAATTTTCAGTTTTAAAATAAGAGATATCAATAAGAGGGATGTTGCGATGATCAGTGATTATTTCAATTTTAGTTATAAGTTGTGGATATAGCATAAAGCCGTAAAATGTTAAGATGCTGTTAAAAAAAACTCCAAAAATGACTTTCCATTACCTAAAACCACTTAATCTAGTGTAGAAAAAAGGTTAAATAGGCATATTAATATTCCAGCATTTTCTATTGTGATGTTTTTCCCAATCCCTAACTTTATCTTTCTTCCTTTCTTCTTTAATTCAATTCCCACTTCATTTCTAAATCTCCATACATCATAATCATAGGGATAAGTGAAAGATATTTGATAAATAACTACAGTATTTGGAAACTAAGTTTTGAAATGATGATAGTATATGCTCACCAGAATATCCCTGCCTCTCTTTTGAAAAAGCAACCTTAGTTTAGGTCAAGAATAAAAATAAGACAAAATGAAGATTACAATATTTTGCAACTAAGTTTTGAAATCAGGATATTGTTGCCTATCTTTTCGAAGGAGCTACCTTTATTTTAGCTCAAAAATAAAATAGAAGAAAAGATGAACTTACCTCACTGAATCTAGTAACTGTGTGGCTATATGTTTTCTTCTGTTAGCAGGAGATACCCAGATGGCTCTAATGCCACAGGCTGCTGCTACAGCTTCCTCCTCACAATAAATTGCTCCATTGGTATTTTCTTCCAACGTTTCGTTATTATTAAGAGAAGGAACCCTCTTCACTATTTCCCTGTGAAAACTAACATCACCGAAGCGAAGCTTAGATGCCCTTGCTTTTTCTTTCTTTGTGCCATCAGAGCTTTGATCAACTGAATCTGAGAAAACTTTGAATGCCTTTTCAATTGGTTCTGCAAGTAGGCATCCCACAACCTTCTGAGACAAAATGAACATAAACACCTGCGAGTATGGAAAAGAAAAAAATCACATAAGTGGAGTCAATGTCTCAATTTACCATAGAGGAATTTGGCATCAAAGCATTCCCCTTCTCATCTTCAATACACATTCTATGATACAATGGTAACTGTTGTGATTGATTAAAAATTGTTAAATCCCACATCGGGTGAGAATTAAGATCCTAGATAGTTTATAAGTCTATGCAACCCTTAATTATGTAAAGTCTTATTAGGTTGAGTTAGACATAGGTTTCTAAGTTAGTATCAGAACTGGGCTCCTGGCTTCTTCGTTCCCATCGGCGCCTAAGAGCCTAGCAGTGCGCTCACCCCCAAGCTTCGCCCATCTAGTGTCGACCAGGACCACCAACCAATGTGAAAGGGGACTGTTAAGTCCCACATCGACCAGGAGTTAAGATCCTAAACAGTTTATAAGTCTATGCAACCCTTAACTCTATAAGGCCTTATTAGGTTGGATTATGTATGGGTTTCGAAGTAAAATAATATTGGGTTTATAGTCAAAATAAGAGGTGACTAATTAAGAAGAAAATTCATGAAAGATGGTTTCCCATATTGTCAAAGATAGAGATGTCTAACTTTGTTTGAACGAAGAATATGAAATTAGGTAGCCTAAGAAATGTTTGGTATATGAAATGAGAACTTGAAGGCTATAAATATATAGCTTCATTTCTTCATTGTTAATCATCCCAAAAATAGAAAAAAAAACTTGTATGAGAAGTTTTTAAGTGAGAATTTTGTGAGAAAATTCTCTTGAACTTGTAATTTTTTGTCTTTTGGGTGTGTGAAAAAATTACTGAGAGTATAGTTGTAACTATTTTTCAAATAATAAATTTTTCTATGGTTGTATTTTGACAACGAAAGTGATTTTTCTCCAATTTGAAGTTTCTACTATAATTTGTGTTGTGTATTTTCTATTTTTCTATTTCTCTATTCTTTGATATTCTACCAAAGAGGTTCTTGGGAGAGAGAATTTATGATTATACAATTCGATCCAAATTTCCTAACAGTAACTAATACATTGTTTTAAGTTTGAAAAAAGGACCAACATGCCCATTCATTTGGAAATCAATATAAGTTTCAAAACTCTAGAAAGATTTAAAAGAGCAATATAATTAAATTTCTTAACTAGCCAAAATCTAGTATCCATCACCTTACAAATCTTATGATAAATCCATCCACTTCCTAGCTCTATCTCCATCATCCTCACAACTTCCTCAACCTGCACGCACAAAGATTATTAAATGGTCTGTCATCTAGATGGTAAATTATCAAGAAATATTTCAGCTACGTCTTTTTCTTTCCCTTAGCTTCTTTCATCACCCTTACGATTATTAAAACATTTTTTTCATGGAAAGATGAAAAACCAATTTCAGTTCATGCTAGCTCTATAATGTAATTAGTTCATATGATAAAGTAAGTTAGAAGAAGTATAACTGGACATCCAACAAAAAGAAACTAAATCTAGACCTTGTTTCTCTGAACAGGAGGGTCACTATCCAGCACCATAATTATTCGACCACCATGAGCATCAGGCATATTAATAATCCTTTCATTGCACCATCCCTGCAGAAGCTAGTTAGTAATACATAAAGCAATAAGCAAATTCAAAAGAAGAATGCTAGAAACCCATAAATTTATACTCACTTTTGCATCCACACCATTTAGATTTTGCCACTTGTCAATAATATCTAAAAATTGAATCATTTCTCTAATTCCCAAAACAATTATGACACATGGTAGAATATAAATGATATAGGTGCAAAAATATTTACAAAATTAAATGATGTAAACATTTCTCAATTGAAAATAACAACCTCATGCAACAAACATATGGCAGCATTTCATTTGCACCTTAAATCGAATCCCATGAGTATAGTCCTTATGAAAAGCCTTATGTGTCTTCTCATCGTCTTCATCTCCAGGAGTATACTTCATCCCACATGTAGAACATGTACGAAAAAGAAAATCAGATTGACCTAATTCTAAATGAAACTGGGCATAGCTTCTCTTCTTGTTTTTTATTATTGTTTTGCCTGATAGCTTGGATTCAGGTTTTGAATGTTGATTAGCTGAAACGGGTCTTTTCAACAACTGGGTAGCTCCCTCTTTATTGTCTTCCTTTCTTATTTCCACAAGGGGGCTGGAGGGAACAATTAAAACCAAACACAAGAATAAGATGTCTATAACAATTATATCAAATTATAAATAAAATTTACCTCAGAATCTGATAGAGAATCAATGCATCCTATACCTCCCAAGACAAAAAACTCAATCCCAAACCCAACAAATAATAATAATAATAATAATAATAATAATAATAATCCAATGTTTTTATTTGTGTAGTGAATGTAGTGACACTAGTGCTTGAACCCATAATCTTTCCCTTTGCATTAGGCCCCATAACACCGGGAAACAAAAAAAATTAAATGTTAAAATTACAATTTTGATATCCCTTTCCACAGCCAAAACAATGCCTGTGTTGCTCAGCCTAAACTAACTCGAATCCATCAAATAAATCATATAACTAAAAACTAGAACAAAACCATTAAATAAATCATATACCTATCAGAATTGGGAGCTCTTCGACAGTATGTGTTGAAATACTGATGTTCTTTCCTCTCCCAGATGGCCAAATCGTTATCGTCCCCATCAGGAAGAAGAGGTGGATCCGACGATTGGGTCGCCGGAGAACCAGAATAAGACGTTCTGAAGAAGGCACTGATTTTGGGTTGCATGAATCCCCAAAAAGTTCTCAGAATCAATTGACACACAAATCCTCTCAGAAGCGACAATCTACAAAACCCAAATGTCAAGTTTTAGGTCAAAATGGGGTTATTACATGGTTTGGGCTCGGCAAAACATCGCGATACATATCCATTGCAAGGAAGCACGGTTCAAAGTAGCAATCTAAGAAAATTCTAGAACAACATCGTTGATATATCAAGCTATAAAGTTGGAACGAATGCTGAATTTCGCAGAAAACAAACAGCAAATAACAATACAATTTTGTACAGATGAAGAAGAAAACAAAACGCGAAGACCAAAATTGAAAATGTTTACCTTTGATTTACAAGCTCTCACCCGCTAATCTAAAGAAGCAATTTTTGTTACTCTCAAGTCTCAACTCCGAAACTGAAGCATAGTATATGACCTCCGATCTCTCTTATTCCTCTCTGAGTCCGAGTCTCAGTTATTTTGCCTGAAAACTAGTTTCCCGCTTCATTTCCCTCTTCTTCTTTTCTTTCCCTTATGTTGGTGGTTGGGCTGGACTGGCATTATGCATATTGGGCTGGGCTTGAACCCACTAGATTAAACGAAATGAGCACTAAATCAAAATAATAAAATACGCATAGCCCAACCACCAGTAACTATGAGCAGCCTCACCACCAGTAACTATGAGCAGCCTCACCAGTAACTATGAGCAGCCTCACCACCAGTAACTATGAGCAGCCTCACCAGTAACTATGAGCAGCCTCACCACCAGTAACTATGAGCAGCCTCAGTTCTAAGCAAGTTGAGACGGTAAGAGATTGATGAGCACACAATTCCTTGTAGCGAAGTTGTCTCCTGCAATATAATGATAAGTGGGTTTATATACACACTAGGGGTGTGCATATGATGATCCGATCAAAACATCTGATCGGATTGAAATATCATAATCTACAATCTATCTGATCACCTTTAAAATTTGATTCGTAATCTATTCAGATTATATCAATTTAATCTGATCAATCCGACTAATAAACTTAATTAACTCTATTTTTGATATTTTTGAATAAAAAATTTAAATTTTCACATAACATAAACTTATTTGAGCAAAAAAAACCTTAAAATATAACTAATGAGAATATGACTGATATATAAAATATAAATATATATTTAAGTATTTTTGATCGGATCTGATGAGATTTGATGATACATAGTAAAATCTATCATCTGATTCGAATTTAACAAATTAAAAAAAATTCATCCGATCTGATCCGATGATCGGATCGAAACCGTCAAAAAATTAACATATCGAATGATCGGATTTTTTGCACATTCCTAACAAACATTAAGAAAATATGGGTTTAAATCCATTACATGAAGGGTATAAATATGTAGCTTATATAAAAATAATAATAATAAATAATAGAGGAATTACAATTTGTGTATTGAAATGAGCTGAGGGGAAAATAGCTAGGAAAGTGTCAATTAGTTTTTAAGTTGTGTTTTATAAGTAGTTTAGTTATTTTTAAGGTATAAATAAGTATATTTTGAGTTAATTATTTGAATTTAATTATAATTTAAACATGTAAAAATCATGTATTATAATAAATAAGAGGTAAATTTGTCATTAATGAAAAAAATTTAAAATAAATAAATAATTTACAATATTTTTTTGAAAAATAGAAACTAAATTATATTTTTTCAAAAAGAAATCAGGATCCTAGATATCTCTAGTATCAGGACATTTATATAGTTGGTTATTTAGATTAAAATTGATGTTATTTAGTCTCATTGTTTTAAAAGAACTATTAATTAAGCAATTAAGAATTTATCATTTTTACTCACTAGAGATACCATATAAATAACAAAAAATATATTAATATTTGCTTCTTAATTATTATTTGTTTTTCATTGAAAATATAACATATGTACATCATTTAAATGTAATTATGTTCAATTTATTGAATTCGTATTGATTTCTTGAAAGGTAAAAATTTAAGAAAAATATTAATTTTATACATGTAATTTGTAAAAAATTCTATAAATATTACGTCTATTTCTTTTTATCTAATGTTACCAAGAGTAAGTGACTCATAATCCCATGTAATTGAAATATTATTTTTTAAAATATAATATTAAAATAAATTAATTAATTTTTTAATTAAATAATTAAATAATATTCTTTATAATCTAAAATAAAAATGAGAAATCTTATTACACTTTTTTTCTTTTATTAAGAAACCCGAAGTCCCCTAAAGACCCTGATGATGGAGACGGGATTTTGCTGTTGCGGTACCTCTTGGTGAATGTTCTGGCTGCATGTGGTCAATTCCTCCTGGGAATCTTCTTGTCATCCAATGTATTTCTAGATGTAGCTTTGAGGATAAATTTAACATCATTATGGTATAAGTGATCTGGTAATTTTTATTAATTTTTTAAAATTAATGAATAGTTATGTTTTTTAATAAAATTTATTGTATTTATTTTCCATCTCATTAATTTTTCTAAAAGAAGTATTAAAATTTTATGTTTTACTAAATAAAAAATATTATAAAAATTCAAACTTAAATTTACCATATTGGGATTGAAAGTTATACCTTTTATCTCATTGACTTAAAATACTGTTATCAATAATTCAATAATGATGTATAATTTCTTAAATATGTATGTTTTGAGGTGTTTGAGAACATTTCAGAGCAATTTTGGTTGGGGCATTGTAATTAGTTATCCTACATATGGACGATAAATCCTTTCTTAATTTAATACGATGAAATATAGTATTATCTTATCTTAAAATAATATTACAGTGACATACATATAATCTTATATTATTTAATAGGTTATATATATATATTGAATTTATTTATTATTTTTTATATTATAATCATAGATATATTATTTTAAGAAATTAATATTTATATAAAATTATTTACAAAACAAGAAAAAGAAATTTACTTTACCAAAATATTTCTCTCTTAAAAATAATGCGTATATAATGTAAATAATAATAAATATGCTCAATATATAATATATCATAGGGGTAAGCAAAATATCTAATCAATTCGATCAATCCGAAAAATCAGATAAAATTAAGTGGTTTCTATCCGAAATCGGATCGGATTCGGATTGGATTTTATCAATCCGCTCAAATTCGGATTAGAAATATTCAAATCCGTATAATCCAATCCGATCCGATATATTTAATATATTATTTAAAAATATATTTATATATATATATATAATTATAATTATTTAACCTAACCTAAAGAGCTGTCGTATATCTAAAATTCTAAATCTGAACCAAAAACCTAATATATTTTTCTGCTGCCTCTATTGTTAAGTGCTTCTCTACTGCTGCTTTTCTGCTTCGCAGCTGCTTCTGCTTCTCTATTTTTCTGCTTCGCAGTTGCTTCTGCTTCTCTGCTGATCGTGTTCTCTACTTCTGCTTCTCTGTTTTTGCTTCTCTACTTCGCAACTGCTTCTGCTTCTCTGTTTCACAGCTACTTCTGTTTCTCTACTTCGCAGCTGCTTCTGCTTCTCTACTTCGCTGGTGCTTGTGCTTCTCTCCTCGCTCGCTGCTACTGTTACTACCGCTGCTACTGCTTCTGCTGCTGCTACTCGCCGCTGCTACTGATGATCGCTGATGTTGCTGCAGCTGCTCGTTGTTCGTTGTTCTTCATCATCCTTAACAAAAAGGTTATATTTTTTGATGACATTATAAGAAAACTTTAAACGGTCATAACTTTGTGTTGTGAGGTCTGTTTTGGATAAATTTTTTTATGATTCCATATAACTTTTCGATATCTAGGCACACCAAACTGTTAAAGGCAGTTTTTCCAGAGTTTTTCCCCAAAATGCTGTTTTCCCCAAAACGCAGTTTTTCCCCAAAAACGTTGTTTTCCCCAAAAAACGTTGTTTTTCATGCTTTAATTGAGCTATAACAATTTTTAAACTACTTTTAAAATATTGAGATCTATCGTGGCTTGGTGGAACAAATTTCAACATTGTAGTACATCATGGTTATTTACATAATTATAAAAATCAATATCATAAAACATTGTTTTATAAATGGTGCATGTTAATTGAACATTTCATTCGTATTATTAAAGTTTTAGTTATATTATATATAAATGTTCAATACATATTTTAAATCACATGAAATTAAACATGTCCAACATCACCCCACGTCTATGTGCACATTTTTACAATTATTTATTGCAAATGTCTAATATTTTTTTCTACAACTATACAGATGGTTTTAGATAAAGATAATGATACACTTTATGTGATTGAAGAAGTAAATAAAGATGAAAGTGCAACACAACCAACTCAAGAAGAAGATTCTGTAAGTACTCCAATTCCTGACCTATGCATTGCTTCTAAAGAAGAATGTAAACCTCTAGATCTAGTAGTGAAGCATGGGCTCATTTTACTATAGAAGGGGTAGGGCAACATCGCAAAGCTATATGCAAATATTATAAGAAACAATATAAGTATGTGTCAAGCAAATCTGGCATGTCAAATTTGCTTGCACACATTTCCATTGGATGTGATAAGTTTCGCGGTAGAGTTCTTAAGAAACAAAAAACTTTAGTTTTCCATAAGGAAGAAAGTCTTGTACCTCATAGTTTTAATGCTGAAAGATGTAGAGAAAAATTGGTAAGGATGATAATAAAAGATAAATTGTCATTTATTATCGTAAAAGGTGAAGGATTTAAGGAGTTTATTGAAGAGTTACAACCTTTGTTTAAAATCACTTCTCGGTAGACTATTGCAAGAGATTGCTTGAATTTGTACGTTACTGAAAGAGTAAAATTAAAAGAGTTGTTGAATAGAACTAGTAAAAGAATATGTCTTACCACTGATACATAGACATCTTGTCAGAATTTATTTTATATGTGTTTAACTGCTCATTTTGTTGATAATGGTTGGAATTTACAAAAGAAAATCTTGAACTTTTGTCAAGTTCCAAATCATAAAGGTGATACACTTGGTAGAGCGATTGAAGCATGTTTGTTAGATTAGGGCATTGATAGGATATTATGTATTACAGTTGATAATGCAAGTTCTAATGATATTGCACTTACTTATTTGAAAAAATGCGTTAATGGTTGGGGTGCAATTTTAGAATCAAAACATTTGCACATGCGATGTGGTGCACATATTCTGAATTTAATTGTTGAGCAGGGTTTGAAAGAATATAACATATCAATAAATAGGATTCGTGATGTTGTAAGATACGTGAGAGGATCACCAATTAGACTACAAAAATTTAAGAGTGCTGCTAAAATGGAAAAACTCTCTACTCAAAAACTCGTTTGTTTAGATGTTACGACAAGGTGGAATTCAACTTATTTGATGTTGGATTCTGCAACTTATTTTCAAAAAGCATTTGAAAGGTTAGAGATCACTGATTTGGGATACTATCAAGAGTTTTGTCGAGGTGAAATTAAACAACCTCCGACTATAATGGATTGGGATAATGCTAGACATTTTGTCCAATTTTTGAAAGTTTTTTATGAAGCTACATTAATGTTTTCTGGATCTTTATATGTGACTTCTAATTTTTTCTTGGATCGTATTTGTTTTATTCATGATCAACTTGATATGTGGAGTAAATGCGAGGATTATATTATGATGAAGATGGCTAGTGATATGAAGGTAAAGTTTCACAAATATTGGGGAGAAATATCTAAAATGAATATGATGTTATTTGTGTCTTTTTTACTTGATCCTAGGCATAAAGAGTGTTCTTTACATCTAAGTTTGCTAGAATTGTGTAATGTGGATGAGATTGAGGCTTCAATGAGTTCTAAAAGGGTAAAAAAAAAACTTTGGAAGATATGTACGAGGAGTATCATAAAGCGTATTTTCCCTCAAACATAGAAGAATCTTCTCAACCTTTAGAAATGGGTACAGAAGGTTTTGGTTTAGAAGCAGATGCATTCCAACTTTATGCTTCTCGTAAGAGAAAGCATTTAAAAGAAGTTCATACTATGGAAAACAAATCTGAAGTGGAAAAATACTTACAAGAAGCATTGGTTGATATGGATGATGAGAAATTTGATCTTTTAAGTTGGTGGAATGTTCATTCCTCAAGATTTAAGATTTTGTTTTTGATAGCTCGAGATGTATTGGCCATACTGGTATCTACCGTAGCATCTGAATCTGCATTCTCTACTGGTGGTCGTATAATTAGTCCATATAGGGGTTCCTTATCTTCTAAAACTGTACAATCTTTGATTTGCACTCAAAATTGGATTCGTTCATCTGAAATCATTAATATCCAAGAGTCACTTGATGAAATTGAAGCTCTAGAATCAGGTATATTTCATAAAACTTTCAAATATATATTTCAAATATATATAGATTTATTTTTTATCAAATTATTATGTTTATTAGCTCATTATTTATGTATATTTTTAACTTTTTAATTTTTCATTGTGCAGATATTATTAATGGTATTAGTGACTTAAACCTTGAATGATTATCAAAAAGAGTTGTTGTTATTAATGTTCGTAGAGTGAAGTTAATTTATGTAATTGCTATTTAATTTTTTTGAGTTAAATTATTACTATGTATATTTGGAGTTAAATTATGTAATTAATGTTTAATTTTTTCTTTTTGATTATTTTTGTTGAATTATTTTTAATCATGTTGTCACTTACTTTTTTAATTTGTATGAAAAATATTTTTAATTTAGATTTTTTTTATTATATGTAATTTTTAATTTTATATGTTGAAATTAAATCAGATTTGGATTCATTCGGATTGACATTTATAGCGGTTCCAATCGGATTGATATTTCATAATTTTTTTATTTATGTAATTTTTTTAATAGATTTAAATTAAAATTTTGGATGTAATAATTTTCGAATTGGATCGGATTTGGATTGACTTAAAATTAGCAAATTCAGATTTGTTCGGATTGACATGTACAACGGATTGGTTTCGGATTGAATAATTTTTGGTTTAAATAATTTTCGGATCGGATCGGATCGGATTCGGATTGACTTAAAATTGACAGTTTCATATTTGTTCAAATTAGTATGTACAGCGGATCAGATTGAGATTAAATAATTCATAATTTACTTCAAATCGGATAGGATTCGAATTAACCTAAAATTTACGATTTCGAATCCATGCTCACCGTATCATATAAGATAAGATTCGGTGTAAATATAATATGTAAAGTATAAATACTTTCAGCGTTATTGTAGTAGTGGCGGCTAAGTTTGTCATCTTTTATTACAAGCTATACTATTTATAAAGAATAATAAAATATCTATCATTCTCTTCTTTACTTAATGCTGACATGTGAAATTATTTTGTCCTAAAGTAATCTCGAACTTCACACAATATTTTGATACATATCTGTATCTTCTCTAATAGATTACACTTTAAGTATATTTATTATTCTTTATGTTATAACTATATAATAAAATATATTATTTTAAGATATTGTTTTGGTATTTATTATTATCTAAAATTTTATATTTTTAAAAAAATATATCAATTTAATTAAAAATAATTTTACACACAAAACTAGTGATTGGTATTTTCTTCCACCAAACAATCCAATTCTAAATTTAAATCGAACTTATATATATTTTTGAAAATTGTTTTGTTTAGATAAGTCCAAAAATTATATAAATCGATCTTATAGGTTAGAGTTTCAAAAATTAAAAAAATATTTCAAAATTGAATCTAATCTCTATTTTTAATATATTTTTTAATTATTCATAACATATAAAATGTATTACTTTCTAAATTTAAATTTCATCTCTCAAAACTCATCATAAAGATGTGTTGGCTATAAAAGAAAAATTATAAAATAATGAGTATATATTGAACTGTAACAAGATTTAATCATTTAATTAGAATAGAATTAGTTTTGTATGTGTTAGATATTATTATTTTAGTACTCTAAAGAGAATGATTTAACAATTTCGTCGTAATCATTAGAATTGAAATATTTCTATTGGATTCTTAAGACCAAGAAAATCCAATTGACAAAAACCAAGAGTGTTAATATTAAAGCTAAGTTTTTAGCTTATATTTCTTTTCACTTAGTGAATGTAAAGCGAAAATATATTAATTTTAGTAATGATTTTAATATTAAATATTATATTAAAATCATATTCAATTGGATCTCATGATTATATGTTTAAAATTGTAATATCAACATTTTTCAAAATATCTTTATATGTTGAAGGCTGATTTTTAAAAATAATAGATCAATTAAGATTTTGAATTTTTCAAAACCGTTAAGATAAAATTAACTTATAAAATAATTCAAAAATCAATATTTATTTGCATAAAATTAACTCATTTATTTTTTAATAAATTTTAAATTCTAAACACTAAACTTTAAAAGATAAATCTAAACCTTAAATCATATACCATAATTACTAAATTATATAATATTAAATAATAAATTTTAAAAAATACTAATTAATAAACCCTAAAATCAAGGAGAGAGAAGGAGAGAGGAGGAAGAGTATGGATGTCAATTTATTCCGTAAGAAACAAAATCTGTGAATTTTTTTTTATTTTAATATTGATGAAAAATGCACCCAAGAGATGGGTTGGGAATAAGAAATATCCTCCGTCCCATGATATTCATTTTCTTAAATTTTCTTTTAAAATATTAGATATATATATATATATATATACAACTTTATAGTTAAATAAAAAAAATTATATTTTCATTAATAAATAAATACTTTAATTATGAAAATCGATATTATAAAATATGAAATATAAATTATTATAATAATTAATAATTTAATAATATAAATAATTTAATTACACATAATTTGTAAATAAATTTAAACATGTTAGATTTAATTACATAATAAATAAATAAACTTAAGATTTTATAAATTGAGGATTTAATTTATCATAATGTATTAATGATTGAGAAATCTTATATAAAAAAAAAACATAAATATCCAACCATCACCTACAATACTTAAAGGTACTACAATATTTAAAGGTGGGTGTGTATAGCTTCTCGCCTCCGCAAATGAAAAATTAAGAGAAAAAAAATAATAGAAGAAAAAGATTAAAAGTAATAAAAAAATAATTAAAAGACTAATACATCTTTCAATTTTTTGTGCTCATATTTTTTTTTTACCAAATAAGTACATTATAGATATTTCTAAAACACCACTCATAAGTACCAAAAAAACTAATAACACTCTTATGAATCTAATGTTTCATACCACTATATTATTATATCATATAAACTAGGAGAGAAATAAATGAATAAATATGTAAATTAATGGTCAAGATACAGTCAATGCATATAACATGACTCTAAAAAACGTGTCCCGATCATTTTCAATAAATATATATAAACAAGTGATCTATATGTCATTAAGAGTTGTTTATGAGAATTGTTTTAAAACCTGTGCAATGTCAGGAAAGTTTGAGTTTTTTTATCAATGAAATATATTTTAGTAAGAATACCCTATTAGAAATTATCAAGATCTATCCAAATACTTTGAAGATAGTATTAACGAATTAATCCCAAATCAAATAGTAATTAGGTAATAATGGTCATAAAATTCTATCACTTTAAAAATTAGTCTATTATCTGCTGAATGTCAAATAATAATAATAAAAAATTAAGAAAACCAACTTTATACACGAGAGGGTGAACTAAAACAGAAATTTCAATGCAAGTCTCATGTAAGAGTGGCAACAAGCCATTACCTATATGTATATTCAACAATGCTCTAGTCAGTCACTTAGGATTCCATGACCTGTGATGGTGGAGGGCTTGTTTTTGTCTTTCCAGTACCTGCCGATAAGTAGATTGAAATCATATATCTATATATAGAGCTGCTTGAAATTGCTTCTCTTTTTGCATGAAAGTGCTTTCAAATGGGTCAAACTACTTTTAATGACTCTAAGGGAAGTGCTCTCAAAATTTTGCAAAGCAATAATAATATTTTTAAGATAAATAGTTTTGAATACATGCATGTTCCATCTTAAAATAATTACTAAAATGTCACTAAAAGCTGCTTCTATTCTAATAAATTTATGCCAAATGCCTAAATGTTTCTTTTAAAACTACTTTGGATCAAGTCAATTCATTTCAAACTATTCCCATTAAAACTACTCCTGACGGAAGTAAAACCCCAATGGGCCCATTTTATAATGAATTTTTTCAGTACTCCAGGAGTACATACTTTATAGAGAGACATAAACAAATGTAAAATGCAGGTAAGAGTAACGGAGTAAGGGGTTATCGATACATGAGTAGACATGAAATTATGAGTTTTTATCTCTTATAGGGAATACCTACCTCTCGTTACTCTCAAAGTGTAAAAAAAATTCATTTCATGAAGGATAGCCTAATGCATCAAAAGACATACCATAAGCCCCGCGTATTTCAACTTCTCGCCATTCTTGGACCAGAGCACAGCAGCAACACATAAAATGTGAGAGAAAGTCATCAACACACCCTCCCTGCCGGAAAAAATTGGAGAAATAGTTAGCAACACAAATTTGTATAAAACTAAAATGGAAACGAAAGAAAATGTGCCGTGTGATATTTTTTGATTTTCAGTCCAACTTAGTACTCAAAGACTTTCCGACAATGAACGTATTAAATTGAAAAAGGGTAAAGAGAGATGAAGTCGGAAAGCAAGAGTCTGAACGATATAATCATATTGTTTTACTTGGAGCATTGCATTATTTGAATAAACAGATACAATCCATCATATTCTGATTGTATTAACACCATCCAAACAAAAATACCACATCAGCAGAATCATAACCGTGCAGTAGGGAAAGGAAACCATACCGCAATGTTTAACATCTTGCGGAGCTTTCTTCTAACACAGCATGTGTAGCAACAGCACGACAAAATCAAAGAATATGCGATCAAATCATTACAAGCTTCTGCCGATGCTGATTATCATAGAAACAGAGGATTCATGTAAGCTTAAAATTATACCACAAAACAGAAAGAACTTGAAAGAAGTTACAACATGTCAATTTGATAGAAACAACAAAACAGTATGGAAAACTATACAAAAATCAAACTTTGACAGCCTCAATTTTGAAGATTTGCAATTTCTTTTGATTTTGGTGTGCATATCACCAGCCAAATTAAATGCATATTCTAACTCATTGCATGTCAACACCAGTCCTAAACACAAGAATACAAGCACTGCCTAGTTCATAGTTCGCACTGCACCACTAATAGCAGAAAATTGAAAATCTGTCCAACTGATTCACATAATCTATATTTGGGTGTTCTAGTTCAAGTTTTACAGTCATCTACATCTAAACAAAACACATGGTTTCCATGTTATCGAAGAGGGAAGAGCATACCCAACAGTATTTCAAAATACACAGAACCACTATATCTCTTTCATTATCACGTCTTTCTCAGCCTAAAATAATCATATTATCTATAACTGACATCTCCTAAATAGATTTTATATTGAGCTGAAACATGCACTGTAATACAAAATGTAGGAATTAACAAAACTCAAAATTGCATGACAGCCTTCAAGTTTCACCAAATCATTTTAGTTATTAATTACCATCCATTGTAAAGACAACGATGAAAAATTCATCACAAGAGTCTTAACAAATATAGAGCTAACTTACAGATTTCCCTGTTATTTGCCACAGTTGCAATCTTTGAGAAAGTCCCACAAGGATAAAAGAGCGTCTTCATACCTGCATATGCAAACAGTTATATTGGTTTAAATCAAACTTTAAGCAGCTGTTGACAACTGATTTTACTCAAGCATTAAATTAAGGATATATTTCAGCTGAAGTAGCCTAGTGATGCATTATTATGGCCACAATCCACGACATATTAGAAAATAGAAAGTATTCAATGGGTATTCAACTTTTACAGCCTCCCTAATTATCCCTGGGAATATACTCAGAATCCCGTTTAGGAGTTTGATACTTAAGTATCCTTATTAAACAAAATGTACAATTTATAATCCATTAACAAAAGGTACACTAATGGTCCAATTTAAAAGGAAAAAAAAACTTAATTTATGGAAGTGTAATTTTGTATTTATAAAAACATTTATTATTTTATGCACTCTCTCATTTGTTTTTGTTCATTTCAATACAAAAAATCTCATGTCACCCTAACAATTACCATCTACCTCTATCATTCTCTCCGTCCTATCACTAATATCGTTTTATTTTTTTATCGGCCAACCAACCTTCATTATTTGCTGCAAAACAATATGAAGTTGTATTTTTTTACTAAATCAATAGTTAGGCCGCCACCAACAACTCATTTGAAGTACCCAACTCTGCTTCGGCTTCTGATTGTCACTACCACCAACTTATTCCCTCTGATCTCACTGACCCATTCGACATTTTCGACCACCTTATATTCGATTAAACCTAAGGTGAAAGTTGCTTTGATAGAACACAAGGTGATCAAAAAAGATAAAAATTGCATAACTTTAGTCTTGATAAAAATTCATTTTTAAATTGTTCTGAAGCAAATAGTAAAGGTGACAAGTGTTTGAAAAGAACTCATATTTTGTGAATTTCGGAGGGCTAATATGCAATTTTAGTACACAAAATCTTTAAAATCCTATCAAGAGGCACTATTCAATAAAGCGAGACACGGGGCGCGACATAAAAAGGGAATGCCATAGCATTGAAGCCACAGGTTTCACTATGAGATTCAAAAAATTGGTTCATGTGGTGGCATGATATATTCAATGATGTGGCCCAAACATTAAAAAAATTGGTTGTACGCCCTTCATGAGATTTACGATTTTTTTGCCACTTTCCCCTCTAAACCTAGCATTATAAATCAACCCCTTAGGATTATTAAAAGGGGAGATCCGGAAAAGGAAGGCAATTGGGAGAACTAGACACACTTTTCTTAACATATTCCTAAGATTTCTACCCCTTTCATGTTTGTTCTCAAGATTATTATTATGATTTTATTATTCCCTATTAATAGCTAATTTTCTCGTGATTGAGGGTGATTTCAAAGCCTTAAACATGATTTGCATTTATTAATAAAATATGCAATATCTTATTTTACTATTTTCTTTTTTTATGTGTTTAATTTATTAATTTAATTTCATTATGAATTTTCTTAATTATTTAAGTGTATAATTAAATGATTAAGTTAATTCATAAATAATCAATTTAGATGATTAAATACGTAATTGCTCAATTAATTTAAATAATTAATGGTAAATTGCTTTACAATGTGAATTAGAACTCAAATCGAGCTTATAAGTTTAACCTTGATTCAATTTACTTCTTAAAATTGAATGTTTTTGATAGATTAAAATAGAGAGCTTATTCTAAATTGTATATTAAGAAGGGATTGAATTAAGTACTCGTTTAACACAACGAATAGGTAAAAAAAAGTGAAGACTTTCGAGCTTATGAATTTTTCTTGGTATAATTAAAAGAATAGGAATATAAGATAAACTTTTATTAATTCGTAATTCGTGTTAGTGTTGGAAAATGATCATTCAATCATATTTTTTTCTCATATTATTTTTTTTAATTTAATTACTTTTGATTAATTTATTTATTTTTCTTACTCCAAATTTCGTACATAAGAATTAATTTCTAAAATCTTCTGCGATAAAGACTCTTGCTTGCTTTGTACTTATAGATGACATTATAAGAGAATAAAAATAAGGTTAAATTGACCGTTGTATTTGGAGTGCATGAAAAGGGTGGTTAGTAGGCAAAAATTGAATTATTGATGTATTTTTTATTAAATTGGGGGACTACTAGTATACTAATTTAATATGGATCAAAATATGTACTTTTTGTTTAATAAGGGTACCACTAACGTACCTAACCCTTCTTTAGATACCATCCTTCTGAAAACTCTAAAGGAATAGTTATAAGTTGGGAAATAAGATATTGATTTTGAATTTCACCACAACTTAATACAATCTATACCATTGTAAATAATTTCCGAAGTAAATAAGTCTACTACATGAATCTTCAGCACACATGGAAGTAAAACAAAGAAATTTACATCCTTTTGAAAACTCTTATGCTATGTTTGGTTGGATGGAATGAAATGAAATCAGAATTGATTCCTTCCATTTTTGTGTTTGGTTGGGCTAAAAAATGGGAATGAAATGGAATCGATTCTTAAAAGAGAAAGAATCATAATTCATTCTCCCCCGGCGTTTGGTTCGTGGAATGGAATCGGAATGGAATAGAATGGAAAGGAAACAATTTTGTTTGGTTTGACCACTGGAATCAAGCTCGGAATCAAGATTACAGTGTTTGGTTTGCCACTAGAATGGAATGAAAAAAGCTGTAAATGACCTTAATACCGCTACATGCTTTAAAGTTCAAATAATGTCATTTAATTACTATTTTTTCGTCAGACAAAATACATTATTGAAATCATTATTTTTTTAAATAATTATTACTTAATTAAAAATATATATATTATTAAAATTATTATTTTTCTAAATAGGGTTTAGGGTTTTGAGGTTTGGGATGTGGGATTTAGGGTTTAGGGATTTAGGATTTGGGGTTATATTTGTAGGTTAAGATTTAGGGTTAAAATTATTATTTTTCTAAAAATGGTTTAGGGTTTTAGAATTTTGGATTTGGGGTTTAGGGTTTTAGGATTTGGAATTTGGGGTTTAGGGTTTTGGGATTTGGAATTTAGGGTTTAGGGTTTTAAGTTTGGGGATTTATGTTTTAAGGTTTAGGGTTTAAGGATTTGGGGTTTAGGGTTTTAGGATTTGTAATTTGGGGTTTAGGTTTAGGGTTTAGGGTTTTGGAATTTATGTTTTAGGGTTTTGGGTTTTGGGATTTATGTTTTAAGGTTTAGGGTTTAGGGTTTAGGAATTTTGGGTTTAGGGATTTGGGGATTTGGGGTTTAGGGTTTTAGGGTTTAAGGTTTAGGGTTTAGAGATTTGAGGTTTAGGGTTTAGGGTTTTAGGATTTAGAATTTGGGTTTAAGGTTTTGGGATTTATGTTTTAGGGTTTAGGGATTTGGGGTTTAGGGTTTTAGGATTTGGATTTAGGGTTTAGGGTTTTAGGATTTGGATTTAGGGTTTAGGGTTTACGGTTTTGAAATTTTGGGTTTGAGAATTGGGATTTGAGTTTAAGGTTATATTTTAAGTGAGGGTAAAATTGGAAGAAAAAAAGTTTAGATGGAATGGAATTATGATTACCAAGGAGAGGAGAAGGAATTGTGATTCCTTCTCTTTTAGTAATCTGATTCCATTCCGCCCTCCATTCCGTCCAACCAAACACACAAAATGGAAGGAATCAATTCTGATTTCATTACATTCCCTCCAACCAAACATGGGGTTAAGGAATCATGATTCTATTCTCATCTCGATTTTTTTTTCAATTTTACCCTAACCGTAAATATAACACTAATCACAAATCCCAAATCCCTATTCAAAAAATAATAATTTTAGCTCTAAACTTTAACCCACAAATATAACCCAAAACCCTAAACCATATTTAGAAAAATAATAATTTTAATCATAAACCTTAACCCACAAATATAACCGTAAACCCCAAATCCCAAAACCATAAACCCTAGACTCCAAATCCTAAATCTTAAAACCATATACCCTATTTAGAAAATAATAATTTTAACCCTAAACCTTAACCCACAAATATAACCCTAAACCCTAAATCTCAAATCTCACATCCTGAAACCCTAAACCCTATTTAGAAAAATAATAATTTTAACCCTAAACCTTAACCCACAAATATAACCCTAAATCCTAAACCCTAAATTCCAAATCACAAACCTCAAAACCCTAAATTTTATTTAGAAAAATAATAATTTTAATAGTATATTTCTTTTTAAGTAATAATTATTTTAAAAAATAATGATTTTAATAATGTATTTTGTCTAACGAAAAAATAATAATTAAATAATATTATTTAAACTTTACTGAATATAGAGGAATTAAGATAATATACAGTTTTTTTCATTTTATTTCAATTGTAAACCAAACACTGTAATATTGATTCATTTTTTGATTGATTCATTTTTTGATTCCAGTGGTCAAACCAAACAAAATTGTTTCCTTTCTATTCCATTTCATTCACATTCCGATTTCATTCTATGAACCAAACGCCACCTTAAGGAATAGTTATAAGTTGTAGAAGAAGAAATAAGATTATTGTTTTTGAATTTCACTACAACTTAAATACAATCTATACCATTGTAAATAATTTCCGAAGTAAATAAGTCTACTACATGAATCTGCAGCACACGAGGAAGCAAAACAAAGAAATTTACATCCTAGTTTATAATGTGCCAGTATCATAAGTTGAGTAATATCAAGTGGGAATGGGATATTTGCAGGTCTGCAACTCAAAAAATTTAAAGATAAAAATGCAAGTTACCCAATGTCATACAAAATGCAAATACAAAAAAAAACTGAGCCAGGGTTTTGATGATGAACTAGCTAAAATTCCGCTTTACGAAAAAATAATTTTAAGAAAATTGAAACCTGGGCAATTATTTGAGTGAAGATCATAGACATATCAGAAGAAAATAGATAAACAGAAATCAGTTATGCATAAGAAATATAAACAACTCCGCCTAGCACAATGACCATACTTTTGAGTTTTCAACTTAGATCACCATAATTCTAAAAGCAGGAAGAAACTTACACAGAGAAGGCTCCGAACAACAACCAAGTAAATCAGAATGCCAATTGTCATCCAAATTTGAACCTCTAGTTGACAGCAAGTCATGTCCTGAAGAGACTGAAGAAGCGTTCCTATGGGTAAATATAGCATTAGCACTTGTACAAATTTACTAAAGTGAATTCTTCATATAATCAGATTAGATGTATATCCCTAGAAAAATATGGAAAGATTCTCCATTACTCGGGATTTCCTGTAGCCTAGATTAAATGCTCATAACTAGTGTTACATGTTATAGTTTGCAACTGTATATAGACGGATGCATTTTGTAGTCAAATAAAAAGGAAACTAACCTGGAAGTTTTGTG
The DNA here is from genome assembly GCA_037013495.1 of Hippophae tibetana. Classification (NCBI taxonomy): domain Eukaryota; kingdom Viridiplantae; phylum Streptophyta; class Magnoliopsida; order Rosales; family Elaeagnaceae; genus Hippophae; species Hippophae tibetana. Next base: position 78,345,755 of record CM072812.1, on the reverse strand, counting down.
CGTAACACTTTTCTTATTATAGCTTTCATCAAAAGAATTTGGATTCTCACTATCAACATCTGAATAGTTCTGTTCTATTTTCTCGTGACTTCTTCCAGGTGTACTCTTGTTTGGAATAGAATGGGAGGAAGCTGTTTCTGTGACCTCTATTAAGCGCTGAATTACTTCACATTGCCCCACATCCAAATGTGCTTGAGAACGTTGTAGTTCAAGTTGAAGCTTTTCATTTTCCTTCCGAAGCGCTTTTTCAAAAGGCATATTTGGATAGGAACAAGAAAGAGTCTTCTTCAATATTGCAGTGTCATTTTTCAAGGGTTCTGGCCGCAGAATAACGTCCTGTATCTTTCTGTCCTCTTCATCCAATGTGTATTCACGCTGATCTTTTTCTATGTATTCCAGTCTCTCCTGCAGACAAAATAGATAATAAATAAACACGAATGAGGATGCAAAATTATTTCAAAGAAAAGGTGGAACAAAGGAAACATGAATTTTAGAAAATCTATTATTTGGTATTTTCTGGATAGATATGGAACAAGAATGCTAATGATCAGTTTGGAGATAAAGCAATAGCAAAATAAAGCTGCATGTAACTATCAGAGTAAATGGTAGCTAACTTAAAAGAATTAGCATTATCAGCATACTTAAGATTATTCAGATCAACCATATTGGCCAAGCCATAATTGAAAATAATCCGTTCCAAGGAAATTTATGCTTAAGAAGGTTAACATTCAAAAGCAACAGGACAAACTCTACGTCTTTGCTTTAGGACAAAAGTCCAAGTCCATCGTGAAAATGAGATGTGGACTTCAGGATCCACTGCCTACCAAGAACTTCTGAACTCATTGCAAGGGATATCATTTAGTTGACTGCATTCAGCTAATAATACTCATCAGTAAATTACAGTATTACACGGAAAGAAAGAACCATGAACTACATCCCTCCACGATGCCAAAAACTGCAAATCATATCCGAGGGCCCTGTCTGGGGCATTTGCATGTCAAGTGATGCAATAATGAAATATATCAATAATAACAAGCCCTACAAGAAAATAATACAGGAAATCATATTGTTCCATCAAAACATTGAAATGGCTCGCTCAAACATTCATGTTATGCATCTTTTTTCACCTGTAAATATTACATGCCAAGAAAAACTGAAAGTAACAAGATCCTTAACTTAAGGGTTATAGATAAGACTTCCAGCAAAAGGCACAGAAAGGTAGTTCATGTTTTAATCGATAACATTAAAAAAATTATATAACAATTATATTTCAAAGAGATACCAACATCCAGCAAAATAAGAGCACTATGTGTAAACCCCCATTTAGAAAATTTGGTAGCAAAAGGTGGGTGTAAAAAAGAAAGATATAATAATAATAAGTGAAACATAAACTCACTAATATAATGGGCAGGTTATGCGTTTTATCGAAATAAAAGAATGAGCAAAATAATGAAAATACATAAACTAAAGCCAAGAACAAGAACCAATACCCTGACACGAGTATTGTCCACAAGGGTCATTAGAGGCACAAGCCGCAAGTATCTATCAATTTCATTCTGTGCCTTCCTGAATTGGTACACAATGTTCCATCCCATTGCAAGTAGATAGAGGTAGCTGCGATCTTGGCAACTATTGACCAAAATGTAGGACCTTCTCAGAGCATCTTCAAGCTGCTCAAGTGGTTCCCGAGTCTCTGGATACTTTTTGAGCTCTGAGATCTTCAGCTGATCCAACAAATTACCAATAAGCTTCAGATGCTGAGCAAAATGTCTGCAATTCTTCTTGTGCATTCGAGCCGTGCTAGCAGCCTTCACAATTATGGCGATCAGTCGCACAGCATCCAGGCCCAAGAGTTGGGCGACATTGGCAATTTCACCAAAATGTTCCCACGTTGACGCCATTTTCTCCTCCTCTCTGAAACCACCAAAACTGATATTTACTCACTCAAGCTAAACTAAATTGCATCTTCGGGCATTTTCTCGATCTCAACCAAATCAATTGAAGAGGAAGAAAAATGACACGTAATCAACTCTATCTATCCACCTGATACATCTAGAACTTCAGTTAATAAGCTACAATTGCTCAGAAACAACTGCATACTATGGAAAAACCGAGATACTTACGGTTTCAAGCCGAATCAAAATCACAGTTATCGGATTTTTTTCTGAGAATACATAACCGCTCGAGATCTTCAGCTTCGCATCACAAAACAAAGTGATTTCAACTGCAGCCAAAATAAAAAATAAAATAAAATAAAATAACAAAATCTTCCAGATCATCCTTTACTACGCCTTTTGACTGGCTTTTTCAACGGCAAGAAAGAAGAACAAATTCATTCTTCGCTTTATCCTTTCAACTTCCACAAAACAGCATGCATATTCATAACTATAATTGAAATTCGAAATAATACAAATCTAGAAGAAAAAAATGACAAATATTCATAGTAAGTAGCTAGAAATAAATAAAGCCACAGTAAACCTACAGCTGTTCTCCAGTTGCTTCAATTCTTATTTATAATAAGAACTTATTCTAGTTCTCTCTTCAGGAAAAAAAAAACAAACAAAAAAGATTGAGAACAAAATATCAGCAAAAATTTGAAACCTAAAGAGCTAATAGAACTGATGATTAACAATGCTGAATAGATGAATTTATCAAGAGAAAAATACGGAAAAAAAAAATCTTAGGGAAAATTCGAAAGCTGAAGTAGAGCAAATAGAGTGAAGATTAAAAAAGCTGAATAGAACAATTAGTTGAAATAATAATAAATAAATACAAACTTCAAAATGGCGCATTTCACCGTTTCTTCTTCAAGTTTCGATCCACAGGAACTACCGAACTAGGGCCAATTAGCTAATTTCTTCAATAAAATTTAATAAATGAAAAAGATATCAAAATCCGTGAGAAGAAAAAGAGGCATTGGATTATTGAACTTCGGAAAATGCAGGCATTACTTTGCGCAAATGAGTTTCTTCTTTCTTGTTTCTTCTTATTGTTTGTGAATACATTTTGGAGCTATTTGAGCAGAAACTGAGAGAGAGAAACCCTCCGTGAATCAACTCTCTCCATTCTTTTTTTTTTCTTGATTATTATTTTATCGCTCACAGTTTCGGTATTGTTTGTCCTATCATTGTTTTGCACTTTGGCTTTGGCCTCAACTGCACATTCCACGTAAAACCCACCCACTGTGCCAGAGATGGAATAATTAGTGGGAATTAGTGGTTAACGAAACTACTCTTAAGCCCCCCTCGCACGGTATTCAATAATACGAAATATCCCTCTTCTCTTTTTGTGGATGGTAACGCACTTTGGGTGGGGAGAAATTATACATTATATGTAATATTAAATAAATTTTAAAATTAATATAATTTTTTTATAAAAAAAAATCTAACATTAAAAATAATAAATAATACATGAGGTATGGATTCACTCTCTGGTATTTTATTTATTGTGTATGCATTAACGAAGAATGTGGGTCGGTAATTTAATAGTACTGTCGCTAAATGAAGTAGATCGATATTTTCATATAAATAAATACTATTATCTCTAAAAATAAATATTTATTCTATGAATAATAATTATTATTTTAAAATAAAAATTAATATTATTAAAATAAATAATATTATGTATCATTATTTACGTATAAAATAAAAATTATTTGAAATAAGGTAATTTAAAAAAAAAAACATTCAATGCTTCTTTCTTATTGTTAAACAAATAGAGATACATATATCACGAGTAATCAACTATGAAAGAGACGAAATACTTATCAAAGTATGTATTCATGTTTGGATTACAAATGTTTGTGTGTATTATCTCTACTAAGTTAGAGTTTCTCTTCGCATTTTTTTTGACTTGTTAGTCCAATTGCCCTTAATGCATAAAGTCATTAAAATATAGAATACTAAGTAATTCATCATTTACCAATCTTTTAATTCTCTCAATGGAAATATATCTCAATCTATGATGCAATAACATAGAAGAGTCTTCGTTCATAACACATCATTTAATACCAATATTTTCATGAACATGCATAGTTGTATGATTTTCATCATTTTATAAATTAAGGAGAAAAATATCATATCCAATAACATCATATTTATAAAATAAATTAAGACCAAAGTCTAAAAAGTTAAAAGAATAACCATTTGATACAAATTTGGATACTTAAATCAAATTCCTAGAAAAAATGGGAATATCAAATATCTTTTTCAAATTTAAAATGAAACCACAACTTAAAAACAAATTCCACGTTCTAACGGCCTTCACACGCGAGGGCATCTTATTTCCTAAATAAACGTTATGCTTATTTCCCACCAGTTTTCGCAGGTCCCTCAAATCCTGCAATGAATTGGTAATATGGATTGTAGAACCAGAATCAATCCACCATGTGTTATGATTAACATCAGTTATATTGGATTCACGACAAACAAATGAAAGTCTAGTACTTTTCTTATCAAGCCACTTCATGAACTTAGAGCATTATTTCTTAACGTGCCTCTTCTTATTGCAAAAGAAGCACATAATCTCCTTTTTAATGCCCTTTTGAGGATGGATTTTTCCCTTCCCCTTGTCTCTAGCTTAATCCTTCTTCTTATTCTTCACAGGGATAGTCAAGCTCACATTCTCCTTTTCCCTTTCATTTTCCTCCATAAGCAGCTTGCCTCTTCCTGAACAGACATGGTCATTAAATTAGTGATCAATCATTTGTCCTTATGTGTGTTATAAGATATCTTAAAAGGGACATACTATTGAGGTAAGATACAAAGGATGTAGTGAACCAAGAAGGGTTATGACATCTCAACCTCCAATGTTTTCAATTGAGCCGTAATATCCCTCGTACGCATGATATGATCATGCACACCCTTAATGTTGGTGAGCCTTAGGGACGAAAAACTATATGATGAGAGTGATCATCATTGTCTTATCTAAAGTGGTGAACTACTCATCAATAGCCTTTATCTTAGACCTTACATTCTACTCGACGGAGCCCCGAATACCAATAGATATTTTCATCTTTATGAACATAACAGAGAGATGATTAGATCACTCCCACTTATCATAAAGAATAACTGCATCTGGAAAGCTGTTTTTGGTTAATACAGAGGGTTCTTCCTTCCTAATGGCGTGATCTATGTCCATCCATCCCAAGTGAAGGAAAACTCTATCCCTCTAGACCTTGTAGTTGTCCCCTTTGAGCTCAGGAACATCGCATTTCATATTAAAGTAATTAACAAATTGAATTGTTGCAATAAATTAAATATTCATGCTCATGTTTCTAAATTTGAAGTTAAAATAAAAATATAACATGTTATATCAATGTAAAATCATGGAAAAATATTAATCTAGTGACATAAAATTTACGTGTGAGTTAAAGTTCTAATTCTATTATATTTATCTTAACTTGATGATAAAACTATCAAATTATGTTCTTTTTCCTAATCCTAATGGGTAAATTATAAAATATAATTTGATATTCTATCCTAATTAATCATACAAAAATATAATAAAAATTTGTATGGAATAATATTTATTATATCACATATGGTTAATCACAATCAATGTTTATTTTCTAAATGTGATCATAAATAAACCTTATTATATAATTTTAATTAATTAAAAAATTTGTGACTACTCCCTAATTAATTAAACTATATGGATCACTTAAACATTAACTAAATCTTTAGGCTCAATTATTGCATAAAATTATAAGCAATATAATATAATTTCAAATGTATAAATATTATCTAACTTAAGATTGTATGTATAAAGAAATGACAATAAATTATACAAGTAAAATAAATAATATAATCACAAATTAAATTCATAAAGAATCATTAACAATTAATTCTATTGAGCATAAATTACTTAACCAAATTTCATATGTGTAATAAATCACAAAATTTATACATACAAATACTAAAATGAATAATTTAAACATAAATAAATTTTAATTTGTCAAAAATTATTTAAACAATTTTCATATGTATAATAAATAACAAATATTATACATGTGACAAAACGAAGTTAAATAAATTAATCACATTAATATTGTAATTTAATTTAGTATTAAAATTAACAAAAAAAAAATTTAATTCGTATTTTTTTGTCCCTCAAAAGGACATGTCGTTTTGCACTTCATGGCCACAAACAACATGTCGTTAAACCTGTCTTCTACCTCCAGTCGGGTCACGCGATCCAATTTCAACCCAAACAGAGGTTTGGCCATTTCTTGTGATTTTGATGACGAAAAACTACATTTTTTTTATCAAAATTCTCGAAATTGGATTTTTCAGAGGTACAAACCAAACCCCCTATGAGATATAAAGAGATAAAAAAACTAAATCTAAAATTCATGAATGTTTTCAAAAGTAAATGGTGTATACTTAGGGATCAAGAACAGTTGGGCAAGTTTGATTTAAAAAGTGATGAAAATGATGAAGATAATTAGATTACAAGTGAAAAAATTGGTAATGAAGAAAATTTTACAAGTGAATAAAATAAATAAATTAAAGTTCACTCTAATTAGAAATGTTTCAAAAACTTTTAAACATAAGGATAAATTATGAATATTTATTTTTTAGATTAAAATATTTAAAAAAAATTAATCGTTAAAAAAATTATAAAAACATAAATATTGATTAAAATTCATAAAATAATATATTAGAAATTTCATATAATTAAATGAAATAAATAAAAAATAAAATCAATCTCAAAAAATAGATATAAGAAATCAAATTTATTTCATTGCCAAAAGATTTGATTTCTTCTACCCAAGAATAATAGAACATTTTATTCACGTTATTTTTCAAATTTTTCTTTATATTTCAAAAATAAATTCAAATTATGTTTGATATTTACTTTTGAAATACTTATGTAGTTTTTCATATTTTTATTATTGTATTGTAATATTTGGTTGAAAACGAGAATCATTTTATATTAAATCATATATAAAAGTATACACTTAGTAATAAAGTGTAACTATTAAGACCTCTTAGTATTTGGGTGAACATTGTTAATGTTAATGATATTTATCTTATTTAATAATAATGATAAATTTGATTTTTAATATATTTTTATTGTAGTAATAACATATATAGTATAAGTGGGGATAGAGAACTGGCGTGATTCATGGTCTCAGTTGAATCAAAAATGTCAAAATAAATAAATAAAAACGTTAATTCCAAAACACCAATGAATGCGAACGATGAATTGAAATTATGTTATATATGATTTTTCACATTTCAATTAATGGAATCATTCGAATATCAATATAGAAATTATTTATAATTTTCATACGCATTAAAAATGAACCAAATAAAAAACGTAATTTTACAATGCTACAATGAAACAAAGCAAAATATAGGTGTTTTCAAACCTACTCTGATACAAAATGTTAGAACATAATTTGATCCAAAAACATTCATGAAATCATATTAACATAAATGTAAACACAATGGAAGTAAAAGGAATTAAAAACTTACCTTCAACTATTGATCATTATTTCACTACACTCACACGAGAATTTTAATGTTGTTTCGGTTTGATGCTTCTAAACTTCTCTCTTATCATGATGGTGCAGAGAATGAAGTTTCTAAAATTGATTATGAAAAAATGAATTCAATTTAGAGAGTAAGTTTAGGGACCAATCGAGTATATATGTACATTTTCAGTGCTATGTTCATCAAAGAGTAAAAAATACGCGTACTTGAGAGACTAAGGAGTTAAGGGGTTGAAGGACGTGGGTGAGTGATGGAAGTTATGAACCACATTTTGACCAATTTTTTGATTGATTATTGAGATTTCAAGAGAATAAAACCAACGATATATGCCATAAAATATTATATACCATTTTCCTTTTATATAATAAAATCACTTTCATACTAGATGTACATAAAATGAAGAGATCAAGGAGTTAAATTGAATAAATTATTAATAGTGCCTGTTAGGATAAAGATAGGTCTTAATAAAAATTGGTGTACATGTGAACAAGTTTTTTTTTTATTAATATTACGTAGTTTATTTAGTATATAGAAAATATTGAGTTCAATAATGTGTGAGTATTTAAAATAAAAATAAGTGATACTTAACTGTTATTTGGGTTCTTTTAAAATAAATTAAAAATTACAAGTTTATATTATTTTAAATTAAATAATAATTTTATTATTATTTAAAAAATGTTATTTGAAATAAAAAGATAAATCCTATATGTACATTAACTACATACCATTAAAAAAATCAAATTTAATCCATATAATATGATACATTCTCATTATTAAATAATGTAAAATTTGTTAAATTATATCAAATAAAAAGTTAATATTATAATTAAAATTATAATATATTTTATGATAATAATACTCTAAACCGAGGAGTCATATTCTATAGTTAACATCCATTCTCTGGCAACTGACATGTGTGGCCCTTGACGTACAATTGTGTGTGACTGCATATGACTTCAAGGCCACTTATCATTCACTTTTCAACGCCACCCGTTGATAACGGAAAGGAAAAAGTCTATTTTTATCCGAGATAATAACGAGAAGTTGTGACATATGGAAGAAAAATGAAAAATATATATAATATTATGATAAATAATAATGATATTTTCATTAAGAATGAAATAAATATTTTATATATTTATATCATGATAATAATAATAAAAAGCTATTATGATAATAATAATAAAAATATATTATAATAATATTATTATTTATAATAATTAAATATATATTATTAAAATTTATTTAATGTATATTTTAATTAATCATAATTTTTTTTTTCATAATTGATCCTACGTGTTAATATCTACTTGAATAATAACGACGTAACTTTACTAGATGATAATTGTATGTTTCCCAAACGTATGCAGCTTAAAGCCAAAATTAACGCTTTGATGTTAGAAGGTGAGAGATTAATTATTTTAATTTTGAAATTTTGAAAAATATAGACTTTAATTTTAAGAACTTATAAAATTATTAAATTTTGTGTTAAATAGTGAATTAAAATAGTTTGTTTTTTATCTATTTGAATCTAAGTTCGATCATAATCAAAATTACAAATTTTAAATTTAAATTTGATTTAATAATATAATCAATCTAAATTCAAATATATCATATTTTTTAAATCGGATAAAGTAATATTGATATTAATATTTATTTATGAAATATCATCGTATATAAAATACGTTATATATAATATTTAAATTTTAAATTAATATATTTATATTAAAATTTATTATTTACAATTAAAATTAAAATTAAAAAAATCAAAATAATAAGAATTATATTTGTATAAATTATTATAAAAATTTATATTTATTTTTAAATTAAAATAATAATCTAATGTAATTATGATTTATATATATATATATATATATATATATATAACATAGTATAGAATAAATATGTATTTATTTTAAAATTTAATAGTAACAGGTTATAAAATCTTTTAAATTCGATTTTAATTTGAATGTATTATATAATTTTTAATCCAAATTAGATACAACTATAAAAAAATTAATCCAATCCGATCCAAATCGAACCAAACAAATTGAATTTTTTAATTTAAATATATTAATCAGATTATTTACTCATCCTTAATTAAATTACACATTTTATATTAATTATATAAAATTAAAATATTTATTTTTTAAAACTATTGAATTAAAACACTTTCAATAATATATATATATATATATATATATTCTTATTTATGTAATGCTAAAAATCCTTTCTCCCAAAATTGGGTACGTCAAATATAAAATACAAAAGTTATAGATGTATTATAAAAACGATTTGTGTTTCATTGAGTTTTGAGACCTTCGAATATCATTTTGTGTAAATAATTTTTTTTTATGAAAAAAATAAATATTATATAATTAATTATAAAATTAGTAAAAATGTTTTATTAATTTTGAAATTGTGATTACAATATATTTAAATTCTAAAATTATTATCTTAATTAACTATGGATAAATAATTTAATCAATCTGTTTAAATTGATAATTTTGATCTCATGATTCATATTAGATTTAGATTTAAAGCATATAATTCGTTCATATTTGAATTGACATATTTTATAATTTGTTGTAATTTGATATGGAATTAATTATTATCAAAATTATAAATAAATATATATTTTATTTTGTATTATGTTATATTAAAATATTATACATATCACAATTATATTAAATTAATTTTTAGTTTAAAAATAAATATAAATGTTAAATCTCTAAAATAATTTAATAATTGTCCAAACTTATTTATTGTTCTTTTTATTTTATTAGTTGTGACTATGAATCTATTCAAATTAAAATTTGTTAGATTTGATTATATCACCGGGTTGAAAATATTTAATTTCAATTCGAATATGATCGAATTCAGATTGATCGTTTTTGATTCATGACTCACCCTGTTCTTAGTCATTACAAGTTCCATTAATTTTTTTTATGGACTAATTAATTCTATTAGACTAAATGACTTAACTTATTTCATTAATTATAATGTTGATAATGTGAGATAGTTAAAAGAATTTTATGTCTTTTTTTCTAGTGATGTAAAGAGGTTAGAACAATACAACCCAAACACTTTTAGGATGACCCATTAGAATGGTATGTGAGGTATAATCTAACTCCATAAATTATGTGTGAGTTAAAATCCAAACCACCAAACAATTTTAATTTTTTTTATCTTTATTTAAAAGACTAATTTTAATGTGTATTATATATAATCTAAAATTTGAATTGTTTTAAAGAAGAAAACAAAAAATAAGATGATAGAAATATCTTGAACATTTTTTTATTTATGGATTACCTTTTGTAGTTAGAAAAAATCTATTAAGAAACTCTTTTCTTATCAAAAGTTATTTATAAAGGAAAAATTAAATGTAATCTAACATGTTTATTTCTTTCATTTTTTATTCAAAATAATATTAAAATTAAAAATTTATTATTATTTTATATAAATATAATTAATATAAAATCTTATATCAAAAACAAAATAAATTAATATATAAAAATACATAGATTTGAATCTAATTAATAAGAAATATTATATTATTAATTATATTTAAAAATAAGCTAGATTAAAAAAAATGAAGTACCAAATGGGTCTAACGGACCAACCCACTCTAGCACAATAAAACATCTGAGGTGATGGACAAGGCCAGAGATGGGCTAATATTGAGCCAATAACATATTTACCCTGATATCAGTTTTTTTATAATCCTAAGTCCTAACTAACAAAATTAAATAAAGAAAAATATGATTATTAAATGGAAAAATGAAATAGAATATATGTGAATAATATTTCCCCTCTTATGAATTTCTCTTACAGTGTTTTTGATTATTTAATTATATTATACTATTTTAATTTCAATGTAATATTCACAAAAACTAAAAATATAAAATTTACAAATAAAATTACAAAATATTGAGAGAGTATAATTTTTTTACCTCACAAGTACTCTTTAAAAATATCGCATATTTATCAGATGTTATTCATATTTAGTTTTTTAACTTAATTTTAAAAATAGAACTAACACTACATTTTCTTATAAATTATAGAAATTGAAATATTTAACTCATAATTCAAAATTAATTATTTTTTTACAAACTATAAGACATACTATGAGTGTTTAAAAATTACTAAAATTACTATTATTTAATTGATTTTAATTTATTGAATAAATTTATATTTGTATGATTTTATCAAATTTTTATATAAAATTATCTTTTCAGAATTACGGATATTTTTATTATTTTTTAGGTATTTTTATTCAAAAAATAATTTAAAGATTAGAAGAAAAATATTGGAGTCAATACATCATAAATATGTTGAGAAAAAAATAAAAAAAAATTGAACAAAATGTGTAAAAATTGTCAAAATTGTAAAAAAATGTTGAGTCTCGTACGAGCTCTGGGTGTAGCTAGCACACGCTCGCATGCTATCGCCCGTCTATAGAAAATATCGCTCCCCATACGCATGTCAACCTATCCAAACGGATCTAAAATCAATTTTTGAGATGTTTTCTAACTTTTTTTGACATTTTACTCATCTATAAAATGATAATTTCTCCTATTGTAAAAAACAATTCTAAAAATCTCTTTTTTTTCTCTCTCTATAAAGTTTTTTTAGTTTTTTTTAGTTTTAAATATTTTTTCTTTTTTAGAAAAACTAGCTATATTTTTTTAGATTTTTAGTTTTTGATTCAATAAACGGAAATGCAAATCTGTTTGGAGGTTTTCTAGAAACAGAACCAACATCAACGTTTTGTAAGGAAAAATATTTTTTGTGTATTTGTTATCTAGAGTTATGTTCTTTCAATAAAGTTCACACACTTGAAAGGTCATGAAATAATAAATTATAGTGTAAATTTATTATTGTTTAATTGTTGTATTTTGAAAGATAAGTTTAAGTCGTTTTCTAATATCCACGATCAGCAAAAAAATTATCTTAAAAATACTATGTGATACATAGGTCTCGATTTTTTATTTTATTTAAATTTTGTATTTATATTTATGTATTTCTACTTTTAATAAAATAATTTTATTTTTAAATTTATTTATTCATGTATTATTTTAAACATAGAAGGTAGTTAATTTTCTTAGAGAGAATTCAAAATATATTACTCGAATAACATCTTAAATAATAATCAAGTATTTTCATGAAATATTCTCAAGATACACACTTGCTTTTAAAACCTATTTGGTGGATGAATTACATTATAAATTATTTTTTACATATAAATATGTTATTTTAATTATTTTTTAAGTGATTCATTGTAAATTATTTTTAAAAAAAAATACTCAAATGATAAAAGGTATTTTTTGTAAGTTTTTTTAAATATTTTTTTACATAAATTATTTACATATAATATAAGATATTTATGAGTATAAGATTGTTGTGTTAAAAATATTATTTAAAAAACTGATCGAAAGTAAAATAAATTATTTGATTATCAAAAATGTTGCTTCTTATATAAGTATTTTTCTATAATTTTAATATAATAATATAGATTAAAATAAATTTAATATTTTTTTAAAATAAAATGATTTGATTAGAGTCGTTAAAAAAATTAAGTAAATTGATCTATTTATTAAAAAAATAACTATCAATATAATCCATCATATTCTGTGGGTAACCACCTCTTGTCCAATCAACTATCTAATGTTGTGTTTGGTTGGGCTAAAAAATGAGTCACAAATAGAATCGATTGCTAAAGAAGAAGGAATCACAATTCTTTCTCTCCCCTTTAGGAATCATGATTTCATTCTCATCTCAATTTTTTTTCCAATTTTATCTCACCCCATATATAATCCTAAACTCAAATCCCAAATCCTAAAACCCAAAAATCTAAACCCTAAACCCTAAATCCTAAAACCCAAAAACTTAAATCTTAAATCCTAAATCCCAAAACCCAAAACCCTAAAACCCAAAAATCTTAAACCCTAAACCCCAAATCCTATAAACCCTAAAACCTAAATCCTAAAACCCTAAACCCTAAATCTTAAATCCCTAAACCCTAAACCCTAAATCCTAAATCTAAAATCCCAAATCCTAAAACCCTAAACCATATTTAGAAAAATAATAATTTTAACCCTAAACCTCAAATCCCAAATCCCTAAATCCTAAATTTCAAATCCCAAACCTCAAAACCCTAAATCCTATTTAGAAAAATAATAATTTTAATAATATATTTTCTTTTTAAGTAATAATTATTTAGAAAAATAATAATTTCAATAATATATTTTGCGTGACGAAAAAAATAATAATTAAATGATATTCCAAACACTTTAATACTGATTCTTTCTTTGATTCTAATAATCAAATCAAATAATATTGTTTCTTTTCCATTTCATTCCATTATCATTTCGATTTCGATTTCGATTTCGATTTCATTCTGTGAACCAAACGACATCTAAGTAAATTAATAAAGTGATGAATTTAAGATTTTAATTGAAAAGAGAAAAATATAATATTATATATTCTCATTATTATTATTTCTATTTTTAATATATGTTATTTTATAAAAAATAAATAAATAAGATACTTTTATTTTATTACATACTCGTCTATGTGAATTTTTTTCCTATAATCCCACGTAATTCTACGTTGAGCCAATAGAAACATGCCTTAAACCAATAAAGACACGTCACATGTACATTGAGAAATTACCAAATATATATCGATAATATCTTAGATATATTAACTATATTTTCAATTTTTAAAAGGATATTGATATGAGAAATTTTGAACAATAATTTTAATATCTTTCCAATTATTATTATTATAACTTTTTAAAAGATTTTCACTAATAATATCAATATGTTATGCATTTTAAAATCAATATATTACATATTTTATTCTATGAGGGTGATATATTCATACAATTTCTTATTATGTGGGTTCGGTGTTTTTAATCCAAATTCACTTATTGTTTAATATAACAAAATAATTCATTTTTAACCAATTTATACACATGTAATGAAAAGAAAACACCATATATTTACAATCATAAAAATTAATTAATACCAAATATAATTATAACCAAAATTATTACTCCTAATTTTACAAAATGTGATTATCTACTTATTCTTGTTTTTATTTATCAAATCTAATTATACATTCTTAATATAATGATTAAAATATTATATTTTATTAATAATTTTAAATTACTACATTACATAAAATAAATTATTAAAATTTAAAAATAAATATAAATAAAATAAATAAATAGAGTATCCTAATTCCTAATTTTAATAGTTAGTCCCATGAGATATGATGAATATGAATGGGTGCTTATTTGATGCAATATTATGTCCGTAAATTCATTAAATTTCATAAATTCTTTTCTCCATTTATAGTTAATTGACTAATACACCATGAGAGCCAAACATGATACAGAGGAGGCTTCCTAAATTCTTTCATTTTATAAAAATATAATTAAATCCATTATTTGTATTTTTTTTTCCTATAATACAATATACTTATATAATATTCATCTATATTTTTCGTTTTTATTATACTACTATATTATTATTTTTAATTAAACTCTATTAAAGTGGTTGTTGTTTAAACATAATGTTATAAATTTTATTACTTAAATTTTCTAAGTTGAGTGTTACTTTTTTTAAAAAGTCCTTTTTTGTCTCCTATAATTAAATACATTATATATAATTATATAAGTACCATTATTACAAAAGATATATTTAAGTCGTTATGTAAAATCATTTCGGTGTAAAACCGACACTATCCATATAAGATATAACGTCGATTGACATGGTAAACTGACGCTAACAATGTATATAATTTTATTTTTTATTTAATCGAAGATACTTATTGTTATTTATACTGTATCATAGTTGCATGCTATCAATTTTTTCTAATACATAGATTTGTTTACTTGTTTTTATAATTTATATTATTTAATTTTTTTAATTTTATTTATTTTAATTTATGTAAATATTAAGACATGTTATTTAGTATTATTATAACTTAATCTAAGTAACTTTAGTTTTTATTTAATCTGAACAAACATACACATATAAGATATAATACTAGTGATCTAACGTTAAAAAGTAATGTTTTTTTTTAATTTTTGCAACATTTATTATAAATGTTTTTATATTATTTTATAATAATTTTTTTTGAAAAATTAATTAATTATTATTATTATTATTTATACAGTGTCAATATCATTAATTTTACCTGTTAATTTACGTGTGATGCCCTTAATACCAATTCTTATTACGTCCCTTTTTATCCTACTTGTCTTAAAAAGACTCACATGTAAGCCACTTGAGTCACATGCATGAATATTTCATTTCATCAAATAATTCCCACATTTTTTTATTTTGTAATTGAATTACATACCTAGTTAATTATGTAATTCAAATTTTTAAAATGAGAATTATTTGATAAATGATTTTATTTTTTAAGTTTAAAATTAGGTTAAAATTAAGTTCTATTTTTACACATCCTTTATTGCTTTATAAAAACTTAAAAAAAATCTTTAAAAAATATTTCAATAATTTAAGTTCGATTTTTTTCATTAATTAATTTTATTTCTTTTTTGTTATGACTTAAAAATGAATAAAAAAAGAAAAGAAAACTTTTAATAAATTACTAATTAATAAATTTAGAGTTTATCATCCAGATCCGCAATATGATTTAAGAGAAATCCGAACAAGTAGAAAAAGAAATTAAAGATTCTCGATGATGGAACTTTGCTCAAATACATGTAGAATGTGCTAAAAGCGTTATAACTTTGAGCACAAAACAAAAAATCATTATAGTACCAAAACTCAAGTAATATTGGATATTATATAACACAAGATCTAATTAAAATCTATTAATAACTTCGAATCATATATTTTTGTTAAATATTTTAGTAATATTTGAATATCTGGAAATAATTTACTCGATTATTAAATTATTGTTTTAATTTATAGTATATTTTTAACTTTATGTTGTATTAATATATTTTTTAATTATTTTGTATTATGCACTTAATTTTAATTTATTATGAGTGATAAAAAAATTAACTATATTTTTAGAATTTTTTTAAATCATTGTTTTAGTTCATATTAAGTTTTTTAGATATATGTTATATTATATTATTATTTTTATTTATTTTATATCGTATATTTAATTTTAATTTTTTATATGTAATAAAAATTTTAAAAATAATTTTAAAATTTTTAAAAAATAAAACAATATAAATAATATTTACAACGATGAATAGTATCATATTAAATTTAAAAAATACTGTTCATAGCACGAAATCTCACAAAATCTTTGTTGCAACTAACATTAAATATAGAGATTTAAAATAAGTTTGAGATGTTATAAAGAAATAAGTTTGAGATGTTATAAAGAAATGAACGCAATAGACAATGTAAGCACAAAAATTATAGCTAATTTTAGTAAAATGTAAAGTTTTAAAACTTATGAATTAATAGTATGTTTTAAAATTTTAAAAAATTATATACTTTGATGACTAATAATAAACTTTAAACTGTTTTGTAAACACCTAAATGAAGGAGTAAAATAATAGCAAATCATTACACCATAAGTTAAGCATCTCACTTGCTCAATGGTCTGACTGTTAGAGAGAACTGAGAGAAGAGTTCTTTGGGTTTTGGGAGTGAAGAGTATTATCGTGCGAATGTAACAGTTTTTTATATTTGGAATTTTTTTTTTTTTTGTCTTTGACAACTTGTGAATTTATTTTTGGTTTTAGAGAGTTCACACTATTTTTTATTTTTATTTATGTCAGAAGAATCATAATATCAATACGAATTTAATCAAATTCTAAATATCGAAATGAATCATATTCTTTTTTTTGTGTGTGAATATTTTAATAAAAATAAAATATGCACAAAATTAACACAATTAATTTACGTGAAAAAATCTTCACGATATAAGAAGGAAAAATCATAGCACTCTATCTATAAAACTTTTATAACACACAAAAAACGTGCAAGTATACACGGTTACAAGTAATACTATGATAAATAAATTATCGTTCCCACAGAGAAATGTTACCAACTCTTGTTAATTACTAAAATTATTTAAACCTAATTTTATTCAAACAATTAATAATTTTATGCAGTTTCACTTAATCAATAATTTTGTTTCTTTTTAACAATTTTTATGAAAATTCTAGGATTGCAGTTTACCCAAATTAATTCACTTGAATATTTTATTCTCTCTTGATTTATGCTCTCATGTTTTAAGTTATTAACCAAGAACTCCTAATTTATCCATATATCTCTTTCAAGCTCCATACAGACATATCCAGTTAAAATGATTCACTATATTCCTATAAGAATTAATTTCAACCAGATTTATTAAGTTATGAGTTCTCAAAAAGTTACACATACAATAAAAGTATATTTCTATCCCTTATGTATACACGTTATTTTATCCCGAGCAACACACAAAAATTCCTTTTTCAAGTTTATTTAAGTGCCACATATCAGTTAATTAATCTTCCGATAATTAAAAGCATTTAAAGTAGGTAAAATAAACAACTTAAAATAGTTCTACAAATCATTCAAAAATAATTAATTCAAGTTTTATAATTTACGTAACACTGCAATCCTAGAACAAATAGATTAGTTCATAGCAGAAATTAAAATTACAACACCACAAAAATAAAACATTGTAGAGAAACAAAAATTAAAAGAAAATGAGTTAGGAGAAACTCTTTCACGATTCCTCAATGAAAAATAATTTCTTCCATTTCCTTCTTTTTCGTCAACCTCTTTCTCTGTAATTTCCCTAAGATAATACACAACAAAAATGTCAAAATAAAATGTTCTGCGTGTAAAAGAGACACGCAGAGAGGAAAAATGAAAAATTCTTAAGAGGGAATAATTGAAAAATGAGAGAACTGGAAAATCCTTCAAAAATTTAGAGAGAACTCTCTACTCTAAAAAATGAAAAATGATGAAAAGAAAATTCTACAAAAACCTAAAACGAAACAAAAACGCGTCAAATTTTTTTTCCCGTAACATATATCCCACTTTTCAATTTTTTTTTATATTAGAGGGGGACAAAAATAAATGGGGGAAATAAAAAAAACATCACGCGTGAAAACAATTCTGCGCGTTTCTGAATTTTTTTTTCTTCTACGTATGCCACGTGTCACCATGTGATTGGCTACGAGCAATTTAGAGACATGTGACAGCGTTTCATTGGACGGGCAGGTCGGGCTCATGGAGAAACGATGGAGCGCAACACACGCGATTTTGTTGAAGAACGGCTCGGTGCGCGACAGCTGGATCCACGTGCTTCAATCTGGACCGTTCAACTGATCCAACGGTGAGCGATGCGCCTCGGGGAAATTCTGCGCAGCTGACATGTGGGTCCCAACCTGCACGCCAGTATGCGCGGACAGTGAGCCCCACTCGGGCGCCAAGCCGTGTGAAACAGAATTTGTGCCCACGCGATTTGGTCGGGTGTGATCTGGACGCGCGAATCTCAGCCGTTTCTTCTTTGATCGGACGATCCACATTTCGCGCATGGTGTATGGCGCATGGTTCTTCTCACCTGCGCAGAAAAATATACTTTCTTAATTGCATTTTAACCCATAAATTTATTTCAAATTACATTTTCAACTTTATTTAATTATAGTTTAGCCCTTTTCTAATTTAAATTAAATTTTTAAATTTTTAATAATTAAAATTAAGCCCGATTTAAATTTAAATTATATTTTTGAATTTTATAAATTGCAATTAAACACTCTTTTATTTTAAATTATATTTTTGGACACAAATTTGCAATTAAGTACGTTTTCGATACAAATTATTTAATTTTTATTAAAAATATAAAAAAACAGTAAATACTAATTTATTCATCGAAAATTAACTAAAATCATTAAGAACATAACAATTATAATTAATAAAATAGGTGAAAATAACTATATAAAATACAGTTATCAACACCCCCAACTTAAGTTTTTGCTAGTCCTCGAGCAAAAAGAAAAGAAATAAAACAAAGATAATTGCATTTAAAATAGTGATTTACAAAACATTTCTTTTTATTAATTTCAAATTACATAACTCAAAGAAATAAAAGAATTTTATCTAAGTATCAAAATCAATTTAAAAATATATTCCATTTTCACAATGAATTCTAGTGTGTGTGTGTGAAGTCTTTTCATTTTTAGTCGCATGCAATCCAGATCAGTTTATGCAAATATAAAATCAAACCGATTTTAATCAAATCATAAATCTCATACGTTTATTTTTCATTTCTCTCTCCACTAATGTAGACAAACACAACCAAAAATCAATAGGACTTTATTAAGCTTGTAATGTATGGCTTAGGTAAAGGTAGGATAAAAGATATATTTAGCTCAATTTTTCCTAAACAACATTTTAGGATTGAAACAAGAGATCTTCTATCATCACAATAGATACTTCCCAATTTGGGATTTAACATCACATACAATATCGCTTTTTTCTGGTTTTTTTTCAGTATCCTCTTTTTTCTGATATATCATTAAATATTTACTAACAATTGTCAAATGTTAGTTCGATGAGAAAAATAGATATATCTGCATATATATATATATATGCAGATATATATTTTAATAGGCTTTTGAAATGAAATAAAAATATATATAGAACTTTGAAGCTCAAAAGGGGGGTACTATGGATAAAGCATGTGAAGGTAGATAGAAATGCTCAAACTATCCAAAGATGGCCTAAATCATTTTCTTAGTTAAATGTTATCTATAATTTTGCCTCGAGAGAAAATCAAATAAATTCTAAAAAACTGTGACACCACAAATATCAATCGAATTCCATACTCACATAAACCTTCTCTAAATTATCATGGCAACTCAAAAATCAAGACTAGTGCTCATAAATATTTATTCTTGTAAAAATGAGACATGTGTAAAAATTATTCATCGCTTAGACAATATTCGAATTTTTCAAGGAGTTATGTATTACTTAAAATGAAGAAATAACATAACAAAAATTAGATCACCATTAAACGTAAAATATCTTCTAATGTTCGATCAACCAAACAAACAAAACTAGACAAGCGACAACATCAAGCAATATTTCCAATAAGTTTAATCTCAACACCCCCAAACTTAATATGCACATTGTCCCCAATGTGTGGAAATTTAAAGAACAAAGGAGATGTGTTAAAAAAAACTTCCCTGAATGGTGAGTTGACTTGTGAGATTGAATTCCAAAATCGTTTTACCTCCTTCGATTTGCACCTATCAAAACAAAATAACAGCATGAAGAAATATGCAACTACTACATGTTCTAAAAGACAATAAACAAATAAATAAAAATTAAAACTTATGGGTTGCCTCCCAAGAAGCGCTTGATTTAGAGTCATCAGCTTGACTGCCTTTATCCTTGCTTTAGGTTGGATCGGATAAGAAAATGGTGGACTTTTGACGATCAATGTCACCCCCTCAATAATGTTTGAGTCTTTGCCCGTTCACTTGGAAACTGTTTTGTGATTCTTCACCTTTAATCTCAACAGCCCTATATGGGTGTACTTTGGTAATAATGAAAGGCCCTGACCACTTAGATTTCAATTTTCCTGAGAAGAACTTCAAACGAGAGTTGAAGAGGAGTACTTTCTGTCCTAGTTCAAAGTGTCGATGAAAGATTTTGTTGTCATGCCACCTCTTCGTTTTTTCCTTATAAATCTCGGCATTTTCATATGCGTGTAAACGAATCTCGTCCATCTCATTGAGTTGTAGGAGACGTTTTTCGCCAGCGGCTCCTAAATCAAAATTTAAATTTTTGATAGCCCAATACGCATGGTGCTCTAATTCAACCGGGAGATGACAAACTTTCCCAAACACTAACCAATATGGGGACATCCCAATGAGTGTCTTATATGCTGTTCGGTATGCCCAGAGTGCATCATCCAACCTTTTAGACCAATCCTTCCTTGAAGGATTTACCGTCTTCTCCAAGATCCTCTTCACCTCTCTATTTGATATCTCCACTTGTCCACTAGTTTGAGGATGGTAAGTAGTTGCGACCTTGTGAGAGACGCCGTATTTAGCAAGGAGGGTTTCAAAAGATTTGTTGCAAAAATGAGTTCCCCTATCGCTTATGATTGCCCTTGGGGTGCCAAAACGAGTAAAAATGTTTTTATAACAAAATAAAAGAAATCTAGGATTGTACTTTTTCACCAAATTAATCCACTCAAATCATATTATTTTCTCTTGATTTATATTTTTAGTAAATTTAATTTGTCAACCGAAAACTTCTAATTTAATCCATACATCTCTTCTGAGCTCCGTATAGACACACCTCGTTAAATTAATTCACTATATTCCTATGAGAATTAAATTCACCAAGATTCATTACGTTCTAAGTTCTCAAATGGCCACACATACGATAAATGTATATTCCTATCCTTCATATATACATGTTATTCTATCCTTGAGAAATATATACAAAAATGTCTCTTTCAAGTTTATTTAAGTATCAGAGATCATTTGATAAATTTTCCAATAATCAAAAGCATTAAAAGTCTTATAAATCATTCAAAAATAATTAAACTCAAGCTTCATAAATTTAGATAAAACGCAACCCTAGAAAAATTAAATTACTTCATAAATAAAAATAAAAATTACAACAATTAAGGAATATTAGATGAAGAACAAAAGAAAATTAAAACATCTCTTCTCCTAAATATTTGGCAAACGCAGAACACAACAGAAGCTAAAAATGGCTTCTGCGTGTACCACTGTCCAGAACCCAAACTCTCAAAAAATTTCAAAACTAAAAACTCCATTTTTTAGCAATAAATGCCCTATTTATAACTAAAAAATACATTTTTTTAGACACGCGGGATACATTTTACGTAGAAAATCCAAATAAAATGTGTGGGGGACATTTTTCTTTAGTTACGCAGCCACGCGTACGAAAAAAATATCGATTTTTTTTATTTTAACGTATGCGTGGAAGACATAAAACAGAGGGTGCCATTTATGATATTTTTTATTCAAATAGCATGCCACGTGTCACCGTCTGATCCATGGAAAGGAATAGTGGGACACGTGGCATCATCTCATAGGGTGCCAAGAACTGGCGCACGAGGAATTGATGCACTGGATAAGAGACGTCGAGAGAGTGAGGGATAGTTGCTGGAACGCATGCATGATTCTGCATTTTTGCATTCACCGAAACGTGTCACGTGCCAGCACATGATTGGCTGCAAGGAATGGTAGGACAAGTGTCAGCTTTCAATTGGTGGGATAAATTAGCGCATGTGATTGCACTGTAGGAAATCGTGCAACCATAAAACCTGCGTCCAATCACTTTGGTCGGGTTTGAAAGACACGCGCGCATCCTCGTGGTTTCTTTTCTGATCTGACTGTTCACATAGCGCATGTGGGTAGATGCGCGTGGACTTCTCCTCTCCTATGCAGAAAAATAAACTTTTCTTAATTGTATTTTAGCCCTCCAATTTAATTCAAATTAAAATTTAAACTTTCTTTAATTACACTTCAACCCTTTTTCTAATTTAAATTAAATTTTAAACTTTTAATAATTAAAATTAAGCCCGATTTTAATTCAAATTATATTTCAGACATAAATTTGCAATTAAGTACGTTTTTGATTCAAATTATTTAATTTTCTTAAAAATATATTCTTTAACAAATAAACAGTAAATATTAATTTATTCAACTAAAATTAACTAAAAATGTCAAAAACATAGCAATTATAATTAATAAAATAGATGAAAATAACTATATAAAATAGAGTTATCAAACATCATCATCAATTTCTGCACCATACGTGACTTCTCCAACACGAGTCACACATAGGCTCCGCCAATACACTAATGTTTCTAGCTAGCTTCACAAGTATCATGTAGAAGCTTCCTTCCCTTCTCAGTCCTTTCCTTCGTCTAACTCAACATCATCTAATGAGAAAGGTACTTCTCATTCTCTATCTCATGTACTTACTTATGATCGATTATCACTTGCACATCGTGCCTTTGCTACTTCTATTTCCATTCTCAGGTAACCAATCACCTTTGCTGAAGCTTTCAACGATCCAAAATGGCGGCTTGCCATGAAACAAGAATTGGATGCTCTCAAAACTAATGGCACTTGGACGCTTCAATAGCTTTCTCCAAACAAGAAACCAGTTAAACGGGTCTACAAAATCAAGTATAATCCTAATGGCTCTATGGAACGATACAAGGTTTGGTTAGTGGCCAAAAGATACAATCAGATTGAAGGTTTTGACTACCAAGAAACTTTTGCACCAGTAGCCAAACTTGTCACTGTTTGTCTCCTCATTGTTGTTGCTGCTATTCAAAATTGGCGTCCAACTCAATATCAACAATGTTTTTCCCTATGGTGACCTTCATGAAGATGTCTACATGTCTTTTCCACCTAGATTCATACAAAAGAAGGAAACACGAGTATGTAAACTACACAAATCTTTGTATGGACTCAAACAAGCCTAACGATAATGGTTCATCAAACTATCACCAACACTTAAGCTATCTAGTTTTAACCAATCCAAGTATGATCACTCACTATTCGTTCGAACTCATGGTAATTCATTCTTTATTCTTCTTGTCTATGTAGACAATATAACCATAACAAGAAACAATCTACAAGACATTGAAGAAACTAAGAATCATCTAATGCGATAATTCAAGCTAAAAGATCTCGGTGAATTAAAGTATTTTTTGGGCATAGAAGTTTCACATTCCAAGAAGGTAATTGTTTTGTCATAACGTAAGTACGCACTTGAAATATTGGAAAACATGAGTTATCTTGGTGCCAAATCTGCCAATTCACCTATGGAATAGAATTTATCCCTTAGTAAGGTTGAAGGGGAATTCATCAGTGACCCCACATCCTATCGAAGACTTGTTGAGAGATTAATATACTTGACTATCACACGACCTGACTTAGTGTATGTTGTGCACATTCTCAGTCAATATATGGATAAACCATGACAACCACATTTGGAAACAGCTCAACGAGTGCTACGATATGTCAAGAACACACCAGGGCAATGCCTCTTTTTCTCAGCAACTAATTCATTACAACTAAATGTTTTCTGTGATGTAGATTGGGCTAGATGCACAGACACACGACGATCAACCACGAGATATTGTATGTTTCTTGGAAACTCACTAATTTCTTGGAAGACTAAGAAACAAAATACAGTCTCACGATAGAGTGTAGAAGTAGAATATTGTTCAATGGTAGCAGCCTGTTGTGAAGTAACTTGGTTATGATACATTTTGGATTATTTAGGTATCAAACACTTCCAACCGACCAAGTTATATTGCGACAATCAAGCATCTCTTCACATTGCATCAAATCCAGTGTTTCATGAATGAACCAAACACATAGAGATCGATTTTCATCTAGTGAGAGAAAAGATTCAAGCTTAAATGATCAAAACTTATCATATCTCTACACCGGAGCAACCAACAGATATCTTTACCAAATTCTTGATTTTTCCACCGTTCTCAAGCTTACTTAATAAGTTAGGAATAATTAATATATATTATAACTTGATGGGAAATGTTAAAGAACTCAAGATCGAGCTGGTGACAACCAATACACCAGCTCAAAACAACCAACAATGGAACGGTGGGGAGCAACAAGCTGTCCAAGAACATGATCTCTAATAATTATGTTTATTTCAATTATTACATTTTTTTTCTTTTCTCTTGTATAAATTAGATTGTAAACAATCATTTATAAAAACAATAAAATCATTCAAAATTTTCATATATTTAAATGTTGTTTTGAAAATAATAAGATCAATATTTTATCTTAAGATTAGATGGATAGAAAACATTATTGTAACACAAATTAAGTAATTTAAAAATTTATGTTACTAATATACTTAATTAAGAAGCATTTATAACGGTTATATTTGTAAAAATGATATATTTTAATCTCTTTTTAAATAATAAAATATTATTTTATTAATAATTTTTTAATATAATAATAAACTGAATTAAATGGAATAAAATTAATATTTTAAACTTAAATTTAAATAGCAAAATAATTTTTAAATTAAAGATAAAAACTAATTTATAAAAAAATATGTTATTTAATTCAACTTATAACAGTTTTGCAAAAGCCATTTGATTCGTGCCCGTTTTAAGTGTTGATAAGTTTGCTTATTCTTTTTTTTTTCAAGGTTCAAGTGTTCTCTTTCAAGATTTTTTTCTTCATTTGATCATCATTGATATTTTCTTAAAACAAATATATTCATTTAAGATTTAACTAAATTTTAACAGATTCTATATTTTAAAAAATTAACAGATTTTTAAATTTGTTAATATATATTATTCAATTTTTTAAAATTCTATATAAGTTTGAATAGATTTGAATAACTTTTTTCTTAATTTTTATAAAATTTAATATATTTTAAATTTTTTATCATATTTATTCTTTTTCACTTTATTTTTAATTATTTTATAATTTTTTTATTGAACCTTTTACAATAATAAAAATACTCAAGATTTTATTATATATTTTATTTAAACATTTATAAAAAATTATTGTTCTTTATTGAGAAAATATCTACAGTTTTTTATGAAAACAAAAACAAACTTACATTAATTAAAAAAGTGCATGTGTTTAGTTTAATTTATGATAAAAGTTATTATTATGATATCTTTAATCCATAATAACTATTAAAAGAAAATAATATTAAGATTCAAAATTATTCTTTTAAAATTAATATGTGAGAATTATGAGAAAAAAATTAGTAAATTGTAAATTAATTTATATTTTATAATAACTGGATTTCTTGATAATTTTATGTTATGTTATTAAAAAAAGTTTAATATTATGTTGATGGTTGAGCAGGGTTAACCTCAACAAATATTTAAAAAAAATTACAATCAAAAAAAAAAAAGAGAAAGAAAGAAAAAAATGAAACAAAAAAGAAAAGAAAAATGAATAGAGTAATTAGAAATTTTATGGGAGAAAATGTTATTTATGTTGGATTTTATTTATACATAAAAATGTTTAGAATTTTCTAAATTTTTTGATTGAGTGAAATTTTATAAGTCATTGATATTTGATACTTTCAAATATCATGATATTTTTGTAAACGTTGTAAAAAATAAATATTCTTAAATTTGTATAAACTTTTTAAAAAAAAATTAAATTTTTTTAATTGAAAACAACTAGATTTTAAACTATTCTTAAACGAACACTTAAAATTTTAAAATCCATTAAAATCTTAAAAAAATCTTATTTAAATACATATATATAAGATGTTTTCCTTTTGTCGGATTTGATTGATTCTTGCATATATATTGAAAATATTGAAATATGGTACAGTATGTTGAAATTAACAATTTATTTATTTTAGATGAAAATTGACCTATTAATAAGAAATAATATACTGTCAATTTTAAAAAAGATAAAAAAAAAATATTTGTCTCATCTTATATTAATATAATGTAGGTTTATACTTTCCTATAAAAATCATCATTCAAATCTTATAAATGATATAGTACATTTTAATTGGTGAGATAATCTAATATAATAATCAATATATTTTCTTATATAACATAAATAAATAATAACTTAGTTTAGATAATTTATTTTTAAAATTATATTTAATATAAAATAATTAATTATATGTATTAATTATCTTTTAATTAAAAAATTAAAATAAAAATTCAAAAGACTATTAAAGTAATTGATTATATGGGAGTTTAAATTTTATAAATTATTTCTTAGTGAAAATTTAAAAAGAAAAAATCAAAAAATCATATCATTATAATTATTCTTTATTAGTATGAAATCAAGATCGACTAAAAGTCTAATAATTATGTAAGTAGTTCATCTATCTTACTTTTAATGTGCCACTAAAATTTGGTAAACATGTGTATAAAAATTTAAATTTTATATAACAAGGGTCTATAATTCTAAGGAAATTTGTCACATGGTTGATACATATTGGTAGCACATCTAAAATGACACATGTGAATTGGACTCTCTAAATATATGTTAAATTTTAATTTATTTTTAAATTATATTTAGTGTAAAAATAATTAAATATATATATTAATAATTACTTTTTTAATTGAATTGTTAAAATAGAAAGCCAAAACACTCCTAAAATATTTGATGCTATATGAAAGAGTCATTAAAATTGACAATTACAAAGAAAATCAAAAGATTCGTGAACATTATAATAATTGTTTATTATTATATAATTAAAAGAGAAAACAATTGTCTTAAATATGTGTTAAATTAATTTATGAAGATTCTCATACGTAGGAACAATCACACAAAGGTCAATTATTCTTTCGACTCATATAAATAATCGGGAGCTAGATGAAGGGGTGGAAACGCCAACCTATGTAATTTTTTTGCGAACTCTATATCAATTCTGCCAAGCAAGCTCTTAGTGTGAATTAAGAAATTAACACATTAGAAGTACAAAATAATATGCTCAATTCAATGCACAACAAAAATAATTTATAGAATACACACTAATGACAATGTGCTTCAAAGATTCTTATCCAAACTAACAACATGTATATATGGAAAATAATACCCAGCTTGTGAAACAAGTATACATACCGAAAATCTAAACAAATTTTCAATCACTTTAGGACCTTGTATGTGTTAACATATTTGATAAATGATGATTGTACTTTCACAGCATGCAATCAAGTATACATAGCAAAACATAATAAATAATTGACACTTGTTACACATCCAGGGTAAAGATATACAAACCCCTTAATGACTCATACCAAGCATGTATGTAGATAAAAGACAGATTATACTAACGCAAAATCTAAAAATGCATGTCTACTAAGAAGGTGTACAAGACCTAATACACAATCAGGTTAAAAGAAATGTTGACTCTTTCGTGGCTCAACCTAACCTCACAAAAAACCGGAGATAAACCACCTAATAGATAACCATATATGTAACATAAATAAATACAGACATGTAGTATAATAAAGCATCATATATAGAATTTAGTAAACGTAAAAAAAAAGCATGTGATAAATATTAAAAACTTTTTAATTATAGTTTAAACTTTAGTATGTATAGACATGCACTATTTAAACTCTGATTGTACTAGCCAGATATTTAAGTATGTATAATTCTTAAAATAATGAGATAAACCTATATAGAAACCCTATCTATTTGGTTACATCCTCAAGCTACTTAAAGCAACCACTCAACAACAAATAGTCCACTAAATAATATTACAACTCTAAAAGATATAAAACCACTATTACTTCTATCAACTAAACCTCCATTCTAACTATCTATTACTCCTCTTGCTTGCTGCCTCTACAACAACCTGGTTCGACACAAGAACCCAACTCAACTTCAAAGCTAACATCGTCCAATGTATTGTGATCAATAATAAGTGATGTACACAAACAACAAAACTACCCTCAAACACACTCTCACAAAGAGATTCTCACATATAAAAAGTTGCACAAAGGTAGCTACCAGCCAACACACTACTTACCTCACATAAATTGCTTGTAAAGATCACCTCGAGTACCCACCACTCACAAGTACAATTTTTCTCACATAATCATGAATCACTAATACCGAACAATGCATAAGGTATTAGTGATCCAAAATAGAAAGAATAATATATTAATTTGATAAAGCTCTGCTATATTTTTTAGATATCAAATAAGAATAAATGGAAAGTATTTATAGAACTCGTATTTACCACTTCGTCAGTCACCTCACTAGGGGTGGTGGTGAGTTTGGTGGAGAGGTGCTAAAAAATCATATTTTTTATTCCAAAATTTATCGAGTACTTTCTATAAATACCTGCACCCGAAACAAACCAATAATATAAGTGAAAACATTGGAGAAAACCAACACTCCACTTAGCATGCACATTACGAAAACTAACCCCATAATATGTGTAAACATGCTTGTATACAAAGTGTACCTAGCTATATGTGTGCGTATATTATCGATACACAGTAACTAACCTTACATATAGGATGACAAAACACTGAGTTAAACAAAACAAACATCGTGTTTTACACATAAAAAGCCAATACATAGACATGAGTACAAAGAAACTTATAATATACTTCAAAAATTATAATCCATGAAATATGATTAAAAGAATTATCAAAAAATACATTTTTTTACTTACTTTTCTAATTTTTATTGTCTTCAATATTTTGAGGATTTTAATAATTTTCACATTTTTTCTCCTCATTTTGAATGTAATGGATTCATTCATTAATATGTATATTACATATAAGCAAAATGATATCATAGTAATTATTTCTTTATATTTTTACTTTGAAATGTATTTTGTAGTCATGCATCCAAGTATATAGTTAGTTTTATTAATGTGAAATTTAAGTATTTTACACTATAAACAAAGCTTTATTTGATTTGTAAATTTTAAGATTGTAAAAATCATTTAATATTATTGTAATCGTTTGTGGTTTTATGTCTTAATATAAGATTAATTATTATAAATATTTTTATTTTATCTTATTTTAACTCACTTTAATTTTAATTTTGGATTTTTTGATCCATGTATTTTTAATTTCTTAAATTAATAATGTCATGACATAGGGAGAAGTAAAATCCCTTAAATTTAAGATAGTAAAAAGTTAAATAACTATCTATTAAACTTTATATGTTTTTAAAATACATATTTATATGTCATTTAAATTTTTATACTATATAATGATTAATTATAATATTTTAATTAAATTTCACATGTAATATATATTTTATTGGCTAGTTTTTATTAAAATAAAATTTGCACCTTTTTAAAATAAATAAATAAAAGAAAGGTAGATATAAAAAGTTTTTTATATAAATAAGTGCATTTAAGCATTTATTTAAAAAAACAATTAAGCTAATCTCTATCAAAATAGAAAACAATAAAAATTAAATCAAAATTCTCATGCATTCATAAAAAGAGATAAATACCATTGAAAATTTATATTTATTATAAAAATAATATTTAGTCACATCCTTATTTTTTTGTAAGAATTTAGT
Organism: Hippophae tibetana; assembly: GCA_037013495.1. NCBI lineage: Eukaryota > Viridiplantae > Streptophyta > Magnoliopsida > Rosales > Elaeagnaceae > Hippophae > Hippophae tibetana. Next base: position 78,315,233 of record CM072812.1, on the reverse strand, counting down.
CATATTATTATTAAAAAGTGACCGTACAAGAATAAAATATATATTTTTATTTTTATTTTATTTTTTAACTTTATTAGATATAAATTGTATTTGTCCTTATGAATACTTTTTTCATGATAATATAACTAAACTATCACAAAAAATAAATATAAAACTTAAATTTTATTTTCATAATTAGTTTAATACCTACACATCACCCTTCTAAAGCCTAAAAGAAGTCATAAGTGTATATTCACTAATAAATTTTTTTATATAAATATTGAGATATATTTGCAAAGTTTATTGGAATTAATATAATTCATATAATAATAACTAAATCAACTCCATATTTGCAATTTTGAAATTTTACTACTTTTGTTGGTTTTAATTTTTATATAACTAATTTATATTGGACTCATTTAATTCACAATTCTTAAAGCCATATAAGAATTGAACCAATCAAGAAATACTTATTTTATTTTTAATAATTTTACCGTATATAATAAATATTTATTTTTTCACTTCACTTAGGTCATATTTAGTTCAGATCGAGAGTAAAATTATTTCTACATGTTCATACATTTAGTTGTTATAAACATGAAACATAATAGAAACAATTCGTAAAAACACATGAAATTATTATTCCACCGTGCCTTTAGGAATTATTATTATATTTCCTTCCTATTATATAAAAATATTTATTCTAATTTTGCCTTCAAATCCTAAATCATAAACCTTAAACCTTAAACCCTAAAATTATTAAATCTTAAACCTTAAACCCTAAAATCCTAAAATCTAAATCCTAAAACCTAAAACCTTTTTTTTTATTATATGATATTAGATGTTGATATGGTAGATCAATAATAGAACTTTATTATCATATATTAATGAGTGTTATTTTACAATTAATATGGAAGAAAAAATTATCAAAAATATTTTTTTTATTTTAGTTTTTTTTTTAAATTAAATAATAATTTTTAATAACACATTATATCTAACATAGAAAATAACAATTGAATAACATTATTTAAACTTTATTGAATATATGGTAATATATAGTATTTTCCATTACATTCCAGTTGTAAACCAAACATATAATAATGATTAATTTTTTGATTCTAGTGATCAACTAAAAACTATAATAATAATACTATTTTCTTTATATTCAATTATATTACCATTCTCATTACTTTTTTATTCTACTAACTAAATGCAATGTTAGTGTTTACTTTCCTTCTTTATCATTTTTTCTCTTTTCATAAAATAACTCACACATTAGACAATTCTTCATTCCTTAATCTTCACTCACAAATTTAACACTAGCGATAATTTACCATTCTTTTGTAGTGATGCTTCACTCAGTTCAACCTTTATAAATAATATGAATAATGAATCATTAGTAGTATTTATAAATATTCTTTATTATACAGGGCATTTAAAATTTATTGAGTATAAAATAAACTAATGGCACATGGCACAATATAAATTTTCATACATAACAATGTGACTCACAATCCAATCAAATGAGCAATAAGTTAGTAGATGAGCATAAATTTTTGATAAATGACCTAAATGATAAATATCCCTTAATTATTTAAAAGAGATAACTAAGGAAAGAGAATTATAATCCTAGATTAAATCTATCTTAATAGATAAGTGATCGATATCAATTAAATATTCTCCCATATATACACCCACATTATACATATCACACGACAAGGTTGATAAGTACATTAATTGTACATAAACATGACACATCTATAACATCTTTCACTCTCTAATTTTCTCTTTAAATCATAGAAAAGGAAACTATGGTCTCTTATATTTATTGCCAATATCCATATTGACCAAAATATTAGAGGATAAAAAGCCACCACAAGTTGTGATGATTGGATGTCCTAACGAGTATTCTATATTCAAAAGATTACATCAAGAAGAAGTACACCCTCTTTGATATTGATTACAAATGACATCAACATTTGGCACTATCTACTGAAAGAATTATGCTTTGCTAATAGACCTCCAAAAATGAGAATTATAAGAATACTCGTTGTGTTCTCTACCACATTTTAAAACAAATATGAGAAAATAACATCTATATGAATATCCTAACAAAGATTATGGACTTTTAATAAAAGTTTCAAAAAAGAGACTCATCCTATCCAATAAATTTTAGAATCAAAAAGGGAAAAAAACATCGCATTCAAAAAATACTACAAGTAAAACATATAGCAAAAATGAGTTGTAGCCCCAATTCACTACCCTAAAATGGTGGCTCAATTTTCGAAACATCCAACAAGTGAGGCATTCTCAACCATACAAAAAAATGTCCATCTAGTCGGTCATGGTAATGCAACCGAAATGGGTGATGAATGCTTAAAAAACATTAAAATTACCACAATTTAATATACTTTAATTGATTATATAAATTTATCTTTTCAGAATCATGGATATTTTTATTTATTTATAGGTATTTTTGCTTCAAAAATAATTTAAAGACTTGAATAATAATACTGGATGAAATACATAACAAGTATGTTAAGAAAGAAATGAGGAATAGTCAAAAAAATGACAAAACTATCTAGCCACGTGCAGTCGCGTCCATTCACGTCATAAGTTCGCGGGAAGCATTGCCTATTCACACCGCATTTATGCGTACAGTGCTACACCCATTCACGCCACAATTCTGTGTGTATCCGTGTGTGCATCATGCTGAATTTCTACCCATGTCAGCACTTGCATCAACACCCATCCACTCCGTGAATCCCGCACGTATCAACGTATTTTTTGCCATAAATCTTGCACAATTGCGCATGTCAATGTCCCACACATATGCCAACCTTTCTAATATGTGTCTATTATCATTTTAAAGATAATTTCCCACTTTTTTAGCCTTTTCATCACCTATAAAAAGCCTTTCTCCCTTTTTATAAAAAACACACCTTAAAACATAATTTTCTAAGCTCTTTATCTCTCTAGATTTCTCTCTCTAGAAAGTTTTTTTTAGCTTTTAGTTTTAAAATTCTTCTCTTTTTGAGAAGAACTAGTTATGTTGTTATAGATTTTTAGTTTTTCATTCAATAAATAGAAATGCAAATCCATTTTGAGGGTTTTTAGCAAATAATTAGCATCAAAGTGTTGAAAGGATTTTTTTAAGGTATAATTTTAAAGTAGATTCTTTAACATGGTTGGCATATGATATAATAATGATATTGTTATGTTTGCAAAATATTAAATAGGTAAGATATTTCTATAAAATAATTTGATTTTGTTTTTATTCAAGATTTTATATTAAGGATTTAGAGAGAAATATATTATTTTTTATTACAAACTTAAATATGAAAATTATATGTTAAGAGTAATATTTGTTTGTTTATTAGTACATTCACTTAGTAGTAAGAGTGAAGTTATATTTCAAAAGTTTTTTATAAGAACTATTATTTGAAAATGTATTGAAAACATATTTTTATAAATGTTTTTAAAACTTGAAAGTTAGTACTCAGATAATTAAATTCTTAGGTTTAATTTGGACACCTTGAATAAAATTTAAAATATCTAATCCCACCAAAGGTGACATTTAAATGGTTCATTTTTAATTTATTGAAAAAAAAGAAATTAATTTAATTAGCCAAATTAATGATTGATCTCACACATAAGTGTTAATTGTTTTGTTTAATTAAGAAAGAATATATAGTCTCACCAAATGTGGTATTCATATAAAAAAGAAAAAAATCAATAAATATCAATTTATATCTTTAATAACTTAAATAATATTAGTAATCATAATTAACTTAATTATTATATCCATAAATACTCTATTGTTATGAATGATAAAAATTTGCATAAAGGTTTATTAAATCCATATCTTTGTTTATTTTTATGTTATTAGATTAGGAAACACAAAAACCAAAATATCGTGACAAGATTTTTATGATTTAATTTCATTTTTAAGAGTTTGAGTAATAAATTAAAAACCACGTATATTTCTTTCTTAGATCAACCTTTGAATTATACTTGTCAATTTTTATAAAATAATTTATGCACTTGTGAGAATTTTACAAATATAAAACCGAAGTATTCGCAGGATCGGTGATGCCCGTGTTGCTCATCAATAAGGCCCCATGGGCATCGACTAACCTGTAGAACATATGGATTTCTCCAATCCATGGTCCAACACACTACTATTCATAAACAAAAAAGTTTGACGCAATGAAAGGACCATAGGTCCCCTCCAACAAGGTGAAAAAACACTACAACACGATAGATAGTAAAAAAATTGTATGCTCCCGAAAAAGAAAAGTAATCACCAACTACAAAATTATTAACTTTTCTAAGTTATATTTTTGCATAATAGAACATAAGCACCAAAGATATAATAGAACTCATGCATACACGAGCACACAAATAGAAGTCTAGTTAAATAGAGGGTGGTCGACAAGTTCCTTATCGAATATAAGATGGCCAATAATAGCTTGGATAACCAAAGCTTGGTCGAATAAAAGGGTGGTGGACTAAAGCTTGGTTGAGCATAAGACTGACTGATGAGGGATGGTCGAAAAGGACCATTAGAGTGAGCTAGTTACATGCGTCGCTTGCCAGGCATAACCCTATTGATCAGGTTCCAATTGAGATTGCATGTATTTCGTCCTCAAATTTCTATCTCTCTACATTCATGCTCTAATACCTTCCAAGGTATAAAAATGTTCAATTGATGTCTATACCCATAAACGACAAAAACAATAAAGTGCATGAAAAAAATTACATAAGTCGAAAAGCAAGACAGAAGTAACAAGACAAAAGTGACAAATAGAAGTGATCAGATAGAAGTATGAGCAAATGGAGAGAATTGGCTAATCAAGCCTATGTCGTGAGTGACTAGCCATGCTCAATTTCATTGTCCTCCCATAATTATGATCTTTTGTTCTCGCCATTACTCTCCATGATAAAAGGACTCGAAAGAATTCATTAACTCATAAATTACTAAAGGGCTTACTAGCCATGTGCTACGTGACCAAGTACATATTTTTCCAATTAGCTAAAGGTTCTACACCAGACATATTTCATAAGTCCTAGTTGTCAAGACTTAGCATAAAATACCCATGGTTCCAATAGAACCTTAAATCACGTGGGATTTCAAAGCATGCAACGAATGTATAAACTTTGCTTTTAGAAAAGCAATGAAGTGTTAAGCTAAGCAAGAAACACCCTTTTAGGCATGAATTAAAAGAGAGTGAACAACATGGTATAGAAGAAAAAGTACAAAATTAAAAGCATAAAAAGTGCCCAATTATCTCTAGTCTCAGATACCAGTTAAAGATACGCTATTAGTACCAATTAACCTCTCCCAAACTTCAACCATACTAACCATAAAGTCCAAAGTTTTATCTTATAGGTCGCGAAGTACAAACTTCTATCTTATGGCTACAGAGCTCCATCCACCACCTTTCCAAGCAAAGCCATAATATTTGACATCCAAAAGAATGAACACCTCGTGCAATGCATATTCACAAATATTCCTAAATATGAACCTTCCTAAGTGTTCAATTATATGTCTACATTTCAGACAAAGTTTGGACACAAGAAAAAATAATCTGTAGGATTGATTGAGATACTAATCCTACAAGAACTTGAGGTGATTAAGACATGATCCCCCACTACATAGAATTCCCCAAAAAGTCATGCCTTTTGTATATCCAAAACATTTCATTCCAACGAGAGACAAAAGAGCAACTCCTAAAAAGAACTACAACAAAGAAATACCTAAGTGTTAGAGAGTGGTATACCCATAAGGATGGTATGAGAACCTCTACACTTAAACAATTCTCAAGAAAAAAGAAGTTATTAACAAATCTCGCTATGATCCTAGAATCGCCATTGAAAACAATTAAAAGGATCACACCATCCATAGAGATCAAGCCCATCATTTAGGTAGAAACCTCCCAGTTTGAACATTGCCAACTAGAGGTGCGTTGGACATACTACCTATTAGATGGACCACCCATCAAATAGTCTTACCACATATATCACCGTCGACCAAGCTATTGTCAGACAGGAAGTTGTCGAAAATAAAGTCATCAGAAATGTAATATTTCAAATAGATGCCCCTAGATGGCATCTTATAAAATAGAACCTGATTGGACGGTAAACTGCCAATAAACCCTCAATGAATGGTAACCCATTAGACACACCACAACTAGATATACCTCTGTTTATTCACTTAGTTACAATTGTATGTATGTCATCCTGATTTGCCCACTCATGTACCCATAGTTACCATGTTTTTCCATTACTCTAGTGTCCATGAAACCACTTATTTAGTAGAGAAAATGTAGGTGTAAGTGTAGCAAAGTGCATTTGTTTGGATGGCATAGAAATAATAAAACTATGCACCTTATCCAAGCATATGATATACACTAATGGAAAATAAATTAAAGAAAATGAACACAAAGGAAAAATACCTTAGAAAAACAAGAATTCTCTCTACAAATTTCCTCCTAAAGCTTGAAGTGATAGAAAAAAAAGCATGGAATGAGTTAGTGGGAGAAACTAAGTATATAGAGAGATGGCACATGATCACATCCATTTGCTCAAAATTTTATCCAAGGGATTAGGATTGGATAGATAAGTCATGGGCTTCAAATTTAAAATTTGAATTTCAAACTATATTTTCAAAAGTATGAGAATTGTTGACTTTAGAAAGCAATTCTGACTAAAACATAACTCTCTCCCCTATCGCGTGATTGAAATATTGGAAATATTAACATCGACAAAAAACATTGCATATTTTAGATGTCTGGGTAGAGTTCAAATATCGACAACTATATAAGCAAACTAGAGTGCAAAAGTTGGTTAGGAATCGAAAGCATGATTGAAAGCCTGGATGCCCTAATATCGACAAAATTATCTACTAGGCCTAAGAGGTCTAGGAGATGATGCTGGGTGTAAAGTAAACAATGTCATATGGCACAATATAAATGATCCTACTTTGCAATATGACTCATAACTGACCTAATGAACACTAAGTTAGTAAATAAGCATAATTATTAGATAAATGACCTAAAAGATAAATAAATCACATGTATTCCCTAATTATTCGAAAGAGAAAATTATGGGGAGATAACTTCAATCCTTGGTTAAGTTTATCTCCATGGCATGTAATTTACAGAAAGTAAATCTTCTCCTTTACATATACTCATATTTTACACTTTACATGACAAGTTTGATATGTTTATTAACTAACATAAACACAACACACCTACAAATCTTTCATTCTCCACTTACTCTCCTTAAAACAAAGACAGATTATAATATCCTCTTTTATTGTTATGACTTGAATTGATTTAAGAATAGGATGGTCAAAATTCATTATACCCAATGATGATTCGAGATCCTAATGAGTATTTTCTATTCTTACGAATATATCAATGAGAAGTACACCCCTGGATGAGAAATGGAAATAATATAACTAATTCTAAGTTTAAAACTAAATTTTAATTACTTGAATATAAAGATATTTGGTAAGTGGTTCAAATTAATATTGAAAATATTAGAAATGATAAAAACAACGGTTAAATAAATTAATAAATAAAATCTATTAGAAAAAAATGATTTTTTATTATAAAACTATTCAACCCAACCCAAATTAAAAAATTAATTAGTTTTTGATTGATTTTTCAAATTATTCAAATTTGATTTATTTTTATTTTACAAAAAATGATTATATTGGTTAAATTCCGATTTAAATTTAAAATCAATTCAACCTATACATGCACACTCTTTAAAATAACAATAACAAACCCAATATTGTTTTTTTATCAATATAACAAACCCAAATATGTAAACACAAATTATACCATATAATTAACATATGAGTTAGTTAAATAATATTTTTGATTTAAATTACTAATTTGCTAATATCACAAGATCCAAGAGGAATTTTTTTGTTAAATTTTTCAGTGCGTTAAAAATAATTATGTATAACTGTAAAATAAAATAACAAATAAAATTAATTTGTCAATTATTATATAGTAAAATATTGACAACTATTACTCATTATCATAATAATTTGAGTTTGATATGTTTATTAAGTGACATAAACACAATACACCTACAAATCTTTTTATTTTCCACTTATTCTCCTTGAAACAAAGATAGACTATAATATCATCTTTTATTGTCATGACTTAAATTGACTTAAATAAGGGATGATCAAAATTCATTACACCCCATTTTGGTTTGAGATCCTAACGAGTATTCTCTATTTGTCTAAATACATCAACGAAAAATACATCCCTTTTAATGTTGATGAAAAATGAAAACAATATAACTAATTCTAAGTTTAAAACTAAATTTTAATTACTTGAATATAAATATATTTGGAAAGTGGTTCAAATTAATATTGAAAACATTAGAAATTATAAAAACAACGGTTAAATAAGCAAGTAAATAAAATCAATTAGAGAAAAATGAATTTTTTTTATAAAACTACTGAACCCAACCTAAACTAAAAATTAGTTAGTATTTAATTGATTTTTCAATTTATTAATTAGATTTATTTTTATTTGATAAAAAACAATTATATTGGTTCAATTTCGATTTAAATTTAAAATCAATTCAATCTATCCATGCACACTCCTTAAAATATCAATAACAAACCCAATATTTTGTTTTTATCATTATAACAAACCCAAATATGTAAACACAAATTATACCATATAATTAACATATGAGTTAGTTAAATAATATTTTTGATTTAAATTACTAATTTGCTAATATCACAAGATCCAAGAGGAATTTTTTTGTTAAATTTTTCAGTGCGTTAAAAATAATTATGTATAACTGTAAAATAAAATAACAAATAAAATTAATTTGTCAATTATTATATAGTAAAATATTGACAACTATTACTCATTATCATAATAATTTGAGTTTGATATGTTTATTAAGTGACATAAACACAATACACCTACAAATCTTTTTATTTTCCACTTATTCTCCTTGAAACAAAGATAGACTATAATATCATCTTTTATTGTCATGACTTAAATTGACTTAAATAAGGGATGATCAAAATTCATTACACCCCATTTTGGTTTGAGATCCTAACGAGTATTCTCTATTTGTCTAAATACATCAACGAAAAATACATCCCTTTTAATGTTGATGAAAAATGAAAACAATATAACTAATTCTAAGTTTAAAACTAAATTTTAATTACTTGAATATAAATATATTTGGAAAGTGGTTCAAATTAATATTGAAAACATTAGAAATTATAAAAACAACGGTTAAATAAGCAAGTAAATAAAATCAATTAGAGAAAAATGAATTTTTTTTATAAAACTACTGAACCCAACCTAAACTAAAAATTAGTTAGTATTTAATTGATTTTTCAATTTATTAATTAGATTTATTTTTATTTGATAAAAAACAATTATATTGGTTCAATTTCGATTTAAATTTAAAATCAATTCAATCTATCCATGCACACTCCTTAAAATATCAATAACAAACCCAATATTTTGTTTTTATCATTATAACAAACCCAAATATGTAAACACAAATTATACCATATAATTAACATATGAGTTAGTTAAATAATATTTTTGATTTAAATTACTAATTTGCTAATATCACAAGATCCAAGAGGAATTTTTTTGTTAAATTTTTCAGTGCGTTAAAAATAATTATGTATAACTGTAAAATAAAATAACAAATAAAATTAATTTGTCAATTATTATATAGTAAAATATTGACAACTATTACTCATTATCATAATAATTTGAGTTTGATATGTTTATTAAGTGACATAAACACAATACACCTACAAATCTTTTTATTTTCCACTTATTCTCCTTGAAACAAAGATAGACTATAATATCATCTTTTATTGTCATGACTTAAATTGACTTAAATAACGGATGATCAAAATTCATTACACCCCATTTTGGTTTGAGATCCTAACGAGTATTCTCTATTTGTCTAAATACATCAACGAAAAATACATCCCTTTTAATGTTGATGAAAAATGAAAACAATATAACTAATTCTAAGTTTAAAACTAAATTTTAATTACTTGAATATAAATATATTTGGAAAGTGGTTCAAATTAATATTGAAAACATTAGAAATTATAAAAACAACGGTTAAATAAGCAAGTAAATAAAATCAATTAGAGAAAAATGAATTTTTTTTATAAAACTACTTAACCCAACCTAAACTAAAAATTAGTTAGTATTTAATTGATTTTTCAATTTATTAATTAGATTTATTTTTATTTGATAAAAAACAATTATATTGGTTCAATTTCGATTTAAATTTAAAATCAATTCAATCTATCCATGCACACTCCTTAAAATATCAATAACAAACCCAATATTTTTTTTTTATCATTATAACAAACACTAACATGTAAACACAAATTATATTATATAATTAACATATGAGTTAATTATATAATATTTTTTTATTTCAATTACTAATTTTCTAATATCACAAGATCTAAGAGGTATTTTTTTTTGAATTTTTAGTTTAAAATAATTATGTATAATTGTAAAATAAACTTAATTTGAAAATATTGGAAACTATAACTCATTAGCATAATAATTTGAGTTTGATATATTTATTAAGTGACATAAACATAACACACCTACAAATCTTTCATTCTCCACTTATTCTTCTGGACACAAAGACATACTATTGTATCCTCTTTAATTCTCATTACTTGAATTGACTTAAATATCATATGGTCAAAATTCATTACACTTAATGATGGTTCGAGATCTAAATGAGTATTCTCTATTCGTTCGAATACATCAATGAGAAGTACACCCTTTTTAATTTTGATGAGAAATGGAAACAATATAACTAATTCTAAGTTTAAAACTAAATTTTAATTACTTAAATATAAAGTTATTTTCTAAATGGTTCAAATTAATATTGAAAACATTAGAAATTATAAAAACAATAGTTCAATAAATTAATAAATAAAATCCATTGAAAAAGGATTTTTTTATTATAAAATTACTTAACCTAATAGAATATAAAAAATTAGTGAGTTTTTGATTGATTTTTCAAATTTTTTTTAATTAATATTTATTTTTATTTTACAAAAAATGATTATATTGCTTCAATTCTGATTTAAATTTAAAATACCTATCTATGCACACCTTAAAATATCAATAACAAATCCAATATTTTTTTTATTAATATAACAAACCCAACATGTAAATAAATATTATACCATATAATTAACATATGAGTTAGTTATATAATATTTTTGATTTCAATTACTAATTTGCTAATATCAAAAGATCAAAGATGATTTTTTTATTGAATTTTCTATAACGTTTAAAATAATTATGTATAATTGTAAAATAAAATAACAAATAAACTTAATTTGTCAATTATTATATAGTAAAATATTGACAACTATTACCCATTATCATAATAATTTGAGTTTGATATGTTTATTAAGTGACATAGACACAACACACCTACAAATCTTTTATTTTCCACTTATTCTCCTTAAAACAAAGATAGACTATACTATCATCTTTTATTGTCATGACTTAAATAACGGATGATCAAAATTCATTACACCCCATTATGGTTCGAGATCCTAATGAGTATTCTCTATTTGTCTAAATACATCAACGAGAAATACACCTCCTTTTGATGTTGATGAAAAATGAAAACAATATAACTAATTCTAAGTTTAAAACTAAATTTTAATAACTTGAATATAAATATATTTGGTAAGTAGTTAAAATTAATATTAAAAACATTAGAAATTATAAAATAACAGTTAATTAAATAAATCAATAAATAAAATCTATTAAAAAAAGGATTTTTTTATAAAACTACCCCAACTCAAACTAGAAAATTAATTAGTTTTTGATTGATTTTTCAAATTTATTAATTTAGATTTATTTTTATTTTATAAAAAATGATTATATTGGTTAAATTTAAATTTAAATTTAAAATTCCTATCCATGCACACTCCTTAAAATATCAATAATAAATCCAATATTGTTTTTATCAATATAACAAACCCCAATATGTAAACACAAATTATACCATATAATTAACATATGAGATAGTTAAATAATATTTTTGATTTCAATTACTAATTTGCTAATATCGCAAGATCTAGGAGGATTTTTTTTGTTGAATTTTTGAGTGCCGTTTAGAATAATTATGTATAATTGTAAATTAAAACAACAAATAAACTTAATTTGTCTATTAGAAAAAAAGGAATTTTTTTATTACTTAACCAAATGGAACATAAAAAATTAGTTAATTTTTGATTGATTTTTTAAATTTATTTTTATTTTAAAAAAAATGATTATATTGGTTTAATTTTGATTTAAATTTAAAATCAATTCAACCTATACATGTACACTCCTTAAAGTATCAATAACAAACCCAATATTTTTTTTATCAATATAACAAACTCCACCATGTAAATGCAAATTATACCATATAATTAACATATAAGTTAGTTAATATCACAAGAACCAAGAGGATTTTTTGTTGTTGTTGAATATTGAAAATAAAATAACAAATAAATTTATTTTTTCAATTATTATTTATTAAAATATTTACAAGTGTAACCCGTTAGCATGATAATTTGAAATTATTTATTTAAAAATTATATTTAATTACATAAAATATATTTTAGAACTCAAAAATCAATTTGAAACCATATTTTATAAGATTTAACTAAATATTTTTTAAACCACAAAGGAACTCATTATTGGGAAAAGAATATTTAATTACAATTTATTTAATACTAGAGGCATTATGGAATATGCCGATATGGAGTATTATTATTAAGCTATAAATTTACAGCAATATGTGTGTGGAGATCGTGACAATATTAATAATCTCGATAAATTGTTTTCCTTTCAATATTCACGAAATAGTGAAATTCAAAACGTAATTGACATTAATACCCCTCTACATTGAAACGCATAGAGGCGTTAGTCACGCGAAATTAATGCTGCTACAGAAGGTCTGATCAGTACTTTCTAGAATTTATTCCATCACGAGGAATTTTTGATTAGCGCTCACTACAATCAGCTCCCACACTGATTATGCTACCCAAAACACCCTAAATATGAAGTCATAATTACAAAATTACCACATCGAGTCTTTGTATAAGACCTAAGGGTATTATAGTCACTCTCAAAGGTTTTTGGTTTCCCTCCGTAACGCATAATTATATTTTATTTCCCTCCCAAATCTCATTTTTAAAAATTAAAAATTAATTATTTTTTAAAAAATCAATAAACAGCTTCACTATCGAATCTGGAAACTAAATCCAATATCTCTATCTACAAACAACGCAATCTTCGCCGTCGGATGTGGCACAGTAATCCTAGCAATAAAGGCAACTTGGGTCCCGCATATTCCGTATTTAATTTGAACGAATTATATAGTGACACGTCATATCCAGCCGAGATAATTATACCATTTGCTTTGTTCGGTTTCATATTCCATAGAACTGTTGTTATAAAATTTTGGCGGGCAAATTCGTGAATTTCAAATAAAGTGCCAAACCCTAGCTCTCTATCTCTTCACTCTTCATTCACTATTCTCTATACTTCAGCTCCACGCCTCTGTTTGGCTCTGCTATAATTTTAGGGTTTGTGATATTACTTGTGAAATCAAATGTTCTTTGAGGTTAGTTCTATATCTCATTCACTTTAAATGTTGGAATTATAATTTGTTTCTATTTGTGTAGTTGATGTGAGTTGAAGTGGTAATTAGGAAATTTATACTTAGTTTCAATTCCATCTCTGTTTTTTTTATTCCGCTTTTTCAAGTTTCGTGAGCTGATTGGTGTTGTGGTTTATATTGCTTATCAAATATTCATTTTATTTACTTTACAGTGCGATAATTTAAAGGAAGGCCGCTTGCGATCTAAAGTACTTAATAAAGTTTGATTTTTGGTAATTTCTTTGCTTCTTAATGCTCAAAACTATTAAAATATGAGATTTAAGAGGATTTAATTTCAACTCTGTTGCGATAGGACTATCAAATTTCTGGGAATTTTTTTTAGGTTTTCCAAATGTAAAGCTGATTTGATTTGTTAGGTGAACTGAATTCATCGATTTTTTTTCAGGCTTTATTCATTGCTGATCATCTTGTTCCAGTTGATTTGCGTGCAATTAATTAGGGTTGGAACGGTCCTCCTATTGTAATTCTCAGGAGCTTAAGTGAAAAAAGGGGCTAAATATGGGGAAAGTTTCTCCGAAAGATAGAAATCCAAAAACACGAAAACGTCTTCGCGGTTCGAGTAATAAATATTTGAAACCTGGGACTCTGGGTCAGGTTCGTGTTGGTAAATCTATTGGTTCCAAGTCCTGTACTTATATTGGGAGGAAAAGGGTTGCTGTGTCGGATACTCAAAAGGTTGACAGTGATCTGGGGGAAGGTGATACGGCTATTGATATGAGCCCACTAGTGTTATCACCAGTAAATTTGGTAAAACAGAGTAATTTGGTTTCAACACCAAAGACCCCTCGACTGGAAGATTGTGAGTCGGAATCCCGGTTGGAGTCCCTTCCAATGGATTTACTGGTAATCTTTAATAGACTCTGTCTTGTCTTATTGATCATTTATGTGCAATTATTCTTTACTATTGTTTTCTTAATTAAATTAGTATTTTACATTTGGTTCATTGAGGTTCAGTGATTTAGTTATTACTTTGTGATCCCTATTTAATGTCGTGTGAATGTAGTCTTAAAACTTTCCTTCTCTGTTTTTTGTTTTTCTTTTTTAAACTTTCAATTAAACATTTTTGATTACTTTATAATATGCATTATTTCAGCCTCGATTTTGTTATGTATTCTATATGTTTTGTGTTTTGAATGGTAGGTATATTATTCATCGTTTGTATTTTAATTACCTGAAATGTGAAGTATTTATCAATGAAGTCATAAAAGTAATTATCATGTTATAATTTACTTGCGAACTCCTTTATGGGATTTTCATGATAAAATTTGAAGTAGGTTTGACCTTTTAGTGGAATGTTTTCCCTTTTAATTAAAAATATGGATTTATAGTTTGGGGTTAATATAGGTAGAGGGGTTTCTATGTCCCCCATATTATAGCATTAGTATCATTTAGTCATTCACATTCTGAAAGTTTTTTTTTTTAGTTTTTAGAAAAGTTGTTAATTAAAGACAATTATTTTGATGATTTTATTATTAAAATATTGTTTTTTATTGTAAATCGATTAAAATGGTAAAATATGATCCATAAATAAGGGAGAAAGTTTAATTTAATATGAAATTATTTAAAAAAAATCAATAATAATAAATATTTTAATAATAAATTATTTAAATATATATTTTATTATTTTTAAAAAAATATTAAAATAAAATATCAATAATAACTAAATATTAAAACAAATTTTTTGTGAATTTCCCCCCTCATATTATCTAGTTTTAATTGTGTTTTTTTCACTTTATAAGAAAGAATAATATTTTAATAGAAAAATTATTAAAATAATATTATTTGTTCATTATTTTTCCATTTTTTCAAAGTTTAGAGATTTAGAAAATATATTTTTGAATCTAAGGAACTACATACTAATGATTAATTTTAGGGACTTGGTTGATACTTTTTTCATTAATATAATGAAGTGTTTCTTTGTATTCTGTTAGTTGGAAAGTTAGTATGGGTTTGTATTTTATATTTTGTTTACATGGTTGTATATGCATGATGTGTTGTTAGATTTGATACATTGTTGTGCAGTAAGCACACAATCTAAAGTATGGCGGTCATTTTAATCTATGAATAATAATTGGTGGATTGTATTTATTGTTTCAATACGCGTTTATCTCACTATTTATCCTTTGCGTATGACGTACCTGCATTTATTGGAGTATCCAAATTACTTTTGTTTCTCTTGATTCAGGTTAAAATGCTTTGTCACTTGCATCATGACCAATTAAAGGCTGTTTTTCATGTGTCCCAGCGAATAAGGAAAGCTGTAAGTCTCTCCCACAATCCCAATGTCTCCCGCATTTGATCTCTTAAGGTTTCATGGATTATATGAACTGTTCTTTTGCCACTGGAAACAGGTTTTGCTTGCAAGGCAGTTCCACTTTAATTATACAACACCAGATCGTTCTCGACAGGATATGTTGATGACAACAACACCCAGGCCTATAGATTACTGGCCTTTCAAAAGGTAAAATTTTCAATATTTGCTGCTTTTTCATGTTGCATATTTTTCTCTCAATGTTTTATCATAATCATAACTGGACAATGATTTCTAGCAAGGGAGGTGGGATTAACTTACAAATGCGTAGTCCACATACTCCTAAAGCACCAAGGCAAGGTCTCCGTCCACCTTCTCGACTTAAAGCTTCTGAGGTGAGGCAAGTTGCTGCTGTTCTTTTCCAGGAGTCAGCTTTTCCTGCTAAATGCATGGTATCTTCTGTTTTATCAAAGCCTCTATGTAAGTCATTGGCATCAAATAGGGTTTTATTCTATGAGGATGAGTTATGCCAAGCTGTTGCTCAGAATAAACTTCGTTGAAGTCTTGCTGTTACCATCTAGTGGTCTGTATATAATAGGGAGGATGCAATTTTGTAGGTTTGGTGGTGCAGTTTTAGGTACGTGGCACTTGGTGTTAGAAGTAGGGGGTGAAAGATTCAATTGTTATGAGAATAATATAGTTGAAGCAGCTTTAATGTTTATTATTTTTCAGCTTATATATTATGAATAATATATTCTTATAATAAATTATGTATAGGTTTCTGCATTTTATGACATTCATAATCTATAGTTCATTTTGTAACCTATGCTTGTTATAATACCTATATTCCTATAACTTTTCCCATCTCAATTTTCCAAGTCTGATTTTTTTTGAATGTATTTCTGCTGGAGTGTAATGTACTTTTGGTGTTGTAGTGTACGTGACAAACACTCGGTTGTGTATTTTTTCAATCATTTTTGCTTGTATGTTTGTGTATTGTTGTATTGATGATGCCTATAATATGAAATCGAAAATGTGACCTGTGAATTTCACTTTCCAACCTCTTTTTACCCATTTGATTTTGGTTTATCCATGTGTTTTCTTACAAAGAGAGGAACATAAACGAAGTGTGGAATGGTCTCTCCAATTTAGTCATATCTCTCTTAACAACTCAAAACGACATTGGTTGTAGACTTGTAGTTTTAGAGAGTGAGGTCCCATTTTTTTTTTTAAATTTTATCAAACCTTAGAGTGAGGTGTCATTTTTGAAGTAGATTTTTTTAATAAACTCAGATCATATTATATTAAGATAACATAATATATAATACAACATATTTTGCGGCCAATATCTTAATAATATATTGAAATGGTCAATCAATTCCAAAGAATTTTGTTCATTTTGTAATACAAGCTCAATGCCTATAGTCATGGTTCCATAGTCATTTAATAATAATAGAAGAATAATATTGTGAATAGATAGAAAATTGAAGGCTCTTCAATTCTTTTATCTATTGATATTGCAGTAGTTTCCAACTCTATTGCTTTACACCCCCACTGCTTGCTTGCTCTACTCAATTGAGTGTGCATTTTTTCAACTCTATAAACATTCTGTCAGTAGATGGTAGCTACTGGCAAAAGGACAGTATAAGCTATAACAAGCTCTAGCAACATAAAAAACCAGAGGAAGCTGGTTGGTTATAACAGGTTAAAAGGTAGCTTACAAACAATAAATAATGCCAAACAGAAAACTTGATAAACCCAGAACAACTATACTTGGGAAGAGTCTTCAAAAACACAATATTCTTCTTCTGTGGTACCTGAGGTAGGATAATGCTATCCGACATCCAAATCCACTGACAATAAAAGCATAGCAAATCAAAGAAACATGAGATTTCATTTTCTTCATAATAATGTGAAACTCCACTTCAAGTTTCTGATCATAATTGAAGTGCAATTTAAATCAGCTCTTCCTTATTTACACCTTTCCAATCCGAAACTTCCCCAAGAGTGGTATAACCCACCCACAAATGCAGTATAGACAAGGAGTGTGCAAAAAATCCGATCATCCGATTCATCCGATCAATCCGATCCGATCCGTTGATTTTTCATCCAATCCGATCCAATCCGATGGTCGGATCGGATGGAGATTTTTTCCATCCGTTAAGTGCGGATCGGATGACGGATTTCACTACGATTCATCCGATCCGATCCGACCGAAATTAATTATATATATATTTAATTAATATATATTTATTAAATTAAATAAATATATATATATATATAATTAATATATATTTATTTAATTTTTTAATGTTTTTTTTAAATTAAATAATTTTATGTTATGATTTATGTAAAAATTTAAAAAATATATTTAAAAATACAAAAAATAGAGTTAATTAAAATTATTGGTCGGATTGATCGGATTGATCGGATGTCATCCGAATAGTTTACGGATCGGATTGAGCGGATGTAAGTGGTGATCGGATCGGTTGCGGATTAGAATATGTCAATCCGAGCGGATGGTCGGATCGGATCGGATGACAGTAAAATCAACGGTTTCGATCCGATGAACACCCCTAAGTATAGTTTCCATCTCTAGTAAGAGCCAATTGTAATTGATTACACTAAGTTTCACATTTAACTTGAAATACAAATTATTCATTTTCTCCAAAATTCGTGTACCTATATTCCTTTCATTCTTCATTGGAAAAACATTCATTTTTTTTTTGAAGATAATGTTTAATAGTAACTTGATAAAGATGGATGGGTATCCAAACTTAGTTGTGAAAAATTTCCATACAATTTTGCCATATAGTTGTAGCAAACAAGAACAACTGTACTACAATCAACACTGTAAATCACTTGTAGTCTAGAGGAATTGACGACACGTTTATTCAATTAGAAATATGACTATTATATAGTCTTATAGAAGATGGTGAAAAACAACCCACGATCCACACTAATAGGATCGTGATGACATGCATTGGAAATAGTCTAATAGAAAACAATTTCTCCTACATAAAAGGAATAATATAATCTAATCCTATTTCTACGGGAACCATAGTAAACTTATCAATCCTTCCCTTAAACTTATTGTCATCAAATGGTTAGTTTATACTACTAATCTCACAAATCCCTAACATACTTCGAAGTCTATGGAAAACATCAACCTTTAATGATTTGGTCATTATATTTGCCACATGATCCTTACTCCCACAATGAATCAAAGCAATGGAATCTTCCTTTGTGAGATTCATCAGAAAGTGATATCTTACATCGATATGCTTATTGCGGCCATGCATCACTTGATTCTTTGACAACTTAACGGTTGAACCTTTATCACATCTAATTTGAGTACAAGTCTCATTATTGTACTTAAGTTCCTTTAGCACTCTCTTCATCCATATTGCTTGACATGCACACACTGCAATTGCTACAAATTCTACTTCTGTAGTAAATAGTGTAATGATAGGCTGCTTCTTTGAGCTCCAAGTCATAGCACCTGAGCTAAGCAAGAATATATAATCACTTGTACTTTCCTAACTTCCATATCGTTTGCATAATCACTATTTGTAAAGGCAATTAGTTCATCATCCCCACCTTTCTTGTAATGAATACCATAGTTCACCGTCCCTTTTAAATATCAAATAGCTCTCTTTGCAACCTATAGGTGAAGTTCAGTTGGTTTTTCCATGAATCTACTTATGAGGCTGATGACAAACATCATGTCTGGTCTTGTGACAATAAGATATATCAAGCTTCACACCAATTGCTTGAAGTATGTCTCATCTACAGTAATCCCATTCTCATCATTACTGATCTTAAATCCTGGGACAATCAGACTACTCACTTCATTACTTTCCAACATTTCAAATCTCTTTAGAACCTTCGGGGTATATTTATTTTGATGTATGAAAATGCCATCTATTTTCTGAAGTATTTCAATGCCCAGAAAAAACCTCATGCTTCCCAAATCAGTCATATCAAATTCTCTCAACATGGACTTCTTGAATTCACTCATTAAACTTCATCATTTCCAATAAAAATTAAATCATCAACATAAATACTTACAATGATAATTTTTCATGCTCCATTCTTCTTTGTGAACAAAGTTTATTCAGTGTCACATTTATGAAAGCCTTCCTTAGCAAAGTGTGCCTCGATTCAACTAAACCAAGCTTGTGGAGCTTGTTTTAACCCGTGCAATGCGATGTGCATCTTGTAGACCAAATGTTCCCTTCCTTTCTTCTCATAAACTCTTGGTTGCTCAATGTAAACCTCCTTGCTCAGCTCCCCATGTAGGGATGTTGACTTGTCGTCTAACTGAAAAATCCTTTAGCCCTTTTGTGTTGCCAAAGTAATGATCATCCTCATGGTATCCATCCTTGCCATTGGTGCAAAGACCTCTGTGTAGTTTATGTTGTGCTTCTGCGAGTAGCATTTGACTACTAGACGTGTTTTGTGTTTGTCAATCTTTGCATACTCATTGTATTTGGTCTTGTATACCCATTTAATATCAATTTTTTTTAGCTCTAGCAGGAAACTCACTTAAAGACCATGTTTTATTCTTTTCAATGGAGCTGATCTCATTGTCTATAGCTTGTCTCCATTTCTTTTCTTTTACTGCGTCTTCAAAATAGATAGGAACTTTAGTTGGCACAATTTGAGCCATATGTACCTCATCGTCATTGAACCCTTCTCCAATGACATAGTCTCTTAAGTGAGGGGAGGGTGCCTTACTTTTTTTTTTTTTTCCATAAACCCTCCCTTTATCTCTAGTAAGTTCATTTGGAATTCTCTCTTCACAATCTTGTGTTTCTTCACTACATTCTCCCACATTTATTTCTTCCCTAAGCCCATTGCCATTGTCATTCACCTTTTCCTTTCCCTCATTGTTTTTTGCATTTTCTTCCCATTTCAAATCTAATAAGATCTCTCCGTCATAACTCACATCCCAATCCCACTATTTTTCTTCTTCAAAAATAACATCCATGTTTACAAAAAAATTCTTTGCTATCGGGTCAAATAGTCTATATCCCTTGTATTCTTTATTAACTACTAATAGGACACAAGGAAAACTTTTATCATCTAGTTTACCTCGTTTGGCATCAGAAACATGAACATGAGCTAAGTTTCCAAAGACATAGAAATGCTCAATTGAGGGTTTGACTCCATTCCATGCTTCTTATAGAGTGATATCCTTTGTATTCCTTGTTGATCACATTCATTCTACTATTATTTCCCAATTTAACAGAATGAACAAAACTCTCATATAAATATGTGAACATACCTTGATTGCCACGCATATGATTGGAACAACCTGAGTTGAGAAACCATGCATCAGTTTGTTCATGTGATTCAACATATCATTTTCTTCATTAATTTTTGCATAATTAACCTCCTTATCCCATTTTGGACATTCGTATTGGAAGTTTCCTAGATTGTGGCATTTGTAGCATTCCATTATGTTCTTGTTGAATGCTTGATCTCCTATTCCATGTCCTCGACCTCTATAATTACTTCTTCCATGTCCTCGTCCTCTACAGTTGCTAATGCTCATCTCAGTTTTGGTATCGGTTGTTACCTTCAGAGCTTGCTCTATATTGCTGCTTCTATGAAACTTTTGCTCATGTACAGTGAGTGAGCTTTGAAGGTCATTAATGGTAATTGTATCCAAATCCCTAGATTCCGTAATCGAGGAAACTATATAATTAAATTTGTCCATAGGGGATTGTAGAAGTTTTTCACAAATTGTGACATCGTTCAAAGTTCCCCATATACTCTCATCTTGTTTGCCACTGTCATCACTCTAGCAAAATATTAGTAATTGCTTCACCAACCTTCATCTCAAGAGTTTCAAAGTCTCTTTGTAGGGCTTGAAGAGCCGAGTGCTTCACTCGTGCATTTCCTTTGTATTTAGTTTTCATGGAATCCCAGATCTTCTTAGAGGTGTCTTTTTCCAAAATGATCTCTAGGATACTCCTATCGATCGCTTGGAAAATGTAGTTTTTGGCTTTGAGATCCTTGAGCTTCATTGCATCTCGCTCTTTCTGTTGTGTTTCTGATAGGGCGTACACCTCCTTTATTGGTTCTTCATACCCAATTTTAATTAAATCCCAATATTCCTTGCTTCAAAGGAAATTTTCCATGAGAATGCTCCAATGGTCATAATGACCATCGAATCGTGGAATGGAAGGCTGCACAAAGCTTCCTTCAGAAGTCATCTTCTTCTTTTCGCGTTCTCGCTTATGAAATGCACTAAAAAAATGCTGTGTTTTTTGTGTTCTCACATCTGAAACACACTCGAAAAACTGTGATTTTAAGGTTCTTAGGTTTCAATTGTTGCTTTGATACCAATGTATTGCGAGCAAAAACAACTATACTACAATCAACAATGCAAATCACTTGTAGTCTAGAAGAATTGAAATACACGTTTATTCAATTAGAAAATATGGCTATTATATAGCTTTACAGAAAATGTTTAAAAACAACCCACAATCCACACTAATAGGATAGTGATGACATGTATAGAAAATAGTGTAACGGAAAACAGTTTCTCCTACATAAAAGGAATAATCTAATTTAATCTTATTTTTACAAAACCATAGTAGATTTATCAATAGCTTGAAAAGAAACTGGTTGTATTAGGCATAAAGGCAACCTAACTTTTTCAATCCTTCACATTATTGAATTTTGACAAAAGATAAAATAATAAATCTTGAACTCAAAACATGCAACCTGGATATGCAGAACATAAAGGCATAAACTTTGCAATTAGTAAAATACATACCCATATTGAAGAGAGATTGATTTTTTGATGCATCAAATCCTCTCGAAGTTGTTGAATCCTTGTCATCTCAGTCGTCGTTATCATCGTCATCATCATCAGAATCCTTTCCTTCTCCTGAAGAATCAAGAGACAGTTTTTTTATCAGTTACTTTTCTTACGAAACCTACAAAATATTAAAGATCGGCTAAAAATAAGATCATGCAAAAACTCAAAGTCTCATGGACTAAACTCACCGAGTACTTGAAACTGCATTTTCTTTCTAGCCCATTTTTATTTTCGTGGAGAATAAATTGAAATTGGTATAATAATTTTACCCATTGCCTGTATAATATTTCCCTTATCTAGTTAAATGAAGTTTTTTTTTAATAGAGAAAAAGAAGAAAAATTAAAATGTTCTAAAATCGAAAAGAAAAATGCAAATATTATATAGATTTATACATATATTTTATTAAATTTAATTTAAAAATAAAAAAAGTATTTTATTTTTAGATAATACATGTTATAACAGGAGTTAATGTGTGAGTACAAAAATAAAACTCATGTACAATTTATACAGCGTAAAAACTTACACTATCATACATTGTCAAAATTTAAACTAGTGAATAGTGAGGTTCACATTTCAGAATGAATTAAATAAAATGGGATTTTGGCATCAAGAAAAAAAAAATACTTATTTTTAGCCCCTAACGAATGGTAAGTTTCTCGGATTCCCAAAGCTCTTGAAGCATGATGACTATGTCTTCACTTTGGAGCTGGGGATATAGGAGTTTGAAACCAGTGATTGTTCGATCCAAGAACGTTTGGGAAGTGCTTTTCCCTGGGATCTGAAAAGCTTAAATATGATATTTCTTAAACAATGGGAAAAAGGTATTACAGGCTCATAATTTATGAATTGATATTTGTATTCTTATTATTTTTTGAAAATTATGTATTTTGAACCCATTGAACAATTAGGGGACATTGATCAATGCTAAATATTAGGCTAAGCAGCCATGTAGGGTATGGTAGTTGTCGGTGACCGTATTAGGAGTTCTAAATAATTTTTTTTAAGTGATCTTTTTTTTTTAGGGAAAAAGTTATAATATAAGTGTTATTATATGTAAAAATTTACTTTAATTTTATAATTTATGAATTGGATATTTTTAATATTATTATTTATAAAATTAGACGTGTAAAAATTAGTTTTTTAGATATGATAGGATTAAAAATGTATTTTTTAAAATAATTATAAAACATAAAATATTCATTTAAATAAATAATTAAGTGAATAGATGCACGAACTAATATATATATAATTCAAAAATTATCTAATTAAATTAATTTTTTTTAAATAAGAAAATTTGTACACCCCACCTAATTTTTTTAGTGGTCTATTTAATAGCCTGATAATAAAACCATTAAGGAAAGAAAAACAAAACAAAAAACCTCACTCACCATTATCTCATTACATGCTACAAATTCAAATCAAATTAAATACTTTTTAGCTTAAAAAAGGTATGATTAAAAATAAACATTAATTACTTTGTCTGAATTTTAACAGTTTCCCACCAAAGTAAAAAAAAAGTATCTACTGCCGCCATCATCATCATCTTCTTCTTCTTTCTTATTTTGATTTTAGTTCGGTGTGCAAAAAAACATGTACAACTAAAGTCGAATCAGATCGTCTAAAGTATTAATACTTCCAACCAAATAATGATCTAATTTTTTCCATTCTATTAGAATTAACCCAAATATCATCCAACCAAAAGTGCCACGCACCGGTGGTCTATTATATCTCTAATATAAGGCTTTACAACTAGCTTCTGAATTCTCTAGTTTCCTACTTACTATGACCACAATATTTCATCCAGGCATTATAGTGAGTCAAATAAAACATATAGAATAATTAAATAAAAAGAAGAAAGAATTAAAAGTATTAAAATATTACTATGTCCATAAAAGATAGAAATTTTCTTTTCCTAGTTGAGACATTCCAATATGCTAATACATAAAACAAATCAAAACAAAGCAACAGCAAACCACCAGATTTGTCAAACAGGACAATATAGCATTGAAACAACAAGCTAGAGTGGGGAAGAGAATAGAAGGTTGTAGTCTCTTTCCACCTATTTTCCCAATCACAAAATGGAGCAGGCTTTTTGTGCTTTGCTTTTCTTTTTCTTCTGCTTTGGTGGTTGAAGCACAACCTTTATGGCTGCATCGAAAACTCCCTTTACGTTCTGTTTGTACATGTCCAAACATCGATAAATGTCCATATCATCGAACAACGTATATTGTTTTTTCATAAACTAGCACAATGAAAGGTGGAATACTTACAACAGGATCACTTTGCAGTTTAGTGTACATACCTGCTGTGTCTTTGAACTGCATTCAATGTAAGAAGGTGCTCCAATAAGCTTCCTGAGCTCCTCTCCCTGCAAGTGGGTAGAAAAATCAAAATCCTTTAAATTATAGAAACAACATAAAAGTGAAGAACATTAAAAATCGTGAAGCTGTACAACTTAACCTGAGCTGCAGATATTGGCACAGCACCGGGATGGTCTATGAAAAACTGCTTGTCATCCCGAAGATCTGGATCATTAAGACCAAAAGTACTAAGAAATAAGAAGTCTTTTATACTATGTAACCATTAATTATTGCTATGGAGGCATGTAAATCTGTTTCATAAAATATAATATCAGCATTTAGTTAATAAAATATGGATAACGACAATATTCAAAGTATATGCTGCAATTTTTTCCCGATGTGTGCTCATGTCAATGAGTTCTATTAATTCCATTTGATATATAGGCAGCAGGAATACTAAGGTCCCTGACTAGAGAACTTGGAGACTAATCGGGTATAAGGAAGAACTTTCAAGCAAAACAAGATGCAACACTTGCTTCACGATTTATGAATAAATATTTAGAATCTCAAAATAACTGTTGAATATATATAAGAAATTATGCTATGGAAAATAGATAGAAAGTCAGCTTGCGAAAAGCGGATCACAGGACTAACTTGGAACAATGAAAACAGTGTTTCTATGAGGCAAAGAATTGCAGGGATGCAGTAGTTCCACTATCCCGAGGCATCACTACCAAATATAAAAAGAAAGAAAGCAAGAAAGTAACATTTGCTACATAGCATTAAAATGAAGAAAATGAGTCATCGATCCTTCTGAATGTATATGACACATATATTCATAATTTTTTTTTTGTAAATCCAATTGAGTTGAGCAGCATAGGCAGATGAATATTTACTAAGCTAGACATAGTTATATTTCCAAAGATATATGAATGCATAGGATAGAAAATCAGTAAGAAATGCATTAGACAGATGAATAGTTACCAAGCTTTGTACCAACAAGAACGATTGGGACACCAGGTGCATAATGCTTCAATTCTGGAATCCACTGGAAATGGAAACAATACATTCAGAGTTATCAACCATAGACAATAATCAGTTATGACTATATAGATAAAAGGATAATCCTACTGCATAATATTCTCACCTTCTTGGAGACATTCTCATAGCTGGCTTTGCTAATGAGAGAGAATGCCAAAAGAAAAACATCTGCCCCACGATAACTCAAAGGTCTTAGCCTATTATAATCCTCCTGTCCTGTTTCATGAAAAAATATTTAGGTCCCGAAGGAGACAGGAAAAAAAATGTTAATAACAAAAGTAGCTATATGGATTTACCAGCAGTGTCCCACAACCCCAGGTTAACAGTTGCACCATTGACAACCACATTTGCACTGAAGTTGTCGAAAACAGTTGGCACGTAATCCTGTTTTCAATGAGGTAGAAACAAAAGTGATAAATGGTATAACATAATGAAAATAAATAACACTTATAACACGTATAACAAAATAATCAAAATATCATAGACTCATGAAGTCACGCAAATTGTTAGCAGTTTGAGAATTTAGATCTTTAAGAACACTAATATGGATATAACAAATTCAAAATTCAAGAATTTGAAGTATTAATATCGTTTCTGGTTAACAACAAAACATTACATTATTGTTCTTAAACACACCTGAGATTGACAAAACTACACACTAAAATTTAGTTCAGGTGAAAAACATTGCAAGCTAAATATAAGATTTTATAAACTTCAAACGAAAATTATTGGACTCAAAAAGAAAACAAAAATAATTTAATGATTAATCCAGAAAAAAAAAACTCATTTCTTTCCAATTTATTAACAAGATACGTAAGCCTCTGTGAAATTTCTTGCTGTAGATACCAATGTTCATAATGAACAAGCTAAAAAGTCAATCAAATTTTAACAATGCCATTGAGCTGGAGGTGAAACATAGAAAAAAAAACCCATCTGTTTCTTGCAATAAAAATCATAATTTACAAAAAATAATGAAGAAAATATCAAATCTTCTACAGATAACCAATTTTTTTCAAGCATTCTTTTCGTTCCTCCTCGATTTCTTAATAATAACCTCAAAAACCCAAACTTCGAAGCAAACATATTTTAAACCTAAGTAATTCAAAACGCTAAGATAGAAGCTCAGTATCATAGTCGAAATTTGGTATAAATAAGAAACAAAATTAGGGCAACAAAATCAAAAATTAGGAACACTAAGCGATGGAAAGAGACTCACCGTAGGGAAGGTATTACTGGTGTAGGAGATTAGCAGACAAGTCTTGCCCACAGCTCCATCTCCAACCGTAACACACTTTATGAACCTCGACGCGCTCATTTTCTATCCCTCTAATCTTTTTCTCAAGAAAAAGAAACCAAAACCTCAGATCTTCACCTGAGGACCCGATCTTCTTCTTCTTCTTCCCCCTCTTTCTCTTTCTTCAATTACGCATCTGTATGATCCAAGAAAAACAACAACAACAACAAAAAATTCACACCCGAAAACATAACACTAATTTTTTGGAAAAAGGGCGACGAGAAAAAAATTTGAGAAGGAAGAAAATTTTGGCGAAAATTGAATGGAAATTTCTTGAAGCCCAAAAACGGTGATTGTGAAAATGGCGATAGAGAGTGTGGTTTGGAGATGGAAATCAAAGAAAGCGAGAGAGAGTGAAAGGCAGTGAGAGAAAGAGAGAGAGACGATGAAAGAAAGAAATTTTGGCCGGGAAATAATGCCGTTGAAGCGTTCGTTGAGCTAAACCAATTCTCTCCAACAAATCCCAACCTCTTGAAAGAGTCATTTTTGTTTTTTATTTTTATTTTATTTTGAATTAAAATTAAAATTAAATAAATATACAATAAATCTTAATTGAATTAACCTCTTCGAAATACTTGCATATTAGAAATATTTATATAAAGAAATTACCCAATATACCCACTTTCTAGCTAAAGTATTATTATTTTTTCCATCCAAAACTTCATTAATAACACACAATCTTTTAAATTATCAATAATTATAAAGTTACTAATTAGATCCTAACAACAAAATTGCAATTCAGTATGACGCAGAGGTCAAATGTCGTTAAAATTCAAAATCTTGACATCCTATCCAAAAGGAAGTAACCCAATGCATGTATAATCATTCTTTCAATAATATTAATTTTTTTTATTGAATTACATGTTAAAAATACCTCTAAACTTTAAAGTAATATTAACAATATCAGACATATTTCAAATTTAATGGAAATTAAAATTAACGAAATTCAATGGTAATATTTTATACATAAAAATAAAAATAATAATATAAAATCAAGAAATAATATAAATATAAATTGTAATTAGTAAAAAGAATTTTGAAAAAATACAAAAAATAAGATTAAATCTTAAGAAAAAATGTCGATTTAAAAATTCATCATCCTCAAGAATAATAAAAATATTTTCAAGAAAATATACAATTTATTATGAAATAATTAATAAATAAATAAATAAATATTAATATTACTGATGCAAAAAGAATGTTATAATATATCATTAATTAACAAAGAAATCATTATGGATAAACTATCAAAAATCTCTCAAAAAGATAAAATAAAAATTGAATGCATCCATTTAGGAGGAATCCAAGTATTAATAAAATCACATTTTAGAGAATAAATTGATATACTATTAAAATTAGCACTAATAAACAATAGAATAATAAATAATAAATATGCGTTATTAAGAATGATCCATATAAACCTATGATATCATAAATTAAAGTTTACAACATATCATAGGTTTGACATTGATATTAATGATAAGAATTTAAATATAATATTAAATTTAACTTATGAATTTGAAAGAGAAATTTAATGAAAGAAGAAAATCTTCTATTTTTAGTACACTTCATAATAAGATGTTTGGTGACAAACAACCATAATAGTTCAATATATGAACAGAATGAATTCATAAAAATCGATAAAATTTTCCAATAAATTGAGAAAATAATAAAACCATAAATATTAACAAACTTTGAAATATTAGAAGAATGAAATTTAAATATTAAGAAAAATATTAAGGAAAACCCTCTAGAAAGAAAAAACAATGTAATATGAAAAAATAATGTATCATAGTTTATGTTTATAGATCCGAAAGGAGAAACTTTAACAAAGAAAGAGAGATAACAAATTTAAAACAAGAAGTTTAAGTAATGAAAATATTAGTTCATGATGTAATAATAGAAAGAAAATGATATTATTATTCTAATAATATTCATATAAGCTTAGTAAGCATATCAAAAAACCAAATAATAATAATAAAATTCTTTTAGCAGAAGAAATATATATAGCATAAGAATCAAACATTAAGTCCTTATAAGATATAAATGAGATACAAAAATAAATCCTAAAAGAAATAAGAGAATGTTGTTATAATAAAAAATTACAATAAGACATACATAAAAACTTTACAGAATTAATAATTGATGTAAACAACATTTCTAAAAGGAATGAAATTATAGGTTATAAGTTTGATTCATTTGTAGGATTAAAGAAAGAACCACTTAAAAGGTAAGATGCATTGATACTTAGGAGTGAGAAATGGAAGAATGAGAAAAAAAATCCAAAAATAAAGAAGAATCTATCATCCCAATTTAATAGAATATATAAAAGAATTAAAAGAATAGTTTATTAACCATGAGAAAAAGGACATACAAAAATTAGTTAGTTTGTTAACCTCAACAGATGAAGAACTAAGAAGACACTATAATGAAAAACGTCGTTCTAATAAAGAGGAAGATGGTATAACAATAATTAGTAAAATTTATTATAAACTAAAAAATATGTTCCTAAAAAATGATATGAAACCAATTTTTTTACCAGTTCATTATCAAGAAGGAAAATTTGATCCACGTAGAGAAGAAAGAAATAAGCAAAGCTCAGAAGAATCAAACAAATTCCTTATAGAAGAAAACAATAAACCAAAATAAAAGAATAATTACATTGAGGAACTAGAAGTAGTGTCACATTAGAATTCAAACTTCATGAAAATTATATATATGATCTTTTATATTTAAATTGTATAAAAGATAGAAAAAGTTTTAAATAAATGGTCTAATGGTATAAATATAATCATACAAATATCTTAATCTATACAATTAAATCATTCAACTTGTAGAGTCTTAGTAGCTCACAAAATGACATAAAATATTAAAATTTGGTTTACAAATTTAACAAAATAATAACATTTATAATTACAGAGGAATGCTCCCACAAGTAGGGAATATTTAGCTAATATAATAAATAAAATATACAAAGAATTTATTAGACAAAATATATGAAGTCATATCAATAGATTTAGAGAGAATGAAATTGAACCAATTAAATAACATTTAACAAATATAAAAATATGTAACATGTGTTATATATATTCTTTTATTTATGAATACGAAATGTATTTTCATAAGCTACCATTCTCCATGTAAGAAACTTATAAATAAATATTTTTCCAGAAATCAACTCTAACATTACATAAAATTATAATAGAAGGATATAATAAAAGAAATAAGTAAACTATACCTCACACCTTAGGAGGAAGAATAATGTCTTAAAAACTAGATAACCATTAATTGTCAAGAAAGACAAGAATACAAACAAATAAGAGGAAATGATAAAAATCTTACAAGAGATCTTAACAGATTTTAAGATGTCAGAAAAATATTGATGTAATATAAAACCTTACAAGCAAAAATATAAAAAATATAAAAAATTCAAAATATATAAATTTAGAAAACAAGACTTTTCAAATATAAAAAGTGTAACAAATAGCCTTTTAAAAAAAGTTACTTTAATAAAAAAAATTATAAGCCACCAGAAAACAAAAATTATTACCATCAGAGAAAAAGAAATACATGTGTTAGATCTACAATAAATGACATTATGCGATTGGATGCCTTAACAAGCCCTAACATAAAAAAATTCATAATTTTTTTTAGAAAAAGCTTTTAAGATGGAATTAAAACCAATAAAGAAATCAGGTATATATGATTTTTGTAGAATTTATCTATTAGAAGAAAGTAAGGAAGAAATAATCGACTTAAAAAATGAATTTTCAAAATATGGATACTTTTAATCAAAAAATGAATGATTTCTATAGTATACGAATCTAAATAGTATTTATATTAAAGTAGAATTGAAATTTAAAGGTTAAACAAGTTACTGTTTACATGTATATGTAGACACATGAACTAGTATGTGAATATGCATTCTGAGAAGAACTTTGAAAACTACTGATGAATGCTTAAAAAATATTAAAATTATCATGATTTGATTTACTTTAATTTATTAAATAGATTTATATTTGTATGATTTTATCACATTTTATATAAATTTTTATTTTCGAAATCACAGGTATTTATATTATTTTTCAAGTATTTTTGCTTTAAAAATAATTTAAAAACTAAAAAAAATACTGGAGGCAATACATCACAAATATATTGAGAAATAAATGAGAAAAAAGTAAAAAACAAATAGAAAAAATGGGTCAAAACCGGCAAAAATGCCTCAATTCGTGCCGAGCCTCGTCCATCTACTTAGTCCCGTGCATGCTGGTGCCAATCTACACCCAGCTGCATACATGTCACATCGAGAGCCAATGCCGGTCTGCCAAGCTATGCGCACGCCAACGCCAACGCCCATCTATCGAAAATCCCGCGCACGTCAATGCTTGTCTTGCTGTAAATCTTACACTTCTGTTATATGTTATATTTAATTTATTTGTGATTAAATTTAACATGACTGATTATCTGTAAATATTATATAATAACGACGTTGTTATGCTTGCAAAATATTAAATAGGTAAAACATTTCTATAAATTGATTTTGTTTTTATTCAAGATTTTATATTAAGTATGTTAGAGAGAAATATATTATTTTTGATTACAAACTTAAATATGAAAATTAGACTTTAAGATTTAATTATCCGGTCTAATTTAGAGTAATGTCTTTTATTTGTTGGTACAATCGTCCAGTAGTTAGAGTAAAACTCGATTTCAAAAGTTTTTATAAAAATTATTATTCAAAAATGTATTGATAACATATTTTTAATAATGATTTAAAACTTGAAAGTTAATACTGAGATAAATAAATCCTTAGGTTTAATTTGAACACATTGAATAATTTTAAAATGTATAACCCCACCAAATATGACATTTAAACGATTCATTTTCAATCTTTCAGAAAAAATGAATTAATTTAATTAACCAAATTAATTATTAACCTCACATAT
The DNA here is from genome assembly GCA_037013495.1 of Hippophae tibetana. Lineage (NCBI taxonomy): Eukaryota > Viridiplantae > Streptophyta > Magnoliopsida > Rosales > Elaeagnaceae > Hippophae > Hippophae tibetana. Next base: position 78,282,843 of record CM072812.1, on the reverse strand, counting down.
AGGTCTTAATTGATTTGTTTAATTAACAAAGAATACCTAGCTCCACTAAAAATGGTATTTATATAAAAAATAGAGAATCAATAAATATCAATATTTATCTTTAGTAAAATAAATAATATGAGTAAGTATAATTAACTTAATTATTATATCCAAAAGTTGGTTTTTAACCGATTTTAATAGTCCATTTTGTAGTCATGACTGTTATGAATAATAAATTTTTTATATTTTTTTATTGAATTCATATCTATGTTTATTTTTTATGTTATTAGATTATGAAACAAAAAAAATATCATGATATGATGTTTAAGATTTTATTTTATTTTTAAGAGTTTGAATAATAAATTAAAAACCACATATATTTCTTTCTTAGATTGACTTTAGGAGTATACTTGTCATTTTCTATTAAAATGATTCGTACACTTATGAGAGTTTTACAAATATAAAATCAACGTATTTGCAAAATTGATATTGCTAACCCGATGCCGATTTCGTTTATTAACAAACATTAAAAGATTTAATTGTAAGAATTGTTAACAATAACATAATAGGATAAATAATACCCAAGAGCTATCTGAAATAGGATAGATAATACCTGCATCTAACCATTTAATGATCTCATCTTTTACTACCTCCTTCATGATTGGATTCAGACGACGTTGATGCTCAATAGTAGGTTTGAAATCTTCCTCAAACAAGATCTTGTGCATGCATAGTGAAGGGCTAATTCCTTTAATGTCAGAGATAGACCACCCTAATGCCAGCTTGTAATTTCTCAACACTCTTAACAACTTCTTTTCTTGATCTTCATCTAGAGATGCTGAAATAATCACAGGCATGGTTGACATTTCACCCAAATAAGCATATCTCAAATGGTTAGGCAATGGTTTAAGCTCTAACAGTGGTTTTTGTTCCATAGATTGCTTCACATAGGTAAACTTAGACAGTGCTACAACTTGTGATGCCTCTTTTTCAGCTTGAAGACTAACGAGTTGTGGGGATGCTTCAAGTAACTTGATATATTCAAGAGAATCAAAGTTATCAATAATATTGTCATTCACAAGTGCAAGTTCCAAAGCATCAATACTCAAATTTTCCTTGAAATTGCTTTCAACTAAATCATTTACCATGTCAACTCTGAGGCAATCATCAGATTCTCTTGGAAATTTCATAGCTTTAAAGACATTGAAAGTTACCTCTTGGTCTTGAACTCTCATGGTGAGCTCTCCTTTTTGAACATCAATCAAAGTCCTACCAGTTGCTAAAAATGCTCTCCCGAGAATAATAGGAATCTCTTTATCTTCCTCCATGTCAAGAATTATGAAATCTGCAAGAAAGATAAATTTGTCAACCTTAACAAGCACATCCTCTATAATGCCTCTTGGGTGTTTCAACGACCTATTTGCAAGTTGCAGAGTCACAGTGGTCGGTTGTGCTTCTCCTAATCCAAGTCTCTGATAGATGGATAGTGGCATTAAATTAATGCTTGCGCCCAGATCGCACAGAGCTCTACCAAAGAATTTTTCACCAATAGTACAAGGAATGGTAAAACTTCTTGGATCTTTCAGCTTAGGTGGTAGCTTCTTCTGAAGGATGGCACTACACTCCTCTGTGAGAGCAACTGTCTCAAAATCACCTAACCTCCTTTTTTTAGAGAGAATGTCTTTCATAAATTTCACATAACTGGGCATTTGCTCCAAGGCATCAGCAAAAGGAATGTTAATATGAAGTTTTTTAAATACTTCAAGAAACTTGGAGAACTGTTTATCCAACTTTTGCTTGTGGAAGCGCTGAGGAAATGGAATTGGTGGATTATAAGGATCGAGATTATCTGGAAATGGTTTTTTTAAAGGATTCTCTGTTAATTCATTCTCTTCGACCCTCTCATTAGCTTTTTCTTGTTTTTCTGGGTCAATAGCTTTAACAATAAGAGTTGGTGGAGAAATGGGCTTGTGTATTTCTTCTAACTCTTTTCCACTTCTCAATGTAACTGCTTTACAATGCTCTTTTCCATCCCTTTTTGGATTGATTTCGGTATCACTAGGTAAAGCTCCTTGAGGATGGTTGTTGACAGCAGTAGCTAGTTGACCCAATTGAACTTCGAGATTTCTAATCGATGTTGCCTGATTCTGGAGAATAGTCTCATTCTTAGCCATGTATTGAGCAAACATATCCTCCAATGAAGGTTTTCTCTCTTGTTGTGGAACTTGATTATGAAAACCTGGAGGATGAGTAGGCTTCATAGAAGATGATTGGCCTTGATTATTACTCCAAGAAAAATTAGGGTGATTCTTCCATCCTGGATTGTAAGTGTTGGAGTAGGGATTGTTTTGATTGTTTTGATTCCTATTGTAATTGGAAACAAAATTGACAGATTCAGCGTTGTGAGGACATCTCTCACTGGCATGATTTCCATTGCAAATTTCACATGCCACAAAAGGACTCTGAATAGAATGGACACCCATGGTATCCATCTTTTTTACTAATGTGGATACTTGTGCAGTTAAAGCGGTCATAGCATCAATCTCATGAATTCCAGCTGCTTTCTTAGGCAACATCCTCTCTGATGCCCACTCATAACTATTTGAAGCCATTTCCTCTAATAAGTTGTAAGCTTCATCAATTGATTTCCCCATTAGAGCACCACCTGCTGCAGCGTCAATCATGTTTCTGTTTTATCCCATCAAACTATTATAAAATGTTTGCACTTGAAGCCACTTCAGTAATCCGTGGTGAGGACATCTTCTAAGTAGCTCCTTGTACCTCTCCCAAGCTTCATATAATGATTCTGAGTCAAACTGCATAAAAGTGGTGATTTCATTTCTCATCCGTGCAGTTTTTGCTGGTGGAAAGTATTTTGCCAAATTTTTTTGCGCCAAATCCTCCCAAGTAGTGATAGATCCACATGGTAATGAATTCAACCAATTTTTAGCCTTTTCCCTAAGTGAAAAAGGAAAAAGTCTCAACCGAATAGCATCATCAGTGACTCCATTATGCCTAAAGGTGTCACAAATCTCTAGAAAGTTTGCAATATGGGAGTTTGGATCATCATGAGGTAAACCTCCAAATTGAACTGAAGTTTGAATCATATGAATTATTGCAGGCTTAATTTCAAAATTATTAGCTTGAATTGATGGTCTTCTTATGCTTGAATGAATGCCGCCAACCATAGGCACTGCATAATCTCTTAAGGATTTTGGTTCTTCTACTTCTGGAATGTCATTATCCATAACTAGATGTTCTAAGGTGTCTTGTTTATTATTTTTCTTTAAATTCAAAATAGTTCTATGGATTTCTAGATCTAAAGGAACTATGTCAAGATTTCTTATGCGTTGCATACAACATTTCCCTTAATCCAGAAATCTAACAAGAAATAAAGAAATAAAATAAAATAAAAATAAATAAAAACATAAATAAACACACAAATCTAAGAAAATAACAGTAAGTAATAAAACCAAATATTAATTTAAATTTTTTTTTGAACTAAAATCAGATTAATTGGAATTAGTATCAACAATGAAAATGGTAAAACAAATTCCCCGGCAACGGCGCCAAAAACTTGTTGTGTGTTTTACAACACACAAAAAACGTGCAAGTATACACGGTCTCAAGTAATAATATGATAAATAAATTATCGTTCCCACAGAGAAATGTTACAAACTCTTGTTAATTACTAAAATAATTTAAACCTAATTTTATTCAAACAATCAATAATTTTATGCAGTTTTACTTAATCAATACTTTTTTTTAACAATTTTTATGAAAATTCTAGGATTGCAGTTTACCCAAATTAATTCACTTGAATATTTTATTCTCTCTTGATTTATGTTCTTCTGTTTTAAGTTATTAACCAAGAACTCCTAATTTATCCATATATCTCTTTCAAGCTCCATACAGACACATCCAGTTAAAATGATTCACTATATTCCTATGAGAATTAATTTCAATCAGATTTATTAAGTTCTGAGTTTTCAAAAGTTACACATACAATAAAAGTATATTTCTATCCCTTATGTATATGCGTTATTTTATCCCGAGCACCCCACATAAATTCCTTTTTCAAGTTTATTTAAATGTCACATATCAGTTCATTAATCTTTCGATTATTAAAAACATTTTAAGCAGATAAAATAAACAACTCAAAACAGTTCCATAAATCATTCAAAAATAATTACTTCTAGTTTCATAATTTACGTAACACTGCAACCCTAGAACGAATATATTAGTTCATAGCAGAAATTAAAATTACAACACTACAAAAATAAAACATTGCAGAGAAACAAAAAATTAAAAGAAAATGAGTTAGGAGAAACTCTTTCAGGATTCCTCAATGAAAAATAATTTCTTCCATTTCATTCTTCTTCATCAACCTCTTTCTCTGTAATTTCCCTAAGAGTATACAAAACAAAAATGTTAAAATAAAATTTTCTGCGTGTAAAAGAGACACGCATAGAGGGAAAAATTAAACTTCTGAAGAGGAAATAATCAAAATAGGTAGAAGAACTCGAAAATCCTTCACAAATTTTTGAGAGAAAAACTCTCTGTACAGAAAATATGAAAAAAATGAAGAAGAGAGGATTCTGCCAAAAAAAGAAAACTAAAAACGCGTCCAAAATGAAAATATTCCCGTTAAATATATCCCCTACTATTTAATTTTTTTTTAATATTCTTATATTTTTTTTTTAATTAAATAGCGGGGGACACAAATAAATGGGGGGGAATAAAAAAATATCACGCGTGAAAACAATTCTGCGCGTTTCTAATTTTTTTTTCTTATACGCATGCCACGTGTCGCTATGTGATTGGCTGCGAGCAATTCAGAGACACGTGGCAGCGTTTCATTGGACGTGCAGGTCGGGCTCATGGAGAAACGATGCTGCGCAACGCACGGGAACATGTCGAGTAGCGGCTCGGTGCGCGACAACTGGATCCCGTGTTTCAATCTGAACCGTTCAACGGATCCAACGGTGAGCGATGCGCCTCGGGGAATTCTGCGCAGCCGACATGTGGGACCCACCCTGCACGCCAGTCTGCGCGGCCAGTGGGCCCCACTCGGGCGCCGCGCCGCGTGAAGTGAATTTCTGCTCCCACTCTCCTTGGTATGGTTTGAAGAACACGCGCCCATCCTAACCGTTTCTGCGTTGATCTGACGGTCCACATTGAACTGTGGATGATGCCGTGTGGAATTCTTCACGTGCGCAGAAAACTTATTTTTATTTAATTGTATTTTCACCCATAAATATATTTCAAATTACATTTTAAACTTTGTTTAATTGCAATATAGCCCTTTTGGTAATTTAAATTAAATTTTTAAACTTTGTTTAATTGCAATATAACCCTTTTGGTAATTTAAATTAAATTTTTAAACTTTCAATAATTAAAATTAAGCCCAATTTTAATTTAAATTATATTTTTGACTTTTACAAATTGCAATTAAACACTCTTTTATTTGAAATTATATTTTTGGATATATATTTGCAATTAAGTACGTTTTCGATACAAATTATTTAATTTTTATTAAAATAAAAAAAAACAATAAATATTAATTTATTAAACTAAAATTAACTAAAAACATTAAGAACATAGCAGTTTTAATTAATAAAATATGTGAAAATAACTATATAAAATACAGTTATCATTATTATTATTAATAAAAGAGAAGAAATATTTCTCAAGTTTTGATTGTAAAAGTTGATTTTGACAAACAAGATTAGATGAAGAATCTCAAAAACTAATGTTATTTAGTTGCGTCACAGACAATTCTAATAAACTATTGTATTATTCGGATTAAAATAAGCTCTAGGTATCTTTCAAAGGTATATAAACAACATATTTAAGAAATCACAAAATATTTGATGTGTTTATGTAAATGATATTTTGGTTTTCAGTAATAAATTAAATAGACATTATTTGAATATTATTAATATTCTACAAGAATGTAAGAAAAAAGACATTGTACTTTCTGAGAAGAAAACAATAATTAATAATTCTTCAAAAATCAAAATGAATTATTCGATTAGTAAATTCATATTCACTTCCTATAATAATATGGCCTTAAAAAAGTGGTAATAAAATGAGTAAGTTTGAGGCAAATTTTAATAGTAATAACTTAAAAGTTTATCAAGAAATAAGAAAAATATTTTGTTTTTACAACAAAAGAACTACTAAGGATCACAAATGTATTTATTGTATAAGAGATTAAGAAGATAAAGATGCGTCATATTATATATTATTATTATTATTATGATATAGTCCATTTACTTTTTAACTTTTACACTTTAATCTCATTATTTTTATTTCCTTATAAAGTCTCTTTATTTTTTAATATTTATAGTTTAGTGCTTTACTTTTTTATACATTTAAAGTTTAATTTCAAATTTGTCTCAACATTTAAATTAAATATATGAAAATTAAAAAAATAAATTGATTAAGTTATAACAAATTAAGATAACAAGATTAAAATGTGAAACTTAAAAGATAAATGGACCACTTTAAAAGAAATATATTAAGGGGAGTAAACTATAAAATATAAAATATATAAGGTGTTGGGTCTTAGGTTTTAACCCAAAATGTTAACATATTAGGAGGAATAACCCATTATAACTATTTACTTAATTTGCTACTTATATTTTTTCAATGTGTGACTTGTTCGTACACTTAACAATCTACATCAAACGAGAACACATTACTCCCTTAGACTCCAACCATGCCCTAATACCAAGAACTAATCATTTATTCGTATCCTCCAAATGAGTATCTATACTTCATTATTTACATGCGTGGTAAGAAATTACCAAAGAACCTATACCAACTTATCAAACCTCAAAAGTCCAAATGAGTCTAGAATAATATTACACAATTCTAATTACGATCCAATAAGAACCTATCATTCATTCGGATTCAGGTCGTGTGCACCACCTAGATGGTTGTACTTTTACCTTGGGGATCATCTTTGTGTGTGTCCACGAAATGTAAATTGTTGAAAACGTAATTTCAACCCAAAAAGTAATCTATTAGGAAAAGTAACACATCACAAGTTTATATCCAATTTATTAATAGTATTTTTTAATATGAGATTAGTTCAATTTTATATATACATTAAACTATTGGTAGAATATAAAATATGGTCTTTTGATCACATTATTATTGAAAAAAGAGCAATTGAAGGACAAAAAGTGAAAAAAAATTTATCTCTAAAATATATTATTATGATTTAATTAACATGATTATAAAATTGTTATTTAATTAAAGGTTACAACAAAATTACATTTGAGAAGCCAAATATATTTTAGTAGTTTGTGCGATGGAGAGAAGGTCGTTACCTTTTTAAATGAACTAATATAATTTTTATATGATAACTTTAATTAAAATAATATTGAAATATTAATTTTATTTTTTTAAAACAACAGGTAAACAAATTTCATTTTTAACGTAAGAAACTAAACCACCCAAATAATATAACCTACTAAACTACTACTACTTCTCTCCAATTATATAATACTAATGACACAATAATACCATCAATGTTAATAGACATTTAACCATTCATTAAATTTCAATTAAAAACACAACATTATTAGGTGTATGACGTATGTAGGTGGTGTATTAAACGTTTTAGTGGTGATATCAAGAACATTTCGATTATATAAGTGAATCACCAATATAATTTAGTGTTATTGTATAATTAATATTCAATATTATTTTTATTAATATAAAATTTAGAGTAATTATTATATGAAATTTCCCAAATATCTTTTTTTTTTTCACTAGACTGTGAGCTACATGCAATTTTTTTTTCTTTTTTAATAATTATATTAATTATTGAGTAAGACTTCTTCTATTTTCTTTCTTCTAACTCATACATTAGATTAAAAATCATTTTAATTTCTTCTGAAAAAACTAGTTGGTCAACATTAATTATGAAAATGGATCAAGCTTCCAACTGCAATTTAATAATATATGGGAATTAACATATACAGGTTGGTACATCTTTGAAGATTAGAATACAAGCTTTCTTGAATTTTAATCAATACATTCATTTTATTTCATTTGCAGCTGGCAACACCTTAAATTAGAATTAAACCCCAACTTGTTCCGTATAAATACCACATTTAATAACATATATTTATCTTTAATTACATAATAATATCTTCTAATACAAGAAAGGTGTTGACAAAATGCCATGTAAGGAAATTTTTTATTACTTGAAGTAATTAAAAATGGATACACATTTTTTTAAAAGGGTTATTAAAGTTATTTAAATAAGTGATATACTCTAGAATAAAATTATAAATAATATGATTAATAAAGAATATGATAAAAGAGAAAAAACATGATTTTTCTTTTTAAATATATATAGATGAACTAAAGATATTTAAATTTATCTTTCTTTTAAGATGTACGTACCACCATCTCAATACTATGGTAAGATAGAAAAATATTAGATTAAATATTTTAAGAGTTATATTGTTAGTATCATTAAAAATATTTTAATTATTTTATTTTTTATAAAAGACACTTAATATACTCTTTTAATAAAAATGTAATATATTAATATTTTTAAAATATAATATTATTTTATCAATAAAAATTTACTTTTGAAAAAAAATTCACTTTTCAGAGTGAAAATTCTAAAATAATAATTTTATTATTTTATTAATAAAATAATATCACATTATTTAAAAAATAATTATCATGTACTAATTTTATTAAAAGAGTGCTAAATTATCTATTATTAAAACAAATTGAATAAAATTTTAGATTCATACAAGCAAAATTAGTTCAAAACCTCTACAGAAAAGTTTTCGTAACTGACATTTAAAGGGTAGGTCAGTGATGGAGTTGAGAGAAATTTATAATAGTGACACGTATTTCTCTCACATCGGATATCTACTCATAATGTGTAATTTAGTTCCTATATTCTTAAAAAAAATTCTAATTTTAGGAGAGATTAATATGATGATAGCTCTATATTTATTATAAAAATAAAATTTTAATTTAATATTTATTTTTATGATAATTTATTTTTATTTTTATTAAAAATTTATTGTAAAAAGATAAATTAATTTTTTTTATTTTATTTTTTCGATTGAATTGAATAAATATTGTTTTAGATTGAATATAATGTAAAAAAATTGAATAAAAATTAAATAAAATAGAAAATTAATTAATAAAAATAAGAAAAATCATTTTTCCTTATGCAATCATTTTTTTTATATACGATTAAACTATCACAAAAAATAAATATAAAATCTAAACGGTTAATTTTAGAATAAGTATAAGATCTATACGACCACTCTTCTATTTAAGAAATAAATTCGCATGTAATTATTTTACTATAAGTGTTCGTAAATCTGACAACTATATTTGAATTGTTTGATATTATTTAAGTATTAAGTATGCGGTCTCGACAACATGTGATATCTTATACATATTATGTGTGATGTTGTCATTTGATTATCCATTCATAGCGATCTTATCTTTGAAAGAAATCGATTTATTTATGATAATGGAACCTTGGTAGGCTATCATCAGATCTCATGTCATGCGATATGATAAGCGATATCCAATGCATTGTTTAAGACCGCTGTAATGTGACCTAGTGAGAAAGACCTTATGACAACTACATTATAGGATTTGTGGCATAAAACCTAATAAACAAGACATGATGACTACTAATTGCCTTAGGTAAGAGATATCTTATATGGCCTACTAATAACAACCTGGTAATAACAATATGTTGATATTTATAATTTTATTATAAATCGATCAGTTCTGATATAAAAAAAATACCAACCATTGTAACAATAATACATATCTATTATGTATTTATATATATATCTCATTAATAAGATAAATAAATAATTTGAATTTATCTTCTCTAGTATCTCTTTATAAATCCTAATACACTAGTTCTTCTCCAAACAAGAACTATTCATTTATAAAAAAATGAAAAAAATAACACCCTTATCAAATAGTATTTTTTAATATTTATTTCATATATTTTTATTATTAAAATAATTTGATATATTATTTTATTTTGAATATCATTTAATTAAATGTTGTTCAAATTAAACTAGATCTATTTGGACTCATTAAATATTAAATGTCATCTAATTAACTCATTTAATATTATTAAAGTGATATTTTTATTGTTATAAATTTTAAAAATGATATTTTTTATAATTCTCCAACAAAATTGTATTGGTAATATTCTATACTAAATTACATTAGTGACAAAGTTAAGACTCATAGTTGATGGACATGGTCCAATCTTATCTAAATTTTATAAAACTAAAACAAGTTGAACTGAATTGTTCATATGTATTAAAGCAAATTGGACTGATTCAAGTTGTATAAACACTAAAACATATAATGAAATTATTTTATATTATTAATAACTAAGGGGTAACTTGTTGATTTTTGACATATTTTAATCTCTTTTATTATATTTTGAAGCATGGTTCTCTCAACAATAATAATATTTTTTTTATTTATCTATTAAAAATTATTATTTTTAGGTGTTGAATTTAAGAACATTATATTAAATAGTAATAGATTTCATCATTGAACTACCTACAATAATATATTTATAAAATATAGATTATAAATATAACAATGTAAATAGTTTGCTTCCAATTTGAATAATTTAAATTTTTTTCAAATCGAATTAATTATTAGAAATAATATAATTTTTAAATATGATTTAATTTAATATTTTTTCCGTCTAAGAATCTTCGTAATAATCAATAATTAATGATTAAATTGGTATTCAAGATATTTAGTAAAAACAAATTAGTAAAAAAAGGAAAATAAAAAAGTTGTATTTAAGGTAAAAAATATAAAATATTTTTTTTATCAAATTAATTTCAAAATGTAGATTTTATTATACATTTATTGAATTTTTATTCGAAATAATAATTGTTTTACGTGTAAAATTTGAGTTTAAGCCTTTTAAACATAACATGTTGAGAGGGGTCTTTAAATATGTTTTAGATTTTTACAAATCACTGAATTATACTTATAAAATTATATTTCTAATATCACGTTTTTTAAATTATAATTATTTATTTAATTTTACTTTTAATATTTTTAAAAATATGTTATATATATAGTAGGAATTCCAAAGTACTCAAAATATCTTTTCTCTCCAAAAGTGATAGTAAAATAACTGATACATTTTTGCTTTAATTTATAAAATAATTTTAATTTATTATCATAATTTATAAATTTAATATCTGTTTTTTTATATTTAAAATTATATAATTAATAAAAATATTAAATCAAAACTCTTCAATAATATTTATAAAAATAGATATAATTTTTAGAAATTATAGTAAATTATATAAATAAATAGGTAATATGTGAATGTAATATATGAACCTTAAAAAATTATTAATACAGTTGGCAAAAATTAATCTATCGATGTAAAATGCCAATTTTACTCTAATGACATTCTATCAATCTCTCATCATACTTTGTCACGTGGAGTGAGAATATCCCGCCATTGATTTTTTTTATATGATATAAAAATTATATATTTATAGTATTTTTAAATATATGTATATATGTTATAAGATATATCTTTACTATTATAAGTATTATTTTAATTTTTTATGAGTAAATATAAATCTCTTTATTATTTAGATAATTTTTTGAGATTAAAATACACGTAATTTTTATATAACTTGATGCATCATAATAAAGATTAAAATAAAATAAAATATATAAAAGATGAATATTGTGTAATTAAAATTTTTATTCGATACCTAATTTATCACAAGGAAAAAAAGAAAAAAAGAAAAAAAAATTAATCAAAATATAAAAAGTCAATAGATTTAAAATTTACAAAACATAGACGTAGACAACACAATCAAAGCAAACTCCGAAATTTTCTCCCAAACCTTAAAAATTATATTTTAAAAAAGCCTTAATTGATAATCACTGAGATACCATAAAATGTGCTATTCTTCTTCTGGGTAATTGCCTCTTGTTAATATATAGTCCTAGCTCCGAGATTGATGCCAACCATAAAAAATACTACTTTCTCCGATTTAACTACGTACCTTTGAACTCAGTTCTTAGCTAGTTAGTTGTAGCTACAACAATGGCACTGAAACTAACCTTAGTGTTACTGATGATAGCTTTAGCTTTGCTTTTCACATTTGTTGATGGTATAAAAGTGGAGACAAAGAGTGTGAGTTATGATGGGAGGTCATTGAAGATCAATGGTAGAAGAGAGCTTCTTTTTTCTGGCTCTATACATTACCCAAGAAGTCCTCCTCAGGTATTGTCTACTCTATTTTGTTTCTTTTTTGTGATAAAATGTAGGTTTAATTGTTTATAATCCCATTCATTCATCCATTAAGTTTTATTTTTGAGTTTACTTTTCACATATGGTTTTTTTTATTATGTAAATGTGGGAGCACAATAGGTCAATAGGCCTCACACAAATGTCACGGGATGGAATTTCAATTTAAAATATTAACCTAAAAAAATGATTATCTTATCTTTTTACCGTGAGATTCTTATTTATTTTTATTATAATAATAAAAACGTATTTTTTAAAAAAAAAATTAGAAGAAAAATTATGTTAATACCTTGATCTTATAAAAAAACGGTGGATAAAATGTACCTACCACTTGTAAGTTTATGTTATTCATTATTTGATGAAATTAATAGCTCTTGATTTGGTGTTGTTTTAGATGTGGCAAGATATATTGCAAAAAGCTAAAAGGGGTGGATTGAATGTCATTCAGACTTATGTGTTTTGGAACATTCATGAATCAGTTCAGGATCAGGTAACAAATATTCGCATTAGTTTTGCTATATATTTCTTTATGCTTTTTAGATCTTGCAAAAGTGCTTAAGATAATCAAAATGCACTTTCAGCAAATAGAAAAAAATAATTTATTGCAATTAAAAATTACAATTTATTGTACTTGTTAAGTCCTACATTGGTTAAGAGTAATGCAACAATACTACTTATAAGTTTGGACAATCCTCTAACTCACAAGCTAATTTTTAAGTTCAGAATTAAGCCTGAATTTCTAAGATTAGTCATGATAGAAATATATAATATCTATTAATTTATGCTTATGTTAAAATAGTTATAGAAAAACAAGGCTTTTAAGAATAATCACATTAGTTGTGCTTTCTAAGCCCTTAAAATCCTTACAAGTTTTTTACTATTTGACTATGAATCAATTTTTTGTTGTCATAGGCATTTTTTACAAATTTTTCCTAAAATCGCTTTCTATGAAATCCCTCTTGATTGAAGCCACTAATAACAGAATTACATATAAACACATCCTTAATATTTTTTTTTGCTAATTTGTGTACGCTGAAATTATTTTCTTGATTTGCAGTTCAACTTTAAAGGAAACTATGACTTAGTGAAATTCATTAAGATGATTGGTGAACATGGTATGTATGTTACACTACGTATTGGACCATTTATTGAGGCTGAATGGAATTACGGGTATACTATTATATAAAATATAGCTTATATTTTTATTTATTTATTTTTCATTTTTGTAACATTGCTAGCTATATTTGTTTTATTTTTTATTTTTGCTATGAACATTGCTAGCTAATTACTTTGAAGAACCTTCTTTCTCATACCGTTTTCAATTTGATTATTTTAGTGGATTCCCATTTTGGTTAAGAGAGGTTCCAAATATTACATTTCGTTCTGATAACCCGCAATTCAAGGTGACTATAACTTATATATATTTAACTTTTCAATCCACTCTTATTACTTGTAATATAATTTAGTAGTGTGCGCGAAGATACTAATTTTTTTTAAAATGAGTGCTTTAATTATGCTATATTCAACTTAAGCATGTATATAGTTCCATATTTATGCAACTTTAGCATATAATTACAAGACTAGAAATACAAAATTTTCAAATTTCGGGACTTGTAGTATCCATCTTAAAAACAACAAGATTAAAGTACTCATTTTCACGTAACAACTGGACTAATAGGATCAATTTACCTAATCTGGTATCGAAGTGAGTCATGTAACTAATTGGTGAAGTTTGGATTTTTCCAAATGCAGTTCCACATGAAAAGGTTTACCAAAATTATTGTGGATATGATGAAAGATGCTAAATTGTATGCATCTCAAGGTGGTCCTATCATTTTATCACAGGTTAGGTTTTGTTAAAAAAAAATTATGTTTAACTTGTTTCAAGTGTGTTAAATACTGTTTAATCAACTATTTTAACATACATTATTACCCCCCACCCAAAAAAAAAATAACACGAGTTTAACGTATATTTGATTCTGCAGATTGAAAATGAGTATAGCAACATTCAACATGCGTACAGAGAATCGGGAACTCGGTACGTCAAATGGGCTGGAAAAATGGCTTCTGGATTCAAAACTGGAGTCCCATGGGTGATGTGTGAGCAAATGGATGCTCCTGATCCAGTGGTAGGTTTTTCAAGTTATAATTTGTTTTAAGCTAAGGGTTAATTACGTTTTATTATACAACCTATTGAATTTGTTACAAACATGTTCATAAAGTTGAAAACATGTCCATGACTTATTTAAAACTCTAAAATTATCGATATATATGTTACAAATATACACATAACGTTTATAAACTCCAACATTTTAGAATTTTAAATACATTATGTACATGTTTACAACTTTATAAACATTATGCATATGTTTGTAGAGAAAGTAAAATATAATTAACCCTAGTCGCAAAGTCCTTTACCCTTAGTATATCATTTAGAGTTCATGGGAATGAATGACTGAATGAAGATCAATACTTGCAATGGGAGGAACTGTGGAGATACATTCACCGGACCAAATAGACCATATAAACCTGCTTTATGGACAGAGAATTGGACAGCTCAGTGAGTATTACTTTATTTTTGGGATCTAGTATCTATTTTATTTATATTTACGTTAAAAGTAGTTTTTGAAAGAAAAAAAACGCTATTAAGAAGATTCACCATATTTGTGCCAGAAATCCAATAGGTGCTTTTTGAGCTCTGAACATTTATGACGAACTTATTTTCTTGATTGGTCCAAAAACACTTTTTGTTGTTACAATATCTTTTACGTTGTCTCAGAAGCATAAAACAAAAAGAAATTAAGTTTCGTATTTTTTTTGCTCTGAGATCCTATAAAAGCATTTTGGATGGCAAAAAAAAAAAAAAAAACGCTAAGACCAAACAGGAAAAAAATTGCCAGTAGTACTTTTAAGGCTCGGAAAGCACACTTTTTACTTCATAGCACATTATATATATTTCTTCCTGAAAGCATTTTCTTCTAAAGTCGTCTTTATTTGAAACAACTTCTAAAAAAAGCACAAGTAAACTGACCTTAGTTTAAAACATTTGGCAACTTCTAAAATGTTCCTTTTCATTGTAAATATAGTTACAGGGTGTTTGGAGATCCTATTAATCAAAGGACAGCTGAAGACATAGCATTCTCTGTTGCTAGATTCTTCTCCAAAAATGGAACTCTTGTAAACTACTATATGGTACTACCGTAAACCTTAAACTCTGATATGCTCGCTTCTTAGCAAAACTTTAACAATTAATATCACCAAAAGAGTAAACTAAATGTAACATCAAACTTAGACTGTTTGGATAAATCCGCCTCTTCACTTTGGACCGTAACAAAACAAACATTAAACTTTTATTAGTGTTACAAATCTACTATTTTCATGACAAATTTACCATTATAATTAAATATTTTAATGGAAGAATTGTATCACTAATAAGGAGTTCGGTGTTAGATTTATTACAGCCTAAAGTTAAGCGATAGATTTGTACAAATAACCTAAGTTTGGTGACACATTTGTTAGTTTACTTACTCAAACTAAAATCTCTCATTTGTGTCTTTGTACGTTCACAGTATTATGGTGGAACAAATTTCGGTAGAACAGCTTCGTCGTTTGTAACAACTCAATACTATGATGAAGCTCCTATTGATGAATACGGTGAGGAATTTTGAATCTCATTCAAAAACCAATTTTATTTCCCCTTTAAAAATAGTACAATGGAGTCAAGCTAGTTTTACCTTTTTCAATGGAGTTGCTTTTTTCTTTGTTTGCAGGATTACTTAGGGAACCAAAGTGGAGTCACCTGAGGGATCTTCATGCTGCCTTGAGATTGTCCAAGAAAGCTTTATTTGCTGGAACTCCATCTGTTGAAACTTTTGGTGAAAGCATAGAGGTAGTTATATAACTTATATTGAGGCCCTAAACGCAGGCTTTTTGAGTTTGAGCAAAACTTGCCCCAAAAATGCACTTCGCATGCTATGTACAGACTACATACATGTCTCATGTAGAAGCCGTGTACAACCATGTACAGGTTGTACATAGACTATACCGTCGATTTTGGCACATTTTCAACCAAATCTCCAAAATACACGCTAATTAGAGCCCAAATTAAGAGTAACTAAGCATACCGAAATAGCTACAGTGAAATATGCAAAAAATGCTATTTCTCGTTTCTATCTATTAAAAAGGATTATATTCCTCAGAATCCAAAAAAAAAAAAAAATAAATAAATAAGAAGAAGAAGAGCGCATGCTGTCTGTCTACTTAATTGTAAGTGGTTAATTCTTGCAGGTAATGATCTATGAAAAGAAAGGAACAAATATTTGTGCAGCATTCTTATGCAACAAGGATGAAAAAATATCAACAACTATCACATTCAGAGGTTCCCAATATGACCTACCTCCACATTCTATAAGCATCCTACCTGATTGCAAGACTGTTGTTTTCAATACACAAATGGTAAGATCCCAATTCAAATCATTTAATTCCCTCTAGTAAAATCCTATGATACTCGAACTCTTCATTACCCGTGTCCAAGTGTCCAAGCAACATGACATCACCATTAGTATGGGTACTTACTATAATTTAATGTAAATTTAAAGAAAATTGAGAAAAACCACTGTTTTTGACACTCCGATATATATTATAAAATATACGTCAGTTGCAATTAGGCTTTGCCTAAGAAGAAACACATGTTATGACATTTTGGAAAAAAACAGGTAGTTGCACAACAGAGTTTGAGAAATTACTTAAAATCCAGAGTAGTTGATGAAAACATCGGCTGGAAAATGTACCAAGAGAGCATTCCTACTTTGCAGAATGCTCTTGTTAACTCAGGAAGGCCTCTAGAACTAATGAGCACCACCAAGGATTCTACAGATTATTTGTGGTACACCACAAGGTAAGCTAATCAACACTTTTTGTGAAGAATATATTCCATGAAATTGCATCCTTTCTCTATAATAATATTTCTATCAGTATGTCTACTTATATTAAAAGTAATCAGTCAAAAGTGGTTTCAGAATAAAGCACTTTAAGAGAAAAAAAAAAATTATTTGTACTAGATGATATGCTTGCTTGTATTTTTTAAAAAGTGATTTAAGAAGAAAGTTCTTTTAGAAAAAAAAACACAAAACTTGTGCTTCTGTTATGAAGTAAAAAAAATATATTTTTGAGTCCTAAAAGCACTCTTGACAGGCACTTTTACAGGCCTCAGAAGTAGAAGCAAACAGATAAGGATCATAAAATGTGCTTTATAAACTTTGAAAGCACTTATGATAAAAAATATTTATGTTCAGAAGCTTTTTTGTTTTCTATTTTTGTCAAAAGCGCTTTTACAGAATTTCTGAAGCATAAGTAAATTGACCCTCGGTTTGTTTAATACATATCTATGGTGTGTTCTTAATCAGTGTTGAGTTGGATGGTTCTGATTTACCCACTGCTCAGGCAGACATTTCTGCAACACTTGAGGTTTCGAATTTTGGCCATATCATGCACGCTTTTGTTAATGGAGCGTATATAGGTACCTAGAAAGTGCTTCTTTAAAATCTCTTTGTTTATCTATTGATTACCATCATAACTATTCCATGAGGGTCGCAAAATTAATCCTAGTATATCCCATATAACACTAACATACAAATAATACTTAGTTTTGGTCAAAAAAGAGAATTTCATTAACATTGCAGCGAAAAGAACAAACAAAACCATACACAAACGATATACCACCTCCTTTAAGTAACCGTAGACATTAGGTACTACCATATAACAATCTTTGTCGTGAAAATTGCTTTTCTAATCCAGATCTAGTTTCTCACACCAAAACACCATAATATTTTAGAGCTGGCAGAAGAAAGAATCTCATGGTCAATCACGACACCCAAATGATAGTTCCCACATATACATATGGCCAAAGGACATTGAAACTCTTCAAGCAAGTGTCACCACAAACTACCATAACTAACCAAGAAAAAAAAAACACCAACAAAGCAATCCCCAACCATTACAGACCTCAAATTGAAAAAAGAACCAAAACCAAAGAAACATCAAATGGGCAAGAAAGGTGTTGCAACCCTACTTTTAGACTAAAACAAATGACTAAATCGTGTTAATCGTAATCTTCCACCTCTAAACACATCCATTGTAAAAACCACCAAGACTATAGTAGAAGAATCAAATTTAATCTCCACTAGCAAACCCTAGGGAGAAGTTTCCACTAAAGGAATCAAATCACTCAGAGGAGTTTCTTCCTTCTTATACTTGTTCCTATATTAATTCAACATCTAACAAGCATAAAACATCACTTGATGCTTTAAAATGGTGAAGATTAATGTTTGGAAACACATCTCTTCAGTTTTCACCTTAAGAATAAAACCAACTATAAGAACAAAATAGCATAAATATATTATAATTAGAAAGAAAACCTACACTATGAATTCTAAATGGTTTAATTGCAGGTAAAAAGTTTCTTCCAGTTTGTTCAAAATATTGTTTACTCATTAGGCACTGGTTTATAACAGGATCAGCACATGGAAGAAACGAAGAGAAAAGCTTTCTATTTCAGAAAGCCATCACCTTGAAGAGAGGAACTAACCTTCTGTCCGTTTTGGGGGCAACAGTTGGATATCCTGTAATGATAGAATTCAATACTCTAAATTTTATCTTGAATCTCTCTACACGATATACATATGCTTTTTATTAATTTTTTTAAACTTAAAAAAAAAATATGTTTAGAAAATAAAAACATGTAAATAACTGGGTCATATAAAAACTGGAATATAAATTAATTATCTCCTTCATGGATGATTTAAAGGATGGTGGAGCTTACTTAGAGCATAGAATTGCTGGGGTTCGTGTGGTGACAATCAAAGGTCTAAATTCAGGAACCCTTGACTTGACAGGCAATGGATGGGGGCATAAGGTAATATATAATATGAGGAATGCTTAGCTTAATACATTCTATATGCTTAGTTTTTTTCTGATTGATACGTTGTTTTGAATTTTTCAAAAGAATAGAAAAGTTTAGTATTAGAAAGAAATGATACATCATCTTAGAATAAAAAGTAGAGATATCAAAATTTTCCACGAGTATGGATAATCGTACGTAATTACTGAACGAGTTTGATTTGGATAATATATTTTAGATTGGTTTTACTTTATTTAAAATTTTGGGTTTGGGTTCTGTTTCGAGGGTGGGTAATCCAACCCCAATACCCAAAATTATAAATTAATATTTTATTTAATATTATATTATATATATATATATATATATATGTAAAGATAAAAATACTTATAGTTCAATATTTATAAAGAAAAATTAAACCAAATGTATTAAGATAACATATTATTATTTTTAATTTGTAAAGATTATTTTTGTTAAATTTAATGTTTTCGAATCATTTTGATATTAAAGCTATGATAATTCCTCAAATTTATATCCACCGATTTCGGTTTAAGATATAATAGAATATTTCAGTTTCGGTTTCAGATATAATATAACATTTTGACTTCAGTTTTAAATATAATGTAATATTTCGGTTTCAATTTTGGATAAAATATTTCCTAGTCCCGTTTCCCCATTGACAATTCTAATAAAAAGAGTGTACAAGAGAGAAGTGAATTTAGCATTGCTCATATAATATTTATCAAAGTTTCCAAAATAATAAGGGGACTGCTTACGTTATGTATATATATTTTTTCTGGTCGATACCTGGTTTGTATTTTTCAAAAGAAAAAAGAAATGTCACATGTCACAGAGGAGTGTATTTAGCATTGCTCATATAATATTCATCAAGGTTTCTAATTCATAGATGCCTCTAAGGTTGCTCTAGATTAATGTTTAATCCCAATGGTTATTGATCTGCAGGTAGGCTTAAATGGTGAAAAACTCCAAATCTTCACTTCAGGAGGTTCTCGAAGAGTACAATGGTCACAAGCTAAGGGACAAACTGGACCCTTTGTTCCTACTTGGTACAAGGTGCTCACTTGAACAATTGCTTCTTTACTTTTCTCCTAATTCAATCTCAATTTTTGTCACAATAGTGTACTTGTGCAATGCTTTAATACTACTTTCATTACAGGCTTATTTTGATGCTCCTGATGGAAATGATCCAATTGCCATAGACCTAGAAACAATGTCCAAAGGAATGGCTTGGGTCAATGGTAAAAGTATTGGTCGTTATTGGGTATCTTTTCTTTCCCCTTCAGGAAAGCCCTCTCAATCTATGTAAGTTTTGGATGTACGATAATTTTCTATCGCAAATCACGTAAAGGGCACCAGTGGTTCTATACATGAACGAATCCATATGGTACTCCTCAACATATGTTCTTTAGTTGTGTAAAATGTGCTCTTTAGTGATGTCTTAAAACACTTGCTTTACACATTTTTACGGATATACATGACTAAAAGTCCACATGCTGATAAGACTAAGGGATTGATTATTTTTGCTTTTGGGATCTTGTAAAAGTGCTTATGAATGCAAAAAAAAAAAAAAAGTTTCAACACTAAACGGGAAAAAAATTTGTCAGAAGCGCCTTCAAGGCTTAGAAAGCACATTTTGTGCAATGTGGTTCTTCCCGAATCACTTTTTTTCTTCCCTGAAACTGCTTCTATCTAAAATCACTTTTCACACAAGTAAAAGCCAACAAACCCTAAATGTAACAAAAGAAGATGACTATTGGTGCCCCTCACCCAACATTAGTTGCTTACCTATGTGCTAACTTAACTGATGTTTCAACCAATATCTTTGTTTCTTGCTAGATATCACATACCAAGAGCCTTCTTGAAGCCAAAAGATAATCTTCTAGTTTTATTAGAGGAAATGGGAGGAAATCCACATGGTATTCAGATTTTAACTGCCAATAGGGATACAATATGCAGCTTCATTACTGAGATCCATCCACCACATGTTAAGGCATGGAAGAGAGAGAATGGTACTGTGATAAGAAACAAAGTTTGGAATATTAATCCTAGACCAAGCGCCTATTTAACATGCCCAGATAAAAAAGAGATTGTCAGTATTGAGTTTGCAAGCTATGGCAATCCATTGGGTGAATGTGGAAGTTACAGTGAAGGAAATTGTACAATTCCTAATAGTCACTCGGTTATTGAAAAGGTTTCTTTCTTTTTCTCCCTCTTGTAACTATACCAGTATATATAACGTACATATAAAAGTAGTCATAGATTAGAAGCCCTAACACTGAAAGTTGACCCAAAATCCCAAGGTTTTGTTATGTATATGATAGTTTTTCATGAGTTATGTACATAATTATTAAGGTCATACAAGAGTTATCATATTCAAGCATCATACTAGCATGTATTAGTTGTATATAATAGAATTGATCCCAAAATATCATGTTAGTTAGTTGTACATAATGTGTCCAAAATTTGTAAGGTTTTGCTATGTATATGCTGGCTTTTCATAAGTCATGTACATAACTATTAAGGTCCTACTAATAGTATGTAATGATTGTATATAATAGAATTGATTCCAAAATATCATGTTAGTTAGTTGTACATCGTGTGTCCCAAAATCACAAGGTAAGACCCCTTGATTATGTGCAACCTATACATACTTTTTAAGGCCAAACTCTGAGTTATGTTACTTGTATATGCTACGTGTGTGATTTTGGGAAATTTTTGTCCTAACCTTCAAAAAATGCACAATTTATGGCCCAAACTGTAAAATCTTATTAGTTGTTTTTCTTGTAAAAAAAATCATATGGTTGTTACCTTTTCTTAATGCAATATCTTAGTGAAATTTAATTAATTGGTTTATTGTTACTTAAACAGCTGTGCTTGGGAAAGACAAGATGTGTGGTGCCAATGAAGCATAAGATTTTCTCCAAAGACAATGATATTTGTTCGCAAGTCTCTAAAGCCCTGGCAGTTCAAGTCCAATGTGGTTCTAAAAATTAGACACCTAGAGGAGTTTTTTCACTGCATTTTTTTTATGTGCAACTGTAGGAAATAGAGTATTAGCAAGCTTGTGCAGATTTTCTAAGTAGAAGGAATTCTTCAGGTCTTGAAGCTTAAGTTTATATCATATTTGGATAGTTTTTTATGAGAAATAAATAGGTAATTTTTTTTTTCAATTTCTTTGTCAAGTGTGAGTAATTCAAGTTCTAATTAATTAAAAGGTTTTAATGTTTTGATTTGATCATGCTACAATTTCTAAAATTATTATGTGCCAACACAACAAGAATAGACAGATAGGGATAATAAGAACAGAAAAGAATGTAATACTAGAAGAAAAGAATTAGGGTTAGGAATTTGAAACTATAAATTGGAAGAAAATGATAATCAATTCATGTAATTAAAATACAATACCCATGCTCTTATTTATAGGATTTTTTTAAAACAAGATAACAATCATTAAATGAAAATGGAATGAGATTTATAAACCAAAAAAATTAGGAAGCTTGGGTTTTAGACATGCTAAGCATTTAAATACAACTCTTTTTATTAAATTAGGATGAAACCTGGCTTCAAATGTTGATAAAGTATGGGTTAAAATGTTACTAAGCAAATACTGTACTATAACAAAATTATTGGATAGTACAACAAGGCAGGGAGATTCTTATATCTGGAAAGACATTTGTAAAATTATCCCTTTACTGAAAAAAATATGTTGTTATATGATTGGAAATGGTGATTCTATTAATATTTGGAAAGATCATTGGTTCCTTTCATTAGAGGACATATACCAAACTGTATCTTGGACCTTTCTACAATCTCAGGATACTATGTAGTAAAAGAACTTACTTCATTGGAAGGTGGATGGATTTGGGAAGTAGAAACACTGGATCTGCAATTAGTAGACTTAAAAGTCCAAATCCAGCTTTGAATAATAAGCTCATTAGGACTTTTAAAGAGTGGGGTTGTATTTCAGTTAAGTCTTATAAACTAAGCATAATGACTGAAGTGAAATTGGAAGAAGATCCTTTATAGAAACATCTATGGAAAAGCAAAATTCATAAAACACAGTGTTTTCCTTTCGAAAATTTTGGTTAACGCTTTATCATTTAGGGTCAAATTGAAAAGGTTCAAGCCTGAAATACCTGACTGGTGTTTGTTATGTCAACAAGAAACTGAAACTATTCAACATTTAATGTAGCTTTGTCTAGTTTTTCATATGCTTTGGAGATAATAGCTTTTTCACTTACATGAAAATTATCTTGGATCCTCCTAACTCAATGTTAACATAGAAAAAGAATAAAAAAGAATTTACTTTGACTGTAACATTAGCAATGTTAGGTATTTGGAGGATAAGAAATCATGCTATTTTTCATAGAATACAACCCAATTTCATTGGTACTTTAAGATGGATGGCAAAGTTTTTCAATGATCATCTGCATCAAAATTAAAATGCCCTATTAGATTACAGGTTCTTCAGAGTCTATTTTCTTAAGAGATACACATTGAATAAAACCTTCTGTTCAAACTATCAAATTAAATGTGGATGCCAGCTGAAAAAATCGTATTTCTGAAATTGGAAATTGCTAGAAATATTCATGGAGAAATGGTTAGAGTTTGGGGCAAAATACTTTGAAGTTCATTTCTGTTCAAATTACAAAAACAAGAGCCTTATCTTTGGCAATAAGATTGCCCAATGCCGGCTTCAAGAATGTGATAGTTGAAGGAGATAGTATTAACATCATCAACTATACCATTGGAATGGATGATCAAATCTCTTAACAAGCAAAACAACTTTTGGATGAAGACTTTTTTTTTTGCATTTGCTTGGGTTGGATCCAAAAAATTGTAATAAGATTGTGGATGCTTTAGATTTTTAGGTTCTAATTGATCATATAGAGGGATATTTCAATTTTTATCAGTTTTCTCTTAATCTCTCTAATCAGATTATATTAGAATATCACTTTATGTAATTATAAAAAGAAAAAAAATCAAACACCTAAAGTTATATGGTAATTTTTTTCTTGTTTTTTTTTTTGAGAAGGAAGGATTTATTGATATTAAAATCAAACTGCTATATTTTTAACTAAAATTAGACTAAACCAATCTGGCTAAGTTTTCATCCAAATTATATAATTCGGAGCTGATATTTCATATTTAATTAAATTATGAGCAACAATAACTAGATTAAACATCACATCGAGCTTCCATAAAGTTGCTTTACCTTTCCTAACACATTAAGCCGCCACAATCTTCTCCAAGTCTGGTATAACATTTGATGCACTCATACCCCCAAATTCCAACCACTGCAGTTCCGAAGCAAGTCGTTACCAGACCATTTTATTATTTCGTCCATGAGGTGCAAGCGGGAGCTGCAAAATTATTTTAACTTCCTCATCATCAAAAGGGCTAAGAATTAAATCAAAATTCCACAATCCATTTGCCGTAATTAAATCATAAACTTTAATTTCCTCCTCCAGTTGGCGAGCAGAACGAACCATGAAATTACCAGTGATAGTGGGCAGCCATGGATCATAGTAGACCCTTACTAACTCTCCATTTCCAACACTCCACCTCAATCCTTTGGCCAATAAATACCAACCCTATCATAAACTCCTCCGCACGAAGCTTGCAACGCTGGAGTTAGGGATTGTAAACGGGACGGGACGAGAGCAAGAGGTTATTCCATCAACTATTTAAATTTTAAATTAAACTAATTATTATATTTAAATTAATTATTTTATTATTTTAACGATAATTAAATAATTATTATTTTATAAAATATTATATTGTATTTTTATAATTAAAAGTATTAATTTAATTATAAAAATAATTTAATTTAATTATAAATTTATATAAATATATAATATTTTTTAAACGAAATATAAGAAAATGATGGTCGGAGAATTAACATGACGAAAAAGGTAATCTACATCTCCATCCTGCTCTTCACGGAGTCAGTCTCTATCGGTACTAAAATAAAATTTTCTTTACGAATTTCTCCTATTACAAAAATAATACATTCATTATCTTTTACTAATAATAAAAATAATACTTAAATTTTATACCAGTTTAATTCTATTATAAAAAAATGACCGTACAAATATAAATATATTATTTATTTATTTAATTTTTAAAATTTAAAATCATATTATATATAAACTGTAAATAAAATAATTAAAAAAATAAAATATCCAAAATATTGATTTATCATTGTTTAATCACTTTTTATAATAATAAAATTATATCATTAAAAAAATAAGTATAAAACTTAAGTGTTACTTTTAAAATAAGTATACTACATTTAATGTCATCTTCTCGTAAAATATTTATGAAATGAAAGATCCAATTCCATTGTATATATAGGTCGTACAAATTTGTTATTTTTAACAAAAATATATTTTAAAATCTACTTACTAAAAGCATATTTAGAAGCAACATTCAAGATTTCTAAGACATCACATAAAGATGTGTTATTTTTTATTGAAAAATTACCCAACCGAACCAATCAAAAGCCAAATCAAACCTATAATTTTTTTTATCGTAGATTGGTCCCAATATGTCAATAAATAAATAAAACAAACAATGTTATTTTTAAACCAGAAAACTTACACACCCCAATCAACCTACACTTTAATATTATCTATAATATCTAAATCTAATAAAGTGTCTTATCTCTACTCTCTCTCAAAGTTCACTCCATTCCTTATACGACTCCTCTCCAAGTCCAAATCATGCTCGCAAAAGCTTCACCGTCCAACCATTATTCTCGTTGTTTAACCAATAGACATCAATGTCGTCTAGCCACAAGAAGGTAGCAATGCATCCTTCGTTCCTCCAACATTGTCTTCCTATATGCTTCAAACAAGCATTGTTTCATTAATTCAATGAAAATATTAATATAGATAATGAAATGATCAATATCCATTATCAATCTTTTTATGAAAACTATCAATACAAGTGAACAATGTTATTGCCTGTAATGATGCATCTTTACCACCATGTGATGATCAATATGAAGTTCAAGTTAATGCTAGTTTAACTAATGTGGCACCAATATTGAAGATAAAATAATATATAACTTTTGAAATTTCTTACCCCTATTCCTAATCCCTTACTTTCAAGGCCCTTAATCTTCATGCGATCTTTAATTTTTTAAAGATGTAAGGGAGATGATATAACATAACAAATATTACGTAAAGCTTTGATTGATCAATCCACTTCTTCCATACCATTAATGACAACCAATTTCAAGATGTGTATCTCATATATACATATTCACCCTCTAACATCTCCCATTCCTAGACTTAGACTTAGTCTTCAAGTAATTAACGACAACTCCATTAAAAATAACATTGTCCATTGTTATTGTGAAAATGCTATCATTCCCCTACTCTCTTATACATGAATATAATATCTTCCCAATTGCCTACCCTTTGTCGCTAGGCAATTGGGCAAAAGAAATAATTCACTTTTATAATTTTCGATTATTATCAATATAATGGGAGGTGATCATTATGTCATAGTTGTTTTGAAAGAAGTCTAACAATCAATCATAAGAAAAACCCTTTGTATATTTATTTTGATTTGCAATTTCAAACTCCTTTTCTAGTCCAAATAGTATTACATAGCATTTTTTTGTAATATTCCTTCAAGAGGGAAGGTTCAATAGTTAGCATATAACTTTGATTAATTTCCTAAAATGTCTTGTTTCTACAAATTTCAATGAAATCTCGTTAAGTATGATAATCTCAATCAAAACTTGTCTTAGTGCTTTGTTATCAAAATACATGCCTCTAGATTGCATCCAATATCTGATGTATTCTTAAAATTAAGTAATTTTTATTTCTTCAAGTCAATCCTATATGGGTATTTTAGGCATTGTGTTCACATAAGTTTCCAAAGACTAGAAGTTCCATTTCTTTTAAGATGAGAACTACATTACCTTTTGCAATAATTACATGCAACCTTAGGAAGATCACAAGGTAAATTAGTAACAATGGTAAAAAAATTTAAATCATATGTTCTTTTATCTTCAATCGTTGATGCCAAATAGTTTTGGAAGCATTAGTGATCATTGTTTGAGTTTTCGTTCTCTTTTTTGGCAATAGTAGCAACACATACTCAAACTAGCATTATTGAAACTTCATCTCGATCATCACGTGGTGGTGAAGATGCATAATCAATGCCAATAACATCTTCACTTGCATTGGTAGTTTCTATTATATTAACATAATAAAAAGTTAGATAATAGTAATATTAATGGTAATGTAATTGAATGAAAATGAAATAAGATTATTATTATTGTATTTGGTTTAACATGCATAATTAAAGAAATGATTACTATTGCAATATTTAGTTTAGCATATATAATCAAGAGAAAACATAACCTAAATACAAATTAATAGAATTCATTTTATTCTCAATTTTATTTATACAATTAATTTCATTCATAATTTCATTCATTTCAATTTTAAACCAAACATAACCTAAATGCAAAATTCTTTTCTCATGTACAAACCTATTATTAGTACTCTTCTTTTGTAGAAAAATAGTAAAACTAAAAACTATTATTAGTTCTTTAATGAAAGATGCAAAGATAAATGCAAAAATCTAGGGCAAAGAAGTAGGCTTCACCTTTTACCAAAAATCATGTATATCATTTCATTATATATATTAATCATTTTATTGAACTAACGAAACAATACCTATTTGAAGCATGTAGGAAAAAGGAAGACTGTTAATTGGAGGAACTAAGAATATGTTACTGGATGGATGTGGTTGAACAACATTGTTGGCTTGCGGTGACTGGATGGTATTGTTGGCTTGTTGTGGCTAGAAGACGTTGCTACCTTGTTATGGTTGGGTGGCAAAGCTTGAGCGAGTATGCCTTGGACTTGGAGATAAGGCATATGAAGGGTAGAGTAAAATCTCAAAAAGACATAGAGACAATCTATTAGGTTTAGGTTTGATAATATAAACTATAAACAATAATATTAAAATATTAAAAAATCAGTGGATATTAAGTGTATATTAGTTTGGTTGTGTAGGTTTTGTGTTTTTAAAAGCCGACAACCAAACAAACAATATCAATTTTAATATTTTTTGAACTTATTTGAACTAACCAACCTAAAACAAAAGGAAAACTCCCTTATAGAATTAGAGTTTCTCTTAGTTGCAATCAGCTTCAACTTTGAGAATGTCCCAAAGGATCTCTCTCATAGAGTGCTAGAGCACCCATGTTATAGATTAAAGCCAATAATCAAAGTTGAAAGACCAAATAGTCTAACTCCACCACTTTGTGTATACTTTTTTTGAAGTCCAGCAATGTGGCAGGTTACATAAGAGTTACAGAATCCTCAATAGTGAGCCTATGGATTTAACATTCAATCCTTGTTTTGTTTATAAGAACCCGAGCATCTAATTTAAGCACAGTACATGCTAGAGCAATGTGCTTGTCCATGTTCACAATCTTCCTCACCTTCCTACAGAAAAAATCAACTAGGAACAATTTAGATAATGGAAGCTAATGATGCTAAGAAAACTTATAACATATAGAGCATCAATTATGATTTCCATTAATAAACCCATCAACATTATTTACCAAACTAGTGACCTTTGCAGTAGATAACAGGAAAAGAGATTTTCTAGCAATTTTTAACACAAGTATATACAAACACATAAAACTTGTTAATTA
Source organism: Hippophae tibetana (assembly GCA_037013495.1). Classification (NCBI taxonomy): domain Eukaryota; kingdom Viridiplantae; phylum Streptophyta; class Magnoliopsida; order Rosales; family Elaeagnaceae; genus Hippophae; species Hippophae tibetana. The sequence continues at coordinate 78,253,932 of CM072812.1, read as the reverse complement.
AAACTAGCATGGACAGAGTCAAATAGATTTTACAAAAGAAACGTTTTAGTTCGTAACTTTCAACTAAGTACTTTAGTTCAAAAAAATCTTTAAAGGAAAAAAATGCACATTTTATACCTGTTAGAAATACTTAATGATTGTATTTTATTCTGTTTTTAAAGTAATATACATGATGCTTTTATATAGGAGTTACAAATAAAATAGATATTTCTAAAGTAACTAGATATATATTAGTAGATATATACATTAACATATATACATTAACAGTTCCCCTCAAACTCAAGGTGGATGTGAGACCAGCTTGAGATTGTCAACCAAATTATGAGTGTGTCCATTAGAAAGTGTCTTAGTGAAGATATCTGTAAGTTGATCGTTGGAGGATACATGGAAAATCTTAAGAGCACCATGGATAAGATGAGAGCGAATAAAGTGACAATCAATCTTGATGTGTTTTGTCCGTTCATGGAAGACATCATTGTGAGCAATATGAATGACACTTTGATTGTCACAATAAAAAGGGAGTAGTAGAGGATGTAGATATACCCAAATCCTTAAGAAGCCATCGTAACCAAAGGAGCTCAGATGTGATATCAGTAAGAGCACGATATTCTACTTCAGTACTAGAGCGGGCCACGAAAGTTTGTTTCTTACTTCTCCAATAAATCAAAGAAGAACCAAGGAGAAGGTTGATAGTGGATCCAGAAGACTGGGACTCTATTGAACTGGAAGGCATCAACGGAATAGGCTCAGTATTAGCAACAACAACAGTAGATTTGTTGCGATGGTAACAAGTCTCAATGGTGTGGCCATAATGCTTGCAATAATTGTAGAACCTTTTGTTGCTCTGCCTGCAACGATTGTTAGAGCTATAGGAATCATCTGATTACTGAGGTTGCTCATTGGCAAGACCAGAAAGAGTAATATCCAAAACATTGAACTTATTTTGGGCTTGAAGGATTGCAAGTTGAGCTTCTTCTCTAACTAACTCGTTTACAATAGTATCAAGAGAGGGATGAAGACTGCGATTAAGAACCTGACCTCGGATGGGCTCAAAGTCCTTGTAGTGACATCAGGAACTCATAGAGACAAAATTCATTCCTAATTGTTGCATATTGCTGAGCATCCATTGAGCATGCCCAAATTGGATCACAAAGGTCAATTTGGTCCCAAAGGAAGCAAAGCTGATCATAGTAGTCATTGATGGATTACTCTAGTTCCTGTCAAAGTTGATGCAATTCAACTACTAATTGATATTTCATGGATTCGTGAGTAGTATAGTACCTTTTGACCAACATATCCCATGTTGATTTGGCATCATCAAAGCTACCCAATAGATTGGAGATGGAAGGAATGAAAGTATTCCGAATCCATATGAGGATCATGCGGTTGTGACTATCCCATTCAATCATGCGACCAAAGAAGGTAGTATCTTTTTCACATGCTCCTTTGACAAGATGATAATTGCACCAGTACAGTAATGTTAGAGTATGCAACCCTTAAGAAAACTACGCATAGCTTGAGACCATGATAAATAATTCTTGGTCCCCTCCAATATAGTATTGATGGGATAAGGAAGAAAAATATCATTTTTATCCATTTAGAAACATAATATGCAAAAACAGACTGCAAAAATGAGGTGTATGCGATAAACTCAATGGTTAATGTTGATAACGACAGTCAATATTAGGGTCACACTGACATCAGTAGAAGGCGATGATGATGTCAATCAGATGTGTCACTAATGACATCATCAAACTAGAGTGCGACGTGTGAGGCGCGTGAATCTAACACTCGATTTATGTTGGTGGTGGGTGTGAGAGTGTACAGAATCCTATGATTATGAGACTTCCATGGTTGTGTAGATCTGGTCGAGCCGATCATAGTGGTATCTACAGAAAGGTTGTCGGAGTAAGATGCACGATGACGTTTGGTTTCAGTGGCAGCACGTGAAAAAGATGTGCAATTATTTTGAGTGGCGGGTGAGGGAATGTGTGGACTCTGATGGTTGCTAGACTTCCACGATTTTGTATATCTGGTCGAGCCAATCACAGTGGTATTTGCAGAATGATGGTTGGAGCAAGATGTACGGTGACGACGGTGATTGTAGTGGTCTGTGTGGTGCGGGAATCCTCAACAACGATGACTGTTGGTATGGAACCTAAGGACAACGACTGAAAAACGTCATAGGTTCAACAGTGAGTGATTGCAGCGACTATTGTGACAGCAAAAGTTATAAGGGTGGAGTAACACGAGAAAAGACAAGACTATTAATAGAAATATAAGAGCAGTGACTCTGATACCATGTTAGAAATATTTAATGATTGTATTTTATTCTGTGTTTAAATAAATATACATGGTGCATTTATATATGAATTACAAGTAAAATATATATGACTAAAGTAACTAGATATAGATACGACTAAATTAACTAGATATACATTAATATATATACATTAACAATACCAAATGTATGGAATTAAAAAGTATATTTTCACAATTATAAGACTAGAAGAATAAAGTATTATAGTTGAAAGTTAAAAGATTAAAACAATTATTTTTGGAAAGTTATAAGATCGCTAGTATCATTCTCTTTTAAAATTAAAATCACATAAAGTACAATTCCACATTAATTTGTATCAATTTGACAATCAAGTAAAGATACGGATCTCCCTTGTTCAGAAATGAGAGTAAAAATACTAGGAACCAGCTAGGATCCATAAGGAAAATCAAGCATACTAGTGATACTCATCAAACTATAAACATATATATAGAGCATCATTTACGTTCAAAATTAATCAAATCCAACCACATGTTTTACCAAAACCAGTGGCCTTAGCAATAAAACAGGAAATGACCATTTCCAGCATTTTCTAACACAATCATATGCAAATACAGAAAATTTTGTTGATTTAGAGCAAAATCTCACGTTCTACGATTCCAAAATGACTCAAATCAATTCCATATTCAAGAAAATAAATGAAACTTCCTTATTCAAAAGTGAGAGTGAAAATACTAGAATTCAAGAGGTTAATGAAATTCAAAAATCTAAATCAAGTATTAATGTTTTGCAATCTAGATCGGCTACGGAAAAGAAGAGAAAGTGCGAAAGAGAGACCTGGAAGCTTGTAGCCTGCGTTGGACTTCTTTTCAACGCCGGGGACGATGGTGTCAGTGCCGCCAACGCTGACGATAGAATTTCCATTACGGACGGCTTCGACTTGAAAGAGATGGCCGTTCGCTGAGAACACCGTTATCGCACGATCGTACCTCGCCATTTTTCAATGTTTTGCACTTTCAATCTGTGTGACTGTCTTCCTCTACGTGCGAGCAGCGAAAGAGAGAGTGCGAAAGAGAGACCTGGAACCTTGTAGCTTGCGGTGGACGTCTTTTTGACGCCGAGGGTGATGGTGTCAGTGCCGCCAATGCCGATGGCAACGTTTCCATTATGAACGGTTTCGACTTGAAAGAGATGGCCGTCCGATGAGAACACCGTTATCGCACGAGCGTACCTCGCGCCATTTTTCAATGTTTTGTACTTTCAATCCGTGTGACTGTCTACCTCTGCGTGCGAGCAGCGAGTTATTTGCTCGTTTCAACTCTGCATTGTTCACTTATACCATTTCCGAACCTTAATTGTTCCCCAAGCAAGCATTAGTTTTTATTTAGAGATGTGAATGGTACTGAACGGTTCGGTGTGGTTATTCCATTTTTTTTATTTAAATATTACGGGTCATAGGTATGTTGGGCGTGATTATTTAAATATTATTTGTATCTATTATATTAATAATCATAATTATTTTATATTAATTTAAATTATATTTTATTAATAATTATTAGTTATAAGTAGATAATAATTTCTCAATTGTTTATTTTTTTAACATTTATTTAATAATATATTTATTTTTAAAAAAATAAATAGTAAAAGATTTCTCATTCTATTGTATTATTTAAAATATTAAATATTAATTTTTATTTTTTTAACTATTTAATACATCTTCATAAATAAAATAAAAATAAATAAAATTTAATTTAATTACTCAAAGTATTGTGTTTTATTATTAAAAATGTATTTTTTATGTAATTATATGTATATAAAAAAATAATCTAATATATGTTAGATTTTGATTAATTACAGTTTAAACATTACAATAATCATCATGTCTCAAGTTACTATTATTTTTAGAAAACAATTGTCAAAGTTTTGTTAATAATTACAATTTTAATTATCCACAATTAAAATGTTTATCTGTAATTATAGATTAAAATTTTACAGATATTAAGATTTTTTTATTAATAAATAAGTTATAATAAATTAAATTTTTAATTATTAAATATTCATAAAATTTCATATATATTTATTTATTATAATTAAATTTTAATAAATATAGATTTAAAGTATAATTAAATTATACATATTATTAAATTAACAATCATTATAATAATTTATATTTCATATAACATAATATTAATTTTTTACAATTTAAATTTATATTTATTAAAAAAATACTATTTTTATCAACGTTCATTTTTTACTATAAAATTTTAAATGTATATAATATATTTAAAAAAACTTAATTTAATCCAATTATTAAAAATCAATAAGATAGTTATTTTTTATTTTATTTTTTAATATAAATATTATTTTAAATTGAATAAGTTGTAATAAAAAAAAGATAATAAAGATATATTTATTACACAATATTACATATACTTAGTTGTAAAATAAAATTGTATTGTACATAACAAAAATTATACATTACGTATAAATTTTGTACCCAATAGTAGATGTGATTCTAGCTTATTATTAGATACTTTATTTAACTTGTGTGAAGTTTTAATTTTAAAATTAAGTGTTTTGATTTTTTTTTATCTTACTTTAAAAATAATTTTTTATTTTTAAAATATAAATGAAGAATAAAAAATTAAATACTGATTTAAATAAATTTTTATAATAAAATTATTTTGATAGGTAAGATTACTACATAAAATAAATTAAGTATTATTTTAAATATAAATTATTTTATTAAAATATTTATTATAAATATTGTACAAAATAATTATAATTTAATTTAATTTATTATTATTTAGTGTAATACAATTATACTTAATTTATTTAATATGATACAAATAAAACCTTTTAAAAAATATTGGTAGTGTAATTAGTTGGATTGAAAGACAAATAATAAGGAACCAGAAGGTTTAAATCTCTCTTTAACTTGTTTTCCATTTTATATGAATTATAATATATAGAAAAATATGTTAAGAAATTATTGTATTACACATTCTATATGATGTTTTATCTCTATTGTAGTGTATAATTAATATTTATAATATAAAATATATAATTAGTCTATATGTCGATCCAATTTATCGAGTGTTTTGTAATAAGAAAATCAAACATGATTGTTCTATTAGAAAAAAATGAACGATTTGATAAGTTCTGATTTGATTTTTTAATTTAGTATAATAGTTTATTGATTTCCTTATCATACTCTATTATCCTTAATGTCTCCAAACATATCTACAAAATAGAAGATAAAAATAGTGATAAAAATATTAAAACATCAATCATAAAAAAATATTATCAATTAATAATAAAAATTAAAATAATATTACATGCTTCAATATCATCAAGCGTATCAAGTGTATGATTGTTATACGCTATTAGACATGAAAAACATTGATACTCAAAGATATATATTAGAATAATCTCGTCAAACACACAAATATGAGCAAGAAACAAACAAAAAAATTACTAGATAATATTTATTTGTTTCTCTATGCAAAGAAAAAAACAAAGAGGACTTTTCTCTTTGCAAAGATGGTGGCTGAGATTGACATTATTATTACACATTGATTTATGAATTGTGATTGTTGAATCACTTTGTTTGTGTCCTCGTTTTTAATTTTGCACTTAGTTTCTCTTTTTAAAACGTGTTTCAATCACATCTATTTCACTCTCTCGTCTTATACTAAATAAATAACAAATCAATTTCCATTTGTCTAGTTTGTTGTTGTGTATTTTTGTTTCTAACCAAACCAAACTCAACTCATTCACTCTTGTGTGCCTCTCAATCATAAATATTCAACTTCTATTATGATCTTATTGTTTCTAACCTAACCAGGAAACAATCAAATATGAATAGGAAAAAAATAAAGAAATTACGAGTTGATGTTTATTAGTTTCTCTATGCAAAGAAAAAACAAGAATACAAATTTAATTTAACAAAAAACAGAGAAAGAACCTCACCCAACACGTGCGAAAAATTGAAAATGATGAATAAGAGTTGGGTATGTCGTCGATAGAGATGTTGGCTGGTGGTGGTTGTTTTGAAAAGTTGAAAATGATGAACATGAGAGAGACGTGAGTATAAGTTAGGGAGATGTTGGTGGCCAAAAAACTAAAAATGATGAGTAAGACTAGAGAAGGTGAGGGAGGCGAGACCGCGTGAGTTGCAACGACGTGAAGACTAAGGAAGAGGATAGTAATCATTGGCTTCCACTAAGGTTCGTGATTGCAATCATTGTTCTCCGAGTTGCACGTGAAAACTACTAATACACCTATCTTGATAATATAAACACTGAATACCTAGCCTCACTCTATAGTACATGTTAGAATAAAACATATGGAGTTGAATTTTTCATTTCCTCATAGATCTAGTAGTGGAAGGCAAGCTTAAGGTAAAATACACATTCTTAGAACATTAACTAGTTGATATCATTACAAAACTTTTACAGATGCTAAGTTTTCTTCTTTGAAACCTAAATTGATGGAGACACATCTCCTTCGGTTTAAATAAGGTGTATATGATATTGTGTACTATAAATGTAGAGTATACAAAGCCTTAGATATTTATCATTACTTAGTAATCAAGTTAGTTACAAGGTTGTTAGTAAGCTCACAACTTATATTGTATCTGCACTATTTTCATTATACATACATCTTCGGCAAAATCAGCTTTAGAACTTCAACTAGTGAAAATGGTGTTTCAAAGCTTTTTATTGCGGGCTCAATCTTGCTTGAACGAGTTCCCTAAGAAATTTTAGTCCATTTCACTACGAGGCTTACTAAGTACGGACCATATTGTTCCATAAACATTGAAATGTAACAAAATACTCATTCTTCTGTATAGTGCAAGTACCTGCATTTATGTGCGAAGACTATTAGTACTTGGTATATCATTGCAAAGATGAGCAGGACTTTAATAAATTGTGTGAGGCCTATTGTTCTTTGAGCAATCCATACATCCACAAAGTACATTGACATTAGACGATGCAGTGAAGCAGATAGTAAAAACGTTTTGAAGTGTTGTGATTATGATTGTTTCCTTCTATTGTTGGTAATATCTTAAAATGTACTCCAAAAATCAAGGATAATCAGTTTTCTTGTGCTTGTATTAAAGGTGACTTCAGAGAAAGGCAGTGTGTGTTTGGATCACTACTAAAATAAGCCCAATTGAAGTTATTCTTTAATAAGTAGTTTATACACGTTTGGTAAAAAAAAAAAAAGCACTTGTAACCATTTGGAAAAAAAAATTAAAGTGTTTGTATTTGTTGTAATTACTAAACGAGCCCTAATACTATTTATAATTGAGTGATAAAATTAATAAATTTGGGCAATATATGTAATTTTGTAAAGATTTATTAATGATACAAGTTGTTCCTATTATTTTAGAAGTGAGCTTTGCAAAAGTAATGGGGTTAAGTAATGGTAATGAGTTTACTCCTTAAAAAACAGTTTTGAAATGCTTAAATGTGGACGTGATTTTTAGAGATGTTTCACAAACACAAATACAAGCATTTTCAAGTAGAGCATCCAAACGTGCTCGTAATTTCAACAATAAGCATGACAAAAACACATAATTTTGCTTGTATCAGTTAATACAAAATGTGATTTATAAGACCACAAAATCTTTATGTTTAAAAAAGGGGTAAAATTCCGTTTGATTCATAAGCTTGCTTTCTTTTTTTTCTTTTTTAGTTACTTTTTACAATGTCAAAAGCAAAAGGAAACATACCCTCATTGTTGCTTGCCAACCACGTGGCATGGCATTTTCAGCATGAATCTCATGACATGAAGGGCATTTAGTGCAATAGGCTCTGTCCTTTGGAATTCAACAAGTTCTTTCATCACCATGTATCAATCTGGAGGGAGTGGCATTGTTTTTTTTCACCTTTCACCATTGTTCGGATCAAGCTGTAAAATCATTAGAATCACCTCAAACAATTTCAATCAAGCTCGTATGATTTAGTGATAATACTTTCAGGTACATATCCACGTCCTTTTAGTTCAACTGACAGAAGCTCTAGCATTGCATATATACACTCTGTGTCAAGATGAGATTTATCACCAGCCACAAATTTGTGACTATCACAATCTATCTCAATTGAACTAAATCCTGGCATCTTCTGTATCCCTAATGCCTTCATTTTCTTCCTAACCTTGCCTGCTCCATCCCACCTACCAGACGCCGCATATATATTGGCAAGGAGCACATAGTTAGAATCAACTCCAGGATCCAACTTAAACAGATACTCCATTAATCTTTCAGCTAAGCTCACATTGCCCTGAGTTCTACAAGCGGCTAGCAATGATCCGAGCACAACTTCATTCGGCTTCATTGGCATGCTTTTTATTACATTTAATGCATCTTCCAACCTCCCTGAACGACTGTAAAGATCCACTAAGCATCCATAATGCTCGATTCTATAGGCAATTCCATGAACCCTTTTCATGTTATGGAATAACTGGAGCCCCTCATCAATCAGTCCCGCATGACTACATGCAGTAAGAGCTCCAGTGAAACTGACACCGTCAGGCTTGAATCCTTTCTTAAGCATCAAGTCAAAAAATTTCAATGCTTCCTCAGCATTACCATTAACAGCTAAGCCCACAATGATTGAGTTCCATGATACTACAGTCCTGTTGGTCATTTTCTCGAATACTTGTTGGGCACAGTCAATACAACCACATCTAGAATACATATCTATCATTGAGTTGCAAATCTTAATATTGTCCTCAAGCCTAAAATTCATGACAAGCCGATTCATCCATAAACCCAAACCAAGAGTACCCAAATCAGCACAAGCAGATAACACAGCAATTATTGTCACATAATCAGGTTCCACACCAGAGAGTTGCATTTCACGAAACCACGCCAAGGCTTGCTCAAACTGACCCCTTTTGACAAACCCACTAATTAAAGCTGTCCAAGACACTGCATCTCTTTCAGGCATTTGTTCAAACAGTTCAATGGCATCATCAATTTCCCCATTTCTCATAAACCCATCAATCATCGTATTCCATGACACCTTATTCTTCACAGATAGCTCATCAAAAACCAACCTAGCATCCCCCACATTGCCGCATTTGGCATACATACCAATCAGAGCTGTACCCATAATCACGTTGTTTGTATCCAAACCCAATTTACGAGCATAAGCATGAATTGAAGACCCAAAAAGGACTTTATCAGCACAACTTGATAGAAAGGTAACAAAAGTAACATGGTTAGGCTCAACGCCGGCTAGTCTCATTTGAGTAAAGAGCGTGACAGCTTCAGCTAATTGGCCATTGCGACAGTGTCCAGCTATGGAAGCGGTCCATGAAATAGTAGGGTCCAGAGAATTATGAGACTGTTTTAGGGAAATGGAGCGATTCTTGTAGAGAGGAAGTGGGGGAACGGGTGTGGGAATTTGGGAGAATTGGGTCGGAAGTGGCCCGACGTTCGCCGAAACATTCATGATTTATTTGACATAAAAGAAGGGATTTTGTGTATAAGATGCATATCCAATATAATAATTTAGGAAAAGGCTTAACTGAAATTTAATTTAAAAAGAAAAAGGCAAAATCTAACTTTAAACTTAAAATCAAAATTTTTAGAAAAAAAAAAAAAAAATACGTAAACTCAACATAATTGTTATAAACATAAAAAAACATTAACATCTTATAAATTTATAATTAATTTTAAATACATAAATCTCTTTTATCATATCATATATTAAAAATTTTATTTTAAAAAATAAAAAATAATTTATTTTATAATAAAATAAATATAAATTTATATGTATATTTAAAATGATATGCTATTTTTTTTGATAATTTATACATAATATAATACATTATTATTATTAATAATAAATATAATTACAATTATATTTAATAAATAATTATAATATTAATTATAATTATGATATAAAAAATAATATTTATAAAAATAATTAAATTATTAAAAAAATTGTGAAGCCTCTCAATCCAACTTTCTACGAGATACAATATAGAACATTATATCACAAATTTTGCATTAAAATATATCTTATATAATATTATTATAATTATTTTTATTATTAATATAATAAAATATATTTAATTAATTATATTTTAATACTTAAATAAAATTATTGTTAATAAATATTTATTGTCCTAGTAATAATTAAAATTATAATAATATTAGAGATATATGTTACAATGTAATCTATTTTTTAATTTTTACAAATATCCTATGATATTAATTAAATATCACAATACATTATGATTTTCGTTTTTTATAACTTCAAAAATTATTATAAAATTGTTTGATTAGAGACAATAATCGAAACAATAAAAAGAATAAATAATGAAAAATAATATATGTATTTTATAATATAAATCAAAATAATAATAATAATTAAATTTTTATCTCATATTAATAAATATATAATTTATTTATATTTAAAAATTATAAATTAGTAAAGTTTTTAATAATATAAAATTTTATAATTATTATTTTAAATTACTTATAATAAATTTTTGATAATTTATTTGTTATAAAAAATTATATATTTTTTATTATATAAATATAAAAACAAATTTATAATAAAAATAAATTATTATTTATTAAAAGTTAGTGAATAAGTATATTATTTTTTGTTTTTTTTAGAAAATAAGGAGAGATAGAAAAGTAGACGAAATTTTTTATGGTAAATTGTTTAATAAGTTAGATTTTATATATTTTTAAACTAAATCACATTTAAACCTATTTTTATAATATTATATGAGATATGATTCTTATAGAAAAAATCCTATAAAACATGATTTTAAAATTATTGCTATGAGATAAAAGCTATTACGAAATTACTATTCTTATAACATTTACAATAATATTAAATAAAATTTAAAATTAAATTAATAAAAAATATTTGAACCAAACTTCTTTTCTTAGTACAAAAATAAATACACTTATGTCGGTATTATTTTAATAGGTATTATAAATACATGGTTTTTTTTTAATTCTTTCTCTCTAAACACTTAAGTATACAAAGTTTAATTAGTATACAATTTAGCTCACTTGTTTTGAAGCAAACCTCGACTTAGTATACAGAGTTTTCTCTGCATTCTAAGCAAAGTTTGATCCCTCATGCTTGTCAGAAACAAGTCAAGAATGTTGTATGAAAATGATTGAATGATTTGGTCTTATGATTTCTTTCTATTTATAGACATTACAAAATACAACAAACTTACAAAATACATCAAAGCTGTCTATGAACAGCTATGGATAGCTGTTTATGGACAGTTTGTGGACAACCATGGATTGTTGTCTATAGACAGCTGTTTATGGACAACTATTTACAACTAAATAGACTATGGACAGTAGCTGTGTACAACTAAATGAATATGAACAACAAATTACAGCAAAACTGTTATGGACAACTAAGCTGTCAATGGAACACAACAAAGCTGTTATGGACAGCTAAGCTGTCCATTGACAACCTCCCTCAAATTGATGTGGATTGATCAATAAGCATCAATTTGTGACTTAGGAAGCAATGTCGATGACGAGTAAGAGACTTGGTGAAGATATCAGTAATTTATAGTTCAGTAGAAATATGTGGAAGAGTGATAACACGAGCTTCAAAGGCTTCACAGATAGAGTGATAGTCGACTTCAATATGCTTTGTGCGCTCATGATAAACAGGATTGGCCGTAATCTGAATAACACTTGTATTATGGGCATATAAAGGTGTAGGATCGGTCTCAGAGAAGTCTAACTCATCTAGCAAACCTCGAAGCCAAATAATTTCGGAACAAGAAAGAGACATTGCTCGATACTCAGATTCTGTAGATGACTTAGAAACTCTGTCTTGTTTCTTACTCTTCCAGGAGATCAATGCATCACCTAAAAACATGCACCAACCAGTGATGGAATGATGTGTATCAGCACAGCCAACCCAATCAGCATCGATATAAGCAACAAGACGAAGAGAATTGCCCGAAGGAAAGAATAAGCCACAGGTAGAAGTGCCATGAACATAGCGTATGATCCGACGGACAGCAACCAGATGAAGATGACAAGGAGCTTGAAGAAATTGGCTGACTTGTTGTACAACAAAAGAAATATCTGGTCTAGTGATGGTAAGATAGACAAGGCTACCTACCAATTTCTGATATAAGTTGGGATCAACAAGTGAGTCACCTTACTCTTTGCGAAACTTGATATTTAATTCCATGAGAGTATCAACAGAGGTAGCTTCTTGTAGTTTAGCTGTATTCACCAAATCACTAGCATATTTATGTTGATTGAGGGAAATACCAGTGGGGATACGATGCACCTCAAGACCAAGAAAATATGTAACAGACCCAAAATCCTTCATATGAAAATATTGTGAGAGATGGGTCTTGAGCTGGACAAGTAAAGTAGAATCAGAACCAGTGATCACAATATCATCAACATAAACCAAAAGAAAAACAATGCCTATGTCTGATTTTCGAAGAAACAATGAAGTGTCATACTTGCTCTGCATGAAATAAAATTGTAATAAAGTGGTTTGAAATTTTTCAAACCACGCCCCGTGGAGCTTGTTTAAGACCATAAAGAGAACGATGAAGTTTACACACATTGGATGTCGGAGAGGAAAACAACCTTGAAGGTGGCTTCATATAAATACATTCTTTAAGATCTCCATGAAGGAAAGCATTCTTAACATCCATTTGATGTAGTGGCCAATCATTGGAAGTAGCAAGATCTATTATCGTTCGAACAGTAGTCATTTTAGCCACATGAGCAAAGGTCTTCTCATAATTAACACCATATTCCTATTTGCTCTCAAGGACAACAAACCGAGCTTTATAACGATCCAAACTTCCATCAGAGCGAACCTTGACTGAGTAAACCCATTTACAACCTAGAGGAACTATAGTGGAAGGACAAGACTCAATGTCCCAGGTGTGATTGGCCTCAAGAGCAGCAATTTCTTCCTGCATAGCTTGGCACCAACAATCATGCTTGACAGCATGTGAGTAGCATGTGAAAATATCAAAATTGGGCAATGTAGTAGTAAGAGCTGAAATAAAATTGTCAAAAGAAAAACCATACCTATCAGGGGGTATAGACACTCAAGAAGAGCAACGTACCAGAGGCTCTAGAGGTGTTGCAACTGACTGACTTTGGTGGATGTTAGGATCAGATATCAGGTGAGCCACCGGAAGAGATTGTGGGCAGGATTGTCTTGTATATACCATTCCTGGTTTGAAGCGAGAACTATTTTGAGAAAGAGCTAAGAACTGGTGCTCAAAGGAGGGAAGGACTACAGTAGAAGAAGAGGGCACAAAAGACACAAGAAAAAAATATTGATTTTCAAAGAAAATAACATTCCTAGAAACACGTGTACGATATAATGTATGATCATAGCAAACAAATCCCTTTTGATACACATTATATCCTAAAAATGCACATCTAACAGATTGAGCAGATAATTTATTTCGCTCATGAGGTGGTAAATGAACAAAACATACACAACCAAAGATACGAAGATTATTATAATTAGGTTGCTTAGTAAACAAACGAAAATAGGGAGATTCCATGTGCAAAACTTCGAAAGGTAAACGATTAATCAAGTGAGTAGCAGTCTTTAGAGCCTCAACCCAGAACATGGATGGAATAGAAGATTATAACAAGAGAGTACGTATCATATCAAGAAGATGATGATTTTTGCGTTCAACTACTCCATTTTGTTGAGGAGTAGCAGGACATGAACGTTGATGGATGATACCTTTAGAAACAAGTCAAGAATGTTGTATGAAAATGACCGAATGATTTGGTCTTATGATTTCTTTCTATTTATAGACTTTACAAAATACAACAAACCTACAAAATACATCAAAGCTGTCTATGAAAAGCTGTGGACAGTTGTGGAAAGCTGTTTATGGACAGTTTGTGGACAACCATGGATTGCTATCTATAGACAGCTATGGATAACTATTTATGGACAACTATTTACAACTAAATAGACTATGGACAACAATTGTGTACAACTAAATGAATATGGACAACAAATTACAACAAAACTGTTATGGATAGCTAAACTATCAATGGAACACAACAAAACTGTTATGGACAACTAAGCTGTCCATTGACAACGCTACCAAGAGACCTAACACTAAATTTTAATTAACAAAAACTCAAAGAAGACGTGCACCAAACAAAAATGTCAACAACTTCTTGTTTGTTGGAGTGTAGCAGCCTCTGATTAATTTACAGTCTCAGAGGATACTTGCATATTTATATTTGTACATATGGTATTGTGTTTTTATATAGAGCTCGTATCCGAGTTTTACATCCGCAAGGCTGCTTAAGCCAAATGTTTAAATTTCATTGAGAAGTTAGGTTGCTCTTGAAGTGAGTGAAAGAATAGTAGAGACCATAAGTTTGTAATCAATTGGCTTTGTTAGATAAGCATCCATCCCCACTTCTAAGCACTTCACTTCATCTGATGACACTGCATGAGCTGTTAAAGAAACAATGGGAATGTGTAAATCAGTTCCATCTTCTGAATTCCTTTATTGCTTTTATTGCTTCATAACCATCCATCTTTGGCATCTGAGTTGGAAAAAAAAGTTATTGTAAATCCTGGACACATAGAGGGAGAAAAAAAATAAAAAATTTAGGTGCAATCATATTTGAAAAATTCATCAAATAAAAAAAATATCTTTTGGTTAGAGATTTACATAGCTAATTTTTAGCCGCATAAGTGATAGGCAATATTTTTGCCTTAGAGACATACACCGAAGAAGAGAAGCAAAACAAAGCCAAATGAACAATTTCTTTCAATGAAAAATAGTATTGTGTGTAAGAGAATGAAAGATAATATTTTAGAAAAATATTTAGGATATTTTTCTAAAATGAGGGTGACAAAATAATGAATTTGGGAAACACTTGTGTGTCACTATTTTGAGTTTATCTCAATTTATTGTATTTTTTCTCATTTTATACCCATTAATTTTATTAGTACAAAAAATATATTTCGGAGTTTGTCGCGTAGATATAGCCTAAATTAATGGATTAATAACGTTAAATTACCGGTGTTATTATTTTACTCTATTGAATTTATTTTATTTTTATTCGTTGTGTCTCAACATCAGAGTTGGTATAGTAAAATTCTTAGTATGCTTTGTGGTTACAGCATAAACTAACTTGCCACATGAGAAAATATTTTATTAAATCCATGGCGTATTTGTTTGTAAAAAAAAACACATCGAAAAAAATGTCAAGCCATAAGGTGGATATTGAGAAATTTAATGACAATACTAATTTCTCTTTATGGAAAAGAAGGATGAATGATGTTCTCATTCAACAAAAGGTCTTTAAGGCATTGCAACCAGTATAATTCATCTAAATCTCTTAGACAATGTCTTGCAAAATATTGAATCAAAAAATTACAATACTGCAAAAGAAACATGAGAGACTCTAGAAAACGTGTACATGTCAAAGAACCTTGCCAATAAGTTTTATTTGTGGAATGAGCTATATTAGATGAGGAAGGAAGATAATATGAGCATGATGCAGCACGTTAGCGAATTCAACAACAAACTTTCTCACTTAGCAAGATTCAATGTGAGTTTCAACGATGAATAGAAAGTTGTGATGTTGCTAGCATCACTACCTTTATCATATAATCATCTCACAACAACTCTAACCTATGCGAAAGATAAGATGGAGTTTGAATTTGTTATAAAAGCCCTATTGTCATATGAGAAATAGAACAAGGAAAGAAATTCATAAGCATAAGCCTTTATCACAGAATCTAAAGGAAGGAGACAATACAAAGAACAGATCCCATAGGCAAGAGCAGAGGCAAATCAAACAAATATGCCAATGTTGAATGTCGTCGCTGTAAGAGGAAGGGTCACATCAAGAAATTTTACCTGGTGTTCAACAAGGAATAGGAAACGAACAAACACGAGACCAACTGAGTGATTGATAGTGGTGCTACAATTCACACTACATCGTGTAGAAATTTTTTCTCATCATACACCTAGAAGTTTTGGTGTTGTTAGAATGGGAAAGGAAGGCATGTCAAAGGTTGTTAGCAGATGAGATGTTTGCTTGGAAACATAGAATGAAACTAGATTATTTCTGAAGGATGTCATGCATATTTCAATTATGTGCCCGAATTTGATCTTTGTACGCAAACATGCAAATGAAAGATATTGCAGCTCCTTCATTTATGACAAATGAAAACCTATAAAAGGCTCATTAGTAGTGACTAGAGGTGAGAAACATACAACTCTGTATATAATGCAAGCAAAGCTTTCCACTGACATAGTAAATTTCGTGGAGAAAGATAGTGCAACTAAATTATGGCATAAAAGACTCAGTCATATGGGTGAAAAGGTATGACAAGTATAGTCAGGAAGAAGATATTGCCTATAATGGATGATGTACTTTTAGAGAAATGTATTAATTGTCTAGCAAGAAAGAAAAATAGAGTTTCTTTCAAAAGTTTTCCTCCTTCCAGAATGAATAATATTTTAGATATGATTTATTCATATTTGTGTGGACTAATGCCAAAGTCACTTGGTGGTGCTCAATACTTTGTGACTTTCATTGATGATCATTTAAGAAAGATATGAATATATCCTCTGAAGACAAAGGATCAAATGCTAGATGTCTTCAAAGAATTTCATGCCTCATTTAAGAGACAGCTGTGAAAAAGTTGAAGTGCATTCAGATAGACAATGGTGGAGAATACACATGATCTTTTCATGCTTATTGTAAAAATCATGATATTCAACATCAGATGACACCTCCAAAGACACCGCAGTTGAATGACTTAGTTGAGAGGATGAACAAAACTTTGATGGAGAGAGCCAAATGTATACTATTAAATGCAAAGTTGCCTAAAACTTTATGGAGTGAAGCCATACTCATAGTTTCATATGTGTTGAATCTTTCACCATGTACTCCTCTTAAAATGGATGTTATGGATAAAGTATGGTGAGGAAAGAATGTTTCCTATGATCATCTGCAGGTGTTTTTATGCAAAGCATTTGTTCATATCCCTAAGGATGAGAGATTTAAACTTGATGCTAAGACAAGACAATATTATTTTATTGGCTATGGTAAAGATCAATTTGGTTATAGATTTTATAATCCGATTGCAAAGAGACTCGTTAGGAGCTGTGATATTGTATTTGTTGAAGATGAGACCATTAAAGATATTTTCAAAATGAAGAAGGATGTTCCTAATTCCAATGGTGACTCATTAGATTTGGAATTAATTCCTTCAACATCAGTGCCAAGTCAAGTTGGAGATGAAGACTAGGTTTATCTATCTGATGAAGATGATGCTCTCATAGAAGTTGTTTCTAATGACGAGAGAGATGATGATGTTTATTAATGAGCAAAACCTGCATTATTGATCCTGCAAATACTTTGGTTTTATATTTATAAAAATCTCTCAAGTGCACGAATCATTTTATAGAAAATGACAAATATACTCTCAAGGTCGATCTAAGGAAGAATATATGTAGTTTTTAATTTATTATTATTCAAACTTTTAAAAATGAAATTAAATCTTAAACATTCTATCATGATAGTTTGAGTTTTGTGTGTTTTCTAATCTAATAACATAAAAATAAACATAGATATGGATTCAATAAACATTTATACAAATTTTATCATTTATAATAATGGAGTATTTATGAAACTAAGTTAATCATGTTTGCTCATATTATTTAGGTTATCAAAAATATTTATTGATTCTTTTTTTATATAAATACCACATTTGGTAAGGTTAGATATTTTTTATTAATTAAACAAATCAATTAACACCTATGGATGAGATCGATAATCAACTCGGTTAATTAAAGTAATTCCTTTTTTCTAAGAGATTAAAAACAAACCATTTAAATTCTACCTTTGATAGAGTTAGACAGTTTAAACTTTATTCATGGTGTCCAAATTAAATTTAAGAATCTAATTATCCGAGTATTAATTTTCAAGTTTTAAAATCATTATTGAAAATATGTTGTCAATACACTTTCAAATAATAATTATTATAAAAACTTTTGAAATAGAGTTTCACTCTAACTACCTGGCGATTGTACCAACAAATAAAAAAGTACTACTCTAAATCAGATCGGATAACTAAACCTTAAAATCTAATTTTCAGATTTAAGTTTGTAATGAAAAATAATATATCTCTCTCTAACATCCTTAATATAAAATCTTAAATAAAAACAAAATCAATTTATTTTATAAATATTTTTATCTATTTAATATTTCGCAAGCATAACAACGTTATTATTATATCATTTTTACAAACATCCAGTCATATTAAATTTAATCACAGATAAATTAAATATAACATATAAGAATAAAACATAAAAATAACTGTAAAAAATAAGAATCCTTACAAAACCTTGATGCTAATTTCATTTCTGGAAAACCTACAAACGGATTTGCATTTAAGTTTATTAAATCAAAAAGTTATAAATTTACAAAAAATAGTTAGTTCTAATAAAAGATCATTAAAATTAAAAACTAAGAAATAGAGAGAAAGAAAGAGATAAGATGTTTTTGAGATGTGATTTGTGTAATGAGAGAGATGGAGTATTTATAGGTGAGAAAAGGGTAAAAAAGTGAGAAAAATGATAAAAAATGATAAAAAATGCGTAATAGGCAGACGCAGATGCATTCGCAAAAAGGAGAGACGTTAACGTTTAAAGTCAGTTCAATACGTGAGTCGACTTTAAAATCTTAAATCATAGTATTGAAAGTCATTTCACCAAACAACTTTAAAACTCTGTTTTGACATAGTGAACGTATTTACTCAAGGAAAATAAAGGGTGAAAACAAATAAATTTCTTTTAAGACAGAGTAATTTGCTTCCCCTTTAAGATTAATAACTGTACCTGCAAGATCCAAGACAGTCTCGACATTGTGGTTAATGCGCTGCACAGAAAACATGTCAACAAGTCCTTCAAGTTCTCGTCCCAACTCAAATTCAGCTTCTTCTAACACCAGTTTTCCAGATTCACCTACATGATACATTTCAGATAGGATTCCTTTCTTAGTTAGCTGTGCAATATAATGAAGCTATTTAATATATAGCTGCTTCTTAAATCTTCAAATGTTCTTGCTGAATATGATCTATATTATATATATTCTAGCCAGATACTTAGAGTTATAAATTTTTTAATACATATTCGAGTTTTTTAATGACACCTATTTTCTCAAATTTTTGTAAGTTTTTACCGAATTATTGTTAGGAGAATCACAATTTCAATTCGAACTTAATTAAGCTCTAAACAGCGGAATTAAACCTATTCTCCTTCTTTGTGTGAATCTTTTAGGAAACAAATAAATAGAGCTCAAAATCAAATATGCACAAAATCAACACAACCAATTTACGTGGAAAAACCTTCCCGGTATAGGAAGGAAACAACCACGGCACTCCTCTCCAAAACTTCCACTATCAAGAAACAATTGTACAACAATTCTCTCTAGGTAAAACTAGAGGCAAGCAATCAACAACATCATCAAGAATACACTTCTTGGAAACTAACAATTATTTCAAGAAAATGGAGAAATCTAACCAAATTCGTAGTCACTGTTCACTGCTCAGAATTTGTCAAACCGGTGAGCCAAATCCAAATCCCACCGCACAGATTAAAGAGTCTTGAGTCGTGAACCTGTCCGCAAAATTTCAGCTTAATCGGACCACAAACGGCCTTCGATCGGAGCACTTGATGAAGACTGACTAGAGAGGGAAAAACTGCTCAGTTTTTCTGCAAACTGCTGCAATTCTAAAAACTGCAGAATCCACACACAACAAACCCTAAATGGGTTTATTAATTAAGGCAATGAAATGACATAATTGCCCCTTCTTACTCCATGGGCTTTTAAGCCACATGGGCTTCTCTTGGGCTCCTCCAAATCAAGAGGAAAACCCAACAAATCTCCCCCTTTTCCGATTAGATGGAGGGATCCGCCATACCGGCTATTGAACAACAAACTTCAAGTTTTTCTCTTGACACTTCTTTTGTCAGCATGTCAGATCCATTCTCATCAGTATGGATTTTCTCAAGTTCAAGCAACTTATTGTTAAGAGTATCCCTTATCCAATGATACCTCATATCAATATGCTTTGATCTTGAGTGAAATGCCGAGTTCTTCGCTAGGTGAATAGAACTCTGATTATCGCAGAATAGCACATATTTTTGCTGCTTGAAACCAAGTTCTCTCAAGAACTGTTTCATCCACAACAACTCTTTACAAGCTTCCGTTGCTGCAATAAACTCCGCCTCTGCTGTAGAAAGTGCAACACACTTTTGCAATCTTGACTGCCAAGAAACTGCTCCACCAGAGAAAGTAATTAGATAACCTGAAGTAGACTTACGAGAATCTTCATCTCTTGCCAAATCTGAATCAGTGTATCCAACTAACACTGGTTTTCCACTTCCAAAGCTAAGTGTTAACTTGGAAGTACCTCGAAGATATCTCATAATCCACTTTACTGCATCCCAATGCTCTCTTCCTGGATTCGAAAGAAAACGACTAACAACTCCAACTGCATGAGCTATGTTTGGCCTCGTACACACCATTGCATACATTAAGCTTCCTACTGCTGAGGCATATGGAACATTTTCCATATCTTCCTTCTCTTTATCTGTTGAAGGGCCTTGACTCGATCTCAACTTAAAGTGATTAGATAAAGGAGAAGAAACCACTTTAGCTTTATCCATATGAAATCTTTCAAGTACCTTGTTGATGTACCGTTCCTGTGACATGTACAACTTCTTTCTTTTCTTGTCTCGACAAATTCGAATACCAAGAATTTGTTTTGCTGGCCCCAAGTCCTTCATGGCAAAGGACTTACTCAACTGCTTCTTCAAATTATCAATCCTTGAAGAATTTCTACCAACAATCAACATGTCATCAACATAGAGCAATAAAATGATAAAATCATCATCAGAGAATTTCTGCACAAAAACACAATGATCAGAAGTAGTCTTCTTGTAACCATGCTCCCTCATAACTGACTCAAACTTCTTATACCATTGTCTAGGTGCTTGCTTCAACCCGTAGAGGCTTTTCTTTAACCGACATACGTAATCCTCTTTTCCTTTAACCTCAAAACCCTCTGGCTGCTCCATATAAATCTCTTCCTCCAACTCACCATGAAGAAAGGCAGTTTTCACATCCATTTGCTCAATTTCTAAATCCAAGCTTGCTGCTAGACCTAGAACAACACGTATGGAAGACATCTTCACAACAGGAGAGAAAATATCATCAAAATCAATACCTTTTCTCTGACTGAATCCCTTGACGACCAGTCTAGCTTTGTATCGTGGTTGTGAATTGTGTTCTTCTTGCTTCACCCTGTAGACCCACTTGTTCTTCAAAGCTCTCTTACCCTTAGGCAACTTTACCAGCTCAAACGTGTGATTGTCATACAGTGACTGCATCTCATCTTCCATAGCACCAACCCAGTGTGCTCTGTTTCCATCTTCCATCGCTTCTGCATAACATTGAGGTTCTCCCTCATCTGTCAATAGCACATACTCATTTGTATCATACCGTGTGGAAGGACGTCGGTCTCTGGTAGACCTCCTGGGTGGAATTTCTGGTTCTGGCAACTGATCAGTAGTTTGGTGATCTGTTTCAGCTTGCATATCTGCATCATCTAAACCATGTTGGTCATCTTGAACATTTTGTTCCATCTGTACTGATAAAGGAACCGGATCTAGGTCAATCAAATCATCGCTATACTGATGGACTCCTTTTTCTATCTTCTCAACATCTTGTATAGTTTGATCTTCTATAAACACAACATCACGACTCCTTACCAGTTTCTTCTCAACTGGATCATAAAATCTGTAGCCAAATTCATCCAGACCATAACCAACAAAGATACACTGTCGTGTCTTCACATCGAGCTTAGATCTCTCATCTTTTGGTATATGCACAAATGCCTTGCAACCAAAAACGCGAAGATGATCATAAGAAACATCTTTGCCAGTCCAAACTCTGTTTGGTACATCAAACTGAAGAGGAACACATGGTGTGAGATTAAGAACATGTACAACTGTATTCAAAGCCTCACCCCAGAAAGATCTTGGCAACTGAGCCTGCGAAAGAAGACATCTTACTCTTTCAACCAATGTTCTGTTCATTCTCTCAGCCAACCCATTTAACTGAGGAGTCTTAGGAGGTGTCTTTTGATGTCGAATTCCCTGATGCTTACAATACTCATCAAAAGGACCTGAATACTCTCCCCCATTATCTGTTCTGATGCACCGCAATTTCTTCCTAGTTTGTCTCTCAACTAAGGCTTGAAACTGTTTAAACACATCTAATACTTTATCTTTGCTCTTCAAAGTGTACACCCATAACTTTCTTGAACAATCATCTATGAAGGTTACAAAATAACTGGCACCACCCAAAGTTTTTGTCTTCATAGGACCACATACATCTGAATGTACCAAATCAAGTATGTATTGTTTTCTTGAAGGAGGGGAACTTTTGAAAGAAACTCTATTTTGCTTCCCTGCCAAACAATGAGTACATCTTCTTAAACAAACATCATTCATTCCAGAAAGAAGATTCTTTTTAGTCAATACTGCCAAGCCTTTCTCACTCATGTGAGCAAGTCTCTTATGCCACAATTCTGATGTGAGCTCATCCGTCACAGCATTAATAACACCTTTAAAGAGTCTCGCCTGTAGTATATATAAACTGGAATGCTTGTTCCCACGAGCAACAACCATAGCACCTTTAGTAAGTTTCCATTGACCATTACTAAAGGTATTGCAATATCCTTCATCATCAAGTTTACCAGCAGAGATCAAGTTCAAACGAATTTCAGGAATATGTTTTACCCCTCTAAGAAGTAGCCTCATGCCATTATTCATCTCCAAACACACATCTCCATTACCAATGACTTTAACCAAGCCATCATTACCCAACTTCACTGTCCCAAAGTCACCTGCTGTATAGGATGTAAAGAAGTCCTCTCGAGACGTAGCATGAATGGAGGCTCCACTATCAATAACCCAACTGACCTCGTGACATGCAACATTGACAACATCTTCATTATAAACAACGAGAAAGTCTTCTGAACTAGCGGTGGCAACTCGATCATTTTCCTTGCCAACATCACCATCTTGTTCTTTGTCTTTCTTCTTGTTATCCCGCTTCAACTGTCTACAATATTTCTTGATGTGCCCTTTCATGCCACAGTGATGACACTCAATATTAGAAAACTTGTTGGACTGGCTTCTTCCTTTTTCTTTGTTCTTGAAACCTCTGCTTTTACTCCTCCCTCTTCTTTCTGTAACCAAAATCTCTGACTGCTGAGAAGACCCATGTGACTTTCTTCTCATTTCTTCATTCAAAACACTACTCTTAGCCAGATCCATATTGATTACACCATTTGGAGCTGAGTTACTTAATGACATTCTAAATGTTTCCCAAGAGTCCGGCAACGTACCCAATAAACACAATCCCTGAATCTCATCATCAAACTTGATACCCATTCGAGCTAACTGATTGATTATTCCTTGGAACGTATTCAAGTGATCTGTCAACGGAGTTCCATCTTGGTACCTTAAAGCCATCAACTGCTTTATAAGAAACATTTTATTATTTCCTGTTTTCCGAGCATACAACTCTTCAAGTTTATTCCATAATGACCGTGCATGTATTTCTCCACTAATATGGTTCAAAACATTATCATCTACCCACTGCCTTATATACCCACAGACTTGTCGATGTAACAAAGTCCATTCTTCTTCAGACAATTTTTCTGGCTTTTCAGAGGCAAACACCGGTAAATGAAATTGTTTCACATAAAGGAGATCTTCCATTTTCCCTTTCCAAGTGTGATAATTAGAACCATTCAAAGTAATCATTCTACTCAAATTTGCTTCCATTATTCAACACAAGAAATTCAACAATAATAACCACAGCTCTGATACCACTTTGTTAGGAGAATCACAATTTCAATTCGAACTTAATTAAGCTCTAAACAGCGGAATTAAACCTATTCTCCTTCTTTGTGTGAATCTTTTAGGAAACAAATAAATAGAGCTCAAAATCAAATATGCACAAAATCAACACAACCAATTTACGTGGAAAAACCTTCCCGGTATAGGAAGGAAACAACCACGGCACTCCTCTCCAAAACTTCCACTATCAAGAAACAATTGTACAACAATTCTCTCTAGGTAAAACTAGAGGCAAGCAATCAACAACATCATCAAGAATACACTTCTTGGAAACTAACAATTATTTCAAGAAAATGGAGAAATCTAACCAAATTCGTAGTCACTGTTCACTGCTCAGAATTTGTCAAACCGGTGAGCCAAATCCAAATCCCACCGCACAGATTAAAGAGTCTTGAGTCGTGAACCTGTCCGCAAAATTTCAGCTTAATCGGACCACAAACGGCCTTCGATCGGAGCACTTGATGAAGACTGACTGGAGAGGGAAAAACTGCTCAGTTTTTCTGCAAACTGCTGCAATTCTAAAAACTGCAGAATCCACACACAACAAACCCTAAATGGGTTTATTAATTAAGGCAATGAAATGACATAATTGCCCCTTCTTACTCCATGGGCTTTTAAGCCACATGGGCTTCTCTTGGGCTCCTCCAAATCAAGAGGAAAACCCAACAATTATAGTGTTCGAGTATCATGTCCATGCCATGTTACTTAAGCACGAATATTAATTTTACCAAAAATAAAGAGTCCAAGTAATATAGATATAATTAAGGATCTGTTTGCTTGCACTTATACTAAAAGTAGTTTCCATCAAAAGTAATTTAAGAGGAAAGCAAATTTAGGAAAAAGCAAAAACATGTGCTTTTTGACCATGAAAGAGTTATGGAAAAAAATTTAATGTTTGATTTAAAAGCATTTGTTTGCTTTCATATGCATTTTTACGAGGTCTCACTATCAGATACTAACTAAACATAAAAGCACTCATCTATAAGTTTTCAGCTGACATAGGTTTGTCCTCTGGTCAGCGTACAATTTTAATGTGTTTTTCCCCTTCTTATTGTTTGGTATGTTGTAGAAACTATCTTTTGTTACTTAAGATGGTTACTTCTTGTTGATCTTGAGAGGAATACCAATACTAATATAAATCAGGTGAAGAAGTGTGACAATTGACAAATGATAAGCTTGTCTTTGTAGATTACCTTGCTTAGATCAAGTATGTTATTAAGAAGCCGAAAGAGAGCTGTCGAACATTTTCTAATCTGAGTGAATGTTGCATTGCATACTGTTCACTTGTCAAGCAGTCGTCACCTACCAGAATGTCAAGTAATCCAATCACAGCAGCCATTGGTGTCCTCAGTTCATGACTGCAACGCAACAAAGGTAATTACAAGCTCTCTCTCTCTCTCTTTCTGTCTCTATATATATTTATCAGTTTACAAGGTTCGTTTGGTTGTCCTTATATTTGAAGTGGTTTAAGACAAATGCTTTGAAATGAAGTAATTTAGGTATAAATGGTTTGAAGAGAATCATTTAGGTGCTTGGCACAAAATCATCAGAGGTGATTCAGAGTGGTAATTAAGTAATTATTGAAAGAAATAGACCACGCATGCAAAACTTGTTTCTACTAAATGTACTAATATTGTTGCTTCTTAAAATCATGAAAGCATTTCTATTGGAATTTCCAAACACAATTAAAAGTGATTTTGCGTGCTTTCAAACCAAACAAGAAGTAGTTTCATACGGGCACGTTAATTACCAACCTACTATATAAGTGGAGAGATTCACTTATATACTCGCTATTTGTCAAAAATCACAATTTTGAGGACATATTAGGAAAAAGTTATGTTTGTGCTAAAAGCTAAAAAGGGACAAAACATGAACTAAGGTTGTTTTATTATCAGATATCAGGAACTGAGATTTAATGCATAGAATAATCAGAATTAGATCAAAGGCTACCATAGGAAGTTTCTTCAGTTTTAGGAAAAATGAGTCTATATAGTATTGTTGTTGTCCCAGTTTGGTATTGTCAACATGAACCTCATAAGTAGGAGGGAATTTATTGCCATAAGCTTTATGTAACTACTCAACTCCTGATCGTATAGTACGATCCTCAGAATCAATAGGCATCATACAGCTCAGGTCTCTTCAATTAGAGGTGGAAAATCGTGTCAATTAACCGTATTCGTGTCATATTATCATTTTTATCTTCTTCTTTTTACACAAAAAATGAGTTTTAGTGGATTGTAATAATATAAAACAATTGTTGATCGATTCTGCCTAGAAACGTTTTCGTGTAATGTCATGTTTGTCTTGGGTTAATGAGTTGTGTCAGGGATTTTCACCCTTACCTGCAATATTGAGTAGTTTACAAGATCAGAATAAATGTAGAACGTGTTGTTACTCCTGTGATCTCTATGGAATGCTTGAACAAAACCATCTCTCTAATTTATTGTGATTGCATTTAGAGCTTTACGACTAACAAATAGTGCTCATGTCACAGCCCTCATTGACTCGTATAACTGCTAAGATTAGAAATTTATTAACAGAACATCAGTCCCACACACTCTGATAAAGTAGGATTTAAACAAAGTAGTAATTATAATAACATTGGCCTATGACCCAACCTCAACTTGTTCTGCTTGGCTTGTGGGATTGTTGTAACTTCTTATTGTTGGGTATAACGGGTATAAATAAAATAAATTCAATAAAATAAAATAATAAGATCAACAATTTAACGCGATTTATCATTTAATTTGAATTAAGTTTATGGGATAAACTCTGAAAAATATTTTTCTTTTACTAATAAAATAAATGGATACAAAGTGATATGCAATACAAAAAATTGGGATAAACTCAAAATAGTATCACACAAATATTTAACAAACTCACTATTTTGTCACTCCTTTTGTAAAAAAAAATCCCAATATTTTTCTAAAATATTCTCTCCTACTCTCTTATACACAACATTATTTTTCTTTAAAGAAAATTGTTCATTTGGTTTTGTTTTGTTTCTCTTTTTTTGGTATGTTGATGTGTCCCTCTAATCCAAAAACATTACCAATTTATAGTCAAAATTGCATATCCCTTATGTGGCTAGAAATTGGCCATATAGTTGGCCAAATTTTAGCCACAAAAATCTTGATGCATTTATCAAATGTGGTTGCACCTAATTTTATTTTGTCAAATGTAGTTGCGCCTAACATTTTTATTTTGTCAAATGTGGTTGCACCTAACATTTTTATTTTCTTCCTCTCACATTTGGAAAGGACCTACAAATCTCCCTCTCCCGACTACATAGAGAGTTTTACCAATCCAGTAGCTAAACGACAGTATTCAAAATTATGTCTTGGAAGAATTTTCCTGAACATGTCTGATCCATTTTCCTTTGTATGGATCTTCTCAAGATGTAGTCGCTTCTTCTCCATTACATTTCTAATCCAGTGATATCTTACATCAATATGTTTTGATATGGAATAAAGGAGACATTCTTTTCAAGGTGGATAGCACTCTGACTATCACAAAATAACTGGGAATTGTCTTGTTGTAAACCAAGTTATTTCAAGAAGTTTTCATCCATATCAATTCTTTACATGCTTCCGTTGCTGCTATAAACTCTGCTTTTGTAGTGGACAGTGCAACATATTTTTGTAACTTTGACAACCATGACACAGTTCCTCTTGCAAATGTAATCAGATAACCTGAAGTTGATTTTCTGGAATCCACATCGCTAGCCATATCTGCATATGTGTATCCAATTAACATAGGTTTTTTATTTCCAAAACATAGGTATATTTTGGAAGAATCTCGAAGATACCTAAAAATCCATTTTATTGCAGCCTAATGTTCCTTTCTAGGATTTGAAAGGAATTTATTCACAACTCTAATTGCATGAGCAATATATGGCCATATACAAACCATGACATACATCAGACTTCCAATTGTTGAAGCATATGGAACCTTTTTTATCTGTTCCTTCTCTTTGTTTGTAGAAGTGTTTTGCTTAGAACTTAGCTAAAAGTGATTAACAAGAGGACAATTAATCGCTTTAGCTTTGTCCATATGAAATCTCTGAACTACTTTCTCTATGTACTTCTCGCGTGACAACTATAATTTCTTGACACCTTTGTCTATAATAGTACTCATGCAAAGAATCTATTTTTCTGGCTCCAAGTCTTTCACGAAAAAAGACTTATTCAACTACTTTTTCAAGTTGTTAATTCTAGAAATATTCTGGCCAACAATCAACATATCAACCACATAGAGTAAAAAAATAATGAAATCATCATCAGAGAACTTCTACACAAAAACACAATGTTTTGAAGTAGTCTTTGTGTAGCCTTGCTCCACCATAATAGACTCAAATTTTTGTACCATTGTCTCAATATCTGTTTTAAGCCATAGAGAATTTCTTCAATTTGTAAACATAATCCATGTAGAGGATTTCTTCAATTTACGAACGATTCATCGGATTGAACCAATTATAGGAAAAACTGACAATGTTTTCTTTTTGCCAAGATATAGGAGTTTTTTCACGAATTGTAGTAATCACTTATCGAATTCAATGAATCGATCTAGGAACAAGATCTTAAATTATTCTTCAAGGTCTCAATTAAATTGTTGGATCTTATACAATCAGTATTGACATAAAAATGATTTAAGATAATTGGATCAAAACAAAAAATGAGGATCGAGTTTTACTTATAGCTCTAGTTTATAATCACATAAAATTTTCAATAACCAAAACAATCTTTCCAAATCACTCTACCTTTAGATTGTGTGTGTAAAAGTATGATCAATAGTCACTTTTTATTAAAAATCTAATGCATTATTATATTTAAATTGTTGATATTTATAAAAAATAAGAGATAAAAAATTATTATTTTTTAGTTTAATGGTTAAAATATGATAGTTTAATAAATTATACAATCTATCCTATAACATTATTTGTGATTCTAGCTCACTAATCCACGAATTTTAATATATCCTTTTTTCTTTGTGCAGTGGCCACTACATATATTTAGAACATTAATATTCCAACCTAGTTTTGTTTTAGGCTACCATCAGTATTCCACTAAACTCCACGTTATTCTAATCCCACTGCCAATAGCTATGTACAGGGATAACATATGTAACTAACTTTTCCATAATCTTAACTCATTAGTCGGAGTACTTATTAATTCATTAATCACTCTAATTAATATGAAAATTTATTTGTATATTTTCAATATTTAATGTATAATTTTATTCACATATATTTAATAATATTTCTTCAAAATGAAGTACCAAATGTATGATTTGACTTCCCGATCGATTGAAACTACACAATATATAATTTTAGGTTATTTATAGTTCATTTTTCCTTAATTGAAGATACGCATTATGAATATTGTTTAGATCAATAATAAAATGCAAAAAAAAAATGAAAAAAAGTATGAATTAAAATATGAAGGAATTAAAAAAAAAGAATTTAATTTTAATTATGTTTACTTATATTATTTTCTAATGTACTAAAGCAAACGAACTCATTTCACATTCCCATGAGCATGCATAAAAGTATGTGTGTGATATTTGAAAATAGACTAGGTAGTAAGTGCCTCAAATACCCAAATGATAGATTCTTAAATCGATGATAACATAACCAAATTTGTCGCTCCTTGTTATTAACCGTGTGTTGCATGTGATTGGTTCTTCCTGAACTGAGGCCATCCACATAGTATAACCCTCCTCTCTTAGTACCACGCCTCCTTGGTGAGAATATCATGTAGAAGACAAAAGGTAGAATACATCAATACTACACAGTTAAGATCTGAAGTGACTTGACTTACAGATATTAGTCTGTTTGAAAGAGAGGGTACAAGTAATGTATTAGATAATGATAAAGAAGGAGATAAAGTCACTATTCCAACCCCTATAACTGGATAAGTGACCCCATTGGTATTGGCCATACAGCTCCATCTAGGTTGGGTTGTATTAGAGAAATATTTTGGGTCAAATGTCATATGATATGTAGCTCCAGAGTCGAGAATCCAATCCTCATTATCACTACGAGTAGAGATGTGAAATGTTAATCCTATGAAGATTCGACCTGAGGAATAAGGGATAGTGATGCATTATTGGTAGCCATAACGGCTCTCCCAGTGGTTTCCCGTTTCTTCCGTGCTTAAAGATCATTCCACCATTCTGGATACCCATGTAGTTTGAAGCAGTTTTCATGGGTGTGTTTGGAGTTTCCGCAATGTCCACATTTTATGTCAACAGAAGGTGGATTTCTCATGGATTTCTTGCTACCCAAAAAAGAGTTCCTGGTTTTGGTGGCATAAGATTATGGTGTCCATTGATCCCTTTGAAATCCATAACTGCTCCGGGAGTCATATCTGCACCCGTGATCATCACGGTCTGCCCGACCTCTTCCCTACGGATGAATCCATAGGCTTCTTCTACCGTAGGGAATGGTTTGATTTGAAGCACATCACATCGAGTTTTATCTAATCTGTCATCAAGTCCATCGAGGAAGGTATACACTCAATCTTCTTGTACGATGAAGTTGTATTTTTGTATGTCAGTCGCACACTCTATTGGGTTAGGATGACGAAAATCAATTTCTCGCTATAACCCTTGAAGGTCATTGTAGTATTTTTCAATAGATCCACCCGCCTGCTTCATACAAGTAACTCGACAACAGAGATCATACACTTGAGACGTGTCTATCCCATCATAGTAGGTTGTAGCAGCAAAATCCCAAACCGATTTCGCAGTTGGAAATTAGATAAAATTTGCAATCAAGGAGGGGTCCATCGAATTGATCAACCATCACTTAACAATGGCATTTTCAGTGTGTCATCTCCTGAATGAGGGGTCAATTTCAGCAAGTTGAGAAAAATCTCCATTAATATATCTCAGTTTGTCTTTGCCAGAGATATACATCTCTACCACTTGGGACCACAAGGCATAGTTGGATCCTCCCAACTTGATACTAATGGGAGTAGTCGACGCTTCAGTTAGCAGAGATTGTGAGTCGGTCTGAGCTCTAGTTAGAGCTTCAATCATTTTTGTAGTCAAATCATTCAATATGGAATTGGTGGTTAAATCTCTAGATTCTACCATAAAATCTATCAATTCTATTTTTTTCCTTTTTTTCCGTACACCAGCCAAATATATATAGAATATTTAGAACTGTAACCCTAATTTTTTTCTCTATTCGCGCAGCCCTCTTGTGGAATGACGCTTTTCTGAACCGCTTATGCCATGGGTAAGGGAATTGTAAGTTTCCGTAAGAGAAGGAATAAGACCCACACTCTCTGTGTGAGGTGTGGTCGTCGCAGCTTCCACCTTCAGAAGAGTCGTTGTTCGGCTTGTGCTTTCCCAAATTCGTAATGATCCTCGCAGATTCAAGAGTGGATTCAGAGAGGGCACTTAAGCGCCACCAAGGAACACAAGTAAGAGTCCGTAGTAGAAGAACAATATGTTGTAACATAGGTAAGAGTTCGTAGTAGAAGAACAGTACGACTGCCCACGATGACGGAGAAGAACAGTATGGCTGCCCACAACAGCAAAGAAGAACAGTACGACTGCCCACAACGACAGAGAAGAAAATTACGGCTACCCATAACGGCGGCTAGAATGGTGCGGCTCTAGTCAAACAACCATAATAAACATTGTGAGAGTTCGTAGCATCCAAATGAACACATGTAAACAATCTGTGACCTCAGCGTTGTTTTATCGCTACTATGGTAGACAGAATTGGAACGTAGAGACTGCGATGGCTCCAACGAGTAAACCAGAATGGCCACCCCAGATCAGCCACACCATATCGGCCAAACCAGCCAAACTAGCACACCATATCAACCGGTGTCGAGAAGAACAAAAACCAGCTTCATATGTAGCTATCTAGGCAACAATAACTTGCTTTGATACCATGACAAATATTATCATTTCTGTTAATTATAAATTGTTTTATATATTTTTTATTTGTTTTTCTCTGTACAAGAGTGTTCGTATTTGTAAGAAACGAAAAAGAAAAAGAAAAAAAACCTAAACATTGTTGTCTGCCACACTTTATGTTCCATTAACACACGCCAACACTATCCACACTCCAAGCCCTTATTAACCATTGAATTATCCCAATCTTAGTTTTATTCTTTTGAAAGTAATAATGTCACTTATAGTTTAGCTTTTAACACTTTAGTATTTATAACACGATCAACATGGTGAATATGTGTATCATTATTTGTGTGATTCTTTGTCTTGTCTAATCTTTAGCAGTAAGATATCTAAGTTTTGCGATACAATCATGTATTCACTTCTTATCTTTTTATTATTTTTAATAAATTTTATAAATTTTGGGTTCAATGATAAGAGGGATGCAAATGCCTATAAATCTTTTTTTAATTAATTTTCTTAAATTAATAAAAAAATTATAAAACTCAAACCTATAAATATCAAAATATTCTTATAATATAATTTAATAAAATAAAAATAAAATTATATCTTATAATATCCGAAAACCATCGATAGAGTTCCGACGACCATCGTCAATGACCTATGAGAGTTCTGGAGACCATTCTCAATGACCTATTGATACATTCATCATAGTTCCAATAACCTATCGAATATCCGTATGTAGTATGTAACATTTGCATGTATTTTTGTATATAATATGTTATATCAATAATAGTTATTGTAATCCACTGATGTAATCACATCTATCTTTGTATATAACATGTTATATCTATTATAATTCTAATAATTTATGGATGTAATCATTTGTATTTTTATATGTATTATATTACATCCATTGAAGTTCTAAAAAAGATTATCGATAGTGACTATCGAAACACAGGTAAGTTCATTGACAGTAGTCATCGGACATGTGATGGATATGATTTCGATATTATTTTATTAAAATTATGAAAATATAATTTTTTTATTTTTTTATTATACAATTTAATATAAAATTATAAATTTTGAAGTAAGTTATTGATAATTATAAAAAATTATAGGTTTATAAAAAATAAGTTATTTGATACCAAAAAAAACTGATTCTTAAGGGAATCTTTTACACCGTATACCTGCTAATTCATGTCATCATTACACTTCTTAAACAAAAAAAAAAAAAAAAAAAAAAAAGACAAAGAGCTTAGAGATATGTATCTCAACTTCTCAAGATATATATCAGATGAAAGCCTTGGATTTAATCTTGTTTATGCCATTACAAGAGCTATTTTGGTTTGAAGAGACAAGAAAATCTTATGTAAGATTGATTCATACCAACTATGGGAGTTTTAACTTTATATGTTGATATGAAAGGATGAAAATCTATATGTCATTCAAAGAAAGATTTGTTTGTCTTTCTCCCGGTGTGTTTTGATAATATAATATTATTAATGAAATAAATAAATTTTTTTAGAGCTAAATTTCAAGATTGTTATAAAAGTATCTTAGTATTTTAATTTATTATTTTTATATTACTAAATTTTATAATTATTATAAATTTATATCATTTTTATACCATTAAATTTTATAAAATGTTATAAAATATCATCACAACAATAACTAAAAAACTAACTCCAAGTTATTCATATTTTGATGGTAATTTTATTATATTTATAAAATTTAATGGAAAAAAGAAATAAAAAAATTTGATAATATCTTTATAATATTTAAAAAAATTAATAATATATAAATATATAATTAAAATTTGATGATATTTTTATAATTACGTAAAAATTTGATTTTATAAATTAATAAAAAGTAATTATTCAATTCATTAAATTAATTATTAGATGTTTATATATTTTTAAAAGAGTTATTATATTAAATTTATATTTTATTAATATAAAATATCACATTATAATATACGTAAAATATGATTAGGCTTTTAAAAATCTAATAAAAGAGAATACCTAGTGGTGTATGACTAAAGGATTAAATTAAACTAACTTTTTATGCTAGAAATTTTAAAAAATATAATTAATATAATATATAATTATTGATTAAAATAATAAAATTTATTTTTAAATATATAATGAATTTTTATATTGATTATATTCATAACTTATAATAAAAAGAATTTCCCATAAATTAAAGAATAAATTTCGTACCTCTTATGTTGGTGCTCCAATATCTCTAGACTAGTCACAGAAATGTATGATTTAATTTTATTAAAAGGTGAAAACATTATACCAGTAGCCAAGTGATGTTGGCCTGTTAATATATAGATGTAAAACCCACCGTGCACGTTAGTGTTAGATGGAGAAACAGCTTCATTGGGTCAATTTATGGACAAAAATGGGCCCAGTGCCCATACGTTGGTGTTGATGACACCTGTCAATTTAATATAAAATCCAACACTAACACATCACTTATTGTATACAATATTACTCATAGTTTTATGATTGCACTAATCAATGGAACAAATATCAATTTTACAATTTTGTGATAAATAGAATCAAATTATACACACATCTAATTTCCACCTACAATACACAATAAGGAAGATACTATTATTTCTCTTTTGGGTGATTTTTTATGTTTCAAGTCACTTTTGGAGGAAGCAAGCAGATAATACCTAGTTTCCTACTTTCACTACTGGTTAACTCCCTTCCCTAATTACTTTTAGAACTTTTAGACTTCACTCCAGCAGCTGTGGCTTTAGCAGCAGATTTTGCAAGGGATGAAGATTTTAGAACGCTTTTCGGATTGAGTGCCTTACGGATCTTAAATGCAGTCCATGCAGTCCCCATGGCATGCCCAGCAGCACCAAGTCCCTCACTCGTAGCCTTTGCTGCTTCTTCCCCATACCTGTAGAATAAACATTCTCTGAAACTCATTCTTGTTTTCAATGTTATACTCATAAGCAAAATGCTGATAGTCACTGAGCCTTGCAATTCTAGTGATGAGGTAAACATCAGTTCCCAACCTTTTAAAGAGTACCTAATGCTAACTGTCTACAAATCAAATCTCCATTCAGTTTAGTGTATTTACTTCTATTCTTACTTATATTTACTATTTGGTTGCTAATTCAGTGTAAGGTTTACAAATGTGGTTAAGTTTACCTCTGAGAGACCAGCTCGGTAGTCACACCATGCGATGTTGACATGACTTTTTTCCCGGCTACTTCGGCAGCATCACAAACCTTGTCTATTTTCAAGTAAAACAAACAAAAAAACTTTAATACTGAGAATATGAATTGTTTGATACTGTCATATATCTAAGAAAACTGTCTAGAACATATTACTAAAAAGTAACTAAAAGCTATTACACCGAATTCATGTTCCACAGATGACACTATCAGTAATAAAAGTTGCCAAACTCTGCAACCAATAGAAACACTCAAAATTGCATGGTGAAATCATCTTGATGGCATGACTAGTTCTTAATTTACTTGGGTGATAAAGTAAATAAATGCACAGTCAATAACTGGTATTCTCAAACCAAGTAAAGGGGAAAGGGAATGAGGTCCTACAGAATCCAAATGAACAGAAACAGAATATAGATTGAGCCAGAGGGATGCTATGTTACATCGAGTACCAATGTCCAACACGTATCACATGTATATGAACATAGATGTGTGCACCTGATGCTCTAAATTGATCAAAATTTGCATAAAACTAAGGAATAGGTGTTTAAGTATCCAAAAATTTAGGCCACCGGAGTGCTAAGAGAGTCCATATATACAGGATAATCAGAGATTTAAAAAATGACCATAGAACATCATGATTGATGGTTATATCTCGTGCAACATAGAAAAAAAATAAAAATCCATGGAACATAAAAGATCACTAAGAAAAATTTGTACTGAAAAGCCAAGTGTAAGTTCAGGGATTATGAGAACCAAACTTCATCTCATTTGCCGAAAAAGCATAACACTTGACAAATTCTGGATTTCTTGTTAAATGCTGATAAGCAGACGGAATAATAAAATGGACGAATAAACTAATTCATTTCAGATGTATTTGAAATCAATGTGATATGAAGAGAGAGAGGGAGAGAGAAAAAAAAGAGGGCATGGAAGGAGCATTCACGGTGAATTGTTTCCCTTGTTGAAAGAACAAGGTTTACATTGATTAGTCATTAAAGATTTGTAGTTGGCTGAATTCAAAGTTGAGCATGAATAACTCATCAAGCTAGTCACATAAAATGATCAAATCTTAATGAAACCAACCTAGAAACCTTACCCTTGCAACATCAGAAGTTAATCTATTAACAATTTTTTTTAATTCCTTCGAAAATAACCCTTTTAAATATGGCTTCTCTTCAATGTAAAAAAATGAAATCTGTATATTTTTCAGCCTAACAACATGAATTAAATATTACAGAATATAGAATCCCACAGGCATAAAAAACAGCCATATTCCACTCAAATATATATCATTGAAAATAAAGAGATTAAATGGGGATGGTAACTTATCAGTATCCATATTAATCTTTTGATACAAATTGTTACCCAAGTTCTTAAGTGATACCTTAAAAGTAAGTTTTTTTGTACTTTAGTGGTACCCTTTTTAAACATAAGGTACACATTTGGACCCATATTATCAAACTATACATTAGAAGTTTACATTGAACAAAAGGTACATCAATAATCTAATTTAAAAAAAAACTAATTAATATAAGGTTAAATTTGTTTTTATGAAAATATTTATTATTTTATGTCTCTCTCACTATTTCTATCCATTTCAATACAAAAACATTTAATATCATCCTAACAATTATCGTCAACCTTCATCATCATCTCATTCCTACCCCTGATATTTTTATCGACCAACCAATTTTTACAATTTGTTACAAAACAATCTAAAGCTGTATTTTTTTTACAGAATCTATAGTTAGGCCACCAATAACTTATTTGTAGTACCCATCTATACCCTTGACCACTACTATCACTAGTTCATTCCTTTTGATTTAATTGACCCCTTCATCCTTTACCAACACCGTATATTCGATCAAATCTAAGGTAAAAGTAGTTTTGATAGAACACAAGATGGTCAAAAAAGGATAAGGGATTAAGAAGATTAGAGGAAATGAATTGACAGTAGTCACAATCATTGGCCGAAAAGATGCTTCAAATGAATTGGTGGTTGTCTAATTTTAATTTCGATAAAAAATATTTTTTTTTGTAGTAAACAGTGAAGGGCAATTAATGGTTGAAAAAATGGAATAATGTCAGGGGGTATGACAAAAGGATGATAGAGCGGAAATGGTTACTATGATGGATATTTTGTTTTCGCAATGAAATAAACAAAAAATATAAGTGAAGACATAAACTAATAAATATTTTCATAAAGATAAAATTGTTCTTCTATAAATTAGGATTTTTTTTTTCAAAATTGGACAAATATTGTATCTTTTGTTAAATGGAGGACTACTAGTATAGTTTGATAATATGGTCCAAATGTAAACCATTTGTTTAATAAGGATACCACTAAAGTTTCGAGCCTTTTAAAAATGACCAAATTATCCGAAAGATAACAATTTGGTCAAAAAAGAAACAAATGTACAAAAAATTGAAGGATATTTTAGTCCTTTAAAAATTTTATTATTATTTTTACTCTTTTTCTCCATCCCTTATTTCTTTCTTTCTTCTCTTTTTCTAATTCTCTCTCCTTTGGGATTAGGATTTAAGTTTAGTTTAGGGTTTAATGTTTAGGATTTGAGGTTTTGGAATTTAAGGTTTAATAAAAAAAGAAATGATAGATAATTTTATACAATAAATAGAGGTGTGAGAAAGAGGAAAGAAAACAAGAGAAAGCAAGAGAAGAAAGAGACAAAAAGAGAAGAGATGAAGGAAAATGAAAAAAATAAATATTACTTTTTGTGCATAAAAATTGTTTTTGACCGTATAAATATATTATTTTAAAAATTAATATATTTTTAAAGTAGTATAATTTGGATGTTAATGAGTGTGAATTACTCAAATACAAAGAGAAAGAGCAAAGAAGAAGAGAGAAAAGATCGGTTCTATTGCAAAAGAAGAGATACAAAAATACGATATGGAAAATGGACAAGAAAGGAAAATATAAGCAAAAAGAGTAAAAAACTAAAATACCCTTATAATAATTATTCTAATACCCCCTCAAACTCTCGATATAACTACAAGAAGCATTGAGTTTGCTAACTAGAAAACGAAAATGTGAAATAGAATGCGACTTAATAAAAAAGTCGGAAAGCTGCAAGGATGAAGAAACAAAAGGCAACATAATGGTGTCATTCTTAAGGTGATGACGAGTAAAATAACAATCAATTTCAATGTGCTTAGTCCGTTTATGAAAGACTAAGTTGTGAGTAATCTGAATAGCACTTTTGTTATCACAATACATAAGAGTGGGAGAAAAAAGGGAAATGCCTATATCGGCAAGTAACCAACGTAACCAAACAATCTCTTTGGTAGTAGATACCATAGCACGGTACTCTACTTCAGTAGAAGATTGAGAGACAACTGTTTGTTTTTTTGTTTTTTCACGAAATAAAAGAATCTTCCAAAAAGATACAAAACCAGTAACAGACTTGCGACTTGTGGAATCACGACCATGATCAGCATCAGAATATGCACACAGTTCCAATGAAAAAGTGGATGGAAGTAAAAGACTATGAAAAATGGTACCCCGAAGATACCACAAAATACGAAGAACAACTGCCTAATGAATGATAGTAGGAGAAGCAACAAATTGACTAATAATATGAACATCATATGCAAAATATCTGGACAAGTGATAGTGAGGTAGACCAAACTATCAACAATTATGCGATATAAGGTAGGATCTGACAAAGGATTACCATCTTAAGGAGAATACTGACATTAAGCCCACAAGGAGTATTAACAGTTCTGGTATCAACAAGACAAACATGCTCAAGAATATCAGTAGTGTTCTTAGATTGAAAGAGAAGATAACATTTTGGAGAGAAGGCAACTTCAATATCCAAAAAGTACCATAAAAGGCCCAAATCCTTCATGTAAACTTTTTCATGTAAATCACCATTCAAGAAAGCATTCTTAACATCTATCTGAGATATATGCCACTAACGAACAGATGCAACTGTAATAAAAGTACAAATAGTAGTCATTTTTTGCAACAAGAGCAAAAGTCTCCTCA
Source organism: Hippophae tibetana (assembly GCA_037013495.1). NCBI lineage: Eukaryota > Viridiplantae > Streptophyta > Magnoliopsida > Rosales > Elaeagnaceae > Hippophae > Hippophae tibetana. Next base: position 78,214,578 of record CM072812.1, on the reverse strand, counting down.
TAATCCCTACCATACTATTGAGAGAACCCCTTTGCTACCAATCTAGCTTTGTAGCGCTCAATAGATGAGTCAGGGTTTGTACTGGAAGAAATATGTGGAGATAAACTATTTGTATGGTTAGAGAAATGGTGCAATAGGAGAAGGTCCCTACACATTAGAGTAGACTAAATCAAATGGTGCAATAGAACAAGAAGTACTTCGATGAAAAGGCAAAGCAAAAAATTTTGCAAGTTTACAACCATTACAATCAAAAATATCATGAGTTTGCAAATTTCCTAAGGCACCCGTAGAAGCTAAGAATCTTAAACGAGAAGATGATACATGACCAAGACGAGAATGCCATAAATAAAAACTAGAGGATTAAGGAGACAAACGAAATGAAGACGAGTCAACACTAGGAGCTACAAATACTGGTAATCCAAGCTCCTCCAAAACATATAATCCCCTTACCTACGACCTGTCCCAATCAACTTCTAAGACTGCAGATCCTGCACATAACATAACAAAAGGTAGAAGAAAATGACGCTAAATAACCATAATCACACAACTGACTAACAGAAACAAGGTTCATTGTAAACTTAGAAATGTGGTAAACATTAGAAAGTGACAAATGAGATGTGTCAACAGAACCAACTCCTTCTAATGGCAGAGGAGTACCATCAACAGTCATGACAGACACAGAGGATGTAGGACATAAAGAAATAAAAGATTTTGAATAAGGAGACATATGATGTGAAGCTCCATAATCTAAAACCCATGTAGATGGTGACATACTTGAAAAGCTAGAAGGGAATTGACTTTTCAAAGAAAAAGTGGATATAGCATGTGACTGTGTAGCAAGGAACTAATAAAGTCGTTCAAAAAGGATTGCAAATGTGGGATTTAAGGATGAGGTTCCAGATCCAAAAGAATCAGATGGTGGTACAATTACTACAGTGTTAACCTATGGAAAACGATATGATCTCGGTTGAAAATGACTTCCGAAACTTGGAGGCCTAAAGTAATGCCTTTGTTGGTGTACTTGTGGTACTTTATTTAATAGTTTAGGACATTGAGCCTTCCAATGTCCTTTTTGCTTGCAAAAACTGCATTCATCAATCTCAAACCTTGAGTGAGGCTTGTTTTTATAGTGAGCAAGAGGTCTAGAAGGAACTACAAAAACTGATGAATTAGGCACTGGGAGAATTCTTTTTCCTGTCTGAGACTTAAGGCGTACCTCATCAACTAAGAATTCACTAACTACCGAATCGACAGATGGAAGCGGGCTACGATGCAGAATGGAGCCATGAAGACCCTCAAAATCATCACAAAGTGCCATAAAAAATTGAACCAGACGTTGCTCTTCTCTACGAGCAATATAAGCTGCACAAGCACGTAGTTCTTCCGATTCTGTAAGAGCCAACTGATCCCAAAGATCATTGCAAAATATAACTCTTGAATACTCATGCCTTTTTGTTCAAGAACTCGAATATCATGTTCTAATTGATATTGTTTTGCAAAGTTAGACTGTGTATACAATCTTGCCAAATGTTGCCAAACCTCCTTTGTTGTTTCATACTTTGCTAATTGAGTACCTTTTGAGTGTTCAACAGAATTGTTTATCCAAATGATAATTTTTGAATTATCAACTTCTCAATTATTTAACAGTTTTTCATACTTTGCCTTATCAATTGTAGGCTTACTCACAGTTCCAGAAACATAACCCCACATAATTTTGCCTTATAAAAAGTTCTTTATCACATAACTCAACATGAATAATTTTTTCGATCTAATCTCACACTAATGGACTATGACGAATCATCTCTACTACTAACCATTGCAAAAACAAACAGTACCCAAAATTACAAAAATTACAAACATATCGCTTAGTTTTCTAGAAATTTCAAATATACCCTTGAACGTTCTTGAAATTACAAATACACCCTTGAACTTCCTTGAAATTTCAAATGAACCCTTACTATTTCCAAAATTACAAATATATCCCAAAATTTTCCAAAATTACAAAAAAGCCTTAAACTTTTAGGTAATTACAAAAATATCACAATCTTTATACAAATTATAGATCTATCCAAAATGCTAAAATTTTGACAAGATGATCCCTGCAAATCTTCCAATCCCCTCAATATAGAGTACCAAAACCATAATATTTTCCTTCCACAACCAATTTCTCACTAGAATAGCAACAATCCAAAATACAACCACAAATTCGAAATAATCCTAATATACCAAAATTAGGATTAATCTCTACGCAAACATATCAATCTCTATGCAAACATACTTGATCTTTGTGAAACTTGAAGGAAATTGATTATCCAATGCTAGAATAATAAATCCTTACTTGATTGAAGCCACAAAACAAAGTGAAGAAGTTAAATCAAATGAGAATCTTGAACCTTCAAATTTTGTCCTTATTCTTGAAAAGATAAAAACTACCTTCCATAATCAAAGCTCTGATACCATGTGAATTATTCAAATACAAAGAAAAAGATCAAAGAAATGTAAAGAAGAAGAGAGAAGGGATCGGTTCTATTGCAAGAAGAGAGATACAAAAATACAATATGAAAAATAGAGAAGTAAGGGAAATATAAGCAAAAAGACTAAAAGACTAAAATAACCTTATAATAATTATTCTAATAATGAGTACAAAAATAATAATATGTGTACCAAAAAGGTACCGATCCTAGATTAAATTATAACGAAAAGTTGTAAATAGAAAATTTGGCAATTTTTACTAAAGAAAATCCCAAGTCCCAAAATATGGGGATATTCAGCAAAACTAAACTAAACAAGACAAAAAGAAATATATATATAAAATAAGGAGATTGAAATCAGCAACGTACTGAAACCATCCAGCGATGCTAGTATAATTTCTCCAGGAAGAAGGCTAAAAAATTTCTTCCCCACTTTTGAGTTAGCAACCGAACTTGTAAAGAATCCAGATACTTTGATAACCCCAGAAAGGACACCTGTAGCTACTTTTTCCGTCATTCTAGTCACCCTCTTAACCCTGCACAAACATTTACGCTGAGAGATTTCAAGGTGTACATGCACGACCACCAAAGTACTATAAATTTGAAACAACAGAAAGCCTATATTTCATTCTTTCTTCTCCTATGTCAAGTTCCATGTTTCAAAACAGAAAATTGGGTTGAAACAATATCTCCTGGGGTCACACACATACTCGTAGTTACCATGTGTTACTCATAACACCTTTTACATCTTAAAAAGCATATGGAGGTAAAAACACAAAGGTCCATGTTTGACCAACAAAGGAAATAGGAAAGTGTTTTTCCATGACTGAAACCACAAAACTAATCTAAATTCTGAACTTTCAAAATAGCAAAAGGTTAACATAAAGAATCCTTTAAAATGAATCCTATAAAATTTCAGTGCTTTACCATTCTCAACCATGATTGAATTAAAACAGTGGCATTATCCTTTACATAAAATATTTATTCACGTACTCATGGTAAATTTAACTACCCCTAAGTAACATTTGCATGGAAAACAGCCAGAACATGACATAAATGCAATTACAAACAATAAAGTACAAAATTCAGATACCAATAGAACTGAAATGAACAAACAAGTACTGCATGCCAAACCCAAACAAATTTAAAAATAATAACACTAAAAGAAATTTCTTTCCCCTGTCATTCTAACTTACATAATACACAATATACATCTGGTAAGTTTGGAAGTTTAACCAATAGATTTGTTTTCCAATTGTTTCAAGTTAATCTCAATCATAAAATTCAATTTTGGAAAAAGTTAAAATTTAATAACTACGTCATAGAATTTTACTTGCTTGCTCATACCTTTTAATCCTCTTCATTGTTTCAGGACTAATCTCCTTATTCGAGCGTGGATTCAACCTCTTTTTCAAAACCTCATTTCCCCACTTCAGCCTTTCCACGGTTACATCACCACACCACAAAATCCCCTTAATCAACTGTCCTGAACCTGCAGCTATCATCTTCGCTGCAGTACCACTATAATCCTCCACATTTGGGGCCAACGTCGTCCAATAAGCCGCACTCTGCTCTTCCATCAATTCCTTTTTCTTCCCAGAATTCATTTCCTCCGGCGAAGTCTCTAACGCCAAAGACCCATCTAAAGCCTCCCCTTTATAGTCTTTCTCCGAAATCTTCTGCACCGAAAACCCACTATACATCTTCAGAATCTCATCCAACTCCTTCACCAAACCCTCTTGCCCCTTTGACGCAATCGTCAACCCATAATTCAACAAATCATCTGAACATTCCTGTTTTTCATCATCGCTTCCCGACCCACCAGAGTCTTGTGCCTTTGGGGTTTGAAGAGAGAAGAAATAATGCGATTCATCGAGTTTCACAGCCGCCTCGTTCTTGTTCAAAGGCCATTGGATCTCATCAGCGACACGAGCAAGAACGGCTACAATGTTATCTCCTTGAACGAGACGTAATATGGTGAAATCACCAGATCCAAGCTCCACACTGTAACGCTTATCTATGAGATTGAGAATCGCGCCTGGGATTCTGATAATGACTTCTTCGATGACTTGTGGAGGAGCCGAAGGAGATTTCGAATCAGGAGGATTATCGGGAAACAGATTCTCAACAAGATCATTCGTGTCGATCGTAGGGTAGGGATTGGAGAAAGAAGACGATGGATGGTTAGTTTTAAAGGAAAATAGAGATTCAGGATTGGATTGGATTACTTCTGGATACATTGAAGTCCTCTCTCTAGCCATTTGAGATGTATTCATTCAATTTCTTTATTTTCTGTTAGATATGGAATTGGAAGAGAAATACGAGAGATGTGGAATTAGGGTTTAATCGGAAAAGAAGGGACAAAAATGAAGAAGAATAGGGGGGGTGGGGGGGAAATGGTGGGTGGGTTTTCTCGGAGATGGTGATGGCCAAAACGGATGGGACGGAAGAAAGTCACTCGACTTTTGTGCGGAGCAGAAACGTTTGCGGAGTTTAAACGATAACCAATGACAGTTTTTTGAAAAAAGTAGCCCAACTGTATTGGGACCTTCCCGCGAAAGAAAAGCCACGAGAAGATGGTAGAAAATATTCATTAATAATGTAAGACAAGTTAATGAAATGTAAAAGTACAATTATTATTAATGTAAGACAAGTTAACAATGGCCATCAATTTAAAAAGAAAATTAGTAATGTAATAAAAATGAGAAAATATTTATTATTATTATTATTTTAATAAATGATTATGTAATATTTTAGCAGTAAAATATAAAAATAATGTATTCATTTAAAAAAATATATAAATATTTAATATTACAGTAGAAAAGTAAGTAATGTTATTAGTAGAGAATATAATAATTAATAAATAATATTTTGTTGTGGTGTTAAAGTGAACTAATTAATCCATCATAAACTAACGTGTTGGTCCACTCGGATTAAAATAAAAAATGGAGGTTGGTTGTAAGAAAGAGAAAGGATAATGACATTTACCTATTTAATTTTTTTATTTTTAAATGTATGACTTTTTTATTATATCAATATAATTAATTACATTTAATTAACATATTATCATATAAAATTATAACTAATCAATTACTATTAACATATTATCATATAAAATTGTAATCTATAAATTACTTTTATAATAATAATAAATTAAATTATATCAATTTCAATGAGAAAAAAATATAATTATATATCACATTAATAATTAACATGATAGTTTTCATTTAATAGAATTAAATGATTCATATATACTTATTAATCAAAATATTTTACAATATTTTAAATTTATATCATATTTAAAATATTTAGCCTTTTTTAAATAAAAAATGTGTGAATTTTTTGATTTTTCCCTCTTGTCCATTTCTCAACTAATTATATTATTGGTCAATCAAATATCAAATAATAATTTGAATTCAACATTTTTGGTAAATTTTTAGGAATAAATCTCTCTCTCTTGTCCATTTTTTAACTAACTTAAATTATCGTTAGATCAAATATCAAATAATAACTTGAATTGAACATCTTACGTAAATTTTTAAGAATAAATCTATCTAACGGTGTGTAAGTTCCAAAACCTTAGTTAACTTATAACTCCAAAATCACACTATATAATTATTATATATTTTTCTTGAAATAAATTTAGGATAATTGGATTTGCATTTCAACCTTGTCATGTTGTTTATGAATCGTGAGTAACGAATTATGCTATTATTTTATGCTCATAAATTATCGTGTTCAATTTTCAATGAATCATGATCCAATAAATCAACGATTGTAACAATTAGTAGGTCGTGTCGTGTACATTCGATTAACACCCCTAATAACTCATTAAGAATACCATTTTATTTACTCTTTCACACACCACCTTGATAAATGTTATTCTAAATATTATAACCTGTATTTAAAATGAAATAACACATGTCATCCTAATAATAAGAGAGTACATAAAAAAATTGACTTTATCATTACTCTTAATTTTAAAGTATAAAAAAAAATACTCTATATAGATTAAATAAATTAGATATTTAAGTTCACTAATTTTTATAGAATACATTAGAAGTTCATTAAGTTTAAAAAATATGACATTAAAAATTTATAATGATCATTATTATCTTTTTTTTAAAATCTAATAGATCTTTATTGTCTCATTTTTTTAAGCTAATAAACATTTGATATATTGCTTGTGATATAATAAAGTTTCATTAGACTTAAAAATTGGGACATCATAGGTCTATCAAAGCTTATTATGTTCTATTTCGTAAACTTAATATACTTTGAAATACCAACTAATGTAATAATTTAATACAATATATTTAAATATATGTGAAATAGAGGTGTCAAAAAGATCAAACCGGTTCGACACAATCTAATACTGTCCATTAATTAACGTGTTATGTCGACTCATAGACTATTAGTTAGCAAACCATGTTGGTTTGTGACTTATACATGAATCGTGTCGTGACTTTATTCATTTTATCGTGGTCATGCTTAACTGGTTAGTATGATCATGGTTTATGATCCGTTTAATCCATTAGTTTAAAGAAAAAAATAATGTTAATTGGAGTCAAATTCTTTATTTTATATATACCAATATTAATTCTATGGCACACATCTGATAATATATAGATATATATATATTTATATATTTAATATTAAGTTATATAGAATTCAATTTTAAGTTAACATGTGGAATAGTCAGATCGCTTTAGAGGTCATGTGGGGTTGAATATTTAATAAGTAATGCGTGGTTATTCAGTTGGCCAACAATCCAAATAATTAATGGATCGTATTGTGTCAAATCAATCTATTTGATACCAGTAATATGAAGTGTTACTGGTCATATTACAATCGTCAAAAAATTGTGGGTGGGTTTTCTTGGAATGGTAGTGGGACAAAAGACAGCCATGTGACTCACGTATGAAACAAAAACATTTGAAGAGTATAAAAGAAAGAAAACCAATGATAGTTTTCTGAACTGGTAGCCTAATTGTATTGGGACTCCGCCGCGAAAGAAAAAGATTACGAAAAATGGGAGATTTTTATTATTACTTGAGGTTAGGTAAACTGCTTGTTTTTTAATCAGTCGTTGTATATTTGATTTTAAAAAAACAATTTTATTAATTTTATTTAATTAATATAAAGTGTCATTATCAATTACTTTATAAATAGTAAATATTTAAAAAAAAAAAAAGATAATGTCCATAATAAGCTAACATGTTGGTCCATTCCGATTAAAATAAAATAAAAAATGGAGGTTGGTTGGAAGAAAGAGAAACGATAATTACATTGATATATTTAATTTTGTTATTTTAAAAATGTATAATTTTTTTATTATATCACTATAATTAATTACATTTAAGTATCACGTTATTAGATAAAATTATAATTAATGAATTATTTGTATGATAACTATATAAATTTCGCTAACTAAAGAGAAAATATATAATTATATATTACATTCATAATTGAGATTATAATTTTCATTAAATATAATTAAGTGACCCCATATATACTTATAAAAAAAAATATTTTACATTATTTATAAAACTTATATCATATTTAAAATATTTAGGCTTTTTCAAATAAAAAATGTGTGAATTTTTTATTTTTCTCTCTTGTCCATTTCTCAATTAGTCTAAATTATTTGTTGATCAAATATCAAATAATAACTTGAACTCAAGATCCTACATCAATTTTTAGGAATAAATTTCTCAAATAAGGTGAGATAGGTTCCTTAGGTCAACTAGGTTGATTAACTACTTGTTTTATAAGTAAATTTTTTTTATGGTTTTAGATAATAAAAAACATTAGTTGACTTATAACTACAAAACAAGCTTTCAAACCAACCTAAAAAATAGGTTCAATCCTACATAAAAGTCTCATTTAATTGAAATAGAAAAAATATATCATACAATCTTATGAAGAAAAAAAATTTATTCATTGACATAAAAAAAAATAGTCTCCACTAAGTGAATAATACTTTGTCAAATAATTTGTTAATATTTACATGAAATACTAGGGTTGTATGTATATTATTTGAATATCACTCTAAGTCATGATTTAGTTACATTTTTTTTACTTTCATTTTAAATAAAATTTTAATGTATTATAATTATAATTTAATAATAGTAGTTATTATAATAAATAAATAATATCTAAAAGATTAATATATTAAAAGAATATGTTCTATTGGATTGAATCAGTTTTTTTCATTTTTGAAACATCCAACTTAACATATGAACTCAATTTACATGATTTTCAAATCTATTTATACTAATCAACCTCTAAAAACAATTTAGCTTGATTTGACCACAAACTTTGATTGGTTAGTATATTCTTAAAAAAAGAAAAAAAGGTTCACCCTTGCATTCTACAATAAGAAAAAGAAAATGCAGTGCATATTGTATAAATAAGTAGATTTAGTTTTTGATAAAAATCAAAATCAAATCAATGTATCAGTTAATAAAAAATGAGTACCAATTTAATCTAATAAATTAAAAAATTAATACAATTCTAACCCATTTTTTGGTTTGGTTGGATTGGGTTATATCAAATAGTTTTATAAAAATAAAATCTTTGGTTTTGCAAATAATTTTTTTATTAATTTTTAAAAATTTTGTCTTATAGTTTTTAATATTTTCAATATTAATTTGATTATAATTCCCAAATTTAAAGACTTTAGATTCAATTACTTACCTAATATATTTAAGTTCAAGTAATTAAAATTTGAAGTATCAAAATTAAAATATAGTTGTAAGAATAAAAAAGATAGAAAAATGGTACTAATAATTCATTATTCATATCAATCATAGAGTGTAAGAAAAATTTAAAAGGAAAATAAACATTAAGTAATAGTGATAATTTACTTATCAAAATTTACTAATTATTATATATAAACTATTCATAAAGTTATTCATGCGATATTAATCCCTTAAGAGTGATAAGAAATGCAAAAAATCATAATATCATATTTAATTGATTGTAATAGGAATAATAATGAAAATAATTCAGAGTATTTGCATATTTGATTTGATTTTTAATCTGTAATAAAATATAAAATATTCTAACAATAACAAGAATGTTAATTCTTCCCATATCTCTTAAGAATACATTAGAATATAAAATATTTTCTTCACATATTTATATAATCATTTATTATTATTTTTATTTAAAAATATAAAAAAACTTATTTTTTAATTTGTCTTCATTTATACTTTTATAAATTTTATTTTAATATTTATTATTATTTTAATTTTACTACTTAAATAAACATAATGATAATATTATTTTCATTGAATTTCATTCCTATTAACATTATTATCTCTATTATGTTTACATTCTACTAACCAAATATAACATAAAATTTAATATATAAAAATTAATTCGGTTATTATAAAGTTTTAAGAAATAAAAATTAAACTAATAAAATATAAGTTGGTTCTATAAAAATAATAACAAACTCAAACCAATAAAAACCAAAATTTAAAAATATTAGGTTGATTTGATTCCTATAATATAGATTAGGTTGGTTTTAATAAATGCACACCTTTAATTTATTCTCTTTGATGGCCCAAAAAAAAGTGATTAAAATATTAGCAATTTCATTTAACGATTATTTCAATTTTAATCTTAAAAAAATATCAATTATTATTATTTTTTATAAAATGTACTTTTTTTTAAGAAATTAGGGAAATAAATGTATATCATTAAAGAACTTTAAAAAAATACAATATATTTAAAATATGTTTGCTAATAAAATTTAGATCCTAAATTTCTAGGTTTGGTGAATGAACTTTACGAGTAGCTCCAAAATAGTTCTAAAATACACCTCAATTTGGTTCCATATTTTCAAGTTTAGACCAACTGCAATAAAATGACTTTTAATCTTAAATTCTTCTCCTTCTTTTTTCAATCAAAAGGTTACTTTCATTTATTAATAAAATTGTCAAAAATTAAAAGTAATTACTTTTTGATTTGGTCTGATTTTTCAAAAAAATATAAGAACTTGACTTGAAAGAGACAAATAAAATCAAAAATTTAAATGAATTATGATTAAAACTATTTATTATATAGATAAAGTATAAATAAATTAATTGGTCTAAAAAACATGAATTTGCAATGTTGTAAGCTCGAATCACGGCAATTTCAAACATATTTATAAATTTTATAATGTGATAAATATATACTCAACTAATCTTTATAAGTATGTAAAAATAGTTCAATTTTTATAACATTTCAAACATTAATTTATTTTATATTTTTAAATTTTATTTTTCAATATAAATATTTTTTAATCTTTATATTTATAAAACTATTTATATTAAAAAATTAAATTAAAAATACGTGTTAAGAGAGAGATTTAGAAGTCCTTGCTGATGATTCCTAACCTCACTCACGCGATGTTGTGCTGCTCTCTAGTTTGATATATTTGCTTTCTCCTTGGCTCATCTACGTGTGTTTTGGACTCTATATTGGTCTCCATTTCCTAAATTGATTATCATTTTGCTTCCATTGGTTCTTCAAATCCCTCACCATTTCAGCTCGTAAAACTCTTGGATTATCATGTTTCACGTTTCTTTCTGTGAGCCGTTGTACTTAATGGACTTCGTTCTGTGATTTTAGTTGTTTTTTGTTTGTTTGTTTGTGGTTTCTTGTGGCATGGTGTTTAACTGTGAACTGGTAGCTTTGTTTACACTGTAGAAAAAAGTTCTTTCTAGATAATTAATGCTTTGAAGATAATTTAGGGATGTTGATGTAAAGGCTCCCTTTCTAGTAGCTATAATTAATGCTTTGTTTATCCTCAGATTGAGGTATGTACCTATTCTTACCGATTAAAAACAAAAAAACAAAAGCTTTAAGTACAAGCCACAGATCAAACATAATAATAATAATACTTTTTTCATTCTTTTACTATTATCCTTAACATTACTTTCACATCATTCGAACCAAAAATTATCCTTAGGTTTGCTTTTATTTCTATTATAAATGATTTCATTCTAAGTCAAATAATATAAAGAAATTATTGTTAAAAAGCAAGTAATTTGCACTCGAACACGAAACATACTTTATGAGCTCAAGAATTACGGTTGGTCAAGTTATTTATGCCTGGACTAGTGGATGATGGCTTTCTTTGACATTAGCTAAGAGTACACGTTATACTTTCAAATCCCAACCAGTTAAATTCTTTGTATATTTCACCTTTTAATGCAACATTTTTCAGGAAAAAAAAAGAGAAACATATATGCTAAATTGCTAATCAAACATACGTACCACGTCACCAATATTTCAAAAGCAATAAATAACTTTTACTTAGTTCCTATTTGGAGCTTCATCTACGTGGTGATATTGATACCTACAAAATGGCTTTTCATCAAATTTGAGGTCCATGACTAAGGGAGATGGGAAAACGGGGTTGAGTTAATAATATGTAAAAGAGAGAAGCGAGATAGTAGGTTCAGTTATCACATTCCTAACTAAATCGATAAAAACCACAAAGGAAAGAAAGCAGCAGCTCAAACACATGAATAATGTAGTTAACAATATGTAAATGTTGCATATGCAGAAGCGGCATTTTTTTCCCCATTAATGTCTCTGCATGGATGAAGCCATCTCATGAACAGCAATAATGGCTGATCAGCGATATAGCAATAACAGAATTGTGCCGCAACAGAAAGCTTTTTGACCTGGAAAACACGGAAACAGGACATTGTAAGTCAATCCAGCTAACTAAAGAAGATATCCTTGTAATGACCGAGTGACAAGCAGAAAAAGGGTACCTCAACTTTCTCATAATATGAACTTTAGTCAAACATCTTTTCGAAAATGTACACTTTGATCCATTTACTTAGACTGACATTAAATTCTTATTAGAGTGTCCACATTCATCAATACAAGTCATGTGCATACCTATTTTGCTGATTTTTCATTATTGGCACCTAAATGACTCAGATGTTAGAAGCATTGTTCTTATCTACCAGCAACTTTTATATCACAATTTCAACCATATAGTATAAAATTGTATGTTACAAAATTGTGGGACTAAAAGTGAACATTTTCTAAAAGTTATGAGACTAAAAGTGTACATTTAAAAAAAATACGTTACTCAATTGCACAATATAAGAAAGTTGAGGGAATGTAGGGGGATCCTTCCCCCCTTAAAAGTATGGATTCCAAAAACATAATTCAATCTTTTAACAATATGAAGTGGGTGAAGGTTAGACCTGGCATCAGAAAACAACTCCAAACATGATCATTTTTTCTCCTCCTCAGATGTTGCTTTGTCTTCATTTTTCTTCTGGTCAGGCTAACAAAAATAGAAAGAAAAAAATTGAAAAAAAATGGAGATTACATATAGTAGTGATAGGACTACTGGTAGAAAAATATGCATGTCATACTATGCACACAAGATATAATAATTTTGAGCAGTTATTATTGATTAAAATAATATAAAACACTATAAAGTCAACAACATTAGAACATTATGTGAAACAAAGAAGCCCAATTAGGAGGGGTTGGGAAGATAGGACCATTGACTCAGTTGTTTTGTTTTTATGGACGAATTCACTCAAACAAAACTGAGTGAGAGAAAGAAATTAAGGCCGTTTTAGTGAAAGTCAACCTACTTCCTCTCAATGACAGTAGATAATTTAAATTTTTAAATTACATGTAATCAACGAGGGGAAAATGCATAAAATTTAAATTTGGCAACAAACAAAGACAGGTAAAATAATAGCAGATGTTGCCTTTCAAGACATAACTTGATGAATACAATTTCTAGTTAGTGTCAAAGGAACTTTTTTCTTAAATCGATCATTTTGAGCTGGAAAGAGTTAATATAAAAGCTAATATTAGTGATAGAAGGATGTGGACTGTAGATCATCTGGATGTTTTTCTTGTAAGTCTTATTTTGAGGTTCTTGTAGATGACTCCAATGGACAACTTTTCAATCACTTTGATTCTTTGTTTACTTGCCCTTTCCAAATAAAGTCAAATTCTTGAAGAAGTCGATTAGTCTTGGGATTCAATTAAAGTTTTCCAAGTGTTGCTTTTCTCCTAATTGGTATGTGCTTTGTAAGACCAACTCGAAAGATATCAATCATCTATCTTTACATTGTTCAGTTGCATACATATCTTCTTTGATCAATCCTACAGAACAATATGAGAATACAGTAGGCAATTGTAGGAACTTGTCACTTTATTTCTAGAAATCTTTTACTCTCATGGGATAATGGGAGGAGCAGTAAGGCTTCAAAGGCAAAGGTGTTGTGGGATTGCAAGGTGGGAGTAATCATTTGGGTGTTATAGAGGGAGAGGAATAAGAGAATTTTTGAAGATGATAAGAATGATAGTTCTTTTTTATGGGAGAGTTTTATTTCTAGCATCATTTTGGGCGTCGGCTTCAAAAGAATTTAGAGATTACTCTCAATTTTTCATTAGTTTTAATTGGAACGCTTGATCAAAATGTTTGGTTGAATGAAGTAAAAGGGACAGCAGAACATAGTACAGTATGACCAAATATTTTCAGAAAGTTAAAAGAAGAAATCTCAAGTGGATCAAACTTATAATATAGTTCACAAAATATGCTAGCTACAAACTTGCATTCAAAGTTGTTCATATTCATCCAACTTGAAGTTTGCCAATATAGTTACAACTCACCTCTGATTCGCTTTGCATAGAAGTAAGCAAATCTTTAACTGAAGGATCATTTGGATCAACACCAGGAAGCTGCAGAAGCATTAAATTAGTTTTTATTGAAAGCTTGAGAAGATCATTTAATAATTTCTTTACACTACTCTAAGGTTCCATTATTAAAAAAAAAATAACTCTGCTCAGAGAGAGGGGGGGAATTATATATATATATATACTGATGATTGCAGGTTTGGAAAATTTACCGAGGCGAGGATGGAAGATACAAAAGATTGGTCAGCCAGCAGCTTACTCATATCCGTCTGGCTTCCAGAATCTTTTGAACTGTCTTGCACAGACAGCTGAAGAGCTGCAAGCACCAAAGGACGAGTTAAGCTAACATATCTGAATCGTTTGGAGATTTCCATGCATCTCCTTATATGCTCAAGGAATAGTACATACAATTGATAAAATCAGTAAACTTTGCATCCATCCATTCCATGGGGGTAAAAGACAGCAAACTTGACATCAAGACCAATAATTCAATGGAACAGGCCAACATGTATGAACTAGCTCTTATTTTGAATAAAACTGTGTAAATTGAATTCACCTAGAGCCAATTCTGGATCGTCTGCCGCTGTATTTGACATATCTGTGTCTCGAATGTCTTGGCTGGAGGCAGGGTCATCCACTGACATTGCAAGGGCCTGCTGAAGAAGAGAGTTTTCATCATCCTGTTGAGAAACTAAGATCAGTTTAGAAGCAAGAATATAAAAAAAATCTTTAACAGCAAGATCAAGTTTTTCGTACAAACAAACTCACAAAAATGGTTAGAAAACCAGAAAGATAATGCAACATTAACCATATGTAAAAATGGTTACTGCAATATTGACAACAAAAAGCACAGGAAGACACTGTCTGAAAGCATAATGGCACAAACCATTAAATCATTTGTCTTATATTCAGCCTCAGAAGTTGCAGCAGTGGCACGCTCACTCATAGTTGCATCTTGTGAGCTGGATGGCTGTTCTCCTCCTCTTTCCTGTTTAGAAGCCTCCTCAGCAGCCTTTCTAGCAGCAGCTTCTTGTCTAGCCCTCTCCTCTTCCATTGAAACTCTAAGAGCAAGAGCCAACTCAGGATCTAGGTTGGGATCCACGCCAAAATCAAAACCAGAAACACCACCAGCTGCAGCTGCCGCAGCTGCTGCAGCAAAACCACTACCACCTTCACCGTCCCCCGTGAAAATTGGAGTACTGCCATGAGGAAAAGGAAAGTTATATCAGTAAGTCAGAAATTTCCAATGAATGCAAACATTATACTATACTCAGAGAATATTAAGACCATTAGACCTTATAAGTACGTCCGAAAGAGCATTTGGACCAGAAGGAACATGAACAATGTGACTGGTGTCATTGTTGTTCACAGCATTAAGAAGAGCTTCTAGCTTTTCTGGCTTTCCATCATCCTCGTCACCAAAATCAACTATGTCGAGAGCTACACTATTCTTTTTCAACTTCCTTCCAATCATTTCCAACATCTTTTTGTCATGTTTAATGAGACTGAAAACAGGTAATATGAAATTACGAATTTACGAGAGCAAGGCTATAGACTTAATGAAAGTATTACTCAATCAACTATAGTACATGCCTTCCAGCAAAAACAATTATTCTTTGTTGTTGCTTCTTATTTTGGCGATGCTTCAGAGCCAACTGGGCCACCTGGATACCGGCAGCTAGGTTCATCTCACCCCCTATTTCTAGACCTAAAATAAAAAGAATAAGCTTAGCAAGGGATGAAGACAGTTAACAGCAGTTAAGAACAATATCAATTATCTAGAAAATCATATGTTTCCATTAATCACGCATGTCAAAAATTAATATATGAAAATTCATGTCAGCTTATTATCAGTAAAAGGATTTACTTTGGCGGCCCTCTCTCCCGAGGCATTCAATTGTAGCAACTCAAATCCAACACAACTAAATACTAGTGTAAATGTCAGTTAGATGAATCAGTCAACATAAACATATCACTATCATCCATAGACTATTTGAAAATATGGCAGAGATACAACTCCAATGTCATTAAGCAATGAACCCACATATATAGAATCATTTAACACCTATATATTGAATTAGAGAAGAAATTAAATTTATCGGGAAAATAAGAATTACTAGAGGAGATATGGGCAGCTCTTGATATATCTATTTTACAGGCAGTACCAAGATTTATATTGAACATTCAACAAGTTAGCCAACAATGCAATACATCCAAATAAAAGCTAAAGTTAAAGAACTAACCGTGCATACATGCAAGAATCTTCCCAAGATCACTGGTAGGGGTCACTAAAACCCGAACCCCTTTTCCTGCCATTGTGAGGACTCCTACTGTATTCTCCGGATTAGACTGCGCAAGATACAGACATTTAACGATGACTAATTTAACTAAGTCTTGATTTCCAACTCATTTCTAGCACATCATACTGATGGGAACAAAGATATCAGTATCTTAAATTATTAGTATTTATCTAGTTGGGATTTTAATATATGTGGGAAGCATTTTATCTTAGTTTAAATTTCAATTATTATTAGTTATATTTGTATATGAATACCCTCTGAATCTAGTTCCCCTGCAGTGTGGTAAAACTACTCGGTGTGGGAGTGCTCTTAAGATCATAGAGGTATTCACATGTTCGCAGTTATAATGGTTATTACTATAGTTATGTTGGGACTCGATTTTAGACCAATCTTATGAGTTTGATCATGGTCCGGTTTACTATCAGTACCATCCTTTTATTTAGAAGGCCCAAGATGAAAGAGAACAAAAATCTCTTAAAATTATGAAGGCCTTAGGCCCATAGTTCAAATAATGAAGTCTGTGGATAGGAGAAAATTTTATATACAACTTGATATACGCCCCCATTAAAATTAGTGATTTCGTCCCAACTTTTTCACTTTCCATTTTATAAAAATAGAGGGCTAAGATAAACATGTTCCACCACATGTAAACGCTCCCATTGTATGCAAGAATCTCTCATGGATAAGCTTCAAGAACAAGTGTCCAATGTAAGCCAAAGCTTAGCTGAGATTGACAACATTCCTCACCAAATTTGTGAGTCCTCTGTATCTTCTAACATGAAGAAAGAGTGTCCAATGAAGATAGAGTCCATTCATCTTGGTAGAGGTTTGTAGGGATGTAAAAGAGTATACAAGTTGTAAGGGGGTCTCTATAGCCAAAATTACTTCATAGGATTATTGTACGAATTTAACAGAGTTCTTGAGCTTAAAAAGAGGAATATTATTTCAATCTATTGAATTTCAAGCACCTCTTGGATCAAGCTCAAGTACCTAAAATGTTGGTCTTACTAGTTCTTTTCATTTGTCATCTCCTTGTAAAAAATCTCAAAGTAGACACCGTCATATTTTGAGTTTCATTTACTACTCATGACTCTACTACTCACCATTTTCCCAACCGGGAGAATTGATGGGAATAAAGATATTAGAATTTCTCTAGTTGAGATTATAATATCCCATAGGACTGCAATTTATCTTGGTTTGAAATTCAATTATAATTAGTAAGGTTTCAATATGCTATCTTCTTAATCTTTCTTAATTATAGAAATATGTTTTCTTTAAGGGTGCAAGCAGTATATTCAATGCAGATATGGAATATTGATTATTTATCTAACTAGTTTCTCCCCATTTCTAAATTGTCACAAATCCCAAAATTTATTCTTGCTGTTCATCCCCAATTCTAAACAGTTCTGTCCCTCTCTCTCTCCCCCCTCTTTTCCCCTTCTCAAATTCACATCACAAACAGAACCAAACAATGAAGTAGTTAGAAGTTTGGAAAAACCATTCTCAAATGCAACAGTCATATAAAAATCTAGAAAAAGCAGGGTGAAAAACCAACATATGGAAACTAAACTAGCTAATAGAATTCCTCTTGTTGAATGTTGATTCAATGGTAAAATAAAACATAAGATAAAAATAGATAGGAACATAGAAGTGGACCTGGGTCTTAGCTCCACAGATGAGATTAACGGCGTCAGCCTGAGCCTGAAACCTAGAAGGGGTATAATCTCCATTTCTCATCCATTCTGAATTATCGATACAGATCATTGTTGCCTATAAATAAATAAACATAAATAAAAACTCAAATATTCGAGATATAACCCTAATTCCTGAGACATAATTAAACGAACTGGATCATTGAAATCATAGCAAGGCAACGAAAAGATCTGATATGAAATTGCGGTTGAAGAATAACTGGAGATTGAGGGGTTTACCTCAAGCACCATGGTTAAAGAAAGCAAACGAAGCAGAAAGATCGCGAAAGAGTGCTCCAAACGAGAGCAAGAGAGAGAGCTCTAGAGACAGAAAATGTCGGTTTTTTTTTTATTTAATTTTTTGGAACTGGCAACTACACCTTTCTTGCAGCGGAGGATTGCTAATAAGCTGAGGAAGGTATCATATACAATCACTAACACTAAGTCAAAAGATATAACGAATAATATTCCACCACGTATTACTTAGTTTAGATTTCCCTTTTTAAATAAAAATACTAAATATAATCAAATATATAATTGGGATATATAAAAATATTTTTTTAAATAACTAAATTTCACGCCAACTTTAATTAAGACTTCAACTACGTATCTTTAAATGGGATAGAAAATTATGTTAATTTTCCTTTTATAGTCTACAAATATCTTAAATAAAATATATTTTAAAGATGTCTAAAAATAAATAGTAAAATATATGATTAAGATTGAATGGATAATTAATTCTAAATATTTTTTATCCTTAATTAAATTAATGTATATTCAGATAAACAATCAATTTAAATCTAACTTTAAATTACTTAATATATTATTATTTAATATATAGTAAGTAAGCATATTTTCATGATTTTAGAAACTAACTTCTATTTATTAAAAATAAGGTTTTATTTTGTAAACTTAAAATTATTAATAAAAATAAAATATAAAAATTATGATAAAAAATCAAATAAAAAACTATTTAAGTATCATTGTCTACCACTAGCATGTATTGCAAATCAACGAAAATATATATTATTAACTTATTCTTTGATTACAACAACTTAGAAAAATTCACAAAAAAAAAATCTTCATATTTTCTTATACATTCGTTGAATTAACAACTCTTTTTAATAAACAACCTATAATAAGCTTTCTAAATTTACTATATCAAAATCAATAATTTTTAAATAATCAAATTGGATCAAGATTAAACACACAAATTTAATTTAATTATCATTGCAAGCAATTTATTACTATTTGTTTAAATTGATTAAATGATTACGTATCCAACTAACTAAATTGATTAACGATGAATTAATTTAATTATTTAATTATATACTTAAATAATCAAATAAATTTATACAATAATTAAAACTGAGAATTAATACATAATCAAAAAGAATAATTGAATAGAATGTTACATATCTTATTAAATATTGTAATCTATGTCTAAGATTTTGAAATTATCCACACTAAATATAAAATTAGCTATTCATTGAAAATAACAAATTTAAAAAATTATTCATGAAAAAAATAAAAGAAATGGAAGAAACCTTAAGATTTTTATCTTTAGTTTTGATATTCAACTTCTTTAATTATTTTTTCGATCATTTTCTTCTCAATTATTGTTTCCAATTTAATTTTATAATTTTGGCATTTTTATGATTTTTTTTCACAATTTTAACATTGTTATTTATTTATAGGTGTTATTTTATATTTATATTGAAAAAATTAATATATTTTTGAGTTGTATTAAGATTGATTATATGCAATTTATATGTAGAAATGATATATGATGCGTGAATCTCCCATCTCTTGAATAAATATGTGATGTCATATGTTGTCACTTAAGATTAGGAATTTTGAGTGCATTGTTTGGCATTTTGGATTTTTTTCTTTTAAGTTCGTCTATAAATATTTTTAAGTACATCTACTTATCAAATAAAAATCATAAAAAAATCTATTAAAAGTCCAAGAAAAATTTCAAAAAAGTTTAAAAAATTAATATTTTTCTAATAAATATAAAATAAATAATTTTAGTTCATTATAATATATATATATATAAAGAAATTTATATATAAAAATGTGTATAAAATAACACTTATCAAACTTTCCCACACTTACTCTTTGCTAGTCTTCGAGTAAAGCAAACACCCAAAATTAAGAGAATAACTTTTCTTACATTTTATCTCACGAGCTTAACAATGTTACGGTTTCAAAATCTAATAAATACTATATATTATCTCTAGTCATCCATTTGCTACAGATATTGTACAATAATCATGCTCAAAGTATGTGTGATATAGTATCGATTAGTAATAGTCAAATCATCTAACATAAAAAAGTTGAAATATTGCTTCTCCTGCAAAACATCACAATTCTTTTTAGAGTTGAATTAGGTACCATATGTTTTTCCTTAAAGTTGTATCTCCATTCACTAAAAATATTCTTAAAAATCAAAAGGTCTTTCATTTGGGTATAGTATATGGTTATGTTTGTTGATTTAATCAAATGAAAGGGAAAAAAAAGGATAACAAAAATTCACGAGTCTATGGAGTAAGAGAAAGATACCTATAAATAATACTATCATAAGACCAATCATGTCAATAAAATAGAGTCAAATTTCATTGTTTTGAACCCAAATATCATTAGTGGCACCTTTTCTTTTATTCATGCCACTTTTTTTTAATAACACACAACACCTTTTTATTATTATTTTTGGCTTGTCTCTCTTTCTATTTCTCTTTCTCTCTCTCTCTCTCTCTCTCTCTATATATATATATATATATATATATATATTTTCTTTTTTAACATATTGTAGCAAATGTTGTTTTTGTATATTAGGTATTTAATCAATTATATCACTATTGATACTCCTAAATCTTATTATAATATTTTCATAGAATCTATTCTCTTTTTGTGTAACTTTACTTTTCTTAAATTATAGGGTATGGTTAATGTGTTTGGTTCAAAGTATAAGGAGTGTATACATATAATTGACTCATGTAAGCTTAAATTGGCTCTTTACAAGGGGTGTTCTTGAAATAACGACAATATTAAGGACAAGACAATTTAGCCAAAGAATTTAATCATATTGTCTTAATCATTTTTCAATAAATACATTTCATATTCGCCTTGATAAATTTTAAAAAAAAGTTCTAACGACATAGTCTTCATCATTTAAAGAATATAAAAGTTTCAAGGAATTCATAATATTTTTTACAAGTCCATGCAAATGGATTATTCTATCACTAATTTAGTCATTATACATGCAAGTTTTGAGCAAAGTTATCATAAATTTTCCTTTACTTAATAACAAGGTCAAGACTCTATCAACATTCATTGGGATGTCACCATTCTGATTGGTGTAATGCCTCCTCCATCTATTGTAACTCCTGACTTCTTTAGAACAACTTACACATGGCTAACTTACTTGCTATTTGAAATTGGAAAATTACATCAACTTTCAATAACTTGATAACTTCTTTCTTAACCAGTTCCATCATTGGCAGATTCAATTGCCTTTATGGTTCTCTTGTTGAATTGGTGTCATCTTTAAGTAATATTCAGTGCATGCACATAGAGTTGTTAATTCCCTTAATATCAACAATTATCCACTCAATCGCTAATTTGTATTCTCTCAAAATAAGGATTAAATTCTCCTCTAGAGTAATTGAAAGCTTAGATGATATAATCATGAAAAGTGTGTCTCCATCTTTTAAGTATATATATTTGAGATGTTATGTGAGAGTTTTGAGATCCAAGATGGGTGCTTGCACAATGGAAGGAAAATTCTTCTCATTGGACACGAGAAGATAAATATAGAAAAGATTATACCTTGGGTTTATCAATATCCTTTTCTTTATCCTTTAGATTTTTGGTTTTCATGTTGTCTCTTATAGTAACCTTCAATAGGTTTGTTTTGACACCAATCACTTACTGCACTAAAGAGTCAAGATATCAATAGAAAAATAAGAATTATAATCACTATGGTATCTCATTGCTTCAAGGATATTGAAGCGAATAACCTCTTCGTCAAATTCCATAGTTAGAGTTTCAGTATGCACATCTATCTTTGTTCAAGCAGTTTTCATGAATGATCTACCCAAAAGCAATGACATAGACTTAATAGTAGAGTCATCACTCATATCAAGCACATAAAAATCAAATCGAAAGATAAGTCCATTAACTTGCACTAAAACATCTTCCAAAACTCCATTTGGATAAGTATTAGATTTATCAATGAATTGGATAACTACACCGGTTACTTTAAGAGTCTAAGATATAAGTAGCATAAATTTAGTAAGGCATAACATCAATTAAAGCTCTTAGATCTAACATAGCCCTTTCAAATTTAGTGTTACCTATAACGCATAGTATAGTGAAACTACCTGGATCCTTGCATTTTTGTGGAAGTTTTCTTTATAAAATTGTTGTACCATTATCTCTCATGTTTTCCACTTCATTGCCTTTGAGCTTCCTCTTATTGGTGCACAATTTCTTTAGAAATTTAACATAGCGTAGAAATTGCTTGATGATATCCAACAGTGGAATATTAACTTGTATTTTCCAAAAAGTTTCGAAGATTTCTTGCTCGTGTATCTTATTCTTGGATTTTGCAAACCTGCTATGAAAATGAATAAGGGCTCATAAGTAGAAATTGAAACTTTAGTTTGTACCTTAAGTGGTTGCTTTACTTCCTTATTATCAGTTGTCTTTTTTTTTACTTTGTTAGAATTATTTGATTATTCTTGAATTAGCTCATCATTAGTCACATTTTCTTTGGTTTGTTCCTAGTGAACAGTGTTGGATATTATCATATTTACTATATCCATTCAAGGTTTACCTTGAGTTGGAGGAGGATTTTGTGGTCTCGCTTTATAAAGTTGTTAGCCTCTTGGAAAAAGGAAATATGGTGAATTATTAGAGACAACTACTTGATTTTCCAGAATAGTTAAAGTTAAGATGATCCCTCCAACAAAGATTGTAAGTGTTTGAGTAAGGATTATATTTTTTTTCTTTTTCGTCCTTAGTATCCTCTCATAGCATTTTCTTGTTCAACATTAGGATCTTGAATAGTATGACATATGTGTGTTGGGTGTCCAATTTTAGTACATATTCCAAAAGCTTGAACTTATTTGATCCCTAATTGTTGCACAATTAAAATGATGGTACTCATTTGTTGTTCAATATTATTAGGAAGTTCTACTTTATTGACCTTTTGTAGTGGGTTGGAACGGGTGCCAAATTGTTGACGTTTGCAGCTATAGTAGTAGACAAACTTCTTACAGTTTTAGAAGTCTTATCAACCAAAGCTCCACCACATGCTACATTTATCATGCTTTTATCTATGAATATCAAACCCTCAAAGATAGGGATGGGCACAAGTATGACCGAGATGATTTTTGATATAACTATCCCCGAACCGAATTATAAAATATGTACCCAAAACTGCCCAAAAACCATTACGATTCAAGGACGATTTTTTACCCACGGGTAATAGTTTGGGACGATTATTAAAAAATACTCGAAAAAAACTATTTTTCCAAACTTTTTTAAAAATTTCTTAATAAATCCTAATTATTAATTCATATTTAATTTAATAAATATAATTAATTTCGGGTACGAGCAGGTACGGTTATCAATATAATCGTACCCAAATTGTACTTGTTGTTTCATGTTTGATTTTTACTCAAAATTGTACTCGTCCTCGAAATTTATCGGATAAAAACCGAACCTATAGTTTTTTTGCTCATTCCTACTCATATAAGTATTGAATTAATAGTTGCTCACTTATTTGATGATGAGTACAACTTGCACATAATTTCTTAAACCACTCTTAATACCTATATAAATTCTTCTTGTTGTATTGTTAAATACCACAAATTTCTTTTTTGATTACAGTGACCCTAAAAATTGAAAAATATTTTTCCAAGAAAGCTATTTTATCTCCTACTAACTATTTATTGTCCCAAATGTAAAGTAATACAACCACTCTTTAACGTTATTTTCTAAAGAGAATGATAATGCTCTAAGTTTTACTTTTTCTTCAGGAATCCCATTAGATTTCATGCTAGAGCAGACCACATGAAATTTCTTTATATGCTTATTTGGATCCTTACTAGTTGGATCTCAAAAAGTAGGCAAGAGATGAATCATGTCAGACTACAATTCAAGAGCACCACCATTGTAATCGTATTGAATGCATAATGATCGTTGATCTAAAGTCGGTGCTACCATCTCTCTAAGAGTCTGATTGGGATTATTCATGACTATTTCTACATGAATGGAATGATTTGCATCTTCAAATGAGTCGCTTGAATTTGGTGACTCATTTGAAAGATCTATTTGAATTGTTTGTTTTAGCAATTATGCATTTGATTTCAAATTGTAATGTGAGTTTATTCACTGTGATTCTAAAAAGAAAATAAATATTATAAACAAATTAAGTAAAAATAAATAAAAATGAAGAAAATATTTTTAATTTTTTAATTTTTATTTTTATTTTTAATATTTATAAAATACTTAAAAGTAAATATGAGTTAACTAAATGAAATTTTTTGACGATACGACTCCAAAAATTGATGCGTGTTCAAATTAACAGTCAATTTAAACATTACTTTAAATTACTTAAGATATCATTATTTAGTATACAGTAAGAGTTTTTTTCATAAAGGATTTTGAAAACTTATTTATTAAGAATGGGGTTTTGTTTTATTGAAAATAGGGTTTTATTTTTCATGCATTTTTGATATTACTCTTTTTTATAGGGTATTATTTTTTTATTTATTTTAACAAAATTGATCTTTTTTTAGTTATATTAGGAGTAATTGTACGCAATTTACACTTGAAAAGGATATACAGTGCACGAATCTCCCATCTAATGAATAAATATACGGTGCCACGTGTTGTCCCCTAATATTAAGAGTTTAGAGTAAATTATGATCGAGGGCTTTGGATTTTTTTCTTTTAAGTGCATTCGCAATTTTTTTAAGTATATCTACTTGTCAAATAAAAATATTCATAAAAATCTCAAAAATAATTCAAAAAATCCAAAAAATTAATATTTTCTTAATAAATATAAAATAAATAATTTTAGCTAATAATAAAAATAATATATATATAGATATATAAAGAAATTAGTCCATAAAAACGTGTATAAAATATAACTTAACATAAATCTTGTGGATAATTTTAAAATCATTAAATAAAAAAAGTATGTAAAATTGTATAGAACCTACTTGCTTAATTATAAATACTTATGTCCACTACTCTTATAAGTGAAGTTGAATAACTAATTCAATACAAGTTCTTCTAAAATAATATTGTTTTACTTTACTTGAAAGTCTTTTCATTTATTCTTCTTTGAGCAACTATCTAACCAATATCAAATCATAAAAATTTAATACCCAACTATTTAATATTATCCAAATTTATCAATGCACATTGCTAAAAAAATATTATTCAACTTAAATAACTTTCCATTCTCATATTCTAAAAATCATCAATGGTATTAGTCTTGTTCGTTCTTTGTTAGGCGTCAAGTTACTCTTCTCATATAATATAATGGTTGGAAACATTATTTGCTCAAGTGTTCTCATGCCAAACTTCCGTCAAGAAAACTCTAATTTTTGGGCTATTAGAATGGGATGCCAAATACGGCCTAAAAGAAAGAGTTGAAGGAGAAAGTACAAAAGAATTCCCAAGCCTTATTTGCTCTACAACAAGCTATGGGTAACAAAATATTTTCAAGAATTATGGGAGCTAATACATCTAAGAAGGTTTGGGATGCATTATAAGAGGAGTTTCAAGAAAATAAAAAAGGTACATGATGTCAAACTACAATCTTTATGAAGAAATTTTGAAAATATTAAAATGAAGGAAAATGAGATCGCAAAATATTACCAATCAAGAATAAAAGAAATAGTAAATTAATTGAGAACCTATGGTGAAAATATATTAAAAAAATCCTCATAAGTTGTACGAAAAATACGATGCAATTGTTACAACTATTGAGGAAACAAAAGATCTAGCAACCTTAACGACTATCCAACTAATGGGCTCTCTCGAAGCATATGAAAAACATCAATGTAGATATGATGAGGACTTAATAGAAAATGCCTTTAAATCTAAAGTTAACATGTGATCTCAAAAAAAGAAAGAGAGAATTTAAAAAAAAAAATTCCAAAAACAGAAAAAGGCTAAGAAAAATAAGGATCAAACAAAAGGAACTATCCTCCTTATGGTATTTGCAAAAGAAAAGTCCACTTGGAAAAAGACTGTTGGTTCAAAGAAAAATTATGTGTCGATAATATAAGAAAAATGAGCACAAAGGAAAAGTTTGACGATTCAAAATAATTCAACAAGCTAACTTCACAAAAGAAAAATAAATTATAAAAATCATATTTTCTATGCTAGCCTGATGAAGAAAAAAAAGATACATGTTATCTAAAGACGAAAGATAAAAGCATCTTTTGCAATCTTGATAAAATTATAGCAAAAGTCAAGATTGGGAATGGAGAGGCCACAGGAAAAAGGCACAATTACTATCCAAATAAGGAAAGGAAAAAAAATATATAAATGAGTACTATTAGTACTTTCCATAGACCAAAAATTATTAGAAATGGGTCAAATGATCGAGAGAGGATATTCTCTTTACTTTGAAGAAGTCTCATGCACAATCTATGACAAGAAACACAAAATTTTATCGATAGCAAGAGTAAAAATGAAAGAAAATGGATGGTTCTCATTCAATGCAAGTACACAAGTAAGGCAACCATGAAGGCACATATGGATGGCTTATGGCTACGATATAAAATATTTGGGCACTTCAACTTCCATACCTTGAAGACATTGCACCAAAAAACAATAATGTGTGACTTACCGATGATATAAGGCAAAGAGGCATCTATGAAGGCTGTCTACAAGGTAAGAAATATCGCAACTTTTTCCCACATATAAGGCATGGAGAGAAAAGAAACCACTAAAGCATGTCCATACAGATGTTTGTGGCCCAATGCGCACTCTATATTACAATCAAAATAGGTACTTTATTTTATTTATTGATGATTATACCATAATGACGTGGGTGTATTTTCTATGAAAAATATCAAAAGTATTCGATATATATATAAGAAGTTTGTGAAGAAACAATGGATTTATTGCTTGAAGATTGTTAGAAGAAATCATGGAAAACAATATACGTCTAATTTATTGAACAAGTTTTGTGAAGATGAAGAAGTCGAGCATTAACTCATTGTTGGATACACACTACAAAAAAATGGTATATCTGAATGGAAAATAGAGTAGTGATGGAGATGGCTCAAACAATGCTAATGGACAAAGGCCTTCCTAAGACCTTTTGGACAAAAGTTGTGTACATAATAATGTATCTTCTCAACATGCGTCCAACCAAAGTAATGCCAAACAAAACTCCTATTAAAATTTAAAGCCGACAAAAACCTTCAACAAAACATCTCAAAGTCTTTGAATACATATGTTATGCTTATGTTCCAGAAGTAAAGAAGAGTAAGCTAGACAAGAAGGCTAAGAAAGGAATATTCCTAGGCTATAACACTCAATCCAAGGAATATCGTATCTATAGATTTTAATTGAAGAAGATGATCATCATCCACGATGTTGAGTTTGATAAAAATGTCAAATATAATTGGGAAAATGAAGAAAATTAAAGAAACATAAACGTTGATCTTCTCATAAGACAACCATAAGATTTTCAAGCAGGAAAAGAAGTTATAAGGAGACAAGAACCTACTAATCAAGTAGAATCATCTTTAGAGTCTTTGTCAAGAAGGATGAGAACTTTATTAGAGATTTATGAAATGTTCAACATGATTGTCGTGGATAGGAATGGGCACAAATACGGGTAGGGATGGTTTTTGATATAATCATTTCCGAACTGAATTATAAAATCTGTACCCAAAACCGTCCGAAAACCATTACAGTTTGAGAACAGTTATTAAAAAATACCTGAAAAAAACCGTTTTGAAATTTAAAAAAAAATTCTATTCAACTGGGCTTCCTTTGGTTCTGCAACCCAAAGCCTAAAGAAACTGGACTCAATTGATTAGAAAAATAATGGTATTCTCAACCAAATCCATTAAAAACATATAGCTATTTAATATGAAGTTAGCAATACAATTAGGTGAGACAAAGCCTGCAATCAATGGGATTCATTGGTGATTGGCTTAAATATGCAAAAAATTATTACATAGTACACTTTTAGGCCCCTGCGTTAATGAAAGAAAATATATTTGATTAGGGTTTCTCTATTTTGTGAAAATTAGGGAAAGATTTAAATGTGCGTCATTATATATCTAAATCCTAATTTATTAGGGTAAACTATGAACTTAAAAGCACTACATGAGGACTTTACTCTGATATCTTATACTTTTTGGCCTTATATATCTATGCTTTATGGTTGAACATAAAATAAAAGTCAAGTCTTTGATAAAAAAAAAATTTGATGTAGCTATTTGTTTGCATTGATTATTGAGTGACAAAAACCTTGATATTATAGCACACAGTATCTAAGGTTCAAAAATGAACTTAAATTCCAAAATATTGAAGGGTCTTGGGGTTTCATACTTTTGGAAGAATCAAGCAAAACTTATCTTGATCAAACACGACTAACTATAAGGGGACGATCTCGCTAAAATTCAGGAAGTGACATTTTCTACATATTGTTACATATCATTTGAGTAAGGTAAGATTAATAATTGCAGCTCAGATAACAGAGCGAAATGAAAATGAAGAATATTGTACCATGCCGAAGTTGTTCTGCTCAAGAAATAGAATAAAGTCTCTAACTAGGATGGCAAATGCATAGACTAGGACGGCGAGCTGAGTCGGTGACAAACGTAGAGTGGTAGAGTTGAGAGTGATAGAGACCAAAATTTTGAGACTGAGACTAAAATCAAGCATAGTATTGTTTATATACTGCCCGAAAATCTGAGGCTAAAATGTGAAAACCCTAGGTGCCAAATTAATATATAATTTAATTTAATAAATATATAAATTAATTAAATAAATATAATTAATTTTGGATATGGGCGGGTACGATTTTTAGTATAACCGTACCCATTACTTCATGTTTGATTTTTACTTGAAATCGTACCCATCATCAAAATTTATAGGATAAAAACCAAACCGTTGGTGTGGTTAACCGCAGATAACCAAACGAGCAATTTTTTTGCCCATTTCTAATCGTGGAGCCAGAAAATTTTAAAGAAGCTTCCAAGCAAGAAGTGTTGGTAAAAGCTATGGAAGAAGAAATAAAGATAATTGAGAAAAATGAAACATGGGAGTTGGTTAATCTACCAAAAGGAAAAGAGGTCATTGGAGTTAAGTAGGTATACAAGACCAAGCTTATATAAATCTAAGGGATCAATTCAAAAATACAAGGTATGGACAATAGCTAAAGGATACTCGTAAATTTTTTGAATTAACTACAATGAGACCTTTTCTTCAATTGCACATTTGGATATTATTAAAGGATTACTAGCACTCGTCGCTTAAAAGAAGTACATATATATCAACTAGATGCAAAGTTTTCATTTCTTATGGCTTCCTTGTAGAAGAGATATATGTGGAACAACCAATTTTTTTTTTGGTGCAAGGACAAGAAGGAAAAGTTCTCAAGCTAAATAAAGCATTATAAGGATTAAAACAAGCTCTTAAAGCTTGGTATAGCATAATTGATAGTCATTTTATGCAGTAAGGCTGGAAAAAAATCAAAAATACCCTCGAGATTTTCAATATCTTCAAAAATACCCTTAATGTTTAAAAAAAAATTACAATACTCCTGAGGTTTAAAGTATCTTCAAAAATGCCCTTATTATTTAATAGAAGCATCAAAAAGTCATGAAAGATGACATCAATATCTAAAAAAGTCTTTTCTACCCCTACCTATATAGCTTTTTGAATATTGCCGTTGAAAATATTATTGCAAATACCCTTGAGGTTTTTCTTTTCTTCAAAAATACCCTTACTATAATAGGGAGTTTAACTTTATCAAAAATACCCATACTATAATAATTAATTTAACTTCATCGAAAATACCCCTGATATTATAATTAATTTAAATTTATCAAAAATACCTCTGCTACAATATTTAATTTAATTTCATCGAAAATATCACTCATATAATAATTAATTTAAATTCATCAAAAATACCCCTGCTACAATATTTAATTTATCTTCATAAAAAACACCCTTGCTTCTCAATAACATGATATAATTTTTTTTAAAAAAATACCCCTACTCAATAACCTACTATAAATAATCATCAAAAACATTCCTAATCAATAATAAGCTATAAATATTCACCAAAAAATACCTCTAACATGCTCAATAACAGTTAAATACATATCATACATCCACATTTACAGTCTATATTACAAATCATACATCCACATCCACATTCCATACTAACATGCTCAATAATAGTTAATATTCACATCCACAATCACATTCCATACTAACCTGCTCAATAACAATTTACATCCACATTCACAGTCTATATTACAATCTAAATTCTTACAATATCTAAGGGGAGGGGACACCATAAATGAGTTTAAATACACAAAAAACTACAAAGTTCATGTCATGTCCCCCAAAACCTGGTGTATACATGAGCTTTGAGTTACAAAATATTTCCTTCCAAATCATATTCATTGTCTCATTTACTTACATATTTTAAAATAAAAATTATAGAACAAATCAAAGCCCCATTTTAGAAGGCTCATTTTGACTTGTTGATTCTCCCATTTTTTGCTTCTTATTGATTGCATCACCACTATCTATCACCTGATTCATGAATAGTAAATAAATTTATGGTATAAGAAGTAATGCATAATGAATATGTTATACAATACATTACCTGAATTTGATTAGTTCTTTTGTTTTGCTTTTTCTTGACCACCTTCTTTGAAGTTGTTTCCTACAAACAATTTAAAGTTTAATATAGTTAACCAAATATATTTAATAAATGAATAGTTATAATTTTACCTAAGTTTCATTAGTTGGATTATTTAACTTCTCCCTACATGTCATCTGATTATGACCAAATTGATTGCAATACCCACATTTCAATCCTTGCGGCCTCTTATGTTTCTCTGGTTCAGTAGCTTCCCTATGTCTCTCAATTGGTGGTCTTCCTTTCTTTGGTTTATAAATTGGTGGAAGTATTTGTTGCTCACTAGGCATCATAACCTACTCTTTTTCAGATGGAACAGGGTAAATCAAAGAGAAATATGTCTTCAAATACGAAGCCTTTGTAACATATGGATGTACATAGTCCGCAATCTTATACCTTCTATCCATAATACAAGCAACACCATGCTTACAAGGTAAACCACTCAATTTCCACCCATAACAACTACATTTCCACTTATTTAAATTAACCAACATGTTGCAACCATCCAATACTTCAAATATTCCATCTCTAGCATACAAGACCTTTAAAACTCTTCCTTATTCTTGTCTTTGAAGAATGTATTTCATTACATTTGGCGGAAAAAGAGTAGTCCACTTCAAAGCCTCTTCATTCCTCTTCACTGTTAGCCGCATCAATTTTCTTCTGACCTCTTCAAATAAATTCACAATAGGTCTTGACCTCACTCTTTTCAACCAATTGTTAAAACTTTCAGTCATGTTATTGGTCACATGTTCAACCTTTACATCATCATCAAAAACATGTATACTCCAATGTGAAGCTTGGATCTTACTTAAATATTCATGTGCTTTAGGTTTTCTTTCTTAATTTCATTCATCACATCATTAAATTCAGCTGTTCTAGTTGCTTTAGATGCTGCCCAAAACAAAGATCTCATTTTCATGCTTAATGCTTACATTTCAAGTTGGCATAAATATGCCTAGCACAAAATCTGACATGGGAAGTTGGGAAAAACTTATTTATTACTACAACCAGACCTTTTTGTCTATCAGACATAAAAAACATCCTTCTTTTTTTCAAACTCCCTAATATGTTGGTCTAATAAAGCCATGAACCACATCCAAGTTTCACTATTTTTGGATTTAGCCCAAGCAAGGGAAATTAGAAACAAACCTCCATTAGCATCCAATCCAACAACAACCATCAAGACACTTTTATATAGACCCTTTAAAAAACATCAATCCAAACCAAGGAAAGACCTACATCCACTTAAATACCCTTGTTTTGAAGTAGATAAGCTAATGAAACATCTCCTAAAACAAGGACTGGCATTTGGTAATGGAATATGAGTATCAACAATTTCCATTGATCCATGGTTGATTCTTAAAATTGTATGACAATATTGCCTTATTTTTGAAAAACTACCAATATGATCACCCAATTCTCCATCACAAGCAATTTTTCTTGCCCTATACAATGTCAAGTCAGGTAAAGATATACCCATCTTCTTTTACACTTAGTAGACAATATAAGGATATTTACATTAGGGTTTCTCATGACTAAGTCCTTTAATTGAGAAGCTAACCACTTCCAAAGGATTAAATTCTACAAACAAGTCTAGACTTTGCTTTTTATTATCCCTATAATCCTTCATCAATTCTTGTAATTCATTATCGGTTTTTAATACACTTCGTTCATCACTATCAACTTTATTTACTTCAATCCTAAAGTTTTCTTTTTTAATCGTCAACCCCTCATTCATAACGACCCTTTTAGCATCTATAGAAGCAACAAATGAGACTATATTCATCAGCAGATATATGACCAGGCCATCTAACTTTACCAAATAGATGAACATACACACTGGCCCATTCACTCATTTTAGTGTCCTATATAACAAACAAATGTATTTTCAAAAAATCTATTACTCATGAACATTAACACACAATATCAAACATATGATCATGAACTTGATACAAAACAAAGCACACAATATAATGTCAACAATGGGCCCATTTTCCCACACAATATTATGTTAACAAAGCACACAATATCAAACCTAGTTTTGTTTATAAGCATTAATATGTTAAATCATAATTGTTGAAAACATCTTCATCAAAATCTGATTTTTTTAATATATCGTCTCAAAAACAAAGCACACAAAATATAAACCCTAAACAATATTATGGTCAAAATCTGTAATATTATCGCAAATACCCATGAGTTTTTTACTATTCTTCAAAAATATCCCTGAGGTTTTGCTATTCTTCAAAAATACCTATGGTTCTTCAAAATCATACAAACGATCAACTATTTCAGAAAAAAATTACAACTAGAATATCAGAGAAAACTACCATATAGTGGGTTCTGAAATACATATTATATATCATCAATACAAGTAAGATATTGTTAAAGAATGGGTTCTAAAATACAAATTAAAAAAAGATGAAATACAGAATCAAATATGGTGAAACGATATTCTGTTCCAATATATGCAAGTGTGCTTAAAAAACAAATTTTTATCCAAACGAACCAAATATCAAAATCAGTGAGCTTATACCTGTTATATTGTAACGATGGGTCGCGTTAGGGCAGCAGGTGACACGTTCTATTTTTGCGTGAGGATAAGTTGCGTAATGAATATGGTGAAATGATGGGTTCGTGTCTGGTGAGGGTAAGGATGAAATGATGGGTTCATGAAGGTGGTTCACAGGGGTATTTGCGATAACGACGAGGGAATTAGTGGCTTGAAGGATATCTGTGAGGTTTAGGGATTGGAATGAGTCGTCCGATGAGGGAATGTGTGATTGGAACAAGCAATCGTGGAGGCTGAAAGTGTAGCGGTGAGGCTGGGAGAAGAAGAAATGAGCTTGCATGAAGAAGAAGAGAAGGGTTTTTGTGTGAAGAAGAAGTGTGACGCGAAGAATAGTGACGCGGGAGTGATATATGTATAGGGGTGAGATTACCATTTTGCCTCTAATGTTAAACAGAGATATAACGTTGATAACGTTCAATGGTAGTTTTGATATTAAATAAAACTCAGGGGTAGTTTTTAAGAAAAGTAAAACCTCAGAGGTATTTACGATAATAATCCAGTAAGGCTTTAAGATGAGCACAAGCGAACCAACATTATACATCAAGAACCAAGGAAACAAATACACACATTATTTCTCTACATATGGATGATTTTATCTACAAAAGTGATGATGAAATGATGATCAGAGAGTTCAAGGAAGAAATGATAAGGACATTCGAGATAGTAGATTTAGGGTTGATGCACTACTTTCTTGGAATTGAAGTTAGACAAAATGATGATGATATTTTCATCTTATAGAAGAAATATATAGAGAATCTCATCAAGAAGTTTAAAACGAATGGATATAATATTGCACAATTTCAAAGTCTCATTAGAAGTATCCTATATTTGACAGCAACAAGGCTAGCCATAATGTATGCTGCCTACTATCAAGATTCATACAATGTTCTACAAAAATTCATTATGAAGCAGCACAACTAATACTCAGGTATATACAAGGAACAAAGAACTATGAAATATGGTACAAGCCATTACCAAGTTCAAGGCTAATCGAATACATTGACAGTGACTAGACAAGATCTATCAATGAAATGAGAATCACATCTAGCTATGCATTCACATTGGGCTCAAGGATAGTCTGTTAGGCATCAAAGAAACAAGAAACAATAGCCCAATCATAAGCTGAAGCATAGCACATTACAACAACGCTCACTAAAAGTTAAATAAAATGGTTTAAGCATATTTTTGAAGACATAGGAGAGTCACATGAATAAGCTACATAAATATATTGTGATAGTAAGTCAGCTATAACAATGACAAAGAATCCAATTCTCCACAATAGAAAAAACACATAAGTATAAAGTATCCCTTCATTAAGGAAGCAAAAGCCAATAAACAAATTGAATTCAAGTACAACAAAACAGAGGATAAAAAAACTAACATTTTCATGAAGACACTATCGAGCAAAGTTTGAGTTACTAAAGATAATGATTGAAGTAACCAAAATTAACATCAAGGAAGAGTGATAGAAATTGATGTTAATTTCTCTAGAATAATCTACAAATATCATAGAATAAAATATATTTTAGAAATGTTTAGAAGTGATTGAGGAGAGAGTAAAATATGTGGCTAAGATTGAATGGATAATTCTAGATTATCTTGGTTCTCAAGTAAATTTGGTAGACAATTCTAGAATCATTAATTAAAGCAAGTATGTGAATTTGTGTAGAACCTACATGCTTAACTATAAATACCCATATCCATCACTTATGTAAGCGAAGTTGAGTAACCAATTTGAAAGGTTCTATTTAGTTACAAATCAAATTAGTTAGAGAGGGAATGCATATATAATTAGCAAAATTATGACAAATTAATTTTTTTGTAGATGGTCAAGCATGTAATTATGTGTAAATAAAGTAATGCGAAAAGAAATATAAATTAACACATGATATTTTTAGGTGGTAACAACTTAGGCTATACTAATGACCTAAGAGGAAAATCATCGGTCTAACTATCCACTATGAAAATAATGTTCAATTATAAGGTTAGGAGTCAAACTACTCACAAAGTAATGCCTCCAAGTAATTTACTTACAAGCCTTTGTTTTCTTTCATAATCTCTACAAGTAAGGTATTAGGATCCGGACCAGCATTATGACAACTTGAGTCACATAAGCAATCGAACCAATTCAACCAATCCTTGAAATGTTAGACAATAACACAAATATAAATATGTGTTCTATAGAAAATTTAATAATGAATAATCCTAACTAGATGATTTAATAATGTATCAGATAAATTAAAATCAATTAGTAACCCTAAAACAATCAGTTTAAGCATAATATCACAAATATTATAGGTTTGTTAATCAATCATACATAGCTACAAAATGTTTGAAAAATTAACTAAATAAAAAATCTCATTTAAATATTTTTTGCAAAAAAGAGAGAGGGATTAAGATGAAGAGAATAATACTATTATGTGGTTAATAAATTTGTGTGCTTTGGTTTGTTTAAATAAAATATTTTGAAGCACTAAGTCAAAGCAATATTATTATTATATTCATAAAATCAGTTAAAATAGTTTTAATGAACGAGGAAAATATAGTAATAAGCCAATTCAAATAGAGTTAGATATAGGTTTTAAAATTAAAGCCTTAACCACATGATTGATCTAACATATGCTAAATCGATCGAAACCCTTATCAATCAATCCAAAACTATAATCAAACCATGCTCGATCGATTCAGTCAATTCTTGATCAATCTAGTGTAATAAAAATTAATTCTAACCAGGGTAGATCGATCTAGGTAACTAATCGATTGATCTAATGCTCGATTGATCGAATACTAAATACTCGATCGATCTAGTCAATTAAAAAATTAATTTGGGATTTTTTTAAACTGAGTAGATCGATTCTCAATCAATTTCCAAATCTCGATCGATATAGATATGTCTTGATCGATCGAGTAGCCTAAACTCAAAATGTTCCTACGTATTTAATATGAAATCTAATGTGTATAAGAACAAAGATATATTTGATATGTGATCGTTAAAGCTCGATAGTTTTTTTAACTTGAAATATTTTTGAAAGCCACACTTAGAAACTAAAATTACATTTATATATTTTGTTCATGAATAACGCCAACACTCTCATAAGCCTTACACAATTCAATACAAACTATTCTAAAATCATCTTGTCGCACCTTAACTTCAAAGCTTTTTTCACTTGTTCTTCCTTAAGCAATTATCTAACCAATACCAAATCT
This sequence comes from Hippophae tibetana, assembly GCA_037013495.1. NCBI lineage: Eukaryota > Viridiplantae > Streptophyta > Magnoliopsida > Rosales > Elaeagnaceae > Hippophae > Hippophae tibetana. Next base: position 78,177,724 of record CM072812.1, on the reverse strand, counting down.
TAAAAACCAAATACCCAACTATTCAATATCACATGAGCTTATCAATACATATAGTTAGAAAATATTATTCAACTTAAATAAATTTTCATTCCCATATTCTAAAAACCATCAACATGATTGGTATTTCTAGTTTATTGAAATCGTAGATCTTGTGATTGAATTGCAAAGCTTGCACATTATGACTAGTTGGACTCAAATTGATTACGTTGCAAGGAGATTCTTGAATTTGACTTCTAGATCATCTCGGACCACCTTACCATGATAAGACTCTACTAGCTAGCTAATTTGTTTTCCTTTTCATTATAGATATATTACATAATTATAAATATTGTTATTTTTAACTAGCACTTTTTAAATTATCAAAAGAGTTTGTGATGAAGATGGAGGTGTTGATAATATTATGCCTTAATTTAAGGCTCATTTATAGATGCTTGTCTCCTCCTTAATTTAAGACTCAATTATAAGAATTTGTCTAAGCTACACTGTTATGAATATGAAAGGTTCTTACCACTCAAAGTGTGCTTTTCAAATATTCTAAGGAGGGATTTGTAGATAGGAATAAAATGATACAGGAAAATGAGAGATTTGCATGGAGGGAAATAAAAATGGCATCATAGGCTTGTTGGTCGATAGCTAAAAATTGTGAAAAATGTTGAAAATTGAAGGGAAAATATTAAAAGGCCATTGATGCTCTCTCCTTATCTTGACTCACGTGTATTTTTACATTAAAAATATAGAAAAATCAAATAAAATAATATTTCTAAAATTTATAACAATAAAAATAACATTATAATAATATTAAATAGTGTCGAATTGGACATAATTCAACATTGAACAAACCTAAATAACAAGAGTTCAATTTGAACAACATCTAATTAGAAGGCATTCAATTGAAATGTTTAGGATTAATTATTTTTTAATATTAAAATATATATAAGCAGAACATAATCATATTATTTTTGTGAATACCAATTTTTTGTAATAAATATTATTTTCTAAATATTTAAAATTTAGCTATGCATAATTAGAGTGTTTGAAGTGTTAAACTAACCTGATCACCTTTTACAAATTGCAATTTCAAGTGAGAATAGATCTGAGCAAGGTAAAAAAAAAAAGCAACTTAGTGCTGACCCCTCTTTTAACTCACATCAGTCATCACACACATTTAAATTTAGAAACTATTTGTCATACAAAATTGAATAAATATTTAAACTATTCATGAAGTATCTATCTACACACTACAAACACCTAAGTTAGGTTTAAGTAAGATTAGTGGAAGAAGAAGAAGAAGATGTCAAAATCTGAATTCCTGTATTTCTATGTTCTCATATTTCTGTACAAGTGTATAGTATTTGTATACAAAGGAAACAGAAAGCAAACAAATTACAACATTATTAATTTCCACTATTATTCTTGTCTGCCACATTGGTGCTGATTATCTGCCATAATTTACTGCATTGTTGTATGCTTGTTGTCTGCCATACTACTCACATGCCAACATTACTCCCCCTCAAAGTGGTGCATATATGTCTCTTATGCCTAACTTGTCAAGTGAGTTGTAAAAGTTCTTTACAGACACAGATTTTGTGAGTATATCAGCCAATTGATCTTCTAATTTAACAAATGGAAGTTGAATAATTTTTTCTTCAAGATTCTATTTGATGAATTTCTGATCCTCGAAATTCAGCTTCAGCGCTAGATAAGGCAACTACCTTTTGCTTCTTGCTCCTCCATGTAACAAGATTATCCCCCACAAAAGTAAAATATCCAGCAGTAGATTTCCTATCCTTGATATTCCCTGCCCAGTCTGAATCTGTATATCCAATGACTTCCAATTGACCATTCCTTGAAAATATAAGTCCTTTCCCAGGGGAGTATTTTAAATAACGAAGCATTAGCATGATGGCATCCATATGGTCTTCATTTGGGTAGTGCATGAACCGACTCACAACACTCACAGCATAAGCAATATCAGGTCGAGTATGAGATAAATATATGAGTTTACCTACTAACCGTTGATATCTCTGTTTATCTGCTGGTACTTGGTCCACATATTCTCCAAGTTTATGATTTTGAACCATTGGAATATCGACATGTTTACAATCTAGTAGTCCTGCCTCTGCGAGTAGGTCCAAAGTATATTTCCTTTGGGAAAGACATATGCCTTGTTTTGATCTTGTTACCTCAATACCTAAGAAGTATTTGAGCCCTCCCAAATTCTTCATTTCAAACTCATTTGATAGTTGTTCTTGAAGCTTAGAGATTTCTTCTTTATCATCCCCTGTAATGATCATGTCGTCTACATAGACTATAAGGGCTGTTATCTTCCTTAATCGATGTTTTAGGAAAAAAGTATGATCAGAGTTGCTTTGTTGGAACCCATATTTCTTCATTGCTGAACTCAACCTACCAAACCATGCTCGAGGTGATTGTTTTAGTCCATACAATGCTCGTTGTAATCTACATGCAGTTTCTTTTCTTGATGTAACAGTATATCCTGGTGGGATATCCATGTAAATCTCTTCTTCAAGATCACCATGAAGGAAGACATTTTTTACATCAAGTTGGTGCAATGGCTAATCTAAATTTGCCTCAAGAGATAACAAGACTCTAACGGTTTTTAGTTTAGGCACAGGTGAGAAGGTTTCTTGATAATCTATCCCGTTTTTCTGTGTATATCCTTTTGCTACAAGCATCGCCTTGTATCGATCAACTAACCCATCTGCTTTATACTTAATGGAGAAAATTCACTTGCATCCTACCATCTTCTTCCCTTGAGGTAACTCGCTTAACACCTATGTGTTATTCTTCTGTAATGCCTCAAATTCCTCTTTTATAACTTGAGTCCATTTTGGATCAGATAAGGCTTATTCAATGCTACTTGGAATTTGACACGAGGAGAGTGTTTGTGCAAATGCCCTGATAGGTTCTGATAACCTTTGAGTAGATACATAATTTGCTATTGGATACTTGGATTGTCATTCTTCTCTTTCTGAGGAGTATCGATTTGGAGGTTTGCCCTGATTGTGTTTGAAAGGTAAAACATAACCAACAGATGTATCTAAAGCATTAGTTTGTAAATGTGTGATAGGATAGCTTACCTCAGGAGTATTCTCAACAGGAAGATCATTGGGTACTAGAGAGTGGAGAGGTACATCAACCATTTCATCTTCTGGAGATTCAATTACTATTTCAACTTCAGTTCTTGGAAGTTCAAGCTCAGGTCTAGATACTGGCTCCTCCATATTATTGGCACGATCCGAGTATATTGGACTAGTGTCTAATATTTCAACATCAAGCCAATTTCGTTCTTCACCATAACTCTCCTCCTGAAGAGTGTAATTGGATACCGGTGATGGAAAAAAACATTCTGATTCGAGGAAAGTGACATCCATGGTAATATAGGTTCTTTTAGTAATTGGATCATAGCATCGGTAACCCTTTTTTTGTACGCCATACCCTAAGAATACATATCGAACTGCACATGAATCCAACTTAGTTCGTTGATTTTTGTGGAGGTGGAAAAAAACAACACATCCAAATATGCGGGGTGGAAGCATCAAAATAGTAGGCAGGAGAACATGATCGGATAATACCTTTAATGGAGTCTGAAATTGTAAGGTCTTTGTGGGCATGCGATTCAGTAGATACACAATTATAGTAATAGCATCACTCCAGTATCTACTAGGCATATGTGCACTGATTAGTAAGGCCCGAGTAGTTTCTAAAATATGTCTATTCTTCCTCTCTGCAGTCCCATTTTGTTGTGGGGTTTGTGAACACAAGGTTTCATGGAGAATACCATGGTTGTCCAAGTATGTTCGAAATTTTTGATTAACATACTCCCCCCATTATCAGACCGAAGGATCTTAATTTTTGTAGAAAAATTGTGTCTCGATCATGGTATGAAACAAGTGAAATGTAGAAAATACTTCATCTTTATGTTTGAGAAGGTAAAGCCATGTCATTCGTGTACAATCATCAACAAAAATTACAAACTAACGATGACCCGACGATGTAATTACCGGGGAAGGTCCCCAAACATCAGAATGTACTAAAGCAAAAGGAATCATACTTTTATGCTTGCTCATAGGATAAGATGCCCTATGACTCTTTGCTAAAATACAGGTATCACATTTGAAATCTGAGTGTGTAATATTTGAAAATAGACTAGGTAGTAAATGCTTTAAATACCCAAATGATGGATGCCCAAATCGACGATGACATAGCCAAATCTGTCGTTCCTTGTTACTAATGGTGTGTTGCATGTGATTGGCTCTTCCTGAACTGAGGTCATCCACATAATATAACCCTCCTCTCTTAGTACCACGCCCAATGATCTCCTTGGTGAGAACATCCTGGAGGAGACAAAAAGTAGAATACATCAATACTACACAGTTAAGATCTAAAGTGACTTGACTTACAAACATTAGTTTGTTTGAAAGAGAGGGTACAAGTAATGTATTAGATAATGATAATGAAGGAGATAAAGTCACTGTTTTGGCCCTTGTAACTGGATAAGTGACCCCATTAGCATTGGCAACACGACTCTGTCTCGACTGAGTTGTATTGGAGAGATCTTTTGGGTCAAATGTCATATGATCTGTAGCTCTAGAGTCTAAAATCCAATCCTCATTATCACTACGAGTATGAAATGCTTTACTTGAAGTACTTGGATCTTGGGAAGATTCGGTCTGAGGAATAAGGGATAGTGATGTAGTATTGGTAGCCACAACAACTTTCCCAGTGGTTTCCCTCTTCTTCCTTGTTTGAAGATCATTTCACCATTCTGGATACCCATGTAGTTTGAAGTAGTTTTCACGGGTGTGTTTGGAGTTTCCACAATGACCACATTTCATGTCAATAGACGGTGGATTTCCTGTGGATTTCTTGCTACCCAAAAAGGTTCCTGGTTTTGGTGGCATCGGATTATGGTGTCCTTTGATCCTTTTGTAAGCCATAACTGCTTCGGGTGTCGTATCTGCACCTGTGATCATCACAGTCTGCCTGACCTCTTCCTTACGGATGAATCCATAGGCTTGTTCCACCATAGGGAATGGTTTGATCTGAAGCATATCACTTCGAGTTTTATCCAATCTATCATCAAGTCCATCGAGAAAGGTATACACTCGATCTTCCTGTACGATGGAGTTGTGTTTTTGTATATCAATCGCACACTCCATTGGATTAGGACAACAAAAATCAATTTCATGCCACAACCCTTGAAAGTCATTGTAGTATCTTTCAATGGATCCACCCGCTTGCTTCGTACGAGTAACTCGACGGCGAAGATCATACACTTGAGACGTGTCTGTCCCATCATAATAAATGGTAGCAGCAAAATCCCAAACCTGTTTCGCAGTTGGGAATCAGATAAAATTTGAAATCAAGGAAGGGTCCATCGAATTGATCAACCATCCTTTGACAATGGCATTTTCAGTGTACCATCTCCTAAATGAGGGATCGATTTCAGCAGGTTGAGGAAAATCTCCATTAATATATCTCAGTTTGTCTTTGCCAGAGATATACATCTCCACCACCTGGGACCACAAGGCATAGTCGGATCCTCCCAACTTGATACTAATGGGAGCATTCGACGCTTCAGTTAGCGGAGGTTGTGAGCTGATTTGAGCTCTAGTTAAAACTTCCGTCATTTTTTTTACACTTCGCACACAACTATATATAGAACATTTCATAACCCTAATTTTTTTTCAAATTCGCGCAACTCCCTCTGCGTAACCCTAAAATATTTTTTCCTTCCAAATCGCACAGCTTCCTCTGCGTTCCTCAACGCAGCTTCTTCAACTGCGTCCTCAACTGTGTCCGAGCCAGTCATCACTTCCAGCTAGTGTGAAGCTATAGTTGCTGAAGGCTTGCGTTCCTGTGATAGAACCCTCCCGGCAGAGCAGCGCCTTCCTTCTTCTGATGGACGATCAAGATGGCCAAACCCTAGCCAACAACAACATCCAGATGGAGCTTCCACCTTCAGAAGATCCGTTGGTACAACTTGTGATTTCTAAAACTGAAAAAAAAAAGTTTACAGAAAGTAAAGCAATTGAAGCTGCTTGTTTTTTTTTGTTTACAGGAACTAATGCGTGCAGATGGTAACGTCTTTCATTAGGTTTTTTTCCTTATATTATTCTCAGTTTTTCGTCGATACTTGGAACCATCCTCATCATCAATTTGATCACTGCAATTTTTTTGTTTTGTTTTACAGAATTATAGGGCTGAAGAACAGTACGCCTGCCCCACAACAGTAGCTAGAATGGAACGTAGGAACTGTGATGACTTCAACGAGCAGCTTGAATGACTACCCCAAATCCCGGCCAAATAATCAACCAAATACCCACAGATTAACACAATCTGTTGAACATATCACACCAAATCAACGTAATAGGTAACTTATTCTTTCATTAGGACAACCAATAACTCTGCTCTGATACCATGTCAAAATCTGTATTCCTGTATTTCTCTGTTCTCATATTTCTGTATAAGTGTATAGTATTTGTATACAAAAGAAACGGAAAGGAAACAAATTACAACATTATTAATTTTCACTACTATTCTTGTCTGCCATATTGGTGCTGATTATCTACCACAATTTACTGCATTGTTGTCTGCCATACTACTCACATGCCAACAAAAGAGTCATCTTTCATCATCATGGTAAACATCTTCTCTATAACTGTCATAATGAGCAGCATCATCGTCAAAATGCGAAAATTGTAACCTTTCGTCGTCGCTATAACTGTCATAATGAGCAGCATCATCGTCAAAGTGCGAAAATTGTAACCTTTCGTCATCGCTTTGCGATGATTCACTATAAATTTCAGTTGTTTGATCATGTAACTCAAAGGGATTTTCAACATCTTCTTGTTCATGTTCACAAGAAGTGTTAGTTTTAAATCCAACTGAACTCCCTCTGTTGGTAATTGACACAGAATCATCATCAACATTCTTGTGAGTCATGTCTTTCACCACGTGATCATGATCAAAATCTGAAGATCTAGTTGATACTCCAGTCAAAAGTGCAGTTGTTGTGGAATTACCCTTTTTAGCCTGTACTCTTCTACGCCATCCTAAAAGTGACCCTCTTATATTTTCAGACATTAAAGATTTCTTGAAACTTGAACCCATCTGCAACCAATTAATTAATAACAATGAGGGAGCTAGGGAGTTGAAGAGAGAGAGAAAAGACAGAATGTTAGAAATTAAACCAGACCTGTGTGACGATAACATAGAGAGGGAAAGTAATGAAGCTACACCAGAATTGGGAGCTTACCCTGCAGGGTATTAACAACATTAATAAGATAATGAATACAAATATTTTGTTACATGCACTCTTTTAGGATTCTAGGTATCATAAATTTTTAAATATGTATCAGCTAGTATCTAGCATGCCAATTTTCTTACATTTTTATTTTTTTGTATGTTTTAACCAATTTGGAGAGTGGAGTGCTAACACATGTTGCGTCCGTTGGACATGACTATTTCATAAAAAAAAATGAAGAGTCTATCTTACATAGTATATGCCATAAAAGTAATGGAGTAGCAGTACTGTATACCCGAATACTATACGAATCACAAGGAAAGTACGGTTCTCCATGAAACATGATGGTTCTCTAATCTCCCACTGGAAACAAAAGATTGATGAGCTTGAGCATCACAATCATGTAATTATAATACAGTAGGCAGAAAACAACAACAACAGTTCTCATTGGCAGGAGAAATTCTTATACACAACAGGTTGTATGCCCAGATGCCCCCTATTTTGTCATTGATCTTATCCAAAAATCATCGGTACCAAACCAAAGGGGGCACACAATTCCCGTTATATACAAAATTTTCTCTGCAATAATCTTGAGGAAATAGCTACATGCATTCTTACCAAGGACCAAATGAAAGTAGCCATCTCAAATGCATTCTGCAAACAATAGAAGATAAATTGAATAAGTATGTAGTTCAAAACGGATCAATCCATGTTGCAGCTCAACTCTCCTATCTCACCTGGAACGATATTAAATGTATTAACCACAAAAGAAGCCTAGGTCTCCCAAACCAAAATAGCTCATCTCTCAGATTAAATTGACGATTTTCGTTATGTGAATGGCTATCCATGGTTTCAACAGCCAACTTCACTACCACTCGATGAAGTTTGGTTCCAATAAGCAGGATCAACTGTCATGAATTTCAAGAAGAAAAAAAGATAACGAAGAAACATTAGCAGACTGATGTACCTTGCTAATTAGAACTAAAATAGTAATAGAGAATTCTTTCAAATTGATAATTGAATGGACAAAACTTACAATTGCTGGGAGGAAAGAAAGCCAAAAGTAAATGTGGCTTCCTGAAAGTAATACAGTTCAATCTATAAATACAACTCCATGCAATTCTCAAAAGAGAGAAAATACATCACATGTTATTCAAAATAAAGGACAATCTATATTACATGTACTCTTCATTTTTCATGAAGTATCCGTGTCCAACAGAAAAGACAAGGACAAAGATATAAGTGCTCGATACTCCAAATTGATAAAAAATTAAAGAAAATTAAAAAAATAGGTGTGCACAACACTTGGATATGTAACTAAAAATTTAGAACATTGGTGTAGTGAAAGAGTCTATGTAACAATATCTGTAGTTATTAAAGAAGATTTTAACTTACCAAATGGAGGTACCATAAAATACAGCAGCTACCATTTTAATCAAAATAACTAAATCTATTTATGGTACTATGTCATCACTTGGTGAAAAATCATTGTTTTAATCTTCAATTATTCATCGTCTTATGCTTAAGTAAAACAAGATGGTTTCATTTTGCATGAATAATGTTAATGTATACCTAGTAATTGAATAATGTATATTTGTTAATGTATACATCTGTTAATGTATATCTAGTTACTTTATGCATATCTAGTTTACTTGTAACTCCTATATAAAGACACCATGTATATTCCTTTAAACACTGAATATAATACAATTATTAAGTATTTCTAACATGGTATCAGACTCACTACTCTTATCTTTCTATTAACAGTCCTGTCTTTTTTGGTGCTACTCCACCCTTATAACTTCCGTTGTCACAACAGCCACTGCAACTACTCACCATTGAACCTCCGTCGTCTTTCAGCCATTGTCCTTAGGTTCCGGGCCTACAGTCGCCGTTGTTGAGGAGTCTCGCACCACACAGACCACTGCAATCATCGTCATCGTCGTGCATCCTGCTCCGACAACCTTTCTACAGATACCACTGTGATCGGCTCGACCAGATCCAAACAACCGTGGAAGTGTTGCAACCATCGAAGTCTGCACGCTCCCTCATGCGCCGCTCAAAGGAACTACACATATTTTTCACGCAACGCCACTGAAACTAAACGCCGATGTGCATCCTGCTCCGACAACCTTTCTGTAGATACCACTGTGATCGGCTCGATCAGATTTACACAACTGTGGAAGTCTTGCCATTATCGGAGTCCTTACGCGCCGCACCCTAGTCCGGTGACGTCATCAGTGACACATCCCTAGGGATGATGTCATCATCGCCTTATGCTGACGTCATCGTTGACCGAACTACTGCTCGCCTTTGTCGATTGACATGATCGATGGACCGTTGACTTTGACCTCTCTACTCAATTTTTCGCGTAGACCTCGTTTTTACAGTCTGTTTTTGCATATTGTGTTTCCAAATGGATAAAAATGATGTTTTTCTTCCTTGACCCATCAATACTATATTGGAGGGGACCAAGAACTACTTATCATGGTCTCAAGCTATGTGTAGTTTTCTTAAGGGTCGTATGCTCTGGCTTTATTATACTGGTGCAATTATCATTCCTGTCAAAGGAGCAAGTGAAGAAGATGCTACCTTCCTTGGTCGCATGATTGAATGAGATAGTCACAACCACATGATCCTCACATGGATTCAGAATACTTCCATTCCCTCCATCTCCAATCTATTGGGCAGTTTTGATGATGCCAAATCAGCATGGGATATGTTGGCCAAAAGGTACTCCACTACTCACGGATCCATGAAATATCGGTTAGTATTTGAATTGCATCAACTTCGACAGGAACCAGGGCAATCCATCAATGACTACTATGATCAAATTCGCTTCCTTTGGGACCAAATTGACCTTTGTGATCCAATTTGGGCATGCTCAACGGATGCTCAGTAATATGCTACAACGGATGAATTTAGTCTCTATGAGTTCCCGATGTCACTTCACAAGGACTTTGAGCCCATCCGAGGTCAACTTCTTAATCGCAGTCCTCCTCCCTCTCTTGATATTGCTATAAACGAGTTGATTAGAGAAGAAGCTCGGCTTGCAACCCTTCAAGCCCAGAATAAGTTCAATTTTTTGGCTATTACTTCTTCTCCTGCCATTGAGCAACCTCAACAATCAAGCGATTCCTTTGGCTCTAACAATCGTCGCAGGCAAAGCAACAAAAGGTTCTGCAATTATTGCAAGCATCATGGCCATACCATTGAGACTTGTCACCGTCGCAACAAATCTACTACTGTTGTTGCTAATACTGAGCCTACTCCGCTGATGTCTTCCAGTTCAGACTATTCAAATGGCTGGTAATGTATCTCTTTCCACTACTCTCTCAATTCCACCTGGTAAGTCTCAAACTTGGCTTTTTGATTCTACATGTTATAATCACATGACACCTCACTCATCTATATTCTCCAAACTTGACCCTGCACCACATCCTCTTAATATTCATATAGCTGATAGTTCCACCATACATGGGAATAGTCTAGATTTTGTTTCGACCTCTACCCTCTCTCTTCCTGGGGTCTTCCATGTACCTGACCTATCCTATAATTTATGCTCTGTGGGACAATTAGCTGAACTAGGATATCGCCTTATGTTTTACTATTTTGGGTGTATTGTGTAGGATCCGAGGACGGGGCAAGAGCTTAGGACCGGTCCTAGGGTCGGGCGTATGTTTTCCGTGAACAATCTTCATCTTTCACATGTTGCTCTTGTCTTTGTTGCTGCTGCAGCTGCTACAGTTTCTTCCTACCTTCTCTCACACTTTGGAATTCTCGTATTGGTCATGCCCCATCCACTCGGGTACAATAGTTAGCTTCTAAAGGTCTGTTGGGTTCTATGTCCAAAGACAATTTTGATTTACTTCATGCCAGTTAGAAAAACAACTAACTTTATCTTTCAATAATAGTAAATTTATCTCTAATAGTATTTTTGAGTTAATTCATTCTGATGTTTGGGGACCTTCTCATGTTACTAGTATTGGTGGATCTTGATATTTTGTTGTTTTTATTGATGATTATTCTCGTTATAGTTGGATCTTTCTAATTGAATCTCGTTCTGAAATCTTACCAATATACAGTAACTTTACAAAAATGGTTGAAACACAATTCTCCAAACATATCAAAACTTTTCGATCTGATAATGCTCTTGAATATACTCAAAATGCTTTTCAAGCTCTGTTACATTCCTATGGCACTGTACATCATTTAACCTGTCCAAGAACCTCTCAACAAAATGGTTGAGCCGAAATAAAATTTCATCATATTCTTGACAATGTCCATGCTCTTCTTCTTTCTGCCAAAGTTCCTACCCCATTTTGGGGTGAAGCCGCTCTTCATGCTGTTCATGCCATTAATCGCATTCCAAGCGCTATCATTCATAATCAGACTCCGTATGAGCGCCTTTTTGGGTCATCCCTTGACTATCATTACCTTCGCTCATTCGGATCTGCCTGTTTCGTTCTTCTTCAGCCTCATGAATACAACAAACTTGAGCCTCGATCTAGACTTTTTGTTTTCTTGGTTATGGTGCAACTCAAAAAGGGTATCGATGTTATGATCCTGTCTCACATCATCTTTGTGTTTCCCATAACGTTGTCTTTTGGGAATACTGCTTATTTGTTGAACTTTCTCACTTTCGTTCTTCCCTAACTAACTCAAATGTTTTAGAAATATTTCCAAATGAGTCTCCTGTTTCTTCTACATATACTCTTGATCCTCCTTTGGACTTCTCTATTCAATCTTCAGATATTTTTGATGATTCTCCTAGACAAGTTGTAGAAGAACAGGTTGAAAACGAGCCCCATCTTAAGCATAGGTCCTCTGCTCCTGCTCCGCTTGAAGATCCTCCACAAGATATTTCACCTTGCCACTCAACTCGGGTAAGATCCATTCTTGCATATTTACTTGACTATCATTGTTACACTACCCTTGCTACACTCCATGAGCCTCACACCTATCGTGAGGCATCTACTAACCCTTTATGGTAGATTGCAATGAAAGAATAAATTGATGCATTAACCAAATATCATACTTGGGATCTGGTTACTCTCCCTCCTGGTCAATCTATGGTTGGTTGTAAGTGGATCTATAAGATCAAGACTCGCTCTGATGAGTCCATCGAGCACTACAAGGCTCGTCTTGTAGAAAAAGGTTTTACATAAGAGTATGTGATTGATTATAAAGAGACTTTTGCTCCAGTTGCCTGTATTTCCTTTGTTTGTACCCTCTTAGCTGTTGCCGCTGCTAGTAAATGGGACCTTTTTCAGATGGATGTTAAAAATGCATTCCTTAATAGGAATATGCATAAAGAAGTCTATATGCAACCTTCTTTTGGTCTTTCTGTTGAAACAAACAAGGTTTGTCGCCTTCGACCTGCACTTTATGGCCTTAAACAAGCTCCACGAACGTGATTTGTCAAGTTTAGCTCCACCATCCTTCGCTTGAGTTACACTGCCAATCTTTATGATTCTGCCTTATTTCTTCGTCACAATGATAAATGCACCATTTTGCTTCTCCTATATGTGGATGATATGATCATAACTAGTGATGACCTCAGTGGCATTCAAGAACTCAAGGATTTTCTTAGTCAACAGTTTGAGATGAAAGACCTTGGACATCTCAGTTATTTCTTGGGTCTTGAGATCACTCGTTCCACAGATGGTCTTTATATTACTCAAGCCAAGTATGCATCTGACCTCTTTATCTCAAGCTACAAGCTGAATTCACTGAAAACAAGAATGTTGACACTCTAGTTGAACTTAATGCGCATCTGACACCTTCGGGGGGGGGGGGAACCATTGTCTAATCCCTCTCTTTACAGGCGATTGGTTGGCAGCCTGGTTTATCTTACAGTTACTCGTCCAAATATTTCTTATGTTGTTCATCAGATGAGCCAGTATTTGTTTGCTCCATGATCGACTCACTATGTTGTTGTTCTGCGTATTCTACGATACTTGAAAGACACTATCTTCCGTGGACTTTTCTACTCAACTCAATCTCTTCTAGTACTTCGTGCATTCTCTGATGCTGATTGGGCAAGAGATCCCACTGATCGCAGGTCCACTACAGGTTATTGTTTTCTCCTTGGTTCTTCTTTGATTTCTTGGCGAAGTAAGAAACAAATTTTCGTGGCCCGCTCCAGTACTAAAGCAGAATATCGTGCTCTTGCTGATACCACATCTGAGCTCCTTTGGATACAATGACTTCTTAAGGATTTGGGTGTGTCCACATCCTCTGCTACTCCTCTTTATTGTGACAATCAGAGTACTATTTATATTGCTCACAACGATGTATTCCATGAACGGACTAAACACATTGAGATTGATTGTTACTTTATTCGCTCTCATCTTGTCCATGATGCTCTCAAGCTTTTCCTCATCTCCTCCAACGATCAACTTGCAGATATCTTCACTAAGGCACTTCCTAAAGGACGCACTCGTAATTTGGTTGATAACCTCGAGCTGGTTTCACATCCACCTTGAGTTTGAGAGGGGATGTTAATATATATAGTAACTGATTAATATATATTTGTTAATGTATATATCTGCTAATGTATATCTAGTTACTTTAGATATATTTACATCTAGTTACTTTAGGCATATTTAGTTTACTTGTAACTCCTATATAAAGTCATCATGTATATTTCTTTAAACACTGAATAAAATACAATTATTAAGTTATTTTAACAAATAAGATGGTGGTTTCTCTCATAATTGAAGTATTATAAATTATAAATACTTGAGATCTTATTCAAAATCATATCAATCTTTTCTTAGAGTTTACAGAGAATTACCATGAAAATCTAGAAATATGCAAAATATGGTGTAAATCCAGAGATATACGCTGCAAAAGATATTAAAGATAAGCAATCAATTCGATTAGCTAGAAAATACTATTTGAAGAATTCGTAATTACAATAAAAGTGTAGAATCAAATTTCAATATTGATGATTCCTTTATCAACTCTTTCCATGTTTACTCTTATGGCCATAATTCCATTATTATATCCGGTAGCGAATTTAGGTATTGTATCGAAGAAGAACACTATATACATATTAAAAAATATTATCAATCAATTCTCAACTACTACTATTTATTTTAATTAAAAAATAATTTTATGTAACTCATTATAGTAAAAATATATTTAAATTATTGAATTTGTAGTGAGTTATATTGAGTATTAAAAGTCTAAAATTTAAAATTCAAGCGGGATATAATTCTATTTTATTATATAATTTATTACTAATTTCATAAATATTACAACTAAAATTTTATTTGTTAAGAGTTTAGTTGCAGATTCCACTCCTTACTCCTACTTACATCCACCACTTATCGTATCACTAAATTTGGAAAATAAAATATTTATATCTAGTTTTCTTGTGTGTTTAGGTGCCTATTAATATGTTAGGTGGTTTTGGTGTAATGACTTATATATAAATATGCAATTTTACTCTCTAATATTTATCAATGAGAATAGGAATAACTTTATTTGACTTTTTGTTTCTACTCTCTACTTATTTTGATTTGTCAACAACTAAAACAAAATGAAAGCAAACAGGCAGCACCTGATTCCCACAATATCACGAAACTCGTCCTCCATACTTCGAAGCATGTAATTGTGGAAGTCATATGACAGAGGAAGTTGATGAGTCTGCAGCAAACAGTTATAAACTGATGTTTTTTTTTGGGGGGGGGGGGTAATAATCTTATAGAAAGTCTTATTTTTTCCCACCTATTTCAATAAATAATAATTTCCATCCATTAACATATTGGGGGTTGTTCTCTAAAGAATATCCAACACTAACCCACCAAGTTAAATGGTTCATGCATAATGGAACTATAATGATATACATTAACAGATTGAGAGAAACAACTTTATATTTTCTGGAAAAGGACATGAGAAAAACCATATAAGTAGTGGTATTGAGAAAGCTATTGATTGAAGCTAAGGGCAAAAAACATACAGTGATAAAGCCTAAGCGCAAAGCCATGTAATCTGATCGGTTTATTGAACTCCAGAACTGGCGGGTGAAACAAAGCTGAAAAACTAAAACAGCATCAGTATAAGGAACACGATCTATAAACAACGAAGGGCAAACTCACCAACAAAATAGGACCAATTGCAAGTTTATGTTATTGTTTTATTCATACAATCCTTCAGATATTACTAACAAGCAAGTTGAAAAACAAAAACATAAGAGAAATTGGGAAAGGATATCAGTATACCAGCCAAACAAGAACTCTGTGTTTGCTCCAAGGATGGGAGGTTTGGTGAAAAATAAAAGTGGTCAATCTTCTAAATCTTGTACTCTTTGGCTCAGTTTCAGGAGCATCTAAATTCAAGCAAATCAGCATTGCATAGTAACAGCACTATGTTACTACTAAGGAATCGTAAGGCCTGTCTGTTACCAATTTGGTTTTCAAGTTCCAGTTTCTCAACTCAAAATTTCAAAATAAGTGTTTTTGAAAATTATTTCGATTTTTATATTCATAATTCGATTGGAATTCATTTTTTTCTTTTATTAACTAATTTTAAATTTATATGTTTTGACTTAATAGAGAATTAAAAAAGAAACAGAACTTTTACCCAAAAGAGTTTTTTCCCCTCTCTAAATGAATTTGGAAACATAAATTAATTTCAAATATAAGAAAACAGAACTCGTTACAAAATGAACACTAATTAAATTAAAGCAAAAAACTAGTGGATAATCAAAGATATCATTCTAATAAGCTAAGTATGTGCACCTTGTAATCTCTGAAGAGCTATGGTCTTGGCTTCATCTTCCCATGCTCTCCAACTATATATCTGCATAAAAAAAGGGCAAACTCACATTATGCGTTTAAGTTTTGCATAAATGTACAATGTAGTTTGAAATATGCTTATTTCACAATGTACACGGCTACAACCGGATACAATAACTCAGTTACGGTGTGTAGCTACTTATTGTGAAATATGCATATCTCGTACTATGTTGTGAATTTGTGGCAAACTAGTGCCTGTATTAAGGAATTTCTGGAAAGAAAGCTCAAATAAGCATTGTATGGTAATACATAATAAAAGAAGATATATCAACCTTAATCATGGCCAATGCAATAGTGGTAAAGCTGTACAAAACATGGGTTACACCAAGCACAAACACCAAGCGATGAAGCTGTTCAAGACTTTCATGAGAAGCAAATGACTCATGACCCTGCATAACAAATAACACATTTTGAAAGAATATTAAGCGCACTATGAATGAAATATTCGAGAAAGTAGATACACAAGATTCTGAATCTTCTTGAACATTTATGACTTAATAACACCATTAGAGTTTGTTGGCATGTAATTCTATTAAAAGTGATTTCATAATAAAGCACTAATAAGGAGAAAAATATTGTATGTGCCTCTTTCAGGAGCTTGAAAGCACTTATAACAAATTTTCTTTATTTAAATTAATATAAGTACTTTTATTGGATTTCAAAGGCATAAACCATCAAAGTCATACAAATATGGAAAATGATTTGTCTCAAGTTGGTGCATGCTTCTACATGTCAGAAATGTAATTGACCAAGAGATTTTGATACAATGGTGGTGTTGGGGAGTAGGGTGGGGATATAAAGTATATTCCAAAAATACTATATGCATGGCAAGTTTTTTTAAAAAGAAAAACATGGGTCATATTTATTTAAAAATAACATTTAGATCATTTAATATATTTTTTGTAATAATTTTTTAATATTGTTACTAAAAATTTATCTTACAATAACGAAGTTAATTTTTTTTTATTTTTTAATTGTATTAGATAAAAAATGTTTTAATTTAAATAAAATGTAATAGAAAAAATTAAAAAATATAAAGAAAAAACACATAATAAATTATTATTTGTTATTGTGTCTTAATTTTTTAATAATAATAGGACTAAAATATCATATATAATAAGTATCGAAATTAAATGTTATATTTTTAGAATAATCACGAGAACTTGTAGTAAATCTCTCGTTCAAAAAATGCACTTTTCCAAAAAAAAGAAAGAAAGAAAGTTGAGCTACCTGAGGACAGTAACCATGAGAGACAGCAATCACTTGTTCTTTGTTCATAACGGACATATTCAAAAATTGATCTGAACGTGGCATAGTAACACGACCCACTAAGCAAATTTCACCATCCATTGCACATGGATAGAATCGGCTGCTGCTGAAAACGGACGATTTCACACAAATCTTGGCCACAAATAGAATCCAATGGCCCATCAACAAAGACAAAACCCCAAAAAGCATTAGCTCTGTTTGCAGATTAAAACCAAATTATGAATTAATCTCTATCAAAGCTTTTATTGAAACAACTAAGAACAAAACTTTTAGTCCCAATTCTCGTACCTTCTTTAATCTTCTCCAAAGCAGCTAGAAGAGCTTTCCTGCGAGTCCTTAGCACCCACTTCGAAGAAAAAGAGAAAAAAGAGACAAGATACTATATCAAAATGAAAGGCTTACCAAATAAGTCGCTTTTTAAAACAAATTGTTACATTTTTTTTTACCAATTTTGATTTTTGTAGATTTTTTTAAAACTTAATTAATAATCGAATTAAACCTTATAAGCAAATATCCTTAAACATTTTTAATTGGTATTATTTAGGTAGTAGGTACGCTATCCTAATGACTAGAGGTACCTCGCTCATATGGTGGAAGTAACATTCATATATAGCAATTTGATCCTTAGAAGCTATCGGTTAAGACATGACGAATAAGACCTAAGGGCCAAGACCTGAGGGCCAAAACTTGTCCTAAGTATACGACCTAGTACACCACCCTAATAACTTGGATCACCTTTGCATACAAGATCTCAAGCAGCACGTATACGACAATATGAAGAAAATGATTTGATTTTATGAAAAACTACTTTGTATGAACTTTGGCAACTCGTATGAGGGCGTCGGCCTATGTAATCTCAACATATCTAATAAGTGTTATATATACCTCATTAATGAGAAGAATAAAAGACTCTCTCGTTATTAACATTTCATACTTCTCTCTAGAATCCTATAGCATGAAAATTCTCTAAACAATTGACGCCCACCTTAAGGTCTTAAGTTTTTTCAGTCCATATGAGAGAATTTGAGACCTTTCATTCTAACTAGGAGAATTACTTCGTTTTATAGAAAAATTACTTAGTACCAATCACACACAATATGACCAACCCTTATCTACACACCATTTTATCCATTTTTTACGACGTGTTATAATTTTAAAATTTCTTTGCTAAGTAAGATTGAAAATTAAATTACCCTAAGGTGAGTAGAAGGATATGGAGAAAGTATAGAGAAAAAGAGTCATGACGAACACATGAGTTAAGGTTGAAGTTATCACATATTGACATCTGCCCAAGTTTCCATGGAACATTGTGACCCCGTATATGAAGTTGCAGATTTTGATCCCTGTGAAATCATTTATTGCACATTTCACATACAAATTGAACTAGAATGGTTTGACTAAAGTTGTCACGTATTAGAAAGAAATGAGTTGGCATGAATTAAAGAGGAACGAGTTGTGGTTATGGGTTGTGGGTTTGATCTATAAGCTAAAGAGTAACGACCTAGTACTTGAATGACTAATGGATTGCATGTTTAACTCGCTATTGTTGGGTATCTCCAAAAAAAGGCATTATAGGTCTTATTCGAGAAGGAAAACAAGCACATGTAATCTGGTTCCCTCATATCTCCAACAGGGTACCATTTTTCCTTCCACTGTCCATCCACCTCAACATCATATTTGAAGAAATCCTCGTCTTTCCAATTTTCCTACAAAGAGCACGGTATTGTTCCCTACTCGTTATTTCTCTTGAAGTGGTGGCTTCTTTAGCATTTTCAAGAAGCTCTGCATCTTTCTATGTGATCCAGGCATTTCGAAAAAGAATTTTAAGGGATTCAACTCGCCTCGCTTTCATGGTCTCAATTAAGTCAAATAGCGAGCTAGGATTGTTTGACATATCGATTGAGGCTAAAGGTGGAATTTTAATAAGTTCCTCGTCTACACAACTGGAATTTCAGTAGAGGTAAGATATTTTGACTAGTCCTTGGCATTATGGGCTACAAGTCAAGGGTACTCGACATCGATCGAATCTTCAAAGTCAATCTTTGTATAATCCATGCCTATAAAAATCAATGAACTCATCCTAAATTAGTAAAGAGCTCCCTGATAGGAGACACACTATTTAAGAGTTTCAATATTAACGCTTGACCAATAAGGGCTTAGATATATGCCTTCCAATTACAAGGCCATTCATCTCCTTGTTCGTAAGGACTACTTAATTGTTCCCCTACAACAATGGAGAGGCGTAGTAGCATTCGCCTTGCGACCTAAGGTACATCGTTAATATGGTGAATGTAATATTGTCATTTAACACCTCATATATAGTTACTTGGTGTTTGGAGAAGTTGAAGGGTTTACCCCTTGAAACCGAGATTCATAATGAGAATATACTCTTAATGACCTAGTAACCTTGCAACTAGGAGATTTTGTGTTAGACATAGCACTCATGAAAAGGTTGCTATCTATTAAAGAGCCCGTTGAATCAGACTTTCTATTCATAGCGGCCTAACTATACAAGGATCAGACAACAAAGTATTATTTCCTTGATTTCTCAAAATCAAGGGAATAAGAGAGTTAATTTTTGGTATTATTTAGGTAATAGGTACGCGATCCTAGTGACTTAAAGTACCTCGCTCATATGGTGAAGGTAGCACTCGTATAATAGCTCATATATATAAACCTGATTCTTGGAAGCTATCGGTGAGAAATCAAGGGAATAAGGGATTTAATTTTGGTATTATTTAGGTAATAGGTACGCAATCCTAGTGACTTGAAGTACCTCGCTCATATGGTGGAGGTAACACTTGTATAATAGCTCATATATATAGACCTAATCCTTGGACGCTATTGGTGAGAAATCAAAAGAATAAGGGAATTAATTTTTAGTATTATTTAGATAACAGGTACGTGATCCTAGTGACTTGAGGTACTTCGCTAATATGGTGAAGGTATCACTGGTATAACAACTTGTATATATAGACTTGATCTTTGGAAGCTATCGGTCAAAACCTAAGGATCAAGGCCTAAGGGCCAAGACTTGGCCTAAGTAAATGTCTTGATACATTATCCTAACGACATGGGTCACCTTTTCATACAAGACCTCAAGTAATACGTATATGACGACCTGATAACAGTGATCTGATTTTATGAAAACTATTTTGTATTAACTCTGACAATTCATACCAGAGCGCTAGTCTATATAACCCTAACATCCTGTCTAATAAGTGTTATATATATCTCTTTTGTGAAAAAAATAAAAAAATTACTCATTATTAACATTTTATATTTTTTTTAGAATCATTAGAATCCTATAACATAAAAATTCTCCTAATAACTTTGAATAGAAAAATGTCTTAAAAAATAAATAAAATTATCAACCTAAAATAATTAAAGTCACTGAATGTAATATAATAGTAAATAATAATATAAAGCAATGTGTTGAATATATTCAATTTAAAATAAATAAAACCTGAAAACAAACTAGAGTTTTTTCTTTTTTAATACTTCTGACATTAAAAAAATTTGCTTATGAACAAGCAGGAATTAAAATTACCACAGAAACACAAGTTTTAAAAATGAAAGTATGTGCATCTTTCACTCATACTAAAACCATTTGTAAAGATTTAAAATGTCTCTTACATTTTCAGATCAGAAAACAAATTTTGTAATTCCAGCAAGAGCAAAATGTGTTTTTCGGAAAGCACTTTCAACATAATTGCTTTTAACTAAAATTACTTTTTTTTTTGTTTTAACACAAACCATAACCAAAATACCCAAAATATCATACCTTGCCAAGCCTTTCCAAGGAGCCATTAAGACAAAAACCCAGAGCAACCATAACAGTGATAACAGTAGCAACAGTCCATGTTGGGGTTTCAGCCAAAGACCGACCTTCTCTAATCTCTTTCTCATCCATTTCCAGCTCAAATCGTCTAAGCAATTCTGTTTCTCAGCTCGTGTGAGCTTGAAATTTTATAACATAGACATGAAAATCGAAAACCCATTTGGGAAATTGTTATAGTTAATTCCAAAGAAGAGCTTAAATTGAGTCAATTAATGACGATGTCTAACGGTGTGGGTTTTGCTGTGCCTTGAAGTGAGACCGTACCATCAGAAAATTATAATTAACCTGCATGGGTTGTCATGAACCAGGTAGGCATGAAAAAGGCCATAAAATGGGTCCCACTGTTTGCTTTGGTTAACGGCCAGCCATGTTTTTAACTGTGAATGTGCCTACGTGGGTTACGTGCAGTTATTCTCCCATGAAAACGTCAAAGAATGTGTGATAGAAAATTATTAAAACAACAAATTATACGTGCAGGCAGATCTAGAAATAAAATTAAAATTTACAAAATCTAAAGGTATCAAATGATTTTTTTAAGTTAATTATTTGCTTATAAATTTAAAATTTTTAACTAAATTTTCTAAAGCTGGGCCATCACTCTTAAGCTGGCGACAAATATGGATTCGAGTTATCTTCGTATATATTAAAATGGTTAGTAACAACGAGTACGTGTTTATCGGTTCGAGATTAATATAAATGTTAAAAATAAGAAACTCAATCTCAAACATGGGTGGAAGAATTGATGTTTAACCCATTTCATATTTATTTCTATATTATAACAAAAAATGTTTATAGTCATTATTTTATACTATAATATTTATGTTTATAGTATAATAAAAACGCTAATTTATAATTGTTTATGTTTATATTGTGATAAAATGAATATGATATTTATATCTATATTATAACATAAATAGTTATAATCATCTATATTTATATTATGATATAAACGGTTATGAAAAATGAAAAATCGTAGCATAAGTGATTATAAATTGATTTCTGGGTATTTATAAAATTGATAGAAAATATAAAAATTTAGATTTTAAAAATAAGAGCTTTTAAAAAATTATGTTAGAAATTTTTCTTACACTCCATCTAAAGCAAGGTTCAATATGGTGGAGTTCAGATAAATTTTTAGTTTGTCAAAGTAGTTACGTTGATGTAATTTGTTGCTTGTATACCATTTTATCGTGTGAGAGAAACTTCTGTGATTCTTTAACACCCACAATGAAAGGATAAATTTATCTTAAAGAAATCGTATGAAATACATGACTTGATATTTGTTTGTCAACTTTTTCTATTCATGTTATTTGTAATTTATATTTCATTCTCTTTCATAATTTTGTAACTTATATTTTTTTATTCAAAATTATACCAACATTAATTTACATTATATTTTACTAACAATCTTAATACAAATTCTTAGCCCTAATAGGTCTGTGAAGTTTGTATCTAAACTTGAATGATAATTTCTTTTCTAGATAATTTACTTTTTCATTTATTATTGTATTTGGATCTTAATCGTAAAGACTATGAGTGTTGGTTGTTTTCGTGAATAAAATATTTATATGTTATCAAGTCTATCAAGAAAATTCAAACAAATACTTGAGTTTTAGATAATTGTATTTCAAGTATATCTTTTATAACTACGATATAGGATTGCATTCATGCATTTAATAGCACATGTTCATAAATTTGAAATTATTTTTAGTGCTAAAATATTTATTTAAACTTGAATCAATTTATGAAATTATTAATTAAATAATTTTAGATTTGTTTTAAGAAATAAATTTTTATAATATTAAGATTTTTAATGCATTTTAAAAAATTAAGCCAAAAATACCTTTAACCGTAATACTATTAGTTATTATTATTATTATGCATTAGGATTGATAGGTGAGTTACCGTATTTGAGAAAAAGAATCTACTAAAGCTGCCGAAAAAGGAAAGAAAGGGAAATTGCCGCATGAGCACGCCAAGAACTGCTGAAAACAAATCTGTGTTGAAAAATAATTGAAATAAATAAATAAATGGTTTTCAGTATAATCAGATAGCTAACAATTGGAAAGGTGATACCCTCGTCTTTCTCTATTTAGCTGATCAATCAAGTAGGAGAATACAAATAAGTCACAATCTTCCTTCTTTGGCATATGGATAACTATGGTTATGAATAGTGGTATAAATAGTGGTAAAGTGTTTGTGTCTTCGATAATATAAAGATTTTGAAGTTACTTGATTAATATTGTCATTGATTTTTGCAATATTTAATTTTTCAAATTTTTATATTTATTAGCCTATTTATTACATATTTCTTTTATATTCATGTAAATTTTCTTTATTAACATCTTGCATATTTAAATCAAATAATTATATAAATAATCATAATTATTTAGATTTAATTATTGAATTTTAAAGAGATTATTTTTATTAAACTTGTACTTGATCTTTTTACTCTAAAATTTGTAGCTAATGATTTAAGTGATATATGTTTTGAATAATCTAATTATGATTATTTATTATTAAATTCATTCTAGAACACACATTAACACTTGTTTTGTGCTAACATTTTTACAGCTGATTCGTGAACGTATCTGATTGGTAGAAAACTCATTGAAACGTTGGTCTGAAAACTGTTAAAGCTAATTTTAGAAACTGTGAAAACAGAGTAAGGACTCATAAATAAAGTGTATTGAGGCAGTATCTTGGAGAGGGTAGCATAAGACCGAGTTTGTACTTGAACGTTTCATTTTCATAGTGAAAATTTAGGTGGTCTGATGGATTGATGGTTTTCTTCTTAGGTTATAATTGTGGCCTAAATTATTTGTACCTAAAAATATCGTGTGTTATTCTTTTATTTTCGTACTTTTTCTTACATGTGATTGCATGTATGATCATTTTGCTTAGGTTATTAAATCATAAAATGATAAAAATTTAAAATAATATATTCACCCCTTCTAGGTTAATTAGGTCTATATCTTATAAACTTTCATTAATAAATTAGTGTATACTATTTACCTTACAAGTTGTCTTGGTTCAATCAGTTTCATGCACCGTTTTAGAAAGATATATTTCTATGTTGATTGATTCCCCCTCCCATCTCCCCTTTCCCACTCCCCTGTATGAATTAAAGCTTGATTATTTTGGTTTAAGTTTATAGATAGAATACATTTAAGTAATTTTCCTATTTTTTGTGATTATTATTGTCACGTTGAATCGATTAGCTTTTGAATTCAGTGGATTTTTGGGAGCTAACTTTCTTGATTGGCTTTTCAAATTAAATGATTCATAATAGTTAATCCATGTATATCATACACCTATACTTAAGAAGTTTTACGTCCTCGTAAGAACGCAAACTCACATGGCTCAATAGGATCATGACTCTGATATTAACTGATACAAAATGGTTAATTCTTCTGCTTATAGTGGGATCGAATCGATTCTAAATGACACGAAATTGTCTACTTTGACCTATAACTATAAGTTCAGTGGACCCACGGTTATAATTTGACAGTTTAATAGGACTTTACAGCTTTGCTTCTAGTAAGAAACCTCAAAACACTTCATGTCATTTAAAGAGTAATCGTCCTTTATAAACACATTATCACTTAACTTACTATGCAATGTGTGACATGTATAAGCACATTGTATCATTAAAAATTATAAAAGATATTTCATTGTTAAAACTTATTTGTGGTTATTAAATTTAATTGTAGTTATTAATATAGATTGATTAATCTATTTTATTTTATTTTTGCTATAAAAGTGAATACAGAAATTACCTCTTTATGTGCTTAAACCATATAATCTTGATTCAGTTAATTAATTTATTGATATTTCTAACTCTTAAAATTAATTTTCGATTTCAAGAATTTATATATTATAATATAATTATGGCATGTTTTTAGGCTGTGGTTTGATGGTTATATAGAATTTAAACTTTATCTACTACCATCTCTAATAACCTTTAGTTTGGTTATGATAAGATAGTTTTGATTCTTTATTATGATGGTACGAAAGCTCTTAAAAGTTTTTCTTAAGCTTTTTTTAGAACTAGATTTAAATCGCCTAAGCAATTTCATTGGTATACGTGTATTGTTTATATATGGTTTTATCTTATTAGATAAATATTTATAATTCTTTAAAATCTACCATAAAATGATAAATTTGTCTTAAAAAAAAAATCTTATAACATACAAGAATTGATATTCGTTTTTAAAATTTTTCTATTCATATTCATTGTAATTTATAGTTTATTTTCTTTCATAATTTTGTAACTTATATTTTATTAATATATATATATATATATATATATATTAATTATTAAATATATTATTATATTTAATATATTATATTAGATATTTTATTTGTATCAAATGCCCTCACGGCCTGATATTTGGTTTATATAATCGCGCTCAATTCCTTTCATCGATCATCAGGCAAACTGATTCTACAAAAATATAATTAACATATAATATTTATAATATTATTTTTTGAAAATAAAATTATTATTTTTAAATATAAATAAATAATCAATTATTCATCTCAATTTAGTTAAAATAATATAATATTAACTCAATTTATTTAAAATAATATAAATTATATTATATTTTACTATTCAAATTGACTAAACTTAATTAAGGGGATAATTTCATTTAACACTTCAACCTATAATATATATGAAATGATCATATGGGTACATTGACACTAAATTTATAGAAGTTATTAGCTAGGCTTCTCTGATGCTTTTAAACATTGTATGTTTAATGTTTTTTTAAATACTGGTCTAGAAGTTTTTAAATGTTATTTACATTTTTTAAAATATTTTATTACTACAAGCTCTTCCAAAGGAGAGGTTTTATACCGATATTCAACCCCAACCTCCACCAACGTATCTAATTTGATGTAAAGTTATTCTAATTTAACGTTAAAATTTGTATCAAATTTGATGCTATAAATAATATTATATCAAATTTAACGTAAACTATTCATCATATTACTATTATTTACGATTAAATTTTTAATAAAATATTATAAAATATTTTTATTATATATAATAAATTAAAATTAATTAAATAATACAAAACAAGCAAAAAAAAAACTTTTTATATAAAATTTTATATAACTTTTAGTATAAATGGTTCAAAATTTGGTGTAAAAAATGATGTTAACGGTGGGACAAACGGCACCATTTTGCACCAAAAATTAAACTAAATTTTATATTCTCTAATTCATAATATTAAAAAATATATTTCTTTATAAAACAAAATATTTCTTTTACAAATTATGTATTATATATTTAATTTTAATTTATTATATATAATAAAAATTTAATAATTTTTTTATAATTTAAAAAAAAAATACTCGTGAACAATATTGTGCTAAATTAACAGTGTCTTACCTAATTTGAAGTAACATTGTTTATTGTGTTAAATTAGACACTAAAATTTAGTGTTATATTGAAATAATTTTATAGAGATGTTGGGGTAGTTACAGAAATTGATGTTGGAGGGTATCGTCAACAAAAAATAGTTAATGCAACAACTTTTACCATAAATGATGAGGGTTTGGTAGGAACGTTTAATTAGCAGAACAACTTTCTTTATATTTTCTATATAATTAAATTAACGTTATTATATATCACAATCTTTTACCTTTTTTATTTATACGGATCTGAATTATTTATTAATAACATTATGATATATAATTTAATATTCATTTCAAATATGAGATTTCGATACTTTTTCTCATCGTAACATTCTCGATAATACTGGTGATCTCAAAGAGTCGGGGGTAGGGTGGTCAACGTTTCAGAAGTGTTCATCTACCTTCTGAAATATTTTAATTATGTTGTCATCTCGCATACTTTAAATGTACATTAATATACAGATAGATGCCAGTAATTATTGACTAATTAATTCCAGCTGAATTTCACTGAAACTTTATTACTATTTTCTTTCGAGGAGAGTTCTTTTGATATGTTAAAAATAATAATGAATGCTTATATTGTATTCAGTATTTAAAAAAATATATACAATATTTTTATATAAGAATTACAAGTAAATTATATCTGAATAAAACTCATAATTGTATATCTATTAACATATATACATTAATAGCCCTTATCAAACTCAAAGTGAATGTGAGATCAGTTTTAAGTTGTCAACTAAATTATGAGTGCATCCATTAAGAAGTAACTTGGTTAAGATATCGGCAAGTTGATCGTTGGAGGAGACATAGAAAAACTTGAGAGCACCATGGATAAGATGAGAACGAATAAAGTTAAGAGTTGCACAAGCTTATAAATAGCATTGTTGTCTTGCTCCTGACCGATGTAGGAAAATGATACTTAACAACCCCTCTACACGGCGGACAGAGGTAGACATAAGCATCACGGTGAGACCGTGGTAGAACCCAGGGTCCAAACACATAGAGACTAGGAGCAGAGCTCTGATACCATGTTAAAAATACTAAATGATTGTATTGTATTATGTATCTTAAGGAATATACATGATGTCTTTATATAAGAGGTATAAGTAAACTAGATGTGACTAAAGTCCATAACATGTATATATATTAACAGATATGATATACATTAATATGATGTAATGAGATTAGGAATATTGGAAGAAAATAGTGGATAAAAAAAGATAGAAAAAACAAGCAATTGATTTGAAGAAAATATTAGAGAATTATAGTAATCAAGGAAACTGTTAAATGTCACCCAAAACAATATTATGCCCAAACTCATATATTAAAACTCTTCTTCTTGTAATATATATATATATATATATCATTTTGCCTTCTCAATGCTGCAGCCGCTAGAGAAGAACAAAAAGAAAAGAAAACTGCTCCCATAACAAAGAGAATTGAGCTGCCAAAAAATTGGAAGCTGAATAAAAAGAGAAAAAGCAACAGTGAAAGAGAGCTTCCATTTTCGTCTCTAAATCCCTTAGTACTGACACAATACACATCCTTATAACCGACCAAGACTACCAATGACGCCAAGCCCATCCTCCCCCAAATACAGATTACAGAAGTTGTTGCTAGATGAGATCAGATTTTGGTGTTGGTGTAGTTTATGGTAATATGTGATTTAATAGCAAGTATGTCTAATTTATCTTGCTATATATTACCAGTAAATTAGAGGGAGATATGTTTTGGGTGTATTTGTTTTTTGTGTATTTTGTAAAGCTATCTGAAGATTGGTGTGCCGTCGTCATAGAGTAGATTTTTCACATTGAAAAGTTGAACCACTTAAATCATTGTGTTTCATTTAATTTTCTCATTGCTTATTATTTTACTATTACCCATAATTATATATTTGTGCAACCAAAATTGGACCCGATCTTCGCTTTCACAAGTGCTAATTTATAACAAATTGGTATGAGAGCCTTGGGTTATTTTGCTACTTATTGGAACTGATCAAGTTTTCTCTTTTGGATTTATTTTGAGCTTCTAGTTATATGATAGGTTTCATATTTTTTGGGTTGTGCTTCTGTTTATTTAATATTGGATTTTTTATCATGGCGACAAAATATGAAATTGAGAAATTCCATGGTAGAAATGATTTTAGTCTTTGGTGTATGAAGATGCGGGTTGTATTAGTTAAAGAAGGATTCATTAAGACATTTGAAGGCAAGGATAAATTTCTAGAAAAATTGATTGATGAAGAAAAAGATGCATTGATGGAAAATGCTCTTAGTTCAATTCAGTTATCCTTGTCTGATGAGGTATTATGCAATGTTGGTAATGAGGAATCTTCTATTGGGTTATGTCTTAAATTGGTGAATTTTTATATGACCAAGTCTTTGACAAGTCGGTTATATTTGAAGCAACGTTTGTATATATTCTGAATGTCAAAAGGTACACCTTTACACGATCAACTTGATGAATTTACTAAAACTATTCGTGATCTAAAAAATGGTGATGTTAAGATTGATGATGAAGATCAGGCCTTAGTTCTATTATGTTCTTTACCTCGTTTGTTTAAACATTTTGTTAATACCACGCTATATGGGTGAGACACTATTTCTTTGGAAGATGTCAAAGTAGCTTTGAATTCCAGAGAGTTGGAAAAAGGGTGTCTACAAGCAGTAATGATAATAGCAGTGGTTATTTGTTAGAGGTATAAATCAATAAAAAGGTACAAGTAATAATAAAGGCAAGTCTAGATCCAAATCTAGAAAAAGAAAAGATAAATGCAACTATTGCTGTCAGGAAGGACACTGAAAAGTAAATTGTCGAAAACTCAAAGGTAAAGGAAAATCTACCACAATGTCTTCTAGTACTAATGATGTTACTGGTGTTGTAGATAGTTCTGGTTCCGATGGTGAAAATGTTCTATCAGTATCTATTGGTTCTCTTGGAGATGTTTGGATTCTTGATTCGGGTTGCACTTACCATATGTCCCCCAGTAGAGACTGGTTTGCTTCTTATCAATCTATTGATGAGAATCAATATGTTCTATAAGGTTATTGGTATCGGTGCTGTCTGAATTAAGATGCATGATGGTATTGTTAGGACTTTAAAAAATGTTCGCAATGTTCCAGATTTGAAAAAGAATTTGATATCTTTGGGTACTCTTGATTAACAAGGCTACAAGTATGTAGCTGAATGTGGAGTTTTAAGAGTTAGTAAGGGTGCCCTTGTTGTTATTAAAGGGCAATTTTCGCGTGGCCTCTTTATGCTTCAGGGTAGCATTGTTATTGGTAGTGTTTCAGTTTAGTCCTCATCAGATCAAGATTCAGATACTACTCGATTATGACATATGCGGCTAGGGCATATGAGTGAGATAAGGATGTCTATTTTGAGCAAACGAGATTTGCTTTGTGGTCAGAAAACTAGGAAGCTTGATTTTTGTGAGCAATGTGTCTATGGAAAGCATCGTAGGGTCAAGTTCAGTACAACCATCTATAAAACAAAAGGTATTGTTGATTATATTCATTCAAAATTTTGGGGTCCTTCTCATTTTATGTCTAAGGGTGGTGCCCGGTATATGTTGAATTTTATTGATGACTTCTCTCGTCATGTTTGAGTGTATTTTCTAAAGAAAAATAATGACGCATTCTCAAAGTTTGTGAAATTCAAGGCTTGTATAGAAAATTAAGCATTTGAGAACTGACAATGGTTTGGAGTTTTGTGAAAGTCATTTAATGAGTTATGTGAAAGAAATGACATAATGATACAATGTACTGTGCGTCATACACCACAGCAAAATGGAGTAACAGAATGTATGAATATGACTCTCTTAGAAAGAGCTCGTTGTATGCTCTTTCAAGCTAACTTGGATAAATCCTTTTGGGCTGAAGCTTGTAACTGTGCCTGCCATTTGGTGAATCGGTCTCCATCAACTACAATTGAGTTGAAGACTCTATTTGAGGTATTCTTTGGTACTCTTGATAATTATTATCATTTGAAAGTTTTTGTTTGTCCTACTTATGCTTATATTAATTATGGTAAACTTGAGCCTAGGGCATTAAAATGCATATTTTTGGGGTATCCTTCTAGGGTGAAGGACTATAGATTATGGTGTATTGAACCCAAGTCACCTAAATTTTTTATTAGCAGAGATGTTAAGTTTGATGAGTTTTCCATGTTGGAAAAGAAAAATGAGTATATTGTTGCAGGTAGAGACCACGGTGTTAGTGAGCAGGTGGAGTTTGTGAGTGGAGCTCCTAATCAAATGCAAGAAGGCACTTCAAATCAGCCATCTATGGATGAGATAGATGATTCTACTTATGATGTAGCAGAATAGAAACATGAGTAACCATATAGTATCGCCAATGGTAAAGGAATAAGAGAGATTTGATGCCCTCAAAGGTACGCAGATACAGACTTAGTTTCTTTTGCATTGTCTATGACAGAGTCTATTGAGGTGCATGAACCTTCTAGTTATCATGAAGCTATCACTTGTGATGAGTCTGTTCAGTGGCTGGTTGCTATAAATGAAGAGATTGAATCACTTCATAAAAATCATACTTGGGAATTGATGAAACTACCTAAGGGCCAGAAGATTTTTGGAAACAAATGGGTCTTTAAGAAAAATGAAGGTATACTTGAGGTTGAATCAGCTAGGTTCAAGGCATGTGTTATTACAAAGGGCTATTGTCAGAAAAAAGGTATTGACTTCAATGAAGTATTTACACCTGTTGTGAAACATAGTTTTATTCGTGTGTTACTTGCTATGGTTGCATTGTTTGACATAGAATTAGAACAACTGATGTCAAGACAACCTTCTTACATGGTGAGCTTGAGGATCAAATATATATATGCATAAACCAGAGAGGTTTGTTGTTCCAGGTAAGGAAGATCATGTTTTCTTATTGAAAAAGTCTTTATATGGGTTGAAGCAATCTCCTAAACAGTGGTATAAGCAGTTTGATTCTTTTATGTTTAATCATGGTTACTCTAGGAGTGATTATGATAGTTGTGTTTATCATAAAAGATTCAACGATGGTTCATCTATCTATTTGTTGCTTTATGTTGATAACGTGTTTATTAATTCTAAGAATAAGTTTGAGATTTATAAATTAAAGTCCCAACTTAGTGGTTAGTTTGAGATGAAAGGTTTGGGTGTAGCAAAAAAAATTTGGGCATGAAAATTTACAGGGATAGACAAATGGCTAAGCTTTATTTGACTCAGAAAAGTTATATTGAAAAGGTTCTTGAACGCTTTGGTATGAATGAGTCTAAACCTATGAGTACACCGTTAGCTGCATATTTTAGACTTTCTTTGGATTTGTCACCACAGTCAGAAGAAGAGCAGTACATTTCTCAGGTGTCATATGCTAGTGCTATTGGTAGTTTGATGTATGCTATGGTTTGTACTCTTTCATACATTTCACATGCGGTTGGTGTTGTCAGTAGAGATATGGGTAATCTTGGCAAGGGTCATTGGCAAGCAATGAAATGAATACTTCGGTATTTGAGAGGTACATCTAATTTTGGTTTGGTATACGATGGAAGTTCTAATACTGGTTGTAATGTTATTGGTTTGGACTCTGATTATACCGATGATTTGGATAGAAGAAGATCTCTGACAGGTTATGTCTTTACTCTTTCTCATTGTGCCATTAGTTGGAAGGCTACTTTACAGTCTACATTTGTTTTGTCTACGACATAAGCATAATATATAGCAGCAGTAGAAGTAGTGAAAGAAGTCATTCAACTTAGAGGTTTGGTTTATGATTTGGGTTTACAGTAGGATACTTCTGTTGTATTTTGTGATAGTCAAAGTGCGATACATTTGACTAAGAATAATATGTATTATGAAAGAACCAAACACATTGATGTCAGATATCACTTCGTTCGTGACATTGTCTCTTAGGGTGATATTGTTGTCAATAAGATAATCACTACAAATAATCCAGCATATATGTTAACCAAAACAGTTCCATTTAATAAGTTCAAGCATTGCTTAGACTTGATCGGTGTTTGCAGAAGATGATTACCCTTCATGGTTTTGGACGACGATTATTTGGTAATCTGAGAAATTTCATATTTGAAGAACTTATTTTCTGTTTTGAGTCAAGGTGGAGATTTGTTAAATGTGGCCCAAAACAATATTATGCCCAAACCCATATATTAAAACTCTTCTTCTTGTAATATATATATAATTTTGCCTTCTTAGTGCCACAGTCATTGGAGAAGAACAAAAAGAAAAGAAAACTGCTCCTAGAACAAAGAGAATTGAGCTGCCGAAAAATTGGAAGCTGAATAAAAGGAGAAAAAGTAGCAGCGAGAGAGAGCTTCCATTTTCGTCTCTAAAGCCATCAGCGCTGACAGAGTACACGTCCTTACAACCGACCAAGACCACCAGTGACGCCAAGTCCATCCTTCTCCGAATACAGATTGCAGAAGCTACTACTAGATGAGATCAGATTTTGGTGTTGGTGGAGTTTATGGTAATATCTGATTTAATAGCAAGTTTATCTAATTTATCTTGTTATATATTACCAGTAAATTAGAAGAAGATATTTTTTGGGTGGATTTTGTGAAGCTCTATGAAGATTGGTGTTTGTATCTTTATTTGATTATTAGTGAATTTTTTCTTAATGTGCCGTCGTCAGTGGAGTAGACTTTTCACATTAAAAATTTGAATCACTTAAATCATTATGTGTCATTTAATTTTCTCATTACTTATTATTTTGCTGTTACTTATAATTATATATTTGTACAATCAAAATTAGATCTGATATTCATCTACATTAATCAAAATACATCATCATAACCTACTATTAATACAATAATTAGTCTAGGTTAAATTTAATAGGTCATAATGTTCGTAGGCATTACAATATTTATACAAAGTAAAACTCATACTTTACGTTCCTATCGCATTTAGAAAAACTTGACTCCAAGGAGTAGTAATACCATACATCAAATGGTAGAAGAGTATGAATTTCTTATTCTTATTGGGAGATTCACGAGGAAAAACATATAATGAGAATTGACAATTCAAACTTGCAAATATTAAAAAAATGTAAAGGAAAGACTTAAAAAGACTCTGTTCGACATGGTATTGTCACGTTTAAAACACGTGTGCATGATGATATGAGTAATTAATTCTAATAAATATGCATTACTAAGGGTGTTAAATGGATTACTATAAGAACTTATATAGAAATATTTTTGGGTTTAATAAAGGATCAAGAATAGTCAAAATATCAAGAATATGTTTCCTGTTAACAATTGAAATACAAAATTAAGCACAAGAAATTCTTTTAGCTAGACTCTCGAGTGTAAGAACAAAATAAAGTTAATTGGGTCGTTTTGGTTCCAGAGGAGTATAAGGGTGAAAGTTTTGGTAAAATGAGCGAAGTTGTGATTTTTAAGTTACTTGGTGAAGGACTAAGAATGTTTGGAATTGATAGAGATGAGATGATTATTTTTGGACAGGCCAAGTATACTTTCATCAACTAGGAATTATTCTTTGGGTATAGGAGGAGGAGGTCCTAAAAGACCATTACAAGGATACGAGACATCCTTAAAAGGAGATGAAACATTGGTAATTATGGGAGGATTAGATATTGGGTTTCATTTCTTAGCTTTTTGACATTTGGTTTCTCATTTAAAGAAAACAACATTATCTTTTTATTCAAAGAAAACTATTTTCTTGAATTCTATAGATAACATGTATATGATTATTTTAAGGTTTATGTAGAAGGATATCATATTCATCAAATTCTTTCATATTACACTTTATTTTATTTTGATAGAATTTTTCAATTAAAAATGAGATTCTACAGAAATTACTAAGACGAGTATTTGTTTAAACTGCAAAGCTTTTCCAATACTTTTGGATACAAAGATGTTAATATATTCAATATCAATAATAACATGATACACCTTTTTGTTATTGGTACATTCATCCTAAAAATAAAAAAAATATTTAATTGTTTTTCTATTTAGATTTTAGGTTTTGGATTTTATAATAGACATAGGCTTTGATCGGAACTTAAATGACTCTCTTTTCTCATAGACATGGAGTAATCCTTTGACTCATTATGGTAGTCGTAATTGGCTAATTTAAGATTATATAAGTGGGTGGGTATGGATCAATATAAAGGACTAATTGTTTAGGTTATGTCACAATATGTTTAATAGGGCACATTGAGGTATTGGACAAAGCTTGAATGGGTTTTTTTTTTATAAAAAAATATCATAATTTTTTAAAAATAGTATCAATTTTTTTAATATATTAGCATAAATCATATATTCAAAATCATTTAGGTCATAATATTTAAATGTATATTTAATTTTATCAATCAAATTCAAGAAAGTTTCATTCTATTATAATGTACGTACAAAGTTTTGGAGGTGGGATAAAATATATTTTGTAAGGTATTTTGAAATGGACAACCAATGCATAAATTACTACACTAACAAATACAAACTAAATATGAAACACTTCAAATAACTCTAATGAGTTATTAACTTGACTTTCCCATAATTAATAAGCACATAGAGACATAAATAATATGAACCAACTCCAGAATTGGATCCAATCATGGGGTCGACTAAATCCCCTAATACACAAACAACTAGAGGGACTAATTATGAGGGAAATGACAATAATATCTTTGAAATTTGCATAATTTTTTAACAAATATTTCCAATTTTTCGAAAGTATCAAAGATGACGTTCTTATAATATGTTTAAAATTTAATTTTATGGTAAAATTTTAATTTCACTTATATTTTAATATTAAACATTCAATAATATTAAATTAATAAAATAAATAAAAATCTAATTATATAAAGGAAAAAAATTAAAAACATAGTTAAATACACATAAAATTAAAAAAAAATATACACATGATTATCAATTTAAAAAATAAAATTAATATACTTACGGAGAATGAAATTATTATTTTTATTTATCACAAATCACCTTCAATAAGATTATTACTTTTATTTTATAATTATCTGTAAATAGTTATAAACCAATTTTAATTAAATATAATTACATACAATTCAAGATGTAATTATTAAAATAAGATAATATTTTCAAGTTTAACATTTATAGTGGAATTCATGATAAAATTAAAAAAAAATGAATCACTAAATTTTTAGAAAATAATGTTTATGAATTAGTTGACTTGGATTACGTTATAATAAATTCATTTTTAACAAACTATCTGATTAATATAAACAATACTCTATTTTTTAAAATTTGGTAAGTAATTTTTAAGTGTATTAATTATACCAAAAATTGAATTTTAATTTTTTATAATACATTGTAAAAAAAATTAAAATTATTTTTTATGAATTTAATTAATTAGTTAATATCAATAATGAGAGATTTTTTTTGGATAATATACAATATATATATATATATATATATATATAAATATTTTTAAGAATTAATGGTGTGAGAGAGATCAAGAGATGTGAGTGAGAAAAAAAGATAAAAACATTATATTAAATTTTTAGACCTATTTTTTATATTTTTTTATTTTTTTATTTAAATTTTTATTTTTTTAACCTTAAAAAATAAGTAAATATTTTTAATTTATTTTTATTTTTAAAGATATTTCAATAATTTAATAAAAAATAAAAAAAAATGTGAGAGATAATATATGAACAAGTTAATATCATTACTTATGAAAACATGATAACATATTTAATTTTATTGTAGTAAAAATATATATATTTTCAAATGTCAGATGTATCTGTGGAGAAGATATATTTGTTATGAATTTGGATATGTTATTTATTATTTTAGATTATATTCTTCATATTATTTTATATCTTAATCTCTTATTGTATATATTTTTTTAAAAAAATTATATTAATATTAAATTTTATTAACTTAAAATAACTATATATTATATCAAAACTCTATTCCTTTTAGTATAATTGTATTCCTCTTACATCCCAACTAAAAACAACTACACAATTTATTAATACTCATAAGTTTCACCTGAATTAATATCGGAGTCTATGTCTTAAAATCAATAAAAATTTAAGACGTAGGTGGAGTTTGTATCCCACTACAAACAAATAGAATTACTCCAGAGAGGTTCATGGTACTTGGATTTGACGATCTGAGTTCTCTAAGAATCTGAGATCGGTAGGGTTTGCCAATATTGAGAAACGACCAATGACAATGCTGGTCTGTTCGGGGGGAAGTCGACGGCCCCAATGCACTAGTTGATGTCAAAATATATTTTTCTGTTCTAATCTTTTATGTACAAGAGAGTCATTATGTATACTAAGAAAATGAATATAAAACTCTAACTTTAACAGCTACTACACATTCATACTTTCTACTCCACTATACATTGTTGTCTGTCATTTCTATTCCACTAATATTATTGTCTGTCACTTTTACTGCACACTGTTGTGTGTTTTTCAACACACGAAAACGTGCAAGTATACACGGTCACAAGTAATAAAATTTGTAAGTAAAGTATCGTTCTCACGGAGATTTGTAACTATAGTTTGTTAATTACTAAAATTATTTCAATCTGATTTTATTCAAAACGTAAATTAATTGTAGCAAATGTAAGAAAAGAGTTAAAACAAAATAAAAGAAATCTAGGATTGCAATTTTTCACCAAATTAATCAACTCAAATCATTTTATTTTCTTTTAATTTATATTTTTTAGTACATTTAATTTGTCAACCGAAAACTTTTAATTTTATTCATACATCTCTTCCGAGCTCCGTACAAACACACCTCGTCAAATTAATTCACTATATCTCTATGAGAATTAAATTCACCGAAATTCATTACGTTTTAAGTTTTCAAATGGCCACACATACAATTAGGGTATATTCCTATCCTTCATCATACATGTCATTCTATTTACGAGCAATATACACACGAATGCCTCTTCCAAGTTTATTCATGTGCCACGGATCGTTTCGATAAGATTCGTAAATAATCAAAAAGCATTAAACACAAAATAAAACGAACAAATCGAACGTCATATAAATCTATAAAAAATAATTAAAATAAAAGTATCATAAATTTAGATCAAATGCAACCCTAGAAAAATTAAATTACTTCATAAAATTAAAATAAAAGTTACAACACCTACAAAAAATTAAGATGAAGAAGAAGGAAAATTAAAACATCACTTAGAAAAAAATTTTGGCACACGCAGAACACAACAAAAGCCAAAAATGGCTTCTGCGTGTTCCACAACCAACACACAAAACACCCCAAAAATTACAAACTCACAAAAACTTCTCTAAACTATCATCTTATCTCCTATTTATACCCAAAAATAATACATCTAAAATATTACATTTTTTATTTTATTTTTTTACATAAAACGCGTAATAAATTTTTATCGAAAAATTAAATAACGCGTATCGAAAATCGAATCGAAAATATTAAATAATTTCACGCGTGAGACAGGGGCGCCGATCTGTATTTTTTAATTCATTATGCGTGCCACGTGTCAGCGTCTGATTCGCTGAAACGAATTAACGCGGACACGTGGCAGCTTCTCATTGGGCGCTGGAAACGGCGCCGGCGACAAAAAGGAACGGAGAAAACGGCCACAAACGGGCGCGATCCTACGCTTTTGCGCTCATCGTAACATGCCACGTGTCGTTACATGATTGGCGGAAAATAGAGTTGGACACGTGGCCGTTTCTGATTCGAGGAAGGGATTCAAAAGGAACACGTGGCAGATTCTGATTAGAGGGAAATCCGGGTGCATGCTGAGATCAGCGCACAGGATCAGACGCGCGCGTACGTTGGGGACAGCGGCTGACGTGTCAGAAAAGTGGGTCCCACCTGCACGCCGGACTGCGCGGCAGGTGGGCCCCACTCGGGCGCCGAGCCGCGTAAACAATTCTGCACCCACGCGTTCTGGTCGGGCATGAATGGCACGCGCGGATCTCAGCCGTTTCTTCTTTGATCGGACGGCCACGTGTCGCGCGTGCATATTGGCGCGTGGTCTTCTCACCTGCGCAGAAATTTAAACTTTAATTAATTGGATTTTGGCCCACAAATCTATTTCAAATTACATTTTCAACTTTCTTTAATTACAGTTTAGCCCTTTTCTAATTTAAATTAAATTTTTAAACTTTTAATAATTAAAATTAAGCCCGAATTTAATTTAAATTATATTTTTGACTTTTATAAATTGCAATTAAATACTATTTTATTTGAAATTATATTTTTGGACTCAAATCTGCAATTAATTAAGTTTTTTCGATACAAATTATTTAATTTTATTAAAATATATAAAAAACCGTAAATACTAATTTATTAAACTAAAATTAACTAAAAGATTGAAAACATAGCAATTATAATTAATAAAATAGGTGAAAATAACTATATAAAATACAGTTATCACACACGCCAATACTCCCCTTCAAGTTGGTGCATATATGTCTCTTATGCTCCGTCTGGGCTGGGTTGTATTGGAGAGATCTTTTAGGTCAAATGTCATATGATCTGTAGCTCCAGAGTCTAAAATCCAATCCTTATTATCACTACGAGTAGAGATGTGAAATGCTTTAATTGAAATACCTGGATCCTGGGAAAATTCAGCCTTAGGAATAAGAGATAGTGATACAATATTGGTAGCCACAACAACTTTCCCAGTGGTTTCCCTTTTCTTTCGTGCTTGAAGATCATTCCACCATTCTGGATACCCATGTAGTTTGAACCAGTTTTTACGGGTGTGTTTGGAGTTTCCATAATGACCACACTTGATGTCAGTGGATTTCCCGTGGATTTCTTGCTACCCAAAAAGTTCCTGGTTTTAGTGGCATCAGATTATGGTGTCCCTTGATCCCTTTGAAAGCCATAACTACTCTGGGTGTCGTATCTGCAACCATAATCATCACGGTCTGCCTGACCTCTTCCCTACGGATGAATCCATAGGCTTGTTCCACCGTAGGGAATGGTTTGATTTGAAGCAAATCACTTCGAGTTTTATCGAGTCTATCATCAAGTCCATCGAGGAAGGTATACACTTGATTTTCCTGTACGATGAAGTTGTATTTTTGTATATCAATCGCACAGTCCATTGGATTAGGACGACGGAAATCAATTTCTCGCCACAACCCTTGAAGGTCATTGTAGTATTTTTCAATGGATCCACCCGCTTACTTCATACGAGTAACTCGACTGTGAAGATCATACACTTGAGACGTGTCTGTCCCATCATAGTAAGTGGTAGCAGCAGAATCCCAAACCTGTTTCGCAGTTGGGAATCAGATAAAATTTGCAATCAAGGAGGGGTCCATCGAATTGATCAACCATCCTTTGACAATGGAATTTTCAGTGCACCATTTCCTGAATGAGAGATTGAGAAAAATCCCCATTAATATATCCCAGTTTGTCTTTGCCAGAGATATACATCTCCACCACCTGAGACCACAAGGCATAGTTGGATCCTCCCAACTTGATACTAATGGGAGTAATCGACGCTTCAGTTAGCGAAGGTTGTGAGGAAGTCTGAGCTCTAGTTAGAACTTTAGTCATTTTTGTAGTCAACTCATCCAATATGGAATTAGTGGTTAAATCTCTAGTTATATATATATATATATAACTCAAAACTGTAACCCTAATTTAATTTTTTTCTCTATTCGCGTAACCTTAGAGCGGCGCCCTTCTTCTGCAAGCGAGCACCTAGATTAAGATGGTCGAACCCTAGCCGGCTACAAATCCAGATGAAGTTAACCTTCCACCTGGTCCTTCGTCTCTGTAAAAAACCCTCACTGACCAGCGAAGAGTTAGGCGCTCCAATGAAGTTGATTTTTTTTTTGTTATTCGAGTTATATCTTGCACTGTCTGATTTTCTGGGTGGGTTTGGACAGAAGTGAAGAAATGAACGATAGTGCGAGCAAGATGATGACGTCTGGTTTAGCTGTTGCAGAGAAACAGACACATAATCATAGGTCAATAGCTGTTTCCATCTTTTCTTGGTTTCTTCTTCTTCTCCTTTGTTTTTTTTCTTAAAAGGGAGGCAGCTTGAAGATGGCCGCACCCTTACTGATTATAATATTCAAAAGAATCAACTCTTCATGCACAGATACACCACTTCACACACAGAGATTACCCAAAAAAAAAGGTTGCTAAGAAGACGAACGGAGTAAACAGAGTAAGCTAGATCAGCCACCCCTGATCCTAGTAAAACAACTAATCAACCAAACCTAGCTGTTTTCGCATAAAAAATAGTTGTTGACAGCTACTAGTAAGGTATTTCATATGCCTCATACTGATTATATGTATACAACAGTTGCATTTCCTCACTGAATCATTTTTGAATTGATTATTGATCTGATCTCTAGGTTTAATAGAAATAGTCTTTATTTTAGATTCAGACCACAAGAATCCAAATTGAAAACTCGAAGTCTAGGGTCTCCATTCACAACAGAATGTATCCCAACAGCCACACCAATACACCATATCAAACCAATGTCAAGAAGAACAAAAAATAGTTATGATCTTTTCTATACAAGAGAGTCATTATGTATACTAAGGAAATGAAAATAAAACCCTAACCCTAACAGCTGTTGCACATCCATACTTTCTGCTCCACTATACATTATTGTCTGTCATTTTTACTTCACACGCCAACAGTTGATGACAGTAGATAGCTTTCAAAAATTATTGTGGGTCTAATGAATAATAAGTGATTATTCTCTTGTGAATAATGGATGATCCATGCTAAATGGTATTAGGAAAATGGTGATGTTAGCGTTTGAAGGTGGCTTGCGATTTGATATTATAGTGTTCTAATTTTATTTTTATTTTTTTTAATAGGGAGAAGAAGAGCATAGATGGGTCTGATGAAGATTTAGTGTATTGAGATTATAAGATGTAAGAAAGAGTTAAGGAAGATAGAAACAACATATAGGTGGTTTAAAGAAGATATCAGATAACTATATTTCTCAAGGATATTCATTGACATTAATTAAAGTACATTATTATTATTATTATTATTATTATTATTATTATTATTATATATTCGTAGTTATAATTATGTCTATAATCATCACAGTAGAGACAACTCATAATATGGTGGAGACATAATCTTCATCCATCATGTAATGATTTTATTATATAAGGTTAAGATTGTATAAAAAAATGTGATATTATTCATTTGTCGTATTAACAATAACAAAATAGATCACATATTAAGTTTAAGATGACTTTATGATTAAAAAAAATAGTCTTAGAATAAAAATTAAATAAAAATTTTACATTTAAAAGATAAAATAATCTAAAAGGATATATAATTGTGTTATTTTTTCTAATAAAATTGGCCTTTTTTTAAAATTGAAACTCCGTAATGAAAGGCTCGTTGGGTTTTCACAATAAAGTTTGAAAGAACATTGATGGAGCTTGCATTTTTAGTAATGGAACCTGTCATCCTAGAACAAGCAAATATGAGTAACAATATTGGATCCCATATGCGTATTAATTGCAGCTAATATAATTTTGCTTAAAACAGTAAATTTCTTATGTGATTTACAAGTATGCTCAAAAGTTTTTGGAAATACCGCATAAGCCGCATATGCCTATTACTGACTTAACCATATAATAAATAACAATGGAATTAAGATTAATTAAATTGTTATTATATAACTACCACCGCCATCACGCACTTGGGCTATATACCACAAAAATAAAAATAACACGAATTTCGAAAAAACATATATACATTTTTACAAGTAATGGTATATTACTTTATAAAAAAAGTTGTGGTATATATTATCTAGGTAATTTTTGGTAAAAGTAATAACACCCATAATTAAAGATATTTTTATTTTTTATTTAATTTTTAATTTATAATAAAACATAAAATATTTTAATAATAATAAGAATCATCGTTCTTTATACATCCATTAAAAATATATTAAAATGTTTTATTTTAATAGTATATTTGTAATAATTATTTATTATTATTTTTATAATTATATCTCATTTAAAAATTAAAAAATTTATATTTAATTTTACTTAATTTATAATTTAATTTTAATATTTATTACACAAAACAACATAAATTAGTAATTTTATTTATATGATTTCAATTCATATTTTCATTACTTTATTTTACAAACAAACAAAACACAAAAATATCATTTTTTTTAAAATATTATTATAATATTACAAATCAATTATAATTAAAAAAACACTATTGTATATTTTTAAGGTAATTATAATTTCTAGGGTTGATGTAGATTGATTGATTTGTTTTTAAGACATTTTATAAGTAGATTTTATATTAATAAAACATTAATTGATTTATTACCTTTCAAAAAATCAACTTTCAAGTCAACTATAAATTTAATTTAAATAAGATTAACTTAATGATTTTTAACCTATAATCATAACACGACTCTAATGTAATATGTAATGATAAAATCAACCTTATATCTTGTAAAAAAAAACATATTATTGTATATATTCATTAAGTTGTATACAAAACTATAATATATATTTTTTGATTTTTTTTATAAAAAACAAATACTGATAATGAGTGAGACTTAACTCGTAAGTAAAATATTGAGATGAGTCTAAGAGATAAAAGTGAAACTTAAGTTTAGAAATGAATACATTTTATATATAGAAATAATTAAAAAAAATTTATGTAGTAAAAGTAAAGGTTCCATTCGATTTTA
This sequence comes from Hippophae tibetana, assembly GCA_037013495.1. NCBI lineage: Eukaryota > Viridiplantae > Streptophyta > Magnoliopsida > Rosales > Elaeagnaceae > Hippophae > Hippophae tibetana. Next base: position 78,134,437 of record CM072812.1, on the reverse strand, counting down.
AAAAGGTTTTTAAATTTTTGTACATCCAATTGTAGATTTTGATATTTTTTATATTTATTTAAATCAACCAATCTTTAAATATATATATATATTTGGTATGGACTTAAACTCAGATTGCTTGATTGGTTTTTGAAAAAAACAAATATCCACTCTTGCTAAATGTCACTTTCATTATTTTGCTTCATTAATTTTTTTTAAGTTAAATATAATATAGGATAAAATTATATTTAAATTTAAATCTATAATAATAAGACGTAGAATAAAACTATTTGTAACTTTTATTAAGAGCAAAACTCGAACTCTAATTCAACAAACTTTATGTATTGACGACGTCGTTCTCTTACTCTATTAGAACGTCTACAGAACACGTCGTTGGGAATTACGATTAAGAACACTTTCGTATGTGGAAGGTGCTCTCTGAAACGCTGCTGGGAATTGTGAACACTCGTATTGCTCCTTCGGCACCTTTCGATTAGGATTTATTTAGGGGTCTCGCACAGTTTAGGAGGAGCGTTTTTGATTTGCAATGAAATTGGAGTTTCTAAGTTGTATAATTTGATTTTTTTGGGGGGGTAAAAAGATAAACCTAAACTGGATATACATTTGATGGAAGAAACTTCAACGTTACCATTTCCTGAAGCATTCATTGAATTTCTGGAGGCAAATGGGTTAGATCCTTCTATATATTCGGCTACTGATTCCACCCCTCGTTTTATAAGGTAGTTATTTCTCAATTTTTTTCCCGGTTCTTGTTTTGTTTGGTTTATAATAGCAGAATTGCTCCATTGGATTTTGGTACACTGCGAACAAATCTGTTCAAAGTGATTAATGATGTTTCTATCAATGCAAATGTAGCAATGGTTTGATTTTTTTTTTAATTGATATTGGTTTGTGATGGTGGTGATGGAAAGGTTGAAGCCTGGTTGTGAAGACCAACTTGAAGAGTTTCAAGCTGAGCTCAATTGTCAGCTTGAGAAAATTAGCTGGTTAAGTGGTTTTTATTCTCTTCCACCAAGTATTCAGATTGCTAATTCAAAGGCATACCAAGGAGGGAAGGTGAGGGTTCTTAACATGTTAAGAAGATTGCTAAACAGCATCCAGATAACCAAACTTTTGTTCATTTATACAAAGATGTCTGAACTTTTTTCTTTACACGAAGGTATCCAAACTTTTATTCCATTTATGCATTAAGTCTTTATTATAATTAAGTTCCATCACCTCAGTTAATTAACACTAATTAAGTTTCTCCACGTTAGCTAATTAATTAAATGTAGGAGAACTTAATTATAAAAAATGAATTATGTGTAAAAGGGATAAAATTTTGGTTCCTTTATGTAGATAAAATAAAATAAAAACTAAGTACTTTTGTATAAAATGGATCAAAGTTTGGGTATTTCAAAAGCTGTTTAGCCTGAAAGGAATGTAAAAGAACCAACAACAACTAGAAGATCTTTATCTTTGTCTTTGTATTTTCAGAAGCATTCAAGAAAAGACGGGATATTATTGATGTTTTTTGCTACAATATTTTCTTTATTTGATTGTTTCAGATATATGGGATCGATGCAGCTTCTGGAGCTGCTGTTGCCGCTTTGGATATCTCAGCTAGAGATCATGTTCTTGATCTTTGTGCTGCTCCTGGTGAGTGTTCGTCTGATGTTGTTTGTTCTTATGGTCGGTTTGGGTAGAATTGTATCTCATTTTAGGCCCTTGTAATGTACTCAAGTACATTCTTCAAGGTAGAATGCTTATCATTCTTCATATCCAGTTAATATAAATGATCTTTATATATTATTTAATTCAGGTTTTCTCGCTCATTGCTTGCTCTATTTTATATCCCATATTCTTTTTTCTTCAGGTGCAAAACTTTGTATGATTTTAGACCTTCTTGGTGACACTGGTTCTGTAACTGGTGTTGATGTGTCAAGACAGCGTTTAGCTGCTTGCAGGACAATGCTGCAGAAATATGAACTCGGCAATCATTGCCGTCTTTTTGTTGCGGACGGGACAAAATTTTCTCTCATTCCTGTCAGGGTCCATCTAGATTCTAAATCATGTAATGTGTTAGGGTATAATTGGTGTAAGCTTCAATTATGGTATATCTTGTTTGCCCACTTTGATGTTTATCATTCTATCTAGAATGATGCAGGCGGATCTATATCATCGGAAGATGTGGAGATATTGAAGGAGTGGACATCTAGGAGAACATGGAAAGAAAGGAAAATGGCAGCACGGGCAAAAGAGAATTATAGTTCACAACATCCAGAACTTATTTTCTATGGAAGAAACTCTGGTGTGGTTGGGCTCAGCAAAGTTCAACTGTATCAAAATGTTAGCGACAATGAGATTTTGAGATGTGGCTATGATAAGGTAAAGTGCTTTTTACTTTTACTGCATCCCCCTTTTCTCTTGAGAGCTCATACTCTCTGGACTGTGGCTTTTTTTAATTAGTATGATAGTATAACGACCTAGTTCAGTATTAGATCAGGTCCTAGTAGATGCCGAGTGCACTCATGATGGATCAATCAAACACATCCAAAAGTTTGAACACTGGGGCTGGAAAACACTACAACGTCGCGTATTGAATGCAGATAGGACAGATAGCTTGACCTTGCTTCAGGTTATTTATTTTTATTCTCTTAAGAGTAAGATGAATTTATGCTTCCGGATTTAAATGAACTTCACACTTATCTACATTCTATCTTTGGCTTGCAGTTAAAACTTCTAACAAATGGTTTTAGGTTGCTGAAAATTGGAGGGCTTGTTGTCTATAGCACTTGCAGGTTCCTCCTTTGGTTTTTATACGTGGCTTCTTGAAAGCCACACATGAACACCGTATATCTGTACTTACATTCGGTCTGTACTTACATTTGTCTTTTGTACCACTCAGTTTAACAGTTGCTCAGAATGAGAATGTTGTGGAGCAATTTCTTAAGGAGAATCCTTCTGCCGGTGATTTTCCTTTTTGCTTTTAGATATGCAAAAACTTGCCCCGTTTTCAATTATTTATGAAGTATAACCCCATATGCCTGTTTATTGCAATTTCTTTTGTTGCCCCGCCTTTAAAACGTTCTCTCCCTTAGTTTGCGTGCGCTTTGGTGGATCTTGTAATCTAGTTATTTTCTTGCTTTTTACAGAGCTGCAGGAGATAGAAGCTGCAAAGAGCTGGCCTTGCCGGGGTGGAGGCCTACCAAAGACCCTACGCTTTGATCCTTTCATGTCTCAGACTAGTGGTCTATTTCTTGCCAAATTCAAAAAATTAATGACTTGATCAATGGCCATTATGTATTTAGGAAGGTGTTTGGAGAAAATTTCAAGTGTAAGATTCTAATGATTTTTAGTGAGAAGTAAGAAATTGAACAATTAAATTAGATAATGTAGTCTGCTCATTTAAGAGTTATATATATGTATGACATCCTACGTACATAGCACGGTACGTATAAGCAACCTGGATATACCGTTTACATGTAATAAAATGATATGTGAATTAATATAAACAGAAAGAAGATCGATGTGTTACATTATGAGATCGTTACATGTATATAAAGAAGATCGTTATATGTAGGTTGCTTTAGGTTTCTAAGCAGATTTCTTCAGGTTGCTCATAGAGAGGAAGGACCATAATCATGTTGACATAAAAGGGTTCGTAGTTTCATTAGATCTTGATGTCTAGGATCTCGCATTTGGACAACAAGGTATTGTGTCAACTGGGTTATGTATTTTACCAAGCTTCTTGGGCCTAGGTCATCGTTGAGCTAGTTCTATTACCCCGTTACACCATAAGAGGGTATCTGTACATCTAAGGTGGTATGTTTATTACACATTTAATACCAAAGAGAAGGTATTGACCTACCCAGTTCTCAGTATCATAGGATTGATTTTTTTTTATTAGGAGTAAGAGTTTATACGAGTTATTTAAGCATGCTAGACTTATGTAGCTTAAGTTATGATTAAGTCTTTATAACGTTCCAATTTTAACGGATGTTGTCAAAATGATAAGTTTAAAATAAGTGTGTAACTATACAAGTTCGAATTAAGTGTTCCTCTAAGCAAAACTTCCTTGATTGGTGCGACCATGTAGGCATATCCATTTCAAGTAAGTTCTATCCAAAGATAAAAATATCGACGATGATATTGATATTTTATATGTTCTGATATCAAAATGTGATATTTATATTTTTTGGTTAAATTGTCACAAAATTATTGAAAATGTTGATAAGTTATCGCTTAAAGTCTTTTTTTTATTAAAATATCTAAGATAATGTAGATATTGTTGTTAAAATGTCGACCAAATATTAAAAATATCAATTAATTTTTTTTAATACTATTAAGATTTATTTATTTATAATAGTTGATATAAAGATAGTTTATTTTAAACGTTTACCCCATGTTTGATTGATTGGAATAGAATGGAATCAAAATTGATTATTTTTTACTTTTATGTTTGGTTGGGCTAAAAATTAAGAATAAAATGAAATCGATTTCTAAAAGAAAAAAAATCAGAATTTTTTCTCCCTTTTAAGAATCATGATTCTATTCTTATCTTAAATTTTTTTTTCTAATTTTACCCTAATTCCAAAAATAACTCTAAACCCTAAATCCCAAAAACTTATTTAGAAAAATAATAATTTTAACTATAAATCTTAACCTATAAATATAACTCTAAATCTTAAACCCCAAATCCCAAAACCTAAAACTCTATTTAGAAAAATAATAATTTTAACCATAAATCTTAAACCATAAATATAACCTTAAATCTCAAATTCCTAAATAAAGATATTACGATAATATACAGTGTTTTTCATTCTATTTTAGTTGTAAATCAAACATTATAATACTAATTTCTTATTTGATTCTAATTGTCAAATCAAACAAAACTGTTTCTTTTTCATTTCATTCTATTCCTATTTCGATTCTATTCCGTGAACCAAACGTCACCTTAAACTAATATTTTACAAAAATAATATATATTTTACTATATAATATTTTAATTAATTGGTGAATTTATTAATTAATATAAATATTATAGGTATTTATATGTGTTAAATAAAAAATTAGTTTAAAATATAAGTTGATTGTTTTGATATTTTATAAAATTTTATAAAAAAAATTCATATTTTTAATAGAGTTTTCATAATTTTTATGATTTTTTTCAAAGTTTTTATTAGTAATGATAATATTTTCGATATTTTTATAAAAATTATATCTCGACATCTTAACTGATATCGATATTTTAAATTTTGATTCCAACACAAGTAATTATGGTTTTATTGAGAGTCGGGTAGCTTTTGAAATGACATAGTTTTTATCAATTATGATTTAATTTAAATAAAATTTGAAGATTTTTAATTTAAAATTATATGATGAAATATGATAAATTAGATTTTAATTTTAGACAATATAAAGTTGAATTTAGCTTTGAAATTATATATGAATTATTTTTGTAAATATGAAAATAATATTTATATGTATAATATTTTAATTTTATATATTTATAATAAAATTTTATATTTATAAAAAGAATTATGAAAATAAATATTCTATAGATTTATTAAATTATTATAAGAAATTAAAATTTATGTTTTATTGTTTAGTGAGAGATGATCATAATTTGTTAACTAGATTATAAGTGTGATTTTCTTTATTATATTTTTTATAAATTTCAATGTTAATATATAATAATATATATTGATGTCCTGACATTATAAGCTAACTCGTGACACCTATCAAAAACCACTTAAAAAAAGCAATACTTTCAGCAAAGTTATTACGTACCGTCATTTCACCATATTACATTTACTCAGTCAGTACGCCAGTCGTCATTACACATTTATTACTATCCATGTTGGTTTTTTTTTTCTCTATTAAATAATTAAAAAATTAAGAATGATTTGAATTTAGATCTAAAATAATAAAAATAGAGAATTATATTATTTTAACTTCAAAATAATTCCTAAATTTTTTGTTTGAGGAGTTGGAATTTTCTCCCACTTGATAATATATACCAAAATGATGAAGATAATTTATTTATTTTTTGTTGCTATTTTTAAGTGTTCAATTTCAAAACACCATGTTAAAATTAAATGTTAAATATAGAGTCTTTTTAAAAGTAAATTGTTCTTAAAACAAAATCAACTTACAAAGCTGACAAATTAAATGCTAAAAAGATGGATTTTTCAAAATTATGCTGTTAATTAAACAAAATATCCAAAGTTACAATGTCATGAAAAAGTAAAAAAAAAAAAATACAATAATTCATGTCATCAAACAACAGTGAAATGATGTTAAAAAATGTCAGCAATATGATGTTATACAAAAGTAAGTTTCATTTAGAAATAACCAAAGCAATAAGTGGTGAATTGATATTTTTAAAGTAAAAAAAAATAAAAAAACTAATCCCAAATTAATTGAAAATTTAGACTTGTAGTTTAACATTAAGATATTTTTAAAATTTGAAACTTTGTTATGATAATAACAAAAACAACTTTGATAATAATTACTTTCTTAAGTGGTGTTGCACACAAGTGCATCAATGATAATAAGTTGTTAAATATATATATAACAAATTGTAAGTTGAAACTTTGATTTAATTTGTTCAGATTCATCCTATTATTTTACACATTCTAGTTGTATAAAGTAAACAGTACCGGAAGCCAATATTCAATTTTTTGGATCATTGTTAATCAAAGTTAGATGGGATCTTGGGATAGGTCACAATCATAATGATACAAATAAACCCTCTCTTTTTAAAAAATATATATATTCACTAGACCAAATATATAATTTTAATATAATTATATATTTATTTATGAAATAAAATTTTATTATACAAAATAAAAATTAACTTTTTTGGACCATTGTTAATCAAAGTTGAGATGGGATCTTGGAATAGGTCACAATCATACTTATACAAATAAATCATCTTTTTTTTAATATTTACTAAACCGAATATATAATTATATATTTAAGATTTTATTATATAAAATAAAAATTAATTTTTTTGTATCATTGTTAATCAAAGTTAGATGGTATCTTGATATAGGTAACAATGATATTGACACAAATAAATCTTTTTTTATTTTTTAAATATTCATTAACATGGGTCAAATATTTAGTACCAATAATGAGTATAAATTTAAATAGTACTGAATATTTTATTTAATTAATTTAAATTTTTAATTTTAAAATTATGAATCTTTTTAATCTTAAATTAATTTTTTTTATTTTAAAGTATAAGAATGATATAAAAATAAATTAAATATTATTTTATTAAAATATTTATTATTAATTTTATATAATTATAATAATCATAAAATATTAAATTATTTATTTATTATTGTTGAAAATGTATGTTGTGCTAGAAATGGTATAAATACATCGGATGAAGAATAGGAAAAGAGCTTGATTAATAGTTTGTTAATATCAACTTGGTCTTAGTACAATCTGAATCTCATTTTGCCAACTGTCACAACTATTTCTACATCAGCAGTGACATAAGCCTACTCGTCCATTCTCTCTAATTGTATATTACTTACCAAATCTTTTAAAAAACTATATATATATATATATATATATATTAATATATGTATAATCTTAATAATATTATATGAAATTATTTTATTCAATAATTCATATTAACTAGCTGACTATAAATTCCTTTTAATGAAATAATAATTAATATAGTTTAATTATGTTAAATAGATTACCATGTTAGTTAGTAAGTAAACCACACTTCAGACTGCCTAGTTGTTGTGTAAGTATATCGAAAATCGTATCCCTCAAAACGTTGTAGTTGTACAGAGATATTTTGAATGGGCCTTATAAAGCCCAATAATTCTATATGTGGGCCAGCACTTACCAGATTTGGCCCATATTTTAAAATAATCTAGCAGTTAGGAGTTTTATATTACCGGCGGGGAAAAGGAAGGAGAGAGAGATGACGGTTGAGCAAGAAATTACAGCTCCTCTAAGTAAGGCTTTTTTCTTTCTCTTCTTCCGGTTTCCTCCAAATTTTCTTTCTTTCCAAACACTCATTTAATCTTAATTTTTTGGTTCCTTCACAGTTCAGAGGAACAAATTCCGCTCCTTAGCCGACGCCTCCTCTTCACAAACACCGTCTGGTTCGTTCGGCGAAGATGAGAACTCTCCGATCGAGCAAGTTGCTCTTACAGTTCCAATCACCGACGATCTTTCTCTTCCGGTGGTCACGTTCCGAACATGGATTCTCGGTACTCTGGCGTGCGTTGTACTCTCCTTCCTCAATCAGTTCTTTTGGTACCGCAGAGAACCTCTTACCGTGTCGGCGATCTCAGCTCAGATCGCGGTGGTTCCTCTCGGCCATCTCATGGCTTCTTTGATTACTAGACGAGTTTTCTTTGAGGGTCAGAAATGGGAATTCACGCTGAATCCAGGTCCGTTCAATGTCAAAGAGCACGTACTTATCACGATCTTCGCGAATTCGGGGGCTGGAAATGTTTATGCGATTCACATAGTGAGCGCAGTGAAGATATTCTACAAAAGGAATTTGAGCTTTGTTGTGGCGCTACTTGTTGTAATTACGACGCAGGTGTTGGGGTTTGGGTGGGCTGGGATTTTCAGGCGATACTTGGTTGAACCGGCGGCTATGTGGTGGCCGAACAATCTCGTTCAGGTCTCTCTTTTCAGGTAAACATCAAATTTTGTTTTTCCATGCAGTTGTGAAGGTTACTTTGTCGTTTTGTCTTTGAGTACATTATTTTGCCTCGTGTCTTCTCTTCATTGAAGTACTGCGATCATGAGATTCCATTCCGTTTATTTCCTAATGGAATCTACCCAAGATTCATGGATGGATATACATAAATTTCGCCGTAGAAATCTATATTTGTCTTTTCCTAAGTCGCTTGACGAGGGTAATTTTAGTTCTGTAATTCTTAATTCAATTTTTCAAATGTTTGGTAAGGTTTAATTCAGAAATAGTAGTTTTTTTAACAGTAAAATCAATTTTTTTTAAAAATAAAAATAAAAATAAAAAATATTCTCTCGTAAAATACATAAATTTTTTTATCTTTCACTTTAATCTTAGTCTCTTTCTTCTCTTTTTCTCTCAATTTCTTTCATTTAATTCTATTTGTGTACCTTCAATTCATTTATATATAAGCATTATAAATTTTATTTTCAACTATAATAACTATTTGAATTTATAAATTAATATAGATAAAAAAAATAGTATTCTTTAATTAAGAAAAATAGAGACTTATATTAGAGAGTCTCAAATAAAAGAGAAATTATTTTTATTTGGAGTATATTTTTTGGGGTTCTAATGTTATTTTAAGAGTATTATAAAAAAAAATGTTACTTTTAAGAATAATCGTATTTACCTTTAAAAAAATATCATATTTCAAATATTGGATTAAATTGACAATATCTAAAAATTATTGAACTAAATCTATCAAAATCGAAAGATATGAGAATAAAGTGTTCTTCAAAGAATTTGAGGACTAGAGCAACCCTAGTCCCTTTAGTTGCTATTATTTAACATTGGGTCATTTTGCCAAGAAAAATGCTTCTTATTAGAACTTGATTTATGTATTAATGTACATGACATAATCTCATTGACTCGCGTTTAATAAGTGGACCCATAATTAATTTACATTCAAACAATAAATGACATGTTACTTAATGTATACAACAATGTGATATATACATACTACTTTTTTTTTTTTTTTGCTAAAGAGGCAAAAACATTTGGATATGCTTTTTTATTTAGGAGTAAATTTTAAAAAAATGCACTTTTATGTTTTAAACGTGGGTTACGTTTAGGTTTGCTTCTTCTTTTTATTGAAAGTGATTTTTAGTGAACTATTTTTAGTGTTGGCAATCTTAATGCTTCTAAAATTTTGAGAAGCACTGTTAATACTTTTAATAGAAATAAGTAATACTTACTTTTGGAAAATGTACTTTTAGATGTATGTTTCCTTCTTGAAATAATTATTAAAGTGTCAATCAAAACCAAATTCTAATATTTTCATTCCAAATACTTAAATACTTATCTTAAAATCACTTTTAACTAAACTATTTCTTTTGAAACCATGTCTAAGAGAAATACATCTAAATTGGCCCAAGGTCCTACAAGTATTAAAATTGCCTCTTATTTTATTGAAAAATGCATAAAAAACATTTTGCATAAAAGCGCTTCTTACTAGTTCATCCAAAATTCAAATCGCACTAGTACTATAAGACTGATGATGATACAGAGAAACAAGTTGCAGAAGCTTCTATTAATTTCTCTGTACTCTATTGTTTTTCAATTGAGCACCTCTAAATGTCACATATCTATTGCCTATAGCAAACAGAATTAACATAACAGTGTCACATTGCTCAATTGTAATATCCATTGGCATTTTGACACACATTTAAAATAAATTATAAATTTGTGATATTTTGTCGTTTTATTTTCATTTTTGTAATAGTTAGGATGGTATGCCCTTATTTATTGCTACAAGTCTAGGTGGGATTGATAATGTTAAGGTTAATGTTTCTTCAGTAACACTACAAACTTGTGTCTCTTTCCAGAGGTAGTAAACAAACAAAAAACAAGAGAAGGGAAAGAAGAAGCACTTCTTGTTAAGATTCCTGTAGAATTAAGCACTTCTTATACGATAATGTACATGTGTTAAGACTCCTGTAGAATTGAAATAGTTTTTGGACATAATAACAAATATTTTCTACATAATATCTCAAAATTGTGGAGAAAGGGCATATGTTATTTGTCTTCAGCATCAGTAATTCTTGAAAAATGTCATTCTTCTTTCGTTTTTTGGTAATTTTCTATTAAAAAATGTCAATGTTGGCATTGATACGGCCATCTCTTGATGTTTTAGCATTAGCACTATGGTCAATTATTAATTCTATTGTTGCAGGGCATTACATGAGAAAGAGAAGAGACAAAAGGGAGGGTTAACAAGGAATCAGTTCTTTCTTATTGCCTTCATTTGCAGCTTTGCTTACTATGTCCTACCAGGTTATCTATTCTCTAGGTTAACGTCTCTCTCTTGGATCTGCTGGATATTCCCTGCTTCAATCCTAGCCCAACAATTGGGTTCTGGACTTCATGGCCTTGGAATTGGTTCTTTTGGCTTTGATTGGTCCAGCATATCCTCTTACCTTGGCAGCCCACTGGCCAGTCCATGGTTTGCTACTGTCAACATCGCTGTTGGTTTTTACCTTGTGCTATATGTCATCACTCCAATTACTTATTGGCTTAATCTCTTCAATGCTAAGACATTTCCCATTTTTTCTGATGGCCTGTTCACTTCTGCTGGCCAAAGTTACAACATCTCAGCCGTAATAGACTCTAAATTCCATCTTGATATAGATGCATATGAACGTGAGGGTCCTCTCTATATCAGCACCTTGTTTGCCATTGTCTATGGTATCAATTTTGCCTGTCTCACTGCTACCATTGTTCACGTTTTTCTTTTCCACGGAAGGTAAGCCTAAAGATGCAGGTTGAACAATTTTTCGTTAGAATATGACAGCATGCTTCTGATTGTTCCATGTATATCATGTAGCTATCTCATTTGTGGTTTCTAGAGAAGGAACTCAATTTATGTGCGTTGACTTGTCATTTCTGATAGTTTTAAGATGGCATTTCCTATGTTTCTAGCTTAATTGATTGATCCTTGTTTATCTATGAATGAAACGTGCTATAAGAATCACAACATGACTAACTTGAAAAGGACAAAGCTTAATCATTCATGTAGAATACAGATCTTTATGCTGAACACCAGAAACTCTTAACTTATTTCAAAAAGCAACCAAGTATTACTTCTTGGTGTTCAGATTGATTTCATACTCTATATGGGTTCTTCATGAATGTGATATTAGATAACGATGATGTTACAATAGCTTGTATATTGGACATCATGACACTCAGGTCAATTTAGTTTCACAAATTGGATACATTAATTATCTTTTTTAAAAGTAATGCACTTTAGTTACCATATTGTTACATTTTTGAAAATTTTAGTCGATTTTTGTCAATTTTGGTTTTTTTGTTGAAAAAACTTAAGTTGGATTGAATTGAATCTTACTAGTAGGGAACTGGTAGATGTTTCAAGAGGAAAATGTTTTAAAGAATTGAAAAAAAGTGGAAAACAAAGTAATTAAAATATCCAAAATTGACTTTAAAAATAAATGACATGTCCATAAATGTAACAATAAGGTGACAGAAGTGCACAAATTTATAGCAAGGTGATAAATAAATCTAATTTCTGAAATCGAAGTGACTCCAGATGCATTTTTTGTATCTTGATTCATTATGTTAGTGGGACTAATTTTTCAAGGATGTAGAGAAATATGGCAGTTAAGCAAGTCTGCTTTCCAAGAGAAGAAGATGGACGTGCACACAAAACTCATGAGAAAATATAAACAAGTGCCTGAATGGTGGTTCACTTGCCTACTTTTGGCTAACATTGCAGTGACCATATTTACCTGTGAATTCTTTAATGATCAGCTCCAACTGAAATGGTGGGGCGTCTTGATTGCTTGCTGTATAGCCCTACTTTTCACTCTTCCTGTTGGAGTCATTACTGCAACAACAAATCAGGTACAGCTAACCCCGTTTAACTTGTTCTATTATACTTTATAGATGGTTGTACATTGCATTTAATCTTTATATTATCCCCTTGTCATCAAACACTGAGTCACTTACTACACCTATTGGTCTCCTGTCTTAACCTTTCATGGTTTAATGATGTAGGATCAGTTTGTGTTTGTTTCTGTTAAAAGAGATTTCGGATAAAAGGGGTTTCACAAAAAAAGAAGCTCATAAAGTGCTGCTGTTAGCAAGCACATAATGTGCTTTATGAGTCTTGAAAGTGCTTGTGACAATTTTTTCTATTTGGTCATGAAACACTTTTTTGTTGTCAGAAGCGCTTTTACAGGGTCTCAAAAGCATAACCAAACAGACCCAAGACCCAATATGATATGAATATAAATGATTTCTAATAAATAGTTTTGCAAGAATTTCAAGGTAATTCTATTATGGATGTTGCATGTACCTCTAATTGAAGTTCATTTCTTTTATTTGGAGTCAACAATTTTTCACACAAACAAGAGAATAATATTTGCTTTAGTGTGACTTCGTTTGGATATGCAATGCTTTAATGTCAAATTTATGTATTAATTCAGGAATTTAACCATCTGAGGTCTTATGATTAATTTGTTTTATGCATGAATTTTCTCTCCGATGGGAAAAAATCCATTCATTTGTGAGCAGACCCCGACTTTGAATGTGATGACCGAGTATATCATTGGGTATCTCTACCCTGGCTACCCAGTCGCTAACATATGCTTTAAAGTTTATGGATATATAAGCATGAAACAGGCTATCACTTTTTTGGAAGACTTCAAGCTTGGCCATTACATGAAGATTCCACCTATAGCTATGTTCATGGCACAGGTTAAATTTGTCTTTCCTAATCCCAAATTGAAATCAAAAGAAATAACAATTCAATCATTCTTTATATTGAGTACTTCATTACATTTTTATCAAACATTTATCTAGCAACTAATGTTGTGAAAATTTTCGATTTTACTATTTGTTATATAAGCCCAAGGACTAACTCAACCCAATAAGATCTCATTGAGTTAAGGATTGTCCATACTTATAAACTGTACTACAGCCGAACGCCTAGTCGATGTGGGACAATACAATCCTTCAACACCCCCCCTCACATCGAACAGGGGCAACGAAGGCCACAAACCACGATGAACTCAGGGCCTAGCTTTGATACCATGTTATATAAGCCCAAGGCCTAACTTAACCCAATAAGATCTCATTGAGTTAAGGATTGCCCATACTTATAAACTGCACTACAGCTAAACGCCTAGTCGATGTGGGACAATACAATCCTTCAACACTATTTTTCATTTTTTTTACTTTAATTGACTACTTTTATATTTGAAATATTTTTCAATGTCAAAAATTGACTAATTTAATCATAACATTTAAGTCAATTATGTGATATGTAAAGTTACAAATACGTGTCACGAATAAGATAATGAAGCTATAATAACTTAACATGTTTTGTGCACATGACTTGAACTTTACAATCAATTGAAAAAATAATATTAAAAGTAGTAATTAAAATTTTTTAAATAACATTATTAGCTAAATGAATATACCCTTATATGTCCATAAATGTATAAAAATATTCCGTACTCTCCCTATAACTTAAATTTTTTGGGAGAGTTAGTTTCCCGATAACTCTAACGTAGTATTAGAATTGGAGATCATGTTTTCAAATCTAATAACCCTAATTGTTTTGGTCTGCATTGTGCATAAAGCAAACATGTTTTATTTGATCTCACAAAAAATATTAACATATAATATGATTCTATTATCAGATAGTAGGTACTTTTGTATCAGCATTTGTACATCTAGGAACATCATGGTGGCTAATGAACACAATCCCAAACATATGTGATAGGGCAACACTTCCACTAGAAAGCCCTTGGACTTGTCCCGGTGACCATGTCTTCTATGACGCTTCTGTTATCTGGGGTTTGGTTGGTCCACGCAGAATCTTTGGAGATCTTGGTCACTATTCTGCCATCAATTGGTTTTTCTTAGCTGGTGCTATAGCTCCATTGTTAGTTTGGTTTATACACAAGGCCTTCCCAGACAAGCATTGGATAGCACTTATCAATATGCCTGTGCTGTTAAGTGCCACAATCCAAATGCCTCCAGCTACTGCCGTGAACTACACCAGTTGGGTTCTCATTGGTTTTGCTTCAGGCTTTATTGCTTATAGGTATTACCGTGGTTGGTGGAGTCGACACAACTATGTTTTATCTGGGGCACTTGATGCTGGATTAGCTTTTATGGGGGTATTATTATACTTGTCCCTTGAGATGCAACATGTCAGCTTCAAATGGTGGGGAAATGACTCTGAAGGTTGTCCATTGGCTTCTTGCCCAACAGAACAAGGAGTTATAGTTAAAGGCTGCCCATTGTATTGAACCATATGTTCATCTATTCACTTAAAATTGATTGATATGTGTATTTAGGTTCTTGAAATTCAAGTAGACCTGTAAATAACTTGTAAAGTACCATGGCTATGGTTTTCTCTCTAGTTTACAGAATTTGGTAGCAACGACCAAGTATTCGAATTGGTGAACATCATTCTGCCTTTTATTATTGTCACCAAGTCAATAATAATGTGCAAGTTTTCTTTATTCGGATTATAAGCTGACTTCTTGTTTTTCTTGGCCATAATATATATATACCTAAAATATAGTATTTTATTTGTAAATATTAAATAATGTAACTTTAAAGTTTGTTTTTTTTAATATTATATATGCATGTTATATCTTCTTACTCCGTCAAATATGGATGTATTAGCACAAACCTACCATCCTTGTAGTCTATATAACACACTATAAATATCTCCATATAGTAAGACTCATGACAGTAATGCTAGAAGAGAATGCTTTTGACTGTTCAACATTTTGCCTTTGATTAGATAAATCTAAAAGTCAGCCAAAGCTAAGCTGTGAACAAAAATACTTAAAACACTTGAAATCCAAAAACAGAGCATAAGATAAAACCAAGAATCAGATTATGAGATATATCAAATAAAAAAAGTGATTTTCAATCTTAAGCGGGTCACAAAGATGCAAACAAACAAAATTAAAAATAAAATCAACAAACATTATATGCTCTTTCTTAAGAGGGCTTGCTTTGGGTACACAGGGACTGGTGTTGGCCAAAATGGCTCGAATACAAAAGGCCAATTTTTTCTTCCGATTAAGCGCCAATTCTGTCCCGGCCGTAGAGTAGAATTAACAGTGATGATCGTGGTTAAAGTTTTCTCGCGCAGGTTGCAAATAACAATGCGACCAGCTTGACATTCCATGTACAAAATATCTTCATTACTTGGGTGGAGAGCTAGAACTGATGAATGATGCCACCAAAAATCGTCATCAGTAGTCAGTATGATCTCAGGATTAATATCTAAACTCTTGAATTGGTCACAACCAACTTCGTACAATAAAAACCATTTGCTATCATCTTCTTCTTTCAACTCCCAAACTGAAACAGTATCCATAGCAGTAATAGCTGAGACGCGTAGTTGACCTTCACAGACTCCAAGTTGACAATAATTGGATCCAGAATAATTATAATCGCAAGGCATGTTGATTAAACGAACATCGAAACAAAATGGATGGAACCTAATTATAGCGCCTGGCTTATTAGAGTTATATCCAAAACTGGTCCAATACAAAAAACCATTACAAGCAATCCCAGTACGTGTACTTAAAGAATCATAATCAATATTGAAATTTGGCAATTCCGGACAATATATACCTAGTTCTCCCCATTTACCCAAATGTGACCTGAATAACTCTAGTTCTAAAAAGTGGGATTGGGATTGGTATGGGGATCTAGATGGAGTTAAATGCACAATACGAAACTCATACTTAGGGTTCATTAATTTCTTATAATTATCATAAAAAGGTTCACAAATAAATCCAATGGCAGATTCAAATGCGTGACTAGGAGGAGGAGGAAGAGAGATCCACTGCTTGGTGTGTGGATTGCAAATGTAGTAACAACTATTATTGGGGGTTAATAAAGTGGCTAATACCAAATCCTTATAAGTGGCCAAAACGGTGACGTTTCGATCATTTAGGTCTGACAAATTTGGGGGAAATTGGAGAAAGCTTAACAGAGAATCTGTGCTAATGTGATTATCTTGAACTTGATGATCAATTAAGGACAAACATAGAGATTGACTTTGTTTTTCGACATTCTTGATAATTAGAGAAGTAGGACGGTAAATAACTGAATCATGTAAAGATAAAAAGTGATGAATGAAGGAAGGATGAGATATGATATTGAACCAATGTTTAGAAACACACTTACATTGAACGACATATTTGAAAGGTAACCTACAAAGTATCCCCACTATTAAGCTTTCATGTAAATTACATAAACTTTCAACGTTCAACTTTGCACTTTTGCAACTAATCATTCCTATTATCTGATTTGATCTCATCATCGAAATTATAACCACCGTAAAATATCGTGATGCTGGTGACTGGTGAGATGAGGCTAGTGATCTGAGAGGATAAGTGGGTAAGCAGTGCCAGAGAATGAAATTTGATCTCCTTCCCCAAATATTATATATTGGGGATAAGACTCTATCTTATCAGTTTTCTTTTAGATTGTGTGTTATATAATCATCTTTGATCTGGAATTAGCAATAAAATTTGATTATTTTCATAGGTCATGTATTCTTCTTTTTATCACTTTTATATATCATCTGTATATTATAAGATAATAATTTTTTATTAATTTTTTTTTAAATAAGGAATGGGGTGATAAATTTATATATTTTTTAATTTACAAAATTGTATTAAAAATATTAATTTTTTTATAGAGTTTTAAAAAACGTGTGTATCTCATTAGAATTTTAGGACTCTCTAAAATTTTAGGTTTATTAAAAAAGTTATTAATTTTAAAATATTTTAAAAACTATATATAAGAGAATGTTTTTAGTTAAAGTGTTTAACATATTTTTTTTCTTTTCGAAACTTAATTAAGAAGCAAGATATTTCATTATAATAAAATATAAGGGATTTAAAGTAATTTAAATTTTTATATATAATATAGATTATATAAAGTATGAATGTATCAAGATAATTTGTTTTACACTTTTCCCTATAAGCTTTAAACGTTTAACATTATTGTCATTATATTAAAAATAATTAATACATACTTCAACTTTCAAAATAAAAATAAAAAAACATATACTCAAAATATTTATGATTAATATTATATGCAATAATCCTATAGCTACATGATTCAATTCTTAGATAAATAATTAAATTAGAATAAAATATAAAGTTGCAATTCAATTCTTAGATAAATAATTAAATTAGAATAAAATATAAAGTTGCAATATTCACTCGTAATCTTTTATTAATCTACTTTTCAATATTTTTCTTTTCTTTTTCATGGTTTGTAAACATAAGGTTTAAGTTTTCAATATTTTTCTTTTCTTTTTCATGGTTTGTAAACATAAGGTTTAAGTTTTTAATTGGAGTCACATGTCACCCCCAATATCTAAGCTCGTCGATTATCATTTTTATTTCATCCTTTTTTATATACTATAACAAATACCTATTAAGTTGTCTTCATTACAAAAACATTAAATCTTAATAATAAAAAATAATTGACAATTATTATAATAAATGAATTATATATTTATTAATAAATATATTCATTTAATTTCCTAATATCATTAATATATTATATTATCAATAAATATATTTATGTTATTAACATTATATATATATATATTAGCGTTAAGGGTGCGTTATCATTTATCTGACTATGTTACATTTGGTTTGAATAATCTAGTTAAGATTATTTATCATTAAATCCGTTCTAAAATACAAACAAATACTTGTGTTTTTGTGCTAATTTTTTTGCAATTGATTCATGAACATATTTGATTGGCGAGAAGTTTATTGGAACATTGGTTTGAAAACCGTTCACACTAAGAGTAAGAGCTCGTAAATAAGGTACATTATGACAGTATCTAGAGAAGATAGCATAAGATTGAGTTTGTACTTGAACATTTGGTTTTCATAGTAGAAAGTTATGTGATCCAGTGTTTTTTCTCTTAAGTCATGGTTGTAAACTAGGTTATTTTTATAAAAAAAATATTATGTGTTATTATCTCATTTTCACATTTTATTTTTACACGTGATTGCATGCTTCGAGTCTAGGTTAATTAGGTTCATATTTTATAAACTATCATAATGAATAAAGTTTAATATTAAAAGAAGTCTAATTAGACGGTATTAAATGTAAAATAATAGAATAAATTTTTTAATAATAAAAATATATAAATTAGATATAATGAGTGCTATTTAGATTTATACTATTATACAAATCATTCATCTTTTGATAAAAAAATATTCATATTTTGAGTCAATTATTTTTTCTTCAGTTTTTTTTAATATATAAATACTTCAATTATTATCTATGTTTGAATTCTCTATTGATTCTAATTTCATCTTAAAACCTTTCTTAAGATTTTTACTTTATGTAAAAATTATTTTTAATTTTTTTTATGTTGAAAGCATGTTAAGGCATTCATTAGTGTAATATCCGTCCTCATTGCAGAACTAATATCTATATTTTTTCCTTAATGGGCATTAATTTTTATTTTCTTGTAATTTATACCTTTTTTCATGAAATATCTTTTTTCTATAAGGTTATTCGTTATTCTTTCTCTTATATTTTTGAAGTCTTGTTTTCTAAATTTATATATTTTGAATGTTTTTTTGTATTTTTTATACTTATACTTGTAAAGTTTTATATTACATTTATATTTTTCTAACATCTTAAAATATATTGTATCACAATAAATTTTATTATTTCCTCTTATTTGTTTATATTCATGTTTTTCTTTACATTTAATGATTATTTAAATTTTAAGAGTTCTTATTCTGTCTTTTAAGTTGTCTAGTATAGTTTTTATATTTTTTTATTCCATCATTTTGTTATAGTTTTATGTAATATTTCAAGTAATTTTTGAAAAAATATTTCTTTAAAAGTTTCTTGTATAGAATGTAATAATTTGTGATAATACATTTCATATTAACAAATAAATGAATCAATATAACACATAGTATATTTTCACATTTGTTAAATGTCATTTGGTCTCCTCAATTTTATTTTCACTAGATTCAGTGATATACCTAACTCTATCTTTTTTTTTAAACCTTTGTATCTTTCATTTATTACGGTATCTAAGTACTCCCTACCTGTGAGAGCATCTATATATTTTTAAATGTTGTTGTTTTGTTAAATTTGTAAACCAAATTTTAACATTTTTTGTCATTTTGTGAACTACTAAGACTCTACAGGTTAGAGTTTAATTGTATAGTTGGAGAAATTTGTATGATAACACTTATACCACTAGACCATTAATCTAAACTTGTTTCTCTAACTTTTATGTAGTCCAAATCTAAAAGATAATGTCTATAATTTTCATAAAGTTTGAATTCTAGTGCAATATTAACTCTAGTTTTCTAATGTAACCCTTTCTTCTATTTTGGATTGTTGTTTTCTTCTGTAAGAAATGTTAGGTTATTCTAACCTTTGCCTATTTTTTTTTCTTATCTATGTGGGTCAGATGTTCATTCCTGATAAAAAAACTGGTAATGAAATATGTTTCATATGTTTTTGGATCATATTTTTTTGATTTAGAATCAATTTCATTGACTAACATCATACATTTTCCTCTTTATTTGTACAAAATTCTTCATCATAATTTCTTCTTAATTCTTCATCTCTTAGGGTTAATAGACTAACTAATTTTTTTATATCCTTATTTTCAGGGTTCATATATTGTTCTTCTAATTCTTTTCTATCTTTTATTAAATTGAAATTATAAATTATTCTTTATCTTTGGATTTTTACTTATTCTTTATCTTCTCATTCTTAGGTATCAACGCATTTGATCTCCTAGATGATTCTTCTTTTAATCATTCAAATGAATCAAACTTATAACCTATAATTTTATTGTTTCTAGGTATATTATTTATATTCTTTCTTAATTCTATAAAATTTATGTGTTGTAATTTCTTATTATAACCATATTCTCTTAGTTCTTTTAAGATTTTTTTTTTGTGTTTCATTTATATCTTGTAAGGACGTGATTTTTTATTCTTATGCTATATGCATTTCATCTGCTAAAATAATTAAAGTTTTCATTATTGTTTTTGGTTTTTCGACATGCTTGCTATTCTTCCATTCAACTGTATTTTTACATCCTATAGTTTATTTTTGAACATTATTTATATAATAATGATATCATTTTCTTCCTAATATTATATTATGTACTAATGTTGTCATTATTTTAATTTCTTGTTTTAAATATGTCACTTCTATGGTCTATAAAGGTAAACATTGATACATTATTTTTGCTTCTTAGTATCATAGGTTTTCTTCAATATCTAAGTTCCATTTCTCAGTTTTTTCAAGTTTGATAATATTTTTGGTTTTATTATTTGTCTAGTTTCTTGAATTTTTTTTATATATTTCTATGAATTCATTTTATTTATATATTGAACTATTATGGTTGTTTGTTAATAAATATCATACTATGTAATGTATTAAAAATTAATAATTTCTTTCTTTCATTAAATCTCATCTCTTAAATTCATAGACTAAATTTAATACTTTGTTTAAGTTTTTATCATTAATATTAATACCAACATTAGAGTATGCTGTGAATTTTAATTTTTGGTATCTAACGTTTTCATGTATCATTCTTAATAAAATATCTTTTATATTTATTATTCTAATATCTAATAGTGCTAGTTATATTGATGTATAAATTCATTCTCTAAAATATGTTTTTATTAATATTTGTATTTCTCCTAAATAAATGTATCAAATTTTCATTTATCTTTCTGATGGATTTTTTATAGTTTATACCCAATGATTTTTTTGTTAATAAATAATATATTATATATTATTTTGTGTTTGTAATATTAATATTAATTTCTTTATTACTTATTCCATAATAAACTTCTTTATTCTTTATAATGACGAATCTTTAAGTCCATGTTATTCCTTAAAATTTAATCTTGTTTTTTGTATTTTTTTAAATTTTTTTTAGTAATTACTAATTATTTTGAGAAATATCTTGTGTTTCTATTTATATTATTTTTAATTTTTATTTTTAATTTTCTATTATTTCTTTCATTTTAAAGATAATGTAAAAATACAATTTATTTGTAAGGCTTATAAAATAATTTGTTGATGAATTTATTTTATAAATATTTTAAAAGATATAAAATATATATTTAGTGATAGACGATGAATTCTAATACTAATTCTCAAATCACAATTCAATGAACTAGTGAGACATTTTTCCTCTTTTAAGTTACAATATAATTTTCACAATGTTTTGTGTCTATGTTATAATGAATCTAGTTTCCTAAAAAATGACGTTGGAAAAGACCATCGTGGAGTTTCGTTCAAAAAGTGACATTAGTTGTAAAAACAGTGGCTTTTTAAAGTAACGTAAATATATATTATATTTATATTAACTACACATAACAAGTGATCATATTTTTTTTAAAACATTGTTAGAATGGTATGAAATTTTACAAAAAAATGAATTAACAAGGAGATAAGAACATAAAGAAAGTTTCTAGATGAAACTAGCTTCTTAAGAAAAACTTTTATTCCCTTACATTTTTTATTGAATGCAAAGCATGTCTATTATATATGCTAATTACAAACTAATTGTTAGAAAATAGGACATGATAAATCTCAAACAAAAATAGATAAATAAATGATCATCATCTCCACTTACATCAGAAAATGCCATAAGAATAGGAACATGGAAACTGAAGTTTGAATCGGTCTTCATCATCCTTCTTGATTCACACTTGTAGACACCAATTTGTGCTCTAAAGTAATCATGTTTGCTTCTGGGAAGTGACTTGGTCGATATGTCAGCAGCTTGTTCATTAGTACTACAATGTTTTACAGTAATGACCCTATCAGTTACTAATTCGCGAATAAAATAAGCCCTAATGTTAATATGGTTTGTTCTCCCATGATATACAAGATTCCTTTCCATTGTGATTGTTGTTTTATTATCACACCAGACTTTTGTCGCTTCCTTTTGTTCTTGTCCAAGATCCGAAAGTACCTTTCTCAACCACACAGCTTGACATGTTGAAGAGGTTGTAGTAGTATATTCAACTTCAGATGATGATAATGTAGTGGTTGATTATTTTTTTTGAACTCTATGAGATAGCCCCTAATCCGGGACTGAATATATAGCTTGAAATTCTCCTTCTATCCTCCATACAACCTGCCCAATCACTATCAGTGTATCCAAGAAAAATGGAGCTGTATTTTTTATCATACCATATCCCATAATCAATTGTTCCTACTATATGTCTCAGAATCCTTTTTGCTGCTCCAAAATGATGACTTGTGGGAAAGTGCATAAACCTTGAGATAACACCCACATAGAATGCAATGTCTGGTCTTGTGTGATTGAGGTAGATTAACCTACCAACTAGACTTCTAAAGAGTTTTTTGTCTTTTATATTTGTGTCATCATCAACTTGAAGCTTTTCATTTATGTTCATGGGATTGAATGTTGCTTTACAGTTTACCATCTTGAATTTTTTGAGTAAATCTTCAACATACTTCCTTTGAGAGATAAATATCCCTCCTTTAACTTATTTCACTTCAACTCCAAGAAAATAATGTAGTAAACTTATATCTGACATCTCAAAATTCCTTTTTCATACTTAATCAAAATTCTTCTATCAGTGAGATAGAAGATCCCATAGAGATCATATCATCCACATATAAACATACAAAAAATGAGCTCTTACCCTGACTTTTCATGTAAAGTGTGGGCTCATTCCTACTTCTTTCAAACCTCTTCTGTAGAAAACAGGCATCGATTCGTGCATACCAAGCTCGGAGAGCTTGCTTTAGTCCATATAATGCCTTCCTTAGCTTATAAACCTGCTATTCCTTTTCATTAACAACAAAACTTTTGAGTTGAGTGACATATACATTTTCTTCAAGTTCCCCATTTAAGAAAGCTAATTTAACATCAAATTAATAAACATGCCAACTTAGTTTAGCTACTACAACAAAAAGAGTCCTTATCGTTTCAAACCTCATAATTGGATAGAACGTTTCCTCATAGTCCACTCTTTATTGTTGTGGCCACTAATAGAGCTTTATACTTTTGTATGCTCCCATCTGCATTAAATTTTTTTCCGAAGATCCATTTGACACCAATTTCCCTCTTGTCCTTTAGAAGAGTAGTTAGTTCCCAAGTTTTGTTTCTTTGAATTACTTCAAGTTCCTTGTTTATGGATATGACTCATTCCTTCTTGCTTGATGCCTTATCAAATGAAGTAGAATCTATAACATACAATGCTTGAGTATTAGCATAAATCTCACTGAGAGACCTAGTTTTCCTTGGTAGAGACTCATCAGTTGAACTTGAGTTTTGAGGAGATGATGATGAGTCACCCAAAGAGTTGTTTGAAGCAGCGGGACAAGATGCAGTTGAGGCTCTTGATGATGGCGTGCCTCTTGGAGTGTTGAGAGGAATCTATTGTTGTCTTTCCATGGGTTGTTCTTCAAGGCTTGTTGGATTCTCAAATTGAATGTCTCATTCTTCATTCTCAATCCAGTTTCATCTTATTTCTTCATCAAAAGTGACATTTTTGCTAATGATTATAGTGCCATTGATAGGATTGTACAACCTATATGCTTTGGTGTTGTTGTTATAACCCACAAAAATACATTTTTTGGATTTTTGATCAAGCTTCCCACATTTGTGGGATTCAACAAAAGCATATGTAATGCACCTAAAGTTTCTTAAATGGCTTACCCCAAGTCTCCTACCGGTTCATACTTCATATGGTGTTTGATCGGGTACTGCTCGTGTTGGTAAAATATTCAGAATATACACTAAAGTGGCCACTGCTTCTCCCCAAAAATAAGTTGAAAGTTCTTTGGCTTGTACCATAGTTCTAGACATCTCTACCACAGTTCTATTTTTTTTTTCTTTCTATCACTCCATTTTGCTTAGGCATGTATGGCAAAGTGCGCTCTCTATGGATTCCATGCTCTTCAAAGAAGTTGTTAAATTCTTTGGAAGTATATTCTCATCCTCTATCAGTCCTTAACACTTTGATATTTTTTTCACTCTTCTTCTCTACTAGTGCCTTGAATCTTTTAAAGGCATTAAATGCTTATGATTTGAGATGAATAAAATACACCCAATTCAACCTGATATAATCATCTATAAACGATAAAAAATATGTACTCCCTTCAGGAGATTCAATTCTCATAAGACCATATAAATCAGCATGCACAAGCTCTAGATTGGTAATGACCTTCCATGATTTTCCCACAAGAAAAGGCTTCTTGCTTTGTTTCCCATACACACAAGCTTCATATAGATCAATAAATTCAACAGCAGGTAAACCAATCACCATTTATTTTTGGCACAATAACTGCAAACCTTTTATGTTTAAATGTCCATATTTATAATGCCAAATTCTATACTCATCTTTTTCTTTGACCATTAACACATATTTTGCAATGCTTGCAATATCAAGTGGAAATAACTTGTTTTTAGTCATGATTACCTCCACTACGACTTAGCTGGTTTTTTAATCCTTAACTATGCATTTGGAGTGCTCAAACAGAACAATAAAACCACTAGTACAAAAATATATGCAATATCTTTATGTTAGCTCCATTTTGGACTATTATTGTCCTTTTTTTCTACTTTCATTTTCTTGTTATCTCCGAGCCTCACCTTGAGCTTGTAATTCTCATCCAAATTCTCGAATAATGAATGTGCACATGCATATGATTAGAACATCCACTATCTAGAAACCAAATATCACCTATGTTTTCAATGGGTTCAGGTTTATCCATAAACAGTTTGAATTCCTCTTTTTCATCATCTTCTTCTTCATTGGCTTTCTCTGCATAATTAGCCTGATTGGCCCTCTGCCAACAGTTTTCCTTGATGTGCCCAAAATGCTTGCAATGATGACATTGGATAGGTGGCCCTTGTCCTCATTCTTGACTTGTACCTCTTATGTAGCCTCTTTGAGCAGTATGTTCACTTTTACCACGCATAACTCTTTTCATTGTTGAAGTCTCCCCCTTTATGTGAAATGCTTTCTCTTCACTTTGCTCCATTGTGTGGTTCAATCATGATTCATAAGCTTGCAAAGATCCCATTAATTCATCAAAATAAAAATTGGTTAGATCTTTTGATTCTTCAATGGCAGTTACAATATGATCAAATCGAGATGTTAAACTTCTCAACACCTTAGCCACAACAATTTGATCACTGTACTTCTCACCATAAACTTGCATTTGGTTCACAATTGTTGAAACTCTTGAAAGATATTCTTACATTGACTCATTATTTTTCATCATTGCAGTTTCAAACTCCCGCGCAAAGTGTCTACAATTTGACTGTGATTACTCTTTTGCTACCCTGAAATTCCTTCTACAAGATCATCCATGCTTCCTTTGATGAAGTGGTGTTCATGATCCTTGGAAATATGTTTTCATGAACAACTTGTTGAAGAAAGTAGAATGCCTTTGCATCCTTTCTCTTACTTTCCTTCAATCTGCCAGCTTCGTTAGGATCTACAAATCCTTCTTTAATAATTTCTCAAAAATCTTACGACTCGAATAGCATTCTCATCTTCACGCTCCAAAATTGATGTTTGTCTCCATTAAACATTGGAATGAAGGGTTCTGAAGCTAAACACACATTTGCTGCCATTTTTGAAAAAAAAAACTCTTTCAATTGCCCAATCAAAGACCGACCTGACTCTGATACCAATTTGTTGAGAATTGTATAGAATTTTACAAAAAAAAAATGAATGAACAAGGAGATAAGAATACAAAGAAAGTTTCTACATGAAACTTATTAAGAAAATCGTTTATTCTTACATTTTTTATTGAATGTAAAACATGCCTATTATATAGGATGATTACAAACTAATTGCTAAAAAATAAGACATTATAAATCTCAAACATAAATAGATAAATAATTGGTTCCCAACTCCACTTCTAGCAAAAAATGTCATAGGGATAGGAACATGAAAACTAAAGTTTGAATCAGTATTCATCAAACATAATAATTCTTTTTTATTTTAAAGTTATTTAAAGAGTTTAAAATTGATATAAATGTTATTTATAGTTAAAAATAAAAATTAATAATTAAAAAAACATATATTTTAAATAAAAAATATAGAAATTTATTTATAATATTATTTTATTAATAGTTAAAATTATAAATCTTAAATCTAAATTTTTAATTCTAGATAGATTAAATTTAAAATTATTATAATCATAACTAATAAAAATAAAATGGCGATACGGGGGAACAAACAATTTTTCTCAAAGTTGATGCCGAAGTAAAAATTAGAATCCAGACCAAAGTCAACAAGGCCGAAAACGATGTACCCGATCATTGGGCTATAACAGAAGGCCATGTCATATAGCACGGAAAACTTATGGGGTCCACTTTTGTAAACTTTCGGCCCATAAAACGAAACCAAGGGCCAACATTTTCGGAATGGTTAAAATAGCTGTTGTAACCGCCGAAGTGCCGCCAAAACAACGGCGGCAAATGCAATGTAACTCGGCGTCGTTTTGCGATGACCGGCAGATAATTTGACCGCTTCAGGATTTTGCTTATTCGTAGATTTCACACTGCACATAATCATAACTGATCCAATTACTTAACATATACCAAAAGAAAATAAGACAATTTAAAAAATATATATATATATATATATAAATTGATTGCTTCTATAATTTGGATAAAGACAAAAGGTACGATCGCATTTTGAATCACCGGCAGACATTAATATAATTATAATTTATAAAAATATTAATTATATTTTATTATGGGTATTACAACTAATTGGTAATAATAATGTTAGGTATCATCAAGAAGACATCCTTTGTATGAATGACCCATTAATATGGCCCCCACCGGTCCGATATGTGGTCTACACTAGCTTGAATACCAGACTACACATGTCTGAAGCAATATTGCCCACGTAGCTCGACACCAAATCACAACGGCCCAACATACAAATCATTCCTACCCGATTCATGTACATATTATGTTTGGTACAAGGCCATAAACCCGTCATAAATCGGGTCATAAAACATATGATAATATTTAATATTTAATATTGAATAAATTTAATTAAATAAGGTCTAATTAAATAATATTTAATATAAAATTACGTGATAAAAAGTTTTCTAATAATAAAAATGTATAAAACTAATAAAAAAAAGTGTTATTTTTGTTATAGAATTTAATTATTCTGTAACATGTAAATCAATTAAATGCATGATATTTAGAATTAAATAAGTTTAAATAATTATATTTTAATTTAAACAACGTTTAATTAAATGATATTTAATGCAAAATAACGTGTTAAATTTTTTTTCAATAATGAAAATTTATAAACCAGATAAAAGAAGTGTTATTTTGTGATTATAAATTTTATAAATGTTATTTATATCTTTTTATTTTATCTATATAATTACATCTTATTGTCATTATTATCGGATAATATTACCACTAATAATTTATTATCATGTTATAACATTAACAATTATTATTGGAACAATATATTCATTATTAGACTCAAACAATGCATGCATGTACATAGTAATTTTGAAAATATAATATGATGTAGCTTTCGAGGATTAATTTGTACAATAATGTATGTAAATTTGAATCAATTAACGTCTCTTTAATTTATTTAAAAAATAATATATTATTAACTGTTTTCTATTGTATATATCTTTATGAAAAAATAAAATAAATTTACCTTGCGGAAGATGAAGGAGAAGCGCAAAAAGTTATGACATAATTAGCAGAGGCACACGTGAAAGTGCTGGTACCATCGTCAAAAGCGTAGCTGTAAGCGCGTGGGCAAGCACTCTTAAAAAACTGAGAATAAGAGCTGGGCTTGCAAGTCTGTGGAGTATCGTAGGTCCCACTACAACAATATTGAGGATCTCCAAAAGCCTCGCACGCGCTTTTACACGCCACACTTACATCATTCTCCATCACTCTAAGCTCTGAAGGACAAGCGCTATTCAAATTCACGACGCACCCAGTGGCCGTACAATTTTCGGCACCGGTTCCACCTTGAGGAACCACCGACATGGGAAGATTATAGCCGTCAACTAGACTGACGTCGTAAAAATCGAGGCCTCCTGCGCCGTTTAGAGTGAACTCAGCTAGAGTTGCAGGTGGCAGAGCTCCGGCACCGTTACATTCAACAGAATTGGAACCACAATCGCCAGTGACACAAGTGAACTTTCCGGTGGAATCTTGGGTGCAAAGTGTTCGTCCCCAAAAGCGACCTGACCAAGAAGATGGAACTGAGAGAGTGTTGGACTCGCTTGGTTGAAGGGCAAAACCAGTTGTGAAAAGAGGAGGTGAGCCTGCGCTTGATAAAATGCCTGGCCAAACTGTGTAACTGCACTCATTTGTGAATGTGAATGTTGCTCCATAAACACCTAATCATATTTAATACACACAACATTACATAACTACTAATTTATTCAATTTATACATAAGAAAATGGATGGAGAAAAATTAAACATTTAAATCTTAACTGTGCATGGATATATGAAAATGTAAAAATGTTAGATAATATTTTTCAGTCATTCAATATATCTCAATTTTTTTAACAAAATGAGTATATGATATTGATTCTCATGAAAATACCAACCTGAGAAAAATGGAAAGCAGATAATAAATGAGACCAGATAATTTGAAAGAAGAATTTGAGCCATCTGAGTTTGAATGTAGTTGAAAATGGTGAAAGAAATATAGAAAAACTATGGAGGGAGAGATTTGAGATTCAAGGGGGGAAAAAATATTTTTAAAAGTGAGGAAGGCTATTTATAATTGAGTAACGAGTGTATTCATGTGAGAAAGTAAGAGGGAGGTGAGCCATGAGAGAATCTTTCAATAAATAAATAGATTTAGTAGAATTAAGTTATTTTAATATTTTATTTTTATTAAAATGAAAAGTTATTAAAAATTGAAAAAAGATTAATAATTATCATTAATAAAATATATATAATATGTTATATTTAAAATTTTATTACGATGGATATATGAATCCACCGACCATGTTTGCACATGCAAGTAGCAGTAAACTTCCGTCATGGTTTTAGGTCGGCCAGTGGGTTCCTGCTAATTGTGCAATTCATAGTTAATAATGTCTGCAACAAGGAATAAACTTTAAAAAAATAATTTTTCATGCTAATAAGGTTCGTGAACAATGAACATACGCAAAAACAAATATTAAATATATACTTTTTTATTTAAAAAAGGTAAATACACACGTTTACTTTTATTAGATTTGTTCTTGCATTTTAAAATTACATTAATTACAAATATCATATGAGATATTAGCTTAAATGTAACGTCGATGATTCTATAAAAGTAGAATTATTATCGTATTTTTTTACTTAATATTTACTTATTTTATTCAATAATAATATTTTATAGTAACAAATATTAAAATATAAATATTTTAGTTAAAAATGTGAAAATATAATTTTTAAAATTTTTATGAATTTTTAACGCAAGATCAATCAAAATATACCATGTGGCATGCCACACTAGCATAGAGCTAACTAACTGGGCAAGCCACGCGGATGTCACGCAAGCAAGAACAACGAATCATGTTATGCCACGTGTGAGGAGGATGAAACGTGCACCACGTGTCAGCGCGGCTTTCAATTTGAGTTCAAAGTGCAGTCAAACTTTCCCACCATATGTCACCACTTGATTGCTCCTCGCGTTCCACACGTATGCTACGCCATCCATTTTCGTGAATCACGTCTCGCCACATGACGTTGACTCTAACCGGTCTCTCCTGACACACGTCGCTCTCTAATTCACCCAGTAAATTCCTTGTGCCACGAGTCATTCTGTGATTGGCTAGCGCTATCAATTTTGCTTATTTTGATCGTAGCCCTTGATCTGAAGCTGATCTAACGATTCAGATCATACCTGAGCAATATTTAAGCATCTAATTACTCTAGAAACCCTAAGTAGCCTTCATTAGCATAATTTTGGTCAATTTTTGGAGCTAAAAAGAGAGAAAAATACATAAAAATTTAAGAGATGACACAATGTTGGTGGAGATTTAAGAGGAGATTAATACTACAATTCAAAAGATTCATTGTATTTATTCTTCTACTATTTTTTTTATCAATTTTTATGTCTTTATTTATGAAAAATGCAAAGTTTTATGAACCCAATTTTGACCATGTGATGATCTAATATTTTATCCAAATTATAATTATAATTATAATTTAATTATATTATTTAATCTAATTTTTATGTTATTAATTGTTTGGTTAACAATTTATCTATAAAGTCAATTAAATATATTTGAGAGAACTATTTAATTGTTTATCTTGATTAAATAACATGCATAGTTTTTAGGTAGAGATGTATGATTCTTATGTATATGATTTATAATTGATGAGCTTAATGAGTAATATGCAATTTAATTGGAATGAGAGTTTGATTAAATTAATTACTATAAATGTATAGTTTACTTGAGAGAGGAATACACACTACTATAAAAATGAGTATTTAAGTCGATATGTAAAGTCGATTTTTTTCAAAAACTGACTTATAATGAATTTAAAGTCGGTTCGGTGTAGAACCGATGCTATCCATGTAGGATGTAACATCGGTTGACGTGTCGAACCGACGCTATGTGTAGACATAGCATCGGTTCCAGGTATCAACCGACGTTACGTTACGTGGATAGCGTCGGTTAACACGTGAAACCGACGCTATCCACGTAGCATAGCGTCGGTTGACACATGGAATCGACGCTACACACGTGGATAAATTATTTTCTCTTCTTTCTTCCCAAACAGAAACTATTTTCAGAATTGCATAACTCTCAAAAAATACTCAAAACATTTATACCTATTTCTCACTTACAAAACATCATTTTTCTTCATTTCCTTCATTTTGTCACTTCATTTACTTTTGTAAGTATTTCTATTAATTTTACGCACTTATTATTCATATTTTTTCTGTTATTATGTGTTATTATTTATGTATAATTTTTTGTATTATATATGTAGGTTTGTATTATAACATGAGGAGAAGAATATGATGATCTTGAATAAAATAGAACAAAATTATAGTAATTTTTTTGCTATTAATTAATATTTTATTTTTCAAATATTTGTATTATTTGAACTATTTGCTAAACTAATTTTGTTTTTTTCTGTTCGAATACATGTTTTTATTTGAGTATAATAGAAAATGAGTAAATTTAAAAAAAAAATTAAAGTCGGTTCACCGCGTGAATCGACTTTAAACTTTAAGTCATTTCATTTAAAGTCAGTTCAACGAACCGACTTTAATGCCTCTTTTTGTAGTAGTGACATGTTAGGTTAGATTCAATTCATCATGTAATTTAATTAATAATTATATTTAAGTGATTTTTGCTATTCACATGTTTAGAAAATTAGGTGATTAAATATTCTTAGATATTTTCTCATATATCTTTTTAGTTACTAAATCTGATTTAATTAATTATTGTTATTTACTTTTAGCTATTTTAATTTTTTTTCCTTAAAATATAAAAACACTAAAAAAATTAATTTTTATTTTTGTTGTTTTAAAAATTAATTTATAATAAAATAATCTCTACGTGATCGATCTTTTTTTATCATTATATTATTGCTATAGGTATACTTGTGTATTTATTACACATACTTTGTGTATGGGGATAAAGGGTTGTAGGAATTTGGGTAGGGTGAAGCCTATATTGGTATAATATAGATTATTTTTTGTTTTTTTTTATCAATTTTTTCAAATTAATAAAAATAAAAATAGATCTCATACCATCGTCGACGACACATCGGATTTTCAATAACTATCATTGGCAACCGAGCAGAGTTTTGACAACTATCGCCACCCCTTTTCTAGATGTAACAAGTTATATCCACATGTAGATTTGTATGTAACATGTTACATCTTTCATAGTTCTAGTGACACACTAAATATAATTTATTATATTTATATATATCTTTGTCTGTATTATACTATATTCATCGTGTTTTTGGTGACCCATAAGTTGTAATCTTATACATCCATTTGTATTTTTGAATGTTACATATTATATCTACAGAAGCTTTGATGTGATCACTGATAATGATTATTGGAGATATAATGAATGTGACTCCAATCTCATTTTATTAAAGTTATAAAATGAGTCTTTTGGTACTTTCATTAAGTACTTTTGTATAAAACAATGAGTTTTGCGATGAGTTGTTCTTAGTTACAAAAAAATGGCCAATTAATCAAAATTAAAGCTATTTAGGTTAAAAATTACTTAATTTTTTTATATGTGTATATTATTTCAATATTTTTTTAAACCTATTAAAAATTAAACATATCATCCTAAACAATATTTTAAAAAACAATTATATAAAATAATATATTTAAAACTTGTAACAAAAAAATAGCACATAATAATATTAAACATGGTCAAATTAGATAGAATTCAATATTAAACAACTTTAAATAAACTATAGTTCAACATCTAATTGAATATGTTCAAGGTAAAATGAGATGAGCAAACTTTTATTTAATAGTTAAAATATATAAAAATATATTAGACATAATATGTGTTATTTTGTAGTTATAAGTTTTCATGTATGTTATTTTTTTCATTTTTTTGTTCAGTCAATATATACAACCTACTTTGAGATATATATTCACTTACTAACAATTTTAAACTACGTGGAAACTCAAAATATTAAAACAATTTGTATAAAAATATAAATAAAACATCTTGATCTAAATGAATAATAAATATTAAATAATATTTCATCTTATTTTTTTCCATCATGCTCCTTTTATTGTAGCATTTTTTTCATTTTTTACTTTATTTTATTAATTTTTCTTATTTTTTACTCTATTTAATTATATATAAAAAAGTTACACTTTCATTTTTATCTTATTATTATTTTTCTCTCATATTATAAATTCTCACTATTAGGTGATCTTTCATCTTTATGAATGGTTGATATATAACTTTGTTATTTTATAATAAATAAATTTTATGCTTTGAAGCATGTATAAAGCAATTTTATAACATTTATTGTATGTACATTATTAATACAATATATTTTATAATAAGAATTATCATGTTCATGAATTATTTTGTGTACAATTTTTAATTTTATTATTAAAAAATCTAACCCAATCTTCTTCTTTTTTGCAAAAATGATATGTAAATGCACCTAAAAATCACCTTTTCCTTCTGCCATTGCTTAGTTGTGCTAAAAAAAAATAACTTAAATAGTCTAACAATAAACAATGGTCTAACTATACAAGATAGTTTGAGTTTAGGGAGAAATTAAAGATAAGCAATAAATGTTGATGGTTTAAGTCATTTTCATTGGTTATTTATAAAGAGTTATAAACTTGTCTCTTTCCTATAAGGTTTCGTTTAGGGATGACAATTTATGTCGTAACTCGATTGACTAAATCGAACCCAAATTTGGACCAAATTCATACCAACTCAAATAACCTAAAAACAATTGAGTTGGATTTAGGCCATCTCGTTAGTCCTAAATAAATTTAAAAAAAAACTATAACACTTAAACTTTACAACTTACACATTATGTTAAAAAAATTAAAATTAAAGAAATAAATTTCTTCTATATTCCCAACTAATTCAGTCCCACTCCTTCAATTTTCTGTTTCTTCAGTAACCAATAATAGCCATTCCTCCAACATTAGCTCTACATCCAACACTGTTTCACTATTCTCCAGTCGCAATCTTACGTTCATTAAAGTAGCTTAAAGTATATTCCATGTCAATCTAAAAAGATGACTTTCATTTGTGTGATCATTGTATATTTTAATTGAATATATTAATAGGGCTTTATATATATGTGATCAATTTTGAAGAAAATTATCTGTTTAATCTTACTCACATTTTTTTATTTAGTGACCATGAAAATTTTATTGAAATTTGGAGCTCTTTATTCAAACCATGAGTTTTTATGAAAATAGGATGCCTCTGACTTTTGACAAATTTATTTAGAAATAGACTTCTTACTTTAAGAATAAGCTTTATTTAGATTATGTTTACTAGTGTTTATGTTTTGTAATTAGCTAATTATTATAACATAACAGGTGTGTGTGAGGAGTTGTATTATCTTAATAGATTTTATTGTGTGCGTAAATTGTTCATTTAATGTTGATTTATCATTTTTTTAAAAGAATAGTTAATATAAGATTATGTTCCTCATTTTTAGTATTTCACGTAATGATGTTTGAGCTAATAAGCTTTAATCATTAAATATATTTTTTGATTTATAAAAAAAATTTCAATTAACTAAAAAAACATGCAATTAACAATTCCAGCTAGTTTGGGGTAGCACGTTTGTATTTGGCTTAGGTTTCTCCATTCATTCGTATAGTTATTTACTCTATTGTAAACATTTCTGGACCGTTATGCCAAAAGCGAGATAAGCCACATCCTTTTTTACGTCCAACTTTAAATTAAATTTGAGAAATAACATTAAAAATATCCCTAAGTTTTGAGGTATCTTTAAAAAGACTCCCAAGGTTTCAAAAAATTCAAAAATATCCTTCAAACATAAAGTTAAATCTAATAGAAGTAAATAGTAACATTTCATAAATAAAAATAGAAGAATAAATAGTAAGAAATCAATGAATATTAGAATTAAAAATAGAAGACATCTCAGGATGTTTTCCACAAGAAATGATAATAAATAAATAAAAATTGACGAAATTCTAAGGTAAAATTAAATCTTAAAGAAATAGATGGATTTAAAGATCCATCATTTTATATTTAAGGAAATTATCCCCGAGAAAAGACATAATTTATTATAGAATAAGTTATAAAGAAATGAACATTAATATCACAGATTTAAAAGGAATATATAATATACCATTAATTGACAAGGAAACTATATTAAATAAACTATCCAAAATTCTTCAAAAAGATAAAGAAAAAATTGAGTATATTCATTTATGAGAAAATCCAAATATTAATACAAACTCATTTTAGAGAAAGAATATGTATATATATAAAACTAGCATTGCTAGAAATCTCAGTAAATCATAATGGTTGAGTCTCTACAACTTGGCTAGAAAATATACTTAGGAACATATAGAAGATATAAAGTTCTACACTACAAAAAAAGAGTTCATTGTGGGAAGCAAATTCAATATTTTGGAAGAAGATAATTTAATATTTGTTTATAAAGTTTTCCACACATGATTAATAGAAAATATATATCTAGAAATTAATTTAAGTGAATTAAATTATTTTCCAAAAATTAAAAAAAAATCAAGAACTTCAAAAAGAAGATAAGAGTAGATGATAAGCCTATTTATCTCAGATTTTTCAGTTCACTAATAGACTAAAATAAGGAAGGATGTATTAGTCTCTATCACTTCATTAAGCTAGGGATTTCGAACATAAATAAAGAAGTTTCCAAATTAAGGATGCTTTTAGAAAAAAAAATTCAACACAAAAAAACTGTGTATTAAGAGAGGTCAAATGTTAAGCTAAATTTACTATAAACTTAGAAAAAATGATAACTCTAATGAGATCCAAGTAAATTACTCAACTAGTAAAGTCATCATCATTTCTTATAGTAGCATTACTCTCTTCAAAGAGGATTGTGAAAAAAATAATCAAATATGAGACAAATTTTAATAACAATAACTTGAAAATTAGTCAAGAAATAAATAATTTATTCTACTTTTAAGCTAGAAAATCCATCAAAGATCACAAATGCATTTATTGCATCAAAGATCGAGAAGACAAAAATGCATCATCATCAACGTCATTCAAATGACTGTCGATAAAAAATAAAAATGAAGAATAAAAAGGAGAAACTATAGATAAAATACGATAAAGAAAAAAAAAGATATAAACCCACATCTTTAATCAGTAGCATGTGCCAAGGAAAAAACAATGACTTAAATTAATAAGCCAAAAATCATTAAATAATATGATTATTAAAGTAAGGATAAAATAGTAATTCCCATATTATAAATTATAAGAATTTCTTGTGTTATAAAATAAACTCTTATTTTAGAGACAGAAAAAACAAAGCACACAACTCAGAAAACACATAACCTCTAGCATAGTTACCCCATTTATCTAGATATCTAAACTAGTAATTATATCACTAGTAATTATATCCCTAGTAATTATAAGTAGTTAAGAATTACTTCAAGGTTTTTAGTTAACTTTAAGATTGTAATAATTATTATATTTTGAATAAAATAGAGTTTAGTTACTCTTTTTTAGTAAGTTAAAATTGGATATCATCTATGTTCGAATGCATAAGACTCACTATTATCAAAAATGTATTAAAATTTGAGTAAAATTGAGACATAATTGGTGTAATAAGAGAAGACGAATAGAAGACAAGATTGTGATGAACCCATTAAATTCAAGTATAATAATTATACCGATAAACAAATAGATGAATATAAAATAACAAAAAATTATGATAAAAAAAATTATCTTTAATATATAAGAATTATATAACATAAATTAACAACTAGGGTATTATAACATTTTCTACAAAACCTCAATAATATATACGAAAATATGTGAAACCCAATGAACATTTTGGATAAATTGATTTGATCAATTTAAATAGAATTAATTTGAGTCAATTCGAATTCACTCGATTTGTATTAATTGACACCGTAACTTTATACACACAAACATGTCTATATGTTTTTGGTTTTGTTGTGTACGATGTTTTTTAAAAAATTCAAATAAAATGTCATATTAATTAATTAAATAATTTATTTATTTTTAAATGAAGGTAAATAGTTAGATAAATAATGAAATATAAAGAGTTTTTTCTTTAAACTATAACTAATTTTTTTTATAATTATATTATGTATTAATATTATTTAAAAAAATAATTTATTTCCTTAACTTTTAAAATATTTCTTCTAAAGAGTCATATTAGCATTTATTTATGTACAATAGTTAGCCTAAAAAAATTGGCTTTTGGAACAATGTAAAGGGTGGAGCATTGGAGTTCGAAATCTCTGACTTCGAGGAGATATTATTAATTTATTTTTAATTATATGATAGAAGTGTTATTTCATAAGATTAGACGATAAATACCCAAAAAGAGTATTAAGTTAATTTCCGTAGTGATTGGGTAGACGGCTACAAATGCACATGCTGGTGACGTTGAAAGACGACAGAGTCAGAGGGTTTTAAATAATATAAATTTAAATATACTCACCTATAATATTATATTATATTAATTATTAATTAAAATAATAAAAATCACTTTTTATAATTAATAATATAATAAATATTTTTTTCTTCCGTATTAAGTAATGAGTAAGGTATTAGTTGGGATATAAATATCTTAGGAAATTATTAAATATGTGATAGAATATATAACTGAATTTTACAATTATACTCATAAATTTTTATCATACTAATTATTTTTGTAATATTTTATTGATATAAAAAAATGCTCTATATATTCCAAATCATGATCAAGGGAGTCAAACTTTAGAATATTACAGTCAACCAGCATTTTCTCACATGAACTTTGTTTAAGCCAGAGAAATATGAGTTTTGTTTTTGTAAAATGTTGAGATTCTTCTTTAATTAATTAAAATGCATATTCACTAAATATCCTCTAGTGAGTTTGAATCCCCTTATATTTGTTTGCTTATATCAAATAAGCTAGATACATCTAGCCTTTGTGATTTATTGATTACTAGTTCTTTTTCTTCTTTAACTTTTTAATAAACACAATCTAATAATATATATATATATATATATTTAATTATAATTAAATATTTTTCTTTATTTTAAGAATTACATATTAATTTAATTTTTTTTATTTATTAACATATATAAATTTAAATAATTTCATTAAAATATCATTATAATTTGTTAATATTAACATGTATATTATATGTTTTCTACAATAACATTTATAGTCAAACTTAAAAATGAGTTTACAGTCGACGTAATATAACATTATTTAAGTATAAAATTCTTGCAACAAGGTTAAATGTGATACAAGTGGTAAAAAATTTGACAAGTGAAATAAAAATTAAAAAAGAAAAATTAAAGTTATTTATGTAATTTTATAGATTAACAAGTTTCAATCATCCAAATTTTGGTCTGTTATACATAAAAATGTTTAAATTTTCTCTCTACACAATGGTATAATAAGTTATTTTTGTAATTAATTTCTATCACATTAATTAATTAATTGTCATGTAAAATAATTAACATTAATTAACTTTTCACTATATAAATGGAATAAGAGTTTGAGATTTTTGTATAATAAAAAAAACCAAGCATATTTATGTAAAAAAAAAAAATACCTCAAAAGCTATTTAAACTAATTTTATATTTGATTTAAAAAATTAATAACAAAGTAAATTTGGCTTGTACCACGAACATGTGTCCAATTCAGTAGAGGATATTATTACTCTTTAGTTTGGTTCACGTATTAGGCATCTGTATGTATCTGTAGTATTTATAAGGGAACGCAGATAAAATGAGAGTTTAACTACCTCCAACTCAATCAGGCCCACTATTATATATATATAATGTTCAGTGAATCAGAGCCTAACGAGTTTCTATTAGAGAATGAAAGGCATGAACCCGTTAAGCATAAGTTAAAGACATTTGGCTTTTAACTTGCGTTGGATATGTTTGGTCTAATTCACATGCATTTTTAAACAATATATACAGTCACTCAGTCAACCAAATTGTATTGCATTGCATTGCATTGCCCTCGTGACAATTGACAGATACCACATATTCAACTAAACCGATGCCCAATGTTCCCTTGGATCTTTGAGAGGTCACAATGAATAGAGAGATATATATATGATATTTAAATATTATATATATCATAATGATATTTTAAATTAAATAATAAAAATATAAATTTTAAATCTATATAATAATTTAATAAGTCTCATGATAATTTTTATTAGTAATATAATTAATATGTGTTGCAATGATTTAATTTTTATTATAAAGTATCATTTTTTTTAAATAATAGATAATTAATTAAAAATTATATATCATATAACTTTCATAATAAATAAAAATTTAAATATTACGTTACCAATAAAATTAATTTTATAAAAATATATAAATTAGTTTAGAGTTTTTATTAAATAAGGCTCTTATTCAATCATTATATTATTATAATTTTTATTTGATGTGATCAGTCTTAAAATTACAACTAATATCAATGATTTTAAAATAAAATAGACAAGACTATTGATTTAGATATCTATACTGTTACTTGTGTTCAAAACAATTTCGCTTAACTACGTCACATTTTATATTCATATATTCATTTTGCAAGTTAAGGTTCACGGGACTTGATTATGTGAGTTGCGTATGAATTATAAGACAATTTAAAATCAACTTTCGTGGAAACATGAAGTTAAGGCTTTAATAAAGAAAATGCACCATGAGTGGATTCTTGAAGACTGATTAATTTAATCAAAAACATACTTTACTTCATATTTATATAAAAATGTATATGATAAATATTTTTAAATTTTAAAACTATTTTTAAGTGTATATACATTTTTTTCCCTAATAAATTCAATAAAAAACATAAAGATAGAGACATTTATTAGAGTAGTAAAATCCTTAATATTATTAAAAAAAATTATTAGCTGAACTTTTTTTAATAAAAAATAAATGAAAAGACAATGTAATCACATATTATTTGAAATAAATAACTAACAATTCAATAAAACTAACAAATTTATCTTGTATAAAGTCCATTGCTTTAATGTTTCTTCGTATCTGACTCTAATATTTTGACTGACTTAAGGGCATATTATATTTTTCAAATATTTTTGAATAAATAAAGAAAAATTAAATTAAATAAAACTAACTTCAATATCTTACAAATCGATACTTCAATGTTTTCAATGCTGTCTTACGAAATTGGTACAATGTTACTTTGCTATTATACATTCTTGTTCTTGGTACATATATATCAACGACAAAAGGGGATTACATTGTCCTTGCATAAAGTTGTTGCATAAAGTTGGGAAACTTTTCCAAGTTTTATGAAAATTTGGAATAATTTTTCGAAACCACTAGGAAGAGTTAATTTCAATTTGCCACACATGTCAATTCGGGTTGGTGCGGATTCAACCTGAACCGACTCATTCACATCCTTAGTGAGAAACACCTTTATATTACTTCTAAAGGAGACAGACAATTTAAACAAACAAGCTACGGAGCAGTAGTTGCATCCACGAGACTAAGATTTATGCAAAACTAGTAGTTGCTTGCACTTGTATCCAATCTAAGAAAGTTACTTATAGGGAGAAAATTTCATAACTCATCTCTTTCTATAAAACTAGATCCGAAATCCAAAACTCTAATACATCCCTCTTTATGCTTGTTTATGTAAAACTTGAAGATGCAATAGAGACATCATCATATCTATAGATCAATATGGGAAGGATTAGATAGGTATGTTAATGTATTACAAACTACTGCAAATAGTTTCAGAATAAGTTCCTCAGCAATTTCATGTAGGCTATCACCAGATCCCATGCAATCCATCAAATGCCATGATTTTCACACAGGCAATATAGAAGAAAGAAACAGTTAAAACTGTGCAAACTAAACTAAATATATATTGAATGTAATAAAAGTTCTATGTACTCCTAGAATACTAGGTATTATTAAGTGTTTGATTTTACTGTTATTTTTGCTACATACCTCACAAATATGGTAGAATCATCTATTTTCTTCTCATATTTGTATATTATTTATTAGCTTTTCTTCATTACAGGTAAAAAATATATTTTTTTTAATTTTACTTCATTTATAATTTAATATATTTTACTTTCTATTTTATCATTATTTTGATTGCTCAAAACAAAAATAATAATTATAATATTATTTTCACTGAATTCAGGTACTGTAACCGTAACCATTAAAGCAAAGAAACCAAACACAGAAGATCACAACTTTGGACCCTAAATACCATTTATAGTTTATATTTAACTGAATTGGTTCTAAAATACTATGTAATTTAAACACTGTATACAAACTACATATGTAAAATCTATGATCAAACTAACATGCTATTTTAAAACCAATTTAATCATGTATAAACAAACATGTTATTATGTGTATCCAAATTATAAGGTATCATAAATAGAAAATAATTCTGGGAGAAAAATGTCACACAAATCCTCTAGATCAAGTCATTTGTGTTGTTTGGTTCATTAGATTATAGATGATGTTATTTAGTCCCTTAGTTATGGAAAATAGACCAATCAAAAACAAAATATATTATTTTAATGATTTTTTATTAAAAATTTATTATTTTTCTATCAAGTAATTAAATAAGATTAAAATACAAGTATTTAACAATAATAAAGTGACAATTAAAATATAAAAAAATTAACAAAATATTATTTTCAATGGTTGTTAATTGTCACTATTTTATTTTAATGTTTTATTGATTTTTAATTTGTATTAAAAATTAAAATAAATATTTAAATAACTTTATATTTGAATATTATTACTGTTGATTTTTCTTAAACAAATTTTACATTAAATTTTACTTTTATCCTTGTTATAAACTTATATTTTAATCATTTGACAAAAAATAATAATATTT
Organism: Hippophae tibetana; assembly: GCA_037013495.1. Lineage (NCBI taxonomy): Eukaryota > Viridiplantae > Streptophyta > Magnoliopsida > Rosales > Elaeagnaceae > Hippophae > Hippophae tibetana. Next base: position 78,092,091 of record CM072812.1, on the reverse strand, counting down.
TCATAAAAATCATTAAAATAATATAATTAGTTTTAACCCTTTTTACACAACTAAAGAACTAAATGATAAATTTCTAACCTAAAGGACTAAACAACACAAATGACCTAATTTAATATATAACTCGTTCTAATACTTATATAGTGCATGGAAGAACGATACTAAACTAAAATTCAAGGGGTAACATAGTATTCTAGTTATTTAAAGTGTTTTGATTTTAATGTTAGTCTTGAATGAAAGCATTTCATCAATAATAATTGAAAAACTCATTCCTACCATATCTCTCAAAAATACATTAAAATAATCTATTTTCTTCACATATATATATCATTTATTATTTTTCCTTCATTTAAAAGTCAAAAAAGTTTATTGCTTCATTTATAAGTTAATGTATTTTATTTTCAATTTTATCATTATTTTAATTTCATTGTTAAAAAAAACATAATAATATAATAATAATATTGATTCCATTAAATTCAATTTCTATAACCATTATCATTACCTTACATTTCACAAAACAAATATCAGCAAAGCAAAGAAAACAAACATAGAAAGAAGATTATCAGAAATTCAGAATAATACTTAAATATTGCCTAGAAGAACGATACTATCATAATCAATATATAATATGCCAGGGAGATCATTCATTCACATTGAACAATCAAGAACAAATCCCAAAACAAAATACTATCAAAACCTAATAATTCGTAGCCGAGCCACATCTATATATGTGAGTTAACCAGGGCAAAAAATTGTTGGCAAAACAGAACCAGCTTATAGCCATCACCCAAAAAAAAATGTATGTTATACCAGCATCATAACACAAAAAATAAAGAAACCTTATAACTTACAAGTAACCAAAAAGAAAAGAAAAATCCAGAAAAATAAAGAAAAAAGAATAGACATGAAGAGGTATATACCTTTTTCTTCTTCTTCAAGCCACATTATTGCACTCTCTTGCGAAATGCCCTGGTTTTCCACAATTGTAGCAGTTACCACCACCGATACTATCACTCCGTATTTTTTCACCTCCATTAGCCTTATTACAATCCCTAGCCAAATGCCCAAATCCCCCACAATTATAGCAAGCCTCAGCTCCAGAACCACCACCACCAACCCCCCTATTACAATCTCTAGCTAAATGCCCAACTTCACCGCACATAAAACAGCTCTCCTTACCGTTACCGCTACCACGACCATGGCCTTTGTTTTCCTTAGGACATTCCCGAGCCAGATGGCCAAAACAACCACATGTGTAACAACCACCGTTACCAATACTGCTACTGCGTTTGCCGCGATTGCAATCCCTAGCCAAGTGCCCAGGATCACCGCAATTGTAACACCCTGCACCACCAGCACCACCCCCGTTATGCCTATCATCACCGACCCCATAACCACCGTCTCTACCACGCCCATCTCTTCCACCACCGAACCCATAACCACCGTCTCTACCACGCTCATCTCTTCCACCACCGAACCCGCAACCACCGCCTCTACCACGCCCATCTCTTCCACCACCGAACCCATAACCACCGTCTCTACCACGCCCATCTCTTCCACCACCGAACCCATAACCACCGTCTCTACCACGCCCATCTCTTCCACCACCGAACCCATAACCATCGTCTCTACCACGCCCATCTCTTCCACCACCGTCTCTACCACGTCCATCTCTTCCACCACCGAACCCATAACCACCGTCTCTACCACGCCCATCTCTTCCACCACCAAACCCATAACCACCGTCTCTACCACGCCCATCTCTTCCACCACCGAACCCATAACCACCGTCTCTACCACGCCCATCTCTTCCACCACCGAACCCATAACCACCGTCTCTACCACGTCCATCTCGTTCACCGCTGAACCCACCCTTGCTGTTGTTACCTTGTAGGGCAGAGCCGTGGGGCCCGGTTACGTTGACGGCCTTTGCTTTTCCTAAATCGGACAATTTGACAAGGAACTCAACCGAATCGCCCTCTGCGAGGGTACGAAAATCGTCTGACTCGATCGATGATTGGTGGACGAATAGATCTTCTCCTCCATCGTCGGGTTGGATGAATCCAAATCCCTTAGCGTCGTTGAACCATCGGACCTTCCCGGTTGACCTCTCCTCCGACATGGTTTTTGAGCCCTAAAAAAGTTGTCCGGCAAGGGATCCAGAGACTGAAGTAACTCAACGATATAAAACAGAAAGAATAAAGAAATGTATAAAGCCTTTTATATGTGTAAAGAAAAACCCTAATCCGTCATCGCTTGTCTCTCTCTTGTGATCTTTATTGGATTGGGCTTTCTTCAAGGTCATTGTTTCTCGTACGGGTTTTAAGTGAAAATGGCTCAGAATGGAGCCTAATATAGTGTCACGTTTTCATAGTATGAAAAGACCTTTTTGCCCTTAGATGATATATTGGTTACGTACGTTATTCTTCCTCTTTCACGTTTTCATTTTATTTCAGTTTTCTCTCTCATATTCTCACCCTTGATTCTAGGCATTTTTGTTTCCATTTTTTTCTTCTTCATATTTTTAGTGTTATCTTTCTCTTCTTCGTGAAAAGGTTTGGTTTGCTTGTCTTTTTTTTTTGTGTTTTATTCAATATATATATTTTTTTTTTTTTTGTTATTTTGCTACATTTTTAGTATAGTCTTCTCCCTATATATTATTTGATTTATTAGTTTTTAAAGTTATATTTCCATTTTATAGATTATTACTATAGGATGTATATTTATTATATATTTTTTATCTTCTTATCTATTTTTATTGTTATTTTGTATATATGTGACTGATGTAGATTATTTTTATGTTCTTTATAGAGTGTCAAGATTTTTGTTACATTTTTTTTATTCACTTAGTGCAATTATGTTGTATTACACAAAAAGATGATTTTATGTTGTTGTGTATTTCTTGTTAATCATTTACTGAGGTAATTTTTGTTTAAACTTACCGATCTCTCTTGTTTTTAACTCATTTGTTTTTAATTTATTTATCATATGTTTTATATATATTTTTCTTATCATCTGTTTGATTGGGTATTTGTTGTTTTTTTGTTATTAATTTTGTATGTTGAAGTAAATACTACGAAGTACGTTTATTATCTATTTTTTGTGTTGTATTTGATATTGAGTTTTATATTTAATTTAAATGTTTTGAATCTTATTTTGTTGTAAGATGTCTAACAGAAAATGTATTGATACTAGTTTACCAAGTCAACCTAATAAGACTCATCAACATACGAGGATGATGTTAATGAGGTCATTTTTTTCTTATAATGTTTTTAATTGATATCTATAATATATTATTCAATTATAAATTGAATATACATTGTTACATTGTATTAGAATTTTGATGTAACAAATTACATTGTTTATTTATGTTTCATTATTATTTGTTTTTGATATATTATATACTATAAAGTATGTTTTGCGTAATTTACATTGTTTTCCCTATTATTTTTATGTTTTATGTTTCTTTTTATAGTGTTTGCAAAAGAAAACTGAATTTGCTTATAGTAGAATACAAATAGAGTCTTCACTTAAATACGTGGAAATAAGTTCTTATGTTGATGATCCGTATAAGTTTACGGATATTTGTGAAGATAACGTTGTATTACTCCATCCAAATTGCTCATACCAACCTCTTCCAAAGGATTGAGAGAAGCGTTTTAATGAATAGTTTGAAAATAAATCTTTGTATGTATTTTATCTATAGAATTTGTTGTCGAGTCATTCTTAGTGTTTGAATTTTTCGTTACATAATCAAAATTTAAAGGTAGACTAATTTCTTCGTGGACATCTTGTTGAATTGTTTGAATTACATACAATTTGTTGTACTCTTTATTATATTTTCCAATATTTGTATTGATGAAGTATTCTATATCTCTATCATCTTTTAAGCTTAGGGCTATATGAATGCTTATACATTTTATCTTGATGTCAATATTTTCACCTAAATGTAATACATCATATATTTCTTTCATCATTTCTTCAAAATCATATTTTTTTATGCATATATACTTTGGAATACTATTTATATATTTTTCTTCCTCTTCATGAAATATCCATTTCTCATTATAAATAAAAATTATTCCAATTTTTATCTCACATATTTAACGAATATTAAAAATAACTTTATATTTATAATATTATGTGGACAATACCAAAAAAGATACATATAAATTAAAAAAAGATAAAGTAATAAAAAATGTTAACGACAAACACTATAAAAAATGTAGCATATTACATTAGTATCTACTTTAACTTGATGTAACATGTAACATTATATGATTTTAAAAGGTAACATGTTACATCATGTGTTATAAGAATACTCTCTTTCATCAAAATCTTTCATCTATTTTAAAAACAGCTTCTCATTATATTAAAACAACAACTAAATTATAGACGAAATAAAATGTATAGAGATTTAGGTATTTTAGATAATTTAGAATCATAAAACAATTCTATGTAAATATAATAAAGATTCAAAAGAATGCAATTCAAAGTATAATAAAGATATATATTTTAATTTTTAAAGCAAAGTACAGATATAGATAATTTAGTGATGGACGAAACACTTACTTACAGAATTTAATCTAATCTCATTTTGCATGATTGTTATTATTTTTCTTCGTTACCATTAGTAAATTAAGAAATCAAAAACTAGTTCAGTAACAAAGTTAGCATTTGAAATTTGGATTGATGTCACTGAATTGTTTGCATTATTATTTTTGTAATTATTATTGGCATTGATTTTTTTCTGATTCAAATATGATATTCCCCTTAATTTGAATTGATTTGTTGGTTGCTATATGGAAATGATGAAGCAGCAATGGAAAAATAGATGCATGAAATGTGAGATTCGGTTAATCATGTAGGCTATTTGAGTGATGACTAATGGGTAATTTGGTAAATATCACTCAATGTAACATTAAAATCGAGTTTTGGGTTCTATAATTGATAGTTTGGAAAAAATAATTAATTTATCTAATATAGTGCTACTTAGGTTATTTTCTATAATTTTAACCTTAAATCACTTATGCTAAGCTTATTATTAGTAAATTCATATAATTTCCTCTCACTAAACCCAATTTTTAAACTATATAACTATATTTTTAATAAATTAATTAATTTTTGAACTAATAATAACTTATATCAAAATTCATAGGTTTATAAAATTTTCTAATAAAAACCAAATTCTTCTTTTTATATAACTTAATAAAATTATATTAATGTCACACCCCACTACATTTTCAAGAAGCACTACTGGTGACCTTATTAGATCTCATCTGGCGATTTTACCAATTGCACCATTAGAGGTGTAACAAAAGTATAGATAAATGTAATATTTTACATGTAAAGATATAGGTAGATGTAATAGGTTATATTCGATGAATGTAACATGTTACATATAAAGATACATATAAATTTTGAAAGTTTATAAGATACAGATCTAATTAACCTAGAGATGGGTAAATATGTTATTTTTAATTTTTATCAATTTATAATTTAATAATCTAAATAAAGCAGTCAGATATGCAATCGTGTATGAGAATAAAGTGTGAAAATAAAATAATAACACACAATAATTTTAGGTGGAAACAACCTAAGCCATAACAATGACCTAAGAGAAAAATCGTCGGTTCATCGTAACACCTAACTTTCTACTATAAAAATCAAATATTCAAGTACAAACTCGATTTTATGCTACCTTTCTTAGGATACTGCGCTAATGTACTTTACTTACAAGCCCTTATTCTGTTTTCATAATTTCTAATATTAACGTGAGTGATTTCTAGACCAACGTTCTAATGAGCTTTCCACCAATCAAATCGTTCACAAATCAACTACAAAATAGTTATCACAAAAACACAAGTGCCCAGATTTAATAATAAATAATCCTAACTAGATTATTCAAAATATATATCACTTAAATCAAATCAACTAATAAATTCTTAAACAAATAGATTAAGCACAAATTCACTAAAAATAGTTTCTTTAATATTTAACAATTAAATCAAATAATCATGATCACTCATATAATTATTAGATTTAAATATCCAAGATCCTAATCACAAAATAACCTATATGAAAAAATATAAAATAAATAGATTAATACATATAAAAATTTAGCTGCTAAAATATTTTAAAGAGAAAGATCATCAATTTATGATTGTATTAATTAATCTATTCTTATAAATCAATATATATATATATATATATATTAATTACCATCTTTCGTCATTCCTTTTTTTGTTTTGTTCTTCAACAACTTTGATTGTTTCTCTAAATTCAATTAAGAGGCAAACTTTTTTCTCCCTTTTTTTGTTTCGACAATTTAACTTATATTTAACACAATTCCCTTCAACCTTAATGTATCTATATATAATAATAATAATAATAATAATAATAATAATAATAATACCTAGTAGTATTAGAGTTAAATGTATTTTGAGATTAATTTTTCAAAACCCATTAAAAACCTTAATATTAAAAAATCTTATTTTTTAAAAACATTTTAAAAATATTAAAATACATCTAAAAATATTTAATTAGTAATTTTATAAATTGATTTAAGTTTAAATAAATATTTTAGCACAAAAAATAATTCCAGTTTTATGAACATGTGTTATTAAATGCATGAATGCAATCATGTGTGTCTTAGTTATAAAAGATATACCTAAAATACGACTATCTGGAACTCGAGCGTTTATTCGTTTTTTTATAAACTTGATAGTAGGCCTAAAAACAAGTTTATAAGTAAATATTTTGTTCACAAAAATAGCAAACACTTATAGTCCTTACAAACTTTTCCTTTGGAATTTACGCGTGGCAAAATTTCTCTCACTACATAGACACTTATAAAAATGAGATAAAAATACAATGATATCCCAAACTTCATAATAGAACTATCCTATGATTCGATAAATCCATCTTCACTGTAATTTGAGAAACTTGTAAGTAACTCAAATGACATAAACAAGGCATACGACAATTTGGCTTGAAAGCCTCATTGTACACTAGTTTAGTTTACCTAAAAATAAGCAAAGTATAAATAATAATCATGTAATATGCGTTCATATAAATCAAATATGTTCTCCTCCTATATGCATAACAAAATAAAACATGAAAGTGAAACATACTATTCTCTCCTTTTTTTTTAACATACGAGAAGGACAAAGTAATGAAGCTAATATCCTTACAAATAAAGCAATGTAAAAGAAGATTAATGTAGAAGTGCAATCTGGTTTAAACTCCCCCTAAGTTCTATGACTCTCTAACTTAAAAACCAATTAAAAATGTAATAAATAAAAAGATGTAAAGGAATAAAAATCTGAATTTTTTTTTTGTTTAAATTTTCATAATTAGTCATATAAGGTATTAAACTCATTTAATCACAAACGAGCACAACCAATTGAAAAATCATCATTATTATTTTTAACTTAAATTTTAATTATCTATTGTATAAATAAGCAAGTAGAGTATAGTAGGCACACAAGCACACTTTGCACATATAATGACATATTGACATTTACTTAAAAACAATGTATATGTTTAAACTCTACAAATATATCAATTAATTCATTTATGACCAATCAAGAAAGACTTAAAAGAAAAAAATACCACTTATCATATAAAATTATAATTGAGTCTTCAATCTCACAAAATAAAATATATCTACCAAAAGAATACTTCATTTTTTTATTTTATAAATGAGGTACATGATATATTTTTATTTTTTTAACCTTTATTGGCTCTTTCTTTTTGTGCATTCCAAGTATAAGTTTTATAAGCAGTTGTTTTTTACGTAATCTTTCATTTTTTTTACACGAGCTATAAACCTAGCATGATGACTTTCACACTAGTTATGAGGTAACACTTTTTGTTCACTACGGTAACTTCACATATCATAATAGGTAGCTCTGTCAATACTAGATGCCTCCATACGGTAATATTTTAGAAAGCAAAAAAATATAACTCAACACACTTTTGTAGTTAAGATTAGTTAAAATCCTAGAGTCTTTCAAGAGAATTCATAAACTTCAAGCATATCATATATGTGCATTCGTGAGTGTGTGAATAAGTTTATGTCAACATCAAGCATCACATGTACAAGAATATGTATATGTATAAGTCAAAATTGTAGAATAATTTATACAATAAATATCAAAATGAGTTGAGTCACTAAAAATAAGGTTATATATATGTAAGTATTAAAAAAGTTCAATACCATGTTGGCTAAATAAGAATTCTACTGTTATTTCTCTTTTTTCTAAGTTCAACTAATAAATAAAATAAAGACAATAGAAATTGCTCACCTAGGGTCATTTAAGCACTCTAAAAAAAATACCTAGACGAAGGAATAAAAATGGTCAGGTGACCAGGAAAAAAAACCTTTCATAACCCACATTTTCTTGCCTTTTGGTTTCTCTATATTATTGGGTCGGGACTCAACTAACTTAGATTTCATAAACGTGTTCTTGAACCTAACTGTACTTTTCTCATTCATCCTAAATGAAGATGCAATCTACATAGTAGGATGATGATAATGAGTCATAGCATTAAAAGTACTAAATTTTACTTGCCTCTTTGAATATAAGATTTCATGTTTTTTAGTAGAATTTTTGAACTCGTTATTATAATTTTCATTCATCCTTGAATATGAGGCAATATGCATAGATGAATGATGCTTATGTGTCCTACTATGTGAAACATGAAAATAATGATTAAGTTCAGGAGTATTCATCAAAAATCTACATGTTGGTCTTATATAACCTTTCCTACCATAATTATGACAAACATGCATAAGCTTAATAACTTTTTTTACCACAGGTGCAATAGTTCTTTGTGCATAAATAGTAATAGTAAGAGTAGAATTTAAGCAGCTTACAAATGTGGTCTTTGATGTTGAATGTTCATCTATGTATCCAAGACCTCTCTTATCTCCATATATTTTTCCATGGTCTAGGACTTTGGTCAATTTTTTTATCATATATGGTTAAATTCCTCACCATCTCTTTAGCAATACTCAATTCTTGCCTAAGATTTTTGTTTTCCTCATTGGTTTCTGCAAGTCTTAGATTCAAGGCATTAATATGTTCAGACAATTCTTTTTTATCTTTCTCTAGGCTAAAGGAATTTGTTTTGTGAACATTGATGATATCATTAAGTTTAGTTACTTCCATAAGTAGTTTATCTCTCTCTTCTATGACACTTAGACAATCCATGAATAGTTCCTTATAATTTGATACATTAAACTTAGACAATAAGAAAGACGAGTTTACTTCCTCATTTTCTTTATCTTAACAAGAGTTGGAGTCATTGTGGTGTGCTTTAGTAGTTATGGTGAAGACACGATAGTTAATGTCATCATCTTTTGAGTTATTAATATTATCCTGCTCACTTTCTGTGTCACTGAGTGTAGCATTAAAGGATTTTTCAAATTTTCTTTCAATTGTTTACACATTCTATAGAAATATGACCAAAGCCCCTATAAGTATAGCATTAAGGACTAGTAAGCTTAATTTTCTTACCATCAAGGCTATGAGGATTGATTTCCCTTGACTTTTGGTCCCTCAAACAACTATATTATCCCTTGTTAGATTGATTATTCAATTAACCCTTCTTTTTCATGAACTTCTTCGATTTTTGTGCTAACGAGACTAATGACTCATCATTCATATCCTCATCACTACTAGAGATGTCTGTTTTGGATCTTTTGAATGCCACATCTTTGATTTTCTTGGGTGGATTAAGAGTTAGCTTATATGTTTGGATTGATCCGACAAGTTCATCAATGTTTAGTGTGTCCATATTCTTATTTTCCTCAATTGTTGTAACTTTCATCTTACAGTCTATTGTTATAGAGTTTAGGAGTTTACATACTTGTATTGGTTATGAAATTTTCACACCAAGGTTTAAACAAGCATTTGTGATATCACAAAAATGAGCATAGAATTAACAAAAAGTTTTAGTGTTACTCATTTTACTTGGAAAGTTCCCTCATGAGTAAGAGAAAGTGAATTCCATACATTTTTAGTAGTCTCACAGTTGGAGATGCGACATAACTCATCCATTAATGCTGCACCAAAGATTGAACTTAGGTCTTTTTGTTTGCTCCACTAGGGGTGAATTCTTTAGTAGTCCAATCTCTTATTGGATTTACGGTTGCTACACCATCTTTCGTTATTGAAGGTGGTTCCTAACCATCAAGAATAGCCTCCCAGACTTTTTCATCTTATTTGAGAAAGGTTTGCATGTGAGCCTTCCAATAAGGGTAATTATACCCATCAAAGAATAAGGGTCTAACAGATGATCCATCTTCTTTCATTTAGTCCATAAGTATAAATGTGTGTCTCTAAAGATCAAACTCACTAAGTGTGTCTAGTCTTGGCACTCATACCAATTGAAAGTTTATAAGATACAGATCTAATTAACCTATAGATGGGTGAATAAGTTATTTTCAATTTTTATCAATTTATAATTTAATAACCTAAATAAAGCGGTCATACATGTAATTGTGTATAAGAATAAAGTGAGGAAATAAAAGAATAACACACAATATTTTTAGGTGAAAACAACCTAGGCCACAACCATGACCTAAGAGAAAAACCACCGGTTCATCGTACCACCTAAATTTCCACTATGAAAATCAAATGTTCAAGTATAAACTCGATCTTATGCTACACTCTCTAGGATACTACCATAATATACTTTACTTATGAGCCCTTGCTTTGTTTTTATAGTTTCTAATATTAGCGTGAACGGTTTCTAGACCAATGTTCCAATGAGCTTCCCATAAATCAAATCGTTCACAAATCAACTGTAAAATAGTTAGCATAAAAAAACAAGTACCCGTGTGTATTCTAGAACAGATTTAACAATAAATAATCCTAACTAGATGATTCAAAATATATGTCACTTAAATCAAATATGCTAACAAATCCTAGAGTAAATAGATTAAGTACAAATTCACTAAGAATGATTTATTTATCATTTAATAATTAAATCAAATAATCATGATTGCTCATATAATTATTAGTCAATTTATAATTATAGTAAAATAATATATATATAAAATAATAATACCTAGTATTATTAGGGTTGAATGTATTTTAGGCTTAATTTTTCAAAGTCTATTAAAAATCTTAATATTAGAAAAATTCATATTTTTTAAAATACATTTTAAAAATACTAAAACACATCTAAAAATATGTAATTAGTAATTTCATAAATTGATTCAAGTTTAGATAAATATTTTAGCACAAAAAATAATTTTAGTTTTATGAACATGTGTTATTAAATGCATGAGTGCAATCCTATGTGTCTTAGTTATGATACATATGCCTGAAGTACGATTATTTGAAACTCAAGTATTTATTTGACTTTTTTTATAGACTTGATATGAGGCCTAAAATCAAGTTTATAGATAAATATTTTATCTAGAAAAATAATCAAAACTCATAGTTTTTATAGATATAATATGTTATATTAATGGCTTATCGAAAATATCATGGATGGAACATGGTACACTGAATAAGTCACTGACAAAGATCACCAATCTCTATAGGTAATGGTTGATGAATATATTATGAAATATGATCTTTTAAATATCATAGATGTAACATAGTACACTCATTGAGTTATTGACAATTTTATATCGTAGTGTTATTTTTATTTTATTAAATTATATTATAAAAATATTTTGATATTTATAAGTACTTGGTTATGAATTTTGAAATAAATTTTTGATAATGTCAAAAAATTAATCAAAAACGCGAAAAAAAAAGATCTATATTGTTTCAATATTCTCCTATTACCGCACAAAATGGAAGGGATTAAAACATAGTGTTTTTCTAAAATAGCCCACATTATAAACATTAAAATTAAAAGTGGGCTAACTTAGTAGCACTCCAAAACATAATAGATGATGAATCATGCAAAGCGAGTTTGAGAAATGAAATCCTGTCTTTTTTATTTGAAATAGGAATAAAATTCCTCCGTTTTGTGGTCATATTCCTATTCAATAACTTATTAATTGGTGTTACAAAGATGTAACTTATATCTTTACGCTCACCATGATGACCAACCCTGTGAATATTGAATTATTTTTTAATTTTGTTAAACTTCATCAATGTGATTTTTATCATTTTAAAAAGGGAAAACACTATATCTATAACACTATTAATGTCATTTAGGAAAAAAATTAAATGGGGAAAATAATAAAAATAACAATCAGTTCATAATTTTTTTCAAATTTAAAAAAATTTAATACATCATTTTATATTTAACATCGTTCAAATTAAACTACAATCATTTAAATCGATTCAATATTAAATATAATTCAATTAGATTCAATATTAAATATCATTCAATTAAAATCATACAACGTTATTGATGTTAAAATGTCGTGCCTCTAATTTTCTATATTAATTAATGTCATAGCTCTTCACATGTATTAGCAAAATTTTACCTTAAAATTTAGGGGTGAATGTGGAAATAATCCATTTGTTTATGCATTTGGAGTTCATTGTTCCTTATGCTTTGAATTTGTGTCCTTAAGTTACTTTAAAATTTAAAAATTGGCTGAACAAGGACAAAATGTAATAAAGTAATATATTTTATAATACATATTTCTTGTAACAAGCACTTGAATCTTTCATTAGCAGAAAACATTGAGGAATGGCTGATGGAAAAGATAAGGTGTGGAGATATTTGTAAAAGGTGGGAACAGCAATTAATAGACTTCCACATTCCATTGCTCTCCTTTTTTCAACTGCCTCTTGTACTCTATCCAATCAATCCCTGCAATGAATTGTTACATATTCATCATTAGATTGTCCATGGATTCACATCAGATATAGTTGGAACTTGTGGTCTCTGATCTGATATATAGCATGAGACTTTTAAAATTGCTTGCTTTGAAACTAAGACTACATAAATAGAACTCATGCAGTGTATCAAAATGAAGCATGAATGACGACAATATGTCATGCACAAAACAGGAACAATTTTTACATGAATCTGTTTCATGAGTAAAATCAATAACCACTCAATTTATTATAATACAAGGATGCATTTAGTTGTATATATAATGGACTCATTTTAATGTAATTATCAGTATTATTTTCTTAAAATTTTCAAGGTTTACTACTTCTATATCAACCTGATTATACAAATATTTTTCCACAAAACATATAGGCTTAGAATGTTATTACTAATTAAGTAATTATGATGAGTACTTGTAATGTGTGATTATAGCTAGTGGTGTCAAATGAACAACTTACTCTAATTTAGATTATATAAGGTTGATCCAATGAGTTCATGAGTAAAAAATCTAACTTATTTAACTCGTGAATTTAAATAAACTAATTAATATTATTTATGAGCAGCTCGTGAGTTCATTAAACAACGTATCTTCGTTAGTGATAGTATTTTTATAATTGCAATAATATCGTTATAAAAAATCACAATTAAAAGATAATATTTTTAATTTTTTTCCTTGCTTTATAAAGATATAATTAAAAATTAATATTTATACTAATATTTTTATTTTTAAATAAATTTTTATTTTATTTTTAAATTGTAAATGAGTTAGTTCATGAGTTATTCGGTCAACTTATTTAAAATCGAATCGAGTTTAAATTAATTAATTTACTTAAAATTAAGATGAGTTGAGTTACGACTCACCTAAAGTCGAGCTACACCAACTCAACTCATATTTGACACCTTTAATTATAATGCAATGATATGTCTAATATGTAAATGTAAAGTTAAAGAGATTCATATTAGTGTGTGAGTAACTTAATGTTATTTAAAAAATAAAAAAAAATGAAGTGATTATAATGATAACACTACGTAGTATTTTAAAGTAAGAAACTATATGTTACCATCTCTAGCAGCCAACGACACCATTATGTCATCAATTCCCTTCTCCATTCCTTTGAGTCCACACATATAGATATAAGTATTGTCCTTTTTGAGTAATTCCCACAATTCACCGGCATACTGAGCCATTCTGGTCTGAATGTACATCTTCTCTCCCTTATCATTAGTTTGCTCTCTGCTGACTGCGAAATCTAGCCTGAAGTTCTCAGGTGCTTTCTCCTTCATCTTCTCAAATTCCTATTTAATTAAAAAGCACAACATATATAATTAGGATGCGTTTGAAACTGTCTCTCTTTGATTGAAAGTGGTTTCTGATGGTTAAAAGCACTTCTTAATATGTTTGACAATCTTTAAGATAAATACTTCCAAAATTTTGAAAAACATTATTAGTGCTTTAAGGGAAGTATTACGGGCCTGTTTAGATGTACTTATCTTAGAAGTAGTTTTGAAATAACTGGTTTAAAATGAGGTGATTTGGTTACGTGTGATTTTAAGAGAAGCATTTAGGAGTTTGGGATGAAAATGTTAGAAATTGGGTTTGAGTGACACTTTAATAATTCTTTTAAGATGAGAGTATGCATTCAAAGGTTTTTCCTTAAAGTAAGTATTGCTTACTTAAATTATAAGCACAAATGATACTTCCCAAACTTTTAGATGTTTTCTCATAGAGATAGTCAAATACCCTTAAAAGTGTTTTGATATATTTAGAAGCACTTTCAACCAAATAAGAAGTGGTTCCAAACGAATCGTTACATGCTTTTGAAAGAAATAATTTTAGATGCATGTTCTTGTTAGGATACAACGGGTAAAAATAAAATAAATTCAACAGAGTAAAATAATGACATCGGCAATTTAATTTGGTTCACTTTTTAATTTGGACTACGTCTATGGGACAAACTTCGAACTTCTACTAATAAAATTAATTGGTATAAAGTGAAAGACAATACAACAAATTAAGATAAACTCAAAATAGTGACACACAAGTGTTTCTCAAACTCACTATTTTGTCACTCTCCTTTTAAAAAAATATCCCAAATATTTTTCTAAAATATTCTATCTCTCACTCTCTCACACACAATGCTATTTTTTATCAAAAGAAATTGTTCTTTTGACTTTGCTTTGCTTCTATTCTTTTGGTGTGTTTCTCTAATAAAAAACATTGTCTATTTATAGACAAAATTGCAGCCATCAAAGTCAAATGTAATTAATGGAACTACACCTAATTTTTTTTATTTTCTTCTCCATTTATGTGGGTAGGATCTACAAATCTATCCCTCCTGACTATATGGAGGGCTCCATCAATCCATTAGCTAAACGACAATATTCAAAATTCTGTCTTGGAAGAATTTTTGTGAACATGTCTGATCCATTTTTTTCTATATGAATTTCCTAAAGCTGTAGTCACTTCTTCTCCATTACATCTCTAATCCAATGATATCTCAAATCAATATGTTTTGATCTCGAGTAAAAGGAGACATTATTTCCAAGGTGGATAGTACTTTGATTATCACAAAATAACTGGTAATTATCTTACTGCAACCCAAGTTCTTTCAAGAACTTTTTAATCCATAACAACTCTTTACATGCTTCCGTTGCTGCTATAAACCCTGCTTCTATAGAGAACAATGCAATACATTTATGTAACTTTGATTGCCATGACACAACTTTCCGTATAAATATAATCAGGACACTTGAAGTGGATTTTATGGAATCCACATCGCCAGTCATATCTACATCTATGTATCCAACTAACAAAAGTTTATCATTTCCAAAACATGAGTATATTTTGGAAGAATCTCGAAGATACCTAAAAATCTATTTCATTGTAGCCTAATGTTCCTTTCCAGGATTTGAAAGGAATTTACTCACAATTCGAACTGCATGAGCGATATATGGCTTTATACAAATCATGACATACATCAGACTTCCAATTGTTGAAGTATATGGAACCTTTTCCATCTCTTCCTTCTCTTTGAATGTAGAAGGGTTCTACTTAGAACTTAGCTTAAAGTGATTTGCAAGAGGACAACTAATTTCTTTAACCTTGTCCATATGAAATCTTTGAAGTACTTTCTCAATGTACTTCTCCTATGACAACCATAATTTCTTGGTGCATGTATCTAATAATACTCATGCCAAGAATTTGTTTTGTTAGTCCCAATTCTTTCATGACAAAAGACTTACTCAACTATCTTTTAAAATTGTTGATTCTAGAAATATTCTGACCAACAATCAACATATTATCCACATAGAGCAAAAGAATAATAAAATCATTATTAGAGAATTTATGCACAAAACCACAATAATCTGAAGTAGTCTTTTTATAGCCTTGCTCCCGTATAACAGACCCAAACTTCTTGTACTATTGTCTCAGTGCCTGTTTTAAGCCGTAGAGATTTTTTTTTCAATTTGCAAACATAATCTTTTTTTCCCTTTTGCTTGAAACCCTTTGGTTGCTCCATGTATATCTCTTCTTCCAAGTCATCATATAAGAAGGCTGTTTTGACATCCATTTGCTCAACCTCCAAGTCAAGACTTGCTCCTAACCCCGTCACAATACAGATGGATGTCATTTTCACAACTGGTGAAAAAATCTCATCAAAATCAACTCTTTTTCTTTGGTTGAATCCCTTAACAACCAGTCTGGCTTTGTATTATGAACTGGAACTATGTTCTTCATGCTTCACCCTGAACACTCATTTATTTTTCAAAGCTTTTTTCCCTTTGGGCAGCTTCATTAGCTCAAAAATTTTGTTCTCATGCAAGGTCTTCATCTCATCTTGCATGGTTTCAATCCATTTTTATTTGGATTTATCATTCATGGCTTCTTCATAACTCTTAGATTTTCTCCTATCAATGAAAGTTACATACTCATCTTGAGGATATGTGGTAGAAGGTCGTTTGAGTCTATCACTTCTTCTCAGTGGAATAGGAGAAGGCGCAAGTGTTGGTGATAGATAATGAACATCATCATCTCCCTCGTCTTTAGAACCAACTTCTATGGAAACATCATTTACATTAGGTGGATAAACCTGATCTTCATCTCCAACTTGTCTTGGCACTGATGTTGGAGGAATTAATTCCAAATCTAATGAATTACCATTGGAATTAGGAACATCCTTCATTTTGACAATATCTTCAATGGTCTCGTCTTCAAAATATACAGCATTATAGCTCTTGACAAGTCTCTTTTCAACCGGATCATAAAATCTATAGCCAAATTGATCTTGACTATAGCCAATAAAAATCCACTGTCTTATCTTGGCATCAATTTTGGATCTCTCATCCTTGGAGATATGAACGAATGCTTTGCAACCAAACACCCATAGATGATCAAAGGAAACATCATTTTCTGACCACACTTTATCTGAAACATCCATCTTGAGAGGAATAAAGGGTGAAAGATTCAAGACATGTATAATTGTAAGTATGACTTCACCCTAGAAATTTTTAGGCAACTTTGCATGTGAGAGTAGTCATATGACTCTCCATCAAAGTTCTGTTCATCCTCTCAACTAAGCCATTCAACTGCGGTGTCTTTGGAGGTGTCATCTAATGTCGAATACTATGCTTTTTGCAGTAAACATGAAAAGGTCCTCTGTATTCTTCACCATTGTCTATCTGAATGTACTTCAGCTTCTTCCCAGTTTATCTCTCAACTAAGGCATGGAATTCTTTGAAGAAACATATAACACCTGCTCCTTTGTCTTCAGAAGATATACCCACATCTTCCTTGAATGATCATCAATAAAAGTCACAAAGTATTGAGCACTACCAAGTGACTTTGGCATTGGTTCACACAAGTTTGAATGAATCAGATCTAAAATATTATTCATTCTGGAAGGAGAGGAACTCTTGAAAGAAACTCTATTTTGCTTTCCTGCTAGAAAATCAACACATTTCTCCTAATGTACTTCATTCATTCCGAGTAGTATCTTTTTCCTGGCTAGACTTGTCATACATTTTTTACCTATGTAACTGAGTCTCCTGTACCATAATTCAATTGCACTATCTTTCTCCATGTCATTTACTGTGTTGATGGAGAGCTTCACTTGCATTACATACAGAGTTGTATGCTTCTCACCCTTAGCCACTACTAAGGAGCCTTTTGTAAGTTTCCATTTGTCATAAATGAAGGAACTACAATATCCTTCATTTGCAAGTTTGCATACAAAGATCAAATTTAGGCAAATATCTGGAATATGCTTGACATCCTTCAAAAATAGTCTGGTTTCATTCTTTATTTTCAAGAAAACATCTCATCTGCCAACAACCTTTAACAAGTCTTCATTTCTCATTCTAACAACACCAAAACTTCTAGGTGTGTATGATGAGAAAAATTTTCTACGCTATGTAGCGTGAATTGTAGCACCACTATTAATCACCCAGTTGGTCTCGTGTGATGCAAGATTGACAAAATATTCATCATAAACGATATTGAACTCGTCTATGGTATTTGTTTGCTCATCATCACTACCATCATCTTTCACCATTGCTATCATCTTACTTCACTGCTATCGTATTTCTCGTTTCCTATTCCTTCTTAAACACTCGACAAAATTTCTTGATGTGACCCTTCCTCTTACAGTGATGGCATTCAACATTGGCATATTTGTTTGATTTTCCTCTGCTCTTGCCTCTGGGTTTATGTTCTCTGTACTATCTTTTTCCTCTGGACTCTGTGATAAGGACTTGTGTTTTTGAATCTCTCTCCCTATTATGTTTCTCATATGATAACACGGTTTCTACAATAACTTCAAACTCCATCTTGTCTTTCGCATAAATCAGAGTTGTTGTTAGATGATTATATGATGAGGGTAGTGGTGTCAGTAACATCATAGCTTTCTCTTCATCGCCGAAACTCACATTGAATCTTGCTAAGTGAGAAAGCTTGCTATTGAAATCGCTAACGTGTTGTATCATGCTCACGTTATCTTCTTTCCTCATTTGATATAGCTCCTTCCACAAATAAAATTTATTGGCAAAGTTTTTTTTGACATGTACATGTTTTCTAGAGTCTCTCACGTTTCTTTTGTAATCTTGCAATTTTTTGATTCAATATTTTGCAAAATATTGTCTGAGAGATTTAGGCGGATTGTACTGGCTGCAAGCTAGAGTCTCTCATATTTATTTTTGCAGTCTTTCAATTTTTTGATTCAATATTTTGCAAGACATTGTCTCAGAGATATAAACGGATTGTACTGGCTGCAAGCTCATCTATCTCCTCCCACTATTCCTCGGTGATAGTTGATGTCTTCTTTTCTTTCCCTAGCAATGCCTTATGAACATTCTGTTAAATGAGAATATCCTGCATCCTCTTTTGCCATAAAGAGAAATTATTATTGTCATTAAATTTCTCAATATCTACCTTCTGGCTTAACATTTTTTCACTGTGTTTCTTTTTTTGCAAATAAATACCGCCTAGACCTAAAAAAATCTTTTCTGATGTGACAGATTAGTCTATGCTGCAACCACAAAGCATACCAAGAATTTTACTAAACTAACTCTGATACCAGTTGTTGGACACAACATGTAAAAATAAAATAAATTCAATAGAATAAAATAATGATACTGGAAATTTAACATGGTTTATCCTTTAATTTGGGCTACATCCACGGAACAAACTTCGAAAAATATTTCTTATACAAATAAAATTAATGGGTACAAAATTAAAAACAATACAACAAATTGAGATAAATCCAAAATAGTGACACACTAGTGTTTCTCAAACTCACTATTTTGTCACTCCCCTTTTAGAAAAATATCCCAAATATTTTTCTAAAATATTCTCTCCCACTCTCTAACACACACAACACAATTTTTCTTCAAATGAAATTATTCGGTTGACTTTGCTTCTCTTCTTTTAGTGTGTTTCTCTAATGTAATTTTTTTTAACTATTTATAGGCAAAATTACAACTATCAAAGTAACATGTAATTAATGGAACTACACTTAATTTTTTTATTTTCTTTCCCTTCCACGTGTACGGGAGCTACGATTCCCTTCCTAAATTATTATAATAACACTCAAAATCACTAATATTTTCATCTCAAACACCTAAATGTTTTTTTTAAATCACTTCTATGAGAAGTACATCCAAACAGGCCCAGTCTCTGATTTTGGAGCAAATTGCTCTGCAATATGCTTACCTCCTTGTAGAGCAGTGAGCTACTTGTAGGAACACCCAAGAAAAGCCATGCCAACCCATTAAACTGCAAAACATAATAGGGGCTAGTTAGATGAATGATGAATCATCCACTTTTTATTTGATGTTAAAGAAAAGATTTTGCAGACAACCAAAGAAAATGCATTTACCTTGTAGTCTTCATACTTTTCGTAGAACATTTTCCACAAGAATGATCTGAATGGAGCAATTCCAGTACCAGTAGCAAGCTACAATGAAGAAGCTTATTAATACTAACTAAAAAGTATAAATATTCTACAATTATATTAGTGAGTCAAGATAATAAAGGGCTCGTTTTGTAATGTGTTATGCTTTCTGTTTTCTAGTTTCAAACTCAAGTTTTTGAATTTACTGTTGTTTGATAACTAGTTATGTTATCAAGTTTCATTTTAATTGAAAACTAGTTCTACTTTTTAGTCTAATTGGAACTTGTAGTAAAAAAAAAAAATATTCAAAACTTGTTTAGTGTTTTCAGTTTTCAAAACTTTCATGATTATGATTTCGAATCATACTCTTATACCTGCTTTTCGTAAATACCACAATTCCACACCTTTTCTGTCTTCGTTCTCAATAAAAAAGTTAAAAATTTGGAATATAAAAAGCAAAAAAATGAGTATTTGGTAGAAAAATAAAACCAAAAAACTGAACACGAAACATAATTTTACCAAATAAGTTTTCCGTATTATAAGTTATATTTTAAAAATCAGAAAACAAAACTAGTTAGAAAACAAGTTTAATGTTTTCTTTAAAAAATGAATTAAAAAATAAAAAACTAGTTTCAAACATAAGAAAACAAAAGTCGTTATAAAATGAGTATGAAGTGAATAGAGGATTGAAATGGTAATTTTGGTCTTGCTTAATATATATCATATATGCATAGAGCAAAAATATACCATGACGACAGTTGCATTGGGATCCTTGGGCATGAGCATTTCTTTTCCAACAGGTCCTGTAATTAGTACTTCAGCCCCCGGCTTCAAGTCACCTGCAAAACACAAATGTTCATAACAGAGTCCAAAGAGAGATGATATCTGCCAAATTGCCAATTCGCCCTATACTAAATACACTCTGAAAACGGATTTGTATATTAGATTTTTGATCTCTTACACAAGTAATTCGAGCAGACTCCCTTAACAAGTTCTCCTTGGTCATTTGTGTACACAAGTCTCTTCACACATAGAGAAACCTGACACAAACACAAAAGCAAAACTTGTGAACATTGCCAAGTTTGCTATAATAGAAAAAGTATGTCACTTTACTCTCGCAAATTGGACACATTAATCATAATTTTTAAAATTTGTATATTTTAGTCACTTTTCTATTGTATTTTGAACACTTTAGTTATTTTTTTTTATAATTTTGGTTTTTTTTATTGAAAAAAAATTAAAATGATTAAAATTGACGTAAAATGATTAAAGTGCCTACAAATGCAATAATAAGATGACTATAATGCATCGGTTTAAAACAAAGTGATAAATATGTCTAATTTGTGAGGGTAAAGTCACAGTATGCATAAAAAATCACAATTTGAGGGAATTAATACATTTGTGCAAACTTACAGTTTTGGAGTCTCCAAAGTCTCCCAGAGCGCTACTAGCAATGGAGTACAACCTCAGTTTATAAGGCTTTCCATTTTTGTCAATACCTTCTGGGATTATCCCAATAGACTGTCCTTCTCTGTAGGGAACCTCTCCTAAACCATATAATCATACAAGTGAGATTTTAATCCTTTTAAATACCAGTAGTTTATAAGCTAATGAGTTCAGAAGCATATACTTTCATGTACCTATAAGAGAGTATAGTTTAACATTAAGTTACACCTTTTTGGACATTATCCCAATAGATTGCCCTACAAGGATAGTTTAACACTTTTATCGTTGTAAGACCTCTCCAAAAACATACAAGGATAATTAGAAAAAAGAAAAAAAAAGAAATCAACTAATCAGTTCACAAACACAAACTTTCATGAATAAATAAGAGAGTGAGTTAACCATTTTTGGAGTTTCATAAACATAAATTTTCACGTAAGGTTTGCATAATTCGACTCATGAATACGATTATGACACAATTTTGAATGAAAATTAGTCATCAATTCTACTATACATTCAATGATATTACCAATCCATACTATTATTTAAAAAAGGGACAAAAAAAAAGCTTGACAATTTTGAAATTTGTTTAAATATGTCGATGTTTAGACATCTGGATCGACACAAAGCCCGACCCTTGTAAACCATCCTAGACTAAATCACTAGCACGAAAGATGAAGTACCCTAGTCATCCCACCAGGGATAGACCGAGCCTAATGGTTGCACGAGCCTGAGTGAAGACCGAGCCCAGTGGCAACACGAGCTTCAGTACAACATGAGTAAAACTCGACCTAGATCTCTGACATATTGTACTTTAGACCAATTATGTCCTCCTGACATGTATTTACGTGTATACATTATATAACTGACACCTGTATCCATAAATGTGCTATAAATAGATAAACCACTCATGAGGATCCACACATTCAACCCATTGTACCAACTTCTCTCTAATCTCTCTACAAAGCACTGAGTCTTAACAGTCGACAAACACAAACCTAAAAATAAAATAAAAACTTGATCAAATAAGACACTATTACCACCCCTACTTTCATAGTTTCATGTACATAAAAACGTACACCGACTCTTTCATTACTTTTGGTGTGTTTTCGAGTGTCGAACTTCCCTATTTTCTTCGACTTTTATAAATTTTCACACTTTAGACTGCAGAGTAACCACGTCCGTGTACTTCATAAGAATTGATGTAACATATAAAAGATAATAGTACAACATTTTCAAAGACCTACCAATTTTTTAACTTTTAAGACCAAATAGGAAGATAAAAGGGGATAATTAAGAATTAAAACATTTGAAAATTGTTTTATAATGTAATGAAATATGTACTAAGTAGTCACTGAAAGGATACATGTTCGAACTCATTCAAATGTGTGCGCATGTGTAATTGTTTATTCAAAAGGAGTAACCTTCTGTGGTGAAAACTATGTGGTTAGTTTCTCCAGGAGCATCATCACCAGTAATCTTTGTATTAAGAAGACAGATACCAGTGTAAGGATTTTTGGGTTTAAATGTATTAATAATCACACCCTCGTCTTGCTTCTTTGATATCTTCTCAACCTTTGTAGCAGGAGCTTCGGTGGTGACCTGGGCTCTAATGGTAACCACTCTATTCTCAACAGAAGCATCTCGGTAATGCAATGGAATCTGAAAATTACCCAGAAACGTTTTTCAAAGTGAAAGTTTGACAAGTCCTCTATTTATACTAAAAAGGGTTTGATAGTATAGTGATACTTTTATTAAAGAAAACAAATACATTTGTACCTATATTACCAAATTAATACACTAATAATCTTTCATTTAACAAAAGCTACCACTATGGTCCATTTAAAAAAAAACATAATTTAAAGAAGAACAATTTTATCTTTATTAAAATATGGTCCATTTCATTACGAAAACAACTATATCTATCCTCCACATCCACCATCCTCTTAGTCATACTCTTGATACTATCACATCCTTTTACTCACCAAACATTCTTCGCTATTCGATATAAAATAATATAAAAATGTAATTTTTATCGAAACTAAAATTAGAAAACCAATAACTCATTTGAAACATTATCTCTACTAATGATTATAATAATCATTATCTCATTTCCTTTGATATTAACCCACTTATCTTTTTTAGACCACAATATATTTGATCAAAATTACTATCACCATAGATTTGATAAAATATAATATGATGTAAAAGGATGGAAGAGTCCATTAGATTAAAGGAAATGAGTTAGTAGTAGTTAATCAAGGACAAAGATGGATACTATAATTAAGTTTTTGGTAGCCTAACCATACATATCCCATAAAAAATACAATTTTGGATTGTTCTACAATAAACAGTGAAAATTAGTTAATCGAAAAAAGAATAAAGGGATATCAAAAGTAAGAAAGAGAGGATGCAAAAAGGAGAATACACAAAATAATAAATATTTTCATAAATATAAAATTATCATTTTATAAATTAATTTTTTTAAAAAAAAAATTAGACTATTATTGTATATTTTGTTAAATAGACACTACTAATGTAATAGTTTCATAATATGAGTAGAAGTGTGTATCTTTTGTTTATTAAATATATAATAAAGTATCAAACCCTATTAAAGACTTAAGCATAAAATTAATTTAATTTCATTAAAAAAAACTAAAAAAGATAAAATATTCATTTTCGTACTTATAAAAAAATTCTACTACAAATTTGCCCAATATCAAATAGTTATTTGTAACTATACTACTAATATTTTCACGTGCCATAATGATCTAGAAAAATGAATTATTTCATCATTTTTTAAAATAATTCTATTCTATATCACAATATAAGCAGGTTGTAAAAGTACTTTTAAAATTTGTATATTTTGAATATTTTTCATTTTATATTCTCCATTAATCGCATATGTTGAAAGCATTTGCAAGAAATTGAAATTTCATAAAATCAGGACCTAAGACCATCTAAAACAAATTAACAAAAATATAATTTTTTTTAATGAAGAAATGTATCTAGACATCGCCAATTCTTTTTCATACTCTATTGAGAACAAACAACGAAAACATCAAAAGTATGACCGAATTATTGCTACCCAGTTGGGGAAAATTTTACCTTCCTGATTGAGATTCGATCGGGAGAGAGAATTGAGGTCCGGGTAGGGAGAGAGATGGATTTTGAAGATGGAAATGAAACATAAGCTGTTATTGCAGCTGCCATTGTTGTGAACTTGTGATGAAGAAGAAGTGAGAAAAAGAAAAATAGTTTATGGTATAATGAGGTTTTTAGTAAAACAAATTGAAGAGAAATGGAGGTGTGATTTTTATTTTTTTTATTTTATTTTTTTAAGGAATATTGATTGGGTGGAAGAGATTGATGGACAAGCCAAAGGCAGTGATTGATGTAAATGTGACGATAAGTGTTGTCTATAAATGTATGATTCTTAATCCATTTCACAAGCATTATGTGCAGAAAAGTAGTACATGAATTCCGTTAATTTTAAAAAATATGCCCCTTAATTTTAAAATCTTTAGAACAAGGTTTGTTATTTATTTTTAAAAAAAGTATATATAAGTTAATTCTAATTTAATTATTTCAATTTACCTATTTTCAAAACATATAAATCTCGATTGATATCATAAATACTTAGATAATTTTTTTAATATAAAGATTATTTATTTTTTATTTAAAAATCAATAATTTAATAATTTATTTATTTTTTATTTATAGTGACACACAATCTTTATATATCTAAATTATAATCAAATTAAAATAATTAATCTATAAAAAATTTATTTATATTTTAAAAATAAATAAATAATTTATAGTTTACCTTTTAAAAAATTAAAAAAATTAATATTTTTAAAAGCTAAGTAACAAAGGTGGGTACATTTTTATTATATTTATATATATTAATTAATATTTTTTTATTTTTTATAAATTTTAATTTTCAAACGTATTTTTGGGAGTGAAAGATTAAAAAAAATAACAAATTTTTGTTAGTAGGTTTATTTATTATTTATTTTCAAATTCTAATAACTTTGATTTATTTTCGTTTTACATTCTATAATAATTTAAGGTATAGTGTACATTTTAGAGTCTTTCTTAACCAATTTTAAACTATAAAAAAGATATATATTGTTAAAACTTCTTCTTAGATTCAGATTATGTTTTTATAAAAAAAAAAGTTGATGATAAATAAGGTAAAAACTATCAAACTGATTGTACTCAAACCAATATTATAGTTTAACTTAAGATAAATTTTTGAGAGTTTATAAGTTTGTTAAAGTTTTAAATTTTTTTCAAAAATTAAATAAATTCAATTTGTAAAATAAACCAATAGCTAGCCGACCTAACTGATTGTCCTAACCCTAACTAAGGAATACTAATAGTGATTTTCTAGGGATGATCTTAGTTCTTTAGTCATTTTGTTTTTGAGTTGTTTAGCTCTAGTTATTTTGTTTTAAAAATGAATAAATTTAATTTTAATTTATATTATCATATTTAAATTAAAGAAAATTATCTATATGAGAAAGTCATTCTTGGAAAGCAACTAATTATAAAAAAATTACATAAACAAATAAATTAAAAATAAATATTATATAAAATTATATTAAAATTACATAATTACAAATATATATAAATTGTATATATAAAATTTAAATGACATAAAACTTAAATATAATAAAATAAAGATCGAGCTCTATATATAATACGATATTTTTAAGATAATTTTTTTCGTTAAATACAAGTGTTAGAGAATTTTAAAATATTATCTCATAAAATATAATGATTTAAGTGTATAAACTTTATTAAAAGAAACTTTGTTAAAGATATAACTTTTCTCTTCTGCTTTTTCTGTTTTCCTTCTCTTTTCTGTTTTATTAGTACGATCTATATATTATACCCAAAAACAACCATTCAAAGGCTGATATCCAACTGAAGAGTAAAACGCTTGCTAATAAATGTAGTACTAAATCAGCAAAGCTAAACGTTTCATCATTTAAAAGTTTTAAAAGCCAAATGGGGAACGTAAAAATAAAGGTCTGAAAACGTAAAAAATAAATAAATGGAAATAAAACTTTAAAACCGTTTCAGAATTAAAAGAATTTTATTACATAAATTGTTTTAACAATATTTCACATTAATAAAAATTAACAAAATTTTTAATTACCACGTATATAATAAATATCTATAAATAACAAATTTAAGTTAAATAAATTAATCATATTAAAATTATTTTTTAAATTTAATAAATAAATAAAAAATTATGAATATATATACAAAAACCTTTAGTATATAAAATAATGTACGTTGTAATTCATTGCCTAGGACGCCTGGACCTCACCTAGGAGACCCAAATTCGAGTCACATCAATGAATTTTTTTTCTTAACTTCATCTTCAACCTTTAGTGAGTTCATTACGACTAGATTGTGACTTGATCGAAACCCCAATCGTATCTCGCGATTTCGATGATGAAATTCATCTTCTTTTTTTATCAAAATTCTCAAAATTGAATTTAGAAGTGATTTATTGTCTTAGTTTGAATAAAAAATATCATTTTAAATAAAAAGTTAATTAATACATTCTAATGAATGCAAACGAAAAATTGGAATGATTTGCTTCATGGGTTTTCACGATTCAATTCACAAAATCAATGAAAAATCAATAATAAAATTATTTATAATTTCCATATGCATTAAAACCGAGTCTTTCAAAAAACCCAATTTCAAGGTGTTCGATGAAATAAATCAAAATAGAGATCATTCTAAACTGATCAAGACAAAAGTAATATAGGCTCTGATACCAAAATGTAAGCATAAATTAATCGACCTAAGTGTGAAATAAACAAACTAAAGGGATCAAAAACAAGTAAACCAAGGATCTTACCTCCAACTATTGAAATTGTTCTTAAAACTCCAAACTGATCAAAACTGATTTGATCTCTGTGTTAGGACCTTCTAAGCTCTTAATATCATTCAAATAGATGGTATATTGCTCTGAAATTTTGTGTTGAGCTTAAGGACCATAACACCTCTTTTATAGTTGTGATTCCCATCAAAGCATTGTCATCTGTTCTCTTCAATGACAAACGGAAATGAAATTTGAAAATAGAGAACGAACGGATTAGTTACATACATTTCCTTAATTTTGTAAGTTACTAGCAATTAAGCATGTGCTTTTGACGTTAAGATATGGGTTTTCTTATATCTTTTTGAAATTATTCTAAAATAAAAAAGTATTCTAAAATTACTAGCTTTAACAATTATTTTAAATTGTATTTGATATTTTTTCATTGAAATTATACAAATACAAAAAGAAACATAAATACTTAACAATTGGAACTCTAAATAAAGACTTTAATAATATTGAATATTAATAGTTTCCCATTAATTAATTATTTATTTCTCATATTACTACTAAATTTGGGGATTTTAATTAAATGTGTGTTGGTTACACGCATACATGCAGGGGTCCATTAATTAATTATTTATTTCCTATATTACTTGCTAAATTTGGGGGAGGTGCTTCTCTAATGGTTTAAAAATGATAATACTTACTAATATGCATAACATTTTAAAAAACTAATACTTAAATCAGGATATAAAACTGAGTAAAACTTCTAAACTTATATAATAATAATATTTTGAAATATTGTCGCTAAAAGTTGAATATAAACTTATATGTTTTAATCAAAATTTATATTTATGTCATAAATATGAGTAAACACTTATGAACTCACATAAGAATTAATTATCTACTTTCAAAACGTAAAATACTTATTACTTAATAAGAAATAACTAAACTTGTGAAAAACTTAATAAACTTAAATATTACAAACACAATAGACAAGTACTAATAAAATTTGAGTAAACTTTGTCTACTCATTGTATTATATTACTATTTTTGCTCTAGTTATTTTATAAGGTATGTTGAATCATTCCTTCCTATATAATCACACTCGTGTCAGAAACAAAAAACTACACCATATCTAATCGGTATAACAAGAAGCCAAATAGTTCTATAGAAATGCTAAGACATAGACTGTTAAGAAATAACCTAATATCTTTTTTAATGCTTAGCTAGAAATTATAGTCACATTATTAACTTTGATATTCTTATGCTCATAATCCCAAATCAATAATCATTCAGTTAAATTTTTTAAACTTATAAATAAATAGATTAAAAATTCTTTAAAAATATCATTATAATAACATGATAGAAATTAGTCCTTTGGCCATAAATATGATTGAAACATATTTTGAAATCATCAAAATGAGCTTCTTCATTCAAATTCATATATCTTTGAGTGAAAAATGTTCACTTTATAATATGTAAAAACATTCAAAAATTAGACATTTCAATCTTTAAAATAAGATATAACACACTCAATTATTGCATATAAAAACCTTCCCAAAACAACCAGTTTGTTCAAAAGGTGATTTTCAATACAATCCTTATAGAATATATTCTTAGTTTAAATTTCTATAACATTGTCTAGAGAATTTGAAATGACAAATCGAAAAATATCTATAAATCTAGACATCACAAACTTTAAAACAAGATATAACTCATCCAAATAAAATCTATAATAAAACTTCAAAATTACAAAATATAAGTGAGGTTGAAACATAGCTTTCAGTTTCGATTTGTACAAAACATGCTTTAATAAAACTAGCATAATTTTATGTAAAAAAATTCCAAATTAAGTTTTGTAAAAACCCACAAAAACTAGACATCATCATTTTTCGAAAACAAAAATCACCCACTCATTATTTATCAGATAAATAGGTCAAAAATATTAAAATATCGACCAGATTCAATACTTAATTTTTAACTCATCATCCTTTAGACATACATTTAAAAAACATTCATAACTTTTTGTAGAAAATTTTAAAAGAAAAACCTTAAAATATTTCTTAAACTAGACATCTTAATAAGATATAATTTACCCAATTTCAATCATTAAAAACATTTTAAATAACAAAAATACCGAAGGGTTCGAAAAAAGTATTTCCAGTATTATCTTCAAAAATCATTATGAATAAAACATGTATATTTTTACTACACCAAATTGGATATTTGCTTCTTTTAGAGGAAAAATCACATTTTTGCATCTGTTTGCTAAAACCGATGCAAATCGTGGCATAGCATAGTTTGCATCAATTTTGAGTAAAAACCATAACAAATTTTGCATCATTTCTACGCAAAAATACATTTTCTATTTCTTAAAATACTATTTTCATTATATATCATCCCTGCATTCATATAATAATTCAACATCCAATTGAGATTTATATAGTATATGGGAATTTTAAAAACTAAGTTAAATTTTATTACTAAGTTGGAAAATAATTTACAAAATGTTTTAAATACAAAAGTAATTCACAATATTTAACATAAGAAAAATGTATATACACTTAATCTTCATCATCATCTACATCTTTATTATCAACCAAGAACGATAACATGTACTTTGATCATGTCTCACTTAGTTTATCCATAGATGTTGATATCTACATAACATTTATTTTATTCTATTGCAAATGAAAAAGAATTAATAATCAATATATAGTTAATGTTATTTGTAAAATATTATTAAAATAAAGATATGTAAATTAAAAAACTTACACGTAAATTGCAATATGTGTTGATAAATTGTGTATGATTTTATTCATGAACTTTATGATATAAAATTAGTACAATTTGACACCGACTTGATTTGCACACTATTAAAATTAAATTATGTTGATTAAATATTAAGTATATAATATAAAATATTAACAAAACTAATTAAATGTGAAATTTATAAACTTACATTCGAGTATAATCATACTAATGTTATTTTTTGACTGTTAAAACATTGACACCCCAAAGTTTATGACACTACACAATTCACATAAATATTATTAAATATGTATAGTAATTTAGTAGGTTTGGGTTTTTATATTCTATTGATAACATGAATATTTGAAACAACTGATTCAATATTTTTTTTATGAGAGAGAGAGGAAAAACCCTACTAAAAAAATCAAATAAATATAATAAGCAAAGTATATTAAGAGACTTATAGAATATTGAATAATAAATAGGAAACAATCAGAAAACCAAAACATAATAATCGAAATTCAAAACCTTAGTAATAATGTCAAAGTTTAACTATTTTATCCATCTACAATAATAAATGGGTTGATTCCATGGTTGGTAATATAAGGAAAACAATTTCTCCAAGAATTCAATCATGGGAAAAAGATACATAGGAGCAAAATATTTAAATATAAACAACTAAAAATATATTAAAGATATTCAAAAGATGCAAACTTCCAAAAGATTAAAATGAAAAGTGTACCAATGTCATCAATCTTTGTGTTATAAAATAGTAGCTTACATAATGACAAAACAAAAGCAAAAATTGGGGACTTATTGTGCATCCAGATATATTTTAAATGCATAAATATAAAAAAATTATTTAGAATATTACAATAATAATATTTAACCATAACCAAGTGATTTATAACATTATTTGTGCATAAAAATAGTGTTTGGCAAGTGATAAAGTGATAAAAAATGGGAAAATAAAATAAAAATGGATTTTTTAGGAAACTCTGTGCACAGTAGAGGAAACTTTGTAGGCAATGTCGACAACTAGGAAGGCAAGCGATGAGCTAGATTGACGACAATGGTAATAGTGTAGTAGGCAATCGTGCGTCACAGAAGGTGAGAAAATGTGAGAGCTTGGGAGAGAAAGTAGATGTAAAAAATTGGCTAGGAAATAAGTTAGGGTTTGTAATATAAACCTATTTGTGTTCATATTTGAAAACAATTGACACAATATTTTTTACATTTTGCGTCAATTCTTTCATAAAATCAATGCACTTTTTTTTATTTCAACCAA
Organism: Hippophae tibetana; assembly: GCA_037013495.1. NCBI lineage: Eukaryota > Viridiplantae > Streptophyta > Magnoliopsida > Rosales > Elaeagnaceae > Hippophae > Hippophae tibetana. Next base: position 78,060,554 of record CM072812.1, on the reverse strand, counting down.
TTATATGCCAGTTGTATAAGAAAACCAACATAAATAATAATTACTTTTACATCGGTTATTCTATACAAGCACTACAAATTTGTTTACATTTATTTTTTAATATAATTTACGTTTATTATTTGATAAAACTGACACATATATTTTCCTTAGAATCTTTGCATCAATTTTAAGTAACAATTGATGTAAAATGTAAAAAAATTGCATCAATTAATACAAAAATCGAAAAAAATGAATTTTACAAACTTTGCATTGTTTTTTCTTAAAATCGATGCAAAAGAGGTGATGAAATTAGACAGTTTTGTAGTAGTAATTGTGAAAAAAAAAACTCTGAATAACAAATTGTGAAATTCATCTTAAATTAGACATCTATATCTTTTCAATGACATATAACTCAAAACCTAATTCGAGGTGAAGGTTTCTCAAATTTCATCTCAATTTTTTTAATACAATTTTAGAAGTATAAAATCATAGTTTTAAAGATTTATGTTTTGTCCAAAAGGGAGTACTATATCTTCAAGGTAAAACATTCAAAACTTCAAAAAACTACCTTATTTCTTCATATGATCAAAACAAAGAACAAGGAAAATAAATACAAATATAGAAAAAGTAAAAACAGCTTAGATATTATCATACCAAAATCAATTCCATTAAAGTTGGAACTCTTTGATATTACTTTCATAAGCCCAAAGAGTTCTCCATTCTCTATGTACAAATGGGATGAAAGAGCCAAAATGGTTCTCTTCCTTTCAATTTCCTTTGTTGTTCTTTTCAAAAAAGCTAACTACTAAGGATAAGGATCAAAGAAAAGTACATCTGTGTCAACCTTAGAGAAAATGTCTCTTGAACTTTATTTCACAATTGAATGTGAAAAGGACATTTGTCTTCCTTATGGTCCAATATTTCAATAGGCTTAGCCAAGATTTTTTTTGCAGAGAAGCCAAGAGGAAAGGAAGATTCACCAATAAAACTAACTTTCTTCACCTTCCTTTGATGAACATTCAAGAATTCAATGGAAAAGGTACCATACTCATGTGGATATCTTAATCGGTGTCTCCAAATCAAGAAACGTTCCAATTGCCTTTAAATCATCGTTTTAAGCTACATTCTATAGATATGCAATAGACATAAGCGTCATTGACATTTGATATGTGATTCCTATATCAAACTCAAGCTATTCTCAAGCCCTTATTAGTTGAGCTTCACTACTCCACCCGAAGGTTAGGAGAACAAAGTGAACCATATATACTTTATCAAAAGTTTGAGAGTGATTGTTTAAGCCCTTATAGTTCTCTTAGAGAAATCCAATTTCATATACCTTAGTTACTAAATTCATTTGAAGTTGAGTCCCTACTTTTGCTATCATACTCCAAAACGCCCTTATGTCTTGTCTGCCAAGTCAATCACTCATAAAAAGGAAAGAAGTATGATTTCATAAACAAGTGTGGCACATGTTGAATTATAAGTATTTTTTCCTATTAAAAGTTGAAAGTTTATAAAATATGGACCTGATTAACCTAGAAGGGGATGAATAAGTTATTTTTAATTTTTATCAATTTATAATTTAATAACCTAAACAAAATGGCTAGACATGCAATACTGTGTAAAAACAAGTGCGGAAATAAAAGAATAACACATGATATTTTTAGGTGGAAACAACTTAGGCCACAACCATGAACTAGAGGAAAATGACCAGTCCACCGAACCACCTAACTTTCCACTATGAAAATAAAATGCTCAAGTACAAACTCGGTCTTATGCTACTCTCCCTAGGATATTGCCCTAATGTACTTTACTTACGAGCCCCTACTCTATTTTCACATTTTCTAATATTAGCGTGAGCGGTTTCCAGACCAACGTTCCAATAAGCTTCTTGCCAATCAGATACGTTCCCAAAGTAACTATAAAAAGGTTAGCACAAAACACAAGTGCCCGTATGTGTTCTAGAGCGGATTTAACAATGAATAATCGTAACTAGATGATTCAAAATATATATCATTTAAATCAAATCAACTAGAAAATTCTAGAGCAAAAAGATTAAGTACAAATTCAATAAAAATAACTTCCTTAAAATTTAATACTCAAATCAAATAATCATGATTACACATAAAATTATTTAATCTAAATATCTAATCCAAAAAAATTAAATTAATAAAGAAATCAATATATATTAATTACCTTCCTTTTCAACTTACCAATTAAATTTCAAGATATATTATTTACTTTCAATATGCTTTCTCCAGTAACCAGAATGCCTTTGGTAGTTTGTGATATTCCAAAATATTATGAAATGCCTCGATTGCTTGAACAATTAAAATAATAGCACTTCCTTTTCAACTTTTTTCTTTCGCAATTTTTTTTTCTTTGGCTGATGTAGAGTTCTTTTTCCGATGGCTTTTTATTTTTTTTCTTTAGCACCACAAACTAATTAACCCTAATATGTCTATATATATAGATAATAATAATGCTTAATGATATTAAGGTTAGGTTAAATGTGTTTTGGTCTTAACTTTTCAAAGCCCATTAAAAATAAAAACTTAATATTATCTTAAGATATATTATAAAAATATTTAATTAATAATTTTATAAATTAATTAAAGTTTGAATAAATATTTTAACATAAAATATAATTTCAGATTTATGAAAATGTGTTATTAAATGCATGAATGCAATCATTTGTGTCGTAGTTATAAAAAACATACCTGAAGTACGAATATCTAGAACTTGAACATTTGTTCGGCTTTTCTTGATAAACTTGATAAGAGACCTAAAAACAAATTTATAAGTAAATATTTTGTCCAAAAAAATAGCCAACACTCATAGTACTTACAAACTCCCCCTTTGGCATTTTCGTGTGGCAAAACCTCTCACTTACTACATGACACTTATAAAAATTAGATAAAAATACAATGAGGTCCCAGACTCCATAGTGGAACTATCCTTTGGTCCGATGAATCCATCTTCGCTGCAACTTGACAAGCCTGTAAGTAACTGAAATGACATTGACAGAGAATATGATAACTTGGCATGAAAGCCTCATTGTACATTAGTTCTGTTTATATAAAAATAAGCGAAATGTAAAGAATAATCATGTAGTATGCATTTATATCAATCAAGCCTAATTAAATATATTCTCCCCTTATATACATAACAAAATAAAAACATGGAAGTAAAACACATTATTTCTCTCCCCCTTTTTGACATACGAGAAGGACAAAGTATTAGACAAAGCAATGAAGCTAAACTCCTCCTAAAGATATAGAAATGTAAAAGTAAAGTAATACATAAATGCAATATGCTTTAAACTCCCTCTAAGTTCTATGACTCTCTAACTTAGAAACAAATTAAAAAGGTAATAAATAAAAATCTGATTTTTTTTTTGTAATTTTCATAACTAGCCGCATAAGGTATTAAACTCATTTAATTACAAACAAGCACACAACCAATTGAGAACTTATCATTATTTAACTCCAATTTTGATTATTTATCATATAAATAAATAAGTAGAATAGAATAGGTGCACACACACATTTCGCACATATAATGACATATTGACATTTACTTAAAGTAGTATATATGTTTAAACTCCACAAATATGTGAATTAATTCATTTATGACCTCTCAAGAAAGACTCAGGAGAAAAAATTATCACCTATCATGTAAAACTATAATCGAGTCTTCAATCTTACAAAATAAAGTATATCCACTAACAGAGGACTTTTTTTTTGTATTTTTTTAATACATATGAGGTAAATGATATATATATATTTAACCTCTTTTGGCTATTTCTTTTTGTGCATTCAATGTACAAGATTTATATGTAATCGCTTTTTGCATAATCTTTCATTTTTTTGCATGAGCCATAAACCTAGCATGATGACTTTCACACTAGTTGTGAGGTAGCCCTCTCTGCTCACTACGGTAGCTTCACACATCACAGTAGGTATCCCTCTTAATACTAGGTGCCTCCATGAGATAAAGTTTTTGAAAGAAAAAAATATAACTCAACGCAATTTTACAGTCAAGATTAGTTGAAGTCCTAGAATCTTTCAAAAAAATCCATAAACTTCAAGCATAACATATATGTGTGTTCGTGAGTGCGTGAATAAGTTCATGTCAACATCGATCATCACATGTACAAGAATATGTGTGTACGTAAGCCAAAATTGTAAAATAATTTATTCAATAAATATCAAAATGAGTTGAGTTACTAAAAATGAGATTATGTGTATGTAAGTATTAAATAAGTCGAATATTGTGTTGGCCAAACAAGGATGCTATTTGTTTTTTGGTAATAAAATTTGAAATTCAATTTGAGGGAGAAATTCCCAAGGCACTTCTGAGATACTTAAATCTTTGAGTGTCTATGGCTTTAATGAATATATCAGCTAATTGTCTCTCAGTAGGTACAAACTCAAGTATCACTATTTTCTCTTCAACTAATTCTCGAATAAAGTGATGCCTAATGTCAATGTGCTTAGTTCTAGAATGTTGAACCGGGTTATTAGAAATACATATAGCACTAGAGTTATCACAATATAAGGGCATCATACCTTGTTATTGACCGTAGTCCTTGAGCATGTTTCTCATCCAAAGCATTTGTGTGCAAGAGCTTCCTGCATCAATGTATTCCGCTTCAGCTGTAGAAAATGAGATAGAGTTCTGCTTTTTACTGTGCCATAATACTAAGTTGTTTCCAATGTAGAAACAACCACCTGATGTGCTCTTCCTATCATCCTGGTTGTCTGCCCAATCGACATCTGTAAAATCACTTACTTCACAAGTAGTGTCAGTAGTAAAATATAAACCATAATTACTTGCTCATGAGATATACCTGATGATTCTCTTTACATTTTCTAAGTGTGATTCCTTAGGGTCGGCTTGATAACGGGCACACACACCAACACTGAAACATATGTCAGGTCTACTTGCAGTGAGGTAAAGTAAACTACCTATCATACTCCTATAAAGGGTTTGATCAACACTTTTACTTTGAGTGTCCTTTGTAATTTTTGTGCTGGTATCTAAAGGAGTCTGTAATGACTTGCTAGTTTCAAGACCAAACCTTTTAACAAGGTTACATGCATACTTTGTTTGAGAAATAAATATATTATCACGAGATTGTTTAATTTACAAACCAAGGAAGAAGGTCATTTCACCTACCATGGACATTTCAAATTCAATTTTCATAACATGCACAAAATCATCCACTAGTGTACTAGATGTGGATCCAAAAACTATGTCATCCACATAAATTTGAGCAATTAAGATCTCGTCACTACTTCTTTTAATGAATAAAGTCTTATCAACTCCCCCTCAAATAAATCCCTTGTTCAAAAGATAGTTGGTAAGTCTCTCATACCATGCTCGTGGAGTTTGTTTCAAACCATAAAGAGCCTTTTTGAGTTTGTAAACATGATTTGGAAATTTCGGATCAACAAATCCTTTTGGTTGTTCCACGTACACCTCCTCATTCAAAAATCCATTCAAAAAGGCAGACTTAACATCCATTTGATATAGTTTGAACTTAAAATGACAGGAAATGACAAGTAAAATCCTAATTGACTCTAGTCTAGCGACAGGTGAAAATGTTTCATCAAAGTCAACTCCTTCTACTTGTGTGTAGCCTTGAGCTACCAACCTAGCCTTATTCCTAACAATAATGTCATGCTCATCAGATTTATTTTTGAACACCCATTTTATTCCAATAACATTTTTGTTTTAAGGCTTAGGTACTAATACCCACACATGATTTCTTTCAAATTGAGCTAACTCATCCTGCATGGCATTTATCCAAAATTCATCCCTAAGGGCTTCATTCACATTTTTTGGTTCAAATTGAGAAATATAGCATAAATGAGTTACTTCACTTATTTGTCTTCTTCTTGTTACCATGCTTACATTAGGATCTCCAATTATATTCTTAATAGGATGATTTTTTGAAGTTCGAGTTGGATTTATCATTGATGAGGTTGATGTTTCTTCCTTCTTTTGTTCACTTTTCTTCAACTCCTCTTCTTTTATTCCAATTGTGTCACTGGTCATTGTTAATTGAGGTGTTGTAAAATTTTCTTCATTTCTAACTTCTTCACTTGTAATCTGCTTACCTTCATCATCTATAACGACATTTATGGATTCCATAACTGCATTAGTTCTACAGTTGAAGACTCTGTAGGCTCTACTATTTAGGGAATAACCAAGAAATATACCTTCATCACTTCTTGAATCAAACTTACCCAACTGTTCTTGATCTCGAAGTATATAGCATTTATTTCCAAAAACATGCATGAATTTTATATTTGGTTTTTTACCTCTCCATATCTCATAGGGAGTTTGGTTTGTACATGGGCGAAGATATACACGATTTATAATGTGACATGCAGTGTTTATAGCTTCAGCCCAAAAATTTTGGAGACTCCTTTGGCATGCATCATTACTCTTGCCATCTCTTGAAGTATCCTATTTTTTCTTTCAACTACTCCATTTGTTGAGGTGTGATAAGAGTAGAGAATTCATGAAAGATACCATGTTCTTTGCAAAAGTCAACATACTTGGTATTTTCAAACTCTTTTCCATGGTCTGTTCTCAGTCTCTTGATGGTTACTATTTTGTCACCTGCTTCAACTTACACTCTTGTACAATATGAGATGAAGAACTCAAAAGCATCTGACTTGTCTCTAAGAAAGTATACCCACGTGTAGTGAGAAAAGTCATCTACTACAACTATAATATATACTTTATGTTCTCATAGTACCCATAAGGTCAATATGTATCAATTCTAATACTCTATTTGTATTTATACTCTTGATCTTCTTATGTGCAATCCTAGTTTGTTTACCCAATTGACATGGTCCACATACAGGTATTTCAATTTTTAAGAGGATAGGTAAACCACACACAGTCTCAGTTTTACTTAATCTAACCAAATCTTTAAAATTCATATGACCTAGCTTTTCATGCCATAAGGTAGTTGAGTCATTGATAGCTAGGTTACATGTTACTATGGATGATGTATCAATACAATAACAATTGTCATGTGATCTAATCCCCTTAATCATACATTCACCCTTTTGATCTGTTACAATACATTGATTGTTTGTAAATTTCACATTAAAATTACTATCACATATTTGACTTATGCTAATCAAGTTTGCCTCAAGTCCTTCCACATATAAAACTTCATCAAGTTTAGGGATACCCTCTATTTGAATAGAGCCTTTTCCAATAATTTTAGATGTTTGACCATCCCCAAAGGTAATTGTCCCTTCATTGTATTCCTTAAAGGTTTTAAACAAAGAACGATTCTCCGTCATATGTCTAGAGCATCCACTATCAAAATACCAAGCGGTATTTGATTTAGCTTTAAGCGCTATATGGGCCACAAAGTAGTACAATTCAGATTTCTTAACCCATCTTTTTTTAATTTTGGACATTTGAGTTACCAGTTTCTTATGTTCCTCTTTTTGTGTAGTTCTTGTAGTAAAAGCTTTACGTTTTGAAATTTTTTGAGGTTCCTTAGAAAAATTTGTACTCTTGATAGAATCATAAGCATAAAGAAATTTACACTTAGGTCTAATATATCCTTTCCTACCACAATGATGACAGATGGGAACAAACTGAATTTTCTTAGAATGATAAGGTGCAGAAACTACCTTCCCTGCCGGAGCAATAATGGGTTTTACAAATTGAGTTTTGGATGATGAAGGTGTTGATTGTTCATCTATGTATCCAAGACCTCTCTTATCTCCATGTGGTTTTTCATAGTCTAGGACTTTGGTTAATTTTTCAACACCAATGGTCAAATTCTTCATCGTTGCTTTAACAATACTAAGTTCTTACCTAAGATTTTTGTTTTCCTCAATGGTTTATGCAAGTTGCATATTCAAAGAATTAATATGATCAGACAATTCCTTTTTATCTTTCTCTAGGCTATAGGAATTTTTTTTGTAAACATTGATGATATCATTAAGTTTAGTTACTTCCACAAGAAATTTATCTCTCTTCCCTGACACTTAGACAATCCATGAATAATTCCTCATAATTTGATACATTAAACTTAGACAGTAAGAGAGAAGAGTTTTCTTCCTCATTCTCTTCATCCGAGCTAAGGTCAGAGTCATTGTGATGTGCTTTGACAGTTACGGTGAATGCACAATAATTAGTGTCATCATTCTCTGAGTTACTAGCATTGTCCTGCTCACTTTCTGTGTCACTGAGTGTAGCATTAAAGGCTTTTCCAAATTTATTTTTATTGTTAGCACAATCTATAGAAATATGACCACATCCCCCATAAGTAGGCTTACTTTTCTTACCATCAAGGCTAGGAGACTTGATTTCCCTTGACTTTTGGTCATTCGAACGACTGGATTGTCTCTTATTGGAATGATTATTTTGTTGACCCTTCTTCTTCATGAACTTTTGAAATTTCCGTGCTAACAAGACTAGTGACTCATCATTCATATCATTATCACTATCAGAGATGTCCTTTTTGGAGCTTTTGAATGCCATATCCTTATTTTTCTTGGGTGGATCAAGAGAAATCTCATAGGTTTGGATTGACCCGACAAGTTCATCAATTTTTAATGTGTCTACATTCTTGCTTTCCTCTATCGCTGTAACTTTCATCTTATAGTCTACTTTTAAAGAGCTTAGGAGTTTGCGCACTTGTATAGGTTGTGGAATTTTCTCACCAAGGTTAGAACAAGCATTAGTGATATCACAAAAGCGAGCATAGAATTGACCAAAAGTTTCGTTGTTGCTCATTTTAATAGAATCAAACTCAGATGTTAGCAATCTCAATTTTGTTTTTTTTACTTGGGAAGTTCCTTCATGAGCAAGAGCAAGTGCATTCCATGCATCTTTAGCAGTCTCACAGTCAGAGATGCGACGGAACTCATCCATCGACACGGCAACAAATATTATGCTTAGACCTTTTTGGTTTGCCCCACTAAGGGTGCGTTCTTCAGTGGTCCAGTCTCTTCTTGGCTTTATGATTGTTACACCATCTTTCGTTACCGAAGGTGATTCCCAACCATCAAGAATAGCATGCGAGCCTTCCAGTAAGGGTAATTGAACCCATCAAAGAGTGGAGGTCTAATAGATGACCCACCTTCTTTCATTTGGTCCATAAGTAAATATGTGTGTCCCTGAGGATCAATCTCACTAAGTGTGTCTAGTGTCGGCTCTGATACCAATTGAAAGTTTATATAATAGGTTATTTTTAATTTTTATCAATTTATAATTTAATAACCTAAACAAAACGGCTAGGCATGCAATAGTGTGTAAAAACAAGTGCGGAAATAAAAGATTAACACACGATATTTTTAGGTGAAAACAACTTAGGCCACAACCATGACCTAAGAGGAAAACCATCGATCCACCGGACCACCTAACTTTCCACTATGAAAATCAAATGTTCAAGTAAAAACTTGGTCTTATGCTACCCCCCTAGGATACTACCTCAATGTACTTTACTTACGATCCCCTACTCTATTTTCACAGTTTCCAATATTAGCGTGAGCGGTTTCCAGACCAACGTTCCAATAAGCTTCCCGCCAATCAGATACGTTCCTGAAGTAATTGCAAAAAGGTAAGCACAAAACACAAGTGCCCGTGTGTGTTCTAGAGCGGATTTAATAATGAATAATCGTAACTAGATGATTCAAAATATATATCATTTAAATCAAATCAACTAGAAAATTCTAGAACAAAAAGATTAAGTACAGATTTAATAAAAATAACTTCCTTAAAATTTAATACTCAAATAAAAGAATCATGATTACACATAAAATTATTTAATCTAAATATCTAATCCAAAAGAATTAAATTAATTAAGAAAATCAGTATATATTAATTACCTTACTTTTCAACTCACTGCATAAATTTCAAGATATATTATTTACTTTCAATATACTTTCTCCAATTACTTTCTCCAGTAACCGGAAAACCTTTGGTAGTTTGTGATATTCCAAAGTATTATGAAAAGCCTCGATTGCTTGAACAATTAAAATAATAGCACTTCCTTTTCAAATTTTTTCTTTCGCAGTTTTTTTTCTTTGGCTAATGTAGAGTCCTTTTTCCGGCGGCTCTTTTTTTTCTTTAGCACCACAAACTAATGAACCCTAATATATCTATATATATATAGATAATAATAATGCTTAATGATATTAGGGTTAGTTTAAATGTGTTTTGGTCTTAACTTTTCAAAGCCCATTAAAAACAAAAACTTAATATTATCTTAAGATATATTATAAAAATATTTAATTAATAATTTCATAAATTAATTAAAATTTGAATAAATATTTTAACATAAAATATAATTTCAGATTTATGAAAATGTGTTATTAAATGCATGAATGCAATCCTATGTGTCGTAGTTATAAAAAAACATACCTGAAGTACGAATATCTGAAACTTAAACATTTGTTCGACTTTTCTTGATAAACTTGATAGGAGGCCTAAAAACAAATTTATAAGTAAATATTTTGTCCATGAAAATAGTCAACACTCATAGTCCTTACAAAAATAATACCTTAAAAGTGGATTAATTGTTTCTTTGCTAGCGAGCGAGATTCCTAAGTGAATGTGCTATTCGAAAGTTCTTCTTCTTTGTACTTCAAGTAAAGTAGAAAAGAAGAAGTAATTCACTGTTATTATGTAACACAACAATCCTTCCTATGACAGAAAAGGTAGGAATTGGTACTAGCAGATTGAACCTAGAACGTCCTACTGCTTTGACTCACTCCCCTTGGCATAGTATAAGTATAAGTAAAATGGGTAGACTAAAATTGATCTATCTTCTATGTTCTTTCCTCCCTTGATCTCCTAATAAGCATTAAACACTTTTTATATCTGAGAATGTCTATCTTTACTTCATTCACTTCCTAACTTAGCTTGACTCCACTTCTTCTATAATAGACCAATCTTGAACTAGCGGTGATCGAATTTAATAAAACACTGTTTGGTGAAGCTTTCTTGATCTACTATACTACTAATAGGAGAATAAGTTCATTTCTATCTCTATATTCTTAGATAATAAGATCTTTTACTCAAAGAAATAAGAAAGACTAGTTGGCAACTATTCATGATCTTCGGGAGCTACCTATATGTTTAAATCATCAATGTAAATGCTTACAATTAACATCTTACTATCTGCATTCCTTTTGGTGAACAATCTCTTCTCATTTGGGCATCTTTCAAAGCATGAATCAATGAAATAAGCTTCTATGTGACTAAACTAAGCTCGTGGGGCTTGTTTTAGTCCATATAGAGCTTTGTGTAGATTGTAAACCTTGTCCTCATTGCCTTTCTTCACATACCCCTTTGGTTATTCCGTATACACGTCCTCACTGAACTCACCATCCAAAAGTGTGACTTTATATCCAGTTGATATATTTTCCAATTCCTTTGTGCTATGAGAGCCACATCCTTACTGTGTCCATCCTTGTTGCTGGAGCAAACACTTTAGTATAATGAATTCCATGCTATTGAGAAAACCCTTTTGCCACCAACTTAGCTTTGTACTTGTTTACTTTTTTGAGCTCATTTAATTTTGTTTTGTAAATCTACTTAACCCCAATTTTCTTGCATCCTTATGGTAAATAAGTAAGCTCCCAAGTCTGACTTTTCTCAATTAAGTTAATCTCTGAATCCATTGCTCTCTTCCATTTCAAACTTACTATAACATCTTCATAAATTTTAGGATCTCCAACTTGAGTTAGGACCATATTGATTTCATTTTCTTCCTCAAATAGTCCTTCCCTACTAACATAATCTTCCATCCATATCAGGTTTTGTTTGATTCTGTTACTCCTTATGTTAGACCCTGCTCATTCCCTATAGTTTGATCTTGACTACTCTTCTATGCTTCTTCACTTTCTCCACCAATCACACCTTCAAAGTTATCTATTTCTGCCTCTTTATCCAGGTTACCATCAATGTCACCCCGCTCAATATCATGTAGCATTTGTTCCTCTGAACTTGTATCCCAATTCTAGTGCTTTTCTTCCTCAAAAACTACATCTCTACTGACTACTATTTTTCTTCTAATTGGATCATATAGTCTATAGCCTTTAGACTCCTCATTGAAACCCAACAGTACATAAGGAAAACTCTTATCCTCTGTGTCTCTAAAACTTCTGCTCATGTACTATGAGTGAGATTTGTAATTCATTGACTGTGAGAGAGTCAATATCTTTAGACTCTTAAATGGAGCAAACTATGAAATCGAACTTCGTAGTTAACTATCGCAAAATCTTCTCAACAACCTTCGTATCTTGCATAGCTTCTCTATATACCTGCATCTTGTTTGCTACTATCATAACCCTAGAGAAGTAATCGTTCACTCCTTCATCGATCTTCATCTCAAGAGACCTCTTGACCCTTGCATTCCCTTCAAACGTTTTCTTCATAGAATCCCAAATTTCCTTGGCAGTGTTCTTGTTGAGGATGGTGTCGAGAAATATATGATCAATGGCATAAAAGAGATAGTTTTTCACTTTCAAATCATTTAGTTTATGCTCCTCACCCTATTTACGCTGAGTTTCTATAGGTTGTGCTCTCTCTGTCACCACCGTAGAAAAATTTCTAGATTCAGATGTTTGTGCTACTTCATCTGTTAGAATTCCATGCTCGATGATGCCCCAAAACTCCTTAGATCGAAAAAAAATTTCTATGAGCATAACCTATTGATCGTAATGGCCATCGAACCATGGAATTGCTGCCGATAAGAAATTCCCTTCTGCTATCCTCTCTGATTTTTCAATCGTGCATATATTCTTTCTCTTTATTTAGGACACTATGGTTCCTAACCCTCATAATTAGTCCCCTCTATATAGCTCTAATACCAATTTTTTAATAACTAGAAATTAGATTCGAAAACTTGTTTTATTGAAACATCGATTGGGCTTAACACTACTACAAAAAGGGACATCAAAGTCGGTTAAAAACCGACTTTAAATGAAATGATTTAAAATTTAAAGTCGGTTCAACGCATGAATCAACTTTAATTTTTTTTAAATTTACTTATTTTCTATTATACTCAAATAAAAACCTGTATTCGAGTAGAAAAAAAACCATTCCCATTAGATAGCCTTTATCACTTCGCACGAATAGAGGATCTCAAATCTTATACAATAGTATATGACTTCTTAGCAATCTCTGTTATCACACCAACCTCAACTCTCTATTCTATTACACGACAACTTCTTTTGTACCATGAATGGAGAGCTTTTTATAGTATATAAATCATATTAAGACAACTATACTCTTATACATACTCAAGCAAACCACCAATGAGTAAAGACTTGAAGCATTGTATGAATTTTATTGCAAAAATTATTCTCTAAAAGTAAAGTATTTGAGTATTACTTATACGATGTAGTTGAATAAATTTGATAATAAATATTTTTAACAAAATAATTTATATTTAAATAATATATTATTTCTTTTGCAAAGTTTCTTGCATATTAAAATTATTTTTAAATAATTTAACTCAAAAATTTTGCCCAACCCAGTCTATATCGACTCTCCTTAAGGCTTATGCATTGGTGTATTTTGTTAATTCGTTTTATTATTGGTTCATTAAAATAAAAAAATAATTTGTTTTTTAACGATATAAACTTTCATAATACCCAATAGAACATACACAATTGAAAAAAAAAAAAAATTGTCGAGGAGGTGAATATTTGTCCATTTTCAGCGCAGTTGGTCCTACCAGCTTCAGGTATGGATTCGTGTCTCTTGGAGTCATATCCTTAATTTCGTTATTTTTTTTTTCTTCCCTATTTTGATGTTTCAAATTATTAATTTTCCCTTTTTTTCCAAAAAATATCATTAATTTTTTATTTGATGCCGTTTCCAGAACATATCAGAGAACCTTTGAAGTTACACGTTTCGAATTTAATCTCGTTTTCATTGTGTTATAATCTTGTGTGATCATCATGTGCGTGATTTATTCAAAATAATTTAATTTAAAGATTGTAGATTGATTCCTAATTAGGTTATTAAGGCGTTGAAGTTTTCCACAACGTTCTGAATTAGCTACAAAATTGAATGGCCACAGCGGCTTGTAAGCGGCTAGGGTTTTCAGGAATCAATTCAGGGATTAGATTATCCAGATTTGGACGATCTGGTGCCTCCAATTTGCTTTCTCCAACATCTTGGTTTTGGCATTTGGACTACAGATTAAATTCTGAGCTCGTGAAATCCGATTTAAAGCAGTTGTTTCTTGTGGACACGTTAGCTTTGGTAATTCCCAAGTTGCCTTTTCTTCAATTTATTTATTAATTTTTTTTTTTATGTTTCCACAAGCCATTTTATTGTTAATTGTTTCTCTTTGACTATGAAACCTTGTTGAAACTGGGATGAAATTGGAAAGACCAGTTTACTATCAATGGCGGATGATTTTAATTCAAGAGGGAGGGACCATGTAAACAATAAAACATAGTATTACTTGCTATTCATTTACTATTTGTTTCTTATTGAAAAAAGATTGTGTATCTCATTTGAGTATAAATATGTTCAAATTATTAAGTTTATAATTTGTTTTTGAGTGATAGTATCTCATTCAAGTATAAATATGTTCAAATTATTAAGTTTGTAATGTGCTTTTGGGTGATAAAAGCTTGAATCTGAAAATTTAGATAGGGCTTAGAACTATTTTACACATGTAATTTGTTTATAATTTTATAAATATTACATTTAAAATTTTTATTATCGAGAGTTGAGAGGTGCCAATGCACCTCCTAGCCGCATCTACATCTGCTGTTGTCTATTACGATATTTTGCATTATCTCTAGGTTAGGAGATTAGAAAGGGAAGGTGTGCCAACAAAGCAAGCTGAGGCAATAACAAATACTATAACGGAAGTGTTGAATGATAGCCTAGAAAATGTGTCTAAATCATTTGTTTCGAAGGAAGATATGCAAGCAGAAATACAGAAACTGAAGGGAGAGTTGCAGCAAGTAAGATTTCACTCTCCATTAACGTGTTCTATGTCATCCATGTTAAATTGAAGGGCGTACCAAAGTTACTATTTTTTTCCTATCTAAAGTTTTAAAGTTTTCATGTGGTTGTATGTTTAATTTTTGTAGACTGAAATGCTGCAAGAGTCCAATTTGTCAAAATTCAAATCCGAAGTTCAAATCTCACAGGTAGTGACCACTAGTAATCTATAGTATTTGATTACATCACAAGTAGTTATGACAACTTTATTTTCTTCTTGATATACCTAAATGGGATATGTCTTGATTTCCACCATGATGTTTGACTCCATTACGAGGTTACTAATTGCATTTTGCTAATGAAAGAAAAATAGAATATTGGCTCTGAAGCACCTTGAAAATAAGCTTTTGGTAACTGTTCATTAATGATAAACCCTGTTCACATATACGTTTTGGAATGACTTATGATCTATGGTTTATGATTGATAGGAGTGATTTTCTTTTTAGAGTGGGGCTATGGCCGTGAAAATGCAACTCTTATCATTGGTTACCTCCATTCATCTTATTTAAGAAATGTCTACCACTGGTTTCATCTAATTGTTTATTCGTCCACCCTTTTTGGTTGATGTTGATGCATGGTTTCATGTACCTCTGCTTGTGGATTATGAAGCTGAAATTTTAAGTTGCAATTCTTTGTTTTCTGATTTAGGCCATCTTTGGATCGTTTGAGCCTTTTTATCTACCTTCACATGCTTTATCCGTAGTATACCCCTTTTGAGCTTCAAATTTGATATATATATTTTTATCTCATTTCAAAAGCCTACTAAAAAATATATATATGTGTAGTAGATATATCTATTTTTCTTATTTCACTAACATGTGACAATTGTTAGTATTTTAAGATATATCGAAAAAAATAAGAGGATACTAAAAAAAATAGGTAAAAAAAAACGAAAAAAAAGAAAAAAAATGATTATTGTATGTGATGTTAAATCCCAAATTGGGAAGTGTATATTGTGATGATAGAAGGTATCTTGTTTCAATCCTAAAATGATGTGTTTAGGAAAAGTTTTGAGCTAAATATTATCCTTTATCCTACCTTTACCTAAGTCATACATTACAAGCTTAATAAAATCCTATTGATTTGTGTTGTGTTTGTCTACATTAGTGGAGAGAGAAAAGAAAAATAAACTTATGAGATTTGTGATTTCTTTAAAAATTAATTGTGTTTTTATTTGTATAAACTAATCCGGATTACATGTGATGAAATATGAAAAGACTTCACACACACACTAAAATTCATTGTGAAAATGTAATATATTTTTAAATTGATTTTGATGCTTAGATAAAATTCTTTTATTTCTTTGAGTTATGTTATTTGAAATGATTAAAAAAATATTTTGAAAATCACTATTTTAAATGCAGTTATCTTTGTTTTATTTATTTCCTTTTGCTCGAGTATTAGCAAAAACTTAAGTTTGGAGGTGTGATAACTGTATTTTATATAGTTATTTTCATCTATTTTATTAATTATAATTGCTAGTTTCTTGACATTTTTAGTTAATTTTAGTTAAATAAATTAATATGTATTGTTTATTTGTTAAGGAATATATTTTTAAGAAAATTAAAGAATTTGAATAGAAAACGTACTTAATTGAAAATTTATATCTGAAAATATAATTTAAAATGAAAGAGTTTTTAATTGCAATTAATAAAAGTTTAAAATATAATTTGAATTAAAATCGGACTTAATTTTAATTATTAAAAGTTTAAAATTTAATTTAAATTAGAAAATGGCTTAATTGTAATTAAAGAAAGTTTAAAATGTAATTTAAATTAAATTGGAGGGTTAAAATGCAATTAAAAAAATTTATTTTTCTACGCAGGAGAAGAGAAGTCCACGCGCCATCATCCACGCGCACTATGTGAACCGTCAGATCAGAAAATCAACCGTTAGGATGAGCGCGTGTCTTTCAAACCCGACCAAAGCGAGTGTAAGCAGGTTTTCTGGATCACGCGGCTCGGTGGGACGAGTGGGACCCATCTGCTGCGTAGGCCGGCGTGCAGGGTGGGAACCACGTGCCTTTATGCGTATATCAAAGCCTCGATTTCCTGCAGTCGAATCACATGCGCCCGTTTGTACAACCAATTGTAAGCTACCACGTCTCCCACTATTCCTTGCAGCCAATCATGTGCTGACACGTGGCAAGTTTCGGTAAAACGCAAAATCACGCACGCGTTCCAGCAGTTGTTCCCCACGTTTCTCGCGCCCTTTATCCCGTGCGAAAATATTGCGTGCGTCTGTTCTTGATATCTAATGAAATGCTACCACATGTCTGTATTAATTCTTCAGCCAATCAGATTCCGACACCTGGCACCCGGATTGAATAAAAAAAATCAGCAACGGTGCCCTCTGTTTCATGTCTTCCACGCGTACATTAAAATAACAAATTCGATATTCTTTTTCGTATGCGTGGCTACGTATTTTAAGAAAAATGTCTAACACGCGTGTGTTTTTATTTTCGATGTAAATGTCTCCCGCGTATCTAAAAAATTTATTATTTTAGATGTATTTTTTAGCTATAATAAATCCCCTATTTATAGCTAAAAAAATACATCTAAAGTAATACATTTTTTAGATACGCGGGAGACATTTACATCGAAAATAAAAACACACGCGTGTTAGACATTTTTCTTAAAGTACGTAGCCACGTGTACGAAAAAGAATATCGAATTTGTTATTTTAATGTACGCGTGGAAGACATGAAACAGAGGGCACCGTTGCTGATTTTTTTTATTCAATCCGGGTGCCAGGTGTCTGGATCTGATTGGTTGAAGAATTAATACAGACACGTGGTAGCATTTCATTGGATATCAAGAACGGGCGTATGCAGAATTGTCGCACGGGATAAGGGGCGTGAGAAACATGGGGAACAGCTGTTGGAACGCGTGCATGATTCTGCGTTTTCGCGTTTCACCGAAATTTGTCACGGGTCAGCACATGATTGGCTGAAGGAATGGTGGGACACGTGGCAACTTACAATTGGTTGTACAAACGGGCGCATGTGATTCGGCTGCAGGAAATCGAGGCTTTGGTAGACGCGTAAAGGCACATGGGTCCCACCCTGCACGACGGCCTGCGCAGAAAGTGGGTCCCACCGAGCCGCGTGATCCAGAAAACCTGCTTACACTCGCTTTGGTCGGGTTTGAAAGACACGCGCTCATCCTAACGGTTGCTTTTCTGATATGACGGTTCACATGGCGCGCGTGGAGTTCTCTTCTCCTGCGTAGAAAAATAATTTTTTTTAATTGCATTTTAACCCTCCAATTTAATTTAAATTACAATTAAGCCAATTTTCTAATTTAAATTTTAAACTTTTAATAATTAAAATTAAGTGCGATTTTAATTCAAATTATATTTTAAACTTTTATTAATTGCAATTAAAAACTCTTTCATTTTAAATTATATTTTCGGATATAAATTTTCAATTAAATTCGTTTTCGATTCAAATTCTTTAATTTTCTTAAAAATATATTCTTTAACAAATAAACAGTACATATTAATTTATTCAACTAAAAATGTCAAGAAATTAGCAATTATAATTAATAAAATAGATGAAAATAACTATATAAAATACAGTTATCATGACGTTTGAATTTGTATGCATTCAATTTTTTAAAAATTATTTTCGCTTGATTTTGGCATGAGAAATCCATGTTTTTCATCTCATTTGAATTTGTCGTAGCTTTGAAGTTAGGTATTATTTCTTAGTTTTGTACCTTTGAAAAGGTTTGTGCTTTTGGTGAGATTATGGGTGCAATTAATAAGGTTGGGTGAGGTTCATTAGCAAGATGTCAGCCTAGAAGCTCAGGGGTTTTTTTTACCTGTAATATTGTGTCTGACTTCTAAATGGTAAAGGTGATTCCTCACTTAAGGTGTCAATTAAATTCAGTTTTATCAATATTACAGAGTTCAATTGCAACGGAATGGAAAGTTTGATTAATCTGGTCTAAACAAGTTTTTTTTTTTTTTTTAAATTTGTTTCAATGTTTGTAATCTCTATATGCTTTTAAAGGTTCACACAGGTTTATCTGATAAAAACTTTTCTCATTGAACAATATGAAAATGACAGTAATTGAGTCATATTTGTTTTCAAGTAATAATGTTTGGTGAAGTGATTAAAGCATTATTGACTTATTTTTTTCCCATAAAAGGCTTTCCTTTGTTGGTAGTTTTACTTGCAAATTTGCTATACAGGGACACCATTTTTCTTTGCTACAACATGAGACAGAAAAGCTCCGGAATGATACAGAGAAGATATGTAGTGATTCGCGAAATGATATAGAGAAGATACGGAATGAATTAAGGTCTGTTTATGACCTTTTTTTTTCCTATTTGTAATTGCTTTATCCTGAAGACCATGATGCAGTAGCTTGGATTTTGGTACAGGTATGAAATTGACAAGGTTACAGCAGGACAGCGCCTTGATTTGAATCTTGAAAAAGGGTATGAATCTAGAGAGAATTGATTTAGGTTTTTTGTTTGAGCTGATACCTAAAATTTGTTCAATTCTATGTTACTTCTACGAGTACAGGAGGATAAGGGAAGAGCTGTCCAATCTGAGTGCGGAAACCTCAAATCTTACTAACAAATTTGATCGAGAAATATCTAACCTCAACAACAAACTTGATCGGGTAAGAACTAGAGATTAACTGTTCTCGTTTTTAACCTCTAAATACTGTTTTGGATAAACGATTTATTTTCTATCATAAGTTTTAACTTGCTTTCAATTTATTACCTAATATTTTTTACTTTATGTCTATATCAATCAAGTATTTTTATTTGTATTGATATTAAATCTTAATATTGACGTTGGAGGGTTATAAATTTTTTATTGAATTGGGGAAAGGAGTTAGTTTCATGTGACCATCTCATAACTTATTTTGTTCAAATTGAATGTTAATATCAATTAAAATACCTAATTAATATAGAATTAAATACATAAAAGTATTAAATTGATCAAAAAAATTAAAGTAGTAAATTGAAAGTAAATCATAACTTTTAGTAGAAAATAAAACTTTTACGCTGATGTTTTTGTTAATTTGATTTTTTTCATGTATCAGGAAATTCATGCTTTGAGGGCTCAGTTAGAAGCGGCAAAATATGATGTTATAAAGTACTGCATAGGTACTCTTGTTTCTATATCTGCTGTAGGTCTGGCCATATTAAGATTCATGAAGTAAAGTGTAAACTTATGTAATTATTGTGATAAAATTTTAAAGAGGTGTCTATTCATTTTACTTCAATATATGCTTGGTGAAAATCCATGAAAGAAAAAGTTAGAAAATGCGTTGTTAGTGGAATTATTACCACTTATTATGGGACCATGATGCACTTTCAATTGCACAAGCTAGTAGTGTCCCTCCTTTTTTTTAATGTGATATCTATTCAATGGTTAATCATAAACCTTTGGCTCTCTTTCTGTTTGTTTCTGGGATCAATGGTTAGAAAATTTGATGTGCTTCATTCCCGGGTTGTACATTTTATTGTATTTGTATGTTTTGGTTTCCTTGTTACATTTGTTGGATTAAATTTTTCTGCCCAAAGAGAAGGAAATACTTACACTTGGGAATTGACTCTCTTTAGAAGCCCTTGAAGTACTTCCACATAAGGTCACATAAATTGATGATTTTTTTTTTTAAATGTTGGTTGAGTGGTGATATTATGAATATTTGACACTCTTTTGAGGTTTTCGTTTTGAGGGTTGGCATCATATATATGTGACAGCATTGTTCTTGGAATTATCAATTATGGGCATGCGCAGAAGCATTTTCTTGGCAAGTATAATTTCTCTTAGCAATAGTAGTGTCGTATATTTTTTATTTTTTTATTTTTAAGTAAATAAACTAACACTAACACAGTGACATGTTTTATCTTTAAAGATTTTGAATACAGATGATCCAAATCTCACTTCCACACATCTATCATATAGTAGACTTTTAAGAAACAAATGCAACCAGCTATCTTTTAATAATAATATTAATAACAATAATAGATAAAAGCTTCGTTATGTCATTAAGAATGTAAAAATAAAAAATAAAAAAATTGTTTTTTTAATCAATTTTGATTCCATTGTTAATTATGCTAATGACAATATAATGTAAATTAAAAATAAAAATAATTTTTTAAAAAATAAAAAATAAACACTTTATTTTCGTGTTGATATTTTTTCTTAATAAAATGACTAATATTTTAAAAAAAATACTGCTTTAATTGAAATAAATAAGTAATTTTTGCTTGCTGTAGGTGACCTACTTAATAATAATACTAATAATATTATTAATATGGGTCTGCTCAACACTCTACCATATATTAGTTATTAACAGTTTAACATATAAATAGACTCGCCTTTTAATTTATTTCTCACTAAGAAAGTCTTTTTCAAAACTCTTTGTAAGAGGAAAAAAAAAAACAAAGAAAAACCCAAAGAAATCAACGAATCATTTTGAATGCATGGGTAAAATTTATGAAAAAAAAAATAGAATCAGTACCATTTACCATCCAATATATTAAGCACTTTTCAACGTACATATTCAACGTACATATGCAGTGTTGTTACACCCAGTTTGGTGTAAATAAATACTGACAAATAACTAATAAGTCGAGATAGTGATGAGATCATGAGAAGTGGAGACAACTTTATTATTAAATATTAAATTTTTAATACTATTACATTAATGACATAGACACGACACTCTTCACAAAATTTAAAAACCCCATAAAGCAAAGTAAATTTGAGCAAAGTAGCACATATGGAAGGAAGGGAAATTTCTTATTTATTTTAAATTTGTTATTTAAATTTAAGCAAAAATCTTCTCAATGGGCTTGGACTCAAGTTTGGGATTTTGTAAGTCCAAAGTCTCTTTCTCTTTGGCTAGTTTCTTGAGCTTGGCCAATTCAATGTCTTTGCTCATTTTCCTCTTATACATCTCAGCAAAAGTGATGGGTTCTTCAAGCACAGACTTCTCACCTTCTCTGATTTTGAGTGGATAAACTATTGCATCTGGTGCTGGGTTTTGAAATGTTGCTATTGACAATCTGCTACTATTTGAGTTCACCACTGCTTGGTGGTCTGCATTCTTAAACCTCCCATTGCTCAAATACTGTTTATGTCCCCACCACAATTAGAAAGTAATATATTAAATGCAGTGGCAATGTATAATGGAGAATAGAAGTTAATAACTAACAAATCAACTAACATATTTTTACCACCGAAATTTTAATATTGTTATAAAAATATATGGAATTTTGATTTATAATTTTTATACTATTAAACTATAAAAATATTATCATATTTTTTTATTACTTTAATATCATTAAAATTTATAAATATAACAAAAATATATATGTGTAAACTTATTAAGAACATGTTAACAGTATTTTTATAACATATTTTAAAATTTAATGTCATAAAAATAACAAAAAAAAAATTGATGATACTTTTGTAATAATATTAAAAAAAATAGCATATTTAGAAAACATTAATAGCAATTTGATATTAAAAAATATATAAAAAAATAAAATAAAGAAAACTATAGGTGCTCTGTTTATCAGTTCATATAATTTATAAAATCCAAATGCCATTGTTAAAAAAAGTTAAGCTACTTTTTTTTTTGTTGAAAATTACAGAGCTATTGAAGTAAATGACCAAAAAAATAAAAATGAAATACTTAATACTTACATGACCATGATCTCCAAGATTGACAACAAAAGCACCTTCAATGGGTTGAACAGTAATCCAAGACTTACCACCATCTCTAGTAGCTTGAAGACCACCAACTTGATCTTGAAGAAGTAGAGTAATAGTACCTGGATCAGTGTGTCTCTTAAGACCAAGAGTCAAATCAGGTTGAGGGCATTTTGGGTAATAATTAATCACAACTTTCTGGTCCATATCAACACAAGCCTTTGTCAAAGCTTGTTTTTCTAATCCCATAGCTTCTGATAATATCTCCAATAGCTTACATGCAAGTCCCATTAGTTTCTCACTATATTCCTCTGTTACTCCTTTCCATCCTTCTGGCTTATCTGGCCATCTTGAATAATCTCTGTTTTTAATTGGGTATGAGAAATATGTCACTATCTCACGCCAATCTTGAACTGCTTCTCCCTAAATTACATTTAAATAATGTCATTTTTGGTATCATTTGAGAAATAATAATAATAATAGGATGGCCGTATTTCTAGAGCTGTTTTAACTATTATCAGAGCATAATTTTTATTTTCATAAACATCTGATGATTTTCAAAAATAAGTGTTTTTTCCACTGAAAATACCAATTCCATAATAATAACAATAATATTATTATTAGAAGAGATGGGATCACACTCATCTTTTAACGTTTTTTTTTAATATTTTGTTGATTTTTCTTGTTGTCCACTAATTAATCTATTATCTTTATTTAAAAAAAAAAATATGTACATGCTGAAAATGATAATGGTTGTGGTTATTCTATTAATTTCAGCAATGGACGGCATAAATAGTTTACCATATGTATTACTTTTGAAGCTCTGTTCAAACAAGCTTTATTTTTTTATTTTTTTTAAAAAATATTAAAAAATTAGTTTGGTTAATTATCGTCCTTTCAGAAATATGTAAAATTAAACCGTAAATTGGGTAATTTCTTTTATTTTTAAAGCAAATTCAAAATTTACTATTTCAAAAGCCTAGAAATAACTAATTGGGTATAAAGATGAAATCTTTTTCAGGAAAAACGAAAAGGGTAGTGATATCTTATCATAGAAATGAAAGGGAAAAGCAATAAACTTTGAGAATTACTTGTAAATGGCTGGAGACAATGAAGCCACCCTTTTTGCCACCAGACATATCAAAGCGAAGCTTTTCCTCAGGAGACAAAGCAAAAAACTCACGAGCAAGACGAGTCATTTCAGAAATGAGTTTGGAATCAATTCCATGATCAATTACTTGAAAAACTCCCCAATCTTCACAAGCTTCAACAATTTTCTTACAAATTTCAGGTCGCTTTCCATCAATATCTTCAATTCCAGAGAGAGAAATGATTGGTATTTCATTGCTAAATTGATTGTAGGCAACTTTGGGTCGTTCGTCTTCGTCACGAACGAAGCTGGGTCGCAGAGTTTTTTCTCCAGCTATGGCTGTGAGAGTTGTGGTGGGAGGCATTTTGTTAAAGGAAATTAAAGACAGAAAAAATAATAGATGTGTTTTGGACTTATTTGATTGTTATGATGATGAAATTGTGGGGTTTGTAATTGTTGATGAATGAAAAGAAATGGAAAGGAGTCAAGTGTTATAAATAGAGGGTCTTGTATTTGTAACCAAGAGACAGCTCCAACTACCTCATTTGCTCGTGGCTTTCAATGTTCTACGTTCACGCTTATTTGCTAATTGCTACCTACCTACCCTCTTTAATTTCTTATATATATATATATATATATATTATCTTGTAGTTCAAATAACAAGCTTTAATTCTCTTTCCTATTATTCCCATTTAATAGTTTTTAATGAATTTGATTGATTTTTACTTAAAAAAAAATTAACAGATATAATATCAAATTTAGATTATTTGTGCATAATAAGTTGTGACAAATATATTATTTTCCTGATAAATTTAACATTTAATTTTTGTTGGTGGCTGATATAAATATACAACCATAGTATTTGTAATATTTATAAAATATTCGATTATATATTTGTAACACTAATAGCAGTTTAATTTTAAATTTATTATAAATTAAAATTAAGTATTGAATTTATACAAATGAATGATAGAATTTAAAACAAATTATATTTGATGTAATTTTATTGTTAATTTAATTAAACCGATGTTTGACAATTACTTTAGTTATTTTTTTTATCATCTTCTACGTCAAAAATTAAATTAAAATGTCAAGTGCTTATATCAAATATGATGAAATGCAAGTGCAATATATATAGTACCCACTCAATACATATTGCTTCCACTATTTATTGATTTCTGGACTAGATTTAATTTTTTTTTATAGGCTTAGAATAAGAGATTCTAAGTTTGAGTTTTGTTTGGAAAAAAAATATTCAGATGCAGATAAGATGTGTATTTAATTTAACAATAAAATTATATTAAATAGAATTTTTTAAAGTGTATTGATTTTGTTAAAATTAAAAAATCAGATTACTAAATCTTAAGAAATAAAAGTCGAGGGCTAAAGTATATAATTTATAAAAGTTATGACTCTAAATCTTAGGAAAAAATATTAAAGATTTAAAATGTATAATGTTAGAAAACTAATTATAGTATTGTTCACTAAATTAATGTTGTTATGTATTTTAACAAAAATTAATTAATTATTAAATTTATATACAAGTTTGTGGTACTGTGCTTAATGAGTCTATATATATTACTTGATTTCTTCGTACATCTCTCCACTTGGTATACACATATACCTGCCTCCATTTAGCAAACATTTTTACTTACTAATTTTATATAAATTGTTTTTTACATATTTATATACTTTATAATAAATAAATAACCTTAAATGTGAAAACCTTTTACATATTTATACATTTTTATATGTTTATTACTTAAAGGAATGGATTGCTTTTAATGCCTTTTTTAATAAGCTTAAGGTATTATTTGGTTAATAGGATGTAATAGGAATGAGAATGAGAAAAAAATGAAATAGAAAGAAAATCGTTTTATTTGGTTTAACAATTAGAATCAAAGAAAGAATTAATATCACAGTGTTTGGTTTATAATTGAAATAAAATAAAAAATACTGTATATTACTTTAATATCCTTATATTAAGTAAAATTTAAATAATATAATTTAATAATTATTTTTTCATCAAAGAAAATACATTATTGAAATCATTATTTTTAAAAATAATTATTACTTAAAAATAAAATATATTATTAATTTTTTTTTTCTAAATAAGGTTTAGGATTTTGAGATTTGGGGTTTAGGATTTAGGGTTTAGGGTTTTAGGATTTGGGATTTAGGGTTATATTTGTGAGTTAAGGTTTTAGAGTTTAAATTATTATTTTTCTAAATAGGATTTTGGGATTTAGAATTTGGAATTTGGGGTTTAGGGTTATATTTGTGGGTTAAGGTTTAAGCTTAAAATTATTATTTTTCTAAATAGGGTTTAGGGTTTAGGGTTATGGGATTTGGGATTTGGTGTTTAGAGTTATATTTGTGGGTTAAAGTTTATGGTTAAAATTATTATTTTTAAATAGGGTTTTAAGATTTGAGATTTGAGGTTTAGAGTTATATTTGTGAGTTAAGGTTGAGAGTTAAAATTATTATTTTTTAAATAAGGTTTAGGGTTTTAGAATTTAGAATTTAGTGTTATATTTGGAGTTGGAGTAAAATTGAAAAAAAATTGAGATAGGATTAGAATCATAATTCCTTAAATAGGAGAAAGAATGATGATTTCTTTTCTTTTAGAAATCGATTGTATTTTATTCCTACTTTTCAGCCCAATCAAATATAAAATTAAAGAGAATCAATTTTGATTTCATTTCATTTCAGTAAACCAAATATGATATAAGTGTTACATAGAATCAAATTCAACATGATATTCTTTTATTCATTGTTACTAGTGTGTATAAATCAATGGAGTTCTATATATTTATATTAATCATATAATCTACCATGATACAATTTACATGTGTTTAAGTTGTTATATAACAATATTTTAAAAAAAATTGGAAAAATATTTTAAAAATTCAATGAAACAACAACATTGCACAAATATTTAAAAAAAAGTCCGGACACAAAAGAAAAATGTATAGATTTAGTAAATAATAAGAAAATTTATCTAAAATCAAAGTTTGTTACGTAATATTAAAAACACTGAAAATCTATATAAGTTCTATATGGTTTTGTTTTTAAGTTTTTAACTATAAAATTAAATTGTATTATATAAAATAAAAATATTATGGTTATATGAATTTTTTGATTTATTAAAAATGTGAGTTTAAATTATACTGTACACTTAACTTGATATTTTTGAATTTTTATTTTTAAAATTATGTTGCATTATGTTTTTTTTATTTTAAATTAAAAAAATAATATTTTTATTTTTAAATACAAAAAATATAAAATAAATAAATAAAATATTAATTTAAATAAATTCGTATGATGAAATTATTTATAATAAATTTATGATAAATTATAAATCATATAACATAATATTATCATCATTAAACTCACCTAACTATGAACAACAAAAAATTGTAATTTTATGATATGATTGTGATATTCGAGCAATTAGGTTATCAAAGTTCATTTATTCGAAAAATATAGGCCCTTTTCATTTTGAATAAAATAAAAAATAATAATATAAGCAACAATAAAAATGACAAAAGACCTTGGAAAGTGCTTTTTATCCCAGCAGGTCTGAGGGTTTGGTATGAGCTTACTCGGTTGCTCTACGAGCACGTGATTTACCAAACCAGTCATTTAACATGCACCTAACATTCATATAATGTTATTTTGTTTAATAATGATCTCAACTACGTAACACCAATTTTATATATTATTTTTCTACACAAGTTTAACTATCTATAATTTGTAATTTTTTTTAAGAAACTGTTATAATATTTTATTAAAATTATAAGTTTTTTAATTTCAAAAAAATAACTTAATTGATAAAGGTAATCATAATTCTTATAAATTTTATAAAAAAAAATTATATTTAATTAATATAATACATTATTAATATTTATTAATTAATTTTTTATTATTTTATTTTATTGCATAGATAGAGGCAGAAGACTTGAACAAATTTTCATTAAGGTTAGGTAGTTAGGTTGGTAATCATTTTCAAAAAAATAC
The DNA here is from genome assembly GCA_037013495.1 of Hippophae tibetana. NCBI lineage: Eukaryota > Viridiplantae > Streptophyta > Magnoliopsida > Rosales > Elaeagnaceae > Hippophae > Hippophae tibetana. The sequence goes on along the minus strand of CM072812.1, from coordinate 78,032,757 downwards.
TAATAATAGATAATTGCATTTAAAAATTATAAAAATAATATACTTAAAATTTATAACAATAAAAATAATATCTTTAATACTGATTTGTATATCTTTTAATTTAAGATAAGAGTATTATTTTTATTGTTATGAGTATTAAGGGTGTTATTTTAATGATAAAATGGTGATACTATTGTTAAATTTAAATTGTTAATTTTTTTTATTAATAAAATTTTTATCTAAAAATAATGATATTAAAATGTAATTAATTGTATATATATAACAACAAAGATAATTATAACAATATTATTATAAAAAATATCTTTTTCTAAAAAAATATCCTAACATTCTTAAAAAATTTACATTTTTGATAATAAAAAAAATAATTGCTAATATTTTTGGGAAGAAAATTGTGGTAAAGGGCACTGCTACTATAGTAATAGCTTTCGTTTTTATGCTATGTTAATATTTTCTCACCAAAAAATACAAGAAATAATATTCACTTTTAACTTCTTCTTTTTTCCCCTAATTAAAGAGCAGAGATAATGAAAAAGAAGAAGAAGATAATGTCATGTTACTGCCATGTTCGATTTTTTAAAACGTGGACGGTTGAAGTCAGATTCCATCTAATTTTTAAAATCACTTCTTTATATATGAACTTATTATTATATAATATAATATTATAATAATTATTAATTCAAATAATTAAATTCACCTCGTTAAAACTTATATATAATTAAATGTCACAGTTGTTATAAACGACAAATTGAGGTGTATACTTTTTAAATTTCCAAACTTTTTGTATTTGATAAATTTGAAAGTCAGGGCCAAATTAAAATAATAATAATATTATAAAAAAAATATTTTTTACAATTTTTATCGTTATTATTAAATAAAATTATAATTTTTTCAAAAAAAATTTAAGATTTGATAACACATGAAAAGTGTTGGTTGAAAATTCAGTGATAATTATAGGTTGTTAAAAAAATAAACCTTAAATAGAAGAAAAATGTTATATTTACCATGATTTTTAAAATAGTATTATATTTTACTATTTTATTAATTATAACCATTAATTTGATCATGAATAATACTTGCTTGACTTTTTAATCTCTCAAGACTAATGTATTGGATTAAATTAATTAATTTCTCATTTTTTAAAATAATCCTAAGTTAAAGATTACTATATTAATTTGATAAGAAAATTAAGAAACAAAATATGGACTAAAACAAGAAACTTAATTCATAGAATAAAATAAGGAGTTTAATTCAAAGAGTAAAATAAGAAGCTTAATTCAATGAGCAATTCAAAGAACTATTAATTTAATGAGTAATTCAAGGAGTGAATTTTCCTATAAATAAATGTGTAATTGTAATGAATTAATTAACTAAGTGTTCATTCCAATCGAGAGAAAAACTTTTGTGAGAGAAAATTGAGAGTAATTTTTTTTGGGTGTAATTAGGTTGTGGGTTTTGAGTTGTGAGTTTTGCAAACACCTTGTGTAATTTCTCCTCTTTCAGTAAAAAAATCTGCGGCAGGTCCGGAGACGTAAGCAAGATTTGCCGAACTCCGTTATCAAATTTGTATGTTATTTTTTATTCTTGTTTTTTCATAAATCTAGCTTATCGAGAATTTGCGTAATTTCCCAACACCTACCACGTATTATAACAATTTTTTCATCAAAATTCAAGTTATAATATAAATAATATAATCAAATATATGTATATAAATTTTGTTGACAATATTTGTTTGTTGACAGAGGTGTTCTAATACACGGTGGTGTGCAGAAATAGTCAGGAACGATCCAGAGAAAGTCAGATTTTAGTGGAAGCAATGGCCGTAGATGAAGGAAGGGTGAAACTGGAGAAATTCGATGGCATAGATTTCGGGTTTTGGAAAATGTAGATAAAGGATTATCTGTATCAAAGAAATTTATATCAATCTTTCTCAGGAAAGAAGCCAGAGGCTATGAAGGAAGAAGATTGAAATCTTCTAGACAAAAAAGCCCCCAGAGTTATTCGATTGATGCTATCCCGTAATGTTACTTTCCACATAGTAAAGGAAAAGACCACGTCGGGTCTTATGACAACTCTCTCCAATATGTATGAGAAGCCATCAGCCTCAAACAAAGTACACTTAATGAGGTGTTTGTTCAATTTGCGGATGCCGGAAGGCGCATTGGTAGCTTAACATCTCAATGAACTCAACACAGTCACAACCCAATTGAGTTTAGTGGAAATTGAATTCGATGAAGAAGTACGGGCATTGATACTTTTGTCTTCTCTACCAGAAAGTTGGAATGATACTGTCACGATTGTGAGTAACTCATCAGGAAGCAATAAGTTGAAAATTGACGATGTTTGTGATCTGGTTCTCAGTGAAAAGATCTGATGTAGAGAGTCGGGTGAATCGTCAACTTCTTCAGTTTTGCATACAGAGTCAAGAGGAAAAAATTCAACCAAAGGGAATGGAGGTGACAGAACAGACTACTGAGGTAGATCAAAGGACAGGAGGTCCAAATCCAGGAATCCTAATAATTCCCATAGCTCAAATACTATCGAGTGTTGGAATTGTGGGAGAATCGGACACTACAAAAATCAGTGCAAGAGTGCACCGAAGGACAAAAAAGTGAAGGCAGAGGCAAATGTTACTTCCACCTCAGGAGGAGATGATGCATTGATATGCTCTTTGGAAAGCAAGGAAGAAGAATCTTGGGTGTTAGACTCTGGAGCATTGTTCCATGCTACTTCACACAAAGAATTCTTCAAGAAATATTTCCTCGGAAACTTTGGAAAGATATATCTTGGTGATGACCAACCGTGTGCTATTATTGGCAAAGATGTAGTGAAGATTAAGTTGAACGGGTCTGTTTGGGAGCTGAAGGATGTTAGGCATATTCCCGACCTAAGAAGGAACTTAATCTCAATAGGGCAATTGGCAAGTGAAGGCTACATTACGATCTTCCATGGCGATGATTGGAAGATTTAAAAGGGCATAATGACAGTTGCTCGAGGTAAGAAGAGTGGAACTCTTTACATGACAACAATAGCACGTTGTTTAGTTGTAGTTGCAGTAGGCAATGAAACACCAAATCTGTGGCACCAGAGACTAGGCCACATGAGTGAGAAAGGGATGAAGATTATGCACTCAAAAGGAAAACTTCTAGGTCTACAATCTGCGCAGATAGACATGTGCGAAGATTACATACTTGGAAAGCAAAAGAGAGTCAGCTTTGAGACAAGTTGTAGAACCTCAAAGAAGGTAAGGCTAGAGCTTATTCACTTTGATGTTTGGAGACCAATGACTGTCTCATCCATTGGTGGGAAACACTACTTTGTGACTTTCATCGATGATCACTCTCGGAAGGTATGTGTTTACTTTCTAAAGCATAAGTCTAAAGTATTTGAGGCTTTCAGAAAATGGAAAGCTGTGGTGGAAAATGAGACGGGTTTGATGATCAAAAAGCTCAGAACCGATAATGGTGGTGAATATGAAGACACCAGATTCAAAAATTTCTACTATGAGCACGGGATCAGAATGGAAAGAACTGTGATAGGCATGCCTCAACTCAATGGTGTATAAACCGAATGTTGACAGAAGGAGCCAAAAGCATTCGTATATAGTCAGGTCTAACGAAGCAGTTCTGGGCAGAAGTAGTAAACATGGCAGCTTACTTGATCAACCAAGGCCCATCTGTTCCATTGGAACACAGAATAACAGATGAGGTATGGAGCAGAAAAGAGGTTAAACTATCACATCTATAAGTTTTTGGCTGTGTAGCATTTGTGCATATGAATGATCAAGGAAGGAATATGCTTGATCCCAACTACAAGAAATGCACATACATCGGTTATGGTGAGGATCAGTTTGGCTACCGCATTTGGGATGACAAAACAAGAAATTGATCTGTAGTAGAGATGTCATTTTCAACGAAATGGTGATGTATAAGGACATGCATAAAATAGACGCCAACGACTTAGAGAAGAATGAGTCAGTATTTGCATATGCATATGATGTCCCATATAATTTCGTAACAGAACTAATTGTAACAAGTCCTCAAACAGAGGAGCTTGTTGGACATAGTAGTACGCAGTAGTCTGGCATACCACAACCTCTTATTTCAGCTCTTGTGGTGAGAAGGTCTTTTCAACCTAAATATATGTTACTGACTGATGGAGGGGAGCCTGAATGCTATGATAAATCTTATTAGACTCGAGATTCTAGCAAGTGGGAGCTTTCCATTAAAGAAGAAATGAAATATCTCATCTCTAACTAGACATGGGAACTAGCTGAGTTACCTATGAGAAAGAAGGAACTTCATAACAAATGGGTGTACCGAGTGAAAGAGGAGCATGATGGTTCCAAGAGATGCAAATTTCGCCTAGTTATCAAAGGGTTTCAAGAGAAGGAAGGAGTTGACTACACTAACATTTTCGCTCCCATTGTGAAGCTCAATACTATCAGATCAATGTTGAGTATTATAGCCATTGAAGATCTTCATCTTGAACAGTTGGATGTGAAGACTGCATTCCTTCACAGAGATTTAGATGAAGAGATATACATGTACCAACCAGAAGGTTTCTTAGAAAGAGGAAAAAAGAACATGGTATGCAAACTTAAGAAGAGTTTGTATGGCCTAAAACAAGCCTCGAGACAATGGTACAAAAAGTTTGACAGCTTCATGCACAAGAAAAGTTTCCAGAAGTGCAATGCTGACTATTATTACTACTTCAAGAGATATAGGTCCAGTTATATCATTTTACTACTTTATGTTGATGATATGTTAGTAGCAGGTTCAAATATGGATGATATTAGAAGGTTGAAGCAGCAATTGTCAAAGGAGTTTGACATGAAAGACTTAGGTCTAGCAAAAAAGATTATTGGAATGCAAATCACAAGAAATAAGAAGAAAGGATCCTTACAGTTATCTCAGGCAGAATACATCAACCTTGTTTTGCAGAGATTCAACATGGGTGACGCCAAGCCAATTAGCACACCTTTGGCCAGTCATTTTTTCCTATCTAAGGATTAGTCTCCTCAAAATAGAGGAAGAGAGAGAATTCATGGCTAAGGTTCCTTATGCCTCAGCCATTGGAAGCTTGATTTACGCATTGGTCTGTACGAGACCAGATATTGGCCATGTAGTACGAGTTGTTAGCATATTTATTTCAAACCCAAGGAAAACTCATTGGGAAGTAGTCAAGTGGATTTTGAAGTATCTACGAGGCACCACAGAAAAGTGCTTGTACTTTAGTAAAGGAGAATTAAAAGTACAAGGCTACGTAGATGCAGACTTTGGAGGTGAAGTTGATCACCGAAGAAGCACCACCGGTTATATATCTATTGTTGGAACTATAGTTGTTAGTTGGATGTCACAAATATAGAAAATTGTCACTCTATCCACTATAGAGGTCGAGTATGTAGCAATGCCTAAAGCTAGTAAAGAGATGATATGGTTTTAAGGTTTGTTAACTGAGTTGTGATTCAAACAGGAGAAGAATTTTCTGCATAATAATAGTCAAAGTGCAATACACTTGGCGAATAATTCAGCATTTCATTCTAGAACCAAACATATTGGACTTCGTTATCACTTCATCAGATCCCTATTGGAAGATGATATGTTAATACTGGAAAAGATTCAAGGAAGCAAAAATCCAATGGATATGTTAACAAAGGTGGTGACTATTGACAAACTCAAGTTGTGCTCAACTTCATTTGGTCTGCTAGAGTAACAAGACTAGAAAAGTTGCTTCATTGATCGAGGTGTGAAGACAGATTGAAATCAGTCTTCAAGTGGAAGATTGTTGGAGATTGCTATAAAACTCCTTAATTTGAGGTTTCTCAAAGAGCAAAACATAGAGCAAAACATAGAGCAAAACATAGAGCAAAACATAGAGCTTAATTCAAAGAGCAATTCAAGGAGCCATTAATTTAAGGAGTAATTCAAGGAGTGAATTTTCCTATAAATAGATGTGTAATTGTAATGAATTAATCAACCAAGTGTTCATTCCAATCGAGAGAAAAACTTAGAGAGAAAAACTTTTGTGAGAGAAAATTGAGAGTAATTTTCTTGGGTGTAATTGGGTTGTGGGTTGTGAGTGTTGTAAACACCTTGTGTAATTTCTCTCCTTTCAGTAAAAAGATCTGCAGTAGGTTTGGAGACATAAACAAGATTGACCGAACTCCGTTATCAAATTTGTGTGTTATTTTTCTATTTTTGTTTTCTCATAAATCTAGCTTATTGAGAATTTGCATAATTTTCCAACACCTACCACGTATTATAACAAATTTTTCATCAAAATTCAAGTTACAATATAAATAATATAATCAAATATATGTATATAAATTTAAGTGTTTGTATTTCTCAAACCTTAAATTAACAACTATTTGGATCAATTTTAAAGAAAGTAAAATAAATTAATTTTAAACCTTACATTGGTGTTGTTAATGGGGTGGAACGAGGTTGGGTTTGATATCCTTGTAGTGATAGGATAGATATTCTCCATCAGAGTTTCGAAAAATTTATGGGTGTCAGATATTCGTCACTGATAAATAATATATGTTTAATTATGTATTTAATGTTATAAATTAACAAATTTTATATTTAAAAGTAAAATAAAATTCAAATTATGTTTAATATATATTAGATGTAATGTATAAATTATAAATATAATTATATAGTACCCTTAATACTAATTTATATGTCTCTTAATTCATTATAAGAATATCATTTTTATTGTTATAAGTATTAAGAATGTTATTTTAAAGATAAAAGGGTGAAAATATTGTTAAATTTAAACTGTTGTCGTTATTTTTTTATTAATAAAAGTTTTATCTAAAAATAATGATACTAAAATGTAATTAATTGTATATATATAATAAAAAATAATTATAAAAATATTATCATAAAAATATCTTTTTCTAAAAGAATATCCTAACATTCTTAAAAAATGTACATTTTTGATAATAAAGAAACAATAATTGCTGGGAAGAAAATTGGGGTAAAGGGCACTACTGTAGTATTGTAATAATTTTCGTTTTTATGCTATGTTAATATTTTCTCACCAAAAAAATACCATAAACAATATTCATTTTTACATTTTTTTCCTCATTAGAAGTCCCACACACATGTAAAAGAAAGAAAATAAAAATTTTAGGTGTAACCACATTTGATAAATTCATAAAACAAAAATATTTTTGTAGTTAAAATTTGGCCAGTTATGTGATCAATTTCTGATCACATAAATAATAGACAATGTTTTTACCTTAGAGAAACAAAACAAAGCCAAAGGAATAATTTCTTTGATGAAAAATAGTGTTGTGTGTGTGAGAGAATTGGAGAAAGTATTTTAGAAAAAATATTTGGGATATTTTTCTAAAAGAGGAGTGACAAAATAGTGAGTTTAGAAAACACTTGTATGTCACTATTTTGGGTTTATCTCAACTTGATGTATCGCCTCTCACTTTGTACCTATTAATTTTATTAATGAAAAAAATATTTTTCAGAGTTTATCACGTGGACGAAACTCAAATTAAAGGATGAATCATAGTAAATTATTAGTGTCATTATTTTACTCTATTAAATTTATTTTGTTTTTACCCATTATGCCCCAACAGTTGGTATCAAAGTTAGTCTAGTAAAATTCTTAGTATACTCTATGCTTGTAGCATAGATTGATCTACCACATCAAAAAAGATTTTATTAGGTGTAGGGCGTATTTATTTATAGAAAAAGAAACACAATGAAAAAAAAATGTTAAGCCATAAGGTAGATATTGAGAAATTAATGGCAATAATAATTTATCTTTATGACAAAAGAGAAAGAAGGATATTCTGATTCAAAAGAAGGTACATAAGGCATTATTGGGGATAGAAAAGATGACATTAACCATCACCGAGGAATAGTGGGAGAAGATAGATGAGATTGCATCCCGTACAATTCGTCTAAGAACCTTTCCAATAAATTTTACTTGTTGCAAAAATATTGAATCAAAAAATTGCAAGACTGCAAAAGAAACATGGGGGACTCTAGAAAATGTGTACATATCAAAGAACCTTTCCAATAAATTTTATTTGTGGAAGAAGCTATATTAGATAAGGAAGGAAGATAATGTGAGCATGATACAACACGTTAGCAATTTCAACAGTAAACTTTCTCACTTAGCAAGATTCAGTGTGAGTCTTGGCGTTAAAGAGAAAGTTGTGATGTTGCTGGAACCACTACCTTAATCATATAATCACCTCACAACAACTTTGACTTATGTGAAATACAAGATGTAGTTTGAAGTTGTTGTAGAAACCCTGTTTTCATATGAGAAATATAACAAGGAGAGAAATTATTGACAACTTTAAATTATATTAAATAACTTATAAAATATGTTACGACAAAATTGGGGTAATATGCCAAATATTAAATAAGCATGTATTTATAATGAGATAAACAAAACATATTATGATGTGTGATATGCCCACAGACTCACTCCACTCTAAAGCTTAAACTTGTCCATTAGATCATTACCAAAATAGTGATTTTTAGTTTCAAAAATTTAACCACGGTCTTTTTAAAACTGAGGTCTTAGGTTTTGGTCACGGACTAATAAAATCTACGACCATAGTGTATACATATAATCTTAGTTTTATCGATAACCATGATCATAAGTTAAACTACAAAAAATATTTAAATATAAACAAACTTATATAGTGTATACATACTAGCATTTCTTGATCAACTAACAACACTCCTCATCCCAACCCCAATGCCTCTCTTCACATTTCTCGCTTCTACATTGCTAACCTAACACCTCCAGCTTACCTTAATACCTCTGTTAGTTCCCAACTATCCCCTTACCTCAATTGAACCACAATTTCCAATCACCAGTGCCTCCACTTTTGGTAATCCTTTATATGATATATATAGGGAAAAAAATTTCCTTTAGTTGATAAGCAAGTGGATGATTTTTCTTGGTTCATTTTCTATTAACTTCAACTTATGGTCAACATTTGTGTATAGCATCCATTTGATGTCTTAGCCCTAGATGTGAATCCTATTGCCACTACCCCAACTGTTAATTGTTTCCATTATAGCTTTAACCACATATGATATATACCTTATCTATTAAGTAATTTGGTCCATAATTATACAAATATTGCTTTCCAAAAAGATAAAAAAAATTAATTGTAGATCTATCATGTTAAGGACCTTCTAGTAAACGTCTTTGTCAAAGAAAGTATAGCTCACATGTTGGTTTGTAAACTTGTTTACAAGCCCAAAGAAATAAAAAAACAAACTATTTGAAATATTCTAGTCCATTTGAAGTCCAACTCATGGAAGCTTCTATGGTGATGATCTAGATTGATAAGGATACAACTCATGGTTGGTGAGAAGAAGAAATAAATGAGTTAGTTAAGGAGATAAGTGTATGGTTTATATTGTATGATTTAGATTTATTAGTTGTTTCTATAAATATCTCTCAGTAGCAATGTAATAAGTAAGTTAAAGAAATCAAAAACAAAAATTTGAGAGTTTTTGAGTGTTTCTGGAAAAATGTTTTTGAGTTTTGAGAGTTTTGATCCATAATATTCCAACATCACATCCATAAGACAAGAACAGTTATTATTGACTCTTGACTCTGATGGGCTTATCATTGCCACTGAATTAGGTGACCTATAATAGAATTTATTCATTGATTTAACCATTGCATATCTAGATTCTTAATCTCTATTTCTCTCTCTTTCTATCCTTTCAGGTTACACTAAAGGCATTGGAAAGGGAAACTATTCAAATGGAGCTGGTAGTGGTGCTGGGCATGGGAGAAGAGTGGGATCTAAATATTGCAATGGGATCATAAGCAAAGGTAAGCGTATGGAAATTCTGATCTTCCATATGAGTTAGGAAGTGGAGTCAAGGGTCCCAATCGGTCATATGATGATGTGGTTGGAGGGTGAATGATTGGTAAGGATCCTGAAAATCTTAGTCTTAAGTGCATGGCTTTATGTACGAGTATAAGGATGCAGGTACCCACCCATTGCATATTATCAGTGCGATAATGTTCAAACTTAGTTTTTGGATGCCATAATTAGCAATATGAGCTGTAATTATTAATTCTGCTTTAATAGTTTCCAAATTCCAACCATTTGCTGTGCAAAACTACTATTTAACTGTTGTTGCAAATAATTATTACTCATATTTTATGTGTATTAGTGATGGGATTGATGCAGTGGCCATTATCAAGGCTTGAAATTTATGGAAATTTGAGTGTTGATGGTCAAATTTTTAATAAAGCAATAAGAAACATTAATGTTTCTTTGACTGGCAGCATTGGTGGAGGTTCTAGTGGAACAATCCTCCTTTTCCTTCAAGAGCCCAGGCTTTTAGAGAATTCATCTTTATCTGTTGTTAGAGGCCATGAAGGTTCTTTTGGCGGAGGTGGAAGTGGTAGAGTTCACTTTCACTAATCCAAGATAGAGTTTGGGGATGAATATACTCCTATTGCCAGAGTACGTGGCTCTATCAACAGTAGGTACATAATTGGAAAAGTCTGATCGAATTATTTTCCCCCTAGTTTTAGCATCACTATGAGTCTATGACATTATTACAGGTAGTACTCCAACCATCTACCATTATAGCTTGCATTTTCTGTTTGCAAGTGTATGCACTGTTTGATTTTTAGTCCAAAGAAGGAGTCATATCTTGATAAGGATCCTACTTCATCATAAACTTTTGTATCATAATTAAATTCAATCTCTAAAAAAAATTGCATAGAATTGGTACCTAATACCTTTGGTGAACATGTTTGCTTCCTTGTCTCTACTTACACTGGCAGAGGAACGAAAAAATCAATCTAAATACTGTGTCAACGTGCTTTTTTATCTTTGAGAATTGTTATATTCAAGTCATCAGGTCTAATTTTATAATCATTTAAAACTTGAACATACAATTTTTTTAATTGTCATATCTAGCTCTTTTAATATTAATTAAGTATATCAATTGAGGAACTTTCTTGATGACATTTGTCTTGTTTAATGAATTGTTGACTGGTAGTGGAGGTTTTGGGAATAATGGTAGTATTTATGGGGAGGAAGGCACTATCACCGAAAATTTTGTGCGTGCATGCGTATTTTGTTTTCCATCTCCCATTTTTTTTATATGCATGTGTGCATGCTATGCACACACATGTGCACACTAGTCAAACTAATATCTTGGAGCCATAATTTCCTAATGTTTGGAAATTTTGTTAGTTGCTTGTTTAATGTGTGATTTTTAGTTTGTAACATCAAATATACTTAATACATTGATTCAAATAATATAATATATAGAAGCTTAAGTTTAATGCATATATGGATCTCATTGAAATGAAATAGAGCTCCAATATTTGTTGATTATGTATTTGTATAAGACTATCTTCAAAAATTCAACTTGTTAATATTTTCATAACATTTCAAGTTCAGAACTAGAAGTTTCTACTTGGACCATTGATTGAGAAGATGTTTGTAGAGCCATCAAATGCTATTCTAGTCAAGTTTCTAAGTCATATCAATAAACACTTGTTGAAGTTTCTGATGTAATCATTCATCAAATTTGATTAGTATTGTTATTAGCAAAGTTTTTTACATGTATTTTATATTTTAGAACACTTTAATTAGCTATAGCTAGTAAGGTTTTATTATGTTTTAATGCGTATATATAAAGTCTCAAATGTATTTGCACTTTTAATTTTAATATAATAAATATTATAATTGATAAACTTATTGTTATTTATTTTGAAAATGAGATTAATTGAGATGTTTATGGTCACAGTTTAAGTGTAGTCGATGCAATAGACATATAATTTAGTCTCGATCTTATAAAAGATCAAGGTCATAGACTTGTCATTTGGTCTCGATCTTTTATAAGGCTGAGACCAAATGGTATGTCTATGGTCTCGATCTTTTATAAGACAATGACTAAATGATATGTATATAGTCTCGGTTTTTAACCAAGATCATATGTAAAAGCCTATGACCACTCTCACTTAGGCCTCAGTTTTTATAACTGTAATCATATATCTATAATCGCGATTAAAAAATCAAAACCATATATTAATATTGTAATAGTGGATTTAGGATTTCTATGTAATGGTTCCATTATAAATAGAACAAATAATTACTAGAGTTGACAGATCGATCAATTAAGTGTAGGTATTCTTTTACACACCAAATCTCTAGTGTGTACACATATATACAATTATATCATCAATGGAGATCATTCTTCTACACTTAAGTATTTGTTCTACCTCTAATTACATGTTGTATTATTGAAACAAGTAATATTTCGTTATTTGTGAATAAAAAAATTAACATTTTTGAATAATTTCTATGTCATTATTTAAGTTTATATTACGAGAGATGATGGAGATAAACTGGAGTATATTCTTACTCTTTATTATCTATTAATTCTGATTTTTTTACAACATTATAATACAACACTATAAATAGGAATAAGACATTAGATAAATGTCCACTAATCTAAGAATATAACAACTGGTATTAACAATTAAATTACAGCTTGATTTAAACTAGTTTTACAGCCTGTACAACACTAATAATATTCTCTGAAAGTCTACACTCCCCCTCAAGTTGGGTAATAAATATTAATCATTCCCAACTTGCAACTCAATTCTTCGAAGATTGTTCGAGATAACGCTTTGGTAAGGATATCTACAATTTGATGATTAGTAGATATGTATATAGTAGGTCCACAATTTTTTCATCTAACTTTTCTTTAATGAAATGACGATCAATTTCTACATGTTTGGTTCGGTCATGATGAACTGGATTTTTCGCAATTCTTATTGCAGCTTGATTGTCACAATGCATGCTGATAGGTTCCGAAGTTGTGAAGTCCAGTTCATTGAGTAGTCTTCTTAACCACATTCCTTCACAAATCCCATGAGCTATAGCTCTAAATTCAGCTTCTGCACTGCTTTGAGCGACTACTGACTGTTTCTTACTTTGCCAAGTTACAAGGTTTTCCCATACGAATGTACAATATCTAGTGGTAGATCTGCGATCCACTATAGAGCCTGCCTAGTCAGCATCTGCAAAGACTTCAATTTTTCTAGTGAGGTTCTTACTGAAATATAATCCTTTTCCTCGTGTCATTTTGAGATACCTGAGTATACGATAGACCGCTTCCATGTGTTCTTCAGTGGGACTATTCATAAATTGACTTACAACACTTACTGAAAAACCAATATCTGGTCTAGTGTGAGATAGCTAAATGAGTTTTCCCACTAATCTTTGATAACGACCTTTTTCCACAGGTGTACTATTTTCTTTGATTTCGAGTTTTACTATAGATCAAGTACATATTTCCTTTGAGATATAGATATGCCTTTTTTTGTTCGTGCTACTTCCATCCCTAGAAAATATTTGAGATTGCCTAGATCTTTGATCTCAAATTTCTTGGCAAAGAATTCTTTGAGTTTATTCATCTCAATTGTAGAATTACCTATTAGAACAATATCATTTACGTACACAATTAGGATAACTATTCTGTCATTGGAGAAGTGTTTGACGAATAGTGTGTGATCTGATTGGCATTGATTGTACCGATATCTCTTCAGAACTTTAGAGAACTTATCAAACTAGGCACGTGGAGACTGTTTCAATCCATATAAGGATTCCTTAAGTTTGCAGACTCTATTGGTTGGAACAGGAGATTCAATTCCAGTAGGAATGTCCATGTAGAATTTTTCTTCAAGATTACCATTAAGGAATACATTCTTGACATCTAATTGGTAGAGAGGCCAATCCAAGTTAGATGCTAGGGAGAGAAGAACACGAATAGTGTTGAGCTTTGCTACAGGTGCAAAAGTCTCATAATAGTCAATCTCATATGTCTGAGTGAATCCCCTAGCCACAAGGTGAGCTTTGAGTATTTCTATACTGCCGTCTGCTTTGTGTTTGATTGTAAAGATCCATTTACACCCAACAACTTGTTTTCTCTATGGTAGTTTTGTGATCTCCGAAGTCTTGTTTTTCTCTAAGGCACTCAGTTTTTCAAGAATAGTTGTCTTCCATTCAGGTACTTGAAATGCTTCATGAATGGAATTTGGAAACTGTATCTGATCAAGGTTGCTGATAAATGCCTTATAACTTGGTGAGAGTTTTTTTATAGGAAACAAAGTTGTAGATGAGGTGGTTTGTGCAAGATCTTACTTCTTTCCTTATAGCAATTAGAAAATTCAAATCATTAGGAGGTAACTCAATAATAGAAGGTTCAGGGATGTTACCTTGTGAACTGTTGGAGTGGTATGTACTTGGGTTGGATTCTTGGACTGGCTCAAGATATACTCGGTTCTCCGCTCTTTCTTGAGTTGTTTTCCTCCTAGAGTAGACAAGAAGATCATTGTTTAGGATAGAGAAGTTTGGATCTATTGGTAGAGAACTTAAGGGTTCATTGGGATTACTAAGAGTATTTATTTGAGACATTGATTCACTCTCTTGAATTTACGAGATAGGATTTGTGGGAGATTGAATGGTTATGCTATTCCAAAGTTGGTATTCATTGCCTACGTTCTCCCCCTGAATGGTAGGTTTGGAATAGTATGGATATTGTTCAAAGAATGTGACATCCATCGTATTATAGAATTGTTTTGTGATAGGAGAGAAGAATTTGTATCCTTTCTTGTACGATGAATATCCTATGAATATGCATTTGATGTACATGAACATAAGCAGAACATCCAAAACTTGTAAAGGGAATATGGGACATGGTTTTGGTGTGTGGGTATGACTGAAGTAGAGTATTGAGAGGTGTTTTAAACATGAAAACACGAGAGGGCATCCTATTGATAAGATAGGTAGCTGTAAGAACAGTTTCCCCCCAAAAATGTTGAGAGATATGAGTTGTGAACATGAGGGATCTAGTGACCTCGAGAAGATGCCTATTCTTCCTTTCAACCACCCCATTTTGTTGAGGTGTGTCAACACAAGAGCTTAGATGAACAATCCCTTGACTTAATAGATAATCAGTATGGGTGGAAGCAAAGTATTCTTTAGCAATGTCAGATTTAAATACTTGGATTTTTGTTTGAAATTGGGTTTGAATCATGGTATTGAAATTTTTAAAACTTTGACCTGCTTCATATTTTTCTTTCATTAAAAATACCCAAGTGAGCCGAGTATGATCATCTACAAATGAAATGAACCAACGTGTCCCTATGATGTTTTTGATTCGAGAAGGTCCCCAAATATTAGTGTGAATCAATGAGAAAGGATGTGACTTTTTATGTGGAAGATGAGGATATAAAGTTTTAACATGTTTTGAAAATTGACATACTTCACATTGAAAATCCTTTGAATTTTTATTTCTAAAGGATGAAGGAATTTTTTTTTGTAAATACAGGAAATTAGGATGACTTAAGCGATAGTGATTCAACATGATTTCACCATCATTATTGGATTTAATATTTAACAAAACTTTATTCTCAGAAGAAACTTCGGATACAACTTGGAGGGCTTGTATTGCTGGAGGGTCTTCACTTCGTAGGAGATAGAGTCCCGAGCATTCTTTAGCACTACAAATCATCTTCCTCGAATCCAAGTCCTGAAATTCACATAGGTTATGAACAAATTTAGCCATACAATTTTTATCACGAGTGAGTTTAGTAATGGATACAAGATTACAATCAAGTGTGGGAACAAGAAGGACAGAATCTAGAATAAAAGAGTTTGAAATTTTAGCTGAACCAACTTTGGTTACTTTTGATACTGAACCATCGACAATTCTGATAGTGTGGCCATTTTGGTAGGTTTTAAGATTTATGAGAAGAGAAGCATCACCCGTCATGTGGTCTGATGCACTTGAATCAACAATCCATGGTCTCATAACCTATTTCACACCAAGAGCGTTTAGAGTGTTACTTGATTGAGCTATAGTGGCAGATGATATGGGCAAGGATTGTCCAAATAATTTTTGGAGGAGATCAATTTATTCCTTGCTAAATAGAGCAGATTCAGGAGATGTAGTTCCATGAGATTTGGAGACAGGTTTTCCATAACTTTCTTTGTTCATGTGCTATGTGAAGGGTGGTTTCCAATCAGTTGGCTTTCCATGAATTTTCCAGCAGGTTTCCTTAGTGTGACCAGTTCTACGGCAATGATCACACCAAGATCTTCCTCTACGAGGACGGTTGTCTACAGTATGAGAGTGTTGGTGTCCTCGAATAGCAAGTACAGATCCTTCTCCAGTCACAAAAATGGTAGATTGAGGACCCATCATCACCTTTTTATGACTCTTTTTTTGACGAATTTCGGAGAAGGTATCACGAATGTTGGGTAAGGGTATTGTTCCTAGAATTCTGCCACGCACATCATCAAGATCTTTATTGAGCCCCAATAAAAAATTGAAAACCCTTTTCTTGTTAATAATCTGTTTGTACAAGATGATGTCTGCTGGACATGTCCATTCATGAACCTCAAAGAGGTCTAATTGCTGCCAACATCGAGTGAGAGAGTTAAAGTATTGGATAACTGATAACTCTCCTTGAAGAAGATCATGGAGTATGCTTTTGATCTCAAATAGTTCAAATATATTATCAGAACTGGAATAAGTGTCTCTAGCTGCATCCCATATTCCTTTGGCAGTTTTGTAGAGAAGAAAGTTCTCTCCAATCTCATTTATCATGGAATTTATCAACCAAGACATCACCATATTATTTTCAGATTTCCATGTTCTGTATTGCAGATCGTCTTTGTTCGGGGCTACGACATCTCCAGTGAGATAGTCATCTTTCATCTTTCCACATATAAACATCATGATGTATTGAGACCATTAAAGATAATTATGCCCATTTAATTTGTGACTAGTGATGGGCAGAAGATTGTTTTATGTGGAACCAATAATTACAGGTTTTCCTGTGGCCATTGGTGTTATTTTAAGTGGGGTTTATATGTGGGTTGATTTGGGTGTTGGGCTGAAATTTTTTATTAGATTAGTTGGGCTGAAATTTGTGATTGGATTGGACTGAAATTTATTATTGGGCTCAGCTAGACTGAAATCTATTATTGGGTTGTGTTGGGTTGAAATTTATCACTGGGTTGGATGGGCCGGGTTGGATTGAATGGGTTGGTTAGGTTAAATCACAAAATAGAATGCAGTGCGTATTGGAAACAGAATGCCTCACAAATATAGAAACAAAATGCAATGCGTATTGGAACTAAGATGTGGGACTTACTAACTAAACCGGATGACGATGACGATGAACCAGATGATCGACGACGATGGACAGATGGTCGGCAACGATATGGACAAATGGTGTGATGGTGCCTGAGTTTCACGAGATTGGATAACTGATGTCTCGCGATTTTGGGTGGTCGGAAAGCTGTGGGTAATGGCTCGTGAAGATGGCCTGGTCTGAGTAAAGATGGAACAAGTCTGAGTAGAGATGACCTGGTCTAAGGAGAGATGGAACTCGCGATGACTGGGCTGAGAACTAAAAAACCCGAGCAAAAGTTGCTCTGATGATGTTGCAAAATTCCAGTTTCTAGGAATGCTTGCACTGCTCTTGGATACAGATTTGAGCTCAAATTGGATACAGAATTGGTGAGAAATCAAAATTGGATTTTAGAAATGCTCTAATACTATGAAGTTTATATTACGAGAGATGATGGAGATAAACTGGAGTATATTCTTACTCTTTATTCTATGTTAATTTTAATTTTTTTTACGACACTATAAATAAGAATAAGACATTAGATAAATGTCCACTAATCTAAGAATATAACAACTGATATTAACAATTAAATTATAACTTGATTTATACTAATTTACGATACTAATAATATTCTCTTAAAGTCTACAAATATTCTATCATGTTATTTAATTTATTTATTTTTATTTTCTCTCTTAATTTTAATAATTTCCATTGAACAGTAATAAAGAACATCCTTAGCATTAATCAAAAGAGAGAAACACAAATATGCACATATTTTTATACTCACGTTACTTATGTTTTTTTTCAAGTGACAATTATTTAAAAAAAATAATCATTTTTTTTTCATTTTTTAAAAGAATTTTACAGCGGCTACCCTAATGCTAGTGGGCAAAAAAATATTCTAGTAACGGCTAGTTCTTTCAAACGTGTTCTTAAGAAACGCTGTCCGCTCCCCAACGGTCATATTACTCGTCCCCCTTATATAGAGCTCGTAAACCATCGCTCTAAACATCTGCTAATTTTTCTTTCTATCTAAATCTCAATCAGTTTCTGAGTTATCGTTCTGTGATTCTTTTCAATACTCTGATCTCAATCATTTTCCGAATTCTCGTTCCGGCAATTCTTTTTAATACTCTAATCTCAATCACTGCAAATGGAGACACCATCATCCACAAAAAGGGTCACAAGATCACAGACTCTATCGGCTACAAGCAATAACAATTTTCCCATCCCAAGTGAGTAATAATCACAAACTACGTTCTTTCCTTTTCTTTTCCTCCTGACAGTTAAATATTATAGAAAGAAAAAATAGGTGTAAATCTTTGCTTTGTTTTCAATGTTTTGATTTTGGGTTTTTGGTTTAAACTCTGTTTCTCGGTTTGTGTTTTTTGTGTGTTTTTATTCAGGAAAGTTTGAAGAATCTGAGAAGGTTATATCAAAATCAAAGCAAAGAAATGAGAAAGCACAACAAGATAGGTCAGCTTTACTTGATATCACAAACGACTCTCCAATTGTTGGTGTTGCTAAGGATAGTTTGCAAACCCCATTATCATCCATAGCCAAACAGAGAAGCAATCAAGTCAAAAAGACACCTGGGTCTGGAGAGGCCTTATTGAGAGGTCAAGTTAAGACCTTATTGCAAAAGGTTGAAGAAGAGGCTGTACTATCAAAACTCTCTTTAGAGAACCGTCCTATCCTTCTTCTTTCTCCTGCAGGATTACTTGCCCCTACTCCTGCAAATACGCCACAAATACAGAGCATTGATATGGAACCTTCACCAATCGTTGAAGATCAATTGATGATTCCTCAGGTTAGATTGGGCTATTATTGTTTTCTTGATTAAAGGTTTTAACTTTCAATGGTTCTTTCTCAGATTAATTGGTTTGTTCTTGGTAGAATTTTACTATAGTTGAATTGATGGGTTGTTTTCTTGGGTTTTAAAGTTAAATAACCAATAAAGGCGCTTTTGATGTTCTGTTATGTTGGGTTAATTGTTTTTTTCTTCATAGAACTTTACTATGGAGTTGGACCTTTTTTTGGGTTATTGTTTCTTGGGTTATAAAGTTAACAACCAATAAAGGCTATGTGTTAGACCTTCTTTGGGTTATTGTTTTCTTCGGTTTTAAAGTTAACCAATAAAGGGCTTGAACTAACTTTCGATGTTCTGCTATGTTGAGTTGTTGTCATTTTAGGCTTTTATTGTAATGTACTATGAAAACATCTCAACTTGTTTGTAATCTTGTTAGGTGGTGAGCAATGTCAATGAAGAGAAACAAGAGAGTTACTGTCTTGAATCACAAAAGATCACCAGGTCACTACTCATGGATTTCTCAGAGAAATCAGAAATTTATTATGCATCAGAATGTTCTTCTGATCTTACTTACCAAGGAGAAGCAAATGAAAGCAAAGAAAAGAAAATTCCATATGAAGATGATGAGGCTTCTATTTGGTCTATTCAGGTAAATGCTAGCAGTACACAAGATGAAGAAGATGAGGAAGAAACAGTTGATGGAGAAGAAGATTATTATTATGAAGAAGAAGAAAATGAAGATGAATATGACGATGATGATGACGTGTTGGTTGATGAACTTTGTGAATGTATTAGCAAAATCAGTGTGAATGAGATTCCAAAGTTTGAAGGAAAACACACAAGATTTGTTTATAATAGTGATGATGAAATTGTTAAAGAAGAGAGTGGAGAGAATGAAGTAGGAGTTTCACCAAATGTCATGCGTTTGAAGGGTGTTCCAACACCAAAAGGAAAGCACCTGCGTTTTGTAGAAGAAGAGACAAATGCCTGAATTGTTTGGTTTTATTGGTGGTGGGGAAGAAGAAGATTTTGGTGTATTTCCTTAACACCAATCTTGTACTCATTTGTTTTTGTTGTTCCTTTTGTTACTTTCACGAGTAAAACTTTCTGTTTTTGTTATGGTTTATGAATTCTGACGAAGGATTACCAAAATTGAGGTGGATTAATAACATAATGCATTTTCATTGAGAAGTGTGATTTTTTGAAATTGTACATTAAAAATGAGTCTACAAAATTTAAGAATCCCCCACCCCGCCCCCCGGGGCGAATTGTGCTGACATTGTTTCGAAGCTTGGGAAACTGAAATAAAAAAAATGACAAGTTAGAGTTGCTTTTTTAATGAAGTGTGGAATTTTCTACCCCATGGAAGCAAGAACTGGAAGGAAAAAAAAAATGATGCAAGTTTAGCGTATTTCACAAATTTTTGAATGTTGTGTCGAATTTTCATATACCGTATTTTTCAAATTTTCATGGGGCAAAATGATAAGTGAATTTTTTAAGGTATATTTTGAGTGCGGAATTTTCATACACCGTGGACAAAAATTAAAATGACTGTAGATTTTTTTTGAATTAAAAAATTATTACTATAATAGAAAAAAAATATAAAAATTAATTTTTTTTTTCTAGTAAAAATTAATTTTTAAAGCAAACTTTTTAACAAAAATAAAAATTTTTGTAAAATGTCACCTCCATGAAAATAGGACAGTCACAATCAAGTTTGGGAGTCTCAAGCTCAAACTTCTAACCTAGTTAGTAGAAATAGTGATTGTATTGTGCCCGCACCCAAGTCACTCACAAGGCTGAGGGGTGACCCCTTGGGGTTCGGTAGGACCTGGTGATGACAGGTTGAGGGTGACCCCTTGGGGTTCGGTAGGACTTGGTGATGACTCACAAGGTTGAGGGTGACCCCTTGGGGTTCGGTAGGACCTGGTGATGAGTAGTGGTTGTAGGAAAGAAAAATCTAGAAAATTCAGTTTCAAGCATTGGAAAAGGCTAATAGAAAGTAAGACCAGACCTTGAAAAAGGTTAATAAAAAACAAAAAAAGGATAAGGCACCCTATAACTTTTTCGATGAGATAGAGAATGAAGAGCCACTAGCCAAGTTCAATGCTCTCAAATACCTAGACTATCAGGGGACTAAAGACCCAATTGCTTATATGTAACACTAAAAGACAACTATGATCCATATGAGGCAAGGTAAAAGAGATGCAATGATGTGTAAACTGTTCGTTGTCACCTTCTGTGAAGGCACCAAGAAGTGGTTCAATAACCTAGAAGGTAAGTCTACTAAGGGATAGCAACATGTTCGTAGAACTAACCAAGACGACTTCCTTCACACTTTGGAGGAAGCATATGGAGAGGTAGGGAAGTTCGTCAATCTTGAAAGAGAGTTGAGTCTGGTTAAGAGCGGCTAGGCAGATGGGAGAGTTGCACCAGAAAAAGAAAAAAAAAGATGACTCCTAATAGAGGAAACCAAGATGGTAGGATCAACAAAAACAAGTGCTTCGGGTCAAATAACAAAGCGAGTAGCCAATGGTTTAGGAATAGGGAACCCTAAGGAAGGTCATTGTCTCCCTTTAGAGGCCTACCCTTGAGAGTGAGTCTAGCCAAGGAAGTATTACGAATTGAGAAGGAGCCAAATATCAGATTGCCCCTAAAAATGAGGGTTTCACTTAAGGACACATCTAAATGGTGTGTTTTTCACAAGAATGTGGGCTATAAGATGAGAGGTTTCACACACCTTAAGAAAAAGATAAAGGATTTGTTGTCACGAGGATATCTAAAAGACCTCATATGGAGTAACAACCGTGGAAGAAGGCGACAAATTGAACGTCAAGCATCAAAGCCACATGTTCCATTAAGTAGTGGGAGAGACCCCCCACAATGAGCCCAACATCAGGACTATGCATACCATACACGATGAGGGCCTAGGATCAACAAGACCACTAGTAACTCGCTCAAGAGGTATGTTAGAGACTTGTGAGGCTCCCCTTATATATACAATCTGGAAACATCAAGTCCTCATCCATAGATCACCTTCACAGAGAAGGACAAGACCTCCTTTCATCATGAAGATCACTTGGTAATCACTTTAAGGATAGGGTCTTGCAATGTTTGCTGAATCATGGTTGACACTGGTAGCTCGATGGATCTTCTTTTTCTGTCTATGACGAGAGCCCTAAGCGTAAAAGAGGGTCACATCATAAGGAGGAAGCTACTCTTAGTGGGACTCAACAGTAGCACCACCTATACGAATAGAACCATGGTACTACCTGTCATGGCTAAATGATCAATATCAATGACCAATTTCATGGTAATTGATGTCATAGCTCACTACAATGCAATTATGGGTAGGCCATGGATACACAAGATGAAGGTGGTCCCATCCACCTTCCACCAAGTCGTCAAATGCCAACCTGAAGAGAATATGAAGGAAATAATGGGAGACCAGGAGAAGGCCAGGAGTTATTACAATGCCACCATGAAAGAGGTTGCTCCTAAGTAGTAACCACAACAAGGCCCCTTTCAAAAGAGGCCAAAAGGTAAATGTATAGCACAATATATTAATTCAAATAAAGTATGAGACTTGCTAATGAGAGATAAGAGGGAGAGTCACCTTTTAAAGCTGGGTATGGATTTAAAAACTGAAATAGAGAAGCAACTATCTCGTTTCCTATAAGCGAACTCTAACGTCTTTACATGTACCCTTGCAGACATGCCTGGGATCGACCCAGAGATCATAACCCATAGGTTAAATGTTGATCCAAAGGTTAGACATGTCCAACAAAGAAAAAGGAAGTTCTTTAGAGAAAAGAATGAGGTAATAAAAGGTTAGGTCACCACCCTTAAGGAGATAAAGATTATAAGGGAGGTGAACTATCCTACTTGGTTGTCAAATGTGATGCTGGTGAAAAAGGTGTGCAGGTTTCCCAGTATGTGTAAGGTCTTTATAGACTTAAACAATGCATACCCCAAATATTGTTTCCCTCTCTCCAATATCGATCAGTTGGTTGATGTTGCTGTCGATTTTGGATTAATGAGTTTCCTGGATGCATATTCTGGTTACCATTAGATCAAAATGCACCCAGATGACGAGGAGAAAACATCTTTCATCACTGACGCATATTCTGGTTACCATTAGATCAAAATGTTGTTTGGATTGAAGAATGTATGAGCCATATATCAATGCCTCGTTAACAAAATATTTGTCGATTAGTTGGGAAAAAACTTAGAGGCATATATGGACGACATGGTACTAAAGTCAACACAACCAATAAATCATGTCAAAGACTTAGAGGAGATATTTTTTGTAATCTGAAGGAATGGTATGAGACTTAATCCTAAGAAATGTGTTTTTGGTATTTCTTATGGAAAATTATTTGGATACCTCATATCTACCATAGGGATTAAGGCCAATCCTGACAAGATACATGCCCTTGTGAGCATGAAGCCTCCTACCAATCTGAAAGGGATTCAATAGCTAAACAAAAGGATAGTGGCACTGAACAATCTTCAAGATGTTAAGGAATACCACATCAATTTTTTGGGATGAGGATTGTGATAGAGCTTTTGAAGCAATCAAATAGTACTTCAGCAAATCTCCTATCCTAGTCATCCCTCTCCCAAGAGAAACACTTTACTTGTATTTGGTCGTTATCGTTCTCCTAGTACAAAAACATGGTCTAACACCCCATCTACTACATCAACAAAATCTTAATAGATGTTCGAAGCATGTACCTAACAATATACAAGTTGGCCTTTACCTTGAAAATCAGTACACAAAAGTTCAAACATTATCTTAGCTCCAACACAATGGAAGTACTCACCTCTCAACCACTTAAGATCATATTGATAAGGCCAGAAGTCGCAAGAAGATTCGCATAATTTGTCATAAAACTGGAAGAGTACGATATTAGGTATATGGCTATAACCACCATCAAGGGACAAGCAGTGGCCAAGTTTGTGGCTAATTTCAGTGAGACACCAGAGGTTATTAGTGTTGAGCCACAGAAAGAGGTATGTGGTGTGGATAAAAAAAGTGACTTTATAAGTATCCGTTGATGGTGCGCACAACTTCAATGGTGTTGGGCTAGGGGTGGTCATAGTTGATCATGATGAAAATTGTCTCGAGCATACTGTTAGATTGGATTTCCAGGAAACTTATAATGTTGTATAGTATGAGATGGCTATATTCGAGGCCATGACAACAAAGAATCTTGGAGCATATAAAATCACCTTGTATAGCGACTTGCGACTAATGGTCAACCAGTACTTGAGGACATTCAAGGCTAAACATAGCAAGATGAGAAAATATCTAGAGAGGTTAAGAAAGGAATGCTCAAAATTTTCTAACTTTGAGATCAAGCAAATAGCCAGGAATGAGAATAGTCACACCGATGCTTTGGCCATACTAGCCTCTGTGCAAAAAGTCAACTACACTTGGGTAGTGTCAGTAATAATCCTAGCATAAGCAAGTTTAGATGAGACCGAAAAAGTAGTTAGGAGCGTGGATTGCCTCACCAATCCATGGTTCACCCTGATCTTTGACTTCCTGAAAAGAGGAGACCTACCCCAGGATCATAAACTTGCAAAGAAAATCAAGGCTAAGGTAAGGCAATACTTGATTAAAGGTAACAAATTGTATAGAAGCACTACGGTTGAACCTAAGCTCTTATACATAGCTAGGGAAGGATATGACAGAGTAATGTTTGAAGCCCATAAAGAGGAGTGCATTATTCATTCGAGTGGAATGAGACTATCCAACGAATTATGAGGTATGAGTACTATTGGCTCATTATGCTAGAAGATTGTACAAGGTACACCCAAGAGTGTGATAAATGTCAAAGGTTTTTCCTATTGTCACACATACCTACAACCACCATAACAAGGGTAGTTAACCCCTGGCCTTTCTACAAATGAGAACTCGATATAGTAGAACTTCTACCCCAAGCTAGAGTCCAAAATAAGTTTTTATTAGTGGCCACCGATTATTTTTCTAAATGGATTGAGGCAAAACCTCTAGGAAGAATACAAAAGAAGGAAGTGATTCAATTTATTTGGAAATCTATAATTTGTTACTTCAACCTACCCAAGGAACTCATCACTAATAACAGAGACAATTTATTGGTCGTAACATCAAAGACTTCATTGCCAATCACAACATCAAGATATGTCACTCAACGATATATTATCCCCGAGCCAATGGACAAATAGAGTCTTATAATAAGTTAATAATCAACTTACTAAAGAAAATTTTAGAGAGTGCAAAAATAAGATGGGTTGAGAAGCTTCCTGAGGTATTATGGACAATTTGGACTAGTTCCCAAGGAAGTACTAATGAGACACCTTTCTCACCAGTATATGGGATTGAGGCTATAATCCCAAATGAGATTACCATGTTCACTATGAAATCAACCTTAACAGAGGGCAAAACATAGAAAGTAGAGCAATCAAAATGACCCTCATAGAGGACAAAAGGGATGAGTCCTTGAGGAGGATAACTGAGCAAAAAAGGAAAGTATCAAATTATTACAACAAGGTTGTGCATTTCAAAGATTTCGCAATGGGAGATTAGGTTCTTAGAAGGGTTTTCCCCAATAAGAAGGAATGGATGGCTAGCAAGTTGTGTGAAAATTGGGAAGGCCTTTATCAGATAATCGAGATGATGCTAGGAGGGCT
Organism: Hippophae tibetana; assembly: GCA_037013495.1. Classification (NCBI taxonomy): domain Eukaryota; kingdom Viridiplantae; phylum Streptophyta; class Magnoliopsida; order Rosales; family Elaeagnaceae; genus Hippophae; species Hippophae tibetana. The sequence continues at coordinate 78,007,091 of CM072812.1, read as the reverse complement.
ACGTATTGAAAAGCATTGATGGCGCTACAGATGGCACAAGTTGGAATTCCCACCACTTAAAAAAATATCACTTTTGATGTACCATTTACTATTTTCATGTATCGTATTTTTATATATGAAGTAATTTATTTCAAGAAGTGGATTTTTCCCCAAAAATTTCATGTCATGAGTTGATCACCTTAGATAGAAACTAGGTAGAATGCTCTGACATAGAAGTGGGAATTGATCACCTCAATCATAGACTAGGTAGAATGCTCTCTCCCAAAAATTACATTTCATAAGTTGATCACCTCGGTTAGGAACCATGCAAAATTCTTTAACACCAAAGTGAGAGTTGATCACCTCGGTCATAGACCATGTAGAATTCTCTCTCCCAAAAGCTACATGTCACCAGTTGATCACGTTGGTTAGAAACCAGATAGCATGCTGTGACACTAAAGTGATAGTTGATCACCTCGGTTAGGAACCAGGTAGAATGCTTTAACACCAAAGTAAGAGTTTATCATCTCGGTCATAGACCAGGTAAAATGATCTACCCTAAAAACTGCATGTCATGAGTTGATCACTTCAGTTAGGAACTAGGTAGAATGCTCTCACACCAAAATGAGAGTTAATTACTTCGGTCATAGACCAGGTAAAACGTTCTTCCCCAAAAACTACATGTCACAAGTTTATCACCTCGGTTAGGAACCAAGTAGAACGCTTTGACACCAAAGTGAGAATTGATCACATCGGTCATAGACCATGTAGAATGCTTTGACATTAAATTGAGAGTCAAGTAGAACCACTAGTTTATTGCATCAACCAAAACATACAAGTTTGTCCTTTCAAAGAAAATACATTTTTATTAAACATTGGTCTCATTACACAACCGAATTTTATTGATCGACCTTACAACCCTTGTAAAATTAATTGATACATAGCCTGGCCCTCCAAAGCATTAAAAATTCCTCAAACTCTTGGACACATGACCCATATTTGGGTCATCTGTTTCCTCTACTAAGGGCAACAACTCGATCTGGATCTTGATAGTTTTCTTGTGAACATTAGTTATTGTTGTAGAAGGGGTCACACTCAACAAGAGCACAAAATGTTCTAGTTCCTTTGCAACACCTATCACCATGAGAAAGACCCCATCAGACCACTTCATGTAGAAGTTTACTCAATCAGATTCCCTATCCACAAGGGCAACCATCTTAGTGTTGGTCCTTCTCTCAGATGCTCGAGTTTAGGATAACTACTTTTGCAAAAGGTGAGCTCACACTTGGTCTCTTCATAAAGAGAAAGCTTATCCTCGAGTTGTCTAAGCTTGATTTTTAATCACCCTACCTCAACCTAGAGCCTACAGCTCACCAATTTTAGCGCATTAACTGAATGCATGTTTGACTGGTCAAAATCCATAAGGTCCAAGCAAGAAAGATGTAGAAATAGTTGGCAAGTATTTCAAATAAAAGAGGATGTCTGAATTTTATAAATTCCCTAACCCCCTTTTATAAGGAAGGATACTAAATAAAGTTTATGACACATGTCCCAAAACCATAGAGGTAGGTTAAGATCATAAATAAATATTGAAAATGATATAAATTCACACTCATACATACAATAAAATTTGTTTGCAAAACCAATTGATTTTCATTAATAATGGAAAGTTACAAGGGTGAGTCTACGACCACACAATTAGGAATGGCTTCATACTTAAAGAAGAGGGAAGAGACATATACATGCTTTGGATCTACGTGAATGGGAGGCTCGGGCCAGTACCAGTATCAAAGGTCCCATATCCTACCTTTTTCACCTGCCACCTCGGTCCTATCACTACTCTCTCCAAAGTTTGAGTTCAAGCCTTCTTCCTCACCCTCATCCTGGGACTGAGTGAGCAGATATTGAGGAGTAACAAGGATGTCCAAAATTCAATAGTAGTACTACCCTAGGTCCCTTTTCTTGGCCACTTTCTAGAAGGAATGTGGCTTATCCATACACTATCTCAACTCTCGAAGAGAGTTGTTTGACCATCACATCAAGCTTGCTATTCGCATTGTCCTCTTTTTTGACTAGCCTGTGACTATAGGCTTCTACCTCAACCTCAACCTTCCTCTAGGCCTCCCCAAACCTAACCTTATCTCTTCTCTAGGCCTCTTAGAGCTTCATGAAGTGGCTCGAGTTCTCATTTAACTCAGCAATGGCTTTGGTCAGCTTCTCCTCTTTATCAATGACCTCATCCTCCCATTTATTAGCCTTCACCAACAACTTAGCATGTTTGGCGTGAGTCGAAGTATAGCTCTCTTTTTCAAGTATAAGCTCATGCTTTAAAATCTCTACGCCTTGAGCCTTATTAAGTCCTTGAAGAAGTTGCACTTGAAGATAAGCAGGTTTAAAAAAAGGTTGATTGGCACACCTAGGGTGAGGTCTTCAATCACACTCTTTCCCTTCTTTGAATCCCTAGCAGGTCGAGTAGGTACTTGTGGACCCAATCTAGGTATTGGAGAGGTGTGTCGATCCGGGGACGCTGGTAAGGGCTTAACGACATTCAAAGGCATCAGTCTAAGGAAGGGTTCATCAATAGTTACCCTCATTTTCCTTTTAGACTGGGTAGAGAGGCCCTCTTACCCAGTGGATTTAATCATGTTCTTCATCTAAGAGGAGTTCGCCCTTTTGTGAAGAAGGTGAAGTATTTTAGGAGCTGGCCCTTTGAGGAGTGACTTTACTCTTAAGCCACACCAATAGATCATCACGATTGAATTCCATGGAATCTACAAAAAGAAGGACGAGAAGGTGTTAGTTTGAAGAGGTCGAGCAAAGCATAAAAAATTCCAAGTCTCAAGGCTAGTTCACCAACATCGAGAACCACTGTGAACCTACCATTATAGTCTATGGGAGAGGTTTGGCACTTGGAGGGTGACCAAAGTTTATGAATTATCCCATAAGAGGGCTCCACTAAGCCTAACCTCATTAACCCACACATAACAAAGCACATGGTGTTTGATCGATGCAAACTATAAGTGTAGAGTATCGTAGTTTTATAATAAAGTGATAAAAAGAGTATAATCCTCAAAGATTAGTGACTTACTTTTGAAAAATATCTAAATTATACTAATCTCAATTTTATCTAAAAAATCACTGAAGTTGTTGTAATTATAATTTAAAATAAAATCAATTTAAATAAAATAAGCAAAAGAAAATAAAGATATTGTACAAAGATCAAATTAATATGAAGAAAACTTCCAAGAAATGGATTTCGCCTAATATCTCACTATGTTTTACTCATCTAGCTAATTGAATTTAATCCTCTCTCTTTGCTAAGAATTTCCAAAAACATCAAAAAACCTCTTTCGATAGTCAATTGGAAAAATTTGCATTCATCAATTTACACAAGAGTATGCAATTTAACAAAAAAGAAAGCATTAAGACCAATGATTTTTAAAACTACACGGATTCATACAAGTCTTTCGATCTTTATATTTACCTATACTGAAATATTCCAGATATATCCTATAATTTCCTCTTTTGATAGTAAATCACAAGATTAAAATCATCTAATTAATGGTCAGTTAATTAGAAGCAATAAACTCAAAATAAATCAAACAAAAATGAAGAAAAATAATTCAAATTAACATAGAAAATCAAGTATAGTTCAGAATTAAATTACATCTTTTTTCCTAAAATAAAGAAAAATTAGTTCATGCTAAAAATTAAATTTAATATAAACAAATTCACCATAATTTTCTAAAAGGAATCGAAAGAAAACTGAATCACAAAAGAATTCTGCTTTCGCGTTTTCGTGCTTTAATCTACTTTGTCCTAGTTTGCATCATTGTTCTTTCTTTTATTTATTTAGTTTTCTACACAATTCTCCCTTCTCTTGCTTTCATTCTCTTTGATTTTATATCCCCATGTTTCCTATATATATATATCAACATATCAACTTCCTCACCATTGTTTTTTTCTTTTTTTTTTCTTTTATATATATATATATATAAACCTATCATTTCCTATTCCAACGCATCTTTCATCCTTCACTAATATATATATATATATATTGAGAAATATTCATTTAAATTTTATTTAAATAATTTTTTTTAATTTGAGAGTCCTTACACAATATGTTTCTAAAATTTTGGATCTTCATTTTCTTCAAATATGCAATAAAATTTAAATAATAATAATAAAGTATAAAATCAATCAAAATTAAATAAAATTAGACTAAAGTTAAAGTTAAGAAATGATAAATTATGTCAAATTATGGAAGTCATCAAACACAATCAAACTTATAACTTTGTTTGTCCTGAAACAAAAAATAAAATAAAATAAAAGACAACTATATACAATATCAACTAGTCCCTATCGAGAATTACCATCAATTACGAAGACATGATATGAATTTAGATTTCATCACTTATAACTTACTCTTTTTACATTGAAGATAGTAAGAAAATCAATCAGAATTCAACAATTTATCAAGCAAGAGTTAAGCAATTACTTCAACCTAAAGATAGATCCTTGATTTTGTGTGTGAAATAGTCAATTTAACTCCAAACCACTTTCAAATTCAGATAAAAGTAGAACAATTGACATAAAAAAAGTTATCTCAAAACTTAACTCCATAAGTTCAATTTTCAAAAATCATCTCCACTAATGTAATCAAATACCAAAATCAGAGATCAAAAGATCTTTACTCGAGGTTGTAATGATTGGCCACAAGGTGAGGGCTAAGAAAAAAATGGATATGAAAAATCAAAGAAAATGGGAAAATACTTGGTAGGAAGAAACAATAAAAAGAATATCTACGGGATTTAGACTATAGCTCTTTCTTGACAATATGTCCATGCTGATGACACTATTATTGCTATACTCAATATGTGTTGTGCTCTCTTCTTCTTCTTCTTCTTTTTTTCCATGTGGTTGTCTTGATACTTATAGTCTTTACTAATTTCAAACACTTTAACCATTTTTCAATTCTTGCCTTTCACTTTTTTTTTTATCAAATAGAGCAAACATAATGTAAATTATTTAATTTGAAATAACTTTCTCTTTAAATGAAAATTTCTACAAAAGTATTTTCTCAAAATTTAAGGTAAGTTTATGGTTTTTTAGGCTTAGAATGAGAATGATTTATGTATTTAAAAGAACAAATAAGAATTTATGTAAAATAATGCTCAATGGGGTTGACTATGGGAATACACCATCCATCTCATTCAATTGAAGAAGTCTTTTTTCCTCTGATGCCTTCAAATAAAAATTAAACTTCTTGACATGCAATAATAGGGATATCTAGCCAATCGGTCTAAAATTTGAACAATGAATGGAAGTGGAAAATGATCCTTCCTTGTTGCGTTATTCAACTTGCGGTAATATATACATACATACCAACATGTGACTATTCTTGTAGGATTAAGCTCATTGTTGTCATTTTCCACCATCGTCATTCCACCTTTTTTTGGTACAACATGCACTGAACTTACCTATGAGCTATCTGAAATAGCATAAATAATTCTAGCATTGAAAAGCTTCAAAATTTCAGCTCTCACAACTTCCTTCCTTGAGGAATATAATCTTCTTTGGGGCTCAATTGATGGTTTGTAAGGTTCCTCCATTAGAATCTTGTGCATGCAAATGGGTGGATTTATACCTTTTATGTCAAAGATAGTCCATCCCAAGGCTATTCTATGCTTCCTTAACACACACAACAATTTTTTCTTTTCTTCGGGTGTAAGTGATGCCGCAATAATCACTGGAAAGAATTAATTGTCACCCAAGAACATATAGCAAAGATGATCAAGAAATTGCTTCAACTTTGGAGTTGTAGTTTGCTGCACTTTTCTATAGAGATTACAGAATCCGTCTTTGCTACCATTGGCTCTAGCCTCTCCACTTCTGTGCTAAACGATGTAACCTGCTACAATGTTTCAAGGCAAATACATAGTGGAGAAATTCTTCACTAACAAAAGGTAAATCAGGTTCACAAACAGCAAAGTTATTAAAATCATAAGCATGAGATGAAGTAGTGATGCATTGTTCTAGGTGATCAGTCGATATATCCTCTTGAAAGGAATTTACTACACATTGCTCATTGACATATACTCGAAACCAAGTGCTTGAATCTTCTAGAAATCTCATGGCTTCATAGATACTGAATGTAACCCCTTCCTTGTTCACTCTCGATGTTAACTCACCCTTTTGAACATCCATTAAAGCCCTTCCCGTATGTAGCCAAGCATGGTCGACCAAGAATTAATGGGACATCTTGGTCTTCATTCATATCTGACACCACAAAATCAGCTGGAAAAATAAATTTATCCACTTTTACCAATACATCTTCTATGATTCCACGTAGATACTTAATGCATCGGTCTACTAGTTGCAAAGAAATTATTGTTTGTTTCATCTCTCCAAGTCCCAATTTCCTATAAACAAAAAGTGACATAAGATTAATGCTAGCACCAAGATCACATAAAACTTTATCAAAAAATGAATTTCCAATAGTGCAAGGCAAAGTGAAACTCCCTCGATCTTTTAATTTTTGAGGTAATTTATTTTGAAGAATGGTACTACATTATTTAGAAAGCTTCACTATTTCGAACGCCTCCAACCATCTCTTCTTGGAAATGATGTCCTTCAAAAATTTGGCATCTGTTTTAAGACATCTATAAAAGGAATATTTATGTGAATTTTCTTAAAGATATCCAAAAACTTAGAAAATTTCTTATCTAATTATTGTTTTTGAAAGCGTTGAGGATAAGGGAGTAGAATAGAAAGAATATAAGGATTGTGCGGAAATTAAATTGATAGAGGCATGTTAGTCTCTCTTAGTGTATCATTAACAATCTCATCTTCTTCTACTTTATGATTGCTTTGGCCATTATTTAGAGCTGTATGGGTGGACTCGATTTCCTTTGACTGTGATCTTTCAATTTCTCTTCCACTCCTAAGTGTAATGGTCTTGCATTGTTCTTTTGGATTCACTTTTGTATTGCTAGGAAAAGTTTCTCTTTGTTGAACATTAATGGTTGTGGCTAGTTTCCTAATTTTCACTTCAAGATTTTTCATAATGGCTCTCATATTGTTACAATGAGTCTCAATGTTATCTAACCATGAATCATTCTTTTTAAACCTTGCTTTGGTCTCCTCAACAAAGGAAACCATGGCATCCTCAAGTGAAATTTTTTCGCTTGGTTGACTATCAAACCCAGGAGAAGGTTGCAGACCATTATTTATGTTTCCAGAAGAAAATTTCTCATGATTTTGAAGCCCTAGATAGTAGTAATTTGGCATAGGATTACCATGATAATTGTAGTTTCAATTGTTGATGTATTGAACATGTTCTTGACTTTCTTCATTTATCAAAACTGTTATACTTGAATCTGCAACATATTCTGCACTTTGTGGTATTCTTTGGGTTGTCAAGGTTGAAATCTAATGAGATGTAGAAGCAACTTGAACTGAAAGAGCAGTAAACGGCTCCAATTCATGAATCCCGACAACTTTCTTAGCCATTGATAGTTATTTGAGGCCATTTCTTCCAAAAGAGAAGTAGCACCTTCAACTATCATTAACATCAAAGTTCCACCAAAAGCAGCATCAACTATGATTCTAGTTTGCCCATTTAACCCATTATAGAACATCTGAACTTGCAACCAATCTAGTAATCCATATTGGGGGCAACGATGAATCATATTTTTATATCTTTCCCATGCTTCATAAAGTGTCTCAAAATCATTTTGTTTGAATTGACCAATCACACTCTTGAGTTGGGCTATTTTTGTAGGTAGAAATAATTTAGCAAGAAAAGTTTTAGCCATATATTGCCAACTAGTGATGCTTCATAATTGTAGAGATTGTAGCCAACCTCTTGCCTTATCCCTCAATGAAAAAGAAAACAATCTCAATCTAATGGTGTCTTCAGTAACATTATTCATCTTTATAGTGTAACAAATCTCCAAAAACATCGCCAAATGAATATTGGGATCATCAAGTGGAGATCCGATAAATTGGGCTTGTTGCACCATGCTAATCAACGCAGGTTTGAGCTAAAAATTATTGGCATTAATGGTCTGGTGTCTTACACCTGAGTAATTATCATTCACAATTGACCATACATAATCCTTCAAGGTGTGTGGTAAGCATTATGTTCTTCTTTAGTCATGGTTAGTACTTTCTTTTTTCTTCGTGATATAAAGGTTCTTTTGATCTCTAGATCAAAAGGAAAAATGTTTCGAGTTCTAGTACGGCGCATCCAACGTCAAAAACACACCTAACGAAAAATAGAAATATAAATATAAATGAAATATAATATAATATAATTCTAAATTAAAACCAAGATTACTTTGTATCGATGTTGGCAAAAACAAGAAAAAATAATCCTCGATAACAGTGCCAAAAATTTGATTGGTACAAAACTACAAGTACACAGATCATAGTTTTATAATAAAGTAATAATAAAAATTTCGTCCTCAGAGGATTTGTAACTTACTTTTGAGAAATATCAAAATTATATTAGTATCAATTTTATCTAGGAAAATTATTAAAGTTATTGTAATTTAAATTTAAAATAAAATCAATTTAGAGAAAAAATGTAAAAAAAAAATAAAGATATTATTCAAAGATCAAATTAATACGAATAAAACTTCTAAGAAATTGATTTTACCTATCTCTTACTATATGATTTACTCATCTAGTTAATTTAATTTAATTCTCTCTCTTTGTCAACAATTTCCAAAAACATACAAAAACTTTTTTCGATAGTCAATTGTAAACATTCTTATTTATCAATTTACACAAAAGTATATAATTTAACAAAACAAGAAAGTATTAAGATTAATAATTTTTAAAATTACACAAGTTCATATAAGTCTTTGGATCTCTATATTTACTTATGTCGAAATATTCCAGATCTATCATATAATTCTATCTTTCGATAGTAAATCACAAGACTAAAATCATCTAATTAATGACCAATTAATTAGAAACAATAAACTCAGAATAAATCAAACTAATTCAAATTAAAATAAAAAATCAAGTATAATTTAAAATTAAATTACATTTTTTTCTTAAAATAAAGAAAAATTAGCTAATGTTAAAAATTAAATTTAACATAAAAAAAATTATCATAATATTTTTAGAAGAATTGAAAGAAAAAATAATTTGTTTTCGTGTTTTCGTGATCCAATCTACTTTCTTAGCTTGCGTCGTTGTTCTTTCTTTTAATTTTTATTTTTTTCTATGCAGTTCTCTACCTTTTTCTTTTTTATTCTGTGCAGTTCTCCCTTCTCTGGTTTTCGTTCTCTCTGATTTTTTTATCTCCCCTGTTCTCCTCGTTTCCTAGGAATGGGCACGGGGACAGTTTTTGATATAACCGTCCCCGAACTGAAATTAAAAACCTATACCCGAAATCGCCCGAAAATCGTTACGATTCGGGGACGATTTTTTAACCGCAAGTAGCGGTTCGGAACGGTTATGAAAAAATCCCTGAAAAAAACCCAAAATATATATATAATTTAATTTATTAAATATATATAATTAATTTTTTTTATAATTTAATATATAATTTAATTAATTAAATATAATTAATTTCGGGTACGGGCGGGTACGGTTTTTAGTATAACCGTAACCGTTATTTCATATTCGGTTTTTACCCAAAACTGTCCCCGTCTCCGAAATTTACCGGTTAAAAACCGAACCGCCGGTTCGAATAACCGCGGATAAACGAACCCGCGGTTTTTTTGCCCATCCCTATCGTTTCCTATATCTCATATATTGGTGTATTTATAAGAAAGGATAGGTTCAGTGCTGTCTTTTTCAGTTAATACTCATTAGTATTGTTCTCTGTGTTTTCAAAACATCCATCTCTCCTTTCAGTACTAGCTTGTACTAATACGTATAACTTAGTTGTTCACTCTAGTACAAGAGGTAAGGTTGCTGCAGTAATGCATAGATCCAGGTGAAGGGTTGTAAGTCCCGCTTAAGCCGTGTGAAAGGCGTTCAGGGCATTAATACCTTATAAATACCGGTGGTTTAGCAAACGACCAATTCTAGTAGGTAAGTGTTATAAGTTATAAGTGTTCTTATAAGAGATAGAACAAGAACTTAAATGTTAAATACTTCATGCATTGATTGTTTAAAATAATTCCATGACTCAAATTTCATGACTTATACTCTGTATCTTGTTTGTTATTAATAGACTTGCAATTTATTTATTAAGAATCGTATTTACCATGCAATACATATTATATTGGTGATTAGTTTTACCATATTTGTTTACAATCTAAATTTAAAATTTTCTTAATTTTATAACATGTCGCATAAAAACTATTCAGCATCATCACCTTTATTAAATAAAATTTCATCATCTTCTTCTAAGAAGTCATACATTACCAATAGTAACGAGGTTACTATTGAAAATTTTGAAAAATCAATTGATCGTTGGAAAGTTCCAAGGATCAGTAAAGATTAAATTTATCAAAAGAAGTTAAAAAATCTTTTCAAAACAGATTACATTATTAAAACTGAAGAAAGGGATCTTCAACTTTCATTACCTTTTGAATCAATCCAACTTCTTTCAAAAGAATCATTACAAAAACATTATGACTCAAAATTCAAATATATGCATATAGGCCTAGTCCAGATTGGATTAAGACCTTTAACCCGACTAGGGTTAAGTTCATCAATACTAGCAGTCTTAAGGGATGCTAGATTAACAGATTTCAAGGAATCTTTATTAGGAACGGTGGAAACAGGTTTAGGTTTAGGACCTATATCCTTTAACTGTTTTTCGAACATAGTAGCATCTATTACAGATCCCCAAATATTAAAAACATTAACTCTTCAAATCCAAACTCATAATACTAATGTGTTACCATGAACAATTACGGTAGCCTTATTATTTAGAGTACATTATAAGATTATGACGTCCACTTGGGACATAAAGAATATTCATAACTCTACTAAAGGAGAAACTTTATTATTACAGACACACTTGTCTAGATCCAACATTACAATACCTAGACCAATTAGTTGGGATAGCATAGTATACCCAGATAGGTGGCTACTAAAAGAAATTTGCCAACTAACATTTGAAACTCATCAATAGGAAGTAGGTGAACAACACACAGAACTTTCTGAAATAATAAAATATAAAAATGGAAATATTGAAATAGGATTCAATAGATCTTCATCAATGAGATGCTCTTCGAGTGCCTCAGATTTCTCAGCAATGGATTTACCATTCAAACAAAACCCTAGGTCATCAACATCTGATTTACTTAGGAAAACAAAACTCAAAGGAGTAGACTGCAGTACCCAGGTACCCAGACCAGTATACACTGTTGATTCTGAGATGAACGAATCACCTCAGTTATCAACTATATTTCCTTTATCACCAACTCAATCATTAGCACCTAGCCAAGAACCTAGGATTAATGAACTGAATGTATTAACATTTGACCAGGACCAGGAAGAACCTTTGCATCCAAGGATTCTCAGAATGGATTTGTATGAGCGACACCATAAACCCATAAAATATTGGTTCTATAATACACACTCAGAAAAAGCTAGGCATTGTTGTTATAGAAAACATGAGCGTTATATTAAAGAACATAAAAATTATATAGGTTTTATAGACTGGCTAAAAATCTATAGAAAATCAAAAGGACTAGCATCTGTAGTCATCGACCAAACCAGATATTCCTTTGTTAACAAAATAAACGAAGAAGAAGAATCAATAGATACTATGGTTGACCTTAGCCAGGAAGACATAATAGAATCATCATCACCACAAGTTAACCCTGAACCAGTTAGCCTAACACCAATAGTCCAACCATTAGAAATATTACCAGATCATATTGTTACCCAAACCCAGGATAACATAGATAGATTAACATCAATAGTTAACCATAAACAGGTTAGCACAGAACCATTAGTTAACCTTAAGTCAGATAAAACAGTAAAACCTGTTGACTTAGTCAAACCATCAACGATCTTAATAGGTAACCTACCAGTCACTATTCAGGATCCAAAACAGGAACCAATAGTAACACCTATAGTTCGCACAGACCCAAAATCGGTCAACAATATTGTAGAACCAATAGCAATAGAACCTATAGCTATAATTCCACATTATAAATTATTCCCTTCAATTAGTACCTCGAATGTCACGAAGGCTGACTTCGATATGCTTTTAGAAAATAAACCAGTAGAGCCATTAGCTACAGATTTAGTAGTTTTGACTCCACAGATTAAAACCTTTTCAGAAATTAAACCTAGCGAAATCACATTAGATGACTTCAATAAGTTTTTAGAAGAAATGGATGATCTAATTAACGAAGTTAATATGATCAAAACAAAAAAGAAGTTACCCGTATGGGAAACTCGAGAAGGTTCGGTTGAAGCTGAACATCCTCCATTAAGACCTATTACCATCCCTTACCAGGATAGTCAGGTAGAAGCATTTCCTCTTAAGAACCCTCAAGAGAACCAGGCAACCAACCTCAAAAATATAGTTACCCAAAATAACTATACCAACATAAGCCTACCTCTTATCAAACAACAGATAGAATAGTTAAGAACCCTATCTTCAAACCATTCTAGGTCTCCAAACCAACCCAGGAAGAAATTACATCAAAATTTGAAAAACTTCAAAATCGGAATAATACCCTAAGATCCCAATTAGAAGACCAATTTTCAAGCAAAATAGGAATAGTTATTCCTGAGTCACCAGTGACTTCAAAATCAACCCAGAAACCATTACAGGATCTTAGCATTCTTAGCAAACTAGGATCTGAAATATCATCTGAGGATAGTGATTCTGAATCCATTCCAGAACCAATTCCTCACCTACAAAAATTAGTTTGGAAATAACCTAGCCCAGTTAGGTATCCTCACACCATAGGAACCCAACCTAGTCAGCTTGTCCAATCAAAATATAATGCGTCTTCTATCTATGTTTGGAACATTGATGGAATGACTGATCATGAGATATTAAATATCTTACAGCAAATGACCATGGTGTCAATTGCTTATAAAACCCAAATTGGTACAACTGATAAAATAGTTGTTGAATTACTAATAGCTGGCTTCTCAGGCCAACTAAAAGGATGGTGGGATCACCATCTTTCCAAACAACAACAGTCAGATATTACCAATGCAATATTGACTGATGAGTATGGTACCCCCACACTTTCCCATCAAGGAGCTCCTATACAGGATGCAGTCTCCACTCTTCTCTTTACTATATCACATCATTTTATGGGAGATCCATCCCATTTAAAAGACAAAAACGATGATCTTCTTTCTAACATAAAATGTAGGAAGATGAGTGATTTTCAAAATTATAAAACTACATTCTTGTCTAGAGTTATGTTAAGAGATGACTCTATTCAACCATTCTGGAAGGAGAAATTCCTAGCTGGACTTCCTCCACTCTTAGGTGAGAAAACCAGAAACAAAATTCGTGAAACTTATGGGAATCACATCATCCCATATGATCAACTGACCTACGGTCAACTGATCAGTTTTGCTTAAACCTAGGGTCTTCAAATTTGTCAAGATTTGAAAATCCAAAAACAAATGAAGTTGGAACTTAAAATGTCCAAAAGAGAAATTGGATCATTCTGCAAACAATTTGATAGCAATCTCTCTATTGAAAAAACCTGTGAGGGAACTTGCAGTAAAATTAAATCAAAACCTTATAAGGAATCAAATAAAACTTATAAGAAATTTTCAAAATCAAAAAAACCATTCTTTGAAAAAAGAATGAATTTTTACAACGAACCTTATAAAAGAAACTTTAATAAGGAATCAAAACAACATAAAAAACCCTTTAAAAAATTTAAAGAGTTTAAATGTTATAAATGTGGAAAGAAAGGTCACACAGCCAATTTCTGCAAGATGTCCAAAAAACTTCATGAATTAAAACTTGAAGAAGACACCTATGCTAAAATATCTGCCCTCATGGTATATACATCATCATCTGAGCCTGACCAATGGTCAGACGAAGAATCTAATCCTCACGATGATGAATTTGCAACCAGCAATCTGGATTCCTCTAGTAAAGATATTAATGTACTAACTAAGGATGAAGATGAACAACTTCAAGAAACAATCCTTAAGTTAAATAATCCATCAATAACCAAACTTTATGTAGAATACCTAGGTACATGTTTGGCCAAATCACAATCAATTAAAAAAAATTCTGAACATCCAAATACCAGCACAGGAAATTACAATCTCACTATTGTTCTGGAACGAAAGAACAAAGTCATCGCACCAGAAAGTCAAATTCAAAACTTAAAAACTGAAATCAAAACTATTAAACTGGAACTCCACCAGCTTAAAGAAAAATTAAAAGAATACGATATTAAGTTTCAACTACTTAATAATGGAGAAAAAATATCAACTTATGTGAGTGATTCTGATGATGATCTTACTCCCAATAATCAAGAAATCCAAAATTTGAGAAAAATTACCACCAAGAAATATAAAATTAATATAACCTTAATATTCCCTGACGAATAAAAACTAGAAACCATTGCCCTATTTGACACAAGGGCTGACCTAAATTGCATCATACCATCAATAGTTCCCAGAAGGTTTTATAAACCAACTGAAGAACGACTTAATTCAGCCAATAAATCTCAAATGAGTATTATTGGGAAAACTGAGGTATCTATCCAAAAAGGATCATACCTTATCAACATCCCATTTGTCATAGTATCTGACATAGGCTACTCGGTCATATTGGGTACTCCCTTTATGGATATCATTACCCCATATTCTGTTAAACATGACAGGATTTCTTTCAAAATAGGAAGAGAAGCCTTCAGCTTCCCTTTCATCGAAGAACCAAAAACCAGAGATCTTAATCTCATCAAAACATATTCAATCTCTACAAAAGAGATTTCTGTTCTTATAAATCATAGAGAAAAAGGACCTTCTCTATCTCAAAACCAAACTTCAGTTTCATACTATTGAGAAAGAACTTCAAATCCCAGAGATCAAAGACAAATTCTCTAAATTACAAACATCTTCTGAGAAAGAAGTTTGCTCTGAATTACCCAGTGCATTCTGGGAAAGAAAAGAACATATGGTAGATTTACCATATGAATCATCCTTCAATGAGAAGGATATTCCTACAAAGGCAAGACCTATTCAAATGAATGGTGACCTTGAGCAATTCTGTAGAAAGGAAATCGCTGATCTCTTATCTAAGAAACTCATATCAAAATCCAGATCGTCGTGGAGCTGTACGGCCTTCTATGTCAAAAAATCTGCTAAGATTGAGAGAGGAACTCCTCGGCTAGTTATCAATTACAAACCTTTGAACCGAGCCTTAAAATGGATTAGGTACCCTTTCCCGAATAAAAAGGACTTACTTCAAAGATTGTACTCATCATCCATATTTTCAAAGTTTGATATGAAATCAGGCTTTTGGAAAATTCAAATTGAGCCTCAACATAGGTACAAAACTGCATTCACTGTTCCATTTGGGTAGTTTGAGTGGAATGTTATGCCATTTGGGCTCAAAAATGCACCTTCTGAGTTTCAAAGGATTATGAATGATATATTCAACCCTTACTCAGAATTTTGTATTGTGTACATCGATGATGTACTTATATTTTCAAAAGATTTCAGACAACACATCAGACATCTCAAAACTTTCTTCCATATCATCAAGAGAAATGGACTGGCTTTATCAGCCAAGAAAATGACTCTTTTTCAAACAAACATTAGGTTTCTTGGACACAGTGTATCCAATGGAATAGTAATTCCTATCAATAGGTCCCTACAGTTTACAACTAAGTTCCCTTATAGGATTATTGACAAAACCCAGCTACAAAGATTTCTAGGTAGCTTAAATTACGTATTAAGTTTCTGCCCAAATATTAACAAGTTAGCAAAACCTTTACATAATAGGCTTAAGAAAACTCCTGAGCCTTGGACAGAACAACACACCAAAATTGTGCAAAAAATTAAAGCACAGGTTCAAAACATTCCATGTTTACATCTTGCGGATCCTACACTCCCCAAGGTAGTAGAAACCGATGCCAATGAGCTTGGCTATGGTGGGATTTTAAAACAAGTCTAAGATAATAATGAACAAATTGTTCAGTTTGTCTCTGGTCATTGGAATGATTGTCAAAAGAATTATTCCACGGTTAAAAAAGAAGTACTATCCATAGTACTTTGCATTTCTAAGTTTCAATCAGATTTATTAAATCAAATTTTTTTACTAAGGATTGATTGCAAATCTGCAAAAGAAATTTTATTAAAAGATGTTAAAAATATTGCATCAAAACAAATTTTTGCCAGATGGCAAGCACTATTAAGTATTTTTTATTTTGATATAGAATTTATCAAAGGAGAAGAGAATTCATTACCTGATTTTCTAACCAGAGAAGTTCTTCAAAACAGGTACCACAATGAGCAAGAAAAAGAAGGGAAAGGAGAAGAGTGAACCTCCAAACCTAACCATTACCAGCCTCTCATCGGCTAAACGTATTATGACCTGGTCTCAGGTTACTCATAACCAATCATCATCTTCCAAACAAACTTTGGAACAATCGTCACCTCAACTCACTCCTGAGGATTTAGAATTAAATAATCGCATCCAGGAATGGTTGCAAAATATGGATTCTGAAAAAATCAGAACTGCATTTCGTTGTATCCCAGAAATTGGGGGACCAACTGTTTCATCAAATTTGGAAATCATACCTTCCAAATCAAATACATTTTCTCAAAAAAAACTGGAATAATTTCTATTCCAAAAAGAGGAATTACATCCTCAACTTATTTTCCTCTCAAAGGAGCAGGGGAAGCATTTTCCAAAACAAAATCATCATCTGAGTATTTTAAGAAACAGCCAACTCAGGTGGTAACTATTATTGAAAAACAAATTTTCAACCAAAACCCTTACTTGGCCGTTCAAAATTATTTTGGCAAAGGGATTTTCTATTGGCCATCGTTATCTTCAAAAACTCCCCAATACTATCAGAGTATTTTGGAAATCACTAGTAGTGTGGAATTCAAACATTTCCACTATCCTAAATCAACAGAAGTGCAGTTTTCAACTGCCAAACTCCATAAAATCATATCTCCAACAGATTGGGGAAATGAATTATATAAGCAGCTGGCTTTCCCAGTCAGTGCAACACATTCATCCCACATTGTACATCATACAATTATTGGGATTATCACCATGCATGGTTTAATGCATTCCTCATCCAAAATAAAGATAACCAACATTCTTGGTTATTTTTCTTTGTTAATAAATCTATTAATCCAACAGGTTCCCATCTTGGTTTTTACAATGGTGGAAACTATTCGGAAACCTTTCATCAATTCTGATATTACCTGTGAAAGAAAGTTATGAATCTTTCCAGTTACATTACAAACCATCCATAGAGGAAGCTAGATTCCCTCCTTTGTGCATATTTTGTTCAAAATTTTACCTCCCTTGGGTATGTCAATGGGTTTTATACCCAGAAACATCAGAGGTAATAACTATCAAACGCTCATTTCAAATCAAATGGTAGTCGTCCTTTACGATCCCAAAAATACTCTTATTACCAGCCGTTAAGAAATGGTTAACACAGAAAGGATACAAAGATCACCCAGTGAAGGACATACAAGCTTCTTCATTATTACTAGCACAGAAGGCGCACACTAACGCCCTAATTGCTCAAGAAAAAACCCAAGAAGAACTCTTGGAAATCATCAAGCAACTATCATCTGGGCAAACATCTCAGACACCAAAAGAAGAGTTACCTGATTCGGATGAAACCTAATCCCCCGATAAAATAGTGACTCCATTAAAAGCTTCAGAAGAGGATTTAATTAATTTAGAAACCTCAATTGTAGATATGAACTTTTGGGTCCCTAGAAGATAGGAGAAAAACATCATTGGGCATGCGTGTCCATTACTATTTATCATTGGGCCTGTGTGTCCATTAATATTTATCATTGGGCCTGCGTGTTCATTACTGATTATCATTGGGCCTGAGTGTCCATTACTATTTATCATTGGGCCTGCGTGTCCATTACTATTTATCATTGGGCCTGCGTGTCCATTACTGTTCATAGGACCTTAATAGACCCATCATCATTTTCTGAGGATAACTAATTGTTTAAATCAGAAAATGACAAAATAGCAAACGGTGCCGACAAGGTTACTATTTAAATACCCATACAGTGCCCGACATAGTACTGTTCAAATACTTGTTCGAAATAATGAAGCATCTACTATTCACAGCAGTAGTCAAGGTTCCTACAGTATCAAGTGGCCGACCATTTACTGTTCATTGAACAGTAAAAGCATCCCCACAGTGTCATCACTCGGTTATTTAAGAAGAACGAAGTCAGAAGGGAAGGGGTTCCAATTTTAGAAAAGAATTCTCTCTACTCTAATTCTGTTTTGATATATATATATATATATATAAACCTATCCTTCTCATCGATGTTTGTTTCGTTTCTTTTTTTCTTTTATATATATATATATCAACCCATCCTCATCCTTTGTTTATATATATATATATATTAATTTAAATTTGATTTAAATTATTCTTTTAAATTTGAGAGTCTTTAAACAATATGCTTCTAAAATTTTAGATCTTCATTTTTTTCAAATCTGTAATAAAATTTAAATAATAATAATAAAGTCTAAAATCAATAAAAATAAAATAAAATTAGACTAAAGTTAAAGTTAAGAAGTAATAAATTATGCAAATCATTAGTGTTTAATAATTACCTCCAGGGAGTTTTCGTGGGCATATAGTTTTGGACATCACCCAATCGCATTTTAGGTATCAACCAACTGTTACTTCGCCCTTTCATTCAAAGTCATGATGAAGGAGCTCATGTTCCTTATCATGAGCTTGGTATCAGGCCAAGCACTCCTTATTAGCCTCTCGTCACTATTAGTAGCTTCCCAACGATCTGAGACGTAGAAAAAATACTCTTTCCAATTCTTTCGTTCTTGAGAAGGACCATATTTATACCTTGATCCTACTTTACTGACATATAGACCCTCCTCGAGTCTAGGATTCTTCTTCAACACATAGGCTACATTGAATTCGGGTATCTCCAACTCCACCCCGAGCTCTCTATATATCAATTTCAAGTAGAGCATGTATCTCCATCCATTACGCATTGACTGACCCAGCGCAAGCTGAGTCCTATCAAAAATTTCCTTATGAAGAGATACAAAGGAAATCTGACCCCTAACCATAAAGCCTTCTCTTGGAAGGCTGTCCACCTAGCTAGAGATGGGTCACTGTCACAAGCCCCCAACATGGGAATCATTATTTGGACCGAATGAGAATGTCATAGGTCTTTCTTATCCTCTCCTCATCCTAAGGTGACACCCCACTAGTCTTGACCTTGGCCAACCAACCTTTGGTATAGCTTGTAGGCTTTTCAGTCCCTTTGTTCCTTGCTTTCTTCCTCTAATACCTCGAAACTGATATTTGAGTTTGAGGCACGTTTAACATAATAGTAGGTACGGCCTGTGGATGAGAGGTGAAGGTAAAGGGTTGAAACCAAGATGGATCCCCCTCACTCGAGGTGCTTGTTTCATTAGAGGACCATGTGTCGTCACTTTCTCGTTGGCTCGAGTAAATGGGATATTATGGGCTCTTCTAGGAGGCCAAGCATGAGGTGTTTTCTTTGTGCATGGTCTCTATCTACAAAATATCATGAAACATGAAAAAGGTAAGGCATAAGAAGTAGAAATTACCTAAGATCGAGTTTGAAATAAAAAAGATAATGATTCTTTAAACCGACATGAAAAGAAAGTATAAACTAATAGACTTGAGATGCTTTTTGCTAAGATATGAGCAAGAAAGCTTGATGTTGAGCTAATTTCTTACCACCGAGTTGAAAATTTCTATAGGTTAAAATGAGATGATAGAGCTTTTTCTCTTGAGAAATTTTTATCCGATATACAGAAAATGATAAAAAAAGGAGAAGTCCTAGCTCCTCCTTATATAAAGGTGTATATTTTTTCTCTCCAATCAGCTGACAAGCATTTATTAAGGCAAGTCAAATATCCCAAATTCGCTACCCATTTACTACTCTTCCATCCCTGTTGAGGAACCAAGTTAAAAGAGTAAGGGGACTAGATGTTTAGACATATAACTCGACCCTAAGCCTAATCCAACTAACAACACGAACCGTCAAAAAGGACCTACATGTGCACGTGCCCATAATCACACTAATAGGAAAGACCCACCTACGTAGGCAAGCTTTGGTGTGAAAGGTCAACCTCAAGCTCAAGTTGTGGAGAGGTCGACCTCGATCTGTAAATGTATTTTCTTATGTATATCTTATGTAATCGACACGTATACATGTAACACTATATATATACATGGACCTCATAAGAAAGCCATACATTCTCACACAATTCTATAACTTCTCTCTAGTTTCTCTCTCTATAAAACGAATCAATCCCAACACTAGTTATGACTATATTATTTGTCTACTCGTATATAAATCAAATTACACTTAAATAACATTTTTTTGTCTAACTCATGTAAGAGTTAAGTTGCATTTAAATATATATTTTATATCATTGTCGAGGTACCTTTTTAAAAAAGTTAATGCTATAAGTTTCAAAATTTAGTTTTTTAAAGTACCTTTTATACACAATAATAATACAATACTCTTAAATTCATACTATAAACTTAAAAAATTAGAATTTTAAATGCAATGGTTTGACTCTGTCATCGTCATTCCTTTTTTAAAAAAATAATAAAGTTTAAAAATTAAATTTTTAAATCACTATTTGTATGCAATGATAATATCAAGACTATTAAATTTATAATATGAATTTAAAAAATTATATTTTGTAAATGTAATACATATAATGACACTACTAAGACTTAAACTTACGTTTTATATAAGACACTACACACTTAACACTTCACTATAAAGTTATGATTATTTTTTTTATCTAACTTATTAATGAATTAAATTATACTTAAATTTATTTTTCTTTGGTGTGTCTCCGAGATCCTTTCGATGACCTATGTTGTGTTGAAGGGATATCTATATGATCCGATTGATTGTGTAAAGCCCGCGGTAGCAACGGAACCGGGGAAAGTATACAGAAAAGACATTTCTTTTCTATTATATTAACATTTTCTATTCTATTATTATTCAGATAAATAGCTCTTTTTTATAGATTACTCATTTATGTTTTTGGATATTTCTTTGAACAATTAAATATTTATATATATGCTAACATATTTTATACATATAATTCAAAAAATATATACTATAAGAAAATTTATAATGTTATTTTAAATTTTACATTTGTATCAATTGTATTACTTTTATTTTATAATTATTTAAAAATAAATTATATAAATTAATTTATAAGTTTGTTTCTTGTTTCTGGGCTTACGAGATATATTTGCCTAAAATAGAATATTTTGTTTAGAAATATTAAATAATATAATAATTAAAAAAAAATTTGTATTATATGTTAATTATGTATATATATGTTACATCTTGGTACCCATTCTGATGGATCTATTATATCTTATCACTCTATCACTCTATCAAATGTAAGTTTTACTAACCAACCTAATACTTGTAAAATGTTACAAGTTTTACTAACGAAGGAAAAAAAATATTTAAAAAAAAGAGAGAGAAAATATCATCATTCAAATTCCAAAACACAACTAGCATACTGTGTTCCCTATCTGTATACTCGTTTGGAAGCAAAATGATCCAAAAATTGAAAAATAATAATGAAATTTTATGTTCTAATGTAACAAAGAGTATAAATGAGTCTTAGACATAACTCTCATAAATTTAAACTTTTGAGAAAATTTATGTATGATACTTTTATACGGTATTAGAGGAGTAAAGTTCTAAGATCAAATTCTTGTGATTAATGTCCATTAATCTCCCAATGGACTTTACAAAAAGACAAGGAAACTCGCTATTAAGAAAAATTTAAGTGATAGATCTTTTTAAAGATAAAATAACACATATTTGAAAGAAATGTTAAAAAAATATAAATAAATTTTTAGATCCACCTCTCATAAACTTGAACTTTTAAAAGAATGGATGTAAAACAACTCATTTATAATAATTCCTGCATTCATCTATCCTCGTATAACCTAATAATGTTAGGAAAAATGTATGGTTGTAAAGAAATAAATTTCACACATCCACTATAATTTCCCAAATCAAAATAGAACAAAATAACACCAAGATTTTAGCATGGAAAAACCTTCAGAAATGAAAGTAACAACCACGGGATCCGTAGGCCACTTAAACTTCCACTATAATAAGATGGGATTACACACTTCACCTTTAGGTGGATCTCTCACAAAAATACAACAAATATATATCTTCAATTTGTGGATAAAACTTCACAAATTGGCTCTCTTAATTTTTCCTCTCAAAAACTCTTTCAGTTTTCTTTTCCTCCGCTTCTGATCTGTATATTTTGATATTGAAGCTAAGGCTTTATAAAGCCAAAAACTTCATTCTTCTTTGTTCTTCACGCATGAATTGATGGAGACAAATGGTAGAAACTTTTGATTTTTTTTTTCTTCTTTTCTTTCTTTTCTTTCGGCGCCACACCAACCCCATTCTTCAATCTGCTGACCCACATTAGTTGACCAACAAATAATATATTCATGGAAGAACTCTTTAAAAGAGATATGTCAAGAAAGAAAAGGTAGAACAAATCTAAAAACACAAAAAGGAATTTCATTAGATTACATCAAATACTATGCCACAAAGAAACAAATTGCTCGATAGTATCAGTTGTCGTGTAGTTTATTTGAATATATAAAAGATTAAAATTTAATTTTTTATAAATATGTGAATAATATAGTTAATTAAAAAAATTATTTTTTTTAACCATCCAAGTAAAAAAAAAGATAATAGTTTCGTGATAGGAAAATAATGGGATATAGTGCTTATGGATCTCAAATGATGACTAACTATATTTCATGGCACAAATATGACCTAAATTAAGATAACATGTAATTTGAATTTCCTACACAATCGTTTTAAATGAGATTATTGCATAATTTGTTAGCTTCTTAATGTTAGAGTGTTGGAAAAAAGATGAAATTTATTAAAAAATAGTTGTTAGGAAATGTGCTTGTCCCACATTGCTTTTTATAATATTTTAAAGAGATATAAATAGTGAAGAGTTTGTTATTGGGATTGGGCCCCAAGGGGCACCCACTTTTGTGGAAGGGGATAGGACATAGGCAAATGTGATACCACACACGCGCGCATGCCGCTGCCGCCGCCGTCCGTCCGACCGGCCGTGCCGTGCCGAGCCGAGCCCGAGTGCGTGTGCGTGAGGTGGTATTTTATTTTTTGGTAAAATATTCTTTTTAAGGAAATTTTTTCCACTTACAAAAATGGTTGTTATATATATATATATTTCAGAAAAAATAACCATTATGTTCCTTTATTAAGAATATGGCCATTTGTCTTCTTAATTCAGAAAAAAGAGTCGTTGCTCGTATTTATTCACAAAAATATCTGTTACTCGTCTTTAATCTAAAAATGGCCTTTACTTTTCATTACTCAGAATGGCCGTTACATTCTTAATTCCCAGACATTACCGTTTTATTCATAATTGCTACACGTTTTCTAAAGCCTATAAAAAGAGGGCTTCAGCTCTCATTTTAACACAACAATTAGCAATCTCAACTCCCTACGAAAACAATTCTCTCTACAATTTTTAAGTAATCTTTTTAGTTTTCCGAGCAACAAATTTTCTGGTGTAGCATTCCAGTCTTCATCAGTGCAGTGAAGTTCTGAGACAGAGATTACGATTTTGGGCTGTTTTATCCTGGGGACGACGAGGCTGTGTTTGCTTGCACAAATTGGGCATAGCCGCAAAACGTCTTAAAGAGAGCGACCTAGTCCGCGACTCATCCCAAGCAGTTACTTTGAAGTTATTGGTAATATTGTTCCTACACTGTTTTTATAAACTTGCTTCAACAATTTTAAGACGTATTCAATCTGCCATGTCTACTGAAATGCTAACTGCTGATCTAAACAAACCATTCCGTTTTGAAGGATTACACTTTAAAAGATGGAGACAAAAAATGTTGTTTTTCTTAACCATGAAAAAAGTCGTTTCTGCTCTTACTACTGAAAAACCAATACAGTCCATCCTCCTACTGAAGCTGTAACTAAGGATTTAGACACCTGGATGGAAAATGATTTTCTCTGCAAAAATTATATTCTTAACGGTTTAGCTGATGACTTGTATGATTATTATAACTGTGATAAGTCTGCTAAGGAAATTTGGGAAGCACTTCAAAAGAAATACGACAATGAGGAAGCTGGAACTAAAAAGTATGCTGTCAGTAGATACATGAAGTTTCAAATGATTGATGGCAAATCAGTGGAAGCTCAATCACATGAACTGCAGAAGATAGCACACGAAATAACTTCTGAAGGTATGACTTTAGATGAACAATTTCAAGTAGCTGTTATAATAGATAAATTACCCCCTGCTTGGAAAGATTTTAAGAATACACTTAGGCATAAAACTAAGGAATTTTCTTTAGAAAGTCTTATAACCCGTTTAAGAATAGAAGAAGAAGCTAGAAAACAAGACCAAAGAGATGAAGTACTTGTAGTCTCAAATAATAGTACCAATAAGAAACCTTCCTCTACAATTCTGAAACCTAAAGGTAGAAATATGAAAACTCATAATCGTAGTAATAATCAAAACCGCCACCACCAAAATAGAAATAGAAGCTATCCTCCCCAGAATGGACCTCAACCCCCCTTAAGGAATAACACATTCATGTGTTATAGTTGTAATAGACCTGGCCACTTGGCTAGGAACTGCCGGAACAGAAATCGTCCTACCCCACAGGCGAACCTTACCGAAGATCAACTTATTGCTATGATATCTGAAGTCAATTTTGTTGGTGGATCCGAGGGGTGGTGGATAGACACTGGTGCTTCTCGCTATGTTTGCTATGATCGAGACATGTTCAAATCCTATTCTGATTCTGAGGATAAGAAAGTGTTGCTGGGTGACTCCCACTCCACTAAAGTTGCTGGTACTGGTGAGGTGGTTTTGAAGTTTACCTCTGGAAAGACTGTCATCTTGAAGGATGTCCTGCATACTCCAGAGATGAGAAAGAACTTAGTTTCAGGCTATCTTCTTAACAAAGCTGGGTTTACTCAAACCATAGGGGCTGATTTATATACTATAACTAAAAATAATATATTTGTTGGCAAAGGGTACGCCACTGATGGCATGTTTAAATTAAATGTTGAAATCAATAAAACTTCTTCTTCTGCTTACATGTTGAGTTCTTTTAATATTTGGCATGCTAGACTATGTCATGTTAATAAACGCATAATCAAGAATATGAGTAGTTTAGAACTAATTCCTAAACTATCTTTAAATGATTTCGAAAAATGTGATTTTTGTAGTCAAGCTAAAATAACCAAAACTTCACATAAATCAGTAGTTAGAGAATCTGAACCTTTAGAATTAATTCATTCTGATATATGTGAACTTGATGGAAATTTAACAAGAAATGGAAAACGCTATTTTATAACTTTTATAGATGACTGTTCAGATTACACTTATGTATATCTAATGAAAAATAAAAGTGAAGCGTTTGACATGTTTAAAATATTTATGACTGAGATTGAAAATCAACTTAATAGAAAAATAAAGAGGTTTCGAAGTGATAGAGGCACTGAATATGATTCCAATATCTTCAATGATTTTTATAAAACTCATGGAATCATTCATGAAAAAACTGCACCTTATTCTCCTGAAATGAATGGAAAAGCTGAAAGAAAAAATAGAACTTTTACTGAATCAGTTGTCGCAATTTTATTAAACTCTGGTGCTGCTTCCCATTGGTGGGGAGAAATTTTATTAACTGTTTGCTATGTGCTAAATAGAGTGCCTAAATCTACAAATAAAATTTCACCATATGAAATTTTGAAAAATAAGAAACCTAATTTAACTTATTTTAAAACTTGGGGTTGTTTAGCCTATGTTAGGATCCCTGATCCTAAAAGGAATAAACTTGCAAGTATAGCATATGAATGTGTATTCGTAGGATACGCTGTGAATAGTAAAGCTTATAAATTCTATGACTTAAAAAATCAAGTAGTTATAGAATCAAATGATGCTGACTTTTATGAACACAGGTTTCCCTTTAAAGTTAAGAATAGTAGGGGCTCGTCTTCTAGTAGTTTACCTATAACTAGAACTAGTGAACAAACTGAAGAATTAAATACTGAAATTAGAAGAAGTAAACGAGCTCGAACCCTTAAGGATTTTGGGTCTGATTTTTATGCTTATACCTTAGAGGAAGATCCCCAAACTATTAAAGAAGCATTATCTTCTTTAGATGCCAACTTGTGGGAAGAAGCAATAAATGATGAAATGGACTCACTTGAGTATAATAAGACTTGGCATTTAGTTGACTTACCTCCTGGTTGCAAAACCATTGGATGTATATGGATACTAAAAAAGAAATTAAAACCCGATGGTACTATTGAAAAATATAAAGCTCGTCTTGTAGTTAAAGGATATAGGCAAAGGGAAAATGTAGATTTCTTTGATACCTTTTCACCAGTTACACGAATAACTTCCATACGTGTACTTTTCTCTCTCGCTGCTATCCATGATTTAGTAGTACATCAAATGGATGTTAAAACTGCTTTCTTAAATGGTGATTTAGAAGAAGAAATTTATATGGATCAACCTGAAGGTTTTGTTATCCCAGGTCAAGAAAATAAAGTTTGTAAGCAATGGCATGAAAAATTTGATAATCTAGTTATCTCACATGGATTCAAAATAAATGAAAGTGACAAATGCATTTATTATAAATTAGAAGATAATATTTGCACTATTATATGTTTATATGTGAATGACATGCTTATTTTTGGATCAAATATTTATGTTGTGAATAATGTGAAAATGTTGTTAAGAGCTAATTTTGATATGAAAGATCTTTG
Organism: Hippophae tibetana; assembly: GCA_037013495.1. Taxonomy (NCBI): domain Eukaryota; kingdom Viridiplantae; phylum Streptophyta; class Magnoliopsida; order Rosales; family Elaeagnaceae; genus Hippophae; species Hippophae tibetana. Next base: position 77,980,118 of record CM072812.1, on the reverse strand, counting down.
AGAAGCAAGTGTAATCCTTGGTATAAAAATAACTAGGTCTGAAAAGGGAATTTCTCTAGATCAATCTCACTACATTGAGAAGATCTTAAAGAAATATAATTACTTTAACTGTAAACCTGCATGTACTCCTTATGATCCTAGTGTAAAGTTGTTCAAGAACACCGGAGACGGTGTTAGACAAACTGAGTATGCGAGCATCATTGGTAGCTTATGTTACGCTACTGATTGCACTAGACCAGACATAGCTTATGTTGTGGGACTACTATGTAAGTTTACCAGTAGACCTAGTGTAGAGCATTGGAATGCTATTGAAAGGGTCATGAGATACCTTAAGAGAACTATGAATCTTGGATTACATTATAAAAAGTTTCCCGCTGTTCTAGAAGGATACAGCGATGCAGATTGGAACACTTTATCAGAAGACTCCAAAGCAACTAGTGGTTATATATTTAACATAGTTGGTGGAGCTGTTTCTTGGAAGTCTAAGAAACAGACAATATTGGCTCAATCCACAATGGATTCTGAAATGATAGCACTAGCCACTGCTAGTGAAAAAGCAGGCTGGCTAAGAAGTCTATTAGCTGAGATCCCTTTGTGGGAAAGACCGATACCAGCTGTCTTGATCCACAGCGATAGTACCGCGGCTATTGCAAAGATTCAGAACCGTTACTACAACAGCAAGAGACGACAAATACGTCGTAAGCATAGCACTGTTAGAGAATTTCTCTCTACGGGAGCTGTAAGAGTGGATCATGTACGTTCTGATGAAAATTTGGCAGATCCTTTGACGAAAGGATTACCAAGAGAGAAGGTTTTCAAAACCTCAAAAGGAATGGGATTAATGCCCTTAGAATGAAGAGTCACTTATGATGGTAACCCAACTTATAGACTGGAGATCCCAAGAAATAAGTTCAAAGGGTAATAACAAGTCATGAAGTGATATGAGATGTATCATGCTATTTATCAAATCCCATTCTATATTGTTAAAAACATGAAGTCCTGAAGCGATAGAAAAGGATGAGTTAATTGTTAAACTCTTAATGAGTTCTATACTCTATGTGGAGTGGAGTACATAGCTACAGGAGTACTCTTGATAGACTCACCTATGTGAATGTGGAAGTGTGGTCGCTTCCTATGAAAATTTTTGGGCAAAATTTACTAGAGCGTTCACTATACTGGGATACACGTGCATGGCCGTAAAGCACGGGCTTTTTCGAACTACACCTTGGAAAAGGTTGTGTGTGTGATGATTGTTAGAGATAGAGTTCAAAACTACGAGTTACTCTAGTATATTCTAAAGCATCAACACTATGTAAAGGTTCAAGTCGATAGACACCTTTTCGCTTATGCACAATCTTATAATTTTAATTGATCGGTTGCTCGATGAAAATTATTTTTTATATAAAATTCAAGTGGGGGATTGTTGGAAAAAAGATGAAATTTATTAAAAAATAGATGTTGGGAAATGTGTCTTATCCCACATTGCTTTTTTATAATATTTTAAAGAGAAATAAATAGTGAAGAGTTTGTTATTGGGATTGGGCCCCAAGGGGCACCCACTTTTGTGGAAGGGGAGAGGACCTAGGCAAATGTGATACCACACACGCGCGTGCGCCGCCGCCGCCGCCGCCGCCGCCGCCGTCCGACCGACGAGCCGAGCCGAGTCCGAGTGCGTGTGCGTGAGGTGAGGTGGTATTTTATTTTTTGGTAAAATATTCTTTTTAAGGAAATTTTTTCCACTTACAAAAATGGTTGTTATATATATATTTTTTTTTCAGAAAAAATAACCGTTATGTTCCTTTATTAAGAATATGGCCGTTTGTCTTCTTAATTCAGAAAAAAGAGCCGTTGCTCGTATTTATTCACAAAAATATCTGTTACTCGTCTTTAATCTGAAAATGGCTGTTACTTTTCATTACTCAGAATGGCCGTTACATTCTTAATTCCCAGACATTACCATTTTATTCATAATTGCTACACGTTTTCTAAAGCCTATAAAAAGAGGGCTTCAGCTCTCATTTTAACACAACAATTAGCAATCTCAACTCCCTACGAAAACAATTCTCTCTACAATTTTTAAGTATTCTTTTTAGTTTTCCGAGCAACAAATTTTCTGGTGTAGCATTCCAGTCTTCATCAGTGCAGTGAAGTTCTGAGACAAAGATTACGATTCTGGGCTGTTTTATCCTGGGGACGACGAGGCTGTGTTTGCTTGCACAAATTAGACAGAGCTGCGAAACGTCTTAATTTCAAGATTTTTAAATAAAGTTTCCATACTTTCTTATGTTTTTTTCATGAATTTCTGAAGACAACGATAATAATTTTGAAATTTTTGTAATACTGAATGCATGATTTATTCATAAAATAAAATAACAAAAGAAACAAAATAAATTCTTGTAACAAAGTAAGCAAAACAAATTTTAAAGTGACAATAAATGGGAAGCAATTAGTGGGAGATCCAGCCCCAAAACTTCATCTGAGCACGACAAATAATTAATTATGTAAAATTTGCATGAAAAATCACAAATAAAAAAATTGAACATTAAGACTAAAAAATTAATAATTAAATTTTTTAACTAAAGAATTATCAAATGTGAAGTTTTTTTTAAAATAAATTTTAATTAAAAAGTAATTGAATTTGCACATAAAATTTGAACTCCAAACATTTTAAACTTAAAATATGAGATCAAAAATAAAGTTAAGAGAAAACACTACATGTTAAATATAATTTTAATTTCAATTATTATAGATAAAATTATATTTTTAATCAATTGAAGAACAAAGGCTCCTTTAATCACCACATAAATCCATCTCGAGACATGCTTGTGATGACTCTATGAAAATAGAGTCATTGGGGTATTTTTTAACTTAATATTTACTTTTTTTATTTAATAAATAGTATTTTTGTAGCTAAAAATATTAAAATATAAATTTTTTAGTGAAAAGGAGTGAAAATATAATTTTTGGAATTTTTTGTGATTTTTTATGAATTTTTAACACATGACCAATCAGAAGCTACCACGTGGCATGCCATGCAAGCATAGGAGCTGACTGAGCAAGCCACATGGACGCCACGCAAGCACGGAGAGCGAATTACGTTGTGTCGCATGTGAGGAGGAGAAACATGCACCACGTGTCAGCACGACGTTCAATCCGAGTTCGAAAATCAGATGACGCGATATGACACGTGTCACCACGCTATTGCTCGAAGCATTCCACATGTGCACCACGCCATCCGTTCCTACGAATCACGACGTGCCACGTGGTGCTGACTCAGTGAACGTTGACTTTGATCGGTCTCCCCTACCATGCGTCGCTCTCTGATTCGCCCAATGAAATTTTGATGCCACGTGTCATGATGTGATTGGCCAAAACTATCCGTTTTGCTTGTTTTGATCGTAGCCCTTGATTTGAAGCTGATCAGACGGTCCAAATCGCACCTAAGCTTTATTTAAGCTCCTAATCACTCCATAAACCCTAATTGACTTTTATTAGCATAATTTTGGTCAGTTTTTAGAGCTTAAAAGAGAGAAAAATTCAAGAAACGATACAATTTTGGTGGAGATTCAAGAAGAAATTAATTATACAATTCAAGAGATTGATTGTATTTTTTTCTACTCTTTTCTTTATTAATTTTGTGTGTTCCTTTATGAAAAATATGAGTTTTATGAACACAATTATGTGTAATTAATTTATTAATCTAGGGATCTTATGAACTCAATTTTCAACATGTGATGATCTAATTTTTTTCTCAATTATAATATTAATTTTATTATATTATTTAATCTGATTTTTATGTTATTAATTGTTTGGCTAACAATTTATCTATAGAGGCAATTAAATATATTTGAGAAAATTATTTAATTGTTTGTCTTGATTAAATAACATGCATAGTTTCTAGGCAGAGATGTATGATTCTTATGTATGTGATTCATAATTGATGAACTTAATGAGTAGTATGCAATTTAATTGGCATGAGAGTGTGATTAAATTAATTATTATATGGTGTATAGTTTACTTGAGAGAGGAATACATTTAATTGATCATGTAATTAATTGATATTATATTAGAAGGATTTTAGTTATTCACATATTTAGAAAATTTGGGGATTAAATATTCCTAGATATTTTCTCATATATCTTTTTAATCACAAAATTTGATTTAATTAATTATTGCTATTTACTTTTAGTTATTTTAATTTTGCTTTCTTAAGATATAAAAACACCAAAAAAATTGATTTTTATTTTTTTTAGTTTAAAAAATTAATTTTTAAAAAAATAATCTTTGTGTGAACAATCTTTATTTATCATTATATTATTTGTTACGGTACATATACTTGCGTATTTATTACACATACAATTTATATGGCGATCAGCTTCTCTTTATATAAATTATCAAATATAGATATAAATTAGAATTTTTAAAACTGTGGTAACTTAAACCTACCACTTAAACTTAGTTAATCAAAAATGTGATTAACAAGTACATTTTTCATTATTACGTATAACGCATAATTTAACAATGTTATACTAATTAATCAATTTGATTACTTTTCAAAAATTATGAGAACTAATAAATACAACCTACTTATAAAATGAAATATCTATTTTATAATAATTATAAAAGGAAATTGACATTTTTTCCTAAAAAAATCATAAAAGGAAATGTATAGTAATTTGTTATTTTTCCCTCCTTAAACGTTACTGTATAAATTTGTGTTTAATTGAATTGTATAATCTTCTTTATAAATATAGTTTCTTTTTAACCCACATTTTTTTCGCATAATGTAAAAAATATATTTTTCATATATTTAAAAATATAATAGACATACATTTCTATTTATAACATAAAGAAATATATTTTTTTAGAGGAAGGATAAAAATTAAAAAAAACATGCGAAGAAATGAGTTACATAAATATGGGAAAGATTTATCCTTATTTCTTCTTTTAGATGGGCCCACATGGATGATGAACAGAGGACATGTCCTAATCAAAGGCATAAGCCAGAAGGTCAAAATTTCAATTAGTACATAACAGAAATCAAGATGGTCCAACCACCCTTGTCAACTTCATTTAACAAAATAACAGTGAAGTGGACGCGAAGTAAACAAAGAGCACCATGATTTTTATTAACTACCTTTAACAATGCCCAAATTAGATAATGGGAACCCCCACACTTTCTTAAACTAGTGTTATAAAAATGAAACATCTTTCTTTCATCATTTGCATCTTTGACAAAGTTCTCATCAATGGATAGGGAGGAAGGCAAAATTGTAGTCATGGGTCGAGCTGAGATTGACACTAGAGCACCTTTCAAGTCTGTCAAAGAAGCAGTACTGCTATTTGGAGAAAAGGTTTTAGCTGGTGAAATCTATGCCAACAAGCTCAAAGAGGTGTTCTAATTTCTCTCTTCATCTCTATCTATGTTCATGCTAAGTGCAAAAAATTCCCAACTTTATAGATGTAATGTCATGAGAAACTAACTCTTGGAGTCCCCTAACTTTTAAAAATGAACGTGGACAGCAAATTATTTATTTAAAGTATACACAAGTTTAATTTAGGTTAATTGTTTCAATTTGACTACCATTTAGATACGTAAAAGTCACGTGACACCATAAGAGATAATTTGTCATTAATGAAAATAAGGAAATAATGTCATTAATGAAAATAAGGAAATAATTTATCATTAATAAAAATAAGGAAAAGTCATTGATTTTTGAAAGAAAAATAAATATTTTCAGATTGACAAATTTAACACTCATTTACGGTGGGACATTATGTCTGCAATTAACGGAGGTTCTTACTTAAAACAGAGGGACTTGGTAAATTTTAACTCAAGAGACTTGGTAAATTTTGGACTAAATAGGTTAAGATTTTGATACTAGGAGGACTAAAACAGATGAATGATTGTTCAGGGACGAAAATGGACAGAAAATATAGTATATGAATGGATGGCTCATGTTATCCTAATCAGTCTTATGATAATCTTTTCTATTAGGTCTTTATATCAAATTGTAAATTATATGAGTAGCAGAGAAGTTTCACACTCGATTTCATAGAAACGTGTGATTTTCAATCATGAGTGCAAAATATTCTTTAAGGAACTTAGCTATATCTAATGGAGACCATAACTTTTGTCAGATTCAAGCTGCAGATATAGAGAACAAAAAATCTGAATCCAAAATTGGGACTTTAACAGCTGAGCTTGAGGAAACAAAGCAAAGTCTTCAGAGAGCTAGGGAAGAAAACAACTTAATGGCGTACCGCATAAAATCTCTAAGAGAAGAGCTTGATCAGACAAGGCAAGGAATTCAAAAGCTAAAGGCCATAGAATTTCAGAAAAAAAGAGTTGACCCTGATATTGAAGATATCAAGTTCGTTGAGAACCCGAACAATGTCAAAATAAAGACACAACATGATGAGGATATAGATTTTGAAAAGAAAAGATATGTGCAATTTGCTAGTCCTCCTTCACTGGCTCAGGTTATTATAAACAGAGATGAATTTGTAGAAAGGTCCTCTCCTCCAAAGAAGACGAAGAGAAAGCCATTAGCTCCACTATTAGGATGGCTTTTTTCTAAAAAGAAAGATATCCAAGAAAGTGAGTCATCATGAGGTTGAAAGCCCTAGGTCAGGGTGTGCAAAATTAAAAGCTATATATACATTTTCAGTCAGGAATCTTTGTCAAAAGTGGTAGTGTGCACCACTTTGCAGTGTTGTACAAGCTGTTCAATCATGCTTTGATTGATGTAGGAAAAATAAACTAAAAAGGGAAAAGGCTTCATAGTAGGTGTAATAATAAAATGTTGGATATGGGTATTACAGTTTTGATGTCATTTTTCTTTATATTCTTTTGTCAGTTTTAGAAAATAAAAGACATTACCTTAGTTTGTAAAATGGGCTGCCTTTAAAATAAGAAATATTAAAAATTTGTTTGTACAAGAAAATGAAACTACCTTAAATGCATCAAGGATCTATTTGCACCTATCTAATTTTCTACATACAAACAATCTCGCATTAAATGACAACAGCAGACATGAAATTTTGATGTTATCTCCTTTTATTCTTAAAAAAACGAAATAAAATAACTCACCTGCAGCCATGGAATATTGTAGGTAAAATTGGTGCACTGAACATGAATATTTTTCTTCATGATGATCTCAAAATCCAAAAGCAAAAATTTTTACATGCTTTAGCGGAAGTGTGCTTCTAAATGTAGGTAATGTATTTCAGAGCACAGAGAATAAACATAATAAAACCAATTCGGAAGAAACGCTCTTCAGTTCAGAGTTCAGGCCTACCCACTTTATAATACACCTAGGAAAGATTTTTACAAAATTATCAAAATTAAAAAAGGCTATTTTTCTTTTAAATGACCAACCGAATATACAACCTCTTCCTCTGATCAACTAGCTTACTTTGAAAACCGAAGTAGCACATTGTTTTTAGCTTGATAACTGCAACATTCCGAAGCATGCAATTGCTGTTTGAAGCATTTTATGAAGCTGAAGTACTCAACTGTCTGACCGAAAGAGACTGAGTCAAGCATATATGAGAGAGAGAGGGAGAGAGCATGTCAGTACAACACTTATTGCATGAATGAACAGCTTGCAAGAAATGATAGTTACCCTTGTGATTTGGTCAGAAAATGTGGACGAAATAACTAATGGTGGTATTTTTGTCCTTTTAGAATAGTCCAGGACCTAAATCAAACAACAAACATGCCTTATTCAGTTAAAGGAAATTATCCAAAAAGCACAGGGGACAGTTTATTGAATGTTACTGAATAAGGGAATTCGTTTTGGGTGGTATTATGAATAAAAAATGGCAGCTGACACAACTTGAATCTAAAGATTAAAGGTAGATTTTACAAATATTAAAAGATTTTGCAGCTGAACAATAAGAGGAAATTAAATTAATCTTTTAGCTCTTCTAAGCACTAATAGTAGCCATGCCACCTTTACCGTATATGACATGTTTAAAGAAGAAAAGAATAAATTTTTCCTACTCTCTTCCGCCATGCCCTGTCTTGCTATGCATCTAAAAAACCAGCTTTCAAAGTTTGAGAGTTCCAAAATCAAGGGTTCCGGAAATGCCACGGGTGATAGGTGTTGAATATTGGCTCTAAAAGTAACAAATTAGTGACATAATTTAGGGAAATTAGTGGCCTAATTTGTGGCATGATTTGTGGTATTATTTAAGGAAATTAGTGGCATAATTTAAGGCTTAAATTATGGCACAATTTAGGGAAAGGGAGTCTTGCTTCATCTATAAATAGGGAAGAGTTCATGCATTGAAGAACAAGGCAAAAATCAGAAAAATCAAAGAGAGCATAAACAAACTCAAAGAGAGAAAATACTTGTGAGTTTGAGAGTTTTCTATAAGTTTGGGGAAACACTTGAGAGATATTATTAGTGAGGAAATTTGTATCTGTATTCTGTATATTTCCTACTCAGTTCAAATAATATTTGCTGCCTCCCGTGTACCTAGACGAATTGTCGAACCACGTAAATTTTGTGTGTTTATTTTATCGCTTTGATATATTCATATACCGTTATTTATTGTTTTCGCCCACAACAAATTGTTATCAGAGCCAAATATAGCAGTATTATATATCAAATCGAAGCTCTCGACGAGACGAACGTAACGGTGAAAGAATCGTTCAAATCGGAAGTCAGAATCACCGCCAGAAGCTGCCGGAGTGCTGCTGCCAGCAACTGAGTCAACTCACTGAGTTGGACCGAGTCAACTCAGCCACTAGTGATATTTGGACCGAGTTGGTCCGTTTTTCATCCGTTTTCAGCTGAGTTGGATCTATTCTTAGCTAATTGGACCATTCCGGATTTATCTACGGACTCCGTTTTTTCAAATAAGGTATAAAATTTGGAAAAACACTGTTTTAAGTTGTAAGTACAAAATTTCTGTTATTTGTTTGTACTTATGGCTGATAAAAGAGAGATCGAAGAAGGTGAACAAGTTGACCATAGAATTTATGGCAAGTCAAGTTGTTCTACTCGAAGAACTATGTTGTCCAACGTAAAGTTTGAGGTGGAGAAATTCGACGGCACCAATAACTTTGGCATGTGGCAATGTGGCAATGTGAGGTATTAGATCTATTGTTTCGAGAAGGATCTAATATAACCTTGGAGACCAGGCCAGGAGATTATTCAAATGAAGATTGGAATTATGTAAACCGACAAGCTTGTGGCACAATTCGACTGTGCTTAGGAAAAGATCAGAAGTAATTTGTCATGAAAGAGAATGTAGCCGCAGTTCTCTGGAAGAAACTAGAGGACAAGTACATGACGAAAAGTATTGAGAACAGACTACTTGAAGAAGAAACTTTTCCGTTTCCAATACAAGAAAGGTACCCCTATGATTGAGCATTTAACCACAACCTTGTTATATGGAAAGGATGAGGTTAAGTTCGTAGATGTTTCAAATGCTTTGGTAAATAACGAGTACCAGAAGAAGGATCAACATGATCACAGAGTCTCAATATCAGAAGCATTGACGTCATCTAGAGGTAGGACTAACAACAAAAAATTTGGGGGATCAAATAATAGGGGGCAATCCAGATCAAAGTCTAGAGGAGATTCATCTAGAAGACGTCCTGCAAAGGACGAGTGTGCCTATTGTCACCAGAAAGGGCACTAGAAGAAAGATTGTCCAAACAAGGACAAGTCAAATGCAAATATTGCACAGAAGGCCGATGAAGATGAAGAATCAGCCTTTTCAGTTTCATCATCAAAAACCTACTCAGATAAGTGGATCCTTGATTCTGGATGTTCTTATCATATGTGTCCAAACAGGCATTGGTTTTCGATTTTTGAAGAGCTCGATGGAGGAGTTGTGCTTATGGGCAACGACAATGCCTGTCAGACAAAAAGGATCGGAACAGTACAACTAAAGATGCACGATGGTACAATCAGACGACTTACAAATGTAAGGTATATTCTTGACCTAAAGAAAAACCTTATTTCTTTAGGTGTTCTAGATTCTGATGGTTACAAGGTAACATTGGAAAATGGAGTCTTGAAAGTTGTACGAGGTGCATTTGTAGCGATGAAGGGTACTCGGAAGGCGAACTTGTATTTCCTAGATGGGAGTACAGTTACAGGAAGAGCAGCTGTCTCAAGTAGTTCTGAAGAAAAGACAAATGATTCTTCCCGCCTGTGGCACATGCGCTTAGGACATGTCGGTGAAAAGGCTTTGCAAGGCTTAATGAAGCAAGGTCTTTTGAAAGGTGCCAAGACTGAAAAGTTTGATTTCTGTGAGCATTGTGTAATGGGAAAACAAACAAAAATCAAGTTCGACACTGTCATTCATCGTACTAAAGGATCTCTTGATTATATTCACACGGATGTCTGGGGACCTTCAAAGAATGCTTCACTTGGAAGTAAACGCTGGTTTGTGATTTTTATTGATGATTTCTCTAGATATGTCTGGATATACACTGAGTCACAAAGATGAAGTTCTAAATATCTTTCTTAAATGGAAGAAAATGATCGAGACTCAGACAGGCAGGAAAATTAAAAGGCTCAGATCTGATAATGGTGGCGAGTATAAATCAGATCCCTTCTTTAAACTTTGTCAAAATGAAGGAATAATTAGACATTTTTCAGTTCCTCGTACACCACAACAGAATGGAGTTGCAGAACAAATGAATCGTACTTTGGTTGAGAAAGTTCGATGTATGCTATCTCAATCCAAATTGAGCAAGGCATTTTGGGCTGAGGCTTTGTCATATGCAACTCATATAGTCAACAGACTTCCTACGACTACATTAGATGGGAAAACTCCTAGGCTTAAATTATGGCACAATTTAGGGAAAGGGAGTCTTGCTTCATCTATAAATAGGGAAGAGTTCATGCATTGAAGAACAAGGTAAAAATCAGAAAAATCAAAGAGAGCATAAGCAAACTCAAAGAGAGAAAATACTTGTGAGTTTGAGAGTTTTCTATAAGTTTGGGGAAACACTTGAGAGATATTATTAGTGAAGAAATCTGTATCTGTATTCTGTATATTTCCTACTCAGTTCAAATAATATCTGCTGCCTCCCGGGGACCTAAGCGAATTGTCGAACCACGTAAATTCTGTGTGTTCATTTTATCGCTTTGATATATTCATATACCGCTATTTATTGCTTCCGCCCACAACAATAGGGACTATGTATGCCCAATTTCATGAAGCTAGTGGGAGATTCATGGTGACTAATTGACAGTTACATTGTTTAAAAGCATGCTATAATTCACTAAACGGCTAGATCCATGCCTGCATGCTTCGAAGTGTAATAATTGGATTTAATTTAGTTTATTCCTTTGGCTAGAGTTAGATTGTTACTACAAGTCTACATTTAAGCTTTCGATAACCGAAAAACACATCATAAAGATGCCAATGACGCCTGAAGATCGAAACATATACCTATAAAGTTGCTCCACAAGCACAAGTAAAGCAATTTGATGATTAAACACCATAGAAGATAGCTTAATACACAAGTTAACTCGCTCCCGCAATTTGTGTCCATGGCCGTAAGGTCCACCAATGCAAAAAGATAATCTTGATGCTCCCTGCAATAAAGAGCTTAAATATTAAAAAAAAGCGGGGAAAAGATGATGAGCAGAGATGCCCTAAACCAAATGGTCAGAAAGCAATAAAGAATCAAGACAAAGGGATAGTTCCTACGGTATTCCCAGCATCCCCCAACAGCTCAGCCATGTCCTCAGACCCTAAGTCTCGACCACACTCATCCAACAAAACAACCTGCAAGTGCATGATCACCAAATGGATACAAGTGAACATGCTACAATCCTGATTGCACACTGTCAATGGCATCTTTTAGAGGTCAGATAGAAGTGAAACAACACCAATATTTTAATCATAAACGTCACCGCCTCTCTCTATTTACTCTAGAATTCCCATGAGTGTTCTCCATGTATTATCAGGTACCTAGCTGGCACTCATAACTATAATATTCCTGTAACATGGAGATAACTCTAAAAGGTAATGAACTCGATTAAACAACCGACTTACTTTGCCTATAAATACTTAGAAGATGGCCACTGTAAGGTGTGTGAGGAAGTGATTAATATAGATGAGAGTGCGTGAAGTGACAAAAATGTGTGAGCTAGTGACAAGTCATTCCGAGTGTAAGTGGGTGCATTAATGCGTGAATAAGTGTGAGTGAATATCAATTCTACAAATTTCGTGTTTATTTATCATAAATAAAAGGGTTCTTTTTATTCAACAACTGCATTTACTTGAATTGGTGTAGGCCTTAAAGTTGCTTTATTACCAGATTGTTGAATTTGTAGATGAAAGTGGAAAGCCCCGAAACATGTGCACCAAAAAATATAACTACCATCAAAATATATATATAGGATGAAGGATACCAGAAGTATATTAACTATGAAAGATGTCCACTAATTTTTCGGTAGGGTATTATAAGTCCATTAATTATAAAAAAGTATATCATAGGTCCAAAAATAAAAAATAAAAAGTCATAAATAAAATATGTGAATACACATTTGCGTATTTTTTGAGTTGCTATATGTTTTCTAAATCAATTATAACTCAAAAAATATAAACTTGGATAGGTTTGAATATATAACAAGTAACTTAGGAACACGTAACAACTCAAAAAAAAACACATTTGTGTTCACGTGTTCCAAATTTTGACATATTTTTTTATTTTTAAACTTCTGATATACTTTTCCATAGTTAGTGGACTTAGAGTGTTCCACCAAAAAATTGATGGACTTTTGTATACTTTTGTTATAATTAATGTACTTATGCTACCCTTCATTCTATGTATATATATATATACACACACACAAATAAATACAGTAAACTCTCACACTTCAGAGCATAAACACTTAAGCAGTGTCTCACTCTTCACAAGCTCACCTTAGCTTTCTCTCATTTATTCACTCACCACCTCACAACTAATATTTACTCATTCTCACAACTCAATATCACAACGACCCATATATAGGTGAGCAGAGTCAGTTATATCAATCGATTTAAGTTTCTAGACTTTTCTACAATATTAATTTAAGTAGATATCTAGTAATGGCTGCCAACAATTTCCTTACTATCAAATTACCATACAAGCATTCATGAAAATTCTACATTGGGTTTCTCTAGAAAATTTGAGAGAGATTGGTGATCATTTAACAGTTGAATTAACATCACTGCTTCTCTTATACTTCTCTAATAATAAAGAATATTCTAATCTAGAAACCTTGTATGTTTAGTAATAGTATGGTAGTGAGCAATGTAATAGTTGTCAGCAATTAAATTCAATATTTACCTCAAATATTATTATAGAAAAGTCTAGATACTTAAAATCAGCTCATATAGCCGATTCACTAACATGTATATTTGGTTGGCTGAATTATTGCAATCCAAGTGTGGACATAATAAAGATTGAGCCACTTGACGTATTGTGTGTATAAGAGATATGCAGCTTAACTGTCCGTGCCTTAGAGTGAGTGTGAGAGTTCACTTGTGTATTGCATTAATATTAGTATGAGTAATATATTGTACTTGTAATTTCAGGTTTCCGGCTCTCCATGTGTGAGTGCAAATTCAACATATTTTACATTCTGAAAGTGGAAGTGTCAGTTATGAAACCATTTCTTAGACGGGAGTACAATAGAAAATATAGCTACCTTCATAAATTAACACAATATAATGCCATACGTGCAAGAAGTTATAAACGTGCGCCAAAAAGTTGCACTACAGGCAAAAATAGTTCTGAACCAAGCATGATTGTTTCAAGTTGACAGAAGCAAATCCAGAGTAAATCTAACAGCATAAATGCAAAAGCAAGGAATAATGAAGTACAAGTTGTATCTACTATTTTGCAAAGAATTATAATAAAAACTTAGAAACTAAAGGAAAAGACGATCTTAAGCTTCATAATCAAGTACATGCTAATCTACTCGTTTCACTATTTTGCAAAATGTGAATTGCTTCGGCCTTCATCTAAACAAAAAATACTTGTGTGATCCTATAATTCAAATAATACTTGAATTCATTTAGTGGAAAACCAAATTATGCTAATTTGCTAAAGATCATACCCAATCTTCAGACTTGATAAGTTTCATAACCGCGTCATCTTCATCTTCAACTTGAGCTTTCCAATCACTACATGTAAGAACATGAAATTTCCAACTTCCAAATTCAAATTAATGTAATGAATTGCAAATGCACATCGATTAATCGCATATCTATCGTACAATTACGAATCAACCTCTAACTGCATAGAATAGCAAACAAGAAACAGATCATCCCCTCCCCTAAAAATGAAATAATAAGTAAACATACTAAGCATTTTTAGGGTTCGATCGAATCCGAACGTCCTCAACATTGCAATAATGTTTAAGCTTTTCAATATACTCGTCGAATACAAGTTGTACTCCCCGTGATTTCTTCTTCCCTACCCATAATATACGTATAGGAATTGCTCTCTGCCCAAATAATTTAACAGAAAAAAAAAAACCAATAAATTGATTCAATAATAGAATCCAAATTAATTGATAGTAATAAATTAGAGAGAGATGATGATAGTTTACCACTGATTGACCTGCATATTTACAATGTCGACCTGAAAATTTTGCAAGCACAGATTAAAGAAGAAGCATTGTTGAGATAGAAATAGTGGAGATTATGAAGGAGTACAGAGAATCTTCAACCTGAAGAATTAGGTAAGCTATTCAAGTGAAACCTGGCACCAATGGAAAGAACCATTATCCGGTGGTGATAGACATAAACGCCTCTACGACGACGTGTAAGTACGAAGGTTAAAACCCAAAACGACACGAAAATTATGACAAGCAAAAAATAAAATAAAAATAGAATGGAATATATTTTGACTAACCATATTTTGTTTAAATATCTTTTTAATTTTTATTATCACATAAAATTTATAAAATATATTTATTTAACTTAATAACATATTTTTTATGAAAATTTAATAATAATACCAATAAATTAAGTTACTATCATTTACTTTTAAAATTAACCAAATATATATATATATAAGCAATTAAAATAGTAACGTTTGATATATTCAAATTAAGAATAAAAATTTAAAACAAGGTTAAAACAAATAACAATTATAATACTAAATTGATTCAATTTAGTATATTCAACATTAAAATCATTTAACTAAAAAAAATTGTCTTCAAAGATATTTAAGTAAATAGTATTTAATGTCAAATTTTCATTTGAATTTTTAGGAATTATTATTATTATTTTCGTATCTATTATTTTTAATATTTTTCAATAGTATTTTTAAAATACATATATTCTCAAAAAACACCCATTTGATAACAATTATTTTTATGCATAAAAAAATTAAGGATAATTTAGTATTTTTATTTCATCTTTTCTTCCTTTTCTCTCTTCCTTTTCTTGTTTTCTCTTTCTCACACATCTATCTATTCACATAAAATTATTTCCTATTTATTTTTTTACTAAATCTTATACTCTAAACGATAAATACTAAACTCAAAATATTAAACCTTAAATTTTTAATTATAAATAATAAATTATTTATTCTAAACTTAAACATTAAACAAAATGAAAGAAATGTAAACAAAAAAAGTAAAATTAATAATAAAACTTTAAATGATTAAAATGCCCTTTAATTTTTTTCCAAATATTTCTTTTTTGACCAAAACCCTAAATATAACGTGGGTTCTTTTAATGTAACACTCAAAAACTTATATAAGAATGGATACTAAAAATTAATATTTAGGTACTAAAACCATTTTTAAAAAATTGTTATTTTTTATGTTATAAATTTTAATAATTTATAAATGTTGTTTATCATTATTAATTATTTGAAATAGTAGTATAATAGATAATAGCACATATTTTACTTAAATAACACTATTATGACTTTGTTTCAAGTTTTGGAGTTTACTTGTTTCTCTTCGATTATCTTTATTTATTTTTAAATCCAATTTTCTTCTCTAATTTCCTATTATTGTTAGTTTTGATTTTTTTTAATTTAATTTTGTTATTAACTATTAACAATGTGATACGTACATATCATTTGAAAATATGTAAGTTTATATGTTCTTTCAAAAATATGTATTTGAATCTTACATATTCTTTGAAAAATATGCATATAAAGCATAAATATTCTTTAAAAAATTATGTATATAAAATTTATATATTTTTTCAAAAATATGTATGGAAAGTTTAATATTTATGATACAATGTTAAAAATTATGCTCTTTGTTAATTTATTTTTTTAAACTGAGTTGGTTGATTTAGTTTAATTATTTGCCAAAAATAATCTAACTTTAATTATTCTAGCATCAAATATCATTACATATACTTGTTTATGCATCAAATTTCAGACACAATTTAATAGAAAATGTAGTTATATAGTCATGTAAAATTAAAAAGGAAATAAACTATTTCTATTTAAGGATTTTAGTTAATACTAATACTTAGATAAATTAATTATCTTAAATGATCTATATTAATAATTTAATAAAAAATTAATGAAAAAAATTACTCATTAGATAATTTGAACTCAAAACAAAAATATCAAATGAAAAATCATAATTTCATCAAAAATCAATATTAATTAATGTATTTCATCTTAACATATCACGTCTAATATAACAGATTTATTATTAATGTTATATGTAATATTTTAAAAATATAGGAGGTATTTAGGATGAAAAATAAAAAATAAAAAATATTTATAAATATTTATGATATTTTCCAATAAAAATCACAAATTAATAAAAATATATGAATTTATTCTTTTAATTAATAAAATAACTTTTTAATTCGTTGATATAATTCTGTACCTTAGAACCATAATACCATATAACACTAATACTTGTGATGATCTAGTTAATTCTTGATAAAATATAAACTATATTAATAACAAGACGAAAAAAAGAAGTGAAAACCTAACAAAGAGACAGACCGAAGATGATGCAATTATGAGAATGTAGGATAAAGTACCGTAGAACTCTCCTAAACTTCACAAAAATTATATTTTAATTTGTTAATTATTTAATTATTTAGTATAATAGCATAAATTATATCTTTTATGAACATCTCCATCATTTATGATAAATTTTTAAGAATATAATAAATATTTTGAAAAAATAGTATTTTTTTAAGAAATAATGTGGTAAATATTTGAATGATTATTTTTATTTACAATTATATTATGTTTTATCTTCTTATAATAAATATTATTAATAATAATTTTTAAATATTTTTATATTCATTTTTGACAAAAAATAATTATTATTTGAATTTTTTTTCATTACTTTTGGTAACAAAAAATAATATTTTTCAAAATATTAATTTCTTATTCTAATATGATTTAAATATTTTGCGTGTATATATTTATGATTATTTTAAAATAGAGAATAGATTTATGTCGTCTTATCCGATAAATAATAAATTAAAGTAATTTTTTGTTAAAATTAACAAATTTATAATATCTTTTATCCTATAAATTATCTATTAATTTTAGACCAATAATTCAGTTCAACAACATACCACAATCATTAAAAAAGAAAAAAAAAATTAAAAATGATTCCCATTTTCTTCCTTTTTACTCATTTGTCCGAACAACATGTTAACATTAATGCATGATGAATGTATATTTTTTCTGTAATTCAAAGCATGGAAGCCACGTACTATAGTTAGCTTGCTCTATCTATGACATAATAACATTAATAAAATGTTATCACTTTATCTACCTCCGTTCACAAAATTGTTGAAATGAAAATTTATATGCCGAGTATTAATGACAAATTATAAACATGACGATATTTCATTTGGTGGTGGCCGGTAAGTCGGTGGAATAGATTTAAAGTAAGAGGTTGAAACTTGAAGGCCATGAAAATTATATTATTTAATTAAATTTATGTAACCATACAGTCTTGCACATGTAGCCATGTGAGCCAACACAATTTTAGCATGTTTTGTTTCTAAGCCACATGAACCAAATATTATGTTTCTAACTTTAAAATAAAATAAAAAATTATCCAATTTATTTTTCCTAATTAAATAGGTTTAAGTACTAATATCTTTGTAAATTTGTGTTTATTTAATTATATAATATAAGTTACAGCGAATTAGCTAGTACCCTTAATTTTGGTGCATAAAAACTTGTTTATATACTCCTAGTTTCATGCATAGATAAATGTCTTGGTCTGTAGGCAAAGAATGAGACGAAACCTCCAAGGAAATAGATGTTGCGTGAAAATCATTAAAGAAAACCACTTGTCTACGATCTAATTAATGCATAATGAGATATTGTAAAGACAATTATGATATTAATACTCACTTTTAAACGGAGGAGAACTTTATTTTTAAGTAATTATATTATTCAATTATTTAGAATTAAAGTTTCGATCCTAAACTCTCTAAATATTCAAATAATAATAGAAATTATTGAATTGCTTGTATTATAAGAGGCATTGTAGTTCTCTATGCAACTTTACTTCTTAAAAGGGTTTTTCTTAATTTTATTAAAACCATTTTTAGTAAGATTAATTTTTATATAACACAATCATAATTAATTTATTAGTTTTTTATTAAATATATTTATATAAATATGATTATATATACTAATAATACTGCATCATATTAATTATAACTTATTAAAAAATTATGATAAATAGATTTTTAGTTTTAACAAACCACTATTTATAGAATCACAATCAAATAGCATGTAAATTATAATTCTTTAATTACATGAAATTATTAAAGTAAATCAATTTTATTAATGCTTTAATTTATTTATTTTTTCTTTTTACGTAAAAATTATTCATTATTTTTAGAGTATATTATGACGTGATATTTAACCCAAT
Source organism: Hippophae tibetana (assembly GCA_037013495.1). Lineage (NCBI taxonomy): Eukaryota > Viridiplantae > Streptophyta > Magnoliopsida > Rosales > Elaeagnaceae > Hippophae > Hippophae tibetana. Next base: position 77,961,252 of record CM072812.1, on the reverse strand, counting down.
AAAATTTAAAATTAATATTACTTTTTGAAAAGATAAATATTCAATATGAAACAAGAATCAAGAATCAAGAATCAAGATAATTTGAATAATAAAAAATGACAAATCATTATTTAAATAATTAATAACTAAAACCAACTCTGATGATAGCCACATAAACTGATGATAAGCCAAACTTGTAATAAGCTTTTAAGTGTATGACTCTCCTCATTACCTAAACCATTAAAAGAAAAAAAAAAAGCAAATAATTAAATACACATAATAAATTTGTCCCATCCCATGCAAATTAAATAGCTAGATTCTCATATAAATAAAGAGAAACACCCATTTGATCATTATTAACCCAAAAGATGGAGAAATCAAGAAGATCAATAAGCCCAAGAAAACTGAAAAGTAGTAATTTCTGCATCCCAAGATTCAGAAGCAGCAATACTAACAAGAACAATAACAACAACAACAACAACAACAACAAGAGTACAGTTACTATTTTGTCCCCAATGACCCTTTTGGATCGTTTCCGTGAAGCTGTGTTACGTTTAATCATGTTATCTGCTCTATCAAAATCTACGGTCACAAATCATTCTCCTAAATCAACGGCCACTTTACAGCGTTACTATTATCCAACTAATGATCCTCGCCACAGTGAAGCCGTTGCTGATTGTATTGAGTTTATAAAAAAGAAATCACTTTCTGAAGAAGATAAGAGTAGTAGTAGTACTGAGGTGATCATTCCAGTTCCAGTTATGTAACAGGTCTTATATTATTTTATATAATTCTATAAATTAATTTCAGTAAATATATATACCCAGTTTGTTAATTTAATTTTCACAAATCATTTATTTTTCTTCTTTTTAGTTTTTTTTGTTGTGTTTATAGATGAAATTTCCAGGGATGACATATATATTGTAAATTTATGGTGAAATTTTAGTGAGATTAATTGGTTTCACATGTTTTTTTCCTTTCCTGATATTCTTAATTAAGAGAATATTTGCAGAATATATATATATATATTGAGAAACTACTGTACTAATTGTGTTCTAATTGAAAATTGTAAGGAATTAGCTGAGATGGGAGGAAAAATATATTTTATCCACGATAAACTATAGTCTTATGTACCATAATTGTTGTTATATTTTCTCACCGATAAAAGTTATTACCTTTCTATAAAATAAAATAAAAAGTTATTATTACTTTTTGATAAAATAATAATAATAATAATAAAAGTTATTAGAATTTGTAGCTTTCAATTCTTTTAAATTACATAAAATAATAATTTTAAATTAAAAATAAATTTTAAAAACTATTAAAAATATTTATTTTTCTTCGTATTATTCAATTTATATAATATTTTTTAAGCTATTATATTAATTGTTTATCTAATAATATCAAAAATCGTAATACAAATTATTATTCTAAATATATCAATTATATATCTGAGTTGTTTTGAGTCTAATATTAACGTGTGACGTCGTTAATCGGAGACTAACGAAATGATATAAATAGATTTATGAGTTTTATGGTATAAATGAGACAAAAAAAAATGATTTGATAGTATGAACAAAACAAACACAATAATTTGGTAACATTTTTGTAGGTTTATTCTATCATTAATAAAAACAAAAATAACACTTACTAATATTAAACAATGTTTAATAGTCAAAATTTAATATTCAATGAGTCTAATTTAATGAAATTCAACTTCAATGGTGCCTAGTTTAAAATTTTAGGCTGAGATTTTTTAGAATAAAAATATACGAGTTAAATATAAAAAAAATAGTTAAAATGGTCATGTAATATTAAAAAAGTATAACTTAATAACTTAATAATTGAATTAAGTTAAATGAATACATTAATTATATTGAAGCTCCAAATAAGTTTTAAAAACACTAAAATGATATAATTTGGTGAGGTATATGAATTATTCTAAGTGAAACCTAAAATATTAAAAAATACAATAAAAATAAACTAAAAAATCATTAGATTATATCGAACACATCCACGTATGTTCGAACTCATTTCATTTTAATCTCATTCCATTATACCAAGCATTTACATCTCTACATCTCTTGGATAATATTAAACACCTACACACCGAACACTTCAAACTTACACTACTATAAAAGAGGTATTAAAGTTGGTTAAAAACTGACTTTAAGTTTTTAATTTATTTTTTTACAAAATTTACTCATTTTATATTATACTCAAATTAAAACCTACATTTTATTACTAAATAATAGCATAAAATAAAATAAAATTTGTTTAAAAAATAGTTTAAATAATATAAATAATTTAAAAATAAAATATTAATTAATAGCAAAAAAATTATCATGGTATTGTTCTATGTTATTCAAGATCATTATATTAAGAAATACTATGATATTATAATACAAACCTACATATATAATACAAAAATTATACACATAAATAATAACACATAATAATAGAAAAAATACGAATAATAAGTGCATAGGATTAATAGAAATACTTACAAGAGTAAAATAAAGTGACAAAATGAAAAAAAATGAAGAAAAAGTGGTGTTTTGTGAGTGAAAAATGAGTATAAATATTTTGAGTATTTTGCTAAAAAAATAGGGGGTCTAAAAGATTAATTATAGAGAAATAAAACCCACTAACCGGTGTTGGAATTGGTGGTTGTAGGTGGTCAAAAAATGAGAAAAAGTGGAGGAGAAGTGGACAAGGTTTTGGGTTTTTGAGAGTTATGCAACGTTTGAAATAATTTCTGTCTGGGGAAGAAAGAAGAGAAAATAATTTATCCACGTGTGTAGCGTCAGTTCTACGTGTCAACCGATACTATTTACGTGGATAGCGTCGGTTCCAGGTGTCAATCGATGCTACACTACGTAGATATCGTCGGTTCTAGGTGTCAATCGATGTTATGCTATGTGGATAGCTTCGGTTTCAAGTGTCAACCGACGCTATCCATGTAGCATAGTGTCGGTTGACACCTAGAAACCGATGCTACGTCCTACATCGGTAGCGTCAGTTCTACACCAAATTATATATCAACTTAAATACTCTTTTTTGTAGTAGTGTCAGTCAATCATTTGATTATATCTTAGTAACAATTCAATAATCTGAGCATATTGTACATGATTGACATGCTTAGGACTAGCATTATCATAAAACAAAATGGAGTGTGAGGCAATGACACATGCAACTCCTTAAAAATGGACTAAAGCCACAACATTTTCAAAAATGCAAGAGCTAAGGCTTTATACTCAACCTCGACACTAGAATGAGCAATAATTTTTTGTTTGTTAGAAGCCCAAGATATCAAGATGTCTCCAAAGAAGATGCAATAAGCATTAGTGCTACGCTTGTCATCAATACTACGAGCCTAGTCTAAATCAGAAAAAAATAAGACCGAGCATGGCTAATTTTTAAAGCAATAAATCATGACTATAAGTGACTTTAAGGTAGAATAAAACACGTTTAAGTGTAGCAAGATAAGCATCAGTTGGGGAGTGAAGGAATTGGCATAACTTGTTGACAAGGAAGACAATATCAAGTTTAGTGAATACACAATACTATAAAACTCCTACTAGACTTCTGAACTCAGTGTCATCATCTAATAATACACCATCAAAATTTGACAAAGAAGTACCCGTTTTCATAGGAGTTTTGGTTAGAAATTCAATGATATACTTGTGCTAGCTGAAATGGAGTGTGTCAGCATCTCTCAAGATTTTAATGCCAAGAAAATAGCTTAAGTCTCACAAATCCTTCAAAGTGAAGCAAGAATTGGGTAATAGAGTTAGCTTTTTGAGATAGACAATGTCACTCTCAGCGAGAATGATGTTATTCCACATATATCAAAATGATCATTACTCAAGTACTATAAAGTTGCACAAACATGGAGATGTCATAAATGGAATTACATAAGCCTAGTGTGAGTATAGAGGTTGAAAGCTTATGGAACTAAGCCCGAGAGGTTAAGTCCATAAATGGCTTTATGAAATTTACAAACAAAGTTAGATGCACTAGTATCCTCAAATCCTTGAGGTTGATACATGTATACCACTTCCTCCAAAATTCTATTAAGGAAGACATTATTCACGTCAAGTTACTTCAGAGACCAATATAAAGATAAGTCAAGGGTGAGCACCACCCTAATAGGGTGAGACTTGACCACAGGGGAAAAGTTCTCAAAGTAATTAATGCCAAATTATTGCTTGTAACCTTTAGCCATAACCCTCAAATTATACTTGTCCAAAGTGAAATCAAGTTTTAGTTTAATTTTGTACAACCATTTGGATGTAATAGGCTTATAACCTTGATGTTTAGTGAACAAAGACCAAGTTTTGTTATTAACCAAAGCATCAAATTTCCCTTTCATGGCTATCTCCCACTCTGGTATACCTTTTACACAACATGATGATTTAAGTAATAAGAGTGATACAAAATAGGAATATTGCTTAGGTTTAACAATGTCCTTATTAGATAAAATGACTATATGATGGATATTGGAGGTATCATCAAGTGAATGGTGTGATGGTAGATATCTCAATTCTAAAGGAACATCATGCTTTGGGAAAGGCAAGAAAGGTGACAAAATAGGAACATTAGTTAAGTGACTGTCACAAGGATAATATGAACTTGGGTGAAACATACAAGGCATGAGTGTTAGTCCAAAGTGAAGAGTTAGAGCTAGTTAAAAGTAGAGACTTATCACTAGACATTATACTATGAAGATCAAAGGACCAAGCTAGTGGAACTATCACAACATGTTGGCTAGTAGACAAGATAGGGATAGGGGAAAGTAAAGTGAATATAGAAGCATAAGATGTATCAGATTTTCCAGTTAAGGTCACATAGGGAAAAAAATCTTCATGAACCATCACATGCCTAAAGGTATACAATTTTTCAAAAATAGTATCAAGGCATAAGTACCTGTGCTTATATGGTGTATACTTAAGAAACAAACAGTCAACAAAGACCTAGTCTCAAGCTTGAACCCCTTTATACGTGGAAAGCATGAGAAACCAAATAACTTTAGGAAATTATAATCTAGAATTTTCTCATACAAGAGTTGATATGGGGAAGCATAATCCAAGACTTTTGTAGGGAACCTATTAATTGTAAAAACCACTATCCTAAAAGAGTGAATCCAAAGGCTAAAGGGCAAGACAACCGGTAACAAGATTGTTAAACCTTTCTCAACCACCCTTTTGTGTCTACTCTTAACTATACCATTTTTCTTTAAGATGTAAGGGTATGTAAGTCGATGAATAAGATCCTTAGACTATCATTTGGTTCTTTCAAACATTGCAATAAACATATTAAATATATGTTCTACCTAATTCTTTGTATGAATAAAATATCTCCCCAAAAATCTACAAGTCATGAACTATTTGTAGGAAATACTTAGCAACAATTATAGCTATTTAACAGATTAAGTGCATAGATCTATGTAAAGTAAAGTAAAAACATACGAGGATTTAACATGAATATAGTGAAAATAGCAGCTTATGAGCTTTAGCCAAATGACATATATTATAGTGGCTATTATAACATTTTTATAAGGTTCCAACATAGACTGTTGACATAACTTACTTGTAACAACTATAGAAGCTCGTATGCCAAACATTATTCATCTAAATAGTAGTAAAATCAAAAAGATGATTAGAGGGAAGTGAAACAATATTACCATTATATTAGCAATAATGATAGATTGAAGGTAGGATTGACACTTAGACAATATAATCCATCAGAGGCTGGTCACTTGAGTAGAACTTTTTATGTTGACTCATTTTTAATAGAAAAAGAATTGGTGATGAATTAAAATACAATATTATTACATCATATAATCTTTAAACTAATATAAGATTACTAGAGACTTCTGGTGTATGAAACACTTTAGAAAGTGACAAGGATTCTCCATGTATACAAATAATACCACAAACATGATGTTTAATAAGTAAAGAGGTTCCATTACCTACATTGAATACATTAGATCATATAGATGGCTCAATATATTATAGATTGTCTAAATTGCTTGTTAAATGTTGTGTAGTTCCAAAGTCTAACAACCAATGGTTGTGTGAGGATGATGACGCATCATCCAAGAATGCACTAGGTTTTTGTGTGATCTTGTCAACAAGTAGATCACACAACTTCAAATACTTGTGTGTGGCATGACCTAGCTTGTTGCATATTTGATGCATCACTCTTGGACTAGTATGTATGATAGCTAGTTTTTTGTTCTTATTTTCACTAGTCATAGAGGTATTCTAAGTGTTATGGTAAAAGAAGTCATACAAATTCTAGCTAGGACGCAATGAAGGTTTGGTTGATGAAGATCGAGGTCTTTTGAATGTCATTGTAGACATGTTAGCCAGATTAGCCTAAAATTGTGAACTTTGATCAAATTTTCTAGTGGAATGGTGATCGATGAATGTGCATAAGCTAATTGAGCAGGAGATAAGACATGATTAGGCTTAAATGTTTATGTGTTATCGCTAGAACCATAACCTGTTATTGGAGAAGCCATTAAAGGATTCTTGTAAGAGTTTTGTGGCTTTGATACCATAATGAGAAATTACCTATTGAGATAGGAACAATTGAAAGAATGAGAGAATGCAGAATTAAAAATGAAATTCAATTGTAAAATTGTATTTTTGAATTAGATCTAGTAGTTATAAGTTATTTATAAGCCAAGACAACTAAGAGATTTTGGAGCTCAAGTTACTAACATGTAGCTCATATGTTGTAACTTCACAAACAAACTCTAGTGAGTACATGTACTTCTAACAAGAATATGTTAAATTGAGTAACCTATTAATAAGGAGAAATGTGCGGTCTAATAAAGATTGTTTTTATTGGTGGGTTGGAAGGAAATATATATATAATTTAATGATTATACAATGAATACATGATTCAAGTGTAATATTTTGAGTCATTTTGGATTTATTTGAAACTTTTATTAAATATATATTTTAACCAAAAAGTTATTATATTTTTTTTTAAAGTTACATGATCTTCTCTCAATCCCATTAAATATAATAGATGTTATTGTTTTTATAAGTTTTAAATAGTGTTATAAATATATTTTTAAAGAAACTTTTTATTGATAATAAATATTTCAGTGTGCGAAATGTGGTTGAAATTTAAATTTTGATCTTAAAAAATGTTAATACTACAAAACTTTGATCAAATCATGCATTTAAGATACAATATAATTTATAGATAAAAGTGTCATAAAATATTTGGATTATATTTTTTTATTTGGTTACTTACATGTAAGTTATGTTATTTATTCATTTAATTTTAAAAAATCGGTCACTTAAAAAAATTATTTTAATAGACTAATTAATGAATTAATATTCATTTAATTTTAAAAAATAGGTCACTTAAATTAAATAATATTATTTAATTTAAATAAATAAATAATATAAAAACTAATATTAACTCCCTACTTTTTAAAACAACCATCCTCTAACAAGATGTGGATTGGCCAAAACTAGGCCCAATTGTACAAAAGCCCATAAAAGCATGCGTCATGTCCCACAATTGTACACCACAGTAAACAAAGCAAAGCATAACGAAGGCAAATATAGATAACGAACAAATTCATCCACTCGTTGCAAGCTTGAAACCCAAAAACAATGGAAGCCAAACTCCTCCATTCTCTATCCACAAAACCCCCACAACCACTACCTACTTTCACACTCTCAAAACCTTCAGCAACAAACCTAAACCAAATGCACACGCGCCTCAATCATGGTCGTCCTTTTAATCTCAAAATTAACGCCATGAACAACAATAGTGAAGTCACTGAACCGGAGGAGACCAGCGTCGAATCACAACCCGAAGCGGTCGAAATTCGGTTTCGGAGAAGGTCAATATCAAGGCGTTCGAAGCAGCGAAGGGAAGGTATTGAAATCGATGAACGGTTATTGAAGACACCAAAGGGAACAACCAATGTTAGTCGTACGACGCCGTCTAAGAAGAAGTGGGAAGAGATGAGTGTTGCAGAGAAAGCGTTGGAGCTTTACTTGGGAGAGAAAGGATTATTGTTTTGGATCAACAAGTTTGCTTATGCTTCCATTTTTATTATAATTGGAGCTTGGATACTCTTTCGTTTTGTTGGTCCCGCTCTTAATCTTTATCAGTTGGATTCTCCTCCTTTATCTCCCACTGATGTGCTCAAGGGTAGTTCGTGAATCGTGATTGTCTGTTTAAAATTGAAAATTAGCTTCCAGCTCCATGATAAGCCATTATTGAATTTGATGTTCTCTGAGTTTTTTTATTTTTCTTTTGGGGGTCTCTTTTTGCTATTTTGTTTCAGAGAATTTTGTAGCTCCGGCGTCACGGGCGGCGTGGTATAATATACATGTATTGATGTATAATCATTCAATTCCTCCTTTTTTACTTTCGCCTCTTCGTAAAATTGCCCATTAGGAACACTAAGAATATGTTAGTTATCTATCTTTTATCTTTCGTACGCATGGGATAAACGGTAAAAACATTCAAAATATTTTAAATGTAATTATATTTATAATGTATATGATAAATTGTAAAAATATTTAAGTTGTTGTAATTATGTTTGTAACATTATGCGCAATGATAAAACATAATCAATCGATAACTATTATTTAATTTTTTAATAGAATTGTATCACATGTTATTTACTTACATTTTTTGAAGATTATAGTAAAATTTTGAGTGAATTAATTGCATGTTGATACCGCATTTGTTTTGATTATTTTCTATAGAACTCATGAGATGAATAAATTGTTAGAAATCTTAGACCATCTTACGAGAATTGGTCTTCGACCTTATGATCATTTAGTCATTAATTGTAAAACAAAGTATGAAATAGATCTAAGTTTCATTATGATAATTATATGATAAGAGAATGATTATTTTTCACGAGATCTAGTAATTTTAAGATGATATAATATATGATAATATATTATGCATATGTGACTATATATAGGATCAAAAATAAATTTGATAGCTATCACAGACTGATTAGAATTTAATTGTTGTAGTTTTGTATATAATTATCTGTGGTAGAAATATATTATTTATATATATATATCCATAATTATTTGGTTAATTATTTTTTAAGATAATTAAATGATAATATTTATATTTATCTACTTAAGATAACTAAACGATAATGATTGAATAATTATATTGTGTTTATACTTATATGATAGTTATTCACCTTATAAGCTTGGCTCATAAGTCTCTTTGTTGATTGAAAATACTTTTTAATTATCGTATAAGATGTACAAAATTACTTTTAATATTATGTTTGATGTCCAAAATGTTTAAGTAATTACAATTATACCACAAAAATATGTTTATGGAATGCATGTGATACAATTTTGTTAAAAATTAAACAATAGTTATTGATTTTCAATATGTTCTTATCATTACACATAACATTGGTACATATTTATAATTATTTAAACGTTTTGAGTATATTTGTAATTCACTTCATATGTTGCGTACCTAAAACTAATTTCATCTCGAATAAATTTCAAAAAACGTATTGTATTATTTAAAAGGAAGATAAATGAAAGAAAATGTTGATCGAGAAGATTTTGTATCAAGTATTGGGTATTTTTTTAAAGTTGTATTAATCTTGATTTTCATTAGCTTAGAATATCACAATATATATTTAAAAAAAATGAATAATTTCTCCGACTTAACATAACAATTTGAAGTAACTCATTTTTTTAAAGATATAATTACATTTTTATTTGATTAGAATATGTGATTTTAAAGAAAAAAAATGATAATTCTCATTGTTAGACACAAATCTTGAAATAATTACTTAACATGGTAACATAGAGTTGAAATTAATTTGTTTTTGTCAAAGTTGATATTTTAGTCACTTTGCTTACAAAAATGACATACGTTACTCTTTCGTTAAAAAATGAAACATGTTAATGTAAATATTACTTTATTAATAAAAATATACGACAAAATAATGAAATATATTTAATTGAGCAAAATTGTCATTTTAATGTTTTTCTTTTTTTCTATTATTCTCTCTTTTTCTAATTTAATTTTTGTAATTTTTTTCAACCTAGACACCCTTATCTTATTTTTAGTTTAATTTTGGTATCATTACTACATTTTCTCCACTTTTCATTAAATGTTTTTAACAATCCTCTTCATTCTTTCTATAATTGAAAAAAAAAACTATAATATACCATCTATCATACTAAATGTTGTTACAAATTATTTTCATGGTGGTGAAAAATAGTAATTAATAAATATGATGAAATACCTGTGTTTTAAGAAAAAAAAATTATTTACGATGAGTTTGTAATAGATTATGAATAATATAATATAATATTATTGATAAATATAATAAAACTTATATAATTATATCTAATAAAAATTATTATATTAATTATAATTATAATATATATAATATTGTGGTCATGAAAGAAAAAAAAATCATAATTAACAAAAATGAATGTAAGATTAATTGATTTAGTCTACTTAAAGTAAAGATACTAATATATAGAGAGAAAGAGAGAGAGATAAGTAGGTAAGTAGCTTATAATTTGACTTAAATCACTTGTCCATTAAACTTTAAAAAAATAGTTTAATATAGGAGATGAGGTTGGTATATTTGAGGTAATTTTATTTTAATTTGTGTATTTTTAACTAAAACACATTAAATATTTTTATTTAAATTATTAGTATTTATTTTGATCATATTTAATAGTAATTTTAAAAAATTAGGATACTTTAAAAATATTTAATGTTAAAATTAATAAAATATATATCAATAACTTAAATAAAAATATTTTATATATTTTATTTAAAAATAGAATAAAATGAATACTAAAATAAAGATAGTGGTATTTTAAAGGTTGGACCTCAAACTAAGGACCTATATTTTGGGCCAAGTTACGATACCGACAAAATCACTATCACAGTCCATTGGGCTTACTGATGGTACTTTCCTACCAAGCTGAATAAAATGGAAACACGAGTAAAATAAAAAAAATGATAATTTTTATTGTTAGATACAAATCTTGAAATAATTAATTAAGATGGTAACATAGAGTTGAAGTTACTTTATTTTTGTCAAGTTGATATTTTAGTCACTTTACTTACAAAAATGACATATGTTACTCTTTTGTTAAAAAATGAACCATGTTAGTATAAATATTACTTTATTAATAAAAACATAAGACAAAATAATAAAATATATTTAATTGAACAAAATTATTATTTTAATGTTTTTCTTTCTTTCTATTATTCTCTCTTTTTCTAATTTAATTTTTGTAAATTTTTTCTACCTAGATACCCTTATCTTATTTTTAGTTTAATTTTGGTGTCATTACTACATTTTCTCCACTTTCCATTAAATGTTTTTAACAATCCTCTTCATTCTTTCTACAATTGAAAAAAACTATAATATACCATCTATCATACTAAATGTTGTTACAAATTATTTTCATGGTGGTGAAAAATAGTAATTAATAAATATGATGAAATGCGTGTGCTTTAAGAAAAAAAAAGTTTATTTACGATGAGTTTGTAATAAATTATAAGTAATGTAATATAATATTATTGATAAATATAATAAAATTTATATAATTATATATAATAAAAATTAATATATTAATATATTAATTATAATTATAATATATATAATATTGTGAAATGACGAATTCATAATTAACAAAAATGAATGTAAGATTAATTGATTTAGTCTACTTAAAGTAATGATAAATAAAGATAGATAAGTATGTAAGTAGCTTATAATTTTACTTAAAAACACTTGTCCATTGAACTTAAAAAAAATAGTTTAATATAAGAGGTGAGGTTGGTATATTTGAAGTAATTTTATTTTAATTTGTGTATTTTTATCTTTATTTTTAACTAAAACACATTAAATATTTTTATTTAAATTATTAGTATTTATTTTGATCATATTTAATAATAATTTCAAAAAATTAGGATACCTTCAAAATAATAGTTAATATTAAAATTAATAAAATATATATCAATAAATTAAATAAAAATATTTGATATATTTTACTTAAAATATAAAAATGGTGGTATTTTAAAGGTTAGACCTCAAACTATGGACCTATAGTTTGGGCCAAGTTACAGTACCAACGAAATCACTATCACAGTCCATTGGGCTTACTCATGGTACTGTCCTACCAAGCTGAATAAAATGGAAACAGAGTAAAAGAAAAGATCGAGGAGGCAGCAAAGAAGAGCCTCCCCAGTTCTCAGCTACTTTACTTCTGTCTCTCGCTTTCATTCTTATTGTCCTTTACCATTTGATCTTTGTTTTTGTTATTCGAAAAAGAAAATTAAGTTTTAGCCGGACGAAGACGAACAAGGAATCAGCCTTTCAGCAAACTGAGTCGAAACTCCAATCAAACACCTTTTGCCTTTTTTAATCTATCAACGAGGTATTTTCTTATCTTAAAGATCAAACTAAACTTGACTGGATTCACTCTTTCTCTTATGGGTATGTAACCAAAAAATTTCTACTTTTGTGTCTGATCGCCGTTCATTGGGTTTTCAATTCTGCATCTAATCGCTCCGATTTGTTAGTCATCTCTGCATTTTCAGTTTTTTTTTGTCTTCTTTAGGGATTTTGTTAAGATCTATCTGTTATTTTCGTAATTGATTAACTTTATTGGGAGATGAAATTTGGAGTTTTATTGGAATTTTTTATACTACTGTTGCAACTTGCTACTACCTTCTTCTTCAGCTTTTTTTGGGGGTTTATTAATTTGATCTGATTCTTTGTTTAATTTAATCCGATTACAATTTTCCTTAAGTGTCTCGAAAGTGTTTGAGCTCTCGCTTTGAATTACCGATTTTCGTGCTAGTTTTGTTTGAAAGTTTTGATATTTTTATATTAATTAAGTTGTTCATATATTTTGTATGCATGCTCTTATTGATTACATCTTTGTGTGGACAAATACTAACTTCTAGTTTGTAATAATACAACTGTTGGGTCGTGTTGATCTGAATGCACAGTTAAGCGATTAAAGGCTTATAGCAACCTGTTCAAATGAGCATTGGGTAGTATGCAATGTTTGCTTACCTACCATTTTCTTTTTCTTTCTGTGTGCCTAATGGTTGATTTTGATATTTTAGTTTTTAGAGCTTAGTTCTTTTATTTTAATTATTTTTACCAGAAAATATCATTAAAAAAATGAAATTTTAAAGTAATCTATTAAATTTATGGGCACCAAAAACCTTATTTTTTCCTTTCCTTTTTCTGTGTAATTAGGCCAGTACTTCTATTCTTTACTCTGTTTAAGCTTCATTCATAGTCAAGCATTTCCTTGGAATTTTTAAGGTGTTTCAATTTTGGGCACATCTCACATTCTTTTAAAGTTATTGTATTTTCTATTCTTTACTTTTGTATTTATTGACCATGTAGTCGTTACTGCCATGAACTTTCAAGTTTTTTGTTTTGAATCACCACAAGATTTGACAGGGTATGGCAGCTGATGAAGGCATGGATTTGTCTACTTTGAAGTCCCAGCTGGGTCAAACACACAAAACGTGGAAGCAGGAGATAGAAGGGCATCAATCCCATGTGGATTCTTTGCAAGAAAAACTTATGGTCGTAAAAGCTTGTATAGAAGAGTCCGAGGAAGATTCAAATAAGGAGTTAGAGGTTCTTTGGCGGAGAGTTAAAACAACTGCAATATTATTAAAGTACTTGAAATCGAAAGCTAGACTTGTGGCCATTCCTCAATTAGCCCATACATCATGTGGCATTAAGCAATTAGAAGGAGTTGGTCTTGTTGACAAAAACGGTATCCCTCTGTCTGGCTGGTGCAGATATCTTGATATTTCTTGCTTTGATGGTCCAGGTGAAGAAGCTTCCACTGAAATTAGCGAGCTACAAGGTTCTCTGGATGAAAAAGATGCAGCGTATGTTGGTGAAATAATCAAATCTGCACAGTTAGTTGCAGATGTGCTAGAATTACTTGTTAAAAGAGTATCATTGGCAGAATCTGAAACTGCTATGGAGAAGGAAAAGGTAACCTTAGGTCAGGATGAAATCAAGAGAAAGTCAGTCCAAATTGAGAACATGTCTTTAAAATTGGAGGAGATGGAAAAGTTTGCTCTTGGTACAAACAATATTCTTAATGAAATGAAGCAGAGAGTTGAAGATTTGGTTGAAGAAACGTCAAGGCAGAGACAACGTGCTACAGAGAACGAACAGGAGCTCTGTCGTGTAAAGCAGGACTTTGTGTCTTTAAAATCTTATGTCAGCAGTCTAATCACCGTGCGCGAAACACTTCTTTCATCAGAGAAGCAATTCAAAACTATTGAGAGACTGTTTGAACGGTCAGTATATTTTTTTTTGGTACTAGATACATGCAATGATACTAATGCCTTAATTATGTGTTCTATTGATTATCTTATGTTTGTTTCATTGTTTGTGTCATTTTATTGGCCTTGCCCGGCCCTTATTGGTATTCATTTCTGTACTGCATGACTTTACTTTTCCTTTTATATCTTTTTTTCTCTACTTTTCCACGCATGTTTGAGTGATGTACTGGTCAACTGTATTATAACCTGTAGCAGATCACTTATCAAGTTTTCCATTTTGTGCTTCTTGAATCCTAGACCACCTTTGGCAATTTTTTGTTTTTGTTTCAAAAGCTTTTTTTTTTTCCGTGTCAGATGCACTTTAATAGGCTTCAAAAGCATATGCAAATCTACAATTGCTCCTCCTCGTGAATGATCTTACTTCATTTGCTTTTTCCACGAGTGTGCAGGAATTTGCATTTCTTTATTGTTTTTATTCTGCTGCAACTATAATACATTTCTCACTGTCCCCATTTTTATGTACACTTAATAATGCTGTGACGTGACAAGAATGTAGCTGGTATTTTCATGCTTCCTCATAGTTATTTAATGAATGTATTCATTCTCTCTTTATTGGCTGACGATCTGGGAAATTTTGGTCTCAGAAATCACACGATATTAGTATATTCATGCTTGATCTTGAACCAAATAGATGGTATTTTGGTTTTCTTCAATCTTGAATATATACGTCTAGTTTCTGTTTGTGTAAATTTTTTTGTGTTATCTATTTTATTATATTCTTTCTAAAGTTTGTTTAAAGTTGTTCTGCTTGTAAATTGCAATCATGAAGTGTGTTTCATGCCAGGGCCTATCTCATCTCATTATAAAATAGCTCACAGTTTCCTTCGAAGAGGAAAAATTGTAAAAAGTTAACCATTTCTCAACTTAGAGAGAGAAATTGACGGGGCAGTCTTGCTGGTTTTTTGCAACGGGATCTCCCTCTTGAAACAATCCATTGATTTCCAACTTTAAGAGTCTGTTTTGATGTGTTTTTCTTAGAATTGATTTAAAATAAAGTTTGGTCAAGTGTCGTTTCAAGGGAAGAATTTAGATCTTTAGCATAAAAATTATTCACTGATTTTTGAAACAATTTAGATGTTTAGCATAAAAATTATTCACTGATTTTGAGCAGTACGTAAAAACTTCTCTCAAAAGTAAGTATTACATCTCTTAAAAGCACTTATGTTGGAGATTTCCAAACATCTTAAAAGTTCTTTGAGCTATTTGAAAGTACTTTTAACCCAAAGAGAAATGGTTCCCTGTGAGCTCTAGGTGTCCTTTTGTGTTGCATTACTTCCTTGAAACATGTTTACATTATACCCTTTTTTAATCCGATGTTTCTACAAAACAGACTTGTTGCTAAAACAACACAGATAGAGGGGGAGAAGATGCAGAAAGAGGCAGAAGTTCAGAAGCTTATGGAAGAAAATGTGAAGCTGAGTGCTCTTCTTGACAAGAAAGAGGCCCAACTATTAGCCATGAATGAGCAATGCAAGGTGATGGCATTGAGTGCTTCAGACATATGATTCTGTTGCCTTTTCTTGCTGTCCACAGCCTGGTAGCCTGCTTTGAAGTGTAATTCGATTTAAGTTCACCAACCAATGTGCCTGAAGGCATCTCTATGAAAAACGTACTTCTTCAAAATTGCTGACTTATCGTTGGATTCTTTCTTTAAATTGTAATGTTGTAAAAATGGGACCATGAACCTAGTAACAGTGGTGCCACAATCTGGCTGTTCCTAAACCTAGTGGTCCGAGGCCTCAAACACTACTTTAGTTTGCTTGGTAAATGGTGTGTTAATGAGAAAGCCAGGATTACAAGTGTGATGCCTCTGTTCTGTAAATGACCATCTCATGTGTCTTTTGGGCTCATATTCTTTTAGGGAGAAGGGAGGTAATGGTCCCACTAATAAACTTTTTAGTCATAACTTTCAATTGTATCATTTTTGTCTCATAATTTAAAAAAATGTGCACTTTAGTTTCGTATTTTTGGCATAAAAGGTGCATTTTAGTCTATTTTTTTTAGATTTTTAAGATTAAGTGCACATATTTTTTAAAATTATAAGATTAAAACGCTATAGTTGCTATGAGATTAAAAAATATATATATATATATATTTTTGTAAAAACTATAGAATTCCCGTCCCCTCATCCTATAGTTTATAATCTTTTGAAGTTCGTTTCCAAATGCAACCTATTTGTTTTGTTTGTGGACGATAGGTTTTATTATACATGGGCGCATAATCAATTTTAAGTTAGCAGAATTTAAGATTGCCGATGGCAATTGGACCTGTTAGTTGTTTATACATGAACTTTATAATTTTAATATATAGGTACTAAACTTTCAATTAATAACCAAATATATGATTAACTTCAACACTTTATCAGATTATAACTTAATCACGTGTTTTCCACGGGCATTCTAAGTTAAACCCAAGTTCTTCCATTTTTAATGTGTTAGCGTACGAAAAATCACAAGAAAATTGATGTTGTGAGAGAGAGAGTTGAATGAGCTATACGTAGAAAAATCTAGTTTAATTTAATATGTTTTGATTTATGGATTAGATTCATCGAATTAGATATTGATATATAGATTAATAGATATCTACTATCCGATTTAAATTTTTTTAATTTTTTTCTTAAAAATAAAATATTATTTTATATAATGCATCACATACCATAGATTAATTAATTTAAAAAATAATAATAAGAGAATATTATATATTATAAAAAACATTTTACTTATTTTAGATAAATTTGGATTAATTCGATTTAATTCAACCTACCTATTATTTATCATTATTCTAATATGTTGATTTTTTAGGTGAATCATGGTTCAATTAAAATATAATTTATTTTAATTTAATTCAGATTAGATAATATCAAATAAATATGAATCTTTGATAAAATGAATCTTTTTGTCATTATTAATTATGGAAGAGATAGTCAAGGAACTAACAAGTCTATTAGCCAAGATTGTCGATTTAGTCTTCAAAACCGCTGGCAAAAATGGGAATTGGCTATCATCGAGGTTTACAAAAACACCAATATTATCAAATATATTGCTATTATATAGATAAGTAAATTATATCAAAAATATCTTTTATGATATCATTGCCATTCTTTTTTATACAAACTCATTTTGTATCTTTTATTAAAACAACAAAATTTTTAAAAATAAATTAATAAGTTCTAATTTTTCTCAATAATATTTCAAAAATATATTATATTCTCATTTTTTTTCTTGATAATCAAACTTGTTTAAATATTAAAAACTTAACAAATAATGATATATTTTTTATTATAATATCTCTTAAATATCATCTTAAATAATTATTTAACGCAAAATAAAATAATATAAAATATAATATTATAATTATGTGATATTTTTCATTTAAATCTAAACTTAAAATTTAGATATAAAATAATAATTTGATATCATAATACTTTTTTAGCTTTATTCTACTTTCATATCTAGTTATATTATTCTCATTTTTCATGGTATTTATCTTCTTCGTTATAGCTTTCTCAATCATATTCGTTCAAGTTCATCATTATTTTTAATCTATTTAATTTTATTCTTTTAATAACTTTTTAGTCCTTCCATTTTTTATCATGATTTTTTTCTTTGTTGCCTCTTCAAATGCATTTTTCTATTTCAAATAAATATATAGGATCTAATTAGTGTTTTTTTAAATGTTATTTTTCTTAAAAAGTTGTCGGTTAATTTTCTTTTTAAAAAAATCTCGTTATTATACACCAACCATGGTAGAAAAAGTAGATTTTGGGTTAACTTAAAGTGCATGTGAGGAACACATGAGGTTATAATCTGATGACGTGTAAAAAGTTAATTATATATTTTATTATTAATTAAAAATTTAAGATTTATATCTTAAAAATAAAAATAGGTAATAGAAATGTTTGGGCACATTGGTGTAAAACTAGTCAAAATTTAGATACCTAGGTGATCTGTTAGCATGGATTTTTCTTGTGTGTGAATGAATACAACATAAGTGTCCGTTTATAAAAGATCAAGATAACACTGTGTCGAAGATATAATATTTATGATGGTTGGAAGGATAATAGTGTGATGGTATGATATGAACGTGACGTACAAGACAATAAAGTTGGGTCAAAGGAGTGATGTCATGGACATCACCTTCGAAGCTTATTATTATTATTTTCTCTTGAAATACAAAAAATATTTATTAATTAATTATTTTAAATTAAAAGAAGTAAGATTCAAACACAGATTAAAATATTCATTGCTTTGTATCTTGTCGATTGAATTTTAAAAGCAGCTTGATTTCTTGAATTTACATTCATAATAATTTTGTGTTCACGTATCGGGATTCATAATATAGCCGAAGTTGAATTTGTACGAATTATTTTCTATATTCTATTCTATTTTTATATAAGAGTTAAGATATACGTATACAAAGAAAACAAAAATTAAACAATAACCATAATTCTTATATATCCATGTTTTATGGTTCCACTAATATTATTATCTGTTCCATGTTTTGTTCCACTGAGTATTGGTGTCTACCACTGTTGCAGCATGCACCACAACACATACCAACACTCCCCCTCAAGTTGATGCATATATGTCTCTTATGACCAACTTGTCAAGTGAGTTGTAGAAGTTCTTTACAGACACATATTTTGTGAGTATATCAGCCAATTGATTTTCTGATTTAACAAATGAAAGATGAATAATCTTTTCTTTAAGATTCTATTTGATGAAGTTTCGATCTACTTCAACGTGCTTCGTGCGATCATGTTGAACTGGATTGTGAGAGATGTTAATGACTGCTTTGTTATCACAAAATAAGTTCATTTCAGAGTTAGGAGCAACACCAATCTCAGTTAAAAGTTTTTTCAACCAAAGGAGCTCACATATTCCCTTGACCATTCCTCGAAATTCAACTTCAACACTAGATAAGGCAACTACCTTTTGCTTCTTGCTCCTCCATGTAACAAGATTGCCCCCTACAAAAGTAAAGTACCCAACAGTAGATTTCATATCCTTCATATTCCCTGCCCAGTCTGAATTTGTATATCCAACGACTTCCAATTGACCATTCTTTGAAAACATAAGTCCTTTCCCAGGGAAGGATTTTAAATAACGGAGTTTCGCATGACGGCATCCATATGCTCTTCACTTGGGCAGTGCATAAACTGACTCACGACACTCACAACATAAGCAATATCAGGTTGAGTATGAGATAAGTATATGAGTTTACTTACTAACCGTTGATATCTCTGTTTATCTGCTGGTACTTGGTTCACATATTCTCCAAGTTTATGATTTTGGACCATCGGAATATCGACAGGTTTACGATCTAGTAATCCTGCCTCTGTTAGTAGATCTAGAGTATATTTCATTTGGGAAAGATCCCATACTCATAGTAGAAGTTTTTAAATATGGTGTCTTCATATTCACCACCATTGTCGGTTTTGAGCTTTTTGATCTTTAAACCTGTCTCATTTTCAACCATAGCTTTCAATCTTCTGAAAGCTTCAAATACTTTAGAGTTATGCTCTAGAAAGTACACCCATACCTTCCTAGAGTAATCATCAATAAAATTAATGAAGTAGTGTTTCCCACCAATGGATGAGATGGTTGTTGGTCCCTAAACATTAGAGTGAATGAGCTCTAGTCTTTCCTTCTTTGGGTTCTGCCACTTTTCTAAAAGTTGACTTTCTTTTTCATTCTAAGTTTACAATCTTCGCACATGTCTATCTCCATAAACTATAGACTTGGAAGTTTTTCCTTTGAGTGCATAATCTTCATCCTCTTCTCACTCATGTGGCCTAGTCTCTGGTGCCACAAATTTGGTGTTTCATTGCCTACTGTCATGTAAAGAGTGCCACACTTCTTGCCTCGAGCAACCATCATTGCACCCTTTGAAATCTTCCAATCATCACCATGGAAGATCATAGTGTAGCCTTCACTAGCCAACTGCCCTATTGAGATTAAGTTCCTTCTTATTTCAGGAATATGTCTGACATCCTTTAGCTCCTAAACAAACTCGTTCAACTTAATCTTCACTACACCTTTGCAAATAATAGCACATGATTGATCATCACCAATATATACCTTTCCAAGGTTTCCAGGGACATATTTCTCGAAGAATTTTTTCTGTGAAGTAGCATGGAATGATGCTCCAAAGTCTAACACCCAATATTCTTCCTTGATCTCCAAAGAGAATATCAATGCATCATCTCCTCCTGAGGTGGAAGTAACATTTTCCTCTGCCTTCACTTGTTTATCCTTCGGTGCACTCCTGCACTGATTTTGTAGTGCTTAATTCTCTCACAATTCCAACACTCGATAGTCTTCGACCTATGGGAATTATTAGGATTCCTGGATTTGGACCTCTTGTCCTTTGATCTACCTCGGTAGTCTATTCTGCCACATCCATTCCATCTAATTAAATTTCTTCATCTTGACTCTGTACGCAAAACTGAAGAGGTTGATGATTCACTCGATTCTCTACGTCGGATCTCTTAACTGAGAACCAAATCATGAACATCATCAAATTTTAACTTATTGCTTCCTGACGAGCTACTCACAGTTATGACAGTAGCATTCCATCTTTTTGGTAGAGAAGACAAAAGTATCAATGCTCTTACTTCTTCATCGAATTCAATTTCAATTGAAGTAAACTAGGTTGTGACTATGTTGAGTTCATTGAGATGTTAAGCTACCGATGCGCCTTTCGTCATCCGCAAATTGAACAAACGCCTTATCAAGTGCACTTTGTTTAAGGCTTATGACTTCTCATACATATTGGAAAGAGCTTATATAAGACCTATCGTGGTCTTTTCCTTTGCTATGTTGAAAGCAACATTACGGGATAATGTTAATCGAATAACTCCAAGGGCTTGATTGTCTAGAAGATTCCAATCTTCTTCCTTCATAGCATCTGACTTCTTCCCTGAGAAAGATTGATACAAATTTCTTTGATACAAATAATTCTCTATCTGTATTTTCTAAAACCCAAAATCTATGCCATCGAATTTCTCGAGTTTCACCTTTCCTTCATCTACGACCATTGCTTCCACTCAAATCTGACTTCCTCCGAATCGTTTCTAACTATTTCTGTAAACCATCGTATATTATAACACTTCCATCAACAAAAAAATATTGTTGACAAAATTTTACTATTAATGTGAATAATAACCTTATAGAAAATTGACAGAAATCACTACCAAAAAGTTATGATACCAATTGTTGTAAAATTATATAAATTCTCGATAAACTAAATTTATGAGAAAACAAAATAGACAAAATAACACACAAATTTGATAACGGAGTTCAACTACTCTTGCTTACGTCTTCGGACCTGTTATAGATCTTTTTACTGAAAAATAGGAGAAATTATACAAGATATTTACAAAACTCACAACTCACAACTCAATTATATCCAAAAAAATTGCTCTCATTTTTTTCTAATTAAAGTTTTTTTCTCAATTAGAATGAACATTTGATTGATTAATTCATTACAATTATACATTTATTTATAGAAAAATGCACTCATTAAATTTAAAAGGATTAATTGAATTGCTCTTTAATTTTCTAATTAATTTGTTCCTTGACTTAAAGTAAATTATTCAACAAGAAGTATGACTACACAATGGTGGATGTATGGCTAGGCGTTGGTGGATGTCGCTGGTGGTCTTGGCAAGCTGACATACTCCGTTCACAGTGGCAAGCTGAAAAGGTAGACAATGCCGATTTTACGTGATGTAATAGTTAGGCAAATATTAAAAAAAAAAATGAGAGTTAACATTTTAGTGTGAAAATTCTTAACCATCTTAAAAAATAAAATTTTCGGGTTAGTTAATAACCGTCTTTATAATGTTTTCATAAATTTCCTGTAACAATCGTACTCAAATCACTAGTTTAATAACGGTAGTGTATTTTTTCACATTCAAAAAGCATCCTAAAATTTATTTATATTATTGTAATTATATGTGCGTGTTACATGTTTAAATTTGTAATTAAATTATAATTTTAAATTATTATTTCAATTAAACTTAATATTAAATGTAATAAATATTAATGTATCTATATAAAAATATGAATTTATATGTTTACATTTTATTAAGTAAAGATAATCATAAATACCGAAAATCTAAATTAGGTGTTTATGGTTTTAACTATTAAAAAATAAAGACAGATTATCAATATGCTGAATTGTCATAAACTCTCCTGGATGGCAATGTGCTTTCAGCTCTTAGTCCTTAGTATTTTGTCTATGTAAAGTTGTATAAAGACAAGAGTAAGATGGCCTTCACATCAAATGTATATATTTTGAATAGGTCACTATCTACACAAAGAAAATTGCCTTTTTGATTATCAACATCGGTGAAAATGATGTGTTCTCTGAATCTAATCCTTACTATTCATATTCATAAAACAGAAATGGCATGCCACAACTATACATATGCATACTATCTTAATTGCTCAATTAGCTTAGAAATTATTTTCTAATTTTTTTTGATTGACTTAACCATTTACATTAAAATTCTAAAATAACAGGAACAATAGCCAAAAAAAAAAAAAAAGAATTGGACACAGCTTTTTTTTTAAATAACATTAAAGACCTAACATTTGTTTTGGACTTGAAGTGTAAAACAGGTAATAATTAGGACCAGCATAGTTATTTAGAAAAAAAAACAAATAACTTTACCCAAAAAAAAGAAGAAGTAATACAAATAAAAAAATGTTACAATTTAGAGAAACACTAGTTACAAAGTTTAAGAAATAAATTGTTTGGGGGGAGGAGCAATTATAATATGGTTCTAAATTTGTAATATATATTTTAGCCAACATATGTAAAAATACAAATTTAGAGTGCTGCATCCGTCTATGCATATTAACTTTGTAGTTTATTCTCTTCTAGCCTAATTTTTGTGTGCCACTTTTGATATGTTCATATATGTGTCATAAATATGTGTTAAACACATGAATAAAATGTTAAAAATATAATTTTATTATATAAAAAGAATTTATTTTGTTTGTTTGTTGTAATATAAAATGACACAACTTAAATATTACAGTTAATTTGAATGATTTAATTTTGTGATTTGTTTTGTGTTACTACTTTAAGACTAATTTTTTTCTAGTATATTTTAATCACACAAAAATATTTTTTTTAATAAAAAAAGAAAGTTTAATTTTGAAATTTGGTAGAGTCTAAAAGACCACATGGGCAGTCCTTAAATTCTGAGACACATTCAAGAAGGTGTTTTTTTATTCATCATTCAAGAATTTATAAAATCTTGCTCAACATGTACAACTGTAACATTAAATCAAAACTGTCTAGCAGAGTATAGAGATTAATTATGTTTTGTTTTACATTAGAATTGGCTTCCACTATCATCCAAAAACAGTACGACTCATATGCAAAAATATGTATGGAAAAGCAACTAAAACTTCCCCCTTTTTTGTTTTCCATCGCTTCAAGATTTGATTTATTTATGAGACTATTAAATGAAGCATTACGTCCTATCTTTTTTTTTTTTTTGGATTATTCTTAAAAGTCCCAACAATAACAATTATAGATGGTTTACGAAGAATTTGGTATTTTAGTGGTTTATTTACTAAATAAAAGTTATTGATTTATTTCTATATTATTAAATTAATATATTATTAATTTTTTAATTAATAAAAAATAGAATAATTATTAAATTTCAAAAAAAAAATATAAAAATAATTATTATTTTATACATTATTTTATCAAGTGAAACTATCTCATATCACTTTAACAATTACTATTACAATTACTGACAAAAAAGATGCTTCAAAAAAAAATTGATGATAATCTAAATTTAATTTCGATAGAAATGACATTTTAAATTATATTGTATCAAATAGTGAATGATGTTTAGTGGGAAAAATAATAAGATGGTATAGAGATAGAATAAATATGATGATAAAATTAGATAATATTACTAGAATAAGGTTTAATAATAAAATTTATAAAGATAAAACATAAAATAATAAACAAAACAAAATTATTAAAATTATAACTTTGTTTAAATAAAAATAAATAAATTTAATAATATGTATTCAAATATTAAAATTGTTTATGGTTGATGTTTAAATAGAGTAATAATCATTTCACAGGATCAAAAAAGATAAGCCATTGATTTTGATTGACAAAGCTACAAACCTACTATTTAATTTTAATGATAGACAATTATTCAAAACAAAAGAAAATTAATCGTTGACAAGATAACAACACAAAGCCACCCTAAAAGAAGCATATACAAATAGTTAAATATTAATTTTGTAAATTTAGAGCCAAATTGAGGATTAGTATTCAACTCATTTCTTCCTCTCTCTCCGTAGGGGTGTCCATAAATTGGATCAGACCATACTAAATTATAAAACTGAACATGATCAAATCAAACGGTTTTACAAATCAAATGATCCAGTCTGATTTCGTATTATTTTTCATTAAATATGTCAAAAAATCAAACCAAATCGAACCGAATCAGACCGAACTGTTTTATAAAGCAAACGGTCCGATCCAGTTTGTATTAATTAAAATCATTTCAAACAGTTCGATCCGGTTAAATTTTTTTAATCAAAATTCGACCAAACCAGAACAGTAGACAAACCTATTCTCCCCAAACATAAGACAGTTTTACCATTAGAATAATAAATTTAAATTATATTTATTATATATTTTAAAGAAAATAAAATTAAAAAAATTCACACAATTACCATCAGCCGCGCCTTTCTCTCTTCTTATCTACTTTACAAATCTACAAATTATTATTTATCAATTAATGAAGAAGTTGATTGAAACCCATAAGAAAGAAGCAATGTAATTTTGAATAAGCTAGGATGAAATTACAGTGACAATATTCAACTATTAATGGAAATTCAAACAAAATATATTGCAAGAGATGTGAAAGTTGAGTCGATTAAAACACAACAATGAATCCATGGACGAGTTCTCGTGATGATAACCTAGAATTGAGCCATAAATTAAGTCCATGACTTAAGCATGACCTTGCTTTTGTAGAAATTTGGTCTCCATAATTTCATGGAAAATGAAAAGGACTTAATGGGATGTAGAAGATGTTCAACTTTAAGTTACAATTTAAAAGGTTAATTAATTAAAAAAATATATTTTATTCTAATTATATATTTAATTTATTTTTAGTAGATTTTAAAAGTAATATTCATTCCCATGTCTAATAAGAAAACATGTACAACCTTATTTACATTCAAACTATGACATATATCAAGAATTAATCATTTAGAGTATTTTTCTTAAACGAACTATACATATTATATCCAGATTAATAATATGATAGTAAAGGGTTAAAAATTTATGACAACTTAATCATACATCAAAAATCCATATAAATAGAAAACATAACATAATTTTCATCATAATCCAACTTGGATTCCACTAATTATTTGAAATTAAGTCATGTCTATACATGTTAATTCGCTTTGGGATCCACATATAAATTGAGTTCCAACCTTTTTATCATTTATTTGACTTAAAATTTCAACCCAGAATATTAACATATTAAAATGAATAATTAATTCCAATTATATATTTGATATTGGTATATTTCAAATTTTTGTATAATCAAATTGATACATTGAGAGAGATGGTAGGTAAAGGAAGTTGTAGAATTCGGAAATTTGGGAATTTTTTTTCTTTTTTAGAAGAAATTATTTTTTTATTTTTCCATGCTGAGATGAAAATATGTGTGAGACGTCCTATTTGGAAGATGATGATTATTTATATATTAATCACCTAGAATTGAGCCATAAATTAAGTCCCATGACTTAAGCACGAGCTTGCTTTTGTAGAAGATGTTAGACTTTAACTTACATTCCAAAAGGTTAATTAATTAAAAAAATATTCTATTTTAATCATATATTTTATTTATTTTTCATAGATTTTAAAAATAAGATTCGTTTGCATATAAGACAATTTCTTTCTAACGAGAACATATATAATCTACTTTATACTCAAACCATATCATACTTAAAAGATTAATCATTTATCAACATTTTTCTTAAATGAACATCCATATTACATCCAATTTCAACATTATGAAAGCAAATAATCAAAAACCTATGCCAATTTAATGATATATCAAGAATTCATATATGTAGAGAACATAAAATAATTTCCATCATAATCCAACATGAAGTCCACTAATTGTTTGGACTTAAGCCACGTGTGGTGCCTATATATGTCAATTATCACTTTGGGATCCACATTGGGTACGTACACGTAATACAAATCAAATTGATGTACCTATATATTTGATCTACCTATATTTTTAACTATATATTTGATCTACCTATATTTCAAATTTGAGACTTTGTTTGTATAATCAAATTGATAGATAGAGAGAGAGAGAGGTAGGTAAAGGAAGTCATGGAATTCAGAAAAAGACATTTGGGATTTTTTTTGTTTTTTAGAAGAATTTTTTTATCCATGTTGAGATGAAAATATGTGAGTGACGAGTCCTGTTTGGAAGATAATGATTATTCATAAACTGAGGGAACATTACAGGGAAAGACATGATGTCTTGGTTTTTCATTTCATTCATGTTTTCTTTCTTTAAATTTTAGGGAAAAATATTTGATAAGTAACACTAAAAGTCTACAAATTTATATTAATATTTTAGAAGTTCATTAGGTTACTAAAGTTATACTTTAGAAATCCACTAGGTTAGGAAAGTATGATTCTAAAAGTTTATTTGATGATTTGTTTGATGTTAAAGTTTGAAAGACACCTTCGATGGTGATAATATTCATATTCTTGGAAAGCTCTCGACTATAAGAATTTTAAGTGATCGGTTTAATTATATATGAGTTTTCAAACAATGAAATAAGGGTATTACTAATTTTTTGCCAATTTTCTTTTCACAATAAATTTTGACATGTGGAGACTCATATTTAAGAAAATTTACTACCATTAAATTCATCCTATCAAGAGCTTTTCAATGCTACCGATAATGACATCATCAGAGGTGTATTTTAAAAATCAATGCCAGTAAAACCCCCAAATGAACTTCTAGTATCCTACTTTATTAACTTAGTGGACTTCTAATATACTAGTTAAAAATTAATAGACTAAACAACTTACCAAAATTAATAGACAAATTAAACACTACACCATAAAGAAATGCCATATTATCAATTAAGAATGTGATATATAATAGTATCTTGAATCATAAGTGGTACATGTGTTGGTATCGTTTTGATATGGGTAGGTAGAAAGAATGAACAATACTTCAAGTGACATGCATTTTAAATAGTTAGTACTACGGGTGAGTAGTGGATCGAAACGGTCTATTTTTGGTCAATCTATATCCGATCTAATATAAACAAATTTGAAGATTTTTAATCTGAATATGATTCGATGATATAATCAATCCAAACTAATTTGAATCTAAACAAATTGGAATTTTTCGAATTGGATAAGGTCAGATTGAACTTGATTTTTTTTATGAATTGTTATCATATATAAAACACAACACACACAAATTTAAATTTTAAAATGATATTTTTATAACAAATATTATTATTTATAATTACAATTAAAAAAATCAAAAGAATAAAAAGTATTTATGTATAATTATTAAATTATTACAAACATTTATATTTATTGTTAAGCTAAAATAATAATATAATATAATTATGGTATGCATAATATTTAATATAACATATTATAAAATAAAATATACATTTATTTATAAATTAATATTAATTCAGTCCAGATCGGATATATCAAATTATAAAATTGTCAATCTAAATCTGATCTGAATCGAATGGATCGTATAACTTTAAATTCAAATTCGTTTCCACTATAACATTTATTAATTCAATCTGATCCAAATTTGAAGGATCAAATTGAATTTCTCCATTTAAGCGAACTGATTGGATTATTTGCTCACCTCTAATTAGTACTTTTGTTAAAAAATGAACATACGATTAATATATGGATGGTGTGAATCACATCATATCTAAGACTCATTAACTTGGTTTTTTCAATAGTAATATGCATGGTACTATTTGATTAGTCAATAATTATATTAAAAATTAAATATATATAATCAATGTAATGTCAAATATATCTTTCATTATTTAAAACCATAATATATATTAATGATACCATTAATATTGACATGGAAGCACAAGTGTACCAATAATACAGAAGTACTTAGGAAATAAGAAATATATTAGTAAAGTTTAGGCTAACTAGACTTACTCACTGACAAGATGTTCTCGTATTTGTGTTTTAAAACAAACACAAGAAATTTATTATCTAAGAAAGTTATGTAGTAAATCTAGGATAGGACTAGCATAACTATGATATCTATCCTTAGATAAACACTCTTATAATTCGAGAGTATGACTATCTTAAAGATATTCTTTTATCTCATGGATAATAGGATTTCGATTTTCAAACAAAAGAGAGAATAATTATTCTTAAAATATTAGGAATAAGAGAAAAAAAGAAGAAGAAAAATTCTTTAATATTTATAAGTGGATTCTTTTATATGATGTTTCATACAAGCAAATGGTTTGGCTATATGTAGCTCAAAAGTCCCTAAAATAATTCATAAAGTTTCTGTGTGAGACTCTAGTAGTATATAAAAAAAACTCCAAATAAAATTCTATGTGAGACATAAGAAACTTAACAAAAATTAAAAATATTATACTTCTGATGCATGTTTTAACTCAGTAATATAAGCCACTTATTTTTTAATCTTGACCAAATTAAATATCATAAATAATTATATATTAATTAATTCAATATTTAAATATTATAAATTTAAGTATAAATTAATCGATATTAGTTATTTACGGTTATACTCTGTCAAAACCTTTAAATAGGTAAACTTTCTCAAATTTCCTTTCATCTTAGTTTTTCTCTCAAAAATTAATTTAAGTATCGGAGTGGATACGACACTGTACCTTCTAACATGATTTTATAATAATTTATAAGTCTATATGTCCAGAGAATGCGACCAAACATAATTCAATTTCAATAGGTTCTTAAATTCAATCTTGTCTCTCACTTTGGTGATCCTTTAATAGTGAACGGTTACAAGTTGCCATTACAAGTTGCCATTGTGGTTTGTTTATTACTTCTAAACATTATATGGTTTAAAATCTCTATTTCTTTTAGGTTCTCTTCACATTTATCTTTTCCAAACCTATAAAATTATGGATATAATATTAATTCAGGGTAATCAATTCTTGAAGTCGTTTTATTTGTATATTAAGACATTTTTGTCACTTAATTTTTATAAGAGACAAATATGTCACTCGATTTTTAAAATTGGAACACTTTAGTCACATAACTTCATAGTTATGTGATTAAAATGTCTACTTTTTATAGTATAAGATGAATACTTAAGTCACATAACTTCATAAGTTATGTAACTAAAATGTATCAATTTTAAAAATTGAGTAACTTATGTATCTATTGTAAAATCTATGTGACCTAATGTTCAAATGATACATTTTTAATGACCTCTAGGGTAATTTTTTCAATAAAATTTAAGATTATAAATATTTAAGGATTATGTGCCTAAAATGGAACATTAAGTTTTTAAAGAATAATAAATATATTAGTTATAGCAGCCAAACAGTCTATTGAATAACCTTAGAATAGACCAAAATATAAAAATGTAAGTTTTTTTTTTGGTTTAAATTTTTTAATTATTGATATATCTAAATGGCATGTTTTGATCTTTAATAAAATTATATTTTCTTAAAATTAGTTAAGTGTTGAGTACTTTAAGTCCTTTAATTATATTACTAGTAAAGAAAAAAAAATCCTCTATTATACGTAACTAACATTCATGACTTTTGGGATAAGTTGATTTAGTAATGTAATTTAAAAATGTGGCTAATTATATCCATATTTTTTTAAAATTGAGATTTTTTAAAGATAACATATAGTTTATTATATTTTATTAATTATAATTAAAGAAAACATGTTTTCTATTTCCTATTATCTTTTTCTCTTTCTTTCTCTATGTTCCTTTTTTTTGTTAGAATCAATGTCTATACACCTAGACTCGGTTGGAACAACTCTCGTCGTTCGACTTGGTGTTTCAATTGTGGTTGTTACTTATTTCGAGTGAGTAAAGAGAGAAGAGGATACGAGGAAGAGAAAAAAAAAAAAAGAATAGACAACAAGGTAGAGTTTTTTTTAATTAATACAATATATAAATTTTATTTATTTATTTTTTTAAAAACCAACTTTTTAAAATTTAAAATTTATTTATAATATTTTTAAATGAGATAAATAAATAACTTTACCTCAAGATGCAATTATGCATTACCTATATTTGCAAAGTTAGATCAAATTCGACTTTGTTTTAATTTTTTTATCAGCCTATTTTTCAATATTTGACCATATTAATTGAGTTTTATTTTACTTTAAAATGTCACTTTAAAATCTGTTTTTTCCTTTTCTTTTCATTACATATTATCCACATGTTTACATTGGACAGAACTCGAATTTGCATTTGTCAAAATATTCTCCGATAATTATCATGTATATTTCATATTATTTCTATTCTGTTTTTTTATACAAG
Organism: Hippophae tibetana; assembly: GCA_037013495.1. NCBI lineage: Eukaryota > Viridiplantae > Streptophyta > Magnoliopsida > Rosales > Elaeagnaceae > Hippophae > Hippophae tibetana. Next base: position 77,930,288 of record CM072812.1, on the reverse strand, counting down.
AGTTTAACTATATGTATACAATAAAAACGAAAATTAAACAATAACCATAATTACTACACATCCATGTTTTATTGCTCCACTAATATTATTGTCTGCTCCATGTTTTGCTCCACTGAGCATTGGTGTATGCCACTGTTGCAGCATGCACCACAACACACACCAACACTCCCCCTCAAGTTGGTGCATATATGTCTCTTATGCCCAACTTGTCAAGTGAGTTGTAAAAGTTCCTTGCAGACACAGATTTTGTGAGTATATCAGCCAATTGATCTTCTAATTTAACAAATGGAAGCTTAATAATCTTTTCTTCAAGATTCTGTTTGATGAAGTTCCGATCCACTTCAACGTGCTTCGTGCGATCATGTTGAACTGGATTGTGAGAGATGACAATGGCTGCTTTGTTATCACAAAATAAGTTCATTTTAGAGTAAGGAGCAACACCAATCTCAGTTAGAAGTTTTTTCAACCAAAGGAGCTCACATATTCCCTTGACCATTCCTCGAAATTCAGCTTCAGCACTAGATAAGGCAACTACCTTTTGCTTCTTACTCCTCCATGTAACAAGATTGCCCCCCCACAAAAGTAAAGTACCCAGCAGTAGATTTCCTATCCTTCATATTCCCTGCCCAGTCTGAATCTGTATATCCAAGGACTTCCAATTGACCATTCTTTGAAAACATAAGTCCTTTCCCAGGGGAGGATTTTAAATAACGAAGTATTCGCATGACTGCATCCATATGGTCTTCACTTGGGCAGTGCATGAACTGACTCACGACACTCACAACATAAGCAATATCAGGTCGAGTATGAGATAAATATATGAGTTTACCTACTAACCGTTGATATCTCTGTTTATCTGCTGGTACTTGGTCCACATATTCTTCGAGTTTATGATTTTGAAAAATTGGAATATCGACAAGTTTACAATCTAGTAGTCCTGCCTCTGCCAGTAGGTCCAGAGTATATTTCCTTTGGGAAAGACATATGCCTTATTTTGATCTTGTTACCTCAATACCTAAGAAGTATTTGAGTCCTCCCAAATTCTTCATTTCAAACTCATTTGACAGTTGTTCTTGAAGCTTAGAGATTTCTTCTTTATCATCCCCTGTAATGATCATGTCGTCTACATAGACTATAAGGGCTGTTATCTTCCCTAATCGATGTTTTAGGAAAAGAGTATGATCAGAGTTGCTTTGTTGGAACCCATATTTCTTCATTGCTGAACTCAACCTACCAAACCATGCTCGAGGTGATTGTTTTAGTCCATACAATGCTCGTTGTAATCTACATGCAGTTTCTTTTCCTGATATAACAATATATCTTGGTGGGATATCCATGTAAATCTCTTCTTCAAGATCACCATGAAGGAAGGCATTTTTTTATGTCAAGTTGGTGCAATGGCCAATCTAAATTTGCCGCAAGAGATAACAAGACTCTAACGGTTTTTAATTTAGCCACAGGTGAGAAGGTTTCTTGATAATCTATCCCATGTTTCTGTGTATATCCTTTTGCTACAAGCCTCGCCTTGTATCGATCAACTAACCCATCTGCTTTATACTTAATGGAGAAAATCCACTTGCATCCTACCATATTCCTCCCTTGAGGCAACTCGCTTAACACCCATGTGTTATTCTTCTGCAATGCCTCAAATTCCTCTTTTATAGCTTGAGGCCATTTTGGATCAGATAAGGCTTCTTCAATGCTACTTGGAATTTGACACGATGAGAGTGTTTGTGCAAATGCCCTGATAGGTTCTGATAACCTTTGAGTAGATACATAATTTGCTAGTGGATACTTGGATTGTCATTCTTCTCTTTCTGGGGAGTATCGATTTGGAGGTTTGCCTCGATTGTGTCTGAAAGGTAAAACATAACCAATAGATGTATCTATAGCATTAGTTTGTAAAGGTGTGATAGGATAGCTTACCTCAGGAGTATTCTCAGCAGGAGGATTATTGGGTACTAGAGAGTGAAGAGGTACATCAACCACTTCATCTTCTGGAGATTCAATTACTACTTCAGCTTCAGTTCTTGGAAGTTCGAGCTCGGGTCTATATACTGGCTCCTCCATATTATTGACACGATCCGAGTATGTTAGACTAGTGTCTAATATTTCAACATCAAGCCAAATTCGTTCTTCACTATAACTCTTCTCCTGAAGAGTGTAATTGGATACCGGTGATGGGAAAAACATTCTGATTCGAGGAAAGTGACATCCATGGTAATATAGGTTCTTTTAGCAATTGGATCATGACATCGGTAACCCTTTTTTTGTACAACATATCCCAAGAATACACATCGGATAGCACATGGATCCAACTTAGTTCGTTGATTTTTATGGAGGTGGACAAAAGCAACACATCCAAAAATTCGAGGCGGAAGTATCAAAATAGTAGGCAAGGGAACATGATCAGATAGCACCTTTAATGGAGTCTGAAATTGTAAGGTTTTTGTGGACATACGATTCAGTAGATACACAGCTGTAGTAACAACATCATTCCAGTATCTATTAGGCATATGTGTACCGATTAGTAAGGCCCGAGCCGTTTCTAAAATATACCATGGTTGTCCAAGTATGTCCGGAATTGTTGATTAACATACTCCTCTCCATTATCAGACCTAAGTATCTTAATTTTTTCAGAAAATTGTGTCTGAACCATGGTGTGAAACAGGTGAAATGTAAAAAATACTTCATCTTTATGTTTGAGAAGGTAAAGCCATGTCATTCGTGTACAATCATCAACAAAAATAACAAACCAACGATAACCCGATGATGTAATAACCGGGGAAGGTCCCCAAACATCAGAATGTACCAAAGCAAAAAGAGTTATACTTTTATTCATGCTCATAGGAAAAGACGTCCTATGACTTTTTGCTAGGATACAAGTATCACATTTGAAATATGAATGTGTGATATTTGAAAATAAACTATGGAGTAGGTGCTTTAAATACCCGAATGATGGATGCCCAAATCTACGATGACATAGCCAAATCTGTCATTCCTTGTTACCAACAGTGTGTTGCATGTGATTGGCTCTTCCTGAATTGAGGTCATCCACGTAATATAGCCTTCCTCTCCTAGTACCACGCCCAATGATCTCCTTGGTGAGAATATCCTGTAGAAGGAAAAAAGTAGAATATATCAATACTACACAGTTAAGATCTGAAGTGACCTGACTTACAGACATCAGTCGATTTGAAAGAGAGGGCACAAGTAAAGTATTAGATAATGATAATGAAGGAGATAAAGTCACTGTTCCTACTCCTGTAACTGGATAAGTGACTCCATTAGCATTGGCAACACGACTCCGTCTTGGCTGGGTTGTATTGGAGAGATCTTTTGGGTCAAATGTCATGTGATCTGTAGCTCCAGAGTCCAGAATCCAATCCTCATTATCACTACGAGTAGAGATGTGAAATGCTTTACTTGAAATACCTGGATCTTGGGAAGATTTGGCCTGAGGAGTAAGGGATAGTGAGGCATTATTGGTAGCCACAACGGCTCGCCCAGTGGTGTCCCGTTTCTTCCGTGCTTGAAGATCATTCCACCATTCTGGATACCCATGGAGTTTGAAGCAGTTTTCACGGGTGTGTTTAGAGTTTCCACAATGGCCATATTTCATGTCAAGAGATGGTGGATTTCCCGTGGATTTCTTGCTACCCAAAGAGGTTCCTGTTTTTGGTGGCATCAGATTAAAGTGTCCCTTGACCTCTTTAAAAGCCATAACTACTTCAGGTGTCGTATCTATACCCGTGATCATCACGATCTACCGAACTTCTTCCCTACATATGAATCCATAGGCTTGTTCCACCGTAGGGAATGGTTTGATTTAAAGCACATCACTTCGAGTTTTGTCGAATCTGTCATCAAGTCCATCAAGGAAGGTATACACTCGATCTTCCTGTACGATGAAGTTGTATTTTTATATGTAATTCACACACTCCATTGGATTAGGACGACGAACATCTATTTCTCGCCACAACCCTTAAAGGTCGTTGTATTATTTTTCAATGGATCCACCCACCTGCTTTATACGAGTAACTCGACGGCGAAGATCATACACTTGAGACGTGTCTATCCCATCATAGTAGGTGGTAGCAACAGAATCCCAAACTTGTTTCGCAGTTAGGAATCGAATAAAATTTGCAATCAAGGAGGGGTCCATCGAATTGATCAACCATCCTTTAACAATGGCATTTCAGTGCACCATCTTCTGAATGAAGGGTCGATTTCAGCAGGTTGAGGAAAATCCCCATTAATATATCCTAGTTTGTCTTTGCCAAAGATATACATCTCCACCACCTGGGACCACAAGGCATAGTTTGATCCTCCCAACTTGATACTAATGGGGGCAGTTGACTCTCCAGTGAGCGGAGGTTGTGAGACGGTCTGAGCTCTAGTTAGAATTTCCGTCATTTTCATCGTCAAATCTTCCAATATGAAATTGATGGTTAAATCTCTAGATTCTGCCATGAAATCTATTTTTTTTTTACAATTCATACACTATATAAAGAAAAATTCATAACCCTAAATCATTTTCGTAGCCCTCTTCGTAACCCTAAATCACATTTTCCTCTCCATTCGTGCAGCCCTCTGCGATTTCTTCACGCTGCCCTCTGCAACGCCTTCTTCACGCTGCCCTCTGCGGCGCCTCTCTTCTTCTGATGGAAGAACCCTAGCCGACTACAAGCATCCAGCCGGACTACCGGAGTCAGCCCTCTACCTGGTCCTCCATCTCTGTGAAGCGTCGCTCTTCTTCTGCTTCGTTCCAAGTTTCTCCACGATGGTTGCTAGACTGGTACGTAGAGAGATTGCACCAGCCCCAATGAGTAAGCGACGTTGGCCAACTGCGATAGCTTCAACGACCAGATAGACCTGAAACGCAGGTAATGTGCAATGGTTCCAACGAGCAGCTAGATCAGTATGGCTCCCTGAAGGGTTCGATTGAGGTTGCGACGACGGAACTAACGTTGAGCAGAAATGGTGACTCTGAATACTAGATGGTCATAGCACTGGTGAGGCTGCACTGTCTACCCATCCCCTCAGGTTCTGTTGTTACGCCTTACAACAATGTTCTTTGTACTGATGTTGTTGTTTTACTTGATGTTATTTTTTTTCAGTATTGCAACTGATCGGTTTCAGAAATAAGAAATCAGAAACAACTTCGGGACAAATATAAACCAAAGATCAGAACTCAGCAAAAAAATGAAAACAACAGCTATAATCAGCAGCCACACCAGAAATCAGAAATCAAAAATCAGGAATCAAAAATCAGCAAATCAACAAATCAACAAATCAGAATCAGAAATCAAAAAATGGTAGTTCCATCAGAAATCAGTAGGTAGTTTCATTAGTCAGCAATAACCTGCTCTGATACCATGTCAAAATATTCTCTGATAATTATCATGTATATTTCATATTATTTCTGTTCTGTTTTTTTTATACAAGAGTTTAACTATATGTATACAATGAAAACAAAAATTAAACAATAACCATAATTCATGCACATCTATGTTTTATGGCTTCACTAATATTATTGTATGCTCCATGTTTTGCTCCACTGAGCATTGGTGTATGTCATTGTTGCAGCATGAACCACAACACACACCAACGACGTTTTCTTACATTCATTTTGAAGAATGAGAATATGGGGTTTAAATTTAGGTATAAGGTATAAGAAAGAGATTGATATCTTTCAAGTGCTAATATTTTTATTTTGATATTTTTTAATATCTTTATTCTCAATTATATATATTAATATCTTTCAAGTATTAATATATTAGTTAGTATCCTTAAAAATTAGCATGTGTATTTAAAAAAAGTCATTAATTTTAAAATTTTATTCAAAATTTTCAAATTTGATACCACTTAATTTAATAGGGACACTTTATGTGTACTAATTAAGAATAAATGTGAAAATGATACCCAAATAAAAATATAGATATCCCCAAGGTATTGATACTTATAATAAATATGTAAAATATTTTCTTAAATTAAATTAAAAATAGTATCCAACTATGCATATCTTTTTCGGATAAACATGTGACTATACTAAGATTAAGGGAGGAAGAAAGGAAGAAGAAAAAAAAGAAGACTAGATTTTGGTGGATTTCAAATCACCTCCGCCCATATATGTAATCAACACACGTAGACAAAATGAACTAGTTTTCTTCACCTATCTGATTTGTATTGATAGCACACCAAAATGACACAAAAAAATTTACACACATTTTACAAAAACATATATTATTTTGTGTTATTTACACACATTCAAATAACAAAATGAGTATATATTTATATTTTTATATTATATTACATATCCATCAATTATAGACATATATTCAAAATTTAAAAAAAATTAAACAACTATTTATTTTTACTCATAAAAGATTATAGAAAATGAGTCATAAAAACTAAAAACGTAAAAGAAGGTAGAAACCTAATATGGAAAAATTATGAATATTATAAAAAAATAGGGATTTTTTTTAAAAAGTAAAAAAATTGTAGAAGAAAAAATAGAGATTGAGAATTAAAAATGAACTAATATGAAAATACTAGAGATATGTACAAATAAATGGTTATGGTAATGTTTGTAACTTTTAAACAAAAATCGATGCATCCTAATATAACCATCATGTACATCGATAGGAAGAATACAAATAAAAGAGAAAAAATAATACGCATATAATTTCTTTGAATATATATATGCGTAATATAATTAATAATAATAAAAATAATACAAAAAGAAAAGAGGGAAAAAACAAAATAGAGGCGAAACTCTATCATCAAAGCTAATAACAAAAATGTCTACGTTGAAAAGAGTGTGATACAACCTCATGAATTTCACTTTTAAGTATTTAAAGTTTGTTATACTGACAGTCAAACTACAGATATATGAGTTATGTTTGAAAAACAAAAACGTGAATTACACAAATAATTTTATTATATTTATATATATTATATACTTTGGTATCTTTATGATTTTTTTTTTGTAATTTTATCAAATTTTTTTTAATTTGTATATTTGGTCTTCTTTTTTTATACTTTAAAGTTTAATTTCAAATTGTTCTCAAATTTTGGATTAAATGTATAAAAATTAAAAAAATAAATGTACCAAATTTTAAAAAATAAAAGTAAGAATATTAAAGAGTAAAATTATAAAAAAAAATAGAGATAAAATCATAAGAAAAATAATTAAGAAACCAAATATTATATATATATATATATAACGAACATTTGTGTATTTAACACGAAAGAAACAAATACAATCCCACTTTATCTTTGCTTTACAATGGTTCTTTGTTTCTTTTGCTACGTTAAGAAACTCTTGTACATTCGTGGGTCTCAAGTCTCAACCTCTTAGTCAATCAAATTTAGCTTGAATGCTATAGTAGCCCAGATGATCAATTCCAGAGGACACAACACTCAATCAAATTGAATAGATAGAATGATAAAGGATGCAAGGTAGAAAGTATCAAGAGTAGAATATATAAAGGAAAATGTATTATGTATTGTGTATACTGTATAATGATCAAAGATAATATTACAATTGTATGCGTGAGTCTTTATATGTCCTCATTAGTAACAACTTACACCGAAATTGAAATACAACAAATTATAATTAATTCATATCGTTTCATAATTATAACTGATTCATATTGTTTCATTCTCATATTCATGTTGTTATGCATACAGAAAGAGAGAATGTATATTTATGTCATTATTAAATTGGTATTAGACTTCTCCTTTGTCATTTTCATATAAGACATCTCTATCACTACATAATACTTATAAGAATAAAGTAAAAACACATTGATATCCTAATGAACATATCTTATAAGAATAAAGTAAAAACACATTGATATCCTAATGAACATATCTTATGATTTGGTAAATTCATCTTCATTGTAATTTGATAAGCTTATATGTAACTGAAGCCACGTAAATAAAACATATATGCCAACTTAGTTTGAAAATCTCATTGTATATTAGTTCAATTTACATAGAAATAAGCAAAATGTAGAGAGAAATTATGTAATGCTTACATTCATATAAATTTAGCTCAACATAAAACAAAATGATGCGAAGAAGTCTTATGAAACTCTAAGTGTAAAACCAATTAAATAGTGAACAAATAAGGAGAAAATGTAAAAAAATAAAAATAAAAAATGATTTTTTAATAAATTACCACATAAGATAATAAGCTCATTGAATCACAGCCAAACACACAATTAATTGAGAACTCATTTTTACTCAAATTTTGATTATTTATTGTATAAATAAGTAGAGTAAAAGAGGTACACAAGTACACTTAGCATTAGGGATGGGCACGCAAACGGACAGGGATGGTTTTTGATATAACCATCTCCGAAACGAATTATAATTATTGTACCTGAAATTTCCCAAAAACTGTTACGGTTCGGGGATAATTTTTTACTTGCCGGTAACAGTTCAGAGCAGTTATTAAAAAAACGATTTTCAAAACTTTTTAAAAAATATCAAAAACTACAACTGAATTTAAAAACTAAAGAGAAACTATAATATTACCAAAAATGAGCTGAAAAATCCTATCATGTTGCTAGGCCTATTGTTTTACAAATAGGGCACAAATTCTTATGCATCAACCATTGAGAAGATAGTAACCTTAGTTGAAATAGTTCTTGAAATTATTCATGTGATGCATTCAATACTGTTTTTGTAAGCCAGATTTTCATTCATTCCATTTTTAGTATACCTTCTAAATAGAGACTCTATAATCCCAGTAATACAGTTCAAAAAATTTGATAGTCGTCAAATGACAATGGGCAAATATTTTGCAGAAGAGAAAACTTTTGTTTACATCCAACAGACTTATGCATAATCAAAAATAAGTAAGAGAACAACGTCAGATGTGAGGTGGAAGAGCAAGAGATATAGATGATAGATGTAGAGACGAAGACAACAAGTCGTTAACACACATAGAGAAATAGAGGGTAGAGTGGAGACGAGAGCAACATATTTCTGAATCTAGTTTCAAGAGTTTTGTTTATATACATGCAGCAAGAAAACCCTAATTAATAAAATATATAATTTAATTTAATAAATATATAAATATAATTAATTTTGGGTACATATGAATACAATTATCAATATAATTGTACCCAACCCGTTGCTTCATGTTCAGTTTTTACCTGAAATTGAAACCGTCCCTAGAATTTGTCGGATAAAAACCAAACGGCCAGTGCGGATAACCGAACCCATAATTTTTTGCCCATTCCTACTTAGCACATATAATGACATATTGACATTTATTTAAAATAGTATACATTTTTGAATTCTACTAATATGCCAATTAATTAATTTATGACAAATCACGAATGATTCAAAGAAAAAGTATCACTGATTATATAAAACTACAATTGAATGTTCAATCTCACAAAATAAAAAATCTAACAAGAGAGAACTTAAAAATTTTATTTTTTTATTTTATAAACGAGACACATGATTATTTTTAACCTCTTTCTCTTTCTTTTTGTGCATACTAAATACATTTTTTATAAGTATAGTCACTTTTTACATAATCTTTTATAATTTATTTTTTCACATGCATGAGCTATAAACCTAACATGATGAATTTTACACAAGTTGTGCAGTAGCCCTCTCTACTCATTATAGTAGTTTCACACATCACAGTAGGTAGCTTTCGCAATACTAGATGTCTCCCTATTATTAAATTTTAAAAAGCAAGAAATAGAAATAAACACAATTTTTTAGTCAAGATTAATTAAAGTCCTAGAGTCTTTCAAGAGAAATCATAAACTTCAAACATGACATACATATATGTTCGTGAGTGTGTGAATAATTTCATGTCAGCATTGATAATCACATGTAAAAATATGTGTGTGCACAAATCAAAATTGTAGAATCATTTATATGATAAAAATCAAAATGAGTTAAGCAACTAAAGACAATGTTGTATATGTGTAAGTGTTGATTAAGACCATTATCTTATTAGCCAAAAAGGATTCTAATAAATGCTCACCTAGATCTATTTAAGTACAATAACAAAAGTATTTAACTGAATCAATAAAAGACTGCTAGGTGACTGAAAAAAAGAAAAATCTTTTCTAACCCAATTTTTTTTGAATTTTAGTTTCTCTATATCTTTGGGTTTATACTAAACTACCTTAGTCTTCTTAGGCATGTTATTAAACTTAGCTTTACTTTTTACATTCATTTTAAATGAAGATGCAATATGCATGGCAAGTTGATGATATTGAGTCATATAATTAAATGTATGGAGTTTCACTTGCCTTTTGGACCTACAACTTTATATATTCTAGAAGAATTATTGGATATAATATTCATAGATGGATGATAATAATGAGTCATATTACTATAAGTGTGGAAAGAATTATTAGACTGAGTAGTTGTCAATAAGAATATACACTTGGGCTTTATATGACATTTTCTACCACAATAATGACAAACATGCACAAACTTAATAAATTTTTTTTATAAGTGCAATGGTTTTTTTGGAGTGATTTAACAAACAAGTAGAGCATTTGGGTTAGATTTCATTTTTTACCAAAATTGCTCATAAGGTAAGGTTACTACTATTATGGTAAGGTATTACTTTATCGTGATAAGCCTTTTCATACTTGGCCAATGCCTTACATTCATTTACCACGAAATCCATTTTTTACCAAAATCGCTCTGATGTAAGCATACTATAAATCTATTTGTACTTTGTGTTTGTGTGTTGGCTTCCAGTGTGTAAAATATAGAGTTTGTTTTTTTACTCTATGTTTTAACTGCCTTTGTGTAAGGTAGATTATTGTAGATCAATAACACACACACACACACACACACACACACACAGTTAAGTAGAATTTGTATGCGAGAATGTTCGCTTACCGATGTTCTCTTGCTCGTGTTTTCATTTCATTTCAGGTGTGAGTATTTATGAAAATTACTCAATATTTTTTGGAATGAGAAATATGATTTTTGGCACATCGTAACACCCCTCAACAAGGTAGTGGCTATATGGTCGGTAAGGATGATCTGTGAGCTTGTGTAACTTCTATAAATATCCCTTATCTTCTTGTTTCTTATCCATAAAATATGTTATTGATCTCTATCAATTTGATATCCCATTTTTTGTTCGGTATTAGTGATTCCTAATTATGTGAGAAAATAATGTGCTCTTGAGTTGGTGTTTGCAAATGGGATTTATGTGAGGTGACTATGTGGAAGTGTGATGTGTGTCAGCTAAGTGTTATGGGAAAAATAACTTGCTTGAGTATTGAGCTTAAGACTAGTTTGTTTTTTATGTGAGACATAACACTGTGAGAATAAGTTAAGGAATCATTAGTTATGTAAGATAGTGGGGGATTGTGTGTCAAGTATTGAAAATTTGTGGATTGTGGTGAAATGTTTCCCAAGGTAATTTCTGGTTATTTGTGATTGAGGGTAGTATTCAAGGTTGATTGTTTCTTTCTTTTCACATTACTAATTCACAGTTATTGATCACACCATATTAATGGTGCTGGCTTTGGAGGAGAACCGAGTTCATGTGTCAAACTAAGTTGTTATGAAGGCAGCAAGTAAGGGTAGTAATAGGTTGTTTGGACAGAGGTACTAGCTAATAGTGGTAATGGGGTTTTATTTTTTATTAGGTTTGTAATTGCTTTATTTCTTAGTGTATTTTTTACTACTGAGTGATTTCCGTAAAAAATCCAAGGATGTTACCACATATATAAGGTTTTTATATGGGTTTACCTCGTTATATCTTATCTTATGCATGCTCTATTGTTTGGCTAATATAATATGAGTTAAATTGTGTATGTTTCTACATACTGAAGTTTGAACTATGATTAAAAAGCTTTTATTATTTATTACTTGTTTTCTAAATATTGAATATTGCATATGCTTTATAATATTTCATGTTTGTGTTATTTTCACTACTGATGTGATTGTTTATTTAAGTTTTTATTTCTATGTTGTTTGCATGTTTGAGATGAGTTTTTAAGGAGTTAGTATCTACACAACCTGATTGTGTATTATAAGGTCTTAGACTCTTTCAATGTTGTTTTGCATGATTAGATTGTTGTGTTAGTATAAACTGAGTTTATATCATGTATATGTAAATGTACTATATCTAGACTCTAATTAGAAAACTAATTTATTTTATCTAGTTGCATGATTTCTTTCCTTTATATGTAGCATACATATAGCTTTATGTTCATTACTTTTGCTATAGTAGATTAATCTACCTACTTCTTGATTAATTTATATTTTCTATGTCTTTTATTTGCAAGTAAGTTTGATATGAGTGTCTAAGGAGTCAGTATCTCCTTACCTTGGTATTGTACCACGTGTCGGAATATTTATTATGGTTTGCTATGTTATGTTTGATTACATGATGTGAGAGTACAATTATCATTTACCGAATATGTTCTCACATATGAGGCCTTAAAGTGATTTATAGCTTTTCAATAGTATGCATGTTTCACATGTTGTGTATTAGTTTCCATGTATGTATGTTGTTTTGTACTTATACTATGTAAATTGCTTAAATCATGTTTGTGAGGCCTATTTGGCCAAATTGGAATAGAGCTTGTAAAAAAATTCTATAGGTTGGCATTTCCACCCCTCATCTAGGTCCCCGTTACCTTTTTGAGTCGAAAACAATTGACCTTCTATAATTGTTTCTAGATGTGGGGTTCTTCATTTACCACTATTGTGGTAAGACATTTTCTTAATGTGATAAGTCTTACCATGACAATGAATTCCAGTGGTAAGCCTTCCTATACTAGGAAAACGTCTTCCCATATCAAGCCAATGCCTTACCATGAATTCTATTTTTACCAAAATCGTTCTGAGGTAAGACTTAATACTCAGTGATTATGGTAAAAAATGAAATATTATCCAAAATTAGATGATTTTGGGTAATATTTTCATTTTTATGCATAATTAGTAACATTAGAAGTAGAGTTAAAAGACCTTACAAATGTGGTTGTTAATATTGAAAGTGTGAAATTATCTTCCTTATAACCAAGGTCATATGTCACCATGTGACTTATCAATGCTCAAAATTTTATTTAATCATTGAACTCTAATGGTAAGTCTTTCTACTGTTTCACACGATTCTTTGAGCTCTTGTACCAATTTTCTGTTATCTATAGTAAGCCTATTATTTTCTTATTTCAAGCCTACAAGACTTAAATTCAAAATATTATTATGTTCTTGCAAAATGTTATTCTCTTATTTTAATTTATTAAAAAAGCTTTAATGTATCTTAAGTTATTCATTTAGCTTTTATATTTTTACATTTAAGTGAGTATTCTCTTCTATGGCTCTAAAACATTTAGAAAATAATTTTTTATAGCTTTTAATATTATATTTAAAAAGAAAAGAAGATTTAAGTTCCTCATTATCTGAGTTATTATTCTTAATAAAATGATTCATAATAAAAATACATTAGAACAATATTAATTGTATCTAATGTTTGCTCTGATATCAATTAAAAGTTATAAAAAGAATCTAATAAGCCTAGAGGAAATGAATAGATTATTTTTAATTTTAAAAAATTATAATTTCGTTTACTAATCATAACAGTTAGACAATTAATCACATTTCAAAAGTAAATATAGAAATCGGTAAATGACACATGAGATTTTTAGGTATATACAACATAGGCTATGACCCTGACCTAAGAAGAAAACCACCAGTCCAACGAACACCTAACTTTTCACTATGAAAACAAATATTCAAATATAAACATGTTCTTATGCTACCTTTCTTAGGATACTGAACCAATATATCTAACTTACGATCCTGCTATATTTTCATAGTTTACAAGATTAGCGTGAACGATATCTAGGACAACGTTCTAATTAGCTCCTTACTAATTAGACATGTTAACTAATCAACCTAAAAAGAGGGTTAACATAGAAAACACATGTATACATATGTGTTCTAGATAGATTTCAATAACAAACAAATTTTAAGTAGAAAATTCAAAATATATTTCAAATAAATCAAATCAACTAGCAAAACCTATAGCAAACAGATTAAGCATAAGTTTAATAAAAGTAACCTCTTTAAAATTTACTAATTAAATCAGATAATCATGATCACATACAAAATTATTTGATCTAAATATGTAAGCACTTAATCAAAAAGAAGTTATATGAATATAAAAATAAATTATCTAAAAACCCAGAATCAATATTATTACCTTGTAGTGGAATATGTATATTATCACCGATTTTTGAATTTGTATATTACCTTGCTATCAATATTAGGTAGCACATGAAGCAACTTGATTGAATATGTATATTATTAGGATATATATCTAAAATGCTCCCGAGGTTTAACATATATTCACTTATTCTCTTGAGGTTTTTAGAAAATTCTAGAATGCCCCTAGGCTTTATGGTTAATACTATTATTGTCCTCAAAACTATTGGTGTTAACTTTTCCATCCATATTTTTTTAATAGTTCTTTGGCTCTCATATCAATTTGTGGGCTAGTTGTTTTAATGCTAGTTGATAATTCCTATAATTTTAAAGATAATTTAATTTTTATTTTTCTTAATTTTTTTAATTATTAAAATGGAGTGTTGAAACTTGTTTTAATCCAAATGGTACAACAGACCATAGGAATTGTACTTGAGGGCAACTAAATGTCGTTAGGTTTGAAGATTCTTCAACTAGTCTTATTTACCAAAATCAATTTTTACAATCAAAACTTGAGAAGTATTTCTTTCCTTTTATTAATGATAATAACTTTCTTTCTTTGAAATAAAGTATCCATCATCAATGATTTCTTTATTTAATGATTTGAAGTTTATTATCATTCTCCTTTTTCTTTTTCTTTTTTCAGCTTCTTTTTCAACTAAGAATGCTGGACTTGAGTGAGGTGAATTACTTGATATTATGACTTTTAGTTCCAAAAGTTCTTGAGTTTGAAAGTCAAATTCAATCGTGACTTCTAGGGTATAAATCATTGGTTTTACTCTAATAACCTTATTAAGGTCTCTTAATTTTGTGTTTGAAATTATTTTAGATTTATTTATTTTTGGATCCAAATGATTTTCTAAGCTTACTATTTTTAGTAGGTTTTTATATCTGCTAAGGCTTTATCTTCCTATATTTCATTAAAAAATAATTTTGTTTCTCTTCTATTTCTAATGAAATATTTTCTAGATAAAAATTTTGATGCTCTACCTCACCAAGCTTTTTCTTTTCATGTTATTGCACAAAATTTGGGTTTATATAGTAAAAGTTTTTCTTATTTTTGATACATAAATGGTATCACCATATAATGTTGTTTGACTTATTTTGTCTAAATATTGTGTAAAAGGTTGATATAGATTTAAGAAATTATTTTCTATTAATAAATCAACTTATGTTTCCTGTTGATATATAATAGGAATATAAAACTTTTCTTCTCCTATCATTATATCTATATATTTTAAAACTTTATTAAGATTTATTGTAGTATTATTATCAATTCTTACAATTAAATCTTTTGATGCATGTTTCCAATGTTATCCTGGAAAAACATGTTTACTTGCTACACATATGCTATCTTCTATATCTATATATGCGTGTAAGTGATAACTACCATAACCTTTAAATTTAAGTCCTACTTTTATGTATGGGATATTTGGATTTGTAATACTATACAAATCATTCATCTTCTAATGAAGAGTAATCATAATCTGAGCATTCATATTCTGAGTGAGTTATTTCCTTCTAAGTTTTCTCTAATAGATAAATACTTTAAGTATCATTTATATCAGGTTCCTATATTGGTTCCAATTTCATCTTAAAAGCTTCTTCTAAGATTTTTACTTGTGAAAATCCCTTTTTAAATTCTTTCTTATGTTGAAGTATGTTTGGACATTCGTTGGCATAATATTCTTCTTTATTACATATCCAACATCTGTATTTTTTCTTCCATGAAAGATAATAATTCTTGTTTTAAGGAGGTTTATACCTCTTCCTTCTAAAATATATTTTCTTATAGGTTTCACTATTTAATATTCTTTTATATTTTTAAAAATATTATTTTCTGAATTTATATTTTTTAAATCTCTTGTATTTTTTATATTTTTGTTTGTATGGTTTTATGTTACATTCATAATTTTCGAGTATTCTAAAATCTCTTATATCATAACATATTTTATCATTTCCTCTTATTTGTTTATATTCTCTTCTTTCTTGCCATTTGATAATTATCTAGTTTTTAACGTTTCTTATTCTTCATCCTAGGGTATCTCGTATAGTTTCCCTATTTCTCAAATTCTAACTTTCAGTCAAGGTCTTATACAACGTTCTAGGTAATTTTTGAAAAAAACATTTCCTTATAAGTTGTTTTCATAGAGGTGGTAATTTATGGTAATGTATTTCATATTAACAAATAAAAAAATCTATATAATAAATGTTACAAATTTTCATATTTGTTAGATGCCATTTGGCTTGATTGATTTCATTTTCACTGTATTTAATGATAGTTCTTCATTTATATTTTCCAATAAATTCCTTGTATATTTCATTTATTACTATATCTAAAGATTCTCCTCCTGTAAGAGAATTCCCTTGCATTAATAAATATTGTTGGTATGTTAAGTTTGAAAACCAAACTTTAACATTTCCTATCATTTTATGAGCTACGAATACCTTACAAATTGAAAGGTTTTTTTATGTAGTTTGTGAGGTTTTTATGAGTACACGCATACCTTTAGCCAATTCATCTAATGATTTTTCCTATCTCTTATACAATCTAGATCTAAAAGATCTGATTTACAATTATCATAGAGCCCTTCCAGTAGCCAAGAATGGTCAGCCAAAAATTAGTGGGACATCTTGGTCTTCATTCATATCTAACACCACAAAATCAACTGGATAAATAAATTTATCCACCTTTACCAATACATTTTCTATGATTCTATGTGGATACTTGGTAGATCATTCTACTAGTAGTAAATATGATATGGCTGAATATCCTTTGAAGGCAAGAGCAACCATATTGAGCAACTTAGTATGATCATAGAATTATGACTTATGCTCAATCATATGCTTCTATTGTATAATAAAGTTTTGGAGCTCATCAAAGGAGAGATGATCATGTCTTATAGAGAGAGAAATGATAAAGGCATTATAATGAGAATCCAAATATCAAATTGAACATAAGATAAAATAATGATCATCAATTACCTCATATATGGCAGATAAGTGATTTGAAATAGATTTGATATGCATAAGATAGTCATCAGCTGTGGAATCATTTTTATGCACATTTCAAAGTCGAATTCAAAGGTTCGCCACTCGATCATGTGAGAAACTTTAGAAGGAACTCTCAAGTGCACTCCAATATTGGGCTACAATGCCTCGTTGAACTAGACGAATAGAAGCACTTGGTGAAATTGAAGCAAATAACTAATTCTTCACTATACCATTCATTCTTGACCAATTCACATAATCATGATTTGGAGTTCATGAATAAGATAGAGTATGCAATGGAATAGGATATGAAGAATTGATGATCCTCTCAAGATTATAAGTAGAGATGAAAGACAACAATTTCTCTCGCCAAAGAAGAAAATTAGTTCAATCTAACTTGATCAAGAAATTCATGTTAACTATCTTCAATCAACATTCTTAAAAGGCTGATGAATAACCTCAGTAACAGACTTACCTAGTTGAGTTATGTTTCTTGAAAGTGGAACAATCATTAAAGCTTGTTTGTAAGAGTTCATCAAAAGGGGTTCTGATACCATACCAAGAACAGAAGATATAAAGTAAAATGTTTTGTGTATATTTTATAATCATCAAAGATAGTATTACAATTGTACGAGAGAATCTTTATATAGTCCTCACTAGTAACTAGTTACATTGAAATATAAATACAACATAATAGGACTAATGACAATTAACATAACTAAATATCATAGTCTAATAGAAAAGTCTTTTTTTTCTTCTAAAATAAGCACTTAGTTTTGTAATTTATGTGTTAGATACTACTAATTCTATTATTAAGAAAAGTAAGTACTTTTAGTTCCATAATTATTATTAAAATGAGCACTTTTACTCTATCAAAAGTATTAAAACTAAGCATTTGTAGTCCCATAAAGAAGACAAATTTTTTACCCAGTAGTGCATATACCACTACAATAAAGAGTATTTAAGTTAGGATTTAAAGTTGGTTTTTTTAAACCGACTTATAACAAATTTGAAGTTGGTATGCTTATGAAATTGACTTAAAAAATGAAAATAAAAATAAAAAATAGCATCGGTTGACATGACAATTGACACTACACGTGGGATGTAGCGTTGGTTGTACATATCAACCGATACGAGTCCATGTGTAGTATTGGTTGTACACATCAACCGACTTGTAATTTTAAGTCAGTTAACATGTACAACTGACTCTACACGTGAACTCGCTTCGATTGATGTGAACAAATGACGCATAAAGTGTAGCGTTGGTTCTATGTGACACTACATATGGATCACGTCGGTTGGCATATAGAACTAATGCTACACGCCATGTGTAGCATCGGTTAACATGTAGAATCAACACTACATGTCTTTTTTTTCCTTTTTCTTCTTCTTCCCTTCATCTGCCAACAGTTTCAACTTTATCTCCTTAATTCCCACACAAAAACTGGATGTTCTTTCTAATTTTCTTTCTCCATTTTTGGCCATTTCCAATCACTATTTTCGGAGCCATTAGTTTGGTTTTGTTCCTCTCTAATTTTTGATCCAGGTCCATCATTTTTAAGCATAATACTCAATTTTTTCTTACCCATTTTTCTTCACTTTGTAACTTACCAAACACCTTTTTCCTTCATTTTCTTCATTTTGTCACTTGTTTTATTCTTGTAAGTAATTCTATGAATTATTTTACATTTACTATTGTTATTTTATATTTTTTATATAATTTTTGTAATTTTTTTTAAAGTATATAATGCGTTATTGATTATTTGTTTATATTTTTTTATTATATTGGTTGTGTATTTTTATTTAAGCTTAAAAGAGAAGTAGATATTTTTTATTTATTTTATGTATTTTATGTTATATCTATATTAATTTACTTTAAACTTAATTTTTTTAAATTATTATTATTACATGCATATATGAAATATATATTGTTAATATTATATATATATTATTAATATTATATATATATTATTAATATATTGTTATGTCTTATTTTATGTGTATATTATTAATATATATTATGTGTAATTTTATGTATTTTATGTGTTATATTGTTAATAAATTTTTAAATTTATTATTATTATATGCATTTATTTATAATATATTATATATTGTTAATGTTATAATGAGTTTATTAATTGTTTGAATTTTATGTATTTATTTTTATATGATGTTTTTATGGATATTCTAATAACTTATAACTTCATAAATAATAGCTTAAAAATATTGATGATTAATACATTTATGTTTTATTAGAATACATATTTAATTAGTATGTTTAATGTCATCGATAGAAAATGGATAAATCTTGGATGTCAAAGTGTAGAATTGAGTAGGGCTTTCTAGAGTTGAAAATTTCTTGGAATTGTTCCGTAGAAATAGTGATAATGAAATTAGTATGATTCGATTCCCATATGTTAAATGTAAAAATGAGAAATTTCATGAGTTATAAATGTTAGTATTATCATGTAGAAGATATTGATAATACTCATGGAGAAGAGATAAATAAGGATGTGAGTGTATTACATACATCTTATTAGAATAGGCACTTCATACATAATGTACAAACATAAAATATATTTCATGCTACTAAAGATGAACTATATGAGGATGATCACGAAACCTTTAAAAAACTTCTAGAAGATGCTAAAAATTCATTGTAATGAGAGTGCAAGAAATACACTAAAATGTTAGGATTGGTTCATTTATACAATGTAAATGCAAATAATGATTTTTCTGACAATGGATTAATAGAATTACTAAATATACTAATTGATATATTTCCTAAGGGTAATGAGTTACCATCTTCAATGTATGA
Source organism: Hippophae tibetana (assembly GCA_037013495.1). Lineage (NCBI taxonomy): Eukaryota > Viridiplantae > Streptophyta > Magnoliopsida > Rosales > Elaeagnaceae > Hippophae > Hippophae tibetana. The sequence goes on along the minus strand of CM072812.1, from coordinate 77,910,256 downwards.
AGTGAAGAAATCTCTTAGTTGATTTGGGCTTGAATATCATAACATGTATGTTTGTCCAAATAATTGCATTCTTTATAGAAAATAATATGAGATATTAGATGATTGTCCGATGTGTAAGGAATCGAGATGGAAGCATGATACAAATGAGACAATATCTAAGAAAGACATGCCCGCAAAGAATAAGGGTGTTACCCTTAAAAAATCACATAAGTTTATATGAGACAAATTTATGGTATGTACAAACAAATATTAATAATTTAATAAATTTTACTATCGAATAATGAAGTTGTTTGAATTGATGAACTATGTATAATTGTTTTTTGTAGGTTCGACAAGAAAATGATGGAGTCATATGTTGTTGCTTTGTCATGAAATTTATGAGCAAAATCATCTCAAATATCAACATGTCAATTAAAAATGTGGTAATATCTTTTGAATATACTCTTTTAACATATATAAGTTATTTTTTATGAATTCATGATATTATATTCTTATTTTAAATTTAAATACATGTAGTTTTTTGTTGAAATAAATCAGACTATAACATGCAAATTTTTGATGATTTATGAGAAGATTGTGCAGAACACATGCTTGAAATTATAAGATCATAAGAAAAATCAGAGCAATAATCTGATGATAATAATAACATAGGTATTTTATAATATATAATGATATTATAATTACGTTATATATATATGTATTGTATAATAAAATGTATTTAAAAACTTTTTTAAAACATATTTTGGTTTTTTTTACTGTTATGTGATTAAAAATATGTAGTAAGGCCAACAAAAATAACCAAAATATGTTTAAAAATAGTTATAGTATTTTAAGTCGGTTTTATGTTAGAATTAACTTAAAATTTTAAATCATCTCATTTTAAGTCAATTCTTTAATAACCGACTTAAAAACCTTTATTTGTAATAGTGATAATTTTAATAAATAATAGGACTAGAAGTATAACTCAATAATTACGTGATTGGAATACTTATTTATGCATGATAACAAGAATAGTGTAATTTTTCCAAAATGATAAATAGCGAAGATGATCAATTCCGTAGCACACTAGACTCCAACAAATTAAATAGATAGAATGCTAAATAGACCAGATGATCAATTTCATAGGACACTGGACCTAATCAAATTAATGAACAGCTAGAAAGATACATAATCCAGATGATCTCTTCCAAAGGATACTAGTGTCCAAAACAGAAACAGAGCTTAGGCAAACATGTTCATTTAATTTGAATGTACATTCACATTGGTACATACAAATATTAGGCATGGCCTTGAAAGCAATACTAAACTCAATAAACCCAAATGGTTTGATCTCTTATTTTGGTCCCACATGCCGACATGACTTTGTTTCTCTCACAACTTCTCTACCCTTACTCTAACTCTTTTCATCCCTATAAATACCTCTCCACTCCTTCAAATCCTTACGAGCCTCCTCTTGCCTCATTCCTAGCCTCAACAAACAGAGTGCCACAAAAAAACCAAATTACAAAAAATGGCCCTCAAAAAATCAAATAAAATACCTCAATTACCAACATCAAATTTCAAACAAATTATCAAGAGATGTTCTAGCTTTGGGAAGAAAAATGGTAGTGATAATTATGAAAACCACCTTCCAGATGATGTACCAAAAGGTCATTTTGTTGTATATGTTGGCTTAAAAAGAAGTAGATATATTATTCCAATTTCATGGTTAACTCATCATCTGTTTAAAAGTCTGCTTCAAAAAGCTGAAGAAGAATTTGGGTTTAATCATGAAATGGGTCTCACTATTCCTTGTGAAGAAGAAGTATTTAGTTCTATAATTTCATTAATTAGATAACAAAGTGAAGTCAATTGCATGTTGTTGTACGTTTTGAACATAAACATATCATCGCATATAAATTAATGTACACTTGCTGGACAAAAGTAACATGTATTATTGACAATTTGTATTCAAATGCAGTTCTTCTGACGTACTATACTCATGGCTGGTTCGAAAGAGGCTCAGTCTAGTTTTGTAAAGAAATCAAAATGGGACTTTCATCTTCTCTTTAACGGGTGAATCCCTTCACCATCAATTATATTTCACTATCAATTTCTTCTCATTGTTATATACTACAATGATATATGTTATTTTATGGGCAATATAAGAGCACAAGTTCGAATCTGCCAATACATATGTATATAGGTGTACGATTTTTATGTTAAAATAACATATATTCAAGTAGAATTAAAAATTAAACTTTATCTATAAAATATATTATTGCATGCAATTAAATCCTTATATATTAAAGTCTTAAAATAACATAATTTTAATAGTTAAACGAAATTTGTTAGAAATTATATATATCGATATCAAATCTCTCAAAAGTTTTAAGTTTTTGTGAAAAGAATTAACGATATTTTTATACAATTTATTACACTCACATAAATATCGATTCTATATATTATATAAGTCAAATAATTATAAATTAATAATCAAAATTAATAGAACTAACTCAAATGATAGTTAAAAAACAAACTTTATCAAACTTAAATTTACAAAAGAACTACTATCAATGATTTTATATACTTAATAGTAAAATAACATGTTTGCTTAAACTTTAAAAGAGTAAGTTTAATTTTATTTACGTAATCAATTTTACCAAATTATGACACATTCTCCCTCTATAAAGTAAGCTCCGTGAGCAATGAAAATTAAATATATTCATACGATAGAATAGAATCAAAATATAAGAACTATAGGTTAATTATGTTTTATATTGATTTGATAGTTTATTGTAATCTGATAGTAAAGATTGCAAGTGACATACCCCACAATCGGAGTTATAACATGTAATTTTTCAAAAAATTATCAATTTTTTTCCAAAGCAAATCATGTTAAGGATGAAAAATATGTAATTTTAGTTAAAATTAAGGTATTTATGCCATTACAAATCATATTTGATATTGTTGTAGCAGGACTGATATGTTGATAATTCATTATACACATGTAATATTCTCTCTTTTAGAAGGGTACGTAACAAATATATATATATATTAATTTGTTTAGTCAGTAGTAAAATTTTATATCTAGAAGTTTTATATTTCAATAATCTTTTTCAATTTTATAAGTTTTAGAAAAACGAAAGTATCACCGTTAAAATTAATAACTATAAAGTATCAATTATTAGTTTATATATTTTTATTATTAATTTTTTTTATAATTATTTCACGATAAATATTGTCTTAATGTTATTGAAATGTTATTTTTATTATTATAATTTATATATATATTTTTTAATTTCAAAAAAACGGTAGTATAAAAAATTCATGTTTTTTAAAAACTCGTGCCAATATCTTTATAAATATCCAACAAAGATTTAAATTGTGATGATAATTTATGTTAATTTATAAAGGTAAAAAATTAAGAAATTTTTAAAATTTATAATAATAAAAATAATATTTTAATAATATAAATTATTTTTAATTAGATCTCATTCAATATTAAACAAATTCAAGTAACAATAGTTTAATTTAAACTATATTGAATATAAAATAATGTGACATATTTTTTTAATAGTGAATTATATAAGTTGATCATAAAAAATATTATTTAAAAAAATTATTAACCCTTTTTCCCAATCTATACACTTAAATAAAATTAGAGAGTTTCAACTCTATTTTCTTTATGTCATCTCAAATTACATTCATGCACCAAAATTTCATAAATATAAATTATTAAAGTTAAACATAAGTTCTTAAATTTTAAATAAATTCACACATAAGTTTTTAAATTTTTAAAATGTATGATTTAGTATCAAAAAATTTAAAATTTTACACATAGGTTTTTCAATTTTTAAATTCTACAATTTAATCCCTAAATTTTTAAAATTTTATACATTGGTCTTAGCTTGGATATTAAAATACATATTAGTGAACTAAAAATTTAAGATCTATGTGTAAAATGTTAAAAGTTTGGAAACTTATGTGTGAAGTTTTAAAAACTTAAATATCAAATCATACGTTTTAAAAGTTTATGGACTTATGAGTAAATTTAGTTAAAGTTTAGGTACCAATGATACACTTTAACCATATAAATAATAATAAAAAATAATCAAAGTAACATCTTTTTAAACTTATATTCATAAAGATAATATCTCTTATGTACAACTAATATATTTTTATTATTAAACAAAAATTTAACTCATTATATGATATTAATCAAACATTGTTAAAGTTGAATACTACAATTTAGATCTGTTTAATGTTAATTAAATCTATCTTATTCTAACTCGTTTTATATTATTGGAACACTATTTTATTGTTATGAATTTTTATAAGATATCATTTTATGTAATTTTTGTAAATAATTAAATACCATATATAGTTAAATTATTTATATATATATATATATACACATAATTTATATAATATAATCAATTCTCATAATTTATTATAAAATTTATTATATTTTATTAAGATTTTAAAAAATTATTTTTTATAAGGTGATGGAGACATGATAGTATAATAAATTTTATAATATATTATTGTCATTAATCGTATCCTATGCATATATTATTGTTAAAAATTAATTCCAAGTGTATTGTTTTGCTGGTGCACCTATTTCCGACAGTTCAGGTGCTCGTCTTCAAGATTCCAACAATTGGGACGTTTAGAGTCTTTGAAAATCTCTCTCTCTCCCTTTCCCTTTTCTTTCCTGAGTCAATTTGTTAATTATCGATTAATTAATCATTTATAGTAATTGTCAGGGGGAAAAAGGATTAATTATTAATTACCCAGCTTTCTTGTTACACATTTATATACAGACATAGCTCACGTGGAAAGAGTGTGATCAAACGAAAGTGATCAAATTTTCCATTTAAGGTATGATTTTGGATACATTACCCCTTAATGTCAAAACTTTATAGTCGATATACAATTAATGACCATGTTAATTGCATACATTGTACTTTGCTCAATGCAAGCTTTATCACAATCACAGTATTATTTTATTTTATTTTGCCTTTATAGGTTTATACTTTTTTTTTTACTTGGAAAAAAAATCAAGACAAGAATTATAATGATATAACTTATTAAAAATTTATGTGTAAATTTATTTAAAATCAAGACAAGAATTATAATGATACAACTTATTAAATTTATTTATTATATAATGTATATTTTTATTAATCACAATTATATATATATATAAATGTTGTATATATCACTACCTATTTGAATATTATTACTTTGCATTACTTATATGTTTATTCCTTTTAAAGAATAATTAATTTTCCAATTGTAAAACCACATGCGCTCTAAAAATTCCTTTTTATAATGAACACAACAATAATATTGAGCTTTCCAAATAACTCATAAGATGCTCCATGTGAACATTATGAAGAAGACGATGAAGGAAAGGTAGAGCAGAGAAGGCATGACAGTGGGAGTAGAGAATAGGAATGGGCAAAAAAACCACGGGTTCGGTTATCCGCGGTTAACCGAACCGGCGGTTCGGATTTTAACCGAGTAATTTCGGGGACGAGTTTGGTTTCGGGTAAAAACCGAACATAAAGGAGCGGGTACGGTTCGGTTACGGTTATACTCAAAACCGTACCCGCCCGTACCCGAAATTAATTAAAATTTATTTATTTTAAACCTAATATATAAACCTATTTACGCCCAAACCCTAATTCTCCAGTCTCCACTCGGCGCCTTTCATTTTTTCTTAATCTTCATTCTCCAATCTCCATAGTCCAGAGGCTTAGAGACTCTCAGAGTCAGAGAGCAATCCGGCCATCCCTAATTTTTCTTCCATCCCTAATTGCTTGATATTTTTTCTTATACTACAGGGGTTATTCACTTATGGAAAAATTCCAACGCTGTATGCTTTGATGTGGATAGCACAGTGTGCCAGGATGAGGGCATTGATGAACTTGCAGAATTTTGTGGAGCTGGAAAGGCTGTTGCAGAATGGACGGCAAGGTCAGATTTTTTGAAATACTTTCATTTTTTGGTGTTGATTTTCTACCTGTCATAGCTGATCTTGGATTTGGTATATTAAAGGGCAATGAGTGGTACAGTGCCTTTTGAGGATGCCTTGGCTGCCAGACTAGCCTTGTTTAGTCCTTCGTTGTCCCAAGTCCAGGAATTCCTTGAGAATAGGCCTCCGAGGGATGAAGATTTGTTTTTAAATAATGTTGCTCAATATTTGCTTATTGTTTACTTAATAAGGAGAAGTTGTTTTTTTTAATTATTACCAACAGATGCGAACCTTCTTGGGTTATGAATTATAGTTGAGCCACCCTATTGCAAAGGAGAAACGTAATGAAGCCATTATTTTTGGCTAGACATTAGAAAGGCATATTATTTTGTACTTGATACTACATGTTTATACCAATCAATTCTTTGATTTAAATTCCTATAATACCTTATCTGTTCTAATTAAACCAATGCTATGAATTTTGGGAGTTACATTCATCTACGAAAAGTGGTAAAAAGAAATGAATGGGTCAGTCATTGCTGTTATAAGGAATTCAATCCATTTTACCATGTTCCTGTTTTCTGGCATTATATATAGTCATTTGCTGTATTTTTGTTTCCGCTATTTACCTTTCTTTGCCCCTTTTCTTGCATACCTATTACAGCAAGCATTTTATAGTCATAATATGAGTGCGTTCTCACTTTTCTTGTAGGCTTTCTCCTGAAATATGGTTAACTTATATCTGATTGTAGAAATAATTATTGATATTTCTGTATTATGGTGGAAAGCTTTGCAGAACCTTGAGAAAGTATGTTTTTTTCATTTCAGTATTGTTTCTGAAACCTGAATATATGTTTGGAGATGCTGAAATATGGTTAACTTATATCTGATTGCAGAAATAATTATTGATATTTCTATATTATGGTGGAATGCTTTGCAGAACCTTGAGAAGCTATGTTTTTTTCATTTCAGTATTGTTTCTGAAACCTGAATATATGTTTGGAGATGCTGAAATATGGTTAACTTATATCTGATTGCATAAATAATTATTGATATTTCTGTATTATGGTGGAATGCTTTGCAGAACCTTGAGAAGCTATGTTTTTTTCATTTCAGTATTGTTTCTGAAACCTGAATATATGTTTGGAGATGCTGAAATATGGTTAACTTATATCTGATTGCAGAAATAATTATTGATATTTCTGTATTATGGTGGAATGCTTTGCAGAACCTTGAGAAGCTATGTTTTTTTCATTTCAGTATTGTTTCTGAAACCTGAATATATGTTTGGAGATGCTGAAATATGGTTAACTACTTAACTTATCATGTCTTGTAGAGTTAGAGATTTGTGAAGAAGACAGAGACTTTAAATATCATGACAACTGAATATGTTGAAAAGGTAATGTGAGATAATAGAAAGTATATGTATATATTTTTTATACATGAATTTAAATTTTGAAAATTACTTTTTGAGAATGTTTCACCACAATCATCTCAAGGAGTAAATGACATTGAACTTAATGTGGAGGTAACAAGTGGTGGAACTTCAAGTGCCAATCAACATACAAATTTTCCTCTCCTTGCATCAACCTCTTCCCCTGAAAATACACAAAGCCAACCATCAAATGAATGTAGTGAGGAAGAAGATGGGAAAGCTAAATTAAAGTCTGAAGCATGGGTTCATTTTGATAGGAAGAGAATTAATGGGATATGGAAGGCAATATGTAATTATTGCAGAAAACAGTTAGGAGGTGATACAAGGAATGGGACATCTCATTTGAAAGCACATACAAAAGGTTGTCCATTCAAACGTCAAGAAAGGGGTATCGGTCAATCATTATTAAATCCTAACAAGAAAAGGGATAGAATGGAATTAGGACATTGGAATTTTGATTCTCAAGTTTCTCGTGATAAATGTGCAAAGATGATAATTCTACACGAGTATCCTCTTAGTATTGTTGAGCATCATGGATTTAGGGAGTATTCACATTCATTACAACCAATATGGAAGCCTATTTCTCGGGCAACAATTAAGAGAGACATTATAAAGATTTATGATGTTGAGAAAAAAAAATGATGGATATGTTGGAGAACAACAAAAGTCGTGTTGCAATCACGAGTGATATGTGGAAGTCTGGAAATCAGAACAAAGGGTTCATGGCTGTAACTTGTCATTTCATCGATGACAATTGGTATTTGCATAGTAAAATAATAAGGTAATTTTTAAGTTTATTGTTGAAATTTATACATTTATTAAATATATTTTTAGAGATTTGATATATTAAATGATTGTATATAACAATTTTATTGTTATTAAATAATTTTTTGTAGGTTTATATATGTTCCTGCTCCACACAATGCTACAGTTATTAGTCAAGAATTAATGAGTTGCTTTTTGGATTGGAACATCGATCGTAAGATTTCAACCTTAACTTTAGATAATTGTTCTACTAATGATTCAATGCTACCTGATCTGTTAGATTCATTAGATAGAACTTCAATGTTATTGTATGGAGATATTTTTCATATGCGTTGTGCTGCTCACATATTAAATTTGGTAGTGAAAGATGGATTAAATCTAATTTCTCAATGCATTGTCAAAGTTAGAGATAGTGTTGCATATTGGACAGCAACACAAAAGAGAGAGGACAAATTTAAAAAGATTGCATCTCAAGAGATGAAGTCTTCTTGTAAGAATTTATCTCTTGATTGTCAAACTCGTTGGAACTCTACTTTTTTAATGCTTAAAAATGCATTGTTTTATGAGAAAGTTTTTCCTCGTTTAAAACAATTGGATAAGAATTATAATAGTCTTCATGATGCATTGGATTGGAAAATGGCAAGTACAATTTGTGATAAGTTAGAAGTATTTTACAAGGTTGCTGAATTGATTTCTGGTTCCAACTATCCCACCATAAATATGTTATTTCCTCATATTTGTGACATCAAATTGTCATTATATAATTGGATTAATGATGAGGATGATTTGGTGAAGGGAATGGCGTCAAACTAGCTTGTAAAATTTGATAAGTATTGGCAGGAAGTTAATATTGTAATGGCTATAGGAGTTGTTTTGGATCCTAGATTTAAGATGAATTATCTTGAATTCTATTTTCCAAGAATATATGGAGAGAATGCCATTTTTGAAATTGAAAAGGTGAGAACAAAATGTTATGATTTGATAAATATGTATCGAACTAAACGAATTTTAGAAGAGAGTCGACATATGGAATTTTCAACACGTTCCATTACATCTCAAAGTTCAAAAGGTACTAGTGTTCTTAATCTTAGTGGTATAAATGAGTATAAACAATGAAAATTAATGCAAAATAAAGCTGGATCTTTGAAATCTGAGTTAGACTCTTATTTAGAGGAGGCTGATGTAGAAATTTCAGATGAAGAGTTTGATATATTGTCTTGGTGGAAGTGTAATAAGCACAAGTATCCAATAATGCATGATATGGCTAGAGATATCTTGGCTATTCCGGTCACCACAGTTGCTTCAGAATCTGCATTTAGTACAAGTGGTAGAATAGTGAGCAAACATCGTAGTAGACTCAAAGAAAACACATTGGAAGCTTTGATGTGTACTCAAGATTGGTTATGGGCTAATATTCATAAACAAGGTATAAGTTTATATTTTTAATACTTGTACATATTATATTTTATTAACACTTGTTTTATGTATTTTATATTAATTATTTAATTATGTATTCAAATGTTTTATAATTTATTCAGATATGTTATCTCCTGGTTCATCCGCTTCCACTATTAATATTGCAGAAGATGACGTCGAGGTAAAAAATTTACATTATTTATTAACCAATTTATTCTTTTGGTTTATAAAAGTGATTTTATATGTTTGATTTTTTCAGGAAACGCGTCCATTTGATGAATAATTAGAAGAAAGAAGTTTTGATTTATTGTAATCGAAATTTTCTTAAATTTATTTAATTAGATTTCAATATTTGTATTAGTTTATAATATTTTATTTATATCTTGTATTTCTTGTTTATATGTATTTAATCTTATCTAAATTCATAGAAATATATATTATTAAATGTTGATTTTTTTATTATAAACTCAAAATAACACATTTAAATTCAGATAACAAATTTAATATCAACAATTTGTTTTATTTGGATTGTATTGCTAAAAAGAGTAATAGGATTTTAAAAAATGGTTTTTTTTCGGTTTTTTTATAATAACTATCCTGAACTGTTAACCGCGGGTAAATAACTGTCCCCGAACTGCAACGGTTTTCGGGCGATTTCGGGGACAGATTTTATAATTCGGTTCGGGGACGGTTATATACAAATCCGTCCCCACCCGTCCCCCTGCCCATCCCTAGTAGAGAAGTGATGATTGAATTCCTTACAATTCTGTTACAATACCATGTTCATATATAGAACAAAATATATCATTTAGGTTGTGAACTCATAACAACCTCTAAATTTATTTCTAATGTGTAAGCATGTGAGCTCCTAACAAACTTGTTGAGGTGGATAACTAACTTATGCTAACATCCTATTATAAGCTCAAGGCCTATGAAAGACTGTGAGCTTATTCCTTAACTTTAAGAATTTTGAAGTTTCTAAGGGTTTGGTCATTATATCAACTATTTGATTTTGTGTAGGTACAAGCTAAATAACAGTTCTTTATTGTTAACCTTTTCCTTGATGAAGTGGAAGTCTATGTCAATATGCTTACTTCGAGAATACAAAAATGAGTTTTTTATTACAAAGTAGCATGCACTTATATTGTTGTAGTGCACTAATGGACAACTTGATGGCTTAGACTACAATTTAGCTATAATCCTTTAGATCCACATGACTTCAGTTATAGTGAGTGCCAATGCTTTTATTTTTGATTTAGTGGATGATTTGAAGACTATCTTCTGTTTGCCTGAGCTCTAGGAAATGAGTAAGTTGACAAGGAAGAGGCAATGTCCTCTTATGTTGCGTTTATCATCTAAGCATGTAGCCCAATTTGAGTCTGTATAGGCAAGAGACCAAATTCACAAGTTCCTTTCAAATATCTAAGCAACATTTTCACAGAATTCCATTGAGCAATAGTTGGGGAATGTAGAAAGTGGCATAACTTATTTATTGAGTAATTAATATCTAGTCTAGTTAGAGTACGATATTATAGTACTCCAACTATTGGACTACAATGTGTAGTATTTTATAAATTATCACCATCATGTTTAGAGAGAATTCTCCCAACAATCATAGGTATAGCCACTACTTTGGACTCATGTAATTTAACTTTATCAAGAAATTACATGATATAATTATTTTGATTAAGGTGTATGCATTTTTTTGTTCTTGTTGTTTTAATGCCTAAAAAGTAATGTATATCTCCCAAACCTTTTAATGAGAAAATTGTGTTAAGTTTGGAAATGAATCATTGTATTAATGAACTATTATTCCTCATCATTAGAATGTCATCAACATAGATTAATATGATGATAATTGTGCCATTTTGTATATAGACCATCATTGATGCATCTAAACTTGATGGCTTGAACCTTTAATGAGTTAAGAAATTACTTAATTTATTAAATCAAGCCTGAGAGCTTGTTTTAATCCATACATGTTGTACCATATATACATCTTCCTCTAGGTCTCTATTCAAAAAGGCATTGCTCACATCCAATTGCCTCAAAATATAAGGCCAAATCAAAAAGACAATATGAATTGTAGTGGACCTAACTACAAGGCTAAAAGATTCTATGTTGTTGATGCCCTTAACTTGTAAGAAACCTCTCATAATCAGTCTACTTTTTTATTTTTATAAGTTACAAGAAACTTTTAATTTAGTCCTATGAAGCCACTTGTTTCTAATGAATTTGCTCTCCTTAGGGACAAATTCTCAAGTTTTATTGTGCATAAGAGCATCATATTCAGCCTTCGTGGCTTGAAATCATTCTGGTATGGCAAGGGCTTCTTTGACAAATGAAGGTTTTGGTAGTATAATGGTTAAATGCAATTTAGTTTGGATAATTTCAACTTTGGATCTTGTTACTATGAAATAAGTACATGATTGATAACATAATTTATGAATAAGGCTATATAAAGGGTGGTAAATATGAGATGGAAATATGATTCTTAGTTTCATTATGTGTGGATAACGAATCTATTAAGATTTCATGGGGTTCATGGGTGATAAATGCGTCTATCAATGTAGGTGATGGTGGAATAGATTTATTGGTGGTTAATGTATTTGGATTGTGATTTGGAATTATAGTGTGAGTAGAATTGTAAATAAGTAATACACAAATTGATATATATCTATTCAGAGGAAGAAGGAACATTAAGGGGAAAATTATAAGGTGGAGAAGAGATATGTAAAAATAAGAATTATTTTTCATTAAAAATGACATAAGGTGATATGAAAATTATTTTGAAAACTAGTTCAAGGCACTAATATCCTTTATAATGGGTGGCATATCGTAAGAAAACACAAAGTAAGGATGTTGAATCTAGTTTGGTAGAGCTCTAAAGTCTAAGATATGGAAAGCACATGCAACCAAAGTTTTTAAAGTAATCATAAGAAGGATTTGAATTGAAGAGAAATTTAAATGAACTTTGGCTTGATAGAGTATAAGAGGGCATTCAATTTATTTAATGGACTACAGTTTGAAAACTATAGTCTCAATAAGCTAAAGGAACACCACACCTTATTAACATTGCTAAACCTGTTTCAACTACATTCGGTTCTTATGTTTACAAATCTATTTTGAGATGAAGTGTAAGGGTATGAAATCTTGTGAATAAAGCCTTGTTGAAACAAATGAGACTCTAGTCTATGAAGTTCACTACCATCATTACTTTGTAAGCATTTAATTTCATAAGAAAATTTCTTTTAAATCATTGCTTTAAAGTGCATGATTATAAGTAACTTGATTTTTATTATGCAAAATATAAATCCATTGAAATTTGGAATAATTATAAACATAAAGTATAAAATATTCCATCCCATGTATAAAGGAAATAAGTAGGACCTCAAAATTCAACATGAACAATATAAAAAACAATATTAGATCTATTATGTTTATGAAAAACAAATAATCTATGAGATTTTTCTAGTTTATAGGAACTGTAAGTTTCAAGAGTAGTTAAAAGAGCTAAATTGAAATTTATATCTCTAAAATTTTAATACAAAACTAAAGATTGTAGGTGGATGAGTCTATCATGAAGAATCGCATCACTGACTAAGGCTTTGTGGCAATGCACATTTTAGAGAGTAAAAGTAGGAAGCTTGTAAAGCTCTTATTCGTACCCTAATTGGTGGTCTTCTGTGCCAGATCCTATACAAGAAAGAATTGGATTGAAGTTCAATAGAAATATTGTTATGAAGATAAAATTGATGAACTAAAATTAAATTTTTAACTAGATTTGTAATATAGAGAAGGTTATTTAAATGAAAATTGGATTGATTTGAACATAAAACACTAGAACCATAGTAACTAACAAAATTGTACTACTATTACCAAACATGTCAGAGAGATTACCAAAGAAGTAGGAAGGATTTGTGATATGTGATGAGTTTGAAGTAAGGTAGTGGTTGGCTCTTGAAAATAAGAACCAATCTTCATTTTGTAAAATTGAGGGTGTATCAACTTGATTGAAATTGAATTGTGGTGCAAAAGGGAATTTCATTTGGCTAGGTAGTAATGGTAGGTAATTTATCTAAGAATGTAGGAATTGTGGTATTTTGGGTGAGTATGGAGACAAAGCTAGTTGTGAATTGTTCTGAGTAGCTAAATGTTATGATTGATTTTGTTGGTCAAGAACATGAGAAAAGTGCCTTTGAGGTGAGGAACCTCGAGGTCTATTGCCATTATTGCCATTATTGTTTGATTGTGAATACTTAAATTTGTATTTTGTTGCTATATGGTTATATTTCTTATAGAATTGGTATTGAACATTGTTAGGGCCTAAATTTTATGGATATTTCTTTGGTGATTAAATTGAGGTTGCAAATTAGGTCGTCGATTCTAACGAAGTGGTGGTGTTTTTAGTGGTTCTTAAGGGGGTAGATATTTGATCATGTGGCATAGTTGGCATGAAGTAGAGTTTGATCAAGTCTAGTAATATTCACATATTATAATTGTCTCTCGTGAGTGCTCATAATAGCAAAAACTTCATCAAGATTAAGTATGTGTCTTTTGTGTTATAGAGGTAACTAATGAAGTATAGTTGCTATCTAGACCTCCAATAACATATAACATTTGATCTTTTTCACTTAAATCATTACCAACTGTTAGAATCAAGTCAATGAGATCTTTGGTAGTACTTATGTATTGTGCCATAATTTCAGAACCTTTAGTTAGTATTTGTAGCTACCATTTGAGTTGGAGTATTCTAGCTTGTGAATCATCATTAAAATATTTTGCTAAAGTATCCCAATACTTAGAGGTAGTATGCTTGCGTATGAGATGCTTCAAAAATTAGGGTGATATTGAGGAATATATCTAGTTTTTGACAACACTATCTTATTTATTCCATGGATCATATTTTGGGGTTCTTTAAGATATTCATGAGTTTTTTTGATGGATTGTTCATCGATGGTTTTAAGTGTGTGTTTGATGAATTGGGATGGAGGTAGAGTTGAATCATTAATGAATGATTCAACTCCATAAACTATGACTACATTTTGAGTTGTTCCTTCCAAACCAGATAATTAGAATCATCTAATTTGACAAAGAAATTGAGATTGAATGGAATAATTGAATAAGCTAACGATGAGATTGATGCCAAAAACATGATGAGATTGATGCCATCCCCGGCAACGGCGCCAAAAACTTGATGAGCGAAAACCGACATCGCCGATTCTTGCCAATACTTTGGTTTTAATATTTATAAAACTCTCGCAAGTGCACGAATCATTTCGTAGAAAATGATAAGTATACTCCCAAGGTCGATCTAAGGAAGGAATGTGTGTGGTTTTTAATTTATTATTCAAACTTCTAAAAACGAAATTAAATCATAAACATCATGTCACGATATTTTGGGGTTTTATGTTTTTAATCTAATTACATAAAATTAAACATAGATTCAATAAACATTCATGCAAATGTTATCATTTATAATGGCGGAGTATTTATGGATATAATAACTAAGTTAATTATGCTTGCTCATATTATCTAGGTTATTAAAGATATGAATTGATATTTATTGATTCTCCCTTTTTTGTATGAATACCACCTTTGGTGGGGTTAGATATTCTTTGTTAACTAAACAAATCAATTAACACCTATGGGTGGGGTTGATAACTAATATGCTTAATTAAATTAATTTCTTTTTCTAAGAGATTGAAAATGAACCATTTAAATGCCACCTTTGGTGGGGTTAGACAGTTTAAACTTTATTCAAGGTGTCCAAATTAAACCCAAGAATTTAGTTATCCGAGTACTAACTTTCAAGTTTTAAAACCACTACCGAAAACATGTTGTCAATACATTTTCAGATAATAATTCTTATAAAAACTTTTGAAATAGAGCTTCACTCTAACTACCGGGCGATTGTACCATCAAATAAAAGAGCACTACTCTAAATCAGACCGGATAACTAAACCTTAAAATCTAATTTTCAGGTTTAAGTTTGTAATGAGAAATAATATATTTCTCTCTAACATTCTTAATATAAAATCATGAATAAAAATAAAATCAATTCATTTTAGAGATTTTTACCTTTTTAATATTTCGCAAGCATAACAACGTTATTATTACATTATGTTTACTAAATAGCCAGCACAGTTAAATTTAACCACAGACAAATTAAATATAACATGTAAGAATAAAGCATAAAAATAACTGTAAAGAAAATAAAATCCTTACAGAACTTCGACGCTATTCTCGTTGCTGGAAAAACTCCAAGCGGAATTTGCACTCTCATTTATTGAATCAAAAAGCTAAAAAAATTACATAAACATAACTAGTTCTTCCCAAAAAAAAGGGAAGAACTCTAAAACTAAGAGAAATTAACTAAGAAAAGCTAAAAACTAAGAAAACATAAGAAAAACTAAGAAAAACTAAAGAATCCTAAAAATCTAAGAAAAGAGAGAAAAGAATGTATTTGGAGGTGTTTTTAGGTGTATTTTGAAGTGAAGGGAAGAGGGGTATTTATAGGTGAGGATGGAGAGAAAAAATGAGTTGACCTTTTTTGATATTTGTTGACCTTTCCCCATTTATTTATTAATATATTTGTGATGTATTGCTTCCAGTATTCCTCTTTGAGTTTTTAAGTTGCGTTTTTAAGCCAAAATACCTGAAAAACAATAAAAATACCGTGATTCCGAAAAAGACAAATTTATATAAATATATGATAAAACATATAAATATATATATTTTTAATTAATTAATGTGCATAAAATCATGGTTATTTTAGTGCTTTTTGAGCACTCATCAGTAGAGTTGAATCATTAATGAATGATTCAACTCCATAAACTATGACTACATTTTGAGTTGTTCCTTCCAAACCAGATAATTAGAATCATCTAATTTGAGAAAGAAATTGAGATTGAATGGAATAATTGAATAAGCTAACGATGATAGGGATGTTGAATAAATCGATGGATGTGTGGTGGAAAGTGTTGTATGATGGAATTCCTTAAGTACCTGTGTAACTTGTAGAACCTCTGGTGATTTTTCATATTTTTCAGACTTCATGACTCTGATACCATGTAAACATTATGAAAAAGACAGTGAAGGAAAGATAAAGCAGAGAAGGCATGACAATGTGTGAAGAAAAATGATGATTGAATTCCTTGTCATTTTGTTACAATACCATGTCCATATATAGGATAAAATACATCACTTAGATTGTAAGCATGTGAGCTTACTACAAAAATGGGTATTTAAGTCGAGATTTAAAGTTGATTTTTTTGGAAAAACTAACTTATAATGAATTTTAAGTAGGTACGTTGAAAAACTGACTTAAAAAATAAAAAAATAGTGTTGATTGACACGTGGAACCGATGCGTAGGATGTAGCGTTGGTTCTATGTGTCAACCAACGCTATCCATGTGTAGCGTCGGTTGACACATAGAACTGACACTACGTCCTACGTGTATCATCGGTTCTACATGTCAACTGACGCTATCCACATTTTCTTTTCCTTTTCTCTTCTTTCTCTCCCATTTTTAGATAGAACGTGATATTGTGTCCCACTTGCTACCCAAAAAACTGACCACCTCCACCTCCTCCTACTCTTTCTCATTTTTTGGCCACCTCCTACCACCAATTTCAGTGTCGTTTAGTGGGTTTTCTTTCTCTTCAATTTCTCTTCTAAATCCCCTATTTTTTTAACATAATACTCAAATTATTTATACCTATTTTCCTTCACTTTCTCACTTATAAAACACTATTTTTTCTTCATTTTCTCCATTTTATCATTTCATTTACTCTTGTAAGTATTTATATGAATTATTTTACAGTTATTATTCATATTTTTTTATTTTTTGTATATTATGTATTATTATTTATGTGTATAGTTTTTTGAGTTATGTAAAGTTTGTATTTTTATTCAAGCTTAGAAGAGAAGAAATTATTTTTCATTTATTTATTTTAATAATTTTATGTATTTAGGTGTTTGATATATATTAATTATTTTAAACTTAAATTTTTTGAAAATTATTTACATGTACATGATATATATTTTTATATATATAATGTATAATGGGTTTATTAATATTTATTGTTCTATATATGTATAAAATATATATTATTATTAATTACATGCATATATATATATATATATATATAAATTATTATTTATTATATATTTTTTAATGTTATTATGAGTTTATTATTAATTGTTTGGGTTTTATGTATATATTTTTATATGATATTTTGATAGATATTTTAATAATTAGGAAATTCATATATAATAATATCTAAAATATATTGGTTGGATACATATTTAGTATGCTTGATGTCATTAATGAAAAATTGATAAATCTTAGATGTCAAAGTGTAGAATTGAGGAGGACTATATTTTTATAGTTGAAAGTTTATTGGAATTTGCTCGTAGAAATAGTAATAATAAAATTAGTATGATTCAATGCACATGTGATAAATGTAAAAATGAAAAATTTCATGATATTGACGAGGTTAAGTATCACATTATCCGTAGTGGTATTCTTTTAAGTTGTAAATGTTGGTATATCATAGAGAAAATATTGATAATACTAATGGGGAAGCCATAAATAAGAATGTTAGTTGATTATATACATCTTATCATAATATATAGACAGAAAAAATGTTTCATGGTGTTCAAGATGAAGTACATGAAGATGATCCCGAAACCTTTAAAAACCTTCTAGAAGATGCTGAAAAACCAATGTATCTAAAGTACAAGAAATACACAAAAATGTCGAGATTGGTTAATTTTTACAATGTGAAGGCAAAAAATGGTTTTTCTGACAAGGGATTCACAGAATTACTAAATATACTAAGAAATATGTTTCGTGAGAGTATTGAATTGCCATCTTCAATGTATGAAGTGAAGAAATCTCTTAGTCGATTTGGCATGGAATATCATAAGATTCATACTTGTCCAAATGATTGCATTCTTTATAGAAAAGAATATAAAACATTAGATGATTGTACGATGTGTAAAGAATCGAGATGGAAGCATGCTACAAATGAGACAACACCTAAGAAAAACGTGCCTACAAAGGTTCTTTGATACTTTCCTTTGATTCCTCACTTTCAAAGGTTGTTTAAAAGTAGAGAGGCATCAAATATGTTAACTTGGCATTTAGATAATCGATCTGATGATAGGATGCTATGTCATCCTTATGATTCGCCAAATTGGAAAGTAGTAGATAATTTATCCCCTCAATTTGCATCTAATCTGTGCAATCTTTGTCTTGCCATTGCTGCTGATGGAATTAACCCACATAGTTCCCTTAATAATAGATATATTTATTGGCCAATAATTATGGTAACATATAACTTTCCTCCCTAGTTGTGTATGAAAAGAAAATTCATGATGTCAACATTATTGATCTCATGACCGAAACAACTCAGAGTTGATATTGATGTATATTTGTAACCTCTGATAGATGATTTAAAGACGTTGTGGAATGATGGTGTAAATGTTTATGATGCATATAAAGAAGAATACTTTAACTTGAAAGGGGTCCTTTTATGGACAATTAATGATTTTCCTGCTTGTGAGAACTTATCATGACATGCAACAAAAGGTTAAATGGGATGCCCTATTTGTAATGATGGAACTTTTGTAACTTATCTTGTTCACAGATGAAAGATGTCTTATAGAAGATATTAAATATTTTTTCAATCTAGACACAAGTTTATATACCAAAACAAACCGTTCGATGGTGAAAAAGATTATGATCATGCACCATGACCTTTGCAAGGTGTTGAGATATTAAGGTAATGGAATGGTATGACATTCAAACAATATGTAAAAATGAAAAAAAATACTCACTGATAGATGGAAACGAAAAAGGTCAACTAATAAAATGAGTGAAAAGGAAAATGTTATTGAAATAAAAATAAATATTTTCGGAATTACCTTATTGGAAAGACCTACACATTCGTCACATCTTAGATGTCATGCACATTGAGAAAAATGTATATGAGAGCTTGATTGGTACTTTACTTAATATATCTGAAAAAACGAAGGATGGAATTAAAGTAAGACTGGATTTAAAGAAACTAGGCATACGACTTGAATTGGCACCAAAGGTGGAAAATGATAAGAATCAAACATATTTACCACCAGTATCATATACAATGTCAATAAAAGAGAAGGATGTGTTTTGTGAATGTTTGGCTTGTGTGAAAGTTCCTAATGGTTACTCATCCAACTTAAGAAATTTTATGTCTATCATCGATAAGAAACTTTATGGATTGAAATAACATGACTGTCATATCTTAATGCAATAGTTATTACTAGTTTCTATTAGGTCAATTCTTCCAAAACATGTTTGATTATCAATAATTCGTCTTTGTTCATTCTTCAATACAATATGCAAGAAATCTATATCAATTGGTGAGTTAAACTCTTTATAGAAAGATACTATGGAGAATTTGTGTCTACTTGAAAAATATTTCCTGCTTCTTTTTTCGATATAATGATTCACTTATGTGTTCATTTAGTTCGAGAGGTTCAATTGTGTAGTCCTATTTACTTAATGTGGATGTATCCTTTTGAGAAATACATGTAAGTTCTTAAAGGATATGTAAATAATAGAAATAGTTCTGATGGATGCATAATGGAACGTTACATTGCTGAAGAGGCCATTGAGTTTTGTTCTGAATACTTTAGTGGTTGCAGTGAAATTTGGAATCCTATGCACAAGTTGTTCTTAGAACGTCACATGATCCAAGTAAATAACCCTATGCTTGGTGGAAGTAAAAAATTGTTTATTGATTGCACTCGATGGGAAAAATCACATCGAATCATTTTGATAAATAACAATGAGGCACAACCGTACATAGAGTAAGTGATGACAGGTTCAACCTTTTCATTTAAAATAAAATTATTTTTTATTTAACTATTAATGATACCTAGTTGATATATCTTAAATAACATTACATAATGTATTTAAACTTACTGGAGATTGATCCTCGTTATAAAAAAAGGAGGAGAAAAATGGTTGTATGATGAACATAAGCGAAAGCTTATTAATTGGTTTCGTAACCATATAAGTGTCACATACAAGAATTCATTAGTACTTCTATTTAATATTTTAAAACTTTTTTTAAACACATTTCATGTTATCATATGCATAGATTCGAGTTGAATTCAACAAATCCAATCATAAAAAATAGAAAGTTTAGAATGGCTTGCACATGGTCCAAATTTTAATGTCAAATCATATTCTAGTTTCACAATTAATGGATCAAGGTTTACGACTCAAGAAAGAGACAAAGTCTGAGTAAATCAGAATAGTGGTGCAAAGATGGTTGCACAATTCCAGTTCAAAATATGGTAATCCTATACTTTTGATAGAACATATTATGGTATAATTAAAGAAGTTTGGGAACTCGATTATGAAGTCTTCCATAAAACAATATTCTTGTGTGATTGGGTCGAAGATATTATCAATGTTGGATATAAAATATATGATTTTGGATTTACCCTTGTAAATTTATCCAAGATAAGTCACACTGATGATCCTTTCACGTTATCACTTCATGCAAAACAAGTATTTTACATGAGCGATCAAATTGACACAGGATGGTTTGTTGTGTTAATGCCTCCACAAAAAGAGTTCTACCATTGTGATGCTTTAGAAGATGATGACATGCTTGATACATTATCCAATATTAGTCATTTATTTTAAAAACTCCCTAATTTGATGACGATGATTCTTCGTCATAGACTCGAAGTGATTGTGAGAGAATATATATATACAATCAATAACCTAATTAAATATAATGTATGTTCTATATTATTCTAATAACTCTTGTTTATATGTTTGGACTTAAAATTGTCAATTAATTTCTATTTCGTCATTTTTTGCAGATATTTCATGGATCCTAGGTTATCAGAGATTGTAGATCCAAATGATCTATTGGGGAATTTGAAAAGAAGGGGTTGGGCTAATATATCAGATGCTTTACTTAACCCAAATGATATAGTACCCGTTTAATTTGATGCTATTGGTAATCCATTAGGAGAAAATGACCAATAATTGAAATCTTCTATTGGTAGACTTGTGAAATCAAGAATACCAATCAATATAAATTATTAGACTAAGGTTAACGATGTTGAAAAAGTACAAGATATGGAAAACCATTTATATAAGTCTCTTTTGTTTTATAACTAATTACATATATTATATCTTTTTTTTATTATATCTCATCTAAAGTCCATGATACTTGGAAGAAAAAGTGTTATAAGAATGTAAATAAAGCATGGAAGAAATACAAAACTTTCAAATTGGCCATAAATTATGTGTTTCCATATTTGGAACCACTTGATGAAGAAGAACTATACTAAATCCCTGAAGAACACCCCTAGATTGAACCCCTAGTATGGAAAAACTTCGTGGATTATAGACGTACGAATGAATTTTAAATTATTAGGAAAGAACTTCATAATATACAAATGCAGAATAATATTCTTCCTAACCATATTGGGAGGTCATCAAATCTTGAAGTTAGACAAGGAATGGTATTATTAAGTTGTTAATTTAAAAATATTTTTATATTTATTTTCCACAAATTTAAGTTGATGTCATAGTTAATAAATTTATTTAATTTAAATTGTATATAGAAACAAGGACCCCTAAAACGAAGAAGTCAAGACCAATGACTAAACAAGGAGAAGAACAACTTAATAAGTTGGTTAGTAATATAAATTGATACAAAGTCCTTATGATTTTTTATAATTGGTGTAATAATGTATGATATGTTTTTTTGCTTTATTATTTGTAGAGAGTTATTCAAGAACAAAAAGCCATTGCTGAAATAATCGAAAAACCAAGGGGAGATGCTATATATCATGCATTTGGACGCAAGCATCCTGGTCGTGTTAGAGGAGGAAGCCAATATGATGGTTATATGGAGTTTTTTAATATTCCAAAACAAAAGCCTCAGATGGTTAATAAGGAGAAGTATTGTAAAATTGAAGAAGAATTTAGCTCCTTTAAGACATCAATGTTAAGTGAGATTTCCACTTTAAAGTAATATCAATTACAACACATGCCATGCAAGACACCATACTACAATCAAGGCATGCCCTATTGGCCAAGAATGCAACCATCCATGCTAGGCATGCCACCATCCTTGATAGGCATGCCACCTATGCAATCTTATGGTGCCCAACCTATATCATGTATGTGATATTGTCATTCTATTAGTCCTCCATTTATGCCAAGAATGCAGATGCCATCAAATAGTGGTTCAATATCTCCAATGCAATATGTGCAATCTTACCATCCATCACATCATGATGAATGTTTTGATGAGAATATCCTTCCAATAGTTACCCCACATGAGAGTCCTCCTCCATTTGATGAATCATTTATGGTAAGATTTAAAGTTTATATAGATAGTCTATCATTTTTATTTTTTATTATATATAACGCTTAAATTTTTTACAGAATATGAAATGTTTGTTGAAACATCCATCATCTATAGACTATGTTTCTATTGGAACGGTACAATAATTGAGCGATGATTTAATGATTCATAATCGATATTTTCTAAATTATTGGTGAATAGTAATTGATCAATTATTGTTCCATAATTATCCCCTACTTATGCCTTCTGATGCTACCACAATCTAAGAAGCGGTTGGACAATATGTGGCTTGGCCGTCGAGTCAAGTTGTGATAAATTTGGACATAGTACTATTTTTTTACTTAAGATAACACTTTTTTACTACTTCTATTATATTATTATTCTTTTACTATTACTAACATATATAATACATCTTCTTTAGTCTATTATACCAGAATTACTAAGTGTGACACATTTAAGAGATACAAAGCAAGTATCTCGTGGTAAATCTATGTCTAGTGGGAAATCATCACGCACTAAGACATTCAAGAAGAAACCATGGAAAAATTATAGTTATGAATATGCTATAAACTTCATCAGAAATCTTTGATGACTATTGTTGCGAGCAAGACTAGCATAAATGATAGATGGATTGTGTCATTTCATAAAGAAATTTCTAGTGTAGACATTGGGTAAACATATATATTGATCAAGTGTAGACATTGGGCAAACATATATATTGATCAAGTGCATATTGTAGCTATTTGAATATCAAATAATCGATTTAAGTATAATTCAAATGTAGACAATGTGATTCCTCAATAAGTAAATAACTCTCATTTATGTAGAACATATAATTATATTTATATTATCTAATTATTTATATATATTCTTTTAATATAGGGCATGTTATTATCGACTTCAAGCTAATCACTCATCACATTTAGCAATGTTATATGATTCTTTATTTGTCAATCAATATCAAGAGAATGATGTTACCATCAAAGTTAAAAAATTATGTGATAGAGCATTAACACTTAACAAAAATTAGAACTTGATAATCCTTTAGCCACTAAAGTTTGAACAAGGTCAAGTCATTGGATATTGATAATCCTTTATTTATATGACAATTATGTTTGGTACTATGACTTAGCTTCCATAGAATTGAGTAAAGGTACAAAAACAGTTTTTGAAATGTAAGAATTATAGCTAGCTAATTTTCTTCTATTGTTCTTTGTAATATATAATAAAGAACTAATTGTTTTAAACTTTGATAGGGCATGGAAGCTGTGGAACAAAATTAGGGGAATTGCATTTAAAAAATCCCATAAGCTTATATGAGACAAAGTTATGGTATGTACAAGCGAATATTAATAATTTAATTAGTTTTACTATTGAATAATAAAGATGTTCGAATATGAAAAACTATGTACACTTGTTTTTTGTAGGGTCCACAACAAAATGATGGAGTCATGTGTGGTTACTTTGGCATAAAATTTATGAGCAAAATCATCTCAAATATCAACATTCCAATTAAAGACGTGGTAATCTCTTTTACTAATATATATTTTTAACATATATAAGTTCTTTTTTGTAAATTAATGATATTATATTCTTATTTTGAATTTAAATATATGTCTTTCTTTGGTTGGAACAAATCGAGCTATAATATGTAATTTTTTAATGATTTACGATAAGAATGGGAAAAACATATGGTTCAAATTATAACATCACAAGAAGAATCAGGAAAAGAATCTGATAATCTTGAATAACATAGGACAATACCATGGTAATTTTTATAACACTTTAATTTCTCTATTCCTGTGTCTTTGAAGTTTAGGCAACTTGTTTGATAGATGTTTATGTGCTCATGTATTTAGGGGAATGAATTAGTATATGAACTTGTTTTTCTACCCAATCTTCATCTCATCCCTTTTGCCTAGTTCCCTGGTTACTATGAATGAGATATTGCTGGTGATTCTAAGCAAACCAAGTTTTATCTCTTTGAAATAAAATGAGAATATCACAAAATTCATGACAAAAGAGACGACATCATTTTATTTGTAATTTAAGTTATATATATATGTGTGTGTGTATTGTATGTAAATTATTTTTTTGTAATAAATTTAATTCTCAAGTAATTAATTAATATTTAATTTTTTAATTATTTGTAGTATTTAAAAACTCTTTTAAATAGTTTTGGTTTTTTTCTGTTATTATGTGATTGAATATAAGTTGTAAGGATAATAAAAAATGAGTAAAATGTGTAAAAAAATAAATACAGAATTTAAAGTTGATTAAACCAGTGAACCGACTTTAAGTTTAAATCGATTCAGCCTGTGAACCGATTTTAAATTTTAATTCTCTTCATTCTAAGTCGGTTCGCCTAATCGACTTTAAACGAATTTTAAGTCGATTATTAACCGATTTAAATGCTCACTTTTTGTACAGTGAATCATAGCAACCTCTAAATTCCTTTTTAGAGCATGAAAGCTCCTCACAAACTTATTGAGGTGAATAAGTGACTTGTGCTAATATTTTAGAAGATAAACGCATAAGATTTTATGAAAGAATTCCATCCTTTTTCCTTTTATCAAGAAGAGCATTTTATGAATTGAATGTGACCTAGTAATTAAAGGCTTAAGAGTCCCTTCTTACACAGCTTGAGTTTATAAAAAATGAAAATAAAAAAACTCACAAATTGTACAATAATTTATTAATATTTTATAATTTAATTTGAGTTTGAGAAATTAATAAATTTTGTTGACCAAAATACAAGCATAACACGAACTTATGGACAATTTCAGTATTATATCTTAAGAAAATGTTTTTTTCTATTGTAATCATTCTACTATTTTGTGATAATTTATCTAGTTCAATTTATGTGGTGTAATACAATAAAACTTATCATAAACTATGCTATTTTCATTAAGTGTTTTGGAGAATTTAGCCACAAATATTTGTTTAAGGAAAAAGGGTTGCAAAAATCCTCGAGGTTAGTCATTTAAAATTATTTTTTTATTCTGTTAGTACTGCAAAATTGGTCATAGAATAATAAAAAATTAAATTTTAATAAAATTTAGAATAAAATATTATTATTTAACATGCATTTAAAATATTATTATTTATATAAAAATAAAATATATAATATAATTAAAAAAAATAAAACTAAAGTTTTATCACTTTAAAATCACATTATTATTAAATACGATAAGAACTCTTAACGTAGTACATGTCATCTGATTCCATTCTCTGTTGCTCTGATATGTGATAACTTTACACAATTGATTAAAGGATTAATTTTGTATGAAATGTGTACTCCACAAACGACGTAAGATCTTGTGTCGTTCATAGGAGGCCTGAAAAGCTGAAATCAAAAGGGATATCACATAGTTATATAGACGATCCCTCTGTATCAAAATTTCATTTTCCGATTACAGAGATTTATCCTTCATCTGCACCGCCTTGCCAACCCTAGGTTTTCAACTTTCAATTTCTTCGTTATTTATAAGTAAAAGTGAGTATGAAAACCCGTAACGCCGAAGCACGTAAGTTGGCAACCACGAAAAAGACGCTGCCGGCGAAGAAGTCTGCTGCCAAATCCTCTCCGGCAACTCCAGGATCGGTCTTGGAATCGACCATCAATAAAGTCACCGAAATAAAGAGCGCTTCTGCTTCCAAAGCCAAAAAAGTACAGAAGAATCATAACACTCCCTCAGCTGATTCTAATCCTGAACAACCACCAGGTTTTTTTTAATTATGAACAACCACCCGGGTGATATTGAAGCTGATTTTCGTCTATGTTTCTTAGGGTTTAGTATCTATAGATAGAGCTTCTCTTGTGTTTAGTTATAAACGATAGTCATATACCTTTTTTGAAAATTTAAATATCACGAAAAACGATATTTTAGGTTCAGAGATTTTTCGTAATTAAATTAGGTGGAATTTTCATTCTGGAAATGCGTATTGAATACTTTATGTGGGCAGATTTTATTTAGGCTTCCACAATTGTCAGTGAAACGCTCGATCAATTACGTTCTTGTGCTTTAGCTTATCATTAATCAAATGGTATTGGGTGTAATTTTAACCTGTGACCTCTTCTTTGGGGAGGGGAGTCTTGTGCTTTAGCCTGAGTGGAAACCATATGAACTATTATGCTGTCCTACCTTTTGTATTGATTTAACATTTGTGTTGAACTTAATAGAAATAAACTTTTGTTCGATTTTGATGCTTAGTTTTTCCTGTGATTGATGAGCAGCTGAGGTGAATGATGTTTCAGCTGAAGCTACTGCAGTCAGTCCAGACACAAAGGTTGTTTCTGCCAAAAAACCAGTTGCAAGACGAGCACCTGTAAGAACTAAGACACCTGCTTCTACAAAAGGAAGTTCTGGTCAGAATTCTAAATCAGCAGAAACTGTGAAGACAAATGTTGAAGAAGCTGAAGAGGCAAGAAAGGAAGAAGCAGGGGATGCTATGGTGGTGGAGCCTAGTAATCTGACAGTTGAAAATGTGTCTGCAGTGAATGAAGTGACTACTGATGAAGCTGAAGAACCTGCGGTTGAGAATGTCGGAGAACCTGCTGTTGAGAATGTTGGAGAACCTGCTATTGAGAATGCTGGAGAACCTGCTATTGAGAATGCTGGAGAACCTGCTATTGAGAATGCTGGAGAACCTGCTGTTGAAAATGTTGAAGAATCTGATGTGGAGAAAGAAAAGTTGACTGAAGTAGGAGGAACGTCTACTAAAAATACTGAGGATACCATGGAACTAGAAATGCCTAGTGTTACAGAAGTGGTTAAATCAATGGAAATTGAAACATCTGGTGAAGAAAATGCCAAGGAAGAGAAGGCACAGGAAGGACAGGAAGCAAAGGAAGAAAAGAAGCCAGAGCAATCAACAGATGGCTGTGATATAGAGCAGCAAAATATTGAGTCTACTGAGATAGAAGAAAATATCAAGGAGGAGATGCATAAAGAAGATACCAAACTTTCAAAAGAGAATGATGGTGATGATGTTGCAGGATATGATGAGAAGCTGGGCTCTGAAAGACATGGAGATGAGGAGCTTCCAGAGAATGATGCTAGGGATTGTACTGACCAAACTGAGGCATTGGAAGAGGAACACAGAGAATTGAGTGCCAATGCAAAGCGGCGCAAGATTAAAAAAGAGCGAGAGATATTTGTTGGTGGGTTGGAGCGGGAGGTTGTGGAGGAAGATTTGAGAAAGGTTTTTGAGAAGATTGGAGTAATTGTTGAAGTTAGGTTGCACAAGGATCCTGTGACTAACAAAAATAAAGGATATGCATTCGTGGAGTTTGCAGAAAAGGAGCATGCGGAGCGCGCTCTGTCAGAAATGAAAAATCCTGTTGTATGGACCCTTTTATGTTCCCCATCTTTCTTAAGTCTATAGTTTTATCTAATGTTCTTAAATTTTACAGATTTGCGGGAAGAGATGCGGGATTGCACCCATTGAGGATAATGATACGTTGTTCTTGGGCAATATTTGCAATACATGGACCAAGGAAGCGGTAAGTTACCCATCCAAAAGAACTGGATGCATGGATCAGTGAGTAACATAATGGAAAAATGTATCTATGAAATCTTATGCTTTTATAGGTCAGCTATAATTTTCTCAGGTTTGTGTACTCAAGATTTTGTGATATGACTTGGCAGATTAAACAAAAGCTGAAGGATTATGGCATTGAGGGGGTTGAGAACATTAACCTTGTTGCTGATGCTCAAAATGAAGGGTTGAGTCGGGGCTTTGCATTTCTTGAGTTCTCCTCTCATGTTGAAGCCATGCATGCCTACAAGAGGCTTCAAAAACCTGACGCTATATTTGGCCACCAAGAGAGAACCGCCAAAGTGGCTTTTGCTGAACCTTTGCAGGAGCCTGACCAAGAAATAATGGCCCAAGTTAAGACGGTGTTTGTTGACGGCCTTCCACCTCATTGGGATGAAGATCATGTTCGAGAACGAATAAAAGGTTATGGAGAAATTTTAAAAATTTCTCTGGCACGTAATATGTCAACTGCCAAGAGAAAGGATTTTGGATTTGTTGATTTCTCCAGTCATGAAGCAGCTGTGACTTGTGCTGATGGCATAAACAATAAAGAGTTAGATGATGGAAACTCAAAGGTATGCCTATCTCCTTTTTGGCATATCTATTTCGGTCAAGTTCCCCATCCAATCTCCAATTTTAATATAAAAGATTTTAAACTTGTAATAAATTTAATCTGCAGTTGGCATGATATAAGATTGATGATCTAGTTGAACTAGGAGAGAAAGAATGTTGTTACGAATTATTAACATTTGGTTGCCAAAATGAAATATCAATTAATGTTGTTGACATATTACTTTTAAGTTTGTGAAGTGTTGAAGGATTGTATTGTCCCACATCGACTAGGCATTCGGCTGTAATGCAGTTTATAAGTGTGGGAAACCCTTAACTCAATGAGATCTTATTGGGTTGAGTTAGGCCTTGGGCTATATAACATGGTATCAAAGCTAGGCCTTGAGTTCATCGTGGTTTGTGGCCTTCGTTGCTCCTGTCCGATATGAGGGAGGGTGTTGAAGGATTGTATTGTCTCACATCGACTAGGCGTTCGGCTGTAGTGCAGTTTATAAGTGTGAGCAATCCTTAACTCAATGAGATCTTATTGGGTTGAGTTAGGCCTTGAGCTTATATAACATGAAGGATTGATTCATTTATTTGTACGTGGTTTTTTACATGTTGCTTTTTTTAACAAACATCCTCCATTGTCATTATTTGTTGAACCTTGCTCTCAAAAGTTTTCCATTTGGTTATAAGATGCATTAAATATTGGGCTATTAAACTCATTTATCTGGTTCTAAGAGAGGGTATCCGATTTGCTTTGTGATCTAGATAAAAGTAAAAGCAAGACTCTCAAATCCTATGCCTAAAACTCAGGCTGTGAAGGGGGAGATTGTTGGGGGATTTCGAATTGCTCGTGGTGGTGCAGCCTTTCCAAAATATGGTAGTTTGTTTGTTGAATTGTTGTAGTGGATTCATTGTTATGAACTTAGGACTTACATGTTTTCCCCTTTTACTTATGTCTCTTAGGAAGGGGGTTTGGGCGGAGTGGAAGCTCCTTCCACCATGGGAGTTTTCAACATGGCAGGGGGTTATACCAAGGAGGACGAAGCCAAATGGCTAGAACTGGTTTTCAAAGTGACTTGGACTATACTGGAAGGCAAGCTTTTGGACGAGGTCATCTTTAGCCTTATTCTCGTGTTTACTTTAAAATAAACCCTCCCTCTGCTCTCTCTGAACTAGCTCAATTCTCACATGAAACAATAAAAGCAGGAGGAAGAAGAGGTCCATTTAGAGGTGGTCATCACTCAGCTAGTAGAGGTGCTGGATCTAGCTTTGATAGACCATGGTATGATGCCCCTGATAGAGGCAGTGGATCGCACTACCCTCCAAGGAGGCACCCATATTCTCCAGAAGGGCATTTTGATAGACCTTTCATGGGAAGGGACTTTGAGGATACTTATCTTTATGGTGATAATATGCATGGATTGAAGCGTCCATCACACATGAGAGTAAACCTTTTTCTATTTTTTATTCTAGTATATTTTATAATATTGTCTGAATTTTTCTAACCATCCAAAAATTTGATTATCCTTTAGGACTTTGACCCTGATTATGTTGAGCCTAGTAGACTCCGCCCACGATTGGATTATACAGATCCAGCAGCTCCATTTCAGGGAAGCCACTATCATGGTATATATGACTCTCATATCATTTTTGCATATTTGTGTGCATGTATGCAATGTTCATTTATAGGCTATGTAACTGTTTATCAGGAACTGATTTTTATCCATGTTTTAGATACTTATGGAGCTGGCAGTAGTCTTTACACTCATGATAACTATGGTCCTGATGTAAGTAATTAAGATGTTAGTAAATTTTTTATTGTGATATACTTTATAGTCTTATTGGAGATATTTTATATTTTATGTTGCAGTATGCTGGAGGGCCTTATTCTCCTTTTTATGGAGGTGATCCCTCATATGGACGTGGCTACTACCACTAAAATCAAGAAACTCTGGTAATAGAAATTCCTAGTGATCTTAATTTTATTTGATAGGTCATTAAGGTTCTCATATTGCTCTTGTTTGGACAGGTGGGCCAGGAGATGATGGAAAAACAAGATTCACTATAGCAAACAAGGGCAAACGGTTTGCTGGTAGATAGAGTTTTGGAGTTTCATGCTGCTTCTTTTAATCACTTTGTCTTTACTATGCTTCTCTTTATTTATTCACTTCTCTGTAGTCCTTGTTCCATTTTTCCTTTACTCTTAAACAATAAGATGGAGCTGAGTTTTAGATGTTTAGGTTGCTTTTTCGAGGGCCTTGACTAAAAAACCAATATATACTTATATGGTGGAGATGGAGCAGAATTGCCCTTCTGCCTCAGTGTAAACAATTTGGTGGTTTCAGTTTTGGGCTGTTCTGCATAAATACGGATGTCTGTTTCCAGGATATTTAATGACATGGATTTGTTATACTGTTGGTGGTATTCAATATTGTGGTTTGAAGGAAAGAAATTGGGCGAACTGCTGGAGGTTATTTAAGGTTAGGTTTTTACTTTTTAATGGAGATAAGGAGATTTTGATTTAAATATTCATGGAGGGGTTCTCTGTGGAGAGATCGAGTTAACTGTTTTCTGGGAGAGTTCTAGTTGTATATATTGCACAGATGGTGGAAACACATCTTCAGACATACAAATCAGAAACTTGAACTGTTCATTTTAAGAAATATATTTTTAGTAGTCACATCAGCCCTTATTTTTTTGTTTTATGGAGTGGTGAGGTGAGAATTTCTCGAATAAGGAATGGGCATGCCCCAGTAGGAATGGAATCTTTAACCCCTTTTTGTTGTCGATATCTTCCCGAAGGATTACGAGTGTTAGATTTCATGATATATGATAAATTCTTTTTTTCATTTATATGCAAGGAACTCTGTGGTTTGTTCTTAAAAATTGGCATCTCTTTTAGGGTTGAGATTGTAGTCAATTACTTGGTAGTATTGGTGAATAATTTCACTTTTGTTGAACAAATGGTCTTTAAGTTCCCGATGCATCCTTATTTTGATTTTATGGAGATGCTGATATCAAGTAGTGACTTCAATAAGGTCACTCTACTTATAAGGAAACATAGGTGGATATTGAAATATTTGTGAGGTTTTGGGTTTTCTTGTGCTGCTTAAGTGCCTAGTCATTCTTTATCAAGAACATGATCCTGATGATTGATGATGGACTATTTTCTGCAACTGAGAAGTAAGTTTGGCTGGTGATTGATGATGGAAGTAGTCTGTGTTCACAGTGTTAGTGTTGTGTGATCCTTATTGGTGATAGCCTTGGGTCGTATTTTAATTTATGAATAGCTTTATAGCAATTTGTTTCATTTAAAAAATGAACTCAAAGCAAACTTAGAGGAAACAGAATATAGCTGTGTGTTCACTGTTCATAACCCATTTTTCTTCCTCTTATGTGATGTTGGTGAATCTGAATAGAGGTTAATTGGGATGTTGGCTTTATTAGGAAACTGATTCTTGTTAGTGACACATGGAATTGATAGTTCTCCAAATTCTGGTTTCTTAGGGCTTGTTTTGTAACCATTTTTTGTATAACCAAGTTTCTGTATTCTAATTCATTTTGAAAAGGAAAAAAAAACTTATTTGATAAAAAGTTTTGTTTTTTTTGTTTCATTTCCTTATAAGTAACTACATAAAAAAGATAAAGTTAACTAATGAAATGAAAATGAAATTTGAAATATAGTTTTTAAAAACTTTTTTATAAGTTTCAAAAAAAGAAAAAAAAAGTGAAGTGTAAGCATGGTATTGAGTTATAACTTGATTCATATTGAAAATGAAATTAATTTATGGGATATTCATTTTGAAAATTTGGGTTTAAAATTTAGAACTTGAAAACTGAATTGGTTACCGATTTTTATTTATTTTGAGTTGGTTCTGATCTGGTTATTGAGTTGGTTGAGGGGTGGCACTCATGTTATATTTATGTTTCCTTTTTTTTTTGACTCATTAAAGTTCTCTTCCCCTGTTTTTGTTAAATAGTAAAGAATTGGAGTACCTTTGACTGCACAAGATAATTGGTGACTGTGATAGTTCTTTAGTCGTGTCATAATCTGTCACTCCTAGTTGTTTTTAAGGGAATATAGACATAACTGTTTGCTACGAAGAGTACTTGATGTATATTTTATTCTCTTATTATGTTTATTACACTTGTGTATGTGGGGTGAATTGTGTTTTATTTATGGTTTAATTGCATTTTATAATTTATTAGGAGTTTTATTTTTAATACCTAGAAAAAATATATGATCATTTTTATTATAATGTAAATAAACATGTTTTTTAACTATATATGAAAATGAAC
The DNA here is from genome assembly GCA_037013495.1 of Hippophae tibetana. NCBI lineage: Eukaryota > Viridiplantae > Streptophyta > Magnoliopsida > Rosales > Elaeagnaceae > Hippophae > Hippophae tibetana. Next base: position 77,876,885 of record CM072812.1, on the reverse strand, counting down.
ATATATTTTTTTATTAAGAGGTAAAAATATGTTAGAATAACCTAATCATTTATGTACTATAGGGAAGTTAAGTATGAATTTAGTTAAAGTTTTTGGACTAATTCTGCACTTTATCTTATGTTTTGTGTTTCTTTGTTTTTTGTTTAGTGCTGTAGTATTGAGTTTGTTGTCTTACAGGTGAGCTATTTTTTACAAAGGTTGGTTGTTATGCCAAAAGTGGCATTATCATGTATTCTTTAGCGTTAATTGATCATTATACTCCCTTTGTAAATATTTGTGTACATATTAAAAAATATGTATATAATTTACAAGTCCTCCATACGTGGTGTTTGATATCGTAAGTTCTGTTTTGTCTATACTCTAATGGTAACGTCTCTTCTTTTTTTGAAAACATTATACTCGTCTTTTCTTTTCTTCTACATGCGATGGATTTATTTCATATACTAACTTTATATCTAGTAATTTTTTTTTTAATAAATATCACATAAGTTAATTTGTGATTTATTTCATTCTGCATAAATTTAGATCTATTGGTAATGTTTTCATCTAAATCTTATTTATGGCAATGTTAGTCATATTTTATTATATTTTAGTAAGTTTTATTTCTAGTTCTAAATTTAGATATAAAAATTTTATTTGGAGTTTAATTAAAGAATTCGAGTTAAATTTTGTTAAAGATTTATTATATTGTCAATTTAGATGGAAATTAGAAAGAACCGAAGAAGAATGTTCGAAAAATTTACTCTTTGAACTATAGATTGGTTACGTTGTCATGATATATAACCAAGTTAAAAGCTAATGTCAATTTATGAAAAGCATTGGATTAAGTTTTAAAGTTGATTTAATAGGTTTGGTTTGCAATTCTGTACCTGTTAATTGGCTTACATAGAAACTGGAAATAATAAGCTCAGTTCACAATGAAATCTGGAAATGACTATTTTCTACGATTATTTACTAATAATCTCAGATCACATATTATAAGCTTAGAATCTATTACCTCAGTATATGATTCATTACAAATAAGAAAGTCAATGTTGAAATAGCAGAGTATAAAAACTAAACAATTTGCAGCTGTTGCGGACAACCAGGTGTTAACTTGAATAAAAAAAATAGGATTCAAATTAAATTTAGGTTAAATTCAATATAGTTTAAATAATCTTGAAACATGGTTGAATTCGAGGAAAATTGGACTAGTTGGTTGGTATTTAATTCGTGTTTGAGTTCAATTTTACTTATTCAAATTAAATTAAATTTGGTTTTAACAAGTATTATACTAAACAATTTAATTAAAATGACAATGAACTGGCATGCTCAGGAAAACTGCAATTGGCTGAACCAAAACTTCAACTTCAACCTTTTTTTCTATAATATTAAATAAAAAAGGAATAATATTAACTTAGTCTTATAACTTTATTAAAATTACAAAAAAAAAAACTTTCTTTGAATCATTATTTTTCAAGCATGAATAGAACGATCTAAAAGGGGTGTGCGTTCTAGTGCGTTCTAGATTCTTATCCAAAACTTGTATCATTTGATGATACCATGTGGATAGAATTAGTGGAAGATTTCGTATATGAAGAATATGATTAGTAGTATCAACATCTTGTTGAAAGCCAACTCATGAAGGAGAGTAGGATCAGGTTTGCCAATAACAAAAGAAAGACAGATCCATCTCAGCTCATTATTCCTTTAGGAACCAAGGTTCGTCTGCATCTGAAAGAAAAAGAGAATTCGACGAGTTTGAGTACCTCTGTGGGCGGATAGGTTATAGCGGACCTATCAGCCTACAATAGGATAGAAGATAGAGGTTTTGAACCCTTTGCGGACATAGCTGCAATTGACACTATTGTTGGGTATCACGCACTAATCCCTACAGGTGCCCGTAGTAGGTCGACTGAGGCAAACTCTGAATATTAGATATAACCAAGGTCCGTCGCGAATTTAATTTAATTTGAATCTCTTAATCCGTACGAAAATGATTTTGAAAGGGAAATTACTATCCATACGGAAAAAATTACTATGTAATTTTTTTTAGGCTTTAAATATGATTTATCATTGTATTTTTAATTATGTAAAATTTAATAAACAAAAAAATTTAAATGATTTTTTTTCCAAATTTTAGATAACAATATTAAAATTAAATTAAATTAATTTGATTTTAATATGTTTTGTTAAGTATGCGAGTGTATAAATGTAATTTCATCTCATTAACTCATCAATTTATACTAATTATACCTAATCAACTCGTTCAGTCTTTATTTTAAATGTGTTTGACAATATAGATTGTATTATGAATTTTATGACAAAATATTTTAAAATATCTACAATATATATATTAAAAAAAAGACTTAGTATTTAGTATCAATGTTGTAAATTTTTTGAATATGTTTTTTTATTTAACATCTAAGAATTGTTTTGTATTTTAATTGTAGTGATTCATTTTGATTATGTTCATAATCAATTTTAAAATTTGTATATTTTTGTTTTATCATTTGAAATTAAATGTTATGATTGTGATGTACAATTGTCTCTCTTTATTTGTTTTATTTGTATTTTGATTGTATTGATACATTTTAATTCTTTTTTCGGTTTGCTAACTCAACAGTAAAGTAGTCAATTTTTAAATGTGACTAATATCTTTTACACATTTGCTAAAAGATTAGTCATAACATTTTTTCAATATCAATAAATTGATTGTTTGACTCCTGTATTTTCCAAAAAGAATAGTTTCAAAAGAGAGTATTTGGGTTCTCCTAATAACTAAAAAGTATATCATGTTTGAATCGAACTGGGATACGCACTAGTGAAGGACTGGATCCAAAAAAGAGAGCTTCTAGTTGTAAAATACATAATGAAACTATCGCTTGAGATCTCATTCAAAGAGAAAGATATCAAATATATGGAGTTTCTTTTTTGTATATTAAATGAAAGATATGAGCCACAAGCATCCCAATTAGGACTTGTTTGATCTTCTTTCTACGAAGAATAGGCAAAACATAATCAATTTGAATTCGATACAGTTATTCAAAATATTAGTAAAATGTATGTTCCCATATCTTCTTGAAAAACAAGTAAGCTATTTTTTTGTAAAATTGTGCTCAATTTCACAAGTGACAATTCTACCAAAATCTCTTCTTTAATTGGAGTAGGAATCCATACTAAACAGATTTCTTGAGTGAACGTGACATAATTATTATCCATGATAGTTATTTTAAATAGATAAAAATACAATAATTATTATTTCATTGTCTTAAAGAGATAAATGTTTAATTATTATCCTTTAATTATCTTGAAGAAATATTCTTAATATATTCACATATACACACAATTATAATATAAAATAATACTTCAATATCATAACAGAGAATTACAGCCAAACACTCTATTTTCATATAATATTATAGCGAGTCCGTAAATCTCTTATAACATTTATCTTACAGTTACTGACTTAAACATTGAAAGATTGAAGAATATCTCCCCGTAAGATGGTAGAGGTCCTAATAGATTATTCATCTCATATATCCATGGAGGACAATTCTAACTAGTGTTGATAAAAATTGACATTAACACCTAACACTATCTATGAAAAATAAATGTATTTTACTTAGTTGAAAAAATCAAAATTGTAGGATTATAAAAAATAGTTCTTCAGGTCCTTAATTTTCCAAAAACGTAAAGATGTTTAAAAAGAGACTGTGGACCTTAACAATATTTTTTTCCAAAAATAAAACCTCAGAGTTATCTAATCCACACTATTACCTAACTGACTCTTTGGACTTTAAAAAATAGGTCACATATCGGACAACTGGCTACCTCTCAAACCCCAATAACTAGTTAGGTGGTCAAGCTTGCCAATCAACAAGTGATGCTTCTAGATTTATTGTAGTTTTCCAAAATATATGTATTGCAAGCCTGATAGGTCCAGAAGATGAGACAAGCTTGGGTCTAAACTCCTTTAGACCAGATAGAAAATACACTTCAGTCCATCCAAAAGAGCTATCGGCTCTTAGACTAGTCATCATCCTAGAAAATATCCTTACAACATCCTCTAATGCTCAAAATGCACGATACTAGGTCCAAGGTGATCCAAGATTTGACCAACAAAATGACCATTCATGATGGGACTCGAGTTCTAAGTCGAGCACTAATGACTAGGGCATGGTCGGCTAGGAGTTGCTACCTAAGACTAGCATTGTTGGCCAGGACATGGTCTGGTAAGGAGAGTCATCTAGGACAGACATCACTATCCAAGGTATGTCCAAGTGGAACTACCCTCTCGATCGACCCTTGCTATATGGCCTTTACTAACCAACCATTATTTGATCGTGTGAGATGAAACTGAGATGATTTCGTCCCATCGCGTGCCATCCATCCTTATTCTTGACCAGGAACTTGATCCTCACCAAAGGCACGTTCTAACATTTAGACCAGTTGAGTAGACACTTCTCCTAACATCCAAATTAGAGTTCTACACAATCTCTATACTTCTAAAAAAAGAATAAATTTATAAGTTCATGGACTTTGATCCCAAGGGAGTCCAGAAAAAATCATCTTATGTAATCACTCGTTCAACAAGTTGGACATACATGTACTGTGGTCATTATTTCCAAACAATGATTCGTTTTTTGACACCTCCAGGAAGTGAGGCTTCTTCGGCCATCAAGTAGAAATTACCAACCAGTCGACCATGGAGTCATAGCCAAAAGTGGATCCCATAAATAATTTTCTATTTGACCAAATAGCTCCTGGATGGATCAAGAAATCTGTGTCACTTGAAAAAATCTAAGATAACCACCGAAAAGAGAACATATATATCCTCCAATTTCCAAAATTTGGTGGCCAATAGACGTCAAGGTGAACCGCACATGCTATAATGTGCCTCCAACATAAGTGGGTATTGGCTAGAATTGTGCAGTGTAAAGATAAGCCCAAAATTGGTCTGGTTTATCAACCATACACGAAAACCAATTCAAGTTCAATTTACCAACTTTCGGACCAATTATAGAAGAAATAAGACTCATTCTAGAATCTTCCCAACGAGATGATTTCAATGAATATGTTTTATATTTTGATGTATGTACGGAGATGTGATTTCAAAAATATGTGTATGAAAAGACCATTCACCCATCCAAGTGAATAAAATTTGTGGAAAAATAATGGTCTACCTTTCCATCCAATCAAGGAATCTACAAAATCTTTATGAAAATATTACTTGCTATTTGGGTTATTTTTATTTTATGGATTTTCAAAAGTGACCAACAATCTTTCTAAAAAGAATAAAATAATCAACAAGTTCTAATAATCAAATGGAAATCATGGGCCCAATAAGCTATTATTCTCTTTGGTAATCTCAAAGCATAACAAAGTGGCAGAGTTCGCACATGTTCTAACTCTGCCTTAATAAGCCTGACTGGCTCACAAACGAGAAGCTTGAGTAGATACCAATGTCCATCTCATCATGATGAAGAATGTACCCTAGATTTACAGGCTTTTGGCTTATTTCTCGTCCAAAAAAACATCTATGTGGCATCTTTTAATGTCCAAAGTATTACAAGTGAAACTCTACGACTTCATTATTCAACACCTCTATAAAAGAGGACAATTCATCAATTCGACTACAAAGATTTCTCTAAGTTAAGAGATATCTCATGCTTATCATTTCAACAAATTTGAGTATTCCAAATAGAGATTGATAGACCAAGTGTTTATCTAAGCAACATTTGGACCAACAAATCATCCCAACTTAGAAAAATTCAAGCAAACATAACAAAGTTTAGACAAAAAAATAAAGTCACGAGCATACAACTCAAAGATCACTTGGACATCAAGCTGTCACCTAACTAGATAGGATAGGACCAACAGTGGTCGGCCAAGAGTGTCAATAATTTTCCAAAATGTGGTCGGCCATAAATGTGATTGGATAGATAGATAGCCAGCTTGACAGGCTCAAGTTGTACGCTGAGCAACTCTGCGCCATCCTTTGTGCAACGTCTTGCTCCAAATCCATAACATGTTCTAACTCCTCCTAAGCCATTAAAATCTCACAATGCCCAGAAATCTAAAACATGTTTGACTCCTCCTGAGTTATAGAGATTTGTACAATGCATAGGGGCTAAGAAGATCTCATGATAGAAGGTCATTCCTATAGTGGTCAATTTTAATTCCTATTTTAAAACTTTGATGTATTTTAATCTTTATTATATTCTTATTTTATATATTTATTAATGAAATCTTTCATATATATATATATATATATATATATAACCAATAATATTTTATTTCCCTGGTAATAAGTAAATGCTTTTAAAGGATCTTGGTAAATGTGTCCCTTCACTCTGTTTATCTCTTTATCTAAAGTTAAAAGTTTACCTCAAATTTTGCTATCACTTTTAGAGATATTTAACGATTCATATTCAATAGTCCATACAGTAAATAATTCTTCGTTGTCAATTATAAATATCCAACGAAAAAAATATTAGAAGATAAAAAATATAAATAGTTTCACACAAACCTTCGTCCTCTTTATATGATTATATGATACAATGGTTTTATTGTTTAGTTCATATTTTCATTACATCTCTAGGAGTATCATTTTCAGTTAGTGATTGGTTTTATTAAGTTATGAAAAGTTGATTGCAAGTAAAGCTACCATACTATTAAAAATGTCTTACTGCCTGTAAGTTTTTATGTTTTTGTAAGATTATAATATGATTTATTTGATTTTGTTTATATCTCTTATTTTTATTTTAATACAATTTATCTAAGTTTTCTTAATCAATAGAACACTCATATTAATTTTCTCATAAGATGTTTATCACATCATAATATCCTTATAATAATTTATATTATTATAAGATTACAAAGTGTTGTGTTATTATAATTATAAATTACAAAAGAAGCCTAACATGAAACATTTTTACAAGTAAAATTGAAAAACTAGATAGAGTTCATTTCAATGAATATAAATACTTCATTCATAATTATATTATTATAATATTTTAGGGAGAATATAATCATAACTTTGTTAGATTGATTTATTTTGCTAAGAAAGTTTGATATTATTTTTTTTGAATAAATATGTATACTTATTTTGTGATAAGAAACAATTAAGATGCTTCTATATTATAGAATCTTTTGTATATGATAAAACGTACATCAAAAATTACTTATAATTGAAATTCCTTTAAAATAATTGTGGAATCATAACTATATTTAGCAAGTTATTAATATATTGATAAATTAATGCTTTTATGTTTATAAGTAATCATGCTCACAACTTAAGGGATTTATGCAGGTGTAGTTGTCCACGTGAAACGCACATTTTGTTGCTAGTTATAATAATAGTGTAGGTTCAATAAAACTACGAACTCCATAAAATTAAAGATTCAAATACGAAAAGGACTTAATTAAGGGGATTCTAGTCATAACAATTGTTTTTTTTTTCAAATGATACATAGTGATTTCAAATCTGTGATTTGAAATGAAAAAAACGAATCTTAACACCACATAAACCACAACACTAGTTAAACCAATTTGATTGCAACAATCTATATGGTTATTGCTTATTTAACTAATTATTATGGATTACAGGCAAACACAGGGATTAAAATATTTGATTAAATCAAAAGGGACAAAATTAGCTTTAGCTTAAACACCACTTCATATCATATATCCACTTGAATTATCAGTTGTACGTGTACAAGAAACTGGGAAAGCATCAGTCTTTAGCTCTTTACAATATACTTCACTTCTAGCTATGCACAAATTTACAAAGCAAACTTATGATCAATTATTATTAGATACAAAATAAGCACAAAAAAGAAAAGGGTGTGCATTAAAGAATCAGACTCATCTATGTTAAATGGTGTCCCAAGATTCATTTTCAAGAAGCCAATTACTTATACAAGCAACTTCATACCATGTTTCAAATTATCAATCCAAATGATTTCCGGCTTGGGCGTCTGGCAGTAAATTTTAGGCCAAACATCTCCTTGAAAGCTTGTTCTGGTCCTTCTTCACCCACCAGCTTTGCAACAATGGAAGCACTCTCTGTGACGTGGTTAATGTCTTTAGTATCACTCCACAAGCGTTGTACTAATTGCAACCTCCTGTTTTTTGTATTTAACCCAATACCCCACTTCAGGAACAGGTTTTCTCTTTCATTCTTAGTCAGCCTCTTTTGCAATTGTTTGGCTAACATGTCTCTTTCACGAGTTAGAGCCTTCATGCTGTTTACACAAGTTATTACATATTAGCAAATTTGTCTACTTTCAAGCTTTTAAACGAAACAAAGATGGCATGGGGTTTGTTCGTTTCTGCTTTTCAGACTTTGTAAAAGCGCTTTTGACAATGTAAACAACTTATGAATCAAATATAAAAAACTGTCATAGGTGGTTTCAGTGCCTAGGATGCACGAAATGTGCTTTCTGAAAGCATTTTCTCCTGAAATTGACCAAGCAAATGGACCAATAGTGTGCAATCTCATATGGATACAAGAGTATACCTTGATGCTAAAGTTAGAGTTCGACCATCTTCCACAGTTTGGTTGCCACGAGAAAATGTTTCTTTAAGAAAAGACAATCTTCTAAGTTCTACCTCCATGTAAATAGAATCACTTGGATCACCTTTAAATAGCTGAAAGAAATAAGTTCTGTGAACCAGTGATACATTGCAAGCATGCCAGAGTTCAATAATCTCTCTTTGGAGCCACTTGAATTCTGAAGACCAGTCTGCAACACTTTCATCTTCGTTTTGAATTGGGTCCAAGCCAACGTCTTTCACATTCTTTGCAGGTTTAGGCTCTAATTCAGTCTCAGGTGTCTGCTACATGACAAAACTCTCATCAGAAATACAACAAGCTAGATCGGCAAAAGATAACTTTTCACCCAAAAAAAAGAAACAAGCTTTTGGTTTTACTAAACTCTCCTGTTCTTTTTGTAAGGGCCTATTTGGAGGTGCTAGAAGTGATACAAATGTGATTTCAACAAAAAAGTACTTAGGTATTTGTTAAAAAAATTGTTAAAAAGTGGTTTTGAATTACCATTTTCTAATTATTTTTAGGAATGGTCAAAAGGATTAATTAGTTCTTCGGAAAATACACTAGCGCGTCTCAAAAGTTTGAAAATACTTCCAAGGAGATTGTTAAACACTACTAGAATTGTTATAACTCATTTGAAAGCACTTTAAACTCAAGTAATAAGCCATTTCAAACAGACCCTAAATAATCTTAGATTTCTAATATACAATAAACAACTTTGGCTAATTATAGAGGAAATGACGGCAAATGAAATACTCACCTCAGTATCAGCAAGTGAATTATCACAATGGGGATCGGCTAATTCCTTCACAGCAGAAATATCAATGTGGGTTTCTTCACCATCAACTAAAGAGTTTTCGTTTGGAACATTAACCTCATCATCAGCTGCATCATTCCCAGAAGTTTGAAGATCATTTTCTATTAAGCTTCCATCCTCAGAACCATAGTTCAATGAAGGAAGATTCTTCCGAAAACTTTCAGGCCTTCCAGTGAAACTCTTTTCTAAAGTACTTGGTGGTGTGCTGATCTCGTCCTCTTCTATGTTCTCAAACCAACGTGAAGACAAACTAGTCATTAGCCTTGCTTTGCAACTCCTGCTCCTTATTGACTTCATGCATGGTTTTTCAGGGGAGGGAACTAAAAAACCTGTTTGAGATGGTTTTTCATTCTTTGGTGCTGTTGATTCAAATTCTTCATTTGTGCTATGTCCATTTTCAACCACCATTTCTCCTGAAACAACTGTGTCCACAACAGGAGATGCCACATTTGAATTGGCATACTTGTTTGGGCTTGAATCTGACACTTCTGACTCTAAATATCTCTTCGAATTTGGTTCTTTTATCTCAATACATCTGACTTCCTTACAAACATCATCTGAATTTTCATCAGACTGTTCATTAGTCTCTTCCCGGTGCAGATTAATTTCAATAAATTTAGGAATGCCAACAGAGAATTGTTGAGGGGAGTCTGTAGGCATGGACTCATCGTCATTGGCCAGATGAACCAAGTTCTCGTATGAGCTACTTTGGCTGAATCCATCCGAGTTTTGAGATGTATCAAAGGATCTAACACTGTTGGCTTTGCTATTAAAACTCGTCTGAATAAGTGACCTTGGTGTTTGATTCCCAATGTCCCATGAATTACGCACTCTTAACTTGGGGTAGTACTGATCCACATCCACCTGCATAAGAATGAAAAAAGAGAGCTAAACTTGGGATGCATTATTAGGTTAAAGTGGATGATTTATTACTCAATCCATTTTAGTTCACTTACCAGTACCATTGACTGTTTGTCATCTCCGACTACTCGCAACAGATCTTTAACCTGAGACTGAGCAAGATCTCGTTGCTGAGACACCTCCAATATCTCTTTCTTGAGCTGCATTGTGGATGCATAAAAGAAAATATTCATATTTTAGATACATGACATACATAGAAGGATATAGTAGCTACTCTAAGTGACCTAATTTGCTATGAAAACCGTTAAAGTACCTTTCCAATCTCAAGGTCTTTTTCTTTCAGTAATGAAGCAGAATCTGATGAAACAGTGATTCTTCCTCCATTTTTTAACTCATTCTCCAATCTAGTTAATTCTCTTTGCAACTGCTTTACCAATGCTTTGTCGGACATTACTACATTAACCCTTGCGTTGGTTGACACTTCTTTGGCACAACTAGCAAACAAGAGGGTGTTTCTTGACTGCTCAATATGACTCCGTGCAGGACTCAAGGTACAGACGATGGCAGTTTTAGCATTGCCCCCCAAAGAGGACTGTAGAATACGGGTTAACTTTGAATCTCTATATGGAACATGACCATTTCTTCCCTTGCTGCATCAAACCTCAAAAGGTTTACAATTAATGGAAGATAAGGTAATTTTACAATGCTATAACTTTAGTTCAAAACAGAAACCATAGCAGAACGAAAATTACACGGACCTGCTTCTTGTGCTTTTATGCAGTGGATTGAAAATTGACTAGGAATTGAATGAGACATACATTTAAGTGACACTGAATTCGACATGACTCATTATGTGGTTCCAGGATGAAACAACAATGTCGTATAAAAATAAAATTTAAGCAAAATCAGTAAGTTGCATATGCATACATATTTCATATTTCTCAGTGACAATGGAGGCTTGAATCTTAGTCTTTACTAAATCATGTGCGAATTGGCATAAAAATACAGTTCAACAATACTAATATTAAAAACTTTGATCAAGAAAGGGAAGAAAATGATAGAGGGTGAGGGGAAAAATGAAAAGAAAGAGGTAGATCAATCACAACTCTGTAGTACACAGACTAGGTTACTTTATAACCCAATATTTACTAACATAGATATGAATAAAGGTGTCGTTTGGTTCACGGAATGGAATCGGAATATGAATGAGAATGAATTGAAAAGTAAACAGTTTTGTTTGGTTTGACTACTAGAATCAAAGAATGAATTAATATTATAGTGTTTGGTTTACAACTGAAATGAAATGAAAAACACGGTATATTATTTAAATATTTTAATATTCAGTAAAATTTAAATAATATCATTTCATTATTATTTTTTCATTAGACAAAATACATTATTAAAATCATTATTTTTCTAAATAATTATTACTTAAAAATAAAATATATTATTAAAATTATTATTTTTATAAATAGGATTTTGAGGTTTAGGAATTGAGATTTGGGATTTAGGGTTTAGGATTTAAGATTATATTTGTGGATTACGGTTTAGAGTTAAAATTATTATTTTCTAAATAGGGTTTTGGGTTTTGGGATTTGGGGTTTAGGGTTATATTTGTGGGTTAAATTTTAGGGTTAAAATTATTATTTTCTAAATAGGATTTAAGGTTTTGAGATTTGAGCTTTGAGGTTTAAGGTTTTAGGGTTTAGGATTATATTTGTGGGTTAAAGTTTAGAGTTAAAATTATTATTTTTCTAAATAGGTTTAGGGTTTTGGGATTTGAGATTTGGGATTTAGGGTTTAGGATTTAGGGTTATATTTGGAGTTGAGGTAAAATTGGAAAAAAAATTGAGATAGGAATGAAATCATGATTCCTTAAGGGGGAGAAAAGATTCTAATTTCTTCTCTTTCAAGAATCGATTCTATTCCAATTTCACTTTTAGTCCAATCAAACATAAAATTAAAAGGCAATTCTAATTTCATTCCATTCCAGTCAACTAAACAAAGAGAAAGGGTCATATTCCCTTAACATATACAGATAACATATAAAAATGACATTACATTTCCTCTACTTAATTTTTTTTATTTAGTGATTGCCGTTATTTAGTAAAATTTAGGGTATACAAATCTAAACTTATTAATGTTAGACCCAAACATGTAAACAAATTACTTATATTATACCCATAGTAAAATACATTGTAACACTTTTCAAAGACTACTTATATTTTGAAGAGAAATACACTAAAAAAAAAGCTCACAACTTAAACTCAAACTAAAAATACAAAGACTTATTTTTTTAAGAGATACCTAATCTAAATGCAATGGATACTATTTATAGTCCTCATCATACAATGTACACCACACAAATATAAAATTAAGAAATAATTCTAACCATATATTATTACCACATTCTACACACTTCTCCTAAAAAATCTCCTTTCTATATCCTTCTAGAATTTTCTCTTAAAAAAACTTCTTTCAACATTTGTTAAGAAGCTTTTATTGTAATGGGCTTCTAGATAAAATGGATTGAACTTTTATTTTCCTTGAGCTTTGTAATGGGTTGAGGTTGATCTTCATCACTCCGCTCAACACCAACTCTCGCTATTTTTACTGTGCCGAATTGACAGCGAAACATTTTGAACTTACCAATGCTCAAGCCTTTTATGAATAAGTCTACAACTTGATTATCTGTCTTGATTTGCCTCATCTCAATTCTTTCCTTTTCTCTGATAAAACGATAGTACACTTCAATATGCTTAGTTCAATATGGTTGTAGATTATTCATTAGTTATATCAACCATGTACTCTCTTGAGCTACCATTGTCGTTGCTCGATACTCAGCTTTAATGGTTGATAATGATACTGTCCATTGTCTCTTGCTACACCAAGAAATTGTTCCAGAACCAAACTTAAACGCATACCCAATTATTGATCTTTGGTGTCATGATTGTCAATGGACAACTTAGTTATCCATAACAGTTTTGTTGTGATTTGCTGTCCATATTCATTTAGTTGTCCATATTCATTTTTAGTTGTCTACAGTTGTCCATAGTTACTGTCCATAGTCATTTTAGCTGTAAATAACTATCCATAGACAGTAGTCCATTGATGTCCACAACTGTCCATAGACAACTTTATTGTATTTTGTAGCTTTGTTGTATATTGTAGAGTATATAAATAGAAAGAAATCACAAGACTAAATCATTCAATCATTTTCATACAACATTCTTGACTTATTTCTGACATAGTATCCGAGCAAGTTTAAAATGTTTTTGATATTTTATTTCTAAGGAAATCTTCATTGATATTTTCTAGCGTTTTCTGCTAAACAAGTGTTCTACGACAATCTCTGTTTAAGGTCCTTTTCTCGGTTTCTTTAATTTTTGAATATTTCTTTTGCTTTGTCTCGTGTTCTATTTACTTGTAATGGACACTACGTGAGTGTGTGTTAAGTTTACAGGCAAAAATTAATCTACTTGGGTTTTCCAGCTTGAACTTTTCCTCAAGGGAAGAGACCTTTGGAGCCATATTGATGGCACGGATGTTGTACCCAACATCCGACACTAAAGAAGTCGTGTCTTCTCCTTCTGAAGCTATACTTGATGCTCGAATCATGCCTTGGCTTTTTAGTTCAGTGGAGCCACATATCGTCACTAATTTGTTGGCTCGTCACTTTGCTTAATCCATATGGAATTATTTGAAGAAAGTTTATCATCAAGACAATGATGCTTCTCCTAATCTTGTACCTCTTGCAGCAACTTACTGCACTCCTGAAATGGTGTAATAGATGCTAATTTCAACATTATATACAATGAGATTTTAAGGTAAAAATTCTACTACACTTTGGTATGTAGACTCGGGGGCTTCTAATCATAAGATGAATACTCCCATAACTTTGTCTCATGTTCGACCTTATGTTGGCCAATCTACCATTCAAACTGTCAATGACAGTTCTTTGTTAATCAATGCTATTGGAAATGCTTCTTCTACATTTATTGATGTGTTTCTTGCTCCTCAATTTTCTACAAATCTCATTTTTGTTGGTTAATTAGTTGATAACAATTGAGCTGTTAAATTTTCTGGTGATGGTTGTGTTGAGGAAGACTGGGTAACAGGAGAGTCGATCACGAAGAGACCTAAAGTGGGACACTTGTTTTCACTATTTTTACCTATTCTAACACTCTATCCAGTTCCTTTTATTAAGTCTTTTGCTTGTAATAATATTCCTGATCTGAGTATGGTATGACATCGTTGTTTAGGTCATCCTAATACTCAAATCTTATCTCATATATTGAACTCGAGCTATCTTGGTAATAAAGAATGTTCTTCTTTACCTCTTGAGTGTGATCCTTATAAACTTGATAAAAGCAAAACTCTTCCATTTCCTTTGCATGTTAGTAGAGCTTTTCACTACTTTGATCTTATTGATAGTGATGTTTGAGAACCTTCCTCAATTACTTTACATAAAAAAATTAAATACTATCTGACTTTCATTGATGATCATAACAGATTTACTTGAGTTTATTTTCTTCACTCTAAATCTGAGATTTTTCACACTTTCATCAAGTTTTTAGCATATGTTGAAAATCAATTTTCTGCAAATATTAAGATATTACGCACAAATTCTAGTGGTGAATATTTGTCCACTGAATTTCAGGTATTCTTGGCTTCTAAAGATATTATCCATCAACGTTCATATTCTACTACTCCTCAACAAAATGGAGTAGTCGAGCGCAAAAATTGTCATCTTCTTGATATAGTACGTATTTCCTTGTTAGAATCTTCTATTCCATTCATGTTCTGGGTTGAGGCTCTAAAGACTGCTACTCACTTGATTAATTGTTTACCTTCTCAAGTTTTACACATAAATTTTCTCTATTTTCGCTTGTTTGCTAAACAACCTAGTTATGATAATCTTCGTATCTTTGGTTGTGTATGTTTTGTTCATTTACCACCTCATGAGCAACATAAATTATTTGCTCAATTTGTTAGATGTTCTTTTTTAGGATATAATGTGTGTCAAAAGGGATTTGTTTGCTATGATCCTACATTACATCATACACGTATTTTTAGGATTTTCTTTGAAAATCAACATTTTTTTCCTGTGTCTTCTATGCCCTCTTATTTTACTGTAGTCCTTCTCTCATTTGAGCACCAATTCCTAGCTCTTCCTCAAATAGTTCTCGCTTCAAACCAAGAATGGTGTATACAAGACAATCCCACCCACAGTCCCTTCCGATGGCTCACCCGATATATGATCCTAACATGCACAGGAGTCAGTCAGTTACAGCACTTCCAAAGCCTTTGATACATAGTTCGTCTCAAGTGTTTGTACCCCTAGAAAGGTATGGTTTTTCTCCTGACAATTTTATTTCAGCTCTTACTACTGCATTGTCCAATTTTGATATTCCCACATGCTATCAAGCATGATTGTTAGCGCCAAGTTATACAGGAAGAAATTGCTGCCCTAGAGGCCAATCACACCTAGGACATTGAGTCTTGTCCTTC
Organism: Hippophae tibetana; assembly: GCA_037013495.1. NCBI lineage: Eukaryota > Viridiplantae > Streptophyta > Magnoliopsida > Rosales > Elaeagnaceae > Hippophae > Hippophae tibetana. The sequence goes on along the minus strand of CM072812.1, from coordinate 77,861,160 downwards.
TACTATAGTTTCTCTAGGTTGCAAATGGGTTTACTCAGTCAAGGTTTGCTTTGATGGAAGTTTGGATCATTATAAAGCTCGACTTGTTGTCCTTGGGAATAAATAAGAATATGGTGTTAATTATGAGGAAACCTTTGCTCCTGTGGCTAAGATGACTACTGTTCGAACGATTCTAGCTCTTGCTACTTCCAATGATTTGCCACTACATCAGATGGATGTTAAGAATACTTTCCTTCACGGAAATCTTAAAAAATGTATTTATATGAAGCCACCTTCGAGATTGTTTTCCTCTTCGAGCTCCAATGTGTGTAAACTTCGTCGCTCTCTTTATGGTCTTAAACAAGCTCCATGGGCATGGTTTGAAAAAAATTGAACCACTTTATTACAATTTTCTTTCACGCAGAGCAAGTATGACACTTCATTATTTCTTTGAAAATCAAACATGGGTATTGTTGTCCTTTTGGTGTATGTTGATGATATTGTGATCACTAGTTCTGATTATACTTTACTTGTCCAACTCAAGATCCATCTCTCACAATCCTTTCATATGAAAGATCTTGAGTCTCTTACATATTTTCTTAGTCTTGAGCTACATTGTAGCCCCTCTGGTATTTCACTCAATCAACACAAGTATGTTAGTGATTTGGTGACTACAGCTGAAATGTAGGAAACTAACTCTGTCGATACTCCCATGTAATTAAATATCAAGCTTCGCAACGAGGAAGGTGACTTGTTGATCCTAGCTTATATCGGAAATTGGTAGGTAGCATTGTCTATCTCACCATTACTAGACCAGATATTTCTTTTACTGTATAGCAAGTCAGCCAATTTCTTCAGACTCCTCTTCGTCTTCATTTGGCTATTATCCGTTGGATCATACGCTATATTCAGGGCACTTCTACCCGTGGCTTATTCTTTCCTTCAGGCAATTGTCTTCGTCTTGTTGCTTATAGTAATGTTGATTGGACTGGTTGTGTTGATACACGTCGCTCCATCACTGGTTGGTGCATGTTCTTAGATAATACATTGATCTCCTGAAAGAGTAAGAAGCAAGACAGAGTTTCTAAGTCATCTACAGAATATGAGTACTGAGCAATGTCTCTTGCTTGTTCCGAAATATTTGGCTTCGAGATTTGCTAGTTGAGTTAGACTTCTCAGAGACCAATCCTACACTTTTACATGCCAATAATACAAGTGTTATTCAGATTACGGTCAATCCTGTCTATCATGAGCACACAAAGAATATTGAAATCGACTGTCACTCTATTCGTGAAGCCTTTGACGCTTGTGTTATCACTATTCCACATATTTCTACGGAACTACAAATTGTTGATATCTTCACCAAGGCTCTCACTCGTCATCGACATTGTTTCCTAAGTCGCAAATTTATGCTTGTTGATCAACCCGCATCAATTTGAGGGGGGCTATCAATGGACAGCTTAGCTGTCCATAATAGCTTTGCTATGCTCCATTGACAGCTTAACTGTCCATAACAGTTTTGCTATGATTTTTTGTTCATATTCATTTTTAGTTGTCCACAACTGTCCATAGCTGTTGTCTATAGTCATTTTAGCTATAAATAATTATCCATAAACAGCTATCCATAGACAATAATCCATGGCTATCCATAACTGTCTATAAATAGTTATCCACGGCTGTCCATAGACAGCTTTGTTGTATATTGTAAAGTCTATAAATGGAAAGAAATCACAAAACCAAATCATTCGGTCATTTTTATACAACTTCCTTGACTTATTTTTGACAATGATTCTCCTGTATTAGCTGGCATTCAAGCATTTCGAACCTCTTCACAAATCTTTGAAATATTTTTGCTAACAAAGAAATATTCCTTATTGTGTGCAATCAACCTCTAAACCAAGGAAGTGCTTGAGCTTTCCAAGTTCCTTCATCTGAAAACAAATTGATAAACTCTCCTTTGTTTGAAGAATTTTTGCCTTATCATCATCGGTTATGATTAAATCATCTACGTACACTAACACAATAGCTAGCTTTCCTTCATTAGCTTTGAAAAACAAGCTAGAATCAGTAGGTGTTACTGAATAATCACTTTGTGTTACAAATTCAACAACCTTATCATCATACGCCCTGGGTGCTTATTTCAATCCGTAAAGTGCTTTTTGCAGCTTACACACATATTTAGAATGATCTTGGCTCTGAAAAATCATTGGTTGGATCATATAGATCTCTGGATCCAGCTCTCCATGAAGAAAAGCATTATTCATATCCATCTGCCACAAATTTCAATCTTTGTTGGCTGCAAGTGCAAGTAGGACTCGTACAGTAGTAAGTTTCGCCACCAGACTAAACGTTTCATCATAATCTAGTCCGTACTGTTGAGAGAAACCACGAGCTACCAATCGTGCCTTGAACCTCTCAATTGACCCATCTGGATGATGCTTTATCTTGTAAACCCACTTACAGAATATGGGTTTCACATCTCTTGGCTTTCGAGTTAGATCCCAAGTTTGATTTTGCTAAAGTGCATCAATCTTTTCTTTTATAGCTATCATCCACTCAGGAATTTTCAATGCTTCTTCAAACGTCTCAGGTTCTATTATAGTTGCTTCTTCAACTATGGTTGCATTGGCGTATTTGGGATTTGGCCTCCTTGTTCTTGTTGACCTTCGAAGTTAAGATTGTAGAGTTGATTCTTCTGTTTCACTAGACCCACCTTCTTCGTTTGATTGTTGATATATACCAGTTTGTCAAAGATTTTGAGTTACTCTTTGTTCAACATCATCACCATTTGGATCTCTTGATTTATCTGAAGTTGGTTGGAGTTAAACAGTATACTCCCCCATCTTTTGTTGCAGATTGTCTCCAAATTCTCTTGAGTTTGGCAACACCTTGTTCTCTAAGGACCACTAAGAAGATGCTTCATCAAGCATCACATCTCGTGAAGTGTAGCATCTTCCACTCATTGAATCACAACATTTTCACCCCTTTCTCTAGCTATCGTATCCCACAAAGATACTTTCTTGTCAAACTTGCTCCATAAATGATCAGGAACAAATATATAACATACACGGCCAAATACTCAAAAGTAGTTAACTGTAGATTTCATGTTCCACGGTTTCTCAAAGGGTGAAACAAATCCTAACCTCGGTTGAGAAAGTTTATAGATCACAAAGGCTTCAGTCCTCATTGCTTCAGCCCAAAACCTTCCAGGTACATTCTTTTCATGTAGTATACTTCAAAGATCATAGATTTGGGTTGCTCAAATAATATGATGGGTGATATACAGAAGTTGCAAAGTCTGTCTGAGTATAAGAGAGGTCGTGTAGTGGTGACAACTGATAATTTACCGATAGCTCAAATCGATAAGATGATGCCTCGATATAATTCTAACTAGGTGCCACTTCATGATGTTTATCATGTCCCAAGAATGAAGAAAATCTTGTTATCTGTGGCTCAATTGACATCATTAGGCCACTATGTCTTGTTTGGTCCTCGAGACGTAAAGGTGTATCGTGATATCAAAATCTCAGAAACATTGACAATGGAAAGGAGACGATTGGAATCAGTCTACGTGATGTCAGCAGAATCTACATATGTAGACAGGACAAGAAAAAATGAGATAGCAGATCTATGGCACATACGGTTAGGTCATGTTAGCTATTCCAAACCAAGTGTGATGGTAAAAAAATTGATGCTTAAAGGGCTTCCTCAACTAGACGTGTGAACAGACACAGCACGGTCTGTGCATGATGCTAGTATGGTAAAGCTCGCCAATTTTTATACGAGGGATCAAAGTTTAAAGCAAAAAAACCATTGGAGTTAGTTCACTCTGAAGTTTTTGAGCCCGTTAGCTAATTCTTCTTTCTTTGTAGAAAATAATGTTTTGACATCCCAACCATCTTCGTTATTCTCCTTAGCATAGGAAGTAGCAGTATTACTTTGACAAGCTTTTTCTTAGTCCAACAATATTTCTCTCACAATTATAACACTCATCATCAAATTTTCTAATGTTACCACGATTCTTCGAAGCTCCCCCTTAACAAGAGCCTCCCTTTCCTTGAGGAATTTTCCCTTTATTACCATCATTTTTAGATCCACTACTATTGTACCGCTTGAAAGTACCTCTGCTTTTGTTGGTGTAGAGCGCTTCTTTCTCACCCTTTAGCGAGACTCTTCCCATTTGCTTAACCATAGCTTCTTCACCAACCAACAAATTTTTAAACTGAACAAGAGATGATTGTGTCGATCATCCTTGTACAGCAGTAACAAACCCTTGATATTTAGATCTCAAATCATGGATAATTATTCTTTTTATCCTAGTTTCCCCAATAGAAGCTTTCGAATCTAACTTTGAAATTTCATGGCTTATCAACTTCAACTTGTGAAAGTACTAGGAAATTGTCATGTCACGTTGCGCCATCGATAGCAACTCATTCTCGAGAAGTTCCAGTCTTGTATCATTCTCCTTTGAAAAAAGTGTAACAAAAGTGTCCCATGCTTCCTTCGATATTTTGGCATCCCGAATGTGCTCCAACATTTCTTCTTTAACTGTGGTATTTTAAAACAAACATCACTTTGCTTGTTTTAATTTTCCACTTCCGCAAAATGTTGTTTGCATCTTCTGTTGCTGGTTATGTAACTTCACCACCGGCAACCTCCCACAAGTCTTCACCTTGTAGATAAAACTCCGTACATGTTGCCCACGTGTTGTAGTTTTTGTTGTTGAGCTTCTTAATTCCTCCAACTACTTGAAATCACCTATTATGTTGGTAAGACTTTGACTATACTGAACAAGCTTTACTAACAAACTTGTAGAGTATCAAACTCCTCACGACTCAAGATAGCTCCACTAAGAATGATCCCTGATAGTCCCGCTCTGATACCAATTGTTGAGTAAAATTTAAAGTACACAACTCTAAGCTTACTAATATTTGACCCAAACAAGTAAACAAATTACGTGTATCGTACCCATAATAAAAGAAACCATAAGACTTTTCATAGACCACTCACAATTCGAAGAAAAATACAAACAATCAGAAAGAAAACTCATAACTCACTCGTACTGAGAATACAAAAACTTATTTTTTTTAAGGTATACCTAAACCAAATGCAAGAGAGGTTATTTATAATATTCACCATGCAATTTACACCACACAAATATAAAATTAAGAAATAATTCTACCCACACATTATTAACATATTCTACACATTTCTCTTAAAAAATCTCCTTTTTATATCCCTCTAAAATTTTCTAGTAAAATAATTTTCTTCAATTTTTGTTGAGAAGCTTCCATTGTATTGGGCTTAAATAAAATAGATTGGGCTTTGTAATGTACTAAGGTTGATCTTAAACAACTGCAAATTTGAAAATTTAGATACAAAGATTGAATTTTTAAAAGATATTACAAAATTTACGACAATGATTGAATAAAATTAATTCAATAGATGAGACCTAATGTTCTTTTTATATGTTATCTATGTATGTCAAAGGAACCCAACCCATGAATGAATGTTCTAAACCTGTAACTTCAAATAGGAATACATAAATCCGCAATAGGTTACCATATTTTAAACCAATCAAATGACAAGCATAATGAAAATAGGGGAAAAAATTTAAAAAAAAGAGGGATGTACAAGCTAACCTGAGCTTACGAATAACAGTTCCCAGAGTTAGTAAACTGCGATTTATATGACAACCTTCTTTCAACCTTGTGCCAGCTGATAATGTCTGAGATGCACGCTCACTTCCTGCAAGATCGACAAAGTTCTGTAGAAAAGAGAACCTTACCACTGTCATTTCCTTTAACTATGCACATCTAATAAGTCTATTAAGTTATTAGAAATTATCCTTACAACTATAGCAGCGAGGGAGCTCGATTTGTCATTGCCTAGAAACTCACGTGCTAAACTTTCAATTGTCTGGCAAAACCACAATAAGGCAATGGAAGAATTACTAAGTGCTGCAACATAATTCAGAGCACAAGGATAGAAAAAAAAATGAAAGTGCAACAAAACATATAGATCATATAGGGAAAAACTGGCCATACCAATCTAAGAATTTGATGAGATCTAGAGCTTGCTTCATTTAAATTTGTCTCACTAATCTGTCTTTGAGCTGCAAAAAGGAGCAAGGAAATTGTTTAGGTTTCAATGTTTTAGCTCTCTTAGTAGACAAAGACTTTCACATCTATACCTTCACATATAGATATAAGTTCTTTGAAATGGTTCCAGTCCCTCAGAGTTTCCTCTGTCAATCTCTCAACAGTTGTACCTCTCTATCAAAAAGACCAACCAATTAGTAAGATGAATTGACACAAATGAGATCATCCTGTTAAACAAGATAAATGTTCACCTCTGGATCATCAAGAAGTCTGAGTGGTGTGCTATCTGCACTAAGAAGGTCCCTAACAGATTCGTTGTATATCTCCATTGCAGAGAACTTCAAAACAAACTCTCTATCCTTGTGCTGCATTAATAAAATATTATTTATCAAATGAAAAAAAAATCCACAAGCATAATGAAATGGAGGAGTAAAAGTAAGAATTACATGTCATGTATTAATCAATGAATACCTTATCTATATAATCATATATATCTGCAACAGTATACTCGGTAATCCCACTCATGGTGTATGTCTTTCCACTGCTGGTTTGCCCATATGCAAAAATACTAGCTGCGCACACCATTGAAGGAATTAGATGATAAATGGTGTTCAGTCCCAAAGAAGGCTATGAAACAGAAACTTGGGCAATACAATTAAGGTAGAGGGACAACACTTACAGTTTATACCGCCGACAACACAAAGAGCAACTTCCTTGGCTCCTTCTTCATACACTTGCCTTGTGGAGCAATCAGGCCTAAACACTCTATCTGGTACCAAAGGGAAAAGAAAACAAATGAGAAGAGCAAGCACAATTCAGATATCTTCATGACCTTTTAGCAGTATCTAAAGTTGGCCATACAAAAGGCTTCACTATGAAATAGATAGATTTGTGTGATGGTGTGATGTTAGAATCACCTATTAGGCCATTACACTACATTACATGTTCTAAAAATGTGCAAATTAAGCTTTGTCTTACCAAAAGTGTATGCAGATGGATACATGGAGCGCTCAGAAACTGAAAGGTTGTTTCGGCAAATGATTGTGTTATCATTGATGCATTCCCACTCAGAGACATCGTTCCTTGTAGCCTCCTTATCACTCAGAGGCCGCAAGCGAACAGAAACAAGAATTTTTTCCTGCTGACCACAGGGTACTTCAGAAAGCTCCTCACCCGCAATGGCCCCCATACCTCTCTCTTAACTTCTTCTAAAACCCTCCTCCAAGCAATCAAATATCAAAGTTTCAATTCATATTGCCTCTCTTTTTTTCAGCTCCTCATAATTTTCAGTTAAAGTATACAATTTAGAGCAGATTGTTTAAAGCAAACGTTCCCACAAAACACAAAGAGCCACCCAAAGTTACACCCTAAAATCATCAACTGCATCAACATAATAATCATCAGTCAATGCTAATTCATCCACATTGTATTCAGTATTTTGTCTGAAGCATGAATAACAAATTATTTATTACCATTTTTAATTTCTAAATATCAGAGACAATATAAATCCAGAAAAGAATCAAACCGCAAGTTTGTATTTTATAGGGAACATTGGGATCATCTCACATTGGGTTCCAAATTTACAGACCATCAAACTTCTACTACTCTAATATGACAACATTTTAACTACATTAATATATTCCAGGAAAAATTTGTATTTAAAAAAAAATTACCTTGAAGAGCATTCGAATATTCTTTTCTTCGCTGAATTCGTACGCAGAAGAAAGGATTAAAGAGATTGTCCAGAATGTTGTTGAATTTGATTTTTCCAAGGGAATTTCATGCTTGTCTTTGGCTGTTCCTATAATTTCTAAATTAAGATCTCTACAACAAAATTTAAACAGTAATAAAACCATTAACACAAATTTTTTCCACAAATAGAAAATTAAAAAGACAATATCCGGAAAATCCTTTTTTTATTTTCAAATCATTGTAACAGAATGCCAACAATTTAGTGTTTAGAGACAAAATTACCCAAATTTGGAAAATTCAACTCTTAAATTTAATAGTTAATCCAGAGCATCTTAAATTAACACAAACTAAAAGCCTAAATATCTTAATAGAGTAAACACGGCAAATACTAACTACATTCAAATTTCAGAACAAGTCAACGAAAAGCGATTGCTCTGCATATTGAAATTCAATGGCCAAAGGAATTTTCCATATTTAATTTAATGGAAAACTTCTCACCTTTTACAAATGCTTCTTCAAAATACGAAGAAATGAGACAAAGCAAGGAAGAGGATAAAAATGAAAATTGAATTTCAAAAAATAAAAACAGAAAGTTAAATCTTAAAAAATTAAATAAAAAAAGGTACGGAGAAAGCTGTTGAAATCTGAAGGGTATTGGTCGTTTTCATTTACGGTCAGTTGTGGGTAATTTAGTAATTTTAAAGAGAAATGAGAATTTAGGAGGGCTAAGATTGAATATGATAATTTGATCACTTGAGTGAGTAGTTACGGCGTCGACTTCTTTCTTTGTTAAACTTTAGTTAGTTAGTTGGCGTTACCTTTTAATGGCAATAAGCATTTTTATTAGTTTAAAAGTCTCGCGCTTATTATTATTATTATTATTATTATTTTAAGATGTACATACTTATCGTCAGCCAGTGGGCTGGGACTGAGTTTGAACGAAGAGGCCGTGTTACTCAGTTGTTAGCTTTAAATTTAAGGGGATATTTTTTATAATTATAATTATTTATAAAAATACGTAATTAATAAGGTATCATGATTATTATAATGTTAAAATTATAGTTAATTTAAAATAAACATATATTAACATATATCTATAATTTTATAGAAAAATATAATTTTAATAATAAAATATACAATACTTTATTTAATTAGATCAAATTTTATTTATACTTATATTTATATTTTTTATTTTATTTTATTAAATAATTAAAAATTAATATTAATATTTTAAATAATATAGTAAAATAATAATTAAATTAACATTTAATTTTTTTATACTAAATATATTTTTAAATAAATATTAAAAAAATAAAAATAATGTGGAAAAACTACGAACAAAAAATTATTAACGAAATGAACCCAAACTTAACTTAGAATGATTATTATTATTAGTATAATAATTGTTCTAATTTTATTAGATATATATATTTTAATTGTAGATAATTAAAATTATAATTATCCATAAAAATATGATAGTTTATTTTTGAAAATAACAAAAACCGATAAAGCGTAAAATTGGGATAATTATTGTTATATTAAATTGAATATATATTAATTATATATATAATTATATAGAAAAATATAATTTTAATAATAAAAACATATAATATTTTGATAATTAAATTAAATTTTATTTATTTTTTTATTTTTTTATTTCACTTAAAAATATGTGTTAAATAATTAAAAATATTAATATTAATATTTTAAATAATATAATAAAATAATAATTAAGTTAATATTTAATTTTTTAAAATTAAATATATTTTTGAATAAATATTAAAAAATCAAATTAAAGAAAACTATTTCCAACTCATATTCAACATTTATTAACCCATTATACCTAAAAACTGATTCGAGAGAATTATGGTTATTAAGGTAACCATTCTCTTACATCTCCGTACCCCTTCGTATCCTTCGTAATATATATACTAAAAATAATGATTTTTTCTCATATTATTCCTAAATCTCAATAGTTAAAATACATTTTGCTTAAAAAGTTGTCCCTGTTAATCATCTTCTTATATATAAAAATTTAAACCATCTGTCTAAAAATTTTAAAAAAATTATTCATATATTTTTTAATAATAAATATTATTTTCTTTGATTATTGTATAATTTATTTAATAATATTATTTTTTATGGATTAAATATAAAATTATTAATATTTAATATATTAACTATTATTTTTTAAAATGATTTAAAATAAAATTTATGCTCAATTTTTGAAATAAAATAACAATAAAATTAATAAAGAAATAATTTAATCTTTAATAAATTATCTACTGTTTAATACTCAAATTTTTAAAATTTATAATAATAATATTTAATTTTAGTTTTTAAAAATTTATTAATATTTTAATAAATTACGTGTAAAATATATATTTGTAATTATTATATACAAAATTACAAATTCATGGTACTAATTATTTTTTACAACAAATTCAAGTTTCAATAAATGTATTTAATTGAATTTTAACCCATAAATACAAATATTCATGTATTTGATAGGATTTGAATCTATAAATTTAAATATTTATATTATTTTAATGAAATTTTTTATTTATTTTTAAAATATATATTTGTACTAATTAAATTACTTTATCTTTATAATTTTTATGCGACTCAAAGCAAGCGTGTATTTTAATAATGGTCAAATCGATCACCCGTAAGTTAGCTCCGGCGCGCATGATGATGCTTTGTGTACTTTTCAATTTTTACCGGAAAGGCTTTGGTGTCTGAGTTGAAATTGAGTTTTGTTTTTATAAAAAATATAAAAATATTATCAAATTTTAATTTATTATTTTATATTATTAAATTTTAACAATGTTAATTCTCGAAAATATATTTATAATATTTGTAAATTTTAATAATAAAAAATAAAAAAAATTAATTGTATTTTTTATAATAATTATAAAATTTAATATTATAAAAATAAAATATTAAATTTTGATGATATTTTTATAACAAATCTAAAATTCGATGATAAAAAAATCTATTTACTCTTTTACAAAAATAAATTACACTTTTATATTTAAAAAATACTTAATTTTTTTTATTTAATTATATATCATAATTTTAACTCGTCTCATAAAAAATATATGTTTATTTTTTCTTAAAACGTAATTAAAAATATGTTTTTTAACAATATACGTAAATGAATATATATTCTTTTCTTTATTAATGAATTAAACATGAAGTTATATTAAATAACTAAATTATTTATGCATTAAAAAAATTTATAAAACATTTGGTATATTTAAAAAAAATAGATTAATATTAGACAAAAATAGTATATAATTTACAAATATAATAAATTAAGTATTAAATAATTTATGAAAATTTACAAAAAAGGCATCAGTTGGACTATTATTAGAAAGAATTGTGTTTTCTTCAACCTTTTTAACATTTTGAGTCCCTTTTTTTCTAACAATAAAACAAGACAACCTCTGTTTCATGTTCAAAATTTAATCCCCAGTCACTTACTCTCTGTGCCCAACACAAACACCACTCATCACTCCACTTACTACGAACCTCTCTAATTATTTGAGATAAAATTAATGAGTAATTTAAAGAGTATTAATTTCTTAATTTAAAGAGTAAATCAAAAACTTTAATTCGATGAGTAAATTAAGAAGTAAATCAAGAAGTTATCATCATTAATTTAAGGATTAATTAAAGAAAAAAAACAAAAAATCCTTAATTATTCTTTAAATTAAACATTCTTTGTTTTACTCCTTAAATTAAGGATTCCTTGTTTTACTATTTGAATTAATGATTCCTTGTTTTACTATTTGAATTAATTATTCCTTGTTTTACTCCTTAAATTAAGGATTCTTTGTTTTACTACTTGAATTAAGGATTCCTTGTTTTACTACTTGAATTAAGGATTCCTTGTTTTACTCATTGAATTAAGGATTCCTTGTTTTACTCATTGAATTAAGGATTCCTTGTTTTTCTCCTTGAATTACGGATGACAATTTTTTGATTTACTCCTTGAATTAAGTTTCTTGATTTATTCCTTAATTTTATCTCCAATAAAAACATATATTCATAAATGTATTTTATATATCCTAATTACAAATAAGAATAAAAAAATTAACACAACAATAATAAAGATGCATGGTTCGAATGTACCACTTCCTTCTTTATAAACCTTTTTATTTTAATTAAAACTCTTCTCACTTTCATTCTCCAGTTACCTCTTCTCTTGTCTCCCTTCTTTTTATTCTTTTCTCCAGATTAATTAATTAATTTTATTATTTTTATAATTTTTTTATTAAAGATATTATAATCTTTGAATGTCATTCATTTTTTTGTTTGTATTTTAATTTAACTTCTTAATAACAAAAATAGAATATCTTTTATTGTATTTAAATCTATGCTCTTGAATTTTATATAATAACATACCTTTAATAATCTTGGTGAGTTTTTTGTTGTTTTCTCTAATTGATAAATTGAAGTATTCTTCCTCAGGGCGATAGTTTATTATTTTGTTACAATCTATTTGTTCTTAGATAATTTATAAATTAAACGTAATTTGTTAGTTTTAAAAATAAATAAATTTTAACAATCCGTTTATCCTTTAACCGTGATTGAGATAAAGATGATTTACTTTAATTAATTAGCGTGTAATTAGATGAGAAGAATTCTTATCGGAGTTATGTGATGAAAAAAATTAGAGGATAAAAAAATGTGAGGTTTTGTTGGTATTTCTAAGAAAACTATAATTACAATTAAAAATTATACAAATTTATTAGAAGTTTGGGATATGATAATTTAAAAATTATAAGGAATTAATAATTTTGTGATACATTAATTGGAAAAAAATGAAACCGTATTTTGAAGGCAATAGCTAAGAAAGAGAATACTCATACCCGTGCTTGTAAGTTGAGGAAATGAAAGGTTTGGCATCACGCGCGTTGGACTTGAACCAAGAAATTTTTCATATTAGAAGACGAGGAAGTAACTGAGATGATTGTAGAATTCAGTGAAGAATTTTAGTTTGTCATGTGATACTCTTGTGCTCTTTTTATAGTGATTATGGAGTAAAAACATTTATCATGAAAACCAGTCACTCTTCAAAATTTATAATGAGAGACTTGTGTATAGATCTGCAGACGTGGTTGGTGCATATGTGGTATTGTACAATATTTGATTGGCACAATTGTAAGACATTTGACAATACTTATTCAATTGGATTCACTACGGTGACCTAATGACTTTCCTCACAGATAGCTTGGATCCCATGAGAGATTCTGACACTAAATAAATATTGTAAGTAATTATTAAATATTCTTAAAAGTTTGCAAATGCATAAGAAGGTTGGTAACACGTGGACTTGTTTTATTTATTTATTTGCATGCTATAATATGATATACCATAATTGTTGTATTGTTTGATTATAATGAAAACAATTTCCTCTTTAAAAAAATTCAATATTTACATCAAATGTTAAAAAATTAAGTTTTTGAATGAAATTTAAACCCTAAATTCTAAAATTCAAAGGCTTAACTTAAAATTTTAAATTAAGTTGCATTTAAATTTTAAAAAAATTGTGTCCCAAAATTTTTGCCCAAATTACGATTTTAACCTTAAATAGAAGTTATATGTTAAATATAATCAAATTAGTCACAAATACATAATGTGTATATATGTGTGTGTGTTCGACATGAAATTCCAACAAAAAAAGTTAACAAATTAAGAAGAGTAGTTTGTCCCACATATATATTTAATTTGTTCTCCATGTTTTTTCAATGTGAAAAGTAGGTCATCATATCGCAACTATATATTCAATTATAAAGTTTATGAGTATTGGCGATATTCATAAACAATACATTTGTATGTAAGATTAGTTTACAGGTCGTATATCTTTCGAGAACACTTTCAAGCCAAAAAAACTATTAAGCATTGATAATCACTATCTTAAGTATATCATTATTCCTCTACACGTTAAATTTTATATTAGACATATAGGAACATTGTTTAAATAGACCAGTCGATCAATGGAGTGATGACTAGATCGACTAAACTTAATTAAAACTGGTTAAATTAATTTTTAATATGATTAGATCGATCAAACTATTCATAATCAATCAATCAAGCTTGATTAGATTGATCGAGCAGCCATACTCGATCGATCAAGTTAAGTATATATCGATCAAGCGATCAGATTTTCAAATTTAGCCTAATTTTTACTCAAGTCAATTAATATTTTTACTATATTGTCCTCATATTTTTAAGCTCTTTTAAATACTTTTAAGGACAATTTTGTAATTAACCTTTGACCTAAAGTTCCAGTTTATGCTATTTAATCATATCATTGGCTCACAGTTTTGTTAACCACATTTAATCATTCTTTTGTATATCTTAATATCTCTCTCATTATTTTACAAAAGATTTTCAAGTAGGTTTTTTCATTGAGTTAATTTATCAAATATTTGTGATTATATTTGATAAATTAACAAGCCTACAATATTTATGACACTGTTTTTAAGTGATTGTTATAGGGTTACTAGTTGATTTTTTTTTATATGTTGATATGTTAAATCATTTAGTTTGGATTATTCATTATTGAATCTACTCTAAGACATACACTTGTATTTATGTTATTGTGCTAATCTTTCAGGTGCCAGTTGTACATGTTTGATTGACTCATGTTACTTGAGTTTATCGAAATGTTAGTCCGCATCTGAACACCTTTCTTGTAGAGACTATAATGAAAGCAATGGTTTGTAAGTATATTACTTGGGGTATTACCTTGGTAGGTAGTTTAAGTCTTAGCCTTATAATTGGACCTTATTTTTCATAACAGATAGCTAAGTAGTCTGATGGACCAATGGTTTCATTTTAGGCCATTGGTGTGTCCTAAATTGTTTTCACCTAAGAATCTCGTGTGTCAATCCTTATATTTATATATTACTTTATTTACATATGATTGCATGTCTGCCCGTTTTACGAATTTTTAATTTGTAATACTTTCACTCATCTTCTATTCACAATTCTCTCTAACTAACATGATCCATAACTAAACAAATCTTTATCTATCACTAATTTTCTCTCTATATTTTTTCAAAATGGACTCACTTGTCTACCTAACAATTTTTTCTCAAATAAAAACACATATATAGCCCTTATAAACTTGAATTATGCCATATACCAATAGCTAGTCATTTAGTCTCATTCTACTTAACTAGACATCCATACTCCATCGGGTTCATTAACGTGGTAAGAAAGGGATAAAGAACCCATGACACCTTAATAACACCTCAAGAGTCCAATGAGCCATGAATATTATCACGATATAATATAAAGCCCACCATTCGTTCGAACTTGGGATATGTTTATTGCTTACATGAATCCATTTTCACTTTGAGGATCCACCTTGTGTGAGTCCACACAATGCAAATTGGATCTAACTCTAATACCACTTATTGAGCATGGGGTTTTAATCCAAAATATTAACATATTGAGAGGAGTATAATGAATAATTATCATAAATATCCCCAAATTTTGAAGTAATATCACAAATATTTCTAAAATTTCAAAAACATTATAAATATTCTCAAACTTAAAAGGGAAGTGAATGGTAATCTTTTTTATATAAAAATGACATAAATAATAGAAATATAAACATAAGATATCTCAAGATGTTTATAAAAAAATAGTAATTAGAAAAATAAAAAATCTAAAGAAATAAAAAAACAAAATTAAATCTTAGAGAATGAGATTGATTTAAAAATTCATTATTATCAAAAATAAGAAAAATAATTCAAAGAAATAATATAGTTTATTATATAATAAGTAATAAAAAATGTGTGTTAATATTACAGACACAAAAAGAACATATAATATATATCATTAATTGATAAAAAAATACTATTATGGATAAACTATCAAAAATTTCTCATAAAGATAAAGAAAAAATTGAATGCATTCATTTAAAAGGAATCCAAATAATAATAAAAACACATTTTAGAGAAAGCATTGATATATCAATAAAGCTAATACAACTAAATAATAAATAGAAAATATGTTTATTGAGAAAGATCTATGAAAACATATGATACCATAAATTAAAATTCATAATATATATTAAGATTTTCATTAATATTAATGATAATAACTTAAACTAAATACTAAGTTTAGCTTATGAATTTGAAAGAGAAAATTTTAAAAAATAAAAAAATTATTCATTTTCAGTACAATACATAGTAAAGTATTCATTAACAAACACTCATAACAGTTCAATATATGAACAAAATAAATTAATAAAAATAGATAAAAAAAATTCAAGAAATTGGAAAAATAATAAAATCATAAATATTAACAAACTTGAAAATACAAGAACTATAGAATTTATATGTTAAAGAAAAACCTATAACCCTAGAAATAAATAGTAATGTATCAAGGTTTATGTTTATATTACCCTGAATGAGAAATTTCTAATAAAGAAATAGATGTTAAAGATCTAAAATAATAATTTAAAATAATGAAAGTATTAGCCTATGACGTAATCTTAGGAAGAAAATGATATCATTATTGTTTCAATAATGTTCAAAATTAAACTATAGGATACATTACTAGATTTTTATGGAAACCTAGCAGGCATATCAAAAAATCAAATAATAATAATGAAAGTTTTAACTCTTTTATCAAAATAAATGGATATAACACAATAATTAAACATCAAGTCCTTACAAGACATAAATGAAACACAAAAGGAATTCCTAAATAAAATAAGAGAATATGGTTTAATAAGAAATTACAGCAAGACATATATAAAAAAATTACACCTAGGAATGAGAAAAGAAAAATTAAGAAAAAACTATAATCCTAGTTTAATGGAATATAAAAAAAAATTAGAATAATAGTTTATAAACTCTGAGAATAGGGACATAAAAAAACTATTTATTTTGTTAACCTTAATAGATGAAGAACTAGGAAGACATTATGATGAAAAATTTTGTACAATCATAGAGGAATATGATATAATAATAATTAGTGAAATTGATTTTGAACTAGAAAATATGATCCCAAAAAATATATAAAACCAATTTCATTATTAGTTCCTTATCAAGAAGTAACATAATCCACATAGAGAAGAAAGAAATAGGCAAAGGCTAGAAGAACCTGACCATTCATCTAGAGGTAGTATCTCACTAGAATTCAAACTTCACAAAAATTATAGATTTGATATTTTAGATTTAGATTGTATAAGAGATAAAAAAAAAACTTAGATGAATGGTCTAATGGTATGAGTTTAATCATACAAATTTCTTCAACACACAATCAAACCTTTCAACTTATAGAGTCCCAATAGCTTACAAAATGGCACGAAATGTAAAAATTTGGTTTACAAAATTAATAGAACAACAACATTTACAAATATAGGTAAATGCTCTCACAGGTAAGAAATACTTAGATACTATAGTAAACAAAATATACAAGAAATTTATTGAAAAAGATAAAGGTTGACATATCACTGAATCTACTCAAAATGAAATTAAAAAAGACAAATGACATTTAACGAATATGAAAATATATTACATGTGTTACATAAAATTTTTTATTTGTTAATATAAAATGTATTATATAAATTACCATCCTCCATGTATGAAACTTATGACAAAATGTTGTTTCAAAAATTATCTTGAACATTATATAAAATCATAACAAAAAGATGGAATAAAAGAAATGAAAAACTATACCAGACATCTTAGGAGGAAGAATAAAAAGTCTTAAAAATTGAATAATCATTAAATGTCAAGAAATATAGGAATATAAATAATAAAGAGAAAATAATAAAATATTTGAGATACAAAAGATTTTAGAATGATAGAAAAATATAGATTTAATATAAAAGCTTACAAGAAAAAGTATAAAAACTATAAAAAAATATTCAAAAGATATAAATTTTAAAAATAAATTCAAAAATATAAGAGAATGTATAACAAATAATCTTATAGAAAAAGATATTTTAGGGAAAAAAATGTATAAGCCACTAGAAAATAAAAATCCTTGTCCATCTAGAAAAACAATACAAATGTTATATCTTTAATGAGAAATGACATTACGCTAATGAATGCCAAGCTTTAACATAAAAAAAAATTTAGAAAGAAATTTTCATAGAAAGCAAAAATCTTAGAATAAGTTTTTAAAATGGAATTATAACCAATAAAATAATCGAATATAAATAATACTTATAGTATTTATCTATTAAAAAAAACTAACTCAAAATATGAATGCTTAAAATATGAATATTCGTCATCAGAAGATGAATAATTTGTATATTATTACAAATCCAAATAGTACTTATTTTAAGGTGAGATTGAAATTTAAAGGTTACACAAGTTACATTTACATGTATATGTACATAAACGAGTTAGTATGTGTATAGCTAGTAAAAATATATTCTCAAAGGAACTTTAAAAATAAGCACCAAAAGATTTGATAAATAATAATATTACAATAAATCTTAATAAAGTCTTAAAAAATACAAATATAATAATAGGATGAGAGAAATTTTATATTTCTACCATATATCAAAAAGAAACATTAGTTGATCTATTAATAGGAATCAATTTCTAAACTTATATTAACCTTTTACACAATCTTAAGCAAAATAAGTCTAACGATACAAGATGGTCAAACCATTTATGTACCAAAAATAAGAAAAGTTTTGACTGTATCAAACTTAATTATTATGGAACAACATAAAAAGCAAAAACGTGATGAGATTGATACAAAGTAACAATAAAAACCTTATTTAGAATACATTTATTAGATATAGAAGATAAATAAAACTCTTTTCTTAATAAAATTCATGAAGAAAAAGTCTTAGCATATATAAAAAAATTATTAAAAATAGTAAGCTCAAAAGATCCTTTAAATCCAAAAGTAAACAAATCTAAACTTATTGCTAACATAAAACTAAGAAACCCTTACAAAGCCATTAGAGTAAACCTTATGACCTTATGATTTATACTTTAGAAGACAGTATTGTGTTTGAAAAATAAATTTGAGAACTTTTGGAACTAAAAGTCATAATATCAAGTAATTCATCACACTTTAGTCTAATATTCTTAGTCGAAAAAAAAGATGAAAACGAATAGAAAAAAGAGAATGATAATAAATTTCAAAACATTGAATAAAGAAAGCATTAATGATGGATACTTTATTCTAAAGAAAGAAGAATTATTATCATTAATAAAAGGAATATTTCTCAAGTTTTGAGTGCAAAAGTGAATTTTTACAAATAAGATTGGATATGGAATCTTAAAAACTAATGGCATTTAGTTTCCCTTGAGAACAATTTTAATGGATTATTGTACCATTCAGATTAAAATAAATTCTAAGTATCTCTCAAAATTACATAGACAACATCTTTAAGAAATTAAAAAATATTTACTGTATTTATATAGATGATATTTTGATTTTCAGTAATAAATTAAATAAATATTATTTAGATATTATTAATATTTTATAAGAATATAGAAACTAATGCATTGTACTTTTTGAAAAGAAAACAATAATTGTTCAGCAAAAATTAAGTATTTAGAGTTAAAAATTGAAGATGAAAAACATAATTGACAACCTCATATACTAAATAACATTCAAGGATTTCCTAATAAATTAAAAGACAAAAATTAATTGTAAAATTTCTTATGATATTTAACATGTGTTAAATCATACATCAAGAAACTAGCAGAAATATAAAAATATTTACAAACAAAATTGAAAAAAGATCATGTTTGGAAATGTATAGAACAAGATACTTTGTATATAAAAAAATTAAAGAACATGTAAATTTTTTTATCATTCAAGTCCACATGATTAAATGATAATTAAAATATATGTTTCACATGAATATTAGAAAGTAAATTTAAAAGAAAAAAATAGATGAAATAAACGAATATATTTGTAGATATACATGAGGATCTTTCTATAGTTTAAAATTAAATTATCATAGTAATAAAAAAAGAATAATTAGTTGTTAAAAAATCTATTAAGAAATTTACAATATATGTAATAAATTCTATATTCATTGTTAGAACCGATAATAAAAATTTTGGTTATTTTTTAAGGACTAATATTACAAGTAATTATAAATAAGGAAGATTGGTTAGATGACAATAGTAGTTTAACTACTACAATTTTGATGTCAAACATCTTTAAAAAAATAGTTTAGAAATAGAACATTTTGATATCAAGATAAAAAAAAAGGAAAAAAAGATAAGAATCCTTAAGGAACAACTCGAGGTTTTATACATAGAGAAGTCTCTTTTGAAGGCAGGAATTAAACCTAAAGAACTTAATAATTCAAAATGACTATTAGAGTCCAAAAACTCTACAGAGGAATCCTCATAAGAGATTCATGATAAAGGAAGGTAAAACTTATGAAGAAAAAAATCAAAATAAGAAGTTACAACCTAATAGTTCAAAAGAGAGTAACATCTTTGAAAAGAAAAAAAATCCCAATTGAGTTGAAGAAGCATAAAAATAAGATTAGAAAAAGACTTATGTGATTTACAATGATCCAAAATCAAGAATTTACAACAACTGGCCTAAAACAAGCAAAACTATTAAAGTACCATTCGGTTAATTTCAAGTAACACTTTGGGTTGGATATATATTAACCATTTTGATATTTTTTTTATACTGAATTATTGTTCAAAACAAGTCCATGGTTTGAGTCGTTGAACTGCGTGTAATTCTAGAACCCAACCATATCCAAATTTATAGCAACTGCTCATTTTAATTTATCAATACTTAAATTTGATTCAATTCATATTCGATCAGAAACGAATTAACTGTTGGAGATTGTTATAAAGCTCCTTAATTTAAGGAGCAAAACATGGAACAAAACAAGGAGTAAAACATGGAGCTTAATTCAAGGAACCATTAACTTAAGAAGTAATTTAAGGAGTAATTCAAGGAGTGAATTTTTCTATAAATAGATGTGTAATTGTAATGAATTAATCAAACAAAGTGTTCATTCCAATTGAGAGAAAAGCTTAGAGAGAAAAGCTTTTGTGAGAGAAAATTGAGAGTAATTTTCTTAGGTGCAATTGGGTTGTGAGTTGTGAGTGTTGTAAATACCTTGTGTAATTTCTCATATTTCAATAAAAAGATCTGCAGCAGGTCCGGAGATGTAAGCAAGATTGGCCGAACTCCGTTATCAAATTTGTGTGTTATTTTTATTCTTGCTTTCTCATAAATCTAGCTTATCGGGAATTGGTGTAATTTCCCAACAATTGGTATCAGAGCTATTGGTGGTGATTTCTGTCAATTTTCTACAAGATTACTATTTACGTAATAGTGAATTACGTGAATAGTGAAATTTTGTCGACGATATTTTTTCGTTGAAGGAGGTGTTCTAATACACAGTGGTTTACAGAAATAGTCAGAAACGATCCGGAGGAAGTCGGATTTGAGTAGGAGCAATGGTCGTAGATGAAGGAAAGGCGAAACTTGAGAAATTCGATGGCACAGATTTCGGATTTTGGAAAATGCAGATAGAGGATTATCTGTATCAAAGAAATCTGTATCAACCTCTCTCAGGGAAGAAGCTAGAGGCTATGAAGGAAGAAGAATGGAATCTTCTATATAGACAAGCCCTCGGAGTTATTCGATTGACGTTATCCCGTAATGTTGCTTTCAACATAGCAAAGGAAAAGACCACGATGGGTCTTATCGAAGCTCTCTCCAATATGTATGAGAAGCCATCAGCCTCAAACAAAGTGCACTTGATGAGGCATTTGTTTAATTTGTGGATGACGGAAGGCGCATCAGTAGCTCAACATCTCAATGAACTCAACACAGTCACAACGCAGTTGAGTTCAGTGGAAATTGAATTTGATGAAGAAGTACGAGTATTGATACTTTTGTCTTCTCTACCAGAAAGTTGGAATGCTACTGTTACGGTTGTGAGTACCTCATCAGGAAGCAATAAGTTGAAATTTGATGATGTTCGTGATTTGGTTTTCAGTGAAGAGATCCAACGTAGAGAGTTAGGTGAATCGTCAACTTCTTCAGTTTTGCATACAGAGTCAAGAGGAAGAAATTCAACCAAAGGGAATGGACGTGGCAGAATAGACTACCGAGGTAGATCAAAGGACAGGAGGTCCAAATCCAGAAATCCTAATAATTCCCATAGCTCGAAGACCATCGAGTGTTGGAATTGTGGAAGAACCGGGCACTACAAAAATCAGTGCAAGAGTGCACCAAAGGAAAAACAAGTGAAGGCAGAGGCAAATGTTACTTCCACCTCAGGAGGGGATGATGCATTGATATGCTCTTTGGAGAGCAAGGAAGAATCTTGGGTGTTAGACTCTGGAGCATCGTTCCATGCTACTTCATAGAAAGAATTCTTCGAGAGATATGTCCCTGGAAACCTTGGAAAGGTATATCTTGGCGATGATCAACCATGTGCTATTATTGGCAAAGGTGTAGTGAAGATTAAGTTGAACGGGTCTGTTTGGGAGCTGAAGGATGTCAGGCATATTCCCAACTTAAGAAGGAACTTAATCTCAGTAGGGCAGTTGGCCAATGAAGGCTATACTACGATCTTCCATGGTGATGATTGGAAGATTTCAAAGGGTGCAATGACAGTTGCTCGAGGCAAGAAAAGTGGCACTCTTTACATGACATCATAGTCATGTTGTTCAATCACATTTGCAGCAGGTAATGAAACACCAAATTTGTGGCACCAGAGACTAGGCCACATGAGTGCGAAGGGGATGAAGATTATGCACTCAAAGGGAAAAATTCTAGGTCTATAGTCTGCGGAGATAGACATGTGCGAAGATTGCATACTTGAAAAGCAAAAGAGAGTCAGCTTTCAGACAAGTTGCAGAACCCCAAAGAAGGAAAGGCTAGAGCTTATTCACTCTGATGTTTGGGGACCAACGACCGTCTCATCTATTGCTAGGAAATACTACTTCGTGACTTTCATCGATGATCACTCTCGGACGGTATGAGTTTACTTTCTAAAGCATAAGTCTGAAGTATTTGAGGCTTTTAGAAGATGGAAAGCTATCGTGGAAAATGAGACGGGTTTAAAAATCAAAAAGCTCAGAACCGATAATGGTGGTGAATATGAAGACACCAAATTCAAAAATTTCTACTATGAGCACAAGATCAGAATGGAAAGAATTGTGCCAGACACGCCTCAATACAATGGTGTAGCTGAGCATATGAACCGAACGTTGACAGAAAGAGCCAGAAGTATTCGTATACAGTCAGGTCTACCGAACCAATTCTGGGCAGAAGCAATCAACACGGCAGCTTACTTGATCAACCGAGGCCCATCTGTTCCATTGGAGCATAGAATACCATAGGAGGTATGAAGCAGAAAAGAGGTGAAACTATCACATCTAAAAGTTTTCGGCTGTGTAGCATTTGTGCATATCAGTGATCAAGGCAGGAATAAGCTTGATCCTAAATCCAAGAAATGCACATTTATCGGCTATGGTGAGGATGAGTTTGGCTACCGCATTTGGGATGACGAAAACAAGAAAGTTATCTGTAGCAGAGATGTGATTTTCAACGAAAGGGTGATGTATAAGAACATGCAAAAAATAGACGCTAATGACTCAGAGCAGAATGAGTCAGTATTTGTAGATGCAGATGATGTCCCAGATAGTTCTGCAACGGACCAAATTGTAACAAGTCCTCAGCCAGAGGAACTTGTTGGACAGAGCAGTACGCAGCAGTCCGACACACCACAACCTCCTACTCCAGCTCCTGTATTGAAAAAGGTCTTCTCGACCTTATGTGCCTAATAGGAGATACATGAACTATATGTTACTGACTGATGGAGGGGAGCCTGAATGCTATGATGAAGCTTTCTAGACTCGAGATTCTAGCAAGTGAGAGCTTGCCAAGAAAGAAGAAATGAAATCTCTCATCTTCAACCAGACATGGGAACTAGCTGTGTTACCTATAGGTGTACAGGGTGAAAGAGGAGCATGATGGTTCCAAGAGATACAAAGCCCACCTAGTTTTCAAAGGGTTTCAACAGAAGGAAGGAGTTGACTACACTGACATTTTTGCTCCCGTTATGAAGCTCAATACTATCAGATCAATATTGAGTATTGTAGTCATTGAAGATATTCGTCTTGAACAGTTGGATGTGAAGACTGCATTCCTTCATGGAGATTTAGATGAAGAGATATACATGTACCAACCAGAAGGTTTCTCAGAAAGAGGGAAGAAGAACATGGTGTGCAGACTTAAGAAGAGTTTGTATGGCCTAAAACAAGCCCCGAGACAATGGTACAGAAAGTTTGACAGCTTCATGCACAAGGAAGGTTTCCAGAAGTGCAATGCTGACCATTGTTGCTACTTCAAGAGATATAGGTCCAGTTATATCATTTTACTACTTTATATTGATGATATGTTAGTAGCAGGTTCAGATATGGATGATATTAAAAGGTTGAAGCAGCAATTGTCAAAGGAATTTGACATGAAAGACTTAGGTCCAGCAAAGAAGATTCTTGGAATGCAAATCACAAGAAATAAGAAGAAAGGATCCTTGCAGTTGTCTCAGGTAGAGTACATCAATCGTGTTTTGCAAAGATTCAACATGAGCGATGCCAAGCCAGTTAGCACACCCTTGGCCAGTCATTTTCGCTTATCTAAGGATCAGTCCCCTCAGACAGAGGAAGAGAGAGAATTCATGGCTAAGGTTTCTTATGCCTCAGCCATTGGAAGTTTGATGTACACAATGGTCTATACGAGACCAGACATTGGCCATATAGTGGGAGTTGTTAGCAGATTTATGTCAAATCCAGGGAAACTCATTGGGAAGCAGTCAAGTGGATTTTGAGGTATCTACGAGGCACCACAGAAAAGTGCTTGTACTTTAGTAAAGGAGAGTTAAAAGTAGAAGGGTACGTAGACTCAGACTTTGGAGGTGAAGTTGATCACCGAAGAAGCACCACCGGTTATATATTTACTGTTAGAACTACAGCTGTTAGTTGGATGTCACAAATACAGAAAATTGTCACTCTATCCACTACAGAGGCTGAGTATGTTGCAGTAACTGAAGCTAGTAAAGAGATGATATGGCTTCAAGGTTTGTTAACTGAGTTGGGATTCAAACAGGAGAAGAATGTTCTACATAGTGATAGTCAAAGTGCAATACACTTGGCAAAGAATTCAGCATTTCATTCTAGAACCAAGCATATTGGACTTCGTTATCACTTCATCAGATCTCTATTGGAAGATGATGTGTTAATACTGGAGAAGATTCAAGGAAGCAAAAATCCAGCAGACATGTTAACAAAGGTGGTGACTATTGACAAACTGAAGTTGTGCTCAACTTCAGTTGGTCTGTTAGAGTAACAAAGACTAGAAAAACTGTTGCATTGATCGAGGTGTGAAGATAGATTGAAATCAGTCTTCAAGTGGGAGATTGTTGGAGATTGTTATAAAGCTCCTTAATTTAAGGAGCAAAACAAGGAGTAAAACATAGAGCAAAACATGGAGCAAAACATGGATCTTAATTCAAGGAACCATTAATTTAAGGAGTAATTTAAGGAGTAATTCAAGGAGTGAATTTTCCTATAAATAGATGTGTAATTGTAATGAATTAATCATCTAAAGTGTTCATTCCAATTGAGAGAAAAGCTTAGAGAGAAAAGTTTTTGTGAGAGAAAATTGAGAGTAATTTTCTTAGGTGCAATTGGGTTGTGAGTTGTGAGTGTTGTAAACACTTTGTGTAATTTCTCATATTTCAGTAAAAAGATCTGCAGCAGGTCCGGAGACGTAAGCAAGATTGGCTGAACTCCGTTATCAAATTTGTGTGTTATTTTTATTCTTATTTTCTCATAAATCTAACTTATCGGATATTGGCGAAATTTCCCAACAATAACATTACCTTAAATTATAGCTATTGTATAATTTAGAATTTAGAATTAACTTAAGATAATATTGGCTTTATTAATTTTATATTATCTTAATAAAACTAATAAAGAAAATATATAAATATACTAATTAAATTTAACAAATTCAATATTTACATATATTTATGGTATAACAATAAATAGTCATATTTTTTTAACAAAAAAAATAAAAATAAAATAAGTGACCATATTCTTTTTACAATTAGTAATGCATATACATGTGAAATAGGCTTATAAATCTATAGACAAAGATTCCTCACAACTTAAAAATATTATTGCAATCATTGAAAGAATATTAATTAAGCTGGCTTCACATTAATAGTAATATGGTTTTTAGCTAACAAAATAATGATATTATAGGTAGAACTATATAAATGGTATCTGATTTTTTTTTTGTTCATTCTACACCTTATTTTCATTATTTTTTTAATTTTTACATATATAATTCAAAATTTGAAATAAACTAGAAATTAGAGTTGAACAATTAAATTAACCGTGGATGATTAACTATTCTTCTCATACGAGACACACGGTGTTTAAGTTAACCCAATTTAATCCACATTATTAATTTTATTTTGTTTTCTTATTTTTAAATGTGCAAACGAGATATAAATTGTTAAAAATATATTATAGTTGTTATATTAATTCCTATATTATTTGGCATGAAGTATAGGGAATTAAATTAAGTTTGGTGCCACTTTTTAGAATTTGTTTGTTGAAGAAATTAATTGTTCACAAAATTAAATGTGTGAAATTAGAAAATAAATGACCATATTTGGGTAGAATGTCCCACAATGTATAGTAAGAAAAGAAAAGGTGCATAGAATGAGAAAATATTTAGTAAAATTTGTATAGTTCAAGGAGTTACCTCCGTTACCCATAAATCTAGCTACAATGTATTATTATTGGGTAGCTATTAAATTTAATTTTTTTTCCAAATTAAATATTTATAGTTGAAGATAACTTGAAAAAAAAATGTGATGAATAAAACTTATAAATGCATATTTCAATCAATATATAATAACCTAATCATAGTTAATGGTTTGTATATTTCAAATATATATTTATCATAGTAGTTTATGTATTAAATCTTTAGAGGATAAAGGATAGGAAAAATATGTTATTTTTAACAACACTTTATAGGTAAGATTTAATTCAATTTTTTTAAAAATAAAATTATTATTTTTAAAAATATTTAACCTAGTAGTTGAAAACATAAATTCTTTAAAAATATAATTAAAAATTGTATGTGAAATAAGTTTCATTAATCATAATATGTTATATATCATATAATAAAGTTTTTTTAAATAAATAATTTAATCATTTTAAATTGTTTTAGGGCATATGACATGCTATAACTATTTTGAGTGCACTTTATGTATTTGTAGCCTTTCTTTATACCAAAATATGTAGCCAACTATTAGAAAATCAACAATATTCGTCTTTTAAGTCTGCTTAAAATCGAAGAAATGTGTTAAAAGTTATGGCATTATGGCATCTTTGTTTGAGTTATAACTGTTCATTTATCAGTGGTAGGTTAGAGATCGAAAAAGGCTGCTTAAAATCGTTGGAAGATCAAAGATGCCGTATATCACGTATCCACTTTTTCTTCTTCTTTACTGAAAAGAGACCTTTAGAGTTGGGCACTCTTATATGAGTTCGACTTTTTCTTCTTCTTTACTGAAAAGATACCTTTATAGTTGGTCACTTTTATATGAGTTATTGATGGTAATAAATAGAATTATTTTTAAATTATATGTAATTTATAATAATTAATTAAAAATTTAATTTATTTTAAAGCATGGATGTTTAGAGTTTTTTTTTGTTATATAGTATTAATAGGATATAAATAATTAATGAAATATTTAATTTATTTTAAAGCGTGTATAAAGTATGAATGTTTAGAGTTTTTTATTATAATAACAGGTAAATGATATTGAATGTTTAATTAAAATATAAGTTTTTTTTTTTTAGTTTGAGTAATTCTACATGCATCACATTGTTGTGAAATAATAATTGACGTTGACAAATTCTTATTAATTAAGTAATTGGTTTAATGTTTTCTTAACTTATAATAAAGTCTCACAATAGATATTTTGTATTAGCTTAATACAAAAGTACTTTTTGTTTGTGTTTAAATAATCTGTTAGGAGAAAGAGAAACCTTTATACAAATCAAAATTTGCTTTTCTGTCGTCCATTATGTCATCACCATATTTCATTGAAATGGTGGTTGTTATATGAATTAATTAAGTTGTTGTAACATTTCGAGTTAATATTGAATAAAATGCTAAAATTAAAAGGTAAATATTTAAATAATTGTGAGATTAATTTTATTATAGTATATGTGTAATAATGTATTAAATAATTTTTTTTAAATCAAATTCATACTTTTTAAAAATGGATAAATCGATTCAATTTAAGATTAAATTTAATTTATGTTTTTCTTATAGGTTATTGATCTTTAATATAAGTTATAAAATTTAAAAAATAACATAGTCAGATCGATTAAATGTTTTTATTTTATATGATAAAAAAAAATCAAAACCAACTTATTTTTATTATAAATATATTTCAATTTTATTATATTTATACGTATTAATTAAGATATTTATTATTTTTAATAAATTATATTTTTTAAATTTAACCAAATAAACATCTTGTCATATAAAACATATTTTAACAAATTTTTCTTAATACCTATAAGTAAGGTTTATACATTCTAATCATTTTGATAATTTTTATTATCATATTTTACTTCATATTATATTTGAAATATGAAGTATATTTTAAAGTTTTTTAAACAACTTACCATCAAATCAATTTTATAGACAAGTTTGAAAGTTATTTTTTGAAACTTTATAAATCTTAATTATCAAGATAAAATTAAAGTTAGTGACCACAATTTTTCTTATAAAGTTATAATAAGGCATATAAAATAATTTGCCGAGGCAATCCTAGTCAAGGTAGTTCCTAGCCGTGTAAATCTAAAGCATGCACTTGTGCTAATGGGCTAAAAATATGTGTGGTTCACTTATCTGTTAAAGAATGGCTCGTCAGCCCATATAAAAGTTCATCGAGAAACACAGAAATTAAAGTATTGCACAATATAATGAAAAACTTTCTTTTATCTCTTCCAACAAAAGAAATTTTTACATGACATATTTTTTTATGGCTAATATTACATGACATTTGGTTATCTCTTTTATAAAAATTATATCAAACTTTTTTTCATCAACAAATTTATAGTTAAATAACATATAATTTATTTGAACATATAAAAGATTTGAATTTGAATTTGAATTAATTCGTAAATATCGTATTTTTTTTAGGTTAAACAATATTTAATATGATTTAAATATATGATTTAAAACGATTTATGATTAAGAGTTATTGATCCAATTATTAGATAAATCATAATAAATAATAATAATTCAATAAAATAATACGAGATAAAATAAAAAATATTACAAAATTTGAGGAAACTCCACTCCATTTGGTCAAAAGAAAAAAAGAAATTCACATCAAGCTGAATATTCATAAGTCCACTGTCCACCAAGTTCTTTATTAAGTTTGAGAAAGTGTACCACTTCCTCAACAATAATGACACTTTCACCCACTCACTTGTGCAAAGTGAACTAGTTTGATCCTAAAGACTAGTCAAATCATCAGCCAAATCCCATTATGCCGTATAAATTGTGGTGTTTTTGTTTAATAAAATAATATTATTAAAAAAATTATAATAATATTAAATATTTTTTTAAGCTTGATTCGAACATATCATTTTAAATAAAATACTGTAAATATTAACATAAAACAACAAAATGAATTACACGGTAATAATAAATCAAGATGATTAATAAGAGTTGAATGAACTCTTGCACCTAAGTCAGTGTGACCTGCTTTAGTAAATGTGTGCAACATGAAAAATAAACACGTAATTCCCTGTAATTGAACCGACCCCAAGCTAGTAGTAATTCCAATTAGTTTCAAAAGGAGAGGCTAATATTTTTTTATTATTAAAAAAAATTAGCTCTTGATATCTAAGTAACGTGTTGAACTCAGATGTATATTTCTTAAAAAGTTACTAATGAAATTATTTCAGGTGGTTTTAATAAAAAAATGAAAACCTTGTATGAAAATTAAAATTGAGCAGTGAGTAGAGAAGAGATGAGAGCAAAATACTGATCGTTGTATTGAATCATAGAAAAATTGAATTGTAAATGATATTTGAGTGTGTATTTATACAAGTAAAGAAATGCATAGTAAAACTATACACTTTCATACACTGAAACATTGCTTTACAACAACCTAAACAAATATGTAACAAACGAATTAATGTTGTCCACATCAGCTCTTCCACTCTTTAGTGCAGTCCCATTTCTAGCTTTGACTTGGCTGAACAGTTTGACAAACACTAGCATTCAAATTCAATGGCTGAATTATAACACTGAATTTGCTTCTAAATATACAAAATTGAGAAGCAAGTAAGGACTAGTGAAGAAGTAAACTGGTTGTTAAATGGATGAAATATGATTGATAAGAAACTACTTGTTTAAGACTTATTCGCTAACAAAATGAATGTTAAGTTTAACATGTTTGATTTTTGAAGGAAGGTGAAGATTTTGTAGTCAAGGACATTATACTTAAATTGTTACACCACACAACAGACAGATTAGGCAAAGGCATATGTAGAACATGTAACAAGGACTTAACCTAAGCAACCTATGAAGTGGCATTAGCTGAGGAACAGTACTCAACCTTTGTGCTAGGCCTAGACATAGAAGTTTGTGTTTTAGAACACCAAGTGTTAGGATTAACACCCAAATATAGTACCACATGCACCTAAGGTTGATCTCCTGCAATCAAAATCAAACCCTCAATCTACATTAACAGAGCCTTACAATACAAGATGAAAAGAAGGTTTGAAAACCAATCCATGTGTTCCTTTCATATAGCGCATAATGTGTTTCATAGCAAGTCAATGACTAGGTCAACTCATGAATTGAGAAACTTTTTTAATAGCAAATGTAAGATTAGGTCTAGTGATCGATAATCACATACTAAAGAGTACTAACAATGTTTCTATAAAACGTGGGATTATCAAACATCTCACTATTAGTAGCAAACAAGGTGGTGTAAGCTTGCATTGGAGTGCCAATAAGCTTGGTTTCATCCATTTTGAACTTATATAATAGCTCTCTGATATACTTTGTTTGTGTAAGCATGAGATCTCCATTTTCTAGAGAATTAACCTCAATACCTAGAAAATAGCTTAGCTAACCAAGATACTTTAGAGAAAATTTAGTATTCAGAGTGCCAATAATATGTTTACAGTTGCCTCACAATTACTCGAGGAGCTTGCCTGAAACCATATATAACCTTATTCAACTTACGAACATAATGATGGAATTTTGGATCCTTAAAGCCTTTGACTTGAGTCATATATACCTTATTTTGAAGATTATCATTTAAAAAATGCATTATTTATGTAAAGTTGATGCATTTTGCATCCACAGGAGAAAGTTAAAGTGATAACAATTTGAATGGTTATTTTTTTAACAACTTAAGTGAAGGTATTTGAAAAATCAGAGCCATACTTTTGAGACAAACCTTTGACAATTATATCGATGAGATTCAAACTTGTATTAATGATGGTGTGGAGAGTCATACCACTTGGATTAATTATATAATAAACTAATCTTTTAAATAACAAACAGTACCTTAAAATAGTGACAAGTATACCTTTTGTATATTTTTTTAATACAATAATTTAATAAAAATATTAAAGTAATATGAAGTGAAAACAATTGGAGTTACAAGTAGGAGATGAAGTTTGATCGCCGACACTAAGATCTGAAGAAGGTGGGAGAGAGGTATCAAGATATGTAAGGCATATGTGAGTGAGAGATGGAAGGAATTGTGACTTGTTATCCAAGATTTCTTCTTATTTATCCTTCCAGTAGGAATTTTTTAATTCTAAAAACCCCGTTTATTTCCAAAGACATTCTTATTAACAGGTGGAGGAACTAGGATCCATGTATTATTCCTAACAAGAACAACAAAATCCAATGCATTAATTGTCAAAATATATTTTTTTATTCTAACATTTCCTGTACAAGAGTGATGTATTTGTATACTAAGAAACAGAAAGAAAAAAACCTTAAAAATTGTTGTCTATCACTAAACATTATTGTCTACCACACCACTGCATTGTTGTCTGTCATACTGCTAACACATGCCAACACTCCCCCTCAAGATGGTGCATATATGTCTCTTATGCCCAACTTGTCAAGTGAGTTGTAAAAGTTCATTGCAGACACAGATTTTGTGAGTATATCAGTCAATTGATCTTCTGATTTAACAAATGGAAGTTGAATAATGTTTTCTTCGAGATTCTGTTTGATGAAGTTCCGATCCACTTCAACGTGCTTCCTGCGATCATGTTGAACTAGATTGTGGGAGATGGAAATGACTACCTTGTTATCACAAAATAAGTTCATTTTAGAGTTAGGAGCAACACCAATCTCAGTTAGAAGTTTTTTCAACCAAAGAAGTTCACATATTCTCTTGACCATTCCTCGAAATTCAGCTTTAGCATTAGACAAGGCAACTACCTTTTGTTTCTTGCTCTTCCATGTAACAAGATTGCCCCCCACAAAAGTAAAGTACCCTGTAGTAGATTTCCTATCCTTGATATTCCCTACCCAGTCCGAATCTGTATATCCAATGACTTCTAATTGACCATTCTTTGAAAACATAAGTCCTTTCCCAAGGGAGGATTTTAAATAACGAAGTAGTCACATGAAGGCATCCATATGGTTTTCACTTGGGCAGTGCATGAACTAACTCACAACACTCATAACATAAGCAATATCAGGTCGAGTATGAGATAAATATATGAGTTTACCTACTAACAGTTGATATCTTTGTTTATCTACTGGTACTTGGTCCACGTATTCTCCAAGTTTATGATTTTGGACCATTGGAATATCGACAGGTTTACAATCTAGTAATCCTACCTCTGCTAGTAGGTCTAGAGTATATTTCCTTTGGGAAAGAAATATGCCTTGTTTTGATCTTTTTACCTTAATGCCTAAGAAGTATTTGAGCCCTCCTAAGTTCTTCATTTCAAACTCATTTGACAGTCGTTCTTGAAACCTAGAGATTTCTTCTTTATCATCCCCTGTAATGATCATGTTGTCTACATAGACTATAAGGGCTATTATTTCTCCCCATCGATGTTTTAGGAAAAGAGTGTGGTCAGAGTTGTTTTGTTGAAACCCATATTTCCTCATTGTTGAACTCAACCTGCAAAACCATGCTCGAGGTGATTGTTTTAGTCCATACAATGATCATTGTAATCTACATGCAGTTTCTTTTCCTGATGTAACCGTATATCCTGGTGGGATATCCATGTAAATCTCTTCTTCAAGATCACCATGAAAGAAGGCATTGTTTAGGTCAATTTGGTGCAATGGCCAATCTAATTTTTTTACAAGAGATAACAAAACTCTAATAGTTTTTTATTTTAGCCACAAGTGAGAAGGTTTCCTGATAATCTATCCCATGTTTCTATGTATACTCTTTTGCTACTAGCCTCACCTTGTATCGATCAACTGACCCATATTCTTTATACTTAAATCCACTTGCATCCTACCATCTTCCTCTCTTGAGGCAACTTGATTGACACCCATATGTTATTCTTCTACAATGCCTCAAATTCTTCTTTTATAGCTTGAGCCCAGTTTGGATCAGATAAGGCTTCTTCAATGCTACTTGGAATTTGACATGAGGAAAGTGTTTATGCAAATGCCTTGATAGGTTCTGATAACCCTTGAGTAGATACATAATTGGCTATTGGATACTTGGATTTTCGTTCTTTTCTTTCTGGGGAGTATCGATTTGGAGGTTTGCCTCGATTTTTTTTGAAAGGTAGAACATAACCAATAGATGTATCTATAGCATTAGTTTGTAAAGGTGTGATAGGATAGCTTACCTCAGGAGTATTCTCAGTAGGAGGATCATTGGGTACTAGAGAGTGGATGGGTGCATCAACCACTGCATCTTCTGGAGATTCAGTTACTACTTTAGATTCAGTTCTTAGAAGTTCAAGTTCGGGTCTAGGTATTGGTTCCTCCATATTGTTGGCATGATCAAAGTATACTGGATTGTTACTAGTGTCTAACATTTCAACATCAAGCCAATTTCGTTTTTCACCATAACTCTCCCTCTGAAGAGGGTAATTGGATACTGGTGATGGGACAAACCATTCAGATTCTAGGAAAGTGACATCCATGGTAATATAGGTTCTTTTAGTAATCGGATCGTAGCATCGGTAGCCCTTTTTTTGTACGCCATATCCCAAGAATACACATCGAACAACACATGGATGCAACTTAGTTCATTGATTTTTATGGAGGTGGACAAAAACAACACATCCAAAAAATCAGGGTGGAAGCATCAAAATAGTAGGTAGGGGAACATGATTAGATAACACCTTTAATGGAGTTTGAAATTGTAAGGTTTTGTGGACATACCATTCAGTAGATACACAGATGTAGTAACAGTATCACTCTAGTATCTACTAGGCATATGTGCACTGATTAGTAAGGTCCAGGCAGTTTCCAAAATATGCATATTCTTCCTCTCTATAGTCACATTCTGTTATGGGGTTTGTGAACACGGGATTTCATTGAGAATACCATGGTCTTCCAAGTATGTCCTAAATTGTTGATTAATATATTCTCCCTCATTATCAAACCTAAGGATCTTAATTTTTTCAAAAAAGTGTGTCTGAATCATGTTGTGAAACAAGTGAAATGTAGAAAATACTTCATCTTTATGTTTAAGAAGATAAAGTCATGTCATTCGTGTACAATCATCAATAAAAATTACAAACCAATGATGACCCGATGACGTAGTGACCGGGGAAGGTCCCCAAATATCAGAATATATTAAAGCAAACATACTCATACTTTTATGCATGCTCATAGAATAAGACGCCCTATGACTTTTTGATAAGATACAAATATCACATTTGAAATCTAAGTGTCTGACATTTGAAAATAGACTAGGTAGTAAGTGCCTTAAATACCCAAATTATGGATCCCCAAATCGACGATGACATAACCAAATTTTCCGCTCCTTGTTACTAACCATGTGTTGCATGTGATTGGCTCTTCCTGAACTGAGGTCACCCACATAGTATAACCCTCCTTTCTTAGTACCATGTCTAATGATATCCTTGGTGAGAATATCTTGTAGAAGACAAAAGGTAGAATACATCAATACTACACAGTTAAGATCTGAAGTGACTTGACTTACATACAGTAGTCTGTTTGAAAGAAAAGGATACAAGTAATGTATTAGATAATGATAATGAAGGAGATAAAGTCACTGTTCCAGCCTCTGTAACTGGATAAGTGACCCCATTGGCATTGACCACACAACTCTGTCTTGGCTGGGTTGTATTAGAGAGATCTTTTGGGTCAAATGGCATATGATCTGTAGCTCCAAAGTCGAGAATCCAATCCTCATTATCACTATAAGTAGAGATGTGAAATGCTTTACTTGAAATACCTAGATCCTGGAAAGATTCGGTCTGAGGAATAAGGGATAGTGATGTAGTATTGGTAGCCATATCGGCTCTCCTAGTGGTTTCCTATTTCTTCCGTGCTTGAAGATCATTCCACCACTTTGGATACCCATGTAGTTTGAAGTAGTTTTCATGGGTGTGTTTGGAGTTTCTGCAATGGCCACATTTCATGTCAATAGAAGGTGGATTTCTTGCTACCCAAAAAAGGAGTTCCTGGTTTTGGTGGCATCGGATTATGGTGTCCTTTGATCCCTTTGAAAGCCATAACTACTCCAGGAGTCGTATCTGCACCTATGATCATCACGGTCTGCCTGACCTCTTCCCTACGGATGAATCCATAAGCTTGTTCCACCGTAGGGAATGGTTTGATTTAAAGCACATCACTTCAAGCTTTATCTAGTCTATCATCAAGTCCATCGAGGAAGGTATACACTCGATCTTCCTGTATGATGGAGTTGTATTTTTGTATGTCAGTCGCACACTCTATTGGGTTAGGATGATAGAAATCAATTTCTCTCCATAACCCTTAAAGGTCATAGTAGTATTTTTCAATGGATCCACCCGCCTACTTCATACGAGTAACTTGGCGGTGGAGATCATACATTTGACATATGTCTATCCCATCATAGTAGGTTGTAGTAGCAGAATCCTAAACCTATTTCGTAGTTGGGAATTGGATAAAATTTGAATTCAAGGAAGGATCCATCGAATTGATCAACCATCCCTTGACAATGGAATTTTCAGTGCACCATCTCCTGAATGAGGGGTCAATTTCAGCAGGTTGAGGAAAATCCCCATTAATATATCCCAGTTTGTCTTTGCTAAAGATATACATCTCTACCACCTGGGACCATAAGGTATAGTTGGATACTCCCAACTTGATTCTAATGAGAGTAGTTGATGCTTCAGTTAGCGAAGGTTGTGAGGTGGTTTAAGCTCTAGTTAGAACTTCAGTCATTTTTGTAGTCAACTCGTTCAATATGGAATCGGTGGTTAAATCTCTAGATTCTACCATGAAATCTATCAATTCTGTTTTTTTCCTTTTTTTCCCGTACACTAGCCAAATATATATAGAATATTCAGAACTGTAACCCTAATTCATTTTCTCAATTCACACAGCCCTCCTATGGAGCAGCGCTTTTTCTTCTGCTACGTTCCAACTTTCTTCGAGCTAGAAAAAACAGTATGGTTTTCCCATGATGGCAACTAGACTGGTACGTAGAGAGATTTTGATGGCCACAATGAGTAAGCGACGTTGGGAAACTACGACGACTCCAACAAGTAGATAGACCTGAAACGTAGGGAAATTATGATGGCTCCAATGAGCAGCTAGATCAGTATGGCTCTAACGCCTATGACATCAAGCACCATCCAGCCAAAATAAGTGACATAACCATACGCACAGAGACAAAAACCACAAATTTTTTTTACTGAGGAGACAAACAGAGTAAACCAGATAGTAGGAGGCAACCAAAGTAAGCTAGATCAACCACCCATAATTCCAGTAAAACAACTGATAAGCCAAACCCAACTATTTTCATAGAAATGAAGATCGAAGATATGAAAGTTTAAGACTCCAAAGCATAAAAAATAGCATTGTAGAAAAACCTTCGTTTATTGTGGACCTTTCGATCATGATGAAGAGACACAAAGGAAGATGTAGAACTAACAGAGGTCTTTAACGGTTTATTTTCTTGAGCTCAACTAATCTCTGGGTTCAACAGAAAATGGTCTTTGTTTTAGATTCAGACTACAAGAATCCAAATTGGAAACTCAAAGTCTAGGGTCTCTATTATTTGCAGAGGTTTTTATGGTTGGTATAGAAAAAATAGAATGGGAAAGATTTGTATCCTAGTAGCCATACCAACACACCAAATTAAATCAGTGTCTAGGAGAACAGAAAATAGTGTAACAAGTAGCAGCGTAGCATTTTCATTTCTTTAAGCCATCCATAAAAGCTTTGATACCATGTCAAAATATATTTTTCTATTCTAATATTTCCTGTACAAGAGTGATGTATTTGTATACTAAGAAACGTAAAGAAAAAAAACCCTAAATATTGTTGTCTGCCACTAAACATTATTGTCTACCACACTGCTACATTGTTGTCTACCACTAAACATTATTGTCTACCACACTGCTACATTGTTGTCTGCCATACTATTAACACACACAAACATTAATGTCTTCCACTTTGGATAAGACAATGCTTGTTTTATAGTGATAGGTTCATGCAAAGACAAATCAATAACAAATGAAACAAAGGCTATTGGTTTGAAAATACCAACCTTAGATCTGATGGTCATGAAATGAGAGTTAACAAGAACAATGTACTTGCTCTTAGAAGGTGTTTGAGATGGCTCTTAAGATGGTTCTTCAGGAAAAATAGAAACTGGTGAAGTAGAAGACTGAGTGTGCATGAAATATTGAGGAATAGAAAAGATAGAATTTTAAGCATCAGAGAGTAATGGATAAGATTGAAGAATTAAAGATGATGACAAAGTAGAAAGATAGAAATTATTAAGTGAATGAGAAATTGAAGGCTAAAGAGATATATTGAAAGATGGGGAACTAGGAGATAAGGTAGGGATAGGTAACACAAGCGTCTTTAAGAAGGTGGGTATGACAAGGTAGGTAAAGTACTAGGATCATATTGTAAAGTTTCTACAAAAGCTAGCATAGTAGATACATGCTTTGACTGATGATACACATGTAAAATAGTGTTTGTATGTTTAGAGATTGAGGTGACATATCAAATAGCTTATGAGAAAAGGAAATTTATCTTCAATAAAAACATCCCTACTTATATACAATCGACCATCACTTTAAAGACACTTGTCTCCTGTATAACTTGGGTTGTATCTTAGAAAGTACAAGGAATAGATCTAGACTCTAATTTGTGACTAGACTCTAATTTGTGACATGTATGTTGTCTAAGACAAAGATAACAAAAGAATCCAAAGACCTTGAGCATTATATAATCAAGTTGAATTGAAAAAAGACACTCAAGGGGTCTTTTAGCATTTAGTGTAATAGTAGGCAATCTGTTAATGATATAAAAAAGGTTTCATCCCAATAGGTCATAAGAAGTAAAGCATGTGTGAAAATAGCTATACTAAGTTTAACTATTGATTGTCATGAATTGGGTGCAATGAATATGCAAGTATACATATTGTAACAAGTAATATAATAATAAGAAAAAATAATTTCCATGGAGATTGTGCTATTAGGAACTAATTTTTAAAATTAAAAAATAAAAATATTTTTTTTGTGTGTTTATATTTTAAGAAAGAAAAAGTGAAAGAACTAAAAATAAATAGCAATAATTAATTAACTTGGAATTGACATCTAAGAAGATATATGAGAAAATATTTAGGAATACTTAATCCCCCCATTTTATAAATATATAAATAACTAAAACTATCCCATTATAATTATCAACCAATTACATGATCAATTGAATCTAACCTGACATGTATTCCTTTCTCAAGTAAACTACACACCATTTAGTAATTAACCTAATCGTACTCTCAAATCAATTAAATTGCATACTACTCATTAAGTTCATCAATTATAGATTACATATATAAGAATCATACATCTTTACCTAGAAACTATGTATATTATTTAATCAAGATAAACAATTAAATAATTCTCTCAAATCTATTCAATTATCTCTATATATCAATTATTTTCCATACAATTAATAACATAAAAGTTAGATTAAATATGATTAAATTGTAATAATAATTGAGGTAAAATATTATATCATCAAATGTTAAAAATTGGGTTCATAAGATCTCTAGATTAATAAATTAGCTAGACATAATTTTGTTCATAAAACTCATATTTTTCATAAAGAACGATATAAAAATTGATAAATAAATGAGAAGAAGAAGAAATACAATCAATCTCTTGAATTATAACCTCAATCTCCTCTTGAATCTCTAAAAAATTGTATCTTTTTTAAAATTTTATGTATTTTTCTCTCTTCTTGGTTCACAAAACTGATAAACATTTG
This sequence comes from Hippophae tibetana, assembly GCA_037013495.1. NCBI lineage: Eukaryota > Viridiplantae > Streptophyta > Magnoliopsida > Rosales > Elaeagnaceae > Hippophae > Hippophae tibetana. The sequence goes on along the minus strand of CM072812.1, from coordinate 77,821,861 downwards.
TTAATTTTTGGCTCATTAGGGTTTATGAGGAAATTAGTGGTTAAATTAAGCTTAGATGGAATTTGAACCGTCATATCAGCTTCAAATCAATGATAGAGATGAAAAAAAGGAAAATTAATAACACTACTCAATAGAAATGAAACATGTGGCACAAAGGATTTATTGGGTGAATCAATGCACGATACGTGGCATAGTTGGACTAGTCGTGGTCAACGTGGTTGAGTCAACACCACATGGCATGATGTGATTTGTGTTCAGGGCTTGCATGGTGTGCCGATAGAAAGAATGGATGAATTAGGTGACGACGCATGACACGCTCGATGATTGTGTGGTGAAAATTGGAATGAACATTGTGTTAACATGTGGCATAATGTTGCTTCACACGGTACACACGACATTGCATGATTGGGCCTCTCCACTTGATTGACATCCATGTGGTATGCCTGATCATCTCCCCTACTTAGGTGGTTTCCATACGATATCTTCTGATTGATCTTGCATAAAAAAATCATTAAAAATCCAAAACATTAATAAAAATTCTCAAAGATTATATTTTCACTCACTAGAAAATTTATATATTAATATTTTTAACCCTAAAAATACTACTTATTGAATAAAATGAGTAAATACTAAGTAGAAAAGTGTACCAATGACTCTACTTTCATAGAGTCCTCACACCCCTAAACTTATGTCTTTGCTTGTTCTCAAGTAAAGTCAAGCCTAACTAAATAAAATGACATGAGTAGTATATTCATAAATATATATCAATTAATACATGCATATTTAGCAAAACTTATCCTTCTTAAGGATTGTACAATTATGTGACAAGAAGGTTCACATATTCACATATCAACATTTTTGACGAAATTATTTGTGTGTATGTGTGTTGCACATGATATCATCCAATAAACTCATGAAATCAACCTATAGGATAGGAGCATGCTAATCAATTCAATCTTAGAAAAAGTCTCATAAGTCTACTTTTTACATCCATTTTCACTAATATAAATATGCACTTACCTAAAGATCAACAAGGTTTTTCATGCTTGTAATGTAAGGCTTAGATAGGGGTTGATAAATGAATACATTTGGCTCTTTCCACACCTTAGCTTTATTTTTGTTTATTATGTACTTTAAAACTACAATTAAGCTTTTACATGACATTTTAATGCACCATATATTATCATTCTTTTCATATTATTTTATTCCACAATTATTCCACATATTTTTTTATAACTTCATAGTACCCCTAAACTTATTTTCAATCTTTTTTTCTTTAGGGGGATAATTGTGTTTTGAGTTTTTCCTTTTTTTTAGTGTATTACATTTTAGCTTGCTCTATAGTATTATACGTGATTGCATTTTTTTTCTTACAAGCTAACGTTGCAAGGGTGAAGGTAAGGTTTATTGGTTAGGCACAAAATGTGGCTTAAAGATATGAAAGGGTCTTTCTTAGGCTCAAATAGATGACTACAGATATTAACAATGGTTAGCATGAAATACTCAATCGATCCACATAAGGCTTAAATCATTTCTCTTGCTAATTACTATATAAGATTTTGTCTCAAGAGATGATCAAATAGATTTTAAAAAATGGTAGATCTCATCAACTCGCACAACTCATAGCAAAGTTTCTCTCAATAAAAGGACTAAAATCAATCCTGAATATGTGTCAAAAATATTTGAATCAATTAAATCAAAACTAGTAAGCATATCACATGATCAATATAAGTATCTGAATCTGTATGTTACACTCCTTATCATAGTCATGAAAATCAATTTTTATCATTAAGTTCATATGTTTCATATCAGCATGCATGCATTTAGTTTTCATATATTTACCAATATTGCCCAAATTATTGTTAAAAACATCCTAAAAGTAAAAACAAATATTCCTAAAAATTGAAAATTTATACTAAATACTAAAGTAGAGAATGAAGTTCCCTCCACAAACTTAAATTGCACATTATCCCCAATGTGCACATATAAATACGAAAAAGAAAAAGGAAAGAAACTCCCATAGTCCTGGCATACCACATCTATTGTTGAAATTGCTCAACCTTGTTGTGTCGTTGCTCTCCATATTTATTCACCTATAAAAAAACAATAAAAATATAAGTAAAATAACTTTGAGTTGCATCCGAACTAGTGTCACATTTAACATCCTTGACTAGATGGGCTTATCAAGTCTAAGGTACATCCCTTTATGTTCATTTACTATTGAGTTTGCTTGAAACCAGTTTGAATCTAGATTTGTTAAAAAATACTTTATGTTTTTATTTAAAATATGGTTCTTAATTCTCTTATCATGCCATATTTTTGTTTTCTTTTTACACCTTTTAGCGTTCTTATAAGCACTTCACTATAGTTCATCAAATTTATGTATTTCCAGCATCTTTTTTACCTCTCTATTGGACTTTTCTGCTTGCCTACTTCATTGGAGGTGGTAGAGTAAAGGTGTGAGATCCAAACTTGTTGAATTCAATAGATGGTTTGGGCTTAGATCCTATTTCAAAATTCTCCAGAACAATATTAGGTATACACATGGGAAATGTATCTTTCAAATAGTTCACACAATCAACAATATCGAAGATAGATTCCATACTTTCAAAACTAAAATCAATTGAGTTGTTTCTTGGTGAGTTTACTTCATTGTTTATAGTATGATGTGTAATAATCTTAAGTTTGGGAAACTCAATAGATTCTTTTAAGTTATTATCTATCCTAAAGTATTCATTAGCATTATCAATATTAGGGGATTCAGATGCTTTAAATGTCACTTGTCATTTTACACTCTCATTATAAGCTCTCCTTTTTTGTACATTAATGAGTGATTTTCCAATTGTTAAGAATGTATGATGAAGTATTATAGGAATATTATGGTGCTCTTCCATATCTAGTATAATGAAATTTGTCAAAAAGATGAACTTGTCTACTTTTACTAGCACATCTTCTACTATACCCCGTGGTCGTTTAATTGATATATTTGCCATTTGTAATTTACTAAAGTGGGTTTCATTTTACCAACTCCCAATCTCTTGAAAATTAATAATATCATAAGGTTAATGTTGGAACCCAAGTCACACCTTACCTTATCAAAATGTATGTTTCCAATAATGCAAGGAATATCAAACAAATCTTTCAGTTTTTGGGGTAGTTTTCTAGCAAGGATGACACTACAACGTTCAGTCAAAGTTATTGTCTCTTTATCTCAAAGCCTCATTTTCTTAGATAGGATGTCCTTTAGAAATTTGGCATAAGAAGGCATTTGTTCAAGTGCATATACAAATAGTATGTTTATGTGTAGCTTCTTAAAGACATCTAGAAATTTTGAAAACTATGTATCTGGCGTTTTCTTTTGCAGTCTTTGAGGGAAATGAATAGTGTGTTTGTAAGGGTTGCTCTTCTCTGGCTAAATTATTTCCTTTTCGGTTCTCTCTTTATCCACTAATTCCTCCCCATCCTTATTAATTTCGTATTTGTCCTCATCCTTTTGAGTCTCGTGTTCCTTCTCTAATGTTTTGCCACTCCTTAAGGCTATGGCATTGCAATTCTCTTTACCTTCTGTTCTTGGGTTTATAATTGTGACACTTGGAAGGTTACCTTAAGGCCTTTGACTTATGGCATAGGAAATTTTTCCCATATGGTTCTCTAAATTTTGAATTGAAGCTTCTTTAACGAAATTTTTTGTGTTTACTAACTGGATGAAGTCTTTTATCATCCCTATTAAAGCATATGTATTATCCTCAATATGTGGCTTCTTTTTTGGGCTTGTGATAGTTGTGGTTGTTGAAAACCAAGTGGTGAAAGTGATTGATGGTTGAATTTATTACCACCTTGATTGTTATTATTACTCTAAAATAAATTTGGATATTGTTTCCATCTTGAATTATATATGTTCAAGTATAGATTATTTTTTCGCTTCACATTACTTACATAGAATACTGCTTTCAGATTATTTGGAAAATTATCAAATAAATGAGCACCCTTATAAAAGACATAAGACACCTCTAAATCTTGGACTTGATTTATACTCACTGGTGAGTTTTGAACCTTCAAAATATTAACCAAAGATGTTACTTAAGATGTAAGTGTTGTGATATCTTTTACCTTGTGCACTCTGGCTACTCTTCGTGTGGCTGTCATACTGTTCGTTGACCATTGATAATTATTACTAGCCATTTTCTGAATTAACTCATAAGCTTGATTGTAAGATTTGGCTAATAGAGATCCATTAGTGGATGCATTAACAATCGTTCTTATTTGAGCATGGAGATCATTTTAAAAAGTCTCTATTTGGATCCAACGAGGGATACCATAGTGAGGAAATTTCCTTAGAAATTATTAAATCTTTCTCATTTTTCATATAAAGACTCTCCTTCATATTGTTGGTAGGAGGTAATGTCATCCCTAAGCCTGGAATTTTTTGTTGTTGGGAAATATTTCATCAAGAATTTCTCCAAACAATCATTCCAAGGTATGATGAAATTAGGTGGCAAAGAGTTTAGCCTAGCTCGAGTATGGTTTCACAAAGAGTACGAGAATAATTTAAGTTTAAACGCCTCTTTAGTCACATCACTAAATTTATATGAATCTTCAACTTTAATAAACAATATGAGATGTAGATAAGGATCCTCTGTTGGTAATACACTAAATTGTCCAACTGTTTATAACATTTGAAACATCATTGGCTTTAATTCAATTTGATCAACTTGAATGTTTAGATTTGTAATAATTGGATCCAACCCTTCTAACATAGGTAATGCATATTCATTCATAGTTATATCCCTATAATCTATTAATGAAATCTGATTGTTCAAATTTAGCTTATTATTATTTATTTCTAATAGATTAGCAATTATTTTTCACTTAAGTGACAACTTCTTGTATTCTTATTGATCTAAAAGTATGCTCAATTTTGAGATCTAAAGGAAAAATTTCTCTTATACGGACTTTGCTCATGCAATATGATGAGAATCATCGAGCTCTACAAATTCCAAGTGGACCAATCACAAGGTCTAGAAGGGCATAACTCAAAAATAAATTAAATGGACTGATTCAAGAGGTCATGCCTAACCAAGGGGACCTAAATTGGGAGTGCAAGGATTGTGACCTAGGATGGAAAGTAGGGCAAAATTGGAAAAAGAAAACTAGGAACATTGCTATGCCATTTGGACTTTTTGGGGCAGCTTCATTTTCAGCCCTTAGATGGAAACAAGGTTAAGATGTAATATTTTCATAGGATTCCTTTGTAGTCAGGTGCCACATTTTTCTCCATGTTTTCTGCTACCTTTTGTGCTTTTTGGCTATTTTTATTTTCAACCTTTGGATGAGATCAAGGGCTATGATGTAGTAAAGCTTAGAGTTTGTTTGTATCCTATTAAGAGCAGCTTAACTACTAGAAAATACAATTTGAATGAAGTTTGAATTTTTAGATCATTTGAGAGCTCATTCAAGCTCTTTGTTCCTCTTTAAGCAACTTATCAAGGGATTGGCAACCTTTATGGATTTTTTTAGCATCCAAGAATTTATGGTGAGTAATATCCATACTTGTTAGGGTGTCATTTATGCTAGACTTATCAAGGAAATAGCAGCTCCTTTTGGGGTCTTTTCCCCTCAGAAAATTGTGTGTAATATCCATTGATTTGTGTAGAAATCCTTTGCTATATAATCTGAAATTAGCTAGGTCCTAACCTCTTCGTTCATATCATTTGGTATCAGAGCTTTAGGTGATAATTTTTAGATTCCTATCCTTTATATTTGTTCTTGTTCTTGTGTTCTTGTGTTCTTGTTGTATTTTTGATACATAAAAAAATGAAAACATTATCATTGTGTTGTGTTCTTGTTGAAATTTATTCTCTAGACCCTAAAAATATTTCTCTTCTTTGTTTCCATGTTATTTTCTTCATTTTCCTTGCAAATTCTATTGTGTCCAAAAAGTTTCAGTAATAACCTTGCATATTCTGTAGTTTCTGAAAGTATTCTGAATTTTCCTTTCATATTCTCCATTTTCATTGAAAATTCTGCTATTTCTGAAACTATTATTCATTTTTCCTTGCTTATTTTGCAATATCTGATATTTTCTACAGTTTTTGGTTGTTTTCTAGTATTTTTGTGGTAGTTCTTGTAAAAATTCCATTTTCCCTTTGTGTCATAATTTATGTATCTTAAAAATTCCTTAAACTCATATTGAAAGTGTTGTATTGATTTACTCTTGAGTTATTACCATATTTGTTCCAAAAAAATAGAAAAAGAGTGGCCAGAATTTATTCAAAAAAAAAGACAAAAAAAAAGAGAGGCCAAATTGCATTTGCTAATTTCTAGTGATTATTAGAACTCATAGTTCCAAGAATTTTACCCTTTGATTATAAATCTCCCATTGTGAGTTTATTTCCTTTGGAGAAATTGTTGTTTTCCAATCGTGTTGATCTATTGATTTTCCTTGTGCTTACTTTGTGATTTAACAAGTGGGATACTGTGAACTACTTTTTTTGGGTGTTTGATAATTCTACAAATTGTTTGGAATTCTTGGATTTGGTTGCTTTGATTAGGAACTAAGAGGGTTTGAGCGATCAATCCGAGCGCTAAACACGTGAGGTATTGTGTGAATTTACATTAGTTCTATTTTATTATACTAACCTCTTATTGTGTAGAATTGCAAAAAAAAAAGTCTAACAGTGGTAGTCCTAAAGGAAGACCGGATATAGTGTTCATAATGAGGGCGCTGCAACAATCATTTGAGAGGATGAACAAGTTGATAGTCAATATGAATGAAAGATTGGAAAGGCAAGAAAATGCCTTAGCATCTTTACAACGAGAAACACCTTAACAGAATGTTAGGAGGTTTAATAGGCAAGCACTTGTAACAAAGCGGTCTTTGTGTTTTCAAGTCAAGGAGGAAGACATTGAACAACAAAGATATAATATCTTTGACACAAGGTGTCATGTAAGAAACAAGGTGTGTAGTGTTATCATAGACGGGGGAAGTTGCACCAATGTGGCTAGTACTACCTTAGTTGAGAAATTAGGGTTGTCTACATTCGAACACCCTAAGCCTTACAAGTTGCAATGACTAAATGATAGTGGGGAAGTGATGGTTTATAAGCAATTGTTAGTGAGCTTCTCCATTGGAAAGTACAAAGATGAAGTGATGCATGATGTGGTACCCATGCAAGCCGTGCACATGCTACTAGGTAGGCCTTGGCAATATGATCGGAGGGTTACACATGATGGATATAGAAACAAGTACTCATTTGTGAAGGATGGTAGAAACATCACACGTGTCCCCCTTTCAACCAAGCAAGTCTTTAAAGATCAAATGAAGATGGTTAGAAGAAAAGAAAAGAGTGAAAATGAAAAGGAGAGTGCGACTAAAGAAAATAAAGATAGAAAAGATATGAGTGAAAATTAAAAGAAGAGTGAGACTAAAGAAAAGAATGAGAGAAAAGAGAAGAGTGAAAATGAAAAGGAGAGTGAGACTAAAGAAAAGAATGAGAGTAAAGAAAAGATTGAAAGAAAAAAAGAGAGTGAACAAAATAAAATCCGTGGCAAAGAGAGTGATAAAAAGAAATTGAGAGAAAACTAGAAAGAAAAAGAAAGAGAGATTGAAAAATTTGAGACAAAAGAAGAGAGAAAAACAAATGTCTATGCAAAAGCGAGTGAAATTAAAAAAGCAATATTCATTAATTAGCCATTGATTGTACTTCTGTACAATGAGGCATTTTTTAATACTAAACAACTTGATGATGCTTTGCCTAGTTCAATTGTTTCTATCTTGCAAGAATTTGAGGTTGTCTTTCCCAAGAAAATTCCTAATGGATTACCTCTTATCTGAGGGATTGAACATCAAATTGATTTTATACATGGTGCTAACATTCCAAACTGACTATCTTGTAGGAGTAATCCTGAGGAGACGAAGGAACTACAAACACAGGTTAGTGAGTTGATGGAAAATGGATACGTGAGAGAATGAATGTGTCCACTCGTTGTTCTAGTAATTTTGGTCCCTAAGAAGGATGGGACATGGACGATGTGTGTAGACTATCGAGTAATCAACAATATCATTGTAAATTATCGTCACTCTATTCCACACTTAGTTGATATGTTAAATGAGTTGCATGGCTCTTGTGTCTTTTCTAAATTTGATTTGAAAAGTGGATATCACCCAATTAGAATGAAAGAAGGTGATGAATGGAAAAATTCATTTAAGATAAAATATGGTTTATATGAGTGGTTAGTCATACCATTTGGTTTAACTAATGCTCCAAGTACTTTCACAAGATTAATGAACCATGTTTTGCATGCTTTTATTGGAAAATTTATAGTTGTCTATTTTTATCATTTTCTCATTTATAGCAAAAAATTAGAAGACCATTTGAAACATTTACAATCTGTTCTTGAAGTTCTTAGGAGAGAGAAACTATTTCCGAACCTAAAGAAGTGCACATTTTGCACCTATAAACTTGTGTTTATGGGTTTCATTGTGAGCGAAAAAGGAGTTCAGGTTGATGAAGAAACGATTTGAGCTATCCAAGAGTGGCCAAACCCAACAAGTTTAAGTAATGTTCAAAGTTTTCATGGACTTGCTTGCTTTTATCGGCGATTTTTGAAAGATTTTAGCATAGCAGCATCGATAACCGAAGTCATCAAAAAGAATGTTAGGTTCAAGTGAGGAGAAGAGGAATAAATTTCATTCCAACTACTTACGGAAAAATTGACTCGTGCTCCTTTATTATCTTTACCAAACTTTTCAAAAACTTTTGAAAAAGAGAAAGCAAGGCTCAACATTGAGAGAAGGATTGAAAAATATATCAAACAAGCCAACAAAGGACCTCATAGGATGATCTTTGAGCCTGGAGATTGGGTGTGGGTGCACATGAGAGAAGAGCATTTTATAGAACTAATAAAATCAAATTATCTATCATGGGGAGATGGTCCATTTCAAGCCATCTAAAGGATAAATGAAAATGCCTACAAGCTAGACTTTCATGGTAAGTATAATGTCAGCACCTCTTTTAATGTTTCTAATATTTCTCCTTTTGATTATATAGGTGACGATTCGAGGATGAATCCTCTTGAAGAGAGGGGGAATGGTGAGAATCATCGAGCTCTACAAATTTCAAGTGGACCAATCACAAGGTCTAGGAGGTCACAACTTGAAAAGGAATTAAATGAGCTCATTCAAGAGGTTATGCCTAACCAAGGGGACCTAAATTAGGAGTGCAAGGATTGGGACAATCCTAGGATGTAAATTAGGACAAATTGGAAAAAAGAAAACCAGACACATTGCTATATCATTTGGACTTTTTTAGGCATTTTCATTTTCATCCCTTAGATGGAAACAAAGGTTAAGATGTAATATTTTCATAGGATTCCTTTGTAGTCATCTACCCCATTTTTCTCCATGTTTTTTGCTACCTTTTGTGCTTTTTGGCTATTTTTATTTTCAACCCTTGGATGAGATCAATGGCTATGATGACCATTATGTTTTAATATTTTTAATCTCAAAAGTACTACTTATTGAATAAAATAAGTAAATATTAAGTAAAAAAGTGCACTATTGACTTATGCTTACATTCAGAAAGGCTATTTTGTTCATATGCATGAGAACATGAAGTACGATAAACAATACCATGTTGATTTAAGACAAATGTAAGAGCTTGAAAGTCACCACCCCAATAAGATTGGAGAGTTTATCTTGCAACTAGATTGGAGCTTAGTTGGAGCTTTAAATTGGAGAAATGCTTGAGTTACACCAGATTTATTTGTCAAAAAATAGAACCAAGTGTATTGTGTAAAAATATTAGTAACATGGGCATGCATAGTAGTTGTATCCATTGATAGATGATATTGATGAAACCCAAACATCTGAATGTATAATTTGTAAAGGTTGATTGACAACATGACTAGACAAAGAATAAGGAAATTTTTGATGTTTACTAAGCTGACAAGCTTGACAAACAAGTATTATATTAGAACTATGAGTACTAGAAAAAGATATATTAATGTGCCTTAGAGCCTTCTTGACAACTGGAAAAGAGGCATGATGAAATCTCTTATGTCAAAGAAGCAAATCAACTAATGAACCTAAATGCTATAGGATTATTATTGATAACACCCTTATTAGGCATCATAGGATTAGTAAAACCTCGACATAGGTTGAGATTGAATTCATAGAGCCTATCATTGATAGTTCTCTTGAGTAACACCTCTCTTGTGATTTAATCGTTGACATAACAAGAAAATGGTTGAAATTCAAAGAAAACCTTATTATCCTATGTAAATTTTGTGACACTAAGGAGATTTTTTTGCTATTTGAAGAACAAGAAGAATAGTATTGAGTTCTAATTTCCTATGAGTAGTATTGTTGGAAGAAAAAGGTTATAACCTATATGAGATAGAAAATGACTTACCATCACCAACAAGCAATTTATTTGACCCTCCAAAATTATATGAAATAGATAGATTTCTTGGATATGTTGTGATGTGATGTGTAGCACCTGAATAAGGATGCCATATAGGTGCATGTAATGGTGAAGGTGACACAATAGAGCATTGAGATTGAGGTATGTGTACACACGAATAGATAAAGCCAATATGCAAGCAACATACCAGGTGATATATATTGACAAAAATTTGAACCATAAATGAATGGATTAATAGGTGGAGTAGAAACATCATGCATTGGAAGATGAACATTAACAATAGGTACGAAAATCTCCAAGAATGTTGAGGTTGAGAAAATAAACTATTAGTCTGATGTGAAGAACTAGCGAAAGAACCACCAACCTAAGCACCAATATTACCATTCTGAATTTGAGTAGACATAAAATTCTTGTCAAATCTGAATCAATAATTTGTGACTAGATGCCATAAATTTCTATAGAATTGGTACTAAGGCCTATTTCTAGATGTCCATCCACCTCTATCTTTGACTAAGTTGTTAAAAGAGCCATAAAGTTGTAGTTGAGACTAAGCATTTTTCTACCCCAATAGTCATAGCATTCATTGCAATGCTTGCACTATCAAGATTCTTGCTAATAACGTTTTGATTTGTAACTTGAGAAGTTAAGATGAACCTGAATCTTTAACACCCAGGTTCATACTAAGCAAAGATGAAATAGAAGATGTTTTTCTCCTTTCTATTATACTCTAATGGCTTAGTGATAAATCCTTTATATCATCAACTATGAATTTCTTAGTAAGAAATTTCTTTGTGATTGTTGAGAACACATTATCAAAGTTCTCATAAAGTTTGTTTGCTAAGAACATACATTAGCTTTTCTTCTTCACTAAAACCACACCTAACAATAGCTAACTAATTAGACTGAGTCTTGACCTTTAGTACATAATTTGCTAAGGAGATAAAACCCTTCTTTATATTTTGCAACTCGTCCTTGAGATAAATATTTTTTGCACGAGACCTAGATGCAAAAACAATCAAGTATAAACCAAGTCTCTCTTGATGTATCAAGCCTTAAGGATTTCTTTAGCACATTGTCACTCATGTAAATCATGAGCCAACACCTAAGCATCTAGTATTGTTTTCTCTAGTTCTTATAACTCTAATCAATTTATCCATTCAATAACTCCTTTGGTACTTTTTCAATAACATAACTCTTTAATTTAAGGCTTCAAAGGATCTTAAAGATATGATGTTTTCAAATTGTAAAGTTATGATTATCAAGTTTGATCATTGCTACTACATTATGAAAAGAAAAAAAATTATATTATTTGTTTGAGCCACAACACATGCAATCATTGGTTGCGATATGTTCAGAATTGTTCTTGAATCGTCCATGACCAAGTAGAATTACAAATTCACACTAAGCTATAAAACTCTAATACCATATATGGAAATTAAAATTGAGCAGTTAAGAGTGTAGAAAAGAGAGAAAATACATATCATTGTATTCAATCATATAAAGACTAAATTGTACAAGATATTTGAGTGAGTATTTATAAAAGTAATAAAAATCGCAGTAAATCTATACACTTTCACACACTGTAACATAATTTCTTTACAACAACCTAAATAGATTTGTAACAAACTAACTAATGATGTCGATATCAGCTCTTCCACACCTTAGTTCAACCTCATTCTAGCTTGATTTGGCTAAACAACATAAGAAACACTAGCACAATCACTTGTGTATCATACTTATCATAGGTCTTTCTATATTAGATATAACCACTTGTGTATATAGTTTTTTATAGAGTTAGTTTGGGGTTATACTTCTCAACTACTAGTTTTATTTTATTATAGTGTAATAATTCCTTTGTATAAATAGATTGCATAGTTTAGTTTACATCTAATGTACATTTATTTTATCTCTACTCTTGTTAGTTCACTATGTTATCAAAGCACTAGTTCTAGGGCTTTCTCTCTTGTTTGTGATATGCCATGTACAACTTCCTATTGAGATTCATTAAACACTCCAGCCAATTCAAATAGAGATGTGCTCAGTACTCCAAATATAGCACAAAACCACTCATGATCTTCATTATCGCATGTTACTTCTACGATTAGGGTTTTAGAATAGTATTTTATTTGATAGCACTAAATTCAATTTCCTTGTCTATGAAATTAGATGACAATAATTCTTTCATGACATGAGCATATGGAAAATTGGATTGTTGCTTATGAACTCAAAGACTTGATCGATAATTCTCTGACTTGTATCTAGGTTTCTTGATTCTTCAAATTCAACTCCAGTCAAGATTTTCTAAGTTGAACTCCTATCAATTCCAAGCATAAGGGGTTGGTTTTTAGTATTATACAAGTGAGAAGTCAATTCATATCCCCAATAAGGATATTGCTTATGAATAATGGCTCTCTCTTAAGATTGTTTTTATTTTATTTTTAAATGTAATCTAGGGTTATGGATTTGAGGTAACAACTCCATTGGCTTTGTAAAGATAATATCTCAGTTTTTGATCATCCTACGCATGCAAAGATGGTTGCTCATCATTTATTTATTATTGGTGCATCTCTAACCATGACATGATTCTTTACTTGAAGGTAGGTCTTGGATTGGGTTTGTTGGATCATAAACTTGATCTATTATGGGAGCCCAATTCCACAAATTAAGCCTTCTACTTAGAATCTTCTAGGATGTGGTAATTGTGCATATGAATCATTTGGTAACTTAAAATATTATTAGAAGGATATAGAAGAATGAGATGTATGGTTATTATAATTTTGGATTTTATTTATTTATGTGATTTAAGATTGTTCTTAAGTAGTATAAATACCCTTCCCCATTTTAGTTTAAGCATCAAGAAAAATTAAGAATTTCTAAGTAAGTGAAGAAACAAATTCTAAATAAGAGTGAATTGTAGTATTTTGTATTTTGGGATAGTACTCTTGTAATATTTCTTTGAGTTTGAATAAAATTTATTTGTGTGAGTATTTTGTTTCCAATAGGGTTCTCTGCCATTTGTAAATGGCATTAATATGGTGAAATTATTTTTAGTCTAAGTCTCTTTCATAGTATAGTTGATCATTATGAGCGTATGGTTTAGAGACAACATCAATTTACTCAAGAATAAGCATTATACAATTGATTAGTAACATAGTAAAATTAAAATAATCATGATTTTTTCTTTCAATCAGAGAGAATAATCACCCCTTCACTAGCCAATGGATAAAATTAAGTCATATGATGTTTAAGCCAATAATCAGTATTCATGTACCTTGGTCATTCAAATAGTTGTGAATAAAAGAAGGTATGTTAGATAACACTAGAAAGAATATCAAAACTTCTAAGCAATATTTGGAAAAAAAAATAATCAAGTAAGAACATTATTCGGAGCATGCAGAACTTACATGCTATTATAATTTAAAGCACTATGAGTATTTTATTGGGTTACGTTCATATCCAATGCCATTAATATCTCTATACTTTCCAGGGTATGTGAAAAGTAGGGGTGTCAAATCATGTATTTGTGTTCGATTCGTATTATCATGTCGTCTTTTATCATTTCGTTCCCATGTGTTAGTTAATATATAAATAATTTACTTCAATTTTTTGTGTTATCAATATATTATAGTAAGAAACAATAAGACATTTAAGAACATAAAAAAATTGAAGTAAATTATTTATATATCGATCATGGAGAGCCATGAGAAAAATAACAAGATGTTGGTGATTATGGTAAGTTGCAAACATCTCAGCATCAATCTTGTTCATCCAAGTTGGTTTAGAGAGAGAAAGTTGATCCCAAATAGTATACATTTCAAAGAGAAATTGCTTAATGGTTTGATCAGCCCTTTGGCGTTTGGTACGAAGAATTGTTAGAAGTTGATATTGGTTGGCCAAATCTATTGTAGTGAACCGAGCCTCCAGAAATTCCCAAACTTCTTTGGCAATGTCAAAATGCCCAAATTCACCATGGATGGAAGGTAAGGTGGTTAATGGTTTGATTATCCCTTTGGCATTTGGTATGAAAAGTTGTTAGAAGTTGATATTGGTTGGCCAAATCTGTCATAGTGAAGCGAGCCTCAAGAAATTCCCAAACTTCTTTGGCAATGTCAAAATGCCAAAATTCACCATGGATGGAGGGTAAGGTGGTGTTATGGAACCAGGTAACAATTTGATGATGTTTACTCTCCTAATCTTCAAGGCGGTCAGCAAATAAGGAGTTGTTTCTATTGATTTCTTGGATGGGTATAGAGATATCACCAGTTATGAAATGCCATAGCTTGCATCCTTTCAAAAAAAATTCATTGCTTATGCCTAAGCTAGGTAGTTAGTATCATCAAAAGTGGTAGAGATTGGTTTTGGGACATCATTTCGATCCATTTTAATGAAATAATGGAGGAAATAAAAATAAAATATATAGAAACATTATAAAGGAGTGTATATAGGTCACAAATATCCTTAAAAATTAAAAGAGGAGTCGAAAACAAGCTTGGAACTGGTTTGTGAAGAGATGAGCAAATATTTGGGTGAACCAGGTTTGAGGTGAGCCAAGTTGGAGTGAACCGGGTTAAGGTGAGCCAAGTTGGAGTGAGCCGAGTTGAGGTGAGCCATATTAGAGTGAGCCATATTGAAATGAACTAGGTTGAGGTGAGTCGGGTTGGGGTGAGTATTGTCTCTTTTGGAAAACATAAAATCGTGCAAGTATACACAGTCACAAGTAATAAATTTTGATTAGTAAAGTATCGTTCCCACAGAGATTTGTTATTATAGTTTGTTAAGTACTAACATTGTTTCACTCTGATTTTATACAAAACAATCGTTAATTGGAACAAATTAACTAAAGAGTTTTATAACAAAATAAAAGAATTCTAGGATTATAGATTTTCACCAAATTAATCAACTCAAATCATATTATTTTCTCTTGATTTATATTTTTTTAGTAAATTGAATTTGTCAACCAAGAACTTCTAATTTTATCCATACATCTCTTCTGAGCTCTGTATAAATGCAACTCGTTAAATTAATTCACTATATTCCTATGAGAATTAAATTTACCAAGATTCATTATGTTCTAAGTTCTTAAATGGCCGCACATACGATAAAAGTATATTCTTATCCTTCATATATACATGTTATTCTATCCATGAGCAATATACACAAAAATGCCTCTTCCAAGTTTATTTAAGTGCCACAGATCATTTGATAAATTTTCCAATAATCAAAAGCATTAAGCACAAATAGAATAAATAAATTAAAAGTCTTATAAATATTTCAAAAATAATTAAATTCAAGCTTCATAAATTTAGATAAAATGCAACCCTATAAAAATTAAATTACTTCATAAATAAAAATAAAAATTACAGCAATTAAGGAATATAAGATGAAGAACAAAAGAAAATTAAAATATTTTAGAGCTTAAATTTTTGGCACACACAGAACACAACAAAAGCCAAAAATGGCTTCTACGTGTTCCACAGTCCAACCCCAAAATGAACTCAAAACAAAACTCTCCTTTCTGGCATTAAATACCCTATTTATAGCTCCAAAAATTGCATCAAAAAATATTAAGCTTGGGAGACATTTTTCTTTAATTACGTAGCCACGCGTACGAACATGAGGATATCGAAATTTTTATTTTAACATGCACGTGGAAGTCAAAAAAAGAGAGGGCGTTGTTTCTGATTTATTTTAATTCAACCCCGTGTACCACGTGTCAACATATGATTGGCTAAAAGAATTAATATAGACACATGGCAGCATTTCATTGGTGGAGGGAAATAGTTACATGTGATTGCATCGCATGAAATCATGGCACACGAGACACGTGGGTCCCACATAAATAGTTGAACCGTATGCGCTGGTTCTGTGCTTTTGTTTTACCCAATAAGTGGCATGTGTCCACTTCGAATTGGCTTTAGGAATATTTGAGACACGTGGCATTGTCTCATTTTTTGGATGGTTAGGGCGCACAAAGATTATAAAGACTGCGTCGCATGGGACCACTCTTTTTGGCAGATACGCAACAGACACGTGGGTCCCACCTTGCACGCCGGCATGTGTGGCAGGTGGGCCTCACTCAGCGCCGAGCAACGTGCACCTGAATACCTGTGTCCACTCTCTTTTGTCACGTCTGGACGCACACACCTCATCGTAGCCGTTCATTTCCTGATTGAACGGTTGGTAATTGCGTGAGTTACTTCCTTTTCCTGCGCAGAAAATAAATTTCCTTAATTATAGTTTAGCCCTCCAATTTAATTCAAATTAACTTTTAAACTTTCTTTAATTGCAATCAAGCCTTTTTCTAATTTAAATTCATTTTTACACTTTTATTAATTGCAACTAAGCACTTTTTCAATTTAAATTATATTTTTAGACATAAATTTGTAATTAAGTATTTTCTTGATTCAAATTCTTTGATTTTCTTAAAAATATATTCCATAACAAATAAAGGGTAAATATTAATTTATTCCATTAAAATTAACTAAAAATGTCAAGAACATAGCAATTATAATTAATAAAATAGATGAAAATAACTATATAAAATACAGTTATCAGTGAGCTGGGTTGGGGTGAGCCGGGTTGGTTGTGATAAAGAGAGGTGAAATTTTGATAGAAATTCTAAAGGTATATGAAAGGCTCTCATACCATGTGAAGAGTATAGAGAGATAAGAAGAAAGAATGATTTAGTGTTGTATTGGTATGATTTGGAATATACATAGAAAACCCTATTTATAGGGTTGTAATAAGTGTAGTACACGTGAAATAGTAAGTGTAGTACAAGTGAAATAGTAAGTGTAGTACAAGTGAAATAGTAAGTGTAGTACAAGTAAAATAGTGGAAGTGTAGTACAAGTGTAGTACAAGTGAAATAGTACAAGTGTAGTACAAGGCTCTCATACCATGTGAAGAGTATAGAGAGATAAGAAGAAAGAATGATTTAATGTTGTATTGGTATGATTTGGAATATACATAGAAAACCCTATTTATAGGGTTGTAATAAGTGTAGTACAAGTGAAATAGTAAGTGTATTATAAGTGAAATAGTGGAAGTGTAGTACAAATGTAGTATAAGTGAATTACAATATCAAATATAACTTAACATTAATAAAGAAGTGGATGAAAAAAAAATTCTCTTATCATGGGATCCAATGAGGAGAGGTTTTGGGTAGAGATCTTCTGGACAAACTAAAAAAAATGCTAAACTAGTGAATTTAGACGATGAGAATGATGCAATGGAATAGGATGAACTTTTAGATTTTTCATTTGGCCTAGTATGCAAACTTCTTTTCAAATAGGCCAGTACCTCTTAATGACATTATCAGCATTTTAAAGAGAATTGGAGTAAGATAAGGGCCATCCACTTAAAAGAACCAACACAAAAATTACATCTAGTAATCTTTAGCTCAAAAGAGGCGCGACATTGGGTGCTGGAACAAGAACCATGGAGATTGGATTGACATCTATTGGCTATGTGAGTATGTATACACTTGATATAGTTCCATCTGAGGCTACATTGGTTCAATTATATGATATGGCGGCTAAATGGATGACTGAATGGAAGGTTACTAAGCTAACAAGTACAAAGAAGGACTATAGATAAGTATATTCAAATGGTTTGAATGAAGGTATCAATTGATTTGGAACAACCATTAGTACCAGACATTTGGATGCGTAGAGAAAAACTTAATCCACTTTGAGTTGATATCTAGTATGAAAAAATGCCTTTCATATGCATTCACTATGGATGTATAGGACATCCTAATAAGGCTTGTACTATGAGAAACTATCAAAGGAGGGAACAATGATAACTGAACAATATGGCTTGTGGATAAAAGCTAAACTTAAGCTGAAAACACCTAGAGGAAGTGAAATGTTGGCATGTAGGTGGAGGACAAGATGGCTTAGGAATGAAGACTCCAAGCAAAGCGATGATGATGAATGAGAAGGATGGTAGTGGAGAACAATATGTGGAATTTATGGAAGGGAATGAAGTAGTGGAACACAAAACTACACCAGACATGGCTAGAAGAAATGGCAGGCTTATTGTAATTTCACATGTATTGGAACGAATTGCATATGATATGGCTAGTGGGACAGAAACCATCAAGGCCTAAGGAGAAATGGATCAACCCATACATTTTCCCATGCTCATTGAAGTTGCAACTATTGAGGAAATATGCTAGGCCTCTAAAATCAAAAAGGTTTGCGGGCTCTATTGAAAGGTAGTCCAACAACTACTATTTAGAATTTAAAACTTATTTCTTCTATGATAATTGAAGACAAACATGTGTTAGGAGCTACTATGAAATCTTGATTCAAGCAATGATGTGTTGTGCGTGGAAGCAATAAATAACGATATAAGAATATATCAAATCGGTAAAAGTAAACACAGAATTTATGTGGTTTGATAATTTACTACGTCCACGAGAGACAATAGATATTATAGAACTGAGTAGAAAATATACACAATACAGATATAGATTTCCTCACCAATAATATCTCTCAGGTGTTTCCCCAAACTTATAGAAAACTCTCACACTTATGGAATATTTTCTCTCTTTGAGTTTGTCTATGCTCTTTTTAATTTTCCCTAAGCCTTCTTTGATTTTTATAATTTTTCTTATTTTCTCAATGCATGAACTTCTCCATATTTATAGATGAAGCAAAGCTCCTTCTCCCTCTCGTACAATGAATAAGGGCAAGAATCAAGGTCAACAATTGAGAGAAATTAAGCCAAAAATTAGGTGCCTAATATAATTGACTGTAGAGCCAATTATTCAATAGGCTCCCTCCCATACTTGGTTTTTTTTTGCAAGAAACAAAAATGTCAAGCTCATAGAGGGAAAAATTAGAATCCAAATAGGTTTTCAAAGTTATTTTTCGGTTGATAAGGTGGGATGAAGTAGCGGTTGTCTTTCCTTTCTATAGGCTAATGAAATTCAAGTTACTATTTTATCATATTCACCAAGACATATTGATACAAGAGTGGAATTTCAGGAGAATAGGAACCCACAAGGTTGTAGTATACCTTACATACAACAATTTTGATGCACTAGAATTCGTGCAACAAAAATGCAATTAGAAGCATGCTAATGCTATAAGAGGATTTGAAAGCCAAAGGCCTAGGTATGATCCATATTCTAACATATATAATGCAACATGATGGGATCAATAATACCAAAACTATTCATATAGAAATTTAGTAGAGAATTTTAACATTAAACTAACTTTCCATTCCCAATGCCACAATCCACACCACCCTCTCAAGGTAAGTCTATTGATGGTTTAGTGTACTTTTTGGTTACTAATACTCTAAATTTTTAGTAGAAAACTTAAACTTTACAAAGGAACCTTGAGATTCAACTTGGCCAATTGGTCATAGTTTTGGAAAGACTAGAAGAACAAATAGTTAGCAGGCTCCCCTCTTAAACATTTATTAAGCCTATGGAGACTGCTAATGCGATTAATTTAGAGAGTGATAAGCAACTAGATAAGTTCCAAGGAATCCTTAAATATGATATATCCAAATAAGGAACTAGTGAGGCAAAAAAATACCATCACCTTTAAGAATCCTAGTGACATTAAAGGTATAAACGAATCTTCCTTTTCCACTAATGAGTTGACTTTCTCTTTTTCTAACAGATTCGATAATTCAAAGAAGCAGAATCATGAAAGGAAAATTTTGAAGACCTTCTCCAAGGTGCAAATCCATATGAAGATATTAAGTAGGTTCTTTGGTATGAAAATTACTTTAAAGAACTTTTTATTACCAAGTGCAAGCTTAAGGATATGAAAGAGAAGTATGTGGAGAATTTCTAGTGTGCTTAAATAAAATTACCACCAATATGCAAGGAAATGCTTAATGGAATGCTAGCTCAACGATTCGACATTAAATACTTCAAGATATTTGATGATGATTGATGAAAATAATTGGTAGTGTCGAGTTGAAGGCGTTAAGCCAAACACTTTGTGGTAGGAAATCCACCATAATTATTTTACATTCTCTTCTACTTTTGTTTCAAATGGGCACTAAAGTTTCCCCCTTTTTATTTAATAAAGGAAATGTTACATGTGTGGGATTCGAACTTGGGTCTATGGTGGTGAGGGTGGGGAATCATACCACTTAAACTACATGTTAATCTTGAATTTTTGTGGCCTAAGGTGAAACATTTATAATCTTTTTTTATTTATTTTTAAGTTACATATATGTATATGTTTTCATTGAGGATAATGTAAGAGTTAGGAATGAGTGAGTGTTAACATGTTTCTATATTTATGTTCTTTTGTTTTATTAGTTCATCAAGTTCTAGGATACATGTTTTAGTGCTAATATGCTATTGTTCTTTTTTTCATTTTTAGTACTTGTTTGTTGCATTCCTTAGGATAGTTGAAAATTATAGATGGGATTGAAAACAATCACATGTTTTCTCTTTATTTTCTAGCATCTATTATGAAATTAACTAAACAATGTTAGGTCAAAAAAGGATAATAGATGTTTGTAAGGTCTTGATATTATTCCTAAGTGAATGCTACTTTATAATAATTTTGCTCAAAATTTTCATGCATGATAACTAAGTTAGTGATAGAAAAATTTATGTTCTTGAACTTGTGTATGATATTATAAATCCCTTGGGACTCTACCTATGATTTAATGAATGTGATGAGGTTTCTAGAACTTTTCTTAAGATTTATCAAGAAAAATTCTAAATATATTCTAGAAAAAATATTAAGATAATAGGATTATACTCTTTAGCTAAATTGTCTACTCTTAGTGTTGTTGTCCTTTTAGAATCAACCCTTTTAGTGAACAAATTTGAGCTTACATGAGCCAATTGTTTGTACCATTTCACACCCTTTGAACCAAACAAATTAGTCATGCCCTATACTTCAAGAAAAAGTGGAGTTGTATAAAATGATAATAGATTATATGTGTAAGGATTATGAGTATTGGCTATTTTTGTGGATAAAATATTTATCTATAAATTTGTTTTTAAGCTTGCTATCAAGTCTATCAAGAAAAGCCAAACAAATGCTCGAGTTCCAGATAATTGTATTTCAAGTATATCTTTGATAACTACGACACATATGATTACATTTATGCATTTAATAGCACATGCTAATAAATCTAAAATTATTTTTAGTGCTAAAATATGGAATAAGATATGCTAAAAGATATTAGATATATACTCCAAAATAAGATATGCTAAAAGATATTAGATAAGATATACTTTAAATTATATTTGAAATTATTATCATAAAAGATAGCATAAAATCTATTTTTAAAATATATTAGATAAGATATACTCTAAATTATAATTGAAATCTTTAGCATAAAAGATAACATAAAATCTATTTTAAAAGATATTAGATAATATATACATTAAATTATAACTGAAATCTTTACCATAAAAGATAACATAAAATCTATTTTAAAAGAAATTCATTTTAAATGAGAGTTATCTTAATTAATGAGAATTACTAATCCTATTTAGTAATGGAAAATATATTTATCAATTACATAGGATTAAGGGTTTTAATTTTTTCTATAAATAAAACTTATTGCTCATTGTTTCAATTAACCACACAAGAATATTATTCTAATCTTCTTAATTTCTCTCTTGTTTTACAAATATAAGATCATAATTCTTTAGGCTTCTTTATTTGGTTAATCTATCAAATATTTGTGGTTATGTTTGTTTGATTAATAAGCCTAATTATTTTATGATATTTTGATAATATGTTCTTATGGCTTTTTCTTTATTTTTGTTCTTAAATTGTTAGATCAAATAATTGTTTTTGTCATATCATAATTATTTGATTTGTTTATTAATCTTTAAAGAAGCTATTTTTATTGAACTTGTATTTAATATTTTTGCTCTAGGATTTGCTAGTTGATTTAATTTAAATGACATATGTTTTGAATCATCTAGTTAGGATTATTCATTATTAAATCTGTACTAGAACACACACGGGTACTTGTGTTTTTTTGCTAACTATTTTATAGTTAATTCGGGAACGTATCTGATTGGTGGGAAGCTTATTGGAACGTTGGTATGGAAACTGTTCACACTAATATTGGAAACTATGAAAACAGAGTAGAGGCTCGTAAGTAAAGTACATTGGGGCAATATCCTAGGGAGGGTAGCATAAGACCAAGTTTGTACTTAAACATTTGATTTTCATAGTGAAAAGTTAGGTGGACTGGTGGTTTTCATCTTAGGTCATGGTTGTGGCCTAGGTTGTTTCCACCTAATAATATCGTGTGTTATTATTTTATTTCTGCACTTATTTTTACACACTATTGCATGCTTGAATGCTTTGTTTAGGTTATTAAATTATAAATTGATAAGAATTAAAAATAATCTATTCATCCCCCTCT
Source organism: Hippophae tibetana (assembly GCA_037013495.1). Lineage (NCBI taxonomy): Eukaryota > Viridiplantae > Streptophyta > Magnoliopsida > Rosales > Elaeagnaceae > Hippophae > Hippophae tibetana. The sequence goes on along the minus strand of CM072812.1, from coordinate 77,799,060 downwards.
AGGTTAATTAGGTCCATATCTTATAAACTTTCGATATGAAAATGCTAGAATAAGATTTAAGAGTATCAATTATGCTATAGTTGATTAAATGTTAAATATATACAAAACAACACATGTTACAATATGTGCCCCATAATAATTATAATAATTATAATAATAAGCGGAAAAGCTTACTAGAAATATCAAAAGGGTTTAATATTGAAAAAGAATGAAAAAAATAAAATAACAAAAATTAATAATGATACTTGGGTTTAAAATATAGTAATTTTATACTATTTTGTTAATATAATTAGTCTTAGAATATTGTTATTTATATGTCTCTTTCTTTTACTCTATTGCTTTTGAACTTTTTTTTTTTCATTTTCACCTTTTGAATTTAGAAAGTATCTTTAATGAGTGGAAATATAATTTTAAGGAAAAGCCTATAACACCTAAATCCACTCTAAAATATAGTAAGGCCTTATATGAAGAAATGATGTTATAAGCTTATTTAAGTTACACAATTTAATTATTAATAGTGGATGCTAAATAGACAAACATATTGAACATTATCATTATATGGTAGCTAGATTGGAAGAATGACTAATCTATAATTTCACTAATCATGTCATGAATCAAAAGTAATTTATCAAGTCCTAAATCAAATTCATAATTTAAAATCCTTCTTAAATTCTTAACTTTATGATGTAGATAGAAGGGCTGATTAGAAACTGAATTTTTCTTTATTAGAAACTAAATTTTTCTTTACTTTTTTTTGTACTGAAAATAAAAACTTTTGATGCCAAACTACCTGAGCTACATGTGATTATGCTGCGAATGCACATAGGTGGCCGTTAGGCCTCATCAACGCCTTGTGCACATGGGTTGAGCGAGTGTAAGGTGCTTAGCACACATGGGTAGCATGATGCCTAGCGCACATAGGTAGTATTTAGGTTCCTAGGCTACGTGCCTTCATGACTATGTATTGCCTTATGCACATGGAGGTGATTGTTTTCTCTCTTATTATTTTTGTTTCCTTTGCTTCACAGAGCTTGTTCTATGAGTTTCTTTGAGTTTAATCAATGAATTATTATTTTATTTCAATGCAATATAATTTATGTTCAAAGCACTAAGCGTGTTGCATCAGAATTGGTATTAGAGAAAAGGTTTGTGCTGTAATTTAGATGGAAAAATATGGTAACCAAACCATTGGCGATTTCAGTGATGACACAAGGAATCTATGGGCTGTAATAGCTGGCCTTGAAAGTAGATTCAAGCAAAAGATTGAAGAGGTGTCACGAGACCTTCAACAATCACCCCAGTAAACCACCAGTAAAATTCAACCTCAGTTGAGTGATATCCAAAAAAACCATTGACCTCTTGGCAAGGAAGTCCTTCGAGAAATAGAACACATGCCATTTAAGCAACTATCACACCCACCATTCAAATTTCCTCATAAGAATCCATTTCATCCAGATTTTGATGAATAATTTGCAACACCTCTAAGACTGAGCCCCATAAACTATAGATTTGATTTAGGGACCTTAGAATGGACGAGTAATAGATTCAACAATGAGAGAGCCAATTTTACTAATGAACACCATGAGAAGTAGAATTATAGACTCAACATTGATCTCCCTACATTTACTAGGCATTCTCATATAAAAAAGAGTTCTTAGACTGGCTAGCTATTGCCGAAAACTTCTTTCATTACATTAAGATACCCAAGGAGAATAAGGTTAAGCTAGTGGCTTACAAGCTCAAGGGCAACACCTTGCTTGGTGGGAGCATATGAAGAATGAAAAGAGGTTGAGAGGAAAGGCACCCATAAAATCTTAGGAAAGAATGAGAAACTGATTGTGCAACCATTTCTACCAGTTAATTATGAGCAGCTCCTTTACCAATAATATCACCAGTGCTAGTAAAGAAGAAAGAGTATCAAGGAATATATTGAGGAGTTCATGAGACTTGGCTTGTTATCCAACATATGAAAGTGAGAACCTCAGAAGGTTGCTAGGTATATGTAGGGTCTGAATTTCCCTATTAAAGAAAGGCTAGAATTGAGCCAAACCCTGTAAACTATCAACCAAGCCAACAATATGGCACTAAAGGTGGAAACCCAGTTAGCTAGACCCCAAAAAATGACACCATTTGGGTTTCACTTGAGTGACTCCTTCACTAGCAAAAACTCGGGGGGTTTCATGCCTAAACTCACCTTACCAGCCATAATAGAAATAGCCCCAACCCCAAGAACTTTTGTCCCTAAATAGGTAACCAGTAATCCAAACAATCCACCACATAAACCTAACTCTTGTGCCAAACCACCACCCATCAAATTTTTTAGGTGTTATCATCAAGGGCACAGAGGCATACAACTAACTTGATTAATGAATTTGAGCATTCAAATGATGAGTTTGATCCATTATCTCCCAAGGATATGGGAGAAGCATAGCCCACTGAAGGTGATGAAAGTGATAGGGCTATAAATTGCATAGTGCAGAACATGTTTCTATCCCCAAAATAGCCAGTTCCATCACAAAGACATGCCATTTTTAGAATAAGGTGCACAGTTCAATATAAGGTATGCGATGGCATTTTTGACAATGGTAGTACTGAAAATATTTTCTCAAAAGCACTAGAAAATTCCTTGGGACTGAGCACTAATCCCCACCCCATCCTTACAAAATAGGATGGATTAAGAAAAGAGAATGAGGTTAAGGTGTAAGAGGTGTGTATAGTACCATTTTCCATTGGAAAGTTTTACAAAGATGAAGTGCACTGTGATGTGTTTGAAATGGATGCTTGTCAAATAATTTTGGGGAAGCCCTGGCAGTATGATGTGGATTCCATCCACAAAGGCAGACCAAATATCATCATCTTCACTTGGAAAGGTATTAAGATTTCCCTACTTCCTGTAAAAGAAGGCCCCTGATGATGAGTCACAAGACCGACATTACAAATACTGATCTTGCGAAATACACTTTTTGTTTTTTAATTTTTAAAACTCTCGCAAGTTCATGAATGATTTTATAGAAAATGATAAGTATACTCCCAAGATTGATTTAAGGAAAAAATATAGGTGGTTTTAATTTATTATTCAAAATTTTAAAAAAAATTAAATCTTAAACATTCTATCACGATATTTTGGTTTGTTTGTTTTCTAATCTAATAACATAAAAAAACATAAACATAGATATAGATTCAATAAACAATCATGCAAATTTTATCATTCATAACAGTTGAGTATTTAAGGATATAATAATTAAGCTAATTATGCTTTCTCATATTATTTAGGTTATTAAATATATAAATTGATATGTGTTGATTTTCTTTTTTGGTATGAAAGTATCCTTAGGCGAGGCTCAAATTCTTTTGTTTAATAATAACTAATTAATATCCCTAGGTGAGCCTATTAATTAATTAAGTAATTGGACTTTATTCAAGATGTCCGAATTAAACCTAAGAATTTAACTATCCAAGTAATAACTTTCAAGTTTTAAAATCATTACTGAAAATATGTCGTTAATACATTTTCTAATAATAATTCTTATAAAAAAAGTTTTGAAATAAAGTTTCACTCTAACTACCGAGCGATTATACCAACAAATAAAAGAACACTACTCTAAATTAGATCAGATAATTAAACCTTAAAATCTAATTTTCAGATTTAATTTTGTAATGAAAAATAATTTATTTCTCTCTAACATCCATAATATAAAATCTTGAATAAAAACAAAATCAATTTATTTTATGGAAATTTTTTACCTATTTAATATTTCGCAAGCATAACATCGTTATAATTATATCATATTTACAAACAGTCAATCATGTTAAATTTAATCACAGAAAAATTAAATATAACATATAAGATTAAAACAAAAAATGATAACTGTAAAAAATCTATTAAAATAATACCTTAAAAGAATCTTTACAACAGTTTGATGTTAATTTTGTTGTTGAAAAACCTACAAACGAATTTTCATATATGCTTATTGAATAAACAAACTAAAAATCTATAAAAACATAGCTAGTTCTTCTCAAAAGAGAAGAACTTTAAAACAAAAAAATGAAAACTTTCTAGAGAGATAAAGTGCTTAAAAAATTGTGTGTTTTGATTATAGATGAGGAGAAGGCCAAACAAAAGAGGAAAATATTTCAAAATTTGAATTTGGACACGTTTGGACAAGTTGGAACGCGTATTGGGTGCAAAAATCTTGGCATATGAGCTATTGGCACATGAGGGTATGCGCTGGAGACGACGATGAGTATGCTAGTGTGCGCATAACACGATACATGCAGGATGTTGTGCGTATGACTCGACACAGATGATCTGGTATGTGTGAGACTCAGTAGGAATGGGTGGCTACGAGTAGGAATTGGCACGATGGGCAGTTGCGCACACGGGACTCCACACGGATGGGCTATTGGGCGCTAGATTTTGACCATTTTGACCGGTTTTGTCAAATATTTTCCATCTTTTTGACTTTTTCTTATTTTTTTCTCAATATATTTGTGATGTATTGCCTCAAGTATTTTTGTGTGTCTTTAAATTATTTTTGAACGAACCTTAATTGAGAAATATGATAAATTATAAAAATATAAATCTATTTAATCAATTAAAGTCCATTAAATCATGGTAATTTTAGTGCTTTTTAAGCACTCATCACAACCCCAACCAGTTTCTTGCTAGTTCCTTTGCAAGAGAAGCGATAAAAACTAAAATAAAAATTAAAAATTAAACTATCCTAAATCAATTCAGTAGATTGACACGTGTACATTTAGCGTATGCAACAAGCCTTTAAACCTCTAGGTTGTCCTAGTGGATGAGTTTAAGTCTCGTGAGGGTTTTGAGTAATGATACCTACAAACTTTAACAAAAAATGAAAACAAAATAAAACAAATAAAATAAGAAGTTAACTAAAATTTAAAATAATGTAAAAAGACTAAAATAAAATAAAGAAATGAAATACAAAAATATATCATGCTTATAATCTCTTTTAAATTTCATAATTAAAATCTTAAGCATAGATTATTTCAACTTCCTACACATTCATGATTTATTATAATAATTAGTTGAAAATCATTTTCATATTACATATAAAAAATGTATAATTTAATTTTACCCAATTTCAGTGTTAGAAGTTCGAATTCGCTTCGACTCTATTTCTCACAAGTTAATACTCTCAAAAACACTGAATCTTATGGGTTCAAACACTAATATGTTCGCATATATATAAAGAAGAAAGGCTTAAAGTGTTATTTTAACGTTGATCTCATGAAATGAATCAAATGAAAGGATTTATAAAATATTATACATTATTTCCATGCATCAATCAAATTCATCAAATAAAAATATCAAGTAATATGCCTTTTAGAAAATGTAGGAATATGCAATGACTGTTTAGGCTTTTCCTTTTCTTTTTTTGGGTTATAGTATATAGATTATACTTTTCATTTTTCTTTTCTCTCTTTCTTTCTATTATTTTTCTCTCTCTTATATTCTTCTTCTTTTTTTTATAAGAGAATACATTTTTTTAAAGTGGACCCATGTATAGATTGTACATTTTTATATGGTAAGGTGAGTGGTTAATATTTGGCTTTTCTATTTGTATTTGTATAAGTAATCCTAGATATATCTCTTTTTTTAAATAAAAGTCATGCATGAATAAAGAAAGACATACACTATTAATTTCTACTTAAATCATTTAATCTAAGAAAATGAAAAATAAATATATAAGACTTCATTAAGATGTAAAAATCCAGACATTCAATGCTAAGTCCTATAGAGATCATCTAATAATTTGAAGAAATAATAAATTTGTTAAGAGTAGAAAAAATATATTTCACTCAAAATAAAGAAAATTAGGCTCAAATTATATCTCACCAGGGTAGTCTCCACTATTTGATACCTAAACACTAATTTTGGGTTTAATATAATTTCCACACCTTATAAAGAATTACTAGTCATGACAAAAACTAAATAATTATCATATACTCCATGATATGTTTTGAAAAATTAATCTAACAATGAAAAAGACTTAACTATTTACTTAAATTTGATTTAAAGAAATGATAAATTTTTGTAATTTTTTTTAAACTAATCCTAAAATTCTTTAACTTACTAAATGATACAAAGAAAATAAAAGCAAACACAATAGAAATGAAAATATGAACATAAAAATTCTAAAATTGTTAAAAAATTTGAAATTAAGCACGGTAACTTTTCACCACCCCTAACCTAGAACTTACATTATCCTCAATGTAATATTATAAATTAAATAATACACCGACAGATCGTTGTGAACTTCTAACATCTCAACAAATATTTTTAGTTTTAACAATTCTAAAATTATTCATATGCAATTGAACTAAAATAAACAAAAGAAATTAAATAAATCAAACAAATAAAAGAAAGTTTCCTAGAATGATGTGTTACCTCCCAGCCAGTGCTTAGTTTAACGCCTTAGTAAGATGCATCATTATGGTGCTAAGGATCAATTTATATATATTTAAATCAACATCAACCATGTTGTTTTCTCCTTCTAAATAAGGCTTTACATGGTGCCTATTGACTTTCAAATTCATTTGTGTCTTTGGATTAAATAACTCTATCGCTTCATGTGAAAAAACTTGGAAAATTATGTAAGGTCCACCCTATCTTGATCTCAATTTTCCTAGAAACAATCTCAAACAAGAGTTAAATAAAAGAACTTTCATTCCAAGAAGAAAGGACTTAGGAACTAGCCTCTTGTCATGAGAGTGTTTAGTACACTCTTTATATAATTTTGCATTTTCATAGGTCTCGTCCCTAATCTCTTCCAACTCATTAAGATAGAGCAACCATTTTCTCCTACTTTATCTAAATCCATGTTCAACTCTTTAATTTCCCAATAAGCCTTGTGTTTGAGTTCAATGGGAAGGTGGCACGCTTTTCCAAAGATTAACCGATAAAGGCTCATCCCAATGGGTATTTTGTAAGCTATGTGGTATGCCCATAGGGCATTATTCAACTTGATTTCCCAGTCCTTTCTTAAAGGACCTACGATGCGTTCCAAAATTCGAAGAGATGTATGATTCTTATGTATGTGATCTATATTTAATGAACTTAATGAGTAGTATGCAATTTAATTGGCATGAGATTATGATTAAATTAATTACTATATGGTGTGTAGTTTACTTGAAAGAGAAATACATGTTAGGTTAGATTGAATTGATTGTCTAATTAATTGATAATTATTTGGGGGGGATTTTAGCGATTCGAATGTTTAGAAAATTGGGGGATTAAGTATTCCTAGATATTTTCTCATATATATTTTTAGTTACCAAATTTAATTTAATTAATTGTTTCTAGTTACTTTTAGTTATTTTAATTATGTCTCATTAAAATATAAAAACACTAAAAAAATTGATTTTTATTTTTATAGTTTAAAAAAATTAGTTTCTAATAAAATAATTTCCGGATGAACGATCTTTTTTTATCATTATATTACTTGTTGTGATACGTATACTTGCATATTCATTGCATACACTACATATGTGGCAATCACTTTTCTGTTGGGAATTTACACCCAACATCTCAAAGAGATTGTATGTCTCTAAGGCTGTCTTCTCTCCCATAGCTCATCTAGTGGTGTTGCCGACAATGAACTGGCATTATTGTGTAATTCCATTGTAAAAGAAATTGTTCTGCAACTACAAGGGGAAGCTTTGATGAGAGCATTGAGTGAGGAATAATTTAAACCTGTCTAAGGGTTTATGGAATGGTTCTCCTTCCATTTGAGAGAAAGTGGCAATCTTTGCTCTCAACTCTGATATTTTTTTGTGGGAATAGAATTTTCCTATGAATTTATTGTAAGCGTCCTCCAAGGTTCTCAAAGAACCTAGAGGGAGTGACATCAACCAAGCTTTGGCCTTGTTCTTCAAAGTAAGGGGAAACACCTCATTCTAAGTACTAACTTTTAAGTTTTAAAATCATTACTAAAAATATGTCATCAATACATTTTCGAATAATAATACCACCTTTGGTGGGGTTAGATATTCTTTGTTAACTAAACAAATCAATTAACACCTATGGGTGGGGTTGATAACTAATATGCTTAATTAAATTAATTTCTTTTTCTAAGAGATTGAAAATGAACCATTTAAATGCCACCTTTGGTGGGGTTAGACAGTTTAAACTTTATTCAAGGTATCCAAATTAAACCTAAGAATTTAGTTATCCGAGTACTAACTTTCAAGTTTTAAAACCACTACTGAAAACATGTTGTCAATACATTTTCAGATAATAATTCTTATAAAAAATTTTGAAATAGAGCTTCACTCTAACTACCGGGCGATTGTACCAACAAATAAAAGAGCACTACTCTAAATCAGATCGGATAACTAAACCTTAAAATCTAATTTTCAGGTTTAAGTTTGTAATGAAAAATAATATATTTCTCTCTAACATTCTTAATATAAAATCTTGAATAATAACAAAATCAATTCATTTTAGAGATTTTCACCTATTTAATATTTCGCAAGCATAACAACGTTATTATTACATCATGTTTACTAACGGCCAGCATAGTTAAATTTAATCACAGACAAATTAAATATAACATGTAAGAATAAAGCATAAAAAATAACTGTAAAGAAAATAAAATCCTTACAGAACTTCGACGCTATTCCCGTTGCTGGAAAACCTCCAAGCGGAATTTGCACTCCCATTTATTGAATCAAAAAGCTAAGAAATTACAAAAACATAACTAGTTCTTCCCAAAAAGGGAAGAACGCTAAAACTAAGAGAAATTAACTAAGAAAAGCTAAAAACTAAGAAAAACTAAAAATCTAAGAAAAGAGAGAAAGAAAGAGAGAAAAGAATGTATTTTGTGGTGTTTTTAGAAGTGAAGGGAAGGGGGTATTTATAGGTGAGGATGGAGAGAAAAAGTGAGTGAAAAAATGTTAAAAAAATGTAAAAACGCGGAGTGCAAATGGTGAGATCATTATGACATCAACATGATGTCATAGGGGCGGCTGCACATGAAAAATGGGGCGAAACGGACGTCGGCGCGCGCGGAGGGCAGCTAGGCGCGCACAGGCGCGCGCGGAAGGCAGGCGCTGCGCGTAGGGGCGCGCGCATGAACAGTACTGGTGCGCGCGGATCTGAGGCAAGGCGCGCGCAGCTTGGCGCGGGACTTGGGCTGCTGCGTGCGTGGCTGGGCACTGGCGCGCGCGGGTCTGGGCGTGCTGCGCGCGGCTGGGCGTTGGGGCGGTTGATTTTCTTCTTTTTGACATTTTTGACCTTTTTGACACATTTTGTCCAATTTTTCCATATTTGTTGACATTTCCCCATTTATTTATTAATATATTTGTGATGTATTGCTTCAAGTATTCCTCTTTGAGTCTTTAAGTTATGTTTTTAAGCCAAAATACCTGAAAAACAATAAAAATACCCGTGATTCCGAAAAAGACAAATTTATATAAATATATGATAAAACATATAAATATATATATTTTTAATCAATTAATGTACATAAAATCATGATAATTTTAGTGCTTTTTGAGCACTCATCACAACCCCCAATCAGCTTCTTGCTAGTCCCTTAGCAAGAGAAGCGATAAAAACTAAAAATTAAACTATCCTAAATCACTTTCGTGGATTTAAACGGTTGCATTTAGCCTATGCAACAAGCCTTTAAACCCCTAGGTTGCCCTAGTGGAAAAGTTTGAGTCTCGTGAGAGTTTTCAGTAATGATACCCACAAACATTGAACTAAATGTAAAAATCAAAAGAAACAATAAAAACAATCAAATCAAAAACTAAAATTACAACAAAATCAAAAATTAATTTAAAAATAAAAATAAACAACATATCACAAAAATGTCTCATACTTTTTTAATCTCTTTTAAGATCATAATTAAAATCTCAAGCATAAGTTATTTTAATCTTTTTAAACAATCATGATTTATTATAATAATTAGTCGAAAATCATTTTCATATTTCATGTCAAAAATGTATCAATTTAATTTCACCTAATTTCAGTGTCATGAATCAGAATTCGCTTAGACTCTATTCCTCACAAGTCAATACTCTCAAAACACTGAATCCTATGGGTTCAAACACTCATACTAATTTATATGCGAAAGAGTTGATGTATAGAAATGAACTAATATGTTCGCATATGTATAAAGAATAAAGGCTCAAAGTGTTATTTTAACATTGATCTCATGAAAGGAATCGAATGTATAAATTATAAAGATATCATATATAAAAATTATTTTCATGCATAAATCAAACTCATTAAGAAAGAATTTCAAGATATATGCTTTTTACAAACGAATAAATTGCAATGACTTTTTAGGGAATTACTTCTTATATCTGTCTTTTGTAATTAGCCTTTACTCACAACTTTGTAGGCAATATGGGTCATAGTATGTAGATGATACTATATATTTTTTTTTATCTCTCTATATTTTTTTTCTGAAGATATTTTTCAATATATGTATTTTTTTAGAGAGTCAACCCATGTACATATTGTACATTTTTTTAGGATTTTGGTGAGTGGTTAATTTTGTGGCTTTTCTGTTTGATCTTGGTTTAGGTAACCCCAGATGTCTTTTTGTTTTTGTAACAGTCATGCATAAATGAGATATAAGCATATACTATCAATTTCTACTCAAATCATTTAATCTAAACAAAAATAATAATAAAAAATATATGATACTCTATTAAGATGAGAAAAAATTCATACATTCAATGCTAATACCTATAGAGATCATCTAAAAATTTGAATAAATAAGAAATGTGTTTGGAGTAGAAAAAATATATATTTCACTCTGAATAAAAGAAATTAGGCTCAAATTATATCTCACAAGGGTAGTCTCCACAAAAAAAATTCATAAACACCGATTTTGGGTTTAATATAATTTCCACATTTTATCAAGAAATACTAGTTATGACAAAAACTAACTAATTATCAAAAACATTTACAAAATATTTCATGATATGTTTTCAAAAATTAATCTAACAGTACAAAAGACTTAACTATTTACTTAAATTTGATTTAAAGAAATGATAAATTTTTGTGAGAAATTTTTTTATTTTTTATTTTTATTTCAAAAATTACTAAATCACACAAAACAAAAATAAAACCAAACACAAAAAATTAAAACGTGAACATAAAAAAGAAAGAAAAAATATATATATTAATTTAATTTTTTTTTAATTTTTAAATTGTTAAATATTTTTTTTTTCTAATTAAGCGTGGTAACTTTTCACCACCTCCAACCTAGAACTTACCTTGTCCTCAATGTAACAACTGTAAATTAAAGATAAAGAGAAAAGAGAAGAAAGATTACCTATTTCCTGAGAATGTGTAAGTAGTAATGGAGAAATGCAGGTGCATCCATCATATTTATCATTAAAGTGTATACAGACAGATCGCTGTAAACTTCTAACATCTCAAAAAATATTTTTAGTTTTAACAATTTAAAAGTTAATAAACTAAAATAAACAATAAAATTAAGTAAATAAAATAAATAACAGAAAATTACCTAAAATGATGAGTTGCCTCCCATCCAGCGCTTAGTTTAACGTCTTAGCAAGACGTAACTTGGGGATTGCATTTTAAGTAAACTCAATGTCCCCTCATCATTGAGTCAATCAATACCTACAAGTAAGACAAGGTTGTCTACCTATACTGTTTCAAATATGCCCTATTGATTTTCAAATTTTTCTGTACCAAAAACTAGGGGCATACTTGAGGGTTTTAGATAACCCACATCTAGGTGCAAATCAAATAATTAAGGCATCAAAACACAATTGTACCTAGATCAAACAAAAAAACTAACTCTTGAGATGTAATTAAAACTTTAAAATTTTGGAGATAGTTTCAGATTTTTTTTGTTTTTGTTTTAAGTTAAAATAACATAATCAGTATTAACCAAGAGTGCTCCCAGGAAAGAATGGTGGGGCAAAGGCTCCTTAAAAACCATCCTCCTAGACAGAACAACGTTCCGAGGAAAGACTAGTGGCACAAAGGCTTCCAAGAACTAGTCTCCTAGATAGAACTTCCTTAGATCTTTACTTTTCATTTTATTAAAGTTAAGTTAAGTAAAAATTGAAGTTAATTACGTAAAAGAAAATCTAAGTTAATTAAGTTAAGTTTATTAAAAAACTAAGTTCATAAAAAAAATCTAAGTTAATTAAAAAGCTAAGTTAATAAAAAAATCTAAGTTAATTAAAAAGCTAAGTTAATTAAATTAATTTAAGTAAAAATCTAAGTTAATTAAGTTAAATTAATTAAAAATCTAAGTTAATTAAGTTAATGAAAAATTTAAATTAATTAAAAAACTAAATTAATTAAGTTAGTAAAAATCTAAGTTAATTAAGTTAAGTTAATGAAAAATCTAAGTTAATTAAGTTAAATGAAAATTAAGAGAGAAAAAAAATAGTTAAAGAAAAGAAAGAAAAAATAAAAATTAATAAAAATAAATTAAAATTGAAAAGGTAAAATAAAATAAAATAAAATTGAGAAAGTTAAAAGCAAATAAAATAAAAATAAAAATTGCATTTTTTTATATATTTTTTTATTCATTTTTTTATTATTATTATTTTTTTAAAAATAAAATAAATTTAAGATTTTAAATAAAAAATTAATATTAAATGAAAAAAATTAAGTTTTCTTTATTTTTTTTTTTACTATTCATGAACGGTAATTTTATTATACTATTCATACTATAAATTTTATTTATTTATTTTTAACTTAAAATTTTTGAAATTTTAATTTTTTTTTTACTATTCATGAACGGTAATTTTATTTTACTATTTACACTATATTATTTATTTATATATATATATATATATATATATATATATATATTTATCTTAACAATTTTTTTAAGTTTTTAATTTTTTTTTTACTATTCATGAACGGTAAAAAATTTTACTTCAAATTTCAAATTTCTAAATTATTTTACTATTCACGCTATAGTTATTATCATTATTTTTTTTTTGAAAAAAAATTTATTTTTTTATTTTTTATTTTTTATTTTATTTATTTTTATTTCTTATGAATTTTGAAATTTGATTATTATTATTTTACTAAAACAAAAAAAAATCACAATTATTTACCGCACAAAAATGTTTTTAAAATTTTGATAAATAATTTAAAAACGTTATTCCTTCCCCGACAACGGCGCAAAAACTTGATAAGCGAAAACCGGCATCGCCGATTCTTGCCAATACTTTGGTTTTAATATTTATAAAACTCTCGCAAGTGCACGAATCATTTCGAAAAAAATGATAAGTATACTCGCAAGGTCGATCTAAGGAAGGAATGTATGTGGTTTTTAATTTATTATTCAAACTTTTAAAAACGAAATTAAATCCTAAAATCCTGTCACGATATTTTGGGGTTTTGTATTTTTAATCTACTTACATAAAAATAAACATAGATTCAATAAATATTCATGCAAATTTTATCATTTATAATGGTGGAGTATTTATGGATATAATAACTAAGTTAATTATGCTTGCTCATATTATTTAGGTTATTAAAGATATGAATTGATATTTATTGATTCTCCCTTTTTTGTATGAATACCACATTTGGTGGGGTTAGATATTCTTTGTTAACGAAACAAATCAATTAACACCTATGGGTGGGGTTGATAACCAATTTGCTTAATTAAATTAATTCCTTTTTCTAAGAGATTGAAAATGAACCATTTAAATGCCACCTTTGGTGGGGTTAGACAGTTTAAACTTTATTCAAGGTGTCCAAATTAAACCTAAGAATTTAGTTATCCGAGTACTAACTTTCAAGTTTTAAAACCACTACCGAAAACATGTTGTCAATACATTTTCAGATAATAATTCTTATAAAAACTTTTGAAATAGAGCTTCACGCTAACTACGGGGCGATTGTACCAACAAATAAAAGAGCACTACTCTAAATCAGATCGGATAACTAAACCTTAAAATCTAATTTTCAGGTTTAAGTTTGTAATGAAAAATAATATATTTCTCTCTAACATTCTTAATATAAAATCTTGAATAAAAATAAAATCAATTCATTTTAGAGATTTTTACCTATTTAATATTTCGCAAGCATAACAACGTTATTATTACATCATGTTTATAAACAGCCAGCAAATTTAAATTTAATCACAGACAAATTAAATATAACATGTAAGAATAAAGCATAAAAAATAACTGTAAAGAAAATAAAATCCTTACAGAACTTCGACGCTATTCCCGTTGCTGGAAAACCTCCAAGCGGAATTTGCACTCCCATTTATTGAATCAAAAAGCTAAAATATTACAAAAACATAACTAGTTCTTCCCAAAAAGAGAAGAACTCTAAAACTAAGAGAAATTAACTAAGAAAAGCTAAAAATTAAGAAAAACTAAAAATCTAAGAAAAGAGAGAAAGAAAGAGAGAAAAGAATGTATTTTGAGGTGTTTTTAGAAGTGAAGGGAAGGGAGGTATTTATAGGTGAGGATGGAGAGAAAAAGTGAGTGAAAAAATGTTAAAAAAATGTAAAAACACGGAGTACAAATGGTGAGGTCATTGATGACGTCAACATGACGTCATAGGAGCGGCTGCACGTGAAAAATGGGACGAAACGGGGGTCGGCGTGCGCGGAGGGCAGCTAAGCGCGCACAGGCACGCGCGGAAGGCAGGCGCACGAGGATCTGGGGCAAGGCGCGCGCAGCTTGGCGCGGTACTTGGGTTGCTGCGCGTGCGCGGCTGGGCGCTGGGGCGGCAGATTTTCTCCTTTTTGACATTTTTGACCTTTTTGACCCATTTTGTCCAATTTTTTCATATTTGTTGACCTTTCCGCATTTATTTATTAATATATTTGTGATGTATTGCTTCAAGTATTACTCTTTGAGTCTTTAAGTTACGTTTTTAAGCCAAAATACCGAAAAAACAATAAAAATACCCGTGATTCCGAAAAAGACAAATTTATATAAATATATGATAAAACATATATATATATATATATTTTTAATCAATTAATGTGCATAAAATCATGGTAATTTTAGTGCTTTTTGAGCACTCATCAACCAACAACTAAAAAATAACTACTTTAAATCAAACTCGATAATTAAACCTTAAAATCTGATTTGTAGATTTAAGTTTGTAATAAAAAAATAATGTATTTCTCTTTAACATCCTTAATAAAAAATCTTGAATAAAAAAAATCAATTTATTTTATAAAAATGTTTTATCTATTTAATATTTCACAAGCATAGCAACGTTATAATAATATCATATTAAATTTAATCAAAGATAAATTAAATATAACATATAAGCATAAAACATAAAATGATAACTGTAAAGAATCCATTAAAATAATACTTTAAAACAATCCTTACAATAGTTTGATGTTAATTCTATTGTTGGAAAACCTCCAAACGAATTTACATATATGCTTATTGAATAAAAAAACTAAATATCTATAAAAACGTAGCTAGTTCTTCCCAAAAGAGAAGACCTTTAAAACTAAAAACAAAAAAATGAAAAATGAAAACTTTCTAGAGACAATAAACTAGAGAGAGAAAGTGCTCAAAATAATTGTGTTTTGGAATGAGGGAAGATGGTCCTTTTATATATGAGAAGAAGGCCAAAAAAAGGGGAAAATATTTCAAAGTTTGAATTTGGATGCATTTTGACATGTTGGCACAAGTATGAGGCGCGAAAATCTTGGCAGACAGGTTATTGGCAATCGTAGGTGCGCGTGGGAGACGACGACGAGTATGTTGGCGTGCGTGTAACACTGCACAGGCAGAATGCTACGTGTATGACTCAACACAGATGGGCCGGTATACGTGGAACTCGGTAGGATGCACATGGGAATCGGCTTGATGGGCGATGGCACGTGTGGGACTCGGCACAGATGGGTTACTAGGCACGAGATTTTTCGTCATTTTGACATTTTTGACCCATTTTTTTCATCCTTTTGACTTTTACTCATTTATTTTCTCAATATATTTGTGATGTATTGCCTCAAGTATTTTTATTTGTCTCTTTAAGTTATTTTTGAACAAAAATACTTTAAAAACAATAAAAATACGTGTGATTTCGAAAAGACAAATTTATATAAAAATATAAATTTATTTAATCAATTAAAGTACATTAAATCATGGTAATTTTAGACTTTTTAAGCATTCCTGAGCCCTTTAGACCCTTCCAAGTATATAGCCAAGCCAAAAATATTTTTAAGTTGCAACCTCAACTCTTTTGACAATAAGCTCAGGAAAGCTAAGGTCGTTATAGCCTTAATAACTAAATAATATGATATTGTCTCTCATATCATCCTTGATGCCATCAAATAATTATTGTTTGTCTACATTGATCTCACACCAATTGACCTACCAAACACATTGCCCCCACTAAAAGACATCCAATACCACATAGACTTCATACCCTGTAGCAATTTTCCTAACCTATCCCACTATAGAATGAACAATAAAGACCATGATCTCCTATAGGAAATAGTTGAAGATCTCTTGGATAAGCACCTGATACAAGAAAGAAAAGTCCATATAATGTGCCTACATTGCTTGTACCTAAAAAGGATGGAATGATGAGGATCTATGTTGATAGTAAGGCTATTAACAAGATCACTGTCAAGTACAGATTCCCTATTCCCAGAATGGAAGATATGCTCAAAAAATTGTAAGGATCCATTGTATTTTCTAAGGTTAATCTTCACAGTGGGTATCACTAAATTCAACTCGCAAAGGGAGATTAATGGAAGATAGATTTTAAGACTAAGAAAGGCATGTATGAATGGTTTGTCATGCCATTCGGGCTGTGTAATGCTCCCAACACCATCATACGGTTGATGCATTATGTTTTGAAGCCTCTCAATGGTACTTATATATTAGTGTATTTTGATGACATCCTAGTCTACAACAAGAAGCCTAACGTGCATATAGAACATTTATAGGCTATCTTGGAGATATTGAGGGAACATAAGCTCTTTATCAACCTCAAAAAGTGGGAGTTTATGACCATCAGACTCATTTTCTTGGGGTATGTTAACAACTCTGAGGGCATCTTAGTGGACACTAAGAAGATTGATGCTATTCAGTCATGACCTACCCCTACATCAATACAAGAAGCCAGGAGTTTTCATAGCCTAGAAACATTCTATAAGAGATTTATAAAGGATTTTAGTTCAATTGTAGCACCTACAACAAAATGTCTCAAGAAAGGACAGTTCATTTGGGCTAAGGAGCAGGAAGAGAGTTTCCAACTCATCAAAGAAAAACTGTGCACAACCCTAGTTCTATCTCTGTAAAATTTTGACAAAATATTCAAAGTTGAAACAGATGCATCCATTGTGGGCATTGGAGTAGTGATATCTCAGGGTGGAAAGCCTATTGAGTTCTACAACGAAAAACTCAGTGAAGCATGCCAGAAATGGTCCACTTATGACCAAGAGTTCTACATTGTCATTTGATCCCTTAAACACTGGGAGTATTATCTCATTTCAAAAGAATTTATCCTTCATAGTGATCACTCAACACTCAGATGGATTCACTCCCAAAAAGACATCTCAAGAGCACATACTAGGTAGGTTATCTACTTGCACAAGTTTATTTATGTGTTTAAATATAGGGAGGGACATCTGAACAAGATAGTTGATGCACTTAGAAGAAGACACAACCTACTAACTACCTTCCAAGATAGGATTACCATTTTTGACACCTTTTTTAAGTTGTATACAACATATGAGCATTTTTCCACTATCTGGACCCAATGTATCAACCATAAATCTGGGAATGGTTTCCATTTGCAAGAAGCACATCTCTTTAAAAAATAGATTGTGCATTCCAAAAATTAGCCTAAAGGAATACCTGATTTAGGAACTTCATATTGGGGGACTTAGTGGTCATATTGGTAGGGACAAAACCATACTTCTGGTTAAGGAAAAATACTATTGGCCACATTTACAAAGGAATGTGACCAGATTCATGCAAAAATGCTCTATCTGTAAAAGAGCTAAGAAAGGTAACCAAAACAGTACTATATACTCTCTTCTGCCAGTTCTTGCCACAATTTGGGAAGCTCTTAGTATGGTTTTCTTCCTTGGGCTAACAATCAACAAGAAAAGGGTAGACTCTATCCTGGTGGTAATGGATAGGTTCTCTAAAATGTTGCACCTGATTCCATGCAAAAATCCATGATGCCAACAACATAGCAACTATTTTCTTTCGTGACATTGTCAAGTTGCATAGCATTCCTAAAACCATCGCTTCTAATCGTGATATAAAGTTCATAAGCCATTTTAGAAAGATTTGTGGTGAAGGCTTGATAATGCATTGAACTTTAGTAGTGCTTATCATCCCCAAATTGTTGGAAAAATCAAAGTTCTCAATAGAACCATAGGCAGTATGTTAAGGTGCTTAAATCATGAGAAACCTTGAGAGTGGGATACTTATCTTCCATAAATTAAGTTTTCTCTAAATAGCATCACCAACCAAACCACCAACCATTCACCCTTCTTGGTTGTCTAAACTAAAGTCCCCAAACTTCAATGTTGATTTACAAGTAATTCCTAACCCAAATAAAAAAACTACAAGTGTGTGGGCTACTGATTATGCCCAATTCCACTAGGAAATTTGAGGACACATTGAAAAGATGAATGAAAAATACAAAATGCAGACTGATCAATATCATAGGCATGCACACTTCCAAGTTGGGGATCTAGTCATGGTACACCTTAACAAACACCGACTATCACAAAGCATATACCCAAAGCTTCAACTCAGGAACTATGTTCCTTTTCAAATTGTTAAGAAAATCAATGATAATGCTTATGTTGTTGATCTTCCTAAGGACTAGTCCATCTCCAGCACAATTAAAGTCATTGATCTATGCAAATACCATCGCACAAGTACATCTCTAGTTGAATTCAAGGTCAAATTCTATTGAAGATGGGGATTATGATGCAAATAGGAGGGCTGATTAGAAACTAATTTTTTCTTTATTAGAAAATGAAGTTTTCTTTATTTCTTTTTATAACAAAAATAATGAATTTTAGTGCCAAAATACTTGATCTACGTGTGAGTGTACTACACATGCACATGGGTGGTCGTTAGGCCTCATCAATGCCCTACACATATGGGTTGAGCGAGTGTGAGGTGCTTAGAACACATGGGTAGCATGATGACTAACACACAATGTGCTCTTTTGAATAATATTATTAGCAATTGTAGACTAATATATTAAATTAACAATAAACACATCAATGCAACAAATTAGTTGATCACTCTAATTTATGCATACATAGTTTTGAAATTTAAATATAGAATTGAATGTATCAAGAATTAAAACTAAAATTTATCATGAAATTAAATTAATTAAATCATACTCTAGAGCTTAGAATTGCCCACAATCACATTATTAAATTATTTAGTCATAGTTTCTTCAAGAATCAACATTATTCCCATAAAAAACTATAAAGAATAGGATTAAGAAAAGCATATAAAATGCAAAGGATGAAGCCAATATAACTATAATCTTCAATTTTCAATATTCTCTTAAAAAAATTCTATAAAAGTTGTCATTATTGTGATCTACAATTTCTCTTATTCTTTGTATCAATTGTCTATCTTTTGATAGCCTAACAGGTTATTTTATAGTGTATTTCTCAAGACAAATTCAAATAGGATTCTATTTTTCTTCATATAATGACCAAGAATAAAAACTAGTGATAAATGGCATCAGATTCACATGTTAATTAAAATTCTTGATCAATCGAGACCCTAGCTCGATTAATCTAACCTTGCTGATCAATCTAATAGGTACTTGATCAATTGAATTCCTTTTAGATCGATCTAGCAATGATAGTCATTCATTAATTTGTCATCCATAACTCCTTGATCGATTGAGTCATACATCAATCTATTGACTAGTGGTTCAATCGATCGAGTTTTTTGATCCATATATTTTCTATTTAAGGGTCCTTAATCGATATAGCCTTGTTTATTTCCAACCTGAGAGCTCTCATTTGATCCTCAATCAAAGCTTGATCAATTTAGTAGGTGCTTGATCGATTGAGTCATTTTTAGATCGATCTAGCAATGATAGTCATTCATTAATTTGTCATCCATATATAACTCCTCAATCTATCGACCAATGGTTCAATAGATCGAGTTTTTTTATCTATATTTTCTATTTGAGGGTCCTTGATCAATTTTGATCAATGCTGAATTGACCGAGTGCATTATTTTTTCTCTAAATAAACATTTTTACCTCATTTTGCTCATTTCATCCCCGAATACCTGTATAACACAAAATAAATACATAAAACACATAGATAATAATAATTCATCATAAATATGTGAAAATTGATGCACAAATATATGTATAAAATGACACCAATCAAAGTCCCCTACATCTACTTTTTGCTATTTCATGAGCAAAGGCAAAATAATTTTTGTTTTTTGATATTCTCTCAAAGGCTTAGCAACACTATGGTCTCAAAATCTAATGTTCATTAGGCATGAACTTTAGTCATTCTTCCACTCTAGCTACCCTACAATAACAATACTCAACATGTTATTAATAGTTAAACTGTGTAACTTAAATAAGCTTATAACATCATTTCTTTCTATAAGCTATTACAATTCTTTTTAGAGTGGATTTAGGTGTCCTAGGCTTTTCCTTAGAGTTATATCTCCACTCACTATAGATATTTTCTAAATTCAGAATGTCTTCCATTTGGTTGTAATGAGGTTAAGCTTATTGGATCAATCAAATAAAAGGAAATGAAAAAAAGGTTCAAAAGTAATAGATTAAGATATATAGACCTATAAATAACAATATTCTAGGACCAATATAATTATGTTAACAAAAAAGATAAAATAACTACATTTTAAATCCAAGCATCATTATTAATTTTTTATTTTATTTTTGTCATTTGTTTTCAATATTAAACCCCTTTTGATATTTCTTATTTTATTATTATTGTTATTATTATGCTACACATATTGTAACATGTACTATTTTGTATATATTGAACATTTAGTCAACTATATCATAATTGGCACTCTTAAATATTATTCTAGCATTTTCATAGAATTCATTCTAATTTTATACAACTCCATATTTTCTTGAAGTATAGTGCATGACCAATGTGTTTGGTTCAAAGGATATGGAGTGGTATAAATAATTGACTGAAGTAGGCTCAAATTTACTCACTAAAAGGGTTTCTTCTAAAAGAACAACAACACTAAGAGTAGACAATTTAGATAAAGAGGTTAATCCTATTACTTTAATCATTTTTCAATAAATATATTTAGAATTTTCCTAGTAAACCTTTAGAAAAATTCTAACAACCTCGTGACATTCAATAAATCATAGGTAAAGTTTCAAGGGATTTATAACATCATACACAAGTTAAACCACATAAATTTTTCTATCACTAACTTAGTTATCATGCATGTAAATTTTGAGAAAAATTATTATAAAGTTGCATTCACTTAGAAATAATATCAAGACCTTACCAACATCCATTATCATTTTTGACCTAATATTGTTTAGTTAATTTCATCATAGATGCTAGAAAATAAAGAGAACATGTAATTGTTTCTAAGCCCATCTATTATTAACACTAAAACATGTATCCTAGAACATGCTAAACTAATAAAGAAAAAGAAATAAAGACGGAAAATGTTAACACTCACCTATTCTTAATTCTTACATTATCATCAATGTAAACACATGCATATATGTAATGTAAAAAAAAATGTTTCACGTTAGGCCACAAAAATTCAGGATTGGTTTGAAGTCCAAGAGGTACGACTTCCCACCCCCACCACCATGGTCCCAAGTTCGAATCCCACCCATATAACTTTTCCTTTGTTTGATAAAAGGGAAACTTTAGTGCCCATTTAAAACAAAAGTAAAAGATAATATAAAACAAATCTAGTGGATTACCTACCAAAAAGCACTTGGTTTAACGCATTCAACACGACACTACCACTTCTTTTTATCAATCATTATCAAAGATCTTGAAGTATTTAATGTCAAATCATCAAGCTAGTAGTCCATTAAGAATTTCCTTGCATATTGGTGGTAATTTTCTTTAAGCACACCAAACATTCTCCCCACACTTATCTCTTTAATATCCTTAAGATTGCACTTGGTAATAAAAATCTCTTTAAAGTAATTTTTATACCAAAGAATCTGCTTAATATCTTCAATAAGAGGTATATGGATTTGTACCTTGTGGAAGATTTCCAAAAGTTTCCTTTAATGATCCTACTTCGTTGAATTATTGAATTTATTAGAAAAAGATAAAGTTGACTCATTAATGGAAAAGGAAGGTTCAGTTATACTTTTGTGTCACTAGGATTCTTAAAGGTGATGGTTTTTTTTGCCTCACTATTCCCTTATTTGGATATATCGTATTTAAGGATTTTTTGGAGCTTCTCTAGCTACTTATTACTCTCTAAAGTAATCGTATTAGCGTTCTCCATAGGCTTAACAAATGTTTGAGAGGGGAGCTCACCAACTATTTTTACTTCTAATCTTCCAAAACTTTGACCAATTAGTTAAGTTTGAGTTTTTTGCTCAAAATTTAGAGCATAAGTAACGAAGAAATACACTAACACTTTTTGTATTGTTTTTCTCTTAATTTATCTTTTGGATGTTAAAAGTAAGTATACATTTATAATTTATCATGATTTAAATTTGAATTTTAATATTGTATAAATTAATGAATTTTATGTTATTGAATCATACTTGTTAATAATTTTGAAAGTATGCGGTAGAATTGAGGATCAATTATATGATATAACTATATGTCTTTGTATTGCATTAATTTCTTCTTTTCGTATATTAATTCCATTTTGGAATATTTATTACTCTATGCAATATTATGAGATGGATATTTTTGTTTTTAGCCAAAAGTAAAGGCATTTCATTGAAGAAACTGAACACAACCATAAAAACACGAAAAGGAAATTGTTAAGGAGCTTCCTATAACCAAAAGTCGAAGACCAATTAGCATACTTTATTACTTTATATATAACTAGGGTGGTAATCTCATCGTGCATATATGGTAATTGAGTCTGATTACATATATGCCACATATTTATGATAGCAATGAATATATGTAGTATCATAAACATAAGTGATATAAATAATAGGTGGGGCTATTGTTAGAAGATTTTCTTTGTCCATTAATAAAAATATAAAAGATCTAAAAACATATTTAGTTTATGGAAAATTTTCATCTGATAAAGCCATATCAGCCTACAATTCTAGACAAACCAATTCAGAGCAACATTGGTAAATATACAATTAGGAGTAGTCATGACCAACTAATATGATGACCTATTGTGTTACAAGTCATAATCAATTGATCATAGCAACAACAAAAAAGTCAATCAATTGTAAGGCAATACATATGTGATTAATTAACTAACATTTTTCATTTAATTATGAGAATACAATGCAGTACTATTTTAAGCTTGAAACATGAAACAAAGAATTAAGAATCTACACCATATCAATAAAATTAATGATATCAAGTGAAGTTAATTATATATATATCTTAATGTTACCTATCTAATACCATATATATATATATTTGTTGGGTGTGAATTAACCCATCTAATGTGATATAATATAAGAGGTTCTAGCCACCAGATGACTCATAGGTTAATACAATAGGCATTCAATCAGTATATAAACTGTTGGGAAAATTGGGTATATTTTTTTCTATTTTGAGTAGTTAATATTCACTTATGATTTAAATGAATAGAACTCAAACTAACCCAATAAAATAATTCTATTGAAAATATAATGTTAAAAGAAACTAAAGCATATATTAAAGTAGAAAAATAAAAATATCAAAATTTAACGAAGTTCGATATAAATATTACCTACGTCTTTGGGCATCGTTGACCATTTCCACTATCTCCAAATGGATGAACTCAAAAATTACAACTAATTAGGAAAAATTGAGCTAATCAATTACCCTTACAAAAGAGAAAAAGATTTACAAATTTTGAGATGTTTTAGAAGTGGAGGAAGGAACTTTATTTATAGCACAAATATAACACTCATCTTCATTCCTAATCAATGTGTGACTTTTTCAATTTGCTTGCTAAGAAGCTATATAAAAAATCTCCACCTTAACGACTTAGTGATTCTTAAATGATTTCTTAAATCTTTAAATCATCAAAGCAATTCAAAATTATAGGATGTTAATCAAGTCCAAACAATATTTGAACTTGATTATCGTTACCACCTTGGTCATCGTTGATGAATTAGTGCACTTTTTAACTTATTATTTACTTATTCTATTCAATAAATAGTATTTTTGGGGTCAAAATATTAAAATATAAACTTTTTAGTGAAAAAGGGTAAAAATATAATTTTTAGGATTTTTTTGGAATTTTTTTGGATTTTTTATGGGTTTTTTTATAAATTTTTAATATAAAACCAATCAAGAGCTACCATGTGACCTACCACGTAAGTAAGGGAGCTGACCGGGTAAGCCACATAGATGCCATGCAAGCATGGAGAGCAAATCACGTTATGCCATGTTTGAGGAGGACAAAATGTGTGTCATGTGTCAGCATGATGTTCAATCTGAGTTCTGGCTTGGTCAAACTGAGTCACCATGTGTTGATATATTGTGTGCCACCCCATCTATTTTTGTGAATCACGTTGGGCCATGTGTTGCTGGCTCAACAAATGTTGAGTCTAACTGGTCTCCCCTACCATGCGACGTGCTTTGATTTACCCAATAAATTTCCCCTTCCACATGTCGTGTTGTGATTGGTTGATGTTGTCAGTTTTGCTTTTTTTGATCGTAGCCCTTGATCTAAAGTTGATTTGGTGGTCCAGATTGCACTCGAGCAATATTTAAGCCTCTAATCACCCCATAAACCCTAAATGGCCATCATTAGCATAATTTTGGTCAATTTGTGAAGTTAAAAAGAGAGAAAAATACAAAAACATTTCAAAGAAGACACATTTTTGGTGGAGATTTAAGAGGAGATTAACATTACAATTCAAGAGATTGATTGTATTTCTTCTTCTACTCTTTTCTTTATCAATTTTTATGTCTTTCTTTATGAAAAATATGAGTTTTATGAACACAATTATGTGTTGTTAATTTATTAATCTAGGGATCTTATGAACCTAATTTTCACCATATGATGATTTAATATTTTACCCCAATTATAATTATAATTTAATTATATTATTTAATCTGATTTGTATGCTATTATTTGTTTGACCAATAATCTATCTATAGAGGCAATTAAATATATTTGAGAGAATTATTTAATTGTTTGATTAAATAGCATACATAGTTTCTAGGCAGAAATGTATGATTCTTATATATATGATCCATAATTGATGAACTTAATGAGTAGTATGCAATTTAAATGGCATGAGAGTGTGATTAAATTATTTACTATATGGTGTGTAGTTTACTTGAGAGAGAAATACATACTAGGTTAGATTTAATTGATCATGTAATTAATTGATAATTATTTTGAGAGGATTTTAACGATTTGTATGTTTAGAAAATTTGGGGATTAAGTATTCCCAGATATTTTCTCATATATCTTTTTAGTTACCAAATCTGATTTAAGTAGTTATTGCTATTTACTTTTAGTTATTTTCATTTTGTTTCCTTAAAATATAAAAACATAAAAAAAATAAATTATTTTTTTAGTTTTAAAAATTAGTTTCTAATAAAATAATCTTTGTGAGAACGATCTTATTTTATCATTATATTACTTGTTGCAATATGTATACTTGTGTATTCATTGCACACACTTCGTGTGTGATGATCAATCATATCTACAAAATTCTCTGTAGTATTGATATTCTGAACTAATACTACACCTTTTTCAAAAATCTCCCCCACAAAATGGTAACAAATGTCACTCTACTTTGTACATGCATGGTAGACTTGGTTTTTTGCTATATGAATAGCACTCTGATTGTCACAAAACACCTTAATATGTTTTTGACCAACTCCCAAGTCTTCAAGAAAATCTCGTAACCAAATAGCTTCCTTCTAAGCCTCTATAACTTCCATATACTTCCTCTATAGTAGATAAAGCAACTGTGGACTACAACGTAGACTTCCAACTGACTGGTGCTCTAGCAAGAGTAAACGCATAACTTGTAGCTTATTGATACTTATCTAAATCTCTTGCATAGTCAGAATATCTGACTACACATTGATCAACAATATTATCTTACTAAAATACTAAACTAACATCTACAGTATTTAAAATATACCATAGATTCCATTTCACAGCCAACCAATGTCTTTTACCATGATCATGTATGTACCTACGTATAGCACCAATTGTATGTGCATTGTCAGGTCTTGTACACACCATTGAATACATCAAGTTACCAACCACATTTGCATATGGTACTTTTGCCATGTATTCTTGTTTTGCATAATTCTTAAGAGATAATTGAGCATCAAGCTTGAAATGAGGAACAAACGGAACACTTATAGGTTTTTTCTATTCATTCATACCAAAGCATTGTAGTACCTTCTTCAAATATTGACTCTGGATCAAACTAAGCTTCCCATTCTTCCTATCTCTACTAATCTCTAGCCTGAGAATCTTCTTGGCTTCTCCTAAATCTTTCATCTCGAACTCTTGATTTAGTTGAGCCTTCAACTTCTCAATTTTTGCTTAGCTCTTTGATAACTGTATTTTATATAGTTATTTTCACCTATTTTATTAATTATAATTGCTATGTTTTCAAGGTTTTTAGTTTAATAAATTAGTATTTACTATTTTTTCTATATTTTAATAAAATTAAATAATTTGTATAGAAAAAACTTAATTAATTGCAAATTTATGTCTAAAAATATAATTTCAAATAATAGAGTTCTTAATTACAATTTTTAAAAGTTAAAAATATAATTTAAATTAAAATCGGGCTTAATTTTAATTATTAAAAGTTTAAAAATTTAATTTAAATTAGAAAAGGGCTAAACTGTAATTAAAGAAAGTTGAAAATGTAATTTGAAATAAATTTGTGGGTCAAAATGCAATTAATAAAATTTAATTTTTTGCGCAGATGAGAAGAGCCACGCGCCAAAAGTGGACCGTCTGATCAAAGAAGAAACGGCTGAGATTCGCGCGTGCCATTCACGCCCGACCAAATCGAGTGGGTGTAGATTCTTTCACACGGCTCGGCGCCCAAGTGGGGCGCATTGCCGCGCAGGCCGGCGTGTAGGTGGGTCCCACCTCTCTGACGCGTCCAACCACTGTCCCCCATGTACGCGCGCCTCTAATCCCCTGCGCTGATCTCCGCGTGCAACCAGATTTTTCTCCAATAAGAAGCTGCCACGTGTCCACTCTGAATCCTAACCTCGAATCAGAAACTGCCACGTGTCCCGCTCTATTTTGTAGCCAATAAGGTGATGACACGTGGCATTTTATGATGAGTGCGGAAGCACAGGATCAAGGCCGTGTGTAGCCGTTTTCTCCGTGCTTTGTTGTCTCCTGCGCTGTTTCCTGCATCCAATGAGAAGCTGCCACGTGTCCACGTTAATTCCTTTCAGCGAATCAGACGTTGACACGTCGCACACATAATGAATTTAAAAATGCAGAATCGGCGCCCCTGTCTCACGCGCAATTTATTTAATATTTTCGATTCGATTTTCGATACAATTTTGTCCCTCACGCGTTTTAATTTATTATTTTTCCCACACTTCTCTGTCCCCCGCGTGTATTAAATTTTAATATTTTTGATGTATTATTTTGGGTATAAATAGGAGATAAGATGATAGTGTTAAGAAGTTTTTTTGAGTTTGTAATTTTTGTAGTGTTTGTGTGTTGGCTGTGGAACATGCAGAAGCCATTGTTGGCTTTTGTTGTGTTCTGCGTGTGCCAAATATTTGTTCTAATTGATGTTTTAATTTTCCTTCTTCTTCATCTTATTTTTCTGTATCTGTTATAATTTTTATTTTTATTTTATGAAGTAATTTAATTTTTCTAGGGTTGCATTTGATCTAAATTTATGATGCTTTTATTTTAATTATTTTTGATAGATTTATAAGACGTTCGATTTGTTCGTTCTATTTTGTGCTTAATGCTTTTTGATTATTTACGAATCTTATCAAAACAATCCGTGGCAAATGAATAAACTTGGAAGAGGCATTTGTGTGTATATTGCTCGTAAATAGAATGACATGTATGATGAAGGATAGGAATATACCTTAATTGTATGTGTGGCCATTTGAAAACTTAAAACGTAATGAATCTCAGTGAATTTAATTCTCATAGGAATATAGTGAATTAATTTAATGAGGTGTGTTTGTACGGAGCTCGAAAGAGATGTATGAATAAAATTAGAAGTTTTCGGTTGACAAATTAAATGTACTAAAAAATATAAATCAAAAGAAAATAAAATGATTTGAGTTGATGAATTTGGTGAAAAATTGCAATCCTAGATTTAATTTATTTTGTTTTTAAACTCTTTTCTTACATTTGCTACAATCAACGAACGTTTTGAATAAAATTAGAGAGATATAATTTTAGTACTCAACAAAATATAGTAACAAATCTCCGTGAGAACGATACTTTACTTACAAATTTTATTACTTGTGATCGTGTATACTTGCACGTTTTTTGTGTGTTGTAAAACACACAACAAGTTTTTGGCGCCGTTGCCGAGGATTTGGTAACTATTTTCATTGTTGATATTAATACCAATCAATTTGATTTTAATTCAAAAAAAAATATTATTTATTCTTGTTGTTTATTGTTTCTTTTTTTTTCTCTTGTTTAATTTATTTTTCAATTTTCTCGTATGTTGAGATATTGTTTGACACACAAATCTTAACTCACAACAAGAAAAATAAATTTTTTTGTTTATTGTTTCTTATTTTATGTATTTTTCAAGTAAGTTGAGATTTTGTTTGACACACAAATCTTAACTTACAAAAAGGAAAAAAAATCATTTTTTTTGTTTTGCTTATTTTTTCTTGTTTAATTTGTTTCTCCATTTTCTAATGAGTTGAGATTTTGTTTAACACACAAATCTTAACTTAACAAAAAGAAAAAAAAAAATAATACATTATTTTTATTTTTGTTTGTTTAGTTTATTCTTCAATTTTCTCATGAGTTGAGATTTTGTTTAACACACAAATCTTAATTCACATAAAGAAAAAAAAACCAAAATTTTTGTTTTTTTATTTATTGTTGTTATTGTTGGCTTAATTTATTTTTCAATTTTCTCGTAAGTTGAGATTTTGTTGACACACAAATCTTAACTAACAAAAAGAAAAATAATTGAGAAGTCAAGCTGACGACTATAAATCAAGCGCTTCTTGGGAGGCAACCCATGTGTTTTATTTTATTTTATTTTTCACATTTATTAGTTTTTTTATATTTTGTTATGTTAATTTATTTTCTCTCGTAGGTGCAATGTGGGAGAAATGAAGCTATTTTGAATTAACCATTCAAACAAACCAGGAAGTTTCTTTAAACTATTCTCATATGTTCTTTAACTTTCACACATTGAGGACAATGTGTATATTAAGTTTGGGGTGGTAGATATATTAAACTTAATTGAAATATTTTCTGGATGTTATTGCTTGTGAAATTTTTTTTTGTTTGGTTGATTGAAGATAATATGCGGTGAATAGTGATTTAATTTTATTTCTTTGTTTTAAATGATGCATAGCTCCTTGAAAAAGTTGAATATTGTCTAAGCGATGAATAATTTTTACGTATGTTTCATTTTTACAAATTAAAATATTTGTGATCACTTGTCTTGAATTTTGAATTGCTATGATAATTTAGAAAATGTTTATGTGAGTTTGAAATTTGACTAATATTTGTGGTATCACAGTGCTTAGAATTTGTTTGATTTTCTCTTGAGGCGAAATTATAGATAACATTTAACTAAGAAAATGATTTAGGCCATCTTTGGATCGTTTGAGCCTTTCTATCTACCTTCACATGCTTTATCCATAGTATACCCCTTTGAGCTTAAAAGTTTTATATATATTTTTATTTCATTTCAAAGCCTACTAAATATATATATATATATATATGTGGAGATATGTCTATTTTTCTTATCGAACTAACATGTGACAATTGTTAGTAAATATTTAATGATATATCGGAAAAAAGAGGATACTTGAAAAAAAAAGATTCTGAAAAAGAAAAACAGAAAAGAAAAAAAAAGTTATTATATGTGATGTTAAATCCCAAATTGGGAAATATTTATTGTGATGATAGAAAATCTCTTGTTTCAATCCTAAAATGTTTAGGAAAAATTGAGCTAAATATATCCTTTATCCTACCTTTACCTAAGCCATACATTACAAGCCTAATTAAGTCCTATTGATTTTTGGTTGTGTTTGTCTACATTAGTGGAGAGAGAAATGAAAAATAAACGTATGAGATTTGTGATTTCATTAAAATTTGTTTGATTTTATATTTGCATAAACTGATCCGGATTGCATGCGACTAAAAATGAAAAGACTTCACACACACACTACAATTCATTGTGAAAATGGAATATATTTTTAAATTGATTTTGATACTTAGATAAAATTCCTTTATTTCTTTGAGTTATGTAAATTGGAAAGACTAAAAAAGAAATATTTTGAAAATCACTATTTTAATTCTAGTTATCTTTGTTTTATTTCTTTTCTTTTGCTCGAGGACTAGCAAAAACTCTTCGATACAATCAACATATCATCGACATACAATAGAAGATAGATGAAAGACTCATCTTGTAGCTTATGAATATACACATAATAATCATGCATATTTCTAGTATACTTCTAGTGCAACAAAAACTGATCAAATCATTTATAACACTGCCTCGAAGTTTGCTTCAATCCATACAATGATTTTTTTAGTTTATAAACCCAATTTTCTTTACTAGCAACATTAAACCCTTTTGGTTGAGACATATAGATTTCCTCTTCCAATTCACTGTTTAGAAACACAATTTTTACATCAAATTGAACTAGTTCAAAATGCAAATAAGCTATCAAGGCCAACAAAATTCTAATGAAGGAATGTTTTACAATTGGAGAAAATACCTCATTATAGTTGATTCCCTCCTTCTGAGCATAGCCCTTAGCTACCAACCTTGCCTTGTAGTAAACACCATATTTGTTAGGAAATCCCTATTTCTTTGCATACACTCATTTGCAGCCAATTATCTTCTTGCCCTTAAGTAGTTGTGTCAACTTCCATGTCTTATTCTTCTAAAGGGACAGAATTTCTTCGTCTATGGCTTCTTTTTATCTTTCAACTCCAAGGCTTCTAATTTTTTCTTTATATATGGAAGGAACATCATCATGCACAACTAAAAGTGCACAGGCTACCATATTCTTAAATAGAGTAGATAAATCTTCCATATCTTTGAATCGAGCAAAAACCTTGACATTTTTTCATCGTGGCCTATCAACTGCAGTTTCTTCTTGTTGTTGTGGAGGTTCTTGGGTTAAAACCTCTTTTTCATCTGATTCATCTTCTACCAATAGAGGATCATCTTATGTCTTATCTCTACCAACTGGATTAACAATTATCTTTCAAACTCCACCTTCTCTAGAGTTTGCTCCACCTGCTACAAAGTGCCATCAATCTTCTCAGTTACCTTTCTCAGTAAGACAGATTCATCAAAGGCAACATCTCTACTGCAATAACTTTTTTTTTCAAGGAACCATAGTTGATATCCCTTAGAATCAGATGGGATCCTAAAAAAGAGCTTTCTTGGCTCTTGGAACTAACTTCGATTATGTTACATGGTAGTTTCAATAGAACCAAACACATGTAAGAAGTCATAATCTCCAGTAGGTTTTCCAAACCATACCTCTATAGGTGTTTTTCTTTCAAGAGCAGACAATGGTAGATAGTTGATAAGATGACATACATACGTCACAACCTTAACCCAATACTGCTTACATAACCTAGGATTTGACAACATACATCAAACCTTTTCTAGAAAAGTTCGATTTATACGTTCTGTAAATCCATTTTGTTGTGGTGTTTTTCGAATAGTGAAGTGTTGCACTATCCCTTCTTCTTCACAAACTTTCATAAATGGATCATTTGTGAACTCAATGCTATTATTAAACCTTAGACGCTTGATCTTTCTACCAGTTTGAGCCTCGATCATTTTCTTCCACTTGAGAAAAATTCCCAATACTTCATCCTTCTTCTTCATGAGATACACTCAAACTCTTCTCGAGAAATTATCGATGAAAGTAACATAATAATGTTTGCCATTTTATGGATGGAGTTCTTGTTGGCCCCCATATATCCGTATGAATGTAATCCAAGATGCCTTTTGTATTATGGAATTAAGTGCCAAAGCTTACTCTTTTCTGCTTCCATAATACACAATGCTCACAGAATTCCAACTTGTCGGTTCTTATGCCTTTCAAAAGGCCTTACTTTACTAGAATCTATAAAGTTATTTTACCAACATGTCCCAAATGCATATTCCACAACTTGGTAGTTTCTAAATCTTTTTATTTCTCTAAGATTGTTGCTTATGCTATTCCAATAACCGTACTACCAAGGTAGTAGTACAAGTTATTCTTCTGAACAGCTTTCATTGTTGTAAGTGCTCTAGAAGTAACCTTCAATCTCTCATTTTACATGGTCACAGTAAAGCTTTTTTATTCTAAGACTCCTATAGTAATGAGATATTTCTTCATATCTGGGACATAATGAACATCTATCAAGACTTTGGTTGAACCATCTTGATTCTTCAAACGAATTGTACTGATCCCCAAAATTTTGCATGGATAATCATTACCCATGAAAACAACTCCACCGTCTAGTTCTTCAAAGCTAAAGAACCACTCCTTATTAGGAGACATATGGAAGGTATATATTGAATCAAAAATCCAATCACGAGGATGAGATGCTATTGACGAACCCACCAATGCAAAATCTAAATTTGAATTGCTTCCAGCTACACATGCATCAGATGACACATTTTTTCCTTTCTTCTACAACTTCAAACAATTTTTCTTCCAATGGATTTTTTCATAACAAAAGGCACATTCATCTTTACCAAGCCTTCCTTTTGAATGAGATCTGCCTCTTCTTCCTTTCTGTTAAGTTTGAGGATGCCCTCTTACAAACAATGCCTTTACTACTTCATTTCTACTTTCTTTTTATTTTTCTTTCTAATTTTATAACTCTACAAAGCAATGCAAACTTCCTCAAAAGACACTTTATCCTTCCCAATGAGTAAGCTCGTAATAAAGTGATCAAACTCATCAGGAAGTAAGGCTAACAATATCAAGGTTAAATCTACATCTTTAAAAGTTTCATCCATACTTAACAAATCTACTACTAATCTATTAAAAGCAGTAATGTGGTCATTTATTGTGGTACCTAAAAGGTATTCAAAATGGAAAAAATTCTTCAAATAGAGCCAATTTTGTTCGCTTTTCTTCATGAACTTATTCTCCAACTTCTTCCATAACTTACTTGTGGATGTCTCCTTCATGAATGTATACTTTTGTTCTCTTAAGAGACACGAATGGATTGTACTACATACTAATTGGTAGATATTTTTCCACTCGACTTCATCTACTCCATGTTGTTTTTCTCCTTCAATGGTGATGTTTGGGCCTTATTGAAACAGAGAATCTAGAACTTCACCTTGATACATGCCAAAATGACCAGTTCCATCAAACTTCTCCATCTCGAACCTTGCATTCATCACTATTGTTCTACTTGACGTGGATGGTTAGCCTTTATTTGAGAGAGACTTTTCTTCTACCATTTATTCAAATTACAACAACTAGTAACTATATAGCAATAGCAAAAAAATGGAATACAAACAAATGCCTCAGTAGAAATCTTTGACTATGATATTAATTGTTGGAAAAATCGGGTATATTTTTCCTATTATGAATAGTTACTAGTCACTTATGATTTAAATGAATAGAACTCAAACTAGCTCAACAAAATAATGCTATTGGAAATATAATGCTAAAAGAAACTAAAACATATATTAAAGTAGAAAAATAAAAACACCATAAATTTAACGAGGCTCGATATAAATATATCCCCGAGTGTCATTGACCACTTTCACTATCTCCAAATAGATGAACTCAAAAATTTCAACTAATTGGGCAAAATTGAGCTAATTAATTACCTTTACAAAAAAGAGGAAGATTTACAATTTTTGGGATGTTTTAGAAGTAAAAAAGGGGACTTTATTTATAGCCCAAAATACAACGTCCATCTTCATTTCTAATCAATGTGAGACTTTTTCAATTTGCTCATTAGAGAGCTATACAATATCAACATTATTCTTAGATAAATATCTAATAGAATAAATGACTATTAAATAACCTCCTAATTATATGAAAAATAGATAATTACAAAATGATAACTTCGATGTTAAAATAAGTATATCATAACAGATAAGGGTTATCAACATGTAGTATTTTCTCCTATATATATTCACCACTTCACCTAACATCTCATCTCATATGTCATACCAGAACTTGATAAAAGAGAAACATTGTAATAGACAATTTCTCCCTAAATCTTTCATCATCTCTCTAGATCACATTGTCAAACCTGAACTTAATCAAGAAAATGGAAGATCAAAGACTACCGCACCCCGTGGTGATCTGAGATTTTAACATGTGTTATTTGTTCTCAAGTCCACAACAAAGAGAAATATAACCAATCATTGGCGTTGACAAAAATCAAAATTAACATTTGTATCGTTTGTGGGAAACAATTATGCTCTATTAGTTGTATAAAAACTAGTGATAAAAAAAGATTTTGTAGTATTCTCTTGGACTTTAAACTATGTAGTATTTGGTAAAAAGACCCTAAAAGTCCAAAAGATTTCTCTTAAAAGAAGTTGACATTTTGCACGATTTTTAAGAGATCGGATTTCTATCTTTCCAAAAAGATGATGAAACAACTTCTT
This sequence comes from Hippophae tibetana, assembly GCA_037013495.1. Taxonomy (NCBI): domain Eukaryota; kingdom Viridiplantae; phylum Streptophyta; class Magnoliopsida; order Rosales; family Elaeagnaceae; genus Hippophae; species Hippophae tibetana. Next base: position 77,764,136 of record CM072812.1, on the reverse strand, counting down.
GGATCCGAGACTTCGGTTTCAATGAAGTCCATAAAAGATCATCCCTTGAACTCCCTTGACCAAATAGCCAGATCTACATGCACCACGATTATCATCGCTAAATGGTGATTCCTTTTTCGACACCCTCAACAAGTGAGGCTTACTCGATTATTGGATAGAGAAGCCTAGTGAGTCGAGGAAGCCTCATAACCACATGCTAGAATGAAGAATAAATTCCCCACCTAAAATATAAAAAATATCAAAAGTGTGTATTATAAGAAAGAAAGTTGTAGTAATATATATGCACAATAAAGAAAAATATATACAAATAAAAAATTATATGAAAATTTTATAAGGAAAAAATACTTTTTCATTCTATATAGGAGAAGCTATTGTGAAGCTTAGAGAGACACTTCTACCAAGTTTTCCAATAACAACTTATTTTAATCTTAACAAATCGTTTATAAATGTTAGGAAATATTTCTTTCGTCCTCAAATAACAAAACTTTTAAAATCATATACATTTGAATGTATTAAATCTAGTAATTTTGAAGTACTTTTAACTTTGTAAAAAATGTTTTATTATTAGTTTTGCTTGAGCACGCACTTCATTTTTAGATATATTATCCATGTTACATGTGAGAATTAAACTTAGATTAGACATGTTGTTAATAGATTGGTAATTTACATGTTCCAAAATGGAGATAATTTTGAAATAATTACTCCATCTTGAAATTCCTCATCAACTTTAATGCCATGCGAGAAAAAATGATTAATGTAAAGTTGAAGACTATCAACTTAGGAAATTAATGACTTCTTATTAGTCATTCTAAAATGAATATAATTATTAATGAGAAATTTTGTTTACTTTGCAGCATTTTTCAAAGTTCTTTTGCAGAAAAAACGTTTATGTAGACATCATAGAGAGAGCCAAACAAAGCATTGAGAATGTCCTTTGATTTTTTCCTCTCGATGCATCTTTCTTTCTTTATACTTATCAATAGTTTCTTCTAATAAAGTTATCAAATCATTATCCAATAAATATGTAATCATCAAAATGATCAAAAAGAATAACATTTTTTTGTTGTCACCTATTGAAGAATTGATCCCATTAAGGTGATTCAAATGTTGGTTCATAACTTGAATGGAGTGAATGGTAGAGGTAAAATCTACGTGAAAAACTTTGTCATAAAATTATATAAAATTATATATGAAGGAATAAAAAAAATATGTAGAAAAATTATTTTTTAAAAATAATAATAATAATAGTAAAATAGTAAAAAATTTGGATGCAAGATTTGATTGAAATACAATATCTTTAAGATAAATTTGACACATTTTCAACAATAATTGTAAGTATAAATAAGGTTATAATCAATGTCTCCATAATACAATAAATCCATAATATTCATTATAATGTATAATAGACTTAAGAAAAAAAAGAATTTTCTTAAGTGAAAACCTTTTTTTTTTAATAACTTTGATTATAAAATAAAACTTTATTTATAGAATTCCAAAAAGTATAAATTGCACCCTTTCATTTGTGCCTTTTAATTTTTGAGATACATAATTTTTCAAATATATGTACGTATTGTTTCATTAAAAGGTACTTTTTATTTATATCTTAAAAGTTAAGTGACACATTTTTTTCTGAAAAAATGTGTCTTTTAATTTTTTAAGAGTCATATCTTAAGTAAATGTTATGTATTTTTATAAATGCATATTTTCCTTCCCATATATAAAGTAAAGACCAATATGTATATATTATTGTGTATTTACTAAAAGATATATTTTAAATAAACATATTTGTTGGTCAAATAATACAAATTTTATTCAATTATTTCATTAAACAGTATTAATCTTAATTGGCTTTATAATATTGATTCAAACACAATGCTTCAATTATAAACGAATAAATAATTATAGTAATTAAGCACATATAGTATCAATATAGTTTCAATAACTAGTCCTTCTCTTCCTTTTGCTTCAACAACTAGCTATTCAACAAAGTGACATGAAACGTCCTATCTAACCAATAATTAGACTAAGTATCATATTTTTGTTAAATTTTCAAAAGAAGAAACCTATAATTCTCGTTAGTCGTTACTTTGCATTGATAATGAACGTATGACATCTAAGATTTTGAAAAGTCACTCACAATTATGTGAAGCTCTTTAAAACAACACAGAAAAATTAATCCAACAAAAAGTTTAAGGTTGATTTCATTCTTAAAAATTATAAATGATATAGAAATATGAAAATAAAAAACATGATATATCTTCATTAAAAATAAATAAAAATTTGATATATCAAATTATATGGTTGATGATGTCTAAGATAAATATGAATTGTACATGTAGTGTTTTTTTTTAAATTAAAAAAGTAATATTTTTAAAATTTATAACAAAAAAAAATAATATTTTAATAATTTCAAACGAGATTTAATTAAATAATATTAAATATTAAATATGTTTAAATAACCAGAGAATTTTATAACAACAAGACTTAAAAGATGATATAGCAACTCATTTTGCGTAAACATGTTTTTTAATTTATATGATTACAAATTTTAAAATAATTTTTATAATTTTTATAATATCTTAAATTTTGGGAAGTGTATCTTTATATTTAAAAAACCATTATATTTGGTCAATAACGAACTGCATCTTTTTCTACTTCTATTAATTTTTTAATTAATAAATATATTTTATGTTTTCGATTTTTTATACTAATGAACAACAAAATATCTATATAATAAATATATTTTGTATAAATAGTTATTTTGTATAATCTAATTATTTTTATTATATTTTAATTATAATTCATACTTGTTATGATATACTCGTGGGCCCCATATTTTACTATGTGAGGATCCTTAAACTTTATCTTCTATTTGAAATACGTTAACGAGTTTTTTTTGTCTTTTTCAAACCTCAAACTTGTGACCTAGTTCATAAGTACCTCAAGTTCATAGAAACTAGTACCAACTGAGACACACGAGTATATTCTAACAATACTGTTAATGGTTATCCATTTATAATTGTGATTTTTTCTTTTTAATATTTTAAATAAAAAAAATCAAAATCTTTGGTGGATAAACAAATGCACTTTTCTTCTTTTTTCTTTTCTTTTAATTTTTTATATTAGTAAATATCAAAATATTTATATAATAAATATATTTTTTATAACAAGAAATATCAAAAAATCTATATAATAAATCTATTATTTATGAATAGTTATTTTATATAATATAATTATTTTTATTACATTAAAAATAACAATTTATACCATTAATAATTAATCATTTATGATCACACCTTTTTTCTTTTTAATTTATATAATAAATACATTTTATGTTTTTTTTATTTTTTTATACCAATAAATATAAAAAATCTCGTATAAGCTTATATTTTTAATTTTAATTTTTTATATGTAAGAAATCAAAATCTTTGATGCTTAACCAACTATATCTTTCTTTTTTCTTTTTCTTTTTTTATTTTTTCTTTTTGTTAATTTTTTATCAATAAATATCAAAAACTTTATAATAAATAAATTTTATGTTTTTATTTTATTTTTTTAACCAAAACATTCATATAATAAATATATTTATATGAATAGTTATTTTGTATGATGTAATTACTTTATAATTTTTTATGCTTTTTTTGTTGATATTTTTACACTAATAAATATCAAAATGTACACATAATAAATATATTTTTATGTAATTAATTTTATTACATCAAAGTTGATAATTTATTTAGTTAATGGTTATTCATTTATAATCGTGTTTTTTCTTTTTGATTTTTTTACATCAATAAATACAAAAACATCCATATAATAAATATTTTTTTATGTTTTTTATTAACCTTTTTACACCAATAAATACTAAAATATATATATAATAAATAATTTTTTTATAAATAGTTATTTTATATAATGCAATTATTTTATTACATTAAGTGTGATTATCTATTTAATGAGTATTTGATCAATTCACTTATAGGAATATTATGTTTTTATTGAACCAATAACTTTCATGTCAAAATTATAGTATATCTCATATTAATTCAAAAGGGAATGGTAAGCTAATGTAAATTATTTTTAAGTAAAAAATCCATATTAAATTCAATAAATCATGTTTATCATTCATGCAAGATTAAATTCTTAGATAGTAAAAATATTAATTGAATAAATTAATACTTTTTTATTACTTTTTTTACACTAATAAATACTAAAAAGTTCATATATAATTTTTTTTATGAATAATTATTTTGTATAATACAATTCTTTTTATTAAATTAGGGATGATAATTCATATAGTTCATGATTACCTATTTAACGAGTGATCGATTAATTCACTTATAGACAGATCATATTTTTATTGAACTAATAATTTTAATGTCAAGATAATATCATTTAAAAAAAGAATAATCACTAAATATAAATTATTTTAAAGCAAAAAAATATTTATTAAATTCATTCAAATTATGTCTATTATTCATGTAGTATTAACTTCTTAAATAATAAAAATACTAATTGAATAAGTTCATTTCTATTATATTTGAATTATTTATTAAATAAAATTATACAATTATTATCAATATCGTGGTAAATAACTTATGTTTATATTGTATTTGAATTCTATTACATATAAAATAGTTACTATCATATATTTAATTATTACTAAATTAATAAATTAATTAACTATTTAATTTATGAGTATTTTTACAAACTACTTTATAAAATATTTTAACATCAATTTTTTAATTATAATATAAGTAACTTAAAAATTTATATTTAACAAATTATTTTTTATTTTATAAAATAAAAATTTTAAATAAATAAAAATTATTTCGCTACCATTAATATTATTATAAATTTATTAAATTTAAATAATCATTTTGTATATACAAATTACTCCAAAAACTAGTTTATATTAAAATCTTCAAACGTAGTTGATTTGGTGATTACTGAATAATAATAGTAAGATCATGTCTATCCACATTTAAAAAAAAAATACATTACTTTGTGAAAAATCTATCAGGTCGTACATTTCAGGTTTTTATCTTAAATAGAATAGGTTTATTATAAAATATCTAAATAAAATATAAATCTTACGAAATAATATTTAAGCTTTATATATATATATTTTAAAAAATAAGATATAAAATATATACACATATGCTAAATATGCTAGATTCTTAATATATAAGAACAAAATAAGATTAAAAAACCCAAATAAAACTAATAATATGAGTGAGTGAGATGATAATTAGATCTAAAAGTAAATTCCAAAGCTAAAAACAAAGTGGTAGAATTATTTAAATAAGATATGCATTTTTCTCTATTATACTACTATTTTAATGAATTAATACTTTAGATTTAGGCATTAGTATTTTGTAGCCTAAGATAATATAAAAATATTAATTGGTTAATAATATTAGAATATTTTTTATCAAATATAAATAATTAATTAAAAAATAATAAATAATAAAAGTTAAATAAATGTAGACGTAAAAGTTACCCTATTGTAGATTAATATAACGAGAAATCATAATTTTATTTTGAACCCTATAAAATTCAGACTTTTTAATCTATAAAATAAAATAAAAATGTTGAAATTTTCTATAATATTTGTTTTTGAAGTTTATATATATATATTAGACACAATTGGATACTTATATCTGATGTTGTTTAAGTTTGTTTAAGTATATAATATATATATATATATATATTCATTACTGTAGTAGCTATAATTATACTCTCCTTTCTGATATATAAACTTAAACATAGAAAATTAAAACAAACTTAAATAAAACGAAAGTTTAAGAGCAAATGAGAGAATGAATAGTTTTTTTTATGTCGTCCCTCTTGTTGAAAATGAGCATTCCCTTTATAATCAAAGTGATATACTGTTGGATATGCTTTTTATTGTTTGTGAATGGTATCTTGTTGTCAATTTTATTACCTAGAAGATGTTAGTATTGTTGTGAATAGTCAACATATTTTACTATTTTGTAAACGGTGATTTGTCTATATCGTTTTTTGTTTTTTCCCATCCAAAATAATATTTCATCTTTAGTGGTTGGTGGCAATTCTAATGCATTGAAGACCGGTGATATTGTGGTATCTCGTAACGTAGTTTCATCGAAATCTTTATTCTTGATAAAGGATGACGTTGATATCTATTTGATAATATCCAAGAGTTCTTTTTGGGTTTGTGTTTTGGCAATAAAAGCATTGGTACAAGCCATCTGGGTTAAGAATAGCAAAGCATCATGAATTTCTTCAACTTTGGTTACTCTATGTCCGATTTTGGTTAGCCATTGTTCGATGGTTGGTTTTAGAATGGTTTTGAGGATCGTGAATGATGATCACTATTTTATCTAAAATAGGCAAGCGATATGTACTACTTCGGATATAACAAGTTTTAAGACCCATTGACATACCTAGAGAAAATAGAATTTTGATGCAAAAATATATAGGAAGAAATCATTTCTCTTTTAGTGTAGGTTTGAAATGGGTAATAAAAGTTTCATAAATTTCCTTCACCAGTGGAGTGAGGATGGCAGGAATAGAACCAAAAAGTTTCCACTAGTTGTGAAACCATGATGGGAATTTGATTGGGTTGATAGTTTTTTTGGAAGAACAAGAATAACCACGAATGTTGGTAATCCTTGTGTTTGGATGAGGAAGGCATTGAACCATGCATGGTAATAATCCCAATAATTGTAAGTTTTACAATGTGGTAGGGTTATGGTGATACTGATTGGAAAGGCCAGAGGTTTTAATATATCATGTCTCTAATATGCTGGATATATGACTGAGAATTTTGGCGATGGAATACTGGGTATCGATTTGGTTGTGTTTGAGAAAATGTTTGAATTCCACACTACTAGTAATTTCCAAAATGCTTTGATAGTATTTTGGAATTTTGGAAATTAATGAAGGCCTGTACAGCCTTTCCTTGCCAATTTTTTTTTATATAGTTAAATAAGGATTTTTATATTGGAATCCTTTTTCAACTATCATAACCATCTAAGAGGCTCATTTTAAAAAAAAAAAAAACTTAAATGAGGCTTTTGTAATAGTTTGGGAAACAATTTTCTTTTTCCCTGATGCAAGGATGATTTTGGTATAGGACATTCTTTCTTTTCTCTGAAGTGGAAAGTTTTCCAACTATAGATTTTGAAATGATGAGTTTTGAGGTGAAAGGTGGTTCTTCCATTTTTACCTTATCCTTTCCTTTGGGGACTAGGGTCTCTGGTTAGGATGATGATGGTGTTCCAAGGCTTTGGAGGTGTCATAGGTTACCTGTAGATACTTTGGGGTTTCTTTGAGGCTAAAGATCCCGTCTTGGATCTCTTGATATCGAGCTTCGTCTGAAGATGTTAACTCGTTTATTGGTGATAATGAGGTTGCTTGGGACTAGGTAATGATTGGTTTTGATTGAAGGATTTGGTGGAGGTTTCTTTTTTTTCTTTTCTTTTTTGATATGTTTACTTGTTTTTTTAGAGGAACTTTCTTGTTAGAAAGTCTACTAATGAATCAGCTTCTCTTATTATAAATTCAATATCATAATCGAAAATATTTAATAAAGTTTTTCATCTAACAAAAACTTATTTTAAAATAATTTTTTGAATTTTTTTTAATTTTTTTTTACAGATTTACAATCAATTCTTAGTAAAAAAATTGATTTAAATTTTAAAATAAAAAAATATTATCGTTAATATTTTTTGTTTACAGTTGAATAATTTTTTTAATAAGCAAACAAATTGAAGGAAACAAAAAAATTAATAATGATAAATATTAAGTATACTCTATAAACTAATCAAATTAATTATTTTTATAATATTTTAAAAAAAACTTTTATAACAATATTACATTTAATTTATTTTAATACTCAATTAAAATATTATTTATTATTTTTTAAAATATATTTTTATTAATCAAATTATTTATTTTTATTAAATATTTTAAAAAATATATATATTAATTTTAAATAACACATCATTAAACATTTTAAAAATAATAAATAAATTATCGTGACAGCAAAAGTGTGAGAATATGACCAAATCAGGTGAAAGGAAAGTAAAAACAGTGGGGTAAGACCGAAAGAGTACACAATAAATAAACAGAGATATTTGTATCATTCAGTGGTTATCATGGAAAAAAAGAAGAAGCCATTGTTTTGAGCGTTGAACCGAAAATTTCAGAGTGGTCCCCACTATCAATCCACGCTTTTCTTTTGTTAGATACCCACTAACCACGTGGTGCTTGAAATTAAAAGAATCAGGGGCTCAGCTCAGGGGTGTCGGAAGAGCCGCGTTTGGCATTTCTTAGAAAGTAACACCTAAAAATCTAAAATATAAATTTAATATTTAAAAATGAAAAAAGAAAATAGAAAAACCAATCTTTTAGCCAATCACTAGTGACCGTCTTTTTTGTTTTTTACTTTGCGGTGTCGTCCTCAGCTCAACTTCTCTCAGTTCTCACTTTCTCTCTCTCTCTCTCTCTCTCTCTCTCAGACAACGCACAAAGCCAACTCAACAATCACAAATTCACAATGCCCTGTCACATCATCCTCACGTACCCTCCTCCACCTCCCAAACCTCCTCTGCTCAATTCCTCTCAAACCTAGGGTTTCCATTTCCCTTTTTCTTAAATAATTTTCATGGAACGAAGCTCGGAGACTTTTCGTAATTCCGAAACAGGTTTGATTTTGATTTGATTTGATTCAATTTAGCTATGGAACAGCAAGAAGTGCATGAATCACAGCAAGCCTTTGACTATTCGGTGGAGAGAGGTTTGGAGCTCGCGAGTTTAGATCAATGTGAAACTGTTTGTGATATGGACGATTCGCAACTCATCGGAGCTTCGGAGACGGCCTCCGTCGGAAGTCGTGATATGGAGACTGGAGAGGTCGGTGTTATGGTGAATGGGGAGGTGAATTTGGCAGAGAAGATTGTGATTGAGAAGCGGAGAAGAGGTAGGCCTCCAGGTTCAGGTCGGCCGCCAAGAGGATCGGTCAAAACGACGGCGTTGTTAAGGAAGAAGAAAGATGAAGAGGATGTTTGTTTTGTATGCTTCGATGGTGGGAGTCTCGTGCTCTGCGATCGCCGGTGAGTACAGGTTCTTTTTGTTAAGAAATGCTATATCTGATTTGTGAGGTTTGGTTATTGATACTGATAGATAGAAGAGGAGGGGAATGAACTTCGGTCTTTAATCTTATGTTTATCTTTTACAAGTTTAAGTTTAGGCTAGACATCCAAAAAATAATTTCCAATTGAGAACGTTCTCGCATATTAGGTGGCTAAACTAGGATTCATACTCAATTGAGTCTATTGGCTATTGTGATTGATTATAGTGAGGAACCTATGGGTTTTGGTTAATAGAGTTTTAGGATTCATCTTATACAAAATTCGTAATTTCTCCTCATTTCCCTATCAAAAATTTATTGGCAATGAAACATGGGGTTCGTGATCTTTTTCATGTGCTGTTGTTGATGCTTATATGAATGATTTACTTGGTCTTCTTTTTTGGTGGATTCTTTCCTATTAGGGGCTGCCCTAAGGCATACCATCCAGTGTGTATTAAGCGCGACGATTCATTCTTCCGGTCAAAAGCTAAATGGAATTGTGGTATGTTTTATTGAGTGTATTGCTTCTAAATTTTGTTTCATCATTAGAGAGAATGTTTAAGTTTGAATGGGGAGAGTCTTTGGGGTACATGCTTTGTTCCTGATTATCAATTATTTTGGTTAGGCATCTAATCGTATGAAATCATGGATTCCCTTCTTCATACCATCATAGCAATGCTATTTTGATAACATTTGCAGTAATTCCTTTTCTGCCTTTTCTTTTCTCTGTTTTTTTGTTAATTATTTAGAGACCACATTTAGTTTTTGACCCCTTTTATAGGAGGTTTTATTTTTGACCCCTTATTTGTGTACGCATATATTGTATAAAACTTTTTCAATTTGTTGTACATAGTTATATATTTATATAAAACTGTTGTATATGTACTGAGATAAAGAGGAGTGGGAAAATTTGACTACCTAGACATGAAATACAAGAGAATATGTATGTATAGAAAGAACTAATATAAAAAAGCTTAAATAGTGAAAAATGTATCAAATTATAAGGGGTCATTAATGAAATGCAATACGTCATATGCCATTGCCTTACAAAGCAATTGGCTTTTTTGTTTTTAAAATTAGAGGCATTGTTTTAACTTCATTGTGGGCTTGGGCATGTTATATATACGTAAGTGCTATAGTATATTAGAAATATTTTCTTCTCTTTTCTTACTTTTCAATAATTTTTTTGTTTAATGAGTTATGGGTTGCACTTTATTTTAAGAAAAAAATACACCTATGGTCACTTCACTTTCATATATTGAACACATTGGTCACCTTGTTTTAAATTGGTGCACTATAGTCATCTTATAGTTATATTTATGAAAACTTTAATCATTTTAAGCCAATTTTGGTCATTTTATTTTTTTACTTTTTTTATCAACTTCTTAAGACATGTTCCTCTTCAAACATTTACTAGTCCTATGCTAGTAATGTTTAATTTAGGGGTGTCCGCGGTCTGGTCCGATCTGATCTGGTTTTGAGTAAAAAAAATTTAACCGGACCGGACCAAACCGTTTGGCTTTCCAAAATGTTGTAACCGAACAGTTTGGTTCGATTTGATTAACGGTTTGGAACGGTTAATAATACATAAATACGATACAATTTAATATGATATAATCTAATAGGATAAAGTCAAATGTAATGCTCATCAATCATCATACATAAATAGATATTATTGTTAAATACATAAATAAATATACAAACTGTTATTTTAATCCAAAAGTAAAACAGATTAGACATGAAGAAATGAAGTCCCAATATCTCATTTACACAAAATTCTTATTTATTATTAATCATCAATGATCAATGTAGTGTCTTTAATGAAATATACAATAAAATAAAATCATATATCATTAGATAATAATATTTAAAAAATAAAATTAGAAATAGTTTTTAAGTCTTGCAATTACCTAAATCAACATCTTCATAAATCTCTAGGTCATCATTGTATTTTGATAAGGCGACATAGTCATTAATGGAGGAACGGAACCAATTTTGATTACATACTAATGCCTTTACCATTTTAGGATTCAAAGAACTCCTAAATGGATCAAGAATGCGCCTTCCTATGCTAAAAGTTGATTATGATGCAAACGTAATTATATGCAATTCTGTAACTTAAATAACACATTATATTTTCTGCTAGTAAAGAACATGTATGTTAATACTGGCTGAAATCAGAAATCACATGATATTTTTTGCTTGATTTTTTATTAGAAATCAGGAAAAAAAAAACATGAAAATAACATGTTATTTTAATCACAATCATGATTGAGGCTTAAAGAATGAATAAAATATTAGTAATGTTGAGAATATGTAATTTACATTGAAACTGAAAATGATATTTATTATCATTTTTAATAAAATGATTGAAACTAATAAGTCAAGCAATATTAGAAACAAAAAAACACGATGTAATGATAATTTTGGCACACACGGCAGAATTTGGGAGTGTCCAAAAATCCTATCATAAACTAAAAAAAAATCCTATCAAAAACTCATTTGAGGAAGCATTTCAGAAACTCAAAAAAACCTTATCATTAACTCAAAATCAGAAACTAAAAAAAAAGCATTGACAACCAATCCAAAATACAGACAATGTCTTGTACACGAAATTGTACTAAGAATGTTTGGAGAAGTCACACGAAACAGTTTGTCCATAAACTCAAACATATATCAGTCAGCTCACCATATACCTATTCCGTCCATGGATGATAGGACGCGAGGCGACGTGAAGAGAGGTGACTGGCTAGTGTTGGAGGTGACGACGACTGGCTTAGGCTAGGGTTTTTTTGAGTCTCACTCTCGCAAAGATGCAAACGCAAACGGCTACTGAAAATGAATTAGGGTTAGGGAAGGTAACGCGATTTCATAATATATATATAAATATATATACAGTAACGGTTAGTTAAAAAAAATAATTATTTATGAAAACCGGTCCGGTTCGATTCAACCGGTTTATAATTTTTATAACCGGACCAAACCATTTGGAAATCGGTTTTATTTAATGCAAATCGGACCGGTTTTTCGGTTTTAACCGGTCCAACCCAGTTTATGGACACCCCTAGTTTAATTCGATCTAACTTAAGTTTTTCCAAAAAAAAAATAAAAAGATTGAAAAAAAATCAAATTGATAAGAAATGACTGAAGTTTCCAAAAATACAACATAAGGTGACTAAAGTGCACAAATTTTAAGAACGGTGATTAATGTTCCCAATTTGTGAAAGTAAAGTGACCAGATACTACACTCTTTTTAACAAACATAATCTGTTGCCATGTAATTTGAGCTATTCACGTTTTTCTGCATGAGTTATGTACTATTTTGTGTCCTGCTTTTTCTGCATCTCAGGTTGGCATATATGTAACAGCTGTCAGAAGGCTTCTTACTATATGTGCTACACTTGTCCATATTCTTGGTGCAAAGGATGTATTAAGGATGCTGACTATCAATGCATACGTGGAAATAAAGGACTTTGTGGGACATGCATGAGAACTGTAATGCTGATTGAAAATTTGCAAGAAAATAAGGAAGTGGTATGCTGAAATCTATCTATTTTGGTTGTTTACTGTTTTTTTTCCTTTGGGCATCAGTTAATTCTATGAGTTAAAGCATTCTGTGCTTATTTTATTTGCCTTTGGGAAGTTGTGTATCAGTGTAAGATCAGAAAACTCTTTGCAAGCCGCTTAATGTTATTTTTTCCCTTCTCATTATCATTCTATTTCGTTGTTTTTGGTTCATGAATTGGTGCATTTTCACCTGGTGCTGCAATCCTGCATGGTCATATTGTATGGCACTAAAGTCAATGTTCTAATTCTTTGTTGGTTATCATCTAGTTGATGCAATTTTTACACGACCTATGAAACCCTTGTAGGTGCATGTGGACTTTGATGACAAAAGCAGCTGGGAGTATCTCTTCAAGGTTTACTGGACTTTTTTAAAGGATAAACTATCATTAACATCAGACGAGGTCATTAGAGCCAAAAATCCATGGAAAGCTCCTTCTGTGATGGCTTCTAAGGGAGAGTTTTCTTGTGAACTTTATAACACGAACAATGACAAAGTTGTTTCCCTTTCTAGCAACTCTTATATGGACCTGGACTCTATTAATTTGAAAAGAGAAAGAACTAACAAGAAGCCTATAGTTCCTAATACAAATTCAGTCATTGTTGAAGAATCAGATGATCAAAAAGTGATGCCTAGAGAAAAAACTTGGGCATCAAAGGAGCTGTTGGAGTTTGTTTCACATATGAAAAATGGCGATATGTCTGTATTATCAAAGTTTGATGTCCAGGAGCTTCTGCTTGATTATATAAAGAAAAACAATCTTCGCGATCCTTGTCAGAAATGTCAGATTGTTTGTGATTCAAGGTTTTTAAATTTCTTTGGAAAAGCACGCTTGGGTCACATTGAAATGCTAAAGCTTCTTGAGTCTCATTTTCTTACGAAAGAAGAATCACTGGTGGATCACACTGTTAGAGTGGGACCTGTTGAGGCTGTTTCTTGCCAGATGGATTCTTTTTGGAATCATGATAACCAAACAATGATGGTTAATAATAAGCGACGTAAAATGCATAAAAGGGTTAACAAGGGAGTATCCCAGCCTGATCCAGATGCATATGCTGCAATTGATGTTCATAATATTAACTTGATTTACTTGAGACGTCACTTGATGGAAAATTTAATGAACAATCCTGAAAAGTTTCATGACAATGTTGTTGGATCTATTGTGCGAATAAAAGTTTCTGGTAGCGATCAGAAGCAAGATATATACAGGCTTGTTCAAGTTGTAGGTATTAATTTTCATAACCTTCGTCCACGTTGTTTTATTTATTCATACTATGATACACTAAAGTAACTGTCCTCCAAATGTTTGAGAATAGGTACCAGTAAGGTTATGGAGCCATATAACGTTGTCACAAAGGCAACTGATGTGATGCTTGAAATATTAAATTTAGACAAAAAAGAAGTCATATCTATTGATGGGATCTCAAACCAAGAATTTTCCCAGGTTAGAATTTTTTTTAAAATAATTTTCTTGCATGCCTTTTCTTCTGTTTCTTGATTTTCTGATCTTACACGAAGTCAGTTGTAACTATTGGGAAAATAACAAAAAGTACGGGAAATAAAATATTATGTTGATATGGATCGAACTTTTCCCACTCTCCTGTAGTTAAAATAGGCTAACAAAAGATACAATCTCTTCTAGTATATTGAGTAATAATAAGAATATAAAATAATCTCACAAAAAATGTTGCTTAATATTCTCTTAGATTATTATCTCAAGAAGATATCTCTGTCACATGCAATAAAATTTCATCTCAAACTCATTTGGTTTTTTGAGAAATAAAGATGAAATGAGACTACAACATCCTTTCATAAAATTACATGTACTAATATTATAATGCCAAAGAGAAAATCTCTTCTTGTTTTTCTCCTCCATCACACTTTCGTATTTTTCTCCCTTACACTCTTTTACTAATACTTCTTTCTGTCATCTTTTTCTTTTTTCCTCTGCTCTCCACAAAAGGAGGCATAACTTGTTAGGTGATCTAAAAAGGTCTTTGTATCTTTAAGGATGTTGATAAAATAAGTTAGAGATTAGTCTCTCTCCTGCAATCTCATCACGCACATTAATTTGTCTCAACATCCATACACCATGTAGAGATGTAAATTGAATTGTATGATACCATCTTATGTTCTATTTATTATCTCTAATAGCCTCATGGTTCAAAGTTATCCAATCCCAAATGAAACCTATTGCATCTAATATAGATTGTAGACCTATGGACCTCACTTTAAGCATTTTGTTCAATTATATTTGTTAAAACAAGGGGTAGTTTAGTTATTTTATATTCTCATTAATATCTATATATATATATATAGATTATGTATCCTTTTTTCGATATAATAATAAAATATTGTTCTGATTCAACATGGTATTAGTGAGGGTTTTATTATAACACAAATGAAACCTAACCCTAACACTAACAAACAACCAGCCGTTACCTCTCTCTTAACCCTAACAACCTCCCTGCCACCAACCCCACCCCCACCCACCTCTGACATCCCAAAATCAACCCCCTCTCTTGCCCCTGATACTAGACACCCATCGCGAAATCTATTGAACTTTCATATTATAAATAGTCATGTTCCTTTTTTCTTCTTTTTATGCATTTTTATTTGTTTCATTTAGGCTCATTTGGGACAAATGAGATATTTTAACTTGTCTCATTCCAATACTGTCATAAAAGTAAGTGGAACAAGATGGGATAGGTTCCTAAAATTAGTGCTTCGTTCTATGGGTTAATGAGACATCCCATCACAATTTACACCCCTACACCCACGTGGCTTGCATGCACGACAGCATGATATCCCATTTGTGACAAAATGATTTATAACTTGCTCTGTTTGAGTGTTTTTCTCACTGTCATGTTGGAACATCAGACTTTAGAAGGCTATGAAAGAACCTTTGTAGGTACAGTAATGCTTCTTGTAGTTTTTTTTAATAATTATTAAGAAACATCGTCACATATTCTGCATAAACCACTGATTATATTGAATATTATTGATATAATTAATTATTGAAAATTAACTGACTTTCTGGTTCTTCTTCTTTTGCTCGCTTAACTTACCTGATGTTTGTTGTCGTGTGTGTAGGGGAACAGTTTCCATGAAGTACTTTTGGCATTAAAAATCGTCTTGAAAATTGGATTGACATGATCTGTAGTTTCCTTTTCGATTTATGCATTAATGCTTATTTCTTTAAGACAAAAAATTGCACTAACAGAATATCATACTTTGTTGTGGTCAGTTACCTGCAAAATTTTTATTAGACCAGCATGATGATGGCTGGTTAGATGCTGTAATTCATAGCATATGAAATTAATTGTATGCTTCTTTTGCCCAATTGTCATTTTTTTTGTCTGCAGGATGAATGTGATCGATTACATCAGAGTATAAAGTGTGGGTTGATCAAATGTCCAACTGTTGTAAGTATGCAATGATTTTTCACTTCCCTCCTACTATAGGAATATTTCTTGCTGATTTACATATTAGATTTGTGTTTCATGCAGCGTGAGGTGCAGGATAAAGCAAGGGCACTTCTAGCAGTGAAACTACATGATGTAAGTTACTTTTCATATTCACGGTAGCAAAAGTCCAATATGGATGAGCATTTTTATTTATTTTTTTCTCTTGGAAGCATTTAATAAAGTCAAATAGGTGCTAGCATTTATTTATTTATTTTTCTGATCTAGTAGTTATTCACTTTCTAATTCTTTGATATAGTGGCTAGAATCAGAGGTAATGCGGCTAAATCATCTACGTGACCGAGCAAGTGAAAAAGGACATGGAAAGGAATATCCTTTGTTTTATATTTTTAATTGTTCCAATTGCTTCATTTTTATATTTCTGTTTATTCAACTTCTAGTGTTGGACCTTGAGCCTCTGGGAGTTTTACTAGAAGTGTCTCCATGCAACTTCACTAAGAAACAAGTTAAGAGGCATGTTCCTTATAAGAAAGAAAATGAAAAATGTTATAAATGTTCAAATATATGGTAGTCTCTCCACCACCACTGTGTGTGAAGACTATAACTGCTGTTGCCGGAAAGTTGATGGAAACATGTTTCCAAAACTGCCGTCATCATTTGCCTGCCAGAAAACAATCACTGCCTACTACTACTAATAGCAACTGCCCACTACCGCTCATAACCATTGCCACCAATTAAGGCCTTACATAGACTTTGTCGGTTCTGCATGTTATTTCCATTGTAGGCTTCATCTTCTTTCATGCCACTATTCCATCTTTATCATCATTATCATGTTGTCAACCCTACAACCTCACTACCATATTTAACTAGCAAACTTTCTTTCTCCACCCTGGCTCCCCCTTCTACCCAAAATCAAACTCTGCATTAGTTGAAGTATATTATGGGCTATATATTAAATATGTAAATTTGATCTGTTACTCGGGTACTTCATCATTGATATTTGCTTCATAAGAAAACATAAATTGTGTAAGTTTCTATATTTTCCACTTTTCCTTGACTTTATATTGTACGCTGCGAGAATGTGTTGAGAAGTTACAGCTTCTGAACTCACCAGAAGAACATCAGCGTAGGTTGCAAGAAGTTCCTGCAGTACACTCAGATTCAAGTATGGATCCCAGTAGTGAATTAGAAGGCATTGCTAGAGAAATTGATAAGAACAAACAAGGTTTACTATATTTTGTTTTCTAGAAATGGTTCCCATTTGTTGATTCCTCTTTTGCACTCTCATTTGAGTTTTCCTATAGTAATATTGATTTTGTTGGTAATGGTGCTGTTGCGCAGATGATAAGGACAAGATGAAAACTTCTGGCTCCATCAGAAAAAGAAGGGAACCCATCTTGCCACGAAGGAGAGGTGGCATCTCGATTAAAGATAGAGGCAGGACACACAAAAATCTTGTCACCCCTACTGAGCAAAGTAGGGTTAAAGAAACATTTGGAAAGAATGGTTGGAATACAACAAAGAACAATGATCATCCTACTGGTTCACTGAATATTGATTGGAGTAATAATGGAGCAGTAGTCCAATCTGATTTGTTTTATGGGGTCGCATCAGAGAGATCTGTGCTGCCTCTTTCATCAGAAACAAAACAATCTATAAATGATGTGGAGATTGACAAGATGTGGCACTACCAAGACCCTACTGGAAAAGTTCAAGGGCCATTTTGTATGCTGCAGCTGCGAAAATGGAGTATAAGTGGACACTTCCCTTCAGATTTGAGAATATGGAGGATAAATGAAAAGCAAGATAGCTCTGTACTTCTCACCAAGGTTTTGACTGAAGAATGCAGTAAGGAGCCACTATTGGCAATCAATAGCCATTTACCGTCTTGCGATGCTAAGATTGCCTCTGATGATAGAGATAATTGCGGGCATGGACTGAATGGACAAAGGACTGATGGAACAAGTGTAACTCCTGTGGATGATAAAAGATTTCCTGGGAGTAGGAATCACAAACAGGATGAACCAAGCAAACATATTGATAGTGACAATGAACCTCCTATTAATGAACAGGGCTCCCCTTCATCAATTTGCACTGCAGTTATCAATTCTGATGAAGGTCATGTTGGAGTCTTTTCACAAGGCTGTGATTCTTTGAAGGATAACAAAGTTTCCACCAGTCCTCTTATTCCTGGCAAGCAAGATCTGACAGATCAAGTAAGGGAAGGTCAAGAAAGCGAAAGAGATTCTATTCAGAGCAATGGATACATCAATGCTCATCAAAACGCCAAGAGTCAGATTAATAATACTCAGCAGGATTGTGAAAATCGATCTGATAGTGAAGGTCATTCAGGTCAATCTTCTGATCTTAACTGGAGAGATCCAACTGTAAGTAGTTCTACTTGTGGGTTAGACTCTAAGCCTGATTTTGTTTCTTCTTCCAAACCACTTGAAACATCAGAGCCAAACCAAATGGTGATTGATTTTTCGAATGTGTCCTGTCACCCTCCAAAGCCCAGCAGTGGAAACTTGGAATGTAAACCTGCTGACAACAAACATTCTCAATCTTCAATTGCTCCTGTCCAGGTTAGTTGGAGCACCACTTCTAGTATAGTGGGCGGACCTCAGTTGCATGAAGTAGCTGGTGAATGGGGTGGGTATTCACCTAATTTAACGAAGCCTTCCATTGAGGAATGGGACTCGAGTCTTGTGTCTGTATCTTCTCTCAAACCAATTGAGGTGGCCACTGATTGTGCTGCCACTACAGTTTCGGTGAATG
This sequence comes from Hippophae tibetana, assembly GCA_037013495.1. Classification (NCBI taxonomy): domain Eukaryota; kingdom Viridiplantae; phylum Streptophyta; class Magnoliopsida; order Rosales; family Elaeagnaceae; genus Hippophae; species Hippophae tibetana. The sequence continues at coordinate 77,745,250 of CM072812.1, read as the reverse complement.
ATCAGCTCACACATTCCTCCCCATCTTACCCTGCTTCTCATGCCTCCAGTTGGCAGGCTCTTGTAACTGAACCTGGCGATTTTTGCCCTTTATTTGATGAATCAGTTTCAGATCTCTTGGCTGAAGTTGAAGCAATGGAGACCCTTCATCGCATGGCTTCTTCCCCATCAATCATCAATTATGGAGAAGAGTTGACAGATAGTTCTAGAAATGATTGTCTCAGTTCTGTCGAGGCATTTAGCCCTGCACTTGAAACTGGAAAAGGTGATGCTTTAAGCTCTACCAGTGATGTGCATTTAGCTCTGCAATTAACTTTGACAAATGAACCACTAGGGACAGGTAAGTCAAATTATCTTGATTCTCAAAAGATGGTGAATGGAAATTCTTCAAGTAGTGAAATAGAGGGAGATGCAAAGCATAGTGATGTTTCAGTTAATCAATTGGAAGCAGGTTTAGATATCCAACCCACTGTACCGTCCACAGCTAATTGGGGCATGGCTACTACAGACGCCCCTTGGAATGCCAGGCCAGAGTGTATGGATCCAAGTTGGGGAGCGGCTCAGGCAAGTACACATGCAAGCTTGGTAGGATCAGGTCAAGGAAACACAATTATGAGCGGGAGTGCACCAATGCAAGAGAATAGTTCCATGAATGCAGGATCTTCCTCAAGGAACATGTTGGGAAGTCAACCAAGAAATGGCAACGAAAGAGTCTTTAGTTCAAGGGATCGATTACACAGTAAAGATTCAAGTTTTGGTAAGGGCAGGCATGGCGGGAACAGGCAGCCATTCTCTGGTGGTAGTAATGGATTTTCACAAAGGTCTCCCAAGGGGCAGCGAATTTGTAAATACTACGAAAGCGGTTATTGCAAGAAAGGTGCATCTTGTAGTTTTTGGCACCCATGATTCTGGGTACTGCAGCTATTACGCACTTTTAATTCTATAATCATTGTTTGTATTAGGTAAGTTCTTGCCAATGTTGTAACTAAAACTTGTAAAAGTAGCAATGATGTGGCATAAGCCATATATTTTTTTATGATAGATTCGTAGGTCCATAATTGCATATTTCAATGTACTCATTTATTTCATAAGCCAGTAATGATGTATGCCTTCTACGAGTCTCATTAGCTTTGTTGTTTTCCTTGTGTCAGCCCTTGTTCTCTCTCCTTGGATCACTTGATCTTGTTAGAATGATTCCATTACGTGGGTTATAAATTTTACGGAAATTATCCATAAATTTTTACATACTCGAGTGAAAAGGGAAGTCAACTGAGTAAAATTTTCATACTTGTGTGAAAAATATATTGAAATTTGTTAGTTGCGTAGAAATAAAAATTAGAAGAGTGAACAGTAAAATAAATAATAATCGAAATATATTATAAAATAAAATTAACTCAAATTAGATTTTGCTTATCAGTGCAGTTCAACCTTATTTGAGTGTCCCTAAATTTTATTAATAATTCCGATTTGGTTATTCAACTGAGGTCTTTCATGGCTAAGGTTTACAGTATGATCTTAATTGTTTTTCTTGAACTTAATATTTGGTCTTAAAAGTATTTTTATTGGATTTAATTCTAAAAGATTTTATTTTAACTTTAATTTACCCAATTTAATTTCAAAACTGGCAGACAGATTAAACTTACATACCCTGAACAATCAGACATTTTCTATTACATTCGCAAACTTTTTTTTTTTTTGGAGAAATACTACATTAGCGATTATTGCTCCACTAAACTTTTGAATAATTAAAAAGTTAACCTGTCATAAATTGAATGGCTTTAATGAATAGCATCTACCAGGTGGCTATTGAGCAAGAGATTTTTGAAATTAAAAAAAAAAAAAAAAACAAAGAAAAAGAGATTGATTTTTAGATATAGCTTGCATCGAGAAATTGTTCATCTTAACTTTTAAATGTATGATCAAATTTTCAAAATCAATTTTAATGAGAAAAATATTTAGTAATAAATTATTCTAAACATTTTAAAAAATTAATATAATAGCGTGCTCATAATTAGTATTTATATTTATAAAAATAGAAAAAAAGTAATAATAAATATGAAATTAACACTATTATTAACACTTACATATAGTAATGGTTGAAAATCAACCCCAATTCAATAAATGGAGTGAATAAAAGATGTAGAAAAATAAATAGTGGTTGAAAGATGTAGAAATAAGAAGTGTGTAGATAATATTTGTTTGCCTAGAATTATTTTATACTTTTATATTTATATTGTGTAGATTGCATGGTGAGTACTATAAATAACTTACCTTGCATTTGGTTTAATCATCCCATAAAAAATAAATAAGTCTTTGTATTCTTAGTTTTAGTGTGAGTTGAGAGCTTTCTTTTTAAGTGTTTGTATTTCTCTTCAATTTGAGAGTTGCCTTTGAAAGGTGTTATAGTGTCTTTTATTGTTGGTATAATACAAGTAGTTTGTTTACTTGTTTAGATATAATATTAGTAAATTTAGAGTTGTATATTCTAAATTTTACTCAACAATTGGTATCAGAATGGGACAGTCAAAGATTGTTCTTAGTGGATCTATCTTGAGTCGTGACGAGTTTGGTACTCTACAAGTTTATTAGTCAAGATTTTTCGGTATAGTCGAAGTCTTGCCGGCATGATGAGTGATGTTCAAGTAGTTGTAGGAATCAACAAGCTCAACAACAAAAACTATAACACATGAGCAACATATATGGAGTCTTACTTACAAGGTCAAGACTTGTGGGAGGTTATTGGTGGTGACGAAGTTACATAACCAACAGTGGAAGATACAAACGACATCTTGCGGAAGTGGAAAATTAAAGCAAGCAAAGCGATGTTTGCTTTAAAGACCACAGTTGAAAAAGAAATGTTAGAGCATATTCGGGATGCCAAAACACCAAAAGAAGCATGAGACACTCTTGTTACACTCTTTTCAAAGAAGAATGATACAAGACTGCAACTTCTCGAGAACGAGTTGCTATCGATAGGGCAACATGACATGACGATTTCCTAGTACTTTTACAAGGTAAAATCATTATGCCACGAAGTTTCAAATTTAGATTTGAAAGCTCCTATTGGGGAAACCAGGATAAAGAGAATAATTATCCATGGTTTGAGACCTTGATAACAAGGGTTTGTTACTATAATATAAGGATGGTCGACACAACCATCTCTTATTGAGTTTAAGAATTTGTTGGCTAGTCAAGTAGCTATGGCTAAGAAAATGGGAGGAGTCTCGCTGAAGGGTGAGAAAGAAGCGCTCTACACCAGCAAACGTGGAGGCACTTTTAAGCGGTGAAATGGAAAGGAGTCTAAAAAGGACGGTGACAAAATTCCTCAAGGAAACAAATGCTTTCATTCGGGATGAGCTTGGAAGAATCGCAGTAACAATAGAAAATTTGATGGTGAATGTTACAATTGTTGGAAGATGGGTCACATGGGAAAATATTTTTGGAATAAGAAAAAGTCTATTGAAAGTAATACAGCTACTTTCAGTTTTAAGGAGCAAAGTGAAAATGGTTGGGATGTTGAAGCATTATTCGCTACTGAGGAAGAAGAATTAGCTCTTATGGTGATACCGTCAAAACAGTTTGACTACAAGAATGACTAGATCGTAGATTCAGGCTGCTCAAATCATATGACGGGTGATAAACAAAAATTGGAAAGTATGTTTGAGTACAAATGAGGTTGTGTAGTGGTGATAATTGAAAAATCAAGGTTAGCGATAGCCCACATCGGTAAGACGATAGTTACGCCACAATATAATACTAACCAGATACCACTTTAAGATGTTATCATGTCCCAAGAATGAAGAAAAACTTGCTATATGTGGCTCAATTGACATTATCATGCCACTATGTCTTGTTTGGTCCTCGATATATGAAGGTGTATCGTGATCTCAAAATCTCAAAAACATCGAAAATGGAGGGGCAATGATTGGAATCAGTCTATGTGATGTTAACAAAATCTGGATATATAGACAAGACAAGAAGAAATGAGACAACAGATCTATGACATATGCGGTTAGGTCATGTTAGTTATTCCAAGCTAAGTGTGATGATGAAGAATTTGATGCTTAAAGGGCTTCCTCAACTAGACGTGCGAATAGACATAGTGTGTGCAAGATGCCAATATGGTAAAGTTCACCAATTTCCATATGAGGAATTGAAGTTTAAAGCAAAAGGACCATTAGAGTTAGTTCACTCTGATGTATCCGGACCTTTTAAACAACCATTAATTGGCGGTATGTTGTACATGGTGACATTCACTGATGACTTTTCAAGGTATGTGTGGGTTTTCTTTATGAAAGAAAAATTTGAGACATTTTCAAAGTTTAGAGAGTCAAATGAAGGAGAAGTAGGAAAAAAGATCTATTGCTTACGCACAAACAACAATGGAGAGTATAGCTCAAGTGAGTTCTCTCAATACCTAAGGAAATACTGAATACATCATCAGTACAGTTGTGCCAACATGCTATAACAAAATGGTGCAGTAGAGAGAAAGAACCGACATCTTGCAGAAATTTGTCGGAGTATGCTACATGAAAAGAATGTACGTGGGATGTTTTGGGATGAAGCGATGAGGACTGTAGCCTTTATGATGAATAGACTTCCTCAACTAAGGTTAGGATTTGTTTCACCCTCTGTGGAACATGAAACCTACAGTTAGCTACTTTCGAGTGTTTGGTTGTGTATGTTATCTATTTGTTCCTAATCATTTATAGAGCAAGTTTGACAAGAAAGCTATTAGATGTATCTTTGTGGGATATGACAACCAAAGAAAGGGATGGAAATGTTGCGATCCAACTAATGGAAGATGCTAAACTTCACGAGATGTGATGTTCGATGAAGCATCTTTTTGGTAGTCCTCAAAGAAGGAGGCATTGCAGACTCAAGAAAATTTGGAGATAAGTTGCAACAAAAGATAATGGAGAATACTATTCAACTCCAACCAAGTTTAGATAAATCTAGAGATCCAAACCATGATGATATTGAACCAAGAGTAACTCAGAATCCTTGGAAAACTAACATATATCAACAACTGAATGGAGAAGGTGGGCCTAATGAAACGAAAGAATCAACTCCACAATCTTAACTCCGTAGGTCAATAAGAACATGAAGGTCAAATCCCAAATATGCCAATGAAACCATAGTTGAAGAAGCAATAGAACCTGAGATGTTCGAAGAAGCATCACAAAGATCTGAGTGGATGAAAGCTATGAAAGAATAGATCGATGCACTTAAGAAAAATCAAACTTAGGATATGGTGCGAAAACTAGGATATGTGAAACCCATATCCTGTAAGTGAGTTTACAAGATAAAGCATCGTCCAAATGGGTCAATTGAGAGATATAAGGCACGATTGGTAGCCCGTGGTTTCTCTCAACAATACGGACTAGACTATGATGAAACATTTAGTCAGGTGGCGAAACTTATAACTGTAAGTCTTACTTGCACTTGAAGCCAACAAAGATTGGAATTTATGGCAGATGGATATGAAGAATTCTTTTCTTCATGGAAAGTTGGATTGGGAAATCTACATGATCCAACCAATGGGTTTTTAGAGCCAAAATCATCCTGAATATGTGTGTAAGCTGCAGAAAACACTTTACCAATTGAAACAAGCACCCAGGGCATAGTATGGTAAGATTGCTGAATTTTTAACACAAAGTGGTTATTCAGTAATACTTGTAGATTCCAGCTTGTTTGTCAAATTCAATGAAGGAAAGTTAGCTATCGTGCTAGTGTACATTGATGATTTAATCATAACTGGTAATGGTAAGCAAAAATTCTTCAAACAAAGGAGAATTTATCAGTTCATTTTCATATGAAGGTACTTGGACAGCTCAAGCACTTCCTTTTTCTAGAGGTTGACCACACACAAGAAGGAATATTTCTTTGTCAACAAAAATATTTCAAAGATTTGATGAAAAGGTTCGGAATGCATGAATGCAAACTGATTTTGACGTCGATGGAACCAAATGCCAAAATGTGTGCACATGAAGGAAAAAATTTGAAAGATGCGACAATGTATTAAAAATTGATAGACAGTTTGATCTACTTAACCTTAACTCGACCTAACATTTCTTATGTAGTTAATGTCATGAGTCGGTACATGCAAAATCCAAAAAAGCCTCATTTGGAAGTAGTTTGACGAATACTAAGATATGTGAAGAGTACAATTGACTATGGTCTTTTGTACAAGAAAGATGGAGACGACAAGTTAGTTGGTTACTGAGATGTTGATTATGCAGGAGATCATGACACTAGGAGATCAATAAATAGGTATATGTTTAAGCTTGATTCTGGAATAATTTTTTGGTGTAGCAAGAGACAACCAATAGTATCATTATTAACCACTGAAGTTGAGTATCGAGCAACGACAATGTCAGTTCAAGAGAGTACATGGTTGATATAACTAATAAATAATCTACAACAACCAATAGATTATACAGTTTTGCTATACTGTGATAATCAATTGAACAATTCGTTTGGCATAGAATCCATTCTTTCACGCAAGAACTATGCATATTAAAATGTACTCACTTTATTAGAGAAAAAGTTTTGCAAGAAAATTTGAGAGGAGGTAAATCAAGATAGATGATCAAGTTGCCAACTTGTTCACAAGAAGCTTAAGCATATATTGGTAAGTTTGAAATGTTTCACTATCAGCTTGACACAGTAAAAATAGTGAGAATTGATGTTAAGGGGGAGTGTTGAAAATCAACACAAATCCAATAAATAGAATGGTTGAAAGATGTAGAAAAATAAATGGAGTGGTTGAAAGATATAGAAAAAAGAAGTGTGTAGATAGTGTGAATTAAGAACTATAAATAACATATCTTAGTTTTATATCTGTGTGCTGTAGATTGCATGGTTAGAACTATAAATAACATATCTTGCATTTGGTTTAATCATCCCATTAAAAACAAATGAGCCTTTGTATTCTTAGTTTAAGTGTGAATTAAGAGTTTTTTCTTTAAATATTTGTATTTTTTTCAATTTATGAGTTGAATTTGAAATGCGTTATAATATCTTTTATTGTAATTACAATACAAACAGTTTGTTTACTTATTTATATCTAATATTAATAAATTTAGAATTTTATATTTTAAATTTTACTTAACAATAATTGAAATATAAGATTTTTTTTTCTTTAAAATATAAAATAAGTATGGCTAAGATTTTTTAACATGAATCAGTTGTGCCTAAGATTCTCTAACAATATAACATTTTTTTCTTTATATTAACTACCATCTTATTATTATTAAAATATTGAGTTTTAATTTTTTTAAATAATAATTTTATAAAAAATTATTAATTAATTTTTTTGTCAAAATTAAATGCTAGAAAAAATATATTTAAATATGTGGTATTAATTCGAGAAGCCTCGATAATAATTTTCTCTAATAATAATAATTACTCCGCATATCATCAATTTTCTTTTAATAATTAGAGCTCACGTATTTATAATTAATAGTTGAATTTAGACATGTGTAGAAATTAACGACACGAGCCCTAACTTATTGAAAATAAAAATTAAAGTGAAAAATAATTGCTCAATTATGGAATTTTTTAAAGAAGGGACCGACTCAGGTGCCACGAGGCAAACGATATTAACCGTTCGGAAATTATTGGATTTTAAGGCCCTTTTGATAGGCAGTTAGTTCCCGGCAAAACTGAATTATGTTATTAACTGAAACGTACGAAAACCGAATCGGACCGGCATTCAGTGACCCGCTCACGTATGCTTTAGGTTAAACGTATTTTTTGCGAGTATTAATTATGGGGAAAACGTCGTCGTTAACGCCGATGCAGAGATATGGCGCTGGAGCTTTATTCGCAATCGCCCTCAACCAGGTTCAGATTTATCAGAATCATCCTTTCGGCTTGTCCTTAGACGAGGAACTGAACAATGAGCGAATCATTAGTGGTGGTAGCAGTAGCGAGTCGGTTTCTAGGGACCCTGAGCTTTGGGTCCACGAAAATACGGGCCTTCTACAGGTTTGAATTTTTCTCGATTAGACTTCGAATGTTTCGATTTTAATTTCTGAATTGATAAAAATTGGTTTACCTGCTTCTTGTTTCTGGGATGTCGTCATTGATGCAACTTAGTCGAATTTTAACGATTTAAGTTTTATTATTAACCACCAAGGAATTATGAAAAAGCTATTCTGATTATCGTGCGTATAAGGCAGAATTTACAAACATATAGAAACAGTCTCTTAAATTGGTCTTTCTGTAAAACACTTCTAGGCTGGATTGGTTCTACGGAGGTAAGGACATACTTGGGCAGAACGTAATTATTACAAAACATATCCAAGAGGTTTATGAAGTTCATGAGAAGGATCGTTTAGTATAAAAATGTAGGTTGCTTTAGTTTTGGGTAAAGAATGTCAGTTCCTGTAGTTTATATATGTAGAGCATGTAAATTTCGTAGCTTTTAGTGGATTACATAGATTGTGTTACTTTTATAAAATTAACACTAAAATCCTATTTTAAACTTTAATTGAAAAATTTGACTAAATTATGTCATATATTGGTCATATAGTCAAAATTTTAAAACTATTTCTAGTTATTTACTATCACCTTAATAATCTTAATAAAAACTTTATTCTAAAAATAATCTCTCACAAATTTGATAGCATGATCATCAAGTGGTAGAATCTGACTAAATTTTCAATCAATAGTTAAAATAGGATTTTAATATTAATTTTATGAAAGTAAGTGAACCTAACGTGGTCGACTAAAAAATTACGGAACTTATAAGCTCTACTTGTATAAGCTACAGGATCTTCGACATCCTTCACCCTTTAGTTTTGCACTATGATTACTGATTTAAGTATTGAGTTTATGTTAGAAATCTCAGGCCTAACTCAATCCAATAAGTGCTCATTGAGTTAAGGTTGATTAAGTTTATAAGAAACATTGTTACCGATCACCTAGTCGATGTGAGACTTCTTTAACACTCTCTCTCATATTGGCAGTTCATCGATGGACAAGGTGGGTTTAAGTTGCCACAGAGTGAGTTTCAGGGTAGTGTCGCCACACCGCTAGAAGCCTACCCTGATCCCATGTTAGAAACTCAGGCCTAACTCAACGCAATAAACGCTCATTAAGTTAAAGATTGTCTAAGTTTATAAGTAGCATTGTTATCGATCACCTAGCCGATGCGAGACTTTCTTAACAATTCTTTTGAATAGGGTTTTGGTGATTGATCGAGTTGCGTGGTTGGGACTTGAGGAAACAGCTGGTTCTTCTCCAGCCAAAAATCATGTTGGAGCTGTATGTTAGTTTATTATTTATGCCCTCTTTTTGACGCACATATGCAATGCATGATTTCCTTATAAAGTTGGATGTTTTAAAATTTCAATTATCCTCCATAACATAGCCTCAAATATGGGACATATATACATACATATATATATATATGTATATATAATGATTAACATATATGTAAATGGTGTCGAATGGATCTGACTCTAATTTTCAATTAATTAGTTACAATCTGTAAATGCTTTGCTCTAGAGATAAAGAATTGTTTTACTAAGAACTTTCATGCAATTTCTGCTGTTTTTATTTTCTCTGTTTCTGTATTTTCTACGAAATGCTGTTTTCTATGTTTTAATTTTTGTGGTGCCTTCTTTCCGTTTTTTAATAATATTTAATTTGTGTGTACACAAATATCATATTGATGCAGTTCTTAACGTTGCTGTCAGAAAGTAGTGATGAAAGTTCTCAAAATTCAGATCAAGAAATTGCTCTGTCAAAAGCCATCGATGCAATTTTGCTTAGCATGGAAAAGAATTCTGAGTTCTCCAAATCTAAGGACAAACATCATGAATATGCACAGGAACGTCGTGAGAAATGTTCTGTACCTGAAGTGCAATCAAACATTGAGGCAGCAGACAAGCAGAACGCACAGCAGGAGACATATGATAATGTCAAGAATGCTATAGTCTTAGACAATGGGGTGGAACGTGAGGTTGATGACTTACCTGCTAAAGAGTTGTCAATGCTCAGTTATGAACGGAAAGTAGCAGTTCTTTATGAGATTCTTTCAGCTTGTATGGCTGACATTCAAGAAGAAAACAAAACTTCGGAAAGTTCAAGAAAGGGCTATGATGCTCGACATCGGCTTACTCTACGGTTGTTGTCATTATGGTTTGATCTCAAGTGGATGGCCATGGTTTGCATGCTGATCCGAATACTATGTTAGACCAATTTATACATGATTTGGTCAAGAAAAAAGCTCCTTTCACTTGGTATCATTGTGTGTGACTAGTTTATAGCAACAACTATGTCGTAAAAACCAAAAGATACTCTGCCTAAAGGAATAGTAACTCCTGATATAATAAGATTAGCTATTTTCTCCACTCATTGTGCATTATTTCGAAATACCTGTCATGTTTAGATTTTGGATAGTTTAATAGATAATTTCATTCCGTTCTTTCCCATTGTTGTAAAACCTATAAGAAATGAATAGGCATCATAATGGTATTTTAGAGCTCTTATAGGAACAAATATTCCTAACCCATCAAAAATAGGTAACCTGCAAATCAAATTTGCCCTAGGTTGTTATATATGCATTCTTCACCTGATCTTTGATTGTCATTATTTCTCCTAACTTAATTATGTTTGTGAACTCAAATGTTACTGAATTACCAATCTTCTCTATTTCTTCCATCTTGTCGGTTTTTCAATTTTCTCATATTTTCTAATTTTATATTTTGGTTTTTGTACATAATCCTGCTAGGTGAAGCCTAAGTTCAGTTGTTTCGTCCTTTTTAAGTACTTATTCTATATTTCTCTTACATTAGAGGCACTTTTACTAATCAGGAAGCTATTGAGACAATTATTGCTTGCTCTGCAATAGCTTTAGCAAAAATGGAAGATTCCAAGGAAGAAACACAGTCAAAAAGTAAATGGGCCACAATAAAGCGTGGTGGTATTATTGGTGCTGCAGCATTAACTGGAGGAACTTTGCTGGCAGTTACTGGTGGTATGGCCTCTTGAACTCTTCACTTTTAGTTCTTGAAACTTCAATCTAAGTATGAATGATGTTCTTATGGATTTTAATGTTTTTGCATCTGAATTCTCATTTTTTTTATTAGGATTAGCTGCCCCAGCAATCGCTGCAGGACTTGGTGCTCTAGCACCAACATTGGGCACTATCATGCCAGTAATTGGAGCAAGTGGCTTTGCTGCAGCTGCTAGTGCTGCTGGAACTGTTTCTGGTTCTGTTTCTGTTGCTGCCTCTTTTGGAGGTGGATAGCTGGTTATACTTCTTGGTTTCTTCTATATCAATTTTATTGAATTTTGTTACTGGTGCTTACAGACTTGCAATGTGTTCCTAGCCAAAAACAAAGTTACTGATGCTTACAGTGCATTTGATCTATGTTATATACAGCATAGTTGCAGTATATGATACTTCGTTTTGCTTCTTTTTCTTCTTAAAGAGATGGCATTGCTCAGTTTAATATTGACAATGTAGGTGAGAAAGAAGCTTAACAAAGAAAAATAAACAGGAAACAAAACACTGAATATAGTTTTACCAAATGAGTTTTTTGTGTTATGGGTTCATAGTTTAGAAATAGAAATATAATGTTGAAAATCAACACCAACTCAATAAATAGAGTGGTTGAAGGATGTAGGAAAATAAATGGATTAGTTGAAGGATGTAGGAAAATAAATAGAATGGTTGAAGAATGTAGAAAAGAGAAATATGTAGATAATATTTGTGGCTAGAATTATTTCTTAGTTTTATATTTGTATAGTGTAGATTGCATGGTGATGACTATAAATAAGTTACCTTACATTTGTTTTAATCATCCTATCAAAAACAAATAAGTCTTTGTATTCTTAGTTTGAGTGTGAGTTGAGAGCTTTTTCTTTGAATGTTTGTATTTCTCTTCAATTTGTGAGTTACCTTTGAAAGGTGTTATAGTGTCTTTTATTGTAAGTATAATACAAGTAGTTTGTTTACTTGTTTAGATCCAATATTAGTAAATTTAGAGTTGTATATGTCAAATTATTCTGAGTTTATTTCTGTAATTTCTGTTCTCATCTTTTCTGTACAAAAATACTTCTATGTATACTAATGAAAAGGAATATAAATTCTAACCCTAACAACTGTTTTACTTCCCTAATTTCTGATTCACTAACCACATTGTCTGCCATTTCCTAACTCCATTAACTTTGTTGTTTGCCACTTTCACTGCACACGCCAACACTCCTCCTCAAGTTGGTGCATATATGTCTCTTATGCCCAACTTGTCAAGTGTGTTGTAAAAGTTCCTTGCAGACACAGATTTTGTGAGTATATCAGCCAATTGATCTTCTGACTTAACAAATGGAAGCTTAATAATCTTTTCTTCAAGATTCTGTTTGACGAAGTTCCGATCCACTTCAACGTGCTTCGTGCGATCATGTTGAACTGGATTGTGAGAGATGGCAATGGATGCTTTGTTATGACAAAATAAATTCATTTCAAAGTTAGGAGCAAGACCAATCTCAGTTAGAAGTTTTTTCAACCAAAGAAGCTCACATATTCCCTTGACCATTCCTCGAAATTCAGCTTCAGCACTGGATAAGGCAATTACCTTTTGCTTCTTGCTCCTCCATGTAACAAGATTGCCCCCCACAAAAGTAAAGTACCCAGCAGTAGATTTCCTATCCTTCATATTCCCTACCCAGTCTGAATCTGTATATCCAAGGACTTCCAATTGGCCATTCTTTGAGAACATAAGTCCTTTGCCAGGGGAGGATTTTAAGTAACGAAGTATTCGCATGACCGCATCCATATGGTCTTCACTTGGGCAGTGCATGAACTGACTCACGACACTCACAGCATAAGCAATATCAGGTCGAGTATGAGATAAATATATGAGTTTACCTACTAACCGTTGATATCTCTGTTTATCTGTTGGTACTTGGTCCACATATTCTCCGAGTTTATGATTTTGAACCATTGGAATATCGACAGGTTTACAATCTAGTAGTCCTGCCTCTGCCAGTAGGTCCAAAGTATATTTCCTTTGGGAAAGACATATGCCTTGTTTTGATCTTGTTACCTCAATACCTAAGAAGTACTTGAGCCCTCCCAAATTCTTCATTTCAAACTCATTTGACAGTTGTTCTTGAAGTTTAGAGATTTCTTCTTTATCATCCCCTGTAATGATCATGTCGTCTACATAGACTATAAGGGCTGTTATCTTCCCTAATCGATGTTTTAGGAAAAGAGTATGATCAGAGTTGCTTTGTTGGAACCCATATTTCTTCATTGCTGAACTCAACCTACCAAACCATGCTCTAGGTGATTGTTTTAGTCCATACAATGCTCGTTGTAATCTACATGCAGTTGCTTTTCTTGATGTAACAGTATATCCTGGTGGGATATCCATGTAAATCTCTTCCTCAAGATCACCATGAAGGAAGGCATTTTTTACGTCAAGTTGGTGCAATGGCCAATCTAAATTTGCCGCAAGAGATAACAAGACTCTAACGGTTTTTAGTTTAGCCACAGGTGAGAAGGTTTCTTGATAATCTATCCCGTGTTTCTGTGTATATCCTTTTGCTACAAGTCTCGCCTTGTATCGATCAACTAACCCATCTGCTTTATACTTAATGGAGAAAATCCACTTGCATCCTACCATCTTCCTCCCTTGAGGCAACTCGCTTAGCACCCATGTGTTATTCTTCTGCAATGCCTCAAATTCTTCTTTTATAGCTTGAGCCCATTTTGGATCAGATAAGGCTTCTTCAATGCTACTTGGAATTTGACACGAGGAGAGTGTTTGTGTAAATGCCCTGATAGGTTCTGATAACCTTTGAGTAGATACATAATTTGCTATTGGATACTTGGATTGTCGTTCTTCTCTTTCTGGGGAGTATCGATTTGGAGGTTTGCCTCGATTGTGTCTGAAAGGTAAAACATAACCAACAGATGTATCTATAGCATTAGTTTGTAACGGTGTGATAGGAGAGCTTACCTCAGGAGTATTCTCAGCAGGAGGATCATTGGGTACTAGGGAGTGGAGGGGTACATCAACCACTTCATCTTCTGGAGATTCAATTACTACTTCAGCTTAAGTTCTTGGAAGTTCAAGCTCGAGTCTAGATACTGGCTCCTCCATATGATTGGCATGATCCGAGTATGTTGGACTAGTGTCTAATATTTCAATATCAAGCCAATTTCGTTCTTCACCATAACTCTCCTCCTGAAGAGTGGAATTGGATACCGGTGATGGGAAAAAACATTCTGATTCGAGGAGAGTGACATCCATGGTAATATAGGTTCTTTTAGTAATTGGATCATAGCATCGATAACCCTTTTTTTGTACGCCATATCCCAAGAACACACAGCGGATAGCACATGGATCCAACTTAGTTCGTTGATTTTTATGGAGGTGGACAAAAGCAACACATCCAAAAATTCGGGGCGGAAGCATCAAAATAGTAGGCAAGGGAAGATGATCAGATAGCACCTTTAATGGAGTCTGAAATTGTAAGGTTTTTGTGGGCATACGATTCAGTAGATACACCGCTGTAGTAATAGCATCACTCCAATATTTATTAGGCATATGTGCACCGATTAGTAAGGCCCGAGCCGTTTCTAAAATATGCCGATTCTTCCTCTCCGCAGTCCCATTCTGTTTTGGGGTTTGTGAACACGAGGTTTCATGGAGAATACCATGGTTGTCCAAGTATGTCCGAAATTGTTGATTAACATACTCCCCTCCATTATCAGACCTAAGTATCTTAATTTTTTCAGAAAATTGTGTCTGAACCATGGTGTGAAACAAGTGAAATGTAGCAAATACTTCATCTTTATGTTTGAGAAGGTAAAGCCATGTCATTCGTGTACAATCATCCACAAAAATAACAAACCAACGATGACCCGATGACGTAATGACCGGGGAAGGTCCCCAAACATCAGAATGTACTAAAGCAAAAGGAGTTACACTTTTATTCATGCTCATAGGATAAGACACCCTATGACTTTTTGCTAGGATACAAGTATCACATTTGAAATCTGAATGTGTGATATTTGAAAATAAACTGGGGAGTAGGTGCTTTAAATACCCGAATGATGGATGCCCAAATCTACGATGACATAGCCAAATCTGTCGTTCCTTGTTACAAACAATGTTTTGCATATGATTGGCTCTTCCTGAACTGAGGTCATCCACATAATATAGCCCTCCTCTCCTAGTACCACGCCCAATGATCTCCTTGGTGAGAATATCCTGTAGAAGGCAAAAAGTAGAATACATCAGTACTACACAGTTAAGATCTGAAGTGACCTGACTTACAGACATTAGTCGGTTTGACAGAGAGGGTACAAGTAAAGTATTAGATAATGATAATGAAGGAGATAAGGTCACTGTTCCAGCTCCTGTAACTGGATAAGTGACCCCATTTGCATTGGCAACACGACTCCGTCTTGGCTGGGTTGTTTTGGAGAGATCGTTTGGGTCAAATGTCATATGATCTGTGGCTCCAGAGTCCAGAATCCAATCCCCCTTATCACTACGAGTAGAGATGTGAAATGCTTTACTTGAAATACCTGGATCCTGGGAAGATTCGGCCTGAGAAGTAAGGGATAGTGAGGCATTATTGGTAGCCACAGCGGCTCGCCCAGTGGTGTCCCGTTTCTTCCGTGCTTGAAGATCATTCCACCATTCTGGATACCCATGTAGTTTGAAACAGTTTTCACGGGTGTGTTTGGAGTTTCCGTAATGGCCACATTTCATGTCAAGAGATGGTGGATTTCCCGTGGATTTCTTGCTACCCAAGGAAGTTCCTGTTTTTGGTGGCATTAGATTATGGAGTCCCTTGACCCCTTTAAAAGCCATAACTGCTCCGGGTGTCGTATCTACACCTGTGATCATCACGGTCTGCCTGACCTCTTCCCTACGGACGAATCCATAGGCTTGTTCCACCGTAGGGAATGGTTTGATCTGAAGCACATCACTTCGAGTTTTATCCAATCTATCATCAAGTCCATCGAGGAAGGTATACACTCGATCTTCTTGTACAATGGAGTTGTATTTTTGTATATCAATTGCACACTCCATTGGATTAGGACGACGGAAATCAATTTCACGCCACAACCCTTGAAGGTCATTATAGTATTTTTCAATGGATCCACCCGCTTGCTTCGTACGAGTAACTTGACGGCGAAGATCATATACTTGAGACGTATCTGTCCCATCATAGTAAGTGGTAGCCACCGAATCCCAAACCTGTTTTGCAGTTGGGAATCAGATAAAATTTGCAATTAAGGAGGGGTCCATCGAATTGATCAACCATCCTTTGACAATAGCATTTTCAGTACGCCATCTCCTAAATGAGGGGTCGGTTTCAACAGGTTGAGGAAAGTCCCCATTAATATATCCCAGTTTATCTTTGCCAGAGATATACATCTCCACCACCTGGGACCATAAGGCATAGTTGGATCCTCCCAACTTGATACTAATGGGGGCAGTCGACGCTTCAGTTGGCGGAGGTTTTGAACTGATCTGAGCTCTAGTTAAAACTTCCGTCATTTTCGCCGTCAAATCTTTCAATATGAAATTGGTAGTTAAATCTCTAGATTCCGCCATGAAATCTAAAATTTTTTTTCTTCCTTTTTTCCTTTTTTTTTTTACAAAAACGCCACTATATAAATGAAAAAAAAACACAATTCGTAACCTAACCCTAATTTCTCTCGCGAGCGGCGTCTGTTTTCTCTCCCTGTGTTTGAGCAGTTTCCTCGCGCAGCCTTGGAGCGGCGTTCTTCTGCGACCGAGCGCGACTTTCTTCTACACGTGAGCGGTGCCCGTCTTCTGCAACGAGCAGCTAGGTCAAGATGGTCGAACCTTAGCCGGCTACAAATCCAGACAAAGTTAACCTTCCACTTGGTCCTCCGTCTCTGGAAAAAAAACCCTCACTGACCAGCGAGGAGTTAGCAGCTCCCAGTGAAGTTGATTCGTTTTTTTTTATTTGTGTTGTTGTTGTTGTTCGAGCTATATCTTGCACTATCTGATTTGTTGTTGTTCGAGCTATATCTTGCACCGTGTGATCTGTTGTTGTTCGAGCTATATCTTGCACCGTGTGATCTGTTGTTGTTAGAGCTATATCTTGCACTGTCTGATTTTTTCTTCTTCCTGTTTTTCCCTTTTTTTTTGGTTTCAAATGTTGCAGAGAAACAGACACCTAATTTAGGTCAGCAATCGTTTCCATCTTTTATTTGTTTCTTCTTCTTTTTTTTTTCAGGAGGGAATCAACTTTGCACCCCCAGAGACACTCGAACTTGAATTAAAACTAAGAACATTGAACTCCAGAAGGATATGGAGAATCTGCAGAAACAGTTTCGTTAAGTGTTGGCACACAAACACCCATTTGCTTGGACTAGTGGATGGAAGAAGCTGAGCAAACTGACCAAGATGACAGTTCTTGAAAAAAAATGGATATGAGTATTATTGATCTGATCTATGGATTTAATAGATCAAACCAATGTTGAGGAGAACAGGTAGCAACGTAGGATTCTTATTTCTTTAGAGTCATAATCTGCTCTGATACCATGTCAAATTATTCTGAGTTTATTTCTGTAATTTCTGTTCTCATCTTTTCTGTACAAAAATACTTCTATGTATACTAATGAAAAGGAATATAAATTCTAACCCTAACAGCTGTTTTACTTCCCTAATTTCTGATTCACTAACCACATTATCTGCCATTTCCTAACTCCATTAACTTTGTTGTTTGCCACTTTCACTGCACACGCCAACAGTATATTCTAAATTTTACTCAACAATTGGTATCAGAACGGGACGGTCAAAGATCTTTCTTAGTGGATCTATCTTGAGTCGTGAGGAGTTTAGTACTCTACAAGTTTATTAGTCAAGATTTTTCGGTATAGTCGAAGTCTTGCCGGTACGATGAGTGATGTTCAAGTAGTTGTAGGAATCAACAAGCTCAATAACAAAAACTATAACACATGGGCAACATGTACGGAGTCTTACTTACAAGGTCAAGACTTGTGGGAGGTTGTTGGTGGTGACGAAGTTACATAACCAACAGTGGAAGATGCACAACATCTTGTGGAAGTGGAAAATTAAAGCAGGCAAAGTGATGTTTGATTTAAAGACCACAGTTGAAGAAGAAATGTTAGAGCATATTCGGGATGCCAAAACACTGAAGGAAGTATGGGACACTCTTTTCAAAGAAGAATGGTACAAGACTGCAACTTGTCGAGAACGAGTTGCTATCGATGGCATAATGTGACATGACGATTTCCTAGTACTTTTACAAGGTAAAATCATTATGCCGCGAAATTTTAGATTTAGATCCGAAAGCTCATATTGGGAAAACCAGGATAAAGAGAATAATTATCCATGGTTTGAGACCTGAATATAGAGGGTTTGTTACCGCTATACAAGGATGGTCGACACAACCATCTCTTGTTGAGTTTGAGAATTTGTTGGCCGATCAAGAAGCTATGGCTAAGAAAATGAAATGAGTCTCACTGAAGGGTGAGGAAGAAGCGCTCTACACCAGCAAAAGCAGAGACACTTTCAAGCGGTGCAATGGAAGTGGGTCTAAAGAGGATGGCGAAAAATTCCTTAAGGAAATAAAGGCATTCATCTGGGGGGAGCTTGGAAGAATCACATTAACAATAGAAAATTTGATGGTGAATGTTACAATTGTGGGAAGATGGGTCACATGAAAAAAGATTGTTAGAGTAAGAAAAACCTATTGAAAGTAATACAATTACTTTCAGTTTTAAAGAGCATAGCAAAAATGGTTGGGATGTCGAAGCATTATTCGCTATAAAGGAAGAAGAGTTAGCTTTCAAAGTTACAACTGTGAAAAATATTGGCAACTCTACTCTTGAGAAAAGTGCAGATCATGATCTTCTTGTTGAATGGGATAAAAAGACAACTACCAATGGTTCAAGTAAGAATGAGTAGGAAGAGACAGATACCTCTGCTTGGGGAAGAAAGGCCAAAGATGCTCTGGGATCTTCCTATTCCTCTTTCACCATAATGGCTTCTGCCAAAGCCAGGAGATATTAAGCCGACAAAGACAATTGTGGGAAACCTTCCCAGCTTAAATCCTTCCTTTGGAAATCACTCAGACATCACGAAGTTATCAGGAAATAGTAAGGAGGTTCATTATATCCAGAAGAAAAAAGGACGTGTTCAGGCTATCCTTGCTGGATATGGAAACTAGTAGCCATGATCGATGGCGTGACGAGGAAAGAGACACCAATTCCTCTTTGTGTAAAGATTGTTGGAGAGATGGAGATAAAGAGCTTGGTGACAATCGTAGGATAGATCGGTGGATAGAAAATTTAAACATGAAGAACTTTGTAGAAGGGCTTCGTGTTCCATCTGATCGGCAAACAGACTTGGGTAACAAGGATTCCAACTATGAACAAGAAACCTCTTCTGGAAAGTCTGATGGTGACAGAAAATCAGATAGATCGACAGAGAGATCAAATTATGATAGCACAAGATCTGATGTTGCAATGGATGATGTTACTGATTATGAGATTTCATAAGAGAAAGATGATGAGATCCAGTCGCATCCTTCGTCAGAGAGTAGATCTCCAGAGTCATCTCCGAGGTCAAACGATCTGATAATGGTGACAGTGACATCAATGGTACCTTCAAAACAACAAACGAGTCAGAACAACCTAACCCTAGCCTTGCCAATCCCGCAACAACAACAAACGAGGAATGGTAGTGGGGGGAAGTGGAAGAGAGGATTGTTGGAGTGAAGGTGCTACAGTGGTGTTGATCGATGCTTGGGTTGAAATATATGTGAAACTGAGTAGAGGGAATCTCAAGCAAAAACATTGGAAAGATGTTACTGATATTATGAATAATAAATAGGACTCTTCAAAGAATCCTACGACTGATATTCAATGTAAGAATCGAATTGATATTGTGAAGAAGAAGTATAAGAGTGAGAAAGCTAAAATTGCTGCAGGTGGAGGACCTAACAAGTGGCGTTTCTTTGAACTACTTGATAAGTTAATTGGTCCTACGACAAAGAGTTGGGTTTGTTAGGTTTAGTGATGAGAGTGAACAATTGCAAGCCATGATAGAAATGAATGGGCAGTACCGTTCTACCAGGCCCATCCATGTTGGACCTGGTTTCAACAAGAAGCTTGCTATCACACTACAAAGTGGTTCATATCCTAATACTTAAGGAAACCAAGCCGAGAATGATCCAAATAATACAAAAAAAATTGTTGGTGGTTTGGATCCAAACGTCAGTGATGACATACTAAAACAAGTATTTAGTCAATTTGGTGAGTTAATTTATTATAAAATATTAGTTGGGAAAGCATGTGGTTTTGTACAGATTGCCGATAGGAAAAATGCTAATGATGCAATTAAGAGTCTTAATGAAACGGTAATTGGTAAGCAAATCGTTCATCTTTCATGGAGTCGCATCTCAGGAAACAAGCAATGGAGAGTGGGTTAAAATAACCAGTGGAATCAGAAGGTACACCCAACAATCAGAAGGAATCAGATGCAAAGTGACAGATGAATGTGAAGAACGTTTTTTTTTTCATGTAGAGTTGGTGTTGAGGAGGAGTATAAAATCCACGCCAACTCAATAAATGGAGTGGTTTAAGGATGTAGAAAAATAAATAGAGTGATTAAAGGATGTAGAAAAGAGAAGTGTGTAGATAATATTTGTGTGGTTAGAATTATTTCTTAATTTTATATTTGTGTAGTGTAGATTACATGGTGAAAACTATAGATAACTTGTCTTTCATTTGGTTTAATCATGGCATAAAAAATAAATAAGTCTTTGTATTTTTAGTTTGAGCATGAGTTTAAAACTTTCTCTTTGAGTGTTTATATTTCTTTTTAATTTGTGAGTTGTTTTGAAAGGTGTTATAATTTCTTTTATTATGGATATGATACAAGTAATTTATTTACTTATTTGGATCCAATATTATTAAATTTAAAATTATGTATTTTAAATTTTACTCGACATCCACTTACCAAAAGAGTTTTTGTTTTCTTTTTAACAAATATGAATTACAAACTTGAAAACAGAACTTTTTACAAAAACGAACCCTTAATTATTTGAGGTAATAATGATTTCCTTGGACACTTTTCCAACCTAGCTGCTGGGGCCGGACTTACAGGAAGCAAAATGGCGAGAAGAACTGGAAGTGTTGACGAGTTTGAATTCAAAGCTATAAGAGAAAACCATAACCACTTTTGAAAATAAATTCTAATTCTATTTTTTTTATACAGAGACTAGCAGTTGAAATCTTGATCTCAGGATTTGCTTTTGATGCACAAGATTTTGTTCGGCCATGGGAAGGACAGAATGACAACTTGGAGAGGTACAAATATTTTTGCATCATTTTGTGAAATTGTCAACTCATTATAACACGAGGGGAAAATTCGAAATAGGATAACTACATAGTGGGGTGCCAAAGATGGAGGAATATGTCTTCTTCTGATGCATTATCAAACAGAGGAAAGGCACTTAACTCTGTCTTGCCTGTTCAACAACAAGAAACAAATTTTTTTTTTCCTGGACAAGATAACTTGCTTAAGTGCTTATTTTTATTTGTATTTTATTATCCAACAATTTGAAAGTGTTACGCTTCAATTAGTATATATATGAAATTCATATTTTACTTTGGCATTATTGCATTATCAATTTTGGAATTTCTAATACTTTCCCATATATTATTTGATGACTTATCATAGATTCAGTTGTTGATCGGTTAGGGACCATGCCTACCACTGCACAAAAAAAATCTTCATCATTATTTATGGAAGCTGCCTTAAGTCTGTTAACTTGATATAACCTATAACATTATAATATGTATGATTTGCTGCTTCGGATTTGGTATGAATTTTTAGATTTATTCTTTAACACGGAGAGCATCAGAATGTCACAAAGATTTATTTTAGTTGCATACCGATATCATGTTATCCATTTTGTATAATCCTTATGTTTTTTTGGCATTCTTACTAAATGATTTCTTTGTGACATGGGTTTATTATTGTTGGGAAATTAAGCAAATTCTCGATAAGCCAAATTTATGAGAAAGCAAGAATAAAAAAATAACACACAAATTTGATAACGGAGTTCGGCCAATCTTACTTACGTCTCCGGACCTCTGCAGATCTTTTGAATCTGAGCTTTTTGATCCTCAAACCCGTTTCATTTTCCACCATAGCTTTCCATTTTCTGAAAGCCTCAAATACTTCAGACTTATGCTTTAGAAAGTAAACCCATACCTTCTGAGAGTGATCATCGATGAAAGTCACAAAGTAGTGTTTTCCACCAATGGATGAGACAGACGTTGGTCCCCAAACATCAAAGTGAATAAGCTCTAGCCTTTCCTTCTTTGAGGTTCTGCAACTTGTCTGAAAGCTGACTCTCTTTTGCTTTCCAAGTATACAATCTTCGCACATGTCTATCTCCGCAGACTAGAGACCTGAAAGTTTTCCCTTTGAGTGCATAATCTTCATCCCTTTCTCACTCATGTGGCCTAGTCTCTGGTACCACAAATTTGATATTTCATTGCTTGCTGCAACTGTGATTGAACAACGTGCTCCTATTATCATGTAAAGAAATTGCCCTATTGAGATTAGGTTCCTTCTTAGGTCGGGAATATTCCTGACATCCTTCAGCTCCCAAACAGACCAGTTTAACTTAATTTTCACTACACATTTGCTAATAATAGCACATGGTTGGTCATCCCTAAGATATACCTTTCCAAGGTTTCCGGGGACATATTTCTAAAAAAATTCTTTCTGTGAAGTAGGATGGAACGATGCTCTAGAGTCTAACACCCAAGATTCTTCTTTGCTCTCCAAAGAGCATATCAATGCATCATCTCCTGAGGTGGAAGTAACATTTGCCTCTGCCTTCACTTGTTTGTCCTTCGGTACACTCTTGCACTGATTTTTGTAGTGTTTGGTTCTTCCACAATTCCAACACTCAATAGTCTTTGAGCTATGAGAATTATTAGGATTCCTGGATTTGGACCTCCTATCCTTTGATCTACATCGGTAGTGTGTTTTACCATGTCCATTCCCTTTGGTTGAATTTCTTCTTCTTGACTCTATATGTAAAACTGAAAAAGTTGACGATTCACCTGACTCTCTACGTCGGATCTCTTCACTGAGAACCAGACACGAACATCATCAAATTTTAACTTATTACTTCTTGACGAGCTACTCACAACCGTGACAGTAGCATTCCAAATTTCTGGTAAAGAAGACAAAAGTATTAATGTTATTACTTCTTCATCGAATTCAATTTCCACTGAACTCAACTGGGTTGTAACTGTGTTGAGTTCATTGAGATGTTGAGCTACCGATGCGCCTTCCGTCATCCGCAAATTGAACAAACGCCTCATCAAGTGCACTTTGTTTGAGGATGATGACTTCTTATACATATTGAAGAGAGCTATCATAAGACCCTCCGTGGTCTTTTTCTTTGCTATGTTGAAAGCAACATTACGGGATAACGTCAATCGAATAACTCTGAGGACTTGTCTGTCTATAAGATTTCAATCTTCTTCCTTCATAGTCTCTGGCTTCTTCCCTGAGAGAGGTTGATATAGATTTTTTTTTATACAGATAATCCTCTATCTGTATTTTCCAAAACTCGAAATCTGTGCCATCGAATTTCTCGAGTTTCACCCTTCCTTCATCTGTGGTCATTGCTTCAACTCAAATCTGACTTCCTTTGGATTGTTTCTGACTATTTTTGTAAACCACTATGTATTAGAACACCTCCGTCAACGAA
Source organism: Hippophae tibetana (assembly GCA_037013495.1). Classification (NCBI taxonomy): domain Eukaryota; kingdom Viridiplantae; phylum Streptophyta; class Magnoliopsida; order Rosales; family Elaeagnaceae; genus Hippophae; species Hippophae tibetana. Next base: position 77,721,473 of record CM072812.1, on the reverse strand, counting down.
CAAATATCGTTGACAAAATTTTCACTATTCACTATTCATGTGAATAGTAATTTTGTAGGAAATTGACAGAAATTACCACCAAAAGCTCTGATACCAGTTGTTAAGAAATTACAAAAATTCCTGATAAGCCAGATTTATGAGAAAGCAAGAATAGAAAAATAACACAAATTTGATAACGGAGTTCGGTCAATCTTGCTTACGTCTCCGGACCTATTGTAGATATTTTTACTGAAAAAGGAGAAATTACACAATGTGTTTACAACACTCACAACTCACAACCTACAACCCAATTACACCCAAGAAAATTACTCTTAATTTTTTCTCACAAAAACTTTTCTCTCAATTGGAATGAACACTTTGGATAATTAGTTCATTACAATTACACATCTATTATAAGAAAATTCAATCGTTGAATTACTTCTTAAATTAATAGTTCCTTGAATTGCTTCTTGAATTAAGCTCTATGTTTTGTTTCTTAATTTGCTCCTTAAATTAAGTAGATTTATAACAATCTCCAACAATTATTAATAGGTTAATATACCCAAACTTATCATATATGATCTATAGAGCCTCCGGAAGGAGCTATAATTATACTAGTTAAAGATACACGGTGAATTGTTTTACTTTATTTAATTTTTATTTTGAGGTTATTCTATAAAACATCTGAAATAAAAAAAATTAAATTCCTTAGATTTTCAAATTAATTATGAAAGTAAATTTAAAATAAAATATAAAGGGCAAGATATATCTCTATTTTAAAATATTAGGACATTTTTGTCTAAAATTATTTTAGGGATAATTAGACTTCTATATATAATATAGATATTGCTTATAAGTATAACATATCTTGAGGTATGTGCTGCAGTGGGAGAGGCAATATTTTATCACTCTCCTTTTATTATTGTACGTACGTAGTTTGATGATAAGATTTATGTATGATGATTTAGGAATTGCAATGGAGTTGATGAGGCAAGGTGCAATGTTGACTGTGTTAAGCACACTTTTTACTGCGCTCGCTTGGCCAGCTACATTACTTACACTCACTGACTTCATAGATAGCAAATGGACAATTGCTGTGGACAGGTTAACTTTTTCTTCCCTGACAGGTTGAATTATTAAACGGGGTATTCATTTTATTCCTTTTTATTTGATTTGTTTGTAAATCCTGTTTCCTTTGATACAAAAGAAGATTTTATAGTGAACTTGGTTATGGTGATAATTCTGATCAATTCAGCAAAGAAGGACAGACGGTGCGATCCAGTAACACGTTTTCAGTCTTTTAGGATCTGTTAGAGTTTAACTCATCAAAATGTCTGCCTCCTTTGAGTTAAGAATCATGAAAACACTAATTTCTGCTTATTTTGGAAATAGACTTGCCTTCTAAAATTTTTTCTTTGTTATTGTTGTAGTTCACTCTCACGTGTAAGAGAAAGAAAATAAAAATTTTAGGTGTAATTACATTTGACAAATTCATTAAATATATATATATTTGTCGCTAAAATTTGTCCAATTACGTGACCAATTTTTAACTATATAAGGGATAAATAATGTTTTTACCATAGAGAGACACACCAAAGAAGAGAAGCAAAGCAAAGCCAAAAGAACAATTTTCTTTGATGAAAAATAGTGTTGGGTGTGTGAGAGAGATGGAGAAAATATTTTAGAAAAATATTTGGGATATTTTTCTAAAAAGAGAGTAATAAAATAGTGAGTTTGGGAAACAAATGTGTGTCACTACTTACTATTTTGGGAAAAGGAATATGAAGGATATTCTCATTCAACAGAAGGTTCATAAGGTGTTATTGGGGAAATAAAAGAAGATAGCAACCGTCATCAAGAAACAATGGGAGGAGATAGATGAGATTATAGCAAGTACAATCCGTCTAAATCTCTCAAATAATGTCTTGCAAAATATTGAATCAAAAAATTTCAAAACTGTAAAAGAAACATGAAAGACTCTAGAAAATGTGTACATGTCAAAGAACCTTGCAAATAAATTTTATTTGTAGAAAGAGCTATATCAGATGAGAAAGGAAGATAATGTGAGCATGATGCAACACGTTAGCGATTTCAATAGCAAACTTGTTCACTTAGCAAGATTCAACATGAGTTTCGGCGATAAAGAGAAAGTTGTGATGTTCATGGCATCACTACCCTTATCATATAATCATCTCACAACAAATCTAATTTATGCGAAAGATAAGATGAAGTTTGAAGTTATTGTAGAAGCCCTATTGTCATATGATAAACAGAACAGAGAGAGATTCAAAAGCACAAACCCTAATCACAAAGTCCAGAGGAATGAGACAATACAGGCAACAAAATACCAAAGGCAAAAGCAAAGACAAATCAAACAAATATGCCAATGTTCAATGCCTTCATTATAAGAGGAAGGGTCACATCAAGAAATTTTGTCGGGTGTTTAAGAAAGAACATGAAACGAACAAAGGCAAAACAGTAAAGAAAAAAGGCAGCAGTGATGATGAGCAAACAAATACCATATACGAGTTCAATATCATTTACGATGAAGATTTTTTCAATCTTTCATCACAGAAGACTAGTTGGGTGATTGATAATGGTGCTACAATTCACGCTACATTGCGTAGAGAATTTTTCTCATCATACACACCTGGAAGTTTTGGTGTTGTTAGAATGAGAAATAAAGGTATGTCAAAGGTTGTTGGTAGAGGAGATGATTTCTTGGAAACAAAGAATGGAACAAGACTATTTTTGAAGGATGTCAAGCATATTCTAGATATGTGCCTAAGTTTGATCTTTGTACACAAACTTGCAAATGAAGGATATTGTAGCTCCTTCGTTTATGACAAATAAAAACTTACAAAAGGCTCATTAGTAGTGTCTAGAGGTGATAAGTGTACAACTCTGTATATAATGCAAGTGAAGCTCTCCACCAACACAGTAAATGCCATGGAGAAAGATAGTGCAGATGAATTATGGCATAAGAGACTCAGTCACATGAGTGAAAAAGGTATGACAAGTCTAGCCAGGAAGAAGATACTGCCCGGAATGGATAAAATACATTTGGAGAAATGTGTTGATTGTTTAGCAAGAAAGCAAAACATAGTTGCTTTCAAGAGTTCCCCTCCTTCCAGAATAAATAATATTTTAGATCTGATTCATTCAAATTTGTGTGGACCAATGCCAAAGTCACTTGGTGGTGCTCAATACTTTGTGACTTTCATTGATAATCATTCAAGGAAGACATGGGTATATCTTCTGAAGACAAAGGATCAAGTGCTAGATGTCTTCAAAGAATTTCATGCCTTAATTGAGAGACATACTAGGAATAAAATGAAGTGCATTCGAACAGAAAATGGTGGAGAATACACAGAACCTTTTCATGCTTACCATAAAAAGCATGGTATTCGACATCAGATGACACCTCCAAAGAAACTACAGTTGAATGGCTTAGTTGAGAGGATAAATAGAACTTTAATGGAGAGAGCCAGATGTCTACCCTCACATGTAAAACTGCCTAAAACTTTAAGGGGTGAAGTCATACTCACAGTTGCATATGTGTTGAATCTTTCACCCTGTACTCCTCTCAAGATGGATGTTCCAGATAAAATGTGGTCAAGAAAGGATGTTTCTTATGATCATCTTCTAGTGTTTAACTGTAGAGCATTTGTTCATATCCCCAAGGATAAGAGATCTAAACTTGATGCCAAGAAAAAACAGTGTATTTTTATTGGCTATGGTCAAGATCAATTTGGCTATAGATTTTATGATCCGGTTGCAAAAAGACTTGTCAAGAGCCATGATGTTGTTTTTGTTAAAGATGAGACCATTCAAGATACTGTCAAAATGAAGAAGATTGTTCATAATTCCAATGGTGACTTATCAAATTTGGAATTAATTCCTCCAACATCAGTTCTAAGACAATTTGGAGATGAAAACTAGGTTTATCCACTTGATAAAGATGATGCTCCCATAGAAGTTGGTTTTGAAGACGAAGGAGATGATGATGTTCATAATCTAGCACCAACATATGCGACTTCTCTTGTTCCACTAAAAGAAGTGATAGACTAAGACGACCCTCTACCACATATCCTCCAGATTAGTATGTAACTTTCATTGATGAGTGGAACCTGAGAGTTATGAAAAAGCCATGGATGATGAATCTAAACAAAAATGAATTAAAGCCATGCAAGATGAGATGAAGTCCTTGCATGAGAACAAAAATTTTGAGTTGATGAAGTTGCCCAAAGGGAAAAAGGCTTTGAAAAATAAATGGGTGTTTAGGGTGAAGCATGAAGAACACAATTCCAGTCTATGATATAAAAATAGACTAGTTATCAAGGGATTCAGCCAAAGAAAAAGAGTTGATTTTGACGAGATTTTCTCACCAGTTGTGAAAATGACATCCATCTGTACTATGCTGGGGTTAACAACAAGTCTTGACCTAAAGGTTGAGTAAATGGATGTCAAAACAACCTTCCTACATGGTGACTTGGAAGAAGAGATATACATGGAACAGCCAGAGGGCTTCAAGCAAAAGGGAAAAGAAGATTATGTTTGCAAATTGAATAAAAGCTTCTATGGCTTAAAACAGGCACCAAGACAATGGTACAAGAAGTTTGAGTTTATCATGGGGAGTAAGGTTACAAAAAGACTACTTCAGACCATTGTGTTTTTGTGTAGAAATTCTGTGCTGATGATTTCATTATTCTTTTTCTATATGTGGATGATATATTGATTATTGGTCGAAATATTTCCAGAATCAACAACTTGAAAAAGTAGTTGAGTAAGTATTTTGTCATGAAAGAATTGGGGCTAGTAAAGTAGATTCTTGGCATGAGTATTATTAGAGACAAAGGTGCCAAAAAATTATGGTTGTTATAGGAGAAGTACATTGAGAAAGTACTTCAGATATTTCATATGGATAAGGCTAAAACAATTAATTGTCCTCTTGATAATCACTTTAAGCTAAGCATAGCCCTTTTATAGACAAAGAGAAGGAATATATAAAAGGTTCCATATGTTTTAGCAGTTGAAAGTCTTATGTATGGCATAGTTTGTACACGGCCAGATATCGCTCATTCAGTTGGAGTTATGAGTAGATTCCTTTTAAATGCTAGAAAGGAACATTGGGTTGCAATGAAATGGATTTTCAAGTATCATTGAGGTTTTTCCAAAGTATGCCTATATTTTGGAAAAGAAAAAGCTATGTTAGTTGGATACACAGATGCAGATATGGATTCTATAAAATCCACTTCAGGTTACCTGATTACATTTGCAGGGAAAGCTGTGTCATGACAGTCAAAGTTACAAAAATATATTGCACTGTCCACTACAGAAGTAGAGTTTATAGCAGTAACGAAAGCATGTAAAGAGTTGATATGGATGAAAAATTTCTTGAAAGAACTTGAGTTGCAGCAAGACAGTTACCAGTTATTTTATGATAGTTAGAATGTTATCTACCTTGGAAAGAATGTCTCATTTCATTTGATATCAAAACATATTGATGTGAGATATCATTGGATTAGAGATGTAAATTAAAGTAAAGCAAAGCTAAAGGAACAATTTCATTTGATGAAAAATAGTATTGTGTATATGAGAGAGTGATAGAGAATATTTTAGAAGAATATTTGAGATATTTTTTTAAAAAGAGTGACAAAATAATGAGTTTGAGAAACACTTGTGTCATTATTTTAGACTTATCTCAATTTATTATACTTTATACACATTAATTTTATTAGTGGAAGAAATATTTTTTAAAGTTTGTCTCATGAACGTAATTCAAATTAAAAGGTAAACCACGTTAAATTGTTAGTATTATTATTTTACTTTGTTGAATTTATTTTATTTTTACTCATTGTGTACTAACACTTTTCGTAATGCTAGCATCAGCTGTTAGCTGTAGTGAGTTTATTTTTCTAAGTAGATCCTTGTATTTTTAACGTTTTCCAGATCCAACAAAGTAGGAACGTTGCTTGCAGAAGCATTAATAAAAGGACTTCATGGGAATAGGTGCGCTAGTCAAAACTTGTTTGATTCACTCTCTTACCTTTGTAAGATTCAGTCCATCTGAGTTCCATTGCCTCCTTTCATGAATTTTTCAGGCCTGTGACACTTGTTGGTTTCTCACTGCTAGAATGATCCCATCTTACTGAATTTTGGTGGCAGGACTTGTAGAAAGGGTTGTTCTGCTTGGAGCACCTATTGCAATTAAAGATGAGAACTGGGAAACTGCTAGAAGTAGTTTGGGTAATTTTCAATGCTATTCTGTCCTTAGTACATACTCTGAATCATTGCGCGAAGACTTATAAGATCCTCTTTGTTTTGCAGATGGTGGCTGGAAAGTTTGTGAATGCTTACTCCACGAGTGATTGGACACTTGGAGTCGCTTTCCGAGCCAGGTAAGCATGACTATAGATGGAAGTATACTACTGTTTTGTGTTCTAATTTTCGTAAGAGGAGGCTGGGAAATGGGAGTTATTTAGTTGTGTGTTGTTTCTATAATGCTTTGAGATTTAAATAACTGATAGATTCGTTTTAATCCTAACTGAGATCATTATGAACAGTCTACTTAGTAAAGGATTAGCTGGAATTCAACCCATTGATGTTCCTGGGATTCAAAATGTATGGTTCTTTCTTTCAACCAAATATCATATATTACGGCTGTTCCATATGCATACGTCCTTCATCCATTGAAACGAGTTGTTTCAACTTTGCAGGTTGATGTAACTCATCTCATTGAAGGTCATTCATCTTATCTATGGACTACACTGCAAATCCTGGGCCTTATTGAACTAGATAACTACGATCCTGTTATCAGTGTCAATCTGAAAAAACGGTAGAATATTTTGTAACCACTGTCTATATCCCATATATTTGTGTTTCTTGGGTGTTAAATGTTAAATGCATATAAATTTACTTAAACATTTATACTCACACTATTTATATTGTGTCACATGATATAACTTTCTCAAAAAATGAATAATTTTATCATTTTTAAAATTATTTTGATACATTACATTGTTGGGTTTTCCTCTTATTTGGAGGAGCCCAAGTGAAGCCTATGTGGCTTAAAAGCCCATAGAGTAAGAAGGGTAATTGTGTTATTTCATTTCTTTAATTAATAAACTCATTTAGGGTTTGTTGTGGGGAGAATTCTGCAGAGAAAAAAAGTGTGCAGAAAAGGCGGCAGCAGCTGCAGTAGCAGAAAAACTGCTCTCAGTTTTTCAGTTTTCTCTCTCCAGCCAGTCTTCATCAAGTGCTCCAATCGAAGACCGTTTGTGGTCCAATTAAGCTGAAATTTTGCGGACAGGTTCACGACTCAAGAATCTTTAATCTGTGCGGTGGGATTTGGATTTGGCTCACCGGTTTGAGAAATTCTGAACAGTGAACAGTGACTACGAATTTGGTTAGATTTCTCCATTTTCTTGAAATAATTGTTAGTTTCCAAGAAGTGTATTCTTGATGATGTTGTTGATTGCTTGCCTCTAGTTTTACCTAGAGAGAATTGTTGTACAATTGTTTCTTGATAGTGGAAGTTTTGGAGAGGAGTGCCGTGATTGTTTCCTTTCTATACCGGGAAGGTTTTTCCACGTAAATTGGTTGTGTTGATTTTGTGCATGTTTGATTTTGAGCTCTATTTATTTGTTTCCTAAAAGATTCACACAAAGAATGAGAATAGGTTTAATTCCGCTGTTTAGAGCTTAATTAAGTTCGAATTGAAATTGTGATTCTCCTAACAAAGTGGTATCAGAGCTGTGGTTATTATTGTTGAATTTCTTGTGTTGAATAATGGAAGCAAATTTGAGTAGAATGATTACTTTGAATGGTTCTAATTATCACACTTGGAAAGGGAAAATGGAAGATCTCATTTATGTGAAACAATTTTATTTACCGGTGTTTGCCTTTGAAAAGCCAGAAAAATTGTCTGAAGAAGAATGAACTTTGTTACATCGACAAGTCTGTGGGTATATAAGGCAGTGGGTAGATGATAATGTTTAGAACCATATTAGTGGACAAATACATGCACGGTCATTATGGAATAAACTTGAAGAGTTGTATGCTCGGAAAACAGGAAATAATAAAATGTTTCTTATAAAGCAGTTGATGGCTTTAAGGTACCAAGATGGAACTCCGTTGACAGATCACTTGAATACGTTCCAAGGAATAATCAATCAGTTAGCTGGAATGGGTATCAAGTTTGATGATGAGATTCAGGGGTTGTGTTTATTGGGTACGTTGCCGGACTCTTGGGAAACATTTAGAATGTCATTAAGTAACTCAGCTCCAAATGGTGTAATCAATATGGATCTGGCTAAGAGTAGTGTTTTGAATGAAGAAATGAGAAGAAAGTCACATGGGTCTTCTCAGCAGTCAGAGATTTTGGTTACAGAAAGAAGAGGGAGGAGTAAAAGCAGAGGTTTCAAGAACAAAGAAAAAGGAAGAAGCCAGTCCAACAAGTTTTCTAATATTGAGTGTCATCATTGTGGCATGAAAGGGCACATCAAGAAATATTGTAGACAGTTGAAGCGGGATAACAAGAAGAAAGACAAAGAACAAGATGGTGATGTTGGCAAGGAAAATGATCGAGTTGCCACCGCTAGTTCAGAAGACTTTCTCGTTGTTTATAATGAAGATGTTGTCAATGTTGCATGTCACGAGGTCAGTTGGGTTATTGATAGTGGAGCCTCCATTCATGCTACGTCTCGAGAGGACTTCTTTACATCCTATACAGCAGGTGACTTTGGGACAGTGAAGTTGGGTAATGATGGCTTGGTTAAAGTCATTGGTATTGGAGATGTGTGTTTGGAGATGAATAATGGCATGAGGCTACTTCTTAGAGGGGTAAAACATATTCCTGAAATTTGTTTGAACTTGATCTCTACAGGTAAACTTGATAATGAAGGATATTGCAATACCTTTAGTAATGGTCAATGGAAACTTACTAAAGGTGCTATGGTTGTTGCTCGTGGGAACAAGCATTCCAATTTGTATATACTGCAGGCGAGACTCTTTAAAGGTGTTATTAATGCTGTGACGGATGAGCTCACATCAGAATTGTGGCATAAGAGACTTGCTCACATGAGTGAGAAAGGCTTGGCAGTATTGACTAAAAAGAATCTTCTTTCTGGAATGAATGATGTTTGTTTAAGAAGATGTACTCATTGTTTGGCAGGGAAGCAAAATAGAGTTTCTTTCAAAAGTTCCCCTCCTTCAAGAAAACAATACATACTTGATTTGGTACATTCAGATGTATGTGGTCCTATGAAGACAAAAACTTTGGGTGGTGCCAGTTATTTTGTAACCTTCATAGATGATTGTTCAAGAAAGTTATGGGTGTACACTTTGAAGAGCAAAGATCAAGTATTAGATGTGTTTAAACAGTTTCAAGCCTTAGTTGAGAGACAAACTGGGAAGAAATTGCGGTGCATCAGAACAGATAATGGGGGAGAGTATTCAGGTCCTTTTGATGAGTATTGTAAGCATCAGGGAATTCGACATCAAAAGACACCTCCCAAGACTCCTCAGTTAAATGGGTTGGCTGAGAGAATGAACAGGACATTGGTTGAAAGAGTAAGATGTCTTCTTTCGCAGACTCAGTTGCCAAGATCTTTCTGGGGTGAGGCTTTGAATACAGTTGTACATGTTCTTAATCTCACACCATGTGTTCCTCTTCAGTTTGATGTACCAAACAGAGTTTGGACTGGCAAAGATGTTTCTTATGATCATCTTCGCGTTTTTGGTTGCAAGGCATTTGTGCATATACCAAAAGATGAGAGATCTAAGCTCGATGTGAAGACACGACAGTGTATTTTTGTTGGTTATGGTCTGGATGAATTTGGCTACAGATTCTATGATCCAATTGAGAAGAAACTGGTAAGGAGTCGTGATGTTGTGTTTATAGAAGATCAAACTATACAAGATGTTGAGAAGATAGAAAAAGGAGTCCATCAGTATAGCGATGATTTGATTGACCTAGATCCGGTTCCTTTATCAGTACAGATGGAACAAAATGTTCAAGATGACCAACATGGTTTAGATGATGCAGATATGCAAGCTGAAACAGATCACCAGACTACTGATCAGTTGCAAGAACCAGAAATTCCACCCAGGAGGTCTACCAGAGACCGACGTCCTTCCACACGGTATGATACAAATGAGTATGTGTTATTGACAGATGAGGGAGAACCTCAATGTTATGTAGAAGCGATGGAAGATGGAAATAGAGCACACTGGGTTGGTGCTATGGAAGATGAGATGCAGTCACTGTATGACAATCACACGTTTGAGCTGGTAAAGTTGCCTAAGGGTAAGAGAGCTTTGAAGAACAAGTGGGTCTACAGGGTGAAGCAAGAAGAACACAATTCACAGCCACGATACAAAGCTAGACTGGTCGTCAAGGGATTCAGTCAGAGAAAAGGTATTGATTTTGATGATATTTTCTCTCCTGTTGTGAAGATGTCTTCCATACGTGTTGTTCTAGGTCTAGCAGCAAGCTTGGATTTAGAAATTGAGCAAATGGATGTGAAAACTGCCTTTCTTCATGGTGAGTTGGAGGAAGAGATTTATATGGAGCAGTCAGAGGGTTTTGAGGTTAAAAGGAAAAGAGGATTACGTATGTCGGTTAAAGAAAAGCCTCTACGGGTTGAAGCAAGCACCTAGACAATGGTATAAGAAGTTTGAGTCAGTTATGGGGGAGCATGGTTACAAGAAGACTACTTCTGATCATTGTGTTTTTGTGCAGAAATTCTCTGATGATGATTTTATCATTTTATTGCTCTATGTTGATGACATGTTGATTGTTGGTAGAAATTCTTCAATGATTGATAATTTGAAGAAGCAGTTGAGTAAGTCCTTTGCCATGAAGGACTTGGGGCCAGCAAAACAAATTCTTGGTATTCGAATTTGTCGAGACAAGAAAAGAAAGAAGTTGTACATGTCACAGGAACGATACATCAACAAGGTACTTGAAAGATTTCATATGGATAAAGCTAAAGTGGTTTCTTCTCCTTTATCTAATCACTTTAAGTTGAGATTGAGTCAAGGCCCTTCAACAGATAAAGAGAAGGAAGATATGGAAAATGTTCCATATGCCTCAGTAGTAGGAAGCTTAATGTATACAATGGTGTGTACGAGGCCAGACATAGCTCATGCAGTTGGAGTTGTTAGTCGTTTTCTTTCATATCCAGGAAGAGAGCATTGGGATGCAGTAAAGTGGATTATTAGATATCTTCGAGGTACTTCCAAGTTAACACTTAGCTTTGGAAGTGGAAAACCAGGGTTAGTTGGATACACTGATTCAGATTTGGCAAGAGATGAAGATTCTCGTAAGTCTACTTCAGGTTATCTAATTACTTTCTCTGGTGGAGCAGTTTCTTGGCAGTCAAGATTACAAAAGTGTGTTGCACTTTCTACAGCAGAGGCAGAGTTTATTGCAGCAACGGAAGCCTGTAAGGAGTTGTTGTGGATGAAACAGTTCTTGAGGGAACTTGGTTTCAAGCAGCAGAAATATGTGTTATTCTGCGATAATCAGAGTTCTATTCACCTAGCGAAAAACTCGGCATTTCACTCAAGATCAAAGCATATTGATGTGAGGTATCATTGGATAAGAGATACTCTTAACAATAAGTTGCTTGAACTTGAGAAAATACATACTGATGAGAATGGATCTGACATGCTGACAAAAGCAGTGTCAAGAGAAAAACTTGAAGTTTGTTGTTCAATTGCCGGGATGGCGGATACCTCCATCTAATCGGAAAAGGGGGAGATTTGTTGGGTTTTCCTCTTATTTGGAGGAGCCCAAGTGAAGCCCATGTGGCTTAAAAGCCCATGGAGTAAGAAGGGCAATTGTGTCATTTCATTTCTTTAATTAATAAACCCATTTAGGGTTTGTTGTGGGGAGAATTCTGCAGAGAAAAAAAGTGTGCAGAAAAGGTAGCAGCTGCAGCAGAAAAACTGCTCTCAGTTTTTCAGTTTTCCCTCTCCAGCCAGTCTTCATCAAGTGCTCCGATCGAAGGCCGTTTGTGGTCCGATTAAGCTGAAATTTTGCGGACAGGTTCACGACTCAAGACTCTTTAATCTGTGCGGTGGGATTTGGATTTGGCTCACCGGTTTGAGAAATTCTGAGCAGTGAACAGTGACTACGAATTTGGTTAGATTTCTCCATTTTCTTGAAATAATTGTTAGTTTCCAAGAAGTGTATTCTTGATGATGTTGTTGATTGCTTGCCTCTAGTTTTACCTAGAGAGAATTATTGTACAATTATTTCTTGATAGTGGAAGTTTTGGAGAGGAGTGCCGTGGTTGTTTCCTTCCTATACCAGGAAGGTTTTTCCACGTAAATTGGTTGTGTTGATTTTGTGCATGTTTGATTTTGAGCTCTATTTATTTGTTTCCTAAAAGATTCACACAAAGAAGGAGAATAAGTTTAATTCCGTTGTTTAGAGCTTAATTAAGTTCGAATTGAAATTGTGATTCTCCTAAAAGACATCTCTTATGAATAATTTTATCATTTTTAAAATTATTTTGATACATGACATCTCTTTGATTAATGTATGAACAAATTTGTATTTCAGCTCAGATTGGTAATAAGTACGTAACAGAGCTGACCAATATTGCTAATTATATATTATACATGACATTAAAAGATTAGTGAGTGTAAATATCTGGAAGTAGTTGAAGATTGAAGATAATGAGTGAAATCATGAATATTATGAAGCCATTGGCTAATGGTAACATATATCTAATATAATATATCATATCATGCCCCCACCTTCTATTCTCATTGATCATTATGATTAGTTTGGAGACAAATTAAACCAGGGAACCTACTCGAGTCCTCCAAACCCACTTAAAATTGGCTCTTCTTTGTCATCGTCCTTCGTCACACACACGTCAATGTTGAGCAATATAGCAATATGACTGTGCGCTACCTATCTGATCTTGTTATTGCAAGTTACATTTCTATGACTTTATTTAATGCGTTTCTTAGACTAATTCACTTGATGTTTTAAGTAATTGGGTTTCAACATCAAAGCCTCATTTTGGGGTGCTCTAACAGAAGGTTAGAGTTGATTTGAAAATTGTGTAATGTTATTTAAAAATAAAATTGTAAAATCTAAGAATTAGAGATATGTAAATTTGATGTTAATGATGGGTTCTACATGTATTAATAATAATTAAGGGGATTGGAATAATATATTTGTTTTTTAAAAATAAAAAATCAACCCAAGACTAAATGACACGTAGTATATTTGAATATGTAAAAGATTTGGGGTTCGAGTTTTAATTATAAATATCTAAATAGTGTAATTATTTAAAAAAAAAATAAGATAAGTTTTTTAAACTGAAAAGTTTTATAAATATCATATTTAATTTTAATTTTAATTTTCAAAAATATAAGTAAATTAGATTGTAAGTTATTTAATCAAATTAATCTAATCTAAAAGTGATTGAATTGAGTTAACCCAAGTAAAGTAAACCTAAAAGAAATAGAATAATTCTGTATGATATTATTGAGGTACAAAAATCATTGAGGTGTATAGATTCATTTTAATTGATTATTAGATTTAATTCAAAGTTTAATATAGTTAGATTTATGATAAATAAATGACATTAAATAGTGTAGTGATACTCGAAAGTGTTTTCAAAGAAATAAGCTAATTTGTCATCTTTGCTTACCTCAAAGGAGTCATGTTTTTATAAAATAGTCCCGCAAATTAAAATGTCTTTTTCGATAGTAGGTAAGATAAATGCCTTATACTGTAACTTGCTAGTGGCAACAAAGTAGAAAATCCTTAGGAAAAAAGATAATAGTATAGAACTCGATGAGAACCTTAAATAGGTTATTTCCCAAAACAATACCAAAGTTATCGTGTAATGCATTTTTACTCAAAATTACTAATATTTTAGATGAAGATGCTTTATCTAGACGAAGACATAATATACCAGCATGTACGTCTTCACCTACCATACTAGTACCGAACAATATCTTCATTTGGTTCATTAATCCAAATGAGAACCACTTCATCCAAAATACAATTAAGGAAGATAATTTTCGTTCAAACTAGATGAAGCCAGGGTTCATTGCTCAATAAAAAAATTATATTTATATCATTTACATATTTTTTATGATAATTTAATACTATTATTATTAAAATGTATTCAAAATAATTAAAATTTCCCCTTGAAAATGGCACAATTCATTGGGTGAAATGAAACTAATTTATGTGTGTGAAGAGTATAGAAAGATAAGAAGAAAAAATGTTTTAATGTTGTATTAATGTGTTTTAGAATGTACATAAAGAACCATATTTATAGGATTGTAACAAGTGTAATACAAGTGAAATAGTAAGTGTAGTATAAGTGAAATAGTAGAAGTGTAGTACAAGTATAGTACAAGTGAAATAGTAGAAGTGTAGTACAAGTGAAATAGTGAAAGTGTAGATGAGATTTGGAAACTAACTCTTGAAATCTGCCTGGTAGATGAGATTTGGTGAAGATGTCAACTGTTTGATCTGTGGAGGATATTGATTTGAGATAAATAATGTCTTGAAGAACATGTTGACGAACAAAATGACAATCACTCTCGATATGTTTTGTTCATTCATGAAATACATTATTGTGAGCAATCTGAATAGCACTCTGATTGTCACAATATAGGATCGTTGCAGTTGATTGGAGAACACACATATCAGCAAGTAACCAATGGAGCCAAAGAAGTTCTTGAGTGGTGTCAGCAAGAGCATGATATTCAGCTTCAGTGTTGGATCGAGAAGTGATAGATTGTTTCTTACTTCGCCAAGATATAAGAGAGTTTCTAAGAAAGAAACAATATCCAGTGGTAGAGGGACAATCAGTTGGGTCACCTGCCCAATCAGTATCAAAGTAGGCGTAAAGAAGAAGATTACACTTGTTAGAGAAGTAGAGACCGTGAAACATGGTGCCTTTGATGTAGTGAAGAATGCGAAGAATCGCCGTATAATGGGTAGACCGTGGAGCAGACATGAATTAACTAACCAGATGAACAACATAGGCAATGTCAGGACGAGTGACTGTGAGATAAACAAGACTGCCTACTAGTTGTCTGTATAATGTGGCATCTGAGAGAATAGTACTATTTAATGGAGTAAGTTTGACATTGGTTTCTAGAGGTGTTGATGCAGCTTTGCAATGAGTAAGGCCAGCCCGATTAAGAATATCGGAAGAGTACTTTGCTTGAGAGAGAAAATATCCTTGAGAATCAGATGAGATTTTTAGGCCCAAGAAGTAGTGGAGACAACCAAGGTCTTTCATTTCAAATTGATGGCTCAGAAACTACTTGAGATCAATAATTCCATTAGAGTCATTCCCTGTTATGATCATATCATCTACATAAAGTAGAAGTGTTACACCAGTAGAAGTCTTCCGAATAAAGAGACCATAGTCATAAGAACTGGAAGTGAAGCCAAAGTCAGAAAGTGTATAGTTGAATTTGGCAAACCAAGCTCGAGGAGCTTGTTTAAGGCCATAGAGAGCACGACGAAGTTTGCATACTTGATGAGGTGAATGAGTGTATCTAGGAAAAGGTTTCATATAAACTTCCTCAGTTATGTCTCCATTGAGAAAATCATTTTTGACATCGATTTGAAACATGTTCCAATTTCGGGCAGCAACAACAACAATGATACTTCGAACAGAGGTGAGGCGAGCTACAGGTGCAAAAGTTACTTCATAGTCGATTCCATATTCCTGTGTAAAACCCTTTGCAACCAGACGAGCTTTATATCGTTCCATAGACCCATCTGAATGAGTTTTGATTTTGAAAATTCACTTACAACCAATCAGAGATTTATTAGATGGAAGATCAACAAGATCCCATGTATGTACTTTTGTTAATGCCTGTAATTCATCTATCATAGCTTGCTACCAATGAGGGTTAGAACTAGCTTCTCTATAGTTTTGGGGTTCATGATGAGACAAAATAGTAGAGAAACATTGGTAATCACGAAGGTGAAAAGGAAGACTACTTACACGAGTAGAACGACAAAGTGATGACTCTAGACAATCAGGTAGTTGGTATTTAGAAGATGTTGTTATGGTAGGATCAGCAGAAGGATCAGACACATCAGGAGAAGCCGTAGTAGACGATAGTGAGGGTAATGGAGCAATGTCAGGAGGAAATAAATCAATAGTTGGGTCATTAAAAAATGAGAGTGAGGTAGGAGATAAGACATGAAATGAGGAAATAGAGGAAAACATTTTATGTTCCTAAAAGATGACATTACGAGAGATGCGCAATCATTTAGAGATAGGGTCCCAACAACGATAGCCTTTGTGTTCTATTCCATACCCTAAGAAACAACAAAGACAAGCACGAGGTTCTAATTTATTGTGTTCATGAGGGTAAAGAAGAAAAAAATAGGCACAACCAAACACTCTGAGCATTTCATAAGATGGAGAAGTACTATAGAGATGCTCATAAGGGGATTGATTGTGAATAATAGGCATGGGAACACGATTGATGGTATAAATAGTCATAAGAGCTGCTTCACCCAAAAAGCGTTCAGGACAAGAACTAGAAATGAGGAGAGTGCGAACAATATTAAGAATATGTCTGTGTTTTCGCTCAACTCTTCCATTTTGTTGAGATGTACCAGGACAAGAATATTGAGAAAGAGTCCCATTTTGTCGAAGAAAATTTTAAAAAATTGTTTCTTTATATTCCATAGCATTATCAGCTCTAAGTACTTTGATATTTTGAGAAAATTGGGTTTTAACCATTTGGGAAATCATAATAAATTTTGGGTAATTCAGATCTATGTTTCATGAGAAAAATCAATGTGAATCTTGAATAATCATCAATAAAAATGACAAAGTAAACACATTCCCCTATAGTAGGATGTGGAGATGGACCCTAAACATCATAATGAATTAAGTCAAAAGGGGAGACATAAGTAGAATCACTTTTATTAAAACATAAAGCAGATTGTTTTCCCAATTGACAAGGCAAACAATTTACATTATCAGAAATAGAAACAAATCCTAATTTACCAGAAGATGCTAAGGGATGAAGACGTCCTATAGACGTATGACCTAGACGAGCATGCCATAGGTTGATAGGAGTAGTAGAAGCAGCAACGAAAGTATGAGGAGAATTGGGTAGATAAAGCTTGATAAGTTCAAATAATCGTCCAACCTTACGGCCTATCCCAAGGATCTGTCTTGTCTATGGATCCTGCACATGATAACCAGAAGAGGAAAAAGTAATAGTAAGACAAAGTTCACATGATTGACCAACAGAGATAAGATTTAGAGTAAGGTTGGGAATATGAAAAGTGTCAGAAAGTGATATAGAAGATGTGGAAACTTGTCCTACACCATTAACATGCATATGTGAACCATTAACAGTTTGAATTAAAGGTTTGGAGATGGAAGATTGTGTGGGAGAGAAGATGTGAGTATCATGAGTCATATGGTTACAACAAGTAGAATCAAAATACCATAAAGATTTACCTGATGTGAGAGATAAGGTAGTAGGAGGAGGATTGCTAGATTATGAGAGAACATGTTTAAGAAGACCTTCAAGTTCTTGAGTATAGAAGGTAAATTTGTCATGATTATCCTCATAAACAACAGCAGTGATAGATAAGTTACTATTGTTACCTGAAGCATGTTGAGAGGGATTCTGTGAGGAATGCTGAGAGGGATTCCAAAAGCAATCTCTGTTAAAGTGTCCTGAACCCTTCTTATGACAATATATACATATCCGAATGGGACATGTAAGAAGCTCATGATTGGGGTTGTGACAGTAGGTGAAACCTTGATGTTTGAAGTCCTCTTTAGAACCTCTTTTAGGGCGATAAGAGGGGGTGGCAAGAACATAATCTGTATGATGAACTTTGAAAACCCCCATCCGAGTTTCTTCAGAGCGAAGCTCGGTCACAGCAGTATCTAAGGATGGAAAAGGACTCTGATAGAGTAAGAAAGCCCGAACAGGTTCAAATCGATCATGGAGAGCCATGCAAAAAATAACAAAACGTTGGTGATTACGGTAAGTTGCAAACATCTCAGCATCAATCTTGTTTGTCCAAGTTGGTTCAGAGAGAGCGAGTTGATCCCAAAAAGTATGTATTTCATAGAGAAATTGGTTAATGGTTTGATCAGTCCTTTGGCGTTTGGTATGAAGAGTTGTTAGAAGTTGATATTGGTTGGCCAAATCTGTTGTAGTGAAGCGAGCCTCAAGAAATTCCCAAACTTCTTTGGCAGTGTCAAAATGCCCAAATTCACCATAGATGGAGGGTAAGGTGGTGTTACGGAACCAGGTAATAATTTGATGATGTTTACTCTCCCAGTCTTCAAGGCGGTCAGCAAATAAGGAATTATTTTCAGTGGTTTCTTAGATGGGTATAGAGATATCACCAATTATGAAACGATATAGCTTGCGCCCTTTAAAAAAAAATTCATTGTTTGTGCCCAGGCTAGGTAGTTAGTATCATCAAGGGTGGTAGAGATTGGTTTTGGGACATCATCTCAATCAATTTTAACGAAATAATGGAGGAAATATAAAGCAAATATATAGAAACAGTATAAATGAGATATCCTTAAAAAATGAAAAGAGGAGTTGAAAACAAGCCTAGAATCGGGTTGAGGTGAACCGGGTTGGAGTGAGCTGAGTTGAGGTGAGCCGGGTTGAGAGTGAATTGAGTTAGGGTGAGTCGGGTTGGCTATGATGAAGAGAGGCGAAATTTTGATAGAAATTTTAGAGGTATATGAGAGGCTCTGATACCATGTGAAGAGTATAGAGAGATAAGAAGAAAGAATGATTTAATGTTGTATTGATGTGTTTTAGAATGTACATAGAGAACCCTATTTATAGGATTGTAACAAGTGTAGTACAAGTGTAGTACAAGTGAAATAGTAAGTATAGTACAAGTGAAATAGTAAGTATAGTACAAGTGAAATAGTAGAAGTGTAGTACAAGTGTAGTACAAGTGAAATAATGGAAGTGTAGTACAAGTGAAATAGTGGAAGTGTAATACAAGTGAACTATAAGTGAATTACAATATCAAATATAACTTAACAATGTGAAAGATAATTAAGATATATTAATATTAAAAAGTGACGTATATAATAAATAATTATTTTTTAGGAAAAATATTCTATTATCAAGGCGTTCTTTGGTTTACTATAATATAATAGAATTAGAATTGATTCTTTATAATTTTATGCTTAGTTGTGCTAAAAAAATGAGAATAAAATAAAATCAATTCTTAAAAGATAGGAATGAAAATTTCTTTCTCTCCCTTAATAATCACGATTATATTCTCATCTTAATTTTTTGTGTCAAGTTTACATTAACCTCAAATATAACCCTAAATTTTAAATCATGTTTCATAAATCTTAAACCCTAATCCTACTTAAAAAATAATAATTTTAACTATAAATCTTAACCCACAAATACAATCTTAAACCCTAAGTCTTTATACCTTAAATCATATACCATATACCATAAACCCTAACTTCAAATCCGAAAATACAAAATCAAAAACTCAAAACCTTAAATTCTATTTAGAAAAATAATTATTTGTAACTTTTTATAACAATAGATTAAATTATTATTAAAAAATAAATATAAAATCAAAATATTATTTTTCAAATAATATAATATCTTTACGATCAAGTTCTCTTATATAAAAAAAATTAAAATATACCTTTCAAATTAAAAAAAAAAGGGAATTAAAGGAATTTTATCCTTAAATGCAATACAGTCAAATACAATTACGAACTACTTTCATCTAAATAAAAACTGGGCGTGTATCCTTGTTTTTCTGTTCGATAAAACTAGGTAATCATCAACTTTTGTGCAAGTATAATACACTACAGTGGAATTTATTTATTTTTATTAAATAATTACATAGATAGTTAAAAATCAAATAATTATTGGTAATGATATTTTTATAATAAAAATTTATGAATTATTTTTTATATTTTTAAATTAATTATATTATAATTCCACTATTAATAAATAAAAAATAATTATAAGGATAATTATTTGTATGGTCATAATATCATTACTTTATTTACTTTTGAGTAAGAGTTCTTTATCCTCGATTGCATTCTAATGCAATTTGTGCATGCCGTGTGTAGCAGTTTATTAATAAAATAAAATTAACATACTTACCATTCAATAGATTTGAAGGAGAAAAAAAAAGAATTTTCTTTTAATTCTTTAGTTACAAAAAAGATGACAAAATTAATGTTCAGACATCAATTATTATTAAAAATTAATGCTTGGAGTTGTTGATGAAAGGATAGGCGCATCTTTTTTATTTTTGCTTGTCTTTGTATTGTGAAATGGATAGGCATATAAATATTATCAAAGCCGTGGGGGTTTGGGAAATGTATGTCTCAATTGCGTAAGAATAGCTCTATACTAATTATGTCCTAATAAAGTTTGGTGAAATATCATACGTAAAATTTTATAATTTATATGGAAGTTATAATATACTTAACATATGTTACCTGAACTTAATTTTAACACTAAGTTTATATTCTAAACATAAAATTTTTTAAATTCAAATTTTATATGTAAATTAAGTTTTTTTAATTAAAACTTAATAAAATTATGACAAACCTCGACCCATATTTTGATACTTGTGTGTTCAAAATTTTTTTTTATTAAATTTTTAATTCTAATATTTAATTCAATTTTTAATTCGTAAAGATTTTGTAAAACCTTTTGCATCATTGATTATTGTTTAGTATTCCTCACAGTTTAAGAACTACATCCTCCACTAGTTTGATATATGTTGAAAATAAATTTGAAGGTGATTAAGAGTCTATTATATATTAAAATTCAATATGCCCAAATTTTAAAGATTTTTTAGTCTCTAGAAATGTCTTAGAAAATATCAAGATATTTCAAGAAGAGAGAATGATATAGAATTTTAAAAATTATATATTTTGATGGATAATTTTAGTGGATCAATTATAACTATTAGATTAAAAGTGTGTTGATATATTCTTATTTCCTCTTTTCGAGTTATAATCGAGTTGAGTTGAGTTGGATTGGATTGAGTTTGAATCAGTCAGACACCATTCTGAATCCATTCAATCAAAATTTCATAATTTTAACTGTATTAAGAAATATGGGTAATAATATGGCATCATTTCAAGTCCCTATATTCAACAAAAACAACTATGATAATTGAAGTATCAAGATGAAAACTCTATTAGGTGCACACGGTGTTTAGAAAAGTGTAGAGAAATGATACAATAAGCCAAAAGATGAGGCTACACTACCTAAAGCTCAAAAGAATGGTCTAAAAGACTCAAGAAAGCTCTCTACCTCATCTATCAAGCTTTAGATGATGATGGTTTTAAGAAAATTTCAAGTGCAACATTTGCCAAGGAAGCATAGGGAAAGCTTCAAATTTCATGTAAATGAGCCGAGAAAGTATAAGAAACGAGAAAACTCAACACGAGACCGTGTAAGAGGAATTCAAACTCAAGTATGTCAAATCCTAAGTTCAATGCTATAACTATCAAAAATTTGGTAACTACTCTTCAGAATGTAGAAGTTTCAAAACCAAAATTGAAGAAAAGATCAACTGTGTAGAAGATAAAGCCAACAAAATGGAACTATATTACTAGCATATAAAGGTGAGGATGAAACACAAGATATCACTTGGTATCTTGACACTAGCATAAGCAATCATATGTGTGAAAAAAAAATGTTTGTGAAGCTAAATGAGTCGATGATTGGCAATGTTTTATTTGATGATGAGCCCAAGATCTCACTAAAAGGCAAAGATAAAATTATAATCCAATTAAAGAATGGTAGACATCAATTTATTTCAAATGTCTATTATGTTCCCAATATTAAAAATAATATTTTGAGTTTGGATCAATTTTTAGAGAAAAACTATGATATTCATATGAAAGATGGTAGTATTTCAATAAAATATGATAGAAATAATTTGATCAATAAGATGCTTATGCCAAGAAATTAGATTTTCTTATTGAATATTCAAAATGATGTAGCAAAGTGTCTTAAAACTTGCTACAAAGATGCATCGTGACTATGACATCTTCGATTTGGACATTTCAATTTTGAAGGACTACAACTATTGTCCAAAAAAGAAATGGTGAGAGGGTTACCATACATCAATCATCTAGATCAAATTTATGAAGGATGTTTGCTTTGGAAGTAATTTAGTAAAAGCTTTTTAAAGGAGTCAAACTCAAGTGCTCAAAATCCATTGGAACTCATTCATACCGATGTGTGAGGCTAGATCAAGCTAAGCTCTCTTAGTAATAGTAATTACTTTCTTCTCTTTATAGATAATTTTTCAAAAAAATACATAGGTCTATTTCTTGAAACAAAAATTCAAAGTATTTGAAGTATTCAAGAAGCTCAAAGCTACAGTGGAGAAGGAAAATGGACGAGAGATCAAGGCCATGAGATTTGATCAAGGAGGATAATTCACATCCAAAGAGTTCTATGAATTCTGTGAAGAAAATGATGAATTAGATGCTCTTTAACTATTCCAAGACCCCACAACAAAATGGAATGGCAGAAAGATATAATAGAAAGATTCTCGACATGGCACAGAGCATGCTCAAAAGGAAGAAATTTCCAAAGGAGTTTTGATATGAAGTAGTGGCATGTGTAGTCTATCTATCCAATCGATTTCCAACAAGAATTACTTTAGGGAAGACACCACAAGAGGCATGGAGTGGAAGAAAGTCTGGCATCTCTCATCTAAGAGTATTTAGAAGATTAGCCTATGCTCATGTACCAAACGAGATAAGGAACAAGCTCAAACACAAAAGTGAAGAGTTCGTCTTCATTGGGTATAACTCAAACTCTAAAGGCTATAAGTTATACAATCCAAATACTAAGTAGACTATGGTAAATCAAGATGTGGAATTTAACAAAGAAGTAGAATGAGAATTTGGTTCTCATTTTGACAATTTCAACTTCTTTCCTCATTTCGAATAACAAAATGAAGATAGAATAACAGGGCAAGAAAGAGAAGTCCAACAAGAGTCAACTACTCCACCTACTTCACCAAAAAATAGAAGTTAGAGACTCCCCACCATCATTTCTAAATGAAAGAATCATCCCACACACAAATAATCTTGAAGAAATTTATAAGGATACTAAAAGAATAGAATATATCACACTCTTATGTCTATTTTCAGACTGCGAGCCTATAAGCTTCAAATAAGTTGCTCAAGAAAGAAAATGGAGATATGTTATGGATGAAGAGATGAAAGCAATCATGAAGAATGATATTGGAAGCTTGTTTAACTTCCAACAATTTATAAAGCTATAGGTTTCAAGTGGGTGTACAAAACAAAGAAGAATGCTAATGAAGAAGTCAAATAATACAAGGCAAAACTAATTGCAAAAGGATACAATCAAAAAGCTAGCATTGACTATGATGAAGTACTTTCTCCCGTTGTTCGATTGGAAACTATTATTAGACTTATTATTTCTTTGATAACTCAAAGCAAGTGGAGAATACATCAAATGGATGTAAAGTTTGCATTTCTAAATGGAGTTCTTGAAAAAAAAATATACTTCAAATAACCAAGGGGCCATGTGGTTAAGGGACAAGAAGACAGAGTCTTAAAACTAAAGAAGGCTCTCTATAGGTTGAAATAATCACTAAGGGCATGGAATATCAAGATCAATAAGTATTTCCAAGAAAAAACCTTGCAAAATACCCACACGAGCATGCGTTTTATGTCAAGATCAAAGAATGAGATGTCTTGATCATTTACTTGTATATGGATGACTCGATCTTCGCAAGAAATAATCCAAATATATTTGAGAAGTTTAAGAAAACATTGACAATAGAGTTTGAGATGATTGATATTGGGCTTAAAGTTTATTATATCGACGTTCAAGTTAAATAAAGAAAAGATGAATTTTTTTTTATCTCACAAGAAGGCTATACAAAGGAGATCCTTAAGAAGTTTAATTAATACACATATAGAATGTGGAAGTAAGTTATCAAATTTTGATGAATCAAGAAATGTGGACATGACACTCTTCAAGAGTTAGGTAGAAAGTCTATGGTATTTAACATGAACAAGACCTTACATTCTCTATGTTATGGGACTTATAAGTCATTACATTGAGAATCCAACTACTAGTCACTTCAAAGTTGCAAAAAAACAATTATTCGCTATCTTAAAGGTACAATTAATTTTGACTTATTCTATTCATCAAGTAATTATTACAAGTTTATTGGTTATAGTGATAACGATTGGGCCGAAGAAGTTAATGATTAAAAAAGTAATACTTATTTTGTGTTTTTCATTGGAGATATCGCATTCACCTGGATGTCAAAGAAGCGACTAATAGTCACTATCTCAACCTGTGAAGCTAAGTATCTAGTTGCTACATCATATGTTTGTCATATGATTTGGCTTAAATTTCTTTTGAAATAGTTGGAATGGCCATAAGAAGAGTCAACTAGGATTTATGTTGACAATAAGTCGGCTATGGTGTTGGCTAAAAATCTAGTATTCTATAATAGAAACAAACACATTGATACTTACTACCATTACATAAGGGAGTGCATCACAAGAAAGGATGTGCACATGGAATATGTGAAGTCTTAAGATCAAGTTGCTCACATCTTCACCAAGTAATTCAAGCATGGAGACTTTATCATATTAAGAAGCTTGCTTGCAATGACAATTCAAATTTATTGAAAATAAACTTGATTTAGTCTAAATGATATTGGACTTAAAAAGTGCTTAAGAGTTCATTATTTATTAAATCCAATAGGACCAAGTTCTAGAGATCTACTTTAGAAATGTCTTAGAAAATATCTAGATATTTTAAGAAGAGAAAATGGTAAAAAAAATTTAAAATTAGATATTTTAACTAATAATTCTAATAGGTCAATTATTACCATTAGATTAAAAATATATGGGCATGGTCCTAACCATTGGTCATGAGAGAATTTTAGTGTAAATAGGATTGATGTTTGTCATTTTGTATAAGTCAAAATTTGATAATCAATAATAAGTATTCTCTTCCAATAAAATATTCTCTTTTTATGTTATCTTCCAAAATTTCCTAAAATCTTCTAAAACTTTTATCTTACAACATAACTTTTATATATTATAAATAAACTCTCTCCTTCTTGATTTCAATTATAGCTCACTCTCTCATTTTTTTAATTATTTATTTTTTAAATTAATTTTTATTTATTTATTTATTTTTATTTTTTCTAAAATTGTTTTCATCTCTGTTTTTTTTCTTCCTTTTTTCACTAACTTCTTTCCATATATTTTCAAATAAATAAACAATAGCAAAATTGAGAAGAATTAACTACTTTAATTTTATATAATTTCAATTATCATTTTTAATACGTGCCAAATATAAAACCAAATAAAACACAAAGATTGATACCAAACAAAATTATAATTTTACTATATAATTAATTGATTTACAATGAGATACCACACATATAGTTCTGAATAAAAAGACTCAAAAGAAGGTATCAATACTTAAAATCATCAAAACATCAAGTACTTTATTAGAGAAGCTAGAGACTAAGTAGGCTTGGAACTACCATCCAGGTTTAGAGAAATGAAAATATATTCAAAAAGTGAATAGCTAGAATGAAAAAAAGAAGAAGGAAAAATAACTAAATATTAAGCATACCAAAAGACCATTTAAGAAATCAAGTAAGTTTGGCTTCAAATAGTTCTGAACAACATTCATTAAAATTAACTTAATTTTTTTTCTAGAAGACTATAAATTTATCTAAAAATTGGACTTTCAAAACTTGTAAATGATATATAACATGGCTTATAACCCTACACATATAAGTATATATAGTTTAATCTCCAAAGTTAAATCAAAATTATATCACAATTGTGCTTATACAGTTGTACCATATATAAGTTCAAAGTAAAAATTCCAAAAATTTGGTTAAAGTTTTGAGAATTTAACAAATTTTTTTTTTAATATTAATCTAATTTTTAAAAAAATTCCAAAATCTTAAAAAAAAAAAAAAATAAAGGCAAAAATTTGTAAAAATGCAAAGAACATTAATGAAAACTCCATACCCTTCAATTATATCTATCTCCTTGCTGCCATTTTCTGCTGTAATTAATTACTTACATAACGTTTTCCATAAATGATAAATGGGTCCCCATAAAATTTAAATTATACTTGCATAAATCAAAGAGAAAATAAAAATATATTAAAATTAGTTATTATATATCCATCACATGTAAATGCCAAGTAAGCTAGAATTTCTCAGTAGATGTATAGATCATGTAAGTTTCATCAAATCACTTATATATATTACCTAATTAATGAACACAGAAATAAATAAAATAATACCAATGAGACTGAGAAATACACTCCAAAAGAAATTTTCACCTATCATATATATTTCAGCATATATAATCATTATAAACAAATTAAAGAGAATTTTGCTTTCTTCTTTTTTCCCCAGGCCACCAGCTTTCTCTTTGTTTTATTATTTTTTCTTCATCCTTACCCAAACATTTAGAATGGTAAAAACAAATATTTTAAGCTTAAAAACAAGTTGAAAATAATTGACTTGTGTCCAGTATTTCATCAACATTAATAAAAAAAGCAAACCACTCCTAACATCAGAGTTGACACACTACTCGTTTACCCGGCACAGCAATGAGTCGACTCGCTCTCGGTGCAGTGAGTCCAAAAACATCATTCATATCAAGTTCACTAGGTTTCATACCATCTGGTAATTCCCACGTAAAACAATGAAGCAAGTGTCCCACAGCCAACTCCAATGCGTAAAGTCCAAGTTGCATTCCGGGGCAAGATCTTCGACCCGAGCCGAATGGAATAAACTCAAAGTTACTCCCTTTAAAATCCGGCACACCTTCTTGAAGAAACCTTGAGGGCTTGAAGGTGTCAGGGTCTTCCCAAGAATTAGGGTCCCTACCAATTGCCCACGCGTTGATCATCACACGTGACTTCTTTGGAATAAAATAGCCGGCCACCTTTGCATCCTCTGAAGTCTCGTGGAGAAGAAGAGGAATGGGAGGGTGGAGTCGAAGTGTTTCCTTAACAGCACTTTTCAAGTAAATCAATTTGTCAAAGTCACTCTCTTCCAATCTCCGATCAAGTCCAACCACATCGGCTAACTCTTGTTGGACTTTTTTCAAATCATTTGGGCTTTTCATCAACTCCGACATGGCCCATTCTATCGCCGATGCCACCGTTTCTGTTCCGCCAAACATTACATCCTATATATATACAAATTAATTCCATCAAATTAATAATAATTATAGTGATACATATATATATATATATATTTTTTATGACATAAAAATATATGTTTTTCAAAAGAGTTAATAAAAGATTATACGTACAGAGATCGAGAATACAATATGCTTACCATAATAATAGCTTTGATATTATCCCTAGTGAGTTTGATAGCGTTTTGAAGATCATCATGACCTTCATCAACTTTACCATCTTCACTATAAAAAGCCAATAAATCATCAACCATATCTGTATCACCGTTATCAAATCTTCCAAAGTCGTTGCCTTTTGATCTATGAACATGTTCATCAATAATCTTATCAATAAACCCATCAAGTGCCAAACGAGCCTTAGTAAGTCTATCACTAAGATGTTGAGGTTGAGCCCAAGAAAGCCATGGTATAAAATCAGCAATATTAAAAGCACCAAAAAGCTTAGAAAATTCTTGCAATATACCAATAAACTCATCTTGTCCCTCTTGAGCACTACTCCCAAAAGCCGCTCTATAAATAATATCTCTAGTCAAAGCAAACACCAACTCACCAATATTAACCGCCGTACCATTATGAACCGATACGGACCGGACAGTTTTATCCACTTCGTCTCTAACCGACTGCCATGACTCGGCCCTTTTACGACTAAATAATTTCATTACACATAGTTTTCTCATTTGTCTCCAAAAAGGACCATAATGAGCAAATGCCATGTCAGCTCTGTTATAAGTTAAATAACTTATAGCAATCGTAGCTGGACGATTTGAGAAGATATTATCATAAACTTGAAGGACTTGACGAGCAATATTAGGTGAAGAAACAGAGATCATGTGTAAATAACCCATTTTAAGGTGAAATATACCTCCGTATTTTTTACCGAGTTGAGCGAGTCCACGGTGAGTTAACTGCTCCATCATTAACATGTTGCCTATTATTGGTAACCCTTTTGGACCAGGAGGGTAAGATTGTCTTTTTTTCAATAGTTTAAAGATCAAACTTAGAAACAAGAGGAAAGGGATTATCCAGAAAACTAGAAATTGGAGATAGGATTCAATATTTAGTGGTGGTTCCATGGAAGTTGGTGTGAGATTTTTGATGAGGGTGGTGGTGGAGAGATGTTTCTTTTTTTCTTTTTTCTTTATTTTGGGGGTGGAAGGGTTTATATAAAATTTTGTCTTGCTAGTGTCTCTTACTATGTCTTGCTATTTATAAGATTTTTCTATTTTCTATTTTCATTCAAGTGGTTATAACTTATAAGTCAATGTTATTAGAGTTTTATAAAATATTATTTTATTATTTATCAATTGTATTTAGTTTAATATATTAGTTTTATTTATTTATTTATTTATTTATTTATTTATTTATTTATTTACGGTAACACAATGGGAATGAGGATAAATATCAGTTCAATTACAATTATTTTTATATATGTATATATGTCAATGTGGTATAGGATGTAAGTTAGACTTAAAAATATGGACAATCGACTAGGAAAATAAAATACAAATACTTCTCTCTAAATTTCATGAAACAACAAAAAAAAAAATTACATTTTGAAAATAACAATCACTCCCTTCCTTGTCATTATTTTAAAAAATTTCAAGAGAAGTATTTGAAAATAAAAATCATAAAATTTGGGAGAAGATTTTGTAAGAAAATAATAATTAAGAGAATATGATTACCTATTTTTTAAAATTAATGAATGGTTTTTGTTATTTTTGAAAACATGAGAGGTATTTTAGTAATTTTCCTTAATTATTAATTACACTAGTTTTTAGGGATTTTTTGTATAAATTTTTTCCTATTTTTAAGTATTGTGTTATTTATTGGCTTTCTTTGTAGTAAAATAATATATAGGTGAGTTTGAATATATTATTGTATAAGTCTGGGGGTGACTGTAAGTATAGTTGTTATTCTATATATATAATTTTGAAGAATTAAAATATTCTAGAATTTTGCATATAGTAAGAATTTTTAAAATTGATACAATTTATTTTTTTCTTAAATAATTATATTATTCATTTTTTACTCATAATTTAAATTTTTTTATATATTCAAATAAATTGTATATTCTTGAATTATAAACTCGTAATAACTCACTTGTTAGAATATAAGTTACTGTATTTTTATATGTCTGGGTACATAATTAATAATGATTTTTCCTTTAATTTGAACCACACAATTTTAGATGTACATGACTCAATTTAAGGTTTGGAAAAAGGAAACTAGTAATAACGTCTCTAATGAGTAAAATAGAATACTAATTTGTATTTTGAAAATTTAATTTAATTTAATTAGTATTGATTTGAAATAATATCTTAGATATATTTTAGTAATACATATCTGATTTTTCAAATTAATGAAATTTTTTAGAAAAAATAACAAATTTAACCTCCATAAAAATTATAATAATAAAAATAGTAGCACTCATACTATCTAATATCTTCCAATTTAAAAAGATGATATTGTTTGGAGTGACGAGGATAATTATCTATTAAAATTTTCCATTTCATGGGATCCTATTTTTAATTTTCATGTACATTTCACACACACTTATGAATAATTATTTATTAAAATTTTTTATTTTCATCTAATCCTATTTTAAATTTTCATATATATATAAAATTCTAAATCATATTTTATAACTTTTTAGATAAAATTCATGGTATATTTTAAAATAATAATTATTATTGTTCTTAGTACCTTAATTATTATATAATTTATTTAAAAAAATTATTTTTTATCAATTAAGTAATAAATTATTAGTATTTAAAATACTAATAATTATTTTCAATATTAATTATATGTAAGAAAATAGATAATAATAACAATACGATAGTTTTAATAAAATAAAGTTTAATAATAGTTTTTTTAATATTTCGTTAATAAATTATATTCAATACACGTGTTTATAATTAATAATTGATATTCGTCTCAAAATAAAATTTGGAGAATGAATATATAGTTTATGTATATTATTTATATAAATAAATTTAAATTATATATCATGTGTATATTATTACAACATTATTTTGTTATTTCTACATCAAATTTATTATTAATTTTAAAAATTGTGGAAAATACTTTTAATAAATTTTATTTAATATAGAAGAAATATAATAAAAAAATGATTAAATTTTAAAATTAACAATAAATATACTATATAAATAAATAAAAAATAGTGTTGTAATAATCCATCCTTAATTTAATTATGTAAAATTTTTCAAGATATTGCTCCCTCGTAATTGCAAAACATGAAATATAGATTTTGCATTAAATGTAAAAAATAAAATAAAAAGTACAAAAATTATGATTTGGCGTTAATTCGTCATCACTACTACACATGCTAATCACTAATTTCAAAGAGTATTGTTAGGAATAGGAAGCATGATTTTAGGATAATATTTGTATTATTATTATTTTATCAAAAATATTAAAATCAAGAGAAAATTAAAAATAATAAAATCAATGAATATAATAGAATAATGGTATGAAACTGTACATAACATTTTTCAATCATAAATATATTGCCAAGATGTAAAAGGTTACCAATATAGCCACAATAAAAACTATTATAACCATAATTACTTTTCATTAAAATAATTTTATTTATTATTAATAATACTAAAATGTAATTAATTTTAAAAATATAATAAAAAAATTATATATTTTTATTATAATAATAATAATTGTGAAAATATTATTATCTTACAAGAATCTTATATTTTGATTGCTAAATTTGAATTATCATTCAAATTCAATATTTTTTCTTAATATAGAAAACTCTATTAAATACACTTATAATGTAAAACATTTTATTCAATTTTTTTAAATATTATAAATTTATGATAGTTTTTAAAAAGTGTTTTAGCTTGAATGCTGGATATGCTTGAAAGTTGAATCAAGATATGAAGGGTGATGAAAATGCTTATAATTTTCTGGCTATAGTGTCTTAGGGATTGCATACCTTATGATGTGATGTGATGTTTTCCATTTTGTAATAACTCTAATGGTAATATACCAAATATTAAATACAATAATTTTGATGAGATACGCACGTATGGGTTCAAACTCATGTATTCAGACCTACAACAAACATATGATATTGAAATGAATAATGGTAGGTAATAATATTTACGTTATCATCTATTAAAATATATATTAAATAATAAATATAAAAAAAATTAATGATATATATTTAATTATTATTTATCATGTAAGGGTGATAAAATTATTAATGAATATTTTTTTATTGAAATATTAATTAATAATTGGTTATTATTTTTAAATACATGTTTGTAGCACAAATTTTATCAAGGTTTCAACAACTTTAACGACAAAAAATAAATAAATTAAAACATATTATACACATTTAATATGATTTATACCTAAAAACAATGTTTAAGACCTTAAATTAAATCATATTATACACATATAATAATATGGTTTATACCTAAAAAATGTTTAATACCTTAAATTAATATTATTATTAAATATATATTTAAATAAATTTATTTTTAAATACGTGTACATTTAAGTATAAATTAAATAGGAGGTAAAAAATAAAAAAAATAATGTAAATGATAATAAAAAAAACTACTCATATCAAATTAAATGTTTCAATAATTTTGAGATGCCTTACCAAATATGAGTGAGGGAGGAATTTATGAAATTTGCCCTTCTATATTTTAGCAAAATGATTTTTCTTCTTCTTATTTTGGGAGTACATATTCTCTTAAAAAGGTATAAAAATAAAGTAAAATTAAAAATGAAAGTAAAAAAGGATAGGATGATCTAAAATTATAAATCTATATCTCTTTTAAAAATTACATATTTTTTGATACACCAAAAATATCTAAAAAAATTATTTTACCAACTATGCATATAAGTACAAGAATAACCTTAGTTGAATCTATCCACTTAAATACTAAGGTGACGTTTGGTTCGTAGAATGAAATCGAAATGGAATTGAATGGAAAGAAAACAATGCTGTTTGATTTGACCACTGGAATTAAGCTCGAAATCAGGATTACAGTGTTTGGTTTGCCACTAGAATAGAATGAAAAAAGTTATAAATGACCTTAATACCCTTACATGCTGTAAAATTCAAATAATATCATTTAATTACTATTTTTTCGTCAAACAAAATATATTATTGAAATCATTATTTTTTTAAATAATTACTACTTAATTAAAAAGAAATATATTATTAAAATTATTATTTTTCTAAATAGGGTTAAGGTTTTTAAGGTTTGGGATGTGGGATTTAGGATTTGGGGTTATATTTGTGGGTTAAAGTTTAGGGTTAAAATTATTATTTTTCTAAAAAGAGTTTAGGTTTTTAGAATTTAGAATTTAGAGTTTTAGGATTTGGAATTTGGGGTTTAGGGTTTTGGGTTTTGGGATTTATGTTTTAGGGTTTAGGGATTTAGGGTTTAGAGTTTAGGGATTTGGGGTTTAGGGTTTTAGGGATTTGGGGTTTATGTTTTAGGGTTTTAGGGTTTAGGGTTTGGAATTTTGGATTTAGGGTTTTAGGATTTGGAATTTGGGGTTTAGGGTTTTGGGATTTATGTTTTAGGGTTTAGGATTTAGGGTTTAAGGTTTAGGGTTTAGGGTTTAGGGATTTGGGGTTTAAGGTTTAGGGTTTAGGGTTTAGGATTTTGGGGTTTAAGGTTTAGGGTTGGGTTTAGGTTTTAGGGATTTGGGGTTTAGGGTTTTAGGGTTTAGGGAATTGGGGTTTAGGTTTTAGGATTTTAGGATTTGGATTTAGGGTTTAGGGTTTTGGAATTTTGGGTTTAGGATTTTTGGAATTTGGAGTTTAGGGTTTAGGGTGTTGGGATTTATGTTTTAGGGTTTAGGGTTTAGGGTTTGGGGTTTAGGGATTTGGGGTTTAAGGTTTAGGGTTTAGGGATTTGGGGTTTTGGTTTTAGGGTTTTAGGGTTTTAGGATTTGGAATTAGGGTTTAGGGTTTTGGAATTTTGGGTTTAGTGTTTAGGGTTTTGGAATTTTGGGTTTAGGGTTTAGGGTTTTGGAATTTTTGGTTTAGGGTTTTGAAATTTTGGGTTTAGGGTTTTGCGTTTTGGAATTTTGGGTTTAGGGTTTTGAAATTTTGGGTTTAGGGTTTAAGGTTTTGGAATTTTGGGTTTGAGAATTTAGGATTTGAGTTTAAGGTTATATTTTAGGTGAGGATAAATTGGAAAAAAAAAGTTTAGATGGGCATGGAATTATGATTACCAAGGTTGTGAGAAGGAATTGTGATTATTTCTCTTTTAGTAATCGATTTCATTCCGCCCCCTTATTCCGTCTAACCAAACACGCAAAATGGAAGGTATCAATTCTGATTCCATTCCATTCCCTTAACCAAACATGTGGTAAGGGTATAATCGAATGTCATAGTATCATATCCTTTCCCACATTTAAAATTTCTTATCAATTAAGTGGTTGGATCACATTTTGTATATTTTTGGATAAAATTATCAAATATTTTAAAGTAATAATTATTATTCTTTTAGCTCTTTTTTATTGTATAATTTATTTATTTTTAGAATTTTATTTTTTATTTATTAAATAATAAATTATTGATATTTAAAATACTGATAATTATTTTAAATTCTATTTATAATAGTAATAATATTGTAGTTTTAATTTAACTAAAATTTAATACTCATTATTTAATATTTAATAAATATGCAACTCGTATATATATGGCCTTTTAACAATGACATAATTTTGATAGGAAATATTTAAGCACAATCATAATAAAAAAAATATGTATTATTTTGAATTTTTTTGAAATTATTATAAATTTATTTTTTAATTTATTTAAGATATGACAATTTAGTCTATAATATTTTTGGCAAAATTTAGTAGCATTTTTACATTTGACAAATATTTTAATTTTCTTCAAATTAGTTTAACATCGTTTCACGAAACTATCAAATGATGACTTGTATTTTAATTCATTTGTTATTCAAATTATGATTCAATACCAAAATTTTCACTGACTTATAGAAACAATTATAATTCAATACTCAATTTTTCAATCACATGACAGTTATGTGTAGTGGGTGTAATAAACCAATTTGATAAAATTAAAATATTAAAATAGATTTGTAAAATTTAAAAATATTAAGGATTAAAAAATATGTGAATTGTAAGATTAGATTGAACTGTAATATACTAAATAGGTATAGATAAACCAAAAATTAATAAGACTAGTTTTCAATTCTAAGAAATATGAACCATTTTTTTATTTTTTTATATGTCCAAAATAATAAAAGAGATGGAAAATAAAGAATATTATTTTGTTATTTGATTTATATAAAACAAATCTTAAAAAAACCAATATATATTTTTATTTTGATAAAACAATACATATACACCTTAATTGGTTCGAAACATCAAAGCAAGTGATATTTTTCTTTGAGCACTCATCGACTTTCTTTGGTAATCATCTAGTTATTGAATTAGATTTATTTAGTAGAACTTGGTTTTCCATCTAATTTCTTAAAAATTTAATAGATACATCTAGTAAATTTATGATTTGAATTATAACATCTAAAATGAAATATATATATATATATATATATATATATATATATATATATATATATATATATATATATATATTCATTAAATTATGCAAGAAAACATTTTAATTTATAAAATATTATGTAATATCATTTAAAATATATATCAAATGTAAACTTAAGATTCATATATAGCAGTTTTTTTTTTTTTTGTCAAATTAAGTTGTCATCTTCACTAGGCATTAGGCAAGCAATTTAAGATCTCCAAACCATTAAATTTAGGAAAATTTAATAGAAAATCATAGTATAAATATTTTAAAAATAGAAAAAAAATATTCATCAATTTTAGAAAATAAGTTATCATATTCTTTCGGTTATTATTTTTTATAAATTTTTTATTTCAAATTTCTAGACTTTAATTTATTTATTTTATAAATATCTCTCTTAAAATAATGACAAAAATGAGTGTTGTTGTTATTTTAAAATAATCTAATTCTCACATATAAAATAAATATAACTTTCCATGCTTTTGCGTAAGGAGATTTAACAAATAATTAAAAAACATGAGTCATTTAATTTACAAAATCCGAATGTGAAAGAATTGATGCTTGACCTTATTAATGTATATAGTCACAATAGTGTTTAAATATTAGTAGACCATTTGACATTTTCCTTTCACCATTTCTCCGTTAATAATTAATAATAAAAATGTGGATAATTGTTATATTTTTTGAAAAAATAATTTTAAAATCTGAAAATTGTAATAATTTTTTTTTTAGATTTTAACTAAATAATAATAAAATTTATAGTTTAAAATATTTTATACATACAAATTTCCATTAAAATTAAAGTTGAGAGAGAAAATTATGTAATAAATAAGATTTAAATTTGATAAAATTATATTTTAATAGAGTGAAGAAGAACACGTGCCCCTTTAATTATAAGGTGCATTTTCCCTTGCTTCTTGAGAAGTATATGTATTGCATCCTTCAAAAAAAAAAAACAATTTGCTCAATTATAAGTAAAGATTAAGAGTAATCAAAGTCCGTTATGCTTATTATTGCGTGCTACTTTCTAGTATTGTTAAAAGACAATTTCTTTTTAAAGTTTGACTCCCTAGAATATATTAAATAATAATAATAATTTCTCCCAATTAATATTCATGTATTTATCATAAGTACTACACCATATACTATACATCTGAAAAATAATCTTCAAATATATGACTCATTACGTGATCATGAGTCACAATGACGTCAATTATCAACTATTAACATTTTATTAATTAAGATTATTAATTTGATATTTTATATGTCAAATTCACTTTTTTAAAATATATATATATATTATATATTATAATTATAATTGGTGTATCAATTTTTTTATAAAATATAATTATATTATTTGTAAAAAAAATTAACAAATTAATTCATCATCATTACTTATCTATCATTTGCACTAGTGAGCTTTCATTACCTAAATAATTAAGATTTTGGTACCTGGTGGACCGAAAGTGTGGACCATAAACATTCTACTAGAAGTTGCCACCTGAGCACAGATAATGTTGAACTCAATTTCTGCATTTATGGTATTCACTGTATATGCATGACAGTTTTGATCATGAAATAAATGAATAAATATGCAGAAGGAACGACATTCAGAGTATCAAATTAATTTCGACGATGATAAAGTTAATCTTTTGAGAGAGTTTTAAATATTTGTAAGGATTACAAATCCAATAGCTTATAGCTATATCAAGAAGCTATTTATAGGGATTGAGCTTATACATGTAAGCTCTTATGAGATATGTTATTCTAAATATGCTCTATGTTCAAATTCAAAGATATATACTAATTTTGAGGTTTAATAGTGTATTAATTGTACTTTTATTAGTTAGTTAAAGATAACACGAAATAATCATAATGTGTTATGAGTATCTAGTAAAATCCCCCTTCAACATTAACCCCTCATGCTTCATAGGTTGTCTTTTACGAACAAGGTGGTCTAGTTAATTTTCCTGGGTATGACATCATAATTGCGTCATGATAAAGACGTCTTAAATATTTAAGAAGTTGGTATCCCTAGTCTCTTAACACAATTATAATCTTGACATCTCAAACTTTTCAATGATTATTTTCGTACATCAAACCAAATTCTAATTGAAAGATAACGATCGGTCAAAGTTTTCAGTAAAAAAGTCAATGTATGCTACAAAATGTGACTCTTAAATCCTGATAGTAATCTCATTAGATCCTCTATTATCTACTTTGAATTGAACCCTTGGATCATGGGTCTAATGAATAGGCATGTGAACCCTTATATAGGTCAAGTTTCCATCAGTATCATTCACCTTGAGTCTATTTAGTCAATTATTGGAGTATAATCTTGTATGATATAGCTGGATAATCAAGATATTTAGATATAAAAATCTATGAGTTGCTAGATCTCTAGTTTTCTTAATAACGATGATATACTAGATACTTAAGTGTTTGTTTGAACAAAACATTTGCAAAAGATCAGATGAATATACTTGTATAACTTCGATTGGATTAGAAGGCTAGGTGAAACGCTTGGTGCACCTTTGATGGAACCAAAAGACCAGGAGTGAATTTACATTTTTTTAAACATTCTTTATGGCACCATATCACTCTTCATATTTTGATTTTTTTTTTTGCACACGGGGAACTTAACAATGCTTAGAAACTCAGCCAACACTTGAACCTTAATTTTGGAAAAGTCAAACATGTCACATCACTTGAACAATTTTTGCATACATCTTAAGAGATGAAGTGATAAACCATAAATCAAATTACTTTAGCAGGCCAACTAATTAACATCAGGGTCACATTGTAATGCATATATAATGATGACTCATATGTTTAGGAAGGTGATATCTCCGTTGATTTGCCCAAATTTTATGTGGAAGTTGAGGGAGTAATGGAGCCCTAATTGCAACCGATTTACAAGACTTAAAGTGCAAACCTCATTACTATAGTGATCTCAAATGATGTTGAAGAGGGAAAGCTCCATAGGCTTTAGGAATTTTCATTATTTTTCCTTTAGACTTTGTTTATTGTAGTAGTTTTTATTACTACACTAAAGTATAATCAATTAACATTTACCTCATAACTTCATAAGAACTTCATTTATTCATTAATAAATAAGATTAAATATTTTTCTTCACCATTATCATAGCATTTTTGTGCTTTAGAATTACTTGTATATTTTATTTATTAAATCAATGCTAATGTGGACCCATACTTTGTACTTGATATTTATTTAATCGATATAATTTTCTCTTGATCCAATGTAAATTTTTTGTTGGGCTAACACTTTGTAAATTGTTCTGCAACCTGAAGTAGAATTCTTACGAGGCTTCGTGCCAAGTTGATGAGTTGATGGCTTGGAGATCACTCCTGAAACACTTAACGACTTTTGTAATTTGTAGGAGAACTAGGTGGTGACTCAAAATTGAGGGAGCCACAATAGCTAAGAGTCAATACGGTGTCACATCATGGTGAAGAACAAGAAATAATTTGAAAAGCACCTAGTGAGATGGATGGTGGCATAGGAAAAACTAGGTAAAGGTGGTGCATGGCAACACCAAGGATGGACGGACTAAGGTAGGGTAGGCCGATCGATGGCAGACTAACGAACTAGTTGGTCAATGGTGGCGATCCGATAACTAGCTGTTTTGACTATGCAGTTGTTGTAGTATAGCTTTAGGTGCTGATTCTAAAGAAAAGTAAAATAAATCAACAAAAAAGTTATCACATAACACTAAATAAAAATGATTTTATAATTCAAAAATTAAAGAATATGACAATAATTATGGATAATAGTTTTAAAAGAAACAAAAATCAATATGAAAATAACAAAGTTTTGATATTTACTTGATTATTTTGTTTTAATATTATCAATTTTTATTACAATTTACTACTCAATTGCATATTTCACATGCCAAACAAACAATTAAAAAATTTAGAATTCAAAATCTAAGATGAAATTTAAAGTTATTTTATTTAAGAAAAAATGTTTTCATGTAATAACAATAATAATATGCTCTTACAAGCTATCTAATATCGACAATATATCAAAATGATAATAATGTAGGAGAAGATAAACATAAAATAAATATAATAATTATAAGCTAAAAGTTGCACGTAAAGAAAAACGTGAGTGATTTATATATAACTGAATAATATAATATATTGAATATAGAAAAAGTTGAATAAATTAATTTTTCAAAACAAAATTATAAACTAGAAAGTACTTATAAGGATAAAGAAGTGAATAAAAAACTACACAATTCAGAACGACTCTAGCTTTATTCTTACTTTAGCTTAGTTTACAAATAATTCTCACAAATTTTAGAGAGAAAGAATGAGAGAATAATGTAAGAGCTATTTTTTAATTTTTTGATGATCATTAAATATTGAATGAGATAAAGATGTGTTGAGTCAAAATAATATCACGAAATTTTCTCCTCGAAGATAATTGATAAAAAATCTCTAAAATATAAAGTGTAGCTAAATATTTCTCTTTAAAGAATAAAAAATCAATTAATTTGAAACACTACATAGAAAGTTTAATATATTATTACTCGTTCGATTGTTTAGAATATTTAGATTTAAGCTCATCTCTAACCTTGAAAAAACTTCATATTTTGATATTCAATGTAAAATATGAAATTAGGCTTCATTAAATTATCTTTCCATATTAAATTGTATACTTTCATTTAGAGATAAATCAAAAGTTATGATCAAATTTTGGCAGCATGTTCATGAAATCTCAAGAAGAAATGATGTTAAAATCACTTTTTGATCTCTTTGATATTCTTTGGCTAATTTTGTTGATCATACAAGCATAAAATTATCATAATTAATATAAATAAATATTTATTAATATAATATATATAATTCTTAATTTTAAGCTCTTTGAATCATAAATGTTAATTAATTTACGCATTTTAGATATGCATATTTATGATATTATCAACGAGCACTGGTTGGTTAATGCTTATGGACTTAACAGATGGTGGTCATTGTTCTGCCAGTGTTGTGAAGTGTTTCCACAATCACATAAAATCTGAACTATGATGCTCACTTCTTCACTATCTTAATGTGCTTTTCCTTTTTGAATTATTTTTTTTTTGTTGATGATGTTAAAAAAAATTATAACTATTGAGTGGTGTTCTCGAGTTACTCTCAAGTTCTTGAAGATTGTTTTGTTTTCTTTTTCTCAAAAAAAAAATTCAAGCGTTGGGTGGTCAACTTCTGACATTATACTCTATAAAGCCTCTTAATCTCCTAACCACTTTGCTTGGCATGCTTCTCGAGAGTGACAAGCAACACAAGTAATATGGACTCCAACTTATAATAAGTGTAGTCTTGAACTTTCTTTCTTGGAGTTATTGGGTCAAAATGAGTTCAATAGAAGTCCCAAAGTTGTAATGATGTTGCATGACCTAACTAGTGTAACACGTGTCCAAGTATTCAAGGGTAAGTTATTGGGTATAAAGGAGTCAGTACTTTCCTCTTATCAGTGTTCGACTTCCCAAAGTATTCAAATGTCTTGATGTTGGATCAACTTTGTTATGTGTGTCAAAGTAGGTTATTCCTTTCGTTGATTTCTGCATAAAACTTAGTGGAAAAACGTGCCTTAGTCTATTAAGACATAATCATTGATGTATTCTAGGAAGGTTTCTTACACAATTCTTGGGTGAGATTTTTGTCATTGTTGTGCTTAAGGTATGCTAGCCTATGCTTCCCTAGAATTATTTCTATCATTTTTGAGTTTTCGATATGTTACTATACACATCCTTTGCGAGACTGCCATCATTACTAAGTTGTAGGTATGGTATGGTAGCTTGCACTTCTCAGGTGAGACTTGTTTGCCTAGTTCTTACTAAGGCTTAGTCATCATTCGGTTTTAGATAGGTGATCTACTCTTCCCTGGTGGGATGATATGTGGCATAATGCACTTGAAGTATTTTCTAAGAAACATTGCAGCATGATTCTAGGAAAGGTGTCATTCTCACTCCTGTGTGAGGCTTAACTAACGCAAAGTGAAAATTGTTTGAAGCGAATGAGTCCTTCCTAATTTCTTGTAGAACTCTTGAGGTGAT
This sequence comes from Hippophae tibetana, assembly GCA_037013495.1. Classification (NCBI taxonomy): domain Eukaryota; kingdom Viridiplantae; phylum Streptophyta; class Magnoliopsida; order Rosales; family Elaeagnaceae; genus Hippophae; species Hippophae tibetana. The sequence goes on along the minus strand of CM072812.1, from coordinate 77,680,572 downwards.
CACTCCTTGTTTCAATTTCTAGTTCCAGGTTTTTGGGTGAAAAGGGGGTTTGTAACCTCACTTTTATGCCAAAGACAACCTTTGACTTGTACTTGTAACTTATGATTGTGATGCGTTTGAATCCCAACTTTATGTTGACATTACTCTCAAACTCTGTTTAGAGGAGAATATTCTCTCTAGGCACTTTTAGCTCTCTGTATCTAAGTATGAAAGCTATATTTGTTTTAAGTGTCAATACTTTTCTTGGGTGTAGCCTCTTAGGTTTGATGGAGGAACGTATTCACTCCTAACCTCGTTGGGGAAACATGTGTAGGTGAAAAGTTTTATTATCCAAAAAATTATTGTCGACTTTTTTCTAAAGTAGAATTTATGGGTTCTTGGAACAATGTTAGGATATTTTGCTAGCAAGTTGAGTCTTAAGAACATAAGGAATAATTTACATAGAGATATGAGTGCCAATATAGCTAAACTTTTCTTTTATTTAAATAATTATGATAACTGTTTTTCTTTTCTTTTTTTTCTTTCCTTTTTGGTTCCAACTCTTATACTAAGTTTGAATGTTGGATTTGGCATGGTCACATAGGATCTCATATAGCACTTTATTCAAAAAATTACAAAGAAAAATTTAAGTAAATTGGGATACATAAATATTCCCTTGGTTAATGTTAATATTTATTAAGATGTGCGTTTCAAGAATTCAAGACTTTTCTTCTGTCCAAGTACTTTATTATGTATGCTTTATTTCCCAATACTCCATCCTCACTTATAAATATGACTAACACTTTTTTTGGTCATTATGACCCGAATTATCTTTTTGGATCAAACATCCTAAGTGTTTTCTTTTGTGGATGTTTAGAACACATTCATGATGTAAGTTTTGAACATTCTCATTTCTATGAAAAATTCTTGCTAACTTCTTTCTAGGTTAAACAAGCTTGGTAGAGGCAACTTGGTTTGAATGTAAAAATTGTTAGGTAATATGGCTTTTGCAAGTTTCCTAAGTACGAACCTAGATTAATTTTTGTGTACACTCATGATAAACCTTTCAATTCACACCTTTGATCTAGATGTCGATAGCCTAGCTGAGCTTTGGTGGCTAAACCTTGACCATGATAGCTCTTATTGTGTATGCTCTATGTAGTTAATGCTAATTTTTCTAAGTGAATCTGACTTGGAGTTGAAATGTTTTGAAATTTTTGCTTGTTTGGAGCTGAAGTGGCTTCTAACCCATAGGGTGGTAAATGGTCACCTAGAAAGTGATGATTTGAAGCTGATATTGCTATCAAATTTCTTGAGTTTATTTTTATAAGATATTTTGTTAGTTGTGAGATTCTAGATCTCCTCATACTAAGAATTTCTAGAATTAGCTGTATAGAAAACACTTGCTTATAAATTACATTTTTTACTTGTGAGCTTCTTGGTGAAGGTATGCCTTGCTTAACGGTAGTCGGATCTAAATGAGTGTGAGGGTATTCTAGTTCTCTAGAATTTTGCTACCAGGGATAACGAGGTGATATACTTTCAACACCATGATTGTTGATGTTTATAGGATGAACATTTCTAGATCCCATATATACTTTAATGAATTGCCTTTCTAATTTTAGTTGTCTTATCATAGTTCAACGAGTAGCTTTGAACCATGGAAGGATTCAGTTAAATAATTTAAGGTCAACTATACAACTATCAATTGATTTCCAAAAGGATCATATGACCTTTTATTTAGAACTTTATAGTTAAGTGTGCTTAAATTAGAAAAAATCAGGGATTAGGGACCCTTTGAAAAATGTCTCATTACGCAATTTTTTAAGCGTTTGTGTTCTGAATACAATGTTGGTCACACATCTTGGAGCCATATTAACAAGTTACTTCTAGTTTGTCATATCCTGGATAACGATGACCTACAATATTGATCCTATATGTGATGATTCTGGAAGTTGCTACTAGATAAGTGACGTATTATCCCATTAATTATGGCATGAATGTTAAGAACTTGGATCCATAATTTAGAGAATAACAAGCTAGGTAGTATGTCCTAAAATGCAATTTGTTTGGATAGCATGGCTTGAGAGATGGTAATCCATCAAGTCTAGTACTGCCTAAGTGGTAGCATATTAGACGGCATCACCTAGAAGGCAACATTCTAGAAAGCACAAACTTAGGGGCATGTTTAAGGCTCGATCCCATATGAATCTCTACTCTTCTAGAGGGATGTTTGTTTGACAACAGTATGGCATGGTTGTTTTCATTTACATTGGTCATCAAGCCATAGAGGGTCCCTCAAGATGAGTTAGGAAATTATGGTTTGGATTACACACGCCTACTTAGATGGAAATCACTAAGGGATGATTGACATCGCTGCCTTCTGAAGTTGTAGAAGCTCAATGCTAGCAAATTTTTGGTAGACTAAGCTAGTATGCATGGTTGGTCTACCTAGCTTTCCACTCTACATGTCTGGCTATTCTACATGGTTAGCCAGTTTATTTGTCCACTTGGATGGTCTACCTGGCTCGTTTATGATGGGTTAAAATTAATATTACCAAATTTTTAACCTTACTTCTTTACTATTTAAAATTGTGTCGTTATAAATATAATTGAAAGTAAGAGTCATTATCCATATAGGATTGAAAAAATTTAATTATTAATTATTAGTGTAAAATAAAATCTTAAAATGTCACAAATAAAACAAATAATGTTTTTGAATTTTTTACAGAAAAATAAAATAACATAGAATAATAAGAACATAAAAAGGTATAATTTTTGGATTAATAAGATAAACATGTGACTAAGGGATTTTCCTCGCTACTAAATTATAATTAAATTTATTATGTTATGATATATTCAATTTTCAAATCCTAAATTTATTGTATAATTTTAATCCCTTTTTAGTTTTTCTCAATTTTAACTTTAGGAATTTAAGTTCTTCTAAAGTTTTTTTTTCTTACTTTGTAATTGACTAGTAATTCGATTATTAATCAACAAAACTCATAAACAACATAAAATTATAACTACTAGATTTAATTTATTCATTCTATTATAATCCAAAAAATAATTATAACTAAATTAGATGGAATTGCTATCATTATTAATCTCTAACCTAATCATTTAATTCCAATTGTAACAAAATTATAACTTGTTACTTTAATTACAAAATTAGTAGTTTCATACTAACTTCATAATCTAACAATAAACAAAACTAAATATCGAACTAATTGTACACTTAATTCAAGAATTAGCATGCTTTTACATTCAAACATGAAATTAAACACATCAAGAAATTAATAATTGAAACTTTATTCAAATAATAACATAATTCATGTTAACCATAATTTAGTGTTTGAAATTACCCATAATGACAATAAATTATATTATTAATCATTAAATTTAATACATATAATAAGATAACTAAACAATTTATCACATAAAGAGAAAGAAAATACAAGAATTTTTTTATGAGAAAGTGAGTCAATATAGTAATCTCTAAAACTTGTTCTTGAATATTTCTCCAAATATTCTTCAAATTGTACCGAGACAATTTTTCTAATTTTTCTAAATTTCTCTAATTATATTCTTCAAAATGATATTTTATGGGTATTTATATGAGTTATATTTTGGATTTTATAATCAGATTAAATCTAGGTCATGTATGGCATTAAATGGATGCACTATAGCATGCCAAGTGTCAACATTCTAGAATAGGTGTTAACAGGAAGCGATGCAACATGCTGAGGGAGAGAGATGGTCGAATGACACGTTGTTTGACTTGCTAGTTGAAGGAGCATCGAACGACATGTCATTTGGCTAGCATTTCAGTGGAACGATACGAGGGTAAAGAGTCTTCACCATTTTGGGTACTGTGTTGCTAAGTGCATCAACGTTTGTCTATATGCATCCACAATATGTAAATCCATATTTCATTTTAAGTACATCCACGTGTTAAATAAAATTAATAAAAAATTCAAAAAAATCCTAAAAATTATAAAAATTATAAAAATTCATATTTTCTCATAAAATATAAAATAAATAATTATGATACATGAGAATAATAAAATAAGCATAAATATAGAGAACATAATTATTAAAAATATGTATAAATTATCACTTATCAAATTGCCCCCACATTTACTTTTTGCCAATCCTTGAGCAAAGTTAATACCAATAACAGAGAAAAAACGTTTTTTGACTTTTTATTTCATAGGCTAAAAAATATTATGGTTTTAAATTCTAATAAATGGTATATAATGTCTCTAATCATCACTTCGCTTTAGTTACTATATAATAATCATACTCAAAGTGTTTATATTATCAGCATCTATTAGCAACAATCAAAACAAGTAACTTAAATAAGTTGAACTATTATTCCTCTTTATAATTTTTTTTCAAGGTTTATTAAAGATGTTTTAGTCTATTTGACCCAACTATACCTTTTTAAACTAATTAATTACAAATTATTATTTTTCAACAAGTTGTCTTTATTTAGTATAATTTTGTAGACTAATATGCACCACGTATTGTCTCTCTTACCAACTAAAAAAAGGACCATATATTGACCTATATGTTCATATAAATTCTACTTCAAATACATTTTTGAATATTGTGACATTGATGTCCAAACATTGTAGTTTATTGACATTAAAAAATTTATTTAAGATATTTAAATGTAAAGTCAAGAGATCAATCACAAAATATATTAGTTGTGTTTGGACATATGGATCAACCCGAGCCCTATTCATCTAATAGTCTAACCCAATTGGTAGCCTAGTCTGTTAGACGAGGTCATCTCAAAAGAAGTTATGTGTGCCCATGCCACAACGACACTGGTAGTATGTACATGTCTACGCGTGAGAACCCTAGTATTGGAAGATCGACTTCTAGACCGAGCTATGTTGTGGTTAACCTTAAGCTTTATATGTACTTTTCTTTACAAGTATACCCTTTGACACGCTATGACGTGTATGTCCTCTATAATCGACATGTGTACATGTAATGCTCTATAGTTTGGACATACGGATCGAACCAAGCCCTATCCATCTAATAGTCTAACCCAACTAGTAGTGCGGTCCATCAGGCAAGGTAGTCTCAGAAGATTCTACATATGCTCATTCTATAACAACATCAGTAGTATGGACCTACCTATTCGTGAGAGCCTTGGTATTGGAAGACCAACCTTCGGGCCAAGTTATAGTGTGATCAACCTCAAACTTTATATGTACTTTGATATACTCTTATACCTGTTTGACATGTTGTAACATGTACATCTTATGTAATTAACATGTGTACATTTAATGTTTTAAATATACATCGGCTCTCTAATGGATCCACACATTCCACAAAACTCTTTGACTTCTCTCTAGTTTCTCTCTCTATAAATCGGACTATTTCCAAAATTTTGGCCTTTATCACGGGGCTTAGATTTGAAGATCGATTTTTAGTTTCTAACCCCGTATCTTTAAGGATTCACCCTAAGTTTGGAGAGAAGAGACTTAGTGTGCAAGCATATTTTTTCATAATCATAAACCATCATGGTAGGAACACGAGCCAAGAGCGATTAAGAATATAAAATGAGGAGGTAGAATCGACTCAGGACCATAACTTTCCAACTCGTAATAAGTCTAGAGGGGAGGCTGATCCCTACCAAAAGTTAGTGCGTCAACTTTTTGAGCTAAGAAGATAGCTTGAGGAAACTAGAAAAGAGATTAGGGAACTTCAATGACAATCAAGCCCAATATCCCCTAAAGTTCAAGTCGCTAACCTAGTGGGTAGAACTGGGCCAGAACATATTATGCCCGAGCCTACCCAAGGTGAAAATGCAACTGATTTTAACCCTCCCTCTAGCTTGATAGGACCCAATAGTGAGAAGTTGTTGCAAGAGTGTGGAAGCTAGGATGTATAATTTTGGGCACTGGAGAAGACTAATTGAAAACAAGATGAAACCTTAAGAAGGTATAATGAAGGGAAATATAAGGTTAAGGTACCTTACAATGTGGATAGAGATTGCAAGAAACTACAAGTCTCCCCTTTTTTGATGAAATAAAGCATGATGAGCCCCTAGCCAAGTTTAGTGATCCCAATTGCCCAGACTACCAAGGTACCAAAGATTGGGTAACTCATATGCAATACTTCAAAATGGATATGGCCCTTATAAGCCTCACTCGGGACAAACTAGATGCCATAATATGTAAGCTATTTTCCTCTACCTTTTGGGATGGCGCACATAAGTGGTTCAAAAACCTAGCACCCACATCATAACCTCTTTTTCATAATTTGTCAGGATATTCATCGCAAATTATGCCTACAATAAGCATTTAAGGAAGGAGTCCCCCCATCTCTTCTCGATCACCCAGGGAGGGGTGAGTCTATTGATAAGTACATGAGAAGGTATAGGTAAAAAAGGTTAGAGATATTAGATTGCCCCAGCTCTATCGTGATAAAGGCCTTTAGGTGAAATCTACTAAAAAAATTTGATTTATTTGTAGAGGTGGCCAAGACGGTCCCAAATACTTTGGAGGAAGCTTATGGAGAGGCAAGAAAATTCATCAATCTATAAAGGGAGCTAGGGTTGGATAGAATATTAAGGTAGTTGTGGAAGCTCTACTAGAGAAAAAATAGAGAAGAATAAGTGAGGATAGGGTAAGCCAAGACAAAAGAGTTAACAAAAACAAGAAATTCACTCCTAATCATAGGGCAAGCGGCCAATAAGCCTAGAATAGAAGGCCTTGGGGGAGGTCCCCATTCAAGGGTCCTTATTTGAGGGTGAGTCTAGCCCAAGTAATGAGTAAAACTGACATTGTCAATCCTATAAATACTTTGGTTTTATATTTGTAAAATTCTTGCAAGTGTACGAATCATTTCATAGAAAATGATAAGTATACTCCCAAGGTCGATCTAAGGAAGGAATATATGTGATTTTTAATTTATTATTCAAATTTTTAAAAACGAAATTAAATCCTAAACATCTTGTCACGATATTTTTGGTTTTGTATTTTCCTAATCTAATAACATAAAAATAAACATAGATATGGATTCAATAAACATTTATGCAAATTTTTATTATTTATAATAGTGGGACATTTATGGATATAATAACTAAGTTAATTATGCTTGCTCATATTATTTAAATTATTAAAGATATAAATTGATATTTATTGATTCTCCTTTTTTATATGAATAACACCTTTGGTGGGGTTAGATATTTTTTGTTAATTAAACAAATCAATTAACACCTATAAGTAAGATCGATAACTAATTTAGTTAATTAAATTAATTTTTTTTTCTAAGAGATTGAAAATGAACCATTTAAATGCCATATTTGGTGGAGTTAGACAGTTTAAACTTTATTCAAGATTTCCAAATTAAACCTAAGAATTTAATTATCTGAGTACTGACTTTCAATTTTTAAAACCATTACTGAAAATATGTTGTCAATACATTTTTGGATAATAATTTTTATAAAAACTTTTGAAATAGAGTTTCACTCTAACTACCGGGCGATTGTACCAACAAATAAAAAAACACTACTCTAAATTAGACTGGATAACTAAACCTTGAAATATATTTTCAGATTTAAGTTTGTAATGAAAAATAATATATTTCTCTCTAACATCCTTAATATAAAATCTTGATTAAAAACAAAATCAATTCATTTTATAGAGATTTTTACCAACTTAATATTTTTCAAGCATAATAACGTTATTATTATATCATGTTTACAAATAGTTAGACATGTTAAATTTAATCATAAACAAATTAAATATAACTTATAAGAATAAAACATAAAAATAACTATAAAGAATAGAAATCTTTACAGAACTTTGATGCTAATTTTATTTTTGGAAAACTTTTAAACAGATTTGCATTTTTGTTTATTGAATAAAAAAGCTAGAAATTCACGAAAACATAGCTAATTCTTCTCAAAAAGAGAAGAATTTTAAAACTAAGAAACTAAGAAAACTAGAGAAAGAAAGATCTAGGAAGATGTTTTTGAGGTGTGTTTTGTGTAATGGGAGAGATATGGTATTTATAGGTGAAGATAAGGGTAAAAATTGGGTAAAAATGCGTAATGGATGGACGCTAACGTAACCGCTGATGCAGCCAAGGTGTGTGCACATTCGGCATGGTGTGGTGCGGATAGACGCAGATGTGTGAGTGAGTTCTATGTTGTTCGGGTTGATGTGCACAGACTTTGGTGTTGTGTGGACAGATGCTCGGCGTGGTGTGACATGGCTGCGCGTGAATGGCCTCTTTTGATATCTACTCAAAATGCTTGGTCGCTTCACCCTTCTCAAAGCAATAGGTGTCATCTTTTCGTAGCTTTTCCACCTTGTCAATAACCTCACCTTCAAGATTCAAAAATTTAGAATCTTTCTCAGCTATTAAGGCATCATTGTCCTTTACAGTCTTCTCACATTTGGCAATCTATAAGTGAATGGCTTGGACCTTCTACTTTTAGCCCCTGAAGGACAACTTACCCTCCCTCGCTAAGCACACCGCCTGCATATGAGATGAGTTAGACTTTATTCTTGAAAATATTAATAAGTGGAAAATGTCAAACAATTTACCTGAAAATGACGATCTGCTATTAGCTTCCTATCGGTGCCTCTTTCATTCTTATGGGCCGCCCTAACTTGCGACCTCTCAACATCAACCCTAAAATGTTGGTATAGATCTCTCTTAAGATATGTTCTCCCAAAGATACCCTCATTGAAGTATATGACTAGGGTATCTAAAACCACTAAGTTTATCAAGACGACCTCATCAAATTCAAAGTCTTCCATATCCATGGCCTTCATTCTGGGGGTATACTCAGAGGCATTATAACCTCTGTAACTAGGGTGCCCTCCATCTCTTTAGTAAAGGGATCTTCATCCCGAGTTGGCGAAGGGGACATAGGTTCCAAACAGAGGTATGTAGGGGCTTGCATAAAGAAGTATACATCAGTAAATTTACCAAAAAAATGCGATCCAAAAATTACCTTTTGAATGAAAAATGACCTTGATATTCATTTGAGTAATCTCTCCATACCCCAGATTTTTTCAAGTGATCTATAGTCAAGATATTACGATAACCTTCATACGATGTGTTTTGTAGCTTGATGCGTTTAATTTTTTCTTTACCATTTATATCCAATTTATACATGAGCTCACTAGCCTGAGGTTGCGAGGTGTTAAAGTGGTGGTTCCAGGTATACCGAACAGGAAAATCTACCTCCCCACCCCAAATGTCCCCGATGATGTAGAAATACCTATCTTTCCAACCCGAACTACTATCAAGGAGTTTGAGATGTAGTCTGTGGCCAATGACACAAGATATATACGCCCTCCCTTCATCTAACCTATTCTTCTTTAAATAATACAAACACCTCAACTCATCACTAGAAAGGTCGATTCCATGTTCCCCAGTGACCATTGAGAGACTTAAAAGGGTTCGCCATTCATTTGGATTTATTTCGGCAAAATTTATGTCAAAAGTGCTCAAAGCACGAGCTACCAGTTTAGGAAAGGGGCAATAGATACCTATTTTAAAGGCCATTAGATGAATTATCCACCATTCTGGTAGAGGATCATCAATGTCACATAAGTGGGGAGGTACTGGCATAATACCTATATGAGTTGTGAGGTCATATATTTGTCTTACCTTTTCCAAATCCTTTGTTGTAAGGACACTGGTCATCTTTTCAATCTGATGCTTGTTCTTAGTTCTATGGGTAGGCTTACCCTTATTTTCCTTTTTCTTTTTAGGGTGAGGTACTTTAGTAGATTCCAACTCAGGGATCCTGATTATAGGAACTAGACCCCTTGAAGACAAGGTAGACACTGTCTTAGATCCTAAGGAAGTAGGGAGAGTGAGGATACCTTCCTTAACGATCCTCGGGGTAGGCTGTTGTCACTACTTCCTGTCATTTGAGGTCATTGAGTTTATAGCCATCTCGAGGGCTCACAACCTGATCCAAGGGGTATATTTTGGATGGGTCTCCTCTCTGAAACCTATCCACTTCTTTTTCTTTATGAGACATAAAAGAAAGGAGATAAACTATAAAAGGAAATTACCTAAATAGTGAGAAGATCATTTGAATCGAGAGGTAACAATATAACAATGACCTGATTTCCAATAGACGTCATTATATGAACAAGCTGAAATCTCTAACAAGTAATTTTTTAGGCGACCTTATCGGAAAAAACACGACGTTTAACTAATTAACAACTTAAATTCTCTAAAGATAAATGTACTAAATTAAAACAAGTAGAGTAAAAGTAAATTTCTCTACTATTTATAAAAGGAGAACGAGAAGCTGAAAGGTCTCAACCAAAATAAAATTAATTAAAAGTATTATTTGTAATTAAATGACCTAGCGACTAGAGTGTATTGTGTGAATGGTCATTACATACTTAGATACATTGAATCGATAAATATGGGTTATTTAAAATAAAATAAATGATGAGATATTATTCCCTTAGATTTCTCAAAATCAAGAGAATATGAGAGTTAATGTTTGGTATTTAATAAGTAATGGGTATGCGACCTAATATATGAAGGTATCCCGTTGGGGGTTAGCGAGATTACAAGGATGGCTTAACAATAGCATGGGCTTAACGAGTTTAATAAAACATACAACTCAGTCAGCCAAAGTACTCCATTATCGAACAACGAGGTCTTAGATGTCAAGACATGATGAAGTTGTAAGATCCTAAGGTAATCTCGACCTATCCCTCTACATTAACGACCTGAATATGACGACCTCTCTTGTTTCATATATAACGACCTAAGAATGTAACACTTATTACGACTTACCCTTTGTTTAATTAATCCACTAGTGAATTTATCAAGACATAAAATGTTATATATACCATTCTAATAAAGAGAATACAATATCCCATTTAATCGTCTAATTTTTTAATTCTGACTTGATTTTCTCTACAAAGAATATATATATTAAATATGGTAACAACTTTAGTTACATATATATTAATAAACTATTAATTACCATTGCCTTTTTGTCAATCCCCGTGAATATATAGATACTAATTACCTTTGCCTTTGTTTGAATAATCATATTTATTACTTTGACGTCGCCTCCATGTATTAATTCCTTTTCTTCTTTACTTGTTTCCTCTCTTTTTTTATTCGGTAGTTTGCAGCACCAATGGCTATATTTTTTTTTTCTCCAGCAGTTCGGCACCTTCTCTTCTATATTATTCACAGCATTTTAACCCTAATCTATCTATCTATCTATCTATCTATCTATCTATCTATATATATATCTATATATATATATAATAATAATAATAATAATACCTAATAATATTAGAATTAAATATATTTTGGACTTAATTTTTTAAGGCTCATTAAAAAATCTTAATACTATAAAAATCATTTTTTTAAAACACATGTTAAAAATATTAAAACACATATAGAAATATTTAATTAGTAATTTCATAAATTGATTTAAGTTTAAATAAATATTTTAGCATTAAAAATAATTTAAAATTTATGAAAATGTGATATTAAATGCATAAATATAATTCTATGTGTCGTAGTTATTAAATATATATTTGAAGTATAATTATTAGACTCAAGAATTTTTTCGTAAAAACCCAAGCAATAGATTATGATGTGAAGAGAGGCCAAGGTTTCCCTTTATATAGAGGTCTATATTTCTCTCTCCAATCACATGACAAATATTTATTGGAGGAACTAAACGGTTTAAATTCCTCGTCATGCAATACTCTTCCACCCTTGTTTATATTTCGAGCTACAAGCGTAGGGAGACTAAATGTATGGAAATATGGATTGATTCGAGCCCTATCCATCTAATTTTTTGATCTAATTGGTAGTCTGGTCCGTTAAGCGATGTCGTCTCAAGAAAAGTTACGTGTGTCTATGCCACAACAACATTGGTAGTATAAACCTACCTATATGTGGGAGCTATGGTGTTGGAAGACCGACATTCAAGTCAAGCTAAAGTATGGTCAACCTCAAGCTTTATATGTACTTTGATTTACTTTTATATCTCTCTAACACGTTGTGATGTGTACGTCCTATATAATCGATACGTATACATGTAATATTCTATATCTACATGAGCTCCCTAAGAGATCCATACATTCCACAAAACACTAAAATTTCTCTTTAATTTTTCTCTCTATAAATCGAAACATTTCCAACATTGTGTATTATTATTTTTTAAAATAATAATATAAAACTTATATTTTTATCTTTTACATTTATAACATTCCATGTTTGTTTTCTTTGAGCCAGTTAAAAAAGCTACCACATATACTTACTTTTTTCTATATGATTATATAAATTTTTTAAATGAGGCACTTTTAATTTATATTTATAGATATTGATTTCTACCTTTCTACACTTGAATTTAATATTTAGGTTAAATTAACGTAAACATTTTTAAAATATCATGATATTTGTAAATAGATCATTTAATTTTATTGAATGATAAATATATCACCTAATTATAATATGTAGTACAAATATATTATTACATTATTTTATGTGGTTATGTTATAGTTTTTATGGTAGGTTTATACAATTAATAAAAAAATAAATTTTATATTATACTAATAATAAACAATTTGATGATAGTTTTATTAAAATAGTGATAAATTTATACCAATGATTAATAATATTTGAGTATTATTTTTATCACTCAATAAAATTAAATAATATATTTTTAATTTAATTTTATTATAAATTGATGGTATATTTACTAATATATTCTAATATTTACGTTAAAATCTTCTCGTCAATTGAACTTTTTTACCAAATTAAGATAGAAAAGTGGATTTATTTTTCAAATTTTGATATAAATAGATGACTAATTCTCCAAAGAAAAAAATTAAGCCAATATCGATATATATATATATATTATTTTCATAGTCTTGACGGGCTTTGCACTTTACCTTCAATTAATAAGTTCTTATGAAATGAATAGATATTTGCAACAGGCTCTCATATGAAAAATAAAAAGTGCTAATAACTAATTTTACTACAAATTAAAATTATTCAAAGTATGCTAACAATCTTTTTATCGTTATATTTGACCTTAATTAACAACATTTAATGGGTACGATATTGATCACTTTTATTAGCGGTTACCCATTTTAATTTTAGTTATCAAATTTTTACTTTGGGACATTAGTTTGGTAAAAAGTATCTATTTAATATAATTTGAGCATTAATTTGAAATTTTTTCATATAAATATCATGTATAGTATAATAAATATAAAAAAATAACCAGCCTATTTCATTTATTTATATAATTTTTTTATTTAGGATTTATTAATTTATTGTATAGTCTTCGGAAGAAATTTTGCAAACGTCCCCATGCAATTTCGTTTTTAAAATAATTACGTCTCTATGCACCTTCACAATTGTCCTAATAGTAATGACACATGAGGAATCTAAGTAAATAATCAATTATAATAAATAAACACATTATTATATTAAAAATATGTTTTGAATTGATTAAAAATATATATTAATATATTTTTTATAAATAATATAAAAAATATCTTCTATAAAAATTAACATTTTAAAATTAAATGGTACATGTTTTTCATATACTATATCAAATTTTCATAATACTAGAACTTAGTGAATCAATAAACGGATAAAAAAAAACTAATGGATTTTTCACACAAAAACAAATACATATGCATTGCAAAAGGAAAAACAAATAATTTTAATAGAATTATAAACATTGATTAAGAATATATTGATTTTCATGGATGATTCGTATTGTTTATACATTATACAAAATTTATTAGATATACTAATTTTGAATTGTTTTAAGTGTTAATACTAATAATACTCTCCTAAATTAATGCATTTTCTTTGCCAAGATTCCTTCAATTAATAGGTGCATTCTTATAAATCAACTCTATTGATTTAATGTATTTTTTTCACTATAATATCATCATCTTTGACGAAAAAATTATATATCTATATTTAATATTAGAGTTTTAGAAAAAAAAAATTGACTAAAGATAAACTAAAACATGCTAAAATTACACTAGATTAAATCTATTAGAGAATAATGTGTTTGTTATCAATTAAATAATTAAGTTAATTATAATAAAAAATATTTTTTGTATTTTTTTAAAAACATTATTGTATTATGATCATAAAAAATAAAGAAGTTAAATGAAATTGATATGGTTGATAATTTCTAAAATTATAATTGTAATTAAAAATATAATATATCATTATAATTAATTAACAATTTCATACTAAAATCATAATTTAACATTAAATAAATTTAAAAATTAAATTAATTATACACCTAATTCAAAACCTAATTCAAAATCTAGCATATCTTTTTAACGTTTAAATATGAAATTAAACATACAATTAATTCAAAAATAAAAATTTCAATAAATTATAATATAAAATCAAATTAAATGGTGATTGATATTTTTCATAATCATATTAAAAAAATAAACTATTCATAGAATCAATTAAATTCGATAAAATAATTCAAGAATCCATAAAAAGTTAAAATAAAAATAAAAGAGAATAGAAAAATCTGATTAAAGGTGAATTAATGAAGATAAAAAAGCCAAATCTATTAATCTTAAAGCTTTTTCTTGAAATTTATTTCTTCAAAAATCTTTCCGTGTAACGCTGAGTAAGTTGGTGAACGTGAATAAATACTTGGCCAACGTGAGTCAACGCATATGGAGTTTGAATGATGCATGGCGACTAGAATGGAGACATGTGGCATCCGATGATAGGGCGAAGGGAAGCGGGATTATAAATTCATCTACAGACTATCTGAGTTAATTCGCATTATTCAAATAATTTTAAAAACAAATTATAAAAATTTCAAAAAAAATTAAAAAATCCAAAAAGTTTATATTTATTCATAAAAGTAAAAAATAAAAAAAAATTATCACATGAAAAAAATTAAAATTAATATAAATATAAAAAAATTAATTATTAATTATGCTTCTTATTAATTAATTATTTATGAAACAATCTTGGTGTATTTAGTTTTTTCGTATTAACATTATAATTTTCTTTCTATTTGATTGAATTCCATAATTAATCTTATACATAATACTTTTTTTATTTTATAAGAATGAACAACTTTTGAAAAATGTTATAAATGATAGTGCAATTATAAATAAAGCTAATATCAATATATATAAATATATTAATTCTAAAGAAAAGGAGTATATATATTTCTCATTTTATTAATATTTCATGCATTTTCTTCGAGTAAGCTTTAAGCTTAAAGCAATGGTTTTTTTCTCTCTTTCTTTCTTTTAACATAACTTTATGTTTAGAATTAATGGTAAAATATGTACATATAAAAACCAACAATAAAATTATGTTTAGCATCATAGAAAAAAAAATTCAAGAATTACTAACAATAAGATTTAATCAAAATATGTCTCTTTATTAATTAATTAGATTAATTTTAGATAGATATTTGATAAAACAATTAATTATTCATTAGGCTTGCTTACAATGGACTTTTTTGAAATTATTTAGTTATTTTCATGTAATTTAATGAATGTTTTGAGTAAGATTATGTCTTCTTTAAAATCAATGATTTTTTTAATATACTTAATTTTTTGCAAAAAAGACATTATCAGAAGAGTGAAAGCGACTAAGAGAAATGAAAAAGAGAAAAATGAAAGCTTAGAGAACGAGAAAATTAAGTCGCATGCTGTCTATGACTATGTGAAAAGACGAGATTTTTGAATTTGCTTTAGGCTTAAGCATTTCGTGTAGTAGTAGTAGTAGTAGTAGTAGTACTAAGCAATAATGAATAATGTAACTCCATTGTCGATGAAGTTGGAACCAATCAAATCAGTAACTTGTTTGGTGATGTTTCCAGAATTGTAGGATTCTCTTTAAAACTAAACTCCAATGTTTGAATTTTCACATCAAAATCCAAAGCAAAGTGATACACAAAATTGGTGAACCTTTTGCTTGACTTGATCTCAAATGTGATTTTAGAAATTGCTTAATGCTTTTTTTGTAAAGGAATATTTAAATCCATTTGCTTTTCGCTTTATTTTTTTTTTAAGTAAATGGAATAAAGTATTTTAAAAAAATTAAGTTACTTCATATGCTTTTTTTTTTAAATAAAAATAAATAACTTATAATGCTTTACCTAAAAAACTAAAATATTCATTTTAAAGTAGAATCAAGTATTTCATTTAAAAGTTAAGTTACTTTTAGCAAATTAATTAAAAATAAAAAATATGTTTAATAAAGACTTTAATTTTTTATTTTTAATTAAATATGTTTGATAACAATTTTTAATTTGATTTTCATAATTTTTTAAAAATATTACCAAAATATGAGATAATTCACAAAAAAAATTAAAAACAAAATAAATATTTTGATTTTTAATTTTTGTAATCTTTTACTAAATATTTTTCTATAAAAAAATCAAGTCTTATGATTTGTAAGTAAAAATATTTGAAAAATAAATAAAAAATTAAATTTTTTTAAATATAATAACCACAAATTTTCTTAATCTTTAAATTTTGAAATTGAAAAAAAAAATTATAAATAATTTTTGTTATTTTTCTTTTAACTAAAAAATATTTTCAAATAAATTAATAATTAATTTTACAGAAAATTTAAAAAAACATAAAGTTAATTATTTATTAAAAATTATATTTGAAATTCCATTTTATGTATTCTGAAGATAAGAAGCAGGTCCAATTACATCCCAACTTTGCATAGATTAACGCAATATCACAACCAGAAATTAACTCACAAAATCAATACCAAGACTTTATTTACTTTTCAACATCTAAATCTCCTCATTCAATCCATCATCAGGCGCAAAAGCACAGCCCTACTTATAATTAACTTTTTAGATGGTTTTATTTGTCTTTTGTATAATGCAATATTTAGTCTTATAATTTAAATGAAACTTTTTTTTAATTTAAATCGTTTTTATGTAAAATGTGTAAACAAATAATAAATTTAACTCCTATTTTTTTTATTAAATATAATAAAAACATACATATATTTGAAATTGGTCTAATTTATAGAAAAAGAGACTATAGAGAAATCAAAAATTTTTGTGTAATGTGTGAATATCTTATAAGATCTATGTATATATAAATCATTGCATATACAGGTGTAGATTACATATTTAGTGCACATCTAAGTATATCAAAGGGATATAAGAGTAAAAGAAAACACATTCAAAATTTGAGGTCGACCATACCATCACTCGGTTTAGAGATTGGCCTTTCAATACCAAGAGTCTCGTGTGTAGGTAGGCTTATAACACTGGTGTTGTTGTAGACGCGGGCACAAGTAGGTTATTCAAGGATACTTCATCTGATGGCTCGGGCTGTTAAATGGTTGGGGTTCTAGGCCTATCCATATATCTAAACATTTAATCATCGTACTATTTTAGCTTAGGTCCTGAACAACGATGGAAAAGTAATACCCGAGTATCAGATTTGAACCATTCGACTCCCTTAATAAATACTTGTGAAATGATTAGAGAGAGAAATATGGGCCTCTATATAAGGAGAAGCTCAGGCTTATCCTCATTTTATCATTTCTTGCACATTAGACAAAAATTTAAAAGAAAAAACACTCTGTTGCCTTAGCTCGAGTTATACAAATTTTTAGTTTGGTGATAAGAAATCAACTCGGCACATAACTTACTTGCTCAAAATTTAAAAGAAAACTTCTTAAGTTTAACAGTTTTCTACTTTCTTTTCAAGTTGGTTTAAAGAATCATTTTATTTCAAACTCAACCCTAGGTAATTTCTACTTCTCGTGCCCTACTTTTTTATGTTTCATGATATTTTGTAGAGACCGTGTATAGAGAAAGCACTTCAGGCTCGTCCTCTTGGGAGAGCCTCCAATATCTCACTTTCTTGACCCAGTTAGAAAGTGACATTGCATGGTCTACGAATGAGACAAGCACTTTGAGCGAAGAGTAGTCCTAGCCTCAACCCTCTACCTACACCTCTCATCCACAAGCCATACCTACAATTAGGTTGAACGTGCCTCCAACTCTAATATCTATCCCAAGGTCATAAAAGAAGAAGATTAGGAATAAAGGGGTTGGTGAGCCTATAAGTCGTACCAAAGGTTGAGCGACCAAGGTCAAAACCAGTGGGTTGTCACCTTAGGACGAAGAAAGGATAAGGAGAACATACAACATTCCTTCCTCGGTTCAAATAATGATTCTCATGTCGAAACTCGTGATAGCAACCCATCTCCAACACTATTACAAAATATAACATTTAAGTTGATATGTAAAGTCAATTTTTGGAAAAAATTAATTTATAATCAATTTAAAGTCGGTTGGATAAAAAACTGATACTACATGTAATATCGATTGACACGTAACGCTATCCACGTGTGTAATGTCGATTCAACAATAAAACAAGAAAGATGGTCATACATGTACATAGTTTTGTGTATATATAGACAAGAAAGTTTTAATTACATTTGTGTTGGCCATACACACCTACACAAGAGTCTATTAATTAATTGCTTATTTCTTATTTATTAATGAATTTGAGGGAGGAAGTTAGTTATATTTGTACATAGTTATTTGCATACGTAGATGCGGAATTTTTAATTATGCATACACGTGTAGACATAGTTTCGTTAATTAATTAATTATTTTTTATATTATTATTAAATATGAAAAATAATGTTTGTTTGATGGTTTAAACATAATAATACTTATTAATATATATATAATATTTTAAAATATTGATGCTTAAATTAAGATATAAATACGAATAAAATATTCTAAATTGATATAATAATGATATCTGAAATGTTATTATTTAAAGTTACATATAAATTTTTATGTTATAATAAAAACCTATAATTGTATGGTAAATTTAAATAAAACTTCAGAATTCACTTAAAAATCAATTATCTAATTTTCAAACACAAAATATTCATTTTTTAACAAGAAAGAACAAAATTTATAAATACTTAATAAACTGAACATAATAGATAATACTTATAAAATTTGAATATTTTACTCACAATATCATCTGTATTGTTATAGTTATTTCGTAGGATTTGCTGAATTATTCCTCGTAGAAATGTAAATAAAAAAAATTAGCATTTTTTCTTTGTCCTTCCTTCCCTTTCTTTCCATTCTCTTCTCTTCTCTCCTTTTTTTTCTCCCTATCATTGTAGCTCCTATGGAGCTCAAGAAATTCTGCACGGCTCAAAATTCACTAAAACTGTGTGGAAAAATATAAAGAAATAGGAATTGTTCAATTATTAAAATACCCATTTTTTTAGAAACTTTCTAAGCAATTCAACTAATATCATTTTCATAATTTTCTACTCAATTACCCAAAAATCTTAAAATATGCAACAAAACATAAAAAAAACAGTTTAAACTATTTTAGACAATGCAAAATCAAATTTATAAATTTAAAATATTTATTTTTTTAATTGAAGAAAAATATAGTTTTAAAATTTTAATAAATTTAAAACAAAGCAACCTAAAGGAAAAAAATTCTTTTAAAAAAATATTAAATGGGGTGTCGTTTTCATAATTAATTTATTGGAGAGAAAGTATTCATATGAAAAAGAATTCCGTTTGTATTAAAAAAATTAAGAAATAAAAAATTTTCAATTAGTTTTAGTTTTTTTTTAATTTAATTGTTGACTCAATTTTAAAACTATATCTATTAATAAATGAATATTTTTTTACTTCTACCTAACTCTAAAGTCTTTCTTAGTTTTATGAACTCTTATACGTTCAGTGTTAAAATTATTTTATAAATTATCATAATTATTTATTTAAATTAATCTCACGTAAATTATGAATTATATTTTAGCTCGTATTTTGTTGATTCATAGTGGATTGATCAAAATATCGTTTTATTATGTGTTTAAAGACCCATGAATTCATATCTTAAAAAGATGTGGAGAAGAATATTTGTATAAGTTAGGGACAATTTTAGTTGGGTTAAATTAGTCAAATTTAAAATAATTCAAATCAAATTTAATTTCATATGATAAAGATGAATCCAAATTCAAATCAAACACAACTAAGTTACCTAAAACTAACTCGAGTTGTTAATTGCATAATCTTTTAGTTAATTGGATTTTTTTTATACAAATTAAAAAATATTTTTAATAATATTAGTTTATTAGTATAAACTTCGTTACATGAAACAAAAAAAAATATTATAACAACTAATCAATAAAAAAAGCATGAAACAACAAAAACTGAAAAAATTATTTATCAAATACTAATAATATAGCTATGATTCAATCTAACATGAGAGGTTAAAGATAATCAAGGTTCCTGCATTGATAGAAGGTATCATTTCATACCTATGTCAAGATTAAGGATCTCATTCGCTATCATAATGGGAAAATTTTACACATCTTTTGAAGCATGCGATTTTTAACTATTTTCATTTGATGGACCTAAATTTGTAGGTTTATTTTATAAATAATTATATATTATTAAAATAAATAATTAATTATTGACTTATATTATAGGGAATTTGATACTAAAAGTTCATTAGATTAGATTATTTATATTTTTTTTATCCTTTAGATTATAAGTATTATCGTTTAATCCTTTAACTTTATAAAAAATAACTATAAACAAAAGATGTTATTTTAATTTTTTTAATTAAAATATTATTTTTTGAAGTAATATTTTAATATAAAAAACATTAAAATAATATAGTTTTTTTTAATTAAACTTTTTTTAAAACTAAATAATTAAATTACACCACTTATAATCTAAATGATCAAATTACATAAATGATATAACCTAAAATAACTTTTTGCTAATTTTTTTATATTATAATAATTTATATATATATATTAATGGTATATGTACGAAATGATTATTGGTCTATCTCTAAACCATTTATGGTCAGTTTTTTTGTGCTTATATTATAAGTGTTTTCAGAAATTAAAAAACATATTTGTGCTTTTTAAAAGAAATACTTATATGAAACTTTTTTTTCATTTTTACCTTACATCTTATCTAACCTACATAGTACTCTTTATATCACTAAATCTATTATTTTTTTAAATATATTGTTTATACTCAAATACCATAAAAGTTGATAATTAATCCACCTTCTAATAGTTTGAGTTTTTTTTTTAAATTGGTAACTAACTCAATTTTAAAACTATCTCTATTAATAAATAGAAATGTTTTTTACTTCTACCTAACTTTAAATTCTTTCTTCACTTTATCAGATCTTCATCTATTCAGTGTTAAAATTATTATATGAATTATCGTAATTTTTTTTAAAATCAATCTCATTTAAATTATAGATTATATTTTGTTATAATTTTGTTGGTACATAATGGATTGGTTAAAATATCATTTTATTACGTGTTCAAAGACCCATGAACTCGTATCTTAAAAAGGGGTGGGATGACAATTTGTACAAGATGGCCTAATTTTAAATAGGTGAAATTAATCAAATATAAAATAGTTTAATTTTAATTCAAATTAAATTTAATTTAAACTAACAAAGTGAACTCAAACTCAAATCAAACACAACTAAGCTGGCTAAAACTAATTCGAGTTGTTAATTGCATATTCTTTTAATTAATTGGACTTTTTTTTTTACAAATTGAAAAATATTTTTAATGATATTAGCTCATTAGTATAAACTTCTTTACATGAAACATCAAAAAATGAAAAAATAATGTTATAACTAATCAATAAAAAAAACACACATTAATGACATTATTTTATATCATTATTTAAATATTAAGATTCAAAACACTATATATCACATTTTAGATTTTAATAATTTTAAATCATAATATAATTCATAACATTTTAGACATGTACAATAAAATCATAGTATTTTTTATTTGATTTTGTACAATCGGATTTGTTTATTCAATTCATTTTTTTTAACTACTTGTGCTAATTTAATTCAAATTTTTTTATTTAAATTTGATTCGATAAATCGAACTATGACATAAATTACGTTCTCTACGACTGAATTTAAGTGCGCCATTAAGTTAGCCCACTAATCTATTAAATCTAATGCCTCACATGTTGCGTCCTATATACTAGGGTTAATGCCTTTGAGTGAAGTATGGGCTATGCAAATATGCAAATGCATGAATGATGTGTTATGTTGGGAGGAGGAAGAGTTCCTAGAACCTTGAACAAGACATCGAACGAATAATGAAGTAAGGTACACATCTCTTCTAATTTATCTTTATCCTATGTTATATTATATTAGAACAATTGTTTATCTTATATCTTCATCATGTATTTAATAGTATTATGTCTAATTCATTTTGATGGATTTTTAAAATTATCTTCTCAATCTAAAAATGATATCACATCACATACATATTATTATTTTTATTATACTAAACAAGTATAACCTGGTTAATAATGTCCTGCATAGACTGTGTACAAAGGATATGCGAGTGGATTCAGGAAATGTGAGCGAGGGACGATACATGGGCTGTCTAGTATCAAAATACAGCATTTTACTTTTGGGCCGCCACCGCGTGAATCACTCAAAGTCACAAAGTGGGCAAGTAGATGAAGAGTTGACAATTTAGAAAAAGCACGAAGTATAAAGCCCAAAAATAGTCTTCATTATTAATACAGCAAAAATTGCAAGTGAAGCTAATATGGTAGCCAATCCATGACCATGGCAATTTCATCCTCTAAAACCTTAAGGCGCACTAATTTGAAGGTGCAAGTACTGAGTGCAATAAACAAATAAAAATAACTTTTAAGTCAATTTATTTATTATAAAAACAATACTTAAATTTTATATTAATTTTTTATAATAATTGAGTTATATTATTATAAAATGATAAAATTAATTTTTTTAATTTTCCAATTCCATTAGATACATTGTTATAATTTAGATAATTGAATTAAAGAAAAAAAAACATAAAATATGATTTGTTTTTTGTGTTTATTTTTCATAACAATAAAATTAAATTATTATAAAAAATAAATATATAATCTTTTTGTAAACAAATTACCTTAAGGTGATGTTTGGTTGGAGGGAATGAAAAGTAATCAGAATTAATTTCTTTCATTTTGTGTGTTTGGTTGGCCGGAATAGAGGGACAGAATGAAATCGATTATTAAAGGAAAAAGAATCACAATTCTTTTTCCTCCCTTTAGAAATCATGATTTCATTCCTATCTAAACTTTTTTTTTCCAATTTTACCCTCACCCCAAATATAACCCTAAACTCAAATCTCAAATCCCCAAACTCAAAACCCAAAACCCTAAATCCAAATCCTAAAATCCTAAACCCCAAATCCTTAAACCCTAAACCTTAAATCCCTAAACCCCAAATCCCAAAACTTAAAATCCTAAACCCTAAAACCTAAATCCCCAAACCCAAAACCCTAAACCCAAAACCCAAAACCCAAAACCCAAAACCCAAAACCCAAAACCCAAAACCCTAAACTGTAAACCCAAAATCCCTAAACCTTAAAACCTAAACCCCAAATTCCAAATCCTAAAACCCTAAACCCTAAATCCAAAATCCCAAATTTTAAAACCCTAAACCTTTTTTAGAAAAATAATAATTTTAACCCTAAACCCTAACCCATAAATATAACCCTAAACCCCAAATCCCAAACCTTAAATCCTAAATCCTATTTAGAAAAATAATAATTTTAATAATATATTTATTTTTAATTAAGTAATAATTATTTTAAAAAATAATAATTTTAATAATTTATTTTGTCTGACGAAAAAATAGTAATTAAATGACATTATTTGAACTTTATTGGATGTAAGGGTATTAAAGTAATTTATAGCTTTTTTTTCATTCTATTCTAGTGGTAAATAAAACACTATAATCCTGATTTTAAGTTTGATTACAGTGGTAAAACCAAACAACATTGTTTCATTTTCATTCAATTCTATTTCATTCCGATTTTATTACACGAATCAAACGTCACCTAAATGATATAATAGCTAAACGGGTACTAAAATTATTGGAAAAGTATGACATGGTAACTTAAAGGATTGAAGTAAGTAAAATTATTACACTAATAATAATAAAGATTTGAGATCACTTATCCGGCACGTGTTGCATTCTTCATAGGGAAATTTTGACATTTCAATTTTTTTGTTTAAAAAAGGAAACTAGAAAACCCTTTAAGTCCTAACCCTAACCCTCAAATATTAGTTTCTGCACCTCAATTCAACCCCAAGGACGAGCTCCAACCCCTACGAGCCCTATCTCCAATGATATTATTTTACTAGACACAACCCCATGAACCCATTTTGCTGGGGAAAAAAATGGAAAAAGAAGAGAAACTGAAACTGAAAAAATTAAACTGAAGTTGGAAAAAAAAAACAGAGATCTAATGGCAGAAATGGGAGAAAAACTGAGAAAAGGGGTTGATTTTTGGAGGAAAATAATTGTTTTTAGATATTCTAAAATTGCCCTCAATTAAAATGAGAATATGTCAAGTATATGATACAAATATGACTTTTTTTCTTCCTATTTTAATACTTTTATGTTGTTTAAACAAAAAAAATCATAATATAAATGAATGAAGAGAGAAAATTATTTTTTTAAATCTCTTAAAATATAAGACAGCATACAAATTTATATAATATGTTATAATAACTAATCGTATCTTAATTAAATAATAGTATTCATAGATCATGGCAAATTCAAATCGGTTTTACCATGATCATGTATGATAGGATATTTTGGAATCCTGATATTGAGAGAGGGTTTGATTGTTGCATATACTATAAACAACTTTAAAATAAAATAAAAAGGACAGCCAACAAATTAATATATGATATAATATATTAAATTATACAAATTATTTTTATATTTTTTATACTCTAAAGTTTAATTCTTTTATTTTATATTGCAAAAATTAAAAAAATAAAATGATTAAATCATTAAAAAAAATAAGATGATCAAAATGTAAGATATATAAAAATATAATAACAATTTTACCCAATACAATCAAAAATAATCTAGAATATTAATATCTGTATAACACTTGTACAAATATATATATATATATATATAAAGACATGGATGGTTAATACATATATACTGACATATATGCCACCACCATCTTGATTTGATTTGTTGGGTTCCAACTGCCATATAGGATATATAATAGTATGTGCTGTTTAAGATTGATCACATGGCTTGCACTCACTTTTGTTTACTTCTCATTTCTCAATTCTTATTCGTGAAGTGAAAGGTATATCCTTTTTCCCCACTCCATGACTCCTAATAATATTTCATGGGTTGTAGTGATCAAGAACATGCCCTTTAATTAGGTTCGTATCATGTTCAATTTGATCTACACTTTTTTATATTGAAGTTTTGTAAGGTGTAAGATTCGAGAGGAAAAAAAAAAACTCCTTATACAAATGTTTAGATTTTACCGTCTGTCTTAGAAGGAAGATGTTCCTGCACTTAAATTGTTAATTGGATATGGAGCACAACTAGGAATGAAAATGGGCCCGTTTGTGATACCAACTCATTTCGTATACTTTATTAAAACGATAAAAGTTAAAAAATAATTGATAAACTTAAAGGTTTTTTGAAAAAAAAAAAGATGGTTCTTAAGTTTCTAACCTTTGAGATGCTAATATATTCTGATTAATGTTTCATAAATATATTTTATTCTAGTTATTTTTCTTTTGATAATAAGTATTATTTAAATACTAAAAATTTAACAAATAATGTGATATTTGTTTTTAAAATAACTTTTAAATATCACTTTAAATAATCATTTAGTATAAAATTAAATGATATAAAGGATAGTAATTATAACTATTGAATATTCTTCACCTAAATCTTAACTTAATATTTAAATACAAAATAATAATTTCAAAACCGAAATTCAAGACGATTACTTTTTATCGATATTGATCCAAGATTAGCCCTTTTCTCTTCAACAACTTCAGTCATCTATCAATATTTAGTGCTAATAGATACCTTATCTAGCTTCTAAAATACAACTTTTATACAAATGATAGGAATTCACTTTGTATCTTTTGTTAAAAAGAAAAAAACAATTTAATAGATTTATGATTATTTGAGAGAAACATGGCATCCTAAGTTTCTAGTCTTTGAAGGACTAATATCTATTAATTAATATTTCAAAAGTACATTTCATTTTCATTCTTTTTCTTGATAGGTAAATACTAAAACTTAACAACTAATGAGATATATACTCCTAAAATTTTATAATTATGGAACATTTGTCAACTAAATCTAAAGTTAAAATTCAAGTATAAAATAATAATTCAATATGATAATAGTTTTGTTTAAACTTGAACTAGATTACGAGTTGAATTAAAATTGTTTTAAGTGGTTTTGAGTTCAATTCATTACATTAAATGAAATATTTGCGATCCCATATGATATTAGAAATAACGAACATTAACTAACTAAACTATTTGCATCCTGATATGATCCGTGCCAATTAATCAACCCAAATACTTGTGAGTAAGAGTGTTCAAAAATTGGACCAAATTGAATTAAATCGGAAAATTGGATTGGATTAAACCGATCCAAACATTTTTATAAATCAAATTGCTCCATCTAGTTTATATTAATTAAAATCGTTTTTCAAACGATTAAATCTGATTATATTAATTTTTAAACTATCTAGACTGATTTTAATAATATATTAAATTTTTCATATCACTCCTCACAAATCGTTGATTAAATTTTTATATTTTAATTAAAGATATATCGTATTCATGTATTATTAACCGGATCAAACCATTAAAAACGGTTAATCAAACCACTCGGTTATAATATTTTTAAAAATCAAACGGTAAAATCCGATTCAATTTAAGTAATATAAACGGTGTAATCTGATTAATTTTTTTATTCAAAATAAGATCGAATCGAACCATGAACAGGCTTGTTATGTTGGCATGTGAGTAATATGGCAGAAAACAAGGAAACATCAATCCAGGAATTATGGCAGATAATCAGCAGACAAGAATAATAATGGAAATTATTATTCTTATAATTTGTTTACTTTTCGTTTGTTCTTTTTGTATACAAATAGAATACATTTGTACAGAAAACATTAGAACAGAAATAATATGAAATATTCAGAGAAATACAATATTTTGACATGGTATCAGAGCAAGTTATTGCTGACTAATGGAACTACCTGCTGATTGTAGCTGCTGATTTCGGTTTTTCTGTTGCAGATTTCTGTTTTCTGCTGCAGATTTCTGTTTTCTGATTTCTGTTTCCTGTTGCTGATTTCTGATTTTTGCTGATTTTTGATTTCTGCTGCAGATTTCTGTTTTCTGCTGCAGATTTCTGATTTCTGCTGATTTCTGATTTCTGGTTTATACTTACCCTCTGAATCTGTTTTCTGGGGTGGCCTTTTTTGGTTTGCAGTTTTCTCGACACTGGTTCAAGAAATCTGATTTCTGCTGCAGTTTTCTCTGACTTACTCATTGAAACCATACCGATCTAATTGGTTGGCTCCAACGCTGGTTTCCTCACAGTGTGGCCGGTTCCACCATCAGTTTGTTGTCTGGAAAAGAAACAGAACACAACAATAACAGGCGCTGATTTCTCATTGGTGTGAAATTATCGCAGTTTCTCTATGCATCAACCTATATTTTGTGGTTTGTCTCTGTGTAAGTTGTGGGTAACCATACTGTGTGGAACAAGAAGGAACTGCACAGAGGCTGCTTGAGGAACGCAGTAGAAGAAGCTGTGTTGAGGAAACGCAGTAGAAGAAACTGCACTGCGCTGAGGAAGAAGAAGAGGCTGCACTGCGCTGAGGAAGAAGAAGAGGCTGCACTGCGCTGAGGAAGAAGAAGAGGCTGCACTGCGCTGAGGAAGAAGAAGAGGCTGCGCTGCGCTGAGGAAGAAGAAGAGGCTGCGCTGAGGAAGAAGAAGAGGCTGCGCTGTGCGATTTTTGAAAAAAAAAAAAAGGAAAAAAAATTTTAGGGTTAGGAGAAGAAGCTGCGCGAAAATGAAAAAGGAGGTTTAGGGTTATGAAAGTTTTCTATATATAGTGTACGAAGTAAAAAAAAAAAAAAAAAAAAAAAAAAAAAAAAAAGGAAAAACGGAAGGGAAAAAATTTTAGATTTCATGGCAGAATCTAGAGATTTAACCACCAATTTCATATTGGAAGATTTAACGACGAAAATGACGGAAGTTCTAACCAGAGCTCAGACCGTCCCACAACCTCCGCTAACTGAAGCGTCGACTGCCCCCATTAGTATCAAGTTGGGAGGATCCAACTATGCTTTATGGTCCCAGGTGGTGGAGATGTATATCTCTGGCAAAGACAAACTGGGATATATTAATGGGGATTTTCCTCAACCTACTGAAACCGACCCCTCATTCAGGAGATGGCGCACTGAAAATGCCATTGTTAAAGGATGGTTGATCAATTCGATGGACCCCTCCTTGATTGCAAATTTTATTCGATTCCCAACTGCGAAACAAGTTTGGGATTCTGCTGCTACCACCTTCTATGATGGGACAGACACGTCTCAAGTATATGATCTTCGCCGTCGAGTTACTCGTATGAAGCAGGCGGGTGGATCCATTGAAAAATACTACAATGACCTTCAAGGGTTGTGGCGAGAAATTGATTTCCGTCGTCCTAATCCAATGGAGTGTGCAAATGACATACAAAAATACAACTCCATCGTACAGGAAGATCGAGTGTATACCTTCCTTGATGGACTTGATGATAGACTCGACAAAACTCGAAGTGATGTGCTTCAAATCAAACCATTCCCTACGGTGGAACAAGCCTATGGATTCATACGTAGGGAAGAAGTCCGGCAGACCGTGATGATCACGGGTATAGATACAACACCCGGAGCAGTTATGGCTTTTAAAGGGGTCAAGGGACATCATAATATGATGCCACCAAAAACAGGAACCTCTTTGGGTAGCAAGAAATCCTCGGGAAATCCACCATCTCTTGACATGAAATGTGGCCATTGCGGAAACTCCAAACACACCCGTGAAAACTGCTTCAAACTCCATGGGTATCCAGAATGGTGGAATGATCTTCAAGCACGGAAGAAACGGGACACCACTGGGCGAGCTGCTGTGGCTACCAATAATGCCTCACTATCCCTTACTTCTCAGGCCGAATCTTCCCAGGATCCAGGTATTTCAAGTAAAGCATTTCACATCTCTACTCGTAGTGATAAAGAGGATTGGATTCTGGACTCTGGAGCTACAGATCATATGACATTTGACCCAAACGATCTCTCCAATACAACCCAGCCAAGACGGAGCCGTGTTGCCAATGCAAATGGGGTCACTTATCCAGTTACAGGAGCTGGAACAGTGACCTTATCTCCTTCATTATCATTATCTAATACTTTGCTTGTACCCTCTCTGTCAAACCGATTAATGTCTGTAAGTCAGGTCACTTCAGACCTTAACTGTGTAGTATTGATGTATTCTACTTTTTGCCTTCTACAGGATATTCTCACCAAGGAGATCATTGGGCGTGGTACTAGGAGAGGAGGGCTATATTATGTGGATGACCTCAGTTCAGGAAGAGCTAATCACATACAACATACTATTGGTAACAAGGAACGACAGATTTGGCTATGTCATCGTAGATTTGGGCATCCATCATTCGGGTATTTAAAGCACCTACTCCCCAGTTTATTTTCAAATATCACACATTCAGATTTCAAATGTGATACATGTATCCTAGCAAAAAGTCATAGGGCATCTTATCCTATGAGCATGAATAAAAGTATGACTCCTTTTGCTTTGGTACATTCTGATGTTTGGGGACCTTCCCCGGTTATTACGTCATCGGGTCATCGTTGGTTTGTTATTTTTGTTGATGATTGTACACGAATGACATGGCTTTACCTTCTCAAACATAAAGATGAAGTATTTGCTACATTTCACCTGTTTCACACCATGATTCAGACACAATTTTCTGAAAAAATTAAGATACTTAGGTCTGATAATGGAGGGGAGTATGTTAATCAACAATTCCGGACATACTTGGACAACCATGGTATTCTCCATGAAACCTCGTGTTCACAAACCCCACAACAAAATGGGACTGCGGAAAGGAAGAATCGGCATATTTTAGAAACGGCTCGGGCCTTACTAATCGGTGCACATATGCCTAATAAATACTGGAGTGATGCTATTACTACAGCTGTGTATCTACTGAATCGTATGCCCACAAAAACCTTACAATTTCAAACTCCATTAAAGGTGTTATCTGATCATCTTCCCTTGCCTACTATTTTGATGCTTCCGCCCCGAATTTTTGGATGTGTTGCTTTTGTCCACCTCCATAAAAATCAACGAACTAAGTTGGATCCATGTGCTGTCCGATGTGTATTCTTGGGGTATGGTGTACAAAAAAAGGGTTACAGATGTTATGATCCAATTAATAAAAGAATCTATACTACCATGGATGTCACGTTCCTCGAATCAGAATGGTTTTTCCCATCACCGGTATCCAATTACACTCTTCAGGAGGAGAGTTATGGTGAAGAACGAAATTGGCTTGATGTTGAAATATTAGACACTAGTCCAACATACTCGGATCATGTCAATAATATGGAGGAGCCAGTATCTAGACCCGAGCTTGAACTTCCAAGAACTGAAGCTGAAGTAGTAATTGAATCTCCCGAAGATGAAGTGGTTGATGTACCCCTCCATTCTCTAGTACCCAATGATCCTCCTGCTGAGAACACTCCTGAGGTAAGCTATCCTATCACACCTTTACAAACTAATGCTATAGATACATCTGTTGGTTATGTTTTACCTTTCAGACACAATCGAGGTAAACCTCCAAATCGATACTCTCCAGAAAGAGAAGAACGACAACCCAAGTATCCAATAGCAAATTATGTATCTACTCAAAGGTTATCAGAACCTATCAGGGCATTTGCACAAACACTCTCCTCGTGTCAAATTCCGAGTAGCATTGAAGAAGCCTTATCTGATCCAAAATGGGCTCAAGCTATAAAAGAGGAATTTGAGGCATTACAGAAGAATAACACATGGGTGTTAAGTGAGTTGCCTCAAGGGAGGAAGATGGTAGGATGCAAGTGGATTTTCTCCATTAAGTATAAAGCAGATGGGTTAGTTGATCGATACAAGGCGAGGCTTGTAGCAAAAGGATATACACAGAAACATGGGATAGATTATCAAGAAACCTTCTCACCTGTGGCTAAACTAAAAACTGTGAGAGTTTTGTTATCTCTTGCAGCAAATTTAGATTGGCCATTGCACCAACTTGACGTGAAGAATGCCTTCCTTCATGGTGACCTTGAAGAAGAGATTTACATGGATATCCCACCAGGATATACTGTTACATCAGGAAAAGAAACTGCATGTAGATTACAACGAGCATTGTATGGACTAAAACAATCACCTCGAGCGTGGTTTGGTAGGTTGAGTTCAGCAATGAAGAAATATGGGTTCCAACAAAGCAACTCTGATCATACTCTTTTCCTAAAACATCGATCAGGGAAGATAACAGCCCTTATAGTCTATGTAGACGACATGATCATTACAGGGGATGATAAAGAAGAAATCTCTAAGCTTCAAGAACAATTGTCAAATGAGTTTGAAATGAAGAACTTGGGAGGGCTCAAATACTTCTTAGGTATTGAGGTAACAAGATCAAAACAAGGCATATGTCTTTCCCAAAGGAAATATACTCTGGACCTACTAGCTGAGGCAGGATTACTAGATTGTAAACCTGTCGATATTCCAATGGTTCAAAATCATAAACTCGGAGAATATGTGGACCAAGTACCAGCAGATAAACAGAGATATCAACGGTTAGTAGGTAAACTCATATATTTATCTCATACTCGACCTGATATTGCTTATGCGGTGAGTGTCGTGAGTCAATTCATGCACTGCCCAAGTGAAGACCATATGGATGCGGTCATGCGTATACTTCGTTACTTAAAATCCTCCCCTGGGAAAGGACTTATGTTTTCAAAGAATGGTCAATTGGAAGTCCTTGGATATACAGATTCAGACTGGGCAGGGAATATGAAGGATAGGAAATCTACTGCTGGGTACTTTACTTTTGTGGGGGGCAACCTTGTTACATGGAGGAGCAAGAAGCAAAATGTAGTTGCCTTATCCAGTGCTGAAGCTGAATTTCGAGGAATGGTCAAAGGAATATGTGAGCTCCTTTGGTTGAAAAAACTTCTAACTGAGATTGGTGTTGCTCCTAACTCTGAAATGAACTTATTTTGTGATAACAAAGCAGCCATTGCCATCTCTCACAATCCAGTTCAACATGATCGCACGAAGCACGTTGAAGTGGATCGGAACTTCATCAAACAGAATCTTGAAGAAAAGATTATTAAGCTTCCATTTGTTAAATCAGAAGATCAATTGGCTGATATACTCACAAAATCTGTGTCTGCAAGGAACTTCTACAACTCACTTGACAAGTTGGGCATAAGAGACATATATGCACCAACTTGAGGAGGAGTGTTGGCATGTGAGTAATATGGCAGAAAACAAGGAAACATCAATCCAGGAATTATGGCAGATAATCAGCAGACAAGAATAATAATGGAAATTATTATTCTTATAATTTGTTTACTTTTCGTTTGTTCTTTTTGTATACAAATAGAATACATTTGTACAGAAAACATTAGAACAGAAATAATATGAAATATTCAGAGAAATACAATATTTTGACATGTTAGATACTTAAACTTTGCTACAAAATTTCATCCATAACAAACTTTCATCATCATATTCCCGTGCTTCCCAAATTGTTGGGTTATAGAATACTAGGCGTACTGCAAGCAATCGTTAGGTTAAAATGTTAGTATGATTTCGATGCTAATTAGTACAAAATAAACTTAAAAAAAATGGAATTAATTATACTTGGATCGATTATCATCAAGATCCTACGGAGTTGCTATATAATTAAATGTTTTCTAATTTTTATATAACATAATTACTTAAGTAACTTCCTTTTTAATCTTTAAAATAACATAATTTTTATATTAAAAAAGCATATGCTAAATAAATAAGATATGAAATGTACCAAAAATAATTATTAAAAGATTTACAAGTTGTTAGTAGAAGAAGCTGAAGAAACTTGGGCAAAAATTGTTAAAATTGTTAGCATTTGTTATATAAAATTTTAACCTTTGCTAAACGTGTTTATCAATTAATAGTAGCACATAAAATAATACATAAGATAGGTTATTGAATTGCTCTCCTTAGTTATATACAGTTTTTCAAAAATGTGCACATGGTCAGGGTAATCTGAAGGATGGATGTAGTATTGATCCATTTTAGAGTTGCTAGATTATGGTGGTTTGATTTGTTGGGTTTGGGTGGTGGTGTTCGGTGATCAACCATGTTTGAAGGTGGTTAAGGGGCGAGAGTGGACAGATATTAATCAAGCTCTGATATCAACTTAAAGAGGTATAGAAAGAATAATAAATAACTCAATGGTGGTTTTAATATTTGATGATATTGATAAGGTATAAGAATACATTATTCAATACTAGAATCAATCTTAATTCTTGGCCTACATTTATGTGATCTATTATTACATGTGATAATTAACTTTCTTGTTGTAAACAAACATAATATATTATATTAATTACAATATTCTTAATAATTATAACTTGCTAAGTCTATTTAAAAAAAATACCGAATCTTAAAATAACAATCTCACCAGAGTACTATAAAGAAAAAAAAATTCCTTAGAAATAACAGCTTGAAGGATTAATAGATGATAAAATATTAATAATAATGTTCAGGAGATCAAAAACAGGGTAAAAAGGTGTGCTTAGAATAAATACAGGAGTGAGGTGGGGACAAAATTGTAACGCAAGGAAAATCAGATCATCTCTTTGGCAGCCTTATATCAAAGATTTTTTTTTTCAGGTCTGCAAGTTTGTTCAGGTGGGGACTGCCTCTGTTTATGAATTATGATGAATAGCCTTTGCAAACACTATAAATTTGTATATCGTAGTTTTAGATTTCAGCATTCTCAAGTTAAAGCACTAGTAGTACTACAATACACTAAAAGTTTAATTAAAATCATGAAAACTGATAGAGTATTACTCTTTGGGAGTATTCTACTCCTTATCGCTTTTATATTAAGCCCATTTTCTTTTGCTGCGGGACTTCAAGATTCTGCTTCTACTCATGATATTAATGCTGATAATTTCTTTAATCTTACAACTTCCAACATTAATAATGCAAGTAATTTGACACTTGCCAGCCAAAATTTTGTCAAAAACAATAATAATGGGAATAGTGCTGCACGAGGAGGAGGAGGAGGAGGAGGAGGAGGTGGTGGCGGTGGCAGTGGAAGTGGAAATGGAAGTGGGCAAGGTGGAGGAAAGGGTAAAGGTAGAGGTCACCATAAAAGAAAACATGAAAAAGGAAATGGTGGCAGTCGTGGTGGTGGAAATGGCAGTGGTAATGGCGGAGGTGGTGGTGGCGGTGGTGGTGGAGGGGGTAATGGGAATGGTCAAGGCCATGGGTGGGGTGGAGGAAGTGGGGGAGGTGGCGGTGGAGGAGGAGGTGGCAGTGGCAGTGGTGGTGGTGGTGGGGGTGGGGGTGGGGGAAGTGGTGGTGGTGGAGGTGGAGGTGGAGGAGGCATGCAAGGTGGAGGATGGGGTTGGGGTGGAGGTGGAAACCAAGGTGGTTGTTGGATTTGGGGATGCCATCCTCCAAAAAAAGCGTCTCCTACCCATGCTTAACAATTCATTGCAAACACATTGTATGCCTGAAATTAAGAGGATATATACTCTAAGAATTGCATGAAACCTGAGTTGTGATGTTGTTGGTTTTGCTTGTTGAATTTCTAGACCATACCTATCGTTTTGGTTTGTGACGACTTTTACATGCATGCTTATTTTTACTTGAGTTCTTCATTTCATTACGTTCGTATTATATTATTCATGATTTAATAATCACATGTTTTTGAAGTATTATTTTAAAATGACATTGAGTGGAGTCTATTTACGGGTATAAAATAGTGTTGGATACATGGATTACTTGATTTGTACCGAAATATATCAAATAAAATATTTGTTTTTCCTTATGATGAATTACTATCATTTTTAGTTCTTCCTTAGAAGTTTATATCTTTTCAAAATTACTTTCAATCAAAAAATCAAACTCACAAAACAATCTGACATGCTAACACACATAATTGTAAATATTGACGTGAAAACAATTTAAATGGAGATGATCTAATAAAAGAACCGAAGATTTTATTATATTTTTATACTGATATAGACATAATATATTTTATTTTTTTAACGGATAAGTATTACAAACAATGATTCAATGTATATATTTAATCCAAATTAACGTTTTAGTCAACTAGAATCTACGATGCTAAGGAAAATAACGTATGTGCAAAGATGGTTCTTGTGTACATGTTTCTTATTACATGAGTTCTATAACAAACAACTCAAGTTCTAATTGATTAAACAAAACTTTGAATGATGGCTCAAGAACAAAGATCACTAAAAATAGTTTCAACATCCTAGCATGGAATTCAACAAATTAAGACCGCATACATGATTATGTTGTGCAAGCATTTAGAAGTTCTTAATGAATAGAAGCTATATTATCATGAAAAACAACCTATTATTTACTTTAGATCAATTCATGCAAGAAGGAAAACAATTTACAACTAAGTGAAAATGAAAGTACACTTAAGAGGCACAATTTTGGAATATTTTCAAAATCAAATGGTTATATATTGCACAATGTTGCTACTAATGTCCTTCACCTTCCTATCATTTACCCTATCAATCTTCTCGCAGTGGTATCTGTGGAAAAGATGATGCAAAAGACAGAGACAGAGAGTGTTGAATTTATTTTATTTTTTGTTGCTTTAGTTTATTTAATTATTTCTTTTACCTTAAAACTTTGTAAAATAAAGTTTAACTAAGGAAAAATGAGTTTGTTATGATCTTTGATCTCTATTCTTTTGTCTGATTTTATTATGTGCAAATTGTTTACTTGATTTAATATTTACTGCTGTGATACATGAATGTTAGAATTATCACATGTCTTCTCTCCCTCATACATGTGTGTTGCTTGGACTTTAGGTATCAAAAAGGGAAAGAAGTTAGAAGAATATGTATTTGTTGTCATATTGTGTGTTTCATAGGTAGTGAGTGTAGGATTGCACTGCATTTTGTTGCCTGACTTGCATACACTTAAGGGAGTGTTGCATGAAGTCAGGAGGAGTTATGTTCATTACATATGTCTATGTTGCATATATGTATGTGTTTTTCCTATCATTGTGTAATTGTGTAGAGATAATACAATGGTATGTAGATAGATTGCATGTTGTTTCTGTATGATACATTCACACAGTATGTGTTTGTTTCATGTGTGTACGTTATAGGTGAAGGTTGAATTCTTTGAGTTTCAGATGTATTGCGTGCATTTGTACAAAATTTTCGTGTTTCAAAGTGATAGAATGTGTTAAGTTGATCCAAAAAGATGAATAGAGCGCACAAGATGGATGCACTTGGAGTAGGTGTGTTTGTTGGGTTTTGGGTATGCGTCATTGTATTGTTCATGGGAACAAACAACGTTATGTCATCTTCATGATCATCTCATGTTTGATGTGTATCGATACTTAGATGTGTAGTGTTTTGACATGGAAAATCAAAGGGATAGATTGTAAGTTTATTTGTACTTTTTATCTATGTGTTGGATTTTTGCATGCAAAACATAAAATCTGTTTACTTTATTTAGTGCATTGTCTTCCTTTGTATAAAGTTGGTTAATGTGGATCAATAATGCACACACACATATAGTTATGAGCAATGTGGATGAAATCATGTTTTTCGCACACCACGAGGTTGGTTGTTTAGTATGCATGCTATGAAATGAATATAAAATCATATTTTTTTTGGTAAGGCCATGGCAAGGTAGTTCGGTCATTGGAATTATTTTTATAAATACCCCTTTATTTCTCCTCTCCTTACCCATAAAAATTATATCAAAACTCTGCCAAAATTTTCACTAAGAAATACATTTGCTAAATAAATTATTTTTGAAGGCGTACATATTTTTACTTCAGTGCTATGGGAAAAATAATGTGCTTAAGTGTAAAGTTCAAGGTTTTTTTTATGTGAAACACAACATTGAGAGTTTGGGATGGTTATTGGGCTGAGATATCAAATTTTTAGTTGTGCACATATGTGGTTTGACTATGTATCTCATGTACACGATTTGATATTTGTGTTGGACTATGTGTCTTAGGGTGATTATTGGTGGCTCATGATTGAGGGTGATCCTCAAGGTTTATAGCACTTTACTCTTCACTTTACTAATCCATTGTTCGTTACCGAGTTGGATTCATAAGCAACCCAAAGATATTAGCACATAAATAGGAGTTCTATATAGATTTACCTGATTATATCGTTTGTTATGTATGATTTAATTAATGTTCTTTAATAATATTTTCCCCCACAATCATTTATATACAAATAAAATTAATGTTCTAAATATTACAATTTATAATATTAATTATTTTGAGTATTTTTCAAAGACAAATGTGCTTTGTGATTGCCTTCATTAATATAAAATGTAAACAACATGAGGTTGATGGAGGCAAGTAACATCTTAAGAACATTGACATAAAGTCATGTGTTAAGCCAACACTAACACTATATTATTTGATATTATTTTGTATTATCATAATTGAAGACTTTTTTAATAACTTGAATATTATGAAGATTTACAATAAATAATAAATTCAATTTTTTTTGCATCATAATGAATAATATGTCTTATTTATTTAAAAGATCAATTATAAACCCAAAATTATAAGTAATACGCTTAAATGTCCTAAAAAATATATTTATTTTTTATTTTTTAAAAGAAATAAGAAGAAGTGAACGTGGATGAAATGAATTCAATTTAGAAACAAACCTTTTTGAAAAAATTTGATTTAAAATAGGAATTAATGGCTAATGGTATCATAGCTTAACGATATATGTTACCATAATATAAGGTGAAATTTTCGGATTTAAGACTTAAAATATAGATGTTAAAAATCTACTAGCAAAAAAAATATTAATTAATGTAATTACAGAACTATTTAATCAATCAAACAAATGTTCAATTTATACAAGTGCTTTACTTATTGGTCTTGTGATAACATTATTTCTTCTTATTTTAAATCATAAATTTAAATCACACTCATTACTATTTGTTAAAAAGATTAATCGAGTATTTTAAAAAATATTTACAATATAAATCACTTGCCAGATTGAGAAAAATATCTATGGCTCTAGCACTCAAAAACAAAATTCAAGCCAAAAACCTTAAGAAGTGAGATTGTAATGCAGTGGATATTCAATCAATTCACCTAATAAGAGAGAACAATACACTCATTACAAGAAAACAAACTTATAACTAAAAAATTTTTGTAGTAATAGATGACAATTTCATAACAAACTTTCTAATAACTATCAAACATGTTTGTAGCAAATTCGTAACTATAACCTCGTAGTTAAGAAAATTTTGCTATAAATATAATATTCTTAGCCAAATTTACTATGAAATTTTGTCTACACTTAAATGACATACACCTCTAAAATTGTATATTTTTTATTAATTTCGTAGAAACTTTACTGTGAACATCACAAATTTTAGCAATTTTTACTATGAAAATTTGTAGCAAATTTGCTAAAAAAAAACAATTTTATAGTAAAATATTGTACCATGAATATATGAATAGTCATAGCTAAATTAGTTCAACATTTCGTAGTCAAATATTTTCATTTTTTGTAATAAATTTACTATGAAAATATGAATAGTCATAACGAAATTCCTACAACATTTCATAGTTAAATATTTTCAGTGTTTTTCATGATTTTTCGTGACAATTTGCTATGAAAATGTGAAATCGTAGTTAAATTTTTGGGGCTAATTTGAAAAATATGGACGATAAATTTAACTACGATTTAAAATTGCTACAAAATTTTATATTTAGTTATTACGATAATTTGTAAGAATATGTGATATACACAAAATTTTAAATATATAATATGATTTTTTGCCGCAAATTCTTGCAACAAGATTGAGCTAAATAGTTTTAGGTATTACCAAAAAACAATTTAAGGTTTAGGAAGAAAAGAACACATAACATTTGGTTCATATAATAGAACGGAATTGGAATGAGAATGAATGAAAAGAAAATAGTTTTGTTTGGTTTGACAATTTGAATCAAACAAGAAATTAGTATTACACTGTTTGGTTTACAACTGAAATGAAATGGAAAATACTATATATTATCTTAATATCCTTATATTCAGTAAAATTTAAATAATATCATTTAATTATTATTTTTTCGACAAACAAAATATATTATTGAAACCATTATTTTTCTAAATAGGGTTTAGGGTTTTGAGGTATAGAATTTGGGATTTGGGATATAGGGTTATATTTATGGGTTAAGGTTTAGGGTTAAAATTATTATTTTTCTAAATAGGATTTAGGGTTATATTTGTAGGTTAAGGTTTAGGGTTTCAAATTATTATTTTTCTAAATAATGTTTAGGGATTTGGGGTTTAGAGTTTAGGGTTATATTTATGGGTTAAGGTACAGGGTTAAAACTATTATTTTTCTAAATAGTGTTTAGGGTTTAGGATTTTGGGATTTTGGGATTTTGGGTTATATTTATGGGTTAAGGTTTAGGGTTTCAAATTATTATTTTGTTAAATAGGGTTTTGGGATTTAGGGTTATATTTGTGGGTTAAAGTTTAGTTTTAAAATTATTATTTTTCTAAATAGAGTTTAGGGTTTTAGGATTTGAGATTTAGGGTTTAGGATTTAGGATTTATGGTTTAAGGTTTAAGGTTTAGGGTTTTATTTGTGATTGGGATAAAATTGGAAAAATATTGAGATGGGAATGGAATCATGATTCCTTAAGGGGGAGAAATAATTATGATTCCTTAAGGGGGAGAAAGAATTATGATTCCTTAAGGGGGAGAAAGAATTATGATTCCTTAAAGAGGGAGAATGGATTATGATTCCTTAAAGAGGGATAAGGAATTATGATTCATTCTCTTTTAGGAATCGATTTTATTCAATTATCACTTTTTAGACCAACCAAACATAAAATTTGAAGGAATCAATTCTGATATCATTCCATTCCAATCAACCAAACATGGGATAAACTCCAAACTAAAAGCACACAACATGAGTTTTCTTAGAATGACTTAAAAATTCTAATTCCCTCATCAAACATCTCTTTGGACCCATGACTCTCACACTGGATAAGACTCTCTCTTTGGACCCAAAATCTGACATTGGATAAGACTAATATATATAAAAACCATATTGTAATAAATATTGATGTTTAATATAACAAACTATAGATGGTTGAATTATTAAAATAATCTTTATATCTCTTTTTATTTTTTACAACTTGATTTTTTTATTTGATCCTTTTAATTTTATTTCTAGCATTTTAGTCCTCAATCACTTATTTTTCTTTTAATTTGATCCCTAATACTTTTTAATTTCACACATTTAGCTCAAAATTTGATATAGACTTGAATTTATACTTCAAAAGTATTAAAAAAAGGACACTAAAGCATAAAAATTAAAAAATAAAGGTATTGAATTGTAAGGATAAAAGTAAGAGGACTAAATTATAAAAATTAAAAATAAAGAAATCAAAATATAAAATATATAAAAATATAAATATCATTTTATACAAACTTTTTTGGTGCTTAAATGTTTACTATGTAGAGAATTATGTACAAAACATCAATTTCACCTTTTGTAAGTCTGTGAAATCAACACACAATCTGATGTTCCCTCTTGGTTTATCTACTAACATCACATTCGATAACCAAGTTGGTATGTGACCTCATGAACCCAGGCCACGTTTTTCAAAGAATTGACTTTGTTTTTTTATGATATCACTCTTATCTTGGGTGAACTAATGTTTTCTTTGCTTGACTTGCTTTTTGGTGTGGTTAACGCATAATTTATGGGAAATGATGTCAGGATCAGACATATCTTTAGGCTTCCATGCAAAAAGGTCAACGTTATTCCATAGAAAATAACTAAATGTAGCTTTCAACAAAAGGGTCAATTTTGAGTTGATCTTCACATATTTGTCATCAACTGGATCTCCTATGTGAATCGCTTCATAATCATTGGGGTTTACTATTATAGTATGTCCCCTTATTTATGGCATTCTCCTCTGACTTGAACGGTTTTTGTTCTTTAATTGCTATTTCAATGATAAAGATAATGTGTTTTTCATGGCAACATTATAACAACTCCTCACCATATCTTGTTCTCCCTTAATTTCTTTACTCCCTTTGATAGTGAGATATTTAATAAGTTGTTGGTCCATGGAAGGTATTTCTTTCATTTTATGGATCCATGGTTGACCTCAAATTGCATTATAAGATGTGGGGGGTTTTAAAACCATAAAATTTGTAAGAATTATTGCTCTTTCCATGGAGATTGATAAGCGTATAATCATTACTGACATGGTTACATTTCCGTTGAAACCCACAAACAAAATTTTTTGTTGCGTAATCTCTTTAGGGTCGATCCTCATATCTAATAAGGCGAACAAGTACAATAAATCCAAAGAACTACCATTATCTACAAAAATACTACGCACTTCACAATGTGCAATCTTAACTCTAATGACCAAAGGGTCATCATGAGGCTACAGAACTTCTCGTCTATCAAAAGTGATAGGGTAAATAGATCCTTCTGGTCTCAAACTATAAACCAATTGATTCATGTCTCTTGCTTCCCTTGCATATCTTTTCTTGGAATGACCGGCTATAGTAGGTCCATTATGTATGGTATAAACTATTTGAACATCCCCTAGTGAAACATGATTAGTTCTGTTTGCATCCCTAGGAGTTGGATTTGGGGTGTTCTACCTTTTTGAATGGGGTTGCTACCTCCTAGGTTTCCTTCTTGGTGGACTTTCTACTCTATTAATAATGTCCCATAGATGTTCTTCCGAAAGAAAATGTTCAATCTCCTATTTAAGGTGTCGGTAATCTCTGGTCCAATGTCCCGTGTCTTTATGGTTATGCAATATTTGTTTGGGTTTCTGAGTGAAGCCTTCATAAGTGGTGATTAATTGACATTATTAAGATGCTTCATTCGTTGCACTACCTTTGTCAACGAGACCCATTAAAGTGGACCTTTGAAAGGGGATAATGCACGACCCCAAGTCCCTGAGCCTATCCTTGGTGTGATCATAAGTTTAAAACGAGGAGGGTTCGAATGCCTCTCCCTGACATACCTTTTATTATCTTCTCTTTTACTCGAGGTAGGTTTATTCATACTTCCATTAATCACTCTTTTAGTGGATTTAATTTCTCTTTCCACATTTACGAATTTTTGGGTTTCTTCGTAGACCATCTCCAAAGATTAAAGGGTTGTTTTTGTTAATTCAATAAAAATGCCAGTATCATACTTGATTCCTTTACGGAAAGCCTCAATTGCTATAGAGTCGAGACATTGAGAAATTTCCATTTTTTCTATCTTAAACCTCCTCATATAAACTTCAATTGTCTCCTCCTCCTCTTGGATTATTAAAAATAAGTGATGAGACTCCTTTCTTATGGGTTTATTGCATGCATTATTGGTAATAAACACCTTTACTAAAGCATCAAAGCTATTTATACTTTTAGGAGGCAATTCTACGAACCATTATTGCACGATTTCTTGGAAAGTAGCAGCAAATAACTTGCAATACATCGCTTCTCTTTAGCTCTTTAGAAAGTCTTACGGTAGCTATGACCATCTTAAATTGGAGAACATGAGCCACCAAGTCTTTTGTCCCTTTATAAGCAACGCATTTAGGAGCATTAAATTTTGGAGGGGGTATGGTTAATTCTAGGGCATCTAAAAAAGGTGAGGTTGACAACTGATTACAAACATTTTTGATATCACCCCAAGGTCTAAGCTTATCTTGCCTTTTAAGTCTATCATTCATTTTAGCCCACATCTTCTCCTTTATATATTTTAATTTTTTGTCGAAGATATCATTAGAGTCAAACTGTGGATTTGGAAAGGATGTATGTTCATGAATTGGTGGATTCATTTGGGAAGACCTTGGAGTAAAATTAGGGTTTGGAGTTGTATGGGGGTATTGTTCTACAACACCTTCATGTTTTTGTGAGTAGGGAGTATATGTTATGTGTAACAATCTAAATGGGAAATTATCCAATATCGGTGGACTAGGCATTTGAAATGAACTCTCAACCTTCGAATATTCTTCCTGTTTCAATTGT
The DNA here is from genome assembly GCA_037013495.1 of Hippophae tibetana. Taxonomy (NCBI): domain Eukaryota; kingdom Viridiplantae; phylum Streptophyta; class Magnoliopsida; order Rosales; family Elaeagnaceae; genus Hippophae; species Hippophae tibetana. The sequence goes on along the minus strand of CM072812.1, from coordinate 77,637,311 downwards.
GGCCTTAATTCGCTCAGGTTCTTATTATAAAAATTTATATTGATACCCAAATTCTACATGTAAAATAATAAGAATTATATTCACTATTATTTCATTATTTTCATTCTCTATTCTATTTCTCTTATTATCTCCTTATAATTAGATTCATAATATATATATATATATATCATGTTTTAGGGATAAGATTAAACCTCTTTAAGAAAGGGTTAGCACAGGGTTGGAATTAGATGAGTTAGAAAATAATTATGAGGGGATTAAAATGTAATTTTTTTATATAAAATAAAAAATTATATTTATGAGTAAAAATATATTATAATATATATATTAAAAGGTTAAGAATTATAGTGAATTTTTCTTAATTAAAGACAACTTTCATATTATGTTATAAAATAGACATAGAATTAACTTATTATAACTTATAACAAAAATTATCTAACATAAATAAAAATATAAAAATATAATAATTTAATAAATATTACTATCATATATGTATAAGTGTTAAAAACTATAACTAAAAAAATGTATTAAAATATAAAGAATAATATTTGATTTAAGATTTTAACCTTAAGTGTATATTTAAAAATATATATTGTTAAAAAATAAAAATAGACGAAAATTATCAAAAAAATATTAAAAAATTAATAAAATAAAATGTAAAATAATATAATATTAAAGGTAATAAAAATTTAAAGTTAAACAAAATACGAAAAACTTTGAATATATTAATGAAAAACCTTAATAGTTTTAGTTTTAAAAATTATCATGATTTTTTTAAAAAAATTATAATGTTTGACACTATTATTTTGTTATCATGAATTAAATTTAAGTATATAAATTATTTTTAGATTTAAGAAATATTTTTATATAACATATATTATTATAACATATATATACAACCAATTAATATTTGATAAATATTTGAATAAAATTACATATATTTAATTATTTTACTCACGATTTATTTATATCATTTTTATCTAAATGTCCATTAAATATTATCGATATATATATAACGATTTATCAAAATTCCCACGCAAAAAAAATAAATATAATATATTATTATAAGTAAAATATTTATTTAATATTAGAAACATACATATAAATAATTTTTTTATTTTTTTTGTAAATTTTTTTTATCAAGACTATGATCCCATCCAATTCCCATAAAGTTTCGCCCTGAGTTAGCCAAAGATTTTGTCACCATACAATTGCATGAAAAAAGATAGAGTAAAGGAAGAGGTGGGCACAATCACTAGTCATTAACACCAAATGGTGGATAATGGGATTGATGAGAGACAGCAATGATATTTTTCTCTTTGTATTTTCCAAATGGATGGCACAATGTAATAATGCACACAATCTTGATTTTAAATAAAAGGCCTGCTCAAATTGTTTGACCTTCTTCGTTAACTCAATTAATTCAATAAAATCCACCCATCCCTATCAATACCATCATTGTATTTTATTGGTTTAGATTCCCTTCCCTATATATTTCATTTAAAACTAAAATAAAATTGTTATATGAAACCAAACACAAACCTTCTCTCTCTCTCTCTCTCACTCATTATTAATTTCTTTATTTCTTTCTAACAAAACTTACTTGACACATAAATTTGAAGATGAATTTATTAATTTCATATTTATATTTTTTATTATATTTAACTACAAACATCCGGAACAACCTTTATAAGACTTATAAGAATCTAATCTTCATGGATTATTTGTTAGCCACTAATCTCTTAATTATAATTAATTAACATTATAGTTTCTTATTTATTAAAAAATAAACACTCCAATTCACAAATTATCCTTTAATAGTGCCAAATTTGATGAATGTTAAACAGATCAAATTTTATAAAATCGTTCTCATTTTACATAAATACAAAATTAAATATATTTAAAATAAAATAAAAACTAAAATGTAAAGACTCATTAATCATCTTCACTTCAAGTCTCATATTCAACTAATACTAGTTTGATTTAAAAAAAAAACAACCCAAAAGACTAAAATGGTTTCTTTGTGTAAATTGGGTATCAAAATTCAAAATCTACAAAGAAGTAAGAACTAACAAAATATTAAAAACGCTTAAACAAAAATTAAGAGAAGTGGCTAACAAAAGCAAAATTGGGTAACATGAAGAGAAGGAAGGTTAGCATACTTTAAATTAATATTTGTTGCACTAATGCAGAAGTTATGAGAGTGGTTGAAAACCGGTGAGAGATGGCCATCACGTAATTGCCACTCAACCTTTTTAGTTGGTTGGGGCTAACATCACGTGGTAGCGTACGACACGTGATTCTCTACGATATCTTAATATACAAAGATTTAATCATTTTTTTAATTTAACACTATTATTTTATAATACTAATGATCATACCATATATAGTACTGAGCTTGGTTTTTATGCATTTTTAGAGTTATAATTTATTTTAAAAAAAATTTAATAAAAGAAAATACTTGAAACTTATTGCTTACTGCTTCCCACTTACATATTTATTTGAATAACTAAATAATAACTAATGCAAGTGGTTCTTGTTATTAAATATTTAATATAAATTTCTTTTCCTTGTAATAAAATGATAGTAGGTTTTTAAGTAATGATTTTCAAATATTATGAATGTATATGTGTTGGTGTATCAACGAATAAATATTTATTTTAAAAATACTTTGAAGTGATTCTAAAGATACAAGTGATTCTACTGAGAAGTGATTCTAAAGATAAAAGTGACTTTGAAATTGTCCCATTTGACTCTAGTGGCCAACGTTTTTGATTGAAGTCTACGCAATATAATTGTTAGACATGTGGAGATAAGTGGCATGCGCATTGGAGTCATCCACTACATGCGTTGGACAAACAGTTACTTACTCAACAAACATTTTCTTCACTTACAAAAAAAATAAAAAATTAACAAATATTAATTTCATTATTTATTAATTCTGTTGACCAAAACCGTTGAATTTTTATTTCTAGTAATAATGTCTTGATTTTATTTAAACAAATAAAGAATTTGCTAATATTATCTCAAATCTTTGTTTCAAGTTGCACGCAAGGCATTTCTATGCCCAAATTTATAAAGACCTGAATCCGGCTGGACTTTTCGAGGACTCGGTATATTCTGTCAACCTTGGCCTTTATGCACTTAATATTCACAACAAATAAATTCTTCGTTTTAATATTATTAGAATGAGGACAAAATTATTTAAATAAAATTTGAATTATTTCAAAATAAGATTCCATATTACGACATTAATTTGAGGAGAGAGATTATTTGAATCAAGATATTAAATCTTTATCAATTATATAATGGAATACGATTGTTCAAATTAATTCAATTACAATATCCACTGTCTTAAATGCAAGAAAATGAGACATCAAAGTTATATTTGTTATAAAAAAAATTAAAAAATTAATTTTTTTTAAATTTCAACCGTTCGTCAAGATAATAATCTCGATTATATTTTTATACGTTTATTATTTATTTGTATTTATGCTCTATGCATAAAAAAAATACTCAAAATTTAATAATCAGTGCTCTTAGAATTTAAATATAGAAGTTCTAACTTTGATACTGTTTCAAAAAGGATGAAATATAAATTATTTCAAAATTTAGGAAAACTGAATACATTTTTATATATTTATTAATAATTAAGTGATTTAGTATAAGATTTTGATAAAATCTAAAAAAATAAAGTATCAAAATTAATTTTAATTTTTTTTAAAATTATTATTTTTTAAGTAACACATATCACACCAAATATACATTTTTTTTTTTATAAAATCTTACTTTGAAACACAGTTATTATATTTATATTAAGTAATTAACAAACTTCATCTGATAATTTTATATAAATTTTAATATTAAATTAAATAAATAATAAATATTTATGAAATACTTCATTTATTTTTAATAAAGATATAATTTTAGTAAATACGTGTAAAAAGAATGTAAATAAAAACAAGCCGAGAAGCATAGCGTTGATAAAAGTGCACCGAGAGGACAGGACACCACAATGCACCTCAATGGCTATTTCTGACATTGGAATTACAACTCCCTGATTGATTGATTACATCCGTTAGATTCTCTTGGCTTTCAACGCTAGTGATTGAATGAAGGGCGTGAACTTTACGCTATATTTGCACATAACGCTCCCTATCCTCACGCTCCTTCATAACGTTTTTGTTTTCCAACGGCCACCAAATTTAAAGGTAGAACGGTTTCAAACTCCCTAAAATGCCCCTATTCCCCAAATATGTTAAAATTTTAATTAATGCAAAAAATCGAGTAAAAAAAAAAAAACAGGAAGAAGATAATTTTAAATAATCTAAAATTACATATCTTTCTAATCACTGAAATCAGTTTACACGCCTACAAACCAAACCAAAGCAACCCACCCACCATAGTATTTTTTTCTTAAAAGAATTTACACTAAATTCTAAATCGGGCCTGCTAAACCGGTTTGAATGACTCCGGTTCTCTCTCCTGACACTCTCTTCCCTAAATTATAAGGTCTAACTAAATAATTCTCAACTCTTCCTTTTTTTCAAAAACTAGGCACAACCGGAATTAAACCGGATTCAGGCACGGCCTCCTTTTTTCGGCGCATCTCAAGGACTTTACGGTGATGGTTTGAGTGCAGGACATTCGAAAAAGTAGGGCTACATGCCGGCCTATATTCGGGTAATAACCGACCCGACTTGTATCTGACTCCACAAGCGTTGCATAGAGTCTTGGCCCCAAGTGGACCGGTTCTCCACTGCGGAGTCTTCTGCACACCGCAATGGCTACACCGTCTAGGCGGCTGGACCGAACCGAATGATTCTGAACCCGGTTTTTTCTTGAATTTTTTTGCCGGAAGCTTCTCTGTTTGAGTCATTTCATGGCTCTGAAATGAGTTACAAATGAGCCAAGGAGACGATGAAGAAGACGAAGAGGTTGAACTTGAAGAGGACTCGGTCAAAGGAGGTGACCCAAATGACCAAACCCGACCACCGGTTCGACTTCTCTTACTTCTGGCCTTGGCCGGAAAAGGGGTCTTAAAGCAGTTTGGAGAGGGAGGACTTTCCGGTTTAGGTGCTATCTCCGTCTGGTTGTTCTTGGGTTTCACAGGCAAAATTACCGCAGAGTATGGAGTGGAGAATTCTGAAAATGAATTATCAGACTCGTCAACAAATTGGGATAACCATTCAAGGTCTGCCATATCTTCTGCCTGTTAAAAATTGAAACTTTATTCAAAATCTTAATTAAAAAAATCTAATCCAATAAAAAAACGTTTTTTTTTGTTTCAAAAAACGAAAAATACTAAAAATACTATACCGGAAGGTTGAGTTCGCTCGTGGGAACAGAGCCAAAAACGTCTTTGGTTGATAAACTGGGACTTTTAAAATCAGAGATTTCGGATTCTATGTTTTGTTTTTGAGGAGAAACAGAGACAAAGCCTTTGTCTTCCTCACCTTCAGGCTCTTCTTGTTCCTCAACAAGCCCATCTTCGTTGGAAAAATCAAGAAGGTCGTCAACAAAAAAGTCGTCACAAGTTGCAACATTTTGGACATACAAATCATCAAAAGCCACTTGTTGGTTTGATTTCATGGCCATTTCTTTCCTAAAACTGGTCTTCAACGCTGCTTCAACGCATTCCATTTCCGTTTCACTCTAAAAAAAAATTAAAGAGGGAAAATTTAACAAAAAATGAAACAAATCCGAACCTAGTTTTAAAAAACAAAACTTTTCCTTTTTCAAAACACCAAAAGTAATTTCAAAAATTATGTACCTGTGAAGGAGTAGGATAAGATAAGAGCGGAATTGAAGAAAGAGTAGTGTTGGGTAAAGAAGAAGAAGAAGAAGAAGAAGAAGAAGATATTGGAGGGATTGAACAAGTAAAGGGGGCAAATTGGAAGAAAAATGGGTGGCGAGTTCGGTAAAGCATTGAATGAGGGTTGAAAGCGTCCGTGGCCCTATACTAAAAAGTGCCCGTTTCTTTCTCGTTTCTCTCTCTTCTTTTTTATAATTCTATACTTTTCTCTCTCTTTCTTTATATAATCCTCTAATATTGTGTATTTTTAACTAATTAAATAATTAATTATAAATTTCTTTATTATTTGTTTTTTTTTACTCGAAAAATATAAATACATATATTTAACCAGACTCAATGTCATGTTTTTAAAATATTATTTATGTATAATGGACAAATTATATTTAAACTATGCTCCAGTAGATATTATTTACACTTTGCCCAAATGCAGCTATCTATGCATGAAATTTAAAATATTTAATATTTAAATTTAAAATTATAATATAATATGATTTATATTTTATTCATATATTTTTTATTATTAAAAAAATTTAATATATCAATTTATATTAAATATCATTAAAGTTATACCATAATCATACAATACTAAAAAATATTATTTAAATATTATTCTAATTATAAATTAAAAAATAATAAAAATAATATTTTTAAAATTTATAATCATAAAATTAATATATTCAATTTATATATTTTTACTATTAAAATTTTAAAATTTATCATTCAATTTATATAAGTCTTAATTTTTTTTCTGTATTTACGAGGACTGCCCTTTTGGTTTTGGAATAAATAGTTTTGACTTCGGATTTTTCTCTCTGGAATTTTTGGTTTTAGTACAAATTGGAAGGCCAAGTTCGACCATATCCACACCATCTTATCTAATATATAAATATTCCTTTTTAAATCTTTTCGAAATTATGAAAGGTGAAAATAAAATTTTATACGGTAAGGTCGATTTCATTTTTAATCTATATGTGGTATTCTCGTGAAGACCTATGATAATGCCACCTTTGTGTTCTTTTGCTCTTTTACTTTTCTTCATTGAGAATATTTGGCCCATAGCTTTTGACTAATTTACGTTGTTTGCCCACCGTATTCAATGTTTATCGCCGCTCATTTCGCCGTTTACAAGAGACTCTCTATCTGTGTTCCCGCTTCGTTAACTCGATTTTAATTTTTAAACACTAAAAACAAAAAAAACTTTTAAACTGATTTTATTTTTTACTACACTCTATTTATTTTTTATAAAAAAAATTAATAAAATAAACTTGTAAAAATATTATAAATTTATTATATTTATTTTATTCATGTGTTATATTATCGAACTATCTTTGATTTATATCATTTAACTCCTAAAAATTTCATTTATATTACTTTATTAGTTTCAATTTATGATCAATTTAAATCATAAGTTATATTACAAGTTATTTTTTTAAATATAATGTAAATGTAAAATAATTTAATATTATAAACAAAATAAATACAATAATATTGTTTTTGAGTGTGTATTCAATTATATCTATGTTTCAACTATTTAAATTCAAACCATGAATATATTAGTGTGAAATGTATGATCGGAATTTAAACCTTAGATCTTTGACTAAAGGTATCATAGTTTTATCAACTAAACTATCAAGAACTACCTAAATGTTTGTACTTCAACTTTGAAGCTAGAGAAAAGAAAAATAAGATGATAGCATATAAATGACAACTCATATAAACACATCAGGGATTATATTCCTTAAAAGTATTATGTCTCGTATTATTAAAATATTTTTGTGTTTATACCTCATTCAAATATTTGTATTCATTTTAGTTATTTTAAAAGTTTTCTTTTTTCAAATTTATCATATGTATTTAACATGTTAAATTGAATAAAAATAAAAAAAATGTAATAGCAAAAAACAATTAATGGCTAAAAATCGATAATTAAATTGGGATATTATGATTAAACATTTTAATAACATATGATATGAAAATATCACTACATTAATTAAAATGTCAAATCTCATACAACAATAACTAAAATAATTTAAATGAAGTGTTCATTTTTATGTATCAATACATTGTTATTATTATTAATCATGTGATGCTAAAAAATTTAACAAAATAAAAAAAAATTAGAATAAAAAATTTAAATTATTTATTATATTTTGATAGTAATAATTTTATTATCACAATTTTTGATTAATAGTCATTTTATTCATAACAAAAATTCAATTTATATATTTTTAATGTGATAATTATAATATATGCAACTTTACTCGTTACAAAAATTCAATATATTATAAAATAAATAATCATATTATTAATATTTTTATTTTATCTAAATATAACCACAATTTTTTTATAAATATATATTTTTAAATTTATAATGTAAGATACATGTTATAAATTTTTAAAATATATATATATATATATATATATATATATATTATTTAAAATAATTAAAAATATATATCAATATTTGAATCAATGTCTGTAAACAAATGTTTTAATAATATTATACATAGAAAGTATTGATGTAGTTAGTAGGATACCTATCTTACTAGTCCTAAAAATGAAATACAAAATTGCAAGGGGCCAGCTTTTGACGCCGTATAACCCAACTGAAAATGACTCTTGCATTATCTGCTGGCGACACCTTTTGGAACATATTATAAGTTGATTTACCTCCACTTAAAATCAAATTCAAATTAATATAATTAAAAAAAAAAAATTCATCTCATTTAATAAAATTTATAAAATTAATCTAAATTAAATCAATTTAGATTAAGTATACGAAATATTATGTTTTTGTGTCTTTTATTTTTATTTTTACTATCGGTCACTTTGTTAAAAAAATATTTATTTTTAATAATAAATAATTATTATATTAAAATTTAGATCTAAAAGGAATTTGATTTTTTCTAAACAATAAATAAACAAAAGGAACGTATTCAGTTATAAATTTTAAATAGCATAAAAATTAATATAAATATTTAATATTTAATTTGGTATTAATTTAAATATAGATTTTATTTATAAATAAATATTTAATTTAAAAATATAAATATGAAAACTAAAGAGTCTATAACTTGACATTAGGTTTAAAGTCTCCTATTCTTTTTTACGTTGGTATTTAGGACTGAGAAATTAAATTAGATTATTACGTTACAGTAAAATAATAATAATAATAATTATAATTTAAAAAGGTAAATGAAAAAATATTATTTATTTTTTAAAGTTTTTATTAAATAAAATTATTATATCAAAATAAAAAATAAAAATAAATAATATAATATAATATAAGCATTGTATATTTTAAAAATATTAGCTTTAAGAACTAATATAATATAAGTGAATTTGTGGATTTTTTTTAATTTTGTATTCAGTTCGAAGTTTTAACTATATGTGATTTTAGTTGTAGTGCATAATTCAAGTACCTCTTCTATTAAAACAAAAAACAAAAAAGAAGGCAACACTTTAGATTCACGTTATATTTAAGTCCCTTTATATTATTCCACGTGAGCAATTTTAACACGTAGTTATACAGGTATATTCGTCCACGGAAAAATCTATAAAATAAAGAAACCACTAAATGAAAAAAAAAATGAATAAAAAAATCTAGATTAGTCGATTCATATTTTTTATTTATTATTTTTTATTTTTAAATAAAAAATTACACTACTATCTACAAAAAATAAAAATATTTATTTTTTAAGATAATATTTCATATTAAATATAATTAAATTAAATTTATTTATATTTTAATTTTATAATATTTTGTGAAAACTAATATAATATAATTAAATTAAATTGATAATAATATTTTAATAAAATAATTTATATTTAAAATTTTATATAATTTTTTTATCTTCCAAAATAATTTATTATAAAAATTTATTTTAATTATATTTAATTTATTTTATATTTTTTACAATTTAAAATTAAAGGAAAAATCAAGATACGATTTTAGAATTCAAATTTCAAATATGTTAAGTAAAATACACAATATGATTTAGATTAATGGTATTAAATTTTAATATAATTGCATAATTTTAATATTATATTATACAAATTAACTTTACAATCAAATAGATAAATGTATAAAAATTATATAATTAGTATTTTTAATATACATAACAACTATGTCCTAAATCTTAATTTATAATTGTTTTTAGTCACTTAAATTATAAATTGTGTTTTTTAAACTCCAATATTTGAGAAAATTGGTTACCAAAAGACAAAAATATTATTTTAATAATGTTTTTTTTTGTCAAAAAATTAAAATAAAATATAAACTCATATTTTAACAATGGTAAAGTTACACTATATTAAGTTTTTTTTTCAGAAAATATATGTTTATATAAATTAACCTTTTATTCTTACAAATAACTTTTAATCATTCTTACAATAAAAAATAAAATATTTTATTTAAATAATATTATTTATCATGATTTATTTTTCTTAAAGCTATTAGATTAAACAACATATTTTTACAATTTGATAAATTAAATAACACTAACTTCAAAATATAATTAACTAAATATCATACTAACTTGAAAATCAATGAACTATATTACAACACCTTTCTTCCTTAAGACATTTTAAAATCGCCTTAACTTACAGAAACAGAGCATGATCGACTTTACAGTTCTAATCACTTTCCTTTAATAAAATCATATGACTTAAAAAAACATTATACGCAAATAAACTATTATTTCATTACATTTAACAATTATATTACATGGATTCTTTTATGATATAATATATTGTATATATATTTTTGATAACAGAGAACAAAAAAAAAAGTAACAGCGCAGGGAACAAAACATAAAAATTATGATTCACTTTTTTTCAATTCATTTTAGAAAAATTATAGTAAATTCTTTATGTTAAATTTAATTTTTAAAATGAATTAATTTTTTTAAAAAAAAGATATAACTTAATTCTAAACTATATTTTTATTTTTTATGTTAGTTTGAATTATTTTTTTCATGTTTGTTAAATTGCATATTCTTGTGTAAATTGACTAACAAAAATGTTTCCTATTGACTATCAAAATAAACTTTTAGATGCTTTTTTTTTAGATTGTTAACAATTAAAAAGAATTAATTCAATTAATTAGATGAGTAAAATATAGTTCATAATTAGATTACATCTATTTTTTATAATAAAAAAAATTTAGTTAATGCTAAAAATTAAATTAAACATAAATGAAATAATGTTAATTTTTTTAATTCTTCTCAGAAAAAAAATTATAATGAATTCGTTTATGTTAAATTAAATTTTTAACATGAATTAAATTTTCTTTATTCTAATAAAAAATGTAATCTAATTTTAAACTATTTTTTTATTATATTTTAAAATAATTTCTAATTTCTATATAGAATCCAAAATATTTAAAAAGTTTAAGTTTAGTTAATTTAGTATATTAAATGATAAAGAATAAGATTACTAAATAACATGATTATTAAAATCAAACTATTTTTTTTAATTGAATTTTTAAAACATTATAAGTCTTAAATGAATTTTTTTAAAACAGTAATATATGAAAATTATTTCAAAATAGGGTAAAAACTTTATTTTTTATTAAATCATAAGTATTATAAAGTAATAACTCACTATCAAAATCATTTGTTATTGCATTATTGAATACAAATTAGTAAAATATTCAAATATTTTTCTTAAAAAATTTAATCATTTAATTTAAAAAAATCAATTTTTTTTAATAAATATGCATGTTTTTTTTATCTTAAATAATAAAACAATCATACGACTTATAAATTAGCAAAGATTTGAGCTGATGGATCATTGATATTTCTAAAGTTGACCACATTTGACCGGGTAAAAGAAAAAATAGAAATGAGGATAGAGCCGGCTTTGACGTTTGAAGTCATTTCCAGCCACCCCATTGGTGTGTCATTTGACGTGGTGTGATATAAATGGCTGTTCCACTACCCGGTGATGCTGGCACATTAATATATTATTTTCTTTCGATTTCCCCCTCATTTCCTTTGAAATATTTTTTTTTAATTTGAATTGTGAATCAAAGTGGCTTGAAATAAATAAAATTTATAATAATAAAAATAATATTTTTATTTTAAATTAAATATATATATATATATAAATTAATATGTGTTATTTTATAATTATAAATTTTAAGTTGATAATTTAGTTATTTTCGTTTAAAAAAGAAAATTGCCGTCCTGGTAATGACAAGTATAAGCATTGACCTCAATGCCAGTGAAGTCTATGGAGAATAGTAATTGTCAATTCTCAAACAAAAATAAAAACAGTAGTACAGAAACGGAATAAAAGTACTGGGTGATAATTGAGAAGAAAGGGCTACCACGCTGAAAGTACGGAGTCTTTATAAGGTAAATTTGATCGTTTAATTTTATATAAAAAATATCATATAGTATCTTAAGTTAAAAAAAAATAGATATAATAATTTTAAATTATATTATAAAAAAATTATTAGAGTTATTCCGTTATTTTACTCTGTAATATATCCTTTAAAAATTTCATTTTTTTGGTTTCAAAAGAACGATAATTTTTTAATTTTTTTTTTTTGCTTTGTTTCAAATAAAATAAAGAAGATACGATATAGTTATTTTTAAAGAGATAAAATTTTTAGGGGTATTTTACATAAATAAATGAATCAATTTGATTTATTTATTTATTAGTTAGTCAATTTAATCGCTTAATTACAAAAATAAAAAATTTTAATGTAAAAAATACACTTTAGAATATTAAATAATTATGTAACTAAATCGTTCATTTGTAATAATAATAAGATTAAATGTACTATTTTTTTTAATAATAACATAATTTATAATGCATGATTAAATAATAATAATAATATAACTAAATTAACATATTTTGCAAAAATGAGCACCTATCCTATCTCTTTCAGATTTTTTCTCTTTAAGAAAATAAAGGTGAGAAGAGAGGGTTATTTATTTTCAAATTTCTTTCATTTGATAGAGGTAGAATAAATGATGATAATACTTTTAGTAATATTTTCTTTAAAAAATTTACCAATAAAATATTTATTAATGTTATTAAAAGTTTTTATATGGCTTATTTTTATAAATAAAATAACTAATTTGTATTTTATAATAAGTAAAAAAAAAAACTAATGAATACCTATATTAATTTAGATGATTAAACAACACTTATACTAAAAATATAAACATTTATATCTTCTTATGAAATTTTGAAAAAAAGTCTTGTATGATATCTTAAATTTATACAAATGTATATGTTAATATCAAAATTATACAATAATACACAACGAGTACTTTACTTAAAAAAAAGGTATATAAGTGATCTTTTTTGGAAGAACCTTAATATCATAAATAATCTCTAAACTTAACGGAATTTAAAGGAATTAAATAATAATTTTTATACATAAAATGGTAAAAATAATAGAAAACTTAGAAACAATAGAAATAAAAATACAAGATATAAATGAAACATAAAAATAACTCATAAAAGAATTAAAATAATATTTTTATAATAAGAAATTAAAACAAGAAATACACAAATAATTTCCAAAATTAAGAAGGGATATAGATAACATAACTAGGGACAATGAAATCATAGGTTGTAAATTTGTAGGATTAAGAGAAGAATCACTTGGGATATCACATGTATTAATACCTAGGAATGAAAAAATAAATAATGAAAAAAAAACTCAAAGATAAATAAGAATCAATAATCCCAATTATGTGGAATATAGAAAAGAATTATAAAAAAAAGTTTATGGATTTTGAGAACATGGATATAGAAAAGTTAGTTATTTTTTAACTTTAACAGACGGAGAATTAGTAAGATATTATGATGAAATTTTTTATACAAATAAAGAAAAAAATGATATGATAATAAAAAAAGACCAAAAAATATTATTTAAAAAATCATATGAAACCAATGTCATTACTAATTCATTATTAAGAAGGAACATTTGACCATTGAGAGAAACAAATAATAAGAAAAGGTCATAAAATATGAATTTCTTATAGAAGAAAACAACTTAAAATAGAAGAAAAATTATGGTGGAAAAATAGAGGTAGTATCTCATTATTTTATAAAAAAATATTAGAGTTATTCTATTATTTTACTCTTGAATATATCCTTTAAAAGTGACATGTTTTGGTTTCAAAAGAATGGTAGGTTTTGATTTTGCTTTATTTCAAATAAAACAAAGATGAGATGAAAGGGTCATTTTTTACTAGATAAAAATTATAGGGGTTCTTTATTTTATAAAATGAGTCAATTTAACTAGTCTATTTATTTATGAGTTAGTCAAGTTAGTATTTTAATTTATGAAAATAAGAAATTTTAATGTAAAAAGTGCATTTTAGTCAATTAAGTAATTATAGAATTAAATACATTAATTTTTTTAATAATAACATGATTTATAGTGACTGATCAATAACAACAACACTAAATTAACTCATCTTACAAAATAATGGCACATATGTTATCCCTTATACCATTTTTTACTCTTTAAGAAAATAAAGACAAGAGGAGAGGGTTATTTATTTCCAAATTTCTTTTGTTTGATAGAGTGAGAGTAAATGATGATAATACCCTTAGTATTATTTTCTTTAAAAAATTTATTAATATCATTAAAAGTTCTTATATGACTTATTTTTCTAAATAAAATAACTAACGAGTACTTTTTAATAAGTAAAAAATTAATGAATACCTATATTAATTTAGATGATTAAATAACACTTATACTAAAAAAATGGACATTTATCCCTTCCCCTAAAATTATGCAAATGTACATGTTAGTACCAAAACTACACAAAAGTACCCCATTAGTACCTTACTTTAGGAAGTGGTATATAAGTGGTTTTTTTTAAATGAATTAAATAGTAATTTTTATGCATAAAATGTCACAAATAATAAAAAATCAATAGATAATATAAATAAAAACATAAGATATAAATTAAAAAAGAACTCATAAAAGAATTAAAAGAGTATGATTATAATAAGAAATTACAACAAGACATACATAAAGAATTTACAGTATTAATAAATGATATATATAACATAACCAAGGACAATGAAATCATAGATTATAAATTTAATTCATTTGTAGGATTAAAATAAGAACCACTTGTGATATCAGATGTATTGATAACTAGGAATGAAAAAAAAAGAATGAAGAAAAACTTAAAGATAAAGAAGAATCTATAATCCCAATATTATGGAATATAGAAAATAATTAGAATTTTTTTTATGGATTTTGAGAATATAGACATAGAAAAGTTAGTCATTTTGTTAACCTTAACACGGGAGGAATTAGTAAGACATTACGATGAAATTTTTTATATAAATAAAGAGAAAGATGATATGATAATAAGAAGAGATCAAAAAATATGATCTAAAAAATCATATAAAATCAATTTGATTATTAGTTTATTATCAAGAAGGAATATCTGACCATAGAGAGAAGAACAGGAAAATGTTAGAAAAATTTGACTTTCTTATAAAAGAAAACAACTCAAAATAGAAGAAGGATTATACTGGGAAATTAGAGATAGTATCCTACAAGAATTCAAACTTTATGAAAATTATAGATTTGATTTTTTAGATTTAGATTGCATAAGAGACAAAAAAAGCTTTAGATGGATGATCTAGTGGTATGAGTGTAATATTAAAAACCTCTCCAACCATCAAAAAATGACTAAGAATGTTAAAATTTGGTTTAAAAATTTAACAGAACAATAACATATACAAATACAAGTGAATACTCTCCTAGGTAGAGAGAATTTAGATACTATAGTAAATAAAATATGAAAATATGCAATATATATTATATAGATTCCTTTATTTGTGAATATAAAATGTATTATCATAAGTTGTCACACTCAATGCAAGAAAATTATAAGGAAATGATTTTTTCTAGAAATTATTTGGATCATTACATAAAACCATAATAGGAAGATGAAATATAAGAAATAGGGAAACTATACTAGATACATTAAGAGGAAGAATAAAAAGTCTTAAAAATTAGATAACTATTAAATGTTAAGAAATAAAAAAATATAAGCAAATAAGAGGAAATATAAATTTTAAAAACAAGACTTTCAAAAAATATAAGATAAGATATAACAAATAACCTTATAGAAAAAAGATATTTTAGTAAATAAAATGTATAAGCCACCAAGAAACAAAAATTATTGTCCATAAAGGAAAAAAATGTAGATGCTGAATCTACAATGAAGAATGATATTATGCTAATGAATGTTCATACAAGATTTTAAGATAGAATTAGAACAAATAGAAGAATCAGATATGGATAATACTTGTAATATTTATCTATTAGAAGAAATTGATAAAAAAATATGAATATTCTTCATCAGAAGATAAACGATTTATGTAATATTATATATCCAAACAATACTTATAATAAGGTAGGATTAAAACTTAAAGGTTACACAATTTATCATTTACATGTATATGTAGATACATGAGCTAGCATGTGTTTAGTTAGTAAATATGTATTTTCAGAAGAATTATGAAAATAAGCACCAAAATATTTAATTGTAAGAATTACGAATAATACAAAAATAAATCTTAATAAAATTTTAAAAAATGCAAATATAATGATAGGAGGAGAGAAATTTTATATTTCTACCATATATCAACAAGAAACTAGAGTTGATTTATTAATAGAAAATAATTTTCTAAACTTATATCAATATTTTACATAATATTTAGACAAAATAAGTCTAACAACACTAGATGGTGAAATCACTTATATGTCAAAAATAACAAAAGCTTTGACTGCATCAAATCCATCTTTTATGGAATAATATAATGTGATGAGATAGACACAAAACAACAATAAATACCTTATTTAGAAAATATTTCATTAGATATAAGAGAGAAACAAAACTCTTTTTTTAACGAAATTCTTAAAAATAAAGCCCTAATAGATATCAAAAAATTATTAAAAACAATAAGCTGAAAGATGCTTTAGATCTAAAAATAAAAAAAATCTAAAATACTTGCTAATATAAAACTATGAGACTCTAACTAAGTCATTAGAGTAAAAACTATACTCCAAAAGATAGGATTGAGTTTGAAAAACTAATTCAAAAACTTTTAAAACTAAAAGTCATAATACCATGTGATTTACTATACTTTAGTCTAGCATTCTTAGTCAAAAAAGAGAATGATGATAAAATTCAAAGCATCGAATAAAAAAATCATTGATAATTGATACTTTATTCAAAATAAAGAAGAATTATTATCATTAATAAAATGAAAGAAATATTTATAAAGGTTTGATTGTAAAAGTGAATTTTGGTAAATAAAACTGGATAAAGAATATCAAAACCTTCGGTATTTATTAACCATCAAGGACAATTTCAGTGGATTACTCCACCATTCGGATTAAAACAAGCTTTAGGTATCTTTCAAAGGTATATAGATAACATCTTTAAGAAATTATAAAATATTTGTTGTATTTACATAAATGATATTCTGATTTGTAGTAATGAATTAAATAGAAAACATAACCTATACCCACATACACTACATAACATTCAAGGATTCTCTAGTCAATTAAAAGACAAGATTCAATTATAAAAATTCTTAGGATGTTTGATATATGCTGAAGTATACATCAAGAAGCTTAAGAAATGCGAAAATCTTTACAAATAAAATTAAAAAATATCATGTTTGAAAATGGATAGAATAAGATAATTTATATATGGATAAGGTAAAAACTTTACTAACATTATATAATTTATGTCTAGATGATAAAATAATAATTCAAATAGATGTTTCACATGAATATTGTATAAAAGAAAAAGTAGATAACAAAGATTAATATCTTTATAGATATACATCAAGATCTTTTCATGATCTATAATTAAATTATCACATTAATGAAAAAGAATACTTACACTATTACAAAATCGGGCATTAAAGTTGGTTAAAAACCGACTTTAAATCAATTTAAAGTCGATTTAGCTTGTAAAGACTTAAAATTTAAAGTCGGTTTAACATGTGAATCGACTTTAATATATATATATATATATATATATATATATATATATATATATATATATATATATTACATATTTTACTCATTTTCTACTCTACTAATAACCTGTATTCGATCACATATAGTAGAAAAAAAACCAAAATCTGTTTAACAAAGTTTAAATAATAATACAAATAATTAAATAATTAAATATAATTAATTAATTGATAATTAAATTTATTACAAAAAAATAATTTATATAATATATATATATATATATATATATATATATTTTACTTAAATTATAAATAAAATGATATCGTTAAAGTGTCAAGTATTTTGTGATATTTCCACTTTATTTCAAGGAGAGCGAGTTTGGTTGGCTTAGAATCACCAGCATAGTGACAAGAAAACTGGGCAAAAAATAGCTGGTCCATATAACAATTCATTCTTCTATATACATGAGCACATAAATATCGATCAAACAAACAGTCTAAACTTCAGAGACATATGAATGGAGAAATTAAAGCATTATAAATATTACCATGATGTTGTCCTATGTTATTCAAGATCATCATATTCTTCTCTTAATGTTATAATTGGAACAAAGTGTTATGTCCATTCTTCTAGTAAATCATCAAAAATATGCATATCATAGCTCCACTTGTTCCAACCAAAGAAATATACGTAACTAATTCAAAATAATAATGTAATATCATGAATTCACAAAAAAATAACTTATATACCACATCGACACCTGAGTGATATAATAATAACCTTATCCATTCAAAATCATATTAGCACTGTAGCAATCTTTTGTCTATAAATATGAAGTTATGTGGAATCAAGTTAATATTTTTAATGTTATAATGAGCTCTAAATATGAAGTTAAATGTAACTCTGATTTGTTACTTGGGTTGGTTGGACAAAAAATAGTTGTTCCATAAGTTTATTGACACCAAAACTCAACCAACGCACGTAGCAAATGAGAGTTACACTTGACTTCATATTAGAGCTTATTATAACATTAAAAATATCAACTTGATTCCACATAACTTCATATTTATAGACAAAAGATTGCTACAATGCTAATATGATTTTGAATGGATAAGGTTATTATTATATCACTCAGGTGTCGATGTGGTAATCTCTTTTACTAATCTTTTAACATATATAAGTTATTTTTTTGTTAATTCATGATATTACACTGGAATGATGATTCTTGATGGTTTTCTTGTACTTGGCTGGCCAGTGACTACCATGATATTGTCATAAGGGAACTAGGCAAGAGAAATGAGATGAAGTTTGGGCAAAAAATAGGTCCATAAATGCATTCCCCTAAATACATAAGCACATAAACATCTATCAAACAAGGGACTTCAGACACAGGAATAAAGATATTAAAGCATTATAAAAATTACCATTATGTTGTCATATGCTATTCAAGATCATCAAAATCTTCTCCTGATTCTTCTTGTGGTAAAATAATTTGAACCATGTGTTCTGCCCATTCCTCTTGCAAATCATCAAAAATTTATGGGTTATAGCCCGTCTTGTTCCAACCAAAAAACTACATGTATTTAAATTCAAAATAAGAATGTAATTTCATGAATTCACAAAAAATAACTCATATATGTTAAAAATGTATATTGGTAAAAGATATTACTACATCTTCAATTGGAATTTTGATATTTGTGATGATTTCACTCATAAAATTCATGACATAATAACCAGACATAACTCTATCATTTTGTTGTGGAACCTACAAAAACAAAGTGTACATGATTTTTTGTATTCAGACATCTTCATTATTCAATAGTAAAATTAATAAAATTATTAATATTCGCTTGTACATATCATAACTTTGTGCCATATAAGCTTATGAGATTTTTTAAGGGCAATACCCCTAAACTTGTTCCACAACTTCCATGCCCTATCACACCTGCTAAAAATTTACAAAACACGTCCTTCTCTTTTGTTGAAATTGTATATGATGCTGGTGGCAAGTATGTTTGATTCTTATCATTTTCCACCCTTGGTGCCAATTCAAGTCGTATGCCTAGTTTCTTTAAATCTAGTCTTGCTTTAATTTTATCCTTCGTTTTTCTAGGTATATTAAGTAATGTACCAATCAAGCTCTCACATACATTTTTCTCAATGTGCATGAAATCTAAGATGTGATGAATGTGTAGGTCTTTCCAATAAGGTAATTCCCAAAATATTGATTTTTTATTTCAACAACTATGGTCTACTGATTTAGTAATATTTTCATTTTCACCCCTTTTATTAGTTGACCTCTTTCGTTTCCCTACCTTGGTGAGTATTATTTTTTTCATCTTTCCATATCATTTGAATGTCATACCATTAAATTACCTTAATATCTCAACACCTCGCAAAGGTCGTGATGCATGATCATGATCTTTTTCACCATCGAACGGTTTCTTTTGGTATCTAAACTTGTGTCCAGATGGAAAAAATATTATATGTCTTTTATAAGACATCTTTCATTCGTGAACAAGATAAGTTGCAGAAGTGCTATCACTACATATAGGGCATCCATTGTAACCTTTTGTTGCATGTCTTCATAAGTTCCCATAGGCAGAAAAATCATTAATTGTCCATAAAAGAACCCCCCTTAAGTTAAAGTGTTCTTCTTTATGTGCATCGTAAACATTTACACCATCATTCCATAATGTCTTTAAATCATCTATCAGAGGCTACAAATATACATCAATATCAACACCGGGTTGTTTCAGTCCTGAGATCAATGATGTTAACATCATGAATTTTCTTTTTATACACAACCGAGGAGGAAGGTTGTATGTTACCATAATTACTGGCCAACAACTATATCTACTACTAAGATAACTATGTGGATTAATTCCATCAATAGCAATGGCAAGACGAAGATTGCGCTGATCATATGCAAATTGAGGGGATAAATTATCTACTATATTTCAATTTAGAGAATCAAAAGGATGACGTAGCACCCCATCATCAGATCGATTATCTAAATGCCAAGTCAACATATTTAAAGTTTCTTTACTTTTGAACAACCTTTGAAAGTGAGGAATCGGAGGAAAGTACCAAAGAACTTTTACGGTCATGCATTTATTTGGTGTTGTCTCATTTGTAGCATGCTTTCATCTCGATTCTTTACACATTGGATAATCATCTAATGTCTCATATTATTTTCTATAAAGAATGAAATCACTTGGACAAGCATGAATCTTATGATATTCCATGCCAAATCAACTAAGAGATTTATTTATTCCATACATTGAAGATGGAAATTCAATACCCTCAGGAAACATATCTATTAGTAGATTTAATAATTTTGTGAATCCCTTGTGAGAAAAACCATCTTTTTCCTTCACATTGTACACATGAATTAATCCCAACATTTTAGTGTATTTCTTGCATTTTGGATACAACGGTTTTTCGGCATCTTCTAGAAGTTTTTTAAAGGTTTTAGAATCATCCTTATGTAGTTCATCTTCAACACCATGAAACATTTTTCTATATGTACATTATGATAAGATGTATGTAATCCACTCACATTCTTATTTATCTTTTCCCCATGAGTATTATCAATATTTTCTCCATGATAATACCAACATTTATAACTCAAAATAATACCACTACGAATAAGGTGATACTTAACCTCATCAACTTCATGAAATCGCTCATTTTTACATTTAACAAATGGGCATCGAATCATACTAATTTCATTATTACTATTTATATAAGCAAATACCAAGAAACTTTCAACTCTAGAAATGTAGTTCTCCTCAATTCTATACTTTGACATCCAAGATTTGTCCATTTTCTATTAATGACATTAAACATATTAAATATGTATCCAATCAATATATGTAAGGTATTATTATATATGAATTTCCTAATTATTAGAATATACACCAAAATATACATAATATAAAAATTTATCATTTTAATCATTTTAAAATTGTATTACTTTTACTAAATAAAATATAATTATTTATATGTAAATAAATTTATACACGAACGGTAAATATTCTAGTCCATCAAACCCACAACATCCAGATATTATTTTCATAAAAAATCAGCCAAAAAAATAATAACATGCATAATACAAAACATACATAAATCAAAAATTTATACAAAAAATAACGCAAAGTGAATAATAAGTGCCTACGATTAATAGAAATACTTACAAAAGTAAATGAAGTGACAAAGTGAAGGAAATGAAGAAAGTAAGTGAGAAAATTGGTATAAATTTTTTGAACATTTTGTTCAAAAAAATAAGGGATCTTTAAGATAATTTGGAGAGAAAGAAAACTCACTAAACGACATTGAAAATGGCGGTCGTAAGTGGCCGGAAAAATATGAAAGAGTGGAGGAGATAAAACTCGGTTTTGAGTTTTTTTGGATACTACAAATTAAAAATGATGTTTTGATGTAGAAGAAAGAAGAGAAATGGAAAAATACACGTGGATAACATCGGTTGACATGTTGAACCGACATTACGTAAAATTACTCGTTAATTTTTTTATTTTAACAATTTTTAAAATTGAAATTAATCAATACAATTTTTTTTTATCAAATGTTTTTTAAGATTTTAACTATAGTCTTTTATATTTTTTTGAAAACTTTTTGTATTGTGTTTTTTATGCTATCCAAATTCAATAACTATGTATGAAAAACATGTACATAAAAGTATCCAAACAAATACACAAAATTCTATAATTTTAAAAACCAATTGACTAAAAAAAGAAGAAAAAATTATACTATATATCCAAATTCAATTTTAAAGAGTTCAAATAAAATAATAATTGACCAAAAAAATAAAAAAAATTGTATTGTGTAATTTCAATTTTAAAAGCTGTTAAAATAAAAAAAATTAACGACTAATTTTACGTAACACGTAGAACCAACGCTACACGTAGGACGTAGCATCATTTCTACGTGTCAACCGATTCTATCCACGTGTATAGTATCGGTTTTTCACCGAATCAAATTTAAATTGATTATAAGTTAATTTTCTCCAAAAAAACGACTTTACATTTCGACTTAAATGTCACATTTTGTAGTAGTATTAGCTATTAAAAACTTGTAATTCCCGTTGTACTCGTACCTGTGTGTTGGCTTCCAACGTACTAAACATGGTGTATGTTTTATTTTATTTAGTGTATTTGTCTTCCTCTATGTAAGGTTGTTTATTATGGATAAATAATTTACACATGCATATAGTTATTTATACTTATACAAGCATGTTTACACGTATCACAAGGTTGGATTTTGTAGTTGTGCATGCTAGGTATATTATTGGTTTTTACGCTCGCTCGTTAGTGTTTTTACTAGTGGTTTTTGACCTGTTTTAAATTCTGGCATCATTCTCGCTCGCCGATCTTTTTACTTATGGTTTTAACCTATTTTAGGTACGAGTATTTTTAGATTTCACTCTATATTTTTGAAAATATAAAATGTAACTTTTTGGCACCTTACCACCACCTTCGTCGTGGACCTTGTTACCACCCTCACCACCATTCTGGTTGTGTTGGCTGGCGATGTATCCTACAAGGTGGCCTATTATTGGCTATAAATACCTCTATCTTTAATTGCAATTTAATTCAAAATATTTGTTAAAATTTCCATTATTTGATTTCCATATTCACTAATTATATCTGTAATATTGATACATTTGTAAGAGCATAGAATAGTGTGAGTTTCTATTTAAGTGGTTAGTGAATGCTTTTCTATGTGAGTACTATTCAAAGGTTGTGTTAGTTTATTCATACGTTACTATTCTATTATATTTGATCACATCACATCAAGTGGTGTTAGATATGGAGGACAAGTCAGTTCATATGTCAAACCAAGTTATTAAGAAAACAACAATAGGCAGTTAGGAGGGAGATCCTAGCTAATAGAGATAATATTGGTTTTATTGCTTTCATAGTTATAACTATTATATTGATTAGAGATAATATAATGGTATTGCTTATGTTGAGTGTACTACTTTCATTCTATTATTTTGTTTGATGCTTGTAGGGATGAGTCTATTAATAGTTTGTATCTCCTTACCTATGTGTGTACCAGGTTGTAGACTTTTTCAATTGGTATTAGAGTCTGTACACCTAGTTTAGGCTTAAATGCTTCTCTGTTGATCCTTTTACCCTTCTATATGTGTTTAATTCTATTAATGTTTTTACAATGGATGATATACAAAGGTTGTTTAGTGGACGACATAAGTTCAATGGTGTTTGTTATTTTTACTGGAGGTCTCAAAGATTCTCCTACTTGAGATCTAACAACAACAGTGTTTGCTCCTTGATTAAGGATGGCTGGAATTGTCCTATACATATCTCAAAGATTAGTGTTGGTAAATTCAAACATCTTAATGTCTGTAGTAAAAAGGAACTACATCTAAGCAATTAAAACTACCAAGGATTACACCTTTTCATCAGCTCAGTTACCTTAGAGGATTCATCTATTATGAACAAGTTTACTAATTTCAAGGAAGCTTGGGGATTCCTAGAAAAGAAATATGATGGATATACTTCTTAAACTAGTATGTATGTTTTAAAATGGATAGAGTCTGTTACTTCTGAATGCTTTTCTCTTATGGCTTCTCATTCCAAGAATGCTCCATCCAACTCTTCTTATTGGACTAAGAATAGTGATAATGATTGGTTTTCCCTACAAGATTTCTATGATTAACTTGTGTACGACTATCTAAAGCTAAACAAATTTATGAACAAGGTTCATAATGATATTTCTCAAAAGGATAAGGAACTCTTGAATTTTTTTGATTAATTTCTCAATCTCACTTTGGATAGTGATAAGCTTGTGAACAATTTGAAATTAAGTCTGGATAATCATATTAAGTCTCATCAGATTATGTTATAGGGTAATAAAAAATGCCTTACCGAGATAAGTGAATTTAAAAAGGTAATTTAGAATAGAGTGTCCAAAATTGTCATAGATCAATGCACATCTGAGTCTTCTTATAATTACAAAGTTGTTTGCAATATTAAGAAAGAAAATTGCATCTTGGAAGACAAAGGAGCTATCCTGAAATCCTTATTGGAAGATTGTGATACTGAGCTGACTAGACTTTATGCTCGTGTTAAAGCTTACACTAAATGAAGTCATTCTTCTTGAATCCAGCCTTCTAGAAAATTATGAAATGGATGAAATTCTTCATCTTTAATAGTATGACTTCAAGAGAAAAATTAAAGAAATTTTTGAACTTGGAAATAAGTGGTCTCTAAGAGATATGAGTTTTGAGAATTTATTAAAAATTAAAGATGTTCATCCTTCCTCTTCATCTTTGGCTACTGTTCAAGAACACTCTTGTGTAATTGAGATTCCTAATGATGAATCCACCAAATTGTTTTTTGAAAGCTCAGAGTTTCTCTCTCTTCTAATTCTTGCAAATCAGGTCATCTGTCTTCACCTTCTCTCAAAAGGAGTCTCCTACTTATAATGGAGATATGTTAAGTCATATGGAAGAACTTCTGAAACTTTCCATAACTTTGACTAATGAAGCCTCAAACCTACATCATGATGCTATATTGATCTTGAATGAGTTTAAATCTTCTCTCAGAATTGGTACTTATGATCAAGATTTAAATTCCAATGTGGTTCATACTACCTTGAAGGCTCATACTTCTAGCTGTTGCTATTTTGATAATGGTTGCTTAAGATATATGACCAATAATAAGCGCTTCTTCACTTATTTAACTCTTACCAATGATGGATTAGTTATGTTTGGGGATGAAAATAAGGCATTGATCTATGGTGGAGGATCTATCAACATCCTTGCTATCCCTAAACTTAAAAATGTACTATATATGGGAAGACTCAAGGTTAATATTTTTAGCATAAGCCAAATTTGTGGCAACAAATACACTTTTAAGTTTTCTCAAACCCAATGTATTATGTATGATGAATCGAGTTGAAATTTAGTCATATGTGTTAGATATGGTGATAATTGTTATTGTGTAGGAACTCCTTCTGAAACTGTTTGTAACAAGTTAAGTTTGAGCATTGAATAATTATGACATCTATGTCTTTGGCATATTAATTATAAATTTTTGAAGAAAATTTCAAATTTCAAAGTTGTTCAAGGTCTCCCTTCTATCACCTTTATACCTAAACACATTTGTGGTCCTTATCAAATGAGTAAACAAAGCAAGAGTTAACACCAGATGTTTACCACTAAAACCTTTTGAACTTGTCCACATGGATCTAATAGGTCCTATTCAAACTTCCAGTATGAGAGAAAGAAAGTATATGTTGGTTACTGTTGATAATTTTTCTATATATACTTGGGTGTTATTTCTCAGAAAAATCTGAAGCCTTTATATCATTTCAAGACCTTATGCATTTAGTCACAAAATGAGAAATTTTGAATCCATCAATATTGTCATCAAAACCAAAAGTGATTATGATAGAGAATTTGAGAATTCTAAATTCAGTGCTTTCTATGATGAAATAGGTATTTAGCATGATTTATCCACTCCTAAGAGCCCCCCAAAAATGGGATAATTGAAAGAAAAATTAGATTAATTTAAGAGATTGCCAGGGTGATGTTGGCCAGAAAGAACCTAGCAAAGCCCTCTTGGGAAGAGCCAGTTAAAACTATATGTTATACGTTGAATCCCTATTTCGTGTTGGTGCTTGTTAATCTTCATAAGAAATCACGCACGGAAAAGGCCACATGTTAAGCACTTTCATATCTTTGATATCACTTTCAATATGTCCAAAGAAACAGAGAATCTAGACAAGTTTGAAACCATGCGTGATCTTTGAGTATTCATAGGATACTCTAACAACAACATGAATATCAGGTCTATAGTTTAAGAAAATCTACCATTATAAAGTCAATCAATATTGTGATTGATGATTTTGGTGCTACTAAATTTGTTGAATCAGATGAAAATTATATTTTTTGTGATTGGATTTCTTCAGACAATGTCACTAGTAATGTTGGGACTTACTCAAAAATAACTCCTATTGATCCTTCCAAAAGTTCTGAGAATGAAAGGGATAGTGATCAAGAAGATTTGTCACTTTCTAATTGGACAAAAAAAATCTCATTCTACTAAAAACATCATCAGATATGTGGAAGAAAGTGTTAAAACAAGACATCGGCTATAAGAGACTTTGAATTACATATGCTTCAATTAAACTATTATTCCAAAAAATTTAAAAGAAGCCTTGTAGGTTGTACATTGGGTCAAATCCATGTAAGAAGAACTTAAATAAATTAAGAGATATAATGTTTGGTATCTTGTCCCTAAACCTCTAGACAAACATGTTATTGGTACTCGTTGGTTATAGAAGAATAAAGAAGATGAAAATGGAGTCATTAATAGAAATAAATATTGTCTTGTTGTATAAGGGTATACCCAGATTGAAGAAATAGATTATGATGAAACCTTTCCTCATGTTGCTCGTTTTGAGTCTATCAGACTACTTATTGGTCTTGCATACTTTTCAGGCTTAAGCTATATCAAATGGACCTCAAAAGTGCCTTTCTAAATGGAATCATTAAAGAAGAAGTTTTTGTGGAACAATTAAAAGGTTTTGAAGACCCATACTTTCCAAATCATTTCATGAGACTAAAGAAAGTTCTTTACAAATATAAACAAGCTCTCGTGCTTGGTATGAGCATCTCACCATGTTTCTTCTCAATAATGGCTTTCTAAGAAGAAGTGGTGACAAAATCTCATTTGTCTTAAGAATTCAATGATTGGTTGTTATTTCTTGAGTCTATATTGATGACATCATTTTTGGTTCCATTAAAGATGATCTAGCTCAAAGGTTCACTACCCCCATGCAATGTGAGTTCAAGATGAGTTTAGTTGGTGAATAAAAATTCTTTCATGGTATTTAAATCAAAAAAATTATGGATGGGATCTTCCTCTCACAAGCAAAATATGCCAAGGTACTGGTTAAGAAGTTTGGGTTGGACAATGTCTCTTTTGCTCAAACACTTATAAGCATAACTATGAAACTCCATCAAGACTCTTCAAGCAACTATGAAACTCCTTTAGTGTTGGAGTTTGTACTAGAACAAAACTAACCCTAAATAATCACATCTAGCTGCTATCAAAATGATCATTAAATATGTCAAGGGTACATCGAAAGTTGGTAATTGGTACTCTGAGGATATTACTGCAGAGTTGGTTGGTTACTTTGATGTTGATGTGGCAGGATGTAATAATGAAAGAAAAAGTACCTCTTGTAGTTGTTTCTACATAGAAAATTCCTTGATCTCCTAGCACAGTGAAAAATAGAATTCAATTTCTCTTTCAATTGATGAGGTTGAATATATTGCTACTGGTTTATGTTAGTCTTAATTACTTTGGATGAGACAAATGTTATCTGATTATAACATCCAAGTTAAAGATCTTCTCTTACATTGTGACAACACCAATGCTACTTGTTGAATCAAACACCTTGACTCTATAGCATATATACATTGATTATCAACTTGATTATATTTTCACTAAACCTCTAGATTTTCAAAGATTTGAATCCCTTAGAAAAGCTATTGGTCTTTGTCTCTTACCTTTAGAAACTTACTTCGTGTTCTTCATATTTGAAAAAGCTTGAAGAACTTTGCTTATAGTTTTGCACTTATGTTTTTCCTATTATCTTTTATTGCCTTCGTTTGCTGGATGTACCTTATTTCTTCTTGCGTTTTGAACTAGTTTTGAAGGACCATAATTGTTTTTTGATTAACGTGCCTTTTTTGAATTTGTAATAAGGTTTTCTTAATATGTGTATTTCTTGAAGCTCATGTATGACTAAATTATTTTGGTCTTTAAAATGTTTTTTTCTTATATCCGTGTCTTAACATTGTGAATTTATATGGATGTTTTTAAGAAGCTTGTGTGTTGTTTGCTTAAATGATTTGTATGACTCTAACAAGCTTTAGAATCCATATGTAGTACCTCTCGAGGCAAAATCATAGGTGATGCTTAGATAGAAAGATGATTCGGGCCTTTTTTAAACCATTTGATCCTTCTTGCTACCCTTATCTACTTATCTTTAGTTTCCCATATTGAGCCTTTTTAATATACCTTTTTTTACTTTACACCTTCTTTGCTAACTTAAATAATAAATCCCACTTACTTAACACACCTTTTGTTTAGTTTCAACTTTACCTTGCTGAACGCTTTTGCTTTAGGACTGGTTGTATTCCTTTTGATCAAAGAATGTAAATGTTAAAGGAAAGAGAAAGAAAAATAAAAAGGAGAAAGAAAGAACAAGAAAAAAGAATCGTTCAATGAATTATTGTTTAATAACTATTGAATTTGTTCCCTATTGGAGAAATGTTAAGTGCTTCATTTTAGGAGGTACGATAAAATGGTTCTCTATTTAATGGATAACATCTTTTGGTTATGAGCTCTGTGCTTAAAGTGAAAGTTTGTCTTCTAAAGGTGTACCTTTTCTTAAATGTTCCTTCTCTTCTACCCAAACCTCAGCCTATCTTTATAAGCTTTGAAAGACCTTTTGATTTCTTCTGAGCTTGTACTTAACATTAGTTGGGAGAGAGAGGCTACATATAGACTTATGAAGTTTGGTTCAATTTGAGTATATTTCTCCATTTGCTTATTTCACTTAAGCTTTTCTTAATGTTGTATAGAGTAAGCATGTTTTGCACAACACACATTGAGCTTGAAATCATTTTTTTAGTCATACTCCTACTTGATTGTAGCATTAAATGATAGCCCTATGAATGTTTACATAAAGTGCATTATTTAATTTAAATTCATTTTTGCTCTTTGAAATTGCTCTCTTTACTTCTTATTTTTGTATGCCTTTTCTCCCTCATTTCAAGGTATTTCTTTGACTTTTAGAAAAAAAGGATAAATTTATGTGCATAACTATATGTTTTTCCATACTGTGTGTTCACGGTCTATAAGTGTAGGATTTCACTACATATTGATGTCTGATGTATATGTATTCAGAGGGAGTGTTGTATGAAGTCAAAAGAAGTTGTGCAATTTGCTTGTATTTGTGCCTATCCGTGTGTAACTGTGTAAAGGTAACATAATAGTATGTGGTATGACTACATGTTGTTTCTACATGATATGTTACACGGTGTACGTGTTTGTTTCATGTGTGGAGGTTATAGGTGTAAAGTGAAGTCTTTGAGCTTCAGATGTTTTCTGTGCTTTGATGCTTAGACTCTCGTGTTTCAGAGTGATGGAATGGATAAGTTGATATAGAAAGATGAATGGAGCACTCAAGAAGGATGCACTTGGAGTAGGTGTTTCTTTTGGATTTTGGTGTGTGTCGCTGTGTTGTTTGTGGGAACTAATGAGTGCTTAAAAAGCACTAAAATTACTATAATTTAATGTACTTTAATTGATTAAATATTTTTATATTTATATGATTTTCTCACACTTTTATATAAATTTGTCTTTTCAGAATCATGGGTATTTTTTTATATTGTTTTTCAGGTATTTTAGTTCAAAAATAACTTAAAGACACGAAGAAAAAAAACACTAGAGGCAATACATCACAAATATATTGAGAAAATAAATCAAAAAAAGTAAAAAAAATGGAAAAACTGGACAAAATGGGTAAACAATGTCAAAAAAGCCAAAATCGTGGGCGCAACATGCCAATTCGCGCTGAGTCTCTAGTGCGTAGCCACCCATTGCATCGATTACCATGCGTAGCATTCGATCCACACAGAGTCTTGCAGTTATCATTTTATGTTTTATTCTTATATGTTATATTTAATTTGTCTATGATTAAATTTAACATAGCTAGTTGTTTGTAAATATGATATAATTATAACGTTGTTATGCTTGCAAAATATTAAATAGGTAAAACACTTTCATAAAATAAATTGATTTTGTTTTTATTAAAGAGTTTATATTAAGGATGTTAGAGAGAAATACATTATTTTTCATTACAAACTTAAATTTGAAAATTAGATTTTAAGGTTTAATTATTCGGTCTAATTTAGAGTAGTGCTCTTTTATTTGTTGGTACAATCGCCCGATAGTTAGAGTGAAACTCTATTTCAAAAGTTTTTATAAGAACTATTATTCGAAAATATATTGAGGACATATTTTCAGTATTGGTTTTAAAACTTGAAAGTTAGTACTTGGAAAATTAAATTCTTATGTTTAATTTAAACACCTTGAATAAAGTTTAATTATTTGACTCTGCCTAAAGCTGTGATTAGATGGTTTGCTATTTTCTTATAAATAAAGCTAAAATTTAATATTTAATTAATTAATAGGCCTCGCCTAAGGATATTAGTTATTTAATATTAAACAAAATAATTTGGGTTTCGCCTAATGACACTTTCATACCAAAAAGAGAAAATCAACAAATATTCATTTATATCTTTAATAACTTAAATAATATGAGCAAGCATAATTAACTTAATTATTATACCATTAAATATTCCACTGTTATGAATGATAAAATTTACATTATTGTTTATTGAATTTATATCTATGTTTATATTTATTTTTATGTTATTAGATTAGGAAACAAACAAACCAAAATATCGTGACAGGATGCTTAGATTTAATTTTGTTTTTAAGATTTTGAATAATAAATTAAAAATCACATAAATTCCTTCCTTAGATCGACCTTGAGAGTATACTTATCATTTTTTATAAAATGATTCATGCACTTGCGAGAGTTTTACAAATAATAAAACCATAAAGGGTAATTTTCGTAAGATTGATATTTGCAATGTCGGTCTTGCAACTCATTCATTCAATTCATCAGGAACAAACAACTATAGGACATATTCATGATCATCTCATGTTTAATGAGTGTTTATACCTAGTTATGCAATGTTTTAACACAAAAATCAAAATAGGGGGAATGTAAGTCCCATTATACTCGTGTTTGTATGTTGACTTTCCGTATACAAAACACAGTATCTTTTTTTATTTTACTTAGTGTATTTTTCTTCCTCTATGCGAGGTTGTTTACTACAGATCAATAATTCACACATGTAAATAGTTAGGTACACTTTATATGCAAAAATATTACACATACACGGGGTTAGTTTTCGTAATGTCTATACTAGGTAGAGTTTTGGTTTTCATCGAGCGAGCATGCTCACTTACCAACATTTTTACTTGTGGTTTTTGACCTATTTCAGGTATGGGTATTTGTAGATTCTACTCAACATTTTTTGAAATATAAAATGTAAATTTTTGGCACCTCGCCACTACCCTTACCTTGGATCACGCTTCCACCCTCGTCACCACCCTTGGTGAGATGAATAACGAGGTGGCTGACGAGGTGGAAGATAGGGTGGCTTGCCATTGGTTATAAATGCCCCATTTTTAATTGCAATTTAATTTGAAAAACCTAACAAAACTTTATCAAAATTTCTATTGATTTGATTTCTATATTTACTACTTATATCTATAATTGTGATATGTTTATGTGAGTGTAGAATAATGTGAGTAGCTATTTTATGTGGTGAGTGAATATTTTTCTGTGTTAGGACAGTCAAGTTCATGTGTTGAACCAAGTTTTTGCGGAAGCAATAAGCATAAGCATTAATAGGCAATTAGGATAAAGGCCCAAACTAATAGAGGTAATATTTATTTTATTGTAATTGTTATATTGATTAGTGAATTATTGGTTGCTAAGTGGTTGTCTTAAGAAACTCGAGGACGTTACAATATAGATATATTCTCTATGTGTGTTTACCTCGTTATATATTGTGTTATGCATGCTTAGTTGTGTTGATAGTATATTCTGGGTTTAAATTGTGTATGTTAAAAATATGATTATTTAAACTCTGAATAGAAAGTTTTTTTAATTCTCTTTGACTTTTAATTTACTATAAAATATCTTAATTATATTGATACTACTTCTATTAAGTGTATTGTTTTCATTATGTTATTTTGTTGGCTGTTTGTAGGGACGAATACGTTAGAAGTTTGTATCTCCTTACCTATGTAGGTATCAGGTTGTGGACTTTTTCAAAAACATTTAAGAAATTTGCAATATATGCAATAAGTTCTAAATTTATTATTAGAATCGATAACAAAAAATTTGGTTATTTTTTAAGAACTAGTATTGTAAGTGATTATAAACAAGGAAGATTAGTAAGATAGCAACATTGGTTTTACCATTTTAATTTTGATGTCAATCATCTTCTGGGAAATAAGAATAATTTAGCAAATGCCCTTACAAGAGAATTAACACCTTTAACTACTTTTGTTCTTGCGAGAATGGAACATCTTGATATCAAGATCAACACAAAGAAAAAAGGAGATTAGAATCCTTTAGGAAAAACTTGAGGTTTTATACCTAGAGAAGTCTCTTTTGGAGACATGAATTAAATAGAAAGAACTTAACAGTTCAAAAACTATAAAGAAGAATCTCCATCAAAGATTCATTCTAAAGAAAATAAAACTTCTTAACAATTCTTAAGAAGAAATTCAAAATGAGAAGGAAAAACCTAACAGTTCAAAAGAGAGTAACATCTCTGAAAATAAAAAAAAAGGAAAAGCTAAGTTGGGAGGAAGAAGTAATAAAAGAATGTCAAAAAAAGAATTATGTGGTCTATAATGGTCCAAAATTAAGAATTTAAAACAATTGGCCTAAAGTAAACAAAACTATTATCGAATTGAGTAGAATAACTCACAGAGCTTTCACTAATAGAGTAGAAGACGACAATAGTTATGCCAACTATAAAGTATCAAAACAAATAATACTAGAAGATATAGTTAAACATTACTTTATAGCATTACAATAACAACTATTGTTATGTGTTTTACAACACACAAAAACGTGCAAGTATACACGGTCACAAGTAATAAAATTTGATAAGTAAGTTATCGTTTCCACGGAGATTTGTTACTATAGTTTGTTGAGTACTAAAATTATCTCTCTATGATTTTATTCAAAATGTTTGTTGATTGTAAAAAATTTAAGAAAATAGTTTAACAAAATAAAAGAAATCTAGGATTGCAATTTTTCACCAAACTAATCAACTCAAATCATTTTATTTTCTTTTGATTTATATTTTTTAGTACATTTAATTTGTCAACCGAAAACTTCTAATTTTATTCATACATCTCTTCTGAGCTCCGTACAAACACACCTCGTTAAATTAATTCACTATATTCCTATGAGAATTAAATTCACCGAGATTCATTACGTTTTAAGTTTTCAAATGGCCACACATACAATTAGGGTATATTCTTATCCTTCATCATACATGTCATTCTATTTACGAGCAATATACACACAAATGCCTCTTCCAAGTTTATTCATGTGCCACAGATCGTTTTGATAAGATTCGTAAATAATCAAAAAGCATTAAGCACAAAATAGAACGAACAAATCGAACGTCTTATAAATCTATCAAAAATAATTAAAATAAAAGAATTATAAATTTAGATCAAATGCAACCCTAGAAAAATTAAATTACTTCATAAAATTAAAATAAAAATTACAACACATTCAGAAAAATAAGATGAAGAAGAAGGAAAA
Organism: Hippophae tibetana; assembly: GCA_037013495.1. Classification (NCBI taxonomy): domain Eukaryota; kingdom Viridiplantae; phylum Streptophyta; class Magnoliopsida; order Rosales; family Elaeagnaceae; genus Hippophae; species Hippophae tibetana. The sequence continues at coordinate 77,603,013 of CM072812.1, read as the reverse complement.
TTAAAACAACACTTAGAACAAATATTTGGCACACAGAACACAACAAAAGCCAAAAAATGGCTTCCGCGTGTTCTGCCGTCCACACACAAACACTACAAAAATTACAAACTCAAAAAAACTTCTAGACTCTATCATCTTATCTCCTATTTATACCTAAAAAAATACATCAAAAATATTAAAATTTAATACACGCGGGGGGGACAGAGAAGTGTGGGACAAATAATAAATTAAAATGCGTGGGGGACAAAATTGTATCGAAAATGGAATAAAAAACGCGGCTAATGTGAGTGGAGAGGGCTGCGCATTTCTATTTTTATTTTCATTCCACGCAGCCACATTGATGAGCGAAAACCGGCATTGCCGATTTTTGCCAATACTTTGGTTTTAATATTTATAAAACTCTCGCAAGTGCACGAATCATTTTGAAGAAAATGATAAGTATACTCCCAAGGTCGATCTAAGGAAGGAATGTGTATGGTTTTTAATTTATCATTCAAACTTTTAAAGACGAAATTAAATCCTAAACATCCTGTCACGATATTTTAGGGTTTTCTGTTTTTATTCTAATTACATAAAATTAAACATAGATTCAATAAACATTTATGCAAATTTTATCATTTATAATGGCGGAGTATTTATGGATATAATAACTAAGTTAATTATGCTTGCTCATATTATCTAGGTTATTAAAGATATAAATTGATATTTTATTTATTCTCTCTTTTTTATATAAATACCACCTTTGGTGGGGTTAGATATTCTTTGTTAACTAAACAAATCAATTAACACCTATGGGTTGGGTTGATAACTAATTTGGTTAATTAAATTATTTTCTTTTTCTAAGAGATTGAAAATGAACCATTTAAATGCCATCTTTGGTGGGGTTAGACAGTGTAAACTTTATTCAAGGTGTCCAAATTAAACATAAGAATTTAATTATCCGAGTACTAACTTTCAAGTTTTAAAACCACTATTGAAAACATGTTGTCAATACATTTTCACATAATAATTCTTATAAAAACTTTTGAAATAGAGTTTCACTCTAACTACCGGGCGATTGTACCAACAAATAAAAGAGCACTACTCTAAATTAGACCGGATAACTAAACCTTAAAATCTAATTTTCAGATTTAAGTTTGTGATGAAAAATAATATATTTCTCTCTAACATTCTTAATATAAAATCTTGAATAAAAATAAAATCAATTCATTTTAGAATTTTTTACCTATTTAATATTTCGCAAGCATAACAACGTTATTATTACATCATGATTATAAATAACCAGCACAGTTAAATTTAATCACAGACAAATTAAATATAACATGTAAGAATAAAGCATAAAAATAACTGTAAAGAAAATAAAATCCTTACAGAACTTCGACGCTATTCCCGTTGCTGGAAAAACTCCAAGCGGAATTTGCACTCCCATTTATTGAATCAAAAAGCTAAAAAAATTACATAAACATAAATAGTTCTTCCCAAAAAGGGAAGAACTCTAAAACTAAGAGAAATTAACTAAGAAAAGCTAAAAACTAAGAAAACATAAGAAAAACTAAAAATCTAAGAAAAGAGAGAAAAGAATGTATTTGGAGGTTTTGAAGGTGTGTTTTGAAGTGAAGGGAATGAGGGTATTTATAGGTGAGGATGGAGAGAAAAAATGAGTAAAAAAATGTTAAAAAAATGTAAAAACGCGTAATGGAAATGCTGAGGTCATTGATGATGTCAGCATGACGTCATGGGGGCGGCTGCACGTGAAAAACGGGCCAAACAGGCGTCGACGCGCGCGGTGGCAGTTGGGCGTGCGTGGATGAACAGTACCCGCACGCAGCTTGGCGCGGGAATTGGCGCTGCTGCACGCGCGGCTGGGCGGTAGGGCGGCGCGGCGGCGCGTTTTTCTCCTTTTTGATATTTTTGACCCATTTTGTCCAATTTTTGCATATTTGTTGACGTTTCCCCATTTATTTATTAATATATTTGTGATGTATTTCTTCAAGTATTCCTCTTTGAGTCTTTAAGTTACGTTTTTAAGCCAAAATACCTGAAAAACAATAAAAATACCCGTGATTCCGAAAAGACAAATTTATATAAATATATGATAAAACATATAAATATATATATTTTTAATCAATTAATGTGCATAAAATCATGGTTATTTTAGTGCTTTTTGAGCACTCATCACAACCCCCAACCAGCTTCTTGCTAGTCCCTTAGCAAGAGAAGCGATAAAAACTAAAAATTAAACTATCCTAAATCACTTTCGTGGATTGAAACGGTTGCATTTAGCCTATGCAACAAACCGTTAAACCCCTAGGTTGCCCTAGTGGACGAGTTTGAGTCTCGTGAGGGTTTTCAGTAATGATACCCACAAACATTGAACTAAAATCAAAAGAAACAATAAAAATAATCAAATTAAAAACTAAAATTACAAAAAAATTAATTTAAGAATAAAAGAAAACAACATATCACAAAAATGTCTCATCCTTTTTAATCTCCTTTAAAATCATAATTAAAATCTCAAACATAAGTTATTTTAATCTCTTTAAACAATCATGATTTATTATAATAATTAGTCAAAAATCATTTTCATATTTTCTGTCAAAAAATGTATCAATTTAATTTTACCCATTTTCAGTGTCATGAATCAGAATTCGCTTCGACTCTATTCCTCACAAGTTAATACTCTTAAAACACTGAATCCTATGGGTTCAAACACTCATACTAATTTATATGCGAAAGAGTTGATGTATAGAAATGAACTAATATGTTCGCATATGTATAAAGAATAAAGGCTCAAAGTGTTATTTTAACATTGATCTCATGAAAGGAATCGAATGTATAAATTATAAAGATATCATATATAAAAATTATTTTTATGCATAAATCAAACTCATTAAGAAAGAATTTCATGATATATGCTTTTTACAAATGAAGAAATTGCAATGACTTTTTAGGGAATTACTTCCTATATCTTTCTTTTGTTATTAGCCTGTACTCACAACTTTGTAGGCAATGTGGGTCATAATATGTAGATGATACTATATTTTTTATCTCTCTATTTTTTTTTGAAGATATTTTTTTTGAAGATATATGTATTTTTTTAGAGAGTCAACCCATGTACAGATTGTACATTTTTTTGGATTTTGATGAGTGGTTAATTTTGTGGTTTTTCTGTTTGATCTTGGTTTAGGTAACCCCAGATATGTCTTTTTGTTTTTGTAGCAGTCATGCATGAATGAGATATAAGCATATACTATCAATTTCTACTCAAATCGTTTAATCTAAACAAAAATAATAATAAAAAATATATGATACTCTATTAAGATGAGAAAAAATTCATACATTCAATGCTAATACCTATAGAGATCATCTAAAAATTTGAATAAATAAGAAATGTGTTTGGAGTAGAAAAAATATATATTTCACTCTGAATAAAAGAAATTAGGCTAAATTATATCTCACAAGGGTAGTCTCCACTAAAAAAAATTCATAAACACCGATTTTGGGTTTAATATAATTTCCACATTTTATTAAGAAATACTAGTTATGACAAAAACTAACTAATTATCAAAAACAATTACAAAATATTTCATGATATGTTTTCAAAAATTAATCTAACAGTACAAAAGACTTAACTATTTACTTAAATTTGATTTAAAGAAATGATAAATTTTTGTGAGAAAATATTTAATAATTTTTTTTTTAAATTGTTAAATCTTTTTTTTTCTAATTAAGCATGGTAATTTTTCACCACCCCCAACCTAGAATTTACATTGTCCTCAATGTAACAACTGTAAATTAAAGATAAAGAGAAAAGAGAAGAAATATTACCTATTTCTTGAGAATGTGTAAGTAGTAATGGAGAAATACAGGTGCATCCATCATATTCATTATTAAAGTGTATACAGATAGATCGCTGTAAACTTCTAACATCTCAACAAATATTTTTAGTTTTAACAATTTAAAAATTATTAAACTAAAATGAACAATCAAATTAAGTAAATAAAATAAATAACAGAAAATTACCTAAAATGATGGGTTGCCTCCCATCCAGCGCTTAGTTTAACGTCTTAGCAAGACGTAACTTAGGGATTGCATTTTAAGTAAACTCAATATCCCCTCATCATTGAGTCAATCAAACCTACAAATAAGACAAGGTTGTCTACCTATATCGTTTCAAACATACCCTATTGATTTTCAAATTTTTCTGTACCAAAAACTATGAGCATGCTTGAGGGTTTTAGATAACCCACATCTAGGTGCAAATCAAATAATTAAGGCATCAAAACACAATTGTACCTAGATCAAACAAAGAAACTAACTCTTGAGATTGTAATTAAAACTTTAAAATTTTGGAGATAGTTTCAGAATTTTTTTTTTAAGTTAAAATAGCATAATCAGTATTAACCAAGAGTGTTCCCAGGAAAGAATGGTGGGGCAAAGGCTCCTTAAAAACCATCCTCCTAGACAGAACAACGTTCCCAGGAAAGACTAGTGGCACAAAGGCTTCCAAGAACTAGTCTCCTAGACAGAACTCTCTTAGATCTTTACTTTTCATGTTATTAAAGTTAAGTTAATTAAGTTATGTTAAGTAAAAATTTAAGTTAATTAAGTAAAAGAAAATCTAAGTTAATTAAGTTAAGTTAAGTAAAAATCTAAGTTAGTTAAAAAAAATCTAAGTTAATTAAAAAGTTATGTTAATAAAGTTAAGTAAACTAAAAATATAAGTTAATTAAGTTAATGAAAAATCTAAGTTAATTAAAAAAAACTAAGTTAATTAAGTTAGTAAAAATCTAAGTTAATTAAGTTAAATAATAATTAAAAAAAATAGTTAAAGAAAAGAAAGAAAAACAAAATAAAATAAAATAAAATAAGATAAAAATAAAAAATAAAAAATAAAAATAAAAATAAAAATTGAAAAAGGTAAAATAAAATTAAAAAAAATAGAGAAAGGTAAAAGCAAATAAAATTAATTTTTTTTATTTTTTTATTAGTATTTTTATTTAACAAAAATAAAATTAGGATTTTAAATAAAAATAAAAATTAAAAATTAAGCTTTATTTAAAAAAAATTTAATTTTTTTACTATTCACGGTAATTTTATTTTACTATTTACACTATATTAAAAAAAATTAAGTTTTAATTTTTTTTAATTTTTTTACTATTCATGAATCGTAATTTTATTTTACTATCTATACTATATTATTTATTTATTTTTATCTTAAATTTTTTTAATTTTTTAATTTTTTTTTACTATTTATGAACGTTAATTTTATTTTACTATTAACGCTATATTCTTTATTATTATTATTATTTTATCTTAAAATTTTTTAAAATTTTAAATTTTTTTTTACTATTCATGAACGGTAATTTTATTTTACTATTAACGCTATATTATTTATTTATTATTTTTTATTATTTTTTAATTTTTTTTTTACTATTCATGAATGGTGTGAATGGCACGCACGAATCTCAGCCGTTTCTTCTTTGATCGGACGGTCCATGTTTCGCGCGTGCATATTTGCGCGTGGTTCTTCTCACCTGCGCAGCAAATCAAACTTTAATTAATTGGATTTTGGCCCACAAATTTTTTTCAAATTACATTTTCAACTTTCTTTAATTACAGTTTAGCTCTTTTCTAATTTAAATTAAATTTTTAAACTTTTAATAATTAAAATCAAGCCCGAATTTAATTTAAATTATATTTTCGACTTTTATAAATTGCAATTAAATACTATTTTATTTGAAATTATATTTTTGGACATAAATTTGCAATTAAGTACGTTTTCGATACAAATTATTTATTTTTTATAAAAAAATATAAAAAACAGTAAATACTAATTTATTTATCGAAAATTAAATAAAAATATTAAGAACATAGCAATTATAATTAATAAATAGGTAAAAATAACTATATAAAATACAGTTATCAACTATCTCTACCAAGTAGGTTAAAGACCTTATGAAATATGGAATGATCACCAATAACATTCATGTAAACACCACTTGTATAGATAGTAAAAATAGTACAACCACATGTACTAATCAAGGAGACATCACTTAAGAATACATTGGTAATTGAAGATGAAAAAAAACCAATATAGGAATTTAAATAAACCATAATGGTTCAGTCTCTATAGCTTAGCCAAAAAATATACCCAAGAACATATCAAAGATATGAAATTTTACACTATAGAAAAAGAATTCCCTACAGACAGTAAATTTAATATTCTTGAAGGAACTAATCCAATTTTTTATTATGAAGCTTTTCATGCAAGTTTAATCGAGAACCTATATCTAGGAATTAATTTAAGTGAATTAAATTATTTTCTTAAAAATTTCAAGAAGGTTATCAAAAATTTTAGGGAAAAGATAGAGCAAGTGATAAGCCTGTCTATATCATATTTTTCAATCCATTTATGGGACTAGAATGAATAAGGTTATGTTAGTAACTATCATTTTATCAAATTAGGGATTTCCAACAATAATAGAGAAGTTTCAAAACCAAGGGTATTTTTAGAAAAGGAATTCAATACAGATGATTTTTTTATGCTAAGAGAATAGATGTTAGGTCAAATTTATCATGAACTCTAAATAATGGATAATTCTTCTAAAATCAAAGTAAATTATTCGACTATTAAAGTTATAATCACTTTTCATAAAAATGTGGTCTTCACTACAGAATATAGTGAGAAAATCAATATGTTTGATATAAATGTTAATAGTAATAACCTGAAAATTTATAAAAACATAAATAAGAAAGGTGTTTCATTTTAACGCCAAGAAGACTACTAAGGATCATAAATACATTTATTACAATATAGATCGAGAAGATGAAGATGCGTCAATGTCTATATCATCAAAAAGACTGTTGGTAGAAAATGAAAAAGACAAATAAAGATGTAGAACCCACATCTTCTATTGATAAGTCATGCCAAAAAAATGGAAGGCTTAGATTCAAACGTTAAAAGCTAAAAGTTAGGTGAATTATTAAAGTAGAGATAAAACAATGATTTTTCACCATTATAAACAAGGATTTCTTGTCCTATAAAAGAAACCTTTATTTCTATTAGTTGGGCGTACCTTCAGAAAGAGCAACCTTTTTACTCTAAAAACAATTATTCACCTAGCAATTATGTTTCTAGAAATTATAAGCGACTAAGAATCTCTTCGATGTTCTTAATCGGCTTTAAGAATTGTAATAGTTATCAATATTACGAATAAAATAGAATACAATCAATCTTTTCTAATTTTTTTTGTAAGTCTAATTTAGACACCATACTATGTATGGATACAAAAGCTTCACGATTTCCAAAAAGAAACAATAGAAGAAAGATCGTGTGGATCCAGTAAATTCAGATATGATAATTATAATTCTAAACTAATTAAGGATCTTAAATAATTAAATATTTTTTTATAACATTTATAAAATTAATAAATAAGAAAACAAAAATAAAGAAACTATCCACTAGTATGTATGAAAATAAATAAAAAGAAAATACAAAGCAAAAACAATGTTTTATTAAAAAAATTAAAAATTTGTCTTTAAATAATAATTTGCAAGAAGCAATAACTAGTCTTATTAAACAACTAGCTTTAATTTAGTCTCAAAACCATAGAAATAAAAAATATATTTTGATGGAAAGTTAAAGCCATTAACTAGTCACATAAGTGAAGATATGCAAAATATTATAAACATAATGATATTTTCATTTTTATAAATGATTATTTTAGATTAAATTGTATCATTTAAAAAAATTATTTATGATATATTCCTAAAAAATATTATTCTTTTATCTTTTTTAAAGTAAGTTATTAGGTGGTACTTAATCCGGTTAAATTTAATGTTTTCAAATTTAAATTAAATCTAAGTCCATATTACATAATCTTATCATTAAATAATAAATATAATCAAACTTACCAAATTATATACTATTATTACTATATTAATGATCAATTTTGTCACATTAAATATTCATCGATTGTGAACTTTTTTTTAAACCTTGTTATAAATTAACCTGGCGTCTCCTTAATTCTCACTCATACATACCAACCACTACTGCCACTCCGTTTGAGCAAAACAACCAAAAACCAGCAACCAGTTCTTGTACGTTGTTATCTTCCTGTCGTCATTCGCCTTCGTTGTCCATCATTGTTCGTCATATGTCATTGTTCGCCTACATTGTCATGTCGCCCGTCTCTCACCAACCTACCACCAATTCAATCGATTGTAGCTTCTCTTTCACACATCACTTTAATCTAAATAAAAATATTTCTCTATTTGACGATGTATATCTAGGTTTTATAGTTCTAATTAATAAAAATTGCAAAATTTTATTACTTTAAATGATGATAATAGTATGGAAAATATTAACTTCTTTTTTCTGGACAAATGATTAAAGTTATGTTAAATTAATAAAATTTTAACTTAAACAAAAATTTAAAAAAAGCATAACTCACTTTTAATTATCACACATATATAACAGTAAAAAAAAACAATCTTATATATATTTTTAAAATGAATAATTCTAATGGAACGAATTAGAATATTATAACCATTTAATACATTTACAACCAAGAAATTAAATACAATCATATACTATTCATTAGTGATTTATTGACTTGTGTATCACTATATTATACAAAAAATGAGTTTTTTTTTGTTAATTTTCACATTATTTTATTTATGTAAATTAAAATCATAAATTAAAACATTTACATAGTTGATAAGTTAATAAATTATTGACCAAATTATTAAAATGTATTAAATAAATTTCATAGAATTTTAAGGATGATAAGAAGTATAGTCTTTGCAAAAGTCTTTATTTAAACAAAATGCATAGTAACAAAACAAAAATAACAATAATGAAACAAAAAAATGTAAAGTATAACATAAATATAAAATATAATGACTATTTCTTAAATATTAGAAATTTTTAGAGAAAAATAAAATAGATAAATTTTATTTACTAGAAAATGTTTTTCTTAATGAAGTGTAGGTTTCTTTTTGAAAATTTATAAATTACGGATTTAATTAACTTAGAGGGGGGTAAATAGATTATTTTCAATATTTATCAATTTATAATTTAATAACTTAAATAAAGCGATTAGACATACAATCGTATGTAAGAATAAATGTGAAAATAAAAGAATAACACGCGATATTTTTATGTGAAAATAACCTAGACCACAACCATGATCTAAGAAGAAAACTATCGATCCACCAGACCACCTAATTTTCCACTATGAAAACCAAATGTTTAAGTACAAACTCAATCTTATGCTACCCTCCCTAGGATACTACCTTAATGTACCTTCCAATATAAAAACATAAATGTCTGTGTGTGTTTTAGAATAAATTTAATAATGAATAATCCTAACTTGATGATTCAAAATATATGTTACATAAATCAAATCAACTAGCAAATTCTATAGCAAAAAGAATAAGCATAGGTTCAATAAACATAGTTCATTTGAAATTAATAATCAAACCAAATAATTATGATATGACACACATAATTATTTGATCTAACATCTCAAGAACAAAAATAAAGAAGATGCTATAAGAAGATATGATCAAAATATCATAAACTAATTAGGTTTATTAATCAATCAAACACAACCATTAATGTTTGATAGATTTACCAAATAAAGAAGCCTAAAGAATTATGATATTATATTTGCAAAACAAGAGAGAGATTAAGAAGAAGAGTATTTATGCTCTTATATGGTTGACTGAAACAATGAACAATGAGTTTTATTTATTAAAAAAAATTAAAACCCTTAATCCTATGTAATTGATAAATATATATTTTATTACAAATATGATTAGTAATATTTATTAATCAATAAGACTTATATTTAAATAAAAGTGTCTTTTAAAGTAGACTCATTAATAAAGAACACTTATATTTAAAAAAAGTTCTTTTAAAGTATACTCATTAATCAAGAAGACTCATATTTAAAGAAGAGTTATTTTAAAGTATATTTTAGGCTATTTTTTAGCTTATAATTTAGGCTATATCTTATATAATATTTTAGCATATATCTTATTCTATATTTTAGCATAAAAAATAATTTTAGAATTATGAATATGTGTTATTAAATGTGTGAGTGCAATCTTATGTATTATAATTATAACAGATATACCTGAAGTACAAATTTTTGAAATTCTAATGTTTCTTCAATTTTGCTTGATAGACTTGATAGCAAGATTAAAAAAACGTTTACATGCATTTATAAGACCCCTAGATCAATAAATTAAGTAGATATAATTTTGTTCATAAAACTCAAATTTTTCATAAAGAAAGACACAAAAATTGATAAAGAAAGAAGAAGAAGAAATACAATTGTAGTATCAATCTCCTCTTAAATCTCCACCAAAATTGTATCTTTTTTTGAATATTTTTATGTTTTTCTCTCTTTTTTGGCTCTAAACACTGATAAAAATTATGTTAATTTCGATATATTAGGCTCTATGGGGGAAATTATGGGGTTAAATTAATCTCAGGTACAATTTGGACCTTCAAATCAAAGGTTGAGATGAAAAAATGAAAAATTAACAACACCAACCAATAGAAGTGCAATGTGTGGCACACGATATTCATTGAGCGAATCAAAGCGCGACACATGGAGAGAGGACTCGTCTCAATCAACTCGTGCTAAGTCAGTGCCATATGAAAATCTATGATTCCTAATTTTGGTTTGCATGGCCTTAAAATTCATTCATTTCTATGACAAGTAGGTTCATATATCCATCAATCAATATTCCATCAATATAAGGATATGTAAATTTTTTGACGAATTGATTTGTGTGTATATATGGCACAAGATATCATCCATTGCACTCAAGAAATCAACATATATGAGCATGTTAATCAATTCAATCTAAGAACAAGTCTCATAAATCTATTTTTCACATCCCTCTCCACTAATACAAATATGCACTTTGCTAAAGATCAATAAGGATTTTACATGCTTGTAATGTAAGGATTAGGTGTGGGTCAATAAATGAAAACAATTAGGCTCTTTTCATACCTTACCTTTCTTTTTATTCATCATGCCCTCTTCAACTTCAATTGAGTTTTTACTTGATATTTTAGAGTATCATCTGTTTTCATTTTTTTTCATATTCTTTTATTCCACATTTTTTGTAACTTCATAACACCCCCAAAATTATTTTCAATTTTCTTTTCTTTTTCTTCGGAGGGATAATTATGTTGTGAGTTTTTCTTTTTTTTATATAGGGTACATTACATTTTACCTCACTTTATAGCATAACACATTATTGCATTTTTTTTCAAACAAGCTAAAGATGCAAGGGTAAAAGTAAGGCTTATTGGTTAGACATAAAATGTGGCATAAATATATGAAAAGTTCTTTATTAGACCCAAATGAGTGACTATGGATATTAACAATTGTTAGCTTGAAGGGCTCAATCGATCCAAATAAGACCTAAATAACCTTTTTTGCTAAATACTATTCAGGATTTTTCCTCAAGGGATGATCAAATAGACTCTAAAATATGGTGGATCACATCAACTTGCATAACTAACTACAATTTTCTCTCAATAAGATCACCAAAATTGATCGTGAACATGTGCATGAAATTTGAATTAATCCAATCAAAACTAGAAAGCATATATCATATGATTAACATATCACATGATTAATGTAAGTATCTTATGGAGTATGTTACATTCCTTATCCTAGTCATGAAAACCAATTTTTATCATCGAGTTCATATGTTCCATATCAAGCATGAATGCATGCATTTAGTGTCCATATATTTATCAATTTCTACCCAAATCATGATTACAAACATCCTAAAAATAAAAAATTCCAAAAATTGAAAATATGTACTAAATACTAAAGTAGAGAATGAAGTCTATCCCCTAAACTTAAATTACTAATTGTCTCCAATTTGCACATATATATATGAAAAAGTAAAAGGAAAGAAAACTCTCTTAGTCTTGGTATACCACATCTATTGTTGACATGCTTAATCTTGTTGCACCATTGTTCTCCGCAATTATTCACCTAAAAAACAAAAATAATAAAAATATAAGTCAAATAACATTGGGTTGCCTCCCAACCAATGTCACGTTTAATTTCCTTGACTAGACGGTCATATCAAGGCCTAAGGCACATCCCTCTAGTTCCATTTACTTTTGATTTTGAATGAATCAGTTTGAGTCTGGATTGGTTCAATAATACTTTATGTTTTGGTTTAAAAATATGGTGTTCAATTCTCTTATCATGCCATTTTTTTTCTTTTTGTACTTTTGACATTCTTATAAGCACTTCATCGTAACATATCCAATTTATGTATTTATAGCATCTTTTTCACCTCTCTATTGGATTCTTTTCTTGCCACATGACTGAGGATGGTAGGGAAAATGTGTGCGGTTTAGTCTTGGTGGTACTTCAATTGATGATTTAAGCTTAGATCATATCTCAAAACCTTTCACAACCACATTAGATATACACATAGGAGGTAAAGCCTCTAAATAGTTCACATAATCAACAATATCAATCATAGATTCTATACTTTCAAAATTAAAATCAATTGAGTTATTTCTTGGTGAGTTTACTTCTTTGTTTATAGCAACATGTGTAACAATATTAAGTGTGGGAAACTCAATAGATTCTTTTAAGTTGTCATCTATCCTAAAACATTCATTAGCATTAAAAGCATCAGGGGGTTCAGATGCTTTAGACACTTCAAACATTGCTTGTTCATCTTTCACTCTCATTGTAAGCTTACCCTTTTGTACATCAATGAGTGCTTTTCTAGTTGCTAAGAATGGATGACCAAGATGGTCCTATTCCCTATCTAGTACATCTTCTACTACACCCCGAGGTCTCTTAATTGATATATCTTCCATTATTAATGTTAATGAAGTGCTTTTGACTTTACCAACCTTAATCTTTTGAAAATTGATAATGGAATAAGGGTAATGATGGAACCCAAGTCACACAATACTTTCTCAAAGTAGATGATCCTAATAGTGCAAGGGATGTCAAAATTACCTGGATCTTTCAGTTTTTGAGGTAGTTTTCTAGCAAGGATGGCAATACAATCTTCAATCAAAGTTATTGTTTTATTATCTCTAAGCCTCATTTTCTTTGACATTATGTCCTTCATAATTTTGGCATAAGAAGACATCTATTTAAGTGTATCTACAAGTGATACATTTATGTGCACCTTCTTAAAGACATCCAAAAAATTTTAAAATTACATATCTAACTTTTGCTTTTGTAGTCTTTGAGGAAAATGAATAGTAGGTTTGTAAATGATGCTCTTTTTTAGCTGAATTATTTCCTTTCTATTACTCTCTTTATCCACTAATTGTTAGCTCTTTTACCCACTAATTCCTTCTCATCTGTTTTAGTTTCCAGTTCCTTCTTATCCTTTGGAGTCTCATCTTCCTCCTTTAGAGTTTTACCAATCCTCAAGGATATTGCGTTGTAATGCTCCTTACCTTCTCTTCTTGGGTTTATAATTGTGTCACTTGGAAGGTTTCCTTAAGGCCTTTGGCTTATGGCTTGGGCGAATTTCCCCATATGGTTCTCTAAATTTCCAATTCAAGCCTCTTGAGTGAACACTTTTGTATTTACTGATTCGATGAAGTCTTTCATCATCCCCATTAACGCATTTATATTGTTCACAATAGGTGACTTTTTCTCTTGGGCTTGTGATTGTTGTAGTTGTTGAAAACCAGGTGATGGAAATTATTAATGTTTCAATTAATTATCACCTTGATTATTATTATTACTCCAAGAGAAATTTGGATATTGTCTCCATCTTGCGTTATATGTGTTTGAGTTTATGTGTTTGCGTTATATGTGTTTGAGTAGAGATTATTGGACTTGGTTTACACTCATTAGTGAGTTTTGAGCTTTCAAAGGATTCACCAAAGATGAAACTTGAGCTGTAAGTATCATGATATCATTTACCTCATACACTCCAACTACTCTTCTAATGATTGTTGTTCTATCTATTGCCATTGATAAGTATTGCTAGTCATTTTTTCAAGTAAATCATAAGCTTGATTGCAAGATTTGGTTAGTAGAGCTTCATTAGCATATGCATCAATAATAGTTCTTGTTTAAGCATTGAGATCATTATAGAAAGTCTCCATTTGGATCCAATGAGGGATAACATGGTGAGAACACTTTCTTAGCAATTCTTTGAATCTTTCCCATGCTCCATATAAATATTCTCCTTCATATTGTTGATAAGAGGTAATGTCATTCCTAAGCTTAGCATTCTTTGTTGGTGGGAAATATTTCATGAAGAATTTCTCCACCAAATCATTCCAAGTTGTAATAGAATCAGGTAACATTTCTAAATTTAAATGAATCTCCAAATTCAATAAATACTCTGAGATGTAGATGAGAATCATTTGTTAGTAATCCACTAAATTGTCTAACTATTTGTAACATTTAAAACATCACTAATTTTAGTTCAAATTGATTAACTTGAATGTTTGGCCTTGTAATACTTGGATTCAGTCCTTCCAACATAGGTAATGCATATTCATTTATAGATATGTTCCTATCACCCATCATAGGTATCTAGGTGTTCAAATTTAACTCGTTATTGTTTATTTCTAAAGAATTAGACATTTCTTCCACTTGGATGACAACTTGTTGTTTTCTTATTGATATCAAAGTACATTCAATTACAGGATCTAAAAGCAAAATGTTTACCTTATGAACTTTGCTTAGGCAAGAGACTCAAATGTGTTTCTAATAGCACTAAAGAATATATCTAAATTTAAAATAAATAAATTAAAATTTCGACAAATAAATAACTAAAAAAAAATAAAGAAAAAGAACTAAAATAAAAATTAATTTTTAATATTTTAAATTCCAACAACAGTACCAAAAACTTGATTGGACATGAATTGTGTACAATAAATATGCAAATATACATATCGTAACAAGTAATATAATGATAAAAAAAGATTGTTCTCACAGAGATTATGCTATTAGAAAGTAATTTTTAAAACTTAAAAAATAAAAATCAATTTTTTTAGTGTTTTTATATTTTAAGAAAGCAAAATTAAAAGAACTAAAAATAATTAATTAAATCAAATTTGGTAACTAATAAAATATAAGAGAAAATATCTAAGGATACTTAATCCTCTAATTTTCTAAATATGTGAATCACTAAAATCTTTCCAATATAATTATCAATAAATTACATGATCAACTTAATCTAACCTAACATGTATTACTCTCTCAAGTAAACTACACACCATATAGTAATTAACTTAATCACACTCTCATGTCAATTAAATTGCATACTACTCATTAAGTTCATAAATTATGAATCACATACATAAGAATCATGCATTTCTGCCTAGAACTATGCATGTTACTTAGTCAAGACAAATAATTAAATAATTCTCTCAAATCTATTTAATTATCTCTATAGATCAATTTTTGGCCAAACAATTAATAGAATAAAAATCTTATTAATAAGACCTCTAGATTGATAAATTACGTAGATTTAATTATATTCATAAAACTTATATTTTTCATACAGAAAGACAAAAATTGATAAAGAAAGAGAAAAGAGAAGAAATACAATCAATCTCTTGAATTATAGTACAAATCTCCTCTTGAATCTCCAATGAAATTGTACACTCTTTTGAATTTTTTTGTGTATTCATTGCGCGAATTAGAGTGCAATGCATGGTGGAAGGACTGGTCCCAATTAATGCATGCTAAGTTAGCACCATGCAATAATTTGTGATTCATGGTTATGGATTGTGTGGCACACAGTTGGAAAGAATGGATAAGTAGCTTGACAACACGTGGTAGGAGCATTGACCAAGCAGTGAACTCGGAATGAACACGATGTACATATGTGTCAAGGCGACATCACTTTATACATGTGGCTTTGCATGATTCTCCTTCTCTGATTACGTGTCATCCATGTGGCTTGCTCCATCAGGTCTCCCACTTGTGTGGCATCCATGTGGCAACTTCTAATTAGTCGTGCATAAAAAATCCATAAAAATCTCAAAAAAATCTAAAAAATATATCCTCACCTCTTTTTCACTAGAAAGTTCATATTTTAATATTTTAAACCCCAAAAATACTACTTATTTTATAAAATACGTAAGTATGAAGTAGATGAGTGGATTATATAAAAACAAAGCGTAATGCTAGAAAATAAACCTATCAAGTACATGCAGTTTGGTGGGAACTAAAATTAAAAAAAGTACAAAGTGTAGCCTACTAATCTCTGAATCTAGTCATGATCTAAGAGGCTTCATCTTCTATGTCATCTTTCTCCTTGGTCGCTTCAGGACCATCATTGCCAGTTCCATTTTGGCCCTCTCCCTTCTAGTATGAAGTTATCACACCAAGGTAAAAGGCCTTCTCTTCTAAATCTGGAAAGACTGTGATGAAAAGGGTTATGTTAAGATAGATCTTCCAGAATTTTGTTTAATGGTTTCAAAATTGTAAGCCCACACATTCAACATGTCATGAGTATAATCATCATATTTTTTATACTTTGCAATCACACTTTCTCTAAGCTCCCACCATCTCGAAGTATACAAGATCATAAATAGATTTGAACAAAAAGTAAGTGAATTACATGGATGCAAAACAAGTACAGAATCACAAGTCATATTTTAAAAGTATAGAAAAAATAGAGCAACATTACATACACAGGGGAAGACCCCAATAAAGTCATAGTTCACAAGCTCATGAACTTTGAAAATCTAGAACTGGGGATGACCCAAATGAAGTCACAGTGGGAGAACCCAACTCAATGAGCCATGAACTTGTATTATCTACAATTGGTACTAAGTATTTCAAAAATACTTTAACAAAAATAAAGGGTCAGAACTTACTGCCAAAGCCCTGGGGTTGTCACCCTCTGATATAGCCACTATAAAGTAAAGATCTTAATAAATAAATCACTAAGGAAGTACAAAGTCCAAAACGTATGAAGTGTCAAGACATTCTGATCTTCAACACCAATTGAAGGCTGCAAAACATAGACTTCCATTCCACATGAACTTTCATCTAATGGGCCATGATGCCCTGTTTACTACCTTTATAGATTAAGCCATATATCATGTGTCCTTCTAGAGAATGGATACCTCCATTGATGTACGTTTACATGTCCTCCCTTATCATGTACATTCCTAAAGTGTTCAACCATATGTTTAATTTATTTTATAGACAAAATATTGGTCTTACCAAAACTTGAGGTGATCAAGAGACATAATCCTTCACTACTTGAACCCCTCAAAAAAATTCCAAACCTTTGTTCACCAATGACACTTTGCTCCAAAAAGGGACACAAGTGCATATGTTAGAAAAATAATTATCATAAAGAAAAGCTTTAGGGTTAAAGAGTGAGGATATCTACAAGAGAAGTATGAGAACCCCTACACTTATACATTATTCCAAAAAAAAGGTTATGTCATTGATAGATTTTATAAAAGTTTTAGAGCCATCATCGTGAACAGAATAACGTCACGAGGATAGTCTAGAACCATCGATAGATTAGATGCGCATACAACCACCAACACATGGACCTGTGACATCCATACCATGGGAGGACACTCCATGAGTGGTCAGAGCATGATTGGACAAACTATGGGTGGTCGAGATATGGTCAAACATGGATCTCCCTCTCTTTGGTCAGTCCTCTACTAGGTGGCCACCTCACATAACCCATCCTAATTAGTGCTTACTCGTCCCTATAATGGCAAAGTCGATCTAGTTCATCGGTCACTTCATCCTTCATCAAGCTCTTGGATAGCCCGTGGGTTCATAATTCCACAAATTTGGTTCCATGTCTTCCCTCAAAAAATGGGAATGTAAACCATTGAGTAGTGGTTTTAATGTTGTCATAACTCCCTAATTGGGAGTTTGATTGAGAATCTCTAAAAATCACCAATAATAGGACATCGTCACACATATTTTGATTACCCTGAATATTCTTAATACAAGCAAGCAATGACCATATAAGAGTGGACTTGACACCACTAATGAGGTTCAAAAAGTTGTGAACCAAGATGATGGTAGAATGGAAAAATAAATCTCCTTACCCATGTATCTAGGTCGAGCAAGTCTAGAAGACTAATGTTGGATATAAAATAGTTCATGCCATATGGTGCGATATAAGAGGTCCAATCATCAAATAACTCCCAGTCCAATCATCAAATAACTCCCAGTCCAATCATCAAATAACTCCCAGGCCAATCTAGTTAGTGTTGAGTTAGTAGATAAGCATCACTATCAGATAAATATCTAATAGGATAAATGGCCAGCATTCAAATTCTTAATTATCCAACAATGAGATAATTAAACAGATAAAACTTTGATATTTAAAGATAAGTCTATCACTGTGGATAAGGATCATCAGCAAGTATATTTATTTCTATAAATATTCACCATTGCTCATTAAAGATAACTTCAGAACTTGATAGAACTTCATAATTAAAGATAAGTGAAAACACTAATATCTATACTTTCTCCCTAAATACCTCTCTACATCACAAGGAGAGACACTAGTCTCTTCATTTCTCTCACTACCCGAACATACTCATACATCGAAGAGCCAAAGATTGCCACAACCTATGGTAGTCTAAGGTCCTAATGACGCGTTCTCTTTTCTCAAGTACATAGGAAGCAGAGGTGCATCAAATCATTGGTGTTGATAAAAATCAATATAAACATATTATATTGAGTATTTTTTTTATAATTGTAAAGGGTTCAATAAAAAATTATAAAATAATTAAAGTATAGTAAAAAAATGTGAGTATGAAAAAAATATTAAATATTATAAAAGTTCTTAGGAGGTTATAAAAATTTATGAAAAAAGTCATACAAATCTATTCAAACTTATATAGAGATTTTAAAATTTTAATAAAATTTATGTTGGAATCTTTAAAAGTCTAAAAAAATCTGTAGAACTTTTAGAATTTAAAATCTATCAAAGTTTATCTAAATTTTAATTGAATTTTTAAAAATTTAATAAGTTCTATATTGAATACACCACTTTAAGTGGTTTATTAATTTGTTTTCAATAAAAATAAACAATGAGAGATTGTTTTGGACAATGTAATAAAAAATAGAAATAATTTAAAAAAATTTAAAGGGAGATAGAGATGAAGAGATACGTTTTGAGGAAAAAATTTAAAAACACTAAGATCAAATTTTTATTATAAATAAGTTTTTATATTTCCTTGTTTCTTTACTTAGCATAGATTTTTAACAATAATAAGGAAAATAAATAAATAAATATTTTTTTACTTTATTATTATTTTAAAGGGTATATCAATTATTTAGTAAAATTTCAAGAGAGATAATAGATGAAAAAGTTAACATCGTTACTTATAAAAATTATTTGTGATAATAATTCAAACCTTATAATCATTAATGATATTTTTTAATAAGTAAATAATAGTTGTGAAGAAAAAAACAAACCTGATGCTACTAATAATATTTTCTAGGCCAATAGTCCTTATAGTTTGGCAATTCAGTTTAAACTTTCAAATGATAGGTAGTATTTCCTGAAGAGCTGGGAAATGTTAGACTATAATATAGACGAGAAGCTATAACATAGAGATTAAGGCAAATGTAAAAGAGGGTAAATATCATAAATATCTATTATATTAATTAATTTATATTATTTGAACATTGAGATTATAAATGATATTATTTAATTATTTAATTCTAAAAAATTGGTAAATTAAAAACAGATTATATTATTTTAATATTTTTAATAAAAATTTATTCTATAAAATAATATATTTTGCTGTTAATAAGCTCATTCTTCTAAAACAATAAAATTAAGAAATACTAGTTTTAATCTAAGAAATAAACTATATCAATTACATAACATAATGAAACTTAACAATAATATTGACATTGACGTATCAATTGTTTTAAAAAAAATGCAGATTTTTTTTTAAGGTTTTGACTACTATCATCGATCAATTTACATGAAAGATGACACAATTAAGGTTGATGGAAAAGGGGTATTATAATGGCACTAGATTGTGTATTTTCCATTTGGCCTAGTGGGCTACCATAAGTTTCTTGCATGTTATCATTTGAAACACGCATGCTAGAGCATACAAAAGAAAATGATTTGTTTTCATTGTTATAGGTTTTCATTTCATAGGGTAAGTGGTTAAAGCAATTTGATTTACAATATTGATTCTTATAGATATTGTTTTAAGTTAATTAGCTAGTAATTGGAAAGCTTCCAATATATGCTTTTATAAACAATAGCAATGCTAATGTTACGTAATTTTACACACTTTTACAATGTTATTTGGTTTCATATATTTAGAATTATTTAAAAAAATACTAGTATTGATTCATTTTTTTATATATAATATTAATATATGGTATAATATAAGTGATATAAGTATAAAAAAATAAGTATAAATTTATATATTATTATCATTACTCTTATAAACAAACCAATGAATACATCACACACGTAATTATCAACTAAAAAAATTGATAAGTTTAAATACATAGAAACATTGATTTGTTTGTAAAAATGTTTTTAATTTTAATTTTTTTTATTTTTTTTTTGCTTGGCATTGGGTGTATTTAATTGAAATGTTGATACTTTTAAAGATATATGTTTTAGAGATTTTTATAAAGTTTTAAAGAATTTATGTAGATTTTACTATATTGTTATGGATTTTAGTAAATTTTATTTCATAAATTTATGAATTTATATTGGTAATAGTTGAACCAATAATAAAAAAATAAAGATAATGTCAAATAAAAAAATACTTTATAATTTTTTGACAGTGCCATAATCCGAAAGAAATTTTTATTGTATAATTTCAATTAAAAATTTCATCAAAATAAACAGTATGTTTTAAAAAAAAAACCTTTAAAATCATTAAATTTTAAATATATTTAAATTGATAAAGACTTTATATAAACTAGTAATTAAATATACGTATATGTTTAAAAATTCTAAAAAAATAAGTTTCCCTAAAATTATTAAAACAATTGATTACACCTGTTTAGGTAAAATCATCTCAAATAATTTAGGTACGTATAATTCGTGCAAAAATGACACAAATTAATTTAATTTAAATTAGTTTAATTTTAATTCAAATCAAATTTAATTCAAACTAAAGCAATCTTCGATCTAAACCATATATAAACGATTGATATAAACTAATTTGAATTATTAATTGCATATTTTTTAATTAATTAATTTTTTTTAATCAATTTTTTTGAATGATATTAAAGTTCATTAGTACAAACATCATTATATGAAATAATAAATAGGAAAAAAATAATGTTATAACAACTAATCAATCACAAAAAATACATATTAAAAACATTATATTATATTATTATTCAAAATATTTAAAATAATTTATACTATATTTAATAGTTAAATAATTTCAAGATATAATATCATCAATAATATTTTAAATATATATTACAAAAGCATAATATTTTTAATTTGATTTTGGATTCACGGTTATCACAAATTCATCTCAATTTTTTTGAACTATTTAAATTGACCTGAATTTAATTCAATACAGATTTTTTTATTCGAGTTCGAATCAATTAATCGAACTATGATATAAATTACCACCCCAACTACAAATCCCACCAAATGTTTGGAGAAAAATAAATATTAATTCAAATACTTTAAACCTAAAATACTTATAAATGTCCTCTAATACTCGTAATATTTGTATATATGATTTCAAATTTTTATTAAAGCTTAATTATTATTACTAAATTAATGTCTTATTAGAAGATTTTTTTCCCCAACTGAACTTGAATGCGCATATTTATTTTTCACTTTACAATTTTTTTTTGTAAGGTTTAAAAATATAAAGCTATTGACGTATCACTTTCTAGCTGAAATAATTTCGAATATGGGTGGATTTGAATTAATTTAGTGTGAGAACAGTGGCTAATATTTTTTTATCAAATGATATTTAATATAATATAAATATATTTAAAATGATTAATAAATATAACTATTGTAAAATCAATAAGTGAATCAATTTTCCTTTTCTATAATATAGAAAATTTGTTAAAAGAAGAGTACCATACTTAAGTACATTAATTATTAAAATTATTAATCTATATTATATATAAAAATATAAACGTTTTATATAATTATTATTATCTTTAGTTATTATATAATTTATTTAAGATTTTTACTTTTTAAAAAATTAAGTAATAAATTATTAGTAACTAAAATATTAAGATAGATTATAATTTTTTATACAAAAATAAATACTAAAATATTTTCAATTTTTTAAATTATTATCTATTTATCTTTTTATATGGAAGATTATTTATTTTAAATAATATAAATAATTATTTTAAATATTTTATTTTTATTAATTAAATAATAAATTATTATGTGCGAGCTTGGGTAGTATTATTAAAACCGCAGGTCGGTCTACTATATTTTCAATTTAATTAGTCCTTTTGTGCTTTGGTTTAATTGATAAAGATTAGTGAGAGAGACTTAAGTATGTCAAAATAAGTAAAATATTAAATAATTTTATGCACTAATTGTTACTACTTAGTGATTCCAATATTTTAAAACCTTTTTTTAATAATTAAAACATTTGTCTTTATATATCTAATATGTTTTTGAGTTATTTCTTTACCAAATTGAGGTAAAAGCTACTAATAAGATCATTTCTACTTTTTAGACACATTTTACATCAAAATTTGTACAATTTTGTATCAAAAATTATACTAGATTTTTTATTCTCTGAAAACATCAAATATTAAAATAAAACTAAATTTCTTTATAATATAACATATTTTTTTTATTACAGTACTTTTATTAAAAAAAATTATTAATTTTATATTATATATTAAATTTTAATTTATTAATAAAAAATTAGATTATTATTCTCAAAAAATGGGTGAATAATATAGCTTCAAATTTGATACAATATAATTCATAGTATTAAATTTTATGTAAAATTTGAGATTAAATTAAAATAATTTTATATTAAATTTAATGTTTTTTGCAATGTTGAAGATAATACATCAAAAATTATTAATCGGTTATAAAATGTTAACCCTACCTAACTAAAACGTAATAAAAAACAGAAAGTATAATAGGGAAGAAAACAATTAAGTGTTTTTTTTACTCAATTTACTATTATCATGTCGACATTAATTGATTCAACTAAATTTGTTGTAGTATCTCAATGATTTTTCTCATGGATAACTTCGGTACTATCACATCTGTGAAAGTCGAAAAGAAAATCCGACCCCTTAAAAGCCTACTCTTTCTTATTTAATAATAATAAAAAAATGCCAACTCTTGTAACAGTGGACTTCCTTTTCTATCATGGGTGATCCAAACATTAAATTTTTCAATTAATTAGGGTATTTTTTTTTTCTTAGATGACATTCATATATTCTTACACTAAAACATATTTGAACAAAATTACCTTTAATAAAAATAATCATTTAAATAATTTAAAAATATTTATGTTATATCACTAAAAATTAAATTAAATATTTTAAATCTATAACCATTAATTAATTATATAACTGAATGATTGATATTCTAAATCTACATGTTTTTTTAACAAAAAAACTAAGGTTTTTTTTTCTATTCTATTTAACGATAGAATATCATATAAAATTATAATATTATGCGTGTGATCTTAGGAGTATAACTATTATATTTATAGTTAATAATCTTATCTTTATTTATCACTTTAGCCTTAAATCTTTATATATTAAAGGTTTATACCTTATTAGATACATTAAGTCTTAAATTACTTAAACCTTAGCAGATACTTTTAAATAGACTTAGTCTTATATGACAGTCTATAATACATAATTATTTATATATATGTCCAACGTTGAATTAAAGGTCCAAGAATCTCCCACTTGAACTATATGTATAACCTTATAATTATGTATTAAAAAAATAACCTTATGAGCTCAACTTTGCTACCATTATCAAAATATATCGGTAACCAATCTGATCCATCAAGTATACCAACATAGAATCAAAGAGCTTTCGTTTCATTTTCGTAAATCGATCTATCAATGGTCATGTATACAGATACAACTGAATGATATTGATTATAATGTGGATATGTAGCATGAAAATGTCATACAATGTGATCTTAACATACCTATTTTTAACTGGTCTAACCTTGAACCTTAGTGAGTGTATACAGATACAACTTAATGATATTAATTATGATGTGGATATGTAGCATGAAAATTTCATACAATGGAATCTTAACATACTTATTTTTAACTGGTCTAAACTTGAACCTTAGTGAGATCAAACCATACCAAAATCAAAGTGTAAATAAACAAAAAAAAATTATTTATATAGAAAATAACCTTAGAATATCCCTAAATTAAAATAATTGAAATTATGTCTACATCAAAGAAACATTTAAAATTACAAATTCCCTATTAAAATTGAACATGTTCAAATGACATGACACTTATACGAGTAGTATGCTCATGAAATATTTTAAGTGGTAATCCCTTAGTAAACATATCTGCAATCATAAAATTTGTATTGATTTGTTCTATAAATACCTACACACTTTGAACTATTTCCTTAACAAGTATGAGCTTCATCTTTATATGCTTCCACTTTGTCGAGCTCTTATTGTTAGTAGAATATAGCAAAGTTAACTTATTGTCACAAAATAACTTAAGTAGTCTTTCAATACCATCTACTATGAGCAATACTATGATAGAATTTTATAATCGTATCTCGTGATTGGATGCCTCATAATATGCTATGAATTCTATACCTATGGTAGAAAATGATATAATAAGAGACTTTATGGCACTCCTTTAAGAGATAACACCGCCAACTAATAGGTAGGCATAGCCTGATGTAGATTTTATACTATATTGGCATCCAACAAAATGGAAGTCAATATACCCAATGATCTCAAGCTGATTTAACCTTTGATACGTGAGCATGTAGTCTTTTATTCTCTATAAGTACCTCAAAACTTGTTTGGATGTCTTTCAATGATCTATTTTTGGATTGCTTAAATATCTACCTAACATCCCAACAATGTATGCAACATCTGGATACGTACATACCTGAGCATATACCAAACTCCATACTATTAACGCATAAGAAATCTTGTGCATTTTCTTCTCTATAAAATCATTCTTAGGGCACTGATTAAGATTAAATTTGTCTTCTTTAATAATAGGGATATCACTTAATTTGCAATTATGCATATCATATCTCTTGATAACCTTTTTAAAATGTAGCTATTTTGTGATAATCCTAGAATACTCTAAGAGTGATGTCATAATATTTGTATTCTTAATACAAAAGAGGCATCACCAAGATCTTTCATCTCAAAATTCTTAACTAGAGATCTCTTGGTTTCATGTAATAAGCTTATATCGTTTCTAGTAATCAAAAATATCATTGACATATAAAACTAGAAAAATATATTTGCTCCCAAAATCGAACGAAATGATCGCTTGATGAAACTTGAAATACTATTATTGAGATTCTTACTTGAGCCCATATGTGAATTTCTTAAATTTGCAAACCACATTTTTAGGTCTCTCAACACATTTTTTTCCAGTTGCATCACATAGATCATCTCATCAATGTCACTATTGAGAAATATCATATTTACGTCCTTTTGCTAAGTTGGATCTTAACTTCAGCTTTATAATTTTTGAATGCATCTAATGATTGTGAATTTTCATAAATGAGAAATAAATAGTCATATCTAAAAAAAAATTCTATGAAAGTTATAAAATATTGTTGACCATTTCAAGCGACTGTATGGAATGACCCACAAATATATGTATGTATAAGTTCTAAGACTTCTATAGTCTTGTTGGTTTCAAATCTCCTTTTATTGGTTTGCTACCCCTTCATATAGTTAACATAAACATCAAAGTCTGTGAAATCTAATGGCTCTAAAATTTTGTTTGGCACAATTCATTCTATTTTTCGTTTGTAGATATGACCTAATCTTCTATGCTATAACGCAACCAAATTTTCATTGGTTAATTTTTTGTTTTATACATTGTGTACTTAATTACAACTTCCTTATCCGTTTTCATTTTCTTTCCCTTATTCTTATACTTGAAGTTGAGGCTATGTGAGCAATATTTATCTTATCTTGCTTTAGCCTTTCCTTTTCTTGAACCAATGTGAGATGAGCTCATTTAGAGACTAAGTCTCTTTTTGACATTTGTAACTTACCTTAAACTAGCTAAATTGTGTCGAAAGAAATATCAAAACTAGATGCACTAGTAATTCCTCAAAGAGTTATAGTTTAAGTGCTTTCAACTTGAAATTAAGATTAGATATCTTCATGATGTACTTTCTAATATTTCCTTTGTTTTTATAACTCATTGAAATTAGACTTGTCATGAGCATGCCTATTTTAACCTTTTCGTTCATGATAAATTTCTTTTCAATGTTCGTAAATAAATTCTTAATAGTAGTTATCTTTTTTTCCAGACATTGTGCCTCTGAATGTTTCTAAAATGACCTTCTTCATAATCATCATACACATGCGACTTGATCTCTCTCACCTTTTGTTTTCATTCTTTTTATCATAAATACTCTTATATATAAAAGGTGCATGAGAATCCACTCTTTTGTCATAAGATCTAGATCCATGACTCTGAGAATTATGAAGAGGTTCTCTTTTCATGACTTGAATTTAGTGTTATTTAACATAAGAATAGAGTTAATATTGGTAGTAATATTAATAGGATTGTTCATATTTGAATCTAGAAAACAATGAACAAAAAAAACAAGATCGAGTAACTTTTTAAACTAAAATAACAAATTCAAACACATACAACTCTCATTTCAAGATATCAGATACTTCATTAATATTTTATCTTTGGATAATAGATATTAACCTATAAGTGATATCTTTGTGTTATAATCAAATATTGACAAGAATATGTTGAATAATAAATCTTCCTTTTGGTCGAATTATTGTTCACAGGTACAAACTAAATAATCATCACGTGCTTATTATCATAAGTGTACATGTAATTATGTTAAATATTAACCTTTTTTGGGTTGATCAATATTTACAAAAATTACATGCATGTAAATTAATTTTCATGAGAGAGTTTATTTTAACAACATATCGTTTGAACTTATTCATCTTAAAATATATATAAATATACAAATATTTGAATTTAAACTTGTATAAATTGTTTGATCAAAGTCAACATTGATAACAACATCCAACTTAGATCAACATCTGTCAAATGGTAGTTAATATCAATCAATTCTTATTAATTCATAAAACATATATCTATATTATAATCTATTAACCAAAATGCATATCTTTAATTTCATGCAAATTTTCTTTAAGTTCATAATGTGAACTTTAAAAAAACTTATTTGTTTTTTTTAAAAATGAATTATTTTTGAGCTTTAATCTAAAATATTATGTAAGAATCATAAAATTCTAATTGCAACATAGAGGAAGCTTTAGTTGAAATACTAAAAAGAAACCATAGATGCAACAAAAAGAAGAAAAAAAATTATATTAGCAACTATCACTACTATTTTTTTAATTATATAATAATTAAAAATCTAATTATAATATAAAGAAAATTATAATTATAATACCAAAAGAAAAACCTAGTTATAAAAAAAATATCCTACTTGTAACAAAAAAAAACCTAATTGCAATATATTTTGTTTTGCGGCTGCTCAATTTTTATTGCCAGTATCAACAGCGATTCGAAGAAAGCCACTTTTTTTGAGATCAATCATAAGCATCATCACTGTTAGGAAACATAACACCTACACCTAGAAATCAAATTCCAAATTCTGTACGGTTTCTCTCTCTCTCAAATAATGAATAAAAAAAACTTTATCGAATTTCTGAATATGATACAAAATAACTTTATCTAAGTATCTTTAATGCCAAAAAATTTATATATCAAATTTAAAATCAAATAATTAGCATTATAAAATATTTTTAAATTTAAATCTATAATTTTAAAAAATAATAATAATTATTTTCAAATCTAATAATACTTTGAATCAAAATCATCTTATTTATTATCACAATTAAAAATAAATTTAATTCTTAAAAATTTAACATGAATAGAGTCTAATACTACTTTTAGAATAAAATAATATTTAGTGAAAAGTATCCCTTAAGAACAACTTAATAAATCCATAACCATTAATTAATTTTATGATCATGTGCTCGGTATTTTAGATTTATACATTTTTTTTTAGAAAACTCTTTAGTTTTCTTTTTGTTCTCTCCTTGACGATGATACATTAATCAATACTTGAATATTATAAGTGTAATATGTGGACCATAACCACTATATATATAATTAATAGTCTTATCTTTATTTTAATTCATCATTAAAATAAACAGTATTCTTAAGTGACGTTTGGTTCATAAAATAGAATTGGAATAAGAATGAGAATGAAAATAGGAATGAGAATGAAATGGAAAGAAAACAGTATTGTTTGGTTTAACCACTGGAATTAAAAAAGAAATCAATACTATAGTGTTTGGTTTACAACTGAATCTAATGAAAAAAAAACTGTATATTATCTTAATATTCCTATATATTTAGTAAAATTTAAATAATAAAATTTAATTATTATTTTTTCGTCAGAGAAAATATATTATTGAAATTATTATTTTTCTACATATGGTTTAGGGTTTTGAGGTTTGAGTTTGGGATTTTAAGATTTAGGATTTAGGGTATAGGGTATATATAGGATTTAAGGTTTAGGTTTAGGGCTTTAGGATTTAGTGTTTAAGGTTTAGGGCATATGGTTTAAGGTTATATTTGTGGGTTTAGGGTTAGTATTTAGGATTTAAGGCTTATGGTATATGATTTAAGGTTTAGGGTATAGGGTATAAGATTTAGGGTTTAAGGTTTATGATTATATTTATGGGTTTAGGGTTAGTATTTAGGATTTAAGGTTTAAAGTTTAGGGTTATATTTGTGGGTTAAGGGTTAAAATTATTATTTTTCTAAATAGGATTTAGGATTTAAAGTTTTGGGTTTTGAGATTTAGAGTTAAACTTATTATTTTTTTAAAAAGTTTAGGATATAGAGTATAGGGTTTAAGATTTAAGATTATATTTGAGGTTGAGGTAAAATTGACACAAAAAATTAAGACGAGAATAAAATCATGATTCCTAATGAGAATAGAATCATGATTCCTAATGAGAATAGAATCATGATTCCTAAGGAGAATATGAGACATTCTTATTCGTTCTCTTTTAGGAATTAATTTCATTTAATTAACACTTTTTAGCATAACAAAACATAAAATTGTAAGAAATCAATTCCAATTCCAATTCTATTCTTTTCTAATAAACCAAACATCACTTAAGTCTCTATACATTAAAAGTGTAGAACCCTATTAGATATAATAAATATTAAACTACTTAAATTTAATATATTAATATATTAATATATTAATTTTAAATGGATTTAAACTTAGTATAAAATACATAATTATTCAAGTATAAGTTTAATGTTGTATTAAAGATTCAACAAAATACACAAATATACCGATGGACTTCTAACCGCGCTTTTACAATAATTATAAGCAGCATATACTTTGCACTATATTAACTTATTAATTCTTGACACCTTCAATAATGCACCATGTAATGTTCTGTTCTCTTCTTTATGATTTTTATGAATGATACTAAATACGAGATTCCCAAACGACAATAACTTATCGGCAGATTTACAAAACGACACTCTAAACGAAGACTCTTGCGTCTTAGGTATTGTAAAACATCAGTCAAATCCTTGTAGCTTCCACCTAATGTATTGTTTGAGAAAATAAGTTTTATGAAAATCAATCCCTAATATTGTAATATTAAACAATCCTAAGCATAATAAAAATATCCAAAATATGCACCCAATATGGACACAATTCAAGCAAAACAACCAGGATTAACATGTATTTTGTATTTTATATGCTATATGTTATTTTTATTATTATAAATTTATTAATTTTTATTTTACTTAATTATAATACATATATAGGGGCAAAATAAAGACAATTATTTTAAGGAATGCTAAGTTGTTACGAAGTTAAAAGATCGTGATTAATCAAACTTTTTGTTATGAACTATTTAATAGTAAATAAATTATATTTTATATGAAAAATAAATATAAGATTGTTAGGTTCAAATCTAACATGATATTAGAGTTAGTTCTTTGGCCTCCCATCGACCATCGACCATCGTGCTATAAATCAAGACTCTAGTCGACATGGAGAGAATGATGTTAAGTCCTATATCGGTCAAGAACACTTCTTTCGTTGCATATATAAGCTTGATTAATCCTTCATTAGACTTAAGTCTAACATGGTATCAAAACTGATTCTCTAGCCCACTATCGACCCTTATGTCGTAAATTCAGACTCTAATCGATGTGGAGGAGAATGTTATTAGGTTCGAGTCTAACATGATATCAGAGTTGGTTTCTTGGCCCCTATCCACTCCCATATCGTAAATCTGGACCAATGTCAACCAGGATCTCTCTCGGTTCAATCAAATCTCAAATTCATAACTTAAGTTTTGAGATGTAGTTAGAATAAGTCTAACAAAAATGTTTTCTAAAATATAAAAGATAGATATTAATTATTTTATTTTTATTCACTTATATATAATAATAACAATTTAAAAATGTTAAAAGCTATATACTAATAACAAAAACTTATCAAGTAAGCCCACCCAATCACCCTAGTTCCACCGTTGTGTATATAAATATAACTCGGTTTCTTAGACACGTCGGTTGAATCTGGAAAAGAGGCTTAGTTGTAACACATGAATTTGAAACCCACGCTAGTCTAATTAGCTAACCATGGGCTATTATTATTATATGAGCCAATTGAAATGTCATGGTGACACTGAAGTCACCTAGAGGCCCAATTTAAATCATATTCCTTAGTGGCACGTGGAACAATCACATCCGACACGTCACACAGAAGCACTTAGAAATAGACGCGCGTCTAGTCCACCACTAAGAAAATCACGTGTACAAAAATTTGTATGTCAGAAAAAGTAAACAAATCTAGCAGTTGATCAACTTCAGTCATTTACTAACAGCCAAGAGTCCAATTAAATATAACACTGTTATATATTACATTTATATTAATTTTTTATTAAATATAATTATATAAAATTTTAAATTTATTTATTAATAATAAACTAAAATATTATTAAAATTTAACTTAAACTTCAAATATATAAAAAAAATCGAACTTATAAATATATCACAAATCATAATTTATAATACTAAAAATATTTTATACAATTTTATTATAAAAATAAAAAAATAAGCGTCCTTGTATCATATTACATAACTCTGTATTCAATCCCAAACAGGTTCTCCCAATAGAAAATTCCATTAACTCTAACGGTACAGAAATAGAAGTAAAGGATTTACATTTATTAATGCTTAACATTTAACTCTTTAATTCAATAAAAAAACAATAACTCTGTAATTATTAATAATCTTAAAGAATTAATTATTGTATTACACATGATGTTCATCATGGTATTACAGGGTTAAAGCTCTTACAGTCCGATAATGATTTTTGATCACCACCTTGACAGAAGAAAAAAATTCTTGGGCATCTAAACAAGCAATTATCTCCAAGAGTAACATTCACCGAACCCGATTTCATAATCATTAACGGACTTGGTATTGACCCGAACAAGTAATTTCCTCCTAATAATAGCCTCATGAACGGCGAAACTCCAGAACTTGGTATAGCTGCTTTAATGGCGTACTGGGTTGGAATCATACCTGTAAATTTATTGTTTTCTAATGATAAAGCAGAGAGCTTTGGCATTAAACCCATGAAATATGGTAAATACCCAGAGACCTCGTTGTTGCTAAGGTCTAAAGCTATGAGCTCACTTTGAGCAATTCCAAGAGAATTTGGTGATTGAATGGATGAAAATTGGTTGAATGAGAGTGTGAGTTGTTGCAGAGATGGATGTTCGAATAAAACAGAGGAGAGTGAACCACTGAGAAGATTTTGACTCAGATCCATTACCTGTAAAAATCCCAAATTTTTCACACTTTCTGGGACTCTTCCAACCAATTTGTTATTTCTCAACGAAATTTCAACAAGAGAAATTGGTAATGTTAGTGGAAATTTTCCAGAGAATCCATTGTTACTAGCGTCCAAAAAGCAAAGGTTTTTGAGAGAACCCAAATCGGGAAACTCGCCCGTAAGATTATTGGACTGAAGTTCGAGTCTTTTTAAGCTAACAAGACCACTAAAGCTCTCTGGAATCGTTCCCTGTAATTTGTTGTTGTCGAGATACAGTTCCTCGATATTAGTGAGAGATCCAATCGAGGTAGGTATTTCTCCGGTGAATGAGTTCCCCGATAAACCGAGCCGAGTCAGTCGAGTCAACTTAGAGAGCGAGTTGGGTAAAGAACCAGAGAATAAGTTACCGGATATATCAAGAGTTTCGAGGTACGGTAGGTTCCAGGATATAGAAGAGAGAGAACCAGCATAACCGGCCTGGTCAAGACTGAGTTCAGTGATCCGACTCGTCCTTGAGTCGTCGACAAAATCGCATCTAAACCCACACGTGAATTGTTCGCCGAAAAGTTGGTCACAGGGGTCAAGTTTGAAGTCCCAAGAGCTCACACAAGACCCTGTACTCACTGAGCCAGGGTCTAACGAGTTCTTAAACTGCTTCAAAACCTCAATATCTTTCCAGTGTGTCCTTGATTCACCTCTATGAATCAAGCCTGTGAGTGTAAGTATCAGGAATAAAGGGAGTACTGAGAAATTGAAACATCCCATTTTTCTTATCACTGTTTTTTCAAATGAGAGATTGGAAATTAGAAATAGAAATCAGGGCCGTTGGTTTAGGGAAAGATTGGCTGTTTCTTTTGGTTTCAGAGCTGCCGCTGCTTCTTCTTTTTTTTCCTTTCTTTTACTTTCTTTCTTTGGTAGTTTCACGGGTACATGTCGGAGCTTTCTGTAATAAAAAATTTAGTTGTAGTGTTTTGGAAATTGAAGAATGAGAGAGCTCAATTTCTATTTGTATGCTAGTGTTTGTCTTAATGCCGACACCACTGCTAATTATATAGTTATATGCATTGGCCCACTTAATTAAATTGTCTTGTTTCCCTCCTTTTTTTTAATCTTACCCATGAAATTTTTTAAGGATTAGGAAAAGGTTAATGGTAGACTTAAATCAAAATAATAAGAATAACAATATATTTTTATAATATAAATTATTAATGTTATAAAAATAATTTATGAATAATAATTTTATTAAAAATAATAATATTTATGTGTAATTAATACTAAGATAAAATAAATATTTTATTATGATAATAATAAAAAATTATTGTAATAATATTATTATTATTTTTTACTAATAATTCTTTTTAAAAAGCAGAATATCCCTATGAAAACAGTAAAGTTTTTTTTTTCTATTATTAGTAGCATAAATTAAAAATAATAACTTGAAATAAACCAATAATAAAAACCAATATATACTATATAATTTAATTCACTCGAGTTCGTTTTGTAATTTGACCTTTTTTTTTCTTTAAAAATATACTTTCTATCACTTTTAATATTTTAATTTATTAAAAAAAATCATAATTTTTCATAAAAATTACTTTTCAAATTTAACCATTTCAATTTTTTTAATTGAATTTTGTATACACAACTTGAATCTGTTACCTTCATTTCGTCACAATACTTCTTATGCAATTTAAGTTACAATGCCATTAACTTTACAATTTCAATTCAAATTTAAAATTTAAAGATAATAAACTATTAATTTTTAAAAGAAACTAAATATTTAAAAAATAAAATTTTAACCCATTAATTCCAATTATTATACTACAATTTAATCTAGTTTTTAAATTTAAATTAAATATATTATATATAAAAAATACGTAGACTAAAAAATTACAAAAAAAAAAATTATTAAGGGATCAAAATTTAAATATGATAAAATCAATGAACCAAAAGTATACTTCATCCAACAAAAACTGGTAAAAAAATTTATTTTATTGTTACATTAATTCTTAAATAAATATAAAGTTAACTAATTAATTAATAAGTAAACTTTAAATATGATTTTTAATTATTTTTAAGTTTAAAAAAAATAAAAAAGTACATATAATAATAAAATTGAGTTTAATTTAATTTTAAAATTCATTATCAAACAGAACTTAATTTAAAAAATAAAATTAATTACAAAACAGATATTAAATAATTCTATAATGTTTTTTTCACATAATTTCTTAATTTTAGAAACAATCAATAACAACACTTATATAACAAATTAATATATACATAAAAAAATTTAAATATATTATAATTATATCGTAATTATAATTTATATGATAATTTATTACGATTATAATTATTAATAATATTATACTATATTATGATACATAAACTCACATATATATATATATATTATAAATTTATTTCATATCTTAATTAAGATGATAGAATGTAGTTATCATAGAAATTACATAAATTTAACTTCAAATATATAGCAACTTGTAACAATAAGTATTATCATCGTATTTGTTATTTGATTTTTCGTCGTCATCTCCACGTCAATTTACTTTGGAGATGCCTTTTAGATTTGTAAACAGAGTTTTATCTTTAACTGTGCATTGCGTCAGAAGCAAATTTTTAGAGTACTTACATTACAACCACTTTACGCTTCTTTACTTAAAGATGATCATAGCATGCCAAACTTACAGAAAGCCATTTCTCTCTTGAAGATGCTTAACGTCCTTTATATACTTAATACTGATATGTATAAAGCCATTTCTCTCTTGAAGATGTTTAATATTCTTTATTTACTTAAACTGATATGTACATTTGTATATTTATCTTTTTTTTTTCTCTTTCTCTCTCTATATATAGAGATATTATTATTTTTATATTTTAAATGCCCCAGTCATTACTATATTCCAAAACACCATATTTCTATTTAGTAGGTGAGGAGTTTTTTTTTCTTTCATTATTCTCTACTTGTAATCTTTAAAATAACAAATAAGATGCTTAGAAATAACCGAATCTTTTTATAGTAAAGATACTCATTTTGCAAGTTGGTTATTAATGATAATTCTTATATAGAATGAACTAATGACATATACAATATTACAATTCTTGATGTAAATGGTATATAATTGGTTCTCATCCTTCAAAAACTATGAGTGAAATAGTAATATCCGTAAGCAAATTAGTAAAACTTTGTCACACATTAATTTTTTACATTACTTAAAAGATGTATAAATAATAAAGAATTGGTTATTGAGATTGGACCCCAAAGGGTATCCATTTTTGTGGAAGGGTAGAGAACCTAGGAAAATATGATACCATACACGCGTCGCCGTTCGTCCGTCGGTTCGACCGACCATGCCGAACCGAACCGAGTGCGTGTATGAAGTGATATGACATTTTAATTTTTTTTTGAATTTTTTATATATATATATATACTTTTCTACTTAGAAAATGATCGTTGCTCTTCTTTATTCAGAAAATGACTGTTACTCGTCTTTACTCAGAAAATGATCGTTACTCGTCTTTACTCAAAAAATTATTGTTACTTTTTCATTACTCAGAATGACTGTTACGCTCTCCATCCCCAAATATTACCGTTATTATCATAATGACTATACGGTTTCTGAAATTGAATAAATAGAGGATCTCAGCTCTCAGTTTCAATACAACAATCTGCAAACTTATCTCACTAAGAAAAAAAATTCTCTCACCAATTCTAAATTATTTTTTAGTTTTTCGAACAATAAAAATTTTCAAGTGTAGTATTCCGGTCTTCATCAGTGCAGTGAAGTTCCAAGACAGAAAAAACAAAAATTTTGGGTTGTTTTATCCTGGGGACGACGGGACTGTGTTTGCTTGCACAGATTTTGGCAGAGCCGCGAAACGTTTTAAAGAGAGCGACTTAGTCCGCAACTCAACTCAAACAGTTTATTTCAGATTATCAGTAATATTATTCCAACGCTATTTTAACATACTTATTTCAACACATCTCATGACTATGAGAACGAATCAAATCACATAGTTCAATTTCTCAATCTTATATACATATATTCACGAAGATCTTTTTGTTTAAGTCTAAGAGGTTTGGCTTGATATAGTTTTTTTTTGTTTCACTATAACTCTCATTTTAATTTTTTTGAGGTTGTGGTGTTTTAGTCCATTTGTTTAAAAAATGTGTTTTTAAGTTCTTTTGTTAGAAAAAAGTGATAGATAAAGATAAAATTAATTTTTCTATTATATATATATAATAGCACATGTGATACATATATATTTTTATTTTTAATAAACATATATTTAATGAAGTAATTTTTAATTAAAAATTAGTCAAAAAATTTAACAAATCTTTTAATGAAACTTAAATTAAATTCTTATTATCTAATGTGTGACTTTGGATATTAGATAATGAAAATTTTGTTTAATATTGAAAGAAATTTTTTTCTTAAAAGTTTAAGTAATTTTTTTAACTAAATATTAATTTTTTACATATTTCTATCAAAAAATAATACATACTATTCCATTATATTTAATTAAGCAAAATTTCAATGTAATTACACCACAACCATTTTAGGCTTGTTTGCTTAAAAGATGATAATAACATGCCATAATTACTCAAAAGCCATTTCTCTCTTGAAGATGTTTAACCTCCTTTATTTACTTAGTGCTGAAATTTATTATCTAAAGCTTACTACCAAACAAACCCCACGATCGCACAATCATGATTCATATTTGAGTAGAAATGAAATAAAATAAGAAGAGGTTGGCAAAAGAATCAAATGCGACCAGATCTAGAAGCCATTCTCTAAAGATGCAGTTGTTACAAAGGAAATCCCAAGTTTGGTGTAATTAACACCTGTATAATGCTCTTTCTTTATAAATCTAACCAACTTTGAATTTTAGCAAAGACTTTATAAAAGGCTACTCATTTGATCTACAGTTCAGATTTCCTTATGTTATTTTCACAACTTTCAAGTTTCAACCACCCTTCAAGGCACTGTCATAGCCGGTAAATTTCTTTTTCTTTTTACGTTTTTTTAAATGAGATTAGATCGTGAATGTTTTAATTTACAAATATTAAATGTAGAATTTATAAATTAAAAACAACTATTCATAATTAAACAACATAATATTCATTTCAACGTTTTGAATTTCTACATTTCAAGTGTAATTTATGAGTTGAGTTAAAAATAATAATAATAATAATAATAATAATAATAATAATACAAACATAAATTTATTTAAAACACAACTATAATTATAGTCCATATTTTTAATACAATATAAATGAATTGTATTATTTATTCATAATTGTATGTCTTATAGAGACTCTTAATATATATTCAATAGATTTATTATTTTTTATATAATGAAAAATATTATTAGATGAAATAATGGATCGGTAAAAAAATGTATTTGATAATTAAAATATTTTGTGAATAAAAATAATTTAGAAACAAAATAGGGTATATGTTAAAAAAACAATCAATGTTGACTAAAATCACATTTGGTTATTTAAATTTTCTTAAGACACTTTGGTTTAAATTGTAAATTATTTTTTATTTTTAGAATAAAAATAATTAATTTAATTATATGACATAATATTTTTATACGTAATTTCATCTTTAACTTCCTTAAGAAAAAAATATATATTCATTTTTCTATAACATAAATGAACATATGTTTTAATGTTATACAAAAATAAACATATATTTTTTTTACTTAGTGAATTAAAAAATAAAATTATTTTGAATAATTGAATTATTTATGCACTAGAAAAAATAATAATTTAAGAATATTATAACCATTATATTTTACAAATTTAAGAAAAATAAATTGTAATTATATATCAAAAAAATTAATTTTGTTGTAAAATAAATGTAATGACTTCTTAATCTTTAAATATTACAAAAATAAGTTGTATTGTTTTTTTATATGTTAATAAATTATCCTTAAATTTTATTGAAAAAAAAGACTTATCTTATAATAATAATAATAATAAAAGAGTTTACACTTATAGATAAAAATCATAATCCCCAAAATAACATGTCACATTTCTATGGGTGAAGTTTACTATAAGAAAATCATAATCCTCAAGATAACATGTCACATTTTTATCGGGGAAGTTTACCAAGTACAAATATATTTTCACATATAAATTAATTCAATTATCTATGTATTAAACATAACATTTTAACATTTTTCAAAATTTTATACTTTAATTAAAATTAATTATTTTTAATATAATAATTTACAAAGATAATGAATTAATTAAAAATTAAAAATTAAAATTTTAAAATACTTCAGATGTAAAATTATTAAATCATCATTTCTTATTTTTTTTATAAAATCAAGAATCATATTACCTCCTTCATGTGTTGTTTATTTAAAAAAAACCCCCTCATTGATGATGAAAATCTGAAAAAGATACTCCTCCATAATTTTCACTATAAAAAGCAAAATAAGGGAATAATAAAGAAAGAGTAAATATTAACAACCTTCTTAAAAATATGGTTAATTATTATTTTCTATCAATTGCGTATCCAAAGTTTTCAAAACTAAATAAAAAAATCAATTAATGTCGTCAATATTATATTTTAAGTATCATAACACAACAATAATATTATTTTTCTTTTAGTACTATTATTTTAAAAAAACATTAATAATTAACAAAACCTTAAAAGGTTAGTTGATATTTACCCAGTAAGGAAATTTATGAAAGAGGAAGGTTGTGAAGTATTTTTTCTCTTTTTAACTTTGTTACTCCACCTACATCGTTAAGTATTAATTAAAAGAGAGATTCTTTAATGGGAATATTTACGTTTTTAAGGGATAGTAGTTGGTACAAGGTGCTAATCTTTTACATTACTACTTCTTTTACACATGATTCAGGATGAATTAAGGCACAAAAGGGTGTACAAATACAAATCAGCACTGTACATTCTATAATCTACGTTTGCCAATAAAAGCTACTAATTCAGTTAAATTTTACAATAAGTTTGCTTTATGATGATCAAACTAGAGGATAGAGCATTTAGATACATTGACTACCTAAATATATATATATATAGCACTGCTATCAAACTAAATTTAAACATATATCCCGAAACTTTTACAACGTACAATTTAATCTTAAATTTTTAAAACTTCGTATATATGTCCTTAAATTTTTAAATCCAACAATTTACTCACCAAAGTTTTAAAATTTCACACATGTCTTAACTTAACTACCAAAAATCAAATTTGTGAATCAAAAATTTAAGATCTATGTATAAAATTTTAAAAATTATGAAAATAAATCGTAAGATTTTAAGATTTAAATGTGAAAGTTTAAAAAATTTAAAAACCAAAACGTACGTTTTAAAAGTTTAAGAATCAATGATGCATTTTGACCTAAAAAAGAAAATACTAGAATCAACAATGTCATCTTTCTTTTTGTAATTTAGGGATTTTTGTCAGGTGCCCATTTAAATTTTCTATACTTCTCTTGGCTATTTTTGCTGATGTTTTCCAAATAACGTCTCACTGATTTCTGATTCATCTCAAACACAAACGAAAGGCCTCCAATCTGCAAGTTTTTCATCACGTACCATTCATCAATTATTTCATCATCAAGCCCAAGAAGAATGCATAATGTCTTGATTGAATAACAGGGATTAGGAAAGCAGGTATGATTGATAACTAAAATAAATAAAGAAATTACATAAAATAATGCTCCTGAAACTTATAATAAAAAAATAAAATTCTAATAATATTGAACGGGTCTAAATAATCATAGTTTAACTTAAACAGTATAAAATTAGAAGGTGATCAATGTGAAACGATAAACTGTACATTTTTTTTAATATTAAAAATATGAGTTGAGCATAAATAATATTATTTTTGTAGTCGTAAGTTTTACGAATATTTTTTTTTACTCCAAATATACTACAGGAATACAAGAAGAAACCACTTACCTCAATCAAACTACTTGGACCGAGGCTCATAAAATGTCCAGTTGTGACTTCTCTACCATTTAAAAATATTGAACGTCGACCAATATTCTTCATAAAGAAACTACCATCACCTTCCATCTTAATAAGAGCCTGGCAAAAAGGTGAACGCTTATCATACAATTGAAATTTACATGCACTAAGAGAGAAACTTTCTTATAAGGTACCGAAAAAACTAGAACAAGAAACAGACTCAGTTCATTTTAATTTAGGATATTACCAGGAGGCCAAGATTTACTATTTTGGTTACTTCAGAAAGAAACGTTCCATGCGAAAATCAACTGATATAAGTTCTGTAGCATAGCATCTAAATGTTTCTGCTATATACACCAATATTTTGTTTCTCTCCGTTTATTTTGAACATCTCAGTCTCCAAAGTCTAGATGGTAAAAAGTAGACACCCGAAGGAGTGAGCTTCCTTAGTAAACCATATATATATAAACGGAATAGTACCTATATACTAAAGGTTAAATTGGAGGGTCAAGTAGGCAATCAGAAAGTAGCATCAGAAAAGAAGTCTTCGTTTCTATCATGTAATATGAGAGAGCCTACCTGCCGTCTAGATATATTGTTAGCACGTCCTTCCTTTCCCAAGTCGATGTCAACTTCATCCTCTTCTGTTGCTCGACCAAGTATAACCTATAACAAAGTGAAACAAAAGTAAGAGTACACTCGATTAAAAAATAAAAAATAAAAAAGTTAGGCACTGCAACATCCTCTACCAACCTGGCAAACAGAGAATAACATTCATCACATTATATTGAATACATAAAGGTACGAATATCACATTGATGGATCACTAAAGAATTTCATGTGAATCATAATCTAATCCTAATTTTCCGTAGAAAGAATGGGGGACTTGAAAGATGTACCTCCGTTTTCGTGATATATTGCTTTAGACGACGGCCATACAATACACCCAATGCTCCATGAGATGCAATGGCTCTTTGCATAGAAGACCGTGCACACTGTTCCAATCTTATGATTTTCCTTTTAGTACCCTCATGTCGATACATTGTGACTGCAAGGTGAGGAATGAAACCAGATGAAATTCGTAGTAAAGAATACCATCATTTCATCCTTTTCATGAGAGAATTAACTCTTGGCTGACTTTAGCTATTTGGTTTTTCTTTGAAAAATCAAGTAATGCAAGTGAACGATAGAACCGTAGAAAAAAATTTAAATTTATAAAGAGAGTAATTATAACTGATTGTCATTCTTGGCAATCACATAGTTAATGGCTATATTACTTGGACTTTTCATATTTCATGAAGTACCCATGTCTAAACAATATGACATGGACATGGGGGTGGTTACTCGGACACTCCAATTTGGTATAAATTTAACAAAAATAAAATTAGAACAATTGGATGTCTAACACTCAAATATGTATCCAAATTTTAAGATTCTCGGTGTCATAAAAGAGTCCTACTAACATAGTTAAGGGTTACTAAAAAATTAACTTTCTATATGCTCAAATCAAATATAATGCAGAATAAACTAGATGTCGAAGGCACCATATGTCAATGTGAGGACTTACCTTCTTTATTGATATATAAATCCTCATTGCTTGGAGATAAATCCATGTCAAGTATCTGTAATAAAAATATTAAAAAGCTATTAAATAGAAAAAATTAAAAACGAACATAAATCTAGAATGATAACTTATTCACTTTGTTTAGCAAAAAAGGGAAGGACAAAATTTATATTCAATTAAAGAATTGTAATGCTTACCATCATTTCAATATCAGAATAGCACGGAATTTCATCATCACTATCACCAAGTCCTTCAGGTTCTTCCTCGTCTTGAGCTGACAGGTTTAATTCTGATTCCAGAACGGGCAAACTAGTGGAAACTTGCTCTATGGATAAAGGAGCTTGTTCCCTTACTTTCTTTTGAGCATTTATTCCCTGAATACACCAAGCAATTTTAGCAGAAAAGTTCAACATAGCATATGCATGGACCAGATCTATTTAAGAAAATATGGCATCAAGAATCAGTAAATAACTCCAAACATTCATAACCTCTTCTTTTAGTGCTTCGATTGCAGAAAACCTAGAAGTTGCATGCAATAATCTGCATTGACTTGGATCAGAAGGAACATTGCTCGCCTGTTTGGAGACCGAAGGTAGAGCACTACCATCTGAGAGCTCAGCCTGTTTGGTCACTGCACAAGAAACAATAGCACAATTTGAATTGGGTTTCTGAATTTTATCACGTGCTCCCAGCTGAGAAGCCATAAAAGACTTTGCAGGAGTCTCTTCTTTCTTCAAGATTATAGCCACATGTTCGCTATTATTTTTGTTCATAGAGGTTGAAGCTGAATAATTCACTTCAGTAAACCTTGGCTGTACTGCAGGATAAGCCCATGCAGGAGGATGTATATCATCATTGTATGGGACTTCAAGATCCTCACTATTTAATACACAATTCATCAGCCCGTAATGAATTTCATGAGAATGAGGACTTTCTACTGATTTAACTGATGAAACATTTACTTCAGAATGAGAATCACAGAGTTGATCAGCATGGCCAGAGTGAAACACTTCAGTTATGGATTCCAACTCTGTAGTGCACACATTATTGGAGTCAACATTCCCTGTGCTTGGCTCCAATATTTGAGGCTCAGAATCCTTTGCCCCATCATCTTCATTTACATCTTTGGGAGAATTCAATAAAAGTGAACTAACACTATCACAAGCAGCCTTGTCCACCATGTCCTTCCCATCCACATCCAAGAGGAGAAATTCAGGTTCATTAGTAAGGTTCAGGAGCACATCTGAAATATCAGAAAAGTCACTTCCAGTAATAGTTCTTGAAACTGAACTCTTCACCTCACCAGGCACTTGTTTGTCCTCAGAGACTAAATCTGAATGGCAAACATCATGTCCACCTGAACTTATATTCTTGCTATCTACATCATCAGGATGCTCCTCAGCATCCTCAACTTTAACCTCCAGGACAACATTAATCGGCATTTCAGGTGCTGCAACATCCTCAATTGTTTTCCAGAGAGGCACATCCGTTGTTACATGCAAAGCACCAACTCCCTCATGATCCGAGCAATCCTGGCAGTCATCTCCCAATATATGTAAATTTTTATCTGCATCACTGGTCCTAAAACTAAGCTGATTATTATCTTTCACTGATCCTTGGACCAAAGCCTTCGAAGAACCATCTTCTGGTACAAAATTATCGCAAATAGCACCAGCATGATCTACAATATTTACAGCTCTTTTGGGATCCTCAAAATAATTTTCAACACGATCTGCAACCATATAATTTGAATCTAAAGGCTCAGTACCTACCCCTAATTGCTCTTGGCAATCACCCCCATCAACATCACAATCATTTTTCACATTTGGAGCCTCTAGAAAACACAAATCAAAAGAGTTAAAGGTGCACATTCTCTTCCGACTTGCATAATACTGCTTACGGATGCTTTCAACTTTCCGTTTTGATGAGCCACAACCAATTTCTCTAGAAAGACCAAATCTATTAGTCTTAGATGAGAAATTCGGATTAGAAAGCTCAAACTCTACCATGCGAGTGGAAGCTTCAGCTGAAATATCATCGTCGTAAAGGAGACATTGCCACCGTTCTCGCAATTCTCCAATCGAAAACTTGCGAGAGAATCGCACCGCACCTTTGGCAAGTGCTTCCAGAGAAGCACCTGCCTGTGAATACCAAAATCACAAATCAGATCACTATATGCTTTCAAATTCAAGCAAAACACCAGAGCACGTGTTGCTAACAGAGAGTAAAAACTCTTTTAACTTTCTGATTTTTTTCCCCCACAATTTCAAATATACGGATCAAAAATTAAAAGAAAACCAACTCTAGAATATTTAGTTGTTAGGAGTACCACTTAAAGAAATTACAGCAGAATTGATAAGAAATAAAGTGAAAATGTGAGAAAATTGAGGAGTACCTCGATAGCGCTCTTCAGAAGGAGGTCATCCTCGGGATTCCATGGAGGTCTCGATTCAAGGGTTGCCATGTCTCCCAAATTATCTTCAAATACCGAACTTAAAACTGGAAATGATATTTAAGGAAACAAAAAGTTTGATCTAAGCCTTAAGTTTGAAAAATCTCCACGGATCTACATGGAATTGTGCTCCTGGTTGAGAATGATCAAATGGAGCTTTACTGTGAGAACACCGCCTCGAATTTCACTCGCGGGTAACCCTATCGGACTCGTTAATATCTTCGCACATGGATCGTGTCCTTCCCGTATTTTTTTAATACAGCACACTTATTAATTATTTATTTTAAAC
Organism: Hippophae tibetana; assembly: GCA_037013495.1. Classification (NCBI taxonomy): domain Eukaryota; kingdom Viridiplantae; phylum Streptophyta; class Magnoliopsida; order Rosales; family Elaeagnaceae; genus Hippophae; species Hippophae tibetana. The sequence goes on along the minus strand of CM072812.1, from coordinate 77,558,671 downwards.
TACAAATAATAAATTTAAAAGAACGTGAAATACAAAATATACCACAAAAATACTATAATAATGACTTGTTATTGTTGTGTTCACATATTGTGTTTGTGTACAACGTATTCTCCTACTCATTAACACAATATGTTATATTAGATTTCATTATTATATTTTGCTTTTTATTAAATATGACAATATTAAGATTGATTTGATACTCAATCAATAATTTAATCAATTAAAATCAAATTAGACACATCTAATTCGTTATAACTTAATTAGATAAATATCTTACTCATCACATTTCACACTAATTCATGAATCTAAATTAGACACATATCTAATTCGTCATCAATTCAATTATATTAAGTTTTTAATTAATCAAATTTCATAATAACTTTTCAAAACCAAATTTTACAATCGTTCAACTTAAGAGAATTGGACAATGTCCAAATGAAAACCAAAGCAATATATGCTTAATTTTACATTACACATTTAGACAATTGTCCAAACCAAATGTCCAATCAAATGTAAACAACAAGAAACATTAATATAATCATTCATTTTTGCAAGAACATGACCTTGATCCAACAATCAAAAACATTGGAGGAAAAAAAATTCATTCATAACAATCAATAGTCTCTATAAGAAAGGTGTTTAGATCCGGATCAATGTTTTGATAAGTTGAATCATACAAGCAATCGAACTTGTTCAACCAATATCTAAAATGTTGACATAATAACACAAGTGTAATATGCATCCTAAAACAGATGCAATAATGAAAAATCCTAACTAGATGATTTAGTAAAATATGAGTTAAAACAAAATCAACTAACAAATCTTAAAACAGAAGTTGAAGCATACGTTCAATAAAAATAGTTTTTTTATAGTTAAATAATCAAAATCAAATAATTATAATATTATACACAAAATTATTTGATCCAATAATTCAAAAGCAAAATAAAGAATAAGTTATATGAACATTTAATCAAAATATCATAAATTAATTAGAGTTATCAACAAATCAGATACAACCACAAATATTTGACAGATTAATTAAAGAAAAAAACCTAAAGAAATATGATCTTTTTTTTTGCAAAACAATTTAAAAAGAGAGTGCTTAAGATGAAAATATTGATGCTCTTATGGTTAATTATATAAAGATTATAAGTGTTGGTTATTTTCGCGGACAAAATATTTACATGGGGACTTGTTTTTATGCTCACTATCAAGTTTATCAAACAAAGTGAAAGAAACGTCAAAATTTTAGATAGTCGTAATTCAAGTATATATGTTATAACTAAAATACATAAGATTGCACTCATGCATTTAATAACACATATTCATAAATCTGGAATTATTTTTGCTACTAAAATATTTATGCTAAAATATAAAATAAGATATATACTAAATTATTAGATAAGATATAAGTTAAATTATAGGCTAAAAGATAGCATAAAATATACTTTAAAATAACTCTTTTTTAAATAGAAATCTTTCTGATTAATGAGTCTACTTTAAAAGAACTTTTCTTTAAATATGAGTCTTCTTAATTAGTTAGTGTTACTAATCCTATTTTTATATAAAAGATATTTATCAATTACATGAAAGCCTTCTTAATTATTGAGTATTACTAATCTTATTTGTAATAAAAAAATATTTATTAATTACATAGGATTAAGGGTTTTAATTTTTCCTATAAATAAAACTCATTGCTCATTATTTCAATGAACCACAGAAGAACATTATTCTATTCTTCTTAATTTCTCTATCTTGTTTTGCAAATATAAGATCATAATTCTTTAAACTTCTTTATTTAGTTAATCTATTAAATATTGATGGTTATGTTTGATTGATTAATAAGCCTAATTAGTTTATTATATTTTGATCATATGTTATTATAACTTCTTCTTTATTTTTTTCTTGAATTGTTAGATCAAATAATTTTATTTTTATATCATAATTATTTGATTTGACTATTAAAATTTAAAGAAACTATTTTTATTGAACTTGTGATTAATTTTTTTGATCTAGAATTTGTTAGTTGATTTGATTTAAGTGACATATGTTTTGAATCATCTAGTGATGATTATTCATTATTGAATTCTTTCTAGAACACACACGAACACTTATGTTTTTGTGATAACCATTTAGCAGTTAATTCAGGAACGTATCTGATTTGTGAGAAGCTTATTTGAACGTTAATATTGAAAATTGTGAAAATAGAGTAGGGGCTCGTAAGTAAGGTACATTGGAGCTGTATAGTTCTCTTGATAGTGAATAGTATATTCTTTATACAAGAAAGATAGAAGCCCTAATGATATGTTAAAGTCCAATTATAATTTTATCCATTAAACAATCCATAAAGTAGTAAATAATAGGGACAAAATGGTAATTAGAATGTTTGGTTTGAGTAAATAATAAGATTAAAGTTAAGACCCTAGTCGCTCGATCTATCTAAGCTGAGCTCGATTGATCAAGCCAAAAAAGTCAATTAATATAACCAATCCTTTATCGATCTAAGGTATTAAAAATAAATTTTGAGACAGGTAGATTGATTCTCAATCGTCTTATTGTCCTAGTACTCGATCGATTGAACATTGAACCTCGATTGATCTAATTTAATTAAAAATTAAATCAAGGGACTTTTAATCAAAAATGATCAATTTTTTCTTGATCTACTCATTACGATCGATCCAGACATGTTTTGATTGATCGAATAACCCAAGCGAAAAATGTTCCCATGTGTTTAATACAAAAATCTAATATGCATAAGAATAGAGATATACTTGAGATTCATTCGTTTGGAGCTCGATAGTTTCTTCTGCTTGAAAAATATTCTTGAAAGACTCATCTAGAAACTAAAATTACATTTAAATATTTTATTCACGAATATTATCAACACTCATAACCTTATAGAATCAATTACTCAAAATTTCGCATTAGCACTCATATATGTAGTGTTTGACAAAACTAATTCCCTTTTTTTACATCTCCACTCAAATTAAAGTCTACCCAAGTATGTGTTTACATTTCTTTCATATATTTTTTGTACAAATACCAACAACACATACCAACTTTAGAATAGTTTACAATTCATTTATCCTTTACCTATAACTTCGGTACCTAATAATTCTAAAAAATTATCAACTATTCCCAATTACCCAATACTTTAACTAACTCTTCTTCATCTTTTTCTAGTGTAGTACTCATTCCTACATCGTTAGCTACTCATATTTCTTCTCATTCAGTTACCACTATGCTAGCTAAATTGAGTTTCATCATACAAATTGAAATGCAAAGTTCTCTTGGTAGTGAAACCAATGTGATACCATGAATTTAAGTAGGAAAGAAGAGAAGAAAAGAAACTCAAGGAGACTAGAGAAATGAGCTGAAAATTCTTGCTTTCATTCATCAAAACATGGCTATATATGGCCTTATAAGGAAAAATAGTTACACCAAAAGAAAAAAAACGAAACGATATTATTTTAACTACCTTGCGCTGCTTGGCTAATAGAATGCTAACGGCTCAACGTGTGCACATCTAACGGCCTATGCAATCCCCCCTATTTGCATAGTTTTCTAGCCTAGCGATGTAGCATATCACTGTGTGCATTTGCCTACTACTCTAACCACTTCTACGCAGTGTGGTCACCTCGTACCGCACACCACCCAACTCTTGTGGTTGAACATATCACAATGTTGCACTTCATATTCCCTATCCTAAAATAACACATAATTCTATTTATCATGTATAATATCCTTTAATACACACTATATGATACCTCATTCTAATAAAGGAATTTTTAAGTTAAAATTGCATATAAATTTAGTACTATAAGAAAATAATTCAATGTATGAGGCATTGAAGATACAACAATAGGGACCAATAATGCAACCTGAGTTTGACTCCTTCATGACTTGTAGCACTTTGGGAGTTGATGCCTTCTTCTAAATATAATAAAGGAATCTGTAATAAGTAGATTTTAGAACTAAACTCAATTAAGATATGACATCATAAAAATACAAGTCTTTTGTAATGACAAAAGGATTTCAACAAATAAATGTATTAATTATATTGAGATTTTGATTTTATGAGTCAACGCAACAACAATAAGAACAATTATAACTTTAGCTTTAACTCAAAATTTTCCAATTTTGAAGCTGGATGCCTATAAAACGTTTTTTAGTAGAAACATTAAAGAAGAGATTTTTATAACACAACCTCAGAGATTTATCAGTACTCATTATTTTCACTATGTTTATAGATTGGAAAAATTATAATATATGTTTGTAAATATGCTCAGCGTGCTTAGTATATAAATCTCATTGGATGTTTGATATAACAAGGATTCAAAAGCTCAAGTTCTAATGCTTTTATAATGATATATTCATTGAATGAAGATCTGGTAATTTTTTTAAATTATGGTGACGATATATTAGTTACTGGAAACAATTTTAAATTAATCCAAGAATTTATAAGTAAACTCAATGTGGTTTTTTCTTTAAAAGACTTAAAGAGAGCCAAATTATCTTTTGGAGTTAAAGTTGAGATATTCTTAAGAATTTCACTTTGGTCAAACAAAATATCGTTAGAAAGCTTATGGATAAGGTTCAACCTAATGACTCTAAGGCCACTATAATACATATGGATTGTCTAAGTATAAAGGATAACTTCTATTAGATGTTACTCAATACATGATAATTGATGATGCTTAGCAATATTTTACTTTTACTAGGCCTACGTTAAGTTATTCATTTAACAAATTGGGTTAATTACTTCATCATTTTGCTCTTACACATTGGATTGTAGTTAGGAATGGGCGTGAGATGGATGAAACAGTTATTTTAATAACCATAGTTGTTATGCACCAGTTTCGAGTATATTTGAATAATAATTATTAGTTATATGCACAATTTTTCCCAAAGTTAACTATATTTCTTATTTTTTAACTTTTATTTAAAAAAAATTAAAATACTAACATAATAATTACTCTATTTTATTATTTAAAATATTGACATAATTTTTATTTTTTAATTATTTAGCGCATATTTTTAAATAAAATAAAAAATATAAATGTAACTATTTAAAGTGTTATGTATTTTAATATTAAAAATATTTTTAAATGATTATACGTATATAAAAAAATATTAAAAATAACTGTAATTTTATATATCCACAATTAAAATATTTGTCCCTAATTGTAGCCAAAAAGCATATGGTTAGATCTTAAAAGGAACTCAAACAAATAAATCATATAATAAACATCATAGAGAGAGAGGAGGAGGAGAAGAAGGAGAAGAATATACTCAGTCAACACTTAAAAAATCCATAATGAGATTATCAAAATAATTCTTAAATAGAATGGATAAATTTACATCCTCCATTTTAGTCTCCCTTGGGAAAGAGTTATGCTAAAATGCAAAGCAACCTTAATCAGAGTGGTAAGAAACTTGAGATTTCATCTTGAGATGTTAACTTATTAGGTGGAATAGCTCGAGTTTTTATTAACTCATGAATCATCACAGGGTTAAGCATTGTGGGTTTTTGTTTTTTACATATTTCCAACAATCTCCCTCTCGAGTGAAGTACCACATAGTTTAGCTCACTCTCAATCAAATATATTCATTATCTCAACACTTATCTAACCCTCAATTGAAGATATGCATTATCATTGCATTTTATACTATGTCTAATAACCCCTCAATTAAAGATACACCTTATCTCAGCACTTACATTATGATTCATCTCTTATCGAGCCCACATTGAGCCTTAGGTTCATGTAGATGAAGTCCACAGTGAGCATTGGGTTCATAAAAATGGATCATACATCAAACCTTGAGTTCACATAGATAGAGCCTAAGCAATTGAGAATTTCACATAGGTGCCCACAATGATTAAGTTAAGGGTTGATTTTGATACCAATTGTCAAGAATCAATTTTGAATATCCATAAACATTTAAAATATTATCAATCTTATTTAAAGAAAACTCGAGATCAAGCTCTAAATAAGTTGAAAAGAATAATGCAGGACATGATTAGAAAAATAAATAATTTTTATTACTAAGGTAAAATATATAGTAGGAGTATAATATTCTTAGTTTTGTTTCTTATGTCATACATAGAATTTTGTTTAAAGTATTTTTTATGTACTATTATAGTCCCACATAGAAACTTTATAAACTATCCTAGGGAGTTTTGAACTATATATAGACAAGTTCTTTGCTTATATGAAGCATCCTAGAAAAGAATTCACTTATAGATATTAAAGAAGTTCTTTTCTTTCTTTTTCTCTTATTCTTAATATTTTAGGAATAATTTTTTTCTTCCGTTTGAAAGTTGAAGTCCTTTTATTCATGAGATAGAAAAATATTTTTAGATTAGTCTTACTCTATAATTATTAGAGTGTTCGTTTAAAGATAGATGATACAACTAGACTAGTTTTATTCTAGATTTATTGAATATTTGTTTAGATAATATTCTCCTTGTGTTTGTTCTATAACACAAATATGAGGACCTCTTATCAAAGAGTGGATCTAACTAGTCTAAAATTTGCTCATATATTTCTTATTTTTTAAATGCTTTCATATTATTGGTGTACTTGAGCTTCCGTCCTGGGTTAGAACTTAAGTTCCTTATTAATGTTAACATGTTAAATAGAGTACTTCAAGTCCTTATTAATCTATAAATCATATAAGTTTAAATAATATGTAACTTTATTTGCATATCCCTACCAAGAGTATAAGGAGAGGGAAGATTTATAGCAATGGTCAATGGAGATGGACAATAAGTGAGAGAGACAATTAATTATCTATAAAAATGAAATGTGTTTAAGAAAGAACAAATTATTTATTGCTCATAATGATGTGTTATCTTAATATTTAAACTTAGTGTAATTTTTTCTTTGAAAATAATATAAAATAAGAGGTGGATAAAGAAAATAGTATTATTGATAAAAAAAAATATACTCAAAAAATAATTAATAACAACTCAAAAGAAAGAAAGAGTGAAAAGTGTAACCTTGTTTCAAGTTTCAACTAACTTTGAAAAGCATTGATTTTAAGTTATTTAAGATACTTGAGTTGGGTATGTACTAGCAGCTCAAACTTTCCAACAGCATCATTTTAAATACTTGTGAATTTTTTTACAATATTAACAGTTTTATGCACTCATTTGTTTTAGGTTGATATTATTAATATATCATGAAATGTTTATATTATTTTAAAAATATTTTTCTCATATAAAATAATATAAAAAATATATTATATATAAAGAATATAGTAAGTGATAGAGTGATAAATTAACTGTTTGAAATTGTCCTTCAAGCATAGTGTGATATCACTTGCAATAAGCAGTAACATTGTGACATTTAACGTGGTTGGCAAGACTTTTATGGCTTCGAAATAAATGCGGAGGATATGTAATAAGAAAAATCAAATGATTTAATATTATGCTATTGTTATATACAATCCAATTCATAAAACAACTATTAAGTCATTATATATATGATAAAATCACGAACTAATTCATAATACAAAAGACAGTTTATAAATTAAAAGATTGTTTAATTTTATATGTAATACTGTTATTATCTATTTAAAATTTAGGTTTCTTAACCCAAATTTAACTCATAATTCAAAATCTAATGTATAATAAAAATATATGTAAAATAAATCTATATATGATCATATGATCGTAGCAATGAAGACGACAAAACTAAGTAGGACTGAAAGAGCTATTTAATGCGGACCACGAAACTCAAACGGATAGTTGGTGGCAGCATTGATTACAAAACGATCTTTTTACATCTATGATTTATATAACAAAAAATTAAAGAAGAAAGTGAAATATGAGCTAGCTTCATCTAAAAGAAACACAGATCGATCAATATCATCATCACTATGGAAGAAAAGGGAGGAGAAATAGGAGAAAGCTTGGCTCAAGTTAGGGCTATCTTCAATACTCATAAAACTCGTACCATTGCTTGGAGGAAAAATCAACTCAGAGCTCTCATTAAGCTCATTCACGACAATGAAGATAAGATTTTCAAAGCACTTTTTGATGATCTTGGAAAGCACCGCATGGAAGCTTATAGGGACGAGGTATATTATATAGTGAACTATATTACCCTCATTTCTAATCGTTTTCGGTGACCAATATATTATTTTTACTTAGGGTCAGTCTTTTATTTTTATCTTTTCCTGCTTGTGTGATCATGTAAAAGCGCTTCTAACTGTAAAAAGCTTTAACTCATTAGAACCTAACATAAAAAAATTGTTAAGCTCTTACTACTGACTTGTAAAATCTTTTTTTTTTTTCAAAATTGTTTATGTTAGAAACCAATTGTTTATGTTAGAAACCAATTTTAACATAAACATAAATCAATAAATTTGTCATGAGCGATATCAGAACTTTGAAAGCACATTCATGTGGCTGACTTCTAAAATTGATCACATAATCAAATAAACCCTACTTTTAGAAGCTATAAACTCAGAAAGTAACAGACCCCTAATTTGAGATGTTGCCATCAAATATATTTAGCCATTTAAGATCAAGACTCACGAACTTTGGTTTAGCTTTTGTTTTTTTTTTAAATCTCATTTTGTTTATTATTTTAATATTTTAAAAGATAGAAATCAGTATTTTTCGAATTTTAAACGGTACATGAGATTACGAGGGTATAATATTTAACGTTTCATGACAATGAGTTTGGTTTTAGGTTGGTGTGGTGCTAAAAGCTGCTAACCATGCTTTGATCAATTTAGAGAAATGGATAGCCCCTAAGAAGGTACAATTTCTTTTTTTAATACTTTTTTATATCACAGTTACAATTTATATGATAATAATAGTTAGCTGAGTTTGATTTTGATTGTAATTTCTTATAAATAGATTTTTGTTTCTATTTTGGGTTTATAATAATAATGTGGTTGGGATTAGATTATTAGTGTTAAGTATCTTTATCCCATATCGGTCGGAAACAAGATAATAATACTCTTTATAAGTTTAAATAACTTTTAATTTAATGAGATTTTATTGGGTTTAAATTAAGCATGAGTTTCTACCATGATATCAGAGTTTTGTTACTGGTCTCTATGTGATTGGATCTTGTGCTCTACCACAGTCTCACCGTAACGTTTATACCCACTTCTGTTTATCGTGTCGAGTAAGTTATTAAGTATCATTGTTCTGCATCGGTCAAGAACAAAACATTAATGTTACTTATAAGTTTAGACAACCTTTAGTTCAACCAGTTTTTATTGGATTAAGTTAGTATTGTTTTCTAACTATTAGTAATTTTTATCAAATATTAAAATCTTTTACATTTTGGGCAGAGTTCATTACCGTTGCTTTTCTTCCCAGCAAAAGGAGAGGTGCTTTCTGAGCCATTAGGCGTCGTTCTCATATTTGCATCTTGGAACTTCCCCATTTGTGAGTTTCAATCCTTTAACTTTCTAGAAATTTCATTAATTTTTACTTTTAAACATGCTAAATGCATATATTTTTTATATTATATAAAAAACATATATAGAATGTTAAAAATAAAACTAAGTTATGCAATTTTAAACCTTAAGAAAATAATTTCAGAATGTGGTTGATTTGTATGCAGCTTTGGTATTGGATCCATTGATAGGAGCAATAGCAGCCGGGAACGCAGTAGTTATTAAACCTTCAGAACAAGCCCCATCATGCTCTTCGTTGTTAACAAATACTATTCCCTTGTATTTGGATAGTAAAGCCATTAAGGTCATTGCGGGTGATGCACAAATCTCCCAACAACTTTTGCAGCATAAATGGGACAAAATATTTTTTACTGGTATTATACAACTTACTATTTTAATCTTGTAATAACAATCACTATTTCTTCCTATTAGTTATGTTATCAAATAAGTAATTAATTTTGTTTAAAGTTGATTTAATGAGTTAAAAAATTAAAAAAATCAATTCTCTTAACTTATAAGCTTAAATGAGCTGTATTACTAAATTCATGAATACTTAGTAAATTTACATGAAAAATACATTTATCAAAAGATATATAATAGTTATATAACATTTTTTTTCAAACAAAATGATAAATATTTTTATTTTTCATAAATATAAATTAGTCAATCCATGCTTAACTCAATTTATTTCAAAATGAGTTTTTTTATATAAATAAGAAACATTAAAATCTTTTTTTATTAAATAAATAAAACATTATAGAGTAGGATTCAAATTTGAGTCATATTGATAGAAAGAGAGTATACTATTTGGATCACCAATTAATCCAAAAAAAATTGATATTTCTAAATATTGAATTTGAAAACACCAATTATAATATTCATTTAAAAGTGAGTTGAATTGAACTCAACTAACATAGAATTTAAATAAGTTAAGTTCGTATTATAATTAACCCTTTGGTTAGTTAAGTTGATAATCTAATTTCTTAATTAAAAATTTATACTATACTTATTAAATTTCTTTAAAAAAAAAAAACTCAAATTTCATGCAAATATATATTTTATAGGGAGTCCCCAAGTGGGTCGCATTGTTATGTCAGCAGCAGCAAAGCACTTGACACCTGTTACTTTGGAATTGGGAGGAAAGTGCCCTGCTATCTTAGACTCCCTCTCACTCCATTCTAACATAAAGGTTGGCTTTGGCTTTGGCTTTCTTTCTTTCTATAACAAGTTTATTGCACTTTTCATAATGAGCTAAAATATAGAAATAAATTCACTACTCTTTGTCTGCAGGTGGCTGTCAAAAGAATTGTGTCAGGGAAATGGGGATCTTGTAGCGGACAAGCTTGCATTGGAATAGATTATGTGCTCGTGGAAGACAAGTTTGCAACTACTTTGGTAACATCCCTTCAAATTAAAGCAAATTACTTAATATACTTAAATGAGTTTGCTGCAAATTCACAATAAGTAAGTTGGAATACTTGAATTTTGTATCATGCAACGTGCCTGTAACTGGGTTATATGTGTATCCGATAGTTCATATTATTACATTGTGAAGTTTAGACATCTAAATGTACATTGTGAATATGTTGCAAACTCATGCCTACATTATGAGTTTGTCCTAAAATTAACTTTTCCTTTAGGTAGTTGAAGTCCAATGGATAGGCTTTGATCATTTTTACTACATGTGACCTTTTTAATTTTTTTAGGTAGAAATGATGAAGACAACAATCAAGAGGTTTTATGGTGAAAACCCAAAGGCTCAGTCAAATACTGTAGCCAGAGTCGTAAATAAGCACCACTTTGAGAGACTGAAGAGTCTTCTCAAGGAGCAATGTGTTGAAGATACCATTGTGCATGGTGGCTTCCTTGATGAAGAAAACTTGTAAGTTCTCAAAAAAACATATTAATGGTCAAAAATAATTTGAAACACATTTCAAAGGTGATGAGGTAGAATGTTATTGATCATTAACATAATAACAGGCGTTACGTTTGTTCTGTTTCACCCAATCACATGTTTCTACGTTGCTTGAAATCGTCACGAAATTGCCATGAAAAGTATTCAAATTTCTTGCATTCGATTGTCTTATATATCTTCATGGGTGTTTCTTATGCAAATTATTCAGATTCATAGAGCCAACAATTTTGCTTAATCCTCCTGTTGATGCTCGGGTCATGACTGAAGAAATCTTTGGCCCACTCCTTCCCATAATCACTGTGAGCAGAAATTTAAGGACAAGGGTCCAACTTTTTACGCAATTTTTATACTCTCGTATCTCAGCTGTTGAGAATTATTTGGGAGCATACAGAATAGATTGTTTCTTTAAATCTTAATACTTGAGATAATAATGTATAAAAAATTATGTCAATTATTGTTACTTTCAAGAAAGAAAAACAGTATTATTTAACCTTTATATATCATTATGGTACAGGTTGGAAATATTCAAGAAAGCATTGAGTTTATAAACTCAAGGCCAAAACCTCTTGCCTTGTATGCCTTTACCAAAGATGAAACTTTCAAGAGACAAATTGTATCAGGAACATCCTCTGGAAGCGTGATTTTCAATGATGTCTTTATTCAAGTAATACACAAAGAAATGATACGTTACCTGACGTCGAGTACATTATGACAACGAAATACAACGAGTTACATGTAACTGGTTGTCGCGTGTCATATCGTATGTGACGTTGTTTAATATAAGTCTTAATTAATTTGAGTATATTTTTTTCATGGGTTTTGTATATATGTGCAGTTTCTTTGTGAAGAATTACCATTTGGAGGTGTTGGTGAGAGTGGTTATGGAAGGTACCATGGGAAATACTCGTTCGATACATTTAGTCATGAAAAGGCAGTGATGCAAGGGAGTTACTTCCCTGAAATTGAACCAAGGTATCCTCCATGGACAGACTTCAAGGATAAATTTTTGAGGATTGCTTATAGACTTGACTACTTTGGATTACTTCTCTTTCTTTTGGGCCTTAAAAGATCCGTTTAATTTAACTAGCAAATATTAACTGAACAACCCAGTACGTGTTATATTAATATTAGTTCATGTGTGTGTTCGTTTACATGTTGATGCGAGATACTTAATTTAAGCTGGTTTACGCGAAGATATGTATTGATTCTTGAAGACTATTTGTAATGAAGTACCTGCTTGTCTGTCCATGAACAATAAGACTTTTGTCACTTTGTGTTGTAAAAGATGAAGTTTATAAAAAATGATTGTTGAAAAATGTGAAGTTAATAAAAAATTTTAAAATCTGGTCTTATATTGATTTTTTACATTATTTAAAAAAGGTATAAATAGTGAAAAGTTGGTTATTGTGATTGGGTCCAATGGACACTAATTTTTGTGGAAGGGGAGATGACATAGGCAAATGTGACTCCGTTATTTTCTTTTATCAGAATATGGCTCCGTTTCTCGTCTTTACTCTGAAAATAGCCGTTATTGTTCATTACTCAGAATGGTTGTTACGCTCTTAATTTTCAGACATTATCGTTATTATTATAATTGCCACACAGTTTCTAAAACCTATAAAAGGAGGGTTTCAGCTCTCAGTTTCCAAAGAACTATCTCTGCAAACTCATCTCACTAGAAACAATTCTCTCTGCAATTCTAAGTTATTTTTCAGTTTTCCGAGCAACAAATTTTTCAGGTGTAGCATTTCGGTCTTCATCAGTGCAGTGAAGTTCCGAGAAAGAGAAAAAAGATTATGGGCTGTTTTATCCTAGGGACGACGGGGCTATGTTTGCTTGCACAAATTTGGGCAGAGCCGCGAAACGTCTTAAAGAAAGCAACCTAGTCCGCGACTCAACCCAAACAGTTCTTTTCAAGTTATCGGTAATATTGTTCTTACACTGTTATTACAAACTTGTTTCAATAATTTTAAGACGTATTCAATCTGCCATGTCTACTGAAATGCTAACTACTGATCTAAACAAACCATTTCGTTTTGAGGGACTATACTTTAAAAGATGGAGACAAAAAATGTTTTTTTTCTTAACCATGAAAAAAGTCGTTTATGCTCTTACTACTGAAAAACCAATACAGTCTACTCCTCCTACTGAAGATGCAACTAAGGATTTAGACACCTGGATGCAAAATGATTTTCTGTGCAAAAATTATATTCTTAATGGTTTAGTTGATGATTTGTATGATTATTATAACTTTGATAAGTCTGCTAAGGAAATTTGGGAAGCACTTCAAAAGAAGTACGACACTGAAGAAGCTGGAACTAAGAAGTATGCTGTCAGTAGATACATAAAGTTTCAAATGATTGACGAAAAATCAGTGGAAGCTCAATCATACGAACTACAAAAGATAGTTCACGAAATAACTTCTGAAGGTATGACTCTAGATGAACAATTTCAAGTAACTATTATTATAGATAAATTACCCCCTGCTTGGAAAGATTTTAAGAATACACTTAGACATAAAACTAAGGAATTTTCTTTAGAAAGTCTTATAACTCGTTTAAGAATAGAAGAAGAAGCCCAAAAACAAGACCAAAGAGATGAAATACTCATAGTCTCAAATAACAGTACCAATAAGAAACCATACTCTACAATTCTGAAACCTAAAGGTAGAAATATGAAAACTCAGAATCGTAATAACCAAAACCGCAACCACCAAAATAGAAATAGAAACTATCCTCCCCAGAATGGACCTCAACCCCCTTAAGGAATAACACATTCATGTGTTATAGTTGTAACAGACCTGGCCACTTGACTAGGAACTGCCGGAATAGGAATCGTCCTACCCCACAGGCGAACCTTACCGAAGATCAACTTATTGCTATGATATCTGAAGTCAATTTTGTTGGTGGATCCAAGGGGTAGTGGGTAAACACTGGTGCTTCTCGCCATGTTTGCTATGATCGAGACATGTTCAAATCCTATTCTGATTCTGAGGATAAGAAAGTGTTGTTGGGTGACTCCCACTCCACTAAAGTTGTTGGTACTGGTGAGGTGGTGTTGAAGTTTACCTCTGGAAAGACTATCATCTTGAAGGATGTCCTGCATACTCCAGAGATGAGAAAGAACTTAGTTTCAAGCTATCTTCTTAACAAAGCTGGGTTTACTCAAACTATAGGAGTTGATTTATATACTATAATTAAAAATAATATATTTGTTGGGAAAGGGTACGTCACTGATGGCATGTTTAAATTAAATGTTGAAATCAATAAAACCTCTTCTTCTGCTTATATGTTGAGTTCTTTTAATATTTGGCATGCTAGACTTTGTCATGTTAATAAACATATAATCAAGAACATGAGTACTTTAGAACTAATTCCTAAACTATCTTTGAATGATTTTGAAAAATGTGATTTTTGTAGTCAAGCTAAAATAACCAAAACTTCACATAAATCAGTAGTTAGAGAAACTGAACCTTTAGAATTAATTCATTCTGATATATGTGAACTTGATGGAAATTTAACAAGAAATGGAAAATACTATTTTATAACTTTTATAGATGATTGTTCAGATTACACTTATGTATATCTAATGAAAAATAAAAGTGAAGCGTTTGACATGTTTAAAATATTTATTACTAAGATTGAAAATCAACTTAACAGAAAAATAAAAAGGTTTCGAAGTGATAGAGGTACTGAATATGATTCTAATATATTCAATGATTTTTATAAAACTCATGGAATCATTCATGAAAAAACTGCACCTTATTCTTCTGAAATAAATGACAAAGCTGAAAGAAAAAATAAAACTTTTACTGAATCAGTTGTTGCAATTTTATTAAAATCTGGTGCTGCTTCCCATTGGTGAGGAGAAATTTTATTAACTATTTGCTATGTGCTAAATAGAGTGCCTAAATCTACAAATAAAATTTCACCATATGAAATTTTGAAAAATAAGAAACCTAATTTAACTTATTTTAAAACTTGGGGTTGTTTAGCCTATGTTAGGATCCCTGATCCTAAAAGAAATAAACTTGCTAGTAGAGCATATGAGTGTGTATTCATAGGATACACTGTGAATAGTAAAGCTTATAAATTCTATGACTTAAATGATCATGTAGTTATAGAATCAAATGATGCTGACTTCTATGAACATAGGTTTCCCTTTAAATTTAAAAATAGTGAGGGCTCGTCTTCTAGTAGTTTACCCATAACTAAAACTAGTGAACAAAATGAAGAATTAAACACTGAAATTAGAAGAAGTAAATGAGCTCGAACCCTTAAGGATTTTGGGTCTGATTTTTATGCTTATACCTTAGAGGAAGATCCTCAAACTATTAAAGAAGCATTATCTTCTTTAGATGCCAACTTATGAGAAGAAGCCATAAATGATTCAATGGACTCTCTTGAGTGTAATAAGACTTGGAATTTAGTTGACTTACCTCCTGGTTGCAAAACCATTGGTTGTAAATGGATACTGAAGAAGAAATTAAAACCCGATGGTACTATTGAAAAGTACAAAGCTCGTCTTGTAGTTAAAGGGTATAGGCAAAGGGAAAATGTAGATTTCTTTGATATCTTTTTACCAGTCACACGAATAACTTCTATACATGTACTTTTTTCTCTTGCTACTATCCATGATTTAGTAGTAAACCAAATGGATGTTAAAACTGCTCTTTTAAATGGTGATTTAGAAGAAGAAATTTATATGGATCAACTTGAAGGTTTTGTTATCCCAGGTTAAGAAAATAAAGTTTGTAAACTAGATAAATCTCTTTATGGTCTAAAACAAGCACTTAAGCAATGGTATGAAAAATATGATAATATAGTTATCTCACATGGATTCAAAATAAATGAAAGTGACAAATGCATTTATTATAAATTAGAAAATAATATTTGCACTATTATATGTTTATATGTGGATGACATGCTTATTTTTGGATAGAATATTTATGCTGTGAATAATGTGAAAACTTTGTTAAATGCTAATTTTGATATGAAAGATCTCAGAGAAGCAAGTGTAATCCTTGGTATAAAGATAACTAGGTTTGAAAAGGGAATTTCTCTAGATCAATCTCACTACATTGAAAAGATCTTAAAGAAATATAATTACTTTAACTGCAAACCTGCATGTACTCCTTATGATCCTAGTGTAAAGTTGTTTAAGAACACCGGAGATGGTGTTAGACAAACTGAGTATGCAAGCATCATTGGTAGCTTACGTTATACTACTGATTGCACTAGACCAGACATAACTTATGTTGTGGGACTACTATGTAGGTTTACTAGTAGACCTAGTGTAGAGCATTGGAATGCTATTGAAAGGGTTATGAGATACCTTAAGAGAACTATGAACCTTGGATTACATTATAAAAAGTTTCCTGCTGTTCTAGAAGGATACATCGATGCAAATTGGAACACTTTATCAGAAGACTCCAAAGCAACTAGTGGCTATATTTTTAACATAACTGGTGAAGTTGTTTCCTGGAAGTCTAAGAAGAAAATAATATTGGCTCAATCTACAATGGAGTCTGAAATGATATCACTAGCCACTGCTAGTGAAGAAGTAGGCTGGCTAAGAAGTCTGTTAGCTGAGATCCCTTTATAGGAAAGACCGATACCAACTATCTTGATCCACAACGATAGTACCGCGACTATTGCAAAGATTCAGAACCGTTACTACAACAGAAAGAGACGACAAATTCGTCGTAAGCATAGTACTGTTAGAGAATTTCTCTCTACGGGAGCTGTAAGAGTGGATCATGTACGTTCTGATGAAAATCTGGCAGATCTTTTGACGAAAGGATTACCGAGAGAAAAGGTTTTCAAAACCTCAAAAGGAATGAGATTAATGACCTTAGAATGAAGAGTCACTTGTGATGGTAACCCAACTTATAGACTGGAGATCCAAAGAAATAAGTTCAAAGGGTAATAACAAGTCATGAAATGATATGAGAGGTATCATGCTATTTTCAAATCCCATTCTATATTGTTAGAAGCATGAAGTCCTGAAGCGATAGAAAAGGATGAGTTAATTATTAAACTCTTAATGAGTTCTATACTCTATGTGGAGTGGAGTATATAGCTACAGGAGTACTCTTGATAGACTCACCTATGTGAATGTGGAAGTGTGGCCGTTTCCTATGGAAATTTCTTGGGCAAAATTTACTAGAGCATTCACTATACTAGGATACACGTGCATGGCTGTAAAGCACAGACTTTTTCGAACTACACCTTGGAAAGGTTGTGTGTGTTATGATTGTTAGAGATAGAGTTCAAAACTACGAGTTACTCTAGTATATTCTAAAGCATTAACACTATGCAAAGGTTCAAGTCGATAGACACCTTTTCGTTTATGCACAATCTTATAATTTTAATTAATCGGTTGCTCGATGAAAATTATTTTTATATAAAATTCAAGTGGGGGATTGATGGAAAAGATGAAGTTTATAAAAAATGATTGTTGGAAAATATGAAGTTAATAAAAAATTGTAAAGCCTTGTCCCACATTGCTTTTTTACATTATTTTAAAGAGGTATAAATAGTGAAAAGTTGGCTATTGGGATTAGGCCCCAAGGGGAACCCACTTTTGTGGAAGGGGAGAGGACCTAGGCAAATGTGATACCACACGCGCGCGCGCACCGCCGCCGTCCGTCCGACCGGCCGTGCCGAGTCGAGTCCGAGTGCGTGCGTGTGAGGTGAGGTGGTATTTTATTTTTTGAAATTTTTTTTTAAGGAAAACGTTTCCTCTTAGAAAAATGGTTGTTATATATATTTTTTTTCTCAGAAAAACAACCGTTATTTTCTTTTATCAGAATATGACTATTAAATAGCCGTTTCTCTTCTTTATTCAGAAAAATAGTCGTTGCTCGTATTTGCTCTCAAAAATGTCTGTTACTCGTCTTTACTTTGAAAATAGTCGTTACTGTTCATTACTTAGAATGACTGTTACGCTCTTAATTCCCAAACATTACGGTTATTATCATAATTGCCACACAGTTTCTAAAACCTATAAAAAGAGGACTTCAGCTCTCAGTTTCCAAAGAACTATCTCTTCAAACTCATCTCACTAGAAACAATTCTCTCTGCAATTCTAAGTTATTTTTCAGTTTTCCGAGCAACAAAATTTTCATGTGTAGCATTTCGGTCTTCATCAGTGCAGTGAAGTTCCGAGATAGAGAAAAAAGATTCTGGGCTGTTTTATCCTAGGGACGACGGGACTGTGTTTGCTTGCACAAATTTAGACAGAGCCGCAAAATGTCTTAAAGAGAGCGACCTAGTCCGCGACTCAACCCAAACAGTTCTTTTCAGGTTATCGGTAATATTGTTCGTACACTGTTATTACAAACTTGTTTCAACACTTTGCAAAGAAGAATATGCTATTATTATGTTATATTTAAAATAAAAAAGGAGCTATTTTGTTTTGAATATTAGCAGGACCAGCAGATTATGAGAGAATAACATGTAGTCGAGTTGTTTTCTCTTCTTGCTTGTGATGGGCAAGATCCTGTGTTCGTTTTTCACCATAAGTGTCATGGGATACCTGATTCGAACTAGTCAAACTTAATTCAGCCAAATTAGACACCCCAAGATATCACCATATATCTCTAAAATATTTAGGTGGCATCTCTCGCCACCTCTTTTGATATTAAAAAAAAAGGACTAGCAGGGTATGAATATATATTGACAATGATTATTTGATTGTGTCTGCGAAGTCATCAAAAGAAAATTAGCTAAATTTTGGGATTGCATTCCTAACAAGACAATAGGATAGAAATAAGACATGAACACAAACACTATTATAAGACAATCAAATTAAAACTTATCATTGATTATTTTATAAATTTATTATTCTTTTACTATTATGAATAATTCTTTCACGAACATGAGAACATAAAAACGGCAAAATACAAATCACTATTACAAAATTGGTTAATTACGACGTGTTTTTTGCATCGGCTTTAAGAAGAAACGACGTTGCCTGCCTCCCCAGCCGTCGAATTTGCTGCCCAAAAGCACCCTCTGTGCTGTTGTGCTGCGCGAAAACAATAGAAAGTGTAAGTTTTTTTTTTTCTTTCTATTTTCTATTACTTTCTTACTTGTCCAACATTATTTTTGTTCATTGTTATAAATCACTTGGTTATGGTTGAATATTAATTTTTTTAACACAAATTGTTGTATTCCTGAAGAAATTCCTATAGTATATTGTGATATATTTAACTTGCTAAATTCAATTTTATGGTAATTATATAATCTTGTAAATAATTCTTTAAATATCAATACTATGTATCCTTGCGTGTCGATACTTTTTCATACAGGTTTTGTAGCCTCTTTTCTAAAACATACTACATATGCATTTGTAGGTTGAAACATTTCCTAAAGGGTGAGTACTAATTAATGCACAAGAAACATAACTTCTATAACCAATATACCAAATGTAAAATCTCTCTTCAAAGCTTCTATCATCATTAAGAATGTAAATGAACAACATATTTTATGGGTTATACTTCAATTCTACAGCTAGTGAAGAAAGTATAATTTTTGGGACATTATTTATCAACTGGTACACTAGAACCCAATTTACAAATGCCTGCTTAGCAGTGGATAACCTAATAGGTTCCTTCAATCAATTTGAGGAAAGAACAAGGATAACCTACATAAGGATATATATATGTGTTTTTTATTTAAATATAAATATGTTTAAATTATTGAATTTGTAGTGTATTTTTAAGTAAAAAAACTTTAAAATGAAAAACAAAAAGAGACATAGATTCATAATATATATATAATGTGTCTACAATTTTATATAACATAATTAGTACTTTGCTTGACATGTTTTTTTTTATATTAAAGTTATGTCTATTTATTTTAGCCTAAGAGATATGAAGAGTGAATTTCTAAAACCATTATTAATAATAAGACAAATATATATTACATATATATATACTCTCTCCCTTGCGTTAAGTGCAACAATTTGAGATAATGATAATGAAATGTCCCATCGATCACGGAAGTCAATAATACTTGAAATTGATGTTGACTTTGTTGTACACGAAGAAATAAATGAAATGATCCATGCTGTGAAAGATAAGATTGTTGACAATCCTCATGTATTTAAGACAATGTTAGAAGATAGAGAAGCTTTTCTATCCAAATTGTACAAGAAATACTAAGTTGTTTGCATTGATAAAGATGTATAATGTCAAGAAAAAATACGGGATAATTAATATTAGATTTATTGAAATATTGAATGTAGTTATGGATTTGCTATCTAATGGTAATGAATTTCCTTCATCCATGTATGAAGTTAAGAAGACTTTAAATCATTTTGGTATGAAATATAAAAAGATTTATGCTTGTTCAAATGATTGCATTTTTTATAGAAAGGAATATGTGTATCTATCAAACTGTCTAATTTGTGATGAATCAAGGTGGAAGATAACTTCTCATGGGAATGTGAAGAAAGATGTGCCAGTAAAGGTTTTATGGTACTACCTAGGGGTGTCCATAAACCAGTCCAGACCGGACCAAACTGGAAAATCAGACTGAAAGGTTTTACAAATCAAACGGTACAATCCGGTTTGTATTTATTAAAATTATGTTTTAAACGGTCTGGTCCGGTTTGTATTAATTTTTAAACCGATCAAACTAGACCGGACCGGTTTAATAATATATTAAAAATTTTACATTATTTCTCATTAAAGGTGTCCAAAAACCGAACCAAACCGGAAACTAGATCGAACCAGACCGAACGATTTTATAAATCAAACGGTCTGATCTAGTTAATTATTTTTCCCAAAATCAAACCGGACCAGACCGGTGGATACCCCTAATACTACCTAGCAATTTCTCATTTTCAAAGGATGTATAAGAGTAAGAAGACAAAAAAATTTTGACATGGCATGTAGCAAAATAAGTCGAAATATGGTTTTGTGTCATCCTTGTGATTCCCCATCTTAGGAAGTAATTGATGACATGAGACCTAATTTTGCAAATGAACATAGGAATCTTCAACTTATTACTGATGAAATTAACCCACATAATTCCCTAAGCAGTATGTATAGTTATTGGCCAATTATTATGACCATCTACAATCTTACTCGGATTTGCATGAATTTTTTTTATATTAACATTGTTGATATCGGGTCTAAAACAACTTGGATTAGACATTGATGTATTCTTGGAGCCTTTTATAGATGACCTAAAGTCCTTATAGGATGAAGGAATCAAAGTGTGTGATACGAAATAAATGTTTTACATTAAGAGGAGTGCTTTTATGGAAAATTAATGATTTTCCAACATATGGTAATTTTTTAGGACTTGTAACTCATGGATATAAATCTTGTCCAATATATAGTGATGATACTTATGCAAATTATCTCCAACATGGAAAGAAGATGTGTTATACACAACATAAAAGATTCTTACCTGCTAGACACAAATTTAGATTTGAAAAGAAGGCTTTTGATGGATGTGAACTCCACTTTTTGGCTCTTCGAATCAAACAGAGATGAGAGATATTGCATGAAATTGAAGGAATGACATTTGAAATACATGGGAAGAAAAAGATTATTAAAAAAATAATTAATCGGACCCAAGTTAAAAATGTTTCTAAAGGTAAAGATATAGATCCTTCATGTTATACCAAAAGGGTAAGAGGAAAATAAAAGTACAAAAGTGGTAAAGGAGAAAATTTTGAAAGAAAATACTTTAATTGATAAAATAAGCAGTGATGAAGACATAAAATGTTGGAAGAAGAAATTTATTTTATAGGAGTTGTTTTATTGGAAGAGCATATATGTACGTCATTGTCTAGTTGTGATGTATATTGAAAAACATGTATGCCATAGCATGATTGGTACTTTGCTTGACATTCCTGGAAAAACTAAAGATGATCTTAAGATCAAACTAGATCTTGTGTATATAGGCATACATAAAGATCTGGAACCGATTGAGGAAAAAGAAAGGAAGTGTACATACCAACTTCTAGTATGTTATACATTATTGACTAGGGAGAAAGATGTATTATATTGTTATTTGGAAAGTGTGAAGGTTTTTGGTGATTACTTTTCTAATATAAGAAACTTTGTGTCTTTGACAGGCTGCAAACTTTATGGTCTTAAATTTCATAATTGTCATAGTTTGATGCTACATTTGTTGCATGTTGCAATTAGGTTGATTATACCAATACTTCTTAAGTCTGGTATAACTTTTTTATATATTTTCTTCAATTTGATATGCAAAAAACCAATTTCTATTGATGATCTGGATGCAATCCAAAAAGACCTAGTTGAGACAATTTATCTTATTGAGAAGTTTTTTCCCATCATTTTTTGATATTATGATACATTTAATAGTTCACATGGTTCGCGAAGTGAAACTATGCAATCTTGTATACTTGCGCTAGATTTATTATTTCGAAATATATATGGGTGTGTTGAAGGGATGTGTGCATAATCATAATTGACCTGATGGGTGCATGAGTAAGCTTATATTGTAGAAGAGGACATTAAATTTTGTTTTGAATACCTTAGTAGTGTTGATGCTATTGAAAAGCCTACCAATTTTTTTTTTATGGATCATGAAAATGTTAGATGTTGGTGTTTCAATATCTACTGGTCATAAAGTTCCTATGATTGGGAGACTGTCATCAAATAATCCTAGCAAATAACATGGAGGTTGAACCATATATCAAGTAAGGATCTCACGATTTTCCACATTACTTTATTAATATTCCTTTATTCTTTAAGCATAATATTTATAAATATTTTTCATTATTAAAATGCACATGAATATCTTAAAAAGAGACCTGTGTTATATGCAATTAAAAGGAGATAAATGGATGCAAGATGAGTATAAGAAAAAAATTATCAATTGGTTGTGTGAATATGTAAATGTTTAAAAACATATAAATCAATTTTATTTGAATTTATGGACATAAATATCCTTTTGATCATTATATATTTTTCAATGGATAGATTGTTGATAAAATTAAAGATCCTAATCATTCTGTTTGGAGAGAAATCTTAAGTGTTAGGGATTTTAGTGATTATTAGAGAAAAGTAAGAAATTAGATATCTAAATTGGATCTTGTATTCACCTCATTGAAGAGGTATATATATGACATCTCATGTATGTTACATGATTATATGATTTGATAAATGTTACATATGAACTAGTAAGTAGAAAATAAGTCATCATAGGCGTTTACATTGGCATCTCACTATATACAAATAAAAGTAGGTCATTATATACAAATCACTTCATATTCCCATGTAGATTTCCCGGGCCGCTCATAGAAAGGGAAGGCCAAGGTCGCATTGGAATCTTACAATTTCATCAGGTCTTGATCTCTAAGACCTTGCAGAGCAATAATAAAGTGCTATGGTTGACTGGGTTATACACTTTATCAAGTTTGTTAGGCCTAGGCCATTTTTAATTCATCCTTATAACCTTGCTATCCCATAGCGGGTTACCTACATTCATTAGGCCGTATACCTGTTATGCATTTAATACCAAACATTAACTCCCTTATTCTCTTGATTTTGAGAAGTCAAGGGAATGATATCTAGTCACTACTACATAAATAGGCATTAAAGTCGGTTTTTAACCGACTTTAAATTTAGAGACTTAAAATGTAAAGTCGGTTCACGAGATGAACCGACTTTACAGGTAACATTTTTCAGATTTGTTTTTATTTTTATTTTAATTTTTCGTATTATTCAATATATATATATATATATAACATAAAAAAACTAAAATATAATTAATAATACAAATAATTAAAAATTTAAATATATTTAATTACTTGATAATTAAATTTATTACAAAAACAAATAATGCATAAATAATACATATAGTTAACTTAAATTATAAATAAAATAATGTTGTCAAAGTATAATTATTATGCGATCGAGTAAGCTTGGTTGGCTTAGAATCTTGATTGGCCTTCACAAGCATTATGACAAAAAAATAGCTGATCCATATAACAAATATTCCTCTACATACATGAGCACGTAAAACATCCATCAAAAAAGCAGTTTAAACTTCAGACATACGAATAAAGAAATTAAATCTTATAAATATTACCATCAAAAAGAGATTACCACGTACATCGACATTTGACTAACTCATAGTAGCACTTTATTAATCATTTTTCTATATATATGAAGTTATCTGGAATCTCTACTAGTATTTTATAATGCTATATATAATGAACTCTAAATATGAAATCAATTGTAACTTTGATTTCTTACTTGGCTTGTGTGAGTTTTGGTGCCCTTAAACATATAGAACACGTTCATGGGCACCAAAACTCATACAAACCAAGAAAAAATCAGAGTTACGTACACCTGATTTGTACATTTAGAGCTCATTATATCATTAAAAATACTAGTAGAGATTTCAGATAAATTCATATTTATAAACAAATGATTAATAAAGTGCTAATATGAGTTTGTAAGGAAAGTAGGAAAGAGAGATGAGATGTAGTTTGGGCCAAAAATAGGTCCATAAAACAATGCATTCCCCTAAATACATGAGCATATGATTAATCATCATCAAACAAGTGATTTCAGACACAGGAATAGATAGAGAAATTAAATCATTAAAAAATTTATTGTTATGTAGTCATATGCTATTCAAGATCATCAAAATCTTCTCCTGATTCTTCTTGTGATGATATAATTTGAACCATGTGTTCTGCCCATTCCTCTCGTAAATCATCAAAAATTTGCTGGTCGTAACCCGTCTTGTTCCAACCAAAGAACTACATGTATTCAAAATCAAAATAAGAATATAATTTCATTTATTTACAAAAACAAACTCAAATATGTTAAAAACTTGTATGTATATGGGTAAAATATATTACCACATCATCAATTGGAATTTTGATATTTGTGATGATTTCGCTCATAAACTTCATGACATAATAACCACACATGACTCCATTATTTTGTTGTGTACATGAATTTTCATATTCGAACATCCTTATTATTTAATTGTAAAATTAATAAAATTATTAATATTGAATTGTACATACCATAATTGTTGTCCATATAAGCTTATGAGGTTTTTTAAGGGCAATGCCCCTAAACTTGTTCCACAACTTCCATGCCCTATCAAGGTATAAAACGATTAGTATTTATTAAATATTACAAAAAATAATAGAAGAAACTAATATGTAACTATATATAACTCTTACATTTCAACAACTACTTTTGTATCTTTACTCAGTTCTATGGAAGTTGAGTCATAGTACCAAGCATGATTATTGAACATATCAATGATTACCAACATCCAATGATCTTGGCCTTGTTCAAACTTTAATGGCCAAGGGATTATCAACTTTTGATTTCTGTTAAGCGTTAATGCTCTATCACATAATTGTTTAGCTCTGATACTAACATCCTTCTCTTGATATTGATTGACATATGAAGAATCATAGAACATTGCTAAATATGATGAGTGATTATGTTGAAGTCGATAATAGCACGCCCTATATAAAAGATATATATATATATATATATAATTAGATAATATAAATATAATTATATATGTTCTGCATAAATAAAAGAAAACTAACTAGATTGAGGACTCACCTTGTCCACACTTGAATTATACTTAAATCGATCATTTGGTATTCAAATATTTGCAATAAGCACTCGATCGATATATAAGTTTGGCCGAGGTCTACACCAAAAATTTCAATAGGAAGTGGCACAGTCCATCCATCATTTATGCTAGATGCCCTCCCAACAATACTCATCAAAGTTCCAAGATTTCTACTGAACTTTAATGCATAAGTATGACTATACTTTTTCCAAGGCTTCTTCTTGAATGACTTGGTGCATGATGATTGGCCACTAGTCATAGATTTAGCACGAGATACTTGCTTCGTATCTCTTAAATGTGCCGCATTTAAGAGTTCTGGTATAATAGACTAACAAAAAAGTATCATATATGTATTTTTAGTAACAATATAAGATATAATTAAATAATAGTAGTAAACAAGTGTTATTTTTTAAGTTAAAAAATAGTACCATGTCAAAATTTAGAACAACTTGAATCGACGTCCAAGCCACATACTGTCCAACCGCCTCTTGGACTGTGGTAGCATTAGAAGGCATAGGTAGTGGACAATCATGAAACAATGATTGATCAATTACTATTCGCCAATGATTAGGAAAATATTGATTATGAATCATCCGATCATCGCTCAATTGTTGTACCGTTCCAATAGCAACATAGTTCGTTGACGAAGGATGTTTCAACAAACATTTCATATTCTGTAAAAAATTTAAGTGTTATATATAAAAATAAAACATATAATAAGAATTTAAAAATAATAGATTATATACACCAGAAATTAAAATCTTACCACATATAATTCATCAAATAGAGGAGGATTCTCATGTGGGGTAGCTATTAGATGTACATTCTCACCAAAATGTTCATCTTGGTTTGATTTATGGTAAGAATGTGCAGATTACATTGGAGAAATGAACCACTACTTGATTGCATATGCATTCCTGGCATATAGTGAGGACCAATAGGATGGCTATATCCTATACTGGATGTAGTTTGAGCGCAATGAGATTGTGTGGGTGGCATGCCTGCCATGGATGGTGGCATGCTTGGCATGGATTGTGGCATGCCTGGCATGGAAGGTGGTATGCCTGGCATGGATGGTTGCATGCTTGGCCAATATGGCATGCCCTGGTTGTAGCATGATGCCATGGCTGATAGTTGTTGTGATTGATGTTCTTTTAGAGTGGCAATCTCACTCATCACTGACGCCTTATTGATTGGTATACTGGACTTTGCCAGTCGACCAATAGATGATTTCAATTGTTGACCATTTTCCCCTATTGGATTACGAGTAGCATCAAATAGAACGGGTATTCTATCATCTGGGTTAAGTGGAGCATCAAGTATATTCGCCCAACCTCTTCTTTTCAAATACCCCAATGGATCATTTGGATCTACAAGCTGAATATCCATGAAATATCTGCAAACAATGAAGAAATAAAAATTAATTGACAATTTTAGGAACACACATATATAGAAGAGTTATTACAACAATATAGAACATACATTATGTTTAATTAGGTTGTTGATCGTATACATATATTTTTTTACAATCACTTCGAGTCCATGTCGAAGAATCATCATCATCAATTAGATCATCACGTACATTAGGCAATTTATTTGAGAAATTACTAATATTGGTTAATGTATCAAGCATAGAGTCATCATCTTCTACAACATCACAATGGTAAAACTCTTTTTGTGGAGGCGTTAACACAACATACCATCTTGGATCAATTTGATCGCTCACGTAAAATACTTGTTTTGCATGAAGTGCTAACGTGAAAGGATCATCTGTGTGACTTATCCTGGATAAATTTACAAGGGTAAATCCAAAATCATCTATTTTATATCCAACATTGATAACATCTTTGACCCAATCACACAAGAAAATTGTTTCATGGAAGACCTCATAATCCAATTCCCAAATCTCTTGTATTATACCATAATATGTTCTATCAGAAAGTACAGGATTAGCATCTTTTGAACTGGAAAATTGCATAGTTTGTGCAACCATCTTCACCCCACTATTTTGATTTACTCGGACTTTGTCCCTAGCTTGATTCGTAAACCTCGATCCATTTATTGTGAAACTATGAAATGATTTGACATCGAATTTTGGCCCATGTGCAAGCCATTGTAAACTTTCTAATATTTTATGATTGGGTTTCTTGAGTTCATCTCGAATCTATGTATACAAAAACACGAAATGTGTTTAGAGCAAAGTTTTAAAACATTGAATAGATCTAGGAAGATACATGCATGATTTTTTGTTTGTGACACTTACGTGGTTGCGAAACCAATTAATAAGCTCTCGCTTATGTTCATCATACAACCATTTTTCTCCTCCTTTTTTTTATAACGAGGATCGATCTTCAATAAGTTTAAATGCATCCTGTAATGTTATTAAATATATATTAAGTTATATATCATCATTAATAGTTAAATAAAAAATGATTTTTCAATCATGAAACAATGAACATCACTTACTCTATGTACGATTGTGCCTCATTATTATTTACCAAAATGATTCGGTGTGCTTTTTCCCATCGAGTGCAATCAATAAATAATTTCTTACTTCCACCAAGCATAGGGTTACCTACTTGGATCATGTGACGTTCTAAGAACAAATTGTGCATAGGATTCCCAATTTCAGTGCAACCACTAAAGTATTCAGAACAAAACTCAATGGCCTTTTCAGTAATGTAGCATTCCACCATGCATCCTTCAGGTCGATATCTATTATTTACATATCCTTTAAGGACTTGCATATATCTCTCAAAAGGATACATCCACCTTAAGTAAGTAGGACCACATAATTGAACCTCTCGAACTAAATGAACACATAAGTGAATCATTATATCGAAGAAAGAAGGAGGAAAATATTTTTCAATTAGACACAAAGTTTCTACAATTTCTTTCTATAAAGAATTTAACTCTCCAATTGATATAGATTTCTTGCATATTGTATTGAAGAATGAACAAAGCCGAATTATTGATATTCGAACATGTTTTGGAAGAATTGATCTAATAGCAACTGGTAATAACCGTTGCATTAAGATATGACAATCATGTGATTTCAATCCATACAGTCTCTTATCGGTGATAGACACAAAATTTCTTAAGTTGGATGAGTAACCATCAGGAACTTTCACACCTTCCAAACATTTACAAAACACATCCTTTTCTTTTGTTGACATTGTATATGATGTTGGTGGCAAGTATGTTCGATTCTTATCATTTTCCACCCTTGGTTCCAATTCAGGTCGTATGCCTAGTTTCTTTAAATCCAATCTTGCTTTAATGTCATCCTTTGTTTTTCTAGGTATATTAAGTAAAGTGAAAATCAAGCTTTCACATACATTCTTCTCAATGTGCATGACATCTAAGATGTGACGAATGTGTAGGTCTTTCCAATAAGGTAATTCCCAAAATATTGATTTTTTTTCCAACAACCATGGTAATTCGGTTCAAACTCTTTTTCATTTTCACCAATTTCATTAGTTGACCTCTTTCGTTTCCCTACCTTGGTGATTTTTTTTTCATCTTTCCATATCATTTGAATGTCATCCCATTCAATTTCCTTAATATCTCAATACCTTGCAAAGGTCGAGTTGCATGATCATGATCTTCTTCACCATCGAACGGTTTCTTTTGGTATCTAAACTTGTGTCCAGATGGCAAAAATCTCCTATGTCTTCTATAAGACATCTTTCGTCCGTGAACAAGATAATTTGCAGAAGTTCCATCACTACATATATGACATCCCTTGTAACCTTTTGTTGCATGTCCTGATAAGTTTCCATAGGCAGGAAAATCATTAATTGTCCATAAAAGGACCCCCTTCAAGTTAAAGTATTCTTCTTTATGTGCATCGTAAACATTTACACCATCATTCTACAACGTCTTTAAATCATCTATCAGAGGCTGCAAATATACATCAATATCAACACCGGGTTGTTTCGGTCCTGAGATCAATAATGTTAACATCATGAATTTTCTTTTCATACACAACTAGGGGGGAAGGTTGTATGTTACCATAATTACTGGCCAACAACTATATCTACTACTGAGGGAACTATGTGGATTAATTCCATCAGCAGCAATGGCAAGACGCAGATTGCGCGGATCAGATCGATTATCTGAATGCCAAGTCAACATCTTTGATGTATATTTACTATTGAACAACCTTTGAAAGTGAGGAATCGGAGGAAAGTACCAAAGAACCTTTGCAGGCACGCCTTTCTTATGTGTTGTATCTTTTGTACCATGCTTCCATTTCGATTCTTTACACATTGGAAAATCATCTAATGTCTCATATTCTTTTTTATAAAGAATGCAATAATTTGGACAAGCGTGAATCTTATGATATTCCATGCCAAATTGACTAAGAGATTTCTTCACTTCATACATTGAAGATGGAAATTCAATACCCTCAAGAAACATATCGACTAGTAGATTTAGTAATTCTGTGAATCCCTTGTAAGAAAAACCATGTTTTGCCTTCACATTGTACAAATGAACCAATCCTAACATTTTAGTGTATTTTTTGCATTTTGGATACAACGGTTTTTCGGCATCTTGTATAAGTTTATTAAAGGTTTCGGGATCATCCTTACATAATTCATCTTCAACACCACGAAACATATTTTCAGTCTGTACATTATGATAAGATGTATGTAATCCACTCACATTCTTATTATACTTTTCCCCATGAGTATTATCAATATTTTCTCCATGATAATACCAACATTTATAGTTCAATAGAATACCGTTACGAATAAGGTGATACTTAACCTCATCAAATTCATGAAATTGCTCATTTTTACATTTAACGCACGAGCATCGAATCATACTACTTCCAGTATTACTAGTTCTATAAGCAAATTCCATGAAACTTTCAACTCCAGAAATATAGTCTTGCTCAATTCTACACTTTGACATCTAAGATTTGTCCATTTTCTATTAATGACATTAATTAAACATATTACTTAATTATGTATACAATGACTATATTTCAAGTATTATTATATATAAATTTCCTAATTATTAGAATATATATCAAAACATACATAATGCAAAACAGTTATCATTTTAATCATTTTACAAAACCATTTATATACAAATTAAAAAATAAGCAACATGTTTCATGAATATATATATATAAACCAATCACACGGTTGATTCTAATTTCTAAGCATGTTACTATATCATAATTAAAAAGTAATAATAATTATACGTATATAAATAAATTTATCCACGCAAACCCACACAATATTTTAGATATTATTGAATACATACAATAAGTCAAACATTATTACAAGCAAACTAAAAAACATAACTAAATCAAAACTTTATACAAAATATAAAACAAACTGATCGAATAATAAGCTAGCTGCATTCTGCATAAACTAAGTCAAACATAATTTTTAGGTGTTGTCCATTTTTGGCTATCCATACATTTTCACAAAGAAACTGCCCAAGGCTAATTATTGGGCATGTTTCATCACAATAATGATGATTATTATCATAATTATGATGAAGAAAATGCCAATTTAAGTTGAATGGATTCAAAAGGATGTTCCTGCATGGATCGGAATTAGAAATTCTACCGCTTTATCCATTAAATAATATTTAATTACTTGAAAAGTCTGTTTTAAATTGTCAAGTTGCAAATATTTAGTTGACGAGATCTTATTATGGGTTTTTAAAGGGTAATAAAATTCACAATTTGAGAGGCTGTTCCTAACGAATTACAAATTGGAATTCTAGGATCTGATTCTTTTATCACATTGGAATATTTTCCATCGTTGAATAGGCCTATTTTAAAACAATTAGACGCTGATAAAATTAGCAAAGATTGAGACTCCTTACTTCTATTCAAGAACGTACGAATAGTTCCTTGATTTTGGCTAAGTACTTAAATCAATAACAGAAAATGGGTATAATTTTTTTTAATATTTTGCTCAAAAAATAGAAGAACTAACAGATAATGTGAGAAGAGAAATATAACTTACAAAACGACGTTACAAATGGTGGTCGGAGGTGGCCGGAAATGTAGAACGAAGGTGGCACACGGTGTAGATTTTGGGAGAAAATGGTTCTGAGTGAGGAATAAAATGGAGGAGAGAAGAAGAAAACTGGATTCTGCGTACAAAATGAGCCGAATGTGAATATATTAGGTGAATAGCAGTTTTATATACCCTTTTTGTAGTAATGAGTCATCAGTTTTAATTTAAATAATTCAATGTATCTAAGTATATAGCAGCTACTTAGACGATATAATTTTCAATAGCGAGGTTTTTTAATTACAAATAATATTCTTTTAATTAATTTTTTGGTTAAACCTTTTAACTTCTTACTCCCCCTTTATAAATAGGGGAGAAATTTACTTTTACCCTACCTGTTTTAACTTAGTAAATTTACCTTTAGAGAATTTAAGCCCGCTAATTAGTTTGATGTCGCGCTTTTCCCGATAAGATCGTTAAAAAATTACTTGGTAGGAATATCATTTCATTCATATAACGATGTCAATTGGAAGTCAGGCCGTTGTTGTATTGTTAACTCTTGATTCAAATGACCTTCATGTACATTACTTAGGTACTTTCTTTATCTTTTATCTCTTCTTTTTTATGTCTCCTAAGGGAAAAGAAGTGGATAGGTCTTCGAAAGGACACCCATCCAAAGATATATCCCCTGGATCAGGTCGTGTACCTACGGGGTCGCTACAAATCAAACGACCTAAAATGACAAGGAATAGTGATAACAAGCCTATCCCAAGAACCATTAAGAAAGGTATTCTTTTTTCCATACTTCCTCGGGATCCAAAATGGTGTCTGCCTCCTCTTCATGGGGTCTAGTTCCTGTTATCAGGATCCCCGTGTCGGCATCTACCAAAGTACTACGTCCTAAAAAGAAAAGGGAAAATAAGGGTGAGCCTACCCATAGAACTAAAGATAAGCATCATATTGAAAAGATGCTCAGTGTTCTAATAGCAAAGGATTTGGAGGAGATAAGGCAAACATACGATCTCATGTTGTCTCCTTTAGAAGAACATAAAAACGTGCAAGTATACACGGTCACAAGTAATAAAATTGATAAGTAAATTATCGTTCCCACAGAGATTTTTCACTACAGTTTGTTAAGTACTAAAATTGTTTCACTCTGATTTTATCCAAAAATAAACAAAAATTGATGAAAGTTTAACAACTAATTTTTGTAAACAATAAATAAGAAAATTCTAGGATTGTAGTTTCACCAAATTAATCCACTCAAATTATATTATTTTCTCTTGATTTATATTTTTGAATTTAATTGTCAACAGAGAACTACTAATTTTATCCGTATGTCTCTTCCGATAAGAAATAGACACATCTTGCTAAAATAATTCACTATATTCCTATGAGAATTAAATTCACCAAGATTTATTACGTTCAAAGTTCTCAAATAGCTGCACATATAATAAAGAATGTTCCTCTCCTTTCATCATACATGTTATCCTAAACACGAGCAATATACACACAAAAATGCCTCTTCCAAGTTTATTTAGGTGCCACAGATCAATTGATAAATTTTCCAATAATCAAAAGCATTAAGCGCAAATAGAATAAAAAAATTAAAAATATCATAAATCTTTCAAAAATAATTTATTCAAGCTTCATAAATTTAGCTACAACGCAACCCTAGAAAAATTAAATTACTTCATAACAAAAATTAAAATTACAATACGCAAATATTAAAGCATTTAAGGAATATTAGATGAAGAACAAAGGAAAATTAGAATCTGTTTCTGCTCTCTAAATTTTTGGCCCACGTGGAAACACAACAGAAGCCAAAAATGGCTTCTGTGTGTACCATAGTGCAACTCTCTAACCTCCTCTCCACCCTCTAAATTTATCGCAATAATACCCTATTTATAACTCCAACTCTCTAAAAAAAATTTTTTACAATTACGCGCGTAAAATTAAGAACAAAATATTACATGGGAAATGTTATTTTAAGACACGAGTGGGAGATATTCTTGAGACATACAGAAAGAATATTTTGCAATCAAAAACTAAGGACATCGTGCGTGTTTCTGGATTTTTTATTTCAATTTACACATGTCACGTGTCAGCATATGATTGACTAAAAAAATAATCGAGACACGTGGCAGATTTTGATTGATGGTGAGGATAGGATGCATATGGACCGCGTCACATGGAAATATTTCCAACGAGACACGTGGGGCCCATAGAACCAACTAGAAAAATGTGTGCCAATTCTACGTTTTTATTTTAACCAACTCATGCCACATGTCTAGATGTAATTTGCTTAAAGAATATTCAAGACATGTGGAATCGTATCATTCATTGGAATGGGAGGGCACACTCAAGTTGTATGGACTATGTCGCATGGGATAAGTTCTTGTTCGGATACGTGGGCCCACACTACACGCCGGCCTACGTGGCCAGGTGGACCTCACTTGCATTCCATACAACGTGCAATCCAAGAAACCAGGTCCAATTGCTTATGTTGAGTCTATATTACATGCACCTAATCCTCACCATTGATTGCCTGATCCGATGGTGTGTGCTGCGCGTTGATGATGGCACGTGTGGCCCTCCTTTTCCTACGCAGAAAATAAATTTCTTTAATTGCATTTTATCCCTCCAATTTAATTCAAATTAACTTTTAAACTTTTGTTAATTACAATTAATCCCTTTTTCTAATTCAAATTAACTTTTAGACTTTTGTTAATTGCAATTAAGCACTTTTTTAATTTAAATTATATTTTCAGACATTTATTATTTGCAATTAAGTTCTTTTTTAATTAAGTTCTTTAATTTTCTTAAAAATATATTCCTTAAGAAACTAACAGTAAATATTAATTTATTACATTAAAATTAACTAAAAATATTAAGAACATAGCAATTTTGATTAATAAAATGGACGAAAATAACTGTATAATATACAATTATCACCTCCCAACTCATGTAGGTATAATGCTAGTACCTTCCCACCTATATGATGCTGATGATCCTCCCTCATGGTGGTGGGTGATTCATTTAGCGACCTTTAAAATAGGTCTATGTTGCCTCTTCCCTAATTGGTAACTCGTGCTCTGAGAACCTTTGACATAATTTTTGCCCAAATAAATCCAAATGAGTGACCAACCCTTTTATGCCTCTCTATGGTCGCTGGGGAACATAGAATAGATCTCTCAAGCGATGAGTTTAGGAGCTTATATTGCTTGAAGAAGAACGAGCTAGTGATCGCCACACAAATTATGTGTGCAATGAATACACAAGTATATGTATCGTAACAAGTAATATAATGATAAGTAAATATTGTTCCCACGAAGATTATTTTATTAGAAACTAATTTTTAAAACTAAAAATAATACAAATAAATGTTTTTGGTGTTTTTATATTTTAAGGAAGCAAAATTAAAATAACTAAAAGTAAATAGCAATAATTAATTAAATCAGATTTTGTGACTAACAAGATATATGAGAAAATATCTAGGAATACTTAATCCCTTAATTTTCTAAACATACGAATCGTTAAAATCCTCCCAATATAATATCAATTAATTACATGATCAATTGAATCTAACCTAGCATGTATTCCTTTTTCAAGTAAACTACACATCATATAGTAATTAGTTTAATCACACTCTCATGCCAATTAAATTACATACTACTCATTAAGTTCATCAATTATGGATCACATACATAACAATCATACATCTCTATAGATAAATTGTTGGCCAAACAATTAATAGCATAAAAATTAGATTAAATAATATAATTAAATTAATATTATAATTGAGAAAAATATTAGATCATCATATGGTGAAAATTGGGTTCATAAGATCCCTAGATTAATAAATTAATTACACATAATTATGCTCATAAAACTCATATTTTTTTTATAAAAAAAAGACATAAAATTGATAAAGAAAATAGTAGAAAAAGAAATACAATCACTATCTTGAATTGTAGAATTAATTTCCTCTTGAATATCCACCAAAATTGTGTCCTTTCTTGAATTTTTTTTGTATTTCCCCTTATTTTTAGCTCTAAAAACTGACCAAAATTATGCTAATAAAGGAAAATTAGGGTTTATAGAGTGATTAAGGGCTTAAATAAAGCTCAAGTGCGATTTGGACCGTCTGATCAACTTCAAATCAAAGGCTACGATCAAAACAAGCAAAAATGATAGTTTCAACCAATCACAACTTGACACGTGGCATCCAAAATTCATTAGACGAATCAGAGAGCGATGCGTGGCACGAGAGACCGGTCAAAGTCAACGCTCATTGAGTTAGCAACACGTGGTGCAACATGATTTGTGGGAACAAATGATGTAGCACACAGGTGGAACGTGTGGAGCAATGGCATGATGACACATAGTATGACGTGTTTACCAATTTCTAAACTCAGATTGAATGTCGTGCTGACACGTGGCACATGTTTTGTCCTCCTCACACGCGACGTGATTCTCTCTCTTTGTGTAGATTGCCCAATCAGCTCATGTGCTTGTGTGGCATGCCATGTGGCATCTCTTGATTGCCACGCAAGCACATGAGCTGACTGGGCAAGCCATAAAAATTGGCCATGGATTGCATCTCAAAAGTTTATAGTTTAATTTTTTTGACCATAAAAATATTATTTATTAAATAAAATAAGTAAATATTAAGTAAAAAGTGCGCTAATGAATCTATTTTCATAGAGTCATCAGTTGGACAAAGGGAAGACATATATATCTTGTGTTATTGGTCATAGATTGCATCTCAAACTCCCTGATAGTAGTTATGGCTGGAAAGACAAGTACTTCTATATAACTGGGTTGTTTGGGATAAAAAGGTGGATTTTCCTGTTTGGTATACCTAGAATCACCATTTTGACATCTCGTAACCTCGTGCCAACGAGCTTATAAGTAAGTTGGAACTAAGTGGTAAAGAGAAAATTAGACACATCGAGCTACAGAACACGTCGCATGAAGGTTATCGCAATATCTTGACTATAGCTTGGTTAAAGAAGTATAGGGTGTGGAAAAATTACTCAAACGAAAACCAAGGTCATTTTTTATTTACGTGATAATATTTCAGCTCGCTTTTCCTAGTAAAGTTACTAATGTATATTTCTTTTTGCAGGCATGAAATACTCTCATATTGACTTGGAAGACCTCATTGACACTTTAGGTGTTCAAGATTTGGTTCCCACATACCCTAGTTTGGAATCGATGTCCAAGTCACCAACTCGCGACGAAGTTCCCTTTGCAAATGAGTTATAGGTTGCCCCAACTATAGAGGTCATGATGCCTCAAGCAACATCGGGTAATCCAAGCTTGTCATCACCTCGTAGGCATGCGGTTTCAAAGAAGAGGAAAGTTGGGGAAGAGTACACCCCGGGAATGGAAGCCATGGACCTAGACGACTTCGAATTTGATGAAGTCATCCTTTGGATGTTGTGGTCTTAGACACCCTGGTCACCTACTTCAATGAGGGGATTTTTGGACAAAAAGATCTTAAAAGAGATATGTTTCAACATTTTGGCACTGATGCCAAGAGGTCGCGAGTTAGGGCAGCTCATAGGAGTGAAAGAGGCACTAACACGAAGTTAATAGCATACCACATGTTTGAGGTAAGTTTTTGGTAGTATATATATATATATATATATATATATATATATTTATTATATTATTTTTTTTTAAAAAATAGTCTAACTCATATTGTTTGTAGGCGGCATGCTTGGTGAGGGAGAGCGAGCCACCCCTTAGGGGCTATAAGCACGAGGTTCAAGCTAGTCGCTTACAAATAGAAAAATATGATAATGCTGCTAGAGAAAAATATGTCTTGATGGCCGAGAAAGAAGTGAAAATATTGAATCTTGAAGGCAAGCTCATTGACAAGGTGGAGAAGCTATGAAAAGCAGACACTTATTGTTTTGAGAAGGAACAAATGGCCAAAAATTTCGAGTAGATTGCTATGGAGGCCGAGGAGAAAGCTCACACTATTCAAAACAAATTGGGTGCTATGTCAAGTCAGGTGAACTCATTTTCTACTTTGGCAGACATTTTGAAAGTGGAATGCACCAAAGCCTATTGTAACGAGGTTAGTTTCGTAGTGAGCAATCTAAGGACCTAAGCAGAAAAATTGGATTTGATTGTGCCTTATTTTGCTTTGATGCAAGCTTTTCAAGGTAGTCAATCCAAGGCACCTGAAACTGAGACACCCCAGCCTTTACCCCGCAACATTAAAGTCGCTTCTAGTGGTCCACTTGAGAGATGGAGAAGAAGCTACCCCATGAGAGGGATTTATTTTAATCATTTTGTAAAAATAAAGTGTAATGAATATTTTGGGAATTTAAATTGGTTTAATTAAATATGGCTCCTTGCTTCTATTTATTCTGTTTGATTGATTTACCCATCCCTATTTAGTATTCGTACAATTCATTTGATCACAAAAGCATTAATTATGAGCATCTGAGTCCACACTTTGATAATCTAAATTAAGAATAACATCGGGTGGCCTAAAATAATTCCCAATTTTATCTTAAGTCATTGATATAAATAGATGGATTATAGCAATGTAAACTTGGATGATTTTTTTGAAGCAAGGTCATCATTGTCTGCAAAAGCACTCCCCGTTATAGGGGAACGATCTATTTCTTGTCTTAGCGAGAAGGTGAATAAAAAAAACTTGTTCACTATGAAAGTTACACCTGACACAAGGAAATGAGCTGTCTCTCCCACCCACAACAAGGAAGTTAACCATGCCTCCCCAAAGCCCTAAAGGAAGACAAAAGTAAGAAATGCAAAACACTCTCTAAGCTATCTCAGGATGGAATGTCTCTACACCTCTACAAACGAGCAGATCACGTGTTGATAAGTTACCTCTAAAGGAGAGGATCCCCTCGTTAGGGGAGGATATTAATCCTTTACAAAGTATATACCCTCTCAAAAATAGAAGGGTGAGACTAGTGGTATTAACAATCTTTTCAAAAAATGGAATGTTTAACGCTCCCCGTGCTCAGGAGGAATTATATCACCATTTTGGGGTGCCTGAGGATCGTTCGTCGATCTATACAGCCTGCAAAAAAGAGAAAGGAATGATCTGGCATATGATAGTGAGGCACATTCTTGATGTAAGTACTTTATTATTGTTAATATAAGACTTATATAAAGATCACGATTTTAATATTAATCTATGCGTCTTTAATCATAAGGCATAGCTCTGGAGAGGGATTCAAAAAAAGAAGCTGAAATGTGTCAGGAAATGGCTGAATTTTTGGATCAAGAGTTACGCATACTGAAAACTCATTATAGGTCCCTAGAACAAGAGTTAGTAGATGCAGGTGAAGATTTGAAATTGTCGCATCTCGAACATGAGAGGTATAAGGAGGAATTAGATGGACTTCGCAAACTAGTTGAATATTGGAAACACAGGGTGCTCGAGAAAAAAATAGGTGTAAAGTTCCTATTATAAAGGAATGTAGTATTTACAGTAATGTGTGTAATAATGCTTGCAATAATATTTGTAATACCAGATCACGTGATTGGTCTGGTAATCGTTAGAAATCTTGTTATTTATTTTCTTTATTTTACCTATCTTAAATACAATGAAGATGGGTGTCAAGAAACGCTTATACTTGCACTGTAATATGGTAAGGATTGTAGCCAGAATCTCAAGTGGCGGTTAAAGGATTCCACCTCAAATCATGAGGCATAGGACTTATCCCGCATCTCATGTGGGGGGTCAAGGGACTCCACCTCCAACCATGAGGTATAGGACGTATCCCACATCCCAAGCGGGAAGGTCAAATGACTACTTCCAACTTGGGGGCATAAAATAAGGTACCCAAGACATGCGACGTGGAAGGGTGAGTGTCTTTCCTATGCATGTGCACCTTTGGGTATATTTTGCATATCAAGTGAGGGAATCAGGAGACTCTACCTTCCATCATGAGGCATAGGATGTATCCTGCATCTCAAGTGGAGGGGGTCAGGGGACTCCACCTCCAATCATGAGGCATAGAATGTATCCTACATCCCAAACGGGAAGGTCAAATGAATACTTCCAACTTGGGGGCATAAAATAAGGTTTAGCAACTCTTGGTAAACCAAAAGACATTGTATTTCTCTCCTGACATAAAAATTATTGACTTGATACGTAATATTTTTTGTGGAGGTCCCCATTCCAGCTTAGTGCCTCCTTTATTCCATCACATTTTATCAAGTAAAAAACCCCCGGGGTAATATCATATAACAATATGGACCTTCCCATGTTACAACAAACTTTCCCACACTAGTTTCAACTTTGATGCCTACCACTTTTCACAAAACCCACTCTCTTATACTGAAACTCTTATGTTGGATGAACTTTTTATATGTCTTTTGGTATTCAAGTTGCATCAAAGCTTCTTCTCGTTTCTCTTCAGTTAATAAAAGGTCCTCACATCTTAAGTGATCGTTATCTTCTTGAGTGATGTTGAATCTGAGAGTGGGTTCTTGTATCTTAAGGGGTATGACTGCTTCAATGTCGTAGATGAGTGAGAAATGAGTCTCTCTTGTTGACATTATGGGAGTAGTCCTTGTGGCCTAAAGAACATTGGGTAATTCATCAACCCATTTTCCTTTGGCTCCTTGCAAATTTTTTTGTAATATATTTATAAGTGTCTTGTTAGATGATTCAGCTTGGCCATTCACTTGTGGTCGGTAAGGGGTAGAATGAGATAATTTGATACCTTTTTCATTGCAAAAATATATTAGTCTTTATTAGTGAACTGTCTACCAATATCGAAAAGTAGTTCATGAGGTAATACGTATCTACATATGACGTTACACCATATAAATCTCTCCACCTCCGTTTCTTGGATTTATGCTAAAGGTTTTGCCTTTATCCATTTAGAAAAATAATCAGTTGCCATAATGAGGAACTTTCTTTGGCCTGAGGTGATAGGAAATGGTCCAACAATATCTAAACCCTATTTCTAAAGTGGTCATGGGCTAATAATAGGTTTTAGGTCAACACCTAGTCGGTGTGGTACATTTGCGTGTCTTGACACCTATCACACCTTTTGATGTAAGAGATGCAATCTTTGAGAAGGGTAGGTCAATAGTAACCTTGTTGGATAATTCTTAGTGAAAGAGTTCTTCCCCCAAAATGAGCTCCGCATTGGCCATCATGAAAATTTCTCAGGACCATCTAAGCTTCTGTCGCGGGTAAGCCTTTCAACCATGGGTCACCATAGTTCTTTCGATACAATACTCTGTAGATAACAACATAATTTTTTCCTTTTTTTGTAAGCTAGTGCGATAAGTGCTTGTCTTCTAGGAGAATACCATTGACAAGGTATTTTATATATGGGTTCAACCAAGAAAGGTGAGTCGTAGCATCTGGATGAGTTTGATCTTTTGCTTCAATTGTGCCAATGCTAGATTTTGACAGATAGGATACTGGGATGACTCTCTTCAAATCTGAACTCACCACAGATGCCAACATATCCAAGGAGTTAGCATGGGCGTTTTCTTCTTGAGGAATTTTCTTGATCTCAAAAGTTTCAAATGATGCTTTTACTTTCTTCACCTCTTGTACCTAAATTCTCATTCTTTCTTCCTTGCCTTCAAAACCATCGTTGACTTGGTTTACCACCAAGTGCAAATCGCTATAGATCAATACCCTCTTAGCTCCAAAGGCTATTAATTGTTGCAATACTAAGAGTAAGGCTTCATATTCAACAACGTTGTTGGTTGCTTGGAAAGTGATACGAAGGCACTATTCTATTAAACTTCTCATTGGGGTGAATATCATGATTCCAACTTCTGCTCCTCATGAATTTCTTGCTCCATCTACATACACCTTCCATAACTCTGACTTAGGGGGAGGTGTTTCTCTCATAAAGGTTGATTCTATCGTATGTATAGGAGTACACTTCTGCGCATTCTCTTATATCCATTCAGCCACCAAATCTGCAAGGGCTTGTCCTTTGCTAGTTACCAAGGCTTGTAATGTATCTTAAATTTGCTCAACTTAATGGCTATTTGAGAAAGATAGCCAGATAGATCTGGTTTACCCAAAATGTTTTTCAAGGGGTATGGGGTGAGACCATTACCCTGTGGCCACCAAAGTAATGCTTGTGTTTGTGTGCCATCATTCTTATCGTGAAGGTTGCCTTGTTCAGGGAAGGATATGTACATATACAAATCTTACATAATACACTTGGTGTTGGATTACCTCTATGTCGACCATTAATAGGACATTGTAAGGTGTTTTCCTCAAGTAATATTTAATGGATTGAAAGGCTCGCTCGCATTCTCTATCCTAGAGGTATTTCGTGTTCTTTTTCAACAATCGAAAAAATGACAAACATTTTTCAATGCACTTAGAAATGAAGCGACTTAAAGCTGCGATACGTCCGTTCAATTGTTGGATCTCCTTGAGGTAGCAAGGGGATTTCATATTGAAAAAATCCAAGTTTTTATCTGGATTGGCTTTTATACCCTTGGATGTCACCAAGTACCCCAAGAATTTCCCTGAGGCTACCTTAAATATACATTTCTTTGGATTGAGACGTATTCTATAATTTTGAATTATGGAAAACACCTTTTTAAGATTGTAGATATAATCCTTAGCACATTTGGTTTTGACCATTATGTTACTGAAATATACCTCCATGTTCCAACCGATTTGGTTTTGGAACATCTTGTTCATCATTCTTTGATAGGTAGTACCTATATTTTTCAAACCAAACAACATCTTAATGTAGCAAAAGGTTCCTTCTTTCTTGATAAACACCATTTTTTCTTTGTCTCTAGGATGCATTCGGATTTGATGATAGCCTCAATAAGCATCCATAAAGCTCATTGATTCAAAGCCATTCGTGGCATATACCAATTGGTCAATATTGGATAGAGGGAAGCAATCTTTTGGGGTTGCCCTACTCAAATTGGTGAAATCCACCCACATTCTATGTTCACCTCCTGCTTTGTTCACCAATACCACATTTGATAGCCATGTTGGGTATATGACCTCACGAACCCAACCTAGACTTTTTAGGAACTCGATCCTCCTTTTGATAATCTCATTTTTATCTCAGGCAAATCTCTGCTTTCTTTGTTGGACCAGCTTCTTGGTATGATCCAGACATAATTCATGGGAAATAATACTTGGGTCGATTTTGGGCATGTCCTTGGGTTTTCAAG
Organism: Hippophae tibetana; assembly: GCA_037013495.1. Classification (NCBI taxonomy): domain Eukaryota; kingdom Viridiplantae; phylum Streptophyta; class Magnoliopsida; order Rosales; family Elaeagnaceae; genus Hippophae; species Hippophae tibetana. The sequence continues at coordinate 77,515,559 of CM072812.1, read as the reverse complement.
AAAATAGATCTACATTATTCTTCAAGAAATCAACGAGAGTAACTTTTAACAAAGAAGGTAGTTCGACATTGATTTTCATGGATTGATTGTTCCCCACTTCCCCTATATGAACCATATCACATTCACTGTGAACTTCCATTGTAATATGTTCACCTATCCGCAATTTTTTAGTCTTGTTGGAATGACATTTGTTCTTTAATTGTTATTTCGAAGATTGAGGTAACACATTCTTCATAGTAGCTCTGCGCCCTATTTCGAAGGCATTACTTTCATTTTGTGTATACATAGGCGGCCCAAAATTGCATTGTAAGATGTAGGGGTGTTAAAAATGACGAAGTTCGTTAAAATTATAGCTCATTCTACCAACATCGATAGACATATGGTCCCTACTGACATTGTTACACTGCCATTAAATCTGACCAACGAAATTTGTTGTTGGGTAATCTCCTTAGGATTTATGCCCATGTGTAGCAAAGCGGATAGGTATAATAGGTTGTATGAGCTATCATTGTCGCCTAGTATTTGGCATACCTCACAATGTTCAATTTTTACAGTAATCCCCAAGAGATTATCATGGGGGGTAGGCACTCTCAGCCTTCAAAGGTGATAGGATAGATAGGATTCTCTAGTCTCAGACTGTAGACCAAACTTCCTATATCTTGAGCTTATCGAGCATATCTTTTCTTAGAGTTGCTAGTATAGCTAGCCATGGTAGGTCCACTATGAATAGTATGTATTATTCGCATGTCTCATGAGAGAGCGGGATGAGTCCTATTTGGCTCCCTACGAATTAGGTTGGAGGGCACCTTGACCATTTGGTTAGAGTTATCTCTTTGAACCTCTTCTTAAGGACTTTTGGTTTTGTCAAAAATGTTCCTTAGGTACCCTTCTGAAAGTAGGTGCTCAATCTCCCACTTTAGATGCCAACAATCTTGGGTCTAGTGTCCCATATCTCTATGGAACCTACAATACTTATTGAGCTTTCTAAGCGTATCTTTCATGAAGGGTGGCCAATTGATGTTGTTGAGGCATTCCATTCGGTGCACTGTTTCTACCAATGTAACTCGTAGGGGTAGTCCTCTAAAGGGAGATAGAGCACGGCCCCAAGTCTCTAAGTTGCCTCTTGGCATGATTGTGGGTTTAATGTAGGGAAAATTCAAACGTTTATCCCCGATAGGACTTTTATTCTCTTCTCTCCTATTAGGGACACACCTACTCGTGTTTTTGTTGGCGAACCCTTTGTTTGAGCTCATTTCTCTTTCCACATTGACAAACTTTTGAGTCTCCTCATAAATGGCATCCAGGGAGTGTGGTGTAGTTTTTGTCAACACAATAAAGAGCCCATTATCATGCTTAATTCCCTTTCGAAACGCTTCAATAGCTATGGAATCAGGGCATTGATTAATTTCCATCTTCTTCATTTTAAATCTCCTCATGTACACTTCGATTGTCTCATCTTCCTCTTGGATTATTGAAAATAAATGGTGTGAATCCTTCTTGATTGGTTTGTTGTAAGCGTAATTAGTAACAAATACTTTGACCAGAGCATCAAAGTTAACAATACTCTTAGGGGGTAACTCCATGAACCACTGTTAGGTCGAGTCTTAGAAAGTGGCTGTGAATAGTTTGCAATACATTGATTCTTGCTTGTCCTCGGATAGGCTCATAGCTTCCATAGCCATTTTGATTTGTAGAACATGTGCCACTAGATCTTTGGTTCCTTTATATGTGGGACACTTGGGGGCGTTGAACTTTGAGGGAGGCAATGCTAACTCAATGACATCTGAGAAAGGTGATGTTGATAACTGATTGTAAATGTTTTCAATGTCACCTCACGACTTTGAATTTTCCTCCACTTTGAGCCTATCGTTTACTCTCGTCCACATTTTTTCTTCCATCTCCTTTAATTTTTGGTCCAACACGTCACTTGAGTTATAAAGATGAACTGGTTGAATTGCAGGTTCATAAGTGGGAGGATTCACTTGGGAGGTCCCGACAATGAAATAAGGATCATAAACTATTTGGGGATGTTCAACATCTGTGCATTGACGAGGTTATGGACATGGGATATATGTTCCCTTCTAGAGGGTTGATGTACTATCTAGGGATTGGGTGTTGATAACTGTATTTTATATAGTTATTTTCATCTATTTTATTAATTATAATTGCTATATTCTTGACATTTTTAGTTAATTTTAATGGAATAAATTAATATTAACTGTTTATTTTTTAAGGAATATATTTTTAAGAAAATAAAGAATTTGAATCGAAAAAGTACATAATTGCAAATATATGTCTGAAAATATAATTTAAATTAAATGAGTACTTAATTACAATTAACAAAAGTCTAAAATATAATTTGAATTAAATAGGGCTTAATTCTAATTAACAAAAGTTGAAAAGTTAATTTAAATTAGAAAAATGCTTAATTGCAATTAAAGAAAGTTTAAAAGTTAATTTGAATTAAATTAGAGGGCTAAACTCTAACTAAGGAAATTTATTTTCTACGCAGGAAAAGGAAAACACTCGCACCATCATCAAACGCACAACACGTACTGTCATATCAGAAAATCAATGGTAAGGATGAGCGTGTGTGGTGCAAACGTGAAAAAAGCGATTGGATGTGGGTTTTATTGTCGTATGATGCATACGTAGTTTCCCGTGCGACGTAGTCTACAGAAACTTCGCGCACCTTAACCATCCAACAAATAATACAATGCCATGTGTCTCAAATATTCCTACAGCTAATCCAAAGCGGACACGTGGCATGTATTGGGTAAAACAAAATCACAGAAATAATGCACGCGGTTCCAACTGTTTTTGTGGGACCCACTTGTCTCGCGTGTCATGATCTCATGCGGCGCAACCATGGGCAAGCTCTCCTTCCCACCAATTAAAGGCTGCCACGTGTCCCATTTCAGCCAGTAAAATGCTAACACGTGGCACACAGTTTGAATTAAAAAGAAATCAGAAATGGCGCACATTATGTACTATTTTGCACGATAAATTTCTTTTACACGCGTCTGAAGAATATTTTTTGTCCCCCACGCGAATTAAATTATTATTTTCGATATACCTTTTTGTTCCCCGTATGTATAAAAATATATTTTAAAATGTATTTGTTTTTTAGATATTTGATGTTATAAATAGGGGATTATTGTGATAAATTAAGAGGTTTTTTTAGGTTCATTTTGAGGTTGTTTTTGGGTTCATTTTGAGGAGTTAGACTTGGAATGTGGAACACGTAGAAGCCATTTTTGGCTTCTATTGTGTTCTGTGTGTGCCAAAAATTTGAGCTCAGAAATGTTTTAATTTTCTTTTGTTCTTCATCTAATATTCCTTAAGTAATGTAATTTTCATTGTTTATTCTATTTGTGCTTAATGCTTTTGATTATTGGAAAATTTATCAATTGATCTGTGGCACTTAAATAAACTTGGAAGAGGCATTTTTGTGTATATTGCTCATGGATAGAATAATATGTATATATGAAGGATAGGAATATACCTTTGTCATATGTGTGGTCATTTGAGAACTTAGAACGTAATTAATCTTGGTGAATTTAATTCTCATAGGAATATAGTGAATTAATTTAGCGAGATGTGTTTATACGGAGCTCAGAAGAGATGTATGGATAAAATTAGAAGTTTTTGGTTGACAAATTAAATTTACAAAAAAGTAAATCTGAGGGAATAATATGATTTGAGTGGAATAATTTAGTGAAACCTGCAATCCTAGAATTTACTTTTATTTTGTTAACAAACTTTTAGTTAGTTAAAACTTGTCTCAACTTTTCGATCATTTGGATAAAATCAGATTGAAATAATTTTAATACTTAACAAAGTGTAGTAACAAATCTCTGTGTGAACGATAACTCACTTATCAAATTTTATTACTTGTGACAATGTATACTTGCACATTTTATGTTCTCCTAAAAGAGACAACATGTGTGTAAAATGAACTCTCTATTTTCTGAGCACACATTATGTTCTAATCGGGATCTTAACTTGTTATTCTCCCTTTGGCTTTCTATGAAAGCTTGTTGCAATTCTATTATTTGTCTTTGAAGTCCTTTTATAATCGTATCTCTTTTGAGCAGAGCATTGTTCGAACTATAATTAGGTGAAGTACCTAAATGTTGTGTTGCTTGTGTGAGCCTATTCACATCACGAATGATTAAAACTCAGTTTTTTCTAGCTGAAGCAGTCACCTGGTAGTGATTTGTTAATGAACTAAAGGGCGAGAAATGAGGTGCCCTATCGTTAAGGTCAAATTCTTGAGCCAATAGGATAAGGTTGTTAATCTGTTTGTTAATCATAGGTGGACCATCCATTTGACGGTGTGTAAATCCCAAAAATACAAGTTAATTCTCTTAGTGTATGATCGGGTTTCAAATGCTATCTACGGATTAGAAAGATTTAAGTTCCCATAGATGGCGCCAATTGTTTAGAGAGAAATCTTAAGTGTTAAGGATTGTAGTGATTGTTAGAGAGAAGTAAGAAATTAGATATCTGAATTGAATCTTGTATTCTCCCCATTGAAGGGTATATATATGACATCTCATGTATGTGATAGGTTATGTACCCTGCGACCTAGTTACATGATTATATGATTTGATAAATGTTACATATGAACTAGTAAGCAAAAAATAGGTCTTCTTAGGCATTTACATTGGCATCTCGTTGTATACAAATAAAAGCATGTTGTTTTATACAGATCGTTCCAGATTTCTAGGTAGATTTCCCATGTCACTCACAGAAGGGGAGGGTCAAGGTCATGTTGGAATCTTACAATTTCATCAGGTCTTGATCTCTAAGACCTCGTAGAGTAATAACAAAGTGCTTTGGTTGACTGGGTTATACTCTTTATCAAGCTTGTCGGGCCCAGGTCATTGTTAAGTCATCCCTATAACCTTGTAATCCCATAGCGGGGTACCTACATTCATTTGGTCTCATACCTGTTACATATTTAATACAAAACATATTCAATAATTGAATCTTTGGAATGGTTCTCACATGATCCAAAATATGTAGTAAAGAAGCATATTGGTATTCTCATCAATACGTGAAAATTTATAACTAAATGAAGGGATAACTTGTGTGTAAATCAAAATAGTGGAGTGAAGTTGGTAGCAAAAATTTGGCAATTTATGAGCACCAAAGATGGTAATCTTGTACTATTTAATAGGAAATATTATGGGATAATTCAAGAAATTTGGAAGGTTGATTATGAGGTGTTCAAGGAAATGGTGTTCTTATGTGATTGGATGGAAGACATAAAACGTGCAAGTATACACGGTCACAAGTAATAAAATTTGTAAGTAAAGTATCGTTTCTACAGAGATTTGTTACTACAGTTTGTTGAGTACTAAAATTATATCTCTCTGATTTTATCCAAAACGATCGTTGATTGAAACAATTTAAGAAAAGAGTTTAATAACAAAATAAAAGAAATCTAGGATTGCAATTTTTCACCAAATTAATCCACTCAAATAATGTTATTTTCTTTTGATTTATATTTTTTAGTACATTTAATTTGTCAACCGAAAACTTCTAATTTTATCCATACATCTCTTCTGAGCTCCGTATAGACACACCTCGTTAAATTAATTCACTATATTCCTATGAGAATTAAATTCACCAAGATTCATTACGTTCTAAGTTCTCAAATGGTCACACATACAATTAGGGTATATTCCTATCCTTCATCATACATGTCATTCTATCTACGAGCAATATACACAAAAATGACTCTTCCAAGTTTATTTATTTGTCACGGATCATTTGATAAAATTCGTAAATAATCAAAATAATTAAGCACAAAATAGAATAAACAAATCGAACGTCTTATAAATTTTTCAAAAATAATTAAAATCAAAGCTTCATAAATTTAGATAAAATGCAACCCTAGAAAAATTAAATTACTTCATAAATTAAAAATTAAAATTACAACAGTTAAGGAAAATGAGATAAAGAACAAAAAAAATTAAATCGTCTCGGATTGTAAATTTTTGGTCCACGCAGAACACAACAAAAGGCAAAAATGGCTTCTGCGTGTTCCATAGTCCACCCCCGAATACTACTAAAAATCTCAAACTCTAAACTCTCAAAAACTTTTTTTACTCTATCATAATATCCCCTATTTATAACATCAAATTTCTAAAAAATATACATTTAAAAATATATTTTTTAATACATGTGGGGGACAGAGAGATATGGCAAAAATAATAAAATATTACGCGTGGGGGACAAAACTAGTATTGAAAACGCGTTTAAATCTGAGTGTGAGAACCGTTCGTTTCTATTTTGCTTTTTGATAAACTCTGCCACGTGTCGCGATCTGATTCGCTAAAACAAATAGTGGGACACGTGGTAGCACCTCATTGGTTGTAGGGATCGGGCGCACGATAGATTGTCGCACGAGATTGGGGCGCCCGAAACGTGGGGGGGACAGCGGCTAGACGCGTTAGACACGTGGGTCCTACCTACACACCGACCTACGCGGTAGGTGGGCCCCACTCGGGCACCGAGCCGTGTGAAAGATAGAAACCTGCACCCACGTGAGTTGGTCGGGTGTGATAGAGATGCGCACATCATAGCCGTTTCTTCTTTGATCTCACAGTCCACGTTGCGCACGTGGACTTCTTGTCACCTACGTAGAAATTTAAATTTTAATTAATTTAATTTTGTCCCACAAATTTGATTCAAATTACATTTTAAACTTTCTTTAATTACAATTAAACCATTTTCTAATTTAAATTAAATTTTAAACTTTTAATAATTAAAATTAAGCCCGATTTTAATTTAAATTATATTTTCGACTTTTATAAATTGTAATTAAGCACTCATTTATTTGAAATTATATTTTTGGATATAAAATTGCAATTAATTACGTTTTCAATTCAAATTATTTAATTTCTTAAAATATATTCCTTAACAGTAAATATTAATTTATTAAACTAAAATTAACTAAAAATGTAAAGAACATAACAATTATAATTAATAAAATAGATGAAAATAATTATATAAAATATAGTTATCAGGGTACCTATATTCATTTGGTCTCATACATGTTACATATTTAATACAAAACATATTCAATAATTGAATCTTTGGAATGGTTCTCACATGATCCAAAATATGTAGTAAAGAAGCATATTGGTATTCTCATCAACACGTGCAAATTTATAACTAAATGAAGGGATAACTTGTGTGTAAATAAAAATAGTGGAGTGAAGTTGGTAGCAAAATTTTCGCAATTTATGAGCACCAAAGATGGTAATCTTGTACTATTTAATAGGAAATATTATGGGATAATTCAAGAAATTTGGAAGGTTGATTATGAGGTGTTCAAGAAAATGGTGTTCTTATGTGATTGGATGGAAGACATAATCAACGTTGGATATAAAGTAGACGAATTGGGTCTAACCTTTGTTAGTCTACCAAGAATAGGTTTCAAAGATGATCTTTTTATCTTGGCCCATCATGAAAAACAAGTTTTTATGTGCACAATCCAATTGACATAATATGGTCGATTGTATTGACACTCCCTCCAAAAGAGTTTTAACCTGAAAATAACACCTTAAATGAATATGATGTACTTGACTCGTTGTCCAACCTTGATCGTTTAATTACCTATGTTCCAAATTTGAACCTAGATTCTAATAATAATGATGATGATTCATCAATGTATCTCCATAAAGAAATTGATAGTACTTACATATATGAAGAAAAACACATAGTAACTTAGTAGACTATATGTAGAAGGTATATACATAATGTGTTTACTTAATAGTTCTTATGAAATTTATTCATATTTATTGTCTAACATATGAGTTTCTTATAACTAATATTTTTTATCATCTTTGTTTAGCATCCTGGACAATGAATTTGATGTCGACATGAATGATTAAGTCAATCAATATAATGAAGTAGATATGGAAGGTATCAAAGATATATGCATTAATATACAAAGGAAAAAAATGATACAATTTACCTGATCAAATTGATGACTCAATTATTTGCTGAGATTGATCTAAATAGAGACCCTATAAATGATATAAGGGAACAATGCAAGTCAACGGTTGATAAGTTGGTGAGAACTATGATACCAATTAATATTCTAGCCTAGAGAAAAGTTTGACAAATCTAAGAAATGAAATTTTTTGGAGGAGTATTAAGGTAATACTTTGAAATTACAACTAATATATTAATTTATGAAAAATATTGGTACTTATAATTTTATTATGACTATTTCAAGTTAGGCACAACGTTCTTGAAGTATTCGAACAACATTGCTATAGGATAGTGGCTTCAATATGGAAGGATTATAAAACAAAGGACCCTAATGTTTATTATATAATGCTTTTCTTAAACCCGTTAAACGAAAAACTACTTTACAAAAAAACACCAAACATGCCTTGGATCACAAATACTCACTAGAAAGACTTTATTGATTATAGACGAATCGACAAATTTAAGGTATATTGTTCATATATTTACCATTTTTTATAATATTCAATTAATATAATTATTTTGTTTGTCAATATATCTCTTGTAGGCAAGAAGCGAACAATCAAAGAAGCATATGCTAAAAATAATTTTTTTAATAAAAGTAGGGGAACAAACATACTTAAGACTAAAGTTAAAAGGGTAAGGACATTATACATCTAAATGTTATTAGAATTTTTAAATTGATGTATATATTGAATATATTTTAACAATTTAATAGGAGAGAGAACTAGGTCATGAAGTCACCCGAGCGGATTTGTTCATGGTGACAAAGGTGCCTAAGAAAGGACCTTACAATATATTAACTAATAAGCAAAACAATATTATTTTATTTAATGGTAAGTTAAATATTATAAAAAGTTAAAGTTTTATTTGTCTTTAATGAACATTAACTAAATTATTTATTTTTATTTAGAAAACAAATCAAAAGAAAATTGACAAAGATGAACTTCCAAATGAATCTAGAATTAATGTTTTGTATTATATATTCAGTCTAGATCATCCAGGACAAGTGAGGGGGCTTCACAATAAATGAGTCCAATGTAATATCATAATACTCCCATGCAAAAGCCTAAAAATGTAATAATGAAGGTACATTTGAGCTTGATAAATATTATTAATCAATTGGAAGATAAGGTCACAACATTAACATAAAGAGTTGATGGGAGGCTTGGAAATTAATATGCATGTGATTAAGCCAATCAAATGACCAACTTCCAACCAATAAATGCTAATCCTTCTCAAGCATATCAAACTGCTAACTTTCAATATGTGGATGTTAGTCCCTTATCTCAATATTGTACCAATTGCCACTCCTCAATCCATCGAACCTCTATTTGACACTAATATTCTGGTAAGTTAATTTAGAATATTCAAACTATATATTATTTTTTATTTATAATTAATAAATAATTAATATTGGTTATAATTTTAGCGTAAGAGGTGTATAATAAAGGATGTAACAAATAAGAGATGTTATTATTAGATCTATGTCACCAACTTAAGGATATTTCTTAAATCAAGTGACTATTGGTAATAATTATAAGATCTTAGTGGAAAGGACTTATAAACTTGAGTGCATATTACCTACTTTAAATAGCTACCATGAAACACTAAGAGCGTTAGAATGTTCACTTGTAGCTTCGTTTCCTCATCTAGATCCTGATCTAATAAGATCTACATTTAATTTATTCACATATTCATAAAAAAAATTGTAAATTATTTTTTTAAGTTTTTGTCATTTTAGTGTAGGCCCTTGTTGAGGAATTAAACCATCAAGAGGATATTATAATGAGTCGTGGTAAACAATCTTCAACCTCTCAAAATAGTATAGGGACAATAGGGTCAAAAAACAATAAACCCTAAAAAACAAAAATAGTCAAAACTTAGTAGTATTAATAGTCATGGTAAGTTGTTCTTGTAAACTCACCGAGGGTTGAAAGTTGTCATTCAATTCACACATTTCGAGGTTTGACTTTCAATCCATAAATATAATGGTTGAATGTTTGATACCTTTATTAGAAATGGATTGTATTGGTCAAGATATAATCCACGTGTGGATAAGATAACATTCAAAACATATATCTATATATGATTTTAATAAATAATTATGTCTTATTATAATTATATTTTGCTTATATTCAAGGTAGGAATTTGTATGATGATTTGATTTTAGTATATGAAACTCAACTATGCAAGTTCCTTAACCCATCCTAAGTTGATCCAATTGGACAAAAATTAATATCAAATGGAGCCATTAAAGTATGCAATAAGTCTTTAAAGATAGGGGATAGGCAAAATTTGCTTATTTCATATCCTACAAGGTAATTCATTTATATTTTAAATTAATTATAATAGAGTTATTAATTTTAATGTATATAACTTTTCTTGTTTAACTATTGTAATTATCATTGGATTTTAGTTATCTATGAGCCATACATTCACGCATCTTATTATTTGAATTATTTGAAAAACTCTCATATAGAAGGTGTTCACAATGTACATAACAAGTGAGTTTAATTGCTTAAGTATTATAACCTAAACATATTAAATCATCATATATATATTTACTAATATTACATGTGAATTGTTTAGGGCTGGTAAACTTTAGTATGCCAAAGTTTGAAATGTCAAACAACAACCATTAGTATGGTCATACCAAAATGTGAGTTTATAGATTTCACTTTTAATTAGTTTTGTTAATAATTTGTATTAAATATTTAACGTTTAGCTAACATAATTTAATTTTAATAGTGTGCAAAGCAAATTGGTGACAAATTATATGAGTTTTATGTCATAAAGTTCAAAAATAAAATCATACACAATTTATAGATACCTATTACAGATTTACATTTAAGGTTTTAATTTACATACATTTAATAATTTTACAAATAACATCAACTATATATTAATCATTGATTATTTCTTATTTGTAATAAAATAAAGTAGATATTTCGTACAAGTCAATATATTTGGATAAACTATGCGAGACATGGTCAAAGTACATGTTACCGTTCATGGTTAACAATGAAGATTAAGATTAAGTTATATGTATTTTCTTGTTATATTTAGTTATGTAAATATATATCATGAATTAATTTTATATTTAAAACATTGTAACTTATTTTCGAACTTAGTAATAAAATATAACCTAGCTTTCAAAATTCTTGTGTACTATAAGAATATGTATACATATGGAATGTTTAATTATTTGTATGAATGCAAGTAGGATATATAATGGAAATAATATTTTTTAAAATAAGACATGCAAAATGTGTATTTGTTATGTGTAAAAAAATGACGAAATTTTACGTTGGTTTTTACACAGAATTGACGTATATTTGTGTCGATTTTAACACAGAATCGACACAAATTTGCATCAATTTTATACAAATAGATGTAAAATTTGTTACACCACAATTTGTGTTGGTTTTTTCAAATCGACGCAAAAGGGGATTTTTAGTGTAAAAAACTGACATAAATATGGAGTTTTTGTGTAGTTAATTCAACACATAAACGCGGTATAAACACAACATAACATGAATGACCCTAGATAGTGCCAAACCTTCCTTTGTAATACTTTTGCTCGTTATAGTAAAACATAAAGTTATTTATAAATGGTATCAAGTCAAGCCAATTGTGTAAACTTATTTGATAAATGGTTTGTGGCTAGTTAACTTATTAATATAGATGATCTTATTGTGTTGAGTCATTTTGAGTTAGGCTATTTTTGAGGTGGGTTATCGAAACATAAATTAAGGGGGAAAGTTAACATAAAATTGTTACTTTAATAAATGACTTATTAAATTCATTAAAGTTGTGTTTTGTTGAGAAACCTCATTTACATATACTAGTACAATTTACCTATGTGCTCATTAAGGTTATCTTGTCGGGGAATCTTATTTACATTACCTATATGCTCATTCTTTTTTTGCTTTATGTTCTCATGTGCTTATTCTTGTAAATCGTTTGACATGTTAGAAAAATTGAGAAAAATATTAATGTAAGATTATGATAATTTTTGAAAATTACATTCAAGATTATTGTGAATCTTGTTGTAATAAATAACAAAACAAAATTAGATCACCTTTGCGAATAATTATCATACTATTTTTTTTTGTTAGTGGTAAGCGTAACTTCATATACATCATTCAATTTTAAAGAGCTTGATTCTCGTGATATTGATTTGAATTGACTAAACTATACAAATTCATCATATTTGAATATGTATTTCATGGATTGTGAGCTCCTTAAACGTTTGAAAAGAAACATGCAAATTTGTTTAGAAATGCAATGTTAGAGGGATTCACAATAAATGAGTCCAATGCAATATCATAATACTCCCAGCAAAAGCCTGTAAATGTAATAATGAAGGTACAATTGAGCTTGATAAATATCATTAAACAATTGGAAGATAAGGTCACAACGTTAACATAAAGAGTTAATGAGAGGCTTGGAAATTAATATGCATGTGATTAGGCCAATCAATATACCAACTTCTGACCAATAAATGTTAATCCCTCTCAAACCAATCAAACTACTAACTTTCAATATATGGATGTTCGTCCTTCTATCTCCAACATTGTATCAATTACCACTCCTCAATCCATCGAACCTCCATTTGACACTAATATTCTCGTAAATTAATTTAGAATATTCAAACTATATATTATTTTTTATTTATAATTAACAAAAGGTGTCTAATAAAGGATGTAACAAATAAGAGATGTTATTATTAGATCTATATCACCAACTTAAGGATGTTTCTTACATCAAGTGACTATTGGTAATAATTATAAGATCTTAGTGGAAAGGACTTATAAACTTGAGTGCATATTACCTACTTTAAATAGCTACCATGAAACACTGAGAGCGTTAGAATGTTCACTTGTAGCTTCGTTTCCTCATCTAGATCCTGATCTAATAAGATCTACATTTAATTTATTCACATATTCATAAAAAAAATTGTAAATTATTTTTTAAGTTTTTATCATTTTAGTGTAGGCCCTTGTTGAGGAATTAAACCATCAAGAGGATATTATAATGAGTCGTGGTAAACAATCTTCAACCTCTCAAAATAGTATAGGGACAATAGGGTCAAAAAACAATAAACCCTAAAAAACAAAAATAGTCAAAACTTAGTAGTATTAATAGTCATGGTAAGTTGTTCTTGTAAACTCACCGAGGGTTGAAAGTTGTCATTCAATTCACACATTTCGAGGTTTGACTTTCAATCCATAAATATAACGATTGATTGTTTGATACCTTTATTAGAAATGGATTGTATTGGTCAAGATATAATCCACGTGTGGATAAGATAACATTCAAAACATATATCTATATATGATTTTAATAAATAATCATGTCTTATTATAATTAATTTTTGCTTATATTCAAGGTAGGAATTTGTATGATGATTTGATTTTAGTAAATGAAACTCAACTATGCAAGTTTCTTAACCCATCCTAGGTTGATCCAATTGGACAAAAATCGATATCAATTGGAGCCATTAAAGTATGTAATAGGTCTTTAAAGCTAGGGGATAGGCAAAAGTTGCTTATTTCATATCCTACAAGGTAATTCATTTATATTTTAAATTAATTATAATAGAGTTATTAATTTTAATGTATATAACTTTTCTTGTTTAACTATTGTAGTTATCATTGGGTTTTAGTTGTCTATGAACCATACATTCACACATGGTATCATTTGAATTATTGGAAAAACTCTCGTATAGAAGATGTTCACATTGTACATAACATGTGAGTTTAATTTCTTAAGTATTATAACCTAAACATATTAAATCATCATATATATTTACTAACATTACATATGAATTGTTTAGGGCTCATAAACTTTAGTATGCCAAAGTTTGAACTCTCAAACAACAACCATTAGTATGATCATACCCGAATTTGAGTTTATATATTTCACTTTTAATTAGTTTTGTTAATAATTTGTATTAAATACTTAATGTTTAGCTAACATAATTTAATTTTAATAGTGTGCAAAGCAAATTGGTGACAAATTATGTAGATTTTATGTCATGAAGTTCAAAAATCATACACAATTTATAAATACCTATTACAGATTTACATTTAAGGTTTTAATTTACATACATTCATCTTAATAATAATTTTACAAATAACATTAACTATCTATTGATCATTGATTATTTCTTATTTGTAATAAAATAAAGTAGATATTTCGTACAAGTCAATATCTTTGGATAAACTATGTGAGACATGGTCAAAGTACATGTTACCGTTCATGATTAACAATGAAGATGAAGATTAAATTATATGTATTTTCTTGTTATATTTAGTTATGTAAATATATATCATGAATTAATTTTATATTTAAAACATTGTAACTTATTTTCGAACTTAGTAATAAAATATAACCTAGCTTTCAAAATTCTTGTGTACTATAAGAATATGTATATATATAGAATGTTGAATTATTTGTATGAATGCAAGTAGGATATATAATGCAAATAATATTTTTTTAAATAAGACATGCAAAATGTGTGTTTGTTATGTGTAAAAAATTGACGAAATTTAACGTTGGTTTTTACACAAAATTGATGTATATTTACATAAGTTTTAACACAGAACCGACACAGATTTGCATCAATTTTTTTACAAACAAACGTAAAATTTGCTACATCGCGATTTGCATTGATTTTTTCAAATTGATGTAAAAGGTGATTTTTAATGTAAAAAACCGACATAAATATCAATTTTTTGTACAGTGAATTTAACACACAAACACGATATAAACACAACATAACATGAATGACCTTAGATAAGACCAAACCTTCCTTTTTAATACTTTTTCTCATTATAGTAAATATAAAGGTATTTATAAATAGTATCAAATCAAGTCAATTGTGTAAACTTATTTGATAAATGGTCTGTGTGATTAGTTAATTTATTAATATAAATGATCTTATTATGTTTGAGTTTAGTTATCGAAACAGGGGAAAGTTAATATAAAATTGTTACTTTAATAAATGACTTATTAATATACTAGTACATTACCTATTACCTATATGCTTATTCTTTTTTTAGCTTTATGTTATCATGTGCTCATTCTTGTAGTTCATTTGACACATTAGAGAAATTGAGAAAATTATTAATGTAAGATTATGATCATTTTTAAAAAATAAGTTAAATATTGTTGTGAATCTTGTTGTAATGAATAACAAAATGTTTTAGATCACCTTTGCGAATAATTATCATATTATTTTTTATTGTTAGTAGTAAGAGTAACTTTATATACATCATTCGATTTTAAAAGAGTTTGATTATTGTGATATTGATTTGAATTGATTAAACTCTATGAATTCATCCTATTTGAATATGTATTTCATGGGTTGTAAGCTCTTTAAATGTTTGAAAAAAAAACAATGCAGATTTGTTTAGAGATACTGTTAGAGAATCTTTCATTTTTTATTTTGAAATTTATAATTAAATTGCATCGACGTTTGTAAATGTAGTTCATATTTTAAAATTTTATACATAATTTTTTTAACTTTTAAAAATAATTTAATTTAATTTTAAATTATCAAAACTTCATATGTTTTAAAATAAATTTTGATTCACCTATTTATATTTTAATATTTGAAAATATATTAAATGATAGAATATAAAACATTTAAGAATCTAATTTTAAATTTATTTAAAGTTTTGTAACTAATGAAATAATAACCTTAGAATACAGTATTAATTATATATCAATTATATTATTTGCTCATCGAACACTGTTATTTGTATTTTTTTAAAAAAATTGTTTTACTAATGAAGAATAGTCAAGGTCTGCGTCATATTACAACATATAACTCACCTCCTTCCCATCACAAGCACCCAACCCCAGGAAATGTCCGGATCCACACGGTCTCTGCCATGAGAGTATCTCTCTCTCCAAATCGAATTCCTGCAAGCCCTAACATCTCCATCATTTACAGTCCAACGCGGTTCTCTTGTGTTCGCTTCCCGAAGATCGTTATGGCCGATGAGGCAGAAAACAAAACCCTATCATCTGAATCTTCGGTTCAAACCACCGAAGAAGACCCGAAACAGAAGTCTGAGTCTGAATCAAAGAAGCCGCCACCTCCGCCAGAGAAGCCAGATCCCGGTGATTGCTGCGGAAGCGGTTGCGTTCGTTGCGTCTGGGATATCTACTATGAGGAGCTTGAGGCATATGACAAACTTTACCAGAAATGATTCTGCATACAGATTTTCGAACTACCTCTTTGAAAGATTATTCGGAAATCTCATTTATTTTTTTCCGTTATTGAATTAGGATATATATATATATACTTTCGATCTTTATTTCTTGAAATTTAGTTGAGAGATTGATTTTGTATCAATGGTTCGTTTCACATCTGTCTGGGAAACTTTGATTAGTTCAATTGAAACGAGTAAAATTTTAAAATAATACAAAATGTGTGTTAATTTACGGTCTGGTTTGTTCCTTGTTATAATAAGAATGACGTTTAAGTTAGGAGAAAGGTAACAACGTTTCATTAATTATAATTAAAAAAGTATAAAAATTTATTAATTTTTGATTAGTGTATTATAACTTATAAGTATATTAATTATTAAAAAGTAAATTACTTAAAACTTAAAAAATATTAAAAATATTAAAAATGAAACACGTTCTTAAAAATCACATAACAACTCAAAACAGGTCAATGGTGATCGGTAAAAATAAAAAGAAAAAAACATTTTAAAGATCGAATAACAAATAATAATCACAACGATGTTCTGCAGTGGAGACTCTCTGACATATGGCAAGCATATCTACTTGTGTTATTAATTATATAATGTTTTAATATTAATTATATTATAATTAAGTGTTAATTTGCATAAAAAAAAAGATGAAATATAAAAAAATTATTTATTATTGTTTTCTTGTAGTTTGTGTTATTGTAAATTTGTAATACAATGAGACTATTACAAATGGGTATTTGAGTCTTTTATTCGGGCAGAGCCGGGAAGAGTTTCAGATACGATTATAAAGAATCCAAAAGACAGGTGGGTCTCTTGGGTCTTGAATATGCAAAATACATTAACATACTCAGATGGGCCTTGAGGCCCAAAATTAGGATTCCAACTGATACGTATTTAATATGCTATGCGTACAGGTTAAAAGGATTCCGGTAACCCTGAAACCGAAACGATAATGAAGAAGGGAGGTTGGAGAGAGGTTATGGTTTTGATGGCGGTGGTGGCGTTATTGTGGGTAAATGGGGTCACAGCTTCCGCTTCAACTTCTGCCTTCGTTCAAAACGTCATCTACTCCAACAAGATTGCCATCTTCTCTAAATCATACTGTCCGTATGTCCCCCTTCTTCTCCTCTCTCCCTCTTCGTCGACTCGAAACGCTGTCGTTTATTGTTCACTCTTCCTTTTTTTTAATACCTTTTCAATGGTGTTGTAATTGATTGAAAATTTGACTTTACAAATTATCTTCAACTTGAACTTCTTCGTGGTATGAAAATAAGAGGAATTAGTTATCTCTTAGTTATCTTTATTCTCCATTGTTATTGGTACCTATATGTCAGCCTGGTAAAAAACTTGTAAATAATTTTTCTGGAAAGAAAGTCAATAATGTGAAAAAAATGACAGTTTTAATGTTTAATTTTCTTGATTTGCTCAATCAACTCTTGTTCTTAATTTTTTATCTTAATTATTTTATGGAAAATCAGTGCTTGGTTTCAAAATTCATTTTGCACTGTTTCTTTGGTTTTGACATTGCAAATTTTGTGGTAAGTATTACTATTCAGGTAGAAGAACTAAAATTCATTAGTGGATTTCCTAAGACATGACTTCTGGAAAGTTAATGAAAATCTAAATCCAAACTTATAGAAAGTTAAACCCTAAACTTTAACAATTAAACAATAAAATTGAGCTAAATTTCTCTTAAATATATAGGATGAAGAACTCTAGACTTCCTATAACTTTAAATAAAAGCACACAAAGTTCCTATATAAAATTTTATTTTATTTTTAAAAAAAATGTACACATTGGTCTTAAGTTGACCATTGACATTTTTGTTGTTTCTAAAACTAATCATTTTAAGGGATATTTTTAAATAACTTTTTTTTAAAAAAATAGAACATGCACCCTCATCCCAATAACCCCCAAATCAGCCATAATTCCCCCTAGAGATTTTTTTCTTTAGTTTCTTTTGTGTTGTGTGTACAGAAGCTTGATACTTCATTTCAGATCTTTCTTTTATTTTGAGTATTTTTTTTCCAATTGCTGTTTTGGTTCCATTTTGTTTATTTCCCATTTCATTTTTTTTCCTACTTGACCGAGCTGGGTACAAGTTTTTAATGTAAAGATACCATTTCACTACAGTTTTTTGGTTCTATTAATTTTTTGGGTATTGCAATGCATATATCAATTTAATCAATGTTAATTTTTGTTTACAGAATTATGGAAGTAGATGCAATTATTTCTAGTTCAAAAGCTCTAAATTTTTGGGTTAATTTAAAATAGACAATGATTATTAGGAGATGGTTTTGGATGGTTTGAGATTATTTAGTTAGGGTAAGGAATTTGGAAGATAAGAATTGGTTTGCCGTTTTTTTGGTTTGGGGGTTTGTCGATAGGCAGTCATCTGGTTTGGAGGTTTTTGGGGATGAGGGTGCGTGTTTAGTTTTTTTTTTTTTTTTTTTTGTAAATTCAAAAATACCTCTCAAAATGACTAGTTTTAGCCAAAAAGAAAAAAAAATCAATGCTTAACATAGGACCAATGTGTATTTTTTAAAAAAACAATAGGATTTTTGTGCACATTTCTTAGAAACTATAAGACCTCTAGAGTATTTCATCCAATTTTATAAGATAAAAATATCTTCAAAGTCCTTTATATATTACAAAAATGATACTTAGATCATATACTTATTTTTTTATAACAGCTTAGTTTTATTATTATTGAAAAAATGATTACATAAAGACAAAGACAATTTTTTATTTATTTTATTTTTTAATTTTTTAATTACATTAGACAGATATTGTTACAACTTAAATAAACTGTAACAAAAATAATTGAAGAAAAATATAAAAAAAATAAGTATTTGTTCTCATGTAGTCATTTTTTCATAACCATAGGATTAAGTTGTTATCAAAAATAAATACAAGACTTAAGTGTCATTTTTAAAATAAGTATATGACATTTATAGTCTCAATTTATAATAAGAGACTTGTTTTAGCCATGTACGTATGTAGATTCTTGCAAAATATTGTGTAAGAGAATCCGTGTTTCTCCCTGGAGACTTCAATCCCAAATCAAAAGCATGGATTAATTCTATAGTTGCACAATCTGACAATGATTTCTGTTTTTCTTGGTTCCTTATATGAAGAGATGTTAAGTAGATCTAGTTATGAATGTGTGAATGTTTGTATCCAAATGTTTAAGTTAAGCTGTTGTTTTGTTGCTAGGTATTGCTTGCGTGCCAAGAGTGTTTTCAGAGAACTACATGAGCGACCATATGTTATTGAACTTGATCTTCGAGGTTTTTAACAGCCAACAACTATTTTTTTGTTTTTAGTATCTCTGTTTTTTATGAACATGCAAAAATGTTTTAGACCAGCTCATTTTTATTTCTAATCTCAAATTTAGAATTCTTGCAATTTGGAACCCATTCTAATTCATACTAATACATATGCAATAATAAAATATAGTAAAATGGTAGTGATAAATTACTTGAAAAGAGTCCAAAGTTGCAAAAATTCTCAGTTGGACTTAGAAACGAAAATGCACCTCTCTATATAGATAAAATCTCGTAATCTTTTGAAAGATCTAAAACAATGCATGTCTACAGACGATGGGGCCAAAATTCAAAATGTTCTTGCAGATATGGTAGGGAGGTATACTGTACCACAAATATTTGTCAATGGCAAGCATATTGGTGGTTCTGATGGTTAGCTCCCAACTCTTTAAGTCTATGTAGTTATGATGGTTCTCTCTACCTATGTCTTGTCAGTTATTTTTCTTATGCCTCTATCATTTCTCATCAATTCACTTCTCCCGCTTTCACCTTGTAACAGATCTCAGAAATGCAGTTCTCAGTGGTCAATTATTGACACTTCTCAATACAAGCTGATGAGATTTAAAAAGAAAGTGATCAAGGCTAGTGTTGATCAGAAGCTGCACATGGTAAACTTCATTGTAACTAGAATGAGATGCAATTAGTAGTGTTCTTCATTGTAACTAGAATGAGATGCAATTAGTAGTGTTTTTACATCTTTATGACTTTAATTACCTTAACATTAGCTGCAAATCATGCCGATAAAGTGTTGAATTTGTTCAGACTGAAGGTTTGGATATCATGGCTTTTGTTTTAAATTTGATAAGATATTAATTTATCACAAGTTGTCAAGAGTTGAGTTCTATGTATTTCCCTAGTTAGTCTGATATTTGATATTCTCAGAACTTATGTGATTTTCTGCCATTGAAGCTTGTATAGTTTGTATGCCAAGTCGTGTATGTGCAGGCTGCATTCATTTCTTTGAATAGGTTTACTAGTAGTTTTTCCTGGTAGCTAGGGCAGGGCTGTGCTTTCATAAATAATGTATTTGTTGCAGGTCAGTACAAATGCTGATCACATGGTTGGTGATATGCTCTCATTGTTTCATACCTTGCTTTAAGCAGAAGCTTCCATCGTTTGGTAATTATGATTTTATTATGGTTACTATTACTAAGAAAATACATTTAGGATCTTAAAAACTCAATCAAAATTGCATCCATCAATATATACCATTTTTAATCAGAGAAAAGGAGAGGAATACTATCTCAAATGCGCCTGAGGTAATAATTTAGATTACTATTTAGATTACTATACAATTTTTAATCGGGGGGTTAAATTAACTTAATTAATGGTCTTTGTCTATTTATTGAAGGTAATAATTTGTTTAAAAAACTGATTATTTTTCTGTATAAGTTTAATTTTCTTCTATATTCATTACAATTGCATAGTATATTATGATATTCATTATGTTGGTTGTTTAATTATAATTCTGAATCTATTAATTATCTTTTAAAATTAAAAATTACTCTTTTATTTGTTAAATCTAATAGTTCTAATTTATGTACTAATGATTCAATGTTCATAGAATATTATCTTGATAAATTATATGTGTTGAATATATATTATTTTGCCATATTTGTAGTAGATAATCAAGTTTTTCTTGTGTACATACAATGTATTTATAATTTTTAAAGAAGTAATATCCAAACATTAAGTTGTTGAATTCTTTTTCCTTTTATTCTCACATATTTTTGACTAAAATAGTTTTTTAATGTCATTGAAATATGATGGTCTATGATGCTTGTAATAACTTTAATATAATCTATATAGATATTTAATAAGGTGTTAAATCTTTTAAAATTTTCAAAACAAGATTCATAATCTTTATTTTTAAAATATTCATTTAAACAATAAAGATAACCTTTATTAAATGTTTCTAATAAGATTAGATTTTTATCTTTGATTTCTATTGGAATTATTTGTTGTTTATTTCTAAAAAAAATTTCATTTTCCTGTTTTAGTAATATTATGTCTTGTTATAAGCAAATATTTAAAAAATCAAGATTTTTAATTGGCTTAAATTTATAATTATTATACCTGAATTTGATGGGTCTACTATGGTCTTTCCTTTTGTTCGTCTTCTTTTGTTACATTTGTTATGTCTTAGTTTTGTTCAAATCTCAACGCCCTCTTGTCAACAGTGAACCTTTTGAACTCATACATAAATGGTGTCAAATAGTTGACTTAGTAAAGAAGAGTAATTGAACTCTATTTTATTCATAGAATAATAATTATTACAACTTAATGCCAACTAAGAACCTTGAAAGGGGTGCTTAGTCGTTCATAATTACTGGTTATAACATTATTGGTTTTGAGATTTCTAGATAGAAGTTTTTTATGCTAGTGTTTCAGAGTAGAGAGCTCTGAATTTCTATGTATTCGTGTATTCTGAAATGATAATAAGGGTTCCTTTTATAGAACAAAGAATTTTTGTTTACAAGATAAATTATTATTTTATCCTTGTTTTAATAATTCATCTACTTTTCTACTTTAAAGGATAGTTATTACTTTTTTTCTTGGCACATGCTGCCAACTAAGACGTTGTAGTCTTCTGTCGACAGTTTTTTTCTTATTTTTCTTTGTCATTTTCTACCAATGGTTCCTTTGATGACGTTGATGATGATACATCTTCATCTTCTCGGTGTTTGATGCAGAGAATGCATTTGTGATCTTTGGTGGCTTTTTTGGCATAGAAATATAATACCTTCTTTGTTCTTTGTTTCTTGACTAATTTTTAGGTTGTTGTAATTAAAATTAATTTCATATTTGGTGATTTTTTTACCATCTTATGACAGAGTCATGCTACTGTGGGAAATGATGATGACTTTACTAGTTCAATAATTTACTTTAATCTCAGTAGAAATGTCAATCTTCTCGAGTTTATAGTAAATTTGGCTTAGCATTTGACCTTTTAATACACAGAGTTCTTTTGTGTTGAATTCTTTTTCTAGAAATGCCATTGGTTTGGAAACTTCTCTGTTTGTGTTGGAAATTCTTATCTTAATGAAGTGGTAGGGACTAATACTTCCTTTCTCATTTCAGTCCATTAATGAATTGAAAAATCTAAGATAAACAGGTTTATCACCTGTTTTAATTTTTCTTCTAAAATTCTTGATTGCTCTTTTAGAATTTTTTGAGAAATAATTGAACTCATTTAAATTAATTCCTGAATATATATTTTTTATTAGTCCTGCATGAAATGTTTTATACACAAATATTGGATCAGCTTCTTCGAATATATTGAATTTGCTTCCTATAGGAAATTTCTTGTTTGTAGTATAGAATTTCATATCTTCAATATGTTCTTGGGTAGATTTTTTGGCCAAATTATATAGACTCAACCATTGTGGTTGTTGAGGTGTCTATATTGGTCATTTTCATCTTTAATGATTGGAGTAGTTCTAGGAGATGTCTTCCTGAATACTACTGAATGTTTTACTATTTTTGATCTCATTGGAGGAGATGTTTCTCTAAATAGTATTGGAGGTCTTGTTATCTTTTCAAGATTTATCAATCTGTTTGGAGTTGTTGGTTGTTGTTGTAGTGCTGCAGAATATTTTCTTACTATCTCTTCTAGAGTTATTAGTTTTGGTGTTTTGTAGTTGACATAATTACCTTTAGCTTTTATTTTGTTAGTGACGGCTCTATGAGTTACTCCATTAATTCCTAGAATAGATTTGCTAGCTTCTATCCAATTGTTATAAATTCTTGGTTTTGGCCATTATAGACCATATAAACTTTTTTCTATTCTTTTTCTACCTTATCTACGTAATTGAGCTTTGTTGTGGTTTCAAAAATATTTTGTGAAATGTTAGGTTCTTCCTTTTTCAATGAAGTTTCCTCGTTTGAACAATTAAGTTCTTGTTTCTTTCTTGTTTCCATAAGAGATTTCTCGAGATATAACAGCTCGAGTTGTTCTTGTAGGATTTTTATCTCCTTTTCTTTTATCTTGATTTTGATACCAAGATGCTCCATTCTTGAAAGCATAAAAATAGTTAGAGGTGCTAATTCTATGGTAAGAGCATCAATTAAGTTATTTTTATGTCCTGAAAGATGTTCAATATCAAAATTGTAATGGTTGAACCATTGTTGTCATCTAATTAGTCTTTCTTATCTGTAATCATCTGCAATATTAGTTCTTAAGAAATAGCTAAAATTATTGTTATCTGTTCTAACAATGAATCTGAAGCTTATATATTGCAAATTTCTTAATAGTTTTTTTAATAGTTAAATATTTTTTTTTTCATTAATATGATAATTTAATTATGAATCTTGAAAAGATTCTGATGTATATCTACAAAGATATTTATCTTTGTCATCTACTCTTGCTTTAAGAATTGCTCCCAATATTCTTGTGAAACATATGTTTCAATTATCATCTTATCATCTCGTCCTGGATGGTATAAAGTTGGTAAATTTTTTACCTTTGCTTTTACTCTATCCATATATAGAGTATCTTCTTCTCTCCATTTCCAAATATGATCTTTTTTCAATTTTGCTTGTAATGGTTTTCTCATTTCTTCAAGTTTCTTGATATATATTTCTACATATGTTAAACATCCTAAAAATCTTTGTAATTAGTTTTTATCTTTTAATTCATTAGGAAAACCTTGAATATTATTTAGTATATGAGGTTGTAGATAACGTTTTCCATCTTCAATTTTCAACCCTAAGTATTTATTTTTTTGTTGAGCAAGTACTATTTTCTTTTCAGAGAGTATAATGCTTTCTCTTCTATATTCTTGTAAAATATTGATAATATCCAAATAATGTTTATTTAATTCATTATTGAAAACCAAAATATCATCTATGTAAACACAACAAATATCTTGTAATTTCTTAAAAATGTTATCAATATATCTTTAAAAAATACATGAAGTTTTTTTTAATCTAAATGATATAACTGTCTATTGGAATTGTCCTTGGGGGTAATTAAATGATGTTAATTTTTGGGATTCTTCGTCCCGTCTTATTTGCCAAAATTTGTTTTTGTAATCAAAACTCGAGAAGTATTTTTTTCTTTTTATTAATGATAGTAGTTCTTCCTTTTTTGGAATGAAGTATCTATCATCAATAGTTTCTTTATTCAGTTTCTTTTTCAGCCAAGAATGTTGGACTAGAGTGAGATGAATTACTTAGTATTATGATTTTTAATTTCAAAAGTTCTTGAATTTGTTTTCCAAATTCAATCTTATCTTCTAGAGTATAAATCATTGGTTTTACTCTTATGATCTTGTCAGAATCTCTTAATTTTATGTTGATTATTATTTTAGATTTATTTATTTTTGGATTCAAAGGATTTTCTAAACTTACAGTTTTTAATAGTTTTTTAATACTTGTTAGGGCTTTGTCTTCTTGCATTTCATTGATAAAAGAATTTTATTTTTCTTCTATATCTAATGAAATATTTTTTAAATAAGGTTTTTGTTGGTCTCCTATCTATCATATTTTTGTTTTTTATGTTGTTACATAAAAATTGGATTTGTTACAGTTAAAGCGTTTCTTACAACATAAATGGTATCTCATTCTAAGATTGTGAGACTTATTTTGTCAGAATGTTGTATGAAAGGTTGATATAAGTTTAGGAAATTATTTTCTATTAACAAATCTACTTCTGTTTCTTGTTGATATATGGAAGAAATGTGAAAGTTTTCTCCTCATATCATTATATCAGTATCTTTTAATACCTTATTTAGTTTTATTGTAGTATTATTAGCAATTTTTACTATTATATCTAATGGCTACAGACACTAGCTCATGTATATATATATATATGCATGTAAATGATAAGTGTTATACCCTTTAAATTTTAGTCCTACTTTAATGTAAATACTATTTAGATTTGTAATATTATACAAATCATTCATCTTTTGATGAAGAATATTTATAATTTGAGTGTTAATATTTTGAGTCAGTTATTTTTTCCAATAAATGGATACTATAAGTATCATCTATATCAGATTCTTCAATTGATTTTAATTCAATTTTGAAAGTTTTTTCTAAGATTTTTTGTTTTTTGTGAAAATTCTTTTTTATGTTGAAGTTTACTTGGACATTCGTTAGCATAATGTCCTTCATTATTACAGATCCAACATCTGCATTTTTTTCTTTCCTAAAGGACAATAATTCCTTTTTTCAGAAGGTTTATAATTATTTTTTTAAAAATATATTTTCTTGTAGTTTTATCTATTAAATCTCTTTTTATATTTTTGAAAATTTTGTTTTATGAATTTATATTTTTTAATTCTTTTATATTTTTATATTTATATTTTTGTTTATAAGATTTTATATTATATCCATATTTCCTTGGTATTCTAATATCTCTTATATCACACAACAAATTTTATCATTTCTTCTTATTTGTTTATATTCTTTTCTTTCTTGACATTTAATAATGATCTAATCTTTAAGACTTTGTATTCTTCCTTTTAGAGTATCTGGTATAGTTTTTTTATTTCTTTGTTCCCAATTTTTTGTTAAGGTTTTATATAGTGTTTCAAGTAATTTTTGAAAAAACATTTTTTTATAAGTTATTTAGGGTGATAATTTATGGTAATACATTGATTTCATTTTCATTGGATTTAATGATAGTCCTTCATTTATCTTTTCCAATAAATTCTTTATATATTTCATTTATTATTATATCTACGTATTCTTTTCTTGTGAAAGCATTTCCTTGTATTAACAAATATTGTTGATCTGTTAAGTTTGAAAACCAAACTTTAAACTTTCTTGTCATTTTATGTGCTATAAGCACTCTATAGGTTGAAGGATTTGTTTGTATAGTTTGAGAAGTTTGTATAAATACACTCATTCCACTAGCCTATTCATCTAAGACTTTTTTCCTATCTCTTATACAATCTAAATCTAAAAGTTCAAATTTATAATTATCATGGAGTTTGAACTCTGTTAGAATACTACCTCTAGTTCCCCAATGCAACCCTTACTCCATATTATGTGGTTGTCTTCTTCTATACGTGGTATCAGGTTGTTCTATTCTTTACCTATTTTTTTCTTCCTTATGTGGGTCAGATGTTCCTTCTTGGTAAAGGAACTAATAATAAAATTGGTTTCATATGACCTTTTGAGGTTATGTTTTCTGGTTCAAAATTAATTTCATTGATTATTGTCATATCATCATCTTCTTTGTTAGTACAAACTTTTTCATTGTAATATTCTTCTATTTCTTCATTAGTTAATGTCAATAAAATGATCAATGTTTCTATTTCTCTATTTTCAAGGTCCATGAATTTTCTTTCTAATTCTTTTCTATATTCCATTAAATTAGAATTATCTCATTATTCTTAGATTGTTCCTCATTTTTAGGAATTAGAGAATCTGATCTCCTTGGTGGTTCTTCTTTTAATCTTTCTAAGGTATCATATTTATAACCTATTATTTCATTATTCTTATGTATGTTGTATACATCTTTTCTTAGTTTTAAAAATTTCTTGTGCATATCTTGTTGTAGTTTATTATAACTACATTCCTTTATTTTCTTTATTAATTCTTTTTGTATATCTATTATTTCCTATAAATATTTTTTGTTTGATTTTTAGACTAAATCTATTTCTTCTGTTAATAATTGCACAATTTCAAATAATGTTGCTTGATTTTTTGCTACATCTACTAGGCTTCCATTTACTTCTAAATACATATTATTTTTATTTTATCTCTAAACATTATTTTCCACCAATATACAATCATGAACTATTATTTTCCACTAGCCTTCATTATTTTAACTTCATTTTCTAGTTTTTTAACTTCTTTTTAGTTAGAGGTTTCTTCTTCATGGTCTATAAAAGTAAATCTTGATATACTATTAGTTTTAACAACATTACTTTTTCTTCCTGCTATCAAGGGTTTTTCTTTAATATATAATTTCCATTCTTCTTGTATTTCAAAGCTGTTAGTATTTTTGATTTTATTATTTGTCCAAGTTCCTTAAAAGTTTTGTCTATTTTTATAAATTTATTTTGTTCATATATTGAACTATTATGACTATTTGTTAAAGAATATGCTACTAGATAACTTTCATTAAATCTCCTCTTTCAAATTCATAAGCTAGACTTAATACTTGATTTAGATTTTTATTATGTATATTTATAGCAAATCTAGGATATACTATAAATTTTAACTTTTGGTATCCTAAATTATCATAAATCATTTGTAATAAGGAATCTTACCTATTTATTATTCTGTTATCCAATAATGTTATTTTTATTAGTGTATCTATTTCTTCTCTAAAATTAGTTTTTATTAATATTTGAATTCCTCCTAAATGGATGTATCCATTTTTTTATCTTTATGAGGAAATTTTGATACCTTGTTTAATATAGTTTATTTATCAATTAATGATATATTATATCTTCATTTTGTATCTGTAATCTTAAAACTCATTTCTTTATTACTTATGTCATAATATATTATATTTTTTCTAGAGAATAATTTTCTTAATAAAAATAATGCGTTTTTAAATATATTATAATTTTGAATTTTTTTTACTTATTACTATTTCTTGTGAAAAACATTCTGAGATATTTTCTTTGTCTATGTCTATTATTTATTGGTTTATTTTTTCTTCTTTCAATTTGAAAATGTTTTTTTTAACTAAAACTCTAAGAGCATTTTTGAAAATTACTTAAACCTTAAGAGTATTTTTGATTTTTTTGAGCCTTAAAAGGAGATGAAATTCATATATGTTAGTGTATATTTCAAAGGACTTATTAGTCCATTAAGACTTGTTAAATGTTTAATTTTGTCTAATTCGATTAAGTTTAATATTATTGTGTCATCATTTTATGTTTGTTATTATAATTTGTATGTGCATTATTTTATATAATTTCATAAAATAAAATAAAATAAAAATCTGTGTACTGTGCATGTTGATATTACGGCTGTTGAATGGGCAATTGGGCCTTGCAAGTGACTATGAGCACCAATCCACTCGTTGAAATTTGGGCTCAAAAATTGGACCACTGCCGAAAGTGGTTTTCGGTGGCCCATCTATGTAATATGGCAGATGAGAGACAAACTTTTTGGGAGGGAGGAGAGAGAGAGAGAGAGAGAGAGAGAGAGAGAGAGAGAAACAGAGACAACTGACATGTCAAATCTCATATGGTGTATATGTATTAAAACTTAGAAAAGGATTTTAGGGAAGAATGTATATAGGGTCGTTTGGGTTGTTAAGTCCAACAAAGACCCTTTGAAGAGGACATAAAGCAGAAATGCCCAATCAAAGATATTAATTGATTAATTTTGTTTGAAAATTATAAAGTCTATATACAGTATATGATGCCAAAATGTTGGATCTAGATCAGACATCTTCACAACCTTTAGAATGATTTTCTCGTTTGGAAAATATAAGAAATGCTCTTTCATTCCGTGAGAATCGTAATGGTGGGGTCTTTGAATTTACTGTCAAAAAATGCTTTAGATATTGTTTTTTTTTCACTATCACTCTTTTTTTAATAATATTTTGATTTGATTCATGAAAACCATTTAATAAAATGATAGGTATATATTTTTAAAATTAGATAATTTACTCAAACTTTAAATTATTGAATTAAAATCATTAAATGTATTTACCTTAATATTTACAAAAGTAAAGTGTAAATTGATTAAAATTAGATGACTAACAAAATCTTACATTTGTTTTATTGAGCATTAATCAAGAGTGTTAAACGGATTTTTGGTTTTTGTTTTTGAGTAAGAGTTACACACATGCAACCATACTCACACAAGCATATACAAGCTTAATTAGTTTTAGTGAAAAAAATTCACCTACAAAATAGGTTTGAGTAAATATAATTGAAAGACACCTTGGCTTCATCTATTTTTTCCCTTTCTGTAAGACATGATATTTAGTATATGGTATAAAATTATAATATGAGAAAGTATATATATATATATTCATTGAAGCTAAAAGGGAATATAGTTTTAAAAAGCTTTTTTAGACCAAATGTTGCGAATCAATACTGTGTCTATAAATATGCCAAATATTTATCACTGTATTAAATGACAGTTTGCATTTAAAAACATAAATAAGTAAAGATTTATAATGCATGATCATGGTCATTGAGCACTACTTAGAAAAAGAAGGAAAAAAACAGTTTTAATTTGTAGTTGTATTATTATAAGAAAAATTCTATTTATTATAATTTTTGATTTTATTATAATTGATGTAATAGTTAATTATAAATTTAAATAAATAAATTTTATTATTTTAATAAATAAATAATTATTTATTACATTAATTATAATTATTACAAACTTACTATATATACAAATGATATTATTATAAACACATAAAAATAACTAAATGGATATAAAGAAAGTTTGATGTGCCATGTTACTATTTTGACGGTGCATCACTTTGATAATACCATTCAATAAGTGCACGAGGAGGATATATATTGGATGGTATATTGTTGCTTTTATTTGTCTAATCGAGGCAACTTCAATGTCATCAAGATTTCTAAAACGACATTTCTACCATCTTAGCAATTGAGGAATTGAAAATGCTTAAATTCATTAAGTTATTTATCATTCATTAATAAGTGTTATTTTTATGTTTTATATAAATTAAATACTTAAAATTCAATAATTTAAATTGTTAGATCTTGAATAGTATCATCAATTCTAATAGTATATTAAAAGTTATCGAAAAATTAATACTTACAACAACTTAAATTATTAGAAAAATATATAATTATCCTTTTATACATTTATTAGATTTAATAAATTTAAAAAAATTTAAAAATAAATTAATTATTTTATAATATTAAAAATACGTGAATTTAGTTACTAAAACATCAATAGCATGTTAATATTTGATATAATTTGTGTATGAATTAGATAAAGTGATATTGGATAGTTTAGAATATGATCATACGAATAAACTTGAAAAATATTTTAAAAAATATAATAAAATATCATTATTTAAGCTCCAAACATGTCACCTTATAAGCTTAATATTACAAGATATAACAGGTTTAATTATAATTGTTAAGTCTCATATTGATTAGGGATACTTCTTTCGTTGCACATATAAGCTTGAATAATTCTTTATCTTATAACTTAAATTATAAAGTGAAGTTAGGGTTGTTAATGGTCTAACCAATCTCCCTGACAGTGCGTTTTGTGCCGTAAATTCAGACTAGTATCGACCAGGATCTTTCTCGGCTCAATCAAACCTCCAACTCATAACTTAAGTTTTGAGGTGTAATTAGAGTCGAGTCTAACATAATATCAAAGTTGGTTCCCTAACCCACATCGGCCCTCGTGCCATAAATCTGGACTTTAGCCGATGTGTGTGGGGAAATGTTAAGTCCCACATTAGCTAGGGACATTTCTTACGCTATACGAAACATAAGTTTGAACAATCTTTCACTTTATAACTTAAATTGTAAGGTGAAGTTAGAGTTGTCAATGCTCTGGCTAACCTCACCGACGGTGCACTCTGTGCCGTAAATTCGGATCAGTACCAACCAGGATCTCTCTCGACTCAATCAAACCTTCATCTCATAACTTAAGTTTTGAGGTGGAGTTAGACTCGAGTCTAACAATAGTTATTGTGGTTATAAATATTTCTTTTACATTAATCCATATATTTTTTCTTTAATATTATTTTTAAAATATTTTCAAACATGTAATTTCAATTTTTTTAATTATTATTTAATAGATTTAGGTATATTTATAGAAAATATAGAATCTTTTTCAAATATTTTTTCTAGATATTTCTTCGATATCTCTTCTATTATATTTATTATTTTAAAATGTGTATCAATTTTACACTCTGAAAAATTAGTAAAAGATGAATAAAGTAATGAATAAGAAGAATAAGAGAGAATATCAGATTGATTTTGCTACTAGAAGAAGTGACTATATTGGTCATTAATTATTTATAGATAATAATAAGCAAGCACGAAACATAATTAAATATATTAATCTTGTCTTAATCAAGAAAATGATTCGATGGCACTTTTGTAACTATATAAAATTAATTAATTGAATAATAACCAAAGTACTTGTCTCTTACTTTGTGTCTCAGACTCCAATTCCACCTTATGAGTAATTTAATCGTCTTTGATCGATCTATCAAAAAGAAACAAAAGAATAGAAAAACTAATCATCTTCAAATCCTCTATTTCTCCAATTCTTTTTCAAATAACCACTTAGTCAAGTTTAATTTGCATGTACTCTTTTTTCTTCCTTCTTTTGCGTTTGTTTTTTCTTATTATAAAATAATTAAATCTTTAGCTTGCTCAGTAAGTATTTTTTTTTTTAATTAATTAGAAATCATCACCATGAGGTATAGAGTGTAAATCTCTGATAGGAACTACACAAACAAAAAAATTAGTTATAATTTTTTAATAACGTTTTTATATTCTTAAATATCTTGATTTCTTATAATTATAAATACACCACACATAATTTTTTTAAATGTTAATAAAATGACACAATTTATATAAAAAAAATAACACAAATATAACTAATTTGATATGATTGACATCCCCTTTCAAAACACATTTGAACACAACAAAAATAAGTAATACACTTAATTTGCATTAATTTTGTTTTCCAATCAAATATATTAAGAAATAACTGATCAAGTTTGATAACAATATATTATTTAAGATGACATGTTATTCTATGTTAATAAAATTTAAAATTAATTTAATTTTTTTTTTATAAAAAATAAACAGATGAAGAGAAAATAAATAATAACTCCTCTATTAAGCCATTAAAAAAATAAGTAATTTATAATTCATTTTTATACCAAATGAGAGTAAGATTTTGAAGATGTTAAATTCTTTTTCTAATTAAGTTAATAAATAGTTTAAGTCGATAGTCAGGGTAAGAAAAGTAATTTTCTTTTAAGTTGAGTAGT
The DNA here is from genome assembly GCA_037013495.1 of Hippophae tibetana. Classification (NCBI taxonomy): domain Eukaryota; kingdom Viridiplantae; phylum Streptophyta; class Magnoliopsida; order Rosales; family Elaeagnaceae; genus Hippophae; species Hippophae tibetana. The sequence continues at coordinate 77,483,058 of CM072812.1, read as the reverse complement.
GATGTTTTGAAAAAAAATTATAAATAATGTGTTGAGATTTAATTAACTGTATATAGAAATTTAGATAATTTTTATTTATTTATTAATATTAAATAATTCAAAAATTCAATCACAAACTAATATTTTTTTTAAAAATCATAACAAATTTATTAATATAAAGCATTTTTCTTTCAAAATGAGAATTTGAAACTTGAAAGCAAAAAAATAGTCCTCAAATTGGTTCTCTCTTAATGCATGAACAGCTTTACAAGATCACTACGTTATAGACATTGACAAATGATCATAATCGGGTCCACAAAAGAAATAATTAACCCGAAGAAAAGGCTTTATTAGTACTCATTTGATCTTCTATCCGATCTATCCTATTCCACAATCTATCTTCTCATGTCTACGTATCATAATAATGATCATAATAATAATGAGGTGGAGTTACTAAACTTTTCTACTTTTTATATGGAAAAAATTAAATATAATTATAATTGAGTTTATATAATTATATTTAATAAAAAATTATTATATTAATTATATAAAATAATTGCATGATCATAATTATTATATACTACTTTTTATTTGGTTCAAATAAAAATTGCATAATAATTATTATTATATACTAATTTTAGATATATTTAAATAATAATTATCAATTATAAATAAATAGTAATTTTTTTAAAGATTTAATCATACTTCTTGTTTTTTAATATTTATTAAAAAATATATTTAGTTTAAAGGATTAAATGTTAATATAATTTTTATTCTATTATATATTATTTAAAATATTGATATTAATTTTCATCTTTTTATTATTTATCAAATATTTCTAAGTAAAATAGAAAATATATATACGTAAAAATAAATAAAATTCAATCTAGTTATTCAAAGTATTGTTGTTTTATTATTAAAAATGTATTTTTTATATAATTATATGTATATAAAAAATAATATTAATATATGTTCGATTTTAATTAACTATAATATTATGATAATTATTTTAATCTCACTCCTTGTTATTTTCGAAAAAATTATATATTTTTTATAAATAATCATATAATTTTAATTATTTATAATTAAAATACTTATCCTTAATTTAAAACATACACTTTACTTTTTTAAAATATTTTCTTTTTTATATTTCACCTTAAATAACATACAATCTCTCATATTTGATGATAACACGTTACATAATTCGTATAAAAAATTCATCAATCCTCTTTAAGTACGTGTATTTAGCAAGTTACGGGTAAGTTACTCAAATGAAATAGCATTAAATAATCATAAAGGTAACTTTTTTTCCAATTAAAATTATATATATATATGCTTTTAATGAAGTTCGATATTGCGATTTAAGAAAGATATATTTTGAACATTTTTTTTTTACTTAATAAAAAGTAGACGCATATTTTTAATAAGATTCCATTTAAAGTCATATATTATATTTAGTGGATAAATGCCATTTAGACTATAATTTAGTTGGTACTTTTAAACATTTACTTCAATGTTAATTTGATATTATCCATTTTAATTTCTTTTAATTTTAATGTTACTTTCATATTATATTATCAAAATATAAATTATTATAATCACACAAATTTTATTCAATATTAATGACATTTAAATATAATTAATACAAATAATAAAAAAGACATTATATATATTTTTATTATAACAACAACATAATATTATTATCAATTTTAATTTGATATCACTTTTGTTATTGTTATAATATTATTAACAATTTTAATTTGATATTACTTTAAAGATATTTAATCTTGTCTTAACTTTTATTATTATATTATTTTTTAATAATTATATATACTCGTACATATATAATGATAAGTTTTGAATCCATACCCTCTTATTAAAATATTAATTTAAATGTGTTTAGCTTGTAACAAAAAAGATCAAATACTACAATCATAAACTAAAATTTATAACTAATTATCAACATATATATATATATATATACAATTTTAAAGATCATATTTCATGTATGTTATATAAAAAAATATAACATTATATGTTATATTAATTTTATTACTTTTACAACTCACTGATTTTGAATATTATTTAATGTTTTAAATTTTTATAATTCATTAATAAATACTTAAAATTATGGTAAAAAAACAAATCTTTTCCCGGTATACTAAAAACAACATTCAAAAAAATACATAAATAAAATTTGTAAATAAAATAAAATTAAAATTAATACTTCAACTATATTTTTACAGATAATTTTTATAGAAATCTATTATCTAAAAAGTCTCCTTAACATTGTAACTTATTTATGATAATCTAATATAAACTATTTATAAAATAAAAATAAACTAAAACATCGTATTGAGATATAAACTTAAAGAAAAATAATTTCGGAGAATAGTTTTGTCAAACATAATGAAAAAATATATTTTTATCTTTTTTTATAGAACATTTTTTTTAATAATAGCCAAACAATTCGTTGTTTTTAAAAAAATTTAAAATTATTTTTTGATAATAAATTTTAAGTTAAACCACCAAATAAACCCTTGATATACTCGTAATATGCTATAAATTTTCAAAAATTCTCAACATTTAATATTTTTTCTTTGCTTTAATTAAACAAATTTGCCACCTATCAACGTATCCAAAATTAAAATATGTCACTTGGTATCTGAGTGTACTGACATGTTCTTTTTGTCTCTAAATAGAGACAAGCTGCAACAATTTTAAAAGAGACAGGCAAATCAAAAATGCAAAATTGGAGAAGCTAAACTATTTCGTACGTACAAGAAGGTGACTGAATACCATAATGAAATGTGGAGGATATTGGAGATTGAATATCAAACATTCAAACCTACTTAAATCAAACTTTGCAAGGGTGGAAGATATTGTTCTAACACCCATCCTCGTAAATAATACATACATATGGCTTTTGTGGTAAGTTGGCAATTTTGAGTTTCGAACATTTTTAAATATATAATTAAGTTCTTAATCTATTAAAGTTTAATAGTTTTCTTCAAAATGTTAATGTAAGTCCTGGTGTACTTGCATATATGTATTAGCTTCTCTGTGCAAAATACAATATTCTATATGTAAAGTTGGTCACTATGAATCAATAATTTGCACACGCTTATAATTATATATATTTTATTTACAAGCGCGTTTACACACACCAAGCTCGCCATCACTCTCGCTAACTATCTCACCAAGAGTGGTAGCAAGGTACTAAAAAATCATATTTTTCGTTCCAAAAATTACTGAATGCTTTCCATAAATACTTGCACCTTAAATGAACTAAAAACACAAGTGACAATATCGACGAGCGAGGTGACAATTTCAAGTTCTATCAATACCCCATATTCTTCTTATTTGGCATCCAAAAATGGTAGCAGAGCTTTTTCAAAATGATATCTTCTTTTTCTATTTTCGGATTACTAAAACCTCAAGTGTTATTTGGTATTAGTGATTCGTGATTGTGTAAGCAAAATTGTGCTTGTGACTAATGAGTACTCGAGGCGGCATTTGCAAGTGATTTATGTGAGGTGAACCCGTGTCAGTTGGTAGTTTCCTTCGTCCAATTTATTATATATGAGAACCTCTTTATAAGAGTGAGTAAAGTTAAATTCTTTGAGTTATCACATCTTAGATTATGTGTAATTTGGTGGTTTATGGTGAACTATATGCCCTTTATTGTTTATTGGGTGTTTGTGTTTGAGAGTGACTTTATTGATTATGCACGTCACTCATTACTGATTCATAGTTTTTGATCACACCATATTGGGTGGTATTTGCTTTGGAGGCGAGCTAGAGTCGTATGTCGAACCAAGTCATTATGAAAACAACAAGCAAAAGTAACAACAGACAATTAGGACGGAGGTCTCAACTAATAGAGGTATTGGTTGTTTTATTTTTTATCAGAATTGTAACTCTTTTATTTATTAGAGGATTGTTTGTTGCTGAGTAGTTCACATGTTACCACATAGATAGGGTTTCTATATATGGTTTACATCGTTATATCTATTGTTATGCATGCTCAAATGTGTGGCTAGTACAATTAGAGTTTAAATTGTGCATATTTCTATGTACTAAAGTTTATACACTGATTGGAAAGATTTTATTGTTTTTTGCATGCTTTCTGTTTACTGATCTTATTGACTTTAGAGGCAATCCAAAATAGTATAGAATGCATTCTTTATGATGTGAAGGTGGACACATGGTCCTATCCCTTGAAGTTTTCCATGCACTACAAGGGTTTTTTGTACCATCATAAGTGATGATTTCTGGGGTAACCATTAGTCATTAAGGCCACACAGTTAACATGGCTAGTTTAGATAAAGTGTCCCTACATGTGGGCCTTGAGATAGACACGTGGATTGCAATGGATAGAAGCCACTTGAGGTGGTCCTAACTAATCTAGGATGGATGGTCAAGGGACGCTTCCTAGGCATCCATAGGTGGATGTCTTTGTACTTTGTGGGTGAATTTTGTTTGGTACGCTTGAGCTTTGGACCTACATTGAAATGGTGTATTAGGACATTTGGATTAGTGTTAGAGCATGTATTAATGGGATCATGCAAACATGTCTCTATTTTGTATAAAGAACAAGTTCATTATTTCATTCTTTTTTTAAGAATGATCGGCCATTCTTTAAAAACACTATAATGATAATGACACCCACTCATGCTAATGGTATTTGGTAGAGCGTGTGATCCACTTTGATGTCCGTTCAACATGAAATATTGAGGGGACGCTATTCTACACGTGATATTTCCCGACGGTGGTCTCAAATTTTTCAAATGATGAATGGATTCGAGATTCGAACAAAGAACACTTGACATGATAGAAAAGTGGAAGTTGGGTCCCTTTAGGGTTGATCCACCATGGCCAACTGGCCAAGCTTTCATTTTTGACAACCTTGGATTCCTTACTCTCTAAAGGTGCCAAAAAGTGAACCATTATTTGGTGGTAGTGGCTGTCGTGCACATGTGTTTGCTTATGAGCAATATGGACTAAACTTGTATGTCTGAATTGTGGGCTTAGACTTCATCGAGATGGTAACATCTTTGATATGAGCTTATGTAGCTATGGACCAGATTTGGTGCACTGTAGGTATTGGAAGATACCGCAAGGACATTTTTTTGGTCCAAGGGCTTATGGTCTTTAGAGGTTTCAATTGGCAATGCTTGGGCGACACCATTGAGTTTGGTCAATGACTATGTGTCCAGCACACTTTGTCTATCCACTAATTGGATGGTAATAGATAGGCCATGTTTTGCCATATCTTGGTTGGTGATCATTTGACGAGTATGCTCACCAAGTGAACTTGATGGTGGGACCATAATAAGTGTGAACCATTTTTCTCTGTCCTTTGTCTTGGACAGAATCTTGGTTCTAGCAACCTATACAGGTGACTGCATAACTTATTGAACAAGAGGTGAGACCTCATTATCTCTTATGTGAGCTCAATTGTTTGTGTTAAGAGGTTGATTCATCTTGAGGGGACATAAAAGTGTGACCTTTAGAGACCGTGCAAAGTGAAGTTCTTCTGAAATAGTTTTCTTCTGAACTTTTAGAATCTTTTCTTCAAAGATCACCTAGTTCAGAACACTAAAGAACGCTCTAAATATTTTTCTCTTTAGTTGTGATTCAAATACTAAAGGAATCACAATTAGAGCACACTAATTCCCATTGACAGTCATATATTAATGTCATTTTTTGTCAACATCAATGATTGTACACCTCTTACTTTTATGTACTTAAGAATAGAAAATACATTGTTAGGATCTTGGACCATGAAGGAATGTGATAGTCTTTGGTCATCCGATGGTTAGATAAATCCGAGTAATGAGAAGACGGATGAAACTAGTGTCTCTCCTAGTGATACAAAGATATATATTTAGAAGAAACGTATAAATATCAATATCTATAATTAAGAAGTAAAAAAATTATTTTATAATATTGAATACTGGTTACTATTTATAAGAAAGAATACAACTATCACTACTATTACCAATGACTCTTATACATAAGCTATAGAATATAATGTTAAAGTTTTATATATTTAATTATTTCATTATTAAATAATTAATAATTTAAATATCCATAATTTATCCAATTAATTATTTAGTCGATATTAATAGTTATCTACCCTAACTTATAAGTTATTTATTTATTTATTAAAATCTCATATATTATACCAAATATATTTATTGTTTGATATTAATATATATATGGCCGTAAAGACTTGTGACATCTCCTAAGCTATTAGTTATTACAGCTCTCCCGGATAGTTCAGTCTTTTATGCAAAAATAAATAAATAAATAAATTGAACAAAAGAAATTGTAAATATAGTTCGGTTAAGATGGGACTAAGAGTGAGAAACGATTACAAAAAAGCAACTTGCGGAGGCAACCATATCTTTTGGGTTTTGACTTATTCTTTTTCACATGTCTCTTCTATATATTTATTGCTTCAACTATTTGACAATGACTTTCCTCCCCCTCTTTTTACGTACAACATCTATTTAACATTATGTGTATTAATTGCGTGTGAGTAATGAAATCCAAATTATTCTTTTTTTATTAATATAAGTTAGCTTTATTTTTAGAATAATAATTATTTTTATTAGAATAAAATTATTATTTTATAAAAATTAAATAACCCTATGTGTCATTTTTTTATTAGGGAAAGAAAAAAAATCTTAAAGTAATTAATTTTATGTAAATATATTTAAAATTTATAAACTTTTTCTTAGTTAAATTTTTAAAAAAATTATAAAAATTAAAACAATGATTTATTATTACAAAAAAGAAAGAAAAATCAAATTCACATGTATTAAATTTTAATTTATTTTTTAAATTATATTTAATCTAAAAAATAAATGGTTCTATATATTATCTATCTTTAATGGATGAATTAAAAAGGAAAATTAAAAGACTTTCAAAAAAATTGATTATATATAAATATATTTAAAATTTATAAACTCATTCTTAATAAAATTTAAATGGAGAAAATTAAAAAAATTATTAACATTATAATAATTATTTATTATTATAAAATTAAAAGAAAAAAATAAAAATTTACTAAATATGTTTTAAATTATAAATTTATTTTACAATTAATTAATTAATTATATTAAATATCTTTTAGTTGAAAAATTAAATGGAAAACCAAAGAGACTCTAAAATACTTGATTCAATCGATTTAAAATTTATAAATTATCTCCTATTGAAAATTAAAAAAAATCAAAATATTTACTAACATTATATTAATTATTATTATTATAAAATTAAAAGAAAAATAAAAACTCTTATGTATATGTGCTAAATTTTTTTTTTTAATTATACTTAGTGTAAAAAATAATTGATTATGTTTGAGAATTAAAAGAAAAAATAAAAGACTCTTAAAATAATTAATTATATGTAAATAGATTTAAAATTTATAAATCTTTGGAGTTAAAAAATAAATAAATAAATACAATTATGAACATGATAATAATTGTTTATTATTATAAAATTAAAAGAAATTTTTTTTTTCTAAATATGTGTTAATTTTTATTTATTTTTAAATTATATTTAATGTAAGAAATAATTGATTCTATGTATTAATTATTTTTTAGTTAGGAAATTAAAAGAAAAAAAACTAAAATACTCTTAAAATATCTAATTATATGTAAAAATAATTATTAAAATTGATAATTACCGTTTCATATATAAATATATTTAAAATTTATAAATTCTATTTTAATGAAATTAAAAAAAGTATCAAAAACCTAAAAAATTATAATAATTATTTATTATTATAAAACTAAATGAAAAAAATCAAATTCTTTTAAATTTGTGTTTGCAATATATGATAAAAAAGTTATACACTTTCATTTTACTTTCATAATACATCCAATATGTATTCAATATCGATTTTAATACATTTTATATTTGTTTATGTTTTTGATGTTGCATATATCAAATATATTGAAATATTAATACATATATTGTATATAAGAAAAATAATTTTTTATTTTAAATTTTTTATTTAAATGTCTTATGTAACCATACATTTAAGTATACGATAATTTTGATAATGTAAACTTAGTTCAATTAGATAAATTTTAAAGTTATAAAATATTGAATATCATTACTATTATTATTAGTGATTATATATCTCGTAATATGAAATTAATTATTTTATATAATAAATAATGTTTTAGTTAGAGAGAGAACTTGGATAACTTTCTGTATTTCAATTTTATTAATTGTTTCCAGTTATCTAATATTTTAAAAAGCATTTGATAATATATTTTTCGCAATTCTTACTTGTACCGAACATATATATTGTTTACTATTATCATAGTCACAATATATGTCCAACATGGTAACATATATTAGATTTTGATGGGAATTTGAAAATATCATTATAAATTCATAATAATTTTGATTTATGATTAAGTTGTTATGTGTTTTTTTAATCTTTTTTACCACGTAATACGAGAAAAATATATTTTATTCTAATTAGATTATTAAATAAAATAATGATATTATGGTAATAATTTTTGTTATTATCGTATTAAAAATATATCAATTATCTCTTATATCTTTATTATTAATTATTTTCAATGTTATTATTATCATATAAATTATTTATAATATTTTTATTATTAATTATTCTTCAATATTATTACTATCATATAAAATTATTATAATAACAACCAATTTATTTACGATAATATTATCACTCTATTTAATATACTTATAGTAAAAAATCTCTTAATATTATATTACTCATTACATGATACACTTTATCGTAATACACACTGATGTTATATGTATATATGCAAATCCAATCCATCCTGAACTCTCCCAAAAAATCTAGTTGACATGGAAAATATTTGCCCATGATTTTAATTAAAAATTAATCTTTATAAGTAAAAAGTATTTCAACAATATAATATGGTGGAACTATATATCACGCCATGTAAAACAATAATTACAAATATTACAAATAAAAAGGTCATAATTACATTTACTCAACCCTGTTTTGAAACGACACCTTAATTTTGTGGAGATGGTGGGGTTTGCCAAAAAATGGACGTTCCATAGTAACACAGACTGTACCACTCATTTTACTTTTTGTATAAACCTACCTCTCTCTCTCTCTCTCTCTCAACTCAACTCTTCTGCAAATTTGGCTTATTTGCTACATCATACATGCTAGTGACCAAACATTGGGTTAGTTAACTTTGGAATTTGTGGGTTTTTTTTTTTTTTTTTACTTCCTTTTAAAGATAACCTTATTTACCTTAATTGTTTCATTTAATATATATTTACAACTACTTGAGCACTCATAATTAGCATTTAGGTTTATTCACGTATTAATGCAGGCTACTAGATTTCTTTATGTCTTACCTAAAATAAAAACCTATTTAGTTAGTAACTTGATAAAATAAATATATATAACCGAGTATGGTAATAAAAAACGCGTTTTGTTGGGTATTGGTGTTGTGTTTCCTAAAAAAAGTGAAAGGTTCTGTAAATAATAAAAGTTGCTAAGAGCCGTAGTCAACCATTGGAACAAACACAAGGCTCGAGAATATGACAAAGTTCTCAATTATTGGGACTCTCGTTTTTTATTTATTTAAATTTAAGTGAAAAACATAAAACTTAATAATATGTTTACAATTTTTTTTAATATTATAATAAAAATATATAATTATTTTTAATATTAATTATATTTTAATATAATTATTATTATTATTATTGTGATAATATCTTACTCGTGATATAATCTAAATGATATTTATTCATTAATACGTTTAAAACATATAAAATATATATCTTCTTCATGTTTAAAACATATTCTTAAATACATTAAGTACATTTAACATATATTTTTTAAGGTCAAAAATAATAGTTGCTAACTAGCGAGTTATATATAAATAATTTTTATAATTAAAATTATTATTTGTATAATAAATTATTATTAATAATAATTTTATTCATTAATTAATACATTAAGTTATAATTAATCATAAATATAAAATAAAGAACTTATTATTACAATTACATCAAATATTTTTACTATAAAAAAATACATAATAAATATTATTACCTTATATAAATGGAAATATTTTATTTACTTCTCTCAAGATAATTTAAGTATAGAATTTTAGCGTAAAAAATATTATAAATAGTTAAATAAATATTTTTTTTCTAAGTATTTATACTATATAAATTCACACTTTCATAACCAACTAGAAATATATAACTCCAACATACTTGAGAGGAATTTATGCTCTTAACTAACACATTAGCTAAATCTAACTTTCTATTAACAACTTTAAATTCATGATGTACATTAGATAAAAAAAATAAACACCAAAAAAAATTCATATTTAAAAAAAAAGTCAAAATATGATAAATATAAATCATATTTGTAATCCTAGTGAATGATATACATATAATTTGTAATCTTAGATGTATCAATAGGTGTTTGATTAGAGTAGCAATTCTCGGGAAAGATTGTTGCAACTGTTTTCCTATTTCACTTGTTCAAGAATTGTTCTCAGTGTTAGTGCTAGCATACTATACGTATGTATGTTTGACATTTCTTTTAGTTAGCATTTTTGTATCAATTTTCCTCTATAAAGTCATTAACAAGACTTAGTATCTTTTCTTACTTCTTTATATATTTTTGTACGGTTAACTTTAAAGTTTTGTGTCAATAGCAATTATGTGATAAGCACAAGTAGGGGTAATTAGAGTTATATAAATGATGTTGTAAATTCATCATCCTAAACCTCACCAAATTCAATTTCGTCTAAATCTACTTATTCATCCTTCATGGTTGTTTCTTGAGTGAATGCCTCAGGGCCTATTCAAAGTGTTGCTTTGAGTGCAATAGATCTTCTTGCACATAATTTGTCATCATTTCTTCATTGAACATCAGTTTATCTGTTAAACTTGATGGGAACAACTATCTCGTTTAGAAAGATCAATTGTTAACATACATTACAACCTATAGCTTAAAAGGAATAATAAATGAAACTCTAGATGTTCCTCCCAAGTTTCTTAGTGTTTCAATTAATTTCACTTTCTCTAACTAAAATTGATTAAATTCAATATCAAAGGTTGAATTTATGGTTCAGTTTCTGGTGGTATGTTGGGGTATTTTGGTAGTAGTATGAATACCTAATAACAATGGACTACTTTGAAAGAGTCTTTCTCTACAAATGTTCAAACCAAAGTTATGGATTTTCGTGAACAATTGCAATCCTTCGATGGGGATGTTTCATACTCTTCTTGAAGATTTTGAACATCTTTGCATAAAGATGATGTTGTTTATCAATCTCATTTGTTTAATGCAAATGTAGCTCGATTTGGCACCAAGAATGATTGCTCTATATATAAGCCTCAGGTTGAAAGGCCCATTTGTCAAGTGTGTGAGAAAGTAGGGTATATATATAGCTCAAACTTGTTTTGTACTACGGGATTTATTGTTGGGCAAGAATTCTAAACCTTACACCATGGTTGCTCATGGTGAAGAACATGTTTCACTCTCTGATTATGCTTCTTAAGCCTTTGTTGCTCATTATTGAGATTCTTTATTTGATAATTTCTTATGGCTTCTTGATACAAGATCCAATCATTATATTACTTCTACTCTTGCTACAATTGGGAGTTCAATGCTTTATAATGGTGCTAGTGGAGACTTGCTAGGTAGTGGTGTTAAAATTACAATTAATAATGTTGTTGATAATTGTGAGATGGCTTTGAAAATATGCCTTATGCTCCTAAAATTTTCACAAATTTGATTTATAGTAACAAATTATATTGTGATAATAATGTGTATTGAATTCTTTACTTATTATTTTTATGTCAAGGTTTTAACCTCCAAGAAGATGAAACTCAAAAGAGCTAGTAAAAAGGGTCTTTATACACTTGAAGAATCTATTGTTATAAATTGTCATGATCAGGCTTCTCTTTTGGTTGGTGATCAGGCACGAGGTTTTCTTGTTTCCTTAAAAGTATGGCATCATAGGTTAGGCTATCCAATTTTACCTTTGGTTAAAATTACTCTTCAAAAGCATGATCTTAAAGTTGATTCTAGTGAAAATGGTGTCAACCATAGCATTGGTGATAACAAGTATGTTGTTGGTTCTGACTCTTTTAACTTTTTAAAGCATTATCAACTCTCAAAGTCTCATAAGTTACTATTTATACATAAGCATGTTATGTCTTAACAAAAAATTTCTTTATTATTTCTTGATTTTTGGATAGCACCGCGTGACACTGCTCAAAAACAAAGGTACTTTCTATCTGTTATAGATGATTTTTCCCATTATATTTAGATTTTTCTCTCATCCTCCAAAGATAAACCACTTCCATATTTCTCCAATACAAAACTATGGTGGAAGAACACTTTCAAACTTCTATTAAAGCATTGCAAACTGATACGGGTAAAGAGTTTAAACCTTTGGTTTTTTACTAGTTAAGAAGAGGGTTCAACATGGAATGACTTCCTTACATACCTCTCAAAAAAGTAGGGTCTTAGAGAGTTGTCATATGAGAACTATTGAGAGGGGTTTGGCCTTATTGTATCATGTTCATATGCCTCTCACCTTTTGGTCATATCATATATGTATTGCAGTTTTCTTACTCAATAAACTTCCTTCCGAAGTTCCCTCTAAGTTGTCTCCTTTTAAGATGTTATATGGTAAAGTATCTTTATATAATGAGCTTAAGGTTTTTTATTTTTAATGATTCCCTTGTATGCATGCCTATAAAAAACAAAGCTTGAGCCTAGAGCTTCAGAATGTGTATTTTTGGGATATTGCACTAACTAAAAAAGTTACTTATGTCTTTATGTTTTTACAAATAAAAATATTGCAAGCATGTATGTTATCTTTGATGAAAAGTTATTTCATTTCTCTAAAACTTCCTCATCTTCTCTTATGTCCCATGTTACTTCAAATTTTGCTATCAATGTGCCTACTTATTTTCCAATTGCTCTAACATTAGTTCATGTGGTTCATACTCTTCATCTTGTGATAAATCTAGAGTTTTCATCTCATAATTATTCACTTGTCATTTCACCTACAAGTCCACATTATCTACATATAATATCTTCTTATATTTCTAAGTCTCATAATCCTCAAGAGACTATTGATTTGAATGCTAATGTTCTTATTCATACTTAGATATGGATTATTTTGATCAAAACAATAAACTTTAATTTTCTATTCATTTTTCTTTTCCTAGTCCCTTTGTTGTTAAATATGCTTATCATATGCTAACTATAGTGAAAATTGATGTAACTCAACCCAAGGCTTTCACTTCAACCCTTGCTTCACCATTGGTTCTTTCTAAACCTAAATCATACAGGCATGTTCTTATAGCACCTAAATGGAAGTTAGTAATGTAGAAGGAAATTAATTTTCTCATTGCCCATGACACAAAGGGAACTTGTCAATCTTTTCTCATCCACTATTCCTATCACTTACAAATGGATCTTTCGAGTTAAATTATTATCAAATAGTTCCTTGTGCAAGTATAAGGCTTGGCTAGTAACAAGAGGTTTCTTACAAGATTTTAGCATTGATTATCAGGAGATTTTCAATCTAGTAGTTAAGTCTACCACTATAATAGTCATGTTAACTCTATCAGTTTCAAAGTGTTGGACATTTAGGTAGGTGGATGTGAACAATACCTTTCTAAATGGTGATCTTGTAGAGAATGTTTATATGTGTCAGCCTACAGGGTTAGCATCCAGTGATTGTGCTCTTCTATACAAATGAAGAAGGCCTTGTATGGTCTAAAACAAGCCCCAAAAGCTTGGTACCAAAAATTAAGCATTTGTTTACTTGGAATGGGATTTCAAAACTCGAATGTTGATTGCTCACTTTTTTCTAAAAGGTTATGATGAGTCTTTTCTTGTAGTATTGGTATATGTGGATGACATTATCATTATTGGTTCTATGCTTTTAGCTATTGACTCTCTTTTTCTGTAATTTTCATCTTAAATTTGCTTTAAAAGACTAAGGTTGTTGGAGATTGTTATAAAGCTCCTTAATTTAAGGAGCAAATTAAGGAGCAAAACATGGAGCAAAACAAGGAGTAAAATATGGAGTAAAACATGGAGCTTAATTCAAGGAGCAATTCAAGGAACCATTAATTTAAGGAGTAATTCAAGAAGTGAATTTTCCTATAAATAGATGTGTAATTATAATGAATTAATCATCCAAAGTGTTCATTCCAATTGAGAGAAAATCTTAGAGAGAAAAGCTTTTGTGAGAGAAAATTGAGAGTAATTTTCTTAGGTGCAATTGGGTTGTGAGTTGTGAGTGTTGTAAACACCTTGTGTAATTTCTCCTCTTTCAGTAAAAAGATCTGCAGCAGGTCCGGAGACGTAAGCAAGATTGGCCGAACTCCGTTATCAAATTTGTGTGTTATTTTTATTCTTGCTTTCTCATAAATCTGACTTATCGATAATTTGCGTAATTTCCCAACAAAGGTGTCTTGCATTATTTTATGGGCATACAAGTTACCTAAATTAATCATAGTTTATATCTCTCAAAAAAATCACAACTCTGACTTACTTGTGTGTACTGATAGAAAAAAAGAAGACAAAATATGTTCCCATTCCCACGGTTACTAGTAAGCAGCTTAAAATTTGATGGAGTGCCTTTGGATAATTCCACTAAGTACCGAAAAATTGTGATTTATTTTCAATAACTTATTTTAACAAGACCTAGTATCACTTTTAGTGTGAATAAACTATGTTAGTTTATGGAAAATCCCACAAAGGTTCATTGCTTTGTTGTGAAGAAATTATGGAGTTGTCTAAATGGGTACTCTATTTTTCTCTCTTACCTTTCAAAAATAAACTTCATTGGACTTGATAGGCTATTGTGATGTGGACTATGATAGCTCATTTGATGAAAGAAGAAGCATTGGGACCAATTGCATTTTCCTTGGTGATTGTTTGGTGTCTTGGCAATCATCCAAGCAAATGATGGTGTCAAGAAATAGAATTGAAATTGAGTATCATGCAATAGCTTTGGCATATGCTAAGTTGACATGGCTCAAGTATCTCTTAGCTTATCATTACATTTCTTTGTTAGGAGTTCTTGTTCTTCTAACTAAGAAAATTGGTGCCAAGGCCTTAGCTTATAATCTAGTGTTTCATGCTCGCACAAAACACATAGAGGTGGAATGAAGAATCTCATATGTAAAAAAAATTGCATGAAGGTTAATTGTTCTTCAAAATCAAATAGATAATTGGGTCTTAGATGAGCGATGGAAATTCCAACCTAAAGAATCTATTCGGGAGCTCTATACCATTTCAACCAAGCAGGCCTCACAAACATGAATTAAGAAAATAAAATAGTGAAAGTATAAAAAAATATGCTCAATTCAACACATAACAAAAACAACCAATATTAAGAAAGAACAAACTTTGATAAACACACTAATGATAATGTGCCTTATAGGCTCATATCTAGGCTATCAACATGCATAAATATATCAAACATCGCATAGCATGCAAGGTCTTATATGTGAGAAACTATTCGATAAATAATGATTGTAGTTTTACAACATGCAAATAAATATAAATAGAAAACTATAATAAGAGTGTGACACTAGATACACTTCAAGGGTAAGGAGATCCATACTCCTTAAAGAGTCATACCAAACCCGCATGCAAATAAAAAGTAGTAGCAATATAAGTTAATCATAAAGCAGATAGATTAATTTAATACAGCAAAAGCAAAGAATATAAAGTTATAGGCATGCAACACAAAAAGAAAAGAAAGCATGCAACAACATATGACAAATATGGTTTTTAATCAGAGTCTACATCTAGTATATTAAGACATACACGATAGAAACTTAGATTATACTAACACAATAATTGATCATAAATAACTATAATGAAGGAGTCTAAGACCCGATTTACAATCAGGTTAAGGAGATATTGACTCTTTATGGACTCATCCCAAATATGCCAATAACAGAAGATAAACACTTAATAAATAACCATATCACATATAATAACAAATGGACATTATAATAAAGTAGATAAAATATTCAAAATTCAAAAAGCATGGAATAAAAAGGAAAGATTTCTAATCAAAAATTAAATTTACATATTGAAAAACATACACAATTTAAACTATTTATATACAGGTTAAACATTAAAGTATGCACAATATTAAATATAATGAGTTAAACTCACATAGAACTCCTACCTATATGGAAAAATTCTTGAGTTTCTCATTGAAACAACACGATAGGAATCAAATCCATTAACCAATAAAATAATTATAACCCTGATATAAATAAAACCCCATTATCTCTATCAATCAGGATCATTGTCTGAACTACCAATTATTTCCCTCACTTGCTACCTCCATAATGACCTAGCTTGACAAACGAACTTGGCTTACCTCCAAAGTCAATACCACCCAATATGGTGTGATTAAAAACCATAGATCAATAAAGTGAAAAGTACAATACTATAACCCTTGAAGACCATCCCACCAACAATCACCAAGGGATGCACATTCCTCCATAAATATGAAATCATATACGTGGGATATGCAATAAATCCACATAAGTACACAACTAACAATTTTACATCTCAGCGTAATAACCAGCCCAAGCTAATTTATCACACTAACCACAGATACGAGAACATAACAATTCAACTTAACTCACTCTCAATAAAATGTTCTCACAAGTAAAAAGTTTCATGATAACAACTACCAGCAAATACATAACTCACACATAAAGCCCACTGACAAATAATGCCTCGAGTACTCACCACACAAGAGCACGATTTTGTTCACATAGTCCCAAATCATTAATATTGAGCAACCCTTTAGATAATAATGATTTGAAAATATAAAAATGAGATGTCAATCTGTTACAATGCCTTACATTTTTCCTGGATGAGAAATAAGATTATAACGGTATATTTGTAGAAATTATCCAATGGTTGGTCCATCTCGCCACGATCCTCACCGACCACCTCATCACAACCTTGTCAAAAGGTGTGGTGAGGTGCCAAAAATCATATTCTTTTGACCCAAAAAATATCGAGTAATTTTCATAAATACCTATACCTAAACCAAACCAAAAAACATAAGCAACAACATTAGCATGCTTGTACGCTCGTTCATCAGAAAACAAGCTCTTAACCTAGCATGCACACTATGAAATCCAATTCGTGGTGTGTGTAACCATGTTCACATACAAAGTGAATCTAACTATATGCATATGTACATTACTGATATGTAGTAGCCAATCTTATATAGAGGAAAACAAACATTGGGTAAAATAAACAGACTATGTGTTTTGCACATAAGAAGTTAACACAACAACACAAAGTACAATAGGACTTACATTCTCCCCTTTTTCGCTTTCCATGTCAAAATACTTCACAACTTGGTACAAATGCATATCAAAGAGGAGGTGATTATGAAGATTACCCAAATATATTTGTTCCTATGATAAAGACATCAACACACACCCAAAACCTAACAAACACACCATTACCAAGTGCATCTATCATGTGTGCTCCATCCATTTCTTTGATCAACTCATCAACACTTTGATCAATCTTCATTGAACCAACTAAGAAATGAGGGCCTCAACATAGCTGCACACAACACGTCTAAAGGTTGATGACTTCAATCTACACCTATAAGTTGCACACACAAAATAAACATATACACCATGAATGTATTATTTATAAATAATGTGTAATCTATCTAAACACTATGGTGTTATCCTTACAAAAGTATACACCAATAGACTAAACCAAGCATAAACAAGTACAGTTTACATGCAATAGAAATATGTAAAATCCTTCTGAATGTATGTAACACTTCCTCTAAGTGTATGCATATCAGGTAATCTTGATGCGCTATAAACTACACTCACCATCCCATACAAAAAATAGGATGTTAACAAACATATATAAGTTGTGCACACTTCTCCCTTATTTGACAAAGGGAGTCAAACAAAGCACACACATAGTATGCAACATCCATGCAACATAACAGAGAAGATTAGTGCAAATACAATAAGAAGTAACACATGTAGTTATATAAAATAGAAAAAGAACAACACTGAGGCAACCCTAGGGTAGGAATATGAAATAAGCAACAAATTTAATGCACAAACAAACCAAGAGAAGTACAGACATAAATCAAATCTCCAATATGATACATATCATAGAGCCCCACGTCTATACGTGTTGTGGGAGGGCAAAATAGGCTTCGCAATGTGCTTATAACACATCGAGAGGACGGGCAGTCAAACACCAATGTCATATGAAAGTGTCAGTGAATCTGTAAGAAGAAGTTGACTAAGAGTCCAACTATCTTTCAAGTTGATACATTCCTAGTGACTCAATTATCTTCCCCTAAACATCAACACTACATAAATGTGCCAACGAATCCTTAAGAAGAAGTTGACTAGGAGTCCAACTATTTTCTAAGTTTACACACTCCTTGTGACTTAAATACCTTCCCCAACAACACTTAGGTGCATTCAATGTTGCAAGCTCACCTCATACTATGCACACAGATATGATAAAACATCCCAGTCTATTAAAGAAAACATGTGTCGTGCATTCCAACAATAAATACCTAACTATCAACTACATGCGAGAAACATGCAATAACTCACTACAATATAGAAATAGGTAAACACATAGGATGGCATATGAAACAAATATTGCATAAAATGCAGACAATATGTCATAATAACTGTCCTATTTATGCATGGTTCATACAAAGTGATGTCAAGAAGAAGGAAGCATCATAAAAAAAAATACAACATAACATAAACTCATAAACAAAACAAACACCAGGCATGCAAGAATAAACAAAACACTCCCCCAAACATCATATACACATAAGGCCTAACTATTTCCCATATGCATTAAGCATCATTCGCACATACACACACCATGTGCACAAACACTACCAAGATCCTAACGATCACCATGTGCTCATGGCATGGAAACACGCAGCCATGTGCATTTTGGTGCCAAAGTTGTTTATTATTTACAAGAAGAAAATAAAAAGAAAAAATAGTTTATTGTTCATCCTTTATATCAACATCACAATGAAGTGAATGAACTTAACTACTTCATTACAAAACACTAGCTTTTTAGGTTGTATTTAAATATAAAAATAGTACCATAATACTACCTCATATTTCAGATTATGTGAGGCCTTTTGTTTTGTTATTGAAGCTTCCTCATTATTTAGCTAAGCTTCCTCATTATTTAGCTAAACATGCATGTTTGGCAAAAACTTAATGTTTTTCCACATTCTATTCAAGTGTTTCACCCTACCTTCCTTAACTCGTGACTCACCAAATTTTCATTACATTCAATTTCTTAAACTTTATTTACATTGAATTAATGTTTTTTATTTAGGATAAAGTGCATAATTAATTTTCAAACTTTGTCCAAGTATATATTTAAATCCTCAAGTTAACAATTTAATTCCTAAATTCTTTTAATTTGTACACTTAAATACTCAAATTTGTTTTCAATTTCTTAAACTTTTTTTAATTTCTACACTTATGTCATAAATTTCCATTTTATCCTTACATTAAAAATTTTGAGTTGCCAATTGATTAGCTATAAAAATGAAAAAAAAAAAATTGGACCTAAGTGTATAAATAAAAAAAAGTTTAGGAACTGAATTGTTGAAAGAGAAAATTGAAAACTTAAATGTAGACTTAGACAAAGTTTAGGGATTGATTATGCACTTGATCTTTTATTTATTTAAATTAAGGATATAGATAAACATTTGTTCTCTATGTAAAATAAAAGGTAAAGATATTGTTGTATTATCAATTAATATTAGAAAATTCAAAACATCATAATTTGTGTTGTAAAAATAAGGATCTTTTATAAAGGAAATTAATTGAAGAATAAAAATTTATATGAAAATCGCTACTAATGAGATTATAATATATGATTATATATATTTAATTTACAAGTATATAAAATTGTAAATCTATTCTCTGTTTTTCTCTCCTCCTTTTGTCCTTCTTCGCTTCTTTCTTAATTCTTTTTCTCTATTTTCATTTTGGCACACGAGAATGTCTTTTATAATATTGATATTAAACCTTGAATAGAGGAGAAAAACTCTCATCATTTCTCTACTCCTTATTTATTTAAGCCATTAATTCATGACTTATTTTCATTTCTTTGAATTAGTAAATAACTAATTCAAGCCATGTATTACAAATCTCCACTAGCTTGAATTTCTAAAACCATTAAGCAATTATCTTCTATTAATAATGCTCCACTTTCTTCCAGTGCCAACTAGCATTTACATATGCCAACTAAGTCCAAATAATATTTTAACTTCAATGATGGAAGATATTTTGTTATCATGTCTACTGGATTATCAAAAGTAGCAATATTTCCCACCAACACATCACCTCATGTTATGACATCACAAATAAATTGCATCATGACATTAATATGATTTGTTCTTTCATGGTACATCTGGTTCTTAGTTGAGTGAATTGCAACCTAACTATAACAAAACACAGTAAAGACCACTAACATGTCTGCTAGATTATCAAAAGTAGGAATCTGACTATCACTAAGAATCAAGATCACTAGTAATATGATTAGTAACCTCATTTGTTCCTCTAAAAAAGATCAAGCCTACATTTATTGAACCTTTAAAGTATCTGAGAATCCATTTCATAGCCTACCAATGAGTTTTCCCTAGGTTACCCATGTATCGACTAACAAAACTTACTACATGGTAATATCTGGTCTAGTGCAAACTATGGCATACATAAGACTCCTAATTTCACTTGAGTAAGGAAATTAGGACATAACCTCTTCTTCCTCCTTTTTTTCTCCACAGGAGCTTTCCATTGCTTAAACTTAAGGAGTACATCACTTTTCAGTTTCAAGACATAAATCCAGACTTTCCTTGAATAGTCATGAATGAAAGTCAACATATACACTACTCTACCATGAAAAGGAAAACTTGATGGGCCTCATAGATCTGAATGGATGTAATCAAGATTCCTTGGTATTCTATGAAATATAGTGCTAAATTTCATTTTTCTTTGTTTCCCATAAACACAATACTCATAAAAACCAAGCTTCCAAGTTCGATGTCTACCGATCAAACCTCTCTTACTAAGCTCATCCAATCATTGCTCACTCATATGACCTAACTTCATGCTCCAAACATGTTTGCTCATAATCAAAAATAGAAGAAATCGAGGTAACACTTACCACTATGGTACATTGTTGGATATATAGTCTATTTTTTTCATTTTTCCTTTAATAATTATTAAGACATCTCTAGAAATTCTTAAGACTCCACCTTTAGCTCTATATAAACATCAAAGAATGTCTAGAGTGCTCAATGAAATTAAGTTCTTTCCAAGATAGGGCACATACGTCACATCAGTTAATGTTCTCACAATACCATTATGCATCTTGATTTTCACTGTACTCTTACTAGCTATGTTATAAGCTGCGTAATTCCCCATTACAATTTTGACACCATCAACTTATTGGAATGTAGCAAATCAAACTTTGTTAGATTTCATGTGAAAAGTACATACCAAATCAAGAATCCAATCATCATCATTATCATTAGATGAGATAAAGAAAACATTTCCATCGTCTAACACTTTTGAGGCAATAACTACTCTACCAAAGTCTAAAGTACTCATCTTGTCTTTCTTGAACTCCAAGAAATTTATTTCCAATGTCTTTCCTTTTGATAGTTATGAAATTTGTTGTTACTCTTTCTATATTTGTTACATGATTTAGATTGACTTATTTGGTAGTTCTTCTTTCATTCTTCAATTCTATCTCGAACCGACAAGCCTTCACCAAAAACTAGTCTCACCATATGAATTGTTGAGTCACCTCTTCAATACCTAAGATTGTAAGGTCATTTTTACTTTCTCTATGGATAGTGAACTTCTTTAAAAAATTATGGTGTTTATTAAATTATCAAAAGATCTCGGTAGAGAACTAAGAAGAATAATAGTTTCATCCTTGTCATCTATCACAACATCAATATTCTTTAAACTAAGAATAACTTGATTAAATTTGTCAATATATCTATGAATAGACTAATCTTTCTACATTTGGAGAGACTGTATAATTGTTTCTTCAAGTAGAGGTGATTATGCAAAGATTTTGTCATATAATGACTCTAAAGCTTTCCTACAATCGTCGGTAGTCTTTTATTTTGAAACTTATCCTAAAATTTCATCATCCAGAAGTATGTTATAAGCCTTTTTCATTATCGCTTTATTTTGTGTGTATATCAAATCACTTGGTAAAATTGTTTTTCCTTCCAACGCCATCTCACATTCTTGATGCGTGAGAAGAACAAGTATCTTCATCCACCATAAGTTAAAATTATTCTTTCTTGTAAATTCTCAATATAAAATTTTGTAGAAGTCATCGCTTTGATACCAATTATTGTAAAAAAAAAGGAACATTGATAAAGAAAATTAATTGAAGAATAAAAGCTTTTGGAAATTTTTACTCTTCAGATTATAACATATGATTATATATATAATTTTTAAATATATTAAATTTTAAATCTATTCTTTGCTTTTCTCTCTTCCTTTTGCCGCTCTCCGTTTCTTTCTTTATTATTTTTCTCTATTTTCATTTTGGCATACAAGGATGCCTTTTATAATATTAATATTAATCTTTGAATAAAGGAGAAAAAAGCTTTCATAATTTATCTTTACTCCTTATTTTCTTAAGCCATTAATGCATGACTCGTTTTCATTTTCTTGAATTAATAAATGATTAATTCAAGCCATAGATGACAATTTGTAAAAAAATTTAAAATGATGTGACGATAAGATATTACAATTTACCTTGCGTCTAGAAAGAATTTTTTATGTTAATTTGTGTGATAAATATAAAAATTCTACCTTTTATAAAATATACATAGTTTTCAATATGAGGCTTTATATTCTTAAATCCCATATAATTTTCCTAAATTCGTATGAATACATGTGCATTGTTCATGTGATTCTTTGTTAAATGATCGAGAAACCATTTAGGTAAGTAAAAATAGTCTAAATTTGTTACCTTTAGTGAAAGTGTACATTAATTCATTATCTATTACGTAGAACAACACAATTTTAATTATTTATTCCTCCTGTAGTAAGCGATGATATGATATTCTAGGTATATAAAAACCAATTTAGTGCAACTATTGTTTTGAAAAACACAAAGATCCAATTCTCAAGGGGAGAGAAAACAATGTAATATGTGTGGAATATACTTTTCAAGCATAATGAATAACACCTCTAAAATACGAGCCATCTCATGCAATTAGAGAAATTTGTCACATAACTCTCTTGGATGTGATTATTAGAATTATTTGGTATCTTACATTTATAATGATGTCAATTAATATCATTATTGTTTTGAAAAATGAATCAATTAAAAAAATTATATTATATTATTTTTATATTAAAATATTTTTTCTATCAAGTGATTAGAATTCAATTAAAACACTAGTATTTAAAAAGAGAACTTATCACAATTACTCCTGAGTTTTCATCTTTTGTCACAACTCACTGAACATTAGATGGAGCTATAGATCCACATGAAATCTCATATTGTCAATAAATAAATATGTAATATAAAACAATTATTAATTTGAATATTTTGGACAAAATTCGGTACATCAATTTGTAAGAAAATAAAACGATGAAGCCCCAAAAGATAAAAGGATGAAACTAACCATTTAATCTATTATAATGGTTTAAATGACTCTTTTGCCACAAAAGTGGTATTTAGAAATTTATAATAAACTTACAAACATTCACTATTTTCCCCTTTCATTTTTAAAAACATTATAAATATAGAAATTTACTTACCAAGATCAACAAAATATGTATAAAATAGTTATTGTTTCTCACAATTGATCTTATTTAAAATTAAATATTTGAAAGTTGAGTGAAATTTTTAAGATGATATAATGTGATTCTTAAATAAATTCAAGATTGAAAGCATAACTTTTATGGTAATATATGGTTGGTAAATTGGTGGATTTTTAAAAGCTTCATACTAATAGATCTCAATGTGTGGTAAAAGAGTCAAGATGCCAATTCAATAAGTTTGGGTTCTATTATGTGATTGATGATGTCTTCACTATTTTCTCCTTCTTCCCTAAATGCAAAGAGAAAAACCAAATAGAATAAAAGTAGAGTAGTCAAAGTAGTTATTAAAGTAACAACATTGAGAAGATCGACCAATCTTGTTTAAAAAAAACCTCTTCTTACTAAGAGGAATATCCAATCCCCCATCTAGAACACCTGTATATAACATAGAAATCGTAAGATTCTAGGATATGCATTAGGTGCAAAAGATAAACTATAGAGCCATTGGAAATATATAAGTGACACAACAAATAAGGAAAACAAATTCATGATAACAATTATACCTAGAGTTGTGTCCTTGAGAAAAAAAAATATAAATAAATCCAAAAAAAAACCTTAATGGCACCAAAAACACGATTTCATGTAGTTGTACTAATCAACCTAACATCCAAAAGAGCACGGATTGGCATGCATGTCTCAGATGGTTCAAATGAATAATCTTTTCCTGGAGCGTGAGAAAATTAATACTTTCGTTAAAAAAAATGAATCATGCTATTAGGCATTCTCCTTGTTGATCATAGTCAAGTCACTATAAACTACACTTAACCAACTTTGACCACATATCAATGCTTCTACCATTTTAGGACATAACAAACTCCAAAAGCAATCCAATACTAAACCTCTTGTACTGAAAGCAGATTCAGAAACAATAGTTGAGACTTGAGCTACTATGGTATCACGTACAATTTGAGAATAACCTTATACTTTTTAACATTAAGTTTTCACCAATGCAAAACATCATAATTAGTTCCTTCTTTTAGTAGTTGACAAGGCTTATTCAAACATCTTTCAACCAAAGATATTGATGCATTACCTATTTAGCAACCAATTGTTTCCTTCACTCTTTAATAGTTAGGTCTTTATATGGATCACCAACATTGGCAATTTTTTCAGTTTTATCTTGATATTATTAGAGAAGTCTATAGTGGCAATTCTTTGATTGTTTTTTTCCTTTGTCATTATCCTTATAAACATTATATAGCTTTTTCAAAGCATCTATCACTCTAGCAAGTAACATATCAACTATCAATTCTTCGTATATTTTCTTAAATACAAAAGATAAAATGTTGAGGCTGAATTGTGGATCAAGAACAAGTGTAATGAATAAAACTTTATTCATTTTATTCAAGTCACCCTAATATTTATCAAACTTTAATTTCACACATTTTGCTTTAGAATTCATGGTAAGATCATCTAACATAGTTAACATCACTTATTGTGAGTGTATGTCATGCAATTTTCAAAATAGTTATTAGAAGTAACACTTAAAAGGCACTAAATTTCAAAGTTTCATCATAAAAGCTTCTTAAAAACTTTACAAAAACTATGGCTTGTGTCCAATTAGATTCGAATGGTTGACCCCAACTACTTTTTTCATTCTCATCATTTTAAAAGTATGAGAAGAACTTTTATCTTCATATTCCATTTGATCAAACAGTTTTTAATACTTTAGTGCATCCTCTAATATTAAATAGGTGGAGTTCCACGTACATCCAAACAAACATTCCCCTTAATTTCAAGGCCCTCAATATTTGCACAATCTTTTAAATTTTGGAAGATGTGAGAGAGACTCTCTAACATATTGGATATCATTACGAATGGTTTGATTGACGAATCCACTTTTTTCATACCATTAATGACAACAAAATTGAAAATGTGGACAACACACCTCACATGTACATATTCACCATCCAACAACATTGTGTTCTTAGATTTGGACTTGGTCTTCAACCAATTGATAGAAGCTCCATTGTAACTAGCATTATTTATTTTTATTGTAAAAATGCTATCAATTCTCCATTCTCTCATACATGAATCTATTGCCTTCTCAATTGTTATATATATATTTTTTTTTTATCATTTTATGTGATATATGGGAAAATTATGGCAAATACACTTAAATTTAATATTTTATCATATATACCTTAACGTTTTAAAATGTCACAAATATCCTTAATATTAATATTATTATATTTGACGTGATATCTAAGGGCAAAATTACAATTAGATTTCTAAGTTTGAAAATTTATCATTGAGATCTTTTAGTTTGCTTATGTTCTACGAAATCTTCTCCTTAAAGGCAACACTAATTTCCTCCCGTAACACAAGCCCACCATTTCATGCATTTTTTATTAACAAGTGAAACCTTAAATTCTCTAAGCTACACAAATCATCACAACATTAAGAACTAATATGTATTGTCTCTATGTTCTTGCCAAGAACATAAGGAGTGATAATGTCAGGAAAAGAGGTTAATGTTGCCAAGAACTTGTATATGATTTATTTTCTCTAATTTATGTTATTGATGAAATGATGAATTTTGATAAAAATGATTATTTTTCATTTGAGGTTTTGTTTTGGATTCGGATCCTTGGATAAGAAAAATTTTATACTAATTCATATTAAGAATTTAATATGAATAATTTAAGATAATTAGTTTATCTAAAGTATTAATATTAATTCGATATGAAATCCTTAAATAAATTTTTTTATTTTTTTTATTTTATACACGTCCAAACCAACCTTATTTTTTACAAATTATGTCTACAATCTGATGTGGTGGTTTCTTTATTCAATAATAAAAAGATGTAATAATCTATGATACCATATTAATTAAAGTTGTAATATTTTTGGCATAAAATTGAACTAAACAAACAAATTAAGTCTAAAAGAAAAAGATTATTAGAGACTGTAATTTTTAACATTATACCAAAAAAATTAATTCTTTAATTGTAAATTCTGAACTTTGTGTTAAGAGTGCATGAAAAATGGAGAAACTAATGGTAAGGTTTAATACTTTTAACAATTTAAGGGTATCGGTGACAATATATAAATCGTTGGGGGTATTAAGTTGTAAACATTGAGGATACACGTGACAAACGATGAAACTCGGGGATATTTGTCATAATTTAGTGCATGAAAAATTGAGAAACTAATAATAAATATTAACATCGTTAATAATTTAAGGTTATCATAACAATATATACAACGTTGGAATATTTGTGATCAAATTATAAATATTGAGGGTATATGTGATAAAAGATGAAAACTTAAAAATATTTTTGATAATTTCATATTAATAATAAAGTGGTGATAATTAATATGATTTTTTCACAAATAGTTGTTTATAGCCCATTATGTTATTTTAATATTTTACTTATTCTATTTAAAAAAATTATACATTTGTGTTGAATTATTATTGTTGTGTCTTAAATAATTTAATACCCTTTTTATCCTTTTTAAAGGTTGTATATTAATTATACGACAAAAAATAATATTTTAATAAATTTATTTAAATAATATAATTTTCTTTTAATTGGACTATTTATCTAACTTTTATTTAAGGATGAAGGGTCTTTCAAATTCGTTAACTTTAACAAAAATATACTTTATAACCTCCCTATTAAGAAAAGCAACACAAGTCTATTACTTTTATAAGAAAGATAGTAGAAGTCCATTTTATAAAGGTAAATTACATATTCCCCACTTTTGATAAAGGTAATATACTTCTACTACTTTTTTTTATACTTGTGTTGTCTCACCTAATAGATACAAAATTAAAGTGTACTTACGTTAAAGTTAACAAACTTAGGTTACCTTTTATCCTTTATCTTAAATATATATTAAAAATAGTGGTCGTGGCTTTCCTTCTTTTTTCGTTGTCATCGACATCAAGTTAAAGTTTTTTTTATTATATTGTCAAATTTATACTATAATGTAAAAAAGTGAATTTTTAGAGCACATATATACATAATAATAATATCAAAATTATATATTATTATAATAATAATACTTCAATTTTTGTTTTTTTACAAGGATACTTTATACTTACGAGTGGATTTAAGTTAACATTTTCTATTATATATATAAAAAGTCTTTGTGGCTTTCTTTGTTTTTTATTTTTTATTTAAAAAATTAAAATTTTAAAATATCATTTATACACAATAATAATATCAAGACCTTTAAATTTATACTTTAAATTAAAAAAATTAGATTTTTAAATACAAGCATATAATGACACTACTAAGACTTGAACTTATACTTTTGAATGTGATATTCTATACTTACCAATTGACTGTAAAATTATAACTAAGTTTTTCTAAGAAAAAATTATACTATGAGTTTAAAAATTAGATTTTTAAATACAATATGTATAATAATAATACGAATACTTGAATTATACTTTTAAATGTGATACTTTACACTTACTAATTGACTATAAAAGCATCATTTGTACATAATAATAATAATAATAATAATAATACTTAAATATATGCTATGAATTTAAAAAAGTATATTTTGAAATGTATGCACTTACCACTTGACCATGAAATTATAATTATTATTATTTTTAATTTATATATGAATTTTAAAATTTAAATTTTTAAATATAATACGTATAATGAAAATACCAAAACTTGAACTAATTATTTTGAATGTGACACTCTATACCTACTACTTAACTATAAAATTATGACTAAGTTTTTTAAATTAATAAATTTAAATAATTTGATTTTTAAAACACTATTGTACACAATAATAATATCAAGACTTTTAAATTTATACTATAAATTTATAAAATTGAATTTTAAATGTAATGTATATAATGAAAATACTAAGATTTGAAATTATATTTTAATAATATATTAAAATTTTCACATTATTTCTAATTAAATGTGTCAAAAAATTGAACTAAATTGGAAACTAGATCGAACCGAACGGTTTTATAAATCAAATAATCAAGTCTGATTTGTATTAATTAAAACTGTTTCAAACAGTTTGATTCGATCTGGTTCAAGTAATATAAACGGTCTAATCCGATTAATTTTTTTTAACCAAAATCAGATCAACCGGTAGATACCCCTACTTAACATTAGCAAATTATTTTAATTTAATATAATACAAAGGTTTTGACATCTTCGTATATGTCTTTTAAGTATTATTTGATAAAATAACTTTTTTTTAGCTTACCATGTTAGGTTATATATATAATTTGCAAGCATTATTTTATAATAATGTAATCATTGTCTTGTGATTGAGTAAAAAAAATATTTTTTAAAACTTTTACCTATAAAAAAAATATTTATAATAAAAAAAACTCATATATTATCATTATTAAAAAACATATGATACATAATTTTATATTAAACGTTATCTAATTAAATCATGTTTAATATTATTATGATGTTATTTTTATTATAATAAATTTTAAGGATTATTTTTTATAATTTCTCAAGAAAGAGACATGAATATAAGTGTGTGAGACTATGAACAAGTACAATTGTTTCTTAAAAAATATATTTCACAAAATAAAAAGTGTTTTGAAAATTATCAAAAAATGTTTAAAATAGACAAATATGTGCTTATTGTTCTAAATTTTATTGTTCTAAATTTAATACTTAAATAATCAGGACCTTTAGATATTCTACAAGATATTTCACATTTTGTAATATAAATAAAAACAAATAGGAGTGTTAAAAACATATATAGAAATTTTTTTAGACAGCAGAGAGGTGTGGATGTTGCGCACCGTGACTTGCTCCCATATCCGAACCGAAGGAGCGAGTCCAACGCTTGAACCTACTTCCATTTGGATATCAATAATGACCATAGCAAAACCTACTTTATTTCTAACCAAGTGATGCTCATACCGACAAAATGATATCATTGCGTGCACAAAAATCATACTAAGGATATAATTGGATGATCATATGACATTAAATGCCATCAATCAACGAGCTCAAGTGATTTTTACATGGTAACAACTTCTAAGCAAACTTTTTGTACTTCATTTTTCAGTGTTAAACACAATGCAATTTGTTTTAAGAAAAATAATGCTAAATGTACACATATTTACCTCCATATTAATTACAGTATATCACGTGTAAAGATGAGAGTATAAATACATCTACAAATTTGTCTTCATAGCATTCCTTTTTCTATCAATTTACTTACAATACATTGATATATGCTACAACATGTTTCTTACACAGTGCTAAAGATTTTGATTTTATAGTACAATCATGGGTTTGATTTTTAAATTAGATTGTATGGCATAGGATAAAATGTATAATTATGTAAAAAAATTATATCATTAAGAGTGTGAGTTTAAGTTATACTAGACACTTAGTATATCTAAATTTTTAATTCTAAAATTATGTATATTTATTTTTTCTTTCATATCATATTAATATCACGTATATTTAAAATGTACGAAAAATAAATTAAATATTAATTTAAATAAAGTTTTATAGTAAAATTATTTTTATACTTAGAAAACTATATAAAACAAATTACATATTATTTTAAATATATATTATTATATTAAAATATTCATCATCAATTTTATTTGATTATGTTATATATTTTTTTACTAAATAATTTATAAATTAATTATAATATGATTCAAGTTTATATAATTATATTTAACATATCAAATAAAGTATACCAAATATGTAGTAAATGAACAATAGGTATATAATATGTTATTTATATAAAAGAATAACTTAATTCTTTCTTCTTCTTTTTACTTTTGGTTATAAATATCAATTTAGTTGTCCAATCCCATCACATATTACATTTAATATCTTTAATGAAATCATGGTTAAATTTATTACATTTTATTTGAATCTCATCAAATTTCATCACATTTTATTTAAAATTGTCTATAATATACTTATAATTATTAATAATATAATTAATTATTATATATAATCGTGTTTATTTTTCTACTATTTTTATAATTTTACTTGTTCCATTTAAGTATAAAATAAATGACATATTTTATTATGTACCATTTTAACCTACTAAAAGCATAAATAAGATAAAATTTAATAAAATTATAAAATTTATGAATTATATAATAGATTAATATAATATCTTGTGCATATTTTTTCTTACTTGCATTTCTTTTGGCCAAGAGTATACAGTTGTGGGTGTACAGGGGATCAAAAAGTGGACTTAAAGCCGGAGAAAAATAACGTGTTCTTGTAATTTATCAATTTTTATTTATTAATTCATTATTATTTTGGGGTTAATGTATCAATTTTTATTTATTAATTCATTATTATTTTGGAGTTGTATTTGTGTCTAAAAAATTAACATACGTTAATTTAAAACTAAAACCAAAACAAAAAGACGGAAGTATACTTAATAAAAGAAAATAGTAAAACCTGTGATACACAAATTTGCATATATTAGTTATCTCGCACAAATATATTGCATTTAATAAAAATATATTAGAGAAGTTCATACTTATATTACTCCATTTTTTTTTGTAAAAGTATAAAATCTAATACATTTACAAAATAAATTTCTGTATTGTTTATAAAGATAACATATTTGTACGGTCTCATTTAATAGATACAAAATTAAAATATATTTACATTATATTCTTTCCATAATTATCCATATTATATGTTATAATAGTTTTGAAAACAAAATTCAATTTTCAAAATATTTGTGTAGATATGATATCTTATTAGTAACTATTATTAATTTTTTGAGTAGTATCTTAGAATTATTAAAATTATCTAAAAGTTACTCATTTGGTTAAAAAAAAAAGTACTTTAGTTATTTTATTTTTATAAATTAAACACATTTATCATTTTACTTTAAATTTATGCACTATAATTACTTTATTATTATATTTATG
Organism: Hippophae tibetana; assembly: GCA_037013495.1. Lineage (NCBI taxonomy): Eukaryota > Viridiplantae > Streptophyta > Magnoliopsida > Rosales > Elaeagnaceae > Hippophae > Hippophae tibetana. Next base: position 77,451,230 of record CM072812.1, on the reverse strand, counting down.
AACAATTTAGTTATTTAAATTAATTTTGATGATATTAATAATTTTATTTTCAAAAAAATTAACTTTTTGAAATATTTTTTCCTTTAAACATCTACAGACCACTTTTATTAATGTTAAATTCAATTCAACTTATTTTTCTTAAATAAAAAATGATCAAAAAATTAAAATAAGTAATAAATGTTTGAAGTGTCCAAAATTGCAACATGAGTGTGACTAAATCATACAAATTTTAAAAAATATTATTAATTTACTTAGTTTATATAAATATGGTGACTAAATTGTCATGCTATCCAAAAAGAAATATGTACAAAAAGTTAAAGGGTATTTTAGTCACTTTAAGTTATTATTTTCTTATTCTTTGTTTTTTCATTCTTTCTCCTTGAGTTTAGTGTTTATAATTATGATTTAGAGTTAAATGTTTAGTAATTAGTGTTCAAGTTTTATAATTTAATGTTTAGGATTTATAGTTTACATTCAAAGTTCTAGTTAAAAAATAAATGAAAAATAACTTTATGCAAATAGTTATAAGAGATGAGAAAAAAGTAGAAAAAAGAAAGAAAATAAAAATAAATGATTAAACTATCAATACTTTGTGTATAAATATTAATTTTAACTAAATTGATATTGATATTATTTTGAAAATATAAACATTTTTATAATATTAATAGATAACTTTCAAAATAATGAATAATAGAACAATGATAGTATGTTGCACATCATTCAATAATTCTTTTGTGAGGAAATGCAAGTCAACCCAAATAGTGTAAATTGTCAACTGTTATAATGGTGCACAACACACAAGCTACTAATTAAAGTTTAAATAACCCCATAATTGAATTTAAGTGTAATAATTTATTATATTTAATATAAATTATGACTATCAAAAAATATTTTACTAATATTAAAAATAAAATATTTATTTTATTCAATTTTTATTATAAAAATAAAAAAATTAATTAGGTTATATTATTACCCAATTTATTAAGCATGATAGTGGTATTATTACTAATCAAAGAAAGAAAATCCATGCCCACATAAATGCAGTTTTGTTTTCAAAGAGCACATCAACCGTACGGTTTTAGCAAATTCCATTGGCCTCCGTGTTGTGATTTCTGACTTTGCAGGTCGGCGGAGACTGTGACAAGCTTTGTTTATCAAACATCGAAGAGAAACATTAAATACGCACAATTAGTGCAAATTTTACTAAAACTATTTCAATTTATTGTAAAATATTATAAAAAAATATACATATTTATAATTTATAATAATAAAAATAATATTTTAATAAAATTTAATAAGATGACATTAAATTTTAAATAAATTCAAAATAATTATAATTTAATTTAACTAATATTAATTAATTGATATTTAAAATAAAATTATATAATAAAAATATTATTTTAATAATTATAAATTTTAATAATATTATTTTATTTTAATATTTTATTCGAAAAAAATCAAATAAATATTTTTAATTTTAAAATTTTATTAATTTATAATCATTTTTATTTTTATAGAATTGATAAATAGTATATTTTAAAAAAATTGTAAGTATAAAATCAATGGATTTGTTATTTATTAACATCAAAAATTTATTTTAATATATTTTATTTTTATTATTAATTGATACTTTAATATACATATATTTAAAAAATATACAAAGTTAGTGTAAAATTTAAATTAAAAGATTTTATATATTTAAAAACATGATATTTTTATCTTTTAATTATTAACTTTTGTCTCTTCTCTTCTGTTTCGATTTATATTTTTAACAAACCTTCTCTTAATGTCTCTTTTCTTTCTCGTTCACTTCTTTCTTCCTCTCATCTTATCTCTCTCCTTTCAAAATAGAATCAACTTATAGAAAAAATAGAATCATTTTCCTTTATATAGACATTTTTTATATATATTATGTCTTGTTTTATTGTATATTAAATGTGTCTCATTTATTCAATTTATATATTTAAACATTATATAATAGTTGTTATTTTTGCATATTATATTATATAATTTCTTGAAATTTTTTTTTAAGATTTTAGAATTCAATTTCTTATAATAGTTTGTATAAGTAATCTTAAAAAAAATGAAATATTAAAGAGAAAGTAAAATAAATCAAAAAATATTAAAAATATATATTTATGGACTCAAAAACCACATAAAAAAATACATAAAATTAATAATAAGATAATTAACCCAAAATAAATTTATATATATTTATTTTTATCTTTTTATTTCATATTAATATTTTTATTTTATATAATATTTTTAAAAAATTTATTAAGAGGTTTTTGCCCTCTCTATATATATTCTTTTCTATGTACATAACGACAATTCTTCATCCACCACTCCTCACCTATTACTTCACACCTATTACTTCACATCAATGTTATTATACTAGATTTTTTAATGCTTTATCCATTTTAATATTTATAATTGACATAGATAATAAATTATTAATATCATTTGATAACTTTTTTATTTTTTAAGATATTTAAAATTATATTATAATTTTAAAATTTTAAATTTTAATTACTTAAATTTAATGATATTAGATAAGAGATTAAAAACTAAAATCTTAAAATTTATGAATTAAAATTAAATTAATATTAAAAATTATAATACAAAATATTAATAAACAAAATTTATTAAAATTTTTTTTATAGTAAAACTACTTGAAACAAATCAATTCAAACTAATAAAATTAATTTAGTGTTTTAAAAATTTAATATTAATAACATAAATGTTTTATTTTTTTAATAATACTAAAACGTTACTTAATATAAAAATATATTATTTATTTTTATTATTTCTCTATAAAGTGAAAACGAACTAGAAATAATAAAAATATAATTAATTATATCATGTTCATTATTTTTTTAGAATAGGTTTAAAATAATTTTTTTAACATAAATTTAAAAATAAAAATTATATAATTAATTATTAAGAAGACAAAAATACCCTTATATTCTCATACACAATAGTCAACTATCTTTGTTTAGGCCTCAAGTGATCCGAGTGTTTTCTTCTCCCACATCCACACCACACATAAACTGCACGTTGTTTAAGAAAACTTAGCAGGCACATCATGGTCCCCTGCCTCGCTTAATTACACTCTAATTAATGGATAACAGCTTCAGTCTCACACGTTATGCCTAATTTTGTTTCATATATATATATATATAAAAGGAAGGGGATATTTTCATAACACATAGTTATTAATTTTAAAAATTTATATCTATTATTTTTAAAATTAATAATTAAAATACTACGAAACTATCAAATATTACTGCGATCAAATATTACTAAATAATATATACCTTATTAATAACAAAATTTGTTAAATAATAATATAATTAATTATATAAATAAAATAATATTTCATGTATTTTTATTATAATAATAATAAAAATGATAATATAAATATGATAATCCACAAGAAAATGACATTTCATACATTTTTCTAACTCTCAATTATATATAAATTACGTGTAGTCATATTACCAAAATAAAATTTGTTATTCTTTTAATAATAATGTGTTATTATTTAATAAGTTTTTAGATATCTGCTTAGGCTATTAATTATATATATTAAATAAAAAAAAGTAGAATATTATTTTTCAAAATATATATTGTGCATGAATCAAAGACAAATTCTTAGCAAATAATGTTTTCCAAATATATATATATATATATATATATATATATATATATATATATATATATATGATTCATCAAAATATGAATTGCATGCCATAAGATGCTCATACTAAAAACAAATTTTTGTACACATCTTGGCATATATATTAACTAGCTATATATAGTGTGGAAGTGGGATTTTATCGCAGGGTAACTTATTTTGTCGAAAGCAAATTTTATGTACACACTATATATACAACACTTTATAACTTAAAAATATGTTTTGTTATTATAAAAAAAGAAAATTAAAATCGTTATAAATAAACTAATTGCTATACACATGGGAAATGTTATGTTGTTTTTTAATAATATCAAAATTTAAAAGAAAGTGCAAAATAATTTGATTTTTTTTAAAACCCAAATATCAATACTGAATTTACCCATTGTAGGATAGTGCATGAGTAGGCTCCTCAAATAACTAGTAACTTTTAAAACTATAAAACATGCTATTTGAACTTCAACAATTATAGATTTTCACATATTAATCTTTAGAAGCAACTTAATTACCATTTATGATTAATAACTTTTAAAATTTTCAATTATGCAAAAAGGAACATGCTACAATCCCTAATGCTACAGAGGGAATCCTTGATGAAATATGAATATTCAATTATATTCTTTTCTTTTGGTAAATTTCATAAATTTTAGTGTGTTATGAAATAAATTTATTATTTTTTAAAAAATTATTGTAATTTATATTTAATTATCATTATTTCTAATCACACTATTTTACTATTACAATGTTGAATTTGTTTTCCACTCTCTCTCTCTCTCTCTCTGAAATTACAATGTTGAATTGAACGAGTCTTAAAATACATTTGAAATTGAAATAAAATAACATTCCTTGCAGAAAATACAATAATAAATATTAAAAAAAAGTACAAGGATGTGGCGCTGTGTTCCCCTCTATCAACACAGTACATACCTAAACAACATGATTATCTTTTAGAAGCTCGATGAAATATGCCTCTTTTTCACTGCCCAAATCTCTCTAATAAACAAACTATAATCACTTAAATCCAATATTAATCCTTAAATTTACAAAATTACCCTCCATGCAAACACATGCCCCTAAAAACACTGGATTAGAATTTGCTTTACAGCTACAACACAGGGTAACAAAGTCATACAAAACAGTATTTGTATATAAATTCACATGTCATGTATAATTATAATTTATTAAAAAAAGGAAGAAAATTCCAAAAAGTAAAAAAAAAAAAAAAAAAACATTTGGAGATAAATAAGGTGAAAATTAGGATAGAGGAAACAATAATAAATTAATAAATAGTGTGTTGGGTTCATTAAAGGGAGAGTCACAGAAAAGTAGCGGGTTTTCCGGTGCAAAGGACCAAGAAGCAAGTAAAAGCTGTTGCTTCCACACGTGTCTTAAATTTAAACCGTTGGATGAGCATGCGAAATTCAGATACTGTTGATCATTCCATTTTGGATGAGATAATGACATCCATAGCCCCCAACGAAAAGAGAAAGCGAATGTGAGAGAGAAACAGAGAAGGAAGTTTTTGTTCTACAGACAAACACAACAAGAGGCACTGTGCTCAGAGCTAAAAAGTTCATCTTCTGCAACAAATCAGAATAATAGAGAGAGAGAGAGAGCGATATGAATAGGGAGACTTAAATTTTTGGGAAGCAGAGCTGTTGTAGCAGAGTTATAGAGAGAGATAAGGGTATGGCGGCGTTTGCAGAGAAAGAAAGCTAGAGAAGATGTAAATGCTCTTCAAAAACAGTAAGTTGAAGAAACGAAAAAGAGAATTGAAAGCCCACTTAACGTTGCCTAACAAGTGTTCAACATCTGTCTCTACAATTAAACTCTCTTACCATAACTACACCACAACCAACTCTACTCTCTCTTCTTACTAGCTGTGTGACATTCAAAGAATTTTCAAGAAATTCGAGAATTCCTTTTCGTGGGCTTTTCAAAAAGTTTCAAATTAAGGTACCCACTTTGTTATTTTGAGGTACTAATTCAATAGAGTGAACTATTTTTCCTGTTATGGATAGTAGTTCACAATTGGGGTCTTTTGGGTTTGAAAAAAAATGGCTGGGTTTTTCCCATTAGGTAGTGGGAGAGGAGGGAGTTCCTCAAACCAACACGATCATAACCAACGTAGCAACAACCCAACTAACGAAATTGCTCCAGAAAATTTGTTTTGGTACAGAAATGAGGACGTACCGTACAAGGGATTTGAATTGTGGCAACATCAACAGCAAGAGCAACTTCTTCAACTCCAAACAGCTGGAACTACTACTCATCATCCACAAGATCTCTATGCTTCAGCTGCTGGGTTAGGCGTTGGGCCTAGCAGTACCAGAAGTTCAATGAACGTGTCAGACGACTCGTCGAGATCGGCGTTTATGATGATGCGGACTACTTCTTCTGTTAGTGGAAGCGGGATGAGCTGTCAAGATTGTGGGAACCAATCTAAGAAGGATTGTATTCATATGAGGTGTAGGACTTGTTGTAAAAGTCGAGGGTTGGAGTGTCCGACCCATGTGAAGAGTACTTGGGTTCCGGCTTCTAAGCGCCGAGAGAGACAACGACAACTCACTCTTTCTCAGCAACAGCCGCATCAACAAGTTCATGAGGTTCGTGGAGAGATTTCAAAAAGGCAGCACAGAGAGAATCCAAGCTCTTCCTCTATTGCTTGCACTACTCGTTTACCATCAAACACATCAGGTAGATATTTAAACAAAAACATTCTCAATTCCACAGCTAGCTGATAGAAAATAGATCAAGTGAGACTTACACAAAGAAAGAACAATATATCGATTGCGTGTGATACGGTGAAATCAATCAACACTGGTCTACATAATAATTTAGACCTCTCTCTATCTCTCTCTCTCTCTCTCAGCTTTTTGATCTTTCTTTTGCCTTTCCTTTTCTGAAATACTGTTATTCAGTAATACTGACGAATAGATTGACAAGGAAGACACTATTACTTATCCGTGCGTGTCTCATTCTCTTTTTATTTTATTTTTTAATTTTTTTTATTTCTTTATTTATATATTTACGAAATTAAATAATCTATGTTTACAACTACATTAATCTAATGGGTTTAATTTGTTGAATTAATAATGACAAAATTAGGGTTAGAAGTTGGGAACTTTCCAGGAGAAGTAAGCTCATCAGCAATATTTAGATGTGTAAGAGTGAGTTCTATTGATGATACTGAAGATCAGATTGCATATCAGACAGCTGTGAATATCGGAGGTCATGTATTTAAGGGAATTCTATACGATCACGGACCAGGTGATTCTTCTAACTACAATACGGCTGCTGCTGGTGAGAGCTCGTCTGGTGGAGGTCGTCGTGTTGGTGGTGGGGGAGTCCAAGTTGAGCCACTGAATCTGATAAGTGGATCCACAACAGTTACAAATGCAATGGAAGTGTCTGGAGCATTGGTTGATCCTTCTAGTTTATATCCAGCTCCGTTAAACTCTTTCAATATGGCTGGTACGCAATTCTTCCTACCTCCAAGACCTTGACTAGAAAATTAAATCTAAGCCCACCATTCTTTTCTCTGATAAAATATTTAGAGAACATTATTGATCTTCTTGTAGCTAGTAACATTTGAGAAATATTCAAGAGTGAGAAAGAGAGGGAATGAATTAATGATCAAATGATCATGCGTGCGTGCGTATGATCGTCGTTAATTATTTGTTAAATTTTACTTTTAATAATTATTATTTTTTCTTTTTGTTCAAAATTTAACTTCCTTAGTTTCAAATATAATAACTAATATTTTTTCTAGCATTCTTCTTGAGGAAATGAGCATGGTGGTATTTAGGAGTTCTTATGAACTTTGTTGGTATTTCAGTTGTTTAGATGATTTTTTTTTAATAAATATTTATGTATTATGGATCTGGGTTTGAATTCCATAGACATTTTGACACTTATGATATTTATTTTAAAATTTAAATGAGTAATCCATACATATAGTCATAAGATACAAAATGTTTGAAAATGTGTAAAAATTTTCAACTTAATTAGAAGCCGCTTTTTCTCTGATTTGAAATTGGAAGAAACAAAACTTCCACTTTTCATTAATGTATGGTTGATCCAGCCATGCATGAGCCAGCAATAGCATTGAAGTCCAAAAGTTGAAGATTTCTTCATTCTCTCTCACTCGTTTTCCATATGATATACTTTGTTTTATTGACACATATCATATACCCATTTTTTCAACGTATGTCTACTTTATACCAAATTGTACAGTTTTTTTAATAACACTACACTACTAGAGTTGTACAATTACGTAGATTGCTGGGAATTTTTTTTGACATATATAAGAAAAATAATAGAGTTAATTCTTGTTAAAAAGTAATGTATGAGTTATAACTGTTGGTAGAACATGATTTTTAGTTATAAGGAAACTTTGAATGTTATGTCGTTAATTAAAATTTTAATGATTCTAACAATATTAGTATTTGTATATGGGGGTAAATAGCAATTTCCTAAATATATGGTTTTTTTTTTGTTTTTTCCTCCATTAGACATATGTAGATGATGGAGAGATGTGACCTTGATGTCAAAATGGAAACTATTCCTTCTATGAAATGTCAAAATTAGAAATATTGCTTCTCATCTGTTTTTATTTAATGCACATGATGTGCAGAAGATTTACACTTTTATTTTTTTCTTTTCAAAAAATATCATTTAGACACGTACACACATATAATGACAAAATTTGAATTCACCTTCTCACAATGCTCTATATAATTATACTACAAACTATTAATACTTGTAGTATTGTACTTGAAAGTGTTGTATATATGTTGCCTTGTGTTGTAATTCTATAATCTTTCATTTATAATTTGTAAATATTCTTCTGTAGGACAGAAAACTGGTATATATAATAATTGTTTGTTATATGTTATAGTCGAGAATAGTTACCTTAGAGATACATTAGTTAATACATATATTGATATTTTTTATATCATATGTTAATAACATGCTTCATTTTAGTAATTCAGTTTAAATATTGTTTACTCTTTTTGTTATTTTGAATAGTGTTTTATCTTTTTAGTCAAAGTTGATCACATGCATTTTACATCGAAGATATTGGCATAAATTTAGGAAAAAAAAAAGAACATAAAAAATTATTGTTTTATTTTGCATTAGATACAAAAATTAATGATATAGTTGCTTATTTTATAATACGTGAAAGTTTTAATAAATAAAATAATATCTATTTATAACGACTACAATAAAAATGTTTGAGTTGAATATTTTAACCTTATAATTAATTACAATTTAACGTAGTTATTGTTAAATAATAAATAAATTGTGGCAATAATATCTAAAATTGTGATAAATAAATAATTTAAAATTATTTAATCTAATTTTTGTCAATTTGTTAAATTTTTTAGCCTTTGATTAGTGATAAGATTTATTGTATTGACACACAAAAATAAATAACAATTGGAAATATTTTAGTCATTATTGTATGGGATTCACTATTATAATAATTTATAGATAATATATTGGTATTTTTTATGTACTATGTTATCAATTTGTTTCTTTTAGTTTCTAAATTTAATTATTAGTACATTTATTGTCTTTTCTTTTGTTCTTCAAAAATTTCCACAAATGTCATTGTCTAATTTGATATGCATAATATATGTTACCAACCTTGTTACTATTAAAGGGGATTTCAATATTTAAATTAAGGTAATAAAATGTAATATTCTAATATAAGATATAAATAATATTAATTGATTAACTAGCTTTAAAGCAACAAACCATTGTAGTTGAGTAGTATAAAAGAAAATTAACCAACAAATTTGACAGAATAATTATTATTGACATTTCAACGTTAATATATATTATTTTTAGGATCTAGCTCAAAATTACTTCCGGGGTTAGTTTGGAATTATTCTTAATTAAAAGACAAATATGCGATAATTTTTATTAGAGCTGGTTTAATAATTTGATAAGTATTATTTGTAATTTTTAAAAAAATAGTTTTAAATGGATATTTTCATCGTAAAATAATTATTAAAATATCACTTAAATCACTTCGAATATTTTTATCTCAAACACCTTATTATTTTTCTTAAAATCACTTTTAATCAAATTATTTTATTTTAAACCACTCAAATTAGATTCAAACGTTACTTAACAATATTGGATTAAGTAATACAAATTTGTTTAGTTTGTTATAACTTTGTATACCTATTTAGAGAAATTTGGTAGATAATATGCAATTTGTTTAGCAGGATTAACTTGAGTAGTACATGGCAAAGTTCCTTTCGTTTCTATCAAGAACTGTATGTTGGTTTACATAACAACAAAATAACCTTTACGAAATGAAGAATATATTTCTATCAAGAATAAAAAATAAAAATAAAAATAAAAAAGCGATAAAGAATTAAAGATTAAAGATGTAGGATGCAGAAAACTATAAGATTCTTTGCAGCAGGCTTTCTTTAAGTACATAGCATATTTGATGATACAAGTGAATTTAGATGATTTCTTATATATAAGTGAAAATTTGATACAAACTTAACTTTAAGTGCATTTTAATTTGCATACAAATATACATTCAAATGAAAATTGATAAATTAAATAGTGAAATAATGAAACTCAACATATTGTGTGAATTTTTATAAGGAAAAATACTAATTCAATTAAATTTATATATAAAAAAAATAGTACATGATAAAACCATTATCTTTACAAAATGGGTTTTTATAATATTTTTTTATAAAAATAATGAATTTATATTATTATATCTAATAAATTTAATCTAAAATATAATTTCATGAAATATAGCGAATCAAGTCACTCTTTGTCCTCCCAATATCAAACTGTAAGTCGATAAAATGGGATTTGAAAGAAAGGAAAACCAGAAAGCAAAACTCCTATGAACATGTAAGCAAACAAATACTGGAATAATTCTACTTTCTGTCGCATCCTTGACAATTCTTTCGATGTTGTTATCTTGATTGATGTATACATGATTTTTCTGTTCAATTGGTTTCATCCAAAGCATTCTTCTGCCTGCATAATATTTATTTTGTCCTATTTTGTTTGATCTATATATTATTATTTATTATTTCATTTGAATATTAAAATATTATAAAAAAAAAAACATTATGTATCTACTTTTCACACGAATACTTATTTTAATAAAAGTGAAGTGACAAATTGTCCATTTCTTTATACATTGCAAGACGCTTCTTTTGCTAGCATTTTTTTTTTTTGTCATTTTAAAATTAAAAAATAGGTTACTAGTCTTGAAATCGTGTTTAAGCATTCATTAATCTTTTAAAGCCGGTAATAGACTTCTTAACTTAGTGTATCTATTAGTATAATATATTTCTTAATATTATATAAGTATTGTTATTTAAGGTTATTAGTTTAAATATATTTTTAAAAGTTAAAATAAAATATAAAGGGTAAGATATGTTATTATTTTATAATATATGAAGAGAAAAATATATTATTACTTTTAAATATATAAATATATATATATATATAGGGTAAAATATGCATTAATTACTTTAAAACATATAAATTGCATGATATGTCATTACTTTATTTTAAATATAAGGATATATTTGTAAAAAAATATTTTAATTTAAAGTTATGTGTGCTATATATATATATAAGATATAATATTTTTAATATATTTTAATTAAATAAATTATAAATTCTTGACGTTAGGCTTTAAAACACTAAAATAGTATATTTTTGCCCTAAAAATTGCTCCAAAGAGGATTTATAGTTCTACACTAAAATAACACAATAAAAATATATGGTCATATAATTGGCATGATATTATTCATTTAGAGGGATATTATTTACATGTTATTTTTTCCTTTTCTTTTTCTCTTTCTTTTTTTAAATAGTAATGAAATATAAAAATATTTTTTTAATTTCTATTTTACTCTACTTATATATCTTTGAGTAAATTTGCTAAAATATAAAGAGAATAATTTAGTAACATGAATTCTCCAATATCATTAAAATATTGATAAAAAAGATTCGAATTATTTTAATATCCTTGATTTTAAGATATTTTTCTTTGTTGATGAGATCTATGCCTTTATTCTTGAATTATTTTTTCGCATAATCCTTATTTGTTTACTTCAAAATATATTAATTGAATATTTATGAGATGAATATACTAATTTAGAAAATTAATATTAATCGTTTGCACTTTTAATTGTAATTTTTTTTATTAAATATAATATTTATTTTTCAACAATATAATGTTTATTTTCAACAATGCATGCAATGTGTAATTTACATAATAAGTATACTATTTTAATTTGTAATTTTTTTATTTTTTAACTAAAATATAATTTTTAAATGTATTATTATATAATTAATCAATTTATTTGATATTATAATTATTAGAAATTAATCAATAAAAAAAAGATAAAAAGTATATTTTACTTTTCTAAAAAATATAAATTTTAGTATGATATTTAGTGCAATAGAGATGAAAAAAAATATAGTAAAACTTTTATACTAAAATAATACAAAAGTTGAACTAAAATAAAGTTTTTGTTCGAAGATTCTCTTAAATATTAAACACGACAACCTAAAATGTAATCATTAAACCCTAAATTTCTAAACAATAAAATTATAATTTTGAATCCTAAACTTTATACACCAGATTTTAAACTTTAAATTAAAAAATAATTGCAGAGGAAAATATTTTTTTCAAAAATAATTCATAAAATATAATTTTTTATTATAATAACAATTTTATTACAAAATCTATAGTTTATTATATTGTCAAACTATTTGACTGCCAAATTGTAGTTATTAAACATTGATATTTGCATTTAGTTATTCTAATTCTATAATAAAGTTAAGAAGAATGGTTAATAACACAAAATTATATTCAATCATTTAGAAGAAAAGAATCGCCTAATGATTTTTTGAAATAATTTTATCATATATTATAATATAAATTATTTAGATAAAAAAACTGAGTACTAATTTTAATATTAAAATTTGCTAACGTTCAAATTTTAATATTTGTCATATAGAAGTTGAATTGCTTTATACAATGGTGCTAAAAAACATTCGAAGATATTTGGATAATCATGAATTAATTGTGATGTTCGTAAATATTAATGATAAAAAATTTGTTATATTTATAATTATAATTATATAATTAATTTCATTTCCCAATGTATAAAAATAAAATTAATAATTGGGGAGATTATATCATATAATATTGATAATGACGAGGATCGAGGACTGTGATATGATGTCCATGTTGATGTTATTTTTTATGAATAAAGTCCAACTCAACCTGATTCTCGAGTTTCCTTGAGCAGCTCAAACTGGAAAGTGATTCTATCTTCCACTTCAACAACTATTTCTTGCTCGCCACAAGTATAACATAATCAACATTTTCTATGCTTTTTTGTTGAATCATAATTCACTGCAACATTTTTCAAGAAATATAACAAAACTCATCAAATAATTCTATTATAAATTGTTAGCTAGATTTTATACAAGTTTAAGTTTTTAACAGGTGTTTAACATTTCTTCCTAGTATCATAATATTAAAATTTTGGGATTGAATTTCTATGATAATTTCAAAATCAATTAAATTTATACAGTAAAAAGACAAAAAAAAAAGAAAGTTCGAACAATTACATTTACAAAGATAAAGTAAACTACACTGGAAAATAAATATTAAGACATATAAATGAATTATTTGTCAAATAAGCTTGAACTTCTGATTTTTGGTATCTGATTTTTATCAAACATCAATTCTGACGCAGGATGTAAGAGAGAATGCATCAATGATATAAAAACATTTAAGAAATAAGAAAGACAGGAATAAAATTTATACAAACTAAACTCGATTTTTGGCAAAAATTTATCATATTTGTGTTATCAAAAAAACAAAAAAAAAACTATTATTTAGACAAACACGGTTACAAATTTAGAATATGACAAATCTAGTTATGTTATATATCTTTAAACGAATAATCTAACAATTTTAGAATAAAACTATCCTAAAAATATTCTTCTCTCTCATAAATAAAAGGACTTTAACTTATAAACGGAAGAAATAAAAACTATTTTTTAAAATTAGTAATAAGAGAGAAAAGAGAACTTCTTTAATATAACTAAATTATTTATTTTCTAAGATATCTTATAGAAGCATATGATTTAGTTATTTATAGTTGAAAAATTTCTAAAATAATTCATAAAGTTTATAAGTGAGATTTTAGTAATACAAACAAAAAATAACTCTACATAAAAGTTTTTATGTAATACTCTAGTAACATATAAAAATTAGATTTTTAAATAAAATAAGCTATTATTTTAATAAAAATCTAAATAATTTTTTTAAATAAAATAAACTTATTTCTTTTTTTCTAATCTTATCACGTATTATATTCTCTCAAAATTAAGCTTAAATTTGTGGGAAATGCAACTAATAACTTACGAGTCATAAGACAAAATATGAATTTGAGATTGTTATTCCAACTTGATAGCCTCATTCGCTTAAAGGACTAGCCTCTGATTGATCACCTGACGGAAATCAACCAAATGCAAGCATATAACAACTAATTATAAATTGTTGTGAGGCCATTTAATTTGGACATATCTAAGCATGCTTGTACATTGGAATTAACTACCTTTTTTCTTTGAATGTCGAAGCAAACTAGAAAGCAATATTTACTCATTTCAGAAACAAAAGAGTGAAAGAAATTCACGCATCAATGATTAAGCATCTCCAACAGGTCCCCTTTGTTAGCCAAAGCAGAACCAAAGCCATTATCAAAAGAAAACTAGGGTTAGTTATAGATCAAATCACCCAAGTATATATATATATATATATAGGAGGCAATATTTTAGGCAATTATATATGGGTTATGAAAGTATTATAGCATTAATAATTTGGTCAGGTTAATAGTATGTCATAATTATTCAATATGTGAAATTTTATTTTTAATTTCCTTAATACAGTCTATATATTTTTTTTAAATAAAAAAAATATTTTTTTTTGTAAATTTAAAAGTATGGTGTGTATATGCTTTTTAAAATGTAAAAAATATTTTTTATATGATTAAAAATAAAATTAATTGAATAATAAATTCATGTAAAATTAGAAGTTCGATAATTTTCAGCTGCGGATTCATATAAGGTGAGCCCAAAACAGAATAGGATCAGTCTTATTGGTAATTGCTCTTCTAATTTGGGAGTAGTACATTGGGTGGTCCCGAACAAGGCAATGCTGAAAAACTTTTAAATGTGGAAAAGAAAATGAGTCACTGTAATTGTAAAGTAAATTAATTTTATTTAGCTCTTCGTCACACTTTATAGTTTATACTTGTATTTTTTCTCTCTCTATAAAAGTAAATCCTAATCTTGCTTGGGAAGAATGAGGATGAGACTTTTAAATCCACCGTCATTAATAAAGAATGCTAAGAGTAAAGCTTGAACTCATAATCTTAATTATTACATAAAAAAAATATAATTTAGTCATGTAATTAATTTTTAGATTAGATTCTATTACTATTAAGTCCTCTAATTTTAAAAATTTGAAATTTTAGTATAAAAATTAGTTCTTTTTTAGGGATTATAAACATTTTTTTTAATAGTAATAGGATTGTTTTTAATAATTATGAAATTAAATGTATTAATTTTTTATAATAATTAAGAGGAATAATAACACTTAATTTATAAATTATAAGATTAAATTGTATTTAAAAAAATGAAATCTTCCTCACCAATGTGATATCATCTTTAACACAACATTAGTAGATAATTATATGGGATGTTATTAATTTAGTTTTTTTTTTAAGTAAAATAATTTAGTTTTTAGTTTTTAATTATCAAGTCTTCTTTCATCATTACCTAATACCTAGTACTAGTAATAAGATATTTGATTTGTGTTGAAATTGCTATGATTCTTTACACCTATTTCCATAGACCAAAATCTCACTCCTGCTAGGGTTTCACGGTTACCTCAACTCATGCTAAAGATTGCCTCCAATCCCTTCGTATGGAAGTGACTCACATATAAAAGATAATAGCTAGGTTAGAGTTTCGTTGGAAGTAAATTTGTCTAAATTTTCTTAATCAAGTGTATGAGCATGCATTTGAAGATCCCTTCTCAAATCCCTATATAAGGCTTTACTCTGAAGAAAAAAATCAAATAACCAAAAAAAAAAAAAACAAGAAAAGAAAAAGAAAAGAGGGTAAAGATAGCTTTCTAATTTGTTGAAGTATAAGGCCTATTGGCTTGTAAGAAAGTAGGAGACAGGCGTGTTTAAGCAAAATGCTATAGGCCTATAGCTAGATATATATTAATATTTTGAATCTTAAATTGTTTTGTATACCTGAAGAACATTGCAGCTGCAGAGTGTATAGTAATAGTAGCAATAGAAGGCTGCAAATTTATGGCTATGATGATCTTTTCCTTTTGGAGACAGATGATCTTAGACATACAGCCGTGTTTGCCTCTTGAATAGTCGCTTCAATTGGTCAATCTATATATCCTTTTAATAATTTGGTTGCAGGATATCTACTGTTGAACTGTAGTTATCTATTCCATTAGTAAAGTACTATGTATTTTAAATTTGATATTGAATAAAAATTATATAATATTACTAATAAGTTCAATCTTCCTTATAAAAATATATGTAATGACAAATTAATTGGCGGTTAGTTACTAACTAGCTTGTGGTTTAGCTGCATTAAATTTATTTAGGTACGTATGTTAAATGTATGGGATCCAAAACATATAGTTATGAATACGTGAGTTATGTTATATTAAAAAAACTATAAAGAGAATAGAGAGATAGTATGGTGTTATGTTGGTTAGTATTATATTGTAGTTTATTATTATTATTATTTTTTACCGTAGAGATAACAGATAAAATTGATAAAAACAATTTAGAAAAAAATGGATACAACGTAACTTAAAAATGACGATATTTTCAATATATTATAGCTAAACAAGTGGCTATAAAAGAAAAGCATACAATGAGGTACGGTTAGAAAAAAGAAAAAAACTTAAAATCTTAAATTTTGCCATTAAATATGATGTGTTATTCAATTAAAAAACATTATTGATAAAATAATATCGTATTATTCAAAGAGTTACTAACAAGTCCTAATTTTACCTAAATATCTCTTATGAAAGTAAAATAACTAAAGTGTTTACTTCCACACAAAAAAGTGAATCCTTTAATACTTAATCTGAAATTTTAAAACATATATTAGAAGTTTTAATAGTTTAGAGATACAACATATAATTTAAAAATTTGAATATCAGATTATATATTTTAAAAATTAGAAACCTACTTGCAAATTTAATTCAACTTTGAGAATAATAATATAATTTAGCATATAAATTAAAAAAGAAATATATTTTACAAGAATTAATGTATACCAAATAGTATTCTATAGATAAAAGACAAATATCACTTTTAACCAAAATGTATATGTATATTGTTGGGATAATTTCATATATTTAGGTGATAATTAAAGAGTGATCATAATCAACAAATAGTCTTATAGGCCAAGTCCAATAAGTTTCTAATAATCATACATGTGTGAACGCAATAAAATTATCCTAAAAAGATATAAATCATATAATTATCATTTAGTTATCTTAAAAAGATAAAGACTCAAAAGTTGTCCTTAATTATCTATCTTAAAAGAACAGATAATTAAGGATAGATGTCTACAACAGATAATTATCCACAAAAATATAACAACTCAATCATAATCAGACAAGGATAAGCTATCAGATTTATTCTTTCTCTTATATATAGTCACATATAGATAACATAATATCATACCTTAAATCTAGATATCATACATCTCATAACAAATAATCATAACTAATTACCCTCTTTTTATAAAATTACTAGAGCGAGACTAAGACCTCATCTACCTTACATCTTACAGAACTGACTTAATTAAGGATCATAGAGTCGAAAATCATCCCTCATAAAGTTTTCTAAGGTCATAATAATTTGTTCATCTTATAGATTTTATAGAGAATAGTTCTACTTGATGTTGATAAAAATTGATATTAACATATATATATATATAGTAATACAGTATTAGTCTCTATTTACTTTAAAGTACATAAATAAGAAAATTTAGTGTTTTGATTTTGAGATTTCATTACATGTTTGGCGATCTCATAACAGAAAATCATAACTAATCACTCTCTTTCCATAAAATTACTAGAGTGAGACTAAGATCTCATCTACCTTACATCTTACAGAATTGACTTAAGGATTGTAGGGTCGAAAACCACTCCCTCATACAAAGTTGTCTAAGGTCTTAACAGTTTGTTCATCTTGTAAATTCTACGGAGAATAGTCCTACCTGATGTTGACAAAAATCGATATTAACATACATATATATATATAGTAATACAATATTAGTCTCCATTTACTTTAAAGTACATAAATAAGAAAATTTAGTGTTTTGATTTTGAGATTTCATTACATGTTTGGCGATCTCATAACAGAAAATCATAACTAATCACTCTCTTTTCATAAAATTACTAGAGTGAGACTAAGATCTCATCTACCTTACATCTTACAGAATTGACTTAAGGATTATAGGGTCGAAAACCACTCCCTCATACAAAGTTGTCTAAGGTCTTAACAGTTTGTTCATCTTGTAAATTCTACGGAGAATAGTCCTACCTGATGTTGACAAAAATCGATATTAACATACATATATATATATAGTAATACAATATTAGTCTCCATTTACTTTAAAGTACATAAACAAGAAAATTTCATGTTTTAAATTTGAGATTTCATTACATGTTTAGCGCATATGATATAAGTGAATGATAATTTTGTCATTTAAAATATTTGGTACATTATTAATGTCCCTATTTAACAAAATGTGTGTATATATATATATATATAAATTTTATGAAATTGGTGTCTTTCTATTTCTTTTTAGAAGTTTATCATAATCTTATTCTATTTATATAAATAAAAAATATATAATAAATAAAAAAATTAAGTAATGATAGTGGACAAAAAAAAGATAGGAAATCTTTTTGGCAAATAGAAATTCTTCAATGAACTTCTATTTTCTAAAAAATAAATATATAAATAAAAAATGAACTAAAAAAAAGAAAGATTCTTAATCTATTAATAGATTAAGAAAAATGAATATATAGAATTGTGATAGTGTCATCCAAAAAAAGGAAATCTAATAATTCTACTTTTTTTTATTTCTTTTCATTTTAAAAGGATCGACGGTTACTATCGAGGAATAGGTGTTCTGACTCAAGTAATGAAGTTAATTTTCCAAAAAACATAAAATAAAAAGTGAAATGCAATTTTTTGAAACATCGGAAAAGTGATCTATTTTTTTTTCATTTATACGAATTATGAAAATAATATCCATATTTTTATGAAAATACACTAATTATCCCTATATTTAATTTTAGATACACTAAAGATCCAAAATTAAGATTAATTAAAAATTTCAGTATGTGTCATATACATGTACAAAAAAAATTAAGGGCAAATTATTTTTTGAAATAATTAAAGAATAAAAATATTATAAAAAAAAAAAAATTAGTTTAACCACATATAAGTCCCATTGTACTTGTGCCTATATATTAGATTTCTATATGCAAAACACGATTTATGTTTTATTTTACTCAGTTTTCTATTATCCTTTATATTAGGTTGGTTACTGCAGATCAGTAATAGACATAATAATATTGTTAGGAACATTTTTTATGCAAACATGTTTACACACATCATGGGGTAACTTTTTGTAGTGTGCATCCCAAGTGGAGTATTGGTTTTTGACAAGCAAGTATGCGAGTGAACCGATATTGTCACTTGTATTTTGATTCATTTTGGGAGAAATATTTTTTAGAAAGTACTTGGTAATTTTGGAACAAAAATGTGACTTTTTACCACCTTGCACCAAGCTTGCCACCAAGCTTTCCAGGGACCTCGTCATAGGTGGTGGTAAGATGGTGACAGGATGGTTGGTGAGGTGGCGAATTCGAGTTCTATAAATACCCTCTCACTTCTTCATTTTATTATTCAAAAAAGAGTTGACATAATTCTATCAAATTGACCTATTTTTAGATAACTTATACCTTGTATGTTACTCGGTATTAGTAATTCATAACTATGTGAGTAAAATTGTGTTTGTGAGTGGTGAGTACTCAAGGTAGTGTTTGCAAGTGGGCTCTATATGTTAAGCCGTGTGTCGGCTGGTGGCTATCTTGATGCAATATTTTCTTATTCATTTACAATTTTCTAGTCTTTAGTTACTGATCACACCATTGTAGGTGGTTAGGCTTTGAAGGAGAGTAGGTTCATGTGTCAATCCAGATCATTACGAAAACAACAAGCAAAAACAACAATAGACAGTTAGGATAAAGGTTTTGGTTGATAGAGGTAATGAGAATTTTATTTCTCTTAGAGTGTAGCTATTTTATTATTTAGTAGATTGTTTTTCATTGAGTGGTTGCCTTAAGTAACCCGAGATTGTTACCATATATAAAGGGTTCTATGTGGTTATACCTTGTCATATATGATGTTATGCATGCTTGATTGTATGGCTACTATAATCAAATTTTAAAGGGTGTATGTTCCTACATACTGAAGTTTAAACTCTAATTAGAAAGCTTTTATTTTTTTCTTATCACTTGGTTTCCCTATATTGAAATCTATCTGTTGCTAGTTATACTATATATCTTTGATTATATGTACTATAGTTATGCTTATATATTTTGTGTTTATCTCCCAATGATTTTCATATTTAAGTTAACTTCTTAAGAAGTCAATATCTCCTTAGCCTGATTGTGTATCAAGTCTAAGACTCATTCATTATGGTTATGCATGATATGTGGGTATGTTAGTATCTTTTATGCTTCCAATATATATGTTCTATCATACTAGATGCATACCTTAATTAAAAAGAATTTTTATTATATATTATTACATGCTTTATTTCCTTTCTATGTAGCATGCATATAAGCTTTCAAATCATTACTTGTTGTAATAAATTAATCTTCCTTTTTCCTAATTAATTTATATTATTTAGGTCTATTATGTGCATGTGAGTTTATTATGAGTCTTTAAGGAGTCAGTATCTCCTTATCCTGGTAGTGTACTAGATGTTGGACTCTTTAATTGGTTTGTTATGATGTATACGATAGCATATTGTGATAGTACAATCATTATCTATCAAATATGTTCACAGATATGAGATCTTGCAATGATTGAAAATCATTTATGGCCTTTTAATATGTTTGACTATTTCGCATATTGAGTGTTGATTTCCAAATATGCATATTACTAGCTTGGATAGGATCTTGTGAGACACACCGTCTCTTGTGTGGTTATTGTAGTTTCTTAGTTCTTATTGTAGATAATTTTTGTTGGTAATTGAATTAAGAATGTTGTTTATATACTTTCAGTTTGATAATTGCTCAATTCACGTTATACGACCTGTTTGGTTGAATTGATATAAACCTCACAAAAAGATTCCATGGGTTGGCTTCTCTACCTCTAATTTAGATCCAAATTACCTATTTGAGTTAAAAGAACAATTGAACTTTGTGTTTTTTTTCTACTTTTGGTAATCTTTAATTGGTATCAGAGCAGGTCACCGATATTTAGGCTTAACTGCCTAAGTGCTTAATCCTAGAGCTCTATTTACATATACACACACCATATATGTCTATGCCCTTTTGTCACCAATGGTATGGGCTATTGTTGTTCTATGAGGTTGTTTATCTCCTTCAATTTTTGTTGTCAGCATGTTACCTGTTTACTTACTTTTGAATATCTCTTTCTCTCTCTTTGTTTGTTTATCATGTATAGTATGTTAATTACTTTACTTGCTACAATGTCACACTATTTGATCCTTTTCTAGTATTCTCTCTTGATAATTTCTTAGACATGCTCTTTTTATGTGTTTTCCTTGCTTACTGCTTACTTCTTATATGGTTGTTTGCATGAGTATCATGTTACATATTTGTTACTATATAGTCTCAAAGTATTAGGATCTTTCTTCTTACAGTCTTTTTCATTTATATGACATGCCATATATAATATGTCTCTTATGTTTTACTTGGTTATTCTCTCTTATATATATTATATTGGGTGTTAGTTCTCTGTTTGTCTCATGATGATTATTGTTTATCTTTTGCCTGCACTTTGTTCTCTTGTGCTTTAGATTTTTGTTTGGAGAATTCTCAGGTGTGTTAAAAGTTTGAGTACATGAGTGTTTATTTGTATTGTGCTTGTTTGGATTTTCCATGTGCATTTGCATATTATATAGATTATTTACATGTCTTTAGAATTTTTGAATTATGCATTGTTATGACTAGACTTGTATGTTTTTTTGGTTGACATTCTTGGTATTTAGGGCGTTGAACCTATCTAAGCATGCCTCATGTTTCTATGTTAAAACCAGAGCATTTCTCACAAGCTTGGATAATTTTTGTAGCAACCCTTATTTCTTCTCTCTGTTGGGGGTGTTACTTGTGTTGTCCATTAGTTAGTTAGTTTTTTTACTTCTCTTGACTAGCGATGATGTGAGTGTTACCAATGATCTCTTTTAGGGAGGCTATGTGCAGTTTGTTACCTTTTCTCCCTATGGAGAAAACTGTACGGTTTGTGCCGATAATCTCTCTTGATGCACATCCTTGTCCTTTTAGCCTATAACCTCCTTTAAGGCCAATGTTTTCATCTCGTTTGTTTATTATGTTTGTCTTTTTGACACTTTTTTCTCCCTTTCTGTCCTTCATTCGCTTCTTAGGATAGTTTTATACGTTCTTCTGTTCGGCTATTTTTTAGCATGTAAAAAATTATTAGAGACCATTGATCATATATGGTTGGCATGCATTCAACTTGGATTGAAATGTTATTTTTTTGACATGTGTATTCATTGAGTGTTTGTATGGCTAATTTTTTGTATTTTATTTTAAATGAACTTTTTATTGCAAAGCCATAACTTAGTGAATTTGTATTCTTATTTTAAGAAGTTGGTGTGGATCTCTCGATTTGATGATCTTTATGCCTCTAACAAGCTCTAGAATCCACTTTTAGTGTCTCTCGAGGTGAAATCCTATGTATCGCTTAGTTAGAAAGAGAATTTAAGCCATCCTTAAATCTTTTGATCCTTTCTTTCCACCAATGTTTTTTTGTTCTTAGTCTTCCTTCTTTGAGCTATTATATTATTCATTCATTTCTTTGCACCTATTTTCCAAGCTTAAATATTAAGTATCACTTACTTGGCATTTCTTTTGTTAAGTTTCAACTTTGACTTGTTGAACTTATTTGCTTTTGGATTATCTATGTTACTCTAAGCTTAAAAAAAGGACATTAAAAAGAAAATAAAAAGGAGAAAGAAAGATAAAGAAAAATGAAAAAAGAGGAGGTTTATTAAATAAATGTTAAATCACAATTGCAAAAGATATGTTATTTAAGAAATATATATGTGTTCAAATTTGAGAAAATCAAGGCAAAGATTCATTATCTCTTATATTTGTGAGCTCTATGCTTAATGTAATAGTTTGGTTGTCTAAAGGTGTGCCCAAAATTTAATATCTCTTCTCTTCTTTCATTCCAAACTTTAAAAGACTTATTGATTTCTTCCAAGCTTGCACTTGCAATAGTGTAGGGAGGAACTAATTATGGACATATGAAGTTTGGTATAATTTGAGTCTATATTTCTAATTGCTTGGTTCACATGAGATTATCTTGATAGCATATAGAGTAAAACAAGTTTAGCATAATGCATGCATATCATGTTATCAAAAATTTAGTCATACCCTTACATGAATGCATTATAGATTGATGGTCATGAGGATATTTATGTTGAGTGTATTGGTTAATCTCTAATGACCCTTTAGTTCTTTAAACATACTTAGTTTGCTTCTCTCTTTCTATATTACTTATGTTTCTACTTTATGCAGATGCTTTTGTTGGGGGAATTTTGAGAGTATAATGCACAACATGTTTATTGCCTCACACACATACTTTTAAGGGAAAAGGTGCGTGTCATTTGCATGATGTCAGAGGGAGTCATATGTGTGTTTGGCATCTTTTTTGTTTGTTCTATTTATGAGTTCATATTATGTTGTTATGTTCTTGTGTGCTCCCTTCTTCTTTACATCACTTGGTATGAATCATGCATAAATATGATTGTTAGCATAACTTGTTGCATGCATTATTTACAATCTCTTATTTCATATGTTTTCCTATGTATTTACCTGCATCCCTGTTGTAGTGAGTTATTGCTTGTTTATCACTTATAGTTGATAGCTTGGTATTTGTCATTAGAATGCATAACATATATTTTCTTTGGAAGGTTGAGATGTCTTTTTGTTTGTGTCTGCATAGTATAGGGTAAGGTTATAGAATTGAATACACCCAAGTATTATTGGGGGAATATAGTTAAATCACTAGGAGTGTGTCAACTTGAAAGATAGTTGGACTCCTAGCCAAATCCTTCTTAGGGATTCGTTAACACATTTAAGTGGCATTGATGTTTGGGGAAAGATTGTTGAGTCACTAGGAGTGTACAAACTTGGAAGATAGTTGGACTCCTAGTCATCTTTTTTTTAGATTCGTTGACACATTTATGTGCCATAGGTGTTTTATTTCCCATCCTATCGATGTGTTGTATGCACATTGCAAAGCCCCTTATGCCTTCCCACAATACGTATAGATGTAGGGCTTCATGCTATGTATCACATTAGTGAGATGTTTTATGTCTATATTACTCTTAAGTTGTTTATATATTTAGGTTATTATTTGATACATGCTTTTACCTTATTATTGTGTTCGTGTTATTCTCTATATTTCTCGCTTGATTACATATGTTGCTTCTTCTTATGTTTACTTTAACCTTATTTATTGTATTGTATGAATGGTACAATTATTGCATTTATGTTTGACTTCTCTCCTTCATATAGAGGTATGGTATATTGCAAACCTGTGTGTGCTTACTTTGACTTTTCATGTCAAAAAATGGGAGATATAAGTGTGCACAACTTATGTTTGTTTGTGCATTGTGTTTTCTTGTTAACATGTTATTTGTTGCATAGGATGGTAAGGGTAATCTACACTACACTATTTATCTAATATGCATACACTTAAGGGGAGTGTTGTTGTATATGTTCAAAGGGAGTTTGCATATTTGTGTTGTATGAAGATTCTGTAGTTTACATATTTGTGTTGCATGTAGATTGTGTAGTTTTCATATTTGTATTTCATATAGATAGTGTTTGTTTATGCAACATGTTAACTATGCTTAGACTATCAATGTATACCTATGTAGGAATAACATGATAATATTTGGAAAGACTATCATTATGTACCTATGTAGGGATAACACGATAGTATTTGGATAGGCTACAAGCTATTTCTATGTGATACGTTTATGTTATATGTGTTTGTTTCATGTGCACAAGGTACAATTGTATAGTGAACTTTTCATGCTTCAGGTGTGTAGTGTGCAGTGGTGCTTAGATCCTTATGTCTTAGAGTGAAAGAGTGGATGAGATGTTACATGAAGATGGATGGAGAGCATAAGTTGGATGCACTTGGTTTAGGTATGTTTTCTAATTTAGGTGTGCTTCGATTTTTTGTTCATGGGAACAAACATATTTATAGATGTGAGTATATATTTAGTTGTTCAGTATTTTGACATAAAAATTCAAAGGAAGAAATTGTAAGTCCCTTTGTACTCATATTTTTGTGTTAGCTTTCCATGTGTAAAGGACAATTTCTTTTTTATTTTAGTCAGTGTTGTGGCATCCTCTATATAAGTTGGTTACTATTGATCAGTAATACACACATGCATATAGTTAGAAACACTTTGTATGTAAGTATGTTTACATACACCATGAGGTTGGTTTTCATAATGTGCATACTAAGTAGTGTGTTAATTTTTTCCAACTGAGCATTCGAGTGAGCCGACGTTGTCACTTTTGTTTTTGGTTTGTTTCGAGTGTAGGTATTTATGAAAAGTACTCAATAATTTTTTAAACGAAAAAATGTGACTTTTTACCAACTCTCCTAAGACCTCGCCATAGGTGGTGGCATGGTGGAAAATATGAGTTATATAAATACCTCGTCACTTCTTCATTTTCTTACCAAGATTAGAGGTAATAGAGCTTTGTCAAATAATAGATTAGTACTACCTTATGTGTTGCTCAGTATTAGTGATTCGTCACTGTATAAACAAAACCATGCTTGTGAGTGATGAGTACTCAAAGTGGTGTTTGCAAGTGAGCTCTGTGTGTTGAACAACGTATTGGCTGGTGGTTGCCTTCATGCAACATTTTCTTATTCACTTTACACATTTATGATCTTTGGTTACTGAGCACACTATTGTGAGTGGTATAGGCTTTGAAGGAGAGCCAGATTCATGTATCGAATAAGGTCAATGTGAAAGCAACAATAGGCAGTTAGGACAAAGGTCCTGATTGACAAAGATGATGGAATTTTTCTTTTTCTCAGAGTGTAATTGTTTTATTATTTAGTAAATTGTTTCTAAGAAATCCAAGGATGTTACCATATAGATAGGATTTTCATATAGGTTTATCTCATTATATCTAGTGTTATGCATGCTTGATTGTGTGTTTAGTATAATTAGTTTTTATAGGTGTATATTCCTACATATTGAAGTTTAAAAGCTAATTAGAAAGCTTTTATTTTTTCCTTATCATTTGCTTTTCATTTATTGAAATCTATATTTGCTACTAGTTATACTATATGTCTTTGATTATATGTACTACAGTTGTGCTTATCTATTTTATGTTTATCTCCCTATGATTTGTATTTTTGAGTTGAGTCTTTAAGGATTTAGTATCTTTTTGGCCTGATTGTGTATTGAGTCTAAGACTCATTCACTGTTGTTATACATGATCAATACGTGTGTTAGTATCTTTTGTGTTTCTAGCATGTTTGTTCTAACATACTAGATGCATACCCTGATTAGAAAGCATGTTTATTATTATTATTGTTACATACTTTATTTCTTTTCTATGTTGCATGCCTAAAAGCTTTTTAATCATTGCTTATTGTGATAAATTAATCTGTCTGTTCTCTGATTAATTTATATTATTTAGGTATGTTATGTGTATGTGAGTTTGTTATGAGTCTCTAAGAAATCAATATCTCCTTACCTTGGTAGTGTATTAGACGTTGGATACTTTAATTTGTTTGCTATGATGTGTATGATAGCATATTGTGAGAATAAAATCATCATCTATTGAATATGTTCACACATATTAGGCCTTGAAGTAATTGGAAATCATTTATGGCATTTTGGTATGTTTGATTGTTCCACATACTTAGTGTTGATTGCCATGTATGCATATTACTAGAATGTATAGAAGCATATGAGGCACATCATCTCTTGTATAGTTATTGTAGATTCTTAATTCTTATTGCAAATAGTTTGTATTGTGTGTTGAATTGAAAATGTTGTTTATGTGCTTCCATTTTGACAATTGGTCAATTCACTTTGTGAGGCCTATTTGATCGAATTGATATAAATCTCATAAAAATATTCCATAGGTTGGCTTCTCTACTTCTCATCTAGGTCCCAATTACTTATTTAAATTAGAAGAATAATTGACCTTCGTGTAATTGTTTCTACTTTTGGGAATCTTCACCACAAAACTAAACAAAATCACGAAAAGATAAGAAAGAATCTTGAAAAAGCTCTAAAGGAATCGAATCATGTCAAAGTTGATGGATTTATGAGAAAAACAAGAGGGGTACGGTGGATAAATTTGGGATAAAAACTAAGGATGTTTATTTGATATTAAAACATCTATGTAGAGGAAAAACACTTAAGTTCAAAAACAAGAAACAAGAGACATACCTAAAAATTTTGAACAACATAAATCAATAAGAATATCAACTAAATATACTAGTCAATTCACATGGTATAGAAAATGTACATGATAAACCACAATAAGCATTAAGCACATAGAAAAAATGAGACAACACTTAAGCACTTAAGCATAAAAACACACCTTAGTTTTCTTAAAAATACATCTAAAGTAAAAAATAGGCAAGTATAAGTGTCAAAGAGGCTAGGTTGACACTATACTATACAGTCAAACCCATTAATTAGAGTGATGTGTTGGCCTGTGGCCTATTAGCTAGCAGGTTGTACCCTGCCTTTATTTTTAACCATGGGCTATATTGTGCCATCCTTGGCCTGTTGGGCCGTATTAAACATTTCGGCACTACCCATAACCCATTTAGCTCATTATGTGAAAAAAATGCTAGTAATGGGAGTCAAACTCCCTAGCTTCCATGTACTAAAGTCAACTCTATCTAATAGGCTATACCAACATGTAGTAATATGTATATATATATATATATAATTTAATTTTGGACTAGTGTGTCGGTATAACCCAACTCATTACATGCCATGAGTCGTGTTGTGTTTCTTTTTTTGCTCGCATGTTGTGCTTGTAGTGTCAAATAATTAGCAGGTCGTGTTGTACCGACCTGTTTGACATTCTTATTGGAAGGGGATGCAAAAGATGGACACTAAAGAGCATGAGACAATTTGAGAACCAATTTAAGACATATTAGGCAACAGAAATAATAACCTAATAAATCAAAGGATATGTAATTTATATGATATGACATAAAAATGGCATATAAATGACATAATGTAAAAAGAAATATCATAATACTTAGGCAATATACAGTGAAATCATGTAAAAAGATGCATAAAAATAGCGGGTTTGAAGGCTAAAATGTGATTCATTGTTGGAAAACATCTTTAAAGACAAGTTTCTTTAATTTGTTTTACCAATATATGTAACACGTATTAAAATTTTTAATTAAATTTTAATTTTGATTACTAATATATCTAAAATTAAATATACTTACTATTAGTATATTAATATGAAAACATCAGTCAATCATAACTTTTGTTAAATAAAAATACTATTAAAATACAAAAATGATACAATTACCATTCAATTATATCACATATCTTAAGTATCTGATTGAATTCTTAATTCAAGACATTAAATTAGACTATTTGTATATCTTAAAATAAATTAAAAATTATTATTATACTATTTTAATAATATTAATTTATATATATATATATATATATATTAATTAAAATAGATATCATTAAAGTATCCAAAACGGAACAATTCTATGAAGTGGACCTATAAAATAGGTCAATTTTTTTTATATTTGGAATTACAGTTATGTTTTTAATCATGTTTACAAGGGAGAATGTACTATATTTACTTATATAATATGGGGTGAAAGAGAGGAAACAACAGTTTATTTACTCTGTTTATTGTAAGATGATTAAGAAAATATTCGAATATTCAAAGTTATCATATATTAAAACATTGAATAAACGGAGAAATTTAAACTAATGATATAAAATGAAGAAAATATCGATATCAACGAATTTAATTTAACTAAAATATCAAAATATTATTGATATTGATGGATATAAGATTAAAATTTACAAAATTTATGAAAATTATTGATTGTTTTTATAAAATTTCAATAAATAAAAAAATAAATAAAAAAACTAGTTTAACTCATTTTTCATTGAAATGATATATCTATGGCATTTGTAATACACATAATGGACATATAATAATAGTAGAATATTTATTTAACAAATATAAAATAAATTATATAACATGATTTTAAATATATTAAGTTATATGTAGTACACATATACATAAATACATAATTGAAATAATTTTAAGTGGTTAGCTCAAATTTGAAAGCTTTGGAAACATTAACGTTAATAGTAACACAGTAATCATACTGTAATATTAAGAAATAATAATTTTGATATAATTGAAATAACTTTAAGTGATTAGCTAAAATTTGAAAGCTTCTAAAACATTAACATTAATAGTAACACAGTAATTATACTATGATATTAAGAAATAATAATTTTGATCGTAATTATTAGTATGACATGTATAAGTTGGCTAATCTCTTCTAACAATTCATATTAATTTCAAAATGAATATCGCTATTATCTACATTGAAAGTCATTAGTTACATAATCAAGTGATACAGTATAGATTCGATTGGAAAAGATGAAATTTATAAAATAAAAAATTAAGTAAATTTTTGTCTCACATTATTTTTTTTATATTATTTAAAAAAATTATAAATATTGAATAGTTGTGTATTGAGATTGGCCACCGATACCCATTTTTATAAAAGGGGAAAGGAATTAACTAAATGTGATATCAAATACACACGTGTGTCGTCATCGTCCATACGACCGAGCAAAGTGCGTGGCATTTTATTTTTTTGTAAAATTATATTTTACAAACTGTTATTTCCTTTAATTATATTTTAAGATATTATTGATATTTTAAAAAAAAATTAATTTATATTCGATATGAACGTTCATAATCTACTGATATTTTAATAGATATATTATGATTATTTTATCCATGATGATATGTATTTAGTGGGAACTTTAAAAGGGAATAAATACCATAATATTTAAATATGATAAATTGTTTGTCGTTGATTGGACACATTTTTACTCATCACCAACTCTTTCAAGTAACAAACACTTGAAATACTTTTATTTTGTTTATTTTTGTTGTTTTATGTTTTGTAATCTCTATTATATGTATTGACATTAATATAAGTATGTTTTAACCCTTAAATTTGATTTTTCTTTTATCAATGAAACATTTGAATTTTGAAGAATTTTTTGTTTTTTACTTTTATAATCTTCCCCAAAACATATAATTTTAAAAAAATTTAGCCCAAATTTAAAAAGAAAAAGAAAAAAAAAACTAACAATTTTAAAGCCAATTTATTGATGTCTAATCACTATGTACTTTTGAGAAGGCTAATGGTATCTATTCGACGAAGAGACTAAGAAAATGTTGTGGTTGTTGTCGTTTTTTTTTTAAATAATAAAAATGTTGTCTGTTATTAAGATGCAATATCTCCCAAATTTCAAGCCAATAAATATTGGCATCAGCTTTATAAGATTTTGTGTGTGTGGCCACTATGCCAATATTATTTGTATAGGATAATTATTCTAAATGTACTTAAAAATGTGTTATTTAAGTATTTTTTTAATTTTTATAAGAGATATATAAATTATTTAATTTTTAAAATAGATATATTTGATTGATATAATTTTATAATTATGTGATTAAAGTATTTATTTTTCATTATAAAAAATAAATACTATAATGATACAATTATGAAATTATGTGACTAAAATATCTCAAATTTAAAATTTAAATAATTTTTATTTTTTTTTATAAAATTATGTAATTAAAATATATACGTAAAAAATAATTTGAAAAATCAATGTCCGTATTTGTATAATATACTTTTATTCTACAGCTTGTTATATCGGGTCAACAATAATTTAAATCCATATTTATAAAAAAAAATCCATCTTTCCCTTTATACATGGCTAGTACGTAGTGAAATATAAAATACATTTATTTGTAAATTAATTTTTTTTTAAGTTTCTCTACAAATGAAGAAAAAAAATAAGGGAAAGATTGGAATAAGGAGACGAAATTAATGTTATTTTAGCTTATTTATTCCTTTTAATTAAGTGTTAGATTCTCTTAGAAAAGAAAAATAGAATTAATGAAAAGAAGAAAGAAATGGGTGTGTGCTGTGTGTGTATAAAGAAAAGTGGTGCCTATATAAAAACTTTTTTAATTAATTTGACGTTTTGTATACATTTGTCACCGGTGTAGAGAGTGATTTTATTATTTCAATAATATGAAATATGATTTTAAATATCTTATATTTATTTTAAAAATAATATTTAGATCTTGTATTTTTTTTTAAATTTAATTATATTGTTATAAAAAATTGATTACATAAAAATAAATTATAATTTATTTAAATTATAACTATCTTTATTTATGATTTAAATTATACATATACACTATTATTTCAAAAGAAAAAAAATTAGACTTAGATGGGCTAGGAATGAGATTCATAGTAGAAACTTGATCCAAGACTTTTTGTAACAAAATAAAATTAAAGAGAGAATATTATCCAAGACTAAAGAATGAAGAATAACGCAATAGCTCTTAACCTTTATTTTTATTTTTATTACTCTTTCTTTTCCTCACACCAATCAAATAAATTTTTTACTGCAATCCTAAATCTTAATGTCCCTTAATACTTTTCCAAAACTACCATGGAGTCCAACAAATTGTCACACACAACTCTTCCCCTATGTGCTGCTGCTGCTGCTTCTTCTTTTTATTTTTTATTTTTATTAACTCTACAATTCTCTCACTTTTCACTTCACATCAATCAAATATATATTTTATTTTATTTTATATTATAGAACATTAAATCTTGATATGATGAATTAATTCGAACGATCATATTAGATGGTTAAGAATATAAAATAATCAATTTTTCTTAACTAATAAGAATTTATCTAAAAACTTATATTTTTATATAAAATTACTCAATAGATAGATCAAAATATCTTTATTTTATAATTTTAATAAAATAACACTGTCGGAACTCTAACGATGTCAAAGAAAGATGAGTATAATATTTTACATACAAATATACATGTGATGCTAAATGTTACATACAAAGATAAATATGAACGTAACTCATTAAAAGTAAAAAAAAAAAACATGTATATGTATAGAGATGAAAGTAACATCTACATATGATAGATCATAAAAATGACAATTTAAATTATATTAAAAAAATCGATCATTGAACATACAAAGATAGAAATAATGTAACATGTTATATACAAAACTAGATGTGGATGTAACATATTACATCAAAATATAAAGGTAGATGTAACTGAAAATTTATAATATATGGACCTAATTAACCTATATGGGTGAATATGTTATTTTTAACTTTTATCAATTTATAACTTCATAACCTAAACGAAGCGGCCAAACATGCAATCATGTGTAAGAATAAAGTGTGAAAATAAAATAATAACACATAATATTTTTAGGTGTAAAAACAACTTAGGCCATAACCATGACCTAAGAAGAAAATCACCAGTCTACCTAACTTTCCATCATGAAAATAAAATATTCAACTACAAGCTCGATCTTATGCTACCCTCCATAAGATACTACCTCAATGTACTTTACTTACGAATATCTACTCTATTTTCACAGTTTCTAATATTAACTACAAAATGGCTAGCATAAAAATACAAGTGTCTGTGTGTATTCTAGAACAAATTTAATAATGAATAATCTCAGCTAATTGATTCAAAATATATATTACTTAAATCAAATCAACTAGAAAATTCTAGAGCAAATAGATTAAACCTCAATTCACTAAAAATAGCTTCTTTAATATTTAATAATTAAATCAAATAATCATGATTGCTCATACAATTATTAGATTTAAATATGCAAGATCTTAATCACAAAATAAGCTATATGAATATAAAAAATATATGAAATAAATATATTAATACATATAAAAGTTTAGCTGCTAAAATATTTTATAGAGAAAGATCATCAATTTATAATTGTATTAATTGATATCACATCTTATAAATCAATATACACATATATTATATATGAGTCATTCCTTGCCTTGCACTCTTCGGATGGCGATGATCATGAATTTTTTTTTCTCGGCACACTTTGCAGCCGCTTTTTTTTTCACCCTACACTTTAACCATTACACTATCTATATATATATATATATAGATAATAATGACAACCTACTAGTATTAGGGTTAAAATATTTTGGGCTTCATTATTCAAAGCTCATTGAAAGCTTAAAAAAATTATTTTTAAAACACATCGTAAAAATATTAAGATACATCTAAAAATTATTTAAACACATCTATCTAAGAGATAATTAATTGATAATTTTATAAATTAATTCAAGTTTAAATAAATATTTTGCACTAAAAATGAACATGTGCTATTAAAATAATTTCAAATTTATGAATATGTACTATTAAATGCATGAATGCAATCATATGTGTCGTAGTTATAAAATATATACGTAAAATACGATTATCTAAAACTTAAGCATTTGTTCAAATTTTCGTGATAGACTTGATATCATGCCTAAAAAAAGTTTACAGGTAAATATTTTGTCTACGAAAATAGCTAACACTCATAATCCTTACCAACTTCCCATTTGGTATTTTCGTGTGGCAAAATCTCTTTCTCACTACATGATACTTTTAGGAATAAGATAAAATACAATAATGTCCTAGACTCCATAGTGAAACTATCTTATGGTCCGGTGAATCCATCTTCACTACAACTTGATAAGCCTGTAAGTAATTGAAATTACATAAACAAAGCATACAACAATTTGGCTTGAAAGCTTTATTGTACATTAGTCCAGTTTACATAGAAACAAGTGAAATGTAAAGAATAGTCATTTAGTATGCATTCATACCAATCAAGCTTAATTAAATATGTTTTTCCTCTATATGCATAACAAAATAAAAACATTGAAGTAAAACACATTATTCTTTCTTCCTATTTGACATACGACAAAACATTAGATAAAACAATGAAGCGAAACTTCTCCTAAAGATATAGCAATGTAAAATAAGAGTAATGCAAAAGTGCAATATACTTTAAACTCCTCCTAAGTTTTATGACTTTCTAACTTAGAAACAAATTAAAAAGATAATAAATGAAAAGAAGATGTAAATAAAAAAAATTAATTTTTTTTAATTTTCATAAATAGCCACATAAGGTATTAAACTCATTTAATCACAAACGAGCACACAACCAATTGAGAACTCATCATTTTTTAACACAAATTTTGATTGTTTATTATATAAATAGGCAAGTAAAGTAGAAGATGCACACAAGCACACTTGCACATATAATGACATATTGATATTTACTTAAAAGTAGTGTATATGTTGAAACTCCACAAATATACTAATTAATTCATTCATGACCAATAAAGAAAGACACAAAAAAATCACCTATCATATAAAATTATAATAGAGTATTCAATCTTACAAAATAAAATATATTTACCAAAAGAGTACTTAATTTTTTTTTTATTTTATAAATGAGACACATGATAATTTTTTAACCTCTATTGACTCTTTCTTTTTATGCATTCCAAATACAAGTTTTATAAACAGTTTCTTTTTGCACAAATTTTTTTATTTCTTCTTCATCTTTGTTTTTTGCATCGATCATAAACCTAGTATGATAGTTTTCACACTAGTTGTAAGGTAGCTCTTTTCGCTCACTGCAGTAGCTTCACATATCACTGTAGGTAGCCATCTCAATACTAGGTGCCTCAATATGGTAAAATTTTAGTAAGCAAAAAATATAACTCAACACAATTTTACACTTAAGATTAGTTGAAGTCGTAGAGGCTTTCGAGAAAATTCATAGACTTCAAGCATAACATATATGTTATTTCATGAATGTGTGAATAAGTTTGTGTCAACATCGATCATCACATGTACAAGAATATGTGTGTGCATAAGTTAAAATTTTAGAATAATTTATACAATAAATATCAAAATGAATTAAGTAACTAAAAATAAGGTTATATGTATGTAAGTATTGAATAAGTCCATTATCAATTTATAATTGTATTAATTAATATCTTCTTATAAATCAATATATATATATATATATATACATGTGTGTGTGTATGATTCCGAATGAGTGAAGTTATATATGTATATATATCACCTATATGATTCCTTGCCTTGCATTCTTCATATGGCGATGATGATGGATTTTTTTCTTTTCGGCACACTTTGTAACCACTTTTTTTTCACCCTACCCTTTAACCATTACACTATATATATATATATATATATATATATATATATATATATATATATATATATATATAATAATGATAACCTACTAGCATTAGGGTTAAAATATTTTGGGTTTCATTATTCAAAGCCTAAAAAAATTATTTTTAAAACACATCTTAAAAATATTAAGACACATCTAAAAAATATTTAAACCCATTTATCTAAGAGATAATTAATTGATAATTTCATAAATTGATTCAAATTTAAATAAATATTCTAGCACTAAAAATAAACATGTATTACTAAAATAATTTCAAATTTATGAACATGTACTATTAAATGCATGAATGTAAGTCTATGTGTCGTAGTTATAAAAATTATATCTGAAGTATGATTATTTGAAACTCGGGCATTTGTTCAAATTTTCTTAACAGACTTGATAACATGCCTAAAAACAAGTTTAAAGGTAAATATTTTGTCTATGAAAATAGCTAACACTTATAATCCTTACAGTAACGGATAGGAAGTTAGGCACCAGAGCCTTAATAATTATTTAATATAAATAGAAGAGTCTAATAGTTATTGCATTGGGTATTAGAGATCTCATAATTTTTGAAAAATCAAAATAGTCCCATTATTATGTGTAAATGAGAACTTTAGTTGTAAGTTTTTAGTCTGTTACCTATAGTTCTATTATTTATGAAAGTTATACAGTATAATGCTCACTTTTAATACTTTGATGAACTAAAAATACTCATTTTAATAAATTAGAGGGCTTAAAATACTTAATTTTATAATAATAGAATTAATAATACCTAATTCATATATTAAAGAACTAAAGTATTCATTGTCTAACTAATAATTATGAAATTAATATGTTAATTTAGTATCAATTACGGGACCTCAAATATTTATAAATATGCCTCTTTATTTTATAAAAATACATAGTAATATTATGTTTAATATATTCTCATAAATTTTACAATAATTATATCAAATAATACCTAAAAATTATATATTATAACAAAAATAACATTCAAATTAATATTGAACGGGTTCAATTGGATAAAGTCCAACATTGAACTAGTTTAAATAATCATCTTTCAATTGGACAATGTTTAATGTGAAATAATAGATGAGGTTTTTTTAATAGTAAAAATATATCATTTGAATATAAGAGGTGTTATATTTATGATAACAAGTTTAAAAGGTATGATTTTGTTATTTTTCTTAAATTATACTAGTTTGGTTTTTTTAACATTTCCTTAAAAAATAATGTATTCTATTTCGTATATAATTTAACTATTCTGTGTTATACCATATATAATTATATAAATATTCATTATTATTTATAACATGTAATATTAATTTTATCTATTTTTCTTTCATTACTCGAATTTTTTTACATGTTCATCATAATTTATGTTATTTAATTTTTTTTATCTGTCTACATAGATAAGCTATATGTTATTTAATATTGTTATAACGTAATTTATGTAATTTTGATTTTTTATTTTAATTGAATAAAAATATACATTTTATATATATATTACTTGTGGCATAATATTAAAAAAAATATTAAAATTTGTAAATTAAATTGATTAAAAAAATCATAAATTTTAATATAGTTATTTAAGTAGTGTTAAAATTGTTTATTTTTATTATAAAATTTAGAAGATGATTACTCTAAACATTAATTTTAATACATCCCTCGAATGTAATAAACCACATATTAAACAACCAACAGTTACTCATGCGATGCTACTAGACAACTTACTCTATTGAAACGTTGATGGGAAAACAAAAGCTATTTTTATTTAGAAATATGAAAAGATTTGAAGTCTAAAATATCTCTCTCGCACGAGTGGTTTATGGGTACGAACCAAAGTTC
Organism: Hippophae tibetana; assembly: GCA_037013495.1. NCBI lineage: Eukaryota > Viridiplantae > Streptophyta > Magnoliopsida > Rosales > Elaeagnaceae > Hippophae > Hippophae tibetana. The sequence continues at coordinate 77,413,878 of CM072812.1, read as the reverse complement.
AAAACTTGAAATAATGAAACAACTTTGCAACTCAACTTCAAAACCAAGATAGTCAACACTACGATCAAATTATCCAAATAAATACTATCAAAATCCAAAATTACCAAACTGCCATATATCAATCAACCACAAATCCAAAATCAATAATCCAGATAAGAAATAGCAAAAGAAAAATGAGTCATACTATCAAGCTATATGGTTCAAGTTTGTCCAATAATAATAATAATAATAATAAAACTGAAAAAAGTAGAAATTATAATTTAATTAATATATATGATTTTGAATCCGAAATCTACAAACTAGATATATACGTCAGAGAGTACAAACGTATGGAAAGCAAAAACCAGAGAATGACGGTTGATACTAGGGTACAAACTAGGGGTGTCCAAAAATCGGTCCAAATCGAACCGAACCGAGCAGTTTTATAAATGAAACGGTCCAATTCGGTTCGTATTAAATAAAACCGATTTTAAAACGGTCTGATCTGGTTATAATATTTTATAACCGGATCGGACCGGTTTTATTAAATAAATAATTTTTATTATTTAAAATATTATAAACCGGGGTATATATATATATTTTTTTTGTTTTCGAGTTTAGGGTTAAACCGTAACTCGTTAACGCTTAACCCTAACCCTAAAAATCAGTCTCTCATTTCCTCTGCGCTCGCCTTCACCACTTCGCCGTCTACGCTCTACTTTTGCCACTTCTTTGTCTACGTTCTGGGTTTGGCCGTCGTAGCTTCCACCAGTAACTAGCCACCATTCCTCGTGTTGATTCCACCAGTAGCTAACCATCGTTCCTCGTGTTGCTTCCACCAACAGCTAGTCATTGTTCCACACGTTACTTCAACCAAAAACTAGCCACCTCTCCTCGCGCCGCTTCCACCAACAACTAACCACCTCTCATCGCGTCTCGTCGTGTCATGACAACAATGGACGAAAATCACGAAATAAGTATGTGGTCTAATACTATTGGAGTACTGGTAGTCTGGTAGTAGTTTTTTCCTGAATAAACTGAATGGTAAGTTTGAAGTCTGAACTCTGAAATCTGAATGGTATGTCGTTGTTTTGTTAGTCTGAAGTCTGAAATCTGAAATCTGAATGGTATATCGTTTTTTTGTAAGTCTAAAATCTGAATGGTATGTCGTTTTTTTGTTAGTCTGAACTCTGAAATCTGAATAGTATGTCATTTTTTTGTTAGTCTGAAGTCTAAAATCTGAATAGTATGTCGTTTTTTTGTTAGCCTGAAAACTTGAACTGTGAACTCTGAAGTTTGAACAATTTTTTCTCACAGAGTTCATTTCTTTTAAATGGTAGAAAGTGGAAACTAATTAATACTGTTAGAACTTATAACTTCAGTTAAATTGTTCGTATGTTGCCACTCTTTTAAAACTTAATTATTTTGATTAAGTTCTCTTTATAGATTAAATATATATAGTTTATTTTATTAATATTTAATCATTATGAATTTCAAGAGGTACATGTCTACCCCCGAGAATGAAAAATCCATGTCATCAATAATATGTACATCTACATAACTCATTTTTCAGTTTAAGCTAATTATAATCATCAGGATGCATTCCACCTTTTTTATACCCATTATGATCTTCTGTTAGAAGGTAGAGTTATTTTTTGCCTATTGGATCTGATTCCAATTCTCATCAAATTGTTATCAGTATTTGTTTGATCTAGAAAGTTAATTAAACTTGGAGCTCAAATTCATGTACTGGTAGTCTGGTAGTAGTTTTTTCCTGAATAAACTGAATGGTAAGTCTGAAGTCTGAATTCTAAAATCTGAATGGTATGTTGTTTTTTTGTTAGTCTGAAGACTCTGAACTGTGAACTCTGAAGTTTGAACATTTTTTTCTCACAGAGTTCATTTTTTTAAATGGTGGAAAATGGAAACTAATTAATACTGTTAGAATTTATAACTTCAGTTAAATTGTTCGTATGTTGCCCCTCTTTTAAATCTTAATTATTTTGATTAAGTTCTCTTTATAGATTAAATATATATAGTTTATTTTATTAATGTTTGATCATTATGAGTTTCAAGAGGTACAGGTCTACCCCCAAGAATAAAAAATCTATGTCATCTATAATATGTACATCTACATAACTCATTTTTCAGTTTAAGCTAATTATAATCATCATGATGCATTCCACCTTTCTTATACCCATCATGATCTTCTGTTAGAAGGTAGAGTTATTTTTTGCCTATTGGATCTGATTCCAATTCCCATCAAATTGTTATCAGTATTTGTTTGATCTAGAAAGTTAATTAAACTTGGAGCTCAAATTCATGTACTGGTAGTCTGGTAGTAATTTTTTCCTGAATAATCTGAATAGTAAGTCTGAACTCTGAAATCTGAATGGTATGTCATTTTTTTGTTAGTCTAAAATCTGATCTTTATAAATTGCCTTAGTATAATCACAGTTCACAGAATACATTGATCTTTATAATTAAATGTGTTTTTTTATTAACATGATTTGGTAATATAAATTTTTATATATGATTTATATATAATCTGTATTTTTGTCATAAAATGTACATAAATTGTGGTGTTTTTGTTTTATAGATTCTTATTAAATCATATTAGCTCTTAATTTTTAAAATGTACATAAACGATGTTTAAATTAATATTGTTATAGATTTCATAAAGCTTCTGAATACCAAACTGTATTATTAATTCATTAGCGTCTGATATCATATATGCAGGTAATGCAGCTATAAACTAAATATTTATGCAGATAATTATATTTTAAATGTAACTAATCCACAAAGTTAATAAATAATAAAAAATAGTTTTATTAGCATTCAATTGTACAAAATTACCATCTTTGTAATGTAGTGGCACCAAACATTTTGTGAAGCCCTCAAATTCAAGGTAATGTCCTAGATTGTTGTCCTATGCTAGAATGTTACACTTTGGTGACTGATATTATGTTAGTTTTGAAATGATTTTTGATTAAGTATAAAAAGTAATATGTTAATATATTAAGAATATGTACTAATCTATATTCTATATATAGGTGATGATGTACATGAGTTTATTGGACCAAGTCAATTTACAGATTTTACTATGTCTATGATTGAAGACATTAAACCTGAAATTCATCCGAATGAAATGAAAAATCCACCACAGAATTTAAATGACTCATCTTCAAAAAGGGGAATAGAAGTAAGTAATGTTCACCCCGATAATGAATCTGATATGAAGAAACCAAAAAATTTTAGGTCAAAAATATGGAATCATTTTTCATATATTTTACCCTATGATGTGCAAAATCCTAGAACTACATGTCATTATTGTAAAAAATGTTATGCTGCTCATCCCATAAGGAATGGAACTACTTCAATGATACATCACTTCAAAAATTTATGTAAGAAGATTCCTAAAGAAGTAGATAAAGGACAAAAGATGTTAAGTTTTCAAACACAAAAAAGAAAGGATGATAGGACAACTCATAAATTAGTTGTTGTATCATTTGATGCAAAACGTACTAGAGTTGCTTTGGCAAAAATGATTATTATTGATGAATTGTCTTTTAGGTTTGTTGAGGGTGAGGGATTTAAAGATTTTATATCTGAAATTTGTCCTAAGTTTCATGTGCCATCTCGGCAAACAATTTCTAGAGATGTGTTTCAACTTTATTTAGATGAGAAAAAAAGTTTGAAGAACTTTTTAATAAGTGAAAAGCAAAGAGTTTGTCTTACTAGTGATTGTTGGACTTCAATTCAAAATATTAATTATATTTGTCTAACCACTCATTATATTGACAAAGATTGGAAATTACAAAAGAGAATTATAAAATTTTGTCAAGTTGAGAATCATAAAGGTGATACAATTGGGAGAGTGATAGAACAGAGTTTGCGTAATTGGGGTATATGTAAGGTATTCACCATAACACTTGATAATGCTTCCTCAAATGATACTGTTGTGTCATACTTGAAAAGGAAGCTAAAAATTTGGAATGATGGACTTGTTATGAGTGGAGAGTTCTTTCATGTGTGATGTTGTGCTCACATTTTGAATTTGATTGTAAGAAAAGGACTTAAAGATCTTCATAGTACTATTATGAGTATTCGTTGCGCTGTGAGATATGTTAGATCCTCTCCATTGAGATTACAAAAGTTTAAAATGTGTTCTATTAAAGAAAATATTGAGTCCAAAGGAAGTGTCGTGCTAGACATGCCTACAAGATGGAACTCCTCATATCTAATGTTAAAATCTTCTTTAGATTTTTAAAAAGCATTTGATCGTCTTGAAGAAGAGGAAGGAACAAACTTTATTTCTTATTTTCATGAGGAGCGATCGAATGTTGGGCCGCCAACATTAGATGATTGGAAGAATGCTGGTGTTTTTCTCAAGTTTTTGAAAACTTTTTATGACTCTACTTTAGCATTCAGTGCATCTTTATGCACCACTTCAAATTTATATTTTACAGAACTACATAACATTCAATCTCAAATACTTACATGGTGTGGTTCTGATGACTTGTTATTGAAAAATATGGCTATTAGCATGAAAACAAAATTTGAGAAGTATTCGGGAAATGTAGACAAGACTAATAAGATGTTGTATGTTGTATTTGTACTTGATCCAAGATACAAATTAAAGTATTTGGAATTCTTATTTGAAGAGATTTATGATTTAGAAATTGTTCGAAAATTGAGAGATAATGTCAAAAATACTTTTATGGATCTATTCAAAGCTTACTATATGTTAGTGCATGGAAAATATTTTCAATCTAATGTGACTCAATCACAAGATGTAATAGGAAGGGTTCCTTCATCTGAGGAAGCAAGAAAGTTGAAGTTTATTAAACGATTAGAAGAGAAAAATAGTTTGGAATTGAAAACCGAGGTTGAGAAATATTTGAACACCCCATGTGAAAATGTCATGTTGGATAAGTTTGATATATTAAAATGGTGGAGGGCAAATCCTTTTAGGTTTCCTATCATCTCTCTCATTGCACGTGATGTGTTAGCAATTCAAGTTTCAACTATTGCATCAGAATCAGCTTTTAGCATAGGAGGGTGCATTCTTGATCCATTTAGGAGTTCTTTGAATCCTAAAATGGTAGAGACATTAGTATGTAGTCAAAATTGGTTTCGTTCTTCCATTAATAATGACAATGTCCTCTTACCAAAATACAATGATGACTTAGACATTTATGAAGATGTTGATTTTGTTTGATTATAAAGTTCATTAAAGACACTAAAATGATCGTTGATGATTAATAATGAGTAAGTTTTAAATATTATTATCTAATGATGTATTGTTGTTGATTGTGAGTTTTGATGTTTGTATATGTTTAAGAATTCTTTGTAAATGAGATATTTGGAATTCATTTCTTTATGTCTAATCTTTTTTTTATTTTAGATTTTGATAACATCTTATTTATGTATTTATGTATTTAACAATAATATCTATCTATGTATGATTATAAATGAGCATTATATTTGATTGCATCCTATTAAATTATATCATATTAAACTCAATCATATTTATTTATTATTAATTGTTAAAAACCGTTAACCAAATCGGACCAAACCGTTCGATTTTAACATTTTAGATAGCCGAATGGTCCGGTTTCAACTATATGAACGGTCCGATTTGATTAAAATATTTTTAGGAAAAATCGGACCGGATCGGACCATGGACACCTAGTACAAACGAAGTGATATTTAGATATAATTTTAATAAAAATATTATCGTTATTATTTAAAAAAAATAAGAAATTATAAATATGTATCATAAATATAAAAAAAATTAAAAAGCTTTGTAAAATTAAAAAAAATTAATTTTTTATATTTTAAATAATTTTTTAATTAAATAGATATATTTTTAAATATTTATAATATTTATATTAATTAATCAATTAATAAAAATATTATGTAATAAAATTTCAATTATTTTTTACAAAATATTATACAATAAATAATTAAAAAATAATTAAATAGATTATTTAATTTTATTAACTATTATAAATAGATAAATTACGACAGTATGAAAATAAATTTCATTGATATTTTTAATATTTTTTTAATTTTTGTTGACATTTTAGCGACAATATCCAGTAGGATAATTTAACAAAAAAAAAAGACATTTAAACTATAATTTAACGATAAAAATATTTAATGATAATTTATCGATATTTTAAATAATTTCACGAAAACTTAACCAAAAGATATAAGATCTAGTATCCTAAGAGTTACTTTTTTGTGTTATTATGACACTTTATTCATTTTGGAAGGAACATTTTAGTCACTTTTCTTTTATAACTAACACATTATTCACTTTTTAAACATTAAAATATTATTTTATTAATAAAAAATTTGAAAAGTGAATTGAAGGAGAGCACAATTATAATAGCTTAAAATTGAATTTTAACAGTATAATATATTTTTTTATTTTTTATCAATTAATTTTTAAAATTTTATATTTTATAAAAAAAATCTATATTTTGTTGGGGGCATTTTATGTATAGTATTTTATGTAGCTGTCATGTTTGAATAAAAAAATGTAATACATAATAGTGTTCAAAAAATTCTATAAAATTTAAAAAAAAGTTAAAAAATAGAAAAATATTATAATGTTCAACTTAAGTTTTAAACTGTTAAAATAAAATAATAATTTTATCTATATTAAATTTATTTTTAAATTTTTTATTAATAAAATAATATTTTATTGTTCAAAAAATTAATAAAATGTCACATTTTTTTATAAAAACTTTGATTTAAGTGATTTTTGTGAAAACAATATAACTATAATATACACTTGATACAAACAAAATGATTTAGAAAGAGTTATTCACACAAATATATAAATATTATGTTTTAATATCAAGACAATAACAATATTATCAAGATATATAAAATAACGATATTATCATCGTCCACATTTTCTTCCTTGGTCTAAGTCATGTTAGTAATAATTGAAAATCAAACCACCACTTGAAATTATGCAAAGACAGGCATAAGCAGAAATGATAGGCAGAAATGAAAGAGAACAAAGGCCTTACTGATAAAAAAGAAAGAGCAAATATCTTATGTGAGAACGAAGGCTATACCGATAGAAAATGAATAGAAAATACCTGGCGGGAGAATTAATATCATATCGTTAGAAAAGGAAGAGCTTTATATCCAGTGGGCATCTTCATCGGCTCCGATATCGAGCGGACGTTAGAAAGGGGTGAGACTGGTGAGACGAGAGAGTTAACATATTTGCATTTAATGTATGAGAAAAGTATCTATAATGAAACAACTCATTTGAGGGCAAAATAGTAAACTTATATTCTCAAAACGAAGTCGTATAACAATTTTAAAATAAATGCTAGTATGCCTAAAAAGCTACTATATAGTCGCAATATTCTCTATTTTATCAGCTAAAAAATAACGCATATATATTGAGTAATTTCATTTGTATGCACTAACGCTACACTTTGTTATTCTCACTATCATGTTTTGTTATCAAATCAAATAAGACTAATATCAATTAATAAATTATTTATTTTATTTTTGAAAAAATAATAATCAATGTCAGTAACCTAGTGTCCCAAATAGCATAAGAAAGCTTGTAATAAGATAAATATAATAAGTTTAAAATCCACTTAGCAAAATAATAACAATGAATGCATGATAAAAAAACATATATATCTTTTTTCATTTATTTCGCAAAATCTTAACCCATACTTTATTCACAAGTATTTTTTTTCTTTTTTTTTTCCTCTTCCCTGTAAAAAAAAAGTAAAACATACACAAAACTTACTCATATCCATGAAAAATAAAACATTTACGATGTGTTTGTTATATAACACTAAAAATCTTAATTCTATAATTTTTATACAGTTATGTGTTTAATTGTAAAATCAGACAATATCATATAGTATAAAAATAATACAGTTATATAAAAATTTAATATAATTAAAAATATAGGTCTAAATCGTACCGAATACGTAACTTTATTTCTCTTAATTTTTAATTTTTAATTATAAAATTATATATTTTTATTTTTTCTTTCATATCAAATTAAAAATATAAAAATAAATTAAATATTAATTTAAATAAATTTTATAATAAAAATTATTTTATTAAAATACTTATAATCATTTTTTTCAGATTATATTATACAACTTACCATCAAACGCTATATAGACTAAATATAATAAAATTTAATCTAATATAATTATATTTAACTTATCAAATACATTGTACAAAACATACCCTTAAGTGACATATGTATTAACTATTTTTTAGATTAAATATAATTTAAAACATAAATTTTATAAAATTAAATTATAATTAGATTATATTATATAAAAAATACATTAATATTTATATGAATCAAAATATCACATGTGCTTTATGATTATTATTTTTATTGCAAACTCATTATTTTATAATAGTTATAAGATATTTTTTAGTTTTTACCTCTTATTTCTTTCGAATATATATTTAAAAATAACATTATATTAAATATTTATTTAATTTTAAATGTAAACTGATTATGGATCAAAAATGAAGGATATTGAACAAAGATGTCAAAAAGAAAAACCTCTCAATGTTTGGGTTGTTTGGTATATGGATATATTTGTCATTAAAAATTACGAAAAGAATGCCACGTGGGTCCCTTTGTTATGGCTTAGATATTGTTTACTTTATTAATTTTTTAAAAATATTTGTAAGTTCTTTTATTTATGAAAAATATGCCCGGTAAAGATTAAATTAATTTTTTTCTATTTTTCTGATAAATATAACGTAATATCACATGTGAAACATAAATTTTATATTTTTTTTTATAGTTATATATGTAAAAAAAAATAATTAAAACAATTATTCAAATTTTTCTATCAAATTTATATAAAATTTTCATAATTAAACGTATGATTTTTTATATTAAATAATGAAAATTTTATTTAAATTTTAAATTTTTTTTATAAAATTTGAGTAATATTTTTTGTACATATTTATGAAAAATATAAATATTCATATAATACATGTATTATTCAATTATATTTAAAAAAAATTAGATAAAAAATTAAATTTGTTATTACTCGATATCTTTTTCATAAATAGATAAACTCAAAAACATATTTTTTAAATTAATAAATTAAATAGCATATTTAACATAAATAAATATTTCTTTATCCTGAAAAATAATATCCAAATAATAAACCCAATTAACTTTTACAAACAATAATGAAAATACTCAAATTTCATTTATTTTTGAGTAACCACACTCACTTACCATCTTTACTCGATCGATGGCGTCGGCGTTATAAAACGAGAAAAAAGGAAGTGTGTGATTGGCATTACTGAAGAGTAAAATGAAAATGGGCCCAGGATCAGGCCCAATTAAAGAAAGTTGAACGCCACTCACCTGCTCTTTTGAAGCTACCAGTCAACAAAAACTGCAATAAACAATCAAAACATTGACATCCACACAAGATAAGAGAAGCTATGTGCAACCAATACTCTTCTTCCTCAGTTTTGACGTCTCATTCTTTCCCTTCAGCAACAACAGGTAATCTCTTTCTGCTTTCCTTTTGATGTTGTCTCTGTTTTCAAAACCCTAGTCTTTTTTGTATCAAATATGAATTTCCTTCATCGAAAGTTATTTGAAGAACCAGAACCACCAATTGTACCAAACGTAACAACAATAGTCTGTAATACAATCTGTATTAAAGAAAAAATTCAAGGGAATTGTCCAATTGGATGTTTTTCTTTCTGTCCTGAATTCTGTAATCCCAACCCTATTTCAAACAAAACCCCCAATTCTCATAAACCCTCTACTTTCTTGATTGTGAGTTTATGTCTACTTGTAGCCACTTTCCTTTTTGTTTGTTGCTTTGTTCTTTATAGAAAGTACTATTCACCAAGGACTAGGAGACCCTTTTTAGATCCACGCGTAGAGGAGGAGAATCGTGATGATGATCGTGTTCTTGATCGAGATCACGAGTTTAATGATCATCATCAAGTACTTTTTCATCCAATTTGGTATATTAACACTGTTGGGCTCCAACCATCTATTATTAATTCTATTACTATTTGCAAGTATAAGAAAGGTGAGGGTTTAATTGAAGGTACAGATTGTTCTGTTTGCTTGAGTGAATTTGAAGAAGATGAAACTTTAAGACTTTTGCCTAAGTGTAGTCATGCTTTTCACCTCCCTTGTATTGATACTTGGCTTAGATCACATACCAATTGTCCCTTGTGTCGTGCGCCGATTGTTGTTAAGAATGTTGTTACTTCAAATCCACAACCAGAGGAAGAAATCCAAGTGATGATTTTAGAAAATAGTAATAGTGAATTTGGTGAACAAAGGGAAAATGATGAGGTTCCTGAATTGAGAATAAGAATAGAACAAGAACAAGAACAAGTTGAGAGAGTGAATCAAGAAGAGGTTAGAAGAATAGAGCCAACTAGAAGATCAGTTTCATTGGACTCTTTGTCTGCTTCAAAGATTAATGCCTCTCTGTCCAGTTTTCTTGAAAGGGTATCTGATGGTTCTTCTTCAAAGGTCCATATATCAGAAGTTAATAAAACAAAAAAGATTCAAAGACAAAAGGGTAGTTCTTCTTCAAAAGGGAGATCTAATAGAAATATTGGACCTGTTTCTATGAAGAGGTCATTATCCAGTGAAGGAATTTGCAGGCAGATTCAACATCATGACTCGAGCCGTCCATTGAAAAGCTTCTGATTTCCCTTTCCTTTTGTGATATAGTGAATTCTCAGATGTCCTGGAAATTATCTCGAAAATGGGAGAATTTTCACAAGTGTTACATCAAAACATACAATAATTTTATGCTCTACTTGAAGTGTAAATTGATACTAAAATGCTCAGGCTGAACCCAAATGGGATTCAGAATGGATAGGTGTGAGTTAAATTATGTTATGTATACCATAAGTGAACAAGTATAAGTGAAACTTTTGTTCTGCTCAGTTGTTAGTGACTTCTTTGTTAAGAAGTTGTTAGTGATTGTTTTGTATGGTTTTTATACAGCTGCTGCATGAATGAATAAATTTATATAGCAAAATCAATTATCTTTCAATATAAAGAATGCAGCATTTTTTCAGAGATTTATATTTTTTATTAAGTTATGAAAATTTTAATATTCAAGATATTATTATCATTACTTGAGATCACTTATGATCATCAAACATTTGAATTTAACGTTTTAATTTTGTAAATAATTTTTTACAAAGCATATAGGTTGATAGAGGATTGAGGGAGGACTCGATTATGACTACAGGTCAGAGTCTTAAAATTCAATGAAAGAAAGGAGAGCAAGATGAGAACGAAGTTTGGGAATTCCTTTTTTAAGAAATACAAGCTTTTATGATGCTGTGAGCTAGTATATGTAACAGTATGTATTTACCGTGCAAATGATACGCTCAGTTACTAAATGAAATACTTATATTTACTTCCTTCTCATAAGCCGCAACAGCATTAGGGAGCCACCAAACACAAATATTTTAATTATTTTTTAAAATTAAATTTCTTATTTTATTTTTTATATTGTCATCTAATATTATTATCATTATTATATTTCGGTAGTCCTTAACTTTAGTGACTTGAACGTCAAGTTTACTATTATGATTGTTCTCAAAGTTAAAAAAAAAATGATCGTCTTGCAAGTAGACTAGAAAAACGAAAAAAAAAAATAGACTAAAACAAACCATTAACAACTCAAACGCCAATTATACTTACTCGAACAAAAAGAAAAGGCCAAAATTAACATATTAATAAATTAATATATATCTATTAATATATATCATATATGTTAGTGTATATCTAGTTTACTTGTAATTCTTAAATAAAGACACCATGTATATTCCTTAATACACAGAATATAATACAATCATTAATTATTTCTAACATGGTATGAGAATCACTGTTCTTACCTTTCTCTTAACAGTATTGTTTCTTCGGGTGTTACTCTACCCTTATAGCTTCCACTGTCACAATAGTCGTTAGAGCTACTCAACATTGAACCTCTGACGTCTTTCAATCGTTGTCCTTCGTTTTCGAGCCTATAATCGCCATTGTTGAGGAGTCCCGCACCACACAGACCACTACAATCATCGTTTTTGCCATGCATCTTGCTCCGATAGCACTTCTATATGTACTACAACGATCGCCTCGCCTCGATCTACATAACTGTGGAAGTCCCACACCCATCGGAGTCTACACGCTCCCTCACACGCCACTCAAAGGAACTACACATCTTCCTCACGCGCCGTCAATAGAAACCAAACGTTGTCGTGCATTTTACTCTGATAACCTTTCTATAGATACCACTATGATCGGCTCGACCATATCTACATAACCATGGTAGTATCGCAATCATCGGAGGCCGCATGCGCCACCAACAGAAACCGCACATCAGATTCACGCGCCTCACACGCCGCATTCTAGTCCTATGATTTCATCAGTGACACATACTTAGGGTTGACGTCATCATTATTGTTGACCGTCGTTGACTATGGCATTGTTGTTGTTGACTGTGCCCGTTGGCTATGACTGTTGAGTTTTTGCAGTTCAGGTTCTCCTTACCCAATTTTTCACATAGACCTTATTTTTGTAGTCTTTTTTTGCATATTGTGTTTCTAAATGGATAAAAATGATGTTTTTCTTCCTCGCCCCATCAATACTGTATTGGAGGGTACCAAGAATTACTTATCCTAGTGTCAAGCTATGTGTAGTTTTCTTAAGGGTCATATACTCTAGAATTACTGTACTGGTGCAATTACCATTCCTGTCAATGGAGGAAGTGAAGAAGATGCTTCCTACCTTGGTCACATGATCCTCACATGGATTCGAAATACTTCCATTCCCTCCATCTCTAATCTATTGGGCAGCTTTGATGATGCAAAATAAGCATGAAATATGTTGGTGAAAAGGTACTCCACTACTCACGGATCTATGAAATATCAATTAGTAGTTGAATTGCATCAACTTCGACAAGAACCAAGACAATCCATCAATGACTACTATGATCAACTTCGCTTCTTTGGGACCAAATCGACCATTGTGATCCAATTTGGGCATGCTCAAAGGATGCTTAGCAATATGCTACAGTTAGAGATGAGTTTCATCTTTGTGAGTTCCTGATGTCACTTCATAAGGAATTTGAGCCCATCCGGGGTCAGCTTCTCAATTGTAGTCCTTCTCCATCTTGCTCTACTTGTAACCCTACAAGCCTAGAATAAGTTAAATGTTTTGGCTATTACTCATTCTGTTTCTACTTCTGCCATTGAGAAACCTCAGTACTCAAGTGATTCCTCTTGCTCTAGCAATCGTAGCAGGCAGACCAACAAGAAGTTCTACAATTATTGCAAGCGTCATGGCCACATCATTAAGACCTGTTACCGTCATAAAAAATCTACTATTGTTGTTGTTAATACTGAGCCTACTCTGCTGATGCCTTCCATTTCAACTGAGTCCTAATCTTCTGGATCTACTATCAACCTCTCCCCTATTGAACTACAAAAGATTATAACTCAGGTTGTTCAAATCACCGATAATGCATCTCTTTCCACTACTCTCTTAGTTTTGCCCGATAAGTCTCAAACTTGGCCTTTTTATTCTACATGTTGTAATCACATGACACCTCACTCATCTTTATTCTCCAAACTTGACCCTACACCACATCCTCTTAATATTCATATAACTGATGGTTCTACCATGCATGGGAATAGTCTAGGTTTTGTTTCGACCTCTAACTTCTCTGTTCTTGGGGTCTACCATGTACCTGACCTATCCTATAATTTATGCTCTGTGGGAAAATTACCTGAACTAGGATATCACCTTATTTTTATTATTTTGAATGTAATGTACAGGATCCGAGGACGAGGCAAGAACTTTGGATCGGTCCTAGGGTTGGGTGTATGTTTCTCGTGAACAATCTTCATCTTCCACCTATTGCTCATGTCTCTGTTGCTGTTGCAACTGCTGTAGTTTCTTCCTTACCTTCTCTCGCACTTTGGCATTCTCGTCTTGGTCATACCTCATCCACTCGGGTACAACAATTAGCTTCTAAAGGTCTGTTGGGTTCTGTGTCCAAAGACAATTTTGATTGCACTTTATGCTAGTTAGGAAAATAGCCAACTTTACCTTTCAATAATAGTGAGTCTATCTCTAATAGTATTTTTGAGTTAATTCATTCTGATGTTTGGGGACCTTCTCATGTTACTAGTATTGGTGGATCTTGTTATTTTGTTGTTTTTATTGATGATTATTTTCGTTATAATTGGATATTTCTTATGAAATCCCGTTCTGAAATCTTACTAATATACAGTAACTTTGCAAAAATGGTTGAAACACAATTCTCCAAACACATCAAAACTTTTTGATTTGATAATGCTCTTGAATATACTCAAAATGCTTTTCAAGCTCTGTTACATTCCTATGGCACAATACATCACCTAACTTGTCCAGGCACCTCTCAACAAAATGGTCGAGCCGAAAGAAAACTTCATCATATTCTTGACATTGTTCATGCTCTTCTTCTTTCTACCAAAGTTCCTGCCCCATTTTGGGGTGAAGCTATTCTTCACGTTGTTCATGCCATTAATCGCATTCCAAGTGTTGTCATTCATAATCAGACTCCATATGAGAGCCTTTTTAGGTCATCCATTGACTATCATTACCTTCGCTCATTTAGATCTGTCTATTTCGTTCTTCTTCAGCCTTATGAACACAACAAACTTGAGCCTCGATCTAGAATTTGTTATTTTCTTGGTTATGGTGAAACTAAAAAAGGGTATCGATGCTATGATCCTATCTCGCATCATCTCTGTGTTTCTCATAATGTTGTCTTTTGGGAACATCGTTTATTTATTGAACTCTCTCACTTTTGTTCTTCCCTAACTAACTCAAATGTTTAAGAAATCTTTCCAAATGAGTCTCATGTTCCTTCTATAGATACTTTTGATCCTCCTTTGGACTTCTCTATTTAATCTTCATATATTTTTAATGATTCTCCTAGATAGGTTGTAGAAGAACAGGTTGATGATGAGCTACCCCACCTTAAGCATAGGTCTCTTACTTTTGCTTCGCCTGAAAATCCTCTACAAGATATTCCACCTCGCCACTCAACCTAGGTAAGATCAATTCCTGCACATTTACTTGACTATCATTGTTACACTACCCTTGCTACACTCCATGAGCCTCACACCTATCATGAGGCACTTACTAACCCTTTATGGCATATTGCAATGAAAGAAGAAATTAATTTATTAACCAAAAACCATACTTGGGATCTGCATACTCTCCTTCTCTTTACATACGATTGGTTGGCAGCCTGGTTTATCTTACAGTTACTCATCTAGACATTTTTTATGTTGTTCATTAGGTTAGCCAGTATCTGTCTGCTCCACGATCGACTCATTATGGTTCTATTCTGCACATTCTACGATACTTGAAGGGCACTCTCTTCCATAGCCTTTTCTACTCAACTCAGTCTCCTCTTATACTTTGTGCATTTTCTGATGCTGGTTGGGCAGGAGATCCCATTGATCGCAGGTCCACTACCGATTATTGTTTTCTCCTTGGTTCTTCTTTGATTTCTTGGCAAAGTAAGAAACAAACTTTTGTGGCCCGCTCTAGTACTGAAGAATATCGTGCTCTTGTTGATACCATATCTGAGCTCCTTTGGCTACGATGTCTTTTTAAGGATTTGGGTGTGTCCACATAATCTATTACTCCCCTTTATTGTGATAATCAAAGTTCCATTCATATTGCTCACAATGATGTCTTCCATGAATAGACTAAACACATCGAGATTGATTGTCACTTTATTCGTTCTCATTTTGTCCATGGTGCTCTCAAGCTTTTCCCTTTCTCCTTCAACAATCAACTTGCAGATATCTTCACTAAAGCACTTCCTAAGGGATGCACTCGTAATTTGGTTGACAACTTTAAGTTGGTCTCACATCCACCTTGATTTTAAGGGGGATGTTAATGTATATCTATTAACATATTAATGTATATTTGTTAATGTATATCTAGTTTACTTTAGGTATATCTAGTTTACTTGTAACTCCTATATAAAAGCACCATGTATATTTCTTAATACACATAATAAAATACAATCATTAAGTATTTCTAACAAATAGTAAAGATTAACAAGTGCCAAACAAAACCATAAGAAAACATTGTCCTATGCCAGCTACAAGCAACAACTTCAACCATAATAAGAAGAAAATTCAACTAGAGAAATCATAAAACTTGCCTAACTAGCCAAATTAGTTATGGTTTCTCCATGTAAGTAACTTCATCTTCCTCAAAAGGATCCTCCACAACTAGCTGAACAGAAACTCCTCGAGTATTTACTCAAAAAAGATAGCTCCTCTAAACTTGCCTTATTCTTTTGCCTGACTTTGCTCGTTCAAGTCCCCAATCTTACCAACAACATTGTTCTTACCACTTCCAAAAACCCCATTCTCTTTACTCATATCCATCAATCTTTCACTAGATTTTGTTTTCTCTACTATATTCCTAGAACCAAAAACAAAACCATCAATCTCTTTTTTCTTCAAACCTCCCTCCTTAATATGCACTGGACCTTCATGTTCATGTCAAAGCAAAGCCACTCCGCATATTGAGCATATTTTTCCCTAAATTTGATATACATATTGTATGTAACCACACAAAAATGACTCTTATGCATTGTCCTACCACAAGAATAGCAAAAACAGAGAAGGCTTTCATATTTAATCCAAACATGATCTGCTTTGAAATAAATCCAAGCACTAGAAAGAAAAGCCTTTACAATTTCAAAGTTGATTTTAACCCTCATCTATATCTTATAGCCACCAGCTAAAGAATATCAATATCTAGCACAATATCAACATGACTCATAATTTTCCTTGTAATCACCTCATTTTTTCAATCCACCAAATGATCATGTATTTGAACCCAAATTGGAATGAAATCGAAGGATAGATAAGATAGGGACATACTTGGCCTTAACCTCTACAATGCCACGAGGCTATTATCAAAATTTCATGGAGCTTTTGTTATGTATAATTTGGGATAGGGAACCGAGAAAGAAAGAAAGAGAGATTTGGTAAATTCTTCTATATCTATTATTCATCTCATTGAGGCTATATATAGCCTTACAAAGGAAAGAGAAAATAGCAAGGAATGCTAACAAACTCTGACATCTTAAAAACCTGTGTGGTCCCTCGGTACACACCCTTTGCCTACCTTGCTGCATACTAGAACATGCTAGCATAACCAACTCTATGCCCACGTACGCACGTCTGCTCCAAGCCTAACCAATTTTTTGCACATGGGCAGCCTTAAGGCGCATGCCCATGGTTGCACATACATTCCCCCTACCCCTTTGAGAATCCTTGTCCTTAAGAATGAAATCAGGGTAGGATTTAGTAAAACGCCATTCATTTTCCCATGTGGCTTCCTTTGTAAGAGCTCCTGTCCATTTGATCAAAATTTCTGGTTTGGGCCAATATTTATTCTTCTACATCACACGGCAAGCCAAGACGGATTCAAGTTGGGGAATGATAGTGTCGTGATCATATATTAGAGGAAGTTAGGTGGAGCTTAGAGTGACTATTCCCACGTGCCTTTTTAACATGCTAGCATGAAATACATCATGTATGTGAGAATCAGTTGGAAGAGCCAATCTATAAGCTACAGAACGAACTCAGGCAATGATTCTATAAGGACCAAAGAAACATGGGGAAAGCTTCATGGACGAGTGAAAAACCACAGAAGTTTGTTTGTAGGGTTGGAGTCTTAGGTACACATAATCTCCTTCGAGGAAAGAGACCTCGCACTGGTGATGGTTAGCCTAACATTTCATACGATTCTGAGCCTGTTGAAGGTTGTGCCTCAGTTCACATAGAATGGTGTCCTTATCACGTAGGTGCTCATCCACTGCCTGAACATGGGAATTTCCTAGAACATACGTTAATAAATGTGAAGGTGGGAGGCCATAGATTGCTTCAAAAGGTGTCATTTTTGGTGGAGGACTGAGTTGAAGTGTTGTAAATGTACTTAGTCCATGGAATCCATTCAAACCATTTTTGTGGTTGATTCCTAGCAAATCAACGCAGATATTGCTCAAGGGTTCGATTGACCACTCAATTTGTTCGTTTGGTTGGGGATGATAGCTGGAACTCATGAATAATTTAGTTCCCTGTAAGTGGAACAAAGCTTGCCAAAAGGAGCTGATAAACACCTTGTCACAATCAATGACTATAGTGGTCGGCATGCCATGCGGACTTATCACATTGGTCACGAAGGTCTTGGCAATAATCATAGGAGTGAATGGGTGTTCGTAGGAACAAAAGGAGCATATTTTGTTAAACGGTCTACAACCACCATGATAACAGTATACCCATTAGAATATGACAACCCCTCAATGAGGTCCATTGAGATGCCAATCCATATTTTGGTAAGGATAAGAAGTGGTTAGAGTAAACCTATTGGTTTCATACTATCAATTTTAAATCGTTAACATGTATCACATTGTTACAGGAAATCCTTCAACATTTGGCGTAGTTTTGACCAATATAAACTTTGTTTGATACGAGTAAGGGTTTTGTGAAACCCAAAATGACCCTCAATAGGCGTGGAATGATAATCAGCCAATATCTTTGGAATCAAAGATGAGTTGGGACTCAAATATACCTTGTTGCCCTTGAACCATACTCCATCTCGTTAGAGCAATTTGTGGGTAGCTGACGTGGAAGATTTGGTTAACAATTCTTCATAGAATGGGTCTTGTTGCACTTCTTTTTGAAGCACAGGCCACCAATCTGCACGCGGTTGAGAAATGGATAAAAAGTGAAATTCAACTACATGTGATAGGGAGTCTGCACATTGTTCTCTTGTCCATGTTTGTATTCAATTTCATAATCATAACCAAGGACTTTTGGAAGCCACCATGTCTGTGCTGGAATTTTGATACGTTGTTTCAAGAGGTACTTGAGGCCTTTTTTATCAGTGCGTATTGTAAAAGGTTTTTCCAGTAAGCATGGGCGCCATACTTTGATAGCCAGAATTTATTTCTCATAGGTGGATAAGGCTAGTGCTGATCCTTTCAGGGCTTCACTAAAGTATTCCATTGGTCTACCTTCTTGGATAAGGATGGCCCTAAGTCCAACTCCACTAGCATTACATTCAATCAAAAAATGTTGAGTAAAATCGGGTAGGTGCAAGATTGGTGAGGATGTTAAGGCTTCTTTAAGTTGTTTAAGGCACTCTCAGCTACCTCATTCTATTGGAATCCTTCCTTGCTCAACAAGCGGGTTAGGGGTGCTATAATACTACCAAATTGACGTATGAATTTCCTATAATAGCTAGCTAACTCGAGGAACCCTCGAACGTCTTTTGTTGTGGTTGGGGTTGGCCATTCAATGATAGCCTGTATTTTGGAAGGATCCACTGAGACACCTTGCTTTAAAACAACATGTCCCAAGTACTCCACCTGTAGCACCCAAAATCTGCCTTTGGACTCCTTGGCGTACAAGTTGTTAATTGCTAAGATTTGGAGAATAGCTCGCAAGGTGGTCTTCCCATGATCGTGAGTATATCAGAATGTCATCAAAGAAAACCAAAATTAACTTTCTAAGATAGGGTCGTAAGAGGTCATTCATGAGGCTTTGGAAAGTGGATAGGGCATTGGTGAGACCAAATGGCATCACTAGGAATTTATAATGGCCCTCATGTGTTTGAAAGGTTGTCTTAGGTATGTCCTCTTCATAGACTCGTATTTGATGATACCCTGAATGCAAATCTAGTTTTGAAAAAAGTCTAGCTCCATAGAGTTCATCTATGACAAGGATGGGATATCTATCTTTAATTGTGTTGTCATTAAGAGCCCTATAGTCTACACAAAATCTCCAACTTCCATAAGCTTTCTTGACTAGCAGAATTGGTGAGGAAAAAGGGTTATTATTAGGCCTCACCAAACCAAATTGTAGAATTTCCTTAACCATCTTTTATATTTATGTTTTGTGGCAATATTGGTAACGATAAGGCCTTACATTGACAGGCCCTATATTAGGCTATAATGGGATGTGGTGATCTTGCAATCATTTAGGTGGTAAACTGGTAGAAGGTTCAAATATATGTGAGAACACTACGAGCAAATGCATTATCTCTAGGAGGTATGAATTGGTTTTAGGGCTGCCTGAAGGAAAAATTTGGAAAACAACTTGATACTTTGTAGCCCATTGAATTCCTTATTAGTCAGAGCTACAATGCTGATTTGTTCTAGTCCTTGAAACATATGGTAGGTTCCTCCTACCTTGAAGCTTAGAGTGAGCTTCGTATAATCCATCTTAATAGGGGTAAGAGTTTCACACCATTGGATTCCTATGATCACTTGGCATGCTACAACAGGGAGCACATAGTAATCTACAATGACAAGATACCCTTGAATGGAGAGGGTTAAGCTGCTGCACTGTCCGACACATTCTATCTTCTCACGATTAGCCACTATGACTTCAAGTTTCTTACTCTTTACTATGGTTAAACCAAATTGAGAGATTAAGACTTAATCAATAAAGTTATGGGTACTACCTCTATCTATCAACACTAGCACCTTTTTTTTTAGTTTTTAGCTTACCCCTAACTGATGATTTGTGGTTACATAGTGCATGCTATGGCATGAAAGGAAATTTCTAGTACCAATTTCTAAGGCTCTTGTTCAAAAAGGCATTCTTCCATGTCATCTAGGGATTCCTAAGGTGAATCTTCAATTATGAATAGTTGAGGCCGTGCACAACGATAACCAGCCATAAACTTCTCATCATAGTAATAACATAGTCCTTTGTCCCTCCGTTCACATGCTTTATGCTTTTGGTTTTTCCTTCTATACAACTTCTAATGTATATGTTGTATAGAGACCAATTTAGCTAACAAATTAATTCCAATATCAAACTCGCCCTTCTAAAAGCCAGCTGAGTCTATTGATAAGTTCTCAGGGCAAAAAATGCTTACATAAAATGGCAAAGCCACATTCTGCTATGGTTAGCTTTCCTTCTAAGCTCTATAGTGTTTAAAGACCGTGTTTCTCACCAATTACCTTATAGTACAATAGTACATGCTCCTTGTGAGTAGATGTTATTAAAAAAGAAAAGAAAAAAAACTATGCATTTCTCTGTAGACATACAAGTATTAACAAAATGAAAACTATATACTATATACAATATACAATAAATACATAACTACATTAAAACAGAATTATCTGAACAAAATAAAACTGTAAAACAGAATTAACTACAGAAGCCTTATTATGGTAGTATGCCCCTGCATCATTAATTCAATATCGTCCAACTACATGTATTAGGCAACATTATGGATCACACATTAAGTCCGTTGCAGTTTCTCTTAGCCAAAAAAAAAAATGCTTGCAGTTTTGAGCAGGAAAAAAAGTGTTGCTAATGAACCAACTTTTAACATGAGACTTGAACCTTGCCTTTCATGTTGATACCTGCTGAAAGAAACACATATTAGTCGCATCTTGATCATCCTTTTCGAATCCCACCATGCAGAGTGACGTTTTAAACAAACCTGCAATCACAACATTTTCATAATTTATGGCCAGAAATGTAAAGCATCCAAAATATAGATTATCAATGCAAGAGTTCTTCAAAAAAGGAAAGAATATAACTGACTACCAGAAACTCACCAAACCAACAATGCTCCAAGCATCATATTTCATTGCTTTTGGAATCCTTTAAGCAACATGAAGGAAGAAAGATGACTGCACTTTGCTTTTGCTTCCTCCAACTCTTTTTCTAGGCGAGTAATCTAATTCATTTAAACAAGATAACCAAAATTTATAATCAGTATAATCGTATAAGCAATTATGTGAACCGGCTTTCAAGTCATAAATCAAAAACATACCATCTGTTTTAATGCAGTGTGCCTTTGTAAATGTTCATCACACCTATTAAGATTCAAATGATCATTAAACAAGTAAATCATAGTTCAGCCAACAAGGTCCACATTATTAAATCTATACAAAATGAAATAAAGAGAATTCAAAAAATGTGTAGATATAAACAGTAAAATATTGAAAATCTAGAACATATTTCTCTCCGAGTGGCTAAACTATCTAACTGCTAAATAGTATGAGGCTGTAGAATCAAAAGATTACCTCATAAAGAGCTGCACATTATCTTCACATAACTGATTCACTGATAACGGCTCACTATCATTCATAGGCAAAACTACTTCATAAGAACCCTGAAATATCCATTGTATAAAGCTCCCATAAAAGAAAGTAAACAAAGACACTATGATACAAAGCTGACCCAAAAGAAAAAAGGAAGATTTACTATAGAAACCCCCGAGGTTTGTCAATACTGTAAAAACCCAAATCAACTTTGGAACATAGACTATCACACCCCTGAGCTATTATTTCAATATCATTCCCGAATTTCATAAGTTTTGTTTGCAAAGTATCCAAATACCTCCCTTAAAAAGTGCAAAAAAGACACTAGAGGTATGTAATTGTTATCTTTTAAACGTGGGGATGAGGAAGCTTTTTGCTGTAAGAATGCTACAACCCCCGGTTAGCATTAAATCCCAGTGGAGGTTCAAAACTCAAAATATTGGATGTCCAAACTAGAAGGTAAAGTTTCCAAGTCTCGCAGCTTAAATTTAACCAAGAGGTTCACATATTGTTGAAAATTAGTCAATATTGGCCATGGTGGCCCCAACAGATTGGAGTGGCTAATTGTCAGAATTTAATGAAGCAGCATATCTTGGTTTAGCTTGCAATACTTTGTACCAGTAACACTAGAAACACATGTGAACTTCTTGATATTAACACATTAACTGATAAAAGCAAAGATCCAAAGTAAAACAGCTGTACAGAGCTATAAGGGAAATATCTATATGGAACATTTAACACAAACTGATAAAAGCAAAGAACCAAAGTAAAACAGCTGTACAGAGCTAAAAAGGGAAATATCTATATGGAACATATACCAATCAGGGGGGGGAGGGGGAGGGGGGTGTCGATTAACCAATTCTTAGTCAATTAACCTTCAAAGGATAATTCTAATTACTTACAGCAGGCAAATCTTTCTGAACATCAGCTCCATTTGTTCTTCCATACTGTGCTCTATTAAAATTTTGCACATCAGCTGCAGGAAGACCAACCATAGCTTGATCCAAACGCATACTTCCCAAACTACTTGCTGAAAGGCCACCATACTTTTGGTCAGGACATAATTCCACTGGTTGTGTGTTACCACGGGAAGGTGGAACAGCACCAACATTTTGAATCTTAAGCGCCCTAACCATAGGAGATTGATATCCTATTAGGTGGCAGTGGGTTTTCCTGATTTGTTGAAAACAGTTGCCAAAAATCAGAACCAAAAATAAATTAATGTAATATGCAAAACTATGGCTTGATCAAATAAAACGTAACCAGGTGCCCTTGTACCATTGTCCACATGTCGTAACCTCTCTTACGCTAATTCTAAACACATTGCTTATTAAATAAGACTAACCCAAATAAAAGTAAATAATGAGGGGAGAGAGAAAGAGAGACTCCCACA
The DNA here is from genome assembly GCA_037013495.1 of Hippophae tibetana. Lineage (NCBI taxonomy): Eukaryota > Viridiplantae > Streptophyta > Magnoliopsida > Rosales > Elaeagnaceae > Hippophae > Hippophae tibetana. The sequence continues at coordinate 77,390,322 of CM072812.1, read as the reverse complement.
ACAGAGCGGTCAAGTAAATTGATGGTCAATCAAACACCATCCTCTCTGGTAATCCACCTTGAATTATCAAATGTTTTTTATAAGAACATTGAGTAATCAAAACCGTTTACACAAACTCACCAGTAATCCATTACCATCTGCTTCAGCCTGGTTTCAAGCCGCATAAACAGCGACGATCTCTCAAAATCTTGTTTGTCATGTGTAGGCTCTATGAAATTTGCCTCAAGAACTCCTAAAAACATATCCACAACCATTACAAAAGCTGAATACTCACAGCCATAAAGAGGGGAAAGAAATAAATCGAACTTGTAAAAGGTATGGTTTATATCAAAGGAAAAGGAATACTACCAACAACACCATGTCCTCTCGAAGAACCTTCAGGCACAACTTTCCAGAAGGACTGCAAAATAATAACACAAGTAAATTATTTGCACACAAGTTGTTCATCACTACAACTGACATACTCTCAAGTGTCCAAGACTTCTACCCATACGTTAAATTAATGATATGACTGGAGTAATCCAAAGCCTAAGTTCACAACAATATCGTAAAATTTTCAATTGCAATCTTGACTTTCCAACAATGAAAGTTAACTCAACATTTTATCTTAAACTATTTATAAAAAAAGCTTGAAAACTGAAAATGTATATCCACCAAACTTTATTGGTTAAATGTAAGGCCACAAACAAAACCAAAATACATCCAAACCAGAGAATTCTCAAAATACTGATATACCCTGATGAGACGATTCTTATGGTAGATATTGAATCCACAAACTCCAAGAGTAGGTGCCTCTTTTATAAACCCAATAGTAGTCTCAACCACAGCCTGAATAAAAGAAAAAAGAACCATTCTCATAAGACATTCAGCATTACTGCATTAGTAAATATTTTAATATAACATCCTAATTCTCTACATTGGACAATAAAAGTACTTTAAAATTAAAGATCACGAGAAGATGGAATATGCAAGAAAACAATAACAAGTATTCTTAGGGGCATTATGATCCAATTTCCTTAAGGAAAAGACCCATGATGGTAATGTCCTTAAGATTAATTTTGTATGTGCGGACTCTGATTTTGCTGAGAAAATATGTTCCTACTTTATTGAATAACACTAGATGAAAGCATGTATACAACATAATAAGAATATGTGAACCCATTAGAAGCAAGCAGCTTTTTGGAGGAAGTACGTAATTGACCCACAAATTTTATAACTCTGTAGGTTTGGCATTTGTGGTTGGGGGGATGTCGGATTGGCATCAGCTGCAAACTATCTTCTATATGGGGGAAGGGCAAACATTAAAAAAAATGACAATGAATGAGAGCATGACATAAGAAATGCTGTGTTTATTCAATGGAAAACTTCTGGCATATTAAAAAAATGAGGGGTGCCAGATTAATTAAAAAAAATTACAATTAACTCATCATTCATAGTTTTACAAAAATATCAATTATCCTTGATAGTCCACATCCTGCAGTTACTTTAATAATTTGTTTTCAATCTATGAAACTGTACCAATTCAGCATTTAAACACACTAATTTGACATAGGGTGAGTAAAACCAAAGGAGTAAATAGAAGATATCGTCTTTTTTTTCTGAACTGATCATGTTACCTCTTTTGATGCAGCAGCTGTTTGGGGCTTGTAAGTTACAACTTCTGAGTTCTTCAATTCATCAGCTATATTAAATTGCTGAACTCGTACCCCCCGTAATATTATACTGAAGTTTGTAAATTTTCTCAGGTACAACATGGAAGCATATGCCTACCCCAGATGAGCTACTAAATTAGAAAAATCCCAAGATAAACAATGGTGCTCAAAGGAGAGGAGGATATATGAACAAATAAACACAAATTTACCCTCAATGAATAGCGGATACGGTATGAAATGTGACGTTGCAGTTCAACTGTTTTTTTATTCAATTTTTTTGAACCTCCACGGCTAGATTCATCCCTCAGCCGTATATCCTGCATCAAAAATCAAAGAGGATGGTAAATTCTCCTAAAACCAAAACGAAAAACATGTGACACAACCGTGTATATAAGAGAAAAACTAGAGTTAAATTTAAGTCATAAAATCTATTAGAATTCTTCAACCTCCAATGAGCAGCTGGAATTATTTTTACTTGCAATGTACTAACATAAGCTCACATATAAAGAGAATATGTTCTTGGAACCAGCATATTCTGCATGTGTGACCATTTGACATCAGAGAAAACTTAAAGAGTAATCTTGAAACTTTTGTGAAACGTAGTCTCATATTAAAAATAGTCAAGAGGTTTTCAAAGAAATATAAGACAAATTCCAAATTCCATGAATCATTACAAATTCAGGCACCAAGACCATAACATCATAAATTACATTCATATCTATGTGCATAATCAATGTTACATTAAATTTATAGTTAAAAGTTATCTTAGTAATAACATCAAAGGATAGTAATTATCCAAATTCATAAATAATTAAGCATATAAAGACATTCCACAACAATTTGCCAAACTACAGAACAATTGTATACCTCTTCATCATCGTCAAAACTCAATTCATATATGCCTTCATCATTCAGCCACAGGTTGTATATGATTACTTTTGTTCCATGGTTTCCAATATCCTCAAACTGCAATCAGAAAAGAAAATAGTAAGTAGCTTAGGATATAGGAAAGAAAAGAGAAGAGAATGGGGAAGCATGGCCTCGGAAAATTTAGATCTTCATAAGTAAGCAAATTCCTCCTAAAAGGTTTCTAGAAAGGAACAAGTCTTCCCAAAACTTTACATCCACTCATTCTCCTTCGAGCAGGCCGAACAGAATCAAAGGAACAATGAGATAAACTGAAAGAAAACATTTAGACATCTTGTATGACAGTAGAACCTCCTATATATGAAATTTATTGGGGCTCTTAAAGAGCGTATTCTAATCTCTGTCCAATATATAAATTACACATTGTTCAAAAGCATTACCTGAGTTTTAACGTTAAAATACATGCTTCAATTACATATTATATAATTTCAGTAAAGAAAATAGAGCTATCTAAATTATTGATCATGTAGGTTATGCACAAAATACAAATGATAAGCATAAGCCAAAGATAGAACAATGAAATTCTCGACAAAGCATGTTTCAAAACAACCTGCACCATGAGCTCATCTTTTGATGAAAATGGAGACCATTCGAGGATTGTTTTCAAGTTAGATGACCAATCATCTTGTGAACTATAAATTATTGGTTCCGCCCAACTACTACTTATGTCAAAGTCAATCTGCAGCACAGGTCAAAGCAAAAGCATAAATCTTCTAAATGGGAATATTAATAAGGTCCCAAAGGACAATTGAAATGAAAATGTCAAGGATAAGAAATGAATACCATTGGGACAATTACATCATCCTGCCCAGTTGTCCGTAAAAATGTATACGATAAAAGACCAACACTCTGTGTAGCTAAGCTAAAGAGAGAGTGTGATGAAAATTTTAGGAAATTAGGAGGTTTAAAGCCAAAACTGTAAATAAAAAACATTCATGCCAAGAAACAGAAAAAATATAGCTGAAAGATATGGGAAAAGAAGACACCTAGATAAGCAAGCAAATAATCATGGCTAAATTTTAGGTGCAACTAAATGGACTACTAAGTAGTCCACAGAGTCTTCTATGTTCGAGCAGCTGAAGGTCTGAGCTAGGATAATTGGTTTTCCAAGATCTGATCAGTTACTTAACCAACATTAGGCAAATAGTTATTCTTATGGAAATGGGTTACTCCAGAGAAATAAGGACAAAAAATATTGTAAAGGGTGTTACTTGGTTAAATTAAGAATGTAGAATTGTATACATTCTGTAAAAAGATCGCCAGACTATACACACTGCCCAACAACAAAATTAAATTTAAATCTAATATTTACAGCAGTGGTGGATCTAGGACTCGAACTCAGAGGGGGTGCTAATCAATAAACAATAATGCGAAGTTGGGACATAAATTCACAATAAAAAATAATTAACATTAGAGCTAAAATTTAAGAATGAAATTTTTTGAACAAAGAAGTATCAAAATATAGGGTTTATTACAATTTTATGATTTATGATTAAAAAATAAACGAGTTTACATATAAAATAGCTTAAAATATAAATTGAGAAGAGGCCTACATGTTAAATATGATTAAAATTTCTTGAAAATTACAAAATTTTACATGCAAATTTACATTTTTAATCAAGTGAGGAGGTGCACGTGCAAATTCTCACCAACTTCAAAAATAAATGGATGTTTCAAAAGGAAAATATAAATAGAAAGTTTAAAAGAAAATAAAAAAAAACTACCCTCCACGATTTGCTCGACTCAAAACAATAACGTCCGCACCCAATCGCATGGTGCTTGTCTTGAATCCATTCCCATCTGAAATAACATATAACTAAGGCATCAGATATACAAACAAATCCAAATCCAAGACGTTTATGACCATATAAATCAGAAAATAGACATACAAATTGAGAAATTTTCTGGAAATCCGAGATAATAATTTTATCAATACATACACCCAGACCCTAGAAAGAGCATAATGCAGTAAAATGCAGAAATACAACATTAAATGCAATATAAAGAAATAATACATACAAAATTAGTTACTTGCTCAATTACAGAGGATATATCAATCTTTAATCATTCACACAAAAGGCAAATGAACTAAATATTTACAGACGTTTTATTTGCTTCCAGTTCTAAGGAAGGGAATGCAATTTGGATGTTAAAAATGCATTGTAAGAGCAGAAACTACATTAAAATTTCATGTCAATTGTTATCAAATTACAACAAAACAGGAAGAGGAGTTTCCATAGACGAATAGTGCATGCCACAAAAACAGATTCTGCTCAGAAATACTGTGCTAGTGTGTTTCTATCACCTGTCACCACATAAAAACCTTAAGAGACTGTGCCTCTTAACTTGTTGCCTGTATGTTATTGTGCAAATTGCCTCAACGTCAAGTCCTGTAGTCCCACTCAAACGGTTCATCTTAAAATCAAGAAATTTGAAGAGGAAGGCCAGAAGTAATACAAAATAAAACTCCAAAGCAACTATCTATCGTTTCATTTGCCACCACAGACCCTAGAAGCCACCAGCATCCTAAAATTAAGACATACAACTTTTGAGCCGAGCCCGTCTTTTCCTCTATACAGTGCTCAAATGACAAGAATAATGCTATTGAAGAAACAGGACCATGAAATTAAAATAAATTGACACTATTTTAACTAGTCAAGAGATACTAAGACTAGTACAAACAAGGCCCAATAGGATTTTTCATCGGAAACAGAAATTACATTGTCCAATAGTTGTGCTTCCCTTCTTTGAAGAATATCCTAAACTCATACATTTCCGAAGAGATTCAGGATCCATTCCACCACCATCATCTACAAAGAAAGAAACATTTTTTTCCTCATGTTTCAAGTAAAAGAAAGGAGGGGGATGATAAAAACCGCATACCATAATCATATAATAAAAAATTCAGTGTCATGCACACCATGAAAAACTAAAGCTGGAGAATTATCCTTCTTCAAATCAATTTTATCAACCTTCACAAAAGTAGCACCCTTTGGTATCTGCATGAATAGTAGAGAAAATAATAAGAGAAGAATCTTCGCAAAGCAAGGTCCAAGGGGAACTTAGGCTCAGCTTATGCCTCATACAAAGTACATTAAACACCATCAAATCTTCTTGTAAAGGAGGACATACAAAAAACACTTAGGCATCCCAAACAAATTCCTTAAGAAGATTGCAAATCTACAACCATCCTCCCTAAATAAAATACATGACTATATCTCATATAATGTAACAATTCTAAACTTATTTCAGCTGATGTCTATAGCTAGGTATGATAATTAACTGTTTGTGTAGACCATACCATAAAAATTACACATTCATTTGCCCGCCTTTGCGATATAGCAACACCAACCTTACGAAAAATATTAACTATGCCACTCTTTGATCAACTTAAAAACAGTAAACAACACCAAACTTGAAATTTAAAGAATGCAAAAAATCATCAAGGACATTAACCGATACTATACCTCATCAACTGCATTGTCCAGGAGCTCAGCGATTGCTACAAAAAGACAAATAAGTTAATAAAGCATACAGAGCTTTCCTACAAAATGTACAAGTAGCTATACACTATAGAAATACATATGCATATATAAAGTATAAACATAAAACTTTTTGGAAAAATAACAAAATAGCACCCTTAAAACTAGTAACCACAACAATAACACTCCCTCCTGACCAACTCATAAAACTTTTTCATATTTGAACATTCCTAATCCTCACCCATAATCGAAATTTTAAAGGTCCTTAATTAATCCAAGTAGCTTAAATTTAAAGTTTTGATTGATATGAGACGCATTGTGTTTTGTCCAGGATGCAAAGTCTGCATCACATTGCAGGCCTATAGCTATACTTGGAAACACTTACGAATCGAACATACCTCCAAAAGCCCATTTATGTGACGTCGCATTAGAATGTAGAAACTTGGGATGAACTCGGGCATGTTCCAACAGTTCTGTAAAATGGCAGGCATAAATTAACTAAACAACAACAAATCTGTAAATAGGCATAGAATATAACCTCCGGCGGGAGCGAATTTGTTAGTGGGTTCAACGGCATAAGATCCGGCTTTCCAGAACGAACGAAAATCGTCTTCAGGGACTATGGGTGTAGTAGTGGCTTCTATAGAGCTTTGTTGTTGTTGTTGCTCTGGCGTTTGAAGCTTGCTTTGTAACGGTATTTTGTTGCTCGGATTCCCTTTATCGACTACAGTACAATCCTCTTCATCGCTGCCCATGTCCATCACCCCCAAGGGTTCCTTCTCTATTTTGGCCAGCATTTGGAAAGAAAAAAAAAGACTCTATCCTTGTCTTTTCTGAAATTCAAGAATCTAGGGATTCAACAGTGAATATAACACAAACTACTTCGGAAAAGGTTACAAACTTACAAGGCATAAAAATTATGCCTTTTGCTTTAGTTTATGGGGTTTTTAATTTTAATTTTATTTTCTGAGTTCACTCGTTTTGTCTGAGTTCTGGGGTTACCTCGTAAACTTAAGCGCGAGTCAGTAAGGAGAAGACAGACTAAAAGTGTGTTTAAATAGTTTTTTTATTTTTTTCTTCTTTGATTAGGGGCGAAAACTGCTGTAATTAATGCCCACATAATATATAATATCAAAAATAATACCCATTACTAATAAAATACCAACAAACTATCTATCTCACTCATTCACGTACGCAACCCCTTTGTTCTCACTTTTCTCGTGCTTACGAGTTATGTAATATTCAGCTCTCGTTCGAATTATGTCCCAATATAAAATGATCTCTGAAAGTAAAAAAAACTAGTATTGAGATAAATTCTATAAATATAAGATAATTTTTTTTTGGTGGAAAAAATTAATGTCTTGATTCTCATTAACATTCTCATTTTTATACATTTTTTTAATAATCGAAACAAAATCATTATTTCTTAAAAAAAATGCAGAACTAAAGCTAAAAAAAATGAGAAACGTGACCTGAAAACAAGGCCACTACTGAAAACACAAATATAACCACAACATCAAAAGACATGATCCATGACTAACTGAATTTAAAAAATCAACAAAATAAAATAAATATGCTGAATTTAGGAGATGACACGTAATAGTCTACCTTCCTAAAAATGGTCTTGTCCACAAAGTTGTTAAGAAGCATCATCAGCTTCGTCTAATTCTTTCGACATAGTCTCTGCCACTTTTGAGTGATTTTTGAGTTGCTTCTTGATTAGCAAACATACACCACAGAGTGAATTTTACTTCCTTCAGTAAGAGCAGTTTGTATGCCGCAGGTATGATGCGCTAAAATTTGGTAAGGTTTATAGTATTTAGCAAATAGCTTGTGCCTTCGATCACCTGTCAACGAGTGCTATCGAGAAGATTGTAGTTTAAGGTAGACCCAATCGCCTACTTCACATTGTCGATCCTTCCTTCTTTTGCCATATGTCGCCTTCATCCTTTCTTTGGTTTGGGAGAGTTGTTGTTGTAGTTGACGGAGAACTTGATCCCTCAGCTGCAGCTCTTGGTCCACTTCGACCTTCCAGGAAAATCCTAGGTCGTAGTATGTTAGGACCGATGGTCAGCGTCCATATACCATTTCAAATTGTGTGAATCCAATGGAAGAGTGCCAGTTAGTATTGTAGCAAAACTCTACCCACGGCAACCAACAGGTCCATTGTTTTGGATGTCCTCTTGTAAAACAACGTAAATACATTTTTAGAGTGTGGTTAGTTACCTCTATTTGCCTATCTATCTACAAATGGTAGGATGAAGAAAAACGAAACTCAGTCCCTTGCAATCAGAATAGCTCCTTCCAAAATGAATTGGTGAACAAAGGGTCTCTATCGTTCATTATGGACTATGGTACTCCATATAATTTGAGGACATTATCATAGTAAGCTTGGGCAGCGTTAGGTGTAGTGATCGATGACGCCATTGCAATGAAGTGTGTCATTTTGGACAACCGGTCTACCCCCACCATAATGGTCGTCTTACCTCTGGAATTTGGAAGGCCGGTAATGAAATCCATGGAGACCTCAATCTATACAGTAGTAGACGTAGGTAGGGGTTAGAAGAACCTAGATGGTACATGCACCTTGTTCTCTTTTATTTCTCTAGAAAACATCACAAGCTTTGATGGTTTCTAATACCTACCGCTTCATCCCTTGCCAGTAGAATTGTGATTGTATTCATTTGAGAGTTTTATGAAACCCTTCATAGGTGACAGAATGGAAACCTTGAATGAATTTTTTCGTCAATAGGGAAAAGGGTAACAAAAAAATTCTATTTTTGTATAAGAGTAACCCTTCCTTGCATGTCTATAGCTCTATCAATTCCCCTTCTTGATACAACTTATGTAGCTTTTGCATCTCCACGTGGATTTTGTTTTCATCCTAAATGATCTCCATCCATGTTGGAAGTAACTCTGATATTGACATTACTTGCACTAGTTCATCTTGCCTGGGAAGTGCGTCTGCTATTGAATTATCTTTCCCTTGCTTGTATTCTATGGAGAAGTCATATCCTATCAGCTTGCTAAGCCATCTTTGTTGAGGTAGTGTAGTGATTTTCTAACTCCACAAATATTTGAGGCTTTTATGGTCTGTACGAACCACAAATGTCCTTCCCAACACATAAGGCCGCCATTTTTGAACTACTAATACCAAAGACAACATCTTTTGTCATAGGTGGATAAAGCTACATTCCTCCCTTTGAGAGCTTGACTAAAGAAAGTTATGGGTCTCCTTCCTTGAGTGAGTATTGTACCAACACCAGAATTAGAGGCATCATATTCAATAATGAAAGTTTTTGTGAAGTCAGGTAATTCTAACACTGATCCTTGCACCATCACTCATTTGAGTTCCTAAAATGCACCTTTGGCCTTAGGGGTCCACTTGAAGTTATTCTTTTCACCATTTATGTCAAAAGAGCAGCTATTTTGCCAAAGTCCTTGATAAATTTTCGATAGTAATCGATCAGCCCCAAAAAACCGCATAGAGAAATTTTCGACTTTGGCTTAGGCCAATCTTCTATGGCATCAATTTTACTAGGTTCCATCCTTACTTCTCCTTCCTTGATAATGTGCCCCAAATATTGAATTTATATGGTTCCAAAACAACATTTCTTGTTCTTGACATATAGTTGGTGGTTAGATAATATTGTGAACACTATTTGCAAATGTTGCAAATGTGATTCCCAAGTAGAACTCTATATCAAGATATCATCGAAAAATATCAGGATGAATTTTCAAAAATATGGCTAAAAAATATTATTCATTAATGCTTGAAATATAGAAGGTACATTAGTGAGTCCAAAAGATATTACCAAAAATTCATAGTGTCCATCGTGTGTGCGGAAAGGCATCTTTTCCACATCTATCGTATGCATCAGTATTTGGTGATATCCAGCCTGTAGATCTAGTTTTGAAAAATATTTGGCTCCATGCAACTCATCTAGCAGCTCATCTTAAGAGCTTGGTAGTCCACACAAAATTTCCATGACCCATTTTTTTTCTTGACAAGTAGTATTGAGGACGAATATGGGCTAGTATTGGGCTGGATTACTCCACTCTCCAACATTTCTTCCATCAATTTTTTTATTTCCTTCTTTTGGTAGTATGTGTAACAGTAGGGTTTTACTGAGACAGAGTTATTCATAAATTTTAAGTTGATTTTGTGGCTATGGAATCGGTCAGGTGGGATCCCTGTGGGTTTTTGAAATAATTTGGCATAATTTTTAAAAATTTAGGCCAAGTGTGGGTGTTGGGCTTTTGTCTTGGAAAAATCTTTATATACACTAGGGTTAGCTTCAACAGCTTTAGTAATTACACACATCAAAGTCTTCTGTCCTCCATTTGCCCAAAGTTCTTTCTCTATTCGGCGTTGGTCCATGGCTTGGGCTGCTAGTGGTTGCACGCTAGCAAGAGTTACTAACTTCCCTTGCCACTAAAATGCCATCGTTAAGCATGCAAAGTCCCACATAATAGGACTAAGAATTGTCAACTACTATCAACCAAGGACGGTGTCACATCCCTCCAAACTGATCATAAAGAAATCCACCTGAAATTTGTTTCCCTAGATCTCGATTGGGGTGTCTAGGAGGTGCCTCATACAAGGTAGCTTCTCGTCGTTAGCCACCATCATGTTTAGCTGAGCCATTTCCTCTGCCTTTAACCCAATCCGTGATACTTATGCCTTATTGAGGAAGTTGTGAGAGCTTATTGTATGCAACAAAGCCACTAGTGAACGTCCCTTGATTTTGGCTGGAACCCACATGATTTGAGGTGTTGCAGTTCTTGTAATGGCATGAAGGGAGATTTCATCTACTTTCGATTCAAGTGTAGCTTCCTCTTTACCCTATGCTTCTACCTCGTCCATGGGTTTGCAATCAATGAGGAACAATCTCTTGCAACGATGGCTTGCACGTGTAGTTTCATCATAGTTGTAGCACAAGTTGTGGCACTGGCACTCCTAGATTTCATCAGTTGTGAGGCATTTAACATGTGATTTTATGGTTGGTCATGACTGAATGGGATTTTGTTTTGGTTTTTGGAATTTTTAGATGGTTGAGTTAATGTTGGGTGTAGTGTATTTGGGTTTTTGAAGTTGGTGTTTGGTTTCGTAGAGGCGTGCAAAGCCAGTAGTATGTGGGAAGGTTTGTGGATTTACAACATGAGCATAAGTTCAGATGGTTTCCTGAAGCCCACTGACAAAACAATTGATCTGTTGTTGTTCAGTTAATGAACCGGTCCTTACGAGCAGCCGATCAAATTGAGTGTGATACTCTCGGACAGACCCCATCTATGTGAGCTTGGTGAACTTCCTATAGTAGTTATCTAGGAGTGTTGGACCATAGCGATCATTCAGCGCTTGTTTGAATTCTTTTCAGGTCACCCAAGCTCGAGTCTTCCTAAAAGATTAGAATCAAAAGTGCACTCCTTCTTCTAGTTGGTAGGTTGCTAACGACACCTTCTTAGTGGTAGGGGTCTGGTGGAATGCAAAGAACTACTATCCCCAGTCAATCCAGATGATAGGATCATCAGTGCCATCATAGCGTGATGTCCCAATTCCTGTTCTTCTCACACTCACCTCATCCATTTTGAGTTTGTAGTTGAATGAACATCTTATGCATCTCTCGTTGCATTTAAAGCATTTGTTGTTAGGTTGCTTGAAAATGAATCTTCCATTGGTTGCTTTGTTGGGTTGGAATGGTTGGCCTCATTATTGGATCCCTACTCTGATACCATATTGTTACGTGCCTTATAATGTCGAGCTCTTTCTCGGCTTCTATCTCGACGTGGAGTGATCTCCCGACGTGGAGAAGCTCTCAATGAGATAAATTCTGTAAATGCAAGGTAATTTCTTTTTGGTGGAAAAGTTCATGCCTTGATTCTTATTTACCTTCTCCTTTTTATACATTTTTTTGATAACCGAAACAAACCACTACTTCTTAAGAAAATGTAGAACTGAAGTTGAAAAAATAAGAAATATGACCTACCAACAAGACCACACTAAAAGCACAAACATGACCTAAAAATATGACCATGATAGAAAAGACATGTCTTGAAAGAATCGATAAAATAAAATATAGGATATGGCATGTAACATTTTCCCTCTCTACGTTCTCTTCCCACCCATTGTCTCTGGTGACCAACGTTGTCGGCTAGAACTTATCTTCGATTGAAGTTGGTGAGGCTCAAACCTATGACCATTTACTTTTTTTCTCATGCAACCTTTTTTAACTATCCTAATTCTCTTTTCACGATATATATATATATAGAACTCATCTCCGACTATCAATGATAAGACACGAATCTCTGGCGCTTCGTTGGTAGATTAGTGTACTCTAGTAAGTCATCTCTGATTCTTTCTTCTCTTCTCTTGTGATATCAGCAACTTTATTAATTGTACTCCAACCATCGTTTGATTTTGTTTGTACAACTAGTTTTTTTCATTTTGTTTGTATAGCTAGTTTGTTTGATTTTGCTAGTGTAATCGATTAGTTTACTCAAATCTTATACTCTTGGGAGCATAGTTGGGTTATTTGATTTTGTTTTACCATTTTTAATGATTTTCTTAGGTTTATTACTCTTGTCATTGTTGGTTTGTTTGAGTACTAGTGTGCAACTGTTAGAAGTTGTCCAGTTTGAATTGATTTTGTTATAACTAGAGAAAAAATCAAATTATAAGTAGTAGTTTGTTTTTTGATTAAAAAACACATTGAGAAATATCAGGTTTCTCATAATAAATTAAGCATGAAAACTGTAGTAAATCAACTACTAAAAAATAATAAACTCTACTAAGTATTTTTTTCTTTCTTTTGTAACAACTCTCTTTAGTCGTAAAAATTGTGCTAGTAAATACACACAATCCCTTTCTAGAACATTATATCTTATTTTTATTTTTATGTGATAGGATTTCTTGTATTGTTTACTTTTGCTGAAATTATTTGTTTGAGTTGTGATTGAAAATAGATGTTTCTTTGTGTTAGTTTTAATTTATTTGGATTATTCTTTGGGTATAACTATGATCGTTTATTTTTTTATTTATATGCATGTTCATTTAGTTTGGCTTAGTGTTGTAATGTTCCCTTAGTGCTTTTTTTTCTTTTTTGCATTGCAGACACATACTTCTAATGATGAAATTTTATATTGAAGGAAGATATCTAATGATGATATATTTCCATCATGTGTTTCTTCCATTTGTTACCCTTTTAAATCTATGAATAACATCAAAAAAATCTTTAACAGATGAACAATTTGCACAACTTAAGCTTCACAATTTTAGATATTTTATTAAGCTAAAGGAAATGGAAATCCCAGAAAATCTTATTCATCACTTATTGGTGGTAAGGATGACTTGGTTTATACCTTGATGGAGATTGAGGCCATTGCTAAGAAACATGATCAAGTTGATCATACGCCTATATGTGATGTGAAGACCCACCTAACACTAATACAATATTGATATATGATATCATTTTTAATCGTGATCGTAGATCTATGGCTATGCTTATAAAAACTGAGGTCTAAGTGAAAGAGATCATACCTATTGTCTCAATTTTTAACCGAGGTCATACCTATGGTCTCGATTTTTAACTGAGGTCATAGGGTATGTTTATAGCCATAAATTTAAATAAAAGTGCAATTATTAATTACAATAGTAAAAATAATATTATATTAAAATTAAGAGTATAATTACATTTGAGAATTTATACACTAAAACATAATAAAGTCTTACTAGTTAGTTCTAATATTTACAATGACTATAAAGAATAGTCTTACTATTACAAACATTAGGTAAATGATAACACATTTCCACATCAACCAAAGTTAAAAGTGATATACTGTACTTCCTGATCATAGGTGCAGCAACCATACAACTTAACTTCTTCACATTAGAGCTAATCATCAAATGTTTATGAAGTGGTACTCAACCGTGTTTGCATCGATCTTGTTGAAAAAGTCTCCACTAATGGGTTGTAATGAACTAAGCATTCTATTCAAGACAATGTTTGTATCAACATTGAAATACTATGTATAAGATGCGATATTGAATACTCATTTCTAGTTGTTTGTTAGTTGCTGTTCAAACGCTTTTGAGAAATAGACAATAAAAATAACAATCATGATAGAGTGGGAAAAATACTTGGGCTATGCAATGAAAATGGAGGCAAAAGTAGTTTAAATTTTTTTTCTCAAATTGTGCACAAGAACAACCTTAATTTTTTTATGGGTGTAATTTTTGAACTCAAAATGTGTTTTTGATAATATTTTTCAGTTTAGTTGTTAATCAAATTTTTTTCTAAGAGACATTTTTACAGATTTTATAAACAAAAACAGACATACCCCTAACAGACAAACAGGCAAAAGCAAGAAATTATTATAAATAAATATGTGAGTATATAATATATATTTTTTAATAAAAAAAATGGGTAACCCACAAAGGTTAAAGTGTATACCTGTATCCCTAGAATAATATTCTATATATCAATAATTGTCATGCCTTATAGTGTTAAAATTGTGTATTCTCTAGCGTTAGTCTCTATTAAAAGAAAGGATTCATTGAGATTTTTTTAATTCATTATTTAAGTTATTTTATTTATCTTGAATGTTTTGATGATCTAACCTTCACAAAAGATAGCATAAATTATTCGGTCTTACAAACTGTAATATTTTAATCACATAATTTTAATTAAAAATATAACTAAAATGTTAGTTTTTTTATAATAAATAATAAGTAAAGTTTCACTTTAACTATACTCTAATAAAAGTTAAAAGATTTGTGTTTTTTATGAAAGTCATACTAATATTAAGAATAAAAGATTTTTTGTATTCAATTGACTGGTTTTGCATAAGTTGGATCCGAGTATCGGTGATGATGAATAATTTGTGAAGAAATCAATATTTAAAGAAATAATCTGAGAAAGAAATAAATGATTTCTTTGATATATATTTTTTAATTTGTATAGGACTTGTAAATTGTTTATATAAACAAATATTAATTACTATTTCAACAACTACCATGGTTGAATCACATGATTTACAACTGCTTGATAGGTGTCGTGTATGTTGGCAAGCGTTGGCGTCGGTGCAGTATTTGTTGAATGAGTTGCAATATTTGTTGAATTCAACACTCCCCCTCAAGTTGGTGCATAAATGTCTTTCATGCCTAACTTGACTGAATTTTTTGTGAATACTTGATATGAGACTGTTTTAGTGAGGATGTCATCCAATTGATCTTCTCACTTAATTTTTGGTAATTCCAATGAATTTTCTTCTAACTTTTCCTTAATAAAGAATTTGTCAACTTCAACATGTTTTGTATGATCGTGTTGAACTGGACTATGAGCAATATCACACGTAGCTTTATTGTCACAAAATAACTTAATTGATTCTTTAGTAGGATATCTCAAATCTTTCAAGACAGATTGTAACCACAATGCCTTACAAAGCCCAAGTACCATGCCTCTATATTCAGCCTTTGCGCTTGAATGGGCAACAACATGTTGTTTCTTACTTCTCCATGTTACAAGATTTCCCTCTACAAAAGTGAAGTAGCCTGATGTAGATCGTCTATCATTTATTGATCCAACCCAATCAACATCAGTATATACTTCTATTCTTTGAAACTCTGAGTTTTTAGTGAACAATACTCTTTTTCCAAGAGCAGACTTTAAATACCTCAAAATACGAATAACTGCATTCATATGTTATTCTCTAAGATTATGTATAAATTGACTGACAATACTTAAAGCATAGGCAAGATCTGGTCTTATATGTGCCAAATACATCAACCTTCCAACAAGCATTTGGTATCTTTCTTTATTTGTTGGAACTTGATCAACCTTGATACATAACTTTAATCTTTTCTCTACTGGTGTATTAGCTGGTTGACATGCCAACATACCAGTTTCTTTTAATAAATCTAAGGCATATTTTCTTTGAGATAAGAAGTTTCCTTCTTTTGATCGAGAAACCTTGATCCCAAGAAAATATTTTAAGGAACTAAGGTCTTTCATTTCAAATTCTTTGGACAAATAAGTTTGTAGCACTTTCCTTTCTTCAAGATCATTTCCTGTTACTATCATATCATCAACATATACAATAAGTGCAGTGATCTTACCATATTCTTTTTTTAGAAATAAAGTATGGTCTGAATTGCTTTGCTTGTAGCCAAATGCCTTCATTGACTTTGTGAACCTGCCAAACCATGCTCTTGGGGATTGTTTCAATCCATACAGTGATTTTTTTAATTTGCACACCTTTTTATCATGGATTTTGGATTTCTTGATTCCTAGTGGTAAATCCATGTAAATTTCTTCAATTAATTCTCCATGTAGAAAGGCATTTTTTACATCAAACTGATATAATGGCCAATCTAAATTTTCAACTAGAGATACCAAGATTCGAATAGTATTAATTTTGGCTACATGCATAAATGTTTTTGTATAGTCGATCTCATATGTCTGAGTGTATCCTTTTGCCACCAATCTTGTTTTATAACATTCAATCATACCATATGCTTGATACTTTACTAAAAAAATCCATCAACATCCAACAATTTTCTTTATTGGTAGACGATCGACAAGTTCCTAAGTTCTATTTATTTCTAAGGATCTTAGTTCTTCATTCATATCATCTTTCCATTTTTGGTCAGTTAAAGCTTCCTGCACACTGTTAGGAATAGATACAGCAGATAATTGATTCACAAATGACACGTTTGATTTTGACAAATGATGATTAGACATATAGTTACTCATGGGATATTTAATTTTACTAGAAATCTCAAGTTCATACATAGCTTTAGGAATACCTTTGTTAGGACATGATGGAAGTATTTTTCTGGCTGGTTCAATAGTTGGAACATCCTCTACAAACGATTGGTTAGGTATATCAGCAACTTGTAGAGTAGGAAACTCGTACTCATTTAGTGGTAGTAATGAACTTGCTTGATGATCTTAAAGTTGATGAGGACTTGATTCCATTTCCCTTGAGTCTTTTCTATATTGGGAGTTATTACCATCTGAATTCAAGTTATTTGTATTTTCCTCACATATAATTTGTCTTTCTTCATAAGGAAACAATTTATATGTAAAGGTCCGAATTTCAGCATGGTTGTACTTCCCTTGAAATTCAGGTGTAGAAGAGAAATACATTGCATCTTCATGAAAAATAACATCCATGGTGGTAATCATTTGTTTTGTAGGAGGATGATAACAACGATACCTTTTTTGTTGTGTGGTATATCCCATAAAAACACAACGTATTGCTCGTGGATCCAACTTGCTACGTTGTTATTTATGTAGGTGTACAAATGCCACACACCCAAAGACATGAAGAGGTAAATTGGGAACACTTGGTGCAACAATTGCTTCAGTGATGACTTGTAGTGGTGTTTGGAAGTTAATGCAACTGGAAGGTACCCGATTGATCAAATATGCAACAGAAGTAAGTGCTTCTCCCCAATAAGATAATGGCATATGAGCTTCGATCAATGAGGCACAGAAAACCTCCAACAAGTGTCGATTTTTTCTTTCTACAACTCCATTTTACTGAGGTGTATCAATACAAGTAGTTTGATGAATAATCCCTTCTGTTTTAAGATATTCTTGAAGCTCAGAACTTTTATATTATTCTCCATTGTCACTACGTAGAACTTAAATCTGTGTTTTATACTGAGTACGAATCATTTTATGAAATTTTCTAAATAATATATTTACCTCACTTTTAGATTTCATTAAACAGACCCAAGTCATTCTACTAAAATCATCAATAAATGTAACAAACCAACGTGATCCTTCCAAAATAGAGACTTTGGAAGGACCCTATACATCAGAATGTATAACCCTAAACGGAAATGGACTTTTATTTAAGGTTACAGGAAATGAAGAAAGATGAATTTTTGCTAGTTCACAAACATCACACTTTAAAGTAAAAATATCTAAGTTCAAAAATAAACTTGGAAATAATTTCTTTAAATATCCAAAAGAAGCATGACATAATCTCCTATGCCATAGCCATATATTTGATTCATCCTTTTTAGATCCAGTTGCTACCAGTGCATGATTTTTTGAATCTAAGTCCAAATAATACAGGTTTCCTTGCCTAACACCACGACCAATCATTTGCTTTGTTTGGATGTCCTTGAACACACAAAAATCAGGCCAAAAAATAACAAAACAAGATAAAGTAATGGTTATTTGAGAAATAGATATAAAGTTATACTCTAAAGAGGAAACAACTAGTACTGAATCTAAATTCAAAGTACTAGTGAGAGACAAAGATCTTTCCCCAATAACTCAGGTTATGTTACCATTGGCAGTGCAAATAGTTTTGTGTGAATATGGTTTTGAGATTTGTCTAGAATCTAATGTCATATGATCAGTTGCACCTGAATCAATTATCCATGTATTATTAAAAACAGGAGAAAAAGTTTTAAGTATCTTACCAACATTTGTTGAGGAGTTTGCAACATGATCCTTTGTTGTTTCAGCAATGGTGGCAGTAGACATCTCTCTTGGATTTTTCTTCCAAGAGTCACGGTTGTGATCCCACTAGTCAGGATATCCCACAAGTTCAAAACATCGTTCTTTTGTATGCCCCTTTTGATGACAATGGGTACATTTAAATGATGATTTATCAGTCACCTTTCATTCTTGTTGATTGAAAAAAGAATGATTTTTAGATATCATGGCGGAAGCGTCAATGTCTCCAGATTTTTCCTTTAATGAGATTTGACGTACTATCTCTCGTCGAATCAAGGAATAACAACCTTCTAAATTGGGGATGGTTTCTTTTCGCAAAAATTCTCCACGATCCTGCTCAAATTCATCATCTAATCCAGCAAGAAAAAATATGTACCCTTAGTCTTTCAACAAACTCTTGATATGATATTAGATCATGAGGGTCTTTCATGACCACCTTATCATGATGGTCTAGCTATTAGAAAATTTCAATCAACTCTCCATAATACTCTGAAAGTGATTTTCCATTTTTTCTGGAAGTAAAAGCTTTTTGGTTTAAGGCAAATACCTATAATTCGTCACTTCCATCATAGAATGCTTTTGCCAAAGCACCCCAAATTTCAAGAGCAATATGTATACCACTTGTTATAATTTTCTGATGTTTTTTCTGGTTGCAAATTTTTGTCATGAATATAAGAGAGTTTTTCTCTCTCTACAATATGCATTTCTATTATTTGAGACCAAACATCATAATTAGTCTCAATAAGAATAATTTCAGCATTAAAAACACTTCAGAATGGACAGATTGTACAATAACTGGAGTTGATTGTTCCACAGATAATGAAATTGTACCCTTTGTCATGATATTATGGTAAAAAAACTAGAAAATGGTATAATAATTTCAGAACTGGAAATAAAAAATGCAAGAACTGGTACAAAGAATATTGAACTGATGTTTTTTTAAGAAGAAATGGACTAAACAAAAAAAACATAAAAAAATGGGTAAAAATTGGTTTAAAAACCTTGAAAACTAAACCAAATAGGTTTTAAAAAGATAGAACTGGAAAAAAAATCGAGTTCAGACCGAACCGTCGATTGAACCGAACCAAACCTGATCTGAACCGAGATGTAGCCTGGCTACGTCCACGAGCCGAACCAAGGTGTGGACCGGCTGTGTCTACAAGTCAAGCCGAGCCGTATGCCATGTCAACGTCTTCAACCTCCAGATGGCACGTGGCAGAGCATGGAGGCGCGTGAAATATTTTCTTTCCTTCGGATGGCGCGTGTAGTACTTTTATTCTATCTTATTTTTACCAAAATATTCATATTTGTGTTTAGAGTAATCTGGTAAAATTAGGTGGGATAAATACCGCTTCAAAAATGTTGTTTGTAATTAATATTTGTACGGGTATTTGCATGAGATTTGTTTCTGAACAAAAAATATTTTTTGGAGAAAGAAAACTTTGTTTAAGAGAACAAGAATTTCAAATTTGTAAAGAACAACAACTTGACTCTGATAACATGAAGAAATCAATATTTGAATAAACAATTTGAGGAAGAAATAAATGGTTTCTCCAATATATTTTTCTTAATTTGTATAGGACATGTACATTGTTTATATAAACAAATATTAATTACTATTTTAACAATCATCATGATTGAATCACACGTACTTAATATGCGTTGGCGTCATTGCAGTATTTGTTCAATGAGTTTAAGTATTTGTTGAATTAAATAATTTTGAACATGACAATTCTTTATTTTTGTTAAATAATATTTACATGCTCAAATATATATAAAATTTAAATAGAAGCAATTTCAGCCCACAAAGAATATACAGACAATTGGTTTATTTATGCATTATTTTATTCAATTTTTTACTTCTACCGAGAGAAATGTTAAATAAATATAAGATTATATATAGCTTCTTCTTTTTTCCCTATCCATTTTTTATTACACTTATCAAATTTATTTTCTAAAAATAAAAAATAAAAAAATTAAGAAACTCTAGCCCGCTTTTATTCATCACCCTCAATATTAATACTTTTACATACCTAAGTTTTGATAGAGATTTTTTTTTTAATAACTATATTAGTAACACACTCGTAATTGAAACTAGATATTCAGATTTTCTAAAGGTTCAAAATACACTACATGTCCAAATAGATTACAAGTCTTTCGATGGTTGAGTACGAAGACTTTGTATTTTAATATTATAGTCCAAGCTCAACTATGTTGTTTGTCTGTTTGTTGATAAATGATCTTATACTGATTTATAATTTGTAGGAAATCATTAATCATAAATAAAATTCTAAAGCTGACATATGAATTTTACTGACACTACACCACCTATCATGTCAAGAAGACCTCTTTTGTTGTTTTCACAGTAGATCCAAAGTAGCCAGGTTCTGATTTAAGACTACTTCATATTTCTTTGATTTACTAAAATAAAGCACCATTCCATACTTATAGATCTGGATACCTTTACTCTGCCCTTGAGGCTCTATGTAATATTTGTCTTTCTATACTGATGTCTGATCCAATAGTTGAGGCTGGTCTAACATCAGCCAATAGGCTTAGCATAGCACCTGAACGAGCAAAACTTCACATGGCTGTAATGGTGTGGCAATTTAGTTATGCAGTGAACCATGTTATAATTGGAGCTGCTCTTAATATGGGCATGAGTATGCTAGTTTTACCTGTTTACAGAAATATCATTGCTCTGCTTCTGCTTCTTCCTTTTGCTTATGTTTTAGAGAGGTATTCATATTTTCACTCTACACAAGTCTCAGTGATTGGTTTAGAAAAACTTTTTTTGTTGGACTCTATTATCTGAAGTAATTTTACAGATCTCAAAAGCCTAAACGTACCTTGAGTATGTGATTTATCCTTTTGGCATTTGGCAATTTGTTTATAATTTTCAATGTTTGATTGTGCAGGAAAGATAGACCACCATTAACCATTTCTTTTCTGATTCAATTCTTTCTCCTTGGACTTGTTGGGTAAGATGTAGACCAACTGTTTGATTAAATGACCGGGTTAAAATAGATAATATATTAGAGTTTTATTTTTATTTCATTTCTGGTATCAGAATTACATTGAACCAAGGATTCTACCTATTGGGTTTGAACAATACATCACCAACTTTTGCATCAGCAACGGAGAATGCCGTTCCTGCAGTAACATTTCTCATGGCTGTCTTACTCAGGCAAGACAAAAATTGTTAATTTTTTTTACAAAGAGCTTGAAGATAAATAGTTTTGTTTTGGTTTGTAGGTTAGAAGAAGTGAAACTGAACAGAAAAGATGGAATAGCTAAGGTCGTTGGAACGCTGGTTTCTGTTGCCGGAGCTTCGATTATAACCCTGTATAAAGGACCAGTTGTTTATGCATCAGCTTCAACTGTACACAGATCTCATTTGATTTTCTCATTAGGAGATGCTATGGGAAAAAATTGGACTTTGGGTGGCATATGTCTCATAGGTCACTGCCTTTGTTGGTCAAGTTGGATTGTGTTACAAGCACCAATCTTGAAGAAATATCCTGCTCAGCTTTCAGTCACTTCATATACTTCATTCTTTAGTATTCTGCAGTTTTTGGCAATTACTGTATCTGTTGAGAGAAATACACAAGCCTGGCAAGTTCACTCTAGTGGTGAACTCTTCAGTATTCTATATGTGGTTTGTTACTCATTTTTGATAGCATAATGCTTTTATTCAACTAACTTGGTAATCAGCCATATATGTTAGCATATGTTTTGTTTATGCTTTTGAGTTCTTGTAAAGAACTTTTGATAGCATAAAACCACTTTTATATCAAATAGGAAAAAATATGACTGAAGTGCTTTTAGAGCTCAGAAGCACATTTTATGCTTCCTCACAGAAACACAAATAATGTACTTCCTCAAAATGCTTTTTTTAAGAAAGTTTTTTGACTTAAACAACTTTTAGTATAAGCACAAGGCAAATAATGGCAAATAATCCCTTAAATAGTTTTGTTCGAATTCAGTAGTATAAATTCAAACAATACATAGCATCTATATTTATGAAGAATTTATTTTCAATTTATTCCCTATTTGTCTAACCCTTCAAATTCCTAATAGAGTGACAAAGTACACTGATGGTTGCAGGGGCTGGTGACTTCAGGTTTGGCTTTTGCAATACAAATATGGGTGATTCATAAGGGAGGTCCGGTGTTTTTCTCGTCATATCTGCCTGTACAGACCTTTCTTGTCGCAGTTATTTCCTCTTTTCTATTAGGGGAACAATTCTACTTGGGAGGGTCAGTTGCCTTTTTTTTTTTTTCTCCTTTAAGTCGTGTTTAGTATTAATTACAAGAATAGAATTAAAATTGATTCTTTATAATTTTATATTTGATTGTAATATAAATTTAAAATGTAATGGAATCAATTCTTAAAAGAGAAATAAAGATTCTATCCTTATTATGTAATTTTTTTTTCCAATTTTATCTTAACCTATAAAATATAACTTTAAATCCTAAAATTTTATACTTATATCCTAAACCCTAATAACTAAATCTTAAATCTTAAAAAAAAAAAAGAGATATATAACAAATTCTCTCTTTTGTAACTCTTATTAATTAGTCTGGAACACTACATTAATTTAATTTGTTGTCGAAAGTAGAGCCACTACTCAATATACGCTCGCTCTGTGTGTTTACATGATTGAACTTGAATGAAACCTTACATTGCATGAATCAATATCAAGAGAAATTGAAAATTTTGCAACTGACGAGGCATTTGGGTATTATTACATTCAAATATTTGTGATAATATCTTGTTTTGTTTTTTTTGTTTTTATTTTTTTTAAGAAAAAAATGTATTCTCTTGAATATAATAAATGTTTTTCCCGTAATTACAGAATTATTGGAGCAATATTAATCATAGTTGGACTATACTTAGTGGTGTGGGGGAAAAGTGAAGAAAGCAAAATTGTCAAAGAAATGGTTGGACGTCCCTCCGTTTTTGAAGACAATGGAATAATAAGTTCCACTGAGTCTTCACTTGTACATCCATTACTTTCTTCATCTAGTAAACAAGCATTTTTATGATACATAATATCAAACAATGCAATATTAGCTTGTGACTTAATGTCATTTGGCCTGTTTGGTTATGTAGTTCAGAAGGTTTGAAATTCGAGACTTAATTATGGGTGTGTGAATAATGTAGTTATTTAAAAAAATTATCAAACAATGCAAAAAGATTTGATTCCATATTTGTATATCATCAATGAGAAAAGACAATTACAATACAAAGAACGAGAAGGATTTTCATTCTATAAACATAAACAAACAAGCTATTGTTTTTGGAGCAACAATAGTTTTTTTTTGGGTAAAAAAAGGAGGAAAATTTCATCAAAGAGAAAAACCAATACAAATAAGAAACCTTAAAAAGAAAAAAAAGAAAAAGGAAACAGATACTAGAGAGGACAAGGACTCATAAAGACCAAAAACCTAAAAGCAATTCCATTAGCAGCAGCATAGAAAAAATGCTTCCCCAAGAATCAAATAACCTAAAAAGTATCCAGTACTAAGCTAGCAGCAGGCATACAAAAAAGAGTCTACAAAGCCCTTAGTAATCTAGCTAAAAGAGCAGAAAGAGATACCTCTAAGCTGTTGTGGGCAGAAGTAATAAATAGCGGTATATGAATATATTAAAGCGATAAAATGAACACACAGAATTTACGTGTTTCGACAATTCGTCTAGGTCCATGGGAGGCAGCCGATATTATTTGAACGGAGTAGGAAATATATAGAATACAGATACAGATTTTCTCACTAATAATATCTCTCAAGTGTTTCCCCAAACTTATAGAAAACTCTCAAACTCACAAGTATTTTCAGTCTTTGAGTTTGCTTATGCTCTCTTTGATTTTTCTGATTTTTGTCTTGTTCTTTAATGCATGAACTCTTCCCTATTTATAGATGAAACAAGACTCCCTTTCCCTAAATTGTGCCATAATTTAAGCCTTAAATTAGGCCACTAATTTCCTTAAATCATGCCACAAATTAGGCCACTAATTTTCCTAAATTATGCCACTAATTTGTTAGTTTTAGAACCAATATTCAACAATCTCCACCTTGGTGAAAAAATTCATAATGCTGTCTCCAAATGCGCCCTAGGCGCTCTAAGCTCGAGAGATGTTGATCAAGTTCAAGCAGTGTTGAAACTTGATCCCTGTAACCACCTTTGTAAGCATATCTGCAGGGTTATTTGCAGTTCCGACTTTCTGGAGTATAACATTCCCTTCATCGACGATTTCTCGAACAAAATGAAAACGAACATCGATGTACTTGGTGCGACCATGATGAACTTGGTTCTTTGCCAAACAAATGGCACTCTGGCTGTCGTAGAAAACCTCCACGTTCTTCTAAACAATACCCAAATCCTTAGTCAACCCGAGAAGCCATATAGCTTCTTTGAATGCTTCTGTTACAGCCATATACTCTACCTCTGTAGTAGACAAAGCTACAGTTGACTGCAATGTTGATCTCCAACAAACTGATCCTTCTGCCATTGTGAACACATAACCAGTTGTAGATCGACGCTTATCCAGATCTCCAACATAGTCAGAATCCACATATCCAACTAGGTGTTTGTCTTCAGTCTTGTCTCTTTCAAACTTCAAACCAATATCCACATTACCATAGATGTACCGTAGAATCCACTTCACACCTTACCAGTGTCCTTTACCGGGATTATGCATGTACCGACTCACCATACTAACAGCGTGGGAAATATCAGGTCTGGTGCAAACCATTGCATACATCAAGGCACCAATAACATTTGCATATGGAACACGTTCCATTTGCTTCTTCTCATTAGTGGTGCTAGGTGACATCAATGCATTCAACTGAAAGTGAGGAGCAAGCGGTGTACTTACTGGTTTAGTTTTTTCATCAATGTCAAACCTTTGTAGTACTTTCTTCAGATACTGAGTCTGTATCAGACAGACTGTGCTTGCAACTCTATCTCTTGTGATTTCCATCCCAAGAATTTTCTTAACTTCTCCAAGATCTTTCATTTCAAATTCTGAACTCAACAGAGCCTTCAATCTGTCGATCTCTACCTTGCTCTTAGATGCAATCAACATGTCATCAACATATAAGAGCAAATAAATGAAGGTACCGTCTTGGAGTTTTCGAAAGTATACATAGTGATCAAACTGACTGCGTGTGTACTTATGCTCTCTAATGAAGCTATCAAAGTGCTTGTACCATTGTCGTGGTGATTGCTTCAAACCGTAAATTGACTTGCTCAGGTTACAAGCCCAATTCTCTCATCCTGGAATTTTGAAGCCATCCGGTTGAGACATGTAGATTTCTTCGTTCAAAGTACCATGGAGAAAAGCTGTTTTGACATCGAGTTGAGCTAACTCGAGATCAAACTATGCTACCAAAGCCAATAGTATCCGAATAGATGAATGCTTAACAACAGGTGAGAATACCTCATTATAGTCTATTCCTTCTTTCTGAGCATAGCCTTTTGCTACTAGTCTGGCTTTGTATCTGATGTTGTCTTTACTAGGAACACCTTCCTTCTTAGCATAGACCCATTTACAGCCAATAGTTTTCTTTCCTTTGGGAAGTTGAACCAACTCCCAAGTCTGATTCTGGTGTAGAGACTTCATCTCTTCATCCATTACCATCTTCCACTTCATACTATTAACTCTCTGCACGGCTTCTCTGTAAGTGTATGGGACATCATCATCAATTACTGGAAGGGCGAATGCTACCATGTTTGTGTATCTGGTAGGCTTTCTAATCTCCCTTCTTGGTCGAGTAGTGACAATAGATTCTGGATGTTGATTGATCAGTGGTGATGGTGAGAGAACCTCCACCTCAACTGAGATCTCTTCTTGATCATCAATTTCATCTTCACCATGATCGGTAATCGGTGCAATCTTTTCTGGATCTTCCGGAGTCTCAAGCATCACCTTAGAAAGAGTATTTAGACTTTCATTCTCTTTCTCTGAATTTTTATGTCTCAGCATAACAGACTCGTTGAATGTAACATCTCGACTTAAGACGATTTTCTTGGATTCACCACACCAAAGTCGAAATCCTTTAACTCCTTCCTTAAAGCCCAAGAAAACAACTTTCTTTGCTCTAGGATCTAGTTTGGATTCACTAACATGAAAATATGCTGGACATCCAAATATTCGCAATGAATCATAATCAGTAGCAGGTTGTTCAAACCATACCTCTTTGGGAGTTTTCCCATCTAATGCAGTCGCAGGAAGTCTGTTGACTATATGAGTTGCATATGACAAAGCCTCAGCCCAAAATGCCTTGCTCAATTTGGATTGAGATAGCATACATCGAACTTTCTCAACCAAAGTACGATTCATTCGTTCTGCAACTCCATTCTGATGTGGTGTACGAGGAACTGAAAAATGTCTGATTATCCCTTCATCTTGACAAACTTTAAAGAAGGGATCTGATTTATACTCGCCACCATTATCAGATCTGAGCCTTTTAATTTTCCTACATGTCTAAGTCTCGATCATTTTCTTCCATTTAAGAAAGATATCCAAAACTTCATCTTTGTGACTCATAATGTATATCCAGACATATCTAGAGAAATCATCAATAAAAGTTACAAACCAGCGTTTACCTCCAAGTGAAGCATTCTTTGAAGGTCCCCAGACATCCGTGTGAATATAATCAAGAGATCCTTTAGTACGATGAATGGCAGTGCCAAACTTGACTCTTGTTTGTTTTCCCATTACACAATGCTCGCAGAAATCAAACTTTCCAGTCTTGGCACCTTTCAAAAGACCTTGTTTCATTAAGCCTTGCAAAGCCTTTTCATCGACATGCCCTAAGCGCATGTGCCACAGGCGGGAAGAATCATTTGTCTTTTCTTCAGAACTACTTGAGACAGTTGCTCTTCCTGTAACTGTACTCCCATCTAGGAAATACAAGTTCACCTTCCGAGTACCCTTCATCGCTACAAATGCACCTTGTATAACTTTCAAGACTCCATTTTCTAATGTTACCTTGTAACCATCAGAATCTAGAACACCTAAAGAAATAAGGTTTTTCTTTAGGTCAGGAACATACCTTACATTTGTAAGTCGTCTGATTGTACCATCGTGCATCTTTAGTCGTACTGTTTCGATCCCTTTTGTCTGACAGGCATTGTTGTTGCCCATAAGCACAACTCCTCCATCGAGCTCTTCAAAACTCGAAAACCAATGTCTGTTTGGACACATATGATAAGAACATCCAGAATCAAGGATCCACTTATCTGAGTAGGTTTTTAATGATGAAACTGAAAAGGCTGATTCTTCATCTTCATCGGCCTTCTATGCAACATTTGCATTTGACTTGTCCTTTTTTGGAAAATCTTTCTTCCAGTGCCTTTTCTAGTGACAATAGGCACACTCGTCCTTTGCAGGACGTCTTCTAAATGAATCTCCTCTAGACTTTGATCTGGATTGCCCCCTATTATTTGATTCGCCAGATTTTTTGTTGTTAGTCCTACCTCTGGATGCCGTCAATGCTTCTGATATTGAGTCTCTGTGATCATGTTGATCCTTCTTCCGGTACTCGTTATTTACCAAGGCATTTGAAACATCTACGAACTTAACCTCATCCTTTCCATATAACAAGGTTGTGGTTAAATGCTCATAGCTCTCCGGTAATGAATTCAGCAACAACAAAGCTTTATCTTCATCGATAATTTCAACATCTAAATTTTACAGATCGACCAAAATTTTATTGAAATTATCTAAGTGCTCAATCATAGGGGTACCTTTCTTGTATTGGAAACTAAAAAGTTCTTCTTCAAGTAGAGTCTATTCTCAATACTTTTCGTCATGTACTTGTCCTCTAGTTTTTTCCAGAGAACTGCGGCTACATTCTCTTTCATGACAAAGTATTTCTGATCTTTTCCTAAGCACAATCGAATTGTGCCACAAGCTTATCGGTTTACATAATTCCAATCTTCATTTGAATAATCTCCTGGCCTGGTCTCCAAGGCTAGATTAGATCCTTCTCGAAACAATAGATCTAATACCTCACATTGCCACATGCCAAAGTTATTGGTGCCATCAAATTTCTCCACCTCAAACTTTGCGTTGGGCAACATAGTTCTTCGAGTAGAACAACTTGGCTTGCCATAAATTCTATGGTCAACTTGTTCACCTTCTTCGATCTCTCTTTTATCAGCCATAAGTACAAGCAGATAACAAAAAATTTATACTTACAACTTAAAATAGTGTTTTTCCAAATTTTATACCTTATTTGAAAAAACGGAGTCCGCAATTGAATCCGGAATGGTCCAATTAGCTAGGAATAGATCCAACTCAGCTGAAAACGGATGAAAAACGGACCAACTCGGTCCAAATATCACTAGTGACTGAGTTGACTCGGTCCAACTCGGTGAGTTAACTCAGTGCTGGTAGCAACACTTCGGTAGCTTCTGGCGGCAATTCTGACTTCCGATTTAAGCGATTCTTTCACCGTTGTGTTCGTCTCATCGAGAGCTTAGATTTAATATATAATACTACTATATTTGGCTCTGATACCAATTTGTTGTGGGCGAAAGCAATAAATAACGGTATATGAATATATCAAAGCGATAAAATGAACACACAGAATTTACGTGGTTCGGCAATTCGCCTAGGTCCACGGGAGGCAGTCGATATTATTTGAACTGAGTAGGAAATATATAGAATACAGATACAAATTTCCTCACTAATAATATCTCTCAAGTGTTTCCCCAAACTTATAGAAAACTCTCAAACTCACAAGTATTTTCTCTCTTTGAGTTTGCTTATGCTCTCTTTGATTTTTCTGATTTTTGCCTTGTTCTTCAATGCATGAACTCTTCCCTATTTATAGATGAAGCAAGACTCCCTTTCCCTAAATTGTGCCATAATTTAAGCCTTAAATTAGGCCACTAATTTCCTTAAATCATGTCACTAATTTCCTTAAATCATGCCGCAAATCATGCCACAAATTAGGCCACTAATTTTCCTAAATTATGCCACTAATTTCCCTAAATTATGCCACTAATTTGTTACTTTTAGAGCCAATATTCAACATAAGCACACAGACACAGGACACACAAAACTCACAAACAAATGAAAAAGAAGCAAAAGCTGAGAGTAAACCTCAAGGTCACAATAGCACCACTACAAACCAGATTTAAAAAAAAATTACAAAAATAAGACAAAATAAGCACTATAAAACCAACAAAGACAATCAGCAACTAATCCAATCTCTAGCCAACCAAATATGCAACAGTTTTCCCTACATCAACATTGTCACCTTCAACAAAAGTGGACTCTATCTCTAGTTGTATATCTTGGATGTTACTCAGAAAAGAAACATTCCTCAAGCATTACTTCATCCTTTTTCCTACCTTAGTCCCCTGTACCACACCGATTTTTCCAACTACTCTATTATTTCCACTACCAAGGCACCATTTTTCCTTTCCCTTGCCCATCCCTCTATCACCATTCTTCTTCTTCTCTATGGCATTCTCAATGCCAGACACAAAACCCTCGAGTTCCTTCTTCTTTAAACTTTCATCTTCAACGTGCTGTGGAACCCTCATATTTATATCAGATCTAAGCTACTCTCCATGCTCAACATACTTTCCACCAAAGTTGATGCTCACGTCACTTATGACTTTACAAATATGACTATTATGTGTAATTATGCCACACTAGTAACAAAAATTAGGGAGTTTCTCATATTTCAACTTTATCCACATATAACCGGCCTTAAAAGGAATCCAAGGTCTTGGAACCAAAACCTTAGCAATTTCAAAACTAATTTGGATTCTAACTGATTTCATAGAACCACCAGTCAAAGAAAACTTATCCACGTCAAGGACACCACCAACATGACTCATAACTCTTCTAGCTATTACCTCACTTCTTCAATCCATAAGGAGATCATGTATTTGCACCCAAATAGGAGTAAAATCAAAGGATAAAGATGAAGAAGACATACTAGATCCCATCCTTTGCATAACAATGTTATAAATTAGCACTTACGGAAGCGAATATCAGGTCCAATTTTGATTGCATAAATATATAATAATGAGTAACAATAAAATAATAAGCAGTAAGAAAATAGATGACACATAATGATTTTAAGTGGTTCAACTTTTCAATGTGAAAAGTCTACTCTATTGACGACGATACATCGAGAAAAATCCACTAATAATCAAATGGAGATACAAACACCAATATTTGAAGAGCTTTACAAAATATACCAAAACCCAAATACATCCACAAAATAACTCTCTCTAATTTACTGGTAATATATAGCAAGATAAATTAACAAACTTACTATTAAATCAAATATTACCATACACCAATGATAGTTGGCAGCTTCCACTTATCCTCTGTCTCATGCAGTAAAGAGATATATAATAGTAGAGAAATATTCACTTCTCTAACTTTGTTTCCAAATGAAAAATAGAGATGCAAAATTTAGACAATGAAATTAGAAGGCACCGACTGGAAATTTCAAAACAAAATGGGAGTTGGATTTTAACAATAGTTTTTGCTCACTATTTGGCAACATTCCTTTCTTTCGATTGTTGCGTTCTTTTCTGCAGTTGCTTCATTTCTCTTTAGCAAAACATAAATATATATAAGGAGTAAGGGTTTATTTGGGATGTGGGCTTTAGGCTAGAAAATCTGTTTTGGGCCAAACAAATAACAAATCTCCACCTTGGCTCAAAATAGAAAATAAGTTCTTCATATATGAAATTTCTTGTATTACCAAATAACCGTCGTCCAAAATCCCGAAGGGTGATCATCTTCTACAAATGCCAATCAAGTCCAAGCAATGCTTGAACTTATTAAATGGAACTGGTTTGGTTAACATATCAGCTGGATTTTTTGTAGTGATTATCTTATTGACAACAATAGCAGCCTAAGAGACAATGTCACGAACAAAGTGATATCTGACATCAATATTTTTGGTTCTTTCATGATACATAGTATTCTTAGTCAAGTGTATTCTGAATATCACAAAATACAACATACGTATCCTACTGTAAACCCAAATCACAAACCAAACCTTTAAGCCAAATGCCTTCTTTCACTACTTCTGCTGCTGCCATATATTCTGCCTCTGTTGTAGACGAAGCAACTGTAGACTGTAAAGTAGCCTTTCAACTAATGGTACAATGAGAAAGAGTGAAGACATAACCTGTCAGAGATCTTCTTCTATCCAAATCACCAACATAATCGGAGTCCACGTAACTAATAACACTGTAACTAGTATTAGAATTTCCATCATATACCAAACCAAAATTAGATGTATCTCTCAAATACCAAAGTATCCATTTCACTGCTTACCGATAACCCTTTCTAGGATTACCCATATATCTACTGACAACACTAACTGCATGTGAAATGTCTGGACGAGTACAAACCATAGCGTACATCAAACTACCAATGGCACTAGCATATGGAACCTGAGACATGTATCGCTCTTCTTCTTCTTCTGACTGTGGTGACAAATCCAAAGAAAGCCTGAAATGTGCAACTAACAGCGTACTCAAAGGTTTAGACTCTTTCATACCAAAGCGTTCAAGAACTTTTTCAATATAACTTTTTTGAGTCAAATAAAGCTTGCCCGCTTGTCTATCCCTATAAATTTTCATGCCTAAAATTTTCTTTGTTGCACCCAAATATTTAATCTCAAACTCACCACTAAGTTGAGACTTTAATTTCTGAATCTCAAACTTATTCTTAGAAGCAATAAGTATGTCATCAACATAAAGCAACAAATAGACAGATGAACCATCATGGAATCTTTTATGATAAACACAACTATCATAATCATCATTTCTAGAGTAACCATGATCAATCATAAAAGAATCAAACCGTTTATACCACTGTCTAGGGGATTGCTTCAACCCATATAAATATTTTTTCCAATTAACAAACGTGATCTTTCTTACCTGAAACAATAAACTCCTCTGGTTGATGCATATATATTTGTTCTTCAAGCTCACCATGTAAGAAGGCTGTCTTGACATCAAGTTGTTCTAATTTCATGTCAAACAATGCAACCATAGCAAACAACACACAAATAGAGCTATGTTTCACAATAGGTGAAAATACTTCATTGAAGTCAATACATTTCTTCTCACAATAGCCCTTTGCAACAACACGTGCCTTGGACCTAACTGCTTCAACCTCAGGTATACCTTCTTTTTTCTTGAAGACCCATTTGTTTCCAACAATCTTCTGGCCCTTAGGCAGTTTCACCAATTCCCAAGTATGATTCTTATGAAGTGATTCAATTTCTTCATTCATAGCAACCAACCACTGAATAGACTCATCATAAGTGACAACTTCATGATAACTAAAAGGTTCATGTACCTCAATAGACCCTACCATAGAAAATGCAAAAGAAACTAAGTCTGCATCTACGTACCTCTGAGGGCGTCAAATCTCTCTTATTTCTTTACCCTTAGCGATACTATATGGTTTCTCATGCTCTTCTGCTACATCATGAACATAATCATCTATCTCAACCATAGATGGCTGATCTGAAGTGCCCTCTTGCACTTGACTAGGAGCTATACTCTCAAGCTCCACCTATTCACTAACATCGTGGCCTTTATCTACAACAATAGACTCTTTTTTCTTTTGCAACATGGAAAACTCATCAAACTTAACATCTCTACTAATCAAAAATTTAGGTGACTTGGGCTCAACATACCATAATCTATAACCTTCACTCCAAAAGGATACCCTAAAAATATGCATTTCAATGTCGTAGGCTCAAGTTTACCATCATTAACATGAGCATAAGCAGGACAACCAAAAACTTTCAAATTAGAATAATTAGCAAGAGTACCAAAGAATACCTCAAATAGAGTCTTCAACTCAATTGCAGTTGATGGAGACCGATTCACCAAATAGCAGGCATGGTTACAAGCTTCAGCCCAAAAAGATTTATCCAAGTCAGCTTGAAAGAGCATACAACGAACTCTTTCTAAGAAAGTCCTATTCATACATTCTACTACTCCATTTTGCTGTGGTGTATGACGCACATTGCGGTGTCTCACTACCAATAACAGTGTTACCTTGAAGTATATAGAGACCACACGATAATTGCCCTTTAATAACAACGAGAACACCCTTACTAAATTTTAAAACTCTACCTTCAGCTACATACTTGTAGGCTTGTGAATCAAGAGTACCCAAAGATATCAAGTTCTTTTTCAAATTTGGAACATGGCGAACATCTTTCAAAGTTCTAACAATACCATTGTGCATCTTAATTCAGACAGTACCAATACCAACAACCTTGCAGGACATATTGTTTTCTTAATTCAGACAGTACCAATACCAACAACCTTGCAGGACATATTGTTTCCAATCAAGACAACACCTTCATCAATAGACTGATAAGAAGCAAACTAGTCTCTACTGGGGCATATATGGTAAGTGCAACCCGAATCAATAATTCAAACATCTCCAAAAGAACCAATAGATACTGATAGAACATTTTCACCATCAGAACCATAACTATCTGCAACACCAGCAACATCATTAGTACCAGAAGATGTTGTGGCAGATTTTTCTTTACCTTTGAGTTTTGGACAATTTACTTTCCAATGCCTTTCCTGAAAGCAATAGTTGGATTTATTTTTTATTTTTCTAGATTTGGATCTAGACTTGCCTCTATTATTGCTTGTGCTTTTTTCTTGATTTTTATCTTTGACAAATAAACCACTACTATTATCATTATTACTTGTAGACACCTTTTTCTTTAACTTTCTAAAATTCAAAGCTGCTTTAACATCCTCCAAAGAAATCATGTCTCACCCATATAGCATGGTATCAACAATATGTTCAAATGAATGAGGTAAAGAACATAATAGAACTAAGGTCTGATCCTCATTATCAATCTTAACACCACCATATTTTTAGATCACGAATAATTTTAGTAAATTCATCAAGGTGATCCTGTAAATGTGTACCTTCTGACATTCTGAATGTATACAAACGTTGCTTCAAATATAATCGACTTGTCAAAGACTTGGTCATATACAAATTCTCCAATTTAAGCCATAACCCAATAGGAGATTCCTCATCACCAACCTCGCGTAATATCTCATCAGACAAAGATAACTGAATAAAACTAAGAGAATTTTCCATCAATGCATCTTTTTCTTCATTAGTTAATTTTTCTAACAATTTATCCTTACCTTCAAGTGTCTTAACGAGCCATTCTTTAATTAATACGGTCAGCATCTTCATACGCCAAAGACTAAAATAGTTTCTACCATTGAATTTCTCAATTTCATATTTTGGCGACATGATAGAAAAACTAATATTAAATAAACAGAAGCACAACCCAAAAAATATAAAACCAATCAGATAACCATAAACTCAAAATAAATCCAAAAGAGCAAGCTTGATCAGTTCCAATAAATAGCAGAATAACCCAATGCTCTGATACCAATTTGTTATAAATTAGCACTTGTAGAAGCGAAGATCAGGTCCAATTTTGGTTGCATAAATATATAATAATGTGTGACAACAAAATAATAAGCAGTAAGAGAATAGATGACACACAATGATTTAAGTGGTTAAACTTTTTAATGTGAAAAGTCTAATCCATTGACGACGACACATCGAAAAAAATCCACTAATAATCAAATGAAGATATAAACACCAATATTTGAAGAGCTTCACAAAATATACCAAAACCTAAATACATATAAAAAATAAGTCACTGTAATTTACTGATAATATATAGTAAGATAAATTAACAAATTTACTATTAAATCAAATATTATAATAACAGTAGAGAAATATTCGCTTCTTAACTTTGTTTCCGGATGAAAAACAGAGATGCAGAATTTAGACAATGAAATTAGAAGGCATCGACTGGAAATTTCAAAACAAAATGGGAGTTGGATTTCAACAACAGTTTCTGCTCACTATTTGACAACACTCCTTTCTTTCGACTGCTGCGTTCTTTTATGCAGCTGCTTCATTTCTCTTCAGCAATATATATATATATATAAGAAAGTGTAAGGGTTTATTTGAGATGTGTGCTTTGGGCCAAACAAATAACATAGGCCATTGTTAAAACCCCATGGAGCTTTTCTAAGAATAAATTCAAGATCCAAAGATTTCTCAAAATCGAAGATGAACGTGCTCTGATCAACAATCTTCAAGTCTAGCTCCTCATTCTTAGTCCAATTCTTACGATGCACACGTAGCATGCATCAACATTCATAGGCTTTTGAGATACAAGGCGAGCTGCAATTGCAAGATCAGAGAGGTGCTATTTAGACTCAATCAAATCCACTACGTCAATCATGAGGTCAATTTGATCCATTTGAGATCGTAGTTCTTCCATATGAGATTATGAACAAGATTAGGGCACAAAACGAAGAGAAAACAGATAAACAAAATCAAAGTAAGAACCAAGGAGAAAACAAGAGGAATTAGAGAGGAGATCGAAGAAAGTAAACAAGAAATTAGAGACGATGAGGAAACGGAGCCAACACTTGGTGGGAAAGGGAGATCCAAAGATACCGAGGCTCTCGGAGAAATGTTTTCAAAAATATTTTTACTTTTTGAAGTAACAACAAAATTGACTATAGAATTTCGATTCTCAATCTTAGCAGTCGAAGAATCTGTTTAGTTTTGGATGCATGACAGTTCTTTTTCAGGTCCATTTCGTGTGTGATTACTTTCTTTCTTGTTTCTTAAAGGAGGAATAACCATTTAGTTATTCCCACCATAAAATGACCCTTACATCTTTTGTCAGTAAAATGTAACAGATTTCAAGCAGGAGAACAAGTACATGCACGTGAATTGGGAGAGAGAGAGAGTAGAAGAAAGTTCCAACAGTATATTGTTGTTGAATATTAAAATGAGTATAATACAATATCAATACAGGAAACCATGCTATTTATACATCTCATATGTAACTAAGTATTACTTAATCACTAAATAAAGATAACTGCATATATTCAGCGCCTTAACAAACTTCCTTAACTAAAAAGATACAGCTCAACATGATCCCTGTGATCTTAAAGCAGAAGCATGTGATTGGCTGCATAGGATAGATTGATCTTGAACAGCCTTACACAAAGTGGATTGATCTGTGGCAGCATTACATTCACTTGTATCTCCAATAGAATGACTATTGATAGAAGTCCAAATAATTATATAATTTATTTATTCATATTATATATAATTTACTATGTACGTTTTATTTTTATAAATAAAGGAAAAATATGACTTGAATAAACGCAAAATTCGATCCTTTCTTAATATTTTTAGAATCAGATTTGAATTTTATCTAATTTGAAAAACATTAATGGATCTACAAATCTCGGCCTAAGATAGACCGAAACTCAATTTTTTGAGATTTTTGGGCTAACTCAATGACGTCAATATACCAATATTTTCTACATGTTCATTCCCATGATAAACAAAATGAATAAAGAGTAATGACATATTGTTGAGAGTCTCACATCGTTCAGGTAAGCCAGTCGAGTGTTGGTTATAAGGTCCTGACAATCTTTTTTTTTAGAGAGTTAGATCATGACTTTCTACATAGTATCAAAGCGGGTTATTGGGGGTCACGATGTGCCCAATCGGTCAACCCCACGGTCAATCGGAAAGTAGGGGGTACCTTGCCGATGTGAGAGTCCTACATCACCCATGTAAGTCAACCGAGTGTTGGTTATAAGGTCCTGACAACTCTTCCTCTTTGAGAGCTCTTTTAGAGGGAGTTAGGCCATGACTTTCTACATGGTATCAAAACGGATCCCTAGGGGTCACGATGTGCCCAACCGGTCAACTCCGGTCAACCTCACGGTCAACTCCGATCAACCTCACGGTCAATCGGAAAGTAGGGGTTACCCTTGTCGATTTGAGGGGGGGAGGGGGGGGGGAGTGTTGGGAGTCCCACATCGCCCAGGTAAGCCAACCAAGTGTTAGTTATAAGATCCTGGTAACCCTTCCTCTTTGAGAGATTTTTTTAGAGAGAGTTAGGCTATGACTTTCTACATGGTATCAAAACGGGTCCTTGGGGGTCACGATGTGTCTAGTCAGTCAACCTCATGGTCAATTGGAAAGTAGGGGGTACCCTTGCCAATGTGAGGGGGGTGTTGGGAGTCCTACATCACATATGTAAGCCAGCCGAGTGCCGGCTATAAGGTCATGACAACCCTTCCTCTTTGAGAGCTCTTTTGGTGAGAGTTAGGTCATGAGTAGTGTTAGGATTCCCATATCGCCCAGGTAAGTCAACCGAGTGGTGGTTATAAGGTCCTGACAACTCTTTCTCTTTCAGAGCTTTTTTAGAGGAAATTAGGTCATGACTTTCTACATGGTATCAAAGCAGATCCCTGGGGGTCACAATGTGCCAAACTGGTCAACCTTGATCAACCTCACGATCAATCGGAAAGTAAGGGGCACCTTTGACGATGTGAGGAGAGTGTTGGGAGTCCTATATTGCCCAAGTAAGCTAGTCGAGTGTTGGTTATAAGATCCTGTCAACCCTTACTCTTTAAGAGCTCTTTTAGAGGGAGTTAGACCATGACTTTGTACATATATCAACTTAATCAATAAATAATTTTGTCTTTATAATAAATGTTAAGTAAGAAAAATTGATGAAATTGAACAAAAATACATGATAAACATAAAGTTAAACAATTATTTTAATATTACGTGGTAAAATAATTAGTAAAAATATGTACATTATTTCATGAAAAGTTTATATCTTTTAGAGTATATAATTATAATGAAATTAGTCACTTTGCTGAATGGGCCCTTTCTCTACTTAACTTAGAACAATAATACCCACAATTTTATCGACACACTCGCACCACGAGCGCACACATTCTTTAGCTTAGTGTCACGACCTTATTTTTCAAGTAGAGATCGTGCGGCACTTAGCACCGTCCGTTGCACTAAGCCTACCTTTGAAACCGAATGAAACTCCAAAGAGAATAGAGAGAGAGTTTGCAAAGAATGCTTTGTATTGCTCTAGAGAGAGATTATCTTACAATTTCCCAAGAATGAATACAAATGAAGACCAACGGGTCTATTTATAGTGTGGCTCTAAGCTTAAGGCTATCCACCACTTTCTAGATTCTTTCTAGTCTAGAATGTACAAGAGAATTCTAGAATTATGTACAATATGCCACAAGAGTCTAGGACCTTCTAGCCGACTCTAGAGTCTTCTAGGTTTGTCTAGTTCCTTCATGCACCTTCCGGGATGTTCCATAAGCTTCCAGCAGCTTCTACATCCTTCCCGAACCATCCGGCACGTTCTAGAACATTCCAACCCATTCTAGCACTCTCCAGCGTGCTCTAGAACATTCTAGGGTCTTCTAGCTTGAGTTGAGTCCATCCAACTTTAGCTCTTTCTAGACATCTCTAGGCAACTCTAGAACTTTCCATGTAGAATAGTCTAGATCCTTTAGACAACCATCATTTGTTTGGATTTTTAGGGACAATTTGAACGGGACGTGACATTAGGCACCGTTACTAAATCACTATATATATATAATGCTTAATGTAAGTTCTTTTTGGTGTCAATAGTTTAGTGGTTCAATTTAATTAGTCAATTGGCCCTTTAGAAAAGATAGTTCCATCATCTTTGTATATATAATAAAATAATATTTTATTTATATCCAACAAAATTATATATGTAAATTTTAATTCAATGTTTATACATGATTGATTTAATTAAATAATTATAACATATTAAAAGAAAATTAAATTTAAAATAATTATAACATATTAAAAGAAAATTAAATTTAAAATAATTAATAATTTCTAAAATCAAGAGTATATAAAAAATAAGATACTTAAAATTTATAATAATAAAGATAATAACTTAATAACATTAAATAATATCTAATTAAATAGTATTTAATATAAAATAATGTGTAAATTTTTTTAACATTAAAAATATAAAAACTGTTAACTTAAAATATATTATTTTATGATTATAAATTATAAATTATTATATTTATTATTTTCCAACAGATTATCGAAGATATCATTAAATTTCAATATATATTTCACTTAAAATATTGAACTAAACAAAATTCGACAAAATACCTTACGTTTTAATTGTCGCATAAATTTTGAAGGCTTTGACCAATAGTAGTGAACCCCCCCAACTCCAGCATTACTAACGACGTGTCGTTTCATTTCGTAACTTGTAATGGGTACTCCCAATCCGTGTCCGCTTGTGTTGTGAGGTCTGGCCGACGAACGTAAGCTTGCTGTTTCTCTTCAATGGCGAGTTCCTTATCATCTCTTTCGTTTCAGGGAAGATGCTGCCTCAGTCTCAGATTTCGATTTCTTTCTTGTAATTTGGAGGATCTTGCTTCTCGGTTCCACCATCACCGTTCGCCGAAGCTTCCTCAAAAGAGTTTCGCTCTCAATCTCTCCAGAAAATTCTCGCACTCTCGGTCTCCTCTTCCCAGTATACCTGAGAATCCAACTCTTCAACACTTTATTGCTCAAGCTACTCTAGCTCCTTCGGAAGCTCAGTCCGAGTAAGTTCCCATCCTCGTTGATACTCTCTTGCAATAAGTTATTGGTTAATGAACATATGAAATTTGTATTTATGTGCAAAATTTTACTACTTTATGATGTTGTTAGGATAAAGATTTATGTCTTTTTAGAAAATCATGGGTCTTCATTGTGTAACAATGTTGGGGATCTTTGGCTTGGAAATTTTTGTATATTTAATTAGCAATGCTTTTTAATAGAGAATTACAATACACATTTTTCTTCTTCTTTTGCATTCTTTTTGTTTCATGAAGATCATTGGAGACAATGAATATAATGTGTCTTGTTCTTCTTTTAGGTATGTTTGGTTAGCAAGAAAAGAAAGGAATGGAGTGATTTTTTTTTATTCCATTGTTTTGTTTAATATTTAGGTTATATTTGGATCGCATGATGAAATAGTAAGTAGAATGTTAATGATAATGGAATTGAATGTAAAGGAAAAAGTATTACCATGGTAGTATTTGGTTTAACCATTAAAATCAAAGAAATAACCTTATTTACAATTAGAACGGAAAGAAAAACACTGTATATTATCTTAATATCCCTATGTTCAATAAAGTTTAAATAATATCATTTAATTGTTATTTTCTTTATCAGACAGAGTATATTAATAAAAATTATAATTTTTTTAAATAATTATTACTTAAAAATATTATTTAATTTTTAAAAGATTTAAAAAAGAAAAAAATTTCTGATAATTTTTTATTCTATATTATTTGCAAAATAACACTCAAAGTATTAATTTATAATAGTGAAATCCTATCGTTGATTCACCGTATAACAAGCTTTTTTTTCGTGGCTAATCATTTACTTAATAAAGTAAGTTGAAGATACAAACCATAAAAACATTGTTCCTTCTTCCGTCAACATACTTCCCATTTAGAAGAAAGCTACAAAAAATTTAGAAAGATCAATCAAAGTGAACATTTAACGGTAAATAAATATAAAATTATTTTAAAAAGACGAAAAAAATGTCATACTCCACTTACTGCGGACTTAATAAGACATGTAGATGTCTTAAAGAAAAAGAACCAACGTTGTGGCTACTCATATAGTAATGCTAGCAAGAGTTAAATACTTTAGCATTCAAGAAGCTTACAATATTATATCAAGTTTAAAACCAAAATACAAGGAAAATGTATAAACTCTAATACCAAAATATTAATATTAGTCCAAGTAAAATAAAAGTTTTAAATAAATTTGATACCAAAATAAGGCTAATATAAGAAATGCAATCCCATATGCATATACAAATTGCACTTTGTCATAATTATTTATAACGCACCTTCACGCCTAAGGAGACTTCTAATCTAACCATCTTTGTTATCATCAGGTATATTGAAAAATATATTCACTCTTGCAGGTTTGTCAACAAATAGAATTATAGTAACATCAAGCTCTTCGTTGTTAAGTAATGTGGTTTTTTGTAATTCGTCGTACAATTTTATTTGCTTTTCTTGTTCTCCTTCTTTTGTGATTGATCGACTTAAAAGTCTGCCAACGTTCTTCATCTCATCAACAAGTATCGACGTTTTCCTCTCAATAGAGATTCCATAGTCATTAGTTCTAGTAATTCTCGTTTTTTTTGGAAGAAACATTTGAGTTTCCATAATTGGTAGCATCTATAAACGGAAGTAATGCTTCAATTTCATCTATAGTCTTTTGATCCCATTCTTTATCAAGTTTTATGATAACATTATCTAAAATCTCTGCATTTTTTTCAGTTGTTCTATCTTTACCAAATACAATAGCTCAATCCTCATAATGAGACCTATGTCTAAAATAAAAAATTTCTTTATAATTTTAACAAAAATTAGAATATATTAAATTCAAAAGATTAAAAATCAAAGGGAATTAATATCTAAACATAAACAATGTAATCCATTTACATTAAAGTATAGAATAAGTCATATCCAAAAAAGATAGGGATAATAAAATCCAGTCTATCACAGATAAATAAAACTCAAAAAAGATAGGAATAAAGAGATAATAGATGGCATAATATTAAATAATAATGGTACAAAATAAAAATGCATAAGATTTTTTACCTCTACATATGCGTCCCAAATAGGTGTCTCATCAGCTATGGGTTTATTCAAAGGATCCCACACAAATCCACTACTATTTTGACCAATTAGCATGTCATGTACAATAATAAATTGGGTCTTGAGTGTTTTCAATCGAGACTCAATATGAGGTTTAACCTTCACAGTATATTATGGTAGTCTTTTAAGTAGTAATTTCTCAATAACATTTAAATAATTAGGTTTGAAACCACCATTAGCTTTATATGAATCCTCATCGTGCAGTTCTATAAGACACTCAATTAATTTTTCATCTAATGTTGTTGTCGAAAATCTTTTGTTTTGTTCGGGGTTTCAAATTTTTGAGGTTTCACTTTGTGAGGATGATATCCTAAAATTAAAAAGTGAGAACAAAACAAGTACACTAATTAATAACAAAAAATAGGGATAAAAGTTATATTTAAATTTACGAGCCAAACAACCAATAAGGAAAAGTTTAAGAATAAGACTAATAGCTTCATAATTTACAAGATTACATACAATTCTAGTCATATAATCTTTTTAACACAACCACAAATGAAAAAATATATAAGAAAACATGATTTCTATTCACCTAAAGCAATCACTACCATCTACCACACAATTAAATACTATTTGTTATCATCTCCATCTCCTTGGCCTCCATTCATTGTACATGTTTGATGCTGTATTGCCTCTAAGAAAACTCCATTCATGTATAGAGTCTACCATAGTTATTGTATCTTCATCATCCTCTTCAATATTTTCTATATTTTTTTCAAATGGATGATGTGACATCTCCCTTATATAATTGTTTAGCAAGCAAGAAATAATAATTATTCAATTTTGAGTCTTGATGGGATAGAATACTAAACTTCTAAGAATTTTCCATCAATTCTTGAACACACCAAAACATCTTTCAATCACATTTCTAACGTATGATTGCTTTATGTTAAAAAGTTGACGTGGGTTGTGAGGTTGTTGGCCATCTCTCTATTCATTCAAATAATAACGTTGACTGCGATATGGAATAAGAAATATGTTGAAATTTGCATATCTAGCATCTTTAAAATAATAGTACCCTATATTTGATATTTTATACTTAATTTCATATTCTAAGACTTAAAAATAAAAAAATAAAAATTAATCAATTCACAAATTCCTTACCATATAGGACTTTAAATCTATCCCTTTTACATATAGTAGAGTCTTACGTGAGTAATTTGTGAATTGATCAATTTTTTTTTAATTTAGTCTTGGAATATGAAATTAAGTATAAAATTTCCTTAAAATATAGGATACTATTATCTTGTGGATGCTGGATATGTAAATTCTAACGGATTTCTTGTTTCTTAACGTGATCAATGTTATCATTTGAGTAAATGGAGAGATTATCTACAACCTCGCAACCCGCATGGATTTTTAGCATGAAGCATTCACATGTTAGGAATGTGATTGAGAGATGTTTTGGTGTGTTAAAAAATCGATAGACAATTCTTTGAAGTCGAGCATTCTATCTCATTAAGACTCAAAACTAAATAATTATTGCTTGTTGCTTGTTACACAATTATATGAGAAAAGGAGATATCATATGATCTATTTAAGAAAAATATTGAAGAGGATGATGAAGATACAATAGCTATTGTAGACTGTACACATGAATAGAGTTTGTTTAGAGATAATACGACATCAAACATATACAATGAATGGAGGTAAAGGAGACGATGATGATGAAAAAAGTAGATGTTAGTAATTGCTTTAGGTTGATAGAAGTC
Organism: Hippophae tibetana; assembly: GCA_037013495.1. Lineage (NCBI taxonomy): Eukaryota > Viridiplantae > Streptophyta > Magnoliopsida > Rosales > Elaeagnaceae > Hippophae > Hippophae tibetana. Next base: position 77,346,424 of record CM072812.1, on the reverse strand, counting down.
ATGTTTTCTTATATTTTTTTTATTTGCGGTTGTAATAAAAAGATTATTTGATTAAAATTGTGTGTTATCTTGTAAAATATGAAGCTATTGGTCTTATTCTTAAATTTTCTTATTGGTTGTTAGGCTCATAAACTTAAATATAATTTTTATTCTTGTTTTTGTTAATAAATAATGTGCTTGTTTTGTTTTCATTTTTGAATTTTAAGATGTCATCCTTATAAAGTAGAACCTTAAAAAGTCGAGGCCTTGAAAAAAAACAAAAGATTTTGGACAACAACATCAGTTTAGTGTCTTATAGAATTGCACAATGAGGGTTTATATAGAGTTGATGATGGTTTCAAACCTAATTATTAAATGCTATTGAGAAAACTACCATAATGTACTATGAAGACTAAATCCCATATTTAGCCTTAATTGAAAACACTCAAGACCTAATTTACTACTGTACATGACTTGCTAATTGGTCAAAATAGTAGTGGATTAGGATGAGATCTTGTGAATAAACTCGTAGTTGTTGAAACACCTGTTTGGGACGCATATGTAGAGGTAAAAAATCTCACACGTATTTGTTGTGCCATTATTATGCCATCTATTGTCTTTTGATTCTTATCTTTTTCGAGTTTTACTTATCTATGGTAGATTGGAGTTACATATTTTATTTTTGAATATAGCTTATTCTATACTTTAATTTAGATTGATTACATTATTCATGTTCAGATATTGATCCCCTTTTATTTTTAATCTTTTGAATTTAACATATTTTAATTTTGTTACAATCACAAAGAAGCTGCTTATTTTAGATATAAGTTATTCCCCCGTTATGAAAACTTGGTTTTTGTATTTGGTAAAGATAGAGTTATAGGAAAAAATGCAGAAGCTTCGAATGATGTTGTCGTAGAACTTGATAAGGAATGAGATTAAGAGACAATATATGAAGCTGACTTATTACTTTCGTTCATAAATGCTACCAATTATGGAAACTTAATGTTTCCTCTAAAAAAAGGAAGACAATTAATGGAGCTAATGACTGTGGAAACTCTATTGAGAAGGCAGTGCCGATACTTGTTGATGAGATGAAGAGCGTTGGTAGGCTTTTAAGTTGATTAATCACAAAAGAAGGAGAACAAGAAAAGCAAATTAAGTTGTATGACGAATTACAGGGAACCACATCACTTAACAATGAAGAACTTGACGTTGCTACAATTCTATTTGTTGATAAACCTGCAAGAATGAATGTATTTTTTGATATACCTGATGATAACAGATATGGTTAGATTAGAAGTCTCTTTAGGCGTGAAGGTGCATTATAAATAGTTATGAGAAAGTGCAATTAGTATATGAATATGAGATTGCATTTCTTATATAAGTCTTGTTTTGTTATCAAACTTATTTAAAGCTTTCATATTATTTGGACTAATATTAATATTTTGGTATTAAAGTTGTACACACTTTCTTTGTATTTTGGTTGTAAACTTGATATGATATTGTAAGCATTTTCTAGAACTTGATTTATTTTAGAAGCTTCTTTAATGCCGAAGTATGTAACTCTTGTTAGCACTATTATATGGTAGTCACAACATTGGTTCTTTTCTTTTGAGACATTTGGATGTCTTATAAGTCAGCACCAAGTGGAGTGTTGTGACACTATTTTTTGCCTTTCTAAAATAATTTTAGTTTTATTTATCGTTAATTGTTTATTTTGATTGATCTTTTTAAAAGTTCGTAGTTTTCTTCTAAATAAGAAGTATGTTGACAGAAGGATCAATGTTTTTATGGTTTGTATCTCCAACTTACTTTCTTCTGCAAATGAGTAACTTAAAAGAAAAATCAAAAATTGCTTTCAAATCTATATGATTTTTTCCTTTTTTTATTTTGATTATGTGATACACGGTGGATAACAATAGAATTTCATTATCATATATTAATACTTAAGTGTTATTTTGCAAATAATATAGAAGAAATTTTTTATCAAAAATATTTTTTCTTGTTTTTAATTTTTTTAATATTAAATAATATTTTTAAGTAATAATTACTTAGAAAAATAATGATTTTAATAATATATTATGTCTGACGAAAAAAATAATAATTAAATGATATTATTTAAACTTTATTAAACATAGGGATATTAAGGTAATATATAACGTTTTTCTTTTTATTCCATTAAAATCATAAACCAAACACTGCAATACTAATTCCTTCTTTGATTCTATAGTAATACTGTTTTCTTTATATTCAATTACCATTCCTATTATTTATCCATTTTGTAAACCAAACGTGTTCTTAAGGTATTAACCCGGATTTTTAGAGTACTAAGAGTAGCCTTAGATTTTTTTTAGAATTTTTTTTTCTTTTTCTTTCTTGGCTTCTACTTTCTATTATTTAAAGAGTAATCTCTCTTACACACAAGTTAGAGGAATGTTAGTTGCACTCAAGTTTGCAATCAAATTTGTACTCACACCACAATACATGCCATATTGCGCTAATTCATAAATATTCAAATTTTCTGAATATAATATCACGTGGCTTCCATAGAGTCCTATGAGTGCAAATCTGACTCTAATTTTGGGTGCTACTAGCATTACTCATACTAGTTATCGTAACAGGCTTCTGTTATACAAGTCGTTTAATATCTTTTTGACAATTTTACCTCATACCATTTTCCCTTTTTAATGATATATGTGTAGCCATGTTCCATCTTCTGAAGTTTCTTCGAGAGGTCGCATTTATCACGAGACTTATGGATGTCAGATGAATATTAATGACATGGAGATTGTTCTATCCGTCATGAAGAATGCTGGATATACTGAAAGTGTGGATATTCCTGAGAGTGCAGAGGTTATTTTTATAAATACTTGTGCTATCAGGGACAATGCAGAGCAGAAGGTTTGGCAGCGACTTAATTACTTTTGGTTTCTTAAGCGGCAATGGAAGAGTAATGTTGCTATTGGGAGGGCAACGTCCATATGCCCACCTAAAGTTGTTGTTTTAGGATGTATGGCGGAGAGGTTGAAGGACAAAATACTAGATGCTGATAAAATGGTTGATGTAGTGTGCGGACCTGATGCCTACAGGGACTTACCACGATTGCTAGAAGAGGTTGATTATGGTCAGAAAGGAATCAATACTCTTCTTTCGCTTGATGAGACTTATGCTGATATTAGTCCAGTTAGAATCTCCAAGAATTCAATTTCTGCATTTGTATCTGTGATGAGAGGTTGCAATAATATGTGCTCATTTTGCATAGTTCCTTTTACCAGAGGCAGAGAGCGATCACGTCCTGTGGAATCAATAGTGAAGGAGGTGGCAGAGCTTTGGAAAGAAGGTGTGAAAGAGGTAACGCTTCTTGGGCAAAATGTAAATAGTTATAATGACACTTCTATGGACGAAGAAGTTGACTTGGGAACTGATTGGAGACTGAGCGAAGGCTTTTCCAGCACGTACAAGGTTAAAAAAATGGGTTTACGTTTTGCCGATCTCCTAGATCGACTATCCATTGAATTTCCAGAGATGAGATTTAGATACACATCTCCACACCCTAAAGATTTTCCCGATGAATTACTGTATTTAATGCGAGACAGGCATAATATTTGCAATTATATCCACTTACCTGCACAAAGCGGGAGCAGCAGAGTACTTGAAAGAATGCGCCGGGGATATACCCGTGAAGCATATTTGGATCTTGTGCAAAAGATACGGGGAGTTGTTCCAGATGTGGGGATAAGTAGTGATTTTATTTGTGGTAAGATGGCTTGTTTTCCTTGATATCCTCCAATATAACCATATAAGCACATGTTTACCACTTTTAAGTTAGCCATATGTGAAGTCAATCTTAGTGTTTGGTGTTTGTCTGATGATTATTTGTTCCATTTTTTATAGGTTTTTGTGGAGAAACAGAAGAGGAACATGGAGAAACACTAAGCCTAGTAAAATCTGTTGGTTACGATATGGCTTACATGTTTGCATATAGTATGAGAGAGAGAACACATGCTCATAGAAACTACACTGATGACGTTCCTGAGGAAGTCAAGCAGAGGAGACTAACTGAGCTTATTGAGGTTTTCCGTGAGAGTACAGGTCAGAATTATGACTCACAAGTAGGAACACTTCAACTTGTGTTAGTTGAGGGTCCTAATAAGAGAGCTCCGGAGACACAACTTATTGGCAAGAGTGACAGAGGTCATAGAGTATCATTTGTTAGTGTGCCTATCCCAGCTCGAGATTCCAGCTCTAATGGTACGAGGAATCCTGTAGTTGGTGATTTTGTGGAAGTTCGCATATTGAAATCTACAAGAGCATCTCTCTCTGGTGAGGCTGTTGCTATAACTAAATTAACCTCATTTTACAACGTGTGTGAAGAAAAAGCTGTCGCATGTTAACGGAAATTGAAAACTAAGTCACCCTCTTAGTTTTTGCAAAGCTGCAATCTCATCGGCAATAGCAGAGAAGGTTCATTGCGAAAATTTGAATCTTCATTTGATTGGAGTTCAATTATGCATGTTGGTTCAGAGCTCGTCTGTGCATTTAGAGATTTACAATTTTCTTGTATTTGATTGAACTTCAACTTTGGTTTCTATGAAATACAAATTTAGCAGATAATATCAAATTAAAGTTATTGCATAGGTTGGTACTTGGAGGATTTGGGACGACAAAAATAATATGAAGTTGACCATATGCTGTGTTGATTTTCTTCTATCTTGTTATCTATCATTCTTTTTTCCTTCTAGCCTCTTTGCACTTAAGAGTAATGGTTACCAACACCACTTGCTTAGAATTTTCTCAATTTTTTTAACTGTGTAACTTACACATTCACTTTTAGCACAAACATTAATTTTTCTTTACCAGAGTATTATGACACTTTAAAAAACTTTTGTATTATGCCCACTTTATAACTTTTGTATTATGTCCACTTTATAAGGAAAAACTAATGTTTGTGTTGAAAAGTGTGCATATGGCCAATTTTCTCATTTGTTTTAAAGTAATTATGCCAAATGGCATGTATTGAGTATATATTTGCAATAATTTGTGTAATTTGGTGTGCAGTTAGCACTCTTCATTCTTAATGCTAACGAAACTTGATCTCGTTTTATTACTCTTGAGGGTTACTTTTATTATTATTATTATTATTATAGTAAATTCAAAATATGGGACAAGAATACAAAGAATCAAAGTCAAAATTTTCAAATTCACAGGTTTCAATCGGAAAGTGAAGACCTTACAATAATTGTGTCATGAGATAATACTTTTGAACTTTCTTTTAATTGATTGGGTAGTCCTTGAGTCAATCAAATTGCTAAGTCATTTAATAAAGTACGAAATAAGTTAGATTTTTTAAGAAAGCATTTGCACATATTTTATATATCATTAGTCAGATTATTACATTATTAATACTATAATATCAATGAATTTATAATGTTACTTGAGGCTATCAATTAACGTCATTACTTTTTCATTTAGTAGTAAAAGCTGATGCCTTGGCACGATTCTCTACTCTACTTCCTAGTTTCCAAGTTTCTAATGATGCAGACTTTGAGCCTCCACAGTTGAGCAACTTGGTAGCCTATGAACCTATCTGAAATGCTGTGGTTAAAGAAAGTCGGTGAAATATCATTGTTGGGTCCTTTAAACGATGAAGACAGGACAAGGTTTGGTCTCCGTCACAAGAATGAGACTTTTTTTTTTTTTTTTGTGAAGAAACAAGATACTGTCCCAATTTTGGCGCCCTCTCCTAGGCCCCAAGGGGCTTTTGTCTTCGGTTGGAGATTTACATCAAGTTGATTACTTTAATGCACTATTGTCGATGTTTTTTCTATTTTTCTTTCTAAATAAACTTTAACACTCTTATTCAAATTTACGGTACTCTATCTTTACAAAGTTACATAAATTAGAATTTTCTTTTATAGTGATTTTCCTTGTATTTTGAAAAGCCATCCAACTTAAATTTTTTTAATTGATTTGATTTAAGAAGTTGTAATAGGAATTTGATCCAAAAATCTTGCTTCTTTAATACCATACATAAATATTATGTACAAATTCTCCACAAAAACTCAAGATTTAATAATTCATTTATATTTTTTTAAGATTGATTACCGATTGTCTTAAAGCGTTGAAAACAACTGCACTCAATTTATACTGATTCTTTACTAAAAATATTACTTAGATTGTAGGAGGACAAAGTAAATTTTCCTTTAATTTTGAGAGATATATTAGAGATATTATTTTTATTGTTATAAATATTAATAATGTTATTTTTATGATTATATCTCATTTTTCTTAAACTTTTCAACAACATTGGATAAAGATTATTTTTTTTTACGTGAATGAATACAATTGAAAAAATTGAAGAAAAATTTAATAAAAACATAAAAATAATTATTTATTTTTGTGTATTATTTTTTAATAATAATATGATTAAAATATAATAAAAAATAAATAGAATACTTAAGAATCACTTTTATAAAATTCATGACTTCGTACTTCTCTTTTTTTTATAAATAGGAAAAACATGTGTAGTTCTAATAGGTCATTTTTTCTTTTTGATCTTTTTTGTTCACTACCTTCTACGTTTAAACACATAACTAATTTACATTTAAAGATGAATACATGCTAATAAATGAAATTCATTTAAATACATCTTTAAGAGCAATATCGATTATGGATGTTCATTTTGTTTTTCTTTCGAAAACCGCCTAACCAATCGATTACATGAGTAACCAAACATATACTTTATTTTTATATATTGGTTGGTCTAGTATAAATAGGCAAGAAAAATTGACCCATTCATGTCGGTTAAATATTTTATTTTATAAAATTGACAAATACAACCAACATACTTAGATTATAAATATATTTTAATTTTATTATATGTATACATATTAATTAATAGATTTCATATTTTGTTTTTCTTTATTGTTCTTAAATTCTAGTTTGTAAGCCAAACCATATCATTGCAGTTAATTTCAATGAATGATTTTTTTTTTCAAAATCATGTCCATACAAAGTAAACAATTTTGTTTTTCTTTTGGAAGTGAGGATATAAATATATTTTAGTAAATTTTGCCCAATAGGTATGCATGGAATTTCTTCCCATATTTTTTTTCAAAGTTCAATCATTTTAGCAATTTGAATTCTCATGCTTCACTTGAATGAGCATGATGCACATTTGAAAATCATTTTTAGAAAACTTTAATTTTTAACAAAGTCAAACAATTTAAGATAGTAGCATACTGAGAAGATATATTGTGCTAAGGTTTATTCTTATTTTCATTCTTAGTTCTAGGTTCTACTTTGTGAAGTATTTTTTTGATAAAAACTTATAGGTCTAAAATTTCCAAGTCAATCTCTCCTAAATGGATCTCGTAAGTCGGCTTGAATGTTGATTTTTATGAAGTCATAATTCTATTAAGGTTTTGGTTTTTCCAAAACCGCTAGGTTGTATTGTAAAATAGGTTAATTACCGACCAAGCAACTCGCTCCCACCCTACTTTTGTGACTTTTATGTTTTTGAAAGCATGTATATAATGAAAATATTTATAAATATTTTAAGGTATATGAGTGTTGGTAATATTAGCGAACAAAACTTTTAAATGTAAATTAGTTTCTCTGCACATTTTTATATCCGCCATTCAAGCTAAAGAAACTTTCACGTTTTAGATCAATACATCTCAGGTATGTACTTATTGTTATGCATGTTAGAATACATGTTATACACTTAGGAACATTTGGTATATACATTGGTCGATCGATTAATTGAATGGGTTAGATCGATTGAGGATTATCTTATACGATCTATGTCCTCTCGGGTTGATTTTCAAATTGGGATAGAGTGGTCGAGTTGGGTTTGATCGATCAAGGGATTGGATCAATTAAGAATCGATCGCATTTGACCTACCTAATATTAGATTTATTCTAAGAATTGATGAGTCGATTGAAAAAGGTTTCAATCAATCGACCTTATTGGTTCAATCAATCAAACTTAGACTAGATCAATCAAATGACTAGGGTTTCAACTTATAACACATTTGTTTACTTGAGCCAAACTGTTCTTTTACCATATTTCCCTATTGATTATTACTCTATGAATTATTTAATGGACATAATGGTAATTGGTCCTTTACCTAACATTAGGGTTTCATCATTCCTATATAAACAACCTAATGCTTCATATTTTAATAAACCACATTCATTATATTTTTTCTAATTGCTTTTGTACTCTCTTTCTCAAATTGTTTTGTAAAAATTGAATCATATTATGTATAGTATTCTTTCTTTAATTAATCTATCAAATATTGTGTGATTATGTTTGATTGATTAATAAGCTCATTTAATTTATAATATTATGATTACATGTTTATATATCTTCTTCTTGATTAGGTTCTTGAATGTTTGGATCAAATAATTTTATTTGTGATCATAATTATTTGATTTAATTATTTAAATTTAATGAAATTGTCTTTATTGAATTTGTGTTTTAACTTTTCTTCTAGGGTTTGCTAGATGATTTAATTTAACTAATTTATTCGTGAATCATCTAGCTAGGTTTTTTTGTTATTGAATATGCTTTAGGACATACTTTGAACTTGTGTTATTGTGCAAACTTTTTAGATGCTAGTTGAATGGGTTCAATTACTTATGTGACTCGAGTTACTGAAATGTTGGTCCAGATTCATACACCTATCTTGTGGAGACTGTGAAAGAAGTAGAGGCTTATAAGTAGATTATTTTGGGGACTTTATCTTAGAAGATAGTATAAGACCTAACTTTATAATTGAACATTGATTTTCATATTGGATAGTCTAGTAGACCGGTGATTTCTGCTTAGGTCATTATTGTGGCCTAGTTATTTCCACCTAAATTATTGTGTGTCAAGTTATTATTTATTTTTGCTTTATATTATCTACACACGATTGCATATCTTACCACTTATGATTTTTTCTATTAGTCATAATTCAAAAATTAGCTATTCACTCATTTTAGTTAATTAGATTCGTAACTTTAAAATTTCAATTAGTACCAGAATGGATCATTATATATACTTAATGTTTGTTTAGGATATTGTTATGGATCATTTGAGAGAGAGTTCGTTTACAACCCGTGATTCTTTCTTTGATGGGTGTAACTATTCAAATTGGAAAGCTTATATGATAGCCTTTCTATATTCTCTAGATGAGAATGTGTGAAATTCTGTTATTTATAGTTGGGAACCATTTACTGTTAGTAAAGATACTAAAGATAATATTGTCACACTTAAACCTAGGAACGAATGAACCATTGAAGATAAAACTGGTAGTAATTAGAACCAAAAAAGAATTAATGCTATATTTAGTACTGTTTATGTTGATGAGTTTCCTAGTATCTTTGATATTGTTATTATTAAGCATGCTTGAGATATTTTAGAGGCTTATCATGAAGGCATTACACAAGTTAAAAGAACCAAACTTTGCATGCAAAGCATTAGGGTTGAAAACCTTATGATGTAATAAACTAAAACCTTATTTGAATTTTATGCTAAATTATGTGATATTGCTCACACATTTTCAATTATTGGAGAGAAAATTGAGGAATTCAGGTTGGTTTAGAAGATTCTTTGCTCATTATCAAATGGTTTCCATGCAAAAGTCACTACCATTAATGAAAACAAGGATGCTGATACCATCAAAATAAAAGAACTCGTTGGCTTATTTCAAACCATTGAGATAAGCTTTTGAACTCCTACAAAAAATAAAGATATCGCTTTCAAAATTTCCATTATTGATAATGGTTACAATAACAATGATAAAGGCGATGAAGAGCTAGTACTCAAAGCCAAAAGATTTAAGAAAATATTCAACTAGAAGAACTCATAACCTAACTGGTAACTAAGCTATTCAAGGGATCAGAATCCAAGAGAACTTAGACCTATGAGTTCATAAGGTAAGAAATATAAACCTATTGGACCAAAATGTTTTAAATGCAATAGGATCGGTTATCTTACAGCTAAATGTACTAATAAAAAGAAAAGAATTGGAAGAGCTTTCAATGCTATTCTTAGTGATTTAGAAAGTGACAACGACAATTCAAATGAATTAGAAAATAATGACACCAACTATTTGGAATTTATTGCAACTAATCGTAGAAATTATAGTATGTCATTCAATCCATCAGTGAGATATCACACTAGAAGAGCTAAAATTCTAACCTTATATTAGGACTTATGAGCTAAGAGACAGTCTCAGATAGATAGTTTTTATGGGGCGTAAGCCTCCCAAAGGTAACAGAGGCATGCAAAGGTTTCCTCGGGCTAGACGGAGATTAGATCTTGAGTGAAAAGGTAGAAAAGAGCTTGACAATAAGACCCACCGGTTGAGTAGGGATGAAAGTCAGTCTTAGTGATTTGATGGTGTCGAGTGGAAGGGTTTCCGCTCAATGGATAAAAATTACTCGAGGGATAATAGGCTAATATTCCCCAAGATCTCATATCGATGGGAAGGTTTGGCACTTCAATGTCAATATTTTTCCACCTAGATATGTAGTATGTTCCAAGGGTTGGACTATTCGCCTATTAAAGTAGGACATGAGCTGGGTTTAAAACGTCATGAAATAGTTCATTCCATATCCGATGTGGGCATTAGATCATTAAGAGAACCTTTCCCTAGTACGAGAGGACTGAGAAGGATGCACCTTTGGTGTACCAGTTATCGTGCCTACCATAAATGTTGGGTAGCCAAGTGCGGAGCACATAATTGTTGAAAGTATCTAAGTAGTAAGCCCACCTTAAGATGTGTGCTATCCTATTCTAACTTTCCCAGAGCTTTTGGTAGCACAACCAAGACATCGATGGGTTTTTTCCCCTGTGGGGATGGAACGATAGAATTTTTGAGAATTGAAGAGAAGATCACAATGAAATGAGTCATTTATCATTACGATAGGTGTCACATGGAAGTGCAGTGATGTATGTAGTTGAGGCATCCTAACAGACTGGTAGACTTGAACCTTGTTTCTATATGACCCGATCAATTCGATCAAGTACTCGCCATCCATTTGCATTGTTTAACTTTTTGACAACATGAAAAAACCAAAAGCTCTACCCTCTTCCTCTATCTATCCAAGGGATGGAAGGGTAAAGGCCTTTAGTGTCCCCTTCAGTCAAGAATTGAGGCCTCACAATCACTAGCCAATGTGCTTTTCTCTCATGCCTTTCTTCATTCATTGTTCGATATTCTTGTATCCTAGGTGTAGAGGAATCATACCAATCCATCTAGAACTTGGTGGTTAAATTCTACTATGGTGACCAAAATGTAAAATAGGTCCTGCAAAAGAAATCGATGTCAGGATGAGAAAAAGCTTAACTCCTCTGAAAAGCATTGAAAAAGGCTATTAAATTAATTGAAGAATAAATTGTACGGTGTATCAATGTATAATTAAATTACACATGTTGAATGGATTAAAGAAGGTAGGGTTTCTTTACAAACCATTCAAACCAAAATTAATTACTATTCGCATACAATTTGAACTATCTATAGAGTATTAGACATCAAAATTTGGATATTGGAGATGAAAAATAATAGGGTTTTACTTGACTTATCTTTAGTTCTATCCATCCTTTAATATAAAAAAATGAATAATTAACAATTATATAAGGTTAAATAATAAAAACAATAAGTAAGATAAAATATATATATTTGAAAATCCTTTTTTTATTATGATTTTTTTATTCTAATTTTTTATAACAAAAGAAGCTCGGTTGGGCCTGGCCATGCCAAGGCATGGAAACAAAAGGGTTCCTTGGGACAAAGTGAATTTTTTTTCTCTATATCTACACATTTAATATAGAATCTATATTAATATAAAAAGATATAGAATAGTATATATAAATAATATAGAAATTGGATAGAAAAATGGAGTTTCTATATATTATAGAAGTAGATAGAAATCTAAAATTAAGATAACGAATGAGGAAGTTTCAAGCCTTATTTTTTATAATGTTACAAAGTAATTATACTTTTTAAAGTGGTTGAGAGATGACTAAGTGGACTAAAGCATCAGATTACTAATCCGTAGTACGAGTCTTTCGTACCAAGGGTTTGAATCCCTTTCTTTTCCTTTTCGTCAAAACCTTTATATTTCTTTCTTCTTTCGAATTTAGTGTGAGGTTTTTTCTTTCTTTTTCAGTTTTTTGAAGATGTGACAAAGAAAAACCTTATTTATTTTCTTTTTTATTATTCATGTCGAGGATTATGCCCTACCAAAGATGAAGAGATAAACAAAGAATATCAATACTGTATACACAAATAGTTTGAGAATAAGTTTACAAAATTTTCATATTTTTGGGAAAAAAGAGAATATATTATATTTTTTATATATATTGTTTGCCTCATTATTTTGTATATCTTTTTTTGCATTTTGACACCAAAAAATAAATAAAATGAAATAAGGAAATAATTGTTTTTATATATATTTCTATGTATTGATTTAGATAGATATAGATTTATTCTCTTTATATATATTTCTATTGAATCCAATAAAATATATTGAATTCTAGTGAATATTAATATATTTTTTTGTTTTTTAATTATATTTTTCAAATTAATTAATATTGATATATTAACATTGACTAATATATATATATATATCTAAATTTTTTCTAAGATTCTATCAAAAAACATCCATTCCTATTTTATAGAAAAGGAAAGTTGTATACATTATTATTCATTAACCCAACCATTGGCTATTCATGATTTCATAATTGAATCAATTACATATAGGTTCCAAAAGAAAGGAATGTTATGGTAAAACTTCATTTAAAATGATGTGGCAAAATGCAACGTGCGAATTGAAGGACACGATCCATTGTGGATTTTTACATCCACCATTTTATATTACTATTAAAGGGGAATTATATAGGGTATATTTTTTAGATATAAATTGAAAGGGTGTATTTTTGAGATATAAATTAAAAGGGTATATTTTTCAGATATAAATTGAAAGGGTCCAATTCAAGTAGGTAACTATCTCAGTTTCATATATAAATTAACATAGAATCTTTGAAAAATAATTTTCTTCATAAAAAGAAAAATACTTACTATCTTTTAGATCTAATGTTATACCTTTCGGGGGCCTATACAAGAGTTTCATATATAAATTAACATAGAATCTTTGAAAAATAATTTTCTTCATAAAAAGAAAAATACTTACTATCTTTTAGATCTAACGTAGATAACATGCTAGAGGGTATTAATATCAATAATTATCTATTCCCAGATGATATTCTAGATATAGAAAAAAAAATTAAAATAAAATATACTTTGATTGAATAACTCTCATTTTTGTCTTACAAAAAAGGTCAATATTGAAACCTGGATCAATATTGATCCTCACATGAATAGTCAAAAATATATTAAGACTAATAAAAGTAAAATTTGGATTAACAATTCTAAAATAATTGATAAAATCAATAATAAAAATATTTTTTATCTTACAATTCATCAAAATCCAAAAATCAATCTACCCAATAAAACAACCTTTGGATTGGATGGGAATTTGTTTTTTTCCCAAAATATGTGATGTTGTATAATGTGCATAAGACTAAACTCTAGGCTATACCAATCAAATTAGTTCTTTTAAATTTGAATATATATGAAAATTCTATTTAAAATAAAAGTATAATGGGAAATGAAAAAAAATCTATGCAATTAGAAAACATAAATCAAGGAGAAAAAGAATCCAAAATAAAATCCATAGGCCAAGTAGATTTTGAATCATCTCTCCCTAACCAAGAAAAATAAGTCGTATAAAATTATGTAGAATCAACGATAAAAAAAGATTAAATAAAAAATATAGAAATAACAAAGAAGCGGAATTGAATTTCTTCCTAAAAAAGCATTTGTATTTTCAATTGAATTGGGGTGGTATTTTCAATCAAAATATAATGAATAATGTTAAAGTGTACCGTCTCTTGTTTAGAGTGATAAATCAACAAGAAATAATTGTATCCGCTATTTAAATAGGGGAAATGAGTATGGATATTCTAATGATTTAGAACAAATTAAATTTTACAGATTGAACTAGTTAGCTGGTATATAAAAAATGAAGGAATTTTTTTGTGTATCAAACCATAGGTATTTCTTTAGTTTATAAGAGTAAACATGAAATTTTTCAAAAGTACCTAGAAAAGGGTCACATTGATAAGAAGACTTTATTCAAATTCATTGCAAAACATCAAAAGATGGTTGGAAAGAGAGATTTATAATTTGTTTGTTCTTGAAAATATTTTATCCTACAGACATCAAAGAAAGTTGATAATTATAATTTATTTCAATTCTAAGAATCAAAATCGTATGCCTAAAAATGCATCATTTTGTAATGGAAAAAAAATAAATAGCCAGGATTAGGATAAAAGCCAAAAACAAACTAATTAAATTAAAGTTCTTTCTTTGATCAAATTTCCGATTAGAGGATTTAGCTTGTATGAATTACTATTGGTTTTACACCAATAATGGTAGTCATTTTAATATGATAGGGATACATATGTACCTCCGATTGATAATTCCACAATGTACAATTTTCCTATATTTTATACCACGATCTATGAAGACAAAAATATATACACATTTTTTGTCTTATTCCTACATCACATTCTTAATACATGATTCAATAACATATCAATTAGATTGATAAATAAATATTAAAAAATCTTATAATTTTAGGTCTTACTTTTTCTTTTTTCTTTTGTGAGTGTAGAAAATCATCTTTCTCTTTTTATATATCTATATTGAATTCAATTTGAAAGTGAAAATGAGATTGATTGATTTTATTTAATATAATTTTGAATTTTTAACAAAATGAAGATTATTGTGTATACCCTATTAAAATGAATGGAATTATTATTATTGATTAATATATATAAGCATGGGAAGGTAAGGGTAGAAAATTAAATTTTATGGTAAAAAATGCATTCATCTTTGCTATTTCAAGAGAAGAAAGGAAGAAAATATAGGCTAAGTTGAATTTCAAATACTCAACCTCACCAATAGGATACACAAACTTTCTTTACATTTGGAATTGCACAGAAAAGACTATCAATCTCAGTGAGACTTGTGCAAAATTTTGAAAAAATGGTGACGATTGTTGTCTTACTTGTTAAAGAAAAATAGAATGCCCTATAAAGAATTAATTAATCAATTAGATATTCGGGAATCAAAAACTCATTATCTTGAAAAAAATGATTTTTTACATTATTTGATTTTAAATTTTAATGAAATTTTTTCTTTTCGTTTTCAACAATTCATGGAAGAATGAATCTAGAAAAAATCTATAATATACCGGCTACAAGAAAGACCTCATGATAGTAAATATGGCCCTATCACGCATCAATATATGGTGTTCTTTGACTCATCGTTACTATAGATGGTGAAGATGTTGTTGATTGTGAACCAATTTTGGGCTATTTACACTAAGGAATGGAAAAAATTGCATAAAATTGAACAATTATACATTACCTACCTTATGTAGCGCGTTGAGATTACTTAGCTACTATGCTCACATAAGCAGTAAATATTAATGGAAGAGAATAGTTGGGAAATATTCAAATATTTAAAAGATCTAGCTATATTAGAGTAGTTATGTTAGAGTTGCATCGTATAGCATCTCACCTATTATGGCTTTATCCTTTTATGGAAGATATTGGTGCACAAACTGTATTTTTCTATATTTTTAAAGAAATAGAATTAATATATGATCTATTTGAAGCTTCCATTGGTATACGAATAATGCATTATTTTTTTCGTACATGAGGGGTAGTGGTTTATTTACTTCATGGATGTATAGATAAATGTTTGGATTTTTACGATTCTTTTTAAAAAATAACTGTTTGATATCAAGAACTTGCTACACGAAATCCTATTTTTTTTAGAACAAGTTGAAGGAGTAGGCACTATTAGTAGAGAGGAAGTAATAAATTGGGGTTTATCAGGACCAATGTTGTGAGCTTCCAAAATACAGTATGACTCATTATCATCATCCTACTATGCATACTGCATCTTCATTTGATATGAATGAGAAAAGTATAGGTAAGTCCAAGAACACGCCTATGAAATCTAAGGTAGTTGAGTCTCAATCCAATGATATAGAGAAACTAAAATGAAAGAAAATTTGGGTTAAACAAATTTATTTTTCCTAGTCACAAAACCATCTTTTATTCTTTCATTTAGATATTTTTGTTAGAATGCTTAAATGACCCTATGTGAGCAATCTCTATTTTCTTTATTTTATTTATTAGTTAAACTTACAAAAAAAGAAGAATTAGAATCCTTATTTGATCAACTAGATATTAGATTTATACACTTATAAACATATAACCTTATTTTTAGTGACTTAACTCATTTTGATATTTATTGTATAAATTTTCTACAATTTTGACTTATGCACATACATATTTTTGTACATGTGATGATTGATGTTGATGTTGATGTGAACTTATTTACACACTTATGAACACATATATATTCTATTCTTAAAGTTTATGAATTCTCTTGAAAGACTCTAGGACTTCAACTAATCTTGACATTAAAATTATGTTGGGTTCTATTTCTTGCTTTCTAATTTTTTATCGTATAGAGGCACTAGTATTGAGAGGGTTATCTACTGTGATGTGTGAAACTATCGTAGTGAGCGAAGAGGGATACCTCACAACTAGTGTGAAAGTCATTATGTTAGGTTTATGGCTCGTGCAAAAAAAAGAGGAAAGATTGTGTAAAAAACGACTACTTATAAAAATTGTACTTGGAATGCACAAAAAAGGAAGGGCTAATAGAGGAAAGATTTTGTTATGCATATAATGGGAGAATCTATTTAGGGTAATAATGTTTTCCATCACTTTGTCTTATGTTAAGCTTGATTGGTATGAATTCATACACTACATGATTATTCTTTATACTTCACTTATTTCTATGTAAACTACACTAATGTACAATAATGCTTTCTAGGCAAGTTGTCATATGCTTTGTCTATGTCATTTCAGTTACTTACAAGCTTGTCAAGTTGCAACGAAAATGGATTTACCAGACCATAAGATAGTTTCACTATGGAATCTAGGACATCATTGTATTTTTATCTTATTTCTATAAGTGTAATGTAGTAAGAGAGAGGTTTGGCCACAAAAAAAATGCCAAATGGGAAGTTTGTAAAGATTTTAAGTGTTAGCTATTTTCGTGGACAAAATATTTGAATATAAACTTGTTTTTAAGAAACATCCAAATTTTAGATAGTTATACTTCTAATATATATGTAATAACTTTAATACATAGGATTACACTCACGCATTTAATAACATATATTCATAAATTTGGAATTATTTTTGCTCCTAAAATATTTATGCTAAAATATAGAATAAGATATATGCTAAAATATTAGATGAGATATGACCTAATTTATAGGCTAAATCTTAGCCTAAAATATACTTTAAAATAATTCTTCTTTAAATATGAGTCTTCTTGATTAATGAGTCTATTTTAATAAAAACTCTTCTTTATGTAGGAGTATTCTTGATTAATGAGTCTACTTTAAAAAAACTCTTCTTTAAATAGGGGTTTTCTTGATTAATGAGTATTACTAATCATATTTGTAATAGAAAAAATATTTATCAATTACAAAGAATTAAAGATTTTATTGTTTCTTATAAATAAAACCAATTACTCATTGTTTCAGTCAACCGTATAAGAGCATTATTATTTTCTTCTTAATCTTTCTCTTGTTTTGCAAATATAAGATCGTAATTATTTAGGATTCTTTATTTGGTTAATCTATCAAACATTGGTGGTTGTGTTTGATTGATTAATAAGCTAAATTAGTTTATGATATATTAATCATATGTTCTTATAGCTTCTTCTTTATTTTTGTTCTTGAATTGTTAGGTCAAATAATTATGTGTCATATCATAACTAATTAGTTTGATTATTAATTCCAAAGAAGTTATTTTTATTGAACTTGTGCTTAATCTTTTTGCTCTTGAGTTTGCTAGTTGATTTGATATAAGTGACATATGTTTTGAATCATATAGTGAGGGTTATTAATTATTAAATTCTTTCTAGAATACACATAGACACTTGTGTTTTTGTGCTAATCTTTTTTGTAGTTGATTTGTGAACTATTTGATTAGCTAGAACCTTATTAGAACATTGGTCTGGATACCATTCACGCTAATATTAAAAACTGTGAAAACAGAGCAGGGGCTCGAAAGTAAGGTACATTAGAGCAGTATCCTAGGAAAGGTAGCATAAGACCAAGTTTGTACTTGAATATTGGGTTTTCATAGTGAAAAGTTAGGTGGTCGAGTGGATTGATATTTTTCCTCTTAGGTTATGATTGTGGTCTAGGTTGTTTTCACATAAAAATATCGTGTGTTATTTTTTATTTTGACACTCTATTTTTACACGTGATCACGTGATCACGTGATTACATGTCTGGCCATTTTTTACGCTATTAAATAAAAATTGATAAAAATTAAAAATAACCTATTCACCCCTATAGATTAATTAAGTCTGTATTTATAAAATTTCAATATAGATTAGAATAAAGATATAATAGTATCAATTAAGATCGAATTCTTATTTCTTTCATTGTATAAAATTGAAGATTCTTTTGAGTATTGGAAATGATATAATATTTCATTTCAATAATAAAATCTATTTTTTTGTTTTTACTTCTAATAACGTTAATTTTTTTTTTAATAAATATAAAGAATATTATAAAGAATAAATAAACATAAGTGTAAGGTTTGACTTCCTATTTCTATTTTTAGTATGTTTTATCATTTTTAGGGTGGGAATTCTTATTTTTCTCACCATTTTTTTTTCTCATAAGTATATACATAACCTTTAAACGAATTAAAAAATAAGAAAAAAAATTCATTTTTAGGTGATTAGAGGAAGAATGAGACGATTTAAATAATCTATTTTTTGTCCTATCTTTTTACTGAAAGACCAACCAAAATATATTAATTTTGAAAGTTTTTTTACATTGTATTCTTAATATATGATTTGATAATGTATCAATTATATTTATAAATAAATAATTAAAAAAATCTTATAATTTTATAAAATGCCTATATGAATTATATTTATTATTTTGGTATAGTAATGGAAAGTAAAACAAATAAAATTGGAAAAAATGAAATTTGAATTCCTGTTAAATAAATCTAATGCTAATAGTCTTGATAAATTGTTTATAGATTTAGTAGGCTGTAAGAAATAAAATGGTAGGTTACTTGTTGAAGCATCTAAATTAAATGATAAATATAAATCCTATGCATTAAATGCAACAATCATAGAAAAAGAATAAATTTAATTGTCTGAACTTATTAACATTTTGAATTCAAATCTTACAGATCTTAAACAAAAAAATAAGAATTTTGTACGAGAACTATTAAAGGAAGCCATGAGGAGTCTTATAATTGGAGTTCAAAACCTAAATAAAGTTCTTGACTATAAAATATCTTTTGGAAACAAGAAAGTGCTAGGATATATAGATAAGTACTCTATGTCATCATCGTTAAATACAACTCAGTTCGTAAAACCTTCTAACCCTTCTTCACATGGTACACATACACCTCTAACATCAAATTCCACATATGTAAGGGTTTCAATCTCTAATTCTACTATTACTTGTTACACACATAGAACAATTGCACCTGTGATAGGAAAAACTATTAAGTTTGTACATATATGTCAAAATTGTGATAAAAAGGGAAACATTAGGCTTAGGTGTAGATTCTTTTTGTCTTCCTACTAGAAGTATTAGGCATGGGCATAGAAGTAATTATCCCACCACCTTGAGGTTTTAAATTAGGGACCTTGATCATAACATGCATGCACCATATTCTAGAATTAATAAACATGACTATATGAACAAAACATGAGATTAAAAAATCCATATCACTTTCTATAGGTCTAGCTAAGTCTAAGAAAGATTGGGTTAAGAAGTCTAATTTCCAATGTTTTGTAGCCCATATTTCACTTAAAGTCAATTCTTCTCGTGTCTGGTATTTTAATAGTGGGTGTTCTAGACTCTTGATCTGTGATCGTTCTGTTTTTAAGACTTATGAAGATTATAATGAAGGAATCGTTAATTTTGAGGATGGAAAAAAGTCTAAGATTATTGGAAAAGATAAAAGTCATGTTGAAGGATACTTAGGTTGGATGATATTTTATATGTTGAAGAACTTAAGGCTAATTTAATAAGCATGAGTCAAATTTATGACAAAAACTTTGGTGTGCTATTTACCAATAATCATTGTATCATAACTGATCCTGATGGTAAGTGTATGCTTAGATAAACCAAATCTCATAATAACTGTTGTTGCATTTATATAACTCATAGTACTACTTGCAATTTAGCTAATAATGATTCTACTTCTGTATGGAATCAGAAGATGGGACACATCAATTTTAAAGATCTTGAAATCTTGAGTAAAAAGGATATTATGCATGGTCTACATATTCTTTTTGAAACTATAAAAAAATTTATAGGCCATGCCAAATTGGAAAGCTATACTCATAAGAAGATCAAAGGAGTTAACACAATTAGAATACTTGAATTAATTCATATCAACCTTATGGGTCCAGTGAGAATTGAGAGTTTGGGCGGTAAGAAATATATTGTTGTTAATGATGATTTCTCTCGTTTTACATTGGTAAGTTTTTTACTAGAGAAATTGATGCATTTGATTTATTTAATTCCTTTTTTCTTAAAGTGTAGATTGAAGTAGGTAATAAAATAGTAAACATCATGAGATTAAGGACTGGTCATGATAAGAAGTTTGAGAACTCAAAATATGCTGAATTTTACAAAGAACATGTAATAGATTATGAGTTTTCTATACCAATAACTTGCCAACAAAATGGTATAGTTGAAAGGAAGAATTGGGTGTTACAAGAGATGGCACAAGTCATATTACATGAAAAGAATATCTCAAAGAAATTTTGAGTTAAAGCTATCAATTTCTCCTACTACATAGTGAATCGTGTATATTTTTTTCCTAATACAAACCAAACTTTCTATGAGATATGGAAAGATAAGAAACCTAATCTTAAACATCTACATTTATTTGGAAGTAAATGTTACATCTTTAGAGATCATAAGCACTTGGGTAAATTTGATTCTAGAAGTGATGAAGGTATTTTTCAAGGTTACACATTAACAAGTCATACTTTTAGAGGCTTTAACTTGAGAGATAACATTGTAATGGAGTCTATCAATATTATTGTAGATGATTCCGATACCAATACTCTATACATTGATTATAAAGATGACCCTTTGAGTATAAATTTATCTACTGAGAGAAAAAATAATGAAACGACTAACATTGAAAAGTTATAATATGAGATAAATGAGAAAAACGTTTTAATGATGAGAATGTTATTCTCAACATTCAAATTCAGAAACCAACACATACTATAAAAAATAACCTAGTTGAGAATATCATTAGTGATCCAAATGTAAGCATGGTAGCTAGAAGAAGGTGGGTAAGTAAGGTAACCTATATTTGTTATGTTTCCCAAATAGAACCAAAGAATGTTAATGATGCTTTTAAAGATGAATTTTGGATAAATACCATTGCAGGAAAAATTAGCATAATTCATTAGAAATTTTGTTTGAACATTAGTACCTAGACCGAATGAAAAATATATCATAGGAACTAAATGAATGTTTGAAAATAACTCTTATGAACATGATGTTGTGGTTAGGAATAAGACTAGGCTAGTTTTCCAATGGTATAGACAAGTTGAAGGAATTGATTTTGATGAAACATTTCCTCATGTAGCTAGGTTAGAATCAATTAGGATCTTACTTGCCATTGCATGCTTTATGAAATTTAACCTTTTCAAATGGATGTGAAGTCTATATTTCTGAATGGTTTTCTTAGTGAAGAGGTCTATGCAAAAATGTTATTTTTTCTAAGAATGTCATGTAGCGAAAGAGAGATTTTTTCATATGAATATGTCAAAAGGGGAGATTGTAAGGTATATAAGTGATGGCGATATTTGTGAACAAAATGTTTAAATGTAAACTAGTATCTAGGCACATTTTCATATATGCTATTCAAGGTGAACAAACTTTCAAGCTTCAAATCAATATGTTTAAGGTATATACTTTTCCTTATGCATGTTAGATTATATGTTATTATACACTTAGAATCATTTGGTATATACATTGGTCGATTGATCGAGTATTGCATTGATTAATTGAATGGGTTAGATTGGTCGAGGATCGATCTTGTACAATTTATGTCCTCTTTGGTGGATTTTCAAGTTGAGTTAGATCAATTGAATTAGATTCGATCAATTGAGGGGCTAGATCGATCATGTTCAATCCACTTGATCTCAAATTTATTTTAATTGTTATTGAATCAATCGAAAATGGTTTCGATCGATTGACCTTATAGGTTCAATCGATCGAGCCTAGAATGGATTGATCGATAAGCTACGGTTTCAAGTTATAAAAGATTTGTTTACTCAAGCCAAACTAATCTTTTACCATATTTCTCTATGAATTATTTAATGGATATAATGTTAATTAGTCCTTAACCTAGCATTAGAGTTTCATTTTTTCCTTTATAAATAACCTAATGTTATATATTTCAATCAACTACATTCATTCTATATTTCTAATTGCTTTTGTGCTTTATCTTTCTCTCAAATTATTTTACAAAAACTGAATCATATTTTGTTTAGGCTTATTTATTTAATTAATCTATCAAATATTGTGTGTTATTTTTGATTGATTAATAAGTCTATTTAATTTATGATAATGTGATAACATGTTCATATAACTTCTTAAAAGTTTGGATCAAATAATTTTTTTTATCATAATTATTTGATTTGATTATTTAACTTTAAATAAGCTATCTTTATTAAATTTGTGCTTCAACTTTCGTGTAAGGTTTAATAGATGATTTAATTTAACAAATTTATTCTTGAATATTTTAGCTAGGATTTTTCATTATTGTTCTAGGACACACTTTACACTTATGTTATTGTGCTAACTTTTTAGATGATAGTTGAATGGGTTCGATTACTCGTGTGATTTGAGTTATTGGAATGTTGGTCTAAATCCATATACCTATCTTATGGAGACTTTGAAAGATGCAACGTTTTGCAACTAGATTACTTTAAGAGCTTTATCTTTGAGGGCAATATAAGACTTTGGCCTTATAATTGAACATTAATTTTCATAGTTGATAATTAGGGGGTCTAGTGTACTAATGGTTTTTCTCTTAGATCATTATTACGACCTAAGTTGTTTCCACCTAAAATATTGGGTATCAAGTTCTTATTTATTTTCGCTTTATATTATTTACACACGATTATATGTCTAATCGTTTGTGATTTTTTAATTAATCATAATTCAAAAATTACATATTCACCCACTTTAGTTAATTATACATGTAACTTTAGATTTTCAAATATATGTTAAAATTAGCGAGAGGATCAATCTATTCTTTTTCGTTTAAGAAAAATCATCTTCATAATTTAAATGGATATAATACCATCAAAATAAAAACTAAAAATGGGTGGTTTGGATCGAGACTCGGATGATTTTAGTGTAGTTTTAAAATTTAGGGCACTTAATTACAAAACTTAAATTTTTTTATAACTTTAATCGTATTCAATTAAAATTTTATAAAAATCTTAAAAGTTCAAGTTATAAAAATAGTTTTTATTTTAAAATATTTTGAAACTTACAAATTTGCTAAAATTTGAAAATTAAATAAAACAAAACTCTAAAAACTTATAACAAAAAATAAAACATAAATAATATTAAATAATGTGAATCATTTAATGAGTCTAAATAATTCTAATTCAATTTGAATGGTTTTTAATATATAATAATATTTTTTTTAATAATTGAAATATATGAATTAATAATAATATTTTTTTTGTGATTACAATAATTTTAAGGGGCGTTATTGTTTTTTTATTAAAACCTTATATATGAAAATCTCTTATCATTTTCATCCTAATCTAAAGATTTGTACAGATTTCTACTTTTGTTACCTTGATCTATTTTTTTATATTAGTTTAACTATAATCAATATAAAGTTTTCTTATATTAGTTTAACCATAATCAATATAAAGTTATAAAAGTTCACCAAATAAAATTCACTTTAATTTACATACTTATTAAAATATATAAAAAGCCTTTAAAGAATATAAAATCTTTAAATTTACCATTGTTATAACCCTATCAAATTTTTAATTAAATACACATAATAGGGCTACATGTTTGATATATATGACTATACAATGATCTTATATTTACAAATTACATTTTATACACGCTTAACCTAATTTTTGTAAAAACTATAGAAATTGTATATTACATACTGTTTTATTTTTATTTTTATATACATATTTTAAAAATTACATATTGTAGTCATTAAAACAAAACCTGTATAATTTGCATAAAATTTAGACGAATATCTATAAGTATTATGCATTTACAAGTTAAGTTTTTTTAGCTCACATCTAAGTGATAAATGAAAAAAAGGTTGAAAAAACTATAAAATGAGTCAAAAAATTAAAATATGTATTTATAGACTAAAAAATGACAAAAAAGGTGTCAATATTTTAATTAATAGAATATTAAAAAAATCAAGAATATAATTCATTAAATGTTCATGAGTGAAAAATCTCTAATAAAATAACAAGTTACATCAAATTTATATATTTTATTAAAAAGTAAAAGGTAGCGGGAGTTTACTACCTATTAATAAAGTGCGCTTTAAATCAATTGTTATTTGATGGGATAATAAATGTATGTTCCTTTTATTAAAAGTTTCAATGAAATTCATTTAACAATTTAAGGTTAAATTTTTAAGGGATAAAATGAGTATTTTAATAAGTAATTATATTTTTACCAAAAAAGATGTAGTAAATGCATAAACAATTTTTTTTATTTATAACTATGTGATAGTTCATCTTTTTACAACGAATGTTTTAAGTAAATATTTTTAATATTAAATTTTTATTTGTATATTATTTTAAATTTTAAATTATTAATTTTTGATGAAACAAATTATGTATTATTTCTTCATATTATTGATAAAATATTACATAACGTAACTATTTAAGCATAAGATATAACCTATTGTCCAACTTTTATAATAACAAAGTCATGAGATATAGTGCCCGAGCCTTGAGTCATGCTCACTCCTTGAACCTAGATTTTCTAAGCAACCTCACAAGTCTAAAGCATCCAAGGATTGACTATAAGCTTGATCTCACAACATGTCGATCCAATACTAGTATATGCTTTTACTATTATATGTCTCTCGTACGTTGTGACATGTACTCAAGGTTTAAAATGTCAATGTCAGTGAAAATATCGAGATATAATTTTTACAAAAATATTGAAGATATTATCGTTGTCTATGAAAACTTTGAAAAAATCATGAAAAATTTATAAAAATATGAAATTTTCTTTATAAAAGTTTACAAAATATCAAAATAATCAATTACTTATATTTTAAATTAATTTTTATTTATTACATATATTTTTAAATACTTAAAATTATATTAATTAATAAGTTGATTAATTAATTAAAATATTGTATAATAAAATATATATTAATTTATGCTAAATATTATAGAATGAGTAGTTAAACGGTTTGAAATAATTAAGTAAACTCTTAAATTATAACTATTATAAATAGATAAATCTTGACAGAAAGAAAATAAATTTCATTGATTATTTATTTTTTAAAAACACTCCTATGTATAACAAACATGCTACAAATAACAAAAAAAAAACATATTATTTAATGCAAATGTGAAGAAAAAAAATGAATTGAAATGGTTACTTAAAAAGAAGAAGAAAAAATCAATATTTGATATTTTGTTTAACATTTTAGTGTAATTTGTTAACATTTTAACACATTTTAGCTACAATATTTAGGATGCTTTAGTTATAAAAAGACATTTAAGTAATGTTTTAATAATAATGATATTTTAACAATATTATCAACATTTTTACAATAATTTAACCAAAAATTATAAACATCACATTTCAATATTGAAATGTATAAAAAAGTAATATTATATAATGTCATACATTTTCATTGCTGCTATGTACCTTTTGAGCAAATCTTAAGGACTTTGTTGATATTTATCTTTTAATTTATTGTTACGTAAGACCTAATTGTAAGAGGTCCATTAGGATTGGTTCTTGAGTATTAACATCTATCTTTCAATTTATTAGTAAAACCCACTTGCATTCCATCGTGAAATGTTATATTTTTCAATCTTTCTTTAATTCTACAACATATTTAAAATTTATATGATATAATGATAAATGAGTAAATAACAAATAATTAATCATAATTTTTAAGTGAATTAGAAAAAATAAATATAATTAAATTCCTTAAATTTCGAAAAAAATTATTAAGTTATAAAATAAGATATTATAGAAGTTTTTTAATTAATGTGTTTAACTTTTTTTTCCTTGTAAAATTTAAAATAAAATAAAAAATTGCAAGAAATGTCATAGGAATATTTTTATCTAAAATTATATTAGGATTGTTTATATATAGTATAAAATTTTAGAAATTTTTAATGAATATTTGATATAAAATATAATGAAATAGAATTTTGATTCTCAATTTTATACCATCTTCCTTCCTTCTTCTCATTCAATTATTGCTTTATCTTTAGATCTAACGACATCATTAATTAATTAATTAATTTTTTATGTTACTATTGAATTTCAGGTGTTGCTCTTATCGTGGATTAAGGAAATAATACATAATAATATGTATTACATTTTAAAATACTATTGTTAAAAGTTGGATATAAAACTTATAGGATCTTAATTTTTTGTTGTGTTGTTATTGACTTTTTATATAGGACCAGGATCATCTGTGGTGTTGTTAATTTTCTCCACGGATAATTACCATGAAAAAGATTTGATTCTTCATCGATGGAGAAAACGTCTTCATGGGTTGGGTTAGGAGATCGTATGAGTAGGTTCATCAAATCCTGAAAATCGAATTTCTTTCTATTTTATATAATTTATCATATATTTAATTAAAAATATTTTTATTTTTTAACAACTATTAAAATAAAAAATTTAATTATATCTATAATTTATACATCTAATATCTCTTAAATATAATTTTAAGTTTATTTTATTTTTAATAAATTTTATTAATTCATAACATTAAATATATATTATCTGTAATTTGATAAAATACAATCCTGTGAATTTTTTTAAACTTTGCTCAAAAATATCCATCACGCCTTCTAAACAAACCCACCACCCGCAATTGACAATACCTCCCCTGTTTTGTTAATTCTCTACCAGGTTGTGTCGTTGAAAATTGCTATAAAACTCATTAATTTAAGGAGAAAAATATGAAACAAATTAAGGAGAACAACAAGGAGCAAACCAAAGAGTAAAACAAGGAGTAAAATATGGAGCAAAACAAGGAGTTTAATTCAAGAAGCAATTCAAGAAACCATTAATTTAAGGAGTAATTTAAGGAGTAAATTTTGCTATAAATAGATATGTAATTGTAATGAATTAATCATCCAATGTGTTCGTTCCAATTGAAAGAAAAACTTTTTGTGAGAGAAAATTGAGAGTAATTTTCTTGGGTGTAATTGAGTTGTGGGTTGTGAGTTATGAGTGTTGTAAACACCTTATGTAATTTCTCTCTTTTGAGTAAAAAGATATGCAGCAGGTCTGGAGACGTAAGCAAGATTGGCCGAACTCCGTTATCAAATTTGTGTGTTATTTTTCTATTCTTCCTTTCGAATAAATCTAACTTATCAGAAATTTGCGTAATTTCTCAACAACTAGTATGGGAGCTTTTGGTGGTGATTTTTGTCAATTTCCTACAAGATTACTATTCACGTTGATTGAGGTGTTCTAATACATGGTGGTTTGCAGAAATAGCCAGAATCGATCCGGAAGAAGTCAGATTTGAGTGAGAGCAATGGCCGTAGATGAAGGAAGGGTGAAACTTGAGAAATTCGATGTCACAGATTTTGGGTTTTGGAAAATGCAGATAGAGGATTATCTGTATCAAAGAAATCTATATCAACCTCTTTCAGGGAAGAAGCCAGAGGCTATGAAGGAAGAAGATTGGAATATTCTAGACAGACAAGTCCTCGAAGTTATTCGATTGACGTTATCCCGTAATGTTGCTTTCAACATAGCAAAAGAAAAGACCACGATGGGTCTTATGGCAGCTCTCTCCAATATGTATGAGAAGTCATCAGCCTCAAAAAAATTTCACTTGATGAGGCATTTGTTCAATTTGTGGATGACGGAAGGCATATCGAAACATCTCAATGAACTCAACACAGTCACAACCCAGTTGA
Organism: Hippophae tibetana; assembly: GCA_037013495.1. Classification (NCBI taxonomy): domain Eukaryota; kingdom Viridiplantae; phylum Streptophyta; class Magnoliopsida; order Rosales; family Elaeagnaceae; genus Hippophae; species Hippophae tibetana. The sequence goes on along the minus strand of CM072812.1, from coordinate 77,318,072 downwards.
GTTCAGTGGAAATTGAATTCGATGAAGAAGTACGAGTATTGATACTTTTGTCTTCTTTACAAAGAAAGCTGGAATGCTACTATCACGGTTGTGAGTAGCTCATCAGGAAGCAATAAGTTGAAATTTGATGATGTTCATGATTTGGTTCTCAGTGAAGAGATCCGACGTAGAGAGTCAGGTGAATCGTCAACTTTTTCAGTTTTGCATACAGAGTCAAGAGGAAGAAATTCAACCAAATGGAATGGACGTGGCAGAACAGACTACCGAGGTAGATCAAAGAACAGGAGGTCCAAATCCAAAAATCCTAATAATTCCCATAGCTCGAAGACTATCGAGTGTTGGAATTATGGAAGAAATGGGCACTGCAAAAATCAGTGCAAGAGTGCACAAAAGGAAAAACAAGTGAAGGCAGAGGCAAATATTAATTCCACCTCAGAAGGAGATGATGCATTGATATGCTCTTTGGAGAGCAAGAAAGAATCTTGGGTGTTAGACTCTGGAGCATCGTTCCATGCTACTTCGTAGAAAGAATTCTTCGAGAAATATGTCCCCGGAAACCTTGGAAAGGTATATCTTGGTAATGACCAACCATGTGCTATTATTGGAAAAGGTGTAGTGAAGATTAAGTTGAACGGGTCAGATTGGGAGTTGAAGGATGTTAGGCATATTCCCAACCTAAGAAAGAACTTAATCTCAGTAGGGTAGTTAGCCAATGAAGGATACACTATGATCTTCAATGGTGATGATTGGAAGATTTCAAAGGGTGTAATGACAGTTGCTCGAGGCAAGAAGAGTGACATTCTTTACATTATAGTATGGGTACATTGTTCAATCACAGTTGCAATAGGCAATGAAACACCAAATCTATGGCACCAGAGACTAGGCCACATGAGTGAGAAGGGGATGAAGATTATGCACTCAAAGGGAAAACTTCCAGGTCTATAGTCTATGGAGATAGACATGTGCAAAGATTGCATACTTGGAAAGAAAAAGAGAGTCAGCTTTTAGACAAGTGGAAGAACCCCAAAGAAGGTAAGGTTAGAGCTTATCCACTTTGATGTTTGGGGACCAATAACTGTCTCATCCATTGGTGGGAAACACTACTTCGTGACTTTCATTGATAATCACTTTCGTAAGGTATGGGTTTACTTTCTAAAGCATAAGTCTGAAGTATTTGAGGCTTTCAGAAGATGGAAAGCTATGGTGGAAAATGAGACGGGTTTGAAGATCAAAAAGCTCATAACCGATAATGGTGGTGAATATGAAGACAGCAGATTCAAAAATTTCTGCTATGAGCATGAGATTAGAATGGAAAGAACTGTGCTAGGCACACCTCAACACAATGGTGTAGCTGAGCGTATGAACCAAACGTTGACAGAAAGAGCCAGAAGCATTTGTAAACAGTCAGGTCTACCAAAGAAGTTCTGGGCAAAAGCAATCAACATGGTAGCTTACTTGATCAACCGAGGCCCATCTGTTCCATTGGAACACAGAATACTAGAGGAGGTATTGAGCAGAAAAGAGGTAAAACTATCACATCTAAAAGTTTTGGTTGTGTAGCATTTGTGCATATTAGTAATCAAGGCAGGAATAAACTTGATCCCAAATCTAAGAAATGCACCTTCATCGGCTATGGCGAGGATGAGTTTGGCTACCGCATTTGGGATGATGAAAACAAGAAAGTGATCAGTAGTAGAGATATGATTTTCAATGAAAAAGTGATGTATAAGGACATGCATAAAATAGATGCCAACGACTTAGAGCAGCATGAGTCAGTATTTGCAGATACAGATGATGTCCCAGATAGTTCTATAAAGGAACCAATTGTAGCAAGTCCTCAACCAGAGGAATTTGTTTGACAGAGTAGTGCACAATAGTCCGACATACCACAATCTCTTACTACAGCTCCTATATTGAGAAGGTTCTTTCAACCTCATGTGCCAAAAAGGAGATACATGAACTATATGTTGATGAATGATGGAGGAGAGCCTGAATGCTATGATGAAGCTTTTCAGACTCGAGATGCCAACAAGTGGGAGCTTGCCATGAAATTGAAGTTGTGCTCAACTTCAATTGATCTGCTAGAGTAACAAGACTAGAAAACATGATGCATTGATCGAGGTGTGAAGACAGATTGAAATAAGTCTTCAAGTGGGAGAATTGTTGGAGATTTTTATAAATATCCTTAATTTAAGGAGCAAAACATGGAGCAAAATAAGGAGCTTAATTCAAGAAGCAATTCAAGGAACCATTAATTTAATGAGTAATTCAAGGGGAGAATTTTCTTATAAATAGATGTGTAATTGTAATGAATTAATCATCCAATGTGTTCATTCCAATTTAGAGAAAAGCTTTTGTGAGAGAAAATTGAGAGTAATTTTCTTAGGTGTAATTGAGTTGTGGGTTGTGAGTTATGAGTGTTGTAAACACCTTGTGTAATTTCTCTCTTTTCAGTAAAATGATCTGCAACAAGTCCGGAGACGTAAGCAAGATTCTAAGATCAAGTTTTTATTATTGACCCTATATTTCTTAGGATTCACCTTGACTTTTAAGAAAGAAACTCTAAAAATTAAAACACTTATACTCGTGTGCTTAAATAAATAGCCATGATGGTTGAAAATCAAGTTGATGAATGATTAGGGCTAGCTAATGAGTTTCCTAATATGGTTAACACCGGGCTTACACACGATAAGGTAAAGTTGAACCTTGCACTAACCCACCATAGGAGGTTGATCCTCATACAAAGTTGGTACAGCTCCTCATTGAGCTCAGAAGAGACCTCAAGGAAAAGAGATAAGAAAATAGAGCATTACATGCTCAAATGAAGCAATCCATAAGAAGATCAAGCTATAGAATTAATTGAAGATGTTTAGTTTGCACCAAGTAGAAATGAGTATGGAGGAGTAGAAAATGTAGTGGAAGTGATCTTGTATCATAATTCCTGAGCTGAAGTACAGCCAACTCAGATATATCATAATACCATAGTTGAGTTACAACCAACTCCGAATATTCAATAGGCAACTTAGTGTAATGAGCAATTTCTCGAGGAAATGAGATTATAGGAAGCATGTTTTCAAGCTCTAGAGGAAAAAAATAGAACACAGTGAACAATTATATGCTTATTCTATCTATGATGAGATAGAACATAATGAACCTCCTACTAAATTTAGTGCTCATAAATGTCTTGATTATCAAGGAATAAATGATCCTATAACGCATGTCCTGCACTTCAAAACAACCATATCCCTTGGTAAGTCTCACTCGAGACAAAAAGATGATATAATGTATAAACTGTTCACAAGTATGTTATATGATAGTGTGCAAAAGTGGTTCAATAACCTGACACCTCGTACTATAACTTCCATCTCATAATTTTCCAAGTTGTTCATCACTAATTACACAAGTAACAAACCTATAAGGAAGGAGTCTCATCATCTTTTCATAATCAACTAGGGAAATGATTAATTTGTAGATGAATACATGAGAATATTTTGAAAGAGGAAATTGGAAATCATAGTTTGTCCTAGTTTGATAGTGATAGAAGCATTCAAGTTGGGTTTGTTAAGAAATTCATATTTGTTTGTTGAATTGACAAAAATTGTGCCATACATTATAAAAGAGTCTTATGGCAAGGCTATAAAATTTGTTAACCTTAAGAGAGATATAAAGCTTGCTAGAAAAGGAAAGTCAATCGTGGAAGATACTCTATAGAAAGAATAAAGAAGAATAAGTCTAGAAAACTGGCTCAAGATAAAATGGTCACTAACAAAAATGAATGTTTCACCCCAAAAATTATGGACCTTGGAGTAGAGTACTCTTACCTTTCATGGCTAAAGATAAAATGGTCGCTAATAAAAATAAATATTTCACCCCAAACAATGGTCTAAATATTATGGACCTTTGAGTAGAGAACTCTCACCTATAATGGTCTAAATATTATAGGCTATTTTGAGGATGGAAAATGAGAAAAATGTTATGTGGTCATCAAAGATGAGGGCACCTCTAAGAGAAATTTACAAATGGTGCACCTTTCATAAAGATATAAAGCACAAGACGCAAGAATGTTGAAATTTAAAAAATAAATTGAAGATTTGTTATAAAATGGATATCTAGGTGACCATGTGGGAAGTGATAATAGAAAGATAAACCGTTAGACTCAACAGATGTACTGAGATTACTTGCACCGCCTATTAACATGGTAGAGCCACATGATGATGACAATATGAAGGTTACACATTCCATATATCCAAAACATGGGCTTAATAGAGCCTCTAATAAAGTGCAAAAAGATGTATTCTCGAGAATTGAATGAGGCTTCCCATGTTTATAATCTACATGAAGGATCACTTTCTACCTCAATCATTTTCACAAGTAATGATGAGACTTCATTTCCTTACAAAAATCCTCTGGTAGTCACACTTTTTGTAAGGTCGTGCAACATTTGCAAGATCTTAGTTAATACTGGGAGCTCAATGGATGTTCTTTTCCTCACAACAATGAAGGCATTAGGGGTAAAATATAGTGACATTACAAACAATGAGTTGTCTTTTGGTTACATTCAATAGTAGTATGACATATGTTGTGGGAACAATGGTATTTCCAGTTACGGTAATCAGTTCCACAGTTATGATGAACATCGTGGTGATTAATGTACCTATTCACTACAATATGATATTGGAGAGGCCTTGGATACATGAAATGAGAGTCATCCTATTAACTTACCATCAAGTTATCAAATACCCAATTGAGGAGATAAAAGTTGATTAAGAGAAAGCTAAAAGATGTTACAATGCTACGATGAAAGATGTAGTCCCAAAATAGCAACCATAGAATATATCTTCATGACAAAACACGAGAAAATGATACTTAATGGGCTCAAGTGATATGGATGGGGTCCAAATTGTACAAGTTGGTTATGAAGGAGAAGACCACTCATTGGGAGTAAGAACAAACCTAATAGTGGAGGTTAAGGAATGTATGTTACATTTCTTAAAATTCAACACGAATGTGTTTGGATGGAAACTTGAGGATATGCCAGGTATTGACCCCACAATTATAACACACAAGTCAAATGTTGACCCCAAGGCTAGACCTATCCAACAAAAAGAAAAGAAAATTCGCAAGAGAGAAGAATGAAGTGGCGAAGACTCAAGTGGCCATGCTTAAAGAAACAAAGATTTTCAAAAGGTAGATAATCTAACATGGTTTTCCAATGTTGTGTTAGTGAAGAAAGCATGTGGATCACCTCACATGTGTATGTCCTTCCCTCATTTAAGCGATGCATGTCTAAACAACTATTTTTCTCTACCAAGTATTGAAAAGTTAGTTGATTCCACTATGGGATTCAATTTAATGATTTTTTTAATACTTATTCTCGATATCATTAGACCAGAATACATTCAGAAGATGAAAAGATGACGTCTTTCATTACTAAAGAAGGTACTTTATGTTACATACAAATTCCTTTTGGTTTAAAGAACACTGGAGCTATTTATCAACTTTTGGTCAATAAAATGTTTGAAGACCAATTGGGTAAAAATATGGAGGCATACATAGATTATATGGTGATTAAGTCAATACAACCTATAGACCATGTCACATAGAGGAAGTGGGTGGAATCATTAGGAGGTACAGAATGATACTTAACCCCAAAAAGGTTTTTTTATGCATTACATCAGGAAATTTCTTAGAATACCTTATCTCTACTCACGAGAAGAAGAAAATCCAGATAAGATCGAAGCTCTAGTTAGCATAAAGCTACCTAATGATTTTAAAGGAATCCAATAACTAAATAAAAGAATTGTGGCACTCAACAGATTTATTTCCAAATTCACTAACAAATGTTTACCATTCCTCGAGTTATTGAGGAAGAACACATCAGTTTTTTGGAACAAAGATTGTGGTAGAGTCTTCTAGGGAATCAAACAATATTTGGACAAATCTTCTATACTGGTCAGCTCCACCCTATGAGAGACATTAGTTTTGTACCTGGGCATTACTCTTCTAATATCAAGTACAATACTCCTTGAAAAAAGAAACAAAGTTTAACTTTCTATCTACTATGTTAGCCAGATCCTAGTGCACAAAGTAAATACTTGACAATTAATTGGCTTTCACATTAAAAGTAATAGTATGAAAACTGTGACATTACTTCAGTTCACACACAAAAATAGTGCTCAAATAACATCCCCTAAAGAATCTGCTGAAGAGACCAAAGGTTGCAAGAATGTTGGCACATATAAAAATTGAGTTGGGAGAATATGACACCAAGTTTATGCCAAGGTATTTTATAAAATCTCAAGGCTTTGTAGATGTCTTTGAATTTAGTGACTTCTCTAAAGATACCAAAAATGAAGACGTGGAGGAAATATGTGGTATAGAAGTTAAGAAAGCTCAAATATGGTAGGTTTTTGTGGATGGTGCTCACAATTTCAAAGGAACATGATTGGAAGTTGTTATTTTGGATCATAAGGGAAAATATTTCGAGTATTTAGCACAACCTCTAGCTTTCCGATATCGTATGATCTCCATACCAAGAATCCTCTTTGTAGGATCTGAATCTTTCATCTTAAATTCACCATTCAAATGTGCCTTCACGTTATTGATCTAGGCTACATGCTTACAAGAAATTAGCAAGTCATCAACATAAAGAAGAAATTAAATATAAGAGCTATCAGAGAGTTGTTTGTAATAAACACAACTATCATACTCACTCCTTATGTATCCAATACAAATCATAAATGATTTAAATCATTTATACCATTATCCTAGGGACTTATTCAAGCCCTATAATGACTTCTTAAGCAGACAAACATGATTTTCTTTTCCTGACATAACAAACCCTTTAGGTTATTGCATATAAATCATTTCTTGAAATCACCATGAAGAAAGTTCATCTTCACATCTAGTTGCTCCAACTCTAGACCATGTAGAGATACCAAAACAAAGAACACAAATAGAACTATGCTTTACCATAGGACAAAAACTTTATTAAAGTAAACACATTCTCATGGTGTAAAGCCCTTTCCTATAAGTCTTGCTTTGAATCTCATTCCATCTTTCTTCTTCATTACTTACTTGCAACCTATAACCTTTTAATTGACTTACTTCTTTACAAGCTCCCAAGTCTAATTCTTGTGGAGGGATTCAAGCTTTTCTTCCATGAAACCTATCCACTATGACACTTCATCACAAGTAATTGCCTCATAAAATGAGCTAGGCTCCTGTTTTTTTTTCAATGTTCATTGTTGTGCTGAGTGTAAAAGTAACAAAATTGTCGTAATGATGTAGTGGTCTAATTTTTCTTCTTGGCCTATTTCTAGCCAATATATATGTAGGCTATGTTGACATAACATCTTCACATGTTTCTTCAATTCTTGCTTAGAAACTTAAATCTCAAGCTCCATCTTCTTGCTAGCACCATAAACTTCAACTTGGTTATGATGGCCCTTATGTGATCTTGGTTTAAGTATGGATATCTCATCAAAAGTCATGTCTCTATTAATCATAAGTTTCAACTCCTTAGGGTCGCTTATCATGTACCTTTTTACATAAGGTATAAGTTGGACACATAATAAGCAATAAAATTGAATAATTTATCGTTGAACCTGACCATATCTCCTCTAGAGCCTTGCAATCAATAGCAATAGAAGGAGATATGTTCACCAATAGCATGTAGTGTTAACTACCTCTACCCAAAAATTTTTAGGTAAGCTTGCATTAGATAGCATACATTGGGCTTTATCATGCAACATTTTGTTCATTCGTTCTACCACACCATTTTTTATCGTGTATGCCTCATTGTTTTATGAGGAGCTATACCTTCATTTCACATAACTCATTGAAGACATTACTACAAAATTATAAAACATTATCCGTTCTAAATCGCTTGATCTTCTTCCCCGTTTACTTCTCCAAAATAGTTCTCCATTACTTGAACTTAAGGATACATCACTCTTTTATTTCAAAACATCTATTCAAATTTTCCTTGAATAATCATCAATGAAAGTTAACATGTATCTTGCTCTACTATAAGAAAGGATAATTGATGGGCCTCATAGGTCTGAATGGATGTAATTAAAATTCCTTCAGATCTTGTGAATTCCAATGCTAAACTTCACTTCACTTTGTTTCCGGTAATCACAATGCTCATATATCCTAACATCATATTCCATAAAGAGGCTTGGTCATGATAAAAATAGAAGAAACTAAGGCTGCATCTACCACCATGCTACCTTGAAGGATATATATTCCATTTTTCAACTTCCCTTCCATAACTGTCAAGATACCTTTGGAAACTCTTAAGACTATACCTTCAGCTTGATATGAACAACTAATAATGTCTAGATTGCTCAATGAAATCAAGTTATTTTAAAGTTATGGTACATACCTCACATTAGTTAATGTTCTCATGATACTGTTGTTCATCTTAATTTGCATTGTACTCTTACTAGCTATACTACAACCTCAATCATTCTCTATTCGAACTTTTCCACCATCAATTTCTTGGAATGTAGAAAACCAATCTCTATTGAGCATCATGTAAAAATTAAATGCTAAATTAAGAATCCAGTCGTCATCATTTTCATTAGATGAGACACAAGGAACATTACCACTATTTGAATCTTCTGTGGCAACAACATCCCCACTAAACTTCAAAGTACTCACCTTGTCTTTCTTGAGCTCTAGGAAACTTATTTTCCAATGTCCTTCCTTTTGACAATTATAACATCTACAGTTATTTTTTCTACATTTTTTGCGTGATTTAGATTGACTTCTTTGGCAGTTCTTCTTCCATTCCTTTATTCTACCTCAAACCAACAAGCCCCTACCAGAGTTACTCCCACCATATGAATTGTTGAGTTTCCTTTTCAATTCCCAAGATTATAAGGTTATCTTTACTTCCTTCATGGATAGTGAACTCCTTTCAAAAAAATTGGTGTCTGTCAAATTATCATTACATTTTGGCAGGGAACTAACAAGAAGAAAATTTTGATCTTTGTCATTTATTACAACATCGATATTCTCCAAGCTAAGAATAACTTGACTAAATTTATCATTACTTTTATAAATAAACTCATCTTCTTACATCTGAAAATTGTATAATTATTTCTTCAAGTAGAGATGATTATGCAAAGATTTTGTCATATACCAACTCTCTATCTTTTTTCACAGCATGTCAGCAGTCTTTTCTCGGAAGACTTCTTATAAAAGTTCATCACCCAACGATAATAAAAGTGTGACATAAGTCTTTTTAATCATTTCTTGCTTTTGTGCGGATGTAAAATCACTTGGCAAAATTGCTTCTCTTTCTAATGTCATCTCACATTCTTGATGCGTGAGAAGAGCAAGTATCTTCATCCACCATAAGATGTCTTTTATAATATTATACATACTAATATTTGTAATATCATACCTTGAAATGAGAAGAGAAAAGCTTTCCTCATTTTATCTATCCGTTCTTCATTTGTTAAGTCATTAATGCATGGCTTTCTTCATTTCCTAGAATTAGTAAATGACTAATTCAAGCCATTTATTACAAATTGCACTAAAACTCTCATACCAATTGATTTCTCAATATTAAATTTTGTAGAAGTCATATCTCTCGTAACAATTATTCTATAAATAAGAATATTTGATAAAGGAAATTAGTTGAAAAAGAAATAAAGTTTATATGAAAATCTCTACAAAGAAAAAAACAGAAAAGATTTTGCAATTTCAATATTGTTAATTCAATATATATAATCGTATATTATTTTCTCAATTCTACGTATTTTTATATAAATTTTATTTATTTTTTAACTAATTTCTTTTATCAAATATCCTTATTATACAACAATAATAGAGAAGCTTAAATGATCATCAAACTAATCACTAAAAAAACCATATTCATTATCGATAAAGAAATAATACATATAAAATTAAATAATAGCCGTATTTTATAAATACTTTTTAAATTAATAATTTAAATTTTAAAACAATAAATAAAAAAAATTAAATATTAAAAAAATTGATATTAGTGTATTGTCAACAAAAATAATTATTTAAATATTTATTATTTTTATTTTTATTAAAAAAATAAATATTTTTTAAATACCAATTGTACCTTTGTAAATTTAGCTTACAAATACCGAATAGATTTCCCTAATGTTTTTTATAAAAACTAAAGGATTTATGTTATCTTATCAAATAAATAACAAGTCTAAAATGTACTTTAATCCTAAGTAGTAGACTCGTATCTTTGCCATACAGTGGAGAATTGGTGATGGAAGACCATACAAATTTATAAGGATGCTTGACTCCCTTGGCATGGGCATGAATTTTGGGTAAAGTCACGTATGGTATTGGATGAAAATGCAAAAGTCTATGAGTTACTACTTGAGGATGGTAATTGGAACCCTTTTATAGTTCGAACAGTGCTTGACGAGGAAGGGGCTAACTTAGCTCTTAGCATTCCAATTGCAATAGGATGTCGGATTGATGTGATTGTATGGAACTTAACTAATAATGGGCTACATTCGATGAGGAGTGGTACAGACTGGCTGTTGATATTAGGGAATTGAAATATGAGGGTCTGTCAGCATCGTTAATGGAGGTAATGACAAGGTTGTGGTGTAGGTTACGTGGGTTGCGCATAGTGAGCAAAGTCAAGTACTTTATCTGGTGGGGAAATGAAACAGTACTTAGTCACATTATATGGCAATGTGAGGCGGCTAAAGGGGTGTGGAAAGCATCGGTATTGGGGAACTTCTATAGAAGGTATAAAAAAGTGGAGTTTAGTGAATGTTTGTGGCTGACTTTGTTAGAATTATTTGAGAGACAACTAAAACTCATGTCGATTTGGTCTTTTGGATATGACGTGCAAGATATGCACTTGTATTTGATGGGAAGTGTTGGAGGACGGAACAAATAGTGAGTTGGATGCCACCACCAATGGGAATATGCAAGGTAAATGTGGATGCAGCTCTATCAGCACAGGATTGGGTTGTATTATTTAGAATCAATATAGTAAGGTTATGAGTTTCATAACAAGTAGGAAGCTCTCAAGGTCGCGTTCAGTGGAGCTATCGGCTATTTGGTCTGGACTGCAGTTCAGTATTGACATTGGGTTAGAAGCATTTTTATGAAATTTGATTGTACGTACTCAGTATGTTCAAATGGTTAAAAGCAGTATCAAGATAATCACAGCAAAGGGTGTACTAGTAGAAGACATTAAAACGTTAATCTCGAATATTGTTTATTTTTCTTGTTCATATTGTCTTAGAAGGGCTAATTTTGTTGCCGATAATCTTGTTAAATATAACCTAAGCCTTAGTTGTAATGATTATATTATCTAGATAGAAACCAAATCGCTTTGGATTCGCCATATTCTGAAAAATAATTTCACAATAAATTAATTAAATAAAATTTATGGTTAGAAATAATGTAATTTTAAATAAAAACATTGATAAGAAAAAAATGCTAAATTATATTACCATTATTTTTATGATTATGTATCTGTTATTTTATAACCGTTATTTTCATAATTATGTATTTGTAATTTTATAATCATTATTTTCATAATTATACATTAAATTGACTACTCTTCGTTTAAATGTGTTTCGCTAACCATGTCCTTAGAAAACAATATCACTTATATGGATATAAATGTGATAGTTAATTAAATTTTAAAAAATTATATTGAATTATTAGATATATGATACATAAATAACATGAATAATTTAATAATACTCTAAATTTTTCTTGAAAGTGTGTTCATATTTTTTTCAAAATATAAGTTTGAGTTGTTTGTTTGGTTTTTTTATTTACTTTTTTTATCATATTATATTGTGTAATTGGTGTATAATCACAACTACCTCTAATCTCATCATACTTTTACACCCTTAATTAACTTCAATTTTCTTAGTGCATATTTAATTTATAATTTATATTTTAATATAAATAAATTAAATATAATTATATTTGATTGAATTTTATTAAATTTATATTATAATTAATTTTTATAACGTTTAATAACAATATGTATAATCAGATAAATTGATAATAAATATTTTAATAAAATAATAAATAATGATATTATCACAATGTATTTTATTATTCTTATAAAAATAATTCATTAATAATAATTTTATTAAATAGGAGTGATGTTAAAGTGTAATTAATATTAAAATAAAATAAAAATTCCTTATAAAAATAATAAATTTATTGTAGCAATATCATTACCCAAAATAACTTATATTTAATTTATATTTATGTAATTTTTTATTATCAAAATAATTTAGTTACAAAAACTTATAAATCAATATTTAGTTTATTTATATATTTTTTTACATTTTAAAATAAAAATAATAATTGTAATATAAGATGAAAGAAGAAGCTACATCACATAAATTTAAAATTAAAAGTAATAAATATTAAGTTAAGTGGATCAAAAAAAATTATACTAATATAATTTTATTACAACACGACCTACTTTTATGGTAAAAATATTATTATAAAAATTATACATTCATTATCTTTCACACTATCACAAATAAGTTTCCAAAACTATGCATATTTATTTGTGAATCACAAAGGCATTTTTTTTTAGCCTTTTTCAAAAAAGGCTTTTCTGATAACAATAGTGCTCCCTTGTTCATGCTAAAATTTGACTTCTGATTGAATAAAATCGCATAAGATCATAATTGCGGTATCTCATAGCAGTATGAATATCTAAAAATAGTCAACACTTATTCAAACACCCTATATTTTTAATTTAATATTAATAAATTAATGTATATAATAATTTTATATATCTAATATTATTTTAAAAATCAAGTACAATTAATTATTTCTTAAATAGATAAAACTAATTATGTCTTAAATAGATAAAACGGTCGCTTTAGGCTCCCATAGGATATGAATCACCATTTTTTTTTATAACATTTGTTTTATATTTTAAAAAAAAAATTATTGAAATAAAAACTAAAAAATATATTAATTTTAAAAAAAATGTGTATTTAAGAAAATATAATTATGATGATGATGTTGTCATCACATTTTATTGATATAAAAATAAGGCATAAATTATTTATTTATAATTATAAATAATTACACTTTAATTGATTAATGTTAGATATAGCTAAATATTATTATACTCAGTATGTTCAAATGGTTAAAAGCAGTATCAAGTTAATTACAGAAAAGGTTGTGCTAGTAGAAGACAAAATATTGCCATAAATAAGATTTAACTGAAGAATTTACTGTAATAAATCTAAATCTATGTCAAATTAAAAAAATCTGATGGGTGCTAAAAAACAAACCAGCTCTTCACGCGTTCGTAGAGAAGAAAAAAGAAGATTATGGCTCCATCCCAAAGCAACGATCAGTCTCGGAGGAGTTGGGGAACACCCCAATCTGTTAGCGAGGAACCACTCAAGCAGTTAGAAGAACTCTGACAGGTATGAAGGGCACGAAGGTGAGTCTGTAACATTTCTGTTGATTTTCTGTTACGATCCAACTGATTTAGTTAAATCAATGTAATTTTCTTTCAATAATCTGATCTGTAAGGCTATATAAAGGCCAAGGAATCCAGAGAATGTTTTCAATGAGAATGAAGATTTAATTTTCCCTCCTCTGTGTGTCATCTTCTTCAATCAGAACCAAAAATAACCCTAACAGTGGTATCAAAGCCATGGACACCAAGGGTAAATCCAACGCTGAGTTTCGTGGCGAGGTAATGGAAACCCTAGCAAGGCATGAATCAGGCTTCAATCAGATAGGCGCAACCTTACAGGCTGTACTAACCGAGTTATAGGGACTTCGTGCCACTGGGAATTTACCTGAAGAAAACCCGTTGGCACGAGAAGAAAACCCACGCCCAAATGGTGGGTTCAGAAACCCTAATGAGCCACCACGTTCCCACTTTAGGCTATCATTTCCTACCTTTGCAGGGGAAGATCCTACTAGGTGGATATACAAAGCCGAGCAATACTTTGAATTCACAAATACTGCACCAGAACAAAGAGTGCAGTTGGCATCATTTCATTTGGATGGTATTGCCTTACAATGGCATAGATGGATCACCAAGTTCTGTGGGCCACTCACTTGGGAGGAATTTATCCAAGCTATACAGCTGAGATTTGGCCCAACTGATTATGAAGATCTCTCTGAAGCCCTGACCAGACTCAAACATACCTCAAGTATAGCTACTTACCAGGAAACATTTGAGAAACTCTCTCACAGAGTGGATGGTCTTCTAGAATAATTTTTGATAGGATGTTTCATCGCTGGATTAAGAGATGAGATCAGAATTGAAGTAAAAATTAAGAAGCCACGAACGTTGGTTGAAGCTATAGGGGTGGCAAGATTGATTGAAGAAAAGAATCTGCTCTAGAGGAAGGCCATTCAATATCCATGATACATAACATCCTCTGTGACAACAAGGATCTCCACTAATCCTACTACTGGTGTGTTAGGACCCCCTCCCTAACAAAGAAGTAACTCAACACCAATTGCCTCAACTAATACCTTTCGCCGCATCACTAATCAGGAGGCACGTGAACGTCGAGATAAGGGACTATGCTACTACTGTGATGAGAAGTTCACAACTGGCCACCGTTGTGCACGACCACAACTGTTTATGATAGATGAGATGGAACAAATTCTCTCAGGAAACTCTGAAGAAAATGTAGAGTAGGAATCACCACAGGTAATGCCTGAAATCTCATTTCATGCCATAGCAAGAGCTGAACATCCTCAAACCATACGAGTAATGGGGCAGTTAAAGAAAAAGAGAGTGCTAATGTTGATTGAAAGAGGAAGTACTCATAATTTCATTGATCAAGCTCTTACTCTCCAATGTGGAATAACTATCACCAAGGGAAAGAAGCTGGAAGTAATGGTGGCCAATCGTGAGAAGGTGGAATGCGCAGGGCAATGCTGCAACCTTAGCCTTACCATACAAGGGTATCGGGTAACCGCAGATTTCTATGTCCTTCCTGTTGTAGCATGCCAACTGGTGTTAGGTGTCCAATGGTTGGAGACTTTGGGTCCTATTAAGATGGACTATAAGAAGTTAACCATCAGTTTCCAAGAGAAGGGTACTACTCATAAGCTTCAAGCATTAGGGCACACAAACATTATAGCCCTAACATGCAAGGAAAACCAGAGCTTGCCAGATACAAGGTTGTTCCTTCAGATACTCCCCATTAAACCCTCAGAGGAACAAACTAGAACTCATTCACCTGAGATAAGTAAAATATTGGCCAGATTCCCCCAAGTATTTGAACCCTCCACCAGCCTTCCTCCTAAACGATTACATGATCACTGTATTCCCCTACAACCAGGAACTAGACCAGTAAGTGTAAGACCCTACCGTTACCCCTACTATCAAAAAACTGAGATAGAAAAAATGGTGTCAGAACTCCTACACTCTAACCTGATTAGACCAAGCAACAACCCCTTCTCATCACCAGTATTGCTAGTAAGAAAAACTGATGGAACTTGGAGATTTTGCATGGATTACAGGTCTTTAAACTCCATTACTATCAAAGAAAAATACCCTATACCGATCATAGATGAACTATTGGACGAATTGCATGGAGCCAAAGTCTACTCCAAACTGGATCTTCGATCAGGGTATCATTAGATCAGGGTTCGTGAAGAAGATACCCCAAAAACAGCCTTCTAGACACATGAAGGCCACTATGAGTTTCTTGTGATGCCTTTTGGTCTCACTAATGCCCCAGCCACCTATTAAAGCTTAATGAATGATCTTTTCAGGCCCTACCTCAGGAAGTTTATATTGGTTTTCTTTGATGACATTTTAGTGTATTCTCAGTCATGGGAGGATCACACACTGCATCTACAAACGGTTTTGCAAGTATTAGCAACTAACAGTTTAATTGTTAAACCTTCCAAATTCCATTTTGGAGTATTGCAGGTTGAATACCTAGGGCACCTGATATCAGAACAAGGGGTGGCCGTGGATCCTACGAAAATTCGAGTTGTTATAGAATGACCAACCCCAACCACAACAAAGGGAGTCAGAGGATTCCTAGGATTGGCTGGTTATTACAGAAAATTTATTAGGCAATTTGGAGGAATAGCAGCACCTCTCACCTCCCTATTAGGGAAGGAAGGGTTCCAGTGGAATGAGGCTGTAGCTCAGGCCTTTCAAAAATTGAAGGAAACACTGACTTCCCCTCTTGTTCTAAGGTTACCTAACTTTACTCAACCCTTTGTCGTGGAATGTGATGCTAGTGGCAAAGGGCTAGGAGTAGTCTTGACCCAGGAAAACCGTCCAGTAGCTTATTACAGTGTTGCCCTCAAAGGATCAGCGTTGGCACTGTCAACTTATGAAAGGGAAATGTTGGCTGTAGTGAAGGCTATCAAACTATGGTACCCCGATATGTTGGGAAAAACTTTCATCGTGCATACAGATCAGCAAAGCCTTAAATACCTCTTAGAGCAAAGGATTACCACCCCAGCTCAAGCAAGATGATTACCTACGCTGCTCGGGTATGACTATCAGATTGAATACAATAAGGGCTCAGAGAATCAGGCAGCAGACTCATTATCAAGAAGGGTGGAATTTCAATTGATCACCATCTCGCAACCCCAAGAAGCCTGGTGGTCTAGCCTCCAAAAAGAAGTCCAACAAGATCCATTTTATGAAAAGATACAAGCCAGAATCTCCACAGGGGAAACACAATTTTTTTGCCAACGTGATGGGGTTTGGTTAAAAAAAATAAGGTTTATCTAAACCCACAGTCCTCCCTAATTCCTCCGTTTATGGCTGAATGTCACTCAACACCAACAGCAGGGCACTTCAGATTCCACAAGACACTTTCCCGCATCAAACAAAATTTTATATGGCCCAACATGCAGCAAGGTGTGAAAAGATTCCTACGTTCATGTGATATATGTCAAAGGTGCAAAAATGACTGCATGAAACCAGCTGGATTACTACAGCCCCTATCTATTCCTAATAAAAGCTGGACAGATATCTCAATGGATTTCATAGAAGGGTTGCCCCCTTCCAAAGGACATACGGTGATTATGGTGATAGTAGACCGTTTGACCAAATATGGCCACTTCATAGCTTTGAGACATCCTTTCACTGCCCTAATTGTTGCTAAAGCTTTTGTGGCAAACATAGTACGCTTACATGGCATTTTTATTTCAATAATCAGTGACAGAGACAAAATATTTGTAAGTTCCTTCTGGAAAGCCCTATTCAGTCTACAGGATACTAAGCTTTGTATGAGCTCAAGTTACCACCCTCAAACCGATGGGCAGACAGAAGTAGTCAACCGCACCTTGGAACAATATCTACGTTGCTTTACTGGGGAACAACCAAGCCAATGGATAGAATGGTTGCCTTGGGCAAAATATAGTTATAATACAGCAACACATTCTTCCACTAAAATGACACCCTTTGAGGCAGTTTATGGCCACCCACCCCCTCGTCTATTGACCTACATTCCTGGTACTTCCAAAGTTTAGTTGGTAGATGAATGCTTACGTGATAGGGACACCATTTTGCGTGATCTGCGCCACCATCTCCTTATAGCTCAGAACCGTACGAAGTGTCACGCTGATCAACATCGTAGAGAAGTATCCTTTATAGTAAAAGATTATGTATACCTCCGCCTCCAACCATATAAACAAACATTTGTGGCTTTCCGAGCTGCCATTAAGTTAGCTCCACGTTTCTATGGTCTATACAAAATCACAGCACGAATTGGGGCAGTAGCGTATAGGCTGGAATTGCCTCCTGAATCCCAGATACACAATGTCTTTCATGTTAGTCACCTCAAGAGACACTTGGGGTAGGACATTCCACCCCACGCAATCCTACCTCCTATCTCAAACAATTCAACCATGCTTCCTCAACCTGAGTCTGTCTTGGACCGAAGAGTGATCAAAAAAGGTAAATATCGACCAAAATCGGAAATTTTAGTGAAGTGGGCTGGAGCATCGATAGAGGATGCTACATGGGAAAATGAATGACGTTTTTCTAAAACATATCCATCCTTCATCATTGCGGACAATGATCCTCAGGCAGGGAGGAGTTGATGGGTGCTAAAAAACACACCAGCTCTTCACGCGTTTGCAGAGAAGAAAGAAGAGGGTTAAGGCTCCATCCCAGAGCAACGATCAAGCTCGGAGGAGTTGGGGAACACCCCAATCTGTTAGCGAGGAACCACTCAAGTAGTTAGAAGAACTCTGACAGGTATGAAGGACGCGAAGGTGAGTCTGTAGCATTTCTGTTGATTTTCTGTTACGATCCAACTGATTTAGTTAAATCAATGTAATTTTTTTCCAATAATCTGATCTGTAAGGCTATATAAAGGCCAAGGAATCCAGAGAATGTTTTCAATGAGAATGAAGATTTAATTTTCACTCCTCTGTGTGTCATCTTCTTCGATCAGAACCAAAAATAACCATAACAAAATCATATAATAATTCTTGTAATTTAAAATGAAAAATAAATAACTATTAATTTATCAAAAAATATTGTGTGTAAAAGGAACTTCATATCAGATATAAAAAAATAAAAAAGGTAACGACTGGAACTTTTCATAATAGAGAAAAGCGTGAGATAAGAAGAGTGAAACCACAAAATTAATCAATACAAATGAAATTATTCCCTAAAAATAAGGCCTATTCTCAAATTAAAAAAGGGATTTTAGGAAGTTATACATTTAATATTTTTAGTGTGTACAAGAATAATAATCTATCTATATTATATAAAAAAAAATTAAAATCATACTTAAAATATTTTTGAATAAAAATAGCTTTATATTTCAAATTAAATATATATTTTACCCTTTATAATTTATTTTAAATTAAAAAAAAAATAAGTTAAGTTAAGCACCATAAAAAGAAGAAAGACTTCTATTTATATTTTTATTTAAAATTTATTCCAAAAAATACCAACATCCATACAAGATCCTTTTATACTTATATGATATTGACATAATTTAAATTTCATTAATATAATAATAATTTAACAATGATAATTTTACTTAATAATAATTACATTAAGAAATAATTCATAATAGAAATAAAATAAATATTTTATATATTTTTATTATACCAATAAAAAATAATTATAATAATATCATTACTTTTAAAAATAAAATTATAATTGATATAATTTAAAATGAATTACTTAATGTTGGAGATAGACTATTAAGCAACTACATTTTACTTCAAAAGACCCATAAAATACCCTTTTTTAAGAAAAAGCTCTTGAGTCTCTCTAAGAGCAAAGAAGGAAAAAGGAAAGAAAGGTGAAAAAAAAAAAATCATCATCATCATTTTTATCCTTGTATATTTCTTTGTATTTTCTCACCCAGAAGAAGCATCCAAAAGTTACCAAATTTTCTTTTTCTAAAGTTATTAAGCATTGGATCAACTGGAGATCTAAAAGTCCTTCTTTTCTTTTCTTTTTTTTAAAAAAAAAAATCAAGCAAGTTACTAAAAAGATATTAAAAAAAAGAGTTACCAAAAAGATAAAATTACAGTAAATTTTGTTGTTTTATTTTTCAATGAAGTTGATAGTCATGGGTATACCAGTCTATAATTATTTGTCTACATAAATTTTACATTTGATTATTTTCACAATCCCAACAAACATTCCTTAAATTTTTAAAATATATAATTTATTTTTTAAATTTTCAAATTTTATATAAATTTTTAATTTTTAAATTCTATAATTTATCTTTAAAGATCATATTTTAATTACTAAAATAAATATTTATAATTCAAAATTTTTGAATTTACGTAAAAATATAATATTTATATTAAAAAAATTGTATCTATGAATCTAATCAAAATAAACCAATTACATATTTTTACCTATATTTTAACAAATTAACCATCTATAATTATAAAGTTATCAATAAGTAACGTGAATATGACTTAGTCCAATAAGGAGTTTAAGCGACCAAAATTTTAATCACTAACATCACCAATACAAGCATGTACTTGAGTGTCACTCTTTCGGTAACTATGCGTACGTGTTGATACCAAAAGCTTGTGCAATAAGAATATAACTACATAGAAATAGTGTATACAGTAGAATTCTCCGGTAAAATTTTATATATAAAATACGTTATATATTTTTATTAATATTAATTATTATTTTCATTCTCATTTTTAACATATTTTTCTTTTTTATAAAATTAAAATAACATCTGTGTCTTCCTTATTCTACCCCATATTGTTTCTTCATGCAAGATTGTACTTAATTTTACTATTCATTAATTAAATAATTATGATAAGTTATAATTACGCTAAAAATTATTTAATTTGAAATAGACACTAAAATAATCTTATATGATTAATTTTTTAAATTAATAATTCATATTATTTATTATATAATTAATTTTTAAAAAATATTTATTATTTCATATATTATTTATTTTTTTTATCGATGGCATTTATTGATTAAAAAATTAATTAATTAATTAAATTGAGAAAAATAATTTAAATTTTTTTGACGTTTACTTTTTTAATTTATATAACATTATTAAAAAAAATTAATTATCATTTAATAAATAAACAATGTATTTGTAATAATCGAATTATTTATTATAAAATGAGATAATTATAATTCATTTAAGTAAATTAATCCATAAATATTATTTTTTTTATAATTTATTTTCAAAGCTTGTAAACTTTTATAAATTAATTTAATTTTTAATTTTTATTTTAAAGTTCTATTTTTTAAATACATTAGGACACATATGTGATTAATATTTTTATGAATATTAAATTTAATTAAATTTAGTCTTTAACATTTTTTAGAAAATTAAAAATTAAAAAAAATTAAAAAATAATACACCTAAAACTTGTAACAATAAAAATAGCACTACAATAATATTGAATTGGGTACAATGAATAGAGTTCAACATTAAATGGATGTAAATGATTATAATTTAATTTAAACAAAATTTAGACTACTTTAATATGAAATAATATATTTTATTTTTTTAATAATAAAAATATATAAAATAAATTGTTATTTTTTTGGTACAAGTTTTATGAAGTTATATTTTGTTATTTTCTTAAAAATTAAAAATTAACAACTTTACTACATGTGATCATTTGAAATAAGTAAAAAATATTCATTTATTATATGTGTTTGAATTTTATTTTCCTAATATAACCACTTATATATATTAATTTTATTAGAAGAAAATAAAATGATAATTTTATATTATTAGTTTAATATAATTGATCATTTAATTTTAAAAATATTATAAAATTATCATTAAATAACCTTTATACCTAAATTAAAAATATTTATAAAGAAAATACAAATCTAAAAAATACTACTGATATTTTTCTTATTAGAGCTACTACATAAATTTAAGGTTAATTAGCACCGGTAGATACGCCATTGATAAAACATTTATTTCATTGATTATAATAATGACCAGTGTCAACTTACAACTAACACGTATTTTTTAAAACAATATTTTATATTTTATGTGTGAACTTATTGAAAAATTATATACATAATCAACCTTAAAATTAAAAACAATAATTGAATGAATTTATAACTTGAAAATAAATAATTTATTTAAATAGGTGGAAAATTTAAAGTTTAAATTCTAATTGTAACACACCTTGGGCAATAAAAACTATCACAAGAATAAAAAATTTATAATTAGAAAGATTTCAATGATAAATGATTAATTAAATTATTAAATTTCTTTAATATTAATGATTAGAAGAAATATGGATTATTACGAAAATGTTATTTTTATTATAAATTAATCGGGGTAAAAAACTTTAAAGATGCTCGAACTTTTGAATTATTTATCGCATAAGTATTTGAAATTTTTTTAACACAAAAAGTACTCAGGATTTACTATCAAAGTTTAAATCCAATAAATCATAAGTTCTACATATAGACATTTTATGATGTGTTTACTTAAAAAAAATTAAATATTTTCATTAATTTCTTTACTTTTTAAAAATATAAAAAGAAAAAAGAAAAACTATTCATTAATTTTAGATTATTATTAATATTATACTCCAAATCAATAAGATATAACATAAATATAATAATTTTTGTTAAAAAATACAACTGCATGTATATAATTTATTAAGGAATAACATATCACTTACTATTAATGTATAATTTTTCATTTAAAAAAAAGAATAAAAATCCCATAAATATTATAATCACTCTCATTAATTGCTTTTCCGCACCACCTAATATTATTTCCATTTCTCATATTCATAATTTATAATTTTAATATTAATTATATATTTTTTATTTATTTATTTAAAAAAATATTGAAGTAAATGTATACTTTTAATATTGGTTTTTTGAATTCTCTTCCTTTTTTAAATCTGATTCAATTTTATTTCAATTTTAAGTGATTTTTAACAAATAATTGCTTTTTATTTTATTTATTTATATGTGAACGTGTGTAGGTCCAAGAGAGAAATTATTTGAAAAGAAAGAAATTTATTATTAATAATAAAGAAGAAAAAAAGACAAAAAGGAGCAAGCGTGTGGAATTAGATTAGGTACACCCAATTGAACTTTTATTCATTGTTTTTCATAAAATATTTTTTATTAATTAAATTAATTATTTTTATTATAAAAAAAATTATATTAATTTTAAATATTACATTATCACAACTTCAAAAATATTATTCTTTATTAATTAATTTTTAAAATATATTCATAACTAATCAACCTAATTTCTATATTCTTCCTATATATTATATATTTTTTAAATAAAAAATATAACATCATCTTATATTTCTCCGATACTCAATAATTTCTCCACCCAGAATTGGGCACCTCATTTAATGATAAATTTGCATGCCTCTAGATTTGTCCGAATCTAGCTTTACCCCTCCATCTCCTCTATATAGATATTTATCCTCCTTCTTCTCTCCTTCATTTTGTCCCTTACTTTCTTGACTTATCAATCTCTCTCTCTCTCTATCTCTCTCTCTCTCTCATCAATAACAAATTTATGAAGTGACAATCCACTTCCATATCAACCTTTGTTTGTAGTTATTAAAACTAGTTTTTGAGGTGATCTTTGCAGAATTAGGGTTTGAGATCGAGATCAAGAGATGGAATGGTTAATGGAAATATGGGTTGGAATGGGAATAATAATAATAATAATAATAATAATAATGGGTTATATTATTGGGTATAAAATAAAGAAGAGTAAAAATAAAGAGAAGGGAATACCAAGAGGGAGTTTAGGATGGCCTCTTATTGGCGAAACTCTTGACTTCATTGCTTGCGGTTACACTTCCAAGCCTGTCAGTTTCATGGTTACACGCAGATCCATGTAAGCCTTCTCCTTCTTCTTTTTCTTCTTTTTATTTTTTTTATTTTTTATTATAACTATTATTCATAATAATATCATCATCATCTACGTCTTCAACGTCTAAGAAATTCTATATGACCTTACACTAAAATGTGCTAATTTTAATGCATATAAAAGTACGTTCATGCATATTTCTCTTTGAAAGTCTCTTATTCTATTTTATGCAAACCATAAGGATTGTTAGGATCTTTTTTATTATTATTATTATTAATACAATCATGGATTCGAACCCACATCCAATAAAATATGAATTAATACATTTATTATGATATTAATTCTTATAAATAATGTCATTTCATCCCCAAAAAATTACATTATTTCTTATCATCTTCAATGTTAATGAACCCCTAGCTATCATAAACAAACATCCCGCGCAAGCCGCACAATACCTACTACCGAAGTTTTGGGATCAATATCATATGTTGGTAGAACAAAAAATTCTTTTATAATACGTGTTAATATCAATAACAATTGATGTAAAAGATAGAGTCAACTGTCTTTATCAATAAATAATTATCAAATCTGTTATGATATTACAATAAATTGACATAAATAAAATATTTTTGTAAAATAGTGAATTTAACACGATTAATATTCAATTCATATTTTAATACAACAAAATATGTATTAAAACGTTATTTTTTTCTAATATTAATATTAAATCTGCATATTTTTAAACCATTGTTTAAAAAAAAATCAAAGGTGTTTCTTGTGGCTCATTGAGGATCTATAATATTGGCAATTAAAGTTTTATATTTTGGTCAAAGCAATTAAAGATGAGATTATTTTGTTTCTAAAATAGTTTAACAGAAATTAATTACTTTTTATTGGTACAACATGACTTCTTCTTTTTTAAACACCACAACTTACTGACTTTAAATATGTTAATTAAGTGTATTTGTTTGTTAGTTCTATCTTGATAATTATAATTAACATATTAATTTTTTATTTAATACAGTTTTATACCATTAATATGTCACTACATTGTTTCAAACTTGAAATATATAAATTTTCACTGCCAACGTACATCTTCCCCCTGAAATATTTTTTCCCTAACGTTTGTAGTGACAATATGCAGACATTTTAATTATTCTATACATCATTTTTATTAATTTTATTAAAAAAAATTAGTAACACATATACATTTAACATTAATTTGGTTAACAAAATTACTGTTATTGGTATGATTTAATTAAACATACTTAACGTAGTTAACATAAACTCTTCCTCGATAACGATGGCTAACAAGAAGATAGCTGGCCCACCTTTCAAACTGGGTTGAATATTGTTAATTTTGGATTTTTGTTATTAATTTTAAATTTTAAAATTTTATTTTATTATTGATTTGTAACGATGGTTGTTTGTTATTAATGAAAATTTATAAAAGTGATATTTTAATAATATATAAAAAAAATTAAAAAATAACAATTTATTTTTAATATAATTAAATGATGTAACTTTATCATAAATATAAGGGCTCTAAAATTATGGTGTCCTATTTATCCGATAACAACTACCCTTTTCTGGAAAAAAAAAAAAATAACAGACCCAAAACGTAAGGGCAAAGGAAGAGCGGTAAAAGAAAGAAGATGGATAGGTTAGATAAGAAAAGGAATTAAAAGCCTGTAAACTCTGAGGAGTACAGTAAGTAGAGTAGACTAGACCTTACACTACACTCTGTGCTATCTCTTTTTTTGTGTAACCACAGCCTATCTAATCACTAAAGCCTCTCCACGACGACATATCTCATTTATCCTGTCGCTCTCTTCAATCAATTCGGTTTTTATCTTATTATTATTCCTTTTCTTTTAAACTTATAATTTTCGTTTTTAGATTTTAAAAAATATAATATATTTTTCTTATTATCATAATAGTATTTTTATAACTGATAATTTTATAATTATATTAAAATATAATTAATAAAAAATATTTATTATAAATTTATGATAAAGTATTAATAATTATATCAAATAAGAGATTATTACCATATATTTATCGGATATAAAAATATTCTATAATTAATAATTTTAAGGTGTTTAGCATCAAAAAATCCTCTAATTATTAAATTAAATAATAAATATTCATAATTTTTTAAAACACATACTTTAATCTCATAATTTTTAAGTTAGTTACATATAGTACCATTATTTATAAAAATTGAATAAATTTTTAATTTTTATATTTTTAATAAATTAAAAATATTTATTATTTTATAATAATATGATAAATAATATCTAATTTATAAATTATAAGAATATTAAATATAATTATTTGATAATAATAATAATTATATAACCTATGATATCAGTATCCTTTAAAAATATATGTTTTACAATTTTAATTTTTTATTATTTTTCTATATATTATTAATATTATAACAATAATAATTTAAGCTTAATATAATCACTTATTATTTTAAAAAAATGTTATTTATCATAAATTTATGATCATGGCCAATAAAATTTTATTAGTGAAAACAAATTAAACCTGTATTCGTTCGTATTAACTAAGTGTTAAATTCTATCACGCCATCTAATTTGAAGACTTATATATATATATATATATATAT
The DNA here is from genome assembly GCA_037013495.1 of Hippophae tibetana. Classification (NCBI taxonomy): domain Eukaryota; kingdom Viridiplantae; phylum Streptophyta; class Magnoliopsida; order Rosales; family Elaeagnaceae; genus Hippophae; species Hippophae tibetana. The sequence goes on along the minus strand of CM072812.1, from coordinate 77,292,143 downwards.
ATATATATATATATTTAAATCTTATATACAAAAGAGGTAAGCACCCATTTGATGTGCACTGTTCATCCAAACCTTTTATTAAAATTTTCTCTCTTTATTTAACATTAACATTGAAGGATATTTATAAAGAGCATAAAACTTACAGACATGTACGTTTTGCTTAAGAATTTTTTTCTAAATTTTGTGAAAATTAATACTACTTTTATTTTGATGAGTATGGGCTGAATCAATTAAAAGTAATATAAAATTGGTAATTAATTACATAATAAAAATTTAATTAAAATTAATAATTTAATTAGTTGTATATATTAATGTATCAATGTTGCATGTACATGAATGAAAACAATAAATCAGGTATGGAAAGGTGTTCAAAACAAACATTCTGGGAACCAGAATTATAATATCAACAGATGCAGAAGTGAACAAGGTTATACTACAAAACCATGGAAGCATATTTATTCCAGCTTACCCAAAATCAATAACAGAGCTTCTTGGTAAAAACTCTATTCTCCAAATTAATGGAAACCTTCAAAAGCGACTTCATTCTATTATTGCTGGCTTTCTTAGATCTCCCCAATTCAAAGCCAATATTACCAGAGATATTGAGAATTCTGTTATTATCTCCTTGGATACATGGAATACCATCAGACAACCCATTTATGTCCAAGACCAAACTCGAAAGGTCTTTCTTTCAAACTTCTTTCTACATTTTTACATATTTGCACACGTTCCATTTACTATGAATAGTTGCATTACTTAGTTATGTTATATTATTTGGATTTGTTTACTTAGATATACTTTAAGAATAATATTTTTTTTATATTCTTAATTATTTTTTAAGAATAAAGATACCTTAATAATAATAATTTACTCGTATATGTAAAATAATAATATTTTGTTATAAATTTTATTAAAACTTAATTTTTTTTACTTCCTTCTAAAACCCTTTATATTCTATAAAATTAATAATTATTTGAAACGATTTTAACCAATATTTTTCATATTAATTTATGTTATATGATTGTTAGATTATTGTTTAAAAAAATAAAGTTTGGGAGATATCATAATTTTTTTTAAGTAAATATATTAGTCTTATATTTATTGAGTTAGGTAATAAAAATCTCTTAATTAGTAATTTAGTTTCATAATTTATGAGTTAAATATTATAAATCCTGTTATTAAAAAAATAAGTATTTTTATTTTTATAATTTATTAAAATAATTATTTTTAATCTATCAAAAACATTAAAAGTAATTAATTATAATACATAATTTTTATAAATAACGGAATTATAGGTGTTTAATTCAAAAAATAAGTGACTATAATATTACTTTGCATATAATTATAAGATTAAGTTAAAAAATTTAAAAAAATTACTAAACTTTTAGTGAATAATGTAATAATTAAGAAATTAAATAATTACGAAAACTTTAATATTTAATATCATAAATTTTTAATGATATCAAATGATACGTTAAATTGTGATAAAGTTTTAGAATAATTAATATGAAAATTATACATTAATTTTAAACCAAAATTGAATGATAATCTAACGATGTAAATTAAAATGTGTAAAAAAAAAAATAGAGTAGAGTTATGATTATGACATGTCGTTGGTTTGTACAATCGGTCAAAATAGCACTTATTTTCATTAAATGATATTTCAATTTAAGTGTAAGAATTTAATTTAATTATTAAAATAGATTCACATGTTTCAACCTATTAAAATCTGCAATTGAAATTCCACCGAAATTGCCATAAAAACACTAGTTTTCCATATCAAAATCTTTTGACCCCTGTACACAACGGCAAATAAAATCATAGGACATTATTTGAGTTCACACCTTTTTTATATGTAATAGTGCTCGTACTTTTATGATTTTTAAATTTATTTTTAATATATTATAATTATTAAAGTGTATAAATTTATATAAATTTATTAAATTACTATTATATATATTACAAAAAGATTATAAATACAATTAATTTATAATAATCTTATTTAATACAATTTGGCTTACATAACTCCTATATCTAATCAAATTATACAAGTATAGTGATATTTAGGATTTTACTTTCTATTAATACTAGCAAGAAGTTGAGAATTTGAGTTTCTATTAAATTTAGATCACTTTTGAAGTATTGGTTAAAGTTCTGATGAGCCTTGGTCCGGGTGAAGAATTGAACTATCTCAAAAGGGAATTCGAAGAGTTCATCAAAGGCTTAATCTGCTTACCCATCAAGTTCCCTGGGACTAGGCTATACAAATCTCTCAGGGTATGTACTAGAAGATTATTAAATTACTTTTTTTTTAATAATTACACTACTTAAATTTTAATTGAGATTTAACTTTTACTTATTTAAATGAATTATATACAATTACAAGTTCATTGTCACTTTTACAAAATATTTTTAGAATTTTATTTTTTACCTCAAACAAATGTTAAAAAATAATAACCAATATTTTGTATTAATTGATGAAAAATTATTCATTATTTTTAGAACATACGATGATGATACGATAGTTCGTCTTAATGAAATTTAAGGTTATTATAATTTTTTTGAAAAAAATTAATATCAATTGTTGATGAAAAAAAATTAATGTAAAAAATATACTTTAAAAAAAATAAATAATAACTCTCGTTTATGTAGTAATCATTTTCAAATTTCAGGCTAAGGATAAGTTGCTGAAAATGGTTGGGAAAATAGTAAAGGAGAGAAAATTTTCTATGGAAAACCAACCAGAGAGAGTGGCAGCAAATGATGTAGTGGACGTGCTTCTACAAGAATTTGGAGACTCAAACGACACGCAACGGTTGCCGTTGGATTTCATCATAGGTAATATCATCGAAATGATGATCCCAGGAGAAGAAACCGTGCCTATGGCTATGACTCTGGCTGTGAAATTCCTCAGTGACTGCCCTGTTGCTTTGGAGCAATTGAAGGTACGTAGTATGATATTTACTTCTTTCTTCCCAAGCCAACGGCTAGGATTGATTTTGATTTAGACTTTGTCTGATAGTACAGATTAAATTCCATTTATATTAAGATATTTAGGTTATGATAAATTTTAGTGTTCACTTAAAATATTTTAATAGTTTTTATGATAAAATATCTTAATAAAAAATCATTTTTATCATTTTCTTATTTATCAATCTTAAGAAAATAATATTATTTTATTTAAATATTAATAAAAAATAATTTTTATTTTTACAAAACTAAATGATCAAATAATATTTTTTTCTTTAATGATTTAAATGATATCATAATTATTTATCCAATTAAATATCCACATATCTCATCATAAGTTTATATGGAAGTACTCTTCCTATACATGCAATATGCATGGTTAATAATGAGATCTTAGGTTAGACTTTTCCTTGTTTGACTTGGCTTCTCTATTGAGTCCTTTTCAAAGACACGCGAGTGAGTGGACGTACGTAGATTGTAGGAGATGAATGTATTCTCAACCGTAAGATTTGGATTGGTGGACGGCTGAGAGGTGAGGACCACATATTAGCTACATTGTTGAGCTAATTGCGACCACTGACTCAGCAGCCATTGTTTTCATATTACAATTTCTTTTTTTGTTGGTATGTGACCATTCGAATTATAATTATTAAAAGTTTATAATTATTTTTTTATAAATTTATTAATTTTACTATTAAAATAATTTCTCTTACAAATATTGTTGAAAAAAATGAAATCTATATAAAACCTAGAGAAATAAAATAACATTTTTCAAGAAAGAAAGATATATTTTAAGAGATGAGTGCATGTGACAAAGTGATGGAAGTAATAATTTTTGGAAGGTGGTCACTATCCTTCACATTGCCACATACTTACAACTGTTTGGTAGTCTACATTGACAGTGATTCTTTAAATAAAATAGAGTTATGAATTCATGAGAAGTCTTGATCAAAATATAATACACAATGCAATTATTGGAAATAACACCATAGCCATAGGATTCAACATAATAAACAGTCTGTGGTCTCATTCTAGGAAACTCACATCTCAAGTTAATTAATTTATACAATGATTTATAATGTTTTTAATTTATGATTTATAATTAAATATTTGATTTTGTGATTTTTTTATATGTAAAATTAATTGTCAATATGTATGATAAATTGTTTTACTTAGTGATCACTAAAGAAAAAAAAATAAAAAATCATCTCAAGTTGTTGGGCAACACTTCATGTTTTTTTACTTTTTTTTCTTTTTTGTGAAAACTTAAAAAATTAATTAATTTTAAGAAAATAATTAATTTTTAAAACAATTAAGAAAATAAAAAACTTAAAAAGTTTTTAAAACAATTAAGAAAATAAAGTATAGAATTAATAAAAGTTAGGAATCATACATGTAATTCAATCTTATTTTTATGGGTGATGGTAGAAGTAAGTGAGAAGACAAAGTCTTACTAATTAAGTAGTTGAATTAATTTATTTATTTCTAAATTGAAATATGGATTTGCGTTTATAATTGTGTAGGAGGAGAACATGGAATTGAAGAAGCACTTGTCTAATGGCTGTGGGAATCATTCTTGGACTGACTATATGTCCTTACCCTTCACTCAAAGTGTGAGTAAATTACCTTTCCTCCAACCAATTCAATTTCTTTGAAATATTTATCATAAATTAGATGTATATTTTACATGGTTAATTCTCCTTCATTCAATATAACAATACACAATTGCTGTATTTTGTTTTGATTAAGGTGATAAGTGAGACTCTTCGACTATCAAATATAATTAATGGGGTTTGGAGAAAATGTCTAAAGGATGTTGAAATCAGAGGTCAGCTCTTTATCTTCTTTTTCTTGTATAAAATAAAGAACAAATTAGAAACATATATAGTGTTTATTGTATTTGGATTTTTTTAAATAATTTAATATTAATATTAATATTAATTGAGCTTAATTGTGGATTTGTTTACAGGTTGTTTGATACCAAAGGGATGGTGTGTGTTGGCATCTTTTATATCTGTCCATATGGATGAAGAGAATTACGAAAATCCATACCAATTTGACCCTTGGAGATGGGAGGTTAATTATAAACAATTAAACATTTAGTTAATTAAATATTGTGTGATTAACATTTGAATGATCTAAATTTATAATGATTTCTTATACTGCAGAAGGAAGGAGTTGGAAATAACAGCAATTTATTTACACCATTTGGTGGTGGCCAAAGATTATGCCCTGGTTTAGACCTCTCTAGACTTGAATTGTCTATCTTCCTTCATCATCTAGTCACCACTTACAGGTATTTAAGGAAATAGATACATAGGTGGGGATACAACACTAGCACACCACTATTTACATAAAGAATTACTCTGTATAGAAATGCTTGATAATTAATGATTTTTTTTCTCCCTTACATTACATTTCATTTCATTTTTGACCCCTAATTAATATACATCTAAAACATAAAACTTGTTCAAAAATAAAATCTATTTGAACACACAGACATAACATGATTTATCAATATTCAACTTTTATACTTTTAAATGCATACATATAAAGAAAATATTTACGAACATGTGTTAAAAAATAAACGAGAATGGTTAAAAATAAAAGAATTCCTTAAAGAAGTCATCTCATGTCATATTTTCTTAACTAAATCCCCCTCATATTATGAAGTGATATATTGCCAATTTTCTTGTACTATTATAACATTTGCTTATTAATGGCCACTTAAAATGTCTGGTTTTCTGCCAATGAAAAATTTATTTAAATGTATTAATGTTTATTTATTAAAGAAAAAATACATTACCCAGTTATTAAACGTTTATTTACGTTGCTGATGAAAACACAGATGGGTAGCTGAGCAAGATGAGATTGTTCATTTTCCAACGGTCAAGATGAAAAGGAAGCTGCCCATTAGATTAATATAGCATGATCATCAACAAGGAGTTGAAAGGTGAATGGACATATTATGGTTAGTTATGGAGTCACTATATATTTCAATGAGAGATAGGGTAGGGGTCTTATCTCTTAAGGTCCATTCCCTACCCTTCCCTTAGTCCTTGAAACTTAAATACAAGTGGGTAATAAGAAATGATTGAATCCAATAACTCATACATGAATAATTCCCCATTTTGTTTTAAATTTTGGTACCTTTATATATGATATATCTTTCATATCTTGTGAACTTTTCAAAGGGAGATCCTGACGCATTTGCCCCATATATACCCTACTCCTACAGTACAACCCAATTAGTCATATTAAATAGTGGAGCCATCTTTGTTTTCTTTTTCTTAAGAAATTTCCAATTGATGGATCCATTTATTACTATTGATATGACCTAGGTAGTACATGTGTGTTACATGCCCAACCCACATTTCTCCTATGTATTAACTACACCAACTGCCATTTGAATTACAAATAAAAGAATTTAAATCATAAATTTAAACCACTTAAAATATCATTTAATTTTTTTTTAAAAGATAATAATTTGTTATATTCTAATTTGTTTCTATTATTTGTAAAGAAAGACACCTAATTTACAACTTACACTAACAAGATTTGAATCATAATTATTTTATTTGTATGAGTGCAAGACTCTTCTAAGATAGTCACTAGTTCAAGTAGCTATTGCACATAATATATTTGTGTGCAATCAATGATTGATAAATATGGGGATATAAAATTTATATTTTATGTATCTAAGATCTACATTTTTAACCACTTTTACCTACATATTTGTTAAAATCGGTAGTACAAATAACGACAAACCAAAAATAATACAAAAAATTGTACTTCCTTATACAAGTCACCTACTCATTTCACCTTATATAATTTTTGCTTCAACTTAGGCTCAATCTCATGACTTTAGTCTTAGACATTCCTTCGTTATTTTGAATTAATAAATATATAAAAATATTATCGATTTTTTTTATAGTTTAAGCTTTTGACATGATTTGTTATTAATAAATTTTAACATAATATCAAAATTAGAGATCTTGTATACAAATTCTAATAACTATAATTATTGAATTTTAAGTATTTGATTTACATAATACATATAACTCATAATTACAAAGGACTAATAAATGTATAAAGTATTATTGATTTTTTTCCCAATAGTTTAAGTTTTTGAAATGATTAGTGATCAATAATTTCTAACAAAGAGTGGGAATAAATTGTCCTAACTCTAATTCATTCATGACACGTTGCAATATAATCTTGAAAATTCAAGATTTTATGATTTGTAGGTACAACGTGACATACTACAAGATATAAGATATTGGAGCAACAAAATTGTACTCGCACCAATTCATTAATAACTCCTAATAGTATAATTTATAAAATTTAAGAGGTTATGATTTGTAGGTACGTTGTGACATATTACAATATATAGGATATTGGAGCAATAAAATTGTACACATTCTTCACTATAATCTAAGAAATTTAAGAAGTTATGATTGGAAGATGTAGTGAGACATACTAGGCCTTATTTGAGTGTAGTTGTGTGTGCAATGAGATATGCAATCAATATTTTTTTATTTCCCTAAAATTGGATAGCATGCTCAAAATGAAAGTTTAGAGTACTTACCACAAGTATGGAAAGAAGAATAAAAAGACTTAAAAGTACTAACTTTTTTATCTTTTACATATTTAAATTTATATTTCTAGATTATCATTGATATTGATTGAACACATATGCATTGGTTTTGGATCGATGTATAATTTTTTGAAATGCTGAAATAATATTGGAACGTCACCACATTCTCCTTTATTGGCTCATTGCAATATATTGGAATGCAATAAACTAGCCCAATCAATGGTCTTGTTTTGTCACTACAAAGGGGTTCATTTTCCTAATTTTGTTAGAATTGAGCTATATTTAAATTTCACACGATATCCTTGGGTTGGCCTTTGTTTCCTGAAAATTTGGGCCTTATATCTATCCTTCATTCTTGCTAAGAGGACTTTATTTATCATTTTGGTCATTTATATTTGTTTAAAAATTAGTTATATACGAACCATCTATAAATAGAGAACTTTTTATATAGTACCAATTCTAGTTAACATTATATAAAATCTTTAAATACGTATCATAATTACTAACAATGGGTCTAATTACTTGTTTTTTATTTATTTTTTCCTTTTCAACTTTTTCAATATTTTTTCTCAAGAGATTAATATTTTTAATAATACAAATAAAAAATAAAATAATAATAATGGAATTCTTGAAAAATTATAATGACATTTTTTATTTTAAAATATGATAATACATGCATATTACAAAACATAAATATTTTGTCTTCTAAAAAAGTGAAAAATGAGACAAATGAAAAACAAATCCAAAAAAAATCAAAGACAATGATAAAAAGATTAAATAATTATCGTAGTACAAACAATGTCATTAAAAACTCAAAGTCTCAATTAGCCATAAACAAAGTAATTCATGTAACTAAAGTCAATATATAAAATACAATTATTATAATACAATAAAATTATACTTACATTACATTTCATTTTTGACCACACATGACTTACAACTTACACTAACAAGATTTGAATCATAATCATTTTATTTGTAAGAGTGCAAGACTCTTATAAGATAGCTCACTAGTTCAAGTAGCTATGTCACATAATATATTTGTGTGCAATCAATGATTGATAAATATAGGGATATAAAATTTACATTTTATGCATCTATGATCTATATTTTTAATCACTTTTACCTACGTGTTTGTTGAAATTGGTAGTACAAATAACGACAAACAAAAAATAATACAAAATTGTACTTGATTATATAAGTTACCTACTCATTTCACCTTATATAATTTTTGCTTTAGCTTAGGCTCGATCCGACTTTAGTCTTAGTCATTCCTTCATTATTTTGAATTAATAAATGTATAAAAATATTATTGATTTTTTTTTTTATAGTTTAAGCTTTTGACATGATTTGTTACTAACAAATTTTAATATAATATCAAAATTAAAGATCATGTATACAAACTCTAATAATTATAATTGTTAAATTTTAATTATTTTATTTACATAATGCATATAACTCATAATTATAAGGGACTAATAAATGTATAAAGTATTATTGATTTTTTCCCCATAATTTAAGTTTTTGAAATGATTGGTGATCAATAATTTTTAAGTAAAAGGTGATATAGTATATTAAAGCAATAAAATTGTACCAACTTTAATTCATTCATGACACCTTGCACTATAGTCTTGGAAATTCAAGATTTTATGATTTGTACGTAAGATGTGACATACTACAACATATAAGATATTGGAGCAACAAAATTGTACTCACTCCAATTCATTCATAACTCTTAATAGTATAGTTTAGAAAACTTAAGAGGTTGGGATTTGTAGGTACATTGTGATATACTACGATATATAGGATATTAGAGCAATAAAATTGTACTCTCTGTACTATAATCTAAAAAATTTAAGAAGTTATGATTTGTAAGTGCACTGAGACATACTAGGACTTATTTATATTTCTAGATTATCATTGATATTGATTGAAAACATCTGCATTCGTTTTGGATTGATGTATAATTTTTTGAAATTCCAAATGAGTATTGGAACGTCATCACCTTCTCATTTGTTGGCTTTTTACAATATATTGGAATGGAATATACTTGTGTAACCCAATCAATGGTCTTGTTTTGACACTACAAAGGGGTTCATTTTGATAATTTTGTTGGAATTGAGTTGTATTTAAATTTCTCGCGATGTCCTTAGATTGGACTTTGTTTCATGAAAATTTGGACCTTATATCTATCCTTCACTCTTGCTAAGAGGGCTTTATTTCTCATTTTGATCATTTGTTTTTGTTTGAAAATTAATTATATATGAACCATCTATAGATTAAGAAATTTTTATATAATTCCAATTTTAGTTAACATCATACAAAATCTTTAAATACGTATCATAATATCTAATATTATTAGGGATATATGCTCTAGAAGTATAGATATAAATGGGCTCAAATAGGCGCACTTCACGTAAACTTATCCTATTAAATATTAAAAAAATTAAAATATGAATAATTTAGATCTTATCTCACTTAACACAAGTCCAAATGAGCCTAATTACTTGTTTTTTTATTTTTTAACTTTTTCAATATTTTTTCTCAAGAGGTTAACTTTTTTTAATAATACAAATATAAAAGTAAAATAATAATATTGGAATCCTTGAAAAATTATAGTGATATTATTTTTATCTTAAAATATGATAATACATATGTACTACAAAACATAAATGTTTTATCTTCATAAAAAGTGAAAAATGAGATAATGAAAAAAAATCCAAGAAAAATCAAAGACAATGATAAAAAGATTGAATAATTATCTTGGTACAAACAATGGCCATTAAAAACTCAAAGTTTCGACTAACCATGAACACAGTAATTCATGCAATTAAAGTCAGTATACAAAATACAATAATTGTCGTACAATAAAATTACACAAATTTAATAATTTCAATTAAAATAATATATAAAGGATGGCTATACCAATACATCAATATTTCATGTTACTTATGTGTTAAAAATATGAATTTTTTTCCTCCACTTAAAATTATATAACATTAAGTATGAAAGCCTACATTTAGAGGTTTCAATAATATGTATAATTGAACAAATTAACAAAATTAATTACAACAAATGTATAATAGTTTGAACTACTTACATGTGAAAAAAAATGAACTCCAATGTCCCTAAAATTATATAAAATTGATGCTATCAATATGAATTAAACAATAGTTTTCAAAACATAAAAATACAAATCAAAAGTCTTTTGAATACCTCTAACTAAATAGTTGTATTTCAACCATTTCCTCCATCTAAATCTTTAAAAAGCTCTAACTCTTGATCCATTTCATTATCAATTAATAAACATATAGGTTTTGCCCTTTTCTCACCGTTAATTGTACATCATTCCAATCTTTCATGCAAATCAAACATTAAAATATATCTCTTTTGAGTCTACTTCTTTTACAATCGAGAGTTCTACCCTAACACTAAATGAAGATTTTGATGGCATAGTAAATTTTAAAGGGGCTAATATGTCAATTTTCATTATTGAAAGAAAATTAAAATGACTTTCACATGCTTATCACCATTCTAATATATCAAGATTATTATCTTGTGAAAGTCCACCTCCAACTTCTTTATCACTAGATATATATGTATTCAATTTAGAAGAGGCATTGCAACTATCAACATATACTTGTTTTCCAAATTAGACAAATATCATATGAACAGAAAATATAGAGAAAGACAAGCTAGAAGTCTCTATTGTTCTTGGTTTTCCAAACTTAGAGGCATATATGCAAGTCTTTTCAACAAGATCAAAATAACATTGTAAGTCCAATGAGATATCATGTTAAAAAAATCATAAAATCTATCAAGTTTCATTTTGATAGCTTGTGTTTTGATTCTTGGATCCATGCATGTAGCTAATATTAATATTTCTGGAATGGACTCCCAATATTTTTTGAATTTATTTTTCATTATGTATAATTCAAGACTTTTATGATTAGCAAATACCTCGTACATAAAAAAACAATTGTGATAAAGCAAGATGACATGTAAGATAGTACATACCAGAAAGCTTCTTAGTGGTGACATAAAAATCTTTCAAAAAATCCATAAAATTGAATGTCCTATGTAAATCATTATCACACAATAAGGAAAAAGAACACCATTTTCATTATAAAAATGAAGTTAATAGTTAATTATAACTCACACAATATATCAATATCAAATATGTAGAATTACATCTAATGATGACGTCTATCTTAGGTTTTCTTGCATTTTTTTTTCAAAATTCCCACAATGAACGGTGTACTCATATTCTTTTAATGAGGATGACAAGATAAATTTATTACATTTCTAATATTTTTCAAATAACTTGCAACATTTTTCATTTTGTCTTACACACATAAGTTGATTATATGGCATATACAACGCATATGGAAAAATAAATTAGGACTACTATGCAATGGTGGAATAATGGTGGAATAGCAAGATTCTTCACGTTGAAAGAACTTAAGTCAACACTTGCATTATCAAGGAGATCTTATCAGTAAAATCATAATCTATAGCGATACTTGTAATCAAGCTAAAAATTTGTATTCTATTGTGTTGGTATTTAGCTAAAACAAATTCAATTATCTTCTTCTCTAATTATCAACTTGAATCTATCCAATGTACGGTTATGCATATGTAACCATGATTGTTATAACCCTTTCACATATATGAAGTAAAAACAACTAAAATATTGCTTGATGTAGAAAAATAGTCAACCAATGTTTCTTTCATTAATCTAAATGCTTTCAAACAATCACTCCTAACTGTATAATCCATAAAGGCTCTACATAGGTTTCTATGAAATATTCATATATATTGTCATTAACCAATGTAAATGATTGTTCTACACTAATTATAAGCATTTATTACAAAATCAACAATTATAGAATTCAATGTTACCACATCCCAAGTTGGTACTTCATAACAAACCATTGTATTGGACATATCAGAAATACCCAAATAGACAAAATTCAAAATAGAGTAAAAGAAGCGAAGATATCATTAATTTTTCATTTTATAAGTTGTTTTAATGGTAGTTAATGTGGTAATTTTGTTGGGTTATGTTCAATTTCAAATGGGTTATTTAGTGAAGAATCATATTACCAGGTAGTGTAATATGGAGGTAGATGAACATAGAGTAATAAAAGACTATACACAAACATAATAAGATCTATTAAGGAATCTAAGTCCCACATCGGTTAGATTCATGACTTCTATCTTGCTTATAATCATAGGTAACCTTTAACTCAATAAGATTTTATTGGGTTGAGTTAGGCTCAAGCCAACTAACATGGTATCAGAGCCCCTGACTTGTTGATGTTCTAGCATCCCTTCTTACATTCACCAATTTCAAACACTCGCATCCTCGTCGATGTGGAGGGCAATTGTTAAGGAATCTATGTCACATATTGGCTAGGTTTATACCTTCCGCCTTACTTATAATTCTGGACAATCCTTAACTCAATGAATTTTTATTGGGTCGAGTCAGGCTGAGGCCAACTAACAAGATCAAGTATAATTACCCATCAAAAACCAATGATTTCTCATAAGTTTATGGAATTGAAACATGCCCATCATAAGATATGAATATGAACCCAAATTGAATAATTGTGTCTCAAAGGCACGACTAAAGACTAAAATGGTGACGAATGAAACTTAGTCAGCAACTAACTTAGCCATGAATGAAACGACTGCTAACTCAATAATGACGACTTGAGATGACATCGAATAAGAAAGACTAAAATGGCATAAGGAGCAACGTCTATCGATCTCTCGTTTTGTTTTTATTTTCATAATTTTATTTATTCTTTTATTTTTGAAAAAAAGTAATTAGAATTCTTAATGGGCATGATGGAATTGACCAATAAGCATCTCATCTAAGCATGTCCAATATGAATTTATGTGGTATGAGCTGGGGCTTAATATAGTTGGTAAAGTTGTACATGTTTAATAAAAAAGGATTAAAATAATTGTTTTGAATTTAATCAAATCTAAGCTCACTTAAAAATAATTTAATCTTTCAACTATGATTTGAAAATTTTATAAAATGAACCTAGTCGGTCGGTTTTAATTTTAATATAAAAAAACCATTTGTAACTGAACTGATCGAATTATTATATATTAAATTATATTTACAATTATTAAATTAAAATAGATTTTTAAAAATTATTTTATATTAATATTAAGTATTAAAAAAACCCAAAGCTAACTTAATGTTAACAAATATAATATACCTCGACCCTTTTGTGTAGCATTTTTGTGTACTAGTAACTAATAAAAAAATATTTTATTATTTTTTATAAATAAATCTGACACATCTAACCATCTTCTTAGTGGATAGAAGATCTAGTTAATTCAATAATTTTAGTTTAATATTTTAAAAATTGTTAATGTTAATTTAATTTTTATTTTGTGATAAAAATTACTCATTTCTAATAATTGAGGTGAACTGTGGGCTTATTTGAGAAGCACAACCCAATTGACATCTTCTTGTCCATGTGTACCAGCCCTTATATTCATCTTCTTACCACTCTAATCTAAATTTTGATGTTGTTTTTCTCTCTAAAAAAAATATGTAGTTTGGGAGTAACAAAAATACTCTGATATTGAGTGTCGAGAGACAAAAATATATATGTTTTTAGATGAACTTAGAACACGATTCGCCGTTTCATACTTCATATTTTGGGGTTTTTCTATTTTTAAGGGATATCTTGTTTAGTTTAAAAACACAAAAAGAAAAATAATATTTATAACAAATTTATAATTTATAATTATAACAATAATACATTTATATCTATCTTATATATTTTTAATATATATAAAAATACAACCAAATTTTTTAGGTTAAACTCTATTTAAGTTAATCTATGGGCAATTAGATATGTTCAAGTTAAAATTTGTTGAATTAGATATCATTTTTTGTTATTTAAGTGTAATTTTTGTAATAAATTTAAGAATATTATTTTATGTAATTTTTAAATAAAATGATTTAATCAAAACATTGTACATAAACTATTTTATTTAAAATGGTTTAAATTGTAACACAATTATAAGTAATTTTAAAAATTATATAAATAAACAAAGAAATATGAATTTGATTAATGCTAGGGAGCACGATTTTAGAGTCATTGGTATTATTAATCTATTAAAATTATGAAAGAGAAAGTGAAAAGTAAATTAAATAATAAACTCAATGTTTAAAGATATAGCAGTGAAATGAAACCCTACTTTTAAAATCATTACAGATAGCATTTTCCTACCAATTTAGCTTCTCGGCGGCTAAATGTTAATATGGGCCTTGTGTTTTGTGGGCCCATAAATTGTGGTTTTGATTTGGACCAGATTCGTTTTCAATATATTATTAGAATTATTGTTTGGTGTTTTGGATTTTGGACACGACATACAAGCATTTAAGCAAAAGCCAGATTAATTCTACCAATTCTCATCCGCAACTATCTACGTCTATTTTTCCTTATTATGAGTAATATTATCTGCCTCAAATTTTAATATATATATATATGTGAATTGATGTGTTAGTGTTAGATTTTATATAAAATTAAGATTTAAAATATTAACATAATTATATACTAATCTATAAGTCATTTTCTTCTTTATATTGTTCTAAAATTGTAAAATGCACTTGGCACTCTCTACACCGACAAAAATATACAGAATATTATTACATTTACATCCCCATAATGCTGTCCATATTATGATGATAGTATATAATAAAGTACCATTGGGATCAATTTTATCTTCTTCTTTTTTATCTTTTTATAAATATTAATAGATGAGATAAGAAAATATAATTAATATTTTAAATTTTTTTATTAATTTAATATTTTATTAATATCTATATATCAATCACATCATTATTTGGTTAAAAATTAATCTTAAGTAAACTAATTAATGAACAAAAATTTTAGTCCGTCAAAACGTAAATGATTGCTTCTTCGCTTAGTTTTAGGACGCGCTTAGAGAATACTGTACGTGGATTGTGGGAATAATATGCAGCCAACTCATTTTCCTTCCTTGGCTCATGTAACCTTTTTTAAGGCATATATATATATACGACATTAATCAATGAAATCATAATGACATTAATCTCCCAATGTTTTTTATCTTTGAAAAAGTTTTATTTTTTCTTCTTCAAAATATTAATGACAGTAATTTTCACACCATGCCCAAAATTGTCTTTCACCAAAATTGGATTTTTCAGTCTCTTTCCTTCTCGAGAAAACACTATTATAATAAAAAGTATTTAAGTTATGATTTAAAGTCGATTTATGTAAAATAATCAAAAATAATGTCGGTTGATATGTACAACCGATGTTACACGTGGTAATTAGCGTCGATTGTATATGTTAACTTATACGAAACCATGTATAGCATTGATTGTACACATCAATCGACTTGTAATTTTTCGTTGGTTGACACGTAGGACTGACGCTATACGTGGTTTTGTATCGATTGACTGTACAATTGACAATAATTGCCACATGTAGCGTCAGTTATACATACCAACCGACGCATAACGAGTAGTATCGGTCCTACGTGTCAATCGACGTTACAGGTGGCTCGCGTTGGTTGGAGCATAAAGCCAATGCTACATACTACTTGTAGCATTGGTTGACACTCAAAACCAACGCTGTGTGTCTTTTTTTATTTTTTCTTCTTCTTTCCCCCCATTTGTCGACAATTTTTGCTTGTGTCTTCTCATTTCTCTCCAAAAAATTGTATGTTGTCTCTAAATTTCTTTGTCCATTTTTGACCACTTCATACCACCATTTTCGAAGTAGTTAGTTAGATTTTGTTTCTCCCCAATTTTTGATCTAGATCTATCATTTTTCTAAGTATAATACTCATTTTTTTCTTATTCATTTTTCTTCACTTTTTCACTTACCAAACACCATTTTCCTTCATTTATGTCATTTTTTCACTTGTTTTATTCTTGTTAGTATTTCTATGAATTATTTTATACTTATTATTTATATTTTATATTTTTATATAACTTTTGTAAAATTATTTTTTTATTTTAATGTATATTATGTGTTATTGATTATTTGTATATATTGTGTGTTATGTAGGTTGTATATTTTTATTCAAGCTTAGAAGACAAGAATGTATTTTTTATTTTATTTTAACTAATTTTATTCATACTTAAAATTATTGTATATATATTTCATATGTTATATACATTAATTTATTTTAAATTTTATTTTTTAAAACTTATTATTATATTACATGCATTATATATGTATATAAACTATTATATATTATATATTATTAATGTTATAATGAGTTTATTAATTGTTTGAATTTTATGTATTTATGTTTATATAATGTTTTGATGGATATTCTAATAATTTATAATTTCATATATAATAATATTTGAAATATATTGGTAATTAATACATTTATATTTTATTATATACATATTTAATATGTTTAATGTCATCAATAGAAAATTGAAAAATCTTGGATGTCAAAGTGTAGAATTAAGCATAATTATATTTCTCGAGTTGAAAATTTCTTGGAATTTGCCTCTAGAAATAATAATAATGAATTTAGTATGATTTGATGCCTATGTGTTAAAAATAAAAATGAGAAATTTTATGACGTTGATAAGGTTAAGTATCATCTTATCCGTAGTAGTATTATTTTGAGTTATAAATATTGGTATTATCATGGAGAAAATACTGATAATACTCATGGGAAAAAGATAAATAAGGATGTGAATGGATTATATATATTTTATCAGAATAGGCACTCCACAAATAATTTACAATGATGACTTGCATAATTTATCACTTCTCAACTTTAAACTTTTGTCTAATTTTATTTATTTTTATTGAATTTAGATTTCATTATCATTATTCAAATTTTATTGTAGATTTGAAGATAATGAAGATCTAAAATTTTAGAAGTGTATCATCTATGGACTCTCAAATTTAAATGAAGATTTATTTAAATTAAAGAGCTACCGATGACGAAACAAATGGGAGAGAACATCACCGTTAATGAAGAAACAAAAGGGAAAGAATAGCAACGGAAGCTGAGACAAAGTAGATTCTTTTTATGATTTAGTTTTCTTTCAATTCCTCTCAAAAACTTATGGTGAATTCGTTTGTGTTAAATTTAATTTTCAACATGAACTAATTTATCTTTATTCTAGAAAAATGATATAATTTAATTATGAACTATGCTTTATTGTCTATGTTAATTTGAATTATTTCCCTTCATGTTTTTCTGAATTATTCTGAATTTATTACTTCTAATTAACTAGTCATTAATTAGATTATTTTAGTCTTGTGATTTACTATCGAAAGAGGAAATTATAGGATAAATCTAAAATATTTCGGCATAGTTAAATATAGAGATTGAAAGACTTGTATAAACCTATGCAATAATGAAATCATTGGTCTTAATGATTTCTTGCTATATTAAATTGCATACTCTTGTGTAAATTAATAACACAAGAATATTTACAATTGACTATTGAAAGAGGCTTTTAGATATTTTTTAGAGATTTCTAACAAATGGAGAGAATTAAATTAAATTAGCTAGATGAGTAAAGTATAGTAATGGATTAGGTGAAATCGATTTTCTAGAAGTTTTCTTCCTATTAATTTGATCTTTGAACAATATCTTTATTTTTTTTTTGCATATTTTCTTTAAATTAATTTTATTTTAAATTTCAATTACAAAAACTTTAGTGATTTTTCTAAATAAAATTGATATTAGTATAATTTTGATATTTGTCAAAAGTAAGTTACCAATCCCTGAGGATGATACTTTTCTTATCACTTTATTATAAAACTACGGTATTGTGCACTTGCATTTTTGCACCGATCATATAGACATAAAATATGTTTCATACTGTTGAAGATGAACTACATAAGAATATTCTCAAAACCTTTAAAAGACTTATAAAGATGCCAAAAAGTTGTTGTATCCAGAGTGCAAGAAATACACTAAAATGTCATAATTGGTTCATTTGTACAATGTGAAGGCAAAAAATGGTTTTTCTAACAAGGGATTCACAAAATTACTAAATGTACTAATATATATGTTTCCTTAGGGTAATGATTTTTCATCTTCAATGTATGAAATGAAGAAATCTCTTAGTCGATTTGGCATGGAATATCATAAGATTCATGCTTGTCCAAATGAATGCATTCTTTGTAGAAAAGAATATGAGACATTTTATATTTGTCAGATGCGTAAAGAATCAAGATAGAAGCAAATGAGACAAAACCTAAGAAAGGCTTTCCCATAAAAGTTCTTTGGTACTTTCCTCTAATTCTTCACTTTCAAAGGTCATTCAAAAGTAAAAGGCATTAAAGATGTTGACTTGGCATTCATAGAATCAATCTGATGATGAGATTCTATGTCATCCTTCTGATTCTCCAAATTCAAAAGTAGTAAATAATTTATCCCCTTAATTTGCATCTAATTCATACAATCTTCGTTTTTCCATTGTTATAAATGGAATTAATCCATATAGTTCCATTAGTAGTAGATATAGCTATTGGCCAATAATTATGATAATATACAACTTTGCTCCTTGGTTGTGTATGAAAAAAAATTCATAATGCTAGCATTATTGATCTTAGGACCGAAACAACCCAAAGTTGATATTGATGTATATTTGCAGCCTCTAATAGATGATTTAAAGACGTTATGGAATAATGGTGCAAATATTTATGATGCACGTAAAAAAGAATACTTTAACTTGAGAGGGTCCTTTTATGAACAATTAATAATTTTCTTACTTATGGAAACTTATCAAGATAAGCAACAAAAGGTTATATGGGATGCTTTATTTGTATGGATGAGACTTCTGCAACTTATTTTGTTCATGGAAAAAAGATGTCTTATAGAAGACATAAAAGATTTTTTTCATTTATACACAAGTTTAGATTCCAAAAGTAACCTTTCGATAGTGAAGAAGATCATGATCCTACACCAAGACCATTGCGAGGTGTTGAGATATTAAGGCGATTGAATGGTATAATATTCAATTGATATGGAAAGATGAAAAAAAGATTACTCACTGATGGAGGGAAATAAAAGAAGTTAACTAATAAAATGAGTGAAAATGTTACTCAATGAGTAGATCATGATTGTTAGAATAAAAAATCAATATTTGGGAATTACCTTATTGGAAAGACCTATACATTTGTCACATCTTAGATGTCATGCACATTGAGAAAAATGTATTTAAGAGTTTGATTGGTATATTACTTGATATACCTGGAAAAATGAAGAATGGAATTATAGCAAGATTGAATTTAAAGAAACTAGGCATAGGACTTGAATTAGCACCAAGGGTAGAAAATGATAAGAATCGAACATACTTTCCACTAAAATCATATAGAATTTCAAAAAACTTTATGGATTGAAATTACATTACTACCATATCTTAATGCAATAGTTATTGTTAGTTGCTATCAGGTCAATTCTTCCAAAAAATGTTCGATTATCAATAATTCGCCTTTGTTCATTCTTCAATACAATATGCAAGAAATCTATATTAATTGGTGAGTTAAAACTCTTTACAGAAAAATGTTGTGGATAATTTGGAAATATTTTTCTCCTTTTTTTGATATAATGATTCACTTATGTGTTCATTTAATTTGAAAGGTTTAATTGTGTGGTCCTACTTACTTAATGTAGATGTATCATTTTGATAGATACATGCAAGTCCTTAACGAATATAAAAATAATAGACATTTTCATGACGGATGCATGATGAAACATTACATTGATGAAGAGACTATTGAGTTTTGTTCTAAATACTTTAGCGGTTGCATTGAAATTGGGAATCCTATACACAAGTTGTTCTTAGAACATAACATGATCCAAGTAGGTAACTCTATGCTTGGTGGAAGTAAGAAATTAATCATTGATCACATTCGATGGAGAAAAGCACATCAAATCATTTTGCTAAATAATAATGAGGCACAACCGTACATAGAGTAAGTAATGACAGGTTCAACCTTTTCATATAAAATAAAATTATTATTTATTTAACTATTAATGACATATAATTAATATATCTTGCATAATATCCTATAATGCATTTAAACTTACTAAATGAGGAGAAAAATGATTATATGATGAGCATAAACGAGAGCTTATTAATTAGTTTCTCAACCATGTAAGTGTTACATACAAGAATTCATTAGTATTTCTATATAATGTTTTACAACTTTTTTTAAACACATTTCATATTTTTATATCTATATATTTGAGTTAAACTAACAAAAACCCAATCATAAAATAACAAAAACTTTAGAATAGCTTGCACATTGTCCAAAATTCGATATCAAACCATATTCTAGTTTCATAATTAATGGTTCAAGGTATACAAAACAAATAAGGGATAAAGTCCGAGTAAAACATAATAGTGGTGTGAATATGGCTACATAAACTAAGCAATTTGCTAGTTAATCCTATACTTTCTAATAGAACATATTATGTTATAGTTAAAGAAATTTGAGAACCATTACTACAAAAAGGGGCATTAAGGTCGGTTCAATGCGTGAACCGACTTCAATTTTTTTTTAAATTTATTCATTTTCTATTATACTCAAATAAAAACTTGTATTCGAGTAGAAAAAAAATCAGTTTAGCAAATAATACAAATATTTAAAAAATAAAATATTAATTAATAGCAGAAAAATTACCATGGTTTTGTTCTATTTTATTCAAGATCATCATATTATTCTCCTGATGTTATAATACAAATCTACATATATAATACAAAAATTTATACACATAAATAATAACATATAATAATAGGAAAAAAATATGAATAATAAGTGCGTAAAATTAATAGAAATACTTACAAAAGTAAATCAAGTGATAAAATGAAGAAAAAATGGTGTTTTGTAAGTGAGAAATGGGTATAAACTTTTTGAGTATTTTGCTAAAAAAAATAGGAGATCTAAAAGATTAGTTAAAGAAGAAGAAAACCCACTAACTAGCGCTGGAAATGTTAGTCGTAAGTAGTCGGAAAATGAGAAAGAGTGGAGAAGGTTTTGGGTTTTTGAGAGTTATGCAACGCTGAAAATAGTTTATGTTACATAGCGTCGGTTGACGTGGTGAACCGACGCTATCCACGTAGCATAGCGTTGGTTCGACACTTGAACCGACGTTACATCTTACGTGGATAGCATCGGTTCTACACCGAACCGACTTTAAATTCATTATAAGTGTGTTTTAAAAAAACTGACTTTACATATCAACTTAAATACTCATTTTTGTAGTAGTGAACTCAATTATGAGGTCTTTCATGAAACAATATTCTTGTATGTGAGCCATAACGTTGATAATCCTTTCATGTTAGCATTTCATGCAAAACAAGTATTTTACGTGAGCAATCAAATTGACACAAGATGGTATGTTGTGTTAACGCCTCCACAAAAAGAGTTATACCATTGTGATGCTTTAAAAGATGATGACATACTTGATACGCTATCCAATATTAGTCATTTCTCAAACAAATTGCCTAATGTATGTGATGATCTAGTTGATGACGATGATTCTTCATCATGGACTCGAAGTGATTGTGAAGGGATATATATATACGACCAACAACCTAATTAAACATAATATATGTTCTATACTATTCTTAAACTCTTGTTTATATGTTTAGACTTAAAATTGTGAATTAATTTCTATTTTATCATTATTTATAGATATTTTGTAGATCCTAAGGTGCTAGAGATTGTAGATCCATAAGATCCATTGGGGCATTTCAAAAGAAAAGGTTGGGCTAATATACCTGATACTCCACTTAATTCAGATGATAAAATACATGTTCAATTCAATACAACTGGTAATCCATTAGGAGAAAATGTCCAAAAATTAAATTCTTCTATTGGTAGACTTGTGAAGTCAAATATATCAATCAATATAAATGATTGGAGTAAAGTTAAAGATGATGAAAAGTACAAGATATGAAAAACCATTTTTGTAAGTCTCTTTTGTTTTATAATTAATTATATATTATATGTCCTTTAAAATGTGTTTTTATAGAATCGTTTTAAAGTCTCCTATAATTGGATGAACAAGTGCTACAAGATTGCAAATAAGGCATGAAAGAATACAAAACATCCAAATTGGCCAAAAATTATGTGTTTCTATACTTGGAACCACTTAATGAAGAAGAATTGTACAAAATCCCTGAAGATCATCCCTGGATTGAATCTTAAGTATGGTAAGAATTTGTAGATTATAAACGTACAAAAGAATTTCAAATCATTAGGGAAGAATATCAAAATATACAAATACATAATATTCTTTCTAATCGTACTACGAGGTCATCAAATGCTGAAATTAGACAAAGAATAGTAATATTAAGTTGTTAATTTATAACTATTTTTATATTTATTTCCCTCTAATTTAAGTTAATAGATTGGTTGATAAATTTATTTAATTTATGTAGGAAGTTGAGTTGGGTAGATCGATTACCCAAGCTAAATTATATATAGAAACAAAGACCCTCAAAACAAAAAGTCAATACCAATGAATAAACGAGGAGAAAAACAACTCAATAAGTTGATTAATAATTTAACTTGATACAAAATCCTTATTATGATTTTTGCATATTGATGTAATAATGTATGATATACTTTATTGCTTTAAATAATATAATTAAATTGAAATCATAATTGGGGTAAAATATTAGATCATCACATGGTGAAAATTGGGTTCATAACACTCATAGATTAATAAATTAACTAAATATAATTTTGTTCATAAAACTAATATTTTTCATAAAAAAAATACATAAAAATTGATAAAGAAAGATGAAGAAAAAGAAATACAATCAATATCTTAAATTTCCACCAAAATTGCATCCCTTTTTGAAATTTTCTATATTTTTATCTCTTCTTAGCTCCAAAAATTGATAAAAACTATACTAATTACAACTCCTTATGATTTATGAGATGATTAAGGGTTAAATATAGCTCAAGTGAAATCTGGACCATCAGATTTGCTTTAGATTAAGGACTGAGATCAAAATAAGCAAAAATAACAACACCAACCAATAACAACGTGACACGTAGCACACAGAATTCATTAAGCAAATCAGAGCATGACACATGGCAAGGGAAGACTGGTTTGGTTAACCCATGCTGAGTCATCGCCACGCATTGTAATGTTATTCACAGTAACAGATGGTGTGGCGCATGGGTGAAATGGTTGGACGAATCAAATGAAGATGTATGGCGAACGCATTGACCAAGCTAGATGATGTCGAGATAAATTCCATGTTGACATTTGGGATAACATTGCACCACACTGCACACACGACGATCTACGATTGGTCATCTCTACTGGCATGACATTTGTGTGACTTACCCAGTCAACTCTTATGCTTATGTGTCATACACATGTCAGTTTTCTGATTGGTCTTATGTTAAAAATTCATAAAAAATTCAAAAAAAAAATCATAAAAATTATATTTTACCTCTTTTTATTATAAAGTTCATATTTTAATATTTTAAACCTCAAAATACTAATTATTGAATAAAATGAATAAATATTAAATAAAAAAGTGTATTAATGACTCTATTTTCATAGAGTCATAAAACGTGTACATTTATACTGTACAAAATATACATAAGTTAAATATATATGTATATATACACACGCGCATATATACGTAAACATGTTATTTTGAGACTAGTGTGACTATGTATAATTAATACGTGAATACCACAGCTAATATAACAAGTTACAAGTATAAATTAACCACATGAAAATTTTCATATTATTTATGAAATATGAACATAAAAACTCTTAGAAACTCAGGCCTAACTCTGAACCCAAAAGTCAGCTTGTGAGTTAGAGGGTTGTCCAGACTTATAAGCAGCACTGATGCCTTACTCTTAGCCAATGTGGGACTTAACATCCCCCCTCCACATCGGCTAGAGTCCGGATTTACGGCACGGTCCAGATTTATGGCACGAGGGCCGATGGGAGTACGAGGAAGCCAAGAGCCTAGCTCTGATACCATCTTAGAAACTCAGGCCTAACTCTGAACCCAAAAGTCAGCTTGTTAGTTAGAGGGTTACCCAGACTTATAAGTAACACTGGTGCCTTATTCTTAGCCAATGTGAGACTTAACAAAAAAATATTAATTCTTATAAAAAAAAGTCACATTAATTTATAGGCTAAAAAGTTTTTATAAAAATATGCCTGAATTATTTATCTCTATACTAATTACTGAAGCTCTTATCTCACTTACATGTAATTATATTTTTATAATTAGATTTTGTAATTAAATTTTGTCACATTATTAATATTAATTAGTTTACATGACTAATTAGTTAAAAATATTTATGTATAAATAAAATAAGAATTTAAGTATTTTTACTTAAAAATAATAATTAAAATATATTTATATAAAATGCATTCAGTTTGAATAACTTAAAAAAAAAAAAACACAATCGTTTACCCTAATTTATATGATGTTTCTTGGGCTATCGGATGCCCAAAAAATAAAATAAAAAAGAAGTAAAAGATTCCAGTTACCTGCTTTATGAGTGTAGTGTTATTGAAGGAACATAAAGAGTGTCTATGCCCCGAAAGAAGGGGGACGATTAATGTCCTGAAAGCAATGATAGGTTTGAAAAGTGCAATCTCTCAATTCTTCTATTTATCTTATAAATTAAGGAAGAATGGTAGTGTGAGCGCATGCCATATCCACATAAATAACAAATACAAAAATAAATAAATAAATTATTATGTAACAACTCATGTAGTATGTATTTAGATATTAAAAAAAATAAATCTAATTGTCTTAATCAGTTATTTTTTTTATCACATCGGTTGTTTGTTCTGGAACTTGATGTATAAGAAATGCTTTAACAAAAATCTCCATTTTTTTTATGAGAAACTAGTTTAATGACTAATAGGATTTTAGCTAACACTCACATTTTCCCTTTTTTAAAATGTAATTAGTGGGTACAACATGCATGTGATGTATGATCATTGTTTTGGGCTTTTGGTATATCTCATTGCCTTGGTTATGCCTTTTTGTTGGACTTAGTTTCTTTCATTTATTCCTTGATCCACGGCTAAAAGCTTGATATATATTCCGAAAACATAATGATATTTAATATTAATTAGTTGCCAACAATCATAAATATATTGAACAAGTGCTATTAATAGTGCTATTGCCAAGTTAGTTGTTATATATAGGTGAAATATTGTGAGATGTTATTTATTTTTAGTATAATATGTGAGGAGAGAATCTTAATTACATTTCATTTTTATAAAAAATAAAAAAATATTACAAATATAAAACATATCAATGATTAATATTAATAATATATATATATAATATGTTTTATATAAAAAAAATTCTATATATTTTCAATCAATTTGACATTTTTATTTTGTAGGTAAAGTTAAATATTTCAAAATAACAACACACTAATTAAATAATTCCTTAATATGGAATATGATAATAATATATAATTTTATCACAATACTATAAGCAAATATGATATTTAAAATAAAAATAATTTTTATTTCAATTTAGGTAAAAATATCATAGAGGTTCATTTTCTTTGAATGAAATTGTTATTTAATCTTTTCACTTAAAAAATGTGCTCATAATGTCTTTTAAATTAAGAAAAATGTACCAAATAAGAAATTTTAATATATTTTATTAATAGTTTTTTTAAAAGCATGTAAACAAGGAAAATGATTGAGGGTACTTTTGTCATTTCCTTGGCTCATTTTGAAGAAAAAAAGTGCAAAATGGAATAGCCATTTTTAGATTTTTTAGCCTCATGTTCCATTTAAACTCAAGGAAAAGTAGTATATTTCACAACTATTTGAGCCATTCTTTCTCGAACAACAAAAGGGACAGATTTCGACCAATACAAACCAATTGATCCAAGGTAATAATCAAAATGTTCAAAACATAACCATACCATTTGAAACCCTAAGAAATGATAGATGATATCGATAAATTTGCAAGGCATTGAAACTGGTAATATTCTTTCTATATCTTATTATGTCCGAGAAGGATACAATATTGTGTGGTCATTTTGTATAAAAAAATATGACATAAATTATGTGGTCATTTTTGTATAAAAAGATATTATATAAACTGTGTGGTAATTTTTTATGAAAAGAATCTGATATTTTTTACTTTTTGTGATAATAATATTACATTGTGGTCTCCAATATTGTGTAAATTAAAAAATTTAATTTATTTTTGTTAACAGTGTGGTAATTATTTATGAAAAGAATAGAAAATTTTATTTATTTTGTGATAATGATAGTGCATTGTGGTCCTTGATGTCGTATAATTTACATTTTTTAATTCATTTTTTTAGTTTTTTATGATGAAATTGGGAGCAACTATGTTACGGTGTTATTTTAATACTTTTGTATAATTTATTATTGCTGAAATTTTTTAAGAACCCGACTATTTTAGGATGTTATTTTAATACTTTTGTTATATTGAAGTGGTCCTTATTTTATAAAATTGTAAAAACTTAATTTATGTGTAAAATATTTGTTTTATTATTATTATTTAATTGTATTTAGGTATAATAATTAAATAATTATTAGTAGAATAATAATTTTTTTAACATATTTTGTAGAACAATGGAACATTAACTTTGAGGTTAATATAGACAAAAAAGTTGAAGTTAATATCGATTAAGACATGAACGTAATAATAGGTGTTGGAAATGAGAATGGAGACGAGGATGTAGATGAGTAAGGTAAGAAGGATAAAGATTGTATACATGTGATTCATATTTTAAAAAGATTGAATTAAATAAGGATACAATTAAATTGAGTATTATGATGATTTTTAAAAATACGATAACTATGAGATATCTCATAAAAATATATGCAATGAGACATGATAAATATATTAAATTTAAGAAGAATAACAAAGTTAAAATTGAGGTGTTTTGTAACGATAATAATTGCAAGTGGGAGTTGTTTACTAGGAAACAATTTAGAACTTCAATGTTTATTATTTACAAAAGTCATAATGAAGAGTTTTACACTTGTAGAAGAAATCATGGTCTAAAAAAGTATATTGGTAGCATATTGATAGCTAAGAATATGTTAGAATTCTTTGTCAATGAAACTAAGATAAAATATACAAGAGTTCAAATGTAGTTGAAAAAAAGTTTAATCTTGAAATCAGTAAACATGTTATGAAAAAAGCTAAGATCAAGGCTAAGGAATTAATACATAAAAAATTCAAAGATCAATATCCTAATTTTTTTTATATGATTAGCAGCTTAAGATAACCAATCTTGGAACTATAGTTATACTAAAAAAGAAAAAAAGGGTAAAAAAAATGTTGTAAGGTTTAAGTGATTTTATGTTTATTTAGGTCATGTTAAGGATGAAAAAGTATTTTTCGAAGATTTATAGGATTAGACAAGTTCCATTTGAAAGGACATATTGTAGGCATGCTTCTATGTGATGTGGGTGTTGATGTAGAAAATGAAATGTACTATTTGGCCTGCTATGGTTGAAAATGAGACAAAGAATACATAGAAATGGTTTGTTAAAATTTTATTTAAAGACTTGAGAATTAGTATATAACACTCTTGTACTATCATGAGTGATGAAATAAATAGAATTAAAAACTATGCAAAGCAAGTGAAATGAGAAGGTGTGAGTTATTACTTTTGGGGGGTTGCAAAAGCATCCAAGAATTTGAACTAAAATCAACGAAAGCTCACAAATGGTTGTTTGCAAAACCATTTAAGTCATGGACAAAATCTCATTCCAAGACTACATTAATTTGCTGCAATCAGCTAAATAACATGTGTGAGTCTTTCAACTCAGAGTTATTGATAGCAAGAAAGCAACCACTTTTAATTATGTTAGAGATAATAAGGTTATATATACATGATATATTTAATGCTAAGAAGGATGAGTTATCAAGATAAAGGTATTCATTTTCAAAGAAAATCCTAGATATAGTCACAAAGAGCAGTAACAACTCTATTGCTTGTATTTCTTGACACAATGATGGTTATATGTATGAATTTTCATTTGACTTCAACAAGAAAGTGAGTGTAAACTTGTTGAATAAGAAATGTACTTATATGGATTGAGATCTCACTGGTATACCATATATATGTGCCATGAGAAATGTCTTAATTGGTCAAGAGGATTCTGTTGAATATGTTGATTCGATTTACAAGAGGTAAACATTTGAAGATTGATATAGGTATTTTTAACTATATACATTTCAATTAAATTTAAAGATTTAAATGTATTATGTGAATACTAATTATTATTTTGTTAAATGTATTCATGTATGATTTCAAAGCCCTATCATCAATTTTGTACCAAGCTAACATTATTGACCTAGTTCAATTGAAACTGAATTACTGTATCCATTGATGTATAAGAGATGAAGTGGGAGACCCAAAAATGCTAGGAATAAGACATCTTTCAAAAAGTTATTTTAGAAAAAAAAAACTACACCCTCATACGTTAAAGTTGGTATGTTATGAAAGCCTTCAAGGTTAAGGAAAGCATCAAGGATGACATTTGGGTATTGTAAAGAAATAAGTCATGATCAAAGAGGTGATAAGAAGAAGAAAACAAATTCAAATGGATAAGAGGAAGCCAATATCTACGTGGATACAAATGCTCAAATAGAGATAGATGTACATAACCTATTTCTTTACAAACTATTACTATCATTTATTATTATTTTTTAAATAATAGGTTTCAATTTTGCAACATATTAACATGTTTTATTTGATGACATGCCATTAGAGAGCCAAAGTTCTATAAATGTTCAATTTGATCATGTACATCCCTTTAATGTCTTTTTTTGTCAATTTAATTTCACAAACTAATTCTGTCATTTTTTTGGTTTTGGAAATAATGTCACATTTTAACATATCATAGTTGATATGCACCATCAACCAATTGTAAAAAGAGAAAAAGTAAAGCAAAAATGATTATGTATGATGTGAAGAGTGTTGTAATCCCCAAAAGACAAAAGAGACATTATGAAAAGTCATATTAGATGTTATTTTGGCAATAAAATTGATGTCCTTAGATGTTATTTTGTAACTACAATACGAATTGAAATAAGTAATGTAAATGACATGAAATGTCATATTTTGTGACTAAAATAGTGTCGGATGATAATTTTTAATGGACATGTAATGTCAATATCAATGTCAAATATTTACAATTATTTATGATTTCAATGTATACTTGTATGCATGCCATAAGACAACACAAAGTTTGTAAGATTAAATGTAAAAATAGGAAAAATAATTTCATTACATGGAATTGTCATTACAAATAGATATTGTTAGTCATTCCTACATCAGATAGATCCCAAGGGTTTATATCAATTTCACTACATTATTAGTTTATGTAAATTTCATTACATATTAATCCTTAATCTTAATTTATAATCAATAAGTCACTACATACAACATTACAATCAAACACAACGAAAAATAAGTTACAATCTTCAACTTCTTCTTCAATTGTGCAATTTTTACTTCTTGTGCATTGATTATGTTTAAAAGTATGAAATTGACTCACCATGTCCACAATGAATTGGTGGATCAATCCATAAAAAGTAGCAACAATCGTGATTTTTACGTTTGGTATTCCTCTAAATTTTTTGCTAAAAAAATAACTAATATAATAGTTTACTATAAGATACAATTAATAATGTTAATAACATAGAAAAAAAATTTAATTATTAAGTGTGTGTGTTGTGTTTAGTATAGGGTGCTGTGAATGTATGTAAGTGTGTGTGAATTAGATGTGAATGTGTGTGTGCTATGTGTGTATTGTGGATGTTGTGAATGTGTGTAGGATATGCAATGGGTGTGCATGGATATATGTATTGTGTAAGTAGTAAGTGTGTGTTGAGTATGTGCAATGGGTGTGTGCAGAATGTACAATGGGTGTGTGCAAAAGTGTGTACATGATATGTATTAGGTGCGTAAATGGGTATGCATAGGTGTGTGCAGGATGTGCATTGGGTATGCATGGGTGTGTGTATGATTGTGTGTAATATGAGCATTGTGTGTGTTGTGTATGTATGCAATGAGTGTATGTTGAGTGTATCCAAGATGTGTAATGGGTGTGCATGGTGTGCGTAAGTGTGTGCTACGTGTGTATACAGTGAGTGTGTGTAATGAGGGTGTGCACATGTGTGCGCTATATGTGTATATAGTGAGTGTGTGCGCTATATGTGTATATAGTGAGTGTGTGCAAGTGTGTGTATACAATGAGTGTGTGCATGATGTGCAAAATAAAATACAAATCAAGTATTCACTTCAACCTGATAGAAAACAAAACTCAGATCAAGTATTCATTTCAATCACATAGAAAACAAAAGTCATGTCAACTCATTAGTTTGAACAGATACAAATAAGCTTTGTTCAACTCATTTAGATAGACAATCAAAAGTTTCTCTAAAGCTTACAATGATACATGATGCTGGTGTAAAATACCAACCATAAGCATAATTAAAGTCGTACCATCAAAATAATTTGATAGAATAGAATTGCATTGGGTGTACATATAAAAAAAATAAAAATAAAAACACAAATTTTAAATTGAACCAAGCATGCATATCAAACAAAAAATTTAATTGAGTAAAATAAGAGAACATAAGCTCTTTAATTAGAAAAATAACTCAATAATTATAAATATTCATTTAATAGAAGATTATACAAAAAATAGCTTATTTATTATATGAATTAACAACCACAAAATCTTCTCCCAAGATGTTTTTAGTCTATCTTTACAATAAGTAATCTATGGGTTGTTATCACATTTTTATTACTATTTTAGCATCATATTTGATGACAACTTTTGACAAAACTTTTAAGATTTAATTTTCAATTTTTACTTCTCTCAAGTAGAACACTTAAATTAAAAATTTATTATTTATAAATTTAAAATATTTTTTTTTATTTTTAATATATTTTTCTCTATCAATTAAATTTTTTTAATGATATTTTTGTTAATTATTAAAAATAATACCAAATATGATGTGAAAAAAATGTAGTAAACCTACGCCAACTATAAACTTAGGAAAATGTTATATAAAAGGGCTTTTGGAGTTATATTCTACCTTATAATCATTCATTTTATTATTTTAATTATTACTCTCTCTTTTTATGATTTATATAGAATATGCAATAAGTACAAAAATAAATTTTAATTAATTTTAATAATAAAATAAATAATTTATATATTTTTATTATAATAATAATAAATTTATTGTTGTAATATTATTATCATATTTAATATGTTATGATTATTTATTAATACACATATTAATCTATTTGATACTTATTATTGTCAAGGTTCTTTTGTAGTTAGTAACTTAAAAAATATTCATTGTTACTTAAGTTTTTGAGTGACACTTTAAAAATATTCAAATTATTTAAAAAATATTAATTTGATCAAAAAATAAATATGTACACAAAAAATTAAAATATATTTTAATTCTTTAAAATTTTCATTATTTATATTTTTTTTATCCGTTTAGGATTTTGAGTAAAGAGTGGTTTATAATTTAAAATTTATTATTTATATGTTAGTATTTAAAATTTAATATTTATAACTTAGTATAAGATTTAAAGTTTATTTATAATTTCATGAAAAAAATAATAATTTTTTATGTTAATGAGAAAGAGAAAAATATGAAAACGTGAAAGAAAAGAATAAAATAACTATTTTTTTCTTATTTTTAATTAAATAAATACCTTATTAAGAATATATGTATTTTTAAGATATAATTAAAAAAAACTTATACAATGATGAACCAAGACAATAATTTAGATATTAAAAAGATATCGTGTAATATTATTATCTCAATAATAAAAATTTATTTAATAATAATAATATTAACATATAATTAAAAATAAAATATATATTTTTATTATAAATAACAAAATTATTGTAACCGGTCCCATCTTATATAAAAATTCGTATAGGATTATTTTCTGATGATATTTGAAAGGAACGTCTCAATATCACCTATACATAATGATTTTAAAATTAATTAATAATAAATTTATATTCACTTCTAATCAATCTTCATTATTTTCTCGTTGGCACAAAAATAAAGAAGTAGATTGAAGTTAAACGAAGCAGAAGCCAACCACGTGGCAGTAGATATATCATAGATCCAAACAAAGATCCTGTCCGTGTGAGCTTTCTAACTTTCGAAAACTCGAACCAAGCGCTATATAAATGTGCGTGAGTCAATTTATTTTTTAATTATTTTAGTAATTTTATTTATACATAAAGCTGCATATTAATATCCATTTTTATTATCTATCCTTAAGGTTATCAATTCCTGAATGTTGGATTAATTTTAAGAAAATTTAAATTACATTAATTTTAATTTTTATATAATTATAATATTTGATAATATGAGTATAAAAATAATATAAATTTACATATTATTAATATTTTTTAATAACACGATTTTATTTTGATAATTATCAAATAAAAATTATTGAATAAAAATGTAATTTATCTTAAAATTTATATTTAAGTGTAGTGATGGATCTACCTCTTAAATTTAAGAATATTGATAAATAATTAATAATAAAAAATTTAATTTATACATAAGATTTTATACATAAATTATTAACTTAAAATTTAAGTTGAGTTGTGAGTATGTATAAATATGTTAAAAATATTAAATTTTATGTGTAAAATGAAATGAGTCACGTGCTTTCCAATTATATATACATCGACACCTGATCTGCGAGTGGATGGCGAAGGAAGGGTGAAATTGACAACTGGACTTTTGACATTCGTCCACCGACGTTAACGGCAGGGGATCTCGAGGGTGACGATGAATGACTGAGGGTGACGGTACTGTGTGAAATTTGATAGATGTTATATGACGGCGTTAAGGCTGAGGAAATGCTATCATGTTCACCGACGCATTACTCCTGGACCCCAATAATCAACCGTCATGAATGATGGCCCACCTTCCATCACATGGACCTTCCATTCTACTATCCAACCAATTTCAATTTTTTTTAAGACAAAAAAATTGGCTGCTCTTTTTATTTGAGGTGAATATATTTTGACATATTTATTTGAAGGTAGTTCTTGTTAATAATTTTTTTTCTAATATTAAAAAAATGTTTTTATTTATAAAAGTATTTAAAAAAATATTCAATTATTTTTACATTAATTGTTTTTTACTCTTTTTCTAATAATGAAAATAGTATTTCCCTTATTCAACTATTATATTTTATTAAATTTAATATTATCCTTATAAATATAATTTTTAATACATATGAATTCTTGTCATTTTAAATTGTGATAATTGAATATTTTATTTTTGTGTTTTTTAATTAAACAAAACATTAATTTTTTTGTTTAAATAACAATTAGTTATCACCGAATGTAATTCAATAATTAATTTTAATTTATCTGAATAAATTATTACGAATGGATAACTACGATGATACAATAGTTCTATTTTATGTATAAAAAATACATGTCATGTTATATATATATACTATTCTACATATTCTAATATTTAAGATCTAATAGCAGTCACAAACACTCTTTTCCTTATTTATCCTAAAGTGAGAGCTTGATCCCTTCTTTCTTCTACTATCCAATTACTAACTTAAGTATTACAGGATCAAAAGTTGACATTCTTATTATGGTTTGAGGTCCTAACGAGTTTCTCTATTTTGTAGATTCATAGAAAACAATCCTAGTTGATGTTAACAAAAATCGATATTAACATCTAGTATTGTATGTAAAAACGAGTGAGTTCTACTAGGAAAAAAAAAAGAATCTTTAAATAGGACATTCATAAATGTTCTCCAACCTTCATTTGAAAAAGTTTTATGGTCTTAGGAAATAGGCCAACATCACAAATGAAACTCTACACAGCCTCTAAATCCTTTGTGCTTACAATAAGAAAGTAACAAATTAAAATACAAGTTTTGAGATCCCCGCCTAATGAGACGAACGCACATATTATAATCATTGTCTCCAAATGATGTCTCTATTATTGACACCTTCGACAAGGATTCCTTGTGGAAGAGAAGCCCAGCAATTTGGCCACGATGATGAAGCCCAAATAGGGCCCTACGTGACATGTGTTTGCATGGTCGAGAATCCCTTGTCAAGATTTGAAAATCCATTCAAGACCACCATCAGAAAGCTTGTGCATGGATTTACCACTTGCAAAAGTTAGTGACCAACTAACACCATATGTCGTCGCACGCACTGCCACGTGCCATTAGCACAAGTCGGTGCTTGCCAACACATATTGTGCATGAGAGAGGGAAACATTGGCTAGGTTCACCAGACAGGCACATAAACTAGTTTATATTATGTTCACCTACTTTTAGATCATTTCTAGGGAATATAAAATGGGTTACTAGGTCCTTGTAATGAGAAAAATCCAACAACAATATTTCAACAACTTTCAATGAACGTGTGATAATAAGTGTACAAAAATGGATGTATGAAAAGATCACTTATTCATCCATTTCAATTAAATTCAAAGAAAAAACCATCTATTCTTTCATCATCCAATGTATCTACATAATCAGTGGAAAAAGATTTTTCGTTTTTTTGGTCATGTAAGTTTATAAGATCTTTAAAAAGAAATCATTTGTTCTTCCAAAAGAATGTAATAATCAAGTTTCAATACTCAAATGGAAATCGTGGGACACAACTAGCCATTAAGTCGCTTCGATGCTCCCATTGCCTATCTGAGTGATAGAGCCTACACGTGCACTAGCTCGCCTACAATGGGCCCGACTAGCTTGCATACTAGGATCCCGAGTGGATAACAATACCCATATTAACATGATGAAAATAGAATTTCAAGCCATCCTGATATGCCTCCCGGAGCCACAGGCTCCCAAGCTACTTCTCGTCCTAGAAAAAAGTCCTTATATCATCTTCCAATGTCCAATGTGTACATGATCTAACTCATACCCAAATAATGTTTGATTGGCAATGTGACATCGAGATGAGGACCAAGCCTCAAAGTTGGTTAAACACAGTCCACCCACGTATTACAAAGGCATTTGATGATAAAGAATATAAAAAAGAGAACTTTTAGGATTTATAGATAAATATAGGAAAAGACAAATAGTCATAATATTATTAAAAATAGATATTTTTTAACTTATTCGTTAATTTTTTAATCAAAAGTTATTTTATCACTTGTGATAATAATAAAATTTAGATAAAAAAATGTTTTAATGTTAGTAATGTTTTTTTCTTTCTTTCTTTGATACAATTTCATGCCTAATACATAAAACTCAAATTCACAAAACATAAGTTGATACTATAAAAAAATTGATAGTACTATTTCAATTTTATATTTGTATCATCACTTATATACTTTTAAAAATATAAATAATTACCAAACTTGGTAACACCTGCATTACACATGTCTAAACTTCGTGTAGGTGAAAAATTTCAGTGAAATCCAATCACGCACCCACAATGTATCAGGTACTCTCCAAGGTAGTAGATAAGCTGAAAAATTCTCATGTCAGGATGTGGTGGATAGTTACTTAATTTCATTAGTGTGAGACTGTTTTGTATTTTACTAATGGCTAGATCAGCAATAGCAATTGTATATATAATTGCTACCAATAATTAAAGGCGTTGAGGATATGAATTATGATTTTAATTTTTTATTTATTTTTATTGGATATTAATTCTTAATTCAAAGAATAAACACAAGGACCTTAATTCAAGGAATAAAACAAGGAGCTTAATTCAAGGAGTAAAACAAGGAATCCTTAATTCAAGGAGTAAAACAAGGAATCCTTAATTCAAGGAGTAAAACAAGGAATGCTTAATTTAAAGAGTAATTGAAGGAATAAAATTTCCTTATAAATAGCTATACAATTGTAATGAAAAGATGAAGAAAATAATACAAACTAGAGAACTCTTTTGTGTAGAGTTATTTCTTGTTTTTTCTACATGGTATCAGAGCAGGAAAATTAACTTGCTTCTGCTTTATTATTATCTTAGCATCTTCAATCTTTGAAATGGCTGAAGACAAGCCGCTAGGATCAGAAGCTGAAAGTTCATCAGTGCTTTCCTTTATGAATATGCATGAGGTGGATGTCAACCCAAATCAAAGATTAAGCTCAGTCTTGTTGAATGAGTTTAATTACTTGCCTTGGTCAAGAGCAGTGTCTCTGGCTCTAGGTGGAAGGTCCAAGTTGGGGTTCATAAATGGAAGCATCGAAGTACCTGATGTTTCCTCACCAACCTATGAATCCTGGCTTAGTAAGGATCAGCTGGTTATGTCATGGCTCCTAAATTCCATGGAACGTAAATTAGCTGAAATATTCAGTTACTCTGAATCTGCATACCAACTATGGGAGACGGTCAAGGAAATGTATGGCAGTCAAAATAATGCTGCACGAGTTTTTCAATTAAAGAAAGACATCTCAGATCTGCAACAAGATGGCAAGCCTTTTGTACAACTCTTAGGAAGCATGAAAAGCATGTGGAATGAGTTGGAAATATATCGTCCTCATACAACCGATGTAGCTCTGCTACGAAAGAGAGCGGAAGAAGATAAGATATTTCAACTTTTGTCCAGTCTGGATTCAACATATGAAGATATACGATGCCATATACTCATGAATACTGAACTTCCTTCCTTCACCAATGTATGTGCGACAATTCAACGTGAAGAAGTAAGAAGGAAAGTCATGAACAAGGATACAATGGCTAGTTCACCTGAGGTAAGAGCCTATCTAACCAACGAGAGGAAGTACAAAGGGAAGCATCCAAACTTGAAGTGTCAACATTGCAACCATACGGGCCATGTTAAGGACACATGTTGGATTCTACATCCAGAATTAAAACCTGATTTTATAAAGG
This sequence comes from Hippophae tibetana, assembly GCA_037013495.1. NCBI lineage: Eukaryota > Viridiplantae > Streptophyta > Magnoliopsida > Rosales > Elaeagnaceae > Hippophae > Hippophae tibetana. Next base: position 77,254,660 of record CM072812.1, on the reverse strand, counting down.
ATAAGGGTTTACAGAAAGTGAATCGTACTGGACTCCGTGCTAATCATGCTTTTGCCTCTACCTCTAATGGGTCTGATCCATTCAAGAACTTCACAGCGAATCCAGCTGAACTCATGAATGAGTTTATGTTGTATCTTCAAAGCAAGACAAGAGGAGCTAGAATTGACTGTGTAGATAGCATAGAAGAAGGAAACTCGACAGCATTGCTAGGCAAGTTTGCGGGCTTCTTGGCAGATACAAAACTCATACCACAAGAGGACATGCAAGGTATCATAAAAGCCTTTAAAACTGCTCTTAAAATAAATATGTTGCATGATTTTTGGGTTGTAGATTCAGGTGCCACAGATCATATGACAAACCATGTGTCAAAGTCTCATAAGTTTGAAAAATTAGCAAATCCTTCACAAGTTTCAATTGCAAATGGTGAGAATGTAAAGGTTTTAGGAAAGGAAAAAATAAAATTAATGTCAGATGAAATCGAGTCGGCAGTTTTATATGTACCTTCCTTTCCTTTCCAACTTCTGTCTGTAGGAAAAATCACAAATACCTTGAATTGCTTAGCCATTTTTTCTCCTCACAATGTCATTTTTCAGGATTGTGTCACCAAAAAAACGATTGGTGAAGGGTTTTACTTAGATGGTCTCTATTACATATCCAAGAGCAATCCCAGAGGGTTTCAAGCTAAGTTTAATCCTATCCAAGATAATCAATTGTGGCATCAACGTTTAGCTCACCCTTCTCTACCAATTTTGTCAACTTTATTTCCAAACTTAGGAAATGATGAAATTGCATTTGAAACTTGCCACTTGTCTAAGGCCACTAGATTGCCTTTTAATTCTTCCTTGTCTAGGGCTAGTAAGTGTTTTGAACTAGTTCATTCAGATGTATGGGGACCAATTAATGAATCTTTTGATGGTTATAAGTATTTTGTGATTTTTGTTGATGATTTCTCTCGAGTCACATGGTTATATCTTTTAAAGTCTAAAAATGAAGTTATGGAAGTATTTAAGGACTTTCATAATCTTGTTAAAAATCACTTTTCTTCTAAAATTCAAACCTTAAGGTCTGACAATGGCACCGAATACATGTCCCATATCATGAAACAATATTTGAGCATTCATGGCATTATGCATCAAACAAGTTGTGTTGGCACACCTCAACAAAATGGTGTAGCTGAACGCAAAAATCGGGACTTACTTGAAAAAACTAGAGCATTAATGCTACAAATGAATGTACCAAAGAGATTCTGGTCCCAAGGGGTTATGGCAGCTGCTTACATCATCAATAGATTACCCAGTCGAGTCTTAGATTTCAAGTCTCCTCTAGAGGTCATGAAAGGAAGGAAAATTAACCTTTCACACCTTAGAGTCTTTGGTTGCATCTGTTTTGTACATATTCAATCTCATCATCGAGATAAATTGGATCCTAGAGCTGTTAAATGTATTTTTCTTGGTTATTCATCTACACAAAAGGGATATAAGTGTTATGATCCCCAACTTAGGAGATTAATTGTGTCTAAAGATGTTCGATTTTATGAAACTAACCCTTTTTTTAGCAAGTCACATGAAATCACAAGTCAAGGGGATGACATCTTGGATGTGTTTCCATTACCAAGAATCGAACTTGAGGCTCCACAACAACAAGATCCCAGCCATGTCAACATTGATGCATCTCTCACTGAAAGTAACAATGAAGGGTCTCGTCTTAATGGTACACTGCATGAAGATGGTGATAATCAAGATGATCCTCACAATATGGTACAAGATGTGAACGAGTGTGAGATAACTCCTTCTGCTCCACGACGTAATCCAATGCGTGTTAGGCAACCTCCCACAAGACTTCAAGACTTTGTCACCTACAAACCCACACATCCCATCTCAAATTATGTGTCATATAAGAGAGTGACACCAACCCATGCCGCATTCCTCAGCACTATATCGAGTTACAGTGAGCCTCAAAACTTTCATGAGGCCAACAGCCAAGAGGTGTGGAAGGAAGCCATGCAAGAAGAACTTAAAGCCCTAGATCAACACAACACATGGAGCATCACCAAACTTCCAAAAGGCAAGAAAGTTGTGGGTTGCAAATGGATCTATAAGCTCAAATTCAAGTCAGATGGATCAATTGAGAGGTATAAAGCAAGATTGGTGGCTCGGGGATTCACTCAAACATTCGAGGTGGATTACAAAGAAACATTTGCACCTGTTGCAAAAATGAACACGGTAAGAGTGTTACTGTCTGTGGCTGTAAACAAGGGGTGGTCCATGTACCAAATGGATGTGAAGAATGCATTCTTGCATGGTGATCTCAAAGAAGAAGTCTATATGAAATTGCCACCTGGGCATCCTCAAAGCAATGAACTGGATTTAGTGTGCAAATTGCACAAATCCATTTATGGTTTGAAACAGTCCCCACGAGCTTGGTATGCCAAGCTAAGCTCAGTTCTCACTAGTGTTGGTTTCAAAAGCAGCAATGCCGATTCCTCACTATTTGTTCGCACAGGAGCTATGGGCAAATTGGTTGTGCTGATTTATGTAGATGATCTGATAATTACAGGTGATAATGCTGACGAGATTTTCAACCTCAAACAGTCCCTCAAACAAAGGTTTGCAATTAAAGACCTTGGGATATTGAAGTACTTTCTTGGTATAGAAATGGCAACCTCGCACAAGGGACTCTTTCTTAACCAAAGGAAATATATCCTAGATTTGCTTAAGGAAGCTAACATGAGCGATGCTAAACCAGCCATTACCCCTCTTGACAGCAAGCTCAAACCTAGCTTGAAGGGCACGCCACTCAGGGATATAAGTTATTACCAACGACTGGTTGGTAAGTTGATCTACCTAACAATCACCAGACCTGACATCACATATTCTGTAAGTATTGTGAGCCAATTCATGCACTCCCCAACACTTGAGCATTTGACCCTTGTTAAAAGGATCTTACGCTACTTAAAAGGATCAGTGGGTCGTGGTATTATCATGAAGAAGAATGACAACACACAAATCATGGGGTATTGTGATGCTGATTGGGCAGGGAATGCAATTGATCGCAAGTCCACCACTGGCTACTGTACATTTGTCGGTGGAAACTTGGTCACATGGAAGAGTAAGAAGCAAACTATGATTGCCAGATCAAGTGCCGAAGCAGAGTATCGTGCAATGGCTTCAACTGCGTGTGAGTTGATATGGCTTAAAGGTCTTCTGTGTGATTTAGGTGTTCCTACAACTCTTCCTATGTCCTTATTTTGTGACAATCAGGCAGCTATGCATATAGCATCAAACCCAGTGTTTCACGAGAGGACGAAACACATTGAAGTTGATTGTCATTACGTTCGTGAACAAGTTCAATCACAGGTGATTCAGACACATTATACAAAAAGCTTCGACCAACTGGCTGACATCTTCACCAAGCCCTTGGCTTCTCATCAATTTCAACGACTTTTGTCCAAGCTTGGATCCATAAATCTTCTGGATCCAGCTTGAGGGGGAGTATTGGATATTAATTCTTAATTCAAAGAATAAACACAAGGACCTTAATTCAAGGAATAAAACAAGGAGCTTAATTCAAGGAGTAAAACAAGGAATCCTTAATTCAAGGAGTAAAACAAGGAATCCTTAATTCAAGGAGTAAAACAAGGAATGCTTAATTTAAAGAGTAATTGAAGGAATAAAATTTCCTTATAAATAGCTATACAATTGTAATGAAAAGATGAAGAAAATAATACAAACTAGAGAACTCTTTTGTGTAGAGTTATTTCTTGTTTTTTCTACAATTTTATTTTATCAAAAGATACAACAAGGCTACTTGTGAAATAAATTAATTAAAAGTTTTTTTTAGGTGGGCATTCATATTAACTATTAAGAAAACGTCAGTACGTACAGATATGAGTTATGTATCTCTAGCCAAAAAAGAAAAAACAGAAAAAAAGAAATTCAAAGCAAAAAGCAATCCCATAATGGTTTAAAGCAAATGCCTCACTAAGAACACATCTAAAGCTGCAAGGTTTATTTACAAAGTATGCAGCAACTTTGAAAGATAGTGAAGGAGATTAGGGAATCTATGACCTTAAAGTGCTTTGAAATCTCAAGTCATATATGCTTGAATATTGTGCTAATGTAGATCATGACAGTATACTCTTTTCTTTTTCTTTCTTTTTCCTCTTTAAAATAATTTATTTGATTAAATTTTAGATGTAATTTAATCCATTTATTTTCAACTTTATTTAATCTTTTTAATTATAAAAAAATATTGATTAAAAACAAACTTCAATAATTTATATTATTTAATGGTTTTTATCAACGACATGGCAAAAAAATAATAATGTTTCTTTTATATGCTTTTTTGAGCTTCAAAAATAGTGATAAGAGAATAAGTATAGGATTAATCAATTTGGTTGTATTTGCAAGAAAAAACTTAAATGACCAAACTATACCATAATGAATTTCACAAATTGTTAAAGTACACAAAATATTAAAAAATTATGCTATATTGATGTTTCTCATTCTATATATGACCCATTTTTCATAACTGAATAAATTAAGGTTAAGTTTTGTTGACATTAATATGAATAATAATGAGAATGATTTATGATAATTTTGTGTTTGGAAACAAGAGTCCTCATTTCTCATACACGTCTTAGAAAAACATTATAATGTTTTATTTTTCTCACACATTAATATAATTATATATATATATATATATCATTTTAACTTATTAAAAAATAAAAAATATTATTTCTAATTTTATTTTATTTATAATTATTTACTTTAATATTTATTATTATTTTAATTATATTGTTTAAACAAATATAATAATAATATTATTATTTTCCATAAATTCAATTTTTATTAACATTTCTATTACCATTACGTTTTTGTTTTAAAAAACAAACATGAGGTGACATATTTTACAAACAAAATAATCATTCGAACCTAAAAGCATAAACCAAATGACTAAACTACATCTTACACTAACTTTTTTTCTAATTAACTTTCTAATTAATTAATGTGTGTATGGTCCATTTAGAACATGAACATTTATACTATGATTGTTTTATTTTTATGTTAAAAACGTTATTTTATATTCTCTTGTAAATCTATTGTCTTATTTGTATGAATAAATTTAATGTTAGGTAAGATAAGAAAGTATATTAGATATATTATTTACATTATTTCTATGTATTTTTATCTTAAAATAATATATTATAAAGTTGTTTTTTTTTTTGAATTTTTATTCAAAAATTCTAAAAGTTTATTCATTGTTATAGTTAGATCTCAAAGACATCTATTGTTCAAAATTTACCGGTTCTTTATTATGAATTATTTGTTTATTTATTTTCTATATTGTCTTCCTTGATTTCTAATATTAAAAAAAATTCTAATGTTATTATAAATAAATAAAATATTTTATTATTGAATACTCAAAAGGATTTTGATTCTATGAAATATAATCAATTTTATACAATATCATCAAGAAATAAGAATTTACACGTATTTCAATATACATTGATTGGTTTTTTTTACACTATTAAAGAAGTGTTCAATGAATAGTTAGTGGTTTGAGGTATAGTTAGGGTTGATGGTTTTACTTGTTCTCCTTGGAACAAATGTGTTACTTTAAATATGATAAGTTATATTATAAATGTGTGTGTTCACAACAATATAGATTGAGGCAGTGTATTGGATTTTATTAAATGAGTAATAATCTCTTTTACAAGTTAAAAAAAAAAATCTTGGAAGGATTTTGTTGGATTATGTTAAAAAAATAAAATGAGATGACCAAATTTTACAAGTAAAATCAAAATTCATGTGGCAAGTTCCTATTATATTAGTGACTAATTTTACTATGTTAGCTTGTCTGTGATGAAAATAATAAACAAATATGTCAATAAGTAGGTGCAACTTTGGCATACGAAGAGTGCTAGTTGAACTTAAATATGCAAATAAATTAGTAATTACATTGATAAATAAATATCATATTATATTTAACATTAATTTTTTTTAATTTTCAAGAAAATAATGCCGCATGTTATGTTAAGAATTATGTGAGTGAAAACTCAAGTAAAAAGTTAATTTGGCACATCGAGCAAATTTTTTTTTTCAGGAAATAAAAACTCCCAAGGGGGTATCATGTCAAGACCACATAAACTGGTTCATTGATATGTATTGTGCCTTTTAGATCCTACTTCATTTATATACTTTATTTGTTTATAAATGAGATCTATTAATCTTATAATTTAAAAGATTTATTAATTAAGTTAAATTTTTTAAAATTTAATATTTTTTAAAATTAAAATTAAAATTATATATTTTATTAATAAAAAAAAATGACATATCCACTCTACTTGCACTTTCTCTCTCTTCTCACTATTTTTCTCTTACTCATTATCTCTTTGGCTCAATTTTATTTTGAGGCAATGGGAGAGAGAAAAAGGGTGGGGAGAGTTTAGAAGGAATGGAGGTAAAGATTGGCAAAAAAATAGCGGGTTCGATAATCCGAACTGGTGGTTTGGTTTTTAACCGATAAATTTTGGGAATGGGGACGATTTTGGGTAAAAATCGAATATGAAACAACGGTTACAGTTCAGTTACGATTATACTAAAAATTGTATTCGCATGTACCCGAAATTAATTATTTTTAATTAATTAAATTATATATTAAATTATAAATAAAAAATTAATTATATATATTTCAGGGTTTTTTTCATAACCGCCTCAAACCGTAACGATTTTCGGGCGATTTTGGGTATAGATTTTATAATTCAATTCAGGAACGGTTATATCAAAAACCATCCCCGCTCGTCCCCGTGCCCATTCCTAAATGGAGGTGAATGTGGAGGGAGGGAGGGTGCGTGGCATTATTACTTTTTAAAAATATTTTTATTATTAAAATATATAATTTTTATTTTATTTTAAAATTTTTTAACTTAATTGATTATACTTTTAAATTATATGATTTATGAAACTTATCTAAAAAAATTACAAAATTAAAATATATAAATTATATAATTATATGACTAAAATATCTACGCATTCTTCCTCGACTAAAATAGATATAACTATCTTAGTCGTTAAGAGAAAGTGTCACTACATGCTTGACATCAAGACACATTATCTTAAACTTTAACCATATATTTTATTCTTCAATAAATTAACATTATTTACACATTATCAATTAAAGACAGAACAATGTTACAATTGATCAAATTAATGGTATCACTACAATAGTACTACAATATAAATTAATTGATCAAGATTTAGTGAAAATTGAGCATGTTGATATAACAGTACTACAATATAAATTAAAGTTATCACTTGAAGTTGAAATTGATGCGTTTTTTTAATTAATATTATGGTTTCTTGTTTAAAATACATTGGACCGTTCATAATACTCAAACCGGATCAGACCAGACCGTTTGGTTATCCAAAATTTTGTAACCAAACAGTTTGGTTCAGTTTGATTAACGGTTTGAAACGCTTAATAATACATAAATATGATACATTTTAAATGATATAATCTAATAGTATAAAATCAAATGTGATGCTCATCAATCATCATATATAGATAAATATTATTGTTAAATACATAAATACAAAAATAAATACACAAATTGTTATTGAAATCTAAAAATAAAACAGATTAGACATGAGGAAATAAAGTCTCAATATCTCATTTACATAGAATTCTTACTCATTATTAATCATCAATGATTAATGTAGTGTCTTTAATGAAATCTACAATAAAATAAAATCATATACCATTAGATAATAATATTTAAAAAATAAAATTAGGAATAATTTTTAAGTATTGCAATTACCTAAATCAACATCTTCATAAATCTCTAGGTCATTATTGTATTTTGATAAGGCGACAATGAACATTACTTACTTCTATTCCTCTTTTTGAAGATGAGTTATTTAAATTCTGTAGTGGATTTTTCATTTCCTCTGGATAGATTTCAGGTTCAATGTCTTCAATCATAGGCACATTAAAGTCTAGAATTGAATTGATCCAACAAACTCATGTAAATCATCATCACATATATATAGAATATAGATTAGTACATATTCCTAATATATTAAAATATTAACTTTTGTATTTAATTAAAAATCATTTCAAAACTAAAATAACTAAATGATCTTTGTTATAAACAATATGGATGGATGTCCATTTATACTAAAATTCAAATCCTAAATATTTTTCATACTAATTAGATCAAGCCAATCCATACTAATTAGATGAAGACAGATAGATTATAATATAAAGAGGACAAAATATTATCCATTTCATTATAAACAGATCGAAACAAACGTAATTATATGCAATTCTGTAGTTTAAATAGCAAATTATATTTTCTGCTAGTAAAGAACATGTATGTTAATACTAGCTGAAATCATAAATCACATGACTTTTTCTGCTTGATTTTTTTATTAGAAATCAGGGGGAAAAAAACATGAAAAGAACATGTTATTTTAATCACAATCACGATTGATGCTTAAAATGAATAAAATATTAGTAATGTTGAGAATATGTAATTTATATTGAAACTAATAATTCAAAGCAATATCAGAAATAGACAAACACAATGTAATGATAATTTTGGAATACACGGCTAGTGAAGGAGAGAAACAGAATTTAGGGGTGTCCAAAAATTCTATCAAAAACTCATTTGAGGAGGCATTTTAGAAACTCAAAAAAATCTTATCATAAACTAAAAAAAATCCTATCAGAAACTCATTTGAGGAAACATTTCAGAAACTTAAAAAATCCTATTAGAAACTAAAAAAAACTGTATCATAATCTAAAAAAAAATCTTATCAGAAACTCATTTGAGAAACTCAAATTTTTTTATTAGAAACTCAAAAAACTTCTATCAGGAACTCAAAAAACCCGTATTATAAACTAAAAAAAAAATCCTATTAGAAACTCATTTGAGGATGCATTTCAGAAACTAAAAAAAAATGTATCATAAACAAACAAAAAATCATATCATAAACTCATTTGTAGAAACATTTCAAAAACTCAAAAAGACTTTATCATTAACTCAAAATAACCCTATCAGAAATCAAACAAAACGACTTAACAATCAATCCAAAATACAGAGTACAAATAATGTCTCGTACACAAATTTTTACTGAAAATGTTTGGAGAAACAATCAGCTCACTACATAGTACATACCTATTTCGTCCATGGATGATAGGACATAAGGCGATGCGAGAAGAAGTGATTGGCTGATGGTGGAGGCCACGCAAAGATGGCTGGGTGGTTGGGTGTTGCTAGAGGTGACGACAACTAGCTTAGGCTAAGGTTGTTTTGAGTCTCGTTGAGAAGTTGTCGCTCTTGTAAAGACGCAAACGTAGATGATCGTTGAAGCTGAAAATGAATTAAGGTTAGGTTAGAAGGCACGCGATTTCTTAAGAGATATTATATATATATATACGGTAACGGTTATTTAAAAAAGTTATTAATAAAAATCGTCTAGTTTATAATTTTTATAATTGGATTAGAACATTTCAATTATAAAAGTATCTTTTTTTAATTTAAATCGATGTGATTAGATTTATGTAACCCTATGTGTAACCTTCCTAAATCCTAAGATCGACAAGTACTAGTTCTTCAAGTACAAGCTGATCGACAAGTACTAGTTCTTCAAGTACAAGCTGATCGACAAGTACTAGTTCTTCAAGTACAAGCTGATCGACAAGTACTAGTTCTTCAAGTACAAGCTGATCGATAATACAAAAGCGTCTAGCAGCTTCAGTTCATTGAATGAAATTATTATAAAATATTAATTTCGGATCGGATCAATCAATTTTCAACGAATTAGTTACATTTTTTAAAAATGAAATTATGCAATTTATGAACGACATTAGATGCAAATTATTATTATTTTTAACTTATAAAAAAGTGCGTAGAATGCGCTAATTAAGTAGGTAAACACTTTTTTTCTTCTCTCTGTTCTTTTTTTTTTGTTCAAAAAGTAGGCAAGCACTTTAAAACTGGGATTAAGGAGAGAATGCAACGAAGCTTTTGGATTGGTAAAATTATTAAATATAATATATTTTATATTTTATATTAATTATAATCGTTGTTTATTTTCATATTTAATATTTAATATTTAATATTTTTTATTTTTAAAAATAGAAAGTAAAAATTAATCATTCCCTATATTGATTCTGGCTTCCAGTTTCCCCTAATTTCCGCTCTTCACGCCGTGAAGTAGTAAACAAAGAGAAAGAACAAAGATTATAAACGTCTCTTTTTATGTTGCTCCCACGTGGATACATGTTACCCATTTTATATTGTGTTAACTTATTATTAGGTACCAAAATTAACCTAACTATTATTATTATTATTATAGTCTATGAAATTAATTATTATTAGGTCATGAAGATATTTTATAAAATGCTTTATTTAAGTAAAATATGTAAAAAAATAAGAATAATTTTATATGTTATTATCGGGCACAAAATCTACTAAATTATACAAATTATTTATGATTGATTATATTTTATTAAAATTTTAATTATATTAAATTTATGATATATAGATGATATTAAATGATACATTTTCCAAAAACAAAGGACGGACGGATAATCCTCACAAAAAAAGAAAAGTGGTTCACCTCGGCAGTAAAAGCCAGTTGACTATATATATATAGGTGTTAGTATTATTTAAAGAAATAAATACTTTTTTTTAATTTTAAAAATAATTTTGATAGATATACAAGGTATTATTACAAAATTAAGTATAAATTTACTTAATATTAATATTTATTTATTTTTATAATAAATGATGATAATATTATAGCAATTTAAATTATTATTATTCTAAAAATAATTTAATCAAATAATAATAACATTTAAATAATAATTAATTATAAATAATTTTATTAGGGTGTAGAGCTAGCTATTCACACACCTTTATTTTGTTAATTCTGCAATATATTTAATATAAGAAAGTTTTAAAAAATCTAATAGTACGTAGGAATATTATTAATTAACCATAAATTTAGGTAACCAATGCTTACCGCGAATCAAGAAATCCTTGTTATTTTTGATAAAGAGTGAGAATGCTCAAAAAGGCATTTAGACAGAACATAAATCATATATGTTCCATGCTTTGTTTTGTGGTACCTAAAATTTATGTTTCCCAATGCTTTTCAACTGCTTCCGTTGGTAACATTATCAATGAATAACTACCTTCTATGAATGCTTTTGTTCTAAGCAATCATCTATATATGTCTCATTGTTGTGATAACTTTGTTAATATTACGATTGTTGTTTATGCATGGAATTACTAGTTTAAATAACATGGTTGTTTCTATTTCTTCCTCACTTTATCCTCTTTATTCAGTTTTTTTGAATTTTCTTTCAATTTTTTTAATAATAATGAAAGACGGTACTCTATTTAAATTAATATAATAAAATTATTATAATAATATCATTTGTTAACTCATATGTATGTTTTATATATATATTTGATGACCTAAAAATTAAACGGGATAATTTCCTAACACATATATTTATTAACTTTTACTGGCTCTAAAATAACGAAGTCTAACACAAAAACAAATATTATGTGTTAATAAAGAGGTTTAGTATGTTTGAAAGTAAATGGGGTCAGTAAAACACACTAGAATAAGAGTTATTATTTTAATATGAATAAACATTATTATCAAAATAAATTATCTATTTTTTAAAATATAAATTTTATTTTAAAAATAGTGATTATTACTTTAAAAATTAGTACTAATCAAATAATATATTATTGTTTGCTTGAATGAAAACTCGCTTTGATTATCTTAGACAGCTAGAGGTAACCGATCTAAAGGGACTTATGATGGAGATAATAAATTGGGACATTTGGGGAGATACGTGTTTGTGTCACAATGAAGGAGGAAAGTGACAAAAGGATATATGTATAGATGAGAGATGTACTGAGGGACTACTCCTCTCTTTCACATGATGCAAAATAATTAAATGGAAGGGCTTTGGATTTACATGGAAAATGCAAACGGAGGATCATGTTTTTGTGCAAATTCTCCATGCAAATCAAATATATGTTAAAAAGTGATTTTAAATATAAACAATTTCAGAAAAAAAGGGTTTCTAGGAAAAAAATGTGGTTTAATTAGCTAACATAAAATATGTTTTTTTAAGCCTGAAATCACATATGACAGGTTCTTATATGGTTCTTAAGTACTCTAGTAAGAAACAGTTTTCATTTCCATAAGATTCTAAAAATAGAACTAAAGATACCCTTATTTTTTTTTTTTACCGATCCATATTATTTACACACAATACTAAACACAACACTTTCCATATTATAATCCTATGTATATTTAGCGGTGAATCTTTTTCTTTATTAGTAATAATATCAAATAAATTATCAATAATTTATGATTTAATGATATATAATTTATTTTTATCCCTAAAAAATCAGAGATTTAAAGTCTAATTAAAATATGCTAATAGAGTAATTTAAAAATAATAATACTAAATAACATGTATTAATTGGTGTTGTACAACAATGCCTCAAATTTTACGTACAAATATAGCAATTTTATCGGTACTTATAGTAAGAACTCGGTCATAATCATCCTTGCCAAGTCAAAGCCTTCCTACATAGTTATGTTAGACATGGCCCATGTGTCTTCTCATTTCAAAGGTTAAAAAGAAAAAGAAAAAGAAATTAACTTTTTGATGATATAGAAACAGGATTTGTTTTTTCGCATCTATATAGTTATATACTTATGTAATTATTAATTAAAAAAAATTAATTATTTTTTATTTGCTAAAGCTCAGATTTTTTTAGAAATATAATAAAATACCCAAACGACATTTCAGTGAAATGACTCCTAGTTGTTCATCTTAGGAATAACGTTTAAAAAAAAAGCAATAATTGCGGAACCAACGTTTAAAAAAAAGTGCACTTTTATCGGAAGATTCTGTCACTAATCACTTAATTTACTTAAAAAAATTTATTTCTAAACTAAAAATATATATTATAATATTATTAATAAAAATATTTAAATTTATGTAATTATATCTAATAAAAAATTAACATATTAATTAATTATAATTATAACATGATATATAAAAATATTATATTTTATAAATTAATGTAATATTAATTAAATAAATAATAATATTTAAAAATGATAATTTATAGTACGATTCAATAAAATATAAAAACATCAATTTTATATTATTTATTACAAATGTTAAAATATGAAAACATCAATTTTATATTATTTAAAATTAATTAATCTATTAAATTAATATTTTAATTTATTTATTCATTAAATACAAAAAGAATTATTAAATTATATTTGATTAAAATAAGGTATTATTACTTAAAAAATACAAATTGAAATGAAATTAATTCAAAATAACTTGATCCATAAAAATATATTTATTCATAAATTAACCTAATATTATTTATTTATTATATGGTCGACATAATTTATATGATTTGCCACCGCAGTAATAACTTAAAATTATAATTGAAAAAGAATATATACAATTTTAATAATATTTATTTAATCATATATAAGTTGCTACAGTACGAATAAATATAATTTCTTTTACTAGTAAAGTTACTGTTAATTTTACAGCGTGTTTGTTTTTTCTACCTTTTGAAGAGGTATTTAGTTTTACTTCTTTTGTAGCTCACGGCCACGCAGGGATGACCCTAGACACTTGTGAGCTGTGAATCAAAGCTGTACAAATATTATGCTTCTATAAATATTGCTCCAAGTTCTTGAGTCTTGAGTGTGGAGTCCAAAGAAGAAATGGGTTCTGTTGTTTTTTCTCTGCCTTGTTGACCATACTCTTAGATAAGCCCAAAGCCACTCAATCGGAAACAGAACTCAGAAGACAACTCTCATACCTTATCTTTCTTTCTCTACATTACCCAATTTCATTTTGATTTTAGTCATACCCAATTGATATAGAGGCAGAAGAAGAAAAGAAAAAAAATGGAAACCTACTCTTTTTCCAAGTTATGCTTATGCATTGGCTTGGTTTGGATTTTCAGTTTTCAGTTTATTCAATGTACTGTCACTTATGATAGGAAAGCCATTTTGATTAATGGACAAAGGAGGATTCTCTTCTCTGGCTCCATACATTACCCTAGAAGCACCCCTGAGGTACCCAATTAGTTTGTACCCTTTTTTCTTCCTTTTTTTGTGAATTCTTTCTGATTTTATTTTTTTGAGAAATGTGGTCTTGTTTAGATGTGGGAAGATCTGATACAGAAGGCAAAAGATGGTGGTATTGATGTGATTGAAACCTATGTTTTCTGGAATGTTCATGAACCTTCTCCTGGAAATGTACTTTTTCTCTTCACTCTTCAATTTACCCTTTACTGTTTTACTTCTGTGCTTTGTTATTATTATTTTCCCCTCTGAATTATTTTCTTTGTATGCTTAAGCTGTTTTATTTGTTTCTCAGTACAATTTTAAAGGCAGATATGATCTAGCAAGGTTCATAAAAACAATTCAGAAAGCTGGACTCTATGCTCAACTTCGCATTGGACCTTATGTTTGTGCAGAATGGAATTTTGGGTACTGTTTTTTTTTTTGCTTTTTCCCATATTATCTTCTATAGTTCTTGATCTGAGCGTCTGATTCCCTTACTTTCTTTTATGTTAATAAGGCTGTTAACTGAAATTTTTTATTGAATTAGACATTTTATTTTTCTATTCACTAATTTTGTAGCATATGGTTGATTGTAATTGAGATTTACTTCACAGTTCTTGCTCTAAGTTTGTTCTTTTTCCCCTTTCTGATTGGTATATGTTTAGAGGGTTTCCTGTTTGGTTAAAGTATGTTCCTGACATCAGCTTCAGAACAGACAATGAGCCTTTCAAGGTATTCTTTTGTTCCCTCGCTTATTTAATCAGCTTTAGGATCCGTTTGTTTGTGTTTATCTTAAAAGTAGTTTATGTCAAAAGGACTTTCACGAATAAACGCATACTGAAAATGTGCTTTCTGAGCCTAAAAGTACTAATGTTAAATTTTCATTTAGATAGTTTCACAATTACTCAAAAGCAAAAGAAAATATAATTTTGAGGAACATATAATGGACTTGTATTTTAGTCTGTATAACGACAAGAATTACACTTATGGTGTTGCAGAGAGCAATGCAAGGGTTCACTGAAAAGATTGTTGGAATCATGAAGAGAGAACATTTGTTTGAGTCTCAGGGTGGCCCTATCATACTTTCTCAGGTATGAGATTTGAGCTTTCTTCCTTTCCGACTTATCCTGACAAGTTCATTTGAAATATTAACACGCTCCGTTTGCGAACTATTTAAAAAATGGTGGAAGTTCTCTTTCAGGTTTGGTTTAGTTTTGATGGTATCAAGTTTACTTTGCTTGGCCAAATTGAAAGAATAACAATTGTTGGTGATATTTTTTCAGATTGAGAACGAGTATGGAGTACAAAGTAAGTTATATGGGGCTCCTGGATATAATTATATGACTTGGGCTGCAAATATGGCCATTGGTTTGGATACTGGGGTTCCCTGGGTGATGTGCAAAGAAGATGATGCTCCAGATCCGGTGGTGGGCATCCTTGTTTTTTTATCCAGTAGATTTTAGACAGGACCTTGCTGTATTTCTCATTATTCTTAGTAATTTTGCATTTAATGATCTTAGATGACAATGTTTCAAGAATTGTTCTTCTAGTTCTGATGTACAGAAAGGGAAGAAAAGAAGCGGATATTTGGGTGAGAGATTGAAGAATTGAGAGTTTAGAGAGAGGGGACAGATAATTTGGGGAAAATTGATATTCGTTTAATAGGCAAGTCATAGGATTCTTCTCACTAATGAGATAAATAATAGCACTTATAAAATCTCCAGTAATGATAAATCTCAAATTTGAAAATATAAACAAAGTCCTCCAAGTTGAACTATTATCTTTATTATTTATTCCAATCAAGTTTCTGTTTCCACATTATGCAAAGAGGTTGATCAAAATATTCTGTCTACTTTGTGGTGCTGGTGACAGATTAACACATGCAATGGATTTTACTGTGATACTTTTGCTCCAAATAAACCCTACAAGCCCACAATTTGGACAGAGGCTTGGAGTGGCTGGTATGTCTATTTTTCCTCTGGATATCAAGTTTTGTAATTATCATGTTAATTGACTTATTTTTGTTTATAAATTTGAAGGTTTACAGAGTTTGGTGGTCCAATTCACGAGCGACCTGTTCAGGATTTAGCATTTGCAGTTGCTCGATTTGTACAGAAAGGAGGATCTTTTATTAATTACTATATGGTCAGTTGTCTTAGCTGTTTTTGTTAGAATCAGAGTAATTAACAATTTATGGAACCAAATTATACTAACAACTATACCTATCTTTAATGCAGTATCATGGTGGTACTAATTTTGGGCACTCCGCTGGAGGCCCTTTCATCACTACTAGTTATGATTATGATGCTCCACTAGATGAATATGGTGAGAATCATAAATTTAATCTGTGTCCTAATAAAATTTTTCATATACCTCTGCACCTGCTACACCTCAAATGATTTGAATTGAACTGCACATTTATAAAATTTACGAGTCATATGCTGCCTTTTGAAATACCGATAATTGTAAATCTAGATATGGAAAATATATCTAACTGGTTCTCTTCAAATTTTGGTAGGTTTGATTAGGCAACCAAAATACGGCCATCTAAAGGAGCTACACAGGGCTATTAAAATGTGTGAGCAAGCTTTAGTTTCAGCTGATCCTATAGTTACTTCTTTGGGGAATCACCAACAGGTTTTTGCTTTAACTCAATATTTCAAACTTATGTTGTATCATTTATTTACTATTTATTTACTCGACTCAATTTCAATTATAGGCTCATGCATACTCTTCAGAATCAGGACACTGTGCAGCTTTTCTTGCAAATTATGATACGACATCGGCTGCAAGAGTTTTGTTCAATAATATGCACTATAACTTGCCCCCTTGGTCTATCAGCATTCTTCCTGATTGCAGAAATGTAGTCTTCAATACTGCAAAGGTGTGAATTATTACAGACAGATTCTTTGACGTATTATTCATTGATTTATTTGTTCTGACCTCACTTTGAATTGCACTCTTATGATGACTATTAGCTGTTGTTTCTTCTACTTAGGTGGGAGTTCAAACATCACAGATGCAAATGTTGCCAACGAGTACTGAAATGTTTTCATGGAATAGTTACAATGAAGACATATCTTCCCTGGATGACGATGCAACATTCACAGCTCCTGGTCTCTTGGAACAGATGAACACAACTAGGGACAGAAGTGATTACCTGTGGTACACCTCTAGGTAATACTCATAACTTGGGCTAAGCACAACTAATTCCAAAATTAATTAATTTCTGCAAGATTGTCAGATTTTTCCACTATTTTGAATCTCTGCAGTAGAGATGTAAATTTAGATGAGATATTAATGAGACTTATGGTATAATTCATTAATTTTCAAAGCTCATCTCATCTCGTTTCACTTAATTTTTAATGAGATGCGATGGTAATTGAGATATCTCATTTGTCTTTAATGAAATTAAATGGGACAAGTAAAAATACAAAAATAATGAAAAATATGATACATGATTTTTAATTTGAGTTTAATAAGAAAAATAATACAACATATATTTAAAGTTACTCATTAGGTCTACAATCTAGATGATATGAGATGAGATTTAAATGAAATGAGAGAATATTGTATCATAAGTCCATTAGAGAGATATTAAATGAGACACAGATGAGATGAGAGGAGACAATCCACTTTACATCTTCGATTGGTAATAGAAAGACAAACTATATCTTCTTTTAGTATATCTTCGGCAAAATGATTGAAGACATTAGCTATCTAGGGTCTCTTGTTATCATATAATTAGATGACAAATTTTGATAGAACTAATTGCATCGTGCTTTCTTATTGTGCCTATAGCATTGATGTTAGTTCATCTGAATCCTTCTTGCGTGGAGGGGAGCTTCCTACTCTTATCGTTCAATCAACAGGCCATGCTGTGCACATCTTTATTAATGGACAACTATTAGGTACCATTTTTATTTTTCTTGGCGCAAATTTCATATTATCTACATAACAAACTAAACTTGACATATATTGGTTTACAGGTTCTGCCTTTGGAACAAGGGAGAGCAGGAGATTCACATATACTGGCAAGGTCAATCTACATGCTGGAACGAACAGAATTGCACTGCTCAGTGTTGCTATGGGATTGCCTGTTAGTTCTTTCTTTGCCTTTTTCTGTTATGATATTGCTTCAGTGATTTGGCCTATATCAAAATTCATTTTGACTGGACATCTTTATCTTGTTTATAATTATTTTTCCCTAACCTGGAGTCCTTTTTGGTTGAAGAATGTTGGGGGACATTATGAGACGTGGAACACAGGAATCCTAGGTCCAGTTGCCATACACGGTCTTGATCGGGGTAAATTGGACTTGTCCTGGCAACAATGGACCTACCAGGTAATACATTTTACTTCGCAAATCATATTAGTGGTTGTTAACTTGAAATATTATCTTATATATACAATTTTAATCAGGTTGGACTGAAAGGAGAATCCATGGATCTTGTCTCTCCAAATAGTGTTTCCTCAGTTGGTTGGATGAGTGCATCATTAGTTGCAGAAAGACCGCAGCCATTGACTTGGCATAAGGTATGCAACTTCGGTATATGAAAATCGAATGCACTCTTCTTGTGACAGAACAATTCGCTTGCATTGTTAAAATTCTCACCCTTTTGCAGACTTATTTTAATGCACCTGAAGGAGATGAGCCACTTGCTTTGGATATGGAAGGCATGGGAAAAGGTGAAATATGGATTAATGGGCAAAGTATTGGAAGATATTGGACTGCTGTTGCTAGTGGTACTTGCGATGGTTGCAGTTACACTGGAAACTTTAGACCTACTAAGTGTCACAGTGGTTGCGGCCAAGCCACTCAAAGATGGTATGAACTCCGTGTAGACATTATATAGTTTTAATTAATCTAGAACGTTTACGGTCTCTTTGCATGTGCTTATGCTAAAACCATGTTTCAGACAAAGAACATTTATATGTGCTTTCACTTCTGACATTTTTTTTAATGTTTGATTTAGAAGCGTTTTCTTGTTGTCCTAAGCATTTTTTGAAGTTCAAATCATAAGCAAAAAAACACTAAGTGGCTTACCGAAGAAAATAAAACCTTTCTTATAATCAATAATATTCATTTTTAGGTACCATGTGCCTCGGTCTTGGCTGAAGCCAACACAAAATCTATTGGTAATTTTTGAGGAACTTGGCGGAAATCCTTCTAGGATTTCTTTCGTGAAGAGATCAGTGTCCAGTGTTTGTGCGGAAGTTGCTGAATACCATCCAACTATAAAGAACTGGCAGATTGAAAGCTATGGACGAGCAGAAGAACTACATAGTCCAAAAGTTCACGTCCGATGTAGTCAAGGCCAGACAATCTCTTCCATTAAATTTGCAAGCTACGGAACTCCTTCAGGAACTTGTGGGAGCTACCAGCAAGGACCTTGCCATGCAATTACTTCGTATTCTGTCATCGAAAAGGTAGTTTTGTACCATACTACTACTGCATGTGACCATTCATCTTATTTTTTATTCTCCTGATTTTCGAGTAGTGGTGAAGAACATGACTCAAAAACTGTATTTAAATATCAAGTTTTTTTTTTACAAAACCTACTTGGCTACCCTTTTATTAAAACCATATTTAAATATTTTATTTCTATTTCCCCAGAGGTGTATAGGGAAGCAAAGATGCACAGTCACAATATCAAACGGTAACTTTGGAGATCCTTGTCCAAACATTTTGAAGCGGCTTTCAGTTGAAGCAGTGTGTACTCC
Source organism: Hippophae tibetana (assembly GCA_037013495.1). Classification (NCBI taxonomy): domain Eukaryota; kingdom Viridiplantae; phylum Streptophyta; class Magnoliopsida; order Rosales; family Elaeagnaceae; genus Hippophae; species Hippophae tibetana. Next base: position 77,234,789 of record CM072812.1, on the reverse strand, counting down.
GACAACAACTCGGGCGTTTGGAGGGGTTAATTAGGTAAGGAAGAAATGCCATGAATGTTGAATCCAAGAAACTTGACTATACACTGAGCAAAATACGCAAAGAAGGAAGAATGACAATATCACAATTACAAAAAAGAAACAATTTAGTTAGATGGAGTGCATAGTTTTCTAGGTAGAGTAGGCATGGTCGAAGGTTGTTTACTGCCAAAGGCAATCAGTTGTTAATTTATGTTGGACTAATGTGACTAAATGTACAATAATGAGTTATGTTGTTGAGTCTGTACATCCAAGGATCCAATTGGATCCTCGGGTAAGATTTCAAGCCCCGGTACCCGGTCTTTTAACGGGAAATGGGCACTGGGAAAGTGTGATTAGTTGTTTTCTGTTATAAGTTATTGGGGAATATCCAACCCCAATTAGGTCATTTGGTTCATGTTGGGAGCGGATCCTAATGTGACCAAATTCTTATGTTTAGTATGAAAGTTTAAAGAGCCTCTTGTCCATGTTTTGTCATGTTGATTTTATTCCGTTTACTTGTGCATCTAGGCATAAAATTTCCCCAACTCGTTTATTGTAACTGATTACATCTTTCAATAACTATCATTATCATCACTTTGCTTTGCAGCATACAATTTTTTTTAAAGCAAACGTATATGATTCAAAACTGCAAACTTAAAATGAAAAAAATGATTAATCTTATCACTAAACTACTTTGCATGTGCTGTTTCATATTTATTAAATATTTAAAATATACAATTTTTTTATGGTTTAAATATAATAAGCACCCGAAACTCATTGTAGTTGTGGGGGCGTATTAGGGTTACGAATTAAACCGACCTTTGGCGATTTTGCCAAGTGCACTTTACCAATTGGAACATGCGTGGACATCTGAGAATATACTTCGCTGAAATGGGATTAGCAAAACCATGAAAGGATACTTGGGTCAATATATTATTCAGACAAAAACTGAAAAGAGCTGATATTAGAGCACCCAAGAACTACTAGTAGCAAGTAAAAGCTGTAAAATGAAGGTCCTAGTTACAGCAAATAGTAAGGAGTACATATGTTTTTAATAAGGCACATTGCAGATTATGATGATGAAGCAGAGGCAGTGTGCTTTGAAATAGTTAGTTGAAGTTCATCTTTCTTAGCACCAACCACCTTGTCCACTATCTTCCCTTCTTTCAAAAACATGAATGTTGGCATTGCCTCCACAGCCCAATCTTGTGCAACCGTCTACCAAAACAAAAATACAAACATGGAATTAAGATGGTGAGGTGAGACTCAGGTCACTTCGTTTATATCTAAAAAGGATACATTAGTCATTTTACATTCAATTGGTACATTTGAAAAAAGTAAAGTGTTTGGAATATTGAGAATAGGGGCTATTAAAATAATGATATATTTTTTAGATTAAATAGTAATTGGTGTAATTCGAACTTTAAAATGGAAGAAGAGTGAGTTTCACTGTTAAAAAACATACATGAACCACGAATAATAAGATAAGAAAAAAAAGGTTCAAATTGATATTTACCTTTAATTCATCTACATCCACTTTCACGAATATAACATTTGGCAATTTCTTAGCCAGGTCTGCCAAAAAAGGTGCAATGAAACGGCATGGTCCACACCAGGAAGCAGTGAAATCAACTACCATCTGTGTCAATTCGTAGCCTTAGTAAGTTCCCATAAAGACAAGAGGCACTCATGTACAACTTTGTCAGGTGAAAGAAATTAATTGTATTAGCAAAGGGGAAGAGGTGGGGGGGGGATTCAAGGAGAATGGAAATAACGTGAAAAAGAAAATAGAGATATTCATCTGATGTTGATACAGAGCAATCCGAGATACAGCTGGAAGAGGAATGTTATGACACATCAAATTGAACTTCCCTACTTGTAACACATGTTAATATTATCTATAAAAAATGAATCAATTCTCCAATTTCTAAAGTAGCTTTGACACATGACACAATGTAAAAGGTATGGGTACAAAAGTGAGTGATATTATCATTTTTCACTGCTCAAAATGATTTACATATATTTCATGATGAAGCTGTTAAAAAAAGGAAATGGAAAGCAAAGATGAAAGAATAAAACTAATTGAATGGCTTCACCAATATCTATCTGAATCATTATTACTACAAATAAAAAAAACAGAGAACAAAACTCTTTCATTTCCCCAGAAATTATTCACTTACATGGTAATGGAAATTCAGACCAATTAAATACTTTGAAATGCACTCCTTTAACATACCAAAAGGTTAGAGGAATTATTGGTTGATATCGACTAAGTTATAGCAATTAACATACGTGAGAAAGAACAGTGATAGTAGGAAGAACTACACATTTTCTCTCTCCTTTCTACCCCTCAGTCACTCACTACTCTATCTGCCCTATATTAACTGGTCTGGACAAAGAGGTTTCAAAATTGAAAGTTGTATAAAATCATGAAGAGGATAGAATTAAGGCACGAGTTCTCTCATTTTGTAACTCCAAACAATACAAATCACAATTTTGTTCACAGTGATTACAGAGAAAACCAATGAATCATCGATATAATTTCCTATAGGAAAAACTAATTAATTGTCATGACAGAAATTAATCACAAAAAAAGACTTTATACTTTTGTGTAGACAAAAAATTTCAGATACTTTGTATAAAATTATAAAAGTTCGGATACTGTTTACCCTAAAACTTCAAAGTAAAACACGTAAAGTTCTGATTTTTGTAGTGTTGTGTGCTATTAACAGCCTAAATACAATATAAATGATTAAAGACTGTTGTTATGCATTCGAAGCCCCAATGTTAGACATATAAACACACATAAACAACGGAAAATTTAACATCACTAGTCAAGAACAATATTCCTTCCCAAATTCTCAATTCTTCCATCCATAACCCTAATTTCTCTCCATTTCTCATCTTCCCCGATTCTTGCCCCTTCTTAATCCACATCGTAAAGACACATAAACATCGGAAATTTTCACATAAAGTCATGAAGAAAAGATAACCAAATATAATTAAAACTAACTAGACCGATCTACCTTCAAAACACTTTTATATTGGTAAACATAGGTTCAAATTAAACAAATTTAGTTTAACACGCACATACTGAAAATCCAAGTTATTGATCTAACCAAATAACTTACCATTGAAATTTTAAATTTAATTTAGAAACATACCAGTTTCTTGGAGTCGTTGCCATTCTGGAGTTGTTCATTCCACGACTCGAGAGTGTGACAACTGATCACTAGTCCCTCCTCCGCTGCCATTTTCCGCTATCAAATTTTTTTTCTAGGGAAACAAACAGGTACTTGTTGCCACAAAACGAAAATTTTACCTTGTGGTGTTTGGTTTGAAACAAACGCTTAAATAAGAAACAATTTGTTTATCTGCACAAAGATTAGGCTTAAAATTTAAATTAAATTACAGATTTTACCATATGCGATTTAGGATCTCCTTGGATTCCCATGCAACGTAAATTAGGCAATCCAGGTGAGTATACCATATATGACACAATGCGCCACTTTATTTTATATTATTTTTTTATTGATCGTTATATTTTTTTTAAAATAATATTTAAATAGTCATGCACTTAACAATTCATACATAGTCCTGCCCTTAACAATTTATACTTTTTTGACATTCATAATGAACATATATCCTTAATAAATTTGTTATTTTACAAGTCTTCATAACCCCATGATTTTAAAATTATTGTAAGATTATTAGTTATGGAATAATCTTGCTAAATTTCTAACTTAATATGTATGCTATATGCTATATTTATAGAGAGCTCTTCTTAATTGAAATGTATTCATTTAGTTTCAAACATCTTGTTTCTCGTATTTGAGTTTTTAGTTTCTTGTACAATATAGTATTAGAGCCTTATGGGGTCTCAGGTGGAAAAAAATCATCTTTAATAACTTGCAGTTATATGCAACCTTCCATACCTCATTTCGATGGTCACTATGACCAATGAAGCATGTTCATAGAGAATGTTTTTGAGGTTTATGGAGTATTAGAGCCTCATTAAAACTAGCTTTTTTGAGCCTGTCGTTGGAGAGGTGATAACGAGTGCACAGAGGATGGCATTGGAAAAGTTAAAGCAGAAAAATCTCAAGGTAAAGAATTTTCTCTTCAGGTAATTAATCACATAATTTTGGAAATCATTCTCTAAAAAGACATATCAAAGCATATATGATATTTGATATAAAAGAAGTATGGAGGCAATGCAAGAGTGAAATGTTCTCTGCTTCAAACACTACGCAGAGAGTTTGAGACCCTTGAGATGAAGGCTAGTGAGTTTGTTTCAAACAATTTCTCAAGAGTTATGTGAGTGGAAAATAGGATACGAATAGATGCAAGATCTTACTGTGGTGAAAAAGATACTTTGCTCCTTGACTGACAAGATCAACTACATAGTTTGCTCCATTAAAGAATCTAAAGAGATCAATGAGTTATTAGTAGATGAGTTGCAGAGTTCATTGCTTGTCCATAAGCAAACTCAATCGACATAAAGAAGAGGAGCAAACAACCTTAAAAGGTTGCAACCAATGGCGAACCTTTAATAAGAGAAAGAGGTCGAGGGAGATGGAGAGGATGTGATAGAGGCTTTTGTAAAGGCAGTGGTAGGTGACCCAAATATGATCATACATCCTTCCATTTCAGAGGTAGAGGAGGATTCTTTGACAAGTGTTTGCTTCGAAGGTTGAATGATTTCAGTGTCATGGACTTGGTCACTTTCGTTCGGAGTGATACACAAAAATTCACAAAGACAAACAGAAAAATAGAGAGCAATCCAATTATGATTTCAATTTAATTATATTATTTAATTTAATTTTTATGTTATTAATTGTTTGGTCAATAATTGATCTATATATGTCATTAAATAGATTTGAGAAAATTATTTAATTGTTTATCTTAATTAAATAACATGTATAGTTTATAGGTAAAGATGTATAATTCTTATGTATGTGTAGTTTAATTATTATATGATGTGTAGTTTACTTGATAGAGGAAATATATGTTAAGTTAGATTCAATTGATCATATGATTAATTGATAATTAGACTATGATGATTTTAGTGATACACGTGTTTAAAAATTAGAAGATTAAATATTTTTATATATTTTCTCATATATCTTTCTAATTATTGATTTTGAGTTTTTTTAATTTTGCTCTCTACAAACACCAAAAAAATTAATTTGTACTTTTTTGTATTAAAATTAGTTTCTAATAATATAATTTATGTGAGAACGATATTTTCTTATCATTATATTACTTGTTACGATACATATACTTGCATATTTATTACATATAATTTGCATCGATCAAGTTTTTGGTGTTGTTGTTTTATTTTAATTATTTTTTATATTTATTTTCATAGTTTCAATTTCAATTTATTTATTTAGTTAGGGATTATAAACATTAGAAAATAATTTATATTTTATTTATTTATTTATATTTTTATTTATTTATTTAGTCATTTATTTTTAATTTTAATATCTCCTTAGTGCTATTAGAAACATAGTTGGCTTTATTGCATGAGTGAAGTCCGTAAATGAATTTTTTTCTTTTAGATCCCAAAATTGAGCGTACTTTGAGATCAATAAGAAAACAAGAATTTGTCACCAAAGTGAAAGAAATAGCTAATCCATAGAAATAAATAATAATGAGCTAAATTTAAATAATCAGATTCCATTAATGGATGATAGATATAGAGCTATGAATGAATATGCATTCCCTATGTTGAAAATGTTGAATCCAAGTATTATAAGACCAAACATTCAAGTTAATCAGTTTGAACTAAAGTCAGTGATGTTTCAAATGTTACAAATAGTTAGGTAATTCAATGAATTACCAACAAAAGATCCTCGTCTATATTTGAGATTGTTTATTGAAGTTGGAGATTCATTCAAATTTAGTGGTGTGACCGAGGAGGTGTTTAGGCTAAATTGTTCCTTTACTCTCTACGAGACAGTGCTTGAGCTTAGCTAAACTCTTTGCCACCTGATTCCATTACAACTTGGAATGATTTGGCAAAGAAATTCTTAATGAAATATTTTTCACCAACAAAGAATGCCAAACTTAAGAATGATATTATCTCCTAGCAATAATATGAAAGGGAAATATTTATATGAAGCATGGGAAAGATTCAAAAAATTGCTAAGAAGGTGTCCTCATAATGGTATCCCTTACTAGATCCAAATGAAGACTTTTTACAATGATCTCAATGCTCAAGCAAGAATCATTGTAGATGTATCTGCTAATGGAGCTTTATTATCCAAATCTTACAATTAAGCTATGATTTACTTGAAAAAATTGACTAATAATAATTATCAATGACCAATGGAAAAAATGGCAGCCACAAAAAGAGTAACTAGAGTGCATGAGGTAAATAATACCACGTGCACTTGCAGCTTAAATATCATCTTTGAGGAATCTTTTGAAGGCTCCAAACCTTCCAACGAGTATAAACTAGGTCCAAGATTTAATAGTGTATTGTATCTTTTTTGGTGAAGCTCTTTTGTTTGATAATTTATCAAATAATCTTGAATGAGAATTCTATATGGGTAATGTGAACCGAAACAATAATGCATACTCGAACAAATATAACCTAGTACGGAGGCAACATCCAAATTTCTCCTCGAGTAATAACGATAATCAATGTGATAATCAATTCAACCGTCAATTATTTCCACCACCATGTTTTCAATAACCAATATAATCACAAGCCTAATAGAAAAAGATACCTATTGAGGGCAATACAAATGTTTTAATAGGGATGATAAAAGACTTCATCGAGTCAATAAAGAAAAAAAATGTCCACTCAAGAGGCTTTAATTTGAAATTTAAAAACCCAAATATGGCAACTTACCCATGCCATATGTCAAAGGCTTCAAGGTAACCTTCTAAGTGATGCAATTATAAATCCAAGAAAAGAAGGTAAAGAGCATTGCAATGCTATACCCTTAAGGAGTGGTAAAACTCTAGAAGCAAAATATGAGACTCAATAGGATGAGGAGGAGCATGAAACTCGAGGAGGAACATATGAATCAAAAGAATGATGAGGAACAAGTGAACAAATAGAGCATTAGAAAGGAGATAATTCAGTCAAAAAGAGAAACCTCCACAAACTCACTATTCATTTTCCTCAAAGACTGCAAAAGCAAAAGTAAGATATGCAGTTTTTAAGATTTTTGGATGTCTTCAAGAAGCTGTACATAAATATACTATTTGTAGATGTATTTGAAAAAATATCCTTTTTTGACAAAATTTTGAAGGATATCTTGTCTAAGAAAAGAAGGCTTGTAGATAATGAAATAATAACCTTCATTGAAGGTTGTAGCACCATCCTTGCTAGAAAACTATCACAAAAATTGAAAGATTCTGGTAGCTTTGACATTCCTTGCACAATTGGGAACATGAACTTTAAGAAAGCATTATGTGATATATGTTTAAGCATTAACCTTATGTCATTATTAGTCTTTAAGAGATTGGGGGTTGGTAAAGCCAAATCCACTTTAGTAACATTATAAATGATAGATAAATCAATTAAGTAACCCTTAGATGTGGTAGAAGATATGCTAATAAAAGTAGACAAATTCATCTCTCCAATGGATTTCATTGTACTAAACATGGTAGAGGAATGTAACATTCTTATAATACTTAGTTTTCCATTCTTAGCAATTGAAAAAGAATTCGTTGATGTACAAAAAATTGAGCTTACAATGAGAGTGCAAGATGAACAAGTAACATTTAAGTTTTTAAAGCATCGGAATCCCCTAATATTGATAATGCTACTAAATGCTTTAGGATATATGTTACTAATCATGTTAATAAATTAAAAAAATCTGTTAAGTTACCCACACTTAAGATTGTTACACATGATGCGATGAGCAATGAAGTAAACTCACCAAGAAATAACTCAATCTATTTTAATTTTGAAATTATGGAATCATGATTGATATTGTTGATTATGTGAACTATTTGGAGGCTACACCTCTTATATGTGTTCCTAATATGGTTGTGGAGAGTTTTGAGATAAGATCTAAGCTCAAACCATCTATTGAAGGGCCACCAAGGTTAGACCTTACACTTTTACCCTACCATCCTCAGTCAAGTAGGCAAGCAAAAGAGTTCAATAGAGAGGTTAAAAAGATGTTGCAAATACATAAATTAGATGAGCTACGCCGGAGTGCTTATAAGAATGCCAAAAAGTACAAAAAGAAAACAAAAATATGGCATTAAGAGAATTGGGAACCATATTTTTAAACCAAAACATAAAGTATTATTGAATAATTCAAGACTCAAATTATTTTTTGGGAAAACTCAATAGCAAATGCACACAGAGGAATGTACCTTAGGAGTTGATATGACCGTCTAGTCAAGAAAGTTAAAGGTAAAATTGGTTGGGAGGAAACCTAATGTTATTTTAATTATATTTTTGTTTTGTTTTATAGGTGAATAAAAATAGATAGAAATGATATAATATGATTGAGCATTTCAACGATAGATGTGGTGTGTCAAGACTAAATGAGTTTTCTTTCCTTTTATTTTCTCATATTTATATATGTAAATTGGGAAGAATGTGCAATTTAGTTTGGGGAGGGAACTTTATTCTCTACTTTAGTATTTAGTATGCATTTTTAATTTTTCAGAAATATTTTTAATTTTTAGAATGAGTTTAATCACGATTTGGGTAAAATTTGATAAATATATGGACACCAAATGTATGCATGCTTGATATGAAACATATGAGCCCAATGATAAAAATTGGTTGTCATGACTAGGATAAGAAATGTAACATGCTAGTCAGGATACTTACATTAATCATGTGATATGATTGCTAGTGTTGACTTAATTGATTCAACTTTTTATGCATATGTTCATGATTGAATTTTGGTGTGCTTATTGAGTAGGAAGTTTTTGATGAGTTATAAGAGTTGATGAGATCTATAATGTTTTAAAATATATCTAATTATCTCTTAAGGTGAAATTCTAAATAATATTTAGCTGTAGAAATTATTTAGGCTTTATTTTGATCGATTGAGGCTTTGAAGCTAACCGTTGTTAATATCCGTAGTCACCCATTTAAGTCCAACAAAGAATCTTTCATATATTTAAGCCATATTTTTTGCCTAACCAATAAGAATTTTTTGTACCCTTACACCTTTAGCTTGTATGAAAAGAAAAATATGCAATCATGTGTTATGCTATAGAATAAAGGTGACGTTTGATTCACAGAATGGAATCAGAATGTGAATGAAATGAAATGGAAAGGAAACAATGTTGTTTGATTTGACCATTGGAATCAAAGAAGGAATTAGTATTACAGTGTTTGGTTTGCCATTGGAATGAAATGGAAAAAACTATAAATTACCTTAATATCCCTATATTAAGTAAAATTTAAATAATATTATTTTTTTATTATTTTTTCATTAGACAAAATACATTATTGAAATCATTATTTTTCTAAATAATTATTACTTAAAAAGAAAATATATTATTAAAATTATTATTTTTCTAAATAGGGTTTAGGGTTTTGAGTTTTGGGATTTGGGATTTAGGGTTTAGGGATTTGGGGTCTACAATTTAGGGCTATATTTGTGGGTTAAGGTTTAGGGTTAAAATTATTATTTTTCTAAATAGGGTTTAGGTTTTTAGGATTTGGGATTTAGGGTTTTAGGGTTTTAGGTTTAGGGTCTAGGGTTTTGGGATTTAGGTTTTAGGGTTTAGGGTTTAGGGTTTAGTGTTTTGGGATTTAGGGTTTAGGGTTTTAAGATTTAAGGTTTAAGAATTTAGGGTTTAGGGTTTGGGGATTTAGGGTTTTTTTTGTTTTAGGTTTTGGAATTTAGGGTTTTGGGATTTAGGATTTGAGATTTGAGTTTAAGGTTATATTTGGAATCAATTTTGATTCATTTTCATTCCCTCCAACCAAACATAGCAAAATTGAAATGCAATGCATCTTGTAAGAAAAACTCACGACACAATTATTCCTTTAAAGAAAAAGAAAATAAAATTGAAAATAATTTTGGGGGTGTTGTGAAGTTACAAAAAAAGATATGGAATAAAATAATACGAAAAAAATGATAAGATTGGATGCACTAAAATATCAAGTAAAAGCTCAATTTTAGTTACAAAGTTCATGATGAAGAAAAAGAAAGCTAAGGTGTTAAAAGAGCCTAAATGTATTCATTTATCTACCCTCACTTAGGCCTTACTTTACAAGCATATAAAGCCCTTTCTGATCTTAAGCTAAGTACATATTTATATTAGTAGAGAGGGATGTGAAAAATAGACTTATGAAACTTGTTCTAAGATTGAATTGATTAGCATGATCGTATAGGTTAATTTCATGAGTGTATTGGATGATATCATGTGCAACACACACAAATAAATTCGTTAAAAACTTGCATATCCTTGTATTGATGGAAGGTTGATTGATGGATATGTGAACCTCATTGTATTAAAATTGTACGACTATTAAGGGGATATTTTTTGCTAAATATGCATATATTAATAGATATATATTTATGAATATATTGCCTATACCAGTTTTTCTAGTTAGACTTGGTTTTACTTAAGGAGAAATAAAGAGTTAATTTTGGGGGTGGCTATATGGTTAAAAAGGTTGTTGGAAGAGATACAATGCCCTCAGCAAGGTTAAACTCTTATCTTAGGGTAAATAGATTTTTATACCACTGAATGGTAAGAGTCGTTACAAATATACCATCGAACTTTTATTTGTAACTTATATAACATCAAACTTTTAACTTATTACAAATATACCATCAATGGTTAAATATAATGAGAGTTAACGTATAAGACTATGAAAAACCCTAAATAACCCTCATCATCCCTCACACACATTCTTGCTTTAACATACTCGAGCCAACTAGCATCATTCTCAACTTCTATCTTCACTAGACCTACGAATCTTCCAATTCTTCCATCTTCACAGTCTTCATCACTCCTTTGCTAAATATGATGGTTGGATTTCATAGGCTATCAACCTAATTGGCTCTGACACGCTCGTGACTCAGACTTTAATTGATTTCAAGCAATCAATTAGTTTGATGATAGTGAAAACATACAATATCAGCTCGTATTCGTCTATTGTGCCATCAAAGTTTTCGTTTGAGATTTGGGACACTAGTGTTGAGTACTCTGATGGTATAATTAAGATTTGGGTTTACTTCCTCAATGCCATTAATAGCCAAATCAAGAATTAGGTGATCATTTAATATCAAAAGAGGAATACCCAATTGGCAAGCTTGTTCTTCAATTTGTTTTGAAATTGGGATTCCAACAATATCCATTAATTGATGGAGCTTGAGAATTTCTTTGAGCTTGTTGACCACAAAGATCACAATTGAGCCAATATCGAGATCGAGGGCCATGTCACTCTTGACATACTCGATGGCTTTATTGATGATGAGCTTTTTCAAGTTATATTAGGTGAGAGTGTGGATTGAGAAGGCTTTAACAGATAAGGGTCAACACAGGTTAAGGGATTTAGGGGAGCATAAAATAAGGGGGTGGAAAAGGAAGAATTTTGATGAGATTTGACTAAGAGGTGGTGGGTGGGGTGGTGGTTGGCAATATATGGTGATTGACTATAGGGTGATTTTGGATGGTTCGTCGAGAGCATTATGAAGAGTGTAAGAGGCAAAGTGATGGGCATTTAGGGTTTTTCACAGTTTCAAACATTAACTCCCATAATATATATATATATATATATATATATAACTAATAAGTTGACAGTTCAATAATATAAAAGTAATAAATGAAAATTCGGTTGTATATTTGTTATAATCCCTAAAGTTCAATGGTATAAAAATCTATTTATCCATTATATTTTATGATAATAGCTCAACAATTAAAGTGGTAAGAAATATTGTTTTACACGTGAAAGTTTATAAGTTATAGACCTAATTAACCTAGAGGGATAAATAGGTTATTTTTAATTTTTAATAATTTATAATTCAATAATCTAAACAAAGCGGTCAGACATACAATGATGTGTAAAAAATAAAGTGCGGAAATAAGAGAATAACACATGATAGTTTTAGGTGGAAAGAACTTAGACCACAACCATGGCCTAAGAGGAAAACCATCGGTCTACCGAACCACCTACCTTTCCACTATAAAAATCAAATGTTCAAGTACAAACTCGATCTTATCCTACCCTTTATAGGATACTACCATAATGTACTTTAATTATGAGCCCATGCTCTATTTTCATAGTTTCTAAAATTAGCGTGAGTGGTTTCCAGACCAACATTTCAAAAAGCTTCCACCAATCAGATACGTTCTCGAGTTAACTGCAAAATGGTTAACACAAAAACACAAGTGTCCATGTGTGTTCTAGAATGGATTTAATAATGAAAAATCATAACTAAATGATTTAAAACATATGTCATTTAAACCAAATCAACTAGCAAATCCTAGAGCAATTTTACAATCAAGATTAGTTGAATATCTAACATCTTTCAAGAAAATTCATAAACTTCAAACATACCATATATGTGTATTCGTGAGTGTGTGAATAAGTTCATGTCAATATCGATCATCACATGTATAATAAAATGTGTGAGTGCATAAGCCAAAATTGTAAAATAATTTATACAATAAAAATCAAAATTAGTTAAGTCATTAAAAATAAGGTTATATGTCTATAAGTGTTGAATAAGTCCAACACTGTGTTAGCCAGATAAGAATTCTACTTATGTTTTCTTTTCTTTTAAGTTTAACTAATAAATAAAATAAAGACAACAAAGATTGCTCACCTATGATCATTTAAACATTCTAACAAAAATACCTAGATGAAAGAATAAAAGACGGTCAAGTAACCAGGAAAAAGAACTTTTCCTAACCCATATTCTCTTCCATTTTGGTTTCTCTATATCATTGGGTTGTGACTCAACAAACTTAGGTTTCATAGGTGTGTGTTCTTGGACTTAGTTGTAATTTTCCCATTCATCCCAAATGAAGATGAAGTATGCATAATATGATGATGATAATTAGTCTTAGCATTAAAAGTATTGAATTTTACTTGCCTCTTTAAACCTAAGACTTCATGCTTCCTAGTAGAATTTTTGAACACATTATTATAATTTCCATTCATCTATGAATATGACGTAGCATGCATAGATGGATGATGCTTATGGGTCCTACTATGTGAAACATGGAAATAATGATTAAGTTCAAGAGCATTCCTCAAAAATCTACATTTTGGTATTATATGACCTTTCCTACCACAATAATGACAGACAGACACAAACTTAATAACTTTTTCTACCATAGGTGTAATAGTTCTTTGTGCATAAGTAGTAACAGTAATAGTAGAGTTTAAAGGTCTTACAAATGTGGTCTTTAATGTTGAAGGTATAAAACTCTCATCCTTATAACCAAAACCATATGTATCACCATGTGACTTACCAATGCTTAATATTTTATCTAATTGTTGAGCTCCAATGGTAAGTCTCTCCACTACTTCACATGATTCTTTGAGCTCTTGCACTTGTTTTTTATTATCTTTAATAAGCTTATTATTTTCTTTTTTCAAACCTACAACGCTCAAATTCAAAGCATTATTTTGTTCTTACAAAATATTATTTGCTTCTTTTAATTTATTAGAAAAAAATTCATCCACCTCAAGTTGTTCATTTAATTTTTCTATTTTTATATTTAAACTATTAACATTATATTTAGAGAAATCTCTAAATGTAATGTTATATGTTGTAGTTAAAAAAATATACCTAGAATACGATTATCTTAAACTTAAATATTTGTTCGGATTTTCTTAATAAACTTGATAGTAAACTTAAAAACAAATTTACAGGTAAATATTTTGTTCACGAAAATAATCGACACTCATAATCCTTACAACACAAAAGAACAAAATATATACATGTGATGTACTATTTTTTTGCATGATATTTACAAAAATGGAGTTATTGAGCTTAGCTTTTAAGGAGTGAAGACCAAGTTGATGATATTTTAACTAAGTCTCTTAAGCTTGATGCATTTGTGAAGATGCGAGGATGAGACTTTGTTTATTGGAAGAAGTTGTTGATATTTAGTAAGGTTATTATATTGATGTAAATTTTGAAAAAAATATGTAAATTAAAATCTTGATGATTATAAGTTTAACAGAGAGATTGTTTAGTATGATATTTTATAAATTCTTTAAGAATCCCACTATTTTAGGATATAGTCATGGAGAAGTAATTTTATATTTTTAACTTAATCTGTTTGATGTATGATTATTTATAATACAATAATATAATATTATTGAGCATCATATAACATTGCATATCACGTTTATTATACAAGCTGCACTACTATAATACATATCTTTGGTCTCAGAAATTTAGTCTCAATTTTTTTAAAAATTGAGGTCATAGACATACTCTATGATCTCGGTATGACCTTAACAATTTAAAAACAAAGGCTATAAACATGCTCTATAACCTCAGTTATTTAAAAACGGAGGCTATAGACATATCCTAACAATTTTCTCTCTTTTATACTAAACATTAAAAAAAATGATCAATTTTTCTTTTTTCTTTTTTCCTCTCTTTTTTCCACATTTTTTCCCTTTTTTCCCTTTCTATTGTCTTTTCCCCCTTTTCCCCTTTCTCTTCGCTTTTATTTTCCTTACTGTTGTCTCTTTTTGAGAACATAAAAACGTGCAAGCATACACGGTCACAAGTAATAATATTTGATAAGTAAGTTATCGTTCCCATGGAGATTTGTTACTATAGTTTGTTGAGTACTAAAATTATCTCTCTCTGATTTTATTCAAAACAATCGTTGATTGTAACAAATTTAAGAAAAGAGTTTAATAACAAAATAAAAGAAATCTAGGATTGAAATTTTTCACTAAATTAATCAACTCAAATCATATTATTTTCTTTTGATTTATATTTTTTAGTACATTTAATTTGTCAACCGAAAACTTCTAATTTTATTCATACATCTCTTCCGAGCTCTGTACAAACACACCTCGTTAAATTAATTCACTATATTCCTATGAGAATTAAATTCACCGAGATTCATTACGTTTTAAGTTCTCAAATAACCACACATACAATTAGGGTATATTCATATCCTTCATCATACATGTCATTCTATCTATGAGTAATATACACAAAAATGTCTCTTCCAAGTTTATTCTATCTATTTGCGTGTTCTGCAGTCCAAAACCGAACACAAAATAATCTCAAAACTAAACACTCCAAAACTTCCCAAAACTTTTTTTTACTCTATCATCTTATCTCCTATTTATAGCTAAAAATAATACATCTAAAATATTACATTTTTTATTTTATTTTTTTATAAAAACACGTAAAAATTTGTATCGAAACTAAAATCGATGCGTATCGAAAACATTATTATAATTCACGCGTGAGACAAGCAGAGTCGTTTCTGATTTTTTTTAATTCAAAGTGCATGCCACGTGTCAACGCCTGATTCGCTGCAAGGATTTAATGCGGACACGTGGCAGCATTTCATTGGCTGCGGAAAATGGGCGCATGATGGATTGTTGCACGGGAGACAATAGTTGCACGCGGGCGTGATCCTGCGCTTTTGCGCTCATCGTAACATGCCACGTGTCATCACATGATTAGTTGAAAAATATAGTGGGACACAGAGGCGCGCGTAATGTGGGGGACAGTGGCTGGACGCGTCAGACACGTGGGTCCCACCTGCACGTCGGCCTGCGCGGTAGGTGAGCCCCACTCGGGCGCCTAATCGCGTGAAAGACAGAATCTGCACCTACTCGCTTTGGGCGGGTGTGATAAGGATGCGCGAATCTCAGCCGTTTCTTCTTTGATCGGATGGTCCACGTTTCACGCGTGCTGAATGGCGCGTGGATTCTTCTCACCTACGCAAAAAATTAAACTTTAATTAATTGTATTTTGGCCCCAAATTTAATTCAAATTACATTTTCAACTTTCTTTAATTACAATTTAGCCCTTTTCTAATTTGAATTAAATTTTTAAACTTTTAATAATTAAAATTAAACCTGATTTTAATTTAAATTATATTTTCGACTTTTATAAATTGCAATTAAACACACTTTTATTTGAAATTATATTTTTGGACACAAATTTGCAATTAAGTACGTTTTCGATACAAATTATTTAATTTTCTTAAAATATATAAAAAACAGTAAATACTAATTTATTATACTAAAATTAACTAAAATCATTAAGAACATAGCAATTTTAATTAATAAAATATATGAAAATAACTATATAAAATACAGTTATCACTTACCATGTGTATACATTTACCCTTTCTTTTTTGTTTCCTTCATCCCTTCTAGCTGCCTCATTTTCTTTCCAGTGCCAGGCGATTTCGTTTCCCTTTCATCCTCTCCAACTGCCTGATATTTTTCCTTCCAATGCGAAAGCAAGCGTGAGGACGAGCACGAGTTGATAAGGGAGGTTGACATATACTGATAAGTTAACCCAAAATCTACAGAAACGTTGATGAATTCTATGTTCAAAGACCAATTTGGTTCAGATTATGGTATTTATAAAAGTTAAATTTTTTAAAATATTTATTTATTGGTATTAACTAGAAGTTCCTTTCTCCCTTATAAAAAAAAACCCAACTTTCTTCTTGTCGTTTTCTTAATGAACATAATTTCTGAAAATGAGAGTTTACAATGCTAATGAGTTTCTTGATTCAAATACTTAATCGACAAGTGGTTAAGTCCGAATATGCTACTATTAAGGCATTTGGTGTATATCTTATAACCATTTGATTTTCTGGGCTGTTTCATTTTTAATTTCTTAAAATTGTTATATTGCATGTAGAGTATTACTTTTAATTAAATCTGCTCCTTTAACTATAATAACTTTGAATTTTTTTTTGAGTTTAATTTGACATGAACTTATCTGTAAAACATCTTAATGTTCACATTCTTATGTAGAAAAACAGAAACTATTCACATGATAAATATTAAACAGTTTGGCAAGCTGGTCTACTTTCTAAGTATATATTTTCTAGCTTTAAACTTTTGGTTTCTCTGCAGTCTTTTCTACTATTTGTGTAATTGCTTTAATTGCAATTGTGTTGTTTATTTGATTTTAAATGCCATAACTTTTTTGATGGTGTAATGAAGTTGGAATAAAAAAACAATTTAGGGAATGAATAATATCTTTCATGTAATCATAATTTGCTACAAAATAAAGTTGACACTCTTTTTTACATGATTTTATTTCCTTCCCATGTGTCTAAACTATTCCTTTCATGTTATCTTGAGTTTTATATTCCCTCAAGGTTTTGGTTTATAATGCATGCAGATTCCTGATTTAGATTTTGAGATTCCTCCAAAGGCATAACACAGAACACTGTCAACAGTTTGTCATTTGAGCCAACTTTCTATTCATACATTCTTGCTGCTGACATTAAACTTGATAATGAGCAATAAATTTGCTGCTACATAGTATTTTATGTTTAAAAAGGATTAGATAGCCAACTACTAATTCGATGAAGTAAGAAAATTTTATTAATATCCATAAAGTTGGTTTTTTTCCTTCTTTTCTCCGTGCATGTAAAATTGGTCATTTGATTAAAATTTCAAAAATTTGAGAAAAAAACTCAAAATTGTTCAATTCATAGGAGTATGTTTACTTTTTGATTTTTCTCCTCTAAACTTCTTCAATAATAAAATAATCTCATTGTCTCAATTAGAAGAAGTATTTATGTGAACTGTAGAAGTACTGGATTGCCTCAAACCAGAACGTAGGGTATATATATTCAATGGTTATTATTGATACCTCATGATTTAATTTAAAGTACTTATACCCTATCTTCTAGGTTGCTCAAAAAGTTGATTCCCAAACTACTGAAGCAATAGAAAAGTTCTTCTTGAAGCTAAAAGACTATGTAACATAAAAATCATCCTTCTCTTTCATTTTGGATGACCCTACTGGGAATAGTTTCATTGAGAACCCATAAGTGATTATCTTAATCAAGAAATGAAATTTTTCCTATGTCTTTTTGTCTTCAATGTGCTTGATGCTAGTATGGATTAACAATGCAAATGTTCTTTAATGTATCTTCCCTCCTTTTTCTTTCCCTATTATGAATTAATATGCTCTAGTGGATCTTATTATGCTATTCCCTTTAGGCGAGATATTCAATTGCATTGCACTTTGGTAAACATGGACGAGGTCTTGCATGCTTCTTAAAACATTCTTCATATTATTTTTTCCATTTTCTGAGCAGGTATGCTCCATTGATTGATCAGTTATTAAGTATCAAATTCTATGACCGTACTCCAAAGCAATAAGCAATGTTGGGGTACCTTGCTAACTCATCACAAACCGATGAGAATCTTGGTGGAGAAATTGTGGCAGAAGCAAATACTTTTGATAGTATAAACAGAGTACCACATGGATCAATGGGAGAAGCTGTTGATCATTGGGCTATTTCTCAAAGTAAGAGTGTAGAAATTATTGAAACTTTTTTTCGGTACACAACACCAAAAGAGGCAACCATTGACTCATTTTATTTCACTTATTTTGTTAATGAATTTACCTTTTTTTAATACTTTGATTATTTGGGAGGTGATGACCTTCCCCTCGACAAGTAGAACTTGTGCTACTAAATGTGAAATAAGAATGTTCGTCACCAGTATCCTTCATGTGTTGACATGATATGTCATTTTGTTTATAGGTTAAAAACATTGCATTTTTATTAAATGGCTCATCTTAGTTGAGTATGACATTGCCACTAATTTTTTTGATTTTATTTCTCATTTCTACTAAAGAACATGGTAAACAAGTGATAGAATCATACTTGTAACGCATAACACCATCTTTTGAAGGCATTTTTATGTGTAAGAATTATTTGAAGTCATTCATATAAATGATAAAATCAAAGAAAAATATATTTTTGAGACCTGTGATAAGTTCAAAATGCATATTGATTTATTAATTTGATTCCATCTAGTTATCTACAATGAAGTTTGAATTCTTCTATTTATTTGTAAAGTTTTCCATGAACTCTAATTTTATTATGTTTTAAGCAGCATACCAACACCAGTACACCACCCCAATGCACCAACACCAGCACTAACGTACCACCCCTACACACCAACACTAGGACCAACGTAGCACCCTAACACACCAACACCAGCGCACCAACCTAGCGCACCAGCACCAGTGCACCAACCTAGCGCACCAGTACCAACGCAACATCCCAGAGCACCAACACTAGCGCACCAACACCAACGCCAACGCACCACTCCAGATCACCAGCACCAGCGCACCAAGTCGTTGTGGACTTCATTATGTTGATTTGAAGTACACTTATAAATACTTGTAATATTAAAATTTTAGTTTTTAATAGTAAGATTTTATTATATTTTAATGTATAATAAAATCTCAAATGTAAATGTACTTTTTATTTTAATATAATATGATTTTTAATATTATAGTTAATAAATTTATTGTAATATATATTAATTTTTAATATTATATTTAATAATTATATTTTTATTTTTATTTATGGTCATAAAGTATGTCTATGACCTCAATCTTATAAAAACTGAGGCCATATATATATATCCTATGACCTTGTTTATTGAAAAATTGAGGTAATAGACATATTCTATGATCTCGATCTTTCAATAACCGAGACCATAGATTATGTCTATGATATCTCTCAATTAGTTTTTGGTTTTGATAACCGTGATCATGAATCTATAGTTATAATTAAAAATCAAGATTATATGTATATATTATAATATTATAAGATATAACACATTGGAGGAGAGATCCTACTCGAATAATTTTAGTTTTTTAATATAATCGTATACTGGGAACCTAATAGTAAAACAACATAACATATCCTCCACGAATTCACGAGTCACTTATGAATTAAATAATTTAATTATATATATATTTTGAGTGGACGACAACAAACGTGTCTCAACCAAATAAATATGTCACACTAATATATAAATGAATTAACAACAAATTATTAAGAAAAAGGATAATAGAAAAATATTAATTACTATATAAAAATTTATTAATTTATAAAAAATATTATAAATTTATAAATTATAAAAAAAATTATTAAAAAATAAAAATAAAAAATATGAATATATATATGTATATTTAATTAATATTTTTTTAATTAATTATAATTTAAAAAATATAAACTAATTAGATAGTTTTAAACACATAATAATTAATTTAAAAGTATATAATAACTCAAAAATATATATACATGTGTATTTATATATATATTTTAGATTTTTATTTTATTTTATACTTTTGATGTATTTTTTAATAGCTAGTAAACTTATAATATTTTACATAAAAATTAATAATTTTTTATATATTTTTATTATAATTAATATTTTTAGTATTGTTATTTTTATTTATTAAATGTATCGAGATAAGTATGTACCGACTGTTATTTTTTAAGAAAATAATAAATGTGGGTGTGATTCAACATTTATTTTTTATATAGAAAAAGGAAATAATAATAAATAATTTTTTTCTACTTTAATTTCATGAGCTAACATAAATTATATGGGATAAAGATATTTTTGATAAATGACAAATTACATGTTTTGCACACTTGAATGTACAAACTCAATTATAACAGATGGCAAAACAGTCCTCTTAAATTGGCCAACCATTTGTCCGCTATTCCGTAAGCTTAATTTTAATTTTATAGATTTGAACAGGTTATTCGATTAATATATATATATATATATATATATTAATGTGTATCAAGTTATAAATTTTAGATTAATTTACTTATAATTTTTATATAAAAATATCATGTATAATAAAGTTATAAAGTTATTATCATTGTGAAATCTGAAAATAACACAAGTTACAAAATAATTCTCCTTCATAACAACTAAAATAAGCTACTGTAAGAATTGGATTTTATTGATGATGAATAAACGAATGTTTACAACCTATTTATACAAAAGAAAAGCAAAATTGTAATAATTAAAAATAAACACAATTATGGAGAGGCATGTTCTTGGACAGCCTATCCTTCCCCACCAACAGCTTGGTGGCTGCTTCCAGCTGGTGTGTTGGTTGTCACCAGTTGGATATCATGTTCTTTAACATTCCCCCTCAAGTTAGAATATATGTTAATTATTCCTAACTTGTTAAGTAAGCTTGAGAACTGTGGAAAACTCAGGGATTTGGTAAATATATCTGCTGGTTGCTCTAATGTAGAGATATGATAAGTTTTGATCATTCCAGCTTGAATCTTTTCTCTTACTAGATGGCAATTGATCTCTATGTGTTTAGTTCGCTCATGAAACACTGGATTTGATGCAATGTGAAGAGCTGCTTGATTGTCACAATATAACTTGGTTGGTTGGGAGTGTTTGATACCCAAATCATCCAGAATATATCGTAACCAGGTTACTTCGCAACATGCTGCTGCCATAGAGCGATATTCTGCTTCTGCACTTGATCGTGAGACTGTATTTTGTTTCTTAGTCTTCCAAGAAATTAGCGAGTTTCCAAGAAACATACAATATCCTGTGGTTGATCGTCTTGTATCTGTGCATTTTGCCCAATCTGCATCACAAAAAGCATTTAGTTGTAATGAACTAGTTGCTGAGAAAAAGAGACCTTGCCCTGGTGTGTTCTTGACATATCGTAGCACTCGTTGAGCTGCTTCCAAATGTGGTTGTCGTGGTTTATCCATATATTGACTGAGAATGTGCACGGCATACACTAAGTCAGGCCTTGTGATGGTCAAGTATATTAATCTCCCAACAAGTCTTCGATAGGATGTGGGATTACTGATGAATTCCCCTTCAACCTTGCTGAGGGATAAATTTTGTTCCATAGGTGAATTTGCAGATTTGGCACCAAGATAACCCATATCCTCCAATATTTCAAGTGCGTACTTGCGTTGTGACAGAACAATTCCCTTCCTGGAACGTGAAACTTCTATGCCCAAAAAATACTTTAATTCACCGAGATCTTTAAGCTTAAATTGGCTCATGAGATGATTCTTAGTTTCTTCAATGTCTTGTTTATTGTTTCCTGTTATGATTATATCATCTACATAGACAAGGAGAGCATAGAAGGAATTACCACGGGTTCGGACGAACAGTGAGTGATCATACTTGGATTGGTTAAAACCAGCTAGCTTAAGTGTTGTTGATAGTTTGATGAACCACTGTCGTGAGGCTTGTTTGAGTCCATACAAAGATTTATGTAGCTTACATACTCGTGTTTCCCCCTTTCGTCCGAATCCAGGTGGAAGGGACATGTAAACATCTTCATGAAGATCACCATAGAGAAAAGCATTGTTGACATCGAGTTGTCGAAGATGCCAATTTTGAATAGCAGCAACGGCAAGGAGAAGCCGAACAGTGACAAGTTTGGCTACTGGTGCAAAAGTTTCTTGGTAGTCAAAACCTTCAATCTGACTGTATCCTTTGGCCACTAACCGAGCCTTGTATCGTTCCACAGAACCATCAGGATTATACTTGATTTTGTAGACCCATTTACAACCAACTGGTTTCTTGTTTGGAGGAAGCTGTTGAAGCGTCCAAGTGCCATTAGTTTCAAGAGCATCCAGTTCTTGTTTCATGGCAAGCCGCCAATTTGGATCATTGAAAGCTTCAGCAAAAGTGGTTGGTTCCCTGAGAATGGAAATAGAAGTAGCAAAAGCACGATGTGCAGGTGATAATTGGTCATAGGTAAGTACATGAGATAAAGAATGAGAAGTACCTTTGTCTTTGGACGATGCTGAGTGAGACGAAGGGAAGGACCGAGAAGGTAGGGAAGCTTCTACATGATATTTTTGAAGGTAGCTAGGAACATTGGTGGATCGACGAAGCCTATGTGTGACTGGTGTTGGAGGAATTATATGTGGTGGAGAAGTTGACGATGATGTTTCTGGAGATGAATTTTGAAGATGAAGAGTGTCTGAGTTGATTGTTGGAAGGACAGATGGTGTATGATCAAGTGATATATTTGGATTGGTTGATTGACGAATGTTGGGTAGGTCATCATAAATAGTATCTTCTGATGGAGGAAATAGAGTTGGAGTGTTGACAGCGGAAGTGAAATAAGGAAATACATGTTCATGAAAGATAACATCACGAGACACTAAAGTCTTGTTTGTTTCCAGATTGTAGACACGATAACCTTTGATCCCAGATGGATACCCAATGAATATGCATTTATGTGACCTAGCATCAAACTTGGTAAGTCGATCATGATGTGTAGAGACAAAGCAAAGGGAACCAAAAACACGAAGGTGTTCATACCTAGGAGTTTTGTGAAAAAGGACTTCAAATGGTGTTTTACCCTTGAGAACAGGTGTTGGAGTACGATTTATGAGGTATGTGGCTGTAAGAATGGCATCTCCCCAGAATTGTTTAGGAAGATTGGCTTGGAAGAGTAATGAACGAGCAACATTGAGAAGATGACGGTGTTTACGTTCAGCAACACCATTTTGTTGAGGGGTAGAGACACAACTAGTTTGATGAAGGATTCCTTTGGTAGAAAACAACTGGGTCATAGAGAATTCTGGTCCATTGTCACTACGAATGATTTTAACTCTGGATGAAAATTGTGTTTCAACAAGATTGATGAAGGTGGTAAGAAATGTACGTGTATCAGATTTAGTATGTAAGAGATAGACCCATGTGCATCTTGAGTAGTCATCAACAATAGTGAGAAAATAACGTGCTCCATTAAGTGCTGGAATGTGATAACCACCCCAAATATCAACATGAATCATTTCAAAAGGTGCTTTTGTATTGATGGAACTTAAAGGAAATGGATTACGTGTTTGCTTAGCTAATGGACAAATAGAACAATCACTAATGGAACAAAAAGGTGTGTTGATGGAAAGAGAAATTACACGCAAACTGTTATTAGATAAATGACCAAGTCGTTGATGCCATAGATGAGAGTTGGTGGAAGCAGTGTTTGAAACAGAGAAACATCCAGCCTTTTCAGAAATAGTCAAGTAGTAGAGTCCTGCTTTCTCAGTTCCCATCCCAATCGTCTTCCCTGAGCATTTGTCCTGAACAAAGCACATACTATTAGTGAAGGTGACATGGAAAAATGAGGTTTGAGTTAGTTTGGCTACTGAAACTAAGTTTAATTTGAAGGAGGGAACACACAAGACATTATGGAGTATAAAATTATTTGAGAAATGCACAGTGCCAATATGTGTGACACGGGCAAGAGAATGATCAGGTAAATGCACATGCCGATTTGTGACTGGAATGCTGGAGCTCATAAGGTTTTGGGAACAGACCATGTGATCAGTTGCCCCTGTATCAAAAATCCAACGAGTTTCTGAATGGAAAACAGTTGCACATAATGTGTTACCTGAAGAAGTAGTCACTTGATTTGCCATGCTACCTGATTTGGATTGATTGAGAAGTGTAAGGAGCTCTTGATATTGGGCAGATGTAAGATTGTGGGATGGTGTCTTTGTGTCGGAGCAGCTTTCCTGAAAGTCAGTATGATGAGCTTTGGAAGGGAAGCCATAACTTGTGTTTCTCTTGTCTTGAATTACTCCTTTCTTCCGACACATGTTGATGTCATGTCCATTTAAACCACAGAAATTACATTTGAGACGTTTTCAGCAGTTTTCAAAAATGTGTCCATTGAGACCACAAAAATCACATTTGAGGTGACTTCGGCAATTCTCAGAATTATGACCTATATTGTTGCATCTATTGCACTTGAGATGTGGGTTCCTTGGTGGGTAATTTTTCTGAGGATATTGTGGACGACTATCTCTGGCAACGAGTGCAGCAGCTTCTGGCATCCTTCCTATGCTTTGAGTGGAGACAGCTCTTTGCTTTTCATCTTGAACAATAAGTGAATATACCTTATTTACTGTAGGTAATGGTTCCATGAGCAAGATTTGTCCGCGTGCTGATGTGTAAACCGTATTAAGGCCCATGAGAAACTTTATGGTTCACTGCTTTTGTTGATATTCTTGTAATTCTCTTCCAGCATTTCCTCCACAGTGTGGAAGAGGACATAGTGCATCACGACTATCCCATAAACTTTTCAATTTGGTATATTATTCGCCAATGCTCACACCTTCTTGCATGCAATCATGTATCTCTTGTTCAATGTGGAATAGGTGCACGCTGTTGGTGTGCGAAAAGTGTTCCTTTAATTCTTCCCATAACTCATATGCAGTATCACTATACATGACACTTTCTGCAATTTTGGGTGATATGGTGTTGAGGATCCATCCTTTGACAAGAATATTGCAGCGAGTCCATTGTTTGATTTCTACTTCAAGGTTTGTTGATGGCCTTTTGATTGTGCCGTCAATGAATCCTTCTTTGTTTTTGGTTATTAGAGCCATGAGCATTGCATGACTCCAAATGTGATAGTTTTCTTGGTTTAACGATTGAGCTACAAGGACCATGCCTGGTTGGTCTGAGTGGTGTAAATATAAAGAATGACTAGGATCATCATACCATTTTGGTAAAGTAGGGTTGGTATTGGTAGTCATAGACATTTTTGGTTGAATAAATTTGAAAGAACGGGATGGGTTTAAGTGTGTTTTAGACAATAATGACTATTTATGAAATAAATAATGTACTGAAATATGCTCTATCTTATAGAAAATGAGTCAAGGATTACAGAACCGGAAATTTCAGCCGCAGAACCGGTCGGAAAAGGGGTGAACCGGCGTCTGGAGTGGCTGGAACGGCGGCTGCAACGGTGAAGCACTGAACCGGATGAAGACCGAACCGGACCGGACCAGACCGAGAAAACGACGCGTCGTTTATTTCAGCGCGGAGCGAACGACGTGTCGTTTGTTTCAGCGGGCGAGCGACGACGTGTCGTTGGAGTCGTCTTCTTCAGCAGCTGGCGCGTGTTGGAGCGTGCGTCTCCGGCGAGGCGCGTTGAACTCCGGCGAGATTAAAAATGGCGCGTGTGAGCGCGTGGAGAGGTATTTTGGCTTGATTTTAATTGCAGATTGCTCGGATTTTTCTGAATAATATTCTGGGATGAAATTGAAATTATTTTGTGAATCGAAATTGGTTTTGGAAAAAAAATAGATTGAGGAAAAATTGGAAAAATTTCTATGAGCTGATTTTTTCCGGGAATTGTTTCCTAAGCTCTGATACCATGTAAGAATTGGATTTTATTGATGATGAATAAACGAATGTTTACAACCTATTTATACAAAAGAAAAGCAAAATTGTAATAATTAAAAATAAACACAATTATGGAGAGGCATGTTCTTGGACAGCCTATCCTTCCCCACCAACAGCTTGGTGGCTGCTTCCAGCTGGTGTGTTGGTTGTCACCAGCTGGATATCATGTTCTTTAACAGCTACTACAATTTTATCGTTGATATGTACTATTTGGTATTTTTGTTGAGTGTGCAAATAAATATGAGGAATAAATTAAATATATAATCGTTCAACTTTAATCTACGTAAGAAACCAGAGGGTAACATAAGACTGTAATTCATTCAAAACGTAAAAAATCACTTCTATAAAAAAGTTGACATGAGACAGTAAGAACCCTTTTCCTACACCATCCCAAAACCACTTCACACATACATAGACTAATTTAAGATAGCAACACACAAACACAATTCACAAATCCCAACTAAAAGACTTATGTACTAGCTTCCAAGTGAAGCTTCCACGTAGAATCATGCCACACTTTCCTCAACCTTTGTACATGGGACACCACTTTGAATTCTATTTTTGTCAGCTTCCTTAGCAATATCATAAGAAGCGTGCAATCCAAATAGAAAATAGTAAACCAACATAATCCCAGTCCATATTGCAAATCTTACAAATGAACCTTTATCAATAGACCCAAATAAGAAAATATTAATAGAAATAGAAGCAGATGGTAACCAAGGAACCAAAGGTACTCCCCAAAGCTTTGGTTTCCTAACCATTGGAACAAAAAGCCAAAGACCCAAAGTTCCAAAAAACCAAATTGGTAATGTCACCACATAACCATACCAACCATCACTTAAACCCCAATAGACAGAAGTTCCAATTGAAGATCCAATTATAACCGTCAGACAAACAATAAGTTTGATTTGATCATCTTTTGTTGTCTCCCCACCAACATAATAACGACGAACTAGAAGAGCCACCGCAACAAGTGAAAATATAAACAGAGTAGAAACAGAGAGAAGATTTGAGAGAATTTTAAGGTCAGTAAAAAAAGCAATAATTGCAGTTGCTACAAGCATCACAATTGTAGCATTAGCTGGTGTCCCTGTACGTTCATTGACTTGAGCTAACCAAGGAGGCATCATATGAGTACGAGCTATATGTGTTAAATATCTAGCTTGACCAACAGCTCCAACTAATAAAACACTAGTCATACCTTTTAAAGCACCAGCAGCTACAATGTACTTAGCCCAATTCATACCAACAGCTTCAAAAGCAACAGAAAATGGAGCATCAATGTCAATTTGGTAATATGGTTGCATGAGGCAGAGAGTAACAGCAAGTAAACAATAAAAAAAGGTGGTTATGGTCATTGAACCAATAAGACCAATTGGGATATCGCGTGCTGGGTTTTTAGTTTCTTCAGCCATAGTAGCTACAGCATCAAAACCAACATAAGCAAAGAAGAGAACTGCAGAGGCTTTGAAAATGCCACGAGCACCGTTAGGTGCGAAATTGGTTTGGTAGTTTTTGATATCAGCTTTAATAAGGCCTGCAATAATAATGAAGAGAATGACAAGAATGTGGACAACAGATGCAACGTAGTTTAAACGAGAAGAGGCTTTTGTGCTGAGAACGGCAATAACACATATGATGATAATGACAACAACTGCAATGGGATCAAGGTACTTGTAATCTTCACCCAAACCAGAAGCAACTATTCTGAAATCATTTGGATGGTGATTGCAGAGAGTTGCAAAATAAGAAGTCCATGAACGAGCTACAGCTGCACCACCAATTACGTACTCAAGAAGGATATTTCCTGCTGCTATAAAGGCCATGAAGTCTCCTAGTTCAATCCTTAGATACGCAAATGAACCACCTATATATATAACATACCACGTTAACTAGACATGTACGTTTACACAAAAATTTACAAACAATGAAAATAATAATAATAATGCATGTACTTAAAACTATCTACCATTAAAAAAAATAAGATCAATTTATATATTATCATTATTATAAATATTCCTTATTTTTGTTATTATAAGTTATAAAACAGTTATTTTTTTTATAATTTTCACAAATGATGCTTTCTGGAGATAAACTTCCCGCCAACCCCCACCATCATATTTGGTGAATAATTACCGAATAATTTTTTATTTTTAATATTTAATAAATAAGATTACCTTAATTGAACCAAAAATTGATACCTATGTTATGTATGAGTAATTGAGAACACGAAAACATATTTACTAATCCTAACCAAGACATATTGGATCTTGCTAATAATAACAGAGATAAAAAAGAAAGATAAAATGATGTAAATGTTTCTCTCTCTTCCTATCTATGTCTCTTTGTTATTTAGCAACTTGTTCCATAATTAATTCCTATAAAAGCACAAGCATAAACCTACTTTTTCTTAGGTAGACTTTTCGTAATATTGGATAATTAATTTGCGGCACATACTTTTAATTGAGAGGCCACAAAACTATAATTGTTTAAATCGTAATTCCATTCCCAACAAGTTGACTTTGCGGCTTTCGTATTAAGTCTAAAGATGCAACCACGTGGGACAGCCAGCCATACAGTCTGATCAAGACAAACAGATACTCCCAACTGGTATTAAGGTACTACACCCTATTTGTTGTATTCTTCATACATATCAAGTAACATAAAATAAAAAAATAAAAAAATAAAAAAATAGAAAAAGGTTGGCATATTTTTCAAATTTTATTGTATTCTCTATGCGATCGATGTATCGGGAAAGTATCTTAGCCTTTCTCTATAAGTTTGTTGGGTGATTTAAGGTGCGTGCATGGGATGGAGTATGGAAGTTATTTTGCTTCTATCAAGATAACATTTTAATCTTCCATAATAAATATTTAGATCTTTTTTTTTCCTTGAAAAAATTAGTTATTTTTAATAAAAAAATTATGAAATAATAATAAAAAATTATTGAATGGATAATAAAATTATTATTTTATTTTAAAAATTTAAAATTAAATTTGAACAATATAATAATTTTTTTATTTTTTTTGTCTACTATTTTTTTAAAATTTATATTTTATGAATTTTTTTTGTATTTTTTAAGACACTTTTCTATATTGCATTTTTTGTAAGCTTTGTGTTTAGATTAAAATTGTAAATTTATCGTATTAAAAATATGTGCTATACTAATAAAAAAATTAGAATATAATTAGACAAAGAACAACAACACAATAGAAGTTAATCATTCAACTTCTAGTACTAGTCTTTAAAGATAATAGACAAGAGAGAACTCATTAGTGTGATTATAATGACATTGATATTATAACTTTTTTTGATTTATATAACACTTATTTTTGATATTTTAAAGTCTTTAATTTCAATCTAAATGCAATAATGTAAAAAAAAAAGTTATACAAAAAGTTACCAAAAAAATATAATGCAATGTTTGAATTCAGTTTTAAACTATTAAATAAAATGATAATTTTGTCCATTTTTAAATTCATTTTATTATTATTTCAAAAGTTTTTATTATAAAATAATATTTTATTTGTTTAAAAATTGACTAAATATTACATTTTTATAAAGAGAGTGGTATAAATATTTCTAGTGAAAACAAAATAACTAAAGTATATTAATAAAATAAACAAAATCAATCTTAAGATATTTAATTCATTTAAGTTTATATTTTATTATAAATCTAAATTTTTGTTGAAATATCAAAGATTAGGAAAGATACGTAGTCATAGTATCAAGATCTATGTTGAACCAACCAAATACTCAATTAAGAAATTTTACTATAATATACAATCTATACGTAAAAATTGAATTTTTTAAGCATTTTTATTACGCAAATATTAGTCAACATCGACGATGAATTGACTTAATATAGAAACCTCAGATTTGAAGACACCTTATCAATACGATATGAGGACATGTTTAAGTTTACCATTCCAATGATATAATTAACCATTCGAATATTCAAACAGCACCCCACCAGTTCGTATAAACGTAGGTTAAGATTAATAATTGATACTAACAATACGTAGATTTGTCCATTCTAAGTCGATTTTAGCATCTATCTTAAAAAAAGAAGAATGTCAAACTTCAAATTTATTTTCCACGTTATTTTTCACAGGGAAGCAATTAATCATACACAATATCGATATATTTATTAAAATGCGTTTTCCTTGATCTGAAAAGTCCAAATTGCTGATAAATTTAACGATAAATTTGTTAATTTGACACAAGAAAATTAATAAACTTGAATTGATGATTTACCTGCAACAGGGACCTCAACAGCGAACTCAGTGTAACAGAAAACAGAGAGCATGGCAGAAATACCAGATACGACGTAGGATAAAACCACAGCAGGTCCGGCATCATCATGAGCTTCTTGACCGGTGAGCACGAATATTCCGGCGCCGATGACAGCACCAACACCAAACCAAATAAGGTCCCACCAATTGAGAGTCTTCTTCATCTCGTGTTGACTCCTCGCCTTCATCTCTCCCAGCTCCATACTGTCTGAGGATCGGGTCATGACCCGATCCTTCAACCTGCTTGGAGTACCCTTAAGAGCTTTCACATAATTTCCCCAACTTTGAAACGACTCCTCTGGTAGAAAATCGTTCTTCGTACAAGAACATCCCCTCCTCCGTATTTTTTCATCATTCGCCTCAACTCCAAGTCCCATTAAATTTAAAACCTGTTTTCATTTCATAGTACAGATTTCAAAAATGTTATACTCATCTAAAATAAAATTAAAAAAAAAACTAAAATATTTCTCAAATTCATAAATGTTAAATCTAATTTTCATTGTAGCTAGCATCACCTTATGTTTGTCTTCTGAGAAAGAAAAAAAAAATGGCGAGAGAAATGTAGTAGATTTCAACGTTCAAAGCTGTACTGAGATGAGTCAATAACTCAATATAAATAGAAATAATATCCTTTGCTTTTGGTTGTTTTTATTTGTTAAATTTTAGAAGTTCAAAAATATAACAGACTAATAAAAATAATATCTTGTTAAAAAATATATCATAAATGTTATTTAATTTAATTTAATTTTTATTATTATAAATTTTCAAAATATTATTTTTTATAATCTATAAATAATTTTTTATTTATTAATAGCAATGTAAAAATGAATACCTAACATTTAAAAACAAACTAAAATATGCTGAAAAAAAATCTTCCTGACTTATATAAATAAGCTGGGATAAGCTGTGTGATCGATGTATCTTCATTGGGAACATGGAACGTTCGTAACAATAATTAATTAATAACAATTTATTCACGATAAAAATACTAAAATATAATTAATAATTAATAATA
This sequence comes from Hippophae tibetana, assembly GCA_037013495.1. Classification (NCBI taxonomy): domain Eukaryota; kingdom Viridiplantae; phylum Streptophyta; class Magnoliopsida; order Rosales; family Elaeagnaceae; genus Hippophae; species Hippophae tibetana. Next base: position 77,203,303 of record CM072812.1, on the reverse strand, counting down.
AAAATAAATTAATATTTCTAATAGCAACATCTCAATCAAATAATCTAAGCAACATTAAAAAAAATAGAAACTGATAATTATATGAATATTAATAAAAATCTAACATTAATAAAAATCCGAGGATAAAAGATTCAAGAACTAACTGGACTATGGAGGAAGAGAACAAGACGGAGCAGCTTTCCTAAAGCCAAAGCCAAAACTCTGACCCGCTTGAGAGAAAGAATCTCCTTTTTTTGATGAAGAATCAAAAGAATCTCATAACATGGACCAGCAATAGGAGCATTTATATATGACTTGAGCGGGAAAATCGTAGCGCGAAAAGCAATTATATCGTTAAACGGGAGCGTGAATGACCGGAATCACAGGTAGATTCCAATGTCACTAAAATCTCCAATCGGAGTATTACCGACACCTGTCTTCTTTTTGACAACTAGCAATAGCTGTGCGATTTACTATTTATGATAATTTTGTTCTTATTTTAGACTGGTTTGACTTTTCGTATTTATTTTTATTCTGTTAACACAATAAAAATAAGTACTGATTTTTAAAAATAAAATATATTGTATTTTGCCTCAATAATGGAAAAAAGAATTGGAAAATAAAAATAAAAAATTATAAAAATAAAAATAATATTAATAATATTAAACAGAATTAAATCTAATTTAACATATGAGTTTAAATAATTGTATTTTAAATTGAATGATAATTAATTATAAGGATTTTAAAATTAAACATCATATAAATTTAAATGATTTGTTAACTTTTTAAAAATATAAAAATACGTGAGATAGAAATAAATAATTTTATTTTTATGATTATAAATTTTAAAAATATTATTTTTATTATTTTCTAAAAACAATTTAATTTTTTATAAACTTATTCATATTTTTAGTCTTTCCATTCTTGAAATGAATTTTTTTTATATAAGTTAGTTTCGTTGTAATTTTTCTATAATTGTTTGTCACGAAAATATTTATTTAACTTATTTTATATAAATATTAATAATTGTTTTTAAAATTATAAATATACATCACATATTTATATGCTTAACTCATATTAAAATATTTTTTATAAATATTTTATATTGATATTGACATTTTTTAAGGATGATATTGACAATATTAATGTGTAATATTATTTTCTCTACAAGTAGTTTTCACTTACCAACACATGAATTTTTTTTCCACTCTTCCTTAGATTTTGTGTTTATTTAAATAACATATTACACATTTATGCATTTATTTATCTAATTTAAATAAATATATAAATACAAGTATGCATATTTATCTAATATATAAATACATATTTATTTAATATATAAATACGTGTATTATATATTTATACATCTATTTATGTCAGATAAGATTCAAAATAACATTCTCGATATGCCTATTTTAATATTTTATTATACTATAAACAATTAACAATTGTGTAGTATATAACGTATTATAATAAACAATTTGAAAGAAAGTATTTACAAACTAATTTTAAATAATATTAATATAAAATAATGGCATGATTTTATATTTTAGAATTAAATAAATAGCTAAAATAATTTTAATAAAAATATAACTTAATGATTGAATAAAATATATACTACACATTTGTTTAGATTAATTTAATTACTTTTAACTTTTAAGATAATTAAATGCATAATTTTTTTAAAAAAAATATAAAAAACAATATTTATTAAAATGAGGTATCTACTTTCATAAAAGGTTTAAAAATTACTAAAATATGATATAAATTATTTAGACAAGTGATGTATCGATATAATACTTTTTTATACGAAAATACAAAAAAAATTGACATAACGTACAAACATTGCAAAAATAGAAAAATATATAAATATGAGTATGACTCTTTCAATTTTGAAAAAATTACTATAAAATATGATATATATTTTAATATAAATATTAAAATATTATTTGTATTTTTTTTAATAATAATAAATTTAATATAAATTATACAAATTCAAGATAAATTAGTCATTATAACTTAAACTTAATTTATTTTTGGTGTAATTCACCTAATGACATGATTGTTAAGACTTCATGGAATTATTTCAAAATCAAAAATTTGAACTATGTTAAGCACGCTAATTAATGTTATTTGATCTTAAAAGTTATATTCAACCATTCTTTTAATATATTTTTTATAATTAATAAATTTATTATTAAATATTTAATTTATAAATTTAGATTCAATTATTATGAAAAATTTATCATTAATTATTTATTTGTATGAATTGAAGAACAAAAAATGTTAATATTTTATAAGTTATTATATTTTAAGTATAATTTATCATTATTTTTATTATATTTCATTGCAATGTAAAAAATAAAATAATAAACATAGTTAATAATAAAAATTTATTGTTGATAAAGTATTTTTTATTAATTATTATACAAAATAAAAATTATACGTATATAATACATCGTAGCTCAAAAGTACATATTTTTGTTTTTGATAGTTAGGAAAATTATTCAAAATAATTAAAGCATTTTTCATTAATTCGTAAATTAACGAGTATAATATAGAAAAATAGAAAAAAAAAACATTCTTGTTATTACCCTAAATTATTAAATTTTATTCCAATCCCCTTTTCCTATTACCATTTTGTTGTTTCCATTTTTGCAACAAACTCAAAAAAAAAATTGGCCTAGATTTATGACAATTTTTTCTATACTTCAGGTAATCTCTTAGAGAGATAGAAAGAAAAATTAAAAAAAATTAAGTAAAAGTGAGAAACGTGTGAGAATGTAGGTATTTGATTGGTAGATATAAAATTATAAATCTATATTTTTACTAAGAATATATACTTTTTAAAACTCCATAAATATTGAAAAAATTCCGAGATTTACTTGTCAAAAAAATTAACAACGACTCTATTCATTTATGGTTTCTTCTCTAGTCCTCTATTTACATTTTGAGATTTTCTTCACAGCAATGCGTAGCCGATGTTTATAGGCAAATTATCCAATACTACCTTTTTTGTCGGCTTGAATCCATTAGTATCAAATAATGAATTCTTATTGTAAAAAAGAAGAAAAAAAATACTAATTAAAGAATATTATACTTAAAAAAACAAACAAAAAAAAATTATATTGTTAAAATTTATAATCATGAAAATAATATTTTTTATATCTACTAGTATATTTTTACTATTAAAATAAAAATGAGACATCATTTTATTTATAACGACGTCTAATTAGAAAATATTTAATATTATTAGAGTATTATTTTTATTATTATAAGTATTAAAATATTATATTTTTATAAAAATTAAATACTAATTAATGGAAATTAAAACCGTAATTCTTGGTCTTTATGGAGCATCATCGATCGAATAACTGCTCAATTCAATGCATTTAGACGATATGTCATATTCTCATGCATCTCTTATTTGTATAAATGATACTGAGATGTTCACACACGCCGTGTTTTATGAAATAATTAGGTTAAATTGTGAATAACTTCGTTTCTAAAAAACGTTTTATTTGTAACTCGATTTATGTAGTACTGTTTCGACCAAAATGGCTTCCTTCGTAACTTTGGTCAGAGTCACAATCGCCCACATTCGCTACTTTGCTCGCACCTGCAATATTTTTGCATTAATTGCTACTATGAACGAGACTTCATAATCTAAAATTAATGTAATTAATTTACACAAGTTAAAATATCTATATTTTCAAATGATTCATGAGTTATTATAATCTGTTAAATTTGTGACTAACTCAAAACCTAGATTGTGAGATGGAGGATTGTTCTTGTTTATATTCGCATCGTGAGCGCGATCTCCAATCGATGTAGAACTTTAACACTATCCCTTACATCGATAAGGGTCTATCCCCTTGCGACTGACGGAGACGTTGAGCTTATGGAGTCCAAGTGGTAGAATGCATCACTCACCAATCGGATAAACTTGCTTTGATACCATGTTAAATTTGGACATAATTCTATCTCAAAACCCAGGTTGTGAGATGGAGAACTACCCTTGTTTATATACGCAGCGTGTACGCGATCCTCAATCGATATGAGACTTTAATACTCTCCTTTCAAATCGGCAAGGGTCAAGGATTGCGTCATGCTGCGCATATAAACAAGGACAATTCTTCGTCTCACAACCTGAGTTTTGAGATAAAATTAGACCCAAATTTAACATAATTATTTTACATAATCGCTTAAACAAATCAAACTTTAAAGACAAATCTTATAAAGAATGCCTAAGATAAGAGACAATTAATACTTTCATAATAAGATGCATTATCTAAAGTTATAGCAAAAACATTTCTTCTCTTTACAAACCAACCAAAGATGCTCATTCAAATGTATTTCACCGATAGAAATTCCACTAAAATGCAATTTTAGCACTTTAAAAGCGAGAATTCTTTATGCATATATAATCCAATCGCTTTCAATAAAATGAGAAGTCGGTACAAATGTTTTAAATATTGTCTCGACTTTCAATTATATGTGGTTAGACAAACTTTTCATTCAAAATTAATTCCTTAAAAGACAAACTTTTCCACCAAAATCCCTTAAAAATAAAATAAAATTTTGTTTTATAGTATTATAATTTTTAAAATATCATTTCTGCAGGTGTTTATAGGAAATCTAAAAACGTGAGTCCAAAATGATTCATGAATAAATTTCTTAAAATGCTCATTTGTAAAAAGAATGAGAGGAATTTCTTCCTTAACAAAAGTTTCAATAAATTCTTCATAATCACTTAAATAGATTTTTATATCATTAAAATTTAAAATTATTATAAAAATATTTTTTTTTGTTTTTTTCACATCATTAAATTTAATAAATGTTTAAAAAAATATAATCAAATTTATTTTTATTACTTTTATACCGTTAAATTTTATAAATGCTACAAAAATATCATTGATGTATGTACAATTTTCTTTAATTCTAGTTAATTAATTAACTTTGATGGTATTTTAATAATATTTAAAAAAATTAATGGTAAGAAATTATAAAAAAAATTCAAAGATATTTTTATAATGTTTATAAAATTTAATAATAAAATTTAATTATATTTTTGTATGAAATTTTAAGTTTCGATCATAACAAAATATATATACTCTAGCTATTTGAAAATTGATAATTGTTCTGACTTAAAATGTGGGGGATTTACTGTCGTTTGTGGGGTTTTTGGGTGATTCTATATTGTTTGGCTAAGTGATATCTTTAGGTGTCCAATCAAAATGTAGCTTGTGAGGCTACATTTTAATACTACTAATAATAAATCAACTTTCATTATTATCATTCCAAAAGCTAATATAAAAGTAAAAAAAAACTAATAAATTAAATATCCCATGTTTTCCATATATAAATACATACATATATTTTACAAATATAAACAAAGATATTTTATATGCGAATATATACACAATACTTCTATCTTAATTATTTACCAACTTTATTATAAGATATTTTACGGCATTATTTATTGAAGAAAATAAATTATACCATACATATTATAGGTTTATTAACGTGCATTCCTAATTTTACCAAATATAATAATAATGGTAAGAAATTGTTTTATTCATTTAATGAATTCATTTACAATCTAATTTATACAAAAAAAATTATAATAATTAAAAATAGACATAATTATGTGGAAATGTTCTTTAAATCATTGATGATCCCTAGCTTTTGTTATTGATTGTTTTCAACTGGGGTGTTGGTTGAATCCAAATGGTTCTCGAGTTCTTCAACATTTTCTCTCAAGTTGGAATATATGTTAATTATTTCTAACTTGCTAAGTAAGCTCAAGAACGGTGGAAAACTTAGAGATTTGGTAAAGATGTCTGTTGATTGCTCCGATATAGAGATATGATAAGTCTTGATCATTTCAACTTGGATCTTTTCTCTTACTAGATGGTAATCGATCTCTATGTATTTGGTTCATTCACGAAACACTGGATTTGATGCAATGTGAAGGAAAGCTTGATTGTCACAATATAACTTGACCGGTTGGGAGTGTTTGATACCCAAATCATTCAAAATGTATTGTAATCAGGTAACTTCGCAACAGGCTACCGCCATATAACGGTATTCTACTTCTACACTTAACCATGAGACTATGTTTTGCTTCTTAGTATTCCAAGAAATTAGTGAGTTTCCAAGAAACATACAATATCTCGTGGTTGATCGTCGTGTATTTGTGTATCTAACCTAATTTATGTCATAGAAAGAATTTAACTGTAGTGAATTAGCTGTTGATAAAAAGAGACATTGTCCTGGTGTGTTCTTGACATATCATAGCACTCGTTGAGCTACTTCCAAATGTGATTGTTGTGTTTTGTCCATGTATTGGCTGAGAATGTGCACATCATATACTAAGTCGAGCTGTATGGTGGTCAAATATATTAATCTTCCAATAAGTATTCGATAGGATGTAGGGTCATTGATAAATTCTCCTTCATCCTTGTTGAGGGATAAATTTGGTTCTATAGGTGATTTGGCAGGTTTGGCACCAAGGTAACTGATGTCCTCCAATATTTCATATGCATACTTATGTTGTGACAAAACAAATCCCTTCTTGGATCGTGAAACTTCTATGCCCAAAAAATACTTTAATTCACTGAGATCTTTTAGCTTGAATTGTCGCATGAGATGATTCTTAGTTTCTTCAATGTCTTATAGATTGTTTCATATTATGATTATATCGTCTATATATACAAGAAGAGTAAAGAAGGAATTAACTCAGGTTCGAACGAATAGTGAGTGATTATACTTGGATTGGTTAAAATTGGCTAATGACTAAACCAGCTAACGATTGAACCGACTAACGACTGAACCAGTTGGAAAACCAAACCGACTGGAAGACCGAATCGGATAATGACGTGTTATTTTCTTCAGAGAGCGTGCGTGTAGGCACGTGTGACTCTGACAAGGAGCGTGTGGGAGCGTTAACGGTCGTCTTGGCTTAAAAAAAATTGTAGATTGCTCGAAATTTTCTAGAGATTATAATGGGATGAATTTGAAATTGTGGATGTAATTCGAAATTGATTTTGAAAAGAAAAAACATTTATGTGTGAGCTGGATTTTTAAAAAACTTCTTCCTAAGTTCTAATACTATGTAAAAAATGATTTTATTTACTTAATGAATTAATGTTTACAATTTAATTTATACAAAATAAAAAAATTATAATGATTAAAAATAGACATAATTATGTGTAAATATTCTTAGATCTTTGTTGCTCCGTAACTTTTATTGTTGATTGTTTTCAACTGATATGTTGGTTGAATCCAACCGGTTTTTGAATTCTTCACGATAACTTATAATATTTTCTTTGAAAATTTACTGGCAACAAGACAAAAAGTATTTTATATTATCTAGATTATATTTTATATATATATTAACTAGTGTAACAAGAAAATAATTAAAAAATACAATAAACAAAAAAGCTTAGAAATAATTTTATCATGTTTGAGTGAACATAGTATTTATTTTCTCATCAAATTATTAGATATATGTAACAAATAAAAAATATTAAAATATTGTATAATTTAAAAAATTATAGTTTTATTTTAGTTTTTTAAAGAGAAATTATACATATACATATATATATATATATATATATATATATATATATATATATTTGAAAATCACTTATACAATCGAATGAACATACCATCATCCTCATAAAATGTTTCACACATAAAAGTTCTCTTCCTAAGTTTGGTAGCAATTAAAATCATCCATATTAGCTCATTGCCAGCTATCTTCAATGTTATTACTGTTTATGCTATAGAATTCAAAATGTAATTAAACACCATCAATTTTGATACATAAAGTAAATGCACCACGAACAAATATTAGTAACGTTTATTTTATTTTTATTTTCTTAATTTTTTTATTGTTTATAAATGAAATTAATTTCTTAAGAAATATCATTTTTGTACTTTCTTTACAAAATAATATATTACAATATATATATATATATATTATGTTATATATAATAATATATATGTTTAATTTGTTGTGTTCATAATTTAATATATAGTAATATATATCAATAATATTTAACATAAATATGAACAAAAGTTATATAAATTAACGAGAACTTACTCTAAAATTTTAATTTACTTAATATTATATTATTTTACATTTTATTTTAATAAATTTTATTTTATTTGATATTTTTTAATATGAAAACTTTAATATTTTTTTCAATACTTTTTCGTTTATTTTTATTAATATTACAAAATTGACTCATTTTATTTTAGTTGTTGGGTACAACGGATAAAAATAATGATACTGAAAATTTAACGTGATTAACTTTTAATTTAAGCTAAATACACGAGATAAATTTCGAAAAATATTTCTTCCAATAATAAAATTAATATGTACAAAATGAGAGACAATATAATAAATTGAGATAAACTCAAAATAGTGTTAGACAACTGTTTTCAAAACTCACTATTTTGTCACTCATTTTTTAGAAAAATATCTCAATATTTTTTCTAAAATATTTTCTTATTCTTTTACACACATAACACTATTTTTCTTCAAAGTAAATTAGCTCTTTGACTTTGCTTTGTTTCTCTTCTTTTGATGTGTTAGTGTGTCTCTCTAAGACAAAAACATTGTTTATTTATAGATAAAATTGATTGTACATACATCGAGCAAACAAGACAAATTTGTATTTATGCGTTTGGAAGTAAGAATAAATAACAAAATATGAAAGAGAGAAGTCTCACGAGGGTCTCTATTATATAAATTGAGGTGGGGTAACGAAAGAGATTACATTTAGTGTCATTCTTCGAAATTATATACCCTATTTTAATAAATATATAAAAAATTATATTTTTAATTTTTTAATAGATTTAATTATATTTAAATTAAAAATAATATATTATATATTTTAATATATTAAAACATTAATAATTTTTCTTTTAAAAAAATTATTTATACTATTTTTTAAATTCAAAAAATTTAAAATCTTATAATTATTTTATAATATATTCTTATTAATTCAAGTTGTTTGTAATGAAATTATATCAAAAAAATTTAATATAAAAAAATTATGTATTTATTTTTAAATATATTTTATTATTCTCCTTTTTATATAAATATTATTTAATTTTTATTATTTATTAATTCAATTTTTTTTTCATTATAACATATTTATTATAGGATTTTTTTAAAAATATATCCTTTATAATATTAAAAAAACACTTAAAAGATAAAAATATATAATATTTAAAATATTATTTAGATTTTGGTTTCCATCTAATATCACTACTATAATATTGTAAATATATGAAATCATTTTTTTTTCAAATAGAGTACGGATATAAAAAAATCCATCGTATATTATATATTACGACAGTAAAATTAGAGGTCGTAATAAGTATAGTAAATTACGACTGTTTTATGTTATATATGTAGTAGAAGAACTAAATAAAAACAACTGATTGTCTGTAGTAACGATCTTAATAAAAATAGAAGACTAAATTATATTTTGTTAAAAATATGTGACAGCCAAAAACGAAGCCTTAATTTAAAATCTAAAACGAATATATTAATCTATTATTATTTAATTGTTATATCTATATTATTATTATAAATAAAATAAATAAATTTACTCGATATCTCCACCCAACTTAGAGTCCTAATTGTCCTTCAACAACCCATCAGCCAGCCTTAATCTCGGAAACTCACGCACTCCCTCCACTTCTCCAAATTAAATCCACAGTAACCTAAACCCAAAATAAGTCCCCCCTTTCTCCGACCATACATAAGCCACTATAATCCCAGCGCAAATATTCGTCACGGTATAATTGATATATATATATATATATATATATATATATTCATTTGCATCTGATCATCGGTTGATTATCATTTTTTTTTCGATCCTTTGTATGTGATGCAGATAGGATGATCATAGATAGCAACTAATTTCTCTTTTATTTTTTTTATTGTAACTAAATAGCTAACTTGGTACCAAAATGTACATGGTTGATGTGTGTAGGTGAGTGATGCATATGTGTAGGTAAGTGATGCATGAAGCACATGAGAATCGGTTAAGTCATGTGTGTGTTAATAGGTGAGGCTCTGCACATGGAAATGGTTAGGCTTGATCCTTATAAAGCTCGGGCATGACCATAGCTAAGACTTACTCTTTTTTACTTAATTTTAGTGTCTTCCTCGTAGAGCCTGTTATGTGATTTTAAGAGCTCCAATTGAAGTGTTGTACTCTACAATTCAAGAAATTATAAATTATGTTCTTGTTTTGATTTCGTGATATATCAAATTTGTATCAGAGCTTGGTTTGAGCTGCAAATCAGATGGTGATGTCTTGCAACCTAACCTGTGGCAATGGTAGTGATGACGAGAAAAGCTTTTAGGCGATGATGGTTGGCCTAGAAAGCCGATTCAAGCAGAGGATTTAAGAGGTGTCGTGAGACCTTCAACAATCATTTCTACATACCACCTCCCAAATCCAAACCCAATTGAATGATATTTAGAGGCTATTGAAATTGTGAGAAAAAAGAGGTTCTTCGTGATGAGCATTCATCACACCCATAGCCTTGACCCCATCATACACCAGTGTTCCCTTATAACCATCTAGATTCTGATGATGACCTCGTGACTTCATTGAGATTTAACCCTAGAAATTTTGGTTTCAATTGAGGCACCCTGGGCTGGACAAGTGATAGAGTCTTCATGCCTAATCAAGCCTCCACATCTAGCTGAGAGAGACTGCTTGAGAAGAGTAACTCTTTTATTTAATAGAATGAGCACCAATTCTATGGGAAGCAGGACTACCAACTTAATATGGACCTGCCCACTTTTGCTGGTCACTCCCACATGGAAGAAGTTTTGGATTAGATAGTTACCGTTGAGAATTTTTTCAATGGAGAAACAATAGGAGCAAAAGGTTAAACAAGTAGCTTTCAAACTCAAGGGTGAAGCCTTTGCTTAGTGGAACACATGAAAAATGAAAGAAGGTTGAGAGGTAAGGCACTAATCACCTCTTAGGAAATTAAGAATGAAGAAACTGATGGTGCAATAGTTTCTATCAACTGATTACGAACAACTCATTTACTAGTAATATCACCAGTGCCTTTAGGGAAGAAAAAGTGTCACTGAAAACATTAAAGAGTTCATGAAGCTTGGCTTGCTATCCAACATGTGGGAGCAAGAAACTCAAAAGGTTTCTAGATATATGCAAGGTCTGAATTCCCCCATTAGAGAAAGACTAGAGTTGAGCCAAACCTTGTGGTCTGTCAACCAAGCCAACAACATGTATCTAAAGGTGGAAAACCACCTAGCTAGACCTAAAACATCCATACCATTTAGGTTTCATTTTAGTGACTCCTCTGCTAGTAAACAATCGAGTGGTTTCACCTCAAAATTCACCCCACTAATCACCATAGAACCCACATCAATTCCAAAAACTTCAATCCCTAAACCTAACAACTCAAACAACCTATTTTCAAAACCTAACCCTTATGCGAAACCCCCACTTATCAAGTTTTTAGGGGCTATCAGCAAGGGTAGAGATATAATAAATGTCCACAAAGGCGTGCAACTAATTTGGTTGATGAATTTGAGCATTCAGATGATGAGTTTTACCCATTGTCTCTAGAAGACTTGCAATGAGCATAGCCCATTGAAGATGATGAGGGTGAAAAAGGTTTAAAATGCATAGTGCAGAAGGTGTTGCTATCACCAAAATAACCACCACCATCATAGATGTATGCCATTTTCAAAACAAGATGCACAATTCAACAGAAGGTATATGATGTTATTGTTGATAGTGGTCCTATTGAAAATATTATCTCAAATGCACTGGTGAAGTCTTTGGGATTGAGCACTCACCCCCACCCTCATCCCTACAAGATACGATGGATTAAGAAAAAAAAGTGACGTTAAAGTGTAAGAGGTGTGTAGGTACCATTTTCCATAGGAAGGTTTTACAAAGATGAGCTGCATTGTGATGTGGTAGAAATTGATGCTAGTCAAATTATTTTGGTAAGGTACATCAATACATGAAGTTAGGAGCTTTCATGGCCTGGAAATGTTCTACAAAATATTCATAAGGGATTTCAGTTCAACTGTAGCACCCATAATCAATTGCCTTAAGAAAGGATAGTTCGTTTGGGGTAAGAAGTAAGAAGATAGTTTCCAACTCATCAAAGAAAAACTATGCACAACCCTAGTTCTATCTCTGCCAAATTTTGACAAAGTATTTGAAATTGAAACAGATGCATCCATTGTAGGTATCAGAGCAGTGCTATCTTAGGGTGGTAAGCATATTGAATTCTTTAGCGAGAAACTTAGGAAAGCATGCTAGAAATAGTCCACTTATGACCAAGGTTTCATTATGTGTTTAAGAACATGGAAGGATAATTAAATAAGTTTACTGATGCACTTAGTAGGAGGCACACTTTACTGACTACCCTCTAAATTGAAATTATCAATTTCGACACCCATCCTAAACTATATGCAACAGATGAAGATATTACAACTGTCTGAACCTAATGCAACAACCAAAAACCAGTGCATGATTTTCATTTACAAAATGGGTATATCTTTAAAGACAACAGATCGTGTATCCTAAAAACTAGCTTAAGGGAATACTTGATACAAGAACTTCATACTCGGAGACTTAGTGGTAATGATAGTAGGGAAAAAACTATACTTTTGGTTGAGGAAAGATTCTACTGGCCTCATTTATGGAGAAATGTAGCCAAATTTGTATAAGAATGCTCTATCTACCAAAGAGTTAAGGGAGGCAACCAAAACATTGACTTTTACTATCTTCTTCCAGTTCCTACAACCATTTGGAAGGATCTTAGCATGTATTTCATCCTCGGGCTACTAGTCAACAAAAGAAGAGTAGACTCCATCCTTGTGGTAGTGGATAGGTTTTCAAAAATGTCCCATATGATCCCATGCAAAAGGGTCTATGATGCCAGCAACATAGCAACTATCGTTTTTCAAGACATTGTCAGGCTACATGACATCCCTAAAACCATCACCTCTGATCATGATGTGAAGTTCAAAAGTCATTTTTGGAAAGAGTTATGACGCAGGTTTCATACCAACTTGAATTTTAGTAGCATCTATCATCCATAGACAGATGGGAAAACAAAAGTGCTCAACAAAATCATAGGCATCATGCTTAGATGTTTGACTCATGAAAAACCTCGAGAATGGGATTTACATCTTCTTCAGATTGAGTTTTCTCTCAATAGTATCATAAATCGCACCACTAATCACTCACTCTTTTCGGTTGTCTATACCAAAGTACCTAACTTCAGTGTAGATTTGCAAGCCATACTCAATCCCAAGAGCAAAGCTGCTAGCGTATAGGTTGCTGATTACAGTTGATTTTGCCAGGAAATTTGAGAGCATATTGAGAAGATGAATGCACAGTAAAAAATACAAGCTGATTAGCATCGCAGGCTTATGCCTTTTCAAACCGGTGAACTCGTCATGGTTCAACTCAGTAAACACAGATTATCATAAGGAATTTACCCCAAGCTTCAGCTCAGGAACTATGGCTCTTTCAGAATTCTTAAGAAAATCAATGTCAACTCTTATGTCATTGATTTCTCCGAAGATTAAAACATTTCCAACACGTTCCACGTAAGAAATCTTCGCAAATATTACCCCATAAATACAGTTGATGTGATCAATTTGAATTAGAGGACGAATTGTGTCGAAGATGACATTGAAACCAAGCTCTTGGCGATGATGGATTAAATCTCTCCTGCAGCTTCTACCGACTTGATGTGGAGGAGGAGTATTGTGGTAAAAGAAAAGGTCTCACATTGAAACCAAGCTCTTGGCGATGATGGATTAAATCTCTTCTGTAGCTTCTACCGACTTGATGTGGAGGAGGAGTATTGTGGTAAAAGGAAAGGTCCCACATTGAAACCAAGCTCTTGGCGATGATGGATTAAATCTCTCCTGCAGCTTCTACCTACCTGATGTGGAGGAGGAGTATTATGGTAAAAGGAAAGGTCCCACATTGAAACTAAACTCTTGGCGATGATGGATTAAATCTCTCCTGCAGCTCCTACCTGCCCAATGTAGAGGGGAAGTATTGTGGTAAAAGGAAAGGTCACATATCGACAACAATAATTTTTTTTTTTGCTATTATAATCAGCATTTTTTTATTAGTTTTACATTTGCTGCCTTGGCTTCTCATCAGTTTCAACGACTTCTGTGCAAGCTTAGATCCATAAACCTTATGGATCCAGCTTGAGGGGGAGTATTGGAGATAAAATTAAGGAGTAAATTAAGGAGTGTTAACTTCTTAATTTAAGGAGTAAATCAAGAACCTTAATTCAAGGAGTAAATTAAGGAGTAAATCAAGGAGTAAATCAAGGAGTTATCATCCTTAATTTAAGGATTAATTCAAGGAGTAAAACAAGGAATCCTTAATTCAATGAGCAAATCAAGGAATGTTTAATTCAAATAGTAATTCAATTAGTAAATCTTCTTATATATAGCTATAGAATTGTAATGAAAATATGAAAGAAAGAATACAACTTTGAGAGAGCTTGTTTTATTTGGCAAGGCCTTTAGGCCTTTGGCCTTTGGCTTTGGCGTTTTCAACATCAATTTTCAACAATTGCAGATAGCAACTGATTTCCCTTTTATTTTCTGTTTTAAATGAATAACCAACTTGGTACCAAAATACACATGGTGGCCGTGTGTAAGTGAGTGATGCATGAAGCACATGAGAATCGGTTAGGTCATGTGTGTGTTAATACGTGAGGCTCTACACATGGGAATTGATTGGTCTTGATTCCTATAAAGCTGAAGCATGGTCATAGTTAAGACTCACTCTTGTTTACCCAATTTCATTGTCTCCCTCACAAAGCTTGTTATGTGATTTTAAGAGCTCTAATCAAAGTTTGTACTCTGCAATTCAAGAAATTATAAATTCTGTTCTTGTTTTGATTTCGTGTTGCATCATTATGTTTCTCATTTTTTTATTTTATTTTATGTGTAGTTCGTTTGTTTCTAGGTACCTTGCAATTTTTTCTTCACCATATTCGATATTTTGGATTAGGGAACTTGAGGTATTTATTAGATTTCTTGATTGATGCTGCAATTTTTAACTTTTGTTTGGTTTGATAACTATTGGAAGGATTGAATGGATATCATACTAATACTCGTAAATTTGATTATTATTCCTCTTATTTGAACTTTCTGTTTTTTTTTCATTTATTTTTTCGATTCAATCCCAGTTTCAATTTGGCTGAAACATTGTATCGATAGGATAATGAAAGCTTTCCCATATATCCCATTTTTTTTTATTATTATTCTCTTGGAACAAAACCAAATTGCTCTGTATCTAATAGTTGATTGCAAAAGGTATTCATAGCCTGTCAATTATGAACACTCCCGAGGTATCATTTATTGGAATGTCTGTATTTGCAACTCATACCAATGTCTTTCTAAGTAGTTTATAAGAATACCAAAGTCTAATAAAACAGTTGCAAAAACTGGGGGCTTAAAAAGCCTAATTCTTAGTTTTTTTCCTCTTTGGAATAGATAGAGTCTCTATCCTTATTAAATATATGGTGCTATGGTATCTCTACATTCAGTCACATATGGCTTTGATTTTTTGCTCACAATGTTTCAACTTCCATGTATAGTAGCTAATCTATAGTTATTAGCTTTGTTGTAGTAGTTTGGAGTAGGTGCACTAAGAAAGAAATTCATCTCCTGCGTGGAGAATGAGAAGTGTACCTATCTGATTTCATTATGTAGAGAGAACTTCCACGGAATATAATTTTGACTTTATTTTTTATATAGATAGGGATTAAATTTCATTTGGTGTGATATTGACATATTGGATTTGAGATTATGTGATTGTGTAAAAATCCTTCAACATCTATCACTAAAGCATGGTTTATGATCAATATGTATGTATATTTAGAATTATTTTATTTAATTAACGACAGTTTCATTCTAATTTAAACTTCGATCTTATTCAATACATTGTTAAGAATTTATATTTATTCTTATATTATCGAAGAGACATAATCATAGTTTTTAACAATGTGAGTTTGTTAGTATCTATGGTTTTTACAAAAATATCACTACTACAAAAAGTACATATGGTCTCGGTTTTTAATCGTGATCGTAGGTCTATGACTACGGTTATAAGAACTAAGGGCTAAGTGAGAGAGATCATAGGTAACGACTTATGGCCTCGGTTTTTTAACCGAGGCCAAAATGGGTACCTATGGCCTCAGTTTTTCTAATAACCGAGGTCATAGGTACCCCCTTTAGTCTTAGTTTTTTAATAACCGAGACCATAGGTATCTCTTTTGGCCTCAGTTTTCTAATAACCGAGGCCATAGGTACCCCCTTTGACTCGGTTTTCTAACAACTGAGGTCATAAGTACCCCTATGGCCTCGGTTTTCTAATAACTGAGGCCATAAGGTATACATAAATTAAAAAATAATAATTTATAATTACAATATTCAAAATTAATATAAATTACAATAAATTTATTAAAACAATATTCAAAATAATATTATATTAAAATTAAAAGTATAATTACATTCGAGAGTTTATTCTACACTAAAACATAATAAAAATTACTATTACAAATTGACTTTTTTCTATTAATTACAAGAATAAATATGATATAAAAAAGATTATAATGATAATTCCGGATTTTCAACTGATTGAAAAATCTATCAAGTCTTTCTTGACTCCATCTTCTACAAACTAGTACCAACACTAGCGCAGCGTACCAGCACCAACACCAGCGTAGCGCAGCAGCGTAGTACCAGTACCAGTGTAGTGCAGCGCACCAGCACTAGTACCAGCATCAGTGCAGCGCATCACATCAACACCAGCGCAACGCACTAGCACCAACACCAGCACAACGCACCGACACTAGCACCAGCACCAGTACAGCGCACCAATACCAGCACCAGCGTAGCACACCAGCACCAAAAATTTCATCCTCATTTCCTGCATCTTCTACTTTCTCACAAGTAGACAAATAATGTATAATGTTTATCAGAGTGGTGAAATGGTTAGTGGGGGAAAATTATTTCAATATGCATTTCAATGTCAACTCATCAAGTCTATGTAAGTGATTTCTCAACCTTCATTAAGGATTTCTCATCATTTTCTGGAAAATCTTCATATCCATCAATGGTCTTCCCCCCATATTGAGGCATGGTGCACCTAGTATGCTTGGTACATTTGATGCTGCTACACCTGGTGCCTACTATGAAAAAGAAAACAGAAAAAAACTACAATAGCATGTGATAATCCATAGGCCTAATAATAGCCAATTCATCAAAAAATGCTAACTCCCAATCAAATTTACAACCTGATTAATTAAGTAGAAGATAACATAAACTACATAATCATATCAAATACGCAATGACAAAAGGAAGTTGCATGCAGGAGCCGGAGGTGGAACCATAATCACCACTTGGTACTGAATCTACTAATGTAAATGAAAGGGCATTAATGTGGACTTACTCTACTTGATGATAGGAGAGCACATAATCTTTCTCAAACATTTGGATTCTGGATGATAGCATGAAAAATCTAAGAAGAAAAACATAAAATGTATAAATAGATACTCACTTTAAAGTAACTACCTCTGTATTGATTGTTGATGCCATATCATTGGCCTCGTTACACTGCACCAACTCAGCTTCATTAACACCATCAACATTAATTGATTTGATCCACATATCTCACAAGTTCTATATATATAAATATAATGCCAATTTGTATAATCACAAACTAATATTATAAAAGAACACAAGATTAAGCATGTGATGACTGAGATAAAGACAAATCATACTGTAAGTAATAGCATCAAATTCAGAGGAAAATAGAATATCTTTAATGTCATTGTCCATTTTTCTTTCTATTTCTACGAAAAGGAAAAAATACAATGTCTTTAATCAAATCAATAACCCTATCCACTTTAGCTTTCTTTTTCCAAAAAATTTACTTTCCCATGAATGAACACAAACAAACAAATCAAGAAATGATCACTAAATTCTTATGAAAAGGAAAAAAAGGGTAAAAGATAAAAATAGAAGATCCAACATCTAGCTACTAAAAACAATATAAGACATTAATATACCCAAAAAAATAAATCTATATATTCATGTAATTAATTTTTTTAATATCAAATGGTAAGTTAATCTTGATGCCAAACCACTAAATAAAGAAAGCAAGCACGCATGAAATTAATCAAAAGAAAAAAAATGAAGTAAATTAAGTAGGTATAAGAATTACCAAATAATACATTGGAAGAACAACAATTTGAAACATGAGACTTTGAGTGAAATCATCGTACATAGCCTTAAGCAAATGGATGCCCATGACTAAGGTATTAGGCAAAGTAGCAACTGAGAAAAGAGGGATAAGCCACTCCAAACCACCATTTTTAAAGAAAATAGTCCAAAGAAAGAGTAAACAGAGAACCAAAATCTTGGAAAGAGTATCAGACAAAATGTTTCTTCTTGATTTTAGGTCTTGTGATTTCAATATAATATCAAGAGCTAAAAGATGAATCACAGAGCAGTGAAAAAATGAAAGGTCGTAACTGACTCAATATATATTAGACCATAAACTAATCAAACCCTAGCATCCAAATTGCACACATTCAAGGATATATGAAACTTAACACAATCAGATAATAATAAAATGTATATGTCGTGAAACATAAGAAACTTAAAAATTAAATCATTGTTATCCTTGATTTTGAACCAAGCCTTTGCAAAGTGTAAGAACCAAATCAGCTTTACAAGAACATCCCAACTCAATAGGAATTCCAGATTCATAATTGGTTGAGTCCAAGCTTAGATGGAAAATCAATTTGTCAGCGCACTAGTGACCAGCGCCAGCGAACAACGAACAACGAACAACACCAGCGACCTGCGAACCAACGAACAACAAGAGGACCAAGAAAGGTATGCGATAGGGCTGAGGAAGAAGGAGAAGAGAGGGGAAGAGAAAGAATAAAGGGGAAGAGGAAGAAGAAAGAGGAAGAGGAAGAAGAGAGAGGAAGATATCGATCTGGGAAAAAGAAAAAAACGTTGGGAAAAAATATAAAAGAAAAAAATATGGGAGAAATAAAAAAAGAAAAAAAAGATGGGAGAAAGGAAAAAAGAAAACAAAAGAGGGAAAACGAAAAAAAGAGGGAAGAGGAAAAAAAAAAGAAGAGGAAAAAAAAAGGAAAAAAAAATGAAAAAAATTGATATAACTTATAGACACGGTTATTGATAAAAACCGAGGCCATAAACATACCCTATAATCTCGGTTTTTATTTAACAGTGACTAAAGATTTTTAGCCTCGGTTTTTAAAAAAACTGAGACTAAATTTCTGAGACTAAAAGTATATATTACAGTAGTGTATAATGGCTTTTGATAGTATGCAAATGTAGTTGTAAAAGTGAGATTACAAATTGAGAATGGTAGCCGTTACTTATACATACAATAATATAAATTCCCTTCTTCTGGTTTCCATTGAAGCAAAGAACATTTTTAGTATATTTGGGTTCTTTGGATTACTGTGTGTGAGAGAAATTTTTGGGAGAATTGAAGTTTTGAGTTTGAGTGTTCTTTTGTGTTTCTAATATTGTTCTTGGAATATGTATAGACTGTGTTAATTGTTCAACCACATAAATATCTTGTGTGTTTATTTTTTTTTCTTTTTACATTTTGTTGTGCACATCAAGTGGTATGGTAACAAAAAGTTGGAGGTCCTCAATTGATAAACATGGAAACAATAAGATTGAAATAAAAAAAATTGATGAAAAATTAACTTCAACATTTAACAAAGTAATGTGAAGAATACAACGGTGTAGCAAGATATTCTTAAGGCATTAAAGAAAACGATGACAAAAGACATGAAGAAGGATGAAAGGGAAGAAATGGAAGCAAAGTAGTGACTATTATGCTATTAAATTTGGTTTTTGAAATAAAATATAATGTGTTGAATAAGATTTCTCCATCAAAATTATAGGAAAATTTGAAAAAATTGTATATATCAAACTCTATTATAAATCGATTATACTTGAAAAAATAGTTATATGCCCCAAAGATGGAAGAATGTGATGATATTAGAAGTCACACAAACAAGTTCAATAAATATATTTCTGAACTTCTGAGTGTTGATGTGAAAATAAATGATGAAAACCAAGTGACGATTTTGTTGTGCTCAATTACTAAAATCATATGATACATTGGTGACAACATTACTCATTAGAAATACTTCGTTGAACGTGGATAAGGTGTCAACAATACTTTTGAAAACTAGTAATGTGATCTAGTCAACAATTCCTTCACGTGGAGATGTTCTTGCTACCCGAAAATATTTAAGAGAAAGTTCATCGAGTAGATGAAGAAGTAGGCTTATAGGAAGAGATTCTAGTAGAGATGATAATTATTTCATGTCACTTTCAAGAGCTCTTGCGAAGACATTAAGTACTATTATTATTATCATAAAAAGAGTACATCAAGAGGTGTTGTGAAGACAAACTTAAAGATACAAGAGGTTTTTATACAAAAAGAAGGAAATATGAAAAAAAAGTAAATGACAATGAAAATTATGATTCAGATTTTGATGTCATACGTATGACTATTGGTAAAGGCTTATTGAATGATTGGATTTTAGATTCTACATGTTTTCATGTGTGTGCAAATAAAGAATTGTTTGAAAATTTGCATCCATTGTAAGGGTGGTGATGTTGTGATGGTCAATGGATCAAAGAGGTTATTGGAAAAGGTACTATCAAGATGAAGATATATGATGAAGTTATTCAAACGATTGGTGATGTAAGATTCGTGGTTTAAGAAATAATTTGATTTTGTTGAGCAGATTGGATTCTCTTGGTTATGATTTTTATGCAGGAAACAAGTATATGGAGGTAAGTAAAAGTTCCTTGTTTATAATGAAAGTAAGAAAAAAAGGGAAGCCTATACAAGTTGATTACATATCCTGTCAAAGGTGGAGCTATAACTATCTTTAAGGATGGTAAAATGAGATAGAAGATATATGTCAAGTTTAATAGAAAGATTACGATTTTCGGTGATACAAGTATGGTATTAAATGATTGCTCTCAAAGTGGAGCAAGTTCATGTAAGTTCGTCTTTGGTTAAACATCAAGTAGTGGGTATATCTTACTGATAAATGAGGTGCAATGATGACATATACAAGGATATCATGATATATTATTTGATACATGTATTTTTTTAATTTTTTTTGCCAAGTCGAGATTGTTGGTATTAATGGAAAAAAAGGAAAGAAAAGAAAGAATAGAAAATGGTTTTAGGTGTTTAGCCATAACATGCTTGAAAGCTAAGAGTTGGCTCTTTACGGTTTTGAACAAAATGGAGTAATGAGTTAAAGAAATAATCGTCCACGGTTTTGAAGCAGTAAAAGCCATATTGATCGTTAATATGATATTATGCAAGTGTACTTAATTGCAAAAATTAGATTATAAATTGAGATCGGCGGCTGATATTTGGATACATACAACAATATAAGTTCTCTCTACTTATATATGTGCTCCATAAAGCGATGAACATCCTTAGCATATTTGGGTGTATGAAGAATTTGAATTTGAGTGTTATTTTGTTTTCTTAATATTATTAAAAAAAATATAAGATATATTAGGGTATTAGATAAAAGATTATCTTTAAAAATTAATATTAATGAATTTGTTTTTAATTGTATTCTTTAACTCCATTACAGATATAATATATTTCAATTAATACTTTCTTATTATTATCTTTAAAAATGAAATGTAATAATATGAAATAAGTATTGAAAATTTACTTGTCACATCTACTCACCACTCTCCAACAACTCATCCGGCCATCTCACTTCGACCACCTTCATTATTGTCACCTCCGCCCATTTGTCTTGCCTCTCATGCCACTCTTCCATTACTGTTTTTAGCTGATTTTCTCCGTGAAATGTTTATCTTTTTGACTCCGCCTTCCCCTAGTTCTATTGGTTTAATTCTATTTTTGTGCTTTTTTTAATTTTTTACTTTATTATTGACATGGAGCAAGAGGATGATGAATTTTCGCTGCCAGAAACAAGAATGACGACTTCATATTTCCATACTTATTGCTTTAGTAGTTACTTATGAGATCTTGTTACCATGAGATTTAATATAATTTTTTATTTCATATAATTCTCTTTCTACATCCTCTAAGAATATCCTTAATTATATGACTAGTAAATTATCCAGGATTATTGACATATATTATTACAAAATTATTCTATTTTGTAATAAAAGTTTAGTAGCAATTATTAATAATATTTATTAATATATATACTAATATTATAATAAATATTTTTTAAATATGCTAATAGTAGTAATATACCTTTTAAAAATATATTTATGAAAATGAAATTAATATATGGTACAATATTTATATATGCTTTTAAAAATTTATAAATTCATTTATCATTAAATATACGTGAAAAAAATTAATTTACCAATACTAGTAAGGCAAATAACTAACATTATAAGTGATTCTTAAAGGCATTACTTTGTAACGAAGAAAGTTTAGTATTTACGTGCTTTTAGACTTTTAAATGTAAAAAAAAAAAATGTGAACGTAAATACATTGAAATTTGAAAGCTTAAATTAGTAAGTAAAAACATTTATAATTTTCACTTTAATCTTAACATAACCAAAATATTTAAATAATTATAATAAATTTTAGAAATAGCAACTTAACATAAGTTCAATAAATAAAAAATTGATGTAATTAATAACATTAAAAACAGATATAAATAAATTTATATTACTTAAAAAATTGATGTAATTAATAACATAAAAAAACTGATATAATTAATTATGTTGTGCAAAGAACTAGGTCTTGTACAACATAAATAAAATACATATGTTCAACTCTCAAATAATCCAAAGTAGATAATAATCTCAAACATCTAGCATGACCAGGTTTTATGACCACTTTGCGATCATAACTTTTCTAGTTGCAACTATGGCATTCACGTGTAACAATGGATATGCTGTTGATGTTCCATCATTAGCACCAGAACCATTAGTGGTTGAAGATCCACCACAATTAGAAAAATGTATTACAAAGATGACCCAAAAATGTGGTGCAGATATAGTTGCTGCCATTCTAAAAGGCGCACCTCCTACAAAGGAATGTTGTATACTTGTTTTCCAAAACGGTTTTGGGTGTCACATTGCTTTAGCTAAAGCTGTTTTAATACAGAGACTTAAGTTAATTGCAGCTCAGGTTTTGCCCAAGAGTGTACAAGTTTGGGATAAGTGTGTCTCACTTGTCAAAGGCTCACCTGCTCTTTCTTAATCTTGACAATATTATTGTTATTATAAGTAATGTGTACGCATGCTACTACTGCGTTAAATAATATGTACCACCTGACCTTAATTGTTCCTCTAAGTCATTAGCTATAAGAATAAACCAAACTTTATGTCATGTGTTATAGCAACTCTTTAATTTTAATTAAATTGTTTATTGATATTATGATTTGACATATAATATTTCCCTCACACTTTTAAATAACATGTTTATTCTTAAAATGTGATTGACCTGTTCTGATAAATTTTTTTCCTTCCCTTACTCCTCTAATCATGATTTAGACAATTTTAATTGAAATTTTTGATAAGTAATTCAAGTATTATTTATAATAATGCTATATATAATAATAGGGAAATTCATGACACCTTAAACACTTTATTTTATCTTAATTAATTAATTAAATATCTATGATCTCATTAACGAGTTGTAACTAAACGATATTAAGTTTATTTAAATATGTTAAAGATTTGAAATTTAAGTCTTAATTATTAGTGCGTGTTGGGTAAAATTTTAACATAATTTCTATAGTTGGACTAAATCATAATTACTTTCTCATAATGAATTTTTAATTTTTATTTACAAATATAAAATTGAATTTGAATTTTTAAATTACTTTTTATTTATTATAAAGTTTATTTAAGTAGGTACAAAGTCTGTGGTTTTAATGAGTGCTACCGTAAAATTTTGACATATATACCATTACAGCCATGTGAAGCTTTGCTTGTTCTGGCTTTATGCTAACTTGCTAAGCCTATTGGTTGATGTTGGACCAG
Organism: Hippophae tibetana; assembly: GCA_037013495.1. NCBI lineage: Eukaryota > Viridiplantae > Streptophyta > Magnoliopsida > Rosales > Elaeagnaceae > Hippophae > Hippophae tibetana. The sequence goes on along the minus strand of CM072812.1, from coordinate 77,179,173 downwards.
CCATCAGACATCAGTACGATAAGAAACAATACTTGGTTGGTAGCATTGGTCTATGTGTAATTTCTACCAGGTGCGTACATTAGAGGAGAATTAGTGCTTAATCAAGTTAGATTTGAATTTTAATTAAAATATCTTAAAAATAATATATTTAAGACGTTTCGCGACTCTGCCCAAATTTGTGTAAGTAAACACAGCCTCGTCGTCCCCAAGATAAAACAGCTCAGAATCTTTTTTTCTGTCTCGGATCTTCATTGCACTGATAAAGTCCGGAATACTACACCTCTTAAATATTTATGTTGCTCGGAAATCTGAGAAAACAATTCTGAATTTTCTTTTCTTGATTTTGCTATGAAAACTGTAGAACTGTTTTTGAGTTGTTAAATTATTTCTAAACTGAGGGTTATTGCCCCTTTTTATAGTGAAAAAAATATATATAACAGTCATATAATTATGAAAATAACGGATACATATTTATGAAAATAACGCTCATAAAAGTAATGGTCACATAATTATGAGAATAACGGTCATAAAATTAACGGTCATATAATTATGAAAATAGCGGTCACATAATTATAAGAATAACGGTCATAAAATTAATGGCCACATAATTATGAAAATAACGGTCATAAAAGTAACGGTCACATAATTATAAAAATAACGGTCATAAAAGTAACAATCACATAATTATGAAAATAACGGTCATAAAAATAATGACCATATAATTATGAAAATGACAATTACATAATTTATGAAATAATAGTTATAAAATAATAAAAAATATTTTTTTATTTAAATTCATTTCCAACACAAAATCTTTTGAATTAATAATTTTATTCAAAATTGAATCTCCTACTGTATTTGGGAAGTATACTTCATTAGGTATGTAACCACCAAATACAATATATTATTTGTCCAATTTCTCTCTTAATATAAGCAAAGATCATCTGAAGATGGCACCAAGATGTAGTTGTAAATAGTTGTAATTAAGTAGTATATGTGTACCAATAAGTAACAAGGTTATTGTACACCTAGGACCATGTGATTAGAAGCTTGTAACTAATAAACCTATAAATAGATTCTAAGAGCACATATGTTAGTTATATTTTAGAATACAATCATACATTCAAAGAAAACTTTAGAGAGATGAAAAGTGAACTGTGAGAATAAGGGGTTTTATTTTGTAGAGAGAGAAAATAATTGGCTAAAGGTGGTGCTAAGGGAGACAAAGAAGGTAATGCTCTGTATTGATGTCATAACATGTATTCTTAATGATATAATATAGAAGGAGTAGCTGGATTCTTTGGAGTTCTTTTGTGTGTTTGTTAGATAGTTTCCTTATTGCATGATCCCACATATGATCATGATTTCATGTGCATCAAATTAAAGACAGTTTCATTACAAATGTTGTATTAGAGCATAAGTTGAAGGGAAAAATCAAAAGAATACATCCTATAGTTGGATTCTTCGAAAGCAATTGAGGAAGGCAATCAAGAATAGGATCGATAAGGCTGGATATTGAAAAATTCAATAGGACAAGAGATTTTGGGATATGGAGGAAGAAGATGAAGGATAAAAGTGTTCATTGTTCTCGATGAGAAAACGGAATTTGTAGGAGTAACAACCCAAAAGAAGCAAGAAATATTGGGCACAACTTTTACAAGCATCATTCTAAACCTTTTTATACTATTCTATGCTATGAAAATGATGAAACAACAGCCTGTGGGCTATGGAAAAAGTTGGAAAACCTCTACCTAAGGAAGACCTTTTCAAATAAGATCTATCTGAAAAAGAAGTTATTTAGCTTCAAGATGGATCGAGTGAAACCTTTAGAAACAAATCTTGATGACTTCAAGAAGATAACCATTGAATTGGCCAATATTAGAGAGGAAATCAGTGAAGAGAATCAAGCAAAATCCTGTTGAACTCACTGCTTGAGGCATTCGATGCCATCAAAATTGCAATTGAGTATGTCAGTGAGGATTTAACACTTGTGTTAATGGTTTCATCATTAAGATCTAAATAGCTTGACATGAAAGCATCCAACAAAGCAATGTTTGGGAGTTCATAAGGGGATGCAATGTCAATAAGAGGTAGAAGTGACAAAAAGGACTTCAAGAACCAAAAATCCCAATCAAGATCCAAATCAAGCTCTAAGAAACCCTTGAGGTGTTTTATTTGTTAAAAAGAAGGACATTTCAAGAGGGATTGTCCAGAGAGAAGAAAGATATTTAGGGATAAAGAAAATGGGTTTGCAAAAGTATCATTGGCACATGATGGGTATGGCAGTGTAGAAGTAGTTACTTTCGTAGATGGCCATTGCCACAAAGAATGGATCTTGAACTCTGAATGCTCATATCATATAACACCATGCAAGGAGTAGTTTACTTGTAATCTTAAGGTTGATTGATGGTGTAGAAAGAACCTTGTTGAATGTAAGGTATGCATTTACCCTTAAAAGAAATCTTATCTCACTGAGTGAACTTGTGAAGGAAGGGTATGTCTTCAAAGGTCATGGCACTGAATTTAAAGTAATCAGAGGCTCAATGGTTTGTTATGAAGGAAAATTAAGAAATGAAATCTATCTATTGTAGAGAGGTATAAGCTTACCCATAATGGTTGTTGGCAAGACTAGTAACGAGGCAAATGGTGAGATTAGTGATGGTAAAATGAGTCTCCAATCATGGCATCGAAGGTTGGTGCATATAAGTGAGAAAATGGTTACAAGAATTTCAAACACAAGGTCCCTTAGGAAAACTGAGATTGAGTAAGCTTCTTTTTTGTGAGAAGTGTGTTCTTAGGAGATAAAATAGAGTGAAATTTTCAAGGAAAGAGAAGGGAATAAGTGGCAAAATTGCTTATATACACTCAGACTTATGGGTTCCTAACAAAGCCCATCATTGAGTGGCTCAAAGTATTTTATCACCTTCATAGATGACCATTCAAGAAATACTTGGATATATGCACTCAAAAGGCGAGACACTGGATATATTGAAGGCATGGAAGACTCAAATGAAGTTACAAACAAGGAATAAGGTAGAGTTTCTTAGAACTGTTACTTATACCCCCCAATAAAATGGGGTGGCTGAGAGAATGAATAGGACTTTATTAGAAAGCATTAGGTGCCTACTAATAAGTACAAGATTTCCAAAGAAATTATAGGAAAAAGTACTACACATAGTATGCTTCTATATAAACATGAGCATATCTACTACATTGGACTTTAAGACTCCAGAAAATGTATAGATTGGGGAGCCAAGTTCCTATGATGTGATGGAATGTTTTGGTTGTGTAGCTTACATGCTTAAGAGGATGGATAAGTTGAAACCTAGGGTAGTGAAGTGTTGTTTCTTAGAAAGGCAATTAGAATTTCTGTTACAAGTAGTGGTGTATGTATTTTCACTTATTCGAGGCAAAAAACCATAGTTTAAGCAAAAAGATGGACAAATAAAACAGTAACCATGTTCTCCTAGGCTTGAAAGAAAAATAAACTCTAGGATCCAAATCAATCCAAGTGTGTTATCAGTCATGATGTGATTTTCAGAGAAAACAAGATGTATTACATGTCTAACATTGATTTAAAAGGTGAAGACATTGATACCAAAAAGGAGAAACTCTTTTTTGAGATAGAGTTGGAAAAATGGAAAGTTGCTATTAAATTTCAACCTCAATAGATGTATATTGAGCAAGATAATCTAAGGAACTATCAGCTAGTTAGAGATAGACAAAGAATGGAAGTTAGAAGGCTATTAAGGTATGAAGATTAGGTTGGACTTGATGATAATAATAATATTATAGCCTTTGCATTTACAATGGCTAATAATCTGGATGAATCAAACCCAAAAAGCTATGAGCTATAATGATTTAGAAAGATGTCAAGAATCAATGATAGAAGAGATGGAATCCTTGAAGAAGAACTAGACCCGGAACTTATTTTTTAAATCTTAGAGAGCTAAGAATGTGGCTTACAAATGGTTTTATAAGAATAAAGATGGAGTAACAGAGCAATAGGGAGTGAACCAATAAGGTACAAGTCAAGAATTATGGTAAGAAGGTTCGTTCAAAAGAAGGGCATAGATTTTAATGAAATATTATCCTAGTAGTGATTCACACTTCGATAAGGGTCCTGTTGTCATTGGTGGCTCAGTATGACATGGAATTAGAGTAGTTAGATGTAAAATTTTCTTTCTTACATAGTAGGTTGGAAGAGAATACATATATGGACTAGCTTATTGTCTTTGTGGAACCTGGTAAGTAGCACTTGGTGTGCTTGCTTAAGAGGTCCTTGTATGGACTAAAGTAGTCCCCTAGATGTTGGTATAAATGGTTTTATGAGTTTATTAAAAAGGTTGGATTCACAAGTAGTAATAATCCATGTGTGTACATGAAGAACATTGCTTAACCCAATGCAATGTATCTTCTCTTATATGTAGATGATATGCTTGTGGCTAGTAAAATCATGTTTAAAGTTAAAAAGATAAAAGAGCTACTAGAGGCTGAATTTGACATGAAGAAATTGGGATCAACTAGAATAATTTTGGGGATGGAAATTTGCAAAAATAGGAGTTTAAGGCTTTTTTTAGTTACTCAAACACAATATGTGCATAAGCTACTTAAGATGTTTACTATGGTAAGTGCCAAAATGTACATCAACACCATTAGCTCCCTATTTCAAAATTTAAACCTCTTGTGCTCCATCAACAAGAGAGGAATGGGAGTACATGAAAAAGTGTCCTATTCTAGTGATGTGGGATGTTTAATGTATCTCATGTAGTGTATTACATATGATTTAGCACATATTGCAAGCTTGGTGAGCAGGTATATGAGTAACCAATGGAAACATTAATGGGAGGCTATAAAATGGGTTCTAAGGTACTTGAAGGGATCTACTGACACATGATTGAAGTATGATGGAGTTAAATCTGTTGCATAAGTGACTAGTTTTGTAGATTCATGCTTTGTAGGAGATTTAGATAGGAGGATATCATTGACGAGATATTTGTTTCAATTTATTGGTAAACTTGTTAGTTGGAAAAGTAATCTATAGAAAGTAATGGATCTCTCTTTTAAAGAGGCTGAATATGCAGTTGCTACAGAAGTTGTAAAAGATTCTCTCAAGTTGAAGTGGTTGGTGGAGGAACTGGGTTATGTACAAGAAGTTATGGAAGCATGCTGTTATAATCAGGGGGAAATTCACTTGTCTCAAAACCCCCAACACCATGAGAGAACAAAAAATATGGATATGAAGCTTTATTTCATAAGGGATGTGATTGAAGGAAGGCATGTTGATATGAAGAAAATCCATACTAGTGAAAATCCAACATACATGCTTACTAATATTATACCTTTGCACAAGTTTGAGTTGTGTATAAAGATGATAGGTATAACATGTACACTACTATCGAGTCAATGATAGGAAGTGTAGTGAAAACTATAACTATAAGACATCTTACTTCGAAGGTGGAGATATTGTGAAGATGGCACCATAATGTAATTATAACTAACTATTGAGAGTAACTAGCTATTGGGTTTGATCCAATTTATAGAGAGAGAAACTAGAGATAAGTTAGATTGATTGGCTAAATGTGTGGATTCCTTAAGATGACCATCTATTTATAAAATATTTATAGGTGTCCATTATATAATGTGTACACAGACATGGATTTCAGGGGAATACAAATGGTAAATAGTACCACATTTTATGACTCAAGGTCATCCCTTGCTTGAGCTGGTGATCAATCTTATGGGTAGCATGGTTCCTTCAAAATTATATATTTCTTACTGGAGCATTGTGAGCATATCATCAGGTAGGTAATTTAGGATGCCTTATCCTATGGCTCGGGTTGACGACTAGGATCGAGCAGTTGAATGGATCGAGCACCAGGTTGGTTCATATGTCCAAACATCTAGTCCCCCTACTCTTTTAACTCAAGTTCAGGACTGAGGTGGAAGAGTAATTATCGGGCAGCAGATACAAACAATTCAACTCCCCTAATAAATGTATGTTAGTTGATTGTAGAGAGAAAAATAGAGACCTCTATATAAAGAGGCACATAGGTTGATACTTTTCATCATTTCCTACACAACAAACAAAAAGTGAGAAAAAATGCTTTGTCATATCAACTTGAGCCATCAAAATATTTTTAGTTTAGTGGTAAGAAACTTAGCTCAGCACATAGCCTATTTTCTCAAGCTTTTAGAGCATAAGTTCTTTCGAGACTAATACTTATCTCTCCTCTTCTTTTCAAGTTAGTTTTATAAAGAAGCATTTCCTTTTCCTTTCGACTCGAGCCTAGGAAATATCTTCATCTTATGCATTACCCCTCTTTTTTATGTTTTGTACTATTTTGTAAACACATTGTATAGAGAAGAGACTTCGGGCTCAGGCTCTTGGGACAACCTCTAATACCCTAGTGCTAGTGATGACTCAGGGTCATCCAGAATGAACTCCTCTAGCAAGGCTAGTTAGTTTCTACCTTAACCCTCTACCTCCACCGCCACCCTCAGGCTGCCTAGACCATTAGTTTAAACGTTCCCCAGATTCAAATATTAGTGGCTAGCATATGGAGGAAGAAAATGTGGAACCCAGGGTCTGGGGAACCTATAGATCGCACTAAGGGGTAATCGGCCAAAGTTAAGACTAGTGGGCTAGCACCCCAAGATAAGGAGAGGTTGAGGAAAACCTACGACATCCCCTCCTCGATTCAAATAATGATCCCACCAGAGGGGGCCAGTGATAATGACCCAACTTCCAACTGGGTGGATGGTTTTCAATGAGAAGGTGTTATGGTTGGGATTGAGGTTTCCCTTGTACCCCCTTGTAAGAAGGTTTTTGGTGAGTACTTAGCTTATGTCGGGTCAGCTAATCACTACTACAAATAACACCTTTTAAGTCGGTTAGGTGAACCTACTTAAAATGATGGGGCTTCAAATTTAAAATTGGTTCACGGGTAGAATTGACTTTAAGGTCTATATTCTTTTAACATTTTTTGGTCATTTTTTGCTTAAAAGAATTTTTAAATACTACAAATAATTGAAAAATTAAATATTAATTAATTACTTGAGAACTAAATTTGTAACAAAAAAATAATTTATATACAATACATATATATTTAACTTAATTACAAATAAAGTGATGACGCCTCTTTTGCCATGGATTTTTTTATATTCCCACTTTATTTCATGGAGAAGAAGCTTGGTTTGTTGCTTAGAATTACTAGCAATGTCCCATTCATAATGACCAGGGAAATCCCTATTGAGATGAGATGGATTTTGGGCAAAGAAAGGTCCAAAGTACTTAACTCTATCAGGTCTATACAACAATTCATTCCCCTAAATACATGAGCTCATAAACATCCATCAAACAAGCCCAAACTTTAGAGACACATGAATAGAGAAATTAAAGCATTACAAAATTTACTATGGTATTGTTCTATGCTATTCAATATCATCAGATTCTTCTCCTAATTCTTCTTGTAATCTTATAATTTCAAGCATGCGTTCTGTCCATTCTTCTCGTAAATCATCAAAAAATTGCATATCATAGCCCAACTTGTTCCAACCAAATAATTATATGTATTTAAATTCAAAATAAGAATGTAATATCGTGAATTCACAAAAAATAACTTATATATGTTAAAAAAGTATATTAGTAAAAGAGATCACCACATCTTTAATTGGCATGCTGATATTTGAGATGATTTCGCTCATAAATTTCATGACAAAGTAATCACACATGACTCCATGATTTTGTTGTGGAACCTACAAAAAACAAGTGTACATGGTTTTCAATATTTGAACATCTTTATTATTCAATAGGAAAATTCATTAAATTATTAATATTTGCTTGTACATACCATAACTTTGTCCTATATAAGATATGTGATTTTTAAGGGAAATTCCCTTACTCTTGTTACACAACTTCTATGTCCTATCAAAATTTAAAAGAGTTATTTTTTTATTAAATATTACAAAGAACAATAGAAGAAAAATAACTAGCTATAATTCTTACATTTCAACAATTGATTTTGTGTCTTTACTCAATTCTGTGGAAGCTGAGTCATAGCACTAAACATAATTTCCATATAGATAAAGGATTATCAACATCCAATAATCTTGACCTTGTTCAAACTTTAGTGGCCAAGGTTCCCAATTTTCAGTGCAACCATTAAAGTATTTGGAACAAAACTCTATGGCTTCTCCAATAATGTAACGTTCCATCATGCATCATTTAGGATGATTTCTATTATTTTCATATCTTTTAAGGAGTTGCATATATCTCTCAAAAGGATGCATCCATCTTAAGTAAGTAGGACCACACAATTGAACCTGTCGAACTAAATGAACACACAAGTGAATTGTCATATCGAACAAATAAGGAGGACAATATTTCTCAAATAGACACTAATTCTCTATAACATATTTATGTAAAGAGTTTTACTTGCCAATTGATATAGATTTCTTGAATATTGTATTGAAGAATGAACAATGATGAATTATTGATAATCAAACATGTTTTGGAAGAATTGAGCTAATAATAACTGGTCTTAACTGTTGCATTAAAATATGACAGTCATGTGATTTGAATCCATAAAGTTTCTTTTCGATGATAGAGACAATTTCTTAAGTTGGATGAGTAACCATCAGGAACTTTCACACTTGCCAAAAATTTACAAAACATATTCTTCTCTTTTATTGACATTGTATATGATGTTGGTGGCAAGAATATTTAATTATTATCATTTTCCACCCTTGGTGCCATTTCAAGTCGTATGTCTAGTTTCTTTAAATCCAATCTTGCTTTAATTCCATCCTTTGTTTTTCCAGGTATAATAAGTAATGTACCAATTAATCTCCCACATATATTTTTCTCAATATGCATGACATCTAAGATGTGACAAATGTGTCGGTCTTTTCAATAAGGTAATTCCCAAAATATTGATTTTTTATTCCAACAATCATGTTTTACTGATTGAATAACATTTTCATTCTCATCCCTTTTATTAGTTGACCTCTTTTGTTTCCCTTCATTAGTGAGTATTTTTTTTTTCATCTTTCCATATCGTTTGAATGTCATACCATTTTAATGCCTCAATATCACAACCCCTCGCAATGGTCTTGTGTAGGATTATGATCTTCTTCACCATCGAAAGATTTCTTTTGGTATCCAAACTTGTGTCCAGATGGAAAAAAAATCTTCTATGTCTCTTATAAGACATCTTTCATCCATGAATAAGATAAATTGCAGAAGTATCATCACTATAAAGAGGGCACCTCATATAACCTTTTGTTGCTTGTCTTGATAAGTATTCATAGGAAAGAAAATCATTAATTTTCCATAAAAGGACCCCCCTCATATTAAAGTATTTTCTCTGAAGTGTGTCATAAAAATTTAGACCATCATTCAAAAATGTCTTTAAGTCATCTATTAGAGGCTATAAATACACACCAATATCAACTTTGAGTTGTTTCAATCCTAAGATCAATAATGTTAGCATCATGAATTTTCTTTTCATACACAACCAAGGAGGAAGGTTGCATATTACTATAATTATTGGCCAATAGTTATATCTGATACTAAGGAAACTGTGTGGATTATTTCCATCAGTAGTAATGACAAGACCAATATTGCGTGAATTAGATGCAAATTAAGGGGATAAATTATCTACTACTTTCCAATTTGGAGAATCAGAAGGATGACATAGCATCCCATCATCGGATCGATTCTTTGAATGCCAAGTCAACAACTTTGATGTCTCTTTACTTTTGAACAACCATTGAAAGCGAGGAATCAGAGTAAATTACTAAAGAACCTTTCTGAGCACCTTTCTTAGGTGTTATCTCATTTGTAGCATGCTTCCATCTTGATTTTTTACACACTAGAAAATCAGCTACTGTCTCATATTCTTTCCTATAATGAATGCAATCATTTATACAAGTACGAATCTTATGATATTCCATGCCAAATCCAATAAAATATTTCTTCACTTCATACATTGAAGATGGCAACCTAGTGGCCTCAAGAAACATGTCTATTTGTACATATAGTAATTATATAAATCCCTTATTATAAAAATATTTGTTTTCTTTCACATTGTACAAATGAACTAATTCTAACATTTTAGTCGATTTTTTGCATTCTGGATACAACGACTTTTCAGCATCCTAAATTTTTTTTAAAGGTTTCAGGATCATTCTCATGTAGTTCATCTTCCATAGCATGAAGCATATTTTCTATCTATACATTATGTCTGGAGTGCCTATTATGATAAAATGTATATAATCCACTCACATCCTTATTTATCTCTTTCTTATGAGTATCATCAATATTTTCTCCATGATAATACCAACATTTATAACTCAAAAGAATACCATTACAGATAAGGTGATACTTAACCTCATCAACCTCATGAAATTACTGATTTTTATATTTAACACATGGACATCGAATCATATTGATTTCATTATTACTATTTCTAAGGGAGAATTTCAGGTTTCAACTCCAGAAATATAGTCCTGCTCAATTCTACACTTTGACATCCAAGATTTGTCCATTTTCTATTAATGGCATTAAATATATTAAATATATACCCAATAAAATATAAATGAATTAATCATCAATATATTTTAGAATTTATTATATATGAAGTTTATAATTAAATTATTAGAATATCAATCAAAAATTCATATAAAAACAAATACATAAAATTTAAACAGTTAATAAATTTATTATAACATTAGCAATATATAATATTATTTAATACATCAATAATAATCATAAAAATAATTCATAAAAATACTTACAAGAATAAAACAAGTGAGAAAATGTGAGAAAATAAAGGAAAAATGTGTTTGGTAAGTAAGAAAGTTGAGAAAAATGGGTAAGAAAATATTTGAGTGTTCAAATAAAAAGAGAGAGAATTTGAATCAGAAAGTTGAGAGGAACAAAACTCAAGTGACAGCATCAAATATGGTTGCCGGAAATGGGCAAAACTGGTCAGAGGTATGCGGTGAGAGAGAATAGGAGACATCATCAATCAATGTCAAAATGAGGGGGGAGGAAGAAGAAAAGAGAAAAAAATATAATTAGCATAAGTTCTACAAGTCAATCGATGCTATATATGACACGTAGCGTTAGTTTTAACTGTCAATTGATGTGATACCATATGTGGCATTGGTGGACATATAGGGCCAATGTACATGTCATGTGTCAGTCTGTCGTGTTAACTGACACAATATTAAACGTTAATTAACATGTAAAATCGATGCTACATGTGGCCTATCGTCGGTTGACATGTACAACTAGTGCTACGAGATAGGTCTATTTGAAGTCGGTTTTTCACTTGAATTGATTTTAAATTTTAAGTTATTTTATAAGCATAATGACTTATATAAGTCATTTTTTTAAAACCGACTTGAAATCCCAACTAAAATACTCTTTATTGTAGTAGTGATTTATTTTTATTCAAAATTGCATTATCTATTATATAAATAAACAAGAGAAGTATACATGGCACACAAGCACGCTAGTACATACAATAACATATTGATATTCATTCAAAATAGTATACATATTTAAGCTTCACTAGTATATCAATTAATTTATTTATGATCAATCAAGAAGGACTAAAAAAAATACCTATCATACAAAATTGTAATTGGATCATCAATCTCACAAAATAAAATATATTTACTAAGAGAGAAATTTAAAATTTTGTGTTTCTCTTTATTGTATAAAAGGCATAATATTATTGATTTTATTTAACCTTTGACTCTTCCTTTTTTGTGCATGCCAATTATATTTTTTTAATTCTTTTATTTTATAAGCATAATCGATTTTGATTTATCTTTTGAAATATATGAGCCATAAACCTAGCATTGTAACTTTCCCACTAGTTGTGAGATAACCTCTACCCATTTTCCTAACTGCACACATCATAAGAGGTAATCATTTCATTACTAGGTGCCTCCCTACGGTAAAATTTTAAAGTACAAGAAATAGAACTCAATACAATTTTATAGTTAAGATTAGTTAAAGTCCTAGAGTCTTTCAAGGTTAATCATAAATTTCAAGCATGCATAACATTTATGCGTATTTAGTGAATGTGTGAATAAGTTTATGTCAACATAAATCATCACATGTAGATAATATAAGTGCGTTCACAAGTTTGATTTGTAGAAGCATTTATACAATAAAAATCAAAATGAGATGAGTCATTAAGGACAATTTTGTATATGTGAAAATGTTGTCTAAGTCCATTATCTTGTTTAGCCAAAAAAAAGATTCTACTCGTTTTTTATTATTTTCTTAAATTTTAACAAAGAAATAAAATAAATGCAATATTAGAAAATTTCACATTTATGGTCATTTAAGCACTCAAAAAAAACAAGGTGAACAATAAAAGACGATTAGGTGATAAAAAAAGATAATATTTTCTAAACTAAAATTTCTTGAATTTTGGTTTCTCTATGTCTTTGAGTTGGAAATCAACTATCTTTCGCTTCATAGGCATGTTTTTGGACTTAACATTACTTTTCACATTTATCCTAAAAGAAGACACAATATACATGGTATGATGATGATAATTAGTCATAGAGTTAAATTTATTGAATTTTACTCTTATCGTTTTGAACCTATAATGTCTTCGTGCTTTCTTTAGTAGAATTATTGAACATAAATGGATGATAATAATGAGTCCTATAACTAGAAGCATGGAAAGTATTATTGGAATGGATGACTATTCATAAGAATTTACACTTAGTCCTAATATGACATTTCTTAGCACAATGGTCATAGACAAACACAATGTTAACATCTTTTTTTCATAGGTGTAATTGTTCTTTGTGCATAATTAGTATAAGAAGAAGTAAAATTAGAAGACCTTATAAATATGATTTTTGAAGTTGAAGGTGTTAAAACCCCATCAATATAATCAAGTCTACATGTATAGCATGGTACTTACCCATGCTCAATATTTTATCTAATAATCTCAAGCATCTAACATGGCTAGATTTTATGACCTCCTTGTGATAAGAACTTTTCTAGTTGTAATTATGGCATTCATGTGTAACAATGGATATGCTGTTGATGGTCCACAAGTAGCACAAGAACCATCAGTGGCTGAAGATCCACGACAATTACAGGAATGTATTGCAAACATATATGACCCGAAAATGTGGTGCAGATATAGTTGCTGCCATTTTAAAGGCGCACCTCCTACAAAGGAATGTTGTGTACTTGCTTTTCCAAATGGTTTGGGGTGTCACATTGCTTTAACTAAAGTTGATTTAATACATAGACTTAAGTTAATTGCAGCTCAGGTTTTGCCCAAGAGTGTACAAGTTTAGGATAATTGTGTCTCACTTGTCAGAGACTCACATGCTCCTTTTTAATCTTGAAAATATTATTGTTGTTATTATTAATATGTAGACATGCTACTATTGCGTTAAATAATTTGTATCATTATCTTGTACCTCTAAGTCTTTAGTTCTAAGAATAAATCAAACTTTATGCCATGTTATAATTAATATATATAACAATTCTTCAATTTTAATCAAATTTTCTATTGATATTATGATTTGTTACATAATATTTCCCTCACACATTAAGTAACATGTTTTTTTCTTAAACATGCTTGACCTCGTTGCTTTGGTGATGGTTTTTCTTTCCCCTCCCCCTCTAAGCATGATTTAGTCAATTTTAATTGGAAGTTCCATATACGAATTAAGTATTCTCTACACACATGCTGTAATAACAAAGGAATCTATGTTTAGATCTTAAACATTTTTTTATCTTAATTAATTGATTAAATAATATTTACAGTCTCAACAACTATATATGATTCAACAATATGAAATTTATTTGAGCATATAGAAGGTACAAAGTTTGAATCCTAATTACGAGTATAAAATTTTAAGGTTATTTCTATAATTGGACTAAATCATAATTATTTATTTTTGAATTTTATTAATTATTAAGTAATTATTGATATATTAAAATATTATATGTATTAAATAATATATTATTTATTGATTAAATATAAAATTAAATTAGTGAGATAATAAAATATTTATTAAATTATTTATGTTTAATTAAATTGCTACATTTATTGTATTTGTCAACATGTTATAAAAAAGAGTAAATATATATGTTACTATTGTAGCACAAAACCGACTAGCTTTTAGCCATTGATTATATTTAAGTTTTTTAGATTTATGATACATAAATTGTATTTAATGTGATAGTTGTGCTCTGAGTATTTTCTTATAAAAAAAATAAAAAATTATATATATTATTAATAAATAGTGTTATATAACTTCTTAGTGAGTAAATTAGAAAAGTCTCACATTGGTTAAAAATGAAAATATGTGTTGGATTTGGAGTTATAAATAAAGTCCTCCTTCACCATTTGTAAAACATTCAAAAATTTGTAAATCTTCCTCTCTTTTGTAAGGGTAATTGATTAGCTCAATTTTGCCCAATTAGTTGTAATTTGGAGTTCATCCATTTGAAGATAGTGGAAGTGATCAACGACGCCCGATGACCTAGGTAAAATTTATACAGAACCTCGTTAAATTTCTAGTGTTATTATTTTTCTACTTTGATATTTCTATTTCAATATCTACTTTAGTTTATTTTAACATTATATTTCCAATAACATTATTTTATCGGGTTAGTTTGAGTTCTATTCATTTAAATCTTAAGTGCATAGTAACTACTTAGAATAGGGAAAATATATCTAATTTTCCCAAAAAATGGTATCAAAGCCGAAGGTTTCTACCTAGGAATTTGTTTGTATTTCGTTTGTTTGCTATTGGAATATAGTTGCTAGTTGATGTAATTTAAATAAATGGTAGAAGAAAAATTTCTTTCAAACAAAGACCAATCATCCACATAAGGCAAAACAATGGTTATGAATGCAAGTTTTGAGGTGGAAAAGTTTGATGGAACCAGTCATTTTGGCATGTGGCAAGGTGAAGTTCTAGATGCTCTGTTTCAACAAGGTCTAGACATTGCCATTAAAGAAGAGAAACCATATGGAGTAGATGAAGTAGAGTGGAAAAATATCAACCGATTGGCATGTGGTACAATCCGTTTGTGTCTCTCAAGAGAACAAAAGTACATGTTGATGAAGGAGAAATTTGCAAGTAAGTTATGGAAGACATTGGAGAACAAGTTTATGAAGAAGAGTGGACATAATCGGCTCTATTTGAAGAAGAATTTGCTCTGTTTTGAATACCTTCCAGGTACTACAATAAACGACCACATTACTGCTTTTAATCGATTAGTAAAAAAATTGTTAAATATGGATGAAATTTTTAAAGATGAAGATTTAGCCTTGATGTTGTTAGCTTCCCTTCCTGATGAATTTGATCACCTTATTACGAGCTTACTCATTGAGAAGGATAAAGTATCTTTTGAGGAAGTTTGTACTGCTTTGTATAGTTATGAAATTAGAAAGAAAGATAAAAAAATAAAGCAGGAATGAAGTAGTATAGGCACTATCTATAAGAAGACGTCCGCAAACACAATAGAAAGGAAGGAGAGGTAGATCTCTATCAAAAGGAAGGCTTGGTAAAGATGAATGTGATTTTTGTCATTAGAAAGACCATTGGAGGAAAAATTGTCTGAAGCTGCAGAAGAAAGGAAAAGTTATTTAGTCTGATGCATGTGTAGTTGAAAGCAATTCAAATTCAGAATTTGCATTGGTTGGTTTGTCAATAGCATCCCATCCTAGTGATTGGATTTTTTATTTAGTGTGTACCTTTCATATGTCTCCCAACAAGGAGTGGTTCTTTAACTTTGAAGAACTAAACGATGGATTGTTTTCTTGTGTAATGATTATCCATGTAAAGTTTTAGGGATTGGTACAATTTGTTTGAAGAATTAAGATGGTTCAACCAGGGTTTTGAAGGATTTTCATTATGTTCTAGATATGAAGAAGAATCTCATTGCTGTGGGAGTCTTAGAATCAAAAGGCTTCACTGTGACCACACAAAATGGGGCATTGAAGGTTACTTCTGGAGCACTTGTGGCGATGAAAGGTGTTCAGAAGAATAACTTGTACTATTACCTTGGTAGTACGGTTATTGGGACAACATCAACAACAATTTCAAAGGAAGAAAGAGATTCAGAAACTATCAAGTTGTGTCATATGCGTTTGGGACATGCTGGTGAAAAAGCTTTATAGATTCTGGTAAAGCAGGGCCTATTAAAATATGCAAAAACCAACAAGTTAGAATTTTGTGAGCATTTTGTATTAGGGAAGTAGAAAAGAGTAAGTTTTGGAACTGTTCTCCATAATACAAAGGGCATTTTGGATTACATCCATACTGATGTATGGGGCCCAAGAAGAACTCCATCCATAAGTGGCAAACATTATTATGTCACTTTCATTGATGACTTCTCCAGAAGAGTTTGGGTGTATCTCATGAAGAAGAAGGATGAAGTGTTGGAAATTTTTCTCAAGTGGAAAAAGATGATTGAGACTCAAACTGGTAAAAAGATCAAGCGTCTGAGGTTTGATAATGGCACTAAGTACACAAACGATCCATTTATTAAAGTTTGTGAAGAAGAAGGGATATTGTGACACTTCACTATTTGAAAAACATCACAATAGAACGGAGTTGCAGAATGTATGAACTAGACTTTGCTAGAGAAGGTTTGGTGTATATTGTCAAATGTTGGGTTAGGCAAGCAGTATTAGGCTGAGGCTGTGACATATGCATGTCATCTCATCAACCGTCTACCATCGTTTTCTCTTGAAGACAAAACGCCTATGAAGGTATGGTCTAGAAAACCTACTAGAGATTACGATTTCTTACATGTGTGCGATTCAATTGCATACTACCATGTAACAAAATCAAAGTTGGACCCAAGAGCCAAGAAAGCTATTTTTTTGGGGATCCCTTATAGTTCTAAGGGATATCGACTATGGTGCCTTGAAATGAAAAAAAGATAATCTTTAGTAGATATGTTATCTTTGATGAATCTACCTGGTTGAGAAAGGTAACTGAGAAGATTGATGGCACTTTAGAGTAGGTGGAGCAAACTCCAAAACAAGTGGAATTTGAATGCATATTGTTAATCCAGTTAGTGAAGATAAGACAGAAGTTGATCCTCCATTGATAGAAGATGAATCAAATGAAGAGGTTTTAACCTAAGAACCTCCACAGTAACAAGAAGAAATTGTAGTTGATAGGACACGATGACAAAATGTCAAAGTGCATGCTCGATACAAGGATTTTGAAGACGTACCTGCTCAATTTAAGAATACAGTGACATGTGATATTTCCCGAACCCTCTTGTTATGCTCATGCTAAAGGTATTCCTAATTGGGAAGAGGCTATAACGAAACAATTTAATGTTTTACTAGCTAATGAGACATGGAAATTGGTCCCATGTCTTAATGATGCTGATCCCTTAGGCAACAAATGGTTGTATCATACTAAGCTCAAATCTGATGGTCTTCAATAAAAGAACAAGACTAGAGTTGTTAATAATGGTTATGATCATATTGAGGGTATTGATTTTAATGAAACCTTCTCACCTGTTGTTAAGGCAAAAACCATACGAGTTGTATTGACATTGGCACTATCTATGGATCAGAATTTACAAAAAAATAATGTTAATAATGTCTTTCTGAATAGAGACTTGAAAGAAACTATATATATGAAACAACCATTGGGTTTTGAGGATAGAAGTATCCCATTTGGGTGTGAAAGTACAAGAAGGAATTATATGGCCTTAAGTAGACACCAATAACATGGTACCACAAGCTATGTTGTTGCTTGATAGATTTTGGCTTCACTAACTCAAGGGTTGATACCTCCATATTTATGAGATTTGCTTAAGCACATGTCACCATCCTTTTAGTGTATCTTGTGGACATTATTGTCACATACTAGGATTGTATCTTGTGGAAATTATTGTGGACATTCGTGAGTTAGTTGGCATATTGAATACAAGGTTTTCTCTTAAGGATCTTGGACATGTACTTTTTTATGAGAATTAAAGCGAGCAAAGATATTACATCCATTCACCTATATCAACCAAAATACATCCAATCTCTTTGCAAGAAGGTAAGGCTCGATCAATCCAAACCTCTAAGAACACTAATGAACTCTTATTTTGTTTTCTCTAAATTTGATGGTAATATGTTGAAAGATGGAATTATGTGCAAGAATATTGTAATGGCTTGCAATATTGTGTCATGACATGCTCTGACATTGTTTACTCAATTAGTAGGATATTTTAATTTCTTCATTTTCCCAAAAAGGTTTACTGGCTTACAATAAAGATAATTTTAAGGTACTTGAAAGGGACGATGAATCATGGTGTAATGTTACAAAAGTTAGATATGTTAGGACTAATTAGGTTTACAAATTTTGATTGGGCAAGTTGCTCAGATGATAGGAGAAATGCATGAGGGTATTACATATATGTTGGAGACAAAGTAGTTTCTTGGGCTTCTTCTAAGCACAAAGTTGTTGCAAGGTTGAGTATTGAGGTTGATTATAGAACTCTTCATCTAGCCTCTGCTAAAATGATATGGTTATAATCCTATCATGCAAGCAAGAATGGTCGAGTATTAAGGTTGATTATAGAATTCTTACTTTAGCATATGCTAAAATAATATGGTTATAATCCTATCATGCAAGCAAGAATGAAGCATGTAGAGATAGATTTTCACTTTGTACAGATTATAAGTGTTGGTTATTTTCGTGGATAAAATATTTATCTATAAACTTATTTTTAAGCCTGCTATCAAGTCTATCAAAAAAAGTAAAATAAATGCTCGGGCTCTAAATAGTCATATTTCAGGTATATCTTTCATAACTACGATACATAAGATTGCACTCATGCATTTAATTGTACATAAATCTAGATTTTTAAAAAAAATATAGAATAAGATATATATTAAACTATTACGTGAGATATATCCTAAATTATAAGCTAAAAGTTAACCTAAAATATAACATAAAATATACTTTAAAATAACTATTATTTAAATAGGAGTCTTCATAATTAATGAGCCTACTTTAAAAGAACTCTTATTTAAATATGAGTCTTCATGATTAATGAATCTTCTTTAAATATAAGTCTTCTTAATTAATGAGTATTACTAATCTTATTTGTAATAGAAAAGATATTTATCAATTACATAGGATTAAGGGTTTTAGTTTTTCTATAAATAAAACTCATTTCTCATTGTTTCAATCAACTACACAAGAGTATTATTTTATTCTTCCTAATTTCTTTCTCTTGTTTTACAAATATAAGATCATAATTCTTTAGGCTTCTTTATTTAGTTAATCTATCAAATATTGATGGTTATGTTTCATTGATTAATAAGCCTAATTAGTTTATGATATTTTGATAATATGTTCTTATAGTTTCTTCTTAATTAGATTTTTACATGTTTAGATTAAATAATTTTATGTGTGATCATAATTATTTGATTTGATGATTAAATTTCAAGGAAGCTATTTTTGTTGAATTTATGCCTAATCTTTTTGCTCTAGAATTTGCTAGTTGATTTGATTTAAGTGACATATGTTTTGAATCATCTAGTTAGGATTATTTATTATTAAATTCGTTCTATAAAACACATTGACACTTGTGTTTTCGTGCTAACCTTTTTCTAGTTGATTTGTGAATGTATTATTAGCGAGAAGCTTATTGGAACGTTCGTCTAGAAACTGCTCACACTAATTTTAGAAACTATGAAACAGAGTAAGGGCTTGTAAGTAAAGTACATTGAGGCAGTATCCTAGGGAGGGTAGCATAAGACCGAGTTTGTACTTGAACATTTGTTTTTCATAGTGGAAAATTAGGTGGTCTAGTGGAACGATGATTTTCCTCTTAGGTCATGGTTGTGGCCTAGGTTGTTTTCACCTAAAATTATTGTGTGTTATTATTTGATTTTCGTACTTTATTTTTACACGTGATTGCATGCCTGACCGCTTTATTTAGGTTATTAAGTTATAAATTGATAAAAATTAAAAACAACTTATTCAATCCCTCTAGGTTAATTAGGTCCATATATTATAAACTTTCATACTATTAGAAATTTGATTATTGAAAACAAACTAGACGTGAACTTCACTTCTTCATAGGAACAAGTAGATGACTAGAGATTTTGTAGAACAAACTCATGGTTCTTCTACCACTATGAGTTTGAAAGGGGGATGGGGTGTTAGATTGTGTGAGATCATGTGCTTATAGTAGAATACATGCATAGGGTTGTAATGCATAATTGATTATAGTGTATTTGTTAGAAAATTTATGCTTGTTATTCATATTTCTATCCATGTGCTATATAATGAAAACACTTACAATAATAATATCATCTTGTTTTCTTTTCTTCTTTACGCCTCTATTCTTCATACATCTATGTCTCTTGTTTGCTTCTAATTTATCATTAATCTTCTACTATTTGATTATATGCATTATGTGAGACTTCAATCTTGCATGAACTTAGGGTGAAAAATAATAATTGGAGGGCATTGTTTCAATAAATTATTTTCATGAACTCTTATTGTAAATAATTTTTATTTTGAAATTTTTTTCTACAAACTATTATTTGGCATAGTCTCACTCTTGAAATTTTACTATCTTTATTTTTACTCTATAATGTCTAAGTAGATGACTAGAGATTTTGTAGAAGTATATATAGTTGATTTGTGGTATATTGGTGGTTGATAAGTCATGAAAAAATAAGTAAATTCTTGCTAGAGACTTGTTAATTATCTATTATGAGTTATAATCTCAATATAAGCTTTTATATATCAAATAAATTTACTTTATATATATTGTGGTTGAAATTTTCTTAATTTGTTGCATTATTTCGGCATCTTGTGAATAATAATAATATTTGTACTTTGAAACTTTGTATCATATATTTGATTATATATTAGAGTGGTTTAGTAGAGGAAAATATATCTCACCTTTTATTGAGTTATCATTTTTTCGGTACGTTTTGAGAAATATTATGCTCGTTCTTTTGTAGGCGATTATGTATAGATTCTACTATATTAGATCTTTGGACAGCCATAGTGGCTACTTACTTCAGATCAGAATTCGATAATTTATAGAAAATAGGGATTTTTTTATCATTTAGGTGATATGGATAGTCAAAAATGATTGTATTTATTACAAGAATAGATATATGACTTTGAATTTTGTATTTAAAACAATTTGAAAATTTATTCGTGAGGTAGGGGTAGTATAGTACGGATACAAGCAAAATATAGTAGATGAACTTCAGGTGCTCAAACATCTACAGATACATGGTATTTCAGGATAGGCTCCACAAATTATAGAGATTATTTGGAGGGTACCACGTTCAGGAAAATATGTTTGTGTTTTTCAGACATCAAGATCATTTGTTAAGGTGTGTTTTTGCATCCTACTTAGGGTCTCCTATTCTTTTGAGCCTGAACTTGTGGCAACCATACACACATATTATATATGTTTCCAACTTTGGTCGGAGAAAATTTTAATTGGAGTCAGGCTTGATTTTTGTTGTTATTTGTTTTTTGAAATGGGTCAATCTCGGTTTCATGGAGGTGATATTCTGCTTGGTTTGATTATTTAGAGAAAATTACTCCAATGGAGTTTTATTGCTCTCATATTTATAGAGGGGGTAATGTTATAGTTGATATTTTAACTTCTTGTTTAAGGTTGTTAATTTTTCTTGACGAGACAAATTCCTGCGAGAATTATCCTGTTACAGGTAAGGATGAAGACAATAAAATAGGAAACATGGAATGAGAAATGGGAATTCATATTTTATAACATAAGGTGGAGAAAGGACGAAGATTGTATTCTACTCTCCATTCCGTGAAATTATATACTATATTTTAATAAATATATAAAAAATTAATATTTTTAATTATTTTTATAAATTTAATTACATTTAAATTCAAACTAATCATAAGTAATACATTATATATTATATATTTCTTTATTTTTTATTCTATTAAAATATTAATAATTTTTCTTTTATAAAAATTATTCACAATTTTTATTTAAATTCTAAAAAATTTAAAATCTTATAATTTATTGTCATTATTTCAAATTAATTTTAACAAGATACTATCAATATCGTTTAGTATAAAATGATTATGTATTTATTATTATATATATTTTATTTTTATAGAATTCACGTAAATATAATTTATTTTTTATTATTTATTGACTCCAACTTTTAATTTTTTTAATATAAAATTTTTATTATTAGCTTATTATTTTATAAATTTTCATTTCTAATAAAAATATAAATTTTTAAAAAATAATATTTAAAATATTACTTGGATTCCTATTCTCATTTGGAGGGATCCACGATATGTCCCCTAAATGATTTTAAGTATGAATGATAGTTAAATTCTAAATTGTGAATTGAAAACAGGTATTCGGTTACACCATGTCCCATTAACAACCCTATTCTTGTTCCCCTAGTATTTTGTATAGGGATTTGATGGTGAAATGCTCAATCATTGGCTATATATTTTATTTGTTCGAATGCTAAGAACAAATCTAATTATATGTTTTTTAAGATTTGCTTTGTATTTTTTTTCTTCTTATATTTAATAATAAAATATATATTTAAGATGGTATCAAAAGATGTCCCAATATACCCACTAAGGTCTATAAGTTAGAACTTTCCATTAAAAAAGCTGTCTCTTTTGTATTGACTAGAGCCACATTTCCATAATAGTCATGTATTATTTCATAACAAAATTAGACATTTAGAGAAATTAGCCCTTAATTAGATGTTACAAACCATATAAAATAAAATATTAATCTTATATTAATATGAAGATAGTTTCATATCTTAATCTAATTTTTAAAAGCTAAAAGTCTCATCATGACATACACATGTTTTTCAAATTCAATATATATATTCTAATTTTTAGAACTTGTGAAATTGATATTAGACAATAGAAGTTGAAGATTTATTCCAGACCCAAAACCCTACTTTGACCTTAAGACAATATAAAAAAAAATAAGAAGCAAGTCTACCATCCACCTTGTTGCCAAGGAAGAACACTAGAGTTTTAAAGATTGTTTACTCCAATGCCAAAATAATGGTTTTTCTTGGTGGATGCAAATAGAAATACAGTTTTCCATGTTGCTATTGGAGGAGGAATAGTAGAAACGGTTTCTTCGATCACAAAGGAGGAAGAACTGTTTTAATTAACAACTCTCTACACCTCACATTGTTTAACATACATGAACTCCTTCTATCCCTTGTGTATTTATAGACACCAGCTAGTAACTAAGACCTTGCCTATCACAAGCCCTACGTTGCTCCACATGCAAGTACACCTTACACCCTTCTACATTGGATAAAAGACTAAGCTTTGTACACCTTACACCTTTGTAAATTGGATAAAATACTAAGTTTTGTATACCTTAAACCTTTGAAAACTGGATAAAAGACTAAGCTTGGTACACCTTTGTAAACTGGACAAAAGACTAAGCTTTATATACACAGTGACGGTATAATACTGCAAACCTTACATATAAACAGTCTTCAAGTTATTTGGTTGTCACCATATTCCACCAAGGCAATAAATAAAAGAAAGCCAGGCAATGAAATACATTTTTTCAAAATTTATAACAATACAAGTTTATGGAGATTAACATCCTGAAATAAATATTGTACCAAGTTTTGAACTTTATTAGGGTTATATATATACTCTTTTTAATACTTTTTCAAAATAAAAATGAGGAAATGTTAATAATAAAAAACAAAAGTAATTAATTTCTTTTTTGAAAAGATCAAAGAAAGTATGCACTTTAGATATTAGATTGATCCAGTCTACTTATAAAAACCAAATATTTCCTACACAAATAGCATGCAAAGCTTTCTTCATCTAGAGCTCATATTTTCCCCAATATTTCTTTTTGATATCTAAAAAGCTAAAAATCATTATAAGGAAAAAAAATGTTGAAGAGAAAGAGAGTGTTGAAGAAGCTTACATTATAGCGGGATTGAATGCAAGGGATGAAGAGCACTAAAATTCAACCTTGCTGTAGTTGTTTTCTTGGCCGGATTTCTAGGCAGTTCTATAGTTTGCAAGAATATTGACTCGATCAGTTAGTTAGCCAAGTTTTCAAATGTGTGTGCTTTTGGGCTTAGCATTAGTTTCAATACTCCAACAAAGAAGAAAACAACTTAATTCCTAAAAAAATGCACCGCATAAAAGTGAAGAGTAAAGTAGAGAAGGGGTAGAGACTTTATTAGCAAGAAAGAGAGTAGAAACATAAATGGTATTGCGGAAGCCCCTACGAGATTCCAACCCAAAAATTCAACCTTATTGAAAGGAATGACTCAATTATTTATATACTTTTTTAGATTGTCTTATTTTTTCAATGTAAAATTCTTGTTTACCTTTACTCTAACAATCCCTCTTTCAAACTAATCACATATATATAGCTCTTTCTTGAACCATAAGGCCCTTCTTTGAACTCAACATGTGATCTACCTTGTTATTGCTAATGTGACAGTGGCTGGGATACCGCATTCCCCGACACAACCCTTAGACCCACACTCTAAGATCAATACACGGTGGATGGCAATCATGTCTCCAAACATCTTGAGAATTGTTTCAAGTTCATTCCCAAAATTTTCTTAGTCCACTTGGGTGCCCCATCTGCAAACTCCTTGCTCAGTTCACTTAAGACCTATCACCAGTGTGTAAAGATCCACTGCGTGCCTTATTCTATTACCAAACAAAGCCTATCTCCTATCATAGACCTACACATGGGTCTACGTGCATGTGTCAACAATGATTCAACCTTATACCGATACCAATTCGTGGAAGCCCAATAGACTAATGAGCCTTTCTTAAGGGTTAAGGGGTTTCAATTCAAAAAATCAATCTTATTGAAAAGAGTGAGCCAAATACTTATATACTTTTTTAGATTGTTTTGTTTTTTCAACCTTACACCGATACCAAGCTGGATTGCAGCATCACCGAGTGAAAGTGGATGGTACCTTTTGTCAGTCATCCACCAAGATAACGAGGAAAAGGATGAAAAAATAAATACCAGGATTGGAATTGATTAAATATGCTGGTAAAGATATTGAAGTAATTACATGCCAATAGGTCATCTTTACAAATTCCCAAGTTCATGAATTTACATGCTTTTTTTTCCATTAAAAGGATGTGAATATCGCACAATTCAATCATGGTTGATTCACTTGACGATGCTAGCACAACACTTACTTCAATATATTATGTGACTTAAACAACCCTAGCTAGCATATATTGAAAACATTCATCTCCATTTTCTTTGGCATATTGGGGTGCCAATTGTATCAATTATTCAAATCAAGTTAGTAGGATAACTAAAACAAAGACACACCTTAAGAATTGGCATTTAGCAAACAGAATATTTCTGAGTGGGGATTGATGGAAACCAACCAGAATGTAAAGTTCCAAAATTCCATAATTCTACTTTCTTATTAGACAATCATATCAAACATCATTCAAGGGCTACAAATTTCAAAACATTTCTACATGTATTTTCTACCTAGATTCCATTTAACTGTATACTAAAGAAAATAATCCAAATAAATCTTCACCCCAACTTCCTAAATATAACAGTTTTGAAAACATCAAAACACACCTTATACTTTGAAGCTTCCCCTCACAATTTTCGCTAGATAGGGATGCATGGGGTGAGTCTTCCTTGGCTGGGGATGGGTTATCATATCGCAGGGTGGTTCTTCGGTTTGGATTTAGGGGTTTTAGAATCAACGATAAATACCCGTTAATTTTATAATATCGATGATATATTTGTCTTACTTGTAAAGTTGGATGATATTTAAATAAAACGTTAAATTTCAATATATATTTGTAATAATCACAAAGTTTTTAATATAAAAATTTATTAATAGTTATAGTAATATTATAATAAATATATCTTTTAAGTATACTAGTAATATTAATATGCTTTATTAAAAATATATTTATGAAAATTAAATTAATAGAACTCTATAATATTTATATATGTGCTTTTAACAAATAATAAAGTAAATGACAGACCTTGTAAGTGATACTCAAAGTTATTACATGATGATAAAGAAAGTTTAGTATTTATGTGCTTTTAATTTTTTAAATGTACAGTAAAATTACTATTACCTTATGTATAAACACACTTATACATTGAAATTTGAAAGCTTACATTGGTAATTGATATAAACACACTTATAATTTATATTTTAATTGTAACCTAAGCAAAATATGAATAATAAATTTTAGAAAGAACAACTTAACACATGCAAGTTCAATAAATAAAAAAACTGATATCATAAATAAATAAAAAACTGATATCATAAATAAATAAAAAACTGATGTCATTAATAGCATAAAAACTGATGTAATTAATTATTTTATGTAAAAAACTATGTCTTGTCTACTATAAATAAAATCCATATGTCACAACTTTCATATAATCCCAAAGTAGACAATTTCTAAAAAGTAGACAATAATCTCAGGCATCTAGCATGGCCAGGTTTTATGACCTCTTTGCGATCATAACTTTCTTAGTTGCACTTATGGCATTCATGTGTAAGAATGGATATGCTGCTGATGTTCAATCAGTAGCGCCAGAGCCATCAGTGGTGGAAGATCCACGACAATTAGAAAAATGTATTGCAAAGATGACCCAAAAATGTGGTGTAGATATAGGTGATGCCATTCTAAAAGGCGCACCTCCTACAAAGGAATGTTGTGTACTTGCTTTCCAAAATGGTTTCGGGTGTCACATTGCTTTAACTAAAGCAGTTTTAATTGAGAGGCTTAAGTTAATTGCAGCTCAGGTTTTGCCCAAGAGTATACAAGTTTGGGATAATTGTTTCTCACTTATCCAAGGCTCACTTGCTCCTTCTTAATCTTGACAATATTATTGTTATTATTATTAATATGTACACATGTTACTACTACATTGAGTACTAGTAATAAGTTTTTAGTTATAAGAATAAATCAAACTCTGTCATGTTAATATATATAACTCTTTAATTTTAATCAAATTTTATATTGATATTATGATTTGATATATAATATTTCCCTCACACCTTAGTTAACATGTTTTTTCTTAAAACATGCTTGACCTCATTGCATTGGTAAAGGATTTTCTTTACCTTCCCCCTCTAAGCATGATTTAGTCGATCTTAATCAAAAGTCTTATGCACAACTTAAGTATTTTCTACAACATGCTGTAATAATAGAGAAATTCAAGAACCTTTTGATGTTAAACAATTTCTTTATCTTTGTCATTAATTGATTAAACAACATCTATGGTCTCACAAACGGTTTGTGATTCAACATATAAAACTTATTTAACATATAGAAGGTCTGAAGTTTAAGTCTCCATTGTTATATTAAAATTTTAACATAATTTTTATAATTGAACTAAATCATAGTTACTTATTGTGGTAATGAATTTTTTAATTTCTTGATTTAAAATGTTATTTATAAATATAAAATTGAATTTAACTTTTTTAAAGTACTTTTTATTTATTTGTGTGCATTTTGTAACAATATTTTCAATCATGACATAAAAAAAGCATAATTTTTGTTCGAATTATGAAACTTATTTAAATATGTATAAGGTCTGAGAATTGAATCTCAATTACGAGTGCTTATTTAAATATGTATAATGTTTAGGGGTGTGCAAAAAACCCGATCATCCGATAAATCCGATCCGATCCGATTCGTTGATTTTTCATCCGATCCAATCCGATGGTCGGATCGGATGAGAATTTTTTCCATCTGTTAAGTGCGGATCGGATGGCAGATTTTACTACGATTCATCCGATCCGATCTGATCCGACCGAAATTAATTATATATATTTATTAAATTAAATATATTTATTTATTAAATTAAATATATTTATTTATTAAATTAAATATATATATATATTTATTAAATTAAATATATATTTATTTAATTAATATATATTTATTTGATTTTTTAATATTTTTTTAAGTTAAATAATTTTATGTTATGATTTATGTGAAATTTTAAATAAATTATTTAAAAATACAAAAAATAGAGTTAATTAAGTTTATTTGGTCGGATTGATCGGATGTCATCCGAATAGTTTACGGATCGGATTGAGCGGATGTGAAAGGTGATCGGATCGGTTACGGATTATGATGTTTCAATCCGAGCGGATGGTCGGATCGGATCAGATGGGCATAAAATCAGCGGTTTCGATCCGATGAACAGCCCTAATAATGTCTGAGAATTGAATCCCAATTATGAGTGCATACTATAGTAAAAATTTAGCATAAATTCTACGATTGGGTTAAATAATAATTACTTGTTCTCATAATGAATTTTTAATTTTTTTTATTAAAAATAATATTTACAAGTATATAATTGAATTTGACTTTTTTCAAAATACTTTTATTTGTTTAGGTGTCTTATGTAACAATATTTACAATCGTCTTAAAATTTAAAAAAAAAAGTAAAAAAAAATACATTATTTTTGCATGAATTAAGACATTCTTTTTTTTTAACAAATAGAGGAAATTTCATTCCATGAATTATGACATTCTTATTTTTTGTTTATTTTTGTCTGCATGTAACAAAATTTTCAATCATCTCATTGACTTAAAACCAAAAAAAAATAAAAATTGTAAAGCTTTTGCATGAACCAAGACATTCTTAAGCTTTGAATCAAGATATTCTTAAGCTTTGCTCATTACAAGAGAAATTATTTTCAACTACAAAAAAATACTTAGATTTGTCATAAAAATATTTCCTCGACGAATATTTTTATTAAGACGATCGTCCTAATATCCCAATCATACAAAAAAATTTCTCAACAAAGGCAATATTCATTGGTAAAAATGTTTTCTACAACAACATATTCTATCAAAGAAAATATTTTTTTCAACAACATATATTGTGGAATAAAATATTTTCTCCATCAGAATATTTTGTCGAAGAAAATATTTTTCCCAACAAAATATATTGTTGAAGAAAATATTTTGTGAAAATGTTTTCCTTGATAAAGTTTTCCGGTGAAAAAGGTTCCTTCAATAATAATTTTTTCTTAGAAAATCATTTTCATCTATAAACTTGCCAACAAATTCTCTAATTCAAAAATAATTAAGTATAAAGATGAACTAAAATTGGGATACATTAACGTAGTCACTAAACCTAGTAGTATTAGAGATCCAGTTAAAAGTGAACAAAAAAATGCTATAATAGTAGATAAAATCAATCTCTTAAGACCTAAAAATGCTGGCTACAATATAAACATTTTTCATCTACAAGAGAAAACAGTTTGAGACCAAAAACACTAAAAGCTATATCCAATGTAGATGAAATGCTACAAAAGTAACCTTGTCATATGATAGTTATTAGTGATGCACTATAACCTGGAG
Source organism: Hippophae tibetana (assembly GCA_037013495.1). NCBI lineage: Eukaryota > Viridiplantae > Streptophyta > Magnoliopsida > Rosales > Elaeagnaceae > Hippophae > Hippophae tibetana. The sequence goes on along the minus strand of CM072812.1, from coordinate 77,149,761 downwards.
TACAAATGAGATAATTTATTGTCTTCCATGGTATGGGAAAAAATGATGTTGAAACTAAAAGCTATATCCAATGTCTTGATGCATATACTTCATTTACAAAAATAAAAAATAAAAACCACAAATCTAAAATGTATATGATACAATGACATTCTTTAATTAACAAATAAAAATATATAAAATAGCATCTTAAGATGAAAATCGTCAAATAACAAATTTTCATATTTATAAACAAGGACATCAAAGCAAATACCTCACTAACTATTGTCTTAAATATATATATATATATATAGCAGATGCCTCTATGCCCTTAGAAGAGATGTTTTACGACCATTGTTGTTACTAATCACCCCTAGAACAAAATAAGGAAAAATCCACTAGAATGAAAGTGTGCTGATAATTGAAATATGTAAATCAAATTTAGTGATTAATAAACATCAAACATATAAGAATATCCCAAAACCAAGATTTCTTGTCAAACTTTCTACAACAAACACTAAATCTGTCGAGAAATTAATATATGTGATACAATTTTATCCCAAAAGCAATGGCATTTTAAGGAAATAATATACTATTCAATCAAAGCTTTTATCGACATATTTTGTCACCAAATAACCTCTTTTAGCAACCAAATTTTTTCGTAGGAAAAACATTTGTTGCACAAACAATTTTTGTTACAGTGGCTATTAAAAGTTTTATATAATGTTCCATGTGCTAATCTAAGTAAAAACTTATGAACACTTGTAAGAATCAAATATCTACTTTTTAAAAATAAGATATTCATTTTCTAACAAGAAAATACCAAATTTGTAAAAATATAAGAGAATAAAGTTAAATATTATGAATATATTTAAGTTAAATATTATGAATATATTTAAGTTAAATATTATGAATATATTTAAGTTAAACATTATGAATATTTTTAAGGAATTTGAGAAAAAGATGTCCCTTTATAATATTGTATCTTCTGATGTTGCTATCTATAGTTTTTTTTACTACATATACAATTATAATAAGGCCCCCATTGTGGCACAATCGTCTAGCTCATCCATCTATGACTATTAAGGATAAACTACTTTCTTCTCAATTCGTTTCTTGTACTAAAGATCTTGCTAGTTATACTAGCACTGCTTATGTAATGGCTCTCAAAAATTACCCTTTAAGCCTTCATATATTCCATGCTTAATTTTGTTTGAATTGATGTATGTTGACTTGTAGTGCTCTCCTATGGTTGCAAATAATAGTGTTGGATACTTTATATAGTAGGTGATGATTGTTCAAGGTTTACATGAATTTTTTTCTCAAAACAAAATATAAGGCACATAATCTTTTCTTATATTTTGTTAGCATGGTTGAAAGAAACTGTGAAAAAGTTATAAAGATTGTTTGGTTAGATAGAGGTGGGAGTTCACCTTCTTAACCAATATTTTGGCTTCACGTGGCATCATACGTAGAAAAACATGTTCTCACACCTCTCAGCAAATTGGTATGGTAGAAATTCAAAATAGAAGAGTAGTGGAAAGAGGCTTGTCACTTTTACTTTAATTTGGTCAATTATCTAAGCATTGGGTTTATGCCTTTAGTGTGGCTATTTTTTACTATAAATAGGATACCTATAAAGGCTTTTAAATACAATATCCCTTATACCATTTTTTTTAAAAAGCCTCATGATTTTGCTTTCTTAAAGTCATTTGGTTGCCTTTTCTTTCCATGTCTTATAGCTTAAAATAAACACAAATTGGAACCTAGGTTATTACCTTGTATTTACCTTGGCTATGCTACACAGAAGCCAAGGTATTTATGCCTTAACTCATCCTTTAGTAAACTCTATACCACTAGGCATGTTACTTTTATTGAATATGTATTTTCTTTGCTCAATAATTCAAAAACATGATTTAATGTAGATGGTTCTAGGGAGGCAGACTCTCACCTTACTCTTTTATCCTCACATCTAATTGGTTACTTATGCTAGCATATTTTGTATTAGGCTCTAGATCAGAGTTTGTTTTGCTTATGGCTATACACGAGTCACATTCTTTTTTGCCTATTTTTCCCAGCATTGTTTTCCAAGTGCATGACTCACTTTTTTTTACCTTTTTCTCAAGCATTTATCTCCATTTGTGTCTCAACCTTCTTACATGCTTTTGTCTTCTTCTACTAACCAAAGCATATTCTCTACCTTTCATTCACACCAACTGTCATCTATAACCTTACTTTTGTTGGAGATTATTATAAAACTCTTTAATTTAAGGAGCAAAACATTAAGCAAAACAAATAGCAATTCAAGGAATCATTAATTTAAGGAGTAATTCAACGAGTGAATTTTTCTATAAATAGGTGTGTAATTGTAATGAATTAATATAACCAAGTGTTCATTCCAATTGAGAGAAAAGCTTTTGTGAGAGAAAATTAAGAGTAATTTTCTTGGGTGCAATTGAGGTTTTGGTTGTGAATTATGAGTATTATAAATACCTTGTGTAATTTCTCCATTTTCAGTAAAAAGATCTACAGTAGGTCCGGAGACGTAAGGAAGATTGGTCGAACTCCGTTATCAAATTTATGTGTTATTTTTCTATTCTTGCTTTCTCATAAATCTAGCTTATCGAAAATTTGCGTAATTTTTCAACAACTTTCTCATTCACCACCTCATGAACTCTTCATTGATTTTTTTGTTGAACTCACCTCTGACTCAATTCCTATCTCTACCAATAGTCATCCCATGATTACAAGATCCAAAATATGATCGCTCAAATCTAAAGCCTTTGTCGTAGTGATATTTCTTGAACCATCTTGTTATGCTCATGCTAAAGGTATTCCTAAATAGGAAGAGGCCATGTTGAAAGATTTTAATGCTCTACTAGCCAATGAGACTTGGAAATTGGTTCCATATCTTGATAATGTCAATCCTTTAGGTAGTAAATATGATGCTCATCTAGATAAATACAAGGCTAAAGTTGTTACCAAAGGTTATGATATGTCGAGGGTATTAATTTTATTGAAACCTTCTCACTTTCTATTAAGGCACAAACCATACAAGCTTTATTGACATTGGCACTATCTATGAATTGGAATATATAACAACTTGATGTCAATAATACTTTTTTGAATGGAGATTAGGAAGAAACTATGTATATGAAATAGCCAATAGTTTTTTAGGATAATGAACATCCTACTTGGGTGTGCAAGCTCAAGAAGGCACTATATGGCCTTAAGTAGGAACCAAGAGTATGATACCACAAGTTGTTTTGTTGCTTGATAGATTTTGACTTCACTAACTCAATTGTTGAAACCTTCATGTTTTTGAGATTTTCCCAAGCAAATGTCACCATCCTTTTAGTGTATATAGATGAAATTATTTTCACAGGGTGTAATAGCTCTTACATTCATGAGTTAGTTGGCTTATTGAATGTAAGGTTTGATTTTAAGGATCTTGGACATGTATATTTTTCTTTGGGAGTTAAAGGTAGTAGAGATGCTACATCCATTCACCTGTCTCAGCCCAAACCTCTAAAAATAGCTATGAGTTCCTCTTATATTCTATGTAAATTTAATTGCAATATTTTAGAAGATGGAACTGTGTATAAGAATATTCTAAATGGCTTACAAAACTGTGTCCTGAAACACCCTAACATTGCTTTCTTAATTAGTAAGCTATGCCAATTTCTTCATTCTTCTGTGGGGGTTCACTGGCTTACAACAAAGATGATATTAAGGTACTTGAAAGTGACAATGAATCATTGCGAAATTTTACAAAATTTAGATATGTTAGGACTAATTGGGTTTACAAATTCTAATTGGGAAAGTTTCCCTAATGATAGGAGAAGCACATAGGGGTATTACATATACTTTGGAGACGTCATTATTTCTTAGGCTTCTTTTGAGTACAAATTTGTTGCAAGTTCTAGTACTAAGGCTAAATATAGAGCTCTTAGTCTATCCTATTCATAAGTGATATAGTTGTTGTCCCTATTTATAGAGTTACAAGTTTCATAAGCACACTCACTAATCCTTTTCACATGCAGTATTACTACTAAGTACTTAGCTACTAATCTTATGATGCAAGCAAGAATAAAGTATCTCAAGATAGATTTACACTTCATTAGAGATTTAGTTATGAAAAAAAACTAGACATGAACTTTATTCCTTCAGAGGAACATGTAATTGACATTCTAATAAAACCATTAGGGGTGTCTCATTTTCTTCCTTTGAAGAAAAAACTCATAGTTCTTCCACCATCAAGAGTTTGAAAAGGGGTGATAGGTTGTGTGAGATCATGTGCTTATAGTAGAATAAATGTATAGGATTATATTGCATAATTTATTGTAGTAAGTTTGTTAGAGAATTTATGTTTGCTATTTATATGTCTATCGTTACTGCTATATAATGCAATCACTTACAGTAATAATATCGTCTTGTTTGTTTTTCTTATTTACTGTGAGCCTTTATTCTTCATACATTTGGGTCTTTTGCTTGCTTTAGTTTATCATTAATCTTCTTCTATTCAATTGTATGCATTATGATTGTTTGTGAAAGAATACCCTACTAGGTAGTGTAAGGACTATGAGTGTTGCCTATTTTCATAGATAAAATATTTATCTGTAAATTTGATTTTAGGTCTGCTATAAAATCTATCAAGAAAAGTCAAACAAATGCACGAGTTCTAGATAATTGTACTTAAGGTATATCCTTGATAACTATGACATATAGGATTACATTTATGCATTTAATAACACATGCTTATAAATCTGAAATTATTTTTAATGTTAAAATATGGAATAAGATATGATAAAATATTAGATAAGATATACTCTAAATTATAGTTGAAATATTTAGCATAAAATCTATTTTTAAAAGATATTAGATAAGATATACTCTAAATTATAACTGAAATCTTTAGCATAAAAGATAACATAAAATCTATTTTAAATAGGAGTCTTCTTAATTAGTGAGTATTACTAATCCTATTTGTAATTATAAATATATTTATCAATCATATAGGAGTTATCTTAATTAATGAGTATTACTAATCTTATTTGTAATAGAAAATATATTTATCAATTACATAGGATTGAAGGTTTTAATTTTTCCTATAAATAAAACTCATTGCTCGTTGTTTCAATCAATCACACAAGAGCATTATTCTACTCTTTTTAATTTTTCTCTCTTATTTTATAAATATAAGATCATAATTCTTTAGGCTTCTTTATTTAGTTAATCTATCAAATATTGGTAGTTATGTTTGATTGATTAATAAGCCTAATTATTTTATGATATTTTGATAATATGTTCTAATGGATTCTTCTTTATTTTTGTTCTTAAATTGTTAGATCAAATAATTTTTTTTGACATATCATAGTTATTTGATTTGATTATTAATCTTTAAAGAAGTTATTTTTATTGAACTTATGCTTGACCTTTTTGCTCTAGGATTTACTAATTGATTTTATTTAAGTGACAAATGTTTTGAATCATCTAGTTAGGATTATTCATTATTAAATCTGTTCTAGAACACACAAGAGCACTTGTATTTTTGTGCTAACCATTTTGCAGTTAATTTGGGAATGTATCTAATTGGAGAAAAGCTTATTGAAACATTGGTTTTGAAATCGCTCACGCTAATATTGGAAACTGTGAAAACAGAGTAGGAGCTCGTAAGTAAAGTACATTGGGGCAGTATCCGAGGGAGGGTAGCATAAGACCGAGTTTGTACTTGAACATTTGATTTTTATAGTGAAAAGTTAGGTAGATCGGTGGTTTTCCTCTTAGGTTATGATTGTAGCTTAGGTTATTTCTACCTAAAATATCGTGTGTTATTCTTTTATTTTCGCACTTATTTTTACACAATTGTATACCTGACCGCTTTGTTTAAGTTATCAAATTATAAATTGATAAAATTAAAAATAACCTCCCCACTCCCCCCGTTAATTAGATCCATAATCTTATAAACTTTCACTTAGTGTACTAGAAATGGATGATTTCTTTCATTTATTAAATCTCCTATTTCAAATTTATAAGCTAGACTTAATATTCAATTTAAGTTTTTATCATGGATATTAATAGCAAACCTGGGATATGTTATAAATTTTATTTTTTGGTATCCTAAGTTATAATGGATCATTCCTAGTAAAACATTTTTCCTATTTATTATTTTGTTATCTAATAGTGTTATTTTTATTGGTGTATTTATTTCTTCTTTGGAATGAACCTGTATTAATATTTGAATTACTTCTAAATGAATATATCTAATTTTTTATTTATTCTTTTGGATAATTTATTCAATATAATTTACACCTCAATTAATGGTATATTATACATTTTTTTTTTTTTGCATATTTCATATTAATACTCATATTTTTATTACTTATTTCTTAATAAATTATATATTTTCTTAAAAATAATTTTCTTAAAGATAAAAATAATTTCTCTTTCTTTAAGTTTTAATTTTACTTTTTAAATCTCTTTTTACTTATTATTATTTGTTAAAAAAGCAGCATCTTCTATTTTTAATTATAATATTTTTTATTTTTATTATTTTTTGGTTATCTATTATTTATTTTTGATATTTATCCTACACTTTGACTTGGTATAATGTTTATGTTCTCATCATTGACTTGCGCCATTGAAAAAACATTTCCCTACTTCAATCCAACATACTAATTACGCAACCCCTCGTACTGAGTCATAGCCCACCATTGAACACCAAAAAATTTCTCTGTTCTCCTCTGTTTTATTAGCATTTCAAGCGATGATAGACACCATGAGTAATTTAAAACATCAAAGAATCAAAACTAACGGGGTATGGATCCACGTAGCAGAACAAGGAACAGGTCCTTTAGTTCTTTTGCTTCATGGATTCCCTGAAATCTGGTATTCGTGGCGACATCAGATAACCCACTTGGCTAATCATGGTTACCATGTGGTTGCTCCCGATTTGAGAGGCTATGGTGACTCTGACTCTCCTCTTACTCCTAACTCTTACACTGTTTTCCACTTGGTTGGAGATCTCGTTGGCCTCATGGACCATTTCGGTGTACAAAAGGTAAGTTTTTTTTAGCAGATTGTCCAATTCTTTCTATGGCTGTGAAATGGTTTCTCATCAATTCGATCTGATTTGATGATTGATTGGATTTGGAAATTTTGAACTGCAATATTCCAATGATTTTAGATTGTTTCAGTTCAATCTAATCACAAATGGTATGTTATTCTTTTTTCCGTATATATTGTTAGAGTTGTAAAATAAATTAAGATAACATAGCTAGTTTTACACTAAAAAATATTAATTTTGTTTAATAACAAAAATATTAATATATATATATATATATTGATTATATTTTGTAAAATAAAAAATAGTATATTTAATTACAATTTTTCATAATATTATTATAGTAATTATGAAAATTCTATAATTAATAAAAGTTTTGTTAAATGAGCTTATAAGCTATTCACATGCTAACTCATTTTGGCTCGTAAAGTAGGTGAGTTAGGTTTTTTAAGTTCATGATTTCATGAATTCGAGAATGTTATAGATTTTATTTATAGGAGAGACTAAAATGAAAAAAATAAAAAAAATATTAATTAAAATACACATTTTAAACAAAAAAAATTAATTTATTGATAGTTAAATGCTAAATCTTTATTTGTAATATATATATATATATATATAATATTAAGTGTTTTATTCTCATTTTAATTAGATAACCATATACATAATATTAAAAAAAATCTAATATTCAATAGAATTCGATGTGTATATTTTTCGGGGTGGGCAATGCCTAGGCCATTTAATTTGTGCATAAAATAATATATTTTAATTCATTTATTTATAGATGATATATCATATATATATATATATAGGTTTCTTATTTTATGAATAGATTATGTTTACACACATTGTCGATCCTTATGGGTGTATTTAGTCAAGTGCATGTGTCGTCATTCAGCACATAAACGTGGAGGGTCTGAATGAGTTAGGAATTCAGTAGTTAATCAAGCAAGAAAAATGATAACTTTATTCCCATTTAGATCACAATTAATGTGGTTAGCACGTACGATTATTTTTCATTTTTAAAAAAATTAAATTTATGTATACTTTTTAAAGAAGTATGGAATAATTAATGATGTATGATGTTAAAACATGCAATGGGATTAATATGTATGTATCTTTTTAATAAACTATGAACTTTCTAAGCGTTTTCCACTATATTTTGCACAACCTAATCCTTTCATGCTGAACTTCGATGATTTTCTGGAAGTCTTAATTTTGCTGTGAAATAAAAGGCCTTTATAGTTGGAAATGACTGGGGAGCAACTGTTGGGTGGCATTTAAGCTTGTTAAGGCCTGATAGAGTAAGTGGGTTGGTTGCTTTAGGTGTTCCATACCATCCAAGATCTTCAACAACTAAAAGCACTGAAACTCTTAGACAATTAATTGGAGAAGGGTGTCATGTGATTCAATTTCAGGTACCCATTTGTGATTTGTGCATTTGATTTCATATAATTTGCCTTGACTTATGGTGTTTTGACTGAGAAGGAACCAGGAAGAGCAGAAAGGGCATTTGCAAAGTATGATTATTTGACTGTGATGAAGAAGTTCTTGACAATGAAAACCAAAGACCTAATTGCCCCTCCTGGCATGGAGATTATTGATTTTCTAGAGACTCCAAGTTGTTTGCCACCATGGATAACAGAAGAGGAACTTCAGGTCTTTGCTGAGAAATTTGAGGAATCTGGCTTCACTACTCCTCTTAATTATTACCGTGCAATGGATCTGTAAGTTCATTTGTTTTAGTTTATTCTTACCATTTCAGGTTGATGACTTCTGCTCCTTACAAATTTGTTATGATTTTAAATGGTGAAAAATCCTTTATTTAGATACTAATGTTCCTGATTTACTAGGTTGTTTTTTCTGTTGCATAGTATATCTTATATTGGTTCTCAATTTGTTTTAGTCTTTAATGTTCATCTTTTGGATATCTTCTTTATCTTTTGCTTTAGATGTCTTTATAAGAAAATTGAGGTTTATTTTTCAAGCTTAAATACTTGAATGTTGTCTCATCTTTCTTTCATACTTGATATTTGTTGTGATTTTTCATGTACATTTCTATATCATATAGATTGTTTACCTGTCTTTAGGACTCTTAACTTACATGCATTATTGTGACTAGACTAGTATGTTTAGTTGTCATTTCCACATTTTCTAAGCATGTCTATTGTTTCTAGTTTTGAAACATGAGTATTCTTCTATACTTAGATGTTTTAGTATCAAATTAAAATCCTATTTTTTTTTATCGTTAAGCCATCCATCTTTTGGAAATAAACTTGATTTAGTCCAAATAATATTGAACTTGAAAGGTCATTATTTAAATGTTGTAATTAAGATTCTATTATATATTAAAGTTCACTAGGCCCAAGTTCTAGAGATTTGTTGTAGAATGTCTTAGAAAATATCTAGATATTTTAAGAAGAGAGAATGATAAAAAATTCTAGAAATTAGATATTTTAATGAATAATTCTAGTGGGTCAATTATGATTATTAGATTAGAAGTGTGTTGGCAAAATTCTATCCATTAGTTAGAAGATAGTTTTAATATAAACATGGGTGGTCTTTCTCATTTTATATCAAATAAAAATTTAAGCATATCTCTTCCAACAAATTTTTTTTTTTTTTTTGTTATCTTCCAAAATTTCCTAAAGCCTTCTAAAGCTTTCATCTTCCAATAAAATAGTATCAGAGCTAGTAAAGTGGTTCCAATCATATCACTACAGCATATCATATCGAAGCTCTTGGTAAGAGAAATACAACACTACAAAAAAGCATTCCGATTAGAGTTCGAATGCACCACCAGACATCAACGGAAGCTTGCTTCTTGAAACCACTAAGTTGAACCAAGTTGAATCAATTTGGGTCGAAGTAAAACCATGTTAAGTTTATTTGGACCGAGTTTGAACAGAGTTAGACACCCTCCAAGGTATTTTAACATTCTGAATCCATCTGTGCGTTCAGAATCTCATAATTTTAACTGTCCTAAGCAATATGGCTAATATCTATACTCAACAAAAATAATTATGATAATTGAAGTATCAAAATGAAGGCTCTAGTAGGTGTACATGGTGTTTGGGAGACCATGACCCATAAAATGAAACTACACTATATCAAGTTCAAAAGGATAGTTTAAAATACTCAAGAAAGAGAGACAAAGAACCTCTCTTTCTTATCTATCAAGCTTAAGATGATGATAGTTTGAGAAGATTTTCAAGTGCAACATCCACCAAGGAAGCATGGGATAAGCTTCAAATCTCATGTACATGAGTCGAACAAGTCAAGAAAGTGTCTCCAAACACTAAGTGGTGAGTTTGAAGTTGTACATATGAAAGAGTGTGAACCCATTTTTGAATACTTTTCTAGAGTTTTAGCCGTTTCTAATCAAATGAAAAGAAACAATGATAAACTAGAAGACGTGAGGATTATAGAGAAGATACGGCATTCACTAGATTCAAGATTTAAGCATATTGTGATGACAATTGAAGAAACAAAAGATTTGGAAGAGATTACCATCGACCAACCATTGGGGTCATTGCAAGCTTATGAAGAAAAGTATAAGAAGAAGTAAGAGATCACCGAAAAAATACTCAAGATGAAACTCAAAGAGAGAATAAATTCAAGGCTACGATAGATATAATCATGGTCATGGAAAAGGTCGAGGAAGAAGTAGAGGTAAAAGTCACTATCGTGGACAATTTTGAAATTACAATACTAACAATTCCAACAACTATGGGAAAGAAGAAAGCTCAACACGAGACCGTGGAAGAGGTAATTCAAAGTCAAGGTATGTCAAATCCTAAGTTCAATGCTATAATTGCAAGAAATTTAGACACCACTCTTTAGAATGTACAAATTTCAAAACCAAAGTTGAAAAAAAGCTTAGCAGTGTAAAAGATAAGAGCCAACACGAGGGAACTTTATTACGAGCATATAAAGACAAGGATGAAATATAAGATAACACTTGGTATCTTGACATCGATACGAGCAACCATATGTGTGGAAATAGAAGCGTGTTTATGGAGCTAAATGAGTTGATGATTAAAAATGTTTCATTTGATGATGATTCCAAGATCCTGGTGAAAAATAAAGGTAAAATTCTAATATGGTTGAAGAATGGTAGACATAAATTTATTTCAAATGTCTACTATGTTCCCAATATAAAAAATAATATTTTGAGTTTGGGTCAACTCTTGGAGAAATGTTATGATATTCATATGAAAGATGGTAGTCTTTCAATAAGAGATGAAAAATAATTTGATCACTAAGGTGCCAATATCAAGAAATAGGATGTTCTTATTGAACATTCAAAATGATGTAGCAAAGTTTCTTAAAACTTGCTACAAAGATACATTGTGGCTATGACATCTTTGATTTGGACATCTCAATTTTAAAGGACTAAAGTTATTATCTAAAAATAAAATGGTGAGAGAGTTACAATGTATCAATAATCAATACCAACTTTATGAAGGATGTTTGCTTGTGAAGAAGTTCAGAAAAATCTTTCCAAAGGATTCAAACTCAAGAGTTCAAAAGCCATTGGAACTCATTCGTATCGATGTGTACAACTCAATCAAGCCAAGCTCTCTCAATAATCGTAATTAATTCCTTCTCTTTATAGATAATTTTTAAAGAAAGACATGAGTCTATTTATTGAAACCAAGATCCAAAGTATTTGGAGTATTCAACAAGTTCAAAGCTATAGTGGAAAAGGAAAATAGACAGAAGATCAAGGTCATGAAATTTGATCGAGGAAGAGAATTTACTTCCAAGGAGTTCCATGAATTTTGTGAAGAAAATGAAATTAGATGCCCTCTAACTATTCCAAGAACCCCAACAAAATGGAGTGGTGGAAAGGAAGAATAGAACGATCCTCGATATGGCACAAGCATGTTCAAAAGTAAGAAATTGCCAAATGAGTTTTTGGTTGAAGTAGTGGCATGTGCAATCTATCTATCCAATTGATCTCCAACAAGAAACATTTTGGAAAAGACACCACAATAGGCATGGAGTGGAAGAAATCCTAGTATCTCCCATCTAATAGTATTTGGAAGTTTAGCCTATGTTTATGTACCGAATGAGATAAGGAGTAAGCTCAATGAAAAAATTCAAGTGCTCATTTTCATTGGGTATGAATCGAACCCTAAAAGTAATAAGTTATATAATCCAAATTCTAATAAGACTATGATAAACTGAGATGTGGAGTTTAACGAAGAAGGAGAATGGAATTTTGGTTCACATTTTGACAATTTTAACTCTTTTTCTCATTTCAAAGAACAAAATAAACATAAAATAACATAATAAAAAAGATAAGTCCAACAAAGAATGTTAAAGAAATTTATAAGGACATTGAAAAGAAAAAAGAACTCACACTCTTCTATCTATTTACTGACTACAAAATTGTAAGCTTCAAAGAAGCAGCTCAAGAAAGGAAATGGAGAGATAATATGGATGAAGAGATGAAAACAATAAGAAAGAATGATAAATAGGACCTTGTTTCACTTACAAAAGGTCATAAAGCTATAGGTGTCAAGTGGTTGCAAAAAACAAAAAAGAATGCTAATGAAGAAGTTGAAAGACACAAGGCGAGACTAGTTGTAAAAGGATACAGTCAAAAAGTCAACATCGACTATAATGAGGTATTTTCTCTCATTTCGCAATTGAAAACTATTAGACTTAATATTTCTTTAACAACTCAAAATAAGTGAAGAATACATCAAATGAATGTAAGATTTGTATTCTTAAATGGAGTTCTTAAAGAGAAAGTCTACATTAAACAACCGATGGGCTATGTTGTCAAGGGACAATAAGACAAAGTGTTGAAACCGAAGAAGACTCTCTATGGGTTGAAGCAAGTGCCAAAGGCATGAAATAGTAGGATTAACAAGTACTTGCAAGAGAACAACTTCAAAAAATTCCCACACGAGCATGCACTTTATATCAAGATCAAAGAATGAGATATCTTGATCATGTGTTTGTATGTGGATGACTTGATTTTCACAGGAAATCATCCAAATATGTTTGAATAGTTCAAGAAAGAAATGACAACAAGTTCAAGATGACTGATATTGGGCTTATGACTTATTATCTTAGTATCCAAGTTAAAGAAAGAGAAGATGGAATTTTTATCTCACAAGAAGGCTATGCAATAGAGATCCTTAAGAAGTTTAAATGGATGACTGCAAGCCAATTAATACACTTGTAGAATGTAAAAGAAAGTTTTCAAAGCTTGATGAATCAGAAAAGGTGGACATGACACTCTTCAAGAGTTTGGTTGGAAGTATATGGTATTTGACATGCACAAGATTTGACATTCTCTATGCTACGAGACTTATAAGTTGCTACATAGAGAATCCAACTACTAGTCATTTCAAAGCTCTAAAGAGAATTCTTTACTATCTTAAAGGTACAATTCCCTCTTGGCTTGTTTCATTCATCAATTAATGATTACTACCAGTTTTGTGTTCTTCATAGGAGATGTTGCATTCACTTGGATGTCAAAGAAGCAACCAATAGTCATTCTATCAACTTGTGAAGTTGAGTACATAGCAATTACATAACGTATTTGTCACGCGATTTTAGCTTAAAATTTTGTTAAAAGAGTTAGGATAGTCAGATGAATAGCTTACTAAGATTTATTTTAACAAGAAGTTGGCTATGGCATTGGCTTAGAATCTAGTGTTCCATGATAGTAACAAACAGATTGATACTTGCTACCATTACATAAGGGAGGACATTACAAGAAAGGATGTGTAAATGGAATATGTGAAGTCTCAAGGTCAAGTTGTTGACATCTTCACCAAGCAACTGATGCATGAAGACTTTATCAAATTTAGAAGATTGTTTGGAATGACAAATCAAGTTTAAGGGGGTATTGGAAATAAACTTCATTTAGCCCCAAATAATATTGGACTTGAAAAGTGCCTTAGATATTGTAATTAAGAGTCCATTATATATTAAAGTCCAATAGGCCTAAGTTTTAAAGATTTTCTCTAGAAATATCTTAGAAAATATTTAGATATTTTAAGAAGAGAGAATGGTAGAGAATTTTAAAAATTAAGGTATTTTGATGGATAATTCTAATGGGTCAACTATGACCATTTGATTGGAAGTGTGTTGGCATGATCCTAACCATTGGTTGGGAGAGTATATAAATAGAGGGTGATATTTCTCATTTTGTATCAAGCAAAAACTTAAGCATCAATAACAAGTATTCTCATCCATCAAAATATTATTATTTCCTCTTCTCTTCTAAAATTTTCTAAAGCCTTCTAAAGCTTTCATCTTCCAACACTATCTTCCTCTAGTTTTTCTTTCAAACCATCATCTTCAACATCATTTGATTTCTTTAAGGTTTTTTTAAGACTATTAGCTTTTCGTTATTTTGTTGTGTTTTGGGGTTAAATTAAATTTTTTTGTTAATAAGTTTAAGGAATTTTTTTAATTATTTAATTATTTTAAAGACAAATTTACCTTTAATTTTTTGCTAGTGTATGACATATACTGAAATTCTCAATTAAATTTTAATTTTGGATCATTAATGTACCTAAAATTAAACGTAGTAGTCACTTGTACTGTTATGAAAATATTAATCAACATTCATATGTTTTGTTAAATATGAGTACTAATAATGTACCAAACTTTCTTAACATACAATTACTCTTTACTTATATCACATGTGTTAAACATGTGATGAAATCGTTCCTTTAAAACATGAAATTAAACTATTTGTATAACTTAAAATAAATGGGAGACTATTATTGTATTATTTTAAAAACATGGATCCAATAGAATATTTTTTGATTAAATTAAAAAGGTATCACTAAGATTTGTTTTGATCGGGCAACAATCAAATAAATTTGCCTCTTTTTTATGGCTTGCTAACATATATTTTGCTTTTTTATAATAATAAAACCAGAAATTGGGAGCTTCTAGCACCCTGGCAAGGATCAAAAATAAAAGTAGCAACAAAGTTCATAGTGGGTGACAAAGATGTTGGTTTTGATTCACTGGGTACGAGAGAATATGTACTAGGAGACGTTTTCAAGAGCTACGTCCCTAACCTTGAAATTGTAATTCTTGAAGATGACCATCATTTTATTCAACAAGAGAAACCCCAACAAGTCTCCAATGAAATTCTTTCCTTCCTTTCCAAATATTCTACACATTAAACCATATCTTCTTCGTTTGTGTCTCTGTGTTGTGCCTTTTTTTGTTATGTTTTTCACCTTCTTAGATTTTATACTCTAGCTTGTTATGGTGTGTAAAGAGCATATTAATAAATAAATACAGAATAAAAAATATTGTTAATGATGTTTAGTCTTACGAATGAATCACAAACGTTTATTGATTATGTTATACTTTGCTTTTTATACTTACATAAAGAAGACATAAATACTTCAAGATATCAAAAATCAACTTGGAAATCTCTTGCTTTATATTTCAACACATCCATATAGGTAACCTTGAATGTTAAGGCTCTTGTACGTAGCTTGAATTTTTAAGTAATGTTGTAATACATATGGATAATCTTAAGTTACATGTCAAAATATAATTTATTTGTACCGTTAGCCATCATAAATATGTTCACATCTTATTACTTGACTATAGTTGAGTACCCTATTATTAGAACTTTTGACCTACTATGGAAATCTTTGCCCATGATTAGATCCACAAAGCTCCTTATATAGCCTCGGTCCGAGCCATAATATCATCTAAGGAATCCGAACCTTATAAAACCCTCTAATAGAAACGCCCTTGATACTATATAAGGATAAAACCCTAACTGTTAGGGTTAGGTCTTCTAGCACTTCAAAACTAAAGAGCTCTCACTTCATTTCTAGCACCCATCATTGTTGTGTTCCATATATAACTGGTCTCTTTGTTAGCAAATGTTTTAAGTTTTGTGCACATATTTTCATATTCTAAAGAAAGCCAATAAAATGAATGATTCCAACTTGGGTAGTGTAGTGTTACTACTATTTGGATGCAAGAAAGGGAAATAAATTAAAAGGGTAAAAATAAAAAATAAGGGAGAAAGTATAATAAATACAATTTCTTTCCACAAATAAAATAACAAGAAGCAAAAAAGTTTGACTTCTTTTGAATTTTTATGGATAGTAGAGGCTAAATAACAAGTTTTTGCTAGAAAGAGGCACTAAGTTTTACTGTGTTTATACGCTGTACAAAAGGTTATTATATTTCTTTTTAAAAATGTCAATTGAAAAATTATCAAAAATCATCTTATTCATCTTAATACTCTCTTTTTTGCTAATTAACTCTTTTTTATCATTTCTCTACTTTGTTGAAATATAAGCTCAAATTAGAGAAAAATGTCATAAAAATCCCTTACTAATGGTCACTTGTGTTACCTTATCCCTCGAGCTAAAAGCACATATTTTTTATCACTTAGTTAGCCAACTGACAATATTCTTGAGAACTGTAAAAATGCTTAGAAAGACAAACGTTAATGGCACAAGAAAAAGGAAGATTAAAGAATGGAAGGAAGAGAAAAAATATGAAACAAGAAATCGATTATAGCAAGGTTTAGGTTCGCTGCTTGATGTAGTGTGTATGCACATGTCGCATATTGTTTAAGAAACTAAGTAGTGATGTGTTTATAAAAGATGAACACTTTTTAAATAACATGACGTGTTTTGAGATTTCTCTTTAGAAGTAAAAATGTGAGATTCTAATGAACTGTCGAGTCATGACCGTGAACTTGTTGAACTTATAGTTATAAACAAAATCAGACAACTTAGTACCACTTGAAGCAGGTCTTATCCCATTCTAAACGGATAGATTAATTGTCCTGTATTATTTGATATCAGAGCTATGACCCTATGAACAGTTGAATAATATCCATGAGGCAATGCAACTTGTGAAAAAATCTTCTTCAATGAAGCAAGTTAAAGGCAAGAACATTATAGAAATCAATGAGAGAGCGAAACAATTGGAGGAGTACGAGAGGGAGATGGTTCCAGCCGAACAGAAGCTTCATTCTCTAAAAAGAAGACATCTGCTTAACTAAGGAGAAACTGCCTGCAGCTAGAGATGAGGCTATTAGGATCAATGAAGCACAGTCTTCTGCAAAATCCAAAGCAAGATTGTTTTATAAAAAGTCTTCAGTAGATAGTTTGCTTTGAGATCTTTGTCTGTGTGATCACTTATGCTTATAAAAAAAATTCTGGGAATACTAAACTTTTTAAAACTTTCTTACTCTTTTTGTGAACAGAAATCAGATACTGTCAAAGCCTTACCTAGTCTTAATTGATTAGTCTTAATATCATATCTTGAGTATTTTAATAGATTATTGATTTAACATGTTTACTAAAAGGGAATGGGAATGAAGAAATAGGGTTGATTCCGATTGAACTTGTTTACTTCAACTTTTGTGTCAAGAAAAGGAAAGAAAATCACTCCAATTTACTATTTTGATTCCAAAAATATATATATCCAAAATCCATTCTCCCTCCAGGGTAGTTATTGATTCCCTTTCCTGATGCTATTTTTTTTTTTGGGTCTTCTTATTTTCATATCAGGACCAAATTACCCTCCATAAATTTATACAATACCAAAAATACCTATAAATTAAATGCAAGTAGAGTGTGTAGGAACTAGCACTCGATATTATAATTATTATTATTATTAACATTATTAAAATTTTATTTTATTAAATATCTATTAATATTTTTACTGATCGATGTTATTTTAAATATTTATAAGCTCATATTCAAAGATAATTTTATTTTATTCGATTTTATTTCGATTTAAAATATTTGCTTCACATATAGATGAATCAAATTCTTGTTTATTCTGATTCTAGAAAAATATTAGTAAATAATATCAAATAAATCCAAATATTCTTATTCATTCTCAATCCTATTTGGATTGATTTTCATTCTGGATTAAAAATGCACCCTAAGTGTGTGATTGAGTTATATTTTGTTAAGTGATGGGAAGATATTGCTGCAATTAATTTACATATCAGAATTATTATTGAAACAAATACATAAATTCTCATGAAACCAAAGGAAAAAACTGATGAAATCACACAACTTAAATGTCCAAAACATACTTGCTAGGTTCTCCATCAAGCAATAGAATTATAAACTCTCTTGAAAATAAAGAAAATGCATATTGTTCGTGGCACGGTGGCTATGTAGCCTAGTACTTGTTAATCTTCCTGCAATTCTTTCTGATCTCTCCCCTAGACCCTATCAATGGAGATATATTTCCCATCTTAACAATGGACTTGGCATATTGGTCAAAGAAAATATGGTTATTCTCGGCATATAATTTTACCAATTCTCTTGATTGTTGGTTCATAGTAACTAGAACTTCATCAGAGTTCAATAAGCCCTTAAAAGCTAATAAGTTCTTGAAGTAACTGTTGTCAAACTTTGTTGGGGTAACAAAGTCCAAGAAAAAAAGGTTCTGATCTCCACCAGATCTTGGGCATTGGGTTCTTAATTTTGCAGCATATGATGCCTGAAGAGTGAAGTCAGGTTGGCCATTGCCTGATTGGTTGTAGAGTCTCTGCCTAAAGCTAGTGCAACGGGCATTTCCAATTGTGTGGCTTCCTGCACATTGACTCTCAACATCATAACCTCTTGTTATTGTACAATCAATAACTTCAAAATATGAAACCTTTAATAATAGTACATGAAAATCTCGTTCGAGTCGCTAGTACTCGGTTCTTTTGCACGTGTTTCCATTGAAGTAATTTCAGCACTTAATTTCAGGAAAAACACATCACTAGTGTTTCTATCATAAATAAATGTAACTTCTTAGTTCTGGAAACACTTATAACAAATCTTTTTTTTTTTTTGTTCTAATTGGTTTTGGTTATCATAATCACTTTTTATAGAATCTCAAAAGTAGAAGCAAACAAACCCATATTAAAATAGCGTCAAAAAACTTGTAGTAGATACTTAGCTAGTAGCTTAAATTAAGCATTAGTGATGTTACCAGATAGAGCTACAAGATCAATAATGTCAAGCTTTTGTAGCTTAAATTTGGTGAGAATTGTTTGGAAAGTGTTGTTAGGAGCAGGAATATTGTTGTTAGATCCACTTAAACTTGCTCCTCTGGAATCTCTTCTTCCTAGTGGAACAACCCAGCTTGGTCCACCTCTCTGTTTTTACAAAAATGTTATAATTTTTATCAACTTCTCCATTTTGCTTAATGAGAAGAATGAAATTAATGTAAGGCTTACAAGAACAGTGGAGTCTCTAGCAGCCAAGGCCAAGATATCAGCACATGAGACTGTGTTGGGACACTCCTTTTCTAATGCAGATTTTATAGCATCAATGACTTCAAAACCTCTAGCAGAATTTCTATTGGAATTGGACCTCTTCTCGCTCAATATCTTTCCATTGCTGTCTAACAAGAGCGATGCATCACAGCCCTAAAATTTTCATAAAACGAGCGTTTTACTACTATTGTCCCCTTCGATTAAACACATTTCTGGTTTCTAAAAAACACAAAGTAATAACTGACTTGAAAAATATTAAAAATGGATTGGGTAACATTTATGAGCTTGTTTGGATGTAAAATGCTTTAAATAAATGTTGTTTAAAAATAGTTTTTTTAGAAGGGAGACTTGCTTTTGATACCCACGTACATTAAAAGTGTTTATGGGTTTCTCTGGAATAGCTTCTTTTTTTTTTGGTTGAAAATGTTTTCAAATGAATCAAAATATCTTTATAGGTGTTTGACAAACTCTATGATAAGTAATTTCAAAAGTTTGATAAGTATTATTAATTTATGTTTTTAAAATAAGTAAACAATGTTTATTTTTTTTTGGAGAAATAGTTTTGAATGCATGCTTACATCTTAAAATAATATCAAATTATTCATTGCATAAATACTTATCTTAAAAACACTTTTAACCAAATCATGTTATTTTAAACCACTTTTATTGAAGCCACATCTAACAAAAGCACATCCAAATGAACACTTGATTTCACTAAGGAAGGAAAAAACATATTTGTCTCAAAAATAACTTCCTATATCAATTCCCAAACGGGCACTATCTGATTCTTTAAAGTGTTTTCTCCTTGATTTACTTATCGTTTAAACCACTTTTAACATAAGTAAAAACAAACACACCCTAAATGGGATTGAAAGGATGAGCAATTTGAGTTATGATATTTATAATTAATTAGGGATAGTGGTTATCAATAACCTGAACAAAGCAGTCGTGAAAATGCAGCCTAAGCAAAGAAGCAGCCATACGAGCTTCTCTTGCAACAGCTTTAGCAACAACTGAATTTACAATCTCTTGAGCTTTGGGACATGAGTGGTCATAGAATTTAGGGTAGAGATAACCACCATTGTAGTAATGGCAAGAAGAAAGCGGAGCAAAAGCAAGAAGAGACAATGCTAAAAACATGCTTATAATGAAGAACTTAGCCATAATTTTGGTGATTTCTGGAGCTTTCCTTTTCAAGACTAATTAAGACTTGCAGATAAATATGAAACATAAAAGATGAGAGTTTAAGGCTTTCTTATATGAAGTCTTTGAGGGTCTAATGAGTATTTATAAAGGAGATTTTGTAGAGAAGTCTAGAGAAAGAGAGGTGGAATTGTTTGCTGACTAGTTCTAATATCCCTTAACAATTATTAAATATGTTAAAGAAACAAAGAAGTTGGTAGCTTTTGCATTGCATGCTTAACAGGATTGATTACTAGTGCACTCCTATCTTAATCTAAGCATATGCAACTACAAGTCTAAAGCTTTTTTTTAACGTAAATCAGAGTTAAAATAACTATAAGAAATACTCTAAAAAAACTAGGTGTGGTAATAATATAGCTTCGGCTTATGGTATCAAAGTAGTCCTCTTCCTTATTATAAAGAACCATAATGCTATAAATAAGAAGTAAAATGATGTATTTTAAATGTTTATGTTCCACATTGTTTAAGAAATTAAGTGAAAATATATTTATAAGGATTAGTGTTCTTTAAATAACATAATATGTTTTGTGATTTTTTTCTAAAAATAAAATTGTGAGATTTCGTTGAATTTTTAAATCATGGTCGTAGACTTACTGAATTTATAGTTATAAACTAAATTGAATAATTTTATATCACGTAGAGTAGGTCTCGTCTCGTTATAAGTAGATGAATTAAGCGTATTATATAAGACAATAATTTTAAATTTTTTTAATACCTTTTGGGCTGGGGATTTGAACAAAAAAACTCTTTATTTTTTTACCAAATTTTCTTCCATGCAAAATAGAATCTAGAAAATAATTTAATTACACTAGCAACTAAGACTCAAAAAAGATTATTAATAATTTTTTATACTCTTTTTTTCGTTTTTTAGATTTTATCTATCGTCATCCTTTTGGAGTTAGCTCTCCTTTGAAGTAAGTTTTTTTTATTTTTCATCTTTATTTTTTATCGTAATTATTAAATAAATTCAACTATTATTTGTAGTTTTATATCTAAATCTAGGGTGACATTTATTAGCATAAATTTATCTAAATCTTACACGTATATATGCAACTTTATTAGTCGGAAATGATGTTACTTTCAAAACAATGATTATAAAACCAACGAAATTGATTGAAAATATTATAAATCTATTAACTATAATATTTCTATTAATTATTTATGTAATTGGTTATGTTTAATTCGAGGAATGAAAGTTTTTTTTCTTTTCTCATTAAAAAAAGAAAAGCAGCATCCAAAGGTGAGATCGATCCAACTCATCTATTATTGTTAGATCCTCTGTTGTGTCAACTTGATTAAATAAGAGGTCAAAATCATGCACCTTATACGTGGCTTTAATGTCACACCAGCTTTATCAAAAACTAGCTATATAGTTTTCCTTTGCCTAGCAAAGCTATTGACTATAAGAAATTTATCATTCAACTTTAATAATTGCCTTTTACTTTGATATTTCTAAATAAGATATATATTTATTTCCCTTCTTTTTTTTCCAACACATGCATACTGACAAAAAGTTCAGTTAAAAACTACTCTACCTTATATGGGAGGAGTGGTTGTGGACTCCCCTGCTCTTTTGACAAACATGGAATTAGTCCATTACATATGTTTTTCTAAGTATTTATTAACATTTTTATATATCATAACTCTATTATAATTATTATTATTATGATAATTATTTATTTAATATAAATATAAATTTAATTCTATTTATAAATAATATTAAACCATATCACTTATTAATTATATAATAAATAATTTTTTCCTAAATTTTATTTTTGAAACTATGATACCAAAAACCCCTCACTAAAAGATGAAAATGGTTGAAACCTTCAAATTTTTCTAGACTCCAAGTCTGCTATGTTATGTAACACACAAATGCATATTTGTTTTGAATTTTTAGTTTCTTCATTTTGATTCTTTGTTAGTTTTACTTCTTCATTTCTCTTTGTATTAAATAATAGATACATATATATTTAGATTTACATTTTATATTCAGCACGTTTTTTTCTATTATATTTATTCTTATAGTATAACAAAAATCGTAAATTTAATTTAAACATATATCTTAATATCATACATGTCAATTTTTTGGATAAATTTGCATTAAATTAGAGTATTTAAATACTATACTTATATCTATATCATATCACTTTTAAATATAGATATTTCATGAAAAATAAATATAATAAGTAACATATATTTTTTCTCTTTTTCATTCTATGTTAATTAACAGGGGGCTTTTTTTATTTACAATCTTAGTAAAGCCATTTTTCTTTTCGATTATCCGTACAATGCTTATCATTTTGATCACTCAAAACTATCACTTTTAAAAAAAAAACTAATTTAAATACATCTTTAAAAGTAATATTAACGGCCCAAATTTTTGTTCAAAGTATATCATGATTTCACTGTACTCTCGTAACCATCCATTGCCAATGTTGCTAAAGGTACAAGGACTTTCATGCTTTAGATGCATGTATTAAAAAAAATCTAAATGTATTATGAGGAATAAATAAAAATGAAAGTATCATCTTTACTAATAATTGTAGGTGCATTGTGGTTTGTGTTTTGTCTAGACGTAAAAAATAAGTAATATTTATCAAATGGGAATATTAGGTTAATCTCATACATCCAATCATATGGTAAAGATCCTATTTTAGAACTAAAAAAAATGTGGTAAAGATCCTATTTTGGTAGGCCTGGAGAATTGCATGCTACTTTCAACAATTATTTCTTTGTTTGCAAGAGACCACCCTAGCTATACTAATCAAGAGAAAGTACACTGTATTTAAATTTATTAAATTATTGTTAAAATATCCATATTAAACCCTAAACTTCCGACAGATGAACCCTATTAAAAGGAATATACTAATAGTAAAAAATTAAAATATTAAAATATTATAAATGAAAAAGAGATAGAAAAACAAAAAATTAAGAATAGAGTAGACAACCACCGAGCTAGCAACTTCTTACCCTGCGTGAAAACGATGACAAAAGTGGTCTTCTTTTGAACCATTAATTATATATTAACGTTTTAAAATCTATCAGCTTAATTACCAAACACACGGATAATAAGTTAAAGCTTGAACAAGATCAGCATCTAATTATATAGTAAACAATTTCCATGCAACCCACGACGAAATTTAAAGAATAATAATAATAAATATCTATTATGTTTCTATTATTAATTATATTTAATGCCTGTTAAATAAAATTATAATGAATGAAAAATAATTGTAGTAATATTGTTGTCCAATTTAAATGGATAAAACATGCATGCATGCATAATATCTATTTGAACATGTCTCCCCAAATTTGTTCGGTTGAGGGGAGAAAAAAAAATAAAAAACAAACTTCTGCCTCTTGATGTTGAAGCTTATCTAATGATAATCTAACCTTCCAACAAATTTCTAGAAGATATCTTTTAATATGGTAGATATTAATTAAAAAAAAATGGGGGCTACTTATATTAAATTATTATTAGTATAGTTTCTTAGTTTAAAATTTGTATCATTTATTTTCGTTACTTTATAAAATGTATTAAATAGGAAAAATGTATTATTTTAATGACTTTTTATTAGACAATTATTTTTTAATATAAAAATATGAAAATAATATAATTGGTCTTTAATTAATCAATTTGTATCACTGCAAAGAGAAAAACAGTTTGTAAAATCTTAAAAGGTCCTTCAAAATTGTTCCCTGAGAAGATACGGTAGAACTTCCCCAACAAAAGCTAGCATCTTCAGCTGGTGTGTAGCTTTGTCCTGCTCCACTCACATATTTTTCATATGCACAAATTCAATTCCATTAGACTATTGATTTGTGCTACTTTTGAAGAGGTCATTAATGAATTAATGTTTAAAATTCCTTATCTTAGCCAATGAAGAAAACATATGATAATGAATCAAAGATAGCTGCTTTTATTGATAGCAAGGGAGTCATACTAAAGATAGCTGCTTTTATTGATAGCAAGGGAGTCATACTAAAGATAGCATCAATTGCACTTGAGGTGATGATTCATGATAATATTTGACGATATGATCAGTAGAGAACCAGAAAAATATTTAAGTTTTGAAAACTATCAACTTTGTCAAGCATTTTCCAATTTTCAAGTCTGATTTTAAGATGCCGAAGAGTTTTATGGTTTATTAATACGTAGTTCATTTTAACGTATAAAAATCTTTATACCTAAAAAATTAAACCAACAACGTACTTCTTAAGGAACCAACCATTTTTCAACGATGTTACTAAATCTTCCTCATGCATGGAGTTCCTAAAAAGTGGTGAATGAAACTTGGGTGAATGATAGCATCAAATAAGGACACTCACTTTACTTGAAACATTAAGCAAACGCAACATACAAAATATACTTTAAATAGAAGAAAATATTTATGACATATTTATGTTCATGGAGTAATGCTTGGAATGCATGATCTAGTCTTAGAAGCACTTTTCAAAACTTTATTTTCCTTAGGAATATTATGGATCATCCCTTAAATTTATTATAATTGAGTCTTATAGAGGACTAGCATGTATGAAAGGTACATGCAAGTGAGCATATGCATTCATTGGTTAGGAGGGTCACGTGTCTTATTTTAACTTTCGATAAAAAACTTTAGGTATAATATTTATCAAATTATAAGATAAATTAATGCATATAATAAAATTGTCTTATTTAAATTTTAAATTTTAATCTTTTAACAATCAATATATTAGAAAAAATCAATAATTTGAACATATTTTTATTAAAATTAGTATATATATATGTAATATATTTTTTTATTAAAAATAAATAATAACTTAAAAATAATTAGTATTATTTTTTTATTATACATATGATACCCCCTCCGGGATGTGAATCCTAAATCTACCACTTCAACTGAACCTTATAATATAGTTTGAAACGAACTGGAATTTTATATAACTAAACTTGCATATAGATGATTCAGACATCCTATCAAAATATACGCTTGCTTGAAAACTTACTTATTTTCAAAAAAATTATGTCAATAAAAACTCTTAACAAAAATATATTTGTAATGACATGTATTAATAATGCAAATGTCAAATGGTGCTCTAATGAACAATAGAAATTTTTGCAATATAAATCATGAAGATTCATAAAATAATATAAGTACATTTTCATGAAAACAAATATCAACAAATACTTAATATTATAAGTAGGGTTAGGATACTTACCTTATAGTAGCAAAATAAAACTCAAATTTATAGATTAAGAGATCTTAACGAATTATTAGCCTCTTCAAAACCAAATGACAATTCAAAACTTAATAAATAAATCTTATATTGATTATTGGTCCTATACAAAATATATTTTCTCAAATAAATTAAGGTGCACATGAATATGGGAAAATACCATAATATATAAGAGTTTTAGTAATAAACTGTATATATACCTTTATAAAATAGAATAATACCATAATATATAAGAGTTTTAGTAATAAACTGTATATATACCTTTATAAAATAGAATCGATTCTCATTTTCTCTACATGATCCTTAAATTTCAATGTTGGTATGCCCTTAGTCAAAGGATCAATAATTATGAACTCAGTGCTAATGTGCTCAATGACCAGTTTATTTTCCTTAACATGTTTTCTTATTTCCAAGTATTTCATGTTGATGTGCTTACTATGACTACCACTCTTTTTGTTTTTAGCCATAAATGCAACAACTAAGTTGTCATAGTAAAATCTCAATGGCCTAGAAATAGAGTCAACTATTCTAAGCCTAAAAATGAAATTCTTCAACCATGCAGGATGTGATATGACCTCAAAATATGATAAAAACTTAACCTTTATAGTAGAAGTAGTAGTCAAGAACTACTTCTCACTCCTCCAAGACATGGCTCCATCAACAAACATGAAAATGTAACCAGATATTGATTTGCGTGAATCAAAACAGCCAATGAAGTCCACATCGAAGTAGCCAATTACTTCCAGATTTTCGGTTCATCTATACATTAGCATGTAGTCTTTAGCTCCTTGAAGGTACCTCATCACTTTATTAGTAGCTCTATAGTGGTCCAAACCTGGATTACTCTGATATCGTCTCGATATTCCAACAACAAATACAATGTTAGGCCTTGTGCAAACCTGAGTATACATCAGGCTTTCGATAGTAGAAGCATATGGAATGTTCTTCATTTGTTCTCTTTAAAAATCATTCCTTAGGCATTGGTTCAAATTGAACTTATCACCCTTCACAATGGGAGCAACACTTGGTGAACAATCTTTCATTTGAAATCTCTCTAAAAATTTAGAGAAATAAGTTTCTTAAGATAAATCCAAGACACCTCGAAGTCTGTCTCTATGGATCTTAAGGTCAATGACTTAAGATGCTTCAACCATATCTTTCATATCAAAATTTTTAGAGAGGAGTTGTTCTACCTCGTGTAGCAAACCCTCATCATTGAGCAAAAAAAATGACATCCACGTATAAAATCATAAAACATATTTTACTCCCACTAACCTTGTGGTATATACATTGATCCATGGGGTTTTCAATAAATTTGAATGAAGAAATTACTCTATGAAATTTATAATACCATTGGTAGGATGTTTGTTTTAGTCTGTATATGGATTTATTAAGCTTACAAACCAAATTCTTACCATCACAAAAAAGAAATCATTCAAGTTGTTTCATATAAACCTCTTATTCTAGGTCTCTATTGAGAAAATCTATTTTCACATCCATTTGTTGCATCTCAAGGTCAAAATGGGCTACTAATACCAATATAATGTGCAAGGAATCTTTCTTAGATACAAGGGAGAAAGTTTTTGTATAATCAATTCATTATTTCTAAGTGAATACCTTAGCAACTAATCTAGCCTTGTATCTCTCAATGTTACCCAACAAGTATTTCTTTGTCTTAAAGATCCATTTACATCCAATAGCTTTTGCACTATTAGGAAACTCAATAAGATTCTAGACTTCATTATCTTCATGGAACTCATCTCATCTTTCATAGCACTATACCACAATTCAAGCTCTTTGGAACTTATGGCTTATGAAAAGGATTCAGGATCATTTCTAGCTCCAATGTTACAGTCAGATTTTTGTAGATATACAACATAATCACTAGAAATTGTTGACTTTTTTTCTAGTAGATCTTCTTAATGTCGTATCATCATCTTCTTGGGAAGTATGAGGTTCAACTTATTGTTCAAAAGTTTTAGGAATCCCCTAAACAGTTTTATCTATTGGAATGTTGTTAACAACTTGTGGAATTTCAATGATTGGTTGTTCAACACCATCTTGTACTTGAAGAGTGTTATGAACAACAATCAATTTGTCTCTTGAAATGGAAGGTTAAGATTCTAAATGATCAGTATCAGAAACTATATTCCTGATTTAATCACTCCCACTAATCAGGTCATACTCAAGAAATTTTGCATTTCTTGATTCCACAAACTTAGTGTTGTGAAATGGACAATAAAATCTATAGCCCTTAGACCATTCGAAATATCCTACGAAATACCCAATAATGGTCCTTGGGTCTATCTTCTTCTCTTATGGATTATAAATCCTCACTTCAGACGGGTATCCTCAAATGCATATATTTTGCAAACTTAGTTTCCAACCTTTCCATAATTCAAATGACATCTTTGACACAACCTTGGACAAATATCCCATGCTTTTAAAGAAACTTAGAAAATGGACCTCACGCTTGTCCATTATTATTATATCTACCATAATATTCACCACCTCTATTTGATCTCACAAGCTTTATTTGCTTTCTACATTGCTTCTCTACTTTAGTCTTAAATATCTTGAATGCATCTAATGCTTCACTTTTATTATGAAGCATATAGAGATACATATATCGAGAAAAATCATCAATAAAGGTGATAAAATATTTCTAACCTTGCATGTTCATGTCTGGACAACATATATCAATATGTATGATTTTTAATATGCATGAACTTCTATTGGCACCTTTCTTTGACTTATTAGTATGTTTTCCCTTAATACAGTCCACATATGTCTTTAAATCGATAAAATATAGAGTACTACATCTTTCACTAATCTTTTAATTCTTTCTATGGAGATATGGCCTAATCTCTTATGCCATAATGTAGAAGAGTCATCGTCAATAATACACCTTTTAGTGCCACCTTAAACATGCATAGCATTATGAGTGGCATTATTTCATAAATTAATGTAGTAAAGACCATCAGACAAAATATTATTCCCAACACAATCAGATTTATTAAATAAACTTTAAGATGTTTCTAAAAAGTGAAAGGAATAACCAGAAGGTACAAGTCTTGAAATCAAAATCAAGTTTATAGAAAAACTTGAAACATAAAAGGTATTTTCTAATTCTAAAACAAAACCACTACATAAAATCAAACTGCATGTTCCTAAAGCCTCCATGTGTAAGCCCATTTTGTTTCCAGATAAGATGTATTACTCACTTCCTACTGGCTTCCTTAGGTTTTGCATACCTTGTAAGGAGTTGCAACATGGATTATAGATCCAAAATCAATCCACCAGGTGTTAATATTAACATTAACCATATTAGATTCATAACAAATAAACGAGGTTGGATTACCTTTTCCCTCAAGCCTTTTCTAAAATTTGATACATTCCTTCTTCATGTGTCTCTTCTTTTTATAGAAGAAACACCTAGCTTTTTTCTTAATATCAGCTTGAGATGGAAATATCCCTTTCCCTTTATGTTTGTTTTGATATTTACCTTTCTCACTAGTGAATCTTAAGGAAGAGAACTTCATAATAAGAATGTTTGCCAAAGTCTAATCTGAAGTAACGAACTGATCATCAATGGCTTTTAGTAGGTCCCAAACATTGTTGTGCTAATCAACATAACCATGCATATCAACAGAGATCTTAGTCTTAATGAACATTACACTAAAACAATTAGATCGCTCCCATTGTTCATAAAGCATGATATTCGCTAGATTGCTAGTTTTAGTAATTTTAGGTGGTTTATTTTTCCTAATAGCATAGTCAATATCCATCCATCCTAAACGAAGGAGAATTTTATCCTTCCATACTTTATAATTATCTCCTTTCAATTCGGGAATGTCACAACGAATATCAAAGAAATTCACAAGTTGTGAAGCTGCGATTAAATATTATATGCTTATTAAAATTTGAGACTTAAATTAAAATCATTATTTACCAATGTAAATCATGAAAAATATGAATCTAATGACATAAAACTTGCATGTGGGCTAAAGTTCTAATTCAATTAAATTCATATTAACTTTATAATAAAACTATCAAATTTTGTTCCTTTTCCTAATCTCTGTGGGTAAATTAAAAAATATAATTTGATATTTTATCCTAATTAATCACATTAAATATAATAAAACTTCATGTGAGATAAAATTTATTATATCACATATGATTAATCACAATTAATATTTATTTTTCTAAATGTGATCCTAAATAAACCATATTATAGTTTAATTAATTAAATTTCTTCTGGTTAATCCCTAATTAATTAAACTATGAATCACTTAAATATTAATTAAATCCTTAGGCTCAATTATTGCATAAAACCATAAGCAATATTAATTTAATTCCAAATGTATAAATATTATTTATCTTAAGATTTTATGTATAAATAAATGATAATATAATTATACAAGCAAAATAAATAATATAAGCACAAATTAAATTCATAAATACCTATTAACAATTAATTCTATTATACATAAATTATTTAACCAAATTTCATATGTATAGTTTATACATACAAATACAAAAACAAAAACAAATAATTTAAGCATAATATATTTAATCATAAATAAATTTTAATGTGCCAAATTTATTTAAATAAATGTCACATATATAATAAATATTTTACATATGACAAACCTAAGTTAAATAAATTAATCACATTAAAATTGTATTTTTTAATTTAATAAATAAATAAAAACGTATTCATAATATATATAGCCTTTAGTATATAAAATTATCATAAATTAGTTGTAGTATAGTGGATAGGGCGCTTAGCCTTTATATGAGAGATCTAGGTTCTAGTCCCAAAAACATCAAATTTATTTTTCTTAACTTCATTTTCAACCTCCAGTCGGGTGAGAAGGACCAAATTTTAACCTGATCGGAGCCCCGATTGTATCCCACAATTTCGGCAACAAAAATCGGTGCTCTTTTTATCAAAATTCTCATAATTGAATTTCCAAGCGATTCATGGTCTCAATTTGAATCAAAAACATCATTTTAAATAAAAAGTTAATTAATACATTCCAATAAACGCAAATGGAAAATTGAAATGATGTTCTCTATGGTTTTTCACGTTTTAATTCACAAAATCATTGGAATATCAATAATGAAATCATTTATAATTGTCATATGCATCAAAACCGAGCCTTTCAAAAAACCCAATTTCAAGGTACTCGGTGAAACAGAGCAAAACAGAGATCATTTTAAACTGATTAAGATAGAGGTAACGTGGACTCTTATACCAAATGTAATCATAAATTAATCGACCCAAATGCGGAATAAACAAACTAAAAGGATTGAAAATGTAAATGTATATCTATTAACAGATTCATATATATCTATTAATGTATATCATATCTACTAATGTATATCTAATTTACTTATAACTCTTATATAAAGGCACCATGTATATTCCTTAATACATAGAATATAATACAATCATTAAGTATTTCTAACATAATATCAAAGTCATTGCTCTAACCTTTCTCTTAGCAGTCTTATCTCTTCTGGTGTTACTCCACCCTTATCGCTTCCGTTTTCACAACAACCACTACAACCACTCACCGTTGAACCCCCAACGCCTTTCAGTAGTTGTCCTTAGGTTTTGTGCCTATAATCTCTGTTGTTAAGGAGTCTTACACCACATAGACCACTGCAATCACCATATTCGTCGTGCATCTTGCTCCGATAACATTTCTACAAGTACTATAGTGATCGGCTCGCCCCGATCTACACAACCATCGGAGTCTGCATACTCCCTCACATTCCGCTCAAAGGAACTACACATCTTCCTCATGCACTGCCAATAGAAAACCCAACACCATTGTGCATCTTGCTCTGAAAACCTTTATGGAGATACCACTATGATTGGCTCGACAAGCATCGGAGTCTGCACGTGTCCTTACAAGCTGCCAACAGAAACCACATGTTATATTCATGTGCCTCATATGACGTCATTAGTGACACATCCCCTAGGGCTAATGTCATTATCGCCTTCTACTGACATCGTCGTTGACCGTTGAATTTTTGTAGATCATATTCTCTCTACCCAGTGCGTAAACCTCGTTTTTGCATATTGTGTTTCTAAATGGATAAAAATGATTTTTTTCTTCCTCGCATCATCAATATTGTATTGGAGGGGACCAAGAAGTACTTATCTTGGTCTCAAGCTATGCGCAGTTTTCTTAAGGGTCGTATGCTTTAGAATTATTGTACTGATGCAATTACCATTCCTATCAAAGGAGCAAGTGAAGAAGATGTTGTCTACCTTGGTCGCATGATTGAATAGGATAGTCACAACCACATGATCCTCACATGGATTCGGAATACTTATGTTCCCTCCATCTCCAATCTATTGGGCAGCTTTGATGATGCAAAATCAACAAGGGATATGTTGTCCAAAAGGCACTCTACTACTCACGGATCTATGAAATATCAATTAATAGTTGAATTGCATCAACTTCGAAAAGAACTAGGACAATCCATCAAAAACTACTATGATCAGCTTCACTTTCTTTGGGACCAAATTGACCTTTATGATCCAATTTGGGCATGCTCAAAGGATGCTCAGCAATATGTTGCAGTTAGAGATGAGTTTCATCTCTATGAGTTCCTAATGTCACTTCATAAGGACTTTGAGTCCATCTGAGGCCAGCTTATCAATCGTAATCCTTTTTCCTTCTCTTGATACTATCGTAAATGATTTTTTATAGAAGAAGCTCGGCTTGCAACCCTACAAGCCCAAAATAAATTCAATGTTTTGGCTATTACTCATTTTGCTTCTACTACTCAACCTCAGCAGTCAGGTGATTCCTCTTGCTCTAACAATCGTCGTAGGAAGACCAACAAGAAGTTCTACAATTATTGCAAGTGTCATGGCCACATCATTGAGACTTGTTACCATCACAACAAATCTACAACTGTTGTTGCTAATACTAAGCCTACTCCGTTGATTCCTTCCATTTCAACTGAGTCTCAATCTTCTAGAATCACTATCAACCTCTCCCCTACTGAACTACAGAAGATCATAACTTAAGTTGTTCAAATGGTTGATAATGCATCTCTTTCCACTACTATCTCAATTCTGCCTTATAAGTCTCAAACTTGGCTTTTTGATGCTTCATGTTGTAATCATATGACACCTCACTTATCTTTATTCTCCAAACTTGACCCTATACCACATCCTCTTAATATTCATATAGTTGATGGTTCCACCATGCATGGGAATAGTCTAGGTTTTTTTACCTCTAACCTCTATGTTCCTGGGGTCTTCCATGTACCTAACATATCCTATAATTTATGATATGTGGGATAATTAGCTAAACTGAGATATTACCTTATTTTTGAATATTCTGGATGTATTGTGCAGGATCCGAGGATGGGGTAAGAGCTTGGGACCGGTCCTAGGGTCAAGCATATGTTTCTCGTGAACAATCTTCATCTTCCACATGTTGCTCTTGTCTTTGTTGTTGTTGTAGCTACTACAATTTCTTCCTTACCTTATCTCACACTTTGGCATTCTCATCTTGGTCATACCTCATCCACTCGGATACAACAGTTAGCTTCTAAAGGTCTATTGGGTTCTGTGTCCAAAGACAATTTTGATTCCACTTCATGCCAAAGTTCTTACCTCATTTTGGGGTGAAGCCGCACTTCATGTTATTCGTGCCATTAACCGCATTCTCAATGTTGTCATTCATAATCAGACTCTGTATGAGTGCCTTTTTGGGTCATCCCTCGATTATCATTACCTTCACTCATTCAGATCTGCATGTGTCATTCCTCTTCAGCCTTATGAACACAACAAACTTGAGCCTTGATCTAGACTTTGTTGTTTTCTTAGTTATGGTGAAACTCAAAAAAGGTATTGATAACTGTATTTTATATAGTTATTTTTGTCTATTTTATTAATTATAATTGCTAGTTTTTTACATTTTTAGTTAATTTTTAATTAATTAAATTAATATTTAGTTTTTAATAAATATATTTTCAAGAAAATTAATGAATTTTAATAAAAAAGGGACTTAATTGCAATTATAAAAAGCTTAAAATTTAATTTGAATTAAAAGTGGGTGAAATTGCAAATATCAAAAGATTAGAAGTTAATTTGAATTAAATTTGTGGGTTAAAATGCAATTAATGAAAGTTGAATTTTTTGTGTAGGAGAAGGAGGCCACTCGCGCCGTTCACAATGCCCAACACCCACCGTTCGATTGCCCAATCAACGATCAAGATCTAGCTCGTGGAATCCAGACGCGACAAAAGAAATTGGACCCGGTATTCCTGGACGCACGTAGCTCGGCGTCGAGTGGGGCCCACATACCCACAGGCTGGTGTGCATGGTGAGACCCACGTGTCGGCTACGTAGAAGTTTCTCCTGAGGTCCATCGCTCACCGTTGGATCAAGTTGAACGGTCCAGATTTATGCACGTGGAATCATGTTATCGCGCACCGAGCAGCTCGCCTACACTCCCGTGCGACATTGTTCAATGCATCAAAGTGCGCCATCGTGTCCACCAAATAAGAAGCAGCCACGTGTTTTGATGAGCGAAAACCGACATCGCCGATCCTGCCAATACTTTGGTTTTATATTTATAAAACTCTCGCAAGTGCACGAATCATTTCGTAGAAAATGATAAATATACTCCCAAGGTCGATCTAAGGAAGGAATATATGTGGTTTTTAATTTATTATTCAAACTTTTAAAAACGAAATTAAATCCTAAACATCGTGTCACGATATTTGGGTTTTTGTGTTTCTAATCTAATAACATAAAAATAAACATAGATAAAGATTCAATAAACATTGATGCAAATTTTATCTGTTAAAATAGTGGAGTATTTATAAATATAATAACTAAGTTAATTATGCTTGCTCATATTATTTAGGTTATTAAAGATATGAATTGATACTTATTGATTCTCTCCTTTTTATATGAATACCACATTTGGTGAGGTTAGATATTCTTTGTTAACTAAACAAATCAATTAACACCTATGGGTCGGGTTGATAACTAATTTGGTTAATTAAATTAATTTCTTTTTCTAAGAAATTAAAAATAAACCATTTAAATGCCACCTTTGGTGGGGTTAGACAGTTTAAACTTTATTCAAGGTGTCCAAATTAAACCTAAGAATTTAATTATCCGAGTACTAACTTTCAAGTTTTAAAACTACTACTGAAAACATGTTGTCAATACATTTTCAGATAATAATTCTTATAAAAACTTTTGAAATAGAGCTTCATTCTAACTACCGGGCGATTGTACCAACAAATAAAAGAGCACTACTCTAAATCAGATTAGTTAACTAAACCTTAAAATCTAATTTTTAGATTTAAGTTTGTAATGAAAAATAATATATTTCTCTCTAACATTCTTAATACAAAATCTTGAATAAAAATAAACTCAATTCATTTTAGAGATTTTTACCTATTTAATATTTCGCAAGCATAACAACGTTATTATTATATCATGTTTACAAACAACCAACAAAGTTAAATTTAATCACAGACAAATTAAATATAACATGTAAGAATAAAACATAAAAAATAACTGTAAAGAAAATAAAATTCTTACAGTACTTTGATGTTATTTTTATTACTATAAAACCTCCAAACGGAATTTGCACTTCCATTTATTGAATCAAAAAGCAAATAAATTACAAAAACTTAACTAGTTCTTCTAAAAAAGAGAAGAACTCTAAAACTAAGAAAAACTAACTAAAAACTAAAAAAACTAAAAACTAAGAAATGGAGAGAAAGAAAGAGAAGAGAAGATGTGTTTTGAGGTGTGTTTAGTTATGAAGAGAATGAAGGTATTTATAGGTGAGGAGAGGAATAAAAATTGGGTGAAAAAATGATTAAAAATGGAGGAAATGCATAGTAGGTGAAGATGATGCAGCTGACGTCCACGGGTAGGTGGCGTGTGCGAATTAGGGCGCAGATGGGCAGCGGTGCACACAGGCGTGCGCGGGAAGTAGCAGGAATGTGCGCGGATAGGAAATGCAGCGCGCGCGGAACCGGGTCTGATGGGCGCGAGTACGCGCAGAATGGGCATGCTGTGCGCGTTGGCCGGCGTGGGCTAGGCGGCTGCGTGCGCGATTTCCTCCTTTTTTCCATTTTTGATCTTTTTGACCCATTTTGTCCAATTTTTCCATATTTGTGATGTATTGCCTCCAGTATTCCTCTTTGAGTCTTTAAGTTACGTTTTTAAGCGAAAATACCTAAAAAACAATAAAAATACCCGTGATTCCGAAAAAGACAAATTTATATAAATATATAATAAAATCATATAAATATATTTTTTTAATCAATTAATGTGCATAAAATCGTGGTAATTTTAGTGCTTTTTGAGCACTCATCATGTTTCCTCAATCTTCCATCCAATCATATGACGACACGTGCCATGTATTTGGTAAAATAAAAACATAGAAATGGTGCCTACTTACCAGCTCTTTCTGCGTCGCCACGTGTCAAAGCCAATTGTCGCGCACTTCCAGCACGCCAAGATCCTGTGCGACACGTTCCAGCTATTCTCCATGTGCCCATTCTTCATAGCGAATGAAAGGCTGCCACATGTCTTGTTATATCTTGTAGCCAATAAGATGATGACACGTGGCATGCATTTAAAGAAAAAAACGCACAACGGTCTTCACCCGTGTTATTTATTTTAATTCTTCCCATGTATTTTTGTCCCCCATTACATGCATTTTGATAAAAAAAAATTTGTATAGTGGGATATATTTGGACGCGAGAAAAGTTTGGAGAGTTTTTAGTTTTCATTTTCCATTTTTCACTTCAATTTTCAGTTTCTCTCCGCGTGTTTTCTACAACACGTAGAATGTTTATTTAACATTTTTATGTTGTATTTTCTTAGGAAAAATAGAGAGAAAGAAGACAACGAAGAAGAAGGAAAGGGAAAAAATTTATTTTTCATTGAGGAATCGTGAAAGAGTTTCTCCTAATCGTTTTTCTTTTAAATTTTATTTCTGTGAAATGTTTGATTATTTTTGTGTTGTAATTTTAATTTCTGCTATGAACTAATTTATTTGTTCTAGGGTTGTAGTGTAGCTGAAATTATGAAACTTGAATTAATTATTTTTGAATAATTTATGGAACGGTTTTAAGTTGATTATTTTATCTGTGCTTAATGCTTTTAATTATCGGAAGATTAATTAATTGATCTGTGACACTTAAATAAACTTGGAAAAGGAATTTTTGTATGATGCTCATGATAAAATAACATATATATATATATATAAGGGATAGGAATTTATTGTATGTGTAACTATTTGAGAACTTAGAACTTAATAAATCTGATTGAATTTAATTCTCATAGAAATATAGTGAATTATTTTAGCGAGATGTGTCTGTATGGAGCTCGGAAGAGATATATGGATAAATTAGGAGTTCTTGGTTAACAACTTAAAATACGAGAACATAAATCAAGAGAAAATATAATGATTCAAGTGGATTAATTTGGCGAAACTGCAATCCTAGAATTTTCTTACAAACTATTATAAATATTAGTTAGTCAAATTGCATCAAATTATCAACTGTTTGGATAAAATAAGGTTGAAATAATTTTAGTAATTAACGAACACTAGTAACAAATCTCCGTAGGAACGATATTTTACTTATCATATTATTACTTGTGACCGTGTATAATTGCACGATTTTATGTTCTTCAAAAGAGACAACAGGTATCGATGTTATGATCTTGTCTCACTCTGATAGGTCTATCAAGCGGTACAAGGCCTTGGTGAAAAAGGTTTTACACAAGAGTATGTGATTGATTATGAAGAGACTTTTGCTCTAGTTGCCCGTATCTCCTTTATTTGTACCCTCTTAGCTGTTGTCATTGCTAGTAAATGGGACATTTTCAGATAGATGTTAAAAATGCATTCCTTAATGGGGATATGCATGAAGAATTCTATATGCAACCTTCTCTTGGTCTTTCTATTGAAACAAACAAGGTTTGTCGCCTTCGACAAGCACTTTATGGCCTTAAACAAGCTCCACAAGTGTGGTTTTCCAAGTTCAACTCCACCATTCTTCACTTGGTTTACATTTCCAGTCCTTATGATTCTGCATTATTTCTTCATCGCAATGATAAAGGCACCATTTTGCTTCTCCTATATGTGGATGATATTATCATAACTGGTGATGACCTCAGTGGCATTCAAGAACTCAAGGATTTTCTTAGTCAGTAGTTTGAGATGAAAGACCTTGGACATCTCATCTATTTCTTGGGTCTTGAGATCATTCGTTCCACATATGGTCTTTATATTACTCAAGCCAAGTATGCACTAACACAAGATTGTTGACACTCTAGTTGAACTTAATGTGCATCTAACACCCTCGAGGGGGAAACCATTGTCTAATCCCTCTCTTTATAGACGATTGGTTGGTAGCCTGGTTTATCTTACAGTTACTCGTCTAGAAATTTCTTATGTTATTCATCAGGTGAGCCAGTATTTTTTTGCTCCACGATCGACTCATTATGCTACTGTTCTGCGCATTCTATGATACTTGAAGGGCACTATCTTCCATGACTTTTTCTACTCAGCTCAATCTCCTCTTGTACTTTGTGCATTCTCTGATGTTGATTGGGCAGGAGATCCTACTGATCGTAGGTCCACTACGGGTTATTGCTTTCTCCTTGGTTCTTCTTTGATTTCTTGGCGAAGTAAGAAACAAACTTTTGTGACCCGCTTCAGTACTAAAGTAGAATATCGTACTCTTGTTGATACCACATATGAGCTTCTTTGGCTACGATGGCTTCTTAAGGATTTGGATGTGTCCACATCCTTTGCAACTCCCTTTTATTGTGACAATCAAAATGCCATGGTGCTCTCAAGCTTTTCTCCATCTCCTCCAACGATCAACTTGCAGATATCTTCACTAAGGCACTTTCTAAGGGATGCACTCGTAATTTGGTTGACAACCTCAAGCTGATCTCATATCCACCTTGAGTTTGAGGGAGGCTGTTAATGTATATCTAGTTTACTTTAGGCATATCTAGTTTACTTGTAACTCCTATATAAAGGCACCATGTATATTCCTTAATACACAGAATACAATATAATCATTAAGTATTTCTAACATAAAACAAGTAAAGCAAGGATCTTACCTCCAGCCATTGAATTGTTATTCAAGCTCCAAAATGATCAAAACTGAAGTGTTCTCTGTGTTTGGAACTTCTAAGCTCTCAACAGCACTCAAATTGAATGATATATTATACTAAAATTGTGTGTTGATTTTAGGGACTATAACATCGCTTTTATAGCTGTGTTTTCCATCAAAGCATTGTCATCTGTTATCAGCTTCAACCATAAATGACTATCTCTTAAATAATAGAAATGTTTAGACCATTAAATGATCCATTAAAAAAACGAAAATAAAAATTAAACATAGAGAACGAACAAATCGATTACGATATGTGCTTGATCTACTAACTAATATGAAGGTTTCAAATAGATTCAACATTCAAGATATTTTTGAGTATTTTCCTCCTCATGCTGCTCTTGTTTCTCTACCAGATTCAAGGTCGAATCTTTCTTCTGAAAAGGGGACAATTGATGCAGCTTAGTTATTTACATATGTTATTATTTACTTATTACAAGCATTTCCTTTAAGTTTACTGTTTGAGTTGTTTAACTAATGGGTCTAGCCCAAGCCCAATATCGATTCTTAGTTTATTTCTTGTTTTGTTAATTGGCTTGAGTGTATGAGATTGAGGATGAGCAACTGAGTGGCGATTCTGAATTTTGCTGATATATTTGTATTGTAGAGTTTACTAACTGTTTAATAGAACTGAGCCAATGAACCAATTTCAATCTCTTTAATATTTGTTAAGGAATTTACTAACTGTTTTGGTGCACCACATAATTATTATTTTTTTTTGTCAATTACTCATTAATATTTTGATACTACAAGTTTTTGATCGAAGCTGCAAAATTTAATTGAACTAAAAGAGTATGCCTAATTGTATCAACTAATTAAATACCTTGAGATTTCATATAACAGTTGCTTCTAATAGAATATATAGTACAATTTGTTCACTTTATTCTCGTAAATTTCATTCATTAATCATATTTTTAAAAGTATATTCATTTTAATAATATTAATGTTACATTTTAAGCCGTTTTAGTCCTTTTTCTACTAATTTTAATTTTTTTTAAAGAAAAATTTTATTAAGAATTTTTTTCAAATAGTGGAAAAATTTATTAAAATCGGAAGAAAAGTAACTAAAAAGTTTACAAATATAATAGTATGATGCTTGAAATATATTAATTTTTTTAAAAAATAACTAATATATCTAATTTATTGAAATGAAGTGATAAAAGTGTAATTTTTTAATCTCAAACTCTTAAAGAAAGAAAGGGTTCATCCAAAATTGTAATTATGTTTTGTCAGGGGAAATTTGAATAATACTTTTAGAGTTTCAATTTTCTTCTCTAATGATCTCAATATTTTTTAAAATAGGTTCTAATATCTTCAATGTTTATTGAATTTCCACAAATATTCATTTCAGTAGTGGATGTTATAATAAGCATTAGCGACCCAGTTTTTTTTATGGAAAAATATCAAGAATATTTCCAAGGTTTTCATTTTCTTCACGAACATTTAAAAAACTATTTCTAATGACATTGAGGTTAGACTTATTATCAAATATGATCCCAATTAATAACGGCATTAACTTTTCAATTTGAATATTTTTCCAATTTTTTTCTAAATTATTAAAATATCCATTAAAAATTACAATATATATATATATATATATATATATATATATATATTGATTTATTGTATTGGTTAGAGTTAAAAATAAAAATTTACAATAAGTGAAGATATACGTAAAAATGAAAATTTATTTAAATTAAAAATAACCATAAAAAATATATTGTATTATTGATTTATTTTTTAAATCAATAAATCATATTATTTATTGATACGGTAATAAAGTTGTTAACTTTTCATTTATGGAAAAATAATAAAAATAACTTTTCATAAAATTTATATCCAATAATACCCCTTGTATTTAATTCATTTATTTTTACTATCAAAAAAATATTTAACCCATCATTCTAAATTAAATGCCTTCTCATTGGATTATATTCAAATAAAACTACAATTATTTATATTTGTATAATGTTAGGGATGTTACTTTATTTAATTTCAATTATTCTTTATTTTCTAAAAAGGTTAAAAGATTAATTTTAATTAAAACTAATCATGTCTAGCTCTCTAAATGTAACGATACAAAACACAAAACTTTAAAACCAAAATAAATAAAAATAAACTAATTTATAAAAGTTTAGAACAACGAAAATAAATTATATATTATTTTATAATACATTATCTAATTATTATAAACACTTATTTTATTTATTGATCATAAGTAATTTTTTAATTGTAAGAATACTGAGTAATTTTTAATTATATTAAGTAAAACAAAAATAAATTTACTATTTTTCATTGGTTTTTGTCAAAACAATTTAATTTTTTTGTCAATCTAGTTAATTGATTAATTAATTTTCTAATAAATAAATGTCAACAATAATAAAAAAGTATATAACATATCAAAATGATAAATATTTTTAAAAAAATTAACAAAGATAATAAATGATATGATTTATTAAATTAGGAAAGAAATAAATAATATAATATTATTTTATGGCTATTTTTAATTTAAATAAATTTTTAAATTTTACGTATTTCTCAACTTATTATAGAGTTTTATTCTTAACTATAATAAACACACTAAATAATAAATAAATATATTTTATTTTATAATTTTTACAAGTTATTTTAGTAATTTAGAAAAATTGAAAAATATGCAAATGAAAAATTAACATTATTATTAAATGGGATTATCTTTGATAATATATCTATTCTCAATATCATTAGAGATATTTTTCAAATATTAGGAGCATTTATGAAGAAAAAACAAACCTCAAGAGCATTCTTGATATTTTCTCTAAAAAAGCTAAGCCACTCATGCTTATTGTATAGTCTTTTACTAATGAGAATTATTCATGAAGATTTAATAAATGTTTGGTGTATTAGAACCTATTTTTGAAAATTTGAAGGCATTAATGAATAAAATGAAAACAATAAGGATATCATTGAAATTTTCTCTTTGTTGGGGAATACGAGAGAAACGGTAACATTATTAAGTGGAGTGTAGTAAGGATGACTAACGAATCAAAACTACATGTTTTTGATCAATTCAATAATATAATTAATTCAAACTAATCTAAATCTAAACCGATCGAATTTTTTTGGATCAAATAAGGTCAGATTAAAATTGAAATTTATTTATGAATTATTGTCAAATATAAAACATAACATATAGAAATTTAAATTTTAAATTGATAAAATAAGGTCCGATTAAACACAACATACACATAGCTGAATCTCATCTAATTATAAAATTTATCAATTCAATCCGATCCAAATCCGATAGATCGGATCAGATTTTTAAATTTAAGTAGATTAATTAGATTATTTGCTCACATTTAAGGTGTAGTATCTAATAAAATAGAAGTTGATGGGCTTAAAAATAGAAAGATTTTTAATTTAAAGGGAATTAAATATTAATAATAATGTTTTATATTAATTTAAGTTTAATTTATAAAAATTATGGATATCTTAATCTATTAAATTAATCTTTTGAAGTGGTATCGGATGATTCTTATAGATTTAATCATGGTATCAAAACTTAAATTGATTTCATCAAAAACTTTG
Source organism: Hippophae tibetana (assembly GCA_037013495.1). Classification (NCBI taxonomy): domain Eukaryota; kingdom Viridiplantae; phylum Streptophyta; class Magnoliopsida; order Rosales; family Elaeagnaceae; genus Hippophae; species Hippophae tibetana. The sequence continues at coordinate 77,107,276 of CM072812.1, read as the reverse complement.
GACACCTTTAGAAAAATTCAATGTAATTTACAAAAGATAAGTGATAAAAGAATATAATAAAATATGTTAAAAATATAAAGTGATGAATTTTACGAAAGATAAACGATCACAATTTAAGAAAATATTAAAGATAATATCCTATATTATTTAATATAAAATATTATAGTAAAACTTATCTACCAATTAATTAACCTTTTGAGATTGTGTAATTAAAATTACTGTAAACTTTAACATAATATTTTACTCGTAATTATTGACAATGAACATTTTGATGGATACCTAAGTCCATAATTTTAAAAATGATTTTTTTTATTTTTTTTATTTTTATAACAAATCTAATCTGAGCATTGAATTCCCATATGAATAGATATACTGTAAATTGTAAATTTTGATGCATCTATTACAGTTGGGTTGGATATAGTGTTATAAAAGTTATTTCAAATAATAATCAAGAATTTATATTAACAAACATATTAATATTAAACCAATTGAAAATTTTACAATTAAATGCTAGATAAACTATTTTATTAGCAAAATAAGTTATTATATCCAAATATGAGATAATATTAATAATATTTTTAAAGTTTTAAGTAATATCACAAATATCTTAAAGGTAACAAAAAATATCAATGATATTTTTAAATTTAAAAGAAGTTAAAACTAATAAAATGAATAGTAATTTTTTATATATAAAAATGACAAAAATAATAGAAAATAAAAAAAATGGAAAATAAACTTAGACATATAAGGATGCTTCTTGCAAGAAATAGTAATTAGCAAAACAAAATTGAAGAAACACAAAAAGAAAGATTAAATCTTAAAAAATGAGATAGATTTAAAGATTCATCATTCTCAAGAATAAAAAAAATATTTTCAAAAAAATATATAGCTTATTATAAAATAAGTAATAAATAAATAAGTATTAATATTACATAAGCAAAATAAAGGTATAACATACATTTAACTCACAAAGAAACTATTATGGATAAACAATTAAAAATCCCTAAGAATGATAAAGAAAAATATTGGATATGTCCATATAAAAAGAATCTAAATATTAATAAAAACATATTTTAGAGAATGAATTAATAAACTAATAAAATTAACATTGTTAAACAATAGAATAAAAAATAAAAAATATGTTTTATCAGAAATCATCCATTGAAACCACGAATTAGAGGTGGACATGTTTAATAAAAAAACTGGCAAACTAATTGTTTCAAACCGAACGTGATGAAAGCTTATTAAAAAAAGTTAATTTCGATTAGGTTATGGTTTGAGAAAATTATAAATCAAAATTAGTGTGTCAATTATTTTTATCATAAAAAAAATGTTTGTAATTAAACTAAATTTAATAATTATTAAATTAATATAAAATTTAAAATTAATAAAGTAAAATAAATTTTAAAAATTATTAAATTAAAATAATAACTTTTAAAATTTATTGTTGTTAATATAAAAATTTTGCCTAGGACTTAATTGTTATTTAGATATTTCAAATTTAAATAATATATATTTGAATTTAGATTGTTTGAATTTTGGTAAGTATGTATAATTTATGTTTATCTTCCCACGAGGCATAACATATGAGATATGCATAATTGAATTATGTTAAAATATTAAATTGTAATTATTGATAGTTTGATATTTATTATAAATAGGATTTGTTGTTTATTAGAGAACTTTACACAAATACATACATTCATAATATTTTTATGTAGCACTAGTAACTAGTAAGGTTTTTATTATTTTTAGGAATAAAACTCACTTCGGTTGACGATTAATTCATGTATTTTGGTTAGTTTTGGTTTAGGGTTTTAAAAATGTCAATATCGGTTTGACTTTCATTTTGTGATAAATCCTACCAAAACCGACTGCGTTCACCCATACCTAGGATACTATAATTAAAATTTATGGTGTATCCTAGGTTTTTCATAATATTAATGACAAGTACTTCAACTAATTATTAAGTTTAGTCTATAAATTTAAAAAAAGATTTAATAAAAGAAAAAAAATCATTTATTTTCAATATACTACATACCAGGATATTCACTAACAAAAAATCATAGTAGTTTAATATATAACAAAATGAATTCATAAAAATAGACAAAACTTTATAAGAAATTGGGCAATCAATAAAACTAAAAATATTAACAGATTTTAAATATATTAAAATGATGGAACTTAGATGTTAAGGAAAACTTCTGATACCAGGAAGAAAGAGTAATATATTAAAGTTTACGTTTATAGATCGTGAAGAAAAAATCTCTAACAAAAAAAGAGAGGTAACAGATCTAAAACAAGAAGTTAAAATAATAAAAGCATTAGTTCATGATGTAATACTAGAAAGAAAATGATAGCACTAATATCCTAATGATGTTCAAAAATAAACTAAAGGATATAGAATTAGATATTAATGGAAGCCTAAGCATATCAAAAAATCAAATAATAATAATAAAATATTTAATTCTTTTAGTAGAAGAAATAGATATAATACAATAATCAAACATCACATCTTTCCAATATATAAATAAAACACAAAAATAACTCCTAAAAGAAATAAGAGAATATGGTTATAATACGAAATTACAATAAAACATATATAAGGAATTTACAAAATTAAGAATGAATATAAATAACATAACTAAAAACAATGAAATTATAAGTTATAAGTTTGATCCATTTGTAAGACTAAAAGAAAAACCACATAGGAGATCAGATCTATTGATACCTAGGAATGAGAAAATAAAAAATGAGAAAATACCCAAAGATAAAAAAAAGTTATAATCCTAGTTAAATAGAATATAATTAAGAATTAGAATAATAATTTATAGATCCTAAGAATAGGGACATAAAAAATTAGTTAGTTTGTTAACCCTAATAAATGAAGAATTTGGATGATATTGTGACAATAAACTTTGTACAAATAAAGAGAAATATGATATGATAATAGTAAGTAAATTGATTTTGAACAAAAAATATGATCCTAAAAAATCATATAAAACCTATTTCATTAACAATTTCTCATCAAGAAAGAACATTTGACCCACATAGTGAAGAAAGAAATAGACAAAGATGAGAAGAACATAGTATTCCTTATAATAGAAAATAACAACCTAAAATGGAAGAAGGTTATATTAGGGAAGTAGTGGCGGAGCAGAATTCAAACTTCGTAAAAATTATAAATATGATCTTTTAGATTTAGATTATATAAGAGATATCATGAAAAAAGAATTAAATAAATGGTCCAATGGTATGAGTGTAATCATACAAACTTCTCCAACCGCACAATCAAACCCTTCAACATGTAGAGTCTTAATAACTTACAAAATGACCAAGAAATGTTAAAATTTGTTTTACAAATTTAATAGAATAATAACATTTACAAATTTAGATAATACTCTCATAGGTAGATAGTACCTAGAACATTTCTTATATATTACCTAGAACAATATATAAAACTATAACAGAATAATGGAATAAAAGAAATATGAAAACTATATCAAACACCTTAGGAGTAAGAACAAGAACTCTAAAGAATTGAATAATCTCTAAATGACAAGAAAGACATGAATATAAACAAATAAGAGAAAATGATAAAATCTATTGTGATACAAGAGATTTTAAGATGTTAAAAAAATATGAATGTAACATAAAATCTTACAAACAAAAGTATAAAAAATATAAAACATTCAAAAGATATAAATTTAAAAAATAAGACTTTTAAAAATATAAAAGGAGATATAATAAAAAATCTTATAGAAAAAATGTATAAGCCATCAAAAATTAAAAATTATTGTCCATCTCGGAAAAAGAAATGCAAATGTTGGAGTTGTAATGAGGAAGGACATTACGCTAATGAATTCCCTAACATGTTTTAATATAAAAAAGAATTTTCACAAAAAAATCTTAAAATGAAGCTTTTAAGATAAAATTAGAACCAATAGAGGAATTAGATATAGATTATACTTGTAGTATTTATCTATTAGAAAAAACTAAGAAAGAAATAACAGATTTAGAATACTCTTCATTACCTGATTAATGACTTGTATAATATTATATTACAAATAGAAATAGTACTTATATTAAGATAAGATTGAAATTTAAAGTTTACACAAGTTATCATTTACATGTATATATCGATACAAGAGCTAAAATGTGTGTAGCTAGTAAATATGTGTTCCCAAAGGAACTTTAAAAGAAAACACTAAAATATTTAATTGTGAAAATTTCTAACAATATTGCAATAAATATTAATAAAGTCTTAAAAGATATAGATATAATGACAAGAGTGATGAACAAAATTGGCATCGAATTAGCAATACCGATTATAGATACTTTGATTTTATATTTGTATAACTCTCGTAAGTGCATGAATCATTTTATAAAATATGACAAGTATACTTCTAAGATCGATCTAAGGAAGAAATATGTGTGGTTTTTAATTTATTATTTAAACTCTTAAACATGAAATTAAATCCTAAACATACTATCATGATATTTTCATTTTTTTATGTTTCCTAATCTAATAACATAAAAAAACATAGCTATGGATCCAATGAACAATTATGCAATTTTTTATCATTCATAACAGTAAAGTATTTATGGATATAATAATTAAGTTAATTATGTTTGCTCATATTATTTAGGTTATTAAAGATATAAATTGATATTTATTGATTCTCTCTTTTTACTATAAATAACACATTGATGGGTTTAGATATTAATTGTAAATTAAACAAATCAATTAAAACTTATGAGTGAGGTCGATAATTAATTTAGTTAATTAAATTAATTCTGTTTTTCTAAGAGATTGAAAATGAACCATTTAAATGCCACATTTGGTTGGGTTATACATTTTAAACTTTATTCAAGGTGTTCAAATTAAAACTAAGAATTTAATTATTTGAGTACTAACTTTCAAGTTTTAAAATTATTACTGAAAATATGTTGTCAATACATTTTCGAATAATAGTTATTATAAAACAATTTGAAATAGAGCTTCACTCAAACTACCGAGAAATTATACCAATAAATAAAAGGGCATTACTCTAAATCAGACCAAATAATTAAACTTTAAAACTAATTTTCAGATTTAAGTTTGTAATGAAAAATAATATATTTCTATCTAATATTCTTACTATAAAATCTTGAATAAAAACAAAATCAATTTTATAGAAATGTTTCACTTATTTAATATTTCGCAAGCATAACAACGTTATTATTATATCATATTTACAAACAATCAGTCATATTAAATTTAATCACAGATAAATTAAACATAACATATAAGAATAAACATAAAAAATAAATGTAAAGAATTCATTTTAAAATTATACCTCAAAAGAATCTAAATAGAACTTTGATGCTAATTTTTTTGTTGGAAAACCTTCAAACAAATTTCCATTTTCGTTTATTGAATCAAAAACTAAAAATCTATAAAAGCATAACTAGTTCTTCTCAAAAAGAGAAGAACTTTAAAACTAAAAAAATAAGAAAGCTTTCTAGAAAGAGAGAAAAGATTTAATATTTTTAGGCATGATTTTTACAATAGGGGAGAAGGTCATTTTATAAGTGAGGAAAAGACTTAAAAAGTAGGGAAAAAAGTTATTTTGGATCTATTTGGATAGGCTCGCATGCGTGTGGGAGCGTTGGAGCGCACGGGACTCAACAAATGCGCGTAGACAAGGGTGTGGATCTCGACATGACATGCGCGTGGGATAGGTTGGGCATGCAAGACATGCATTGGCGCGGGTGAGACTCAATGGATTGGGGCATTTTTGACATTTTTACCTATTTTATCCAATTTTTCCAATTTTTTTTAACTTTTTCTCATTTTGTTCTCAACATATTTGTGATAAAATAGCTTTCAGTATTTTTCTTTATGTCTTTAAATTATTTTTGGATGAAAATACCTGAAAAACAATAAAAATACTTGTGATTCTGAAAAGAAAAATTTATATAAAAATATGATAAAATCATACTAATATAAATCTATTTAATTAATTAAAATACATTAAATCATGGTAATTTTAGTGTTTTTAAGCACTTATCAAGGATGAGAAATTTTTTATACTCTTATCATATTCGAACAAGAAACATAAGTTGATTTATTATTAGAAAATAATTTTCTAAACTTATATCAACTTTTTACATAATATTTAAACAAAATAAATCTAGTAAATATTAGATGGTAAAACCATTTATGTGTCAAAAGTAAGAAAACATTTGATAGTATAAAACTCAAATTTTATGCAACAACATAAAATGTAAAAACGAAGTCAAATAGACACAAAATAGCAACAAAAACCTTATTTAGAAAAAAAAATTATTAGATATAAAAGAGAAAAAACTATTTTCTTAATGAAATTAATGAAGATAATGACTTAACATGTATAAGAAAATTATTAAAAATAGTAGGTTCAGAAAAAAATTTAGATCTAAAAAAAATAATAAAATGATTACTAACATAAAACTAAGAGACATAACAAATTTATTAGAGTAAAACCTATGTTTTATGCTCCATAAGATATGATTGAATTTTAAAAACAAATTCAAGAACTTTTGAACTAAAATTCATAATTCAAATTAATTCATCCCACTTTAGTCTATCATTCTTAGTTTAAAAAACAAAAAAAGAATGATAATAAACTTCAAAGCATTGAATAAATAAATCATTGATGATTGATATTTTATTCTAAAGAAAGAAGAAGAATTATGATTAATAAAAGAAAAGAAATATTTCTCAAGTTTTAATCGCAAAAGTAGATTTTGACAAATGAGATTGGATGAAGAACTTCAAAAACTAACAACATTTAGTTGCCCCTGAGGAAAATTCCAATGAACTATGGTACTATTTGGATTAAAACATGTTCTAGGTATTTTTCAAAGGTATATAGACAACATCTTTATGAAATTACAAAATATTTATTATATTTAAATAAATGATATTTTAATTTTTAATAATAAATTAAATATATATTATTTAGATTTTATTAATATTCTATAAGAATGCAGGATTGTAGGAAAGCAGACATTGTACTTTTTGACAAACAAACAATAATTGCTCAGTAAAACAATTAAGTATTTAGGAATAGAAATTAATGATGAAAAATATAATCTACAAACTCATATACTAAATAATATTTAAAGATTTCCTAGTGAATTAAAATACAAAAATCAATTACAAATATTCTTAAAGTGTTTAACATATGTCGAAACATCCATCAAGAAACTTGTAGAAATACAAAACCTTTACAAATACAATTAAAAAAATCATATTTGAAAATGTGTAGAAAACAATACTTTATATATGGATAAGGTAAAATCAATCGTAAAAAATTTACCAAATTTATATTATCTAAGTCTAGATAATAAAATGATAATTGAAATATATGTTTTACACGAATATTGAGAAGCAATTTTAAAAGTAAAAGTAGATAATAATGATGATTGTCTTTGTAAATATACATCATAATCTTTTCATGATCTAAAATTAAATTATTATAGTAATGAAAAAGAATACTTAGCTTCCAAAAAACCTATTAAAAATTTGCAATATATGTACTAATTTATAGATTCATTGTTAGAGCCGATAACAATAATTTTGGTTATTTTTCAAGGATTAATATTGCAAGTGATTATAAACAAGAAAGATTAATCAAATGACAACACTCATTTAACCATTCTAATTTTGATGTTGAGCATTTTCATAAAACAATAATAGTTTAGCAGATGATCTTACAAAAAAATTAACAACTTTAACTATTTTTATTTTTACAAGAATGACAAATCTTGGTATTAAGATGAAGATTAAAAAAAATAAGAATCCTTCAAGAACAACTCGAAATTTTATACATAGAGAAATGTTTTTTGGATACAAGAATTAAACAAAAAGAACTTAATGGTTCAAAAACAATATTAAAGTTTAAAAACTCTAAATAGAAATTCACCTTAGAGATTCATTCTAAGGAAGATAAAACCTCTCAAGAAAAAATTCAAAATGAAAATAAAGAATCTAACTATTCAAAAGAGAGTAACACTTTTGAAAAGAAAAAAAAGTTCATTTAGGTTGAAAAAGTAGAAAAAGAACACAAAAAAAGACAAATATGGTCTATAATGACCCAAAATTAGAAATTTACAACAACTAGCTAGAAGCAAACAAAACTATTATCAGATTTAATGGAATAACTCAATAATAGAATAGAAGCTAAAGGTAGTTATGACAACTATAGAGTACTAAAACTATTAACCTTAGAAGACATAATTAAAAGTTACTCTGCAACATTACAACAACAATCATTGCCCTAAAACAGATTTTATACCCTAAGAAAAATAGTATAACCATTTGGAGAAACGCCTCTCACAAAGACAATAAAGATAGTATGACTACCAATACTATTAAGGGAAACATCCCTAGGAATATATTGGTCATTGAAGATAAAAAAGACCAATATAAGAAATTTAAGTAAAATACAATGATTGAGTCTCTATAATTTAGCCATAAAATCTACTCAGGAATATATCGAAGATATAAATGTTACACAATGAAAAAAGAATTTCTTATATGTAGTAAATTTAATATTTTTGAAGGACTTATCTAATTTCTATTTATAAAGCTCTCCATGCATGTTTAATTGAGAATCTATATATAGGAATTGATTTAAATAAATTAAATTATTTTCTTGAAAAATTTAAGAAGACTATCAAGAACTTTGGGAAGAATATCAGAGCAAGTGACAATCTTGTCTAGCTCAAATTTTTCAAGAACGAAGAAGGTTATATTAGTCCTTACCATTTTATTAAATTACATGTTTTCAATACTAATAGAGAAGTTTCAAAACTAATGACATATTTAGAAAATGAATTCAATATAAATAAAATCTATATTTTAAGATGACAAATGCTAAGTCAAATTTACCTTGAACTCAGAAAAATTGATAATTCTTCTAATGTTAAAATAAATTACTCGACTAGTAAAGTTATAATTATTTTTCTTAATAATGTGGCCCTCATTAAAGACAATGATACAAAAATTAGTAAGTTTAAAACAAATTTTAATAGTAATAGTATGAAAAAATTTCAAGAAACAAGAAAGTGTTTTGTTTTTATGCCAAGAAAACTACTAAGGATCATAAATATATTTACTGCATTAGAGATCGAGAAGATGAAGATATGTCATCGACTACATCATCAAAAGGACTGTCAGTAAAAAATGACAAAGTGTAATAAATATGTAAAACTCGCATCTTCAGTTGGCAAATCATGCCAAGAAAATGAAAGGCTTAAATTCAAAAGCCAAAAGAAGAAAGTTAGGTAAATTATTAAAGTAGGGGTAAAATAGTGATTATAAACATAGATTTCTTATCCTATGTAAAGAATTATTATTTTCATCAATTAATCATAGCCTCAGTAATAACAAACTCTTTACTCTAAAAATTATTCATCTAGTAACTATGTATCTAAAAACTATGAGTGACTAAAAATCTCTTAAGAGTTTTGAGTTGACTTTTAGAATTGTAATAATTATTAAAATTATAAATAAAATAGAGTACAATTACTTTTTTTCGTTTCTCTAGTAAGTCCAATTTGGACACCATATTATGTATAGATGTAAGAGCTTCGCCATTACTATAAGGGTATTAATGTTAAAATAAGTTGAGACATATTAAGTGTAACAAAAGAAGATGAACAATGGAAAAGAAGATCGTAGTAGACCTATTAAATTCAAGTATGATAATTATAATTCTAAATAAATTAAAAATCTTGAATGATTAAATATTTATTTATAACATTTATAACACAACTAAATAAGAAAATGACAATAGAGAAACTAGTTCTAAATCTATTTGAAAATAAACATAAAAAAATTATAAAGTTAAAATAATGTTTTATTAAGAAATTTAAACATTTTTTTAAATAATAATATGCAGAAAGTAACAACTAACATTGTAAAACATCTAACCATAAATTAGTATAAAAAACATTGGAAAGAAAATTGCATCATTAGATAAAAAGTTAATACTATTAACCATTTTAGAACATTAATGATATTAACTATTAAAATCGAGAGTATTATAGTTTTTTTTATAAAAATCAAGGACATATACGAAGATATGCTAAATAGCAGAGACATCATGATAATTTTTCCCTATTCTAAGAAACTTAAGAATGAATAGATTAAATCAATTTAAATACTATTTCAAATATTTATCATAATAAAAATAACACTTTAATAATTTTAAATGGGTTAAATTGATTGGAGTATAACATTAAACAAGATATATTATTTTATAATTGTAAATTTTATTAGATATTACACCTATTTTTCGACAAAAATAAAGCCAAATAGGTGAATATACATCTTCCTACTTTTCTTTTTGTCTTGTTTTTTTATTATTAAGTGACATTTGATTCATAGAATAGAAAGTGAATGAGAATGAGATTGAATAGAAATGAGACAATATTACTATTATATTATTTGGACCACAAGAATCAAATAAGGAATCAATATTACTGTGTTTGGTTTACAACTAGAATGGAATGGAAAATATTGTATATTACCTTAATATTCTTATATTGTAAAATTTAAATAATATCATTTAATTGTTATTTTTTCGCCAAACAAAATACATTATTGAAATTATTATTTTTGTAAATAATTATTACTTAAAAATAAAATATATTATTAAAATTATCATTTTTCTAAATAAGATTTAGGGTTTATGGTATAAGGTAAAGGATTTAGGGTATAGAATTTAGGGTTAGGGTTTAGGGTTTAATGATTAAGGTTTAGGGTTTGGATTTTTGGTTTTGGGATTTAGAGTTTAAGGTTTAAGATTTAAGGTTAGAGTAAAATTGGAATTAAAGTTTAACATTGAGATGTAATCATGATTCTTTATCTTTTAGGAATTGATCATTGTTCTTAAGGGGATAGAATCATGATTCTTTCTTTTTTAAGAATTGATCATTATTCTTAAGGGAATAGAATCATGATTCTTTCTCTTTTAAGAATTAATTTTATTTCATTCTCAATTTATAACATAATCAAATATAAAAAAATTGTGAGAAATTAATTCTATTTTTCATTGTATTTATACCAACTAAACATGATCTTAGGAGTAATTCTATTTATAAAGAAAGAAAATAATTGAACACATACTTTAAGGTGGTGTTTGGTTCGTGGAATTGAATCGGAATCGGAATCGGAATGGAATGGAAATGAAACAATTTTGTTTGGTTTGACCACTGGAATCAAGCTCGGAATCAGGATTACAGTGTTTGGTTTGCCACTGGAATGGAATGAAAAAAGCTGTAAATGACCTTAATACCCCTACATGCTGTAAAGTTCAAATAATGTCATTTAATTATTATTTTTTCGTCAAACAAAATACATTATTGAAATCATTATTTTTCTAAATAATTATTACTTAATTAAAAAAAAAATATTATTAAAATTATTATTTTTCTAAATAGGGTTTAGGGTTTCGAGGTTTAGGATGTGAGATTTAGGGTTTAGGGATTTAGGATTTGGGGTTATATTTGTAGGTTAAGGTTTAGGGTTAAAATTATTATTTTTCTAAAAATGGTTTAGGGTTTTAGAATTTTAGATTTGGGGTTTAGGGTTTTAGGATTTGGAATTTGGGGTTTAGGGTTTTGGGATTTATGTTTTAAGGTTTAGGATTTAGGGATTTGAGGATTTGGGGTTTAGGGTTTTAGGGTTTAATTTTTAGGGTTTAGGGTTTTAGGATTTGGAATTTGGGGTTTAGGGTTTTGGGATTTATGTTTTAAGGTTTAGGGTTTAGAAATTTTGGGTTTAGGGATTTGGGGTTTAGGGTTTTAGGGTTTAAGGTTTAGGGTTTTAGGATTTGGAATATGGGTTTAGGGTTTTGGGATTTATGTTTTAAGGTTTTGGGTTTTAGAGTTTAGGGATTTAGGGTTTGGGGTTTAGGGGTTTAGGGTTTTAGGAATTAGATTTAGGGTTTAGGGTTTTAGGAATTGGATTTAGGGTTTAGGGTTTTGAAATTTTGGGTTTAGGGTTTAGGGTTTTGAAATTTTAGGTTTAGGGTTTAGGGTTTTGGAATTTTGGGTTTAAGAATTTGAGATTTGAGTTTAAGGTTATATTTTAAGTGAGGATAAAATTGGAAAAAAAAAGTTTAGATGGGAATGAGATTATGATTACCAAGGAGGGGAGAAGGAATTGTGATTCCTCTCTCTTTTAGTAATCTGATTCCATTCCGTCCAACTAAACACACAAAATAGAAGGAATCAATTCTGATTCTATTACATTCCCTCCAACCAAATATGCGGAAAGAATAATTGTCATTTTAGTTTTTATGTATATATATTTTATTTCATTGAAACGGGAAAGAATTAAAGAGTATCCCAAATTATTTTATTTTTTATTATAAAAAAAATTATTTTCTTTTTAGCAAAAGAGCGAAAAGAAGAAGAAAAAAGTAACGGCCAAAAGAAAAAGAAGAAAAAAAATAATAAATTTTGTTTTTGGAAATTTCCAACTAAGAACCGTTGCGGAGTAGTGAACAATTAAAGGGAGCACAAATTCTCTCTCTCTCTCTCGTTAAATGTCCTTGAAAATTGGAATGATAGTGAATTACTAAATTTTGGTCGCGAGAATAGGCTAGCCATTTTTCAGATTTGGCTTTTCTGAATTCCTTCCTAATGCCAATGAAACCCTCAAAAGCCTTGTTACAACAAGTGGCAAGCTGAGCAGAGCCAATGTTCAAGAATTACCGTTCTCAGTTACCAAATCGAACCCTGAAATGCTGAAGCTCTTGGACTTGTTATTGAGCCCTAGCAGAAGAAGATATGGCAAAGCACTCTGTTGGGTGGGTCGCTTCGCAGAAAAGATGGCTCATGGCTTTCCTGGTTATGATATCTGTCTCTACCTTGATCGCTTTCTTCATCAGAGCTGCCTTCGATTCATGTGATCGCCCTCTCGACATTGTGGAGAAGACGCCTAGAATCCCTTCTGGTTCCCTGATTTATTCTTCTAACTCGCTCATCTTCATGAAATCAAAGCTCGTTCTTCTAGTTTCGCATGAGCTCTCTCTTAGTGGTAATGCTAATTGAAATGGTTATTTATTTATTACAACATCGTGAAAATATATTTCTCTGTATTGGATTAGAAACTTTTTATGATTAACTTTACGTTTATGTTTTCAATATTAGATAAGTGTAAGAAATTTCTGTTAGAGACATAATTGTTACACTTAAATGAACTTTAGGAACAAAAATGTTACACTAAACCAAACGCTAGGGACGAAAAGTTTTATACTTCTGTTATCTAAGATAATTAAAATCACTAAATATTCTACTTTGTTAGTGTAGAATTTATTACGAGAGATACGATGAGATAATCTGGAGTAAGTATTTTTTACTTCATTCTCTGATTTTCTTTAATGTATATACAACACTATAAATAGGAATGAAAAATAGCAGATTAATGGCCACTAATCTAGGAATATAACAGTTGATATCAACAATAATTACAGCTTGTTTTACACTGAATAATACAGCATGTTCATCACTGATAAAGCAGATTCTCAGAAAAGTCTACACTCTCCCTCAAGTTGGGTAATAGATATTAATCATTCCTAACTTGCAACTCAATTCTTCGAAGATTGTTCGAGATAATGTTTTGGTAAGGATATATACAATTTGATGATGTGTAGATGTATATAGTAGGTCCACGATTTTTACATCTAACTTTTCTTTAATGAAATGACGATCTATCTCTACATGTTTGGTTCGGTCATGATGAACTGTATTTTTCGCAATTCTTATTGCAGCGTGATTGTCACAATGCATGTTGATTGGTTCAGGAGTTGTGAAGTTCAGTTCATTGAGTAGTCTTTTTAACCACATTCCTTCGCAAATCCTATGAGCCATAGCTCTAAATTCAGCTTTTGCACTACTTTGAGCGACTACTGACTGTTTCTTACTTCGCCAAGTTACAAGATTTCCCCATACGAATGTACAATACCTAATGGTAGATCTGCGATCCACTATAGAACCTGCCCAGTTAGCATTTGCAAAGATTTCAATTTTTCTTGTGGGATTCTTATTGAAGTAATGTTTTTCCTGGTGTTATCTTGAGATACCTGAGTATACGATAGACTGCTTCTATGTGTTCTTCAGTGGGACTATTCATAAATTGACTTACAACACTTACTGAAAAACCAATATCTAGTCTAGTGTGTGATAGGTAAATAAGTTTTCCCATTAATCTTTGGTAACGGCTTTTGTCCACAGGTGTACTATTTTCTTTGATCCTGAGCTTTACTGTAGAGTTCATCGGAGTTTCTATCGGTTTACACCCGATCATTTCAGTTTCTTTGAGAAGATCAAGTACATATTTTCTTTGAGATATAGATATGCCTTTTTTTGTTCGTGCTACTTCCATTCCTAGGAAGTATTTGAGATTGCTCAGACCTTTGATCTTAAATTCCTTGGCAAGGTATTCCTTGAGTTTATTCATCTCAATTGTAGAATTACCTGTTAAAACAATATCATCTACGTACACAATTAGGATAACTATTCTATCATTAGAGAAGTGGTGACGAATAGTATATGATCTGATTGACATTGAGTGTACCCATATCTCTTCAAAACTTTGGAGAACCTATCAAACCAGGCACATGGAAACTGTTTCAATCCATACAAGGATTTTTTAAGTTTGTAGACTCTATTGGTTAGAACAGAAGATTCAATTCCAGTAGGGATGTCTATGTAGACTTCTTTTTCGAGATCACCATTAAGGAATGCATTCTTGACATCTAATTGGTAAATAGGCCAATTCAAGTTAGATGCTAAGGAGAGAAGAACACGAATAGTGTTAAGTTTTGCTATAGATACAAAAGTCTCCTGATAATCAAGCCCATATGTCCGAGTGAATCCCTTAGCTACAAGACGAGCTTTGAGTCTTTCTACACTGCCGTCTGCTTTGTGTTTGATTGTAAAGATCCATTTACACCCAACAGTTTATTTTCCCGATGGTAGTTCTGTGATCTCCCAAGTCTTGTTTTTCTATTGAGTTCTTCACGAATAACTGTCTTCCATTCAAGTATCTGAAATGCTTCATGAACAGAATTTGGAATCTCTATCTGATCAAGGTTGCTGATAAATGCCTTATACCCTGGTGAGAGATTTTTATAGGAAACAAAGTTGTAGATGGGGTGGTTTGTGCATGATCTTACACCTTTCCTTATAGCAATTGGCAAATTCAAATCATTAGGAGGTAATTCAATAATATGAGGTTCAGTGGTGTTACCTTGTGAATTGTCGAAGTGGCCTGTATTCGGGTTGGATTCCTGGATTGGCTCAAGATATGCTCGGTTCTCTGCTCTTTCTTGAGTTGTTTTCTTTCTAGAGTGGACAAAAAGATCATTGTTCGGGACAAAGAAGCTTGGATCTGTTGGTAGAGAAGTTGAGGGTTCATTGGGATTAGTAAGAGTATTTATTTGAGATATTGATTCACTCTCTGGAAGTTGCGGGATAGGATTTGTGGGAGACTGAGTGCTTATGATATTCGAAAGCTGGTATTCATTGCCTATGTTCTCCCCTTGAATGACAGGTTTGGAATAGTATGGATATTGTTCAAAGAATGTAACATCCATTGTATTATAGAATCGTTTTGTGATAGGAGAAAAACATTTGTATCCTTTCTGGTATGATGAATACCCTAGGAATATGCATTTGATGGCTCGAGGATCAAGTTTTCCACTATGATGTACATGGACATAAGCAGAACATCCAAAAAATTTAAAGGGAATGTGGGACACGGTTTTGGTGTGTGGGTATGACTCAAGTAGAGTATTAATAGGTGTTTTAAACAAGAGGACACGAGATGGCATCCTATTGATAAGATAGGTAGTTGTAAGAACATCATCCCCCCAGAAATGTTGAGGGATATAAGTTGTGAACATGAGGGATCTAGCTACCTCGAGAAGATGTCTATTCTTTCTTTCAGCCACCCCATTTTGTTGAGGTGTGTCAACACATGAACTTTGATGGAAAATCCTTTGATTTAACAGATAATCAGTAAGGGTGGAAGTGAAGTATTCTTTAGCATTGTCAGATTTCAATACTTGGATTTTTGTTTGAAATTGGGTTTGAATCATGGTATTGAAATTTTTAAAAATTTGACATGCTTCAGATTTTTCTTTCATTAGGAATAATCAAGTGATTCGAGTACGATCATCCACAAATGAAATGAACCAACGTGTCCCTGTGATGTTTTTGATTCGAGAAGGTCCCATATATCAGTGTGAATTAATGAGAAAAGATGTGATCTTTTATGTGGAAGATGGGGATATGAAGTTCTAACATGTTTTGAAAATTGACATACTTCACACTGAAAATCTTTTGAATTTTTATTTCTAAAGGATGAAGGAAAAAGTTTATGTAAATACTTGAAATTAGGATGACCTAATCGATAGTGATTCAACATGATTTCACCATCTTTATTGGACTTAAGATTTAACAAAGCTTTATTCTGATAAGAAACTTCGGATACAACTTGGTGGTGTCTTGCTGAAGGTTCTTCACTGCTGAGGAGATAGAGTCTCGAGCATTCTTTAGCACTGCCAATCATCTTCCCCGAATCCAAGTCCTGAAATTCACATAGGTTATGAACAAATTTAGTCATACAATTTTTATCACGGGTGAGTTTAGTAATTGATACGAGATTACGATCAAGTGTAGGAACAAGAAGGACAGAATCTAGAATAAAGAAGTTTGAAATTTTGGCTGAACCAATTCCTGTTACTTTGGATACTGAACCGTCGGCAATTCGGACCGTGTGTCCATTCTGATAGATTTTAAGATTCATGAGAAGAGAAGCATCATCCGTCATGTGGTCTGAAGCACCTGAATCAACAATCCATGATCTCATAACCTGTTTCACACTAAGAGCATTGAGGGTGTTACCTGATTGAGTTATAGTGGCAGATGATGTGGTCAAGGATTGTCCAAATAATTTCTGGAGGAGATCAATCTGTTCCTTGCTAAACAAAGCAGATTCAGGTGACTCCGTGTCTTGAGATTTGGAGGCAATTTTTCCATAACTTTCTTTGTTGATGTGCTGTGCGAATGGTGGTTTCCAATCAGTGGGCTTGTCATGAATTTTCCAGCAGGTTTCCTTAGTATGACCAGGTTTACGACAATGATCACACCAAGGTCTTCAACGACGAGGACGATTGTCTGTATTATGAGAGTGCTGGTGGCCTCGAATGTCAAGTGCAGATCCTTCTCCAGTCACAGAAATGGTAGATTGAGGACCCATCATTACTTTCTTTCGACTCTCCTCTTGACAGACTTCAGAGAAGGCTTTACGAATGTTGGGCAAGTGTTTTGTTCCGAGAATTCTGCCGCGCACATTATCAAGATCTTTATGGAGCCCCAGTAAAAATTTGAAAACCCGTTTCCTATCAATAATCTGTTTGTACAAGATGTTGTCTGCTGGACAGGTCCATTCCTGAACCTCAAAGAGATCTAATTGCTGCCAATATCGAGTGAGAGAGTTAAAGTATTGTGTAACTGACAACTCTCCTTGACGAAGATCACGGAGGATGCTTTCGATCTCAAATAGTTCGAACATATTATTAGAACTGGAATAAGTGTCTTTGGTTGCATCCCATATTCCTTTGACAGTTTTGTAGAGAAGAAAATTCTCTCCAATTTCGTTTATCATGGAATTGATCAACCAAGACATCACCATATTGTTTTCAGATTTTCATGTTCTGTATTGTAAATCGTCCTTGTTCGGAGCTGCTGCATCGCTAGTAAGATAATCATCTTTCATCTTGTCGCATATAAACATCATGACGGATTGGGACCACTGAAGGTAATTATGCCCATTTAATTTGTGACTGGTGATGGGCATAAGACTGTTTTCCGTGGAACCATTAATTATAGGTTTTCTCGTGGCCATTTATTTCAATTGTAGATTCGTGGACTGAAATTTGTGGGCTGTTTTTTTGTTGAGATAATCTGTTGGGCCGGGTCGGGTATGTTGGGTCGGGTCGAGATATATTACAAAAAACAGCTTATGGGTATTGGAAAAAAAACAGAATGCAACTGTGGGACTTATTGACTTGCGGGACTGAAGCAGACAACGATGATGATCAGCGACAACGATGATGATCAGCGACAACGATGATGATCGGCGACGACGATGAGGAGATGATCGGCGACGATGATGCCTGGTTTGAGATAAAGACTGGTTTGAGATGGCTGATGGTGGTTGGTGGTGGCTGATGGTGGCGATGATGATAGAAATCAGACGTAAAAAAAATCTCACTGTCTTCTGAGAACTATTTATTTCGGGAAAAAAAAAATTTCTTCCTCGAACAGAATTGGTAGAACACAAAATTGGATTTCAAAAATACTTTGTTACCATGTAGAATTTATTACGAGAGATATAATGGAGATAATCTGGAGTATGTATTTTTCACTTCATTCTTTGATTTTCTTTAATGTATATACAACACTATAAATAGGAATGAAAAATAACAGATTAGTAACCACTAAGCTAGGAATATAACAGTTGGTATCAACAATAATTACAGCTTGTTTTACACTGAATAATACAGCATGTTCATCACTGATAAAACAGATTCTCAAAAAAGTCTACAGTTACACTTTCGTATCATTGATACACGATATCAGCTTTTGAAACGTTGTGGAAAAAAAAAGTTACACAAGCTAAATGTTAGAGACAACAAACATAGTTAACCCATAAGTGGCATGTAAAATATTAATAATAGGCAAAAGCCTTCAAGTTGAAATTTTTGAATGACACCTGGAACTAGTAATTATGATCTGTTATATATTTGCTAGATTCAATATGAATCGGTGTTGTATTAGTTCAGAAACGTATTCTGTATGAAGATTTCATATACGGTTGCTTGCTTTCTTGTGACGTATTAGTGTAAGAGGCATCAAGTCCCTCTTTATCACCCTCTGAATGATGATTTAGCTTAGGCCATGTAATTTTTCTATTTGTTAGATTGTTAAATCATTTGAATTCAAAGCATCCCATGCATGGCACCGTAAAGTATATCCAACTGTTTGAGATCTAAACATAACACCAAAATATTATCAAACATTTAATTGTCTTTATATTCCTTGCCGATGATTATTGAGCTTCTAAGATAACTATCTCCCAAAATGTTATTTTTAATGTCACATGTCAATAAAAGAGTGGTTTGACAATGGATGTCATGGTCTCTCTCCTTGTATGAGAGAATATTTCACTGAATGTACATGTACCAACCAACAAGAGTATAACGCTTGTTACCTTGTGTTTGTTCGTAGTCAAAGCAATTAACTACTGGAACATCCAAACATGGAAATAGTATTAAATAAGTTTTCTGTACAAAGTATTTCTATACTACTCTTGCAATGATTGTTTATATGATTGAACTTAAAATATCATCCATTATAAGTTTTAGATAAAAATCATAAAATCAATTTCCGCTCTCTTTTACAAAATTTAAGCAATCATTCCACTACTCTTTTGGCCAACTCTCTTTTATTGAAAGTGCTGCATGCATTTTTATGTACGTTATATATTTGAATCAATCACTTGCTATTTCGTGTTCAATTTTCTTCTAGGTGGACCATTATTGCTGATGGAGCTGGCATTTCTATTAAGAATTGTTGGTGCACAAGTTGTTTGGATTACAATTCATAGGCCATTACATACAAATGAAGTGATATACAGTTTGGAGCATAAGATGAGAGCCCAAGGAGTGCAGGTTAGATGCTTTGATGCTCATTGATTTTGCCTTAGTCTAATATTCTTTCAAGCATCATTATGTTGCGTTTTAGTTGCCTTCATGATCTCTGAGCTTTCCCACCTTTGATATTCTGGTTTTTTCTTCCCAGATCTCTCTCTTTTTTCAGTTTTCTTTGCCTTGTTCCTTGAAGATTCCCATACGCATGAAAAATTACACGAAAATCAATTGTTTTTCCAACTTAAATAGGTAACAAGGACTTATGAGAGGTAGAAACGTCAATCCATGAAATTTTTTCGCGAACTCTATATCAATTTGGTCAAGCAGACCTCACAACGTGAATTGAGCAATTAACATAACGGAAGTTCAAAACAACATTCTCAATTCAACACAACAAAAACTACCTACAATAAGGGAAAAAAATTGCAGTAAACACATTAGTGATATTGTGTCTCATAAGCTCCTGTTCAGGCTAGCAGTATGCATAAACATAGCATGCGAAACAGTCATACATACTAAAAAGCTAAAAGGGATTTCTAATATTTTTAAGACCTCATATGTGGGAACACATTCGATAAATGATAATTGTATTTTCACAACATGCAATCATATATTACATAACAAACCATAATAAAGAGTCCAATATTTGGTACATTATCAAGGTAAAGAGATACATATTCTTTAAAAATTCACACCAAAGATGCATGATCATAAAGTAAAAGTAATAATTAAAAAGCCATAAAAAAAGAAAGGAAAAAAAACATGTAGTTACACAAAACAAATAAGCTTTCTTATCAGTCTAAATTTAATATGTTGGTACATACACGATAGAAACTCATATTATACTAACACAATAACAGATTATGTATAACAACATATATAACGAGGTAAACTTATATAGAAACCTAGGGTTGCTTAAAGCAACCATTTAGTAGCAAACAATCCACTAAAAAACAATAAACAGATACAACTCGATAGAAAAGTATAAACCTAAATACTTCTATCAATCGGGACATCTTCTCTAACTGCCTATTGCTGTTCTCGCTTGCTGCCTTCGCAACAAATTGGTTCAACACATGAACTCGGCTCTCTTCCAAAGCCCACACAACCCAAAGTGGTGTGATCAATAACATAGATCAATAATGTGTAAAGTGAATAAGAAAAACCTATTCTCTAACTCTGTCTTGAGTACTCACGGTTTAGTTCACACAATCACGAATCATTAATATCGAATAACACTCGAGGTATTATGATCTGGAAATAGAAAAATGAGATCTCAATTTGATATAGCTTTGCTACATTTTTTTTTGAATAATGAAACAAGAGAAAGATGGGGTATTTATAAAAATTTCCCAACATTTGGCCACCTTGCCAAGGGTGGTGGCGAGGTGTTAAAAAGTCTCATTTTTTCGTTACAAAACTGTCGAGTAATTTCCGCAAAATACCCCAATCAAAACGAACCAAAAAGCTTGAGCTACAACGCACTCACTCGTCGAAAACTCCACCTAGTATGCACTCTACCAAAACCAACTCCGTGGTGTGTGTAAACATATTCACATACAAAATATTTCTAATTATGTGCGTGTGTACATTACTGATCTGCAGTAATCAACGTTATATAGTGGATGACAAAATACTGAGTAAAATAAAACATACACCGTGTTTTGCACATGAGAAGCCAACATATAGACATGAGTACAATAGGACTTACATTCCTGAAAACTTTCTAGTTAAATATGGAGTGTTGAGAAAACTATTGAGTCAACTATTTTAAGTAATTTTGTCTTATTGCATCATATGACCTGGGTTTGCTACTTTATTTTAAATCCGCATGCTATCAGCTTTTATTTTTCTCTGAACATGTTTCATACACAATTATAGATACTCTTGGCGGAGGGCCAAGAAGATGTAAATACAGCTTTAAAAGCCGACTTGGTTGTTTTGAACACGGCTGTTTCTGGTAAATGGCTGGATGTAGTTCTCAAGGATCGTGTTCCCCGTGTGCTTCCTAAAGTTTTATGGTGGATCCATGAAATGCGAGGACATTACTTTAAATTGGACTATGTTAAGCACATGCCTTTTGTTGCTGGTGCTATGATTGATTCACATGCTACTGCAGAATATTGGGAGAATAGAACAAGAGAACGATTAAGGTAAGCTTCAAATATTGTTTGTGTAATATTTAATGAAAAAGCTCCTCCTTTTCATGAAAGTTGTTTGTCTGTGGATTGAACATGGAACAGAAGAATCTTTCCCAAGAAATTTTTTGTTGCTTCTTCTCCCTTCCCCAGCTTTTCTTGTCTAGATTTTAAGAACTGTTCCAGTCATTTTCCCATGCAGGATCAAAATGCCTACAACCTATGTTGTCCATCTTGGAAACAGCAAGGAGCTGATGGAAGTGGCTGAAAATAGCATTGCAAAAAGGGTTTTACGTGAGCATGTTAGGGAGTCTCTTGGGGTGCGTAATGAAGATTTGGTCTTTGCCATCATAAACAGTATGTAATTCCAACGTGACCTTTTACTTTTTTTCTGCCATTGCTTTTGCTTCTAGTACGTCAACTAGGGCACTTGCTTGGTTGTCATTCTTTAAATCATTGAAATGCTGTGCAAAGTTAGTGTGCTGGATTTTGCTAATGCACTGTGAAGCATATATAGTTAGAATCCTTTTCCATGCATTCTGGAGTTTTGATTTTTTTAATTCTTTTACTTGTTTGATCTTCTAATGTTGATGTGAAATTTAGGTGAGTGCCATTAAAACTACTTCCCTTGTTTCCTCCCACTGAACTAGGAAAATGAAATTTTAATAGTCTGGTTAGCATGTATGAATGTTATGAGCACCAAAGAGCTCTCTGACTGCAGGTGTTTCACGTGGCAAGGGCCAGGATCTATTCTTACGGTCCTTCCATGAAAGCTTGCAATTGATCAAAGATAAGAAGCTACAGCTGCCATCGTTGCATGCCATGATTGTTGGAAGTGACATGACTGCTCATACTAAGTTTGAATTAGAATTACGCAACTTTGTGAAGCAGAAGAAAATTCAAGATCATGTTCATTTTGTGAACAAAACTCTTGCAGTTGCTCCTTATTTAGCTGCAATAGATGTGCTTGTTCAGAACTCCCAGGTACTTACTATATTTGTTTGTAGGTGTATTTTATTATTTCATACTAAATTATGTCTTCTTGCTGCGGATAATTTTAACATTGAACGTGTATGCAGTTTGTTGCAGGTTTTTGGAAGTTGTACCCAAAATGTCCCAAAATCTCATTTACAGTCTAATTATGTACATCTCGTACACAGCTCATGTACAACTTGTACATAGTGAAAGCACAGGGTTTTGGGACATTTTACGCTCAAACTAAAAAATCTGCAATTTTGGGGACCTCAGTACTCATTTTTGAGCATGGAACCAGTGAACTGGTTTTTTTTGGACCTAATATTTAATTTTCTAGCTCGGGCAAGTCTTACACGAATATATGTCATTTCATATTAAGCAAATATGTGATAATTTTTAAAAATTGATTTGTTTCTTCCTTTTAAAGTTCTTTTTTCAATATTTTCAAATAACTCAATTCATTTTAAATTTTATATGAGTAAAGCTCAGTTCAACTTACTTTTAAATGAGTTGGCTCATTTATCCTTCTAAAAAATAAATTAAAAATTATAATTTTATTTGAAAACAAAAATGTTAGTATAAATATCACATTTTGATTATATTTTTCTAAAAAAAAAGAAATAAAAAATGAAAGTATTTTTTAATTACGATTTTTCATAATAGCATTATTGTACTTATGAAAATGTTATTATTAACTAGATATGTCAAATGAGTTGTTTAGTCCAACTCATTTAAAGTTGCTCATTGAGCTTATGAATTAAAAAAGTCTAACTCACTTAGCTAATAAACTTAAATAAGTAATTCATTTGATAAAGACTTGTTAAATTAAAAAGTTAATAAATAACATAAAAAAATGAGTAAGTTATCAAAATATAATTGTTAATTATTACTACAAAGTTGACAAAAATTCTAATATTAATCAAATTAATAAATATAAAAAGCAACTACTAATTGTTTTAAAATTAAATTTATATTAGAGTATTTTGATAAGTATAGAATTCTAAGATAAATAGTAACTTAAAAAATTTACACAATATAATTGAGACTAAAGAGATGATTATTGACTCAGATTTACAATTTAAATTGTATTAATTTACAATAATTTATAATTAAATCTATACATAATTGAAAAAAAAACAAATAGTTTATTTTATAATCAATGTTATATTTTAAAATTTTGAGTTTTTTAAATAAATTATGCTCATTTTATAGAATATTGCTCATATTCTATTAAACATTTTTAAAATATAAATTATATTAATTCACAAAAAATCATGATTTATTTCATATATAATTAGAAATTACTAAAAGTCTAGTTTTTAATAAATTTTACAGTTTGTGATTTCGAGTTTTGTATAAAAAGCTATGCATATTTTGCTAATGATTGTTCAGATTTAAAAGAAATGTTTTTACTCATTTTTAAAATATGAATTGTATTAATACACAAAATTTTATAAATTATTTCATATACCATTAGAAAGTTTTAAAAGTCTAGTTTCTAATATATTTTATTGCTTGTAATTTCAAGTTTTCTATAGAGACTTGTGCATATTCTAGTAATAATTGTTCAAATTTAGAATGACTAGTTTTACTCATTTTTAAAAATAAATTGTACTAATTCACAATAATTTCACGTACCATTAGAAAGTTTTAGAAATCTAGTTTCTAGTAAATTTTACGATTTGTGATTCCGGGTTTTCTACATAAAGTTATGTTTATTTTACTAATGATTGTTCAGATTAGGTAGAACGTTTTTGACTCATTTTTGAAATATAAACGGTATTACCTTATAAAATATTATGAATCATTTCATATATCATTAGAAAGTTCTATAAGTCTTGTTTGTTAAAATAAGAATTATGACTTCGAGTTTTTTTATAGAAAGTTATTCTTAGTCCAACAAAGCTCAGCTTAAAAGATTAAAAATTAAAAATTAGATATTGGTTATCAAACAAGTAATATCTAATTTTTAATTTTTATTTTTAAAAATTGAAACGAGAAATTGGTTATGAAATTACTTTTTTTTCCCCAAAATATTTTAAAATTGAAAATTTAATACTAAAACTCAAAAATTATATATTAAAAATTGAAATAGTTATCAAATATGACCTTAAATGTTTAAATCAATTTAACTCATATATAAAAATTAGATAAATTGAGTAGAGCTAACCTAAATGTTTAAATCAACTTAATTCATATATAAATCAGCTCAGTTCATTTAAAAATTAGATAAATTGAGTAAAGTTACAACTTATTTAAGATGAGTTGAACTTGGCAAACTGAGTCAACCCAACT
Organism: Hippophae tibetana; assembly: GCA_037013495.1. Taxonomy (NCBI): domain Eukaryota; kingdom Viridiplantae; phylum Streptophyta; class Magnoliopsida; order Rosales; family Elaeagnaceae; genus Hippophae; species Hippophae tibetana. The sequence continues at coordinate 77,082,108 of CM072812.1, read as the reverse complement.
CATTTGACACTTCTATTATTGACAAAGATATTTTGTTAAATGAGTTCCCGAGTTAAGTGAGCTAGTCCATTTAAGCTTAAGAGTTAGGTGAGCTGAGTTTTTTAACTCATCAATTGATCAACCTTAAATGGATTGAAGTTTAACACCATTAGTTTCAAACCTCATTATATTTCTATAATTTGGATAGAATTGCATATGTTATAATGCTTACCTTTCCTCTCTCTAAGAATTTTTAATATTTATTCTATCCAGGCTCGGGGCGAGTGCTTTGGTAGAATAACAATTGAAGCAATGGCATTTCAGCTACCTGTATTGGTAATGAACTTCCTCCTCTAAAATTTGCGGGTGGGAGGGGAAATCTCTAAAATGGTGCTAGTCTATCATTACTATGTTTTATTTTTTTTATTTTTTTAGGCCAAATAATATTGTTGAAGAGTGTGGGAGGATGGTGGGATTTGATCTGCTCCCACTCCCGCCCCCGCTTCAAGTATACTCAGTCAATAGAGCTACCAGATATCTGCCTGCCATGTCTGTTTTCCTTGCACTGTTTTGTTTATATTTTTTTTTCTTTAAATGAAAAATGGCAGGGAACTGCAGCAGGGGGCACCACAGAGATTGTGGTAAATGGAACAACTGGCTTATTGCATCCGGTCGGGAAATCAGGGATAACCCCTCTTGCTATAAATATTTTCGAACTTGCCACTCATGTTAAGAGGAGACTTACAATGGGGAAGAGAGGGTATGAAAGGGTTAAACAAAGGTTTTTAGAACACCACATGGCGGAGAGAATTTCTGTTGTTCTGGATAAAGTGTTGCAGAGGTCAAAGAGTCACTCAGATGCCTAAGCACTTACTATTGTTCGGTGTCTATTTTTTCCCGAAGAAATTCAAGTATGGCTTGATAGAGAATATACTGTTTCCAATTTGTTATGAATTTTGCTTTCCTATGTGCTTTTATTAAAGAGGTGGACATCATGCACATATAAAGTCATAAATTAGTAGACTCCTTGAGATTACTCTTATTCCTATTTCTTTCTCTTATTTTCAACTTAAACGGAAAGAAAATTAGGAGGGTGACCGTCTCATACGTGAGAGAAAATTATATTAGTCAAATTAAAAGTAAGGAAAATTATGGAAAATAGTAAGATTATTGTAGCATTATTTTAATTTAGGTAATTAGTTCAACTTGAATAAATCTAAATTTATTTACGTTCAACATAAAATGGTGAATTATATTTTTGTAATAATAAAAATATATGCGGCTTTAGCTTCTAACAACTCAAATTTTTGATATATATTTTTATTTTTCATCGAATGAATGACATCTTCTTCTAGAAATTTTAGTTATTCTTAGTATGATATTGGGAAATCTTATTACTATTACTCAAATAAGTATTAAACATATGCTTGAATATCTGTCCATAAGTCAAATTAGATATGTAATTTTTTTGAAAAGAGATGAGAAACATGTTCAATTTCATTTGATTGAATAGTTGGGTTAACCTAACCCTTATTGTTTGAAGAAAACTTATACTTTAATTGATATTTTTTTTCAAATAGCAAACATGAGACAACAAATTAAGTCTTTCACTAAGATTTCGAATAGCTGTCTCGAATTCTAGTTGATTATGTTTTGTCTTTTTCAGAGAAAGACGATCAAATAATTCCTAATAGGAAATTCTTGTAACTCAAATCGTTATAATATACAGGAAGAAACTCCAAATATTTGATATATTTTTAACAAAATCTCTTTAAAAAACAATTTTCTTTATGAAGTACATAAATAGTAAATTAATGAAATGCTTATTGAAATGATTCACTTTATTCACTTAAATTTTATCTAGATCAAGTGTTTTTATTCAAATGAATGTCACTTTATCTAGCTTTATGAAGATGAAGACTCATTATAACTATCAAATGAACGGTAAAGAACAATAATGAATAGTCAATAGTTAATCCTTGTGAACTTCGATTCAACGACCATTTTTGTGTGATTGTTACAAACATGTGAGATTGAAAGAATAAACAACATATGATCAAAAAGGTGATGTAGAGATGGTAATTTGACTCGTATGGCCTTGATCCGTTTGAGTTAGATTGTGGTAAGATACATAGGAACAAAAATAGGACAAAACAAAAATGGATTATGACATTATCCATTTTATTATAAATTATTAGAGTCAAAATGGGTCGATTTAGGAAATAATTTGGATACCTACTTTTTTTTAATTATATAAAAAATTATTGTTTCATGAAAGTGTCCTTTCCTTAGGACAGTCCGAGCTCAATGACAGCCCGAACGTAGCTCGAACTCGACCCCTTACATGTTGTACTTTAGGTCAATTATACCCTTTTGACATGTAAATACGTGAACACATTATGCAACTAACACATGTATCTATAATGTTCTATAAATAGATAGATTTCCTCATGAAGATCCACACATTCAACAAATTGTTTTGACTTCTCTATAATCTCTTTCTAGAAACACATTGAATCTCAACATTTTTACTAGTCCAGATGGTACCAACTTCTAAGAATCTATAGCCAAAATGGTCTAGGTCACAAGTTCGAGGTTAGGAAAGGCGAAAAAAACCTAACAAACTGGCCAATGTGAATTTCAACCAGAGGCTAGGGTATCCTCGAGGATATTATCTAAATCCAGTACAAGATACTAGTAAAAAGTGTCTTTTGATGTTTGAACCTAGGTTCACACATTTTAAGGATATCTACATAGGTTCCCGTCTAATGTATTATGGTTCTATCTGATTGATATACATAGACGATCAACCTTAAGAAAGGTAACACATTTTTTTCCCTATCCCTAACTCTTGAATCCAATCTTGATCACTTAAGATTTTAATAAGAAGCGAGTTAGTATTAAGAAGGTACCAACTCACATGTTCAAATAAGAAATAATATTAAATAAGATTTAATTATATATAATTTAATATTAAATAAATTTAAATAAATAAATTTAAATTTAAACAACATTCAATTAAATAAAATTAAATATAAAATAATAAATTATATTTTTTCAATAATAAAAATATATTAATTAAATATATATTATTTTTATAATTATAAATTTTAAGGACTATTAATTAAAAATTATTTTTTATATTTAAAGAAAATTATTTTTATAAATAAATTAATGTTTTGTTATTATTTTTTAAAATAATATGTTTTAAAAACATAAAAAAACAGTGAATAGCTAAACATGTTCTCATTGCTTTTGAAATAATGAAAAACATGGAAAATTGATCCGATATTTTTATAATTTAAATTTTTATTATTATAATTATAAAATTTAATAAAACAATTAATGTAATAAAATAAATCTAATGGAAATGATAAGATAAAAAATTTATATATTTTGTTGTGATTATAATAAAAATAATTGTGATATATTATTATTCATTTCGATCAGTTTAATTTTAAATAAATTAATATTTTTAATAAAGATGATGGATTAATAATATACAATGTATTATTCTTATTTTATTTAATTTTATCTTTAATTATAATAAAGTAATTTTTTTTAATTTTTTAATGTATTTTCAATTTATCCTATTAAAATTTGAAAGTTTTAAATATAAATTTTATTTTAAATTATATTAGAAGATTAATTTTAAAATTAAAAAAATATTTTATAAAACTATCAAAAAGAATGACAAATATATTTTTAATTTTTTAATTTTTGAAAATAATTATTACAAACATATTTTTTGAAAATAATTTTTAAAAATAATGAATAAATAATTTATTATTTTTTAAAATTATTAAAAATAATTTTTAATTATAATTTAAATATAATCTTTGAGAATTTCTTGTTTTCTCATGATTTTTTTTAAATTTATAATATTTTAAATCTATGTTAATTTAAATAAAATAAAAAATAAATTAATATATATATATAAATTTAAGTTAATTTAGATTAGTTTGAATGATTTAATTTTTTTTAATTTAAGTTAAAATTGATAATTTATAATACGAATTACTTTAAATTACAAACGTCTGGTTACAAAAATGTTTTCCAATTTGAAATTTCTTACGCAACATTCCGATAAACCCTAATGATGAAAGACAAAAACGTAGAAATCAAAGGAGAGACTCGGATGGCATGCTTGTGTTGTGCCTTCCAATTTCCGAGCGACTAGGAAGCTCTAATGCCTACTTTCACACGCAAATTCCCCACGGCTGGGTCCACAATCTCTAATATCAGTCTATTCCCTCAACACCAACCACGAGCATCTCAGATTTTGTTTCCTTTATCCGATCAGGTCCAACAAGAACGAAAGCTTTTACAGCACAAAGTCATATCTATTTTAGATGGTTGTAATAACGTTAATCAATTCAAAGAAGTTCATGGTCAAATACTCCTCAAGGGTCTTGACCAATGCTCCTTCGTTATTACCAAGCTTATCCGGATGCTTAATAAACTGGATATTCCAATGGACAATTACCCTCGTCTCATCTTTGAACAGGTTAGATACCCCAACCCATTTCTCTGGAATGCCATGATTCGTGGTTACTCTCTTCAAGGATCTCTAAATCAGTCAATTGATCTGTATAATTGTATGAGAAGAGCCGGTATTGGGCCTGTATCTTTTACGTTCTCGGCTCTTTTCAAAGCTTGTGGTGCTGTTCTTGATGTGAATTTGGGTAGGGAGATACATGCACAGACGATTTTTATCGGTGGGTTTGTATCTGACTTATACGTCGGCAACACCATGATTGATATGTATGTCAAATGTGGGTCTTTGGAATGTGGACGCAAGGTGTTTGATGAAATGGCTACTAGAGATGTGATTACATGGACGGAGTTGATTGTTGCATATGCTAAGAGTGGGGATATGACATCTGCAAGAAACCTGTTTGATGGTTTTCCCCAGAAGGATATAGTATCTTGGACGGCTATGATCACTGGTTATGCCCAGAATGCTCAGCCAAGGGAAGCATTGTATTTTTTCGAGCATATGCAAAATGAAAATGTAGGGATTGATGAAGTCACACTGGTAGGCGTCATTTCAGCATGTGCACAATTGGGTGTGTCCAAGTATGCTGAGTGGATTCACAATGTTTCTGAAAGATGTGGATTTGGACCTTCTGAAAATGTTTTTGTGGGATCTTCCCTTATCGATATGTATTCCAAGTGTGGAAGTGTTGATGATGCGTACAAAGTATTTGAAGGAATGAAGATAAGAAATGTATATTCTTATAGTTCATTAGTCCTGGGGTTAGCAATGCATGGTCGAGCTCATGCAGCGATTCAATTGTTTCATGATATGTTGAAAACAGAGATAAAACCAAACCAAGTAACTTTTATAGGGGTACTTACAGCTTGCAGCCACGTCGGTCTTGTAGAACAAGGCCGCCAGTTATTTGCAATCATGGAGAAGTCCTATGGTGTTTCTCCAAATGCAGATCACTATACTTGCCTGGTAGATCTACATGGCCGAGCTGGACGCTTAGAAGAAGCTCTTGAACTTATAGAAACTATGCGGGTGGAGCCTCATGCAGGGGTATGGGGAGCTTTGCTTGGAGCCTGTTGCATCCATAGAAATCCAGACATTGCCCAGCTTGCTGCCAACCATCTATTTGAGCTTGAACCTAATGCTATTGGAAACTATTTATTGCTCTGCAACATATATGCTTCCATAGGAAGGTGGGATGGGGTATCTATGATTAGGAAGTTGATGAGAGAAAAAGGTCTTAAAAAGAATCCTGCATATAGTTGGGTTGAAGGAAGAGAAGGGGACATTCATGAGTTCTATGCTGGTGATGTGACCCATCCTATGTCTTCTCAAATTAAGCACGCATTAGAGGATCTTCTCGATAGATTAAAGGCTCATGGGTATCTACCAAATCTGAATTCTGTTTCTTATGATATAAATGATGAAGACAAGAAGCGTATATTGATGAATCATAGTGAAAAAATAGCGCTTGGATTTGGGTTGCTCAGTACTGATGCTAGCTACACCATTAAGATAATGAAGAACCTTAGAGTATGTGAAGATTGCCATGCATTCATGTGTTATGCATCTGAAATAACAGGAAGAAAGATTATTGTTAGAGATAACATGAGATTCCACCACTTTCAGAAAGGAACATGCTCTTGTGGGAACTATTGGTAATGAAACCAGAATATGAACCTGGATGCTGCTCTATACATTACCCCCAAGTGATTAATTCATAACCACAAATCTATGTGAAGGTCAATGATTGAATGAGATCATAGATGTGAGTTAATGTGCTCATTTCGACTCTTACATCATCTACTTTCTTCGCCAGTACTGCCTTTCATGAGTTCCACTCATGAAACAAGCTTTTTTCAAAAGTATTTAGTGGAGGATTGTAGGCTTGTGTTTCTGTCAAAAGTATTAAAAAAGTGATTTTGGGAAGCACTTAACATTTTCTTAATCTTTGGTTCAAGGGAATTTTTTTATCGTTAAAAACAGATCTCATAACCACAAGCACAGCAAACTTGACCTTCAGTTGTCCGTAAGAATTAGACATAGCTAAACTTTAAACGGTCAACAAAGGATCTACATGTGATCCCCATGAAGCAGATGACCATCATATTATGAACAAGACATGATGGGCAAATGCATTCGTGTGGAAACAGGTGATGTACATGGGAGTATAAAACGGTCAACAAAGGTTTTACATGTGATCCCCATGAAGCAGATGACCATCATATTTTGTACTAGACATGGGAAATGCATTCGTGTGGAAACAGGTGATGTCCATGGAGTATAACCGTAAGTCCTTGTTGTATTTCTGGTTAAAGCAATAGTTATTAATCTAGTGACATCAAGGACATTTTAGTGCTCCTTGAAAAGAATTTAAATTTGTTTTTAACATGAATCATGTATGAGTGTATAATGTGAACGTTGGGCTTATTGCCTCTTTGCACTCTTGTCATTCATGCTGCTATCTTTTGCTGGAACTTGGGGAACACCAAATGTGCAAATAACCAATTCCTAATAATCTGTGTTTACATGCTGCTGATTGTTAAGTAAACCACAGATCTTGTTTACATGATGAAAGTGTAAAGGAAAGGACCAGCTAAAGGTGAATTGAATGAAGGTCTAAATTATGTTTAATTTTGGATGGGATAAGTTAATAAAGTTAATTTTTTTTTATTAAAACGAATATTTTTTTTTGGAGAAGTATAATTATATTGATATTGTCCACACATAACCAAACATTTCTAATTATATTGATATTGTCCACACATAACCAAACATTTCTAATTATATTGATATTGTCCACACATAACCAAACATTTCTAATTATATTGATATTGAGCTACTACACAGATCATGTGCATCAATAGCAGCACGCATCGCTTATTTATACAAAGACAACATATTTTTTATGTATTTCATATTAATTTTCTGTGGCATTCATATATATATATATATATATATATATATATAATCCCCCCAGGCAGTCTCTAGTGAGATCATGTGCACCAAAAGCAGCACGCATCACTTATTTATACAAACATAACATACTTTTTATGTATTTTACATAGATATATAAATATATATTAAACCCCATCAGGCAGTACATCTTTACTGAGTTCCAGAAAGCTTGTCCTTGATCTTGTCCATCATGCTCTTCTTCTCGAGACCAGCACCTGAAGTTGGAGTAGTTCCACTTGTATATTGTTCTCCTGAAAGCTTGTCCTTCTTGTCTATCGTGCCTTTCTTGTCATGGTATTGTTGCTCAGGTTGTTCATAACGACCACCGATTGGAGTTGTAATTGTAGTAGTTTCAATTGTGTATTGTCCTTGTTGATGTTCTCCTGGAAGCTTGTCCTTGATCTTATCCGTTGTGCCTTTCTTGTCATGGTATTGTTGCCCAGGTTGTTCATAACCACCACTTGGAGTTGTAGTTCCACTTTTGTACTGTCCTTGCTGATGCTCTCCTGGAAGCTTGTCCTTAATCTTGTCCATCATGCCCTTTTCATTGTGTTGTTGTTCATAATAACCACTACCTGGAGTTGTAGTTGTAGTAGTTCCACTTGGGTACTTTGCAGTAATTTCACTTGGGTATTGTCCTTGTTGATTCTTATCCTTATCTCCTGGAAGCTTGTCCTTGATCTTATCCATCATGCCTTTCTTCTCATAGTGTTGTTGCCCAGGTTGTTCATAATAACCACTACCTGGAGTTGTAGTTGCAGTAGTTCCACTTGGGTACTGTCCTTGTTGATGCTCTCCTGGAAGCTTGTCCTTGATCTTATCTGTCATGCCTTTCTTCTCATAATGTTGTTGCCCAGGTTGTTCATAATAACCACTACCTGGAATTGTAGTTGCAGTAGTTCCACTTGGGTACTGTCCTTGTTGATGCTCTCCTGGAAGTTTGTCCTTGATCTTATCTGTCATGCCTTTTTTCTCATAGTGTTGTTGCCCATCACCTGGAGTTGTTCCACTTCTGTATTGTCCTTGTTGATTCTTATCCTTATCCCCTGGAAGTTTGTCCTTGATCTTATCTGTCATGCCTTTCTTCTCATAGTGTTGTTGCCCATCACCTGGAGTTGTAGTTGCAGCAGTTCCACTTGGGTATTGTCCATGCTGATTCTTATCCTTATCTCCTGGAAGCTTGTCCTTGATCTTATCCATCATGCCTTTCTTCTCATAATGTTGTTGCCCAGGTTGTTCATAATAACCACTACCTGGAGTTGTAGTTGCAGTAGTTCCACTTGGGTACTGTCCTTGTTGATGCTCTCCTGGAAGCTTGTCCTTGATCTTATCTGTCATGCCTTTCTTCTCATAGTGTTGTTGCCCATCACCTGGAGTTGTTCCACTTCTGTATTGTCCTTGTTGATTCTTATCCTTATCCCCTGGAAGTTTGTCCTTGATCTTATCGGTCATGCCTTTCTTCTCATAGTGTTGTTGCCCACCCCCTGGAGTTGTAGTTGCAGTAGTTCCACTTGTGTATTGTCCTTGTTCATTCTTATCCTTATCTCCTGGAAGCTTGTCCTTGATCTTATCCATCATGCCTTTCTTCTCATAGTGTTGTTGCCCATCACCTGGAGTTGTAGTAGTTACACTTGTGTATTGTCCTTGTTGATTCTTATCCTTATCTCCCGGAAGTTTGTCCTTAATCTTGTCCATTATGCCCTTGTCATGGTGTTGTTGGTGTTGTTGTCCTGATTGTTCATAATAACCACTGTCCGGAGCTATAATTGTAGTAGTTACACTTTTATACTGTCCTGGTTGATGCTGATCCTTATGCCCTCCTGGCAATTTGTCCTTGATCTTTTCCTTCAATCCCTTCTTTCTTCTCCCTCCTTGCCCATCATCCTCTGACTACAATTTAATTAAAGAAGCCACAATTAGCATTAACTAAACTACCTTAGTTTAATAAAAAAATTAATTAATTAATAATTAAGTTTAATTACTGTAGAGATGTCTTCCATTTTATAATACAAAAAATAAATTGCATATGAACATGCGTTTTGTATACATATTTTTTCATAAAAATATAAAAATATAATAAAATAAATTATATTGAGAAATAAGAGTAAACAAATCTTATATTCATAAAATATTAATAAAAATATAGATTTATAAGTATACGAATGAATCATATTTAATGAAATAGCTTTTTAAAATACTAGTTAATTTGTGAATAATTCTTTAAAAAAAGAAAGGTCATTATGGTGTGAGCTGTTTCAGAAATAAAAGAAAATATTAACTTGGATGAATTTGAGAGGATCCTTAATCCTTAATCAAATAAGTTGAGTTAATGTTAAAATTTAAATAACATTAACAGTACAATATCTAATTGGATTGATCTATGAAGCCAAGTAGCTTAGTTGAGGGAAGAATTATTAAAAAATAAAGAGTAAATATATCATTCATTCTTAAGTTGTTAATTAGACAATGTTTTGACTCAAAGATGAGATGTTATTGAAAGTGAAAATGTATGATAGCTATAAGAAGAGTGTAACTAAAGGACTTACAGAGCTAGAGCTTCCACTACCAGAGCGACGAAGCTTGGTTTGACCATGACCAGCTGGTGCTGTACTAGCTAATGTGCCACCGGTACCATGCCCACCTGTGTGTTGTGTGGTGCCAAATTGAGTTCCTCCGGTACCGTATCCACTACCATGGCCAGTACCATACAGACCAGCTGTTTGTTGTTGATATCCAGTTGTATTGACTCCAGTCGAACCATTATGAATTGGGTTCCCATATTCGTCAGTTTGGGTTTCACCAGCTTTGTATTGGTTTGGGTAGTTCGACATCTTCAATTAACGAACTAAACAAGACTGTGATGATAATGTTGCTAGAATAAGAGAGTTACAAAGAAGAAGTAAATGACTTTGTATGTATGTTTTCTAGTTTTGGATGATGGAATAGAGTTGGCAGATCTCGGGATTTATATAGAAAAATTAAGGTACGATAAGAGTTCAACGTGTATGGTTTTTTGTTGTTACAGGTGTGTACGTTGCCGTATTTGGTTGGATAATGCTTATGAATTAATATTATTTTAATTTTATATCAACTCGTTACAAATTAAACCAGATAAAAAATATATAAATTTTTAAAATTAATACATATCTTAATTGACAAGTTTAATATGTCGGTAAAGAGAACACGGGATGAGGTTGAGACTTGTGTGTCACGAAGATCATGAAAAGGCAAGTATAACGAGAAATTATACATATTATATCATGTGTAACTGTCATTTTCAAAGAAAGAATTTACATTTAACTTTTTTATTATTGTATAATTTCTTAAACTATCAGTCTTCCATTATTAATAAACAAAAAAAAAAAAAACCAACCAGTCTACCACACTGTTTCTGAAATTTGTGCTTTCTAGGTTTGCCAATTGCCAATTGCCAAAGATTTATTCGGATACTATGGAATGTTAATAAATCGATGGTAGATATGGATCCGGAAAAAAGAAAATTTATATAAGGGTCCCACTCGAGTGGGGAGTTCCAACGTTAGCTCGGAATTTGGGTAGATGGAAATGCAGATGCCGACCACATTATGGAAATTATCCTACTAATATTATTGTTATTTTATCTATCTTAGACTTTGCGTACATAATCTTAAAATATCGACATAAATAAAAAAAAAATTAACAAAATTTATTTTAATATTATTAAAATTTATTTATTTATAATAATTATTATGATTAAATATTATATTTAATTATTTTAAATCTTTTAATTACTTACTTTATAATATTTATATATAATATTTAAATTAATTAATCAATTTATTGATTAATATAAATATTATAAGTATTTAAAAATACATATATTAAATAAAAAATTAATTTAAAATATAAGTAATCAATTTTTTTTATGTTTTTATAATTCTATAAAAAAATCTTTACTTTTGATAAAGTTTCATAGTTTTCATAATTTTTTTAAAATTTTATGGTAAAAACTATATCTCAATATCTTGAGTGATGTAAACATTTTAAACTTTAGATATCATTAAGTTTTAGAATTTAGAAATGCCCTAGTTGTATTTTTAGAATTTAAGATTATTTATGATAAAAAATTTATAAATCAATACTAACAATATTTTTAACTATGTCATTATTTTTACTTATATGATTTTTAACTATGTTATTATTTTTACTTATAAATTTTACTTTTTTTATGCATTAATTTTTCTTAAAAATGTATTATCAATAAAATAAAATTTATACATATCACTTGAAGAATGATATAAGTAAAAATAAAAAATATCACTTTGACGAATGATATAAGTAAAAATAAAAATATAATTGAAAATGTTACTAATATATATTATTTTATTTAATTGTGTATAATTTAGTGTTTTCTTTTAACATCTTTTCACCTTTTCTCTTATTCGAATTAAGAATGTTCTGTCAAATTTCTCACTTCAAATAGTAATTGTCTCGTTGGTGTCTTGAATAATATTTTTGGTTAATTTTATTATATGTTTTACTTAACTAATTCTTCTCTTATATTTATAATTTGGGTTCTAAACATTAAATAATTTAATTAATCTTGAAATAATATACATTAACATGATGTTTTAATCTAAAATGTTAATTTATTAATAAGAGTAATTTATTTTAATTATATATTTAATTAACTCTTTATATTTTTCAATTAAGACTCATTCACGTATCTAACAATCTTATTTGAATGAGAATATATTATCCCTTAGGCTTAAATCATAAACGTACAATTCATTGTCCTTATTGAATGCGCAATTCTCATTAAATGCACTTGAAGGGAATGAAGTAGGTATAAAAGAGTTAGATTTTACACCTATTTAAATAATATCAAATGTTTTATTTTTTACCAAAATGATTAAACTAAATTTTTTAAAACATATAATGAGAACTTTTAAAATATTTTATTTATTTTTAATATATTTAAATCAAATAAATAATAATTGACAATATAAATTTAATAAAAAAATGACTTAAATTTATTACTATTAAAATTATAATTTAAATTAGATAAAGGGATATTATAAAAGAGTTAAAAAGAACATTTTACCCCTATTTAAATAAATATCAAATTCTTTATTTTTGGTCAAAATGATTAAACTAATTTTTTTAAAACATAATGAGAACTTTTTAAACATTAGGGTACTAAATAAAAATCATTTTCAAACATGATCAATAACAAAAATTGGTTACTAAATAAGAGTCATTTTAAAACATGATCAATAAATAAATTTTTTTACAAATATAAATACTATAAAAGTATCGAGCCATATGAAAATGTTTTTTAATTTCCATGTACTCCTAAAATTTAATATAATATGGTTTCACAAATAACTTTATTCTTTTTTATTAGTTTTGAAGTCAGACTACTGTAATACTAAAATTACAGAAACATACCAACATAACACGTTTTAACTTCTATTCCTTTCTTAATAACCCACAAAAGGGGAAAAAAAAAAAAACAGACCATATATACTTTCTTTATTTAAACGAAAACACAAGAGATTACACACCAAAACTAGGTGAAAGCAGGAAACTAATTTGGAAAATTAAAAAAAATATACATTCAAAATTTATAATAATAAAAATATAATCTAATACTAAGATGTTTAATATTAAATAAGTATAAATTATCTTCAATTTAAATAATTTCTAATTAAAAAATATTCAAAATAAAATAATATGTTAAATTTTTTTATTAATAAAAATATATGAGTTAAACATAAGATATGTTATTTTTATTGTTATAAGTTTTGGTGTTATTATTTTTATTTTTTTAAGTTATTTTCAAATTTTGTTTCAAATTTAGTCCTTTTCTGTGTATAATTTGGTTTTTAATTTTTAAAATGTGCAAAATTATAAAATTTGTGCGCTTCTCGTTTAAAATATTAATTGATTTAAAAAACAAAATTAAAAATAAATACAACTGTCAGAAGGACAATTAAGTCTTTTTATTGCTTAAAATTTATAATTTACATAAACTATAATCAAGTAAATACATTGGTTCAGAAACCCAAGGAAATACATAGGTTTAGAAACTTTAATTTTTGACGTATCTTTAAACTTTTCAATTTTGAGTGCGGTAATTGGTCTATTATCTTGGATAATTTGTAAATTTTTTGTCTAATAACTTGATAATAGTATCTTAACAGTACATTAATTTTTAAAAATGAGATAATAAAAAACTATTAGTTTTAAAATTTAAGATATCAAAGATCTTTACGAATTTTGAAGACTTGTTTGATCGTTTAATTTAAAAATTGTTTTCAAATAGTAATTTGAATTTTTTTTATAATTTTTAAAAATGTGTTGTAAATATTTTAAAAATTATTTTTTAAAAAAATATAGGATTATATTATTATTTTTATAATATGATTAGTTAATTAATTAATATAATACTTATAACAATTTGTTAATTATAATAAAAAATGGTGAATATTATTAAAAAGTAAAATATATATAAAAACTTTAGTGATTATAATAATTATGACTCAGTGTATATCATTAAAAAAATATTATTGAAAAGAAAAAAAATGGCGCAAAGGTGCATAAACCACTAAACTAAACAATCAAAGAAAAAAAAAGAAAAAATCGGCTAATGTTGTGAATGTTTTCGAGTTTTTTAAAAACAATGAAAACATGTCAAGTTACTTTCAGTTTTTGTTTTTTAAAACATATGGTTTTAGAAAATAATAACTTAAAAATAATGAATAAATACATTATTATTTTTAAGTATATGAAACATTTTTTAAGTCATTTGGTCAAATAAATCACTAATGGTCTATTTTTTAAACTTAATGAACTTCTAATATATTATCTAAAAATTAATTAATTGAAGTATCATATTTATGTAACTTACAATGAAATTTTTCCCTGATTAATTTTTTCTTTTTATTTATTATTTTTAAAATAACTTAATTTATCAAATGACTTTGCATAACCTTTGTAAGCTAAGAAAATGATAGTTCAAGTTTTCAGATATAAAACTAAAGTGTAATGGTGCTATTTACGTCAATTTATTTTATATATTAATTGTTAATTTAATATAAATATAGGATGATGAAGTATCATGGAACAACTTACTAATAATTAAAAATTATATATATTTTTTATAGATATATTAAGTTATAATAAAAAATATTTTTTAAAATTTTTAAGTATTGATATATATATATATATATATCATGTTATTATTTTTATAACAAATGATATTTGAGTTATTAATTTAATATAAAGTTATTACGATTACAAGTTTATTTATAAATATCAATCAATTAAATTATATATTAATATATGTATTAATTTGTTATATTTTTGTTTTTGTTTTATAAAGGTATAATGTGACACATTGAAAGTGATATTACATTAAAACGCAGTGTGCTACGAAGCTCGAGCCTTTTCATCGTCAGTGTTAGAGAATCATGAACGTTTATTTTTTAAACGGTACATAAGCAGCAGACATACACTAATATAAATGCTTCGACAAACTAAAAAGTATCTAAACTCTATCACAGTGAACGTAACTCTAGAAAGAGTGTAAGAAAAATATATGATAGGAGAAAAACTTTTAAGGGCATTTATTTTCTAAAATCTAAGTTCTAATATTTTTTTGTCAATTTGGCAAATAAGCATAAGTTAATTTATAATTATTCATGTTTTTACCTTTCATTTCCCATAACCGTTTATGTTATAATATAGACATAAAACAACTATAATAGTTTTTTCCATAATATAGGCATAAATGTCATAACCATTTTGTCATTTTTCCATAATATAGGCATAAATGTCATAAAACAACTAAAGGTCTTTATGTTGATTGGAGAATTAAAACATGTAACTATTTTTCTACCTCAATTAGTGATCTTTGAGACTTAATTTCTCATTTTTCGTAATGTCATTTTGAGCATTACAATATTTTAGGAAGTGTGTTCCATCCATATTAATGCCTCATAATGACACATCATCATGGGCAAATATTCCATTATATATCACATTTTCCAACAATCCCCCACACAAATAAAAATTGACTAAGTTTTTTTAAAAGAAATTGACTTAAATCAATTTGACACACTGTGATATAGTTCAACGGTCCAAGACATGTATATGATACGTAGATGTCATTCTTTGAATCTTCTTTTGTGAAAATATGTTTACTTTACTGGCATATAGTAGACACAATGTCTTTGAATTGTTCTGTCATTTATGTAAACGATGACATAATTCACACAAAAATCTTTATTGATACAATCAAGTTCTCACTATTATGTTCGTTTTGGTAATGAGCATACACTTGGTTCTGTGAGAATTCTATAGAATTGAACCGACATAATTCTATTTCAAAACGGCCCTAATTCTTATATAGGTGATCTCTTATCATTAAGAATAATTTGCAAAGAGTAATCCATAATACTCAACTTGGTGTTCTTTCCATAAGAACCATTAAAAGCTTTAGCTTAACCTTTTTCTGATGGATATCACTATTTTCATCATAGGATTAGACTTGAGGATAAACCTACCACATATATCTCACTAAGTCTTTACAATTATGTTGTTCTTTGAACCAAGATCTTAGCATCTCTAGTCAATTAGGTTAGGTTTCCTTTGTAAATTCTTATTCATTCATGGGGCTTTTGTCTCATTCCTTTCAATGACATCCCAACTAACTCTCTACTTAACTCTTTTGGTTAATGAATTTTCTATGTTATCCTTTGAATTAACATATTCAATATAGATAACCCTAGTTGAGAGTAGTTGGTCTAATGATGTGATAACTCTAATTTATTAAAACAATATTAGCTTTTATATCTTAAAACTTGCTTAGTTATTTAATTTTTTTTTACACATTATGTTTAAATGGACATTGATTGTGCTTTTTAAAATTGAGTGAACTCTTTGATATAGAATCTGAATTTATCTTGTATTTCATTGAAAATTTTATATTTTAAAGTTTATTCAAGAAAATTACACATGTTGCCATCATATGGAATAAAAAAAGCAAAAGCTAGCGTTGTTTACAGTTTGTCATTACCTTGTTACAGTAAATGTGCCTAGGAATTGAGTAGTGAGGAATAAAAGAGTAAAACAAAGGTCAATAAAAGGACAAAAATTGACAATTGAACACTCACTTTCTTATGGGAAAACTTAAGAGCTAGCACAAGTATATCACCTTATATCATTTAAACCTAGAACCAACATGTAAAAGAAAAAAAATCATGTCAATAGTGGGCCTCTTGGATTAAGATTTCTATTTTCTTTCTTCGTGAAAGGGGAGAAAAATACGTAGAGGAAGAAAACCTCATAGCTAAGAAAAGTAAAGTATTATCAAAGATTTTGAATTCCATTGATCGAAAATAGTGGAGAAAAGAGAGTTGTATTGTAATCAAGCAATTTTATAAACAAGTTTGAGAAAAATAACTTGATATCTCTTCTTCTAAATCTCTTCATCTCTAACTAGTTCATAAATTTTCCTCCTAAAATCCTCTCTTGTAAAAGCCTACAATACAACAAAAAATAGAGATAAAACCAAACCAAGTAACTTTTATAAGGGTACTTAAAGCTTATAGCCATGTAAGTCTTGTAGAACTAGGTTGCTAATTATTTGTAATCATGGAGAAGTCCTATGGTGTTTCTCCAAATGCATATCAAATCAAAGGTCTCGACGAGAAGAGTCTGACGTTGTAAGAATCTCTCTGATCAGAGTTTAGACGTGCTACCACATGTCACTGAAAGAGTGTTGCCGGAAGAGTACTACCAGAAACTGAGTTGACTCACCAAGTTGAGCCAAGTCAGTCGAGTTGGAACCATTGCTCGAAATATTTTGAGATATTTGTTTAGAGTTCCTTGGAAGGTTTTTTGGCATTTCAGATTCATCCGTGTAATCAAAATTTGCAAATTCTTATCATATTGAAAGATATGGAAAATGGTATGGAATCATTCTAAGTCTCGACACTCAACAACAAGAACAACTACGATAATTGAAGTATCAAAATAAAGGCACTTTTTAGATCACAAGATGTGTGGGATATCATAGAGAAAGGATATAATGAGCGTGTGAATGATGCTGTTCTTATTGATCTCACACCTGATCAAAAGACAACATTGAAGGATTTAAGAAAAAGAGACAAAAAGGTTGTCTATCTCATCTACCAAGCATTAAATGATGATGGATTTGAAAAGATTTTGAGTACAAGCTCTACCAAGGAAGAATGGGAGAAAATGCAAACCTTATACAAAGAAGTCAAAAAGGTACCTTGACAATGGTAGAAGCTCTACCAAGGAGGCATGGGAAAAGTTACAAACCTTATACAAACCTCATAATAGAGGAGAGGATAGATGGCAAATAAACTCTTCTTCTAGCATGAAAGGAAACTGATGGTGGCCAAGAAAATTCCTGATATCTTGATAGTGGTGCAAGCAATCACATATGTGGAAGGAAATATATATTCACAAAGCTAGACGAGTTAGTATGTGAAAATGTTTTGTTTGGAGATGATTCCACAATAGTAGTGAAATGGAAAGGTAACATCCTTATCAATTTGAAAGATAGAGACATCAATTTATTTCTAATGTCTACTATGTGCCCAATATGAAAAGTAATATCTTGAGTTTAGGATAATGTTAGAGAAAAGATATTATACTCATATAAAAGATTATAATCTTTCTATAAAAAATGATACATATAACTTCATTGCTAAAGTACCGATGTCAAAAAATAGAATATTTTAGATTAATATACAAAATGATTTGTAAAGTGTTTGAAAACTTGCTACAAAGATGCATCATGACTTTAACATTTTTGATTTTAACATATCTCAATTTTAGAGGTCTAGAGTTGCTATCTAGTGAAGGGACTACCTTGCATCAATTATCTTGACCAACTTCATAAGGAGGATTTCGATACAAAAAAAAAAAAAAAACGATATGCATAAATAGTTGAAAATTCATATTCTTATCGTCATCAAAATATTTCCGAAAAATTTGTTCTTATATCCTCTTTTTCGAAGAATAATTAAGTCAGATCTCGTTTCTCATTTATTTATTTTTTATAAATTTATTAATTTTTTTTATATAAATTTATAAATTGTTAAAAAATTTATTATAAAAAACATCAGACTAATTTTTTAAAGAGAAAAATCACCTGATCAAAACATCAATGAATCGGATTGGATTCAATCCGATTCGGATACTCACCAGATCCATTCCTAATACTAAGGAATAAGAAGGCCTCACATATATACACCAAACATTTAAGTATAATTATATTTACACTATGAGTTACTAAGCATGAAGGAGGCATCACATATACACCAAACATACCAAACATACCAAACATTTAAAGTATAATTATATTGAGATAGATTAACCAAACATGTTCTTGTGCACCAAAAGCAGCGCACATGACTTATTATACAAAGGCAACATTCTTTATGTATTTTATATTTATTGTCTGACATTCATATATATATATATATATATATATATATATGAGCCCCCCTGCAGTACATCTCTAGTGAGCTCCAGGTAGCTTCTCCTTGACCTTGTCCATTACGCCCTTCTTGTCATGGTGTTGTTGTCCAGATTGTTCATAATAGCCACCACCTGGAGTTGTAGTTGTAGTAGTTCCACTTGGGTATTGTCCTTGATGCTCATCCTTATGCCCTCCTGGCAATTTTTCCTTGATCTTTTCCTTCAATCCCTTCTTTCTTCTCCCTCCTTGCCCATCATCCTCTGACTACAATTTAATTAAAGAAACCACAATTACCATCAACTAAACAACCCTAATTAATAGAAAATTAATTAAATAATAGTAATGGGGAATTAATATGAGGTATAATAATTGGGTTTAATTGATATGAAGTCTCATTTTCACTTGATTCCATTTTCTGTTTATAATATAAAAAATTACGTACAAATCGCATTTTGTGAAGATATTTCCTTCTTATAATATATAAAAACATAAATCTTTCTTGGAATATTTAATAATGCGATTTGTACCTCTTTGCCTAGTTAGAAATGCAGGCGGCGTAGATATATACATTAATTTATTTACTTGATATACATTAACATTCCTTTTAAAAAAAGTTAAAATAGAGATGGATCATGACTATAAGGAGAGTGTAACTAAAGGACTTACAGAGCTAGAGCTTCCACTACCAGAGCGACGATGGTGGGTTTGACCATGACCAGCTGCTGTCGTACCAGTGAATATGCCACCAGTACCATGCCCACCTGTGTTGTGTGTGGTACCAAATTGAGTTCCTCCTGTACCATACCCACCAGCTGCTTCTTGTTGATATCCAGTTGTTTTTGTTCCAGTCGAACCATGACGAATTGGGTTCCCATATTCGTCAGTCTGGGTTTCACCAGACTTGTATTGGTTCGGGTAGTTCGACATCTTCAATTAACCAACAAAACAAGATTCTGATTTCTTATGATTATGTTGCTAGAATAATAGTTATATAAAGAGGAGGTTCAAATGACTGTTTTTTATATGTAAGTTTCTGGTTTTGAATGAGATTAGAGATGGCGGATCATGAGTATTTATACAGAAAAGTAAAGGTATGTAAGGTACGTGTAAGAGTTCGACGTGCACGGTTTAGTATTGTTACACGTGTGCATGTGCCACGTTACTGCTTCCATTGACACGTTGCAGTATTTGGGTGTACCAGCGAGCTCTTAGTGTGTCGGCAAATAGATCATGAAGATTTGGGTGTGTAACGAAGATCATGAAGACGACAACTATAACTACACCACTATTTCTGAAAACTGTGCTAGCTAGCTAGCTACCATGGTGATCAAACAGGTGGCTTTCTAGGTATGCCAAATGCCAAAGATTTATTTGGATACGATGCAATGTTAACAAATTGATGGAAAATTACATTTTATTCTAATTAAATTACTCAATATATATTATTATTTAAAAGTTAAAATGTCATAATTTTTTTTCTTATTATATTAATTTTATTTTATATCTTAATTATATATATAAATATGATTACATTATTATCACCTCTAATTTTATTATTTTCCTAACATATTAATTATGAAATTTAAGAATTATTATCTTTAATATATTCATTCTATATATTTTAAAAATTTTAAAAATATTTTTAATAATTATTAAAATTTATAATAAATATATTATGAAAATAATAACTTTATCCATCTAAATTAGTGGATGGATAAATCTTTTATAGTCTATTATAAGGGTCCCACTCGAGTGGATAGTTCCCACGTTAGCTATAAACTCACGTGCCATTTTTAGAATTTAGGATGGCTTATTGTGATATTTTATATTGTGTATGGATTACTCTGTGACTATATTTTTTGTTATTTATTTAATATTTAATTATTTTTATTATTTTAATCTAGTGACTGATATTGGATACTTAGAATATAGGTCATACGAAGACTAGAGAAGAGAACTGAAAAATTGAAAATGTTGTAAGTATCATTATTATTTTTTTTTTTTTAATCTAGTGACTGATATTGGATATATATATATAATCTAGTGACTGATTAAAGTTTTATGTATCGGAGCTTCAAAGTTTAATTAGGGATAACATTTACATCATCTGTTCAAATAATTATAGAAATGGGATGTACGATCTCTATTTTGAATATTTTTTTATAAAAAATAGATTCTCTTATAAATTAAAAATATAATTTCAATTGTATATATTAAATATTTTAAGTAAACGTAAAAAATTAATTATATATTTATTATGTAAGTAAATATAATAAATTTTTTAATATAAATAAAAATTATATTCAAATTTAATATTTTAATGATCATTAAAATAATTATTATTATAGATACTCTTATATTGTATTTTTAATATTAAACTATTAGTTTTAATATAAAAATAATATTTTTTAATAAAATTCATTGAATTTAACTATTATCTCATGTAAATATATAATATTTTTTTAAAATAATATAAAAAAACGAAGATCGAAAATAAGAAGACCGTAGAGGATATCTCCACCTCCATTTTGCTCCTTACGGGATTATTCTTCATCGATGCTAAAATCATATTTTTCTCATATATTTATGCTCCTATGACAAAAATATACATAATTGTGTTTATGATAACATGGAGACACAATGCCTATTTATAGTTGTGGGAGGTTATAGGTAGATGTTTATTATAGATTTCTTTAAAGTAATGTTTGGTTCACGAAATGAAATCAGAATGAGAATAGAAATGAGAATGGAAAGAAAACAATTTTATTTGGTTTGATCATTAGAATCAAAGAACGAATCAATATTACAATATTTGGTTTACAATTGGAATAGAATAGAAAAAATTATATATTACCTTAATACCCTTATATTTAATAGAGTTTAAATAATAACATTTAATTATTATTTTTTTGTGAAACAAAATACATTATTGAAATTATTATTTTTCTAAATAATTATTACTTAAAAATGAAATATATTATTTTTCTAAATAAGGTTTAGGAATTTGGGGTTTTGGATTTTGGAATATGGGATTTATGGGTTAGGTTTAGAGTTAAAACTATTATTTTTCTAAATAAGGTTTTGGGATTTGGGATTTAGGATTTAGGATTATATTTATGGGTTGTTTAGGGTTAAAATTATTATTTTTCTAAATAGGGTTTAGGGTTTTTGAATTTGGGATTTAGGGTTTAGGGTTATGGGTTAAGGTTTATGGTTAAAATTATTATTTTTCTAAATAAGGTTTAGGGTTTAGGGTTTAGAATTTAAGATTTAAGGCTTAGGATTTATGGTTATATTTAAAGTTGGGAAAAAATTAGAAAAAAAATATTTGAGATAGGAATTGAATCATGATTCTTTAAACAGGAGAAGTAATTCTAATTCATTCTCTTTTAAAAATTGATTATATTACATTCTCATTTTACAACCCAACCAAACATAAAATTAGAAAGAATCAAATATGATTCCATTCCATTACGGTAAAACAAACATGGGATAAAAGTATATGGCATGAGATGATTCACTTTAATGTATTGTTTTAATTTTTAAATCTTATTATTTTTAAACACATTTTAATGAAAAATTTATTTTAATACGTACGATTAAAAACATAAAGATTGTCGAAGCTTCAATAAATTTTAAAACAGACGGCTATCAAAACACAAACAAATCATATTATACCTTTAAGAAAAATTCTCGACTATAAATACCATATTTTTGAACATATATTTGAGTAAATTTATTTATTTTTTACACATTTTTAACTTAAAATTAAATTAATTTGGAGTAAAAAATAAAAAATATATAGCATTCCAAGGAGCTAAAAAACTGTTCAATATACACATTTCTCATAATATTCAAAAATATTCTTCCAAATATATTTCACTATATATCCTATATTTTATTTATTATCAAATAAATTTAAATCTTATCTAAAAAAAATTTATAATTTAGTGTTTTCTTTTAACATCTCCTTTTTTTTTAAAAGAGCATGCATCAAATTTCTAGCTTCAAATAATAATTTTCCTAACTTACTCTATATTATTTTGATAAATTTTACTACATATGCTGTAACATTTTTAATTTTTTTTCTTTTTTTTCTCAAACCTTCAAAAAGTTAATTTTCTTTTTATTGATGGTAGTTTTTTTTATAAAAGCCCACTTTGATAGTTTTGTTTTACTTAATCTTATTAATTATTTTAAATAAAAAAATATATTTGTGTTATTTTTTCACCTAGATCTTTCTCATCTAGATACTCATTTCTAATGATCTATATATGTAATGTTTAATGTTGGTCAATTTTGTGTTTTATTATCAATCTAGATCTTTATTTAGATATGTAAAGTCAAAGATCTTGAAGATTATAATATGGTATCAAGATTTTTGTTTTTTGAAGAACGTCTAATATAACAGTTAGAGCATCCAAATAATCAATTGAAGAACCTTATAATAGAATGAAAGATAAAAGCTTAAAATTTTCTTGGTGTGTTTAAGAAAGTTTTTAAGCTTTAGTTTAACAGTTTTAATTATTGATATATTTAGATTAATAATTTCTTACTTAGATCGCATTTTATGATATTTAATAAAATTTGATTTTCTCGAACTAAATCTTTTCTTATATTTATAATTTGGTTTCTAAATAGTACATAATTTAATTCTTTTAGTATTTCCCCGTTCACTACGTCTATGAAAATAAAATAAAATAAAAAGTCATTCATAGTAACTGTTAACATCTTAAGTATTATACCACACAAACCGTTATTTTTAATTTTCCTTTGTACTCTTAAAATTAAATATAATATTGTTTGGACATATAGCTCGACTCTAAACCTGATCCAACTTACCGCCCGAACCATCAAAAAAGACCTATATGTGCCCGCGTCCATAACCATACTCCTGGAAGAGACCCATCTACACCTATAAGCTTAAGTGTTGTAAGGTCGATCTATAAATGTATTTTCTTTTACATTTGTACCCCTTTGGCACGCTATGATGTATACACCTTATGTAATCGAAACATTTACATGTAATACTCTATATATACATGGCCTCATGAGAGAACCAGGTGACGAGCAGTGGTTTCTAGAAAGAAGAAACTAGGAAGCAAAGTTTCATGCATTGAAAGAAGCTAACAAAAGGCAAGACTATGCCATGAAAAAGGCCAATGAAGAGTAGGAAAAGGTAAGGCATACTATGATGTGGATAGGGACTGTGAACAATTATGTGTCTCCCTCTTTTACGACGAGGGACTAAATAATCGATTACTCAGGTGCAATACTTCAAGACGAACATGACCCTTATGAGCATCATACAGGCAGAAAGAAACGTAATGATGTGTAAACTTTTCCCTGCCTGATCGCCACACAAATTGTGTATGCAATGAATATCACAACAAGTAATATAATGATAAGAAAAGATTGTTTCCACAGAGATTATTTTATTAGAAACTAATTTTTAAGACTAAAAATAATAAAAATCAAATTTTTATGTGTTTTTATATTTTAGGAAAGTAAAATTAAAATAACTAAAATTAAATAGCAATAATTAATTAAATCAAATTTGGTGACTAAAAAGATATATGAGAAAATATCTAGGAATACTTAATCCTCTAATTTTCTAAACATGCGAATCGCTTAAATCCCCTCAATATAATAATAATTAATTAAATGATTAATTGAATCTAACCTAACAGGTATTCCTCTCCCAAGTAAACTACATATCAAATATTAATTAATTTAATCACACTCTTATGCCAATTAAATTGCATACTACTCATTAAGTTTATCAATTATGGATCATAAATATAAGAATCATACATCTCTACCTAGAAACTATGCATATTATTTAATCAAGACAAACAATTAAATAATTCTCTCAAATCTATTTAATTGTTTCTAAAGATAAATTATTGGCCAAACAATTAATAGTATCAAAATCAGATTAAATAATAGAATTAAATTATAATTATAATTAGGGTAAAATTTTAGATCATCACATGGTGAAAATTGGGTTCATAAGATCCCTAGATTAATAAATTAATTACACATAATTATGTTCATAAAGCTCATATTTTTCATAAAAAAGACATAAAATTGATTAAAAAAAATAGAAAAAGAAATATAATCAATCTCTTGAATTGTAGTATTAATCTCCTCTTAAATCTCCACCAAAATTATCGTCTATTGAATTTTTCTATATTTTTCTCTCTTTTTAGCTCTAAAAAATGACCAAAATTATGCTAATGTAGGCAAATTAAGGTTTATGGAGTGATTAGGGACTAAAATAAAGCTCAGGTGTGATATGAATCGTCAGATTAACTTCAAAACAAGGGCTACGATCAAAACAAGCAAAACTGATACTTTTAGCCAATCACAACAAGACACGTTGCAAGGGAAATTCATTGGGCGAATCAGGGAGCAACACGTGGTAGGGGAGACTCATCAGATTCAACGCTCGCTAAGTTAGCGACATGTGGTGTGACATGATTCGTGGAAATGGATGGCATGGAGCAATGTGGTAGTGACACGTGGCATGACGCGTTGACCGATTTCCGAACCCGGATTAAACATTGTGCTGACACGTGGCACATGTTTTTTCCACCCCACACACGACACAATGTGATTCACTCTCTGTGCTTACGTGGCATCCACGTGTCTTACCCATTCAGCTTCTCTGCTTGCATGGTATATCACGTGGTAGCTTTTGATTGGTACTACGTTAAAAAATCCATAAAAATTCCAAAAATTATATTTTCACAGTTTTTCACTAAAAAGTTTATATTTTAATTTTTTTGGCCATAAAAATACTATTTATTGAATAAAATAAGTAAATATTAAGTAAATAAGTGCGCTAATGATTTTATTTTCATAGATTCATCATATCCCTAAACTTAACTCTTTGCTTGTCCTCAAGTAAATCCAAGTATAACTAAATAAAATAATTTGGGCCGTACATTCATAAGTATACTTCTATTAGTACATGCATATTTCATGAAAACTATCCCCATCAAAATTTGTACAATTCTATGATAAAGAAGTTAACATATTCATCAATCAAAGTTCCATCAATGCAAGGATATGCAAGGGTTTTGAAAAATTGATTCATATGTATGTGTTGCACATGATATCATTCAATGCACTCATGTAATCAATCTATATGAGCATGGTAATCAATCTATATGAGCATGCTAATCAATTCAATCTTAGAACAAGTCTCATAAGTTTATTATTCACATCCCTCTCTATTAATATAAATATGCACTTAGCTCAAGATCAATAAGGACTTTACGTGGTTGTAATGTAAGGTTTAGGTGGGGGTCGATAGATGAAGACATTTTGGGATCTTTCCACACCTTAGCTTTTTTTTCATCGTGTACTTTTTAACTGAAATTGAGCTTTTACTTGATATTTTAGTGCACCCTTTTTTGACATTTTTTTCATATTTTTTTATTCCACATCTTTTTTTTTGTAACTTCATAACACCCTTAAACTTATTTTCAATTCTATTTTCTTTTTCTTTAGAGGGTTAATTGAGTTGTGAGTTTTACTTCTTCTTTTTTATAGGGTGCATTACATTTCACCTTACTTTAAAGCATAACACATGATTGCATTTTTTTTTTCTCTTCATACAAGCCAAAAGTGCAAGGGTAAAGGTAATATTTATTGAGTAGGCATTAAATATGGCTTAAATATATGAAATGTTCTTTGTTAAGCTCAAATGAGTGACTAAAGATATTAACAATGATTAACTTGAAAGGCTCAATCGATCCAAATAAGGCCTAAATCATTTCTCTTGCTACATACTAAATCAATTCAAATAGATTTAAAACTTGGTAGATATCATCAACTCGCATAACTCACTAAAATTTTTCTCTTAATAAGCACAGAAAAATCAATCATGAACATATGCATAAAAAATTGAAACAATCTAATCAAAACTAGCAAGCATATCACATGATTCATGTAAATATCTTAACAAATATGTTACATTCCTTATCCAAGTCATGACAACCAATTTTTATCATTGAGTTCATATGTTTCATATCAAGCATGTATGTATTTAGTTTTCATATATTTATCAATTTCTACCCAAATCATGATTAGAAACAATCTAAAACATAATAAAATTCCCTAAAAATTTAAAATGCATACTAAATACTAATGTAGAGAATTAATTTCCCTTTCTCAAAATTAAATTACACATTGTCCCCAATGTGAACATATAAATATGAAAAGGTAAAAGGAAGGACAACTTTCTTAATCATGGCAAACCACATCTATCGTTGAAATGCTCATTCTTATTGCGCCATTGCTCTCCATATTTATTCACCTACAAAACAAAAACAATGAAAATATAAGTAAAAAAACGTTGGGATGCCTCCCAACTAGCATCACGTTTAACGTCCTTGACTAGAGGGTCATATCATGTCCTAAAGTACATCCTTTTGTGTCCATTTACTTTTGGGTTTGCATGTAAATAGTTTGAGTCTTGACTTGTTCAATAATACTTTATGTCCTACCTTGTAAACACGTTGCTTCATTCTTCTCTCATGCCATATTTTTGTTTTCCTTTTGAAATATTTTGCATTCTTATAAACACTCCACCGTAACTCATCCATTTTTTGTATTTCTAATAGTTTTTTCACCTCTCCATTGGACTCTTTCACTTTCACACTTGACTGGGGATAGAAGGGTAAAAGTGTAGAGTCTAAACTTGGTGGCTCTTCAATTGATAGTTTGAACTTAGATCCTATCTCAACTTTGATGCCATACTTTCAAAGTTAAAATAGGTTAAGTTGTTTTCTTGTGAGTTTATGTCCTTATTCATAGCATCATGTGTAACAATCTTAAGTATGGGCGACTCAACAAATTCTTTTAAGCTATTCCCACAATCAGTAACATTTATCCTTAAGGGAAAAGAATAGTGGGTTTGTAGAAGTTTCTCTTTTTTGGTTGAATTATTTCCTTTCCATTACTCTCTTTATCCTATAATTCTTCCTTATCATTTTTAGTTTCTAGTTCCTCCTTATCCTTTTTAGTCTTATAGTCCTCCTTATCCTTTTGAGTCTCATCTTCATACTCTAAAGTTTTACTACTCCTCAAGGCTAATGATTTACAATGGTCTTCACCTCTCTTCTTGGATTTATAATTGTGTCACTTTGAAGGTTATCTTGAGGCATTTGGCTTATAACCTAAGCAAGTTATCCCATTTGATTCTCAAAATTTTGTATTGAAGCCTCTTGAGTTGACACTTTTGTATTAAATGATTTGTATTCTCCTCAGTAGATGGCTTCTTTTCTCGGGCCTGTAATTGTTTTGATTGTTGGAAACTAGGGTGGTGGTAATGATTGATGGTTGAATTGATTACTACCTTGATTGTTGTAATTCCATGAGAAATTTGGATGTTTCCTCCATCCTGGATTATATATGTTTGTGTTTGAGTATGAATTATTGTTTTGATTCACATTACGCATATAGAAGACCTATTCAAGATTATATGAACAATTATCAAACAAATGGGCTCTATCACAAAACACACAAACACCATTGAATCATGGACTTGGTTTATACTTGCTGGTGAGTTTTGAAATATTAAAAGATTTATCAAAGATGACATTTTAGTTGTAAATGCCATGATATTATTTATCTCGTGCATTTCACCTATTGTTCTTGTGGCTATCATTCCGTTAATTGACCATTGATAATTATTGTTAGCTATTTTCTACTCTATGCTTATAATAAAACTAAATGATGTGTCTAAATTAAAAATAAATAATAAATATTTTTTAAAAAAATAAACAACTAAATAAATAAATTAAAGTTAAAAAAAAAATTAACTAAAATAAATAAATAAATAAGTTAGTAAAATAAAATACGTAAATTAAATTAAAATTAAAGTAAACAAAAAAAAAACAGAAATAAAAAAATAAATAAAAATTATTAATTTCTAATATTTATAATTCCTGTCAACGTCGTCAAAAACTTGATTTCCACACAAGTTGTGTGCAATAAATACACAAGTATATGTATCATAATAAGTAATATAATAATAAGTAAAGATCATTCCCAAAGAGATTATTTTATTAGAAACTAATTTTTAAAACTAAAAATAATAAAAATCAATTTTTTTGTTGTTTTTATATTTTAAGGAAGAAAAATTAAAATAACTAAAAGTAAATAACAATAATTAATTAAATAAGATTTTGTGACTAAAAATATATATGAAAAAATATCTAAAAATACTTAATCTCTCAATTTTATAAACATGTGAATCGCTAAAATCCCCCAATTCAATTATCAATTAATTACATGATCAATTGAATCTAATCTAGCATATATTCATCTCTCAAGTAAACTACACAACATATAGTAATTAATTTAATCACACTCTCATGCCAATGAAATTGTATACTACTCATTAAGTTCATCAATTATGGATCACAAACATAAGAATCATACATCTCTGCCTAGAAACTATGGATGTTATTTAATCAAGACAAACAATTAAATAATTCTCTCAAATCTAGTTAATTGTCTTTATATATAAATTGTTGGCCAAACAATTAGTGACATACAAATTAGATTAAATAATATAATTAAATTAAAGTTATAATTGTGGTAAAATATTAAATCATAATATGGTGAAAATTCGGTTCATAAGATCCCTAGAATAATAAATTAATTACACATAATTGTGTTCATAAAGCTCATATTTTTCATAAAGAAAGACATAAAATTAATAAAGAAAAGAGTAGAACTAGGGTTCAATATCTACCAAAATTGTGTCTTCTCTTGATTTTTTTTTGTATTTTTCTCTCTTTTTAGCTCCAAAAAATGACCAAAATTATGCTAATGGAGGAAAACTAGGGTTTATAAAGTGATTAGGGGTTTAAATAAAGCTCAGATGAGCTTCAGATCAAGGGCTACAATCAAAACAAGCAAAATTGACAATTTTAGCCAATCATAGCGTGACACATGGTAAGGGAAATTCACAAGGCGAATTAGGGAGCAACGCGTGGCAGGAGAGACCGGTTAGAGTCAACGCTCACTGAATCAGCAACACGTGGCATGAAGTGAGTCGTGGAAACAGATATTGTGGCACATATGTGGAATGCGTAGAGTAATGGCGTAATGACACGTGGCATGATGCGTTGACCAATTTCCGAACTCAGATTGAACGACGTGGTGACATATAGCATGTGTTTTGTCCTTCTTACACGTAACGCGATGTGATTTTCTCTCCGTGCTTCTGTGGCATCAGTGTGGCTTTCCAAGTCAACTCCTCTATTTACGTGGCATATGACGTGACAGCTTCTGATTGGTCATGTGCTAAAAATTCCAAAAATTATATTTTCACCCTTTTTCACTAAAAAAATTTATATTATAATTTTTTTGGCCATAAAAATACTATTTATTGATTAAAACAAGTAAATATTGTAAGGAATATGAGTATTGGCTATTTTCGTGGATAAAATATTTATTTGTAAATTTGTTTTTAGGCCTACTATCAAGTCTATTAAGAAAAGCCAAACAAATGCTGGAGTTCCAAATAATTTTACTTCAGGTATATATTTGATAACTACGACACATAGAATTACATTTATGCATTTAATAACATATGCTTATAAATTTGAAATTATTTTTAGTGCTAAAATATGGAATAAGGTAGGCTAAAAGATATTAGATAATATATAGTCTAAAATATATCCTAAAAAATATTAGATAATATATACTCTAAATTATAGTTGAAATCCTTATCTTAAAAGATAGCATAAAATATATTTTTAAAAGAAATTAGATAAGATATACTCTAAATTATAACTGAAATCTTTAGCATAAAAGATAGCATAAAAATCTATTTTAAAATAAATCATATTTTAAATATGAGTCTTCTTAATTAATGAGTATTACTAATCTTATTTATAAAAGAAAAAATATTTATTAAGGTATATTCCTATCCTTAATATATACATGTTATTCTATCCATGAGTAATATACACAAAAATGTCTCTTCCAAGTTTATTTAAGTGCCACAGATAATTTGGATAATCCTCGAATAATCAAAATCATTAAGCACAAATAGAATAAACAAATCAAACGTCTTATAAATCTTTCAAAAATAATTAAACTCAAGCTTCATAAATTTAGATAAAATGCAACCCTAGAAAAATTAAATTACTTCATAAGTTAAAATAAAAATTACAGTAGTTAAGAAATAATAGATGAATAACCGAAGAAAATTAAAACATCTCTAAGCCCAAAAATGGCTTCTGCGTGTACCACTGTCCAGAACCCAAACTCTCCAAAAAATCCCAAAACTAAAAACTCCATTTTTTTTAGCAATAAATACCTTATTTATAGCTAAAAAAATACATCTAAAAAATACATTTTTTGGGACACGCGGGAAACATTTATATCGAAAATAAAACACACACGCGTATCGATATTCAATATCAAAAATGTTATTTTAATATACACGTGAGAGACAACACAGAGGCACCGTTTCTGATTTTTTTAATTCAATCTATGTGCCACGTGTTAGCGTCTCATTCGCTATAAGGAATAGTGGGACACGTGGCAACATCTCATTGGGTACCAAGAACGGGCGCACGTGGAATTGTCGCATGGGATAAGCGGTGCAAGAAACGTGGGGGGTATCTGCTGGAACGCGTGCATGATTCTACGCTTTTGCGTTCACCAAAACTTGCCACATGTCAGCACATGATTGGCTGCAAGGAATGGTGGGACATGTCTCAGCTTTCAATTGGTTGTATAAACGGGCACATGTGATTTGGCCATAGGAAATCATGGCTATGGCAGACACGTAAAGACCGAGTTTGTACTTGAACATTTGATTTTCATAGTGGAAAGTTAGGTGGTCGGTGGATCGGTAGTTTTCCTCTTAGGTCATGGTTATAGCCTAAGTTATTTCCACCTAAAAATATCATGTGTTATTATTTTATTTCTGCACTTTACTCTTACACACGATTGCATGCATGACCACTTTGTTTAGGTTATTGATGAGCGAAAACTGGCATCGCCGATTCTTGCCAATACTTTGGTTTTAATATTTATAAAACTCTCGCAAGTGCATGAATCATTTCGTAGAAAATGATAAGTATACTCCCAAGGTCGATCTAAGGAAGGAATGTATGTGGTTTTTAATTTATTATTCAAACTTTTAAAAACGAAATTAAATCCTAAACATCCTGTCACGATATTTTGGGGTTTTGTGTTTTTAATCTAAGAACATAAAAATAAACATAGATTCAGTAAACATTTATGCAAATTTCATCTTTTATAATAGTGCAGTATTTATGGATATAATAACTAAGTTAATTATGCTTGCTCATATTATTTAGGGTATTAAAGATATGAATTGATATTTATTGATTCTTCCTTTTTTGTATGAATACCACCTTTGCTGGGGTTAGATATTCTTTGTTAACTAAACAAATCAATTAACACCTATGGGTGGGGTTGATAGCTAATTTGCCTAATTAAATTAATTCATTTTCTAAGAGATTGAAAATGAACCATTTAAATGCCACCTTTGGTGGGGTTAGATAGTTTAAACTTTATTCAAGGTGTCCAAATTAAACCTAAGAATTTAGTTATCGGAGTACTAACTTTCAAGTTTTAAAACCACTACCGAAAACATGTCGTCAATACATTTTCAGATAATAATTCTTATAAAAACTTTTGAAATAGAGCTTCACTCTAACTACCGGCCGATTGTACCATCAAATAAAAGAGCACTACTCTAAATCAGACCGGATAACTAAACCTTAAAATCTAATTTTCAGGTTTAAGTTTGTAATGAAAAATAATATATTTCTCTCTAACATTCTTAATATAAAATCTTGAATAAAAACAAAATCAATTCATTTTAGAGATTTTTATCTATTTAATATTTCGCAAGCATAACAACGTTATTATTACATCATGTTTATAAACAGCCAGCACAGTTAAATTTAATCACAGACAAATTAAATATAACATTTAAGAATAAAGCATAAAAAATAACTGTAAAGAAAATAAAATCCTTACAGAACTTCAACGCTATTCCCGTTGCTGGAAAACCTCCAAGCGGAATTTGCACTCCCATTTATTGAATCAAAAAACTAATAAATTACATAAACATAACTAGTTCTTCCCAAAAAGGGATGAACTCTAAAACTAAGAGAAATTAACTAAAAACTAAGAAAAACTAAAAAAAAACTAAAAATCTAAGAAAAAAGAGAAAGAAAGAAGAGAGAAGTATGTTTTGAAGTGAAGGGAATGGGGGTATTTATAGGTGAGGATGGAGAGAAAAAATGAGTAAAAAAATGTAAAAACGCGTAATGGAATTGTTGAGGTCATTGATTACGTCAGCATGACGTCATGGGGGCGGCTGCACGTGAAAAATGGGGCGAAACGAGCGTTGGCGTGCGCAGAGGCAGCTGGGCGCGCATGGGCGCACTCGTATGAACAGTAGCCTCGCGCTGGGGCGCGCGCGGATTGAGAGACAGGCGCGCGCGAGATGGGGCTTGGGCGCGCGCGGCTGGGCAGTTGGACGCGATTTTCTCTTTTTTGACCCATTTTGTCCAATTTTTTCATATTTGTTAACCTTTCCCCATTTATTTATTAATATATTTGTGATGTATTGCTTCAAGTATTCCTCTTTGAGTCTTTAAGTTACGTTTTTAAGCCAAAATACCTAAAAAACAATAAAAATACCCGTGATTCCGAAAAAGAAATTTATATAAATATATGATAAAACATATAAATATATATTTTTAATCAATTAATGTGCATAAAATCATGGTAATTTTAGTGCTTTTTGAGCACTCATCACAACCCCCAACCAGCTTCTTGCTAGTCCCTTAGCAAGAGAAGCGATAAAACCTAAAAATTAAAACGGTTGCATTTAGCCTATGCAACAAGTCTTTAAACCCCTAGGTTGCCCTAGTGGACGAGTTTAAGTCTCGTGAGGGTTTTCAGTAATGATACCCACAAACATTGAACTAAATGTAAAAATCAAAAGAAAAAATAAAAACAATCAAATCAAAAACTAAAATGACAACAAAATCAAAAGTTAATTTAAGGATAAAAGAAAACAACTTATCACAAAAATATCTCATACTTTTTAATCTCTTTTAAGATCATAATTAAAATCTCAAGCATAAGTTATTTTAATCTCTTTAAACAATCATGATTTATTATAATAATTAGTCGAAAATCATTTTCATATTTCATGTCAAAAATGTATCAATTTAATTTCACCCAATTTCAGTGTCATGAATCAGAATTCGCTTCGACTCTATTCCTCACAAGTCAATACTCTCAAAACACTGAATCCTATGGGTTCAAACACTCATACTAATTTATATGCGAAAGAGTTGATGTATAGAAATGAACTAATATGTTCGCATATGTATAAAGAATAAAGGCTGAAAGTGTTATTTTAACATTGATCTCATGAAAGGAATCGAATGTATAAATTATAAAGATATCATATATAAAAATTATTTTCATGCATAAATCAAACTCATTAAGAAAAAATTTCAAGATATATGCTTTTTACAAATGAAGAAATTGCAATGACTTTTTAGGGAATTACTTCCTATATCTTTCTTTTGTAATTAGCCTGTACTCACAACTTTGTAGGGAATGTGGGTAATAGTATGTAGATGATACTATATATTTTTTATCTCTCTATTTTTTTTTCTTCTGTAGATATTTTTCAATATATGTATTTTTTAGAGAGTCAACCTATGTAGAGATTGTACATTTTTAGGATTTTGGTGAGTGGTTAATTTTGTGACTTTTCTGTTTGATCTTGGTTTAGGTAACCCCAGATATGTCTTTTTTTTTTGTAGCAGTCATGCATAAATGAGATATAAGCATATACTATCAATTTCTACTTAAATCGTTTAATCTAAGCAAAAATAATAATCAAAAATATATGATACTCTATTAAGATGAGAACAAATTCATACATTCAATGCTAATACCTATAGAGATCATCTAAAAATTTGAATAAATAAGAAATGTGTTTGGAGTAGAAAACATATATATTTCACTCTGAATAAAAGAAATTAGGCTCAAATTATATCTCACAAGGGTAGTCTCCACTAAAAAAAATTCATAAACACCGATTTTGGGTTTAATATAATTTCCACATTTTATCAAGAAATACTAGTTATGAAAAAAACTAACTAATTATCAAAAATAATTACAAAATATTTCATGATATGTTTTCAAAAATTAATCTAACAGTACAAAAGACTTAACTATTTACTTAAATTTGATTTAAAGAAATGATAAATTTTTGTTAGAAAATATTAATTAATTTTTTTTTATTTCAAAAATTACTAAATCACACAAAACAAAAATAAAACATAACACAAAAAATTAAAACGTGAACATAAAAAAAAGATTTTTTTTTTAATTTTTAAATTGTTAAATCTTTTTTTTTTCTAATTAAGCATGGTAATTTTTCACCACCCCCAACCTAGAACTTACATTGTCCTCAATGTAACAACTGTAAATTAAAGATAAAGAGAAAAGAGAAGAAAGATTACTTATTTCTTGAGAATGTGTAAGTAGTAATGGAGAAATGCAGGTGCATTCATCATTTAAAGTGTATACAGACAGATTGCTGTGAACTTCTAACATCTCAACAAATATTTTTAGTTTTAACAATTTAAAAATTATTCACATATAACTAAACTAAAATAAACAATAAAATAAAGTAAATAACAGAAAATTACCTAAAATGATGGGTTGCCTCCCATCCAGCGCTTAGTTTAACGTCTTAGCAAGACGTAACTTGGGGATTTCATTTTAAGTAAACTCAATGTCCCCTCATCATTGGGTCAATCAAACCTACAAGTAAGACAAGGTTGTCTACCTATACTGTTTCAAACATGCCCTATTGATTTTCAATTTTTTCTGTACCAAAAACTAGGGGCATGCTTGAGGGTTTTAGATAACCCATATCTAGGTACAAATCAAATAATTAAGGTATCAAAACACAATTGTACCTAGATCAAACAAAGAAACTAACTCTTGAGATGTAATTATATTTTTAAAATTTTTGGAGATAGTTTCTGATTTTTTTTTAGTTAAAATAACATAATCAGTATTAACCAAGAGTGCTCCCAGGAAAGAATGGTGGGCAAAGGCTTCTTAAAAACCATCATCCTAGACAGAACAACGTTCCGAGGAAAGACTAGTGGCACAAAGGCTTCCAAGAACTAGTCTCTTAGACAGAACTCCCTTAGATCTTTACTTTTCATGCTATTAAAATTAAGTTAATTAAGTTTAGTTAAGTAAAAATCTAAGTTAATTAAGTTAAGTTAATTTAAAAAGCTAAGTTAGTTAAGTTAAAAAAAATAAGTTAATTAAAAATTTAAATTAATTAAGTTAAGTAAAATAAAAATCTAAGTTAATTAAGTTAATAAAAAATATAAGTTAATTTAAAAGCTAAGTTAACTAAGTTAATTTAAGTAAAAATCTAAGTTAATTAAGTTAAAAAAAATTAAAAAAAATAGTTAAAGAAAAGAAAGAAAAATAAAATAAAAATAAAAATTGAAAAAGATAAAATAAAATAAAAAAAATAGAGAAAGGTAAAAGCAAATAAAATTAAATTTTTTTTTTTCATTTTTTTATTATTATTTTTATTTAACAAAAAATAAAATTAAGATTTTAAATAAAAATAAAAATTAAATGAAAATTAAAAAAAAAGAAAAAAAAGTAAGTTTTATTTTTTTTAATTTTTTTAATTTGATTTTAATTTTTAATTTTTAAGTTTTTTTTTATATTTTTACTATTAATGAACGGTAATTTTATTTTACTGTTTACACTATATTATTTATTTAAAAAATTTAATTTTTTTTACTATTCATGAACGTAAAATGTTTACTATCTACACTATATTATTTATTTATTTATTTATTTTTATCTTAAAATTTTTAAAAAATTTAATTTTAATATTTTTTTTACTATTTAAACTATATTATTTATTTATTTTTTATCTTAAAATTTTTTAAGTTTTTAATTTTTTTTTACTTTTTTTTTTACTATTCATGAACGGTAATTTTATTTTACTATTAACGCTATATTATTTATTTATTTTTTTATCTTAAAAAGTTTTTTTTTATTATTTATTATTATTTTTTTACTATTCATGAACGGTAAAAAATTTTTACTTCAAATTTCAAATATCTAAATTATTTTACTATTAAAAAAAATTAATTTTTAATTTTTTTATTTTTTTATTTTTATTTTTTTTATGAAATTTGAAATTTGATTATTAATAAAAAAAATCACAATTATTTAAAGCACAAAAATGTTTTTAAAATTTTGATAAATAATTTAAAAACCGCTATTCGTTCCTAGACAACGGCGCCAAAATTTTGATTAGCGAAAACCGGCATCTCCAATTCTTGCCAATACTTTGGTTTTAATATTTATAAAACTCTTGCAAGTGCACGAATCATTTTGTAGAAAATGATAAGTATACTCCCAAGGTCGATCTAAGGAAGGAATGTATGTGGTTTTTAATTTATTATTCAAACTTTTAAAAACGAAATTAAATCCTAAACATCCTGTCACGATATTTTGGGGTTTTGTGTTTTTAATCTAAGAACATAAAAATAAACATAGATTCAGTAAACATTTATGCAAATTTCATCTTTTATAATAGTGCAGTATTTATGGATATAATAACTAAGTTAATTATGCTTGCTCATATTATTTAGGGTATTAAAGATATGAATTGATATTTATTGATTCTTCCTTTTTTGTATGAATACCACCTTTGCTGGGGTTAGATATTCTTTGTTAACTAAACAAATCAATTAACACCTATGGGTGGGGTTGATAGCTAATTTGCCTAATTAAATTAATTCATTTTCTAAGAGATTGAAAATGAACCATTTAAATGCCACCTTTGGTGGGGTTAGATAGTTTAAACTTTATTCAAGGTGTCCAAATTAAACCTAAGAATTTAGTTATCTGAGTACTAACTTTCAAGTTTTAAAACCACTACCGAAAACATGTCGTCAATACATTTTCAGATAATAATTCGTATAAAAACTTTTGAAATAGAGCTTAACTCTAACTACCGTGCGATTGTACCATCAAATAAAAGAGCACTACTCTAAATCAGACCGGATAACTAAACCTTAAAATCTAATTTTCAGGTTTAAGTTTGTAATGAAAAATAATATATTTCTCTCTAACATTCTTAATATAAAATCTTGAATAAAAACAAAATCAATTCATTTTAGAGATTTTTACCTATTTAATATTTCGCAAGCATAACAACGTTATTATTACATCATGTTTATAAACAGCCAACACAGTTAAATTTAATTACAGACAAATTAAATATAACATTTAAGAATAAAGCATAAAAAATAACTGTAAAAAAAATAAAATCCTTACAGAACTTCGACGCTATTCCCGTTGCTGAAAAACCTCCAAGCGGAATTTGCACTCCCATTTATTGAATAAAAAAGCTAATAAATTACATAAACATAACTAGGTCTTCCCAAAAAGGGAAGAACTCTAAAACTAAGAGAAATTAACTAAAAACTAAGAAAAACTAAAAATCTAAGAAAAAAGAGAAAGAAAGAAGAGAGAAGGGTGTTTTGAAGTGAAGGGAAGGGGGGTATTTATAGGTGAGGATGGAGAGAAAAAATGAGTAAAAAAATGTAAAAACAAGTAATGGAATTGCTGAGGTCATTGATGACATCATGGGGCGGCTGTATGTGAAAAATGGGGCAAAACGGGCGTTGGCGTGTGCGGAGGCAGCTGGGCGCGCATGGTCGCACACATATGAACAGTAGCCGCGCGCTGGGGTGCACGCGGATTGGGAGAGAGGCGCGCGCGGCTGGGCGTTGGCTGGGCAGCTGGACGCGATTTTCTCCTTTTTGACCCATTTTGTCCAATTTTTCCATATTTTTTGACCTTTCCCCATTTATTTATTAATATATTTGTGATGTATTGCTTCAAGTATTCTTCTTTGAGTCTTTAATTTACGTTTTTAAGCCAAAATACCTGAAAAACAATAAAAATACCTGTGATTCCGAAAAAGACAAATTTATATAAATATATGATAAAACATATAAATATATATATTTTTAATCAATTAATGTGCATAAAAGCATGGTAATTTTAGTGCTTTTTGAGCACTCATCAGTTATTAAATTATAAATTGATAAAAATTAAAAAATAACATATTCACCCCATTCTAGGTTAATCAGGTCCATATTTTATAACTTTCAATCTGTACGAGAGCCGACACTAGACACACCTGATGAGATTGATCCTTAGGGACACACACTCTTACTTATAGAGCAAAGAAAGAAGGTGGATCATCTGTTAGACTCCCACTCTTTGATGAGTTTAATTACTCTTATTGGAAGGCTCGCATGCAAGCCTTTCTCAAACAAGGTGAAAAAGTTTGGGATGCTATTCTTGATGGTTGGGAACCACCTTCGATAACGAAATATGGTGTAACAATCATAAAGCCAATAAGAGGCTGGACCACTGAAGAACGCACCCTTAGTGATGATAAATTTAAATCAAAATGCAATTATTAATTATAGTATTAAAATTCATTATAAATTACAATAAATTTATTAATTATAATATTAAAAATCATATTATATTAAAATTAAAGTGCAATTACATTTGAGAGTTTATACACTAAAATATAATAAAGCCTTACTAGCTAATTCTTATATTTACAATGATTATGAAGAATAGCCTTATTATTACAAACTGAGTTCTTACTATTACAATCATTTATAAATATACTTCTTCAAATCAACGTAATCAAGTCCATAATCACTTCAGGAGAAATGTAGAGAAAAGGAAAATACCATAGGTATTGTTAGTAGTAGTAGTTAGCACTAGCTGGTACTGGTAAGCTGGTTTGTTGGTATTGGTATTGGTACGCTAGTATACTGGTCTTGGTGTTGCTGCGGTGGTGTGTTGGTAAGCTAGTGCACTGGTGTGCTGGTGTTGATGTATTGGTATTGGTGTGCTAGTGTGCTGGTATTGATGTGCTGGTTTTATTGGTACTGGTGTAGGTGTAAATCTAAAAACAAAATATTGAGAAAAATATTTCTTCATAAAAAACATTATGAAGCAAAGATTTATAATATGAAAAATAAAGATGCTAAATGAGACGTTTCATTATATCACCTGGTAGGACCATTTCTACAATGTTAGGTCTTTCTTTCCCTTATTTAAAATATTGATCAAAACTAAACCTAGGATTCTTGTTTTCCACATCTCATAACAAAATCCAACATTCTTCGTGGAAAAGGGAAATAGAAAACATTGATCAGTAACTCAAATAATATCCAATGTTTCTTTTGTTTAGAGAATTGTGTATTATATATTAACACTGAATGAATATTATTGGTAGTTCAACAACTATGCTAAGTAGTGATATTTTATTAGTTCTTGGTCGAAGATTGACTGGTCCAGTAAAGGTGAAATGCCTTTTTTCACAACCCTATACTTCAACTAGCAATCGTACGATAATTAGCACGGTCCGTTGCCCTAATCTTGCCTTCCAACCTGAACAAAATACTCCAAAGAGACTAGAAAGAGACTTAGAGATTTAGAGGATTCAAAAGCAAAGCATGAACAGAAGAGAATTTGTGAAGAATACTTTGTATTGCTCTAGATAGGTTATCTTACAACTTCCCAATGATGGGTACAAATGAGACCAAGAGGCCTATTTATAGTGTGGCACTAAGCCTAAGGTTATGCCACAATTTTCTAGGACATTCTAGTTAAGTCTAGCCAACTTTAAAGTCTTCTAGGATTGTCTAGTAATTCCTTCATGCAAGTTTTAGGATGTTTCGAAAGCTTCTAGAGACTTCTACATCCTTCACAAACCATCTAACATGTTCTAGAATATTCCAGCACCTTCTAGTATCTTCTAGCACCTTTCAGCATACGCTAGTGTACTCTGGAACATTCTAGAGTTTTTCATGCTTGAGTTGAGTTCATCCACCTCTAGCTCTCTCTAGACATCACTAGGTCACTCTAGAACTTTCCCATATAGTAACTTGTTGAAAAGTCTAGATCCTTTAGGCAAGCACAATTTTTTTAGATTTGATGTAATAGAAAATGGGTGTTGATTAAGCAACAATACTTATTTGAACTTCACTGCAAAGTATAGTATGTTTGGAACTACAAACACACCCAAATATTGTTCATTGATGAAGACATGGAGAGCGTGACCTATTGACTATATTGTAAGAGTAGGTTTTTAACTTATTATTTTATTTTACATCCCATTTAAATTATTAGTTACTATTTACTATAAATTTCAAAGATAGTTATTTTTTTAATTTTTCAAATTAGTTTCTTGCTCTTACTTAGTTTTTCGTGTTATGTGTTGTATTTTCGTTTAAATAATGAGAGCTAAAAGGTGTTATATACGTATCTTTCATTCAATAATTTTGGTTACTACCAAAATAAAGAAAAAACAATAAAGCTATTTATGAGATCATATTTGTTGGGATTTATTCGATTTACAAAAAGAGAAACTAGAGAGAAGTCAGAGAATTGTGTGAGTATTATATGTACACGTATCAATTACATTGGATGTATACGTCACAGTGTGTCAGATAGATACAAATGTAAAAGAAAATATGTTTATAGATCGAGGTCAACCACCCATGGCTAGGGCTTGAGGTCGACCTTGCAACACTAAAGCTTGCGTGTGTAGGTGGGTCCCTTCTAAGAGTGTGGTTGTGGACGCAAGTATAAACAGGTCCTTTCTAACGGCTCGGGTTGTAAGTTGGATCGAGCTTAGGGTCGAGCTATATGTCCAAATGTCTAGTCCTTTTACTCTTTCAGCTTGGTTCTTCAACATGGAAGGAAGAGTAGTGATTGGGAAGCAAATTTGGGATGTTTGACTCGCTCTAATAAATGCTTTCCAACTAATCAGAGAGAGAAAATATCCAACCTTTATAAGAGGAGATAAGGCCTATCTTCTTTTCATCATTTCCTACATATGAGACCAAAAATTCATAAGAAAACAAGCTTTGTCATCTCTATTCAAGCTATATAAATTTTTAGTCCTATGGTAAGGAATCAACTCGGCATCTAGATTTCTTGCTCAGGTTTTAGCAAAAAGCTTTTTGAGTCTAACAGTTGTGTACTTTATTTTCAGGTTGGTTTAAAGAATCATTATCCCATTAATTTCAAACTCAACCCTAGGTAATTTCTACTTCTTATGCCTTACCTTTTTCATGTTTTATGATATTTTGTAGATAGAGACCATGCATAGGGAAAGTACCTTAAGCTTAGTTCCAAGGAGAGCCTACAATATCCCATCTACTTGGGCTAGCCAGAAAGTGACCACACGAGGTCCTCCAATGAAACAAGTGCCTCAAGCAAAAAGGCTTCATGCCAGCCTCCATAATCCACCTCCAATTCTCATCCATATGTCATACCTACTATTAGGTTGAACATGCCTCAAACTCAGATATCAATTCTGAGGTCCTGGAAGAAGAAAGAAAGGATCAAAAGGATTGAGGAGTATATAGGCCATACCAAAGGCTCGTCGGCTAAGGTTAAGACCAATGGGCTATCACCTCGGGATGAGAAGATGATAAGGAAGACCTACGACGTCCTTCCTCGGTCCAAATAATGATCCATATGTTAAGGGCTCGTGATAATGATCCACTTCTAACTGAATTGGCAGTCTTCCATGAGAAGGCTTTATGATTGGGGTAAGATTTCCTTTGTACCCTTTCATAAGGAAATTCTAGGTTAGGATTCAGCTTGCGTTGGGTCAGTTGATGCCTAATGGATGAAGGTACTTTCTCTGATTGACCTTGATATGAAAAGAGTTCGAGTGAAGCTGGAGATGCCCGAGTTCAATGAGGTCTACATGTTAAAGAATAATCCTACACACTTGAAGAAGGTCTACATGTTAGTAAAGTAAGACCGAGGTATAAATATTGTCCTCCCCAAGAACTTGAAGAACTGAAAAGAATATTTCTTCTATGTTTTAGGTCGGTGGGAAGCTCTAGATAATGATGATAGGCTAATAAGGAGCACCTTGGCTAATACCAAGCTCATGATAAGGAACATGGGTTCCTTCATCACGAACTTGAGTGAAAGGGCGAAGCAATGATGGGTTGATATTTAAAACTTTCTGTTCGTGAAAATTCCCTAGAGGAAATTATTAAACA
This sequence comes from Hippophae tibetana, assembly GCA_037013495.1. Taxonomy (NCBI): domain Eukaryota; kingdom Viridiplantae; phylum Streptophyta; class Magnoliopsida; order Rosales; family Elaeagnaceae; genus Hippophae; species Hippophae tibetana. The sequence continues at coordinate 77,038,961 of CM072812.1, read as the reverse complement.
CCCAACGCTTTGTTGCGTGTGGGTTGATGATGTGGTGCTTAGTGGTCCCTGATCCTGGTGAACTAGATGCCATGTGTGAGGATGTGGACTCTGTGGTCGTGATCAATCACTTTTTTATTAGTTGTTTAATTGACCCTTTTTTTAACCCCGTATCATTTGGCTTGTTATTTGGTGCAGATTTTTCAAGGATTTATAGGGCTTGAGGTATAGAAAGTTTGAAGTATGAGCTCATGCTTGAAAAGGAAAGCTATGCTTTGACTCAAGCTAAAAACGTGGTGTTATTGGCAAAGGTTAACAAATGGGAGGGTGATGCCATTGACAAAGAGGAGAAGTTGACCAAGACCATCATCGAGTTGAATGAGAACTTAAGGCACTTTGTGGAGCTCGAAGAAGCCTAGAGAAAGTTTGAGGCTAAGTTCGACAAGGCCCAGAGGAAGGCCAAGGCTAAGGTAAAAGCCTATAGTCGTAGGATAGCTGAATCAGAGGAAAAGGTGAAGAGCGAGCTTGATGCATTGACCAAAAAACTCTCCTCGATTTTTGAGGTAGGATAAGGGCTAGCTATGGAATCCTTCAAGAAAGAAACCAAGAAGAGAGACCTAAAAGAGTACTACTATCAGATTTTTGACATCTCATTCACTCCTCAGTATCTATCCACTCAGTCGCAGGATTAGGGTGAGAACTCAGGCTCAGGCTTGGGCTCGAGCTTAGGCTCATATTCTGGTAAGAGTAGTGATATGTTTGAGGTGGTAGATGAAGGAAGTAGGATCGAGGACCTTTGATAATGGTACTGGAATGAGCCTTCTATTCACGTAAACTCGAAGTCTTTATATGTCTCTTCCATCTCATTTGAGCCTGATGCCACTCATAATTTTGTGGTGGTGGGCTCACCCATGTAACTTTCCATTATTAATAAAAATGAGTTGGTTTTTCAAATAACCTATATTATGTGTATGCGTGTGTTTGTATCATTTTTAGTATTTATTTATAATATGGATTTACCTCCTTGTGTTTTAGGACATGTGTCACAAAACTTTATTTAATATCCTCCTTTATAAAAGAAGGCTAGAGCACTTGTAAAATTAAGGCATCCTCTTTTGTTTGAAATAATTGCCAACCCATTCTACACCTTTCTAACTTGGACCTTATGGATTATGACCAGTCAAACAGGCATTCAGCTTATGCCCTAGAATTGGATAACGATAGGCTAAAGGATGAGAAGGGACATTAAAATTGAGTTGTCTAAGCTCAAGGATAAGATCTCTCTTTATGAAGAGACCAAGTTTGAGCTCGCCTCTTGCAAGGAGCAGCTATCCCAAACTTGATCTCGAAAGAGAATAACCATGACTAAAATGGTTGTCCTTGTGAACAGGGAATTCCATTGGGAAAATTTATACATGAAGCTATTTGAGGGGGTCTTCCTCAAGGTGATGGGTATAGTAGATGAACTGGAACATTGAGTGTTCTCGTCAAGTTTGACCCCCTCTACAACAATGTCCAATGTTCATAAGAAAATTAACAAGATTTAGGCTTAGTTGTTTCCCTTAGTAGAGGAAACAGATGACCCAGACACTGATCGTGTGTCTAAGCATTTGAGGAATTTTTAACGCTTTGGGAGGCTAGGCTATGTATTAATAAAATCTACAAGCGTTGTAAGCTCAATCAATAAAAATGCAATTATGGTACAAGACCAATGTTCAGTAAAAATGTATTTTTTATTAAAAAATGTATATTTTTCCTTTTTTTAAAAGGATGAACTCGTAAGGTTTGGTTGTTGCAATAGACTAGTTGTTCTAATCGACCCTCACTTTGGTGTCAAAGTGTTAGAGCATTCTAGTTGGATCTGAACTGAGGTGATCAACTCACGACATATAGTGTTTGGGGGAAGAACATTCTACATGGTCTATAATTGAGGTGATCAACTTTCATTTTGGTGTCAGAAATTTCTACTTGGTTCTTAACCGAGGTGATCAACTTATGACATGTAGTTTTTGGGGAAGAGCATTCTACCTAGTTCATAACTGAGGTGATAAACTCTTTGGTGTCAGAGCATTATACTTGGTTCCTAACAGAGGTGATAAACTCATGACATGCATTTATTGGGGGAAAGCATTCTACTTCATCTATGACCGAGGTGATTAACTGTGACATGTATTCTTAGGGAAAAGCGTTCTATGTGGTATATAAACGAGGTTGTTAACTCTCACTTTGGTGTCAGAGTGTTCTACTAGGTTCTTAATCGAGGTGATTAACTCGTGACATGAATTTTTAGGGGATAGTGTTCTACCTAGTCTATGATCGAGGTGATCAATTCTCACTTCGGTGCCATAGAATTTTACTTGGTTCCTAACCAAGGTGATTAACTTGTGACATGCATTTTTTGTGAGGAAGGGGAGAATGTTCTACCTGGTTTATAACCAATCCTTACTTCAGTGCTAGAGCATTTTACCTAGTTCCTAACCAAGGTGATCAACTCATGACATTCATTTTTAGGGGAGAACATTCTATGTGATTTATGACCGAGGTGAACAACTCTCACTTTAATGTTAGAGCATTCTACCTGGTTCTAAATTGAGGTGATCAACATGTGACATGAATTTTTTGAGGGAGAGCACTCTACCTATTCTATGATAGAGGTGATCAACTCTCACTTCGGTGTAAAAGCATTCTACCTAATTCCTAACTAAGGTGATCAACTTTTGACATGAATGTTTGAGGAAAGTGCTACTTCTTGAAAGAATTTACTTCATATATATAGAAATGGTACATGAAATTAGAAAATGGTACATCAGAAGTGGTATTTTTTGAAGTGTTATGCATTCCAACTTGTTCCATTTGCATCTTCTTCAATGCTTCTCAATAAATAGGCCCACATCGGAGTCCTTTCAACTACTTGATAGGGACCTTTCCAATTTTCACTCAGCTTGCTAGCCATCCATTCCTTTTTTTTAGAGAAAACCCTTCTAAGAACCCAATCACCTATGTTGAAAGCTTTGAAATGTTCGCCCTTATTGTAATAATCTGATACTTTCCTTTTTTGCTCGGTTATCCTCCTTAAGGCTTCATTCTTTTTTTTTTCCTTTGTGAGGGTCAGTTCGATTGCTCTATTTTCTACATTCTTCTCCTTTATTAGGGTTGATATTATAGTGGGTACTATAATCTCAATTGGGATCACAATCCCAATCACATATATTAGTGAGAAAGGTATCTCATTAGTGCTTCATCTAGGACTAGTCCTAATAGCCCATAATGTCCCAAGTAGCTCCCCAACCCATCTTTCTTTTGCACCCTAAAACATTTTCCTTTGTAGGTTGATTATTAACTTATTAGAAGACTCTGCCTAGCCATTAGTTTAGGGATAATATGACGTTGAGTGATACATTTTTATGTTGTATTTGGCGGTGAAATATTTGATGTTACGACTGTAAATTATCTTCCGTTATTGGTGATGAGTTCCTTGGGTAGGCTGAAATGACAAAATATATATTTTAGATAAATTGAATCACTTCCTCCTCATATATTCTTCCCAAAGACTTTTCCTCAATCCATTTAGAAAAATAATTGGTGGCCACTAATAAAAACTTCTTTTGGCCCCTAGCTTAGGTTAGAGGTCCTACTACATCGAGTCCCTATTTATAGAAAAGGGTAGGGCTAACTACCCCCGTTTTGGTAGTTGGAGGTGTGTGTGAAAATGGAGCAAAACTTTGACATTTATCACACTCTTATGTGTTCCATATGCAATTTGCTAGCATAGTGGGGGCAATAGTACCCCTACCTTATAATTTGTTGGGATAGTCTCCTTCTTCCCAAATAAGTATCGTACTCTTCTTCATGGGCTTTAAACATTACTCTGTTAGATCCTTCCCTAGCTATGCACAAGAGCCAAGGACTGGGTGTAGTCTTTCTATACAATTTTTCATCTTTAATCAGGTATTGTCCACCCCCAACTCTATGGCTATTTATGCCAATCTCCTTGTAACTTCTAAGCTTGTTAATACGCTTTTAAGTGGTTGAGAGGTGAGTGTTATCACTCTATGCAAGACAAAATAATGCTTGAGCTTTCAAGCATTAATTTTTAGGGCAAAGGCCAACTTGTCTATCGTTGGGTATCTACTTTGAGCGTCTATTAGGATTTGGTTGATGTAGTAGATGGGGTGTTGGACCTTGTTTCTTTCGGCTTGGAGCACAACACTATAAGTCTAAGGGGATACAACCAAATACAAGTAAAGTGTTTCTCTTGGGAGAGGGCTGACTAGGACAAAAATCTTGCTTAAGTATTGTTTGATTTCTTCAAAGGCTTTGTTACAATCCTCATCCCAAAAAACTGATGTGTTTTTTCTTAGAATTTTGAAGAATGTATAACACTTGTTTGTGCATTTAGAGATGAATCTGTTCAGTGCCATTATTCTTCCATTCAGTTGTTGAATCCCTTTCAGATTGGTAGGAGGCTTCATGCTCACCAGAGCCTGTATTTTGTCAGAGTTGGCTTCAATCCCTTGGGCAAATATGAGGTATCCTAAGAATTTTCTTGAAGTAACACCAAAAACAAGTTTCTTAGGATTAAGTCTTATGCCAAAACTTCATATTATGGAAAATATCTCCTTCAAATCTTTAACGTGGTCTATTGGTTGTTTTGACTTTACTACCATATCATCCATGTATGCCACCAAGTTTTTTCCCATTTGATTGACAAACATTTTTTATGAGGCATTGATATTTTACCCATGCATTCTTCAATCTAGATGACATTCTAGTATAGCAAACAGTCTTTTCCTTGATGATGAATGATGTTTCTCCTCGTCATTCGGGTGCATTCTCATATGATGATAACCAAAATATACCTCCAAAAAACTCATTAATGTAAAACTAGCAACATCATCAACTAGCTGATCGATACTGGAGAGGGGAAATAATCTTTAGGGCATGCCTTGTTTAAGTCTATAAAGGCTATACATATGTGGGGTGATCCACACGTGTATTTCACCCACACCACATTTGAAAACCAAGTAGGGTAGTTCACCTCCCTTATAATCTTCGTCTCCTTAAGGTTGTTGACCTAACTTTTTATCATCTCATTCTTTTCCCTATGAAATTTCCTCTTTCTTTATTGGTAAAATCTAACCTTTGGATTTACATTTAACCTATGGGTTACCACTAAATTGGTCATTACTATTGATCCATTGGCCATGACAGGTAGGACCACCATTCCAACAGCATAGGTGGTGCTACTATTGAATTTTACTAGGGGTAGCTCCTTCCTTATGATGTCAACCTCTTTTATGCCTAGGGCTCTCACCATAGACAGAAAAAGAAGATCCATCAAGCTACCAGGTTCAACCATGATTCAAAAAACATCATAAAATTATATCTTTAAAGTGATCACCAAGGGATCTTCATAATGAGACGAGGTCTTTTCTTTCTCTATGAAGGTGATCACCATATAGAGCCATGTTGTTTTCAGATTGTATATATAAAGGGAGCCTCGCAAGTATCTTGCATACCTCTTTTGAGAGTTATTGGTGGTCTCATTGATCTTGAGCCTTCCATGTATGGTATGGATGGTTTTGATGGTGGGCTCGTTTTGAAGGTCTCTCCCGGTACTTGATGAAGCGGGTGGCTGGGAAACTTCACATCCATGTATGGTATGGATGGTTTTGATGGTGAGCTCGTTGTGAAGGTCTCTCCCGGTACTTGATGAAACGGGTGACTGGGAAACTTCACGTCCAATTTGTCGCCTTCTTTCATTGTTGTTGATCCCTTCAAGGTATTTTAAATACCATCTAGACAAAAACTCTTTTATCTCTTTCTTGAGGTGCCTACAATCTCTTGTCTCATGGCCTACATCTTTGTGAAAGGCACACCATTTAGATGTGTCCCTAAGGAGAGCTCTCATTTTTGGGGATCATTTGACATTTGGCTCCTCCTCTAATTGTAATACTGCCTAGGCTAGACTCACCCTCAATGGTGGGCCCTTAAAGGGATATAGTGACCTTCCCCATGGTTTCTTGTTCCTATACCATTGGATACTCGCCTTGTTATTTGGCGCGAAACGTTTGTTTTTATTGATTATATTATCTTGGTTGGCCTTGTAAGAACTCATCTTTCTTTTATCTTTTTATGGTGCAACTTCCATAACTACCTAATTGCTCTTAACCAAATCCAAAGCTATTCGAGATTGATAAACTTCCTTACCTCTCCATATGCTTCCTCCAAAGTGTAAGGGATCATCTTGGTTATTTCTATGAACAAGTCAAAATCTCTTAGCACTACTATAATAGTTACCTATGGGCTATGGTCTCAGAAATTTAGCCTCATTTTTAAAAAAAACCGAAGGCATAAGATTTTGGTCATGGTTTTATAAAAACTGAGGCTATAGTGTATATATATAGCCTCGGTTTTATCAGTAACTGTGGCAGTAAGTTAAAATATAAAAAATATTTAAATATAAACAAATTTATATAGTTATGATTATTAAATGACCGTAATCATAATTAAAATAACAGATTTTTCAATCTTTTTAAAACTAAAATTAAATAATATATTATGTGTTATTTATTTAAAAAAATACAAAATTATTTTATAATGTTTTCATTTTTCTATTAATTTAATTTCATACATTTTATCTCTTTTATACTACACACTAAATTTTTATATCAAAATTTTTTTCTTTTTTTCTCCTATCTCTTTTTATTCCTCTCTTTTTTTCTTTTTATTTTTCCTTTTCCTTTTCCCTCCCTCTTTTTCTTTTTTATCTCCCTCTTTTTTCTTTCCTTTTCCTTTCCTTTTTCCACCAGCAGCTCCATCCTCATATTATCCTCTCTTTTTCTTTTCTTTTTTCCTTCTCCAGTAGCTTCATTCCTTGTGTTTTTCCCTTTTTTTTATTTTTTCCTTCCCCAGTAGCTCCATCGATCCCTCACATTTCCCCCCACTTGATCTTCTTTATTTTCTCTTTGTTTTTTTTATTTTTCTTTTCCTTTTCCCCACCTAGCTTGCTTGCTCGACCCAGTTGATCTCTTCTCCATGAAACCTCATGTTCACAAACCCCACAACAGAATGGGACCGCGAAGAGGAAGAATATGCATATTTTAGAAACTGCCCGGGCTTTACTAATCGGTGCACATATGTCTAGTAGATACTGGAGTGATGCTATTACTACAGCTATGTATCTACTAAATCGTATGCCCATAAAAACCTTACAATTTTAGACTCTATTAGGTGTTATATGATCATGTTCCCTTGCCTACTATTTTGATGCTTCCACCCCGAATTTTTGCATGTGTTGCTTTTTTCTACCTCCATAAAAATCAACGAACTAAGTTAGATCCATGTGTTATCTGATGTGTATTCTTGGGGTATGGCATACAAAAAAAGAGATACTGATGCTACAATCCTATTACTAAAAGAACTTACATCACCATAGATGTCACCTTTCTAGAATCTGAATGGTTTTTCTCATCATCAGTATCCAATTACCCTCTTTAGGGAGAGAGTTATGGTGAAGAACGAAATTGGCTTGATGTTGAACTATTAGACATTAGTAACAATCTGACATACTCAGATAATGCCAACAATATGGATAAGCCAATACCTAAACCTGGACTTGAACTTCTAAGAACTGAATCTGAACTAGTGACTAAATCTCCAGAAGATGCAATGGTTGATACACCCCTCCACTCTCTAGTACCCAATGATCCTCCTACTGAGAATACTCATGAGGTAAGCTATCCTATCACACCTTTACAAACTAATGCTATAGATACACCTATTGGTTATGTTCTACCTTTTTAGACATAATCGAGGAAAACCTTTGAATCGATACTCTCTACACAGAGAAGAACGACAATCCAAGTATCCAATAGTCAATTATGTATCTACTCAAGGGTTATCAGAACCTATAAGGGCGTTTGCACAAAAAATATCCTCATGTCGAATTCCAAGTAGCATTGAAGAAGCCTTATCTGATCCAAATTGGGCTCAAGCTATAAAAGAAGAATTTGAGGCATTACAAAAGAATAACACATGGGTGTTAAACGAGTTGCCTCAAGGGAGGAAGATGGTAAGATGCAAGTGGATTTTCTCCATTAAGTATAAAGCAGATGGGTCAATTGATTGATACAAGGCGAGGCTAGTAGCAAAAGGGTATACACAGAAACATGGTATAGATTATCAAGAAACCTTCTTAGATGTGGCTAAATTAAAAACTGTTAGAGTTTTGTTATCTCTTGAAGCAAATTTAGATTGGCCATTGCACCAACTTGACGTGAAGAATGTCTTCCTTCATGGTGACCTCAAAGAAGAGATTTACATGGATATCCTACCAGAATATATTGTTACATCAGGAAAAGAAACTGTATGTAGATTACAATGAGCATTGTATGGAATAAAATAATCACATCGAGCATGCTTTGGTAGGTTAAGTTCAGCAATGAGGAAATATGTGTTTCAACAAAGCAACTCTGACCACACTCTTTTCCTAAAACATCAATTGGAAAAAATAACAGCCCTTATAGTCTATGTAGACGACATGATCATTACAGGGGATGATAAAGAAGAAATCTCTAGGCTTCAAGAACAACTGTCAAATGAGTTTGAAATGAAGAACTTAGGAGGGCTCAAATACTTCTTAGGCATTTAGAAAACAAGATCAAAACAAGGTATATGTCTTTCCCAAAGGAAATATACTCTAGTCCTACTAGGAGAGACATGATTACTAGATTGTAAACCTGTAGATATTCCGATGGTCCAAAATCATAAACTTGGAGAATATGTGGACCAAGTACCAGCAAATAAACAGAGATATCAATGGTTAGTGGGTAAACTCATATATTTATCTCATACTCGACATGATATTGCTTATGCTATAAGTGTCGTGAGTCAGTTCATGCACTGCCCAAATGAAGACCATATAGATGCCGTCATGCGAATACTTCGTTATTTAAAATCCTCCCCTAGGAAAGGACTTATGTTTTCAAAGAATGGTCAATTGGAAGTCGTTGGATATACAGATTCAGACTTGGTAGGGAATATGAAGGAGAGGAAATCTACTGCTGGGTACTTTACTTTTGTGGGGGGCAATCTTGTTACATGTAGAAGCAAGAAGCAAAAGGTAGTTGCCTTATCTAGTGCTGAAGCTGAATTTCGAGGAATGGTCAAGGGAATATGTGAGCTCCTTTGGTTGAAAAAACTTCTAACTGAGATTGTGTTGCTCCTAACTCTGAAATGAACTTATTTTGTGATAACAAAGCAGCCATTGCTATCTCCCACAATCCAGTTCAACATGATCGCACGAAGCATGTTGAAGTGGATCGAAACTTCATCAAACAGAATCTTGAAGAAAAGATTATTCAGCTTCTATTTGTTAAATCAAAACATCAATTGGCTGAGATACTCACAAAATCTGTGTCTGTAAAGAACTTGTACAACTCACTTGATAAGTTGGGCATAAAAGACATATATGCACCAACTTGAGAGAGAATGTTGGTGTGTGTTGTGGTGCATGCTGCAACAGTGGCAGACACCAATGTGTAGTGGAGCAAGGAATGACAGACAATAATGTTAGTAGAGCCATAAAATATGGGTGTGTAGCAGCTTCCATGTGTACAACTACTGCTAGGAGTAGGTTTAGTTTTCGTTTTCCTTAGTATACATAGGCTATTACTCTTGTACAGAAACATAACAAAAAATACATAAATATATTGATAATTATCATATTTCACAATATTTGTTAGAAATTCCTAGTAAGAATCGAATCTGAGAAAGATTTTCGACAATTGATATACGAAAGCATATTTAGTATCCTTCTCCCATTGCCGCACAGCAAGCATATCTAGCAAATCACACTGCAAAATATAGCAAAAAAGATCAATTCTCATCACGAATACTCATTTACATAATGCACAGCTAGTAAGAGAATTAAACAAAGCCATATGCAGCAGTAAAAAAGGCATTTAACTGGATTTTCAATGTATAAATTTTTCTTCAAAGTTTTTATACTTATGTATCATGTTATTTTGCTCACTTTGCAACTATAACCTTTGATCAAACATTTAGCTTATAATTTATGTTTACATCATTTTAAATGAATTCTTAATATACACAAGTATCTATAAAATCAACTTATACGCACAAGAAAAAAAGAAGTGTTTGAATTTTCCTAGGCCTCGTAGTACTTGTAGCATATCTAGATCCTTGACAAACTCTATAATTATGAGTAAAACTTCCTCCTTGGCTTTTCAAGAGTATGCTCATCTTCACCCGAAAAAGTACTTGGTCAGAAATTTAAAAGTTTCCTTTCCTGGGCTAAATTGGTAAAAAACTGTCTATCTTTTTGATACAAGGAACTACATGTTCAGTGACCTTCAATTGCCAAATTTAGGGTCTTCATGTAAACATAGAAATGATTGTATGGATTCTCCAATAGGTTGTAGAGATTGAAACAATCTATAAAAAGACGACAAACATAAAAAATAACACCTTAATATTTTTTTTTTCTAAAACAGCTATGTAAGACTTGCTATCTTTGAGAAAATGAAAACAATATAAAACACTTGTGATAGTTAAAATTAGAATGGAAAAGGTAGAGAAAAATGATAGACAAAGTACCAAAAAGCAATGAACAGAGGATGCCATGTGGAGAATATTCAAGGACAAGGTATAATCCATAATCAATGCCAAATCCAAGCAACTTGGCAACATTTGGGTGGTCGATAAGAGCAATGATCCCAAGTTCTGACAAGATCGAAGTCGACAAGTTTGTCTCTCTGGTTGTTCTCGTTATCTTTTTTCTTTCTTTATTAGCCTCTTTACTGCTACAAATCAACCATCGAACAAACATCCCTTATAAACTTCAGCATGCATGACCTCCCTTTCTAACCAAGTTCTCTATCAGTTTTCATGCAAATCAATCAATGATATAATGACAGAGTAATGGACTAGTCTCCAGAAGAAATATGCATGTCCAAAGCCAACTGAGCATAAATAAGTAATCGCATGGTATGATGACATCATCCACCCACCAATTCTCACATTTGATTATTTAAATGTGATTAACTTTAATTTATTGAATTGTCAATCTTCCATTTTCCAATAAAATTTATCAAAGATAGAAAAAATGAGAAAGAAAATATAAATTTTCAGTTTTATCAAATAAGTTAGAAATGAATATTCATGATTTTGTTAGCAAGAGCAACATTTGAAAAACAAAATTCATCGGCATAGGTTAAGATTACAATGACAAGAGGGTAAAATCAAAGAAATTGAACAAATAATATAACATTTATATAAATCCTAAAGAAGCAGATTCATCTTCATCCTCCCATGAATCCTTCACATCATTTTCATCCATATCTTCATCATCCCAACTACCTTTAGGAGGCATCTTAGAAGGGAGAGGTGGAATATATTCTTCCTTTGCAAAGAATAATCCATCATAAATAAATAAATAAAATTAATCAAATAAAACAAAGAAAAAGGCCAATAGTATATCTTGTAATGTTCCAAAAAATTAGAAATAATCACATGCCAAGAAAGGTAGCATGAAATTGTTGAAGATTGTCATAAAGCTCCTTAATTTAAGGAGAAAATTAAGGAGCAAAACATGTAACAAAACAAGGAGCAAAACAATGAGCAAAACATGGAGCAAAAAAATGAGCAAAACATGGAGCAAAACATAGAGCAATTCATGGAGCAAAACATGGAGCAATTCATGGAGCAAAACAAGGAGCTTAATTCAAGGAGCAATTTAAGGAACCATTAATTTAAGGAGTAATTCAAGGAGTGAATTTTCCTATAAATAGATGTGTAATTGTAATGAATTAATCATCCAAAGTCTTTATTCAAATTGAGAGAAAAACTTAGAGAGAAAAGCTTTTGTGAGAGTAATTTTCTTGGGTGTAATTGGGTTGTGAGTTGTGAGTGTTGTAAACACCTTGTGTAATTTCTCCCCTTTTAGTAAAAAGATCTGCAGCAGGTCCGGAGACGTAAGCAAGATTGGCCGAACTCCGTTATCAAATTTGTGTGTTATTTTTCTATTCTTGCTTTCTCATAAATCTGGCTTATCGGGAATTTACGTAATTTCCCAACAACTGGTATCAGAGCCATTGGTCCCAGATACTTCCGCAACAGAACCAATTGTAACAAGTCCTCAGCCAGAGGAACTTGTTGGACAAAGCAGTACACAGCATTCCGACACACCACAACCTCTTACTCCAGCTCCTATATTGAGAAGGTCTTCTCGACCTCATGTACCTAACAGGAGATACATGAACTATATGTTGCTGACTGATGGAGGGGATCCTGAATGCTATGATGAAACTTGTCATACTCGAGATTCCAACAAGTGGGAGCTTGCTATGAAAGAAGAAATGAAATCTCTCATCTCCAACCAGACATGGGAACTAGTTGAGTTACCTATGGGAAAGAAGGAACTTCACAACAAAGGGGTGTATCGAGTGAAAGAGGAGCATGATGGTTCCAAGAGATACAAAGTCCGCCTAGTTGTCAAAGGGTTTCAACAGAAGGAAGGAGTTGACTACACTGACATTTTCACTCCCGTTGTGAAGCTCAATACTATCAGATCAGTATTGAGTATTGTAGCCATTGAAGATCTTCATCTTGAAAAATTGGATGTGAAAACTGCATTCTTTCATAGAGATTTAGATGAAGAGATATACATGTACCAGCCAGAAGGTTTCTCAGAAAGAGGGAAGAAGAACATGGTATGCATACTTAAGAAGAGTTTGTATGGCCTGAAACAAGCCCCGAGACAATGGTACAGAAAGTTTGATAGCTTCATGCACAAGGAAGGTTTCCAGAAGTGCAATGCTGACTATTGTTGCTACTTCAAGAGATATAGGTCCAGTTATATCATTTTACTACTTTATATTGATGATATGTTAGTAGCAGGTTCAGATATGGATGATATTAAAAGGTTGAAGCAGCAATTGTCAAAGGAGTTTGACATGAAAGACTTGGGTCTAGAAAAGAAGATTCTTGGAATGCAAATCACAAGAAATAAGAAGAAAGGATCCTTGCAGTTATCTCAGGCAGAGTACATCAATCGTGTTTTGAAGAGATTCAACATGGGTGATGCCAAGCCAGTTAACACACCCTTGGCCAATAATTTTCGCCTATCCAAGGATCAGTCCCCTCAGACAGAGGAAGAGAGAGAATTCATGGCTAACGTTCCTTATGCCTCAGCCATTGGAAGTTTGATGTACGTAATGGTCTGTACGAGACTAGACATTGGCCATGCAGTGGGAGTTGTTAGCAGATTTATGTCAAATCCAGGGAAAACTCATTGGGAAGCAGTCAAGTGGATTTTGAGGTATCTGCGAGGCACCACAGAAAAGTTCTTGTACTTTAGTAAAGGAGAGTTAAAAGTACAAGGGTACGTAGACACATACTTTGGAGGTAAAGTTGATCACCAAAGAAGCACCACCGGTTATATATTTACTGTTGGAACTACAGCTATTAGTTGGATGTCACAAATACAGAAAATTGTCACTCTATCTACTACAGAGGCTGAGTATGTAGAAGTAACTGAAGCTAGTAAAGAGATGATATGACTTCAAGGTTTGTTAATTGTGTTGGGATTCAAACAAGAGAAGAATGTTCTGCATAGTGATAGTCAAAGTGCAATACACTTGGCGAAGAATTCAACATTTCATTCTAGAACAACACATATTAGACTTCGTTATCACTTCATCAGATCTCTATTGGAAGATAATGTGTTAATACTGGAGAAGATTCAAGGAAGCAAAAATCTAGTAGATATGTTAACAAAGGTGGTGACTATTGACAAACTGAAGTTGTGCTCAACTTCAGTTGGTCTGCTAGAGTAACAAAGACTAGAAAAGCTGGTGCATTGATCGAGGTATGAAGACAGATTGAAATCAGTCTTCAAGTGGGAGATTGTTGGAGATTGTCATAAAGCTCCTTAATTTAAGGAGCAAATTAAGGAGCAAAACATGGAGCAAAACAAGGAGCAAAACAAGGAGCAAAACATGGAGCAATTCATGGAGCAAAACAAGAAGCTTAATTCAAGGAGCAATTTAAGGAACTATTAATTTAAGGAGTAATTCAAGGAGTGAATTTTCCTCTAAATAGATGTGTAATTGTAATGAATTAATCATCCAAAGTATTTATTCAAATTGAGAGAAAAGCTTTTGTGAGAGAAAATTGAGAGTAATTTTCTTGGGTGTAATTGGGTTGTGAGTTGTGAGTGTTGTAAACACCTTGTGTAATTTCTTCCCTTTTAGTAAAAAGATCTGCAGCAGGTCCGGAGACGTAAGCAAGATTGGCCAAACTCCATTATCAAATTTGTGTATTATTTTTCTATTCTTGTTTTCTCATAAATCTGACTTATCGAGAATTTGCGTAATTTCCCAACAGGAATAATGTCCTTTCTTAATGAGATCATATGTTTTAATTATACAGCACTAAAGACCAAAATGGAGAGATCAATGATTGATTGGACTAACTGGAACCATGTTGAAGCCAATACTATAACAATAAATAAATTTAGGCTTTACTACTTTTCAACTTTGACTAACTTCACAGATGAGCTCTTATATTAAAAAGAAAAACCAACTACCATATTTAAACTAATTTTATTGAATTATAACTCCTAATTACTCAATTTCTTAGGCTCGTGTCAAAAATGGGTTACATCATAACAATATGAAACGACATGGAGATAACATCTCTCTTTAGTGAAGCAAAGGATAATATTACCTTATAAGATCCAAAGCTGAACTTAATGTCTCGAGTATCATCATGAATAATAGCATTACTGTTAGACATGAATTTAAATAAAAAAATATTTTTTTATTATTTTATGACCATTATTTCATAAATTATGTAACTATGATTTTCATAATTATATGGCCGTTATTTTTATGATCGTTATTTTCCTAATTATATGGCTGTTACTTTTATGACCGTTATTTTCATAATTATGTGTCCGTTATTTTTTATCGTTATTTTCATAATTATATGACTATTACACATATTTTTTCAACTATAAATAGGGGCAATGACCCTCAGTTTAGAAAATAACTTAACAACTCAAAAACATTTTTACGGTTTTTCATAGCAAAGTCAAAGAAAAGAAAATTCAGAATTGTTTTCCTAGATTTCCGAGAAACATAAATATTTAAGAGGTGTAGTATTCCGGACTTCATTAATGTAGTTAAGATCCGAGACAGAAAAAAGATTTTGGGTTGTTTTATCTTGAGGACGACAAGGCTGTGTTTGCTTGCACAAATTTGGACAAAACCGCGAAACGTCTTAAAGAGAGACCTAGTCCGTGACTCAACCCAAACAGTTCATTTTAGGATGTTATTACTTTATACATAATTGTGCATTAAGAATTATGTCCCTCATTTTAAATTATATATAAAATTTTAAAATTAAATTTAAAAAAAAACATATATAAAAGAATATATGTTTTTACTTAAAAAGAGTCATATTTATCATATAAAGGATTACCAAAAGTGGAGTCGTTGGTGATTAGAAAATGGTGGTATAATTAAGGTTGGGGGATGGTTGGGAACTGACGAAGGCACCGAGTAAAACTAGAGGCATTAGGTTGGGAATAGAGGAGTAAGAAACATGAAGGGAAGCGTTGGGGTTAGGATGATAAGGAGAACTATTAGTTGATCAAGAAAAACTAGAAATGTTACATGAAACCAGGATTGGGAAGAAACAAAGAGGGGCACAATGAAGTTTGGTATAGTCAGAGGTGGGTAGAGCTGAGGTGGATCACGATGGAAAACATGAGAGAGAAGGAAATAGAAGAAGAAAAAGGAATTAACTGCATGAGAGAAAAAAAGAGGGAAAAAACAAAAAAAAATGATAGAAAAATTTAGTTTGATGTAAAAGAGAAACTATATGAAAGTAATTAAGAAGGAAATGAAAAAAATTGTAAAATTATTTTTGCATTTTTTTAATGAATAACACACATAATATATTATTTAATTTCGGTTTTAAAAAGATTGAAACTCTATTATTTTAATTAGATCACGATCATTTAATAATCATTCAATTGATATTTAGTCCAACGTGACAAAGTACAAAAACTATTAGCAGAAGCCATCAAGGAATTGAGTAATTTGTATACATGGTCAAAGACCATCTCAAACTTTATCACAATAAAAAAAACAAGTGATAACTTGTTTAAGTACGAATATTACATAAAAGGTGACACTCTTCAACTATACATCTCCTACCATGCAAAGTATAAGGAACATATTGTATACCATGAAGACAACGCCACAAGAAATATCTAACTTGTGGTTGTAGCTTAAGTTTCTAAATATCCTTCCACACCAAGCTTTCAAATAGAGGATTAATAGATGCAGTAGAATTAAGATAATTAAAAGTGACAACATATCCATACTCAACAGAATGATTACTATGAGAAATACCAAACCAACTTCTCTTAATGGATAGTTAATAACATATAAGGTTATAAATTTATGGACCATAAGTGTATATGGTCTAAACAAGTGTTTACATTTCTGAATGAAGCCCGATAAGATCTTATTAGTTTTTTAAATTGAGCTAATGGGCTAATGGACTAACGGGTATGAATAATTGCAATTTTTCTTCTGCCATACATGTGTAAAACGATTAAGGGTATGTGATTTGAGTGTATGTATTTAGAGATTTTCTTGAATGTATTTATAATTTACCCTTTTGTCTTTTAGTCTTCAAAAATCACATTCTGTACTTTGCATTTTCTTTTCTTCATATTTTTAGTTATTTTAGTCAAACAATATTTAATGAAATCCAAATCTATAACTTGAAAATATGAGTGTTTTACCATGAATGTAAGTACCCTTTTTTTTCTCAATTTTAGAGACGAAAGTTTTTTTTGTCTAATTTAGATGACTCACTACATATGCCACCAATTATGTAATATTACACCAGTTATTTAATAAGAGAAATAATAATAAAATATTAAAATAAATACAAAGATGTGGTTATAATAGTTCAAACACATTGACACAATACCACTTGATTGGTGAAACACGAGAGTTGGAAATGAATTTGTTCCATTGTTTGCATATATTGTTTTCTTCAGATTTTGTTTTTTGATTTTGAGAAGACAGCAAAATTATTGCAAGAAACATATTGGAAAAATGGGTTGTATAGATGGTGAAATGTTATTTTGAATGATACTCACTTGGTATAAATAAGTAGTCTTGACTGATTTGGGTTTCACTTGTTAAAAACTTCAAAATCATATATTTTTTATATTTAAAATGACATTTGTATGAATGAGATATTGATTTTCAAATATCACTTAAAAAGATGAAAAAATAGTGGTTAGTTGCTACATGATTTAATTTTTACTTATAATTATATTTAAAAATATAAATATTTTACACTATGTAATTCACTTTAACATGTAAAAGGTTTAAACTTGAAAGTTTAATTACGTGTGTATAAATAGCATAACTATTTAAAAAAAATAGCATTTATTTTGAATCAAATACACTGTTTATCCTCATACTATTCAACTCTATCCACTTTGGTCGCTACATTAATTTTTCACCCAATTTAATCCTTAAATTATTAATATTATATCCAATTTGATACAAAACGGCACATCTTTTAAAAAATTAGTACATTCAAGTTAATCAATGGTTTTTCTAAAAACTATATAACAACAATAATATTAAAATATTAAAACCTATTTTCCCTTTTTGATAATTTTTTTTTTCAAAATAAAACTTAAAAAAAGAAATATGAAAAATCATATAAAAGTGAAACATTTTCTGCCATTATTTGGCCTTTTGTTTTATAATAATAATAATAATAACAACAACGGAAAAATAAAAAATAAAACACAAATGGTAAACAAAAATTAGAAAACAAAATGATATATTTATTTGTCTTTTAAAACTAGAAGATACTTGATTTTTTTTAAAAGACAAAAAGATGTTTTTTGATCAATATATTTTTTAAATCAACTTTTTCCTAGTTTCAACAAAAACAAAAACAAAAGGCAAGAAAATGGCGAAAAAAAGGGTTTTAGTGGCTTTTACATTATTGTTGTTATTTTATTTTGAAAACAAAATAAATTATCAAAAAGGAAAAAATGGTTTTTAGTGTTTTTTATATTAGTTATTATTTAGTTTTAGAAAACCATTGATTAACTTGAGTGGTAATAGTTTTTGAAAAGTTTGGTGGTTTTATGTCGTAGTGGATAAAAAATATTAGTATAGGGACCAAAGTAATTAAATAGAGTTGAATAATACGAAGATTAATGGTGTGTTTATGTTGGTATTAATGGAAAAAAAATTAACTTTTTTGTTTACATTAGTTTTGAAGTCAAAAATTTGTTAATTAATTTAGTTTGAAGTCTTTAAAGTATAATTGATTAATAATCACGTGGATTTTGAATTTTTATGCTTGAAAACTCAAAAGACTCATTTTGCTTATTTGCTTTAGGCATGGATTGACGAGAGATGGTATAAGGTAGTAAGCACCCATGGCAAATGAAAAATAGGGTATTATATATTTATGTGTGAGATAATCTATGGTCAAAAACAAGAATATTATTGATATTTTTGGATCTATATGTATGAGATTTGGGTGCAAACTTCGTTTTGGATTTAAGGATTTGAGTGCTATTTTTAGAATTTTTAATATTATTCTTGAGATACAGTGTATATTGGGTATTAAGTTAAGACTCTTATATAAAAAAAAATGATATTAATAAAATTATTTGTGATTTTGAGTGTGGATTAGGCTTGTTTATCGAATCACTTAAATTTTTTACATTTTTATTTTCTTGTTAATCTTGTTTATGTTTTGTGCTTCCCACTCAAAAAGTGGTATCAAAGCTAATATTTGGGAGATCTTGGTTAAAGGACTCTATGGAAAGAAAAAAAATTTAAGACTAGAAATGGCAATGTTAAAGGTATATGGGTGTAAAAAGGGCTTCTTAAGGTGCACTTAAAGAAGCAATTGTACTACTACAAAAATGGTTATTTAAATCAAAATCTAAAATCGGTTTTTAGAGAAACCAACTTATATTAAATTTTAAGTCGGTATGTTGAAAAATTGACTTAAAAAATTAAAAATGTAGCATCGGTTGACATGTAGAACCGACGCTACATCCTACGTATAATGTCAATCTTATGTGTCAATAGACGCTACACGCATTTTTCTTTTTCTTTTCTCTTCTTTCTCCCCCATTTTCCATATAGAACCAGTTTCGTTGTGTAATCCAAAAATACGACAGACTTCCTCCTCTAATCTTTCTCATTTTCCAACCACCTCTTACTACCAAATTCGGCACTATTTAGTGGGGTTTTTTCCTCTTTAATTTCTCTTCTAAATCCCCTATTTTTTTTAGCATAATACTCAAAAGTATTATACCCATTTTCTCACTTACTAAATACTTTTTCTTCATTTCCTTCATTTTGTCACTTCATTTACTCTTGTAAGTATTTTTATGAATTATTTTACACTTATTATTCATATTTCTTTATTTTTTTGTATATTATGTGTTATTATTTATGTGTATAAATTTTTGTGTTATATAAGTTTTTTTATTTTTATTCAAACTTAGAAGGAAAGAAGGTATTTTTATTCATTTATTTATTTTAATAATTTTATGTATTTAGGTGTTTGATATATATTAATTTATTTTAAAAAAATAATTTTGAAAATTAATTACATGTACATGAAATATATATATATATATATATATATATATATATATATATATAATATATATATAATGGGTTTATTAATATTTATTATTATATATATGTATAAAATATGTATTATTATTAATTACATGCATTTATATATAAGTTATTATATATTATATATTTATTATGTTTGGTTTTTATGTATTTATTTTTATATGATGTTTTGATAGATATTCTAATAATTAAAGAATTCATATATAATAATATCTTAAATATATTGGTTGGATACATATTTAATATGTTTAATGTCATTAATAGAAAATTGAAAAATTTTGGATGTCAAAGTGTAAAATTGAGCAGAACTACATTTCTAGAGTTGAAAGTTTCTTGGAATTTTCTTGTAGAAATAATAATAATGAAATTAATACGAGATTCTATTTCATTATTGTTTGCAGATATTTCATGGATCATAAGGTACCAAAGATTGTAAATCCAAATGATTCATTGGATAGGACATGGAAGCTGTGGAACAAAAGTAGGGATATTGTTTTTAAAAAAATCCCATAAGTTTACATGGGACAAAGTTATGGTATGGATAAGGGAGTATTAATAATTTAATTAATTTTACTATTAAATAATAAAGATGTTCAAATATGAAAAATCATGTACACTTGTTTTTTGTAGGTTATACAACAAAATGATGGAGTCATATGTGATTACTTTGTCACGAATTTTATGAGCAAAATCATCACAAATATCAACATTCCAATTAAAGATGTGGTAATCTCTTTTACCAATATACATTTTTAACATATATAAGTTATTTTTTATGGATTAATGATATTACATTCTTATTTTGAATTTAAACACATGTAGTTCTTTGGTTGAAACAAGTCGGTCTATGATATGCAAATTTTTGATGATTTACCAAAGGAATGAGCAGAACACATGGTTCAAATTATAACATCACAAGAAGAATCTGATGATCTTGAATAACATATGACATCATGGTAATTTGTATAATGCTTTAATTTCTCTATTCCTATGTCTCTAAAGTTTGGGCAACTTGTTTGATGAATGTTTATATGCTCATGTATTTAGGGGAATGAATTGTTATATGGACCTATTTTTTGCCTAAACTTCATATCATCTCTCTTGTCTAGTTCCCTAGTCACTATAAATGGGACATTGCTATTGATTCTAAACAAACCAAGCTTACTCTCCTTAAAATAAAGTGAGAATACCACAAAATCCATAACAAAAGAGGCGACATCATTTTATTTATAATTTAAGTTATATATATATATATGTGTGTGTGTGTGTGTGTGTTATATGTAAATTATTTTTTTGTAACAAATTTAATTCTCAAGTAATTAATTAATATTTAATTTTTTCAATTATTTGTAGTATTTAAACACTTTTAAATAGATTTTGGTTTTTTTCTGCTATTATGTGATCGAATATAGGTTCTGAGGATAATAAAAAATGAGTAAAATGTGTAAAAAAAAATACAGAATTTAAAATCAATTCACCTAATCAACTATAAATTAATTTAAGTGAGTTATTAAGCGAATTTAATAGTGTATTTTGGTGTAGTGTTGTATGCCTTGAAGACGAATGAAATTGGTGATATTATAAGTCATTTTAATAGATTCAAACAATGTGTTTTTGTATTGTTATAAGTTGATGTAAAGATACAAGAAGAAGACCAAACAATGATTTTGTTATCTTCACTATCTGATTTATATGATGTATTGGTGTCTTTACTACTTAATGCAAAGATTAGACGGACAATCAATGAGATGTTTATGACTCTCTTGAAAACTAATAATAAGAAACAGTTTACTAGTTCCTTGGGTTATAGACACCATCTTGTTACAAGTGGTAATTTAAAAGCGAGATCAAACTCAAATAATGAAATAAACAAGAGATATCCAAGTATAGATAAAAACTAGTTCAAATCTCATTCACGATATGATATTTAATGTTTCTATTATTACAAAAATGGACACATCAAAAGGTATTGCAAAAATAAAAGATTGAAGGCCATAAGATGCCTTGTTGAGAATAAAAGACAAAGTGTTAAAAGGACAAGGGATACTGGATATGATACCAAAAATTATGTGATTTTTGTGACAACTAATGATGGTTTCCGTGATGATTGAATATGGATTCTACTTGCTCATTTCACATGTGTGCAAATAAGGAATTTCTTGATAGGTACAAAACTTGTGATGTGGGTGATGTTATGATATCTAATGGTTCAAGGAGCAAGGTCGTTGGTATGGGTATCATGAAAATGAAGATGTTTGTTGAAGTTTTCAAAATACTAAGAGATGTGAAACACATACCTAGCTTGAGAAAAAAATGTGGTTTCGTTAAGCAGAATTGATAACTCAGGTTATAATTTTTTAGAAAGGAACAAGTGTGTAAAGATTCATAAAAATTCCTCGATTATTATGAAAGGAAAAATGAGAGATAACTTGTACAAGTTGATTGAAAATCCTATTCGAGGTGGAGTTGCAACCGTCTTTAAGAGCAAGGTGAATATTGGTGACAACTTAAACTTGAAATATTCCATTATTGATGATAATGTGAGGCAAGAGAAACATGTAAAGTTTAATAAAGAGGTTACGATTTTTGTGATAAGAGTATAGTGTTAAAAGAATTGTTCTTAAAGTGGAGCAAACACAAATAAAATTATCTTTGGTTAAAAATCAAGTGATATGTGTACCTTTCTTAGGGTGCAATGATAATATGTATGGACATATGATGATTTGGTATTTATACATGTATTTTTTATTTTTAACAATATAGAGATTGTAAGTATTAATGGTAAATTATATGTGAGATGATACGTAGTTAAAAGTAAATTAACATTATTGATAATTTTGGGTTCTTTATTTTTAGATCTCTATGTGTAAGATTTTGGTGTAAATATAACTTTACATTTGAGTATTATTTTTCAAATTTTTAATATTATTCTTGAGATACATGATGTATTTATATTGGTTTAAGACTTTTGTACGAAGAAAGTGATATAGTTGAGTTATTTGTGACTTTTAGTGTGAATTAGATTAATTTATCAAAAGCACATAAATTTTCTTGTATTATTGATTATTTGATTTTATTTTTTTATTGTTTTGCACTTCCCTGTTTCCAAAAATTAGTTTCATTTTTTTTTAAATATCCTTTTAACATTAAAAAAATGTTTGGCTCAAACCTCACGTAGAAAACCAACATTTTTATGTAGCTTTTTTTAACTAAAGAAATAAAAAAAAATTCATTACAATGATAAAAAAAATTGTTCTTTAATATCACTTTTTTTACACATTTTTCTCATCATAATTTTTATATTCTATCATATGCCATATTTATTTTGAAAATTAATGAAATAATTTAAATTTTTAGACAATAATAACACTTCGTAAAATCTAAATGGTATGGTGTAAAAGTGGATGTAAATTTATGGAATGATTATATTTTTCCTCAACGGTGCACAAACTCTACTTATATGTCAATTTTTCATTGGTTCTTAGACACGAGTCAGATATTAATCAAGTGGAACTTACAAACATTTATGAATTGTGTAATTTATTTTTAAGTAGTGATAAAGTGAGGATGTAATTTTAATAAATCTACATAGAGTTTTTCAAAGTTATGTGTGTAAGTCATTTTGTACTTTGTGTTTATGTGTTGACTTTTCATATACAAAACACAAAATCTGTTTATTTTATTCAATGTTTTATCTTCCTCTATGTAAGGTTGATTATGAAGATCAGTAATGTATACAAGTACATACTTTGTATGAAAGCATGTTATACACACACTACAAGGATGGTTTTCTTAGTATGCATACTAGGTGGAGCGCACTCGCTCATCAAAGTTATTGCTTGTGTTTTTGGTTTAGTTTAGGTGCGAGTATTTATGCTTACTCATTGACATTGTTGTTCGTGTTTTTTCGTTTAGTTTACACGTGGGTATTTTTGGAAATTACTCGGTATTTTTTTAGGAACAAAATATATATTTTTGGCACCTCACCATACCCCTCGATAAGGCCATGGTAAGATGATCAGTGAAGACCATAGTGAGCTGATTATACCATTGGTATTCCTTTTGTAAATACCCCATATCTTCTTAAATCTTGTCCAAGTATATGTAGCGGTCAAAATGACATCTCATTTTTTCTAGTTTTGGATCACTATTATATTGATGTTGTTAAGTATTAGTGATTTGTGATTGTGTGGATAAAATAATGCTCTTCATTGGTGAGTACTTGAGGTGATGTTGTAAGTGGATTTTTGTGAGGAGTCTATGAAGTTGTGAGTCATGTGTTGACTGATAGTTGCCCTCATACAACTTTTTCTTATGTGAGGAGCCAGTATGGCTATAAGCCATGTATCAGCTAGTTTTTGCCTTTGTACAAGTTTTTCTTATGTGAGGAGCCAATGTGGCTATGGGCTGTGTGTCGATTGGTTGTTTCCTTCATGCAATTTTTCTTAGGTAAGAATAACTCTGTGAGAGTGGGTTGAGCTGAATTGTTTGAGTTCTTATATCTTTGACTATGTGCAATAGTGGTGGATTGTGTGTCCTACTTTGGTTTGTAGGTGATCATGGTTGAGTAGTTTTTCACATTAGGTGTTCAAATATTATTCACATTACACATTACTGACCTATGGTAGTTGATCACACTATATAGAATGGTGTTGGATTTGGAGGAAATCTGGGTTCATGTGTCGAACCAAGTCTTTATGGAGGCAACAAGCGAGGGCAACAATACGCAATTCAAACAATGGTCTAGGCTAATAGAGAAAATAAGGGTTTTATTTCTGTTAAGGTTGTAATTTTTTATTGTTTAATTAATTTTTTACTACATAATGGTTTCTATAAGCAACCGATGATGCTACCACATAGGTAAGGGTTCAATGTTGATTTACCTCGTTATATTTGTTTTTGTATATGCTATATTGTTTGGCCAATACAATCTAAGTTTAAATTGTGTATGTCTTTACATACTGAGGTTTAGACTCTGATTAGAAAACCATTAATATTTATTGCTTGATTTCTGATTACTGATAATACATTTACTACTTATTCACTGCCTATTTGTGCTTATTTGTTCTATTGTTATGATTATCAATTAAGTGTTTATCTTTTATTTGTATGAATTTTTGGGTAGAGTCAACATTTCTTTAACGTGATTGTAGATCAGGTCTTAGACTCTTTCAATGTTATTATGCTTGAATAAATTATTGTGTTAGTATAATATAAGTTTCTATTATGTATGTGTAAATATACTAGATTTAGACTCTGATTAAAAAACTTATATTTTTTGTATAGTTGTATGTTTTCTTTTCTTTACTTGTAGCATGCTTATAGCTTTCTTTTACAGTATTAAATTAATTTGTCTGCCTTCTGGTTAATTTATATTATTTTTCTAGTTTATCTGCATGTGAGTTTACTGTTAGTCTCTAAGAAGTCAGTATCTACTAACACTAGATATGTACTAGATATCAGACTCTTTCTCTTAATAAGCTATGTTTTTTTATTACATGTTGTAAGAGTATAATCATCATTTATCAAATATGTTCTCACATATGAGGTTTTGAAGTGATTGAAAATCCTTTATATATTTTCAATATATTTGACTGTTTTGCATCCATGATGACTACCTCGCATGCTATGTATTGTTTGCTATGTTTATGCATGCTGCTAACCTGAACAAAATCTTATAAGGCACACTGTCACTAGTGTGTTTACCGCAGTTTGGTCTTCCTTATTGCTAGTTGTTTTATTATTTTTTGAATTGAGCATATTGTCTTGTACTTTCGTTGTGTTATTTTTTTAATTCACGTTTGAAAACATGGTTGGCCAAATTGGTATAGAGTTTGTGAAAATATTTCATGGGTTGGCGTCTCTATCTTTCATCTACATCGTGATTGCCTATTTGAATTAGAAACACAATTAACATTTGTGCAATTATTCTTATGTATAAAATTCTCAACGTGTCTCTTGCATTTCTCTTGAATTTAATGGCTAATAGCTATAAAAACATTTTGCACAATGATTCCCATGAATTAGTCATTCTTTCGATGCATAAATGATCGAGTTATTCAACTAATTTTACTTTTAACCCCTAGTAAAAAAAAATATATTTATTTTCTTATAACATTAAAAAATATGTTTATTTATATAATAAGAAAAATAAATATATATTTTTTTACTTAGAAAGGATTAAAACTGAAGCTATGTATATTCCATGTATGAATTATGTCATATAATTAAACAATAATTTATCATCTTTAATTATATAATTTGAAAAGTTACCTAATCAAAGAACCATGAAGATTTATTCATATATTTGTCCTATATTAATATTAATT
Organism: Hippophae tibetana; assembly: GCA_037013495.1. Lineage (NCBI taxonomy): Eukaryota > Viridiplantae > Streptophyta > Magnoliopsida > Rosales > Elaeagnaceae > Hippophae > Hippophae tibetana. Next base: position 77,012,911 of record CM072812.1, on the reverse strand, counting down.
TTATTTTAAATTATATTAAATATTGTTTATTAAAAAAAAGACGGGAAAGAAAGAGAGGAAAATCTCACTCAATTGAATTGCAATTCAAATTTTATAGCTAGTTTATATATGATGAAGTTCTGACTTCTGACACAATTCAACAGACTAGATATATCGATGTATTTGGTTTGCTAATAGATGTAGTAATTTTGGAAGATATTTTTCAAAATTCTTAAATACTAATAGTAAATGAAAAAAAAAATTATAATAACAATGTGATACACAAAATATGATCAAATCTAATCTTAACTCTTTTATTTTCAATCCATGTTAGTTTCCTTTTATAAAGTTGCATGTTATTTTCATAATTTTATAAATTGATTTATATGATCATAACAAATAATATTTATTTCGGTTTGATCTCAATATAATAATAATCACAAGGAATCCCAATATATATATATATATATATATATTGAGATCTAACGAAATCACAAGGAATCTAATACATTTTTAAAAAAACAGAATAATAGAAGCGATGTTACTAACTACCAAGAAAGAGCTTTGGATAAATCACACCCTATGCGGTAGATCATGTGCGACCCAATCACAATGAAGACATGTTTAATTAATTAATTTATTTACAAGCAAACATAATAATCATAATGGAATAATTAACAAATATAAAATTTAATAATTATATTAAAAATTTAAACTTTTAGATTAGAAATTAAATGAAATGAAAGAATGTTTAATTTATTTAAAATTGTAGTCAAATATTATATTATATTTAATTTTAAAACTGAAATCAGCAAAAATAAATATAGAGAATAGATTTAAAGATTAAAGATTTTATTGTTTTTTTTAAATCAGCATTTATATTTCATTCTTAATTTTCATTTTTACACTGAAAAATGAGTAACGTGATTCAAAGCTGCCTCAATTTGAAGGGTCAATGGTTTATTGTATATAACTAAGTTTTCCTTAAACTAAAAAAAAAAAAAAATACCACTCAAATTAATTATTATTTAATTAAAAATAATAATATAAAAATTCTTTTAAATTAGATCATTAAGCTGATAGACATATACTACGTGAAAATCTCATATGAATGTTAAAAATCTAATGAAGTAAAATATCATTAATATTGTTTGTTCTATTAGATGAAAAATAATTTTATTTGATATTATTGGTTTAAAAGATGAATAAATTAAAAAATATATATTATTTTTTATGATTTTTTCATTCAACTAATTAAAAGACAATTAAAACGTGAATATTTATAAATAATAAAGTGATAATTAATATGAGCCAAAATATTTATTTTAAAATTTTAATATTGACTGTTATTATTTGATATTAATATTTTATTAATTTTTAATTTTTTTAAAAATTTAAATATATTTAAATAAGTTTTTGTTTAAATACTATTATCTTTGATATTTTTTTAAATAATTTTATATTAAATTTCATTTTATCTCTTATTAATGAATTTTGTTTCTAATTGTGTTTTCATCTATTAAAAAAATAATATTTTAAAATTAAAAAATTAAAAACACCCATTATCTAATTTAAAGAACCTGTATAACTTATTTTCTATTTAATAAATAGAAAATCGCTGATAAAACATATTTCGGATGTCAAGTGTGCAGAAAATTAGATAAATAAACTGAATGATCTCTTAAGGTTTGAAAGAAAGAAAAAAACATTACTAGTTATCATGGTAACAAAAGTTTATTTCAAAAAAATTAAAATTGTACTTTTTATCCCTAGTGTATAAAATAAAAATTAATTCATTTCTTCCTAAAACTATGTTATTAAGAGGGAAAAAAACGTGAACATCATATATTAAATTCTTAGCTCATGTTTTCTATTTTAATAATAATTTGCTCATTCAACCGAAGTCTCACATAATTTAGAGCTTGAATAAATATCAGATTTAAGAAAAAGGGTTACGAAAGTCTTTTTATTTAAATTTTACAAATTGTTCATTTTTTTAAAGTATATTTTAAAATTTACTTATTTATAAAAATTAAAAAATTAAATTTTATATTAATTACTACAAAATAATATATATATATATATATATTTATATACATAGATACCTAATAAATTAATTTTTAATTAAAAAAATGAATTAAATATTTTAACAAATATTTCAATCAAATTTAAATTAAATTTTTATTATTAAATACATAATTTTAGATATTAAAGACTGAAAATTTTACATAAAATTTATTGAAAAATTTGTTTAATTATAAAAAAAATTCTTAAAAAATTGAATAATTTTTAATTAAATGCTAATTATTTACATATATATCTATAAAAAAATATAAATATGCATGTAATATATATGATATTTTATTATATTTAATGAAAAATTAAATTTATTCTTATCTAACATCTTTTACACTCAAAGATACTTAAATGACACATTTTTTTTATAAACAAAATTACTTCAAATATTTTTTTAAAAAGAAATAGTCTAAACAATATTTTCAACTTAAACAAATGATTATTTGAACACTTTACTTAATTATAATGCAATTGTTCAAACTTTTGGATTTTATGCATCTAAATACATTAATAATCAAATATAACCAGCAAAAACTAAAACATTTCTTGACAGATAGAAAAAAACCTGAGCTTACATCATTGGTTCTATTGTAAGATTTTTTAAACGAGTATTTGATTGTTTTAATTTAAATATTGGATGATTTTCATAATCATTTCAATTTTAATACCGGATACAATATATCTAGAAGAAAGTTAGTCTTCTGAAAATGACAAAATGTTAATTTCTTTTTAGTGGTATTGACGAAAACAAATTGATAAAAATAAATAATTTTTTATTAAAAAAAACTTGTTTTGTAATAATGAATGAAAAATGAGCAAAATTAACGTAGATATAAAATAAGGCATCATAGAGCTAGCTAAAATATGACCATAGAACAAGACACGTGGAGAAATATAAATATGTGTTTTATTTAAAGTAATGAAAATAAGGAGATTATAAAAACCATTATACTGAAAAGTTATTTTTGAAGAAGAAGATGTTTTTAGGTAGAAAATAAAATAGATTGCTTGGGATGCTTGGAAGCACGACATACATTTTTTTTTTATCTTTATGGCTAAAAAGATCTATTTTTTAAATTTTATCTTATGCATGTGTATTTGTTTTATTTAGAAATGAATTTGCAGAAATTAATAAAATTTAGATTTTATTTCAAAGTTTTTTCTAAAACAATCATTGTCAAATCTCATCTATGACATGGTTAAAAAGAAAATTGTAACTTTATAAAAATTTTGGATTAATATCATAAATATTTTTAAATTTTGAGATATTTTTAAAAATATTCTTAAGGTTTTAAAACATTCAAAAATATTCCTGAAATATAACGAAAGTGAATAATAACATTCCTAAAACGGAAGAATAAAGAATAAATCAAGAAATAGTAAACATAGAAATAGATGACATCTCACGATATTTTTTACATGAAATGGTTATAGGTAAAAAAGAAATTTTAATAAATTCAAAAAATAAAATTAAATCTTAAAGAATGAGATGGATTTAAAGGCCCACCATTTTTTGTTAAGAAAATTATTCTTTAGAAAAAAACATAATTTATTATGGCATAAGTAATAAAGAAATGAATATTAAGATTACAGATGCAAAAGGAAGATATAATATATCATTAATTGATAAATAAATTATATTAATCAAGTTATCCAAAATTCCCTATAAAGATAAAGAAAAAATTGGATACATCCATTTATGAGGAATTCAAATATTAATAAAAGATCATTTCAAAGAAAGAATAGATACACTAATAAAAATAACATTACTAGATAATAGAATAATAAATAGAAATGATGTCTTAGTTGAAATTATCCATGATAACTTAGGATACAAAAAGTTAAAATTTACAACATATCCTAGATTTTCTATTAATATCCATGATGAAAATCTAAACCAAGTATTAAGTCTAGCTTATGAATTTGAAATAAGAGAATTAATGAAAGAAGTAAATCATTTATTTTTAATATATTATCCAGTAGTATATTCTTTAACAAATAGTCATAGTAGTTCAATATACAAACAAAATGAATTTATAAAAATAGACAAAACTTTTAAAGAACTTGGACAAATGATAAAACTAGAAATACTAACATATTTTGAAATACAAGATGAATGTCAATTAGATATCAAAGAAGACCCTTCATAATAGGAAGAAAAAGTAATGTTGTTAGAAATAATAGTATGGTAAGGTTTACTTTCATAAACTATGAAGGAGAAAACTCTAAACAATAAGAAGTTTAAAAACTAAAAGATGAAGTCCAAATAATGAATGCATTAGTTCATTATTGTATATTAGGAAAATAATAATGTTTAAAGATAAAATAAAAAAAATATGCATTTAGAAGTAAATGGAAGCATAGTAGGCGTAGTAAAAAATCAAGCAATATTATTTGAAACTTTGCAACTATTAACAGAAGAAATAGATTTAATCCAAGAATCAAACACAAGATACCTACAAGAAATAATAGAAACACAAAATAATTATTAAAAGAAATAAATGAATATTGTTATAATAAACTACAACAAGATATACACAATGATTTTTTTAGAACTAAGAACATATGTATACAATATACATAGAAATAATGAAATTATAAGCCATAAATATGATCCCTTAGAAGGACTAAAAGAAAAACCACTTAGGAGATCAGATACCATGATTCTTAAAAATGAAAAAATGAACAAAGATCTGAAAAAAAATATATAATTCCAATTTAATAGAATATAGAAAATATTTAGAAAGAAAATTCATGAACCCTGAAAATAGGGATATATAAAAATTAGTTAGTTAATTGACACTAACTAATGAAGAAATAGAAGAAAATTATAATGGAAAACTTTGCATGTACTAACAAAAAATAAGATGATATGACAATAATCAATGAGATTGATTATGAACTAGAAAATATGACCCCCAAAAGGTCATATGAAACTAATTTCATTACGAGTTCCTTACCAAGAAGGAACATCCGACCCACATAGAGGAGAAAAAAATAAGCAAACAATATAACAACCTAACGCCACAGATAGAAGAAGACAATCACCTAAAATGGAGCAAGGTTTACATTGGGGAACTAGAGGTAGTATTCCACCATAATTAAAACTCCATGATAATTATAATTCTGATCTTCTAGATTAAGACTGTTTAAGAGATTGGGAAAAAGCCTTAGATTAATAGGCTAATAGTATGAGTGTGCTCATACAAATCTCTCAAACTACCCAAAAAAACCCTTCAATCTGTAGGGTACTTATAGCACATAAAATGATAAGAAATATTAAAGTTTGGTTTTCAAACTTAATAGATCAACAAAATTTGTTAATGCAAGGGAATGCTTACACAGGAAGAGAATACTTGGATATAGTAATAAATGAAAAATAAAAGTAATTTATTGGAGAAGATAAATAAAGAGATAGGGAAAAAGCCTTAGATGAATAGGCTAATAGTATGAGTGTGCTCATACAAACCTCTCAAACTACCCAAACAAACCCTTCAATCTGTAGGGTACTTATAGCACATAAAATGATAAGAAATATTAAAGTTTGGTTTTCAAACTTAATAGATCAACAAAATTTGTTAATGTAAGGGAATGCTTACACAGGAAGAGAATACTTGGATATAGTAATAAATGAAAAATAAAAGTAATTTATTGGAGAAGATAAATAAAGAACTATCACTGAATCCAGTGAAAATGAAATTAATGAAGCTAAATGGAATCTAACAAATATGAAAATTTGTAACATGTGTTACATAGATTCTTTTATTTATGAATATGAAATGTATTACCATAAATTACCTTCATTTATGCACACACCTTATAAATTTATTTTTTTCCAAAAGTTACCTGGAACACTACATAAGACCTTAACAGAAAGTTGGGAACAAAGAAATAGAAAACTATACCAAATAATCTAGAAGGAAGAATAAGAAGCCTTAAGGTGGAGTTTGGTTCGTGGAATGGAATCGGAATCAGAATCGGAATCGGGATGGAATGGAATGGAAAGGAAACAATGTTGTTTGGTTTGACCACTGGAATCAAACTTGGAATCAGGATTACAGTGTTTGGTTTGCCACTCGAATGGAATGAAAAAAGCTGTAAATTACCTTAATACCCCCTACATTCAGTAAAGTTCAAATAATATCATTTAATTACTATTTTTTTGTCAAACAAAATACATTATTGAAATCATTATTTTTCTAAATAATTATTACTTAATTAAAAAGAAATATATTATTAAAATTATTATTTTTCTAAACAGGGTTTAGGGTTTTGTGGTTTGGGATGTGGGATTTGGGTTTAGGGATTTAGGATTTGGGGTTATATTTGTGGGTTAAGGTTTAGGATTAAAATTATTATTTTTCTAAAAAAGGATTAGGGTTTTCGAATTTTGGATTTAGGGTTTAAGGTTTTAGGATTTGGAATTTAGGGTTTTGGGATTTATGTTTTATGGTTTAGGGTTTAGGGTTTTGTGGATTTATGTTTTAGGGTTTAAGGTTTAGGATTTAAGGATTTATGGTTTGGGGTTTAGGGTTTAGGGTTTATGGTTTAGGGTTTAGGATTTAGGGATTTGTGGTTTAGGGTTTTAGGGTTTATGGTTTTGGAATTTTGGGTTTAGGGTTTTGAAATTTGGGGTTTGTGAATTTGGGATTTGAGTTTAAGGTTATATTTTAAGTGAGTCTAAAATTAGAAAAAAAAAAGTTTAGATGTGAATGAAATTATGATTACTAAGGGGGGAGAAGGAATCACAATTCCTTCTCCTTTAGGAATCGATTACATTCCGTCCAACCAAACACACAAAATGGAAGGAATCAATTCTGATTCCTTTCCATTCCCTCCAACCAAACATGGGGTAAGGGTTGTATCATTATTAAATGTCATGAAAGAAAATAATATAAACAAATAAGAGGAATGATAAAATTTGTTATGATACAAAAGATTTTAGAATTTTAGGAAAATATGAATGTAATATATAATCTTATAAACAAAAATGTAAATATAAAAAATATAAAATATAAATTCAGAAAACAAGATTTTCAAAAATATAAAAATATATTTAATAGAGAAACTTATAAGAAAGATATTTTAGAAGGAAAAGGTATAACCTTCTAAAAACATGAATTATTGTCCTTCATTAAAAAAAATACAGATGTTGGATCAATAATGAAGAAGGACATTATGCCAATGAATGTCCAAGAAGATTTCAACATAAAAAAGGAATTTCTACAAAAAACAAAAATCTTGGAAGAAACTTATAAAATAGAATTAGAATTAATCAAGAAATCTAATATAGATTATACTTATAGTATCTATCTATTGAAAGAAAATGAGGAAGAAATAACTGACAAGTTAGAACACTCAAATTATGGATATTCTTCATCAAAAGATGAATAATTTGTATAGTATTACAAATTCAAATAGTACTTACATTAAAGTATGACTAAAATCTAAAGGCTATTCCACTTATCATTTACATATATATATAGATACAAGTTCCAAAAGATTTAATTGTAAGAATTGATAATAATACTACAATAAATCTTAACAAGGTATTAAAAGATATAGATATAATGATAGGAGGAGAAAATTTTCACATTCTTACCATATATCAATAGAAAAGAGGAGTTTATTTATTAATAGGAAATAATTTCCTAAAACTATATCAATATTTCACATAATGTTTTGAAAAATAAGTCTTATAACCCTAGAAGGAGATACCATATATGTCTCAAAAATAAGAAAGACTTTACCTGTTTCAAACTCTACTTTTATGCAACAACATAAAAAGAGAAAATGTGGTGAAATAGATTAATAGGAAAAACTTTATTTAGAAAATATTTCATCAGATATAGAAGAGAAACAAAACTCTTTTCTCAATAAAATATAGGAAGACAAAGCCCTAACAGGCATCAGAAAACTATTAAAAACATTCAGTTCATAAAATCCTCTACATCCAAAAATAAATAAATCTAAGACAATAGTCAACATAAAATTAAGATAGCCTAACAAGGTCATAAGAGGAAAACCAATGATTTATACTCCAGAAGATATAATTGAATTTGGAAAACAAATTCATGAACTTTTGGAATTAAAAGTCATAATACCAAGTGATTCACCTCACTCTAGTCCATCATTCTTAGTAGAAAAAGAAGTTGAGAAAAGAAGAGAGGATAAGAGAATAGTAATAAACTTTAAAACATTAAATAAAGAAACCATTGACGATGGATACTTCTTTCTAAAGAAAAATAACTATTATCATTAATAAAAGGGAAAAAATATTTCTCAAGTTTTAATTGCAAAAATGGATTTTGGTAAAGAAGACTAGATGAAAAATTTCAAAATTTAACAGCATTTAATTGCCCCCAGGGACAATTCCAATGGATAGTTATACCATTTGGATTAAAACAAGCTCCATGTATCTTTCAAAGATAAATGGATAACATCTTCAAGAAATTACAAGATATATGTTGTGTTTACATAGATGATATTTTGGTTCAAAAAATTAAATATTTAGGGTTGAGAATTAAAGATAGAAAACATAATCTAAAACCTCATATACTAAATAATATTCAAGGTTTTTCTAGTGAATTAAAACACAAAAACGAATTACAAAGATTTTTAGTATGTTTAACATATGCAGAAGCATACATCAAGAAACTTGCAAAAATGCGAAAACAATTACAAGCAAAATTGAAAAAAGATCATATCTAAAAATAGACTGAAGAAGATACTCTATATATGAAATAGTAAAAGCAAAGGTAAAAAAAATTTCAATTTTATACCATTCAAGGCCATATGATAACATTGAAATGGATGCTTCATAAGAATATTGGGGAGCGGTTCTAAAAGCAAAAGTAGACGACAAAGATGAATATCTTTCTATATATATCAGGATCTTTCCAAGGTCTATAATTAAATTATCACAGTAATGAAAAAGAATATTTAGCTGTTAAAAAATCCATAAAGAAATTTGCAATATATGTTATAATTTCCAGATTCATTGTAAAAATAGATAACAAGTATTTTAGTAATTTCTTAAGGACTAATATTGTAGGTGATTACAAAGAAAGAAGATTAGTTAGATGGCAAAAATGATTCAACCATTACAATTTTGATATTAAACATCTTCCAGGACATAAGTATAGCGTAGCAAATGCTCTTACTAGAGAATTAACACCTCAAACTATTTTTATGCTTTTAGAAATGAAACATCTTGACATCAAAATCAAGATAAAGAAAAAAGAGATAAAAAATTTACATGAATAACTCGAGATGTTATATCTAGAGAAATCTCTTATGGAGACAGGAAAGAAACAAGAAGAACTTAATTTTTCAAAACAACCTCTAGAGTCCAAAATCTCAAAAAATGAAGTTTCATTAAAAATTCAATCTAAAGAAGGTGAAACTTATAAAGAAAGAATTCAAAATGAAAAAGAAGAACCTAATAGTTCACAAGAAAGAAAAACTTATGAAACCAAAAAGGTCAATTGGGTAGATGAGGTAAAAGAAGAAGAACAAAAAAAGTATATGTGGTCTATAACGACCAAAAATCAAAACTCTATAACAACTTGGCAGAAGCTAGTAAATTTATTCTAGAAATTAGTGGAGTAACTCATAGAATCTTCACCAACAGAATAGAAACTAAGGGTAGTTATGCCAAAAGATAAAATACCAAAACTAATAACCCTAGAAGAATAACCAGTAGCTTTAAATAGATTGAAAAATCTAGGAAAAATAGCAAGTCTTATGGTTCTATTTAGAGAAGCATCTCTTGTAGAAACACCAAAAATAGTAAAACATTCAGTATTGTTTAGGGAGACATCCCCTAGAAATGTTCTAATCATTGAAGATAAGAAAAACTAATACAAAAACCTTAGAAAAACCAAAATGGTTGAGTCTCTATAACTTGGCCAAAAACTCTACCCAGGAACATATTGAAGATATGAAGTTCTATACCATAGATAAGAAATTTCCTACAGGAAGTAAATTCAATATCTTAGAAGTTGATCCAATATTTGTTTATAAAGCTTTCCATGCAGGATTAATAAAAAATATATATCTAGGGATCAATTTAAGTGAATTGAATTATTTCCACAAAATTTTAAAAGAGCAATCAAGAACTTCAGAAAGAATATTAAAGTAGGTGACAAACCTATTTATTTTAGATTTTTCAATTTATTAATGGACTGGAATGAGGAAGGATGTATTAGTCCCTACTAATTTATCAAGATAGAGATTTTCAAAACAAACAGAGAAGTTCCCAAACCAAGGGCACTTTCAGAAAAGGAATTTAACACAGAAGAACTTTGTGTACTAAAAGGCCAAATGTTAGGCCAAATTTACTATAAACTTAGGAAGATTGAAAATTTTAATGTGATCAAAGTAAATTATTCAACTAGTAAAGTCATCATCATTTCCCATGGAAACATGACTCTATCAGAAGAAGATGGTGAAAATTTTTCGAAATATGAAGCAAATGTTAACAACAATGACTTGGAAATTGGTCAAGAAATAAGGAAAATATTTTGCTTATATGCTAGAAAAGCCACCAAAGACCACATATACATTCCCTGCATCAAATATTGAGAAGATGAAGATGCGTCATCATCAACGTCATCAAAAAGACCATTAGTAGAAAATGACAAAGAAGAATAAAAATAAATTGTCTGCAAAAGATGATAAAGAAAATAAATATATAGACCTCACATCTTAGTTGGCAACATGTACCAAGGAAAAAAGAAGTGGCTATCATTTAAAGTAAAAAAGAAAACAAATTATTAAAGCAAGGGTAAAATAATAATTCTAGTTTTGTAAATAGGGATTCCTTGTGCTATAAAAGGAACCTTTATGCTCATTTCAAAACACACGAACACACAAAAATCCAGAACTCTCTACTCTGAAAAACAAAAACTCTAGTATAGAAATTATCTCTATCAACCAACAATGTTATACCTAGTAAGTATAAGCGGTTAAGAATCCCTTCAAGGTTCTTAGTTTCCATTAAGTTGTAATAATTATTATCCTATGAATAAAATAGAGTTATGTTATTCTTTCCTAGTAAGTAAAATATTGGACATTATTTATGTACAGATATAGAAAGCTCAAAATTGCTAGAAGAATGTTGAGGTTTGAACAAAGCTGAGGTATAACAGGTGTAACAAAATAGGACAAATATAAGGGAAGATTGTGGTGAACCCATTAAATTTAGGTATAATAATTATAACTTTAAGCCATTTAAGAATCTTAAATGTTTAAATATTTTCTTACATCAATTCATAATACTGATAAATAGAAAAATGAAAACTATTTTTAAAAATAAACAACTAATTCCAAATAAAGTTAAAGATAAAAATATAATTCTATTAGGAAAATTTTATAAGGGCTATCTCTATCATTTAAACGAATATTTTAAAGATGAGGATTATGAAACTTATCTTGAAAATTTTAACAAATTTAATACTTTGTTAGACATTTATACAGATTATACTAAAGCTATGACAAGCATTATTGAAAGTTTATAAAATATGGACCTGATTAACCTAGAGGGGGGTGAATAGGTTATTTTTAATTTTTATTAATTTATAATTTACTAACCTAAACAGAGCGGCCAAACATGCAATCGTGTGTAAGAGTAAAGTGCGGAAATTATAACACACGATATTTTTAGGTGGAAACAACCTAGGAAACAACAATAACCTAAGAGGAAAACCACCGGTCCACCGGACCACCTAACTTTCCACTATGAAAATCAAATGTTCAAGTACAAACTCGGTCTTATGCTACCCTCCCTAGGATACTACCCCAATGTACTTTACTTACGAGCCCCTGCTCTGTTTTCACAGTTTTCAAAATTAGCGTGAGCGGTTTCCAAACCAACGTTCCAATAAGCTCCTCGTCAATCAGATCGTTCACAGATCAACTGCAAAATAGTTAGCACAAAAACATAAGTGCCCGTGTGTGTTCTAGAACGGATTTAACAATGAATAATCCTAACTAGATGATTTAAAACAAATTTCATTTAAACCAAATCAACTAGTATATTCTAGGGCAAAAAGATTACGCATAATTTCAATAAAAATAACTTCTTTGAAATTTAATAATTAAATCAAATAATCATGATCGTTCATAAAATTATTTAATTTAAATACCTATAAATCAAATCAATAAGAATTAAATTAATTAATATAAATCAAAAGCATATATATATTAGTTACCTTTTCTCCCTCCTGCGTAGCTTTCAATATATATATATAACTATATGTAAAGTTAATCAAAAGCATATATATATTAGTTACCTTTTCTCCCTTCTGCGTAGCTTTCAATATATATATATATAACTATATGTAATGCCCAATATATATATAACATCTCATTCTATTAGCCCATCACACTTAAGGATCACTTTTAAAAAAAATTAATTAACCTGTGGTTGCTGCTCTACTTCTCGGTTTTTCTACGCAGATAGGTTTTTTTTTCGTTCGGCAGCCTTTTCTTTTTCTCATATGGTTTTCGGCTCTTCTCCTTGGCAGCTCTTCTTCTATTTTTCCTTTTATTTTTTCTTACCCCCTCTAACCCTAATGCATCTATATATATATAGATAATAATAATACTTAATGATATTAGGGTTAGGGTTAAATATGTTTTCAAAGCCCATTAAAAACAAAAACTTAACATTATCTTAAGATATATTATAAAAATATTTAATTAATAATTTCATAAATTAATTAAAGTTTGAATAAATATTTTAACATAAAATATAATTTCCGATTTATGAAAATGTGTTATTAAATGCATGAATGCAATCCTAAGTGTCGTAGTTATAAAAAAACATACCTCAAGTACGAATATCTAAAACTTGAACATTTGTTCGGCTTTTCTTGATAAACTTGATAGCAGGCCTAAAAACAAATTTACAAGTAAATATTTTGTCCACGAAAATAGCCAACACTCATAGTCCTTACAAACTCCCCCTTTGGCATTTTCGTGTGGCAAAACCTCTCACTTACTACATGACACTTATAAAAATTAAATAAAAATACAATGATGTCCCAGACTCCATAGTGGAACTATCCTATGGTCCGGTAGATCCATCTTCGCTGCAACTTGACAAGATTGTAAGTAACTGAAACAACATTGACAAAGTATAGGACAACTTGGCATGAAAGCCTCATTGTATATTAGTTCAGTTTACATAGAAATAAGCGAAGTGTAAATAATAGTCATGTAGTATGCATTCATATCAATTAAGCTTAATAAAAATATGTTCTCCCCTTATATGCATAACAAAATAAAAACATGGAAGTAAATATTCTCTCCCCCTTTTTGACATACAAGAAGGACAAAACATTAGACAAACAATTGAAGCTAAACTCCTCCTAAAGATATAACAGTGTAAAATCAAAGTAATGCCAAAATGCAATGTGCTTTAAACTCCCCCTAAGTTCTATGACTCTCTAACTTAAAAACCAATTAAAAAAGGTAATAAATGAAAAGAGGATATAAATAATAAATTTTTTATTTTATTTTCAAATTTGCAATCATAGCCACATAAGGTATTAAACTCATTTAATTACAAACAAGCGCACAACCAATTGAGAACTCATCATTTTTTTTAACTCCAATTTTGATTATTTATCATAAAATAAATAAGTAGAATAAAATAGGTGCACACGCACACTTCGCACATATAATGACATATTGACATTTACTTAAAATAGTATACATGTTTAAACTTCATAAATATGTCAATTAATTCATTTATGATCTATCAAGAAAGACTCAAAATAAAAAATATCACCTATCATATAAAAATATAATCAAGTCTTCAATCTTACAAAATAAAATATATTTACTAAAAGAGGACTTAAATTTTTTCTTTTTCTTATAAATGAGGTAAATGATATATATATATATATATTTTAACCTCTATTAGCTCTTTCTTTTTGTGCATTCCAAGTACAAGATTTATAAGCAATCAGTTTTTGCATAATCTTTCCCTTTTTTTTTTTGCATGAGCCATAAACCTAGCACGATAACTTTCACACTAGTTGTGAGGTAGCCCTCTCCGTTCATTGCGGTAGCTTCACACATCACAGTAGGTAGCCCTCTCAATACTAGGTGCCTCCATACGGTAAAATTTTAGTAAGCAAAAATAGAACTCAACACAATTTTACAATCAAGATTAGTTAAAGTCCTAGAGTCTTTCAAGAAAATTCATAAACTTCAAGCATAACATATATGTGTGTTTTTGAGTGTGTGAAGAAGTTTATGTCAACATCGATCATCACATGTATAAGAATATATATGTATGCACAATCCAAAATTGTAGAATAATTTATACAATAAATATCAAAATGAGTTGAGTCACTAAAAATGAGATTATGTGTATGGAAATATTAAATAAGTTGAATACTCTATTGGCCAAACAAGGATGTTTTTTTTTTGGGTAATAAAATTTGAAATTCAATTTGAGGGAGAAATTCCCAAGGCACTTCTGAGATACTCAAATCTTTGAGTGTCTATGGCTTTAGTGAATATATCAGCTAGTTGTCTCTCAGTAGGTACAAACTCAAGTGTTACTATTTTCTCTTCAACTAGTTCTCGAATAAAGTGATGTCTTATGTCAATGTGCTTAGTTCTAGAATGTTGAACTGGGTTCTTAGAAATACATATAGCACTAGTGTTATCACAATATAAGGGTATCATACCTTGTGGTTGACCGTAGTCCTTGAGCATGTTTTTCATCCAAAGCATTTGCATGCAAGAGCTTCCTGCAGCAATGTATTCTACTTCAGCTGTAGAGAGTGAGATAGAGTTCTGCTTTTTACTATGCCATGATACTAAGTTGTTTCCAATGTAGAAACAACCACCTGATGTGCTCTTCCTATCATCATGGTTGCCTGCCCAGTCGGCATCTGTAAAACCACTTACTTCACAAGTAGTGTCAGTAGTAAAATATAAACCATAATTACTTGTTCCTGAGATATACCTAATGATTCTCTTTACATTCTCTAAGTGCGATTCCTTAGGGTCAGCTTGATAACGGGAACACACACCAACACTAAAACATATGTCAGGTCTACTTGCAGTGAGGTAAAGTAAACTACCTATCATACTCCTATAAAGGGTTTGATCAACACTTTTACCTTGAGTGTCCTTTGTAATTTTTGTGCTGGTACCTAAAGGAGTTCGTAATGGCTTGCTAGTTTCAAGACCAAATCTTTTAACAAGGTTACAAGCGTACTTGGTTTGAGAAATAAATATATTATTATGAGATTGTTTGATTTGTAAACCAAGGAAGAAATTCATTTCACCTACCATGGACATTTCAAATTCATTTGTCATAACATGCACAAAATCATCCACTAGTGTACTAGATGTGGATCCAAAAACTATGTCATCCACATAAATTTGAGCAATAAAGATCTCGTCACTACTCCTTTTAATGAATAAAGTCTTATCAACTCCCCCTCGAATAAATCCCTTGTTCAAAAGATAGTTGGTAAGTCTCTCATACCATGCTCGTGGAGCTTGTTTTAAACCATAATAAGCCTTTTTGAGTTTGTAAACATGATTTGGAAATTTCGGATCAACAAATCCTTTTGGTTGTTCCACATACACTTCCTCATTCAAAAAACCATTCAAAAAGGTAGACTTAACATCCATTTGATATAATTTGAACTTCATATGACAGGAAATGGCAAGTAAAATTCTAATTGACTCTAGTCTAGCTACAGGTGCAAATGTTTCATCAAAATCAACTCCTTCTACTTGCGTGTAGCCTTGAGCTACTAACCTAGCCTTATTTCTAACAACAATGTCATGCTCATCAGATTTATTTTTAAACACCCATTTTGTTCCAATAACATTTTTGTTTTTAGGCTTAGGTACTAATACCCACACATGATTTCTTTCAAATTGAGCTAACTCATCCTGCATGGCATTTAACCAAAATTCATCCCTAAGAGCTTCATTCACATTTTTTGGTTCAAATTGAGAAATATAGCATAAATGAGTTACCTCACTTATTTGTCTTCTTCTTGTTACCATGCTAGCATCAGGATCTCCAATTATATTCTTAATAGGATGATTTTTTGAAGTTCGAGTTGGATTTATCATTGATGAGGTTGATGTTTCTTCCTTCTTTTGTTCACTTTCCTTCAACTCCTCTTCTTTTATTCCAATTGTGTCACTGGTTATTGTTAATTGAGGTGTTGTGAAATTTTCTTCATTTCCAACTTCTTCACTTGTAATCTTCTTACCTCCATCTATAACGACATTTATGGATTCCATAACTACATTAGTTCTACAGTTGAAGACTCTATAAGCTCTACTATTTAGAGAATAGCCAAGAAATATACCTTCATCACTTCTTGAATCAAACTTACCCAATTGTTCACGATCTCTAAGTATGTAGCATTTACTTCCAAAAATATGCATAAATTTCAGATTAGGTTTTTTACCTCTCCATATCTCATAGGGAGTTTGATTTGTACCTGGGCGAAGATATACACAATTTATAATGTGACATGCAGTGTTTATAGCTTCAGCCCAAAACCTTTTGGAGACTCCCTTGGCATGCATCATTACTCTTGCCATCTCTTGAAGTATCCTATTTTTCCGTTCAACTACCCCATTTTGTTGAGGTGTGATAGGAGCAGAGAATTCATGAAAGATACCATGTTCTTTACAGAAGTCACCATATTTGGTATTTTCAAACTCTTTTCCATGGTCTGTTCTCAGTCTCTTGATGGTTACTATTTTGTCACCTGCTTCAACCTGTACTCTTGTACAATATGAGATGAAAAACTCAAAAGCATATGACTTGTCTCTAAGAAAGTCTACCCACGTGTAGCGAGAAAAGTCATCTACTACAACTATGATATATTTCTTACCTCCAATACTTTCTGTTCTCATAGGACCCATAAGGTCAATATGTATCAATTCCAATACTCTGTTTGTATTTATACTCTTGATCTTCTTATGAGAAATCCTAGTTTTTTTACCCAATTGACATGGTCCACATACAGGTGTTTCAATTTTTGAAAGAATAGGTAAACCACGCACAGTCTCAATTTTGCTTAATCTAACCAGATCTTTAAAATTCATATGACCTAGCTTTTCATGCCACAAGATAGTTGAGTCATTGCTAGCTAGGTTACATGTTACTCTGGGTGATGTATCAATACAATAACAATTGTCATGTGATCTGATTCCCTTAATCATACATTCACCATTTTGATCTGTTACAATACAGTGATTGTTTGTAAATTACACATTAAAATCACTATCGCATATTTGACTTATGCTAATCAAGTTTGCCTTAAGTCCTTCCACATATAAAACTTCATCAAGTTTAGGGATACCCTCTATTTGAACAGAGCCTTTTCCAATAATTCTAGATGTTTTACCATCACCAAAGGTAACTGTCCCTTCATTGTATTCCTTAAAGGTTTTAAACAAAGAACGATTCCCTGTCATGTGTCTAGAGCATCCACTATCAAAATACCAAGCGGTATTTGATTTAACTTTAAATGCTATATGGGCCACAAAATAGTGCAACTCAGATTTCTTAACCCATCCTTTTTTTAATTTTGGACATTTGAGTTACTGGTTTCTTATATTCCTCTTTTTGTGTAGTTCTTGTAGTAAAAACTTTACATTTTGAAATTTTTTGAGGTATTTTAGAAACATTTGTATTCGTGATAAAATCATAAGCATAAAGAAATCTACACTTAGGTCTTATATGTCCTTTCCTACCACAATGATGACAGATGGAAACAAACTGAATTTTCTTAGAATGATAAGGTGCAAAAACTACCTTCCCTGCCTGAGCAATAATGGGTTTTACAAATTGAGTTTTGGATGATGAAGGTGTTGATTGTTCATCTATGTATCCAAGACCTCTCTTATCTCCATATGGCTTTCCATAGTCTAGGACTTTGGTTAATTTTTCAGCACCAATGGTCAAATTCTTCATCGTTTCTTTAGCAATACTAAGTTCTTGCTTGAGATTTTTGTTTTCCTCGATGGTTTCTGCAAGTCTCAAATTCAAAGCATTAATATGATCAGACAATTCCTTTTTATCTTTCTCTAGGTTAGAGGAATTTGTTTTGTGAACATTGATGATATCATTAAGTTTAGTTACTTCCACAAGCAATTTATCTCTCTCTTCCCTGGCACCTAGACAATCCATGAATAGTTTCTCATAATTCGATACATTAAACTTAGACAGTAAGAGAGAAGAGTTTACTTCCTCATTTTCTTCATCCGAGCTAAGGACGGAGTCATTTGATGTGCATTGGAAGTTGCGGTGAAGGCACAATAATTAGTGTCATCCTCTGAGTTACTAGCATTGTCCTGCTCACTTTCTATGTCACTGAGTGTAGCATTAAAGGCTTTTCCAAATTTCTTTTTATTGTTAGCACAATCTGTAGAAATATGACCAAATCCCCCACAAGTAAAGCATTGAGGATTAGTGGGCTTACTTTTCTTACCATCAAGGCTAGAAGACTTGATTTCCCTTGACTTTCGGTCATTCGAACGACTGGATTGTCCCTTGTTGGAATGATTATTCTGTTGACCCTTTTTCTTCATGAACTTAAATTTTCGTGCTAACAAGACTAGTGACTCATCATTCATATCATCATCACTATCATAGATGTCCTTTTTGGAGCTTTTGAATGCCACATCCTTATTTTTCTTGGGTGGATCAAGAGAAAGCTCATAGGTTTGGATTGACCCGACAAGTTCATCAATTTTTAGTGTGTCTACATTCTTGCTTTCTTCTATCGCTGTAACTTTCATCTTATAGTCAGCTGTTAAAGAGCTTAGGAGTTTGGGCACTTGTATAGGTTGTGGAATTTTCTCACCAAGGTTAGAACAAGCATTAGTGATATCACAGAAGCGAGCATAGAATTGACCAAAAGTTTCATTGTTGCTCATTTTAATAGAATCAAACTCAGATGTTAGCAATCTCCATTTTGTTTGTTTTACTTGGGAAGTTCCTTCATGAGCAAGAGCAAGTGCATTCCATGCATCTTTAGCAGTCTCACAGTCGGAGATGCGACGAAACTCATCCATTGACACTGCAGCGAATATTGAGCTTAGACCTTTTTGGTTTGCCCCACTAAGGGTGCGTTCTTCAGTGGTCCAGTCTTTTCTTGGCTTTATGATTGTTACACCATCTTTCATTACAGAAGGTGGTTCCCAACCATCAAGAATAGCATCCCAGACTTTTTCATCTTGTCTGAGAAAGGCTTGCATGCGAGCCTTCCAGTAAGGGTAATTAAACCCATCAAAGAGTGGGGGTCTAACAGATGACCCACCTTCTTTCATTTGGTCCATAAGTAAGTGTGTGTGTCCCTAAAGATCAATCTCACTAAGTGTGTCTAGTGTTTGCTCTGATACCAATTGAAAGTTTATAAAATATGGACCTGATTAACCTAGAGGGGGGTGAATAGGTTATTTTTAATTTTTATTAATTTATAATTTACTAACCTAAACAGAGCGGCCAAACATGAAATCGTGTGTAAGAGTAAAGTGCGGAAATTATAACACATGATATTTTTAGGTGGAAACAACCTAGGCCACAACAATGACCTAAGAGGAAAACCACCGGTCCACCGGACCACCTAACTTTCCACTATGAAAATCAAATGTTCAAGTACAAACTCGGTCTTATGCTACCCTCCCTAGGATACTACCCCAATGTACTTTACTTACGAGCCCCTGCTCTGTTTTCACAGTTTTCAAAATTAGCGTGAGCGGTTTCCAAACCAACGTTCCAATAAGCTCCTCGTCAATCAGATCGTTCACAGATCAACTGCAAAATAGTTAGCACAAAAACACAAGTGCCCGTGTGTGTTCTAGAACGGATTTAACAATGAATAATCCTAACTAGATGATTTAAAACAAATTTCATTTAAACCAAATCAACTAGTATATTCTAGGGCAAAAAGATTACGCATAATTTCAATAAAAATAACTTCTTTGAAATTTAATAATTAAATCAAATAATCATGATCGTTCATAAAATTATTTAATTTAAATACCTATAAATCAAATCAATAAGAATTAAATTAATTAATATAAATCAAAAGCATATATATATTAGTTACCTTTTCTCCCTCCTGCGTAGCTTTCAATATATATATATAACTATATGTAAAGTTAATCAAAAGCATATATATATTAGTTACCTTTTCTCCCTCCTGCGTAGCTTTCAATATATATATATAACTATATGTAATTCCCAATATATATATAACATCTCATTCTATTAGCCCATCACACTTAAGGATCACTTTTAAAAAAAATTAATTAACCTGTGGTTGCTGCTCTACTTCTCGGTTTTTCTACGTAGATAGGTTTTTTTTTCGTTTGGCAGCCTTTTCTTTTTCTCATATGGTTTTCGGCTCTTCTCCTTGGCAGCTCTTCTTCTATTTTTCCTTTTATTTTTTCTTACCCCCTCTAACCCTAATGCATCTATATATATATAGATAATAATAATACTTAATGATATTAGGGTTAGGGTTAAATATGTTTTCAAAGCCCATTAAAAACAAAAACTTAATATTATCTTAAGATATATTATAAAAATATTTAATTAATAATTTCATAAATTAATTAAAGTTTGAATAAATATTTTAACATAAAATATAATTTCCGATTTATGAAAATGTGTTATTAAATGCATGAATGCAATCCTAAGTGTCGTAGTTATAAAAAAACATACCTCAAGTACGAATATCTGAAACTTGAACATTTGTTCGGCTTTTCTTGATAAACTTGATAGCAGGCCTAAAAACAAATTTACAAGTAAATATTTTGTCCACGAAAATAGCCAACACTCATAGTCCTTACAATTATAAATCATCCTGTTTCAAGGATATTAAGAGACTATTTTAGTCAAAAATATGTAAGAATAGGAAAAGAGGAATTCAATAACTTAATGTTTTGATACTACTTCTTTGAAGATTATAAGTATATTGTATGTACATAAAAATACCTATTTGTATACTACAAATAGGACAAAATAATGTACATTCAACACATGACTTATTGGATAATACCCTATGAATATCAAATCATTAGTACATAAATTAGAATTATTAAATTTAACAAATGAAAGAATGATTTTAAATTTTAAAAGAAAATTAATAGATTCAATATTAGAAATAAGTCATCAACATAATATACACTACAATTTTAATGAATAAAGAAAAAATTATATTTATACTAATAAATAATAAGCTTTTTAGACAAATTATTGTCTTCAACAAATAAATAAATATCATTAACTAGGTCAATATTAACCCCCGATTAAAAAATTAATTTTTTTTTATTTTGATCCAAAAAATTGGTAATAGAGCCAAGAAATAGTACTATAAATAATAATAGATGAAAAATTAACATCATTAGGGATTAATGACACCAATGATATTAACCATAAAGTCTAGGAGTATTCTAGATATTTTTATGAACCTCAAAGGCATAAATAAAGATATGATAAAACCTTAGAGGCATTTCAGATATTATCCCTAAGATTTTCTCATCATATTACTTCATAACAAATTTCAATATAATATACATACTTATTCATCTTTTATTTTTAGTTTTATTTACAATTTTTATTTACCATCAATATTAGACATTTTTTTAATTATGTATTTATCTTTCATATTTAAAAAAAATAATATCAATCATTATCTAATGTTTTAAATTTTTGTAAGTCTTGTTGTACTTGTATCTGTGTATTAGCTTCCTGTATATAAAACACAGTATCTTTTATTTTATTTATTATTTTTATCTTTTTTTGTGTAAAATTAGTTACTACGGATCAATAATTTATACACGTACATAGTTAGGTATACTTTGTGTGTGAGCATATTTACACACATTATGGGATTATTTTCGTAGTATACATGCTAGGTTGAGAGTAGCTCGAGAGCCTACATTATCACTTGTGTTTGGCTCTCAAGTGCAGGCATTTATAGAGTCAACTTGGTAATTTTTGAAAACAAAAAAATGTAACTTTTTAGCACCTTGTCAACTAGTTCGCTATCACCCTCGCCACTACCCTTGTTGAGGTTGTTGGCGAGGTGGAAAAACCAAGCCTTATAAATACCCGACTCATTTATCTCTTCTTTAACCCTTGTTCAAGAGTTGAAATTCTACCAAAATACACAGTGAGATTTATATCTGATTTCAAAATTATTTTGAAGAGCTTACATTTGAGAGTGGGTTATTTTTTGTGAGTTTATTAATGAAATTGTAATCTTGTAAGTACGTTGTTTGATGGTATGTCTCATATACATAATTTGATATTAATAGTGGACTGTGTGTCCCGTGAAGTTTTGAGTTGATACACTTACTATTACTGATCATTGGTTTTTAATCACATCACATTGAGTGGTGTTGGTTGTGGAGGACAGTCGGGTTCTAGTGTTGAACCAAATAGTTGTGGAAACAACAAGTAAAGAGCAATAGTAGGCAGTTTAGACGAAGGTCTTGGCTGATAGAGGTAATAGTGATTTTAATCTCTATTAGTGTTATAACATGTTTACTATTAGTGAATTATTTGTTGCTAAGTGGTTGCCTTAAACATCATAAAGATGTTACCAAAACAATACGATCTCTATATGAGTTTACATGATTACATCGATTGTTATGTATGATTTGATTTTGTATTAGTATAATTTAAGTTTAAAGTATATATGTTTTAACATCATATTATTAACTTAAACTTTGATTAAAAAACATTTTTATTTACCTAGCTTTTGTTTAACGTATAATATCTATTTTAAAAGTTTCTTGCTTTTGATATTATATTGTTATTACTTCTGTTGTGTGAATTGTATAAGTGTTATATTATTTTATTTCTTGTTAATTAAAAATGAATCATTTAAGGAGTCCTACTTATCTTGGTTGTATATTAAGTCATAACTTCTCTTAATTTTTATCTTTTAATATTTATTTAATTTTATATATTGTGTATTCTCCTGAATTCATTTACTGTTCCGCTAAAAGTGTACGCTTAATGTTAGTTATATCATTTGAAAAGTAAAAAAAATCAATTAATTATACCAAAGCAAAATATATAAGTTTTTTTTTCTTTGGCTACAAATATAAGTTTTTTGTTTAATATACGTTGGATACGTCTCAAAAACAATTTGTTAAAAATAAAATTACAAACTTTTATTTGTATTATTTTTATATAAAAATATTTAACACCTTAATTTCATACTTTTCATATAACTCCACGCACGTTGAACCGCCCTTCGTATATTAACTATTTCTTTTTTCTTTTTTTAGCTAAGCACTATAGCAGATTAGGTGGTACATAAAAGGATTCCTAGCTCTCAAAGACAAACAAAAAAATAGAAGAAAGAAAAAATAGGTGCATGGCATGTGCAGCTCATTAACATATTTTTCATTTGGTGAAATTGTAACGTAGGTCTCAACATAGGTATCACGTAATTATGTTTTTTGGAGGGCTAATTTTTTAATAATTTTTAATATGTTATCAATATAAAATTATTCAAATTTTATGATAAAATTTAATAACAATTACTAATAATATTTATTAATAAAAATATGTATATATCACTAATATTATAATAGATATATCTTGAATATTGTTAGAGATTGTTATAAAACTCCTTAATTTAAAGAACAAATTAAAGAGCAAAACATGAAGCTTAATTCAATGAACAATTCAAGGAACCATTAATTTAAGGAGTAATTCAAGGAGTGAATTTTCCTATAAATAGATGTGTAATTGTAATGAATTAATCATCCAAAGTGTTCATTCCAATTGAGAGAAAAGCTTTTGTGAGAGAAAATTGAGAGTAATTTTCTTGGGTGTAATTGAGTTGTGAAGTTATGAGTGTTGTAAACACCTTGTGTAATTTCTCTCATTTCAGTAAAAAGATCTGCAATAGGTCCGGAGACGTAAGCAAGATTGGTCGAACTCTGTTATCAAATTTATGTGTTATTTTTCTATTCTTGCTTTCTCATAAATCTGGCTTATCAGAAATTTGCATAATTTCCCAACAATTGGTATCATAGCTATTGGTGGTGATTCCTGTCAATTTTCTACAAGGTTACTATTTACGTGAATAGTGATATTTTGTTGACGATATTTTTTCGTTGACGGAGGTGTTCTAATACACGGTGGTTTACAGAAATAGTCAGAAATGATCCAGAGGAAGTCAGATTTGAGTGGGAGCAATGGCCGCAGATGAAGGAAGGGTGAAACTCGAGAAATTTGATGGCACAGATTTCGGGTTTTGGAAAATACAGATAGAGGATTATCTGTATCAAAGAAATCTATATCAACCTCTCTCAGGGAAGAAGATTAGAATCTTCTAGACAGACAAGCCTTCGGAGTTATTCGATTGACGTTATCACATAATGTTGCTTTCAACATAGCAAAGGAAAAGACCACGGCGGGTCTTATGGCAGCTCTCTCCAATATGTATGAGAATCCATCAGCCTCAATCAAAGTGCACTTTATGAGGTGTTTGTTCAATTTGTGGAAGACTGAAGGCGCATCGGTAGCTCAACATCTCAATGAACTCAACACAGTCACAACCCAGTTGAGTTCAGCGGAAATTGAATTCGATGAAGAAGTACGAGCATTGATACTTTTGTCTTTTTTACAAAGAAAGCTGGAATGCTACTATCACGGCTGTGAGTAGCTCATCAGGAAGCAATAAGTTGAAATTTGATGATGTTCATGATTTGGTTCTCAGTGAAGAGATCCGACGTAGAGAGTTAGATGAATCGTCAACTTTTTCAGTTTTGCATATAGAGTCAAGAGGAAGAAATTCAACCAAAGGGAATGGACGTGGCAGAACAGACTACCGAGGTAGATCAAAGAACAGGTGGTCCAAATCCAGGAATCCTAATAATTCCCATAGCACGAAGACTATCGAGTGTTGGAATTATGGAAGAACTAGGCACTACAAAAATCAGTTCAAGAGTGCATGAAAGTAAAAAAAATTGAAGGCAGAGGCAAATATTACTTCCACCTCAGAAGGAGATGATGCATTGATATGCTTTTTGGAGAGCAAGGAAGAATCTTGGGTGTTAGACTCTGGAGCATCGTTCCATGCTACTTCATAAAAAGAATTCTTCGAGAAATATGTCCCCAGAAACCTTGGAAAGGTATATCTTGGTGATGATCAACCATGTGCTATTATTGGCAAATGTGTAGTGAAGATTAAGTTGAACGGATATGTTTGGAAGCTGAAGGATTTCAGGCATATTCCCGATCTCAGAAGGAACTTAATCTCAGTGGGGCAGTTGGCCAGTGAAGGCTACACTACGATCTTCCATGGTGATGATTGGAAGATTTCAAAGGGTGCAATGATAGTTGCTCGAGGTAAGAAAAGTGGCACTCTTTACATGACAGTAGAGGCATGTTGTTCAATCATAATTGCAGTAGGCAATGAAACACCAAATCTGTGGCACCAGAGACTAGGTCACATAAGTGAGAAGGGGATGAAAATTATGCACTCAAAAGGAAAACTTCCAGGTCTATAGTCTGTAGAGATGGACATATGCGAAGATTGCATACTTGGAAAGCAAAAGAGAGTCAGCTTTCAGACAAGTATCAGAACCCCAAAAAATGAAAGGCTAGAGCTTATTCATTCTGATGTTTGGGGACCAACGATCGTCTCATCTATTGGTGGGAAATACTACTCCATGACTTTCATCGATGATCACTCTCGGAAGGTATGGGTTTACTTTCTAAAGCATAAGTCTGAAGTATTTGAGGCTTTCAAAAGATGGAAAGGTATGGTGGAAAATGAGATGGGTTTAAAGATCAAAAAGCTCAAAACCGATAATGGTCGTGAATATGAAGATAACAGATTCAAAAATTTCTGCTATGAGCACGGGATCAGAATGGAAAGAAATGTGCCAGGCATGCCTCAACACAATGGTGTAGCTAAACATATGAACCGAACGTTGACAGAAAGAGCCAGAAGCATTCATATACAGTCAGGTCTACTGAAGCAGTTTTGGGCAAAAGCAGTCAACATGGCAGCTTACTTGATCAATCGAGGCCCATCTGTTCCATTGGAGCATAGAATACCAGAGGAGGTATGGAGCGGAAAAGAGGTGAAACTATCACATCTAAAAGTTTTCGACTGTGTAGCATTTGTGCATATCAGTGATCAAGGCAAGAATAAGCTTGATCCCAAATCCAACAAATGCACATTCATCGGCTATGGTGAGGATGAGTTTGGCTATCGCATTTGGGATGACGAAAAGAAGAAAGTTATCCGTAGCAGAGATGTGATTTTCAACAAAAGGGTGATGTATAAGGACATGCATAAAATAGACGCCAATGACTCAGAGCAGAATGAGTCAGTATTTGTAGATGCAGATGATGTCCCAGATAGTTCTGCAACAGAACCAATTGTAACAAGTCCTCAGCTAGAGGAACTTGTTGGATATAGCAGTACATAGCATTCCGACACACCACAACCTCTTACTCCAGCTCCTGTATTGAGAAGGTCTTCTCGACCTCATGTGCCTAATAGGAGATACATGAACTATATGTTGCTGACTGATGGATGGGAGCATGAATGCTATGATGAAACTTATCAGACTCGAGATTCCAACAAGTGGGAGCTTGCTATGAAAGAAGAAATGAAATCTCTCATCTCCAACCAGACATGGAAACTAGCTGAGTTACCTATGGGAAAGAAGACACTTCACAACAAATGGGTGTATCGGGTGAAAGAGGAGCATAATGGTTCCAAGAGATACAAAGCCCGCCTAGTTATCAAAGGGTTTCAACAGAAGGAAGAAGTTGACTACACTGAGATTTTCACTCCCGTTATGAAGCTCAATACTATCATATCAGTATTGAGTATTGTAGCCATTGAAGATCTTCATCTTGAATAGTTGGATGTGAAGACTGCATTCCTTCATGGAGATTTAGATGAAGAGATATACATGTACTAGCCAGAAGGTTTCTCAGAAAGAGGGAAGAAGAACATGGTGTGCAGACTTAAGAAGAGTTTGTATGGCCTGAAACAAGCCCCGAGACAATGGTACAAAAAGTTTGACAGCTTCATGCACAAGGAAGGTTTCCAGAAGTGCAATGCTGACCATTGTTGCTACTTCAAGAGATATGGGTCCAATTATATCATTTTACTACTTTATATTGATGATATGTTCGTAACAAGTTCAGATATGGATGATATTAAAAGGTTGAAGCAGCAATTGTCAAAGGAGTTTGACATGAAAGACTTGGGTCCAGCAAAGAAGATACTTGGAATGCAAATCACAAGAAATAATAAGAAAGGATCCTTGCAGTTATCTCAGGCAGAGTACATCAATCGTCTTTTGCAGAGATTCAACATGAGCGATGCCAAGCCAGTTAGCACACCCTTGGCTAGTCATTTTAGCCTATCCAAGGATCAGTCCCCTCAGACAGAGGAAGAGAGAGAATTCATGGCTAAGGTTCCTTATGCCTCAACCATTGGAAGTTTGATGTATGCAATGGTCTGTACGAGACCAAACATTGGCCATGTATTGGGAGTTGTTAGCAGATTTATGTCAAATCCAGGGAAAACTCATTGGGAAGCAGACAAGTGGATTTTGAGGTATCTACGAGGCACCACAGAAAATTGCTTGTACTTTAGTAAAGGAGAGTTAAAAGTATAAGGGTACGTAGACGCAGACTTTGGAGGTGAAATTGATCACTGAAAAAGCACCACCGATATATATTTACTGTTGGAACTATAGCTGTTAGTTGGATGTCACAAATATAGAAAATTGTCACTCTATCCACTACAGAGGTTAAGTATGTAGCAGTAACTGAAGCTAGTAAAGAGATGATATGGCTTCAAGGTTTGTTAACTGAGTTGGGATTCAAACAGGAAAAGAATGTTCTGCATAGTGATAGTCAAAGTGCAATACACTTGGCGAAGAATTCAGCATTTCATTCTAGAACCAAGCATATTGGACTTCGTTATCACTTCATCATATCTCTATTGGAAGATGATGTGTTAATACTGGAGAAGATTCAAGGAAGCAACAATCCAGCAAATATGTTAACAAAGGTGGTGACTATTGACAAACTAAAGTTGTGCTCAACTTCAGTTGGTCTGCTAGAGTAACAAAGACTAGAAAAACTGTTGCATTGATCGAGGTGTGAAGACAGATTGAAATCAGTCTTTAAGTGAGAGATTGTTATAAAGCTCCTTAAATTAAGGAGCAA
This sequence comes from Hippophae tibetana, assembly GCA_037013495.1. Taxonomy (NCBI): domain Eukaryota; kingdom Viridiplantae; phylum Streptophyta; class Magnoliopsida; order Rosales; family Elaeagnaceae; genus Hippophae; species Hippophae tibetana. Next base: position 76,984,614 of record CM072812.1, on the reverse strand, counting down.
AACAAGGAGACAAACATGGATCAAAACATGGAGCTTAATTCAAGAAGCAATTCGAGGAACCATTAATTTAAGGTGTAATTCAAGGAGTGAATTTTCCTATAAATAGATGTGTAATTGTAATGAATTAATCATCCAAAGTGTTCATTCCAATTGAGAGAAAAACTTTTGTGAGAGAAAAAAAAATTGAGAGTAATTTTCTTGGATGTAATTGGGTTGTGAAGTTGTGAGTGTTGTAAATACCTTGTGTAATTTCTCTTATTTCAGTAAAAAAGATCTACAACAGGTCCAGAGATGTAAGCAAGATTGGCCGAACTCCATTATCAAATTTATGTGTTATTTTTCTATTCTTGTTTTGTCATAAATCTGACTTATCGGGAATTTGCATAATTTCCCAACAAATATATTACATTTGGTAAGAAATATATAATCTTACAATATGTAACAATAAATGGATAAAAGTTTTTAAAAAATTAATTATAAATAATATAAATTTATGATAGGTTTGCTTTTCAGTATATATGTTGCAAAAACAAAATATTTTTATAGTGTAGGTTTTAGTAAACTTTTGTTATATTATATGTATATGATATATATGAGGTATAAAATCAAATTTATGATGATGATATAATATATAAAAGTATTGTTGTTTTTATCTTAAACTTGTAAAGAAATAGATTTTTTAAACATTACAAGGTTTGGTTATAATTCAAGATTCTATAAATGTTGTATTGCAAAATATTTCATCTCATTCGTGCAAAAAATTTAAAATATATTATTGCTTTGTTCCAATTCTCTTTTTGTTTTGTTTTTTTTTTAATTTGTGGCTGAAAACTTTATATCAGCCTTAATATAAAAAGTTCAATTTGAGTCTAATAATAATACATAATTAATATAGACATCCCTATTTTTTATGATAAACTTATTTTAGTATGTGATTAGTCTAATAAATTGATAGTAAAATTTATTTTATTCTCTAATAAATTATAGATTCAAATGATATAAAAATATCATTTGGTTTATTAAAAAATTAAACTTATTTTAGTTTAAATAATTATATATTTCATTTTTTTTTTAATTTTATCAATGATTTTAATTTTTTTATTTATATAATTTTTTTAAAGATGATATATAGATCACTGATTGCCAATATGATTCTATATATATATATATATATATATATATATATATATATATATATATATATATATATACATGATGATAGATTGATGATGGGAACACAATGTACAACCTGTTTAACTGATTTCGAGTATCCAATATACGATGATAGATATATTGACGATGGGAACACAATATACAACTTGTTTAACTAATTTCGAGTATCCAACTAAAACACGATTATTTAATTTATAATGGGACCCAATTCTAGACGCACCATTAAATAGGTTTGAAAGGTTTTGTCTCGTATTGATTAAGTTAGCACCATATTAAATATCTAAGTTTAAAGTCGTCCTCTTTTTTTCTTTAATTTTTGTCTTCGTATACAAACCTAATTCTTTATATGTTAGAAATATTTAATAATTGTATTCTATTATATGAATAAATGAATATACATAGTGTATTTATATAGGAGTTACAAGTAAACTAGATATGTCTAAAGTAACTAGATATAGATATGCTAGAAATAAAGAGATATACATTAGAGATATAAATTAACAAATATATATATATATATATTAATATATTACTAGATATACATTAACAGCCCCCCTCAAACTCAAGGTGGATGTGAGACCAACTTGAGGTTGTCAACCAAATTACGAATGTGTCCTTTGGGAAGTGTCTTAATGAAAATATCTGCAAGTTGATCGTTGGAAGAAACGGGGAAAAACTTGAGAGCGCCATGGATAAGATGAGAGCGAATAAAGTGACAATCAATCTCGATGTGTTTAGTCCGTTCATGGAAGACATCGTTGTGAGCAATATGAATGACACTCTGATTATCACAATAAAGGGGAGTTGCAGAAGATGTGGACACACCCAAATCCTTAAGGAGCCATCGTAGCCAAAGGAGCTCAAACATGGTATCAGTAAGAGCACGATATTCTACTTCAGTATTGGAGCAGGCCACAAAGGTTTGTTTCTTACTTCGCCAAGAAATCAAAGAAGTACCAAGGAGAAAGCAATAACCTGTAGTTGACCTACGATCAGTAGGATCTCCTGCCCAATCAGCATCAAAGAATGCACAAAGTACTAAAGGAGACTGAACTGAGTAGAAAAGGCCATGGAAGATAGTGCCTTTCAAGTATCGTAGAATACGCAGAACAGTAGCATAATGAGTCGATCGTGGAGCAGACAGATACTGGCTCACCTGATGAACAGCATAAGAGATGTCTGGATGAGTAATTGTAAGATAAACCAGACTGCCAACCAATCGTCTATAAAGAGAGGGATTAGACAATGGTTGCCCCTCTGATGGTGTCAGATGCGCATTAAGTTCAACTGGAGTGTCAACAGTCTTGCTGTCAGTGAGTCCAGCTTGAGATATGAGGTCAGATGCATACTTTTCTTGAGTAATGTAAAGACCATCTGTGGAACGAGTGATCTCAAGACCCAAGAAATAGCTTAAATGTCCAAGGTCTTTCATCTCAAACTGCTGACTAAGAAAATCCTTGAGTTCTTGAATGTCACTGAGGTCATCACCAGTTATGATCATATCATCCACATATATAAGAAGAAAAATGGTGCCTTTATCATTGCGACAAAGAAATAAGGCAGAATCATAAGGACTGGCAGTGTAACCCAAACGAAGGATGGTGGAATTGAATTTGGCAAACCATGCTCGTGGAGCTTGTTTAAGGCCATAAATTGCACGTCGAAGGCGACAAACCTTATTTGTTTCAACAGAAAGACCAGGAGGAGGTTGCATATAGACTTCTTCATGCAGATCCCCATTAAGGAATGCATTTTTAACATCCATCTGAAAAAGGTCCCATTTACTAGCAGCGACAACAGCTAAGAGGGTACGAACAGAGAAAATACGGGCAACTGGAGAAAAAGTCTCTTCATAATCAATCTCATACTCTTGTGTAAAACTACTTGCTACAAGACGAGCCTTATAACGATCGATAGACCCATCAGAGCGAGTCTTGATCTTATAGATTCACTTACTACCAACCACAGATTGACTAGGAGGGAGAGTAACAAGATCCAAAGTATGGTTTTTGGTTAATGCATCAATTTCTTCTTTCATTGCAATCTGCCAAGAAGGGTTAGTAGATGCCTCACGATAGGTGTGAGGCTCATGGAGTGTAGCAAGGGCAGTGTAACAATGATATTCAAGTAAATGTGTAGGAATGGATCTTACCCGGGTTGAGTGGCGAGGTGGAATGTATTGTTGAGGATCTTCAGGCGGAGCAGGAGCAAGGGACCTATGTTCAAGGTGAGGTAGCTCATTATCAACCTGTTCTTCTACGACCTGTCTAGGAGAATCATCAAAAATATCTGAAGATTGAATAGTGAAGTTCAAAGATGGATTAGAAGTATCTGTAGAAGGAACAAGAGACTCATTTGGAAAAATTTCTAAAACATTTGAATTAGTTAGGGAAGAACGAAAGTGAGAAAGTTCAACAAATAAGCGGTGTTCCCAAAAGACAACATTACGCGAAACACACGCCCGACCCTAGGACCGGTCCCAAGCTCTTGCCCCGTCCTTGGATCCTACACAATACACCCAGAATAGTCAAAAATAAGGCGATATCCTAGTTCAGCTAATTGTCCCACAAAGCATAAATTATAGGATAGGTCAGGTACATGGAAAACCCCAGGAACAGAGAGGGTAGAGGTCGAAACAAAACCTAGACTATTCTCATTAATGGTGGAACCATCAACTATATGAATATTAAGGGGATGTGGTGCAGGGTCAAGTTTGGAGAATAAAGATGAGTGAGGTGTCATGTGATTGCAACATGTAGAGTCAAAAATCCAAGTTTGAGACTTACCGGGCAAAACTGAGAGGGTAGTGGAAAGAGATGCATTACCAACCATTTGAACAGCCTGAGTTATGATCTTCTGTAGTTCAATGGAGGAGAGGTTGATAGTGGATTCAGAAGACTGGGACTCTACTGAACTAGAAGGCATCAACGAAGTAGGCTCAGTATTAGCAACAACAACAGTAGATTTGTTGCGACGGTAACAAGTCTCAATGGTGTGGCCATGACGCTTGCAATAATTGCAGAACCTTTAATTTCTCTGTCTGCGATGATTGTAAAAGCCAGAGGAATCACCTGATTGCTGAGGTTGTTCAATGGCAAGAGCAGTAGGAGTAATAGCCAAAACATTGAGCTTATTTTGGGCTTGAAGGGTTGCAAGTCGAGCTTCTTCTCTAACCAACTCATTTACAGCAGTATCAAGAGAGGGATGAGGACTACGATTAAGAAGCTGACCTCGGATTGATTCAAAGTCCTTGTGAAGTGACATCAAGAACTCATAGAGACGAAATTCATCCCTAATTGTAGCATATTGCTGAGCATTTATTGAGCATGCCCAAATTGGATCACAAAGGTTAATTTGGTCCCAAAGGAAGCAAAGTTGATCAAAGTAGTCATTGATGGATTGCCCTGGTCCCTGTTGTAGTTTAAGCAATTCAACTATTAGTTGATATTTCATGGATCCGTGAGTAGTGGAGTACCTTTTGGCCAACATATCCCATGTTGATTTGGCATCATCAAAGCTTCCTAACAGATTGGAGATGGATGGAATGGAAGTATTCCGAATCCATGTGAGGATCATGTGGTTGTGACTATCCCATTCAATCATGCGACGAAGAAAGATAGCATCTTCTTCACTTGCTCCTTTATCAGGAATAATAATTGCACCAGTACAATAATGCCAAAGCATACGACCCTTAAGAAAACTTCGCATAGCTTGAGACCATGAAAAATAATTCTTAGTCCCCTCCAATATAGTATTGATAGGGCAAGAAACAAAAGTATCATTTTTATCCATTTGAAAACACAATATGCAAAAACAGACTACAAAAACAAGATCTACGCGAAAAACTAGGTAGGGTGAACCTGTATTGCGAAAATCCGATCAACGGTCAACGGGCAGTCCGGTCAACGGTCACAGGCAGTCCAGTCAATGGTCAGTCCGGTCAGCTCGGTCAACGGTCAACAGGCAGTACGGTTAGCTCGGTTCTGTGATGTCAGCGGAGGTGATGATGACGTCAGCCCTACACAAAGCACTGATTGACATCACAAGCAGAGCACGGCGGCTTGGCGCGTCAGATCCATGCGCAGTGGATGTTGGCGGCGCGTGAGAGCGCGTCCAGAGTCTGATGACTGTGATACTTACACGGTTGAGCCGATCAGAGTGGTATCTGCAGATAGGTCGTCAGGTTAAGATTAACGACGGCGGCGGCGCGTGAACGACGTGCAGATTGGTTGTACGGCGCGTGAGGGAGTGTGCGGTGTCCGATGGTTGCGATACTTCCACGGTTGTGTAGATCCGGTCGAGCCGATCACAGTGGTATATGCAGGAAAAAAAATTCGGAACAATATGCACGGCGGCGGCGGTGATTGCAGTTGTTTGTATGGTATAGAACTCCTTAACAACGGCCACTGTAATTCTAGAACCTAAGGACAACGGCTGAAAGACGTCGGAGGTTAAACGGTGAATGATTGCAGTGACTATTGTGACAACAGAAGCTATAAGGATTGAATAACACCAAAAAAGAAAACACTGCTAAAAAGACAATAATAATGGCTCTGATAACATGTTAGAAATACTTAATGATTGTATTATATTATGTAAATAAATGAATATACATGATGCATTTATATAGGAGTTATAAGTAAACTAGATATGTATAAAATAACTAGATATAGATATGACAGAAATAAAAAGATATACATTAAAGATATAAATTAACAAAAATATATATATATATATATTACTAGATATATATATATATATATATATATATATATATATATATATATTACTAGATATATATTAATACAATCTATTAGATTAATTGGGATTTAAATTATCAATATCTTTTATTTTTTTATAATTTTAATCATTGAGATAGAAAATTATATAAAAAAAAATAAGGAATATCAATGGTGCATAATATTATTGAATTATTGTATTTATTATGTTCATATTATCGAATTATTTTTTATCTAATTTATACCATTTAACTATTCTATTTATCCTATTTATATTATTTGCTTAGATATTTCATGGTAGACTGATTGATCAATAATTTAAGTGTTATCGAGATACACAGGCTAACTTAACAAGCACTTTTGACTACTTGCAAGTTACTAGCTCCTTTGACAAACTGGTGAATACCAACTCCTTTGAAAACTTGCAAGAGATGAACTCCTTTAACAACCTATTAGAGGCAAGCTTCATTGATGACCTCATGTAAACCTACTTTGATACAATCCGGGCAGAGCGCCCTCTAATATAATATTAACACATATAGATTTTTTTATATATATACCTCAACATATTTATTAATAAAATATTTGATTTTCTCTCTTTAATCTCTTTCATTAGAAATCTTAATAGGATAAGCAACTCTCCAAACATATAACGTTTCTTTATTCTCCATCTAAAAATATATTTATTCTAAATATATTACTTAATTATTTAAGTTATTTAAAATCTATCATTCAATTATTGATTTTGTTTTGAATCTATCACTGATTACATTATTAAACGAAGATTAACAAAATTATATAAATAAAATAAAATAATAATTAAATAATATAAATTAGACAAAAAATAATTCGATAATATAAACAAAATAAATTCAATAATTCTTTAGTATTTTGTAAGTTTACCCAATATATAAATAGGAATGTATTAATGGTAACAAAATATCATCTAACAGTACACTCCCATGTATCAAAGGTTGAGATTTAATGAAATCATTTTCTCTCTTATCTTTATTATGAATTTCAACTTTGATACATGAATGCATAAAAATTAAGTAATGTATTAAAGTATCAATAATTTTTCAATATTATCTCTTTCATAACTCTTACAAAAATTATTTATATTTTGAGTTCATTATGGTATAAAGTGAGAATTTTATGTACAAATTAGATAAAGACAAAAATAAGGTAAAAATACAAGTAATAATGCAAAAGGATGGGTCATTTCAACAAAAATAAGTGGTCATATATAATTATGAATTTTTACTTTTTTTTTAGAGTATCAACATTTTAATACTCCAAAAATATTTAAATTCTATTTGAAAAAATAAAAATATTGGGATGTAATAGAAAATCATAGAGAATTTAGGTATCAAAACTCAAAAGTATAGGAGAGATGATTGAATTGCTACTCTAATAAATATTACGATTCTCATACCATAAAAAAACTAATGCCAATGTAGTTGAAACTTATACATAATAAAAACTTATGTTCAAAAATATTTATTCGGAAATTAATAAAAATAAATGTGACAAAAGGACTTCCCTTAATAATATGTATATATTCTTTATAAAAATGAAATGAATAGAATGTCACCGTACAAAAATTATTTTAAAAATAATATTTAGATCTTATATATATTTAGTCTTATTTTTATTTTTATGAAAAAATGATTGTATAAAGATAAATGATTATTTTCTATTTTTATTTATTTAGTTACAGTTTATTTAAATTAAAATAATATTTATCTAATAAAACTCAATAAATAAAATTTATTTTATTCTTATATATTCAATTTTTAATAAGAATAAAATTAAAATAAGAATATCATGTGTATCTGAAAAATAAAATCCTGACGTTGTGTATCTGAAAAATAAAATCAGATGATGATATTCATACAATGAAGAAAACCCGTATACGTAACACCAACCCCTAGTTAAACAACGCCCTTGAACTCGGGTGTAAGTACATCCCAAATGTCCCGATTATCAATTATTATTTTTAGACTAAATTGACTTAATGATATTTAAATTTTAAATAAATTTATATATAAGTTTATAAATTTTTAAAATATATAATAACTTCGTATCAAATTTTAAAAATTTTATGTATAGATAATTAAAATTTTAAATTCTAAAATGTTTAAAATTTTATAAGTATGTTTTAATTTGACTTTTAAAATATATATTTATAAATCAAAAATTTTAAGATTTATATGTAAAATTTTAAAAATTTAATAATCAAATTATACATTTTAAAGTTTAAAAATTTATACATTTATGAATTTAGTTAAAATTTGATACGGATGTTATATTTTAACATATTTTTTATCATATCTCACAAAATTAAAAATGATATTTAAAAGAGAAAAGCTATTGGATATAGATAGTATTATAGTTTTTCTTGTTATTCAATTTTATTTTAAATATTTCATCGAATTAAAAAGAAATAATATTAATATTGTTTATTGGTTAAATTATATGGGTTGAGGCACGTCGAAACGAATACATAACCATGATTTTAAATCGGGATTAAAATTAGGTGATACCAGTGAGTATATATATATATGAATTCATACCCAAATATCTATATGAATTCGTACCATGAGAGTAGTTAAACATGTATATGTTTGTGCATATTAATCAAATTGTGATACCAACTTAATTATGTGTTTTAATTAAGATAATAGTATAAGTGAAATTTGGAATGAATGAGTTTTAGAAAATTAAAAAAATAATATTTAACATTAAATAAATTTAAATAATTATATTATTTAAAATAAAATGTACGAAACTTGTTTATAATGTTAAAAAAAGAAATAAATATAAATGTTAAAACTTTCTATGCACGTTATTTAAAAATAATTACAATATTGTTTATTATTTTGAAAATTGGTATTAAATTTTTAATTTTGTGTTATCGATTAAGTTTCACTTTATTAAAAAAAAAATTAAAACTCATTATGACCAAATAAATAGCATAAAGAAAGCCCATAAACATCCCTTACAGCTAGCTGCACAGCTTTTCAACATTTCACCTTTTTTTTTTTTTCTTTCTTACCCTTACATTCATAATTTCGATCTCCCACCAATGAAGTACAACCTAAAACCTACAAGAAAACAAAAAGATAAAAATAATAATAATAACAAACACCGCATAAGATCGTCATACTGAGGTTGACACATTAATAATTAGATCATCAATACAAGAACATATCATCAGGAGCAGAAGCCATAATTGGTTGATTCACATGAAGAAGACTAGAACTATCCCATGGATTATTAATCATGAACCCAAAATCCACAGAAATGTCATTGATCAGACTCTGAGTAGCATCCTCAATCTGATCATCAAGATTAAGCAAAGTGCTTGAATTTATGAAATCAATTATATCATTCAGAGACTGTAATCTATTACTAAGCTCGGACATCTGAGCTCTGAGAACAGAGTTCTCTGCTTCAAGATTACTATGGAGCTGAGTAGTTATGTTCACACTTGTAAGAATTTCAGTATTATCTTTCATCAGCTCAGCTACTTGGATCACCAGATCATCCAAGTGCTTCTGTTTCCTCATCCTAGATCTACGTGCCGATTCTCGATTAGACAACATTCTTTTCCTCTTTCTCTGATTTTCTTGTTCAGAACCAGCGTTTTTCTGAAGAAAGCATGTTGATCCTGAAGAATTAGCTCCAGTACTGGAGCCAGGAGTTGACATAATTATACTGCTTATAATAAGAATACGTAATTAGAATAAAAACAAATACTAATCAATACCCGAAAAAAAAAAAGATTTTGAGAGTACCCAGATGCTAATTTGTTTGAAAAACAGAGCCTAGGTAGATTAAGATTTAGAGAGGATAGAGTTCATGAGAAAACGTAGAACCAATAAAGGAATACAACTGAGAAAGATTGAACCATATGGGTCCTTCGACGAAGACTAGAGTTTATGATAAACCCAGAAAGGAGAACTTCAGAAATTACTGGAGACATGAATGTTCTTAAACATTAAGAACTCTGTTTCTTATATTCATTGATTATAAAAATAAAAAAGAAAGTAGAATAGGGTTTTGATTTTTCTTAGTTGAAGATTATTGAGAACCAGAGATTGTATATATGTATAGAAAATTGGAAATCTAGAAGACTAGAAACAGAGAAACAGAAATGAGAGGCGGCCCAAAGTTTTGATATGTAAAGAAAAGGAAGGAGAAAGAAGGAGGCTTTAGAAGATGATGATGGTGGAATTATATAGAACAATAAAACCCCAATTGGATGATTAAAAAATTATTGTTTTACATATTGATATCATTATTTTTAAAATATATAATTATATGATATTTTATGTTAATATTAAAAATTATTATATATTTAAAAAAATGTAATTATAATATATATATTTAGTAAATTATAAACTTATATATGAATGATAAATAACAGTACATATGAATATAGCAATACTTCAAAGTTAAAAGGTAACAGTAATATTCCACTAAGTATGACAGAGTCTGCAAACTCGTGAGTTGGGGTAGGTAGTATTCATTGGCACGCGCGCATTTTATTATTACTACATCATTTGACGGTGACAATTTATTGCGGCCGAAAAATGAATAAGACATGTTATTAAAAATATTTAAAAGTAGTTTTATTTCCATTATTTCCTTCGGTAGAGCAATAAGCAATTCCATCACCTTTCTTTGAAAGTACCAGTTTCATAAGATTTTCAACCAGAAAAGACAAGTATTCAAGAAATAACATTGAAATCCTAATCTCAATGCTAGTACAACACTTAGACTAATAAAAGAAATATATTTATTTTATTTTCTAATACTTCTTTAAATTTAACATAGATAACTATTATGAAAGAGGTCAAGAACAATGATAATTAAATATGGAATACAAAATAATTTATGAAAACAAATAAAACGACCCAGTTTCTGTTCATGTGATTTCAAAAAAGAAAAAGAAAAGGAAAAAAGAATTCGGAAGTTTTTGTTTGGTCACAAGAAATTAATCTTATATGTATCTTCCGAAAACATTATGTAAAAAATATGAGATTTCCATGCCATAAAATCAACAACGTCACTTTTATTGTCGGGTGACATTTGAAGGTATTAATTCGGACAAATTAAATTAATTTAAATGAATTTAATTCATATTATAAATTAGCAACTCTAATTTAAATTAAATTAATTTTAATTTCCTAAACTTTTATTTCTATGTATTAATTTATCTTTTAGCATATTTAATTTAATATTGATTTGAAAATTGTAATTTTTAATCTTATTATAATAATATAAGTTTTGAACCAAATTTATTATATTTTAATAACGTTAGACATACAAATAATAATTTTGTTAAAAAAATTTAAATTTTTTTTCAAAATCATAAGTATATTACAAAATAACTCAATAAATTACTACTTAAAATAAAAATAAATGAATATTTTAAATTTAAATTTTATGTTATTATAATTAGTGATAATATAATATATTTATAAAAATAGATAAAAATAATAAAATTATAAGTTAATTTGAAAAACTAATGAATAAATCAATGAACTCGTTATAAGTTTATATTAAATCATTCATAAATTAAAAAAAACGGTAACAGATCTCATTTCTATTAGTCTAATTTATTATTGATAAAATATTGTATAATTTTTATTAATAAATAAATAATCAATATATAAAAACAAAAAAAATTACATTAAAAATAACTATAGTTAAGAGTTCGTTCTAACCCAAAATTAACTTTTTTGTGTTATTTTGATTGATTTAAATTGAGATTAAATTTAATTCGATTCATATTTGATTTGTACAATTAAACTACCTAATAAGTTTTCATCCCTAATAGGATTGAGATTTTTGTTTTTGTTTTTTTATAATATACAATTATTATTTATTATTTGACTCAATTTGAATATTTATTGTATAAAATTAAAAGAAGATTAATGTAAGTTATTTTTTATTTTATTTACAAATCAATCATATATAATTGAAATAAAATTAATTATTATTATTATTGAAATAAATGATAATATAATAATTTAATTTAATAAAATATAAAATTAATGTAATTATTTTTTAAAAAACAAATAAACTCGATACTAAAATATATATATATATATATATATATATATATATATATATAATTAACGAGCTATAATATTCTTCATAATAATAAATAACAAACTCAATTACTTTTACTTTTAAATTTAAAAACAGTAAAAATTCTCCGCTGGTATTGGACTAAAAAGTGTAATATGACGGATCCACGTAAACGAAAAGTACAAAAGTGGGTTTGTAGTAACCGAGTAATTAACGAGTTCGGAAGGAACGCAGTGGACGGTATCAGCCGTACATTATGGGCACATGGATATAAAGTTTTTAATTGTTTTTTAAAGAGTAGATATAGTTTATCACATGGAATTTGTTAGGCTTCTGAAATTTGTTCCCTTCAATATTAAATTAAGGGCCGATACATATGAGCCAGTGACCAGCTGTTGCTCTTTTTATTGTTAATTTTTTTTTAATGATATTGAAAGATTAATTTTTTTATTATTATAATCACAATGTATAATTTTTTTTTGTTGATTTAATATAAATATGAAATCTGGAAATAATTGATAATAATTATATTTTTAATTATTAATTTATTAATAAGTTAATTAAAATTATCAAATGGAGGTTTTAATTTTTGTAAAGAAAATGAAAAATAGCATAAAAAATATAGATAAATTATACAAAAATAATGAGAGACATATAATCATAAAACTATCTATACTATTATTCTATATCTAACTAATTATGTTAAGAACATAGAATTAAACATATCAAGAATTTAAACATAGAAATTAACATATTAAGAATTAAGAATTAAAATAAAAATTTATTATGATGTTAAATTAATTAAACTATAATTAAGGACTTGAAACTGTCTACAGTTATATTATTAAATTACCTGGTATAGATTCTACAATAATCAAATCATTTCCATAGAAAAAAAATTAAAAAAAGCTTATGAAATGTAGAAAACGAAGTTATAACATAACCCTAATTTTCAATTTTCAATTTTCAATTTTCTACTCAAAATTGCCCCAAAAAATTGCTCTTGGTGTACTATTTTGGTCTTTATTGTTTCTTGTATCAATTTTTATTTCTTGAAGACTTATTAGATTGTTTATATAGTGCATTTCTTGAGCCTAATTTGATTTGAATTAAGCTTTATTTGATCTAATTGTTAAGATTAAAAGTTGGTGTTGAAAAATGTCATATTTAAATATTGATTGGACTTCCGGATCCATTGAGACCCTCGCCTAATTAATCTAAAATTGAAGATTTCCAACTTGAAGGTTTTTGATGGACAATTGATCAATCTAGTGGTTGCTCAATCGATCTAACAATATTAAACCATCTCTTTATCAATCGATGTGTGTCTCAAAAATAATGAGAGATATTTAATCATAAAACTATCTACACTATTATTCTATATTGTAACTAATTATATTAAGAACATAGAATTGAAACATAGAACTTAACATATCAAGAGTTAAGAATTGAAATTAAAATTTATCATGATGTTAAATTAATTAAACCATAATTAAGGACTTGAAACTGCCTGCAATTACATTATTAAATTATCTGACATAGATTCTACAATAATCAAATCATTTCCATTGAAAACTAAAAAGAAAAAAAAATTAAAAAAAAGCTTATGAAAGGTAGAAAACAAAGGTAATGTAACCCTAATTTTCAAGCTTCAATATTCTATTTAAAATTACCCCAAAAGTTGTTCTTGGTGTACTATTTGATCTTTATTGTTCTTGTATCAATTGTTATGTCTTGAAGGCTTATTAGATTGTTTATATAGTGCATTTCTTCGGCCTAATTTGATTTGAATTAGACTTTACTTGATCTAATTGTCAAGATTAAAAGTTAGTGTTGAAAAATGTCATATTTAAATACTGATTGGACTTCTGGATCCATTAAGATCCTCGCCTGATTGATCTAAAATTGAAGATTTCCAACCCGAAGGTTCTCGATTGACACTTGATCAATCTAGCGGTTGTTCAATCGATCGAGTCCTTTTTTAATCAATCTGACAATGCTAAACCATCTCTTTATCAATCGACTTGTGTCTCAATCAAAAGAGTTTGTTGATCCATATTTTTCATTCGGGGTCCTTGATCGATCTAGATCGATTAAGTACTCTATTTGTTTTTCTCTAAATACACATTTTTATTTTTATTGCTCATTTCGTCCCTTAATATCTATATAACACAAAATAAATACATAAAATATATATTAAACAATAATTTATTATAAACATGTGAAAATTGATGCACAAATATGTGTATAAAATGACACTAATGAGTAACCAAAAATTTCATTGTAGTAATATTATTGCCTAATTTGTATCTATTTATTTAATCCTTAATTTATATAAAAAAAATAAAAATTATTGTTAACCTTTCAATAATACACGTTTGTCTTTTATAATGTTTCTAAATTGGATAGATTTAATCAAAGTTTTAAATTTTATCAAATTAATTCAATAACTTTAAATTTAATCATTTGATTGAAATTTTGATGATCAAATTATAAATTTTCATAGATTAAGGATCAATTCTATATTTTAAAATAGGTTAAGAAAAAAATCAATTCACATCATAATTAATTGTAAAGTTCAAGTGGTATAACTCTATACCTCTATCAATATGGACCCAAGTTCGAATCTTAAATTGTAATTTTTTCTTTATTTAATAAAAAAAGGAAAAATAGGTTGTTAAATTAATTTGATAAAAATTAAAATTTTGAATTAAATTTATCAAATTTAGAAACATCGTGATAAATTGTGTAAATTGAAAGATAATAAACCAAATTGTAATATTTTAATTAGATTAGTTGTTTGAAATAAACTTAATTAAACTCAAAAAAATATAAAACTTAAGAGTGTTATAAAATTTCAATTTAAGCATATATTAAATATTAGAGTCCAATATGATCAAGTTTTAGAGATTTACTCTATAATTATATTAGACAAATATATAGATATTTTAAGAAGGGAGAATAATAAAAAATTCTAAATTAGTGAATATTTTAAT
The DNA here is from genome assembly GCA_037013495.1 of Hippophae tibetana. Taxonomy (NCBI): domain Eukaryota; kingdom Viridiplantae; phylum Streptophyta; class Magnoliopsida; order Rosales; family Elaeagnaceae; genus Hippophae; species Hippophae tibetana. The sequence goes on along the minus strand of CM072812.1, from coordinate 76,969,604 downwards.
AGAAAATTATGGTAGTCAAATTGTAACCATTTGTTTAAAAATGTATTAAGATAATCATAACTATTTTTAGAAAGAGCCTATAGTATAAATAAAAGTGATCTTACTTCTTTTCCCTCAAGTAAAATTTGATAAAAACAAGTCTTATTTCTTCTTTTCATACAAATCTTCTTAAAGTTTTTTAAAGCATTGATCTTCCAACACTACTACAAAAAGTACATATGGCCTCGGTTTTTAACCATGATCGTAGGTCTATGGCCACGGTTATAAGAAGTGAGGCCTAAGTGAGAGAAACCATAAGTAACGACCTATGACATCGGTTATTAAAAAACCGAGACTAGAGAGGGTATAGATAGCCTCGATTTTCTAATAACCAAGGTCATAGGGTATACATAAATTAAAAAATATAATTATTAATTACAATATTAAAAATTAAATTAATATAAATTACAATAAATTTATTAAAAACAATATTAAAAATCATATTATATTAAAGTTAAAAGTATAATTACATTCGATAGTTTATTATACAATAAAAATTAATAAATATAATGTACAATAGAAATAACTTGAGTATAGTATTTATTTTTATCTATTTTGAGACTCAAAACATAGTACGCCTGCTGCACGGGTGCGTCTGGTGCACTGGTGTGCCTATTGCTCTAGTGCACCTACTGTCCTGGTGCGCCTGGTGTGTCTGCTGCGCTGGTAACAATAGATAAAATAAGAATGAACCATAAACACAATGTACAATAGAAATAACAGTAGGTAAATCCAGCCAATACACTACTAGGAAAATCATTAATTTTGTTTTCTTCTTTCCATTTCCTTTCTGGAAACTATTTAGAGGTCAAAATCAAATTCAAAATTCACAAAACATATTACCACATTTGGTGTTTAACTCTTGTCCATGGCATAAGGGATGCATGAAGCATCTTTGGCATGGTCATGACGTTGATAGCATCCAAGTAATGACCGTGAAAGGTGTGGCCACATGGTATAACAAAAAAAAAAACACATGGTATATAAAGCCCTAAAATACAAAACAAAGAGAAAATGGTCATCAAGTTGTAAGAAGGTAAAATGAAACTAAGCCCAGTCAGCTAAAGTCCTCTTTGTGGTACTGATGTACAAAATTACATCAAAGAAATAGCAACGGAACACTGTTGACAACTTTATATACTCAGCATAATCAGTGAAGCAAAGCCAATATCATAAGGAGTGAACCTATTTCCCATTATTGCCACGAATGAAAGCATCCCTGTATTTTTTCTTCAACTTCCCATTTACATACTCTTTAGTTTTCTCCATTGCTATGTACATATATCCATCCAAACAAGCTAGAATACCTGTACCAATTAACATTACAAATAAATCAGACCTATGGAATTATGACAAAGAGAATAATATAAATACAAAAGACGTAGTAAAAGAGTATCACCTCTGTAATCAACCCTAGAGTTAAGCTTAACAACAACAGGATGACCTCGAATGAACTTGAGAAAATCTACATGCGTTTTTGTAGTAGCATAGGTTTTTTCTCCACTCATTTTTCTTTCAACTGAAATCTTTAAAAAGATTCAAACTTTCTTCAACTGAAAATGGTTTTGATGAAATCCCATATCAATTTATGATTTTAACGAAAGAAAATTCCATAGAATAGATAATAAAAACAAATGAACCAATAAACTCCACAAAGATTAATAAAGGAAAAAAATTATTTAAGAAATGGGTAAAAATCAGATTCGAAAACGATAAACTGATAACCCAAATGCAGCCTTAATCTAAATGAAAATGAGAGAGGTTTGCTTTGATTTGCAAGAATCTGGAAACCTAATGAAAAAACATTTAAGAAGACCAACTAATTGTCCAAATTACTACATCAAAAAAATCAAAACCAGAGTCAGAGAGTTATCTTATACATTATAAAAGAAGTAACAGATAAATTGATAGAGAACGGTGGAAGTAACACATATATGTACATACATATGGTCTCGGAACCAACGACCAACAACAACGAACTACCCCAGCGACCAGCGAACAGAGAACAACTACCAACGAACAGAAAACAACTACCAATGACTCCATAACCAAACGAAGAAATGTTTTCAAAGCTTTCTAGAGTAAAAAAGAAACAAAAGCATAGAAGGGAAATGAAAAATGAGAGAGAAAATGAAAAATGAGAAATGAGAGAGTTTTGAAAGTGAAAAATGTGAAAGAAGAAAATTGTAAAAAAAAAAGAGAAAAAAAAATTAATAAAAAAATTTGATGTTGTTTATGATCTCATTTATTTAAAAACCGAGATCAAAATCCTATAGTCTCAATTTTTATAAAAATCGAAACTAAATGTCGGAGACCATATATATGTTTTGTAATAGTATAATATTAATAATCAAATAGGTGGATAAGTTTTATTATTATTATTATTGTGAGGTTTATTTTTAAGTTAAGATCCGTATATGTTTTTTTAATTTATTAAGATTTACACTTTATTCCTTTATATTTAAAAAAATATTTTTTTATATTTTATTTGTTTACTCTTTTTTTCAAAGCCCGAGTTTAATATTGAAAGAAAAAACTAATTGGACTTTGGAATTAGTTAGACTTTTAAATAATGACTGGACTTCGTGTGTATACCTTATAAAATAGATGTTTAAATTCTATCATTTTAATGAATTACATCACCTATAGAGACGCCTTAACCCTTTCTTTTTCCTTTTTCTTTATTTTTTTTATATTTAGACCTCAAATTTGTATTAAAAAATGATGAAAAAATATGATGGATTACAAAGAAAAGGAAAATAATCAAGCAATAAAATATATTATTTATGAGTTGATTATTATATACAAAGAAAAGTTTATAAAAAATTTATAGAAATTTTTTGAACCTTTGTTATCTTATTTTTAATCTCCTCGTATATTTCTCGTCATATTTTCTTCTTCCTAACTAAAAAAGTTACAATACTAGCCGGGCACTGCAGAGACATCATAATCCAAAATACCAGTAATTATTTTAGTATTATAATTATAATTAATTAAATCAAAATTTTTAAAAATTAAAAATTTTCATATATAAAATTAAAATTATATATTTTATTAATAAAAAAAATCAAAAAAATCAACTCTCTTACTCTTATTCTTACTTTTTCTCTCTCTCTCTCTCTCTCTTTCTCTCCATCTCTACTTTTTCTCTCTCTTCTTATTCCTCGCTTTCTTATTTTTTCTCTCTAAAAAATAAAAAAAAGAATAAGTAGAAGAGAGAATGAACGAGAAGAAAAGAGAAAAAGAATGAATGAAAGAGAAAAAAACATAGATGAAAGGAACGAAGAAAGAAAGAGGAGGGATGAGAATCGACTTTTTTAATTTTTTTTGATAAAATATATATATTTTATTTTATTTTAAAAACATCTTAATTTTTTAAAAAATTAATTTAATTAATTGTATATTTAAATTACATGATTAATAAAATTTATCTAAAAATTTATAAAAGTAAAATTAAAATATATAAATCACCTCTTAAGAGCAAATCACACGAGGGATACTTCAAGGACCCACTGTTTTCCTTAGCAAGGTTCCATGGAACCTTTTTCATTTGTTACCTTTAACATTTTTTTAAACTAATTTTTTTAATTCATTTAGGAGGAAAGAAACTTATTTAGCTTTTTTTTTTTCTCTTAACGAAATTTAAATTTACCTAACAAAAATAAAAGTGAAATACGAATATGATTTTCAAAACCTTATTTTCTAAAGTCTAAAAAAAATGTTAAAATTAAACTAAGTTTTAACATAATTTTAAATTTAAAGATAAAATTAATTATCAAATAATGTTCATTTTGTAAACTCTATTTCATAAATTAAAACTTAAAAATAATTTTTTTTACAAAGAACCACACCATTTCCAGCATCAAGCATCCTCATCAGCCCCTTCCTAGAATGCTAAAAAAGATGTCACTAAAGACTCTGCCTACTTTTCAATAGCAAGTTATATCTCGAACTTGAATAATATATGATCTTCTCTCTCTAATTCTTAAAAAAAAACAAAACAAAACAAAAAAAGGACAAATTAACCCTCCTCATAAAACCCCTCTTTTCAACATCAGACATTGTTTTGTAATTGCTTTGCCGCCGTAAACAAGGGTATTTAAACCACCCTGCTTCTGCCTCTTTTAGACAATAAACCAGTTTATAAGCACCCTTCTTTGACTAATCATCAGATTTAGAATGGTTGCTTGACATTAAATGTTCCTTTATTTATTTATTCCCTAAATAATCACTTAATTTATTTACAATATTTTTGAATAATATTATATAAATTACTGGTTAATCAACACCCACGTAGATACTAATTTAATCATTAATTATTATTTAAAAAATTGAATTAAATATAGTTAAAACATAAGTTGTATTGAGTAATTAATTTGTGTTTATGATCTTTTTTTTATTTTTTTTATATTTGATATTTTTAATCTTATTATTTATACTACTTAAGCATTGCAATGTAAATTTGATCCTATCTTTATATACTATAAATGCTTAACTTATTTATGATTGACTAACTAGATCTGCAGGTATTTTATAATTCATAATTTTGAAATTATAAATATGTAGCCTAAAAATAGTTGGATTGAAGTTATCACTTATATATAATATCAAGATTAATATAATCCGTTTAATTATTTTAATTTCAAAACTACTCGAGATCCAAAACAAAAATGTAAAATGTAAAATGAATTCCATAATAACATAACCTATATAAAATATATATATATAAATAATTAGATAATATAAATATAATTATATGTTCTACGTAAACGAAAGATATTTACTAATTGAGAATTCAACTTGTCCACACTTAAATTTTACTTAAATTAATCATTTGAAATTCAAATAATTGTAATATACACTCGATCAATATATATGATTTTCTAATATCTACGCCAGATATTTCTCTAGAAGGTGGCATGATCCATCCATCATTTATGCTATTTTTGCTCGTAACAATAGTTATCAAATAGCCCAAATTTCTACTTAAGTTTATAGCATACTCGTAATTATAATTTGTAAGGATTATAAGTGTTTGTTATTTTCATGGATAAAATATTTACCTATAAATTTATTTTTAGGTATACTATCAAGTTTATCAAGCAAAGTCGAAGAAAGATCAAAATTTCAGATAGTTTAACTTCATGTATATCTATTATAATTATAACATATATGATTGCACTCACACATTTAATAACACATAAATTTGGAATTATTTTTGCTACTAAAATAATTATGCTAAAATATATGTTAAAAATATTATATAAGATATACATTATATTATAGACTAAAATTTAACTTAAAAGTTACCATAAAATATACTTTAAAAAAATTCTTTTTTAAATAAGAGTATTTATGATTAATAAGTCTACTTTAAAAGAACCTTTCTTGAAATAGAAGTTTTCTTATTTAACGAGCATTATTAATCCTATTCTATCCTATTTGTAATAAAAAATATATTTATCAATTATATAGGATTTTTCTTAATTAGTGAGAGTTACTAATACAAGTTGTAATAGAAAATATATTTATCAATTACATAGGATTCAAGGTTTAATTTTTTCTATAAATAAAACTCATTGCTCCTTGTTTCAATCAATCACACAAGAGCATTATTATCTTCTTCTTAATCTCTCTCTTGTTTTGCAAATAAAAGTTCATAATTTTTTAGTCTTCTTTATTTAATTAATCTATCAAATATTGATGATTATGTTTAATTGATTAATAATCCTAAATAGTATATGATATTTTGATAATATGTTCTTCTAGCTTCTTCTTTATTTTTGTTCTTAAATTGTTAGATCAAATAATTGTGTTTGTCATATTATAGTTATTTGATTTGATTATTAATGTTTAAAAAAGCTATTTTTATTGAACTTGTGCTTGATATTTTTGCTCTATGATTTACTAGTTGATTTGATTTAAGTGACATATATTTTGAATCATCTAATTAAGATTATTCATTATTAAATCCATTCCAGAACACACTTGTGACTTGTGTTTTTGTGTTAACCATTTTGTAGTTAATTCGGGAATGTATCTGATTTGCGAGAAGCTTATTGAAACATTGGTATGGAAATCGCTCATGCTAATATTGAAAACTATGAAAACAGAGCAAGGGCTCTTAGGTAAGATACATTGGGGTAGTATCCTAGGGAGGGTAGCATAAGACAAAGTTTGTACTTGAACATTTGTTTTTCATAGTGAAAATTTAGATGGTCTAGTGGATCGATGATTTTCTTCTTAGGTTATGGTTGTGACCTAAGTTTCAAACTTTTTTCATGGCTTCTTCTTGAATGACTTAGTACATGATGATTGTCCACTAGGCATAAATTTACCATGAGATATTTGCTTTACATATCTTAAATGTGATGCACTTACTAATTTTTGTACAATAGACTAAACAATAGGTATTGTGTTTGTAATAACAAAAGAATAATAATATAATACAAGTATTTAAAACTGTTTTATCATAAGTAAAATAGTATCATGTCAAAATTTAGCACAACTTGATTCGAAAACCAAGCCACATATTTTCCAACAGTTTCTTGGACTGTGGTATCATCAGAAAGCACTGGTAGTGAAAAATGATCGATCAATTACTATTCTCCAATAATTTAGCAAATATTGATTATGAATCTTTCGATCATTGCTTAAATGTTGTACAGTTCCAGTAGAAACATAGTCCATAAATGATGGATCTTTCAATAGACATTTCATGTTCTGTAAAATATTTAAGTGTTATATATAATAAAAAATAAAAATAATATACCATCTACATAAGCTTTAAATCTTACCATGAATGATTTATCAAATGAAGGAGTATTCCTATGTAGGGTAGCTATTGGAAGAACATTCTCATCAAAGTATTCTTATGATGGATGGTAAGAATGCACAGATTGCATTGGAGACATTGAACTATCATATGATTGGATTGACATTCCTGGCATATATGGGGGACTAATAGGATGACTATATCCCATAGAGGACATAGGTTGGCCATGAGATTGCATGGGTGACATGTCTGTCATAGAGGGTGGCATGCTTAGCATGCTTGGCCAATAGGGCATGCCTTGATTGTAGTATGGGGGGCATGCCTGCCATTTTGTTGTGATGCCCTAACTTTTTAACTCTGAAAACTCTGAAATTGCTTTAAATTGGAAATCTCACTTAAAATTGTAGCCTTAAAGCATTAATGGATTTTTTATTGATGAATATGTGAACCTCCTTATTATAGGATTGTACAAATTTTAAGAGGGATAGTTTTCTTGAAACATGAATGTACTAATAGAAGTATATTTATGAAAATACTACCCATGTTATTTTATTTAGTTATTCTTCGCTTTACTTGAGGACAAGTAAAGAGTTAAGTTTGGGGGTGTGATGACTCTATGAAAGTAGAGTCATTAGCGCACTTTTTACTTGTTTTATTCAATAAATAATATTTTTGGGTTTAAAATATTAAAATATAAACTTTTTAGTAAAAATGGGTAAAAATATAATTTTTGAAATTTTTAAAGTAAGACTAATCATAAGGTGTCATATGGCCTGTCAGGAGTTGACTGGGTAAGCCATGTGGATGCCACGTAAGTAGGGGAAAAATCATAAATCACCACGTGAGAGGAGCAAAACAATACTTGCCATGTGTCAACACAACATTCAATCCGAGTTCAGAGTGCGGTCCAACAGCATTCCCATGTGTTGCCACACGATTTCTTCTCACGTTCCACCTATGCGCCACACCATTCGTTACCGCAAATCACGTTATGCTGCATGGTGTTGACTTAGCATACGTTAACTACAATATAGTGTGTAGTTTACTTGATAGAGGAATACATGCTAAGTTAGATTCAATTGATTAAGTAATTAATTGATAATTATATTGAGAGATTTTAGTACTTTACATGTATAGAAAATTAGGGGATTAAGTATTCTTAGATATTTTCTCATATATCTTCTTAGTTATCAAATCTGAGTTAATTAATTATTGATATTTACTTTTAGTTATTTTAATTTTGCTGTCATAAAATATAAAAACACAAAAAAATTTGATTCTTATTTTTTAATTTTAAAAATTAATTTTTAATAAAATAATCTCTTTAAAATAATTTTTTTATCATTATATTAATTGTTGGGATACTGTATTTCTATTAGTCAACAACTTTATATTAATAATGTACTACTTTTTGTGAAAGCTAATTTATTTGAAAGCCAAAAATTATTGAAAATATTATAATTATATGCTAGAATTTCAAGTCAATAACATAACCTCGACAAGTCTCGTTTTTTTTCCTCCAAAAATGCTTCTTCACATCTCAAAAGTCAACTTTCTTCTCAATTAGGAATTAATTTTTGTGAAAGCAACATTTCCTGCTTAATAATTCTGTATTCCTCCAAGAAAAAAAAAGAGAATTCAACCAAAGTTTGGACAATATTACTTCAATGACTGATAGATGGAAAGCAAAGTTTCTATCTCATGCCGGAAAAGCCACCTTAATCGAGTCTGTGATTCAGTCCTTATTTATTTACACTATGAGTACTTTTAAAATTAATGTGACAATTTGTAAGAAACTTGATTCAATGGTGTACAAATTTTGGTGGAATTCCACTATAAATGATCAAAAGTCATATTATTTGACACTTCAAAAGTGGAATCTCTTTTGCCTTCTAAAGAATTATGGAGATTTTGGGTTTTAAAATGTTTTACAATAAAAACGAAGCTCTCCTCAAAATTTGGATGAAGGTGGCTACGGAGGTAGATAAATTTTGGGTTGATGTTTTAAAATTAAAATATTGCCAATCTATTCCTTTCATGGATGTCGATGTAAAAAAATGGCTACTCTTATATTTGGAAAGGAATTGTAGAAAATTTCTACAATAAGGTATGTGTTTTCAAATTAGGAATGATCAACAAATTAATGCTCCGAAAGATCCCTCGGTACCTTATATTAGGACTTTTAAGCAAATTAGGTTACAAGCTATAATAAGTTAGGTGAGAATCTCTTACTAATGTGATTGTTACCCACTTTTGGGAATGAAAATTAGCTTTATTAATATCTATATTTGATATAAATACATTGTATTTTATTAATAGATTTAGGAATTAATCGCCACATAAATTATATTTGTAATGAATACGCAAACATATATATCGTAACAAATAATATAATGATAAATAAAAATCGTCTCATGGATATTATTTTATTAAAAATTAATTTTTAAAACTAAAAATAATAAAATCAATTTTTGTTGTATTTTTATATTTTAAGAAAGCAAAATTAAAATAACTAAAAATAAATAACAATATTTAATTAAATCAGATTTTGTGACTAAAAAGATATATGAGAAAATATCTAGGAATACTTAATCCCCTAATTTTCTAAACATACAAATCGTTAAAATCCCCCAATATAATATCAATTAATTACATAATCAATTGAATCTAACCTAACATGTATTCCTCTCTCAAATAAACTACACACCATATATTAATTAATTTAATCACATTCTCATGCCAATTAAATTACATACTACTCATTAAGTTCATCAATTATGGATCACATACATAAGAATCATACATCTCTGCCTAGAAACTATGCATGTTATTTAATCAAGACAAACAATTAAATAATTCTCTCAAATCTATTTAATTTCATCTATAGATAATTTGTTGACCAAACAATTAATAGCATAAAAATTAGATTAAATAATATAATTAAATTAATATTATAATTGGAAAAATATTAGATCATCACATGGTGAAAATTGGGTTCATAAGATCCCTAGATTAATAAATTAATTACACATAATTGTGTTCATAAAGCTCATATTTTTTCATAAAGAAAGACATAAAATTGATAAAGAAAAGAGTAGAAAAAGAAATACAATCAATATCTTGAATTGTAGAATTAATTTCCTCTTGAATCTCCACTAAAATTGTGTCTTTTCTTGAACTTTTATGTATTTTTCTCTCTTTTTAGCTCTAAAAATTGACCAAAATTATGCTAATAGAGGTTTATGGAGTGATTAGGGGCTTAAATAAAGCTCATGTGCGATCTGGACCGTCCGATCAACTTCAGATCAAGGGCTACGATCAAAATAAGCAAAACTGACAGTTTCAACCAATCATAGTGCGACACATGGCATGAGAAATTCATTGGGCGAATCAGGGAGCAATGCATGGTGGGGAAAACCGATCAGATTCAACGCTCGTCGAGTTAACAACACGTGGTGCGATGTGATTCGCAGGAATGGATGGTGTGGCGCACAGGTGGAACGTGTAGAGCAATGGCGTGGTGACAAGTGGAATGGCTCGTTGACCAATTTTTGAACTCAGATTTAACGTCATGCTGACACACGATGTGTATTTCTCCTCCTCACATGTGGCGCAACGTGATTCACTCTCCTCTGCTTGCCTGGTATGTTATGTGGCAGCTTCTGATTGGTCCCGCGTTAAAAATTCATAAAAAAATCCAAAGAAATCCTAAAAAATGCCAAAAATTATATTTTCACCCTTTTTCATTAAAAAATTTATATTTAAATTTTTTTTGGAAATAAAAATACTATTTATTAAATAAAAAAGTAAATATTAAGTAAAAAAATGCACTAATAACTCTATTTTCATAAAGTCATCAGGAGTCCACATGTGAGTTTGTCTAACAAACTCCTTTGGACACCATATAAGTCAAGTAAGTTCATAGTCTCATCTACATGTAACTCTATTGTGCTTAATGCCAATCTGTTGGGACCTCATCTAGTTTGGAAAGCCTTATGGAAAACCAAAATTCATGAAAGGTATAAGGTTTTTTTACAGAGAATGATGAAAAATGCTTTACCTTTGGAACTGAACTTAACTCAATATCACCCTTAGTTAGATTTATCTTGTCCTTTATGTGCTAATGAAAATGAATCAATTCAATATATTTTTCAGATATACGATTATTTCCATGCCTTTTGGAATGCTCGAAGAAGAGAAGTGAAACTTTTCCCTTTTTAAGGATTTAGACATTCATACTTATTGCTTTATCTTCCTAAATATTCTCCTCGTAACCTTTTATCCAAGAATGATAATCCAACTGATTTTACTTTAACTGTCACTCTTATAGTGATTATTATTTGGAGATGGAGGAATAATGTAATTTTTGGAAATAAATCTCCCAATTTTCATGAAAATTGTTTATGGTTAAGAGCATATTTCCTAGAGTTCAAAACAACTGCAATATCATCTTCAAATGAGGGTAAATAACTTACCGTTATAATTTTAAGTTGATTAAACATTGGATTAAATCTTCTCAAAACATCATTAAATTCAATTGTGACAATTCAGTAGCATATAGGATTTTATATATGGAAAAAATAACAAGAGATTGGTATGGTAATATTGTGGGTATTTGGACCAAAATCATACAAGGATATTCAGTTGAAGAAGGTGAAGCACTATTGATTTTATTATTGGAAAACCTAATGATGTTTCTTGGCAAAACAAAAAAAACATTTTATGAAGGAAATTTTCTCTATCCTATCTAATTTCAATCATTTTATCTACTTGGATTTCTAGGAATTGCAATAATATAGCTAATGATTTAATTAATAATGTTGTGTTTGGTTGTAGGGAATGGAAAAGAATCAGAATTGATTCCTTCCATTTGTGTGTTTGGTTGAGCTGAAAAAAAAGCGAGGAATGGAATCGATTCCTAAAGGAGAAGGAATCACAATTCCTTCTCCCCCCTTTAAGAATCATGATTTCATTCCCATTTCAATTTTTTTTCCAATTTTACCCCCACCCTAAATATAACCCTAAATTGAAATCCCAAATCCCTAAACCCTAAATCTCAAAACCCAAAATCCCAAAACTTTTAACCCTAAAACCTAAACCTAAAATCCCAAAATCCTAAACCTTAAACCTCAAATCCCTAAATCCTAAACCCCAAATCCTAAAACCCAAAACCCTAAAACCTAAATCCCAAAACCCTAAACCCCAAATCCCAAAACATTAAACCCTAAACCTAAATCCCAAAACCCTAAGCCCTAAACCCCAAATCTCAAATCCTAAAACCCTAAACCCTATTTAGAAAAATAAATTTTTAACCCTAAACCTTAACCCACAAATATAGCCCTAAATCCTAAACCCTAAATCCCAAATCCCTAAATCCTAAATCCCAAACCTCAAAACCCTAAACCCTATTTAGAAAATAATAATTTTAACCCTAAACCTTAACCCGCACATATAGCCTTAAACCCTAAATCCTAAATCTCAAATCCCTAAATCCCAAACCTCAAAACCCTAAACCCTATTTAGAAAAATAATAATTTTAATAATATATTTTCTTTTTAAGTAATAATTATTTAAAAATAATAATGATTTCAATAATGTATTTTGTCTGATGAAAAAATAATAATTAAATGATATTATTTAAACTTTACTCAATATATGAGTAATAAGATAATTTACAGTTTTTTTTATTCAATTCTAGTGGCAAACCAAAAATTGTAATACTGATTCTTTTTTTGACTCTAATGGTTAAACCAAACAATATTGTTTCATTTCCATTACATTCTATTCTCATTCACATTCCCATTATGATTCTATTCTGTGAACTAAATGCCACCTAAATGATCATTTCAGGAAGAAAAGGAATGATTGTTAACTAACAATCAAATTCCACTCTTTATTTGTAAAAACATTGACGAAGAGAATAATGCGATGTAATTACTATTTTAATTCAATGAATGATCATATGATCTAAGTTATTAAAAAAATAACAATAAGCACAATGTTAACCGTAACACGTGTTGCCGTGTTAGTGAAGAGTCTTAGCCTTTCAACCTTGGTCATCATGCATGCAAGGCAAAAGCTAGCAATTCTTTCCCTAAAAGACCACAATGTCCCTTGCATGGAACTTGGTCGTCCTTACTTTTCTAGTTTTGTTGCTACATTTTTTGTTTTGGTTATTGATAACCTAGTTGCTTATTCATTTTATTTTACTTTCTTTATTCCTTATTTTTTTCTTTTAGCTATAATTTTTACTTTTTTTATTCAAATAATTTAATCTTCAATATTTCTAGATTTTTAAGATTTATATAAATTAATTTAACAACATTATATTTAACTATCATATAATTAAAAAATTAAGATCAATGTTGTCATAAATTAAGTTCAAATTATGTATTTTAAAATTAAATAAATTAAAAAATAAAATCATATAATAATCAAATGTATTGCAATTAAGTGAATTCAGCATAAATTAAAATGATACGATCAATTGAGTACTTAAAGTGATCAAATGTTGGGCTATATTATAGGTATATATATTGAAAGTGATGGATTTAAGAATTGTATTTAGGAGAGACGTCACATACATAGTAAAAATAGGGAAACAAATATTGTAAAGATCACTTTATTTAGGCCTTAAGGGTTATTTAGTTACTTTATTTAAAAAATGTGAATTTAAGTCCTTTTTTTCGTAAAAAAAAAATGTGTTAGATAAGGATAAAATTAACTTTTAATCTAATTTTTTGTTAAATATAATAGAATAGTACAAGTAACACATGCATATTTTAATTTTCGATAGATATATATCTAATAAAGTCATTTTTAATTAAAAAAATTAGACAAATTTTTTAACAAATTTTTTGACAAACTTAAATTAAATTTTCATTGTCTAATGACTTTGGATAGTATACAATGAAATTTTTGTTTAAGATTTATTGAAAATTTTGTTTAATTTTGAAAAAATCTTGAATTGTTTTAATAATTTTAATTAAATAATAATTTTTTGCATATATATCTATCGATAAATATAAACATATATGTGATACATATGCTATTCTTTTATATTTAGCAAAAAATGTGATGAAAAGTTAATTTTGTCAGTATTTTTTTATAAATAAATGAACTTTAATAGCACATTTTTTACATACAAAGTGATTTAAAAACATTTTTTTTAAAGAAAGAGATTAAACAACACATTTGGTTTAAATAAGGTCTTGTTTGATAGCGATTTTTATTTATGATTTATGATTTTTTGTGAACTAATCACCAATATGATTAGTAATAATTTTTATTTCGTGATTTTTAGTAAAATAATCAAAATAACTTATAAATTGTTTGGTAATACTTTATATTTTTTTTTTGAAAACTTAAAAAATAAAGAATTATTTTTGTTATTATTTACAAATTTTATGTTTTTAATCATTTCCTTCAAATGCTTATAAATATAAAAACTATAAGACTAGATTTATTATTTAAAAAATATATTTGGTAAAAATGACAAAAAAGAAATCATAAATTTGATTCAAAAATCTTATTTTTAAAATATACAAATCATCCCATATTTTGGTAGTCAGCCTTTAAAAAGTAAAAATTAAAATTAAACATCACTATCAAATATATCTAAAAATTACTTGAAAAAAATCAATATAAAAATTATTATCAAACAAGCCTTAAAAGTAACAATTTAGGTACTTCACCTTAAAAAATAATAATATTATTTCTCCATTATTACTTGTTTTTAATTAAAAAGATGTTATATATATATTTTTTACTTTTGTTAAAATATGTTCAAATAATTGAATTGTAGTGAGATATTAAATGTTAAAATTTTAAAATTTTAAAATTTAAATAATTTTTATTATTTTTATTATTGATATATAATTATATAAATAGTAGATTTAAAATATTAAAAAATTAATTAATAGAAATTTTTGATTGAGTACGGCAGCACATAATTCTTAGTAGCTTAAAGAATTTTTAACGTAATTATATTGACAATTTTCCCTGTGATAATTTCCTTGGAAAGTTATGATGTTTGAAACTTCGAAGTTTGAAGCTATCTTTTCGGTTTTTCTTTCCCTCTTCTTTTCCCTGTGATAATTTCTTTCCCTCTGCTAAGAAAAAGAGTAAAATAAAAAAATAAATAATAAATAATAATAATAATAATAATAATAATAATAATAATAATAATAATAATATGAAAGAAAGAAAGAAAGAAAGGAGGCTTTAAATCAGAAATGGAAGACAGTCAACAAGTAAGATGACAAAATCTGGATTATTAATATACAATTAGATGTTATATTAATTAAAATTTATTTATTTTTGTTTTTATTTGTTAAATTTAAGTTAAAATATTTTTTTTTCATTAATAACTTCAAATATAAAATAAATAATTGAGTTAAAAAAATAATTATATATATTAAATTATAATTAACGTCATAAATTTTTATTAAATATAATTATATTTATCAATAATAATAGAATACATTAATTATAATTTATCTTAAACTTAATAATAATATATAATACATTAATTTCTAAGAAATATTCACACGTGCTCAATTAATGGTCATAAAATAGCATCGAAGTCTAACAAATGATATTGATCTTGTCACTTTGAGCGCTCGGAATTTGAGAATATGCATGCATTCTTTGACATTCAATGGAAGTTACGAAATTAGCTTTTTCGTATATAATATTATCATTATTGTAAAACGGCTTTTTGTATAAATTAAAAAATTATTTATTTTTATTTATTAAATCTAAATTATATATTTTTAATTTAAGTTAAAATATTTTTTATTAATAACTTCAAACATAAAATAAACAATTGAATTAAAAAAAATCTAGATATAGTAATGAACATAATTAACGTGAATTTTTTTATCAAATATATTTATATAAAGATAAATATACATAAATTATAGTTTATAATATAAGAAATATATCCTAATAAGAAATCTTTAACAAATATTCACACGTTTTAAATTAGTGATCACAGAAAAGCATCAAAGTGACTTTGAGTGCTCTGAATTTGAAAATATGCATGCATTCTTTGACGGTCAATGGAAATTACGAAATTAGCTTCTTCGTATTGGTCTCCACTTCACTCTCCAAATTACATTCGGATAATATAAACATATAATTGTGGGCCTCCCTGTTTTAAGGAAAAAGAAGAAGCGAGGCATGATTTAATTTATAAGGAGGGGCGAAATTATTATAAGAAAAGTGTATATTATAAGCATAAATTAATCCACAAAAATTTGAAATAAATAAACTAAATAGATCAAAAATAAATAAAGAAATTATCTTACCTCTAGTTATAAGTTCTTAAAACTTTAAATTGATTAAAATTGATTTTCTCTTTGTGTTAGGAACTTCTAAGTTTTTAACAACACTCAAATATATGTTGTATTGCACTGAAATTATGTGTTGAGTTTAGGGAATATAACAATTTTTTTATAATTGTAATTCCCATCAAAGCATTGGCACTGTTATCAGTTTCAACCATAATCGACGAGCTCTTCAATGACAAAAATATTTGGATCACTAAATGATCACTTAAAAAAAATAGAAATGAATATTTAAGAGTTTAAACAGATGTTTGATTACATTCTCTCACTTGGTTCAAACATTCAACTTAATCCCATAGATTATCTTCCTTAAGAAATAAACACATGAATCATGTCTATATGTCCTCTAAGAGCGAGTATTATCTTTCATGTATTACAATAAATTTAGTTTCTTAAGTATTACAATTTATGTGGTAATAAAACTTAATAAATAAATCCTATATTTATTCTTGATTTTATACAAAATATATTTTCTCAAATAAATTAGGGTGCATAAGAATATGAGAAAATATCACAATATAAAAGTTTCAGTAATAAACTGCATATATACAATTACAAAATGGAACTAATTCCCATTTTCTATACATGATCCTTAAATTTCAATGGTGACATGCCCTTAGTCAAAGGATCAACAATCATCAACTCAGTGTTAACATGCTTATTGGCCACTTTTTTTTTCCTTAACACGTTCTCTTATAGCCAAGTATTTGATGTCAATGTGCTTACTATGACTAACACTCTTGTTGTTCTTAGCCATAAACACAATAGTTGAGTTGTCACAATACAATCTCAATGGCCTACAAATAGAGTAAACTAATCTAAGCTCGGAAATGAAACTCTTCAATCATACACCATGTGATGTGGCCTGAAAATATGACACGAACTCGACCTCTATAGTGGAAGTAGCAGTCAATGATTACTTCGCACTCTTCCAAGACATAGCTTTACCGACAAGCATGAAAATGTAACCAGGTGTTGATTTGCGTGAATAAACACAACTAGCGAAGTTCACATCAGAGTAGGCAATTACTTCCAGATCATCAATTCATCTATACATTAACATATAGTCTTTGATTCCTTGAAGATATCTCATCACTTTCTTAGTAACTCTTTAGTGGTCCAAATCTAGATTACTCTGATATCGTCCTAATATTCCAACATCAAATGCAATGTCAGGCCTTGTGCAAACCTGAGCATACATTAGGCTTTTGACAATAGAAGCATATGAAATGTTCTTCATTTGTTCTCTTTCAAAATCATTCCTTGGGCATTAGTCCAACTTAAACTTATCATCCTTCATAATGGGAGCAACACTTGGTGAACAATCTTTCATTCAAAATCTATCTAAAACTTTATCGATATAGGTTTCCAGAGATAAACCCAAGACCCTTCAAAGTCTGTCTCTATAAATCTTAATGCCAATGACATAAGATGCCTCACCCATATCTTTCATATCAAAATTTTTAAAGAGAATTGTTTTACCTCGTGTAACGAACCCTTATCATTGGTTGCAAGCAAAATATCATCCACATATAGCTCCAAAAAACAAATCTTACTCCCACTAACCTTCTCGTATATACATTAATCTATGACATTCTCTTCAAAACCAAATGAAGTGATGACAATATGGAATTTCAAATACCATTGACACGAAGCTTATTTTAAATCATATATAGATTTATTAAGCTTACAAACCAAATGCTCACCATCACTAGATAATAATCCTTCAGGTTGTTTCATTTAAACCTCTTCCTCTAGGTTACTATTAAGGAAAGTAGTTTTCACATTCATTTGATACAAATCTAAATAAAAATGGGATATCAATACCATGATCATATGAAGTGAATATTTCATAGATACAGGAGAGAATGACTCTATGTAGTCGACTCCATTAGGAAAGTTGACAATATCCTAAACTCTGTTAGACGCCATAGAATCCATCTTTTATTTCATGGCATTGTACCATAAATTCAAAACTTCATAACTCATGGCATGTAAAATCGTCTCAGGATCACTTTTCGCTCCAAAATTATAGTCATACTCTTGTAGATACATGAAATAATTACTAGGAATTTCTAATTTCCTTACTCTAATAGATCTTCTAAATGCTACTTCAAAATTCTCCTAAGGAGCAAAATCATATTGTTCAGCTGGTTGTTCAACATCTTTAGGTATTTGTTGAACTTCATCATCTACTAGATCAGGATCAATAAGTTGTGGTACTTCCAGGACTAGTTCTTCAACATGCGTTTATACTCAAGGCACATTAATAACAACAATGATCAGTGCATTACTTGAAGTGGCACATTAAGCATCTGAATGATCTTTCTCAAGACCAATACCCTGAGATCAATCGCTCCCACTAATCAAGTCATTCTCAAGAAATTTTGCATATCTTGATTCCATAAACCTAGTGCTATAAGATGAAAAATAAAACCTATATCCTATAGACCTTTCGACATATCCAATGAAATACCTACTAATAGTCCTTGGGTCAGGCTTCTTCTCTTATAGATTATAAATCCTCACTTTATATGGGTATCCCCAAACATGCATATTTTGCAAACTCAATTTCCAACCTTTCCATAATTCAAATGGCATCTTTGAGACAGTCTTGGTTGGAACTCGGTTTAATATATGCGCAGTCGTCTTTAAAGCTTCAGTCCACAAGGATTTAGGAAGATTAAAGTAGCTAAGTATACTTCGTACCATGTCCAACAATGTTGGGTTTCTCCTTTCTGCTACACCATTTTGGTTTGGTGAACCAAGCATAGTGTATTGGGCAACTATCCTATGCTCTTGAAGAAACATAACAAATAGACCTAACACTTATCCATTATCAATATATCTACCATAATATTCACCATTTCTATATGATCTCGCGAGATTTATTTTATTCACATTGTTTCTCTACTTCAACCTTAAAGCTCTTGAAGGCATCTAATGGTTCGTTCTTATTATGAAACTTGTAGATATATATATATATATATATATATATATATATATCAAGAAAAATCATCAATAAAGGTGATAAAATATTTCTGACCTTGAACTTCCATGTCTGGACAACATATAGTAGTATGTATGATTTCGAATATGCTTGAACTTCTATTGGCACCTTTCTTCGACTTATTAGTCTCTTTTCCCTTAATGTAGTCCACACATGTCTCAAAATAAGTAAAATTTAGAGTACTAAGTATCCTATCTTTCACTAATATTTTAATTCTTTCTATAGAGATATGTCTTAATCTCATATGTCATAATGTAGAAGAGTCCTCGTCAATAATACACCTTTTAGTGCCAACTTGAACATGCATAGTGTTATAAGTGGAATTATTTCATAAATTAATGTAGTAAAGACCATAAGACAAAATACTATTCCTAACATAATCAGATTTATCAAATAAACTGAAAGATGTTTCTGAAAAGTGAAAGGAATAACCATAAGGTACAAGTCTTGAAATCAAAATCAAGTTTCTAGAGAACCTTGGAACATAAAAGATATTTTCTACTTAAAATCAAACTACTTATCCCTATAGCCTCCACATGTGAGCCCATCTTGTTACCGGATAAGATGTATTGCTTACTTCCCACTAGCTTCCTTAGGTTTTGCATACCTTGTAAGGAGTTTACAACATGAATTGTTGATCCAGAATTAATCAACCATGTGTTAATATTGACATGAACCATATTAGATTCATAACAAACAAACGAGGTTGGATTACCTTTTCCCTCAAGTCTTTTTTTGAATTTGATACATTCCTTCTTCATGTGTCCCTTCTTTTTACAAAAGAAAAAACTTGGCTTCTTTCTTAATATCAACTTGAGGTGGAACTATCCCTTTCCCTTTATTTTTGTTTTGAGATTTACCTTTCTCACTGGTGAGTCTTAAGGAAGAGAACTTCATAATAAGGGTACCTACCATAGCCTTATCTGAAGTGATGAACTAATCATCAATGGATTTTAATAGGTCCCAAACATTGTTATGCTCATCAACAAAACCACGAATACCAGCAGAGATCTTAGTCTTAATGAACATTACGCTAAGGCGATTAGATCGCTCCCATTGTTCATAAAGCATGATATTCGCTAGAGTGTTAGTTTCAGTAATTTTTGGTGGTTCATTTTTCCTAATAGCATAGTCAATATCCATCCACCCTAGATTAAGGAGAATTGTTTCCGTCCAAAATTTATAATTATCCCCTTTCAATTTGTGAATGTCACAATGAATATAAGAGAAATTCACAGGTTGTGAAGTTGCGATTAAAGATTATATGTTTATTAAAATTTGAGACCTAAAGTAAAGTCATTCTTTACCAATGTAAATCATGAAAAATATGAATCTAGTGACATAAAACTTTAATGTGGGTTAAAGTTATAATTCAATTAGATTCATCTTAAGTTTATGATAAAACTATCAAATTATGTTCATTTCTTCTAATCCATGTGGGTAAATTAGAAAATATAATTTGATATTCTATCTTAATTAATCACACTAAATATAATAAAAATTTCTGTAGGATAAAATTTATTATGTCACATATGATTAATCAATTAAAATTTATTTTTCTAAATGTGATCCTAAATAAACCTTATTATAGTTTTAATTAATTAAAGATGCTATGGTTACTCCCTGATTAATTAAAATATATAAATCACTTAAACATTAACTAATTCATTAGGCTCATTTATTGCATAAAACCATAAGCAATATTAATTTAATTCCAAATGTACAAATATTATTTATCTCAATATTGCATGTATAAATAAATGACAATAAATTATACTAGAAAAATAAATAATAAAAACACTAATTAAGGTCATAAAGAGTCATTAACAATTAATTTCATTATGCATAAATTATTTACCCAAATTTCATATGTATAATAAGTTACAAAATTTATACATACAAATACCAAAACAAATAATTTAAGCATAATGAATTTAAACATAAATTTTAATGTGCCAAAAATTATTTAAATAAATGTCATATGTATAATAAATATTCTACATGTGACAAACCTAAGTTAAATAATTAATCATATTAAAATTATATTGAGAATTTTTTTAATAAAAATTAAATTCTGAATACATATAATAATAAGCCCTATACATATAATTACATAATATGTGATGTGGCGTAGTGGTCTAGGTGCTTAACACTTTCCCAGGAGACCCGATTTTGAGTCCCATGAACATTATTTTTTTTCTAGCAAGTCGTCTTCAACCTCTAGCCGGGTCAACACGACCCGGTTTGAGTCCCAAACATTTCTTTCAATTATGGCGACAAAAATTGATATTTTTTTATCAAAATTCTCATAATTGAATTTTCAAGTGATTCATGGTCTTAATTTGAATAAAAAATGTCATTTTAAATAAAAAGTTAATTAATACATTTGAACGCGAATGACGAATTGGAATGATGTTCTTCATGTTTTTTCACATTTTAATTCATAGAATCATTGGAAAATCAATACTGAAATCATTTATAATTTCCATATTCATAAAAATGAGCCTTTCAAAAAACCCAATTTCAAGGTGCTCGGTAAAATAAAGCAAAACATAGATCATTTAAAATTGATCAAGACAAAAGTAATATGTGCTCTGATACCAAATGTAAGCATAAATTAATCAACCCAAATGCGGAATAAAGAAACTAAAAGGATATAAAAAAAAGTAAAGAAATGATCTTACCTCCACTCATTTAAATTATTCTTAAAGCTTCAAATTGATCAAAACTGATTTTCTCTTTGTGTTACGAACTTCTAAGCTCTTAACAACACTCAAATAGACGGCGTATTGCACTAAAATTATAGTGGTGCTTCCTATCAAAGCATTAGCACCATTATCATTTTTAGCCATAATCGATGAGCTATTCAATGACATAAATACTTGGACCACTAAATGATACGTTAAATAAAAATGAAAATGAAAATGAAAATTTGAGAGTTTAAACGGATGATCAATTACATATATATATCATAAATTTGTTTGTTAAATCTTCTAAAACAATTCCTAATTTAGCTAAAAGCAAGAGAAAAAGAACACAAAAGAAAATCCCAATAAGTAGGATGTTATCATCACCATTTATGTTGAATCACAATCACCATCCATAAAAATCATACAAAGAAACAACCATATTACTCAAATTAAGATTAAAAATGTATATCCAATAATCACGTAGCTCTATAAAAAATAAACCTGAAGCTCTCTCAAAAATAAACCCTAACCTTCACACCTATTCCAACTTGCTTCGGCCATCTTCCTTTCATCATTGACACTCTACTCTGCTCCTATTAGCGGAAAAATAGATGGAGTCACATCCATCAACCAATCTACACCTTCACCTCATCCACCATCCATCTTCTCCACCACTCCAACCACACATCCACCATTCCATCAACCTACATATTTTGTAAGTTTCCTTTGAGTATCCCTCTGAAGGTGAAATTTCCCCGAGAGTTTTCTAGTGGTCTTGTTTCCTCCCCATATTTTCTAGTTGTCTTTCTTATTGTGTATTTGATATGTTTTGTGGTTGCTTTCATTTTTTTCTTCCATTTGTTTCTCCTATATAATGTATTGTGGTTGCTGAGATGGTGGTGCTTTTTATTTCTTCTTTTACTGATAATGTAGTAGATAGGTGACGTTTTCTTTTATTTCAAAACTT
This sequence comes from Hippophae tibetana, assembly GCA_037013495.1. Classification (NCBI taxonomy): domain Eukaryota; kingdom Viridiplantae; phylum Streptophyta; class Magnoliopsida; order Rosales; family Elaeagnaceae; genus Hippophae; species Hippophae tibetana. Next base: position 76,946,773 of record CM072812.1, on the reverse strand, counting down.
TTATCACGTAGATATATGAATTACTTAAAGAGTGGTTGTGTTTTAGTTTAGTAATTCTTTCACAAACATTGTTGAAGTATTTTAGTGTGGAGAATTAGGTTTGGATTGGGATGAAAATCTTCTTGATTTAGATTGTCAAGTGGTTATTTTCTAGTTTTTGGGTTTGAGATATGAGATGATGTATTGTCTTCAATGTTCGTATTCTTTTTGCTGCAATGTTTTAATTAAATTATCTCTTATTTGATAAATTTTTTTTTGTTTATTATTAATCTTAAATCATGTAATGTAATATTATTGGTAAATATAGTCGGATCTACATAATTTTATTTTATAGAAAACTATCACGTCAATTATAATTGTAATATATTTGTGATATATAGATGTGCTAGTTATTATAATATGTTTTATGAAAATTTTAAAATAAAATTAAGAAAATATAAGTTTCATTAAATATGTTATATATATTTAAAACTAATGTACTAAAAAAATTAGCTTTAGTAAAATACAAAATACCACACAACAACAATAGTATTATAGTATTATAAGATACTTTATACTCAAAAATATAAGATAACCAAATTTAATACGGAGAAATGATTCTCATTCTTGTAAGATTTTGTTTACTTTTATAAATTAATATACAAAAGTAGATAACAAGTTACCCGTAAAGATTTGTTTAGGAAGAAATATTAACACAATACAATTATTAATGTCAACAAAATATTTCATTAATAATAACTTTATTCAATTATTTTGTTTTTGCTAAACAACAATAGGCAGGAAGCGCCTATAAAGTGGAGGGAGTGAAGATGTTTGAAGTACAAAAATTAAGAGTTGCCCTATTTATAAAAAGAGATTTTACGTTGGTAACGAGTTTATGAGCTCTTAAATTCAACTCCATAGGGATCCAACAAATGAATATCATACTAAAGTGGTGCAACTTTCTCTGTCTTGTGAAGATGATATCTTTTGCTTTGTCATAAAGTTTTTGCCATTTTTTCCATCAATACTTGAACAATGAACTTTGCATCACCTTGCACATAAGTGGCCTTTTTTCCCTAAACAATGCATGATCTATAGGTGCGTTAAAATCCATCGCTTCAAAAAGTTTTGTAGATGTATTAAATAATGCTAGGGACCAAGCATTAATTATGTAACATGTATGATTTGATATAGTCAAATTGATGATTGTTTGTCCATTTTTCCAACTAGCGATGACATTATATTTCATTACATGTTTTGGTGGAGGTTGCCCCTTAGTTGGGATGCCAATCATGATATTCTCTTTAATAGTTTCATAATATATTTTTCTTGTAAATTAAAATCTTTTTGAATTCTTTAAATCTTGAATTGATGGTAATTAGTTGAAAATTGGAATCTAACCTGCTTTTGTTAAAAAAGAACTAATTTCTTAAGTACTAGATATGTTCAAGCATGAGAAGCCCCGAAGGGTGAAATACTGAATGGGTAAGTCTGTAGGTAAAAGTGCTGTTTGGGATTAAGCATCATGTTAATATAAGAATAAATGTCTAATTTTAATATGAATTGTCAAAATATGTTCCATTTCCAATAGAATCATCGGGATTGTAAAATATCATGTCTAATGAACAAATTTTTTGTATCTTCAATTTTCTTATGGCTTAGAGAACAATTTTAGTCATCTAGAGTCATTGTTATAAAATAGTTGAGGAATAAAATCTAAAGCTTTGCGATCATGCATTTCTTATAAAATAGTGTTAATTTTAGAAGGTGAAGGAATAGAAATGAGTAACTCATTGTTATCCTTGTTAATAGTTAAGGAAAAATATTCTTTAATTCATCAACATGATAGGGTTATCAGATGAGAAACCTAGGTTGTATTGGTCGATAAATTTCTTTCCAATTTTTATCTATCTCAAATGTTAAAGCCATTGTCCAAGGTAATAGAAGGGATGAATTTATTTCTTCTACGCACAATGATTGACGCATGAAAGAATTTGGAATTTATTTTGCCATCTTTTATCCACAATTCCCTTTATTTTTGTTTTAAAATTGAATCTAATCTTTGGAGTTCTTCTTCTAACAATACAGAAATGTGCTTTTCTGCTTCAATTTGGTTGGGTGCTATTGGATGGGCTTGTAGAAAAGCAATTTTATTTTCTAGCTATTTAATTTTTCCTGGAACATAACCAAAGTGATGTTTATTCCAATTGCTCGGTTCTTTGGCCAAAATTCTTACAATTTTCATGAAGGTGTGTTGTTGTGAGTTGAGAGTATTCCAATTTGTTGCAATAAAGTGTTCATAACCTATGTCTTAGAGCCAAACATCAAAAAATCTAAAAGGTCTACAACCAACTGTAGTTACATATAGGTGAACCAGAATTGGATTGTGATCTGATGTAAAATTTGGAAGGTTTGAAACTAGTGCTTTTGGAAAATTTTAAAGCTAACTTGTGTTAGAGATAACCCTATCCAATCTTTTAAAAATTCTGTTCTCTTCCTCTCTTTTATTATACAAAGTAAATATATTACCAATGGATTCAATGTCTACGGCTCCCATTTCATTCATAAACTTCATTTAAGGGTTTTTAGGTTGTAGATCAAAGGGAATGCCACCTATTTTTTCAAAGGATTGACTTATGTCATTTAAATCCCTAGTAATACACCAATGATCAGTTGTATTACAAAGCGTATGACTATTTTTTCATTAGGATGAGTTGCATAGGAAAGATCTGCTATTGCACAAGTACTAGCAACATGAATGACAAAAGAAGATAATTGACTAGATTAAAAGCAACAAAAACCTCCCCTAATACCACCTGCTGGTATGATAAAGCTACTATAATAAGCTTGGAGCGAAGACTGTAATTGCTCCATATGCACTACTTGAGCTTTGGTTTTCATTAACAAGATAAAATCTGGTTTATGATTCCTAACAAAATGTCGTAGTTCTATTTTTGCTCGAGGTCGAACAAGACCTCTACCATTCCAACTTAAGAGCTTCATGATTGAGGTGGGGTAGGTTAGAGGTCATTTCAACGCCTTTGGATGAAGAATTCTTGATGTTTGTACCTTTGAAATGAATGGTAGGTTCCTTCCCTAAAATGCCAACTCTGCATAGATCCTATAAAATTACATTTGGAGTGGTTAAAAGATCATTTAAATGTAAGATCAAATCAGAATTTGCAGAAGGTATCTCAATGCTCAATTTCTTTTTTGGATGTGGCGATGTGCAGATATCCTTTCTCTTAGAAGCATAATTGCCTTTGGTTTCAGCATTCCGTGGCTACAACTGGGGTTGAGTGTTGGTGAGACCTTTGCTGGTTGTTTTCATAGGGGTTATGATTATTATTAATAGGGATGGGTGGCTTGAAATTGTATTTATGGGATTAGATAAAAAAAACACGTTGGTAGAAAGTCTCTTAGGTTTATGGCTTGTATCAATATCAAGAATGATTACAATAGCTTTGAGAGTTTATAAATTATGAACCTAATTAATCTAGAAGGGGTGAATAAGTTATTTTTAATTTTTATCAATTTATAATTTAATAATCTAAACAAAATGGTCAGACATGAAATTATGTGTAAGAGTAAAGTACGGAAATAAAATAATAACACAAGATCTTTTTAGGTGAAAACAACTTAGACCACAACCATGACCTAAGAGTAAAACCACCGATCTACCAGAACACCTAACTTTTCACTATGAAAACCAAATGTTCAAGTACAAACCCGGTTTTATGCTACCCTCCCTAGGATACTACCCCAATATACTTTGCTTCCGAGCCCTTGCTCTATATTTATAGTTTCCAATATTAGTATGAGCGGTTTCCAAATAAACGTTCCAATAAGGTTCCTACCAATCAGATACGTTCCTAAATTAACTACAAAATGATTAGCACAAAAACACAAGTGTCCGTGTTTGTTCTAGAACAGATTTAATAATGAATAATCCCAACTAAATGATTCAAAACATATGCCACTTAAATCAAATCAACTAGTAAATCCTAGAGCAAAAAGATCAAGCATAAGTTCAATAAAAATAGGTTCTTTAAAGATTAATAATCAAATCAAATAACTATGATATGACAAAAACAATTATTTGATTTAATAATTTAAGAACAAAAATAAAGAAGAAGCCATAAGAACATATTATCAAAATATCATAAAATAATTAGGCTTATTAATCACTCAAACATAATCACTAATATTTGATAGATTAACTAAATAAAGAAGCCTAAAGAATTATGATCTTATATTTGTAAAAAAAAAATAGAGAAATTAATAAGAATAAAATAATGCTCTTGTGTGATTGATTGAAACAATGAGCAATGAGTTTTATTTATAGGAAAAATTAAAACCTTTAATCCTATGTAATTGATAAATATCTTTTATATTACAAATAGGATTAGTAATACTCACTAATTAAGAAGACTCCTATTTAAAGAAGAGTTCTTTTAAAATAGATTTTATACTATCTTTTAAGCTAAAGATTCTAGCTATAATTTAGAGTAGATCTTATATTATATTTTTGCATATCTTATTTCATATTTTAGCACTAAAAATAATTTTAAATTTATAAGCATGTGCTATTAAATGTATAAATTTAATTTTATGTGTCGTAGTTATCAAAGATATACTTAAAGTACAATTATCTGAAACTCGAGCATTTGTTTGTCTTTTCTTGATAGACTTGATAACAGGCTTAAAAACAAATTTACAGATAAATATTTTGTCCACGAAACTAACCAACACTTATAGTCCTTACAAACTTGTGCCAACATTTTCAATGACTTCATATACCATAGTCATACTAGCTCTACTATATTATTCATATAAAAATTCAACAAAATGGGCAATGTCGATGACATAGACCATTTGAAGTAATTCTTGGACTTCTTGATGGATTCTATTGGCTTTTATAGAGATGTTTTCTGGATGCTGGAGAGGGTAAGAAGAATGACTCTCCTAATCCTCAGCCAAATTAGAGAGCAGGTTAGGAGCTTTCTTTCTAAAGGGGCCAACATCTTCGAAACCATGTTTGTTGGGCATACGAAAATATGTAGAGTTATGACTCTCAAGTGGAGGTGAGCCAGAAGTGATTTGTTGGAGCTGGTTAATTGAAACTTGCTTTGAACCATTATCCATAAATTGCTAAGAAAAATGTCTTCATTGATCTGATAAGTAACTACAGCAGCTAGGGTTCATTCATTTGTCATATGGTTTAGCCTTTCACATTTGAAACAGATATTTGGTAGACGTTCATATCAAAATTCCACCTAGATTTTTCAATTGAAATTGCTTGTCTCGGAGGCATTTTTCCTTTGTATTTTGCATCCAGGGGAAATAGATTCATGAACATTAATTTTAACACGAAAACGAAAGTATTTGTGAGTCATGTACATTTCTTCATCAGAGTCCTTTTTCTGAACTAATCTATCAGCAATTTGGGCAAGTTTTTCAACACATTTGAAGGTTTCATACCCACGAAGTGTATACCACGTGCTTGAATCCAGAAGCAAGCAGAGTTAAAATCATGTTCTTGAATAGTGAGATTTTGATTCCATTCTCTCAGTACTAGTAGGGCATGATTGATATGCTAAATCCTCTTTTCTCAAATGATATCGTTATTTCCAGGGAAAGTGAAAGAGAATGAGATTATGTTTTTATGGTAATCCATAACATATACAAAATAATCACCTTCTAGGTCCTATGCTCGTTTTATGGGCATTAATAACCTGATAGTTTTTGACAATATTCTTTGAGAGCACTTTGCCAAACAGTTTGATTGAAGTTGCAATGATAGCTTCTTCAAGATCCTCATCAATCTCAATCTTAGGTTAGTGTACGAGTGAAGTGTTTTGTTTGCTCAATTAGCTCATCAATTTTTTTCATCAATGATAAAAATGGGAGTGATTTCCATTGAAGAAAATTGAGGTTTGTTTAAGAGAATGGAAGGTTTCCTTTTCCACGTTAGTTGGATAAGAAATTTGAACATGATAGTGCTATTATTTATAATGTCCCAAAACACTTTAAAAAAAGTTATCATATTTATTCAGGGAAATGGAAACATTATTGCTAGTTCGGTGGAAATTATTAGACAACTTGCTAGAACTCAAAATATACGAGTCACCTTTAATAAATTAAAGCAATGAGTATATTATCAAGATCGTTTCTTAAGGAATTAAGATAGTTTTAAAAAGTTAAATAATTTTTCTAATTTAATTAAGATAAAAAATCTTAAACATTCTAAAAAAATTGTTGCTCGGTGAAATAAAATTATAAATTATAAATAAAATTATATCTAAGAAAACAGACAAACTAAAACAGATAAATTAAAGTGATAAATTAAAGATATAAATTAAACCAACAAATTAAACTAGATTTACTCATTTAATTTCTTTTTAAATTGATCAATTCTTCTTTAGTTGTGGTTCAAATTGATTAATTGGTAAATTAAGAATATATATATATAAATTAAAAATCTTTAATTAATTAATAGCTTCATTTGGTAGGGATTGAAATTAAAAATTGATAAACATAAAATAGATATATATTTTTAATTATAAATGAAGATTTTGTCAATCTTTAGTTTATAATTAAATTTATTTTTCAACCATCTAAGTTAATACAAATAAATGAAATTAAAACTCTTATTTATTTTGCAAAATTAAGCACAAATAATATGTCTAATCTTAATTCTAAATTATGTTTTTAATTATAAATTAAGACTTGACTCGTTATAAATTTATGATCAAAGATCTAAAGTTTATAAACAATAAATAGATTTAAACTTTTATTTATTTAAATCACAAAATTATTCTTCCAATCATCGAAAGTAGAAACTAAAATCTCATATATAGATTTAGCTAATTATAATTAAATTAACAAAAGTCAATTCAACTATAAACGATATTAGATTAACGAAAGAGATAAATAACACAACAATTAAAAATATCTTTCTTATTGAAGATAATTTTAGATCTCTGAAGAAGTTGTTATTGACTTCTACAAATATTTAGATCTTCACAATTGGAAGGATCCCCTTCTGTATCTGTATATAGTGGAATAATTAACCTAAATTTACACTAAACACTAAAGGGACTACTAGAGTAAGAAAAATAAAACTATGATCTACATCTCACTATAAAAAATAAAGTTCATATTTATAGGTAGATGTGGTGCAAAGGGTTTTGAGCCAATTAAATAAAGGCGAGTAGCAGCATAAGTTTTTCAATGTCGTGAAATATGATGCCTAACATTTTTCCCAATTACAAACAAACAATATAATGTCATGACACGTATTAATCCTCACTGCAACACATGTTATTCTACATGCCGAACAATATGCCTCGTGGCACACATATTTTTTCATTGCAGTATGTCTTGTTTATCATGAAAATTTCCTCGTATACCATAAAAACTAGTTGATTCTTCAAGTAAGGTTTACATGTCTTATTCTTTAAAGGTCTTAAGATGCAAATTAAATGCTTCAAGAGATGTTCTTCATGTGTTGGTAAATTTATACATTTTGTAGCTAAAAACACATAATATATCACAAAATATACATGTGATTTTGAATATATAAATTTATCTAAATAATGATAATAAAACATGCATAATTAAATCTATTTTCACATTTAAGTATAATAAAATTATGAAATATTAGTTATTTTCAACCACTTATCAACAACCACCATAAAAGATACTGGCTATAGAAGAAAGAAAATGCTAAATGAAATATGAAGTATGGTATTAAAGATTGGCCAATGAGAAAAACCTAAGAGTACTAAGAGAAGCAAAAGAGTAACTTGAAAAAAAAAACTAGATACTGAAAGTACTCTCCATATGCCCAAGGTAAACCAGCTAACAATGATACCTAAAGGAAGGTTAAGCATTAAAGATCCCTAATAAATCCTAAAAAACAGTGCATGCCATTTAGAGAGAAGTGAAGAAAGATTCCAGAGAAATAACTAAAAAAGGGATGAAGAAATGATGATAAAAGGGACGAAAGTAACTAAGGAGATTGGGTAAAAACTAGCAGGTGTGATTAAGAATTGGTTTGTAAAAAAAAATACATTAACTAATAAATAATAACGGCGATCTTGGACATAAAGGAATAAGGGAAAACATATCAAATAGCCGAGGAGAGAATGTAATTGATCAATTTCTCCAATTTTCAATTTTAATCCATTTTTCTTTATTGCATTATTTAGTGGTCCAAATATATCATTAAAGTACCATAACTCATTAGTTATGGTTGAAAGTTGGTAAGAGTTTTGATTCTTTGATGGGAAGCATGGCTATAAAAAGATTATTATGGTCTCTAAGCTCAACACACAATTCCAGCACAATACACCATCTAATTTGAGTGTTGTTAAGAGCTAGAAGTTCCTAACATAGAGAGTAAAATAGTTTTGATTATTTTGGAGCTTGAATAACAATTTCAATGGATGGAGGTAAGATCCTTATTTTACTTGTTTTTGATTATTTTAGTTTGTTTATTTCGCATTTGGGTCGATATATTTTTGCTTACATTTGGTATAAGAACCCACATTATCTCTATCTTGATCAGTTTATATTTATCTTTATTTTGCTCTATTTCACCATAGCTCCTTGAAATTGTGTTTTTTATTTGGCTTGGTTTTTATGTAAATGACAATTATAAATTATTTTAGTATTGATATTCTAATGATTTTGTGAATTAAAGCGTGAAAAACCATGAATAATATCATTCCAATTTTTTGTTCGCGTTCATTGGAATAATGTAATTAGTTTTTTTTATTTAAAATGATATTTTTTATTCAAACTGAGACCATGAATCACTTGAAAATTCAATTATGAGAATTTTGATAAAAAGAATGCTAGTTTTTTTCGTCGGAGGTTGAAGATGAAGGAAACGACTTGTCGTTTCAAGAAGAAGGAATTTTTTTTCATTTTTGGAAATCCAACCTGAGTCTTCTACATGAGAACTCGGTGTCTTGACCAAAGGGTTACAACATATTTGTGTTATTTTGATATACTAAAGGCTTTTCTTATATATATATTGAGAATTTATTTTTTATTTATTTAATTAAAAATATAATTTTAATATGATTAATCTATTTAACTTAGGTTTGTCATGTGTAGAATATTTAATATACATATAACGTTTGTTTAAATAAATTTTGGCACATTAAAATTTATTTATGATTAAATACATTATGCTTAAATTATTTGTATGTGTAAATTATGCATATGAAATTTGGTTAAATAATTTATGCATAATGAAATTAATTTTTAATAGTTCTTAATAAATTTAATTTGTGCTTATATAGTATTAAATTAATATTGCTATATAGTTTTATGCAATAATTGAGCCTAAGGATTGAGTTAATGTTTAAGTGATCATTGTAGTTTAATTAATTAGGGAGTAGCCACAACATCTTTAATTAATTAAAACTATATAATAAGATTTATTTAGAATCTTATTTGGAAAATAAATATTAATTGTGATTAATCATATGTGATATAATAAATATTATTTCATAGAAAATTTTATTATATTTAGTGTGATTAATCAAAATAGAATATCAAATTATATTTTCTAATTTAGTCATAGGGAGGAAAAGAAACATAATTTGATAGTTTTATCATAAAGTTATTATAAATATAATTGAATTAAAACTTTAGCCCACATGCAAGTTTTATGTTACTAGATTCATATTTTTTTTCATGATTTACATTAGTAAAGAATGAATTTTATTTAGGTCTCAAATTTTAATAAGCATACAATCTTTAATTACAGCTTCACAACCTGTGAATTTCTCTGATATTATTTGTGACATTCCCGAATTAAAAGGGAATAATAATAAAGTATGGAAGGAAAGAATTCTCCTTCATCAAGTGTGGATGGATATTGACTATGTTATTAGGAAAAACGAACCACCTAAAATTGTTGAAACCAACACTCTAGCGAATATCACACATTATGAACAATGAAAATAATCTAATTGCCTTAGCATGATGTTTATTAAGACTAAGATCTATCCTGATATTTGTGGTTATGTTGATTAACATAACAATGTTCAGGACCTATTGAAAGCAATTGATGATCAATTCGTCACTTCAGATAAGGCTTTGGTAAGCAGCCTTATTATGAAGTTATCTTCCTTAAAACTCACCAGTGTGAAAGGTGTGTGTGAGCACATTATGCAAATGACGGACATTGCGGCTCAACTTAAGAATCTTGAGATTGAGATGTCAGAATCCTTCCTGGTGCACTATATCCTAAATACTCTCTCACACCAATATAGGCCATTCAAAATCTCATACAACACACATGAGGATAAATGGCCAATCAATGAACTAATGACCATGTGTGTTCAAGAGGAAGAGAGGCTTGTTATGGAGCTTGGTGAAAGTGCAATGTTGGCTACAATGCATGTGAAAGGAAAATCTCAAAACAAACAGAAACATAAAGGGAAAGTTCCACCTCAAGTTGATATTAAGAAAAAATCCAAATTTTTCTTCTGTAAAAAGATGCGACATATGAAGAAGGAATGTATCAAATTCCATAAATGGCTTGAGGATAAAGGTAATCCAACCTTGTTTATTTGTTATGAATCTAATATGGTTAATTTTAATATTAACACATGGTGGATTGATTCTAGATCTACAATCCATGTTGCAAACTCCTTAAAAGGTATACAAAATCTAAGGAATCCAGTAGGAAGTAACCAATACATCTTATCAGGTAACAAGATAGGCTCACATGTGTAGGCTATATGGTCATGCAGTTTGATTTTAAGTAATAGTTTTTTTTAGAATTAGAAAACACTTTTTATGTTCTAAATTTCTTTGGAAACTTTATTTCGATTCAAGACTTGTACTTTTTGGTTATTCCTTTCACTTTTCATAAACATCTTTTAGTTTATATAATAAATCTAATTGTGTTGGGAATGATATTATGTCTGATGGTCTTTACTGTATTAATTTATGAAATAATGTCGCTCATAACGCTATGCCTGTTCAAGATGGCACTAAAAGGTGTATTATTGATGATGATTCTTATACATTATGGCATGGGAGATTACGACATATCTCCATAGAAAGAATTAAATTATTAGTGAAAGATAGGGTACTTAGTACTCTAGATTTTACTGATTGTGAGACATGTGTCGATTTCATTAAGGGAAAGCAAAATTATCAATTCAAAGAAAGGTGCCAATAGGAGTTCAAGCATAATAGAAATCATACATACTGATATATGTTGTCCAGACATTGACATACTAGGTCAGAATTATTTTATCACCTTTATTGATGATTTTTCTCGATATATATATATATATCTATATGCTTCATAATAAAAGCGAAGCATTAGATACCTTCAAGATCTTTAAGGTTGAATTAGAGAAACAATGTGGAAAGCAAATAAAGCTCATGAGATCAGATAGAGGTGGTGAATATTATAGTAGATATATTTAGAATGGACAAGTATCATGTCTATTTACTGAGTTTCTTCAAGAGCATATGATAGTTTCCCAAGATACTATACTTGGTTTACCTGTCTAGAATAATGTAGTAGAAAAGAGAAACCAAACATTATTAGACATGGTACAGAGTATGCTTAGCTACTTCAATCTTCCTAAATCCTTGTGGACTGAAGCTTTAAAGATGGTTGTGTATATATATATTAAACCATGTTTCAACCAAGGCTGTCTCAAAAATGCTTTTGAATTATGGAAAGGTTGGAAACTGAGTTTGTGAGATTCTTGAAACTTCTAAACAATAAGTTAAACCTCATACTTCCTAAGAAGATGATGGTTTATTTGGGAGATTCTTGAAACTTCTGAACAATAAGTTAAACCTTATACTTTCTAAGAAGATGATGGTTCAACATTAATAAGATATACTAGATCTAAAATATCAAAAATTCCTAGTGATTATGTTATGTATCGACAAGAATCTAACTATAACATTGGAGTTGAGAATGATCCCGAATCCTTTTCACAAGCCAAAAGTTGCAAAGAGTCTAAATTATGGTACGATGCTATAAAGGATGAGATGATTTCTATGAAGATAATGGAGTTTGGAACCTTGTTAAGTTTCCTAATGGTGCAAAAGCCATTGGATGTAAATGGGTCTTTAATACAAAGAAAGAATCGTTGGGAAACAATGAGAGATACAAGGCTAGATTAGCTGCTAAGGGATTCACTTAGAAAGAAGGAATTGATTATACAAAGACTTTCTCCCCTATATCTAAGAAAGATTCCTTGCATATTATATTACCATTAGTAGCCTATATATTTTGACCTTGAGATGCAACAAATGGATGTAAAAACAACATTTCTCAATGGAGACATAAAAGAATAGATTTATATGAAACAACCTGAAGGATTTCTCTCTAGTATTAGTGAGCATTTGGTTTGTAAGCTTACTAAGTCCATATACAGACTAAAACAAGCATCCCACCAATGGTATTTTAAATTCCATGGAGAAATTTCTTCATTCGGATTTGTTGAAAACCCATGGATCAATGTCTATATCAGAAGGTTAGTGGGAGTAAGATATGTTTTGATTTTATACATGGATGACATTTTTCTTCCAAGCAATGATAAGGGTTTACTACACGAGGTAAAACAATTCCTCTCTAAAAAATTTGATATGAAAGATATAGGTGAGACATCTTATGTCATTGGCATTAAGATCTATAGAGAGATACTTCAAGGCATCTTGAGTTTATATCAAGAAACCTATATCAATAAATTTTAGAGAGATTTTGAATGAATGATTGTTCACCAAGTGTTGCTCCCACTGTAAAGGGTGATAAGTTCAATTTGGACCAATACCCAAAGAACGATTTTAAAAGAGAAAAAATGAAGAACGTTCCATATGCTTCTACTTTCAAAAGGTCGATGTATGCTCAGTTTTACATAAGGCCTGACATTGCATTTGTTGTTGGAGTGATGGGATGATATTAGAGTAATCTAGGTTTGGACTACTAGAGAGGTGCAAAGAAAGTAATGAGGTACCTTCAAGGAACCAAGGACTATATGCTCATGTATAGATGAACCAAAAATCTAAAAGTAATTGGCTAGTCCAATGCGGACTTTGCTGGCTTTGTTGATTCATGCAAATCAAAATCTGGTTAGATTTTCATGCTTACCGATAGAGCCGTGTCTTCAAGGAGTGTGAAGCAGTCCTTCCACTATAGAATCCAAGTTTGTATCATGCTTTAAGGCTACATCACATGGTGTATGGTTGAAGAGTTTCATTTTTGGGCTTAGAGTAGTTGACTCTATTTCTAGGATATTGAGATTGTACTGTGACAACTCAACTACTATGTTTATGGCTAATAACAACAAGAGTGGTAGTCATAATAAGCATGTCGACATCAAATACTTGCCCATAAGATAATGTGTTGAGGAAAATAAAGTGGTCATTGAGCACATTAGTATTGAGTTGATAATTATTGGTCATGTGACTAAGGGCATGCCACCACTAAAATTTAAGGTTCATGTAGAGAAAATGGGACTTGGTTCCATTTTGTAAAGATATATATTCAGTTTATTATTGAAACTCTTATATATTGTAATATTTTATCATATTCATGTACATCTTAATTTATTTGAGAAAATATATTTGTATAGGACCAAAAATAAATATAGGATTTATTCATTAAGTTTTGTTACCAGATAAATTGTAATACTTGAGAAACTAAATACATTGTAATATATGGAAGATAATATTTGCTCTTAGAAGATCTATTTACATGATTCACGTGTTAATTTCTTAAGAAAGATAATCGATGGGATTAAGTTAAATATTTGGACCAAATGGAAGAATGTAACCAATCCATTTCTTTAATTTTCAATTTTAATCAGTTTTTTTAACGAATCATTTAGTGGTCCAAATGTTTCTATCATTAAAAAGCCATAACTCATTGGTTATGACTAAAAGCTAGTAACGATATTGATGCTTTGATGAAAAGCATGGGATAAAAAGTTTGTTATGATTCCTAAGCTCAACACATAATTCTAGTGCAATACACCATCTAATTTGAATATTGTTAAGAGCTTAGAAGTTCCTAATATAGAGAGAATTGTTTTTTGATTGTTTTGGTGCTTAAAGAATAATTTGATTGGTTGGAGGTAAGATCCTTGCTTTACTTTTTTTTATCCCTTTAAGTTGTTTATTCTGTATTTTGGTAGATAAAGTTTTGCTTATAGAGCAAAGATAAAAGTGAAAAAAAATAATGTTTCAGAAAGATGATGAGCATGGGTAGAAAGACTTTTCAAGTGCTTGAGGTTTACTAATAGAATAATGATATCTATCAAGCAAAATAAATAATATGGAGGTTTATAGAAGAAAAAAGGGTAAGTGTTATAAGGATTATAAGTATTGGTTATTTTCGTAGATAAAATATTTGCATATAAACTTGTCTTTAAGCTAGCTATCAAGTCTCTCAAATAAAGCCAAAGAAACACTCGAGTTTTAGATAGTCGTACTTTAGACATATCTTTTACAATTATTACACATATATTATACACATGCATTTAATAGCACATGTTCATAAAATTTGGAATTATTTTTGCTGTTAAAATATTTATTTAAACTCGAAACAATTTATGAAATTTTAAATTAGTTATTTCTTAATTGTGTTTCCATATTTTTAGAATGTGTCCTAAAAATAAATTTTTATAATGTTAATGCTTTTAATGAATTTTAGATAATTAAGTTTAAAATATTTAACCCTAATATTACCTAATTATCACTATTATATATATATAAAGTGCGCCAAAAAGTGAAGGGTAAGAAGGTGATATATATGTGTGTGTGTGTGTCTGTGTGTGTGTCATCAACTAGAGATGAAATATGAAGCACCCCAAATGCACTATTTGTAAACCAGCCCGAGCTAAGTAATAATCCTAAGCCCAGTAGTTAGACCAAGCTTAGTAATTAGACCGAGCTTATAAGCAGATCGAGCCATAAGACAGAATAACTCAGAATGTATCAACAAGTAATAGGTTAGTTTTAAGAAGTTGAATCCCCTATATGGTTGACTACCAGACCAAGCTAGGATCAACCTCGATCCATAATATATTGTACTTTATACCAATTATATCCTTCTAATGTGTAAATATGTGTACACATTATGTAATTGACACATGTATCTGTAATGTTCTATAAGTAGATGGACCTCTTATGGGATTCACACATTTATCCAATTATCTTAAATTCTCTCTAAGCTCTCTCTCTAAAAATAGGTTGAATCATAACATTTTGGTGCACACTGTTGGACTTATATTCTGAGGTCGAGCGTAAGTTTCTAAGCTTATATCCTTTGGGATTCACCCCACTCCTTGATAGAACCTTGGAAAACCAATCGTGTTCCACTCACAAACTACAAATACCATGGTAGGAACTCACATTGGAAGACCATCAAGCTTGGCTAACTATAAAGTAATGGTGACTCAAATAAATACCTCACTGATCCTCAATGGAACTAGGGTAGAAGATAACGCCAATTACCAAGAGTTGGCTCACCCATTCCTCGAATTGAGAAAAGAGCTCAAGGAGAATAGAAAAGAAAACAGGTCAATATGCTTCCAGACAAAGGGAAGGACCTCAGATGACCAAACATCTAATCCAACCATTGGAAATATAGTTGAGCGCGACTAGCCCAACCCCAAACAAACTGAACATGAAGACGAGGGGAATTACCTCTCTATCTTGGTAAGGCCAAGTGATGAACAATGAATTCAAGACAGAAAAGACTAGGAGGCATGATTCCAAGCATTAGAGGTAAGATCAGGCCTTGAAGGCAAAAAATGAGAAATATGAGAAGGGTAAAACCCTTTATGTTATGGAGAGAGATTATGAGAAACTATGCATCTCTCTCTTTACTTATGTAATAGAGAATGATAAACCATAACTAAGTTCAAAGCCCTTAAACACCCTAATTATTTTGGGACAAAAGACCTGTTAACACTTGTTCAACACTTTAAAACATCCATGGCTCCTATGAGTTTCACCTAGGGAAAAAGAGATGCCATTATGTGCAAGTTTTTCGCTTCCACCCTTTGTGAAGGCATGCATAAATGGTTTAATAACCTGACTCCATATCCATAACCTTCTTCCCATAGTTTTCTAGGTTATTCGTCATAAATTACGCCTACAAAAAACCTTTGAGAAATGAGTCTTTCCACCTTTTCTCAATTATTTAGGGGAAAAAGGGGAATCCACTGAGGAATACATGAAACAGTTCAGAGAAAAGAAATTGGAGATCTATGACTGCCCTAATTCTATTACTATAAAGGCCTTCATGCAAGTCCTACTGTAGAACTTCAACCTATTCGTGGAGCTAACTAAGATAATGCCACGCATATTAAAAGAAGCTTATAGGGAGGCGAGAAAGTTTGTCAACCATGAGAAGGAGCTAGGTCTGGTCAAAAGCCATCAAACAGATGTAAAAGTGGTGCCAAATAAAGAAAAAATAAGGATGAACCCATACAAGGCATATCAAAATAAATAAAACAAATGTTTTGTACCAAATAATAGATAGGTCAAAAAATGACCAAGAAACATAGGACCTTGGGGGAGGTCACTTTCCCCTTTTAATGGGCCTCCCTTAAGAGTTGAGCTAAGCTATAAGAATAATAGAGGATGAGCCCAATGTCAAACGGCTACCAAAGATAAAAATCCCCCCTTAGAGACACGTTCAATTGGTGTGCCTTCCATAAAGATGTGGGCCACAAAACAAAAGACTAAAGACACTTAAAAATGGAGATAAAAGAGTTGATGGATAGAGGATATCTAAAGGACCACGTCATAGAAAAATGAGGATAGAAGGAACCACTAAGGCAAACAAGGGGTTCCAAACCAATGAACCTATCAGACAGTAGCAGGGAATCATATGGTAAGCCCAATGTTAGGACTATACATACCATACATGGAAGATCTAGGATCAATTAGATCTCTAATAACTCGCGTAAAATATTTGCAAGGGAGATACATAATGTCCTCCATGTATACACCTTGGATAAGATGAGATATCCTATAGAAATCATTTTCAGTGAAAAGGATGAGACCTCATCCTATCATGAGGACCCTTTAGTAATAATTATAAGAATCATATCTTGTGATGTCTACTTAATAATGATTGATATGGGGAGTTTAGTAGATCTCTTTTCTGACCATTGCCAAGGCTCTAGGAGTAAAGGATTCTGACATTGTTAATACAGAGCTTCCTCTCTTAGGATTCAACAACAACATCACCTATGCAAAAGGAATGGTGGTTTTACCTGTCATGGCTAAAGAAGTAATAATAATGACCAATTTTTTATTATTATTGATGTCTCTGCACATTACAACACCATCTTGGGAAGGCCATGTATACATAAAATGAGGGTAGTTTTGTCTACTCTTCACCAAGTGATCAAACTCCCTACAACCGAGGGACCTAAATAGGTTAGGGGAGATCAGGAGAAGGCCAAAAGTTATTATAATGCAAATATGAAATGGACTACCCCCAAATAGAAATCACCAAGTGGTCACCCTAAAAAGACCAAGGATTAGAGGCTTGGAGAGGTCAATCTACCTAAATAAAGTGAAGGACCTCCAAATGGGTATTTAGGGCAAGAACCACTCCTTGAAAAGGGATGAGGATTTGACAACAAATCTTGAGGAGCAACTCCTATAGTTCCTTAGAGCTAATGTAGATGTCTTCACGTGGTCTCTAACAGACATGTCGGGAATTGATCCAAAATTCATAAGACACCAACTAAACATTAACCTAAAAGCCTCACCCATTTAGTGATGGAAAAAATACCCCAGAGAAAAGAATGAGGTGATCAAGCACCATGTGGCTGCTTTTAATGAGGCTCGGGTCATCAAAGAGGTCAATTATTATTCATGGCTTTCAAATGTGGTATTGGTAAAGAAAGCATATGGATCATCTTGTATGTGTGTGGCTTTCACATATCTAAATGAGTTATGTTCTAAGGATTGCTTTCCCCATTCCAAGCATTGATCAAGTAGTTGACACCTCATCTGGGTTTAGGTTGATGAGTTTTTTTATGCGTACTCTGAATACCACCAAATCAGAATGCACCTTGAGGATAAGGAGAAAAATTCTTTCATCATAGAGGAAGGAACATTCTACTGCACAAGGATTCCACTTGGATTAAAAAACACAAGTGCTATATATCAACATCTCATTACCAAAATGTTCTAAAAATAGCTAGGGAAGAATTTGGATAGCATATATAGATGACATGGTGGTGAAATCAGCTCTACCCCCAAACCATATCAAGGATCTACAAGACATATTCGAAGTAATCTGAAGGTATGGCATTAGACTTAACCCAAAAAATGTATCTCTGGTGTTGTTGTATGATAATTTATATGGTATCTCGTGTCATCAAGGAGGGATGAGGCCAATCTAGACAAGATACAAACACCGGTAAACATGAAGCCACCCACTAGCCTCAAGGGAATTCAATAGCTGAATGGAAGTGTAGTGGCACTAAACAAAATCATCTCTAAATACACTAATAAATGTATGCCTATCTTCAAAATTTTGAGAAAAAACATATCTATCTTTTAGGACAAGGACAAAGACGTAACCTTGGAAGGAATGAAGAAGTACTTGAGCAACCCCCCATCTTGGTTAACCCTCTACTAGGTGAGATTCTTTATCTATATTTGGTTGTAACACTACAAACATGCAATGATGTGCTCCTAGCCGAAAGGGACAAAATTGAGCACCTTGTCTACTACGTTAGCCAAATTCTAACGGAGGCCCAAAATAGATATCCTACCATTGATAAATTTTCCTTTGCTCTCAATATTAGTGTGCGAAAGCTCAGACATTATTTCGGCTTGCACACAGTCATGGTACTAATCGCCACATAAATTGTGTATGTAATGAATATGTAAGTATATGTGTCATAAAAAGTTATATAATGATAAGAAAAAATTATTCTCATGAAGATTATTTTATTATAAGCTAATTTTTAAAACTAAAAATAAATAAAAAATAAATCAATTTTTTTTATTTATATATTTTAAGGAAGAAAATATTAATTAAATTAGATTTGGTAACTAAGAAGATATATGAAAAATATCTAGGAATACTTAATCTCCTAATTTTATAAACATGTGAATCGCTAAAATCCACCCAATATAGTTATCAATCAAATAATTACATTATCAATTGAATCTAACCTAGCATGTATTTCTCTCTCAAGTAAACTACACATCATATTGTAATTAATTTAATCACACTCTCATGCCAAATAAATTGCATATTACTCATTAAGTTTATCAATTATTGATCACATACATAAGAATCATACATCTCTACCTAAAAACTATGCATGTTATTTAATCAAGATAAACAATTAAATAATTCTCTCAAATCTATTTAATTGCCTCTATAGATAAATTATTAGCCAAACAAATAATAGCATAAAATTCAAATTAAATAATATAATTAAATTACAATTATAATTGGAGTAAAATATTAGATCATCACATGGTGAAAATTGGGTTCATAAGATCCCTATATTAATAAATTCACTACACATAATCTTGTTTATAAAGCTCATATTTTTTTTATAAAGAAAAGAGTAGAATAAGAAATGCAATCAATCTCTTAGATTGTAATGCTAATTTCCTCTTGAATCTCCACCAAAATTGTAACTCCTTTTGAATTTTTCTATATTTTTCTCTCTCTTTAGCTGAAAAAATTGCTCAAAATTATGCTAATGGTGGCTCATTAGGGTTTATGGGGTGATTAAGGGCTTAAATGTACCTCAGGTATAATCTGGACCATTAAATTAGCTTCAGATGAAGGGCTGAGATCAAAACAAGAAAACTGAATAGCGTCAGCCAATCACAACATAATATGTGACACACAGAATTCACTGGGCAAATTAGAGCGTGATACGTGGCAGGGTAGACCAGATGGAACGTGATTAGGAATAAAAAATGGTGTGGCTTACGGGTGGAACGATTGGATAGTATAGTGGTGACATGTGGTGTAAAGGTTTGATTATGCTCTGAAATCGGATGGGCCTCAGACGAGTATAGTGATCCACCTGGCTTTACATGGTAGGTCACGTGGTAGCTTTTTATTAGCCCTACGTTAAAAATTGATAAAAATTCCAAACAAATCCCAAAAATTATATTTTCCTTCTTTTTATTAAAAAATTAATATTTTAATATTTTTACCCCAAAAAATACAATTGATTGAACAAAACAAGTAAATATTAATTAAAAATGCGCTAATGACTCTACTTTTATACAGTCATCACACCCCCAAACTTAACTTTTTACTTGTCTTCAAGTAAAATCAAATATAACTAAATAAAATGATATTTGTAGTATATTCATAAATGTACCTCTATTAGTACATATATATTTTCAGGAAAATTATTCCTCCCAAAAGTCATACAATCCAATGATAAGAAGGATCAAATATTCATCAATCAACTTTCATCAATACAAGGATATGCAAGGTTTTGACAAATTGATTCGTGTTTGTGTGTGCACATTAATTGATTAAAAATATATATATATTTATATGATTTTATAATATATTTATATAAATCTATCTTTCCGGAATCACGGGTATTTTTATTGTTTTTCAAGTATTTTCACTTAAAAATATAACTTAAAGACTCAAAGAGGAATACTGGAGGCAATACATCACAAATATATTCATAAATAAATGAGGAAAAGTCAATAAATATGGAAATATTGGACAAAATGGGTCAAAAAGGTCAAAAAGGAGGAAATCACGCACGCTGTCGCCCAGTCACACCGACCAACGTGCCCAGTCGTGTCGAGAAATGTGTGTGCCGCGCCAGCACAGCACCCAGTCCGCGCGTGCCAGCTTTTCATTCCGTGCACACCGTGTGTGCCCCTACTCCATTCCACATGCGCCCGTGCACGCCAGCTCCCATCTGCGCCCAGTCCGCACACGCCGTTGTGCCCATCTTCCCAATCCGCACGCGTGCGCCGCCCAAACGTCAACATGATGTCATCAATGATGTCAGCATTCACTACTCCGTGTTTCCACCATTTTTTATCATTCTTCACCCATTTTTTCTCCCCATTCTCTTCATAACTAAACACACCTCAAAACACATCTCCTCTTCTCTTTCTTTCTCTCATTTCTTAGTTTTTATGGTTTTCTTAGTTTTTAGTTTTTCTTTCTTAGTTTTTCTTAGTTTTATAGTTCTTCTCTTTTTGAGAAGAACTAGTTATGTTTTTATAATTTTTTTTTTCTATTCAATAAATAGGAGTGCAAATTCCGTTTGGAGGTTTTCCAGCAACGGGAATAGCAACAAAGTACTGTAAGGATTTTATTTTCTTTACAGTTATTTTTTATGCTTTATTCTTACATGTTATATTTAATTTTTCTATGATTAAATTTAACTTTGCTGGCTGTTTATAAACATGATATAATAATAACGTTGTTATGCTTACGAAATATTAAATAGGTAAAAATCTCTAAAATGAATTGATTTTGTTTTTATTGAAGATTTTATATTAAGAATGTTATAGAGAAATATATTATTTTTCATTACAAACTTAAATCTAAAAATTAGATTTTAAGGATTAGTTATCCGGTCTAATTTAAAGTAGTGCTCTTTTATTTGTTGGTACAATCTCCCGGTAGTTAGAGTGAAACACTATTTCAAAAGTTTTTATAAGAATTATTATCTGAAAATGTATTGACAACATATTTTCAGTAGTGGTTTTAAAACTTGAAAGTTAGTACTCGGATAATTAAATTCTTAGGTTTAATTTGTACATCTTGAATAAAGTTTAAACTGTCTAACCCCACCAAAGATGACATTTAAATAGTTCATTTTCAATCTCTTAGAAAAAAATTAATTTAATTAACCAAATTAGTTATCAACCCCACCCATAGGTGTTAATTGATTTGTTTAGTTAACAAAGAATATCTAACCCCACCAAATGTGGTATTCATATAAAAAAGGGAGAATCAATAAATATCAATTTATATCTTTAATAATCTAAATAATATGAACAAGCATAATTAACTTTGTTATTATATCCATAAATACTCCACTATTATAAATGATAAAATTTTCATAAATGTTTATTGAATCTTTATCTATGTTTATTTTTATGTTATTAGATTAGAAACACAAAAACCTAAATATCGTGACAAAATGTGTAGGATTTAATTTCGTTTTTAAAAGTTTGAATAATAAATTAAAAACCACATATATTACTTCCTCAGATCGACCTTAGGAGTATATTTATAATTTTCTATGAAATGATTCGTGGACTTGCGAGAGTTTTATAAATATAAAACCAGAGTATTGGCAGAATCGGCAATACTGGTTCCACTCATCAATATCATCCAACACGCTTATGAAAGCAACCTATACAAGCATTCAAATCAAGTTTTTGGCGTCGTTACCGGGGAAAGAAATAGCGTTTTTAAATTATTTATCAAAAATTTAAAAAATATTTTGTGTTGTAAATAATTGTAATTTTTTTACTTTGATTAAAAAAAACAAAAAAAAATAGCTAATAAAAAAAATAATCAAATTTCAAATTTCTTAAGAAATAAAAAAATAAAAATAATAATAATAATAATTATTGAAATTAATAGTAAAATATTTTTTTTGATATTTGAAATTTGAAGTAAAAAAACTTACCTTCATGAATAGTAAAAACAATAATAACAAATTGTTTTTTTAAATGTGAAATAATTAAAAACAAAATTTACCATTCATGATTAGTAAAATAATAATAATAATAATAATAATAATAACAAAAAAAAGAAAATAATAACAATAAATTTAACGTTCATAAATAATAACAAAAAAAAAATCAAATTTCAAATTTCATAATAAATAAAAACAATTTAATTTTAAAAATAATTATTATTATAGCGTTAATAGTAAAATAATTTTGCAATTCGAAATTTGAAGTAAAAAACAAAATTTAATAAATTTTAAATAAAAAAATAATTTTTTTTAATTATTTTCTTAAAACAAATTTTTAAAAATAAAATAAAAAATAAAATAAAAATAAATGAATAAAAATAATGAATAAAAATAAATAAATAAAATAAAAACTAAATTTTTTTATTTTCATTTAATTTTAATTTTTTTTATTTTAAATCTTAATTTTAATTTTTTTTAATTAAAAAAATTAAATTTTTATTTTTTTATATTTTATTTTATTTTGATTAATTTTTAATTTATCATTTTCTTTTCTTTAACTATATTTTATCTTAATTTTCATTTAACTTAATTAACTGAGATTTTTACTAACTTAATTAACTTAAATTTTTACTTAAATTAACTTAATTAACTTAAGTTTTCATTAACTTAATTAACTTAGATTTTTACTTTACTTAACTTAATTAACTTAGATTTTTACTTAACTTAACTTAACTTAATTAACTTAATTTTAATAGCATGAAAAGTAAAGATCTAAGGGAGTTCTGTCTAGGAGACTAGTTCTTGGAAGCCTTTGTGCCACTAGTCTTTCCTGGGAACGTTGCACTCTCTAGGAGGATGGTTTTTAAGGAGTCTTTGCCCCACCATTCTTTCCTGGGAGCACTCTTAATTAATACTGATTATTTTATTTTAACTTAGATATTATACTTAAAAAACAAAAAAAATCTAAAATATCTCCAAAATTTTAAAGTTTTAATTACAATCTAAGGAGTTAGTTGCTTTGTTTGATCTAGGTACAATTGTGTTTTGATGCCTTAATTATTTGATTTGCACCTAGATGTGAGTTATCTAAAACCCTCAAGCATGCCCTTAGTTTTAAGTACAGAAAAATTTGAAAATCAATAGGGCATGACTGAAAAAAGTATAGGTAGACAACATTGTCTTACTCTTGAGTTTGATTGACTCAATGATGTGGGGACATTGAGTTTACTTAAAATGCAATCCCTAAGTTACGTCTTGTTAAGACGTTAAACTAAGTGCTGGATGGGAGGCAACCTATCATTTTAGGTCATTTTCTTTTATTTCTTTTATTTATTTATTTTCTATTGTTTATTTTAGTTTAATTACATGTGAATAATTTTAAAATTATTAAATCTAAAAATATTTTTTAAGATGTTAGAAGTTCACAGCGATTTGTCTGTGTGAACTTTATTGATGAATATGATGAATGCACCTGTATTTCTCCATTACTACTTGCACATTTTTAGGAAATAGGTCATTTTTCTTCTCTTTTCTCTTTATCCTTAATTTACATTTGTAATATTGAGGACAATGTAAGTTCTCGGTTGGGGGTGGTGAAAAGTTACCATACTTAAAAAATATTTAACAATTTAAAAAAAAATTGTATTTTATGTTCACATTTTCATTTTTATTGTGTTTGGTTTTATTTTCTTTGTGTGATTTAGTAATTTTTGTAATTTTAGAATTAATTTAAAAAAATTAATTATATATATATATATATATATTCTCACAAAAATTCATCATTTTTTAAATCAAATTTAAGTAAATAGTTAAGTCTTTTGTAGTGTTAGATTAATTTTTGAAAACATATCATGAAATATTTTGTAATTGTTTTTGGTAATTAGTTAGTTTCTGTCATAACTAGTATTTCTTTATAAGATGTAGAAATTATATTAAACCCAAAATCGGTGTTTAGGAATTTTTTTAGTGGAGACTACCTTTGTGAGATATAATTTGAGCCTAATTTCCTTTATTCAGAGTGAAATATATATTTTTTTCTACTCCAAACACATTTCTTATTTCTTCAATTTTTTAGATGATCTATATAGGTATTAGCATTGAATGTATGAATTTTTTCTCATCTTAATAGAGTATCGTATATTTTTTTTATTATTTTTGCTTATATTAAATTATTTGAGTAGAAATTATAGTATATGCTTATATCTCATTCATGCATGACTGTTACAAAAAAAGGACATATCTAGGGTTGCCTATACCAAAATCAAACAGAAAAGTCACAAAATTAACCACTCACCAAAATTCTAAAAAAAATGTACAATCTGTACATGGGTTGACTCTCTAAAAATATATATATATATTGCAAAAAATCATCAGGAAAAAAGAAAAAGAAAAATAGAAAGGTAAAGAATATATAGTATAATCTACATACTATGACCTACATTGCCTACAAAGTTGTGAGTACAAGCTAATTACAAAAGAAAGATATAGGAAGAAATTCCTTAAAAAGTTATTGCACTTTCTTCATTTGTAAAAGACATATATCTTGAAATTATTTTTTACTGAGTTTGATTTATGCATGAAAATAATTTTTATATATGATATCTTTATAATTTATACATTTGATTCCTTTCATGAGATCAATGTTAAAATAATACTTTAAGCCTTTATTCTTTATACATATGCGAACATATTAGTTCATTTCTATACATCAACTTTTTCGCATATAAATTAGTATGAGTGTTTGAACCCATAAGATTCAGTGTTTTGAGAGTATTGACTAGTGAATAATATAGTCGAAGCGAATTCGTATTCTAGACACTAAAATTGGGTGAACTAAATTGATACATTTTTTATATGAAATATGAAAATGATTTTCGACTAATTATTATAATAAATTATGATTGTTTAGAGAGATTAAAATAACTTATGATTGAGATTTTAATTATGATTTTAAAAGAGATTAAAAAGTTTGAGACATTTTTGTGATATGTTGTTTTCTTTTATTCTTAAAAGTTAATTTTTGATTTTAATGTAATTTTAGTTTTTAATTTGATTGTTTTTATTATTTCTTTTAATTTTTACATTTAGTTCAATGTTTGTGGGTATCATTACTGAAAACCCTCACGAGACTCAAACTCGTCCACTAGGGCAACCTATGGGTTTAAAGTCTTGTTGCATAGGTTAAATACAACTGTATCAATCCACGAAAGCACTAAAATTACCATGATGTTGTGCACATTAATTGATTAAAAATATATATATTTATATGATATTATCATATATTTATATAAATCTGTCTTTTCGGAATCACAGATATTTTTATTATTTTTAGGTATTTTCCCTTAAAAACATAACTTAAAAACTCAAAAAGGAATACTGGAGACAATACATCACAAATATATTCATAAATAAACGAGGAAAAGTCAATAAATATGGAAAAATTGGACAAAATGGGTCAAAAATGTCAAAAAGGAGGAAATCGTGAATGTAGCTGCCTAGCCGCGCCGAGCAACGCGTGTCGCTGCGCCCATCTGCCCCAATCCGTTGCGCCGCCGCCGCCACATCAACATGATGTCATCATTCACTACTCCGAGTTTCCACCATTTTTTATCATTTTTCACCCACTTTTTCTCCTCATTCTCTTCATAACTAAACACACCTCAAAACACATCTTCTCTTCTCTTTGTTTCTCTCATTTCTTAGTTTTTAAGTTTTTCTTAGTTTTTAGTTTTTCTTAGTTTTAGAGTTCTTCTCTTTTGGATTCAATAAATGGGAGTGAAAATTCCATTTGAAGGTTTTCCAGCAACGAGAATAGTAACAAAGTATTGTAAGGATTTTATTTTCTTTACAATTATTTTTTATGTTTTATTCTTACATGTTATATTTAATTTGTCTATGATTAAATTTACCTTTGTTGGCTGTTTGTAAACATGGTATAATAATAACGTTGTTATGCTTGCGAAATATTAAATAGGTAAAAATCTCTAAAATGAATTGATTTTGTTTTTATTGAAGATTTTATATTAAGAATGTTAGAGAGAAATATATTATTTTTCATTACAAACTTAAATCTGAAAATTAGATTTTAAGGTTTAGTTATCCGATCTAATTTAGAGTAGTGCTCTTTTATTTGTTGGTTCAATCGCCCGGTTGTTAGAGTGAATCTTTATTTCAAATTTTTTTATAAGAATTATTATCTGAAAATGTATTGACAACATGTTTCAGTAGTGGTTTTAATACTTGAAAGTTAGTACTCGGATAATTAAATTCTTATGTTTAATTTAGACACCTTGAATAAAGTTTAAACTGTCTAACCCCACCAAAGGTGACATTTAAATGGTTCATTTTCAATCTCTTAGAAAAAGAAATTAATTTAATTAACTAAATTAGTTATCAACCCCACCCATAGGTATTAATTGATTTGTTTAGTTAACAAAAAATACCTAACCCCACCAAAGGTGATATTCATATAAAAAATGGAGAATCAATAGATATCAATTTATATCTTTAATAACCTAAATAGTATAAGCAAACATAATTAACTTAGTTATTATATCCATAAATACTCAATTATTATAAATGATAAAATTTGCATAAATGTTTATTGAATCTTTATCTATGTTTATTTTTATGTTATTAGATTAGAAACATAAAAACCCAAATATCGTGACAAAATGTTTAGGATTTAATTTCGTTTTTAAAAGTTTGAATAATAAATTAAAAACCACATATATTCATTCCTTAGATCGACCTTGGGAGTATACTTATAATTTTCTATGAAATGATTCGTACACTTGCGAGAGTTTTATAAATATAAAATCAAAGTATTGGTAGAATTGGCGATGCCGGTTCTGCTCATCAATATCATCCAACACACTCATGAAATCAACCTATACAAGCATTCTAATCAATTCAATCTTAGAACAAGTCTCATAAGTCTATTTTTCACATCTCTCTCCAATAATATAAATATGCACTTAGATTAAGATCAATAAGGACTTTACATGGTTGTAATTTAAGGCTTAGGTAGGGGTCAATAAATGAAGACATGTAGGCTTTTTCCACACCTTAGCTTTATTTTTGTTTATCATGCACATTTTAACTACAATTGAGCTTTTACTTGATATTTTTCAATTATATTTTCTTTTTCTTTAGAGAGATAATTGTATTGTGAGTTTTTCTTTTTTTCTCTTTTTATTATAGGGTTCATTACATTTTACCTTACTCTATAGCATAACACATGATTGCATTTTTTTTCTTTTCATAAAAGCTAAAGGTGCAAGGGTAAAGGTAATACTTATTGGTTAGACATAAAATGTGGCTTAAAGATATGCATAGTTCTTTGTTAGGTTCAAATGGGTAACTACAGTTATTAACAATGGTTAGCTTGAAAGGCTCAATCAAACCAAATAAGACCTAAATCATTTCTCTTGCTAAATACTATATAGTATTTCACCTCAAGGGATGATCAAATAGATTTTAAAGCATGATAAATCTCATAGACTCGCATAACCCACTACAAAATTTCTCTCAACAAGCACCAAAATCAATCATTATCCACCTCAATTAGGAATCAAGTTGGTGCTCTAACATTGAAGGGAAGGATGAGCATTTCAGTCAGGAACAAGGTAAGGCTCTCTCTCCTATCAATTTGAGCTATAGGCTGATCACCTTGGTTAAGAACCAAGTAGAGCAACTTGGCACTAGAAAAGGTCGCGAGTTTTCCACATCGATTTGGAACTAGGTTTTTAATCTGACATTAAAGAATGAGATGATATCCTCCATTAGGAACTAGGTAAGGCTCTCTCTCCCACCAATTTGAACCATAAGTTGATCACCTCAGTTAACAAACAGTAGAGCGCCTTAGCACTCGAAAAGGTCTTGGGTTTTCCACCTCGGTTAGGAACCAGGTTGACGCTCAAACATTGAAGGGGGAAATAAGCACCTTGGTCAGTAACCAAGTAAAGCTCTATCTCCTAAAAATTTATGCCATAAGACTGATCACTTCAATTCAGAACCAGTTAGAAATCCCTAACAAGAGCAAAGGTCAAGCTGACCACTTCGGTCAACAACCAGGATGTTTCATATATATATATATATATGTACATATATGTAATGTTCGAGCATTACAAATACTTGTCATAAAGAAAAATTTTGTTATTTGATATTACAAATCCTTTGAAAAGGTTATTAATACAAACCTTTCCCCCTAAGGATTAATAACTCTTTAAATTCTTGGACACACGTTCAGTGTCTCGATCATCAGTTTCTTCCACTAATGGCAAAAGTTCGGCCTAAATCTTGATGATTTTATTTTGTGCATAGGTCACCTCTCTATGGTGAGTAGACCTCATTACAAGCACTGCTCACTCTAAATCCTCAATGAACTCCATCACCTTGAGGAATAAGACCCTCTACCTACAAGGGCTACCTTTCCCCCGAATTTGAGCACCTTATCTTTTAATGCCATAACCTTGCTTTTAAGCTTGTTATTGTTAACCCTTGAAGCTCGAACTGAATGTCTTTGGGACCAATCAGAATCCATAAAGATCGACCAAAAAAGAGGGAGAAATTAGCAAAAATCCCTATTGCATTGATTAAACAAGTACCCTTGATCTCTTTTTATAGAGGATAATGTTGGAAAAATGATAAATAAAGAAATAAAATAATCAATGAATGTTCCAAAAAATCAAGTGGGTAAGTCAATATCATAAATACACATCAATTAAGATAAATTAATTTTTTTTATTGATAAAATTGATTTCCCATTCAAACAAAATTCCAAGTCTAAGTTTACGAGCACATAATCATAAGTGGCATCAAGCTAAAAAAAGAAGAAGGGTATAACCCACTAAATTAATGATCTTTTTGCCTGACCACACAAACATATATATATGTTTGGGCATTTGGACTAACCTTACGACTGACCTATTTGAATTGCTCAAGCAAAGTCATCAGCCCGAGATGGAAGACAAAACATCCTAAATATCCTACATGTAGACGAGCTCGAGCTCAATAATTAGTTTGAGCATATTAATCAACCCGAGCCTAGTATTCAGACCGAGCCTATAAGTAGAGTAAGCCATAAGATAAAATTGCTCAGAATGCATCAATAAGTAACAAATCGGTTTTAAGGAATTGAATCCCCTATATGGTTGACCACCACAAAGAGCTAGGATCGACCTCGACCCATAATATATTATACTTTATACCAATTATACCCATAATATGTTGTACTTTATACAAATTATACTCATATATATATTAATATTATTAGGGTTCCACTTACATATATATATATTTAAACAAGCATGCATATGGATTAATGTTTCTCTCTTATTTAATAAAAAAAGTATTTGGCAAAGCCAAGATAAATATAAAGGTATTCAGCAATCCTTTATATTTGGTTAATTAGGAAATGTTAATGGATGGGTTTTCAATTTAAATTATACTTCTATGCTTTTCGCATATTAGCATTGAATTATTTATTTTTCTAAATTTTTATAGTTATTAGTTTATTTATTTCATATTTTTTATATTTATATAGTAACTTTTTTATTAGATCTTGCATATTTAAATCAAATAATTGTATGAGTAATCGTGATTATTTAGATTTAATTATTAAACTGCAAAAATGTTATTTTTATTGAATTTGTGCTTAATCTGCTTGCTCTGGAATTTGCTAGTTGATTTGATTAAATTGATATATGCTTTGAATAATCTAGTTAGAATTATTCATTATTAAATCTACTTTAGAACACACATGAGTATTTATATGCTTTTGTGTTAACCCTGGTTGCAGTTGTTCTATGAACGTGCATGTCTAATTGGCAGAGAGCTTATTGAAATATTAGTCTAGATACCGTTTATGCTAATCTTGAAAACTGTAAAAACACAGTAGAGGCTCATTAGTAAGGTATATTGGGACAACATCCTTGGAAGGGTAGTATAAAATCAAATTTATACTTGAACATTTGGTTTTAATAGTGGAAAGTTAGATGGTCCAGTGGACTAGTTGTTTTCCTCTTAGGTCATGGTTGTAGCTTAGGTTATTTCAACATAAAAATATCATGTGTTATTTTTAGTTTCCATACTTTACTATTTACACACGATTGCATGTCTAGTTGCTTTGTTTATGTTATTAAATAATAAATTAATAAAATTTGAAAATAACCTATTCATACCCTCAAGGTTAATTAGGTTTGTATTATAAAATTTCAATTGGTATCAGATCTTACACTAGACACACTTAGTAAGTTTGATCCTTACGGATACACAATCCTACTTATGGATCAAATGAAAAAAGGTGGGTCATTTATTTGACACCTATTTTATGATGGGTATAATTACCCTTATTAGAAGGCTCGTATACAAGTCTATCTCAAACAAGATGAAAAAGTCTAGGATTCCATTATTGAAGGTTGGGAACCACCTTTCATAACCAAAGATGGCGTAACAATCATGAAAACTAGAAAAGAATGGACCATTGAAGAAATAATCCTTAATGGATCAAATAAAAAAGGGATTAAGTTCTATTTTTGTTGCAGTGTTGATGGACGAGTTTCATCACATCTCTAACTATGAGACTATGAAATATGCATAGAAATAATTTGCTCTTGCTTATGAGGGAACTTTCCAAGTGAAACAAACTAAATTGAGATTACTAACATCTCAGTTTGACTCTCTTAAAGTGAGTAAGAATGAAACGTTTAATCAATTTTATGCTCGTTGTTTGTGATATTACGAATGCTTGCTCTACACTTGATGAGAAATATTCTCAGCCTATAATTATACACAAAATTTTGAGTTCATTAACAAAATATTATAAGATAAAAGTCTGCTATAGAGTAGAGTAAAAATATGGACACCTTCATATTGATGAACTATTTGGATCAATGGTGATACACGTGGCCTAGGTTATATGGATGAGAGCTTCACACCTTCAACATCAAAAACCACTTTGGTAAGAGCTTCTAACTCTACTCTTACTTTTACTACTCATGCACAAAGAACTATTGCATCGATGGTAGAAAAAAATATTATGTTTGTGTATGTTTGTCATCATTGTGGTAGGAAAGGTCATATAAGACTAAAATATAGATTTTTGATTAATGCCCCTAAACTTAATAATTATTTCCATGTTTTACATAGTAGGACTCATAATTATGATCTATCTATACATGTTACATCATATTCTAGAATGAATGAAAATTATAATAACGCACTCAGAAAGTTTACTAGGAAGCTTGAAGTCTTAGGTTCAAAGAAGCAAGTAAAATTCAATACTTTTAACTCTAAAACTCATTATTACCATCCTACTATACATATTGTATCCTCGTTAGGAATGAATGTGAAATGTATAGCTAAGTCCAAGAACACGTGTATGAAACTTAAGGTAGTTAAGTCCCAACCTAAAGATATAGATAAAAAAATGCAAGAATTTTTGGGTTCGAAAAGATTATTTTTTCGATCACCTGATTGTCTTTTATTGTTTCACCTATGTATTTTTATTAGAGTGCTTAAATGACCCTAGGTGAGCTTTTCTTTATTTTATTTATTAGTTAAAATTACCAAAAGAAGAAGAAGAAGAAGAAGAAGAAGAAGAAGAAGAAGAAGAAGAATGAGTAGAATCCTTATTTGGCCAATAAGATATTGAACTTATTCAACACTATACATATAACTTAGTGGCTTAACTCATTTTGATATTTATTGTACAAGTGATTCAAAAAATTTAACATATGCACACATATATTTTTTTCATGTCATGATCAATGTTGATATAAATTTATTCACACACTCACGAACATACATGTATATTATGCTTGAAGTTTATGAATTCTCTTGAAAGACTCTACGATTTTAACTAATCTTGAATGTAAAATTATGTCGAACTCTATTTCTTGGCTTCTAAAATTTTACTATAGGAAGACACCCATCATTGGGAGGGCTACCTACTGTGATATGTGAAGTTACCATAGTGAGCAGAGACAACTACCTTACAACTAGTGCGAAATTCATCATGTAAGGTTCATGGCTTATGCATGTATAAAACAATGTGCAAAAAGTGATAACTTATAAAAGAAATATACTTTGAATGCACAAAAGAAAGAGTCAATAGAGGTTAAAAAATAACTAAATAATCATGTGCCTCATTTATAAAATAAAAATAAATAAAATTTTTAAGTATTCTCTTAGCAGCGAGAATAAACTAGGTCCAAGATTCAGTGGTGTTCGATATTTTTTATGGGGGAACTCATTTGTTTGATAATTATCCAAATAATTCGGAATTAATATGATATATGGGTAATGTGAACCAAAACAATAATCCTTACTTGAGCATATATAATCCATGATGCAGAAAACATCTAAATTCTTTTAGAGTAATAACAAAAATTGAGGTGGTAATCAATTAAATCTTCAATCATTTCCACCACCTAGTTTGCAAAAACTACAACAATCATAATCCAAGGGAAGAAGCCACCTACTGAGGACGAGAAAGTTATTTAATGGGGATGATGAAATACTTCATTCAGTTAGTAAATACAAAAGGGTACACTAAAGAGGCTTCAATTCAAAATTTAGATACTCAAATGGGGCAACTTGCAAGTAATACAATTATAAACCCAAGAAAAGAAGATAAGGAACATTACAAATCCATAGTCTTAAGGAGTGGTAAAACTCTAGAGGAGGAACATGATATTCAAAAGGATGAGGAGAAATTGAAAGCTAGAAAGGATGAGGAGGAACAAGTGGATAAAAAGAGCAATAGAAAAGAAATAAATTAGTTATAAAAGAGAAACCTTTATAAACCCAATATTCTTTTCCCTTAAAGACTACAAAAGAAAAAGTTATGAATATAGTTTTCAAAAAATTTGGATGTCTTCAAAAAGCTGCACATAAATATACCATTTATAGATGCACTTAAACAAATGCCTTCTTATGCTGAATTTCTAAAGGACATCTTGTCAAAGAAAAGGATTCTTAGGGATATTGTAACAATAACCTTGACTGAAGGTTGTAGTGTCATCCTTACAATGATAGTGCAAGATAAATATGTGACATTTAAAGATTTTAAAGCATCCAAACCGCCTAATATTGATAATGTTGATGAATGCTTTAGGATAGATGTCACTAACATGATGTTGTGAATAATGAAGTAAACTCACGAAGAAACAACTCAATCTATTTTAATTTATAAAGTACAAAATCTATGATTGATATTGTTGATTATGTGAACTATTTGAAAGCTACACCTCTTATGTGTATGCCTAATGTGGTTATGGAGAGTTTTGAGATAGGATCTAATCTTAAACCATCTATTGAAGGGCCACCAAGGTTAGACATCCTACCTTTATTCTACCATCCTCAATCAAGTGTGCAAGTGGAAGAGTCCAATAGATAGATGAAAAAGATGCTAAAATATGTAAATTAGATTAGCTTTGGTATAGTACTTATAAGAATGTCAAAAAATACAAAAAGAAAACAAAAATATGGCATGATAAGAGAATTGAGCACCGTATTTTTGAACTAAAACATAAAGTATTATTGATCGATTGGAGACTCAAACCGTTTCCAAGTAAACTCAACAATAAATGGACATAGAGGGATGTACCTTAGGAGTTGATACGATAGTCTAGTCAAGGATAGCAAATGTGAGGTTGGTTCCGAGACATCCTAATGTTATTTTACTTATATTTTTATTGTTTTTGTTTTGTAAGTGAATAAATGTGAGAGCAATGGTACAACATGATTGAGCATTTCAACTACAGATGTGGTGTGTCAAGACTAAGAGAGTTTTATACTTTTGCTTTTTCATATTTATAAGTGCACATTGGGGGCAATGTGTAATTTAAGTGTGAGAGAAGGAACTTCATTCTCTACTTTAGTATTTAGTATGCATTTTTAAGTTTTAGGAATTTTTTTTTTTTAATTTTTAGTATGATTTTAATCGCGATTTGGATAAAAATTGATAAATATATGAAAACTAAATGCACGTATGCTTGATTAAAACGTATGAACCCAATGATATACTTGTTGTCATGACCAGGATAAGAAATGTAACATACTTCTTAAGATACTTTCATTAATCATGTGATATGCTTGCTAGTTTTGATTGATTGATTCAAATTTTATGCAAGTTTTCATTATTGATTTTTGGTGTTCTTATTAAGAGAAAATTTGTGGTGAGTTATGAAAGTTAATGGGATCTACCATGTTTTAGAATTTATTTGATCATCCCATGACGCAAAATTCTAAATAGTACTTAGAAAAAGAAATTGTTTATGGATTATTTGGATAAATTAAGCTTTTCAAGCTAACCTTTTTACCGTGTTGGCCAGATAAAGATTCTACTTCTTTATCTCTTTTTTTATAAATTTTACCTAATAAATAAAATATAGACAATACAGATTGCTCACCTAGGTTCATTTAAGCACTCTAATAGAAACACCTAGATGAAGGAATAAAAGACGGCCAGGTGACCAGGAAAAAACAATCTATCCTTACCCAAATTTTCTTGCATTTTGGTTTCTCTGTATCATTGGGTTGGAACTCAACTAACTTTGGTTTCATAGGTGTGTTCTTAAAATTAGCTGCACTTTTCTCATTCATCCCAAATGAAGATGCAGTATGCATAGTAGGATGATGATAATGAGTCTTAGTATTAAAAGTATTGAATTTTGATTGCCTTTATGAACCTAAGACTTCATGCTTTCTAGTCGAAATTTTGAACAAGTTATTATAATTTCCATTCATCCTTGAATATGATGTAGCATGCATAAATGAATGATGCTTATAGGTCCTACAATGTGAAACATGAAAAAAAAATGAAAGTTCAAGAGCATTCATCAAAAATTAACATTTGTTTTACTTGTATGACCTTTCCTACCACAATAATGACAGACAAGCACAAACTTAATAACTTTTTCTATCACAGGTGCAATAGTTATTTGTGCATAAGTAGTAACAAAAGGAGTAGAGTTTAAGGGCCTTACAAAAGTGATCTTTGATGTTAAAGATGTTGACTATTCATTTATATATCCAAGACCTCTCTTATCTTCGTATAGCTTTCCATAGTCTAGCACTTTGGTCAATTTTTTAGCTCTTATGGTCAAATTCCTCACCCTCTCTTTAGCAATACTAAGTTTTTTCCTAAGCTTTTCGCTTTCTTGATTGGTTTCTGTAAGACTCAGATTCAAAGCATTAATATGTTCAAATAATTCCTTTTTATGTTTTTCTAGGCTAGAGAATTTGTTTTGTGAACAGTGATGATATTATTAAGTTTAGTTACTTCCATAAGTAGTTTATCCCTCTTTTCCCTGGCACTTAGACAATCCAAGAATAGTTCCTTATAATTCGATACATTAAACTTAGACAATAAGAAAGAAGAGTTTATTTCCTCATTTTCTTCATCTAAGTTACAATGGGAGTCATTGTGGTGTACTTTGGTAGTTACGGTGAAGACATGATAGATATTGTCATTATCTTCTAAGCTACTAGCATTATCCTCCTTACTTTTTGTGTCATTGAGTGTAGCATTAAAGGATTTTTCAAATTTATTTTTATTGTTTCCATATTCTATAGAAATATGACCAAAGCCTTCACAAGTAAAGCATTAGGGACTAGTAAGCTTAGTTTTCTTACCATCATAGCTAGGAATCTTGACTTTCTTTGACTTTTGGTCACTCAAACAACAAGATTGTCACTTCTTAGATTGATTATTATGTTGACCCTTCTTTTTCAAAAACTTCTTCAATTTTCATGCTAACAAGACTAGTGAATCATCATTCATATCCTCATCAGTATCAGAGATGTCCATTTTGGAGCTTTTGAATGCAACATCCTTGATTTTCTTGGGTGGATCAAGAGTAAGCTCATAGGTTTGGATTGACCCAAAAAGTTCATCAATGTTTAGTGTGTCCACATTCTTGCTTTCCTCTATCGCTATAACTTTCATCTTGTAGTATGTTGTTAAAGAGCGTAGGAGTTTGCATACTTGTATTGGTTGTGGAATTTTCTCACCAAGGTTAGAACAAGAATTCATGATATCAAAAAAATGAGCATAGAATTGACTAAAAGTTTTAGTGTTTTTTAATGGAATCAAACTCACATGTTAGTAGTATCAATTTTTTTTGTTTTACTTTGGGAGTTCCCTCATGACCAAGAGCAAGTGCATTCCATGCATCTTTAGCAATCTCACAGTAGGAGATGCTATGAAACTTATCTATTGACACTACAACAAAGATTGAGCTTAGACCTTTTTGGTTTGCCCCACTAAGGGTGCGTTCTTTAGTGGCCCAATCTTTTCTTGGATTTCTTGTTGTTACACTATTTTTCATTACCGATAGTGGTTCCCAACCATCAAGAATTGCATCATAGACTTCTTCATCTTGTATGAGAAAGGGTTACATTCGAGTCTTTCAATAAGGGTAATTATACCCATCAAAGAGTGGGGGTTTAACAGATGATCCACATTCTTTCATTTGGTCCATCAATAGGAGTATGTGTCCCTAAAGATCAAACTCACTAAGTGTGTCTAGTGTTGACTCTGATACTAATTGAAATTTTATAAGATATGAACCTAATTAACCTAGAGAGGGTGAATAGATTATTTTCAATTTTTATCAATTTATAATCTAATAACCTCAACAAAGCGACCAAGTATGCAATCGTACGTAAACATAAAGTGTTGAAATAAAAGAATAACACATAATATTTTTAGGTGTAAACAACCTAGGCCACAACTATTACTTGAGATAAAAACCATCGGTCCACTGGATCATCTAACTTTCCACTATGAAAACCAAATGTTCAAGTACAAATTCAATCTTACGCTACCCTTCTTAAGATACTGCCTTAATATACTTTACTTACGAGCCCTAATTCTATTTTTACAGTTTCTAATATTAGCGTGAGTAGTTTTCATACCAGTATTCCAATAAGCTTCCCGCTAATCAAATACTTTCACAAATCAACTCCAGAATGGATTACCATAAAAACACAAGTTCTCATTTGTGTTTAAGAACAGATTTAATAATGAATAATCCTAACTAAATGACTCAAAATATATATCACTTAAATCAAATCAATTAATAAATTCTAGATCAAAAAGATTAAGCTCAAGTTTACTAAAAAATATTTCTTTAAGATTTAATATTTAAATTAAATAATTATGATCACACATAAAATTATTTAATCTAAATATATTATATAATAATAAATAAAAAATTATATGACTATAAAATATTAAACAAATAGAATAATATATATGAGAGTTTAAAAAAGATAAATATTACTAAAATAAAATAAAAACTATGATAGTATTAGTTGATTACCTCTCACGCCTTGTTTCCATTTCCTCTGTCGGCTGCCTTTCATATGTCCTCTCTCTGTTATACCTTTATTTTCCTTTTTCCGTCTCACCAATCAAGTTCTCATCTCTGATTCTTATTTATGAATATCTCACCCCACATTCTAATCTAATATCATATATTAACTACACCTACTTCCAATCTAATATCTTTATATTTTCTTCTCTGTTACCATTAGTTATCCTTTTTTTTTTCTTCGGCAGTTTGCAACCACCGCTCCTATTCAACCCTAATACGTATATATAATAAAAATAATAATATTAGAACTGAATAATTTTTTGACTTAATTTTTCAAATTCCATTAAAAGTCTTAATATTATATTAGATCATTTTTTGAAGACACATCTTAAAAATATTTAAACATATATATATATATATAAAAGATAATTAATTGATAATTTCATAAATTAATTAAAGTTTAAATAAATATTTTAGCACGAAAAATAATTTTAAATTTATAAACATATGTTATTAAATATATGATTAAAATCATATATATCGTAGTTATAAAAGATTCATCAGAAATAAGACTATCTGAAACTCAAGCATTTGTAGAGTTTTTCTTGATAGACTTAATAACAAATCTAAAAATAATTTTATATGTAAATATATATAATAATTATGATAAAATGTTGATTTTACCATGAACCCAAAATTAGTGTTTAACAATTAAATAGTGAATACTATCTTGTGAGAATATATTGTGAGTCATTATTTTCCTATTCTAAGTGATGATATTTTTTCTTACTCTTTAGACACTCTTCGTATCAATTCTAATTGTTAGAAGATCTTTATAGGTCTTTACATTAAATTTTTTTACATCTAATAAAGTGTCATATATTTATTTTTATATCTTAAATTGAATAAGTTAAGTAAAAATCGAAAGTATATACTTTTTTCTTCATTCATGCATGACTTCTAAAAAAACATATATGGGGTCACTCATGAGCGCAACATCAAGTCCCCGACAACAGCGCCAAAAACTTGATGAAACACACACAAGACTAACATTGCAAATACCGATCTTATGAAATACTCTTTGGTTTTATAATTTGTAAAACTCTCGCAATTGCACGAATCATTTTATAAAAAATGATAAGTATACTCCCAAGGTCAATCTAAGGAAAGAATATATGTGGTTTTTAATTTATTATTCAAAATCTTAAAAATGAAATTAAATCCTAAACATCGTGTCACAATATTTTGGTTTTTTTTTCTAATCTAATAACATAAAAAAATATACATAGATATAGATTCAATAAAAAATCATGCAAATTTTTATCATTCATAACAGTAGAGTATTTAAAGATATAATAATAAAGTTAATTATGCTTGCTAATACTATTTAGGTTATTAAAGTTATAAATTAATATTTATTGATTTTCTCTTTTTGGTATAAAAATGTCCATAGGTGAGGCCCAAGTTATTTTGTTTAATATTAATTAACTAATATCCTTAGGCAGGATCTATTAATTAATTAAGTATTAAATTTTAGCTTTATTTCTAAGAAAATAACAAACCATCTAATCACAACTTTAGGCGTAGTCAGTTAATTAGACTTTATTCAAGGTGTCCAAATTAAACTTAAGAATTTAATTATCCAAGTACAAACTTTCAAGTTTTAAAACCATTATTGAAAATATGTTATCAATACATTTTCGAATAATAGTTCTTATAAAAAAAACTTTTGAAATAGAGTTTTATTTTAACTATCGGGTGATTGTACCAATAAATAAAATAGCACTACTCTAAATTAGACCGGATAATTAAACCTTAAAATCTAACTTTCATATTTAATTTTGTAATGAAAAATTATATATTTCTCTTTAACATTCTTAATATAAAATCTTGAATAAAAACAAAATCAATTTATTTTATTAAGATGTTTTACCTAATTAATATTTCGCAAGCATAAGAATGCTATTATTATATCATATTTACAAACAACCAATCATGTTAAATTTAATCATATACAAATTAAATATAACAGATACGAATAAAACATAAAAAGATAACTATAAAGAATCCATTAAAATAATATCTTAAAAGAATCCTTACAATGGTTTGATGCTAATTCTCCAAACGGATTTGCATATCCACTTATTGAATCAAAAACTAAAAATCTATAAAAATATAGTTAATTCTTCCCAAAAAGAGAAGAACTTTGAAACTAAAATCCAAAAAAAAAAAGAAAACTTTTTAGAGAGAGAAAAAGCTCATAATTTTTTTTTGTTTTAGAATAAGGGAAGATGTTCCTTTTATAGGTAAGAAAAAGGCCAAAAAAAGGGGGGAAATATTTCAAAATTTGAATTTGGACGTATTTGGACAGGTTGACACGCGTATGTGACGCGCAGGAGTACTGGTTGTGTGCCCTAGCGGGGTGTGTGTTGACCACGTGCGAACGTGTGCTAGGTGTGTGTCGGCTACATACTTGGCGTGCGCAAGGGCACACATGCTGGTGTATGCAGGACCCAGTATGAATGGGCGACTACGCGCACGAATCAGCACGGATAGGCTGCTACGCCCATGATTTTGACCTTTTTGACATTTTTGACCTATTTTGTCCAATATTTCCATCTTTCGGATTTTTTCTCACTTCTTTTCTCAATATATTTGTGATGTATTTATTACCTTCAGTATGTTTTTCGAGTCTTTAATTTTTTTTTAAACTAAAATACTTGAAAAACAATAAAAGCACCGGAGATTCCAAAAAGATAGATTTATATAAAAAAATGTAAAATCATACAAGTATGAATATATTTAATCAATTAAAATATATTAAATCATGATAATTTTAGTGTTTTTTAAGCACTCATCAGTCACCTAAACCAATGAAAGAAAAAGCAAAAAATTAGTCACTCACATTATCATTCAATATATGTACAATCTGTAAATGGGTCATTTCTCTAAAAAATATTCATATCTAAAAAAAAGATAAAGATATAAAAAATAATAAGAAAGAGAGAAAAAATGAATAGTATAAACTACATACTACAACAAAATATCCTTCAAAGTTGTGAGAATTGGCTATATATATACCCAAGAAGTGATTTTCATTTTCTTCATATGATTTAAAATAGAAGATGAAAAACACTATGTTCATCCTCATGTGCTAAATAATAGACAAGAAGTTTTCGATGTCATCATTGACAAAAATCAATTAAAAAGGTTTTTAGGATGTTTGACATATAAAAAAGTATATATTAGGAAATTAGCAAAAATGAGAAAACCTTTACAGACTAAACTTAAGACAAATTATACCTGGAAATTGATTGATCAAGATTAGCAGTACATGGAAAAGGTAAAAACTTAGATGAGAAATTTACTAGCACTTTGCCATCCAAGACCAAATAACAAAATGATAATAGACACATATACTTCACATGAATATTGGGGAGCCATATTAAAAGCAAGAGTAGATGAATATTTGTGTATGTTTATTTCAAGAGCTTTTCAAGGAGATGAACTAAACTACCATAATAATAAAAAAACGTATTTAACTGTAAAGAGGCAATAAATGTTTTTACTATATATGTAATATCGTCAAGATTTGTTGTTAGAATAGATTATAAAATGTTTAGATATTTTTTGAGAACTAATATTGCGAGAGATTACAAACAAATAAGATTAATCAGATGACATCAATGGTTTAACCATTATAAATTTGATGTTGAACATCTACTAGAAAAAAAAAATATTAGCTAATGCTTTAACTAGAGAATTAGTCGTACTAACAATTGTTACAATTGTAGGAAAGATGGACAATCTTGAGATGGAGATCAAAATAAAAAAAAGAAATAAGTGTTCTCAAAGATCAACTAGAGGCTTTATATCTCAAAATCCATTCTTATATGAAAAATAGGAAGAGTTTAGTACTCCGACAAATAAAGAGATTAAAATCTCAAAGGAAGAGAATAAAATCTCAAAATTAATCAAAAGAGAAAAAGGTAACTCCTTAAAAGCATTATGGTCTGAAATAACAGATGAAGAAAAGCTTAAAGAAAAAAGTCAAGAAGAAAAAGAAAAGTATAATGTTGTCTACAACAGACCAACTTAGCATTATATAAGACATGGCCAGAAACAAGTAGAGTAAAAACTGGATTATTCGGTGTAATACATAAAACATTCAGTAATAGGATTGATATAGAATAAAGTTTTGGTAATTACAAAACCCCTAAGCTTCTTAGATCCACTGATGTAATAGCCAGCTTAGAAAGAAACAATGCACAAGCACCCAAAAACCAAACAATTGCAAAAGAACAAATGATGATGCTAGGAAAAAAATACCAAGACTAGTAATATTTAGTAAAACATATGATACATATCTTATCCTCGAGGAATAAAAGAAAAGATAAGAAACATAAACCCACACCAATGGCTAAATCTTTATAATTTATGAAGAAAAATAGGAAAATATGAACTTGAAATAATGAAATTCTTCACGGTAAAAAAGTTCATACATAAGGAAAAACCCAATCATATGCAGCAGATTCAACATTACTGAAGAAACAGATCCAAAACTTGTTTACCAATTATTTTATTGTGAGTTGATTGAAAATATTTATCCAAAAAATAATATAATGCAATTAAATTATTTTCCTAAAATTTTTAAAAAATGTATTAATTTTTTAGGAAAAAGGTAAAAGCAAAAGATCGTATGGTCTTTTTAAGAATTTTTAGTTTCATTATGGATTAGCAGAGAGGAAAGCCAATAAGTCCTTATAATTTTATTAAAATTAAAATGGCATCCTTAGTAAGAATAGTAGATCAACCTAGGGTTCTATTAGAAGAAGATTTTGATATATAAGCTCTTAACTAGGAAAGAGCATTAATTCAGAGTCAAATATACTATGAAATTAAGAAAATAAGAAAATATTAGGAAATTAGGATAAATTACTCCACAAGCAAGGTTATAATGATCTCACACAATAACTTAAATATAATTCAAGAAGATATTGAAAAATTTGTCAATTATGAAGCAGCATCTGACTGTAGTAAATTAGATGTAGCTGAAGGAACTAAACAGAAATTCTTCACAATAGTAAAAAGAAAACGACCACAAGTACCTTTATTGTATGAAATATTGAGGGAGGTACATCTCCAATATTAAGAGGAAGCATGTCGGTAATTGATTTTTATTGAATAAGTTTTGACAGAAATTTGTAAAAAGGAAGGAAGATATAAGAATAAAATGTTATCCTTATCCTTCTACATGTCTTTATTTTAGAAAAGGAAGGAAGAGATAAAGATAAGATGTAATCATTATCCTTCCACGTGTCTTTAGGATAGGTATGTAAATAACTACTCTTGTGTATATAAAACGACTCTTGTATAATAAAGAAGCACATAGCAATTTATAGCCATAGACCCAAACATCCCTCTCGTCTTAGATAATGTCTAGGCAAACTCCTATGGAATAAATTGGCTTGAAACTAGGATTGTAATAAGATTATTTCCTTAATGAATAAAAGTTCTCTTTTCACCAAAACCCAGTATATTTCTTATATCTTAAATAGAAGTATGGATCATATCCTTGGTTGAAGGAAATTCCTAGTTTAGAAGGTGAGACTTCTAACAAGATAACTAAAACTCAGATACAAAGTAGCAAAAGAAGAAGAGGGGCTCATATTCATTAAAATAAGGTAAAATTAGATATAACTCTAGATTTAGTTTGTTAAAGATAATATTTATTTGTTAAGAATTCAAAAACTAGAAAATTAATCACTATTTATTTGTTAAAAATATGTTAAATCAAAAAATTAATCAGAGAAAAAATTTATTTGGTATTAGAGTTATAAAAAAAATACATCATTGGATAGAAAGTTGACACTATTAACTTTCCAAGAGAGTTAGTGATATTAACTTAAAAGTTGAGGACATGGGAACTCTTTTTACAAAAATCAGTGATATATGTAAAGATATACTAAAAGTTATTGACATCAATGATATTTTACTAATTAATATACATGTATTCAACTTTAACAATGTCGTTTCAATAAATTGGAGAGAAAAGAAAAATGTCAATCATTAAAAAAATGATAAATTACACAAATAATTCTACTAAAATTTGTAACAAACAAAAATAATATCTCAATAATATTGAATGAGATTCAATTAGATTATATTGACCATAAAATGGATTCAAATAATTGTAGTTGAACTTGAATGGTGTCCAATTGGACAGCATTCAGTATGAAATGATGGATTAAATTTATTTTTAATAGTAAAAATATATAAATTATATATAGGGATACTATTTTTGTAGTAGTGAGTTTTAATTATGTTATTTTTTAAATATTGAACGACATTCAATATAAAATGATGGGTTAAATTTATTTTGAATAGTATAAATATATGAATTATATATAGGGATACTATTTTTATAGTAGTGAGTTTTAATTATTTTATTTTTGTTATTAAAAAAATCTTATTTATGGCTACCTGTGACTCCAAACATTTAAGGTGCCTTGCTTACTAAGTCCAAATGTTCCAAGTCCAACCAAGCTGTAAGTTATGGTCCACCCACCTACCATGAAAGGTAACATATATGTTGCCCATGTCTCTCGTAATGTATCCACTCACGTGCTTTTGTATGAACGGTTTATTTTAAACTATTAAAAATAAGAAAGAACGAACATTTAATGATCGATGTAATTGTGAAATATTTACAAAATATGAAAGTTAATAATATGAGACCTAATTAACCTAGAGGGGTG
Source organism: Hippophae tibetana (assembly GCA_037013495.1). Lineage (NCBI taxonomy): Eukaryota > Viridiplantae > Streptophyta > Magnoliopsida > Rosales > Elaeagnaceae > Hippophae > Hippophae tibetana. The sequence goes on along the minus strand of CM072812.1, from coordinate 76,902,013 downwards.
AATAGATTATTTTTAATTTTTATTGATTTATAGTTTAATAATCTAAATAGAGCGATCAAACTTGGAATCACGTGTAAATAGTAAAAATATAGTTAAATAAAAGACACACGATTTTAAATAGAAACAACCTAGGTCATGAGAAGAAAACCACCAGACCACTTGGACAACCTAACTTGTCCACTATGAAAAAATAATATTCAAGTACAAGAGGTCTTAAACTACCCTTGTAGTGATAACACTCATGTATACCTTATTTACAAGCCCTTTTCTCTCTTTTTCACAGCATCTCCAAGGTGGTGAATAAATCTGGATCAACGTTCTGATCAACTCTCCTTAAGCTATCGAACCCATCCACAGAATAACCTAAAAGGTTACACAAATGACACAAATGTTATGCATGTTCTATATGGACTAATGTTATGAACAATCCTATCATATACTTCAATCATATATGCAATTGCAAACATAAGCATGATCATGTAAATATGCTAGATAAAATGATTAAATTAAATCTAATAAAAGAGAAGCAAGAGTATAGAAAAACTAACTATTAAACCTTGTGTTCTAAAAAAAATGCTTCATAATTATGTATGTAAATGAGATAGATAAGTGACATATTTATAGAAAACTTAAAGTGCAAAACATCACTATTTAGATGTGGCATAATTTTATTAGTAGTTGGGTGCTGATTAGATTTTAAAAATGAATTAGAAAAGAGTTAATATGACAACTCCATTAGCGGGATCGATCCCTCTATGATATGGATCAGTTCCTCCCAAAAATAAGTTACACCAACGAGATGATGGATTAATCTCTCTCTTTAGATCTCTTTTTAAAAGTTACACAGAATGAACACGACTAATTCAGGATCGAAGTTTGATCGATCCTTCTGAAGGAAGATCGATCAATCTATAATGGGGATCGATCTCTAATCTGAAACTAGTGTGTTCAATTTTATGAGGAGAGCAAAGGATTGAAGTGGGGTCGATTATGAATCAATCCATAAGGGGATCGATCGTCAATTATTGATTCCTCCAAATAAAAATGCTAATAACTTTGTCATTTAATATTAGGATTGATACCATTATGGAATGTAATTAAATATATGTGCAATAGTACATAAGTTTAAGTCATTTGAACACTGCAATGTGATATATGTGATCTTTATACTTGTTGTAAAATGCTCTAAGAGATAAGAAATTACAATATAAAAATTATATTTGCAAAATTTGCAAACACTTGTGAACCTCTTAAAATGAAACTAAAGTTAGAAACTAGAATTATGATACTAGAGTTGAAACTGATTTGATATCACTCAACCTTATCAAAAGCAAAGCACATGAACTTTAATTGATTCTTTTATCTAGTGGCAATTCTTGGAACACTTGGAATTGCTCAAATAATTAGAAATAACAAGTAATCGTACAAGTATTCTAACAATAATAATATGGTTGATGCTCGCAAAGTTTGAAATGTCGATATTGGTTAAGATATCTTGATATAATTTTTACGAAAATATTGAAGATATTATCATTAACGACAAAAATTTTGAAAAAACAATCACGGAAACTATAGAAACTTTATTAAAAATATGAAAAAAAATTATAAAACTTTATAAATATCAAAACAATCAATTAATTATATTTAAAACTAATTTTTTTATTTAATAAATGTATTTTTAAATACATATAATATTTATATTAATCAATAAGTTAACTAATTAATTAAAATATTGTATAATAAAATATATTTTTTACAAAATATTATAAAATAAGTAGTTAAAATATTTAAAATAATTAAATAATATATCTAATTATATTAACTATTATAAATAGATATATCTAAATATTATAAAAAAATTCATAGATTATTTATTTTTAAAAATACTTATAATTAATGGACATAATAAACCTGAGTACGTGTTATAATATTAATACAAAATAATATAAAAAACAAATGATTTATCAAAAAGAAATGTACAAAATAGTAATATTGTTGTACCAATGTCGATAACGTTGTCGACATTTTCATCCTTGGATGTTGGGTGGACAATGATGGTAACCAATGATACAGTTGCTGTCGTTGATCTCCAATAACGGGAGTTGGGTTAATTATGGCTCGAGTATGTGGTTTGGAGTGGGGTGTTGAGGGGAGCGTGTGCGTGTTTTCTTTTTTTTAGGGGTTATAAATGAAGTAAGGAAAAATATAATAATAATAGTTTGGGCTGAATTTATTAAAATGGATAAAAAAAAATTTATTTGGGCTGATTTATTTAATCTAAAATTCTTTTTTTTTTTAATCATTGAGCCGATTTTTTTCATAAATCATCAAATTTTATTTTTTTCTCCAGCTTATTAAAATTGACTAAATATAAATGACAAATCAGTAAAATATTAAAAGTACCCCCCCCCCCCCCCCCCCCCCCCCCCCCCCATAAAAAAAATAAAAAAAATAAAAAAAAGTGAATCTAATTTCAAATCTAAACGATTACATACCCATCCTTTCTCAAAGAAGGAAAAACTAGGCAAAAACAAAGGGACAAAAAAAACCCAACAACACAATATAGCCTCATAAAGACTACAGGATACCTATAGCACAAGGGTTTTGTAAGAAAGATCTCTCGCCGGTACGAAAGATTGAGGAATAAAAGTTTTTCACAAGAGGGAACACGAGAGAGAGCCTCCTTTTATATATAAACTGGAAAAAATTGCAAAATTTGTAGCTTACACGACACCAAACTGCAAAGGAAATTTCTCACATGTACTATAAATAACTGCATACTTATTTACAGATTTATAATTCATCTCTATGCAGTGAACTCAAACTACTTTAACGTTAACTTTTATTATGACACTACAGAACAATAACTTGATGCTACAACAAAATCTTTGGCGAATTATGACGTTATGCAAAATAATTCTAGTTGCATACTTTTTCCGGGAAACTAAAACAATTGCAAAAACAAGTTTACTCATACATTGGTAAGGGCAGCTTCAGGATGGTAATGAATTATCTCATGCCACATCATTTCCCTTATCATATTTTCCCCCAAATTCTCGTCTATATCCAGACTAATCGGAACCTGTGCTGGAGGATTGCATCTTGGATCATAGAGCCCTGAAATATAAGGGTGTTGGAGTGCTTCAGTGACAGTAATTCTCTTAGTTGGATCAAACACCAACATTCTTTGCAACAAATCTATAGCTAATGGATCAGCATGTTGATATAGACGAGACAAGTGAGTTCCTCTAGAATACGGAAGGGATTTTATGTATCTGCTTGCTTTTGGGTTATCAATAAACTCGAGATTAGCATCATGCTGGCTGCCAAGAATGTTGATGATAAGTTTCAGTTGGTTGAGGCATTCAGTTCCTGGGAAGATTGGCTTCCGACCAAGGATTTCAGCAAAAATGCATCCTACGGACCACACATCAATGGAGGTTCCATAATTGTCACAGCATAGAAGCAGCTCTGGTGCACGATACCAACGAGTGACAACATATTCTGTCATGAACTGACCATTATCTCTGCTGGTTCGTGCCAGGCCAAAATCACATATCTTCAGATCACAATTAGCATTGACAAGGAGATTTCCAGGCTTCAAATCACGGTGAAGAATGTTTGCTGAATGAAGATACTTCAGTCCTCGAAGCAACTACAATCCCGTCATAATAACAATTAATAGAGACACATTGAAATCAAAGAGGGTTACACAAATCGCATCAAGTTCATTAGCAATCTTAGATATTGCATGCTACTTTCCACAGCTAACATAAAGTGTGCTAAAAATTTAAAAACAGAATACTGAAAACAAAGTGTATATCAATTTGCATCCACTAGTTTGTAGAGAAATATGTATTCTACAACAAATTTTGTCTTCTCCGACAAACACTTAAAATTTGTATACAAATTTTATCCCAAAAAGTGGTTGTAGTTTACTATTTGATCATAACTTTCTGCAGGGAAATTTTGGCTCCAAATATCACTTTCAATGATAAATATTTTTCGTCCAGACAAAATTTGTCATTAAAGACATTTTTTGTTGTAGTGATATACATGCATGAATATGTTTCACACCTTAGACCATTTTTCTATTGTCTCTATCTCCTATTCATTACATAATGCCTTCTCTTATTTGATAATCGTATTTAGGTGAAATGAAATCTTATTTTAAGGAAAGCACATAATACCTTTATGTTCTACATTAACTTTAGCGCTGATATTAGTATCAGTCTGTTAGGAAGACAAAGCAACATGACTAAATTTACTAAAATAGCTCTAAAAATATTACAGAGGCCGGAAAATACCTGAAATAAAAAGTACTTGTAATGATCATTGGATAGTGGTTGTGACGATTTAATAATTTGATGGAGATCAGTGTCCATGAGCTCATAAACCAAATAAACATCTTTAAAATTTGCCCTCTGTATAGGCATCATAACATCCTTCAAAGCAATCACATTCTCGTGCCGGATATGTCGAAGAAGCTTCAGCTCCCTCAGAGTTCTAAGTGCATCAATGCAGTTCTCAAAGACATTATTTATCTTCTTGATTGCAACTTTCTCGTTGGTTTCTCTATTGATGGACGAACACACCACGCCATATGCTCCCCTTCCTATAGGTTTGATCGGAACATACTTGGTATCAATCTCAAACAATGTTTGCCACATGGAGTAATAATGTTTCCCTCTTTGCTTAATACCATTTGGAGGCTCAACTAAAGTTGCCATTTACCTATAGAACAACAAAACATACCATACGTTACTCAAAAACCATTGTCGGCAAAATTATATGGACATATTTGAACTCTGAAGGATTATGAAGTTATAATTTAAGAGTAACATACCAATGTGAAACTTTACAGGCAGAGCAAGCACTAAATGATAATTATGCAGAAAAAGGAAAAGAGGGATCAAAGTTTGTGCATATAAAGAGATTTTACTTATTAGTTTCGATCCTATTATTCCTCCCAGTGATGTTTACAATTCACTTTTCTTCTACTTTTTAAATAATAAAAAACACCCCTTTCATCTTGTTGCTTCTTTACCCTACCTTGTTCTCTCTAAACCTCTTGAAAACGTAATGGAAAAAGTAAACTTCTCACCAAAAAAGGAAGAAAAAAAACCCCATTCACATCTTAACTTTCAAAATTTCATAGTATCCTGTGTGATTGTTTTGAAGTTTTCAGATTCTTGTCTAAATGAAGTTAAGAATCAAGCTTTTTCTCTCACAAACAAGCAAGCAAATCCAGTAATTCCCAAAACCCACCTCAAAATTTCATTCCACAATCTAAAATTTTGAAGATTTAAAATTGAAGTTGGTAGTTTCATCCAAACTGAAAAAAAAAAGAGAGAAAGAAATAAATAAATGAAAGAACGAGAGGACAGAGAAAGACAAGGTAACCTCAATAATTGTTGAATCCTGATGTCATGGGATAAAATAATGAATTGACGAATCATGAAATCCTTATCTAAACGGAACCCAGATGATCAGATCATAAAAGGATCAGAATTGGTAAATGTCGTTTTGTGAATAGATAAGTGAGAACATGAACATGGCAAAGAGAGTAAAGACGCGGAGATTAAGTTAGATTTTAGATATATCCTTAAGGCTTAATGATGGATTGTGGTGGGTTTTAATTAATGGAAGGTGAAAGGCAAATTCAGAACCAAACCCATGACTTTGACACTGACACGCACACGCCAAAATTGGGCACGCTAACTACAATACACAAAAATGACAGCCATGAAACCCTTTCCTTTCCTTTTCTTTTAACTTATTTTTCTCCATGCACAATCAGACATAAAGATCAATTAACTTATGGATTTTTTCACGCAGGTTAGGCACCATAACAATCATTAATCATTCATTTAAGTGATACCTAATTTTTTTCTTTTTAAAAAAAAAATAAAAAAATATTTAATAGAAAGGTAGAGTGAAAAAATAATTAAATTGATAAGGGGAGTTGGCTTTGCTTTACCAATAATTCAAGTAAATCTTCTCATGAATCTTTCAAAGAAACAATATTCCACAAACAATGCTTATTTCTCAACCACAAGCAAGAAACGAAACGCTCCACGTGGAAATCAATATAAATAAGGCCGGCTATAGGCTATAGGCTATAGGTTATAGGTTAGCTTAGCTTACCTTTCGTTTATTCAAGTTTTCGTGTGGGTCGCTACTCCTTCAGTCATGCTTCAATGCGGGCAGGATCGAATATCAATGACATCGTTTTTATTATGGCTTCATGCATGTACAATAATAAAAGGAAAAATATTAATAGATGAATGAAAAATAAATTATAATATTAATAATTTGAGATATCACTTACGACTCCTTAGCCAATGAATTTTTAAAAAATCAAATATATATATATATATATATAATAAAAAGAAATATCAATGTTATTAAGATTTTTATAAAATTTATCTGATCTTGATCTCCAATTATTATGTTGTATTTTTAATGTACTCTTCAATATCCATTCTTTTCTTTTTAAATAAAATACTAATTCAATAGGAGATAGGAGATAGGAGAAAATTCTAAGTGATAAATGATAATTTTGTGGTATAAATTAAGATAGGATGTTAATTAGATAAATAAAATTTAATAAGATGAGATAAATAATATTATAACATTACCAATTAGATGAAATAGGATATTTTATTATATCTTATATTTCGGATGAGTAGTTATTAAAGGTTTTAGACACTCATTTATATGTTTTGAGTTTTATTTTTATTCCTTTTATTTAACACTTTTTATTTATTGATTTATTTATATTTAACCTGTATTATTTTAATTGTTACTTTATATACTTATTCTCTACAATTTCATACTTATATTGTAAAATTTTGTCACTTATCTTTTTATTTCTCTTCATACATTTGAACCCATTTGTGTGTATATATACAACCATGTAAAAAAATTGAAAAATAATAAAAATAATATTTTTAAAATTTATTACTATAAAATAGTTCTTTTTATGTTCACTTTATATATTTTTACTATTAAAAAATGTGATATTATTTTATTTTAAAAATCATCGAATTGAATATCATTTAAATTAAATTACAATCATTTAAATCGGTTCAATATATATATATATAACCTTCTTCGTAGATCTTGTTTATGTATAGGCATCTCTACCATTAAACATGATGATTGTTTGAATATTTATATTAATGAAACTTCATGTTAAATAAAGTATATATAGTTTAATAAATCTTTATAGATTTAAGAGTTGTAAAAATACACAAATATTTGATTAATAAATGTAAGGATTATAAGTGTTGATTATTTTCGTTGATAAAATATTTACATGTAAACTTGTTTTTAAACTCGTTATGAAATTTATCAAGTAAAATTAAAGAAACGTAAAAATTTCAAATAATCGTATTTTAGATATATCTTTCATAGCTATAACACAAAAGATTGCACATATATATTTAATAGTACATGTTCATAAATCTGTAATTATTTTTACAGTTCAAATATTTATTTAAACTTAAATTAATTTACTACCATCTAGCTTATTCTTTAATGTGTTTTATTGTTTTGAGTATATATCCTAAATTTTAGGCTAAAATGTAGGACAAGGTATATACTAAAATATAGAATAAGATATATCCTAAATTATAGGTTAAATCTTAGCTTAAAATATACTTTAAAATAACTATTCTTTAAATACGAGTCTTCTTAATTAATGAGTCTACTCTAAAAGAACTCTTATTTAAATATGAGTCTTCTTGATTAATGAGTATTATTAATCCTATTTGTGATAGAAAAAATATTTATCAATTACATAGGATCAATGATTTTAATTTTTTCTACAAATAAAACTCATTGCTAATTATTTCAATCAATCACACAAAAACATTATTCTCTTATTTTTAATCTCTCTCTTGTTTTGCAAATATAAGATTATAATTCTTTAGACTTCTTTATTTAGTTAATCTATTAAACATTAGTGATTGTGTTTAATTGATTAATAAGCCTAATTAGTTTATGATATTTTGATCATATGTTTTTATAACTTCTTTTTTATTTTTTTCTTGAATTATTAGATCAAATAATTATGTGTGTCATATCATAATTATTTATTATTGATTTTTAAAGAAGCTATTTTTATTGAACTTGTGCTTAATCTTTTTGCTCTAAGATTTGTTAATTAATTTGATTTAAGTGACATATTTTTTAATCATCTAGTTAGAATTATTCATTATTAAATATGTTCTAGAACATACACGGACACTTATGTTTTTGTACTAACTCTTTTACAATTGATTTGTACACGTATCTGATTGATAGAAAACTTACTAGAACGTTGATCTGAAAACCGTTCACGCTAATATTAGAAACTATGAAAGTATAACAGTAACTCATAAGAAAGGTATATTAGGATAGTATCTTAAGAAGGATAGCATAAGATTGAGTTTGTATTTGAACATTTATTTTTTATAGTAGAAATTTAGGTAATCTGTTGATTTTCTTTTAAATTATGGTTGTGATTTATGTTGTTTTCACCTAAAAATATTATATTATTCTTTTATTTTCATACTTTATTTTTATATACGATTATATAACTAACTATTTTATTTAGATTATTAAATTATAAATCGATAAAAATTAAAAATAACATTCATTTTTTCTAAATTAATTAAATCCATATTTTATAAATTTTTAATAAAAAACTTAATGTCCTGTAAACATATACGAAGACATAATAAATCTTATCTTCATAAAGAAACAGATTTGACAGACTAATATAGCAATGACAATAGATTATTTATAAAACAAAACCCTCACTTAACTAAGCAGCAGTACACACAAAAAAAACCCACTGGTGAGAGCACTCTCCTTAAAAGGTCTTTCCCCACGTGTTGAAAAGAAAGGAAAGAACCCACTGGTGAGAGCACTCTCCTTAAAAGGTCTTTCTCCGACGTGTCGAAAAGAAAAGAAAGTAAAAAAGCAGAGAAGTAGATGAAAAAATAGAAGAAAAGAAAGAGAGAAAAAATGACGGAAAAACTATATTATTACTTTTTCTTTTTACTTTTATCTTTTTGTAATGATTGAAATGTTGGTATGTAAGTACAAGTGTTTTAACATGGTGTATTTATTGCATTGTTTGTATTTAAAGTTATTAATAAAAGATAATATCTAAAATATATAACAATTAAAAATAAGAACAATTTGATAATCTAATTCTAATAAATATACCAAGTTGAGATTTGAGAATTGTTGGCAGGAGGGGAAAAAAATCCTTCAGAAATCGAAAATTTGCATTCCATGGACCAAAAAGGGAGCAAATTTTGGACTAAAGTGGACCCATCATCGCGGGAACACAAGCTTAACCTAAAGTCCAATTCAAAAGCCCAGCCTATCAGGCAATGTGACCAAAAAGTGAACCTGTGGCTCCTTGGATTCGAGCCCAGATCTCCACGGCCACAATGGGGGATTCTCACCACTAAACTACAGCCACTTCTAGCGAAAGATGCTTAATATAAAATATTTATAATATTTGTAATTGAAGCACAAGACAACGAATAGAGATACAACATTTTATTTTTTATGTTTTAAGTCAAGTCTAATTTAACTTAAAAGAATTTAAGAAATTTTATAAATTATGATTGTCAATCCATTTTATTCATTAAATTTTCAAATTGAAAAAATCAATGCTTTTATTAAGAGAAAAGTATATAATTAATTAAAGGGTCATTATTAAGCTTATAATTTAACCATGTGTGAGATGAATTTAGCAAAAATCATTTCAGAATCTCTTACCATATTGAAGCTAAGATTATACGAAGTTATATGTTCTTGAATCTATATATAAGCTTACCTATTGTTCAAAATAATGTTAATAGTACAAATCTTTAATATAATTATTTTTGATAGTTTAATTTCCTTCCTTGCTCTTTGATTTGTAATTGATATCACTCTTTATATATTCATATCTGCAAGCCTATACTTGATATCACTGTTTATATATTCATATCTGCAAGCCTATACAAATAATATAAGCTTTTTGATTTGTAATTGATTTACAGAAATTAATTTAATTAATCCTTTTATATATTTTCATGGCTAATTTAAATTAACTCAGACAGAAAAAATTAATTATATTAATAATTTTTTTTATATGTTATACATATTAATTTTTCTTTATAATTAATTTGATTAATACTATTTGAATGTTAAATTGAAAATTATTTGTGTTGGTTTTACTTTTAGATTGCTTCAAGTCTCCTTTAATAATATTGTTCATCATGTTATTGATCAATTAGATTTATGTATGCATAAATTTCAATGAAATTTTTGAAATAACCTTACAAATTGAAACAACCTTACAAAAAATTTAAGAATCTTGGTAGTTTTAATATTAACATTATTTTGATGATAAGAATGCCATTAAGATTATGTTATAATTGTAAGTTTTTTTTATTGTTACTTATAACTCTTTAATTTTATTGTTACTTATAACTCTTTAATTTTTTTCCTTTTTCAATCTATCGTGTATATATTCATAGAAGAAAACACATTTAGGCTTTTTTTTTTAAAAAAAAGTAAGAAAGAAAGAAAGAAAGAAAGGATTTTATCCTATATAGCTCTTCTTGAATGTTATATTTACATGCAATTATACAAAATTAATTATTTATTTACCAAAATCTTATGTGTATAGTTATAATCATTACGGTTTTGAAACAATAATTATGATTTTATATTATCTTTGTTTTAGTGTGTAGATTGAATTGAAGAAATATTCAATCTAGCAATAATAAATGACAGATTATTTCTTTTTTCACTTCCTTAATTAAAGAATGAAAATCAATGCTTATTAAATAGCATTAGAATTAAATTGTGAGTGTTTTATTTGTTTTCATTTCTCTTAATTTTATTCAATGTATGAATTCTGCCAAATATTTATTTTACTTAGAAAAATAAATTCAATGCTCATTTAGATACAAATATTATCATTATATTGATTTTTTTGGATATTCAATAGATTTTTTTTCGATGATTTATTTTGGTATCTTAAATTTTAAAATAGTATATACAATGATACTTAATTGGCTAATTAATGGGTTATATTTGTTTACCACTCTCTCTTATTATAAGAAAATGTATATTTGAAAAAAAAATAGATAATTTAGTTATAATTTATATGGATAAAGAATAAAATATATATAAATTCAAGTCAATCCTTGAATTGAATAATAATTTTACTACGATATATAGAACCCATATGAGAAATTTTTTCTTTTATTATTTTATTATACTCGTGAAGAAACTAAATATAGAAGGAGTATTACGAGAATACAATATTATTTCCTAAAGTAAATAAATATTTTTAAGTGTTTAAATTTGTTAATGTATATCTGTCAATAGATTAATGTATATCTAGTTTACTTGTAACTCTTATATAAAGGCACCATGTATATTCCTTAAGTGACAGAATATAATACAATCATTAAGTATTTCTAACATAGTATTAAAGTCATTGCTCTTACCTTTCTTTTAGCAGTCTTGTTTCTTCTGGTTTTATTCCACCCTTATAACTTCCGTTGTCACAACAGTCACTGCAGTCATTCACCGTTGAACTTCCGACATCTTTCAGCCGTTATTTTTAGGTTTCGAGCCTACAATCGTCGTTATTGAGGAGTCTCATACCACACAAACCACTACAATCATAGTCTTCGTCGTGCATCTTGCTCCGATAACACTTTTACAGGTACTACAGTGATCATCTCACCCCGATCTACACCACTGTGGAAGTCTCGCACCCATCGGGGTGCGCACGCTCTCTCACGCACCGCTTAAAGGAACTACACATCTTCCTCATGCGATGCCAACAAAAAACCAAACGTCGTCGTGCATCTTGCTCCGACAACCTTTTTGTAGATACCATTGTGATCGGTTTGACCAGATCTACATAACCGTGGAAATTTCGTAATCATTGGAGGCCACACATGCCCACACGTACCCTCAATAGAAACTGTGCATCAGATTCATACACCTTACACGCCGCATTCTGGTCCTATGGCATCATTAGTGATACATCCCTAGAGCTAACGATATCATCGTCTTCTACTGACATCACTATTGACCATGTTGACTGGTGCGTACACTGTTGTTGACCATTGACCGTGTTGACCAGTGTGTTTGTTGCTATTGACCGTTGACTTTTTGAAGTTCTCGTTTTTGTAGTCCATTTTTGCATATTATGTTTCTAAATGGATAAAATAATGTTTTTCTTTCTCGCCCCATCAATAATGTATTGGAGGGGACTAAAAATTACTTATCCTGGTCTCAAGCTATGAGCATTTTTCTTAAGGGTTGCATGCTTTGGAATTACTATATTGGTACAATTACCATTCCTCTCAAAGGAGCAAGTTAATAAGATGTTGCCTACCTTGGTCGCATGATTGAATGGGATAGTCATAACCACATGATCCTCACATGGATTCGGAATACTTCTGTTCCCTTCATCTCTAATCTATTGGGAAGCTTTGATGATGCAAAATTAGCATAGGATATGTTGGCCAAAAGGTACTCCTCTACTCACGGATCAATGAAATATCAGTTAGTAGTTAAATTGCATCAACTTCGACAAGAACCAAGACAATCCATCAATGACTACTATGATCAAATTCGCTTTCTTTGGGACCAAATTGATCTTTGTGATCCCATTTGGGCATGCTCAAAGGATGCTCAGCAATATGCTGCAGTTAGAGATGAATTTCGTCTCTATGATTTCCTAATGTCACTTTATAAGGACTTTGAACCCATCCGGCGTCAGCTTCTCAATCGTAGTCCTCTTCCCTCTCTTGATATTGTCGTAAACGAGTTGGTTAGAGAAGAAGCTTAGATTGAAACCCTACAAGAAGGGTTGAACAGTCTCAATAGTCAGGTGATTCCTCTTGCTCTAGCAATCATCGCAGGCAGACCAACAAGAAGTTCTGTAATTATTGCAAGCGTCATGGCCATATTATTGAGACATGTTACCATCGCAACAAATCGACTAATTTTGTTGCTAATACTGATCCTACTCTGTTGATGCCTTCCATTTCAACTAAGTCCCAGTCTTTTGGATCCACTATCAACCTCTCCCCCACTGAACTACAGAAAATCATAACTCAGGTTGTTCAAATGGCTGGTAATGCATCTCTTTCCACTTCTCTCTCAATTTTGCCCCGGTAAGTCTCAAACTTGGCTTTTTTATTCTACCTGTTGCAATCACATGATACCTTACTCATCTTTATTCTCCAAACTTGACCCTGCACCACATCCTCTTAATATTCATATAGATGATGGTTCCACCATACATGGGAATAGTCTCAGTTTTGTTTCAACCTCTAACCTCTATGTTCCTAAGGTCTTCCATGTACCTGACCATTCCTATAATTTATATTATGTGGAAAATTAGTTGAACTAGAATATCATCTTATTTTTGAATATTTTGGATATATTATGCAAGATCCGAGGATGGGGAAAGAGCTTGGGACCGGTCCTAGTGTTGGGCTTATGTTTCCTATGAACAATTTTTATCTTCCACCTATTGCTCATGTCTCTATTGCTATTGCAGTTGTTGTAGTTTCTTCCTTACCTTCTCTCGCACTTTGGCATTCACGTCTTAGTCATGCCTCATCCACCTGGGTACAATAGTTAGCTTCTAAAGGTCTATTAGGTTCTTTGTCCAAAGATAATTTTGATTGCACTTCATGCCAGTTAGGAAAACAATCAGCTTTACCTTTCAATAATAGTAAGTCTATCTCTAATAGTATTTTTGAGTTAATTTATTCTGATGTTTGGGGACCTTTTCTTGTTACTATATTGATAGATCTTGTTATTTTTTTGTTTTTATTGATGATTATTCTCGTTATAGTTGGATCTTTCCTATGAAGTCTCGTTCTGAAATCTTACCAATATAGTGTAACTTTGCAAAAATGGTTGAAACATAATTCTCCAAACATATCAAAACTTTTCGATCTGATAATACTCTTGAATATACTCAACATGATTTTCAAACTCTGTTACATTCATATGGCATTGTACATCACCTAACCTGTCCAGACACCTCTCAACAAAATGGTCAAGCCAAAAGAAAACTTCATTATATTCTTGACACTGTTCGTGCTCTTCTTCTTTCTGCCAAAGTTCTTGGCCCATTTTGAGGTGAAGCCATTCTTCATGATGTTCATGCCATTAATTACATTCCAAGCATTGTCATTCATAATTAGACTCTGTATGAGTACCTTTTGGGTCATCACTTGACTATCATTACCTTCGATCATTCGAATCTGCCTGTTTCATTCTTCTTTAGCCTCATGAACACAACAAACTTGAATCTTGATCTAGACTTTGTTGTTTTCTTGGTTATGATGAAACTCAAAAATGGTACCAATGCTATGGTCTTATTTCGCATCGTCTTCATGTTTCCCGTAATGTTGTCTTTTGGGAACATCACTTCTTTGTTGAACTCTCTCACTTTCATTCTTACCTAACTAACTCAAATGTTTTAGAAATCTTTCCAAATGAGTCTCTTATTCCTTCTAGAGATACTTTTGATCCTCTTTTGGACTTCTCTATTCAATTTTCATATATTTTTAATGATTATCCTAGATAGGTTGTAGAAGAACAGTTTGATAATGAGCTACCCCACCTTGAGAAAATGTTCCCTAATCTTGCTCTGCTTGAAGATCCTCCATAAGACATTCCACCTCGCCACTCAATCCGGGTAAGATCTATTCCTGCATATTTACTTGACTATCATTGTTACACTGCCCTAGCTGCACTCCATGAGCCTCACACCTATCGTGAAGTATCCATTAACCCTTTTATGGCAGATTGCAATGAAAGAAGAAATTGATGCATTAACCAAAAACCATACTTGGGATCTGGTTACTCTCCTTCCTAGTCAGTCTATAGTTGGTTGTAATTGGATCTATAAGATCAAGACTCTCTTTTATGGGTCCATCGAGCGCTACAAGGCTCGTCTTGTTGCAAAAATGTTTTACAAAAGAGTATGGGATTAACTATGATGAGGCTTTTGCTCCAGTTGCCCGTATCTCCTCTGTTTGTACCCTTTTAGTTATTGTCGTTGCTAGTAAATGGGAAATTTTTTAGATGGACGTTTAAAATGCCTTCCTTAATGGGGATCTACATGAAGAATTCTATATGCAACCTTCTTCTAGTCTTTCTATTGAAACAAACAAGGTTTTTTGCCTTCAACGTGCACTTTATGGCCTTAAACAAGCTCCATGAGCGTGGTTTGACAAGTTCAGCTCCACCATTCTTCGCTTGGGTTACACTGCCAGTCCTTATGATTCTACCTTATTTCTTTGTCACAATGATAAAGGTACCATTTTTCTTCTCCTATATGTGATTGATATGATCATAACTGGTGATGACCTCAGTGGTATTCAAGAACTCAAGGATTTTCTTAGTCAGCAGTTTGAGATGAAAGACCTTGGACATCTAAACTATTTCTTGGGTCTTGAGATCACTCGTTCCAAATATGGTCTTTATATTACTCAAGACAAGTATGCATCTGACCTTTTATTTCAAGTTGGACTCACTGACAGCAAAACTATTGACATTCTAGTTGAACTTAATGCACATTTGACATCCTCGGGGGGGGGGGGGGGGAGGAAACCATTGTCTAATCCCTCTCTTTATAGACATTCTTATGTTGTTCATCAGGTGAGCCAGTATCTGTCTACTATACGATCGACTCACTATGCTGATGTTCTGTGCATTCTATGATACTTGAAGGACACCATTTTCCATGGTCTTTTCTACTCAGCTCAATCTCCTCTTGTACTTTGTGCATTATTTGATGCTGATTAGACAGGAGATCCCACTGATTGTAGGTCCATTACAGATTATTGCTTTCTCCTTGGTTCTTCCTTGATTTCTTGGTGAAGTAAGAAACAAACTTTCGTGGCCCGTTCCAATACAGAAACAAATTATCATGTTCTTGCGGATACCATATCTGAGCTCCTTTGGCTACGATGGATTCTTAAGGATTTGGGTGTGTCCACATCCTCTGCTACTCCCCTTTATTGTGACAATTAGAGTGACATTCATATTGTTCACAATGATGTCTTCCATGAATGGACTAAACACATCGATATTGATTGTCACTTTATTCGTTCTCATCTTGTCCATGGTACTCTCAAGCTTTTCCCCGTCTCCTCCAACGATCAACTTACAGATATCTTCACTAAGGCACTTCCTAAGGGACACACTCATAATTTGGTTGACAATCTCAAGCTGGTCTCACATCCACCTTAAGTTTGAGAGAGACTGCTAATGTATATCTGTTAACATATTAATGTATATCTGTTAATGTATATCATATCTACTAATGTATATCTAGTTTACTTTAGGCATATCTAATTTACTTATAACTTCTATATAAAAGGCACCATGTATATTCCTTAAGTGACAGAATAAAATACAATCATTAAGTATTTCTAACACAATTCATAGTAAAAATATATATTTTATTATAAGACAGGGAAATTTTTTTAAATGATTGGAACTAAATATAGTTTAATATATAAAGTGATGACCAGTCATCATAATTTAGCACATATGCCAATGATATAGATCAATATAATTTATTGAAATGAGAAAATTAAGTATATCTATAAAAGATTGAAAGTAATTTGCTCGAAGGATTCTAAGTATTTATATTACCAAAAATAAAATAACCCTTTATGATTATTAAAGATTTTTAAATGCTTTTATATAGTCAAAATAATCTAAAATAAATAGTATTGAAAAATGAGTCTCAAAATTATATATGATATTAAGAGAACGACGAGGAATGCAAAAACAAATGATTGGATGAAGTATATTCTTGACTTATTGTATGAACTCTATAAAGAAGTAACATTGTGATCAAAGTTTTACAACCTTTCATAAGTTATCTTTTAAATCAAATTTACTCATGAAATAGTGTTGGAAATTGTGAATTTTCATAAAAACAATTGATGTCATTTTGTGCCTTATCCCACATTGTTATTTTACATCATTTAGGAGATGTATAAATAGAAAACGATTGGATATTGGGTTTGAGTCCCAAAGAACATCCACTTTTGTGGAAAGGGAGAGGACCTAGTGCATGTGTGTGGCATTTTACTATTTTGGAATTGATTTTTAAAATAACTTTTTCACTCAGAAAAAAAATGGCCGTTATTTTTCTTTACTCAGAAAAATATTCGTTACTTTTCCTCTCAAAAATATCAGTTACTTTTTCCAAACATAATCGTTATTATCTTAAATGTCACACTTTTTCTCAAACTTATAAATAGAAGAACTCAACTATCATTTTAAACACATCAATGAGAAAATATCTCTTACTAGAAAAGGCTCTTAACAAGAAAAGAAGATACTAATTTTTTTTTGAGTTTTTCGAACAATATAAACTTTAGAGGTGTAGCAATTCCGGTCTTCATCAGTGCAGTGAAGTTCCAAGATAGAAAACAAAGATTCTGGGCTATTTTATCCTAGGGACGATGAGGTTGTGTTTTCTTACACAAGTTTGGGTAGAGCCACAAAACATCTTAAAGAAAGCGATCTAGTCCGTGACTCAATCTAAGTAGTTCATTTTAGGTTATCAGTAATATTATTCTTATGTTGTTTTCATGTACTTGTTCCAAAAAATTTAAGACAAATTTCTATCTACCATGTCTACTGAAATGTTAATTGCTGATCTCAACAAACCGTTCCATTTTGAGGGACTACACTTTAAAAGATGGAGACAAAAAAATTTATTTTTCTTAATCATGAAAAAGGTTGCTTCTGCTCTTACTATTGAAAAACCAACACTGTCTAATCTTTCTATTGAAGCTACATCAAAGTATTTAGACACTTGCATGGAAAGTGATTTTCTATGCAAAAAAATTATTCTTAATGGATTAGCTAATGACTTGTATGATTATTATAATTCTGATAAGTCTACCAAGAAAATTTTGGATGCACTTCAAAATATGTACGATACTGAAGAAGCTAGAACTAAGAAGTATGCTCGCAATAGATACATGAAGTAACAAATGATTGATGGCAAATCTGTGAAGCTTAATAACACGAACTACATAAGATAGCACACAAAATTAATTCTGAAGGTATGACTTTAGATGAACAATTTCAAGTAGTTGTTATTATAGATAAATTACCTACTACTTGGAAAGATTTTAAGAATGCCTGTAGACATGAAGTACTCATTTTCTCTTTGCCTATACCCTTTGACTATAAGACGAACTTTGTACTTTTCAATAGTACTATCGAGTTTTAATTTATTCTTTACTATCCATTTACATCCTATAGTTTTGCAACCAGGAGGTAAGTCAACTAAATGTCATGTTCTATAATACTTAAGAGAGTCTATTTTATCATTTCTAGCTTCTTCCCATAAGTTGGCATCTAAAGAAGATAATGCTTCTTTAAGAGTTTGGAGATCTTCCTCTAAGGTATACGCATAAAAATCATACCCAAAATCCTTAAGGGTTTGAGCTCATTTACATCTCCTAATTTCAGTGTTTAATTTCTCATTTTGTTCACTAGTTCTAGTTATGGATAAACTACTAGAAGACGAGCTCTCATTATTTTTCAATTTAAAGGGAAACCTATGTTCATAGAAGTTAGTATCATTTGATTTTATAACTACATGATCATTTAAGTCATAGAATTTATAAGCTTTATTGTTCACAATATATCCTATAAATACATATTCATATGCTATACTAGCAAGTTTATTTCTTTTAGGACCAGAGATCTTAACATAGGCTAAACAACCCCAAGTTTTAAAATAAGTTAAGTTAGGTTTCTTATTTTTCAAAATTTCATATGGTGAAATTTTTCTAGTATATTTAGGTACTCTATTTAGCACATAGCAAACAATTAATAAAATTTCTCCCTACTAATGGGAAGCAGTACTAGAGTTTAATAAAATTGTAACAACTGATTCAGTAAAAATTCTATTTTTTCTTCCAACTTTGTCATTCATTTTAGGAGAATAAGGTGTAGTTTTTTAGAAATAATTCCATGATTTTTATAAAAATTATTGAAAATATTGAAATCGTATTCAATGCCTCCATCACTTCGAAACCTTTTTATTTTTCTATTAAGTTGATTTTTACTTTCAGTCATAAATATTTTAAATATGTCAAACGCTTCACTTTTATTTTTTATTAGATATACATAAGTGCAATCTGAATAGTCATTAATAGAAGTTATAAATTAGCACTTTCTATTTCTTGTTAAATTGTCATCAAGTTCACATATGTTAGAGTGTATTAAATCTAAAGGTTTAGATTCTCTAACTACTGACTTATGTGAAGTTTTGGTTATTTTAGCTTGACTACAAAAGTCACATTTTTCAAAATCATTCAAAGATAGTTTAGGAATTAGTTCTAATGTACTCATGTTCTTGATTATGCGTTTATTAACATGAGAAAATCTATCATGCCAAATAGTAAAAGAACTTAACATATAAGCAGAAGAAGAAACTTTATTAATTTCAGCGTTCAATTTAAACATGCCATCAGTGGTGTTCCCTTTCCAAACAAAAATATTTTTTTAGTTATTGTATATAAATCAGCCCCTATAGTTTGAGTAAATTCGGCTTTGTTAAGAAGATAGCGTGAAACTAATTTATTTCTCATCTTTGGAGTATACAGGACATCCTTCAAGATAATAGTCTTTCCAGAGGTAAACTTCAATTCTATCTCACCAATACCAACCACTTTAGTGGAGTAGGAGTCGCCCAACAACACTTTCTTATCCTCAGACTTAGAATAGAACTTGAACATGTCTCCATCATAGCGAACATGGCGAGAAATACCAATGTCCACCCACCACCCTTCAGATCCATCAACAAAATTGATTTCAAATATCATAATAATAAGTTGATCTTCGGTAAGATTCGCCCGCTGGGTAGGACGATTCTTGTTCCGGAAGTTACTAGCCAAGTGGCCAAGTCTGTTACAACTATAACACATGAATGTGTTATTTCTTAAAGAGGGTTGAGGTCCATTCAAGGAAGGATAGTTTCTGTTTCTATTTTTATGGTTACGGTTTTGGTTATTATTGTGATTCTAATTTTTCATATTTCTTCCTTTAGGTTTCAGAATTGTAGAGGAGGATTTCTCATTGTTACTTTTGTTTTAGACAATGAGTACTTCATCTCTTTGATCTTGTTTTTGGGCTTCTTCTTCTATTGGTAATTAAATGAATTCTCAAGTAAGAAAATGAGAAACTTCTTACATACGTTGAAAAGAAACTTCCTAAGCAATCTAGGAATATTTAAAAAAATACTAAAATCTTGGGCCCACCTAAAGAGTACTAAAGAATATACTTATTTGGTAAGTTTAGAAGCTTCTATACATGTCTTAGTAAAATGATTGTAACTTTCTCTAGAAATATCCAAATAATGCATCGTAAAATGCCTTCAAAATTAGACTTCTAGATATTTACAAAAAATAATGAATCTATTTTTAGTTCAAAGGTGATAAGCCTCAGTTTTTGTTTAATATTTTGCCTAAAATATAGTCAGATGGATTATTAACTTCTTTTATAATCCAAATGTACTCTTAATAATATTAAGACTTATGTTAGAATTACAAGACACTTCTATGCCATTCTCCCAGGTTGAAAAAAACTCATCCTTGAGTTTAAGTCTTCACCAAAATAAGATGATAAGTCAAAAACATTAAAGATATTAGAAACTCCATACATACTAGGATGATCAACCATAAGTAGGTTACTTGGGGCATTACCTGGATGAATAGTTAGAGTCCTAGCCTTGTAACTGGATACTTATTTTTCATGGCGAATAGTTAGGTTTTCCATATATTGGTGGTTTTTCTTTTAGGTCATTAGTGTGGCCTAGATTTTTTTCAGCTAAAAATCTCTTGTATTGATTTTTATTTTCACTTTACTTTATGTACACATGATTAGTTGTTTGGCTACTTACAAAATTTTAATTTGTCCTACTTTTGTTCATATTTTGCTAATTAGATCTATAACTAAATAAATAAACTTTCAATTGGTATCAAAGTTGGTAACTAGATACACTTAGTGTTTCTAGGACCTTCTTATGGATCATTTAAGAGAGGGTTTGTTTACAAAATGTGTACCTTACTTTGATGGGTCTAATTACTCATATTTGAAGGCTTGTATGAGAGTCTTTCTACAATTTTTAGATGAGAGTTTCTGGAACTTTGTAATTTATGGTTAAGAAACACCTGTGGTTATCAAAGATAATGTAGTCACTCCTAAGGTTAGGAACGAATGGACTAATGAAGATAAAATTGGTAGTAACTGGAATCAAAAAAGTATTAATGTTATTTTTAGTGCTATATTTGCTAATGAATTTCATCGTATTTCACATGTTGAAACTACTAAGTATGCTTGGGATATTTTTAGAGGTTTCCTAAAAGGGTATCTCTCAAGTTAAAAAAGAAAAAAATTGCATGTTTAGTACTAAATTTGATAATATTAGAATGAAAGAAGATGAAATTTTTCTGAATTCTATGCAAGATTATGTGATATTACTAACACCTCTGCCAATATTGGAGAGAAAATTGATGATTTTAAATTTTTTTGAAAGAGTCTTTGCTCAATACCAGATCGCTTCCATGCAATGATCATTGCCATTGATGAAAGCAAGGGTGTGGATACCATCAAAATACAAGAACTTGTTGGATCACTTCAAATCTTTGAGATTAGATTTTGAACACCTCTAAAAAACATAGGTATCATTTTCAAAACTGGCATGACTGATGATTGTGATAAAAAATAGTGACAATGATGATGAAGAAATGGCACTCTTAACCAGAAGATTGAACAAAATCCTCAAAACAAAAGACAATCAAGTTGTCAAAAGGATCAGAATCTAAGAGAACTCAAATCCATGAGTTCTGATAGTAAGAAATCGAAACCCACTAGACATCAATGTTTTGAATGTGTGGTTTTTGGTCACTTTGTAGTTGATTGTGAAAATAATAAAAACCAAACTAGAAGAGCTTTCAATGCTACACTTATTGACTCTGAAAGTGATAATGATATTCCAGTTGAATTTGGCACCAAATACTTGGCATTCACTACAACTGCTGATGGACAATCCAATAAGTCTGACATGGATTTAGATGATAAAGAAAGCGATGTTGAGTTTCTACTCAATAAATTTAATAGCACTAGTATTAATGAAATATTCATAGATTATGTAAGATGCAAAAGGAAAGTAAGTAAACTTAATGAAAAATTGAAATCTTATGAAATCAATTCATCAGTATTGGAAAAAGATAATCTTAAACTGTCTGAACGTGCTAATGTTTTGAATTCAAGTAGTGCAGGTGCTAAAAAAAACAAGAATCTTATGCAGAAACTTGAGCAATCAAAGGAAGCAAGTAATGAGGTTAAAAATTTGAGCTAAAAGGTTGAACAATGTTATGAATTATGATAAGCTAGCTGGAGACAAAAAAGGGCTAGGACTTATAGACAAACACACTATGCTATCTTAGTCAAAATCAATTGAATTTGTCAAGCCTTCAAACTTGTCTCCTCATATGATACACATGACATTTGTTATAAGGATATTCCTTCAACATCAAAAACCACATATGTAAGGCCTTCTAATCCTACTTGTTATGTTATCAATTATACACAAAGAACAATTGCACCTATGATTGAAAATATGTTAAGTTTGTACCTATATGTTATCATTGTGGTAGGAAAGATCATATTAGACCCAAGTATAGATTTTTGATAAATTTTTCTAAATATAATAATAATTTTCATGGTAGGATTCATAACCATCATATATCTATGCATGTTGCATGATATTCTAGAATGAATGAAAATTATGGTAACATGTTCAAAAATCCTACAAAAAAGCATGAAGTGGTTGGCTCAAAGAGACAAGTGAAATTAAATGCATTTATTCTAGGTCTAATTATCATTATCCTACCATACATATTTAATCTTCATTTAAGATGAATGAAAAATCTAAAGGTAAGTCCAAGCCTATAACAACTAAGACAGATGATTCCAACCCAAAGATATTGAGAAAACAAAATTCAAGAAAGTTTAGGCTAGGAAAGATTGTCTCTTTCCAATCACTCGAATGTCATTTATTATTCACCTAGATACTTTTGTTTGAGAGCTTAATTGACCATAGGAGAGCATATTTAGTTTTTTATTTATTTTTGTTTCTTTAGTTAAAAAAAAAGATGACAATATACATGCTTTAACATTAACGTGATCATTATATACTCCATTTATATATTTTTTTTACAATGCATTGTGCAAATGGATATTGTAACTTATGCATTTACATATTTCTAAGATCTGGTGATCGATGACAATATGAACCTATTCACACACTCATTGGACACAATAATATGTCATGCTAGAAGCTTATAATTAATTATATGAGATTTTAGGGCTTGATATTACCTTGGCTATGAAAATTATGGCTAAACTCTATCTTTCATTGTATAAAATGTTGTTATTGAGAGGTACCTAGTTTTAAAAGGACTACTTACTATGATGTGTGAAAGTTACCGCAGTGAGCAAAGAGGGATAATTTACAACTAGTGTGAAAATCATCATAATAGGTTTTTAGCTCATGCATATTTCCTTACAAATAATGATATTAAAGGAAAAAGAAAAATATAAAAGTTTTGCATGCACAAAAATGATAGAGCCATAATTGGTTATAAAAAAAATAATAAGTAACTAATCTCTCATACAAAAATAATAATGCAAGAAGCAAATACAAAAAAAAGTTCTCTCTTGATAAGTAAATTTTATTTTGTGCAACTATGAATTCAAGTGTAATTTTTTATGATAGGTGATACTCCTTCCTTTTAATCCTTCATAAATTGATAATTGACATACTATTACAATTTTAATTTTTATCTCACTTTTAGTGACTGTGGATATGTCACTATATGTATTAGAATGTTTATTTAACTTGTCTACATAACTTTATGCTGTTACACTTTGAACAAAATTAATTCATCATTTGTGTTTACTGTTGTAGATATGTTAAGCTAATTCTACTACCATTATTCAATATATATATATATATATATCGAATTTTATAAATTTTTGTTTTATCTTAATTTATTTATAGAAGCAGTAGAATTTAAGGGAGTTTATTCATATTTTGGAAAACATGTTTCTAGCTTTATGTTTTGATTATTCTGAGCTTTTTAGAATATGTACTTCTATTTTAAGTCATTAAATACACTACTTACTTTTTCAACTTGTTTTTTTTACTTCGTGATTATATTGTTTATTTGTATCACAATAAGGGGAAAAATTGGTATAATTTTTTTTCACATTAATTGAAACATAAAAAAAGGGAGATAGTTAATTTATGTGGGGTTTTTTTTTTTATATTTAACATATAGGGAGTTGTTTTTAATTTCTATAATTTTTTTAATCCTCTTTTGAATATTTTCGTTTTTTTATTATTAGATATATTGAACTATTATGAATAATGAGTCATTTGGGACAAGTTGTTTACTGGTTGGTATTTTTGTTTTTCAATGTAAATATAAGTTTTCGATATTCAAGCAAAGATGGTTCCACCAGATCATATGATAGTATCACTCTATAAAAATTTAATTTTCCTATAAGTGTTATGTATTAAGAGAGAGATTTTGTCATATGAATATGCCAAGGGAGAAAATGATAAGGTTTATATGAGTGTTGGCGATATTTGTGAACAAAACATAAAATTATAATTTTATTTTCTAAATGTATCTTAGAAGAATATTTTCAAACTGAAGAAAGTATCAAGCCTCAATGATCATATCTTAAGTATATCTTTATTCTCGAACACATTAGATTGCATAATAGACACATAGAAACAATATGAAAATACATTATTTGATAGATCAAGTAGTGATTAGATTGATCAAGTTATATTACTTATTGAATTAATTATTTATATGACTAGATCGATCAAAGGATTAATACTCGATCAATCGAGATTAATGACTAGATTGATCCTTTTTTACAATTAATTAATTGATGCATTGGATTGATCAAAAAGATATTTGATCGATTGAACTATGTACTCGATCAATCGAGCGCTTACTTAGATTAATCAAGTAGTTAGGGCTTTGATTTTAAGACCTATTTATAATATGAATTGCAATGGATTTTTACTAGGTTAATCTTATTCCTTAAAACTAATTTAATTAATTTTATGGAGAATATGATAATTTTACTTTAACCTAAAATGATTCAAATTATTCTATAAATATTAACCTAAGCACACAATTGAAACTAACAACACAAGAGCTTAATTGTGTTATTCTCTCTCTTATTTTTCTAAAAACTTTCGAGTAGGTTTTTCTATTAAATTAATTTATCAAACATTTATGGTTGTGTTTGATGGATTAACAAGCCTACAACTATAATTGTGTGTGCTTTTAATTGATTATTCTTGAGTTACTAATTATTTTTTATTTATGTTATATATTGTTTAAATCAACTAGTTAAGGTTGTTTATTATTAAATCTACTCTATGATACATACTTGTACTTGTGTTTATGTGCTAAATTTTCAGGTGACAGCGGTAAGGGTTCAATTAACTCGTGGGACTCGAGTTTGTTGGAATGTTGGTTCGAATCTGAATCCTATTTTGTAGGGACTATGATGAAAGCACTTGTTTGTAAGTAGGTTACTATAGGCCATAACCTGGGTAGGTAGTTTGAGTCCTAGCCTTATAACTGGATACTTATTTTTTATAGTGTATAGTTAAGTGGTCTTGTAAACCAATAGTTTTCCTCTTAGGTCATTGGTGCGACTTAGGTTGTTCCCACCTAAAAATCTCGTGTGTTGATTTTTGTTTCTGCATTATTTTACATACACGTGATTAATTGATCGACCGCTTACAAAATTTTAATTTGTTATAATTTTGCTGATATTTTGTTAATTAGATTCATAACTAAATAAACACACTTTCATAAAGTATATCAAACTATGTGTATGTATGTATTACTTGTCCATAGTAATCAACCTTACATAGAGGATGATAGAACACTAAAAAAAATAAAACAGACACTGTGTTTTGTACACGAGAAACCAATACACAGACAACAATAAAATGAGACTTAAATTAAATCAACTTAACACAATCTTCATCAAAAGTTAAAGCACCATTGCAATCACTATAAATCAATATTTCCCATGATAACCAATCCTAACCAACATGATTCATTGCAAATGAAAATGAATTAAGGTAGAATTTGATAACCTCAAGTATATATTTCTCTTAAAACTAAAAAAAGTTTCTAAGAATGAAAATGATCTTTCTTGAAAGGCTCAAATTCTTCACCACGGGAGTAGAGATAATATTTTTAAAGATGTTTCCAATAAAGAAAACATAGTATGTATTTCTATGAAAAGTACATTTTCAAGTCTTATTCTCCACAACTTTGTTAAGCCAAGCTTGATCAAAATCTTTCCAAGTAGATGTCAAAATATTAGAAATCACATGTACCTTCATCAATCTTTCTTTTGAAAGCAAGTAAAGATTATAAAAATGATCCTGATTCTCTATCTTGAATTTCAGGGATACAAAATATCACCACCAAAAGAATATAAAAAAGATACAAGGTTATGAATAGAAGCTCATCACTTTAATTGAACAGCCATAGGATACCGATTATCATCACACAAAGGTCACAATAAGCAATATAAGGCTTTTCAAGCTTACCACTCTAAGGCTCTCATCTAAGAGATACATGTTTCAAATAGAAAAACTCACAAAGAGCTCTTTACATACAAAATCACTCTCAACATTCTCTCCTAAAGTGCTAATGTTTCTTGTATTTATAAACTCTAATTACTTACTAATAAGTTGATTTCTTAGATTAGACAACCAATTATTTCCTAGAAAGTTCTCCTTTGCCAATAATTCAATGGTTTCTCAAGGAAGGAATGAGAATTAAACTTGTTGCATAAATTGAAAAGAAATTTCCTAAGCAAGCCAAGAATATTAAAAAAAAATACTAAAATCTTGGGCCTACTTAAAAATTATTGAATAAAATACTTGTTTGGTAAGTTTAGAAGCTTCCAGACATATCTTTGTAAAATGATCATTAATTTCTCTAAAAACCTCTAAATAATATATTGTAAAATGCTTTGAAAAATAGACTTCTAAATATTTCCAACAAAATATGAATCTCTTTTTAGTTCAACGGAGATGAACCTTAGTTTTTGTTCAATGTTTCGCCTAAAACATAGTTAGATGGATCATCAACTTATTGTATAATTCATATATACTTTTATTCCTTAATAATATTAAGACTTATATCGAAATTACAAGACAATATTGTGCCAATGATATTCTCTTCTATATCGTGCTCTCATGTATAGTCCATTTAGAAAACCTAAAATACAAGAGTTTTTCAAAGTGGATAACCATACTGTTGAAAATTTGGTGTTGAAAACGCCAAAGCCAAAGGCCAAAGGCCTAAAGGCCTAGCCAAATAAAACAAGCTCTCTCAAAATTATATTATTTCTTTCATATTTTCATTACAATTCTATAGCTATATATAAGAAGATTTACTCCTTGATTTAAACATTCCTTGATTTACTCCATGAATTAAGGATTCCTTGTTTTACTCCATGAATTAAGGACTCCTTGTTTTACTCCTTGAATTACTCCTTAAATTAAGGATGATAATTTTTTGATTTACTCCTTAATTTACTTCTTAAATTAAGGTTCTTGATTTACTCATTGAATTAAGAAGTTAACACTCCTTAATTGACTTCTTAATTTTATCTCCAATACTCCCCCTCAAGCTGGATCCATAAGGTTTATGGATCTAAGCTTGCACAGAAGTCATTGAAACTGATGAGAACACAGCAAAGGTAAAACTAACAAAAATGTTGATTTCGATAGCAAAAAAAAAATATTGTCGATGTGGGACCTTTCCTTTTACAACAATACTTTCCCTGCATATTGGGCAGGTAGGAGCTACATGAGAGATTTAATCCATCATCGTCAAGAGTTTGGTTTCAATATGGGACCTTTCCTTTTACCACATTACTCCTTCTCCACATCGGGGAGGTAGAAGCTACAAGAGAGATTTAATCCATCATCGCCAAGAGCTTGGTTTCAATGTGAGATCTTTCCTTTTACCACAATACTCCTCCTTCACATCAGGTAGGTAGAAATTGCAGGAGAGATTTAATCCATCATCGCCAAGAACTTGGTTTCAATGTGGGACCTTTCTTTTTACCATAATACTTCCCTTACACATTGGGCAGGTAGAAGCTGTAGGAGAGATTTAATCCATCATTGCCAAGAACTTGGTTTCAATGTGAGACCTTTTCTTTTAACACAATACTCCTCCTCCACATCAGGTAGGTAGAAGCTGTAGGAGAGATTTAATCCATCATCGCCAAAAGCTTGGTTTCAATGTGGGACCTTTCCTTTTACCATAATACTCCTCCTCCACATCAAGTCGGTAGAAACTACATGAGAGATTTAATCCATCATCGCCAAGAAATTTGGTTTGAAATAAAAAACAAATAGAATAAGAAATCGCTCTGATAGAGTGTCAAACACACTTTGAGTATAGGAATAACAATTGTTTTTCAAGAAGATCGACTTGCTCTGATACCATGTTAAAAATTTATGTTGAAAACGTTAAAGCCAAAGACCTAAAGGCCTTGCCAAATAAAACAAACTCTTTCAAAATTGTATTATTTTTTTCATATTTTTATTATAATTCTATAGCTATATATAAGAAGATTTACTCATTGATTTAAATATTCTTTGATTTACTTTATAAATTAAGTATTCCTTGTAAATTACAAGAGTCTTTCAAAACTATTTAATGTTTTTTAACTTTGTTATCTTCTCTTATATGATCAAGAATTGTAAGTTGATTTATTAGATTTTCATATATTATGTTCTTAGCTCAGTAACTTGTGCTTTTTTTATAATAAAAATATACTATAAAATGTTGATCACGGAGGTCAAACCCTCACAAAGTTTACCACCCCACATCGATCTTGTCAGTATCTTGTACCTTAAATATTCTAATTGAAACTTCTTTATTATTATCTGTAAAACATTTGTTTAAAGTTTAAAAAGAAAAAAAAAAAAGGTACTTGTCCCCTTCAAATTCGGATGAAGAAAGTTAGTGTCAACAAAAAGCTTAATGCGTCCAACGTGGACTCCATTTGATGGCTATATATGCAAGTGGGATAGACACAGATTAGGACTTTCACTCGAACTTTCAAAATCATCCATATATTATATATATATATATATACAGACACACAATAATGAGGCATCTAGGAATCCCAATGTTCCAGCAATTATTTGATAATTCTTCCACAATAACCTTCTAATCCATAAAAAAAAAAATTCATGTTATTCGCTCTATCACAATATAATTATTTATAATATTTAATTAAATTAAAGTAAAATAATATATATACACGTAATTAAATTCGTGTGAAATAATATATATATATATATATAATTTTTGCAAACTCTTTATATTCATCGGGTGTGGTGTATATAAGTATTTTTGATTATATTATTTCTATAATTTATTCACTTACATTAAAAAGGATATCATTTAATTATAAAAAAAATTAATAAAGATATTATATTATTTTAATAATTTTTATAAAAATATTATTATTTTATATCAATTGATTAAAACATAATTAAACTATGAACCTCAAGGATAATAAAAATGAAACTTAATTTAAAATATTTTAAAAAATTAATATATAAAAACAAAAAATTTATTTAAATATATACTCTAATTTTAACAAAAATTAACTATCAATAAAAATTGAAATAAAACAATAACAATTAATAAATATTAAAACAAATATTCTGTAAATATTCTTATATTAATTATAACTTTATTATTTTTTGCAAACTAATACCAATGTTCAAATTAATTACATAAGCTAAGAAATACCTAAAGGTTGAACAATAAGGTAATTAGTCCATCTTCGTTAGTGCCAACGCCATGATAGAACTCTCTTTGAAAGGGTGTTAGAACAACGGACCATCTTTTATCAAATTTATCTTGCATATAAAATACTTGTTTTGTATGACAGGTTAAGATAAAAGAATCATCTTTGCTTCACATTATTGAACGATCAAGGGTCAAACTTAAGACGTCAATTTTATATCCAACATTTTGGATGTCTTGAATCCAATAAGAAGGCCATTTCTTTGAGAACTTCATAATCAACCTCTCATATTTTTTAAATTATCCTGTAGTGCTTCCTCTCAAATAGCACAAGATTAAAATCTTTAGTGTTAGACAATTGTCAATTTTGTTGTCTAACTTTACACCATTATTTTGATTAACTCGAAAGTCATCTTTTACTTTGATTGTAAATCGGTGTCCAGTTAAATCAATATCTAACTTTTATTTACTATGTATTTGAGCCATGTGTGCGCCACTCCGAGATTTCCACGATAGAAAGAACAAATTCATTTAGTTTTTCAATGATTTAACTTTTAGAAAAGAACAATCACCGTATCAATTTATTTCACAAAACATAATTAAATTAGGCAACTTTTGTTTGTATTCATGGTACAACCATTTCTCCCATCATCTTCTATTGTAACGAGCCTCTTTTCAAAATATTCATATTTAATCTAACACAGACATATATTGAGATGGTATTAAGTACTCAAATGCTTATTTTATTTGTCAATACTATTTGGTGAACTAGTGATGACCACCGTACATATACATACGTAGCAGTACCAACTTGTAGCATGTACATATGTAGGGATGAACAAAACAGGTTCAGTTATCCGTAGATAATTGTCCTGACGGTTTGGTTTTTAACCGTTTAATTTTGGAAACGGGTTCAGTTTCGAGTAAAAACCGAACATAAAGAAATGGGTACGGTTCGGTTATGGTTATATTCAAAACCGTACCCGTCCGTACCCGAAATTAATTAATTATATTTAAATAAATTATATATTAATTAAGATTTACTTATTTTTAACCTAATATATAAAACTAATTTATCATATTACTTACTCTCTTCGCGCCTCTATTTTTTCTTAATCTCACTCTCAGTTTCTCTCATTTTTCTTCCATCTGTAGATATGCTCAGTTCTCTCACAGCACCACCTTGTCGCCAGCCGCAATCGCCATTTTCCATTCGTTGCGTCTTCTCCGGTCATCGCCAGTCGTTGTGTCTTCGCCAATCGTCACCAATCGTTGCATCTTCGCCAGTTCCTGCACCATGTCATCGCTAGTTCCAACACCGTGTTGTCTCCATTTCCTACACCATGTCATCGCCAATTCCCTTTGTCTCGTCACCATTCACAGCGCCAGTCACAACGCCGCATCGTCGCCGTTTACAGCGCCAGACGTCGCCATTCACAGCGCCAGTCACAGCGCCAGCCATCGCCATTCACAGTGCCAGTCATCTTTGTCGCTCTCGATTGTACGCTTGTCACCAGCTTGCTATACCTTCTTCTTCGTGGTCTCATCAGGTAAGTGTTTCCTTTTCTCGTATGAAGCAGATCTATTGGCGGCTGTCTCGCTATGATATTTTTACTACTTTGTTTCTTGAGCAAAACTGGACAATGTATTACTCTATTAAACTGTTAATTTTCAAAAATAATGAAACTATCACTAAAGTTCACCCTATTTTAAACAGCCTAAGTCAATATTTTTTAGAGTTAATGATGAGGATTTATTTATACTTAGAGGCTCTTCTTCAACCTAATTTTTTTGTTATTCAATACTCTAAACCTGTCACAACTTGCACAAAAATTACAATTCTTTCTTAATATTTCATGCATGTTTTTGTGCACGAGTAATTAAGTATGCAAGCCTTTATATTTCTTTTGCCTTTATATTGGGCTACTTCATTTATAAAACCTTGATCATTGTAACTATGGTGCTGTATTTATTGAACCATTATTATGTGCATCCATTTTACTGGAAACAAACTACTTGGAAAGGAAATCCTCGTGACTCTTTCATTTGTTAAGCATACTGGAAAGTGAAAACTAGTGTAGTAAAGTCTTCATGAGTAATAGGTTTTCAAGTCTTGACAATATGTAGTTTCCTGCATGATCTTTTACTATCTGTGGGATGGGTTAGCTTATTGGCTAGCAATAGAAGGTACTTGAAAATAGTATTGAGCTATAATTTTGTTGCCATTTTTATAGTTTACAAAAATGGTGTCACGCTATTTGGTATTGTGGTTGGTGCTTCTCAGTAACTATGTTGTTGACCTTATTCTGGTTCATTGATTTTTGGTGCTTTTACCTATGATTTTAAGATTGGAATCTTGTGCAGATTACTCTCAATAAGGTTTTATAGTCCTGCTCCTTATGATTTGGTTTGGTTATGATTATGATCCAATCATGCAGCCACGTACCAGGATAAGGATCACTGGTATTAGAGGCTATCAAGACTATCCAGCGACGACACTTGAATCATAGGCTTAATTAAGGAGGTTTGTGTGATGAAGATTTAAATTTGAATATCTTGTGTAGCAAATTTTCTTTTTCGATTTTCTGTATGTAAAGTAGCATGATCTTTTATCGATTCATAGTGTATATAGTAAAATCTTATTATCGATTCATATTGAATATGGAATATAGTATGATGATAATTTTTTATCATGTCTTGTAGAGTTAGAGATTTGTGAAGAAGACAAAGACTTTAAATATCATGATAAGTGAATATGTTGAAAAGGTAATGTGAGATAATAGAAAGTATATGTATATTTTTTTTATTTATGAATTTAAATTTTGAAAGTTATTTTTTCAGAATTTTTCACCACAATCATCTCAAGGAGTAAATGACATTGAACTTAATGTGGAGGTAACAAGTGGTGGAACTTCAAGTGCCGATCAACATACAAATGTTTCTCTCCTTACATCAACCTCTTCACCTGAAAATACACAAAGTCAACAATCAAATGAAGGTAGTGAGGAAGAAAATGGGAACACTAAATTAAAGTCTAAAGCATGGGTTCATTTTGATAAGAAGAAAATTAATGGGATATGGAAGGCAATATGTAATTATTGTGGAAAATGGTTATGAGGTGATACAAGGAATGGGACATCTCATTTGAAAGCATATACAAAAAGTTGTCCATTCAAACGACAAGAAAGGGGTATCGGTCAATCATTGTTAAATCTTAACAAGAAAAGGGATAGAATTGAATTAGGACATTGGAATTTTGATTCTCAAGTTTCTTGTGATAAATGTGCAAAGATGATAATTCTACACAAGTATCCTCTTAGTATTGTTGAGCATCATCGATTTAGGGAGTATTCACATTCATTACAACCAATATGGAAGCCTATTTCTATGGCGACAGTTAAGAGAGACATTATAAAGATTTATGATGTTGAGAAAAAAAATGATGGATATGTTGGAGAACAACAAAAGTCGTGTTGTAATCACGAGTGATATGTGGAAGTCTGGAAATCAGAACAAAAGATTTATGGCTATAACTCGTCATTTCATTGATGGCAATTGGTATTTGCATAGTAAAATAATAAGGTAATTTTTAAGTTTATTGTTGAAATTTATACAATTCCTATTAAATATTTTTTTAGAGATTTGATATATTAAATGATTGTATATAACAATTTTATTATTACTATATAATTTTTTGTAGGTTTATATATGTTCCTGCTCCACACAATGTTGCAGTTATTGGTCAAGAATTAATGAATTGCTTTTTGGATTGGAACATTGATCGTAAGATTTCAACCTTAACTTAAGATAATTGTTCTACTAATGATTCAATGCTACCCGATCTGTTAGATTCATTAGATAGAACTTCAATGTTATTATATGGAGATATTTTTCACATGCGTTGTGCTGCTCATATATTAAACTTGGTAATGAAAGATGGGTTAAATCTAATTTCTCAATGCATTGTTAAAGTTAGAGATAGTGTTGCATATTGGATAGCAACACAAAAGAGGGAGGAAAAATTTAAAAAAATTGTATCTCAAGAGATAAAGTCTTCTTGTAAGAATTTATATCTTGATTGTCAAACTCGTTGGAATTCTACTTTTTTAATGCTTAAAAATGCATTGTTTTATGAGAAAGTGTTTCCTCGTTTAAAACAATTGGATAAGAATTATAATAGTCTTCCTGATGCATTGTATTGGAAAATGGTAAGTACAATTTGTGATAAGTTAAAAGTATTTTAAAGGTTATTGAATTGATTTCTGGTTCCAACTATCCCACCATAAACATGTTATTTCCTCATATTTGTGACATCAAATTGTCATTATATAATTGGATTAATGATGAGGATGATTTGGTCAAGGGAATGGTGTCAAACATGCTTGTAAAATTTGATAAGTGTTGGCAAGAAGTTAATATTGTCATGGCTATAGGAGTTGTTTTGGATCCTATATTTAAGATGAATTATCTCGAATTCTATTTTCCAAGAATATATAGAGAGAATGCCATTTTTGAAATTGAAAAGGTGAGAACAAAGTGTTATGATTTGATAAATATGTACCAAAATAAACGAATTTTAGAAGAGAGTCGAAAAATAGAATTTTTAACATGTTCCAATACATCTCAAGTTCAAAAGGTACTAGTGTTCTTAATCCTAGTGGTATAAATGAGTATAAACAATGGAAATTAATGCAAAATAAAGCTAGATCTTTGAAATCTGAGTTAGACTCTTATTTAGAGGAGGCTGATGTAGAAATTTCGGATGAATAGTTTAATATATTGTCTTGGTGGAAGTGTAATAAACATAAGTATCCAATAATGCATGATATGGCTAGAGATATCTTGGCTATTCCGGTCACCACAGTTGCTTCAGAATCTACATTTAGCACAAATGGTAGAGTAGTGAGCAAACATCGTAGTAGACTCAAAGAAAACACATTGGAAGCTTTGATGTGTACTCAAGATTGGTTATGGGCTAATATTCATAAACAAGGTATAAGCTTATATATTTAATATTTGTACATATTATATTTTATTAACACTTATTTTATGTATTATATATTAATTATTTAATTATGTATTCAAATATTTTATAATTTATTTAGATATGTTATCTCTTAGTTCATCCGCTTCCACTATTAATATTGCAGAAGATGATGTTGAGGTAAAAAATTTACATTATTGATTAATCAATTTATTATTTTGGTTTATAAAAGTGATTTTTATTTAGTTAGTTTTTAATATTTGTATTAGTTTATAATATTTTTTTTATATCTTGTGTTTCTTGTTTATATGTATTTAATCTTATCTAGATTCATAGAAATATATATTATTAAATGTTAATTTTTTTATCATAAACTCAAAATAACAAATTTAATAACAAATTGAGATAACAAGTTCAATATCAATCATTTGTTTTAGGTTGATTGCATAGCTAAAAGGAGCTCAATTGAATAGGATTTTGAAAAACAGTTTTTTTGGCTTTTTTAATAACTGTCCCGAACTGTTATCCGCGGGTAAAAAACTATCCCCAAATTGCAACGGTTTTCGAGGACGTATTTTATAATTCGATTCGAGGACAGTTATATTAAAATTTGTCTCTGCCCGTCCCCGTGCCCATCCCTATACATATGTAGGATTTTTCATATAAACCTTTTGTCTAACTAAATTAGTATGGTAAAACCTTTTATATATATATATATATATATGAAAATAGTGCAATTTATTAAAATGTGTATATATATACTATCATTAAAAACTATATATATATATAAATACTCATCTTAATTATATCTTCATTTAAATATAAACTAAATGATCATCTTATCATCTTAGTTGCTATGTTCCTACTTGATCCATTTTGTATAATAACCTATTTCATATATAACAACTAACAAAAATAGTAATTAAAAATCAAACTCTTAATAGTTAGTATAATTTATAAGAATTATATAACTTTTAATGTCAAAAGGTTTCAATGAAAATGTTCATGCTTTTTATTATAAGTTATAAACATTTTTACCTTTAACATCCATCCTAATATAGATCTTTAT
Source organism: Hippophae tibetana (assembly GCA_037013495.1). NCBI lineage: Eukaryota > Viridiplantae > Streptophyta > Magnoliopsida > Rosales > Elaeagnaceae > Hippophae > Hippophae tibetana. Next base: position 76,865,979 of record CM072812.1, on the reverse strand, counting down.
TTTTAGTAAAAATAATCACTACATTTTTAATCTTCTCATGCATAAATGATTTAGTTATTCAACTGATTTTACTTTTAATTTCTAGTAAAAAAAATACATATGTTTATTTCTTAAAACATTAGAAAGATATTTTTATTTATGTTATAATAAAAATAAACATATTTTTTTTTAGGGAGATTAAAAATAAAACTCTATATATGAATAGAGATTATGCTATACAATTAAACTTATTTTTAACATATTTTATTATATTTTTAGATAAATAGTTTTTTCAAAGACATTTTTTATAAGGTAGGTCTAATATTTTTGATTAAATCAACTGAGATCTAATACAATATCAAACTTCATAAGAATTATGAATTTTTAATCCCAAAAATTTAACTCATATAAATGAAAATACTTATACTTCTTAAAAACTTTACTTTTTTTAACATTGTAATTGAGACATGTATTTGAAGTAATATAAACAACTTATATTATATACAATTACACATATTACATATACCATCCATATTTATTGTCACCACAGAATCAAAGCATTATTCTTGTACAGTGTACTTAAGTTAAAGCCTATAAGCAATTTAATTCACAAATTTTGTTTTTTGTCAAGAATTTAATTCAAAATCTTTTGCACATCAAATAATAGTAATATGTAGCGATCCTTAAATTACAAATTAATTAGCAGATAAAGAGACGAAATAATATTTTTAAGACTTGAAGAAAGTGAGCAGTCGACAGGGGATGGGAGAAAGTCGGTGAAAACTTGGAGGAAGCAAATGAGCTTGCCCATCTTTATTTCATCACATGCATTATCCCCTCGGTCTTCATTTTTGTTTTATCTGAGTCACTTTTGTTGGGCAGATCTAAATATATAAAATAAGTTTTTCTTTCAGTGAACGACATCATCTTATTCCATCAGAATCCCAATTATATATATAGACAATAATTTGATTTTTTTAAAATATATATTTACCCTTCACTTAACGATCATCCCTATTCACTTAATGATTTCACTGTAAAATTTTGCCTTTATAATTTCCCCTTTATATTTTATGTCGGACATGATGAATGCATTTAACTAAAATAATTTGCAATTTTATTAATGTTACAAGATATAACGAAGGGAATAAATGTCTTTTGTGTTAAGAAATTATACAAATTTTCGATAAATTAGATCTATGAGAAAGTAAAATAAATAAAATAATACACAAATTTGATAACAAAATTCGGTCATTCTTACTTACGTTTCCAGACCTATTGTAGATTTTTTTACTAAAAATGAGAGAAATTATACCAGGTGTTTACAACACTCACAACTCAATTACACTCAAGAAAATTACTCTCAATTTTCCTCACTAAAATCTTTTTCTCTAAGATTTTCTCTTAATTAGATTGAACATTTGAATGATTAATTCATTACAATTATACATATATTTATAGAGAAATTCATTCCTTAAATTACTCCTTAAATTAAGAGTTTTTTTGAACTGCTCCTTAAATTAAGAGTTTCTTGAACTGCTCCTTAAATTAAGAGTTTCTTGAATTGCTTATTGAATTAAGTATTGATTTACTTCTTAAATTAAGGGTGGTCATCCCTTTATTTACTTCTTTATTTTCTCCTTGAATTAAAAACTTTTATAACAATCTTCAACAATCTCACACTTGAAGACTGATTTCAATTTGTCTTCACACCTCGATCAATGTATCAACTTTTCTAATCTTGTTACTCTAACAGACAAACTAAAGTTGAGAATAACTTTGGCATCTCGAGTCTGACAAGCTTTATCATAGCATTCAGGCTCTTTTCCATTAGTCAACAACATATAGTACATATATCTCATGTTAGGCACATGAGGTCGAGAAGACCTTCTCAATACAGGAGATGGAATAGGAAGTTGTGGTGTGTCGGATTACTGCACACGTCTCTGTCCAACAAGTTCCTCTAGCTAAGGACTTGTTACAATTGGTTTCTTCATGAAACTATCCAGGACATCATCTGCTTCTACAAATACTGACTCATTCTGCTTTGAGTCGTTGGCATCTGTTTTATGCATGTCCTTATACATCACCCTTTAGTTGAAAGTCACATTTTTGCTACATATCACTTTCTTGTTTTCATCATCCCAAATGTAGTAGCCAAACTCATCTTCAGCATAGCCGATGAGGGTACATTTCTTAGATTTGGGATTAAGCTTATTCCTGCCTTGATCACTGATATGTACAGATGCTACACAACCGAAAAAATTTAGATGCGATAATTTTACCTCTTTTTCGCTCCATACATCCTCTAGTATTATGTGCTCCAATGGAACAGATAAACCTCGATTGATCAAGTAAGCTGTCGTGTTGACTACTTCTGCCCAGAATTGTTTCGATAGACCTGACTGTATAAGAATGCTTTTGGCTTTTTCTGTCAACGTTCGATTCATATGCTCGACTATACCATTGTGTTAAGGCATGCCTGGAATAGTTCTTTCCATTCTTATCTCGTGCTCATAGTAGAAATTTTTGAATCTGGTGTTTTCATATTCACCACCATTGTTGATTCTGAGCTTTTTGATCTTCAAACATGTCTCATTTTCAACCATAGTTTTCCATCTTCTGAAAGCCTCAAATACTTCATACTTATGCTTTAGAAAGTAAACACATACCTTCCAAGAGTGATCATCAATGAAAGTCATGAAGTAGTGTTTCCCACCAATGGATGATATGGTTGTTGGTCCTCCAATATTAGAGTGAATGAGCTCTAGCCTTTCCTTCTTTGGGGTTCTACCACTTGTCTGAAAGCTGACTCTCTTTTGCTTTCCAAGTATACAATCTTCGCACATGTCTATCTCTACAGACTGTAGACTTGTAAGTTTTCCCTTTGAGTGCATAATCTGTATCCTCATCTCACTCTTGTGGCTTAGTCTCTGGTGCCACAGATTTAGTGTTTCATTACTTGCTACAACTACGATCGAACAATGTGCCCCTACTATCATGCAAGGAGTGTCACTCTTCTTGTCTTGAGCAATTGTCATTGCACACTTTGAAATCTTCCAATTATACCATGGAAGATCGTAGTGTAACCTTCACTAGCCAATTGCCCTACTAATATTAAGTTCCTTCTTAGGTCAGGAATATGCATGACATCCTTCAACTCCCAAACAGACTCGTTCAACTTAATCTTCACTACACCTTTTTCCAATAATAGCACACAGTTGATCATCACCAAGATATACCTTTCCAAGGTTTCCGGGGACATTTCTCAAAGAATTCTTTCTATGAAGTAGCATGGAACGATGCTATAGAGTCTAAAACCCAAGATTCTTCCTTGCTTTCCAAAGAGCATATCAATGCATCGTCTCCTTCTGAGGTGGAAGTAACATTTGCCTATTCCTTCACTTGTTAGTCCTTCAGTGAACTCTTGCACTGATTTTTGTAGTGTCGGGTTCTCCCACAATTCCAGCACTCAATAGTCTTGGAGTTATGAGAATTATTGGGATTCCTAGATTTGGACCTCCTATCCTTTGATCTACCTCGGTAGTCTGTTCTACCACATTCATTCCCTCTGGTTAAATTTCTTCCTCTTGACTCTGTATGTAAAACAGAAGAGGTTGACGATTCAACCTACTATCTACGATGAATCTCTTTACTGAGAATCAGATTACGAATATCGTCAAATTTCAATTTATTACTTCCTAACGAGCTACTCACAGTCGTGACAATAGCATTCCAGATTTTTTGTAGATAAGACAAAAGTATCAATGCTCGTACTTCTTCATCGAATTCAATTTCAACTTAACTCAAATTGGGTTGTGACTGTGTTGAGTTCATTGAGATGTTGAGCTACCGATGCGTCTTCCATCATCCACAAATTGAACAAACACCTCATCAGGTGCACTTTGTTTGAAGCCAACGACTTCTCATACATAATGGAGAGAGCTGTCATAAGACCCGCTGTGGTCTTTTCCTTTACTATGTTGAAAGCAACATTGTGAGATAGCGTCAATTGAATAACTCTGAGGACTTGTCTGTCTAGAAAATTCCAATTTTCTTCCTTCATAGCCTCTGGCTTCTTCCGTGAGATAGATTGATATAGATTTCTTTGACACAGATAATCCTCTATCCGCATTTTCCGAAACCCGAAATCTATGCCATCAAATTTCTCGAGTTTCACATTTCCTTCATTTATGGCTATTGTTTCTACTCAAATCTGACTTCCTCCAAATCATTTCTGACTATTTCTGCAAACCACTATGTATTAGAACATCTCTGCCGACAAAATTTTACTATTCATATAATTCACTATTCACATGAATAGTATATTTGTAGAAAATTAATAGAAATCACCACAAAAGCTCTAATTCCAGATGTTGGGAAATTACACAAATTTTCGATAAGCAAGATTTCTGATAAACACAAAATAGATAAAATAACACAAATTTGATAACGAAGTTTCGTTAATCTTGTTTAAATCTTCGGACCTACTACAGATTTTTTTACTGAAAATGAGAGAAATTATACAAGGTGTTTACAACACTCACAACTTACAACTCAATTAAGTCATAGAAAATTGCTCTCAATTTTCCTCGATAAAGCTTTTTTCTCTAAGTTTTTCTTTTAATTGAAATGAACATTTGATTGAAATGAACATTTGATTGATTAATTTATTATAATTATACATTTATTTATAAGAATATTCACTCTTTAAATTACTTCTTAAATTAAAGGTTTCTTGAATTATTCATTGTATTAAACATTGATTTATTTTTTAAATTAAAAATGATTAATACTCGATTTACTTCTTAAATTAAAATTAAAAATGTACTCATTGGTTTGTTAATTGTATTAAGAAACTTTATATAATCTAGTGGATTTTAATTTTTAAAAGTTTCCCGTTTATCACGCCAATATATTGGAGGATTTTAATTTTTAAAAAGTTTCACGTTTATCATGCAAATATATTGGATCAAATTAGCCATAGTTAATTATTGCATATTTAAGTAATGGCCGTTAACACTATATAATACTACTAGTGTCAATTGTCAAAGATAATATGTTTGATGTTTCAAAAGAAAAACTTTGAAACAAAAAGAAATATTAATTTGACGCATATTGCTTCATTTCTTTCTCAAAAATCTTGACAAATAATTTTTTTTAGAATTTTTATTTATAATAAATTATTATAAAACAATAAATAATGTAGTAATTATTTATTAATAAAAAAATCTAAAATATTTTTTTAAACTATCATATAATTTAATAATTTATCATGGTAAGTAGATTTATTTATTTATTCAATACAACAAATTTATTGTTGTGCGCCCTTTTTTTCACTTTTATTGTGAAAGCCTATATTTTTTTATGAACAATATTTTTTAATTTTTAACACCTTTTATATAAAAAGCTTATATCTTTTCATTAATATTTTTTCTTTCTTTCATTAATAAATATCAAAATATCTATATAATAAATACATATTTTATAATAAAATATCTATATAATAAATACATTTTGTATGAACTCTATCTTTTGATAGATTATTTTTTTTAATTTCTTTTATCAATAAATATCAAAATATCTATATAATAAATATATATTTTATATTTTTTGTTACTTTTTTACACCAATAAATACCAAAATATTTATATAATAAATACATTTGTTATGAATACTTATTTTTTATAATGTAATCATTTTAATTACATTAAGGATGATAATTTATATAGTTAATGATTATATTTAATAAATTTTCGATCAATTTATTTATAATGTCTTTATATATTAAATGTCATAATGTTTAGTCGATGGTCTTTTTTTTGTTAGTTTTTTACACAATAATTTACAAACAAATATATATAATAAATACATACTTTATACTTTTTTACACTAATAAATTTCAAAAATGCTTATATAATAAATACATTTAAATGCAATCATTTTTATTATATTAAGATTAATAATTTATATAGTTAATAATTACACATTTAATGAATATTCAATCAATTCATTTATCAATAGATAATATTTTTGTTGAAATATCTTTATCTTTATATATAAAAAGAGACAATGTTTGGTCGACGATCGAACACTACCTTTTTTTTACTTTTTGTTATTTTTTATATCAATAAATATCAAAATATTTATATAATAAATATATTTTTTATACCAATAAATATCATAATATATATTTAATAAATATGTTGTATAATGCAATTATTGTTATTATATTAGTGGTGATAATTCATATTGTTCATGATTACCTATTTAATGAGTGTTCAATTAATTTATTTATGAGCATATCATATTTTTGGTGAATTAATAATTTTCATGTTGAAATCACAATCTCATATCAATTAAAAACAATAGTCATCTACTTTAAATTATTTTTAAGTAAAAAATTCTTATTAAATTAAATCAATTCATGTCTATCATTCATACATGATTAACTTTTTAGATAATAAAAATATTAAATTAATAAGATCATATGTAATTATATTATATTTGTCTTATTTATTAAATAAAGTTATGTAATTATTGTCAATATCTTGTTAAATCACTATCTTTATATTGTATTTGGAATATATTACTTACAAAATAGTTTATATTATACATTTATTTATCATTAAAATAATAAATAAATAAATTATTTATTTTAACAGTAATTTTCAAACCACTTTATAAAAACATTTAACATTAATTTTTTAGTTTTAATAAAAGCAACTTAAAATTTCATATTTAAAAACTTAGTTTTTTATTTTATAAAATAAAATAAAAATTAGAAATAATAATAATTATTATTCGATAATTAATATTATTATATATTTATCAAATATAAATCATATATGCATGGTTATAAAAACTAATTTCATTAAAATATGTAAAAACTAGTTTCATTAAAATATGTAAGGATCACTAGGGAGACCAAACTTTTTATTATTATAATGCCTAGAAAATATAGTAGAGACTAAGAGCAGATATGGATGAAAATAAAGGGTTAAAACACAATTAAATTTTAACATTTAATAATAACGAAAGGCTAAGCATACATTAACATTATTATTATTATTATTATTATTATTATTATTATTATTATTATTATTATTATTAAATACTTTAAGTTATTTAAGATTCAAACTCTTATTTAATGACATATTATTAACTAATACAGATAATAATTTACGTAAAAAGGCCGTTAAAGCCTTCTATGATTGAAAATTAGTGTTATTTAATCTCTTGAATTAAAAATTATATTTTTTAGTGTTTTATTTTTTAAAAAATATATCAATTAAAGATAAATAATATTTTGTAAAAATATTATTTTTTTCTATTAAGTGTTTGAATTACGATTAAAAAATAGAATAAAAATTAAATTTATATAAAATTATTTATAAAAAATCAACAATAATAATTTTCTAAAATAATTTTATTTTAATATATTTATTTTTATTTTAATAGAAAAATAAAAATTAATTAAAATATTAAAATAATATAGTGATAATCACTAAATATTTTAAAAAATATATTTTGTGAAAAAACTTGAATAATTATTATTTTTTATTATTAAATATCTAAATTATAATCGCATTTTAATTATTTAATTTATAAAAAAATATTTAATTAAAAAATAATATTATTTACCTTTAATTAATTTTTTTTATCAAAATTCGAAAAAAAACAAATTTTATAATATTTGCATACACGCATACTAAATCATTTTCTTTTCTGTTTTAATCAAACACGAGATAAGAGTGTTATCCGCAGCTCATCTTATACTACAAAACAAGGTAGCTACAGTGAGCACTTTAACTGAGATTAATTATAAGTAGGAGCAAAAACAATAAGCTTTTCATATATTTTCATGTATTGAATACATATACATGAAGAATTTAGAAGTAGTACTCCTCAGGATTTTCGGAGATTAAATAATTTGTACTGATCATAATTAATGGAGTATTCAAATGATCACCATACCCAGCAACATAATCATGAGCTTCATAAACAAGAGCAGGCTAAAGTTGAACCTCAATATTCATTTTTGGGTACAACTCCTACAACAACAACTGTTTTACAAATTAACAACAATTGGAACCCTAGCTTCATTTAGTAAGTTTGGCATCTAACTCTGTTACTTGGATTCACTAATTCAACATATATGCATGTTACTAAAAACTGGAACCTTATTAAAACAATGTTATACTTAGATTATTTCTTCTTTTCTTCTTATTATACATGTTTTATTATTGATTGTATATAATTTTAATGTGTTATTTATGACTCTGTCGCCCAGTTCTGATCCAGATTTCACAACCCAAAGTTTCAATCGTATTTGTGATGTAAGAAGTTGCTTCAATAGTACTGATGAAGAAGAGCACTACTTTTCAAATATTATGAAGTCAGAAATGTCACAACATTATTCCTTCTCAAAACTCCCTTCAAATGTGGAAAAATCAGTGTTAGTATCATCTACAAAATACAAGAAAAATATTAATATATCTTCTTATAATGATCATTTTGATTCAATAACTCTAGAAGAGACTGATGATCGATCAAAACAAGTACTAGATATATAGAGTACTAGTAGCGTAGGTTTTGAAGGGTTTTCTTCTTAATTTTTTTTTTTTTACAAATACACTCGTGGGGTAATTAGGATGAACTGAATAGCTAGATCTCTTGTCATGTACAAACAATATTATTCAAACTCATCATGAGGGTTTCCTCCGGTATTAATTCTTCACACATGCTTCTAATGATGTTGGCTTTTGTAGAGAGAGTTCGTTTTTAGTCTATCAAAGTTATAAAGTAGATCAAGAACAAACAAATAGCCCATCAACCACCACCTTCTCCAACAAAGTGAGTTTAGCTTATATATCATTTAGAATCTATATATATATTACCCTTTTCTTTGTATATATCATCATCATTCAAGAATGTACATATGAATATGATTGCTTCTACTTTTATCACAAATTTATCCCTTACCTAAAAGGTGTATATAACCTATATATGTTTTGAAACATTGTAAATAATTTATATATAAAGTTAATATACATATTATAATAATCATAACTATTTCACGTTGTTTTTAAAAAGTTATGAAAAATAACCATAGAAATGAGCAAAATAGAAGTTGTTTTTTACAATTTAAATATGATTCTTAATTTTTAACATTTATTTAAAAATAGGTTTAATTGAAAAAAAATTAAAAAAATTAACATAGAGTAAATCTACTAAATTAATATTACTTTTGTAATAGTGACATTATTTTTCATTTTTAATTATTAGAAAATATATTTAATTAATTATTTATGTATAATTGCGGTATTTTTAATATTAAATTTAAAACGTATTTTATTATATATATGTAAAACATAATATTATTTACATGTTTTATTTCAATTAATCACAATTTTAAATTTACAATAATCATCCTAGCTCCCTACCTAATTGGTTACTGTTTGAAAAACCGTTTGAGTTTTTACAAATGATCACGATTATACACATTACCAGTAAAATGCTGAATCATTTTGTTAAAAGTACTCATAACTATTATGTTTGGTATAAACAATTTATTTTTTCTTTGTTTGCGTTGAATTATATTACAAAAATATAGTAATTTTGATTAATTACTTAATAAGGGAAAATAAGATTTATCTTTCAAACGAAAAATATAAACATTTGGAATAAAATTAGGTGACAGAATTAGTTGCATGATGGCATTTTAATTTGAATTGTTGTTATTATCTTAGTATACGAAAATAACTTAAAATATTGATTAAAAAAGATATTATTATATTATTTTTAAGTAATATAAAATTTATCTTTTTTTAATTTTAATTTTTAAGATTTCAGTGTATCAATAAATCAAGAAAAAAAACTAATAAATCTCACATAAAAATAAAATTAGTGGTTCAAATAGAAATTAAAATATAATTTATTTTGTCTAGCGGCTCATACAGTTTAAAAGAAATTGTTCTGATTAAGAAATATATTAATATAGTATTTATAAATAGTATTAGATTTATTTTCTTTTAAAGTTAACATGATTAAATTTTTAATATTACTTTTATAAAATAAAATAAAAATTCATCCTATTAATGTTTTATAATTAATGGATTTTGATTTCTCTGTGACCTTATGAACATTGTTTTATGCCAAAGAAATCAACTTTTTTGAAGAATAAAAGTAAGAGATCTATTAATTGTTTTGATCATCAACAACAAGATCATGACTGCCATACAGAAGCAAAGAAGATCTCTAAGTCCACTTTTACTTACTCAAACCCACCACTGAAGGTCAGAGTTTTAAAACAATTAATTAATATTCAGCAAATTCTAATTATTAATTGTTCATTGGTTTTTGAGGTACTTATAAACTATAATAATGCTTTTATGTTCTATTAACTAGGTAAGGAAAGAAAAACTAGGAGACAGAATCGCAGCTCTTCATGGTTTGGTGGCACCTTTTGGCAAGGTAATTTAAAAAAAATATATATATATATATATTCTCCACCAGAATCCACTAACTAACTCTATTGTGTTTAGTTTAATTAAATATTAATTTGGCCATACTTGTATATAATTATGATTAATTTAACATTTTCTATGGAATAAAAATAACTTTCAGACAGATACTGCCTCTGTATTAACAGAGGCAATTGGGTACATCCAATTTCTGCATCATCAAGTCCAGGTATACATTTCCATCTTTTTTAAATAATCTTGACAATATAGAATACTATTCATTCTTTCCTTAAATATAAAATATTTGGATTTTGGGTTGAAAATGTTTCAAAATTACATGAAAAAAGTTGTAATATACCGCCTTACATAACTCATACATCCTTACACTTGTAACTTTTTTGAAAATAATAATTACACTATTTATATACCTATAATTGGATCTCAAATCCCAAATATTCTATATATTCAAACGAGTTTTATGCGGTTGAGTCATACCTCGTTGGCAACTTATGTAAACAAGACATTTTGTGAAATCTTTTGCTACAAAATTTTCACTACATTTTTAGGAGTAATGTTGTATAAGATGTATATAATTTATGTACATTATATTAGGTGGATAGATCATACATATTAAGTATAATTTTACTAGATGAAAGAAATATAAACAAAAAAAATGCATAAAGAATAAGGAAGATGATGAAGAATATCAATGTATATTTCAATTGTATTTACATTAGCATATACTTTCTTTTTTACACGCATTGTTTAGCAAAGATATAAGAATATCAATTAAGTATGAATTCTTATTTTTTTTAAGAAATTGTATAAAATTGATTCCATTCCATAGAATCATAATTCTTTTGAATATTAGAAATTAAATAATTCATTTCAATAATAAAATCTGTTTATTTTTATTTTTATTTTTAATAACATTAATTTTTTTTCCATATTAGAAAGAGTCAAGGAAGACAATATAGAAAATAAATATACGCATATACCTTTTTTTTAACATGCATTGTTGAGCGTAACTTGTTGCCAATGCTAACTTCATTGTAACCAACTAACATAGCTCTGTTTTAGAGTTTATATCCTACATCACATGCACACACTAATATTATACACTCAACACATTCCTAGCCACTTTAACAACTTCTAACACCATTCTTTAATTTGATATCCTATTAAGAATTGTGAGCTTAAGTCTCAAATTTTGAAATTGTGGAGTGTGAAATGATTTGCTAATTATATCTACAACTTGAGCTTCACTCGGCACATAATCTACAACAATGTCACCTATTTATATCTTATCTCTTACAAAATAAAAATTAATTTCTACATGTTTAGTTCTAGAGTGCAACACTGAATTTTTAATCAAATATCCAGCGCTAATGTTGTCACAAAACAGTGTTGGTACTTGAGGCAAGTATACTAATAATTCCTTGAGAAGCTTTACTAGCTAAGCAACTTTAGCTATTACATATGCCAATTAACTAAATTCTACCTCATTTGATGATTAAGACATTACACGTTGTTTTCCAAAAGACTATGAAATCCAAGAATGGCCTAAGAACACACAAAATCCATCAATTCTTCTTTTGTCATCTGGCAATGCTGCTCAATCAACATCATTGTAAGAACTCATGGAGAAAATGTTACTTTTATGTAGAAAGATTCCATGACTTAAAGTACTAACTAGATACCTAAGCATTCTCTTAAGAGAAGGCCAATGCATATATGAGAGAGTGTGAAGAAATTGGCATAGCTATTTAATTGAGTAAGATATGTCAGGTGCAGTAAGAGCGTAGTATTGCAATGCACCTACCACTGATCTATATTGGGTGCAATCATCTAATGGTTGTCCATCATCTTTGGATATTGTTTTCCCACTAAGAAAAAGGGTATTCACAAGTAATTGCACTTTTCAAGCAATTAATGAATGTACTTCTACTAGGAAAGATGAAAATTATCAGTACCTCATACAACCTTAATTTCTAGGAAGAAGTTTCGCACACTTAAGTCCTTGAAAGCATAAGTGTTATGCAACTTGTCAACCATGTTTTGTATAAACCACTAATTGCTACTAGTCACAAGGATATCATCAACATAGTTGAGAAATACAACTATGTGTCCTCCATTCACATGTACTAGCATAGAGGTGTTTGCTTGAGAGCATTGAAACCCCTATTGAATCAGGCAACAACTCAATTTTTTGAACCAGGCTTAATGAGCCTTTTTGAGGCCATATAAAACCTTTTTAAGTTTGCACACAAAGTGTGGTTTGGACTAATCAATAAACCCTGGGATTAGCTCATATAAATATCCTCCTCAAATTCTCTATTGAGAGAGGTATTGTTGACATCAAGTTGTTGAATAATCCAATCCCTAGACAAAGCAAGAGTAAACACCACTTGAATGGTTGCTAGTTTTACCATAGCGCTAAAGGTCTTTGTGTAATTAATGCCACTACAAGCATGCTTTTATACCTTATCAAACTTCTTTTTTCCTTCTTTTTTATTCTGAACACCCATTTATTACCAATGATCTTAGCATCCTTAGATGGAGGTACCAAGTCCCAAGTATTGTTAGCAAGAAGGGCAACAAACTCCTACATAGATTTAAACCATTTTGGAGATTGCAAATCATCTAGACAACTCTTGGTTCAAGGAGAATTATGTGACCAATAAGGGCTTTGGGTTACTAAATGCCAAGTTTAGATCGTTTGATCATACTGTGATTACTAGTAGTGGTGATAGGTAGAGAAGAAAAGGATGAAAGGATTGGAAATTGAACAAAAAGTTGAATGGCATTATCCTTAAACACTTTACAAAAAGGATTAAGATGTGGTAGAAAGTGTCCATAAGTGTTAGGACTTAAAGAAGAAATAGGTAAAAGAGATGAAGAAAGCAACTGAAAGTGTTGAGAGAGAGATGAGGAATGAAATATGAGTCATAAGTTAAAAAAGACAAGGATGGTGATAAAAGCATAAAATAAGGACAAATGAGATTGCACACGTTTAAAACCTAAACATCCAGAAATAGACGGTGAGAAAACATTAGACAATTTCTTAATACCAGGCAAAGAAATAAAATGCAAAGGTGTAATGTCAGACATAGGTTTTGAAATAGAAGCAGAGTTAATAGTTAAGTAAATAAAAGAGCTCTCATGAAATACAACATGATCACTCAAATAAACTCTCTTAGAGTTAATGCCTATAAACTAATAACCCCAGTTAAGTGGATAACCTAGAAAAATACAAGGAATGGAACGAGGTTCCAACTTGGTAGGATTATAAAGCCTAATATAAGGAAAGCATAGGTATCCAAAGGTCTTCAAATAGGCATAGGATGGTGTTTTGGCGTTTAACATCTTAGATGGAGACTTTGATTGAAGATTTTTTTAAGGCATTTTATTAATCAAGTAAGCTACATACTTTAATGCATAATCCCAATAGGCAATAGGTAAGCTAGCTCAAGTAAGAAGTAATAGGCTAGTTTCCACAACATGAAAATTTTTTCTCTCTCCACCAAACTATTTTGAATAGGTGAGTAAAAGCATGAGATCCTTTTGGTATACCTACCTTAAAATAGAATATTTTTAAGGGCTCTAAACTCCCCTCGACCATCACTTTGTAAAGCCTTTATAAGCACTTGAAATTATCTTTTAATTAAGGCATCAAAGTGTTTAAATAGATGAGACATTTGACTATTCTGAGGCATTATATACAACCATGAAAATTTTGAGAAATCATTCACAAATAGGAGATAGTATCATGCCTTACCTACTTAAGTAACAGATGCAGGTCCCCAAACATCAATATGTGAAATATCAAATAAATGCATAGACCTCTGATCCATATGTGATTTAGGAAACTTATGTCACTTGCTCATTTGGCATACTTGACAAACTTCGGGTAAGGAGCCAGGTTTACTATTTATGTTAAGAGCATTAAGCACTCATTAAACAAGATCTTTACTAGGATGGCTGAGTCTATCATGTCATAAACTACCATTGAAAACTTCTTTACAATGAAATTATATTACCAAGATTACCATGCTTAGGGCCAATAGTAGAACAAATATTAGACTGCATCACACCAAAAAGATTTGTGTATTTTTACTAGGTAGATTATACAACCCTTGATCAACAACTTTAGTTACTAGTACCTTACTTCCATTGGGATCTTTGATGCAAAATGAATTTGCAAAGAATTCAATAACAATATTGTTGTCTGAACAAAACTTCTTAATAGAAATTCAATTCTTGGCCAATTGAGAAACAATAACATATTACACAAATTCAAACTTTGATGGCCAACCTTTAAAACGCTATTGCTAAAAGAAGCAATATATATAGTACTTTTGCCACCTAACATCATAGGTTTAAAGATTGTTTATGTTACTAAATTACCAACAATTATTTTGTTACTGATAAAGTGGTGACTAACACTAGTGTCTAGATACCAAGACTAGTCTACGACTTCAACATTGTTGCTTTCAAAGGGAGCAAAGAAGGAAATAGGTGAAAAATCATTCATGAATGAAAAATTACCAAATTGAAGTTGTGAGTCTCGTACCTGATCAGTGGAAGTTTTCTATGACAAATGATTCAAAGAATTTCCATCTTGATCAGGTTCTTGTACCTAAGAAAAATTTGTTTGAGGAATCTTGGAACTGCTATTCCTAGAATTTTTATTATTAGATGAATTATTTGATGATGAATATTGAAAGAAATATCTAGTAGTACTATGACCTTGTTTCTTACTTTGACACATATCGTATGCTTGGATCCAAACTTTTCTCTTCCATTGGTTATATTCTAGTTTTGGTTTTAATTCTGGAAGAATTTTCCTTGTGAATTGTTGTAGTTATTTCTTGAAAGCTTATTTTACATAATTCTTTGTTAAAATGACTGAGAGTTAGATCCTTGATGTTAAGGGAAAGATCCTACAATGTTAGCTTGATCAATCTGTGCAATGATCCCATTTTGTCTTTCTAGCTGTTTGTCATGAATTCTTAGTGCACTAAACACTTCATCTTACAAAACACTCAAAACTAGTTTTAAAAAGGAAAAAAGTGCTTTTAGACAAAAAGGGAAAAAATTGTTTTTAGACAAAAGGAAAAATTGTCAATTTAGTCTCATATTTATTACAAAATAAGTACTTTAATCTAATAATTATTGAATTAGGTCAATTACTCCCCTTGAAAAGAGTCAAATTATTCCACTTAACATAACATCATCAATATTAAGTACTATACATAAAGAAAAATATATTTGTGAAAAACATGTAATTAATAAATACTAACTTAATAATTTCAAGCTACAACATTAAAAACAATAAAAAAAAAGATTCATATATAACATAAAGACTTTTAATCTCTATTCCCACTATACAAAGGAAAAATAAATTATTTTTATATAATAGATAATATTCATCCAATACCTACCAAGAAGAAGATCCATTGTCTCTTGCATGTACTATTATTTTTTATTTAAATGAAAAATTACAATTTGGATTGATATGGCTCTTTTTTTTTTAATTTGGGAGTAATGTCAAACCCAAAAATAACTAGACTAAAATATTCAAAAAAAAAGTTGGAGTTGCATAAAAAGAGAGTTGATTCTCTTAAAATATTAGGTTAAGATTTAAAAGTGTTAATTGTGCTATAATTAATTAAGTGCCCAATATATATAAAATAAGCCCAGCTTCAATACGTATCCCATATAAAAGAAAAACAAGAAAAAAAAGAAATAATAAGGGAAAAGTTGAAAAAATATTAAAGAAAGTTGAATGTTGAAAAGGAATGACATAAAGAGGAAAATAAATTAACAATGAAGTTGGAGCCAAAAAAATGATCCTATTTGATTGATATGATTGAGCTTAGGATATTATTATTCATATATCTCTTTCTCTACTTCATAGCTTTTTAACTTTTGTTTTTCTCATTTCTTTTCATTTGATTAAGCTACTATGCTTAACTCAATTACAACCAAATGAAATATTTTTTGATTTTAGGGAATATCTTTGATGAAAAGAGGTATAACTTCAATAAGAAGTGTATGGTCACAAATTGACTCTAAAAAGAATAATAATGTTCCATAGGAAGGAATAATGTTATAAGCTTATTTAAATTACAAGATTTAACTATTTCTAGTGGATGCTTAATCACATGTACACTTTGAGTATGATTATTATAGGGTAGTAAGAATGAATGGATGACTAAAGTTTGTACCGAATGCATCGAACTTTGAAACTATAGTATTTCTAAGCTCCTAACATAATGTTAGAAAACTTAATTTATTTTGCCTTACTCGAGGACTAGTAAAGAATATACATGGAGGAATTTGAACGGTGTTATTTTATACAAATTTGTGCATCAATTCTCATATATTTGTTGCCAATGGTGATTGCATTGTAACAAACTCACAAGGCTTTATATTAGAGTTTATACCCTACATCATATGCAAACATTAATATCATACAACATTCCTAACCATTTTAGTAGGTTCTAACATTAGATTGAATTGTATTAATAATAAGTTTTGTGTTCTTTAATATGCAAAAATACTCAATATATCCTCAAATAATATGAAAATTAATCCAAATTTGAAGGTAAATTGTCTTTATATTTTGTAGACATTAAGTGTGCCATATATGAACTCATTACAAAATAAGCATTCTAGAAAAATGGAAATGGTAAACTACTACTTTTATCTAGTGTCACTCCCATTATTTCTATGCTTAACATTAGCTTCATTACTAATGATCAATTTAAGTAAATTTGTTTGAAGTTTTGAGCCCATTGCCTCTTGTTAAAATTGCAGGCTTTTACGAATGAAGAAGAGAGAGAATGTAAGAAGGATCTTACAAGTAAAGGGCTTTGCCTTGTGCCTATTTATTATGCATTATTTCTTAATGGTTATAATTGACATATCTCTAGGCAATGTAGCTTAAAAAAGGGTGATTTATCGATTATAAGAACTTGGGTTGTTTTATTTAATAAGTTAAAATCTTGAAATGAATCTCAAGTTCTTGTAGTATCAAATCTAACAAACAACTTTTAGAACAAGTTGCTAACTATATCTATCCACCCTAAGAGTTACTTTGAGTTCAATTTGCTTGTGTTTATGTTATCAATCTCAAAACTAGTTTTCGAAAGCAAAAAAGTGTTTTTAGACAAAAGGAAAAATTGTCAATTTAGTCTCATTTATCTTAAAATAAGTACTTTAATACAATAATTATTGAATTAGGCCAATCATATCCCATGATTTAACAGAAAGAGTTAAATTAGTCAACTTAACATAACATCATCAAGATTAAGCGCTTTAAATGAAGAAAAATACATTTATGAAAAACATGTCTCATTAATAAATACTAACTTAGTAATTTCAAGCTAACATTAAAAAAATTGAAAAAAAAAGATTCATATATAACAGGAAAAAAAATCAATCTCTATTCACATTATAGAAAGAAAAAATATATTATTTTTATATAATAGAATTTATGAATATTATAGCTTTCTTTGGCATCAAAATAGATAAAATTCATCAATACCTACTAAGAATAAGATTCAGTATCTCTTGCATGTACTATTATTTCTTATTTAAATGAAAAATCACAATTTAGATTGATATGATTCTTTTTTAAAATTTGAGACTAATGTTAAGAAAAGATTTAAGAGTATCAATTGTGCTATAATTTATTAAGTGCCCAACATATATAAAATATCTTATAAGAAAGACAAGAAAAGAAAAATAAAAGAAATAATAAGAGGAAATTTGAAAAAAAAAATATTTAAAAAGTTGAATATTGAAAATGAATGACAGAAAGAAGAAAATAAATTAACAATAATGCTTGAGCCCAAATTAATGATCCTATTTGGTTGATATGATTGATCTTAGGATATTATTATTCATATATCTCTTTATCTATTCCATAGCTTTTGAACTTTTGTTTTTCCCATTCCTTTTTTCATTTGATTAAGCCATTATGCTTAACTTTATTACAACCAAATTAAATAATTTTTGATTTTAGGAAATACCTTTGATAAAGGGAGGTATGGCTCTAAGAAGAAGCATATGGCCACAAATCCACTCTACAAATAATAGCAATGTTCATAGGAAGGAATAATATTATAAGCTTGTTTAAATTACAAGATTTAACTATTGTTAGTGGATGCTTAATCACACATACACTTTGAGTATGGTTATTATAGGGTAGCAAGAATGGATGGATGACTAAAGTTTGTACCGAATGAACATTAAACTTTGAAACTATAGTATTGCTATACCATTAAGATAATGTTAGAAAACTTAATTTATTTTTCCTTTGCTGAGGACTAGTAAAGAGTATACATGGACAAAATTTGATCGGTGTTATTTTATACACATATTTGTGCATCAACTTTCATATATTTACAATGAATTATTATTCCATATGTGTTTATCTTATGTTATAGGTGTTCGGAGATGAAATGAGCAACAAGAGACAAAGACATGTATTCAAAATAAAAAAGGACACTCTATCGATTGAGCATCAAACGAGATTGATCAAGGATGCTCGAATGAAAAATATGGATTAATAGACTCGATCAATCAAACCACTAGTCGATAGATCAAGACATAACTCGAATGATCGAGGAGCTACATATGCCAAAATGATGAATGACAAGCATTGTTAGAGCAATCCAAAAAGAATTTGATCGATTGAGCATTTGCTAGATCGATCGAGCTTGATCGAGATTAAGAGCACTAGGGTCGAAAATCTTCAAAGTTAGATCAATCAAGCTACAATATAGATGGATTGATAAGTTCAATCAACACGTAAATCTGACACTTTTTATTAGTATTTTTAATCCTAACCATTGAATCAAGCAAATCCATTTAAATTAGGTTCGAGAAATACACTATAAAAACAACATGATGAGTCACTTGAAACACATAATTGAAACAAAGAGTAAGAAAGATTAAAGAACAAATCAAGAGAAACTTTTTAAGAGGATTTTGAAGAGAATATTAAAGATTGAAGATTGAGGTTATATTAGCTTTATCCTCTACTTTTTATAAACTTTTTTTAATCCTTTTCTTTATAGTTTTATATGAAAATAATGTTGATTATTATAGAATCTATGTCTAGCTCATTTAATAATATGCTTGTAAATATTTCAAGTCTTAGATTATGATTTAATTAATTTAATGTCATGCTAAATTTTAATTTCAATTCTCAATTCTTGATACGTTCAATTTTATGTTTAAATGTCAAAACTATACATATTATAAACTAGGACGTATAACTAGTTCATTGCATAAATATGTTTATCACTAGTTTAAAATGTTAGTCAATAGTTGCTAATATTTTAACTTTGGCTTCCTTTACAAATAGAATTAAATGTTATTAATGTTTTTAATCTTACCTATTACCTTTTTAGATCCTAATACAATTAATAAATTAAATCTAGTAAATATATTTCTAGATTGTTTAGGATTTAGATTGTATAATAATTGTATTATTAATAAACTACACACTAAGAAAAGATAAAAAGTCTTAAATAGACCTACGCATCTAAAGCTAAAATTAAAAACTTACTAATAATTTTAAATTATGAAAATGATTTAGGACATAAAAAACTGATTTTAATTCATAACACGATTGATTGAATTGTATGTTAGTGATGCAGATAATCTCATGATCACATATCACTCATTATTCTTGTGTAATTTACCTTTAACATTTTATGTTATTTTCGTTTTCCTTACAATCAACCAAAATCTCCCTTTGTTAACCTTAATTAACTCATTAATGAACTAATAATGTTAACCTTAATTAACTCATTAATGAACTAATAATCAAGAGTATAAATTATTACCAATCTCGGATTTGACCCTTACTTGCAAACATATTTATATAGAGAAATTTTTTAATAGAAATAACGTTTAACTTTTGATGTGTCCTATGCGGCGTGTCAAGAACTAGAATTAGGCCTTAGCCTACCCACCAGAACATGCTCCAGTCCCCGTCCCAGTGACACATTCTCATAAACCGTAAGAAGATGCATGGATTGTTTTGGAAACAAAGTGAAATTGAAAACATATTTAAAAAGAGGAAGTACTATAAAAATGAGTTGAATTATTATTGATGTGCTGACAAAAAACAGTTTATCAATGATGTAATTTCTGTAAGCACATATACATTTTCCATAAGAATGCATAATAAATTCGAAATTTTTACCTACCAGCATCTCATCCGAGTCCTCTCCTTTCAATGGCTCTTAGCTAGTTTGCTGTTCTTTCTTCCAAATGGCACCTTTAAAACCAATATCAGCAATTGGGAAAGACGCTAACTCTGGGCACCAACTAGCACTCATCATTCTTAGGGATGGCATAACTTGCTCAACTCTTTGCCATTCCTCTTCTAAATTCGAGAGAGATTCGAAAACCAACCTCTCAATTCTCCAAACAACATTATCATTTCCCCAAAACTTGGCATTCATTTTCGTAAGATTCCCGGAAGAGATTGAGAGATACTGTAACATAGGAAGCGATATGGGATTAAGCCAACTTGGACTAATCTTTCCTGGGTAAAATTTAAGACTCAGTTCGTGAAGTTGCTGAGGAGGAAACAACTTATCAAGCTTGGTTATGAGTTCAAAACCATTGCTATTAAAGCAACTTATTGACAGATGTTGTACTTCTTGAAGATTTACCAATGCGTTCACCTCATTATCTGCAATCTCATTCCCTTGAGTTAGCTGCAGCCCAAGTGTTCTAAGTCTAATTAAGTTTCTTAATTCGCCAATTCGACAGCCTTCTAATTGGCTTGACTTGGCAGGTTTGAAACCTAATAAGACTTCGAGCTGTGAAAGCCTTCCTAAGCCTTTAGGAAAATATTCAAGTGAACCACAATTGCTTGCATCTAAGACCCTTAGTTTCTTAAAACTAACAATGTAAGATGGAAGTGTCTTTATATTTTGACAATAGCTAACGTCCAATACCTGAAGATTGTGAAGCTTTTCCATTGAAGGTGGAAATTGAACTAATGGATGTGTGTTGCTGACACTTAGGTAGCTCAAGTGTTGGAGATAACCAATCTGATTTAGTTCTTCTTTGATGGGTGTTTCAAATATTGACCTAGAAAGGTCCATTACTCGAATATAACGAGACCTGGAAAATCTCTTTGCAACATTTGAAGCAATCTTGTTCACTTCACCAGTTTTAGTTGTGGATATTAATGCCCGCAACTTTGGGTTGGTCAAGAAATAACTCTCAAACATATTAGCATCAATACCCAAATGGCGACAACTCATATAATCTTTTCCCAAAAATGCATCATCTTGTGCAATCTTAATAACCAAATCGCGAACCATGTCGTGAACTTTACAAGTGTAGATTGTTCCATAATGTGTCTTGTCCACAACTTCAAGTAAGCACCTATTTGTCAACCCAGAGAAACAATCTTCACCTGCTTCAACTGCTGATCTACCATTCCTTAGAGGAATAAAACCCTCTCCAATCCACCACCTAACCAATTGATCCCTAGTCATAACACAATCTTCAGGATAAAGTGAAAAACAGAGGAAACAAGACTTGAGATAAGACGGGAGTTCATCATAACTCAGTTGTAACGAAGCCATGACAGAGTCATCATTTTCGGCTAATTCTTCACGAAAATAATCCGCAATGCGCCTCCATTCACGATACCTTGATGGTTTACAAAGCATAATTCCTCCAACTGCCTTAACTGCTAATGGGAGACCCTTGCACTTGTCAACAATCTCTTCTCCAACTTTTACTAGTTCTGGATACTTACAAATACCTCCAGTAGCTGCAAATGCTATCTTGCTGAATAGGAGCCAACTATCCTCCTTGCTAAGGCATTTGGGCCTATGCATTCTTGATTCCTTCACTCCCATCTTTTGTGCAACTTTTTCATTCCTCGTAGTGACAATGATACTGCTTCCCGTTCCTTTAGGCAACCCTTCATAAATTTTATACCACCAAACAACATCTTGGCTCCACACATCATCCATCACAATCAAATACTTTTTTCCCAAAAGATACTGATTTATTTTCTTCAACAACTCACCTCGATCGTCTCCTACGCTGACATCTCCTAAATATCGCAACATGTTTCTCATGATTTGTTCTTCAGTAAATGTTTGAGAAACAGAAACCCAAATTCTTCTTTCAAAGTGATCCTCTATTTGTTTATCATTAAATACTGTCTGAGCAATAGTTGTCTTACCCAAACCACCCATTCCAACAACTCCAATTGCTAGAATATCAGAGTTAGCTTCAAATAACCAATCTTTTATCTTCCTTGTATCACTTTCCAATCCAACAACTTGAGTATGATCATAAACAGGGGAGCTCCATCTCGGCATTTGGTCATTCTGTGTACTTGTCATATCTTGTTGGGTCAAAACTTGCACTCCCAAATAAGATGAAATGTGGTTCTTAATGTTTATAATTCTTTCATTGATTTCCACAAGTCGCTTCCCAATTCGATACTGGAATGGAAATTTTGAAGGAGAGTATCTCTTAAGCCAACCACTAGAAAATGAATCACTATCTTTTGATTGGAGTTCACAATCAGCAAGTATATCTTCAGCTTCATAAATCAGTTCTCTCAAGTTGGCCATGATTTTACGGAGTGTCTGTTCCTTCCTCTTCAGCTTCTCAGCATCTTTAAGAAAGCTTTGCATTAGTTGGAGCTCACTTTGTAAATTCTCAAATTTGTCTCTAACTTCAAGCAAGATACGGCTCTCTTCAGATAGAGATCTTAGTAGTTTTTCCAAAAATACAGTCACAACAGCATCTACCATCTCGCCAATTGAAATTTTGGGATGGCAATTCTGTTGCAATACTTGAGAACGACATTAATATGACACCAAAAAAATATTGTTAGAATTGATGAGTAATTGTTTCAGATCTTCAAGATTATAATATTCCATATTATTATAAATAAACACTATAAAAAGTGATTGAACTTTCTTTATCTGTGCATGACATATTTAACAAAGCAACACGATACAAAAACGATCTAAATGTCACCCTAATAAAATCTTAGTAGGTGCTTTACATAGAACACGAACTTCCCCAAATGGCAAAAGAAATTAGCAATTTCTTCTACAAAATCAAGATTTTTTTTCTTTTCATACATTGTTCAATTTGGACAGAATATTAAAAAAAAAATGGAATTTTCCATCTGGGTTCTTCTTTAAAACTTTCCCTTGGCTTTGTATTTACAGTTCAATTCAAAAATTAAACTTGCTAGTTTTTCTTACTAAATCAAGCTAGATAACCTACAAGGGTAAGGACCATGAGAATTAGGGTATATAAATCTTAGCAGGCAACAAAACAAAGAGACTAATTAAAGGTTTAATCTTTTAAGTTGAATACTCGAAAAAATAAACATAAGAGTGTCAGAAATATACTTACAACTGAAGTCAAAACGCGAGCAAAACAGAGGAATTTGTGACTACCCTTCCGCAAATCTCCTTCTAAAAACCATGAAAATATTAAAATTGGTTGAAATGGAAGAACTTTAGGGTCCAATAGCGATTAAATGAGTTGCCACTTGATTGGAAAAATTATACACGGTTCATTTTTTTTTCTCTCTCTTCAAACCATTATAAGCGGTTCACTTGATTGACTCTAACATAAACAAGTCTTCAAGTCACCTTACAAACTAAGAAATAAATAAATAAAAGACGTGTATTTTTATTTAACTCTTAGTTCAGAATAAAATTTAAAGTATATGTTATAATATTTTATTTTATTTATATATATACTTCTCTTGGATAAGCTTGTAACTATTTTTTGAAATTAAATGAAGGAAAGAATATTCATCCGTCCACTTGATTTGAAAAATTATACACGGTTTATTATTATTATTATTATTATTATTATTATTTGAAATGATTGTACACGGTCTTACTTGATTGGCTGTAACATAAACAAGTCTTCAAACTAAATTACAAAATAATCAATAAAAGATGTGTGTTTTTATTTAACTGTTAATTTAGAATAATATTTAAAGTATTTTAATAATATGATGTAATATTTTATTTTATTTACATATTTATATAATTATTTTTTATTTTTTATTTAATTTTATTTATAATTTTATAAATTTTATTTTAATATGTAAAAAAAATATAATAATAATAATATTTTGTTGAATTTTATTCTTATTATCATTTTTATTTATAATATATTTTTATTTTATAAACTAAATATGATTTAACTCGTAAGTAAACAATTAAATTAAAAAAACTCTTAAGTAAAATAAATAAATAAAAAGAAGAACAAAACTTAATTTTATTTATAATATATTTTATAATTATAATTATTTTGAAATTAAATGAAGGAAAGAGTATTCATCTTGTTATTAAACTATAGGTTTGTGCATTTTAATTTTTAAATGTTTAATTAATATATTTTAATCTCTATATTTTAAAATTTTAGAGGGTCATGTTAAACTAATTTTTTTTTTAATTTTTAAACTTTATTAAAATGTAATACTTTAATTTTTAAAACCTTAAAGTTTAAGTATTAAACTATATGTTTTTTAAATATAATCTAAATATACTAATTAAAAATTTAAGAATGCCTTTTAAAAATATAAGTCTAGTTCACTCCACCATTAAATATAATTTTTTAAAAAAATAAATGAAAATTACTAAAAAACATTATTTTGTCTTTTTGGAAAAAGGAAAAAAAATGTCGTTATTATAAGATAAATATGCAAACAATGGTTTGTTATCCCTTTTCTTTCATAATGAATGGGATATTGTCAAACATAACCTTATAAAAACAATTATGTGTTTCTTTTATCTTAGTACCATCTCAACACTCATTAATTATACCCATATTGTTCTATCTCATGAGTTATGGTCAATTAGTATTTGTAATGTTATCCACGAGATCTTTGTTAATAGAACGAGTCTAGTGATGCCCTCGATAATAAGCCAAAATTAAAATATTTTTATTTTCCAATGATTAATTGCAAATAATATCTTGGATATCTATGAAATACTTCATTATTTGAAGACAAAGAGGATGAGTAACAATCATGCAATGGTGTTCAAGGTTGATATAAACAAGAATTATGATAAGATCGAATGGAGTTTCCTTAAGGCTATGATGGCTAGGATGGGGTTTGTTGATAAGTGGGTTTAAAGGATCATATGTTGCCTCTCAATTGCTTCTTACTCTTATATGATTAATGGAGAGTCAGTTTGTTATTTTACTATTGAAAGAGGACTCTGATAAGGATACCCACTCTCTTTGTTTCTTTTTTACTTTATTTTGAATGGTTTTTTGGGTTGTTATATAAGGAGAAACATTGTCAATGCATTATAAGGATCTAGATCTATAAAGCTACACCTTATGTTTGTTGATGATTCCCTAATTTTCTGTAAAGGTTTTATGCATAAAATTCCCATAATAAAAGAAGTACTATGTATTTATGAGACGACTTCTAGGTAGGTGGTGAACTTCCTTAAATCTAGTGTTTTTTTCTAGTTCTAATATGGATACTGAGACAAAAGAAACCTTCCAACTTGAATTAGGTTTTTGTGTTGATTTAAGGTTTTTAAGATATTTTAGGTTTCCTGCTTTATTTGGGAGACAAAATAGAACTAATTGAACTTTATCCTAGATAAGATCAATGGAAATTTATAATATTGGTCAGGTTAATTCCTTTTTCTCTTTAGGAAAGAAGTTCTCATCAAGGTTATGGCTTGAATTATGTTTCATGATGTTATGCAATGTTTTTAGTGGGGGACTATGAAGAATACAAGAAAGACCCATAAGCTATCTAGAAAAAAAGGTTGTGTAGTTTACGACTAGACATAGGTTTAGGGTTCAAAGATCTTCGAGCCTTTTATTTATTTCCCAAACTTTTTTATTTGTGCAAGGCTACAAAAAAAAGTATTTATATATTGACTCTTTCTTTGGTGTTAAGACTAGAGTGTTTCTTTTCTAACCTTAGTAGTTGTTCTTTGAGACTTGAGTTATTCTTCGGTGGGCTCGCATTGGGAGATTGGATCTGGTATAGTTGTTTATATTTTGGATGACCTTTGGATCCTTCCCCTACCCCAAGTTTTTGTGTTACTAGTTTGAAAGTTGGTTATGCCCTATTTATTCTAGACCTTATCGATTTGTCATACTATAACTTGGAATGTAGACCTAGTATGTGACTTGTTTAATCCTATAGAGGTTTCAATATTCTTATTAAGCCAAGTTGCATGGATTATTTGGTTTGAAATTATACCTCTCATAGGAACTATTTTGTTATATCCAGTTATTAGATTGCCTTGGGTTGGGTATTCAGGTTTCTGTGGCAACTTAAGCTGGCCCCATTTGACATGTTTGGAGACATCTTTGGAAACTTAAAGTCCAACTGAAGGAACATTTTCTTTGGCATTATATGCATGACATATTATGCAAAATGTTCATTGTGCTCCCTTGAACAAGAAGCTTTTAGCCATATTTTGTTGAGATGTACATGTGTTAGCTCAATTTGGGCTAGTATTATACCTATTGTTAAAATTCCTAATTTTGCTACAGATTCTTTATTTTTGGAGCTTGCATGCTATTTTTTATTAGACGGGAACTTAATTAGACGGAGATAGTCTCATGGCTAATAATCTTTGGAGAATTTGAAAAGCTCATAATGATTTAGTGCTTTATAATATACTTTTGATTGTATGGTTGGTTCTTAACTTGCTAAACTTGATGTTAAAATTTTTGTTAGGGTTATGACTAATGATGGCTAACTCCTTATTAGTTCATTTTGTTAATAGCATGACTAGAGATGTCAAACGAGCTGCTTAGTCCAACTCAACTCATTTAAAATTGGCTCATTGAACTCATGATCTAAAAGGTCCAACTTACTTAACTTACGAACTTAAATGAGAAACCCACTTGAGCGCATGAGCAGCTAACTAGCTCATTTGACAAAAAAAAACATGTTGAAATAAAAAAGTTAACAAATAAAGGAGAAAATGAAGAAGTTATCAAAATGTAATTGTTAATTATTACCATAAAGTTGATAAAAATGCTTATATTAGTTAAATTAATAAATATAAAAAGTAACAACTAATATTTTGAAAATAAAATAAAATATAAAATTAAATTAAATTTATTTAGAATATTCAAGTAAATATATAATTTCAATATGAATAGTAACTTAAAAAAATACACAAGATAATTGAAGTTAAGAAATGATCAATGACCGAGTTTTAAAATTTAAATTGTATTAAGTTACAATAATTTATAATTAAATCTATATATCATTGAAAATATAAATACTCTATTTTATAAGAAATGTTACATTTTAAAATTTTGAGATGTTTTAGAGAAGTTATGCTCACTTTATTGAATATTGTTCATATTATATTAAACATTTTGGAAATATAAATGATACTAATTAACAAAATATTATGATTTATTTCATATATCATTAGAATTCTACTTTCTAAGAAATTATATGGTTTGTGATTTTGAGTTATCTATAAAATGTTATGCATATTTTGTTAATGATTGCTTAAATTCATAATAACATTTTTCTAATTTTTAAAATATAAACTATACTAATTCATATGATTTTATGAATTATTTTTTATAACATTAGAACTTCTAGAAGTCTATTTTCTAAAAATATTTACGATTTGTGATTTTGAACTTTCTGTAGAAAGTTATGAACATTTCACAAAATTTTATGAATAATTTTATATACTATTAGAAATTTTTAAAAATTTAGTTTGTAATAAATTTTACGATTTGTGATTTTGAGTTTTATATAGAAAATTATACTCATTTTACTAATGATTTTTCACATTTGGTAGAGCATTTTTGACACATTTTTGAAATTAAAATGTTATACCATATAAAATATAACGAATCATTTCATATGCCATTAAAAAATTATAGAAGTTTACGTTCTATAAAAATTTACGGTTTTTGATTTTGAGTTTTCTATAAATAATTCTACTGAGTCCAACCTAACTTAAAACAAAAATTAGAAATTAATTATCAAAAAAGCAATATCCAATTTTCAATTTCTATTTTTCAAAATTGAAACTAGAAATTGGTTATCATATAACTTTTTTTTCCAAAATATTTGATATTGAAAATTTAATTCTAAAATTTAAGAATTAGAAATTAGAAATTGAAATGATTATCAAATATATCCTTAGTATTTAAATAATTTAAATGAGTTCAACAAAAAATTAAATTAACTACTTTTCTCAACTCACATATAATTAAGTTGAGCTCAGCCCAACTTTTTTAAAAATTAGATGAGTTGAGGTGGGGCAACCCAGTTCATTTTGACACCAACAAGCATGAATACTTTGTTGTCTTTTGGGTTGTATTTGTATTTTTTCACTTATATTGTTCCATATTACATGGGTTTTATTAAATACATTAACTTATTAATTGATAAAGTTTATTATTCTAAAATTTAACTATAATCATTAGAACAATGATAGTAAGAGAATAATTATTGCATATCTAAAATAACAAATAATCAAAACTTTAAGATTAACTAATAGTTTTATATACATATGTACACTTAAAATTGAGTCTCAATATGTTTTATAGCATAGTTATAAATATGGAATAAATTAT
Organism: Hippophae tibetana; assembly: GCA_037013495.1. Taxonomy (NCBI): domain Eukaryota; kingdom Viridiplantae; phylum Streptophyta; class Magnoliopsida; order Rosales; family Elaeagnaceae; genus Hippophae; species Hippophae tibetana. The sequence continues at coordinate 76,836,901 of CM072812.1, read as the reverse complement.
TTTTTTTTATATTTTTATATATCAATAGTTGAGACTTAAAAGGGTACTTTTCATACTCCACTCTTTAACAAATCTCAACTATTAAGATATGGAAATATTAAAAATTTATGTAAAACTTGGGGCTATAAATTGATATTTATCCTCTCCTTGTAAATATATACACTTATTTTAACATGGTGGATTTATCTTTGAAAGTTATAATTACAGACCTAATTAACTTAGAGGGGTAAATAGGTTATTTTCAAATTTTGTCAATTTAGAAAATAATAACTTAAACAAAGCGGTCAGACATGCAATCAAGTGCAAAAATAAAGTGCAAAAATGAAAAAATAACACATGATATTTTTAGGTAAAAATAACCTAGGTCACAACCATGACCTAAAAGGAAAATCACCAGTCCACTTGACCACCTAACTTTCAACTATGAAACAAAATATTCAAGTACAAACTCGGTCTTATGCTAACCTCCTTAAGATATTGCCTCAATGCAGTTTACTTACGAGCCACTACTCTGTTTTCACAGTTTCTAATATTAGTGTGAGCAGTTTCTAGACCAACGTTCCAATAAGCTCCTCGTCAATCAGATACGTTCACGAATCAACTATAAAATGGTTAGCATAAAAAACACAAGTACCTATGTGTGTTCTAGAACAGATTTAATAATGAATAATCCAAGTTAGATGATTCAAAACATATGTCACTTAAATCAAATCAACTAGCAAATCTTAGAGAAAACATATTAAGCATAAGTTCAATAAAAATAGATTCTTTAAAGATTAATAATCAAATCAAATAATTATAATATGACAAACACAATTATTTGATCTAATAATTCAAGAACAAAAATAAAGAAGAAGTTATAAGAACATATGATCAAAATATCATTTACTAATTATGCTTATTAATCAATCAAACACAACCACTAATATTTGATAGATTAACTAAATAAAGAAGCCTAAATAATTATGATCTTATATTTGCAAAACAAGAGAGAGATTAAGAAGAAGAGAATAATGTTCTTGTGTGGTTGATTGAAACAATGAGCAATGAGTTTTATTTATAGGAAAAATTAAAACCCTTAATCCTATGTAGTTGATAAATATATTTTATATTACAAATTGGATTAGTAATAATTAATAATTAAGAGAATCATATTTAAAGAAGAGTTCTTTTAAAGTAGACTCGTTAATAAAGAATACTCATGTTTAAAAAAAGAGTTCTTTAAAAGTATATTTTATGCTATCTTTTAGGCTAAAGTTTAGCCTATAATTTAAAGTATATCTTATATAATATTTTAGCATTTATATTATTCTATATTTTAGCAGAAAAAAATAATTCCAAATTTATGCGCTATTAAATGCGTAAGTGTAATCCTATGTGTTATAGTTATAACAAATATACCTGAAGTACGACTATTTGAATTATGACATTTCTTCAACTTTGCTTGATACACTTAATAGCGAGCTTAAAAAAAATTTCATGCAAATATTTTGTTCATGAAAATAGCCAACACTTATAATCCTTAAAATTTCCATTATCATATATGCTATATAAAAGAGAATGCTAGAGTTAATTACAAGAGAAAAAGTGAGAAGGATATCTATAGAGCAATTATCAAACATGAATTAGGTTAAGAGAATTGGTCATTTATTCTTACATTATCACTTTTTTAAAATAAAATAAATAAATTGCGACAAAAAATTATAAAAGGACTAAACTACTCTTCTTAGTACCTAGTAAGTATTTAATTTTATAGTTATTAGTATGAGATATGATTGATAGGTGCAAATTATTATGAATTTTTTTAAACTTTTATATATCAATGATTGAGATTTAAACGAGTAATTTTCTTTTTCGCTCCCTACAAGTCTCAACTGTGGGTTGAGATATGTGAGTGAATTTTTTTTACATAAAAATTGTGGCTATAAATAGTTATTGACCATCTCCTTATAAAAATAATGCACATTTTGATATAATAGATTTAACTTGATTATTCTATACGTTATATAAAAGAGAATACTGGAGTTATAAGAACAAAAATGAGAAAGAGATCTACAAAGAAATTCTAAAACAATCACTACTAGAAAATGGACTATTAAAGTCGGTTCAATACGTCAATCGACGCTACGTCCTACGTGTATTTTTTATTTCAAAAATTCATTTTGAAATTGAATTTTTTTGGTCAATTATTATTTTATTTGAACTCTTTAAAATTTAATTTGGATATATATAGTATAATTTTTTCTTTTTTTTAAACAAATGGTTTTTAAAATTATATAATTTTGTGTATGTTTGGATACTTAATTTTATATATGTACGTACATGTTTATAGTTAAAATCAAATTGCATTTTTTAAATAAAAAATATATACGTAGGATGTAGCATCGGTTCAACACGTCAACCAACGCTATGTCCTACGTGTATTTGTTTATTTAAAAAATGTAGTTTGATTTTGAATTTTTTTAGATTAATGATTATTTTATTTAAACTCTTTTAAATTTAATTTGGATATATATATATATATATAGTATAAAAAAGAAAAAAATTAAAATAATATTCAAACAAATACACAAAATTAATTAAAGATGTATATGTATGTACGTACATAGAATTAAATATCCAAACAAATACATAAAATTATATAATTTTAAAAACCAATTGTCTAAAAAAAAGAAAAAATTATACTATATATATAAATATCCAAATTAAATTTTAAAGAGTTAAATAAAATAATAATTGACCTAAAAAATCATTATACTATATAATTTCAATTTTAAACTACATTTTTTAATTAAAGAAATACACGTAGGATGTAGCGTCGGTTTTTTCCAAAAAATAACTTTACATATCCACTTAAATACCTTTTTTTATAGTAGTGAATGTTCTCATTTCATAATATTCCTTATCAAAGTTTCACAATAAAATGGAAGTTAAACCTATTTATTGTCGAGTGAGTAATGGACGATGGGCCTTATAATACTCAAATTAAAGGATAAATATAAAATATTAGGCCTTACAAATTAAAGGATAAGCATAAAATGTTATAAATTCATAATGGACTTTATTATTACATCATTCTCTCCCACTTTAAAAGAAACTCACCTTTGACTAATTATTTATCTATTCAGCAACAAGTGAAAAGTAAAAGCATTTTCAACCTTTTAGGATGATGCATAAGGAATAGAAATTAAAGAGATTGAAAAAATTCATTTTGCAACATGTTCAAAAACAATAGTAAAAGTCTTGAAAAGACTCTATTAGACATCATATCATCCCATTGGAAGTATGTGTACATAGTCATAAGAATAGTAAACTTAAATAAATATACTTAGAGCTATGAAATGGGGAAGTGAAAGAAGTAGGTGGGTATTCCTTGGTTTTAAATAATGAAGGGTTAGGAATAACAAAATAATTATAAGTAGGATCCATGTTCAAAACTGAAACATAAGAAGTAGAATGACAAAGTTTAATAGCTAAACTCTCAAATGTAATCATAAAAGTTTTATCGGGTGGTTTGAGCTATAATAGAATACAAGAATGAAATGCATAATTCTTCTCCAAGTTGATCACACTTTAACTATCATTGTGTAAAACATTTTTCTCCTGTTTGAATCCTAACTCTGTTAACAAACCTTAAATCCATATCATCTCTTTACTAGCTTCAATCACTGCTACATACTCAGCCTTTATAATGAATAGAGGGACAATCTTCTGTATCTGTTACATCCAACTAACAATTGTAGTTCTAACAGTAAATATATATAATTGGTGGTGCTTCTTCGGTGATCAATGCTCATACCTCTTCATCGAATTCAATTCCAATCGAAGTCATATGGGTTATGACTATATTGAGATCATTGATATGTTGAGCTACCGATGTGCCTTCCGTCATTCGCAAATTGAAAAAATGCCTCATCAAGTGCACTTTGTTTGAGGCTGATGGCTTCTCTTACATATTTGAGAGAGCTTCCATAAGACCCATCGTGGTATTTTCCTTTGCTATGTTGAAAGAAACATTTTGGGATAGTGTTAATCGAATAACTTTGAGGGCTTATATGTCTAAAAGATTAAAATATTCTTCCTTCATAGCCTCTGGCTTCTTCCTTGAGAGAGTTTGATACAAACTTCTTTAATGAAGATAATCCTCTATCTACACTTTTCAAAACCTAAAATATGTGCCATCAAATTTCTTGAGTTTCACCTTTCCTTCATCTGCATCCATTGCTCCCACTCAAATCTAACTTCCTCTAGATCGTTTCTAATTATTCCTCTGAACCACCATGTATTAGCACACCTCCGTCGACAAAATAATATCATCGACAAAATTATACTATTCACATAATTCACTATTCATGTGAATAGAAACCTTACAGAATATTAACATAAATCACCACAAGATGCTTTGATACCATTTGTTAGAACATTATTCAAATTCCGATAAGCCAAATTTATGAGAAAGTAAAAATAGACAAAATAACACAAATTTGATAATGGAGTTCTATCAATTTTTCTTACATCTCTGAACTTGCTGTAGATATTTTTACTAAAAGGGAGAAATTATACAAAGTGTTTACAACACTCACAACTCACAACCCAATTACACCCAAAAAAATTGCTCTCAATTTTCTTTCACTAAAGATTTTTCTCTAAGTTTTTTTCTCAATTGGATTTTTTTAATAATATAAAGTAACTATTGGGGTGTTCTATTTATGGATGCAAAGGGTGTTCTATTTATGGATGCAAAAGCCCCCATTTCTACACGTTTTCCAACTAATTCTTAATTGGATTTCCTTGTTTTTCAACAAAAGGATGCACTATGCACTCAATATTCTTGGGTTGTTGGCTTCATAACCACTTTTTTCCCTTTTTATTTTATTTTCATTTATTGCACCATTTAGTGCATGTTAGTTTGACCAACATTGAGGTGCAATGGTCATAGAAGTACACAATGGTTTTACTAGGTGGATGATGGTTGAAGGAGAAGAAATTGTTACTGATAGGTATTCTGATGATTGAATATATATAGGTTGATAAGTAATGGGTGTGTATCGTGAAGGTTTTATGAGATAGAGGTTCTGGATATGAGTTTGACATTTGGGTTGGGTTTAACAATTGTTTTTCATTATAATCAAAAATTGATATTACAGAGTAATATGTTGGGAAAATTGGGTATATTTTCCCTATTCTAAGTAGTTACTATTCACTTGTGATTTAGATTAATATAATTCAAACTAGTCTAAAACAATAATGCTATTGGAAACATAATGCTAAAAGAAACTAAAGTAGATATTAAAGTAGAAATATTAAAGGAGGAAAATAAAAACACCAGAAATTTAACGAGGTTCGATATAAATGTTACCTATGTCCTTAATAATTGTATTTTATACAGTTATTTTCATATATTTTGTTAATTATAATTGATATGTTCTTACAGTTTGTTTAGTACTAAAATGTTCTACAAAAAGCAAAATCTTGTTGTCTCTTTTGGAGAACATAAAAACGTGCAAGTATACACGGTCACAAGTCATAAATTTGATAAGTAAGTTATTGTTCCCACGGAGATTTGTTACTACAGTTTGTTTAGTACTACAATTGTTTCACTCTGATTTTATCCAAACGATCGAAAAATTTGAGAATATTTAACTAACTAATTTTTGTAAACAACAAATACATAAGAAAATTCTAAGATTGCAGTTTTCACCAAATTAATCCACTCGAATCATATCATTTTCTCTTAATTTATATTTTTTGAAAATTTAATTTGTCAACCAAGAACTTCTAATTTTATCCATACATCTTTTCCGAGATTCATATAGACACACCTTGCTAAAATAATTCACTATATTCCTATGATAATTAAATTCACCAAGATTCATTATGTTCTAAGTTCTTAAATGATCACACATATGATAAAGGTATATTCCTATCCTTCATATATACATGTTATTCTATCCATGAGTAATATACACAAAAATGTCTCTTCCAAGTTTATTTAAGTGTCACAAATCAATTGATAAATTTTCCAATAATTAAAAGCATTAAGTACAAATAGAATAAACAAATTAAAAATCTAATAAATCTTTCGAAAATAATTTATTCAAACTTCATAAATTTAGGTACAATGCAACCCATACGAAAAATTAAATTACAGAATTTAAGGAATATTAGTTGAAGAACACAAAGAAAATTAAAACTTGTTTCTACACTCAAATTTTATGGCACACGTAGAACACAACAGAAGCCAAAAATGGCTTCTACGTGTACCACCGTCCAACACTCCAAACTCTAAAAACTGAACCCCCTGGTTCTGGCATTAAATGCCCTATTTATAGCTCAAAACAAATACATCAAAAAAAATATTTTTCTTAAAACCACGCTTGAATAGTGGGGGATATCGAAAATAGTATTAAATACACACATGGAAGAAATACAAAATAGGTGGAAATAGCGTCGTTTCTGCATTTTTGTTTCAACTCATGCATGGCACATGTTAGCATCTGATTCGCTGAAAGAAATAACTAGACACGTGGTATCATTTCATACGGTGAGATGAATGAGCGCACGAGGAATGCGTCGCATACGATAATCACTGGTGAGACACATGGGGGACACAAAAAGCTACTGAAAACGCGCAATGTTTCTATGTTTTTGTTTAAATAAACACATGCCACGTGCCCGATCCTCATTTGCTGAAAGAACATTTTAGACACGTGGCATTTTATGATTCATTGGAACTGAATGGTGCACTATGTTTCTCTGGACCGCGTCGCCCGGGACCATTTCTTGTGTCTCGCATAAATAGCTGGAAACGCATGCGTTGATTCTACATTTTTGTTTTAACCAACACATGCCATATGTCAGATCTTGATTCGTTGAAAGAAAATTTGAGACATGTGGCATTTTATGATTGTTTGGAATGGTAGGGCGCATTATTTTTCTCTAGGCTGCGTCACACGGGAGCATTTCTTAAATAGACATATGGGTCTCACTCTACACGCTAGCCTACGCGACCAGGTAGGCCCCACTCAGCACCGAGCCGCATGTAATCCAGAAAATCAAGTCCAGTTGCTTTTGTCACGTTTGTAATACATGCGCTGATCCTCACCGTTGATTTTATGATCTGATGGTGCGTGCATCGCATGGATAATAGCTGCACGTGGTCTTCTTTCCTACGCAGAAAAATAATTTTTTCTTAATTGCATTTTAGCCCTCCAATTTAATTAAAATAAACTTTAAAACTTTTGTTAATTGCCCTTTTCTAATTTAAATTAACTTTTACACTTTTATAAATTGCAATTAAACACTCTTTGAATTTAAATTATATTTTTAGACATTTATTATTTGCAATTAAGTCCTTTTTTGATTCAAATTCTTTAATTTTCTTAAAAATATATTCCTTAATAAATTAATAGTAAATATTAATTTATTCCATTAAAATTAACTAAAAATGTTAAGAACATAGCAATTATAATTAATAAAATAGGTGAAAATAACTATATAAAATATAGTTATCAGTCTTTGAGCGTCGTTGACCACTTTTACTATCTCCAAATGAATGGACTCCAATATTACAACTTATTGGGCAAAATTAAGCTAATTAATTATCCTTACAAAATAGGGAAAGATTTACAAATTTTTGGATGTTTTAGAAGTAGAGAAATGGGCTTTATATATAGCCAAAATACAACACCCAGCTTTATTCCTAATCAGTGTGGGACTTTTTCAATTTGTTCACTAAGGAGCTATACAACAAATCTCCACCTTAGAAACTTAGTTATTCTTAATGGATTTCTTCAATCTCTAGATCAACGACACCCTCGCCAATTCAAATTTATGTTAATCAAGTTTGGACAATGTTTGAACTTAATTATTGTTACTACCTTAGTCATCATATCTGCAAGATTCTCTATAGTATTGGTCTTTTGAACTAATACTCCATCTTCTTCAATAATATCTCACATGAAATATTAACAAATGTCAATATTCTTTGTATGTGCATAGTAGACTTGTTTCTTTGCTAAATGAATAGAACTCGGACTGTCACAAAACACCTTACTATGTTTTGACCAACTCCCAAGTCTTCAAGCAAACCTTATAACCAACCTTACCGTGTAACGAACACAATCTTTGTTAGGAAATCCTTTTTTTTCATACACCCATTGCAGTCAATTGGCTACTTGCCCTTAGGTAGTTGTGTTAATTTACATATCTTATTCTTCTAAAGAGACAGAAGTTCTTCGTCTGTGGCTTCCTTCCATCTTTTAAATTTAAGGCTTCTAATTGCTTATTTATAAATGGAAGGAACATCATTATGCAAAACTGGAAGTGCACATGTCACCATATACTTAAACTAAGCAAGTAGATCTTCCATATCTTTGAATCAAGTAGGCACCTCACATTTTGTCATCGTGGCCTATCAGCTATAGTTTCTTCTTGTTATTGTTAAGGTTCTTGGGTTAAAACCTCTTCTTCATCTTATTCATCTTTTGCTAATGGAGGACCAGCTTCTATCTTATCTCCACCAATTGGATTAACAATTCTGCTTTCAAACTCTACCTGCTTCAGAGTTTACTCCACCTACTTTGGAGTTTACTCAATCTACTGCAAAGTGTAAACAATCTTCTCAGTTACCTTTCTCAACAAGGTAGATTCATCAAAGGTAACATCTCTGCTAAAGATTATCGTTTTCGTTTCAAGGCACCATAGTCGATATCCCTTAGAACCAGAAGGGATCCCAAAAAATAACTTTTTTGGATCTTGGATCCAACTTTGATTCCATTACATGGTAGTATGCAATAGAACCAAACTCCATAGGCATTTTTCCTTCAAGAGTAGACGATGGTAGATGGTTGACAAAATGACATGTATACGTCACAACCTTAGCCTAATACTGCTTGCCTAACCTAGTATTTGACAACATACACCAAACCTTCTCTAGCAAAGTCCAATTCATATATTCTATAACTCCATTCTATTATGGTGTTTTTCGAATAGTGAAGTGTCACACTATCCCTTCTTCTTCATAAACTTTCATAAATGGATCATTTGTGTACTTAATACCATTATCAGACCTTAGACACTTGATCTTTTTACCAGTCTAAGTCTCGATCATCATCTTCTACTTGAGAAAAATTCCCAACACTTCATCCTTTTTCTTCATGAGATACTCCCAAACGCTTTTGGAGAATTCATTGACGAAAGTGACATATTAATGTTTGCCACCCATGGATGGAGTTCTTATTGGCCCCTACACATCTGTATGAATGTAATCCAAGATAACTTTTGTATTAGGAAGTGTAGTGCCAAATCTTACTTCTTTTTGCTTCCCCAATACACAACACTCATAGGATTCCAACTTGTTAGTTCTCGTGCATTTTAACAAGCCTTTCTTTACAATAATCTATAAACCTTTTTCACCAGTATGTTCCAAACGCATATGTCATATCTTAGTACTTATTGAATCTTTTTCTTCATCCAAAATTGATGCTTATGTTGTCCCAATAACCTTACTACCAAGGTAGCAATACAAGTTATTCTTCTAAAAACCTTTCATCGCCATAAGTGTTTGTTGTCTCTTTTAGAGAACATAAAATCGTGCAAGTATACACGGTCACAAGTAATAATATGATAAGTAAAATATCGTTTCCACAAAGATTTGTTACTAGTGTTTGTTAATTACTAACATTATTTCAACCTTATCTTATCCAAACAATCGATAATTTGATGCAGTTTGACCAACTAATTTTTATAACAGTTTGTAAGAAAATTCTAGGATTGGAGTTTCAAAAAATTAATCCACTTGAACATTTTATTTTATCTTGATTTATGTTCTCCTATTTTAAGTTGTTAACCAAGAACTCCTAATTTATCCATATATCTCTTCCGAGCTCCATACAGACACATCTCGCTAAAATAATTCACTATATTCCTATGGGAATTAAATTCAACCAGATTTATTAAGTTCTAAGTTCTCAAACAGTTACACATACAATAAAAGTATATTCTTATCCCTTATATATATATATGTGTTATTTTATCACGAGCAATACACAAAAATGCCTTTTCTAAGTTTATTTAAGTGTCACATATCAATTAATTAATCTTCCAATAATTAAAAGCATTAAGCACAGATAAAATAAACAACTTAAAACCGTTCCATAAATCATTCAAAAATAATTAATTCAAGTTGCATAATTTAAGCTACACTGCAACCCTAGAACAAATAAATTAGTTCATAGCAGAAATTAAAATTACAATACAACAATAATCAGACATTTCAGAGAAATTAAATTTAAAAGAAAAAGATTAGGAGAAACTCTTTCACGATTCCTCAATGAAAAATAAATTTCTTCCCTTTCCTTCTTCTTCTTTGTCTTCTTTCTCTCTATTTCCTAAGAAAATATCACACAAAATGTTAAAAAAAAGGTTTTGCGTGTTGTAGAGAACACGGAAAGAGAAACTGAAAATTGAAGCCAAAAAATGGAAAAATCACAAACAGAAACTAAAAACTCCCAAAAACTCTTCTTTTCTCGCGTCCCAAATATATCCCCACAAGAACCCTATTTTTTTTTTTTTATAAAAATACATCTCGGAGACAGAAATATTGAGCATAATAAAAGCAAAACACGTGGCGAGAATAAAGAGTGCATAAATTTCTGTGTTTTGATTTCACAAAATGTATGCCATGTGTTGCCATATGATTGGCTGTAAGATTTAGGGAACACGTGGCAGCTTCATATTGGGTGGAACGCGAGAGTGCATGCTGCTTCGATGAACTGCGTCGCACGGGATATGAGCGCGACGGAAGTGCGTGACACATGACAAGGACGCATGGGCAACGTAGAAGAAGCTGTTAAGTGGGCGTCGTTTCTGTGTTTTTATTTTACCAAATTTATACCACGTGTCGTCATATTATTGGCTGGATGATTGAGGAAACACATGTCTGCTTCTTATTCGGTGGAACGCGATGGCGCACTCTCATGCGATGAACCGCTTCACACGAGAGTGTAGGCGAGATGCTCGGTACGCAACAACTTGATTCCACGCGCGTAAATCTGGACCGTTCAACTTGATCCAATGGTGAGCGATGAGATGCACCTTGGGAGACGATTCTGCGCAGCCAACACGTGGGTCCCACCCTGCACGCCAGCGTGCACAACAGGTGGGCCCCACTCAGCGTAGAGTAGCATGCGTCCAGGAAAACCGGGTCCATTATCTTTTTTCGTGTCTGGATTCCACACGCCAGATCGTGACCGTTGATTGGACGATCGAACGGTGGGTGTTGGGCATTGTAAATAGCGCGAGTGACCTTCTTCTCCTGTGTAGAAAATTCAACTTTATTAGTTGCATTTTGACCTACAAATTTAATTTAAATTAACTTCTAATCTTTTGATATTTGCAATTTCACCCACTTTTAATTCAAATTAAATTTAAAGCTTTTTATAATTGCAATTAAGTCCTTTTTTATTTCATTAATTTTCTTGAAAATATATTTATTAAAAACTAATACTAAATATTAATTTAATTAATTAAACATTAACTAAAAATGTAAAGAACTAGCAATTATAATTAATAAAATAGACGAAAATAACTGTATAAAATACAGTTATCCGTGCTCCAAAAGTAACATTCAATTCCCCATTTTGCATGGTTATAGTGTAGCCTTTTGATTCTAAGACTCCAACAGCAATGAGATTCTTCTTCATATATAGAACATACTGAACATCTGTCAAGACTCTAGTTTAACCCTCTTAATTCTTCAAACGAATTGTACCGATCTCCAAAATTTGCATGGATAATCATTACCCATGAAAAAACCTCCACCATCTAGTTCTTCGAAATTAATGAACCACTCCTTATTAGGAGACATATAGAAGATACATGTTGAATCAAAACTCCAATCACTAGGATGAGATGTTGTTAACGAACCAACCAATGCAAAATCTAAATTTGAATTTATTTCAACTACACATGCATCAAACGGCACACCATTTCCTTTCTTTTGTAGCTTTGGACAATTTTTCTTCCAATGGTCTTTTTCGTGACAAAAGGTACATTCATCTTTACCAAGCCTTCCTTTAGAAATAGATCTACCACTTCTTCCTTTCTGTTGAGTTTGTTAACATTCTTTTACAGACAGTGCCTATGTCTGCTTCATTCTTACTTTCTTTTATATTTCTTTCTAATTTCATAACTATACAAAGCATTGCAAACTTCCTCAACAGTCACTTTATCCTTCTCAATGAGTAAGCTCATAATAAGGTGATCAAACATATCATGAAGAAAGGATAACAACATCAAGGCTAAATCTTCATCTTTAAAAGTTTCATCCATATTTAACAAATCTGCTACTAATTAATTAAAAGCAATAATATGGTCATTCAAATAGAGTCGATTTTGTCTGCTCTTCTTCATGAACTTTTTCTCTAACGCATTCCATAACTTATTTGAAAATTTATCCTTCTTGAACGTGTACTTTTGTTCTCTAGATAGTGTATAGAAGTGGTTTAATAACCTATCACCCCTTACTATAACCTTTTTTTTCATATTTTGTTAGGTTGTTCATCACCAATTATGCCTGCAACAAGCCCTTGTGATAGAAGTCTCACCAACTCTTCCTAATCACCCATGGAAGGGGTGAATCTACTAAAGATAACATGAGAAGGCTTATGGAAAAAAGCTATAGATAGTATATTTTCCCCATCACTATTATGATAAAAGCCTTCAGGCGGGGCCAGCTAAGGAATTTGTTTTTTGTAAAATTGAACAAGACGGTCCCAAAAAATTTGGAGGAAGATTATGGGAAGGCGAGAAAATTCATCATTCTAGAAAGAAAGCTAGGCCTAGATAAGAACATCAAGGAAACTATAGAAGCTATGCCAGAAAAAGAAAATAGAAGAATAAGCTCGGACAGGGCAAGCCAAGATAAAAGAATTAACAAAAACAATTTCTTCATGCCTAATCATAGGATAAACGACTAATGGTTCGAGAATATGGGGCCTTAGGAGAGATCATTGTCTCTATTCTAGTGTCCACCCTTGAGAGTGAACCTAGCCCAAGTAGTATCGAGAATGGAAGAAGGACAAATGGCCACCAAAAATAAGGGCTTCCCTTAGGGATACATCTAAGTGGTGTGCTTTTCATAAGGATGTGAGCCATAAAATGAGAGACTATAGGTATTTGAAATAAAAAATAGAGGATTTTTTTTCCAGAGGTACCTAAAAAACCTTATGAAAAGCAACAATAGAATAGTAGGGCATCAACACAAGCATGAAACATTGAGGCTACTTGCTCCATCTAGTAGCAATATAGACCTTCATGATAGGGCCAATGTAAATACTATTCATACCATACATGAATCGCTTGGGCTCAATGGGAGCTCCAATAAATCATGTAAAAGGTACGCTAGATACTTGTGTTGTTCACTACATATTTACAATCTGACAAATGTGAGATCTTCTATTGATACCACCTTCACTAAAAGGGATGATACCTTATTTCCCCATGAATACCCCTTGGTAATTACCATGAGGATAGGATCCTACAATGTTTATCATATCATGATTTACACTGGGAGCTCTGTTGACCTTCTTTTTCTATCAACAACAAGGACTCTAAGCATAAAGGAAAATGACATAACAAGAAGAGAGCTACCCTTGGTGGGATTTAATAGTAGCACTACTCACACAATTAATATTGTGGTGTTACCAGTCATGGCACATGGATCTACAGTAATGACTAAATTTGTCGTAATTGATGTCACTACAATGCCATTTTGGACAAACTGTGGATATATAATATGAAAGAGATTCCATCCATATTCCACCAAGTCATCAAATACCCAACTGAGGAAGGCATAAAGAAAATAAGGGAAGACTAGGAAAATGTCAAAAGTTGTTATAATGCCACTATGAAAAGGGCCACTCCCAAGTAGCAACCATGACATGGGCATTTTCATAAAAGGCGAGGAGGTGTATATCTAGAAAAGTCTATAAACTCAAATGAAGTGTGAGATATACCAATTGGGGATAAGGAAGATAACCATTCTCTAAAGTTGAGCACAAACTTGACAACGGAGGTGAGGAAGTAACTATCTCGTTTCTTAAAGGAGAATTCCGACATCTTTCTATTAAGGCATATAGACATGCTTAGAATCAACCCTGAGATCATAACCCATAAGTTGAATATCAATCCAAAAGCTAGACCTGTCAAGCAAAGGAAGAGAAAATTCCCTAGAGAAAAGAACGAGGTGATTAAAAATAAAGTCACCATCCTCAAAGAGACAAATATTATTCGAGAGGTGAACTACCCCTCTTAGTTTTCAAATTTGGTGTTGGTGAAGAAGGTTTGTGGATCACCTTGTATGTGTGTGGCCTTCACAGACTTAAATGATGCATGTCCAAAAGATTATTTCCCTTTCCTAAGTATTGATCTACTAGTTGATGCCACTGCCAGTTTTGATTTTATGAGTTTTTTGGATGCATATTCTGGTTATCATTATATCAAAATACACTCAAAAGATGATGAGAAAACATATTTCATTGCTATAAAGGGACCTTCTACTACACCATAATTCCATTCGGGTTAAATAATACATGGGCCACTTATTAACACCTTGTCAATAAGATGTTTGTAAACTAGTTAGGAAGATATCTTAAGGTATATGTCGACAACATTGTGGTAAAGTCAACACAACCCATAAACCATGTTAAGGACTTGGAGGAAATATTCTTTGTAATCCGTAGGTATGGGATAAGACTTAACCCTAAAAAATGTGTTTCTAAAGTTACTTTAGAAAAATACTTGGGTTATCATATATTTTCCAGAGGGATAGAGGCCAACCCAGACAAGATACAAGCCATAATCAACATAAGGCCTACTACTAGTCTAAAAAGGATTTAGTAATTGAACGAAATAAAAGTGACATTGAACATATTCATTTCAAAGTGTACATGCAAGTGTTTTCCATTCTTCAAAATGCTAAGGAAGAACACATCAATTTTTGGAACGAGGATTATGACAAAGCCTTCCCAAAAGAAAGGTTTTATTTATATTTGGGCGTGGCCCCCAAGACTTGCAGTTTTGTACTCTTAGCTGAAAGAAACAAGGTCCAACACCCCGTCTACTACATTAGCCAAATCTTGACGGACGTCCAAAGTAGGTATACAATGATCGACAAATGATCATTTGCCCTAAAAATTAGTGCACAGAAGTTCATACATTACTTTGTATCTTACACAATGATGGTACACACCTCTCAACCACTAAAGAATGTAATAATGAGGCCAAAAGTCACAGGAAAACTCATGCAAATTTCCATATGGTTGGGAGAATAAGATATCAAGTATATGTCTAGAACCACCATTAAGGGAAAAATGGGTCGCTAAGTTCAGTGAATCACCAAAGGTTATTGTTGATGAGGTAAAAGAAGAAGTATGTGGTATGGCTTAAAGAGAAAGGCCAACCTAGTAGGTATTAATTGATGATGTGCACAATTTCAATGGTAATGGGTGATCGCCACACACGAAGTGTGTGTAATGAATACGAAAGTATACGTATCGCAACAAGTAATATAATGATAATAAAATATCTTTCACACAAAGATTATTTTATTAGAAAATAATTTTAAAAAACTAAAAATAATAAAAATCAATTTTTTTAATGTTTATATATTTTAAGGAAGCAAAGTTAAAATAACTAAAAGTAAATATAAATAATTAATTAAATAAAATTACTTAACTAAAAAGATATATGAGAAAATATCTAGGAATATTTAATCCCCCAATTTTCTAAACATACGAATCCCTAAAATCCCCCCAATATAATTATCAATTAATTAAATAATCAATTGTATCTAACATAATATGTATTCCTATCTCAAGTAAACTACAAATCATATAATAATTAATTTAATCACACTCTTCATGCCAATTAAATTGCATACTATGCATTAATTTCATCAATTATGGATCACATACAAAAGAATCATACATCTCTCGCTAGAAACTATGAATATTATTTAATCAAGACAAACAATTAAATAATTCTCTCAAATCTATTTAATTACCTCTATAGATAAATTGTTGGCCAAACAATTAATAGCATGCAAACCATATTAAATAATATAATTATAATTGGGATAAAATATTAAATCATAACATGGTGAAAATTGGGTTCATAAGATCCCTAGAATAATAAATTAACTACACATAATTGTGTTCATAAAGCTCATATTTTTCATAAAGAAATACATTAAAATTGATAAAGAAATAAGTAAAATAATAAATACAATCAATCTCTTAAATTGTAGAATTAATTTTCTCTTGAATTTCCACAAAAATTGTATCATCTTTTAAATTTTTCTATATTTTTCTCTCTTTTTAACTAAACAAATTGACTAAAATTATGCTAATGGTAATCACTTAGGGTTTATGGAGTGATTAGGGGCTTAAATATTGTTCAAATGTGATCTAGACCGTCAAATCAGCATTAGATCAAGGATTGTGATCAAAACAAACAAAATTGATACCTCCAGCCAATCACAACGTGACATGTGGCATCAAAAATTCATTGGGCGTATCAAGGAACGACGCATGGTAGGGGAGACTAGTCAGAGTCAACACTTGCTAAGTCAACGACACTCAGTGCGACATGATTCATAGAAACAGATGGTATGGCACACGGGTGGAACGTATGGAGCAATTGTATGATGCCACATGGCAACAAGGGTTGACCAATTTTCTAATTCAGATTGAACGTCATGTTGACACATGGCACACATTTTTTCCTCTTTACATGTGGCGTAACATGATTCAATGTCCCTACTTGCTTGGAATTTGCGTGGCTTGCCCATTCAGCCTCTCTACTTGTGTGGCATGACATGTGATAGCTTATAATTAGTCCTACATTAAAAATTCCAAAAATTATATTTTTACCACTTTTCACTAAAAAGTTTCTTTTAATATTTTTGACCCAAAAAATACTATTTATTGAATAAAACAAATAAATATTAAGTAAAAAAGTTTCATAATAACTCTACTTTCATAGAGTCATCAATGGGCTAGAGGTGGTCATAGTTGATCATGATGAAAATTGTTTTGAGTAAGCTATTAGAACATTTGAGCATTTGAGATAAACCTCACAGAAGAAAAGAAGGATGAAGCCTTGAGAAGGATAATTGAGTAAAAAAGGAGAGTAACAGACTATTACAACAAGGCGGTGTATTTCAAAGCTTTCGTCGTAGGTGATTAGGTTCTCAGAAGGGTCGTTCCCAACAAGAAAGAATGGATGGTTGGCAAGCTGGGTGTAAATTGGGAGGGCCCATACCAAATAGTCAAGATGACTCCATAAGAGACCTACTTATTAAGAAGTATTAAGGAAGCTGAGGATAGCGCAAGTTCGAACATCCAACACATGAAAAAGTATTACTTCTAATGAACTCTAATTTATCATCCTCATATATCGCCCTTATATATATAAGGTAACTGTTTGCAAGTAATGACTCTCTTACAATATTATGTGTCACGAGTTGTTCACCTTGGTCAAGAACTAGGTAGAGTGCTCTAACACTTAGGAATAGAGGTGATCACCTCGATCACAGACCAGGTAGAATACTCTCCCTCAAAGAAAGAGTTGATCACCTCAGTCACAGACCAAGTAGAACACTCTCCCTCAAAGAAAGAGTTAATCAACTCAGTCACAAACTAGGTAGAACACTTTCCCTTAAAAAAAGTGTTGATCATCTCGGTCATAGACCAGGTAGAATGCTCTTTCTTAGAGAAATAGTTGATCACCTCGATCACAAACCAGGTACAATGCTCTCCCTCAGAGAAAGATTTGATCACCTCAATCATAGACTAGGTAGAACACTTTCCTACAAAGAAATCATTGATCACCTTGGTCACAAACTAGGTACAATTCTCTCATTCAAAAAAAGAGTTGATCACTTCAATCACAAGACCAGGTAGAACCATTTCCCTCAATATTATATGTCGCTAGTTGATCACCTCAGTCAAGAACCATGTAAAGTGTTCATACTACCAAAAATAAAGCATATTAATCAAGCATCATAGGTTCATCTTATTAAAACAAAAGTTTATTTCTTGATCTTACAAAGCTTTCAAAATTTATTAATGGAGAGCTCAGCCCACAAAATATTATTAAAATTTCTTTAGAAGTTTGGACGCACCACTAGTGTCCGGGTCATCTATCTCCTCTACTGAGGGCAACAACTTAGCTTGAATCTTGACAAATTTCTTGCAAATATTGACCCCTATTTCGGTATAAGCTAAGCTCAAGTTGAGTACAAAATGTTTCAATTCCTCAGCAACATCTATCACTTTGAAGAAGACCCTCTTAAATCACTTCATATAGAAGTTTTCCCAATGGGGCTCCTTGTCGACAAGAGAGGCCATTCTTGTCATGGTCCTTCTCTTTCGAGCTTGAGTTTAGGATAGTTTCTCCTTGCAAAAGGCAAGCTCACACTTGGTCTCATTATAAAGAGAGTGCTTATCCTTGAGTTTGGACAAGTCAATTCTTAGTTTCTCTACCTCGATCTTGAGCCTACCATCATCTAGTTTTAAAGGTCAAGCTGAACATCAATTTACTCAATCAAAATCCATAAGGTTCGCATAAGAAATATGGAGAAAAATTGTCAACTACTCCAAAAAAAAGAATGTTTCAATTTTATAATCCCCTAACCCTTTTTATAGGGAATGATAGTAGGAAACATTTAAGGACACATGTCCTTAAAACCAAAGAGGTGGGTTAGCATCATAAATAAATACTATAAATGCTATAAATACACAATCATACATGCAATATGAGTTGTTCTCAAAATCAATTGTTTCTTACTAATAATAATGGATTATCAGTGCGAGCTCATGACCATACAATTAGGAGTGGTGTTGAACTAAAAAGAAATATTTATATATGGTTTCCATCATCACTCTCACTAGAGTTTCAGCCATGTTTCTCACCCTTGTCTTGGGTTTGAGTGGGTGAATACTAGGGAGTGATTGAGATATTCAGGATCTAATAGTAATATTCCCCAATGCCATTCTTATTAGCCTCATTCTTTAAGGATTCTATGGTTAGGTTATACCTTATCTTAACATTCAAAGAGATTTGTTCCTCTATCGCCTTAAGATCACTCTTCCTTTGGGTCTCCTCGAGCCTACATGTTTCCACTTCAACCTAGGCCTTCCTCTAGGCCTCCTTGAAATGCTTTAAGTTATCATTCACCTCGTGTATGACCTTAGACAACTTCTCTTAATTTTTGATAGCCTCCCTCGCCTACTTGTTAACTTTAGGCAATAACACAATGTTATTGGCCCATGTTGATCATGAAGCATAGCTCTCTTTCTCCAACGTCAAAATTTAGGCATATGGCATCGAGTAGTCTCTCGTGTACTTTGTAAGGGAGCTCGTCCACATATTGGTCCAACCTTTTTGGTGTAATACCCCTTTACAGGGATACTCCCTCAACATCTGTAGTAAGGTTATCGATGACACCTTCCATTTTCCTCAAATCCCTCATAGGGGGAGTAGGTGCTTGTTGCCCTGAGTTGAAAATTAGTGAAGTGTGTTAACCTAGGGACGTTGGTGAGGGCTTGATGACATTTAAAGGCATGAAATCATCAATGGTCACCTTATTCTTCGTTTTTGACAAGGTTTTATATTTTTAATCTACTTACATAAAAATAAACATAGATTCAATAAATACTTATGCAAATTTTATCATTTATAATGGTGGAGTATTTATGGATATAATAACTAAGTTAATTATGCTTGCTCATATTATTTAGGTTATTAAAGATATGAATTGATATTTATTGATTCTCCTTTTTTTATATGAATACCACCTTTGGTGGGGTTAGATATTCTTTATTAACTAAACAAATCAATTAACACCTATGGGTGGGGTTGATAACTAATTTTCTTAATTAAATTAATTTCTTTTTCTAAGAGATTGAAAATGAACCATTTAAATGCCACCTTTGGTGGGGTTAGACAGTTTAAACTTTATTCAAGGTATCCAAATTAAACCTAAGAATTTAGTTATCCGAGTACTAACTTTCAAGTTTTAAAACCACTACTAAAAACATGTTGTCAATACATTTTCAGATAATAATTCTTATAAAAAATTTTGAAATAGAGCTTCACTCTAAATACCGGGCGATTGTACCAACAAATAAAAGAGCTCTACTCTAAATCAGACCGGATAACTAAACCTTAAAATCTAATTTTCAGGTTTAAGTTTGTAATGAAAAATAATATATTTCTCTCTAACATTCTTAATATAAAATCTTGAATAAAAATAAAATCAATTCATTTTAGAGATTTTTACCTATTTAATATTTCGCAAGAATAACAACGTTATTATTACATCATGTTTACTAACAGCCAGCAGAGTTAAATTTAATCACAGACAAATTAAATATAACATGTAAGAATAAAGCATAAAAAATAACTGTAAAGAAAATAAAATCCTTACAGAACTTCGATGCTATTCCCGTTGCTGGAAAACCTCCAAGCGGAATTTGCACTCCCATTTATTGAATCAAAAAGCTAATAAATTACAAAAACATAACTAGTTCTTCCCAAAAAGGGAATAACTCTAAAACTAAGAAAAATTAACTAAGAAAAGCTAAAAACTAAGAAAAATTAACTAAGAAAAACTAAAAAAAACTAAAAATCTAAGAAAAGAGAGAAAGAAAGAGAAGAGAAGAATGATTTTTAGGTGTGTTTAGAAGTGAAGGGAAAGGGGGTATTTATATGTGAGCATGGAGAGAAAAATGAGTGAAAAAATCTCCGCGCGTGGATTTGGAAGCAGGCATGCGCGGGTGTGGGCGTGGGCGCGCGCGTGGGACTGGGTGCACGACTGGGCAACTGGGCGACGCGGCGGTGCAATTTTCTCCTTTTTGACCTTTTTGACCCATTTTGTCCAATTTTTCCATATTTGTTGACCTTTCCCCATTTATTTATTAATATATTTGTGATGTATTGCTTCCAGTATTCCTCTTTGAGTCTTTAAGTTATGTTTTTAAGCCAAAATACCTGAAAAACAATAAAAATACCTGTGATTCCGAAAAAGACAAATTTATATAAATATATGATAAAACATATAAATATATATTTTTTTATATCAATTAATGTGCATAAAATCATGGTAATTTTAGTGCTTTTTGAGCACTCATCACAACCCCTAACCAGCTTCTTGCTAGTCCCTTAGCAAGAAAAGCGATAAAAACTAAAAATTAAACTATCCTAAATCACTATGGTGGATTGAAACAGTTGCATTTAGCCTATGCAATAAGCCTTTAGACCCCTAGGTTGCCCTAGTGGACGAGTTTGAGTCTTGTGAGGGTTTTCAGTAATGATACCCACAAACATTGAACTAAAAAAAATCAAAAGAAACAATAAAAACAATCAAATCAAAAACTAAAATTACAGCAAAATCAAAAATTAATTTAAGAATAAAAGAAAACAACATATCACAAAAATGTCTCACACTTTTTAATATCTTTTAAGATCATAATTAAAATCTCAAGCATAAGTTATTTTAATCTCTTTAAACAATCATAATTTATTATAATAATTTGTCGAAAATCATTTTCATATTTCATGTAAAAAATGTATCAATTTAATTTCACCCAATTTCAGTGTCATGAATCCGAATTCGCTTCGACTCTATTCCTCACAAGTCAATACTCTCAAAACACTCATACTAATTTATATGCGAAAGAGTTTATGTATAGAAATGAACTAATAGGTTCGCATATGTATAAAGAATAAAGGCTCAAAGTGTTATTTTAACATTGATCTCATGAAAGGAATAAAATGTATAAATTATAAAGATATCATATATAAAAATTATTTTCATGCATAAATCAAACTCATTAAGAAAGAATTTCAAGATATATGCTTTTTACAAATGAAGAAATTGAAATGACTTTTTAGGGAATTACTTCCTATATCTTTCTTTTGTAATTAGCCTGTACTCACAAGTTTGTAGGGAATGTGGGTCATAGTATGTAGATGATATTATATATTTTTTTATCTCTCTATTTTTTTTCTGCAGATATTTTTCAATAAATGTATTTTTTAGAGAGTCAACCCATGTACAGATTGTACATTTTTTAGGATTTTGGTGAGTGGTTAATTTTGTGGCTTTTCTGTTTGATCTTGGTTTAGGTAACCCCAGATATGTCTTTTTGTTTTTGTAGCAGTCATGCATAAATGAGATATAAGCATATACTATCAATTTCTACTCAAATCATTTAATCTAAGCAAAAATAATAATAAAAAATATATGATACTCTATTAAGATGACAAAAAATTCATACATTCAATACTAATACCTATAGAGATCATCTAAAAATTTGAATAAGAAATTTGTTTTGGAGTAAAACAAATATATATTTCACTCTGAATAAAAGATATTAGGCTCAAATTATATCTCACAAGGGTAGTCTCCACTAAAAAAAATTCATAAACACCGATTTTGGGTTTAATATAATTTCCACATTTTATCAAGAAATACTATTTACTTAAACTTGATTTAAAGAAATGATAAATTTTTGTGAGAAAATATTTTTTTTTATTTCAAAAATTACTAAATCACATAAAACAAAAATAAAATCAAATAAAAAAATGAAAACGTGAACATAAAAAAGAAAAAAAAATTATTATTTTTTTTTTAATTTTTAAATTGTTAAATCTTTTTTTTGTAATTAAGCATGGTAACTTTTCACCACCCCCAACCTAGAACTTACATTGTCCTCAATGTAACAACTGTAAATTAAAGATAAAGAGAAAAGATAAGAAAGATTACCTATTTTCTGAGAATATGTAAGTGCACGAATCATTTCGAAGAAAATGATAAGTAGACTCCCAAGGTCGATCTAAGGAAGGAATGTATGTGGTTTTTAATTTATTATTCAAACTTTTAAAAATGAAATTAAATCCTAAACATCCTGTCACGATATTTTGGGTTTTATATTTTTAATCTACTTACATAAAAATAAACATAGATTCAATAAATACTTATGCAAATTTTATCATTTATAATGGTGGAGTATTTATAGATATAATAACTAAGTTAATTATGTTTGCTCATATTATTTAGGTTATTAAAGATATGAATTGATATTAATTGATTCTCCCTTTTTTTATATGAATATCAACTTTGGTGGGGTTAGATATTCTTTGTTAACTAAACAAATCAATTAACACCTATGGGTGGGGTTGATAACTAATTTGCTTAATTAAATTAATTTCTTTTTCTAAGAGATTGAAAATAAACCATTTAAATGCCACCTTTGGTGGGGTTAGACAGTTTAAACTTTATTCAAGGTGTCCAAATTAAACCTAAGAATTTAGTTATCCGAGTACTAACTTTCAAGTTTTAAAACCACTACCGAAAACATGTTGTCAATACATTTTCACATAATAATTCTTATAAAAACTTTTGAAATAGAGCTTCACTCTAAATACCGGACGATTGTACCAAGAAATAAAAGAGCACTACTCTAAATCAGACCGGATAACTAAACCTTAAAATCTAATTTTCAGGTTTAAGTTTGTAATGAAAAATAATATATTTCTCTCTAACATTCTTAATATAAAATCTTGAATAAAAACAAAATCAATTCATTTTAGAGATTTTTACCTATTTAATATTTCGCAAGCATAATAACGTTATTATTACATCATGTTTACTAACAGCCAGCAGAGTTAAATTAAATCACAGACAAATTAAATATAACATGTAAGAATAAAGCATAAAAAATAACTGTAAAGAAAATAAAATCCTTACAGAACTTCGATAATATTCCCGTTGCTGGAAAACCTCCAAGCGGAATTTGCACTCCCATTTATTGAATCAAAAAGCTAATAAATTACAAAAACATAACTAGTTCTTCCGAAAAAGGGAAGAACTCTAAAACTAAGAAAAATTAACTAAGAAAAGCTAAAAACTAAAAAAAACTAAAAAAAACTAAAAATCTAAGAAAAGAGAGAAAGAAAGAGAAGAGAAGAATGGTTTTTAGATGTGTTTAGAAGTGAAGGGAAGTGGGGTATTTATAGGTGAGGATGGAGAGAAAAACTGAGTGAAAAATGTTAAAAAAATGTGAAAACGTGGAGTGCATTTGCTGAGGTCATTGATGACATCAACATGACGTCATGGGGGCGGTTGCGCGCAAAAATAGGGCGAAATGGGCATCGGCGCGCGTGGAGGGAAGCTGGGCGCGCGCGTGAATAGTAACAATGAGCTGGGGTGCGCGCGGGTGTGGGCGTGGGCGCGTGCGGGACTGGCACGCGGTTGGGCAGTTGGGTGACGCGGCGGCGCGATTTTCTCCTTTTTGACCCATTTTGTCCTATTTTTCCATATTTGTTGACCTTTCCCCATTTATTTATTAATATATTTTTGATGTATTGCTTCTAGTATTCCTCTTTGAGTCTTTAAGTTACGTGTTTAAGCCAAAATACCTGAAAAACAATAAAAATACCCGTGATTCCGAAAAAGACAAATTTATATAAATATATATATTTTTAATCAATTAATGTGCATAAAATCATGGTAATTTTAGTGCTTTTTGAGCACTCATCACTCATATTTTTCATAAAAAAAGGCATAAAAATTGATAAAGAAAATAGTATAAAGAGATATACAATCAATCTCTTGAATTGTAGTGCTAATCTCATCTTCAAGCTCTACCAAAATTGTGTCCCCTCTTCAATTTTTCTATATTTATCTCTCTTTTTAGCTCCAAAAACTTACCAAAATTATGCTAATGATACCCCCTTAGGGTTTATGAGGTGGTTAGGGGCTTAAATATAGCTCAGGTGAGATCTGGACCGTCATATCAGCATCAGATCAAGGGTTGAGATCAAAATAAGAAAAACTAACAATACTAGTAATTCATAACGCGACATGTAGCACACGAAATTCAAGGGCAAATCAGAGCGTGAAGTGTGGTAAGGGAGACCGATGATAGTCCATGTTCACCGAGTCAGTTCCACGCGATGCAATGTGATTGACAAAAATGGATGGGGTGGTGCACAGAATGGAACACGAGGATTAATAGTCGTGCAGTTTGACCTATCTCTAAACTCGGATTGAATATCGTGTTGACACGTGGCATACAGTTCGTCCTCCTCACATGTGGCATAACATGATTCATTGTCCTTGCCTACGTGTCATCTACGTGGCTTATCCAGTCTACTCATATGCTTGTGTGGCATGCCTTATGGAAACTCCTAATTGGCCTTACGTTAAAAATTCTTAAAAAATCCCAAAAATTATATTTTGACCCCATTTCACTAAAAAGTTTATATTTTAATATTTTTAGCCCTAAAAATACTATTTATTGAATAAAACAAGTAAATATTAAGTAAAACAAATGTGCTAATGACTCTACTTTCATAGAGTCATCACACCCCCAAACTTAACTCTTTGCTTATCTTCAAGTAAAGCCAAGTATAACTAAATAAAATAACATAGGTAGTATATTCATAAATATATTTCTATTAGTACATGTATATTTCACGAAAACTATCCCTCTCAAAAGTCATACAATAATATGATAAAGAGGTTTACATATTCATCAATCAACGTTCCTTCAATACAAGAATATGCAAGGTTTTTGACAAATTGATGTGTGTGAGTGCTGCACATGATATCATATAATGAACTCATGAAATCAACCTATATGAGCATGCTAATCAATTCAATCTTAGAAAAAGTCTCATAAGTCTATTTTTCAAAACCTTTTCTACTAACATAAATACACATTTAGCTCAAGATCAATAAGGACTTTACATGATTGTAATGTAAAGATTAGGTAGGGGTTGATAAATGAAGACACTTAGGCTCTTTCCACACCTTAGCTTTTGTTTTGTTCTCATGCACTTTTTAATTACAATTGAGTTTTATCTTAATATTTCAGTACACCCTCTTTTGTCATTCTTTTTATATTCTTGTATTTCACATCTTTTTTCTCCTTTTTTGTAACTTCACAATACCTCCAAACTTATTTTCAATTCTATTTTCTTTTTCTTTAGAGGGATAATTGTGTTGTGAATTTTGCTTCTTCTTCTTTTTCTTTTTTTATAGAGTGTATTACATTTCACCTTATTCTATAGCATAACATATGATTACATTTTTTTTCTTTTCATACAATCTAAAGGTGCAAGGGTAAAGGTAATGCTTATTGGTTAGACATTAAATGTGGCTTAAAAATATGAAAGGTTTTTTGTTAGGCTCAAATGGGTGACTAAAGATATTAACAATAGTTAGCTTGAAAGACTCAATCGATTCAAATAAGGCCTAAATCATTTCTCTTGCTAAATACTATTTAGGATTTTGCCTCAAGAGATGATCAAATAGATTCTAAAACCTGATATATCTCATCAACTCACATAACTCACTACAAATTTTCTCTCAATAAGAACACCAAAATCAATCATGAATATTTACATAAAAATTTGAATCAATTCAATCAAAACTAGCAAGCATATCACACAATTAATGTAAATATCTTAACAAATATGTTACACACTCCTTATCCTAGTCATGACAACCAATTTTTATCATTGAATTCATATGTTTCATATCAAGCATGCATACATTTAGTTTCCATATATTTATCAATTTTTACCCAAATCACGATTAAAAACATCCAAAGAATTAAAAAAAAATCCTAAAAAATTTAAAATATATAGTAAATACTAATGTAGAGCATGAAGTTCCCTCCTCCAAACTTAAATTACAGATTGTTCCCAACGTGCACATAAAAACATGAAAAGGTAAAAGAAAACGAAAACTCCCTTTATCATGGCACACCAAATCTATCGCTGAAATTTTTCAATCTTGTTGCATCATTGCTCTCCACATTTATTCACCTAAAAAACAATGAAAATATAAGTAAAATAATGTTGGGTTGCCTCTCAACTAGTGTCACGTTTAACATCCTTGATTAGATGATCATATCAAGTCCTAAGGCATATTCCTTTGTGTCCATTTACTTTTGAATTTGCCTGGAAATAACTTGAGTCTTGATTTGTAAAATAATACTTTATGCTCTGGTTCACAAACACAATGCTCAATTCTCTTCTCATGCCATATTTTTGTTTTCTTTTTGAACTTTTTGGAATTCTTATAAGCACTCCACCATAAATCATCCAATTTATGTATTTCTAACATCTTTTTCACCTCTCCATTGGATTTTTTTCTGTCTACTTGATTGGGATGGGAGGGTAAATGTGTGAAGTCTAAACTTGGTGGCCCTTAAATTGATGGTTTAAGCTTAGATCCTATCTCAAATTTTTCTTAATCACCTTTGATACACATATGAAAGGTGCGTCTTCCAAAAAGTTCACACAATCTACAATAATAACCTTTGATTCCATACTTTCAAAGTTAAAACAAGTTGAGTTGTTTTATGATGAGTTTATGTCCTTGTTCATAGCATCATGTGTAACATTATTAAGTGTGGATGACTTAACATATTCTTTTATGTTATTCCTACAATGAGTAACATTTATCCTTAAATATTCATTAGCATTATCAATATGAGGGGGTTCAGATTCTTTAAAAACTTTAAACATTATTTTCTCATTTTGCACTCTCATTGTAAGTTCACATTTTTGTACATCAATGAGTGCTCTTCTGATTGTTAAGAATGGAAGGAAAAGTATGATAGGAACATCATGGTCCTCCTCCATATCTAGCACAATGAAGTCTGCCGAAAAGATGAATTTATCTACTTTTACTAGCACATTTTGTACCATACCCCAAGGTCTCTTAATTGACCTATCTACTATTTGTAATGTTAGTTATGTGGGTTTGGCTTTATCAAACCCCAATATATTGAAGACTGATAATGGCATGAGGTTAATTCTAGAACCCGAATCACATAATACTTTCTCAAAGTGGATGTTCCCAATTGTACAAGGAATGTCAAAACTATCTAGATCTTTCAACTTTTGCGGTAGTTTTCTAGCAAGGGTGGAACTACAACCTTCAATTAAAGTTATTATTTCATTATTTCCAAGCCTGCTTTTCTTAGACAAGATGTCCTTCAGAAATTTGGCATAAGAAAGCATTTGTTCAAGTGCATTTGCAAATGATATATTTATGTGCACTTCTTGAAGACTTCCAAAAATTTTGAAAACTGTTGATCTCACTTTTGCTTTTGCATTCTTTGAGGGAAAGGAATAGTGGGTTTGTAGAGGTTTCTCTTTTTGGCTGAATTATTTCCTTTCCATTACTCACTTTATCCTTTTATTCTTCCACATCCTTTTTTAGTTTCTAGCTTCTCCTTATCCTTTTAGGTCCCATGTTCCTCCTCTAAAGTTTTACCACTCCTCAAGTCTATGGCATTCTAATAGTCCTTACATTCTCTTCTTAGGTTTACAATTGTGTAACTTGGAAGGATACCTTGAGGCCTTTAACTTATAGCCTGAGTAAGTTGCCCCATTTGGTTCTCCAAATTTTGAATTGAAGCCTCTTGATTTGACACTTCTTTATTAAATAATTTAATAAAGTCTTTCATCATCCCCATTAAGGCATTTGTATTGTCCTCAATAGGTGGCTTCTTTTCTTAGGCTTGTAATTGTTATGGTTGTTGGAAACTAGGTTGTGAAAATGATTGAAGGTTGAATTGATTACCACCCTGATTGTTGTTATTCCAATAGCAATTAAGATGTTATTCTAAAAGCAATTCAGATGTTGTCTCCATTCTGGGTTATATCTGATTGAGTATAGATTATTGTTTTGATTCACATTACCCACATAAAATAAGGATTTAGGATTATCTAGACAATTATCAAACAAATGGGATCCATCACAAAACACACAAGATACCCTTGAATCTTGAATCTAGTTTACACTCGTTGGCGAGTTCTAAGCCTTCAAAATATTTACCAAAGATGACACTTGAGTTGTAAGTGTCATGATATTATTTACCTCATGCATTCCGCCTACTCTTCTTGTAGCTATCATTCTATCCATTGACCATTGATAATTACTGTTAGTCATTTTCTACTCTATGCTTCTAATAGTACTAAAGAATGTATCTAAATTAAAAATAAAAAAAATAAACATTTAAATAAATTAATTAAAATTAAAAAATTAATTAATTAAAGAAATTAACTAAAATAAATAATTAAATAAGTCAATACAAGAAAATAAGTATATTAAAATTAAAATTAAAGAAAAACAAATTAAGAAAAATAACTAAAATAAAACAAATACTAATAGAAAATAATTTCTAATATTTATAATCTCCGAAAATGGTACTAAAAACTTGATCGCTACACACGAAATGTGTGTAATAAATACATAAGTGTACGTATCACAACAAGTAATATAATGATAAGAAAAGATCGTTCTCACAGGGATTATTTTATTATAAAATAATCTTTAACATTAAAAAAATAAAAATCAATTTTTTTTGTGTTTTTATATTTTAAGGAAGCAAAATTAACTAAAAGTAAATAGAAATAATTAATTAAATGAGTTTTTGTAACTAAGAAGATATATGAGAGAATATATAGGAATACTTAATCCCTCAATTTTATAAACATGTGAATCGTTAAAATCCTCCTAATATAATTATCAATTAATTACATAATCAATTGAATCTATCCTAACATGTATTCCTCACTCAAGTAAACTACACACCATATAATAATTAATTTAATCACACTCTCATGCCAATTAAATTTCATACTACTCATTAAGTTCATCAATTATGGATCACATACATAAAAATCATACATCTCTACCTAGAAATTGTGCATGTCATTTAATTAAGATAAACAATTAAATAATTCTCTCAAATATATTTAATTACCTATATAGATAAAGTTTTGGCCAAAGAATTAATAGCATAAAAATTAGATTTAATTATATAATTAAATTATAATTATAATTGGGGTAAAATATTAGATCATCACATCATAAAAATTAGGTTCATAAGATCCCTAGATTAATAAATTAACTACACATAATTGTGTCCATAAAGCTCATAGTTTTCATAAAGAAAGACATAAAAATTGATAAAGAAAAGAGTAGAAGAAGAAATACAATCAATCTCTTGAATTATAGTGTTAATCTCTTCTTGAATCTAACCCAAAATTGTGTCCCCTATTGAATTTTTCTTTCTTTTTAGCTCCAAAAACTTACCAAAACTATGCTAATAATGTCCCTTTATGATTTATAGGGTAATTGGGGGTTTAAATATAGCTCAGGTGAGATCTGGACCATCGAATCAGCTTCATATCAAATGCTGGGATCAAAACAAGAAAAATTGGGCGAATCAAAGTGCGACGTGTGGCAAGGGAGACTGGTCAGAGTCAACGCGCACTGAGTCAGTGTCATGCGACGCAACGTTATTCACGAAAATGGATGGTGCGGTGCATAGGTGGAACATAGGGAATAATGGTAGGGAAACACGTGGCAGAAAGGTTTTACCGATCTCTAAACTCGAATTGAACATCATGTTGACAAGTGGCACGCAGTTCGTCCTCCTCTCATGCAACGTAACATGATTTGTTGTCCCTACTTACGTGGCATTCATGTGGCTTGCCCAGTCAGCTCCTATGCTTGTGTGGCATGCCGTGTGGAATCTTTTGATTGGCCCTACGTTAAAAATTCCAAAACAATCCCAAAGAATTCCAAAATTTATATTTTCACCCCTTTTCATTAAAAAGTTTATATTTTAATACTTTTAGCCCCAAAAATACTATTTATTGAATAAAAAAGTAAATATTAAGTAAAAAGTGCACTAATGACTCTACTTTCATAAAGTCATCATAAAACTATATAAATTCATCTTTCTGACAGACTTCATTGTTCTAGACATGGAGGAAGACCATGACATACCTATCATACTTGGTCATCCTTTCTTAGCAACCAGAAAAACACTCATTAATGTGCAAAAAGGTAAGCTTACAATAAGAGTGCAAGATGAACAAGTAACATTTAATGTGTTCAAAGAAATTAAATTTTTTGATGATGATAATGCTAGTGATTGCTTTCGAATAGATAGTATTGATGAGTTAACCACTTATGTGCTTTATGACATGTGCCCTATTGATGCTTTAGAGTTTGTGCTTGTTAATTCTGTAAACACACATACTAATGTATACCATAACACTCGTGAAGGTATACAAATTCATGTTGGTAGCTTAACAACACTTGTTGAATCACCCCTACTTATGACTTTAACACATGATGCTATGAACAAGGACATTAACTCAACATAAAATAACTCAACCTATTTTAATTTTGAAAATATGGAATCAAAGGTTGATATTATGAACTGTGAACTTTTTGGAGGACATATCTCTCATGTGTGTATCAAATGCATTTGTGGAATGTCTTGAAATAAGCTCAAGGTTGAAACCATCCAGTGAGAAACCATCCAAATTAGAGCATAAACATTTACCTTCTCATCTTCGTTATACATTTTTGGGTGATAAAGAGACACTTCCAGTCATAATCTTTACTAATCTAAGTATGGAGCAAGTGGAAGCACTACTAAAGGTGCTAAGGAACTTCAAAAGAACTATAGGTTGGTCTATTGACGACATCAAAGGCATAAGCCCATCTATATGCATGCATAAAATCGTGTTATAGGACTGAGCTAAACCCACCAGGGATGCAAAACATCGCTTAAATCCCATTATGAAAGAATTATGAAAGAAGTGGTGAAGAAGGAAACTTTCAAGTGGCTAGACATGGACATTATTTACCCAATATCAGATAGTGAATGGGTAAATAATACCTACTAGGACTGTTATAGGATGGAGAGTATGTACAATGATGGATCATTTTCCTCTTCTATTCATGGATCAAATGCTTGACCGATTAGTTGGGCATTATTTTGTTTCATTCTAGATGGATACCCTGGTTATAACCAAATTTCTATGGCACCTGAAGAATAAGAAAAGACCACCTTCACATGTCCTTATGGAACTTTTGCTTTCAAGAGAATTTCTTTTGCGTTATGCAATGCACCTGTTACATTTCAACGCTGCATGATGACCATTTTCTTAGATATCATGGAGAAGCATCTAGAAATCTTCATAGATGATTTTTCAGTTTTTGGAAACTCATTTGATGAATTTATACACTATCTCTACCTAATGTTACAAAGATGTGAAGAAACAAATTTTGTTTTAAATTAGGAGAAATGTCATTTTATGGTACATGACGGTATAATCTTGGGCCACAAAATCTCAGTTAATGGTATTGAGGTGGATAGAACTAAGATAGAGGTGATTGAGAAACTACCACCATCTACCAATGTACGAGGAGTAAAGACTTTTCTTGGACATGCAGGTTTTTATCCTAGATTCATAAAATATTTTTCCCAAATCTCCAAACCTTGTGTAATCTTTTGCAAAAGGACAAGCCTTTCAGGTTTGATGGTAAATGTTTAACAACATTTCAAGTGTTTCAAGAGAGACTAGTGTCACCACCATTTATAGTCACACTGGATTGGAACAAGCCCTTTGAGTTGATGTGTGATGCAAGTGATTTTACTATTGGAATTGTTCTAAGACAAGGAAAAGACAAAATGTTTCATGCCATATACTATGCAAGCAAGACACTAAATGAATTATGCCACTATAGAGAGAGAGCTTCTTACCAATGTATATGCCTTTGAGAAATTCAGATCTTACTTGTTTAGAACCAAAGTGATTGTTTACATGGATCATTCTACAATAAAGTATCTCGTGATGAAGAAGGATGACAAACCAAGATTGATAAGATGGGTTCTCATTCTACAAGAATTTTACTTGGAAATTTGTGATAAAAAACGAATAGAAAATCAAGTAGCAAACCATCTTTCTAGATTAAAGAGGGAAGTAAAAATGGATGATAATATGGTGATTGGGGAATCTTTTCCATATGAGTAACTATTTTATGTAGCTCAAATAGAAGTCCCACAGTATGGAGACATTTCAAATTTTCTTACTGCCAACATTCATCCATTGAACTTCATATGGAAACAAAAGAAGAAGTTCTTCCATGACATTAAACAGTATTTTTGGGATGACCCTTACCTCTATAAAGAACATGGTGATGGCATTTTGAGAAGGTGCATCCTTAATGATGATGTTGAAAGTATTCTTTACCGTTGTCATAGCTTAGGTACTTCAATCTGGTTATTTTTGGCCCACATTGTTTAAATATGCTTACAATTATGTAAAGATATGTGACAGATGTTAAAGGATAGGTAATATTTCAAAAAGATATGAGATGCCCTTGAATAGTATACTTCAAGTGTAATTGTTTGATGTTTGGGGCATCGACTTTATGGGACCATTTCTTACATCCTTTGGTAACCAATACATACTTGTAGGAGTGGATTATGTGTCAAAGTGGGTAAAAGCCATTGCTAGCAACAAATGTGATTCCAAATTTGTCATGAAATATCTGATGAAAAACATTTTCACTAGGTTTGGAACTCCTAGGATCATTATTAGTGATAGAGGAAGTCATTTTTGCAATAAAGAATTTAATTCCTTATTGTTTAAGTATGGAATTAAGCATAAAGTGTATATATCCTACCATCCCTAAACAAGTAGGCAAGTAGAGATATCCAATATAGAAATGAAAAGAATTTTGGAGAAAACTGTAAACATCTCTAGGAAGGATTGGTCATCTAAGTTGGATGATGCTTTATGAGCATATAGAATTGCATTTAAAACAACAATTAGTACCACCCCGTATAAGCTAATTTATGGAAAGGCTTGTCACTTACCATTAGAATTGGAGCACAAAGCATATTGGGCATTGAAACAGTTGAATATGTCTATAGATGCACCTGGTGAGAAAAGAATGCTTCAAATAAATGAATTGGAAGAATTACAGTGGAATGCTTATGAAAATTCCAAGCTTTACAAGGAAAATACAAAAAGATGGCATGACATGAAAATTGTGCACTTTATCTTTGAATTGTGTCAGAAAGCGTTACTGTATAACTCAAGACTCAAATTTTTTATAGGAAAATTAAAGAGTAGATGGTCAAGTCCATTCATCATCACTAAGGTAACCAACAATGGAGCCATTGAATTATAAAACAAAGATAAATAGCAATTTATGGTTAATGGGCATAGGGTGAAGCATTATTATAAAGATCAATTATCAAATGAAACATCTATGATAACCTTAGTGGATGCACCTTAGGACGTGATATGAACGTCTAGTCAAGGACGTTAAACGTGACGCTGGTTGAGAGGCAACCCAAAATTATTTTAATTATTTTTTATTTTATAGGTGAATAAATGTGGAAAGCAATGGCGCAACAAGAATGAACATTTCAAAGATAGATGTGGTGTGCCATGATTAAGGGAGTTTTCTTTTCTTTTACCTTTTAATATTTATATGTGCGCATTGGGGACAATGTGTAATTTAAGTTTAGGAGAGGGAACTTCATTCTCTAAATTAGTATTTAGTATGCATTCTAATATTTTAGGAATTTTTTTTAATTTTTAGGATGTTTTTAATCATGAGTTAGGTAGAAATTGATAAATATATGAAAACTAAATGCATGCATGCTTGATTTAAAACACATGAACTTAATGATAAAAATTAGTTGTCATGACTAAGATAATGTATCATATTTATTAAGATATTTACATTAATCATATGATATGTTTGCTAGTTTTGATTGAATTGATTCAATTTTTTATGCCCATGTTCATGATTGATTTTGGTGTGCTTATTGAGAGAAAATTTGTAGTAAGTTATGCGAGTCGATGAGATCTACTAATTTTAGAATCTATTTGATCATCCCTTGAAGCAAAATTCTAAATAGTAGTTAGCAAGATAAATGATTTAGGCCTTATTTGAATTGATTGAGCTTTTCAAGCTAACCACTGTTAATATCTTTAGTCACCCATTTGAGCCTAACAAAGAACCATTCATATCTTTATGCCACATTTTATGCCTAACTAGTAAGCAATACCTTTATCCTTGCACCTTTAGCTTGTATGAAAAGATAATAAAAAAATCGATCATGTATTATGCTATAGAGTAAGGTGAAATATAATGCATCCTAAAAGAGAGAGAGAGAAAAAAGAATAAGCAAAACTCACAACACAATTATCCCTCTAAAGAAAAAGAAAATATAATTGAAAATAAGTTTGAGGGTTTTGTGAAGCTACAAAAAAAAATAGATGTGAAAAAAAAAAGAATATGAAAATAATGACAAAAGGCGGCGCACTGAAATATCAAGTTAAAGCTCAATTGTAGTTAAAAAAATGCATGATGAACAAAAAGAAATCTAAGGTGTGGAAAGAGCCTAAGTTTCTTCATTTATCGACCCTACACCTAAGCTTTACATTACAACCATTTAGCCCTTATTGATCTTGAGCTAAGTGCGTATTTATATTAGTGGAGAGGGATGTAAAAAATAAACTTATGAGACTTGTTCTAAGAATGAATTGATTAGCATGCTCATATAGGTTGATTTCATGAGTGCATTGGATGATATAATGTGTAACACACAGAAAAATTAATTTTCAAAAACCTTACATATCCTTGTATTGATGGAACGTTGATTGATGAATATGTGAGCCTATTTATCATAGGATTGTACGACTTTTAAGAATGATAGTTTTCATGAAATATGTATATATTAATAGAAGTATATTTATGAATATACTACCCATATTATTTTATTTAGTTATATTTGGCTTTATTTGAGGACAAACAAAGAGTTAAGTTTAAGGATGTGATGACTCTATGAAAGTAAAGTCATTAGCGTACTTTTTTACTTACTATTTACTTGTTTTATTCAATAAATAATATTTTTGGGGTCAAAAATATTAAAATATAAACTTTATAGTGAAAATGGATAAAAATATAATTTTGGGGATTTTTTGGAATATTTTTGAACTTTTAACACTGGGTCAATCAAAAGTTACCACATGGCCTATCACGCAAGCCATGCGGATGCCACACAAGAAAGGATGGTGAATCACATTATGCTGCGTGTAAAGAGGATGAACTGTGTGTCACGTGTCATTATGGCATTCAATTCGAGTTTATAGATCGATCAAATTGCCCTACCATGTGTCGCCACGCCATCCGTGTCTACGAATCACGTTGCACCGTGTGACATTGACTCATTGAGCGTTGATTTAGTTGTGTCCTTCCCTATCACCTGTCAGACTCTGATTCGCCTAGTAAATTCTAGTGATAATTTAATTACTTATTACTATTTACTTTTAGTTATTTTAATTTTGTTTTCTGAAAATATAAAAACACAAAAAAAATTGATTTTTATTTTTTAATGTTAAAAATTAACTTCTAATAAAATAATTTACGTGATAACAAATATTTTCTTATCATTATATTATTTATTGCGATACATATACTTATGTATTCATTGCACACAATTTATGTTACGATTACCTAACAAATAGTATAAGATTATTAAACTAAAACATTTACCGACACCTATATTTGCCCTAGGTTTCAAAATGATTTACTCTTTGATCTTTGTTCATATAGAGAATATTGACAAATTTTATCCTCGTATTACATAACAAAAAAATTGTTAGGATTTTTAAATACAAATTTATTTCAAAAAAATTGTTAGGATTTTTAAATACAAATTTATTTAGTTATACAAATTGTTAGATCATATAAATTGATTTAAGTATAGTATTAAAATTATAACAATGTATATATATATATGTAACACTTACAACCAAAATATAAAATTCCACATAATGCTTATGAAGGGTAAAAATTTTGTTTGATTTTTTTTTCTTCCCCTCATTAACAGATATTAAATATATACTTAAAAATTAGTTGTTGAATCACTATTTCATGTGTTTATTGGTTGTTAATAAAAAATAATTATTTTGAATAATATTTTTATACTTAATAATAATGAACAAGATTAAATTGATTAAATTACAACATTTAATGATATCTAGAAATATATAGTTCAATTTAAAATGCATCAAACCATGAAATATTTAAACTATATTTCTTATTTATAATACAAATATATAAGTTGTAAAAGTTATTTTTTTTAAATTATAAGGCATGACATATTATAAATAAAATATTAACAAAGTGTATGATTTTATCAATTTTTTATTTTAAAATAAATCCCCAAATAATTATATATATTTAAATAAATAATTTTTTAATATTATAACATTTAATTAGAATATTTTAATTTTATAATTTTAAAAAATATTTACAATAGTAACATACTTTATCTATAAACTTTGCCGCTTCTCTTTTTATTTTTATTTTTATAACTAAGTTGTATATATTTTTTAAATTATAAAACAAAAATATTATAACTAAAAATTATAATATTAAACGCTCATATTATAAGAATTAGGAGAACTCTCGTGCTCGTATCATTTTGTTTTTTTTGTTTTTAACACTAATAAGGGATTGGACATGGGAGAATGTAGTGATTGGTGGAGTGTCTATTATTGACAAGGGATTGGTGGAATGTCTATTATTGATAATAAATGCTAAAAACTAGAGATTGCAATATTACACATTGGAAAGAGAAAGCTCACCAATTAAGACAGTGGCGTGTAATAATATATATTTTACGCATTCCTATAAAGGATTTTTGTTTTCAACTTTCTGTAAAGGCATTTTGAGGTTTCGATATCTTATAGGTACATAAAAATTCATATTTTTTTTATGTATATATTATTAAAAAAATTATTTTAAAACTTTAATTTTAATATTAATATCATTTATATTTTATATTATTATAAAAAATTTAATACTACAATTTATGTAGGATATTTATAAAAAATTATAATTATAATCTAAGTTTAAAAAATCTAATAAAAACATAAAAATTTGAAATAAGAAATCATACTATTAATTTTTTATTTTACTGAAAATATAATGTAACTTTTTTCTATTGACTTTCTTTGTTTAGCTTAAAGTGTTATAAATGTTATTATCTAATTTGTTACTTGATAAAAACAAGAAAATATTATTTAAAATAATTAAAATGTATATCAATATTTAAATTAATATATTAAAATAAAATATTTAATAATATGAGATATAAAATATTTTAATACATTAAATATGATAACTTTAGGATGCCAATACCTATTTTGATGTATGACTAATTGTAGTAACTCTTTACCCAAATTGTGCAAAGAAATACTCTAGAGGTATTCATCTTAATATTTTGGTATTTTTTTATATTTAATATTATTAAAAAATTGTTTTATTATTTAAATCTAAGTTGATATTATTTTTTGACCATTCTGAATAGATTTTTGTTTTGTTAACTATATCATATGAGTCTTACTTGATAAATTTTATAAAAACATGATATAAATTTATTAAAAAAATAAAAATTAATATTACACCTATATTTATAAGTGTCATTGCTTCTATTTTTAACTACATTATAGAAAACATTATATATTTTTTATTAATAATAAGACTAGTAATTAAAGTATTTATGAATTCTGAATTGCATCTCTAATATTTGGTCAAAATTTATTCTTTACATATTTATAATAATAAAACTAATTTCAAAGTTTATTCTTTTGGTAAGAATTAAATTTTTATACATGATTATTGTTAGTAAAATTTTAAAAAATAATTGTTAGAGTTTGATTATTTTAGTTTTTTTTCCTTTCTTAAATTTTCACAATATTTTTTTAGAATTACCATATAGGACCTAAAAAATATTTAAAATAAATATTAAAATAAAATATTTTAATAATATGATGTATAAATATTATCAAAATCTGATATAAACATTTCAATGGGTCAAATATAATTAAGGTAGTAAAAGAGTTTCAAAATTATAATTCTTTCCGAAAATAAAAGGTAATATTTTTAAATTTTATAATAAAAATAAAATTTTAATAATATTAAATAAAATTTATTAAATTAAAAAAAATAAATAATTATGATTTATTTTGAATCAAATGAATTTAATTTTTTTAATAATAAAAATATATAAGAAGAATATAAAAATATAAATTTTATAATTATAAAT
The DNA here is from genome assembly GCA_037013495.1 of Hippophae tibetana. Classification (NCBI taxonomy): domain Eukaryota; kingdom Viridiplantae; phylum Streptophyta; class Magnoliopsida; order Rosales; family Elaeagnaceae; genus Hippophae; species Hippophae tibetana. The sequence goes on along the minus strand of CM072812.1, from coordinate 76,797,866 downwards.
TTTAAAAATAATATTTTATTATTTTTATTAATTTATTTTGTTATAATAATTTTATAAATAATAAAATATATAATTTTATATACGAACAAAATTGATTGAAATGACAAGATTCCTCTTCAATGAATGATAAAAGTACTTTCTATTCACTCTTTGTACCATCGCTAGTGACAGCCTGGCAGGTGGGATATAACTTTTTTTCTAGTACATGTGAATAAATTAAAGATAGTTAAACGTCACTTCATAACAGAAAAGCTGTAGTAATAATATAATTACTGATATTTTGTGATTTTACGAATTTAACCTGTAATATATGAATTGGCCTGTCTTTTCAAAGCATAACTCACAAAACTAAAAAGTAATGATATAATTATTAAAATATTATAACATTTTTTTATGTTATAATTATAGTTATTTCTTATTAAATTAATAAATAATTATTAATTAAAATAATAAATTTTATTTTTTAATTTATAATTAATTTTCAAATCATTTATAATAACACCTTTGTAATTAGACATTTTTAATATTCTTAGTAACTAATTGTCTCTAATCATTACATTAATTTAATTGATCGATTTGATATTAATATTTTAATTAAATTAAATTAATATCAAAATATTATGAATATTTCTAGACAAATATTTTTTTTAATTGAATTTTAGGTTCATTATTATGTTTCTATGTAAAAGAAGAAAAAACCCAACAATTTTAGATAGTTATATTCATTTATAGTCTTTGTAGATATCAAACTTAAAATTTCATATATTCTTATGCACAAAACTTAATATTATTTATATCTATCAAATTATGATTATTACAATATAAACTAAAATCCTAAATTTATGGGAGTAAATTGCTACCCATTTTTTGCTTAAGAATAGTTTGAATTAGAAAATTTGTGTTTTAGTAAATATTATATCTCATTGAATCAGTTTTACAACACATTTGATTCACAAATATGAGATGAGAAAAATATTATGATAATAATGACAAATGTTTAATGATTATTACTAATTTTATTTGAAGTATAATTGTTTTTACACAATAAACTAGGTTTAGGATTCAAAGATTTCCTATAGATACAAACATCTCGATTATTGTTTTACACACCACACAACTCATAAGGTAAAAACTACATGTTTTTATTTTTCACAAATTTCATAGTTTTTAATCATTATTTTATATGATCATATAACTTATTTTATCTAGAATTCTTTCATGCTTGTTAATTCATCGTAAGTATGGTTTTGATTTATTAAATTAGTTGTTAAGGTTTAAAGAAGTTATTTTCATTGATTTTTATTTACATATTTTGTTATAGGTTTGTTATAGAATTGTTTTATTGATTTATTTGTTGAATCTACTAGCTTAGAATTTATTTGTTATTAAAATCAATCTAAAACACACATAAAACACTTATATTTTTGTGTTAACTATTTTGCATATTATTCTGTGAATGTGCCTAATTGACGAGGAGCTTATTGAAACGTTAGTTAGGATTCACTCATGTTAATCTTAAAGGTTGTGAAAATAGAGTAGATGCTCGTAAGTAAAGTACATTAAGACATTATCTGTGTAAGATAATATAAAATCGAGTTTTTACTTAAACATTTAATTTTCATAGTGGATAAATTATAAGGTACAATGGATCAATGATTTTTCTTGTAGATCATTATTGTAACTTAGATTGTTTTCACCTAAAAATCTGTGTTAATTTTTCATTTTTTCATTATTTGATATTGCATGTCTAGTCATTGTAATTAGGTTTTTAAAAATTTGAAATTGATAACTTTTAAAATAACATATTCACCATTCTCTAGTATTTGGTTCTATCGCAAACTTTCAATTGATATCAAAGTATATATTAGACAAACTTAGCGATTTTTACCTATATGAACACACACATAGACCAAATGAAATAAAATGGGTTATGTACTCAACTTCTACTCTATGGTGGGTATAACTACCCTTACTAGAAGACTCGAATACAAGCCTATCTCAAACAAGATGAAAAAAGTCTGGGATGTTATTCTTAATGTTTTAGAACCAACTTTGGTAACAAAAAAAATGGTGTTATAATCATATAGAAAAGAAAGGAATCAATTACTGAAGAAAGGATCCCTAGTGGTGCAAACCAAAAAGTTTAAGCTCAATATTTGTTGTAGTATTGATGGATGACTTTTTTCTCATCTCTGACTATGAATCTACTAAAATTACTAGGGATTATTCACCCCTTTCACATAAGGTTACTGGAGGATGTGTGTTTTAAAAGTTATTCTTTTTGAATATTAGGTATTAATGTTTCTTGAGATTAACATGTTATATTTTGGAAGTGTTCAAGAAGATGCACTTGGTCTTGAACCATAAAACTCTTAAAACGAGAAACATGTACTCCTAAATATATTCACAATTGTGGTAATTAAGGAGGAACATTAATTACCGTGAAATATTGTCATGTTGATTAAAAGTACATTATAGTTCTATAAATGTTGATAAGAGATTATCATTTAATGACATGAGTATATAAAATGTGTATTTTATATATTGAACATGACCTAACAAGATGGAACATTATATGGATTGTGTTTTATGTCATTAATGTTTTCATTGTGTCTTTAGAATCTTAGATATAAGATGTGTAGGTTTTTCACATGAGAAGTATATAATGTGATTGTTATTTAAATACTATCTTATGATATAAATGAAATAGTAGTTCATTGTGTACAACCTGTGCAGGAGAAATCTATATGTTAATATTATCATTGTCCCTTGATTTTGAGTTATGATATTACTGGGCCCTTTGGTAAAGTGGAATTATATTGCATGCAATATAACTGATGTAGTTATAATTATAATTCACTTAAGAGACCAAGAAAACGAATATAATGCAAAAGTGACACGATCCTATTTTGCATATTATTCGTAATATCATGTGACAAGGATAGACACAAAATTAATGAATCGAGTAAATAATTACTATGTCATTTGGAAAACTATAATGTAATGATAGAACCTCTTATAGTCAATAATATATAGTTTTGTATTATTTCCAAGATGATATAGATCCTCTATACGGTCACACCGATTGAAGAAAAACAATGAGTATTTTACACAAAGGCAAACACATGAAATCCCAACAATTACCTCCCTAGTAAAGTAAATAAAACTAAGACCTCTTACATCTCAGTTTCAATTCCTTAAGATGAGTGAAATTGAGACCCTTAATGAATTTTATGCTAAATTTTGTGATATTTCTAATACTTATTTGAATTATGGAGAAAAAAATAGAACAATCTAAGTTAGTGTATAAACTATTTAGCTCTTTGATTGAACCTTTCAAGAGGAAGGTTACTATTGTAAAGAATAGCAAGAATGTTGATACTATGGATATTGATGAGCTTGTTGGATAGATAGAAACTTATGAAATCACATTTGAACCTCCCACGAAGAACAATAAGGTGGCCTTCAAATGTACAAAGAAATAGATATATGATAGTGAAAAGGACATATATGATGAATTAATGTTTTACTAGCATGTAGGTTTAGAAAGATCCTAAGGAAAAAAGAATCAACAAAATAAAAACTTATCAGGGGACAATCTAGTCAAGTCAAAGCTATAAAATCAAAAGAACTCAATCCCTCGAGTTCAAAGGGTAAGAAATATAAACCCACGAAATATTTCACTTGTATTTTGGTCACATTGTTGTAGAGTGTACAAACATTAAAAAGAAAGTTGGAAGATCATTCAATGTTACACTAAGTGACACAAATAAGGAGTAGGAAAATGCAAGTGAATTAGAAGCTGGTGAAACCATCTATCATGCTTTCATTGCAAATATAGACCCACATTCCAATGATATCGGCTCTAGTTCAAATGAAGAAGATAAAGGAGTAAACTCTTCTCTCTTAGCTAAATTTAATCCTTCAAGCTTTGATGAATTGTTCTTAGGTTTCCTAGGAGCTAGGAAAGAGAGAGATATACTTGTTATTCAATTAATTAATTTGAATGACATGATTACTTTCAATAAATAAAATTCATCTATTTTAGAGAAAGAAAAGAAATATTAGTCTAAATAAAATAATATGTTGAGCTTTAGTCTTGCAGTTTGAAAGTAGAAAATAATAGGCTTGTTATAGAGAATAAAAAATTGATGCAAGAGCTCAAAGAATCATGTAAAGTAGTTGAGATACTTACCATTGAAACTCAACATTTGGATAAAATTTTGAGCATCGTTAAGTCACATGGTGATATATGTAGACTTAGTTATATGGATGAGAATTTCACACCTTTAACATTAAAGGCTATATTTATAAGGAAATCTAGCACTACTCTTATTGCTACTAGATATGCACAAACACTCATTACACTTATAGTTTCTAAACATGTTAAATTAATGCTCATATGTTATCATTATGGTAGGAAAAGTCACATAGAAACGAAATTTAAGTTTTGAAGAATACTTCTCAATTTAATAATTCTTTCAATATTTCAAATAATATGATTCATAATTATCATTCATCTATCTATGTTGAACCATATTTTAAGATGAATGAGAATTACAATAATTTGTACAAAATCTCTACTAATAAGTATGAAGTTTTATTCTTTAGAAGACAAGTTAGATATGGGGAATCTAGACATAGGATTTATTATCATCATCCTTCAATGCATGTTGTATCTTTATTTAAGATGAATGTAAAAAATATAATTAAGTCTAAGAACATGCTTTTGAAGCCTAAGGTTTTCGAACCCAACCCAAGGATATAAACAAACCAAAATTTTAAATAAATTTGGGTTAAGAAAAATTATATTTTTTGATAATTTGATCATATTTTTCATTCACCTAAGTAATTTTGGTTGATTACCTTAAAAAAGTTTTTTAATAATGAGTCAGTTATTCTCAACAAGATAATGGTTCTAGTAGAACAAACACTCACACAACTTTATTCTTTAAATACATGACTCACTTTGATTATTTATTGGATAAATCTTTTAAGAAAACTTACTTATGCAAATATAGGAATAAGTTACATGTATTGATTAATATTGACATGAACTTCTTAACATGCTCATTGAACATACATGTATGTTATGCATAAATTTTATGATTATCCTTGAAAGATCGTTACTAGGACTTGAGTTAATTTTGGTTGCAAAAATTTCATCGTAGGGAAGAACATAGTTTTGAGAGGCCTACATGTTATAATGTGTAAAGCTACTGTAAGAAGTGGAAACAACTACCTCACATCAAATGTGAAAGTTATTATATTAGGTATATGACTCGTGCATATAGAAAAATAAAAAATAATAACAAAAAACAAAATAAAATATGCTTACAAGAAAAATATATGTTATTGGCCTACACCAAAACAAAGAGCTAAAGAGGTTAAAAATTTGTCTCATTGAAATTATTTTTCTCTTTGCCAAAATTCTTTCTTAATGTAAGATTAAGAACTTAATTGTAATTTTCTAAGATATGTGATACTTCTTTAATCGTGTCCTTCCTAGTTGATCATAAATAAATAAATTGACATATTAATATGTTTCACTTTATAAAATATCTTAAGTGAATGTGAACATTAGCTAATTACATGTCCTTAATTACCTACGTGCTCGGTTAAGTTTAACGATGTGATTGTACAATGGATAATAAAAATTTGAGCTTAAATTCTGTTTAAACTTAATTGTGTGGCTATTTTGCTTAAATGAATTCATTACTCTTACAAAGAGTTGTTGTAAGTATAGGAAATGTTTCTTGTTTTTGCCTATTTATTTTTGTCTTTCCATTTGTCAAAAAGTAAGAGAAATGATTCACATCATATGCTTTCATATTTGTTTTATATGGTTATGCATATAAGGGGAGAATGTTTCACATCATTATACCTTGTTATTATGTTTTATGTTAGGTTTATTGATGAAATGCATACACTACATGAACTTCACATTATCTTTTTACGTTAATTGAACTCTACGTGATTTGAGTTAAATATAAGCTTTTTAAAATCAAGAAAGATGACTTCACCATATCGTATAATATTTTCACTATAGAATTTAGGCATTCAGTGTTACATTTTTATTTCTCAGAGTGTCATGTAATGAAAGCGTGATTTTGTCACATGAAAATACCAAAGGGAGAGTTTGTAAGTTATTATAAGTGTTGCTGATTTTTATGGACAAAATATTTATTTGTAAACTAGTTTCTATGTTCATTATTATGTCTTTCAAGTAAGGCCAAATAAACACTTGATATTTTGAATAGCCATATTTCAAGCATAAGCTTTATAATTATCACATTTATAATTTTATTCATACATTCACAAGAACATTACACAATACTTGAAATTATTTGCGTTTCTCAAATTATGATTACTAAAATATAGGTAAAGTATAATCTAGATTATTTGATAGCCTTTTTTCGCCCAAGAATCATCCAAATTAAAAAAATTCTATTTCAAAAAATATTATGTCCTATTAGTAGAAATTCACTGAATGTATTTACAAGGGTAGTATTACACTGAAGATTAATACATGTATAAATTTAGAAAAAAGAGAATATGCTTTTCCTAAAAGTGCTTTTAGGAAAAGTATATTAGTTGCATACAACTAATATACAGCTTATAAAGTATATTAGTTGTATACAACTAATATACCATTAAATGATTTATTAACACTCCCCCTCAAGTTGGCGTGTAGATATCAATCATGCCTAACTTGCTTAGTGAGCCATATAATGACTTCTTGGAGACTCCTTTGGTAAGCATATCTGCAAGTTGCTCTTCTATGGGAACAAAAGGAAAACTAATAAGTTTGGCATCTAACTTCTCTTTTATAAAGTGACGATCAACCTCTACATGCTTAGTGCGATCATGTTGTACTGGATTTTGTGATATATCAATGGCTGTCCGATTGTCACAATACATCTGCATAGTATTTTTGAGTTTGAAACCCAAATCTAATAACAAAGTTCTTATCCACAGCAATTCACAAACCCCATGAGCCATACCTCTATACTCGGCCTCAGCACTAGATCGTGCCACCACTTTCTGCTTCTTACTTTTCCATGTAACCAAATTTCCTCCCACAAAGGTGAAATAACCCGATGTTGACTTTCTATCTGTAATACTTCATGCCCAATCTGAATCTGTGAATCCACAGACTTCAAAAGGATTGTTGTGTTTAGAGAACATTACTCCCCTTCCTGGAGCCGATTTCAAATACCTTAAAATTCTCAAAACAACATTCATATGGTTCTCACTTGGATTGTGCATGAACTAACTCACCACAATTACTGCATATGCAACATCTGGTCTAGTATGAGCTAAGTAAATCAAACGTCCAACCAATCTCTGATAGCGAGCTCGATTAGTTGGTATCTGATTTGGATACTCTGCTAAACAATGGTTTTGCTCAATAGGAGTGTCAATAGGTTTGCAATCCAACATATATGTCTCTGTTAGCAGATCAATAATGTACTTCCTCTGACACAGATATATTCCTTTTCTTCCCCTGGCTACCTCAATTCCTAAGAAGTACTTTAGTTCACCTAAGTCCTTCATTTCGAATTCAGAGGCTAGCTGTCTTTGTAATTTATCCATCTCAATAGTATCATCACCAGTGATTACCATATCATCAACATAAATGATTAGGGTTGTTACCTTCCCTCGTTGATATTTGAGAAATAGAGTGTGGTCTGAATTACTCTGTCTGTAACCAACCTTTTGCATGAACTGTGAAAACCTTCCAAACCAGGCTCGAGGGAATTGCTTGAGGCCATACAAAGACTTCCTCAATTTGCATACAAAATTACCAGGAGAATCAACTACATACCCAGGTGGAAGACTCATGTACACCTCCTCGGCTAATTCTCCATGAAGAAACGCATTCTTGACATCAAACTGTCGAAGTGGCCAGTTTAGGTTAACAGCAAGTGAGAGCAGAACCTGAATCGTGTTCATTTGGGCAACAGGAGAAAAATTCTCATCATAGTCTACACCATACGTTTGAGTAAACCCTTTTGCTACAAGACGAGCTTTATATCGATTTACAGATCCATCACCATTATGTTTTATAGTAAACATCCATCGACAACCAACTGCCTTTTTCCTTGTGGTTGTGACACAAGTTGCCAAGTATCATTCTTCTTTAATGCATCCATCTCTTCAGCCATTGCCTTCCTCCATATTGGATCTCCCAACGCATCCTGCACTTTATTAGGTACTGATACACCATATATTTGATTCACAAATGATTTATATGACTTAGATAATATTTTAGTGGACATGTAATTGGCTACTGGGTATTTTGATTTTGCATGAATATTTGGTTCATACCTTTTGGCTGGTTGACCTCGAGTAGACCTATTTGGTAACACATACTGTCCAACATTAGACTCGATGCTATTAGTATCAGTAGGTGTACATACCTCAGATGAGTGACCTTCAGTACCAGGGAGTTGTTGATCAAGGGTATCTGAGGGTACAATTGTGTCTTCAATGTCATTTGTTGTAAGTGAATTTGGTGCTTGAATACTTGAAGCATCTGCTTCTGCAATGACTTGTCTCTTTGAAACATCAGTTGGTGATTCACCTAATGCCTCCCCCTCACCATGATACAGTTCTTCGAAATATGTATTCTCCCCCTGACGAGCAGTATCAGGTGAGGAAAAATAACTCATGTCCTCAAAGAAGGTGACATCCATATGCTTGTACAGCATCACCCCAAAGGTATTTTGGCATATAAGCACTAAATAAGAGTGCACGAGCCATATCAAGTAAATGACGATTTTTTCTTTCAGACACTCCATTTTGTTCCGGTGTTTGCAGACAAGTAGTTTGGTGAATAATCCCATATGTTTTGAAATTTTTTTGAAAGACATGATTAACATATTCCCCACCATTGTCAGAACGGAGGATCCGAATGGTGGCATTATATTGTGTTTGAACGAAGGTATGAAAATTTTGAAAAACTGAAAAAACTTCATCTTTTGTTCTAAGAAGAGAAATCCACGATAACCTTGTACAGTCATCGATAAATGAAACGAAATATCTCATACCCGATATAGTTGGCTCTTTAGATGGTCCCCAAACATCAGAATGAATTAATTCAAAAGGAATAGTACTTTTATTAGAAATACTAGGAGAATAAGTAATACGATGACTCTTGGCCAAAACACAAGTCTCACAATGTAAAACAGTCTTACTAACACCAATAAATAAAGTGGGCATAGTTTTTTTCATAAGACTAAAAGACGGATGCCCTAAGCGGCGATGCCACAACCAAATTTCACTTAGCTTATCGGAACTAGAAGTCAATGCAGTGCTTGCTCTTGCTCCTGGTTTCTCCCCTTCGTAGTTTTGATCTAAACGGAACAATCTGCCCCTTAGATACCCTCGACCAATTATTGCCCTGGTAAGAAGATCCTGAAAAATCACATACATAGGATAAAAGGTTACAAAGCATTTAGACTCAAGGTTCAACTGTGGGACAGAGATTAAGTGATGAGATAAGTCAGGTACATATAAAACATTATGTAGCTATAAAGATGGAGTGATATAAACTGACCCCTTTCCTAAGACAGGAAAGGCCTCACCATTAGCATTCGTAACATAAGACACTGGTGGGGGAAATAACTCATTAAAATAAGATTTATCATAAGTCATATGATCAGATGCACCAGAATCAATAATCCAAGTATTAGACCCAACAGAGTGAGAAACATTTAAGGTCATACCAATCTTACCACGACCAACTATTGAAGCTGTAGGGATACCTCCACATTCCATAGGATGATTCTGTCCATAGTGGTTCTTGGACAATTTGCACGGCAGCTGCTTTTGCTTTAGAGCGATACCCATTTTGTCGTTTTGCTGCATAGTAATCTGCTTTTGGTTTCAAGTGTGGATATAGTTTCCAACAAGTCTCACGAAGATGCCCATGTTCATTGCAATAAGAGCAGGGAGAACGAGGGTGATTGGTAAAACCCGGTGAAGGTCCCTACTGATGAAGTGGAATTGAATTTTGCTACTAGAGGAAGGGTGCCTTTGATTTGGCTTGAATGGCTAGGCTTGATACCTCAACATGTGCCTGATGAAGACTCTCTTGCTGAGATTCGTCTTTACGGATGTATGTAAAGGCAGTAGTCAAGCTCGGAGGGTCGGACATTCGAAACAGTTCGCCTTTAGCACTATTATGTTTTGTATCAAGACCTCTTAAAAAGGAATGTACTCGTTCAAGCTCCTTCTTCTTCTGGTACCACAAAAAGTCTTCTGAATTTTTAATTTTACATGGGCGTTTCTGGTCAATTTCAGCCCATACATTTTTCAGCTTGGTAAAAAAAAGAGATATTGGTTGCCCATTTTGTTGCATGCCAGCAGCTTTGAACATGAGTTCATGAACTTGAATAAAGTCAGACTCATTTGTATAAAGATCGCTTAAGGTATTCCATATAGCCTCAGCAGTTTCACATTCCTCCACCATTTGTAATATATCATCAGTGATTGCTCTAAATAGAATCGACATGACAAAGCCATCATCATCTTCCCACCTAGTATAGGCGTCTATATCATCTTGGCTAGGAGCCCTAATTGATCCAGATACATGTCCCATCTTATGCATCCCACGAAGATAAACAGACACAACTTTTTTCCATGTTCCAAAATTTGTACCATTAAGTTTAGTACCCCCGAAAGAACCAATTTCTGAACTCTTAACAGAAACTTCAAAATTTGGAACTTCATGAATTCTGGAAACTTGATGTTGTCTTGAATCTTCCATTGAAATAATAATAAAAAGTATATTGTGCAGCGGAATAAAAATTTTGGATTTTTTTTTCTTTCTTTCCTGCTTTGATACCAAGTAGAAATTCACTAAATGTATTTACAAGGGTAGTATTACACTGAAGATTAATACATGTATAAATATAGAAAAAAAAGAATCTGCTTTTCCTAAAAGTGCTTTTAGGAAAAGTATATTAGTTGCATACAACTAATATACAACTTATAAAGTATATTAGTTGTATACAACTAATATACCATTAAATGATTTATTAACACTATTGAGTCAATTTTGTAATGTATTTTGATTTACCTCAATTAGATATCAAATGAGAAATATATGACAATAATAGTAACATATGCTCAATAAGTATTACAAATCTTATTTAGAGTATAATTACCTTTTCATAATAAACTAGGTTTCAGGTTCAAGTTTTTCTATAAATACAAACTTATGACTTATTGTTTTACACACTACATAACTCACAAGCACACAAAACTACATGCTTTTATTCCACACGAATTCCATAATTTTAACTCATTATTTTTTATAATCATATTCTTTCATGCTTACATTAATTCATGGTAAACATGATTTTGATTTATTAAATTAATTGTCTAAGGTTTAAAGAAGTTATATTTATTGATCTTTATTTACATCTTTTGTTCTTGGTTTGCTAGATTTTTTTTATTTATTAATTTATTTGTTGAGTCTATTAACTTAAGATTTATTTGTTATTAAAATCTATCTAAAATACACGAGTACTTGTGATTCTACCATAAATGTTTTGCATGTTACTTCTTGAATATGTGTAATGAATGAGAAGCTAATTAAAATGTTAGTCATGATATGCTCATAATAAGCCAACTATATTGAGACTTATCATGTGAGGATAATAATATAAGACCTAATTTTTAATTAAATATTTAATTTTCATAATAAATAGATTAGATAATTTAAAATATGTTTGTTTTTTTAGTTCATTATTGTGATTTAACTTATTTTTATATAAAAAATATATGTTGGATTTTTAAATTTTATACTTATTATTTATTTATTGTTACATATTTAATTGCTATGATTAAATTTAAAATTTAAAATCAATAATTTTTAAATTAATTTATTCACTTCTTATTTGATCCTACTGTAGACTTTTATTAATGACAATCTTTTTTTAGTCAACTGATTTAACTTTAATTATATCAATTTAATTCCAACCAAATATATATATATAAAAAGTGATTTTTTTATATTTAAAGTATTAAAAGCATGCTACGAAAGCGTAACAATAATCTCATTTAATGAGGACTGAATATTTTTAATCAAATTATTATAATTAAAAGGTCGGAGATAAAAAAAAAACTATTTTTTTTGTAATAAGAAGATGGAGACCAAATCTAGTGATTAAATTGGGTTAGTTATCCTAATAATATTCTTATTCACTGATCAATATATATATATTGGTATAGTAATATTGTATATATTTAATTTAAAATTTGATTTAATTAACAATAACATGTGCCATGCACATGTAAAAAAAATTAAGGAAAAATGGTATTTAAAACTATTCCGTACCATGGAAACATCCTCAATCTTCAAATCGCTATTTTAGATAGCATTAAAGCTATTATAAATAATTAGGTGCTGATTTGAGACTTCAAAATTTATCCTCTTTCTCTTTTTGTTTTGTTTTGTTTTTTTTTTTTTTTCTTTTTCCTCCCAACGTCATCCATTTGACCCTCTCTCGCATAACACGTGTTCAACAAGCTATGGTTTTTTTTCCCACTTGTGTACTCCAATAATATTCTAAAGGATAATAGTATCAGTTTAACTAAATTTTAATTTAATTAATTAATAAAAAATGCATTGTACATGGTTTGTTTTAAAGCATAAAAACCAATTTTTTAAAGGATATTAAAATAAAATTTATTAAATAATTAAATATACGGTAGGACCTCCATGTGGGACTGTGAGATCATGTTTTTGTGTTTATGAGAGTATTTATAATTAGTAACAAGTGTTCTGAAATTTATCATCAAAATATGATCCATTTTTTTAATTTATATACTGTTTGAAGGTCCGTACCAAAAAGGCTAGGATGGATCATATCCAAGTAATTTGATGTGAAAATTTTCTACAACAAACCTTTTTATTTCGATATTAATTCAGTTTAGGCCTTAGCTACTTGGAAAAAAGATTACATTAAATCTTGAGGAAAGTTATTAATATGCAAATCATAAAAGAAACATGAGTGTTGTTTTCATACATGATTTGGATTTACATAGAGACATTAAGTTGTATACATTTTTCATGATAAATATTAATTAAAGACATTCATCCCTCAACTCATTTGACTTTTTTTAAGTAATTATTTTTCATGATAATAATGCTCAAAGGGAAAACACTAACCATTCATTGGAAGAGTAATTAAGCCAATTAAACACAACATATAGATTTCAAGCTATCATAGCATGTTATAAGAAAAGCTAAAATGTAATATTATTTTTCAAATTTTAATTAAGTTTACACATAATTTTAAAATTAAAACTTATATTTGATCTTAAATTTTTAAAACATAAGATTTAGTAACTTTTAAAACATCACGAACAAGTCTCTAAATTTTGAATCATACAATTTAATTTAATTCTCAAACTTTTAAATTTTACACATAAATGTTAATTTGACTATTAAAATATATATTTATAAATAATTAAAATTTATATATAAAGTTTTAAAAATTTAAAATTTATGCTTAAATTTAATTTAAATTTAAAAACCAATAATACTTTAACCTATATAAAAAGAGAATCTTCTAGTATCACAAATTGGCTTTTATCTCATGGTACTAACATATTTAATCAAATTTAAAAATGAGCTTAAATTGCAAGGTAGCAACTAACATATTAAAAAAATATTATTTTTATTATTTAGTTATTTAAATTTTAAAATTTGATATATTTAATTCATTATCTTAAAATTAGTATAAAATTGTTAAATTTAAGGATGTACAACGAATCAAAACTTCATAATTTCTATCCATCTACGATTCAATCCAAAGTAGATTATGACTATGTTCATTCAAGTTGGAGTAGATTATGACTATGTTCATTCAAGTTGGATTTGATGCAGATTATGAATACGTATGTTCACACATAGGATCCAATGTAGATTATGACTATGTTCATCCACGTCTAATCCACACATCACCTTAATATTATTATGATTTTTTTTCAACTTTTTGATTTCATTATTTTAAATAAAAAAAATTATTATCTTTAAAATGGACAATTATGTGTTCTAGTATTAAAATTACTAATAATGAGAAAAATTGCTCCAAAGAGTTCGATTGAATCTGGTGAAAAATATTTTAAAATTAATAGAAATTTACACACACATATATATAAAAATATTCTGAATGGGATTAGATTAAGTAGATTTAAAAATTAAAAAAAAATTCATAATCCGATACACACAATGTGCATTATGAAAATTTTTATCTAATACAATTCAAATTATATTATTGAAACCACATATATAACTCAACAGATGCGGATATATTTTGAGAAACAAATCCTATATATTTCTAATATTCCGCACAGGTTGTTTTCTCACGTTCTTAACCTTCTTCTGTCCCTTGGATTTTTTATTAGCATCTAGTTTGTGGTGCTCAAATTCATCATCTTCCATATTCTTTCTCTTGAGAAGCTTCACAACTCCCTCCAATGCAATATCATGAACTTCACTCTTCATTAACTCTTCTGCCACTTGGGCAGGAGTTACATTTGTTTCTTTCATTAAACTTTCAATCTCTTCAAAAAGATGGTGTTGGTCATAGATTTCCAAGTAATTTGAGGCCAAAATCTTAAAACCATGAAATGTGCAATAAGACATGTGAATGTGCATGTCCATTCGACCCGGTCGAAGCAAAGCTGGGTCTAACTTGTCTTTGTTGTTAGTAGTGAATACAATGATCCTCTCATCTCCACAACTTGACCATAATCCATCAACAAAGTTAAGTAATCCAGATAGTGTTAACTGTTACACATACAAAGCAACAGTAAAATTATATATTCATGTGTTTAGACTGAATTTGAAACAAAACAAGAACAGAGCAAACAGAACAATAAGAGCCACTAGGAACTGACTTTAGTATATCTGTTTGTTTATGCTTTTCGGACCGTGTAAAAGAAGAGATAAATATAAATCAAAGAAAGTTCAACTTACAAAAGCACGAGAAGTATTATTTTCTTGATGATCTTTGTTCTTCTTACTCCAAGGATCTCCATTACGACGATCGGGAATTTCAACACTGCAATCGATATCTTCGATGACAAGTATAGACCTATTTGCTGTAGAAAGCAGCAATCTTCTGAGCTCAGAATCATGTACTATGTTGGTAAGTTGTAAATCATATACATCAAACTTAAGATAATTAGCCATTGCAGCTACTAAGCTTGATTTGCCAGTTCCTGGAGGACCATACAATAAATAACCACGTTTCCAAGCCCTACCTACTCTCTTATAAAACTCCCTCCTTTTCAAAAACCTGTTAAGATCCTCCATAACTGCTTCCTTAACCTCCAAATCCATAGCAAGAGTCTCAAAAGTTGCAGGGTGTTCAAAATTAACAGAATCCCATTTAACACCATCACAAACATAACGAGAATTACTCAAAGTATGCATCTTTAAGGCCCTTTGCTCATCTTTCATAGCTTTGGCTTTTTCTAGTATGAAAGGCAAATAAGAAACTAAGACTACGTCTTGGTGTTTCTTATGAAATATCAATTCAAAGTAATAATGTTTCTCTTCTTGTCTTGGAGAAATTGTATCTCTTGGGTTGGTTTTTTCTTCTTGCGTTGATACAAATCTCCAATGAAGCTCAATTCCTTCATAATAGTCAACTAACTTCTCACCCTTTTCAAGATGAATTGTCAAGTTCTTCTCTTTTGGGATTTTAGATATTTTGAGCCTTTCAGTCTTGGGACTAATTTTAGTGCAAAGGTATGTAGCAGCCGCGTCATAGATTTGGTTTTGAGTCATTCCTGTAAATTCTTCAATGACAAGAGTGAGTGTAGGAGTGTTAGTTTTGAACAAGTAATGGATTGAGGATAAGAGAGAGCTTCTGATGGGATGTGGTAGTAGTTCGTTGATCATTGACCTAAATAGCATCATTGAGGCAGCCATGGAAGCATAAGCTGAGAACAAAGTTGATGGGGATGGCATTTTGTTGATAGAGAACATGATAATTAGTAAGCAACTTTCAGGCTTGAAGAAATATTGTTATGATTTGGTGTTGTTCAAGGTTTATCAGGTTTGAGAAGGCTGGTAGTGTTTTTGTTTTTGACAATTTGTGTGGGTATATAAATAACATAAAATTGAATTACATTATCGTTCTTATAAATTATTGATATGTTTTTTTCACTTAATTATTATATTTATAAAAAATTTAGTTATTTTTATCATTTTAATTATTTTATTTTTAATTTATTTTTCTTTCAAATATCTATAGATTCTTATTAATAAATTTAATTTACTTATTTTTAAATAATTTATAAAATTAAATATATAATAAATAATTAAATTTTTTTAAAAATATAATAATAAAATAAGTAAAATACATTAATTTAAAAAAATATTATGCATGTCTTTACATTAAATTAAAAGGGTCATTAAGTTTCTTAGAAAAAAAAAGTATTATTTAATTTTTTATTTTTGTAAAAAGACTAAAAAATGATAAAAAAAAATTATTAATATTATTTTCTTTATTGGTAAATAAGTAGATGGTTTTTTTGGTATGACATTTATTATAAAATTTATAAAAATATTAAATATATAATAAAAAATTTATCATAAAAATTATTAAAATATTAAATAAATAATTAAATTTATCATTTAATACTTTTTATAAAATGTAACAAGTTAAATGCTATCTTTTATAACATAAAAGAATCAATTAATATAAATATTAACATAATTTGTTTTTACTATTCTTCATCCTATATTTAATTTTTTTTAAATAAAATTAATAAAGTATGATATTACTCCATAAATAATATAATAAAGTGAGTCTGTGTGCTAAAGTGAAATCTTATTATAGTACGTCCAAATCTGCAGCCAAAGATGGTGAGGAATGACATGTTTTTTTTTCCTTGTCTCATGGTTTTTTGGTAAAACTGAATTTTCTCTGCCATCCTTAGTACTTTACAAACACATGTCACTAACTTAGTGATCATTGCGAATGGCGCGGATAAAATAAGTGAAGTTTTATCATATTTTTAAACGTATTTTTTTTATGTTAATATAATTATAATTATTCATTAAAACAATTAAACTTATTTTTTAATTTATAATTAATTAACATATTAATTATGATAATATTTAACTTTTATTTTAAAACAAAAAGAGATAAATTTAATTAACTGAAATAGTATTTTTCCGTATATAATAACTTAATTGGAAAAAAATGAAAACAAAATAATTATTGAGGAAATTAGATTGTAAAAATAAATTTTGTTAAATAAATTTATTACTAATAAAATATGTCATGATAAAAATAATAATTTATAATCTATCGTTTAGAGATGTAACGATAATATTTATTTTTTATTTTAAATTACAGGTTTTAATCATACAAAAATATCATTTATTTTAAAAATATAAAGATAATAAAGCTATAAATATGATAGTGACATCTCTCCTACTTGTATTTGTGGTTAGGAAACTATGGATAAATCTCATGTTATTATTAAAAATAAAATATGTTTATGCATTTTAGAAATTAAAAAACATATACTTTTAAGTTAGATGAAATGAAAAATATATGTGTAATAGATGTAAAGAGATGAAAATAAAACTTTATTTACTAAAAGAATTAAATTATGTAATTAAACTTAAAATTATATTAAGGAAATAAATTAATAGAAACTACTTAATATAGTCAGAGATTGTAACAAACATGCCGTATGTTAATTTTAATTGCATATATAATAATTATTTATAAATAAAGTTTTATTTTAACACTTTATATATATATATTGTTGGGAAAATCGGGTATATTTTCCCTATTCTAAGTATTAACTATTCACTTATGATTTAAATGAATAGAAGTCAAACTAACCCGACAAAATAATGTTATTGGAAATATAATGTTAAAATAAACTAAAACAGATATTGAAACAGAAATATTAAAGCAGAAAAATAATAACACCAGAAATTTAACGATGTTCGGTATAAATGTTACCTAAGTCCTCGGGCGTCGTTGACCACTTCCACTATCTCCAATTGGATGAACTCCAAAATTACAACTAATTGAGCAAAATTGAGCTAATCAATTACCCTTACAAAAGATATGAAGATTTACAAATTTTGGGATGTTTACAAATGATGAAGGAGGGCTTTATTTATAACCCCAAATCCAACACCCATCTTCATTCCTAACCAATGTGAGACTTTTCTAATTTGCTCACTAAGGAGCAATATATAACAAATATCCACCTTAGCGACTTAGTGGTTTAAAATGATTTCTTCAATTACTAGATCAACGATGCCAATGTCAATTCAGATTTGTAGGATGTTAATCAAGTCCAGACAATGTTTGAACTTGATTGTTGTTACCACCTTGGTCATCATATCCGTGAGATTCTCTGTCGTACTAATCTTCTGAACTAGTACTCCACCTTCTTCAATAATCTATCGCACGAAATGATAACGAACGTCAATGTGCTTTGTACGTGCATGGTAGACTTGGTTCTTTGCTAAATGAATAACACTCTGACTATCACAAAACACCTTAATATGTTTTTGACCAACTCCCAAGTCTTCAAGCAAACCTCGTAACCAATTAGCTTCCTTCACGGCCTCTGTAACTGCCATATACTCTGCCTCTGTAGTAGACAAAGCAACTGTGGACTGCAAGGTAGACTTCCAACTAACTGGTGCTCTAGCAAGAGTAAACACATAACCAGTAGTTGACCGACGCTTATCTAAATCTCCTGCATAGTCAGAATCACAATATCCGACTACATATTGACCAATGGTATTATCCTGCTGAAATACTAAACCAACATCTACAGTATTTATATTATACCGTAGAATCCATTTCACAGCCAACCAATGTCCTTTACCAGGATCATGCATGTACCTGCTTACAGCACCAACCGCATGTGAAATGTCAGGTCTTGTACACACCATTGCATACATCAAGCTACCAACTGCATTTGCATATGGTACCTTTGCCATATATTCTCATTCTGCATCATTCTTAGGAGATAATTGAGCACTAAGCTTGAATTGAGGAACTAGCGGAGTACTTACAGGTTTTATCTGTTCATTCATACCAAAACGTTGTAGTATCCGCTTCAAATATTGACTCTGGGTCAAACTAAGCTTCCCCTTCTTCCTGTCTCTACTTATCTCCATACCGAGAATCTTCTTGGCTTCTCCCAAATCTTTCATCTCGAACTCCTGACTTAGTTGAGCCTTCAACTTTTCAATTTCTGCTTGGCTCTTCGATGCAATCAACATATCATCGACGTACAATAGGAGATAGATGAAAGACTCATTTTGCAGCTTGCGAAAATACACACAATGATCATGTATGCTTCTGGTGTACTTCTGCTGCAACATAAACTGATCAAATCGTTTGTACCACTGCCTTGGAGATTGCTTCAATCCATACAATGATTTGTTCAGCTTACAAACCCAATTCTCTTTACCAGCAACATTAAACCCTTCTGGCTGAGACATATAGATCTCCTCTTCTAAGTCACCGTGAAGAAATCCGGTTTTCACATCAAGTTGAACTAGTTCCAAATCGAACTGTGCTACCAAGGCCAACAAAATTCTAATGGTTGAATGTTTTACAACTGGAGAAAATACCTCATTATAATCGATTCCCTCCTTCTGAGCGTAGCCCTTAGCCACCAACCTTTCCTTGTAGCGAATACCATCTTTGTTAGGAAATCCATCTTTCTTTGCATACACCAATTTGCATCCAATTGCCTTCTTGCCCTTAGGTAGTTGTGTCAACTTCCATGTTTTATTCTTCTGAAGGGGCAGAAGTTCTTCATTCATGGCTTCCTTCCATCTTTCAACTTCAGGGCTTCTGATTGCTTCTTTATATATAAAAGGAACATCATCATGCACAACTGAAAGTGCACAGGCCACCGTATTTTTAAACTGAGCAGGTAGGTCTTCAAAATCCTTGTATCGAGCAGGTACCTTGACATTTTGTCGTCGTGGCCTATCAACTGCAGTTTCTTCTTGTTGCTGTAGAGGTTCTTGGGTTAAAACTTCTTCATCTGATTCATCATCTGTCAATGGAGGATCAGTTTCAGTCTTATCTTCACTAACTGGATTAACAATTTTGCTTTCAAACTCCACCTGATTCGGAGTTTTCTCCACCTGCTCTAAAGTGCCATCAATCTTCTTAGTTACCTTTTGCAACAAGGCAAATTCATCAAAGATAACATCTCTGCTAAAGATTATCTTTTTCATTTCAAGGCACCATAGTCGATATCCCTTAGAACCAGAAAGGATCCCCAAAAAAATGGCTTTCTTGGCTCTTGGGTCCAACTTTGATTCCGTTACATGGTAGTATGCAATTGAACCAAACACATGTAAGAAATCATAATCTCTAGCAGGTTTTTCAGACCATACCTCCATAGGTGTTTTGCCTTCAAGAGCAGACGATGGTAGACGATTGACGAGATGACATGCATATGTCACAGCCTCAGCCCAATACTGCTTGCCTAAATCAGCATTTGACAACATACACCGAACCTTCTCCAGCAAAGTCCGGTTCATACGTTCTGCAACTCCGTTTTGTTGTGGTGTTTTTCGAATAGTGAAGTGTCGCACTATCCCTTCTTCTTCACAAACTTTCATAAATGGATCGTTTGTGTACTCAGTGCCATTATCAGACCTCAGATGCTTGATCTTTTTATTAGTCTGAGTCTCGATCATCTTCTTCCATTTGAGAAAAATTCCTAGCACTTCATCCTTCTTCTTCATGAGATACACCCAAACTCTTCTGGAAAAATCATCAACGAAAGTGACATAATAATGTTTGCCACTCATGGATGGAGTTCTTGTTGGCCCCCATACATCCGTATGGATGTAATCCAAAATGCCCTTTGTATTATGGAGAGCAGTGCCAAAGCTTACTCTTTTCTGCTTCCCCAATACACAATTCTCACAAAATTCCATCTTGCCGGTTCTCGCACCTTTTAACAGGCCTTGCTTTACTAGAATTTGCAAAGCTTTTTCACCAGCATGTCCCAAACGCATATGCCACAGCTTGGTAGTTTCTAAATCTCTTTCTTCCTCTGAAACTGCTGCTGATGCTGTCCCAATAACCGTACTACCAAGGTAGTAGTACAAGTTATTCTTTCGAACACCTTTCATCGCCACAAGTGCTCCAGAAGTAACCTTCAATGCCCCATTTTGTATGGTCACAGTGAAGCCTTTTGATTCTAAGACTCCCACAGCAATGAGATTCTTCTTCATATCTGGAACATAATGAACATCTGTCAAGACCTTGGTTGAGCCATCTTGATTCTTCAAACGAATTGTACCGATTCCCAAAACTTTGCACGGATAATCATTACCCATGAAAACAACTCCACCGTCTAGTTCTTCGAAGTTAAAGAACCACTCCTTGTTAGGAGACATATGGAAAGTACATGCTGAATCAAAAATCCAATCACCAGGATGAAATGATGTTGACGAACCAACCAATGCAAAATCTAAATTTGAATTGCTTTCAACTACACATGCATTAGATTGCACAGCTTTTCCTTTCTTTTGTAGCTTCGGACAATTTTTCTTCCAATGGCCTCTCTCATGAAAAAAGGCACATTCATCTTTACCAAGACTTCCTTTTGATAGAGATCTACCTCTCCTTTCTTTATGTTGTGTTTGCGGACGTCCTCTTACAGACAATGCCTCTGCTGCTTCATTCCTACTTTCTCTTTTATCTTTCTTTCTAATTTCATAACTATACAAAGCAGTACAAACTTCCTCAAAAGATACTTTATCCTTCCCAATGAGTAAGCTCGTAATAAGATGATCAAACTCATCAGGAAGGGAAGTTAACAACATCAAGGCTAAATCTTCATCTTTAAAAGTTTCATCCATATTTGACAAATCTGCTACTAATTGATTAAAAGCAGTAATGTGGTCGTTTATTGTAGTACCTGGAAAGTATTCAAACCGGAACAACTTCTTCTTCAAATAGAGCCGATTCTGTCCACTTTTCTTCATGAACTTGTTCTCCAACGCCTTCCACAACTTACTTGTGGATGTCTCCTTCATGAACGTGTACTTTTGTTCTCTTGAGAGACACGAACGGATTATACCACATGCAAATCGGTTGATATTTTTCCACTCTACTTCATCTGCTCCATCTGGTTTCTCTTCTTCAATAGCGATGTCTAGACCTTGTTGAAACAGAGCATCTAAAACTTCGCCTTGCCACATGCCGAAATGACCGGTTCCATCAAACTTCTCCACCTCGAACCTTGCATTCATCACCATAGTTCTACTTGACGTGGATGACTGACCTTTGTTTGAAAGAAAATTTTCTTCCGCCATTTCTTCAAATTACAACAACTAGCAACTATATTCCAATAGCAAACAAACGGAATACAAACAAATGCCTAGGTAGAAAACCTTCGGCTCTCATACCAATTGTTGGGAAAATCGGGTATATTTTTCCTATTCTAAGTAGTAACTATTCACTTATGATTTAAATGAATAGAAGTCAAACTAACCCGACAAAATAATGCTATTGGAAATATAATGCTAAAATAAACTAAAACAGATATTGAAACAGAAATATTAAAGCAGAAAAATAATAACACCATAAATTTAATGAGGTTCAGTATAAATGTTACCTAGGTCCTCGGGCGTCGTTAACCACTTCCACTATCTCCAATTGGATGAACTCCAAAATTACAACTAATTGGGCAAAATTGAGCTAATCAATTACCCTTACAAAAGAGAGGAAGATTTACAAATTTTAGGATGTTTACAAATGGTGAAGGAGAGCTTTATTTATAGCCCCAAATCCAACACCCATCTTCATTACTAACCAATGTGAGACTTTTCTAATTTGCTCACTAAGGAACAATATATAACATATATATATACTTTTTTTTGTATAATATAAAAAACAATATTTTTATATATTAAAAAATACAGTACATATTTTTTTATAACATATATGCAAAATATAAGTTTTTATCATAAAACATATTTTTTTAAAAGATCAAAAATAAAACTATATAAATAACCAAATAATATAATAATTAAAATATATATTAAATTAAATGAGTGTATAATTGAGTTAAAGTTGTCAAATTGTAAACTTTTGTAACCAAGCTTATAGATACCATTAAAGGTGTACAGTTGGATTAATTAGATTCTGAACTGACATTTAAATCAATCAAATTTAATGACTTTTAAAAAAATAAAAATGGAGCTAAATTAATTAAAAGTGTAAAATTAATCAAATTTGAACCAAAAAAATTAGATTAGTTGTATTAGTTTTTGAATTTTTTTTATTTCTTTGTATATGTGAATATAGATATATATATATATACCATAATTGTTAACGTATAAGTTAGATATTTTTAAATTTTCAATTCACATATACATAATTTGAATATTTTTATTTATATAATGTACATAAATATAATTACAAGAAAAAACACTTAGGATTACATATTACTTAAATCATGTGTTAAGATTTAAATTTTTAAAGTAAAAGAAAATATAAACAATCTAAAAATATAATATATGTATTACTTTGGTTTTAAAATTTAAAAAATAAACCAATTCATATTATATTTAATGGATTCTTCAAAATTTAAAACCAAACCAACCCAAATATCCTTTTTTAAAGATGGATTTGATCAAATTAACTGAGTTGATTTGGTTCGTATAAACTTTACCTACCTCTAAATACTGTATCCTACATTTAAAATATCTTACAAATTCATAGCTACATTGTGAACTTGTTCATAAATTAAAGGGTATGATGGTAAATGTTTTCTCATTTGGTTGAAAGTAACCTCAGCACAAATATATTGAATAATTGCAGCAATCTTTATGTAATATACCAAAGAAGAAATTTGGTGAAAGTCGCTTTATCTTTTGAATGTACTAATAATAACATTTCCAGTTTAAGGAAAAGGGTAAAAAGGCCAACAATCATCTTGAAATGGTTGCTCATAGATATTGGGGGAATCTCTTGTAAATCTTTGGATAAACATTTCACGCCATTGGGATAATCCCTTAAATTGGTTTCTGCCATTCTTTTTTTTTTGTTTTGGTCAGAGATTTGAAATGCAATTTACACAAGCATTTTGGTAACCTTAATAAATCAGTACCGGAAATTATATATATACATCACAATTATAATTAATATAATGATTTTTTTATTATATATAATTATACAAATTTAACGTTAATTAATTATGATTTATTATGAGTTTATGATAAATAATTTCTTTAAAAAAAAAGTCAGTGATAGTGAAATTGAAATTTTCTTTTGCACAATGACTCATTCTTGAATATTTGTTCTCCACCCTTATATCAGCAAAAACACAACGACTGTATCAAATTTGTTTTTTTAGGTAGAATCACTTGAGTATTTTTAACCTATCTACTGTTCTTATAAGTCGTGTTATTCATTATTTTTAAGTAATTAAATTATTATTTTTCTTTATTTTTTATTAAATATTTATTTTAAATTTTAAATTTTATTAACCTATAATATTATATTATTATATACTAATAATTTCTCTTTATAAATCATACTTTTTCGAAATTTATTTCATCTAACATTAATAACATTTAAGTATGATTAATTATAAAAGTATAATAAATAATACATTTATTTTTGTTGTAGCACTAATGAAGGTTTTATATACACTCAATCATGCAAGTTTGTTTTTCTCTTAAAGAATGCATGATTCTTTTTTTTTCCTACCTTTTTAAGAGTAATTGATGTGTATATTTACTTACAAATATATTAATAATAATTTTTGAATATATTACAATATATTCCAATAAAAAACAAATATGTAATTCGTTTGATGTACTATAATATTTTTAGTAATTTGTAAGAGTAATAAATAATTGAAATTTTATTTAGATAAAATCTTGATTGGTGTTATTTTTATTTTAAAACTTTAAAAATATTTCATTTAATTTAAGATCATTAGCAAGTTATCTGTCATTGTTAACCTGTTTTAACTAGTGGACTAAAATTTGTATAATTGTTTTTTGATAATAGTTAAGAAAATCTTAAATTGAATTTTTTTTGAAGTTTTAAAATAAAAATACACTCTGCAAGTAAAATGGTTAAAAATCTTATTAGTTAGTACCTTGCTTTGTGCATAAGTATATTAGTAATTTTTTTAATGATGTCATAAAAAAATTGTATATTATAAATATAAAAGAAATTAAAGAGGATAGAATGGAAAATTTACCATTTAAAAAACCAAAATTGGTTGTCGGTCTACTTCCTTCTTAATTTTAAATTGCCCATAAGTTATACAATGTATTTCTTTGTCTTTTTTCTTCTTTTTTCTTCTTTCATAACATTATTTTTGTTCTTGTTATACAATATATATATATTATAAGTCACGTTATATTTATATCTGTTTGTTGGTTTTCCACGAACAGCTAACAAGTCAACATTTTTACTTATGGTTTTTAGCATGTTTTGGATCTATAAAAATTATTCGATATTTTAGAAATAAAAAAATACAACTTTTAGCACCTCACCACCAAGTTAGCCATCACCCTTGGCGAGGAGGCCAACGAGATAGAAAAATTGAGCCTTATAAATACTCCACTAATTTCTCTCTCCTTTACCTCTTGTTCTAGAGTTGAAATTTCGTCAAAAATACATATTGAGATTTATATCAGTTGTTGAAATTATTTTGGTGAGCATACATTTGAGAGTGAGTCATTTTGTAAGTTTAGTAATCAAATTGTAGTTTGTGTGCATAAGTGGTTTAACTGTATGTCTTCTGTACATGATTTAATATTAGTATTGAATTATGTGTCTCTTGAAAATCTAAGTTGCTCACTTTCAATTGCTTGATATGTGGTTTCCAATCACATTATATTGGGTGGTGTTGGATCCATGTGTTGAACTAATCGTTACAGAAGCGTCAAGTGAATAACAACAATAGGTAATTTGGATGAAGGTTCTTGCTAATTGAGATAATAGTGGTTTTAGTATGTATTAGTGTTGTAATTTGTTTAGTGTTTAATGAATTATTTACTATTGAGTAGTTGTCTTAAGCAACTCAAGGGTGTTACCATATAGATACTCTATATGAATTTACCTCATTATATCGAGTATTATGCATGATCACATGTTGAGATAGTATAATTTGAGTTTGTTGTGTATATGTTGCAACATATTGAAATATAATCTTGAATTAAAAAGAATTTGTGTTTACTTTCTTTCTACTTTGATATATAATGTATGTTATTCAAGTTATCTAGGTTTTGATAGTATAACATCTGTAATTCTGTTGTGTGATATGTATAAATATTTATATTCTTGTTTGTACGAGTTAGGATTGAGTTATTTAAGAGTTTGTATTTCCTTACCTTGATCGTATACCAGATCGTAGACTCTTTCATGTAAATATATAAGATCAGATTTTTTTTATTTTTTATAAAGATCTTGTTTTATCCATTAAAATGGAAATAATATTTATAACACCCCAATCACACAATTTAAGATTTATTATAATCACTCATGTATCTTTATTACAAAAAAAAAAAATTAACCTAAAACTTTGACATTAAATATCGTTAAGTTTGATGTCATTTAAATTAAACTCTAATAATGTGTTTAATGTTTTACTAATTGAATATTATTTAATAATATTATGTGATATTTTGGTATAATATGTTTTACAAATGTTATTTTATATAATTTTACTTAAAAAAATTCTTATGTTACTATATATAAAGTTTAAATATATACAATTTATCTCTTGATTTTTTATGTTAGAACGGTGAATGTATTTTAAAAAAAAATTGTGTTATAGGTTTAATACAGGTAGAATTAACAATTTATTTCATACAAATTTTATGAAAACATGAATGTATAAACTATGTCAAAAAAAATTGAATAAATAAATTGTGTTTAAAGTGTGCTAAAATATATTATGTTTATACTGTGTAAATAGTTTTAATGGAAAATAGTTTGTGTTAAAACTACTTTGTTCTAAAACTATTTTTGCACATGTTCATTCACTTCTCAAATTGAGAAAAAAAATAGTTTTAGTAAAACAATCCTGAAATGAGTGGCTGTGAGAGAAAATGAAAAGAAAATATGAAGGATGATGAGTGGTAGGTGAAATGATATATATATAATTGTTTTTAGCATAAAAATAAGTAGGAAAAGTGCCAAAATTAAAAAAAAAATGACATAAATATCCCCTTTATTAATGGATTATATTGATAAAATTTGATCAATATTATGTTGTTATAATTATTTAAGACTAAATTATATCTATTTTAAAAAAATATGACTTTTAATATGCTCTTAAAAAATATAATATTTTTATGTAACTTAACTTACCTAAAGATTGGCAATTTTATCTAGAGGTACCTGAACTGTTTGGAACATATCAAGACGGATTGAGTTAGGGTGGATACGAGTCGGGGCGGACTCCATTGTATTTAATACAAATTGGGTTAAAAATAGATTGGATTGGGGCTCCATATAAGTACTTTTTTGTTTTGTTTTCCCTCTGTCCTTCCACAATTAGTTATTCACTTACTCCAACATTTGAAAATGGATTTCTTAAGATCATTGTGTTTGTTGACACCATTAGAACATGAATAAATGTTGTAATATATTGATGAAAGTAGATGGGTCTTAATTAATGCTTTGATCATTTTTTAAAATGTGTGTATGTTTATAAATCATTTCAAAACTAAGTCATATATTATATATTATGATAATGTTGAAAGCCAATATATAAATTAGAGTTATTGATAAATCTTAAGTTTTATTATTGTAGACTTTATAATTTAAAAAATATTAAATTTTAATCGATTTTAAAATTCTTCTTGAAAATATAATATTTTTATACAACATCCCACATTTTTATTTTATTAAATAATTGTGTAAAAACTTTACATTTTATATTAATATTATATTTAAATTTAATTAAAAATTTCTTTAAAATCTTTAAAATATATATATATATATACTCAAAATTTCTTGAAGAGGATAGTGAAATGACCCACACAACACATTTAATCCAAAGTTAATTAGTTATTTAAATATTTTATTAATTATTATATATTAATATTCTACACAAATATATATGATGCGCATTGAATAATTTTAACATAATATATAATTTTAACAAATGTTGAATTAATATTTAATATTATAAGAGAAAGAGAAAAAAAAAATGAATTGATAAATGGGTCAAGTGTAATGTTATCCGAATCCAAATAACCCAAATCGGACAAATTCACGTTATTTTGCCATCCATTTCGATTCGATTCGGATCGGATTGGATCGGATAGGAGCTAAAATGCCCCATTATTACCCTAAAACTTATCCCAAGTAAAATCCTTAAATAATTTGTGGATAATCACAAGAAGATTGACAGAGCAGCTTTCTTATTAAACAGAAAATAATAGGAGAGGTGTACTATAATGAGGAAACTGACTTGAATATATTGTAATATATATATATAATAAATCCATCCAAGTACTAAGAGTAATATAGTTATTAATTAAAGCATAGACGTGTCAGTTTCACATCGAAGAAATCAGGAATCTCAAGCAAAGTACTCTGCACCGTCGAATCACATTCCGACTCTCTTGAAGTTAATAAAAAAAAAAAAAATTACTCTGCTTTGGCTGAGTAATCACATGTGTTAATATATTATAAATTTATCACACTAGTCATGTACTCCTATTTCTACGAATATGTTTTATTAGTAGGGCTCAAATACAATTCAAGAGAATCATGACATGCTTTAATCTTTTGATTAAGTACTATTCTTCATTTACACCAACATTATTAATAAAACTTATATCATAATCTATTAATTATTATAATTTATTTTATCTTAAGTTTTTTATAATTTAAAATATTTGTCTCTTATTTCCAATAACAAGCACGAAAAAGTCACCCATTTAAGGATGTGACCGCTGTCCTGATACTAAGATTCTAGTTTAGTAGTATTTTCTTTCCTCGGGGAAAAAAACAAATCAGTCTCTTTTTGTAGGCTTCGAAAAAAGGAAAGTTTAGTTATTAACTAGATATATTTATGTTAAATGAGTTTAAATAAAATATAAAAATATAAATTTTTTTTAAACAAAATATTATGTTTAAAATTAAACATATTACGAATATAATTTAAATGAGATAAAATAAAATAAAATTTGTATTTATGCTATCTCGTTATTTAAAATATGAAGGAAGATAAAATTAAACGATATATTTTACATCACTAAATTAAATTATTATTTTGTTGGTATAATCCACAAAAGTTATCGAGTTTCATGCTCTACTCCTCTTGGTCTAATTCATCTATCATGCGTGTCTATTTTCCGTACATAAAAACCTTGAGTGGGCAACATTAAGGTCCAATGGTTGTTAGAAATAGAGTATTTTTAGATCGTGCAAGTTGTTTTCATGGCGGTCCAATATATTAGTTTTTTAAAAAGTGATATTATAAAGAAAAATGATTAATTTTTATTCATTTTTTCTATTTCAAAAAGTTTATTTTAAAAAATTACTAAAGTAATTATTCATGATAAAATTATCATTTTCAAATGTAATTAAAAAATAAATAAATAATTTGAAAACAAAAAAAAATGTTTATTTATCTTTACGATGTGAATATTTAAAAATTCTTGATAATCAATATCAATAAAAACTTAAAATTTAAAATTTTAATTAATTATGTTAAAATTTAATAATTTTCTAATATTACCTGCATCAAACTTCTCTGTTGAGAAAAATTCATCATTGAGTTTGACTTTTGCTTAACAAATGTAAGATGATTATATACATTTAGTTCATTTATACTTCAAATTCTCTATACAAATTCTTTTTTAAACACACTCATGGAACGTTATCGCTTTAGAATTCTCCTTTGCATCTTTTTGGAAACTATGATGGCAAACTTCTTCTCCCTGTTCAATTTTATATGCTCATCTTCATCATTGAGAACTAAAAATTCATCATCTTATTTATTAAGAATTGATAATTCTTCATCCTACATGAGTGAACACAAGTTATTTTGTCGTTTATCATCAAAGATAGCAGGGTTGGAATCATTAAAATAATCATCCTCAATAAATGTTTTATCAAATATATGTAATTTCCAATCATCAAAAAACTCATTTTTGATTTCTCTTTTAGTTATGAAAATATTAAGTAACATTATTTTTGTAAGAATTGTGACAAATTTTGTAATGTTTATGGAATATTTTGTGAAGAGGATATGATTTTGTTTAAGAAAAAAATCAATAAATTTTTATACCAACATACGAATACCAAAAGGCATGAAGAGGATAATTGATGAACAAAATTTTCTCAATAAATAGTAATAATAATAACTAATATTAATAAAAGTCTAAAATATATCGTCCTAATTATTTTAAAATTATAATAATTTTCTTATTCTATCATACATCACAAAAAAGTTAGTCGACTTAAGTTCTTAACCTACAATAACTACGAATTATTGCAACATTGACCCAAAAAACTTCTAATACAATCAATGTTAACACGCTCCAAAATGTCACATTAAATATTAATTCCTTATTTTTCTTAAAAACATGTCATTAATAATATAAATGAAAGTTCATTACTTTTCGAGGACTAGTGATAATTAAAATATTAAATATTAGTAATTAAAAACAATAGAAAAATAAATGATTTTTTTTATTTCAAAAAGAAAAAAATAACATAAATAATTAAAACTGTAAAAATTACGTGTTAAGATTAATGACATGCAAAATTGCAAACTTTAGTCTTTGATTTAACAAATACAATTTTGAGGTAATTATATTCCAAGCTCTAGTTATTAAGCACAATCTATAACCTTGTCCAACTGATAACTTTAGCTTTAAACAGCTTATATCGCCCAAAACTTCTTATTCTTTCTTATAAACATTTTGATTCCTAAAATATCTAACTATTGAATAACCTAATAAAATGCCTACTAGATTTAATTCAATTGCAACCTTAATATCTAAAAGAGTAATAAATAAATTAGAAAAAAATTAAAACTGTTTATAATTTTTAACCTATGTATTTAATCATACTTTTAACAACAGTCATACAATGTTGTTACTTCGAGTTTGTTGTTACTTCGAGTAAAAACATTAGTATTTTCAGTTAAACTAACCTTAAGTATAATCAACAAGTTGTACATTCTAATTAATTATAAGCACAATCATGATATTTGAATATAGAGACATAAATCAAATTTGAATTATTGTCTAGGGCTTAAAAATTACCCTTAATCACACTTAATTTTTTAGCTATTCATAGTAGCAACTAAAAGAAATATAAACTCTATAATAATAAATTAAAAAGGAAGAAGAAGCTTAGGATGGTGATGAATAATCATAGATCTTCAATCTCCATCTCCATCTTCAACTTCTCTCTTGTATACGTTAAATAATCATAGATCTTTAATCTCCATCTTCTTCTTTTACTTATTTATTTTAAATACTAACTCTTTTATTTTATTTTATTATTTTATATTTAGTATTTTTATGTACAAAAATATAATATTTAATATACTTGATGTAAATATTGTATAAATTGTATCATAACTTTCATGTATTATAAACTGTTTATAACATACTTATATATTTATTTTATCTTTTTTTTACTTGACATGTAATTTTAATTTTAATTTTAAATAGTTTATGCAAGGTAGACGATCCTTACGGTATCCTCTCACACCTTACATAAACAATACTAATAGATTAAAAGAACTATCAAGAAAGCTGAACTTTGATTTCCACTAGCTTTTAATGGAGTAAAACCTTAAATCAGACTTAAATCCTCCTGCATTTGACCAATAATTATGGGACAAAAATTCAAAAATTAGGGAGACCACTATAAATGAGTATGCAAGGCCAATCATTAGCACTGCTATTATCTCAATCCAATTAGGTGAGGTTGTCAAGAATTATAAATTAAGAAATATTCATCTTTCCATGTAACCTTCATTTCATGGATTGCCTAATGAAGACACTCTATCTTTCATTAGGGACTTTTATTCCACAATCGAAACTTTCTCTCTCAGTGTACTCACTAAGGACCAACTTAGAATGAGGTGTTTCTCTTACACCCTCAAGGACAAGGACAAGACTTTCCTTATGTCACCTTTCCTAGGTTCCTTGATGACTTGAGAGGATGTTTACAATAAATTAATGGAAAAATTCTATTCCCATAGAAAAATATCAAAGCTAAGAGCAAAGATTGCTACTTTCTCTCTTTTAGATGGAGGTAGAATCTTTCAACAAAGCTTGAGATAGGTTCAAACCCTTTCTCACTCGATGCCCCAATTATAGCTATCTTCTATATATATGAAATAAGTTTTCTACGATGGATTGAAAAAATAATGTTAGTTCATTGTTGACAACATTACATGAGGAGCAATAGGAGAAAAGAATGTCTTAGAGACTTGCAATCTCTTTAAGATGTTGAGAGCTCATTTCCAACATAAAAGATTCTTAGTGAAAAGAGCTAAAGTCCATAAAATCGAGTTCGATACAAAAGTATAGATGTAACTTGCCTAATTGACCAAGCAAGTTGTGCTTCTCACTTCATATTCCACTACCAACAAAGAACAATGTAGAAGGTATAGAACATTGAGACATAGAGCTCATACTTGTCCCTACCAAAGAGAAACAGTTGTTGGACCTAAATAGATCAATGCATTGGAAGGGTTTCCAACAAAGACCCAAGTATGACCCTAATTCAAACACCTATAACAAAGAATAGATGAATCATGCGAATTTGTTTTGGAGGGAGAACAATCATCCATTCGCCCAAAACTCTAAAATAATAGGGCCAATAATACAACCAATAGATGCCTCAAAACCCTCCCAATAGACCAACTCTTAAGGATAACTTGAATTTTTTCATTCAAGTTAGCAAAGACAACCAATCTAATCAAAGATTGGACTCAGTGAATGATTCCATAAAAAAAGATGGAAGTAAAAGTTGAGCAGTTAAAATAGCACGCAAAAGCAAGGAAAATATGAGTTGTTAGGTCAAAACAACAAATGATCTCAATGATGTTGGGATATTGATTTTACCAAATGATGGTCTCCCAAGCAACGTCTCATTAAAAATGATAAATATAGTCCTGGATGAGAGGTAATCCAATATTTTTTTTGCTTTAATTTAATTTATTTACTTTTTTCACAGTTATAATTGTTTTAATTTGTTAGTTTGTTTGTTGTTTTTATTTTAATCATTATAACTATTTAGATATATATTTTTGTAGTTATTTTTTTGGTTTTATTATAAATTTTTAAAATGTATATTTTGCATTATAGTTATTTTTTAGATTTAATTTAATTATTAGCAAGATAATTATAAAATTTTAATTATTTGTGTTTTTATAATTTTTTATTATTTAATTTAAGTGTGTTTTTATTAAGTAAATATGATATAATATAATTATAATATAATATAAAAATGAGGATTTCTCATAAAAATAATTGTGAAGTGTGAATTACGCTCGTTGTGGCACAAAACATTCCTTGTCGTGGCATGAGTGTTTCTACTAAAATGCGATGGAAGATCAAAGGCTCATGCCACAACATGTATTTTTTTGTGAATAAAAATTGCATACAAATACCAACCTTAACACGTTTTACCCATTTTTTCTCAAATTTTCTCATCTTCTTCCCAAAACATACAATTTTCTCTCCTCCTAAACACTAAATACCTCTCTAAACTTCAAATATTTCATAAAATATTTATTCCTATCAATTTCCAATCCATTCCATTGAATTTTGTTTGTAAAAACCATACATAACTCAACAAATCTCATCTTATTCAAAGGGGAATTCTTCAAAAAAATCATCCCCAATAACACAAGTAATCTAAGTATTTTTTAGAATTTAAGTTATAATTTAAATTCTCACAATTTTGTGGTTTATTGTTTTGAAATAAAAAGAGTTCCAAGCCCTAATTTGGACAAAGTGAGGGTAAGAAATTTTTTGGGTTGAACTATATTGTGTTATTTTATCTGGATTATTTGAAAATCCTTGGATTTAGATTATATTAATTTTTTATAAATGACACCAAAATGGAATAGAATTGAAAAAGCAAAGGAGACAAGAATTTCTACTAATTATAATAGAGCCAAATTCTCTAGTTATGAGGCCAAGTTAAGATTTGACAAAGTAATAGAAATTAATAAAATTTTTATTGTGGAGAGAGGGATGGGTTTAGATTTAGGGACAAATGTTAAATTTGAGGGTATTTTTGATGTAATAGTGGCATTAGGCTGGATAAGGTTCATAAAGAAACTGGACGCTACCATTGAATCAATAGTTCTAGAATTTTATGCAAATCTTTTAGATGTTGTCGATAATATAGTTAAATTTTGGGGTGTGCTAGTCCTGTTTGAGTCGTTCGTTACTAATGCCTATTATAGGCTAGGGTGAGAATGAGAGACTTACTTGAATAATATGGATTATGCTACAGTAATTGAAAGCCTCATATCAGAAGGTGCTAAATGAATTCATGTTAGTGGGAAACCTAAGGGCTTTGATGCCCACTACTCACTACAACTTTATGGATAGAGAGCGGGCAATACTACTCTATGTATGAGAGTTTATAAGATATGGACCTAATTAACCTAAAGGGTGATGAATGAGTTATTTTCAATTTTTATCAATTTATAATTTAACAACCTAAACAAAGCGACTAGGAATAAAATCATGTATAAAAATAAAGTACAAATAAATAAATAAATAACACCCAATATTTTTAGGTGGAAATAACCTAGACCATAACTATGACCTAAGAGGAAAACCACATGTCCACCAAACTGCCTAACATTCCACTATTCAAATCAAATGTTCAAGTACAAAATCGATCTTATGCTACCCTCCCTAGGATATTGTCCCAATGTACCTTACTTATGAGCCTCTACTCTATTTTCATAGTTTCCAACGTTCCAATAAGCTTCTTACCATTCAGATACATTCACGAATCAACTACAAAATGGGTTAGCAAAAAAAACATAAGTTTCCGTGTGTGTTCTAAAATGGATTGAATAATGAATAATCCTACCTAAATGATTCAAAACATGTCACTTAAATCAAATCAACTAGAAAACTCTAAATCAAAAAAGATTAAGCACAAGTTCAATAAAAATAACTTCTTTAAAGATTAATAATCAAATCAAATAATTATGATATGTTACACACAATTATTTGATCTAACAATTCAAGAACAAAAATAAAGAGGAAGCTGTAAGAACATATAATCAAAATATCATAAAACTAGTTAGGCTTATCAATCAATCAAATACAAACACTAATTTTTGATAGATTAACTATATAAAAAATCCTAAAGAATTAAAATGTTATATTTGTAAAACAAGAGAGATAATAAGAAGAACATAATAATGCTCTTGTGTTTATTGAAACAATGAGCAATGTGTTTTATTTATAGAAAAAATTAAAACTGTTAATTCTATGTAATTGATAAATATATTTTCTATTGCAAATAGGATTAATAATACTCACTAAACAAGAATATTCTTATTTAAAAAGAGTTAATTTAAATTAGACTCATTAATCAAGAATACTTCTATTTAAAAAAAAAGGTCTTTTAAAGTATATTTTATGCTATCTTTTAGGCTAAAATTTAGCCTATAATTTAGGGTATATCTTATATAATATATTAGCATAAATATTTTAGCAGCAAAAATAATTTCAGATTTATGTGATATTAAATACGTGAATGCAATCCTATGTGTTATAATTATAACAAATATATTGAAGTACAGCTATCTGAAATTCTGAATTTTTTTTGAATTTTCTTGATAGACTTAATAGCGAGCTTAAAAACAAGTTTACATGCAAAATATTTTGTCCACGAATATATGTAACACTTATAATCCTTATAATGCCATAATATCCCATATGATTATGAATGTGGGAATGATAATTCACAATAGAATGAAGTTATCTGCTAACAACACCTACTTGAGTTATTTCTTTCCCTAGCTCGTAACTACTTTATGTTCAAAAGTGTAGGTGATTTTCCTAAGAGGTAAAGTTATGCTTTAACTTGATAAATTATTGAATATGACTTATTTTAATGAACTCATTTCAGGTACTAATATTTCACAAAGGGAACGAAGAGTCGCTTATTCATCAAGGACAACATGGAAAGATGAAGTTCATCGCTTAAATGAAAGAGTTACTTCTTTGAAAGATTATCAATAAGCCTACACTACCCAACATTTTGCTTTTGCAAACCGATAACACTATTATCAGATGACTTACAATCATATGTTCTTTGAAATGCATAAGTTACAACTTAACAATCTTGGGGGTGGATTTAAGACAATTACGAGAACCAGATGATCAAGATTATATTTCAAATTTACACCACCTAAACGACCACAACCAAATCCTAAAAAACAAAGATTGGATGACATGGAGGGTTGAGTTCCAAACTTGTTCTTAATTTTATGAGTTTTATATTTTTTATGTATTTTTATTTTTATATTATATTTGTTATTTTACATTTCATGTAATTTGTTTTCTTATAGTTTTTTTTTATTTTGCTATCATGGGAACAAGGTTTATTTTCTTTGGAATTGTTAGACCATATAAATGTTTATATATATGTGTAAAAAGTATATAGGAGACTACTTTGTTAGAATATTTTGAGTCTTTACTTTTCCAATCTGAGTGATAATATTTTTCCTACTCTTTTGAACACTCTTCTTATCAATTCCAATTGTTTAGATAATCTCTATAGATATTTTCATTGAATATTAGAATTTTTACATATGATAAAGTGACATATATTTATTTTTATTCTTTAAATTAAACGACTTAAGTAGAAATTGAAAGTATATATCCTTGTTCATTCATGCATGGCTTCCAAAAAGAGATATATATGGGGTTCTCTAAGCCAATATAAAAAGGAAAGCCGAAATAAACAACTCATCAAATCATATAAAATATGTACAAACTATACATGGGCCATCTCTTTTTTAAAAAAGAAAGAATATCTCTAAAAAAGGAGAGAAAGAAAAACGAATAGTATAAACTAAATACTATGACCTAAAAATCCTACAAAGTACTTAGAAAATGATAAATACAAAAGAAAATATAGGAAATAAATTCCCTATAAGTCATTACATTTTTTTATCTCTAAAAGTCATATAACTTGAAATTTTTATTTGATGATTTTAATTGATGCATTACGATAATATGTAATTTCTTCATAAATCCTTTCATTTGATTCCTTTCTGGAGATTGATGTATGCACTACTTTGAGCTTTTTATTTTTTAAACATATGCGAACCTATTAGTTTTTTTTACTTAAACTCTATTTATATATACCTTTGAATGAGTGCTTCAACCCATAGGATTAATGTGATATTGAGAGTATGACTTGTGAGGTTTAGAGTTGAAACGAATTTGCTTTCCAAATATTGAAACTGGATAAATTGATATTGATGCATTTTTTATATGGGATATGAATGTGATTTCCAAATAATTGTTATTATAAATTATGAATGCTTAGAATGTTAAAATAACGTATGCTTTGAATTTTAATTATGAACTTAAAATATATTAAAAACATGAAAAGCTATTTTATTTTGTCACTTTTTATTTGAAATTTTATTTTGTTAAAATTTTAGTTGTTATTTGTTTGTTATTTATTTTAAATTTTTGCATTTTAGTTTGATGTGTGTAGGTATCATCTCTTAAAACCCTCACGAGACTTAAACTCATCTACTAAGGAAACCTAAAGGTGTAAACGATAGTTTCATATGTTAAATGCAAAGTGTCAATATACAAAAATGACTTAGTGTAGTTTAATTTTGTTTATTTTAGTTTTTGTTTTCAGTTTTTTGGTTTCCTCGCCTAGAGACTAGCAACAAACTGGTTGGGCATTGTGATGAGTGCTTGAAAAGCACTATAAATAACGTGATTACATACAATTAAGCATCAAAATAGATTTGTATTTACATAATTCTATTACCATTTGAACAAATCTATGTTTTCAAAATCATGAGTATGTTTAGTTGTTTTAAAGTATTTTTGGTTTCAAAATGATTTAACTTGAATTTTACCTGAAAACACTTATTACAACTAAAGAAGAATACAAGACAATACATATATAATCCTTACATGTGTTCCAATCAATCTTGTATGAGGTGTAATAAAAGAAGATGAAAAACACGCATTTTGACTTGTGTGCTACAATGGAAAAATGTATGTGGCGCGAGTGGTTTGGCTCAAGAATACAATGTGTACGAGTACGCTACAACATTGGAAAATTACATGGTATGGTGTATGAACCTCTGATCCACATTTCTCTCATTTTGCATCATTTTCCAATCCTATAAATAGGACCCCCTACTTCAGTATTTATCATCTTTCAGCTTCTCAACTTCTCTCTTTTTCCGGTTTCTTAGAGTTTATAATTTATCTTAATTTCTTCTCTCAATTTGAGAGTTGAACAAGTTTTAGATTATTTAGTATCTTTCTTTCAATAAATAGTATTGGTAAATCTATTTGGAGATTTTTTCAGATACACAAAAAATATTGAAACTCTGTACTTGGAAGGATAAGTTTGAGTAATAAATTTTAAATGTATTCTTCTATTTTTTATATAAGTTTTATGTATTATTCTGAATGATATGTTTAAATTATTGATCATTAATTAAATTAAGCATGACTAACTGAAAATACTATGAAATATTAGTAATATTGTTATGCTTGTGACATATTAATGTACGTAAAATATTTTTATAAAATGACTTATACTTTATATTTTTTATTCAAGTTTTACAAAGTTTGGCATAGACAAATATAGTGACAAAATATTTTTTGTAATAAATTTAAAATATGAGTGTTATATTTAGGATTTGATTATCTGAATTTGAGTTAGAATCAACCCTTCCATTTGGATTTGATTATTTGGATCTTTAGAGTAGCATATTTCAAAGATTTCTTATAAGAATTACTATTTGAAAATATATTGATGGCATATTTTTTTTTGTAGTAGTTTTAAAATATAAAAGTTAGTTCTCAAATACATCATTATTTTAATATAACTTTGACACATTGAATGAGAGTTTGAATTGTCGACTAGACTGAAGGTGATAATTAAATGGTTTGTTAATTTATCAAAAAATAAACATAATTTAATTTAAGTTTAAATTGTCGGTCTGACCGAATATGGTAAGTTAAAATTTATTGATCCCTTTCTTAAAATATTTTCTTACAAAAAATGATAATATCAATAATCTTAATTTATTCTTTAATAACCTAATTAAATGAACAAATATGATTAACTAATTAGCCTATCTCATAAATTCTCCATTGAATTTGAAATGTTATTTTTTTGATATTTTTTGAATCTATATTTTATTTTATGCCATTAGTTTAGATATTTTAAAACCTAAACTTTGGGACATAATGTTTAGGTTTAATTTTCAATTTTACGAATTTTTGAATGATTTAAAATCATGTAGTTTCTCTTTAGATCGATCTTGGAAATATACTTATAATTTCTTACAAAGTAATTCGTGCATTTGAAAACTATTATAAAAAAAAAGGTTTATATATCAAGGTTTTGTGCATCGTGCACTTCAATGATAAATTAAAACCTCATTAAAAACACAAGAAACATCTTGCTAAGATATTAACTAAGTGCTTGATGCGAGACAACCCACTATTTTTGTTATTTTATTTATTAGTAGTTAATTCTCTATTTAGCCTTTTCATTTCTTTTCTAAACATATGCACATTTTAAATATTGAAAACAATATTTAGTTTAGATTTGAAAGGGGTAAATAGAAGCAATAAAAAATCTTTGATACAAAGTTATCACGTTTTTAGTTTATTTAAGGTGATTAATTGAGTTTATGCATTGTTTATTTGATTTCTTAAACATGATCATAGATTATTGTAAGAGTTAGTTCTATTCATAATTTATGTTTCATGCATGAATGTTAAAATTGAGATGAATCCAAAATTGGTATATGAGAATCAAATAATAGAGACTACCTTATGAGATAAGTATTGAGCCAATAACATTATATTCTAAGTGATAATATTTATTCTATTCTTTTAAACATTTTTCATTTTATTTTAAATTGTTAGATGATCTCTATAAGTTTTACATTGAATGTTAGGATTTTAAACATATGATAAAGTATCATGTGCTTATTTTCATTGCTTAGATTAAATGATTTGAGTAAAAATTGAAATTTTGTACCTATCTTCATTCATACTTAACTTCTAGAAAAAAAAGAGAGAGACAAAATATCCACTCATCATAACATATATATGTATATGGGTCTTTTCTCTAAAAAAATAAAAAAGTGAGAAAAATAGTATAACTAGATACTATGACCCTAAATTCTTGAAAGTAGTAAGATGATTATTACCAAATAATAGAAAATAATCCCTTTGAACTCAAAAGCATTTTCATTCATCTTGAGACACATGCTTGATATTTTTGCTTAATGATTTTGATTGAAGTATGATATTGGTAATATGATATATTCATAATCCTAGCACTTGATTCCTTTTATGAGATCCATGTTATACACATTTGAGCCTTTCTTGTTTATCATATGAAAAACCTTTTGCTTTATTATGAGATCCAAGAAAATTTGGATTCATTCACTTGGATTGGGTAAGTTAATATTGATATGTTCTTGTAAACTGATTTGCATGATGAACCTTGATCCTTTGGGATGTTAGATGAACTTGTGCTTAAGATTTTAATAATATATTGAAAAGGAACTAAAGCATGAGAATTTTTGTTGACTCAAGTTTTTATTTTTGTTTTTAATCTTTTAATTTTTAATTTTTACATATTAGGATGTTTATGGGTATCATCATTGGAAGCCATCACGATACTTTAACTCATCCATTAGGGCTTTCTAGGGGTTTACAGGCTTGTTGTAGGCGCTAAATGTAACCATAAAAATCTACGAAAATGGTTTAGATTAGTATAATTTTCTTTTAGGTTTTTAGATTGTTTGAATTGCTAGAAACTAGAAAGAAGCTAGTCAAAGGTTATGACAAGTTCTTAAAAAGCACTCATATTCCACGATTTTAATGTACTTATTTGGAATGAATAGGTTGGATTATAAAATTTTATTTGATTATTTATGCAAATCTATCTATTTTAAATCATGAATATGTTTTGTTATATTTCAAGTGTTTTTAGCTTCAAAATAGATAAAAATGTCAACACATAAAGATACAATACTTAGAGTACTCAAATAACACCCTAAGAGCTAAAAAAAACTAAGGTATGGAAACCATACATCAAGAACCAACCAATGTATAAGGGGGCACAAAAAATTCAAAAAAATTGATGCTTCGCCACAGCGGACATCTCTATGGAATTCTTACCGGAGATGTTGACTTTTCGTGCCACTACAAGGAAAAATATGTGTGGTGGTGTAATGAGCTCAGGTTGTCTTGTGTATATTGTTAAAAGCAAGTCATAGTGCATATTGTTAATCTTTGACTCTAAAAGTGACAACGATAATCCTAAGACTCAAAGAATTATGGCGCCAACTACTTGACATTTACTAAGCTATTAGTAGACACTCCAGTAAGTTTGACATTGATTCAAATTATGAGAAAAGTAATTCTGAATTCCTACTCAAAATATTCAATGCAAATTATCTTGATGAATTGTTTATAGACTTAATTGGTAGTAAGAGACAAAATGATAAGTTACTTGTAGAAGTAACTAAACTAAATGACAAACTTAAATTCTTTGAAATAAATTTCTCAATTATAGAAAAAGAAAAAGAATTGAACTGTCTGAATGTGCTAGTATTTTAAATTCAAGTGTTATAGATCTAAAAGCAATAAGAATCTAATGCAAGAGCTTGGAAAATCAAAGAAATCTGTGAAGAGATTTTTCATTGAAGATAAAATTCTAAACAAAGTCCTTAACTATGGAAAACCTTTTGGAGATAAAAGAGGGCTAGGCTATGTTGATAAATACTCTATGCCATCATTTTTCAAATATAACTGAGTTTGAAAAACCCTTGTAAGGATTATAAGTGTTGGCTATTTTTGTAGACAAAATATTTATCTGTAAACTTATTTTTAAGCTCGATATCAAGTCTATCAAACAAAGTTGAAGAAACGTCAGAATTTTAGATAGTTATACTTCAGGTATATATGTTATAACTATAACGCATAAGATTCTACTCATGCATTTAATAACATATATTTATAAATTTGGAATTCTTTTTGTTGCTAAAATATATGATAAAATATTAGATAAGATATACTCTAAATTATAGCTTAAATATTTAGCATAAAAGATAGTATAAAATATACTTTAAAATAACTATTTTTTAAATAGGAATCTTCATGATTAATGAGAATATTTTAAAAGAACTCTTCTTTAAATATGAGTCTTCTTAATTAGTGACTATTACTAATCCTATTTGTAATAGAAAAGATATTTATCAATTATATAGAAATCTTCTTAATTAATGAGTATTACTAATCCTATTTGTAATAGAAAATATATTTATCAATTACATAGGATTAAGAGTTTTAATTTTTCCTATAAACAAAACTTATTGCTCATTGTTTCA
Organism: Hippophae tibetana; assembly: GCA_037013495.1. Classification (NCBI taxonomy): domain Eukaryota; kingdom Viridiplantae; phylum Streptophyta; class Magnoliopsida; order Rosales; family Elaeagnaceae; genus Hippophae; species Hippophae tibetana. The sequence continues at coordinate 76,755,203 of CM072812.1, read as the reverse complement.
ATCAACCACACAAGAGCATTATTCTATTCTTCTTAATTTCTCTCTATTGTTTTACAAATATAAGATCATAATTCTTTAGGCTTCTTTATTTAGTTAATCTATCAAATATTGGTGGTTATGTTTGATTGATTAATAAACCTAATTATTTTATGATATTTTGATAATATGTTCTTCTGGATTCTTCTTTATTTTTGTTCTTAAATTAATTGTTAGATCAAATAATTATTTTTGTCATATCATAGTTATTTGATTTTATTATTAATCTTTAAAGAAACTATTTTTATTGAACTTGTGCTTGATCTTTTGCTCTAGAATTTTCTAGTTGATTTGATTTAAGGGAAATATGTTTTGAATAATCTAGTTAGGATTATTCATTATTAAATCCATTCTAGAACACACATAGGAGCTTGTGTTTTTTTGTGCTAACCATTTTGCAGTTGATTTGTGAATGATCTAATTGACTGCGAGCTTATTAGAACATTGATTTAGAAGTCGCTCACGCTAACATTAAAAACTGTGAAAATAGAGCATGAGCTCGTAAGTAAAGTACATTGGGGAAATATCGTAGGGAGGATAAGATAATACTGAGTTTGTACTTGAACATTTGATTTTCATAGTGGAAAGTTAGGTGGTTCGGAGGACCAGTGGTTTTTCTCTTAGGTCATAGTTGTGGCCTAAGTTATTTCCACCTAAAAATATCGTGTGTTATTATTTTATTTCCGAACTTTATTTTTACACATGATTTCATGCCTGACCACTTTGTTTATATTATTAAGTTATAAATTGGTAAAAATTAAAAATAACATATTCAGCCTCTTCTAGGTTAATTAGGTCCGTAATTTATAAACTTTTAACCCTCAAACCCTTCTTCACATGCTACACATTCACCTCCAACATCATAGACCACACTTGTAAGGGATTCTAACTCTGCTCCTACTATTATTAGTGATGCACAAAGAATTTTTTTTCCTATAATAGAAAAAAATATTAAGTTTCTGCCTATCTATCATCATTATAATAGAAAAATTCATATAAGAGAAAAATGTAGGTTTTTGATGAATTCTCCTAAATTTAATAATTCCTTCAATGCTTTAAGCTATAGGACTCATTATTATCATCCATCTATACATAGTATATCCAATAACTCTTCAAGAAAGCATGAAGTTGTAGGTCTAAAGAGGTAAGTGAATTTCAAAACTTTTAATTTTAGGACCAATTATCATCATTCTACCATGCATGTTGCATATTCATTTAGGATGAATGTGAAATCCAAAGGTAAGTACAAGAAAATGCATATGACAACTAAGGTGATGAATTTTCAACCCCAAGGTATATAGAAACTAAAATTCAAGAAAGTTTAGGTTAGAAACGATTATCTTTTTTCAGTTACCTAGATACTTTTGTTTGAGTGCTTATTTAACCTTAAGTGGGCATCTTTGGATTGTTTATTTGTTTTGTTTTAATTTTTATTGATTTTTCTTTGGTTTCCAAAAAAAAAATGAAGAGTAGACTTGTTTCAATGTTGACATAAACTTTACATATTATTTTTATACTTCTTCGCTTCTTTTGATTGACTTTACATTGCTTAATTTTGATTTATGCATTTACATGTTTTTTCACATATGGTAATTGATGTTGATAAGAACCTACTCATACGCTCATTGAACACATATGTATATCATGCCTGAAGTTTATGGTTGATTTTGTAAAATTCTAGGGCTTGATCTAACCTTAACTATAAAACCGTGTTTTAGTTTTTTTCCACTTTCTAAAATTTTATTATAGAGTGACACCTAGTTTTAAGAAAACTACCTATTATGATGTGTGAAGTTACCATAGCGAGTAGAGAAGATTACCCCACAACTAGTATGAAAGCCATCATACTAGGTTTCTAGCTCGTGCATATTTCCTTCGCAAAAAATAATAATAATAAAGGAAAAAGTAAAATACAAAAGCAATTATTGCACAAAAAGAAAGAGCCAAAAATGGCTATACAAAAAATAAAAAATAAATAAGTGAATAACAAATCCCTCGTATACAAAAAAAAGGAAAAATAACATAAACATAATAATAATAATTTTAAGTTATTGATAGATAATTTTGTTTTAGGAAAGTAAGAATTGATGACTCTATAAAAGTAGAGTCATTAGCATAGTTTTTTACTTAATATTTACTTGTTTTATTTAATAGATAGTATTTTTTGCTCAAAAATATTAAAATATAAACTTTTTAGTGAAAAGGGGTAAAAATATAATTTTTGGAACTTTTCTAGAATTTGTATGGATTTTTTATGAATTTTTAACGTAGGATCAATTAAGAGTTGCCATGTGGCCTGCCACGCACCTATACGCCATGAAAGCACAAACAATGAATCACGTTACGCCGCATGTGAGGAGGAAAAAATGTGTGCCACGTGTCAACATAACGTTCAATCCGAGTTCGTGCTTGGTCAAACCATATTGCCACGTGTTGCTATGCCATTTCTTCGCATGATCCACATATGTTCCACTCTATCCATTTCCGTGAATCATGTCTCCTCGTGTGGCATTGACTATAACCAATCTCTTTTTCCGTCGCTCCCTGATTCGCCCAGTAAATTTCTGATGCCACATTTCATGCTATAATTGGATGTCACTGTCAATTTTGCTTATTTTGATCGTAGCCTTTGATTTGAAGCTGATCTGATGGTCCAGATCACATTGAGCTATATTTAAGCTCCTAATCACCCTATAAACCCTAAGTAGTCATCATTGGAATAATTTTGGTTAGTTTTTGGAGCTAAAAAGAGAGAAAAATTCAAGATAACAATTTTTGTGGAGATTAAAGAGAAGATTAATTCAACAATTCAAGAGATTGATTGTATTTCTTCTTCTACTCTTTTCTTTATCAATTTTTATGTCTTTCTTTATGAAAAATATGAGCTTTATGAACACAATTATGTGTAATTAATTTATTAATTTAGGGATCTTATGAACCTAATTTTCACCATGTGATGAATTAATATTTTATCCCAATTATAATTATAATTTAATTATATTATTTAATCTTATTTGTATGCTATTAATTGTTTGGCCAACAATTTATCTAAAAAGGAAATTAAATAGATTTGAGAGAATTATTTAATTGTTTGTCTTGATTAAATAACATGCATAGTTTCTAGGCAGGGATGTATGATTCTTATGTATGTGATCCATAATTGATGAACTTATTGAGTAGTATACAATTTAATTGGTATGAGAGTGTGATTAAATTAATTACTAAATGGTGTGTAGTTTACTTGAGAGAGGAATACATGATAAGTTAGATTCAATTGATCATTTAATTAATTGATATTATATTAGGAGGATTTTAGCGATTCACATGTTTAGAAAATTGGGAGATTAAGTATTTTTAGATATTTTCTCATATATCTTTTTAGTTATGAAATTTGATTTAATTAGTTATTTCTATTTACTTTTAGTTATTTTAATTTTGTTTCCTTAAAATATAAAAACACAAAAAAAATTGATTTTTATTTTTTTTAGTTTTAAAATTAGTTTCTAATGAAATAATCTCCATGAAAACAATCTTTTTTCTTATCATTATATTTCTTGTTGCGATACTTATACTTTCATATTCATTGCACACACGAAGTGTGTGGCGATTAAGAATGCAATTGCAGTTTTTCATGATAGATGATACCTTTTATTTTGAATCTTTCATGATTAATCATAAATGAATAAATTGACATACTATTACAGTTCAAACGCGTATCTTAATTTTGGATGATTATCGATGTATCATTGTATGTGTTAGTATGTGAGTGTGCTTTTCTATATACTTATGCTTTCAATGAATAATCAAAATTTGAACAACATTATTATCATCAATTGAGTGCTATGTTCAAGTCATGTTTAAATAAGTGTACTACCCTTAATAACAAAGAAAAATTCATATATATTAAATTTTATAAATTTCTGTTTTCTTCTTCTTTATTTAGTGAAGTCATAAAACTTAAGGGGAGTTCTTTCATTGCATGCATCTTATTCTTTCTCATATTGAATCTAGGCTTCGATGTTATATTACATATTCGTATGACAAAAAAGATATATATATAATGCATATAAGGGGAGAATACCTAATGAAAGAAATATTATTTAATGGGAGAGTTTTCACATAGGGGAGAACAGAACACCCAAAATGTTCTATTCATTCAATATCTCACATAGAGGGAGTGAACTTAATAGTTAAATGTTCTATCTATTATTACTTACTGTTAATATTTGTTTATTTGCTTTTATTTTTTTATATACACTTTTATTCATTCAATATGTCACATAAGAGGAGTAAACTTAATATTTAAATGTTCTATCCATTATTACTCATTGCTTATATTTGTTTATTTGTTTTTCTTTTATTATATACATTGAACTAATGAATAATGAGTCTTTTGAGACAAGTGGTGTGCCTATTTGTGTTTTCATTTTTTAGTGTACATGTGAGCTGTAAGATTCAAATGAATTCATCGGATCATAAAATAGTTTCACTATGTGAAATTTATTTTTCCTGTGAGCATGGTATAGTGAGAGAGAAGTTTTGTCATATGACTATGCCAAAAAGTGAGATTGTAAATTTTATGAGTGTTGGTAATGTTTGTGAATAAAATATTTGAATGTAATTTAGGTTTTAGGCATGTTTTTCAATATCATTATTCAAGTTGAAGAAACTACCAAGCTTCAAATGAACATATTTTAGGTATATTTATATTCTTATGCAAATTATATTTCATAATAGATACATAGGAACTTTTAGAATATATATGCTCGATCGATCAAGCAATTACTAGATCAATCAAGGAGGTAGATCCATTGAGTAATGACTAGAATGATAGAGGAGATAGATCGATAGAGTATCAATTTACTATGATCTAAGTCCTAATGAATTACCTTTAAAATTGGGGAATATCAATCGAAGTTTTGTGTACGATCGATCGAGGACTGGATTGATTGAGAATCGATCGTATTGGACCTTCATGGTCTCAAATTTTATTAATCGTTGCCTAAATTGACAAGAAAGGGTTTCGATTGATCATCCTTATTGGTTCAATCAATCAAGCTCGATATTGATTGATTGAGTAGCAAGGAATTTAACTTTAACTTAACTATTTACTCGAGCCTAATATTCAAATTACCATATTATCTCTATTATTTATTACTTTATGAATTGTTAAATAAATAATTTATAATTGGGCTTTAACCTAGCATTAGGGCTTCAATATTTTCTACTTAAACAATATAATGCCTCTTGTTTTCTTCAACCATAAGAGCATCGATCTTTTCATCTTAAGCTTTCTCTTTCAAATTACTTTGCAAAAATAATATCATATTTCTTTAGGCTTATTTCTTTAATTAATTTGTCAAATATTGATAGTTTTGTTTGATTGGTTAATAAGCCTAATTAGTTTATAATATTTTGATTAAATGTTCATACAACTTCTTTATTTTGTTCTTGATTTATTAGATCAAATAATTGTGTGTGTAATATCACAATTATTTAGTTTGATTATTTATCTTTATAAAAGCTATCTCTATTGAATTTGTGCTTAATCTGATTATTATAGTATTGCTAGATGATTTCATATTAGCTAATATATTCTTAAATTTTCTAGTTAGGGTTATTCATTATTGAATCTACTTTAAGACACATTTTACACTTGTGTTGTTGTGCTAACCATTTAGTTATTAGTTGAACATGTTTGACTACTTGAGTGACTCAAGTTATTGGAGCATTGGTCTGGATCCTAACATCTTTCTTGTGAAGAATGTGAAGGAAAGTAACAGCTTGTAAGTAGATTACTTGGGAGTATTATCTTGGAGAGTAGTTTAAGTCCTCGCCTTATAATTATACCTTATTTTCATTGTGGATAGTTAGGTGGTTTGGTGAACTGATGATTTTCCTCTTAGTTCATTGTTATGACTTATATTATTTCCACCTAAAAATATCATGTGTTGATTTCTATTTTCGTATTATGTTATTTACACATGATTATATATCTGACCGTCTATGAATTTTTATGATTTGTCAATATTACTTGTCTAAATCATTTTTTATTATAACGGGCCCATATATATTAGTGCTTTTTTATCTTTATATATGAAAAACTTTGGTGATGATCAATTATTATTTTTTATTTAGTTTTTGGTGGTTTCTCATGTAGTATTATACATCAATAAATATTAAAATGTTTCTATAATAAATATATTATTTATAAATATTTATCTTGGTAGTTTTATTATGTATCCATTTTATTGTATATTAATTTTATATTATTGTCACATTAAAAATGATAATTCATACGGTTTATACTTACCTATTTAATAAAAGAGTTAGGCTCGATCAATTCATTTATGAGTGTATTATATTTGTGTTGAACTATTTTTTTATCGAAATCATGTTATCTCATATCTTTATAAAAATCCTTGATTTTTAAGTATGCACCTACTTTTCTTAAAAACAATATTAATAAATTGGTCGTTTTGTTTTTACAACAATAAATATTAAAATATCATATAATAACTACATTACTTATAGTATAAATTAGAGTTGAGCAACGAATCAAAAATTTCTATTTTTGGTTAATCCGAATCAGATTTGAAAATTTTCAATCCTAATTCGATTCGATGATGTAATTAATTTGAACCAATCATAATTCGAACAAATCATATTTTTTCGAATAAGATAAAGTCAGATAGATATTAAAATTTATTTAAGAATTATTATCATATATAAAGCATGACATACACAATAATTTAATTATAAGTTTTTGTATTTGATGTAAAATTTATTACTTATAATCGTAACTAAAAAAAATTAAAAAATTAAAAGAATAAAATATATGTCTATATAATTATTAAATTATTATAAATATTTATATTTACTTTTTAAATTAAAATAATAATCTAGTGTATATATGGTATTATAATATTTGAGTATAATAATACATGATAAAATACAATATACATTTACTTATAATTTAATAGTAATTCGGTCCAGATTCGATACAATGGTTATAAAATCTATCAACCCGAATCCAATTCAATTATAAAATTTATGAATCCAAATCTGATGGTCGCATCGAATGTCTCAATTTAAGCGGATATAGTTATTTTGATGGTTTTATTGTGTATTAACTTTACATTATTAATATTTGATCATTTTTTAAATTACATTAAGGATAAAAATTCATGCAGTTTATGCTTATCCATTTAATGAGCGGGTTGAATTCGATCAATTTATATATACAACATATCTTATATCAATTAAAAATAGTCAATTAATATAAATTATTTTTAAGCAAAAAAATCTTATAAAAGTGTTTATTAAATTCATATAGGATTAACTTCTTAGATAATAATAAAAATATTAGTTAAATAGGTTCATACTTATTTATTGATATATTTCACTTATTTATTAAATAAAGTTATGTAAGTCTTATCAATATTGAGTAAAATCACTCAATTTTTTATAGTGTTTGGATTATGTTGCTTATAAAATATTGAATATTATTCTTCTTTAAAGTAAAAAATATTTATTTATTTATTTTAAGAGTATTAATGCAAATTACTTTACAAAATTTCTTGTTCTAATAAAAACAACCTAAAAATTTACATCTAAAGATTTAATTTTTCTTTTATATCCAAGGGAAAAGCTCATAAAGGTGTTTTGTTTCGTAGATAAGGGAGAATAGGAGCTTCCTTGTTCAAGGTGGCTCTCAACCAGTTCCTAAACACTAGAACTTTCAGTCCATTGTCAAATGAGAAAAGCTTTTGGTGATCAGAACAAGCATCTTCTTTATGTAATAGGGAGCCACATTTGAAACAAAAATCAGGTATCCTTCGTACCTAAACTGAAGCCATGAAAGACTACCATCATTTTTGGATTGAAAACAGCCAGTTTGGATACATGAATTAACTTGATTTGGACTCTCATTCTTAACTATTTTTTAATGATCAGATTACCATTGTCCGAGAAGTCTATATAGTTACCGTGAGTAGTAAATTTCTTAGAGCAATTGCTTTTTCTTTCAACTTAAAAATAGGAGACAAACCATGGACTTGAATGAGAACATTTTTTTGATAATCAAGAGATAGACCCTTAATATGCTTGTTAGGCCTAATCGTTTCAATGAATTTTTACAAGATAATTGACAAATATTGTATTTTTTTGATAATTATCATATATTTCATATTATTTATATTCTAAATTTCTATACAATTCTTTTGGTATTTGTACACTACGAACTGGTTGGTAAGATGGAGCCGTTAGCCCTAACCATGCTGCACACATGGGTGCTGCACACCCATACTTCCCTGCTCCACTACCTCTGCTCCACTATACACTACACACGCCAACAACAATAAGCTCACGTCTCGAAAGGTTAACCCATTGAGTGAGGTGGACTCATGTACATATAAGCACATATTCTTGTTGGTATTTGATCAGTGTAAGACTTATTTTCTTTTCACTGCTCAACAATCCCTCCCTCAAACAAGTCGCACTTAGCTTCTGTAGGTCCACACTTTGATTAAAATCCAATCCAACCAATCTTTCAGGACTAGCTCTCATAAACTTTCGATCTTAACCCACTTTATTTGTCCAATTTTTAATGGTCTTTTCAAGATCTTTAAATTTAACTTCTCTTACTTAAACTTTAACTTCAACTCATCTTATTTGTCTAAGGTTGTAAGGTTCTTCAAGTTCAACTTTTCGGAAGGAACCTACACATTATTTTAATCATATTAAATATGAAAATTCATGCGTTTTTACTCATTTAATAACTGAGTTAGATCGAATCAATTCATTTATGATGTTATCATATTTGTATTGAATTAATTATTTTTGTATTAAAATTCTATCATATCTAATATTAATTAAAAATATTTAGTTAATATACATTTATGATGTTATCTAATATGTTATTGACACAAATTATTGTATATATTGATCATAAAATAATTAATATTGTATATTTATTTTTTATTAAAGTAAAAAATTAATTAACTATTTATTTTTAGATTATTTTCTAAATATTTATACAAAATTTTAACATTAATTTTTCATTTTTATAATAAAAAAACTATACCCAAAATTATTATTCAGAAATAAAGAATTTCTAAGCAATACCAGTTATCGGTTAATAATTAACACTATTATATATTTATTAAATGATTTTAGTAAATATTTATTAAATTTAAATTATTTATCCGTGTGATTTGACGGGTCCAAAACTAGTATTATTAGAAATATGTTAAAGGAATTGAAGTTTTCTAAATTGCCTCGTATTGACAATGAAAGAAGGTGAGCATGAGGACGGGGAGATATGGGTGTGCCAGAACCCCCCTGCTTCGATGAATTTCCATCGTTGTATTTAATATAAAGAAATATATTTTTATTAATTTAATTTTAATAAAATTATTTATCTATATAATAAAATAAAATCTCATGTAAATTATTCATGATGTTGTGAACAATACATTTTTTTCTCTCATATTAATATCACTATCTATTTAGTCCACACAAAAAAAAAACTCTTTATATACTCCTAATAAAATGATAACATATATAAATTTAACTAACTATAATTACACACAATTTTAATTTTTCTATTTTCTTACACCAACTACCACATGTTAATTACCTGGCCCTTCTAAGAAATATTTTCAAGCTTTGCCCCCTGAATGATGACTATTTGTATTTGGAGCAATTTACTCCTTTACATTCAAATATTATGGCCTCTACTAGTTTAATTTCTAATATCATTTAATAATAAGAGTTACTATTAAATATATATTATTTAAATGATTTTAACAATAAGAATTATAAATGTATATTATATGAATAATTAATATTAAAAAAATATTATATATTAATAGTATGGCTATGTCGATTTTGTTGTATCAGTTTTGTGTTTTTTAAAACCTACAACAAAAATAGATAAGATCATTTTCATATTTTTCCAACCTACTTGAACCAATCAACCTTTAACAAAAAAATTATAGGTTCCTTTTGATTTTGGACTGGTTGATTGAAGGTTTTTCAAAAAATAAATACCCACCCCTATTTGTGGTTCTAAACTTTACTAAAACTTGGTTCTAATTTCTAAAAATTATATAAAACAAGTAGTTATTTTATTAAGCTATTTTTCATTAAATTTATTTGAATATATTATACAAGTTCTCACTAATACAACTGTATTTTACATATTAAATATAATGCATAAAATATGTTATTAAATTATATGCTCTAATTGTATAATTATTATATAAAATAATGTTTTTACAATTATGCAAAATGTTAGAAATACTTAATAATTGTATTCTATTCTGTGAATAAATGAATATACATGGTGCCTTTATATAGGAGTTACAAGTAAATTAGATATGTCTAAAGTAACTAACTATAGATATGCTAGAAATAAAGAGATATACATTAGAGATATACATTAGCAGATATATATATATATATATTAATATATTACTAGATATACATTAACAGTCCCCCTCAAACTCAAGGTGGATGTGAGACCAACTTGAGGTTGTCAACCAAATTACGAGTGCGTCCTTTAGGAAGTGCCTTAGTGAAAATATCTGCAAGTTGATCGTTGGAGGAAACGGGGAAAAGCTTGAGAGCATCATGGATAAGATGAGAGCGAATAAAGTGACAATCAATCTCGATGTGTTTAGTCCGTTCATGGAAGACATCGTTGTGAGCAATATGAATGACACTCTGATTATCACAATAAAGAGGAGTTGCAGAAGATGTGGACACACCCAAATCCTTAAGGAGCCATCGTAGCCAAAGGGGCTCAGATGTGGTATCAGCAAGAGCACGATATTCTGCTTCAGTACTGGAGCGGGCCACAAAGGTTTGTTTCTTACTTCGCCAAGAAATCAAAGAAGTACCAAGGAGAAAGCAATAACCTGTAGTGGACCTGTGATCAGTAGGATCTCCTGCCCAATCAGCATCAGAGAATGCACGAAGTACTAAAGGAGACTGAACTGAGTAGAAAAGGCCATGAAAGATAGTGCCTTTCAAGTATCGTAGAATACGCAGAACAGCAGCATAATGAGTCGATCGTGGAGCAGACAGATACTGGCTCACCTGATGAACAACATAAGAGATGTCTGGACGAGTAACTGTAAGATAAACTAGACTGCCAACCAATCGTCTATAAAGAGAGGGATTAGACAATGGTTGCCCCTCTGATGGTGTCAGATGTGTATTAAGTTCAACTGGAGTGTCAACAGTCTTACTATCAGTGAGTCCAGCTTGAGATATGAGGTCAGATGCATACTTTGCTTGAGTAATGTAAAGACCATCTTTGGAACGAGTGATCTCAAGACCCAAGAAATAGCTTAAATGTCCAAGGTCTTTCATCTCAAACTGCTGACTAAGAAAATCCTTGAGTTCTTGAATGCCACTGAGGTCATCACCAGTTATGATCATATCATCCACATATAGAAGAAGAAAAATGGTGCCTATATCATTGCGACGAAGAAATAAGGCAGAATCATAAGGACTGGCAGTGTAACCCAAACGAAGAATGGTGGAACTGAATTTGGCAAACCTTATTTGTTTCAACAGAAAGACCAGGAGGAGGTTGCATATAGACTTCTTCATGCAGATCCCCATTAAGGAATGCATTTTTAACATCCATCTGAAAAAGGTCCCATTTACTAGCAGCGACAACAGCTAAGAGGGTACGAACAGAGGAAATACGGGCAACTGGAGCAAAAGTCTCTTCATAATCAATCCCATACTCTTGTGTAAAACCTCTTGCTACAAGACGAGCCCTATAGCGATCGATAGACCTATCAGAGCGAGTCTTGATCTTATAGATCCACTTACTACCAACCACAGATTGACCAGGAGGGAGAGTATCCCAAGTATGGTTTTTGGTTAATGCATCAATTTCTTCTTTCATTGCAATCTGCCAAGAAGGGTTAGTAGATGCCTCACGATAGGTGTGAGGCTCATGGAGTGTAGCAAGGGTAGTGTAACAATGATAGTCAAGAAAATGTGTAGGAATGGATCTTACCCGGGTTGAGTGGCAAGGTGGAATGTCTTGTTGAGGATCTTCAGGCGGAGCAGGAGCAAGGGACCTATGTTCAAGGTGAGGTAGCTCATTATCAACCTGTTCTTCTACGACCTATCTAGGAGAATCATCAAAAATATCTGAAGATTGAATAGTGAAGTCCAAAGATGGATTAGAAGTATCTGTAGAAGGAACAAGAGACTCATTTGGAAAAATTTCTAAAACATTAGAATTAGTTAGGGAAGAACGAAAGTGAGAAAGTTCAACAAATAAGCGGTGTTCCCAAAAGACAACATTACGGGAAACACGGAGACGATTTGAGACAGGATCATAGCATCGATACCCTTTTTGAGTTTCACCATAACCAAGAAAACAACAAAGTCTAGATCGAGGCTCAAGTTTGTTGTGTTCATGAGGCTGAAGAAGAACGAAACAAACAGATCCGAATGAGCGAAGGTAATGATAGTTAGGAGATGATCCAAAAAGGCGCTCATACGGAGTCTGATTATGAATGACAGTGCTTGGAATGCGATTAATGGCATAAACAACATGAAGAGCAGCTTCACCCCAAAATGGGGCAGAAACTTTGGCAGAGAGAAGAAGAGCACGAACAGTGTCAAGAATATGACGAAGTTTTCTTTCGGCTCGACCATTTTGTTGAGAGGTTCCTGGATAGGTTAAATGATGTACAGTGCCATAGGAGTGTAATAGAGTTTGAAAATCATTTTGAGTATATTCAAGAGCATTATCAGATCGAAAAGTTTTGATATGTTTGGAGAATTGTGTTTCAACCATTTTTGCAAAGTTACTATATATTGATAAGATTTCAGAACGAGATTTGATTGGAAAGATCCAACTATAACGAGAATAATCATCAATAAAAACAATAAAAAATTGAGATCCACCAATACTAGTAACAGGAGAAGGACCCCAAACATCAGAATGAATTAACTCAAAAATACTATTAGAGATAGATGTACTATTATTGAAAGGTAAAGCTGGTTGTTTTCCTAACTGACATGAAGTGCAATCAAAATTATCTTTGGACACAGAGCCCAATAGACCTTTAGAAGCTAACTGTTGTACCTGAGAGGATGGGGCATGACCAAGACGAGAATGCCAAAGTGCGAGAGAAGGTAAGGAAGAAACTGCAGTAGTTGCAGCAGCAACAGAGGCAGGAGCAACAGGTGGAAGATGAAGATTGTTTACGGGAAACATACGCCCGACCCTAGGACCGGTCCCAAGTTCTTGCCCCATCCTCGGATCCTGCACAATACACCCAGAATAGTCAAAAATAAGGCGATATCCTAGTTCAACTAATTGTCCCACAGAGCATAAATTATAGGATAGGTCAGGTACATGGAAAACCCCAGGAACAGAGAGGGTAGAGGTCGAAACAAAACCAAGACTATTCCCATGAATGGTGGAACCATCAGCTATATGAATATTAAGAGGATGTGGTGCAGGGTCAAGTTTGGAGAATAAAGATGAGTGAGGTGTCATGTGATTGCAACATGTGGAGTCAAAAAGCCAATTTTGAGACTTACCGGGCAAAACTGAGAGGGTAGTGGAAAGAGATGCATTACCAGCCATTTGAACAGCCTGAGTTATGATCTTCTGTAGTTCAATGGAGGAGAGGTTGATAGTGGATTCAGAAGACTGGGACTCTGCTGAACTAGAAGGCATCAACGAAGTAGGCTCAGTATTAGCAACAACAGCAGTAGATTTGTTGCGACGGTAACAAGTCTCAATGGTGTGGCCATGACGCTTGCAATAATTGCAGAACCTTTTATTGCTCTGCCTGCGACGATTGTAAAAGCCAGAGGAATCACCTGATTGTTGAGGTTGTTCAATGGTAGGAGCAGGAGGAGTAATAGCCAAAACATTGAGCTTATTTTGGGCTTGAAGGGTTGCAAGTTGCGCTTCTTCTCTAACCAACTCATTTACAGCAGTATCAAGAGAGGGAGGAGGACTACGATTAAGAAGCTGACCTCGGATTGGCTCAAAGTCCTTGTGGAGTGACATCAAGAAATCATAGAGACGAAATTCATCCTTAATTGTAGCATATTGCTGAGCATCTGTTGAGCATGACCAAATTGGATCACAAAGGTCAATTTGGTCCCAAAGGAAGCGAAGTTGATCAAAGTAGTCATTGATGGATTGCCCTGGTCCCTGTTGCAGTTTATGCAATTCAACTATTAGTTGATATTTCATGGATCCGTGAGTAGTGGAGTACCTTTTAGTCAACATATCCCATGCTGATTTGGCATCATCAAAACTGCCTAACAGATTGAAGATAGATGGAATAGAAGTATTCCGAATCCATGTGAGAATCATGTGATTGTGACTATCCCATTCAATCATGCGACGAAGAAAGATAGCATCTTCTTCACTTGCTCCTTTATCAGGAATAATAATTGCACCAGTACAATAATGCCAGAGCATACCACCCTTAAGAAAACTGCGCATAGCTTGAGACCATGACAAATAATTCTTAGTCCCCTCCAATATAGTATTAATAGGGTAAGAAACAAAATTATCCTTTTTATCCATTTGCAAACACAATATGCAAAAACAGACTGCAAAAATGAGATCTACGCGAAAGACTAGGTAGGGTGAACCTGTAATGAAAAAATCCGGTCAACGGTCAACGGGTAGCTCGGTCAACGGTCAACGGGCAGCGGTCAACGATCGCGGGCAGTTCGGGCAGCGGTCAGGGGCGCACGGTCGACGGAAGCCGGTTAGATCGGTTCGGTGACGTCAGCGCAGGGGAAGATGACGTCAGCCCTACACAGGTACTGATGACGTCAGGAGAATGGCGCATGGATCTGACGCGCCGTGTTTATTGGAGGCGCGTGAGGGCGCGTATGGAGTCGGATGACTATGATACTTACACAGTTGTGTAGATCCGGTTGAGACGATCACAGTGGTATCTGTTGATAGTTCGTCGGGTTAAGATTAACGGCGGCGGCGTGTGAACGACGTGCAGATTGGTTGTGTGGCGCGTGAGGGAGCGTGCGATGTCCGATGGTTGCGATATTTCCACGGTTGTGTAGATCCGGTTGAGACAGTCACAGTGGTATATACAGAAAAAATTTCGGAACAATATGCACGGCGACGGCGGTGGTTGCAGTTGTTTGTGTGGTGCGGAACTCCTTAACAACGGCCACTGTAATTCCGGAACCTAAGGACAACGGCTGAAAGACGTCGGAGGTTAAACGGTGAATGATTGCAGCGGCTATTGTGACAGCGGAAGCTATAAGGGTTAAATAACACCAAAAAGAAAAACTGCTAGAAAGACAAGAATAGTGGCTCTGATACCATGTTAGAAATACTTAATGATTGTATTCTATTCTGTGAATAAATGAATATAAATGGTGCATTTATATAGGAGTTACAAGTAAATTAGATATGTCTAAAGTAACTAACTATAGATATGCTAGAAATAAAGAGATATACATTAGCAGATATATATATATATATATATATATATTAATATATTACTAGATATACATTAACACAAAAAAATTGATTATGGTAAAAGTAATGTATAATCCATAACAATCATTAATGATATTATCGATGTCGATAAAAAATATATAAAATAAAAGAAAAATATAAAAAATTATCCAAAAATATTAAAATTAAAATAATAATTTAATATAAAGAACACTAAGTCATATGATTCTAATAGAATAGTTTTATCAATAAATTAATAATTATATATCAAATAAAAGAATAATTTTAATGAAAATAAAATGCTTGGATATTAAGAAAATAAGATGAAATACCTAATATATTTAATTTTTTACTTATAACTTAATATATGATGGACAAATTTATATATATCCGTATCTCACATAATATATTTTAAAGAAATTGAGAATATATATATTTTTAATTTTTTTAGCAATCATTGCTACTCATTAGTGAAATAAACGAACTTTGATTTATTTAAATTTAAAGATTTTTTTTTAAAAAACGATGAAATTAATATATTCTTTTATAGTATGAAGAAGAATTTGAAAAAAAAAAAATTATAGATAAGTCACAGACTTTTTTGTGGGAACAAATCCAAAACCTTACTGTACTATGTAAATAACTCTTTTCAAATCAAATCAAATTTTATAATTTAGAGATTCGATTTTTTCCGCACTTTTAAGGATTATTTTTATTTTGATATTTATTTTTAATTAAAATACTTTAAATATTTATATTCAAATTATTAATATTAATTTTAATTAATTTTAATCATAATATCAAAATAAAAATAAAAATAAAAATATTCCAAAATACCAACGCCTGATATGGGTCAAACATGAGGAGACCTGCCATTTAACAACTTTAATATATAGAGCAATACAAGCTGGACCATCTTCTAATCACCACTTATTCAATAATACATATCCAATTTGACTTGTTTGTATTATTGCTAAGTCTACGTCAGATTAATTATATATTATTATTATTTATTAAATTAATTAATAAACCAACTAATTATATATCAACATATCTTAATCCACTACTTTTACCATTTAATCCCTAATTTGACATCTAGTTAACATCAATATCTTTTAGAATAACTATATCTTACATATGGCATATATATTAATAATAGTGATAGCTTAGGTTCCGAAAACCAATATTGTTAATTAATAAATCTAAATAAATATTTTAATTAAAAGATAATTTAAATTCTTTGAAATTTAATAATGATCATTTATAATTTATTAAATTTATTGATTATAATCATTAATATCCGAATTCTAACTCTTAATGATTTATAATCGGGTATAGATTGTCTTCTTACCAATATGAATCTCATCAATTTTTTTGTCTGAACATGCTTCATAAGATTCTTCACATATATTAATCTAACGATGTACACCAAAAGCATATCATGTCCTTTTTTTATTATTATTATCCTATAAATTAAATGCATATAATATATATATATATATATATATATATATATATACTTCAACAAAACAGTCTTCAACTTCATCTTTAATTTCTTTAAGAAGAGCTTTCTTCATGAGATGTTGAATCTATCAAAAGAAGAGCTTAATTTCTTTATTAAAAATTATAACTATGATACTATTAGAGTTGCATTGCTTTGTATTGGAGTGACATTTTTGTTCAAAATAGCTTGGAGATGGATCAAAAATAGTAGTGATCATGATCAGAAAAATGGGTATATTCCTGGAAGATTGGGTTTACCTTTCTTTGGTGAAACCTTTTCTTTTCTTTCAGCTACTTATAGTATAAAAGGATGCTATGAATTTGTCAGACTCAGAAGAACATGGTTAGTTTTATAATTAAATTCTCTTCTTTATGATTTTCTCAGATCAATATATGATTAATAATTAAAATTTAAATCATATTGTTTGTAAACTGTTTTGTTTGTGTTGCAATATGTGATTTTTTTTTAAATAACATTATATACCTCACACACACTGCCATGATTGAACCCCTAACTTTGGATTTAGGCTTCTCACAATGAAACTTTAGTGCTATTGCACTACAAAAAACACAGGCCAATTATCTATGAACTGTTTTATTTAGATGAGTTTGATAAGATTTGTGATGTGATTAATTTTGGGTTTAATTTCATAACATATTTTTTATATATAGAGTTTCACTTTTAATTCTTTTTATGTGATGTAAAAACTTTTTTGATATAACATAAAACACAATTAAAAAATAAAACAAATTGAATAACTAAATCATATAAAAATCAGCAGGATTTTGAGGGAAAACATTGCAGTTTTTGGAGATTTTAAGTAATAATAATTTCAAAATTACAGATTATAGCAATGCAGAGTTTGTACATGTGTTATGTAATGTTATAATGATATACAGTTTGTACATGAATTATGTACACTATGCATAGTTTTGTACATTCTATACGCGATTTTTAGGACTTTTTTTATTTTTTTTTTCTTTCTAAAACTCATCTATTTAGGGTCTGAACTGTATTTACATTTAAGAAGTGCTTTTTTTCTTCTAATGTTCTAGGAAGTGCTTATATTTCAGTGTGTATTAAGCTTAAGCAGTCAAATTAAGCTCATGACTTGTGATATTTATACAATGCAATATTGATGTATGTATTTATATATATATATAGGTATGGAAAGTGGTTCAAGACTAGGATATTTGGAAAGATTCATGTGTTTGTTCCGAGCACCGATGGGGCACGAACGATATTTTCGAATGATTTTGTAGGATTCAATAAAGGTTATGTGAAATCAATGGGAGATGCAGTTGGAGAGAAGAGTTTGCTTTGTGTAGGACATGAGAGCCATAAGAGGATCAGACGTCTATTGTCTGATCCTTTTTCTATGAACTCTTTGTCTAACTTTGTACAAAGTTTTGACAGATTACTATGTCATAGGTTGAACAAATTAGAAGAAGCAGGTAAAAGCTTTTTAGTGTTAGGTTTCAGCATGAAGATGACTTTTGATGCTATGTGCAGCATGTTAATGAGTGTCACAAATGATTCATTGCTACAAAAGATTGAGAAAGATTGCACTGCTGTGTCTGATGCTATGTTATCCTTTCCTGTTATGATTCCTGGTACCAGATACTATAAAGGCATTAAGGTAATCCTAGTAAAATAGTCCATACTTTAAGTTAAGTTATTTGCTTTGTTTTTCTCATAATTTAAAAATAATGTTATTTATCATGTTGTTTATAAGAAAAAGTGGAGGAAAGAAAAAAAATCAATTTTTAAACATTTTTTAATTAAAATTATCATTTGATTTGCACATTGTTTATCTTATAATAAAGATTAGAATGATCATTTTAATGATTATTTTGGCTATTCAATAACAATCATACACCTCGGTTTATCATTCATTCAATTTTTTTCTTTTTCTTTTTCGTTTTTCAATTTTAATATTTATTTTACACTCACCTAAATATAATATTTTTAATTCTAACTAACAAGATTTTGGTGACCTTTTTGTCAATATTTATGAGAAAATGATTTCAATCAAAAGTGTTTTCCGAACAAAGAAAGTGATTTTGCGATCGAAGAAGCAAATACATTATTTTATGCTCGTGTCATGAAGCACAAAATGCACATTTTTTTTCTTCTATTTGGTTGAAAACAGGCCCGGACGCGTCTGCTAGAAACGTTTAGAGCAATGATTGAAAGGAGGAGAAGTGGAAAGGAAAGGCAAGAAGACTTCCTTCAATCCATGCTAGAGAGAGAGTCGTACCCTTCAAATGAAAAGCTAAGTGACTCAGAGATAATGGACAATCTATTGACACTTATAATAGCAGGACAGACCACTACAGCAGCTGCTATGATGTGGAGTGTCAAGTTTCTTGATGATAATAGAGCAGCTCAAGACAAGTTAAGGGTGAGTCTCTCGTGAAAATCATAAGTACTTAATAGTATTAATTTTCAATTAATTTCTTAAATTTATTTTATAACCGATGCAAATTTTAGCTAGCTAAAGAGTTTCAACTGTTTCATTCCCGTTAAATAGATTTTTAATGGTAGTTAATACAAAAGTACAACTAATTTTTACATAAATACTCTTAAACATAAGATGTTAGGTAGGTACAATTTCTGTTAACATTTGTCAAAAACTAATGAAAAAAATATTATGACCATTAAAATGGTTTCATTAATTTTTTTTTTGATAAAATAACGATAAAAATACTTACCTAAAAATAAATTTAATTCGTAGATAATTTTATAACAATTTAAATTTAGTGATACTTTTGCAACAATTAAACGATAAAAATATATATTAATGTAAAAAAAAAAAAATTGGGTCGTTAAGTGAGTTTTTTTTATCTAAATAGAACTTGGTAACAGGATGTTTAGTTACAATCCTAAACCATATATATTATGTTCACTATTTGCTAAAAAAAATCATGTTAATTATTTACTTCGAATTATAAATAGTATAGTATTATTTGATAGAAAATTATTCTTATTTGAATTTAAGATACACATGAATCTATATGTTATAATATAATTTGTTATTAGTAACAAGTGATCTATTACATCAAAATCCAACTAAGTATATATTTCATCTCTTATTCTTATTTGAATGTATGTCAACTTACTATTTCTATTGAACCATAACATGAAGAACACTAATAACTATACTAACCAACATGCGAGCATAATACAGAAGAATATTACTCTGAGTGGAATTAACTATTCCAAGTATTTCAAAGTCAATTTTCACATTATGTCATAAAAAAAAAAATTAAGCGTTTGTGTGAACGTACAGGAAGAACAGCTGTACATAGCTGCAGATAAGCCAGTGGGAGCTTCATTAACCCTGGAAGATATTACCAAAATGACCTATGGTTCAAAGGTTGGAAAAACTAACAAATTAATGCAACTTCATAAATATAAAAAAAAAAAAAATAGTCATTTATCGAGTTTAATAAACTATAAGCTTCACTCGTATTCCAGGTTGTCAAAGAAACATTGAGGATGTCAAATGTTCTACTTTGGTTCCCTCGTGTTGCCCTCAATGATTGCCAAATAGAAGGCAAGAACATCTCTACCTAATTTTCAACATTGGCATTCTTTTTACCTAATTATTAAGATAGTGTCATTTTTAACCCTTAAAAAACATGTGTTTTTTACATTATGATAAAAAAAATATATATATGTGTATCGTATTTTTGAACATACAAAAAAGTTTTTTTTTTGTATAAATCATAAAAAAAAACATATATACATTACATAAAAGAAATTAAAAATAAAATTGTATCTATGAAATAGTTATGCCATGTAATTAAACATCCTTTTTATTTTTGTTCTTTTTTGTCAAACCACTAAATACATTCATTATAGAAAGCATCTTCTCTTCTCAGGTTTTGAAATAAGGAAAGGTTGGCATGTGAACATCGATGCAACTTGTATACACTATGACTCAGATTTGTATCAAGATCCTTTGCAATTCAATCCTTCAAGATTTGACGTAATAAGCTTTCTACCTCACTCTTTATTGTTTCTTATCCAATTCTTGATTTTTCTTTTTTCTTTTTTAACATACACTGCATGCCTATAGTGATGTAAATTTGGATTGACTTGATTAGTCTAACCTAAAATTTTGGGTTCTGATTGAGATCAATAGTCTTCAAATTATACAAAAGCCAAAAGTACAGGCTAAAATTATTTGAGTAGGTTCGGTAATGATTTTTCAAATTTAATTAGACTTTAAATTGACTTAAGTTTATAAACTACTTTAAAATGATGAAAGAAATCTTAAAAATAATGCCATTAAATTATCAAATTTATATATTTATTATGAATTTAAACTTAACTCTAACTTTAAGTTAGATTCAAGCTGAGTTCATTATAAGCACGATTCTAAACTTATTCGGGTAGAGTGTATTTCTTTGAATCTAATTTAGCTTGAGTTAAGTCAAGTCAGACAGGTCATCTAGGCTTTCATGCCTACACACCTTCACACACAATTGCAACTGGCGAGACTCTTGATTAAAGTATCATAAAAAAAGAACAAATATCATTATGTTACAAGGCAAATAAGGCTTTTTCCTACTTTGTTTTAGAATTGAAATTGGGCTTCCTCACTATTAATTGTCATGTGTCATTGTTCAACCAGGAAAGGCAAAAGCCGTACAGCTTTTTGCCTTTTGGATCAGGACCTAGGACATGTTTGGGAATCAATATGGCTAAAGTTACAATGTTGGTCTTTCTACATCGTCTCACAAGTCAATACCAGTAAGTTCTTGCTCTCCTAAATCAAGTATTCATAACTACTATTTCTAATCAATTGTTCTACAACTGCATAGATGGCAAGTTGACGATCCAGATACTAGCCTAGAGAAGAAGGCACACATTCCCAGACTAAGAAATGGCTGTCCCATAACCTTGACTGCATTAAGAGAAACCCAGCATACAGCGTCCACTTCAGTTGCTTCTTGTGATTTTCCATCGTAAGCGCCAGGTATCACATTCGAGAACCGGTGGAAGCAGAAAGAAGAAAAATAAAAGTGAGCATAACTAGTTGTCACAACCCATATAAAAAACAAAAAAAAAAGTTACGTCAATAATAGACAGAACCTGCATGATTACTAGGGATGAGAGCTGAAAGATTCGTGCATTCTTCATAATAAATAGAAGCTATCACAAGTTTAATTATAAAGAAAAAGGACAAACTTTGTCAAAGACACAAAAGCAGAGGAACTTACACAACTGAAGGGAAAAAAAAAGTATTATACATTATTGTGGTAGATACCATACTATATGAAGATTTATTTCATGAAACATGTTATTTTGCATTATTATAACATAACCACAGCCCCAAAAATTGGGAAAAGACAAGAGAAAAAGGAAAATGGGTACAAACTCATGGTTCGCTGAAAAACGAAGGCATTATAGTTCAGTTGATAGATATTGATTTGTATTGTTGGACCGTGCTTGTTATAGCTTGTTCAACAGGAAGCCTCTCTATGCTTGATGCACCATAAAATCCATGGACACCCCTTGTTCTCTTAAGTATGAATTCTGCTTCATTAGGACCAGAAATAGGACCTGTGAAATGCAATAAACAATATTTTAATATAACTTTGATTCCGGGAAGATGAAACTAGTTTAGGGCTACAAAAAACACTTGAAAATGAAAATTGCCTTGTGAGTTGGAGAGTTTGAGTTGTGAATTGAGATGTAAAGTGAGTAATATGAAGTTTAAATGAGAATGGTGGCGAAGATTATTGTGGTGATGACTGATGACATTGAGCTGCATCTCCGAAGCAGTAAATGAGAATTAATTAATTAACAATTGAAGAGCCGTGGCAGTCCCATAGGTTATTTGGAAAAAGGAGCAGTTTAGTCCCATAGCAAAAAGGTGCATTTTAGTACCCAAAAAAACAAAAAAAAAAACATAGGATTTAAGCGCACCATAAACACCAAAGTTATGGAACCAAAACACACCTTTGGGTATGGGAATAAAGTGCTCACTAAACTGCTCATTTGTTTAAAGCTATGGTACTGCCAGTGCCCTTCCCATGATTGAATCCAAGAGAGAACCTCTTGAGTTTTACACAGGCGTTCAAAGTTGGATCTAAGTAGCAAGAAAGTGCAACTAACAACAGCTAATTACCAGAGAGGAAATACAGAAGAAGATGCTTTGTAAGTGCACCTGACATAAAATCTTACCATGCCACTTGACTTGTCTGATTGCTAAAACCATAATAATAGAACTAACAATAATTAGCATAATGATAAAAAAGCCCCCAAATAATACCTCCATGGCAGAGAACAATGGCATTGGGATTGATTCTATGCACTGCATCAGCAATATCTTGTACGCGAACCACACTTTCCTCCATAGATACTGCTGTTTTAGCACCTATAGAGCCAGAAGTAGTGAGTCCCATATGTGCCACGATGATATCAGCTCCAGCTTTTGTCATTTCTACAGCTTCATCTTTATTGAAAGCATAAGGGGTTGTCAGGAGTCCCATCTTATGTGCTTTTGCAATCATCTCAACCTCCAAGCTGATCACAAAATTAAGAAGAACAAATGACCATAAGTTGCATAAGGAAAATTCTATACTAGAAAAATATACCCAAAAAGAAAACCTACTAATATCCCATTCCTGTTTCTTCGAGATTTTGTCTAAAGTTCCCATCAAAGAGCCCAACAGTTGGAAAATTCTGCACACCAGAGAATCCAATTGACTCTACTTGCTTTAGGAAGAAATCCATTCGGCGAAAAGGATCAGTAGCACATACACCAGCTAGAACAGGGACCTTCTTCACCACCTATGCATTTTGTAAATTCAACATCAGTAAAAAAGCTTCCCAGTGAGGAGGTATTTGAGTTAATAAAGGAAACATTGATTCCAACTTCAGTCCATGGTGATGGGGTGAAAAATTGTACCACATAAGCCAATCCCCGCTCTAAATTCTAATTAAGCTTGGGGGTGGAGACCCGGTTACGTAATTAAGAAAGAAAGAAAGAAAAAGGAGGGAGGGAGGGGGAACATAATCATGTTATTTAAAAAAAAAATTCACTCAAAATGGTTTGACAAATTCTAAAGTCTAAATATCTTTTCTCTTTGGGCCTAAAACATTTATGAAAATGCTCTAGCTTAATCAGATTGAGATTATAGATTGCGCAAATTCAAACACAAAAAACATGAGAATTGGGACTCCACCATTTCCTCTTTGTTAAGATGATTTGCACTTTAATTCCACTGGATTAAAAACAGTAGTTAATTTGATGATTAAACACATTCAAGAAACCTCTAAATAAGCATACTGTTAAAACTTACCGGCAACACCTCATTAGCCATCTCAAGTACAACAGCATTTGCATCAGCAAAAGGCAACAACCCAGATAAGGAACCCCTTCCTGCCATGCGAAAGCGCCCTGAATTGTACAATACTATCAGATCAATGCCCCCAGCTTCCTCAAACTTGGCAGATATTCCTGTGCCTGAACCAGCACCAATAACTGGAATTCCCTTGTTTATCTGATCCTTCAGTTGATGCAATATGGCCTGAGTTCTTCGCAAGGTTTCTGTCACAAGAGTGACTAGTATCTTGTTAGATCTCAAACCATAGTGAAAGTATAAAACATTCAATCTTCTTTGATAGTTGAAACTTCCTAATTGCAGAATAAGATATCCAAAAAATTTGAGCTCTGACAGGAGAAAGAAGATTGTACACATAATAAAAAAGAAATGCAACTAAATATTTTTCATAAAAATATAAAAAAACATACTAACATCAAGTTTTACTTTATAGTGACCACAAAATTGAAACATTCAAACAGCAACCTGGTTTTGCATCAGGAAAGTCACTTGGGCCACGGACAATATTAATATCATGGCTTGTTAAGCCCATGCCAGAGACATTGCTTTTGTAGACATCTTGTTGAGATTCAGAGATAGGGCTGGAATCCACAGAATTCTTCATACTAATTTCTAAAAATGAGTCAACCAATGCATTGGCGAAAGCAGGCTCATTAATATGATGAGGATACACCTTTACCTATTAAAAACACTATGAAACCCCAAAAAAAGAAAAAAAGTTGGATTGTGAGGCAAACCAATTAAAGCGAAAGAACAGTACCTTCCTATCTTCCTTTGTTTGAATCAACTTCTGTAATTCGTTTATAAGTGAAGTAGTTGCCTCAGGATCATAAAATGGCTTCCCTGGTGCATCCAAAGCAGAGATACCCTTTTGAGGCAAGCAGACACAGACCTTAGAGGACGATTTATTTAGTTTGTCTGCTATAAATCTGGCAAATTTATTGTTCTCATCGACTGTAGTTCTCATAAGTGAAACCTGGAATGACGAAAATGGCTTAAAATTCCACACTCTAAAATAACTGCTCACCAAGGTCAAGGACAAGTAAAGCAAATCACATGGAGACAATTCAAGAATGCATGAATATGACAAAGAAACAGAAGTTAGGGTCTAGCTCACATTACCTGTTTATTATGTTCATATATCTTTCTATGTAGGAAATGAGAAGGTATGGTTTCTTTAGGCCCAAAGTTCACCACATCTAAAGCGCCCACGCTGAGTACCAAAGGAATCTTTCTTTCTATTATGGCATCAAAACGTGAACTATCACAGGCCATGACTCCACCAACCACATAGTCTGCAACTTCTGATGTTGTAATATCCAGTACACCCTTATAAAAACCGCGAGAAAAATAGTTAAGGTAAAGAATAATAATAGGCATCCAAGGTAAAACACCCACTTCATATCTCAAGCTTAAACTAGAACATTTTCAGCAAACGTCCTCAAAAATAAAACAAGATAACGTTTTTACACCACTATCTTGAACTTACATTAAACTTAAAAGAAATAAAATGATGCAAATGAATTAGGTAATTACTATTTACATAGTAGAAAAGATTATTGTCTGAGCAACATTTTACCCACCAATTTAATGCTAGAGTGTTTCTGAAATATAAATTTTGCTAGTAGTAAAATCCTATGTTACATGGACTTTTCCCGATATCGAATGTCGAACATGTCTATTTTTTAAAATTTTCTTTAAATTTTCACTAATTTAGAGTGTTGAGAATCCACTCATGTCCATATTATGTCCATTGGACACTAATCTTCATAAAAAATGAAGAGTTCATATAATTAAGTAAAATCTACTCTAACAATAGGCTAACTATGAATTATCATAAAAAACAAGGGATGGCCATTCGTTAAGTTGTGCATGTTCATACCATATTTGTTTGTGTTGTTAGTGTTCATATTCGTGTTTTTCTATCCAAATTAACATATTTTTTAATATATTAAAAGAATTAGTTTTTATTCAATTATTTTGTTATGATAATTACAAGCACGATTCTAACTAAAAAATAATAATTTATAACGTGGTCCGCGTTAACCCTCTCAAAAACATACCTTAATGAATCCCTCTTTAACCAGAGACTCCATAGCTTTTCCCCCAACTCCAGTGGCATGAAAAACTAGAGTTTCATAACCTTCTTTGACCAACCTTTCCTTCACAGCATTCACACATTGAGTCGTAACACCAAACATGGTCATCCCAATCGTAAATTTCTCATTCGAATCACGAGAATCTCTCAACATCTGAAGCCTCACGGTCACCATTCCAGCAAAAGCAGCACTAGCATTCGACATCACTACTCTACTCACACTGTTAATCCCACACACATCAACTATGGAAGGGAACAATACCAGATCCGATACACCGACATAAGGTTGGGTTTGCCCACTAGCTACTGTGGATATAATGAGCTTGGGGATCCCAATTGGAAGCGATCGCAGAGCTGGGGATATCAGGGCTGTACCTCCACTGCCTCCGAGACCAATAGCTCCAGCAACGACGCCGTTTTCATTAGCTTTCGTCAAGAAATTCTTAAGCGCCTTGCTCATAACATCGATGGCTTCTCCTCTGTCATCAGGAAGTGAAGTTGTGGTCAAGTTTGGATGCTTCGATCCGAAATAGTTACTTAGAAGCTCGTTTCTTGAAACGAAAGCGAAATCATTCAAGCTCGTTGTGTCGGAATCGCTCAAGCTTGCCGAAACGTCGACGATGGCTACTTCAAGATTTGAACAGGAAGTTCCAGAAAAAGTATTGAGATTAGATCGGACCGATTCCGATAGGAACCGAAGCTCCTCAAGCTTTGAATCGGCTGTTCCAATACAAAATACTCGGCGAGTTGTGTCTCGGGTCGACATTTGCAACTTCCTGAGTTTTGGAACCGAGTTGGAGCGAGTTCTGGCACACAAGGAGAGTGTCGGAAAGACGGTTATTCTGGATGCAAAAAGCTTTACAAAGCAAACATAAACCAGTGACGTTGACGTTCCAACGGTGGTTATCGACTGCTTGGAGGGGCATATCGGAAATTTAGAAAATACGACAAGGGTAAATCTGGAATGATTATTTTTAAACCATTTAAATCATATTTTATTTAGATAGGATATGAAATTTTTTAATATTTAGATAAGATATGAATTTTTTTAATTTAAATGTTATTTAATAGTATAATCAATTTAAATATAAGTAGATCAAATTTTGTGATAAGATGAAATTAATATTAAAATTTATAAATATATAAAATTATATATATATATATATATAATATTTAAATTTTAAATTTATATATCTTTAATAAATTTAATATTTATAATTATAATTATTAAATCTTTAATATTTATATTTTTAAATTAAAATAATAATTTAATATAACTAGGATAATATTTAATATAATATATTATAAAATAAAATATATTTTTTATAATAACATATTTTAAAGCATTTAGATCCTAATCCAATTCAATTCAAACATATTATGTATTTTTTAATCTAAATTCAATTTGATATAAAATCTATTAATCTAATTTTATCTAAATTTGATAGATTCAAATTTTTAATTTTTAATAGATTAATTGAATTATTTATTCATATTTATCAATTTTAATAGTAATTATGAATTTTTACGAATTGATACTTATTAGTATTAATATGTAAAAAATTATCTATTGTTTTAAAAAAATATATTCAGTATTAATGTAATAATTTAAAAAAATCAAATAAATAATAATTAGTTATAAAAGTAATTTATTTAATTAAAAAAATATACTTAAAAATAATAAAAATTTCTTATAATCATCACTTTATTTATATTCATATTTTATATCATTATTTAATTTATTTAAATTATTAAAGAGAAAGTAAAACAGAAATTAATATAAAATAAATAAATATTATAACAATCTTTAAAATATATATATTAAATTGCATTTTTCTACGTGAAAATTGTGCCAAAATAACTTACTAAATTAGAAGCTTAGAGCGTGTTTTGAACAAATACCTCAAAAACTATTTTGCCATCGTTTTTAAGTCATTATTTTTAAAATAATGTGATCTTAAAAATAAAAATTAAAATAATTGAAACCTATTTTCAGTGTTCTTGAGAATAAAATGAAAAAACGAAAAACATGGCATAACTTACTTTTTTCTACATGAATTTTTTTTCCCTTTAATCTTCTTTGATTGTTGCTTGAAAGCTTCAGGACAAAAATATATCATTTCATTTGCTTCAAAATATCATATCATGATACTTTTTAAACCTAAACTTATAATACACTAATATAATGTAAATTAAAAATAATTTAAATGAATATTATATTATGGAAAAATGTTGAATTAGGTACTAATCATATTATGCGAAAAATTTTAATTTTTAATTTTAATATTTTTTATTTTAATTGATTATTTATATTATTGAAATATCTTTTAATTAAATTTTTTGATTAATTTGATCAAAATATTTAAATTATGTATGTGATATTTAACGTTACAAAGTCATACCGCAAATAAAATAATGAATTATAATTTTTTACTTTGTAAACTTGATTTAAAGTTTTAGACCAACTTCAACTAATGGGTGATTGAAAAATATTTTAAAAATATAAGTAGTCAATTAAAACATAAAATATCAAAAATATTAAATTAAATGTTTTTACATTATTACTTAGATGAATGTTTCACATCAAATTATTTACTTAGTTTCAATTTTAACACTTATTAAAAAAAATATTTTTTACGTTATAAGAAAATAATATTTGTGGATTGTATTTTTTAATATATAAAAGAATATATTTTTTACGTTATGAAAAAACATATATGTACCATATTTTCAACATATTTTTATTATAAAAAAACACAAATAAAATTAAGAGATTATTATATGAAATTAAATATATTATTTTAATAAAAAAATTATTTATTGAAAATCATCTGTCATATATATATTATTTTGCTCTTCTTAGTTTTTTCAATTTGCTTTCATTTTTATTTGCAAATTTTAAATTATTATCGTATCATCTCATGAATATCCAAATCACAATATATTTTTTACACTTAAATGTGTCTTAGTTTTGGATTATGGATAGATGATTTAAATTTCATAAATATAATTATATTAATTGACTAATAATAATTATTATTGATTCAAAAATTTTACTTAAAAAATAGAAAAAGAATTTTTTTAATTATAATAAGATAAAAATTAATGTTAAAATTTTATATAAAGATGTAAAAAGTACGTTTAATTTTTTACTTTTATAAAGAGTAAACATATAATAATAATTATTTTATTTACAAAAGTTAATTAATTTTTGATAAATATATAATAATATTACTTGTTATTGTTTCAAAAATTTTATTTTATAAAATAAAAAAGTAGTTTTTGAATATAATTTTTTAAGTTATTTTTATTATAATTGAAAAACTAATGATAAAATATTTTATAAAGTGGTTTTCAAAAATACTCTTAAAATAAATAAATAATTAATTTTTTATTTTAATGTTCAATAAATATATAATAGTAATTATTTTATGAGCAATATAATATAAATATGAGTTATTTGTTACGGAATTAATAATTATTAAATAATTTTATTTAATAAATATATCAAATATTTTAATTAATATGATATATGATATGGATATAAAAATGTATTTATTATATAGACATTCAACGAAAAATATGATCGCTTATAAATCAATTAATGAAATATTCATTAAATATGTAATTATTAACCGTATGAATTATCACTTTTAATGTAATAAAAAAATTACGTTATACAAATTAAAATTTTATAAAATATATATTTATTATATGGACATTCAACAAAAATATGTTGTACCCACGAGTTAATTGATCAAATATTTATTAAATATTTTACTCATTAAATATATAAATTATCAATATTAATGTAATAAAAACAATTATCTTGTGCACAATGATAATTTATAAAAATATATTTATTATATAGATATTTTAGTATTTATTGATGTAAAAAAATATATAAAAATATATTTATTATATAAATATTTTAATATTTGTAAGGCTGGCCCAAGACTTAGATCATGTTACGGCATCGTATTTTCATTTTTAATTAAATAATAATAAAAATAATATTTATGTTTTCTCTCCTACTTTTTCATTAAAGTATAGGCTAACACATTTATTATATAACTAAACCTTACATTTTATTAATAATTACTTTATAAATTTAAATATTTTTTTATTATTATAAATAATTTACTTCAAAAATTATTTAAATTTATAATTGTATCAACTATGATGAAAATAAGAACACGATAAGATATAAACTAATATACAAACACGATTGTCAAACTTAATCTAATACAATGAAAAAAAATACTAACACTTATAATTTACATATCTATATTACCTCATATGAAATATAACTTGCTAAATAAGTAAATTTTGTTTCTCTTTGAACATATTTTCTTTATCTTAATTAATTTTATATATTTGATATTAATTTTACATTACATTTTTATGTTTCAAAAAAAATTAAATTATAAATATTCAATTATAACCTGTGTTTCAACCATAATTGTTTATTGATAGTAAATTTACATGATGAAAAATCTTATATATATATATATATATATATATCTAATATTATTCATTTAAACTCTTGTATGTGCCGGGTCATTGAGATCGAAAGAAGGGTAGCAAGTTCCGAGGTTTAGGTAATAAATTCATAATACGTGTCAATCATAACTAGATATGTACAGACCTTAGTTTAAATAATAAAGTAAGATAAATATTATTTTCAGTAATAAAGAAATAAATACTAAAGGTCAAGTATATTATATTGAAGGTATTTTTTAAATAATGAGTTCAATTTTTTCTCTTCTTCCTCTTCTAAAAAAAATAAAAACATAATCAATAGTGAAGAAATTACTTTTGAAGATTTTTCAAAGAATATTGATAATTGTGAAATACTCAAGATTCAACAAAACCAAATTTATAAAACTTCAAAACTAAACATTTTTAAAACTAATTACTCTATTAAAACTGAAAAAAGAGATATTCAACTTTCCTCGCTTTTTGAAACTATTAGCTTATTTTCAAAACAATCTTTACAAAACCATAAAAATAAAGGTAATAAATATATCCATGTTGGTCTAGTCCAAGTAGGATCGAAACCTTTAACCAAGAAGGGTTTAAATACATCAATCTTGGTAGCTTTTAGGGATGCTAGGTTCAATAACTTTGGGGATTCATTGTTAGGAAAATTTGAGTCAAGTCTCTGTAAGGATCCAATCTCTTTTGATTGCTATCCTAACTTTACAATTTCTTTAAGGGATAAAAATATTCTAAAATCACTTATTTTACAAATTAAAACTCACAACTATGATATGATTGAAGGATCTATCCCGATTACTTTGATTTTTAGAGTACATTATAAAGCTTTGATATCTGCTTTTAACACCAAACACAAATATCATAGTAAAAAAGGAGAAACACTGCTTCTTCAACACAGATCTTTCAAAATCAAATAAAACTATTCCAAAACCTATAGAATGGAACCAAATAACCCTGCCAGATGAGTGGCTCCTTGAAGGAGCATCCTAACCTAAGTCAGAGAAAATAAAACCTGAGAAAAATACCCAGCTTAGGAACATAACCAAATATAACAATGGTAGTGTAAAACTAAGTTTCAATAGATCTACTAGTTCTAGGTACTCTAGTGTTAGTTCTTTAGAAACTTTAGATTTAGGAAGGATCCCAAACTTTCTCTCAATAATAAACCTACCATATGAAATCCGACCTAGGTATTCCACTTCAAATATACCTAGTCCAAGCCTTCAAAATGTGGACTATAGTACTTTTGTACCACACCTAGTCTACACTCAAAATCAACGATAAAATGACTCACCTCTGCAATCACCAACATCATCGACTATAACTGAAAATATAGCCCATGAATTAATTTTTTTGGAGAAAGATGAATTCCAAGTTGATAAAAAATGTCTACACGAAGACTTCGTTGCAGATTATAACAAAGAAAAATGTTATTGATTTTTACACAACTTTATGAGAATTCGTAAAGAATTTCAAGAAGAATTTTATAAATTTATTTATAAACATAAAATTAATATTCTATTCTTTGATTGGTTCGAAATCTACGCTTATAAAAAGAACATGGATTATCCGTTCAAATATATAAAACCAATAAATACAAAAAAAAAACTCCTATCTGGGAAACACCAGACAGTCATGTAGAGGCAGAACATCCTCCGCTCAAGCCAATAAACTTTCCTTAGAGTAATAAAAGGGTTGAAGCTTGTCCTCTTAAAAATCCCCAAGAAGACACTACAACTAATCTTAAAAAAATTGTTCTTCAAAATAATTTTACCAACATCAGCTTAAACACTTTAGGTAAACAACTTACTAAATTAGAAAAACAAACCTTGCAATCTAGTGAGACCCCTTCTTCCAATAACAAAGATGTCGCTAAAAAGGTTAAAAATATGATTTTTAAACCTTATCAAGATCCTCTCAAAATGAGATAAAATCGAATAAAACTGAGTTTCTAGAAGCCATTAAGGACCTAAAAAACAAGCTAGAGCTTACTAGCTCTGGTTCTAACATATTTCCCATAATACCATAAACTCCCCAAACGCCACCACACTTTTAGAATATTAGTGTCTTAGACCAAGATACTAGCACTTTCGATATTAACACCTCAGATGAAGAAGCATTTCAGGAACCGTCTCCTGAGGTGGAAAAACTCCACTTGCAAAACGCAACAGCTATGGACATAATACCCACTAGGTCTCTAGATTTAGCAACCCAACCAAACTAGATTATCCAACCAAAATATAATGCTTCTTCTGTCTATGAATGGAATATAGATGGCATGATTGAATATCAGATTTTAAACCTATTACAACAAATGAAAATGGCATCAAATGCTTATAAAACCCAGTCTGGAATATTAGATAAAATAGTCGTAAAACTTCTTATAGTTGGCTTTTCAGGCCAATTGAAAGGATGATGGGATTTCCACCTTACAAAACAACAACATTTAGATATATTAACTGTCATCCAAACTGGAGAGGATGCTGAATCCATTCTCTATCATTTCGAAGAACCAATCCAGGATGCAGTATCAACCTTGATATTTACAATATCATTGCATTTTATGGGTGATTCTTCACATTTAAAAGACAAAAACGTTGATCTTCTTTCAAATCTTCGGTGTAAAAAACTAAGCGAATTCCAATGGTACAAACCTTAATAGGGTTATGCTTAGAGAAGATTCTAGCCAACCTTTTTGGAAGGAGAAGTTTCTTGTAGAACTGCCAACTCTTCTAGGAGAAAAAAATATAAATAAGATAAAGGAAAACTTTGGAAACAATATAACACCATACGATCAACTTACTTACTGTGAATTAATCAATTTTATTCAAAATATAATCCCAGAAGACACAAAACTTCTTTTGAGAAATTTAGAAGACCTTATAATAATTCTTATAGACCAAACTACAATAAAAACCCATCCAGAAAACCCTTCAGAAAGCCTTATAAAAAACTTGAGACTTTTCAAAATGACATTACTTGTTACAAATGTGGTAAAAAGGGTCACACTTCAAATTTCTGTCGAGTTTCCAGAAAACTCCATGAATCAAAACCTAGAAGAAGAGACTTTGAAAAAATCTCTGCTATTCTCATTGAAACCTCATCTGAATTTGAAACATGGTCTAAAGACTCTTCAGGGGACCAAAACCCTCAAGTTGATGAAATGGAAACAATTGACTCTAATTCTGGCAAATCAATAAATGTGCTTACAAAATAACGTCTCATCCTGGACATTGTTCAATATATAAAAGAGTCAAATCTCCAAAAATAATATCTCGATCATCTGACTACTTCATTGGACAATGAACAAAATGAAAAATCTTCAAAACTTCCTTCCACCAGCATTGGTCGTTATGATCTTAATGCCATCCTAGAAAGAAAGAAAGCAAATAAAAATACACAAAGATCTATCGAAGACCTAAAGAGAGAAATCAACACCATTAAGCTTGAAATAAAACAGCTTAAGGAAAAAAGAGAGGGAGGACTCTGAAGTAATCCAATTCTTTCTCTCTCGCCAAGACAATGGAGAAATTAATAGTGATTCTGATAACGAAAATCCCTTTGATCTCTAAAACATGGAAAATGTCTGAGAAGACTTTCTCTTCATTTTAAAAGAAATAACAACAAGGAAATATATTATCAAAATTACTCTTGTTTTCTCTAATAATTTCAAGATTTACACAGTTGTACTATTTGATATTGGTGCAGACTTAAATTGTATTAAAACTGGTTTTGTACCAAAACTTTTCCATTTAAAAACTAAGGAAAAACTGTCTTCGACAAATAATTCAAAAATGCAAATAACTGGAAAAGTTGAAGCTAGCATTTTAAACCAAAACTTTCTATTAAAAACCTCATTTCTTCTTGTTTTTGATATTCATCATTCAGTAATATTAGGTACACCATATATAAATCTTATCACCCCATTTTCCGTAAAGTATGATAAAATAATTCAAAAACACAAAACGGAAGGCTTGAATTTCTATTTTTAGAAAAACCTAAAACAAGAAATCTTAACACTATAAAAGCCATAACTACATTATCTTGGATAGTTCAATATAAAGAAATAGAAATTTCATAAGGCAATCATATTATATTAAAGATAGGCGGCTTAGCCAGCCATGGTTTTAATACAAATATAAATTTATTAACTTTATAAAAGATAACTGAAATGAAAGTTCTACAATAAAAGATAACTTACATAAACTTAAGAAGTTTTTTACTTC
The DNA here is from genome assembly GCA_037013495.1 of Hippophae tibetana. Taxonomy (NCBI): domain Eukaryota; kingdom Viridiplantae; phylum Streptophyta; class Magnoliopsida; order Rosales; family Elaeagnaceae; genus Hippophae; species Hippophae tibetana. The sequence continues at coordinate 76,719,982 of CM072812.1, read as the reverse complement.
TTTTGCTCACACTATAATGCTGGGTTTTACACCTTTTTTTAATATGGATACGCAGGTCCAATAATACAATTTTATCATATGGACTCGGAGGTCGAAAATACATTTTAAGAGAAAATAAAATATGTATCTATTTTCATATACAAAATCATTTTTTCACATATTTTAATAAATTATATATATATATATATATATTTTATTTTCTCTATTATATTTTAAATTTTTTTAAATTCTTAACACTCATAAGATATATGATTAGCCTAGATGGTAATGACCCAATTTTGTCTTAAAGGAATGAGTTCAAATTCTAAATTGTATTTTGAAAAATTTCACAATTTAAATTAAGTTTTTTTTTTAAAAAAAGAAGCAAATTAGGCTATGTAAATTGTGGAAAAAATATGTCATGATGGTCATAAAATAAATTTATAAATAATCTACAATTTATTAAATGTAACAACTAATTCATTCAGTAAAAGATTGTTTATCATACTTGATAAAAAGTAAAATATTATTTATTCTCACGATATTTTATAAATAAAATAATTTTTAAAATAATATAAATAAAAATTAGTACATATATCTAATTGTATTTATATATTTAGTTATAGTATGTATATTTTGAACTAATAAATATAATATATCTAAATTTTAAAATACAAGTCCTCGTAATAAGTCTCATTTAGAAGCTACATTACCTGAACAGACTTGCATATTTGATTGCATTAACTAGATTGACTAGTTGTAATTCATTATAATGAACAGCTTGGATATAAAGAATCTATCACTTTACCATACCTAACTATCTCCACCTGTAAGACAATTAATACTTAAAAGTAATATTTAAGCCTCTGTTCATTCTCTCTGTTTTGAGTATAAAACGTTGAAAGATATTTCATTAAAATTGAAATTTAAAAAATATTATAAGAATATTATTTTTCTATAATAAATTTGATTAATATATATTCAAAAATTAAAAATCAAATCACATAAAATAATAATGATTATGATAAGAGTACCATCAATTCATAACTTTTTCATTTTTTTTAAATATCTCTACTATCAAATATGACTACTAGAATAAATATATCAATAAAATTGGTCATTTGTTAAATCTTTGTAGATATAAAAATCATAGAAATGCACATATACTTGTCTTATATGTTAAGTATTCAAATATTTAATATCTTTAGCTGAACTTAAGAGACTTCATATATAGCTTTACATGAATGGAATTGAAAGACAATATCTAACTGATATTTAACATTTCTAACTGAATCCTAACCCTAGTTTTGCTGATTTATTCTATGGTCTATCTTCTGAATTCTAACCGAATTCCTTGTGCCTATTATCTACGTGCATCCATACGCTCTGTGTACTTGGTGTTGCTCCAATGATTATGAGCAAAGTTTGCTCGTATCATTCCCCCTTACGAGAATTCTTGTCCTCAAGGATGAAGTCAGGGTATGATTTCAAAAATCATCACTCATTTTCCACATAGCTTCTTCGGTTGGAATGTCTTTCCATTTGATCAAAATTTCTATCTTGGGTCGATATTTTCTTTTCTGAATCACACGACGGTCGAGAATGATATCAGGTTGAGGCATGATAATTGCATGATCAGAGACTAAAGTGAGTTGACTTGAGCTCAGTGGAATTTCCCCTTCGTGCTTCTTTAGCATGCTTACATGAAATACATCATGTATTTGAGAGGCAAGAGGTAGTTCCAGCTTGTAAGCCACTTGTCCTATTCGAGCGATGATTCTGTATGGCCCAAAAAATCGAGGAGCTAGATTTCTTGATGAACGAAAGGCCACTGAAGTTTGTCTATAAGGTTGGAGCTTTAGGTAAACATAATCTCCCTTCTTGAAGATGACCTCTCGCCGATGTTTGTCCACTTGGCATTTCATACGGTTCTAAGCTATAGTAGATTGTGCCTTAATTCTTGTAGTAGGTGGTCTCTGGTATGCAAGTGCTAATCCACAACTAGAACTTCAACAATTTTGGGAACATATGTTAATAAGTGTGGAGGTGGAATTCTATAGACTACTTCAAAGGGAGTCATCTATGTTGAAGAGTGGATGGAAGTGTTGTGCATGTACTTAGCCCAAGGAATCCACTCAATCCACTTGTGTGGTTGATCTTCAGTGAAGTAGCACAGATACTGCTCTAACGTCTGATTGGTTACCTCAGTCTGTCCATCTGACTGAGGATGATAGCTAGAGCTCATGCATAATTGAGTTCCTTGTAAGTGAAATAACTCTTTCGAGAAGGAGTTGATAAACACCTTATCACGATCACTAATGATGGAATTGGGCATGCTATGTAGGCATAAGATGTTGGTCACAAATGTCTTGGCCACAATGGGGGCTGAAAATGGGTGTTTTATAGGAACGAAATGGGCGTATTTACTTAAATGGTCCACAACCACCATTATAACTCTATGCCCCTTTGAAGTTGGTAACCCTTCCATGAAATCCATCGAGATATCAGCCCAAATCTTATCAGGTATAGAAAGAGGTTGAAGTAATCCTACTAGTTTCATAGTCTTTGTTTTGAACCTTTGGTAAGGCTCACACTACTTGAGGAATTTCTTCAACATGTGGTGCAGTTTGGGCCACATAAAGCTATGTTTCTATGAGATAAGGTTTTATGGAATCCAAAATGTACCCCAATTAGGATGGAGTGACAATCAGCTATGATCTTAGATATAAGAGAGGATTTAGGGCTCAGGAATACTTGTCTTTAAACCAGACCCCATCTCGTTGTAACGGTTTGTGAGCAGTTGTAGGAGTGGATTTGGCTATGTAGAAAGGATCTTGCTAGACTTCCTTCTGAAGTGGCCACCATTTCATCTGTGGTTGAGATATGCTTAAAAAAAGAAACTCCACTACTCGTGAAAGAGATTCAACTCCTTGATTTTCCTTCCCACATTTGTATTCAATTTTATAATCATAGCCAAGTAGCTTAGGCAACCATCATGCTTGCATTGGTGTGGTAATGTGTTGCTCTAGCAGATATTTGAGGCTCCTCTGATCGATACGGAGGGTGAAGGATTTTCCCAATACGTAAGGGCGCCATATCCGGATAGCTTTAATGATAACTAAAATTTCTTTCTCATATGTTGATAAAGCCAATGTTGAACCCTTGAGAGCTTGGCTAAAGTAAGCTATTGGTTTGTTTGCTTGAGTAAGGATAACCCTTAGCCCGATGCCACTGGCATCACATTCATTACAAACCTCTAGGAAAAATTTTGAAGGCTCAAGACTGGTGGTAATGTCAAGGCATCCTTTAGTTGCTTAAATGAATTTTCAGCAACTGCATTCCAATGAAACCCTTCCTTGCTCAAGAGGCGAGTTAAGGGAGTTGTCAAGCTACCAAAATTATGTACAAATTTTATGTAATAATCAACTAACCCCAAGAAGCCTCTGACTTCTTTAGATGTGGTTAGGGTTGGCCATTCCTTAACAGCTTGGATCTTTGAAGGGTTCACAGAGACCCCTTGGTCTAAGACCACGTGGCCCAAATATTCTATTTGTTTTACTCCAAATTGACATTTGGTTTCTTTGGCATAGAAGTTATTTTTTGCCAAAAGCTGAAGGACCACTCTCAAATGTACCAAGTTTTCATCCCTTGATTGTGAGTATATCATGACATCATCAAAGAATACCAGGATGAAATTTTGAAGATAGGGTTTGAAAAGGTCATTCATGAGACCTTGGAAGGTAGTTGGGGCATTAGTAAGGCCAAAAGGCATTACTAAGAATTCATAATGGCCTTCATGGGTTCTAAAGGTAGTTTTAGGGATATCCTCTTGATAAACTCTTATATAATGATACTCTGATTGTAGATCTATCTTGGAGAAGACATGAGCTCTATGAAGCTCATCTAGCATCTCATCAATCACAGGAATGGGTACTTGTTTTTAACTGTGCTATCATTCAAAGCTTGATAGTCTACACAAAACCTTCAACTATCGTCAGTCTTTTTGACTAATAAAACTGGCGAAGAGAATGGGCTGTTGTTATGTCTAATTAGTCCAGATTGAAGGAGTTCTTTAACCATCTTTTAAATTTCTACCTTTTGATAATAGGGATAATGGTAGGGCCTGACATTAACTAGACCTACATCTGATTTCAAAGGTATACAATGATCTTGTTGTTGTTTTGGTGGAAGCCCCGAGGGAAGTTCAAATATGTGAGAGAACTCTGTTAGTAATTGCCTCATTTCCTAGAATGGGGAACCATCTTCCTGTCGGTCCTGAACCCTTATGGGAAAAATTTGAAAGGAACAACCCTATATTCTGCAGCTCACGGCATTTCTTGTTGGTTAGGGTTGCACTATTGGTTCTTTGTAAGCCTTGGAATGTATAAGTGACTTCTCCGAATTTGAAGCTGAGGGTGAGCCTCTTATAGTTCATTTCTATTGGCCCTAAGGTCTCAAGCCATTGGACCCCGAGCACTACCTGGCAGGTAGTTACTGGTAGCACAAATTAATTTGTAGAGACCAGATATCCCTGAATAGAAAGAGTAAGGCCATTACATTGCCCCCCACATTATATCTTTTCACAATTAGCTATCATAACTTCCAATCTCTGACTCTTGATGATAGTTAAGCCAAACTAGGAAACCAGGGTTTGATCAATGAAATTATAGGTGCTACCCCCATCTATCAAAACTAGTACCTTCTTATTTTTTTTAGATTCCTTATAACTTTAAGTGTTTGTGGATGATTGGTACTTGCTATTGCATGAAACAAGATTTCTGGCACTAGCTCTTGAGACTCTTGTTTAGGAAGCTCTTCTTCTAGAGCTTCTGTCGGTTTTTGAGGCAATTCCTTAATCATAAACATTTGGGTCGCGTGCAATGGTTACCTGCTACAAACTTTTCATCACAGTAGTAGCACAAGCCCTTATCTTTCCATTCTCATGCTTCTTGATTAGTTATTCGTTTAAAGGCCAATGGTTGGGGTGGGGTGGAACGCTGTGGAGGTAGGGGTCCAAACATACCAACGTGGGAGTTATTTGTTGGTTTGGAGAGGCTTGTATAAGACTGATAACGTGGATTCTGGGCATATTTCTCTCTCCAATGAATCTTACTACCCCAATGGCATCAGCCAATGTTTTAGGCTATTTGATCTTAACATCCCGATGAGATTTTCATAGAACTAAAAATTACTTAAATTATATTGACCAACTAACCATTCTGAACAATCCAAAAAATTTGATCAAATTCTATAAAAACTAAAACCCTAATCATCGATTTCTATTTCGTGAGCCCTCTCAAGTCTAAATTATTTACCACTTGTTAAATCTTTCTAGATATAAAAATTATAAAAATGCACATATACTTGTCTCTTTATACGTTACGTACTCAAATATTTAAATATTTAAGTACATTAAATTTGAATATACAATAGATTGGATTTTATCTTATTTTTTATAAAATTAGATGTAACAAAATAAATTATTAGGATTAATGATAATGATTATTTATAAACAAATATTTTATTTCTAGTTGGTAAAGAGAAAGAGAAAAAAGTTTTATATAGATCATGTCATCGTTCCTGACTGATGGACTCCTTACTCAATTGCTTTTCCCAACTGCTGTTCTTCAATGATTCATCCCTTCTCAAGTCTCACACTCTCGCTCAGTCCTAATTTTTTGTACCAGATTGTATTTTATCTTGTATTAATGTTAATGTTCTGATTCTTTATCGTGTGAAGGAATGAATGTTGTACTATTTTCTCAAGAACTCATAATGAATAGTGAAAGACTTGTGTCAGATTTCAATGACATGTTGAGTAAAATTTAGAATACACAACTCTAAATTTACTAATATTATATCCAAACAAGTAAACAAACTACTTGTATTATACTTACTATAACACCTTTCAAAGGTAACTCACAAATTGAAGAAAATACAAACACTCAAAGAAAAAGCTCTCAACTCACACTCAAACTAAGAATAGAAAGACTTATTTGTTTTTGATGGAATGATTAAACCAAATGAAAGGTAGGCTATTTATAGTCCTCACCATGCAATCTACACCATACAAATATAAACCTAAGAAATAATTCTAGCCATACAAATATTATCTACACACTTCTCTTTTCTACAATCTTCAACCATCCTATTTATTCATCCTTTAACCATCCTATTTATTTCTCTACATCATTCAACCACTTCATTTATTTCTCTACATCTTTAATTATTATGTTGGTGTTGATTTTTAACACTCCCCCTCAACACCAACTTTCATTATTTTTACTGTGTCAAGCTGATGGTGAAACATTTCGAACTTACCAACGCATAAGCTTTTTGTGAACAAGTTCGCAACTTGATCATCTGTCTTGATTTGCGTAATTTCAATTTCTTCTTTTAGAACCTTTTCTCTGATAAAGTGATAGTGTACTTCAACATGCTTAGTTTTTGCATGAAAGACTGTATTCTCTGCCAAACGAATTGCCGACTAATTATCACACTATAACGAAACTATATAATCTATTGGTTGTTGTAGATTATTCATTATCTGTATCAACCATGTACTATCTTGAGTTTCCATTGCCGCTGCTTGATACTCAACTTCAATGGTTGATAATGATATTTTCGGTTATCTTTTGCTACACCAATAAATTGTTCCAGAACCAAGCTTAAACATACCCAATTGTTGATCTCCTAGTGTCATGATCTCTTGCATAGTCAGCATCGCAATAACCAACTAACTTACCATCTCCACCTTTCTTGTATAAAAGACCATAGTCAATTGTACTCTTCACATATCTCAATATTCGTTGAACTGCTTCTAAATGTGGCTTCTTTGGATTTTGCATGTACCGACTCATTACACTAACTGCATAAGAAATGTTAAGGTAGAGTTAAGGTTAACTAGATCAGACTGCCTACCAATTTTTGATACATTGTCACATCTTCCAAATCTTTTCCTTCATGTGCACACATGTTGGCATTTGGCTCCATCAGCGTCAAAATTGGTTTGCATTCAAGCATTCTGAACCGCTTTATCAAATCTTTGGAATATTTTTGTTGACAAAGAAATATTCCTTCTTATTTGCAGTCAACCTCTAGATCAAGGAAGTGGTTGAGCTATCCAAGTTCCTTCATCTGGAAATTGACTGATAAATTCTCCTTTGTTTGAAGAATTTCTGCCTTATTATCACTAGTTATGATTAAATCATCTACATACACTAGTACAATAGCTAACTTTCCATCATTATCTTTGAAAAACAAGCTGGAATATGCAGGTGTTACTGAATAACCACTTTGTGTTAAAAATTCAGCAATCTTACTATACCATGCCCTGGGGGCTTGTTTCACCCGTAAAGTGCTTTTCGTAACTTACATACATATTAAGGATGATCTTGGCTCTGAAAACCCATTGGTTAGATCATGTGGATCTCCCGATCTAGCTCTCCATGAATAAAAGCATTCTTCACATCCATCTGCCATAAATTCCAGTCTTTGTTGGCTACAAGTGCAAGTAGGACTCGTACAGTTGTAAGTTTTGCCACCAAACTAAATGTTTCATCATAGTCTAGTCCATACTATTGAGAAAAACCATGAGCTACCAATCGTGCCTTGTATCTCTCAATTGACCCATCTAGATGATGTTTTATCTTATAAACCCACTTGTAGGATATGGGTTTCACATCTCTTGGCTTTGGCACAAGATCCCAAGTTTGATTTTGCTGAAGTGCATCGATCTCTTCTTTCATAGTTTTCATCTACTGAGAACTTTGTGATGCTTCTTCGAATGTCTCAAGCTCTGTTGCTTCTTCAATTATGGTTGCATTAGCATATTTAGGATTTGGCTTTCGTGTTCTTGTTGATCTACGAAGTTGAGATTGTGAACTTGATTCTTCCATTTCACTAAGCCCACCTTTTTCATTTAGTTGTTGATATATGCCAGTTTTCCAAGGATTCTGAGTTACTCTTTGTTCGACACCATCATCATATGGATCTTTGGATTCATCTAAACTTGGTTAAAATTGAATAATATGCTCCCTCATCTTTTGTTGTAGCTTGTCACCAAATTCTCTCAAGTCTGGAAACGCCTCCTTCTCCGAGGACCACCCAAAAGATGCTTCATCAAACATTACATCTCGTGAAGTGTAGCATCTTCCACTTGTTGGATCATAACATTTCCACCCTTTTCTCTGGCTATCGTATCCCATAAAGTTATATCTAACAACTTTCTTGTCAAATTTGCTCTGTAAATGATTAGGAACAAATACTTGAAAGTAGCTAACTGCATATTTCATGTTTCATAGTTTCTCAAAGGGTGAAACAAATTCTAACCTTGGTTGAGGAAGTCTGTTGATCACAAAGGCTACAGCCCTCATCGGTTCAGCCCAAAACCTCCAAGGTACATTCTTTTCATGTAGCATACTTCGAAAAAATTTGTAAGATGCAAGTTCTTTCTCTCTGCTACACCATTTTGTTGTGGCATTTTGGCACAAGTGTACTGATGACATAATCGATATTCTCTTTGGTATTGAGAGAACTCACTTGAGCTATATTCTCCGTCGTTGTCTATGTGCAAGCAACAGATCTTCTTTCCAACTTCTCCTTCAATTGACTCTCTCAACTTTTTAAACTTTGAGAATATGTAAGATTTTTGTTTCATAAAAAAACCCACATATACCTTGAGAAGTCGTCAATGAATGTGACCATATATCGCATACTGCCAATTGATGATTGCTTAATAGGATCAAATACATCAGAGTGAACTAACTCTAATGGTTCTTTTGCTTTAAACTTTGATTCCTCATATGGAAATTGGTGAGCTTTACCATATAGGCATCCTACATAGACCATGTTTGTTCGAACATCTAGTTGAGGAAGCCATTTAAGCATCGACTTATTCACCATCACACTTAGCTTGGACTAGCTAACGTGACCTAACCGCATATTCCATAGATCTACTATCTCATTTCTTCTTATCTTGTCTACATATGAAGATTTTGCTGACATCACATAGACTAATTCCAATCGTTGCCCCTCCATTGTTAGTGTTTTTGAGATTTTGAGATCATGATACACCTTCACGTCTTGATGACCGAACAAGACATAGTTGCCTGATGATGTTAATTGAGCCACATATAGCAAGTTTTTCTTCATTCCTGGGACATGATAAACATCTTGCAGTGGTAACTGATTAGTATTATATTGAGGCATAACTATCGTCTTACCTATGTGGGCTATGGATAACCTTGAGTTGTCAACTGTCACCACTACACAACCTCCTTTGTATTCAGACATGCTTTCCAAATTTTGTTTATCACCCATAATATGATTTGAGTATCCCGAATCTACAATCCAATCATTCTTGTATTCAATCTGTTTTGATGTTGTCACTGTAAGAGCTAATTCTTCTTCCTCTGTAATGAATAATGATTCAGCATCCCAACCATCTTTGCTATGCTCCTTAGAACTAGAAGTAGTTGTATTTCTTTCAATAGGTTTTTCTTACTCTAACAATCTTTTTCCATGTGATCCATCTTCCTTTAGTTGTAACATTCACCTTCAAATTTTCTATTGTTATTGCGGTTCTTCCAAGCTCCCCCTAGACAAAAGCCTTCATTTCCTTGAGGAATTTTTCCTTTATTGCCATCATTTTTATATACATTTTCATTCTACTACTTGAAAGTGTCTCTGTTTTTGCTGGTGTAGAGCGTTTCTTCTTCACCCTTCAGCGAGACTCCTTCCATATGCTTAGCCATAGCTTCTTGACCGGCCAGCAAATTCTCAAACTCAACAAGAGATGCTTGTATCAGCCATCCTTGTATAGCGGTAACAAACCCTTGATATTTGAGTCTCAAACCATGAATAATTATTCTCTTTATCCTTGTTACCCCAATAGGAGCTTTTAGATCTAACTCTGAAATTTTCCGGCATAATGACTTTACCTTGTGAAAGTATTGGAAAATCGTCAGGTCGCGTTACACCATCGATAGCAAATCGTTCTCCAGAAGTTGCAATCTTGTATCATTCTTCTTTGAAAAGAGTGTAACAAGAGTGTCCCATGCTTCCTTTGGTGTTTTTGCATCCCGAATGTGCTCCAACATTTCTTCTTCAATTGTGGTCTTCAAAGCAAACATCGCTTTACCTGCTTTAATTTTCCACTTTTGCAAGATGTTGTTTGCATCTTCCGCTGCTGGTTGTGTAACTTCATCACCACTAACAACCTATCACAAGTCTTGACCTTGTAGGTAAGACTCCATACATGTTGCCCATGTTTTATAGTTTTTGTTGTTGAGCTTCTTGATTCCTCAAACTACTTGAAAGTCACCCATCGTGCCGGCAAGACTTCGACTATACTGAACAAGCTTGAATAATAAACTTACAGAGTACCACTCCTCACGACTCAAGATAGTTCCACTAAGAACGATCCCTGACCGTCCAGCTCTGATACCAATTGTTGAGTAAAATTTAGAATACACAACTCTAAATTTACTAATATTAGATCCAAACAAGTAAAAAAACTACTTGTATTATACTCACTATAACACATTTCAAAAGTAACTCATAAATTGAAGAGAAATACAAAAACTCAAAGAGAAAGCTCTCAACTCACACTCAAACTAAGAATACATAGGGTTATTTGTTTTTGATAGAATGATTAAACCAAATGCAAGGTAGGCTATTTATAGTCCTCACCATGCAATCTACACCACACAAATATAAAACTAAGACATAATTCTAACCACACAAATATTATCTGTTGAAAATCAACACCAACATAATAATTAAAGATGTAGAGAAATAAATGAAGTAGTTGAAGAAGTAGAGAAATAAATGAAGTAGTTGAAGAAGTAGAGAAATAAATGAAGTGGTTGAAGGATGTAGAAATAAATGAAGTGGTTGAAGGTTGTAGAAATAAATGAAGTGGTTGAAGGTTGTAGAAATAAATGAAGTGGTTGAAGGTTGTAGAAAATAGAAGTGTGTAGATAAGATTTGGACAATTTTAAAATTATGGGTAATACGTTTTAAAATTTTAATGACCTATTTATAAATTTAATTAAAGTTTGAAGACTATTTAAAAAGGGTAAGCGTAGGTTAACTATTGGAAAATTTTAAAAACCGACCTTATCTTAATGATTTTAAAAATTTTAAAACCTTAATTAACTTATGATTCTTAAAATCAACTTTTAAACTAATTTATAAAATCGATTTAATGGTGGTTGACTTAACGGTTTTGGATATATATATAAAGCTTACTCTAATTGAAACATAGATACCATATAATTTTTTGAGAAAAGAAAATAAATAAATATGTTTATTGACATAAAAAACAATTATATTCACTTTAAAAAGTATTTTACTATAAGTTAAGTGTACATTTTCAAAGAACTTGTTAATATTTAAGTGAAATGCTTATGTTAAATATTCCTTAGATAACATTGTAAGTAGTATTTCAGTTGCATTTTTGTTTTTAAGTAAAATTTTAATATAATTATAATTTAATAATAACAATAGAAATTATAATATATAAATATAACAATAAATAATAAAAATACTTAAAAATTAATATATTAAAAAAATATGTTCAATTCATTATGTCGATTTTGTCTTTTTTAAATCCTATAATTTAACATATTAAATCATTTTACATCATTTTTAAATCTATTTATTACGAGCAATTTTTAAAATAAAAAATATAAGTTTGATTTATCTATAGATTTTGAAAAAAAAAATAAAGTCACATCTGCTAGTAAATTACGATAGATTTAGATTAAAACCAAGAGATAATTACACGAAACAAAGAAATCATTGTAGATCAACACCAAATCAAGATCTAAAAATTACAAGACACACCATCATAAACAAACACAAAATATGGGCTTTGCTACTCAAATCGCCTTAATTTTTAATTGGGATATTTTAAATTTCCAAATTTTAGTCCATACTAAATTTGAATAATATTAAATAATTTTTTTAATTAATTAAAATTTTTACAAAATTAATATTGATTCACCAATTTTAAAGGGTATTACCCACTTTTATAACATTTTTTACTAAATTTTTACTGTTGTAATATTGATGACTTTTCTCTTAGAACAAATGTATTTACCAAATAAAAAAAACAAATTATTCACCAGAATTTAATTATTATTATTTCATTAAAATAAATCAAATAATAAAATTTCTTAAAAAAAGAGTACTATATATAATAAAATTATTCATTATTCTTTAAAAATAACTTCTGAAACACTTATATATATATATAAAAAGATAATCACCTACGTCAACTTTAATATTCTTTATCCATTAGACTGTCTTTTATTTGATTAAAAAAAATTAATTGTAATGTTAGTATTCGTAATTAGATAAAAAAAATATGGCAAAATTGTACAAAAATTTAGATGATTACATTGGCTATTTACGTAATGATTTTTAGTACTCTTGAAAACTTTGAAACTTGGATGTTTAGGCTCTAATTTACGTACTAAACCTTAAAATCCATGAGTTTTCAATTAAGATTTTAAATTCATGTATATTCAAACGATATTGATTTAAAAACAAAAAAAAATTAAAACTTTGAATTTTTACAAATTTTATGAACTTTTTAATTAAAGTTATACCTAGTAAAATTATGTTTATTTTTCTCTCAAGCCCAAATATTAATATGGATTTTTAAGAATTATTTATTTTTATTACTTTTCTCTCTAACATTATCTATTTCTTTCTACTTGTTATTAAATTATTACTAATATAAATCTATAAAAGTAATAACTGATCTCACTTTGACAACTAATAAAAAATAGAAACGTTGTTAAAGATATCATCATATTGTGTAAATAAAAAATTACTTTTTATGATACATGACACATATCAGCATGTTAACTAAAGGAGTGTATAGGAGAATATTGGTAATACTTAGAAATGAGCACGAGGATGGACGGTGACGATTTTTGATATAATTGTTTTCGAACCGAATTATAAAACATATATTCAAAATCGCTTGACAATCGTTATGGTTCGGGGACAGTTTTTTACCCGCGGGTAACGATTCAGAGCGGTTATGAAAAAAAACCCCAAAAAACTCCCAATATATATATATAATTTAATTTATTAAATATATATAATTAATTTTTTATTTATAATTTAATATATAATATAATTAATTTCGGGTACGGGCGGGCATGGTTTTTAGTATAATCGTAACCGAACCGTAACCGTTGTTTCCATGTATTATAATGTATTTAGTTTCTCAAGTATTACATGTATGTGGTAACAAAACTTAATGAATTAATCCTATATTTATTCTTGGTCATATACAAAATATATTTTCTCAAATAAATTAAGGTGCACATGAATATGAGAAAATATCATAATATATAAGAGTTTTAGTAATAAACTATATACATATATGCACACCCAAAATGGAACCAAGTCTTATTTTCTCTACATGATCCTTAAATTTTAGTAATGACATGCTGATGAGTGCTCAAAAAGCACTAAAATAACCATGATTTTATGCACATTAATTGATTAAAAATATATATATTTATATGTTTTATCATATATTTATATAAATTTGTCTTTTTCGGAATCACGGGTATTTTTATTGTTTTTCAGGTATTTTGGCTTAAAAACACAACGTAAAGACTCAAAGAGCAATACTTGAAGCAATATATCACAAATATATTAATAAATAAGTGGGGAAAGGTCAACAAACATGGAAACATTGGACAAAATGGGTCAAAAAGGAGAAAATCGCGCCCAGCTGCCCAGCCGCGCGCCCCAGCGCCCCATCCCGCGCGCACCCGCGCGCGCGCCAATGCCTTTTCGCCCCATTTTTCACGTGCAGCTGCCCCCATGACGTCATGTCAACGTCATTAATGACCTCAGCATTTCCATTACGCGTTTTTACATTTTTTAACATTTTTTTACTCATTTTTTCTCTCTATCCTCACCTATAAATACCCCACTTCCCTTCACTTCAAAACACACTTCTCTCTTCTTTCTTTCTCTCATTTCTTAGTTTTTGAGTTTTTCTTAGTTTCTTTCTTAGTTTCTAAGCTTTTCTTAGTTTCTTTCTTAGTTTTTAGTTCAATTCTCTTAGTTTTAGAGTTCTTCTCTTTTTGAGAGGAACTTGTTATGTTTTTGTAATAATTTAGCTTTTTGATTCAATAAATGGGAGTGCAAATTCCGCTTGGAGGTTTTCCAGCTACGGGAATAGCGTCGAAGTTCTGTAAGGATTTTATTTTCTTTACAGTTATTTTTATGCTTTATTCTTACATGTTATATTTAATTTGTCTGTGGTTAAATTTAACTGTGTTGGCTGTTTAGTAAACATGATATAATAATAACGTTGTTATGCTTGCGAAATATTAAATAGGTAAAAATTTCTAAAATGAATTGATTTTATTTTTATTCAAGATTTTATATTAAGAATGTTAGAGAGAAATATATTATTTTTCATTACAAACTTAAATCTGAAAATTAGATTTTAAGGTTTAGTTATCCGGTCTAATTTAGAGTAGTGCTCTTTTATTTGTTGGTACAATCGCCCGGTAGTTAGAGTGAAACTCTATTTCAAAAGTTTTTATAAGAATTATTATGTGAAAATGTATTGACAACATGTTTTCAATAGTGGTTTTAAAACTTGAAAGTTAGTACTCGGATAATTAAATTCTTATGTTTAATTTGGACACCTTGAATAATGTTTAAATTGTCTAACCCCACCAAAGGTGGCATTTAAATGGTTCATTTTCAATCTCTTAGAAAAAGGAATTAATTTAATTAACCAAATTAGTTATCAACCCCACCCATAGGTGTTAATTGATTTGTTTAGTTAACAAAGAATATCTAACCCCACCAAAGGTGGTATTTATATAAAAAAGAGAGAATCAATAAAATATCAATTTATATCTTTAATAACCTAGATAATATGAGCAAGCATAATTAATTTAGTTATTATATCCATAAATACTCCACTAATATAAATGATAAAATTTGCATAAATATTTATTGAATCTGTATTTGTATTTATTTTTTATTGAATTTGTATCTATGTTTATTTTTATGTTATTAGATTATATTTAATTAATCTGTATATATGTTTATTTTATGTTATTAGATTAGGAACACAAAAACCAAACTATCGTGACAGGATGTTTAGGATTTAATTTCGTTTTTAAAAGTTTGAATAATAAATTAAAAACCACATACATTCCTTCCTTAGATCGACCTTGGGAGTATACTTATCATTTTCTTCGAAATGATTCGTGCACTTGCGAGAGTTTTATAAATATTAAAACCAAAGTATTGGCAAGAATCGGCGATGCCGGTTTTCGCTCATCACATGCCCTTAGTCAAAGGATCAGTAATCATCAACTTAGTACTAACGTGCTATATGACCACTTTTTTTCCTTAACACGTTCTCTTATGTCCAAGTATTATATGTCGATGTGCTTACTATGACTACTACTCTTGTTTTTTTAGCAACAAATACAGTAGCTGAGTTTTCATAGTACAATATCAATGGCCTAGAAATATAGTCAACTACTCTAAGCCTAGAAATGAAGCTCTTTAACCATACACCATGTGATGTAGCCTTAAAGCATGATACAAACTCGGCCTCCATAGTAGAAGTAGCTGTTAAGGATTTCTTCGCACTCCTTCAAGACATGGCTCCACCAACAAACATGAAAATGTAACCAGATTTTGATTTGCGTGAATCAACAAATCGAGCAAAGTTCACATCGGATTATCCAATTACTTCTATATCATCAATTCATCTATACATGATCATATATTTCTTGGTTCCTTGAAGGTACCTCATTACTTTATTTGCAGCTCTCAAGTTGTCCAAACCTAGATTACTTTGATATCGTCCCAATATTCCAACAGAAAATGCAATATTAGGGCTTGTACAAACCTGAGTATACATTAGGCTTCTGATAGCAGAAGCATATGGTATGCTCTTCATTTGTTCTCTTTTAAGACCATTCCTTGGACATTGGTCCATATTGAAATTATCGCCCTTCATAATGGGAGCAACACTTAGTGAACAATCTTTCATTCAAAATCTCTCTAAAAATTTAGAGAAATAGGTTTTCTGAGGTAAACCTAAGATGCCTCGAAGTTTATCTCTATAGATCCTAATGCCAATGACATAAGATTCCTCACCCATATTGTTCATATTGAAATTTTTAGAGAGGAATTGTTTTACCTCGTGTAGCAAACCATTATCATTGGTTGCAAGAAAAATATCATTCATATATAGCACAAAAAAAATCTTACTCCCACTAACCTTATGGTTTATACATTGATCTATGATGTTCTCTTTAAAACCAAATGAAGTGATGATGTTACAAAATTTCAAATACCATTGACGGGAAGCTTGTTTTAATCCTTATATGAATTTATTAAGCTTACAAACCAAATGGTCTCCATCACTAGAGAAGAATTGTTCAAGTTGTTTCATATAAACTTCTTCCTTTAGGTTACCATTAAGGAAAGCCATTTTCACATCCATTTGATGAAAATCCAAATCAAAATGGGTAACCAATGGTATGAACCAACACACTAGATATAGACTCTGATGAGAAAATGTATTCGTTATATATTGTCGCATGTTTTCTCTCATTTCTATGTAGCATGTCTATAAATTTCTAATCATTACTTATCTTGTAGAAAATTAATCTGCCTGCTCCCTGATTAATTTATGTTACTTATGTTTGTTATGTGTGTATGAGTTTGATGTGAGTCTCTAAGGTGTCTTTATCTTTTTATCTTGGTTGTATCCCATATGTCAGACTCTTTATTTGATTTTCTATGTTTAGATTGATTTGCATGTGGTAAGTGTACAATCATCATTTTTCAAATATATTATCGTATATGAAGTATTGAAGTGATTGAAAATCCTTTGTTATTGAGTATGTATTCTTAACTCACTTGCTATTAGTTGTTTGGAATGCATATGTTTGTTGCTAGCCTATACATAAGCCTTTGAGGCACACCATCACTAATGTGTTTATCGCAGTTAGTTCTTTTTTACTACTAGTTGTTTTTATTGTATGTTGAATTGAACATGTTGTTTTGTACTTCCACTGTGTTAATTGCTTGATTGACTTTGTGAGGCCTACTTAGTCGAATTGATATAGGACTCGTAAAAAGATTCTACAGGTTGATATTTACACCCTTCATCTAGGTCTCGATTACCTATTTGAATTGAAAAAATAATTGACCTTTGTGTAATTGTTTAGTCATAAGAAAATCTTCATATAATTTAAATCATTTATAGTTAAATAATGTTAATCCCAAATCTATATATTCCCCTATATAAATAACCTAATGCCTTTTTTTCAATTACTGCACATATTCTATTCATCTTGCATCTTTTATGTTTTATGTTTTCTCTCCCAAAATATTTTTTAAATTATATCATATTTCTTTAGGCCTGTTCTTGAATTAATATATCAAACATATTGTGTGGTTTATTTTTATATTCTTCATTGCTTTTATGATATTGAGCTTTTGATTTTCATTCTAAAGTTTACTAGTTGATTTGGTTTATTAGATTTATGTTCTTAAATCTTCTTATTATGATTTTTCATTGTTAAATCCACTCTAACACACTTTAAACTTGTGCTATTAGTGCTAACTTTTCATATACTTTTTGGATAGGTTTGATTACTCGTATGACTTGAGAGATCGGAACGTTGGCTAGAGATTATGAAAAAAGAAATGGTTCGTAAATAGATTACTTTAAGGGATTTATCTATGAAGGGTCATCTAAGACCTCACTTTGTAATTGAAGATTGATTTTCATATTAGATAGTTAGGTGGTACAGTCGACCGATAAATCGATAATGTTTCTTTTAAGTCATTGTTGTGACCTAGGTTGTTTTCATCTAAAATATCTTATGTCATATTTATTCTTATTTTTCTTTATGTTATTTACACATATTTCTTCCCTAGTCGCTTCATATTTTTTAATAAGACATAATTAACAACATTATATATTCACCCCATATAGGTTAATAACATCCATAACTTAAACTTTCACTTAATATATATTTAGTGTTACCTAGGACCTTGTTATGGACCATTCGAGAGAGAATTCTTCTATAATCTATCCTTTCTTCTTTGATGGGTCTAACTACCCTTATTGAATGGATCATATAAGAGACTTTTTACGTTCTCTATATTAGAGTATGTGGAATTTTGTGATTTATGGTTCAGAACCACATACGGTTACCAAAGATAAAAAAAAGTCACACTAAAGCCTATAAATGAATGGACTATTGAGGATAAGACTAGTAGTTGTTGGAATCAAAAAGGCATTAATCCTATCTTTAGTATTGTGTCCTTTGATAACCTTCGCAACATTTTTTATGTTGAAACTACTAGACGTTCTTATGATACTTTAGAGGTTTCCTATTAGGGCACCACCCAAGTTAAACAAACTAAACTTCATATGCTGGGTACTAAGATTTAAAACCTTAGGATGGAAGAAAATGAGATATTTTATGAATTTTATGATAAACTTTATGATATTACTAACACCTCTTCAAATCATGGAGAAAAAATTAATGATTTCAAGTTAGTTTGAAAGAGTCTTTTCTTATTACCAAATCGCTTTCATGCAAAAGTCATTATCATAAATGAAAGGAAAGATGTAGATACCATCAAAGTTGATGAAGTTGTTAGTTCACTTCAGACTTTTGAAATGAGCTTTCAAACATCTATAATGAACAATAGTGTCATCTTTAAAACCACCTATGGATGATGATTGTGATAATGAGAATGATAAGGGTAGTGAATAATTGGTACTCTTAGCCAAAAGGCTCAAGAAAATCTTCAATTAGAAGAACTCAAAAAGTAACGGGCAGTTAAGCCATACAAAGGATTATAAATTAAGATAACTCAAACCTATGAGTTTCGTAATTAAAAAAAATAAACCCATTGGACCACAATGTTTTGAATGCAATGGATTTGGTCATTTTATAGTTGAGTGTACTAAAAAAAGAAAACAAGCTAGAAAGGCTTTTAATACTACACTTAATGACTCTGAAAGTGAGTATGACAATGCTAGTGACTCGAAAAATGGTGACACTAATTATCTAGCTTTCACCACAACTATTGATGAACACTCTAGTGAGTTTGACATTGGCTTAGATAGTAAGGGAAAATTGGTTACTAGTTGATGTAACTAAGTTAAGTTATAAAGTTAAAACCCATGAACTTAATTCTTCCATCTTAAGAAAAGAAAAAAAATTGAGTTGTCTAAACTTGTTGATATTTTGAATTCAAGTCTTATAGATCTTAAATAGAAAAACAAGAACCTTGTGTAGGAACGTGAACAATCAAATGAAGCTATGAAGAGGTTGACCATTGGAACTGAAAGACTAAACAAAGTTCTTGAATTTGGAAGGCCTTTCGGAGATAAGAGAAAACTAGGCTATCTAGATGAGCATTCTACGCTATTATCTTCGAAATGACTCAATTTATAAAACCCTCTAACCTTTCTTCTTCATGTGTTACATATACACCATATTTACCTACTTCTAAATTTATTGGGTGAATTACATTTTATGCCTATAACGTATATAAAAATTTGCAAAAAATGCCTAAAATTTTTATTTTGTAGTAATTATATTCACAATGTATGGGTAAAGATAAAAAAATTCTCAATTTTGGATAAAATTGTATCATTATTCATACGTTTTGAACATAATTATAACTTAGAAATGCATGTTATTGAACATATTTTTATCGTTACCCATACATTGTGGTCATACTTGTAACAAAGTAGACGTATTGAGTATTTTTGTAAATTATTTCATTCATTTGGGAAAAATGTAAATAATACAAATTTAGTCTTATATGCCATAATTATGGTAGAAAGGGATATATTAGACCTAGGGGTAGATTCTCACTTGTTTCTAACTATTTTGATCATGACATGCCTGCATCTAATCGCCACACACGAAGTGTGTGCAATGAATATGCAAGTATACGTATCGCAACAAGTAATATAATGATAAGTAAAGATTGTTCTCACAGAGATTATTTTATTAGAAACTAATTTTTAAAACTAAAAATAATAAAAATCAATTTTTTGGTGTTTTTATATTTTAAGGAAGCAAAATTAAAATAACTAAAAGTAAATAACAATAATTGATTAAATCAGATTTCGTGACTAAAAAGATATATGAGAAAATATCTAGTAATACTTAATTCCCCAATTTTCTAAACATACGAATCGCTAAAATCCCCCCAATATAATTATCAATTAATTACATGATCAATTGAATCTAACCTAGCATGTATTCCTCTCTCAAGTAAACTACACCATATAGTAATTAATTTAACTACACTCTCATGCTAATTAAATTGCATACTACTTATTAAGTTAATCAATTATGAATCACATACATAAGAATCGTATATCTCTGCCTAGAAACTATGCATGTTATTTAACCAACACAAAAAATTAAATAATTCTCTCAAATCTATTCAATTGCCTCTATAGATAAATTATTGGCCAAACAATTAATAGCATACAAATCAGATTAAATAATATAATTAAATTATAATTATAATTGGGGTAAAATTTTAGATTATCAGATGGTGAAAATTGGGTTCATAAAATCCCTAGATTAATAAATTAATTACATATAATTATATTCATAAATCTCATATTTTTCATAAATAAAGACATAAAATTGATAAAGAAAAGAGTAGAAAAAGAAATACAATAAATCCATTGAATTGTAGTAGTAATCTCCACAAAAAATTGTGTTATTTCTTGAATTTTTCTATATTTTTCTCTCTTTTTAGCTCCAAAAAATGACCAAAATTATGCTAATTGAGGCCAATTAGGGTTTATGGAGTGATTAGAGGCTTAAATAAAGCTCAGGTGTAATATAGACCGTTCGATCAGCTTCAAATCAAGGGCTACGATCAAAAGAAGCAAAACTGACACGTGGCAGAGGAAATTCATTGGACAAATCAAGGAGGGACGCGTGGTAGGGGAGACCGATCAGAGTCAACGCTCATTGAGTCAAAAACACATGACACGACGTGATTGTCAGAAAGGGATGGCGTGGTATACGGGTGGAACGTGCGAAGCAATGGCGTAGCAACACGTGGCATGACACGTTGACCGATTTCTGAACTCTGGTTGAACGTCGAGCTGACACATGGCATGTGTTATGTCCTCCTCACATGCAACGCGAAGTGATTCACTCTATGTGCTTGCGTGGTGTCTCTGTGGCTTTCCCAGTCAGCTCATCTACTTGCGTGGTAGTTCTTGATTGGTCTTGTGTTAAAAATTCATAAAAATTCCAAAAATTATATTTTCACCATTTTTCATTAAAAAGTTTATATTTTAATATTTTAACCTAAAAAATACTATTTATTGAATAAAATAAGTAACTATTAAGTAAAAAAGTGCAATAATGACTCTATTTTTATAGAGTCATCAACATCACATCACAAAACCAATAATCAAGCCTACATATACAAGTCTCTAGAAACAAAAAAATGAATCCTAAAAGAATAAATAACCTTCCTAGGAAGTATGAGATTAAAGTTGAGCTTCAACCCAAAGACATATAAAAACCAAAATTCATGAAAATTTGAGTTAAGAAAGATAGTCTTTGTTTGTTCCCCTGATCATGTACAAGTCTTAAACCTCTAGAAACAAACAAATGAATTATGAAACAATAAAAAGCTTTCTAGGAAGTATGAGATAAAAGTTGAGCTCCAACCCAAAGACATAGAAAACCAAAATTTAAGAAAAATTGAGTTAGAAAATGAACTTCAAAATTACTTACACTTACAACCTAATTTTCTGTGACTTGTCTTATTTTGATTGACTCTTAATTGTATAAATAGGTCTAAAATTTCAATTTGTGTAATTACATACATTTTCATATGTGTTGATCAATGTTGACAAGAACTTCCTCACATATTTACTGAACACACATGTATGTCATGCTTGAAATTTATGATTGCTCTGTAAGATTCTAGGACTTCAGCTAACGTTGATTGAAAAGTTATATTGAGCTTTATCTTTCACTTTCTAAGGTTTTATTTTAGAAAGACACCTAGATTTGATAGGACTACCTACTATAGTATGTGCAGCTATCGCAATGAACAAATAGGACTACCTCACAATTAGTCTAAAAATCATCATATTAGGTTTATGGTTCATACATGTTTCCTTATTAACAATAAAAAAGGAAAAAAAAATGCAATTAGTACGCATAAAAAGAAAGGGCCAAAATAGGTTAAAAAAATAAATAAATGATCATATGCCTCTATTAAAAAAAATACAAATGTTAAGTTTTCTCTTTGTTGATATTTTTTATTTTGTAAAATTAAAGACTTAATTGCAATTTTACATGATAGGTGATTTTGGGGTTATTCATACTTGATCATAAATGCATTAATTTTCATACTAATGAAGTTCATATCTCATTTTGGGTGATTATAAATATGTTATTATATATGTTAGTGTGTTTGTGTGTCTTGATATACTTATGCATACAAGGGATAATAAAAAAATGACTAAAAATTATTTTTTTTCTTGTTGGTTGTGTGGTTGCTCATGATTAAATAAGTCTATTACCCTTATTAAGAAAAAAAAATTAGTTTTTTATATTTTTTTTGTTTTATTTACTATTTGATTTGTGAGTCATAGGACTTAGTGCGTGTTAATTTATATCTTTAAAAAAATATGTCGATCGATTGAATGAGTATAGCTTAAATACCCCTATGTTTTTCTTTCCCTTTCACCGAACCTTAACCACCACCACCACCACCCCATTTGCTCCCCTCATTGTTATTTTGCAAAAATCTCACGAAATCTCCTAATATTTGGTCATAAATTGCTCAAAAATTAATTCTAAACACCTTGCTAGGATAATTTGCTTCAAAATTTTCATTTTTATACTTCTTTTTCTCTCATTCTCTCACTAACCAAACACACTCTTTCTAAAATCTTCACAAACCCTTTCCTTTTACGTCAATCCAGTGCTTTCATTCACAAACCTCAACTTTTTTGGTGCAAGAATTAATAGTTTCAAGCTTTTGATCTCTAAGGGGTATATTTGGTTATTTGTTCATCTCCTTCAATGGCTGCTAGAAGTCGCGAACTTCCTGAGGGTGCACCTACTTTTTTTTCTTCTCAATGGTGGACAAAAGAATTCCAAACAATGTACACAAATACTCTTTCTAAAAGACCTCATTTACTTGAGTAAGGAATAGTTTGGCATGGTTTTCATGAAATTGGAATTACTTGACCCATTAAGGCTCTTGGCTAGGCATTAGTTTTTACATCGAAAAAACTTTGCTACCTAACTTCGGACAAAGAGTTTTATGCCAATATTGACATTAAGATTCGTAAGTCTAAGCCTATTAGTTATAAAGTATTTATTCAAAATAAAACTGTTGATATCTCGACCAAAGGAATTAACGAATTTTTGACAATTGCTAACATTGGGAGTGTTAGTTTTGATTTGGACTAGTTTAACATGTCGAATGAGAAACTATTTATTAAATTAACTAGTTCATCAAATGTTGATTTACTGTTTTCTATCATATATTAAATAAGATGATATATATTGATTTACTTTCCTCAAAGTATACTATTGAGATATGTTACCAACATGAGAAGATTATGTACTGTATTGAAAAATGAATTGCTTTTAATGTTGGAATCAAAATTCAAGATGAAATTATGAACCAAGCTGAGGTTTCAAATCCCAAGATTGGATTTCCCTATGGGTGTATGATTACACAAATAATCCTCACAGGTAGTGTGCCATCAACAAAAAATTCTAACATTATACGTTATATGAGCTACATTGGATGGGCTACAAGATGCCATGTTTTCTATGGTAAGTGATTTGCAGGCACATTACAATCCTTAGAGTGATAAACCTTTTTGACTATTGATCAATTTTTTTAAAATGCTTATTTATTTTGTAATGCTTTTGACTTGTTGGAAATCATTTTGTTCTTAAACATTTCATTATGTTTTTTGCTTGTAATTGATATTCATATAAATGTATATGTCACTTTTAATTTAATTGAAACATATTGAATAACTATGCTTCAAAGTTAAATTATATTTTCGTATAACAAAAATGAAAAAAAGTTATTAATAATGGGAGAGATATTGCATGAAAGGAGAGAACATTTAATGTTATGTTTGTTACTGCTTATTGTGATTATGTTCTTCGATTTATTATGTACACTGAACTAATAAAAAATGAGTCTCTTGAGCCAAGTCGGTATACCTATTTGCTATTTTTTTTAGTACATATGAGTTGTTGAGATTCAAGCGAATACAATTTCATCGAATCATAGGATAGTTCCACTATTGAAAATAAGATGTTGCATGTAATTTTATTTTTTATATGGGCATTATGCAGTGAGAGAGAAGTTTTATCCCACAAATATGCCAAAAGGGGAGATTTTAAAGTTTATGAGTGTTAGTGTTATTCGTGAATGAAACCGTTAAGTGTAAACTAGTTTCTAGGTGCCTTATCTTGCTCATTATTCAATGTCAAAGAATTTTTTAAGTTTTAAATTGATGTGTTTCAGGTTACAGTTATTTTCTAATATGTTTAGAATTGAATTCCTGCACCTAAGAATATATTATGTAAATACTATTTGATTGATCGAGGCTAAGGTCGATCGATTGAGGATCAATCATGTTCGATCGATGTGCTCTTGAGTTAAAATTGTTTAGGATTAGATTGATCAAATGTATGCTTAATTGATCGAGAGTCTAGATCGATTAATGATTGATCATGTTTGATCTAGGTGCTCTTGGGTTAATGTTTAATCATTGTTGGATCGATAAAAAATGGTATCAATTGATCAACCTATTGGTTCGATCCAACAAAAATGTTTTAGATCGATGATCGCATAACTTTTAAACTCAAAATATCTTTATTTAATCGAGCCAAATAGGTGGATTACCATAGCGTCCTTATTTAATACTACTTTATTAAATGTTTTATGAATAGAAAGCTCATTACCTTTTAACCTACATCAGGGTTTTAATTTTCCTAAATAAACAACCTAATGCTCTATGTGTTTATTACTACATTTATTCTATTCATCTTGCATCTTTTGTGCTCTTTTTCTCAAAATGATTTTTAAACTACATCATATTTCTTTACGCATTTTCTTGATTTAATATGTTAAACTTATTATGTGGTTATATTTGACTGATTCATATGCCTAATTTCTTTTATCATATTGAGCTTTTGAAGTTCGTTTTAAGTTTTCTAGTTGATTTGGTTTATTAGATTTATGTTCTTGAATCTTCTAGTTAATATTTTTCATTATTAAATTTACTCTATGTGCTATTTGTACTACTTTTTAGGTATTCATTGGAGATTACTTCGGAGCTTTATCTATAAAGGGTAGTCTAAGACTTTAATTTATAATTGAGTATTGATTTTCATATAGATAGTTAAGTGGTTTGATGGATTTGTGATTTTCCTTTTAGGTTATTGTTGTGACCTAGATTGTTTCCTAGGTTGTTTTCACCTAAAATATTGTGTGTCATATTATCTTTATTTTTACTTTCTGTTATTCACACACAATTATTTGTCTGGCCACTTAATATTTTTTAATTATACATTATTAGTAAATTTACATGTTTACGTTCTCTAAGTTAATTAGATCCATAACTTAAACTTTTATATATGAATATAACTATGTAGTTTATTTTAACAAAATTATCAAAATATTATCAAATATGTTTCATATTTTCCAGATAATATCTAGTATATAAATATGTCAATTATTATTGTGTAATTTAAAAAAAATAGGGATATTATCGATTTTATTTTTGAAATTTATGCAATGTAATTTTTGAATTTTTTATTGATAATTTCGAATTGAAGTTTATAGTCATGATAGCGAGGAAATTGTCTCTAATGACTCTAACAATTATGATTATTATTGAATATTAATGCGAGGAAGGTTTTGTTACGATGAAAGTAATATTATTGGGTTATTAGGTCACAAAAAAAAAAGAAAAAGAAAATGATAAGCATGATAGTGCAGGGAGTGGTGATGATGATAATAGAGATGAAAATTTATCTAGCTTTAGACATATGACATGTTTTGTTCATTTATTAATGAAACTAACTATACACATGCCACACAAAATGAAGACCATATATGTAGAGTTGTAATATATGAGTAAATTGTGATTTTAAGTTTATCTTCGATTAACATTATTAAGAACTGAAGAAATTTCTCAAGTAACATTATTACGAATAGAAGAAATCTCTCAAGTAATATGAGTGTATATATTACTTGAATCAAGATAGCATGTATTTTGAAATCCCTACAAAATACTTTTGGATGTAATGGTAGCATATTTTTTTAATATTAAAACATCATATTTTCATAAAGTTATTTGTTTATTTGATATGTAGTTATTAACTAGATTATTCATCTATTAAATAGAGTATCGTGACAACTAAACAATATTTTAGTAATACAATCTGTTGACTCTTAATATCATTGTATGCCTTTTGATTATAAAGTGTAAACAAAATTATTTGGCAGTAATAAAGTCTTTAACATATGACATATGATTCTGCATTAGTGGTATTAGGGGTGTCCATAAACCAGCCCGGATCGAACCAAACTGTAAAATCAGACCAGATCGAACGGTTTTACAAATCAAACGGTTCAATCCAGTTTGTATTTATTAAAACCATTTTCAAACGATCCGATCTGATTTAAACCGGTCGAACCGGACTGGACCGATTTAATAAATATATTAAAATTTTCACATTATTTTTTCATTAAAGATGTCTAAAAAACCGAACCAAACCGAATATTAAATCGAATTGAACGATTTTATAAATCAAACGGTCCGATCCGGTTTATAATAATTAAAACCATTTCAAACGGTCCGATCCGGTTAAATATTTTTTTCCAAAACCAGACCGGACCGTTGGACACTCCTAAGTGATATAGCTAAAATCTTATCTTATATAGAACTCGGTAATGCATTTTTATTGTACACCGTTGATTCTGTCCTTTTATTTATTTATTTTTTAAATCTTCATTTTAAAAATAAAAAGACTTGGTATATTTGATGTACCGAATTTTCTTAAGTAATTTTCCAATTAGTTGGAAGTCTTAAAAAAAAATAAAACTAGCCACCCTTCTCTCTTTTCTTTTACAAAGTTTTCTGAGTAATTTATTTTATTTTTTATTAGAGATGATCTCCTTCTACAGCAGCCATTCTCTTATATATAGAATTTTTTTTTTCCTTTTTTTTCATTATTTTGAATATATTTATATATTTTTATTTAAATTTTATACTAGGATTTTTAATCTAAATATTAATCCAAGATTAATTACTTATTTTAAATTTATGTTTATTTTTCTTATGTTGTTGGAAGTCTATATTCTTGTGTAGATCATTTTTGTCAAAAAAAAAATTAAAGTATAATATTATTTTTTATTTTTTAAAATATTTTATATATAAATTAAAATATTCAAATACTCGATATCTTACTATCAGCGCGAATAATGGAAGATACGATTTTTTCAAAGTGATATTAAATATATTTAGTTTTAATTTAAATTATATCTATGATTTTTAATAATCAAATTTCTTTATTTCTTTTTTCGAATTTTTTTTTTTGCGTAGTACCAAAAAATCTAAATCATGATTTGAGGAAAAAGAAAGTGTAGAAAAGAATATAATGTTTTATTTCCTCGTGCGACATGTGATTTCATGCGAGTCACGATATGCAATAAATGTTAAAAAATAAAAGCAATTTTTGCTTAGGACAGCATTTTAATGTTTTTTTATTTTTCATCCGCTAGCCATCTTAGTTTTAAATTTTAACATATATTTTAATAAATATTTAAAAATAATTATCATAATCTAACATTTTTTTAAGATATATCATAATCTAATACTTAACTTTTTCGTCATTGATTTATAAAAGTTTTTGATAAATTTGTAATTTTCAGCATGTCTATAAAATAAAATTTTAAAAAATATCACTTAAATATATTAAATTAATTTTTAAATTATATTCAACTATTCATATTCAAAAAGTATTTTTTTAATCTATTAATTTAAAAAAAAGTTAATTAAGGATAAATAATATTATTTTAATAATTTTTATTAAAATACTATTATTTTCTATCAAATTTTTAAAACACGATTAAAATATTATCATTTAATAATGATAAAATGACAGTTAATATGAATAAAATTTCATAAAATATTCATTTTAATATTTAGTTATTAATAATATTTTCTTAGAAAATAAAAATATATGTTTAAATAATTGTTTTATTAGAATATTTATATTTATTAATTTTTTTTAAATAATTTTATACTAAATTTCATTGTTTTACATTGATAATATCTCATGTTTTATCGTGTTTTAATAACTTGATAGTACAAATTAATATTTTGGTGGGCTTGTGGTTCCATCCTAAAGTGTGAACCTATTAGTAAAAGTAACTTATCCTAATTATATAACCAATTTATTAGAATAATATTTAAAATACTCATTAGGTTTAGCATATCTTTAATCATGCCCTCAAGATTTATAAATTATCAAAAATCCCCTTAGATTTTAATGGTGTTCATTTTCTATCTATTACTATTTAAACTATTATTCTTAAGCTTTCGTACCGATTTTTGAGGATTGGTATAATTTTTAATTGGGAGTCAATATTAACCTAATTAATGATTTTTGTTTATTTACTGAAGGCAATAATTTGTCTAAAAAGTTTATTATTTTTTGGTATAAATATAATTTTTTTCTCTATTTATTACAATTACATAGTGTATTATGTTCTTCATTAAGTTGGTTACTTAATTCTAATCGTGAATCTATTAATTGTCTTTTAAAATTTTTTTTTTTCATTTTGTTAAATCTAATAGTTCTAATTTATGTACTATTGATTTGATATTCATAGAGTATTATCTTGATAAATCATATATGTTGATTGTATATTATTTTATCCTATTCGTAGTATACAAACATGTTTTTCTTGTGTACATACAATGTATTTATAATCTTCCAAGAAGTAGTATCCAAATATTAAGTTTTTGAATTCTTCTTCCTTTATTCTTACATATTTTTGACTAAAATATTTTTTTAATGTCCTTAAGACAGGATGTTCTATGATGCTTGTGATAGCTTTAATATAATCTCTATAGATATCTAATAAGGTGTTAAATCTTTTAAAATTTTCAAGACAAATTTCATAATCCCCATCTTTAAAATATTCATTTAAATAATAGAGATAACCTTTATCAAATGTTTCTAAGAGAATTAGATTTTTATGTTTGATTTTATTTGGAATTATTAGTTGTTTATTTTTAAAAATAGTTTCTATTTTTTTGTTTTAGTAGTATTATGTCTTGTTGTAAGCTAATATTTAAACATTCAAAATTCTTAATTGGCTTAAATTTATAATTATTATACTTGAATTTGATAGAACCACCACAGTCTTCCCTTTTGTTCGTCTTCTTTTATTACACCTGTTATGTCTCAACTTTACTCAAACCTCAACGCCCTTCTAGCAATGATGAGCCTTCTACATCTGTACATAAATGATGTCCAATAGTTGACTTACTAGAGAAGAGTAACTGAACTCCATTTTATTTATAGAATAATAATTATTACAACTTAAAGCCAACTAAGAACCTTGAAGAGGTGTTTAACCGCTCATAATTAATAGGTATAATATTATTGGTTTTGAGATTTTTAGATAGAGAGGTTTTCTATGCTAAAGATTTTCATAGTAAAGAGCTCTAGATTTCTATGTGTTCGTGTGTATTTTGAAATGAGAATAAAGGTTCCTTTTATAGCACCAGGAATCTCTATTTATAAGACTAAAAATATTATTTTACCTTTGGTTTAATAATTCATCTGTTTTTTTTACTCTAAAGGATAACCACTTTTTTCCTTAGCACATACTGCCGACTAAGATGTGGGATCTACATCTTTATTTCCTTTGTTGCTTTCTGTCGAAAATTTCTTTTCTTATTTTTCTTTGTCATTTTCTACCGATGGTTCTTTTGATGACATCGATGATGATGCATCTTCATCTTCTCAATCTTTGATGCAAAGGATACATTTGTGGTCTTTGGTGGCTTTTCTGGCATAACAACAAAATACCTTCCTTGTTTCTTGACCAATTTCTAGGTTATTGTAGTTAAAATTGGTTTCATATTTGGTAATTTTTTCACCATCTTCTTCTGATAGAGCCAAGCTATTGTGGAAAATGATGATGATTTTATTAGTTAAATAATTTACTTTGATCTCAGTAGAATTGTCAATCTTCTTGAGTTTATAATAAATTTGTCGTATCATTTGACCTTTTAGTACACAATTTCTTTTGTGTTGAATTCCTTTTCTGAAAGTGCCCTTGGTTTGAAAACTTCTCTGTTTGTGTTGGAAATCCCTATCCAATTAATTAATGAACTGAAATATCTAAGATAAACAGGTTTATCACTTGCTTTAATCTTTCTTCTGAAGTTCTTGATTGATTTTTTAAATTTTTTTGGGAAATAATTTAACCCACTTAAATTAATTCCTGGATATATATTTTATATTAGTCCTGCATGAAAGACTTTATACATAAATATTGGATCAATTCCTTCCAATATATTGAATTTATTTCCTGTAGGAAATTCCTTGTCTATAGTATAGAACTTCATATTTTCAATATGTTTTTGGGTAGATTTTCTGGCCAAATTATAGAGACTCAACCATTGTGGTTTGCCGAGATTTCTATATTGGTCCTTTTTATTTTCAATTATTAGAGTAGTTCTAGGATATGTCTCCTTGAATAGCACTGAATACTTTACTATTTTTTATGTCTCTAGAGGAGATGTTTCTCTAAATAGCACTAGAGACCTTGCTATCTTTCCAAGATTTGTCAACCTGCTTAGAGATGTTGGTTGTTGTTGTAATGTTATAGAATAATTTCTTAATATTTCCTCTAGAGTTATCAGTTTTGGTGTTTTGTAGTTGACATAACTACCTTATACTTCTATTTTGTTAGTGAAGGCTCTATGAGTTACTCTACTAATTTCTAGAATAGATTTGCTAGCTTCTGCCCAATTGTTATAAATTCCTGGTTTTAGGTCATTATATACCACTTAAACTTTTTTATGTTCTTCTTTTTCTACCTCATCTGCCCAATTGAGCTTGTGGTTTTAGAAGTTTTTTGTGAACTGTTAGGTTCTTCCTTTTTAATGAAGATTCCTCGTTTAAGCTTCTAGTCTCTAGAGATTATTTGAACAATTAAGCTCTTCCTTTTTCTTTTATGTTTTCATAAGAGATTTCTCGAGATATAGCAGCTCGAGTTTTTATTGTAGAATTTTTATCTTCTTTTCCTTGATCTTGACTTTGATATCAAGATGTTCCATTCCTGAAAGCATAAAAATAGTTAAAGGTTCTATGGCCTGAAAGATGTTCAACATCAAAATTATAATGGTTGAACCATTGTTGTCATCTAACAAATCTTCCTTGTTTGTAATCACCTGCAATATTAGTTCGTAAGAAATAATCAAAATTCTTGTTATCTATTCTAATAATGAATCTAGATCTTATAATATGTATTGCAAATTTCTTAATAGTTTTTTTAACAGCTAAAATATTCTTTTTCATTACTATGGTAATTTAATTCTGAACCTTGGAAAGATCTTGATGTATATCTACAAATATATTCATCTTTATCATTTACTCTTGTTGTAAGATATGCTCCCCAATATTCTCGTGAAGCATATGTTTCAATTATTATCTTATCATTTGGTCCTGTATGGTATAAGGTTGGTAAATGTTTTACCTTTGTTTTTACTCATCTATATATAAAGTATCTTCTTCTGTTCATTTCTAGATATGATCTTTTTTCAATTTTGCTTGTAATTGTTTTCTCATTTATGAAAGTTTTTTGATGTATGTTTTTACATATGTTAAACATCCTAAAAATATATGTAATTGGTTTTTATCTTTTAATTCACTAGGAAAACATTGAATATTATTTAGTATATGGGGTTGTAGATTATGTTTTTCATCTTCAATTTTCAACCCTAAGTATTTTATTTTTTGTTGAGCAAATTGTCTTTATTTCAGAGAGTACAATGCCTTATTTTCCACATTATTGTAGAATATTGATAATATCTAAATAATATTTATTTAATTCATTAATGAAAACCAAAATATCATCTATGTAAATACAACAAATATCTTGTAGTTTCTTAAAAATATTATCCATATATTTTTGAAAAATATCTAGAGTTTATTTTAATCTAAATTGTATAAGTGTCCATTAGAATTGTTCATAAGAGCAACTAATTTTTGGAATTTTTCATCTAATTTTATTTACTTAAATCTATTTTTGCAATCAAAACTCGAGAAACATTTATTTATTTTTATTAATGATAGTAGTTCTTTCTTTTTGAAATAAAATATCTATTATCAATAATTTTTTTATTTAATGCTTTAAAGTTTATTATTATTATTTTTCTCCTTTTTTTCTCAATTTCTTTATTACCTGCTTTATATTAGGTTTTTTTAATCTAAATATTAATCCAAGAGTACTTATTTTAAACTTATGTTTATTTTGCTTATGTCGTTGGAAGTCTATATTCTCGTGTAGTTAATTTTTGTTCAAGTTTTTAAAAATTAATATATAATATTAAGATTTAGTTTTTTTAAAAATATTTTATATATAAATTAAAATATTAAAATACTCAATATCTTATTATCAGTGCTAATAATGGAAGATAAGATTTTTTTCCAAGTGATATTAAATATCTTTAGTTTTAATTTAGGTTATATCTATGTTTTTTAATAATCAAATTTCTTTATTTCTTTTTTCGAAAAAAGTTTCGCGGTAGTACCAAAAAATCTAAATCATGATTTGAGGAAAAAGTGTAGAAAAGAATATAATATTTTATTTCCTCGTGCGACATGTGATCTCATGCGTGTTAGGATATGCAATAAATGTTAAAAAATAAAAGCAATTTTTGCTTCAGAGAGAATTTTAATGTTTTTTATTTTTTATTTTTCACCCCCTAGTCAACTTATGTTTGAATTTTAACATATATTTTAATAAAGATTTAAAAATAATGATCTAACATTTTATTTAAAGATGTATCATAATCCAATACTTAGCTTTTAAGTCGTATCATGATTTTCTAATAATCATTCGATACCGCCCGTTCTCATTGTTTTATAAAAGTTTTTGATAAAATTTGTAATTTTGTGCATGTCTATAAAATAATTTTTTTAAAAAATATCACTTAAATCTTTTAAATTAAATTTTAATAAATATTCAACTATCTATATTCAAAAAAATATTTTTTTAAACTATTAATTTAAAAAAAATAAATTAAAGATAAATAATATCATTTTAATAATTTTTATTAAAATATTATTATTTTATATCAAATGATTAAAATACGATTAAAATATTATTATTTAATAATGATAAAATGATAGTTAATATGAATAAAATATCATAAAATATTCATTTTAATAATTAGGTATTAATAATAATTACTACAATACATATATTTGATCTTAAGAATTTAACCTCGATTTTTTAAAAAACCGAGGTTATAAGATTTTGGCCACGATTTAATAAAAATTAAGATTATAGTGTATACATATAACATCGGTTTTATTAGTAATTGTGACTATAAATTGAATTAAAAAGATTATTTAAATATACATAAACAAATTTATATAGACACGATTATTAAATGAATGTAATTATAATTAAAATAATATTAATAGAGTTTCTAATATTTTTAAAATTAAAATAAAATAATATACTATATGTTATTTATTTAAAAGAAATACAAAAATTATTTTACAATTTTTTTTCATTTTTCTCTATTAATTTAATTTAATGTGTTTTATTTCTTTTATAATACATATATATCAATTTTTTTCTTTTTCCCTCTTTTGTCCCCTTTTTCCCTTTTTTTTTCTTTTTCCATCGCTCTCTCCCTTTTTCTTTAATTTCCTCGCTAGCGTTCTCACTATTTTCTCTTTTCTTTTCTCTTCATCCCTTGCGTTTTCCCTATCCTTGAGCCAGCATCGCCCCTCAAAAATTTCCATTTCTCCCCTAATAGCTCGCTCGTTCGACCGGTACCAGTAGCTTCATTTCCCCTCTCTTCCTTTCCTCTCTATTTTTTTCTTTTCCTTTTCCCTTGTTCATACCTCGTTGGTTGGCCGTTTTTATTGTTGTCACTCGTGACCCAGCTCCGGATATGTATTGTTTCCAAAATCCAGTTCGATCTTAGATTTCGTGGGTAACTTGATTTGATTTTTTCAAGATCTAGGGTTCGTCCTGTTGCCCAATTTTTCTTGTGTTTTACTTTTGTTTTGTATTTTATGGTTAACTTGAGTTGGTGTGGGTTTGTAGGATCCTGGTTACTAATTGTTTCTGTTTGGATTGAAAATTTATATTTGAGGTAACTTGTTATGTGGCTTGTTTAGCTTGTTCTGTAGCATTTTCATAGTTACATGCCAAAACTCTTGGCCAACTGTGTTCTTATTGATTCTACTAGTTTGGCTAAACTTCTGGTATCTATACCCTTTTCTATTAGTTGATATTTATTTGAAATCGCTTGGGTAGATAACTGGTTTGAGTTTATGGAATCCTATAGTTTAATCCTCAATTGTAGAATATGAATGCATATTTTAATAGGTACATAAATTATGGAGAATTTTTGACTGCGTTCTGATTCTTATTACTATTTTTATTTATTCTTCAGGTTTACAGAGCACCAATGAATCTCTAAGAAATTTGTGGTTCTTCTGAGCATTTGAATGGAGCACAGAACACACAAAATAGTTTCCTAGCCAGTGCTGGTCAAAATTCACATCCTCATTTCAACTCCTATGAGAATATAAATGCTCAACAAGTTTCCTACGATATTTTGAATGTTAAACAAGGTGGTTATTACGATCATTCAAGAATTTATAAAGGTGCCTATCAGAGTGTGAATGTTTAACAAAGTTCTTATAAGATGAATGCTCAGAAGAGCCCATACACTTTGAATTCTCAGCAAGGAACTTACGGAAACAACAATGATATCCAAAGTGCTCATCACATCAGTCCGTAACAAGGTGCCTACCAATACTAACTTCTATATCTTCTTCTATGTGATTGAGAATCAGAAGAGGATTCTAAATCATTCAACCTTGCATTCATCATCTTAAATTGGTCATGAACAGATTTGATGAAGAATTTCAAGTCAACCTCGTGTGGTTCCCCTCCTTCCTTAATCATGTTCTAAACCTGTAAAATCAAATGAGATAATCTACTTACACCCTCACGTGTTTGCTTTCAAATAAGATTGTTAATACTCCTTTTTCACACTATTTTTTATTTTTTTACACTATTTTAGCTCATTTTTTATAACTCAAAGCTCACATTAAACTTCTTTGTGTTATTAACAAAATCAAATAATCCAACTAATCTCAAGTGTAAATATATTATAACATTTAAAGTACATAAAATCACGTTATATTTAGTATTTTTAAGCACTAATCAGTTTCCAACTCAAAAATTAACCTATTAGGAGAAATAGTTCACCCCAATTATATATATAATTTAATATTAATATTTTTTAATATGGGACTTGTTTACAAATTTAACATATTTTAATAGTAAAATCATAAAATAATATTATTTATATTTAATTTACATATATTTTTTAAAATTGATGAGTTAGAAACACTTTTTAAATTACTATGAATTAAATAATGCCAAACATCATAATTTGGGGCTTATCCCTCTTATTTTTAATATGTTTTCAAAATGATAATATGATGAAAAATGAAAACAACTCTAAAATAAGAGTCATCTTAGACAATATTAAAAGAAGAAAAAAGTAAAAAAAACCAAGGCATGGACAATGTTTAATTAAATATATTATCAAACATAACAACCTCGATGATAGGTTAAGATGCCCAGATTTAAGGAGCATTAGCATTATTATATAGAATAAAGTGAGGGACATGGAAAGTTCAAAATATTTCCTTGGATTTCTTTTAATAAAAATTCTATTTATTATAAGTTGTAATATTATTATAATTGATGTAGTTGTTAAAAGTAAATCTTATTATTTTAAAAAATATTTATCTCTTAATATATTGTTTTTCACCAAATGTAATCATTCTTTTATTTTTCTCTCTTTTTTGCTCATTTTTGCTCATTTTTTCTCACTCTTCTCTCCTTTGTGCTCACTTTCTTCTTTTTTTGCACACTTTTTCCTCCATTTTTGCTCACCCTTTTGTTTTTCCCACATCTTGCACGCTATTTCTATCCTAATTTAGTCCTCGTAAGCTTGCAAAGGTTTGAGATGGGCTAATACAACATTTTGGTTGTTCATTTCAAAAGATTACCAATTTTTATATCCATCATGCATCACCATTTTATCAAACTTTCACGGTCGTCCAAGAAAAATATGAGTAGCATACATTAGTGCCACATCACAAAGAACCCCATCCTCATACTTGCCAATTGAAAAAGGAACTCAAACTTGTTTGTTAATATTCACTTCTCCACAATCGTTCAACCATTGTAGCTTATTGTGTGGTTTATGATGATTTTGACACTTCAAATTCAATTTTTCTACCAAAAAGATACTAGCAATATTAGTGTAGCTCCCATTATCAATAATAACTATACATACTTTATCCTTCACATGAGATCTTGTGTGAATAATATGCTCATGTTGCTCCTCATCTTCTTCACTCTTAGGCTATATATTGAGGGCTCTCCTTGTGACAAGTAATTTTCCATGCACAGGTTCTTCCAATTCTGCATTAGAACAATCCTCCAATGGTGAAATTTCATTGTCACTTGAACCAGCACTCTCGATTTATCCGTTATCATGTACAACGATAACCATTTTTTTGGGTATTCAGAAGAAATATGTCTAAGTTTTTGGCACCTAAAACACTTAATATCACCTGACTTAGTAGGATTTTTTGTTTTAGGTTTACCTTTAGGAACAACAACTGAATTTTTGACTTCGCTTCACCTTTTGTTCTAAAGGTAGTTTTGTTGTCCTTCCAAGTTGATTTCCACGGAGAACTAGAGATGAACTAGATTTTAACCTTTTGGACTTGATTTGTTTCTCCACTTTAATGGCTTTGTGTAGTAGTTCTTCCATCTCTACGTAATGTTGCAATTCAATCACATCAACAATTTTCCTATTTAACCCGGCAATGAATCTGGCCATTGTCGCTTCTCTATCTTCCTCTATGTTTTCTCTAATCATGGCGACTTCCATCTCCTTATAATAATCTTCTACACTTATGGAACCTTGGACCAACCCTTGCATCTTTCTATATAGATCCCTATAATAATGGCTAGGTATGAACCTCTTACGCATCACCAATTTCATCTTTTCCCATGATCGAATAGGTCTCTCACCATTTCTTTTCTTATTGACTACTAATTAATCCCACCATATACAAGCATAATCTGTAAATGCTACGAATTCTAGTTTTACTTTCTTCTCCTTAGAGTATTTATGACAATCAAACACATACTCAACCTTTCTTTCCCACTCCAAGAATAACTCAAGATCATTATTTCCTTAAAAGGGCAGAATTGTCATCTTTTTATTGCCTATATTGCTATCTTCTTTATAGTTAGTCTTTTTATCCCATTTATAACCGGTTCTCTCTTTCACATTAGAATCAGCTTCTTCTTCCTCCTTAAACTTATGTCTTCTATATCTTCTTCTATGTGATTGAGAATCGGAAGAGGATTCTAAATCATTTAACCTTGCATTCATCATCTTAAATTGGTCATGAACAGATTTGATGAAGAATTTCAAGTCAACCTCGTGTGGTTCCCCTCCTTCCTTACTCATGTTCTAAACCTGTAAAATAAAATGAGATAATCTACTTACACCCTCGTGTGTTTGCTTTCAAATAAGATTGTTAATACTCATTTTTTCACACTATTTTCACTCTCTTTTATTTTTTTACATTATTTTAACTCTTTTTTTATAACTCAAAGCTCACACTAACCTTCTTTGAGTTATTAACAAAATCAAATAATACAACTAATCTCAAGTGTAAACATATTATAACATTTAAAGTACATAAAATTACGTTATATTTAGTATTTTTAAGCACTCATCAATTTACAACTCAAAAAATTAACCTATTACGAGAAGTAGTTCACCTCAATTATATATATAATTTAATATTAATATTTTTTAATATAAGATTGTTTACAAACTTAACATATTTTAATAGTAAAATCATAAAATAATATTATTTGTATTTAATTTACATATATTTTTTAAAATTGATGAGTTAGAAACACTTTTTAAATTACTATGAATAAAATAATGCCAAACATCATAATTTGGGGGCTTATCCCTCTTATTTTTAATATGTTTTCAAAATGATAATATGATGAAAAATGAAAACAATTTAGACAATATTAAAAGAAGAAAAAAGTAAAAAAAACCAAGGCACGGACAATATTTAATTAAATATATTATCATACATAACAACATCGATGATAGGTTAAGATGCCCAGATTTAAGGAGCATTAGCATTATTATACAGAATAAAGTGAGGGACATGGAAAGTTAAAAATATTTACTTGGATTTCTTTTAATAAAAATTCTATTTATTATAAGTTTTAATATTATTATAATTGATGTAGTTGTTAAAAGTAAATCTTATTATTTAAAAAATATTTATCTGTTACATGAGTTATAATTATATCACAATAATATTAAAAAGCTTTTCTTAAAGTTCTATTAAATACAAATGATACAATTTTAATATTTTTTTATAATAATACTTTTTTCTATTACATAACATTTTTATATTTCATCTTATTAAAATATGAGTAAATAATAAGATTAAAATTTTCAATCAATATGCAATTATTTATAAAAATTATTGCTTTAATATATATAATGTTGATTTTCAATTTTTTTATCTAATATTTTGATAAAAAGCAATCTGAATATATATACTCTTCTTATTCAAAGAAAGCTATCCACTGGCACCACGTTTGTTTTCCTCTTTTTTCGATCACAATCTACTAGTTTTTATTGCAGCTTGTCATTTAGATCTCTTTTATAAAAAATGGAGCCTTATTTTATATTAATAATCGACTCTTTTTAAATAATTATTTATTTTATTTTCACGTTATTTAATAAAATCCACAATATAATAATTTTTCTATTAATTTTAGGTTTAAAATAACATAATTTCTTATATATTTCTTTTAATGCAATTTAAACATGTTATTGTTTTTGTTTGGTCACGTTTTTTCTCGTAGGTCTTCCTATAAATATGTTAGTTTGTTCATTAAAAAAAATGGCATTATAACCGCGATATACATTAAATGAAAGATATTGGTTGATGATATACTTATTGAAACAATTCAATCAAATAAAAAAAATCATTAATGAAAGTAAATACTATCCATATTAATACCAAAACAATTTAAAATGATCCTTATATTATAGAAAGCTATATTATATATTTTAAAATGATACTTATATTATAGAAAGCTATATTATATTTGATTATGTATTTGTGTTATTCACGTATCTTTAATTTTGATGAACTAAAGAAATTTTTTATTTTTCTCAAATATTTTTTAATATTTTGATAATGAATATTTTTAATTTTTTTAAATTTAACTTTCAATAAATTTTCTATTTTTATTTTATTTTTTATTTTTTATGCTAAATAATTACATATTTACTTCCATGTTTATTATCGAACCAAGAGTTCTGTAATTGTAAAGCATAAAAGTTTCATAACTTTTTAGTAGACTTATATTTTCATTGTTAATTGAAAAATTGAATTAGATTCTCTTATTTAATGCTCATATGACCAAAGTTGTGAGTGTAGTTTTGAAATAACAGTTTTATTGAGATTATTAGAGTTATTTTTAAGTTATATGTGATACGACACTAAATGTAAATGATAAAAAATAATCTTATAAATTTAATCATATGATCAAAACATGATAAATATGAACTTATTTTTTAATTAATGATTAAGATATAATTTTAGTGTTAATCTTTTGAAAGTAACAAAGCACTCATAACCCAATAAAAAGCTAGAGAATTTATACAACCTATCTATATAAACTACAGAATCACTTTATACACATTTTATTCAGGTAACATAAGAACAAATAATTTAATAAAATATTAAAATAAAAATATTTTATCATATAGTAAAAGGACAAAAAAATATATTGCCTAATCTATATATCTAAACAATATTAACATACTCCACCATACCATATTATATTTACACGGAAAAATGATTTTTAGTAGTTTTGTTATTATGCGTAAATAAATATTTTAATTTTATAATTTTTTTGATGATTATTTTTAGTTTGTTATTTATGAAAGTTTGATATTTTAGTATAAAAATTGGTTACTTGTTATGGGATTAACTAGATGTATTATTTTTAATAATTATTGAACTAAATATACTGTTTATTTTAATAATTAAGTAACTAAATATAATTATTTTTTAAAATAATCTAGAAATTACACTATTATAATGCTCATTTAAAAAAAATAGATTTTTGTGCCTCACATTTTTATTTATACCTTCTACTAGAAATAAAATTTTACGTTACATTTACATAGTCAAATGGGTATACTCAGTGCATCAATATACAGTCACTTAAATTTTAATTTTAAATGAAAATATTTTGTGTTAGTTATTTCTCTATTAATTAATTTTTTAAATTTAAGTTAAGTATTTATGATTTGATATTTTCATATATTAAAAATTATAAATATATTAATTAATCTCAATATTATTTTATATAAAGTAATGATTTAATATAATATTAAGATGTTATCGTTTAATCAAGTCTATATGACTTTATATGTCTTTGAACGCAATTATAAATTATTTTCTGACTTTTTTATTAAATCTTTCAGTGAATTAACTTAAGATTAAGATCAACAAGATTAATGCTAAATATATTAAACAAAAAAAATAAGAATCAAACAACTTAAAATTAATTAAAAAGACTAGTGGCAAAATAATAATAATTATAGATACAATTTGAAGTATTTACTAATTAATAAACTTCAATTTAGACAGACGAACATATATATGTCAGAAGATTCCTTGGCACTAAAACATGTGAACTAGCTCTCTCTCTCTTTTATTTTTATTTTTAATGCACATTAACTCCTTTAAAAGAATTGGATCAATATCAATATTTTGTTTTTCTCTAAGAAACTAATTCATCAATATTCGTCACTTCTAAGCAGATTGAGATAGCTAACTTGATAAAATTAGTTAGATTTATTGTTAATTATTGATGATTTTCTAGACATGAAGTTAGTACTAATTAACTACTTTTGTTATAAAAAAAAATAAAAAAAGGTGACTTCTAGGTTTTGGAGACTCATGTTTTTTATTTCTATCATCGATAACTTCATTGGTCAAATCCGATATTATTGAAACTATGTATAATATATATATATATATATGTTCACATTACAAACAAATGGCGATTCAGCCCTTACTGAACTGCCTATAAAATAGAATGTTTTGAATGAACAAACCAAATACATACATAAATTGCTTAAAGAGAAATCAAGACTTAAAATTTCATATAATGGACGTTTCTCAAGTGCTTCACATGAATGGAGGAGTTGGTGATGCAAGTTATGCCAATAATTCTTTACTTCAGGTTAATTAATTAGTTCATCTCTCGTGTACAATATATATGGGAAAATTATAAGTTAAGTACATGTCTTTTATCTTACTATCAAAATAAATTTTAAGATTAACTGGTTCAATTTTAAGATTTGATTTTTAAAATGTATAGTTTAATTTTTACAGTTAAGATTAGATTATCCTTAACAAAGTTTATCTTATTATTATAGAGTATAAATACGTTGATTTTTATATTTTTGTTTTTATTATTTATAAAATTGATTTTTATATTTTTGTTTTTATTATTTATAAAATTGTATTTATGTTCGTTTGTGTATAAGAATAGCACAATCATATATATATATATATATATTATGTTCTATTATTTTAATGGTTGAAATTTATAGATAATTGGGAAAGAAAATTTATCTTTTAAATCTGAATCATTGAGATAAAAGAGTGTAATAATTAACAAAGATACTAATCCTATCATAAGGGTGTATAAATATTACATAATTTTTTACATTCCTATATTTCAAGGGTTCATATGTACAAGAAGGAATAGGATTAGCCATCATAATATTTTACACAATATATTACGTTATCTTATCTCAACGGTTAAGATTTAAAAAATCAATTTTTTTATTTTTATTCTTTTATACATCTCAACCATTGCGATAAAAGAGTGTGGAAAATTGGAACCATTTATCCTGTCCCATTAGAGAGATACATAGATTTTCAAAATATGAATATTTCTACTAAATTTAACTACAGAAAGAAGTAATATTGATGACCCAGCAAATATTGGAGGAAGCTATAACCAACTTGTTGAGCAACAACTCATACTTATCAAGCAATTGCCTCATCATAGCTGATTTAGGTTGTTCTAGTGGACCAAACACTTTCTTTGTCGTCTCTCAACTTATCAAACATGTTCAAAAAGTGTCTACAAAATTAGGGCAACTACAACCACTTGAATATCAAGTGTTATTGAATGATCTTCCCGGAAACGACTTTAATTCAATTTTCAAGTCCTTGCCAAGCTTTCAAGAATACTTGGGAAATCAAATTGGGGCTACTCATTGTTTCCTTTCAGGTGTTCCTGGTTCATTCTATGGAAGACTTTTCCCTAGAAATTCTCTGCATTTTGTGCATTCATCTTATAGTCTTATGTGGTTATCACAGGCATGTAAATTTAATTAATTGATTTTTAGTTTCTTATTTACTCATACAAATTAATATTTTTCATTACAAATCGATCAAAATTAAAAATTATTAGTGAATTGATAAACTTGTCAAATATGTTTTACAC
Organism: Hippophae tibetana; assembly: GCA_037013495.1. Taxonomy (NCBI): domain Eukaryota; kingdom Viridiplantae; phylum Streptophyta; class Magnoliopsida; order Rosales; family Elaeagnaceae; genus Hippophae; species Hippophae tibetana. The sequence goes on along the minus strand of CM072812.1, from coordinate 76,676,965 downwards.
TTTTTTTTTCTAATTTTAAATCTACTATTACGTATTTAATATATACTCTCCATAATTAAGTTCATTATTTATCAATCACTTTCTCGTTGTTGTCAATTCCTAGCCTTCACTTTCTCTTATATTGTTGTCAATTTCTAGTCTTGGTCTTTTTTTAAATATTTTTTTTAATAACCAATTTACTTATACACCCTAATTGAGTATCAAATATAAATATTTTAAGTAATTAACTAGGTTAAACATTATTTAACCGTAGTCACTACTACAAAAATTGGTATTTAAATCGATACGTAAAGTTGGTTTTTTCCAAAAACCGATTTTAAATTGATTTAAAGTCGGTTCGGTGGCGAACCGATGCTATCCACGTAGGACATAGCGTCGGTTGATGTGTCGAACCGACACTATGCGTGGACGTAGCGTCGGTTTTAGGTGTTAACCGATGCTACGCTACGTGGATAAATCTTTTCTATTCTTTCTTCCCAGATAGAAACTATTTTCAACGTTACAGAACTCTAAAAAATCGAAAACCTCCTCCTCCACTTCTTCTCCACTCTTTTTCATTTTCCGGCCACCTACGACTACCATTTCCAACATCGGTTAGTGAGTTTTCTTCCTCTCTAACTAATCTTTTAGATCCCCTATTATTCATATTTTTTATGTTATTATGTGTATAGATTTTTGTATTATATATGTAGGTTTGTATTATAACATAAGGAGAAAAATATGACGATCTTGACTAAAAATAGAACAAAACCATGATAATTTTTCTGTTATTAATTAATATTTTATTTTTCAAATATTTGTATTATTTGAACTATTTGCTAAATTGATTTTGGTTTTTTTTTCTGCTCAAATACAGGTTGAAAATGAATAAATTTAAAAAAAAAAAAATTAAAGTCGGTTCACCGCGTGAACCGACTTTAAACGTAAAGTCGGTTCATCGCGTGAACCGACTTTAAACGTAAAGTCGGTTCATCGAGTGAACCGACTTTAAACGTAAAGTCGGTTCATCCCGTGAACTGACTTTAAACGTAAAGTCGGTTCACACCTTGAACTGACTTTAAACTTTAAGTCATTTAATTTAAAGTCGATTTTTAATTGACTTTAATGTCCCTTTTTGTAGTAGTGAGTTCTTTGTCATAAATATTAATTTTTGTATTATTATTCTTTTAAAATTGACCATAAGTAATATTTAAATTTTTTAAAGAATTTTTAATGTTTTTTATGATTTATGAAGATATCGATATCAACATTAATTTTCTATAGCATTTTCATAAAGTTATAGAATCAATTTTTGTAGTTCATATAGTATTTGTTGTATGTCAAACTTGTCACGTATATATTGATCATTAGGTTCCTCAAGGACTGAAGAATAACAAAAGAAACATTTACATGGCAAGTTCAAGCCCACCATGTGTGTTAAAAGCTTACAAGGAACAATTTCAAAGAGACTTTTCATTGTTTTTGAAGTGTCGTTCAGAAGAATTGGTAGCAGGAGGATGTATGGTTCTAACTATCTTGGGTAGGAAGAGTGAAGATCCATCAAGCAAGGAGTGTTGTTTAATTTGGGAACTTTTGGCTATAGCTCTTAGTGATATGGTCGCAGAGATAATTAATTAATTTGTACCAAATATTTACACTAGTCTGTCTAGCTAGTCAATCCCTCACGTAATATTTTAACATGATACAATACGTCACAACTTAAGTAAAAAAAAATAATTAAAAATAATTAATATTTTTTTTTGTTATTAATTACATTGGAATTTTTTTTAATGTATCAACGTGTTTAAAAAAATAAAAATCTCATATTAATAAAATATAATATTATGGTATAGTTTATAAAAAAAATGAATTTCTTCGCACACTAAGTTAATATTTTAATATTAAAAAGTGTAACTTTAATAAAAAGTGTAACTTTAATAAAAAATTAATGGGTATACTTAAAAAAAAGTATAGGGGTATTATAAGAAATAAAAATAACTCAAATAGAAATATAATATAATAAAGAATAGGACATCATATATGATTTTTGATTTTTATATTAAGTGATCTGCGTCATTTTTCTGTAGTTATGAAAAAAGAACAAATCAATTAAGAATAATTTATATTATTTTAATGATTTTTTATTAAAATATAATTATTTTATTTCAAGTAATTAAAACGAGATTAAATTACAAATACTTAATAAAAATAAAATTTAAATGTAATATGAATATGTTAATAAAAAATTAACAATAATAATATTCAAACATAAAATTATTAAAATATATGTTTTAATTTTAATAAAAATAAAAAATATCGAAATAAAATAATGGCAATTAAAGATATAAAAAAAATTTGTGAAATTTTTATTCATATTAATTTTTACTTTATCATTATTAAATACTCATTTTTTAATCGTATTTAATTATTTAACATAAAAATAATAATATTTTAATAAAAAATAACTAATATAATTTATCATTAATTGTATAATTTCTAATCTAAAGGACCAAAGATATAAATGACTTAACTTATGAGATTTCTATGACATTTTTTATATAATAAAATAGGTTAAAAATACAAATTATTGTGTTAAGTAATTTACACTTTGATAAGATGTTAAAGAAAATGAAAACTGACATTGATGAAAATGGGTATTCCTTATTGAGTTAATATTTGGAGATTCAAAATCACATAATTCTTAATGTACTTATGATACAAACACGATATGCGAATAAGAAGCGAACATGGTAATCCACTTACTCTGGTCATATTTCACTTGATCTATATATACACACACTTAGTGTTGTTAATTGAGTATTTTTGTTCATCTAAACTCATTTAAGGTTGATTAAATTAGTTCATTAGCTAAAAAATCCAATTTATCTACCTTACGACCTCAAATAAGCAAGCTCAACTAGCTCATAAGAAGCTCGCGAGCAAATGCATTTAACAAAATACATTTTTATAATTAAGATATGTCCTTATGAAACATCGTAATTAAAAGTTACTATTTTTTTTTTTAAAATATAATAAAAATGTAATATAAATTTAAATTAGTTGAGTTAATTAAGATATAACTCACCCATTGTGAGCTGAACATATGCGAAAGGAGTTAGCTCTACTCATTTGAATTCTCTATATACACACACTCCATATAAATGACATTAAATTATTGGTTAAATTTATTAAATGTTAATTGATGACCATATGTATTAATTGTGAAATATTTTCAGGGATTTATAGAAGAGGAAAAATTGCATTCTTTTAACATTCCTCAATATACGCCCTCTCTATCAGAAGTAAAACAAGAGGTTCTAAAGAATGAAGGATTCATTATTAACCATTTGGAGGCTTCTCAAGTAAAATGGTATGCTTGTTATAATAATGATCAATCTAATAAAGCAATTAATACTCAATTGATTGATGAAGGAGGATGTAGTGTTACCCAATGCATGAGAGCTGTGGCTGAACCCTTAATCGTTGCTCATTTTGGTGATGCAATAATTGACCAAGTTTTTTTTAGGTACAAGAATATTATTGTTGATCGCATGTCTAAGGAACATACTGAGTTTGTTAATGTAACTGTTACAATCACTAAACAAAATTAAGAAGATTTCCAAGTGGTTCAAATACACGAAGTTATGGGTTTGTGAATTTATGTTGTATAAAATAAAGTCAAGAAGATTCTTATATTGATGATTTCACATAGTTGTTATGCAATAAAGATGTACAAGTGTTATATTTGTTAAATATTTTACTACAATAATTATTGAAAGATGAAGGTTTTGTAAAGCTTTAAGAAATTTTGGAGAGAAGAGTAAATAATAATTTGGTAGATGATAAGTCTTATTATTAATTCTTATAATTTGGCTTGATACAAAATTAGTAATACCATATTTATTTATACTAAAGACTCATCCTAATCAATGAATAGACTGTGTCAATACACTTTTAATCTAATAGCTATAATTCATTAAGTAAAATTTTCCATTAAAATATTCATTATTTTAGGATTCTCTATTACTCTTTTCCTAAAATATCTTGATAGTTTTTAAGACAATTCTAGAATAAGTATCTAGAACTTGGATGATTGGACTCTAGTATTTAGTAGACTCTCAACTTGAAATTTAACTATCACTAAAGAAGTCCAATATTGTTTGGTCAAATCAAGTTTATTTCCAACAATAATAACTAAAATATGATGTGAATTCAATATTTTAATTGTGACTAAACATGGTTAAAATGTTCCAATAAGCCAACGAGCTATGAGTCATGAGCATGATTTCCATTTACATACGTAGCGAATTTAGGATTTTTGTCTCAATTCTAAGTATGTGATTAGAATAATTATTTAAAAAAAATTCTAAATAAAAATCACTATGTATTGTAATAAATACGAAATTTTCATATTAATGTTAATTAATTAATTAAAGATCACACTTAATTTTTTGGGATTTCATATTCATGGTGCTTACCAACACTATATCTTATATTGCATCACTACATATTCGAACATTGTGGACATGTTAGTGCATGTAATTATGGTGATAATCCATTGTGCAATCTAGTGTATCTAGATTAGAGTGTATAGCATTATGTGATGTGGTATTGTAGCTGTATTGTAACTAATGTGTAATGCATTATATGTTAGCATCCCAGAATAACTTAATATTGGTATAGCTTGGACAAGCTGTATTTCAGTTAGAAGCACAAAACTATAAAATACCCATTGTGTACTGATAAGTGCTCAAAACCACTAAAATTACCATGATTTTATACACATTAATTGATTAAAAATATATATATTTATATGTTTTATCATATATTTATATATATTTGTCTTTTTCGGAATCACGAGTATTTTTATTATTTTTCAGGTATTTTGGCTTAAAAACGTAACTTAAAGACTCAAAGAGGAATATTGGAAGCAATACATCACAAATATATTAATAAATAAATGAGGAAATGTCAACAAATATGGAAAAATTGGACAAAATAGGTCAAAAAGGAGAAAATCGTGTCGCCACGCTGCCCTGTCGCCGACGCCCATTTCGCCCCATTTTTGCGCGCAGCTGCCCACATGACGTCATGCTGACGTCATCAATGACCTCAGCAATTGCACTCCGCGTTTTCACCATTTTTATCATTTTTTCACTCACTTTTTCTCTCCATCCTCACCTATAAATACCCCCTTCCCTTCACTTCTAAACACATCGCAAAACACATTTTTTTCTCTCTTTCTTTCTCTTTTTTCTTAGATTTTTAGTTTTCTTTAGTTTTTCTTAGTTTTTAGCTTTTCTTAGTTAATTTCTCTTAGTTTTAGAGTTCTTCCCTTTTTGGGAAGAACTAGTTATGTTTTTGTAATTTATTAGCTTTTTGATTCAATAAATGGAAGTGCAAATTCCGCTTGGAGGTTTTCCAACAACGGGAATAGCATCGAAGTTCTGTAAGGATTTTATTTTCTTTACAGTTATTTTTTATGCTTTATTCTTACATGTTATATTTAATTTGTCTGTGATTAAATTTAACTGTGCTGGCTATTTATAATCATGATGTAATAATAACGTTGTTATGCTTGCGAAATATTAAATAGGTAAAAATCTCTAAAATGAATTGATTTTTGTTTTTATTCAAGATTTTATATTAAGAATGTTAGAGAGAAATATATTATTTTTCATTACAAACTTAAACCTGAAAATTAGATTTTAAGGTTTAGTTATCCGGTCTGATTTAGAGTAGTGCTCTTTTATTTGTTGGTACAATCGCCCGGTAGTTAGAGTGAAGCTCTATTTCAAAAGTTTTTATAAGAATTATTATCTGAAAATGTATTGACGACATGTTTTCAGTAGTGGTTTTAAAACTTGAAAGTTAGTACTCGGATAACTAAATTCTTAGGTTTAATTTGGACACCTTGAATAAAGTTTAAACTGTCTAATCCCACCAAAGGTGGCATTTAAATGGTTCATTTTCAATCTCTTAGAAAAAGGAATTAATTTAATTAACCAAATTAGTTATCAACCCCACCCATAGGTGTTAATTGATTTGTTTAGTTAATAAAGAATATCTAACCCCACCAAAGGTGGTATTCATACAAAAAAGAGAGAATCAATAAATATCAATTCATATCTTTAATAACCTAAATAATATGAGCAAACATAATTAACTTAGTTATTATATCCATAAATACCCCACCATTATAAAAGATAAAATTTGCATAAATGTTTATTGAATCTATGTTTAATTTTATGTAAGTAGACTAAAAACACAAAACCCAAAATATCGTGACAGGATGTTTAGGATTTAATTTTGTTTTTAAAAGTTTGAATAATAAATTAAAAACCATATACATTCCTTCCTTAGATTGACCTTGGGAGTATACTTATCATTTTCTACGAAATGATTCGTGCACTTGTGAGAGTTTTATAAATATTAAAACCAAAGTATTGGTAAGAATCGATGATGCCGGTTTTAGCTCATCATGTACACTAATGAAATATATGAACTTTACTTTTCTATCATATTTCTCTACATCTTTCTTGATTGTTCTTCTATTCTTCTACATACTTTCTTCCATGGCTGATTCATAAAGCTTTCATTATATTACAGTTACTATGCTCATTTACTCACTCTCATTGATACTTCTATAGAATCATCTACTTCACAAAATAATTACTCATACATTTTATATACATCCTTATCAAGTATATTTATTAATCCCAATTTTTCAGTAAAATTAGATGGTGTAAACTATCTAATATGGAAAGAACAAATCAAGGATATTGCTATCGTGTATGGATTACAAGATTTTCTTGAAGATATCGAGCTAATTCATGCCAAACAGATCAAGAAAGTGGTTCAGAAACATCAAATGGTAAGGTAAGTGTTGTTGAAATATTGTAAGATAATATAGAGTATGCGATCTTTAATCGAAAAGATAATATTGTAATGTATTGGATCTATAAATTGTATCTCCTAACAAGCTTAAATTTCTTCATGGTAACTCTTCTAAATATGAACATTGGATGGCTTTATCAAGAAACTTCAAGATAATTCTAATTCTAACCTGATAGAACTAAGGTCAAGATTACAGAAAATGAGAAAGGATAATCAAACTATGGATAAGTATATTGAGAAACCAAAGGAACTATTTGACCTTATGTTTGCAATTGGAGATTGTATCTTTGTGAGAGCAAATTCTTTATCTAACGGGATGTCTCAATTCATCAAATTACCTACCTCTTGTTACCATTGTCACAAACAAAGAAAATTTGGCAAGTGTAGATGAATTTTTCCTCAATTATACGCACGCATGAGAGGCAAATAATGAGAATGAATCCTATCAATTTACAGTTTATTCAAGCTAATCTAGCTTAGAATAACAACATAGCATCTTAGGTGGCATATTGAAATACACAATTTTCACAAGGTACACAAAAGATCTTATATGATACTCGATCTAGAGGAGGTATACCTTGTAGTGATTATCTAATTACTCAACCTAAAAATCAAGTCCCTTTAGGTTTTCCTCAACAACAATAACAAAATTTCTGACAAAATCAATTTCCACAACAATAGCAATTTTACATACAAAGGAGCCTATCAAATTTACAATAAAATTAGGCATAGTGCTTGATGTAGGTTTAGATACTCATAATCATAAAACCATCCACAACAATATACTCAAAATTATCCTCCTTTTTTTTCCACATAATGTACCATCTATATGTTACTCAAAAGTAAATGGTACACCATAACAAACCTTATTTCATCCTTGTATTCAGCCAACTTATTTCCTACATCCTCTATAACTAAGAATTTTATACCTCAAATACTTATTCCTTCAAAAATTCCTTTCTCAAATCCTATCAATATTTCACAAATGCCTATGAAATCTACTGGATATCAAGTATCAGATAGTTCATCTAATGCCTATCAGATTCCTATAATGTACAACTATTATTCTCAATGGCCATCGTATCCAAAAAAGCCTACAACATAATGCTTGCTTCACCAAAAATTCATCAAGGTTCTAATTGGTATATGGATTTAGGAGCTAAAAATCATCTTACCTTCAACAGTGCAAATATTTCAGAGGTGACACATTATGCAAGCAGTGATGTTGTGCTATTAGGTAATGATCATTTAGCCTCTATTTCTCATATAGATCAAGGAAAAATTAGTAGCAGGAATTTGATCTTTAAACTAAGTAATCTATTACATGTTCCTCAACTTGTCAAGAATCTTATTTTTGTAAGACAGATGTGTATATATAATAATGTTTTAGTGGAATTTTTTCTTAACTCCTTCTATGTGAAAAAGCTGAATAAAGGGAAAGTGTTGTTGATAGGAGGACTGAATAATGGCTTGTATAAGTTTCCATGTAGAGTTTCCCAGAATGTACATTGTGCAGGATTGAAGAATAAGTTTTTTTTCTAATAATTATGTTGGCAATTGTAGCTTAAAACCCATTACTTCTAATACTAGTAGTATGGTACCTATACCTATAACTACTTTCTCTTTTTTCTAGTATAATAAAGTTACTTGAATAGTTTGGTTTGGCAAGATAGATTAAGTCATCTACATTTATCTATACTAAAACAAGTTTTACATTAAATAAATGAGCCTTTTTTCCTTTGATACTACAATGAAGTTATATAATGCTTGCAAATTGGGTAAGTTTCATAGACTGCCCATATTACATGTTCATGAAAGACCTCACCAAGCCTTTGATATAGTGCATATAGATGTATGGGTCCTTCCCCTTTGGTGGTTGATAATAGAGTGAGGTATTTTTTTTTATTTGTGGATGATCCCACTAGGTATCAATGGATCTATATTTTTCATAGAAAAAGTCAGGTATCTAAGGTCTTTATACATTTTGAAGCCTTAATTTGAAGGTAATTTTAGATAAAAATTCAATAATTGTAGGTTGATAGTGGACGATAATAGAGTGAGGTATGTTTTTTATTTGTGGATGGTCATACCAAGTATTAATGTATCTATATTCTTCATAACAAAAGTCAGGTAGTTGAGGTATTTCTACATTTTGAAGCCTTAATTGGAAGGTAATTTTAGATAAAAATTCAACAATTGTAGATTGATGGTGGATCAAAGTTCAAAACTCTTAAATCATGGTTATAAAATAAGAATCACATGTTAATATACCCCATCTCAAAATTGAGTTATAGAAAGGAAAAATAGACATGTAGTTGGGACTCGACTATCAATGATGATAAAGGTTAGGTTACCTTTGGAATATTAAGTGCATAGTTTTAAATGTGTTGTGTATCTGATCAATATAATATCCTTTAAAACATTGTCAAATAAATCACCATTCGAGCTACTATAAAAATATAAACTTGATTATACTTCTAAGTGAAGTAAATGTTTAATAGGATACTACAATGTGTTAGACAAGACTTAAACTTTAATATTACATTTTATCCAAATACCATTCAACCAATTATGTTAGGGCATGTCTCATTATGACATAAAATTATATTTGGATTTAGAGCCTAGGGATGTTAGTAATATGTTGAATTTGATTTTTTGCTCATTATGTTCACCACTAAATTTTTTGATCTAGATCCTAAAATAAATGAGCAAACGATAAGGAGGAACTACACTAGGATGTATCGTATCCATTCGGATACTTAAACCATTCTCAAAAAATTTAACTAAAGAAAGTCAAAAATGATAAAACTAAAGTAATATGTTTAGAATTGCATAAAGAACATAGAAAAATGCATCCCAAAATGGAAGTGCCTATTTATAGGTTTAGATCAAAGACAATATTATAATATTACCTTGATTTATAATATATAAATAATGTGTTATTTTGATATTAATAAAAATATTAATGATATTTCATATAAAGATGCCAAATCATTAATATGTTTAAATTAAATAATTTGTATTAAATCATTAATATATTCATTTAATTCAAACATTTACTAATCGTATATTTTGATTTATTATAAGATATCACGTATAACTAGGGTTGGGTGTAGATTAATTAGATTAGTTTTTGAGTCATTTTATAAATCGATATTATTTTGACAATTTTAAAAAATCTAAAATCTTAATAGATTTATGACCCTCTCCTAAAAAATCAACATTCAAGTCAACCTATAAGATCATTTTGAGGGAGGTTGGTTTGATGGTTTTAGACATATGATCATAATATGATATAAAAAGCCTTCTTTTATTGAAAAAAAAACATACCATATAATTTAACTTGAATGCTATTACTATCACATATTTTATTTACTTATTCTCCTATCTCTAAGAAGAGATAAGATGGTTATAATAGATATTATACAAATATAGAATTGTAGTTGTTTTTAAAATTAATTAGAAAAAATTATATAGAATAATTATAAAAAAATTATAAAAAATTAGAATGCATTTAACAGCTCACCGAACATCAAATGGAATTGTAAATCGAGGTGAAATCTTATATTGCCAATTAAGAACATGTAATCTATATAATAATATAAAAAAAAATTTGAAGATTTTGGATCAATTTAAGAGTGACTTGAGTAAGGTGTGAAACATTAGTAATGAAAGTGATTATGAGTCTTTGAGTGATAATCCTTACTTATTAGGTTTAGATTTTATAATTTTAAATAAATTTAAAATTATAATTATAATATATAAAATAATAATTAAAAAGTATTTCAAAAAAAATCAATACATATTAATATTATTGATTCGATTCAACTCATTCCATTTTCATAACTTCTAAACTTCCAACTAAACTAAAAAAGTTAGTTTTTTTTTATGTTTTTTAAACTTATTTGGACAACCAATCTTCATATATATATATATATATATTTCCCTAGGCTTTGGGCCTTTCTTGTGCGCTTATGTGAAAGGCAAAAAATGTATTTTTTTGTCGCAAACTTGAGCCATCTATGTGATACTATTTTGAAAGAATTAGAATTCGGCCAATCGTTCGTCAGGATTTCAGTTGTCAGCTCCCTTGTCATCAAGTCATCAATTTTTTGACTTTTGATATTGAATCGTCGTCAGTTTCCATATATGTTCTTACGATTTTGTAGAGACCTGTATGTTTTGGTAAAGAATCGCTCAATTATGATCAAAATAAGAGTCTTTATTGATTAGTTTTAATTTTAAACTCGGATTGATTAATTAATTTTTGAAAAAAAAATATCCATCCCAATGTATGACGGAAAAAATTTTCATTAACATATCTATTCGAGTCAGATATTAATAAATACAATTTAAAGAGTTACTTGCCAGTTTTTACAAGAATGCTACGAAACTGGCCCACTTTTTTTATGACGTGGGCTAACTTAGCAAACCTGATGCTAGTTTAATTTTTCTCTTATTTAAAATTTTTATTAGATACAATATTAATTTTTTAAAGTAATGCTCCACACACTAAAAGTTAAACCCTTAACTTGATTCCGTGATGCATAAAAAAATATTATTTACAAAACTATCATAACAACAAAATTAAAGAGTATTAAGCAATTATATTTTTATCCTTGTGTGAAAATTTCGGTTAAATTTAATTAAATATTATTTTTAATTCAAGTTTTAAAAGTAAGTAACCACAATAATGGGAAGATTTTTAATTCCATCATTTTTCAATTTTATTTATTTCATATTGATTTCAAGTTTCACTGAGAAAATAAAAATCCATAGTTTTTCCCCCCTTAAATATATATGACCAATAATTATTTAACTTCTATAATATCAAAAATATATTATTTGTAATTTATTAAAAAAATATTTTATATTATAAAAAATTATATATATATACCGTAATTTTAAGTATATATTAAAAGTATTTTTTAATAACTATATTATTTATACATCAGTAATTAAAATTTAAATTTAAGATCATTTATATACGCAAATAAATTAAATGCTATTAAAAAATAAGATTTTCATTTTAATAATATGAAATGTGTAATTTACTTGTCACTTGTTACATAATACAACATGATGGATTTGTCTCATCTATTCTGTGGAATTGTACGAAGGTCATTCTATGACATTCGGGATACGAATGAGGCATATCAATTTTAGCCTTCTGATCGGATTTCTTCTCTTCTGGCTTCTTTGGGCCATCTGGTTTTTGTGGAGCAGTGGGAGGCCCAATACTCACAACTTCAACATATTTACTTGATTTTCTTGTACTGATTATTATTTTATAGGGGTCTGCATTTCCTGTTACTGTCAAAGTACCCTTAGCTGTATCAACTTCTATTTTATCCACTCCTGCAATTCTATCAAAATCATATATCTACCAAGTTTGAAAATCATTAATATATACTTAAAATTTTATTTTTTAAGAAAACTATTTAAAATATCCCAAAACATTATAGAACTTTCATTAATTTTGGAAAAAACTACATATAATATAACTAATAAAAGGGGAGTAATCTTAACCAAATGAATCTAAATAATCATCTTAATCATAAAATAATTTAAATTAATAGTATAAGATTTTAACACAATTTAAAATTAATTAATAGTATTTAAAATCAAGTAATATAAAAACACATTCACCATTCACCATTATATGTAGGTAATTCAGAAGTTCGATATAATTAATTGGAACAAGAGTGTCGAATAATTTCTTTCCCTTCTCATGAAACGATATAATTATGAGGATTGTTTCTTACCTTCAAGAGAAGAAATCGCCTTGAGAATTTTCGTCTTGCATTTGTAGCATGTAGTGTCTACCTTTAAGACAGTTCTTTGTACCATTAATGAAGACCTAAGTTTAATTTGTTTGAAATAGTTTTAGTATATGGCCATATGTAACATCATATATATGAAGATGGTCTTTGGTTTGTTCACCCTCCTAGACATAATAGACATGTTAGTTTTTTCTCCGGTTTAGTTGTCTTTTTCCATTATATATATATATGATTTTTTTTTGTTTTTGATTGATTTGGATTTATTTCTTTGGCAAAGTTTGATACTTAATGAAGTTAACCAGCATGCAACATTTGGTGCAAAACAAATATGCAAATCAAGAAGCATATATAGGCAGAGTCAACAAATAATAATGCTCAACTTTAAAAAGAATATTTTTATGAAATTGTTGTATATATCAAATAAAATGTTATTTTAAAGTTGTATTAGACTTGGAGGAGTCTATTTGATTTGGCTCAAAATCAATAAAATAAATATAAGTCGTGTAACTTGATACATGTGACAAAAGTTTGTATATAAATTATTTTTCATATTCTAAAGATAAATATGAAAATATGAAAAAAGGGGTTTGTTTGGAGGTATAATGCCAATAATTTCTTGAATTTGAATAAGTCAACTGCTTTAGAATCAATCAAATACTATATACGTCCATAGAATGTAAAGGATAGAGGAATTCACTACCTGGCCAACGAACTCATTCCAATTTAGTCACACCTCGAGAATCCATATAATTTTAGAACATCATTGAGGCCCAATATTGGACTCTTTATTCATTTGGGCTTGAATAACGTACGTTGTCTATACGGGTATACTTTTACTTTTAAGGATTCATACTCTGTGCATCGATACAATACAAACTGTGCACTAGCTTTTATACTACTTATTGAATCTGAGTCTTCAATCAAAAAATTAAACTATTAAAAAGGATAACCATTTCATCTAAATACGTAATTGACTCTTCATAGGGCTCCATCTTACACTCAATAATATTAATGCACATTTCCAATCTATATTAGTAGCATTAATATAGGTATCTTTACTAAGAATAAGGTTATTTATGACCCATAAAAATATCATTGCTATAACTTTGTGTTAATAGAGAGATTTCATCAAACCAAAAGAAAAATAATGTATTCCTCTCTCCACCTTAAATCTTGGAAATATAACTTAGAGATGTAATGTAAATATAACTTAGAAAATGGCTCAACTGACCGGATAAATCGAGTCAATATATATATTTTTATAGGTTGGTTAATAAAAGTAGGTAAATCTTCATATTTCACAACTTATATAATATATACTGTTAATAAATTAGTACTTACTGAATCGAAGATCGGATCCAATTTTGGTTACATAAATTAATAATAATGGGTAACAACAAAATAATTAACAGTAAGAAAATAAATGTCACACAATGATTTAATTGTTTCAACTTTTCAATATGAAAAGTCTACTCTATTAACGACGATACACCGATGAAAATCCACTAATAATCAAACGGAGATACAAACACCAATTTTCAGAGCTTCACAAATTATACCAAAAATTCAAAATCAACTAAAAAAATATCCTCTCTAATTTACTGGTAATATATAGCAAGATAAATTAACAAACTTGCTATTAAATCAGATATTACCATAAACACCACCAATAACACCAAAATATGATATCAACTAGATGAGGTTGAAATCTACAGAGGCTCACGGCACCGAGTGCCATCGTTGTCTTAGTTCGCGCAACAATATACCAGGAAGGACGAATGCTGCGATGGCAAGCGATTGGGAATGAAACTGGAAACAACATCACTGGTGGTACTTGCATCGCTAAAGAGGTTGTTGTTGCTGAGGAATGGTGAGGAAGAGACAAGCGCAAAACAACAATGAAAAATGACACAAAGGGCTGGATTTATGATCTATTCTTCTTTAGCGGCTATTTCAATATTTCTCTCTAGCAGCTTTTGGTATTCACATAGCTGTTGGCTTCAGCTCTCAAATTTTATTCTCAAGCAGCTGATGGCCATACACAGGAAGGGAAATATATATATCAGTTAGGGTACAAGGTGTGAAATAATAGATGGACTTATAGGCTTGAAGTTTTGGGCCAATCAAATAACAAATCTCCACCTTGGCTCAAAACAGAAAACAAATTCTTTAAATGAAATTCCTCGGATTAACAAATAACCGTCATCTAAAGCCCCGAAGGGTGATCATCTTCTGCAAATACCAATCAAGTCCAGGCAATGCTTGAACTTATTAAATGGAACTGGTTTGGTTAACATATCACCTGGACTCTCTGTAGTGACTATCTTATTGACAACAATAGCACCCTGAGAGACAATGTCACGAACGAAGTGATATCTTACATCAATGTGTTTGGTTATTTCATGATACATAGTATTCTTAGTCAAGTGTATTACACTTTGATTATCACAAAATACAACAGAAGTATCTTGTTGTAAACCCAAATCACAAACCAAACCTCTAAGCCAAATGGCTTCTTTCACTGCTTCTGCTGCTGCCATATATTCTGCCTCTTTCGTAGACAAAGCAACTGTAGATTGTAAAGTAGCCTTCCGACTAATGACACAATGAGAAAGAGTGAAGACATAACCTGTCAGAGATCTCCTTCTAATCCAAATCACCAGTATAATCAGAGTCCACATAACCAATAACACTACAACCAGTATTAGAACTTCCATCATATACCAAACCAAAATTACATGTACCTCTCAAATACCGAAGTATCCATTTCACTGCTTGCCAATGACCCTTACCAGGATTACTCATATATCTGCTGACAACACTATCTGCATGTGAAATATCTGGACGAGTACAAACCATAACGTACATCAAACTACCAACATCACTAGCATATGGAACCTGAGACATGTATCATTCTTCTTCTTCTGACTGTGGTGACAAATCCAAAGAAAGCCTGAAATGCGTAGCTAACGACGTATTCACAGGTTTAGATTCTTTCATACCAAAGCGTTCAAGAACTTTATCAATATAAATTTTCTGAGTCAAATAAAGCTTGCCCGCTTGTCTATCCCTGTAAATTTTCATGCCCAAAATTTTCTTCGCTGCACCCAAATTTTTCATCTCAAATTCACCACTAAGTTGAGACTTTAATTTCTTAATCTCATACTTATTCTTAGAAGCAATAAGCATGTAATCAACATAAAGCAACAAATAAATGGATGAACCATCATGAAATCTTTTATGATAAACACAATTATCACAATCACTCCTAGAGTAACCATGATCAAACATAAAAGAATCAAACTACTTATACCACTGCCTAGGAGATTGCTCCAGCCCATATAAAGACTTTTTCAATAAACAAACATGATCTTCCTTACCTGGAACAAGAAACCCCTCTGGTTGATGCATATATAGTTGTTCTTCAAGCTCACTATGTAAGAAGGTTGTCTTGACATCAAGTTGTTCTAATTCCATGTCAAAAAATGCAACCATAGCAAGCAACACACGAATAGAGTTATGTTTCACAACAGGTGAAAACACTTCATTAAAGTCAATACCTTTATTCTGACAATAGCCCTTTGCAACAACATGTGCCTTGAACCTAGTTGCTTCAACCTCAGGTATACCTTCCTTTTTCTTGAAGACCCATTTGTTTCCAACAATATTCTAGCCCTTAGGTGGTTTCACCAATTCCCAAGTATGATTCTTATGAAGTGATTAAATCTCTTCATTCATAGCAACCAACCACTGAACAAACTCATCACAAGTGACAGCTTCATGATAACTAGAAGGTTCATACACCTCAATAGACTCTGCCACAGACAATGCAAAAGAAACTAAGTCTGCATCTGTGTACCTCTGAGAGCGTCGAATCTCTCTTATTCCTTTACACTTAGCAATACTATATGGTTGCTCATGTTTCTCTTCTGTTACATCATAAGCAGAATTATCTATCTCATCCATAGATGGTTGATCTGAAGTGCCCTCTTGCACTTGACTAAGAGCTCCACTCTCAAGCTCCACCTGCTCACTAACACAGTGGTCTTTATCTGCAACAATAGACTCTTTTTTTTTACAACATGGAAAACTCATCAAACTTAACATCTCTGTTAATCAAAAATTTAGGTGACTTGGGTTCAACACACCATAATCTATAACCTTTCACCCCAGAAGGATACCCCAAAAAGATGCATTTCAATGTCCTAGGCTCAAGTTTACCATCATTAACATGAGCATAAGTAGGACAACCAAAAACTTTCAAATCAAAATAATTAGTAGGAGTACCAAAGAATACCTCAAACAGAGTCTTCAACTCAATTGCAGTTGATGGAGACCGATTCACAAAATAGCAGGCATGGTTACAAGCTTCATCCCAAAAGGATTTATCGAAGTAAGCTTGAAAGAGCATACAACAAGCTCTTTCTAAGAGAGTCTTATTCATACGTTCTGCTACTCCATTTTGTTATGGTGTATGACGCACAATGTATTGTCTCACTATGCCATTCCTTTCACAGAACTCATTAAACTGATTGTTACAAAATTTCAAACCATTATCAGTCCTTAAATGCTTGATTTTCTTACTTGTTTGATTTTCTATACAAGCCTTGAATTTCATAAATTTTGAGAGCGCATCATTCTTATTCTTCAAAAAATACACCCAAACATGACAAGAGAAGTCATCAATAAAAGTCAAAATATACCGGGCACCACCTTTAGACACAACACAAGAAGGACCCCAAAGATCTGAATGAATATCATCAATAGTACCTTTCATTTTATGGATGGTTGTACTGAACTTGACCCTACAATGCTTTCCATAGACACGATGCTCATAGAAATCAAGCTTCCCAATTTTCTGACCACAAAGCAAATCCTCTTTACTCAAAATAGACATCTATGCCTCACTCATATGCCCAAGTTTCATATGCCATAATCGAGTAGTGTTTGAATCTTGATCTGACGAGGATGAAACTAATACACTGCCAATAAGAGTTCTACCCTGAAGCATATAGAGACCACACAACAATTGCCCTTTAATAACAACAAGAGCATTCTTACTAACTTTTAAGACTCCATCTTCAGCTACATACTTATAGCCTTGTGAATCAAGAGTACCCAAAGATATCAAATTCTTTTTCAAATCTGAAACATGGCGAACATCTTTTAAAGTCCTAACAATACCATCATGCATCTTAATTCGGACAGTACCAATACCAATAACCTTGCAGGACATATTGTTTCCCATCAAGACAACACCCCCATCAATAGACTGATAAGAAGCAAACCAATCTCTACTGGGGCAAATATGGTAAGTGCAACCCGAATCAAGAATCCAAACATCTCCAGGAGAACCAATAGATACTGATAGAACATTTTCACCATCGGAACCAGAACTATCTACAACATCAGCATCATTATTAGTACCAGAAGACGTTGTGGCAGATTTTTCTTTACCTTTGAGTTTCGGACAATTTACTTTCCAGTGCCCTTCCTGACGGAAATAGTTACATTTATCTTTTCTTTTTCTAGATTTGGATCTAGACTTGCCTTTATTATTACTTGTGCCTTTTTCTTGATTTCTACCTCTGACAAATCAACCATTGCTATTATTATTGTTGCTTGTAGACACATTTTTCTTCCACTCTCTGGAATTCAAAGCTGCTTTGACATCTTCCAAATAAATAGTGTGTCGCTCATATAGCATGGTATCAACAAAATGATCAAATGAATGAGGTAAAGAACATAATAGAACTAAGGCCGGATCCTCATCATCAATCTTAACACCACTATTTTTCAGATCACGAATAATTTTAGTAAATTCATCAAGATGATCGTGCAAAGGTGTACCTTCTGACATTCTGAATGTATACAAACGCTGCTTCAAATATAACCGACTGGTCAAAGACTTGGTCATATACAAATTCTCCAAGTTAAGCCATAACCTAGTAGGAGATTCCTCATCACCAACTTCGCGTAATACCTCATCAGACAAGGATAACTGAATTGAACTGAGAGCATTTTCCATCAACGCATCTTTTTCTTCATCAGTTAATTTTTCTAGCAATTTATCTTTGCTTCAAGTGTCTTAACGAGCCATTATTTAACTAATACGACCCACATCTTCATACGCCAAAGACTAAAATTATTTCTACCATTGAATTATTCAATTTCATATTTTTTCGTCATGACAGAAAACCCAATATTAAATAAACAGAAGCACAACCCAGAAAATATGAAACCAATAAGATAATCAGAAGCTCAAAATAAATCCAAAAGAGAAAACTTGATCAATTCCAATAAATAGCATAATAACCCAATGCTTTGATACCAATTTGTTAATAAATTAGCACTTACGGAAGCGAAGATCGGGTCCAATTTTGGTTGCACAAATTAATAATAATGGATAACAGCAAAATAATTAGCAGTAAGAAAATAAATGGTACACAATGATTTAAGTGGTTCAACTTTTCAATGTGAAAAGTCTACTCCACTGACGATAGCACATCGAGAAAAATCCACTAATAATCAAATGGAGATACAAACACCAATTTTCAAAGCTTCACAAATTATACCAAAATCCAAAATCAACTCACAAAATATCCTCTCTAATTTACTGGTAATATATAGCAAGATAAATTAATAAACTTGCTATTAAATCAGATATTACCATAAACACCACCAGCAGCACCAAAATCTGATATCAACTAGATGAGGTTGAAATCTGCAGAGGCTCACGGCACCGAGTGCTGTCGTTGTCTTAGTTCGCGCAGCAACAAACCAAGAAGGACGATTGCTGTGATGGCAAGCGATTGGGAATGAAGCTGGAAACGACGTCACTGGTGATGCTTGCGTCGCTAAAGAGGTTGTTGCTACTGAGGAATGGTGAGGAAGAGACAGGCGCAAAACAACAATGAAAAATGACACAAAGGGTTGGATTTATGATCTATTATTCTCTAACGGTTGTTTCAATATTTCTGGTATTCACGCAACTGTTGGCTTCAGCTCTCAAATTTTATTCTCAAGCTGATGGTCATACGGAGGAAGGGAAATATATATATGAGTTAGGGTACAAGCTGGGAAATAATAGATGTAATTATGGGCTTAAAGTTTTGGGCCCATCAAATAACATATACATTATAATTTTATTTAAAAATATTATCGTATAGAAAATAAAATATAATCACCATATTTAAATAAGTGTAATATATAATAAAAATATTACGTTAGTATCAACTTCACTTTATTAGTCTACACTTCATAGACGTGTATGTTTTATTCTCACGTACATGTAATGATATCATACATTATTAGTAAAATTGTAAAATTGAGGCTAATAGACACTTTAAATAGATGAAATTATTTTGCAAACAATACACTCGGCTTGAATCCTGTAACATACACCCTTTCACATTTGTTACCTCTATAATAAAGCTGTGAAATATAGTTGTCATTTTGTTAATATACGTGTTGTCGTGTTTAATTAATTTTCTTTATAAACTTTAATAGAAAATTATAGGTATAAAACCATGAAATCGACTTTCATTATGTCTATTTACATAATCAACTTGATGGTTGGTTTTTTAAAATTATAAACCTGTTTAGATTTTAATTTTTTTTTAAAGATAACACAACTTATAAAATTATTTAATAATCGAATAAACCAACCATTAGACTCAATGCACATGTATCCCTTTTTACACCTCTCAAGACTCTATAGGAATAAGTCAGTAACAAGAAAGGGTTAAAAAAAACCTAAATAGAAGTTTAAAAGAAAGTATATTTAGCTCATAATTATGTATATTTAGGTTACATTTGATAAATATTTTATTTTTTTATTAAAAAATTAATTTTATAATTTATAAATTTATTACTTTGGATGTTTATAAAGTGCATATATTATTATATTAAAAAAATAACTAGTAAAAAAAACTATTTTTAATCATATTCTTTTAATATTTATCCATAGAAAGCCATAAAACTTGAAAAATGTCTGGTAAATAAAGGGAAATAAAAAAAACATAAATGTTTTTTAAGGTTTACTATTCATATCTATTTTGTATTTGATTTATTGTAAAAATAAAAATATTGAATCCTTATCAAATATATCTAATTAAAAAATAAGTTAAAAAAATAAAATTAAAAATAATTATTAAACATACATTTAAATAATGAAAAAATCAAATCAAATAAGTAGAAGGAAACACATATGACAACAAAATTATTGATAGCCCTTGTGCCACTCAAATACCATCTTCTTCTTCAACATTCTCCTTCTCTCTTTTGTAGCCAATCCTCTTTCACCGATGCTTGTGTGCACTACAAATATATTTTCTACGTCAATTTAAAATGTTCATATTAATTAATTTTATAAACACATATAATAAAAATAAATATTAGTTTGTGTTTATTCAAACAAATTATAATCCTATCGTACATCTTTTTCCTTCGTAAATAATCAATTAATCATCATTTCTTATATAAGTTAAAACTAATATAGGATTATAGTACCATTAATAGCTCTTTATCAGCTTTTTCACTTGCACAGAAATGCGACAACATTCTATGTAAAACCTTACTTGTAATGTTATTTCTAAGTATCAATCGTTCTTATCTTATGTTTTTCTTTATCTTTTTATCTCTTTCATTTACTGATAGTTATACCTCGTGTTTTCCTCTTCCTTTATAGAGAAAAATTATCCGTTATTTTTTATTTTCTTTCTTCTTTTTCAACCACTTTCGATCACAATTAGTTTGGTTTTCTTTCTCTACAATTTCTCTTCTAAATCTACTATTTTTTTCCGTATAATATTCAAATTTTTCATACCTATTTTTCTTCATTTCTTCACTTATCAAACACTTTTTTTTCATTTCTTTTATTTTGTCACTTCGTTTACTCTTTTAAGTATTTCTATGAATTATTTTACACTTATCATTTATATTTTTTATTTTAATATATATTATGTGTTATTGATTATTTGTGTATATTTTTTGTGTTATGTAGATTGTGTATTTTTTATTGAAACTTAGAAGGGAAGAAGTTATTTTTTTTTTATTTATTTTAATAATTTTATGTTATGTTTTTGATATGTATGAATTTATTTTAAACTTAAAACTATTTAAAATTATTTACATGTATATTAAATATATATACATATATAATATAAATATATTTGTGTGTGTATATATAATGTATAATGAGTTTATTAATATTTATTATTATTACATGCATTTATATATGTATATAAATTATTATATATTATATATTTTTAATATTATTATTGTTAATATTATAATAAGTTTATTAATTGTTTGGATTTTATGTATTTATTTTTATATGATATTTTAATGGATATTCTAATAATTTATGACTTCATACATAATAATATCTTAAATATATTAGTGATTAATAAAATTATATTTTATTGAATACATATTTAATATATTTAATGTCATCAATAAAAAATTAACAAATCTTAGATGTTAAAGTGTAGAATTGAGTATAGCTATATTTCTAGAGTTGAAACTTTCTTAGAATTAGTATGTAGAAATAGTAATAATGAAATTAGTATGATCCGATGCACATGTGTTAAATGTAAAAATATAAAGTTGAACGTGATGAAAAATATAAGAGATGGAAAATCATTTATGTAAGTCTCTTTTGTTTTATAATTAATATAATTTATTATATCTCCTCTAAAATGTGTTTTTTTTTACAGAATCGTTTTATAGTCTCCAATAATTGGATAAACAAGTGTTACAAGATTGCAAATAAGGCATGGAAGCAATACAAAACTTTCAAATTGAATAGAAATTAATTATGTGTTACCATACTTGGAATCACTTAATGAATATAAAGTCCTTGAAATAAATGAGAGTCCTTGTTATGATTTTTGCATATTGATGTAATAATGTATGATATATTTTATTACTTTATTATTTATAAAGAACAGTTAAATAACAAATAAATAGGGGTAAAATAATCAAATAATTAGGAAAAGATGAGATATATTTTTGCATTTGGATACGATCATCTTGGTCATTTATGTGAGTAGTCACTCGCAAGCCAAGTACAAGAATCCCACAAAGAATCATCATATCTTCAAGAGTAATTGTTGTTTCACCAAAAGAAAATACAAAAGTATTAGTTTTTGAAAACCAAAACTCAACTAACCCAACAAATCAAAGTTACACTTGACTTCATATTTAGAGCTTATTATAGCATTATAAATATCAGCTTGATTTCAGAGAGTTTCATATTTTATAGAAAAAGATTAATACAGTATTAATATGATTTCAAAGGAATATGGTTATTGTTATATCACTCCAATGTCGATGTGGTAATCTCTTTTACTATTATACTCTTTTAACATATATAAGTTATTTTTTGTGATTTCATGATATTACATTTTTATTTTGAATATATATATATATATATATAGTTCTTTGGTTTGAATAAGTCAGATTATGATATATAAATTTTTGATGATTTATGAGAAGAACGAGTAAAATATATACTTGAAATTATAAGATAACAAGAAGAATTAGAAGAAGAATATGATGATATTGAATAAGATAGATATCTTATAATATTTAATGATATTATAATTAAGTTATATATATATATATATATGTATGTATTGAATATAAATTAATTTTTTTATAAATTTAGTTCTTAAGTAACTAATTAATATTTAATTTTTTAATTAATAGAATGTATTTAAAAACTTTTTTTATACATATTTTGGTTTGTTTTTTTTTTTTTTTGCTATTAAGTGATCAAAAACATTTAGTGATGTTAGCAGAAAATAACCAAAATATATTTAAAAAGGGATATGAAATTTTAAGTTGATTCTACCTATGAACCGACTTAAAATTTAAAGTCAGTTCACGACTTAAAATTTAAAGTCGGTTCTACTAGTGAATCGACTTAAAATACAAAGTCGATTGACATGTAGGATCGACTTAAAATTTAAAGTTGATTCACGGGTAGAACTGATTTTAAATTTTAAGTACCTCGATTTTAAGTTGGTTCACCAAACCCACTTAAAAAATCATTTTTGTAGTAGTGTGTTGTCGTGTAGATTTTTTTTCTTTTATTACATAATCTTCTTGTTAAGTTTCCTTTAGTCTCACATCGGCTAGGAGTTCAACAACAGTACTGCTTATAAGCTTGGAAAACCCTTAACTGAATGAGATCTGGGTTTCTAATATGGTATCAAAGTTGGATCTGGCTTGATCGGTGACTTGGGTTTTGTCCTTAACAATCTCAACGTGGCTTTGTGAGACCATTTCTATCGGTGAGGATGGGGGCTGTTAAGTTTCCTTCAGTTCCACATTGGCTAGGAGTTCAGTAGCAGTGCTGCTTATAAATTTAGATAACTCTTAACTCAATGAGATCTTATTGGATTGAGTTAAGTCTGAGTTTCTAACACCTCTATTATTTATTCATGAACAATTAAATGTTTCAAATATCATTAATAGTTGCATAGGTACGATAGAAGTAGATCAAGATTCAGCATCAATTAGTATTTTGTTCAAAATATATTATTATCTTTTAATACACATAAAAACTATTTTATTTCTTTTATTTTCAATAACATTTGAAGATAGTTTATTAAAAAGTTATACGTTACTTTAGTTTTACAAATTAGATATATTAATAATTTTACTTTATATTAATATACTTTAATTACATTAGTATTATATTTGTAGATATTTTAATTATTTTAGACACATTTTAATAATTTTAATTTATTTTATTTTCATTTTTTTATTCAAATTTTTGAGATATTTTTATTTTCAAACATCTACTTACAAGACTTTTGTTAATAAATTCATTTTAATTCAACTTAAATTTTTAAAAGAAAAAAATCTTACAAAAAGGTTAGAAATGACTAAATTATTCAAAATATAATAATAATATGATTGAAGTATATTAATTTTAAAAAATATAATAAATGTATTAAATTTGTGAAAGTAAGATTATCAAAGTATTATGTAGGAAACAAAGATAATTTATTTTTTATAATATTTGAAGATTAGAAAGTGATGACTCTTATTTTATAATAAAAATTAATTTTTTAATATAAGTATTCTTTATTTAAATGAATGAAATATAATTTTTTTAAAAAAACCAAATCACCTAGTTAATTAAAACTACAAATCACCTAGGTAATTAAAACTTAAACTTTATAACTTTAATGTATTCAAATAAATTTTTTATTATCGAATTATAACTCTTTTTGGTAATTTATAAATTTTATATCTAATATTTAATATATTAAAATACATACTATTTATCTCATCTAATTTTTTTTCACTGGTCATCAGGTCGTTCTTAATAAACCTTTCACTGATCTTTAAACGTTGGATTTTGTTTTCTTCTTCAATCTTCACAAAGATTTCATTTCTTATTTTGAATCTCTCGTTTTTAATTTTTTTCGCTTCTCATTATTATTATTTCCTGGCATGGTTTTGAGTACACATATTTTTAGTTTTTTTTTATCATTTTTTAATTTTTAATTTTTTAAAGCTATATTTATAATCTTTTCAATTTTATTAATTTCACATTTTGGTACCTCAACTTCTTCTTTTTTGTTAAACTTGATCCTAAATTTTTTTATTTTTACAGATATAGTAGTTATGTTAATTTAAAAAATTAACTGACTAAAAAACTGTAATTTTAATATTTACATAAAAATTTATATTTGGATCAAAATTATAAAAATTAAAATTAAATCTAATAAAAAAATAAATTATCAAAATATATAAAAATGATAAAAGTTAGATTATCACGATGATTTTTTACTATACACTGCATATTACTTCACTGGCACTGGCGACCTTATTACTGCTTTTTTTTTTTAAATTTTTTTGATTTGACTGACCTTATCAGCTTTATGATATTTTCGCTACCAGGTAAACTCCAATTTAAAATTATATTTAACTTTTTCATTAAAGTAGGATAATTTTTACGGTTTTTTTCTTATTGAAAACATGCCCTAAATATTCTAAATATTGTAATATTTTTTATAATAATTAAAATAAATATTAATTAAACATATATAATAAATAAAAAATAAAAAAATATTGCAATTTTTTGTATTTTATATTTTTTTTATTATTGTTTGTTAGAAACTCAGACCTAACTCAACCCAATAAAATCTTATTAAGTTAAGGGTTATCCAAGCTTATAAGCAGAATTGTTGCTTTGTTTCTAGTCGATATGCTACAAGAATACTTAACAGTTTCCTTCCACACGGCGGATAAAGGTGGACATTAGTGTCACAGTGAGACTATAGTAGAGCTCAATTAGGTCCGATGTGAGACAAGGATACTTAACAGGCTTATTCCACACGGCGAACAAATGTAGACATTAGCGTCACGGTGAGACTGTAGTAGAGTCCAATTAGGTTCGATGTAGAACAATGATACTTAACAGCTTCCCTCCACACGGCGGACAAATGTGAACATTAGTATCACGGTGAGACTGTAGTAGAATCCAATTAAGTCAAAACACATAGAGATTAGACCCAATTTTGATACCATATTAAAAATTTTGTTAAAAAAATAAAAAAAAAGTACAATAAATTCTATTTCACCAAAAATTGTTTTTAAAATTTTATTTTCTTCTGTATTTAAGTGGACTTGTGTATTTATTTGTATTATTTTCTTTTTCCTATGGGTTAGTTGTATTAATTTATTATGTAAAAAAATTATTTTTTTTATTTTGTCTCTCCAAATAATTAAGGGTTAAAAGTTCTAAAAATCCCATACTTTTTATTATTTAAATATATTAATTTTATAATTATTAAATTAGATATCATATCATATAATTTTTTAAAATAAAAATTTTAAATCTTATAATTTATGAATTAAGAACTGTAATAAATAAATATTTTAGTTCTATATATTAAAATAATCATTTCAAATTCATCAAAAGTATTAAAAATGAATACTTATAATATTTAATTATTATAATAACTAAATTATAGATTTTTTATTTAAAAATTATGGGATTAAAATACATATTTACATATAATAACACAATTATGATGACTCATTTTTTACTTTAATAATCAGATTTAATTATTTAAATTAAATAATTACATTTTTTTTCAAAAAATAATTACTTTCCAAAATATCAAGCAGGTCATAAACTATACTGGATGTGATCAGAAAACATGTGATATATATGGTAAAGAAAGGACATTGTGATGTCGATCTTGTTTGAAAACATGCATGGAATTTTGCAGCATAAGAGAACAAACAAATTGCATACTAGTTATTTAAAGTGTAATGATAATAATAAAAATATATTAAATATTTATTTTATTTATATATTTTAATATTAATAATATTATTATTATTATGAAAATATTCAATAATAATTTATATTATATCGATATCATTACACTATTTAAAAAGTTAAAATCCACTCATTTTTACTAATTATATATTTTTGCGAGTCTGTTAGATTTAGTTGCTAACTTTATAGTTTTCACAAATATAATCCCTTAATTATATTAATTATAATTATAATATATAATAATATTATATTTAAAAAAATAATGATGGAGGGAAAAAAAATGTTAAAGAAGAAGCAGCTTTCAGAATTTACTGTCAGTGCCATAAAGGAGGTTGGCCCCTACGCTGCAAGTAATGACATTTTCAAGTTGAAGACACAAAGTTATCAAAGTAGACTAGCTAGCTATAGAGGCATTAGATCAAGTACGTATCTCTCATTTTAGAGAAATTATTCATTTGGGATAATCTAGTAGTATTCACTATTCAATACTAGAAATTATTTTTTGAAAAACTCAAATACCCAACGTTAGTTAAAGATCACAAGCCTCGAAAATGATAATAGAAAAAAATTAATGCATTTTTGTTCCATTTATTGCAAAATAATATAAAAGAATTTAATGCTTAAAGTTATTAGTAAATTTAATAAAATTAATTAAGAGTTATACGTGATCCTTCTCACTTAAGCATGACGGCATACCTAATAACAAACAACGTGATTAGTGAAAATAACAAATTATTCATTTTATACATATATATTAGCAATGTAATTAATGGGTCTATTTGAATATAAACATTAATAATATATTTTTAAGATTAATAAGGTGTATTATATCGCCATGGACTTACTCATATGAAACTTCTTCCATCCATTAACTTCTTCTTCAATAATCAAAGCTAGGAATAAACATTAACTTCCGAGAAAGATATGATATTTTTACACACACATATATATATATATATATATATATATATATATATATATATATATATTTGTTTAATCATGAACCCATCACAACTAATATAATTACCTCAAACTACTTCTCCTCAAATTCTCACTCTCATCATAATTACTAATAAGATGTTGTTTGAATATTACAACTTACTCCACTCACTAATTACACAGAGAATTAATTAATGAGTTTTAAACTTTGTTTTTGGGTACGTAATAATAAACCTCTACATTATACAAGTGGTAAAAGAAGTGTCATCCAACAAATTAAATGGCAAATCCTGGCCATCTTATGATGCTTTCAAATTTAATTACGATGCAACCTGGCACCATGACTCGACAACAATTGATTTTAGCTCTTTCAAAAAGACTATCAAACAATGGATTAAAATTTGATGAGTTATGAATATTGTCTCTTTAAAGAATTTGACAGCCAGTACGTACCAGGACATCAAAATTAGCAACTCCTCCTACTCTCCTACTTGTTAATCTCAAACATATGAACAGATATTTTACACGTGTTTTACATCGAAGTATGAAAAAAATGGTTCATCGATATTATTACCATATTATTGCTATATGATATCTATCTTTTATAAAAAAATAAATCTAAAATTTGGTAAAAATATCATAAAATATTATTGTTTAGAAAATATCAAAAATATTTGCTTTTATTTAAAATATTATAAATATTATAGATATAATATTACTGTTATCGATAAATTAAAATTTTATTTTTTATTTTTATCTTTTAAAATAATATTTTGTTATTTGGTTCATATTTTTTTTAATATTTACCTCAATATTACAACTTATATTTTACTAGTTTACATATAATTTTTATTTTTATAATTTAAATTAAATTATTCATCATCTATTTTGTCCATTTATATTACAATTAAAATTATAATCTAAATAATTATATGGTATTTTAACTATTTTTTTAATAATTTTATAATTAATTTATTAATCAAAATTAATGTTACACATGATTATAAAGATATATATTAAATAAAAAAACTATTTTAAAGTATAAATAATTGATAATTGTGATAGTTTACAAATATTTATAATAAATTCTATAATTTTGATTAATTTTTTATAATTTTTATGAGTTAATTTAAAGTTTTAATCGATGTCAAAAACATCTTAAAAAATTCCTAAAATTTAAGTTTTCATATTTCATTATCTATGGATATTAACATTTTAAACATTTCATTCTATGTTTAATATATCAACATATAATAGAAGGTGATTACAAGAATATCATTTGTTATCTTATAGTTGAAAATTAAAATTTCTAGTAACAAGCAAAATAATTTTTAGACTAGGTCTCTTTTTTGTGAAAAGTTATGATTTAATTCTTTTTAAAAGAGTTTTTAAAGAAGAAGGATTCACGAAACTTTATAACCAATACTTTATTAATTTTCTTAGTCGATGTGAGATTCCTCGACATCTTTTATTATACAATTTTTTTTTTATATATTATATTAAGATGGATTCTAAATTTTATAATTAAACTGCTACTGTTTTAATTAGATAATTCATGAGTGATTACTTAAAATAAAATTTTAATTTCAACCAACTTTTTTTCTCAATTTATCAGCTTATCATCATCCATTTCATTTTTGTATTATATATATTTTTCTAATATATAAGCAGATTTATTAAAAAAATAATTTCTTTATATGTATCTCACACTTAAATCAAGACTTATGCTGGAAATTAAAAAAAATTAAATTTTGTGGAACCCAGACCCAATTTAACTCCCATGTGGGTTGGTAGGCACATACGGCTCACATTAAATTCTCATACTTATATGTATCTAGTGAAGCTCATGTTTTTGTATATATAAATTTATTATTTAATTATAAAATTTAATATAATTAACCAAAAAATTAATTATGTATAGGCTACCTAAGATAAATAACTATATAAAATAATAAGTATTAATTATAATTTTTAATATTTTAACTATTAATAATTTATTAGTTAATTGATAAAAATAAAAATTATAATAATTAAATGGAAAAAATTATTATTATTTATTACTTAAGATAAATAACACTAATGTAACCAAATCTCATGTATTATTATCTATCTCTATATAATAAATTATATAACAAATATTATCTATTATATGAAAGTGTAATAACAAGGCCACGTTGTATAATTTAATAGTATGACATCCCTGTTTATGTTCCTTAGATTTATTTCCAATGATATTGATTTGATATTGTCTCGTTCCACGCTTTCCTTTGGCTTCTTCCTGGCAAACCAGACAGATGATGTTTTATAGACATGCAAACATTAATTAGCTAGCTTTAGGGAATCGTCTTCATTTCATTGATGCAACATAGTGCACGATTGTTTTCATGTCAATATCAAAAAACTCACTTGGGATATGTTCCATATTTTCTACAAGAGAAGATAATGTAATGTGCGAATCTAAATGCATGAGCAAGCAAGGATATGCTTAGTTCTTATTTTATTAATACGTACCTCATTTTTACAATATGTTTCAAATAGAAACAAATAATTTATAAAATCCTAAAAAGTATTTCCTGATTTTAAAAAACACTTCTTTTAAAAAATTGTTTCCTTCAAAAGTTCTTTTTTGTTGTCACAACACTTTTATAGGATCAAAAAAGCATAAACAAAAACACCAAAAGATCAAAATAGGGCAAAATTAAGTAATACATATCTTAACTCAATACCAACCAAAAATCATTTTTCATTTTGTTGAAAAAGATGAATGTTTATAAAAATTAGTGAAATCTTGTCTCACATTGCTTTTTTATATTATTTAAAATATTTATAAATAGTAAAAAATTGGTTATTGAGATTGGGTCTCATACCCACTTTTGTGGAAGGATAGAGGACCTAGGCAAATGTGATAACACACGTGCGCGCGCACTGCCGACTGGTAATGTCGAGTCGAGCACGTGAGGTGGCATTTTATTTTTTGGAAAATTAAAAAAAAAAAAATTATTTTTCCACTCAAAAAATAGTTGTTACATTTTTTCTCAGAAAAACAACCGTTATTTTCGTTTACTCAGAATATGACCTTTGTTTTCTTTCATTCAGAAAATGGTCGTTACTCTTCTTTATTAAAAAAAATGGTCGTTACTCTTCTTTATTAAAAAAAATGGTCGTTACTCTTCTTTATTAAAAAAAATGGTCGTTACTCTTCTTTATTAAAAAAAATGGTCGTTACTCTTCTTTACACAGAAAATGATTGTTACTATTCCTTACTCAGAATGACTATTACGCTCTCCATCCCCAAACATTACCGTTATTATCATAATGGCCACACCGTTTCTGCAACCTATAAATAGAGGGCCTCAGCTCTCAGTTTCAACACAACAATCTGCAAACTCATCTCACTAAGAAAAAAAATTCTCTCAAAAATTCTAAATTACTTTTCAGTTTTTCGAACAATAAGTTTTTTAGGTGTAGCATTCTGGTCTTCATCAGTGTAGTGAAGTTCCAAGACAGAAAAATGATTGTAGGCTATTTTATCCTAGGAACAACGGGGTTGTGTTTGCTTGTACAAATTTGAGTAGAGCCGTGAAACGTCTTAAAAAGAGCGACCTAGTCCGTGACTCAACCCAAGCAGTTCATTTTAGGTTATCGGTAATATTGTTCCAACACTATTTTAACATACTTGTCTCAACAATTTTAAAACATATTATATCTGTCATATCTATTGAAATGCTAACTACTGATGTCAACAAACCATTCCATTTTGACGGACTACACTTTAAAAGATGGAGAGAAAAAAATGTTATTCTTCTTAACCATGAAAAAAGTCATTTATGCTCTTACTACTGAAAAACCAATACAGTCTAATCCTCCTACTGAAGTTGTAACTAAGGATTTAGACACTTGGATGGAAAATGATTTTTTGTGCAAACATTATATTCTTAATGGTTTAGTTGATGATTGTATGATTATTATAACTCTGATAAGTCTGCTAAGGAAATTTGGGAAACACTTCAAAAGAAGTACGACACTGAGGAAGCTGGAACTAAGAAGTATGTTGTTAGTAGATACATGAAGGTTCCGATGATTGATGGAAAATCAGTGAAAGCTCAATCACATGAATTGTAAAAGATAGCACACGAAATAACTTCTGAAGGGATGACTTTAGATGAACAATTTCAAGTAGCTATTATTATAGATAAATTACCTCTTCCTTAGAAAGATTTTAAGAATACACTTAGGTATAACACTAAGATATTTTCTTTAGAAAGTCTTATAACTCATTTAAGAATAAAAGAAGAAGCCTGAAAACAAGACCAAAGAGATGAAGTACTCGTAGTCTCAAACAACAGTACCAATAAGAAACCATCATCTGCAATTCTGAAACCTAAAGGCAGAAACATGAAAACTCATAATCGTAATAATATCCAAAATCGAAACCACCAAAATAGAAACAAAAATTATCCTCCCCAGAATGAACCTCAACCCCCTTAAAGAATAGCACATTTATGTGTTATAGTTGTAACAGACCTGGCCACTTGGCTAGGAACTGTCGGAACAGGAATCGTCTTGCCCCACAGGCTAACCTTACCAAAGATCAACTTATTGCTATGATATCTTAGGTCAATTTTATTGGTGGATCCGAGGGGTGGTGGGTGGACATTGGTGCTTCTCGCCATATTTGCTATGATCAAGACATGTTCAAGTCCTATTTTGATTATGAGGATAAGAAAGTGCTGCTAGGCAACTCTCACTCCAATAAAGTTATTGGTACTAGTGAGGTGGTATTGAAGTTTATCTCTGGAAACTCTGTCATCTTGAAGGATGTCCTGCATACTCTAGAGATGAGAAAGAACTTAGTTTCAGGCTATCTTCTTTACAAAATTGGGTTTACTCAAACTATAGGGGCTGATTTATATACTATAACTAAAAATAATATATTTTTTGGGAAAGGGTATGTGATGAGTGTTCAAAAAGCACTAAAATTACCATGATTTTATGCATGTTAATTAATTAAATATATATATATATATATGATTTTATCAAATATTTATATAAATCTGTCTTTTCAGAATCACGGGTATTTTTTTTGCTAGGTATTTTTGCTTACAAAACGTAACTTAAAGACTCAAAAAGAAATACTGGAGGCAATACATCACAAATATATTCATAAAATAAATGAGGAAAAGTCAACAAATATGGAAAAATTGGATAAAATGGATAAAAAGGTCAAAAGGGTGAATTTGCGCACCCAACCGCGCCGAGCAACGCACGCGCCGTGCCAGCACAACGCCTAGTCCCCGCGCGCCTGCTTTCCATTCCGTGTACGCCGCCGTGCCTTACCTACCCGCTGATGTCAACTGACGTCATCATCACCTACTACGCGTTTTCTCCATTTTTAATCATTTTCTCACCCACATTTTCTTCCTTTCCTCACCTATAAATACCCTAATTCTCTTCACTTCAAATCACACCGAAAAACACATCTTCTCTTCTCTTTCTTTCTCTCCATTTCTTAGTTTTAAGTTTTTCTTATTTTTTATTCTTTTCTTAGTTAGTTTTTCTTAGTTTTAGAGTTCTTCTCTTTTTGAGAAGAACTAAATATGTTTTTGTAATTTATTTGCTTTTTGATTCAATAAATATGAGTGCAAATTACGTTTGGAGGTTTTCCAACAACGGGAATAGCAACAAAGTATTGTAAGGATTTTATGTTCTTTACAATTATTTTTTATGCTTTATTCTTACATCTTATATTTAATTTATCTGTGATTAAATTTAACTTTGCTCGTTGTTTGTAAACATGATATAATAATAACCTTGTTATGCTTGCGAAATATTAAATAGGTAAAAAATCTCTAAAATGAATTATTTTATTTTTATTCAAGATTTTATATTAAGAATGTTAGAGAGAAATATATTATTTTTCATTACAAACTTAATTCTGAAAATTAGATTTTAAGGTTTAGTTATCCGGTCTGATTTAGAGTAGTGCTATTTTATTTGTAGGTACAATCGCCCAGTAGTTAGAGTGAAGCTCTATTTCAAAAGTTTTTATAAGAATTATTATGTGAAAATGTATTGAAAACATGTTTTTAGTAGTAGTTTTAAAACTTGAAAGTTAGTACTCGGATAATTAAATTCTTAGGTTTAATTTGGATACCTTGAATAAAGTTTAAATTGTCTAACCCCACCAAAGGTGTCATTTAAATGTTTCATTTTCAACCTCTTAGAAAAAAGGAATTAATTTAATTGACCAAATTAGTTATTAACTCCACCCATAGGTGTTAATTGATTTGTTTAGTTAACAAAGAATATCTAACCCCACCAAATGTGGTATTCATATAAAAAATAGAGAATCAATAAATATCAATTTATATCTTTAATAACCTAAATAATATGAGCAAGCATAATTAACTTAGTTATTATATCCATAAATACTCCACTATTATAAATGATAAAATTTGCATAAATATTTATTGAATCTGTATCTATGTTTATTTTTATGTTATTAGATTAGAAACATAAAAACCAAAATATCATGACAGGATGTTTAGGATTTAATTTAATTTTTAAAAGTTTGAATAATAAATTAAAAACCACATATATTCCTTCCTTAGATCGACCTTGGGAGTATACTTATCATTTTTTACGAAATGATTCGTGAATTTGCTAGAGTTTTATAAATATAAAACCAAAGTATTGGTAGGATCAGCGATGCCGGTTCTACTAATCAAAAGGCACTGAATATGATTCTAATATCTTCAATGATTTTTATAAAACTCATGAAATCATTCATGAAAAAACTACACCTTATTCTCCTGAAATGAATGGTAGAGAGAAATTTTATTAACTGTTTCTTATGTGCTAAATAGAGTGCCTAAATCTACAAGTAAAATTTCACCATATGAAATTTTGAAAAATAAGAAACCTAATTTAATTTATTTTAAAACTTGAGGTTGTTTAGCCTATGTTAAGATCTCTGATCCTAAAAGAAATAAACTTGCTAGTATAGCATATGAATGTGTATTCATAGGATACACTATGAATAGTAAATCTTATAAATTCTATGATTTAAATGATCATATAGTTATAGAATCAAATGATGCTGATTTCTATTAATATAGGTTTCCCTTTGAATAGAAAAATAGTAGGGGCTCGTCTTTCGGTAGTTTACCCATAACTAGAATTAGTGAACAAAATGAGGAATTAAACACTAAAATTAGAAGAAGTAAACGAGCTCGAACCCTTAAGGATTTTGGGTCTTATTTTTATGTTTATACCTTAGAGGAAGACCCCAAACTCTTAAAGAAGTATTATCTTCTTTAGATGCCAACTTATGGGAAGAAGCCATAAATGATGAAATGGACTCTCTTGAGTATAATAAGACTTGGCATTTAGTTGACTTACCTCCCGGTTGCAAAACCATTGGATGTAAATGGATACTAAATAAGAAATTAAAACCCAATGGTATTATTAAAAAGTACAAAGCTCATCTTGTAGTTAAAGGGTATAGGCAAATGGAAAATGTAGATTTCTTTGATACCTTTTCACCAGTCACACGAATAACTTCCATACATGTACTTTTCTCTCTTACTGCTATCCATGATTTAGTAGTATACCAAATGGATGTTAAAATTTCTTTCTTAAATGGTGACTTAGAAGAAGAAATTTATATGGATAAACCTGAAGGTTTTGTTATCCCAGGTCAAGAAAATAAAGTTTGTAAACTAGATAAATCCATTTATAGTCTAAAACAAGCACCTAAACAATGGTATGAAAAATTTGATAATCTAGTTATCTCACATGGATTCAAAATAAATGAAAGTGACAAATGAATTTATTATAAATTAGAAGATAACATTTGCACTATTGTATGTTTATATGTGGATGACATGCTTATTTTTTAATCAAATATTCATGTTTTGAATAATGTGAAAACTTTGTTAAGTGCTAACTTTGATATGAAATATCTCGGAGAAGTGAGTGTAATCCTTGGTATACAGATTACTAGGTCTGAAAAGGGAATTTCCCTAGATCAATCTCATTACATTGAGAAGATCTTAAAGAAATATAATTATATTAACTACAAACCTACATGTAATCTTTATGACCCTAGTGTAAAGTTGTTCAAGAACACTGGAGACGATGTTAGACAAACTGAGTATGCAAGCATCATTGGTAGCTTACGTTATGCTACTGATTGCACTAGACCAGACATAGCGTATGTTGTAGGACTACTATGTAGATTTACCAGTAGACTTAATGTAGAGCATTGGAATGCTATTGAAAAGGGTTATGAGATACCTTAAGAGAACTATTTACCTTGGATTACATTATAAAAAGTTTCCCACTGTTCTAGAAGGATATAGTGATGCAGATTGGGACACTTTATAAGAAGACTCCAAACCAATTAGTGGCTATATATTTAACATAGCTGGTGGAGCTGTTTCTTAGAAGTCTAAGAAACAGACAATATTTTCTCAATCTACAATGGAGTCTGAAATGATAGCACTAGCCACTACTAGTGAAGAAACAGGCTGGTTAAGCAGTCTGTTAGTTGAGATCCCTTTATGGGAAAGATCAATACAAACTGTCTTAATTTACAACGATAGTACCGTGGCTACTGCAAAGATTTAGAACTGTTATTACAACGACAAGAGACAACATATACATCGTAAGCATAGTAATGTTAGATAATTTCTCTCTACGGGAGCTATAAGAGTAGATCATGTACGTTCTGATGAAAATTTGGCAGATCCTTTGACAAAAGGATTACCGAGAGAGAAGGTTTTCAAAACCTCAAAAGGAATGAGACTAATGCTCTTATAATGAAGAGTCACTCGTGATGGTAACCCATCATATAGACTAGAGATCCCAAGAAATAATTTCAAAGGGTAATAACAAATCATGGAGTGATATGAGATGAATCATGCTATTTTGAAATCCTATTCTATATTGTTATAAGCATGAAGTCCTAAAGCGATAGAAAAGGATGAGTTAGTTGTTAAAACTCTTAATGAGTTCTATACTTTATGTGGAGTGGAGTACATAGCTACATAAGTGCTCTTGATAGATTCACCTATGTGAACATGGAAGTATGGCCACTTTCTATGGAAATTTTTTGGGAAAAATTTACTAGAGCGTTCACTATAATGGGATACACGTGCATGGCCATAAAACACGAGCTTTTTCAACTACACCTTGGAAAGGTTATGTGTGTAATTATTGTTAGAGATAGAGTTCAAAACTATGAGTTACTCTAGTATATTCTAAAGCATCAACACTATGCAAATGTTAAAGTCGATAGACACCTTTTGCTTATGCAAAATCTTATGTTTTTAATTGATCGGTTGCTCGATGAAAATTATTTTATATAAAATTCAAGTGGGGGATTGTTGGAAAAGATGAATGTTTATAAAAATTAGTGAAGCCTTATCCCACATTGTTTTTTTATATTACTTAAAACATGTATAAATAGTGAAAAGTTGGCTATTGGGATTGGGCCCCAAGGGATACCCACTTTTGTGGAAGGGGAAAAGACCTAGGCAAATGTGATAACACACACACGTGCGCACCATCGCCGCCGTTCGTCCAACCGATCGACCGTGCCGAGCTCAGTCCGAGTGTGAGGTGTCATTTTATTTTTTTGGAATATTTAAAAAAAATACTTTTCCACTCAGAAAAATACTCATCTTTACACAGAAAAATGGTTGTTACGCTTTCCATCCCCAGACATTACCGTTATTATCATAATAACCACACAGTTTCTGAAACCTATAAATAGAGGGCCTCAGCTCTCAATTTCAACACAACAATTTTCAAACTCATCTCACTAAGAAAACACATTCTCTTAGCAATTCTAAATTACTTTTCAGTTTTCCGAGCAACAAGTTTTTCAGGTGTAGCATTTTGGTCTTCATCAATGCAGTGAAGTTCTGAGACAGAAAAAAGATTCTGGGCTATTTTATCCTCGGGACGACGGGGTTGTTTTTCTTGCACAAATTTGGACAGAGCTACGAAACGTCTTAAAGAGAGCGACCTAGTCCGTGACTCAACCCAAGCAGTTCATTTCAAGTTATCGGTAATATTGTTCCAACATTATTTTAACGTACTTGTCTCAACACACTTTCTTATATATATATGAAAGAAAGTGATGCATAGAAAGATCAAAGATTAAATCGATTAACTTAATTTTCAAGTTTTGGAACTATTAAGAATGAAGGGACTTTGTCGTTATGTTAGTTATATGTTCTTCACTAGAAATATGTTCATCAACATAAACTATAAAATAAACCAAATTAGACTGTTTAGCATACACTAGTATAAAGGTGTTAGATTGAGAGCTAAGAAATCTCCATGTTAACAAGCACGTACTAAGATTTGTGAACCAAGATCTTAAATCCTACTTGAGTCCATATAATGTCTTGCTTAGTTTAAATACAAAATGAGGTCTGAACTAATAAACAAAACTAGAAAACTGAGTCATGTACACATCCTCTTCCAAATCTCTATTAAAAAAATCATTGTTGACATCAAATTGCCTCACCAACTAATTTTTTGACAAGGCAAGAGTAAGGATTACTTTGATTGTTGCTAGTTTTATCATAGGATTAAAAGTCTTTGTCTAATTAATGCCATGTGTTTGATCATAGCCCTTTGTAGTCACTCTACTATTGTATCTTTCCAAGCGTTTATTAGTCTTTAACTTCACCCTAAATACTCACTTTTTGCCAATGATCTTAGCACTTTGAAGTGGAAAAAGTAGCTACGAAGTGTTGTTAGCAACTAGGGCCTGATACTTCTTCTTCATAGATTCATACCACCCAGGGTAATGCAAAGCCTCGTAGATAGTTTTTAGTTCAGGTAAAATGAGCTACATAGTTAGGAACTTAGGCTTGAAAATTCCATGCTTGGCTCTTGTGGTCATGGGATACACATTGGGAGGTGTATTTGAGACAAGAAATGAAAAATTCCTAACTAAGAGAGGGAAATTGGATAAGAAAGTTAATGCCATCATGATTAAAAATATGAAAACAAAAATTCAAGGATGTAGGATAGTATGGAAAAGGACCCATTTTGAAACACAAGATGGTCAGAAGAAGAAGGTGTAGGAGGAGAAGAAGACATTGAGTGAGGATGTGAAGTAGAAGATGAAGGTGATAAAGATAAAGATGCATGACTAGAGGAAGATATTGGTGAATGTGCCATATTCAATAGGAACAGTGGGTAAAGGCTTAGAGAAAACATTATAGGTAGGTTTATAAGAGGGTAAAGTGATAAAGTGAATAGGTATAGGACTGACAGTGTCAGATTTGCACTGAGATGAGGAAGGTAAAGAACTGATGGTCAAGAAAAGGAAAAAAGTTTCATGAAACACTACACAAGGACTAATGTATACATATTTAGTCATAATATACATGCACTAGTATCCCTTATATTGAGAAAGGCAGCATACAAAGACATATGGTAGAGACTTTAGTTAGAATTTTGTGTAGTTGTAAGGCCTAAGATATGGGTAACACAAGCAGTCAAAAGTCCTAAAATGATCATATTTAGGAGACTTATATTATAATAGCTCAAAAAGGGACTTTGAATTTAATTTTTTTGAAGGTATATTGTTTATCAAATGAATAGCACACTTGAAGGCATACTCTCAATAATATATAGGTCTGATAAGAATTTTAACTATAGGTCTGATATCATGAAAGAAAGTGATGCATAAAAAGATATGAGATTAAGGGAGTTTGGGAGAGAATTGATTAATTCATTTCTTAATTCTTTTGTGAAATGTATAATGTTCTTTATAAACAATTGAGCACATGGAAATCAGTTACAACTAATTACATTTCACATGGTATATAACATGGATGTAATCGATTTATACTACTACAAACAACACACCTACACTCACACAAGTATTGTTTATCATTCTTTTGGATTATATAAACATATTTGATGTTTTGAAACAATTTAAAGTTATCAATTAAATAATTTTTATTATTTATTAAATAAGTCCTTATAATATTTTAAAGAAAACTTTGTAATAAAAATGATAGTAATATTTAAAGATTATATAAAATACATTATCAATAAGACTAGCATCATATATAAAATGTAACTTTCTAGTTGAAAATTATTTTTTGATTCCTAAACTATGTCTCTCAATTTTCTTAGATAAATGGGCAAGGCAAGTTAATTTGAAAATAAAAAATGTATACGGTCATATATAAAACTATCTATGTCAATTTTCTTCAATAAATGGTTATACATAAATGTATGATCATGACTACCTATATTAATTCAAATGGAATATGTCTTTGGTACCATTATTTTAAAGTTGAATCCAGAATCTTATTCAACAAACAGGTACACGTAAATGAATGAGTAATGGAGCAACTTTTAACTATAATTTTTTTATACCTTAAATTATTTTACAATCACAATTGATATATCATATAATTATTAATTAAAATAATAATATTTACTTTTTCAACATATAATTAAGTATAATTATAATACTAGATAAATAAATTTTTTTAATTTTAATATGTACCATGAAAAAATACGTTTTATTTTATTTTTGATGAGAATGTATGTTTTTTTTCTTTTTTTTTTAATGGCTTGTATTAATTATGAAGATAAAAGAATTCTCTCATATATTACACAATCCATGACACATTGCTGCACTATTGAGATTTTGTCGTGCAGCTAGCTGGAGAAAGTTTGTGTGAGTTTGAACCTAAATTTGTCTTTGGTTCAATTATGGCCTGTTCATGTCTACTTTTGTTTTTAATATGTACATAGTTTAATGAAACACTAGAATTCAAGAATATTGATATTTCTTTTTTATAAAGTGAAAAATGCAGCAACACTGTCTATGTTAATTTTCTTTCTTGTGAAGCAAAGGCTACTTTGGAATACTTCGATATTAGCGGTATTAAAAAGTTCTCGGGATATAAATATTGGATTTATATTTCAAAAATTAACCATAATATGTTTTTATGAGTTAAAGTATACCACTTAAGTAAACTACTTCTTGAATGTAAAGAGCACAATAAAATATAATTATTGAATTAATATTTCAGATCGTATTTGTTATTAATATAAATTCGAAATTACGAAATCAAATACTCCTAAAAACGTGTGTAACATTTCTCAATTGTAAGAAATTGACACATACAAAATGAGAGTTACCATTAGGAAATCTAGTTCGTATATGATTGGAGGAGCTCATCTTTGGGATAAGGATCAAAAAATTGATATAGACCAAACAAACAACTCTTTTGAGGAAGATTCTGCAAGTAGAGGCTAATGCTAATAGAAAGCACCTATCTGACCTTACGTTTTTATTTTTTATTTTTTTAAAGATAAATAGGAATATATTTTCGTTTAGTTGCATCAAGTTTATCAACAACACAAAATTATAGAAAATACATTAAATGTAAAATTTTAAAAAATTATTGAATACGTTGATCTTGAGACTTTTAGAGTTTCTTCGTTAACTAATTAATTATAATTCACTTCAAGTTTAGTTTTGGTAGAAATATGTAGAAAATAGTACACACCTAAATAATTTAAGAATAAAATTATTTTATTAAAATTAAAAATATATAAATATAAATATTTGAATGAATTATAATTACAAAATTTAAATAGTATATAATTTCAATAGAAAATAATAATAATTGAGACTTGTGTATCATACAATGTCCTTAAGATAATTTTTTCGATCATCGTATGTGTTTGAGAACGATAGAAACTTATCTCTCAAAATACAACAATTAAATAATAATAAACTTACATCACAGTTTATTATTTCACAAACTTTAAAATATACGAACTCTATTAAATAAACCTAACTCTAGATAATAAAAAATTTACCTTTTTTCGGTACGTCTCTCTTTTCTTTTTTTCTTTTTTCTTTCTTTTCATTTCCTTTTTTTTCTCTTTCTCTTTCTTCTCTTCCTTTCCTTTCTCAACCGCTCCTTTGTTTCTTCTTCTCTATCACTTCTTGGTTTTTCTTTTTCTTTGTATCTATCGTTCTAAATTTCTTCTCTTTATATAACAATGAAAAGAGTAAAGTAACGTAAAATTTAAAACAAAAAAAATTAAAGTCTTGAAGGTGAGGAACAAAAAATTAAAAGCTTGAAGCTAAGAAAAGGAAAGTTGAGAAATTGAAGCAAAAAAATGAAAATTCAAAAAATTGAAATCGAAGAAAATGAAACGAAAATTGAAGATGAAATGTTTACAATTTTTAATTCATAATTTCTAACAATCTTCCACATGAATAAAAATTGATATAGATTTTAAATCAAATTTTGACACGAAAATAGAGTTCAATGGATTGAAACCTCGATAGGATATGTAGGTGTTACGCTTTGAACCTTCCCTTGTAAAAGTATATTTATCTTTCTAACTAACCAGTAGACACAATATCTTTGAACTTTCTGCCATTTATGTAAGCGATGACATACTTCACATAAAATTCTTTCCTTACACAATTTAGTTCTCATTATTATGTTCGTTTGGGTCATGAACATATGTCTGGTTCTGTGAGAGTTTCTAAAGAATTGAGCTCTATATAATTCTCTTTCGAAGCAGCCCCACTCCTCCCCATATAAGTGATACCTTATCTTAAAAGTAATTCGCAAAAAGTAACTTGTATACTTCACTTGGTATTATTTTCATAAGAATCATTAGAAGCCTTAACTTATCTTATATCTTAATGGTATCATGTTTTCATCATAGGAATAGACTTGAGGGTAAACCCCCACAGTGATCTCACTAAGTCTTTACAATTAGGTTGTCTCTTTGAACCTAGATCTTGGGATTTCCAGTCAAATAGGTTATGTTTTCTTTGAAAATCCTTATTCATTCATAGGATTCAGTCTCATTCCTCTCGATGACTTATCAACTAACTCTAGATTTAACCCTTTAGTTAAGGGATCCATTATGTTATGATTTAACTTCACTTAGTCAATAGAGATAACCTTAGTTGAGAGTAGTTGTCTAATGGTATTATGTCTACGATGTATATGTCAAGACTTACCATTATACATATTGCTTTGTGCCCTACCAATAGCAGATTGGCTATCATAATGAATGCATATTGTAGGTACAAGCTTCACTCATTTAGGAATATCCTCTACAAAATTGTGTATCCATTTAACTTCTTCACCATATTTATTCAAAGTAAAGGACTCAAATTCCATTATGGATGTAGCAATGAACATCTGTTTAGAGAACTTCTATGAAACAACTACACCACCCAATATGAATATATATCCGCTGGTAGACTTTGAGTCTTTCATATTAGGTATCCAATTTGCATCATTATATCCTTCTAATACAGTTAGATATCTTATGTACTGTATTCCATAACTACGTGTATATATTAAGTATGTAAGTAGTCATGTAATACCTTTCCAGTGATCAGATCTCGGATTACTAGTATGTCTACTTAATTTACTTACAGTGTAAGCTATGTCTGATCTCGTAAAACTTATCAAGTACATAAGACTTCTTATCACTCTAGAATATTCTAGTTGAGACATACTCTTACTTTTATTCTTAGATAGGTGTAGATTTACATCTACTGGTATTCTCATAATTCCATAATCACCCTTGTTCAACTTCTTAAGTATTTTGTCAACATAATGATATTGACTTAGAATGAGACCGCTTGATTTTCTCGATATCTTAATTCACATAATTACATCAGCAGGCCCCATGTCTTTCATATCAAACCTTAAATTCAACATAGTCTTAGTAGATTTGATCATTTGATCATTACTACCCACAATTAGCATGTCATCAACGTAAAGAAATAATATAACATAACCATCTTCTTTGTCCTTGATATATACACATTTTTTCACATTCATTGATTTTAAAGCTATTTGTCCTCATGACATTATCAAACTTTTCATGCCATTGTTTTGGTGCTTGTTTCAAGCCATATAAAGACTTCATTAATTTACAGACCTTTACTTCTTTCCCTAACATGAAAAACTCTTGGGTTGGTCCATGCAAAGTTCTTCATCTAACTCTCCATTTAGAAAGGTTGTCTTTACATCCATTTGATGTATTTCAAGATTTCGTAGAGCAACGATAGCAATTATCATCCTTATAAATGTTATTCACATTACGGGAGAATAATTATCAAAGTAATTAAGGCCATGTCGTTGTTTGTATCCCTTAATTATAAGCATGGCCTTGTACTTATCAATTGAT
Source organism: Hippophae tibetana (assembly GCA_037013495.1). Classification (NCBI taxonomy): domain Eukaryota; kingdom Viridiplantae; phylum Streptophyta; class Magnoliopsida; order Rosales; family Elaeagnaceae; genus Hippophae; species Hippophae tibetana. The sequence continues at coordinate 76,632,829 of CM072812.1, read as the reverse complement.
CTATCTGATCTGTGTTTTCTTATGAAAATCCACTTAGACCTAAGTGTTTTACTACTTGGAGGTAAATAAACTAATTCTCAAGTGTAATTCTATAGAATGGACTCAATTTCACTATTAATGGCTTCTTGCCATTGAGGATCTTTAGAATAATTCACAGCCTTTTCATAAGGTTTGAGATTCACTTTCTAGTCAGTAGATCAAAATATATGGACCATAGGATGTTTCTATCCAAGCTCTCTTGCTACGTTTGAGTTCAACCTCAACCTCAACCTCATCCCCAACCTCTTGTTTAGGTTTTTTGTTTTAACTATCTTCATTCACATTCTCATAATTTCATTTAGACGAACTTGATTCTCCTTAAGATTTACTTGGAAATACATGTTCAAAGAATGATGCATTCCTTGATTCCATTATCATGTTCTTGTGTATGTCTTGGATCTTTGACTAATGGAAAATAAATCGATAATCACTACTATTATGTACATATTCAATGAAGATGCAATCTATTTTTTTTAGACATATCTTCACCTTCTTAGGTATAGGGTACAACAAATTTTGCAAGACACCCACACACGTAAATATTTATAAGAAGGTAACCTTCCTTGAAATAATTCATACAGTGTCTTATGTGTCCTTTTCTAGGGTACTTTATTTAAAAGATAGTTAGATGACAAAATAGCTTACCCCTACAAGTTCTGTGGCAACTAAAGATTTAATAGCATTGCATTCATCATTTTTTTAAGGTACGATTCTTACGTTCAACAACTTCATTTTTCTAAGGTGAATAAGGCATTGTGGTTTCATGAATAACTCCATGTTGTGCATAGAATTCACAAAACGATGTTTCATATTCACAACCCCGATCACTGTGCAATACCTTAATCTTCTTGTTGAGTTAATTATCAACTTCTGTTTTATAAAGAATAAATTTCTCTATAGCTTCATTTTTACTTTTAAGCAAATACACATAATAATATTTTGTGCTATCATCAACAAAAGTAATAAAATACTTATTGCCACCCCTTGTTTGAAGAAATTTCAAATCACATAGATCACTATAGATTAAGTCAAGGTGTTCAGTTTTCATTTCAATCAAATGAAACAATGACTTAGTCATTTTTTCCTCAACACAAGTCTCACACTTATGCTTTGAATCTATTTGGAATGCGGGTACGTGTTCCATGTTAATTAGTCTATGCAATGTATCATTATTAACATAACCTAAACTACCATGCCACAAGTATAAAGAGTCAAGCAAATAAGTAGAAGAATTAATCTTATTAATATTCTTAGCTTTTACCGTCATTACATTGATCATAAATAGCCCATCAAATACATATCCATTTCCTATAAATATCCCATTTTTTGTCACAATGACCTTATCAGATACAAACACCACCCAAAAGTCATGTTTGTTTAGCAATAAGCCAGAAAGCGATTCTTACAAATTTATGGCACATAGAGTACATTTTTTAATGTAAGCTTCATCCTAGAGGTCATTTTCAGTTTGACATGGTCTTGCCCTTGAATGGCTGATGTCATAGAGTTTACCATGAAGAGCTTCTCTCCATCTTTCACTGCTTCAAAATTAGTGAATATCTCTTTATCTGAGCATATGTACCTTGTTATACTAGTATCAATCCACCACTCTTTTAGGTTTGATCCCACCAAGTTCGCCTCAAAAATGACTACACATAAGTCAATATCAGAGGTATCATAAGTGTTGTCATCAACTATGTTTACGAATTAACCCAGGTACGAATGGGGACAGTTTTTTTATATAACTATCCCTAAACCAAATTATAAAAATTGTACCCAAAATTTCCCAAAAACCGTTATGATTCGAGGACGGTTTTTTACCAATGGATAACGATTCGGGGTGGTTATTAAAAAATACCCAAAAAATTATAATGTTTTTTTAAATTTCTTAATCAACCCTAATTATTAATTAATATATAATTTAATTTAATAAATATATAAATTAATTAAAAATAATTAATTTTATGTACGAGCAGGTACATTTATCAATATAACTGTACCCGTTTCCAAAATTTATCTGATAAAAATCAAAACCACAATGTGGATAAATGAACCTGTAATTTTGTTCACATTCCTAACTATGTTTGCCTCATGGTTCCTGTTTATTTTTGGAAACTTGTAGTCTGGAGCTTTATGCTTTATCCTCTGACAGTTAAAGAAAATCCCTCTAAAGCTTGACTTCTTAAAAGTTGCTTCTCTAGGTCCTAATTTAGACTCTTTACCCAGCTTGCTCTTACCCTTATTCTTATTATGTTTGGAACTTTGACCATGTTCCATCACATTAGCCTTGGGTGTTTGTAGGATATACCCTCTTTTAGAAGAAGCCTTATTGTCTTCTTCCACTTTGAATCTTATTAGCAAGTCTTTTAAAGACATATCTCTTCGCTTGTACTTAAGGTATACCTTAAACCTTATCCATGAAGGGGCACCTTTTCAATAATAGTTATAAATTGGAAGGTTTCACTAAGTATCATCCCTTCATCATACATCTATGTTATGATATCTTGGATTTCACGTGCTTGATTGCATATAGATTTAGATTTTACCATCTTATAATAAAGAAAGTGACCAACCAAATATTTTTGGTACTAGCATTTTTAGTTTCATATTGTCGTTCCAATTATTCCTATAAGTCTCTAGTCGTCTTTTCCTTATTGTACTCATTTTACAAGGAATTGGTTAGACTATTCAAAATATAGTTCTGACATAGATAATTAGAATGCTTCCACGCTTCAATAGTTATAGAATACTAAAAATCTTGTTCACCCTTGGGTTAACTGGGAGCTTCTTCAGTCAACAACCTCGCGAAATTCAAGGTAGTGAGATAGAATATCATCTTACTCTTCCATCTCTTGAAGTTCAAACTATTAAACTTCTCCAATTTCTCTACCACTGCATGGTTCATTAGAAGAAAAACCGATAACATTGAGGTTACCCCATGAGCCACAGAATGCCACATCATTTGGTTCACAGTTTAACCACTCACAGTAGGGACATCAATATTCACAGTTGGGTTTTCAGTTCGGAATCCTGGAGTGGTCATTTCAGATTCTATAATCTTTTCTTTACTTTTTCTGTTAAATGTAGAAATAGTAACACAAGTTTTAAAAATCATCAAATAAAGTTTTAGATTTATATATATATATTCAATAAATAAATTATACAAATATGTTAACTTACATACATATTTTTAATTTCATTAATTATAGTGATTAAATAATTTTAAAAATAAAATAATTTATTTACTTATAAAATTATAATATATATATAGTAAAAAACTAAAAATATAAAGTAAAGAAAATTATGATGGAAAGAAATAGTTAATAAATTATAAAGTAATAAAACAATATTAATAATGATGAAGCAAATTAATAAAGATGTAAAAACTAAACGATAATTATAATAGAATATATATAGTAGAACAAATATATACATATTATAAATAATATGTTTGTCTCAAAATATTTGTTAAAACAATTTTTGTATTTGTTTGTCCAAAAAATGAGGGGAATAAATTATCATAAGATTGTAGGAAATAATACACAGACAAATAATTTTAAAATAAAATTATTTTATTAAAATTAGAAATATTTAAATATAAATATATGAATAAATTATAAATACAAAATTCAATAATATATAATTTAAATGGAAAAAATAATAATTGAGGCCTCTGTTTCACACAATATCCTTAAGATAATATTTTTGCTCACTATGGGTGTTTGAGAATGACAGAAACTTATCTCACAAAATACAACAATTAAACAATAACAAACTCACACCACAATTTATTATTCTACAAACTCTAAAGTGTTCGAACTCTATTAAAAGACCTAACTCTAGATAGAAAATATACAATAAAAAAATTCTTTACCTTTCCTTCGTAGTCTCTCTTTCTTTCTTTTTCTTTCCTTTCCTTTCCCTTTTTTTCTCTTTCTTTTCTTTTTTTCTCTTTCTTCTCTTCCTTTTCCTTCTCAGCCGCTCCTTTGTTACTTATTGGTTTTTTTTCTCTGTATCTACCGTTCTATGTTTTCTCTAGACCTCACCTTCCAACCTAGGGTGTTGTTTCTTAGCTTTCTTCTCTCCCTTCCTCAATTTTTTCTCAATTTACATTCTCAAGTTTAGTCTATAGTCTGTCTAATCCACCTCTATTTCCTTTGTGATTACTTTCTTTATGTTTTGTCATCTTCATTGCTCATCCTTAAAGTTTCCTTGCTTGAAAATCTGATTTCAATTTGAAATCGAAAACCTAGTGGACTATGTAAAGATTCTTGGTTTTGCAATTGTAATCGAGAATCCAATTGAGAAAGAGCACATCTCTCGTAACTAGTGTTGGCTGATTGGCTTCTACCTCAAAAATAGTTCAACATTTATATTATGCAAATACATGGAAGAAATTTGACAAATAGTGGTGGTCTTGATACGAAGAAAATGGATCCGATTGAAACCATAGTCGATTTGAAGAAAGCGTCATGGAGGTTCGACAATTGTTTAGTTGTTGTACAACATCTTATATCAGGTATTTCTTCCTCATAATTGACGTAATAAGAAATCAGAACAAGAACATGAATTAAAATTGCTTTGAATTATAGAGGATAACACTTTGGTTAGGGCTCTAAACTCACAAAACAAGCTCTATGAAAGAGACACTAAAATTGGTAAAAAATAAGAGTGTGAATTCTAGATATGGCCATGCATGGATTTTATAGGCCTCAAGCCAAATCACATCCAATTGTGCACTCACACACATACACACAACCTAACTGAATGCCATGTGCAACAAGCACCATTCACACATAAAAAAAATTATTTGGTTACAACAAGAAAATAAAGGAAAGTCAATTGCTTTATTGGTCATTCTCTGCATCATAGTCATCCTCTTCAAGAGAATTCGTCCTCAAATTCAAATTGATCACATCATCTGCATCTTTAAGGTAGTATTTGCAAATGTCTGTTACCTTGAATGTGTTGGAAATATTCTAGTTTTTAGGAAGATCAATGACATAAGCATTGTTGTTGATTTTCTTAAGAATCATAAAAGGTCCATAGTTCTTGAGTTGAAGGTTTGGGCATGTGCCTTATGAAATCATTGTTTGTTGAGGTGCACTATGACTAGCTCACCAACTTGAAATTGTGCAAGCCTACGATACTAATATGTGTGTATTTTGTATTATGCATTCATTTTTTTATGTGCTTTCAAATTTCTTGGTGGAATTGAGCATAATTAGTAGCCCACACACTAGCAACGTTACTCTTTGGGTTAGGTATGACTTGAAAATCTATGCTAAAGTTTGGCACTTTGGTGTAGACAATCGAGAATGGTGAGTGATTTGTGGGGCGGTTTGTGAAGCTATTGAGAGAAAACTCAAACTGAGGAAGATGTATGTCCCATTCTCGAGGTTGTTCATGAGTCCAACATCTAAGCATGTTGCCTATGGTTTTTTTGAGCACTTCTATTTTCCCATCTCTTTGGAAATGATTTTCACTGCTAAAGATCAAGATGGTATTGAACCAATGCCATAACTCTTTCCAAAAGTGAATCATGAACTTCAAATCATGATCAGAGGTAACGGTTTCAAGAATGCCATGTATCTTGACAATGTCCCAAAAAAAGATAGTTTCTATGTTGCTGGCATCATGAACCTTTTTGCATGGAATCAGTTGGGATATTTTTGAATGTAGTCTACTCTTCTTTATGTTACTAGTTGCTTGAGGATGAAATCCATACTAAGACATCCCAAATGGTTACAGGAGTTGGCATAGGAGAGTAGAGATTAGTGTTTTGGTTGCCTCTCTTAGCTCTTTGGCAGATAAAGCATTTATGCACAAATCTGGTTACATCTCTCCATACATAAGACAAGTAGTATCTTTGCTTAACCATAAGTATGGTTTTGTCCCTACTAGCATGATCACTAAGTCCCTCAACATGAAGTTCCAAAATCAGGTATTCCCTTAAGTTGGTTTTTGGAATGCATAATATGTTGTCTTTAAAGAGATACCCTTCTTGCAAATGGAAACTATGCACAACTTCATGGTTGTTACATTAGGTCCAGGCAACTACAAAATCTTCATATGTTGCACATAGTTCTAGAGGGTATCAAAACTGGTAATCTTAGTTTAAAGGGTAGTTAGTAAGGTGTGCCTTATGCTAAATGCATTAGCTACCTTGTTTAAATATCCCTTCCTATATTTAAAAACATAATCAAACCTTTGCAAGTAGATGACCTACCTAGTATGGGCTCTTGAGATGTATTTTTGGGAATGAATCCATCTGAGTGCTGAGTGATCACTATGAAGGATAAATTCCTTTGAAATGAGATAATATTCATAGTGTTTGAAGGCTCGAATGATAGCGTATAAATCTTGGTCATAAGTTAACCATTTATGGCTTGCTTTACTAAGTTTCTCAATGAAGAATTCAATAGGCTTACCACCTTGAGATAGCACTACTCTAATACATACTATGGATGCATCTGTTTTAACTTCAAATACTTTGTCAAAATCTGGTAGAGATTGAATTGGGGTTGTTCATAGTTTTTCTTTAAGGAGTTGCAAATTATCTTCCTACTTTTTACCCCAAATGAATTGTCCTCTCTTGAGGAAATTGACTATGAGTGCTACAATTGAACTGAAATCCCTTATGAATCTCCTATAAAACATTGCTAGGCCATGAAAGCTCCTAAATTTATGTATTGATGTGTAGTTATGCCATGAATGAATGGCATCAATATTCTTAGTGTCTATTGAGATACCCTCAGAACTAATAACATACCCTAAGAAAAGGATTCTGGTCATCATAAATTCACACTTTTTTAGGTTGAGGAAAAGCTTGTGTTCCCTCAATATCTCCAAGATAGCTTACAAATGCTCTAGATGCTTGTCAGGATTCTTGTTGTAGATTAGGATATCATTGAAATACACAACAACACAAGTACCATTGAGAGGCTTCAAAACGTGATGTATCAATCTCATAAAGATTCTAGGAGCATTACAAAATATGAATGGCATGACAAGCCATTCATACAGGCCTTCCTTGGTTTTAAAAGTTGTCTTACATTCATCACCTTTATTGATGAAAATTTGGTGATATCCATTGCGAAGATGAAGCTTAGAAAAGATAGTGGAATCTTGTAGCTCGTCAAACATATCTTCCAACCTAGGAATAGGAAACATGTACTTTACTATGATCTTGTTAATATCCCTATTGTTAATACCCATTCTTATCGTTCCATCCTTCTTGGGTATAAGCAATGCAGACACAACACATAAACTCTTGCTTTCTTGGATGAGGTGCTTATGCAAGAGGTCTTCCACTATCTCTTGTAGGATCTCATTGTCTTTGGGATTCATTTGATAGTGGGGTAAATTGAGTAGATTACTACCTTGTATGAAGTCTATATGGTGTTTAATGTCTCTTAATGGAGGTAAGGTGCATGGTAAGTCAGGTTGTGTAAGGTCATTGTAGACAGATAATAATTCCTTAACAACATCAAGGATGGCATAAGTGACAGGCTTTTGTTATTTAGCCACTAATGCTAACACAACCTTACCCTTTCTGAGTTCATTTTCAAACTTTTTGGGTTTGTAGTTAGAAGAATTTTTGGTTTGGTAGGGTGTAAGAAGATTTTCTTTGTAGGGAGTAGGGATATCTTGGTACCTTTCCAAGTGAAAATGATTATGTTTGGCCTTCCCTTTTGTATTGCATCCACATCATCTTTGGAAAAATTTCCAACGGAAAATGGTACCTTACACACCTCTTACACTTTGACCTCATTCCCTTTCTTAACCCATCCTATTTTGTAGGGATGAGTGCTTAGTCCCAAGGACTTCACTAGTATGTGTGATACAATATTTTTAGTACTTTCACTATCAATAATAACGCTACATACCTTACGCAGAACTATGCACCTTGTTCTGAAAATGGTATGCCTTTGTCATCCTCCTCTAAGTTACTAGCATTGTCTTTCTCAGTTTCTATGTCACTTAGTGTAACATTAAAGAATTTTCCAACTTTCTTTTTATTATTAGCACATTCTGTAGAAATATGACCAAAGTCTTCACAAGTAAAGCATTAAGGACTAGTAGGCTTACTTTTCTTACCATCAAAGCTAAAAGGCTTGATTTCCCTTAATTTTTGGTCCCTCGAACGATTAGATTTTCCTTTATTATGTTGATTATTCTATTGACCATTCTTCTTCATGAAATTTTTAAATTTTTGTGCTAACAAGAATAGTCACTCATCATTCATATCCTCATCACTATCATAGATGTCCTTTTTGGAGTTTTTGAATGCCACATCCTTGTTTTTCTTAGGTGGATCAAGATTAAGCTCATAGGTTTAGATTGACCCAACAAGTTCATCAATTTTTAGTTTGTCCACATTCTTACTTTCCTCTTTCGTTGTAACTTTCATCTTGTAGTCTACTGTTAAGGAGCATAGGAGTTTTCATACTTGTATAGGTTATGGAATTTTCTCACCAAAGTTAGAACAAGCATTAGTGATATCACAAAAGTGAGAATAGAATTGACCAAAACCTTCAATATTGCTCATTTTAATGGAATCAAATTGAGATGTTAGTCATCTCAATTTTGTTTGTTTCATTTGGAAAGTTCCCTTATGAGAAAGAGCAAGTGAATTCCATGCATCTTTAGCAGTCTCACATTCATAGATGTGACGAAACTCATCCATCAACACTAAAGTAAAGATTGAGCTTAGACCTTTTTGGTTTTCCCCACTAAGGGTTCATTCTTTAGTTGTCCAGTATTTTCTTGGTTTTAAGGTTGTTATGCCATATTTCATTACTAAAGATGATTCCTAACCATCAAGAATAACATCTCATACTTGTTCATCTTATTTGAGAAAGGCTTGTATGTGAGTCTTTCAGTAAGGGTAATTATACTCATCAAAGAGTGAGGATCTAAGAATAAAGTACATAAATAAAAAAATAAGATACGAAATTTTTAGGTGAAAACAACCTAGGACACAACTATAACCTAAGAGGAAAATCATCGGTCCACCGAACCACCTAACTTTCCACTATGAAAACCAAATGTTCAAGTACAAACTCAACCTTATGCTACCATCCCTAGGATACTACTCCAATATATTTTACTTATGAGCCCTTACTCTATTTTCACAATTTCCCATATTAGAGTAAGTGGTTTCAAAACAAACATTCCAATAAGCTTCCTGCCAATCAGATCGTTCATAAATCAACTACAAACAGATTAGCACAAAAACACAAGTGTCTATATGTGTTCTAGAACAGATTTAATAATTAATAATCCTAACTAGATTATTTAAAACATATATCATTTAAATCAAATAAACTAGAAAATTCAAGAGCAAAAATATTAAACACAATTTAATAAAAAAATAGCTTCTTTGAAATTTAATAATCAAATCAAATAATTATGATAACACATAAAATTATTTGATCTAAACATGTACAAATCTAATCAATAAGAATCTATATAAAGATAAAAATACTAAACAAATTTACTAATAAATATCTCTGATATAATATGTATTAACTAACTTATTTAACAACCAAAACCGAATTCTACAAAAACAAAACTTGGGCCATATATAATACACATCTTCTCTATAAACAAAGCACTACAAGAAAACACATTTACTCAAAAGATCAAATCTGAACTAGTTTATTCTATGTGATTTGCAAAGAAAAACTTACCAAATTGTAAATAATATAGAGAACTAAACCCACTTATTATCTGTTTGGACTAGGAGTGTCCATAAATCGGACTGAACTGGAGTTTAAATATATATACTATATTAAGTAAATATCAATATATCATTATATGTGTGAATTGTGTTTTTGTACCTCTTCTACTTTACTTATTTATTTATAAAATAAATAATAAAAATTTGAGTTAAAAATTGGTGAGTTCTCAATTGGTTATGTGCTCGTTTGTGATTAAATGAATTTAATACCTTATGTGACTATTTATGCAAATTTATAAAATAAAAAGAAATCAAATTTGTTTTTCATTTACATCCTCTTTTCATTTATTACATTTTTAATTAGTTTCTAAGTTAGAGAGTCATAGAACTTAAGGGGAGTTTAAAACACATTACACTTTTGCATTACTTTGATTTTACATTGCTATATCTTTAAGAGGTGTTTAGCTTCATTACATTGTCTAATGTCTTCTCCTTCTCTTATGTGAAAAATGGGGAGAAAATAATGTGCTTTACTTCTATGTTTTTATTTTTTTATGCATATAGGGGGAGAATATATTTAATTAAGCTTTATTGATATACACACTACATGATTATTCTTTACACTTTGCTTATTTTTATGTAAACTGAATTAAAGTACAATAAGGCATTCAAGCCAAGTTGTAGTTTGCTTTTCCTATGTCTTTTCAATTACTTATAAGCTTGTCAAGTTGCAGTGAAGATGGATTCACCGTATCATAGGATAGTTCCATTATAGAGTCTAAGAAATCATTGTATTTTATCTTATTCTTATAAGTGTCATGTAGTGAGAGAGAGGTTTTGTCACACGAAAATGTCAAAGGGGGAGTTTGTAAGGACTATGAGTGTTGGCTATTTTCGTGGACCAAATATTTATATGTAAATTGTTTTTTAGGTATGCTATCAAGTTTATCAAGAAAAGCCAAACAAATGCTCAAGTTCTAGATAATTGTACTTCAGGTATATCTTTGATAACTACAATACATAAGATTACATTTATGCATTTAATAGCACATTCTTATAAATATGAAATTATTTTTAATGTTATAATATGGAATACGATATGCTAAAAGATATTAGATAAGATATACTCTAAAATAAGATATGTTAAAAGATATACTTTAAATTATATTTGAAATCTTTATCATAAAAGATAGTATAAAATTTATTTTAAAAATATATTAGATAAAATATACTCTAAATTATAGTTGAAATCTTTAGCATAAAAGATAGCATAAAATCTATTTTAAAAGATATTAGATAAGATATACTTTATATTATAACTGAAATCTTTACCATAAAAGATAGCATAAAATCTATTTTAAAAGAAATCTATTTTAAATAGGAGTTATCTTAATTAATGAGAATTACTAATCCTATTTGTAATAGAAATATATTTATCAATTACATAGGATTAAAGGTTTTAATTTTTCCTATAAATAAAATTCATTGCTCATTGTTTCAATTAACCACACAAGAGTATTATTCTAATCTTCTTAATTTCTCTCTTGTTTTACAAATATAAAATCATAATTCTTTAAGCTTCTTTATTTAGTTAATCTATCAAATATTGGTGGTTATGTTTGATTGATTAATAAGCCTAGTTATTTTATGATATTTTGATAATATGTTCTTATGACTTCTTCTTTATTTTTGTTCTTAAATTGTTAGATCAAATAATTGTTTTTTTCATATCATAATTATTTTATTTGATTATTAATCTTTAAAGAAGCTATTTTTATTGAACTTGTGTTTGATCTTTTTACTCTAGGATTTACTAGTTGATTTAATTTAAATGACATATGTTTTGAATCATCTAGTTAGGATTATTCGTTATTAAATCCATTCTAGAACACACATAGACACTTGTTTTTTTGTGATAACTATTTTGTAGTTACTTCGGGAACATATTTGATTGACAAAAAACTTATTGGAACGTTGGTCTAGATTTAGCATGTATTGAATAAATGATACGGTTGCTAATCAACCTAAATCCCGAAAAAACAAAAGGTATGTTTACTAGATTTAATTCATTCATTGCATTAAAATCTAAACAAGTGATAACTAAACAATGCAAGATTAAAATCATCACTTAACTTTTAATGTAGGCATTCAATCCTATTTGTAATAGTGTCACAAGTTACCACTTTGAAGAAAAATATAAACGATTATATACTAACATCTTAAAGTAGTTGATCACTCTAATTCATGGATGATAGTTCGCACATTCAAAAATAGAATTGATTACATTAAGAATCAAAAATTAAAATTAAAATTATAATAAATTAATTAATTAAACCATAATCTATGGTTTAGAATCGCTTACAACCACATTATTAGTTTAACTAGACATATATTATATAAGAATTGACAATATAATCATGGAAGAATATAAGGAAGATGATTAATAAAAACTTATAAAAATCTCTATATTTCTCTTCAAAATTGCCTTCAAAAGTTATCATTGATATGTTATTTGATCTCTCTTGTTCCTTATAGAAATTCTTCTTTTTAGATGGCCTTTTTAAGTTGTTTATATAGTATATTTTTGGGTCTAATTCGAGTTGGATTAGAATTTTTTTGATCTAATTACTAGAATTAAAAGTTGGTGCTAACAAATTCTAGATTTGAGTATTGACTAGATGCCTTGATCGATCAACATGCTTTCTCGAGTGATCTAACCTTCATGATTTTCAACTCGAGTGTGCTCGATCAATTAAGCCTTCCTTGTCGTTCTTTACTTGACTTCTCAATCAAACCAAACAAAATTTGATCAATTAAGTGTTTATATTTACTCTAAATATATTTGCCTCTTTTTACTCATTTCATCCTCTAATGCTTATATAACATAAAATAAACACATAAAATACATAAAAAATAATAATTTAATATAAATATATGGAAATTTGTGTACAAATATATGTAAAAACAAATTACATCAATCAACCAAAACAAATTTAATGGTACTTATTTTTTCCATGTGTATTAATAAATTTATCTTTTGTTTTCTAATTTTTTTTTTAACTTTTGCTTCATTTTATAAACATTTAGTTAATGAAATAGTGATACATAATTTCATAGATCATTCGATTAACTTTTAATAAAAATAATTAAAAAAAATAATATATTTAAACCTTATAACAATAAAAATAATATTGTAATAATATTTAATGAGTTTTAATTAGATAATATTTAATATTGAATGAATCTATTTGAGAGTGTAGTTTAATTTAAATGATGTTGAAAATTATATTATATATCATATATTTTTTAATAAAAAAATACATAACTTAGATATAAAAAAATATTATATTCATAGACCATTTGATTAACTTTTAATAGAAATTATTAGAAAAATTATTAAAAAAATAATATATTTAAACCTTATAACAATAAAAATAATACTCTAATAATATTAAATGAGTTTTAATTAGATAATATTTTATATTAAACAGATCTATTTGAATGTAGTTTATTTTAAATGATGTTGAAAATTAAATTATATATCATATATTTTTTAATAAAAAAAATACATAAAATAGATATAAAAAATATTATATTCATAGTCCATTGATTAACTTTTAATAGAAAAATTATTAAAAAAAATATTTAAATCTTATAACAATAAAAATAATATTATAATAATATTGAATGTGTTTTAATTAGATAATATTTAATGTTAACGAATCTATTTAAGTATAATTTAATTTAAATAATGTTAAAAATTAAATTAGATATTATATATTTTTTAATAAAAAAAATATAAAAAATTATATTTATAATTATAAATTTTATGGATATTATTATTTTTAAATAATTACTGATGGTGTTTTCTTTTCCGGTCCAAAGAAATTATTGTCTCCTTACCTCTACTGTCAACACATGCATTTGCATTTATTGTGTTAGTTGTACTGAAACTTACCCCAACAAAAATATAGATTATTGAAAAACAATAATAATAAAACATACAAACATATATAAATGATTTTACTCAATCAAATACCTCCTCACTATTTCTCTAAGAAAAAAATTTAAAATTATAAAAAATAATATATATATATATATATATATATATATATATATATATATATATATAAAAGGAATAACTAAGGAAAAATAACCATCAAATAATTGGTATTAAAGAACAAATTCTCAAACAACCTAACTTTTTTCTAGTACTAGATGACTAGAACAGCAAGCTAAGTCTATATGCAATATATATATGATCCTTAATCATTTAAAAGATTTTAATAAATTATTCTTAATTATTGATTTAATTTAATTTAATATTGAATATATATTATTTTATTTATATTAAAAAATAATACAAATAAAACTTAATAGAAAAATGATCTTCAACACCGGTTTGCCAAAACAAAAACCATGCGAATCCTAGTTGAGAACTTGAGCATATTCACTCATAAATTTATCAAAATTCTCTCTCAACTAGAACTTAGAATTAATTCTATTCCTTCGATATTTCGATGTTTCAAATTGAAATATTTTAATAGGTATAACTATTTACACCATTACAGTACATCAGAATAAATTCCAATAATTTATCTATTGCTGAATTCATCACATAAAGTAAAGCATAAAACAAATTATCATAAAAATTAAAAATAAAATACCATGCCATGTAACATGTATTTAATAACATATAATCAATTACTATTTCTTTTTTAAATATTAACAGAATTATTATTTTATTTAATAACAGTAAATAACTAAATCTCATTTTTTAATAAAAGGAAAAAATTAAAATTTTAATCATTAAAAATCAAAAACATCAGGCTGTGTTCTTCCCCAACCGGGACAAAAAGCGTTTTTCATTCTGTTAATTGCTAATAGAATAGCAAAAAATATAAACATTAAATTAAAGACAACAAAACTCGAATATTAAAAGATCATGATGAGCGAATAATAATTGCTAATATTATCCCATTTAAAAGAGAAATTAGCTTTGTACATGACTCCGAATTGTTAAAGATTTCCAACATGTTTAGGGAGGGGGCATGCAAAACTAAAGAAAAACTAAGGACTTTAATTGCAAATACTAAAAACAAGAGTACACTGATTCAGCTTTGATTGTGAAGAACCACAGAAACAGACTCTTGGCGACGAAAGCTCCACTGTCTCGCAATAAAATCCTCTACGGTGCGATTGAACTCCTCGCTAGTCAACTCTTCCTCCGGAAGAAAATTTTCCGGCCAATATTCTTCATCGGACTTAGTAACGTTCAGGCACTTCTCTGTCTCTGCTCGTCGGAGCTCTCTTACACCCTTATCCAAACACTGGCGCTCGATCTTCTCGGACTGCGACCTCTTGTAAGCTTTCGGAAAGTCCGAGACAGAAACCGAGATCGAGTCAGAGACCGAGACCGAGTCCGAGTCCAAATCAGAGTGTGATTTTGTCTCGGAATCAATTTCATCTTCAATGACGGTCGCATTCACCTCGGAGATGATCTGTTTGTCCTGATACTTAACTTCATCAGTCTCTCTCTTCAGAGCATCATTTTCGGATTCAGACCTTGTACGATCGGTACTACTGTTCTTGATAAGCTCCTCGTAGAGTTCATTTTCTATATTGTTCACGTTCTCGTTGTTTTGACCGGATTTGGCTAAGAGAGAGACAATGATGGCGTTGCAAAGAACGAAAACGAAAAGAGGAGTAACCAAGACACTAACAAATCTCCGAAAGTATTCACCGAAGATCTTGACGACGAAAGGAAGCCGAGTACAAGTCCACATAAAGAAAACCAAAGCAACGCAGAGCTCAAATAACCGAAACAGCTTTGCGATTGTTCGGAAATGATTGTACCTCTGTACAGCATTGTTCTTCTCAGCTTTGACTATGTCAAAATCGAATAGATTCATTTCAAGATAATCGAATGAGAAGCAGAGGACGAAACTGAGAGAGAAATGATTCAACTAAGTAAATCAGAAGGTGAAACTATAAACGGAGGAAGAGAGTAAAGTTGTTTGAAAGCAGATTTTCCGGGAAAAGTAAGAAAGAAAATGTTGGAATAGAAAAGGGAAAAGGTTAAAAAGAGAAATGGAAGCTATACACTATACAATTAGATTTGGAAGTTGAGAGAACAGGGAGGTCCGTGTGTTTGCTTCTATTTCAGCCAAACTGAGTCCTCTTTGTAAAACAAATCTTTGCCCCTTTTATATATAGCCACTTTGGGAATCGTACACTTTTCTTGTCTTTCGATTAAAACCAAATCTATTATTTTGTTTGTCCAAATTATTAATTTAATCCAACTTTTTTAATTTTAAAGTTTTAATACACTGTTAATTTAGGTGGGGTCTCTTAGGACTTGCCACGTGTGTATATTCCCTTCTATATATATCTTTATTTTTTTTCCCTTAAGAAAAAAAGAAAAAAGAAAAGAAAAGAAGAATAAGTTCTTTTTCTTAATTAAATATTAGCGTTTAGATAGACGAAGATAATTAGATATTAAAAGTGGGTTTGTCACATAAGTGGATGACACGTTTTAATAGAGAAAAAGATTTTTGAAAATTATTAAAAAAAAAATAAGAATTATTAATATTTAATGAATTTTAATTTAGCAGTAGTAAATATTAAACAAATTTCATTTTTTTTATAAATTTTATATTTTAATAAATATTTTTATTTAAAATATTATATTTTTGTTGATTTATTTGAGTGAATTTTTCCATTGAATTTATATAAAAAATAAAAAATATTATTTTTATAACTATCAAAATACATGAATAATAGAATGGTGTAATCAGAATTATAATATTTGTATGAATATTATTTTATTAGAGTTAAGAACGAAAACATTAAATGAATAACGAAAAATGGATAACAGAAGATATAATCTTTATTTTATTATAATATAAGGTAAGATAAAAATAAAAATTAATTTTATATATTAGAATTATATATTTTTTATTTTTATAAATACATAATTCGTTAAAACAGTAAGTTTAATGACAAGGTTTGTGTCAGAAAATAATAATAATAATAATAATAATAATAATAATAATAATAATAATAATAATAAAAGAAGTAGCCTAAGTGGGGTCAGAAAATAAAAATAATAAAAGAAGTAACCTAAGTGGGGTTGAAATGACTAGGGGTAAATAAGGAGTGTGTTTTGGGTCTGGAGATTTGGTAGAGGTGGATGACAAGATTAAGATTTGGCAAGGCCAAATATGTTAGCTGTGTTCCACTTTTTTGTATTACGAATATCGTATCCATTATCCACCACATGCGCCCTGGTGTTTTTGCTTCAATTCTGATTTTATCGTAATATGGTGTGTATCTTTTCAAAGTTCAACCCCTCATCGGTTCCTTTTTTTTATTTTTTTTTAGAAATAATTAATAAAATAAAGAATACTTGTGTTTTTTATTTCTCTTTTTAAATTAATTAATGAAGTTAACTCAGATTAACGATAGATATTTTAATTTTAGATAATTAAAATTATAATTAATTTTAAATTTTTGATGATTTTTTTTAAATAACTGTAATCGATAAAATATAGTACGACATGATTATTAAAATACTTTAATTGAAATTAAAAATATGTTAATATTATTTTTTTACATACACAATTACATAAAAAATAAACTTTTAATAATAAAATACATAATATTCAAAATAGTTAAAAAAAATTTATTTATTCTTATTTATATTTTTTTTTATTTTACTCAAAAATATGTGTTAAATAATTAAAAAATAAAAATTTATAATGTAAATATTTTTAATAATGTAATTGAGTAAAACTTAGGTTAACATTTAATTTTTTTTTAAATTAAATATATTTTTGAATAAATATTAAAAGTGAGAAGTATGATTAAATTATGAAATAATTGATATCTGATCTAATCGATAGTTATTATCCAAATGTATTTGATATTAATATATAATTATTAGTATAATCGTCTTGTTCATACTTATTTTCGTTCTTAATTCATATTTTTATAAACTCATGTTTATATTAATATTTTATTACTATAAAACATTTTTACTCTTATTTTCCAATAATTCTCCATTTTCTCAAACAAAACAAGAACACGTGACAACCCAAATACATACACTAATTCAAGTCAATTTAATTCGATCTTTTGACTAACTCTTATTAAACTTTAACATAAATACATGTTATTTGCTCCAAGTTTTAGCATCCTCTAAGGTATTAAAAGTTAAACTTCTCACTTGAAATTTAATTTCAACCACATATTATCTTTCTAAGGTTTCAATGTCCTCTAAATTCATTCACTTTTATTTCTAGGATGGGCCACACCATCTTAGAGTTTTATTCCAAATTCACCAAACCCATCTTTCAATAATTTATCCAAGACAATAAATATTCATTAATACAATTTTATCCAGAAAAACATTTGCGTGTTTTTAGAAGGCAAATAACTCTATCTCAAAAGGTTAATAAATTAGGTGGGATTAATTCATATTTTTATTTATATTTTAACTCATATTTATATAACATATTGGTGAGGTTAATTCATATTTTCATTAATATTTTATGAATGTAAGAATTATTTATTCTTATTTTTCATCAATAATATATTATATAAATACATATTATTTATACTATATAGGATTTAAATACTTACTTAATACATGTATCATTGAATGTATTTTTATTTCTAGGCAAACAATATTTAAGATGGGAGTTTCAAATTAAAATTATATATTTTTAAATAAATTACATATTAAGTACAAGAATAAGGAACATCAATAGAAGTAAAGCTTGGTTATTTTAAGTTAAATTAAAATATCTTCTGAAATGCTCAACACCTTTTCACTTTATAAGATTGGTTGTTGCTCAGTTGGGACTCTATTCTTACCGGTTACATCTTTGCTCTCTACATCTCCTTTTTTTATTTTTCTTTCTCAATTACCTTTAATAATTTTATTTTAGTTTTATATTGTTTTTCTTTTCTTGACGAGCTTTTAATTCAATGTTTAAATTATTAAATTGATGCTATAAAAAGTAAAAAGTGTTGCACAAAAACGAGGGTATGCTTTTTTTACCTTACCAAATCATAATTGGAATGAGTGAAATGAATTCAACAAAACATTATAAGATAATGATTATTTTGGGTAGCTAATTATTTTGCACACATTTTTATAAATAAATTAAAAAGTACACATGAAACTAGTCTCTGCATGTGCCACGTGTAATTGATAAGTTATTTTGGAGAGAGAAAAAATATTGTGTGCAAACAATGGTCAAATTTTAATTTTTTTCGCTTTCTTTATTAGTTGAAGGAATAGCACTACAAGAAGAAAGGGTCATTCCTTATTAGGACGATCCTAAAATACAAAAGGCTTCAAGTATGGTTATTAATAGTAATTAAAAGTTAATAAATCTTTCAAAAATTAAATTAAATAAAATGTGTAATATACTTATTATATCTTTAAGGACACTATTAACCATGCAACAATACTATTGGGATGGTTGTTAACCTATTACAACAATTTTTTTTTTTTGCCAATTAAGACGATTATTAATTATATCAAAAAATCGTATCTTTTGAACTTCTTCAAATTACATCATTGCAACTAAAATTACAACTACATGTAACAAAATATTTTATGTAGTAGTAATAATTGTACCAAAAGATTTTTTTAGTAGTGAGAGAAACTAACCGCAAGCACCATTTCAAAATCCCTTATATTTTCTTTATTTGATTATCTCCTCCCTGAGACTTCATCCTGAAATAATTTCTTCTTTTTTATTTCTTTTATTTTTATGTTCTTTCTTTTTCGACTATGTTAACATGATTGTACCTTATTGTAAGGAATTTTGTGTGTCATATGGGTTTGGTTTTTGCACCATATATTAATATATGTGTACGAGGATAATGACTAATAATGAAGGGTTGCCCACAATGTGTGTCATGAAATTTAATTGGTGTTATTTTATACCCATATTTGTGCATTAATTCTCATATAATTATAATGAATTATTGTTCTCAATGTATTTTATGTCTTTATTTTTTGTTTTACATGTGTTTGGGAGATGGAACAACCAAAAAGAGGCAAAAATCTGTTTAAAGTAAAAATAGGATATTTGATCGATTGAGTACTTTAAGATAGAAAAGTAGAACAATAAACTCAATCTATCGAGCCACTAATTGATCAATCGATGTACCATTTGATCGATCGATTAAGGATTTTTGAATAAAAAATTGGAATTTAGCTTAACGTTCCTCGATTGATCCAACATTGGGACTCGGTCGTTAAATCAAGTAAATTAGGTCAAAAGCCAAAATCTACTCAACAAATACATTTTATATTCAACATATTAGGTCATCAAAATACAAAATTACAAGGAGAGAGGACTGAACAAAGATCACAATCTTGGGCAACTTTTGGAGAATAATTTAAAGAAAAGATTAGAGCTTCGTAATTATGATTACATTGATTCTTTCATTAATCTACAATAAGTTTTTTTGTATTCTTTTTTATTAAGTTATCATAAATATGATTTTGATTCTTATAGAATCTATTTCTAACTAATTTATTAATATGATTGTATGGAATTTTCAAGTCATAAATTATGATTTAATTAATTTAATATCATGAATAATTTTTAGCATCAATTCTTGAATTATTGATGTGTTCAATTCTATATTTAGATGTCAAAGCCTTACATGCTATGAATTTGGAGGCCAACTAGCTTTTTACATGTATATATTTATTCTTAGATTATGATATTGGTATAAAATTGCTAATTATTATGATTGTAGTGACATGTGATTTTTACAACAATTAAAATTGAATGCTTAGGTTAAAATATGGAAATAGATTTAATTTTGCTTAGTTTAATTATTATATATTGATATCATAATACAATGAATGAATTAAATCAAGTAATCATAATTCTAAATTATTTGAGAGTTAGATTGGTTAATAATTGAATGATTAATCAATTACAATGTAAAAAAGATAGGAAGTTTTAGATGATATTAGATTTCTAAATCTAAAGTTAAGAATTCAATAAGAGTTTTAAATTTTGAATTTGATTTGAAACTTAGGAAATTAACTTTGACTCATGACATGATTGATCGGACACGAATTGTGTTCAATAAATACACAAGTATACGTATCATAACAAATAATATAATGATAAGAAAATATCGTTCACACAGAGATTATGTTATTAAAAACTAATTTTTAAAACTAAAAAAATAAAAATTAATTTTTTTTGTGTTTTTATATTTTAAGAAAATAAAATTAAAAGAACTAAAAATAAATAACAATAATTAATTAAATCATAATTGACAACTAAGAATATATATGAGAAAATATTTAGGAATATTTAATCCCTCAATTTTTAAACATGTAAATCATTGAAATCCATCCAATATAATTATCAATTAATTACATGATCAATTGAATCTAAAAATTACATATTTTAATATTTTTTACCCCAAAAATACTACTTATTGAATAAAAAGAGCAAATATTAAGTAAAAAAGTATATTGATGACTCTACTTTCATATAATCATTAATAATTAGTTGAATTGTAGGTTAGTGGTGCAAATAGTTTCATTATTACATATCTCCCATCATTATTCTTATGCAATTGTTTCCTTGTCTTCTATGTTATTTTCATTTTTTTCACCATTGATCAAAACCCTATTTACTAACTTAAATTGACTTACTAATAAACTAGTAATTATAAGAATAATTGTTTTTAATCTTTTGTAAGCTGGACCATAATTTGAGCTATATTATTACCTATATATTTTTTATGAGAAGTATGGTTAGTTTTTGGATTGTTGCTTTTTCTCTTTCTGTATAAAGTCAATCATTCCTAATGTTGGCAGAGCCCATTAACAAAGGATCGCTTCACTGGAATGCTTGCTTGAATCTAGCTAAGTTTTGTATGTTTATGGCTCACTCTTTGTGCTATGGGTGCTCTATGATATTTACAGGTTTTAACTCTATGTATCGTTACAATTGTTGTCATTTTACTTAGCACGAAGCTTATTTATTATATGATAAATTTGTAATGTCACATGTTCATCACAAGATTGTTATTTTATTACGTACACTTTTTAAGTTAATGAATTTTCTTTATTTTTTAAGTTCATGAACTTTTATGTCTTTTTTAAGTTAATGAATTTTTTTCTTTATTTATTATTTATTTCTTTTTTGAAACCGACATTTATTTGACATATTTAAAAAAACATTGATGTAACATTTATTTCTCACTATGGTATCGAAGCATTTAGAAGATTTAGAAAACATGAACAATTGATATGTAGCAACATGCATAATTATATTTATTGGTCTTTTGGACTTGATATATCATTTAATATATTGTTTAAATATGTATAAGATCTTTAGACTTTATCACTTGTAGGTCCTATTTACATGTGTGGATACATAGGCTTTTTGTTGGTGATAGTTAAAGAACTTCAAGAGGATAATGGTGTTTTTACACTTAATGTGAATATATATCCTTGTGAGGTTCTTTTAGGTCTTTTAGACTACTCTTGATAATTTGTTTTCTTTTTGCTTCATATGCATTGTTTTCTCATTCTCTATAGGCATTTTCAATCCTCTATAATCATTTCTTGTAATTTGTTAAACTATTTTTCATATAGTGGATATATATTGTTTCCTTTCCAACAACTTAAATATTGTGTTCTTAATTTTCTACTTTTTTTCACTTAACTCTTAACTTTAATGTTCGATGTTCTATTGAATAG
The DNA here is from genome assembly GCA_037013495.1 of Hippophae tibetana. Taxonomy (NCBI): domain Eukaryota; kingdom Viridiplantae; phylum Streptophyta; class Magnoliopsida; order Rosales; family Elaeagnaceae; genus Hippophae; species Hippophae tibetana. The sequence goes on along the minus strand of CM072812.1, from coordinate 76,610,348 downwards.
TTCTTAAGAGTTACCTCTCGTGAGGTTCTCATAGGATTCAATCTCTACAAAAGTGGTATCAGAGATGGTTTGGTATTATTTAGCCTTCGTATCTTTCATCAAAGTTATCTAAACTCTTAAAGATCCACCATATTATTCCTTTGAGTTGATTTATTTGGTAATTTAGAAATTAGGATTTCTTGAGTCCTCTTGGGATTTTGACCTAAGAGTTCTTCTTCGATTTCAGTGAGTTTCCTCTTTCTTCTTGTCAATTTTTGTCTCTACTATTTTTGTTTTAATTATCATTATCTCAATATAAGATAATTATTTTGATAGCACATGTGACTATGTTCTATGAAAACGTAAGATGAAAGCCCTTTTGGTTCAACAAGAGGTGTTTGGTGCCCCAAATTAAGATAACTTGCCTGAAAAAGCCACTGAGGGTAATAAAATAAATTGTAAAAAAGGAATTTTAATCTATACTGTTGAATCTTTATGCTAAAATTTGTACGAAAGTTTCAAAAGAAACTATCCTCAAGAAGGTATTTTATAAACTTGACTATTTATATTTACAGAAATCTTTATCTAGCAAAATTTATTTAAAACATCATTTTTACCATTTTAAAATGGAATCATCTAAGGATCTTGAAAAAAGACCTTAATGACTTCAAAAGAATGATCTCTAAACTTGATGACATTGATTATAAGGTTGAGGAGGAGACTCAGAACACTATTTTACTAAATTCTTTGATTGATATGTATAAATATTTGAAACCTAGTATCATGTATGGTAAGATATGTTAAATCTTGATCTTTTAATCTCTAGTCTTAGGTCTATAGATTTAGAGATCAACGTTTATAATAAAGTTAATATTAGTAATTGTTTACTTGTTAGAGGAAGATATGAGAAAAATGATAAAGGGTCAATGGGTAAACCCAAGGGTAGGTCCAAGTCAAAATAAAAGAAGCATATTAGGTGTTATTTTTTTTAAAAAAATGTGGGCCCTTATAGAAATGAGTGTCCTTTTAAGAAAGGTAAAAAATTTGACAACTAAGATTCTACTATTGATAGTGATTCAAATTTGGTTTCTAAAGATTATGAGACCTCTAAGGTTTTAGTTATGAGTACAGAAAGATTAGAAACTAGGTGAGTCTTGGATTCAGGATGTTCCTTTCATGTGTCTCCTTTTAAGAATTTATTTAATGATCTTAAGAACTTTGATGATGGTAAATTTCTCTTAGACGATGACCATAAGTGCAAAGTTAAGGGTATGGGATCTGTTACACTATCTCTATCAGATGAGACTACTAGGAGTTCAAATGATGTAAGATTTGTTCCTAAATTATGAAGAAATTTGATTTCATCAAGTTATCTAGATGCTACAAAGTACATGATGAAGATTGATAATGGAGTACTGCGAGTAGTTAAGGGGTCATTAATGGTTTGTATTTTCTTGAAAGAACAACTTTAAGTAGTAATAGTACAACCAATATGACTCAATCCTTAGATTATACTATGTCATAGCATAGAAGGTTAGGACATGTAAGTGAAAATGGGTTAAGTGTATTAGTCAAATAGAGTATTTTAATTAGTAAGGCTCTTAGGGATATTAAGTTTTATGAACACTATATTTTTGGTAAGAGAACTAGGGTTAAGTTATCAAAGGATAGTCACACTAAATTGCATGCATTAGATTATATTTATTCTGACATATGATATCCTGCCCTTATTCAATCCCTAGGTAGTAACAAGTATTTTCTCTTTTTAGTTGATGATTTTACTAGAAAAGTTTGGACTTTTACTTTGAAAACTAAAGATGCAACTTTTGACATTTTTAAATAGTGGAAATCCCTAGTTAAGAATTAAAAAGATAGAAAGGTTAAGAATACTTAGAACTAATAATAATCTTTAGTTCTATAATGAAATCTTCAATAATTATTGCAAGAACCAAGGTATTGAGAGACATAGTATAGTGGTAGAAACACCTTAACATATTGGTTTAGTGAAGATAATGAATAGAACCATTCTAGAAAGAATTCGATGCATGTTGTGCCAATCAAGTATGCCCAAAATGTTTTGGATAGAGGTTGTTATCATAGTCACCTATCTTATAAATTGAGGTCCATACTCAGTCATAAACATGAATATTCCTGAATGGTCATGGTCTTGTTTACCTGTTGATTATATTGTCCTTAATTTTTTTGGATGTGTAGCATATAGTTACATTAGCTATGGAAAATTATAGGATAGGTTATTAAAGAGTTTTTTTATTGGATATAAAAATGATATAAACTCTTATGTCTCTCATTTATGAAACTACTTTGAATGCTTCTAAGGATATTGGAATTGAGGTAAAGATTGGTACAGACACTTCTTTCAGGTTCTAGGCATTGGGATGAAACGGAGGAACCTATAACCCCTTAGTCCATTCATATTAACACTGATATGACAAATACAAGCAATGATAAAGGAATTACCAAGGTAATATTAAATCCTTAAGGTAGTTCCACTGAACTAAATGATTATTATTTGGCTATAGATAGATTAGGAAGAACTATATCATTTTTCAAAAGGTATCTTAACTCTCTATCCTCTTCATCTAGTAGTGATCAAACTGATTTAATTTCTTATTCATTGTGAATTTTTTCTAAACTAGATGATTTTAAACATAAGTTTTTTTATTCTATTTCTTCTCTTGATTCTTCTAAATAGATTGTTATTATGCATGATAAATTAAATTTACTTAATAAAAATTGAACTTGGATTTTAGTTGAAAAACCTAAAGGTCGTTAGTTGCTAGGATCTAGATGGATATTTAAAAGGAAAATAGGTATAAAAGATGTTGAATCTGCTAGGTATAGAGAAATATTAATAGCATAAGAATTTTCCCAAAAGAAAAGTATTGATTTTAATGAAATTTTCTCACCAATTATTAAGTTTTCCTCTATAAGAATTATGTTATCTATTGTATTTTAATTTGATATTTTTCTTCAATAAATGGATGTTAAAACTATATTCATGCATATTGATTTAGACGAGAAAATTTATATAAAACAACCTGAGAGATTTATTAAAAAGGAAAATTAAAATCTTGTCTGCATACTTAAAAAACTCTTTATAGTCTTAAACAAGCTCTTATGTAATGATATAAAAAAAATTGATACATTTGTGACCAAAATTGGATTTGAAAAATATGATTATGATAATTGTGTTTACTTTAAGTTAAAGAATGCTTCAAGTCTAGTCTATTTACTATTATATGTAGATGATGTGTTTATTACTTGTAAGAGTAAAGTGAAAATTAATCACTAAAACTTAAGCTTAGTAATAAGTTTGAGATGAAAGATTTAAAGCCTGTTAAGAGAATACTCGGTATTCATTATTAGAACTTATGGTAAACTATTTTTAACTTAACAATTTTACTTAGAAAATATTTTAAATAGATTTTAAACTTTTGATGCCAAAATCGTTAGTATAACTTTGGATTTTCATATTAAATTGTCTCGTAAGGATTTCCCTAAAACTAAAAATGAAAAAGAATACATGAAAAGAGTTCTTAATTTTAATGATATAGGATTATTAATGTATGATATCGTTTGGACAAGGCCTAATATAGTATATGGGTAACACAGGTAAAACTCACTTGTTAGAAATCAAATAGGTCCTAAGATACATTAAAGGGACTAAAAGTATTGGTCTTTTGTTTAAATGTAACTTTGTTAATGCCCTTATCATTCAAGGATATTTTTACTCTGATTTTGCATGAGGTAAGGATAACATGAAGTCAATGTCAGAATATATTTTTTACAATCTTTGGTAATGTTGTATCTTGGAAAGCATTTGTAATCTATTGTTGCATTATCAACTACCGATACTGAGTTCATTGCATGCATAGAAGCAATCAATTAATGCCTATGGTTGAGAGGTTTCCCCAAGCAACTTGTAATTATCTTTGTAGATGTTATAGACATTGTATCTTGTGACAATCAATCAATAATTCACTTATCTAAACATATTATGTTTCATTCTAGATTCAAATAGGTAGATATCAAAATGCATTTCATTAGGGACATTACTTCACAAGGTCTCATTCATTTAGATAAACTCTCCATAAAATACAATCTCTTTGATATGCTAACAAAACCAATATCAATGACCAAATTTAAGCATTACTTAAATTTGGTTAGAGTATCTCATTTATAAGCATTAGGTTGGAAATGATTCATAAAATATATTCAATACCTTATAGTGTCATGGTGAAGATTTGTTAATTTTGTGTCACTATAATATTGTAACATTTAGGAGATATAGGAAACATTAACAAATGACACGTAGCATGCATGATTATATTCATTTGTTAATTGGACTTGATATATTATTTAATGTGTTGTTCAAATGTGTATCAAATCTTTGGACTTTATCACTTGATGTATCCATTTACATGTGTGCATACATAGGCTTCTTACTAGTGATGGTTAAAGAACTTCAAGGACATAATGACCTTTTTACACTTAATATATATATATATATATATCCTTGCTAAGGGTTTTTAGACTGCACTCAATCATTTGTTTTTTCTTTATGTCGTGTGTGTTGTTTTCTCGCTCTCTCTATGTCTCTTCTCATTCTAAGGATTCTTCAATCTTTTGATTTCCTCCGTAATCAGTTCTCATAATCTTATACAATGTTTTCGTATAATGGATATATAATTTTTTTTTAATGAATTAAGTTAATTAGTGATAAAGATCGAATCACCTAAATATTATATTCCTAGTCTTCTACTCTTTCCCATTAATTATTGGCTTTGACATTTAATGATTTATTGAATAATTCTTGAGAGTTACCTATAGTAAGGTTGTGGTAAGATCAATATCTACCATTTTTATTTTTTTAATAATATTTATGCACATTTACATATATATATTATCAAGATTTCAATATGCCCTATCATAATATCAACAAAGAGTATATATTAATATATTATAAAATAATTAGTCATTTATTTCCATAGTGAGAATTTGAAAATAGGAGTTTTAGTTCTCAGGGTAATGTTTTCTTGATTAAAAAAAAAATTCTTACAATAATTTGTCTTTTTTGGTTTGAAAACAGAAAAATAACTGGATGATTTATTTGTTTATTTAATTTATTCGGAAAACAGAAAAAGTTCTTACAATAATTTGTCTTTTTTGATTTGAAACAATAAATCTTAAATTCTTAACTTTAAACCTTAAATACTATATTAGAAAAAACAAAATCTTAAATACTTAAAAATAAATCTTAAATTTTAAACTCTAAACATTAAATACTAAATCATAAACTCATGAATAAAGAAAAAAATAAGAAAAAATTAATAATAATAATAGTTTAATGATTAAAATATTCTTTAATTGTTTGTGTATATATAATTTTTATGAAATAGATATTTTTTAAAAATAATTTGAATATTTTTAAGATATTATTAAAAAAAATTGAATAACAATAAATAATAAAAGATTAATATACCTGCTATAATTATCGCTCCCTATGTTTTTAATTTGAAATTTCGCAACATAAGAAAAGGAAAATAAAAAATTAAAAGACTTGTTCGGTATACTAGCTGACTAATAGAATCGGTGAAAGAGTAGCATATATTTTGACGTAAGAAGGGGGTCACTGCAACGTATAACAGTCACCGAATCAGATGCAACATAAATGTAATTTTGGAATAAAAAAGTATAATTATAATAATTTATCTTAAAAATATAAATAATAACAAAAACAAATAAAAGTTATTATTTTAACTCACTAAAATAATTATTTAAAATTATGGAATCAATTTACACACAGTATATATTTTAATAGGGAAAAAAAACTTTAATTTGATGCCTTTTACGGACTTTTAGCTAACATCTAGTCTTTACCTACCTTATCAGTTTAATATCAGATGCATGGGTCATTCATCTACATGATATTAGACTAAATTGAAATTATAAAATATAATATTATTAAATTTATGATAATATAAATAATATTTTAATATTATTAAAAAAATTAATTAAAAAATTTAAATAATGATAATTTAATATGAATTAGTTCTAATTCTAATTAGATAAATATATTATATTTTTAAATAATAATAATAATAATATCTCAAGAAACTGTACCTTCAAGTAATTTGTAACAACACTTATAAACTTATTATTATTAATAATAATAATTATTATAAGCTCAGTGACATTAATATATTTATTTTAACGGTAAAATTAAAGTATATATAATTTATAAAAGTATAATAAAGTAAAATTATTAAATAAATATTTTTATTTAAAAATAAGAAAATATAATATATGATAATATATATACCAATAAAAATAATTTATAACATTTTAATGAATTTTGAGAGGTGTTCCGAGAAATGAATTTTCTTATTATAGATAGAATGTTTTACATTATATTTAATATTAATATCTAAATTAAATACATAAATATTTAAAATATTTTTTATTATTTATATTATTATAAAATAAATATAATTAATTAATAATTCTATATAATATTACTATGCATTACCCAATCACGTTCCGATCCTCGCCTCCTTCAGTTCTAAATTTTATCCCTTCTACTGTTCTTTTTCTTTTTTATTATAATAAAATTATATGAAATAATTTAATATTTTTATTATTGAATAAAATTACGTAAATAAATTATTTTGATAATAATAATAATTCATATTATATTAAGATTAATAAATTTATTAATTAACCCATGTTTTAGACAATTTATATTTTATTTTTTATAATTCGACTAATTTAATATTTTTTTAGAACGGCTAAATTTAATCAGGAATAATTTAACATCTTATCTTTTTAAATTAAATCAATTTAATATATTATCTTTTTAAAATTGACCAATAAAGTTTTTATATTATACTTGTATTTAGGATAATTAATAAAAGTGAAGTTGAATAATTGTAATAGATGTCTCTTACTCACGTGAGTTTGACTCTAAAATTAATTTGATCAATTTGGTATTTAAATTCTATAATTTGATCAAAATGGTATATAAAATTCTTAACTTTTACCGATTTTCTATCTTACCGAATATTTAGATTTGTAAAATTAAAAAGGTTGGATATTAAATTAATTTTTTTTAAAATTTAATGATTGATTTAAATATGTGACTTTAAAATATTAAAAAATGATCTACAACTAACTTAACCACGTTAAATTAGCTCAAAAAATAATATATAAATGTATTAAACGAAAATGATAGAGTAAATATAATTATATGGTTTATTTAAAATATAATAAATATATATGATTTTTTTTAGTTAATGATATTTTTTAGGTGATTCGAATATATAAATTAAAACAGAAAAAAATAAATAAATCTTATCAACATATTATTAAGTGAATCACTGGTTTATTTTCAAACTAGTAGATTATAAACATTTATTAGTTAAAAAAATTATTTACCTTAAATAAATATAAAAGTATCCAAAGTATGAAATAAATACCCTTCTATCAATTCTATAATTTTATATAAATGAGGTAGTCTTCTAAAGTTATTTTTTTGACAGAACTTATTCGATATTTTTGTTTTAATTAGAATAGAAAATCTTCATTAATGATTACGAGGATTTACATAAGTTTGAAACACCTCCACCAAGATACATGAAAATTTTGGTTCCCATGTAATGTGAAAGTTTCAAAGCAAATTTAATAGTCACATTAGCTGCTCCATTTGCTTTCTCTTGATCTAAATTGGATTTTATTCAATTTCCTATTATACGTACATTTTCTTATCTCATACACTAAACTTCCTTCAACTGCAAAACATTATCAATCTCCATTAATTAATACATCAGCTTGTTTCGAATTTTGCCTCAAAAATAACATTAATTCAATCCCTCTCATAAGCCAATTTCCCTGCATGCAATTAGGATGGCGTGAAGCTCTGCACACAAGAAATAAAAAACCCTAAACTTTGGCAGCGCAGCAGCCATAATCATCATTCCTCCTTGATTTCTCACAACAATTCCTAAACAAAATACCTTTTTTCCGCTCACAATAAATAGCATATCAGTATTGATTTTTATAATCCCCTCGCTTGGTTTGTTGGCATGTGCAATAAAAATTGCAAACAACAATGTTAGTGGAGTAGAGAAATGACAGACAACAATGTTTAGTGGAGCAGAAAGTATGGATGTACAACAACTGTTAGAGTTAAGGTTTTATATTCATTTTTCTTAGTATACATAATAGGACTCTTGTACAGAAAAAATACAGAACAGAAAAATATATTTTGGCATAGTATCAGAGCAAATTATGGCTAGCCTAAAGAAATGAAAACGCTATGTTGCTACCTATTACATTATTTTCTGTTCTCCTCGACATTGGTTTGATCTGGTGTATTGGTGTGGTTGCTGGGATACAAATCTTTCACATTCTGTTGTGAATGGAAATCCTAGATTTCGAGTTTCCAATTTGGATTCTTGTGGTTTGAATATAAAACAAAGAACGTTTCTGTTGAACCCAGAGATCAGATTAATAATCAATTCAAAATTATTCAGTGAGGAAATGCAGCTGATGTATACACATAATTAGTATGAGGCATATGAAATATCTTACTAGTAGCTGTCAACAGCTACTTTCTTGATGCTTTGGAGTCTTAAACCTTTCAGATCTTCGATCTTCATTTTTGCGAAAAAAGTTGGTTTTGGCTGATCGGTTGTTTTACTAGGATCAGGGGTGGTTGATCTGGCTTACTCTGTTTACTCCGTTCATCTTCTCAGCAACATTTTTTTGTGGTTTGTTGTCTCTGTGTGTGTGGTGGTGTCACTTGGTTTGGCTGGATAATGCTTGCTGCCAAAGGCGTTGGAGCCATACTGATCTAGCTGCTCGTTCGAGCCATAGCAGTTTCCCTGCGTTTCAGGCCTATCTACTCGTTAGAGTTGTCACAGTTTCCTAACGTCACTTGCTCGTTAGGGCCGTTGTAGTCCCTCTATGTACCAGTCTAGCTATCGTCGTGGGCAGCCATGGAGAAACTTGGAACGCAGTAGAAGAAGAGCACCGCTCTAGAGGAGGGCTGCACGAATAGGAAAAAAAGATCTAGAGATTAGGGATGCACGAATAGGGAAAAATAAAATAAATTAGGGTTACAATTCTGTGTTTTTTTTTATATATTGGCTGGTGTAGATATTGAATGAGTTGACTACAAAAATGACTGAAGTTTTAACTAGAGCTCAAACCACCTCACAACCTTCGCTAATTGAAGCGTCGACTACTCCCATTAGTATCAAGTTGGAAGGATCCAACTATACCTTTTGGTCCCAGGTGGTGGAGATGTATATCTCTGGCAAAGAAAAATTGGGATATATTAATGGGGATTTTCCTCAACCTGCTGAAACCGACCCCTCATTCAGGAGATGACGCACAGAAAATGTCATTGTCAAAGGATGGTTGATCAATTCAATAGACCCCTCATTGATTGCAAATTTTATCTGATTCCCAACTGTGAAACAGGTTTAGGATTCTGCTACTACAACCTACTATGATGGGACAAACACGTTTCAAGTGTATAATCTCCATCGTCGAGTTACTCGTATGAAGTAGGCAGGTGGTTCAATTGAAAAATACTACAATGACCTTCAAGGGTTGTGGCGAGAAATTGATTTTCGTCATCCTAACCCAATAGAGTATGCGACTGACATACAAAAATACAACTCCATCATACAGGAAGATCAAGTGTATACCTTCCTCGATGGACTTGATGACAGACTAGATAAAACTCGAAGTGATGTACTTCAAATCAAACTATTCCCTACGATGGAACAAGCCTATGGATTCATCCGTAGGGAAAAGGTCAGGCAGACCGTGATGATCACAGGTGCAGATACGACACCCGGAGCAGTTATGGCTTTCAAAGGGATTAAGGGACACCATAATCCGCTGCCACCAAAACCATGAACTTTTTTGGGTAGCAAGAAATCCACGGGAAATCCACAATCTATTGACATGAAATGTAGCCATTGCGGAAACTCCAAACACACCCATGAAAATTGCTTCAAACTACATGGGTATCCAGAATGGTGGAATGATCTTCAAGCACGGAAGAAACGGGAAAGCACTGGGAGAGCCGTTGTGGCTACCAATAATGCATCACTATCCCTTATTCCTCAGGTCGAATCTTCCCAGGATCCAGGTATTTCAAGTAAAGCATTTCACATCTCTACTCGTAGTGATAATGAGGATTGGATTCTAGACTCTGGAGCTACAGATCATATGACATTTGACCCAAAAGATCTCTCTAAAACAACCCAGTCGAGATGGAGTCGTGTTGCCAATGCCAATGGGGTCACTTATCCAGTTACAGGGGATGGAACAGTGACTTTATCTCCTTCATTATCATTATCTAATACATTACTTGTATCCTCTCTTTCAAACAGACTAATGTCTGTAACTCAAGTCACTTCAAATCTTAACTGTGTAGTATTGATATATTCTACCTTTTTGTCTTCTATAGGATATTCTCATCAAGGAGATCATTGGGCGTGGTACTAAGAGATGAGATTTATATTATGTGGATGACCTCAGTTCAGGAAGAGTAATTCACATGCAACATACGGTTAGTAACCGGGAACGACAGATTTGGTTATGTCATCGTTGATTTGGGCATCCATCATTTGGGTATTTAAGGCATTTACTACCTAGTTTGTTTTCAAATGTTACACACTCAGATTTCAAATGTGATACCTGTATCTTAGCAAAAAGTCATAGGGCATCTTATCCTATGAGCATGCATAAAAGTATGATTCATTTTGCTTTAGTACATTCTGATGTTTGGGGACCTTCCCTAGTAACTACATCGTCGGGTCATCGTTGGTTTGTAATTTTTGTTGATGATTGTACACGAATGACATGGCTTTACCTTCTCAAAGATAAATATGAAGTATTTTCTACATTTCACTTATTTCATACCATGATTCAGACACAATTTTCTAAAAAAATTAAGATCCTTAGGTTTGATAATGCAGGGGAGTATGTTAATCAATTTTTTTGAACATACTTGGAAAACCATGGTATTCTCCATGAAACCTTGTGTTCACAAACCAGACAAAAAATAGGACTGTAGGGAGAAAGAATATACATATTTTAGAAACTACCCAAGCCTTACTAATCAGTGCACATATGCCTAGTGGATACTGGAGTGATGCTATTACTACAATTGTGTATCTACTCAATCGCATGCTCACAAAGACCTTACCATTTCAAACTCCATTAAAGGTATTATCCGATCATGTTCCCCTGCCTACTATTTTGATGCTTCTGTTCCAAATTTTTGGATGTGTTGCTTTTATCCTCCTCCAAAAAAATCAACGAATTAAGTTGGATCCATATGTTGTCCGATGTGTATTCTTGGGGTATGGCGTACAAAAAAAGGGCTACTGATGCTATGATCTGATTACTAAAAGAACCAATATTACCATGGATGTCACTTTCCTAGAATCTAAATGGTTTTCCCATCATCGGTATCCAATTACCCTCTTCAGGGAGAGAGTTATGGTGAAGAAAAAAATTGGCTTGATGTTGAAATATTAGACAATAGCAACAATCCAGCATACTCGGATCATGCCAACAATATGGAAGAGCCAATACCTAGACCCGAACTTGAACTTCCAAGAACTGAAGCTGAAGTAGTAACTGAATCTCCAGAAGATGGAGTGGTTGTTGATGCACCCCTCCACTCTCTAGTACCCAATGATCCTCCTGTTGAGAATACTCCTAAGGTAAGTTATCCTATCACACCTTTACAAACTAATGCTATAGATATATCTGTTGGTTATGTTCTACCTTTCAAACACAATCGAGGCAAACCTCCAAATCGATACTCCCCAAAAAGAGAAGAATGACAATCCAAGTATCCAATAACCAATTATGTATCTACTCAAGGGTTATCAAAACCTATCAGAGAGTTTTCACAAACACTCTCCTCATGTAAAATTCCAAGTAGCGTTGAAGAAGCCTTATTTGATCCAAAATGGGCTCAAGCTATAAAAGAAGAATTTGAGGCATTGTAGAAGAATAACACATGGGTGTTAAGCAAGTTGCCTCAAGGGAGGAAGATGGTAGGATGCAAGTGGATTTTCTCCATTAAGTCTAAAGCAGATGGGTTAGTTGATCGATACAAGGCGAGGCTAGTAGCAAAAGGATATACACAGAAACATGGGATAGATTATCAAGAAACCTTCTCACTTGTGGATAAACTAAAAACTGTTAGAGTTTTGTGATCTATTGCAGCAAATTTAGATTGGCCATTGCACCAACTTGACGTAAAAAAAGTCTTCCTTCATGGTGATCTTGAAGAAGAGATTTACATGGATATCTCACCAGGATATACTGTTACATCAGGAAAAGAAACTGCATGTAGATTACAACGAGCATTGTATGGACTAAAACAATCACCTCGAGCATGGTTTGTTAGGTTGAGTTCAACAATGAAGAAATATAGGTTTCAACAAAGCAACTCTGACCACACTCTTTTACTAAAAAATCGATTGGGGAACATAACAGCCCTTATAGTCTATGTAGACGACATGATCATTATAGGGGATGATAAAGAAGAAATCTCTAAGCTTCAAGAACAACTATCAAATGAGTTTGAAATGAAGAACTTGGGTGGGCTCAAATACTTCTTAGGTATTGAGGTAACAAGATCAAAACAAGGCATATGTCTTTCCCAAAGGAAATATACTCTAGACCTACTGGTAGAGGCAAGACTACTAGATTGTAAACCTGTCGATATTCCAATGGTTCAAAATCATAAACTTGAAGAATATGTGGACCAAGTACCAGCAGATAAACAAAGATATCAACGGTTAGTAGGTAAACTCATATATTTATCTCATACTCGACCTGATATTGCTTATGTTGTGAGTGTCGTAAGTCAATTTATGCATTGCCCAAGTGAAGACCATATGGATGCCGACATGCGAATACTTCGTTATTTAAAATCCTCCCCTGGGAAAGGACTTATGTTTTCAAGGAATGGTCAATTGGAAGTCGTTGGATATACAGATTCAGACTGGGCAAGGAATATCAAGGATAGGAAATTTACTGTTGGGTACTTTACTTTTGTGGGGGGTAATCTTGTTACATGGAGGAGCAAGAAGCAAAAGGTAGTTGCCTTATCTAGTGCCGAAACTAAATTTTGAGGAATGGTCAAGGGAATATGTGAGCTCATTTGGTTGAAAAAACTTCTAATTGAGATTGGCGTTGCTCCTAACTCTGAAATGAACTTATTTTGTGGTAACAAAGCAGCCATTGTCATCTCCCACAATCCAGTTCAACATGATCGCACGAAGCATGTTGAAGTGGATCAAAACTTCATCAAACAAAATCTTGAAGAAAAGATTATTCAACTTCTATTCGTTAAATCAGAAGATCAATTGGCTTATATACTCACAAAATCTGTGTCTGCAAAGAACTTCTACAACTCACTTGATAAGTTGACATAAGAGACATATATGCACCAACTTGAGAGAAAGTGTTGGCGTGTGCAGTAAAAGTGGTAGACAACAATGTTAATGAAGTAGAGAAATGACAGACAATAATGTTTAGTGGAGGAGAAAATATGAATGTTCAGCAGCTGTTAGAGTTAGGGTTTTATATTTGTTTTTCTTAGTACAGAAAAAATACAGAATAGAAAAATATATTTTTACATGGTTTCTTTCATTTTTTGATCTGGTCTCTTAATTCACTGCTTATAACCAAGTCTAGAGAAAGATTGTTGCCTCTTCTCATAGCAGTTTTGAACTCACCTAACAACGTACAGATCCATTCCATTGTGTATACCCCATCTTTATCCTTCTTTTCATGCATTGATTGATTCATTCCTATTATACATGCATATTGCCAAGCTAAATAACCAAAAAGGCAAACACTAGGAAAATTTGCTGTATTTTCTTGCCAATGGAAAGCCTTTACTTTGTTAGGAACACTCAAAGACCAAATTCTTGTCCAAGATTGTTGCTTTAGTTGGTCACTACATTCAGTACCAAAATTGCCATTAAACTGCATGTTCTTCAATTTCTCTACAACTAATAACCGGACTTCACAAAGACGAGAATTATTATTAGTTGCCCAAATCAAATTGTCTTCATGCGGAAAATCATATAAAGCTAGGTAATGATAGAATAATATCAGCTTCATGCTCCTAAAAAACCTCTCTAATTAAACTTTCTTTTTGAAAAAACCAGCATCATTGACTAAATTAGGGACAAACACATCTGTAGGTATTTTTGGAGGGGAAACAACTTCGAAACTATATGGAATTGGCAACAAATTGTCTTCATAAACACGGATATGATTCTCATTTCCTGCTCTACACCTTGTACTCTTCCTTATTATTTCCTCTTCCCCACAAGATACTTCTCTAAACAAAAGAGGAGTAAGAAGTCACAAGATACTTTTATTTTCATTGTATATGGTCGCTATCTTTCTCTTTCTCTTGTTTCCACTTTCTTTCTTTCTTTCTTTTTTTCCTTTATTTTAGGTTTTTTTATATACATCAATAATTACAAAATATTTTTAAATATACCATGCTCTTATAAATATTTATATTGTATTTGATAATTTTATTATGTATTAAATTTATTTTATTATAATGGACAATTATTTTAGTAATATGAGAAACAGTTCTTAAAATTATAAGACTTTAGATATATTAAATATGACAAATCATATCATTCATGCTCACTCACTTAGTAAACTAATCCAATCCCTTCAATTTATTTATAGAAATGATCACATAAAAAAATTCATTAAACTTTTAATCCTCGACATTAAGTCTAAAAATTTGTACAATTTATACTTATCTATTTAATAAGCGAGTTAAAAATGATTAATTTATTTATGAACAAATATACATAAACTAAATTATAATTTTTATGTTCAATTCATACCATATCTAATATCAACTAAATAATAGTAAATTAATATACATTATTTTTAAACAAATACTACTTATAAAAATACTTATTAAATTCAATTAGGTCGTATCTATCGTATTTATGTTAGATTAATTTCTTAAATAATAATCAAAATATTAATTAAACTAGTTCAACTGTATTACCTATTATATTTAATTTATTTATTAAATAAAATTATATCAATCTTGTTAATATAATATAGAGTCAAATTACTTATATTTGTAATATGTTTAGATTGTATGTTATTATCATAAATTATCATATATATTACTCATAAAATTATTATTATTAGAAATTTACTAATCATTAAAATAATAAATTAAATAATTATATATTTTTGCTAATAATTAAATAACTATTGTTTTTAAGAGTATTTCTCGAAGCATGTTTGCAAAAAATTTTAACATCCATTTTTACTTAAAATTATATTTTAAGACTTTAAAAAGCTATATTAATTTTTTAAAATTAATATTTTATATATCTATTAAATTAAAATAAAATACATTGTACAAAACTAATATCTCTTATAAAAAAAATCTATCTATTCTCTATCTCATATAGTTGGTGTCATAGATTTATAAGAAGTCAAAAATATATATCAAAATTAGAATTATTAATAATTAATAACAAGAGGAATGGTAAAGAATAAACGAATGTGAAAATGAGATTGAAAATTGCATTCACATTAACTAACTCATAATGAATGAACACATACTCTTGTATAGAACATCGCTGCTGCAATGAGAATGTAAGGCTCCTAAAGGTATAGGATAACAAAGTCCCTAGGTGACACACATTAATGATGCACACCAACCAAACTCATCCATTTAACATGCTAATTTTTTGTTAACAATATCACGTGTTAATTAAAGAAGTGAAAAGGTGTATTGAAAGGATTGCCTTCCTCTTAATAACTATGCTTATATATTTCATTATTTTGCAAACTTTTTTTGTTTGTTTGGAACCGTTTAATTTACTATTATTACAATTATTATATAATAAAAGAGAAAAAAGATCTCAAATAAATGACATATTTTTTTGTGTAACTATTTTATTTGATATTTTTTAATTTTTTAAAATGTCAAATTTTTTTAACATACCAAGCAATATTTTTTTGTGTAATTTAAGCTTATAAATTAAAATATAAGAGAAATAAGTCTTACTACCGGGACAAATTATATAAAAAACTTATTAAGTTAAATCTCTCCAATTTATTTTTAATTATCTACTTAAATAATAATAATAAAACTATATTACTTGAATAAATCCATCTATATTGTTTTATATTTAACCTATTTATTAAATAGAGTTATACAAACACAAATGTATCAATTTTATATTGTATTTGGATTTGGATTGTATGATTTATTAAAATAACAAATTATATAAAATTTATATACTAATTTTTTACCTTGTTATGATAAAAATAATCTAAAAGAAAAATTATATTTAAATTACTTTATCTTTTTGTTTTTAAAATAATAAATTTTGAAATAATACTAATTATATCTTAGCAGTTATTAAAATTATATATTTATTAAATTTAAATTATTGATATGTTAGAACACATGGATCTAAAACTAACATCTACTAAAAAATATAAATTTTTAAACAAAATACATCAAATAAATAAAAAATAAAAAATATGAATTATCAAACAAATTATATCCTATAAGAAACCACAATTATATATATATATATATATATATATATCTAAACTTAATTTATCTAAAATTTCTACCATTTTGTTTATATTCTCACATCCTTAGTCTATTTATCTGTTGCTTAATATCATTATTGTATCAAAGCTAACAAAAATTTCATTTTTTTTAAAAGAAATTTTCTATCCTTATTTAAAAAAAAATCTAGAAAAAAATTCAAAATACCAGACCTAACAACGAGTCGTCGTCTCCGCAGTATCATCAGAATCTGACACCACCAGTAAGCCCAGAGCTAACTACCGATCACACCACACCCTTTTGTTGTCTCCATCACACATTATTAATTGCTAGGAAATTTCGTGGGTCACCTTCTTCCAATCTGGTTCAATATCATATAGTCAAACAGCTTTTCTCGTCTAAAAAAAATACTTTTGTTTTTACAGGTTATTCAATTTTATCACACTACAAATGAAGGTTCAATAACTCGAACATTAATATCACTCACTTAGGAAACAACTAGAGGATATGAACTCTCGCTTCACAACCTCAATGAAGATTCTTGCATGACTCAAAACCTCAAACATACCCCATAATAAAAAATAAAGGGCATCGACAAGAACTTTACGTACACCTATTTTTATTTTTTCAACTCTTGAAAATAATTCTTACATCGATGAGTCATCTTGATTGCAAATACTAAGTAACCACCTTTCATTTTATATTCATTAGACCGAAGTCAATCACGTGGCCGCACAGTATCCTACCGTACCTCATGTCCTCACCCAAATTATATTCATTTTGTATATTTCTCATAACTTAATTTTAACATAATTTTACCATAGACAAAGACAAGAATCTACAATTTTTTTCTAAATCTCTATTCACATATTTAGATCACAATGATAGACACCAATCTCCTCGTTCTTTAAACTACTCAAACTTATTTAATCATTTGAGAGTCAAATGTTATCGTATCCAGTGATGGTGTGAGGTCCTAATGGTATATTACATGTTCTTAAATCCACGGGAAAGAGAGATGCAACTAATTTTAATAATGTTTTAAGAAATATATATCTTGTACAATTAAGAAGAAATGGAAAAAAATTATTAAAAAAGAAGAAGCAAGATATGAATGGTCTTGTAAATAACTTAGATATAATTATTTAATCGACTATATACTTTTTCTTAATATAAACTCTCTTATCTCATTTAAGGAGAGTAATTATTCATATTATTAATCCTACAGCAATAGCTTTTGAAATTTAGTGATGTAATACATTTTTTCTTAATACAAAAACTTCAATTGAATTTTCAACAATATAAAATGTAATATGTTAATAGGGGAAATCTCTGTCTTCTAAATTATATCCACCCAATAAAAAACAATTAAGTAAAAAATACATTTAAAAATCATGTGAACCATCGTGCCCTTTATGGATGGACAAAATAATTTAGAAACTACCTATTCGAATTGAATCGAATCAAGTTTTATGATTTATTAGTCCAAATTAGTTAGTTTTGGTTTTGAAAATATAAAAACCGACATTTTGTCGGATCGATTAAAGTTTTAAAGCTTGTAAATCCATACTTAATCAAATTGATCTACATATTATTAATATATATTTATTTTTTAATTTCATAGTTTATATACATATATCATCTATCTTTATAATCATTTAATTTTAGTTAATTTTTTATATCATTTAAGAATGTGATTATTCTTCTTTTATGTTAATTTTTTTTATAAATGTACTATAATCATTAAAAAAATAGAAATTATTTTTGTTTTCAATAATTTATTTATGTTTAAAAGTTACAATCTACTTCAAAATTTATATATAATTATAATTTAAATATTAATATATAGTTTTTTTATCAAATTATTGATTAAATAATTTATTTATTTATTAATTTAATATTAAAATAAAGTAAATTTGTTTAAATTTATCTAAAAATAAGTAAATTTAAATCGTAAATTAAATCAATAGAATCGGTAAAAATAGATTAGTTAAATATTTTTGTGATTAATATTTTATAGAAGGATTTTTATTTTAATTATTAAATTAATATCTATTAATTTAATTATTATTTTAAATTAAAATCGATCAAAATTAAATTACGCTCACCCCTGATGCCCATGTCCACTAAAGAAGAGGGTCAAAGTCTATCGATTATTCACAGCCAGGTTATCCAATTTTAATTATTTTATTTACAAGAGTAACGTCTAGCGGTTCAGATCGTTTCCAAAATAAGGAAAATAATAATATTTCACCTAAAATTTATTTTTTTCCCTGGTGATTATATTAATATAATTTAAATTATTCTACTTCTAGTTATATTAATAATTTATTAAGGAAAAGTTTAACACAATAATATCGCTAATGTTTAATTAATTGTAAATATATAAGAAATAATTGAATAAATATATTTTTTATTATAAAATTATGATAATTGTTAAAAAATATATTATTAAATTTTTAATTATTATAAAATTATGATAAAATTCAATTATTATATTTTGAAAAAAAATTCAAGTTATTGTTATATTAGTGAAATCATCAATTGGCCATTAATTTTTTAAAAAGCACAAACGAAAAAAAGTAACATAAATATCATTATTGGTACAAATTTTCGATCATAATTTTTTAAAAATTAAACATTTATAATACTTTTATAACAATTTTTGAATTCATTAGTAATTTTGTGATACTTGAAATTTTAGTTAACTTTTTACAATAACCACAAAATTTTGTTATAAAAAATTTATTTATTTTAAATATTTCATATATTTTATGATAAAAAATATGATTGATATTGTTTGAACATAAAGAATAACTTGCTGCTTAACATTTATAGAACCTTAGCCTTGTGACACAATACCTATCCTTAAGACATCTTCCTGAGCCTTAATGTGTTCTAGTCTTGAGACATAATGCCTTAGCCTTGAGATACCATCCTAAGTCTTAATGTGTCCTAGTCTTAAGACACAGTACCCTAGCCTTGAATATTGATTCCACAAGCATTCTTTCAAGTCTAGAACATTTTGAAACGTTCAAGATCCGACATATACTTAATCTCTCAACGTGGTCGAATCTTAGTTAATTTATGCTTACATGAGTATCTTTGACATGCTACAATGTATACTCTTATATAATTGACATATGTACATGTAATATGATATGTATATATGAACTTGGTGCCTAACCAAGGCGAAAAGGTTCCCATTCCCTAACATTTCTCTAGTTTCCCTCTCTAAATCAGATTATCCTCCAACATTTTGGTGTGCACCGGAAAGCACAAGATTTAAAGTCGAACTTTTTTTTTATAGCTCCTATTTTCTAGGATTCAATTCGAGTTTTAAGAAAGAAACCCTAAAAACTAAAACACTTCACTCCACGTTCTTACTAACGACAACTATCATGGTTGGTACTCGAGTTGAAGAAGTTCAAGCTGAAGAAGCTAGAGTTGAAGAAGCAATTAAAGAGATTGAATTGGAGCCAAGGAGGAAAGTACAGCTTGGAATGATCAATACCTAAAAGAGTAAAGTTTTTAATATGCTATTTTAGTTATTATATTCATTTCATATGAAATAACTCTTAAGAAATCAAAATTATTGCTTAAAATTAAAATACAAGTTGATCATCTTAGTCAGGAGCTAGATAAAACATTCTGATGAAAAGAAAAATATGAGTTGATCATCTCAGTCATGAACCAAGTAGAGTACTCATGTTAAAGCACAAGTTAAACACTAACTGATCACCTTGGTATCGCACTAGGTAGAGCGCTCGTGTTAAAGTACAAATTGATCACCTTAGTAAAATTTAAATAAAAGGCTATTCTAACTGTTGGTCTACTTATTATATCTATATGCATAATCACTACAGGAGAAAAAAAAAGAGAAGTAAGAACTTGGAAAAAGAAATTTATGATCCTCTAACCTAAGCCATAAGAAAAGAAGCTTGGGTGGTCAATCCAATACTCTTTTAATTGCTCAAGATTTGGGGAAAAGGCTCATTGAAGTCTACACCCAAGATGAAATTGAGGGTGTAGCTCCACATCATATGGAACATTGTGTTCAGTACCCTCATATATGGATGTTGAGAAAGAGCTCGACATCATGCGTGAGGATGTCGATCCTATTCTTGTAGTGAGTAGGTTCCTTTTTCAGATTCAATGTGTCATTTCTCCTGTTGAGACTTTTACTCTTCCACCTCAGTTAAAACAATGATCTAAAAGAGTAGGAGACTTAATGTTTAAGCATAAGGAATGACTTGATGTTTGACCTTTGTAGAGCTCTAGCCTCGAGACACAGTGCCTGATGAGCGAAAACCGGCATCGCCGATCCTGCCAATACTTTGGTTTTATATTTATAAAACTCTCACAAGTGCACGAATCATTTCGTAGAAAATGATAAGTACACTCCCAAGGTCGATCTAAGGAAGGAATATATATAGTTTTTAATTTATTATTCAAACTTTTAAAAACGAAATTAAATCTTAAACATCATGTCACGATAGTTTGGTTTTTGTGTTTCTAATCTAATAACATAAAAATAAACATAGATACAGATTAAATAAATATTTATGCAGATTTTATCATTTATAATAGTGGAGTATTTATGGATATAATAACTAAGTTAATTATGTTTGCTCATATTATCTAGGTTATTAAAGATATAAATTGATATTTATTGATTCTCTCTTTTTTATATGAATACCACATTTGGTGGAGTTAGATATTCTTTGTTAACTAAACAAATCAATTAATACCTATGGGTGAGGTTGATAACAAATTTGGTTAATTAAATTAATTTTTGATGTGTCTTAGTCTTAAGACCTAGTGCCCAAACCTTGAGGTGCCCTAACCTTGAATATTGATTCCAAAAGGATCCTCACAAGTTAAGAACATTGTGGAACATTCGAGACCTAATCATATGCTAGATCATTTAACGTGGTCGAGCCTTAGTTATTTATGCTTACTCATGTATCTTTAACATGCTACGATGTGTATCCTTATATAATTGACACGTGTACATATGATATTATATATAAACCTGGTGGCTAACCAAGGCCAAGAGATTCTCATTCCCTAAAATCTCTCTTATTTCTCTCTCTAAATAGGATTATCCTCCAACAGTTATCATATCATTATGATATTTTTATTATGTTTTTTTTTCTTTTTATATACATTATTTTGAGAATACTAAGTAAAATAAATTTGTACTCATTTTTTTTATGTATAATACATGTCAATATTGAGATAGGATTAATGGTTTCATTATATTACAATTTATTAAACTCTTATATTTTAATTTTGAGATTTATAAAGGGATAGAAAATTGATTATTTAATTCTCAACCATTAGAATAAGGCATTGTAAAAAATTATGTAGAAAGTTAGGGTCATTGATCATATCTCATTAATATGAGTCCAATTATCTTGTCATTTTTGACGTGTCGTTATATGTACTATCAATACGTAGCAAATGTGTGGATGATAACTGTATTTTATATAGTTATTTTTATCTATTTTATTAATTATAATTGCTATATTCTTCACATTTTTAGTAAATTTTAGTTTAATAAATTAGTATTTACTGTTTATTTGTTAAGGAATATATTTTAAGAAAATTAAATAATTTGCATTGAAAACGTAATTAATTGCAAATTTATATCCAAAAATACAATTTCAAATAAATGAGTGCTTAATTGCAATTTATAAAAGTCGAAAATATAATTTAAATTAAAATCGGACATAATTTTAATTAATAAAAGTTTAAAATTTAATTTAAATTAGAAAATGGCTTAATTATAATTAAAGAAAGTTTAGAATATAATTTGAATTAAATTTATGGGTCAAAATGCAATTAATTAAATTTGAAATTTCTGCACAGGAGTGAGAATCCCACGCGCCAAAATCCACACGCGTCACGTGAGCCGTCAGATCAAAGAGTAAACGGTTAGGATGCGCGCGTGTCATTCAAACCCGACCAAAGAGAATGGGAGCAGGATTTCTTCTATCATACAGCTCGGTGCACGAGTGGGACCCACGTGTCTGACGCATTCCAGCCGCTACCCCCACGTTCGCGTGCCTCTTTTCCCGTGCGGTCGATCCAGATGCGCCCAGTTATTCTACGAATCACAAGTTGCCACGTGTCCCACTTTATCTTGCAGCCAATCATGTTTTGACACATGGCATGTTACGGTGAGCGTAAAAGCGTAGGATCATGCACGCGTTGTAGCCGTTGTCTCCCACTTTCTCGTGCCTCTTTTCCCATGCGGTCGATTCACATGCGCCCGTTCCCTGTAACCAATGAGGTACTGCCACGTGTCCCACTATTTATTTCATTGAATCAGATCGCGACACGTGGCGGAGTTTATTGAAAAGAAAAATATAAACGGACGACTCTCCCACTCAGTTTTAACCGCGTTTTCGATACCAATTTTGTCCCCCACGAGTAATATTTAATTATTTTTGCCATATCTATTTGTTCCCCCGCGTGTATTAAAAATATATTTTTAAATTGATAGTTTTTAGAAATTTGATGTTATAAATAGGGGATAGTATGATAGAGTAGAAAATTTTTGGGAGTTTAGAGTTTGAGATTTTTAGTAATATTCAGGGGTGGATTGTGGAACACGTAGAAGCCATTTTTGGCTTCTGTTGTGTTCTGCGTGTGCCAAATATTTACGATCAAAAATGATTTAATTTTTCTTTGTTCTTTATCTCATTTTCCTTAACTGTTGTAATTTTAATTTTTAATTTATGAAACAATTTAATTTTTCTAGGGTTGCATTTTATCTAAATTTATGACACTTTGATTTTAATTATTTTTGAAAGAATTATAAGACATTCAATTTGTTTATTCTATTTTGTGCTTAATGCTTTTGATTATTTACGAATTTTATCAAATGATCTGTGACACTTAAATAAACTTGGAAGAGACATTTTTGTGTATATTGCTCATAGATAGAATGACATGTATGATGAAGGATAGGAATATACCATAATTGTATGTGTAGCCATTTGAGAACTTAGAACGTAATGAATCTTGGTGAATTTAATTCTCATAGGAATATAGTGAATTAATTTAACGAGATGTGTTTATACGGAGCTCGGAAGAGATGTATAGATAAAATTAGAAATTTTCAATTGACAAATTAAATGTACTAAAAAAATATAAATCAAAAGAAAATAACATAATTCGAGTGGATTAATTTAATGAAGAACTGCAATCCTAGATTTCTTTTATTTTGTTATACAACTTTTTAGTTAACATCTTCTAATTAACGATCGTTTTGGATAAAATCAGAGAGAGATAATTTTAGTACTCAACAAACTGTGGTAACAAATCTCCGTGGGAATGATAACTTACTTATCAAATTTTATTACTTGTGACCGTGTATGCTTACACGTTTTATGTTCTCTAAAAGAGACAACAGTGGACAAAAGTGGTTAGAAGTGGGAGTTCTTGTTACATAAAATGTAAATTTTTGATCACTTATTTGTAACAACTAGAGATATCAAATGAGTTGTCATATATAATCTCATATCACATTAAATGTTCTTAATGGATTCATAAGTTAAAATTGTCTCATCCTATCTTATTTAAAGTTTTTTTTCTAATAAGTTCATAATTATTATAAATAATCATAATTATTATAAATAATTATGTTTTATTTTTATAATTTTTGTAATTTTATTCATCTTTCAAATTTATTTGGAACGAATGAGATATCCCATTATAATAGAATCTCATTATCATCTTAATCCATCAAAAATTAAATAAGAGAAGATAACTCGCAAAATTCATAGATTATATCATGAATTAATGGAACATCTTATTCCAATTAACACTTCTATTAACTACTAATAATACATAAATTAATACACTAAAAATAAAATTGTTAAATTATTTTTCTTAATATTATATAAAAATAAAAAAGATTAATTTTAAAATTATTTTATTACATGATATGATAATATAAAATTATGTTTGATAAATTGTGTTCAATTGTTTTATATTTTTTTGCTAGGAAATTATTCAAAAACTCTTTTTTTGTGTCATTTGTATATTTTAACAAAATCATTTTTGTAAATGATACATAAATTATTTAATTTTTAAAATTAATAAATTTTAATAAAATAATAATTATGTAACTAATTTTTTTTATTATAAAATTATATGATTTATATATCTTTTATAAAAACTGTTTGATCGATATATCTTAAAAATATAAATAAAATGATATAAAAAACTAATCATCCTGTTTTGCGTCCAAAAGCAATGAAATTGTAGCTAGGAGACAAGAGAACTCGTTGACTGGGTTCAGTTTCCCGAGTTGGTCTTTTCAGCATTCAAACCAATACTAACTTGACAAGTAAATCATCAACGAAAGGGACCCAGTCTAGCTTTAAAAATAGGTTTTAGCTGGTACCTCTGTTACACTGTCAACTTTTCAGCTATTTTCTTGTGCAATTTGAACTGCATTTTAATTTGATCCACGTATTTTCTTAAACTTTAACGTATCATAAATTTAACGTTATTTTAACCCAAAAAAAAAAACATCATTGATTATCATCATATTATATTATATAAAGGTGAGATATTATAGGAATATTTTCGATTAAATTATTTAGTTTATAAACTAAAAATAATATTATTTATTTTCTTAATTAATTAAAAATAAATTATATTATTTTTTAATAATTTTTATTTAAAATATTATCATTATATATAAAATAATTAAAATACGAATTTTTAATAATAATAAAAATAAAAGTTAATATAAAATATTCTAAAAAAAATAAAGATTAACAAATTTAAATCAAAAAATTATTTAAATATATATTTTAATTTTTAATAAAAATAAAAATTAATAAAATATTAAAATAAAATAATTACAATTAATAAATTTTTTATATTAATTGTAATTTTATTATAATTAAAAATTCGTTTTTCATTGCGTTTAATTACTTGTAAAAAAAATAATATTTTAATAAATTTTTATTTTTTAAATTTAAGAGATTAAATAAAATCATCTCTAATTTAAGAATTAAACAATATAAATGATTTAATCAAAAGATACATAAGTGTATTTTATTAAGTTATTATGTATTCTTTAAATCAAATGTAATTTAAAAAAAATATGAACTTGGATAAATTTAGATATTATTATTAATTTATAAACACATAATAATTAAAAAAACATATTTATGCTCACTTGTTTTATTTATGATTTTTTTTTTACTTTTTGATTTTTAATGTATTTATAATGATTCAGCTCGAAGTTAATAGTTTTATATATATAATAATAATTAATGGATAATTAATATTATTTATCTTAATTTAATGTCATCAAAATATGATATCATAGTATATTTTTTATATATTCTTGGATATTTTTTTTATATATTAATTTTAAATTTGATTTGATTGAAATATGAAATGATCAGTAAATAAAACAATGCATAAATCCTCGTGTATGTATATATATATATATATATATACATAAATGGCCTCTTAAATTTTCTGTTTTAATTGTAGTTTAAGCAATTTGACTGTACGATAGACTCTTCGAACGTTTATTTCTCCAAAAATCACGACAGCAATTTTCTTCTTACACGTTTCTTTCACGTGCTAAAATCCCGAGCCTTTTTTTAGTTAACTCCAGTTGTGCTTTTTTTCTTTGACTGTCTTAATTTCAATTATCACATCTCTTTCTATAAAAATGAATAAATAGAGCAAACATAAATGCATTGAATTTGTGACCCATACATATAAAATTCCCAAGATTATAATAAAAGTTTATAATTTGAGTTTAATGATGAATATTAAGTTGTAATTTATATTATATTAAAAAAAATATTATTTACTATCACTAAAAGGCACTAATAATGATTTTCAAAAAATATTTTGCCTTTATAACTCCCAAAATTTTAAAAAATATTTCTCTTAATTTTTTTTAAATTCTCTTAAAATGTAAGTTTAAAATGTCAAATGAAAATTTTACTTTATTTATGTTTAGATTTACATAAGAGATGTATAATCAATAAGAAATAAGACAACTTAATGTAAAAATTATTTATATTAGTCATTTATATTATAGAATGTATAATTTAATTTTTTATATTTTGTAAGAATATCAAATATGAATTTTTTTTACTATTTACTTAATATTTTAATAATTTTATGATAAAAATTTACGATTTACTTAATATTTTAATAGTTTTATGATAAAATATCATAAAAAAAGTCATTTTTAACATTTTTTCATTTACCAATAACATAAAATAGTAAAACAAATATATAATTTTATTCAAGATATTAATAAAAATAGTTTTTTTCATTCTTTTAAATTTTTTATAAAAATAAATAATCAAATTACACATGTTTTTAAGGAACTAAATGATTTTTTTTTAACTTAATGTATGTAAGTAAATTACACATGTTATGTTATTGCAAAAAATGTTAAATTTTGATAAAAATATATAATAAAATATTATTATTTGATATATGTGATTAAAAAATTATTATTTAGATAAATGTAAAATAAAGATTAAAACTAAAAAATGAATAAAATAGAAAAAAAAAATGACACACTAAAGTATTGGGTTTGTTGTGAATGACAGATGTAATAACTAAAATAATAATTTTAACTCCTATTAATTATATAATGTACAAATTATGTGATAAGTGTAATTAAAAATGCTTAAAAATTTATTTATTTTTCATTTCAAAATTCTCTCTTAAAACAATGGGATTAAAAAAATATTATTTATAAATGAAAGGACTAAAATATCCAAATAACTTATGGCTATTCTGTCGGTTAATTATGTACATAAAAAAAATACTATACACATCTTTTACATTAAGCTTAATGTATTTTTCAATCCCTTAAAAATAGTGTTATTTGATCTATTATTTTTGTAAAAAATTGTCAAAAAATGAGAAAAAAAAATTTAATTAATGTTTTGAATAAAATATTATTATTTTTTTAATACTTTATTTTATAGGTAAATAAAAAAAAATTTATTATGATATTTTATCATACAAACTATTGAAATATTGAGAAAATAATTGAATTTTTATCATAAAATTATTAAAATATTAAATAAATAATAAAGTTTATTATTTTTTTAATATTTTTTTATAAAATATAAGAAATTAAATGATATCTTTTATAATATCATAAATTAATTGATATAAAACTCGCATGTATATATTATTTACACCATAAATTTCATATGTATTAAAATTGTGGCCCTTATAATTGCAAAGCCAATGAAATTTCACTTAAGATTATCGTAAATTTATAATTTATAATAATACTCTTTAGAAAATACAATACTACAACCCATAATATGTAAATTCTAAAGCATATTTTAGGTTCATTACTGATGCAATGTGCTTGCACATGTTCCATATTACTTAGGAAATTAAGTGGTGATGTGTTTATAAGGGATACATATCATCTAAATGGCATGATGCATTTAAAGGTTTTTTTATAGAAGCAAAGCCGTGAGGTCTCGTTGAACAGTCAAGTTGTGGTTATGGGCCCACTGAACTTGTAGTTATGAAGTAAAGCGAACAATTTTGTGCAATGTGAAATGGATCACGTGCTATTGTAAGTCGACAGATTAACCGTCATATATCAGTTGGAATCAAAGCCATGACCCTATTAGGCCATGTGGGCTTGCGTTCTTACGAGGATATAAGACTCATTAAATGGGGGTATATGATGTAGTATGCTTGCACATGTCCCACATTACTTAGGAAGCTAAGTGAGGATGTGCCTATTAGGCCATGTGGGCTTGCGTTCTTACGAGAATGTAAGACTCATTAAATGGGGGTATATGATGTAGTATGCCTGCACATGTCTCACATTACTTAGAAAGCTAAGTGATGATGTGCTTATAAGGGGTGAGCACTCTCTAAATGACATAACACTTCTTGAGGTTTCTCCTTAGAAGTAAAGCCGTGAAGTCTTGCTAAAATTTAAAGTCATGATTGTGGGCCTGTTAAACTTAAAATTATGGACCAAAGTAGAAAATCAGGTGCCAAAAACTTCAAAAAGAAAGAATTTTATAAAGAATGAGTAGATGAACTAGAAAGTAACTTATGGCATTCTAAAGGCCCACCCCGGTGTACACATTAGAGACCGAAAAAGATGTTCCCTACAAGAAGAAGTGGTTATAGAACTACTAGTAACTGACTTAGTCCCTTACTTAGGGCATCAATATCGGTGGAAGGATCTCTACTAAACCGAGAAGTGCTAGCAAATAGAGAAGAAATGTCGAATCGCGTTGTTGCAAGAATGTATCCGCTTTCTTTCGAACCACCTTATTTGAACGTTGGTAATGACTAAATAGCCTTTAACCACTAAAGAAGGCACCTGGTGATATGTTATTCTTTTGATCTCGCACCTAGAATTTTTGAAGGTAGTATTGAAAGAGACATAGTAAAGTTTGTAGGATTACTATCACCTAAAGGCACCCATTAGGCTAGTCATTTTAGTTTATTCCACCCATTGTTTTTTCTTCGGCTTATCTTGCCATAACATTGCTTCCATTCGAGTAGCACCGGTGGAAGTTCGAATGTAAGTTTGATACCCTCAAGGCCAATGGTAGCTTTTCGGGCCAATCTCGATATATGTCTGTCATCTTCTACAAGATCCGACCTATGTTTTTATGCCTCCCCTTCTATACTACTCCGCATAGTTCCTTCCTCTTTTTAGTTGAGTTAAGTACCTTTCCTCTACTATAGGAAATAAAACTGGGAATTTCCTTTCCTTGTGAAAGGACTAGGCTAGGCTTCATGGCTTAATTAGAGTTAGAGTTTCAAGTAGAAAAGAGCATTCAGCGAGGCAAACCAATAACTCAGAATTCTTATCTCCATACAGAAAGAGTCACTCATTTGCTTTCAATGAGTTTACAAACATCGTTATGCTCTTTTTATATTCCTATTCCTCATTAAGTCATTCTTTCCTCAATCAACTCGGATGGAATCCTTCATTCTCTATGCCAGAGCAGTGATGCATCCATCCAAGATGAGATAAGATAAATCCTTGGGTAGCATTGGTGGCATCTAAGGACTATTTATTCCTACATTGAATTGAAAAATGTCACTATGCTTAACACATGCAATTGGAAGTATGTTTTCGAGGAACATATAGGCTTCTAATACAAAAGCTTGTGTAAATAAGATTCTCTTTATAGGAGAGAAGTTCCACATCTATCTTAGTTAGGAATTAGTAACTAACCGAATTAGAACTGACTAAAAGGATTGAAAAGAGGATCTAACTATTTAATTAAAATCAGAACCCTAAATTCTGAGAATCCACTACAAGAATAGGCTGTATGAATGCCCTTTTGTCTCTTTGAGTTGTATCATCCATGTCGAGTGGTATCATTAATAAGTAGACATGTGATTCTTCATATAGAGAGATAGCAAATGTAGAAGCCTCAATGGACAAGGTAGGGTGCCAAAACGCATCAGGAATAGGCTTAGTATTAGTTCAAGTTTGATCTTTTGATTCATCGAGATTGGGTTGGTATTCAGTGTACTTATTACAAGATCAAAAAGAACCTTATAGGCAGGCAAGTAGGCTAAAAGCGTTGTCCATATTCATGGCCTCAATAATACTCAGTATTGTACTAGTTGAATCGGTTTCATAGCACGAAGTATATCTCAAACTCCATTAGTCCAGTTTTGGATTTTTCCCCAATTTCCCACTCCTTCTATGAGGCAAAATCTCACCACACTACACTTTGACACAAGAGAAGAGGACCGAGTGCTTGTATATTTGGAATAGGAGTTAGCAGTCTTCAAGAGGATGGGTTTGGCTATGCCTGCAGTTATTCTTGTATTTGTTAGGGTTGGCCAAATGATCCATCAAATGGATAGTCTAAATATGGAAACAAAGGCAACTGATGTAATGATATCAGTTATTAAAGAGAAAATTGTTGACCAATTCTCAATTCTTTTGAGAGTCTATAGAGAGAGTAATGAGGATGCAAACTTACCAACATGAGTCAATCTCCAAGAGGTAAGCACACGTCTATTTTCTATAGATGATAGAGTGAGGCTTCTACACAATCTTTATCTTGATCTTTTTTGTCAAGGAACGCAATATGAGTACTTTCTCCAAGTTATACAATTTCTTAGAGGGTGATCTCTCTCTTTTTTATGTTTTCGGAAGTACTAGAGTTATAAATTTTGAATTTATCCTACATTCCATGCTTCTAAAATGGATCTATCAAATATTTCACATTTTCTATGAGCATCTCTATTTTAGGTATTCAAAGAATCCTTCTTAATAGACAAAATATTCCTATTATATCAATACGAATTGAATCAATGTTATTAGCTATGAATTCAAACTTTTTGGTATTTTCGTTTCTTCAAATGATATGATGGGTCAATAATTTGCTTCATTGGTTCTAACAATGGCAATTATAGAATCTGTTATTGGGTTAGTCATTTTTGTTATTACTTTCCAAGTCTGAGGGACTATTACTGTAAAATCTATTAATAGCATTCAAGGTTAAACATGACTCCTAAAGAATTACCAAAATATAAACTTCTCATTTTGTTCTTTTTTTTTATTTTGACTTGGTTGGCAAGGTCAGGGCCTTTCTCGCTGGGCGATTGCATCCGATTCTCAAGTCCTTTCTTATACCACTTCTTGTTTAGTTCCTGAAAGATAGAGAAAAGCTTTCTAAATGAGATTTTTTCCCATGGCTAGAAAGATGTTTTTTTTTATATTCCATCTATTTGTGCATTAAGTTCGAAGAAGACCTTTCTCGATTGAGTTAGGTAGTACCTATAACCGAAATTGGGTCTTAGAGTCTAATAATCAAACTTCTTTAGCTTAATAATCAAGTATTTGGTACAACCACTTCTGCCAAGGAGTCAAAGTATGCCTCTCCTTTTGGACTGAGGGTGATTGGTACCGCAAGAGACTAAAGATCTATTTATTAGAAAACCATACGAATTAGACTAAAATAGACTACATTAGATGGGAGAAAAAGTTTTCATTAAAAAAATAAACATCACATTAAATAGTCCAACAATATTTAAACTTTGGACAACATTAAGGCAATCGAAACTAATAATATAACTTTGCTATTGTATAATACTCATAATAAAAACATCTTGCATAATAAACACAAAGCCTACAAATTTCTTAATGAATTAATTAAACAAAAAAACTAGATAAATGCAACCAATCACAATAACAAACATTAAAGCTCAAAAATAGAATAAAAATATCCTTCAAACAATTGTTGAGAGGTGACAAAATCTAACATCCTTTGAGCACTCTATAAAGAAAATTAAAGCATATCATACTCTAAGATGTTGAATAAACCAAGTCACTCACCCAGAAGTTAACACCCAAAGGGCTATAAAACTCCTACCAAGACAGCACATAACAAATATATTTAAAGTGAAAGAGGAAGATATGAGATCTATTTCAAGATTGAATGAATAAACCAAGAAAGAAGAGAAAAGTGATAAGGTAAAAAAATACACTGAAAATCACACAAAAAAAATCAAAGCCAAGGGGATAAAATGTTGAAGAAACACAAGAAAAGAAAAGGATTATGGAATGGCCCTTAAAGACAAACATGCAAACTAACCAATTAGAATTGTGAAATGTGCTGGCAAGGAAAATCGGATTTTGAGCAATAGTGGAGTGAAGTAATAGGCTCTAGAAAGCTATGTGAAAAGGAAAGAGAGAGTTGAGACTATTTGCAACTAACTTTTTATTGAATTAATAAGTTATTACAAGAAGTTTACATATATATAACCAATTAGTTACAATGTAACCAATAATGATAATACATATGTCTACTCTAAATTACTCTTATATCTACAAAAAATATGTACTACATAAGTACATCTAGTATATACTGCGTATAGTTTACATACATTTAGTACACTCTCTAAAACTTAACGTGGTTGAAGCACCAGAAGTTTGTTCCACAAATCGTTGTCTAGGTAGAGGCTTTGTAAACAAATAAGCTAACTGATCATAAAAAGGACAATATTTCATAAGCAATTGTTTCCTCAAAACTTCATTACAAATAAAATGTATGTCTATCTATATATACTAAGACCTTTTACTCATAATAGGATATCGACTTAAGTATTTAACATTCATATTATCACAAAACATCATAGGAACCTACTTGAGTTTAACATCCAACTCTAAAAGTAAGGATTGAATCCATTTTACCTTAGCTTAGAGAGTAGCCAATGTTCTATGTTCTGATTCATTTGAAGGCTTAGATACTACTATCACATAAGAACGCACAATAAGAACCAACACTCCACTTATCATCTAGACAAGCACCTCAATCTACATCTGAGTATCCAACAAGTTCAAGTGAAGTGGATTTTAAAATGTACAACCTGTTGGTACAAGCTCTATGAAGATAGAAAATGACTTGTTTGAGTACTTGTGTGTGAACATCAGTTGGAGCTGATAGGAATTGGCATAATTGACTGACAGAAAAGGCTAACTCTAGTATGGTTATGCAACAATACTGTAAATCACCTACTAAGCTCTTGTATTGAGTGACAGATTGATCATCAAGCACAACACCATCATGTTTAGGGATAACTCTATGAAAGTAAAGTCATTAACACACTTTTCACTTAATATATACTTTTCTTATTTAATAAAAAGTATTTTTATGGCCAAAAATATTTAAAAATAAACTTTTTAGTAAAAAAATGGTGAAAATATAACTTTTGGAATTTTTTATGAATTTTTAACGTAAGGCTAATCAGGAGCTGCTAGGTGGCATGCCACGTAAGCAGAGGAGTTGATTGGGTAAGCCACGCAAGCAGGGATAGCAAAACATGTTACGTCATATGTGAGGAGGACGAATTGCGCACCACTTGTCAACAACTTTAGAGATTGCTCAAACTGCCTTGCCACGTGTCTTCCTGCCATTGCTCCGCGTGTTCTAATTGTGTGCCACACCACCCGTTTTCATAAATCACATTTCGCCACGTGGAACTAACTTAGCGAGCGTTGACTCTGACCAATCTCCCCTACCATGCATCACACTTTGATTTTCCTAATGAATTTCTGTTGCCACGTGTCGCATTGTGATTAGCTGACGTTGTTATTTTTTGCTTGTTTTGATTGTAGCTCTTGATATGAAGCTCATATGATGGTCCAGATCACACCTTAGTTATTTTTAAGCCCCTAATCACTCAATAAACCCTAAAGGACCATCATTAGGATAATTTTGGTCAATTTTTAGAGTTCAAAAAAGAAAAAAAATACATAAAAAATTCAAGAGAGGATACACTTTTTGTGGAGATTCAAGAGGAGATTAACTCTACAATTCAAGTTGATTGTATTTCCTCTTCTACTTTTTTCTTTATCAATTTTTATGTCTTTTTTATGAAAAATATGAGTTTTATGTACACAATTATGTGTAGTTAGTTTTTAATCTAAGGATCTTATGACCCCAATTTTCACCATGTGATGATCTAATATTTTACCCCAATTATAATTTTAATTTAATTTTATTATTTAATTTAATTTTTATATTATTAGTTGTTTGGCCAACAATTTATCTATAGAGGTAATTAAATAGATTTAAGACAATTATTTAATTATTTGTCTTGATTAAATAACATGCATAGTTTATAGGCAGAGATGTATGATTCTTATATATATAATCCATAATTGATGAAATTAATGAGTATTATACAATTTAATTAGCATGATAGTGTGACTAAATTAATTATTATATGTTGTGTAGTTTACTTGAAAGAGGAATACATGTTAGGTTAGATTCAATTGATCATGTAATTAATTGATAATATATTGCGGTGATTTTAGCAATTCACATGTTTAAAAAATTGGAAGATTAAGTATTACTAGATATTTTCTCATATATATTTTTAATTATCAAACTTGATTTAATTAATTGTTGCTATTTATTTTTCGTTATTTTAATTTTGCTTTCTTAAAATATAAAAACACATAAAAAAAATTGATTTTTATTTTTTTAGTTTTAAAAATTAGTTTCTAGTAAAATGATCTCCATGAATAACGATATTTTCTTATCATTATATTACTTGTTGTAATACGTATACTTACGTATTCGTTACACACACTTTATGTATGACGATCATTTAGATAATACTTCCTCTGAGAGCATAGATGTAGCAAAGGTTTACAATTAGACAAACCAACTCGATCAATCAAACTGATAATGTATTTCTGGTGGGTTAAAGACAGACCAGATGTTACATACCTAACCTCAATCCCTAGGAAATAATTCAAAGCGCCAAAATTCTTGAGAAAGAAAACTCCATTTAACTGAGTAACAAATTGTTGAAGAAGATTGGCACTAATAAGAATAATATTATCAATGCATACCAAAAGCAGTATCATATTAAGGTCACATTTCTTGAGGAAAAGAGTTGTATTAGTGAGGGCATTGGTGAACCCTCAAGCCAAAAAACACTAACTGAGCTTATAATACCAAGCACGAGGTGGCTGATTGAGACTATAGAGTGATTTCTTGAACTTGCACGCATAATCAGGATGAGAAGACTTCACAAAACCAGGAAGTTGCATAATATAAACCATGTCTTCCAAATCACCATTAAGGTAGGCATTGTTTATATCTAGCTAACTTATATACCAGCAAAAATGGGAAGCCAAAGTGAGAACCATATGTATGGTGGTAGCCTTGATAATAGGGTGGAAGGTCTCATGTGATCC
Organism: Hippophae tibetana; assembly: GCA_037013495.1. Taxonomy (NCBI): domain Eukaryota; kingdom Viridiplantae; phylum Streptophyta; class Magnoliopsida; order Rosales; family Elaeagnaceae; genus Hippophae; species Hippophae tibetana. The sequence continues at coordinate 76,574,982 of CM072812.1, read as the reverse complement.
AAGCCATATGTTTGCATGTACTTTTGAGTAACTAGTCGAGACTTTCATTTATTAATACTACCAGAGGCCAAAGTCTTGGTTTTATATAGCTACCTACTCCTAATAACCTTCTGATCCAAAAGTCTAGGAACTAATTCCCAAGTCTTATTTCTCATCAAATCATTGTACTCAATAAGCACAGAATATTTCCATTCAGGAAGTTTAATAGCCTCTTACCAAGATCTAGGTTTCCAAGGCTTACAAATGTCTGACTTGCCATGAGTCTATATACAATGATCTTTCACAATATATGTGAATTAGAAGAATTGATGACAATAACATCACACTATAAAGATGTGTGTTGAGAATTGTGTCTCAAAAAAGAAATATTATAAGGTGTTTCAAGAACACTCAAAAGAGTATCAACACCCCTTGAACAAGAGGATTGATTTAGAATAAAAACACAGGAAACATATCGATTCTCACTAGTGGAAGCATTAGTAGAAATTCCAACATTAGAAGAATCAGAAAATGGCACAAAATTGGAAAGAAAAGGAAAAAATGTGCTCAAGAAGAACAACATATCGACTAGTATAAATTTTTCTTGTACTTTTCTCAAGGCACAAATATTCTCATTTATGAGTATAGCCAATAAACACACGAGTGACAGACGTAGTATCAAGTTGATTTTTATTATAAAATCGAGGTAAGGATAGTGCAAACTTCCAAACACTTTAAAAAACAAATAATCACGCTCTTTGTTATAAAGCAATGAATAAGGGGACATGAAATGAAGCACTTTAGAAGCAATGCTATTTAAAACTAATTTTTTTTATTTAGTTATAGATCTAAATATCTAGTTATCAAAAGTATAGTAAATTAAAATTTCATAAGCAATCAAGCATGCAATCATAATTAAAAAACTAACACAAAAAATAAAGATCAACACATGAGATTTTTAGGTGGAAACAACCTAGGCCACACCAATGATCTAAGAAGAAAACCACCTATCCATCGGACACTTAACTATCCACTATAAAAATAAGTATCTAATTACAAGGCTAGGACTCAAACTATCCATTCAGGTAATGCTCCCATGTAATCTACTTACAAGCCACTACCTTCATCATCAATCTACTCATTAATCTCAATCGATCGAGTTAATGCTTCGATTGATCTAGTTATATCAAAAATGAATTCAATCAATTTTAGTTAAGCTCAATTGATTAAGTGACCTATTTGAACAATGTTCATATGTATCTAATATGAAATCTGATGTGTACGAGAATAGATATATACCTAAGATGTCATTGTTAAGGCTCGATTGTTTTTTCAGCTTGAAATTGTTCTTAAAAGGGACACATAGAAACTAAAATTACATTTAGAATTTTTTTCCAGGAATAACACCAACACTCACGTAGACCTTATAATCTCATCCTTTGGGATATTTGTGTGAAAAACCTCTCTCTCACTAAATAATCCTAAAAAAATAAAATTTTACATTGCGGTACTATCCTATGATCCTGTGGAACCATCTTCGCTTAAATCTTAAAAGCTTATATTTACCCTAAAAAACAAAAAAACATAAATAACCAAACAACTTATTAAGAATTACTCATTGTTCATTAATTCAGTTTATATAACATAAAGAAAGTAAAGAATATTTATAAAAGTGAGTAATCAATAGATAGAAATTAAAAACTCAACTCTCGTATGTGTAGTATCTCCACAAAGGATTTTTAAATTAATTTTCCTCTTAAGTTAGCTCTACCCTTTTTTAGATTTTCAATTAATGTTTCAATTTTCTTCCCTTTTTTTATCATACAAATAAATAATATAATCATAAAACAATGATAATAGGTTGGGCAAGCAAGTAGTGTATTTAATAACTTAAAAAAAATTACATATTTTAAAAAGCTCATAACAATTAAAACAGAGAGGTAAAAATAATATTTTTCAAAAATGAATAAATTCCCTTTAAGTTCTTCGAATTCTCAAAATAAATTAGAATAAAAAAATTATAAAATTGATATATGTATATAATATTTTTTTAAAAAATTGAGAATAGTAGACTTAACTTAACATGACTACAATAGTATACACAAATGATGAAATTAATTTTTTTCAAAGTGTTACAATCCATTGATAATAGAAAAATATTTAGACAATTCACACAAACATACTAAAACATATAATCCATTTATGATTAATTATTAAGGATTTAAAGAAAGTGGTATTAATTATTATAAAAATTTATAGTTGAATTCATATTTATATAAAATAAAATTTACTTATCAAGAGATAACTTTAATATATATATCGACTATAGAATTCTATACCATTTATACAAAAGTTTTACAAGAATATAAAACAAACAAGATTTTAACTAATAACTAAATTACAAGAAGGTTTTGAAACTACAAAACAAAATGAAAGAAATAAAACTTAAAATAAAAAGCTATTAGAGGAAGAGCTTACAAGAATTTACAAGATAGGATAGTGTTTTAAGATAAGGAAAGCTGAGAGGGGTTTCTTTAGAGAGAGAGATATGTATATTTAAGCGTAAGTTAGGTTCTATCTCTGAACCAAGATGAGCTTCCATTTTATAAGCAATTTTTTTACTGTGGAAGATGCTTGCATTGTTGCTTAACAGTGTCTTGTCTACCACTTTTACTTTTTGCAAATGTTTCTACTATTTGTGAACAATATCTTGTATGTTTCTTTTATTGTTTTTGTTTTATTTTTTCTACTGACGCTACAGTGATAGGCTACTGAAGCTGCAGTGTTGGATTTTTACATTTTACATAGTATATGGGCTACGGCCCTTTACATTTAAATTTACAACATATTGGACCTAAGGTCTGTATTACAACTTGTAAAGCCCTGGCTTTTTACATGGGTTTTAAATTTACAAAATTAGAGGGAAAATTCCCAAGTAGTCGTCTTCATTCTCATTTTCGAGATTGACGAGTGGTTCTGAGTTGCCTGAGGTAGAGGCACTAGATGTCTGGATGGAAGATGATCCAGTTTTATCTTTTAATAATTGTTGCATGATGTCTAGGTATTCTTCTTATGTCTTCTCTGCATCTAGTAATGCATTGGCATGGGCCTTTTGGGCCAAGAACCTGTTTTGTAATGGTTGTGCTTCATGTTTTGTTATTCCAAAGACATTTTTGTTGAGCCATGCTTCCTTGGTGGGTTTTAAAATTGTTTTGGAGAAATTTAAGGACGTCCACCATTATATATATATATATATATATATATATATATATATATATATGTATGTATGTATATATGTATGTATGTATGTATGTATTTTTTGTGTGAAGGATTGCCTATTTATTGTTTTTGTATAACCAATTGTGGCTCTTTCTTTTTGTGCAAGTAATTGTCTTTGTATTTTTATTTTTCCTTCATTATTATTATTATTTTAAGAAAATATACACGAACCAAAAATCTGGTATGATGTCTTTCACACTAGTTGTAAGTTAGCCTTCTTCACTCACAACGGTAGCCTCATACATCACAGGAGGTAGTCATCTTAAAACTAGATGTCTCTTTATAGTAGCATTTTAGAAAGTGAAAGATACATCTCAAAAATAAATTTGCAGTCAAGGTTAGCTCATTTCCTAGAATCTCACAAAATCATTTATAGACTTCAAGTATGACATACATATATGTCTAGTGAGTATGTGAGTAAGTTCATGTCAATATCGATTACCAAATATGAAAAATATGTAAATGTACAAGTCAAAATATTCATTTGTATAATGTATAACCAATTAAAATAAATATGAATGAAATATGTAATGATTATGTCAATGTTAAAGCATGTCTGTTTTCCTCCTTTTTATTTTTTTATTTTTATCTTTTTTTTAAAGTAAAGAAACATCAATAAAAATGAAAAAAATGGTCACCTAGGGTCAATTAAGCACTCAAACAAATGTATATAAGTGAAAAATAAAGAATGAAAGTCAGGTGGCCAGAAAGAGACAATTTTTCCTAGTCAAAACTTTCTTGGATTTTGGTTTCTCAATATCTTTAGGTTAGAAATCATCTCACTTAGTTATTATTTGCATATTCTTGATTTTACCTTTATATTTTTCATTCATCCTAAATAAAGATACAACATGCATGATAGGATAATGGTAATTAGTCCTATGATTAAATTCATTGAATTTCTACTAGAATTAAATGTATTGAATTTCTACTAGGATTTTTGAACGTGTTATCATAATTTTTGTTCATCCTAGAATATGATGTAACATGCATAGATGTATGATGGTTATGAGTCCTAACATGTGAAACATGAAAAGTATTATTACATTTATGAGCATTTATCAAAAATCTACTCTTATGCCTAATATGACATTTCCTACCACAATGATGACAGATAGGCATAAACATAACAGATTTTTCAATCACAAGTACAATTGTTCTTTGTATATAATGAGTAACATAATAAGTAGAGTTAAAAGTCCTTGCATATGTTTTTTTGATGTTTAAGGAGTGGAGCTCTCATCCTTATAACAATTGTTATATGTATCATGTGAGGAGAACATGTTTAAAGGCTTGACAAATTCAGTTGATTTTGGCAAAGATGGTGTAGTGTGCTCATCTACATATACTAGTCTTCTTGTCTCCAACTGGCTTTCCATAATCCAAAACTTTGTTCAACCTTTTCACTCATATTGTTAACCTTCGTAATGATTCCTTTGATTGTTCAAGTTCCTGCATAAGATTCTTGTTTTTTATTTAACATCTACAATGCTTGAATTCAAATCATTAGCACATTCAAGCAATTTCATTTTTTTCTTTTTTCTATAATTGAGAAATTTATTGAGGAATTTATTACAATGGATTTAAGTTTGTCATTTAGTTTAGCTACTTCCCTTTTGCACTTACATAATCTATGAACACTTAATCAATACTAGTGACATTAAATTTGTTGAGTAAGACACATCACTAAGCATGTAAAGTTTCATTCTAATACTTTCAAATTGAGTACTAAACATGCAAAGTTTTGTTCGTTTAACTTGTGACGTACCGTCGTGGGTAACCTCTAAAATATCCCAAGCATGCTTAGCAGTTTCAACATAACAAATACGAAAAAACTCAAGAGTAGACACAACACTAAAAATAACATTAATACACTTTTGATTGTAGTTACTACTAATTTTATCTTGATTGGTTCATTTGTTCCTAAGCTTAGAAGTGATTACATTATCTTTGGTAACCACAAGTTATTTCCAATCATAAAGTATAGAGTTCTAAACACTCTCATATAAATACCATAGAAAAGCTCCCATACGAGTCTTCTAATATGGATAATTAGACCTATCAAAGTAAGGTGCATGGTTTGTAGATGAACACTCTCTTAAATGATCCATAATAAGGTCCTAGGCATACTAAATGTATCTAGTGACTGCTTTGATACTAATTGAAAGTTAATTTATTTAATTATATATCTAAATATCTAGTTAGCGAGAGTATGGTAAATTAAAATTTGATAAGTTTCCAAGCATGATAACATGTAAAAAAAGTAACGCAAAAAATAAAGATCAACACACGAGATTTTTAGAGGGAAACAATATAGGTCACACCAATGATCTAATAGGAAAACTACTAGTCCACCATACCACATAATTATCCACTATGAAAAATAAGTATCCAGTTACAAAGCTAGGGCTCACACAACCCACCTAGATAGTTCCTCCAGTAATCTAGTTACGAGCTACTACTTTTATCATACACTCTACAAGATAGGCTTTTGAATCCAAATTAACATTCCAAAAAACTCAAGCCACACAAGTGAACGAAACTTGCACGACTATCACTTGAAAAATAGCATATAAACGCATATGCAAGCATGTGTCCTAGAGCAAACTTACTAATTAATAACCCTAACTAGTTAATTTCAACAATATATTAGACAAATAAAAAATAACTAGCAACTCTAGAACAATTAGTTTAAAAGTGCAATATCTTAATTATCATAGGCTTTTTAATCCATCAAAAACAAACACAAATGTTTGGTAAATTAACTTAATGAAAAAGCCTATTTCAATAGTTTTAGAAAATTAGAGAGAGAGAATAATGGTCAATAATTCTCTTGCATGGTTAACTAAATTGTAAGCCAATGATGTAATTAAATAGTATTAGTAGAAATCTTACAAATATATCCTTGAAAATAATTAAAAGAGCTTTAAAATGTAAGAATAATATAGTAATAAAATAAATTAGCTCGAGTAAAAATTAGATCAAACTTGAAAACATGGCCACTCGATCGATCTTTTCTTAGCTCTATCGATCGAGTATTTTCGCTCGATTGATCTAGTCAAGCTTGATCGATTGAACTATATCAATTAACTATAGTTCAGTTGATCTAATTAATTTCCAATCGATCTAGTGAAAAATTAATTAATTTAGAAATAATTGGATTGATCTACTTATTAATCTTGATCGATCTAGTGCTTGATCAATCGAGGTAATACTTTGATCGATCTAGTGCTCGATCAATCGAGTTAATACTTCGATCGATCTAGTGCTCGATCAATTGAGTTAATACTTCGATTGATCTAGTTATATTAAAAATTAATTTAACCAGTTTTAATTAAGCTCGATCAATCTAGTCACCAATCGATTGATTGAGTGACCTATTTGAACAATGTTCTTATGTGTCTAATATGAAATCTAATGTGTATGGGAACATATGTGTCTAATATGAAATATTCGGGTTGAAAATATTATTAAAATACATAACTAGAAACTAAAATTACATTTATATATTTTATTCACGAATATCGCCAACACTCACATAGACCTTACAAAACAAAAATTAATGTTCTAAATGCATTAATTCAATAGGTTTTAGGCACATTAGAACACACCAATAGAGTGAGACTAGTGTCTACAACTCTCATGTGCCTGCTTTCTACCATACCATTTTGTTTAGAGGTATGGGGATAGGGTTTTCTAAACTCTATGCCACACTACTTTAAAGAAAAAGAAAGAGTTTTGAATTCACCTACACCATCTCCCTAAATAGCTTTGATATGAGTGTTATATTAGTATTCAACCATAGTTTTAAACTAGAGAAAAATAGAAGAAGCCTCACTTTTGCAAGAAAGAAAAATATCCACTGAAATTGAGTGTAATCATTTATAACAAGAAGAAAGTACATGTCACCATTCATAGATAGAACATGTGAAGATCCCCATATATATATATACAACATATCAAAAAGAGAACAAGCGGTAACATGATTACCACGAGCAAAAGGTTGTATGAGACTTAGACACTTCATAAGAGTTATATATAGAATGTAAAGAAGGATTTATTACATTTATGTAATACATAGCTAAGGTTTGGTGAATAATAGAATCGGATACATGAGTAAGAAGATCATGCCAGATTGAACTTGTGGCCAAAGCATCAAAAGGAATTGAATGAGGCATAAGAGTAGCACTAGCTCCATTGAGAAGCTTGTAAAGACCTTTGCAAGTAGATCTTGAAGAAGGACATTCTTCATGTCCATGTCTTTGTCCTTAACAGAAAATAAATGAGAATAATAAAGACGTGATTATCCTCACAAAGCTTATGAATAGAAGAAACAAGATTTTTTGTGATGTTTAATGTGTGCAAGACATTAGAAAAATAAGATATTGATTTTGTATCTTATGAAAAAAAGAACCAAAATGCGAAATAGGTAAAGAAGCACCATTAACTATTAGAACACCATCATTGCCACCAAAAGGAGTAGGATTCCTTAAATTTATAGCATCATTAGTCAAATAATGAGTTTCTTTTGTATCTAAGATCCAAGACTTATAAAAGTTTCCATTCCCTAAGGAAACACACGTAGAGGATGAGGATTTTTGTTGTAACTAGGAAGATGACCTTTCAAACAACAAACTCTTTAGTTTGTAATATGCAGAGGCTATATGACCATTCTTACCACAAAACTTATATTGAACTCCTCTTCCATGTCCTCTAACGAGGTCTCTTCCTCATCCTCGATTGTTAGCATTTTGATATCGTTCTTGATACCATCAATACATTCTGAGACATATAATGCCTCAATTTTAGCAAGATTAGCTTGATAAACCAATTTTTTTCTCTTCCTTATCTTGTTGTTGAAGGAAATGTTCAAACACCAACAACCTACTGTGAAACTCCTCCACAAAGACAACACTTGCTTACTCTATGATGTTGCTAATGAGTGCTCAAAAAACACTAAAACTACCGTGATTTTATGTACATTAATTTATTAAAAATTTATATATTTATATGATTTTACTTGATGAGCAGAACCAACATTATCGATCCTGCCAATACTTTGGTTTTATATTTATAAAACTCTCGCAAGTGCACGAATCATTTCATAGAAAATGATAAGTATACTCCCAAGGTCGATCTAAGGAAGGAATATATGTGGTTTTAATTATTATTCAAACTTTTAAAAACGAAATTAAATCCTAAACATCATGTCACGATATTTGGGTTTTTGTGTTTTTTAATCTAAAAACATAAAAATAAACATAGATAGAGATTCAATAAACATTTATGAAAATTTTATTTGTTAAAACAATGGAGTATTTATGGATATAATAACTAAGTAATTATGTTTGCTCATATTATTTAGGTTATTAAAGATATAAATTAATATTTATTGATTCTCTCTTTTTTTATATGAATACCACCTTTGATGGGGTTAGATATTCTTTATTAACTAAACAAATCAATTAACACCTATGGGTGGGGTTGATAACTAATTTGGTTAATTAAATTAATTCCTTTTTCTAAGAGATTGATAATGAATCATTTAAATGCCACTTTTGGTGGGGTTAGACAGTTTAAACTTTATTCAAGATATCCAAATTAAACCTAAGAATTTAATTATCCGAGTACTAACTTTCAAGTTTTAAAACCACTACTGAAAACATGTTGTCAATATATTTTCAGATAATAATTCTTATAAAAACTTTTGAAATAGAGTTTCACTCTAACTACCGAGCGATTGTACCAACAAATAAAAGAGCACTACTCTAAATTAGACCGGACAACTAAACCTTAAAATCTAATTTTCATATTTAAGTTTGTAATGAAAAATAATATATTTCTCTCTAACATTCTTAATATAAAATCTTGAATAAAAAAAATCAATTCATTTTAGAGATTTTTACCTATTTAATATTTCGCAAGCATAACAACGTTATTATTATATCATGTTTACAAACAGCCAACAAAGTTAAATTTAATCATAGATAAATTAAATATAACATGTAAGAATAAAGCATAAAAAATAACTGTAAAGAAAATAAAATCCTTACAGTACTTTGATGTTATTCCTGTTACTGAAAAACCTCCTAACGGAATTTGCACTCCCATTTATTGAATCAAAAAGCAAATAAATTACAAAAACATAACTAGTTCTTCTCAAAAAGAGAAGAACTCTAAAACTAAGAGAAACTAACTAAGAAAAGCTAAAAACTAAGAAAAACTTAAAAACTAAGAAATGAGATAAAGAAAGAGAAGAGAGATGTGTTTTGAGGTGTGTTTAGTGATGAAGAGAATGAAGTTATTTATAGGTGAGGAAAGGAATAAAAAGTGGGTGAAAAAATGATTAAAAATGGAGGAAACGAGGAGTAGTGAATGATGACATCATGCTGACGCAGGGCGTGGCGGCGCGTATGGATTGGAGCAGGGGCGCGCGGTTGGGTCGCTGCGTGCACGATTTCCTCCTTTTTGACATTTTTGACCCATTTTGTCCAATTTTTCCATATTTGTTGACTTTTCCTCATTTATTTATGAATATATTTGTGATATATTGCCTCTAGTATTCCTCTTTGAGTCTTTAAGTTACGTTTTTAAATGAAAATACCTGAAAAACAATAAAAATACTCATGATTCCGAAAAGATAGATTTATATAAATATATATATTTTTAATCAAATAATGTGCATAAAATCATGATAATTTTAGTGCTTTTTGAGCACTCATAAGTTGCACACAAAAGCATTATAACGATGACTCAAACTTATGATTGTATGAAGAATTAAATCTTTCTAAAGAATAGATTCTCCATTTGCACCAAGAGTATCTAAAATAGTCTTTATTTTCATCATGAACTCATCAACTGTGAATGTAGTATAATTTAGTTAGCCCACATGTTTGTTAATATTTTTTTTAAATTAGTAAAATAGACATCTGATAAGTGCTAAACGTGCCAAGTTGTGCACACTGAAGGCTAAGTGCGCCAAGCTGCGCACAGAGCATGTAGAAGAGAAGATCAGGCACGTGGCTTCGACCTAGAGTCTTAATATGGCTTAGTAGATGATGATGACCACCCCAAGTCGTTAGGAAGGACCACCAAAGCCGTTAGGAGATGCTTCTCGACCTATGACACGCATGTAATGATGCAGCCAACTGATTGATCCCATGCTACATCTCTTCCCGTTAATTTTTATTATTCTCTATAATTTCCTTCAAGAATTTCTATTCTGTAAGGTTATATAGAGAGATGAGGAACCTTTGAAATGACAATGAGAATTAAAGCATTTACCTCTTCCTTTCTATGCGTAGCTTGGCACACTCTGCACAACTTGGCGTGTTCAGCACCTATCAACATTAGAGTAGTGTATTAATTGGTTAATGAATTATCTATAGACCCATAGTGCAAGAGAGACAATTGACATTTATATTACAAAGTGATAAGTTCTCACCTTAACATATAATAAATTTGTACCATTTAGATCAACTATTTGTTCATCTCATTGAATTGATATTAGTATCAAACATAAATATAATCCAAAGTACCCCTACAAATCCAATGAATCACACAAAAAAATTCATTTCTCTTTGATAATTATCTATTTACTTATGTGATAACTATTGGTAAAACCACTTTACAATATATACATAGTTGTACAATTGAAATATATTTTTTATTGTTACAATTTTTATTATTATTATTTATTGTCAAATGATTTTAAACTTAATTATTCATACATAGACAATGTGTCAAATGAAATTAAGTTTGGTTTTAAACAAGTCAAATTGAGATAGACTCATTTATTCTTCTAAATAAAATTAAAAAATTAGAAAGTAGAAGTATAATTGGAATATTTTATAATGAATTTATTGTAATTATAAAAATATAATATTAACATAATTATTTTGTTAAATGAGCTCGCAAGTTATTTATGAGCTAAGTGAGCCATCTCATTTTGAATTCATGAGCTAAGTTAGATGGTCTTTTTAACTTATGAGCTTATTTAATCAACCTTAACTGAGATGAGTTAAACTAAAGTGTTTATTTCACATCACTAGTTGAATTAGAGCTTATAAAGATATGGAGAAAAAAAATAACAAAAATAAAAACCTTAAAATTTATAATCACAAAAATAACATTTTTTTATATATCTCATATATTTTTACCATTAGAAAAAAGTTTGGTACATTGTTTTATTTTAAATATTGTCCAATTAGACGTCATTAAAATTGAATAATGACTATTTAGATCCGTTTAATGTTAAATTGTCTTTCAATTAAATCTTGTTTAATATTATTTAATACTATTTTAATTGTTATAAGTTTTATGGATGATATTTTCTTTATTTTTCCAAAAATAAATTCATTTAATTTATAAAGATAAACATTCCACTCTTCAAATTTTAGTCGTTGGTACAACAAAAGTACAAAAAATAAACAATAAAAAAATTAAAATGGTTCATAATATTTAACTTGGTTTACACATAATGTTACAAATAAATCTATTAATATCATTTCTTGATATAATAATCTTAACTCAATATCTAATATATATATCATGTATCTTAAAAATAATATTAAAATTTCAAAAATAACACTCAAATCTAAAACCCCAAAACAAATAACCTAAAAAATAATCATATTGTTCATTGTGTTTTTGGCTACGGATTATCTCACACGTAAATCATACCTCGATTTTTCTCATTTACCTTGGGTGCTCTCTATCCTTCTGCAGTGGGTGTACCACAAATATATATAAATCAAATAGGCTTTCCATTTAGCCAAAAAACAAAAAAACAAAAAAAGAAATGGCTTTCATATTTTTTAACTGTTTGGTTTACATAATGTCTAATTAATATAATTAGACTTTCGCTATCTTTACTCATGCAGCAAAAACAAAACGTCTTTCTTCTTATTTTTAATTAATTGTTGGGATTTATGAGTTTTGAGCCACTTTCCCAAAGTTCGGTAGAATTTCAAATCACATCAATTACCACAAAATAAAATCCATACCTATGCTACCCTATTGGAGAAACCCATTCATCTCAAAGAGAGAAATCATCAAGGAAAACCTAAAATACTTCAAAATAAATATACATTTGGAATTGCATGTTCATATTACTAGTTGGCAAATGGAACAATTCTAGTGGCCTATGCGTTTTCCTCTGTGTCTCTTCAACCATTGGGCTCTTCTAGCAGCTCTTGCTCTCTTCAACTTCTCTATATCCGTCATTTTCACAAATATCTTTCGAATCTGATAGAGCTTGTGAGACTGGCGAGCGATTATATTTGCAGTTGAAGGATTCTGGCTCAGAACTATGTCATAACCATCACGAAAAGAGTCCATTCCTTCAGTTAAAAGTTGCCAAAACAGACCTCCAGCAGCTACTCCACCTCTCTTAGCAGATGAGTATATTTTATAGTAGACAGTGTTGAAGAGTAAGTCTCTTTGGTGAGGACTGAACCCAGGATCTTTCCAAGACTTCCCAAATTCTGTGATCATCAATGGCTTTCTCAGCATAAATTGTGCATCTTGGATGTGAACATTTAGCCAGTTGTTCAAGAATGAAAGTTGGGTTTGATCATTTGAGCTAGACAACCTGCTCATACAGCAAAATTTATACACTACATTAACTATAACTATGTAATATTTTCTTTCATGTGTATTAAAGAAAATGGCTTTTAGGATAGAAAAAATTTATTTGAACGTATTTGTCTCCTTGTTTTTAAACTAGTGTAATTTAGTTACTTTATTTTTTGCATTTATGAATACTTTAATCATTTTCTTATCAAATATCTATCAACTCCACTTATAAGGTTTAAATCAGTTCTACTTAAGTTTTTCTCCAAAAAAGAAAAAAAACAATTGATAAAAAATAACTAAAGTGTCCAAAAATACAATATTAAGGTGACTAAGTGCACTAGTTTAAAAAAATATAACTAATATATCTAATTAGTGAAAACAAAGTAATCAGAATGTCATGCTACCCTACAAGGGAAGTGGGAAGTGTGGTGGTTTTGGGTGTAGTAGTTACCATTGATCAGGGTAAGAGTGAATTGTTGCAAAATCAATTCCTGGAATCCGATTATTAGCAATAAAGTCTGTCCCAATATTAAAACTTGGATTAAGTCCTCTTCTCTGAGGAGTTGATTGTCCATAAAATCCCTCTAAACCTGCTTCTAGCAAGTGATTTCTGTCTATAGACTTCACATGGATGGCCATCTCTGTAATCCAAGCCTGTTGGACAAGCACCAATAAATACGTATTAACACAACACATCTCAATTAAGTATACTTGGGGATAAAATTGTACTTGTAAGGTTTTTGAGTTTTGATGATAATCATGAAGAAAACATTTAAATGTAGTTTAGTTTGGAGATGAGTCTTCAAGAATACTTTTCAATTTGAAGAAACTATCAAATTCTAAACGAACACATATCAGGTATATCTTTATTCTTATACATGTTAGATTTTATTTTAGATACATAAGAATATTTTGCACTTAGGTTACTCGATCGATGAGACATATTTGGATCCTTAGAGGTGAGTAGATCGATCTACCTTGTTTAAAAGTCTTTGATTTAATTTTTAATTGAGGTAGATCGATCAAGGATTTAATGTTCGATCAATCAAGAAACGATCTACCTCGTTGGGGATTTATTTTTTAATATCTTAGATCAATCGGCCTTTTTGGCTCGATCGGTCACTTTTTTAGCTCAATCGATCGAGCAATTAGGGTTTCAACTTTAATATAATTGTTTACTTGAGCCAAACATTCCAATTACTATTTTGTCCATAGTATTTACTACTTTATGAATTATTTAATGGACAAAATTATAATTGGACTTTAACCTATCATTGTCGCTTCAATCTTTCTTATATAAAGAACCTAATACTTCATATTTTAATTAACTACAGGAGCATTAATCTTTTCATTTTAAGTTCTCTATTTCAAATTGCTATGTAAAAAATAAGATCATATTTATTTAGATTTCTTTCTTTAATTAATCTATCAAACATTGGTGGTTATATATGATTAGTTAATAAGCCTAATTAGTTTATGATATTTTGATTAAATGTCCATATAACTTCTTACTTTTATTCTTGAATTACTGGATCAAATAATTGTGTGTAATATCATAGTTATTTAGTTAGATTATTTATCTTTAAAGAAGTTGTGTTTATTGAACTTGTGTTTAATATGTTTGTTCTAAAGTTTGCTAGTGATTTTGATTTTTATCTATAAATTTATTAAATCATCTAAATAGTGTTGTTCATTGTTTAATTTGCTCTAGGACACACCTTGCAGGCTTGTACTTGTGTTATTATACTAACTTTTTAGGTGCCAGTTGAACAAGTTCGATAACTTGTGTCACTCAAGTTTATCAAAACGTTGATCCGAATCTGAACACTTTTCTTGTGAAAATTGTGAAAGATAAATTATTTGGAGGCATTATCTTAAAAGGTAGTTTAAGTCTTGACCTTGTATTTGGATCTTATTTTCATAGTGGATAGTTAGGTAATCCGGTGAACTAGTGATTTTCTTATTAGGTCATTGTTTTGACCTAAATCTTTATTTATTTTTACTTTACTTTATTTACACGCTATTGTATGTCTGACCGTTTGTAAAATTTTAATATAACATAATTCAATTAATTATCTATTTATTCCTATAGTTAATTAGATGTGTAACATAACAACTTTCAATTCATATCAGAGCGGATCACTAGATATATTTAACGTTACCTAGGATCTTGTTATGGATCAATTGAGAGAGGATTCATTTACAACATTTGCACCCTTCTTTGATGGGTCTAATTCTCCATATTAGAAGGCTCATGTGAGAGCCTTTCTATGGTCTATAGATGTGAATATTTGGTACTCTGTTATTTATGGTTGAAAACCACGTACGATTACCAAAGTTAATGTAGTCAATCTTAAACTTAAGAAAGATTTGACCATTGAAGATAAAACTCGTACTAACTGGAATAAAAAAGATATTAATGCTATCTTTAGTACTGTTTGTTAATGAGTTTTTGAACACCTCCAAATAACAAAGGTATCGCTTTCAAAATTGCTATAACTGATGATGATGAGGATGCTAAAGAATTGTAACTCTTAGCCAAAAGATTCAAGAAACTCTTAAACTAGAATAATTCTTCGAGTAATTGACAACCAAACTATTCAAAGGATCATAATCCAAGATATCTCAGGCCTATGAGTTCAGAAGGTAAAAAAAAATAAACCCACTATATCTAAATGTTTTGAATGCAATGGAATTAGTCATATTGCAGCTAAGTGTGCTAACAAAAAGAAGATAATTGGAAAGGTTTTCAATGCTATCCTTAGCAACTCAGAAAGTGACAAAGACAATCTTAATAACTCAGACAATTGTGGCACCAACTGCTTGGCATTTATTGTAATTACTGATGGACATTCCAATAAGTTTGACATTTATTCAAATTATGAGAAAAATGATTATGAATTATTACTCAATAAATTTAATACAAATAATCTTAATGAATTGTTTATAGACTTAATTGGCAGTAAGAGACAAAAAGATAAGTTATTTGTAGAAGTAATTAAACTAAATGACAAACTTAAATCCTTTGAAATAACTTCCTCAATTATAGAAGAGGAAATTGAACTGTCTGAACTAGGAGTGTCTATAAATCGGACCGGATCGGACCAAACCGTAAAACCAGACCGAACCGGATCAGACCGAATGGTTTTACAAATCAAAAGGTCTGGTCTGGTTTGTACTAAATTTAAACCGTTTGAACCGGATCGGACCGGTTTAATAATATATTAAAAATTTCACATTATTCTTCATTAAATGTATAAAAAAATCGAACCAAATCGGACTGAACCGTTTTATAAATCAAACGGTCCGGTCCGATTCTTATTAATTAAAACCGTTTCAAATGGTCCGGTCCAGTCTGGTTAAAGTTTTTGACCAAAATCGAACCGTTGGACACCCCTAGTCTGAACATTCTAATGTTTTGAATTCAAGTCTTACAGATCTAAAACAGGAAAATAAGAATCTTGTACATGAGCTGAGAGAATCAAAAGGAAGTTGTGTAGAGATTGACTATTGAAGTTGAAAGGCTAAACAAATTCCTTGACTATGGAAAATTCTTTAGAGACAAGAGAGGGTTAGATTATCTAGATGAGCATTCTACGTCATCATCTTCAAATACAACTAAGTTTGTAAAACCTTCCAACCTTTGTTCACATGCTACACATTTACCTCCAACATCAAAGATCACACTTGTAGGTGATTCTAACTCTACTTCTACTATTATTAATTATGCACAAAGAACTGTTGTTCCTATAGTAGAAAAAATTATTAAATTTATACTTGTCTATCATCATTATAGTAGGAAAAGTCATATAAGACTGAAGTGTAGATTTTTAAGGAATGCTCGTAAATTTAATAGCTATTTTCATGCTTCTAGTTATAAGACTCATAGTTATCATTCATCTATGAATATTATGTCCAATAATTATACTAGCAAGCATGAAGTGGTTGGTTCAAATAAAAAAAATGAAATTTAACACATTTAAGTCTAGGACTAATTATCATCATCTTACCATGTATGTGTTCATCTCATTTAGGATAAATGTGAAATCCAAAGATAAGTCCAATAAAATGCATATGACAACTACAGATAGTTAATTTCCAATTCAAAAGTATAGACAAACTAAAATTCAAGAAAGTTTAGATTTAAAAAGATTATCTTTTTTCGATCACCCGACCATCTCTTAACGTTCACCTACTCTTGTTTAAGTGCTTCTTTAACCCTATGTAAGCATATTTAGCTTGTTTATTTGTTTAGTTTTTCTTTTTATTGATATTTGTTTTGTTTTTTTTAAATGACAAGGGGGAGTAGACTTGCTTTAACATTGATATGAGCTTTACATATTATTTTCATACTATTCTTTTTTTGATTGACCTTACATTGCTTATTTGAGTATTTCGACTTATACATCTACATATTGTGATTAATTGATATTGATATTGTGAATTTTTAGCACTTGAGATAACCTTGACTACAAAATTGTGTTTAAACTTTATCTTTCACTTTATAAAATGCTACAATAAAGAGACCTAGTTTTGAGAGGACTATCTACTAAGATGTATGAAGTTACTGCAGGGAGCAGACATGACTACGTCACAACTAATGTGAAAGTCATCATATTAAGTTTTTGACTTATGCATATTTCCTTTAAAAATAATAATTTAAAGAAAAAGGAAAAATATAAAAGTTTTTGCATGTACAAAAAAAGAGCGCCATAAATGGTCATATAAAAAGAAAATAAATAAACAATTCCTCACCAAAAAAATACAAGAGGAGAATACTGATAAGTAAAATTTTATTATATGCAAGTATGAATTCAACTAAAACTCTTTTCTTTGAATATTTCATAATTGATCATAAATGAACAAATTGATATCTCATTATAGTTCCAACATATATTTTACTTTTGGTAATTGTCAATATGTCACCATATGTATTAGTATGTTTGTGTGTATTGTCTACATATATTTATGTTGTCAATGGAAAGTCACACTTTGAACAAAATTAATTTAATTTTTTGTGTATACTATTATAGTCATGTTTAGCTAAGTCTACTACCTTCAATATATTTATCAATTTTCATAATTTTTGTTTTATTTTAATTTATTTAAGAAAATCGTAGAATTTAGGAAGAATTTATTCATTTTTGTAAAACATATTGTTTTTAGTTTTTCTAATTTGATTGTTACTGAGCTTTTCAAAATGTATACTTTACTTTTTAATCATTAAATACACTACTTGTTTGCTTAACTTGTTTGTTGTTATTTCATGATTATATTATTTATTCGTATGACAAAAAAGAAAGAGAGTTATTGAGTGTTAATTGAAAATATATAAAGGAAGATAGTCAATTGAGGAAGGAGTTTTATTGATTGAAAATTTTCTTTGAGAGAAATTACACACACAGGAGAACACATTGAGTGTTCAAGTTTATTCATATAGAGGAAGTAATACTTAAATGTTCTATCTATTGTTACTCTCACCTATGTCTATTTTTTTTGCTTTTTTGTTATTATATATACTAAACTAATAAACAACAAGTTTTTCGGGACAAGTTGTGTGTCTCTTTATATTTTTGTTTTACAGTGTACATATGAGCTATCAAGATTTAAACAAAGATGACTTTACCAGATCATAAGATAGTTTCACTATATAAAATATATTTTTCCTAGAAGTGTGATGTAGTAAGAAAGAGGTTTTGTCACACGAATATGCCAAAGAGGGAGATGAAAAGATTATAAGATTTATAAGTTTTGACAATATTCATGAACAAAACATTTAAATGTAATTCAATTTTTAGTTGAGTCTTTCAAAAACACTTTTCAAGCCAAAGAAATTATGGAGCTCCAAGCGCACAAGCCTTAGGTATATCTTTGTTTTTATACACGTTAGATTTCATATTAGACACATAAAAACATTTTACACTTAGATTAATCGATCGACCGATCAATCGAGATATGTTTGGATCGATTGAGGTGAATAGATCGATTAAGATGTTTTTATGTAGATTGATCGAGGTTTAATGTTCAATCGATCGAGAATCAATCTACTTATCTCTAGATTTTTTTTAAATACCCTAGATCAATCGACATTTTTGCCTCAATCGATTAAGCGACTAGAGTTTCAACTTAAACTTAATTGTTTACTCGAACCAAACATTCCAATAACTTTTTTTCCTTATTATTTTTTACTTTATGGATTGTTTAATGGAAAGAATTGGAATTGGAATTGGAATTGGAATTTAACCTAACATTAGGGCTTCAATCTTTCTTATATAAAGGACCTAATACTCTGTATTTTAATTAACTACAATATCATATTTTATTAGGCTTTTTTCTTTCATTAATCTGTGAAAAATTGGTGGTTGTATTTGATTGGTTAATAAGCCTAATTTGTTTATGATATTTTGATTAAATGTTCATACAATTTCTTTTTTATTTTATTCTTGAATTATTTGATCAAATAATTGTGTGTAATATCATAATTATTTAGTTTGATTATTTATCTTTAAATAAGTTATCTTTATTGATCTTGTGCTTAATCTATTTGTTTTAAGTTTCTATTGATTTTGTTTTTATCTATAAATTTATTAAATCATCTAAATAGAATTTTTTTCATTGTTTAATCTGCTCTAAAACACACATTGCACTAGTGTTATTGTGCTAACTCTTCATGTGTTAGCTAAAGGAGTTCGATAATTCGTGCGATTTGAGTTTATCGAAACGTTGGTCTGGATCTGAACATCTTTCTTGTGAAGACTGCGAAAGAAAGAAACTGATTGTAAGTAGATTACTTGAGGGCATTATCTTTGAGAGTAGTTTAAATCTTAAACTTATATTTAGATCTTATTTTCATGGTGAATAGTTAGGTGGTTTAATAGAACGGTAGTTTTTCTCTTAAATCATTATTGTGAATTAGGTTGTTTTTATCTAAAAATATCATGTATCAATATTTATTTATTTATTTCTGTTTTATTTTATTTATACGTGATTACATATCCGATCGATTATGAAATTTTAATTTAAAATAATTCAATTAATTATTTATTTATCTTCTCTAACAAATTAAATCTGTAAAAGCTTTCGATAACAATAAAAAACTGGCTCATAATTGTGATATTGCACAATTCAAAATAGATGTGAAAAGGAAAAGGTAAAGGCTAAGGCTAAGGCTAAGGACTAAATTCTATGACATAAAAAGAAACAAAAGGAGAAAGAGGATTATTATAGAATATATAAATGTAATTTTGGTCGAATATTTTTCTTTTAAATAATTAGACTATTCACGTTTTCACTGGGATTCGAAACCGAGAATTACAACTCTCCATTGGAGACCATGCCATTGGGCTACTTATGACCAGACTTGGTAGAATTTTCAACTTAAAATTTAAAGAGGATTGGTGACTAACATGCTTAAACATGGTATTAGAGCAAGAAGTATTAATTTCAAACCCCCACATCCCAATTGTTGAATTTTGTGTTGGGCTTGCAAATGGCATAGAGCACACTCTTGAGGGGAGTATTAGAGTGTTAGAATGTATAAATGTAATGTTGACTCATTTTTGAACAGATTATGCTTTTGGAAGGATAGATCACCAATACAACCAGAAGGACCAATCAAACTAACCTGAATAGTCCTTCCTGAAGGATCTGAAGTGCATCTGGGCTCATTCATGAGCTCCCAGGCCATAATTGCAGGGTCATCTTTGTAATAAATTCCAGTGAAGCTATTCCGTCTATTCAGAAGAGTCTGCAAATCAATTAAACTTTTTTTATATTTTTGAGAAAGAAACAAAAAATCTGAATAAAAAAGTTCCCAAGAGAGACATAAGGAGAACAAAAGTTACCTTTACATGGTTCTTATAGTAATCCTTAACAAGAGGGTTCCTAAAAAAATCATCATCAGAAAAGAGGTACTGTCCATGGCTTCTACCCCAATTCACATACTGTTTTTTCCCTCCAAAGCTTTCATAATTGTTAACCAAACTGAATATAAGCTTGATCCCATACCTTGCTGCTTCAGCTACTACAAAATCCAACCCCTTCAAACCAAAAAAAAAAGTATTCTTATTTCCACTGTTGTTTTAACTCAAGTCTAAATTACTAAACAATTGGACTATATCTGAGACATTTCCTCAAACAAGTTATGTGCATATTTTTGATAAAACAAGAAAACCCTAATTAGTTAAACAACTTAGTCAAAGAAAAAAAAGTCAGTAGAAAATTAAAACCTTAAACATTTGGTCGTTATAAGAACCAGGAGAGTACTGAAGTGGTCTATAACCACCATCACTGAAAGCCCAAGTTCTTGCAACTGTTAGCCCATAGCTCTTAGCTTCACGAAAGACAGCTGAAACTTTGTGCCTCTGAGATGGGTCAGAGGCCACATACATTAACCAATAGGCATTGAAGCCATTTGCATAAAATGGGCTTCCTTGGAGTAAAAAATGGTGTCCTCTCGTTCTGATGAAACCACCACTTGCTTCAACAGTAGATACGTGAAAATATTGATGGTGGATCAGAATTATCAAAACAATAGATAAAGATAGATGCTTCATCTGTCTCTGTTTCTTCTGCCTCTAATAAGAGGAAGAAAGAATCAGTGCTTTGTTTTTATAAGATGGGAGAAAAAGATATATTGTGAAGGCCTTTAGAGCACGCAATTATTGCTATCTATAACTTGGACATGAAATTTGTTCATATAATTGTTTATCTAAATAATTAAAATTGTCTTTATATAACTTGAACAGGGATCTCTTTAATATTTTTTGAATGACCGATAGAAAAAGAAGGTTATTGATATAGGAAAAATGGTAATTTAAATTTAATAATTTGAATAAAAGTGTATTTATTTTCATATTTATTACATGTAATGGGTAATAAAAATTTATTTTAACAAAAAAAATAAAAATATCACAAGTTTATTATCTTTATAAAATGAACATTAGTATTCTTTCTATAAAAATAGTTGACTTATATGATTTTACTTAAAAAATGAGTACTTGAAATATATTTTGTTAAAGTTAATAGATTTAGATGATTTTTTAAAAAATTACATTATATCATATATAAAATCAATCTTATCAAATGAACTATTTAAGTCATATTCTTAGAAAAAATACATCTATTAATTTGAGAATAAATTTATTTTTAAAAAAATAAGGGAATTTTTTTTATCACCAAGTTATTGGTAAAAAACTAGGGTAAAAATTTATAACATAATTCAAGTGATCAAATCTAATCCGAATCAAAATAGATTTGGACCAAATTTAAGTCAACTTAAATAGCTCGTTAATTTAAAATAAAATTAAAAATGTTGTGATTTTATGATATATATCTAAAATATTGTGTATAATATTATAGCTTAAAATTAATTAAATTTAAAATATGATATAGAACATTTTGAATCTTAATGTTTGAATAATGATATAATATGATGTAACTAATGTGTATTTATTTATTTATTTATTTTGTGATTTATGACTTGTTAAAACATTATTTTTTTTCACTTTGTTATTTCATAATATTTCATATCATTAAAAATATTTTTGATTTATTAAAAAATTCAATTAACTAAAAGAGATGTATTTAATAAAATGAATTAGTTTACTATAAATTTGAACCAATTTATTTGTGTTTATTTAAATTTAAATTTAATTTTATTGATTTGAATTAAAATTATATTAATTTAAATTGTATCAAATTAATTATTCGTATGAATTATCATTTCTATACAAAATTAATTATATATATTAAAAAAAAGGTAAAAGCTTTAGCTAATTGGAAAAGCAAGCAATGAAGAAGGGTTCTTTCGGTCCATGTTGCCCCTGCATACCAAACATGTGGAACCACATAGAAAGATAAAGCTTTTAAGTAGTTACCTAATCATAATTGAGATGATATTAATTGTTTCATAACTAAGCCGAACACTTTTTTTTTTTTAATCTCGGGAGTTAAATTGATATTTCAATTAAATTATTAAAACCTAATTTTAATAGGGAATTAAGAGTAGCTAATTTTATCTTTTATCATGACTAATTATATATGATAGCATACAATTTGACTAGTCAATGTCTTATGTCTGCCATGCTATGCTATGCTGTAGCATCAATTCAAAAGAAAAGGAAAAGAAAAAAAAAACCCAACAAACCATTAAAGTTCTGAAAGCAATTCAACTAATATGTCGCGAGCATTACTCAAATTTGCAGTTATTTGTTTCATCTCGAATGAAAATTCGAGTCGTTGATTTCTAAGGTGGGTGAATAAGATTAATACATCTTATCTCAAGTTTTTCTTTTAATTTTAAAAAAAATACTTCTTGTTATTTATTTATAATAAAAATAAATTTTTTTTAAGTTGAATCATATTATTATTAAAATATAACAATTATTTTTTATTATTCAACTAATTAAATATGTAAAATAAGTATTTATCTATTTTTTTATTAAATATAATTATATAACATATACTATATATATATTACTTTTTTTATAAAAACATATCTAATTAAGTAATTTTTGATTTAAAACAAGATCCATTTTTTTATCAATCAAACTTGTTTCATTAAAAATTGTTTTAAATTGTTTGGTTAAAAAATTGTTTTAAGTTTGAACCAACAAAAAATTGTTAAAATTATTGAATAAATTATCTTTTTTATATAATTAATTTTTTTTACATATATGTCAATTAAAAAATATAAAAATACATATGTTATATATATTTTTTTGTTATATAATAAAAAAATTAAGTGTGTCATTATTAACGATTTTTTAAGAATAAATATTTTTTTTAAATAATGATACTAAACAACATTTTAAGTCTAATTACTCCATCCATTGTTTTGTTATATGTTTACTTATATTTCTATTTATGTATGTGCACTACTATAAAAAAGAGTATTTAAGTCGATATCTAAAGTTGGTTTTTGAAAAAAATTGACTTATAATGAATTTAAAGTATGTTTGGTGTAGAATTGGCGCTATCCACGTAGGACGTAGCGTCGGTTGACACTTGAAACTGACGCTACGTTCTACGTGGATAGCGCTGGTTGACACATAGAACCGACGCTACACACATGGATAAATTCTTTTCTCTTCTTTCTTCTCGAGACAAAAACTATTCCAAGTGTTGCATAACTCTTAAAAACCCAAAACCTTCTCCACTCTTTCTTATTTTCAGGCCACCTACGACCACCAATTCTAGCATTGATTAATGGGTTTTCTTCCTCTCTAACTAGTCTTTTAGATCCCCTATTTTTTTGAGCAAAATACTCAAAAAAATTATACTCATTTCTCATTTACAAAACACTATTTTTTCTTCATTTCCTTCATTTTGTCTCTTCATTTACTCTTGTAAGTATTCTATTAATCCTAGCACTTATTATTCATATTTTTTCTGTTATTATATGTTATTATTTATGTGTATAAATTTTTGTATTATATATGTAAGTTTGTATTATAACATCAGGAGAAGAATATGATGATCTTGAATAACATAGAACAACACCATGGTAATTTTTCTACTATTAATTAATATTTTATTTTTCAATTATTTGTATTATTTAAACTATTTGTTAAACATTTTTTTTCCTACTATTATGTAATACATGTTTTAATTTGAGTACACTAAAAAATGAGTAAATTTTGTAAAAAAAATTAAAAATTTAAATTGGTTTAAACTTTAAATTGATTTAAAATCGGTTTTTAACCGAATTTAATATCCCTTTTTTTAGTAATGGTGGGAGAAAATAATTTTAAAAGATAGTAATTTTAGGAAGTATGTTTGTATCGTGAATAACAAAATGTGATTTTGTGAGATTGTTTTGATCATATTTTCAGCATAAAAAAAGCTCCAAAATTTTTGATGTATCATTATATAAAAAAAAGTTTAGACATCACTTCAATCTTTAAGGAATAAAAACTCAATATAGTAATATTTATCTAATAACATAATTATTAAAAAATAAAAACATATATATATATATATATTAATGAAGAATAAATAATTCGTTGTATTCGATTCAAACTGAATTTCTATTAAATTAAAAATAAATACATATTTTATTTTATAATATATTATATTTAAATATTATATGTATCATAATTACATTAGGTTACCATTTTAACTTAAAATAAATATAAATAATTATACAAATATACTTTTTATTGTTTTGATTTTTTTAGTTATAAATATAAATAATAATTTTTTCTACAAATACATTAATTCAAATTAACATAGTTGGCTCTAATACCAAGAGGGTTGAGTATCTACTAGGATTTAAGCAACATTGGATAAAGAAGAAAAAGTAATTAAGAGTATGTATAAGAAAATTGAAGGATATTTTATTGATAAGAAATTATATTACAAGAAGAGAACACAAGAAAGCACACAAAACTATAAGATACAAACTAAGCTCTAAGATATGTGCAAAAACAAGATGCTTAAACAAATTAACATTCTTACCTTATCTAGGTAGAACAAATTCGTTACACAACAAATTACAATAATATATAAAATAAAAATCTATTTAAATAATTACAACTTTAATAAAGTAAAGCAAGATTACTTTTTTTTATTAAAGCAAAAATGTTTTTAGCATGTAATGATAGGCCCATATATTGGATGGCATATCCCTGATAATTCCTTTGAGGAAAGTGGAGTCATTTATTCCAGATATAGTCTGTCTTTTCTACCTTTTAGTAGCTTTATTGTAATCCATTCATTTGTATATCTTGAAGAGATAATTCTAGATCTAATTGTTTCTCCTCACTCGAGGTGGTTTCAATAAATTTCTCTAATTTTTTAGAGATACATTTTTCATTCTTCCCTTGGCTTTGTCAATAATGGAGTCTATAGGGGTTTTACCTTTTTCAGTTGTAGGAATAGTTTTTAATGTTTGAAATAATTAAATAATGTGAAAATGATCGAATTATTCAATAGGATTTTTATCCCACCAACGAGAGTAACTACGCCTCATTAGGCATGGGAACGAATCATTGAATGTTATCAAATAGTTCCATTTCATTATCCAAGAAAGTTTGTATAAATTCATAAAAAAACATTAAACCATGATCATTGTTTTGAATATGAGTAAAATTATTTCTTTCAAAGTTATTATAGGCCTTTAAGACCTTTGATGGGAGGATATCATGCGTTGGTCCAAAAGACGCGAACCAATTCCTAAACCAATTGGTAAAATCATGAAAAACACAATGATTCTCAATTTTGAACTACATATACCACTCATGAGATTTTAGTTGGTTTTGATAACAAAAGGTATGATCTTAAGCTTGTATGTAATCAAACCAATCATAGGTGGTAGGTTGCAAGTAACGATCATTAAACCATTCTCTAGCATATAAGTTAGAGTTCTAGTATGTTTTAGTCAAAACTCTTTTAACTTTGAGAGTGAAAAAGGAAATTTGTGTACCATTTATCATGTTATGAATTATATCAATAGAATCAATTTCTTTTAGAATTAATTCATAAAAATCCCTTATTTTAGGGAAAGTAAAGAAAGGTAAATTATCTTTAAGATATATGGAGGTTATCTATTAAAGTGTTCTATTGATGTCATCGTTCTCGATGGTTATTAACCTTCAAGTTGCTGCTTCAACAAATTCATCCTTTTAGGAAGTTTCCATGCTCTTTTAGAGCTCTCTATCGCCTTGATTGGATGGCTAGCTATTTTCTTCATGGCCTTGCAAGTATTTTCGTGTAAATATCTGTTTAGAAGCTAGGTTTTTAACGTCTTTTTCTAGAACGTCTTGGCTGATTTGTAGTTAACTCTTAACAAAAACTTCTAATTTATAATATCTTCTTGAAACTTAGAAATGCTAAGAACTATGGCTAAAAGCTTCTTTTTAATTGTGGAATAGTTCTTCTAAGTTGTTTTCCAAGCGCCTGAAACAAAATGAACTAAGATTTCTTTTATAACTGTTCATTGCTTGAGAATTCCTCCAAACCCTAGTTCTAACATGTCTGTATCCACTATTTTGAATGTGTCAAGGTGAGCTAAGGATAATCATGGGAACTCTTTACCTCTCAAATTTATGATTTACACTACTTTAGTGCATGTTGGGCACCACTCGAGTGGATTTTTCTCCAATCACTCATAAAGAGGTTTGGCATCTTGTGCAAGATTTTTATAAAAATCTGATAAACAATTAAGGCTCCCTAAAAACCTTTGTAATTGTTTTTTATCCCTAATTTCATCAGGGAATTTTTCAAAAAAAATAATTGATCGATCTATTGTGGTAATTAACACTTGGCCAATGTTATATAATTTTTGGAATTCTGATGGGAAATTTTTAAGCATAAATGACATTGTGTTCCATTTATAGTGGCCAAATGGAACTATAAAGGCAGTTTTATGCCTATCTTTTAGGGTAATTTAAATTTGCCAATAAGCACTTTTAAAGTCAATTTTGGAGAAGACTAACGCTTTATAAAGTCGGTTTAATAAGTTATTTTTGTTAGGTATGGGATACCTAATCCATCTTAATACCATATTTAAGGGTTTCTAATTAATGACAAGCCTCTTTCCAACTCTACTACATTTTCAACATAAAACGCTCGACAAGACCATAGAGAATTACTTTTTTGAATTAATTTCTTTTTTAAAAGGTCATCAATCTCCTACTTGGAAATAGTCAGGTGTCGTTGGTTCATCTGAATGGATCTGGCTTTGGTTGCAATTTTTCACTCTGTAAATCTTGGCTCATAAGATAGTTTAACTACATTTTGTTTTCTTTCCCAAATTCCGTAGGAATATCTGAGCAAATCTCTCTTTCAAATTTATATTTAAGAGATGTGATTTGCTACTACATATCATTAGCCATGATATTTTCTTTTATCAACTTGTAACCGACTTCTTCTTTTAAAGAAAATAAAAAGCTTTCTTTCTCTTTGGTTTTAGATTTTAGATCATTAATTTCCAAGCAATTGGGTGCTTTTGAGAATGAAAAGTATATATCATGCCCTTTGATACTGGACATAATACCTTCTTTCATGACTTTAAATGGATAGAGCATACTCGAAAATGGTGTGCCTATGATGATTATCCTGGATAACTTTTTGCTTAGTAAGAACGTAGTCTCTAAGAAATATATTTTGTTGCATACTACTATATTAGACAGTTTATATTTAATTGGAATCCTTCCCTAATTGGCTGTATTAAGAACTTGGGTGGTTTTGGAAAAATATTGGGTTGGAACAATACCTTTGCTGATACAGTTTAAATCAGCTCCGGAGTCAATCAACGCTTTAATTGTAAAAATGTATTCTTTGTTGATGAAGATTGTAACTTTTGAGTACCATTTGTGATTAATTATTTTATCAATTGAATTAATATATTACATATTAATAGTATCAATAGAAGTATCAAGGTGGTCCTTGGGTGCCTCAGAGTCCATTGGAAGTTTACCAAGAAGATTTGTAAATTCTTCTAGTTCTTCATCTAAAAGGGCAAGAGAATGTTGACCTTGATAAAGTTCTAGAATTTGGACTCAAGTTTTAAGATATTTAAGATCTTTCTTGGTCTAATTAAGACCGGCTTGGAGCTCTTTAAGTGTTGGTTCCTTGTTTTCAGGAAGAGTTTTAATCCATTTTAGGATCTCGTTAAAGAAATATCTCTAGTTATGTTGTTATTCTTTATATTCCTTGAGGATCTATTCTGTCAGAAGAGGTTGATGCTTCTTTAGAGATAGCTATGTATTTAGCTAAGGATGCTTTATTTTTATCTTGATCATCAATTTTATCGAGGGTATCTAAAATGAAGTATTTTTCTTTTGTCAAGACATTTAAGTCTAGGCCATTCATTTTTATGATGACTTTGTATTAATCACATTCATAGTGATCTTCCTTTTGTCGAGCTTCTTCTGGATCATTAGTAAAAGATGACTCATAAATGTAACTTTGCTCTTTTTCATCAAATTCTTCATCATCGTTTAAGATAATTACTACAATTTTCTTTTTGAGCTTATCATCTAATTCAAAAATTACTTTCATTTTCTTTCGCCAGTTGGAGCTATAGTGGCCTTTTTTTACATGTATAGCAAATTGGATCCCTTTTGCTTTAGCTAATGTAGCTTTTCTAGCTCTTCCTAAGTGAGTGGGCCTATTAAACCACTTTTCCTAGGTGTTTTCCATTTGTTAATGGAGTGTTAGGGAGGCATTAGTGGCCTTCTTCTTGTCTTCTTTTGAGAAGAATCTTTAAGCATATCAATATAGTCATATTGCTAGCAGAAATCTCCTAAGGCTTGCTTATTCCAAAGTTGATCTTTTCTCATCTACCATTGGAGTTTCAGATCATTGCAAAGTTGTAAGCCTTGAATGACTACTTCAGTAGTAAGCTCTACATATGTATATAATTCATATGGAATGACACCACCATGCTTTGCATAGAAGTAGGAACAGATTTTATCCACAAATAATATCAAAAGTCCTAAAATAAATTTTTATTTCCAAAATTCAATGTTACAATCATCTCTAGTTAAAACCTTGGAAAGAAAGATATCCTTATACCACTTAAAGTGTAATAATGTTGGACATCTTAAATTTATTAATTATTCATGACTTCGATCCATTTTCATTTTGGTAGTGCCTACAAAATACAAAAAAATAATAAGGACCAGTGTATTAACTACATTTTCAACCCTGTAAGGTTCATCATTTTTGCCAGGCTCTTCTTTAACAACGTTGAGAATTTAATCTCTTTGTAACTGTTGGAGATAGTTCTCCCACCAGGCTTTTAATTTTCCAAATAATCCTGAGACAAAGGCTATGGATTCCATACAATCAAAGGATTTATTAAACTTAACTATTGTAGCATAAATTAACATATTTTTTATGACTCAAATGGTTTGATAATCATAAAGACCATAAATATTCCATTCTTGGAGTTGATTGCCGTTGTAGTTGGGACTTATCTGTAAGGGTTCTTCGATCTATAAATCGATTGGAGATATCTTAGGGTAATAAGGTTTAGATTGATAAACTCATATTGAAGTGATCAGTTTATTGATTTTTAAACTTTTATCACCATTAACTTGATTTGGTACTTTTAGTACTTTTTCTACTTTAGCATCAAACATAGTGTTAATGTCTTGTTCTTCCATCATTTTAATGGATTGAGATTTATATTTTGACTCTATTTTTTAGAGTCGCATACAATTCTTTTAAGAATTCATTGTCATAAGTTTTCTTGAATTTGGTTAAGTTAACGAGTGGTTTAAAGAACAAAAAAATATACTACACCTTTTAGGCATGATTTAGATGACAAGGATAACGAGTTTGTGCTTACTGATTGAGGAGTTGAGATAGTTGATTCAATTCGGGTAAGTTGGCTACCAATTGTTCTTTCATAGACTGGTTTACTAATCCTAGAAGGGAGATCGGTGACACCTTTAAACTCTAGTTTTGATCTATTTTAAGACCAAGGGTATTTGTTCAGATGATAAAGATGGATTAGGTGTATAAATTCTAAACATTTGGGTAATCGAGGAAGGTATAAAGTTTAGCTTTATTTTTCTAGTAGAATCAAAGCTAATTTTGACAAATCCATCTAAATGCTCAATAATATTTTGGAGCTCAATATTCTTTGGAACAATGATTAGTAAGTTTTGTGTTAAAGACTATGACTCTGGGAGAGTTATTTGGTTCCAAAGTACCGTTTGAGGTACTGCTAATCTGAATTTTACCAGGTTGGTTTGAAATAGGATTGTTTCACCTCTCTTGTCTTGTAAAATGGGATTAACGATATCTATATCCCATAATTTTTCGCTTTCATTTTAGAATCTCAAGTGTTGTATAATTTGAAATCAGTTTATAAATTTTGTGTTAAAAAAAATATTTATTAAGTTGTGTTATTATTACATTATATTAATTATAAGTTAAAAAATAAGTTATAATATTTTAATTAATAATTATATTATTATATCATAAAAAATCTCCAATTTTTTTGAGGTATCCTTGCATTAAAAGAAAGAAAAGAAAAAATAAGTATAGACATCCTTTCAATCTTTAAGGAATAAGAACTCAATATATTGATATTTATCTAATAACATAATTATTAAAAAAATAAAAACATATATTAATGATGAATAAATAATTCGTTGTATTCGATTTAAATTATAAATAAATAAATATATTATTTTATAATGTATTATATATATCATTATTACATTAGATTACTATTTTAACTTAAAATAAATATAAATTATTATAATAATTATACAGATATACTTTTGAATGTTTTGATATTTTTAGTTATGAATATGAATAATAAAGTTTTCTACAAATACTCTAATTTAAAATTTAATTTGTATATATATCGTATTTTATATATGATAATAACTCATAAATAAATTTTAAATATCAATTTGATTATATTCAATCCAAAAAAATCTTATCTGTTTGAATTCAAATTGATTTATATTGATTATATCATCGAATCAGATTGGATTTAAATTGGTCAAAAATAAACATTTTCAATCCGTTGTTTACCCTAAAAAGACTAAAATAACTCTAAATCTAATCAATTTGGTATTAAGATATAAGATTTAGAATTTTATGTTTAGGGTTTAGCAATTAATAAGAGATATTATCAGTAAATTAATATTTTTTTCTTATTTAAAATGTGTCTTCTAATTACTTATTTCTTATTTTTATTCATATTATTCTTGGATGTAAATAATACTTATATCAATCCTAACTCCGATCTTAATACCAAAACAAAAGATATGAATGAATTGATTTCTCTATTGAGCTTTGCATTGATAAAAGCCTGAATAAAAGACCAATATTGGGGATATTTACATTTAACAATACACAATAAAAAAGATAATAATAACATGTTTAGCAATTAAAAGATACAATGTAAAAATAAAAGCATATATATATTAAAAAAGATTAAAATAATTCTAAATCTAATCGGTTTAGGATTTAAAGAATTAGAGTTTAGGGTTTAAGATTTATAATTTAGAGTTTAGGAGTTAGCGTTTAAAAGTAAGGATTTAGGATTTAACGATCAATAAAGATATTTTATTGATAAGTTAATATTTTTTTTCTTGTTTAAATTATACTTTCTAATTATTAATCTCATATTTTTGTCTATTTTACTTTTGATTGTAAATAACATTTAATGTCGGTTCCTAACTCTTAAAATCATTACTAAGACTTCAACTTTGGTGGAAAAAAAATATAGTAGATTAAATATCAAGGGACTATTAGTTCTTTAGAATAGAAAATGAGTTTTTTATAATCCTATTATTTTACAAAATGGATATGAAAGAATAAAAATTAAATTTTGATAAAATTTACTCTAAAATATTATAATTTGACTCATGTGATTAAAATATTATTATTTAGATGATAGTAAAATAGAAATAAAAGTAAAATTGAATAAAACAAAGAGAAAATAACACTCTAAAATATTGAGGTTATTATTGAATGACTATAATAATGGTTAAAATTATAATTTTTATTTTTATTAATGAATTTATATATAAATTATGAGATAAATTTAATTAAAAAATATTTAAAAATTAGTTTTTGTTATTCTCCTATCCTTATAAAAGAATATGATGGCTGTTTGGGCAGAGGAAAAAATAAATTGATGACTATTCCGGGAAGGGAAAGAAATGGTGTTAAAACCCCAAGTAACCATAACGTAGCTTTTTCTTCTTCCTTTAGTAGGGTAATAATGCCGTACGACTCCAATTCTTCTGGAATTATTAATATGTAATAAATATATATATATATATATATATATATAAATGATTAGAAATATAATTTTTTATTTTTTACATATATTTATTAATCATTAATAACAAATAAAATTACACTTTAAAAATAAGTATAACATACTTTTACTTAAATCTGTAGGTATATCAAACATTAGTGATAATGATTTTTACTATAAAAAATATATATAAAATATTTATTTTTTTATTATCATTAATTATATTCTATTATTATTATTATTATTATTAAATAAATTATAAAAATTAATTTTTCCGAAAATCGTCATCCAAAGTTATAAGTTATCACAGTATATGAGTCATATTAAAGATGGATATTTAATAGGTGAATAATAAAAATTAATGTTCATAAAAAATTAATGTTTTTTTCTTAAATATATTACATAATACTAATATATATATATTATTTTCTATATACATTATGTGAAATAATATATATTTTTAATATTAAATATAAAACATTTTGAATAACTAAATTAAATTTTATTTATTTTAAATAATTTAATGGAATAAATATTACATTAATTTTTTAAATTAAATATTAAAAAATAAAAAAATATAATTAAATACTAACAAAAATACTATCCCATTATAACCCATATTTATTCTCTAAATTAAATCAAAAATAATATAAAATAGTTGTACTTATTAAAATAATTATCCTCATTTGAGTTGTTCCCATCCATCATTCACCGAAAAATAAATATAATAAGAGTGTACATAAATCGATCCAAATTGGATTAAATCGTAAAACTGGACCGAATTAGATCGGACTGAACGATTTTACAAATCAAACGGTTTGATCTTATTTGTATTAGTTAAAATCATTTTTCAAATGAACTGGTCTGGTTTGTATTAATTTTTAGACTGATCGAACCGGACTGGACCGATTTAATAATATATTAAAAAATTTACATTATTTCTCATTAAATGTATCAAAAAACTGAACCAAATCAAAAACTGAACGATTTTATAAATCAAACGGTCATGTTCGATTTGTATTAATTAAAACCATTTCAAACGGTTCGGTTCGATCCAATCCGATCCGGTTAAAGTTTTTTAACCAAAATTGAACCGAATTGGACCAATGGACACCCCTAAAATACAATGTAAATATATAAGGAGTTGCAGATTTATTACGATATTTAAAATTGATAAATATAATATATTTAGTAAAATTCATATAAATAATATTGTAAAAATTTATAATAATAAAAATAAATATTAAATATTTTTAATTTATTAGAGTTTAAAATTAAAGTTTTTTTATATAGTAAAAAGATATAAGTTGAATATAATATTTTTTATTTTTATTATTATAAATATTATTAAAAATAAGGATTTCATTGATCTCTAAATGCTTTTATTGATACCAAAATCAAAAACTTAATATTTGAGTTCCTAAAATTATTAAATGTTACATTTAAAACATATTTATTATAATTAATTTTTAAAATTATTTTTATTTATTGTAATTAAATTCTAAAAATTAATAAGTATGAGCCATTAATGTTACCAAATATTAAGCATTTGGGACCTATAAGATATATTTTAGGAAGGAACCAACGCATGTAGGAAGCTGTTCACATTTTTCCATAAGAAATACATGGTCAAAACATGTCTGATGCTTAAAAAAAGAAAAATAAATGTCTGATCTTGTGTCTGACATAGATAGACATGGATGAAGAATTCTATGTCTTACCAAAAATATAAATGAATTGTCTTATCAAATATCAATAAATATATATATATATATATATAGACATGGAAAAAGAATTCTAAGTCTTACCAAAAATATAAATGAATTGTCTCATCAAATATCAATATCAATATCAATATAGATAGATAGATACGTTACTTATGTTATGTGGTAGTAATTGAGGAGCATCGGAGTGTCTACTATGTCGACACGATAATTTTAAATATCAACGTATTAATTAATGGGTAGGGTATTGTTAAATTTTATTTATTATTAAATTTAAAGATAATAAAAAAAATTATTTTATCCTTAATATATTTATTTTATATTAATTAAAATTTATTAAGGATATTTTAATAATTTTTAAAATTAACAAAACATAACGTTTTTTTTAAATTAGCAAAATATAACGTGACTTGATATGATAATAACTCATCTTAATTAATAATGTGATAATTTCTTTAATTAATTACTTTTTAACATGTAGGTTATTTTTTAATCTTTTAATAAATAATAATTTGAATTTAAATATATATAGCTCTTTAACTAGAATAAAATAGATTCTAATATGCAATTTTTTGAAGATTTATAAAAAAATGAATGAAATACACATTCAAAGGATAAGAATGATCTCATTATGATATTATATAATAGCAATAGGTGTTATTTTGTTATGTATTTTTCTAGTAAATAAGTACATATATAATTTAATATTTTAATATATCATGTAAATATATATATATATGTTTATTGATATTATAATTAAGTTAAATTTGTACATTTATGTCATTAATTTTTATTTTAAAATTGATTGTAATGTTTTCTTGATTTATAAAAAAAAGTGGATTCTAATAACCATTTGTTTTAAAAAAGTTAGATTTGTATATGTGAATGGTCAGATTGTATGTAAGTGTGTACACTTACTTAAGCTGTTGTGAGACGTGTGTGCCCGCACACAAATGGTTTACACAACCTGTACTTCACGTGCTCATGTGAAGTTAGAAAGGTTGTTATGCTTAGTTGCTACAAGTTTTGTATTAGTATAAAAAGGATTTTTAATTGTAAATCAATTGAAGGAAATAATACATTACTCTAGACTTTCTTTTATTCATCTTTTTCCTCTCAAATATTTGCATGATATTAGAGTATTTTTTCTATTAGGAGAATCACAATTTCAATTCGAACTTAATTAAACTCTAAACAGCGGAATTAAACCTATTCTCCTTCTTTGTGTGAATCTTTTAGGAAACAAATAAATAGAGCTCAAAATCAAAACATGCACAAAATCAACACAACCAATTTACGTGGAAAAACCTTCTCAATATAGGAAGGAAACAACCACGGCACTCCTCTCCAAAACTTCCACTATCAAGAAACAATTGTACAACAATTCTCTCTAGGTAAAACTAGAGGCAAGCAATCAACAACATCATCAAGAATACACTTCTTGGAAACTAACAATTATTTCAAGAAAATGGAGAAATCTAACCAAATTCGTAGTCACTGTTCACTGCTCAGAATTTCTCAAACCGGTGAGCCAAATCCAAATCCTACCGCACAGATTAAAGAGTATTGAGTCGTGAACCTGTCCGCAAAATTTCAGCTTAATCGGACCACAAACGGCCTTCGATCGGAGCACTTGATGAAGACTGGTTGGAGAGGGAAAAACTGCTCAGTTTTTCTGCAAACTGCTGCCTTTGCTGCTGCAATTCTAAAAAACTTCATAATCCACCCACAACAAACCCTAAATGGGTTTATTAATTAAGGCAATGAAATGACATAATTGCCCCTTCTTACTCCATGGGCTTTTAAGCCACATGGGCTTCTCTTGGGCTCCTCCAAATCAAGAGGAAAACCCAACAAATCTCCCCATTTTCCGATTAGATGAAGGGATCCGCCATACCGGCTATTGAACAACAAACTTCAAGTTTTTCTCTTGACACTGCTTTTGTCAGCATGTCAGATCCATTCTCATCGGTATGGATTTTCTCAAGTTCAAGCAACTTATTGTTAAGAGTATCCCTTATCCAATGATACCTCACATCAATATGCTTTGATCTTGAGTGAAATGCCGAGTTCTTCGCTAGGTGAATAGAACTCTGATTATCGCAGAATAGCACATATTTTTGCTGCTTGAAACCAAGTTCTCTCAAGAACTGTTTCATCCACAACAACTCTTTACAAGCTTCCGTTGCTGCAATAAACTCCGCCTCTGCTGTAGAAAGTGCAACACACTTTTGCAATCTTGACTGCCAAGAAACTGCTCCACCAGAGAAAGTAATTAAATAACCTGAAGTAGACTTACGAGAATCTTCATCTCCTGCTAAATCTGAATCAATGTATCCAACTAACACTGGTTTTCCACTTCCAAAGCTAAGTGTTAACTTGGAAGTACCTCGAAGATATCTCATAATCCACTTTACTGCATCCCAATGCTCTCTTACTGGATTCGAAAGAAAACGACTAACAACTCCAACTGCATGAGCTATGTCTGGCCTCGTACACACCATTGCATACATTAAGCTTTCTACTGCTGAGGCATATGGAACATTTTCCATATCTTCCTTCTCTTTATCTGTTGAAGGGCCTTGACTCGATCTCAACTTAAAGTGATTAGATAAAGGAGAAGAAACCACTTTAGCTTTATCCATATGAAATCTTTCAAGTACCTTGTTGATGTACCGTTCCTGTGACATGTACAACTTCTTTCTTTTCTTGTCTCGACAAATTCGAATACCAAGAATTTGTTTTGCTGGCCCCAAGTCCTTCATGGCAAAGGACTTACTCAACTGCTTTTTCAAATTATCAATCCTTGAAGAATTTCTACCAACAATCAACATGTCATCAACATAGAGCAATAAAATGATAAAATCATCATCAGAGAATTTCTGCACAAAAACACAATGATCAGAAGTAGTCTTCTTGTAACCATGCTCCCCCATAACTGACTCAAACTTCTTATACCATTGTCTAGGTGCTTGCTTCAACCCGTATAGGCTTTTCTTTAACCGACATACGTAATCCTCTTTTCCTTTAACCTCAAAACCCTCTGGCTGCTCCATATAAATCTCTTCCTCCAACTCACCATGAAGAAAGGCAGTTTTCACATCCATTTGCTCAATTTCTAAATCCAAGCTTGCTGCTAGACCTAGAACAACACGTATGGAAGACATCTTCACAACAGGAGAGAAAATATCATCAAAATCAATTCCTTTTCTCTGACTTAATCCCTTGACGACCAGTCTAGCTTTGTATCGTGGTTGTGAATTGTGTTCTTCTTGCTTCACCCTGTAGACCCACATGTTCTTCAAAGCTCTCTTACCCTTAGGCAACTTTACCAGCTCAAACGTGTGATTGTCATACAGTGACTGCATCTCATCTTCCATAGCACCAACCCAGTGTGCTCTGTTTCCATCTTCCATCGCTTCTGCATAACATTGAGGTTCTCCCTCATCTGTCAATAGTACATACTCATTTGTATCATACCGTGTGGAAGGACGTCGGTCTCTGGTAGACATCCTGGGTGGAATTTCTGGTTCTGGCAACTGATCAGTAGTCTGGTGATCTGTTTCAGCTTGCATATCTGCATCATCTAAACCATGTTGGTCATCTTGAACATTTTGTTCCATCTGTACTGATAAAGGAACCGGATCTAGGTCAATCAAATCATCGCTATACTGATGGACTCCTTTTTCTATCTTCTCAACATCTTGTATAGTTTGATCTTCTATAAACACAACATCACGACTCCTTACCAGTTTCTTCTCAACTGGATCATAGAATCTGTAGCCAAATTCATCCAGACCATAACCAACAAAGATACACTGTCGTGTCTTCATATCGAGCTTAGATCTCTCATCTTTTGGTATATGCACAAATGCCTTGCAACCAAAAACGCGAAGATGATCATAAGAAACATCTTTGCCAGTCCAAACTCTATTTGGTACATCAAACTGAAGAGGAACACATGGTGTGAGATTAAGAACATGTACAACTGTATTCAAAGCCTCGCCCCAGAAAGATCTTGGCAACTGAGCCTGCGAAAGAAGACATCTTACTCTTTCAACCAATGTCCTGTTCATTCTCTCAGCCAACCCATTTAACTGAGGAGTCTTAGGAGGTGTCTTTTGATGTCGAATTCCCTGATGCTTACAATACTCATCAAAAGGACCTGAATACTCTCCCCCATTATCTGTTCTGATGCACCGCAATTTCTTCTCAGTTTGTCTCTCAACTAAGGCTTGAAACTGTTTAAACACATCTAATACTTGATCTTTGCTCTTCAAAGTGTACACCCATAACTTTCTTGAACAATCATCTATGAAGGTTACAAAATAACTGGCACCACCCAAAGTTTTTGTCTTCATAGGACCACATACATCTGAATGTACCAAATCAAGTATGTATTGTTTTCTTGAAGGAGGGGAACTTTTGAAAGAAACTCTATTTTGCTTCCCTGCCAAACAATGAGTACATTTTCTTAAACAAACATCATTCATTCCAGAAAGAAGATTCTTTTTAGTTAATACTGCCAAGCCTTTCTCACTCATGTGAGCAAGTCTCTTATGCCACAATTCTGATGTGAGCTCATCTGTCACAGCATTAATAACACCTTTAAAGAGTCTCGCCTGCAGTATATACAAACTGGAATGCTTGTTCCCACGAGCAACAACCATAGCACCTTTAGTAAGTTTCCATTGACCATTACTAAAGGTATTGCAATATCCTTCATCATCAAGTTTACCTGCAGAGATCAAGTTCAAACGAATTTCAGGAATATGTTTTACCCCTCTAAGAAGTAGCCTTGTGCCATTATTCATCTCCAAACACACATCTCCAATACCAATGACTTTAACCAAGCCATCGTTACCCAACTTCACTGTCCCAAAGTCACCTGCTGTATAGGATGTAAAGAAGTCCTCTCGAGACGTAGCATGAATGGAGGCTCCACTATCAATAACCCAACTGACCTCGTGACATGCAACATTGACAACATCTTCATTATAAACAACGAGAAAGTCTTCTGAACTAGCGGTGGCAACTCGATCATTTTCCTTGCCAACATCACCATCTTGTTCTTTGTCTTTCTTCTTGTTATCCCGCTTCAACTGTCTACAATATTTCTTGATGTGCCCTTTCATGCCACAGTGATGACACTCAACATTAGAAAACTTGTTGGACTGACTTCTTCCTTTTTCTTTGCTCTTGTAACCTCTGCTTTTACTCCTCCCTCTTCTTTCTGTAACCAAAATCTCTGACTGCTGAGAAGACCCATGTGATTTTCTTCTCATTTCTTCATTCAAAACACTACTCTTAGCCAGATCCATATTGATTACACCATTTGGAGCTGAGTTACTTAATGACATTCTAAATGTTTCCCAAGAGTCCGGCAACGTACCCAATAAACACAACCCCTGAATCTCATCATCAAACTTGATACCCATTCCAGCTAACTGATTGATTATTCCTTGGAACGTATTCAAGTGATCTATCAACGGAGTTCCATCTTGGTACCTTAAAGCCATCAACTGCTTTATAAGAAACATTTTATTATTTCCTGTTTTTCGAGCATACAACTCTTCAAGTTTATTCCATAGTGACCGTGCATGTATTTCTCCACTAATATGATTCAAAACATTATCATCTACCCATTGCCTTATATACCCACAGACTTGTCGGTGTAACAAAGTCCATTCTTCTTCAGACAATTTTTCTGGTTTTTCAGAGGCAAACACCGGTAAATGAAATTGTTTGACATAAAGAAGATCTTCCATTTTTCCTTTCCAAGTGTGATAATTAGAACCATTCAAAGTAATCATTCTACTCAAATTTTCTTCCATTATTCAACACAAGAAATTCCACAATAATAACCACAGCTCTGATACCATTTTATTAGGAGAATCACAATTTTAATTCGAACTTAATTAAGCTCTAAACAGCGGAATTAAACTTATTCTCCTTCTTTGTGTGAATCTTTTAGGAAACAAATAAATAGAGCTCAAAATCAAAACATGCACAAAATCAACACAACCAATTTACGTGGAAAAACCTTCCCGGTATAGGAAGGAAACAACCACGGCACTCCTCTCCAAAACTTCCACTATCAAGAAACAATTGTACAACAATTCTCTCTAGGTAAAACTAGAGGCAAGCAATCAACAACATCATCAAGAATACACTTCTTGGAAACTAACAATTATTTCAAGAAAATAGAGAAATCTAACCAAATTCGTAGTCACTGTTCACTGCTCAGAATTTCTCAAACCGGTAAGCCAAATCGAAATCCCACCGCACAGATTAAAGAGTCTTGAGTCGTGAACCTGTCCGCAAAATTTCAGCTTAATCGGACCACAAACGGCCTTCGATCGGAGCACTTGATGAAGACTGGATGGAGAGGGAAAAACTGCTCAGTTTTTCTGCAAACTGCTGCCTTTGCTGCTGCAATTCTAAAAAACTGCAGAATCCACCCACAACAAACCCTAAATGGGTTTATTAATTAAGGCAATGAAATGACATAATTGCCCCTTCTTACTCCATGGGCTTCTCTTGGGCTCCTCCAAATCAAGAGGAAAACCCAACACTTTTAAGAAAAGCTTTGTTGTTGCTCTAATGGTTATACCCAATTGTGACTCATTGAGCAATTCTTCTCTTATTTAATGTTTCTAGAAACAAAGATCAAGTGTCTCAAATGTTTACATCTTTCTTTTCTCTTCCTGTGAATTTGGGCTTCTTAATTAAGCTTGATCGTAATAATTTTTTTATTTGAAAAGAAAAAATACTCTCAGTTATAATTTTTTGATTTAAAAAGAAAAAAAACTCTCAGTTATTACTATGTATGGTATAAAAAGTTATAATAATCATACTTTGATTCCATCTCATCAATATCTTATTTGTTCCACACAAATCAATCCTATGCTTATTTCTTGAAATCAAATGAATGGCTTAGTTAAAAGATGGATCTATGCCTGTGTGAGTTCTAGCATGGTTTCACATCTGGTTAGATCAAGTTCAGTAGCTGAAATATGACACAAATTACAGGTGCTTTTCCCAGCATCCTATGGAGCTCGTGTAACGGATCTACGTTTATAATTATACACATTTAAGAAAGATGATCTGAGCATTAAGGATTACATCTCACGCATGAAGATGATTGTTGATCATTAGGTTGCAATTGACCAACCTATTCCAGATCATGATCTGGTATTTTATGCATTACGAGGTTTATACTTGAACTTTTTCATTTCAAGTATCTCACTTAGGCATATTTCTCTTTCCTTTGATGAGTTGTATAACCATCTTCTTACACATGAAATGATTCTTAAACATCAGTTCAAAAATAGTCTTATGCAAGCCAATGTTACAAAAATGAATAGAACGAATCTTCACTCTTAAAGTAGCAAGAATAATTTTCAAGAAATAATAATAATGACAGAAATATTGGTAGTCATTCTAACTGAAACTTGCAATATTTTCTTTCATCCTCATCTATTTGATCTAATTTGTATGATTCCAAAGGAAAAGAACCTATGAATACTAGTTCTAAATCCAGTAGCTATGATAAAGTGCAATGTCAGATGTGCAATAAGAATGTTTATTCTGCTAATCAGTGCTTTCAATTGAGGGATCTCATTCTTGGAAGGTCTAATGGTCCTTATGCATTGGTGGCGGAGACCTTTGGTTCTGATAGTAACAAACAATCAAATAATGTCACTACATCAGGGCTTCTTGATTCAGATGCCTCACATCACATGACAGGTGATGATGCATTTTTATAGGATGCTAGTCTTTATGCAAGTAATGAAAAAACATTGTAGGTAATGGCTCTACTATTCAAATTGTAAGTTCCAGTAATGCCTACATTATTGTTAATTGTTGTGATTTCCAATTGTTTAATGTTCTTCATATACAAGCTATCTCATATAATTTAATTTATGTTCAAAAATGGTAAAATTTTAATAATAAAATTAAGGAAGTTCATGCTAATGAGTTATTTATTAAGGATGCACAAATAAGAAAATTTTTCACTCAAGACAAAGCCAATAATCATCTGTACATAGTTGATAGTTATACACAAGAAGTAGGTTCTAAAGTTGTTTCCTATGATGCCACCAACTCTGACTCGAGCTCCTTATGGCATGCTCGATTAGCTCATCCCTCTGATGACATCTTGAAGTGTGTCTATAATGAGTGTTTGAAAAGCACTAATAATAAAATTATTTATATGCATTTTAGTGTTAAAATAGATTTGTATTTGCATAATTTTATTATTATTTGAACAAATCTATGTTTATAGAAATATGGATATGTTTAATTTTTCTTAGATATTCTTTATATCAAAATTATTTAACTTAAAGAATTGTATCTGAAAGCACTTATTACAACCAAATAAGAATAAAAATACAATATATATAATGCGTACAAAATCATTACATGTCGTGGTGATGAAAAGTTGCATGTTGTGACGCGCGATCCTCTAATCCAACTTTTTCTCCTTTTGTAGTGTTTTCCAATCTAATAAATATGATCCCCTACTTTAGTATTTCTCATCCCACATCTTCCACAACAACTATTCTCTCTCATTTTTTATTTCTTTATTTTTCTTTTATTAGTTTCAAAGTTCTTTTTTTCAATTTCGAGAGTTAAACAAGTTTAGTTTATATAGTAATATTTTTTTTCAATTCAATAAATAGTGTTGGCAAATCTGTTTGAAGGTTTTTTAAATAATGAATTAGTACTAAAATTCTGTATTTGGAAGGATACACTTTAGATATAAATTTTAAATGTATTTTTTCTATTTTCAGATTAATTTTATGTATTGTTGTGAATGTTATGTTTAATTTACTAATTATTTATTAAATTAAACATATTTGATTGAAAATACTATGAAATAGTAATGTTGTTATACTTGTGAAATATTAAATTAGGTAATCATTTTTATAAAATGAATTAAGTATTATTTTCTACTGAAGAACTCTACAAAGTTTATAACAAAAAAATATAGTAATTACATAATTTTCATAGTAAACTTAAAATATGAAAATTAGATTTAAGATTGGATTATTTGGATTAGATTTAGAATAATACTCTTAGATGTTAAATGTGATTATCTGAATCTGATTTAGAGTCATGCTCTATGTTAAAAAAATTATAAATATTATTATTTGAAAATATATTAACGACGTATTTTTATAGTAGTTTTAAAATCTAAAAGTTAGTTCACAAATATTTAAATTTTTAAATCCAACTTTGACCTCTTGAATGAAGTATAAATTGTTAGACCTGATTGAAGACATCAATTAAATGGTTTGTGAATCTCTTAAAAAAGCATAATTTATTTAAAATTAATTAATAGACCCAATCAAAGCTGTTAATTTATTTTAATTAATAAAAAATAGTAGACTCTATCAAATGTACTATTTGTATATATAAGAGGGAATCAATAATCTTTATTTATATCTTTAATATCTGAATTAATATTGAACAAAAATAATTAACTAACTAATTTATCCCATAAATTCTACATTGAGTGTTAAATGTTTTTTGAATATATATATAATTTTATATCCTTATTTTAGATATTTCAAAACCCAAACTTTGTGACAGAATATTTAGGTTTATTTTTCATTTTTAAAAATTTTGTTGAATTATTTAAAAACTATGTATTTCTTCTTTAAATCGACCTTGAAAATATACTTGTCACTTTATGTAAAGTGATTCATGCACTTGCAAGTTATTTTATAAATACCAAACTCGAGCATCAATCTACAATACTTTACAGTTTCCTACTATAAATAAATGTGCTTGTCAAATTTATCCTCATGCCAGGGAGCATAAATTGCCTTTTACTCATGTCCATAAGCATTATGTTAGTGATTT
This sequence comes from Hippophae tibetana, assembly GCA_037013495.1. Lineage (NCBI taxonomy): Eukaryota > Viridiplantae > Streptophyta > Magnoliopsida > Rosales > Elaeagnaceae > Hippophae > Hippophae tibetana. The sequence continues at coordinate 76,530,816 of CM072812.1, read as the reverse complement.
TGAGTTGTTGTACATGAACTTATAAGCATCACTTGTTGTAGCCACTACTAGTTCTAAATATTGTTTGTTTGTTGTTGATAACTATAGCAGATATCAATGGGTGTATATTTTTGTCTACTAAATTTAATGTTGCTTCTATTTTCAATTGTCTTACAAATCGTAGAAAGACATTTTAATACAAAGGTTAAATATGTACAAACAGATGGAGATAACCATAATCTTGTCTAAGTTAGGAATTAATCACATATTTAAATGTCCTCACACTTCACAACAAAATAGTATCATGGAATGTAGGCACATACATATGATAAAAAAAAGCTTAGCCTTACTCTTACAAGTAGCTCTTCCCATGAGATTTTGGATTTATGCCTTTAGGTCTGTTGTGCACATCATAAATAAATTTCTATCCAAAATTCTTTTGAATAAATCTTATAAGTCCCTTTTAATCTGTATCTATGTGTTGGCTTCTTGTGTGTAAAACACGATGTTTATTTATTTTACTTAATGTTTATGTCTCTCTCTATATAAGGTTGTTTATTGTGAATCAGTAAAATACACACATACATAGTTAGGTACACTTTATATGTGAGTATGTTTATACATACCATGGGGGTTGGTTGTCGTAGTATGCATACTAGGTTGAGAGTTGTGGCTTTTAATGAGTGAGTATGCGAGAGAGTCAGCATTGTTACTCAAGTTTTTAGTTTGTTTTGAGTGCGAGTATTTGTGGATGTTACTAGGTATTTTTAAAAACAAAAATAAAATCTCTTTTTAGCACCTCGCCACCTCATTTGGAGAAGTGGCTGGAAAGGTGTGCATATGAATTCTATAAATACGTCTCATTTTTCTCAACTCTTTACCCCTTGATTCTAGTACCAAAGTTATGTCAAAATTTGTACTAAGAATCATATATATTTCTTAAATTATTATGAGTATAGGTCATTTATTGAGCTTAGTTATGAAATCATCTATGTGGGTACATGTTTAATTGTGTCTTCTATACACGATTTGATATTTGTAGTGGACTGTGAGTCTCTTGAAGCTATTAGTGATTACATTTCTTGAACTTCTCTAGGTTTAACAATTACATTAAATTGGGTGTTGCTGGTAATGGAGGAAAGTCAAGTTCTAGTTTTGAACCAAGTAGTTGAAGAAGCAATAAATAAAAGTAACAGTAGGCAGTTTGGATAGAGGTCCTGATTGATAGAGATAATAGCAGCTTTATTATCTATATGAGTTATAATTGTTTTATTGTTTAATGAATTATTTGATGTTAAGTAGTTTTCTTAAATAACTTGAGGATGTTACCACATAGATACAGTCTCTATGTGGGTTTATATCGTTATATCACTTGCTATGCATAATCATTTATTGAATTAGTATAATATGAGTTTTATGTGTATATGTTTCTATATACTAAAACATTAATTCTGATTAGAAAGTATTTACTATTTACTTGGTTTTAGTTTTGATATATAATATATGTTGTTATAAGTTATATATTTTTTGATATTACATTATTTTTGCTTTTATTGTGTTGTTATAAATTATATATTTTTAGTTTACTTGGTGCTTACTGCTCTGGTGTATTGGTGTCTGGTGCCTCCGGCGCTGATGCCTAGTGCCTGCTACGTTAGTGTGCCGGTACGCCTAGTGCTTGGTGTACCATAATTGGTTCAAATGCATGAATATAGAGTTTCATTCCATTAACAAAACTGAAACAATATAAACAATTGACTTTCTTATCAGGAAAATATGGGAAATACCACATATAAAATGGAAGTATTAAATAGTAGGACTCAAGGAAGTTTCTAGTTCAGACTAAATTCAAACCTACATAGCATTCAAACACAGACGTGTAGTGAATGCATGAGTTTCTAGGGATCGCCTAAGTTTGTCCTAGTCCTCCTGTAAGACAATGTTAAAAAATATTAGGAAATCAACTTTCTCAAAAACTTAAGTTAATAAAATAAGCGACAAAAATATTTTCACGTATTATCAGACAATACAATGAAAACCAAGAATCAAGCAAGGTATAACTAAAAACACCTAAATCAACAATACACATGTATTTTCCTAGTAGAAAACATTCACTCGAAGGAGCTCAACACAATGCTATTGTATGATGGCAAAGGTTTGATGAATATGATTACCTTAAAAACCTAACTGACATTAAAATCTACAATCTTTATAATGTCATTTCTAGTTACCAAAAGATTTTCATGTTTGATACCTCCATGCACTACATTCTGATCCAGAAAAAAGAAATCAGCAACAAAATAGATACAAATAAATACTATATGCTCAAAACATAGTGCACATAGGTACTTACCAGAAAATAATATAGCAACAGCAATCTGCAGTGTAACTATTGAAATAATCTAACAAGGAACTTCAAGCAAAAATTACCATAAATGAATTGTTATCATCAACGGCTTGTGCGGTTCTTTCATTAATGAATCTAATTAAGCATAATTATAGTAAGATAGCAAAAGGAGACACTGATAAAAGAAATAGACAATCTGAAATTTTAATATCACTCACCCAAATGGAATTAATTTGCTTATATTAGGCTTTCAATGTTTGTTCAATTAAGACGTTCATTTATGTTTTCAATTCCAATGCACATTCAAATTACATTCATAATAGTCATAGTGGTCAGCTAAAACTTCTCTGCAACATAAACAGAAAAATATACAATTATTCATTACAAGATAATTGATAAATAATATATCAATAAAATTTTCTGAAAATACCATTTTCGGTCTTCTCTGTTTACTGTTACAGAAATACTAAGATGAAACAAGCACAATACCATGCCAAGCACCAGTCACCAAGTCACCACCCCAACGAAACAACTATTTCACGTACCTGCACGAGCTAATAGCCTTATTTTTTGCAACCTCGTCTTTACAATTAATATAACTTGATACGGGAAATGCCTTGTATTAGTAGCAGGAAGAAATTACATTTTCCGATATGAGTGAACAGTTTATTTATGTCATTTAAAAAAGCTCTCTTCAAAAATGGCAATGTCGAATTACATAAGCAAAAGAAAACAATGGTTCTGTTATTTCTTTTCTTTTAAAAAGAAAATTTGACTATCTCTATATCTATACAAGGTTTCAACCGTTTTACATTTTTTCGCCAGTTTCACCAACTCAATAGAGGATAGGTGAGCTTACTTAATAGAGGACTCTTTATGCTCCTTTTCACTAAATATACCGATATAATTTATTAAACTGATTGGTTTATTGGATAATTTTGTTTATATTGGATAATAATGTAATTAATGAATATATTGTGATTAGTTAAATAAAAAAATTGATTGTCAAAATTTATTCAGTAAAAACAATTCAGCCAAAAATGTATTAATGACTGTGTACGGACCAGCTCACCAAGTTTAATGACTGCTTCTTGGTGCTTAATTAGGTTTGAAAACTGGTATTAAGGCTCAGGAAGCATGGCATGGGTGGGGAACAAAAAACAAAGCGTTGGCATGCTTTTGAAAATGCTTGATATTGATTATAAACAACATCTAGTAATAATTTTATGGGTGAGTTTTCGATGTAATATTTATAGATAATAACTCCTTAATTGGTTTAATAAAATGGATTACACATAACGAGCATGAGATGCACTATATGTATTTAATAAATCAGTTGTTATTGATGTTATTATGAAGTTTCACCATTTTAATATATAAATGTTAGGGTTAAAATAGTACATTTGTTGAAGTTTATATTTGTTTTTAACTAATGTGATTTACTCTTTTTAATTATTAAAAATATGTATATTAACCACAAACATAAATATATCTTTGGGAGAGTGGTTATAATAGTACCTCATATTTAAAAGTTGATATTGTTGGGTGTCCTAAATTATAAAAAAAAAAAATTTGCATTAATTTTAAAAAAAGTTTATTAAAAATAAATAATATTATTTTATATTCAAAATATTATTTTTTTCTGTGATTAAAACGTTATTAAAATATAAATTATTAACAAGTTTAAAAGAAAAATTTATAAAATTATTTAATTAAAAAATATATAAAAACAGAAAATTATTTAAATATATATTTTTATTTTATAAAATAATAACAATTAATAAATATTAAAACAGGTATTTTGTAAAAATATTTCATATCACTCATAATTATTAAATATTCATGTTTTAATCACTTGATATGAAAAAAAAAATTCTTAAAATCTTAAAGATAGATTTAAAAAATGAAAAAGAAAAACACTTGTAATCTGATTAACTAAATTCACATGAAGCTTTCTTTATATGCATATTGAATACGAGAGAAAATGAATTGGTTGTATTTGAAAAAAGTCATTAAATAACCGTAGTATCTTCTAATAAATTCCACAAATTTTTGAAGTATATAAAATATTAAAATATTATTGTCATAGACATTTGTTCTTATATGATCTTATATTAAAATAATTTTATTATAATAATATTTATTTTTATTTAACTTATTTTTTATAATCAAAATAATCAAATAATATGTTTATAAACAAAATGACTAGCCGACTCCAAACTAATAAGCAAAAATAAATAAAAGAAATGGCACCTCACCATTACACAAAACATTTATCAACTTTGTACATCTCCACTCTAGTTGTTAATAAGCCTCTTCATTTCAATGGTCGATTTTTACCTAGTAACCATACCTACATGTTACTAAAAATATTAATTTCTTAAAATTTATATTATTTTATTTTATTTTATTTTTAATAAAAAATAATGTTAAAATGTATTTATTGAAATATCTCATTTATCACTAATAGAGTGATAAATCTAAATGAAAAAAAATTAAGAATATAAAAATAATAAAAAATATAATACATGATTAATTATAGTATAAATTTAATAAAAAAAATTATACATATATATTCATTAGGATTAAAATTTAAATGAGATAGTATTTAAATAAAATAAAATAATATTATATTATAAATTTATTAAATCAAATTAAATAAGATATAAAATAATATCCTAGTTCCACTCTACATCTATAGAGTACAAAGTATCCACATCCTAGAGGCTACAACTAATTTAACCACTAGCCGTTTATTAAGATTTGACTTGCTCTCTGTTTTTATATATTAGCATATTTTTCAACTGCTGGCCTTTTTCCAATTTTAGTTCGATAATTACAAGATATACAGCGACTATAATTCACAAACATATATAGATCCATTTCAATGTTTGGACACCCAAGCACCCATTTTAGACAAATTCCCACAGCGTTGTTCCGTTCCCTTGTCCGAATTATTTTTTAAGATAAATCTCAAAACTATTTAATAGGAAAATTATAGGTTAATCAGTTATCAAAGTATTCAAACTTTTAGTCTATTTAAAAAAAATAAAAATTCTCCACACCCAAGGTACCTAAATTTTATCCCATACACAAATCATTTTTTGACTAAGTTATACAACACAAGTTAATGCACACTAATTAATTTTTTACTATATCAACTAATTAACATTACTTAAATGACATGATAAAACATAATAAATAAATAAATTAAAAAAAACTTCACAATAAAATTCTAGGTACCTATGTGGCTGTGTAGAGAAAGAAACTTGAAACATGTTTGTACAAAATAAACCAAAGTTTGAATACTTTAAGATGACGTTTATTAACATTACTTAAATAACATGATAAAACATAATAAATAAATAAATTTAAAAAAAAACTTCACGATAAAATTCTAGGTACCTATGTGGCTGTGTAGAGAAAGAAACTTGACAGAATGAAATTAGAATGATAATAGAAGTAAAAAGAAACATTATTCTTTAAGTTGATAATTGAAATCAAAAAATAAATCAGTATTATAGTTTTTAGTTTATAATTAAAATAGAATGAAAAATACAATATATTACCTCAATACCTTTATATTCAATAAAATTTAAATAATATCATTATATTTTTATTTTTTCGTCAAACAAAATACATTATTGAAATAATTATTTTTCTAAATAATTATTATTTAAAAATAAAACATATTATTAAAATTATTATTTTTCTAAATAGGGTTTAAAGTTTTGAGGTGTAGGGTTTGAGATTTAGGATTTAGGGTTATATTTATTATTATTTTTAAATAGGATTCATGGTTTAGGGTTTAGAATTTAGAGTTGGGTTTTTAGATTTAGGGTTTAAGGTATAGGGTATAGTATAATGTTTAGAGTTTAGGGCTATATTTGTGGGTTAAAGTTAAGGATTAAAAATATTATTTTTCTAAATAAGGTTTAGGGTTTAAGGTTTAAGATTTAGGGTTTAAGGTATAAGGTATAATGTTTAAGGTTTAGGACTTGGGGTTATATTTGTGGGTAATGTTTAAGGTTAAAATTATTATTTTTATAATTAGGGTTTAGGATTTAGGGTTTAAGGTTTTGAGATTTAGGATATAAGGTATAGTTTTAGGGTATAATGTTTAGGGTTTAGGATATAATATTTAAGATTTAGGGTATAAGGTATAGAGTATAGGGTATAATGTTTAAGATTTAGGATTTAGGGTTATATTTGTAGGTTAAGATTTAGGATTAAAATTTTTTTTTTAAATAGGGTTTAGGGTTTAAGGTTTAAGATTTAGAGATTAGAGTTATATTTGTATATTAAGGTTTAGGATTAAAATTATTATTTTTCTAAATAGGATTTAGGGTTTAAGGATTAGAATTATATTTGTCAATTAAGATTTAGGGTTTAAAGTTTTGGGTTTTAAAATTTAAGTTTTAAAGTTTAATATTTAGGGTATAGAATATAGGATATAATGTTTAGGGTTTAAGTTTATAGTTTTGGATTAAGATTCAGGATTGAAATTATTATTTTCTACATAAGATTTAAGGTTTAAGGTTTAAGGTTTTGTGTTTTAAGATTTAGGGTATAAGGTATATAATAGAGTATAATGTTCAAGGTTTAAGATATAAAGTATAATGTTTAGGATTTAGAGTTTAGGACATGGGTATAGAATATAGGGTTATATTAATGGATTAAAATTTAAGGTTAAAATTATTATTTTTCTAAATAAAGTTTAGAGATTAAGGTTTAAAATTATATTTAAAATTGAAATAAAATTGAAACAAAAAATTAAGATAGTAATGAAATCATGATTCTTAAGAGAGAGAGGAATTTTCATTTCTTCACTTTTAAGAATGAATTACATTTCATTTCCACTTTTTAACACAACATAAAATTGGAAATTGGAAATTGGAAGTAATCAAATCCAACTTCGTTCTATTCCAATGAACCAAACACCACCAAAAAGTTAATTAACCAAAATTTTAACATACAGAACCTGTGTTAACCAAGAAAATTTAAAAAGGTTGAAGAAAATAGAACTATTTTACTCTAGTCAACGTCGCTCTAAAGAAAGAGAAAGCTAAAAACTGGCCTCTGAGATACTGATATATTCAAAATTTCCTTCCCACCAAAGTGGATTATATGAGTAATAATATGAAATAAATCACTGTAGATACTGTTAAGCTCAAGTATAAGACATAAATTAGGCTAGTCCTACTTGTTAGCCATCGCCTTCCACTTTACCAGTAACATATTATGGAAAAGTACCTTTACATCCTCACACCGAGGATTGATGCAACTCAAATTACAAAAAGGAATATTATCCATGAGTGAGATTAAGACCTTTTTATTTTCCTCTGTTCTAGGGTATGGGATAATTGCAACTACCTCAAATAAATCACTAATTGGCAGCATCATCGGAATCAGGTACCTGGGAATCATAGGTTGGATATCCTCTTCCTGATGGGAGGTAAGACCATGCCAAGGCTGCAGTACTAATAGTTAGGGCTGCAGCTATCGAACCCCAAACCCATCTCTGCCTTCGTTCCTTTCTCTCCCTTTCCCGCCGCGAATTTTCTACAAAAAGTAAATAGAGGTTGAGCACATAATGATAAGTAGGTCAACCTAAAATGAACTGAAACAGAAAATAAGCATTATAAGTGTAGCATATAGCTTTGCGCACTATCGAAATATGAGTCTGCACTAAACTACACAGAATAGTTCACATGAGAGAGAGAAACGCAATGTTATGTCATCTGTGGAGTAATACAAGCATATGTGTGGATAGACCTGCTACTACCCTGTTCCGCATGGAAATAAAATAAAGAATATCCATAAAATAACCATATACTTCCATGTTAAACTTTAACAGAAATGGAGGTCAGAACCGTTCCATGCAATAATGATCAAGATAGTCTCATTTTTAAAAGGCAAGGGCTTATAGCAAAAACTTAAAACGACTTCATTAATCCACTTTTATTCAAATCAGCAAAAACAACACAAGTGTAAGGAGCTTGATATGCATTTAAATATAATACAATAACGCAACTCAGAAAGAAGAACTAATCAAACTAAAGGACTGATTTTAACCTGACAGGCAAAGCAATAAGTTTAGTCCTATTCTAAAAAGCATATGACAACATGAAGCTCACATGTTACCTTGAAAAGTTGACTAAAAGGAAAAGAAAACACACAAAAAACAATCACAGTATCAAGCCTATTCAACAATAAGATAACACTAAGAATCAACAATGTAATGTACAAATGACTTACCAATAACATCTCGATTCCTCTGAACCATTTCCTGATTCATAGCCTCATAATTGCGGAGTTTGTCCAGCAACCGTGCAATTTCAAAATTCTTTGCCTCAATCTGAGTTTCCATCTCCTTCTCCATCTCTGCCCTTGCTAATCCCCTCCCAATACAGTTTGATACAAACCTGGCAAGATAAACTTGCCGACAAAGATCTTCTGCAGGATCCAAATCAACCTGTTCAGTCTCTGCCACAGCAGGAACATCGGCAGGAAGAGTCAATCCAACAAGTGATAACCGTTGCCTGATCCTTTGCCACTGATTTTGCAGGTTGTTTAGCGCTTCTTCTGCTTGCTTCCGTGCATCTATTTCCATCAATAAACTTAATCTCAATTCACGCAATTGAGCTTCAACATCAAAATGAGAGGGCTTTTGTTGCCCACCATCGGAGAAAAGATCTGCGGAAAACAACAGCAAAAGTTAGATGCATGGTCAGTGAAACCAAAAATTCTTATTTACAGTTAATCTTCAAAAACAACAGAAATTACAACCATACTACTAAAAAAGGGGATAACATATTATTCAGAACAAGTATGCAGAGAAGATCCAGGATATTCTAGTCTGTGCTGATAACTGCCTAGAGTTCTCATAAATATGCAACTGGAACTAGGACGCACATGTACATGCATATACACCAGACTTCATAAATTTACGATGCCAATACAAAGCCAAAGCATACTGATCCAGTTAACAAGGAAATACCCGAACAAAAAAATAAAATACATTAATAAAATTCAATAGAGAAATACCGTCACAAGCATCAAAAAATTCTCCCACTGGTGTCATGCGCGATTCAGAGTGCTCTCCTTCAGCATTATCCTCTCCATCAGTGTTACTTGAGAGACCCAATGATTCCTGTGGATCAAAGAAATCTTCCCACTCACTATCTCGCTCTGAATCCAGTCCAACTTGTTTTGGCAAATCATTGATAGCCCAATTATTACTGAAACTACTACTTCCAACCTCCACTTTACCATTGCAACATTCCCCATTTGCACTCCCAAGTTTTCTATCACCAGTCACTTGGTCAGCTTTCCCATTTGAAAGTTCAGAATTATGGCTCCCACAATCAAGAACCCCATTAACTCGAGGTTCATTGGATTCACCAACCGAGAAAGTAACAGGATCATTCTTTATCGGACTGACAACTTCCATTTCTGCATTCTTCACACTCCCATTTACCTCTTCTCGTCCTCGTGTTTTCTGCTGCAATAAAACGTTCTGCTCAGAGTAACTCTTCATAAGACGTGGCCCACGCCGCTTGTGATTGATAATGTAAGGAGAAGGAGGAAACGAAATGGGTGAATCTGGGAGTGGGGTAGCTTCAGGAGTAGCATAAAGTGCAGGCGTTATTTGAGGTCTGGGAAATTTTCTTTCAGTAACTGATGCACTATTCCTCCTTTCTAACCTATGGTTAGATACAGGCTTTGATTTGGAAGTGGGCTTTGAAATAGGGACAGGCTTATCGACTGATTTTGAAGCTCCAGGTTCCAATAAGGTATCTAAAGCTATAGCCGTAAATGTCGGCATGACTCTGCATCAGAACGCAACAATATAAATAACAGCCAAACCAATTAACATGTCTATAACAGCCAGTTCCTTTGTCAAGAAAGCTGCAGATGAATAACACACAGACATACATATAGAACATGAGAGAAGAAACTACATATTTATCAATATTAAAGTTATCCTGTTCCTCTCCTTTCTGCTGAATCCAAATTGAAAGCTTAACCAGAACAACATAGTGGTTTTAATTTCATTAAAGTAAAATATCTGTTAAATTCTAAATCCAAACATAATAATTCCTAATATCTTCAAGAAGCCATCTGAATCTATTGCTTCCAAAGCAGTCGAAAGAATTTTTAAAAACTATAAAATCCTCACACCAGTAAAATCAAAGAACATGAAAGCAGAAACTGCATATTTATCATTGCCAAACATATCTTGTGCATCTCCATGCTGCTGTAACCTAACCACAACCATAAAGTTGTTTTAATTCATCGAATCAAAATACTATTTAATTATAAATTCAAAAGCTCCTAATCCTTCCTATATCCTCAATAAGTCCTCTGAATCTATTGCTTCAAAAACAGTCAGAGGAATTACGAAAGCCATAAAATCCTCATACCAGCAAAATCAAATACCAAAAAGAAAAACCATTACATATCTGATACAACGTCAGACAAAATGATTGAAACCTCCACACAGTAATAACCTAACACAAACGTTTTCTCAGGCAATTAACAACAAAAAAACAAGGCAAATAATAAAAATCAAAATTCAAAAATGGAAAAACTCATACATCAACTAACGAAATAGATAAAATACGTACACAGATCAGAAACGGACAGCCTAGAGAGTAAAACGGGGGATTCGAAATATATAAAAAAAAAGGGGGAAGAAAATAGAGAGAATGACTTTACCTTAAGATGAAGGAGGGAGAACCCTAGGAGGAAGATAAAAAGAGGTAATTCAAAGCTGAGAAGAAACGAATCTAAGAAGAATCGAGAAATGAAGGCGCGAGAAGCAAAAGACGAAGAAGAAATAACACCATGTTTTAGGAGGCTGAGAGTTTATTAGAATTGGTGTGTTTTAAATTAATATGAACTTTTAGGAGTCATCAGCCTTCGTTTGCTTCACCCTGCACCTACCCTAACCTTCCGGAAAGATTTGGTATTTGTTTGTTTGTTGGCTCATTCTTTTTATTTTACAAATTCAACAAATTCTGTAAGATATTTTACTTGTTTTTTTTTTTTACCCCGTTGCTTCCCTAACAAAGATCTTTTCTTTTTTTCTTTTTTATTTATCTTTGTTGTATCCCAACGACTTTTTCTATTTTATTTTACTTTATTTTTCTTGAATATAATATCTGTTTTACCTACTAAATCATGATGGGACAATAGTTAACACGTAAGTTTATAAAAATTGGGGAAAAAAATCTAAAAATTATATAATTTAAATCTTTAAATTAGAGATAATATTATCTTTCATTAATTTAATTTTAAAATAATTAATAAATTAAAAATAAATTATATTATTTTAATATAAAATTATTAAAATAATTTATTTCGTACTTATTTAATCTTTTTTTAAACTATAACTTACTCCTAGGAGGTAGAAAAGTGATATAATATCCTATTCTTTAATAGAAAACATTAATTCTTCGGAAAAATATATTTTATTTTATATTATTTGGTAATAGATAGACGATCCTAGTAACTTAAGATATCTTGATCTGGTAACCTGATATATCTCACTTACATTAAGGGTAGATCATGCATAGTCATTAATACATAGTAACCTGATGAACCCGAAAGTCAAGACTTGAAGATCAAGACCTGGCTTAAATAAATGGTTTGTTACATTATCCTAACGACCTTGGTTACATTTGAATGTAGGGCTTCAAACAACATGTGTATAACAATCTATATATGTAACACCTATAATGACTTGATTTGTTATGAACTTTTGATATGTATTCTAATTACTTGTACGAGGGCTACAACCTATGTAACCTCAACACATGTTTAATAAGTGTCATATATACCCCTTTAATTAGGAGAATACATGATCTCATCATTATCAACATTTTCTACTTCTTTTTAAAATAACTAGAATACCTAACACACTAAATTCTCACCAAACAATTGGCGCCGTTTATGAGAACTTAAATCTTTCTAGTCCATAGTTAGCATTTGAGACTTTATATATTATCCCCTGGAGAATTAACTCGTGTCTTAGGGACATTTACTCCGCACAAAATGGACAGCCCGCCATTACATATCGAGCAGGCTAATAGTCTTACCCACCCAACTTAAGGATTTGATCTCAATGATCATACGCATCGCTAATCACCCATCAGGTCATCACATGATCATGAACTAGGTAGTGCATAACCCTTAGTTAGTGAAAGTGCCCATATTCCATCCTGTCACGATATGATCAGACAACCTTGGACAACTCAACACCTCACTAGTTTATTAAATTATACCTTTGAAAGTACTTCTCTGGAAAAAGATGCTATGATGAATAATCATCACATAAATTATGTGTGAAATGAATACTCAAGTATACATATTGTAACAAGTAATATAATGATAAGTAAAGATCATTCCCACAGAATAGCATGAGGGTATTAAATAGAAATAAAACACCAAGCATTTAATTGCTATAAAAGTTTCAAATTCCCAAAAATTTCTTTTTTATCCAAAATTACATTTAATTTCTAAAATAAATGAACGGTGCTTTCTAAGGAGTGGCTTCTTCTACCATCCCTTCAGATCGAGTTTCAATCACGACCTTTTCTCCATGAGGTGAAGGTTGCGGGGTACTAGTTGAGGTGTTTCAAACCAGCTACTTTGTAAGGCTTACATCAAAATAAAATAAGACACTATCAGGTCTAACTTCTCGCCCTGAGTCTTGAGGTTACTGACCATGAAAATCACATCGTTTCTATAGGCCTTGGTGCACTCAGCATTTAAAGTTTCCACCAAGTTGGAAAACGAGCTTATTTGATCTGACATTTCACTCATCTAACTTTGTATTGTGCTAGCTTTTCCTTGGCCTTCTTTGCAATTTGCTCAAGGTGATTAGCCCATTGTCCTTGTTCAAAATAGTATATGTCTACTTTTCTTAACTTCTCTACTTTGTCCAATAGATCACCTTTCATCTTTAAAAGCTTGGCCTCATATTCAACAATGAAGGAATCACATCCTTATCCTCCACAACTTTTTGATACTTCACAATCTGTAAGCAACTAGTTTGCACCTTGCGTTTGTAACAACTAAGGGACAACTTGCCCTCCCTGGCTAAACACATGGCCTATATACATTGAAATATTAGTGATCGAAAAAATAAAAAAGGGAAAGAAACATCCAAGTATTTCAAACTCACCTTGATCAAACGATTTTCCATAAATAAACGGCCAAGTACATCGTCTTAATAACCTAGATGACAATATGCTTATATAACACTTATAACAACCTAATTTATTATGAGTTTTTTTATACGCATGTTAGTTGCTTATAACTTCAATACATATCTAATAAATGTTATATATACCTATTTAATGAAAAGAATACATGATATGATCATTATCAATATTTTTTATTTTTCTTTAAAATAATTAAATTTCTAACACACTAAATTCTTTAGGAACACATTTAAACATTAATTGTTATATGAATAATTATTTATACATTTAAGTTTTTTTGGTTTATATATATATTTTAAAACCTTTAAGCTCTGCCATCTTCAAGTTTGTGAATCATGAAATGTCATAAATAGCGAAGCTATTTGGGTGGAAATGCCGAGTAAGATCGATAAATGAAACAAATATATATATATATATATATAAGAGGTAGTTGCATAATGCATTAATGGGATAACATCAAAACCTTACTTAAAATTGGCATCACATACATCCTTTAATATTTATAATATGTAATAAGTATTATATATACCTATTTAATGAAAAAAAATGATTTTTTTTATTCTTTTGAAATTGAACTACACAAATAATCTATATTTTTTATATATATTCTACGATGTGATCCCTTTATTATTCTTATTTTGATTCGCTTATTTTTTTTCATACTTCATTATCTTTATTTTTATTTTTATAATTTAATTTATTTAATTTTTAATCTTACATATTTATTTTAAATTTTGAGATAAATTTAAAATTAAATTTTAAAAGTATTAAAAAAAAGGTAAGGAACGAAAGCCTAAAAATTAAAAAAAATTAAAATAAATAAATTTGTTTGAAAAATTCAAATGAATATGCTAAAAAGAATGAAATATTGTAAAATCATTGTTTTTAATAATTTTATACTCATTGTCAATGTTAATTTGTCTTTCAATATTTGTTTTGCTTATCTTCTAGCCAGCTAAGAAATGTCAAATGAGAAACTGCATAATATATCTTGTACTTTAAATTAATTTTTTATTATTTATTATTCTAAATTAGTCTTTGTCATTTATATGTGGTAGTATCTTCTGTGTTTATGTAATACTAGTTTTACAATCGAGATGATGTATATTTAATTGAAAAAATAATGATGTCGTATGTGGATGTTTTTTTTTTTTAAAGAATATTTTATTGTCCAAACGATTATCATATTTATTTTGTTTTGATATATCTTATCTACATTTATATTATAAATAAAAGTATAAATCATACTTTAAATTTTTTTAGACAAAAGTATCTTTAAATTTTAAAATAATAACATTTATTGCACTTTTATTTATTTGTATAATAAGAAAATTTAAGATAATTAGGTTTTATATATTTGTAATTTTTATTTACTTTTATAATAATTTTAATATATTTTTATTTTATTAATTTTATTAATTTAATTAATTTTATATTTATATATTATAAAAAGATATTTGTCATAATTAAAAAAAACCGTGATATAATTTTCCATTTTAAAGACATATGGATATTCATTAAATTTAACTAAGGATACTGCAATTTATCCTTGTATTAATGTGTTATTTCTTTCCATTTTCAAAAAAATATTATTTATAATTTATCGGAAAATATGCTACTTACTTATAAATAAGTAGAATATCAAATAAAATAATTATTCACATTATCGATAAATCTACTACCTAAATTTATGTAGTATTAATTATATATCTTTTATTTCACGTAGAAACTAGAAAAGGGAGGGAAGTAATTTATTTTTTCGAAATTCGAATACGATTATTTTATAGAATATTTTAGTTTCATAATAATTTTTAAATTTAACAATATAATGAAGTAACTTTTAAATTAAACACTTTATGTTCATACGTTTAATATGAAATATATATTTTAATCATTTTTTTAATATTTTTTAAAAAAATTAAAATGTTTTAATTAAAAACTACGCACTAATTTATAAAAATTATATCTTTATCTATTTAAAAAATTAGTATATATAATTCTGTCTTTAATTTCAGATGCAATGTAAATTTCAAAACCTTCTGTCATCTGTCATCACCAATCGTCAGAATCCACTTACTTATGAGATGTTGTTTATTATTATTATTATTATTAAAAAATGTGTTTTTAAGTTATTAATTTTGTAAGAAATATATTAGGTAAGAATGAATTAATTTTTTATTTAAATTATTTTTATTAAATATAACACAATGTTATATATCATACATATATATTTATATTTTATAATAGAAACATATCTAATGAAAACATTTTTATTCAAAAAAATTAAAAAAATTATTAATTTTTTTTTCCATATTTTTCTATCAAATTTAAACAAATTTTTTTATTATCTAAAGTATATATTTTTTTTCATTTATTATCCCAACATTAATCTAATTGATAAAAAATGACAAGCTGTGAGTGTGAGTAAATATTATACAATGAATTATTTTAAACTTTTTTACCAAAACATTGTCTAAACTTGAATTACAAAAATTGGTTAACAAATTTGTGTAATTTTTATTTCTTTTTCTTATAATTAAAAATTATTATTTTTACATATATGTCAATTTAAATAAAAACTTCTTTTTATTTAATTAAAAATAAAATAAAAAAATTAATTTAATCTGTATATTTAAAAATTTCTTTTTTAAACAATGATAATAAAGAGCATCTATGACTTAAAAAAAGGTTCCATTAAAGCTATCCAACCTGCTCAAATAATGTTGTTGATTAGTAAAATTTAAACGCTTTCTAGAACAAACCCCTTTCATTTGAGGAGGTCAATTTGCATTATTTCTGTTGAGACTTATCGTATGAGAAATTATATATTCATGATAGATCATTGATGATGTAACGATATAACTTAATAAAATAAAAAATAATTATATTATAATACTAGTATTAATATATAAAATTATTATTAATAAAAAATAATTATGATAATATTATTAATTTATTTTTAAAGAATACAATTACCTATTATTCATCTAAAATATTAATCAATACCATATCATTTATTTATAATCTAATATATAATTTCTCCTAAAATAAAAGCTTTTTTTTTTCGTTATTACTAGTCTAAACTTAAATTTCTCCTACATGAGTTGATGTTATATTTATACATATAAGGATTAGGTAAAGATATTGTGATATTTTAATTGTTTTTGTTATAAGAATATTTTATTGATAATAATAATTATAATTAATAATAAAATTAATATTATTTAGAAAATTAATCTTCTAAAAAAATTTAGTTAGAAATATAGATAACTTTTGAAAAGAAAAATCAAACATTTTTAGAATTACCATATTAAAATACTAAAAGTTGCCAACCATCTCTCTAAAATTCTCATTAATTATAAAATTTTGATGAAATCATAACTCATTTGTATGATTTACGTATTTATTACAACATATATAGATATTAAATAGATGGAATAAAAAATTTAATATAATGTCTAATATTGAGATTTGCATTATTATTAACTTATGATATTATAATTGTTTGAAGCATTTCGTACATAAATAGTCACCATTAAATGTAATATAAATTCTAATAATATATATACAAATATTTTATTATTATTATTATTAAAATATATTTTTAATTAATTATATTATTTTTTTATTTTTATTAAAAATTAAATATTTATTTTTTAAAAAAATTATACTTATTTTAAATTTTATTATAATCAATAATTTATCCATAGAGATATATGACATTATAAACATTAAATTAACCGCTAACTTATAGTTAGATATGAGTAAAACTAAGCACCTCTCGTTATAAAAAAAAGATGGAAATGACAATCAACAAATAATATTATTAGGATGAAAGGTGATAACATGGATTAATTATGATAAAAATATTAAAAAAATTATTAATTTTTAGTTGAAATATTACAAATTCATTAGTTATTGAAAAACATATTAAAAATTTAAATTTTTAAAAAATATCAAAATTAAACGTATGAATACATATATACGTATTATTTTTAATTACTATGTGTTTGAATTTATTCAAATTCAAATTTTGTGTGTTACAATTGATTTAAAAAACACATAAATATTTTAAAAAATACATATATGTGTATTCACGTATTATGCTTTTTATATTTTTTAAAATTTTAAAATTTTAATACATTTCTTAATAATTATTTAACTTGTAGTATTTCATAGAAACAATTAGTAGATTTTTGTACTCATAATTAATATATCTTTATTATTACTGGTTTAGTTGTTACATTGCAATCAACTTGAATACTTAAATTAGCTAGCCATTGACCATTCTTTAATCCATCTGTAATTCCGTATAAAAAAGTTGTTAGGATAGCCTCGTTGAACAGATCGTGATCCCACTTAAAAAATGAGTTTTTAGACTAATTAATACAAAAGAAGAGTAACATGTCTCATTTATTTTCAGTGACGGGTTTGAGTTGTGTGCTAAGAGGGACTACAGCTAAATTAAAAATTATGAGAAAAATTTAAATATTTATAAAACAACACTTATTAAATTAAATAATAAATAATTTTTTATAACTCTATTAAGTAATTTCTTAAGTATTAATTTGATAAATTCAATTTTTTAAATTGATTGAATTGAGATACTAATTTTTATTCAATTTTATGAATTTAATATACCTAAATTATTTAAGTTAATCAAATTAAAAATATTTTATATTAATTTAGTCAAAATAGAAAGCTAGCGTACTAATTACTCAATTAATTACATTAATTTTTTTAGATTAACTTAACAAGATTATAATAATGGAGTAGTTAATTATTCATTTAATCTATTAATTATTATATCTTACTTTAAATATTTTTATAAGTTTATTTTAGATCATACTTATAAAAAAAATATACATCACTCATTTTTTTAAAAAAATTCAAACTAATAGGCCTTAATTTTTTTGGGAAAAGATTAAAATTCTTATGAACTTTTATTAGTATTATTTAACAATTTTCATTTATTTTAAAAATATAAGTTGTTATTTCTTTTTTTTCCCTAATGAAACAAATTGTTCAACTATTAGGATTTAAACTATTATTTAAATTAATATAAGAATTATATAAAATATCATATTCTTATGTTTAAGAGGAAACAGTGATAGTGAATAAGTATTAAATAATATTAATGTTTAATCAATTTGGTTCTTGATTCTTGCAAGTTAACAATCAAATTAACTATTAATTATTAGTAATTTTACCGGTCAATTATGTCAAAATATTATAAATATTGTAATTTTCAATTAAATTAAATTTTTATATCAAGTTGGATGAACTAAAAGGTAAAAAAAATAAGTGAGTGCTATTAAATTAAGAGTTAAAAATTGTCAATTACTTTAAGTAAAATGTAATTGTTAAGATATAATTAGCCTAGCCACTCTTAAAAAACATTTATAGTTATACTTTAATTTATTATAACTATGATACTTATATTTTATTTTTATGATAATTTAATCATATTATTATTAAAATATAATCACACAAGGATAAATGATCATTTTTTTATCTTTATTTTTTTAGTTACAGTTTAATCAAATTAAAATAGTCTCTATTTAATATAATTAAAAAATAAAACAATAAAATAAATAAAAATTAACTTCGTTCTTATACTTTCAATTTTTAATAGTAATAAGATTAAACTACTAAAAAAAATCTAAATGTTAATGTTGAAATAAGTAACGGACTGTGATGATATATTTTTTCACACAAAAATAAGAGTTATTGATAAATGTGTCAAATAAGTTTAGTTGGTTCATTTCATATAGACATGTTTCATCACTTTTAAAATTATACGAAATTAACTAGCTAATTTACATTTTTAAAAATAAAAATAAAAAATTATAATTTATCTTTAAAAATAATATATATATATATATATATGTTATCTTTACATTATATTTTGTGAAATAAGAAAAAAAAGAAATTTTATATAAGTTTGTCCATATTTACATTATATTAATTATTTTTAAAAAATATATTATTTTTAAAATAATTTTATTTGATACCATTAATTATTAATAATATCTTAGTCATTCTACCACTAATGGTGCAAAGTAATTACAAGTTTATAATTTAATACGGTTACTTATAAAGTTATAATTAGTGATGGTATTACCATTTATTTATTTTACCACTATAATAATTTAGATGATTGCTTCTAAATTTTCAGTAACGTGATAGCAAAATATTCAAAATCACAATGCAACGTATATTTAATATATATATATATATATATATATGTTGCATTGTGATAATATATTAATTTAATTTGTCACAAGTAACATTTTTTTTTCTCTAAACGACAATAGTCGTTTCCTTCTTCTTTTTTAAATAATTTAATTCATAAAAAAAGTCAATTTGACTGATATAATTAATTATAATATTTTAAATGCGAATACATTTTATTTATTTAGATTATTTTAATTCATACAAGTTTTAATGTTTAGATTAATTTAGTCATCCAAATCAGTGAAAACATTTAAAATATATATAACAAAATTAAAGATGGAGTTGATTTAAAAAAAAACTTAGCACATTAAATTAATCAAATGTGAAAAAAAGTTTATCTAACATAAAAAAAGATGAATGAATATATTTGATTTTTCATATATGCAATAATAATATCAATATTTTCAATTATATAATTTATAAGCTATGAAATTTATAATATATTTATCATAATTATAATTAATATGTGTGGTAAAATTTTATTGAATATAATTTTGTAAATTCACTCGATCATATCATTTGAAAATACTACATGAAATTTTGGAAATATATATAATATCTTTTACATCCTTTAACATCATTGATTATATTAATTTTAGTTTTTTTTTATCATTTTTGTAATGATAGATATATATTTACCATAATATATGCATGTCTCATTCTATACAAGAATATGTTGTAAAAGGAATAAAACTAATAATGAAAGGACGAAAACTTACACCCAATGTGGGGAATCAAATGAAATGAGTGGTCCAAAATTATAAGGATCATACACATCTAGAGCACCTCTCCTTTTTCATTGAAAGATTTCTCCCATCAAAGCTCACAAAGTTGAAAACCATAATTGTATCCTTAAGTAACTTTATAAATAGGAATAAAATATTCGTCTTTTAAAATAATGAATACTCAATTAGTCATCTCTACTAGAAGGACCTGGATTTTTTTTTTATTTTCTATCCGAATTTTAAAATCTCCTTTTTTTTTTTTGTTAATTTAATAAACAAATTGACCAAAAGTTATTGATTTTTTTGTGCAAAGATACGTACACATATATACATTATTATTTTTTATTGGCCCAAATACAGGACCTGCGTGAGTTATTTGCATCAACCTTCAAGCTATAGAGTAATTTCCTTGTCTTGTGGAGAAAAAATATGATCCATCTCTATTTTGAGTTGCAAGTAAGTTACATGATTCAATCACCATTTTTTTTATAAAATTAAAATATCACTAATTTCTTATTTATTGAAAAAATAACATTTAAATCTTATATCTTTTTTTTTTATCACAATATAGTCTAATTATTATTAAAAAATTATAGCATAAAAACAAAGTTATTTTTTTTTAATTTTTTTTAAATGCATTAAACAAATGATTGTTTTGATTTGAATATTTGAAATTGAAGAAAAAACTTTAAAAAATATCGAAAAAAATAAAAACATTATAAAAATGATTATTTATTCATATGTGGATGTTTTTTTTACTAACAATAGGAGTAAAATATAATAAAAAAAATAAGTATCAAACCTATATATCATTTTTGGATTAAGTATAAGAAATAACTATGACATACTTACAACAATAAAGGAAAATTATCCATTCATATTATACCAATACACATACAACAAGAGTGATAACACAATTGGTTAGGATACATAGGATATGTATTGCTGTCTTTTGAATAAGATGTCAATGGTTTGAATCTTGGTGATCTTTAACCTTTATATCGAAATGAATCATAACAATATCATTAATATTCGATTGATAATCTTATAATTATCAATGATGCAGAAGATGTCATGTTATCTTTAATCTTGATAAGGTTTATTTTTGAAAAAAATAAAATTGCCACTAGATATAGAATTTGAAATACATAACAAGAACTTACAATAAGTAACAAATTTACAATTCTATAACCAGAGAAAGAAGTTATATTATTCAGAATTAATCTCTAAAAACTAAAAGATAAAGAAAAAAAATTGTGTGTGTGGTTGGTGGGTGGGGTCATTTGTAGTAGATTACAGGCATAGTTGAGTTAGCATCCCAAATACCTCCCTCTTTGATATATTGTAAATACCTAGCAAACTCAGGACTTGAAGATGGTTTTTTCTTTCCTTTGCCATAAAATAGACTAAATAGTGGATGTCCCTTATTAGCCTTATTTATCTTTTTCACCTTCTTAATGTTTCTTGCTTCTTCTTCTTCAATTGTTGTTGTTGTTGTTGTTATTTTCTTCAAGGAACCTAAAGCTTGAGCTGGCAAGCTTTTGTTTCTCTTCAATCTCTCTTTAAAAAGCTTTACTTCATCATCATCTTCTTCTTCTTCTTCTAATCTTTCGTATTTGCTCCAACCTGCTTTACGGCAACTCAAAGCTCTTAACATAGCTTAATGAAATTCAATATAATTAATATTAGGAGAGGAGTTATAAACCAACAAGCAGAAAGATTCATTGATAAAAGTGTTATATATATATATATGGCGTGACTAGTTAGGAAAATTAAATTATGTATATTTATTAAAAAAATAAGTCATGAATTAATTAGTCGGTCAATTCTGAGTTTTTGGTGGTGGTCTTACGTTACTCTCCCTACATTTGTTATGTAATTGTGTTCGACTTGTATTTGTCAAGCAGCATTATTCAACCACGCGACCAGTAAACGTGATAACGATGGTTTTATTTTATTTAAATTTTCTAAGAATACCAACTACCAACTTCCTCAGGAGCTCCAAAAATACACTACAATTCTCTAACTTTTATTATTCTTTATTATATTTATTTTATATGGATGTGTTAAATAATTACAGTGAGTTTTAAATATCTAAATTTGATATGAATTAAATTAAATTTAAATTATTTTTAAATAAATTGGATTGAATAGCACGTTGAGTAATTTAAAATTAAAAAAAATATAATTTTGTATAAAATAATAATGTAAAGTATAAGTATTATATTATAATCAAAATTCCAATTGATAATGTGGTAATATATTTTACCCATATACATACAAGTTTTTAACATATTTGAGTTTGTTTTTGTAAATAAATGAAATTATATTCTTATTTTGATTTTGAATACATGTAGTTCTTTGGTTGGAACAAGACGGGTCATGACCAGCAAATTTTTGATAATTTACGAGAAGAATGAGCAGAACACATGGTTCAAATTATATCATCACAAGAAGAATCAGGAGAAGATTCTGATGATCTTGAATAGCATATGACAACATAACAGTAAATTTTTTAATGATTTAATTTCTCTATCTATTCCTATGTTTGAAATCACTTGTTTGATGATGATTAATCATATGCTCATGTATTTAGGAGAATGCATTGTTTTATGGACCTATTTTTGGCTCAAACTACATCTCATCTCTCTTTCCTACTTTCCTTACGAACTCATATTAGCACTTTATTAATTATTTGTTTATAAATATGAATTTATCTGGAATCTCTGCTAGTATTTTTAATGATATAATGAGCTATAAATGGACAAATCAGGTGTACGTAACTCCAATTTGTTTCTTGATTTGTATGAGTTTTGGTGCCCATGAACGTGTTCTATTTGTTTAAGGGCACCAAAACTCACACAAGCCAAGTAAGAAATCGAAGTTACAATTGATTTCATATTTAGAGTTCATTATATATAGCATTATAAAATACTAGTAGAGATTCTAGATAACTTCATATATATAGACAAATGATTAATAAAGTGCTACTATGAGTTAGTCAAATGTCGTTATACATGATAATCTATCTTTTATGGTAATATTTAAAATGATTTAATTTCTTCATTCGTATGTCTGAAGTTTAAACTGTTTTTTTGATAGATGTTTTACGTGCTCATGTATGTAGGGGAATATTTGTTATATGGATAAGCTGTTTTTTTGTCATAATGCTTGTGAAAGTCAATCAAGATTCTAAGCCAACCAAGCTTACTCGATCGCATAATAATTATACTTTGACGACATTATTTTATTTGTAATTTAAGTTAACTATATGTATTATTTATGCATTATTTGTTTTTATAATAAATTTAATTATCAAGTAATTAAATATATTTAAATTTTTAATTATTTGTATTATTATTTATATTTTAGTTTTTTTATGTTATATATATATATATATTGAATAATGAGAAAAATGAAAATAAAAATAAAAACAAATATGAAAATGTTACCTGTAAAGTCGGTTCATGTCGTGAACCGACTTTACATTTTAAATCTCTAAATTTAAAGTCACGTTTTAACCGACTTTAATGTCTATTTATGTAGTAGTGATTTAAGTGTTTTTTCCTAAAGGCATTATGCTAATTCTTTTTTGATAAAAGAATATTGTTAAATAAGCGTTTGAGCAAGTTAGGTGTGTTGTATTTTTTTTTATCTCTTCAACTCATTGTATTAAATTTAAATGAAATGACTTAGTTAAATTGAGTTACTTATTTGATATAGAGAAAAATGTCATACAAATTTCTTAGATTAAATTATTTAGGTAATTTAGTCTATTAAATTAAAATATGTATCATTTTGTTCATTAGATATGAAAAATAATTAATTAATTAATTAAGAATAAATTATATTATTTTAATAATTTTTTTATTAGAATATTATTATTATTCATCTATTAAGTAATTAAACACGGTTAAAATATAGATATTTAATAATAGTAAAATAAAAACTAGTATAAAAAAATTCACAAAATATTTGTTTTTATTTTATTGATTTATAATTCAATTAAAAATTAAAATATATATTTAAACAATTTTTTGTTTAAATATTATAATTAAAACTTTCATTAATAAATTATTCTTCTCATGATAATAATTCAAATTATAAAAGTATTAGGTAACAATATTAACACAATATATTTGTTATTATCATAAAATTAATTTATTTGTGATAATTTTATCTAATAATATTAACATTAAAGTATAATAAATAACAAGAATAAAAGATATTTTATACAATTTTATTATATTAATAATAAAAATGAACTTGATAATATTATTATCCAAATATTGGCACACTATGGTAATTTTTTTTTTTTATAAAATATACTTTATTTTTTGAATTTTTTTTTATATTACGAAGATTGATGTAATAATTAATTATAAATTAAAATTTAATTAATAATTATTTATTATAAAAAAAATTGTAATCTTCTTCCTTTTGCTTGGGAAGTTAACACCCGGAACCTCAAAAAGTCAAAACTGCGACTACAAACTGCGGTTCATTATATGACGTTAATACCTTGTAATCTGGAAAGTTCTAAAGGAATTAACTCTTCGCTAGCACCAATAGGAAAAGTCTTTATCTTCTTTAGTCAATTACGTGGCTACAATATTTCAAAAATATTAAAAATAAAAATACGTGCTATAATTATTTTATTAATTGGACTAAACTTTATAGCATTAATCGGCCAATTATATAAAAATGGCCACCAATTGTCAGATAGAGAAGTGTTACAGCCCAAAATTACCCTTTTTTAAGTAATTTTATTTGTACATATTCCAACATAAATTCTATATCAATTTTGTATTAATTTTTAAATACAATTATTCCTTAAATATAATTCAATTTCGATTGAAGATAGAATAGTATAATTTTAGTAAAAATATGTACGAATTTTCTACATTTTTTTTATTTGAATAACGGAGGAGAGGGGTTTTTGTTAATTAATTTGGACATAGAGAAAAGTTGCAAATCCTGTCATGTTTCTTTACATGAAGTTTTCAAGGAGCAGTTGCATTTATCAACCAAACTATTATAAATAATATCATTAAAAGGAGAAAATACAATAGCTAAGCTAAAACAGCTTATTAATAACAACGTTGATTTTCCTCCGCAACCAACTTTCTAGTGGTATCCAAAACTCAAATATATCCAAAAAATAATTTCTAATTTTTTGATAATATATTACAAAATAAATTAAAAAAATTGTTATTTAATCAAATATTATTATACAAATGATATTAACACCTTTCTAATTCAGATTGTACTGCACGAGTAAGAGTTGGGAGGCGACAACAAGGTAGGTAGATGGATAGCTGATGGAGGAGATGCACAATTGATAGAGGCAACCGAATGCAGACAAAAGAAAATGGAACGAGACGAAGAGAGCTGGGTGTAGCTTCTTTTTTGTTCTTTTTTTCTTCTAGTTTCTCGCAATAGCTCTCCACCTCAAATTTTTAATAGCTTCCACTTTTTTGTTTTCTATTCGGCGGTAGCTTCTACTGTCTACCCTTTCTATTCAGCAGACAACATATATATATATATATATATATCATAGGGTTTTTAATGAATTTTTTAATGAATTTTAAGATTAAATTATTTTGGACCAATATTTAATAAATCTCCACTTTAATTCAAAACGGAAACAAATTTTTCAAATATGAAATTCTTCGAAATATCAAATAAATATCGTTCAAATCCCCAAAGGGTGATCATTTACTATAAACACCAATCAAATCCAAATAATGCTTAAACTTGTTAAATGGATCTGATTTAGTTAACATATCAATTAGATTTTCTGTAGTGATTATCTTTTTGATAAAAATATTACTTTGAACACAATGTCACGAACGAAGTGATATCTAACATCAATATGTTTAGTTTTTTCATGATACATAGTATTCTTGGTCAAGTGTATCGCACTCTAATTATCACAAAATACAACAAAAGTATCCTACTGTAAACTCAAATCACAGACCAAACCTCTAAGCCAAATGACTTCTTTAAATGCTTTTGCTGCTACCATATATTATGACTCTGTTGTAGATAAAATAACTGTAGACTATAAAGTAGTCTTCCAACTAATAACACAATGAAAAAAAAGTGAAGACATAATCTATTAGAGATCTTCTTCTATCCAAATCACCAGCATAATCGGAGTCCACATAACCAATAACACTACAACTAGTATTAAAACTTCCATTATATACCAAACCAAAATTAGATAAATCTCTCAAATACTGAAATATCCATTTCACTACTTATCAATGTCCTTTGCCAGGATTACCCATATATCTACTGACAACACTAACTACATGTGAAATATCTAAACGAGTACAAATTATAGTGTACATCAAACTACCAATGACACTAGTATATGGAACCTGAGACATGTACTACTTTTTTTTTCTAACTGTGGTGATAAATTCAAAGAAAACCTAAAATGTATAACTAACAACATACTCACAAGTTTAGTCTTTTTCATACCAAAGCGTTCAAGAACTTTTTCAATATAACTTTTCTGAGTCAAATAAAGCTTGTATGTTTGTCTATCCCTGTAAATTTTCATGCCTAATTTTTTTTTCGATGTACCCAAATAATTCATCTCGAACTCACCACTAAGTTGAGACTTTAATTTCTGAATCTCAAACTTATTCTTAGAAGCAATAAGCATGTCATCAACATAAAGTAACAAATAGACATATGAACCATCATATAATCTTTTATGATAAACACAACTATCATAATCACTCTTAGAGTAACCATGATTAATCATAAATGAGTCAAACCGCTTATACCATTGCCTAAGGGATTGCTTCAACCCATATAAAGACTTTTTCAATAAACAAACATAATTTTTCTTATGTGGAATAACAAACCCCTCTGATTGATGAATATATATTTGTTCCTTAAGCTTACCATGTAAGAAGGATGTCTTGACATCAAGTTGTTTTAATTCCATGTCAAAAAATGCAATCATAGCAAGTAATACACGAATAGAACTATGCTTCACAAAAGGTGAAAATACTTTATGGAAGTCAATACCCTTCTTTTGACAATAACTCTTTGCAGTAACATGTGCCTTGAACCTAGGTGCTTCAATCTCAGATATACCTTCTTCTTTTCTTGAAGACCGATTTGTTTCCAACAATCTTCTTACCCTTAGGCGGTTTCACCAATACCCAAGTATGATTCTTATGAAGCTATTCAATCTCTTCATTCATAACAACTAGCCACTGAATAGACTCATTACAAGTGACAACTTCATGATAACTAGAAGGTTTATACACCTCAATAAACTCTACCACAAACAATGCAAAAGAAACTTAGTCCACATCTGTGTACCTCTAAGGGCATCGAATCACTATTATTCCTTTACCCTTAGGGTTACTATATGGTTGCACATATTGTTCTTCTACTATATCATGAGCAGAATCATCTATCTTATCCACATATGAATTATCTGAAGTGCCCTTTTGCACTTCACTAAGAGCTCCACTTACTCATTAACACTATGGTCTTTACTTGTAGTAATAGACTCATTTTTCTTTTTCAAAATGGAAAAATCATCAAACTTAACATCTCTATTAATCAAAAATTTAGGTGACTTGGATTCAACACACCATAATCTATAAACCTTTACCCTAGAAGGATACCCTAAAAATATGCATTTTAATGTCCTAGGCTCAAGTTATCATCATTAACATGAGCATAAGCAGAACAATCAAAAACTTTAAATTAGAATAATTAGTAGGAGTACCAGAGAATACCTCAAACAGAGTCTTCAACTCAATTACAATTGATAGAGACCGATTCACCAAATAGCAGGCATGGTTACAAGCTTTAGCTTAAAAGAATTTATCCAAATCAACTTGAAAGAACATACAACGAGCTCTTTCTAAAAGAGTCATATTCATACGTTATGCTACTCCATTTTGCTATGGTGTATAATGCACAATGTATTGTCTTACTATGCCATTTCTTTCACATAACTTATTAAATTTATTTTCACAAAATTCCAAACCATCGTTAGTCCCCAAATGCTTGATTTTTTAGCTGTTTGATTTTATATACAAGCCTTGAATTTTACAAATTTTAAGAACGCATCATTCTTGTTTTTCAAAAAATACACCCAAATATGATGAGAGAAGTGATCGATTAAATTTAACATATATTGTGCATCACCCTTAGACACAACACGAGAAAAACCCTAAAGATATGAATGAATATAATCAACAATATTTTTCGTTTTATAGATGGTTGTACTAAACTTGACCCTATGATGCTTTCTATAGACATAATGCTCATAGAAATCAAATTTTCTAGGGACATCCTTACCTTATTCATATGCCCTAACTGCATATTTCATAATCAAGTACTATCTAAATCTTGATACGATGAAACACTACCAATAACAGTGTTATCTTGAAGCATATAGAGACCACGCGACAATTTCTCTTTAATAACAATGAGAGTATCTTTATTAACTTTTAAAACTCCACCTTTAGTTATATATTTGTAATCTCGTGAATTAAAAGTACTTAAAGATATCAAAAAAAATTTCAAATTTGAAACATAACAAATATCTTTCAAAATACTAACGATATCATCATGCATCTTAATTAAGACGGTAAAAGTATCAACAAACTTATAGGAAAACATTGTTTTCCATTAAGAATACATTTTACTTTTTTTCTTTCGACTCTTTCTCTTTCCTCTAAATTATTATTTCTATTATCATGTTATCATAGCATCATCCATGGTTTATGTGAATCCAATCTCTGCAAGCATGGATCGGATCCTGCATGCAAATATAATTGTTGAGAATCTCGGTCAAATCAAGAAATTAATTCCCTGCTTTTTAGGAAATCTTGCTGTGAATTTTATATATTGTAGAACTGTATTTTACCGATTATAGAGTTGTAATTAACTATTTTTCTAGCTATAGTTTACTGTTTTTTAGCATTAGTTGGTTTCTTTGTTTATAGACCGTATTGTACATATTTAAGGTTGTATTTTTCCTCTCCCTTTTAAATTAATAATATTATATATTTTCCTTCATCTAAATCTTTATGGTATCAGAGCCAACATAATTGGCTGTTGTTTCTCTCTGTTGTTAGGTTGTATTTTTCGTTCTCGTTGTTTCTGGTTTTTAGTCCATTACCATGTCAAAAATTTCAGAATCAACCCTTACCACTACTGCCAATACCAACCCCAAAACCCATCGAATCTCTCTCCCACCCTGTCTAGTTTACTACAATTCATCTCAATAGGAAAAAAATTCTCAGGTGCTCTCAGTCTGTTCAAATGTATATTAGAGGGAGATGGAAAACCAAGTATTTGACAGGCAGTACTGTAGGGCCAGAGAAAACAGATGCTAGCCATGCTGTTTGGGATGTTGAAAACTCTATGATAATGGCCTAGTTAGTAAATTCCATGGAGGAGGAAATAAGTTGAAACTACACGTGTAACCCTATTGCCAAAACCCTTTGGGATAACATCACCTTGATGTCATTAGGAATCAATCCCGAGTATATGAGTTGCAACTCAAACTGGGGGAAATCCGTCAAGGTGAGAATTTTGTCACCAAATATTTCAATATTCTCAAAGGTCTATAGCAGGATCTATACATTCAACAATGATTATGAATGGAAAAATAAGGATGATTGCAATTATTTTAAGAAGAAGGAGAACTCACGGATTTTAAAATTTTTGGTTGGGCTCAATGTTGATTTCGATGAAGTTCGAGGGAGGATTATAGGGCGTCACCCTTTCTTTTCCTTGAGTGAAGTTTTTTCTAAGGTTAATTCGACGTGAAGAAAGCAGGAGAATGTCATGCTTGGCAAGAAAACCACTACTGGGCAGGTTGAAAACTCAGCTTTAGTGGGAACTACTCCTGCTGCCTATCGTACACCTAACCATTAACGACATCAAGAAGACAAACCAAAGGTTTGGTGTGATTTTTGCAACAAACCGCAACATACGTACTCGCGAAACTTATTGGAAAATACATGGAGCATCTGCTGATTGGAAACCTGTCAAATGAAAAAATAATAAACAAATGAGCTGAACCTTGCCCTAGCCAAGTGTCACGACCTTATTTTTCAAGTAGCGATCGTGCGGCACTTAGCACCGTCCGTTGCACTAAGCCTGCCTTTGAAACCGAATGAAACTCCAAAGAGAATAGAGAGAGAGTTTGCAAAGAATGCTTTGTATTGCTCTAGAGAGAGATTATCTTACAATTTCCCAAGGATGAATGCAAATGAAGACCAAGTGGTCTATTTATAGTGTGGCTTCTAAGCTTAAGAGTATGCCACAACTTTCTAGAGTATTCCTAGTCTAGAATGTACAAGAGAATTCTAGAACTATGTACAATATGCCACAAGGGTCTAGGACCTTCTAGCCAACTCTAGAATCTTCTAGGTTTGTCTAGTTCCTTCATGCGCCTTCCGGGATGTTCCGCAAGCTTCCAGCAGCTTCTACATCCTTCCCGAACCATCCGGCACGTTCTAGAACATTCCAGCCCATTCTAGCACTATCCAGCGTGCTCTGGAACATTCTAGGGTCTTCTAGCTTGAGTTGAGTCCATCCAACTCTAGCTCTTTCTAGACATCTCTAGGCAACTCTAGAACTTTCCTTGTAGGATAGTCTAGATCCCTTAGGCAGCCACCATTTCCTTTGGATTTTTCGGGACATTCGGAGCGGGACGTGACACCCTCCCCCACTCAAGTTCGCGACGCCCTCGTCGCGCCTTCAAGCTTGAACCTTTCTATGTCATCTTTGAATTGCCACAAAGAATCCTCAGGTTCCCAGCTTGCTTCTACATCCGGAGCGTCCTTCCATTTGACCAAGTATTCCCGATAACTTGGTACACCTCTACGCCGGATCACGCGATCCGCCAAAATTGAGTCCACTTCCTTGTCGAAGGAGGTTACCACTGCGGTAGGCGCCCTTTTGGATTCACCTCGACTCATGTCTTCCTTGTCTCCATGATAAGGTTTTAGCATGCTTACATGGAAGACCGGATAAATTTTGAGCTTTGGAGGTAGTTGCAGCTTGTACGACACCTTACCAACTTTCTTGAGGACTGGAAATGGTCCCTCATATTTCCGCACCAACCCCTTATGAACCTTTCGTAAGGACTTGAATTGTTGGGGCAACAATTTGACAAGGACCAAATCGCCTTCTTGAAATTCCACCAACCTCCGTTTCTTGTCAGCCCACTTCTTCATCTTCTTAGATGCCTTATTCAAATAGGCTCGGGCCAACTCAGCTTGTTCATGCCATGCCTTGGCAAATTTAAAGGCAGCAGGGCTCTTCCCTTCATAACTCGTAGCCAAGGCATGGGGAGTCATGGGTTGCTGCCCCATGACGATCTCGAAGGGACTTTTAGCGGTAGACTCGCTCCGTTGTAAGTTGTAAGAGAATTGGGCTACATCCAACAGCTTCGCCCAATCCCGCTGATTAGCACTCACAAAGTGCCTGAGATATAACTCCAGCAACGCGTTGGCACGCTCCGTTTGTCCGTCACTTTGTGGGTGAAAGCTTGTGGAGAAATTCAAGTCTGATCCCAATAGCTTGAATAATTCCGTCCAAAATTTCCCCGTGAATCGTGGGTCTCGGTCACTCACGATATTGGAAGGAATTCCCCAATGCTTCACAACATTTTTGAGGAACAAACGTGTCGTTTCATCTGCCGTGCAGTCCGTTGAGGCAGGTACGAATGTTGCGTATTTGCTGAAGCGGTCGATCACGACAATAATGCTGCCAAAGCCCTCTGATTTTGGCAGACAAGTGATGAAATCCATAGAGACACTTTCCCATGGTCTCTCTGGAATAGGCAGCGGCTCTAGCAAACCTCCGGGTGCATGCTGCTCTATCTTGTCCTGTTGGCACACAAGACAAGTTCTTACATATGCTTCGACATCATCCCGAAGTTGAGGCCAATAGTAGATAGACTTGATCAAAGCAAGGGTGCGCCTCATTCCTGGGTGTCCAGCCCATAACGAATCATGGCACTCCTTAATAAGCTCTTTCCTTAAGCTCCCCCATTTTGGCACAAAGATTCGATTCTTCTTGGCATAGAGTAGTCCGTCACTCAGCCAAAATCGTCTCGTTTTTCCTTCCTTGATGAGGGCAAGGAGGTTTTGAGCAAGGGCATCATGCTCCAACCCTTCTTTGATCCTTTCCAATAGAGGACTGTTTGGCCTACTCAAGGCTGCTAATTCCGCCTTCCGGCTCAACGCATCAGCCACCACATTAGCCTTACCGGGTTTGTACTCCAGCCTATAATCAAATTCCGCCAAGAAGTCTTGCCATCGAGCTTGCTTGGGACTCAACTTCTTTTGAGTCTCGAAGTAGCTTGTGGCTACATTGTCCGTCATGATAACAAAATGAGAACCCAACAAGTAGTGTCGCCACACCCTTAGGCAATGAATAATAGCTGTCATTTCCTTTTCTTGCACAGTGTAGCGGCGTTCGGTGTCATTGAGTTTTCGGCTCTCATAGGCTATCGGACGCCCTTCTTGCATCAAAACTCCACCAATGGCAAAGTCTGAGGCATCTGTGTGCAGCTCGTATGTCTTGGAGGGGTCTGGAAGACAAAGTACCGGTTCTTCACTAATGACCTTCTTCAAGTCTTCAAATGAGGTTTGGCACTCGCTTGTCCATTCCCAAGACTTGTTTTTCTTAAGCAGATCGGTTAATGGGGCTGCTCTCGCTGAGTAGGACTTGATGAACCTTCGGTAGTAGTTCACAAGTCCGAGGAAAGATCTTAACTCGGGAACCTTGGCAGGAGGTTCCCATTCTTGGATGGCTTTCACCTTAGCTCCATCCATCATCAGTTTCCCATCCTTTATCTTGTGCCCTAAGAACATCACCTCATCTTGGGCAAAGGAACATTTCTCCTTCTTGACATATAGCTCATTTTCCCTCAGGACCTCGAACACCTTCTTCAAATGCTCTAGATGTTCTTCCAAAGTCCGGCTATATATCACGATATCATCAAGATATACTACCACGAACCGATCGAGGTAGGGATGGAAAATCTTGTTCATCAAAGTGCAGAAGGTGGCTGGTGCATTTGTGAGACCAAATGGCATGACAAGGAACTCATAGGCACCATACCTGGTTACACATGTGGTCTTGGGCTCATCTCCCTTGGCTATGCGTACCTGGTAGTATCCCGATCGCAAGTCCAATTTTGTGAAGTATCTAGCATTCCCCAATTGATCGAACAAATCAGCAATAAGTGGGATAGGATACTTGTTCTTGACTGTGATCTTATTTAGAGCCCTATAGTCAATGCACATCCGCAGCGAGCCATCCTTCTTCTTTTGAAAGAGCACCGGGGCACCAAATGGGGCTTTTGACGGCCTTATGAAGCCAGCATCCAGCAATTCATCGAGTTGCTTCCGCAGTTCTGCCAACTCTGAGTTCGCCATTCGATAAGGGCTCATTGCTGGTGGCCTAGTGCCAGGTTCCAACTCTATTTCATGGTCTACCTCCCTCCTTGGAGGTAACCGTTTGGGTAATGCCTCCGGCATCACATCTTGGAACTTATCTAGGACAACTTGCACTTCCGTTGGCAAGTTTGGCTTTGGTGACGCTTCTTCATCATCGTATTCCTTTAGGATGGCCAAATAACTCTCTTCATCCCTCTTCAATCCTTTCTTGAATTGAAGTGCCGAGAGAGCTTGGGTAGTAGGTTTAGTGGTCCTTTCCGTCGGTACCACACACGCCTTTGCACCATCCATGATGCATATAGAGTTTGAGCAGGGCACCAAGAAAGCTCTTACCTGGTCCAAAAACTCCATGCCGAATACAACCGAGAAGTCATCCATGGGCGCCACTGATAAGTCCACTTGGCCAGTCCAAGCACCGAGACTGACCTTAACTCCTCGAGCGACTCCATGTAATGGCAGTGCTGCTGAGTTAACTGCTTTGAGAGATCCCCCTCCATTAACAACCTTTAGGCCAAGTCGCTTTGCTTCTTCCACTGAAACAAAGTTGTGAGATGCACCGGTGTCGACCAAAGCCTTGGCGACCTTCCCGTTGATGGCTGCATCTACATACATCAAGCCCTTTGGGGTCTTTGGGGCGCTCTGCAATGCACCAAGTAGGCGCAAAGAACCCATCTTTGCACCATTGTCCGACTCACCTCCATCTTGGTCATGTGTGGAGGCAACTAAGGCACTCAAGGCCTTCCTCTTCGGACATTCTCGTGCCCAATGCGATCCGTCGCATATGAAGCACGTCACTCGGGGCTTCGAGGCATTCCGATCCTCTTTCTCCTTCCCTTTGTCCCGTGGCTTGAATGAGGAGCCGTCTTTAGGATTTTTGGAACCCTGACTCTTGGCATGGCCTCCACCACTCTTTCCTCCACTAAACTTTTTATCTGAGGCTTTTGAGCCCTCCTTGTTTGTGGAGTAATCAATAAAGCTTTCTGCAATTGCGATGGCCGAAGATAAGTCTTGGACACCACGTCGCTTGAGCTCCAAATTAGCCCATGATTGGAGACCATCCATGAACAAGAATAGGGCATCCTTGTCCGATGTGTCGGGGACTTCTAGCAGCAAGGTTGTGAACTCCTTCACATAATCCCTTATGCTACCCGTTTGCTTCAACCGTCGCAAACGACCTCTTGCCTCCTCCTCAGCATTAACGGGGAAGAACTGCATTTTGAACTCCCTTTTGAAGTCTTCAAAGGTATCAATTGTGCAAACCCCACGTTGCACATCTCCATGCCTCCGTCTCCACCACAACATAGCAGTGTCGGTCAAGTACATGGCTGCAGTTCGGATCTTGCTGGCATGGTCCGTTATGCCAGTAGCCTCAAAGTATTGATCTAACCCCCATAGGAAGTTCTCAACTTCCCTAGCGTTCCTAACACCATTGAAGGTCTTAGGCTTGGGAATATCCACCCTCTTAGCCTCAATGACGGTGGTTGCACTAGTTCCCGCGGCCATAGCCCGCTTACATAGAGCTAGATCACCACTCATATCCTTCATTCTATGCAATACATTAGTAAGTTCTCTTTGGACAAGATCCCTTACCTTGGCAAGTTCTGCCTTTAGCCCATCAATCTCTTGCCTTAGTCCACCATCTAGCTCGTTGAGTGACATCTTAACCGCTGCATGGATTTCCACATCCTCGGCCTCCAAGCCATTGCAACGCTCCTCTAAGTTGTCCACCCGATCGAACAGCTCCCCTAAGCTGTCCTGCGCACTTCCCACTCGTGCTTCCAAGCTAGAAAGCAAGTCTTTAGACTTGGCTCGAGATTCCTTTGAGACTTTCCGAGCTTCCTCACGGCCACGTTCTATTGGTGGAACGTCCATGTTTGGTGTAGCTGGGGCAGTGTTCTTCATTTTTGCCAAAGATAGAGATACTTTAACCCGCTTTGATACCAACTGTCACGACCTTATTTTTCAAGTAGCGATCGTGCGGCACTTAGCACCGTCCGTTGCACTAAGCCTGCCTTTGAAACCGAATGAAACTCCAAAGAGAATAGAGAGAGAGTTTGCAAAGAATGCTTTGTATTGCTCTAGAGAGAGATTATCTTACAATTTCCCAAGGATGAATGCAAATGAAGACCAAGTGGTCTATTTATAGTGTGGCTTCTAAGCTTAAGAGTATGCCACAACTTTCTAGAGTATTCCTAGTCTAGAATGTACAAGAGAATTCTAGAACTATGTACAATATGCCACAAGGGTCTAGGACCTTCTAGCCAACTCTAGAATCTTCTAGGTTTGTCTAGTTCCTTCATGCGCCTTCCGGGATGTTCCGCAAGCTTCCAGCAGCTTCTACATCCTTCCCGAACCATCCGGCACGTTCTAGAACATTCCAGCCCATTCTAGCACTATCCAGCGTGCTCTGGAACATTCTAGGGTCTTCTAGCTTGAGTTGAGTCCATCCAACTCTAGCTCTTTCTAGACATCTCTAGGCAACTCTAGAACTTTCCTTGTAGGATAGTCTAGATCCCTTAGGCAGCCACCATTTCCTTTGGATTTTTCGGGACATTCGGAGCGGGACGTGACACAAGGCACATGATGTCGTGACAACCTCCTTGAGCGAAGAACAGATAGAATAATTTCTGCAGCTACTGAATTCTACTTCGTCGAGTCCTAGTAATCAAGTACCTCAAACAATAGTACTTTGTGTGCCTATTCTTCTTCATTATCTACATCTTGGATCATAGATTCAGTTGCATCTCATCATATGACCAATCTGTCTCAATTATTTATATCTTATGAACCGCTTCCTGGAAATAAAAAGGTATGTATTGTAGATAGAACCTTATCTCCTATTGCACGCCAAGGTTCAATTCAATTGTCAGAAAAAGTTATTTTGAAATCTATTTTATATGTCCTAAACTCTCTTGTAAACTTTTATCAGTGAGTGGTGTATCTAAGGATTCTAATTATCATATTATTTTTTATGTCAATCACCGTGAATTTCAAGATTTGAACACGACGATGATGATTGTCAGTGCTAGAATGCGAGAAGACTTCTACTATTTTGATAACAACCATACTAAGTATAAAGAAGCTCAAGGTTTTATTGGTAGTGTACATTTAAATCATATTCATGATCAAATAATACTATGATATAATAGACTAAATCATCCTAAATTTTCTTATTTAAAGTATTTATTTCCAAGTTTGTTTTAAAGAGTGGATTATAACTCTTTGGTACGTGAAATGTGTTTTTGGGCTAAAATCCACGGGAATTCTTATAAAATTAAATCTTAATATCCTTCAAAGCCTTTTCATCTAATACATAGTGATGTTTGGGGTCTTTCAAGGATTACAATTTTAATGAAAAAAACGATTTGTGACATTTATTGATGGCCATATACGATTATGTTAGTTTTATCTTATAAACTCAAAAAATGAAGTTGCAAAAGTCTTTAAAGATTTTTATTCATTGATTGAAACCAATTTCAAGCCAAAATAAGTATACTATGAAGTGATAATGGAATAAATTTTTTCAATGAATGTTTGGATTTTCTTGAAATGAAAGGAATTGTATATCAATCAACTTGTAGAGATACTTCTTAACAAAATGAAATTATATAACGTAAAAATAGACACTTGCTTGAAGTAGTTGGGGCTCTTATGTTTCATATGAATATTCCTAAATATCTTTGGGTGAGACAATATTAACAAGTTGTTATTTGATTAATAGAATGCCAACTAGGATTTTAAATTATGAAACTCCTTCATTCTTTTCACCAATGATATTCCTTTGAAATTCTTTGGTTGTAAGGTGTTTTTCCATGCTCCATCCCATCTTCGATCCAAATTTGATCCATGGGTAAAGATATGTATTTGTTCAGGATAATCCCCTAATAAGAAAATATATAAATGTTTTAATTCTATATCTAAAAAATTTCATGTTAGTATTTATATTCAATTTCTTGAAGAAATTCCATTTTATATTGAAACTTGTTTTCAAGGGAGAATCTAAATGAAGATAATTTTTGGCAAGAACAAGAACTACTAAAACCAATTTCTTTTCTTCCTGAAATAAATCAAGAAATCAATACTTTAACTAAGAAAATTGGGGATAATACTAATCAAACTATGCCAAGTCAAAATGATTCACAAACAGGGGGAGAAACTTTACCACCTACGTCCATTGAGCTTCGTGTTTACACTATGCGTAGGTTTAATCATAATATTGAAAATCTTCCAATCAATCTTGATCATGGTCAGCCATCATCTCCTAGTTCTCCAAATTTAGGTAATCTCTCTATAAATTCTACTTTTTTTCTGATCTTGATATTTCTATTGCTTTTTGTAATGGAGTTAGGAATTGTACCAAACATCCCATTGCCAATTATTTGTCTTCTAAAGACTTTCAAAAAAAAAAAATACAAAGCCTTTACTAGAAATGTTTATCATCTATTTGTGCCTAGAACTATACAAGAAGAATTAGGACATTCACAGTGGAAATCAATAGTATACGAGGAGATGAGAGCACTAAAAAAATAAAGCTTGGAAAATTGTTAACCTACCAAAGAAGAAAAAGACACTAGGATGCATATGGATTTTCATAGTCAAATGCAAGTCTAATGGAAGCATTGAAGGATACAAGGCAATGTTAGTTGCTAAAGGCTTCACACAAACATATGGAATTGACTACCAAGAAACCTTTACACTTATTGCAAAATCAATTTCATTCGAGTATTATTATATTTTGCAATACATTTTAATTGGTCTTTATAACAATTAGATGTTAAAAATGCTTTCTTAAATGAAGATTTGGAGGAAGAGATGTTTATGGACTAATCATTAGACTTTGAAAAAATTGAAAAAAAAAGTTTATTGACTAAAAAAGTCATTGTACAATCTTAAGCAATCTCTTAGAACTTTATTAGACATATTTTGGAAGGTTGTCAAGTTTCAAGGGTATGCTCAAAGCTAGGCTGATCATACAACGTTTTATAAACACTCAAGAGATGAGAAAGTACAGGTGCTAATAGTTTATATGGATGATATCATTTTAATTGAAGATGATGTTTTTGAACTTGATAAAATGAAGGAAGTCTTAGTTCATAAGTTTGAGACTAAAGATTTGGATCCTTTAGAATGCTTTCTGGGAATGGAGTTTACAAGAACTAAAAAATGTATTTTATATCTAAAAAAAGTATGTATTTGATATGTTGGAGAAAATAGGTTTACTTGTTAGAAAGCAGTAGAAACCTCTATAGAACCAAACTTGACATTAGTCCAAAAAAGGTGATTTACAAATAAAGATATCAACGTCTAGTAGGAAGATTAATTTATCTCTCTCATACATGTCCTAATATTATATTTGTGGTGAGTTTAAAAGTTTATTCATGCACTCACCTAACTAAGGACATTTTGATGCTATAAATAGAATTTTAAGATACTTGAAAGGGACACTAGAAATGAAGGACGTCTCCAAGTTTATGTGTTTATTGATACAGATTTTGCAAGAAGTAAAACATACAAAAGATCGACTTTGGGGTATTCTTGGAGGAAACCTTCTGACTTGTCATAGTAAAAAAACAAAATATGGTAGCTAGAAGTAGTGTTAAAGTATAATTTAAGGTAGTGGAATATGATATTTGAGAAGATTTGCTAATCAAACGATTAATTGAAGAACTTAAAGCCTTTATACCCTTCCTTATGATGGTTTTTTGTGATAAAAAAGCTGCTATTGTAATTGCACATAGCTCAATACTTCATGATAGAACAAAACATGTAGTAATCTATAAACACATTATCAAGTAGAAACTGAAAAATGGACTGATTATTATGGCCTACATCCCCACATATGAACAAATAGTAGATATACTCACTAAAGGTTTACTAAAGAAGAAGTTGGATAGGTTGGTGAGCAAGTTGGCTATAAATGATATCTTACAACTAGCTTGATGGGGTGTTGAGAATCTCTATCAAATCATGAAATTAATTCACTAATTTCTAAGAAGTTTTGTATATTGTAGGGTTATATTTTATCAATTATAGATCTACAATTAACTTTTTTTAACTATACTTTACTATTTTCTAGCATTAGTTGATTTCTTTTTTATGAATTGTATTGTATCTATTTAAGGTTGTATTTTTCCTCTCTTTTTTACATTAATAATATAATATATTTTCCTCCATCTAATCTTCAATATCTACTTTGCAAAATATGTCCATAACATTGTCTTTTACCATTGATTCTACTACAAAACCTTATATAACTTCAAATATTTCTATACTCTCTTATCCTATTGACCCTACATTCTCTATAAACTTGATAAGTCAAATAACCTTATATGGAAGGAATAATTACACCATATTATTAGATGTTATGACCTTAAAAGACTTATAGATGGATCGACACAAGCACCAATACAATTTGAGATGAAATTTGTTATAACATTTAACACTAGTGGATCAATAACTATTCTTGATGTGTTTAATGAAAATCCTATATATCAACTATAGGATTAATAAGACTACATTGATAAAAACTAAATATACTCATCCATTTCACCAAGTTATCTAAAACATCTGCTTGGCAAGAAAATTGCTATTAAATACTAGAATGCCTTAGCAAAATCATTCGATGATGATTCACAAGCACATCTCATGGACCTGCGTTGGAAACTTTATTCACTATGCAACGAAAATCTTACAGTGGATAAATACATAAGCAAAGGAAAAGATCTTATAAATCATGTCGTTGTTACAAAATATCATCTTAGTGATTATGAGAAAATGCTCTATGTCCTTGAAGGACTTGATTTTGACTAGAACTCACTAGCAAGAAATGTATGCTTGGCCTTGATAAGGTCTTCACTTGTATAAGAACATAAAAGAGGCAACATGAATGTAAGGATGTACCACATCTAGTTGAAACCTAATAGTTGTCCTACTATTTGTAGTGTGTGCTAGCTTAATAAGTCTCATAACTTTCTTCGTCCTATGTCCATACAAGATCCAAATATATGCTTGATATTATGCATGTTGATTTGTTGGGCCTTTTCTTATCAATTCCGTTCATGGTATAAGATATTTCCTCGTGTTTTGTGAATGACTATTTTAAGTTTCAATGGATATATATTCTTCACAATAAAAGCTAAATGATGGAGGAACTGAGCTAAAAACATTAGAATCTTATATTTTTAAAAGAGGTTAAACAAGAAGAATCACTTGTCCATATACACCCTCATAAAATGGTGTTGTGGAAAGAAAGAATTGACATTTATATAATAAGTTGGACCCTTGGTCCTTGCCTTGTGTGTTTTTGGGCTATGTCTCTCAGTATAAAGGTTTTAAGAATTAAGGAAACTTGATTTGAATACAACTTTTTAAATAGCAATATTGAGAAATGGTCTTTATACACCAATAGTTTTATTTGAGGATGCTCAGTGCCCTTATTATGTGTGTAAATTGAAAGAAGAATTATATAAACTTAAACAAGCACTTAGGGATTGGTTTCTTAAGCTTAGTAGTCTTATTCAATGGGAATTTCACTATGCTAATTTTGATACATATATGATGATCTATAACAAGGATGGCCATATGATCATTTTTTTATTTATGTTGATGACATATTGATTATAGGTAATAATGTTGGTGTGATTCAGAATCTTATTGTTTATCTAAATTAATTTTTCTTTCTCAAAGATCTTAGAGAGTTGACCTATTTTTTTAGGGATTTAAGCATTTGAAACTTCAAAAGGCATTCACTTGAGTCAAACTAAATACATTAATGATATCTTAGATTGAGTACAACTCAGTCACACAAAACCTACCCTTACTCCAATAATAACTTGTAAACAACTTTCAAAATAGGATGGTGAACCTTTTTATGATGCAATTATATATAGAAGTGTTATTAGTACTCTTCAATATTGCATCTTAACAAGGCCAAAAATTATTTTCACTATTATTAAATACTAGTTCTCATTGAAAAACAACTAATAAATTGTTAGATATCTCAAAGGGACCTTAGACTATAATGATATCTAAATCTCATTGTTAACTCTTATTGCCTATGCTAATGTTGATTGAGTTTTATGCCAGGATGATAAAAGGTCTAGAGGGGGCTTTTTTTTTATCTTGGTGACTCACTAACCTCATCGGGTTAAGGTAAACATACGATAGTTTCACGTTCTTTTAGTCAAATTGAATATGATTTT
This sequence comes from Hippophae tibetana, assembly GCA_037013495.1. Taxonomy (NCBI): domain Eukaryota; kingdom Viridiplantae; phylum Streptophyta; class Magnoliopsida; order Rosales; family Elaeagnaceae; genus Hippophae; species Hippophae tibetana. The sequence continues at coordinate 76,488,630 of CM072812.1, read as the reverse complement.
ATTATAAAACACTATAAAATATTTTGGTTTTTCAGTTACTCTTTTTCTTTCTCTATTATGTTGCTTTTTTCTATTCTCTCTCTATTATGTTATTGTTTCTATTATCAACTTGTATGACAGTTAGTTATGTGTAAAGATAATAAAGTGTAATATTTAGAAAGTTTTTTTATATAATACTTTTTTTTTTGAGAAATTTATATATTATCCTTAAGCTTTATCATTTTTTCTTACTTCTACGTGGACTCAATCTTGTTTATTTCTCCCTTAGTATATGTTGTTTTGTTTTCAAGAAAATCTTTATATACCTTCATTAAAATTTTATTCTTATCATATCTTTATTTAAATATAAACTACATATTTCATAAATAATCATGGGTCTTATTTGATATAGTAGTAAGATCCATGTTTAAAAACTAATACAAAATTAACTCTTTCTTTGTGAGATTTCTTTCCCACCTAGTACAAATAGAATTACACATTTCTCAATGTTCAAATGAGAGTAGAGTGTTAGTAGTACATATAGAATTAGTCCTTTCTTTAGGACCCTAAATGTACAAGGAAGAACTACGGTGGAGCCCTTTTTAAAATAGGAAAAAAAATCCCTCAAATGAGAAAGTAAGTGATTACAACTCTCGAGTTATTGATATATTAAAATACCCTCCATTGAATTATTTTCAAACTTTCTTGCAAATACTGGATGTAATTGTTATTTTTAACAATGAAGGGCTTTCTTTTTTCTTTTTCTTTTTTTAAGTTCAGTAAATCTGAAGGGACTTGTGACGTGAGTGTCTTGTACTTATAAGTCATTGGTTATCCATCAGAGTGAAAGGGAGATTCTTGCTGAATGTAACTCTTGTGAGCTCTTATCAATGGTGGTGTGTAATCTGCAACAATCTTCATCTGCATCAGCTGGCAATTTATGGATAGTAAACTTGGAATTGACAGTGTTTTCCGTGGATGTAGGTTGTTATGCCAAACCATGTAAAATTCTTGTGTCCTCTCTTGATTTTTCTAGTTTTATTGTTTCTGTTATTGTGAGTTTATTGGTTAAAGATTGTGAAGAAATCATCTGATTGTGTGAATTGTTCAACAGTCATCAATTCAAGTTTTCAACATTTCAGCTGTGTTACATACAAAAACTCTTTCCAAGTGGCTTCATGGGTATATGCTCTTGAATCTAATGATAATGCCTAATTCTCTCTGTTACTCCATTATTTACTTTTGGTCATAATTGAATTGACTATGACTATATATAATCAATGGGCTACAAGTTCTTGAAGAATCAAAATCACTTTTTTCTTTACTCGTTGGTTAACTATGTTCTTAAATAATTTAAGCTTACATATTCATAATAAACTACAGGAATGACAAAAACTATCTCCTGCACTATCATGACATATATACTTACTAGCCCTATAATAAATAGGCAGCCCTGGCTATCTCTCTTCTGAGTTGAATTTATTCCAAGCTTCCTGGTGTAATGACAGACCAATTAGATGAAAGTAAAAATCGTAGTTCCTCAACTTTTTTTTTATGCATACCTTAGAAAAATAAATTGCCGTTCTTTGTTTATCTTTTTTTTTTTTTCATAGCCAAAATCACTGATGTCAGAGCAATTGAAAATTTTACCAAACAGTTTAATGCTAAAGTGATTTTAAAAATAAAAACTTTGCTTGGAATAAAAAGAATGGGTAACAAGGAGGCCGATATGTTGAAGATGGAACTAATGTCACAACAATCATGGAGAAAATGGAGGTGCTTATCGAAGAACTGAAGAGAGCTCCAGATGCATTTCTTAATATTACTCCATTCCAAGGGCAAAAAATTATTCAATGCTAGAATCCCGATAACAGATGCAACTTAGAAGCCATTTTCCACATATGCATGCCCCAGAGAGCTTGTTACCACATTTTTGGACATAAGCCACATCAAAATCTATATATCTTTTAATAAAATTAGAACAATTATATAGTAAGCAGTGAAAGAAAATGACATGCCACACCTTTAGAAGATCGAAAACTTTTTCAGACATGTATTTTTGCTGAATACTTGCACCACGTTGTTGTAGTTTGTCAGGATGAACACAAAGAGTAGCTTTCCTGTAAGCTTTTTTCACAGCAGCAGCAGTTATGACTTCTGTTAAGGGAACTGGCTGCCAACCACTATCAGGTCCAAGGATCTAACAAAGTAAAAAAAACATTTAACAACTGTTGGTCCACAAAACAAAGATACAAGTTCATATGGAACATTTTACTATATGCCCAAGAAAAATGGGTGGGATTAAAAATTTATGAGCTCTCTATAAGCATCGTAGCAAAGAAAAATGAAATAAAAACACTAGATAATTGAATTCAAGCAACCTCTCCAGAAACAAACCAAAAAAAAAGAGGAAATAATAAGCGTCATGCCCAAAAGAATGCTAACAAGTAACACATACATATTGCAAAGTAGAAAGCAGTGCACGCAAGTTCCCTTCTTTGCCACTTGACCACCTCCTGACATCAGCATCCAAAGTAACAGCTATTTTCTGCCAAAAGAAATCAGTCAGAGAAAAACCAGCAAGAAATGCAAAAGACAATTTGTTTCTGTAAGCAATCCTTTAAGGCTATGAAAATAGTTACATTTCTCTCTGCTTGCTCTCTCTGTGCAAGAAGGTCACGCATGTTCTTCTCTGCAAGGGCTTTTGCCTGAAATGCGAGAAAACAGTGTTATTATTTCCCAATACAAGTAAAAGTAAAATCAATCAAAAATTACAAATGACTTGAGTATCATACCGCACGTTCAGTTGTTCTACATTGTCTCTCCAATCTGGCTTTACATCTTTGAGCTGATTCACCTTCAACTCCTTCATATCTCTCTGAACACAAATTAAATTTAGAAAATACCAAGCATGCAAGCAAACAAGCAAACTTCAAATGTTAAAAGAAACTACATTGAAGGTAAATAATACTAAAAATTATATTTTTCAAAGCAAGAAATATGACCACAGTTTCTCTAAACATCACATACCACCGTAAGTTGAGGAATATGAGTATCTTAGACTGCCTTTGCTCTGGAATTGCATGCCTTGTAGATCCTGCAGTTACCATGTATTTAAGATTCCTTAAAGAGTAAATGTAATTCACAAAAGAGAGAAAATTCAGCAGACAGAAGATTACTCACAGAGGATGAAGAGCTTTGTGTCATCCCATTATTTCTAGAAGTGTAGAATTTATCTGAAACAGATCTTTGTATACGTTCTCTTGCCTCAGCCTTTGCTTTTTCTGTTGCATGCTCACGAGCCTCTGCCATCACTCTTTCTACTGCAGCACGCTCAGCCCTGAGTTTGGCTTCCATAGCTGCCTTACCAGCATATGACTTCTCTCTAGCCTCTGCACCTGCCCTATCTAGTCTTTCACGAGTTTCTGCCATTGTTCTTTGTCGAGCTTCAGTTGTCATCCTCTCCAAAGCAGTTCTTTCTGCCCTATCACGAGCTTCAACTGTTGCTAAGTCAACAGCCATCCTATCCTTCTCTCTTTCCCTCTCCCTTTCTCTTTCTTCCTCTATCTTTCGTTCATTTTCTAGCTCTTTTTCTCTCTTCATCCTTTCTGTTTCTTTTTCTCCAGGCACATATGGTTCACCAATGTTCATCCCTCTTCTTTCGGTCGTCTGATTTTCCTCCTCACCTGATTTTTGGCTCTTTTGTTTCCCTTCTGAAGCAGCTAGCCGACCAGCTTCTGTTTTTCTCATATCTTCAACACATTCTTTCATTGTTTGACCTGGCACAATCTTTTCCTTGTTCTGCTTCTGAAATGAAGCAACTTGGGCGTTCTTTACATCTCCTCCTCCCTCTTTCCGTTGCATCAAAGATCCCCTCTCTTGAATTTCAGGAAGATAATCCACCTGAGGGAAACTCTTGATTTTCTCTTCATCTAACTGTTGAACTACTGCACCAGCTTCTCCTGCATCCATATGGTTATTTGAAGGAAGCAAGACATCAGAATTTCGGATTCGACATTTGTTTTTCCCATTTTCAGGGTCTTCTCTTTCTATCTCTCCACTAACTTTCTTTACACTGTTATCCAAAGGAATGGACTCTTTGGACTCCTCCATTCTGAATTGGCACTTTTCATGTTCTAAATCCTCGTCAACCCTTTCTGATGCTTTGGAACTTTCACAAGCAGATACATTTTCCATCTCAACTGCTCTTGGTTGCTTTTCATTAGTTCTATATTCAGCTCTTATCTTACCAGTAGCCTCATCAGAAGCTTTCATTGCTCTGCTGCTTTCATCATGGTTGAATAACTGACTTGTTGCAAAGTTTATAAAGTCCAGCTCGCATGGCTCATCACACACACATAGATCTTCCACCTCCATATGCAACTGATTTTGCTTAGTGGATTTCACTTCTTTTTCTAGCCATACATGACGTCCCTCTGCAGATTCGACTTCCTTCTCTACAAGCAAAAGTTTTTCTTTAGCTAATTGTACTTCTTCCTCCATATGCATGTTATTTCCTTTAGTTGATTTTATTTCTCCATTTATTTCATTCTTCTCCATTCTGTAACATCCCTTCTTCAGTTCCTTCCTCTTTTCCAAGTCAATGCCTTGCTTAAACATCTTTGCAGACTCCTCCCATTCACTAAATTCTTTTGGGACGTTATAAGTTTCTACTTGCTCAAGTGCTTCATTTTCTGTTTTTCTTTTGACTTTTTGCTGAGTCTCTACAGATCTCTTTCTGTCATCTTCTGACTCACAGGTCTTAACACTCACCCTAACCTCCGTTTCTTCGTATGCAAATTTGAACTTATTATCAAGTTCGCTCTCACGAGCTTCTTTGTGCCTTCTATCAAAACTTTCTTTCTCTGGAGCTCCATGTAGTTGTTTCTCATGTTCTTCTATTTCACTAGTCTCTTTCAGTTTCTTCTCACTTTTTTTGGATTGATGAGCTTCTTTTTGTCTCTTCTCATTCTCAAGCTGCTCAGAAGCCAATTGTAGCCTCCTTTCATTGCCTTGCTTCTCAAGAGCCTCTCTTAGCCTTTTCTCCTTCTCTACTTTCTCAAGGAGCTCTTTTGACCTCTTCTCATTTTCTTCCTGCTCAAGAACCTTCAGCCTTTTCTCATTTTCCACCCCCTCAAATCCCTCCTTCAGTCTTTCTTTATGGGCTACATTTTGATGGGACTGCTTGGGTTTTTTCCCAATTCCAACCATTTTATCAGCTCCCACTAGATTCTGCTTAACTAAAAACTTACTTTGTTTCTCTTTAGCCTCCACCCGGTTGTCATATTTGTTTAATTTATCAGTTACATTCACTTTCTTCTCCATTTCAAAATGCTGTTTTTCCATGGTGAAGTTCTTCCCATGTTTTCCCAGTTCACCATTTTCTGCAGTCAATGTTGTCTTCTTTTCGTGATCTTTCTGCTCGGATACCTTTCTAACTAGATCAGATCCTACCCTGCTTTTCTCAAACACACAAGGCTCTATTCTCACCTTAAGTTCCTCCATGTTATGATCTTCTCTAAATGCTTTCACTCTCCCAGCATTTTCTGATTGCTCCTCCAGGACTATTATTGTTGCTTTCTCATTCTGCCCATGAACTTTTGCATCCTGCCCCGAACTATTCTTAATGTGTTTCTGCTCAAAATCCTTCATGGATTCATCTGTTGTCACCAATTCGAAAAACTGTGATTCTTCTTCCCATTGACTAGCTCCATCAATTTTACACGAGTCTTTAGCTGACCAAGATTCTTTCTCATGCTTCTCCATTGCATTTGTTTCAGTTGTAATTGAAGTGCTTTCTCCTTCTAAAACCTTTGGAACTTCTCGGGCAGTCTTCCTACAATTTTCCTTTTCCTCCCTAACAGACTCTTCTCTTTCACAGGTATCGCTTACTCCCTCATCCTTTCTATCAGATCCATCAACAATCTTACTCACCCTTCCCTCCGCTTTAATATCTTTTTTCGAGCCTGACCCAGTATTGCTGTGGAAATAGTCTTTTTTCTTCTCCATTAGTTCTTTAGCACTTTTTAGTTTTAATTTAGCTTTCTCCATTGCTTCTTTAATAGCTGCAGCAGAGGCAGCAGCAGATGAACAAGCAGATACCTCTACATCAAAGAAATGCAATGAACTATCACCAGAGGTTCCCTCATAAGAAATTGTACTATAGTCTGAAACAAATTTATCATGATCCCCCTTCTTGCCTTCTGTTGAGGGTGGTGGTCGCGAGGGTGGCGGCACTTGACACGGTCGAGTCCTTAGATTGATTTCAGAAACACTTACTACAGTTTCTCTGTGACAAGAATTGTTTCTGTCATATCTATGTAATCCAATAGCATTATCGATTGGATGTCCACCATCACTGCCATTAGTGAGATTTCTATCATGAGTCACCTCCAGCTCCAACGACGGTCTCTTGGTATTTTTATGTTGTGAAGTTGTCATCTCATCCATCAAACAAGTGAATCCAGGAACAGCATGAGCTATTCCATTTAACATATCCTCATTGCTGTTTCGGTTAACTTTATGGTATGACATGCTGAATTCTGGGCTGTCATCAAATGAATGATAAGGGGCTTCATTTGAGTATTGGTGATCCTTCCCAGAAAGATCTGACTCATCCGACAGAGAATCGGATGCAGCAGGAGTCCTGCAAATAATGGAGCAAAACAAAGAGTCTCGAATCACTTGCTTGATGTTCATGTAACAAAGCATTCTCAGTCAAAATAGTTTCAGAAGAAACACATTGGTATACATGATGTGCTTTATAAAATTTGTTTGAAAAACTTTATTGCAAAAGGCGAGAAACTATAAATAAAGCAAGGAAAAACACTAGACAGACAAATGTTTCAGACATTACCGAAGAAGACCAGTAAAAAATATATTTGAAACCCATTTAAGTGAGAAAATAACAAATGAGGCTTTAAAGCTAGGAAAAAAATGGTGATCATATTCGTACCAAGCTTCGTCCGACGAATCATCATCACCGGCTTCCGAACGGTTAACTAAGTCCTCGTATGAAACAGCGAAATCTATACCATTGAAGCCCCCAAAAACCTCATTGTAGTCAAAAGATGAGCTACGAGCATCAAAGAACGCCTCAGTTTCATCAACATTAGGAAGATCCAACACAGGAATCGAAGAAGCTCGCGAACTATTGAAGCTACCGAAAATCTCACTGTAATCCTCCAATCGAGGTGCCAGAGAAGACACGACCAAATTTGGAAGACCTCCGTAAACTTCATCGTAGAGGTTCTTAGTTCCTTTGAAGCCACCACCAGCACCATTGCTGTGTATTTTCTTGGAGAAAGTTGCGGTTCCTCTGTTTGGTTGCCGAGAATGTGAGAGGTTTTCCATGGAAAAAACGTATATTTAGGGTGAAGCAGCGTTTCAAAGCGTTTTCACTATTCGTAACTGTTTATATTTGGCTTCACTTTGATTTTCTCTCTGTTTCTGCAGGGTCTTTGCAGTATAGTCAGAAATACATGGGAAGAACGACGACGACAGAGGGAAGAGAAACAAACCAAAAGAGAGAGAGAGAGAGAGAGAAGAAAAAAAAGGAAATGTAAAATGACTAAAAAGGACTCGAATAATTGAAAATTAATTAATTCATTTTTAATTTAATTTAAATTAAAGGGGTCGTATTGCTGTATTGATCCTGCGATTATCAATAAAAAAATTGGATTTAATAAAAGCGAGGAATGACAGGTGTAACATGTTAACCGGAAGCTGAGTCTACTTTTTGGCCTTTGATGTTTCCTATTTTTTATTTTAAGTTTTTTTACTTCTGTCAAGATTTTATTTTTCCGTGTAAAAACTAAATATTTTTTATTCAAATTTATTGAATTTTAACATGAGTAAAATGGACATTTAAAAATATTGGTCATAAATTAAATATAGTTTATAAAAATATTAAAAATAATTACTATTAAATTTTACTTCTTCAATATAATATTATAATTATTATTTAAAAAAATTGAACATACAAAAAATATTTTAAATAACATTTAAAATAATTATCAGTATTTTATATATTAATATTATATTATTTAATTAATAAAAAATAATACTAAGTAAATTATTTAATAATTAAAGTGATATAAATAATAGTAATTATTATTATAAAATATGTGTATAATGTTTTATAAAAATTCATAAACCATGAAAAAGTGTTTTTTTAAATACATTTTTAAAATGTAAATAAACCTGTGGTTCAATTGCATAAAATTTACTTAGATATATATAATATCTAGAAATCAAATCTAAAGAATATGAGTAATATAATTATTTTAAAAATTATATTTTAAAAAAAATATTATATTCAAACAATAGTATTTATTATTATACCAATAAAACCATCCAAAAATTAGTAGTCAAATATATTTAAGATTGTTAATTACATACTTTCAAGAGAGCTAAAACATGAAAAAACAATTGTGAAAGAATATCTATAAAATTTGTTGAGCTGTTGAAGATATCAAAAGACAACGAGCATCAAAGAACTAAAGGCAATTAAGTTAAATAGTTTAATGTTTATTTTATAATCATATTCATTTTTACAATGATATCGGTAATATTTATTGGGAGATGAATAATCTATGGTGATCGAAAGATACTTATTATAATTTAAAACAAGAGAATTTTGCTACTCACAATTTAACTATAAAATGTTGTATATATATTCGGTTTATATCAATTGTATAATTATATTAAGAGGTTATTTTGCTTGTAATACAACTAAAAGAAAATGAAATAGAATAAATTCAATTTTCACATATTAATTGATAACGAATATTATTATAAAAATAATTATTTAAGTCGAGATTTAAAGTGATTTTTTTGGTTAAAACTAACTTATAATAAATTTAAAATCAATTTGTCAAAAAATTGACTTAAAATTAATTAAAAACATATAGATTATAGCATCGATTCTACGTGTTAAAAGACGTTTAGGCGTAACCAACCAAGTTTTATTTCCTTAAAATAAAGTGAGAATATCACAAAATCAAATAACAAAATAACAAAAGAGACATCATTTTATTTGTAATTTAAGTTAAATATATGTATTATATATAAATTATTTTTTGTAATAAATTTAATTCTTAATTAATTAATATTTAATTTTTTAATTATTTATATTATTTAAAACTATTTATTATACAGATTTTATTTTTTTTCCCGCTATTATGTAATGATTTCGAATACAAGTTTTAATCAGAGTATAATAAAAAATGAGTAAATTTTATAAAAAAAATTAAAATCGATTCACGAGTTGAATCGACTTTATATTTTAAGTCATCGTATTTAAAATTCGTTATTAATCGATTTTAAAAATCATTTTTTGCGTAATTAAATTTGTAGTTTAATTATATGTAATTTATTTGGACACATAAAAAATTTGAAATTAAAGACAATTAAAATATGCATAATATAACTGTTCAAAAAAATTCACATGTGAACAAATACTTTATTAAATAAAATAAAGATTAAGTGATATATTAAAGATAAGATAATCATGAAGTATTACGTTATTAGTAACCTAAAAAGTAAAGAAAAATTTATGTGAGGAGATACGACACATCTTTTCACTAAATTATAATTTGTAACATTAATAGTTTAAGTATGATTGAAGGAATAATATAATAAAAATAGCTTATTGGATCATTTGAGTTAGGGGTAGAATCCTTCTTGTCGTCATACAAGACTATTTTCCAACCAAACAGTCCAAACAGTTTAGAGGGTGTAAGTGTGTTTCCCATGCACGTTGGATTATGGTAGGAGACTTTCCTATGGCATAAGGACAAGCTCCAAAGACAAAAACCTTTTGGCTAGCTCTTGAAGATTTGTTGATATGCATGATGTGGTTTGGAGGAGTTGAGGAGTCAATTAACATAATTAATTGATTTGTTGGATTTATTATTTGGCATATATTTATCCAATTTTACAATAACACTAATCAAATAAATGTGTTATATCATATTTAAATTTATAATTTATAATTTTTAAGAAAATAATGGCACCTATTGTGTATAAAGTAACAATAGTCTAAATTAAAATGTAAATTTGTGTGAAATTGCTATTAATTTTAGCTAAAAAAAAATTTCATTTGTTGCTTGCTGTCACGATCCTTTGTTTGTTACAAAAAAAAAGGGTGGGCATCTTCTTCTTTCTTTCTTTTTTTCTTTTTTAAACATGGAGGAGCGATAATTAAATTTAGATATATCCGTAGGTATTCCATTTCTTCTTCTTCTCCCTATTGTATTAAATGAAAAATACAATAAGATAAAAGACTATTAATATTTTAACAGAAATGAGGCGTTAAACAAGCGTTTTGATTGTGATTTAGTTAAGATTAAAAATATTTTACAAAAATAATAAAAACAAATAACATCTTTAAATTTATAATTACAAAAATAATATTTATATATTTTTAATATTAAAAAAATTTAATATAGTATTTTACTTTAAACATAATCTAATTAAATACCGTTTAAATTGAATTGTAGCCAATTACATCTGTTTCATTATAAACGTTATTAAATTAACATTTGTTCAATATTATTATTATTATTATAAATTTTAAAAGTGTTATTTTTTATAATTTTTTAAATATTTTTTAATATCTAACATATTTCACTATATTTACTATAATTAACTTAAATAATAATATTTTATGTATTTGAGAATAAAATTCATAAAATAAATTAAAATAAAAATACGATGATCCAAAATTACAGATTCTTACAAAATTCTGTTTTATACATTTTTTTTTCCTAAGGATATATAAAATTCTAAAATTTGACAATAGCTAATATAGGCGACTATACACCGCAAGGAATGGAGCCAAGCAAGCATCATAATTCTTGAAGGATACTAGCATTGGCAATATATAAATTATTGATGAACTAAATAATATTTATCCATTTTAAATTTTATTAATTCATGTAAGTGTATAAATTATTTATAAAAATAATAAATATATTCCAAAGGTCGATTCAAGAAAGTAATATTGTGTGATTTTTAAATATTATTCAAATTTTAAAAACAAAATTAAACACAAATATTCTATCATAGTGATTTAGTTTTTGACCAAAAAAATTAATCAAATGCATTAAAATAAAGATAGACATGCATTCAACAAATACTTATACAATTTAATACATTCATAAACATTGCAGAATAATTGATATAATAATTCAGTAATTATACTTCTTTATATTATTTAGGTTATTAAAGATATAAATTGATATTTATCGATTTTTTATTTTTGGTATGAAAGTGTCTTTAGGCGAGCCAAAATTCTTTTATTTAATATTAATTACTAATATCCTTAGACAAAGCTTATTAATTTTTTAAGTATTAAATTTTAACTTTATTTTTAAGAAATTAACAAACCATCTAATCATAATTTTAGACGGAGTCAATTAATTAGACTTTATTTAAGGTGTCCAAATTAAATTTAAGAATTTAACTATCTGAAAAATAACTTTCAAGTTTTAAAACTATTTAAGAAAATATATTGTTAATACGTTTTCAAATAATAACTCTTTGTAAAAAACTTTTGAAATAGAGTTTCGTTCTAAATATCCAATTAATTAAATCTATAATAAACTAGTATTACTCCAAATTAATTCTAAGTAGTTAAATCTTAATTTTAACTCTCATATTAAGTTTTTTATTAAGAATAATATACTCTTTCAAATAACATTCTTTATAAAAATATTAAATAAAAATAAAATTTATTTATTTTAAGAAAATGTTTTACCTATTCAATATTTTGCAAGCATAATAACGTTATTATTATATCATATTCATTATCAGCCAGACATGTTATAAATAATCATAAACAAATCAAGAATAACATAGAAGAAGCAATACAGATATATGGACTGCAAAAAGAATAAAATTAATACCTTAACAATATTTTTACAGAACTTTGAAGAGTTGATTCTAAGATTCGAAAAACTCTGATAGTAATTGCACTCTAGAATTTATGGAATAGAAAATTATAAACTACTATAATATAAACATGTTCTTCCTCAAAATTGAGGGAATAACTAAATAAAGTTTAAAACCTAAAAATATAAAAATCTACACAAAAGGGAAGAGAAAGTTGCTAAAAATGTAATTTGGAAGCTTTTTTTCTTGATATATATTTATAGAAAAGAATGTGAGAAAAACTTGTGTTTTCACGGCGACGCGATCAGATCGCAACCAGATTTTTGACAAGTTCGAACCTTCTTATGCCACAGCATACAATTATTTTTTTCTTTATTTTCCATTATCTCTTTTCTTTACTTTGGATAATATCAAATAAATGAGATTCTATTGTATCTTCATCTTTTATTAAATATTTATTTATTAAAAAACATATTATATTAATCTTAAATTTTATTAAACTGAAGTATCAAGTAATTAAGTACCTCAATAATAATGAATAATTTCTACATATTTATCTACACAAATTTACAAGGGCACTAATCAATAAGTATGATAAATATGGTTCAAGTATTTTTTTATTTTAATATTTATATATTAAAATACCTACAAACATTACAATATACTCATTAATTTGAACAAATAGATTTGTCTAAATTATAAGAATAAAGCAAATACAAATCCATTTTATTAATTAAATGACATTAAAACATGATATATTTAGTGATTTTTAAGCACTCATCACAACCTTCACCCAGTTTATTTCTAGTCTCTTAGCAAGAGAAGCAATTAAAACTAAAAAACTAAAAACTAAACTAACTTAAATCACTTTCATGGATTAACACAGTTTGATTTAGCATATATAACAAGTCATTAAACCCCTAGATTTTCTTAGTAGATGAGTTTAAGTCTCGTGAAAGTTTTCAGTAATAATACCCACAAACATTAACAAAAAATAAAAATAAAATAAATAAGAAGTTAACTAAAATTTAAAATAAAGTAAAAAAAGACTAAAATAAAATAAAGAAATGAAATACAAAAATATCTCATGCTTATAATCTCTTTTAAATTTCATGATTAAAATCTTAAGTATAGATTATTTCAACTTCCTAAACATTCATGATTTATTATAATAATTAGCTAAAAATCATTTTCATATAAAAATGTATCAATTTAATTTCACCCAAACTCAGTGTCAGGAATCCGAATTTACTTTGACTTTAATCCCCACGAGTCAATACTCTCAAAAACATTAAATCTTATGGGTCCAAGCACTCAACTAATTTATATGCGAAAGAGTTTATGTATAAAAATGAACTAATATGTTTGCATAGCATTGAATCATATGAGTTCAAATACTTATACTAATTTATATGCGAAAGAGTTTATGTACAAAAATGAACTAATATATTTGCATATGTATAAAGAAGAAAGGCTCAAAGTGTTATTCTAATGTTGATCTCATGAAAGGAAACATATGTAAGGATTTATAAAATATTATACATTACTTTCATGCATCAATCAAATTCATTAAATAAAAATATCAAGTAATATGCATTTTAGAAAATGTAGGAAAATGCAATGACTTCTTAGGGAATTACTTCCTATATTTTCTTTTGCACTAAACCATTTGTCACAACTGTTTATGCTTTTTGGGCCATAATATATAGATTATACTATTCATTTTCCTTTTTTATATTTTCTCTCTCTTATATTTTTTATAAGAGAATCCATTTTTTTAGATAATTGACCTATGTACAAATTGTACATTTTTTATATAGTAAGGTGAGTGGTTAATATTTGACTTTTTCTATTTGTATTTGTTTAGTCAACCCTAGATATATCTCTTTTTATAATAGAAGTCATGCATGAATGAAGAAATACATATATTATCAATTTTTACTTAAATCATTTTATATGAGCAAATGAAAAATAAACATATAACACTTCATTAAGATGTAAAAATCCAGACATTCAACGATAAGTCCTATAGAGATCATCTAATAATGCAGAAGAAATAAGAAAAGTGTTTAGAGAAGAAAAAATAATATTTATCACTCAAAATAAAGGATAATGGGTTAAAAATATTTCTCACGAGAGTAGTCTTTACTATTTGATTCCTAAACACCGATTTCAGGTTTAATATAATTTCCACACATTATCAAGAAATACTAATAATAACAAAAACTAACTAATTATTAGATTACTTCATGATATATTTTTTGGAAAATAATCTAATAGTGCAACAAGACTTAATCATCGTTTAAATTTAATTATAAGACATGATCAATTTTGTGAATTTTTTTTTAAAATTACTCTAAAAAATCTAAAACTTACTAAACAAATAAATTACAAATAAAAGTAATAAATAAAATTATATGAATTTTTTAAAATAATTTAAGAATAAAAAAGTTTAAAATATGTAACTTTTATATACTCATTCCTAATCTAGAATCTACATTGTCCTCAATGTTTAATACATATAAATTACAATAATAGAGATAGAAAAGTTATCGATATGTTTGATGTGTTAATGATTTGATGTGAAAAACAAAGTGCAACCAACATCAGCTTGAAATAATTATGCTGAAAGACAAAATACTGTAAATTCTAACACATTTCAAAACGTTAATTATATTAATGCTTAAAATAAAATAAACAAACATAAAAGAAACTAATTAAATAAAATTGCATAAAATAAAAATTACTTACAATGATGGGTTGCCTCCCATCCAACACTTAGTTTAACATCTCAATCAAACACATCTGCATGGTATTGAGGATCAATTTGTCAATATGGAATCAACGTCATCCATGTTGTATTCTTCTTCTAAATAAGGCTTTACATGGTGCCCATTGACTTTGAAAGTTATTTGTGTCTTTGGATTCAATAACTCAATTGTTCCATGTGAAAAAACTTGGACAATTATGTAAAGTCCATCCCATCGTGATCTCAATTTTTCTCGAAACAATCTCAAACAAGAGTTAAATAAAATAACTTTCATTCCAGAAAGAAAAAACTTAGGAACTATCATCTTGTCATGATAGCATTTAGTACGCTCTTTGTATAATTTTGTATTTTCATAGGCCTCGTCCCTAATATCTTCCAACTCATTAAGATGGAGTAATTTTTTTCTCCTATTTTATCTAAATCCATGTTTAGCTCTTTAATTTCCCAATAAGCCTTGTGTTTGAGTTCAACAAGAAGGTGGCACGCTTTCTTAAAGATTAATTGGTAAGAGCTCATCTCAATGGGTGTTTTGTAAGCTATACGGTATGCCCATAAGGCATCATTCAACTTGATTGCTTAGTTCTTTCTTTAAGGATGCATGGTGCATTCCAAAATTCCCTTTATTTTCCTATTACTTACTTCCACTTGATCGAAAGTTTGAGGATGATAAGGAATTGCCACTCTATATGAAACATTGTACTTATTTAGTACTCTATCAAAGAGTCTATTGTAAAAATGGAAACCTCTATCACTTAGTATTTCTCTAGACGTATCGAATCTACTAAATATCAAATCCTTAATGGATTTCACAACAACATTTCCATCATTGGTTTTAGTGGGTATAACTTTTACCCACTTGGATACATAATCTACAACAACCAAGATATATTTGAAACCATTAGATGGGGAAAAAGGACCCATAAAGTCAATTTCTTATACATCAAAGAGTTTGACAACTAAATTAGATGTCAAAGGAATTTAAGCTCTTTTGCTTATGTTGCCTATTCTTTAACATCAATCACATTATGCATAAAATATATTAGTATATTTGAAAAGAGTTAGCCAATAGAATCCAAACTGTGATACCTTTAGGGTAGTTTTCTTACCACTAAAATGGCATCCACAATGAAGTTTATGACAAAATGTCAAAATACTTTTATGTTCTTCTTCAAGCATACACCTTTAGATGACTTGTTCTTAACCAATTTTGAATAAATAAGAATCATCCCAAAAATATTGCCTATAAGAAGTTAGAAACATTTTCTTTTCATGAGAAGAAATGTTAGATCTCAAAACATCAATGGCTAGATAGTTAACGATATCTACATACCAAGGGTTTGGACCTACTACAAATAACTGTTCATCAAGAAATGTTTCAATTATATCTTCTTTATTCTCACCTTTAAGAGAATTAAAGTCAGAAATTAACCTAGATAAATGGTCAATTACTAAGTTTTCACTACCCTTTTTATCTTTGATTTCTAGGTCAAATTCTTGTAAGAATAAGACATATCTGATTAATCTTGGCTTTGCATTAGGTTTAATTAATAGGTATCTCAAAATAGAGCGATCAGAATGTACAATTATTTTTGAACCGACTAAGTAAGACCTAAATTTGTCTAAAGAAAAAACAATAGCCAATAATTCTTTCTCAATGGTAGAATAATTAATTTTGGCATCATTGAGTGCTTTGCTCATATAGTATATGACATGCAAACGTTGTTCCACTCTCTGTCCCAAAATTACTCTGATTGCATAATCGAAAGCATCACATATTATTTCAAAAGGTAGAGACCAGTTTGGGACCATAATAATAGGGGTAGTTGTTAACTTTTCTTTTAAAGTATCAAAGGAAATAAGGCATTTTTCATCAAAGTCAAAATAAACATCTTTTGACAACAAGTTACAAAGGGGACAACTTATTTTTGAAAAATCCTTAATAAATTGTCTGTAAAATCTTTTATGTCCAAAAAAGCTTCTTATCCCTCTTGCAGATATAAGGAGATGAAGTTTGGAAATCAATTCAATTTTAGCCTTAACCACTTCAATAACCTTGTTTGAAATCACATGTCCCAACACAATCCCTTGCTTGCATAAGGCGTGGTTCTATGTTTGGCTCAAAAATAGGTTGATAGTTAGAATTCAATCTTGTAGACAGTTGTTTAAATTTATGAATATGATCTATGTATGGTGTAAGAGGGTTTCCTAAGGATCTCCTAACATACATATACTATTGAAAAGATTAAATTTAAAATACTTATCAATTAAAAAGAAAAAGAATAATAAAATAACTATACAAAAATTTAGGGAAAATATACATAGTATTTAGTATAGAAATACTAAACAAATAAGTTAAGTTAATTTCTAAGTTAAATAACATAATCAATATTAACCAAGAGTGTTCCTAGAAAAGAATAGTGGGACAAAGCCTCCAAAATTTCATTATATCCCCTCTAAGATCTTCTATTTCGTCTGGTATATCGTAGGGATAAACGATATACAGATTAAAGTAGAGAATAATCAAACAAAAAAAAGAGACCCTCGACTGCCTAAATAGAAATATGGGGGTCTCTCTTAGTAATGACTGCTTGCGCGGTTTGGAATATAGTAGTAATAATATGTTCTACGTAAGACATAAAATAGCTTCATTTAGGAACTTCTAGTTGAGATATGAATACGGTAGGCTGCATCGCGTCAATTCAAAGCTCAGAAAAAAGGTTTTATAAGATAAAAAAAGGTTCGTTAAGCGCCTCACGGCTATGTCATAATAGATCCGAACACTTGCCCCGGATCAATTTCCAGATCATAATTGCTCTAGTGAATAACTAAAGAAAAAAGATAGGTGGGAGATAGAAGATAAAAAAACTAAGTTTAAACATCTCTCATAGGTTCACCAATTACTTAACTATTGGCAGGTCTCTTTGTATGTGTTGTCCGGAAAGAGGAGGACTCAATGATTATTCGTTCACCGGAACCAGAAGTTAAAATTTTGGTAGATAGGGATCCCGTAAAAACCATTCTCCTAAAAAGAGCAACGTTTCCATAAAAAATTAGCGGCATTAATATTTCCAATAATTAGTCTCCTAGATAGAACTACTTTATATCTTTACTTTTCATGCTATTACAAATTTAGTTTTTTTTTCTTTAATGACGCCGCGACAAACTATTTTTTTATGCCACGACAAACTCGGTTCGGTGCGACGTTTAATTAATTAATTAATTAACTAATTGATATTTATTGAAATTTCATAATTAAATAAAATTTATTTCAAATTTTTAATTAATTAATTATTAATATATATTTTATTTATTTAGATAATAAAATTTAAATTATAAATTATAAATTGAAATTAAATTCAAATTTAAGATGTATTTTTGATTTTTTTTTAAATTACTTCCATGACAACGGTGTCAAAAAACTTGATGAACGAAATTAGAGATAAAACCAATTTCATAAATACTTATCCATTTTAAATTTTATTAATTTTCGTAAGTGTACAAATCATTTATAGAAATGATAAATATACTCACAAGATCGATTCAAGAAAGTAATATTGTGTAGTTTTTAAATATTGATCAAATTTTAAAAACAAAATTAAACCCAAATGTTCTATCACATGATTTAGTTTTTGACAAAAAACTAATCAAATCCATAAAGATAAAGATAGACATGAATTCAACAAAATATTCATGCAATTTAATACATTCACAAACATTGGAGAATAATGGATATAATAATTTAGTAATTATACTTACTCTTATTATTTAGATTATTAAATATATAAATTGATATTTATTGATTTTCTCTTTTTGGTATGAAAGTGTCCTTAAATAGGAACTAAATTCTTTTATTTAATATTAATTAACTAATATCTTTAGACGGAGCCTATTAATTTTTTAAGTATTAAATTTTAGCTTTATTTTTAAGAAAATAACAAACCATCTAATTATAGCTTTAGACGGAGTCAATTAATTAGATTTTATTCAAGGTGTCTAAATTAAATTTAAGAATTTAACTATTTGAAAAATAACTTTCAGGTTTTAAAACTATTTTAAGAAAATATGTTGTTAATACATTTTCAAATAATAACTCTTTGTAAAAAACCTTTGAAATAGAGTTTCGTTCTAAATATCCAAATAATTAAATCTAAAATAAAAGAATATTACTCTAAATTAATTCTAAGTAATTAAATCTTAATTTTAACTCTCATATTAAGTTTTTTATTAAGAATAATATATTCTTTCAAATAACATTCTTTATAAAAATATTGAATAAAAATAAAATCAATTTATTTAAAAGAAAATGTTTTACCTATTCAATATTTTGCAAGCATAACAATATTATTATTATATCATATTCATTATTAGTTAGAAATGTTATAAATGATCATAAAAAAATCAAGAATAACATAGAAGAAGCAACACAGATATATGGACAACAAAAGGAATATAATTAATACTTTAACAATATCCTTACAAAACTTTGAAGAGACGATTCTAAGACTTGAAAAAACTTCAATAGTAATTACACTCTAGAATTTGTTGAATATAAAACTATAAACTACTATAATATAAACATGTTCTTCCTCAAAATTGAGAGAATAACTAAATAAATTTTAAAAGCTAAAAATATAAAAAGGTATAGAAAATGAGAGAGAAAGTTACTAAAAACGTAATTTGGAAGCTTTTTTTCTTGGTATCTTGTGTTTTTAGCGCGACGCGATCGAATTGTAACCAGATTTTTGACAAGTTCAAACCTTCTTATGTTGCGGCATACAATTATTTTTTTCTTTATTTTTCATCATCTATTTTCTTCACTTTGGATAATATCAAATAAATGATATTCATTTAAGTTTCAAAAAGTGTGATAAACATGCAAAACATTAAAAATATACTTATTAATCTGAACAGATAGATTTCTTTAAAATATAAAAGAATAAAGAAAATACAAATCTATTTTATTAATTAAATGACATTAAAACATGATATATTTAGTTTTTTAAAGCAATTATCAAATATTAATATCACAAATGTATTTCATTAAAAATAATTTTATTTAAAAAATAATAATATTAATATATAATTAATATTTTATATATTTTTATTATAATTATAACAAAAGTTAATATATTAATATCATTATCTTTTTTTAAATATATACTTTTTAGATGAAAGGTTATAGGTAATATATCTAAATAGGTGTACCGAAACATCTCCAATAGTTTGACAACTTTGTAGTACCTTTATCATCTAGTTACTTAAATATGAATATTATTAAATACAGGAAAAAAACTAAATTTTAACAAAACTTATAATCAACTTGTTGTTAGTATCCGAATAAATGAAAATGGCCTACCACCAAATCTTAGTACAAATACTTTGAGTCCTATAAACTATACGATCAATTATAACATTATCTTATCCAAAAATATGAGAAAAGTGGAACTTCATACAAGCAATTTTTCTTTAAACAAGCAACCTAAACAGAATACAATAATACCGAAAGTGATCGAGTCCGAAAAATAATTACAACATAAACAAAGTCTGGCTCTAACCAAACTTTCTACCACCTAAAGTAGGTACCATACTTCATCGCATGAATGATCGCTGTTAGTTTTGCCTCAAAAACATATGAGACCACAAATAGGATACAAAACATCCATTAAAGAAGAATCTTAATGTTCGAAAAATACCCACATAATCAAATAAACCTAGCGACCCCAAAGCAACACCATTTGTATTAGTCTTGATCCATTCAAAATGATGTGCCCTCCAATTAACCTTTACAATTTATGGAGTTTGTAGTGAGGTGCCTTGTATCCTTAGATAGTGAAGGACTTGAAGATCATACACTATATTTTGCATGGATACGTGCTATGAAAGTCTCACCTCTTGAATAAATCACCAAACTGTGACAAATGCAAAGCTCAGAGGCATATCTCTGTCCTCAAATCAATAGTCCTTTCTGGATATTCATATCACCTAGATGACTGAAACAATCCATACTTTTCATAAGTTATCAATATGTGACTCGTCAATTTGATATTACAATTGTCCATAAATCAAGGATGAAAGAATCTATGCAAGGTCGCTTGTCAAAAAAAGGAGAAGAAGAGGTCCTAGAGTGCATCTATAAAATAACAATTCAAAAAAGACGAGAGATAATATATTAACTTTTTGAAAAAGTACTCCTAACTCTTTAATTTCGATGCCAAATTTTTAGTAATAAAAATGTCAATCATAAAATACGATAATTATTTATATTAAAATTTTATATGTTAAATGCATTGAATTGTTCTATTTTTCTCACATATTTGTATGTATATATACACACAAATGCATGAAAAAATAGAGTATTTTAATATATTCTTGAAGGATGTTGAAGGAATGAGATTCATGTTACGATTGGAAGGAATATCTTGAATCATTGACGTTATTATTTCAATTATTATCAATCAAACAAAACTTAAATGCATTGCTTTGTAAAAGTAATATATTTACATGATCACCCACACTTTTAATTAATAGTTTATTTAATTGCATGGCGTAACATTTTTATACATTAAGTTAAATTTTTACCTTTTTAGATGTTATTTATTATATTTGTTTCATAATGTAAATAATATATAGTTTTAAAGTGGTTAAAAATAAAACCATGTGAATAAGTGAATTATATATAAAAAAAGTGATAATAATTTAAAGACTTATTTTTATTAATTTTATTTTCTCCTATACTTAAGGTAAGTAAATAGTTAAATAAATCAATGTATCCATTATTTATAATAAAACGTTCACAAATCATAAAATTAAAAAAAAAATCAATTTTTTATAATTTTAAAAAAACAAATATCATATTAGTACGCAACTACAAGATTTTAACCAAAGAAGAAGAAGACAATTTTACCTATATAGCTAAACGCATATAAGCTCTAAGGGTATATTTTTCTTATATTAAAGAACTTCAAATGTACTTATATTTACGCGTATTTCTTAATAGTTATCGTAGTGTACTTTTTTTGAAAGTTAAGTTAGCTAGAAGTACTAGTTTTTAAAAGTTAAGTCCTTAAAAACCCACCATTTATTAAATTAAATATGTAGTTGTTGTATACCTCCGTATATAGCGCCCACCACCATATGACACACTATTCTTATTCTCAGATGAAGATCTTGACTAAAGGTCACATTGTGTCATCCATATCGTCCACTTTTCACTTCGAAATTATATATATTTCTCCCCCTTTTCTTTCAAAACTATCAACTATTTTTCTTCTATTTCCAAAAAAAAAAAAAAAAAATTCAAAATAAACTTAATTAACTCCTATTAATGATCATTAACTATCTATATTTTTTTTCTTATGCTTATACGATAAATGAATAATAATATTACCATAATTATTTTTTTATTAATATAATAAAAATAAATAAAATATCTATTTTACTCTATTATTAATTAAAATTTAGTGTTATTATTATTAAATAAAACAATGATAAATAAATTATTATTATGATAAATATTAATTTTAAGTTGAGATAATATCTAACACGGTAAATTCTTAATTCAATTATCATCAAATACAATTAATTTTAATTAGTCCTATTATCAAAGAAATTTTTAATAATACTAAAGTAATATATCTTATTTTAAAAATTTAAAAATATTAAATTATTAGAAATTTTTAAATTATTTTAAAACTATAATTTTTTACTATAAAAATATTTGAGCAAATTTTTTAGAATTTTTTTTTTTTGCTTCACCATAAGAAATAATTATTACTTTACCTTAAAAAAGAAAAAAAATGAATATAAAACACTACTTAACATTTGAATAGTAATTTATCAAATTAGTAAGGATTTTGCATCTAAACAAATTTTTTAACAGAATTATTTTTCTTATGTATTATACATATAATATTAATATCAAAATACAATTCTAACTATCATTATCAAACTCAATTAACTTTAAATGAACTTTTAGATGAATGTGTATAAAACTTAATTAACTTTAAATAAATTTTTAGATGAATGTGTAAAAGCATTGAATTAATGTAAATAGTTATCTATATTTTGATAAATTATGTATTATCATGATAAATTAATATCTTATTATAATAATTATAAATCTTAACGATGATAAAAAGGAAAACTTAATAATTTGAAATATGTAAAAAAATTAAAGTGTTTAACATACAGCAAATAGAGAAAATAGTAGGAAGTTAAGATTTAGGTGAACCATTGAAATTAAGGAATAATGAAAAATAAAGAGGGGTAGTTGGATGAGTTAACAAAGTGAAATGTTTGCCACAATGAGAAAAGGCATTGATGTGAACATTAGATACACACGATACGAGCATTCAATTTGAAGCTCAACTGTCCCAGGCCAATTCCAATTGCTGATCATACAAACTAGAAAGAGGCAAATTGCCACTTTAGCCATCATGGCCCTAGATTCGATTTAGCACCTCTCATTCATTTACGTTCTTTATATTAGATTATGATCATGAAAATATCATTCTTCAATATATATATATATATATATATATATTAAAAAACTGTTAAAAAATAAAATAAATAGTTTGGCTTGTACGGGTCTATTTATGATTGTATCACTAGTATAGGTTCTTTTTATTTGTGTAAAAACTCAAGTGGTTTTTCATTGCTCATTCTCTTTTAAATCTCTTATATTCGATAGGGAGCATTATTTTATAAGAATGGACTTTTTTTTTATATAATTTTTATTTTATTTTCTCTTTAGTTTAATAAAATTAATCATAATTGTGATATTTTTCATCTAGATTTTAGATCTAGTTAGTCATATTATTTCATATATTTACTCTAGTATAATTTATGTATGTTTTTGTTTTCGTTTCGAACACATTTCCTTGTATATCTAATCTTACATATCGATTTAATAGTTTATTCATTGAGTATGATGATATTAATATGAAAATATACAAAGAATCAATGAAAGTGGTTTGCACAATTACACTTATTCAAACAATCCAAGTAAAGAAAAAGTCATGGAGATGAATGTTGTTAATTTTTACACCAAAATAATTCAAAATAATACTTATGTTATATTTGTTAGTGTATAAAAAGAATGTCGATTAAAAATATATACTAATGTAATATGAGACTTATCTTCTTTTTAAGTTAATCTTTTAGAATTAAATAACTTATGCTTTTATATATTATACAAAATTTATATAGTATCATAACTTCAATTGATCACTAAATCAAGAAAAAACTAATGAACCTTCCATCAAAAAATACACAGACCTTGCAAAAAGAAAGAAAGAAAGACAAGTTATTCAAATAGAATTATAATATATAAAAATAAGTTAAAAATACAAAATATTAAGTCAAATGATCAATACTTTGAGAAAATGTTAGTATATAAAAAAAAATGTTTCATATTGATCAAAAACAATATTAATGTAGTATTTATAAATAATATTAGACTTATATTACTTTGAGGTTAATATTTTAAGATTTAATATCTCATATTACTTATACAATGTACATAATTTAAAATAACATGTGTTATATATTATAATTGATTATGTATTTGATATCTACTTGTTATAATTGATTCTGTATTTGGGGTTGTTTATGTAACTTGAATTTTAATAAATTAATAAAATTTCTTGTTTTTCTTAAAAATATATTTATTTTTTCTCATTAAATTGTGACATATAATGTTTTATGTTTTTAAAATAAATTGGATTATATATAATACGATTTAATATCTTAATTAATTATTTAAATAAGATTTTAAAGATTAAAGAACCTAAAATCTGAAACACAGTAGATATTAATTGAATATATATAAAAGTATAGAAAAAAGACTTTAAATAATAGAGAATTAAAATTATATGTGAAGATTTTGAATATTTAAATAAATTAAGTGATGAATAATGAAAAAAAAATCAAATTAGTGAAAGGAAAAAAGTATATATATAATTAAATGTGATTCATTGATTTTGATTGGTTTTTAAGAATATAAAAAACCGAGCCAATTTATGCTTAATAGCTATCTAGAAATTGAAACCAAACCAAAAATAATAATTAGGCAAAAAAATAAAATAAAATAAAGGGTTGGACTGGTTAAAATGATTGATTTATGTTATGTTAAATAATTTTTACACTCTCTTATTACTTCCTACTTTATATATTTTAAAAAAATCACTTTATGATTCGGTGAATAAACTACTTTCTTATAGCCACACCAAATATTTTTTATTTTTTATTTTTTTTTACATGAATCACAGTGTTTAAACAATTTTACAATTCGTGTGTTTTTAGTACATCCTCTCAATATAGCCCTTGCTTTTATATATCATAAATATATTATAATTATAAATAATATATTTTTTAATTAAATATAATTATATAAAATTAATTATATTTATCAATAATAATAATAATAATAATATATCGTATCAATTATAATTTATTATAAATTTACTATTAACATTATTTTTATTTTTAACATAATAATTATTTGAATATTGATCCCAAAAAGTAGGGTATCTCATAAGCTTCAATTTAAATACCATATGCCAAGCAAAGACTAGGAGTGGCTTTTCTGGGCCCGTATGTTGGCCACTTTATGACAATCTCCTTGAGCAAATCTCAAAAGCCATCATTCTTGCCCTTCAAAATCGTCAATTTGTTTTGTCTAATAATGAAAATAATAATAATAATAATAATTAAATAAATGTTACGTTATTATTAAACTAATGGGGGAATTATCCTATATATGCCATCACCATTTTTTGAAATCCTTGGGGTAAGGTATAGACTTAAAAAATCGATGGATTGATGCCACTGTATAAATAAATAAATAAATATATATATATATATATATATATATATATATATATTTTGAGAATTTTTAATAATTTGATAAAAAAAATTAATTAATAAAATATTACATATATTTCGGTGAGGATATTAAATATCAAAGTCCTCTATAGAATAAATAAAATAAAATAAACTAATAAAATTAAAAAATATTATTTTTATGAAATAAAAACAACTAAAATTATTTGAATTTATTAATAGATTTTCTAAACTTTCATTTAATAAAGTTGAGAAAAAACATCCTTTATATAAATTAGAATAAATTTTTTAGTATTTTAGATAAGTGTCAAAATTTGATTTTTATTAGAACTCTTTTTTTGTTTTGTTTTTAGAAGTCTATATAGTCACATAAAATAAAATATATATATATATATCAAATAAAAACTAAAATTATTATATATTAATTTAAAAAAAATTATTTGAGATAATGTGACCCTAAAGGCACTTATGTGATTCCGGCCGTTATGCTTGAGCTAAATAGTCTTATCAAGAGTGTTGAATGGACACAAAAGTTGACAGACATATAATTTATGATACGTTGTTATCTAGCAGAATATTTTTTATAAAATAAATAAATTATTTTTTTATTAATTTTATCATATGATATAATATAAATAATTTTTTATTCTAGAATATATACACTAATGAAACAAGGGGTTTCTCAAAAATTAAATTATAATAAACAAAGGACTTACTTCACTCTATCAAGTCAATTGTAGGAAATATGGAATTTAATTCACGTGACATGATTAGTGGGGAACACATTGTTGAATTATGAGGTAAATAAGATAATACATTTTCATATTGTATTTCCTAATTCACATTTTTTTTTAAAAACATTGGAAAACGATTGCTTAACAATTACTATAATAACAATAATTAAAAATAAAATACTATAATTAAAAGTATTATAAAATATTGGCAAGTGTAAATTTCTTAAACCACAATCCTCAAGCACTTACAAAGTTGAGGTAATTACGGGATTAGATACTAAAACCCTTATACAAATTGCAATCTTATCTACTTATTTATTTTCATTATAAATTTTTAGATTGAATCAATCTTTATTGAATAGAATTTTATTTTTTCTCATTTTCATTGTAAATAATGCTCCATTTTTTTTTTAGTTACAATAATAATATATGCTCCAATTTGAGGATGGTAAAGCAGACACTATTTGAACCTCTAACCTTGACACCTCTGAAAGAAACTTCGGTGCCACTGCAATATAACAACTTGGGCAGTATTGAGAGGCTTACAAACAAGAGATTTACAAATTATAAGAATAAATTAATAAATATATCATTAAATTATCGTAAAAATTGTAAACGTATCGTATAAGTATATCGAATAATAAAAATAGTAATCAACTATAATTAGTGGTATAAACATATTATTGTGTTATTTTTTTTTGATAATTACGTTATATTTTTTATAATAGATTTATATAATTAATAAAAAAATTGGTGATAAATTTATATCACTAATAAAAAATTTATTGATAGATTTATGCTAATAATAAATAATTTAATGACAGATTTATCACAACACTAATATATTTGTATTATTAATAATATATGAATGTTATTATTATAACTTCATAAATTCACGTTAATAATTTTTATAATAATTTGGTGATATATTTATCAATTCATCTATTAACTTGTTAGAAATGTACAAAGAGAAGAAATTAACATCAATGAACAAAAAACCAAAAAATATATGAGTGATTAGACCTTCTTCTCTCTTTTTTATTTATTTAAAAACTAAATAATGCCATAAACAACCAACAATTGCTGAGGTCGTGTGAATCATTTTCATAAACAGACCCATAGACCCGACAACTTTAACTGATAAGCTTAAAGGGAATAATGAATAATCAATCTCTTGTTTTATCATTTGCTAGTAGTACAGCAGGTATAAAGACTTTTTCCTTTTCAAAATTTCACAA
This sequence comes from Hippophae tibetana, assembly GCA_037013495.1. NCBI lineage: Eukaryota > Viridiplantae > Streptophyta > Magnoliopsida > Rosales > Elaeagnaceae > Hippophae > Hippophae tibetana. Next base: position 76,461,172 of record CM072812.1, on the reverse strand, counting down.
AAAAAAAAAACAAATCATTATTAACTCAAATACTATGCAAAATTATCCACCGTCTACTGGGATTAATAATAATTGCTCTACAGTTTCCAGATTCTATTTCAAAAATATTTTTTAATCAAGTAACTTAATTAATAAGTGTTAAAAACTCAGGCCTAATTCAACGTAGCTTATAAGCATCTTTGATGCATTGTTCCTAATCGATGTGTGACAAATATACTTAACAGTCTCCTCCACACGGCGAACAAATGTGGACATTAACGTCACGGTGAGACTATAGTAGAACCTAATTAGGTCCAAACACATAGATATTAGGCACAGCTCTGATATCATGTTAGAAACTCACATCTAACTCAACCCAATAAGATCTCATTGAGTTAAGGGTTGTCCAAACTTATAAGCAGCTTTGCTCCCTTGTTCCTAATCGATGTGTAACAATGATACTTAACAATAGAGATTAAAATTATTATTTTAAATATCATTTTTGTTATTTAATCACAACTTAAATACTTTTAATGCATAAATTTCTTTATATTTTATTCATTTTTATTTTTAACCTCTATTTTATTATTATCTAAATAATAATATTTTAATTACAAATAATATTATTTTATAATATATCTTAACTTTTTATTTCCTGTCATAATAATTATAAAGTACAAATGATAACTTAAAATATAATATATACAACTTTTTTACGGGATAGTTGTCCAATCATACTTACTTTCAAATATAATATTTTAATTATATAATTTAAAAAAATATATATTTTAATTTAAAAAAAATAAAGATATTGAAATTTTATACATATTTTTAATATCAGAATATATATTTTTTAATAAATTATAAAATAAAATTATTCTGATTAAAAATTATCAGATTAAAATACTCTAATTAAATAAACCTGATTTTAAACTTTGAACGTATCTACTTGTACAATTTTTATTTTTATTTTTTTGGGAGATACTGTAGGTGAGATTTTGTGACATGACCATGATTAACCATATTAAAGTGGATCAAAGGCTAAGCAAACACTAACATGGCAGTTAGGCCCATAGGAACCACTTTACAGCTCCTAAATTTTCGGGTGTCAAAACCGATCTGTACTCTAAATTCTAATAGTGCAATTTGTAAATTACATTTTTCTTATTATCATTATTATTATTTTTTGGGTTGTGTTTAGAATCCTCAATTTTTTTGAGGATAAATTTATGTGAGAATTATCTTACTAGAGAGAAGGGATAACAGAATAAAGAATAATAATTCGTTATTTTATTATACCAAATGGCGTGAAAACTGAGATCATATTTTCTACCTTATTTTTTAAAATTATATATCTCAATTAATAATTTTAATTTTAATTTTTTTTAATAATTTAATTAAGTTAAACTTCGAATTATTATTATGTAAATATATAATATATAATATATACTATATTTTATTTTAAAGTTGTATTTTCTTTAAAACATAACTATTTTTTTTATAAAAATTGTAAAAATTTAGGACAGATTACATAACCACACAAGAACAAAGATCATTTCCTACCTTATTTTTCAAAATTATATACCTCAATTAATAATATTAATTTTAAATTTTTTAAAACATAAGTATTTTTTTATAAAAGTTGTTAAAATTTAAAATCTAATAACTATTTATAATTTATTTTTATTATTAAACTAATTTATAACAAGATTTTGTCAAACTTGTTAATATATATAGATTACGTACTTATTGTTACATATATTTTGTTTTTTCCTTCTATAAATAAATAACACAGTTTTTTAATTGATTTTACTTTTATCATCCTTAGAAAAAAAAACATACCTACAGTTTTTTATAATGTTAAAAAACAAATGTTCTTTATATTTTAATAAAAATAAAAATTTATGCGTAAAAAAAATTATACCGTAAAATTAATCTTTTATTTTTTTTCTTATAATATAAATATTTTTTTCCTTTCTTTATTAACTCGAACTACTTTCCCATCAAACAGAACCATGAAAACAGATCCTAAACCATCTCTAGTAGTTTTGTTCATCAATAACAATAATTATGGACGTTAGCCGCCAATTTTCTTACAGTGCAATAACATGCGTTTCAAATGAACGCTAAAAAAATACAGATTCAAAAACTAATGTATAGTGCATAAGCGTGGGTAACTATATATTAAAAAAAAATTATGGACGTTACCCATAGAATGCACATCGACCATGTTTTCAATAGACAATATGACAATTAGACCAGAGAGTTCCAACACCCTGAAGCCAAATTCTCAAAGTCCATTCAATATTTTCCATAATTAGTTTTGCTAGAAACCACGCTTTTAATGTACTAAAATCCTCTTTATTTAATAAATAAAACATCACAGAATGGGATTGAAACTTAGATTGATGATGGAGGTACATACCACCTAAATCACAAGTCAATTGCAGAGAATCCAAGTCATTTACTTGGGTGGAGTTTACAACTTTAACGCCTAGTGAGATACTTCCCAATAACTATTCTGCTCTACATATTCCCAAAACAACACAAAAACGCCACTATCCACCCTGATCCAATTTGAATGTTTGGGATCCTCACATCCTAAAAACCAACTATAAAAACCCTCAGTACACGTTTCTGATGCAGAATGTACAATAAAACACACCAGAAGAATATGATACCAAGGATATAACTTCTTAACACATACAAATGGGAAAAAATGCAAATGACAAAAGCACTGAAGCAACGAAGGTCTGCCTTTTGACAATAGCAAGCAGATACCTGATTCCAAATCCTTAATTCCATATAAACTATGAATTGATCTCTTGATGACCTTAGGCATCTGAATATATGTCATGCCTAGCCGTTCTCCTCAAGAAACTGAATAAATTCTTTGAACAAAATAGAGAAACTGTCTGTCAGAAACGTACAACATGATTCTACCTTGGCACTTCAGCCAATCCCAAACATTATTGGAAATGAAAAGTCAACCAGTCTCCATAAATCTGCACATACTGACCATCCAGACGTTTCGGTCCTGAGAGATATTACCTAGGTACGTTCACTCTAAGATGCCTTGGATGATTTGTTTGGAAGGATGTTATCAGGAAGGACTAGCTCTGGAGGAGTTTCACGAACAACGCCAAGCATTGAATCATAATCCTCATCACGGCGTGCAAACTTCTTGCGAAGAACCTTCTCGAACTCAATCTCATCAAAACTCTTTGCATTTTCTGCCGCATGAACCTGTGCCAAGTTGGAATAATTTAAAGCTGATTGGGAAATGAATGCCATCTCTTCTTCGGTGAGCTTCCTTAGGAACCTTGCCGGATTTCCTCCCCATACCTATTTATGAATAACCCACAAACAAAAGTTGCCAAAATTCCGAGTTAGTACTCCTTGTCATCAACAAAATAAGTTCATTCGGTCAAAGTCACTAGCTCTGGGAATAACTTGGCTGTTTTTCCAAGGTGCTCGTCACTATTAACAGTTCATGATCAAACTAAAAGATATAAATTAAAAAACTTTACGAAAACAAAGGCAGGTATTTACAGACCTCTCCGCAGGGGATCCTTGTATTTTGCCGTACAAGGGCTCCAGCAGCTATCATGGCATGTTTCTCAACATAAACTCCATCAAGCAAAGTTGCACCCATACCAACAAATGCCTCATCCTCCACAGTACATCCATGTAAGACAGCACTATGACCTGATAAGTTTAAATTGGAAACCTGATGTAATATTACTAAATCAGCAATTTGGCAAAATCTCAATATCGCATAGAGTGTGAGCACAGGACACACCTACAGTAACATTGTCTCCAATGATAGTTGGTAAAACCTTCCCACTCAAATTAGACTTGGCCACGTGGACCAGGGAATTGTCTTGGATATTGGTGCCAGACCCAATGCTGATACTGTTAACATCACCTTCTCACAAGGTGCCACAATATTACAAAATAAGAAGCAAACAGGATACAGACACATGTATTTAGAGAGAGAATATATTAGTTAAATTGTCATGACTTCAAAATGGTCACCACAAGCTGACTATAACAAGATAAACAATCTCAGAAATCAGAATATGGAAAGGAAATAGTAACCAACTGAACTTGTTTGCTTATCAAAGGATTTGCATATAATAGCCACTCAGCCACCTTACATAGTTCTTCCTATTTCTTCTTATTTCTCTCTCTCTTTTTTCAAATCTAAATCGCCATTAAGTAACTAGAGATTCCTGCATTCTGTGAGCTGATAACATGACTATTACCTAATACCTATATCATTTACATATAACCAGCAATAGTAATGTCTTTGATTACAATAATATTAATTTGTTTATGTTTCATTAAGAGGTCTTTTCAATTAGGGGAAAAAAATCCAGTACTTTTATATTACAATATCATGTTCCAGTGATCCCCCTTTCTTGGCTTCCTTACTTACACAAGATTGGTCCTGTCATCTTGATTAAAAACATTCCCTCCTAATAATAGAATGAATTTCTATCAGTATCCTGTAAAGCTAAAAAATACAGGTAAACCAGCAACTAAGTAATAGGTCAGGAAGTAGATAAATACAATTCTGAAAATCTTTCCTTTAGCGTTATTAAATTGTTAACAAATACAAATGCTAAAGATAAACAGTTTTTCAAATGGACGACATAATGATTCTCTTCAAGTAAGGGCTGCTTACCTCTCAAAACGCATCCATACCAAATGGAGGAAGCTCGTCCAACCTGGACATCACCAATGACAGATGCACTGGGTGCTACAAATGTATCCATATCGACCTTAGGAACTTTATCAAATACATTCATCAACGTCCGATGTCTGGACACTTCATAGACAAACAGACACTAATTTATTACATATAGAACCCCGGGGACAAATAAGAGAAGAGCCTCAAAACAAAATGCAAATACAGAAAACAATAAAACTAGGATTTCTAGGGTACATTTATTTTCCCAGAAACTCCGATACATTGAAAAGAAATCCAAAATAAAATGAAATTGTGCTACTAATCCAACTCTATTAATCCATTAACGCAATGAAATAATTTCTTATCTAGCATAAAATCGAAAAATAAATAGACAGCTTTTGCTCGAAGCACTTGGAAGAACAATGAAATTCCAAAAAAACCAAAAAATGCAGAGCCAAAAGTAGCTGCTTTAACTCACATCAATGGATCTTTGAATTAAAATTCACATAATCAATGAAGCTTAATGTAAGGACTGAACTTAGCCGAGTAATTAGCAATAAAGGCATAAAAGCAAATGATGAAAATATGTTAGTGCGATGAGTTTGGTGGTGAATTCTAGGGTTTACGAGAATGAGAAATTAAAGAAGTGGAAGAAGAAAATAGGAGAGGAGGCTTACGCTGTTCTTGGAAATAGTAGTTGCCTTGTAGGCGGCAACCAAGGCGATCTAGGGCTTGGCCGGTCTCTCGGATCCAAAATCCGACGGTGTAAATAGCATTTCCCAATGTTCCCATATCTATCTTCTTCCTTCGATAGAAAGAATCTTCGAAAAGTATAAGATGAGAACCAAAAGAAGCACAAAAAATGCGGATTTTTTTTTTTAAATACTCATATAGGATTGAAACAATGGGAACATTTTAGGAAAGATGGCTTGATTTATAATTTCAGACACATTTGCATATTGTCATCTCACTCTTTCATTTCATTTTTTCCCCCGTGCAGTTATTGAGAGCAAAAATTAATACATATTTCTATCTTTTCTTTCTCGCATGTTGCTGTTATTTTATAAGATGAGTTTGGTTCTTAAAATAAAATCAAAATAAGAATGAAATGAAAAGAAAAGAAAATAATATTGTTTTCATAAATACACCCTTAAGGACAATGGTATTTAAAAGGAGAGTGAATGTTATAACTATATTATTATTTATAATTTTATTATTTAGTTTAAGATAATAGTTAGTTAAATTATGGTTTTAGTTAGATAACGTCACTTTATTTTAGTAATTATTCTGTTAGTAGTAGGAGTATCCTAAAATCGGATCGAATCGAACGTTTTTACAAATCAAACGATTCGGTTTGATTTGTATTAATTTTAGACCGATCGAATCGAACCGGACTGATTTGAAAAAATATTAAATTTTTTACATTAATGGGCATGTCCCGATAGGTACCAACTTTATAGAATCTATGTGCTTAAGGGTAGGTCTCGATGGGTACATAGAATCTGTGTACTTAAGGATAGGTCACAGGTTCGAAGCTAGGTAAGAGCGAAAGAAACACGTGTAACCTGGTACGGTGTAGGCAATCCCATTCACCAGGGGCCCACACGTGAATATCTTGAGATGTCTTGTGCCTTCCGCTGAGCTAGGTGCTTTACAAACATCAAAAACGCCCTTATTGCTAAAGATATTTACGTGTGGGCCTCTAATGAGTGGGATTGCCTACACCGCACCAAGTTACACATATTTCTTTGCGCTTTCCCAGCCTCGAACCTATGACATGCCCATTACGCCACAGATTCATAGAAGCTGGTACCCATTAGGACATGTACTTAAGGTTAGGTCACAAGTTCGAAGTTGGGTAAGAGCGAAAGAAACACGTGTAACTTGGTGAGGTGTTGGACAAGATCCTCCGCACCAGGGGCCCCATGTGGATATCTTGCAATAGTGAGAACTTTCGTTCAAATAGACAAATTTTATAATTTACCTGATTCTATTATCCATTACATACTCTTACTCGTTCCCACTGTTCTTGCCATTAAAATGAGTCTCCCTTCCTAGCGTTGGAGGCACATTTGTGCATCAATCCCTAAATTAGAATTCTATGATCATCTTCTAGGATCTTACAAAAGGACTGAACAGAAGAGGTTCATTAGTTTTGTGGAAAAATATTTGGAGCATCGCAAGCAATATAATGCCCTTTTAGGTTTTTTCTTAACTAGATTTAAGATGGACATGCAACACAGATTTTATGGATGTTATGATAGGCCTTTGCCTTGTTCCATTAATATATGGGCTAAAACCTGATTGGATTAAACATATATATTTATGGACTTGACAATTTAATAAGAGGAAAGTTCAATTTGATAATTATTTAAATTTTTTTAATATATATATAGGCATTAATGAAGTTTTTAGATATATCTAAGATATTTAATAGAATTACCTATTAAAGATATTTTTTTAGGATAATTCCAAACTTTTACTACATAAATGATACATTTAATTATCTCAACCTTTCGTCGATGATGTGAAGGATTATAAATAATTGCAAAGATCTCATTTGTAACACATGTAAGAACTAAACAACAAACCAACAAGCTTTATAATATTTTTCTCCATATTTTCAATACAAAATTTTTCACCAAATTTTCTTAAGTGTTCTTCTTTTTCACGTTGACTCTCTTAAATACCTGTTTGAGTTGTTTATTAGCTTAAATACTTATTTGAGTTGTTTATTAGCTAGGTTTATTTAACATTTGGATAGTTACGTAGCCTCGAAGATAATAGGCTTTGTTAGTAGTGGAAGTTAGGAGCCACTTACAAAATCATGCATCAAACCTTTTACCTCTTCTTATTCTATCTTTATATATAGCTAGGATTTGTAAGGATTTGAGTTTTCTCTTTTGTTTATACCGTAATCGATTCGTTTGTTCTCTATTTTCAATTTTCATTTCTGTTTTTTCTTTAACGAATCATTTAGTGGTCCAAACGTTTTTGTCATTGAAAAACTCGTCTGTTATGGCTAAAACTGGTAACATATGTCAATGCTTTGATAGGAAGCACGACTATAAACGGAGTGTTATGGTCCTTAAGCTTAACACACAATTCCAACATAATACACCAACCAATTTGAGTGTTGTTGAGAGCTTCGAAGCTTCAAATACAGAGAGTACTATATTTTGATTATTTTTGGAGCTTAAAGAATAATTTAATGACTGAAAGTAAAATCCTTGTTTTATTTGTTTTCAATCCCTTTAGTTTGTTTATTAAGAATTTTGGTAGATTAATTTATACTTATATTTGGTATCAAATCCCACGTTACCTATGTCTTGATCAGTTTAAAATAATCTCTGTTTTGCTCTGTTTCACTAAACACCTTGAAGGAACCAAGGACTATATGCTAATGTATAGACAAACCGAAGATCTGGAAGTTATTGGCTACTCCGATATGGACTTTGTTAGTTGTGTTGATTCACGCAAATCAACATTTGGTTACATTTTCATGCCTGTCGGTGGAGTCGTGTCTTGGAAGAGTGTGAAGCAATCCTTGACTGCTATTTTCACTATAGAGGCTGAGTTCGTGTCATGTTTTGAGGCCACACCACATGGTGTATGGTTGAAGAGTTTCATTTTTGGGCTTATAGTAGTTGATTCTATTTCTAGGCCATTGAAATTGTACTATGACAACTCAGTTGTTGTGTTTATGGGTAAGAACAACAAGAGTATTAGTCGTAGTAAGCACATCGACATCAAATACTTGGCTATAATAGAACGTGTTAAGGAAAAGAAAGTGGTCATTGAGCACGTTTGCACTGAGTTGATGATTGCTGATCCTTTGATTAAGGGCATGTCACCATTGAAATTTAAGGATCATGTAGAGAAAATGAGAATTTGTTCTATTTTGTAAAGATATATAGTTTATTACTGAAATTCTTATATATTATGATATTTTCTCATATTCATATACATTTTAATTTATTTGAAAAAATATATTTTGTATAGTACTAAGAATAAATATAGAATTTATTCATCAAATTTTGTTACTACATAAATTGTTATACTTGAGAAACTAAATACATTGTAATTCATGAATGATAATACTCGTTTTTTAAGGATCTATCGCCATGATTCATGTGTTTATTTTTTTAAGAAAGATAATCGGTGGAATTAAGTTGAACATTTAGATAAAGTGAAAGAATATAATCGATCTGTTCGTTCTCTATTTTCAATTTTCTATTCCATTTTTCTTTAACAAATCATTTAATGGTCTAGACGTTTTTGTCATTAAAGAACTCGTCGGTTATGGTTGAGGCTGATAACAGATGTCAATGCTTTGATGAGAAGCATGATTATAAAATGGGTATTATAGTTTCTAAACTTAACACACAATTACACCACAATACATCATCAAATTTGAATGTTATTGAAAATTTAGAAATTTCAAACACAAATAACACTTTAATATTGATCATTTTTAAAGCTTTGAGAACAATTCAATGATTGGACTCAAGATATTTGTTTTACTTATTTTGGATGCCTTTAATTTATTTATTAAGCATTTGACTCAATTAATTTATACTTACATATATTAGTTAAAGGTGCTTTCTTTGTACGTTAATTCCAACCATCCCCATCCTCTCCTCTCTAGTCTCTCTTTTCCTCCTAATTTCTGCAATTATTTGTAATAAAAAAGGGCATAAATTTCTTAAATTTTAAAGTTAATTGTGAAAGTTTATCCATTAATTAATGCTTTGAGACATCTATTAGAAAAGTATATATATATGGATATAGATATTTCTTAATCCCTGTTAGTCCTTATTGAAAGTGAGCTCAGCTTGAGAACTGTAAATTTGTGGCGATTGCTGATATGATTTGTAAAATAACAAATGATGATGTTTAAAGAAACCAAACAGTATGTGTTGAGAGATTGATTAGGCAAAGCTAGATTTCTCACAATATATGGGGGAAGTGGTTCGTCTAATTAATATTTTTGGGGTCAAGAATTTTTTTTCTTCTTTTTGTTGGATAAACAAGAATTGTTACTATAATTATTGACACAACTTTCGCATAATCTTTTATCTTAATAGTCAAGATTTAGAAAAAAAATTCTCTTATTTTTATATATTACAATTATAATTGATGTGACACTTTTCATTGAATATAATTATGAGGTTAATTTTATTCATCAATAATATTATAATACATTATTTGTGATTTATCAAAAAATTATGATAAATCCTCTAAATAAAAAAGCTTTCGAAAAAAAAATCAAAATCAATTTTGTGATAGTGAAGGCAGGATGGGACTGATATAATTAGCATTTACATCTAACAATAAAAAAATATAAAAATGACATGTTTAAAAATTAAAAGATATAGTTTTAAAAAAATTAAAATATATATTAAAAAATTAAAATAATTTACATATAATCTTTACCTACATTATCACCATATCTCTTACCATCACCATCGGTGACCTTGTTAAAGGCATGACAACAATCAACTATGAATTTATAAGGCTTATGAATTTTTTCTCATGTTATGTAAGATTTATAAAATAATTATATATTTTTCATAACATTTTTGTAATACATACAAAATAATGTATCATTTATGTATAACTTATAAAATAATTCTTGTTACGAAGATGTTACCGTTGAATAATATTTTTAATTCAAACGCATCTATCAAAAAATTATTTATGTAAAGCATACATAATTATTTACATTTTTTAATATATTTTACAAAATAATCTTAAAACATAAAATTATTTAATGATATGAAACTTATTTATTTTAAAATCTATTTATAATCTAATGTAATAATTTAAAGATTTTTATGTAAATCAATATAAATTTAATGTATATTTTGCAAAAGTATGTAAAATTTATGTATAGCTCACAAAATAACATTTCTCACAGATTTACTTTAAAATCATATAAAGTGACCTAGAATATTAAAATGTTCATAATAAATAATATTTTTAACTTACTTCACACTTGAATTCACTTTATGAAATGCAAAAAATATGTAAATTGCACATAAATTTCATACATATTTAACTAATATAAATAATGTACAATTTATAAAAAATTATGTACATCGTATAAAAAATAAAAATATATTAAATTGTACATAAGATTTATACATATTTATTATAAAATTTGAATGGTAGTATATATTAAGAATATTAATATCATTTGTTGTAGTAGTTGGAAATATGTATTAAAAAATCCTAATATTTAAGCCATATTTTGAGATATATAAGTTTTAAATTAAAAATATTATTTGACAATAGCATTTTCTATTTTAAAATTATTGTGCAAGTCGTATACAAATAGTACATTACGTTGTACGCATTATAAAATTCTTATAAAAATGCACAGTTATTTTATAAGTAGTACATAATTTTAAGAAAAAATTGTAACCTTTACATATTCATTGACAGTGATCCTTGGATCTCTGGTAAGATCATCAATGATGTTATCGATATTTATTAATCGTTTATATTAGACATAGATACTTATTATATTTGGGAGATGAAGGTTTTCAACTCAAATTCATATTTTTTTAATTTCGTAAAATTAAATAATTATTTATTCATAACAGGACAGAACCAATAACTTAAAAAACAGTATGATTAGCCTTAACATTAAATTTAACTAAAATTAAAAACTAGTTCATGCCAATTTGTTTTGTGTTGTGCCTCAAATTGGCACCACTAATGGGAGGCTTTTTGTATTGCAGAGTGGAAACAAAGAATTGCTGAGCAGCCAATGTGCTCATCATATTACAAAAATGGGGCTTTAATCATATGTATGAAGGTTCCATTTCTAAAGAGTTCTTATATTACTCTAGAATCATTTTACCCATTAGCACAAAAGAGACTAGAGAAATTATAATGATATATCTTGTTTATTCAGGGACCCATTAGAGGAAACAATAAAATATCGGCAAACGTCTTTGAGACTTATTCAGGCGTAACATAATAAAGAAAATGGCAGCGAGAATGTTATGTTTGTCATCTACAACCATTCGTTTTGAACTCAAAAATTCGAATCAAAATGGTGGTCAGCTACCTCATCAGAAAGACCCTCTGCCCCGTCTTTCATTCTCTAAGCCCTCTTTGGTTGTTCGAACAGAATCGAATGTTCACAGAGAAATTAGAAGGAAAAAAGACCCACCATGCGTGATCTGCAAAGGAAGTGGAAGGGTGAATTGTGAGTATTGTTGCGGAAGAGGAAGAACTAACTATGTCGATATGGAAATGTTGCCAAAAGGGGAGTGGCCCAAATGGTGTTGGACTTGTGGTGGAAGTGGTCTTAGCCATTGCCCTCGTTGCCTTGGAACTGGAGAGTACAGGGACATCATGGGTTTTCGTTTCATGAACATTGATACTAATCAGAATCAGATTCGAGGTAATCAGAATCGTAGAGGTGCAGCCGATTTATACGAAGAGTGATTTTCTTTTGTGAGTGTCTCGCTGTAAGCTGCCGCCATAACCGGCGCATTGTCGCAAACGCACCAGTCGTTTGCTTAAATGCCTATAAGAGACTAGTAATTTTTAGGTTAAATAGCTTCGTATGTACCTTAATTTTGGTCCATTTTATACCCAGATTTATGAATTATTTTTCTCCGTATAAATACATTTTTGTTATTAAGTTCTATCAAGTCGATTAATTAGTTATCAAATTAACTAATCAACTAAAATGTCAAGCAAGTTTTCTCACGTCAACTACTTAATTTACATATCAATATTAATTAATTGTTGTAAAACTTAATCATAAAAATATATTTATAAGTAAACGAAATAAGTGCAAAGAAAAATAATTGAAGTATTTTTGTATAAAATGAACCAAAATTTAAGTATTTTAAAAATTATTTATCTTAATTTTTACTTAAATTTATACTCAAGATTAAATAATTTTTTTTAAAATTATTTATTTAAAAAAAAAATAATTTGATATCACATAATATTATAATTCATATAAGTATAAATATAATTACAAATTTATCACACTAATATTCATATTTGACACTATACCACACAAATACATTTGCAAGCCTAGGAATAATAATTAAAGATTTTATCTAAAAGTTGCATATTAAGTCATGGATTGAAATCACCTTGGTTATTTTAAGGAAGTAGTGTTGTGTTATAAATAAGTGACAAAATTCTTTGATTTTAAGTTATTGTGTTCCTATTTTAGTTATTTTTGTTGCATAGTTGTGCACGAAATTAATAAATAATAGTATATGAATATATCAAATTAATAAAAAGAAACATGCAAAATTTACGTGGTTCGACAATCTACCTATGTCCACGAGAGACAGTAAATATTATTGAACTTAGTAGGAATACAAAATTTATATCTTGTGTTTTCAATGCATGAACTCCTTCATATTTATAAATAAAGCAAGACTCTTTCTTCCTAAACTATGCTATAATTATACCACAAATTAGGCAACTAATTTTCTTAAATTAGGCCACAAATTAAGCCATTAATTTCCCTAAATTAGGCCACTAATTTGTTACTTTAAAACCAATATTCAATAATTTCTACCTTGGGGAAAAAGTTCATTGCGTTGTCTTCAAATGCGCCTTAAGCGCTCTAAGCTTGAGAGATATTGATCAAGTTCAAATAATGTTAAAACTAGATCTCTGTAACCACCTTTGTAAGCATATCTACAGGGTTATCTACAGTTTTAACTTTCTGGAGTGTAACATTCCCTTCATTGATGATTTTCTGAACAAAATGAAATCGAACATCGATGTGCTTGGTGCGACCATGATGAACTTGGTTCTTTGTCAAACAAATGACACTTTGGATGTTGTAGAAAACCTCAATGTTCTTTTGAACAATACCCAAATCCTTGGTCAACTTGAGAAGTCATATAGCTTTTTTGAATGCTTCTGTTATATCCATATACTCAGCCTCTATAGTAAACAAAGCTATTATTGACTGTAATGTTGATCTTCAATAAACTAGTTCTCTTGCCATTGTGAACACATAACCAATTATAGATTGACGCTTATCCAGATCTCCAATATAGTCAGAATTCACATATCTGACTAGGTGCTTGCCTTCAGTCTTGTTTCTCTCAAACTTCAAACCAATATCCACAGTACCATAGATGTATCAAAGAATCCACTTCATTGCTTGCCAATGTCCTTTATTGGGATTTTGCATGTAGTGACTAATCGGTGCAAAACTGTAAGTGCACAATATTGTAATTTTATAATAAAGTGATAATAAAAGTATCGTCTTCAAGGATTGGTAATTTATTTTTGACAAATATCAAAATTATATTAATCTCAATTTTATCTAGAAAAATCACTAAGGTTGTTATTATTGAAATTTAAAATAAAATCAATTTAAAGAAAATATGCAAAAGAAAATAAAGATGCTCAAAAATCAAATTAATAGGAAGAAAAGTTCTAGAAAATCGATTTCACCTAATCCCTCACTATGATTTACTCATTTAGCTAATTGAATTTAATTCTCTATGTTTATTAACAATCTCAAAAATATATCTAAAAGCCTCTTTCAATAGTCAATTGAAAATAATGTTGTTAATTAATTTACTAAGAGTATGCAATTTAATAAACCAAGAAAGCATTAAGATAAATGATTTTAATACTACACAGGTTCATACAAGTCTTTCGATCTCTATATTTATCTATGCTAAAATATTCCATATATATCCTATAATTTCCTCTTTCGATAGTAAATCACAAGAGTAAAATAATCTAATTAATGACCAATTAATTAGAAGTATCAAACTCAAAATAAATAAGACAAACATGAAGAGAAATAATTCAAATTAACATAGAAAATCAAGCATGGTTTGGAATTAAATTACATCTTTTTCCTAAAATAAAGAAAAATTAGTTCATGCTAAAAATTAAATTTAACATAAACGAATTCACCATAATTTTCTGAGAAGAATTGAAAGAAAATTGACTCGTAATAAAATCTGCTTTCAGTTTAATTTTCTCGCGTTTCTTCTTTGCACTCTTGTGTTCTCCTTTTATTTATTTTTTGTTTTTTTCCCTTGCAGTGTTGCCACTGTTTATTTTTTATTTTCTTTATGTTTCTTCCTTGGTACCTCATTTGTTACTCTGTTTATATCTCTCTCTTCCTATATATATATATATGCTCATAGTTCTCAAGTAATGAATTTAGCAACAATAAAGCTTTATCTTCATCGATAATTTCAACATCGAAATTTTGCAAATAAGTCAAAATTTTATTGAAATTATTTAAGTGCTCAATCATAGAGTTACCTTTCTTGTACTGAAAATGAAAAGGTTTCTTCTTCAGTTAGAGTCAGTTCTCCATACTTTTCATCTTGTACTTGTCCTCTAGCTTTTTTCAGAAAACTGCGGCTACATTCTCTTTCATGACAAAGTACTTCTAATTTTTTCCCAAGCATAGTCAAATTTTGCCACAAGCTTGTCGATTGACATAATTCCAATCTTCATTGGAATAATCTTATAGTCTGGTTTCCAAGGCTGTATTAGATCCTTTTCGGAACAATAGATCTAATACTTCATATTGCCACATGCTAAAGTTATTAGTGCCATCAAATTTCTCCACATCAAAATTTGTGTTGGATAACATGGTTCTTCAAGTAGAACAACTTGGTTTTCTAGCATGTGGCAATATGACTTAAAATAATGTTTTTCCAAATTTTATACCTTATTTGAAAAACAAATGGAGTGTGTAGTTGAATCCGGAACAATGCAATTAGCTATGAAAAGGTCTGACTCAGTTAAAAATGGGTGAAAATGGACTAGTTCGTCCAAAATTCACATATGATTGACTTGACTCGTTAGTCAATAATCAATAAAAAGTCAACAACTCGATCAAAATGGCTTAGTGGTTTGATCAATGGCTTTGACGGCTCAGTCAAAGTGGCTAATCAGCTCAAGTTAAAGGCTTGGTTAATGGCTCAGTGGCTTAGTCAAACTCTTAGATGGATAAACTCAGTAAGTTGACTCAGTTGTTAGCAGCAGCACTCTGATGGCTTCTGGCCTCTGATTTGAGTAATTCTTTCGTTGTTGCGTTCGTATCATTGAGAGCTTCGATTTGGTATATAATACTACTATATTTGGCTCTAATACCAATTTATTATGCACAAAAGCAATAAATAATTGTATAAGAATATATCAAATCGGTAAAAAGAAATACATAGAATGTACGTGGTTCGGTAATTTGCCTAGGTCCACTAGAGGCAATAGATATTATTGAACTACGTAGAAAATATATATTATATAGATACAAATTTTTTCACTAATAATATCTCTCAGGTGTTTCCCCAAACTCACAGAAAACTCTCACATTCACTAAGTATTTTCTCTCTTTGAATGGTGGAAGGCATGATTTGCCTCTATAAAAGGCCTTAGTCTCAATCTTAATATACATCAAGTTGAGAGAAAAAAATATTACAGAGAGCAGAGAACATAATGAGTTTTCTCAGAGAAAAAATTGAGAGCCAATTTGTGAAGTTTTACCCACAAATTGAAGATACATATTTATTGTATTTTTGTGAGAGATCCATCTAAAGATGAAATTTGTAATCCCATTTTATTATAGTAGAAGTTTTAAGTGGCCTACGGGTCCCATAGTTGTTACTTTCATTTTGGAAAAAAATTTCACGCTAAAAATCTTTAGTGTTATTCTTATTCTATTTTGGTTCGGGAAATTATCCTGGGTTTTTAAAATTTATTTCTTTACAATCATAAAATTTTCACATATATGGTTCTATTCATAGGTACTATTCATCAAGTACTATTCACATAATATTATTCATCATCAAAAAAGTACCAAGCTTGGCAAAACGTGTTTACCGACGATTCAAATAGAGGATAGCACTAGTAACATGATAAAGTTGACTGGATTTAATTATGCAATTTGGAAGCCGAAGATGGAGGATATTTTATACATTAAAGATATGTGGAAGCCAATTATAATGCCGAAGGAGAAAGAAATGTCTACAACTTTGACAGATGAGAAAACCGACGATAAGACACCAAAAATAACCAACGTAGACGCTGACTGGGCTGTGTTGAACCGAAAGTGTGCTACTCAAATCAAACAATTTATTGACAAGAGAATTTTTCAAAAATTTCTAATGAACACGATGCTTACGTTCTTTGGCAAAAGTTAGAGAAAATATATGCGAGGACAACTGTACAGAATAAAGCTAATCTGATGCCACGATTAGTCAATTTGAAGTATAAAGATGAAAGCAACGTATCAAAACATATGAGTGAGTTCCAAGGCATTGTAGATCAACTCAACTTTATGAAGATGACCGTAGATGACAAGCTACAAGCATTGTTGATGCTGAGTTCTCTACCAAAAAGTTGGGATACTCATAATTGTGTTAGTTAGTAACTCAGCTCCTGACAGCAAGCTTACCAGTGATATGGTAAAAGAAAAAAATTCTAAATGAAGAGTCTCGATGAAAAAATAAAAGATATACCCCTGACACTGAAGCGCTTATCTTGGAGAAACAAGGCAAGTAAGAATGACATGAAAGAAGTAAAAGTAGAAATCCCCGTAACCATAGTTACCAAAGAGGATGGTCGAAGTATAGATCAAGGCATGATAAGAAGTGTCATCATTAAAGTAAGCCCAGACACTTCATTCAAGAATTTCGAAAGTTAAAGACAGAACAATCTAGAAATCAAGAAGCAAAAACCCGAGCAAATGACACCACAACTGTCACTGAAGAAGTTGTCATTGTTCAAGATGTTGATTATGTCAATCTTGCATGTCAAGACACTACTTGGGTAGTTGACTCAAGTGCCCCCTATCATGTCACCTCACGACGGGAATTCTTCTCAACCTACAGTCAAGGTGATTTTGGACGTGTAAGGATGGGAAATAATGATGCATTGAAAATTTTCGACATTGGCAACATTTATCTAGAGACTAATCTTGGATGCAGATTACTTTTGACAGATGTAAGGCATGTTCTTGATATCCACCTCAATTTAATCTCTACCAGTATGCTTGATGATTATGGTTATAATAATTATTTTGGTGAAGGAAAATGGAAGCTCACCAAAGGAAATTTGGTAGTAGCAAAATGCAAGAAAGATACATCACTCTACCTCATAGATGCCAAACTATGTAGCGGAGAAGTAAATACCACTAGGAAAGAAGTTCCCACCGAGCTATGGCATAAGTAACTCATCCCCATGAGTGAAAAATGTCTTAGAATTCTTTCCAAGAATGAGCTCTTGCCATAAATGAAAGGTACACCCTTACGAACTTGTGTTGACTATATTATGAGAAAAAAACATAGAGTTGCATTTCGTAGTCTTAGACCATCTAGGAAGGAAAATATTCTAGATTTAATACACACAAATATCTGTACAATGATTTGTAAGTCATTAGAAGGTGCTTATTATTTTGTGACTTTTATTGATGATCATTCTATAAAAGTGTGGACTTTTGCTTTGAGAAGTAAAAAGCAAGTGCATGAAGTTTTCAAGAAGTTTCATGTAAAAGTGGAGAGAGAAACTAGCAGACGTTTGAAGTGTGTATGTGCAGACAATGGCGTTGAGTATCGTGGACCATTCAAGGAGTACTACAGAAGTTTTGGCATCAGGCTAGAAAAATCAGTACCAAAGACACCTCAACATAATGGTGTCGCAGAGAGGATGAACAAAACCATTTGTGAAAGAGTCATATGTATGCTCTCAAATGAAAAACTACCAAACTTCTATTGGGAGGAGGCAATGAGGACAACCGACAACTTAATCAACCTTTCTTCATCAGTTCCACTGAAATACGACGTACCGGAAAGAGTTTGGACAGGGAAAGACGTTTCTTACAAACACTTGAAAGTATTCGGCTGTAGAGCATTTGTTCACATCCTAAAGGATGAGCGGTCCAAGTTGGGTGGAAAAGCAAAACAGTGTATCTTTATGGGATATTCCCATGAAAAATTCAGCTATATATTTTGGGATCCTATTAGCAAAAGGATTGTCAGAAGTAGAGGCGTGGTGTTTCTTAAAGATCAAACAATCAAGGATTTTGAGAAATCTAAGAAACCACAGTTAGATGAAATTCCAGTTAATCTGGAACAAGTCCCTCCATCAAAAACTCCTGATGATGGGGGAGTTACACCATATACTAATGATGTTAATCCACCAACTGGAAGTTTAGAACCAGAAGTATAGACAAGGAGATCCACTTGAGTACGAAAACCAAGTCGTAGATATTCTCCTAATTAGTATGTGATGCTTACTAAAAGGGGAGAACCGAAGAGTTATGGTGAAGCTATCACTAATCAGCATAAGACTGAGTGGTTAAAAGCCATACAGAAAGAAATGAAATCTCTACATGAGAACCATACATTTGACCTGATGAAACTACCATAGGGAAGGAAATTTCTCAAGAACAAGTGGGTGTACATAATCAAAATCAAAGAAGGCAGCTCACAACCACGTTACAAAGAAAGATTGGTTGTGAAAGGATTCAAGCAGAAGAAAGGTGTTGACTTCGATAAAATATTCTTACTAGTAGTTAAAATGTCTTCAATCCAAGTTGTTCTTGGTTTTTTAGCTAGCCTTAATTTGGAAGTTGAACAACTTGACATAAAGACCGCATTCTTACACGGTAATCTTGATGAGAAAATCTATATGCAGCAGCCCGAAGGTTTCCAAGTTAAAAGCAAAGAGAAGTTGGTATGTAGACTAAAGAAGAGCTTGTATGGTCTGAAGCATGCACCAAGGAAGTGGTACAAAAAGTTCGACTCATTCATGGAGAAAAATGAATACAATAGAACCACGGTTGATCACTACATCTTCATCACGAAATTATCTTATGGTGATTTTATTATTCTTCTACTTTTATGTTGATGACATGTTAATTGTAGGTCAAAATATTAACAAGATTAACAAGTTGAAGAAGAAGTTGAGAAAATCCTTTGCAATGAAGGACTTAGGACCTGCTAAGCAGATTCTTGGTATGACGATTACCCACAACAGGAAAAAACGAAGGATTTGGCTTTTCCAAAAATGATATATTGAAAAAGTTTTTGAAAGATTCAATATGAGCAAAGTTAAACCTGTTAGTTGTCCACTTTCAAGTCATTTCAAGCTTAATGTGAGTCAATTTCCCTCAAGTAAAGAGGAGAAATCAGAGATGAGTAAGGTGCCTTATGCATCAGCGATTGACAGTCTAATGTATGTTATGGTATGCACTAGACCAGACATTGCATATGTTGTTGGCATTGTGAACCGATTCCTATCAAATCTTGGAAAGGAACATTGGGAAGTTGTCAAATGGATACTCAGGTATCTCAGAGGAACTTCCAATCATTGTTTATGCTTTGGTAATAATAAACCTGTATTAGAAGGATATACAAATTCCGATATGGTTGGCGATGTGGATACAAGAAAGTCTATATCAAGGTACCTAATAACATTTGGAGTGGGAGTTGTTTCATGGAAATCACAATTACGAAAGTGTCTTGCCTTAAGTACCACAGAAGCATAGTATATTGCAATCACTGAAGGTTGTAGGGAGATCTTATGGATGAAAAAGTTCCTACAAGAATTGCATCAGAACTAATAAAATTATGTTTTTTATTGTGACAGTCACAGTGCAATTTACCTTAGAAAGAACCCAACCTTCCACTCAAGGTCCAAACACATTGACATAAGGTATCATTGGATTCATGATGTGTTGGAACATAAATTACTACAAGTTGAGAAGATCCCCACCAATGATAATGGGGTAGATATGATGACAAAGACCCTGACTAGAGAAAAGCTTGTTATCGGTAGAGAGATTGCAGGTGTGGAGGAGCCCTGTAAGGTAGAAAGGGGAGATTTGTTGGTCCATCTCATGTTGGCCAGCAACAAGAAAAATAAAATGCATTCAAAGCGCTTGCGGTGAGAAGAAAGAAAAAAAATTCAAAAAATTTGGGTCGTTTGTCTCTGCGCAAAATATGGCTTGAATGGTGGAAAACATGCTTTGCCTCTATAAAAGGCCTTAGCCTCAATCTTAATATACATCAAGTTGAGAGAAAGAATATTACAGAGAGTAGAGAACAGAGAGTTTTCTGAGAGAAAAAATTGAGAATTAATTTGTGAATTTTACCCACAAATTGAAGATATATATTTATTGTATTTTTGTGAGAGATCCATCTAAATGTGAAGTTTGTAATCCAATTTTATTATAGTGGAAGTTTTAAGTGGCCTACGGGTCCAGTGGTTGTTATTTTCATTTTGTAAGGTTTTTTCACGCTAAAAATTTTTGGTTTTATTTTTATTATATTTTGATTTGGAAAATTATCCTGGATTTGTAGAATTTATTTCTTTACGATTATCAATTTTCCCAACAATTATGATCTCCAAGTTTTCGGAATCCCAAGTTTCTGACTTCTTTGGTTAAACAAATTTGATCCCAAGTTTTATATGCAATGAATCTTGACTTGTTTGTATTAGAACCATAACTCCACCATAATTTTCTTATTACAACTTCTCCTTTATCACAAATCAAATAAGAGAATTTGAGCGTACTCATGATAGGTTGAGAGAGAAGGATGGATTTAATCTAAATCACCTTTCCTACTTTTGAAAGAAGATGGGATCTTCAGCTATCAGTTTTAGAAATAAGTGTTGTTAAGTTATATTTGATATTGTAATTCACTTATACTTCACTTGTACTACACTTCCACTATTTCACTTGTACTACACTTGTACTAATTCACTTGTACTACACTCACTATTTCACTTGTACTACACTTACTATTTCACTTGTACTACACTTACTATTTCACTTGTACTACACTTACTATTTCACTTGTACTACACTTGTTACAACTCTATAAATAGAGTTCTCTATGTACATTCTAAAATATACTAATACAACATTAAATCATTCTTTCTTCTTATCTCTCTATACTCTTCACATGGTATCAGAGCTAGGCTCTTGGCTTCCTCGTACTCCCATTGGACCTCGGGCCGTAAATCCAGACTCTAGCCGATGTGGAGAGGGGATGTTAAGTCCCATATTGGCTAAGAGTAAGGCAGTAGTGCTGCTTATAAGTCTGGGCTACCCTCTAACTCACAAGCTGACTTTTGGGTTCAGAGTTAGGCCTGGGTTTCTAAACCTCCTCCTGGATACACTCATTCACCTCATCAAGTATGCAGACTTCGTCGTGCTCTCTATGGCCTCAAACAAGCTCCTTCGGCTTGGTTTGCCAAATTCAGCTCTACACTTACTGACTTTGGTTTCACTTCCAGTTCTTATGACTCCGGTCTCTTTATTCGGAAGACTCCTACTGGTGTAACACTTCTACTCCTTTATGTAGATGATATGATCATAACAGGGAGTGACTCTAATGGAATTATTAATCTTAAGCAATTTTTGAGCCATCAATTTGAAATGAAAGACCTTGGTCGTCTCCACTACTTCTTGGGCCTAGAAATCTCATCTGATTCTCAAGGATATTATCTCTCTCAAGCAAAGTACTCTTCTGATATTCTTAATCGAGCTGGCCTTACTGATTGCAAGACTGCATCAACACCTCTAGAAACCAATGTCAAACTTACTCCATTAGATGGTACTATTCTCTTAGATGCCACATTATACAGACAACTAGTAGGCAGTCTTGTTTATCTCACAGTCACTCGTCCTGACATTGCCTATGCTATTCATCTGGTTAGTCAATTCATGTCTGCTCCATGGTCTACCCATTATACTGCGGTTCTTCGCATTCTTCGCTACATCAAAGGCACCATGTTTCACGGTCTCCACTTCTCCAACAAGTCTAATCTTCTTCTTTCTGCCTACTCTGATGATGATTGGGCAAGTGACCCAACTGATCGTCGCTCTACCACTGGATATTGGTTCTTTATTGGAAACTCTCTTATATCTTGGTGAAGCAAGAAACAATCCCTTACTTCTTGATCCAACACTAAAGCTGAATATCGTGCTCTTACTGACACCACTCAAGAACTTCTTTGGCTCCGTTGGTTACTTGCCGATATGGGTGTTCTCCAATCAACTGCAACTATCCTATATTGTGACAATCAGAGTGATATTCAGATTGTTCAAAATAATGTATTTCATGAACGAACAAAACATATCGAGATTGATTGTCATTTTTTTCGTCAACATGTTCTTCAATATACTGTTTCTCTCAAATCAATATCCTTCATAGATCAAACAGCTGACATCTTCACCAAATCTCATCTACCAGGCAGATTTCAAGAATTAGTTTCCAAACTCAAGTTGATTGTTTCTCTTCCTCCTTGAGTTTGAGGGGGGATGTTAAGTTATATTTGATATTGTAATTCACTTATACTTCACTTGTACTACACTTTCACTATTTCACTTGTACTACACTTTCACTATTTCACTTGTACTACACTTGTACTACACTTACTATTTCACTTGTACTACACTTGTATTACACTTGTTACAACTCTATAAATAGAGTTTTCTATGTACATTCTAAAATACACCAATACAACATTAAATCATTCTTTCTTCTTATCTCTCTATACTCTTCACAAGTGTATCCATTATTTTTTTGAATTCTCTACCTCTTTGCATGTGAAAAAAGAGAGAGGGTATGAAAAAGATATTTAACACCTCAAAAGCAGATTGAATACCCAAAAATATTCAATGGAAAATCTTCTGATACGTGTGGCCGAGCGTGAAGATAAAAAGTCATAATATGTACTACTGCTTTGTTTATCATTGAAACTGAACTCAGATTAGTATATTTGGGATTTATGATATAAATATCATAAATTCTCTAACAAGAAATGGTTCTTTAATTTTGAAGAGCTAAATGGAGGGGATGTATTTATGTGCAATGACAATGCTTATAAAACAATCGTATAGGTTCAATTCACTTTATGAATCATGATGGCTCAACAAGTGCCCGAACATATGTTTGGTATGTATTGAGTTTGAGGAAGAATTTCATATATTTTGGAGATTTGGAGTCGAAAGGATTCACTTTAAATATGTGATACAAAGTTCTAAAAATTCTGTCAGGTGAACTCATGGTGATGAAAGGTATTATGGTGGATAACTTGTAGTACTGTAAGGGTGATACAATTATTGGAACATCTGCAGGAGGTTACAAGTTTGGAAACTATCAAGTTTTGGAATATATGTTTTGGTACATGCAGTAGAAAAAACTTTGCAAAGTTTGGTGAAGCAAGACTTGTTGAAAGGTATAAAGGCATGCAAGTTGGATTTTTGGGATATATGTGTTATGAGAAAGCAAACAAACGATGAATTTTGACATCTTTATCCATGGTGCAAAATGTATTTTGGATTATGTTCACTATAATGTGTGAGCAGAGACGGACCGTAATAAGGGGCTAAGATAGGAGGGGTTGTAGCCCCAATAAATTTTTTATGAAGAAATTAATTAATATTAATCTTAATTTAAATATGTAAGGAATAATACTTGTTAATTAATTGACTAAGTTATTAATCTAGTACTCTAATTAATTAGTTTTATATCAATCATATCTGATTTTGTATCTAAACATATTTAAATTTATCTAATTAGATTTAAAATTATTCCTTGAATAAATAAAAGATTCATGAAAACTCATATGATTATATTTACTTGAAATAATAATAGATCATATAATTTATACATATGATAACCATCAATAATCTTAAATAATGTAACTATATGTTCATTTTGACTTCTTATTCTAATAAGGTAGTAGTTATTTTAATAAAATAAAATAGTTATAAATACGATGAATAATTTTACATTAAATTATATAAATATTATTATAAATTTAACAAATTAGATCAAATTTTTCAATAATTTTAAAATTTTAGATATAAATTGAAAGGATAGAAAATAAAAAAGTTAATATTTACTTTAAGTAGAGTATAATAACAATGAGTTAGTTCAGCTACACATGAAAAAACAATTTTGGTCCACCTCTATGTGTAAGGACCTATAAAGAAAGCTTTTTGTGGGAGTAATGTGATAACTATATAAAAGTAGAATGATTTATCAAGCTAAACATTTATCTTGTTTTTGGTTAAATATTATCAAGAAGGTTTGTCGTATATTTAAGTATGTTAACGTAGGTAGAACAATATCAAGTAGAGTCAAAATGAGGCATTTGGAACATTTCATCACTTATTTGATCGAGCTAACTTCAATCCACTTTGATCGAAGAGCCACAGATGAAAATAAGTTATCGTAAGTTGATTGATCCAAAAAGATCTCGATTAATCTAGGTATCTCGATTGATCAAACTATTAGGATAGATTCTTAAATGAAAAGGAGTTTGCATTTAAATTTATGCTAAAATTAAAATAAATAATAGGAACATTTTATTTATTTATATGAGCTATTTTATTCTTTAAATCAATCATATAAATTTTTTTTATTCGTATTTACTTAAAACTCAATATATTAGTATATATATAGGAGAATTGATTTTAAGTGAAATAATCAAATTATTTGTGATGATCAACTAAAGTTTATGTAATAGGATCTATACTAAAATCACTAATACAACCTATATCTATTTGGAATAGAGTGACTCTTATATGAGGTGATTGATATTGAGATATCTAGTTGGAGGTACTTTGTATAATAATTGATAATAGAAGAATGGATTATACATATTAGAAATGCTATTAATATTTGTTTACTTATAGTGGTTTCTCTATCTCACTTGATGATCATGTACAAGACGATTTTAATCTCGAGTTATTTAGTTAGCTCGTTACTATTTAACTTATTTGGTGATGTCTTAAGAGTTAGTCTAAAATACCTTGTATCTTAGTATCTCGGTGTTTATGATAGGTTAGGAGATTATCTCGATCCAATCTTCCGATCCCTACAAAAAAGATAAGATATGAAATCTATTTTGTCTATTTATAGATGTTACATAATTTTTTTTGTTTAGCAATATAGAACTTGAATGACTACGCGTAATCTATAATATAATAATGAGTAGTTATTTATACACACCATGGCGGAGAAGATGTGATAGAGAAGATAAAATAGACTTAATGACTTCGATCGTATTACGAATCAATTATGAAGGATTGAGCTACACCTAATGATTATATCAATAGATTACTTATATATGTTGTGTTGGGAAAATAATAGCTATGATATTCGAGAGTTTACTTGAGAGTATGTGAATCTAATTAGTATGAGTGTGTAATTTGATTAATTATTAAATGACACATAGTTTAATTGAGAAAAAAATGTATACTACTTTAAATGCAATTCATGGTATAATTGTTATAACAATTACGTTGGGGATTTTTAGTAGCTCACATTTATAAGAAATATTGGGATTAAAGTTTCTAATTTTTTTTTCTAATATTTGTCTATACATTTATTTAGTAATTTTATAATTTATCGAATTTTTCATTGTTTGAGTAGTATTAGTAATTTTATATTGGATGATATCCATAAGTAAGTAACTATTTTATTTGTATGACATGTAAAATTATAATTAGCATGTAAGCATGGAAACAAGGATGAACCTTAATGAACTTTAGCATCATTATACATGATACACTAAATATTTGTAAAAATAATAAGAGTAAATTAATAAATATATTATTAAATTATCATAAAAATTGTAAACATACCATTTAAGATTATTTGGTTGTAAATATATTAATGAAGTATCGTAAGTGTTACAAAAATACAACTCTAGTACAATTTATGATAATTCAATGTTATATTTGTAACAAAAAATGTTACAAAAATATTATAAAAGTTATCTAGATATATTTTTTAACACTTATAGTACTTTTGTACTATATTTATAACGAAAAAAAAGTTATATAGTATGTTTATAATTTTCATGATTATTTGGTGATATATTTATTAATTTACTCATATATCGAATCTAACATCTCTACAATTCATAGTACCCTAACATTAACTCATTTCCTTATAGGAAGATTGTTATTTGTTTTGTTGGTAATGGTTTTTAAGGGATTTTTTAGGATAGTTTTTATTTTCTAAGTTTGAAAAAACAACATTTATAATATTTATAGTTTTTATTTTCTAACTCATTTCCCAATAAATTGACATTTATCATAAATTTTGATCAATTTGATCCGTTTAATATTAAACTTTCATCAATAAGACAAGTTATGTGTTGAAATCTAATTAATTGGATATTATTTAATATTATTGAGATATTATTTTTATTATTATAAATTTTAAAGTGTTATTTTATGTAATTTATCAAGAATATTTTTATAATTATTAATATAACTCAAATGAATTGTCATATATATCTATTTTATTTTTGTTTAATTTTACAACATATAAATTTATATGATACATTGATAGATAAATAAATAATAAAAAGTTAACTATAAATTTTTATGTTAATTAAAATATATACATTAAAAATGTTTACGGTAAATATCAAAATGTATTATTATTTTCAAATGTAAAGATATTTTTATTTAAAATTATTTTAAAAATAATTTAAATTTTTATATATACTATAAATACGTCGATTTTAACTCAACCAGGTTTAACATGTTTATATGAATAGTATGATACGAGTCTTATGACTTCTAAATTCTAACCGTATTTTCGCCGTCTTCTCTATTTTCTTGAAGAGAGAGAGAGGTCCAAAGTCAAAAACCAAAGTATTCGTTCGTTTCATCGAATTCTTGCGCACTCTCTCAAATAGCTGGTGGCAATCGCTTCAAATTTCTTTCTTCAAAAAGTTCATCTGGTAACACTATAACTTCTTTAATCTTTCTTGCTCCATTACTAAACCCTAAGTAGTTCTATGTCAGATCGATCGCTATACTATGGGTAATTTCATTTTTTTTTTGGCTAATCTAAGTCCATTTCTGTATAAAAATCATTATAGTTAATCAATTAGGGCCATAGGTCTGAAATTAACATCATATGGATATATCGAATATGATTGCTGACGGAGTTGGCAGTAGGTGTGAAATTAAAATTACATGTTTTGTTTTATTATTTGGAGATTTTCCAGTTGTAAAAAATCGAATATAATGGAGGGCCAGGGATTGGGAAGTGATGGAGCAACAGCGGCACCTCTTGCCCGATGGAGAAGTGATTTTTCAAAGGCTTTTCAGTATTATTTGGACAGGTCCACGCGTCACACACTTCATAGGTGGCTAGGAACTCTTGTTGCAGCTACGATTTATATTCTACGAGTTTACTATGTTCAAGGATTTTATGTTGTCTCCTATGGTCTTGGAATCTATGTCTTGAATCTCTTAATTGGATTTCTCTCACCAAAGGTTGATCCTGAGCTTGAAGCTTTAGATGGAGCTGCATTGCCTACAAAAGGTTCTGATGAGTTTAAACCTTTTGTTCGTCGCCTCCCTGAATTTAAGTTCTGGTAACTTATATTACTTCCATTTTCTCCCCCAATGTATATTTATATACTATATTTAGTTACTATCTGGCATTCAGATTAGCTTTATGGATTACGGATAAGTCTTTAGATTTCCCCCCTTTGCTTGTTAATGTCTGACTGCTTGACTGCACTTTTTTATTTTTGATCTAATGCTCTCTTATGACTTCGTAACTTGGAAGTAGAAACATCTTGTAATAGCTTGCCTTTTTGGGTAGGATTGCAATGTTATTTCTTTAATCACTCTTATGTTTAGACTATCTATAAATGATATAGTTGCCTTTAATCATACTTCCAGAGTGTAAATGTTTCATTGTTGGGCTTATCGAGTTACTTGATCAAGATCAACAAATATTCAGTCTAGATTATACTAAATCTTTTAGAAAATGGTGTAGTTTATAGTAATAAGCTAACTATTTTTAACTTCATTGTGAATGGTCGCGTGTGTGAACTGGCTGTTTTTGTTGCACGTTCTATCAACACCGGAAAAACTTGGCATTTGAGAGACAGCTTTGATTTTTGAAAAAATAGGAAGAATCTTTTGATATTTATGAATCATTGCTTTCGCACATGAAGGAGTTATCATGTTGCTTGTTATTGTTGAGTTCATTGACTTTGTAAACATCCGAGTATTCAATGAAAGGATGATTGTTACATATCATCTATGACTACTATTAGGTATTATGGTTGATAAGAAGTAGTTGCACGATTCTTTTTTGCAACCTGTTCAATGTTCTTCGGGCAGAGTTTTTGGTCCTCTATCTTATCATCATGTCTCAAATGACTACTCATACTTGAAATAGAAAATTTCAGCAGGCATCGTCCAGGTGGTTAAACTCTTGGAAACCAGTTTCTTACTCTATCCTACTTCTTGCTGGTTTGACTTTGATTTCATTTTCTGTTATGTATTTGCTTGAATGAGTCTACTGTAAATTGCTTATTTATTATGCCTTAATATTTACGGTGGTTTGAAATTATCAGTCTGTCCTTAGTTGTATTTTTCTCATGTTGATTTTTGACATTCTTCTACTGAATTGTTCTTAGGTATGCAATCACAAAGGCTTTCATCATTGCATTCATAATGACCTTCTTTTCTGTGTTTGATGTACCTGTTTTCTGGCCAATATTGTTGTGCTACTGGATGTTTCTATGTTTCCTCACAATGAAACGTCAAATCACTCACATGATAAAGTACAAGTACGTCCCTTTTGATATAGGGAAGAAGGTGAGTCAACTTATTGTTCTTTTCTTTAACTTATTTGGGTATTATCCTCTTAAGAGTATTGAAGATGTTATATTGTCTACTTTGTTTTTTTTTTTTTGCTGTATAACCTGCAGAAATACACGGATAAGAAGCAGTCTGGTGAGCGGTGACTGGTGACTTTATAGGTTGTTAAGAAAAAATGAGTTTAGAGTATTGAATGCATCATCTAGATATCAAATCTATGCTGAGCTTGTTGTGTATAGCATTATAGCAGACAATTCACCTTCTGAATCTGACCTATGGTTTTACTGTCTTGGAGCAGTAGCGGTAGTAGGAATTGTTAGCAAAATCTGTATGTACATAAATTGAGAGTATTGACTTACAATCAAAACTACTTTGTATTGGCGTGGTACTTGCTAAACGCAGCTAATTGATATGCATTTTACCTTACCTTAACTTTGCAGAGACATGATGTACATAATCAAGATTATATTGGTGTTTGATTTTTATGCAGTAATCACTTACTGTTTTTCCCCTTTTGGAAATAACCCAAAATAGGGTTCATGAAGGGTGAAATCGAAGGCAAGTTAGAGTTGGGTGTAGAGTTTTTATATACCATTGCGAAACAGGAAAATAACACAAGTTATATAGGGGTGTAGAGTTTTCACGTATGCTTGTAATGGTGAAATTTTTAAGTAGGTATGTGTGAAAGTGAATATTGAGTAAGAATAAATGGTGAACAGTAATTATAATAGTGACCTTATTTGGATTACTTAATTGTGAATAATAATATAATTTGAGATGAAACTTTTGAGTGTCAACATTCTTAAATCAGTATCTTTCACGATAAATTTATACATCTAGAATGACATGATAGTAACAAATACTAATACGTACATCAAAACCTTGAACGAGTCCAATATGAACTACATATAATGATGACGAGCGCTAGAACTCTTTCTATATATGCTCATGAACTTTGCCACAAATTCTGCACAAAGAGGTTAAATTTATAAATAAGAACAAACCATGCATTATTGACGTGTGAGCATAAACTTGATATAACATATAAGGTGGGTTAGTTTGCTTGTTTTTACCTTCTAATTTCAGCATAGCAGTTGTTCCTGTTGGGATTCTTTTATCCTGCAAAGTAGACACTTATTATCAATCTCAAATGAGAGAAGACAGAGAGCGTCTAGTTTTCTTGTAATGTAATGATATTTGCTCGATACTTGTGCCTGTTTGAATCCGCCAATGAGCCAAAAAAAATTAGAGAGAGAGACTTACGTAATAAGCATGCCAGTAAAAGAGCTCCCTTTTTAAGCCACTCTCAATTCCTTTTAGAAACTGTTCTACAAGTTTCTGCATGTTGAAA
This sequence comes from Hippophae tibetana, assembly GCA_037013495.1. Classification (NCBI taxonomy): domain Eukaryota; kingdom Viridiplantae; phylum Streptophyta; class Magnoliopsida; order Rosales; family Elaeagnaceae; genus Hippophae; species Hippophae tibetana. The sequence continues at coordinate 76,430,512 of CM072812.1, read as the reverse complement.
AATGAGAATGCTAATCCTAACAGTAAAGTATCTTTTGGTGAATGATTTAGTTGGATTAAAATTACATGCATTACCCGGAGAATCAATTTGGGGTTGACGTAATCCATTAGAAGCTTTCGTAACTTTCCCCGGATAAGAAGTAACCTGAGAAAAAAATCATTACAAAACTTTTTTATTTCTCGTTCAAAACAGATCAAGTATGTGATTTTATAAGAACTATAGGTTTTGGATATATTCTATAGTTTCCTTTCTGACTATATCGTTTTTAATTTTAAATCCTAATCAATTTATATTCAAGAATGTTCAAAATTAAAGATTATTTGAAAATAAAAATTATTTGAACACATATTTAAGAATAATATTCACGATCCAAAATTATTTCTTAGAGATATAATATGGTTTGTTCTCGACGCTTTAATAATTGTTCATTATCGGAGTTGTTAGAACTCGGATTATATTTGTGTTTTTAAATATGTGTTCAAAAATAATAATAACTTATTTTAGATGTCATCTCATGTTATATTTATGTGTTAAAATTTTAAATATTGAGAATAAAGCATTTTTTCAGATTGGAATAATTCTTATGGGTTAGCCATATAGCTAGTTTGTTCACCATAGAACAAGTCAAATGAATCTTTACTTAACAGCAACCAAGAAGATAGGAAAAGAAAATAAGGTACGAAAGAAACAAATAAAAATATTAAAAACACATAAATTTGTATTTAAATTTATATTTATACTAATTATAGTATGTCACGTGTAAAAATAATTTTAAAAATAACAAAGTTATTCATTTTTAAATTTTTTTTACCCTTTATCATACTATAATTAATATGAATATAAAATTGATTACAATTTATGTGCACAAATGAACACAGTAATAGATAAATATTACCTGTCATGTGATGGATCACCTAAGACTTCTTCAGCAAGTTCAACAACTACTTCTTCCCATCCAAGTTGAATTGGTTGGTCATCCCCAAAAGGATAGCTGTATAAGGGAACAATAACATCCCATGTAAACTAACCGTGTGAAAATCAAATTTGTAGAGAAGATTTGGCTATCAATTTTTTAAAAAAACTCAACCAATTAGGACGTGTGCTAACTAATATTTTATATGTAGTATTTAGGTTTTAATACTTCATTTTACTTGATTTTTTAACACTCTCCTAAATTAACGTGGTTTTACATGTGAGCTAATTAAACCTGTGTAATGGGATTTCACTTGTCCGTTTAGTAAATAGTTATGAAAACCCATCAAATAGAATTGATAGAAATTAATGATCTTATATTCTCGTATTATGTTAACAATCAATTTTTTTTAAAACTCAAACTTTAACAGAAAGCCTAATTAATCTCTTATATATTATATTTGAGTCTTAACTGTTAAATTTGGGTCTAACTCCATCTCAAAACACAGATTATGAGATGGAGTATTGCCCTTATTTATATGCGCAACGTGGGCGCGATCCCCAGTCGATGTGGAACTTTAACACTTCCCCTCACATCGGCAAAGGTCTATCCCCTTGAGACCGACGGGGATGTTGAGCTTATGGAACCCAAGTGGCGGAATACATCACTTACTAATGACGAAACAACTGCACTGACCGAATAACTTTGCTTTGATACCATGTTAAATTTGGTACTAACTCCATCTCAAAACACAGGTTATGAGATGGAGGATTACCTTTATTTATATGTGTAACGTGGAGTCGATTTGGGACTTTAACATTAACACAATTAAATTAGAGATTTATAACTTTTTATTCCTTTATTTTTCTCAAGTTTTCTTCTTTCTTACTTGTGTGCTTTGCATGCTTCAAGTGACATTATTGCTCTCCTCAGATTCTGCTTTGATTTAGCAGCAATCTTAGCTGCAAAACTCATGGGTAGATCAATATCTTCCTTTCTTGCTGTCTGAATAAGAACTTCAATTATCTGTAAAACCACGTAAACATAAAATCACTATGACTAGGAGAGATATTATATACATAATAAAAAATAATATTAGTTATTTTTCAGTTATTATTATTTTTTAATTTAATGTCAAGAACCATAAAATGTGTTTTATGATCTTGAAAGCACGATTCAAAATGTTTTATTGAAAAAGCGTTTTTTTTTCTTTTGTCAAATTCGTTTTTGCTGTCAAATGCGTTTTTATTGGGATGTGATCACTTTGTGTATAATACTTACTTCATGAGTCGCAGGTGCATCAACCTTAACAACTTTACAACGACTCTTAACTGATTCAATAACATCTGTATCATCTTCACAGCAAAGTATGAGTTTACAAGTCTCACAGTAACCGTCTAAAATCCACTTTATTAAATGTTGAATACTCTTTGCTGCTTTGTCAACATCATAAAGTACTATAACTGAAATCAAGAATAAGGAAGCAATATTTGATTTCCATGATAAAATCAGTTGCACTATAATAAACAGTTGTGGAGGCTTTCTGTTGAAGTCGATTTTTGTATTCTCCAAAGATCTGTACACTGGCATGGAGAATAAAAAAATCGGCTTCAACACGTTCAAAAATTACTGGACCTTTATATTTAGCTTTGAAATTCACATTGCTGAATTCTGGAGGAACTGTGTACTCTTTGCTTATTTCTTTGACTAAAGCCATTAATGCATATCTAGAATTTGGTTGTAAATGTACATTGAGCTCCAAATGGTGAATGCTTGATGTTATAGGAACAACCACTTGCATTGGTCTTGTTTCCTGTAAAGTTTGACGATGTGAATTAGTCAAACATTGTCTTACCAAACAAAAATATGAATGGATGGTTCATTGGATAAATGAGAAGGAACAGTAGAGAAAGATTAACCTGAATAACAAAACATCGTAGATCATGAGATATCTGCAAAACAAGGAAACAAAATGATATATTAATCTTGGGCACAGCTAGCTCACGTTCATGATGAAAAATCAAGTTATTGCCCTAAATTACTCAAGTTCATGATAGAAAATTAAGTTATTGCCCTAAATAACGCATTTTTGGAGACTAGGTCGAAAATGACTCAAAATGGTATGTATATTACACAACATGTTTGTTACATAGTATTAAGGGTTATGGATGTAATCATGCATTTTGACAACTTTGAGTAAATGGGTGAATGATCTCTTCTCGAGGATTCTTTTTGTTAAATAAGAATTATTATACAATCTATTTTAGTTAGGAATATATACACAATTATTTAACCAAATATACAATATTTTGTTTATATATTTTAGGTAATAATATAATACAACTAATACAATATTTATGATAAAATAAATCTCATAATCTTGTCAATAATCTTTGCTATTGATATCCCCTATCTAATTGATGTTAGACGATCAAAAGAATCAATTTGTCAACAGTAAATTGATGTCAATGTCGGGAGAGAGCCTTAGTAAACACATCAATAGTCTAGAGATTGGTGGTGATATGAGGAAGAGAGATGACATAAGCATTATATGCTTCACAAATAGAGTGACAATCCACTTCAATGTGCTTGGTGTGCTCATGAAATACTGGGTTAACAACAATTTGAATAGCACTAGTATTATCTACATGGAGTGGAGTAGGCTCAGTTTGTGGAAGCCCAAGCTCAACCAATAGTCCCCAAAGCCAAAAAATCCCAAAACATGTAGAAGACATAACACAATACTCAAACTTGATGGAGGACTTCGAAACATGATCCTGATTCTTACTTTTCCAAGAAACATGAACCAACCAGTAATTGACCGTCAAGTATCAGAACAATCAGTCTAATCAGCATCACTATATGCAACCAGACGAATAGAAGAGTCCATAGGAAAGAAAAGACCTCAGGTGGAAGTTCCTTGCAAATAACAAACAATGCATCGGAAAATAGCCAGATGTAGGTGCTTAGGTTTTTGCATAAACTGACTAACTTGTTGAACAACAAAGGAAATATCAGGCTGAGTAATAATCAAGTAGCTCAGGCTCCTCACCAATTGTCTATATAAAGAAGGATTAGAGATAAAATCTCCCTCATCACAACGATATTTAACATTGACTTCCAAGGAAGTATCAACAAAACGACCAACTTAAAGGCCAGCTAAAGTAATTAATTCCTAGGTGTACTTATGTTAGTGTAAGAAAATACCAACTGAGGTAGAGTGCACCTCAGACTCAATCCCTATAATAATAATATCATCAACATATACCAGAAGCATACCAATTCCCTTAGCACTTTTGCAAAGAAACAAAGAGGAATAATACTGACTATGAAGGAAGGAGAAGCTAAGAAACATAGAGTGAAACTTATCAAACCAAGCATATGAAGCATATTTTAAACCATAGAGTGATCATTTTAGCTTATAAACATCGGTAGAGGGTGTAGAAAACAACCCTGATAGTGGATTCATATAAATTTATTTCTTAAGGTCCTCATGCAAAAAAGGCATTCTTAACATCCATTTGTCGCAATTCCCAGCCCTTGGATGCAAAAATAGCTAGAATAATTCGCATCGTCATCATCTTTGCTACATAGGAAAATGTCTCTTTATAATCTACCCTATACTTCTATCGATTACCGAGTGCTACCAACCACACCTTATATCTGTCAAGTGAGCCATCAAACCGTATCTTAATGGAATATACTCATTTATAACCAATGGGCTTAATACCAGTAAGATATAGAACAATATCCCAAGTATAATTCTCTTGAATAGCCTAAAGTTCTTCTTGCATAACTTTCACCCAACACGCATGTTTAGTTGCTTGAGAATAAGAGGTAGGAACTGTAGTGTCAACTAAAGTGGTAGAGAAACCATACCTATCGGGAGGACAAATAGTACGATAAGATCTCTAAGGTGCCATTGAAGTAGGCACCGGATCAAGGTCGGGAAGGATTAGTGATGATTGGTAGGGGTGTTCATCGGATCGAAACCGTTGATTTTACTATCATTCGATCCGATCCGATCATCCGCTCGGATTGAAACATTCTAATCCGCAACCGATCCGATCACCACTTACATCCGCTCAATCCGATCCGTAAACTATTCGGATGACATCCGATCAATCCGACCAATAAATTTAATTAACTCTATTTTTTGTATTTTTAAATAATTTTTTTTAAATTTTTACATAAATTATAACATAAAATTATTTGACTTAAAAAAACATTAAAAAATTAAATAAATATATATTAATTATATATATATATATATATTTAATTTAATAAATAAATATTAATTAATTATATATATATATAATTAATTTCGGTCGGATCGGATCAGATGAATTGTAGTGAAATCCTTCATCCGATCCGCACTTAACGGATGGAAAAAATCTCCATCCGATCCGACCATCGGATTGGATCGGATTGATCAGATAATCGGATTTTTTGCACACCCCTAATGATTGGGGCCATTGTCACTAAGAGACAATACTGGGTTTAAAACACTCAATTGATGAAGAGATATCATCAATGTTAGGAATAATGACACCGTCATAAAGGGAAAAATGTTGCTAAAAATAATACTCGTGTTCAAAGAAAATCACATTTCTAGAAGTACACAGACGATTAGTAACAACATCATAACAAAAAATCCCTTGTGAGCAGTGCTATAACCCATTAAAGCACACCGTAATGACTGACATGTAAGCTTGTGGCACTCATAAGGAGGCAAGTGAACAAAGAAAACACATCCAAACATGTGTAGAATATGATAATCTGGATACATACCAAAAAAGGCGATATCAAGGAGTATCAAAATTCAATTTTTGAAAAGGCAAATGATTAATCAGATAGACTACAATGGACAAAGCTTCCACCCAAAATTTAGGCAAAAATTAAGACTCTAAGAGTAACATTCGAACCATATCCAACAAGTGACAGTTTTTAAGTTCAACCACCCTATTTTTTGAGGTGTATAAGGACAAGATTGTTGAGATACAATGCCTTTCTATTGCAAAAAGACTTAAAAGTCATGTGACATATATTCGCCACCATTTTCTGATCATAAAACCTTAATACAGGTGAAAAATTGTGTCTCGATATAAGCCACAATTTTTTTGAAAATAGTGAACACCTCAATTTTTAAACGCAGAAAATATATCCATGTGAAGCAACTATAGTTATCAATGAGCATTACAAAATATATATACTGCATATGTGAAAATGAATGGTGTAATACCCTAAACATCACTATGTATAATCTCAAAACATGTATTAACACGACCACCATAAGTAGGTAAAGGTAAAGTTTTACTTTTCCCTAGTTTACAAGTAGAGCAATCAAAAAGCAACCTATGAGTATAGTACTGATCTTTATTACCAAGAAAAACATGTTTCGTCAAATTAGACAAAACCAAATTATTTGAATGGCCTAATCATCTATGCCAAAATTTAGCCTTATTTTCAACAGTAATAGAAGCTAAAGACAAAGTTCGAGGATTAGTAAGTTACAACGGAAATAATATTTCCACTTTAGGCCTCTTCGCGATCACCTTTGTCGACACCTGATCTTGTAAAAACCAACCATCACGAGAGAAATATACATCATAGTTATTATCCACCATCTGACAAATGGAAATTAAACTAGTAGATAACCCATGAGAGATAAATACACGACAAAAAGAAGATCCAATATCACCAATGGCTATAATTGGAAGATTACTTCCATTAGTAATCTGAATATTTTCTATACCAATATACTTTCTTAGATTATGTAACAAATCAGGGGAGCCAGTCGTATGGTTGGATGCTCAAGAATCAACAAACCAAGAAAGAGAAATAGTCTTACCTTGGCCCTGAATTCCAAGGGTAGAAAATGTTGAGATAATCATCTATTGGACCATTTCTAGAGTAACAATAGGCTGAGTTGTGTTATCAGTTGTAGATGTAGGACCAATAATGTTAGGAGTTGGAATAACAGCTTGAAAATCTTGTACTCGTCGATTTTCTAGATGTGTAGGACATTCCTTGATAATGTGTCCATTCTACTTACAATAATTGTAGAATTTCTTACCACAATTACGGGCAATATGAACTATAGCATTGCATTTGTCTCTTTCCTCGGTTCCTCCCTTGAGCATCATAAACAACTTCAAATGTTTCCATGGACACGCGTAACAATTCACCAAGACACACATCCAAAGAAGGAATTGGATCTCTATTCAGCAATCCAACTCTAGCAACTTCAAATTTTGGTCTCAGTTTCATCAAAAACTGATCACGTCTACTAACTTCATAAACCACCTGAAGACCAACTAAGGCCTCTTTAGGTACCTTCTTGTAGATAATACTAGAATATTCGCTTTATAGATTAAGAAATTCATAATAATACTGCTCAATGGAGAGATTACCTTGATTGAAGTTACTAATCTTGAGTTCTAATTGAAATCATCTCGAAGTATTATCTTGATGATATATGCACTTAAGATAATCCCACATCTCATTAGCTATACCAAAAAAGTGTAAATTGTTCACCATATGAGCTTCAATAGATCCTATCATCCAAGAGATAATTCGATTATCTTTTTCCCCCCATTGACTAAGTTCCTTACCATTTCCAAGTGTAGGAGAAGACCCGTCAATGTGACCCCAAAACTCCTTTCCTTTCAGAAACATTTGGAATTGGAATTCCTATGTCGCATAATTCTTTCCTATAAATTTGATAGCCAAGGTTTCGGTAGACATTTTTTCAAAAAGAAAACAAAAATCTTAATGCAAAGTTATCAACCACAAGTTGGTAAACCTAGAATCTCAAAAAGAAGTTGTTGATCATAAATTTATCAACCCAAAATAAAAAAAGCAAGGATAAGTGAGAAAACTTTGAAAAATAGAAGCAAAACTTCAAAAAATTGAAATAAAACTACAAGAAAACTAAAGATTCAGCTATGGATTCAAGAGGTAGGCTCTGATACCATGAAAATTTTGAGTAAATGGTTGAATAACCTTTTTTTATGATATTTTCCATTAAATAGGAATTACTATATAATCTATTTTAGATAAGAATATATACACATTTATTTACTTAAATATACAATATTTTATTTATTTATTTATTTTGGGTAATGATATATACACAGTTATTTATCTAAATATATAATATTTTATTTATTTATTTTAAGTAATAATATATACACAGTTAATACACTAACTATGATAAATTAAATATCATAATCTTGTCTATAATCTATGTCATTGATATATTTAGTTGTGAGATCATATTTTACAAAATAAAAATAATACCAAAATCAGGTGTAACATTAAAAGCCGCAGACTTACAAGATGATTGGACATGCATGTATCTGACCTTAATGCAACTCCCACGGTAGCAAGCTTTTTTTTTTCCTTACCTTTACGTCTTATTTTGAACCAAACATGGATTCTATATCGTAATAGCAGGTATACATTGTAACCATTTATTAATAATATCTAGGAAGCTTTATCCATAAGAATAATGTATTCTCAATCATACTAGATTTCAAAGCCTCAAATTATACAAATTTCAAAGTTCTTAAAATTTTGACAAGGGACATACATTGCAACATGCATCACCATATATTTCAAACAAAAGCGCCATTGCAAGTGCTCTTTTCCCCGAACCAATTGGTCCCTTCAGCAAAATAGGGGGCCATGTATCATTAGAGACCTAAAACCAAACAAAAAATGAGTAAGTTATTACAAATAAAATGACTACTGCTTGTAAAACAAGCTGGTAAGAAGAGAATACAAAGAAAATGAAAAATAATGCTATGATACAGACTTTTATGTTGTGTTATGCACTACAACTCTACAACTCTATCTTATGAGAGAATAAAAGGATAATGTTATCGTAAAAATAGTTTTTTTTGTTACTTTATTTTTATAAATTAAATATATTGATCATTTTATTTTAAATTAATATATTTTATTCGTTTTATTGTGGACATTTAGACTCATTTTTGGTCAATTTAATGATTTTAATCATTTTATTTTTTGTATTTTTTTTAAATATTTAGATATTTTTCTCTTCGTATATTTATAGGCCACCACTAATAAGATTTAATTTGATCTTTAAGTTTTTTTCCAAAAACAAATCCAAAAATGATAAAAAATTATTTAAATATCTAAAAATATAATAGTAAAATGATTAAAATTGTATTAATTTTAAAAAATATAATTTATATGTTTAATTTATAAAGATAAAATAACTAAAACATGGTATTCTATTGTTATATCCTTATAGTAAAATAAAAAATAACCTTAAAAATAATAATAGTGCTTGAGGTAATAATTACAAGACACGAATACAAAGAAAATAACTAATGAAATCAAAGGATGGCGCAAAATATTACTCTAAGAGTAATGTCACATTAATTACTCAAAAATAGAAGACTTTGAGAGAAAAATTTGCAAACTTACAAGTTGTTTGAGAAGTTGAGTTTCTTGCTTATGGCAGATGAATCCATTCAAAGATCTCGGTTGATGTGTATCAGCCCAAAACTGTGGAAGTTTTTCAACCACGAAAGATTTCTTAATGAAGTCGACTTCATCTAGATTACGACGTTTCTCAGGTGATTTCGAGCTCCTACAAGTTCCATTCCTCATACAAGCAAACCATGTATAAGCTTGGCTCTTTCTTCTATTAACTGTGAAATTTCTCAAACTCTCATTACTCATACCACTTCTTTCTACACTACTATTCTGTCCACTTATAACAGAACTAGAATTTTTTATATTTGTTTGTAATGAACCATCAGTAGATAAAACCCCTCTATTATCATTGTTATTCTCAAAATTACTATTTAATCCACTTGGAAAATTAGAAACAGAAGCTCCAACTGATATTAATTTAGGCTTTGGACTCCATTGAGTTTCAAATCCATCATTATAATTTGGTAAGACAGTTTTGGGTAATTCCAAGGCTAAACAATCACGAGAAAAAAATATGTCTCCTGGTGAAATAGACTCTGTATTTTCAATTGAACCTCTTCGGATCTTTGCATTAGCAATCATTTCATTGATTTCACCAATTGATGGTGATTGGGTATTAGCAGAAGCTTCTCTTTGTTTCTGGGTCATCGTTACTTTTGACAATGGTGAAGGTGTTCTCTTCACTTTTAGCAATTCATGGCCATAGTTGTTACTCTGTTTTTCATTATCTATTGGTCTAAGTCTTGGGGCTGTGACTGATCTTCTTTGGTAGTTGGTAGACTTTCTATAGCTTTGAGTTCTTTTAAGTTTCTCATTATCTTTTTCTTTATCCAAATTAAGGTGTTTCCTACCTTCAAATTTCGATAAAGGACTAATTATTCCATTAAAATTAGAACCCAATAGAGGTGGATGAATAGTGTTATCATCTACCTGTAGCTTATATGGTGTTTTACTGTTGTGTCTGAGCTGAGTAGAGTTTTTTGCACAAGAAGATGACCCTTCAGTCTCGAACCTTGATGATAACGTTCTACGGCTAAGCTTAAAAGGGCTGGTGTTTCTTGGTAAATCAAGGCCTAGTCTTGGCTCTTTAGAAAACAATTCTTCTTCTTTATGGCGTTCCTTTCTTGGAATCAGAGGCCACTCTGTTTCTGTATCAGATGGTTCATACCCACTTCGTCTCTGTTTCGACAATGCGGAGGAATATCTATGAGAGGTTCGATCAAACCGTGGCACATTCTCCATCCCAAAACCCAATTGGAAACTGAAGAATCTAATGGATACAAGAAAAGTAAATTTTTTTTTTCCTCTTGTTCAATGAAAAGTGAAAAATAAGTTCAAAAAAAGAACAAAAGGAGGAGGAGGAATGAAGGTTAAAAACAGAGGGCTCTGTTTTCAGACACACATACGGAGCATTTGTAAGATCCAAAACACAAGAAATTAATGTTTGTTAGAGTCGATGTCTGAGAATCTTAAGGGATGAAGGAAGAAGTGAATTAATAGAATTAAAAGGTATTCAAATAAAGTGGAAATAGAATTTGAGGGCTCGATGTTTACAAGAAAGGCACATTGTTTTGTGGACAAATCAACTGACGATGTTACATCTCCAGCCAATAATTTTTCTGATTTAAAAATAAAATCTTTTGGTTTTTCTCTCAACATCGCCTTGTTTTTGAGCGCGACAAATACTGGAATAAGGACGCTTTGTAACGGTATTAACTAAACGATATATATATATATATATATATATATATATATATATATATATATATATATTGCATTAAAATTATAATTAATATGATATAATATTGTTATAAATATAATTAGATTAATATAATTATATGTAATAATTTTTTTTATAATATAATTATGATATTTACAAATAGATTTAGTCAAAATGTTAAAGGAAAATTGGCTTAATGTGTATTTTGAAAATTATTTTTTTCTCTAAAATTATGAAGAAAAAAAGTATCAATTAAAAGGAAATTATATCATTATAATAATTTTTTTATTAAAATATTATTTTTATCTAAGAATTTAAACATAATTAATATTTGATTATTTTTAATGATAAAATGAAAATTAATATAAATATTTTATATAAAATAATAATTATATTAATTTTTATTAATTTTTTATTAATTATTTATATACCAATGTGTTTCAATTACTTAATAACAAAAATAATATTTTAATAAAAAAATTATTAATATTCTTAAATGATTTCTTTAAAGGTATGTATTAAAACACATATTTTATAATAGAAAAAAATATATTAAAAATTATGTAATTATTTAATTTAAATAATTTAGTATTGTAATTATTGCATTGAATATCATAGGTTTATAATTTTTAAAAAAATGTGACAATAATTTCTTTATTATTTACAAATAGGTATTTTATTTTCATAATTTTAGAATTTAACGTTTATAATTTCGTTATTTATGTAATTTATGTAATATGGTGTAAAAATTATTTGATTATGAATACTCAATTTTAATACTTTTGATAGATTAAAATGATTATTTTTTAATAATTATAATTTTAAAATTAATTACTTTTCATAATAACAGAAATAATAATATTGAATTCATAAATTATAAAAATAAAATTCACATTTTAAAAAACATCAAACTTAAATTATATAAAACTTAAATAATACCATCCTTGAAATTTGAAGAACTATTACGAACTCTCTTTCAAAATATTATATATATTATATGTAAACATTAGATATATATTGGTTCGTACTTAATATTGTACAACACATAAATGATATTAATAATATTATTCATATGTAATCTTTCTTTTATTTAAATAGAACTGATGGTACCAAGGTGAGGGAAGTGCGTAAAGTTGATGGTGATGAAGATTGAGGTCGTTGTATTAGACCAAATGATGAAGATATTCATCCACGGTGGTGTATTTCACTTCTGGGTAAAGCACAGAAGCATCCACATGTGAGGAAGGATCAAGGTTCATGCTTATATCGTACCCTTTCACAAAAGCATAGTGCCCAATTGACAAAATGATATTCAGAGGCATCGGAGACTCTGCAAAAAAGAGAAACCATGAAAATGATTTATAAGAATTAAGAACTGAAACTTGATATAACGTCCTTATAAGGCTCAAATAGTTTGATGGTTAAACCATAAAGAGTTGATTATCAATTTTAGAAAATTTTAATTTTTAAAATTCTTTTACAAAGTATACATATTTTTTTAAATAACTTAAAAAAATATGTATTTTTTGTATGATCATAAATACGATGCATATAATTTTTTTAAATAACATAAAGAGAGTATTTTTTTTGAGAAATTTGAAAATAAAAAGATACAATAAGGACATTATATAAAAATAATAATCTAATAATTTAAGTAAATTTGAGAGAAAAGACATAAAAGCTAGGACAGATGTGTACAACGATGATAATAGGAGACGTGCTCACTTTCATTTTTTTAAGTGTAAAATTTAAAAAATTTAAAATAAATTCGTACATACTATTTAATTTTATTTTTTATGATAAAAATTTATTATAAATTTAATAATTTGAATATGTTTATACTTAAACAAGATATTATAATATATTCAAATAATTTATTTTTTTACGAATTAAATAACGTTATTTTTATTGATTTTATACAGTAAATACTGAATTCTGATCTTAGATACGCAACTAAGTAAACATGAATGATTTAGACAAATTGTATGAATTATAATTAAAGGGTTCAATGTTAATAGTAATCAAAGTAGTACTAATTTAGGTTATAGTTACCTTGAATTTGCTTGAGAAGTTGATCTTCGGGAACATAGATCTTCTCAAGAGTCTTATTAATCTTATTTTCCCAAAAAGAGACAATCTCATTGAAGGACAAGATATTTGCAGCTGGTCTCAAATGGAGGGTCTTATTCAAAGTTCGTGTATCATCCACGGTTTTTATTGTATAAGTTGCAATATCTTCTTCGATCACATAAATTGCTGAATAATAATAAATTATAATTAAATAATTAAATTAAAAAAGTTTGTTATTTTCATAGCAACAATCACTGCTATTTTCATAACAATAATTAAATTAAATTGAATTTTGAGTAATAAATATAAATAATAGGTGGGATACCTTTGATATTTCCATCTCCAAGAATGACAACTTTATCTCTAGGAGGGACTTTTGAATTTGACTGGCCAAGATTGTAGAGGGAACAGGCTATAAAACCATAGGATGCAACATAGGTATATGGAATACCTTGTGCCTCTATTTCTCTCCTTATTTTTTGTTTAATCCCAAATAGACTTGCAGCTGGGCCAACAGCTCCACTGCAATCATCTACATCATTTCCAAACTCAGAAGGCAAGAACCTCTGAGTTCGGAAAAGACAAATTATTATCTAAGCAAGAAATACATATTGAAACAAAAGCATAAAAAAAATGTTCTCTAAAAAATATTAAAATAAATAAAGAATCGGATAATTATTAAATTAAATACTATTAATTTACTCTGAAAAAGCACATTTTTGACATTTGGGTGGCAGATACAAGATGTACATAATTTATACGTATATATAAGACCTCATCAAGTCTAATTCAATATACAAACTTGCCTTGACATTTCCAGCTTCTTTAATAGCTGCTATGATATTAATCTGATCGGCTAGTTGTCCTGACCCAATAGTTGAGATCACTACATCAACCTTCTTGATTGCTTCCACCAGACTATCATGATTGTAGATATCTCCCTGTACAAGATATATTTTAAAAACCAGTTTAAGAGTTTATTTTAGCTCTTAAAAAAAAATCTATTTTGGAACTTACATGGAGAAGTGTTACACCAGAGCTCTTGAAGCTTTCAATCAGCTTTGACTTTTCAGGATTAGAAATTGTGTTGTCTCTGACAAGAGCAAAAGTAGGATGCCCAACTTTGATGCTTTCATAAACTATGAATTTTCCTATGTAACCAGTTGCTCCTATCACCAAAATCTTGCTTTTCTCACCCATTTCAACACGGCTTTACTCACCCAGGATTAGAAGAGAATTTTAGTTTAATGTAGTGGGTAGAGAGATGAAGCCTTTTTATGCTAGTTTAGCAGATCATATATAAGGGCTTAGTTTGAAACACTCTGATCAGGACATGATATTACGTAACATTCTGAATATAAAACATTTCACTTTGCAGTTTTTTTTTTTATTCAGTAATTGATTTTTCAAACTAAAGATGTTGATATTTGTTTTTTTTTTTTTCCTTTGGTAAGATAATATTGATAATTGTTGAGACCACAATTATTGACCAGAAAATAGCGTAAGCATAAGCAATATATATACATTACAATGCCTGAGATGTCTGGATTTTCAGCTGCCAATAAAGTTTTAACAAATGTCATTTTCGGGGTTTCGTTCCACATACTTTTTTTTTTTTTTTTATACAATGTAAAGTCATATAACTGTAATTGCCCGTGGAAATATTGACTTTTAATATACTCCAGCATAGGTAATACTTAAAAGTCAAGCATAGATAATATTGAAAAATCTATACATTTCAACTTTTATATTTGAGATGAATCATCTATAATTGTCTTATATAATTATGAAAATGTGAGTTATAATTATGATATAATGATATAACTTATTAATTTTTAAAAATTATCTAATTTTTTTTCGTTTAATAAAATAAGATGATACTAGTTGAGATATCTTATTTATCATGAATGAATATAAATGAGATAAGTAAAAATAAAACACATGATTATTTATAATGTGAGTTTAACAAAGAAAATGATGTAGGTTGACATTAGGGTTAAAATTAAAATAAGATGAGATGAAAATAAAATGATATTTAAATGAGATAAGATAATATTTTACCTTTAAGTTCATTAAGAACGATAAATGAAGTTAGAACATTTTAAAAAATAAATAATTATAACATTTGAATGAAAAATTGTAATAGTTGAGTAATGTTATGGTTGGATAAGAAAATCAACGTATATAAGTAACTTTATTTGATTAGCCTACAAAGACATTCAAAAGTCAAATAAATATAATTAACAGAATATATCTTTTATTATTTTAATTAAAAATAAATATTAATAACATAACCTATATTTATGGAAGATAATTAATATTATAAATAATTATATATTAATTAATCGGTATTAATTATTTTATTTTTTTTGAGAAAAAAAATATTTATTAATATTTTATATGTATTTGTACATGATATTTATAGATGTTGATAAAACTCTTTAAATCCTAACAGTTATAACTATTATAATGTAACAGCTTTCTCCATTAAAATGACAATTAATGGCATTTATATTTTCAATTAATTTAACATTTTTCCTCAAGTTGATGCATATATATCTCACATGCTTAATATGTCTAAAAAACATTAAGAACACTCCATTTGAGGCCGCTTTGGTGAGAATGTTAGCCAACTCATCATATAAGTGAATCTTAAGTAATTTCACTATCTTTTCATCCAAATTTTTCTTGACAAAAAATCTGTCTACCTCAACGTGTTTTATACGATCATATTGAACGAGATTATATGTGATATCACATGCTACTTTATTATCACAAAGACATTCAAAGTCAAATAAATATAATTAACACACGTATATCTTTTATTATTTTAATTAAAAATAAATATTAATAACATAACCTATATTTATGGAAGGTAGTTAATATTATAAATAATTATATATTAATTAATCGGTATTAGTTATTTTTTCTTTTGAGAAAAAAAATATTTATTAATATTTTATATGTATTTGTACATGGTATTTATAGATGTTGATAAAACTCTTTAAATCCTAACGGTTATAACTATTATAATGTAACATTTTTCTCCATTAAAATGACAATTAATGGCATTTATATTTTCAATTAATTTAACATTTCTTCTCAAGTTGATGCATAGATATCTCACATGCCTAATATGTCTAAAAAACATTAAGAACACTCCATTTGAGGCTGCTTTGGTGAGAATGTTAGCCAACTCATCATCTAAATTAATCTTAAGTAATTTCACTATCTTTTCATCCAAATTTTTCTTGACAAAAAATCTGTCTACCTTAACGTGTTTTATACGATCATATTGAACGGGATTATATGTGATATCACATGCTACTTTATTATCACAAATTTTTTGGATAGGTTGTTTAGAATGAAAATCCAAATCTTTTAAGAGGATTCTTAGTCATAATACCTCGCAAAATACGTTTGCTAAACCTTTGAATTCAGCTTCGGCACTTGAACGAGCTACAATATTTTGTTTCTTGCTTCTTCATATCACACGATTACATCTTACAAAGGTGAAGTAGCCAGAGGTAGATCGTATGTCACCCTTATCAACAGCCCAATCAGCATTACCATATGCTTCCATACTTTGATAGTCTGCATTTTTAGTGAATAGTACTCCTTTTTTTGGGGCAGATTTCAAATACCTCAAAATTTGCATAATTGCATTCATATATTATTTATTAGGATTATGCATAAATTACTTGACAATACTTAGAGCATAAGCTAAATCTGGTCTAGTATGAGATAAGTACATCAATCTCTCTACAAGTCTTTGGTATCTTTCTTTGTCAATTGATACATGGTTAGACTTAACACACAATTTTAGACCTTCTTCTACTAGTGTATCAGCTAGTTGACATGTTGACATACCGGTCTCTCATAATAGATCTAAGACATATGTTCTTTGAGATAAAGTTATTTCTTTATTAAATTGGGATACTTAAATCCCAAGAAAATATTTCAAATGACCTAGATCTTTCATTTCAAATTCTTTGGATAAGTAATTCAATAAGGCCTTTCTTTCTTTAGGGTCATTTCCTGTAACCACCATGTTATCTACATATATAATGAGTGCAGTGATCTTATCCTTTTGTTTTTTTAAGAAAAAAGTATTATTTGAATTGTTCTATTGGTAGTTGAAGGTAATCATAGATTTTGTGAACCTTATAAACCATGCTCTCAGATATTGTTTTAAGAAATACAATAATTTATTTAGCCTGTGTACCTTCTGTTTGTACCCATTTTGTATCATGTACCTTGGTAGGAGTTGTGCTTATGGGCAGCGACAATGCCTGTCAGACAAAAGAGATCAAAATAGTATGACTAAAGATGCACGATGGTATAATTAGATGACTTACAAATGTAAGGTATATTCCTAACCTAACGAAAAACCTTATTTCTTTAGGTGTTCTAGATTCTGATGGTTACAAGGTAACATTGGAAAATGGAATCTTGAAAGTTGTACGAGGTGCAAACTTGTATTTCCTAGATAAGAGTACAGTTATAGGAAGAGAAGTTGTCTCAAGTAGTTCTGAAGAAAAGACAAATGATTCTTCCCGCCTATGGCATATGCACGTAGGGCATGTTGGTGAAAAGGATTTGCAAGGCTTAATAAAGCAAGGACTTTTGAAAGGTTTCAAAATTGGAAAGTTTGATTTTTGCAAGCATTGTGTAATGAGAAAACAAACAAGAGTCAAGTTCAGCACTGTTATTCATCGTACTAAGGGATATATTGATTATATTCACACAGATGTCTAGGGACCTTCCAAGAATGCTTCACTTGAAGGTAAGCGTTGGTTTGTGACTTTTATTGATGATTTCTGTAGATATGTCTGGATAAACACCATGAGTCACAAAGATGAAGTTCTGGATATCTTTCTTAAATGGAAGAAAATGATCGAGACTCAGACAAGCAGGAAAATTAAGAGGCTCAAATCTGATAATAGTGACGAGTACAAATCAGATCCATTCTTCAAAGTTTATCAAGATGAAGGGATAATCAGACATTTTTTAGTTCCTCGTACACCACAGCATAATGGAGTTGCAAAACGAATGAATCTTACTTTGGTTGAGAAAGTTCGATATATGCTATCTCAATCCAAATTGAGCAAAGCATTTTGGGCTGAGGCTTTGTCATATGCAACTCATATAGTCAACTGACTTCCTATGACTGCATTAGATGGGAAAACTCCTAAAGAGGTATGGTCTGAACAACCTGCTTCTGACTTTGATTCATTACGAATATTTGGATGTCTTGCATATTTTCATGTTAGTGAATCCAAACTGGATCCTAGAGTAAATAAAGTTGTTTTCTTGGGCTTTAAGGAAAAAGTTAAAGGATTTTGACTTTGGTGTGGTGAATCCAACAAGATTGTCTTAAGTCGAGATGTCACATTCGACGAGTCTGTTATGCTAAGACAGACAAATTTAGAGAAAGAGAATGAAAGTCCAAATACTCTTTCTAAGATGATGCTTGAGACTCCGGAAGATCCAGAAAAGATTGCACCGACTATCGATCGTGATGAAAATGAAATTGATGATCAAGAAGAGATCTCAATTGAGGTGGAGGTTCTCTCACCATCACCACCTATCAATCAGTAGCCAGAATCTATTGCCACTACTCGATCGAGAAGGGAGATTAGGAAGCCTATCAGATACACATACATGGTAGCATTCGCACTTCCAATAATTGATGATGATGTCCCATGCACTTATAGAGAAGCCTTGCAGAGAGTTGATAGTATAAAGTGGAAGATGGAAATGGATGAAGAGATGAAGTCTTTACATCAGGATCAGACTTAGGAATTGGCTCAATTTTCCAAAGAAAAGAAAACTATTGGTTGCAAATGGGTCTATGCTAAGAAGGAAGGTGTTCCTGGTAAAGACAACATCAGATACAAAGCCAGACTGGTAGCAAAAGGATATGCTCAAAAAGAAATAATATACTACAATGAGGTATTCTCACCTGTTTTTAAGCATTCATCTATTTGGATACTATTGGCTTTGGTAGCATAGTTTAATCTCGAGTTAGCTCAACTCGATGTCAAAACATCTTTTCTCCATGGTACTTTGAATGAAGAGATCTACATGTCTCAACCAGATGGCTTCAAAGTTCCAGGATGAGAGAATTGGGCTTGCAAACTGAGCAAGTCAATTTACGGTTTGAAGCAATCACCGCGACAGTGGTACAAGCGCTTTGATAGCTTCATGAGAGAGCAGAAGTACATACGCAGTCAGTTTGATCACCGTGTATATTTTCGGAAACTCCACGATGGTACCTTCATTTATTTTCTCTTATATGTTGATGATATGTTGATTGCATCTAAGAGTAAGGTGGAGATCGAAAGATTGAAGGCTCTATTGAGTTCAGAATTTGAAATGAAAGATCTTGGAGAAGCTAAGAAAATTCTTGGGATGGAAATCATAAGAGATAGAGTTACAAGCACAGTTTTTCTGACACATACTCAGTATATGAAGAAAGTACTACAAAGGTTTAACATTGATGAAAAAACCAAACCAGTAAGTACACTGTTTGCTCCTCACTTTCAGTTGAGTGCATTGATGTCACCTAGCACTACCGATGAGAAGAATAAAATGGAGTGTGTTCCATATGCAAATTTCGTTGGTGCCTTGATGTATGCAATGGTTTGCACCAGACATGATATTTCCCACATTGTTAATATGGTGAGTTAGTACATGCATAATCCCAATAAAGGACATTGGTAAGTAGAGAAGTGGATTCTATGGTACATCTATGGTACTATAGATATTGGTTTGAAGTTTGAGAGAGACAAGACTAAAGGCAAACACCTAGTCAGATATGTGGATTCTGACTATGCTGGAGATTTGGATAAGCATCAATCTACAACTGGTTATGTGTTCACAATGGCAGGAGGACCAGTTTGTTAGAGATCAACATTGCATTCAACTGTAACTTTGTCTATTATAGAGACAGAGTATGGCTGTAACAAAAGCATTCAACGAAGTTATCTGGCTTCCGGGTTGACCAAGGATTTAGGTATTGTTCAGAAGAACATGGAGGTTTCTACGATAGCCAGAGTGTCATTTGTTTGGAAAAGAACCAAGTTCATCATGGTCGTACCAAGCACATCGATGTTCGATTTCATTTTGTTCGAGAAATCGTCGATGAAGAGAATGTTATACTTCAGAAACTATAGATAACCTTGCAGATATGCTTACAAAGGTGGTTACATGGATCAAGTTTCAACACTTCTTGAGCTTAGAGCACCTAGGGCGCATTTGGAGGCAGCGTTATGAACGTTTTTGCCAAGGTGGAAATTGTTGAATATTGGCTTTAAAAGTAACAAATTAATGGTATAATTTAGGGAAATTTGTGGCATGATTTAAGGAAATTAGTGGCCTAATTTAAGGCTTAAATTATAGAATAATTTAGGGAAATAGAGTCTTGTTTCATCTATAAATAGGGAGGAGTTCATGCATTAAAGAACAAGGCAAAAATCTGAAAAAATCAGAGGGAGCATAAGCAAATTCAAAGAGAGAAAATACTTAATGAGTTTGAAAGTTTTCTATGAGTTTGAGGAAACACTTGAGAGATAATATTAGTGAGGAAATATGTATCTGTATTCTGTATATTTTCTACTCAAATCAATAATATCTATTGACTTCCGTAAACCTAGACGATTGGTCAAACCACGTAAATTCTGTGTATTTTTTTACCGATTTGATATATTCATATATTGTTATTTATTGCTTCTGTGCATAATAATGGTCTCAAATGGAGGGTTTTATTCAAGGTTTGTGGGTCTTTTAATGCTTTTATTGTATAAGTCGCAAAATCTTCTTCGGCCACAAAAATTGATGAACAGTAATAAATTACAATTAACATTACTTTTACCATCTAACTTCACTATTTAATTTAATAAAATTATAATAAATTAATTTAATAACTTTTTATTTAAAATTAACCATATTTCTTCAAATTAAGAGAAGAAAACCACATTGAAAGACAATAAATTGGGTCAAATGTTGAAGCTAAGTGCAAGACGTGAGTTTTCATCATGAATTTTCTAAATACTATAAGTTATAATAGTGGATTGAGTAAAATTAATTGCTAAGTTTAAGTAACAAATTGAATAGAAAATTTGGATTAATAAATAGATATAAAATATAGTTGGGATACCTTTGGTATTTCCATCTCCAAGAATGACAACTTTGTCTCTAGGAGGAAGTTTTGAATTTGGTTGGCCAAGATTGTAGAGGGAATAGGCTATAAAACCATAGGATGCAACATAGGTATATGGAATACCTAGTGCCTCTATTTCTCTCATTTTTTGTTTAATCCCAAATAGACTTGCAGCTGGCTCAACATCTCCACTGCTATGATCCACATCTTTTCCAAACTCTGATGGCAGGAACCTCTGTTTTTTTTTTTGGTTTAATTTATTATTTAGTCAATTCAACGATTAAGAAGACTGAAAATCTACCATAAATTTTGTGCAGCCATAATATGTGGGACTTAAATATGAGAAGTGAAGCGGATAAGATATTATGTAAGTGAGAAATACATATGACAAGAGTACTGAAAGTGTTTAATAAAGAATCAGAAATATTTCATAATTGTGGATGCAATATCTACATAACTTACAACATATAGGGTAAATTTTTTAATTTAATTTTTTTTATAACACTTACTACTTGAATTGTTATGAAGTGTTTTAATCAACTATTTCAGTAAAAAAAAAAAAAATTGATCGAAAAACTTCGATAACGTGCCATGCATTTGAAATTATAAGGATATTTTTGAGGAATTATAATTTCAAACAGTTTTACTCTTCTCAAAATTTCAGATCAATTTAACTTTTTTTTACTTTAATAATTAATTGAAATATTTTACAATAATTTAAATAATAATAAAAGTATCAAATTTAAAAAAATTAACATAATATTAACAAGTTAGATGAGCAAATTTGACATAACTAATGAACAACTAATATAAGATTTTGTTATTTTAATAGTATCATGATTTAATTTTTGGTATTTTAATAGTATCATGATTTAATTTTTGGTAATATTTTTATATTTATTATTAAGGTAGTATTATGATAATACTCTTATTTAAAAATATGTATTAATTTGATACAATTTTTACACTAAATTAAAAAAAATTATATTAAATTGATACATATTTATAATAAAAAATTACTAAAATTGAATTACTGGTTAACAAACTTAGTATATAATAAAAGCTAGAAATTTTGTGACAATTTCTATTAAACTTGGAAAAAAAGAAGAAGAGGATTTTGAGAACTCAAATCTATTTCAATATAAAGCTTGCCTTGACATTTCCGGCTTCTTTAATAGCTGCTATGATATTAGTTTGATCAGCCAGTTGTCGTGACCCAACAGTTGAGATCACTACATCTCAACTGTCTTGATTGCTTCTACCGGACTCTCATGATTGTAGATATCTCCCTGTGCAAAATTTAACAATCACTTTATTTTAGCTCTTAAAAATAAAAATAAAAATCAATTTTGAAACTTACATAGAGAAGTGTTGCTCCAGAGTTCTTGAAGTTTTCAATCAGCTTTGACTTTTCAGGTTTAGAAACTTTGGTCTCTTACAAGAGCAAAAGTAGGATGCCCAACTTTGATGCTTTCATAAACTATGAATTTTCCTATGTAACCAGTTGCTCCCATCACCAAAATCTTGCTTTCTCACCCATTTCATAACAACTTTACAAAAGGGAATTTTAGTTTAATGGTGTAGTGGGTAGAGAAATGAGCCTTTTATGCCATTATAGCAAGTCATAGCAATTAGTTCGAATCACACGTATACATCATGTTCTTGCTTAACAGTCACATGAATTGAGTAAGGTTATATTTATTGAGTTATTGTATGAATTGAATAGTAAATATTTATTATGTTATTGTATGTATTAAGTATCATATTAATTATTAATTGGACGTAAAATTTTGACGTGAGATTATGAAATAATCTTAAGATTATTTATTAACACTGGTTAATCATAATTAAAATTTTAATCATAAATTTTCAAAAAATTGGGTATATTTTCATTATTTTAAGTAGTTATTATTCACTTACGATTTAAATGAATAGAACTCAAACTAATCCGACAAAATAATGTTATTGAAAATATAATGTTAAAATAAACTAAAACAGATATTAAAACAAAAATATTAAAGTAGAAAAATAATAACATTAAAAATTTAACGAGGTTCGATATAAATGTTACCTATGTCCTCGAACATCGTTAACCACTTACACTATCTCCAAATTACAATTAATTGAGAAAAATTAAGCAAATCAATTACCCTTAAAAAAAAATTACAAATTTTGAGATGTTTTACAAATGGTGAATGAAAGCTTTATTTATAACCTCAAATCCAACACTCATCTTTATTCTTAACCAATGTGAGACTTTTCTAATTTTCTCACTAAGGAGCTATATAACAAATCTCCACCTTAGCAACTTAGTAATTCTTAAATGATTTCTTCAATCACTAGATCAACGACGCCAATGCCAATTCAGATTTGTAGGATGTTAATCAAATTCAGACAACGTTTAAACTTGATTGTTGTTACCACCTTGGTCATTATATTTGTAAGATTCTCTATAGTACTGATCTTTCGAACTAGTATTCCACCTTCTTCAATAATCTCTCGCATGAAATGATAACGAGCATCAATGTGCTTTGTACGTGCATGATAGATTTGATTCTTTGCTAAATGAATAGCACTCTGACTATCACAAAACACCTTAATATGTTTTTGACCAACTCCCAAGTCTTCAAGCAAACCTCATAACCAAATAGCTTCCTTCACAACCTTTGTAACTACCATATACTCTGCTTCTGTAGTAGACAAAGCAACTGTAGACTATAAGGTAGACTTCCAACTGACTTGTGCTCTCTAGCAAGAGTAAACACATAACCAGTAGTTGACCGACACTTATCTAAATCTCCTGCATAGTCGGAATCATAATATTCAACTGCATATTGACCAATGGTATTATCCTACTGAAATACTAAACCAACATCTACAATATTTATAATATATAGTAGAATCCATTTCACAGCCAACCAATGTCCTTTACTAAGATCATGCATATATCTGCTTACAACACCAACCGCGTGTGAAATGTTAGGTCTTGTACACACCATTGCATACATCAAGCTACCAACTGCATTTGCATATGGTACATTTGTCATATATTCTCGTTCTGCATCATTCTTAGGAGATAATTGAGCACTAAGCTTGAATTGAGGAACTAGCAGAGTACTTACAGGTTTTTTTTGTTCATTCATACCAAAACATTGTAGTACCCTCTTCAAATATTGACTCTGGGTCAAACTAAGCTTCCTCTTCTTCCTATCTCTGCTTATCTCCATACAAAGAATCTTCTTGGCTTATCACAAATCTTTCATCTCAAACTCCTAACTTAGTTGAGCCTTCAACTTCTCAATTTCTGTTTAGCTCTTCGATGAAATTAACATATCATCGACGTACAATAGAAGATAGATGAAAGACTCATCTTATAGCTTGCAAAAATACACACAATGATCATGTGTGCTTATGGTGTACTTCTGTTGCAACATAAAATGATCAAATTGTTTGTACCACTACCTTGGAGATTGCTTCAATCCATATAATGATTTGTTCAACTTACAAAACCAATTCTCTTTACCAGTAACATTAAACCCTTTTGGTTGAGACATATAGATTTCCTCTTTTAAGTCACCGTGTAGAAAGGTTGTTTTTACATCAAGTTGAACTAGTTCCAAATCGAAATGTGCTACCAAGGCCAACAAAATTCTAATGGAGGAATGTTTTACAATTGGAGAAAATACCTCATTATAATGGATTCTCTCATTTTAAGTGTAACCCTTAGCCAGCAACCTTGCCTTGTAGCAAATACCATCTTTATTAGGAAATCCCTCTTTCTTTGCATACACCTATTTACAACCAATTACCTTCTTGCCCTTAGGTAGTTGTGTCAACTTCCATGTTTTATTTTTCTAAAGGGACAGAAGCTCTTCATCCATGGCTTCATTCCATCTTTCAACTTCAGAGCTTCTGATTGCTTCTTTATATATGGAAGGAACATCATCATGCACAATTGAAAGTGCACATGTCACTATATTCTTAAACTGAGCAGATAGGTCTTCAAAATCCTTGTATCGAGCAGACACCTTGACATTTTGTCATTATGGCCTATCAACTGCAATTTCTTGTTGTTGTTGTGGAGGTTCTTGGGTTAAAATCTCTTCATCTTATTCATCTTCTGTCAATGGAGGATCAACTTATGTCTTATCTTCACTAACTAGATTAACAATTCTGCTTTCAAATTCCACTTGCTTTGAAGTTTTCTCCACCTACTCCAAAGTGCCATCATTTTTCATAGTTACCTTTCTCAACAAGGTAGATTCATCAAAGGTAACATCTATGTTGAAGATTATATTTTTCGTTTTAAGGCACCATAGTCGATATCCCTTAGAATCATAAGAAATCCCCAAAAAATTAGCTTTCTTGGCTCTTGGGTCCAACTTTGATTTCGTTACATGGTAGTATGCAATTGAACTAAACATATGTAAGAAATTATAATCTCTAGCATGTTTTCCAGACCATACCTCCATAGGCATTTTTCCTTCAAGAGTAGACGATGGTAGACGGTTGACGAGATGACATGCATATGTCATAACCTCAACCCAATACTACTTGCCTAACCCAACATTTGATAACATACACCGAACCTTCTCCAATAAAATCAGGTTCATACGTTCTACAACTCTATTTTGTTGGGGTGTTTTCGAAATAGTAAAATGTTGCATTATCCCTTCTTCTTCACAAACTTTCATAAATGAATCATTTGTGTACTCAGTGCCATTATCAAACCTCAGACGCTTTATCTTTTTACCAGTGTGAGTTTCGATCATCTTCTTCCACTTGAGAAAAATTCTCAACACTTTATCCTTCTTCTTCATGAGATACAACCAAACTCTTCTAGAGAAGTCATTAATGAAAGTGACATAATAATGTTTGCCACTCATGAATAAAGTTCTTGTTGGCCCCCATACATCAATATGGATGTAATCTAAAATGTCCTTTGTATTATGGAGAGCAGTGCCAAAGCTTACTCTTTTATACTTCCCCAATACACAATGCTCACAGAATTCCAATTTTCCAATTCTCACACCTTTTAACAGGCCTTGCTTTACTAGAATCTGTAAAGTTTTTTTTACCAACATGTCCCAAACGCATATGCCACAGCTTGGTAGTTTCTAAATCTATTTCTTCCTTTGAAACTACTGTTGATGTTGTCCCAATAACTGTACTACCAAGGTAGTAGTACAAGTTATTCTTCCAAATACCTTTCATCACCACAAGTGCTCC
Organism: Hippophae tibetana; assembly: GCA_037013495.1. NCBI lineage: Eukaryota > Viridiplantae > Streptophyta > Magnoliopsida > Rosales > Elaeagnaceae > Hippophae > Hippophae tibetana. Next base: position 76,403,947 of record CM072812.1, on the reverse strand, counting down.
AGAAGTAACATTCAATGCCTCATTTTGTATGGTCACAGTAAAGCCTTTTGGATTCTAAGACTCCCACAACAATGAGATTCTTCATATCTGGAACATAATGAACATCTGTCAAGACCATGATTGAACCATCTTGATTCTTCAAACTAATTGTACCGATCCCCAAAACTTTGCATGGATAATCATTACCCATAAAAACAACTCCATTGTCTAGTTCTTCAAAGTTAAAGAACCACTCCTTGAGACATATGGAAGGTACACGCTGAATCAAAAATCCAATCACAAAGATGGGATGCTGTTGACGAACCAACCAATGCAAAATCTGAATTTGAATTGCTTTCAGCTATACACGCATCAGATTGCATAGTTTTTCCTTTCTTCTACAGCTTCAGAAATTTTTTCTTCCAATGGCCTTTCTCATGACAAAAAGCACATTCATTTTTACCAAGCCTTCATTTTGATAGAGATCTACCTCTCCTTCCTTTCTGTTATGTTTGTGGACGTCCTCTTACAGACAATGCCTCTGCTACTTCATTCATGCTTCCTTTTTTTATTTTTCTTTCTAATTTCATAACTATACAAAGTAGTGCAAACTTCCTCAAAAGACACTTTATCCTTCCCAATGAGTAAGCTCGTAATAAGGTGATCAACCTCATCAGGAAGGGAGGCTAACAATATCAAGGATAAATCTTCATCTTTAAAAGTTTCATCCATATTTAACAAATCTACTACTAATTGATTAAAAGTAGTAATGTGATCGTTTATTGTAGTACCTGGAAGGTATTCAAAACAGAACAACTTCTTCTTCAAATAGAGACGATTATGCCAACTCTTCTTCATGAACTTGTTCTCCAATGTCTTTCATAACTTAGTTATGGATGTCTCCTTCATGAATGTGTACTTTTGTTCTCTTGAGAGACACGAATGAATTGTATCACATGCCAATCAATTGATATTTTTCCATTCTACTTCATCTGCTCCATCTGGTTTCTTTTCTTCAATGGCAATGTCTACACCTTGTTGAAATAGAGCATTTAGAACTTCACCTTGTCACATGCCGAAATGATCGGTTCCATCAAACTTCTTCACCTCGAACCTTGCATTCATTACCATAGTTCTACCTGACGTGGATGATTAACCTTTGTTCGAAAGAAAAATTTCTTCCGCCATTTCTTCAGATTAGAAAAACTAGTAACTATATTCCAATAGCAAACAATCATAATACAAACAAATTCTTAGGTAGAAACCTTCAGCTCTGATACCAATTGTTGGGAAAATCAGTTATATTTTTCCTATTCTAAGTAGTTACTATTTACTTATGATTTAAATGGATAGAACTCAAATTAACCCGACAAAATAATATTAAAATAAACTAAAGCAGATATTGAAATAGAAATATTAAAGCATAAAAATAATAACACCAAAAATTTAACGAGGTTCAGTATAAATGTTACCTAGGTCCTCGAGTATTGTTGACCACTTCCACTATCTCTAAATAGATGAACTCTAAATTACAACTAATTAGTCAAAATTGAGCTAACCAATTACCCTTATAAATTTATTTTTTTTTTACAAATTTTAGAATGTTTTACAAATGGTGAAAAAAGACTTTATTTATAACCCCAAATCCAACACGCATTTTCATTCATAATCAATGTGAGACTTTTTTAATTTACTTATTAAGAAGCTATATAACAAATATGTTCAAGTAAATTTTATGATTATGTTGTTGGAAACTCTAATTTTTAAATCGTAATATTTAATTTTAATTGAATATTTTTAAAATTAAAAATAATATTTATTTTAGGAGCTAGAAATTAAAATTGTTAAAAGTAAAATAAAAGAATTAACGGAAAGATTTGAGAAGAGAGAAGTAGATACCCAATATGATAAAGCACTATTTACAAGAGAAGCGACTTCATCATTTGGATTCTGTTAGCCTTTTTGGAATCTACCCATGGATCTAAATCACCCTCAAAAACAGCAACCGTGGATCAAAAGATAACTTGCTCAAGAGCAAACAAGACAATACATATAAACATTACAATCAGCTGCGGATGTATATATGTTATTTAGGGGAGACAATTGCTATTCCTTGTTTTGTTTGATTAAAGATATAATTTTACATGTAAAATTTTATAACTTTTATGAAAATTATGATCATATTTAACATAAAATGATGCACATGATGCATTTATTTAAAAAAAAAATTATTTATTTCTTTGATACTCATGTCAAAATTAAAATATAAGAAGTTTTTATTATGTATGTTGATTTTATTTGACACCATTATTTTTATTATTATTAATTTTATTATCTATTTTCATTTTTTTTATTTTTGAAAAATATCTTATAATTAAAAATGCATAATATTGAAGGGGTTGGCAGTGTGCTAACTTTTTTAAAAAAATAAACACTTTTTTTATTAAATGTGATGAAAATAAAATTACTTATTTATTCATTTTGCAAAAAGCAAAAAGAAAAGAGAAAAAAAGAAGTTGAGAACTCTATTTATTTTACCAAAATATTTAAATTATTTTAATTCTTTATCATTTGTCCCATGTCTTCTAAAAGTCTTTGACTGAATTTAAAAATATTGAAAATAAATTAGAACAATCATGAATTATGGATTTATCATGCCAATGCCATACTTGTAAGAGTAGACAACAGATGGCGGAATAAGTATAGTTGAGGAAGGGATGATGTACAATTTCAGTTATAGCTAAGTAAAAAATGTAGATATGGGACAAATCAAACATTTAGAGCAGATTTTTTTTAGTTCAAATGTTATTTATTTTGATTTTAACTTGTGATTTTAAAGGTGAGAATGATGAATGTATAGATTAATAACATATTTAAAAAAACACTAGTTATATAAATGAGTCTGATTATACTTTATATAAGAGTCTTATTCTCATATTATTTTGTTAATCAAATTGATTTTTTTATGCAATATTGTAATTTATAATTTATTATGATTTTGATGTATTAATTTAACCATTTTAATTAATAGAAGTATATTTCCATTTTGAAAATAAAAGAGTAGCTTTTATGATAAAGGTATATGATATGCATGGTAAAATTATGATATAAGTTATTAAAATTCTTGTTATTTTTTAATATATAATCTATGTTATTATATTCTTTAATATTCTTTAATAAATTTCTAAATCATGGTTCCAAACAAACTGTTTAAAATTTTAGGTTTGTTCATAACAAACTTCGCATTTTGATGCTTAATTGTTAGAAAAAAATTCATTATTAAACTTTTAACTCTAGTGTTTAATTTGTAGGTCTTTATGCAAATTTTACATTATCCATTATTAATTAGTATATTCTCTAAGTTTGAAGGTAGATCCATCACTTATTATAATGACACCAATTATACATTTTTTTTGTAAAAAAAAAATGGCTAATGAAATTAAAGAATGTACGACTATCTACATCTCATGTTCAAGCCATATTTTATACGTGAAATACTTAAAAAAAAAAAGAGGAGGAAAGTACAAGTAACATAGCAATTACTATTAACATACCCCACCAATCTTTCTATAAAATCCATTGTTTTTCACATGATCATTTACCCAAATCAAAACCAACTTCATTTATTAACCTTCTCCACAAACCAATATCTTATCATTTACAAGCATCTTTGATAATTTCCAGCTCTTTTTTCTAACCATTCCCATCAAATCATATTTTCTAGATTTGATTCTTTGCTAGTAGAAGATGAAGAGTTTAATGAACAAGTTCTCAAGATCAACTATGAATTGAAGTTTCATCTTGCTAGTATAGATAGAATATATGAAAGGCATTATTCCATCGCCTTTTATCATCCAAAAACTACTCTTAAAAAACTTTTCAATTTCTTTATTTCCAAGCAAACTCTCCTATCTCATGGCTCCAAAAGCCTAAGTTATTTTTAATAAAGAGATTGAAGACTTAGTAGAATAAACAAAACAATTCATTTGTACTCTACTTGAGATTGAACCCAAAGAAGACCTTGATAAAGCTCTTTTTACCTCTTTGTTGGGAAAATTGGGTATATTTTTTCTATTCTAAGTAGTAACTATTCACTTATAATTTAAATGAATAGAACTCAAACAAACCCGACAAAATAATGCTAAAATAAACTAAAACAGATATTGAAACAGAAATATTAAAACAGAAAAATAATAACACCAGAAATTTAACGAGGTTCGGTATAAATGTTACCTAGGTCCTCGGGCGTCGTTGACCACTTCCACTATCTACAATTGGATGAACTCCAAAATTACAACTAATTGGGCAAAATTGAGCTAATCAATTACCCTTACAAAAGAGAGGAAGATTTACAAATTTTGGAATGTTTACAAATGGTGAAGGAGGGCTTTATTTATAGCTCCAAATCCAACACCCATCTTCATTCCTAACCAATGTGGGACTTTTCTAATTTGCTCACTAAGGAGCAATATATAAAAAATCTTCACCTTAGCGACTTAGTGGTTTAAAATGATTTCTTCAATTACTAGATCAACGACGCCAATGCCAATTCAGATTTGTAGGATGTTAATCAAGTCCAGACAATGTTTGAACTTGATTGTTGTTACCACCTTGGTCATCATATCTGCGGGATTCTCTGTCGTACTAATCTTCTGAACTAATACTCCACCTTCTTCAATAATCTCTCGCACGAAATGATAACGAACGTCAATATGCTTTGTACGTGCATGGTAGACTTGGTTCTTTGCTAAATGAATAGCACTCTGACTATCACAAAACACCTTAATATGTTTTTGACCAACTCCCAAGTCTTCAAGCAAACCTCGTAACCAAATAGCTTCCTTCACAGCCTCTGTAACTGCCATATACTCTGCCTCTGTAGTAGACAAAGCAACTGTGGACTGCAAGGTAGACTTCCAACTGACTGGTGCTCTAGCAAGAGTAAACACAAAACCAGTAGTTGACCGACGCTTATCTAAATCTCCTGCATAGTCAGAATCACAACATCCGACTGCACATTGACCAATGGTATTATCCTGCTGGAATACTAAACCAACATCTACAGTATTTATAATATACCGTAGAATCCATTTCACAGCCAACCAATGTCCTTTACCAGGATCATGCATATACCTGCTTACAACACCAACCGCATGTGAAATATCAAGTCTTGTACACACCATTGCATACATCAAGCTACCAACTGCATTTGCATATGGTACCTTTGCTATATATTCTCGTTCTGTATCATTCTTAGGAGATAATTGAGCACTAAGCTTGAATTGAAGAACTAGTGGAGTACTTACAGGTTTGGTCTGTTCATTCATACCAAAACGTTGTAGTATCCGCTTCAAATATTGACTCTGGGTCAAACTAAGCTTCCCCTTCTTCCTGTCTCTGCTTATCTCCATACCGAGAATCTTCTTGGCTTCTCCCAAATCTTTTATCTAGAACTCCTGACTTAGTTGAGCCTTCAACTTTTCAATTTCTGCTTGGCTCTTCGATGCAATCAACATATCATCGACGTACAATAGAAGATAGACAAAAGACTCATTTTGTAGCTTGCGAAAATACACACAATGATCATGTGTGCTTCTGGTGTACTTCTGTTGCAACATAAACTGATCAAATCGTTTGTACCACTGCCTTGGAGATTGCTTCAATCCATACAATGATTTATTTAGCTTACAAACCCAATTCTCTTTACCAGCAACAATAAACCCTTCTGGCTGAGACATATAGATTTCCTCTTCTAAGTCACCATGTAGAAATGCGGTTTTCATATCAAGTTGAACTAGTTCCAAATCGAACTGTGCTACCAAGGCCAACAAAATTCTAATGGAAGAATGTTTTACAATTGGAGAAAATACCTCATTATAATCGATTCCCTCCTTCTGAGCATAGCCCTTAGCCACCAACCTTGCCTTGTAGTGAATATCATCTTTGTTAGGAAATCCATCTTTCTTTGCATACACCTATTTACAACCAATTACCTTCTTGCCCTTAGGTAGTTGTGTCAACTTCCATGTTTTATTTTTCTAAAGGGACAGAAGCTCTTCATTCATGGCTTCCTTCCATCTTTCAACTTCAAGGCTTCTGATTGCTTCTTTATATATGGAAGGAACATCATCATGCACAACTGAAAGTGCACATGCCACCGTATTTTTAAACTGAGCATGTAGGTCTTCAAAATCCTTGTATCGAGTAGGTACCTTGACATTTTGTCGTCGTGGCCTATCAACTACAGTTTCTTCTTATTACTGTGGAGGTTCTTGGGTTAAAATCTCTTCATCTGATTCATCATCTGTCAATGGAGGATCAGTTTCAGTCTTATCTTCACTAATTGGATTAACAATTTTGCTTTCAAACTCCACTTGTTTCGGAGTTTTCTCCACCTTCTCTAAACTGCCATCAATCTTCTTAGTTACCTTTTGCAACAAGGCAGATTCATCAAAGGTAACATCTCTGCTAAAGATTATCTTTTTCGTTTCAAGGCACCATAGTCGATATCCTTTAGAACCAGAAGGGATCCCCAAAAAAATGGCTTTCTTGGCTCTTGGGTCCAACTTTGATTCCGTTACATGGTAGTATGCAATTGAACCAAACACATGTAAGAAATCGTAATATCTAGCAGGTTTTCCAGACCATACCTCCATAGGTGTTTTGCCTTCAAGAGCAGACGATGGTAGACGGTTGACGAGATGGCATGCATATGTCACAACCTCAGCCCAATACTGCTTGCCTAAACCAGCATTTGACAATATACACCGAACCTTCTCCAGCAAAGTCCGGTTCATACGTTCTGCAACTCCATTTTGTCGTGGTGTTTTTCGAATAGTGAAGTGTCGCACTATCCCTTCTTCTTCACAAACTTTCATAAATGGATCATTTGTGTACTCAGTGCCATTATCAGACCTCAGACGCTTGATCTTTTTATTAGTCTGAGTTTCGATCATCTTCTTCCATTTGAGAAAAATTCCCAACACTTCATCCTTCTTCTTCATGAGATACACCCAAACTCTTCTGGAAAAATCATCAACGAAAGTGACATAATAATGTTTGCCACTCATGGATGGAGTTCTTGTTGGCCCCAATACATCAGTATGGATGTAATCCAAAATTCCCTTTGTATTATGGAGAGCAGTGCCAAAGCTTACTCTTTTCTGCTTCCCCAATACACAACGCTCACAAAATTCCATCTTGCCGGTTCTTGCACCTTTTAACAGGCCTTGCTTTACTAGAATTTTCAAAGCTTTTTCACCAGCATGTCCCAAACGCATATGCCACAGCTTGGTAGTTTCTAAATCTTTTTCTTCCTCTGAAACTGCTGCTGATGCTATCCCAATAACCGTACTACCAAGATAGTAGTACAAGTTATTCTTCCGAACACCTTTCATCGACACAAGTGCTCCAGAAGTAACCTTTAATGCCCCATTTTGTATGGTCACAGTGAAGCCTTTTGATTCTAAGATTCCCACAGCAATGAGATTCTTCTTCATATCTGGAACATAATGAACATCTGTCAAGACCCTGGTTGAGCCATCTTGATTCTTCAAACGAATTGTACCGATTTCCAAAACTTTGCATGGATAATCATTACCCATGAAAACAACTACACTGTCTAGTTCTTCAAAGTTAAAAAACCACTCCTTGTTAGGAGATATATGGAAAGTACATGCTGAATCAAAAATCCAATCACCAGGATGAGATGCTATTGACGAACGAACTAATGCAAAATCTGAATTTGAATTGCTTTCAGCTACACATGCATCAGATTGCACAACTTTTCTTTTCTTTTGTAGCTTCGGACAATTTTTCTTCCAATGGCCTTTCTCATGACAAAAGGCACATTCATCTTTACCAAGTCTTCCTTTTGATAGAGATCTACCTCTTCTTCCTTTATGTTGTGTTTGCGGACGTCCTCTTAAAACGAGTTTAAAGTCTGTTCAATAATCAACATAAAATAAGATAACTTTAAAATGAGATAATTTAAATTTTTAAGTACGTAACCCTAGAATCAATTTAAAACTTTAAGTTGATTTCATGTGTCAATCGATTTAAAATTTTAAATCGATTTTATACCTAAGTTATAAAGATGTAACCCCAACCTATATTTTAGTTGTTTTTTGGTATGCACGTTTTAAATCACATAATATTATAAAATAATCATAATATATTTAGAAAGATTTTTAGCTATACAAAATATTTTGATTTTTTTTTGAAACAACATCTTTATAAACTTTTGCTTAATTAGAATGTAATACAAGTTTAAAAGTATTTTGGTAATAAAAATTGTAAATTATTACTAGTGTTAAATGTTCATAATATGGTCTTATATTTTAATTATACAAAGTATTTTATAATTGTTTTTGAGCCAATAGTTTTATAAATTTTTGTTTAATTAAAATATGATCTAAGTTTTAAATATTTTGATAATAAATATTATTGATGGTATTAAATATGACCAAACAATAAAACAAACTCACGTGTCATTCATTATTTTAATATTTGGTGACCATTTAATAGCCAAACAATTAAGTAAAGAGAAAAAAATGATCTAAATAATAGAATTAGTTATAACAAAAAAACTGTTGGAAATAAAAATAAAGTGATTGGACGAAACCATATGCCCTTAAAATATTATGCCATAAATTCAAATTGTCTTTTAAAGATGCATTTTTTACAAATAAAATGATATAAAAATTCATTTGTAAATAACCCCAATGGCTTAAACAAGGGGTTAATTTTACCCTCCACCCTTTTAAATAAAAAAGAACATTCTAAGCTATTTATTTTAAAACACTTACAACATAAGCACATTCAAATCATATCAATACATGTTGAAAATATATATTAAACCAATTTTTTTTATACACAAGTCAAGTTTATCATTACACAGTATATATTGAAAATTTCAATAATGTAATCTTAGTAATTACGTTAAAATGAATATATTTATATATAAATAGTATTCATGTACAAACAGTGGACAAATATGAAGAAAACATGTAAACTTTTTTTTCATCATAATCAAATATAATCTAATTTATGAGTATTTGAAAAAGAGACTTTTAAGTACTGCTTATACTAATTCATGATGGGAGATATACAAATTTATTTTACTAAAACTTGAACCTAAGATTATTTTGAATGAGGGCACTCTTTGTTATAAAGTAAATATATAAATCAATTACACGAATTAGCATGATGAAAAAGAGTAATATTCAGTCCATACATACGTTCCAAGTAGTCAAGTAATACCAAGTTCTAAAAAATTTGGTATCAAGACATAAGTGATTTTTTTCCACAAGAATAAATATACATCAAGAAATCTAACTCTAAGTCATAGTATCAAATGACAACGCTAGAAGATGAAAAAACAAATACAAACAAGTCAACTACCCCTTTAAAACAGATTTAAATGACTAATTATCCCTCTAACACTACTACAAAAATAGGTATTTAAGTCAATACGTAAAGTCGGTTTTTTTCAAAAACTGACTTTAAATTGGTTTAAAGTCGGTTTGATATAGAACCGACGCTATCCACGTAGGACGTAGCGTCGGTTGATGTGTCAAACCGACGCTATGCGTGGACGTAGCGTCGGTTCTAGGTGTCAACCGACGCTACGCTACGTGGATAACGTCGGTTCACCACGTCAACCGACGCTACGTCCAGGTGTAGCGTCGGTTCGCCACGTCAACCGACTCTACTGCGCTACGTTCCACGTAGCGTAGCGTCGGTTGACACCTAGAACCAACACTATCCACGTAGCATAGCGTCGGTTGACATGGCGAATCGATGCTATCCACGTAACATAGCGTCGGTTCGACACGTCAACCGACGCTACACACGTGGATAAATATTTTCTCTTATTTCTTCCCAGACAGAAACTATTTTCAGCGTTGCAGAACTCTAAAAAATCGAAAACCTTCTCCTCCACTTCTCCTCCACTCTTTCTCATTTTCCGGCCACCTACGACTACCATTTCCAACATCGGTTAGTGAGTTTTCTTCCTCTCTAACTAATCTTTTAGATCCCCTATTATTCGTATTTTTTTCTGTTATTATTTATGTGTATAGATTGTTGTATTATATATGTAGGTTTGTAATATAACATAAGGAAAAGAATATGACGATCTTGAATAAAATAAAACAAAACCATGGTAATTTTTCTGTTATTAATTAATATTTTATTTTTCAAATATTTGTATTATTTGAACTGTTTGCTAAACTAATTTTGGTTTTTTTTTCTGCTCAAATACAGGTTGAAAATGAATAAATTAAAAAAGAAGAAGTTAAAGTCGGTTCACGCGGTGAACCGACTTTACACTTTAAGTCATTTAATTTAAAGTCAGTTCACTGAACCGACTTTAATGCTCTTTTTTGTAGTAGTGTAAATAGATCTTAAAAAAACCTATAATTTTTTTAAAAACTTTTTATTTTTATAAATTATTAAATAAAGAATTTTTTTATGACCCCTTCTTGTATAATAAAAAGGATTAATTAATACATTTTACTATTATTTGATCCCAAACTTAAAAAAAAAATTGGATTAAAATAACATTTCATATTAAACTTAGATGCTTATGATACGGCTATAATAAAGAGTTTATGATTTATGTAGAGATAATTTTGCTATTATTTTTAACATGGTAAAGTTATAATTATATTGAAGTTTCATTAATTTTAATTATTAAATTATAATTATTTGATATATAAAATCTAACTATATAAAAATAATATTAATTTTTTTTAATAATTTAAGATTTTAACAGATTTGATATTACAGGAACTTGTAATGGCTCACTACAACGTATGAATAGTTTAATGTATTTATTAAAAAATATATATTTACTTAAATTTGTTTTTGAAGAAGTTGTCATGTCTATCTTAGACCCTAAAACAGAAATAAAGGAATAGAAGATCACACACCTACTTCGTAAGGCCAGCAGAAACTCACCTCTTAAATTCCATACCTGTGCTTACCTAAGCTTAGACGTTAGACCCTCATATAAGTTTTCAAATATGACCATTTTGGAAGATTCCCTTGTTAATTCAGAAATCTCTCCGTCGAATACCTATGGATCAGTGGTTCTCGGTGGTACTTTCGACCGCTTACACGACGGACACCGCCTTTTTCTCAAGGTCTCTAGCTCTTTTTTCTTTAATTATTTTAATTATGATTTTCATTTCGGATTTAAAACTAATTATATTTTTGTTGGTGAATTTGATCGTACTAATGATGATTCAGGCGTCGGCCGAATTAGCAAGGGATCGAGTTGTTGTTGGCGTTTGTGAAGGGCCCATGTTGATCAATAAACAGGTCATTTTAATTTTAATTTTAATTTAATTACTCCAATTTCACTCTATAGAACGTAAATGACATAGTAAATGTTTGTAAAATTATTTTCAGTTTGCTGAATTAATACAGCCCGTTGAGGAAAGGATGCAAAATGTGGAACATTACATCAAGGTATCTCTTTGAGGGACGTAAATGACCCCATAGCTCTTGCTAAGGGGCACTTTTTTTGGGGGGGACGTAAATGACATAGTATTCACCCATAAACACCAATGCTTATGGGTGACTACTTTTGCTTTTTTATCTCTCATTATCTTCTTTTAAACACCAATGCTTATGGGTGAATACTATTGCTCTTTTATCTCATTATCTTGAAGAAGGAAAAAAAAATTTGTTGCAGTCTATAAAGCCAGAGCTAGTGGTTCAGGTAGAGCCTATAACCGACCCTTATGGCCCTTCCATAGTTGATGATAATCTGGAGGCTATCATCGTCAGGTTTTGTTTCTACTTAGATTCTTGCTTCTTCCCCTTCTCTAAAATCTATTAGGGGCTGTTTGGATCTACTTTCTGATTTCATGGAACAATAAATCATTTATAATTGTTTGGCATGAAATTTTTAGAAGCTAATTTGAGTTGTATTGTATTTTGTAATTAAATATAGGAGGGGACAGGGGCAGATTTACATGGGACTTGGTGCCGTGACACATAAAATTTTAGATGTAATAATTGTAATTTATAAGTAAATTACATGTATAGAATAATACTGTGCTTCCCTAAATTTTAATATTCAAGTTTTTACAACTCAAAAATTTACTACAAACTTAATAATTTGATCATATTTATATTCAAATGAAAAAGAAGTATTAGTTAAGAAGTAAGTAATAATATTTTTTATTATTTATATGTTACCCTTCTTGAATATTAATGCTAAATCCACCAATAGGAGGAGGGGATCTGCATAGTAATCTACCTCTCTCAAGAGCCAATTATATATAATCTAACACTTTCAAGAGTTGGTATAACTGGCTTCTATTGAAAGCACTAACAATGATTCTCAATATTTAGAGAACTTTAATAATGTTTCTCAAAAAAAAAAAAAAAGCACTAATAATGCTTCTCAAAATGTAGAAAGTATTAATAATGTTTCTCAAAACTTAAAAATTACATATAATGTTTTTCCAAAATCCACTTCACTTAGAGATTGCCAAACAACATTAGAAATGCTCTGAGACATTGAAAAGTACTTCCTTTTAATTTAAAATATAAACGGATCTAAACTGACCCTTAGTTTGTTGCCACACTCTTTGTTGGACTTTGTAAATATGTGATAATTTTCGGCTCAGGTTGCATAAATGTTCAAACTTTATTGTTGTTGAGCTTTTGATTATTTTAGGCTCAGCGTTTAAGCTTCAAACATTAAGACTTTCAATTTCTTTAATATATCTCTAAAGCTATTTTTATTTTACATAAAAAAATTCTCTCATTATTTTTTTATACCATATATATATATATATATATATATAATTATTATGATTAATATACAGTTGGAAGTCACTAATATACGGCAGGAAGTCACCTTGAAAATCAGGGGTTGATTACACAACTATTATAACTAATATACAGCTAGAAGTCACCCTGAAAATCAGGAGCTGACCTGAATCAATCATATGCCTAAATTGATTTTCTTCTCCCCCTCAAGCTAGGCGATATATGTTTTCCAAACCAACTATTACACTTAATTCTGTAAAATTAGGTTGAAACAAAGCTTTGATTAAGAAATCTGCTACTTGTTGTCTAGATGGAATATAGTTTAGGGAGATCATCTTGCCTTCAATTTTCTCACTGATGAAGTTTCTATCAATTTTCACATGTTTAGTTCGATCATGGTGGATTGGATTTTTGACAACTGCAATTGCTGATTGGTTGTCACACATGATTCTAATAGATTCTGCATTTTTGACCTTGAGTTCGTTTAGCAGTTGTTTTAGTCAAATTCCTTCACAGATGCCTAAAACCAATTTATTGGAACTCAACCTCGACACTGTTACGTGCTACCATTGCCTGCTTTTTGCTACGCCATGTCATCAAATTTCTCCAAATAAATGAGCAATATCCAGATGTGGATTTTCGGTTACTAGGAGATCCAGCCCAATCAACATCAGTATAAATTTTCAATGTCCTATTAATTGTTTTCCTGAACATGAGCCCTTTTCCAGGATCTTTCTTCAAGTACCTTAGAATACGGTTTACTGCTTCCAAGTGATCTACTGATGGGTTGCTAAGAAATTAACTAACAACACTGATTGCAAAACTTATATCTGGACGTATATGAGTCAAATATATTAACTTACCTACCAAATGCTAATATTGTCCATTGTCAGTTGCCAATTCATTAGTTCGAGGCATTAGTTTGGTGTTAGGGTCCATGGGTGTTTCAACATGCTTACACTTACTCATGTCAGTCTCACGTAAGAGATCTATAACATATTTGCGTTGAGAAACTGAGATTTCTTTGGTGCTATGTGCCACCTTTATCCCTAAGAAATATTTCAAATATCTCAAATCTTTAATCTTGAATTCCTTGGATAATAGCATCTTAAGACTTTTCATCTCTCCCACGTGATTTCCTATAAGAACTATATCATCAACATATACAATCAAAACTATGATTCTTTCATTTGTGAAGTGTTTGACTAACAGAGTGTAGTCTGCATGTGTCTAAGAGTATCCATCTTGTTTGAAGACCTTAGGCAATTTGTCGAACCATGCTCTAGGTGACTGTTTAAGTCCATATAATGTCTTTCTCAACTTGCATACCTTCCCTAGTGTATCCTTGGTTTCAAAGCCAGGAGGTACATCCATGTAAACTTCCTCGATCAAATCTCCATTTAATAATACGTTCTTGACATCGAGTTGAAGCAGTGGCCAATCCTTATTAACTGCAATAGACAGCAAGACACAAACTGTGTTAAGTTTTGCTATAGGAGCAAGTCTCTTGATAATCAATCTCATATGATTGAGTGAATCCTTTTGCCACCAGTCGAGCTTTATATATGTATATATTTCCATCCGCCTTTTGTTTAACAAAGAATATCCATTTATAGGCCACTGTCTTCTTTTCGAGTGATAGCTCTGTTAACATCCATGTACCATTCTTTTCAAGTGCAGTGTATTCTTTTAAGGTTGCTTTGTACCATTCAGAGCCTTTAGTGCCTCATTAACAGAATTAGGAATCTTGATGTTGTCTAGGGATGTCACAAATGCATGAAATTTTAGGGACAAATTTGCGTAAAAAATGTAACTTTGAAGGGAATGTTGAGTGCATGATCGAACACCTTTTCTCTGTGCAATAAGAAGATTTAACTTAGGATCAGAACTTAGTTTTGGTTTAGATTCTACTTCATCTTGTAATCTTTCAGATTCAATCTGGCTCGGGAGAGTCTCTTGGCTTTGTTGATTTTGTGTAGGCAAGTCAAGATTTCTCTTTCTTTTATAGACTTTTATGACATCAGTAGAAAGGGGAAGATGTCTAGGATAGACAATGGGAGATTGATCAGGTTTGGTTTTTGAAGGATAATCTAGAATGAGAATCAGGTTTGAAGAGGACAAGGTAGTGGAAGATAAAAGATATGGTAAATTCGATTCAATGGGTGATGACCAATCCCAAATCTGTAATTCATTAGTGTGATTCTCCCCCTGAATTGCAAAATCAGAATAAAATGAAGTTTTTTCAAAGAAAGTAACGTCCTTGGAATGGTAAAACTTACGGGTGATAGGAGAGAAACATTTGTAGTTTTTTTGATTGGTTGAGTAGTCCAGAAAGATGCATTTAATGGCACGGGCATCAAGTTTACCACGATATTGTAAATGAATACGGACAAAAACAGTGCAACCAAAAACCTTGAAAAGAATTGGTGACATAAGTTGTGAGGTAGAATATTGACCCTGAAACACTTGTAAAGGTGAGTGAAAGTTGAGAACTCGAGAAGGCATTTGGTTGATCAAGTGTGTTGCAAATAGAATGACTTCATCCTAAATTTTTTTAGGAACATTGGTTTGAAAAAGTAAAGTTTGTGCAACCTCAAGTATATGACGGTTTTTACGTTCGGTTACACCTTTTTGTTGTGGAGTGTCAACGCATGAGCTTTGTTGGACAATACCATGTGATTTGAGATATCCACTAAGATCGAAATTAAAGAAATCCCTAGTATTATCAGTTTTTAGGATTTGAATATTGGCATTGAATTGACTTTGGATCATGGCATGAAAAAGTGGAAATATGTGTTTGGTTTCAAATTTGTCTTTCATAAGAAATGTCCAACACAATCGAGTATAATCATCAACTAACAGTAAGAACCATCTAGCACCAGTAATACTGGGAACGCGACATGGTCCTTAAATGTCACCGTGAATGAGAGAAAAATGGTGACCTGGTTTGTGTGTGCGTGGTGAAAAGGTGTTTCGAGTATGTTTTTCCAACTAACAAACTTCACAACAAAATAAATTGGGATTTTTTTATTGATACACTCATATTAAATGTTTTTCAGATGTAGATTGGGCAGGTTCCAAAGTGAATAGAAGATCTATATTAAGCTATTGTATTTTCATTGGAGGAAATTTGGTCTCATAGAAAAGCAAGAAGCAAAATATTGTGTCATGATCGAGTGTAGAGTCAGAATATAGGGCTATGACACAATCTGTGTTTGAGATAATGTGAATATATCTGCTCTTGGATGAAGTAGGTCTTAAAACTTCAGTACCATCGAAATTGTGGTGTGATAACCAAGCTGCTCATCATATTGCTTCTAATCCTGTGTTTCATGAGCGAACTAAACACATTGAAATTGATTGTCATTTTGTTCGCGAGAAAATTCAGCAAGGTTTGATTTCTACAGGATATGTAAAGACTGAAGAACAAATAGAAGATATCTTCACGAAAGTTTTAAATGAGGTTTGGGTTGATTATCTTTGTAACAAGTTGGGCATGATTAATATCTATGCTCCAACTTAAGGGAGAGTGTTAGATATATTAGTTGTGTATTAGGTATCTATTACTAGTTGAGTTGTATATTAGGTGTCTTAGTTGTGTATTAGGTGTTTATCACCAAATAATGTCCCTAGCTTTGTATATAAATATGTAGTATCTTTGAATGAAAAATATAAGAATGAATTCTTAGATTACAATGTGAAGGATCTGTTTATCTCACATCGGCCAGGAGTTAGGCATCGATTGTGTTTATAAGTCTGGACAATCCTTTAACTTACGAGCTAGCTTTTGGGTTGAGAGTTAAGCCTGGTGTTTATAACATGGTATCAGAGCTAGGCGCTGGTACGATGTGTGGACCTCCCTTCAGCTCTCACCGTGGTTTGTTCTCCACTGTTGTCCAATGTGAGGGGGAGTGAAGGATCTGTTTATCCCACATCGGCCAGGAGTTGGGTATCAGTTGTGTTTATAAGTCTGTACAATCTTCTAACATACGAGCTAATTTTTTGGTTAAGAGTTAGACCCGGTGTTTATAACAGTATAGAAGAGGAGGCTAAGAGCAGCGATTTTTGAGCCTAATGCTCTGAATCTTGATAAGAATATTGAGTTGCAACTCCAAATAAAGAAGTTGTTCTTTTTTTTGAATCTTCTGCATTCAGCAGTGGAAGTAATAAAGCATCTCTGTCACCATCAAAAAATGAATAGATGCAACAGCAGCAACAACACCAGCAGATGCAACAGCCATAGATGCAACAATAGTAGTAGCAGTTTTCACAACTTCAGCAACAACCACAACTTACGCAGCAGCAACAAATGGTTGGGGCAGGATTGGGCTTATTAGAAGGCAATGCAAGCTGTCAGAAAGCTTAATAAAGTTCTGACTGAGCTAAGGATGTTGAGGATGGAGGATTTTTCAGAAAAAGAAAGCTCTAATACCATGAAGTTGTTTTTATTTTATAGGACAATTTCCTCTCATTATTTCTTGATACCAAATACATATATATACAGTTGTTATGAATAATATATAGCTAGAAGTCACCCTGAAAATCAAGGGCTGATTACACAGTTGTTATGACTAATATATAGTTGGAAGTCACCTTGAAAATCAGGGGTTGATTACACCTTAAATCAATCACATGCCTAGATTGATTTCCTACAATCTCCATCTTCTTAATTGTGTTTACTAAATAGGATGAACATTTTAATATGATACAAGAGGGTTAATCCCTCTGTGTATAACAGGACAGGAATCACTCCATGTGGTATGAGTTTGTCTGCTTTGGTCTATAACTGCAAGTTCAGCGGGTTCATGGTCAAGACTTGACAGCTTAACGGGGCCTCATGGCTTTACTTCTGAGGAGAAATCCCAAAACGCGTCATGCCATTTAGAGAGTGTCCATCTCTTATAAGTGCATTATCATTTAGCTTCCTAAGTAATGTGGGACACATACATGCACACTACATCATACATCCCTAGAGAGTCTTATGTCCTTGTAAGAACGCAAGCCAATATGGCCTAGTAAGGTTATGACTTTGATACCAATTGATATAAGACCATTAATCCCTCCGCTTATAATTGGGTAGGACCCATTTTACGTGGCACAAGATTGTTCGCTGTGGTCCATAATTATAAGTTCAGCGGGTCCACGGCCATGACTCGACAGTTCAGCGAGACCTCACGACTTTATTTCTAGAAAGAAATCCCAAAACACGTCATGTCATTTTAGAGAGTGCTCAGTCCTTATAAACACATCATCACTTAGCTTCTTAAGCAATGTGAGACATGTGCAGATACATTGCATCATATACTTCCACTTATGGAGTCTTACGTCCTCGTAATAACGCATGCCCACATGGCCCAATAGGGTCATGACTCTGATACCACCTGATACAAAAGGGTTAATCTCTCTACATATAACGGGACAGGACCCACTCTACGTGGCACAAAATTATTCATTTTGGTCTATAACTGCAAGTTTAGCGTGCCTACGGCCATGACTTGGCAGTTCAGTCGGACCTCACGACTTTGCTTTTAGGAAGAAACCCCAAAACGTTTTATGCCATTTAGAGAGTACTCATCCCTTATAAGTACATTACCACTTAGCTTCCTAAGCAATATGGGACACGTTACACACATTGTATCATATACCCCTATTTAGGAAGTCTTACATCCTTGTAAGAACTGCTGTAAATTGAATTCCAGATTGGTAAAAAATCAACAGATGTTGTAAATTGGTGTTGAAAAATGCCAAGGTCAAAGGCCTTCCAACACTAAACAAGCTCTCTTAAAATTGTATTATTCTTATTCCCCTTCTCTCTTGATACAGATCATATATATATACTATTGTTATGACTAAAATACAGTTGGAATACACTAATATAAAACTAGAAATAAAGCTGGAAGTCATCCTGAAAATCCGGAAACTACCTCCTAAAAATCAAGGGCTGCGTAGGAATCAATCATACACCTAGATTGATTTCCTACACTCCTCTCAAGCTAGGCGATATATGTTTTTCAAACCAAGTGTTACACTTAACTCTCAAAAACAAAGTTTTGGTTAAGATATCTGCTACTTGTTTTTTAGATGGAACATAATTGAGGGAGATCATCTTGCCTTCAATTTTCTCCTTGAATTAAGGGTTAACATTCAACACTCTCACTCAAGCTGAATCCCGAAGGTTTATGATTTTAAGCTTGGTATATAATGTCATCCCCAAAAGGATTATAGATCCTGTTGCTAAGTAGCTTGAAAATTGGGATGATGAGGAAGATGGTGAAAGGGCTAACATTCAACACTTCCACTCAAGTTAGATCCTGAAGGTTTATGTATCTAATCTTGGTATATGATGACATCAAAAAAAAAAAAGGATTACAAATCTTGTTGCTAAGTAGCCTAAAGATTGGTATGATGAGGGAAGTATATGATTTAACCACCAAATCTGAGTGGAGCAATGCAGTTGAATTTCCTACCACTCGAATAGTGGCTATATCCAGTTGAATTTGATATAGACCAAACAAGTAACATTGAGACAAGTGAATGTCATAAAGGCCAATTAGATTTAGGGACGTCTTTTAGTCACAAAATTTCATCTTTAGAATGAGAAGTTTATTGGAAGAAAACGAACGGTCCTTTCAGACAAAATCATTCTCATGGATTATTTTCTTGAAATGGAAAAACTTACTGCTTTACCAAATACAGAAAACGAAAGTTACTGAATTGACGTTTGATCTTTCTATGGTCAATTTGATAATGAAGAAAGTTCTTTGAAAGTCGAACTTGATGCTTGAAAATATTGAAATTGGAAAAGGTTCACTGATTACATCCATACCCTACTGTTGGTGTAGATAGGAGCAATGAGAATTTTTCCTAGAATTTTGGTGAACCTTAGAATAGGGGACATTTCATAACCTTGTTGGTTATGGTGGATAACTTGTTGGAATAGACTGCTTCAGAAGGTGCCTTATTAGCAACCAAGTTTGTGGAAAAATCTGATACTATTACAGAAGTTTGTGCAAGAAGCAATGGAGGCTGCAAGTTCAAGATGCCCACATTCAGGGTTGACTGAGCAGTAAGAATTGAAGACTGAAAACTTGGACTGCTTGTTGAAATAATAGAAGACGGCAAACACGAACTGCTTGTAAGAAGAAAAGATTGCCAACTCGGAGTGCTACTTGGAAGCATAGAAGATTTCAGATTGCTACTGGGATTGAAACCCATTTGAGGACCCATAGAATCCTTGCCAATACATTGATGGGAAGGCAAGTCCACTACCATTGGTGGTTGGAGATTTGGCAGCTGGAATTCTGGAAATGCTTTTGCCACATTTACCCAAAGTAAACGAGTTGTACTTTGAAGGATCCAATGCTAATTTTGTGCTTGTACTGCCAGAAAACCTGGTTGTTGCAACATGGTTCACAAAATCAACCTTGAAAAGATTCTGATAGTTTGTTACTTTTTCATACAGTTTGTGCTGCATGTTTAAGGATAAAAATAATCCAACCTGTAAAGTAGGAGAGGAATATCTTACAAACAACATATTTCAAACATGGAAAACAAGTTTGCTAATGCCCATATTAAGGGCAGCTCTAAAGACAACATGAAACCCAACATAACCAAACTGCGAGGCCAACATGGCTCCATGTAGTTGTAGTTTCTCTGGGACTGAACACCATATTCTCCTATTTGTAGACCATGAACTCGGTTTCTGAAATTGTGAGATAAATTCATATAAGTCAGTGAATAATGGAAAGAAAGGAAGGCCATTGATGAGGAGTGTGAGAAGAGGCTAAGAGCAGCGGTTTCTGAACCTAATGCTCTGATACCATGTTATAAACTGAATTCCAGATTGGTAAAAAATCAACAAATATTATAAATTGGTGTTGAAAAATGCCAAGGCCAAAGGCCAAGACCTAAAGGCCTTCCCACACAAAACAAGCTTTCTTAAAATTATATTATTTTTATTACCCTTCTTCTCTCTTCTTGATACAGATCATATATATACTATTGTTATGTCTAAAATATAACTGCAATACACTAATATATAGCTGGAATATACTAATATAAAGCTGGAAATAAAGCTGGAAGTTATCCTGAAAATCAGGGACTGATTCCAATCTGAAAATCATGAAACTACCTCCTGAAAATCAGGGGCTACTTAGGAATCAATCATACGCCTAGATTGATTTTCTACAAGAATGTAAGCTCACATGGCTCAATAAGGTCATGACTCTAATACCACCAGATGTAGGACAGAAGTGGGAAAACACTAATAATATGAAAGCAGTTAGCAAATAAGAAAAAAATGAGCAAAGTTTAGACTAGCTAGACTCACTCTCTAGCAAGAGGTCCTCGTATGTGTTATGAAACAAACATAAGAAAATTATTATCTAGGCAAGCACTCTAACAAATCTAGAATAGGATAAGGTAGTTATGTTATCTATCTTTAGACAAGCACTCTAGCAACTCTAAAATAGAATTAGCCTAAAGATATTCTTCTATCTCACGGATAGGTGTACTTCAACTTCTAAACGGAAGAAAGAAGAATTATTCTTAAAATATAAGGAACAAAGAGAAAGAGAAAAAAAAAGAACTTTAATATCACAAGCATATGACCTAGCTATTTATAGTTGAAAGTCCCTAAAATAGTTCATAAAGTTTCTATGTGTGACTCTAGTTATACACAAAAAAAGAACTCTAAATAAAGGTTTCTATATAGGACTCTAGTGGTTTTTAAGAAATAGAACTCTAAAATAAAATAAACTATTACTCTATTAGAACTCTAAACAAAAACTCTAAATAAAATAAACTACTTTTTCTTTTCTTCCTATACCCATTTGGTATTTGTCCCTTAAACTCGTCTCGAGTTTTGTTCCAGATAGAATGGTTCTGGTAAGTGGTAACCATCAATATATGTCACATTGATCGTTGTTGAAATGACCATATCTTTGGGTAAGTCCACTATCTATGCATTATCATTGATCCTTTTCAGTATTCAACATGGCATTATCCACGGGGAACATTATCTCATCCAAAGGGAGTTTGTTTTCTTCACTGACCATGAGGCATTGAAGTTTATTAATTGTCAAACTAAGCCTAGTAGGACACATGTTAGGTGGATTTTCTACTTGCAAAAATTTCCTTTTGTTCTAAAACACAAATATGATCAACATAATAAAGTGGCTGATGCATTAAGTTGTAAGGCAACCCTATTGGTCATTTTAAGCACTGAAGTTGTAAGGTTTGAATTTCTTAAGGACATATGTTGAAGATGAAGATTTTAAGAACCTTCGAGAAAAGTGTCAATTAAAACAAGATGTAGGAGACATGTACATACATGAGTGATACTTGTTTTGAGGTACCCAACTTTGTATCCCTAAGATTTCACTAAGGGTGAAAATCATTCGAGACTTACATGTTGGAGGACTAAGTGGAAATCTTGGAAGAGATAAGACCATCGCACTTGTTGAAGATAGGTACTTCTAGCCTCAATTGAAAAGAGATGTTAGTAAGTTTGTCCAAAGTGTTGTGTGCCAAACGTCCAAAGGAAAAACTCAAAATACCAGATTATATACACCTTTACCATTCCTAAAACCATTTGAGAATACTTATCCATGGATTTTGTGCTAAGATTTTCAAGAACTCAAAAGGATGTAGACTCAGTTTTTGTTGATAGGTTTTCTAAAATGGGGCATTTTATCCCATGTTGCAAAACTCTTTTTTAAAGAGATTGTTAGTCTACATGGAGTTCTACCATCAATTACTTCAGATCGAAACACAATTTCTTACTCATTTTTGGAGGATATTATGGACACGTTTTGATACATCACTCAACTTTTGTAGTACTAGACATTCTCAAATTGATGGTCAAACAGAAATGATGAACCAAACACTTGGCAACATGATTCGTTCTTTGTTGTGACAAACCAAAGCAGTGAAAGCAGTGAGACCTCACCCTTGCACAAGCTGAGTTTTCCTTCAATGCATAGTTCAACTAAGAAAACCCTATTCGAGGTTGTATATGTGAAACCCCCAAAGTATACATTGAATTTGGTTAATCATTCATGGATTCATGGGAAAGACAAGACTATCAAAGAAATGAAAAATGAGAAGAAATGGCAAATAAGATTCAAACTATTCATTCAGAAATAAAACAAAAGCTTATAGAGTCCAATGCCATGTATAAAGCAAAAGTCGACAATCACGAAAGAAAGAAAATTTATCAAGTAGGAGACATGTTGATGATATTTTTGCGAAAGAACGCTTTTCTATTGGTATATACAGCAAGCTAAAGGATAAAAATTATGGGTCGTGTCAAATAATGAAAATGGTCACTGACAATGCATACACAGTGGACTTATCCAAAGATATGTCGTTTTCAATAATGTTTAATGTGTCAGATATTTATAACTATCACTCACCAGAACCAATTTATCTAGAAGAAAACTCAGGACGAGTTCAAAACAGGTAGAGGGAACTAATACCAAATGGATATAGGAAGAAAAGATAAAGTAATTTATTTTATTTAAAGTTTTTGCTTAGATTTCTATTAGAGTAATTATTTATTTTGTTTAGAGTTCTATTTCTTATATACTACTAGAATCCTACATAAAAACTTTTATTTATAGTTCTTTTTTGTGCGTATTATTAAAGTCCCATGTAGAAACTTTATGAACTATTCTAAAGATAATTCAACTATAAATAGCTAGGCCCTATTTGTGTATAAGATATTTTAAAAAATAATCAACTTAGTAATATAAAAGTTTTCTTTTTTCTCTTATTTTTTATATTTTAGAAATATTCTTCTTTTTTTCGTTTGGAAGTTGAAGTCTTCCTTTCCGTGAGATAGAGAAATATTTTTAGGCTAATCTTATTCTAGAGGTATTAGAGTGTTCGTCTAAAGATAGATAACATGGTTAGGTTTTTCATATTTCAAATTTATTAGAGTGTTTGTCTAGATAATAGTTTATTTGTGTTTGTTTCATTATACAAATACGAGAACCTCTTGCAAGAGAGTGAGACTCGTTAGTCTAAACCTTGTTCATCTCTTTCTTATTTTCTAAATGCTTTCATATTATCGATGCATTCATACTTTCATCTTACATCTTAATCTAGGGTGGTTATATATAGTCCTATATGCATTAAAGTTGTATCGGTAAAGTCACGTTTTAATTATGGATTGAATTTATAATTGGGGATATGAAATGATAAAATAATTGTAGAATCACTTACGAATAGGAAACCGATTAGATTGTTTCAATTATGGATTGAATTTATAGTTGGGGATATGAAATGATAAAATAATTGTAGAATCACTTACGAATAGGAAACCGGAAACCGATTAGATTGTGTGGCGTGGATTGATATATATATATATATAAAAGCATTTTTGTTTAATGTATCCTGATAATGGAATTGTATAATCACTTACACATAAATGGATTGGATTTTGGGCAGTAAGGAAACATTGCCTGGTGGACTTTCAGTTAATAAGAAAAGAGCTGATAGAGACCTTCCTTTACTGAAGGTTTGTGCTTATTATGTTGAATTTCTCGTAAATGTGTCGGTTGGTGATTAAGCTTAAGTGGTTGTTTTTGCAGATTGAAGTTGTAGATCTGGTTTCTGAAGCAACTAGTGGAGAAAAGCTTAGCTCTACTTCATTGAGAAAGCTTGAAGCTGAAAAGATACAGAATCAGCCAGCTAACATCGGTAGCAGTGATATTGTTTCTGCTGATTGTAATGGAAACAAACCAAGTTTATGATAACAGTCGGACGCATAGGTTGAGAGGGCCAAGAAAGAGAACATAACGTTGTTATGTTCAGTTCTTATGGAAGCATAGGAATTTTGTTCTTCAGCTGTATTTGTATAATCGATTCCAAAAATAGGAGTTGGATTTCGATTAGATTCTGAGGTAAGAAACACTCTGTTTTCCTCCTTTATACATTGATCAAGAACACAAGATCAACAAAAGGGAAAATATAAAATATTTCATTGGAATAAAAATAGTTCATCCAAAAAGGAAGGCAAAGGCAAAGGCTGTTTCGAGGAGGGAAATCAGTGGTTTTGTAGTTGTAGGGAAAAGAACGCATTAATCTACTGTAACAATTTAATTCTAGAATTTTAAGAAAATATACACTTTAGTCTTAAAAATGTTTATTTTAATACTGAAAATTATGTATATAAGTCCTGTAATTTTAAACTTTTAAGACTAATCTGTATATTTTTTCAAAGTTATGAAACTAAAATGATACAGTTGAAAATAATGGAACTAAAATATACATTTTATAAAACCATGTAACCTTTAGTGTTACTTACCATTTATGTATGGAAGGAATCAAAGGGACCAACTTATCAATGTCAAAATCTATGGCATAATGGTTTTTAAAACCCGAAAAACGGCCACCATCTACAGATTCTTTTTAAGTCGTCGAAAGCTTTAAAACATGAGTAATTCGTAAATATGTGGCTTAAATCTCATCAATGATTTATTCAAAGGACTGCAATTGCAATTATCTAACTATAATAGCAGCCCTTTGAATAAATCATTGATGAGATTTAAGCCACATATTTACGAATTACTCGTGTTTTAAAGCTTTCTTTTGTTTGAATTCACAACTAATGCTATTAGTCTTGCAGACACAATGCTTGAAAATCCCGTGAAAAGTATTTTAATGTGCATTTTTCATGCACTTGATAACAATCATATGATGAAAAGTGCTTTAAACGATTTTACCTTTTGAAATAGATACTAGGGTTTTTCGTTTGAGTAACAAGATGCTCAAAACTTCTCTTAAACATCTAATTCACATTACAATAAGGAACCATTTCACTTGAAATGATTCGACAAGAAAGACAAGGTAACCAGAAACTGTTGTAAGTGCCCAACTGTTATTGTAAGTTTTAAATAACCAATAGGTCCAACACTAGATATTTTCATCATCATTGCACATGAAAATCTCAAGCAACAGCAGCTTTCTCAACAGATGCTGCTTCTGGGCTGGCTTTGGCACGTTTAGCTTCGTAGTCTTTCACAGCTGCCTTTATAGCATCTTCAGCAAGCATGCTGCAGTGCAACTTAACTGGAGGGAGAGAAAGATGTTTTGCAATTTCCCTGCAAAAATTTGGGATCGCAAATAGCAGAAAACAGTCAACAACATCACAACGAAGACTTCAAGGTCTCTTAGAGCACCAGCAAAATAAAGCATACGAAATTGCAAAGAGTGACAATAAAAGAATACTTGTTCAAGAGGTAAACTTCCCAATAGTGTTATGGTTGGATATTGAAAAGGAGAGAAAAGTGCTTTCTAATCCCTATATCGATATAAAATGGTTCTTTCTTTTCAAAACCCAGCCAAACAGTGCAAGTTTACACAGGCGCACAAAATGGTAGCTTCTAAAACAAAATTGATGAACCATAGATGATAAACCACATATCTGTACTATACGACATTTACCCTTTTCACACATGATTTCTCTTATGCACACCTCAAAATCCACATTAAAATGACACTATGCACATGCAGCACATACAAGATAAAAAACAAAAAACCACCATGCCAAGCAGATTTCCTTCATAGTCAGCAAATTAACTTTACACAAAGAAAACTAACATATTAATTTGAATACCCATGAACCAAATAATAAAAAGGATGACGCACCAATTTAGTCCTTAACTTTTTATAATTGGATAAAAGACCAATTTAGTCCCAAACTTTTAAATTGGACTAATTTGATTCCCGATCTTTTATAATTAAACCAATTTGGTCCCCAACCTTCTATAATTAGACTGATTTGGTTCTCAAACTTTTATTTTGACCAATTTGGTTCTGAACTTTTTTGGTTTAATCAATTTGATCCCAACTGAGTACCAACGGTTTCACTTAGGAATACAATTTTTTGAGTTTTTTAAATTCAAATTAGTGAAACACACAAGAAGGATGTGCTTATCTTCGTTATTTCTAACACGAAGTCACCGAAGTGGTCAAATTAGATTTTAAAAAGGACTAAATCAGTCCAATTTGAAAAGAATTGGAACCAAATCGGTCCAACTAAAGATTTAAGACCAAATCGGTCCAATTAGAAAGGGGAAGGAAATTAATCCAATTTAAAGGTAGGGACTAAATTGGTCCACCAAAAAAAATTACTGGATGAAATTAGTACTTCAACCTTATTAACAGTTTGGTTTCCTTAATAAAAAATAACAGGGAATTATGCTTATAGAAGAGACCCAGAGGACTGCAGAACTTACGTGTTTTTAATGGTTAAGACCTCTTCCTTCTGTTTGCCCTTCACCCATTCAGTAGCTGTAACAAGATAGGAATGGCTTCAGTCTGAGGAATATAATATTCAAGATACCATCAATTATGAAGCCTTATCAAATACAATTAAGAAAGGATATTTATGAATCGCCTCCACCATGTTTAGTGAATTATCACTTGGCCTAAAAACTAAAAATAATATCAATCATATACCCCAAAGTTTGACTATTTTTCAAAGAAATCCAAATCATGTAAAGAGCTAACTAGTCTCCATTTTTTTCATAAAAAATCAGACAATAAAAACAAACTACTAAATTTAATAATGAATGAAAAAATAAATAAATTAACTGCTTATTTTCATTTCACACTTAAGGTTAAGCCTTTTAGTTTTATTTTTATTCAATTATTTACAAAATTCCATTACAACATAATATTTATTAGTTAATGCTAATATTTTGCCTTTATATGATATTATTTTCAATTTTTTGAGCTAATTGATAATTCAAAAGTTATTGATCATTACTAATTTAGAAACTCTACTAATGAGTAATTATTTATTTCTCATGGAGTAAGTGAAGTAGTGCTCCACAAATCACAATGCTCATTGTTTTAACAAAAGGGTGTTCGAGAAAAATTCATTGCACTTACCTTGCATCTCATTGACCTAGAGTACCATATCAGCAATACTCAGTGAGTAATGAATAATT
The DNA here is from genome assembly GCA_037013495.1 of Hippophae tibetana. Taxonomy (NCBI): domain Eukaryota; kingdom Viridiplantae; phylum Streptophyta; class Magnoliopsida; order Rosales; family Elaeagnaceae; genus Hippophae; species Hippophae tibetana. The sequence continues at coordinate 76,376,219 of CM072812.1, read as the reverse complement.
TATCCTCTACAGATAACAGAACACAAGGTTAGTTTTATATGTGGACATGGTGCTGGACATCTGTTTGAGACAAACATAAATAGCACCCTTAGAACTCATAACAACAAAAATAACACCCTCATCTTGAATTAAAAGGGATATGAGTTAGTGTTGGGGGTGCTATTTTTATTGTTATAATAACTTTCCAAAATGTTTTGCCTCAATTGGAGCGCTACTAATAATGAATCTAGCCCTGAATTCCATATACAAGATTAGATGTATAACAAAAGTCAGGGGAAAATTTAACACCAAAACTTTTGACATGGGCAGAGTCCTTAATCTCTCGTTGCATCCTACGTAAAAAAACATACGTATATTAAACTAAAACCTAAAATTTCAAAAACAAAATCTTCACCATCCTCGACAGTTTCCATGTACTATTGCACTAATGAAGGAATAGTTTAATCCAAATGTAGTATGATAGAGTCACAACACAATCATAATTTTTCTTCCATATCGACCTCATTCCATTTTAATTTTCACAAAATTCGAACCAGTACCTAATATGAACTACATAATTCAATTCTCTTTTTGTGAAACCTCGCGTACACAAATTTTAAAAATAATACTAAAAATTAAATAAACAAGAGAACCCGCATCTCAAAGTTTCAAGCAAATTCCTATCCAACCCGCAATTCGATCGGAGCATGGCTTGAATTAAAATTACCACCTTGAGATAACAAAACGAAATAACCTTAACCTAATCGATTGAAGGCTATCGATATCCCACAAAAAAAGTAAATTGATTCACAACTAAAAAAACATTTACCCCCAAGAATTTCCGCATTAACAAATATTTTCTCTTTAACCAACTGTGAAAGGGGGAAAACAAGATAACCAACCTACAGACGAAGACGCAATAGCCGAACCACAACCGAAGGTCTTGAAGCAAGCATCGACAATTTTCCCAGTACTTTCATCGACCTTAATCTGAAGTTTCATGACATCGCCACAAGCTGGGGCACCAACAAGGCCCGTACCCACCGTCGGATCATTCTTGTCAAACGATCCAACGTTTCTGGGATTGTTGTAATGCTCAACAACCCTCTCGTGATACTGACGTGGAAGAACCCGAACGGCCGGTGACTGAACCTGCCGTGAAGCCAACCCTTGAAGGAGTCTTTTTGAAACGAGAGACAGCATTTTACGAACGATTGAACTTCCTAGGATTTCAGACCTAATTTGATGCAGCTATTTCGCCTTTGCAAAATTCACTAATTTTGGACTGCACTTATACGGATCCGTCGTTAATAATAAAACAATAATTACAATACTAAACTTAAAAAATAACAATTATCTTTTTATTTTTAATTTTAAATATATTAATTAATATTAAAATTATATATTTTAAAAAAAATCAAATAATTAAATAATACATTTAAAATAATAAATATAATAATTATTATTTTAAATATATAGTTAAATTATCTAAATTATTTTAAATATTGAGTTGTTTAAAATCTATTACTTATCACTTAAATATTATGTCATTAAGATTAATAAAAATATAATTAATATAATAGTTTGGTAGTAGTTAGAAGAAGAAAAATAATTCGATATTATAAATAAATTAAATGTAATAATTTAATAATATTTTTATAAATTTATCTTAATTATTATTAATTCTTTATTTTACAAATAAAAAATTTTAAATATAAATTTTATTTGAAATAATATTTACAAGATTTTATTTAATAAATTAGTTTGAATTATATATTTTTTCTTAAAATTAATGGGCTATTTTTTTTAAAATAATATATAACATGCTAAACACACATTTACATTAAACTTAACTTGAATATATGTTATCTTAATTTTTATTATATTATAAGATAATTAATAATTAATTTTTTAATTAATATAAGATATAACATAAATTTTATAAAAAAAAATTAATTAACATAAATATATTTTTTTATAAATAAATTATATAACTTATTTATTAAATAAACAATGTGATCCTTAAAAATTAAATCAATTAACCAATGAAAACTACCCCATAGAAATAATTATTTTCAATCAAATATGCTATAATGGGTTGATTACATCATAGATCTGGCTATAATGGATTGATTACATGGTAGAAATATAGAATTTTTATTTCCATGAAGTTGTTGTAGAATATGTAAGTTATTTATTGATTAAAATAATTAAAATAATTTTTTAATATATTATTACATACTACATAATTTTTATTGTACAATAATTTATTATAAACATACTCTTTTTTTTTTATATAAAAATAAGGTGTATTGGCTTTGTCTTTTAAAAGACTATAAAATCCCTGCTACCTCAGCTGCCTATCAAATGGTGTGATTTTCTTTCGTAAGAAAGTCAATACCGTATTCTTCTATCAGTTTTTATGTATTCCGATTTCCGCTTCTTCGAAGTAATTTCGTATTTATAATTCCCAATTTCTATGTTATACCTAACTTCTTCACTGTTATAAATCTTCGTTTCTATTCTTCAAACCCAAAATCTTAAATTTCTCTTTTCCATTTGTTCTTCGCTCGCTGTTCTTCTTAGTTCTTACACTGCTGCCCCTCTAATTTTTTTTTTTTTGCTACACTTTATGTCATACACTTAATTTCAATCCTTTTTGACCAAACAAAAAATTGATTTTTTTTTGTACGTACTTTTAAAATAGATAAATTAGTCATTTTGTGGTTTACTGGAAAAAAAAATGTTTTAGCCTTTGAGATAAAATTGATTTCATAAATTTTTTTTGGCATCTAATACAAAAGTGATTTTGCAAAAAATGATTTTGTGATAAAAGTGAATTTTTTGAAATAGAAATGTTTGACCTCTTATAAAAGTGATTTTGGGATAAAAATGATTTTATATTTTATTGTAAAATGGTGTTGTCCAATGTCCACTGAGATAAAATTATTATGTCCTGATAAATATGATTTCACGAAAGTTTCTTCTTTTAATAATAAAGCTGTTTTGGCCCAACACTAATGAGATAAAAATAATTTTGCAAAAAGTGATTTCGGTATAATTGTAAAGTTTAAGTATAAATTTTGGAAAGTTAAAGGAAATTTTGGAAAGTTAAAGGAAATTTTGAAATATGAACCTTTCTAAACTCCTTTTTGATTAGGAGATTTTATCCATAATAGTAGTCTCAATTGGTACCATTTTTTACTTGGCTAAAATTCCAAGTCACATGTTCAAAATTGAAAAAAGACAAGAAATACATTTTAGTTCAGTTTGAAGGACTCCTCTAATGTATAAAAGCTAGGAACACAAGCGGATAATTCTTATAAAAAAACGTTCTTTTAATGTTAAGATATACTCGTTGATCCGTACCTTTTATATAATAGGGGAATCTTTAGATTCAATCTTATACACAATAATTTAAAAATGTGTTTTAAGTGAGATTTTTTTTTAAAAATTAGTCAAAATCTTACCTTTAATTTGAAAGCAAAAATTTTAATCAATTTTATTTAAAAAAATATATATTAACTCTATTTTGCAAAACATAATTATTATAAACATAAAAAAATATTAACATCTTATAAATTTATAATTAATTTTAAATACATAAAAAAAATTATTTTAAAAAATAAAAAATAATTTATTTTATAATAAAATAAATATAAATTTATACGTATATTTAAAATGACATGCTAAATTTTTTGATAATTCATAAATAATATAATACATTATTATTATTATTAAATATAATTATAATTATATTTAATAAATAATTAAATTATTAAAAAAAATTGTGAAGTCTCTCAATCCAACTTTCTACAAGATACAATACAAATATTATTCATTATATGATAAATTTTGAGTGAAAATATTATCTAATATAATATAATATAATTATTTTTATTATTAATATACTAAAATATATAAATTATATCTAATTAATTATATTTTAATACTTAAATAAAATTATTATTTATAAATATTTATTTTCTTAGTAATAATTAAAATTATAATAATATTAAATATATGTGTTACAAATGTAATCTATTTTTTAATTTTTACAAATACTTTATGATATTAATTGGATATCACAATACATTATGATTTTTAGTTTTTTATAACTTCAAAAATTATTATAATTTTTTTTTATTAGAGACAATAAAGAAAATAAATAATGAAAAATAATATCTGTATTTTATAATATAAATCAAAATAATAATACAAATTAAATTTTTATCTAATATTAATAAATATATAATTTATTTATATTTAAAAATTATAAACGATAACTAGTAAAAAATTTAATAATTTAAATTTTTTATTTTATTTAAAATTATTTTATAATAAAATTTTGATAATTTATTTTTCATATAAAATTATATATTTTTTATTATATAAATATAAATTATTTTTATTATTTTTTATTTATAATAAAATAAAATTATTATTTATTAAAAGTTGATGTATCGGTATTTTTTTTGTCAATTTTTAGAAAATAAGGAGAGAGAGAGAGAGAGAGAGAGAGAGAGAGAGAGAGAGAGAGAGAGAGAGAGAGAGAGAGAGAGGAAGCAGAAGAAGAAGAAGAAGAAGAAGATTTGGTTTGGAATTAGAAAAGTAGAGAGAGGAAGAAGATGTGGGTGTAAATTAGAAAAGGAGATGAAATTTAACGGCAAACTGTTTAGTAGGTAAGATGTTGCTTCTTTTTCAAAAAAATCCCACTTAATTCCATTTTTAAACTATTGTTTAAGAGATGGCTATAATGGATAAAATCCTTTTGATTTTTGTTTTTTTTTTTTTTTTTTTTGCATTGTGTTAGTTGTGTTTGATAAATGTACATTTGTTCTTCTATTTGAATTATGGAAGAGTGAATGGTAATATTCTCTTAGATTGAATTGGATCGATGAAATTGAATATATATATATATATATATATATTTTTAAAAAAACTTATTAGGGTAAGCAACATGCCTGTACTATCCTAGATTATTGGCATACCCACTTATTAAGGCTTTCTTTTCATGATTGCACATAGAGGCGTTATATGAACACGCACAGAGATTAAATCCCAAATCATTATCCAAAATAACGCTCAAACTTGCACCCCTCATGTCTGTTAGCGTAGTTGCGGAGCTAAATGGATTGACCCATGTGGGTGAATATGCATTTGAGCATTGTAACATTCATGAGTTTGAATGTTTTGTTTTTGCTCAAAAGAAATAAAATAAATATGATAAAATATTTTGGTTTGGGACTCAAAGAAATAAGTTGTTTTTTTAGCAGAGAGTAGATTAAAACTTGAATCAAAGATGAAATACTTATTATTTTGAACCTTCTTGTCTTAGTGTGTCAACAGACTCTGGTATCCACTTATGATTTTAAACCTATTTTGAGAAAAGAGTCCAAAGAGAACATTAGGGAACAGTCTTTGGACTAGTGTCAACCAAGGCTACCCAAACTTATACTCCAAAATTTCAAACGACCACCCAATTTACTTGAGGAAATCATACCCATATATCAAAAATAGTCCCCAAACACTTCGGATGCACGATGCCAACAGAGATTGCGAACTCGCCCAAGACATTATCTGATGACCAGACCACTGTATTTACCTTCTTTAGTGGACAATTCTTGTTCTGGATGGATCCTATGTAACTATTTAAACTTACTGTGAAAGTTGAATATTAATTTGGTCGGGTTTTAAGATTCGGGTCATATCAATTTCTGTCTGTCAATTTGGTTGTGTGAAGACTCAAACTTATTAAATTAAAAAATATAATTTGATATTATATCTTAATTAATCATTCAAAAATATAATAAAAATTCTTACGTGGTAAGATTTATATCACATATAATTAATCACAAATAATGTTTATTTTCTAAAAGTCGTGATTTATCAATATAAATTATGAAAAATATTAATCTAATGACATAAAACTTGAATGTCGATTAAAGTTATAATTCAATTAGATTCATCTAAACTTATTATAAAATTATCAAATTATGTTCTTTTTTTAATCCTTGTGGATAAATTAGAAAATATAATTTGATATTTTATCCTAATTAATAACACAAAAATATAATAAAAATTCACGTAAGATAAGATTTATTATATCACTTATAATTAATTACAATTAATATTTATTTTCTAAATATGATCTTAAATAAAACTTATTATAGTTTTAACCACTTAAAGATGATGTGACCACTCTCTAATTAATTAAACTATATAAATTATTTAAATTAAATCTTTAGGCTCAATTATTGCATAAAACCATAAGTAATATTAGTATAATTCTAAATGTACAAATATTATCTATCTTAATATTGCATGTATGATAATGAATTATACAAGCAAAAAATAAATAATATAAACACTAAATAAATCCATAAAGAACTATTAACAATTAATTTCATTATGCATAAATTATTTAACCAAATTTTCATACGTATAATTAATTACAAAATTTATAGGTACAAATACCAAAATAAATAATTTAAACATAATGTATTTAAATAAATTTTAATGTGCCCAAAACATTATTTAAATAAATGTCATATGTATAATAAATATTCACAAATGACATACCTAAGTTAAATAATTAATCACATTAAAATTATATACAATTTTTTTTAATAAAATCAAATTCTAAATATATATAAAATAATTCTTATATACAAAATAACACAAATTATGTTATAGTCCATTGGCCCAAAATATGGACACTATCGAGACGAAACACTCAGGATTCAAGCCACGATAAAACCAATATTTCTTTTTATTAAAATTGAATCCTATAAAAAAAAGCTTAGGCATAAAAAAACAAAAAAATGTTTTTGGTCTAATGGATAACACCATTCATTTCCAGCAATGTAATTTGGGTTCAATTTTTGGCTAAAACATTTTTTTTCATAAGGATCATCTTTAACCTCCAATCGAGGAAACTCGACCTAGTTACGACCCGAACGAATATCTGATCGTATCTCACTATTTCGATGACAAAATCCAGCGTTCTTTTTATCAAAATTCTCAGAATTCGATTTCAAAGTGATTCATGGTCTCAGTTTGAATAAAAAACGTCATTTTAAATAAAAAGTTAATAAATGGTTTAAATGAATACTCAGGTAAATTTGATTTATTTTATTCATTATTTTTCAAGTTTCAATTCCTAGAATCACTCTAAAATCAATATTAAAACAATTTATAATTTTCATATACATCAAAAACAAGCAAAACAAAAAACCCAAATTCTCAATTTCTCGTGAAACAGAACAAAACAGAGATATTTTCAAAATGATTTTGATACAAAATATTGAATCATAATTCAGTCCAAAAATATTCAGGAAACCATATGAACGTAAAATTTAAATACAATGAAAACAAGAATTGATTGAAAACATACCTTTTATCATTGATCAAATTTCAACATTTATACAAGAATTCTAATGAAATTTTGATTTAATGCTCCCACTAGCTTCTCACACTTACTTTCTGTGTTTGCTGATGTATATAAATCATAATAAAAAAGTAGTGAGAGGACCCAATATCTTTATAGAGATTCTCCCATTAAGAACCTCGTATGGTTTCATAACCGACGTACGGTTACGAAACCGAATTGTTACCATCATTGCAACCGTTGCACCATCAATACTGTAACGTTACAATGTTACACAACAGACATGTATAAAAAAGCTATTACGGAGTTCAATACCGGAAGCATGGAAGCCAGAAATGCAAGAGATCGTGAATCTCTTATTTTATCTTCAAAGCCTATATGGAGAAGCCAAGTCCAGTCACAGTTCCAAGATCATCCGAGGCCTATGAGGCAGAATGGACTCTGATATGGTTTCAGTTTTAGAAAAGCAAAGAAAGATCATCAAAGTAAGGGTTGAAGCTCTAGATCAATCCAATTCGAACAATCGAAAAATATTTATTTGGATTAAAAATTTAAAGTTACAACCACGGCCGATATATTAATTACTTAGCCTTTATGGCACAGAGTTACCTAAAGAAACTTAATGGAATGAAGCAAAATGACATGAAAATATCTTACGCTTCATAAATTAAATAATTCCGAGGCATACTTCATTTGATGCTAAGCTCCTGTGTAGCAGTCCAAGATTCTCCAGGCTCTAGTTGGATTTCGGAAATCTGTACATGGGCAGAAGGAAAATATATTTCAGCTATAGAGGAATGCTATATAGTCACTTTTGCACCCGAACTACTTCTAATGTGATACATGTCAGAATAATTTTTTAATTTTTTAAAATAATTCTACCGTCTATCACGATGATGTAAGTAATGTGTGTGCAAATGTGAGTGTAAAAGTGTGTTATTATCATTTCTCTTGAGCTACGTACATTTAATTTATACACTAATCAACTTGCAAAACCACTTTTCGGCAGAACATAACAGTACAAGAAACTTTAACAAGACTATTGATACAAATTACTATTCCCATTTTCCTTTTAGACCTAAATTCATTCCCAGATTCTTACATACAATGGTTATATTGACACATGGTGTAACGGATTGATCTTTAACTTTTATTTTTTTACAAAAGGAAAAAAATGTTAAACATATGAATGAAATTAATAACTATGATTAATATAGGGTATACAATTTAAGTATTTCTCCTCTACAATCCTATTATTATTCTCTTTCTTCACCAAAAGTATTTTATTATTTCTCTACAATCCTTATGAAAATAAGTTATTAATGAATTATTTTACATGTTACATTACTCACATATAATTTTTTATTATTTATATATAATACTTATTACTAGGCTTACTATTTACCCACCTTTTTTCTTTATCCACACTATCCCATTACTTATATTTTATTAAAAAATCAAAATTTTAAAGATGGAAGGTATATTATATCATATAAAAAAATTCTTATTTTATTTATGTAAAATATAATATTTTTAATTTTTTTAATTAAAAAAACACAAACTAAATAATATTGTAAGGACATTTTGATAAAGTTATTATTTTTATTATCTCCCATTATGACTTAGCATGTTTACTTTTCATATAAAGTGAATTTGTTTTATGCTTATTTCAATTCCAAAGGAGAATTAATAAACATCATCAAAGGCAATCATATTACATATTTTGATTCCTTTTTATTTTATTTCAACCACATTCAGATTCTGTTTAATTTCCATTGCAGATTAGTAAACATATCCTAAATTTAGCAGAAGAGGGAAACAAATAAGAATTCGTTTGATACAGCTTTTTTGGTTAAAATTGCTTCCAAATGGGCTAAAGAACCTGTAATAAAGTAGAGGTGGATGTCCCATTAATCAGGATATAGCTAGTTAGTTTTAAAAACTTATCAGGATATAGCTAGTTAGTTTTAAAAACTTATCTTATATGTCTTAAATGAATCTAAATAAGACAAGTAAAAATATAAAAACAATAGAAAAAAATGAAACATATCTATTTATAATATAAAAGTTTAATAGAAAGAATATTAACGTTAAGAAAATGATGAAAATGATGAGACATTTAAAGTGAGAATAGGTATATAATGTATACGAGATGAGATTTAAAAAAATGGTACAACCTAATTTACATCTCTATAATAAATTGTCAATTTTAAATGAAGTGCTTTCAAATTTGGGAGAAGTATTATTAATGCTATTAAGTACTATTGTTATAAGTAGTTAATTCTTTTAGATGCATATTCCCTTGTTGAAATAATTACTAAAAAATCACTGGAAACATTTTTAAGCATTTTATGTCAAACACTTAAATATTTATTTTGAAACCACTTCTAAGAGAAACACAACATGCAAACGGATCCTAAAATAGCAGTCTGACAAGGACCTATATTTTAGCAAGCTTGAAAGGCAGTATTATAAAGAGCAAACCTACTTTTTGATCCTGTTTTGCCTGTCAAAATAGAGGAAACCAGGAAGCTCAATACCTTAGCATTTTCTACACAAACAAAATCTCTATAGCATGCTTCCATCTGCTGATGCGGGTTCCACAACACTGCATCAGACCAACTAAAAAGACAAAATACAGACGACTTAAAATTGTTTAATGGAGAAATATATTAAAAAAAAAAAAACAGAACTTGCCACCAAATTAAACTAGCTTTCAGACTCACTTTGTATTCGTGATGGATATTGTATCACCTAAACCGTTATCAAGATGCAATTCTGCAGGGGAATCTAGGTATATGCAATCCACAAATCCAGGGAAGTTGATAGTGTCCCTACATTGTCGAGATAACGTTCTTAAAATGCATAAACTTAAAAACAAAAGATTAAAGAGACTAATGAATTTCAACTAGCTATTAAGACTCGCAACACAAACATTCAAAATTATATCCTACATTGCATTACTTTTTCTATTCACAACATAATACACAAAAATGACCAATAAGACTGCTGAAAGTACAGAGCAAAAATCAATTTCTTAAAATATTTACAGCAATTAATAATATAAAATAATTAGTTTTAAAAATAACAGTTTCATACTTACACACTCACATACACACATATACAATGATGAAGTTTGTTGTATAACTCTTTAGTGAGTAAATTGGAAAAGTCTCACATTGGTTAGGAATGAAGATAGGTGCTGTATTTTTGGCTATAAATAAAGCCCTCCTCCACTATTTTTAAATGTTGAAAATCAACACCAACATAATAAATGAAGTGGTTGAAGGATGTAGAGAAATAAATGGGATGGTTGAAGGATGAATAAATAGGGTAGTTGAAGGATGTAGAAAAGAGAAGTGTGTAGATAATATTTGTGTGACTAGAATTATTTCTTAGTTTTATATTTATGTGGTGTAGATTACATGATGAGAACTATAAATAATCTACCTTGCATTTGGTTTAATCATCTCATCAAAAACAAATAAGATTTTGTATTCTTAGTTTGAGTGTGAGTTAAGAGCTTTCTCTTTTAGTGTTTGTATTTCTCTTCAATTTGTGAGTTGCCTTTGAAAAGTGTTATAGTGTCTTTTATTGTGTGTATAATACAAGTAGTTTGTTTACTTATTTGGATCCAATATTAGTAAATTTAGAGTTGTGTATTCTAAATTTTACTCAACAAATGGTATCATAGCGGGATGATCAAGGATCATTCTTAGCAGAGCTATCTTGAGTCGTGAGGAGTTTGATACTCTGCAAGTTTATTAGTCAAGCTTGTTCTGTATAATCGAAGTCTTGCCGGCACGATGGGTGATCTTCACATAGTTGGAGGAATCAAGAAGCTCAACAACAAAAACTATAACACACGGACAACATATATGGAGTCTTACCTTACAAGGTCAAGACCTGTGGGAGGTTGTTGGTGGTGACGAAGTTACACAACCAACAGCGGAAGATGCAAACGGCATCATGCGGAAGTGAAAAATTAAAGCAGACAAAGCGATGTTTGCTTTAAAGACCACAGTTAAAGAAGAATTGTTGGAGCACATTCAGGATGCCAAAACACCGATGGGACACTCTTATTACACTCTTTTCAAAGAAGAATGATACAAGATTGTAACTTCTCGAGAACGAGTTGCTATCGATGGTGCAACGCAACAAGATGATTTTCCAATACTTTCACAAGGTGAAGTCGTATGCTGCGAAATTTCAAAGTTAGATTCGAAAGCTCCTATTGGGGAAACCAGGATAAAGAGAATAACTACCTATGATTTAAAACCTGAATATCGAGGATTGGTTACCGCTATACAGGGATGGCTGACACAACCATCTCTTGTTGAGTTTGAGAATTTACTGGCTAGTCAAGAAGCTATGGCTAAGCAAATGGGAGTCTCGCTGAACAAATCATTGTATGGATTGAAGCAATTTCCGAGGCAGTGGTACAAACGATTTGATCAGTTTATGTTGCACCAAAAGCACACATGATCATTGTGTGTATTTTCGCAAGTTACAAGATGAGTCTTTCATCTATCTCTTATTGTACGTCGATGATATGTTGATTGAATTGAAGAGCTAAGCAGAAATTGAGGAGTTGAAGGCTCAACTAAATAAGGACTTCGAGATTAAAGATTTGGGAGAAGCCAAGAAGATTCTCGCCATGGAGATAAGCAGAGACAAAAAGGAGAAGCTTAGTTTGACCCAAAGTCAATATTTGAAGAAGGTACTACAACGTTTTAGTATGAATAAATAGACAAAACCTGTAAGTACTCTGCTTGTTCCTCATTTCAAACTCAGTGCTCAATTATCTCCTAAGAATGACACAGAACAAGAATACATGGCAAAGATAGCTTGATGTATGTAATGGTGTGTACAAGACCTAACATTTCACATGCGGTTAGTGATGTAAGCAGGTCCATGTATGATCCTGATAAAGGACATTGGTTGACTGTGAAATGGATTATACGATATATTTTAAATACAGTAGATGTTGTTGGTTTAGTATTTCAACAGGATAATACCGTTGGTCAATGTGCAATCGGATATTGTGATTCGGACTATACAGAAGATTTAGATAAGCATCGGTCAACTACTGGTTATGTGTTTACTCTTGCTAGAGCTTCAGTTAGTTGAAAGTCTACCTTGCAATTCACAGTTATTTTTCTACTACGGAGGTAGAGTATATGGCAGTTACAAAGGCTGTGAAGGAAGCTATTTGGTTACGAGATTTACTTGAAGACTTGGGAGTTAGTCAAAAACATATTAAGGTGTTTTGTGACAGTCAGAGTGCTATTCATTTAGCAAAAAGCCAAGTCTACCATGCACATACAAAGCAAAATGTCGTTCGTTATCATTTCGTGTGAGAGATTATTGAAGAATGTGGAGTACTAGTTCAGAAGATCGGTAATACAGAGAATTTCGTAGATATGATGACCAAGGTGGTAACGAAAATCAAGTTCAAACATTGTCTGGACTTGATTAACATCCTGCAAATCTGAATTTGCACTGGCGTTGTTGATATAGTGATTGAAGAAATCATTTAAGAATCACTAAGTCGTTAAGGTGGAGATTTGTTGTATAGCTCATCAGTGAGCAAATTGGAAAAGTCTCACATTGATTAGGAATGAAGATAGGTGTTATATTTTGGGCTATAAATAAAGTCATCCTCAACCATTTGTATACATCCCAAAATTTGTAAATTGTTTTCTCTTTTATAAGGGTAATTGATTAGCTCAATTTTGGCCAATTAGTTGTAATTTTAGAGTTCATCCATTTGGAAATAATAGGAGTGGTCAACGACGCTCGAGAACGTAGGTAACATTTATACCGAACTTTGTTAAATTTCTGGTGTTTTTATTTTTTCTGTTTCAATATCTGCTTTAGTTTATTATAACATTATACTTTCAATAGCATTATTTTGTCAGATTAGTTTGAGTTTTATTCATTTAAATCATAAATAAATAATAAATACCTATAATAGGGAAAATATAACTGATTTTCCCAAGAGAGTTCAAATTCATGTCCTCTTAGTGCCCACAAGGCTCACAAGAAACATATACTATTGCATCATAAGATAATTAATACTATAAAAGTAATAAGTTAAATTCACCACATTATAGACGATTCAAAATTTTAAGCTTAGTAAAGAGACGCAGTTATTTAATTCAGTTCATTATTTAACATCATAAAACAAATTTTCACATAAAATTTATAAATAAAAACCTTTCTTCTATCCCCTGCAATGGGTTCTTGGGATCAGGATCTTTGTTTAATTTTTTGCATCCCTTCAAACCTCTTACTAATGCCCCAGTTATAGAAGCCTGCATGATAGAGCTTACAAATGTAATTACTTTTCCAAGTGCTTATAGTGAAAATTGAATGCACATTAAAAATACATTTCATAATCAATAGAGATAGCAATAATTTGGAACATAAACTGAAGTTCTCCTTCTACCCACCAGAACAGACTTTTGGTATCTATTTTTTTTTTTTAATTGGCTCCTAATCCTGCTTTCCCACATAACCTTATAAAGTTTTGTTCCTGACTTTCAAAATAAAATATCTGAAACTAAATTCACCTAAACGACAATTGGATCTAAAAGTGGTAATCTTTAAGCACTATAAACTTACTCGGAAGTAGGTATGCAGAGCTGTGTTGAACGAAAATGGTTTCTTGTCTGTATTTGTAATTATAAGCTCAGTGGAAAGGCTCGTTGTTTTCAGAACAATCTGGACAGTGGAATTAACATAAGATTTTTGTTTAATTAAACATAATGTGCAGCATTATGCAGAAAATTAAAGGTACTACTGTTGAGAGAGAAAAAAAAACTCTGTACGGTAACTATTAACTTAAAAATTCTGAAGATACATATGTTATTGCCTTGTTGGTGGTGCAACGAAGGTGAAAAAAAGTCCCCCATTGCTAATTAGGATAACTTTATATTCACTGCTAACCTTGTATAATGCTCGGAAGCTGAAATCCCACATTGAACGACTGTAAGGAGCATCCTTTAGCTCTAAAGTTACTATAGGATCTCCTTCCACGTTGTTTGAATCAACAACAGACCAATCCATATTTCTTGCAAATCCATGCTGTTAATAACATAAAATTCTCAAACACGGTAAACCTTATCAGCAGCCTAATGATTCGAAAATCAATAATACTAATAAGTATGATGAGAGCATGGAAATAATCCCCCAGTCTCCATCCCCTTGTACAAATTAACGTGCTCTTATACATACGAAAGACTTAAAAAGGAATCACTGACTCATTGATCACTTTGAATAAGGTCAAAAGTTGAATTGCAACACTGGTATTATTGTTACTTGTTGCCAGATATACTTCATAGTTAGAGCAACAGTCAGTAATAACTTGAGATAATAAACTTATATATCAATCAAACCTTAGTATCATGTTATACTTGCTGGTAGCTTAGATCTGAATATATTTGTTAAATGTCCATGTCCTGGTCTTAATTTGGCAGTGACACGATGATGGTCCTAATTATGCCAACACCCAAAACTCAAAATGACGAATCTTTCCCCTCTAGGAAAACCAATTTAACAAATAAATTAAAGCGCAGGTTTTGGGTAAAACTACTTTATAGAAGATAAAATAAATTCAGAGGAGACACCTGTTGTATTGGACCCGGTCCAAATTGTGGAAAACAATGTGGGAGACCTCCACTATCAGGAAAGAAATGTAATCAGTATTAGAGAAAAATAGGCCTTTTCAGTTCAAAGACCAACAAATAATATTCAATTTGAGGCATCTTCAGCTTTGAATATTTACAATTTTCCAAATTAATTTTACCACTGTGGCCTCAAGGCTCAAGCATCTTTGAAGCCCCTATAAGCTGTAAGAACTTGAGCTTTGTCATTGTGACGAAAACTGGACAAATTGCAAATTCCAAATATTTATAAAATAAAGAAATGCTAATATCACTTAATTTTTGTACACACTTTTGTACCCATTCTTGTATATTTTACCATGTGTTATAATTGTTTTGAAAATTAGAGAAATTATTCATTTTTCTAGATAATATTGACATGTGTCAAAATCCAAGTGGTATAGATACAAAAATAGGTGTAAATTTGTGTTCCTAGCATTACTCAAATAAAATAATATATAAACATGAGAGCTCACACCAAAAAGTGCGAAATTTCAAAGTCGTATTCCAACTACCAAATTTCAACGTCGTATCCCATTTCTTCCTTTCCTGAGACAGTAATAAATCATACGAGTATAGAAAAAGATAGAATACAACCTGATTGGTTTCTTCTTGTTAAATACAGCATCTGGCCGGACAAAAAGGAGGTCCTTCCCATTTGATACCTTCCAAGATGTAATACAGCCACCGTATAAATATATATCCGTCTCACTGCAAATGACAGATTCAATCATCTGTTAAAAGGACCATAATATATACCCATAAGATGTACCTTACCTGATGATAGTTAACCTTTGGATTTGTCAAAAGAAATATGTAATTTAATATCCAACAAACACGGGTACTAGTAGGATGTAACATATAGAATACGTATGTTAGAATTTTGAGAATTTCAGAAAAAAATATGAAATTTATTATGATACATTCCACTAATTATAAAATATTTTAAATCAATTAAAATTATAATAAAATGACCATTTTATTCTTACATGTTCTAATATAATCAAGACATTCTACTATTTTTTTTAAAATATTCTCTTTCACACAAATTTTTTTCTAACTTAATACATCTCATTCTTTCTTCATCTCAAACTTAATATCTCTCCCACAACTTCACTACTTGTTGTATAGCTCTTTAGTAAACAAATTGGAAAAATACCACATTGGTTAGGAATGAAGATGGTTGTTGTATTTTGGGCTATAAATAAAACTCTCTTCCACAATTTATAAACATCTCAAATTTTGTAAATCTTCTTCTCTTTTGTAAGGGTAATTGATTAGATCAATTGTGTCAAATTAGTTGTAATTTTAGAATTCATCCATTTAGAGATAGTAGAAGTGGTCAACAACGTCCGAGGATCTAAGTAACATTTATACCGAACCTTATTAAATTTATGGTATTTTTATTTATCTGTTTTAGTTTATTTTATCATTATATTTCCAATAGCATTATTTTGTCAGGTTAATTTGAATTCTATTCATTTAAATAGTAACTATTTAGAATAAGGAAAATATACCTGATTTTTTCAACAATTGGTATCAGAACCGAAGGTTTCTACATAGACATTTGTTTGTATTCCGTTTGTTTGCTATTGGAATATAGTTGCTAGTTGTTGTAATCTGAAGAAATGGCGGAAGAAAAGTATCCCTTAAACAGAAGCCAACCGTCCATGTCAGACAGAACAATGGTTATGAATACAAGATTCGAGGTGAAAAAGTTGGATGGAACCGATCATTTCGGCATGTGGCAAGGCGAAGTTCTAGATACTCTGTTTCAACAAGGTCTAGACATAGCCATTGAAGAAGAGAAACCAAATGAAGCAAATGAAGTCGAGTGGAAAAATATCAATTGTTTGGCATGTGGTACAATCTATTCGTGTCTCTCAAGAGAACAAAAGCACACGTTCATGATAGAGACACACGCAAGTAAGTTGTGGAAGGCATTGGAGAACAAATTCATGAAGAAAAGTGGAAAAAATCGACTCTATTTGAAGAAAAGTTGTTCCATTTTAAAAATATCTTCCAAGTACCACAATAAACGACCACATTACTCCTTTTAATCGATTAGTAGCAGATTTGTTAAATATGGATGAAACTTTTAAAGATGAAGATTTAGCCTTAATGTTATTAGCCTCCCTTCTTGATGAATTTGATCACCTTATTACGAGCTTATTCATTGGAAAGGATAAAGTGTCTTTTGAGGAAGTTTGCACTGCTTTGTATAGTTATGAAATTAGAAAGAAAGATAAAAAAGAAAGTAGGAATAAAGCAACAGAGGCACTGTTTGTAAGAAGACGTCTGCAAATACAACAGAAAAGGAGAGGTAGATCTCTGTCAAAAGGAAGGCTTAGTAAAGATGAATGTGTCTTTTGTCATAAAAAAAGTCATTGGAAGAAAAACTGTCTGAAGCTGCAGAAGAAAGGAAAAGTTGTGTCGTCTGATGCATGCTTAGCTGAAAGCAATTCAAATTCAGATTTTGCATTGATTGGTTCGTCAACAGCATCCCATCCTGGTGATTCGATTTTTGATTTAGCGTATGCCTTCCATATGTCTCCTAATAAGGAGTGGTTCTTTAACTTCGAAGAACTAGACGGTGGAGTTGTTTTCATGGGTAATGATTATCCATGCAAAGTTTCAGGAGTCGGTACAATTTGTTTGAAGGATCAAGATGGTTCGACCAAGGTCTTGACGGATATTCATTATGTTCCAGATATGAAAAAGAATCTCATTGCTGTAGGAATCTTAGAATCAAAAGGTTTCACTGTGATCATACAAAATGGGAGATTAAAGGTTACTTCTAGAGCACTTGTGGCAATGAAAGGTGTTTGGAAGAATAACTTGTACTACTACCTTGGTAGTACGGTTATTGGGACAGCATCAACAGCAGTTTCAGAGGAAGAAAGAGATTCAAAAACTACCAAGTTGTGGCATATGCGTTTGGGACATGTTGGTGAGAAAGCTTTACAGATTTTGGTAAAGCAAGGCATGTTAAAAGGTGTAAGAACCAACAAGTTGGAATTCTGTGAGCATTGTGTATTGGGAAAGCAAAAAAGAATAAGTTTTGGCACTACTCTCCATAATACAAAGGGCATTTTGGATTACATCCATACTAATGCATGGGGGCCAACAAGAACTTCATCCATGAGTGGCAAACATTATTATATCATGTTGATGACTTATATAGAAGAGTTTGGGTGTATCTCATGAAGAAGAATGATGAAATGCTGAGAATTTTTCTCAAATGGAAGAAGATGATCGAGACTCATACTGGTAGAAAGATCAAGTATCTAAGGTCTGATAATGGCACTCAGTACACAAACGATTAATTTATGAAAGTTTGTGAAGAAGAAGAGATAGTGCGACACTTCACTATTTGAAAAACAACACAACAGAACGAAGTTGCAGAACGTATGAACCGGACTTTACTGGAGAAAGTTCGGTGTGTTGTCAAATGCTGGGTTAGGCAACAGTATTGGGCTGAGATTGTGACATATGCATGTCATCTTGTCAACTATCTACCATCGTCTGCTCTATTGAAGGCAAAACTTCTATGGAGGTATGGTCTGGAAAACCTGCTAGAGATTACGATTTCTTACATGTGTTTGATTTTATTGCATACTACCATGTAACGAAATCAAAGTTGGATCCAAGAGCCAAGAAAACTATTTTTTTGGGATCCCTTCTGGTTCTAAGGGATATCGACTATGGTGTCTTGAAACGAAAAAGATAATCTTCAGCAAAGATGCTACCTTTAATGAATTTGCCTTGGTGCGAAAGGTAACTGAAAAGATTGATTGCACTCTGAAGCAGGTGAAGCAAACTCTGAAACAGGTAGAGTTTGAAAGCATAATTGTTAATCCAGTTAGTAAAGATAAGATAGAAGTTGATCCTCCATTGACAGAAGATGAATCAGATGAAAAAGTTTTAACCCAAGAACCTCCACAGCAATAAGAAGAAACTACAGTTGATAGGCCACGACGACAAAATGTCAAGGTCCCTACTCGATACAAAGATTTTGAAGACCTACCTGCTCAGTTTAAGAATACAGTGTCCTGTGCACTTTTAGTTGTCCATGATAATGTTCCTTCCATATATAAAGAAGTAATCAGAAACCCTGAAGTTGAAAGATGGAAGGAAGTCATTCAACACTTCCTCCACCCAAAATCAGCAGATACACAGTTTTCAACTGCCAAACTTCATAAAATCATATCTCCAATAGTTGGGGAAATGATCTTTCAAAAACTCTGACCTTTCCTATCAGCATTATCTCTTCCCTACCACATTGTACAACATACAATTATTGGGATTATTACCAAACGTGGTTTAACACATTCCTTATTCAGAACAAAGATAACCAACATTCTTGGTTATTCTTCTTTGTCAACAAATCTATCAATCCATCTAGATTTCCATCTTCGTTTTCTAGCTGGTGGAAACTATTTGGAAACATTCCCTCTATCATCATTCCTCTCGTAAAAGAGAGTTATGAATCATTCTCAAAAAATTACAAACCTACATCAAAGGAAGTTAGAGTCCCTCTACTCTGTATTTTTTGTTCAAAATTTTATCTCCCTTGGGTTTGTCAATGGATTTTAACACCTGTTACAACTAAGGCCATAACCATTACCCGCTCATTTCAAGTCAAATGGTGGTCATTTATGATCCCAAAAACTCTATTACAACCAACCGTTGAACAATGGCTTAGTAAAAATGGTCACAGAGAACCCCAAGTGAAGGAACTCCAAGCATCTTCACTCCTCCTGGCACAAAAGGCACATACCAATGCCTTAACATCTCAAGCAAAACCCCAAGAGGAACTCTTGAAAATTATCAAACAATTATCACAAATATTTTTTGGCCAAACTTCTGGAGATTTTTAGCTCATGTTTCATTTGTTTTTGGATTTTCAAATCTTGACAAATTTGAAGACCCTATTTTTGAGCGAAACTAATCAACTCTCCGTAAATTAATTGATCATAGGGAATGATATGATTCCAATGTCTCTCGGATTTTGTTTCTGGTTTTCTCTCCTAAGAGGGAAGGAAGTCCTACTTGGCACTTCTCTTTCCAGAATGGCTATGTAGAGTCATCTCTTAACATAACTCTGCACAAAAATATAGTTTTATAATGGTGTGATATTCTGAAGAGTAATGTGGAGACTACATCCTGTATAGGAGCTCCATGTTGATTAAGTATGTGTTCACCACCACACTCTCCAGTCAGTATTGCACTAAAAATATTTGATTATTGTTGTTTTAAAAGATGATGATCCCACCATCCTTTTAGTTGGCCTGAGAAGCCAACTATTAATAATTCGACAACTGTTTTGTCAATGGCATCAATTCGTGTCTTATATGCATTTGACGCCATTGTCATCTGCTGTAAGACATTTAATATTTCTTGTTCGTTCATCCCATCTATATTCCAAACATAGATAGAAGACGCGTTATACTTTGGTTAGGTGACCTGACTAGGTTGGGTACCTATCTGGACTAGGTTCTTGCCAAGCTAGTTTTTGGAGTTGGGAGTTGGTTCAGGAAGTAATTCCTGAATGGAATCCTCATTAGAAGTTATAGGTTTTAGGTTGCTAAGAAAACTAAGATTCTGGTTTTGATTACTGGTTAGTTTTGAAGTCAGTGGAGACTCGGGTATAACCGGACCTAGTTTTGTATTTGAGGCTTGGTCTTCTAATTGAAGTTTAAGGATATTGCTCCATTTTTTAAGTTTCTCAAATTTTCATGATATTTCTTCCTGGGCTGGTTTGGAGACCTGGAAGGATTTGAAGATAGGATTTTGAACTTTACTATCTACGACTTGATAGAAAGTAGAAGGAAGATCAATCTTTTAATTCTTATCTATCCCAGTGAGTTCTTTACCTAAAGTATTTAGGTTGATATTAGTAAAGTTGTTTTAGGTAACTATGTTTTTGAGGTTGGCTGCCTAGTTCTCCTGTGGGTTCTTAAGATGGTAGGCTTCAACCTTACTATCCGCACAAGGAAAGGTAATTGATCTCAACAGAGGATATTCAGCCTCTATTGATCCATCTGGTGTTTCCCATATGGATGATTTCTATTTGGTAGTGACCATGTTAATTGAATTAATTGGTTCAACTGGTTCTGGGTCTTCCCATTCATATTCACCATCCAGTAATCTATCGAAATCCTCTTCTATAGTTCCCTTAGTACTGATTTTTGAAAAGTTTGTGTTTGTGTTGGCTGGTAAGCTAACAGGTTCAATATAGTCTTCTATGATAACCATTTTAGGGCTTTCTATAGTGACTGATGATGTTTTCGCTAAGCTAACTGGTTTAGGGTTAACTATAGTGATGGGTAATGTTTCTTCTAAGCTAACTGGTTTAGAGTTAACTGTATTGATAATGTTCTGAAGTTTTGAGTTAATTTTGAAAAGGAAGGGTTGTCCTTTGGTTTCCCAATAGATTTCTAGCCATTCAAAAAATAGTATGTTTTACTAGTGTTCTTATACATACCTAGCGTGCTTTTTAAAGCTGCTTGCTCTAGCACTTTCAGAGTATGTTTTAAAAAACCATTTTTTGATTTTTTTATTATATGGAGCATCTATGTCTAGACGTAGGGTTTCTATGTCTAATACTTTATACTCTACGGTTAATACATTTAATTCGTTGGTCCTAACTGGTATAGTTGGAGCTTGGGACAGAGTTGATGATGAAGGAAGGATAAGAGATAACTGGGGTGAATTGCTCATCTCATAGGTTTTGTCAACAGTGTAGACTAGTCTGGGTACTGGTGGACTAAAGTCTACAGCTTTCATTTTTGCCTTGGGGATATCTGAGGTAGAGGACCTAGGATGGGTTTTGAGTGGTAAGTCCACAGATAAGAAGTTAGAGATACTTGTTGTAGAGATAGAAGAGTATCTCAAACTGGTAGACCTATCAAAACTAAGTTCAATACTACCATCCTTATATGATATAATTTCCCTAAGTTATGCGTTTTGGACAAGTTCTTAGGTTTGATGCGGTTCGGACTCTAGCTGAGTAATACTTTTAAGAAGCCACTTATCTGGAAATATGACTTGGCTCCAAGTAATAGGTTTAAGAATTGTTATGTTAGACCTAGAAAAATCTGTTTGTAGGAGAATGGTTTCCCCCTTTTTGGATTGTTGAATGTGTCTGGTATCCCAAACAAACATCATAACTTTATAATGAACCCTATAAATTAAGGCTACTAGAATTGCTCATGGTAGTATCCTAGAATTATGGGTTTGAATTTGTAGTGTAAGTGATTTTAATATATGTGGGTCACTTAAGGAAACTAAGAAATTGGGAAAACAATTGAAGGATATTGGTCCTAATCCACCTCGTTCAACTGTTCCTAATAAAAAATCTTTAAAGTCTATAAGTCTAGCGTCCCTAAGAACAGCTAGTATTGTTGATTTTAAATCATCTCTGGTTAAGGGTCTTAGTCCAACTTAGACTAATCCTATATGGTATCAGAGCCAAGGGGGTGTTCTAACTTGTTTAAATACATTTGTAGTTAGGATTCTTTAAGTATAGTTTGAACCTTGGATGATAATATATACGACTTTAAGATTTGCTTATAGTATAATATGTAAGGTCGCGACAAAAATGCATGGATCCAGATGAAGGAGGTAAGTCACGTTAAGTCAACAAACAGGCGTTAGGGCAATAAGTCCTTATAAGTGCCAATGGTAGTAGTGGACGACATATTCTTATATAAGCTGAAGAAAGTCATAAATATTATATGAAAAGATAAAACAAGAAATAGAATGTTAATTCTTTCATGTATGATAACTTAGCATATTTCCATGACTTAATCCTATATCTGTAATAGAAATTGTTCCAATCAATTTTTTTGAAATCATTTTTAATTTGGAATACGTTGCTTCCTTTGATACCTTTTCTTTACCTTTGGAGGATGGGACCTCTGCTTCGGAAAGTAATAATGGTGCACTTAAACTTGGGATGTTGTCATAAATTGCTCATAATGCTTTCGTATCTTGGAGACCCAATATCCATTCTAGGACTCGTTGATACAGAACTTCGTCTACTGGGGATAGTTCTAGGGATTGCTGGGAGGATGATTCTGCTTCTGTCAATGGCTCGAGAGTTTTCTTGAGCCTGTTATGTAATGGTTTTTCCAATCTATTGATATTAGGACAAAAACTCATAACATAATTTAAGCTACCAAGAAATCTTTGTAGCTGAATTTTATCGATAATCTTATCAGGAAAATTGGTAGTAAACTGAAGAGATCGTTCAATTGGAATAATTGTTCTATTAGACACATTATGTCCAAGAAACCTAATATTAGTTTTGAAAAGTGTCATTTTCTTGGCTGATAGAGCAAATCCACTTTTCTTGATGATATGAAAGAAGGTTTTAAGATGTCTGATATGTTGTCTGACATCTTTAGAAAAGATAAGTACACTGTCGATGTACACAATACAAAATTCTGAATAAGGATTGAATATGTCATTCATAACCCTTTGAATATTACAAAAAACCTTATAAAAGAAATTCTAATAAAGATTCAAAATACCATGGTAAACCCTCTAAAAATCTTAAAGGATTTACATGTTATAAATGTGGCAAACCAGGCCATACAACTCGATTCTGCCAAATGATTAAAAGACTTCACGAATTAAACCTCGGTGAAGATATTACCAACAAACTTTTTGCCTTAATGGTAGATGAATCATCATCATCTGAGTCTAAACTTTGGTCAGACGACTCAGAAGATTCAAATCCCCAGGTAGACGAGTTAGCATCTACTAACTCGGATACTTCCAATAAAAACATCAATGTATTAACTAAGGAAGAAAATGAACAACTTCAAAATAAAATCCTTAAATTAAACTACCCTCATATCACAAAATTATATATGGACTACTTGACTAATAACTTAGCCAAAGCTCAGCCATTACTAAAACTTTTTGAACTTCCAAGTACCAACACAGGCTATTATAACCTCATTGTTGTTTTGGAAAGTAAGAACAAAACATTAAAACCAGAAAGTCAAATTCAAGACTTAAAAGTTGAAATTAAAACCATTAAGCTAGAACTCTACCAACTTAGGGAAAACATAAAGAATATGACCTCAAGTTTAAATTACTAGAAAAAAATAGAGTCAAAACCCTAATTGGTATGAGTAAGTCGGATAACAAACTTGATGTGAAAACCGTGTTTCTACACGGTGACTTAGAAGAGGAAATCTATATGTCTCAGCCATAAGGGTTTAATGTTACTGGTAAAGAGAATTAGATTTGTAAATTGAACAAATCATTGTATAAATTGAAGCAATCTCCGAGGTAGTAGTACAAACGATTTGATCAATTTATGTTGCAGTAGAAGTACACCAAAAGCATACATGATCATTGTATGTATTTTCGCAAGTTACAAGATGAGTTTTTCATCTATCTCCTATTGTACATCGATGATATATTGATTGCATTGAAGAGCTAAGCAGAAATTGAGAAGTTGAAAGTTCAACTAAATCAGGAGTTCGAGATGAAAGATCTGAGAGAAGCCAAGAAGATTCTTGGCATGGAGATAAGTAGAGACAGAAAGAAGGGGAAGTTTAGTTTGACCTAGAATCAATATTTGAAGAAGATACTACAACATTTTGGTATGAATGAATAAACAAAACCTGTAAGTACTCCTCTTGTTCCTCAATTCAAGCTTAGTGCTCAATTATCTCCTAAGAATGATGCAAAACGAGAATACATGGCAAAGGTTCCGTATGCAAATGCGGTTGATAACTTGATGTATGCAATGGTGTGTACAAGACCTAACATTTCACATGTGGTTGGTGTTGTAAATAGGTACATGTATGATCCTGATAAAGGACATTGGTTGGCTATGAAATGGATTCTACAATATATTCTAAGATGTTGGTTTAGTATTTCAACAGGATAATACTGTTGGTCAATGTGCAGTCAGATATTGTGATTCCGACTATGCAGAAGATTTAGATAAGCGTCGGTCAACTACTGGTTAAATGTTTACTCTTGCTAGAGCTCCTGTCAGTTAGAAGTCTATCTTGCAGTCCACAGTTGTTTTATCTACTACAGAGGCAGAGTATATAGCAGTTACAAAGGCTGTGAAGGAAGCTATTTGGTTACAAGGTTTGCTTGAAGACTTGGAGTTGATCAAAAACATATTAAGGTGTTTTGTGACAGTCAGAGTGTTATTCATTTAGCAAAAAACCAAATCTATCATGTCAATGGACAGCTTAGTTGTCCATAATAGCTTTGTTGTATTCCATTGACAGCTTAGTTGTTCATAACAATTTTGCTGTAATTTGTTGTTCATATTCATCTAGTTGTACACAGTTGCTATCCATAGTCTTTTTAGCTGTAAATAATTGTCCATAGACAGTTTTGTTGTATTTTGTAGGTTTGTTATATTTTGTAAAGTCTATAAATAGAAAGAAATCATAAGACCAAATCATTCCATTATTTTCTTACAACATTCTTAACTTATTTCTGACATGATATCAGAGCTTTAAGAAAAAATTCAGTTTTCTATTTCTGAGGAAATCTTCATTAATATTTTTTTAGCGTTTTCTGCTAAACAAGTGTTCTTCGACAATCTCTATTTAAAGTCATTTTCTCGGTTTCTTTAATTTCAACATTATATTTCTGAGGAAATCTTCATTGATATTTTCTAGCGTTTTTTTGCCAAACAAGTGTTCTTCGGTAATCTCTGTTTAATGTCCTTATCTTGGTTTCTTTAATTTTTTTGAATATTTCTTGGGTTTCATTTACTTGCAATAGACACTGCACCAATGTGTGTTAAGTTTACGGGAAAAAATTACTCTAACTGGGTTTTCCAGTTTGAACTTTTCCTCAAGGAAAAAGACCTTTGGAGCCATATTGATGGCACAGATGTTACACCAACATCTGATACTATCAACTCTAAGGAAGTCGTGTCTTCTCCTTCTTGGATTGTGTTTGATGCTCGAATCATGTCTTGGCTTCTTAGTTCGATGGAACCACATATCGTCACCAACTTGATGGCTCATCGCTCTGCTCACTCCATGTGGAATTATTTGAAGAAAGTTTATCATCAAGACAATGATGCTCGTCGTTTTCAGTTGGAACATGTGATTACCATGTTCCAACATGGTAGTCTTTCCATCCAGGATTATTACTCGACATTTTTGTCTCTTTGGCATGAATATGCTGATATAGTTACAGCAAATGTTCTTGTTGTTGCTATATCAACTATTCAAAATCTTCACAGGATTAGTCAGCGTGATCAATTTCTTATGAAATTATGCAAGGAATATGAATCAGTTTACTCTTCTCTATTGAATTGATCTCTTGTTCCTTCTCTGGATATTTATTTTGGTGAGTTACTTCGCGAAGAACAAGGTCTAAGTACTCAAGTTATTCCGGAACAATCTTATGGAAATTCCAAGACAACAACTATGGCTTATGCAGCCCAAGGGTGTGGATCATCCATGCCTTCTAAAAATCTACATAAGATTGATCTCTTGTTCCTTCTCTGGATATTTATTTTGGTGAGTTACTTCGCGAAGAACAAGGTCTAAGTACTCAAGTTATTCCGGAACAATCTTATGGAAATTCCAAGACAACAACTATGGCTTATGCAGCCCAAGGGTGTGGATCATCCATGCCTTCTAAAAATCTACAATGTTTCTACTGCAAAGAATATGGGCATATTGCTGCCAATTGTCCTAAAAAATGTTGTTCTTATTGCAAGAAAAAGGATCATATTATCAAAGAATGTCGTATTCGTCCCCAGAATCGCCAGGCCCAAGCATTTCAGACTTTTGTTGTTGTTCCTCCAATAGCACCTATTGTAGCACATGTGTCTTCCTCAGGTGCTTCTAATCTTCCACCTCCTACAGCAACTTACTGCACTCCTGAAATGGTGTAACATATGCTAATTTTGACATTATCTGCAATGAGATTTCAAGATAAAAATTCTAATACACTTTGGTATGTAGACTCAAGGGCTTCTAATCATATGACAAATACTCCCACAACTTTGTCTCATGTTCGGTCTTATGTTGACCAATCTACTATTCAGACTGCCAATGGCATTTCTTTGCCAATCAAAGCTGTCAGAAATGTTTCTTCTACATTTACTGATGTGTTTTTTGCTCCTCAACTTTCTACAATCTCATTTCTGTTGGTCAATTAGTTTATAACAATTGTGTTGTTAATTTTTCTGGTGACGATTGTGTTGTGCAGGACTAGGTAACAGGGGAGCCGATCGCGAAAGGACCTAAAGTGGGACATTTACTTCCATTACTTTTACCTATTCCAGCACTTTATCTAATTCCTTCTATTGAGTCTTTTGCTTGTAATAATATTCCTAATCTAAGTATGGTGTGGCATCATCGTTTAGGCCATTCTAATACTCAAGTTTTATCTCATATATTGAACTTGGGCTTTCTTGGTAATAAAGAACGTTCTTCTTTACCTTTTGAATGTGATTCTTGTAAACTTGGTGAAAGCAAAACTCTTCTATTTCCTTTGCATACTAGTAAAGTTTTTCACTGTTTTGATCTTATTTACAGTGATGTTTGGGGACCTTCCCCGATTACTTCACATGAAAAATTTAAATACTATGTAACTTTCATTGATGATTATAGCAGATTCACTTGGGTTTATTTTCTTCGTTCTAAATCTGAGGTTTTTCATACTTTTACAGAGTTTTTAACATATGTTAAAAATCAATTTTCTGTAAATATTAAGACATTTTGCACAGATTCTGGTGATGAATATTTTGTCCACTGAATTTCAGGTATTTTTGGCTTCTAAAAGTATCATTCATCAACGTTCATGTCCTGCTACTCCTCAACAAAATGGAGTAGCTAAGCGCAAAAATCATCATCCTCTTGATATGGTATGTACTCTCTTGTTAGAATCTTCTGTTCCATCCATATTCTGGGTTGAGGCTCTAAAGACTGATACTCACTTGATTAATCGTTTATCTTCCTATGTTTTGCACATGAAATCTCCCTATTTTTGTTTGTTTACTAAGCAACCTAATTATGATAATCTTCGTATCTTTGGTTGTGTATGTTTTGTTCATTTACCACCTCATGAGTGAAATAAATTATCTGCTCAATCTGTTAGATGTGCATTTTTAGGATATAATGTGTGTCAAAAGGGATTTGTTTGCTATGATCGTACATTACATCATACACGCATTTCTAGGAATGTTATTTTCTTTGAAAATCAACATTTTTTATGTCTTTTGTGCCCTTTTCTTCTACTGTAGTCCTTCCCTCCTTTGAGCACCAATTCTTAGCTCTTTCTCAAAACAGTTCTCGATTCAAACCAGGAATGGTATATACAAGACAATCCCGCCCACAGTCTCTTCCGGTGGCTCACCCAATATCTGATCCTAACATACACCAGAGTCAATCAGTTGCAGCACCTCCAGAGCCTCTGGTACGTCGCTCTTCTTGAGTGTCTGTACCCCCTGATAGGTATGGTTTTTCTTCTGGCAATTTTATTTCAGCTCTTACTACTGCATTGTTCAATTTTGATATTTCCACATGCTACTCACATGCTGTCAAGCATGATTGTTGGTGCCAAGCTATGTAGGAAGAAATTGTTGCTCTTGAGGCCAATCACACCTAGGACATTGAGTCTTGTCCTTCCACTATAGTTCCTCTGGGTTGCAAATGGGTTTACCCAGTCAAGGTTCGCTCTGATGGAAGTTTGAATCGTTATAAAGCTTGGCTTGTTGTCCTTGAGAACAAACAAGAATATGGTGTTAATTATGAGGAGACTTTTGCTCCTGTGGCTAAAATGACTACTGTTCGAACGATTCTAGCTCTTGCTGCTTCCAATGATTGGCCACTACATCAGATGGATGTTAAGAATGCTTTTCTTCACAAAGATCTTAAAGAATGTATTTATATGAAGCCACCTCTAGGGTTGTTTTCCTCTCCGACATCCAATGTGTGTAAACTTCGTCGCTCTCTTTATAGTCTTAAACAAGCTCCACGGGCGTGGTTTGAAAAATTTCGAACCACTTTATTACAATTTTCTTTCATGCAGAGCAAGTATGACACTTCATTGTTTCTTCGAAAATCAGACATGGGTATTGTTGTCATTTTGATTTATGTTAATGATATTGTGATCACTGGTTCTGACTCTACTTTACTTGTCCAACTCAAGACCCATCTCTCACAATCCTTTCATATGAAGGATCTTGGGTCTCTTACATATTTTCTTGGTCTTGAGATGCATTGTAACCCCTCTGGTATTTCCCTCAATCAATACAAATATGCTAGTGATTTGGTGACTACAACTGAACTATAGGAAGCTACCTCTATTGATACTCCAATGGAATTAAATGTCAAGCTTCGCAAAGAGGAAGATGACTTATTGATCCCAACTTATATCAAAAATTGGTGGGTAACCTTGTCTATCTCACCATCACCAGACCAGATATTTCTTTTGTTATGCAACAAGTCAGCCAATTTCTTCAGGCTCCTCGTCATCTTCATCTGGCTAATGTCCGTCGGATCATACGCTATGTTTAAGGCACTTCTGCCCATGGCTTATTCTTTCCTTCAGGTAATTCTCTTCGTCTTGTTGCTTATAGCAATGCTGATTGGGCTGGTTGTGCTGATACACGTTGCTCCATCACTGGTTGGTGCATGTTCTTAGGTGATGTATTGATCTCCTGGAATAGTAAGAAGCAAGATAGAGTTTCTAAGTCATCTACAGAATCTGAGTATCGAGCAATGTCTCTTGCTTGTTCCAAAATTATTTGGCTTTGAGGTTTGCTAGCTGAGTTAGACTTCTCTGAGATCGATCCTATACCTTTACATGCCGATAATACAAGTGTTATTCAGATTACGATCAATCCTGTCTATCATGAGCACACAAAGCATATTGAAGTCGATTGTCACTCTATCTGTGAAGCCTTTAAAGCTCGTGTTATCACTCTTCCACATATTTCTACTGAACTACAAATTGTTGATATCTTCACCAAGTCTCTCACTCGTCATCAATATTGTTTCCTAAGTCGCAAATTGATGCTTATTGATCAACCCGTATCAATTTGAAGGGAGCTGTCAATGGATAGCTTAGTTGTCCATAGACAGCAATCTATGGTTGTCCACAAACTGTGCATAAACAGTTGTCCATAAACATCTATCCATAGACAACTTTGTTGTATTTTGTAGATTTGTTGTATTTTGTAAAGTCTATAAATAGAAAGAAATCATAAGATCAAATCATTCGGTCATTTTCATACAACATTCTTAACTTATTTTTGACATACCATGCACGTACAAAGCATATTGACGTTCGTTACCATTTCGTGCAAAAGGTTGTTGAAGAAGGTGGAGTACTAGTTCAAAAAATCAATACTATAGAGAATCCGGTAAATATGATGACCAAGGCAATAACGATAATCAAGTTCAAACTTTGTCTGGACTTGATTAACATCCTACAAATCTGAATTGGCACTGGCATCGTTGATCTAGTGATTGAAGAAATCATTTAAGAATCATTAAGTCGCTAAGGTGTAGATTTGTTGTATAGCTCTTTAGTGAGCAAATTAGAAAAAGTTCTACATTGGTTAGGAATGAAGATGGGTATTGTATTTTGAGCTATAAATAAAGCCCTCGTCCACCATTTGTAAACATCCCAAAATTTGTAAATCTTCCTCTCTTTTAAAAGTATAATTGATTAACTCAATTTTGTCCAATTAGTTGTAATTTTGGAATTTATCCATTTAGAGATAGTGAAAATGGTTAATGACGTCCGAGGACCTATGTAATATTTATACCGAACCTCGTTAAATTTTTGATGTTTTTATTTTTCTGCTTTAATATTTTTGTTTCAATATCTGCTTTAATTTATTTTAGCATTATCTTGTCGGATTAATTGGAGTTCTATTCATTTAAATAGTAACTACTTAAAATAGGAAAAATATACCCGATTTTCCCAACACCACTTATCAACACAAAACCTAATATCTTGATCCACAAAAACTCATAATACTAAAAATGAAAGAGGTGTGTATCAAAGATATAAAAGAAGATGAAAATGCCAAAGAAAATTGATTCAACAATCAACAAGGACATGTTTGTTGTACAATTTTTTTCCTGCAAATAGCCAATAGGTATGGTAGGTCTTATCAAAACTCTTATAAGTAGAATGTTGATGGATGTCTGAAGAACATATCGGTAAATTTATCAAGTTTTAATAGAATTTTATTTTTCTTTTAAATTAGAGGGATGTTTCGGAAATTTCTCTATAATTTTTCCTTTCAAAACACTATAAATCATTCAAAAACACGGCTTATTTCAAATTCTTCAATGATTTAAATTATCATTCACAAACTGCATCATTCAAATAATAGCGAATGGCTATAAAAACATTAAGGTTGCGTACTTAAAAACATTTGGCAATTCGACAAAAAACAAGAAAAACAATTGCAACAAAAGGGTTTTTACGCACCTACCACCAGAAGAAGTAAGCACGACCTTTGGCAATTTGCCTTCTCCTTCTGTAAGCTTCACTCCCAAGGCAACATTATCTGTGTTCAGGCTTGCCATTGTCACACAAGAGTACCTGTTCAGTATAATTGCAACTTTAGTGGAAACTAAAATAAAGGAATAGTTCAAAAATCATTAGGGTTACAAATCGACCTAGAACTAAAACGAACAAATTGAATCAATCTTAGATAAACCAAAATGTGGGGAAATGGGAGGTATTTGATAGAAAACCAAAAAATTGGATCTTGATTCCTTTTATTCATTAATTCAGCTGGAGAACTACTGAATAAAAGAAGAAAATTACCGGTTTACTCTGCGAAGGGTCCGATGTGTTAAGGAAGGTGATGAAATGGGCATAGAAATCATCGCCATGTTCTTAGAATGAGATTGGTGTGAAGTGGGACTGTGAGCTCAGCCTCTATCTACAAATAAGGAAGTCACTGTTTGTGGTGTACGGGTTCGTTTAAGCCGTTAATTCCTTTTGTGCTCGTAATAAATTCGAATATTCTTTCCTCTTCTTTTTCCGGTTTAATTATTTTATTATCCCTTAAACTTTAAGTCAATTTTTACATAAAATTTTAAATTTTATAATTTATTTTCAAATTTATAAAATTTCATAAATAAATACTAACTTACCTACTAAAATACATATTTATAAATCAAAATTTTATAACATATATTTTAAGTTTTAAAAACTTATATACAAAATTTTAAAAATTTGAGAATTAAATCATATATTTTAAAATTTTAAATATTTATAAATAAATTTAGATAAAATTTAGGGATAAATAATATGGTTTCACTTTTTTCTGTCTGGCATTTTATATATTTCACTAAAGAATATTTTTCTTTATTAACGCATGATTTTATAACAAATTTTGTTTTCAAGTTTTTTACTTATATTTGTAATTAATTTTCTATTTTCTAATTCATGTTAAATAAAAAAAATTCATTTAATACAAATATCCTTTCATTTTAGAAGTGAAATTAACTAATAAAATGAAAAGTGAAATAAGAATATGGTTTTCAAAGTTTTTTTAATTTCAAAAACCTTAAAATATGTGCAAAATAGAATTAAGTTTCAATCTATTTTTATACTTAAAAAATAAAACTAATTATCAATATATATTTTAAAATTTTAAGTAAAAAATTAAAATTTAAAAACAAAATTAATTACAAAAACATACCAAAATTATTTGATATTTCTAATTCATTTAATCAAATATACTTAATTTGGGAGGTAAATAGAGTACAATGTACTTTTTTTAATTCAAAATTTTTTAATTAATAATTTTTATTTATTTTTAATTTATTATTTTAAGTTTTTTCTCTCATTTTGATACTTTATGTATTTTATTTTATATCAACTAAATATTTTAATTAATATTAATGTTAACTTTAAACGAAATAAATTACAAAATTATTACATGAGAATAATTCTTTCCTATCTAATTCGATAAAAAAAATTCCTAATTTCTCAATTCAATAGCTAGAAATGATTTATTATATCAAAATTTAATATCAATATAAATTAAAAATAGTTAATTGATATAGAAATAATAATATATGAGAAATATAATATCAACCCTTTTAACTTTGTACTTTGATGTATTAAAAAAAATCTTTGTTGTGTGATGAATATCATCACAATTTTAAGCAAAAATTGGCTTGAGTGCAACTTACAAGTTATATAAGTCTAGTTTTATGGTAACTATTTACTAGCATGTTAGTAATATATTAATGGTGTTTGTCGATGAAGTTATTAGCATTGTGAGTATGACTATTCATCGGATCGAAACCGTTGATTTTATACTCATTTGATCTGATCCGATCATCCACTCGGATTGAAACATCATAATCCGTAACCGATCTGATCCGATCACTTTTCACATCCGATCAATCCGACCAATAAACTTAATTAACTCTATTTTTTGTATTTTTAAATATATTTTTTTAAATTTCACATAAATCATAACATAAAATTATTTGACTTAAAAAAACATTAAAAAATTAAATAAATATATATTAATTATATATATATATATATATAATAAATATATAATTAATTTCGGTCGAATTGGATCGGATGAATGGTAGTGAAATCCACCATCTGATCCGCACTTAACGGATGAATTTTTTTTCCATCTAATCCGACCATCAGATTGGATCAGATTTTTTGCACACCCCTAATTGTGAGTTATATCTCATATCACTTGTTTATGTAATGAAATATTTAAGAATCTCTATACGTGACAGTTTTTAAATAATTTATTAGGTTAATTGATTATATGTTTTCTTTTTTTAAAAAAAATATAATGCATTAAAACACAAATATTAATTCAAGAATATACTATAGAGTGATATTTTTTTACTTAATTGTATCTAACACAAAGGAAATCAAATCAGTAGAAAAAAGAATATTTACAAGGTTAGGTATTCTCTATTAGTTCTTACCATAAATAACTTTAATAGGTAAGCTCATAATAGTTTCCCTATATTAGAGCATTGGGGAGATTTATCCATATATTTATATGTTTATATAAAGGTAATAGAGTTTCACACATCACAAAACACTAATATGAGTACACTATAAAAACTCAAAGCATAAATAACTAACTCAAGCTTACAACAATGTATAAGTAACTAACCCAAGCTTACAACCATGTGTGTCACACTCATATCAAATAAATGAATATCCAAGCACATTAATCATACTATAACTCAACTTATTTTTATAAAATAATAAAATTTCAATCAAGGATAACTCATATAAAAAAATTCTAACATAAAATTAACGACGATAATTTGTGACTCATAAACACAAATATGACAACACAACAAAATATTTGAGTTAAAATAAAATAAATTTCTAATTATTTTGTATATTCATAGTCTAAAGATTCATAACCATATTTATTTGGCATGCATTAGATTGAATTTTTTTAGATAAAATAATATTTGATGTCATATGAATTTGTAATTTGAAATGAAAGAGATATGAATCTTACTATCAAATTATAAGGTGAACCACTTGAACCAAATTGTATGTGTGTAAAAAAGAAGCAATTTATCTTTCTCACTTTCGGTGTATCACTTTTTGTACTACCAATGATTATAAAACACGTGAACAAAAACTCTACTTTTTATGCAACTTACACATATTTTCAACCACTTTTACCCATATATTTGGTGCATATTTTTAGCATATAAATAGCACACAAAAAATGAGATTATAGAATTGTTCACCAGAGCTATGATGGATGTAACATGTTACATATAAAGATACAAATAGATCACTGGAGTTATGATGAATGTAACATGTTACATATAAAGATACATGTATATGTAACATGTTACATAGAATGGATCATTGGAACTATAGTATATGTAACATGTTACATATAAAGATACATATGAATATAACATGATGCATCTCGTGAGTACTAAAAAACTAAGATAGATACAATATACTACATACTAAAATAAAAGCTAAATGTAACATATTACATACCACCATAATATTTAATAGAAGCAAGAGTTTACCTTCCAAAAACAAAAGAAGATAAATGCCTACATAGAATTAACAAATTTACAAGTAGAATTATACACATCTTTTATTAAAACACTTCTTATATTTTAATTTGTGAATACAAATAAGGAAATTTACCTCTTTCTTTACATAGCATCCATAAAAGAAGTAGAGTCAAATACCTAAAATTTTAAAGGAGAGCAAGCAAGACTTCATTGACTATATTTTCAATTTTTAGCTCAAATAAGATCAGAATTAGAAGAAGCAGATATAATCTTCAAAAATCTAATAAGAGGAAAAAATTGAATAAATATGGCCTTTAAATCACTTATTTACTTAAATCAATCCAAGTAAAAATATCAAACACAAGCTACAATGAAAGTAGCAATAACAAGGAAGGAACATCTATGAAATACATTGATGCTAACCTATGAACTCAAACTGTGAAATCCATAAATATGAGGTGGTTTGAGAACTCCAAGAGAAACTACCAAAGACCCAATGCTAAATTATTAACGATCCTAGAAACTAAAAATATGATTATAACATTCACCTTAACTCTATGGATATTATTCACCATGAATTCAATGATTATAGGACGTCACAAGGGTTACAAATTTCTTAATAAGTCTATATGTAACAAAACAATGAGGCTAAAAAGCTTTCAATTTTAATTAAAAATCAAATCTCGTATATAAACTATTTTTTTTAATTAGCTACCTAATGATCTATTTATATAACCAAAATAAAATCATAAGAAAACTAATTATAAAAATAAACTAAATAATGTTTGAACCAGTCAACAACCATGAAATCAACATTTACGTGTGCGGGTCATGGTGCACCTTAAATCATGTCATGATGGGATACAAAAAGGTGAAAAACCAAAACCATCTGAGAGATATGTACCATAGAGGATACTAAATTGTGCCATGGTCCGGAATAATCAATTGGAACCCAAAATCAACCCAAGAGCTCTATGTCGCGATGGATAATAACTCATACTACGATACAAACCCAATTTCTAAATTTAGCACTCATACTTCTTAGCCTAACCCTTGGCATGAGTTATGATCTTTTTTATGACACACTTTGACTTTGAATCCACTCTTGAATTAGCTCATTTAATACTTTCTTGAGTTGCTTGATTATTAATCTCGTAATGGGTCTACTTGGAATGTCAAGGATTATTTGATTATGCCCCTTGGATCGTATCATTCTCTTTTTTCTCAAAAAGATTCATCCTTGAATCTTGGTTATAATATTGTAATGATTGGTGCACTGAATCTTGGTTCAAAGTCATAATCTACTGACCTCTTGGCCGACCTGTATGGAATTGATGGTCCAAGTTAGAATAAATTTAACGCTTGAATCCTAGGACATCAAGTTGTTGCTCAACTCTAATAAAATTTATTTGATGTGTAACATCTAAGTCCTGTGAAATATGAGCAACACTAGGCTACAATAAAAATTTCGTTAGTAATAGAATAATCCATTCCTTTTTTCCTTATGAACATAAACTTTCTCTTCTTTTTCACTCTTTTTCCCATCTCTCTTCTCAATCATCTCTTGTTTTAACTAACACTTCTTTACTTTCTTTCTTTCTTTTGAAATTCACTTTCTTTTTCAACTCTATTTCTTTTTTCTTTTTTTGCTTACTCTTTTTTAGATAATCTCATTTGATTTTCATACACTTCTTTTGAGGATAAAAGAACAAGTGTAACTCGTTTTTTGTCCTTCATAAATTTATACATATTTTTGAAGCCATTACGGATAGATTTTTCATTAAATTATCATGAGCTCCCCAATGAGATATGGCAATAGTGCATAGGAATTAAATCACAAAGTATGTCATATTTGTACTTTCTAATTGAAAATTTTATTGACATTTATTTGTTCACCTCTACTTCACCATTATCATTCACCTATGATAGCTTGTATGGCCTTGGATGTTGCAAAAGTGTAAAACTCAATTTCTTCACCATGGTAGTGCTAGCCAAATTAGTATGAATACTCCCATCAATAACCATCCAATATACCTTATATTTGACATGGTATTGAAATAAGTCTTCAAGTTGTATCTCCCATCTACACAATCATTTTTAGGTGAATTTCTTTTTCTTTACAAGACAATAGAAACTTTAGATGGCGACTCCTTTTGTGAACTAAATTCAATTTTTTTTCCTCTCCCTTCCTTCCCATACAATTTGTTCAAAGGTTTTAAGAAGAGATGTGAAATCTATCTTTTCTTAAGACATGTTTACAACCTACAAAAAAAAATGTCACTAGAATTTTTCTCCTCTTTTTTATTTTTTATTTAAAACCACCATAATCTCTATAAATGTTTTTTATATCAAATTTTTTTACTCATATCTTCTTTGTTTTCTTTCTCTTCTTTTAGATATGTACTTTTTTTAAATAATCAAATCTCTTTTTTTTTTACTTATTTCAGCAAATCAAAAATAAAAATTGATTGATAAAGATGAAACAATGACCCAAATAAAAATAACAACATTAACCGATTGAATAATGGAATATCTTGTTTTATAATAAGATCTCTTCTTCTTCTTATTTTTTTATGTTAGATCTCTCTCTCTATACTCAAACTCAATAATCAAGAAAAAAAAATCAAAAAATGACAAAAACTAACACAAATTTTTTAAAAAAAATCAAGAACATAGAAGAGAATAAAGAAAAAAATTTAAAAAGATAGGAATCTAAAATTAGAATCTAGGGATGCTGTGAACTTGAACCTTGAAACCTACAAATGCGAGAAGGTTTGAGAGCTCCAAGAGAAATAGCCAAAGCCTCAACGACAAATTTAATGATGATAGGACGTCGTAAGGATTACACATTCCTTGATAAGTCTATTTGTAACAAAATAATGAGACTAAAAAACTCTCAACTTTGATTAAAAATCAAATCTCATATATGATCTAAGTTTTTTCACCAGTTGCTTAGCGATCTATTTATACAATCAAAATAAAACCCTTAAAAAATAAACTAAATAGTGTTTAAACCAATCAACAAGCGTGAAATAAATATTTATGTGTGTGGGTTGCAATGCACCTTAAATCATGACGTGGCGCCATCTGGAAAACTTAAAAATCAAAACTATCATGAGATTCATATATCGGTGGACACTAAATCGTGATATGATGCAGAATAATCATCTGGAACCCAAAATCAACTGAGAAATCTATGTTGCAATGAACAAGAACTTATGCCATACGAACCCACTTTTTGGATTTAACACTTGTACTTTTTGGCCTAGCCTTTGGCATGAGTTGTGCTATTTTGTGGCACCATTTGGCCTTGAATTGACCGGTTTAGTGCTCAATTGAGGTTCAAGGTCATTAATATCATAATGGGTCTACTTGAAATGTCATGGACCATTTGATGATACCCTTTAGATTGTATCATACATGTCCATCAGATGTGTGATATCAAAGAGAGAATATGAGTTGGGTGATGATGACTTCAATGAAGATTGTGAAAGGATCAAAAGATAGAGAATTGAGTAGGTAGAAAGAGTGTACTATTAATCGTCATTGATGTTAAAGAAATATACATTAAAAGTGAGCAGGATGTAGCCACAATTAATATTCAAAGAGGTACTACACGTAAACTCAATAGTGAAAATAAATAATTTTTGCACTACTTGAATGATTATAGTAAAAATTGTGAATTTTTCAATCAAGTTATTATAAAATAATATGAAAAAAAAATCGTGGTTGATATTCCAAAAAATTACCAATTTCAATACTTTTGAATATTACTCTATAAGTGTTATATGTCATGTATATTTTTATCCAATTAAAATAAAAACTAAGAGCTATATAAATAAAATTATAAAAGAATTAAAAAAACATAGCTTAATATTTATACAAGGGGATAAAAAAAAATATATAAATATGTAAAAAAAATTCAAGTATGAGAAAAAATAATAATATCAATATTACCTGGTATAAATAACAATGAATATTTATATAATTATATATAGTGTAACATGAAATGATTAAATTATATGCGAGATAAAATACATTATTTTTTAAGAAAAAGTTAAGAAAAATTAAACTAGTAAAATTTTAAAAAATAATAAAATTATACATTTAAAACTTATAACCATAAAAATAACATTTCGTATGTCTAATTCGTATATTTTACTATTAAAAATTCTAACCTATTATTTACTGTTCAAGTTAAATTATAGTTATTTAAACTTGTTAAATATTGAACTTTATACAATTTAACACGTTCAATATTATTGTGATAATATTTTTGTTACCATATATAAATTGTAAGTATTATTTGATGTAATTTTTAAAAAAAATTATCAAAACATGTTAAATATTTATCATTCTAATAGAGTTCATTTAGTAAAAAATGTATAATAATGAAATAAAAATGAAAAATATATAGGAAATATAAATATATAGTATAAAAAATATTTAAA
The DNA here is from genome assembly GCA_037013495.1 of Hippophae tibetana. Taxonomy (NCBI): domain Eukaryota; kingdom Viridiplantae; phylum Streptophyta; class Magnoliopsida; order Rosales; family Elaeagnaceae; genus Hippophae; species Hippophae tibetana. Next base: position 76,336,699 of record CM072812.1, on the reverse strand, counting down.
TAATAAAATTAGGTAATATTGCTATAATTCAATAAAAAAAATTTATTAAAAAGTTAAGGGGTCACGTAACTCATCTCGCTTAGGTGGCTCTGTCCCCGAAGGTGAGAAAAAAAGAGAGGCTATCACCGAAAACAATTTCGACCCCGACAAAGAAATCGGAGAAGGTAAGGCAATATAGGGAGAGAGAAATGGAGAAGTGGTGAGTAAGAGGAGAGACATCTGGTCGATGTGGACACAATGGATAAGGTGGTTATTAATGTTGATGGCAATAAAATACTGCCGACTACAATAATTAAAACTGGTGGAGAAGGAAGGGAGATGGAGATAACGAAGAGATAAAAGGAACAAGATCTGGGCTACAAAATATCTAGACTAAAAACTTCAAATATTTAAGTAATAAAATAGTAATTATGATGTACGGTATCGTGATAAACATCACGTAATTTTTGATTTATAATACCTTTATTATTAAAATATTTAAGATTTTATAATTATTAAAAATATATAATTTTAATACTATAATATCAGACCAAATTTTACATTAAAATTCCTAACTTTCATAATAACTAGATTTTTTGCCTAAATTTGGCCCATATTTCTTCAAATCCCAAAGAGTAATGATTTATAGGTTACTAGTTTTCTTCTATATTTTTTGATAGTATTTATTTGTTTTTATTATATATTTGCTAAGTATTTGTTTGTTTTCTTTGTAATAAAAAAAATCGGAAAAAGGAAAAATAGTGGGTATGAATGAGGCCTTCCAGAAAGGTAAGTATATAACAAAAAATAATACTCTTATCTATTATTAACATAAAAAAGAGATTTGCTCTTCATTGTTGGCCCATTTATTTCATGTTTTTATTTTGTTCGAACAATTTATTTTATTTGACTTTTTTGAAAGTTGTCATTTTATTTTACCTTTTTCTGCAACTAGGTATCTATATATCGAAAAAAACCGTAAAATCAGACTGGATCGAACGATTTTACAATCAAACTATTCGATCTAATTTGTAATAATATTAAACCGGTCGAATCGGATTGAATCAGTTTAATAATATATTAAAAAAATTATATTATTTTTCATTAAATGTATCAAAAAATTGAAACAAATTAAAAATCAAACTATTGGATATTAGTTCTTAATTCAAAGAATAAACACAAGGACCTTAATTCAAGGAATAAAACAAGGAGCTTCATTCAAGGAGTAAAACAAGGAATCCTTAATTCAAGGAGTAAAACAAGGAATCCTTAATTCAAGGAGTAAAACAAGGAATCCTTAATTCAAGGAGTAAAACAAGGAATGCTTAATTTAAAGAGTAATTGAAGGAATAAAATTTCCTTATAAATAGCTATACAATTGTAATGAAAATATGAAGAAAATAATACAAACTAGAGAACTCTTTTGTGTAGAGTTATTTCTTGTTTTTTCTACATGGTATCAGAGCAGGAAAATTAACTTGTTTCTGCTTTATTATTATCTTAGCATCTTCAATCTTTGAAATGGCTGAAGATAAGCCGCTAGGATCAGAAGCTGAAAGTTCATCAGTGCTTTCCTTCATGAATATGCATGAGGTGGATGTCAACCCAAATCAAAGATTAAGCTCAGTCTTGTTGAATGAGTTTAATTACTTGCCTTGGTCAAGAGCAGTGTCTCTGGCTCTAGGTGGAAGGTCCAAGTTGGGGTTCATAAATGGAAGCATCGAAGTACCTGATGTTTCCTCACCAACCTATGAATCCTGGCTTAGTAAGGATCAGCTGGTTATGTCATGGCTCCTAAATTCCATGGAACGTAAATTAGCTGAAATATTCAGTTACTCTGAATCTGCATACCAACTATGGGAGACGGTCAAGGAAATGTATGGCAGTCAAAATAATGCTGCACGAGTTTTTCAATTAAAGAAAGACATCTCAGATCTGCAACAAGATGGCAAGCCTTTTGTACAACTCTTAGGAAGCATGAAAAGCATGTGGAATGAGTTGGAAATATATCGTCCTCATACAACCGATGTAGCTCTGCTACGAAAGAGAGCGGAAGAAGATAAGATATTTCAACTTTTGTCCAGTCTGGATTCAACATATGAAGATATACGATGCCATATACTCATGAATACTGAACTTCCTTCCTTCACCAATGTATGTGCGACAATTCAACGTGAAGAAGTAAGAAGGAAAGTCATGAACAAGGATACAATGGCTAGTTCACCTGAGGCAAGAGCCTATCTAACCAACGAGAGGAAGTACAAAGGGAAGCATCCAAACTTGAAGTGTCAACATTGCAACCATACGGGCCATGTTAAGGACACATGTTGGATTCTACATCCAGAATTAAAACCTGATTTTATAAAGGATAAGGGTTTACAGAAAGTGAATCGTACTGGACTCCGTGCTAATCATGCTTTTGCCTCTACCTCTAATGGGTCTGATCCATTCAAGAACTTCACAGCGAATCCAGCTGAACTCATGAATGAGTTTATGTTGTATCTTCAAAGCAAGACAAGAGGAGCTAGAATTGACTGTGTAGATAGCATAGAAGAAGGAAACTCGACAGCATTGCTAGGCAAGTTTGCGGGCTTCTTGGCAGATACAAAACTCATACCACAAGAGGACATGCAAGGTATCATAAAAGCCTTTAAAACTGCTCTTAAAATAAATATGTTGCATGATTTTTGGGTTGTAGATTCAGGTGCCACAGATCATATGACAAACCATGTGTCAAAGTCTCATAAGTTTGAAAAATTAGCAAATCCTTCACAAGTTTCAATTGCAAATGGTGAGAATGTAAAGGTTTTAGGAAAGGAAAAAATAAAATTAATGTCAGATGAAATCGAGTCGGCAGTTTTATATGTACCTTCCTTTCCTTTCCAACTTCTGTCTGTAGGAAAAATCACAAATACCTTGAATTGCTTAGCCATTTTTTCTCTTCACAATGTCATTTTTCAGGATTGTGTCACCAAAAAGACGATTGGTGAAGGGTTTTACTTAGATGGTCTCTATTACATATCCAAGAGCAATCCCAGAGGGTTTCAAGCTAAGTTTAATCCTATCCAAGATAATCAATTGTGGCATCAACGTTTAGCTCACCCTTCTCTACCAATTTTGTCAACTTTATTTCCAAACTTAGGAAATGATGAAATTGCATGTGAAACTTGCCACTTGTCTAAGGCCACTAGATTGCCTTTTAATTCTTCATTGTCTAGGGCTAGTAAGTGTTTTGAACTAGTTCATTCAGATGTATGGGGTCCAATTAATGAATCTTTTGATGGTTATAAGTATTTTGTGATTTTTGTTGATGATTTCTCTCGAGTCACATGGTTATATCTTTTAAAGTCTAAAAATGAAGTTATGGAAGTATTTAAGGACTTTCATAATCTTGTTAAAAATCACTTTTCTTCTAAAATTCAAACCTTAAGGTCTGACAATGGCACCGAATACATGTCCCATATCATGAAACAATATTTGAGCATTCATGGCATTATGCATCAAACAAGTTGTGTTGGCACACCTCAACAAAATGGTGTAGCTGAACGCAAAAATCGGGACTTACTTGAAAAAACTAGAGCATTAATGCTACAAATGAATGTACCAAAGAGATTCTGGTCCCAAGGGGTTATGGCAGCTGCTTACATCATCAATAGATTACCCAGTCGAGTCTTAGATTTCAAGTCTCCTCTAGAGGTCATGAAAGGAAGGAAAATTAACCTTTCACACCTTAGAGTCTTTGGTTGCATCTGTTTTGTACATATTCAATCTCATCATCGAGATAAATTGGATCCTAGAGCTGTTAAATGTATTTTTCTTGGTTATTCATCTACACAAAAGGGATATAAGTGTTATGATCCCCAACTTAGGAGATTAATTGTGTCTAAAGATGTTCGATTTTATGAAACTAACCCTTTTTTTAGCAAGTCACATGAAATCACAAGTCAAGGGGATGACATCTTGGATGTGTTTCCATTACCAAGAATCGAACTTGAGGCTCCACAACAACAAGATCCCAGCCATGTCAACATTGATGCATCTCTCACTGAAAGTAACAATGAAGGGTCTCGTCTTAATGGTACACTGCATGAAGATGGTGATAATCAAGATGATCCTCACAATATGGTACAAGATGTGAACGAGTGTGAGATAACTCCTTCTGCTCCACGACGTAATCCAATGCGTGTTAGGCAACCTCCCACAAGACTTCAAGACTTTGTCACCTACAAACCCACACATCCCATCTCAAATTATGTGTCATATAAGAGAGTGACACCAACCCATGCCGCATTCCTCAGCACTATATCGAGTTACAGTGAGCCTCAAAACTTTCATGAGGCCAACAGCCAAGAGGTGTGGAAGGAAGCCATGCAAGAAGAACTTAAAGCCCTAGATCAACACAACACATGGAGCATCACCAAACTTCCAAAAGGCAAGAAAGTTGTGGGTTGCAAATGGATCTATAAGCTCAAATTCAAGTCAGATGGATCAATTGAGAGGTATAAAGCAAGATTGGTGGCTCGGGGATTCACTCAAACATTCGAGGTGGATTACAAAGAAACATTTGCACCTGTTGCAAAAATGAACACGGTAAGAGTGTTACTATCTGTGGCTGTAAACAAGGGGTGGTCCATGTACCAAATGGATGTGAAGAATGCATTCTTGCATGGTGATCTCAAAGAAGAAGTCTATATGAAATTGCCACCTGGGCATCCTCAAAGCAATGAACTGGATTTAGTGTGAAAATTGCACAAATCCATTTATGGTTTGAAACAGTCCCCACGAGCTTGGTATGCCAAGCTAAGCTCAGTTCTCACTAGTGTTGGTTTCAAAAGCAGCAATGCCGATTCCTCACTATTTGTTCGCACAGGAGCTATGGGCAAATTGGTTGTGCTGATTTATGTAGATGATCTGATAATTACAGGTGATAATGCTGACGAGATTTTCAACCTCAAACAGTCCCTCAAACAAAGGTTTGCAATTAAAGACCTTGGGATATTGAAGTACTTTCTTGGTATAGAAATGGCAACCTCGCACAAGGGACTATTTCTTAACCAAAGGAAATATATCCTAGATTTGCTTAAGGAAGCTAACATGAGCGATGCTAAACCAGCCATTACCCCTCTTGACAGCAAGCTCAAACCTAGCTTGAAGGGCACGCCACTCAGGGATATAAGTTATTACCAACGACTGGTTGGTAAGTTGATCTACCTAACAATCACCAGACCTGACATCACATATTCTGTAAGTATTGTGAGCCAATTCATGCACTCCCCAACACTTGAGCATTTGACCCTTGTTAAAAGGATCTTACGCTACTTAAAAGGATCAGTGGGTCGTGGTATTATCATGAAGAAGAATGACAACACACAAATCATGGGGTATTGTGATGCTGATTGGGCAGGGAATGCAATTGATCGCAAGTCCACCACTGGCTACTGTACATTTGTCGGTGGAAACTTGGTCACATGGAAGAGTAAGAAGCAAACTGTGATTGCCAGATCAAGTGCCGAAGCAGAGTATCGTGCAATGGCTTCAACTGCGTGTGAGTTGATATGGCTTAAAGGTCTTCTGTGTGATTTAGGTGTTCCTACAACTCTTCCTATGTCCTTATTTTGTGACAATCAGGCAGCTATGCATATAGCATCAAACCCAGTGTTTCACGAGAGGACGAAACACATTGAAGTTGATTGTCATTACGTTCGTGAACAAGTTCAATCACAGGTGATTCAGACACATTATACAAAAAGCTTCGACCAACTGGCTGACATCTTCACCAAGCCCTTGGCTTCTCATCAATTTCAACGACTTTTGTCCAAGCTTGGATCCATAAATCTTCTGGATCCAGCTTGAGGGGGAGTATTGGATATTAGTTCTTAATTCAAAGAATAAACACAAGGACCTTAATTCAAGGAATAAAACAAGGAGCTTAATTCAAGGAGTAAAACAAGGAATCCTTAATTCAAGGAGTAAAACAAGGAATCCTTAATTCAAGGAGTAAAACAAGGAATCCTTAATTCAAGGAGTAAAACAAGGAATGCTTAATTTAAAGAGTAATTGAAGGAATAAAATTTCCTTATAAATATCTATACAATTGTAATGAAAATATGAAGAAAATAATACAAACTAGAGAACTCTTTTGTGTAGAGTTATTTCTTGTTTTTTCTACACAAACCGAACTGAACCGTTTTATAAATCAAACGGTCTTATCCTGTTTGTATTAATTAAAACGTTTCAAACAGTCTGATCCGATCTGATTAATATAAATGGTTTAATTCGATCCGATTAATATAAACGATCTGATCTAGTTAAAGTTTTTTAACCAAAATCGGACTGAACTAGACCGATGGATACCCTTAACTGTAACTATACACTATAAATGAGGCAAAATAACCAATAATACGAGAGGAGCAATCTAGAAAGACTAACGTAAATCTAGGTCTTTTGACATGACCATTGTCGAATATAATAGTTTCGTATTCAAATGTTTATTTAATGAAAAAAATACAATTATATCATTTCATTTTATTGAGAAATAATGATAGTTGGAAATTTGGTAGAAAGTTTTTTTTTTAAACATAAGATATTTCGTTTTTGAGTGAAGAAATTGAAGTAGACAATGAGAAATAGAAAAAAGTATACTCATATAAAATGAAAAGTAGGAAAGAAAAAAAAACACAAAAGGTGTTGCAAAATTGGCTTTTATGAATTTATAATTCCATGAAGCTTTCCTTTTACTGGATTATTTGAAAAAAATCACAGTTATAATTCATTTTAGTCTACATTTTGATACATTTTTACTAAACTTTGAAATTGAATATTATAAATTATATTATTGTAAAAGTAACTATTATAAGAGTTTGTAAGGGTATACCTTAACACACGAGTAATTAAACTTGACAATTAAGTACACTTTTAGTAATTATAGAAACTCTAATTAACTATAGTGATTACATAAAAAATATTAGAGCTAACTAGCATAGCTACTAACTACTAACTTCAATAATTTTAAGAAAAAAATGTTACTTTGATTGCATGCATACTAAGAATTAATACTTTGAATATCTTTCTTTGTTATTCTAATTTATACTTGAAATTTTTTTCTTTGTTTTATTATTTTAGAAATTTTATTTTTATTGATTCCTTCATTATTTTTGTTGTTGTTTCTTCGATTGGTTCATGGCTCTTGCTAGATTATTTTTAGATATTATTAACTTTTTTATCGATTCATATTCTAAAGAATATTTTTTTTAAAATCGAGTATTTCTTTATTTTTTTAATCTTATTTTTACTTGATTTTAAAGAAATATTTAGATGTTTTTTGATAATTAATTCTTAACATCTAAATTTAGCTTTCTTAAAATTCAATTTATCTAAAATCAACTATTCAATTTTGTATCTTCAAAATGCTCGAATTTCTTAAGTGTGAACAAGGAAACCAAAAAGCTTTAAATTAATTAGCTGACACAAATGGATTTTTTCACATTACCACAGTGCACATAACTTTTTTAAGTAGTTTCTAACCTTAATTTAGAACCAGATAAAGCATTCTTTAGCATAAATAAAACCATTTTGAACCTTAAAAATAACATTACCCCTCATTATATATTTATTTTAAATTTAACCACAATATTTCTATATATTAATAATAATAATAATAATAATATATAAATTATCTATTATTTTTCATAGTTAATTACAGTTAAATAGATTATTATTTGTAAATAGTAATAACATGAATTTATTAAATATAATTATCAAAAATTAATTATTAATTAATTAATAGAATAGCACCGTCCAAAACTATCATTAAAATATAATAGAATAGAGTGGGAAAATATCGAAAGCTTGATTTTGTTGACTGGAGCAGAGCTGCTACTCCAGCATTTCCAAAATGCAAACAATTCACTTATTTTATTTCTGCTTAGTTACTTTATGTATTAGTTGTAGTTTTTCTATATTTTATGGAATAAATATCTATATTTTTAATTATTTTTATTTATATATGTATTTATAATATGACGATGATACATATAATAATATATTAAAAATGATATAGGAGTTTGAAATCTAACGAAATTACTTTTCTTCTCTAAATGCATGAATATTTTATGCGGTTAGAGTTATCGTAGAAAGTACATGGTGCAGCTTAATATCCATCTTCAGAATTTATCTGCTGGCAAGAAGCTGGAATTTTTTTCAATATATATATATATATATATATATCTATATATCTACCGGCATGTACGGCTTGAAAAATCAAGTTGTTATTTTTTATATTTATATATGAAACGTAATATTTATATATTTTCAATAAATTATTATTAAATTATAAAAATATCATTTTAAGATTAAAATATCTTAGATATTAATATGATTAAAATATGAATAAAAGTTCACAAGATATTGACTATATTATAATATCATAACAAAATATTTATATATTTATAATAATTAATACAATAAAAAATTAATTTAATTATTTTAATCTTTAATTTTAACTACCTAATCTACAATGTTTTGTAAAAAAAATTATTTTTTTATATAATGTTTTAATTAGTTCATAAATTATTAATAATTAGAAAATATATATTAAATAAAAAATTAATTTAAAATAAAAATAAATAATTGTTTTGATTTAAAAAAAAATTATAATTTTTTCCACAAGTATGAAAGAAATTTTATAATTTTTTTTTTAAATTATGACAACTACAACATCTCCAATATATTTATAAAATATATATATATATATCATCTATATCTCGACTCACATCGATTTTAAACCTTGCCCACAGATCTCACACCTGCTTCTGCCACTTGTCCGAATCCCAAGAATCTCTCCTCATTGCCACCATTGTCGATGGCTCTCTCAAGAATAAAATACTAGATTTTTTTTTCCAAAGAAAAAAATATTAAACTTAAAAACTATAATGTTATTCCTAAAATACGGGTCTTACGACACCTTTCACTATTTATCAAATTTATAACCAATAATAACATAACACCGACAACTTGACAAGTGACTACTTGTTTTTATTTTTTATTTTTTTTCACGCGTATTGTCTTAATTATTTCAAAGATAGAACTTATTGGCTAGTCTAAAATAATAATGTTGAAGAGAGATCTAATACAGATAGAGCCTCGTCTTATTCTGTCCTGGTTCAATAAATAATTGAAAAAAATATGTATCACATAAGCTCCTGTGATTTATGTTATTTATTTTTTAAATTACAAGTAATGTGATTTATTTTTTAGTTTTTTTTAAAATATATCAATTAAAATAAATTATATTAATTTAAAATAATATTTTAATAATTTTTTTATTAAAATAATATATTTTATCCTTAATTTATAATTCTTTTAAAAAATAAAATCAAAGAGCAAAACTTTTAATCTAAAAACTAAATGACAACAATAATTTAATATAATAGACAATATGATCACACTCTCCAAACAATAATACACTAATACTAATACGAGTCACTAATCTAATTAATTATCTTACATAATTATAATATTGATAAATAACATATTGTATCACAAAAAAGACTTAGATTAATTATGATAATATAATTATCAAATAAATTTATATTATTAAATAAAAGATTAAAAAAGTTACAACACTATTGTATCACAAAAATGCTTAGATTAATTATAGAAGCACAATAATATTACACTTTTTTCTAAAAAGTAATTACCATAATAAATATAGAATAAACAAATCAATTCTAAACATTAGTAATTGTGTTTTTCTTCAAAATCTCAATTTTCCACTCCAAAAACTAAAAACTAAGTAAAGTAATGTAAAAAAAAAGTCAAAATATCATACCTAATTAATAACTAACCATATCAAATACTACTTTGCACTGATGTTATAGTTGAGGATGGTTTATGTATCTTCAAAAATAACTCTAGAAAAAAAATTAATATCAAAGATAGGAATTGAGATGTATCACATAAGTTTTATGACACAAAATACATATGTCAATTTCATCATATATTTCTATATCATTCAAAACATTTGCATAATGTTTATTCAACTCACTGTGTATCATAATCAAGTCACTATTAATTGCCCTTATTAACCACGTATCAATGCGTCTATCATTTTATGATGCAATGAACTCCTGAAGTAATTCAATACTCGATATCATGTACTAAAAGTATATTCAAAAGCAACACTTGAGACTTAAATTGTTATGACATCATATGCAATTCGAGAAAAAACCTTTACATACCATTAAATTTCTACCATTTCAAAACATCCTAATTAGTTCCTTTTTTTCGATAGTTCACAAGACTTATTCAAATACCTTTCAATCTCATATAACGATGCATTACCCTTTTGAACAATTAATTGTTGTCCCTATTTTTTAACAATTAGGTCTTGCTTTGTATCAACAACATTGTTAATTTTTTTTTCAATTTTTTCTTGATATTAGTAAAGAAATATGTAGTGGAAACTTTCCCTTTGTCACTATCCTTATAAACATTGAAAAACTTTTTCAAAGCACACTTTATTCCAGCAAGCAACATATTAGCCACTTATTCTTTGTATATTTTCATAACACAAAAGATAAAAAGTTGAGTTTGAATTATGGATCAAGTATAAGTGCAATGAATAAAACTTTATTCATTTTATTTACGTCACCCCAATATTTATCAAACTTTGATTTCGTGCTTTTAGTCATAACATTCGTGATAGGATAATATGAAATAGTTAACATGACCAACTATGATTGTATGTTATGTAATTTTTGAATATAGTCATCGGAAGTAACACTTAAGGAGGCATTGAATTTCAAATTGCATTATAAAAGCTTCTTAAAAACTTCACAAAGGTTGTTGCTTGTGTTCAATTAGATTTGAACGGTGGACCATGACCATTTTCTTCATTCTCATCATTTTCAAAGTATGGAACGCCTTCATCTTCATATTCCATTTAATCAAATGATTTTTTATACTTTAATACAGTCCCCAAGATTAAATAGGTAGAGTTTCACATCCTATCAACATCTAATTGAACAATCCAACCAAAGTTTGTCTTGCCAATTTGTTATCAAATTTCCACGCCTCTAGACTACACCCATCATTTGATGCCTTCTTAAAATTAAATAGCTTATGTTTCTTCAAGTTTTTCTCATGTGGGTACTTAGAGCACTACAACTCTAAAATTATAAGTTACAATCCTTTTAGGATGAGAAACATACTGCCTTTGGCAAAAGTTATAGGCAGTCTTAGGATAATCAAGAGGTAGATTAGGAACATGGGTAAAGAACTTCCAAACATTATGTGTTCTTCGCAATGGTGGCAACACTATTCAAATTATCACTAACTTGAACTTTATCTTGATCATCATGTGGTAGTGATGATACATCATCAGAGACAGAAACATGTTCACTTGGAGGGAGAATTTTCGTTGTATTGCTTGTAGATATATTCTACAAGTAATGCTTTTAATGTTAAATTTCTACACAAGGTGTCCATTCTAATATTTAATACTCAACATGAAAATCATTACCTTAAATATTAAATCCTATTAAAATGACTCTTATAATATAATAATATCATTTATAAGCATAAGTACGCACATTTATAACTAGTTATATTGGCAATCTCCTTTCACTTTGGTTATGAGATAAACTACAATATAAGGAGAGCTTATGAGATGAGATTAACAAAGAATTAAAGGACTATATAAGAAGACTGTATCTTGAAACTTATAGAATGTTATGTTAGAATAAATAACTTTTGCTAAAAACCATCACCTAAATATAGTCTGGAACATTTATGTTGTATCATCAAGAATCAAAGATAAATATGTGAAAAGCGTACATGAATCCATAGCCATTAATTAATTATATAGCTAAGTAGTTAGTATTTCATATCTACACATTTTCTTTAGAGAACCACTTAGTTTTCTCTCTACTCTTTCTAACAATGGGTTATCAGATAACAAGAATAATATGTGTGATCTATGAACCATAACCACTATATATATAGTTAATAATTGTATATATATATTTTATCCAATCATTAAAATAGATATTATTTTTAGATCTCTACACATTAAAAGACCACACCCTATTAGATACATTAAAGCCCAAATTATTTAAAACTCAACAGCTCACTTTTAAATAAGCTTAACCTCATATGATAGTCTAAAATATATAATTATTTACATATAAGTCCAATGTTAGATTAAGAATCTAGTAATTCCCACTTAGGTTATATGTGTATCCTTATAATTATTCTTTGCAAAAATAATTGTATAAGCTCAACTTTGCTCTCATTACTGAAATGTGTTTGTAACGAATTTTGTCAATCAATTATACCAACATAGGATTAAAGCAATCTTTGCTACATTTGTCGTAACTCGACCTACCATTGGTCACGTATATTGATACAACTGAATGATATGGAACATAATGTGAACGTGTAGCATAAATTTTCTATGTAGTGTGATCTTAACATACCTATTTTGTTATTGGATGCCTCATGACTTGCTATGAACTATACCGTCAGAGTAAAATATGCTCTAATAAGAGACTGTTTAACACTCTTCCAGAAGATAGTAACCTTAATTAGCAGGTAGACATATCTCGACGTAGATTTCATACTATCTTAGCATCTAGAAAAATTAGAGTCGGTATACTCAACGATCTTAAGGTGATATAATCTCTTATATGTGAGCATATATTCTTTTGTTTTCCATAAGTACCACAATACTCATTTGGCTACCTTCCAATGGTCCATTCTCGTATGGGCGGAATAATGGAGCAAGTAAAAGTACCAGTAGCATATCAAAAATATGTTCCTCATTATTAATTATAATGATTTTGTTGTATCCAGGCTAATATCAATCCAACCCATTTCATATACACAATATTTGGATGTGTACATACCTAAGAATACATCATACTCTTTACTTTTGATGCATAAGGAATCTTGTGCATTTTCATTTTCTTAAAATCATTCTTAAGGATTGATTGAGACTAAATTTGTCTCCCTTTACAATAGAGGTATCACCTGGTTTACAATTATGCATGCCATATCTCTTGAGAACCTTTTTGATATAACTCTTTTGTGATAATCTTAAAATACTCTGAGAGTGATCTTAAAATATTTGTATGTCTAATACAAAATAGGCATAATCTAAATCTTTCATCTCAAAATTCTTAGCTAGAAATCTCTTGGTTTTATGCAATAAGCCTGCATCATTATTGGTTGGAAAAATATCATCGACATATAAAACCAAGAAAATATACTTGTTCTCACAGAACTTACAATATATGCAACCATCAATAAAATTCATCTCAAAACCGAACGAGATGATCACTTGATGGAACTTGAAATGCCATTATTGAGATTCTTTCTTAAGCCCGTAGATGAATTTCTTAAGTTTGCAAACTATATTATTTGGGTCTCCCAACACAAAGTTTTTTGGTTTAATCATATAGATAGTATCATCAATATCACAATTGAGAGACATCGTCTTTACATCCATCTGATGTAACTTAATATCAAAATGTGCTATCAATGTCATTCTAATCCTAAAAGAATCTTTTGAAGAAACTGGAAATAAAGTCTCTTTATAGTCAATGCCTTATTTCTGTGTAAAGCTCGATGCAACAAGATGAGCCCTGTATCACTCTATATTGCCTTTCGAATCCTTCTTACTCTTAAATATCTATCTATAACCAATGAATTTTGCACATTTTGCAAAATGAGACAAGATCCCACACGTCATTATCGTTCATGGACTTAATCTCCTCATTCATGACATCAATCCACTTTTGACAGTTAGGACTTTCCATGGCTTTACGGAAGTTGATCGAATATTCTTCCATCACTCCAATATCAAATTCAATTTCTTGGAGAAATACAATATAGTCATCTAGCATTGCCCTTCTTCTTTTCCTAGTGGATCTCCTAAATGGTATGACTTCTTGATGTGATAGAGTTTGTTCTTTTAAAACAATTTCTTGAATAATAGATTTTTAAAGATTATCTTGATTTGTTGTGGATTCGGATCAATGCTAATAGCACCTGTGAGAATATCAACATATTCTCCTTCAAAGAAAAAATTCTTAATTATGTCTCCTTCTACAAACTTGACATCTTTAAAGAATCGAGCATTTTTTGACTCAAAAATTAACTTAGATGTAAGATCATGAGACTTGTACACCTTAAATGTTTTTAGAATATCTAATAAAATAACAACTCAACATTCTTGAGTCAAATTTCTTTTCATTAGGCCTATAAAACTTTTGTCTCAGTTGGATATCCTCAAATATGCAAGTGCTTTAAAGTAGGTTTCTTTCTCATCCAAAGTTCATAAAGGGTTTTGGTTGTTGCTTAAGCGTTTCTTCCCAAAGTGATTCGAGTGAGGTAAAATGATAAATCATACTCCTTACCATGTCCTTAAGCATCTTGTTTTGTTTTTCAATAACACCATTCATAGTGGGCAAACCCAACATAGTGTACTATTGATGATATCACATTCCTTTAGAAACTTAGCAAACAGTCCTAGATGTTATTCACCTGAATCGTCATAATTATCATAGTATTCATCATCATGATCAAATCTGATGCATTTGATCATTTTGTTGAGTTGGTTTTCAAATTTAACTTTATAATACTTTTTTGAACACATATATCAATTGTAACTTTTCATGAATGAGAAATAAATAGTCATACATAGAAAAACAATCCATGAACATTATAAATGATTGTTAACCATTCCAAGCTACTGTAAGGAATGACCCACAAACATTTCTATGTATAAGTTCTAAGACTTCTAAAATCCTTTAGCTTCAAATCTTTTTTATTAGTTTGTTTTCCCTTTATATAGTTAACATAAGCATTAAGATTTGTGAAATCTAAGGAGTAAATTCTTTTTAGACACAAGTCATTATATTCTCCATTTGGAGATAAAACCTAATATCTTGTTCCATAATGCAGTCAAATTTTCACTTATTAGTTTTATTTTTATATCTTGTGTACTTAATTATAGTTTCCTTATCCTTCTTTATTTTTTTCTCCACTATTCTTATACATAGAGGTTGAGGCTAGGTAGGCATTGTCTATCTTATCTTGCTTTAGCCTTTTCTCCTCCTGAACACAGTGTGAGATGAGCTCATTTAGAGACCAAGTATCTTTCTAACAATCGTAGCTCCCCTTAAATTGGCTAAACTGTGTCGAAACTGATATCAAAACGTGATGCATTAGTAAGTCCTCAGAGAGTTCTTGCTTAAGTGCTATCAACTTGGAAGCAAGATGAAACATCTCTATAGTGTACTCCTTGATATTATCTTTGTCTATATACCTTATTGAAATTTGACTTGTTAAGAGCGTTCTTTTTTTAGCGTTTTTGTTCTTGGCATATCTCTTTTCAATGTCTGCAAGGAAATCCTTAGTAATAGTTATCTTTTTAGATATTGTGTCCAGAAATGCATCAAGAATGACTTTTTTTTATGATCATCATACAAATGCAATTCGATCTCTCCCATTCTTCCTTTTCCTTGTTTTTATTAGAAGTACTCTTATATTACGTCCAGATCTATGACTTAGAGAATTATCAAGGGATTTTCTTACCATAACTTGAAGTTGGTGTCATTTAGCATAGAAATAAAATTGATGTTGATAATAATATTGGTAGGATTTTTCATAATTGCATCTAAAAAACAATTAACAAACAAAACAAACTCACATTATTTTTTAAAACCAAAATAACAAATTCAAACAAAGGTAAATCCTATCTCAAGATACTGGACACTCAATTAATATTTTATCTTTGGATAATAATATTGACTTGTAAGTGATATCTTGGTGCATTACCTAAATGTTGACAATAAGAACATGTTGAACAATAAATCTTCCTTTGAATCAACTTATTGTTAACATGTAAAAATCGAATAATCATTATGCATTTATTATCACATGTGTACATTCAATTTTGTAAGTATCAACCTTAAGACTATTTATTTAAATTACATGCACTTAACTATTTATATTCTAAAATGAATTAATTTTTACAAGAGTTGTCACTTTAACGACATATCGTTTCAATTAATTTATTTCAAAATATAAATAAAATATACTAATATTTAAATTTTAAGTCAAATCAAATTTTTTTTTATCAAAATTAAAGATCAACATTTGTCAACGCCGATAAACACCGGTCAATACCAATAAATTTTGTTAGGTTAAAATTTATTGGTTCATAAAATTCGTATCCATATTTTGACATACTAATTCAAATCTATATCTTTAATCATATGATACTTTTATTTAAGTTTATAAAATATTTGTTGGTTCTAAAATAAATTTATTTTTACGTTTTAATCTAATAAATTATGTAAGAATCACAAATTAAATTTTAACTGTAATTATTAGTTATTGACATTATTTATGAGCCTTAGAAGAAATATTTATGGGCTCTTTTTTCCTTAATTACAATATAAAGGAAACTCTAATTACAATACTAAAAGAAAGCTGTAATATCAAAAGAAAATACTAGTTGTAACTATATATATATTAACAACTGTGGCTATTACTTTTTTTTTTTAAATTATATAGTTGTCAAAATCTTAATAGTAATATAAAGAAAACCTTAATTAAAATATATAACAGTTAACGTTGAATCCCATTATATACAACTGTTAGAAAACGACTGCATGAAGTGCCGAAAAGGGATGAATCAATATATATATATATATATTAATCCGATTTGAAAACTCAAAAAATATCATAGATAAAAAATAAATTTTATTATTAATGATTCAATATGAGAACTAATATCAATTTAGAATAAATAACATTTGGTGAAAATTATAATCAAAAATTAACTTAGTAACGTTCATATTGTATCATCCATTTTGATTTTCTCGGATTTTTGTTGAGAGAGTTATTGAATTGATTTTTACTTAATGTCTAATGTTATATTTATACATTGAAAGGAAGAAATTAGCCGTTATTAAACTATTCGTTACTAACTAGCCGTTATTAAATTAATTATTCTCAACACTCCCCCTCAAGTTAGGTGTGTAGATATCGGTCAACCCTAACTTGCTTAAATTTTCTTCAAATGATTTCAAATCTAAACCTTTGGTGAAGATGTCCGCCAATTGTTTTTCACTTCTCACAAATGGAGTTTCAGTTTCCTTTGCTTGAATTTTTTCTCGAATGAAGTGGAAATCCACTTCGATGTGTTTTGTTCTCTCGTGAAACACCGGATTTGATGCTATATGTTGCACCGCTTGGTTATCACAAAACATCTTCATTGGTTCTTGAATTTCAATTCCGATATCCAAAAGAAGTTGTTTGATCCAAGTTAGCTCACTTGAGGTTGATGCCATGACTCGATATTCTGCCTCGGTACTTGATTGTGCCACAACATTTTGTTTCTTGCTTTTCCATGTGACTAAATTTCCGCCTACAAACGTGCAAAAACCAGTGGTTGATTTTTTATCAAAGCTACCAGCCCAATCTGCATCGGAGTAGCCATACACTTCATTAGAATTATTACGTTTCATGAGAATTCCTTTACTAGGTGTCCCTTTTAAATATTTTAAAATTCTATGTATAGCCTCTAAATGTGGTGTTCTAGGTGTATGCATAAATTTACTAATTTGGCTTATTGAAAAAGAAATGTCTAGTCGGGTTACTGTTAAATAAATTAATTTTTCTACAAGTATTTGAAATTGGCTTATGTCTTCTAATGGTTCGTCATCCTCAATATTTAATTTGCATTTACTATCTATTGGTGTAGATGTTGGTTTACTCACTAATTTACCAGTTTCTTTCAATAGGTCAAGTGTATATTTTCTTTGTGAAATAAAGAGTCCCTTGGGTGAATGTGCTATTTCTATTCCTAGAAAATATTTTAATAAACCTAAGTCTTTGATATCAAAATTCTTCTTTAATTTCATTTTCACTTTTTTAATTTCTTCCAAATTATTTCCGATAATTATTATATCATCTACATATACTAGAATTATGGTTGTGAATGTACCATAATTTTTGGAAAATAATGAGTGATCGGCATTACTAATTTTAAAATCATAAGAAATTAAATAAGAGCTTAGTTTTCCATACCATGCTCGTGGAGATTGCTTTAGTCCATAAATAGATTTTTTTAACCTACACACTAGACTAGAATTGTTTTCTTTTTTTATAACCAGGTGGAAGCATCATATATACCTCTTCTTCAAGTGTTCCTTGGAGAAAAGCATTCTTGACATCCATTTGATGTAAGGTCCAATTTTGGTTTACCGCTATGGAAAGTAAAATCCTAACGGTATTCATTTTGGCCACAGGTGCAAATGTTTCTTGATAATCTACACCATAGGTTTGAGTGTAACCTTTTTCCACTAATCGTGCTTTGTACCTTTCAATAGTACCATCATTATTAAACTTAATCTTATAGACCCATTTGCATCCTACGAGTTTCTTTCCTTCGGGTAGTTGTATGACTACCCATGTTTCATTTTTTTCAAGTGCTCTAAGTTCTTCTTCCATTGCTTTGCACCATACCAGTTGGCCTATTACTTCCTCATAGTTATTTGGCTCATTTTCTTTGGAAATTGAGGTCAAATAAGTCCTATATTGTGATGTAACATTTTTATAAGATAAATAATTTTGGATAGGATATTTTACCTCATATGTTACAAAATCCCGTAATCTAGTTGTATGTTGTGGAGTTCGATTAGACTTTCTCAATGGTATTATTTCGGTAGTACCATCTTCCCCCTCACTTTGAGAAGTTTCTTCCTCTTCATTCTCATTGATTATTTCATTTTCATTTTCTACTACTATATTTCCTTCTTCAGAATAAAAAAATGGAAATGTAAATTCATTTGGTTTCTCTTGGTTATTAGTCTCCTTTTCTAGTGTTTTGTAATATGACTCATTTTTCTTGGAATGTCACATCTCTTAAATGTAATATTTTTTGTTAATCGGATCATAGCATTTATAACCCTTTTTTGAGATGAATACCCCAAGAAAATAGCTTTGATTGATGTATAATCTAACTTGTGTTGTTTATTTTTGTACACATAACATGTACATCCAAATACTCTTAAATGATAGATATTGAGTTTTTCTTGGTAGAGGATTTCTAGTGAGATTTTGAAATTCAAATTGGCACTTGGTAATCTATTAATTAAATATGTTGCGGTGAGAACAGCATCCGACCAAAAAATTATTGGAACATTATTTTGAAACAAAAGTACTCTTGTTACTTCAAGTAAATGTCATTTTTTTCTTTCCGACACACCATTTTGTTGAGGTGTGTAAATACAAGTTGTTTGATGTAAAATTTCTTTTTGCTTGAAATGTTTTGTAAAATTTCTTTTTGCTTGAAATGTTTTGTAAAATTTTGATTTACAAATTCCGTTCCATTATCACTTCTAAATTTTTTAATCTTTGCATCATACAAAATTATAAAATTCTTGAAATTGAGAAAATACTTCACTTTTATTTTTTAACAAGTGTAACCATGTGGTTCTTGAAAAATCATATATAAATATAACAAAGTATTTATAACCATTAAATGACTCAATTGGAGCAGGGCCCCAAACATCAGAATGTATTAACTCAAAAGGTTTTTTGCTTTTACAATTGGATAAACTAAATGATAACCTTGTGTGCTTTCCTAATTTGCAAATTTCACAACTACTACAATCTAGTTGTTTGAAATCAAAAATACATTTCAAAATCTTATCGGAAGGATGTCTAATTCTCTTATGCCAAAGAGTGCCTAATTCTTCTTCTTTTTTAATATTGAAGTTGCATTTTTCTTCACTCAAAATATAAAGCCTATTTTCTAGAAAACCTTCACCAATGATATTCTTCATTATCAATTCCTGAAAAATCACATTTTTGAATGTAAATGTAATTTCACAATTTAAGTCTCGTGTGATTTTATTAATGGATAACAAGTTAGATGTACAATTATTCACATGCAAAACATTTGAAAATTTTCTTGAAAGGAGACTAACTAAACCATTTCCTAAAATTTCTATTTTTTCACCATTTGCAACGATTACAAATTGTTTAGTCTCAATTTTTTTTGTAATTATTGAGTAAGTTTTTATTTCCAGTTATGTGATTAGTTGAACCTGAATCAAGAATCCATTTAGAATTTAAAGAATTTTGAGTAAGGTTTGTAATCATACCAGAAGTTTTTTGAGATTTTCCTTGAAACATCACGGATAATTGTGTATACAGCTGTCTCATTTGATCCATATCCACCTCACATTTTATTTCTTTTTCAGCCTCGTTTGTACTCATATCCCTTTTTTCCTTTTGTGCAGAGTAACCCATTTTCTCTCTACTCTCTACCTGATTTTGTCGCTGATCTCCCTCTCTGATGAAGCCTCCACCTCGCCTTCCCTTTTGCTGGAGATGAGGGTTGAGACACCAGCATTCCTCGTGCTTGTGTCCTTCCTTCTTACAATAATCGCAGTGAGTGAGTGTTTGGTCTCCCCAACATTCTGGCCTAGGTTAGATCTGGTGACGAAAGCCTTGGCAGGTAGTTGAGTACCCATCACTATTCTTCTTGTCTCTTCTCTTTCAACCATCCCAACAACCTCATCAACAGATGGCAGCTCACCCATGAGAAGAATTTGTGAGCGTACCTCCTCATAGCTTGAATTGAGCTTGGCGAGGAAGGTGAAAATTCCATCCTGCTCATCTCTTCTTTTGATTTCATCAAGATCGGTTGTGAGAGGTCAATACACTCAATCTCATCCTTCTTTTTTTGGATTTGGTTGAATAGTTCGGTGGCAGATTGATTTTGTTGTTGTAACTGTTGAAGTTCTTACTGACGTTGATAAATAAGAGAGTAATTTTTTTTCCGAACATTGTCTAGGCTTTAACCCACATATCTCGAGTTGTATCTAGATATGTCATGAGATCAGAGATGTGAGGTTCCATGGTTGTAAGTAACCAACTCATGACTAGATTGTCACTCTTTCTCCATTATGAAATTTACTTTTTTTCTTCAACTGTTGGATGTGTTGGATCTTCGGCTTTTGGTTTTGATTTCTCACCAGTGACATGCATAAATTTGTCTCTGCCGATTAGACCAAAAGTCACTTGACGTGCCCAAAGATGATAATTTTTACCATTTAGCAGCACACCTATAAGTCTCTCTATATGATGTGACATTTTCTAGATTTCTTGAACTGATACAGTTCTTGTTTGTGGGATTGATTTGGAGCAAGATCAAATCTGCTTTGATACCATGTTGATTTTCTCTGATTTTTGTTGAGAGAGTTATTGAATTGATTTTTGGCTTAATGTCTAATGTTATATTTATACATTGAAAGGAAGAAACTAACCGTTATTAAACTAGCCGTTACTAAACTAGCCGTTATTAAACTAGTCATTACTAACTAACCGTTAAACTAGCCATTACTAAACTAGCCGTTACTAACTAGCCGTTATTAAACTAATTATTCTCAACAATCCATCAAGAATTAAAAATAAATATGTAAGAACGTACTAGAATTTATAATCATTAATTAATAAAAAGAATAACTAGTGTGATCTGAAAATCATAATCACTGTATATAATTAATAGTTATATATTTATTTTAAACTATTATTAAAATAAACATTATTCTTAATTCTATACACTTAAATTATTTAAACTATTATTTTTAGATAGACTTAACTTTATATGATATTATAAAACATATAATTATTTATGTATAAAATCAATGTTAAATTAATGATACAATATAGTAGCATAAATATCCTAGGCTCATCTTTGCCTCGTAGGGGATTTCTTTGTTGATGCATATGTTAAGACTTTAATCCACCTTATGTAGATTCACAATAAATATATTGTTAAATAAAGATAAATGGTATAAATAAAATATCAAATAGTGGTGCATATGGACAAAAGGTCCTGCTTTTGATTGGGTAAACCATTGAATTAATGGAAATTTGGAACACTTGATGCAGTATAATAGAAAGTGCGATAACCGTTCCAATCTGAAATCCACCCTAGTGACGGTCTTATCTATTTGATACCATTTAATTAAACTGGATTTCAAAATCGTTTTCAAATATGTAAATGCCTTTATCTATAAGGCTGAGAATGACAGGCAAAACAATGACAGTTCTCAGTATGCCTAATGTTAACTTAGAAGCAAGTAAAATAGTGCTGCCAATTATATCATCTAGTAGCCAAGCAGGAGGAAAATCTACTTCTAGCAGGTTGAAATTTCTTATCTACTTCAAAAATTATTGCTTAATCCAACGCCAAAAAGGGCTCTTGTTTTCAACAATGAAAATAAATCATTACAAAAATATATAACTAAACAGAATGGTTCAAGAAGGAAATCTAAGAACAAGTAAGAAATATTTTTGTTAAAAAAAATATAATTTATAAGAAGACAACATTGAGGAGAAGTGTAAATAATTCATAAGTAACAATGTATATAATTAACTAAAACAATTTTTTTTAAATAAATATTATTTCACCGTTGTCGAGGAGAAGATAGCATTGAGGCCTAGAGGAGAAGGAAAACACCATCGGAAGTGTCTCGATATTATTGATTAAAACATAAATCAACGATGAGTATCGGCTAGAGGTGTAATCGGCATCGAGATAATTGACAAGAGGAGAAGTTGAAGGCATTGACGTTGATGTCGGTTAGAGAAAAGATTAGACGATTGATACTGAGATGAGACTGAATGAGAGGAGTTTGAGATGAGAGCGAAAGATTTTGTAAATTAGGTTTTGAAATAAACATAATTAAAAAAATCAATATGTATAAAACTATGAGTTTAATTCGAATGTCATAATTTTTTTTGACCTCCAACCGATATGAGAAGATCGATTGTGATATTTTTTGAACATATTTGAACCAAACAAACTTTAAAAAAAGAGTTCGATCTAGATTTAGATACAGAGTTAATTTTTGAAAAAAAAAATGTCCATCCTTTTGAATTATTATAGTAAAATTATTGTAACTAATAAATGAATTATATTAGTCAGTGATGTAATTTTTTTCTAAAATATAACATTGTTGGGAGTATACTTTGACTTTTTAGAAAAAATTGTTAATTATTATAATGATAATTAAATAAGTGCGTATAATGATTTAACGAGTCATAATGCATCAAAACTAAAACACTTAATAATTTCCGCATATGATTCTTCTTTGTCCAAAGGGCTTGCGGGAGGATTTGAAGTATAAATGATACATACTTATTATGTGTATAACTAGTATATATGTATAGATTTATGATTCATATATATATATATATATGTTATTTTGTAGTTAATTTAATTAACTAAAATATAATTTGTATATAACCTTTAAATAACTCGTATAACACGTGATGCTATTTAATCATGAAATATGGAAATGCAGTATAACAGCTAGAGGAGGCCCATAAAACGTGTTATAAGGACATCCTCATAATTGATATCCATAAATAAACAGTAATGTCATCAACCTCAATCTTGAATACGGAAAAAATGAGACTACATATGTTTAGTACAACGTGTGTGGCTGTTTCTCATGGTCATGCCAGGCCTACCACTTCACACTCACAACAGGCTGGTATGTCGTTAGGCTTTTGCAACGAGGTCCATTCCAGCATGGATACCACAATACTTTTGCTATGATTTTAAATCAAGTAAGTAGCGACTATCTCACTTTTCATTTATTTATTTTTATTTTATTATTCAAGTAATCCTAATTAAAACATAAATTCTAAAAATGTCTATCTCAAAAAATATATTAATTTAGATCACTTTTAGATCATGAATATGGAGGGAGTTCTTTAAGAAAAAAGTTTAGTACTATTGTCGCTAATTGCGCAGTAATTGCAGTACTTTTTCACATTGTTATTTAATAATTAATAGATAATTAAGACTTCTTCTCACTTAAGAATGAGCTAACCTTAGTATTATGAATTTATGATATAGTTAATTGATTGGCGAAAAAAATAATTATTTAGGATCTAATTTGTTAGTTATTGGCATAAAAGAATCTTATTATTGATTAATTATAATCCTTTCTATCTAATATAATTAGATAAATAATATTATCATTATTATAAAGAAAGATAAAATTTTAAAATTGTAACAAAAAAAAGCTAATTATTATATAAATTAAATTTACAAAAATGGTTGGATTCTATGATGATTTCATATTTACGGATTCATAATTATTTTTTCAATTTTATTTATAATAAATTTTTTTATTTAATAATATAAAATGATGCAGATTATTAAATGTTTTAAAGATGTTGACTTAACGTTACTAAAAATAAATAAAGAATAGATAAATAGAGAATCCAACTCATTAAATTATTGTGTTGGTTATTTTCGTACTATTATTAGTTTTCATTTAATAACTCATATTTCATACAATGAATTAATATATATGAAATAATTAAGATAAATAAGTAATATATTTAGAATAAATAATAAAAATAAATGAAATGATATAAATAAAATAAATGTAATTATTGAATGATACAAATAAAATGAAAAATATTTTGATAATATATATAAAAATACATGTAATAATCTAGTTGTATTTTGTAAATTTACCGTATTAATATATTACAAAATGCATGCAGATAAAAGAAATGAAAAAAATACTATTATGACTTGTCTTAATTTGCTTGAATAATGTCTATGTTTTTTTTATTAAACTTTATTCATTTTTCAAAATTCATCGATCATCTTTACAAACATAATTATATTAGTCATGTTCTAAAAGAAGTTATGAATTATGATAAATAGTAAACAGTATTATTAAAAATACAATAAAATTAATAATTATATAAAAATATTTTTATATTAATATCATATATTATTTTATTAAAAATTTAAAATATTATTTCATTTTAAAGGTAGAATATAATTAAAATTAAATAATTATTTAAATTTTTTTAATATGTAATATTATTATAAATTATGGAAATGTTATTTTTTTTAATTTAAAAAGAAAATCCATGTATTACTCTTTATCATTTTTATATTAATATCATATATTATTTTATTAAAAATTTAAAATATTATTTCATTTTAAAGGTAGAATATAATTAAAATTAAATAATTATTTAAATTTTTTTAATATGTAATATTATTATAAATTATGGAAATGTTATTTTTTTAATTTAAAAAGAAAATCCATGTATTACTCTTTAGCACCTTTTTTAGTGTTCGTCCGAAGTGGTACTAAAATAGAAACAGAAAAAAAAAAATAGAGCTTCGGATGCTCTTTGGCGCTTCAAGCTAGGCAAGAGCCGAAAAGCTGATCGAAGCCGGAGAGGTTGTGGTGGAGGCGCCGCCGTTTTGGTTTAGCGGCGGAAGCTGAGGAAACCATGCCAAGGCGATCTATTGCTCTTCAATAGACCTCCATATCGGAGAAATACGATTCGCCTTTCGATCTTGGCCTTAGTTCTCCGATTTGATCCTTTCTGATCTGGAAAATTCTAGCTAGGTTTTATTTCGAGGTCTTTCTCTAATATTTTATCCTGAAGATTCTGCATTTTCTTCGATTGTATCGATCTGGATTGTTCTTTGTGACTCCCGTCACGAACAGGTTGGCTTTTATTCATTTGTTTGTTATCATTCTAGTGATTCAAATTTTCTGGTATCTTCATCTTCGTTGCTCTGAGTAAAACAGGGCATTCTTAGGTTTTTTGTAATTTCAATTTAACATTTTGCGATTTGTTAGATTTTGTTCTGCTAATTTATGATCATGCAATGCTAATTGATTTCGCGAGCTTAAAATTGGAATTCGAAAAATTGTCTCATGGACATTTCTTTTTGGTTACTCGTTATCGATTTGTATTTGAATATTTCGGGAGAGTGCAGAGGTCTGGCTATGGTTGAAGCGGGGGAAATTTTGTAAATTGAGGCTTTAATTTTGAAAAAAAAAAATGTGTCCCCCTTGTTTGGTTCAGGACATCGTATTTGTTCAAATTACTGTGGTAGATTTTGGAAAGTTAGATTTCTAGTTATGAGAATTTTTTTATGTTTTTGTTGCTCTTTTTAAAGCTATATTTAATAAAAAGCTGTCTTTTGTTTTGCGATCATTGCAGCTAGTATTGAGGAGAGGACTGGTGTGTTAAGCTAAGATGTCCTTCAAAGGAATTGTTCGTGAGTTGAGAGACATGAAAGATGGAATTGGAAGCATTTCAAAGAGGGCTGAAGGCAAGCATCGGCGTAACCGTACAAGGTCACATACTGCAATTGCTCCTGACCAAGCACCAAATCTTGCTCAATTCGATCTGCAATCAATGCCCCCTGTTTGTTTCGATCAGAGCTCTCCATGGGCAAATTTGCCTCAAGAATTACTTTTAGACATAATACGAAGGGTGGAGGAGAGTGAAACTTCCTGGCCTGCACGAGCTGTTGTCATTTTTTGTGCCACGGTCTGTAGGTCCTGGAGAGACATTACAAAGGAGATTGTCAAAACTCCTGAGCAATGCGGAAGGCTCACATTTCCAATCTCTTTGAAGCAGGTAAATTGTCATTACTTTCTAATTGCAAAACTGTGTTCTTTCACTCTGAATCGTTTTGTTTCATCTGATTGCTTCATTACTCATTTCTAGCCGGGGCCTCGCGAGGCTCCAATTCAGTGCTTTGTCAAAAGGGATAGAGCAACTTCTACGTACTATATGTACTTTGGTCTTGTTCCCTGTAAGTGTAATAATTTGATAGAACTTCATTCCATCCCTTGTTGATCGGCAATGTTTAAGTATTAAGATCAAGAGTTGTTATGTGATGTAAACTTACGATGCTATTGAATTAACAGCAGAAGATGGGAGGGATAAATTGTTATTAGCAGCGAGAAGGTTCAGAAGGACAACACGTACA
This sequence comes from Hippophae tibetana, assembly GCA_037013495.1. NCBI lineage: Eukaryota > Viridiplantae > Streptophyta > Magnoliopsida > Rosales > Elaeagnaceae > Hippophae > Hippophae tibetana. Next base: position 76,309,857 of record CM072812.1, on the reverse strand, counting down.
GACTTTATTATCTCTTTGGCTGCTAATGATTTTTCTCGGGACAGCAGTACATGCATTGGCAAATTGAGGTATGTCTATGCTTCAATACTAGTAAGTATCATTTTCTATCTGTTTCTTATTTGTGAGTCATGTCACTTAAGATTTATTCAACAAAACTTGTCCAGGTCCAATTTTTTGGGTACCAAATTCTCCATACATGACAAGCAGCTAATGTGTGACACTGCTGTTCAACCTAATAATAGATCATTTAGAAAATGCCATTCTAAGCAGGTGTCTCCAAGAGTTCCGTCATGTAATTACAATATTGGTAGTATTTCCTATGAGCTTAATGTAATTCGCACAAGGGGACCAAGGAAATTGCAATGTTGGATGTACTCAATTCCGGTCTCTTCTATTCAAGAGGGTGGCACTGTCCCAACGCCAATGTCATCGCCTTATTCCTTTAAAGAACAACTTTATTCTCTCTCAAATTCAAAAGGAAACGAGTCTACCCCTAATTTCAGCTGCACTAGCTCCCCTGATTCTTCTAGGTCAATTCAGGGTGTGACAAGACCTCTGCATTTGAAAAACAAGTCTCCTAGATGGCATGAGCAGCTACAGTGTTGGTGCCTTAATTTTAGAGGACGTGTCACTGTGGCTTCTGTTAAGAACTTCCAGCTTGTCGCTGCCCCTGATCTGTCTGAAAATGTTCCAGATGAAGAACTAGAGAAGGTGATCTTACAGTTTGGGAAGATAGGGAAAGATGTATTCACCCTCGATTATCGCTATCCACTCTCAGCATTCCAAGCTTTTGCAATATGCTTGAGCAGCTTTGACACTAAACCGGCTTGTGAGTGATACTGATGTTACTCGTGGAGAGCGTGGTTGTAATTCATGGAATCTTTTCCTTCACTTTTGGTGTAAATATATGCATTTCGTCATGCATAGTCTCTCAATGTGGTTATCCTCCTTGAGAAATTGCATTTCATTTTGGAAATTGGACTTATATGTTGTTTTACACTTGCAAAATAATTTAAAGGTTCAATACATTGTAGCTGTTCGTTTATAACTGCCTCTGCCAATGCAGGGCTTCCATTCTTCCAAGTCATTTCAAATTCTTATCGTATATTGATATTTGATAGACCTCAAGTTCTTAAGCTCTCACTTTTTAACAAAAGAGAGATCTTAAGCTTATTATTTTGTCTGGATTTTGTATTTTTCTTTTATTTTGAAATAAACAATTACAAACATGCACCCTCACATGAATGATGCATGCATATATTGCACCTAAAAGGCAATTAAAAGAATTTTGGTACTTCTCTGAATCATTATTAGTTGTCGCATATATGTTTTATTTTGGAAGCATCTTAAATTTATGATAAAGCATCTCAAGTTTATGATAAAACTCATGACGACAAAGGTTTTGTGCATTAAGGAGTCTTTATTTATTTATTTTTTTGAAATAAAAGTTAGCCATTCATATATCGAGATTCAAATTCACTTTCTTTCATTACTTACAATAAATATATATCATTGTACAATTGGTGTATCATATAGAGTTTAACTTCCCACGTAAAAAGAACAAAAACAACTCTTTTTTTTCTTTAGGGAAGGGAGAAGCAAAAAGTTGTTAAACCCTACTTCATCTACTGCCTTAATCCATGGTAGAATTTGTATAGCATTCATAGCAATAATTGTTTTTATGATAAACTCCTTACGACCAAGGTTTTGTGCATTAAAAACTTTTTTTTTGTAAATAAAAGTTATCCATTCATATATCAACACATAATAACAAGATTTAAATTCATATTTTCTCTTTACCTACAATGAGCATATATCATTGCACAATTGGTGTATCTTGTAGGCTTTAACCTCCCATGTAAAAAGAACAAAAGCAATTCTTTTTAGCTTTTTTTGGGAGGGGAGCAACAAGAAGTTTTTAAATCCTATGCCTTAATCCAGGGTAGAAGTTGTATAACACTCATAACAATAATTGTATTATAACCATACTAAAATGCTATTTTCCTATTCTCAAATTTAAAACATCTACGGTGTTATAACACAACATCACAAGCTTTTGTCTTTGGGGTTGAAACAAAAAAAGCCCTTTCTCCATGGTAAAGATAAGAACACAAGTGTCTCTAAGTATACAACTTAGACGACTGGATAGAATCTCTTAATTGAAATAAGTCACGACTTTTACAGCTATTCTCCATTTATGTTCATGCATACTTCTCATCTTATAGAGGCATAGGTAATGAACTTCTTCGAAATAAATTGAAATGGTTGAAATGGGATAGGATTCCTGTAGATTCAAAGTTCAATCCAAAAAGATAAGTTTATAATGTTGATTATCAGATGCATGGAGCAAGAGTATACAATGAAACGGCTCAAAAACTTTGATTTGACGAACATGAGTGTCTATTCCATTAAGATGATTTAATGAGATAACAATTTGCAACATAAAAGTGTACAAAAAAGTTTCCCTCACAAGCATTTTGGTATAAACATATTAGAGTTTGTTATTATTGAGAAAATGGGGTATATTTTTCCTATTCTAAGTAGTTACTATTCACTTATGATTTAAATGAATAGACCTCAATCTAATCCAACAAAATAATCCTAAAATAAACTAAAACATATAAAACATATATTGAAGCATAAAAATAAAAACACTAGAAATTTAACGAGGTTCGGTATAAATGTTACCTATGTCCTCAGGCATTGTTGACCATTTCCACTATCTCCAAATGGATGAACTCCAAAATTACAACTAATTGGACAAAATTGAGCTAATCAATTACCTTTACAAAAGAGAAGAAAATTTACAAATTTTGGGATATCTTAGAAATGGAGGAATGAGTTTTATTTATAGCCCAAAATACAATACCCATATTCATTTCTAATCAATATGAGACTTTTTCAAATTTGCTCACTAAGGAGCTATACAAAAAATCTCCACCTTAGCGACTTAGTGATTCTTAAATGATTTCTTCAATCTCTAGATTAACGACGTCATTGCCAATTCAAATTTGCAGGATGTTAATAAAGTCCAGACGATGTTTGAACTTGATTGTCGTTACCACCTTGGTTATCATAAAACACCTTAATATGTTTTTGACCAACTCCCAAGTCTTCAAGCAAACCTCGTAACTAAATAGCTTCCTTCACAGCCTTTGTAATTTCCATATACTCTGTCTCTGTTGTAGACAAAGCAATCGTAGACTACAAGGTAGACTTCTAACTGACTGATACTTTAGCAAGAGTAAACACATAACCAGTAGTTGACCGATGCTTATCTAAATATCCTGCATAGTCAAAATCATAATATCTGATTGCACATTGACCAACAATATTATCCTACTCAAATACTAAACCAACATCTACGATATTTAAAATATACTATATAATCCATTTCACAGCCAACCAATGTCCTTTACCAGGATCATGCATGTACCTATTTACAATACCAACTGCATATGAAATATCACATCTCGTACACACCATTGCATACATCAGGTTACCAACCACATTTGCATATGGTATCTTTGCATGTATTCTCATTCTGTATCATTCTTAAGAGATAATTGAGCACTAGGCTTGAAATGAGGAATAAACGGAGTACTTATAGGTTTTTTTTGTCCATTCATACCAAAATGTTGTAGTACCTTATTCAAATAATGACTCTAGGTCAAACTAAACTTCCCTTTCTTCCTATCTCTGCTTATCTCCATGTTGAGAATATTCTTGGCTTTTCCCAGATCTTTCATCTCGAACTCCTGACTTAGTTGAGCCTTCAACTTCTCAATTTCTACTTGGTTCTTCGATGCAATCAACATATAATTGATGTACAATAGAAGATGGATGAAAGAATTATCTTATAACTTGCAAAAATATACACAATGATCATATATACTTCTAGTATGCTTCTACTGCAATATAAACCGATCAAATCGTTTGTACCACTACCTCGTAGATTGCTTCAATCCATACAACGATTTATTTAGTTTGCAAATCCAATTCTCTTTATCAGCAACATTAAGCCTTTTTGGCTGAGACATATATATTTTCTCTTCCAAGTCACCATGTAGAAACACAGTTTTCATATCAAGTTGAACTAGTTTCATATCCAAATGTGCTACCAAAGCCAACAAAATTATAATAAAGGAATGTTTTACAGCTGGAGAAAATACCTTATTATAATCGATTCCCTTCTTCTGAGCGTAGTCCTTAGCCACCAACCTTGTCTTGTAGTGAACACTATATTTGTTAGGAAATCCTTCTTTCTTTGTATACACCCATTTGTAGCCAATTGCCTTCTTGCCCTTAGGTAGTTGTGTCAACTTTCATGTCTTATTTTTATAAAGGGATATAAATTCTTCATCCATGGCTTCCTTCTTTCAACTTCAAGGCTTCTGATTACTTCTTTATATATGGAAGGAACATCATCATGCACAACTAAAAGTGCATAGGCCACCGTATTCTTAAACTGAGCAGGTAAATCTTCAAAATCTTTGTATCGAGCAAGCATCTTGACATTTTGTAATCATGGCCTATCAACTACAGTTTCTTCTTGTTGTTGTGGAGATTCTTGGGTTAAAATCTCTTCTTAATCTGATTCATCTTCTGTCATTGGAGGATCAACTTCTGTCTTATCTCCACCAACTGGATTAACAATTATGCTTTTAAACTCCATCAATCTTCTTAGTTACCTTTCTCAATAAGACAGATTCATCAAAGGTAGCATCTTTGTTGAAGATCATCTTATTTGTTTCAAGGCACCATAGTCGATATCCTTTAGAACTAGAGGGGGTGTAAAAAAAAACTTTCTTGGCTCTTCAATCCAACTTTGATTTTGTTACATGGTAGTATGAAATAGAACGAAACATATGTAAGAAATCGTAATCTCTAGCAGGTTTTCCAGACCATACCTCCGTAGGTGTTTTGCCTTTAAGAATAGACGATGGTAGAAGGTTGACAAGATGACATGCATACGTCACAACCTCAACCCAATACTACTTTCCTAACCCAGCATTTGACAACATACATTGAACCTTCTCCAGTAAAGTCCAGTTCAAACATTCTGCAACTTCGTTCTATTATGGTGTTTTTCGAATAGTGAAGTGTCGCACTATCCCTTCTTCTTCACAAACTTTCATAATTGGATCGTTTGTGTACTCAGTGCCATTATCAGACCTTAGACGCTTGATCATTCTACCAATCTGAGTCTCGATCATCTTCTTCCATTTGAGGAAAATTCCCAACACTTCATCTTTCTTCTTTATGAGATACATCCAAACTCTTTTGGAGAAGTCATCAACGAAAGTGATGTAATAATGTTTGCCAATCTTGGATGGATTTCTTGCTGGCCCTCACACATTCGTATGAATGTAATCCAAGATGCCTTTTGTATTATGGAGTGTAATGCTAAAGCTTATCTTTTCTGCTTCCTTAATACACAATACTCACAAAATTCCAACTTGTTGATTCTCACGCCTTTTAACAGATCTTGCTTTACAAAAAGTTGTAAAGCTTTTTCACCGACATGTCTTAAATGCATATGCCATAGCATGGTAGTTTCTGAATCTCTTTCTTCCTCTAAAACTACTATTGATGTTGTCCTAATAACTGTACTACCAAGGTAGTACAAGTTATTCTTCTGAACACCTTTCATCGCCACAAGTGCTCTAGAATTAACCTTCAATGCCCTATTTTGTATGGTCATAGTGGAGCCTTTTGATTCTAAAACTCCCATATCAATGAGATTCTTCTTCATATATGGAACATAATGAACATCTGTCAAGACTATGGTTGAACCATATTGATTCTTCAAACGAATTGTATCGATCCTCTAATCTTTGCATGGATAATTATTACCCATGAAAACAACTCCACCATCTAGTTCTTCAAAGTTAAGGAACCATTCCTTATTAGGAGACATATGGAAGGTACACATTGAATCAAAAATCCAATCAATAGGATGAGATGTGTTGACGAACCAACTAATGCAAAATCTAAATTTGAAACACTTTCAGCTACACATGCATCAGATGACTCAACTTTTCCTTTCTTCTGTAGCATCGGACAATTTTTCTTCCAATGGACTTTTTCATGACAAAGGCATATTCATCTTTACCAAGCCTTCCTTTTGAATGAGATTTTCTTCATTCCTACTTTCTTTTTTATCTTTCTTTATAATTTCATAACTATACAAAGTAGTGCAAACTTTCTCAAATGACAATTTATCATTCCCAATGAGTAAGCTCGTAATAAGATGATCAAACTCATCAGGAAGAGAGACTAACTAACAACATCAAGGCTAAATCTTCATCTTTAAAAATTTCATCCATATTTAACAAATCTATTACTAATCGATTAAAAATAGTAATGCAGTTGTTTATTATGGTACCTAGAAGGTATTCAAAACGGAACAACGTCTTCTTCAAATAAAGCCAATTTTGTCCGCTCTTCTTCATGAACTTGTTCTCCACTCCTTCCACAATTTACTTATGGATGTCTTCTTCATAAACATGTACTTTTGTTCTCTTGAGAGACACCAACGAATTATACCACATGCCAATCGGTTGATATTTTTCCACTCGACTTCATGTGCTTCATATGGTTTCTCTTCTTCAATGGTGATGTCTAGACCTTGTTAAAATAGAGCATCTAGAACTTTGCCTTGCCACATGCTGAAATGACCGGTTCCATCAAACTTCTCCACCTTGAACCTTGCATTCATGACCATTGTTCTACCTAACGTGGATGGTTGACCTTTGTTTGAAAGAGACTTTTCTTTTAGATGACAACAACTAGCAACTATATTCCAATAGCAAGAAAACAGAATACAAACAAATTCCTAGGCAGAAACCTTCGGCTTTAATACTAATTGTTGGGAAAATTAGGTATATTTTTCCTATTCTAAGTAGTTATTATTCACTTGTGATTTAAATGAATAGAACTCAAAGTAGCCCGACAAAATAATGCTATTGAAAATATAATGTTAAAATAAACTAAAATAGATATTGAAGCAGAAATATTAAAACATAAAAATAAAAAAAACAAAAATTTAATGAGGTTCAGTATAAATATTAACTATGTCCTCAAGTATCGTTGACCATTTTCATTATCTCCAAGTGCATGAACTTCAAAATTACAACTAATTGGGCTAAATTGAACTAATTAATCACCCTTACAAAAGAGAGGAAGATTTACAATTTTGAGATGTCTTAGAAGTAGAGATGAGGGTTTTATTTATAGCCTAAAATACAACACTCACATTCATTCCTAATCAATGTGGGACTTTTTGAAATTTGTTCACTAAGAAGCTATATAACAGTTATAAATCATCATCAAGAAACTCAACCATATATAACATGAATAAATTCAATACTAAACTTTTAGGCTTTTCTTTCTATTTAAAGAAGAGAGGGAGACCATGTGACATGAAGGATCAATTCCATGCTATCTTAAACTTTTAAGAATGCTAGAGAGATAAAACTAACCGTCGTACACTTCAATGAGTTTATAAAAGCTTTGCCACTCTTTCATACAAAAAATGAATAAATTTGCAACTCATGAATCATGACAATAACAATGAAAAACTTTAACTATATAAAAAGCTCGGTCAACATTCTCAAGAACTACCTTTAACTAAATATTTTAAGCCAAGATGCAGCCATATGCGAAATTGCCAACTATTATTGAAAACTAAAAACGGTATAATGGTTGCTTATACTTTTGAGACCATGTAGAAGTGCTTAAGAAAACACATATTATACTTCCTAAGCACACGTAATGTGTTTCTTTTTGCAGGCGCTTTCTTCTTAAAATAACTTTTGATTGAATCCGTGTTTCTGTTTGCATGTGAATCAGGACAAAGTGCTTCAAAAAAGAGGTATATAATTTGTGTTTTTCTCACGAAGCATAAATTGTGTTTTATAAACCCTGAAAGCACTTATGATAAATTCTTTATTGTTTGTTTCAAAAGAGTTTTTTTATTGTTAAAAACACTTTTAAAGTGTCTCAAAAGTACAAAAAACCACTCAACTTTTAAATGAAGCACAAGCAAACTAACCTAAATGCCTAAATGCGGCTAGGAGAACAAATTGTTGGTGACGAAAAACAGAAATTACCTTGGATCATTTCCAGCCAAAGACATATAAACCCAACCGGTTGGTTTATCGAGCTCCACTGTATTTATCACCTACAAATGCAGGGTCATTCTCAATCAGTAAAATTAGGTTCAAGCAAAGTTCACACTTCACAAGCTACCTAAATTGAAACGAGACCCAAGTTAAAGTCACATATATAGCTTCTCTTAAGTCCTAAGGTGAAACTGGGAAACAAATTAGTAAATTACTTTCGAGTTGTGAAAGCCAACCCCAGCACGGATAGATATCTTACAAGGCGTATAGCTCTCATCAAGTTTGAAATCCATGTACACAGCAACGAGCTGAAACAGATAAATATAAACGAATTACCAATAAATTATAAACCAAGTCCCAGGAAATTAAAGAGCTAGAAAACCCTCAAATAATGCAACATTTTGCATGTAATACATATTTGGAGCTTCACTTTATTCTGGAATTGAATGTGTTATAAATTAACACTAGTAGAAGCGAAATTCTGGTTCAATTTGTTTGTATAAATATATAATTATGGATAAAAATAAAATAATAAACAATAAGAAAATAAATAACATATAATGATTTAAGTAGTTCAATTTTTTAATGTTAAAAGTATATTCCAATGACGACGACACAGAGAGAAAAATCCGCTAATAATCAAATATAGATACAAATATTAATATTCAGAGAACTTCACAAAATATACCAAAACCCAAATACACACACAAAATAGCTCCCTATAATATATTGGTAATGTTGACAACTTGCACTTTTCCTTAGATTAGCAGCTTTCTCTTCTCGGTCAATGAAAGAGAAAGTAGAGATGTGGCTGAAAAGAGTTTGAGATATCAACGAATTTAAAAGAAGAAGGTATATGTTCTGTTCTCAATTTAAAAGGAGGGAGCATGAAAAATTGTAAAGGAATCCATGGATTGGAATCTGGGAGAGAGATATTTTTTTTCTTCGGCTGCTAGTTCTCTATTCTCAAGAAGAAAAATTGATATATATATATTATAAGAAAAAATGCAAGGGTTTAATGTAATAAATGGATTTTAGACCTAAGGGGTTTTGGACCATAATTTAACAGAATGCTTACTAGATGAGGTTGTGCAGCATCCCACCTGTAGCAACCAAAAACAATGAACAACTTCCTTTTGAAGAAAGAAATGAGGAATGTTGAAAAAATCAAGAATGTTGAAAAAAAATCAAATTTTGATGTAGTATATCGATACATATTAAACATTACTTAGGAATTTAAGTGGTGATGTGCTTACAAGTGGTAAGCATTCTTTAAATAATTACCAAACTTATAATTATGGACCAAAATGGACAATATCGTGTCAAGTGAAGTGAGTCACATTCTCTTATAAAGGGAAAGATTAATCATATTGTATCAATTAGTATCAAAGTTATAACTCTATTAGGTCACGTGGCTTGCGTTCTTACGAGGATGTAAGAATCCCAAGCGAGGGTATATGATGCAGTGTATCTGTACATGTCACACATTGCTTAAGAAACTAAGTGATAATGTGTTTATAAATGGTAAATATTTTCTAAATGATATGACGTATTTTGAGTTTTTTTAAAATATAAATTCATGAAATCTCGTCGAATTATCAAGTCATTAGCGTAAATCCGCTGAACTTATAATTATGAACTAAAACGAATAATCTCATACCACATAAAATAGATTCCAATGTAAGCGAAGAGATTAAACCTGCCTATCAAATTAGGGTTGGAGCAGAGATTACTAATAAGAGTCAAGATTATCATCGCGAGGAGAAGAGATGCCATGACTCTGTCGCTATTTCCTCACTACTTTATTGCTAGTTAGAGTGAATTTCTTTTTAATTTTAAATAACATTTATTATGAAATAACATGTCATATTTTTTATAGTAAAAATATATAATTTTTAGTTGCGAGTTTTAAAAGTAATATGACTATCAAAATGTTCCGTTTTAATAAAAATTAGGAATTTATGTTCACATCCCTCGTCAAAATTAATGTCTTTAGTCCTATCGAGTTGTTTAACCCATGATAAAATATTACAAGAATTGCATACGTATTTTTTCATAAACATACATACATACATACATATATACATACATATATATATATATATATATAATGAAATGCTATTATATTTTAATGTTCCTTAATTTAAATAACCATATCTATTCTATTCATATATTTTTTGTATTTTCTCTCTCAAAACATTTTATAAAAATTAAATCATATTCTATTAAGCTCATTCTTTATTTAATTTATCAAATAATATGTGGTTAACCTTGATTGATTAATGAGCCTATTTGTTTTCATAATGCTATGATTTTAAATGTTTTGTTCTAAGCTTTGTTAGATGATTTAATTTAACTGATTTGAATATTTAATCTTCTAGTTAGTTTTTTTTTTCATTATTGAATGCTTACGCTATATTTTTCACTCATACTATTTGTGCTAACTTTTTAGGTTAATTAGGTAGTGCGGTGAATTGATAGTTTTTTTTAAGTCATTGTTGTGGCCTAGATTTTCACCTAAAAATCGCGTGTCAAGTTTATCTTTATTTTTGTTTTATAGTATTTACACATGATTGTATGTCTGACTACTTAGTACTTTTTAATTAAAGTTAATTTGAAAAATTACCTTTTCACCTCATCTTGTTTAATTAGATTCGTAACTTGAACCTTCAAAACATAATATAAGTATAATAAAATACTACTAATTTTTTTTATATATATTATGCTTCAAAGCATAAAATTCATCTATTATGAAATAGTAATGAGTGATAGGATTGGACATATTTTTTGGAATAATATCTCAAATGCTCATGAAATTTAGCATATCTTCACCTCTGCTTTTGATGTTTATAAAAATGTCTAGAATGTACCTAGATTTTATGGTTAATATCATTGGTATTCTTAAAACCTAATAGTGTTAACTTTTCCATCCATTACTATTCATATGACTTTAATACCAATTTTTGGGTTTTTCGATTCGATCGAGAGAGACTGTTATGGCAAAATTTTAGTCAATCTAACCTTAATGTACTAACTAAGTTATTAGAACCTTGATAAATCATATGTGTTGAATGCTTTTTTTTTTATATTCGTAATATGTAAACAAGTTTTTCTTGTTTACATAGAGTGTACTTATAATCTTTAAAGAAATAGTATCCAAACATTAAGTTGTTGAATTCCTTTTCTTTTATTTTTACATATTTTTGACTAAAATAGTCTCTTAATATCCTTGAAACGTGATGATCTATGATGCTTGTGATAGCTTTAATATAATTTGTATAGATATATAATAAGGTATTAAACCTCTTAACATATTAATGACATGTTTCATAATCTTCATCTTTAAAATATTCATTTAAAGCTAAGAGATGGTTTTTATCAAAATTTTCTAATAAAATTATATTTTTATTTTTTCCTTTCTATCACCATTTTTTTTGTTTACCGGTATTATAACTTTGATATAAGCAAATATTTAAACATTCAAGATTCTTAATTGGCTTAAATTTATAATTATTATACCTTAATTTAATGAGTCTACCACGATTTTCCCTTTTGTTTGTCTCTTTTTGTTACACATGTTATGCTTCAACTTTGCTTAACCTTAATGCTCTTTTGGAAATAGTAAGTTTTCTACATCCGTACATAGATGATTTCAAATATTTGACTTACTGGAAAAGAGTAATTGAACTTAATTTTATTCATAATATAATAATTATTACAAAATTAAGACCAACTAAGAATCTCGAAGGGATTCTTAGCCACTCATAATTACTAAGTATATCATTATTGGTTTTAGGATTTCTAGATAGAGAGGATTTCTATGTCAAAGTTTGTGTGTTTTTTCAAAGTAGAGTGCATTGGTTTTTCTGTGTCCTAGAATAAAAAATAAGGGTTCCTCTTATAGTACAAAGAATCCCTATTTACCAAACTAAAATTACTATTATCTCCTTATTTTAATAATTTGTCTACTTTTCTGCTTTAAATGGTAGCTACTATTTTTTTCCTTGGCACATGCTGCTGACTAAGATGTGAGTCTACATCTTTGTTTTCTTTGTCATCTTGTTTCTTCTCTTTATTCTTCTTTGTCATTTTGTACTGACAATCCTTTTTATGACGTTGATGATGATGCATCTTCATCTTCTCAATCTTTTATGCAGTAAATGCATCTGTGATCTTTGGTAGCTTTTCTAGCATAGAAGTATAGTACCTTCCTTATATCTTGACCAATTTTCAGGTTATTTTTGTTAAAATTGGCTTCATATTTGAATTTTTTTCACCATCTTCCTCTAAAAGAGAAATCGTACTATGAGAAATAATGATGACTTTTTTAGTCAAATAATTTACTTTGATATCGGTAGAGTTTTCAATCTTCCTAAGTTCATAATAAATTTAGCCTAACATTTGACCCCTTAGTACACAGAGTTAGTTTGTGTTGTATTCCTTTTTTAGAAGTGCCCTTGGTTTGGAAACTTCTCTATTTATATTGAAAATTCCTATCTTAATGAAATGGTAAGGATTGATATATCCTTCCTCATTCCTGTCCATTAGTTAACTGAAAAATTTGAGATAAATATGCTTGTCACCTACTTTGATCTTTTTTCTAAAGTTTTTGATTGCTCTTTTGAAGTTTTATGGGAAATAATTTAATTCACTTAAATTAATTCCTGGATATACGTTTTCTATTAGTCCTGAATGAAAAGCTTTGTAAACAAATATTAGATCAGCTCCTTCGAAGATATTGAATTTACTTTCTATAGGAAATTCCTTGTCCATAATATAGAACTTCATATCTTCAATATGTTCATGAGTAGATTTTCTAGCCAAGTTGTAAAGACTTAACCATTGTGGTTTACTAAGGTTTTTATATTGATCCTTATCATCTTCATTGATCGGTAAATTTATGAGGGATGTCTCCCTGAATAGCATTGAATGCTTTACTCTTTATGGTGTTTCTAAAAGAGATGATTATTTAAATAGTACTAGAGGCCTTACTATTTTTCCCAGTTTTTTCAATTTTCTTGGTACTGTTAGTTGTTGTTGTAATGTCGTAGAATAATTTCTCACTATCTCCTATGGAGTTATTAGTTTTAGTGTTTTGTAATTGGCATAACTGCCTTCAACTTCTATTTTGTTGGTGAAGACTCTATGAGTTATTGAACTAATTCCTAGAGTAGCTTCACTGGATCTTGCCCAATTCTTATAGATTCTTGGTTTTGGGCCATTAAAGACCACATAAGTTTTTTTTGTTCTTCTTTTTCTACTTCATTTGCCTAATTGATCTTTTTGTTTCAAATATTTTACTCTCTTTTGAATTGTTAGGTTCTTCCTTTTCATTTTGATTTTTTTCTTTAGAAGTTTCACCTTCTTTAGATTGAATTTTTAATGAAGGTTCCTCTTTTGAGTTTTTAGACTCTAAAAGTTGTTTTGAACAATTAAGTTCTTCCTATTTATTTCCTGTCTTCATAAGAGATATCTTAAGGTATAACAACTTGAGTTGTTCCTATAGGATTTTTATCTCATTTTCTTTTATCTTGATCTTGATATCAAGATGTTTTATTCCTAAAAACATAAAAATAGTTAGATGTGTTAGTTCTCTAGTAAGAGCATCTACTAAACTATTCTTATTTCCTGAAAAATGTTCAACATCAAAATTGTAATGGTTGAATCATTGTTACCACCTAACTAATCTTCCTTATTTGCAATCATCTACAATATTAGTTCTTAAGAAATATAACCAAAATTCTTAATATCTCTTTTAACAACTAGATATTCTTTTTTATTACTATAAGAATTTAACTTTGGATCTTGGAAAGATCTTGATGTATACCTACAAAGATATTCATTTTTTCATCTACTTTTGCTTTTAGAACTACTCACTAATATTCTTGTGAAACATCTATTTCAATTATCATTATATCATTTGGCTCTAGATGGTATAAAGTTGGATTTTTTTTTTACCTTTTCTTTTACTTTATCCTTATAGAGAGTATCTTATTCTTTCAATTTCCCATTATGGTCTTTTTTCAATTTTTCTTGGAAATGTTTTCGCATTTCTACAAGTTTCTTGACATATGATTTTGCATATGTAAAACATCCTAAAAATCTTTGTAATTGGTTTTTATTCTTTAATTCACTAGGAAAACCTTGGATGTTATTTAATATATGAGATTGTAGATTATGTTTTCCATCTTCAATTTCTAACCCTAAATACTTAATTTTTTACTTAGTAAGTACTGCTTTCTTTTCAAATAGTATAATGTCTTCTATTTTGTATTCTTATAGAATATTAATAATATCCAAATAATATTTATTTATTTAATTACTAAAAACTAAAATATCATCTATGTAAACACAACACATATTTTGTAATTTCTTAAAAATGTTATTCATGTATCTTTGAAAAATACCTGGAACTTATTTTAATCAAAATGATACGATGGTTCATTGCAATTGTCCTTAAGGGTAACTAAATTCCATTAAATTTTGAGATTCTTCATCTAGTCTTATTTGCTAAAATCTACTTTTGCAATCAAAACTTGAGAAATATTTCTTTCTTTTTATTAATGATAATATTTCTTATTTCTTTGAAATAAAGTATCCATCATCAATGGTTTCTTTTTTCAATGTTTTGAAGTTTATTACCATTCTCTTTTTTCTTCTTCTTTTTTTAGCTTCCTTTTCGACTAGGAATGTTGGACTAGAGTGAGGTGAATTACTTGGTATTATGACTTTCAATTCTAAAACTTATTGAATTTGTTTTCCAAATTCAATCATGTCTTCTTGATTATAAATCATTGGTTTTACTATTATATCCTTATTAGGGTCTCTTAATTTTATGTTGAGAATTTTTTTAGATTTATTTATTTTTGGATCCAAAGGATTTTTTGAGCTGACTGTTTTTAATAGTTTTTTGATACTTGTTAGGGTTTTATCTTACTATATTTCATTAAAAAAGAGTTTTGTTTATCTTCTATATCCAATGAAATATTTTCTAAATAAGGTTCTTGCTGTACTATCTTATCACATTTTTGCTTTTTATATTGTTGCCTAAAAGTTAGGTTTGATACAACTAAAACTTATCTTATTTTTGATACATAAATAATATTACTATCTAGTATTGTTAGACTTATTTTGTCTAAATATTGTGTAAAATGTTGATATAAGTTTAAAAAATTATTTTCTATTAATAAATAAACTCTTGTTTCCTTTTGATATATGATAGGATTTTGAAACTTTTCTCCTCCTACCATTATATTTATATCTTTTAAAACTGTATTAAGATGTATTGTATTTATTAGAAATTATTACAATTAAATCTTTTGGTGCTTGTTTTCAGTATTCTTATAGAAATACATATTTACTTGGTATACACATACTAACTCATGTATCTATATATGCATGTAAATGATAGTTGACATAACCTTTAAATTTTAATCCTTCTTTGATGTAGTACTATTTGGATTTGCAATACTATACAAATCATTCATCTTCTATTGAAGAGTATTTATATTTTGAGTGTTCATATTCTGAGTCGATTATTTTCTCATCGGTTTTATCTAATAGATAAATACATTAAGTATCATGTATATCCGATTCATCAATTGATTCCAATTCTATTTTAAAAGCTTCTTCTAAGATTTTGTTTTTTGGAAATTCCTTGTTAAATTCTTTCCTACGTTGAACCCTATTTGGACATTCATTGGTATAATGTCTTTTTTCATTACAGATCCAACATCTATATTTTTTCTTTCTTAAATGGCAATAGTTCTTGTTTTTTAGGAGTTTTATACCTCTTCCTTCTAAAATATCTTTTCTTTTATGTTTTCCTATTAAATATTCTTTTATATTTTTAGAAAATATTGTTTTATGAATTTATGTCTTTTAAATTTCTTTTATTTTTTTATATGTTTTGTATTTTTACTTGTAAGGTCTTATATTACATCCATATTTTTTTGGTATTTTAAAATATCTTGTAACACAACAGATTCTATCATTCCCTCTTATTTGTTTATATTCTTTTCTTTCTTGGTATTTAATAATTAACTAACTTTTAAGGTTTCTTATTTTTCCTCTTAAAGTTTCAAGTATAGTTTCTTTATTTCTTTCTTCTAAACTTTTTGTTATGATCTTATGTAATGTTTCAGGTAATTTAAAAAAAAAATTCTTAATAAGTTGTTTGTATAGAGGGTGGTAATTTATGATAATACATTTCATATTCACAAATAAAAGAATCTATGTAACACATGTTACAAATTTTCATATTTTTTAGATGCCATTTGGTTTCATTTATTTCATTTTTACTGGATTTAGTGATAACTCTTCCTTTATATTCTCCAATAAATTTCTTGTATATTTCATTTATTACCATGTCTAAGTATTGTCTTTTTTTGGGAGCATTCCCTTGCATTGATAAATGTTGTTGGTATGTTAAATTTGAAAACAAAACTTTAACATTTCCTATCATTTTATGAACTACTAGTACCCTACAAATTGAATGATTTGTTTGTGTAGTTTGAGAGATTTGTTTGAGCACAATTATACCATTATCCCATTCATCTAAGACTTTATTCCTACCTTTTATACAATCTAAATATAAAAGATCAAACTTATAATTATCATAGAGTTTGAATGCTGGTGGGATATTACCTCTAGTTTCTCAATGCAATCCTTTTTTCCATTTTGGGTGGGTTTCTTCTATATGTGGCATCAATTTCCTATGTACTTTGCTTATTTCCTTTTCCCCTATGCAGGTAAGATGTTCCTTCTTGATAAGGAACTAGTAATGAAATTAGTTTTATATGACCTTTTATGGTCATAATTTTTGGTTCATAATTAGTTTCACTGATTACTGTCATATCATCATCTTCTTTATTTGTATAAAGTTTTTCATTATAATGTTATTCTAATTATTCATTAGTCGGTGTTAACAAAATAACTAATTTTTCTATATCCCTATTTTTAGAGTTTATGAATTTTTTCTCTATTTATTTTCTATATTCCATTAGATTGAAATTATATCTTTTTATAAAACAATTCTTTTCTCATTTTTAGGAATCAGGACATCTGATCTCCTAGGGGATTCTTCTTTATAACATGAATTTTTTTTTGTTTTTATGTATGTTATATACATAGTTTCTTAATTCTATAAATTCCATATGTATATCTTGTTATAGTTTATTATAACCGCATTCCTTTATCAGAGATTTTCCTTGATATTCAAGTGTCATTCCTATAGTATTTCAAAGCCTGTTAGTATTCTTGGTTTTATTATTTATTCAAATTCTTTAAAGATTTTGTCTATTTCTATGAATTTATTTTGTCCATATTGAACCCTTATGACTATTTGTTAAAGAATATGCTACTAGATAATGTATTAAAAATGAATGATTTCCTTCTTTAATTAAATCTCGTATTTCAAATTCATAAGCTAGACTTAATACTTGCTTTTAGTTTTTATCATAAATATTAATAACAAACCTAAAATATGCAATAAAATTTAGCTTTTGGTATCTTAAGTTACCACAGATCATTCTTAGTAAAATATTTTTCCTATTTATTTTTCTGTTAATGTTATTTTTATTGATGTATCTATTCCTTCTCTAAAATGAGCCTATATTAATATTTGAATTCTTCCTAAACAGATACATCCAATTTTTCTTTATCTTTTTGGAAAATTTTAGATAGTTTATTTAATATAGTTTTTTTGTCAATTAATGATATATTATATCTTTTTTTTGCATTTGTGATATCAATGTTTATTTCATAATAAATTATGTATTTCCTAGAGAATAATTTCCTTATAGATGAAAATGACGGATCTTTAAATCTGTCTCTTTTTTTGAGATTTAATTATTCTTTTTTGAATTTCTTCAAATTTTTTACTTATTACAATTTTATGTGAAAAGTATCCTTAGAGGTATTTTTGAGGATATCTCAAAGTTTAGAAATATTTTTGATAATAATCCATATTTTTTTTCAAAAACTTCATATTTGATTGAATTCAAAACTAAACAGAACCTACTCATTTTATAAGGTGGTTAAACTCTAGTGTAGAACCTAAAATTTAAAAAACTAACTGAGTTAGGTCATTTTGAGGTTTTTATTTTGTAAAACTGAAAAAAATCAAATCAACTTACATATATTATAAATACATTTTAATTTTGGTATATTTATAATATTCATACATATTAATTAGGAAGTAGAGCCTTAGTATTAGGTCATTAATGCCATTTGATCACTTAGATTAAAGTTGAGGTCATTTAGTCCAATTGCTTTAGAGAAAAGGTCGACAAAACATATTATTTTATGATTATTAAAATATTAATTAAAAAATATTATTTTAATATAAAGACATTAAAATAATGTAGTTATCCATAAATGACTCATTTTTTCAAAATTAAATGATTAAATGATACCACTTATAATTTAAGGGATCAAATGACACAAATAATTTAATCTAATTGATATCTATGAAATTTTTTTCTATTAATTAATATATTTATCATTTTTCATAAATTCTAATTTCTAAACTTACTTATGTGCATACAAAATAAACATTTTTCATTTTCTTTTTGGGAGTGAGACATAAACATGTTTTAATAAATTTTTCTTGGTAGTTCTACATGATGTTTTTTAATTATTTGTTTCTAAATTTTAATCATTTTGACAATCTTTATTTTCATACTTTACTCCACATTAATGTAAAGTATGATGTATATTTTAAAGTATTTTTTAACAAAGTTAAGCATTTTTAAATAGCAACATAGAAAATATATAACATGCTAAGAATTATTCTTAACTTTAGGTTATATTTTTGTAAATAAAGCTTTCATAAAAAATGATAGATTCAAAATTATTAAATCAACCTTATAGGTTAATTTGAAGGTTGATTTACTAGAGTTTATATATTTATTAATATTTTGATTTTATTTAAAATTTTCAATAAAAGATCTATTTATAAAATAAATAAATTAATAACTAATCAATTTGATCTTACTCAGTAATATATACCAATTATGAAGATGAATAGTAAATTTAATAGTAACACCTCATAAGATTAGAAAGAAAATGTAGTAAAACGGGGAGTGGTACTTTTTTATTTAAATAAATTAAAAAAATAAGATTAGTGTAAAGTATTATGAATTTATATACATATTATAAAGAATTATGGGTCACCTCAGCCGACCCCCCGCTTAGCCACGGCAAAATTACACAAGTTCAAAGAGGAAGAAATCTATTTATTTAGACTTTAGAAAAAGAAAAGACAATTATTAGTTTGTCTTGACTCTTGAATTAGTAAGGAATGGCAATTAGTCATGTTCGAAATTGTTTAAGAGAGATTTAATTAATATGGTATCATAACCTTTTACACAAATAAATCTTTAATTTTTCCTACGCAATATATAAATATAATTTTTTTATATTATGTAACAAAAAAATATTTTTTATATGTTAACTCTATTTTTTTATATCATAAAAAATAGATAATGATTAAAAATAAAATTATATGAATAAACAAGTAATATAAAAACTAAAAGTTATAAATTGAAGTATAAAAATTCACAATGATTTTGGCAAGTGTCTGCAAGTGGAGTCTTATAATTGTATAGTATATACCCTAGCATTCAAGAAATATCTAGACATGCCCTTCACGAACTTCACACTAATTGCTTCAATTCGAATCTTGTCAAAACAATTCAAAACGTTCTCTTTTATCACTTGTCTTCCGAACAATCTCCTTTTACAGATAATCTAGCAACTAGTCTTCTTATACATGACAAAAGAGGTTAATCCGTGCACTAGTGGCATGACAAAAGAGGTTAATCCGTGCACTAGTGGCATGACAAAAGAGGTTAATCCGTGCACTAGTGGCATGACAAAAGAGGTTGACCACTGGCATAACATGTCTTACACGACTTTTTATTTATACCATGAAATTTCACTGTCTCATTTTAATATAGCTAAAAATGGGTAATTCTTGGCATCATTGGGCACCAAAATCAATTAAGATGATATATTCTTGATCAATAATTAAATTTTATTAGCATTTTCGTAATCCATGTGCCCGTACACAATATATGCACAGGTATATTGTTCAAGTATTCGGATCTTGCAGAGCACGATTTTGTAATATATACCACTTCATGCTTAGGAAATCAAATCCTTAAAAGATGCAGATTCAGGTCCTGTTTTAGCTTTTTTCAACTGAGATATTGTTCTTGTGATCAACCATTCTCTCAATAAAAGTGATTCTCATATTGCTTGTACAAACAAATATGTGGTCCATGATGAACAACTTTATAATTAAGTCAAGGTAATATTCCTTCCTAGGATCTACAAGTAATCTTCCTCACAATCTTACTTGCAAATGTCGATCGCCTTGCTGTGTGCAATAACATATATCTTTTGTTGATATATTAACGACGCAGGACGTAAATTTGAGCTCTATTTATGCAAAGATTATGTCCGTTAAATTATTTATTTAGAGAATTAAATGAATGAAAAAGAGGAGGAATCCATTGTCATTTGCAGCCACATTTATATAGGAAGATTAAGGTGATAAGATTCCAAATGCCATTATCTATACATATTCTCTTTCACTTTTCATGAAGTATCTTTCAACCAATGATATTTATGGTATCAAAATTAGCCCCCTTATTTAATCTTAACTAAATTATCTCACCGTGTATTTCTTTCAGAAAACTTGTAAAAAGGCTTAAAAGCACTTTACAAGGAAATGTGATTTTGTTTTATAAAAAATGCTTTCAAGATTTAAGAAACACATTTTATAGTTGTTGCAACTGTATATTTTTTTTTAAATTATTTCTGCTTGAAACCATTTAAAAAAAAACATAAACAAACAGACATTCAATTTTTTTAAGCCACCATAAATATAGAGGTTTAAATCAGAATACAAAATGCATATTATCTTTCAAATATATGCTTCTCATAAAGTTGTATAGTAGGCACATATTTATTTAAAATATTATAGTGGTTTAACATATTTTCACTTATGTCCTCGAAGTTTATAAAAAATATCATAATGTCTCTAGACTTTATGGTTAATACAATTAATGTCCCTAAATCTAATAGTGTTAACTTTTTCATCCATATTATATTAATATCCATATGGCTCTTATACCAAATTGAAGATTAGTTGTTTAACGCTAGTTGTTTAATTTCCTTATTATAATATTGTGTTATTTATATTTTCATCTTTCAATTTATCATTATTATAATTTGATATAAGTAAATATTTAAACATTCAAGATTCTTAATTAGCTTAAAAATTATAATTATTATAACTAAACTTAATGAGTGTACCATGGTCTTCTATTCTATTTGTCTCCTCTTGTTACACCGATTATGCTTCAACTTTGCTCAAATCTTAATACCTTCTTGGTAATGGAAAGCCTTTTACATCCGTACCTAGATAGTGTCCAATTTAGACTTGCTAGAAAAGAGTGACTTTACTGCATTTTATTCATAATATAATAAGTACTATAATCTTAAGGCCAACTGAGAACCTTGAAGGGATTCTTAGTCGCTCATAATTACTGGTTGAGATTTCTAGATTGAAAGAGGCTGCTATACTAGAAGCTGTGT
The DNA here is from genome assembly GCA_037013495.1 of Hippophae tibetana. NCBI lineage: Eukaryota > Viridiplantae > Streptophyta > Magnoliopsida > Rosales > Elaeagnaceae > Hippophae > Hippophae tibetana. The sequence continues at coordinate 76,288,126 of CM072812.1, read as the reverse complement.
GTTTTTTGAGTTGTGTGCTCTGGTTTTTTCTGGGTCTCTGAAATAAAAATAAGGGTTTCTTTTATAGTACAAAGAACCCATGTTTATAGAATGAGAATTACTATTTTATTCTTACTTTAATAATTCATCTGTTTTAATGCTTTTTGGCCTATCAATTTCTGCCATTGCTTTTTCCTTGGCACATACTCATGACTAAAGATGTATATCTATATCTTTATTTTTATTTGTCATCATCTATCGATAATTTATTCTCTTTATTATTCTTTGTCATTTTCTACCGATAGTCTTTTGGATGTTGTTGAGGATGATGAATCTTCGTCTTCTTGATCTTTAAAGCATTAAATACATTTTTGATCTTTGATGGATTTTCTAGCATATAAGTAGAATACATTCTTTATTTCTTGACCAATTTTTAGGTTATTATTTTTAAAATTTGTCTCATATTTGGTGTTTTTCTCATCATCCTCTTCAGAGAGAGTCATGCTTCTATGAAAAGTAATGATGACTTTACTAGTTGAGTAATTTACTTCGATCTCAGTAGAATTATCAATTTTTCTAAGTTCATAGTAAATTTGACTTAACATTTGATCTCTTAATACATAAAGTTTTTCCGTGTTGAATTTTTTTTCTAGAGAAGCGTAGAACTTCATATCTTCTATATGTTCCTGGGTAGATTCCATTATGGTTTGTGAGATTTCTATATTGGTCATTTTCATCTTTAATGACTAATGAATTTCTGGGTAATGTTTCCCTCAATAGCACTGAATGCCTTATTGTCTTTGATGTCTTTGGGAGAGATGTTTCTCTAAATAGTACTGGAGACCTTACTATTTTCCCTAGGTTTTTCAACCTACTTAATGCTACTGGCTATTGTTGTAGTGTTGTAGAGTAATTTGTTACTATCTCCAATGAAGTTATTAGTTTTGGTACTTTGTAATTGATATAACTGTCTTCAGTTACTATTTTATTGGTGAAGGCTCTATGAGTTACTCCACTAAACCCTAGAATACATTTATTGATTTCTGCCTAGTTGTTATAGATTTCTGATTTTGGACCATTATAGACCGCATAAGTCTTTTTATATTCCTCTTTTCCACTTCATCAGCCCAATTAAGCGTTCTTATTTTAGAGATGTTACTCTCTTTTCAACTATTAGGTTCTTCCTTTTTCATCTTGAAATTTCTTTAGAAGTTTTATCTTCTTTAGATTGAATTTTTGATGATTTAGAGTTTTTGGACTCTAAGAGTTGTTTTAAACAATAAAGTTCTTCCTATTTATTTCATATCTCTATAAAAGACTTCTTAAGGTATAACAACTCGAGTTGTTCATATAAGAATTTTATCTCCTTTTTCTTTATCTTGATTTTGATATCAAGATGTTCCATTCCTGTAAGCATAAAAATAGTTAGAGATCCTAATTCTTTAGTAAGAGCATCTGCTAGACTATTCTTATTTCTTGGGAGATGTTCGACATCAAAATATATTGGTTGAACTATTGTTGTCATCTTACTAATCTTCCTTATTCATAATCACATGCAATATTAGTTCTTAATGGACCATGGAAAGATCCTAATGTATATCTACAAAGATATTCATCGTTGTCATATTTTGTTTTTTCAAAACTACTCCATAATATCTTTGTGAATCATCTATTTCAATTATCATTTTATCATCTTTCCCTGGATGATATAAAGTTGATAATTTTTTTACTTATGCTTTTGCTTTATCCATATATAGAGTATCTTGTTCTATTCATTTTCAGATATTACTTTTTTTTCATTTTTTTCTTGCAAAGGTTTTCACATTTTTGCAAGTTTCTTGATATATGCTTTAGCATATGTCAAACATCCTAGAAATCTTTGTAATTAGTTTTTTTTCTTTTAATTCGCTAAGAAAACATTGAATTTTATTTAGTATATAGGGTTGTAAATTATGTTTTCCATCTTCAATTTCCAACTCTAAATACTTAATTTTCTGCTAATCAAGTACTGATTTCCTTTCAAAGAGTATAATGCATTCTTTCTTGCATTTTCGTAGAATATTAATAATATCCAAATAATGTTTATTTAATTCACTACTGAAAACTAAAATATCATCTATATAGACACAACAAATATTTTGTAATTTTTTTAAAGATGTTAGCCATATATCTTTGAAAGATATGTGGAGCTTGTTTTAATCCAAATGATACAATAATCCACTAGAATTGTCCTTGGGGGTAATAAAGTGCCATTAATTTTTGAGATTCTTCATCTAGTCTTATTAATGATAATATTTTTTTCTTTCTTTAGAATGAAATATCCATCATCAATAGTTTCTTTATTTGATGCATTGAAGTTTATTACCATTTTCTTTTTTTCTCTTCTTTTTTCAGCTTATTCTTTTACTAAGAATTATAACTTTTAGTTCTAAAAGTTCATGAATTTATTTTTCAAATTCAATCATGTCTCCTGGATTATAAATAATTGGTTTTACACTAATTACCTTCCTATAGCCTATTAACTATATATTAACAATCATTGTAGATTTATTAATTTTTGGATCTAAAGGATTTTATGAGCTTACTATTTTTAATAATTTTCTGATACCCCCTAGGACTTTATCTTCATGCATCTCATTAAGTAAAGAGTTTCTTTTCTCTTCTATATCTAATAAACTATTTTCTAAATAAAGGTTTTTTCTTTTTACATTGTTGCATAAAAGTTGGGTTTGATACAATCAAAACTTTTCTTATTTTTGATACATAAATGGTATTATCATCTAATGTTGTTAGATTTATTTTGTTTAAATATTGTGTAAAAGATTTATATAAGTTTAGAAAATTATTTTATATTAATAAACCAACTCTTGTTTCTTGTTGATATATGTTTGGAATATGAATTTTGTATCTTCTTATCATTATATATGTACCTTTTAAAACCATGTTAAGATTTATTGTAATATTATTAGAAATTCTTATAATTAAATCTTTTGGTGCCTATTTGCAGTGTTCTTTTGGAAACATATATTCACACTCATGCTAGCTTCTGTGTATATATATATGATAGCTAGCATAGTCTTTAAATTTAAGTTCAACCTTAATATAGGTATTATTTGTATTTGTAATACTATACAAATCATTCATCTTATGATGAATAGTACCTAACAATCATATATATATATATAGCTAAAATAGCTTTTAAATTTAAGTCCAACCTTAATATAGATATTATTTAGATTTGTAATAATATACAAATCATTCATATTCTGATGAAGAGTACCTATATTTTGAGTTAGTTATTTCCTCCTCAGTTTCCTCTAATAGATAAATATTGTAAGTATAATCTATATCTAATTCATCAATTGATTCTAATTCCATCTTAAAAGCTTATTCTAAGATTTTTCCTTTCTATGGAATGTTTTTTAAATTATTTCCTATGTTGAAGCCTATTAGGGAATTTATTGGTATAATATCCTTTTTCATTATAAATTCAATATCTGTATTTTTCTTTTCCCTAAAAGGCAATAATTTTTATTTTCAGGAGGGTTATACCTTTTTTTCTAAAATATATTTTCTTATAGGTTTCTCTATTAAACCTTCTTTTATATTTTTGAAAATATTATTTTTGAATTTGTAACTTTTAAATTTCTTGAATGTTTTATAATTTTTATATTTCTATTTGTAGGGTTTTATGTTACATCCATATTCTCCTGGTTATTTAAAATCTTTTGTATTGCAACAAATTTTATCATTTTCTCTTATTTATTTATATTAATTTATTTCTTAGCATTTAATAATTATGAAGTTTTTAAGGTTTTTATTCTTTCTCCTAGGGTGTCTAGTACGGTTTTTCTATTTCTTTGATTCTAACTTTCTGTTAAGGTCTTATGTAGTATTTTAGTTAATTTTTGAAAAAAACATTTCCTTATAAGTTGTTTGCATAGAGGGTGCTAATTTATAGTAATACATTTCATATCACAAATATTTATATGTAATACATATTACAAATTTTATATTTGTTAAATGCCATTTGGCTTCATTGATTTCATTTTCACATAATTCATTGATAGTCTTTCCTTTAGTTTCTCCAATAAATTCCTTGTATATTTCATTTACTATTATATCTAAGTACTCTCTTCTTATAAGAGCATTCACTTGCATTAATAAATGTTGTTGGTTTATTAAATTTGAAAACCAAACTTTAACATTTCCTATCATTTTATGAGCTACTAATATCCTACAGATTAAAGGGTTTATTTATGTAGTTTGAGAGGTTTATATGAGTACACTCATACCACTAGCCCATTCAACTAAGGTTTTTTTCCTATCTCTTATACAATCTAAATCTAAAAGATTATATCTATAATTTTTTATGGAGCTTAACTTCTGGTGGGATACTACCTCTACTTTCCCAATGCAACCTTTCTTCCATTTTGGGTGATTGTCTTATTCTATTGGGAATGTTAGAGCCTCTTGACCTTTGTCTATATTCTTCTTCCTTATATGGGTCAGATGTTTCTTCTTGATAAATAACTGATAATGAAATTTTTTTATATGACCTTTTGGAGTCATAATTTCTAATTCAGAATCAATCTAATTAATTATTGTCATATCGTCTTTCTCTTTGTTTGTTCGAAGTTTTTCCTTATATTTTTTTTTTCTAATTCTTCATTAGTTAGTGTTAACAAACTAATTAATTTTTCTATGTCTATATTTTTAGATTCATGAATTGTTTTTCTAATTATTTTATGTATTTCTATAAATTGAAATTATATATTTTTCGTTATATTTTTCTTCATTTTTCCTTTTCTCATTTTTAAGTATCACGGCGTCTATTTCCTAGTTAATTTTACTTTTAATCCTGGTAAGAAATCATATTTATGACTTATAATACAATTATTTCTATATATGTTATATATATATTTTTTTCTTAGTTCTATAAATTTTATATGTATATCTTATTGTAATTTATTATAACTACATTCCTTTATTTCTTTTAATAATATTTTTTGTCTTTTGATTATACCTTGTAGATATTCTGTCTTTGATTCTTGAACTAAATCAAATTTTTCTGTTAAAAGTCTCAAAGCTTACATTAATGTTACTTGATTTTTTGCTATGCCTATTAAACTTCCATATATTTCTAATTGTATATTTTTTAATCTGTCTTTAAATATTATTATCTTCCTAATATGAAATCATAAATTAGTGTTTTCATTACTTGAACTTCATCTTTAATTTTTTAACTTCTTCTTTAAAAGTTTTTCCTTTATGATCTATAAAAATAAATCTTCGTATATTATTATTTTTAACTACTTTACTTTTTCTTCTTTGTATGAGGGGGATTTTCCTTGATATTTAAGTGACATTTCTCAAATATTTTAAATTCCGTCAGTATTTTTTGTTTTATTATTTGTCAAAGTTCTTGAAAGTTTTAATTTGTTTCTATAAATTCATGTTGTTCATATATTGAACTATTATGATTGTTTGTTAATGAATATCCAACTATGTAGTAAATTGAAAATTGATGATTTTCTTTTTTTCATTAAATCTCCTCTTTCAAATTCATAAGCTAAACTTAATATTTGGTTTAATTTTTTATCATGAATATTAATTACAAACCTAAGATATATTATAAATTTTAGTTTCTGATATCCAAAATTCTCATTAATCATTCATAGTAAAACATATTTTCTATTTATTATTCTATCATCTAGCAATGCTATTTTTATGGGTTTATCTATTCTTTTTCTAAACTGAGTTTGGATTAATTTTTAGATTCTTCCTAAACGAATGCATTTAATTTTTTCTTTATCATTTTGGGGAATTCTGGAAGTTTATTCAATATATGTTTCTTATCGATTAATGATATATTATGTATTTTTTTTACATTTGTGATATTAAGACTCATTTATTTATTACTTATTCCATAATAAATTATATCTTTTCTTATGAATAATTTTCTTAAAGATGAAAATGATAGATGTTTAAATTCATCTCATTTTTTAAGATTTAATTTTACTTTTTGAATTTCTTTTTACTTATTAGCATTTCATGTGAAAAAATTCCTAAGATGTATCTATTTCTTAATTTCTTATTATTTATTGGTTGTCTATTATTTCTTCTTTCACTTTTATTTATGAAATCTCAATATTTACTTCGTTTGGATTTAATTTCCTTTGAATTTAACTTTCATTATATTTGAAGGGTATTTTTGAATGTTTTTAAACCTTAGAGATGTATAATAACAAAGTTATATGTTTCTTCTTGAACAACTTCATCCCAAAATCGTTTTTAATTGAAGCCAATTTTAACAAAGAGAAATCCTATGGACATAATTTTGCACACAGAAAGAAGTGATTCATTTTTTTAGATAATTCTGCAACGTGATCCGATATAAATATTTTGGATGTAAAAATTGGAGTAAATATATATATTATTAGCATTTCTCTTTTAACAAAACCACAAACAAATAGATCATTATGCATTTAACAACGTCTAAAAGTTCCAATTGCATAATTTATTTAAGAGTATACAACGAATTGAATCGGAATAGTTTTGGTCAATTCATAATCTAATTTGATCTGTACAGTTTTTAAATTATATAATCTGTAACTAATTCGCACATTACAACCATTCGATCAAATCCAATCCTTTTTGCACGTAAATTAGTTTGGATTAATTTGTACAATCCGTTAAATTATACTTTTCATGACCACATAATTAATAATGTTAACTACAAATATATAAAACTCAAAATTAAAAACTATAATATATTATATTTTAACAATAAAATTTTCAATTAATTTTAGAAAAAAATTATTAACTTTGGAAAAAAATATAAATAGAAAAAGAAAAATAATCAGTTGAATAATTTTATTCAAGAGATTAAAACCACTATAAAGTTTAATAAACATATTTTATTATTGTGTGTAATAGAGTATAAATTTTGATTGAATGTAGCAAAATTATTAAAAAAAAATTATAAAATCTGTAAATAAATATAAAAAAATATTATATTTTAATATATAAAAATCGAATTAAATTTATGCAAATTTAAAAATACAAATCCGCTGTACAATCCACATATAAAGTTGATTTTGAAATTTATTCAATTGAGTCCAACTATAGAATAGAAACCATCCATTAGGATGGGGACGAATTTTGCGGTTAATCCCAAGGTATATTTTGTATACCTCCAAGTTTAATTTAATCAGAAGGAAAGTAAACCTGTTCACATTCATAGAAATAATTCGTTGTGGAAAGATATAGACCAGAAGGCAATTTTCAAACATGGAAGCAGAGTATAGATATTAAAGGATTACACTGATAAAAGATCATCGTACCCTCCCTCCTTCTGCAATTAAGAGAGAGAAAGTAAAATGTCTCTGCAACAACTTGCTTGGCAAGAAAATTAAATTCTGAGTGTCTTCCAAGATATTATCTCAAGAATATACCTTAAGTTCCAAGCAGCCATGTGCAACTACTTTCTACAAATTGATATTGTCCATAAATCAGTTCGAATACCAACAAGTGGAAGAACAACGAACCAATATATTTTCCCCGATAAGACAAACTAATAATAAATAAAAAAATGAAAAAGAAGAGCACTACACAATAAGAATCAAAGAGCAAGGATATTATTCAAGATTTGGAAACCTTCTAATGGTGTATACTGTTGGTAATGTGCTAAGAAATCCCACATGTTCCTTACATATACATTGCCAGACTATCACTCTTTAAATTCAAACTGATTGAACATTCATTAGTATATATCAATAGTGCATTAGCTTACGAAATTGAAGCAATCTATGTTGAGTAAAGCTGAAAGAACCCTGTCTGATATCTTTAAAGTTTATATATACTTGCCAACTTGCTATTGGGAAATTTGTTGATACACTTTTTTGTCGACATCAAAAGGAGTGTATTTTTCCTAGGATATGGAGAAGATTAGAGTGTCTATTTGTGATTTTAAGTGAAGAGATTATATCTCGTTATTCGATATTGTATGAAATATACAAGGATGAATATAAATAATAAGATTACCATTTAAATAGATTCTTTATTGCGATTATTTCTCCATATTTATCTGACAATTGAAGATAACACTGTTTAGTTATCCCTTAAAAATGATTATTCAATAAATATATAACCAATACTATTTGAAATCACTTTTAACAATATTATGTCAAATACTCTTCTTTTGATGCCACTGAGCTTTACAACATTAAAGAGTATATGAATAAATTATTAAGTCTATTTTTCATAAATTTAAATTTTTTTTAAAATTAATTCCTGGTATGTATCCATCTAACATTATTTAATATAGTGATTCATCTGATAAAAGTCTTATTTCTTTGGTTACAAGTAACATGTTTTATTAAAATAATATTCCTCCTTGTGAAAAGCTCTAAAGAAAATTAGGCAATACAGGGAAGAGGGGTCAACATGAGAAGTGGAGAAAAAGGAATCTGTACTATGATTACAAATAATAGTACAGAAGTACCTATATTGACCCTGTTGTATCAGAGTCTAATGTCTACTACATTATCCTGTAAAAATGGACAGTGTACATTAATTATAACACTAACAGGTATTATATTTCCAAGTTTCGTACGATTTCAGTCAAAATATATTTGACCATAAAGAAAGGAAAGAGACACAAGAAAAGAAGAACAGAATCAATGATAAGAAGGTGTGACCATTTGCCTCCTTATTCCAAAAGGGCGATCATGTAACGCTGTTAACATTTAACAGTATACGCGTCATTAAAATGTTCCTTATTACTTCTACAATAGCATGGGAAGTAGCAATTACATAACTAAGTATGGTGTGATATATGGTAATATTTTCTTAAAAAATAAATAATTTTTTTTAATTTTAAAAATCATTTTATCACCTATTATATTATAATTAATATAAGTTAAATTTATGTATAATTACCATTAATTACAGCTCATTAATTACTAATCCAAAGGTTGTAGCACCATTAATGCTTTAGATGCATAAGCTCCACTACCAAAAAGCCTGATTTCCTATGTTAGCTGCTTAATAATTATGCAATAGTAGCAAACCCTAAAGCTCTGTCAAGTTCAGAGATTGAAACTTATAACTTAAAGTGGCAGAGGATTACCTGTGACAACTGTGAGGATGTATAGATAGAATCAGAACATCCTCTAACATTTCTTTTGCCACCTTTAAAGTACTTATGAGTGGTTATGTTTTCACTTGCTGCAATTAACAGTAAACAAACTGCAATCCTAACAATTCCATTGTAATAAGATAATAATAGAGTATAACTCCGCTCCAGCTATCCAAATGGTACTGATCCCTGTTATCCATTACGTAAAGTCCAACATTTTGTGAATTTAATAAATTTTGTTAGTAGGTTAAATTAAAAGTTTAACTATTTATGTTTTTATAATTTTAATTATATATTTAATTTATTTATTTTATAATTTTTTTAATAGGATACTTGTCGGTATAGAAATAATCTCCTTAGGTATGAAAACATATTTAGACCCCTCAGATAGAGTCTATTATGAGTGTAGAACTCTATCATAATGAGTTTTACCATTCGTTTGAACTTGAGTTTCTTACGTTTCAAATTAGATAATATCATTTATTAGACCTGAGATTCTAACACAAAAATTAAACGTAATAACTATTTACTCAATTTATTTTTAATAATTTTTCGATAGGAGACTTGTTTTCAACAATATATATATTTTTGGTTAGAATAATTAAGGACCAGTCGTTTGACATTGATTCTGTTCTTTCACTTGCTATTCCATGTCCCTCTCTATCTTGTGGTTCCTAAGGGGACGAGTCACTTTATATTTTTCCCTTTTGGAAGATATATTCTGCAATCTGGCTTAACCCCACAACATACCCTTTTTCCTTCCTACTTATAAGGAGCTCTCTTGGTCATCTCTTTCCCATGCCATGCCATTGACGTTCAATCTAGTCACTCTTGTTTACTCTTGAGTCGATCAATTTATTTTTCATCCAATAACCACCAACCCTATATCACTTGATCAAGTAATTTTGATTAATGGCATCTAACACTCTCAGTGATTGGACTCCAAAGCAAAACAAACAGTTTGAACAGGCTCTGGCTTTGTATGATAAGGATACCCCAGACCGCTGGCAGAAGGTTGCAGATGCTGTGGGTGGAAAATCAGCAGAGGAAGTGAAAAGACTCTATGAGATCCTAGAAGTAGATATCAGGCACATTGAGTCCGGAAAAATCCCATTTCCAAACTACAGGGCTTGTGGAAACAACGGCTGAGTTTCTTAACGTGATGTCCAAAGGTAAAAACGCCACTCACTTTTTAGCTACTACTTATTACTAGCGATGTCAAAACTTTCAAAGTTCTGTTAATAATCCAAGGGGTATTCGATTGTTCATTTATCTTAAAATTAATTTTGAGTTCGTTTTTGGTTCCGGATGAGTTAATCTGATCCCAATATCTTATCTTAACGTGTTGTGGAACTCCAAAGAACAAAAACCATATTTCACGTGTCTGCTTTTCCCTTCCATATTAATTTGTCCAGCTTTTCAATATAAAACACACTTTTGACTAAAGGCAGCATTATTTTGAAATGGGTATTTAAGATTTCTAAATTTCATTTGATGAATTTTCGCCGAGCTCTACTAGCTGTTGGGGGTGTCCTTAAAAGTCCAGATGAAAGTGAAAATTTAAGAAGCTCTTAGCCTACTAGGACAGCTCTTGGTGGTCCATTTATAAACTTTTCTAGACAACAAGGGCTTAGGCCGACATCAAACGGCTCAAATAGACTCCTTATCATCATGTATATTTTAATGCATAAGCCGATAACTGAACACATTGAGTTCAACTTCTTATCCTGTCTCTTAGCCCAGCATAGTTTTGGATAACATACTAAAACTCGTTTGTCCCAAAATCCTAAGTTCAAAGAAATCGACATCATGACATCGTGAGTACTCTTTATTTTTCATGAAGTAGTTGGACACAATGAACTTGGATGTGGGTGTTTCATACTTTAAATTGGAAGAAATTTAAAGAAAATTGAAAGAATAGGAGTACGGTATTTATCTAAAAATTTAAGATATTGAGAGAAGAAATTATTCATTACTCCTATAATATGTGATGACTTTGTATTCTAACTTAATGAAATTCAAAATTAATGTAACTTTTTGAAAAAAGTATATAAATCTCAAATAAAAAATAAAAAGATAAAATAATCTCATTGATGAAAAATATACTCTAAAATTAATGAATAATACCTCTAAAAGAATTCATGTAAACATAACTAACCAATCAAATTATTTATTGTTTTCACAAAATAATATGTGATTTTGTTCATTTAGAAGTTCATTTCATTCACTTTGTAACTTATTGGTCGAAAATATGACATCATGAATACAATTTCTAGGTTTTAAAAAATGTAAAGCAATTTAACTTTCTATCTTGTCATAACATGTATGAGTTGTCTAACAAAATATGTGTGTGTATTTTCAAAAAATAATGTGAATAAAAGTCAGCAAATTTTGTGCCTTTTTCTTTTTCCTTTTTATTCTGTTCACGTTGATTTTTTTTTTGGCTTTGCAGGTTCGTGAAACATCTGCATATAATTTGTGTGGTGTGAGGTTCAAGAAGATGTAAGAAGTCGCAATTGCAAGAAGTATTTGTATGTTAATTACTTGACAAGATTTAGAAAAAAGAAAAAAAAATCGAATAGCTTGTCATGTATTTGGGGTTCTATAGAAGTTATCCTAGTTGTTATTGCTGTTGTTTAGTATTATTGTTTAATGTTGTTTTTCAAATTTATGAACTCTACTAACACAAAGTAGCTTGTCAACAAATCGTAAGCAAATAAATTATAAGGATAATATTACAAATCCTGAAATGTTATCGTTATGTAGTTTAATTACATGAGATGAGTTGTTTTATAAATAGTTTTATTTTTTGCCATCGAAAAAATAGATATATTATTTTTTAAAAAATTATAAAAAATAACACTTCAAAACTTATAACGATAAAAATAATACCTTAATAATATTGAATATGATTTAATTAGTTAACGTTTAACATTGATCAAAATAATTGTAATTTAATTTGAATCATATTCAATAAAAAATGATGGGTCATACTTTTTTAACGATGAAAATATATAAGTTGAACATAAGATGTGTTATTTTCATAATTAAAAATTCTAAGGAAGTTAACTTCGTTGTTTTTTCAAAAATATTCTAACATATTATTTTATATTAAATATTATTTAATTTGAGATCGTTTAATTAAACGTTATTTAAATTAAATTATAATTATTTATACGTATTTAATAATGAATAATGTTAAATTAAATTTTATTTCATATTAATAAAATATTATTTAACTTTAATCAATTAGTGCTATTTTTCACAAAATGGAAATTCTTTCCTTTTAAATCACTCCTTACAGGATGTATAGATAACTAAGTTCAAACCCTACACAAACTACAATTTTTGTAAATATTGATTATTCAATGATCTCTTCGTCTGCTACTTCTTTCTTTTGTGGTATCTTTGATACAATTGCTAGTAATATGGCCCAATTTTATTGTCAAATAAGTCATTGTGTTATTATTGTTTAGACATATTGTTTGACCTAGAGCCCGACTCATCTAACAACCCGAGTCTAACAGACAACCCAAACCATAAGATAGACCATTCTAAAGGACCTACTTGTGCCCGCGCTTACAACACACCAGTGGGAGAGACCCGTCCAAGGGAGATTAGGTATCTATAGGGTCGACCACCAGCCCGAGCTATGGGTGGTCGACCTCAAATCGTAAATATGTTTATTTTTTTACCTTTATGCTCCCTTGACACCTATAGATGTGTACACTCTATGTAATCGACATATGTATATGTAATACTCTATAAATAGATGGATTCCATAAGGAATTCACATATTCCATCAATTGCTCTAACTTTGGTGCCTTTCGTGGGGCTTAGATTTTGAGGTCGAGCTTTAGCTTTTGACCCCATATTTTATAGGATTCACCTCGAATTCTGAGATAGATTTAAGAGACCAAACACCTATTCCACTTACTAGTTACCCCCAAAATCATGTTCACTTGTCCCTTATCGTCATGGTAGGGACGGGTACTAAAGGTTGACTAAGACTAGCAAACGAGGAAGTAGCGACAATACTAGACAACACCTCGCTGACCCACAATAAGGTCAGAACTAAGAATAACCCTCATCAAGAGTTGGCTCATCAACTTCTCGAGTTAAGAAGAGAACTCAAGGAGACCACGTTGGAAAATATGTCATTACACTCTCGATCAAGTGGGGGAACTCCTAATAATCGAGCCACCAACCTAATTGGTAGAAATAGACAATAGCGTGTCATGCTCGAGCCTAACCAGAGTGAACAGAAAACTGAAGGGACCTTCTTTCCAACTCAGCGAGACCTAGCAACGAGCAGTGGTTGTAGAAGAGAAAAAAATTGTGAGGCGCAATTTTAGGTGTTGAAAAAAGCTAACAAAAACCAAGACCAAGCCTTGAAAGTGGCCAATGAAAGGCATAAAAAAGGAAAGGCCTCCTATGATGTGGTTAGGGACTACGAGAAACTATGTGTCTCCCCATTCTTTGATGAGATAGAGAATGACGAATCACTAGCCAAGTTCAATTCACCCAAGTACATCTATTATCTAGGAACTAAAGACCCTAAAACATATGTGAAACACTTCAAGATGTGCATGACCCCTATGAGCCTCATAAAGTGTAAAAGATCTGCCATAATGTGTAAATTGTTCGCCACTACCCTCGTTAATGGTGCCCAAAAGTGGTTCAATAACCTGGCACCACTCATTATAACCTCATTCCCACAGAACCAAGTTGTTCATCACCAACTACACCTGTAACAAGCCACTAAATAAGGAGTCGCACCACCTCTTCTCAATCATTCAAGAAAAGGGTGAGTTTATTGAAGAATATATGAAATGATTTAGGGAAGAAAAGTTAGAAAGTCCCTCAAACTATGGAGGAAACATATAGTGAGGTGAGGATTTTCGTCAATCTTGATAGAGTATTAGGTCTGGTTAAAAGCGGCCAAGTCGATGTGAAAGTTGTGCCAAGGAAGGAAAAAAATAAATCATAATAGGGAAAATCTTAGCAGCATGGTCAACGAAAACAAGCATTTTTCCCCCAAACAATAGGGTGATTGGACAATGGTCAGGGAACAAGGTACCTTAAGAGTGAATCTAGCTCAAACCATATTGGGATGGAAGAAGATCCAAATGTCAAATGGCCCCTAAAAATGAAATTGCCTCTTATTTACACATCTAAATGGTATGCCCTTCTCAAGGATATAGATCATGAAATGAGAGGCTGGAGGCACCTTAAGAAGGAAATAGAGTCTTTTTTTTCAGAGGATATTTGAAAGACCTCGTTGGAAGCAATAGTGAAAGAAGATTTTTTTGGAATGGGTGAGAAGCACCGAAATCATCCATTCCATCAAATAGTGAAAGAGACCCCTACGAAGAGCCTAACATCAAAAAATCCATACCATACATGAGGGGCCCATAATCAATGGGGTCTCTAACAACTTAAGCAAGAGGTTTGCTAAGAGCTACGCAATTCCCTGCATATGTACTCCCTGGAAAAGGTGAGGTCCTTTATGAAGATTATTTTCACTGAGAAAGATGAGACCTTGTCCCATCATGAAGACCCTTTGGTGATCACTTTGAGAATTGGATTTTTTTATGTTTGCAAGATCATGGTTGACACGGGGAACTTATTGGATCTTCTTTTTCTATCTACTGTAAGAGCCCGAAAAGAGATTGACATTGTAAGGATAGAGCTACCCCTAATAGGATTCAATAGTAGCACCATCTATACAGTCGGGACCATGGTGCTGCCTGTCATGGCCAAAGGATTAATAGTGATGACTAATTTCATGGTCATTGATGTCCCAGTTCATTACAATGCCATTTTGGGTAGGCTATAGATACACAAGATGAAGGAAATCCTGTCCAAATTTCACCAAGTGATCAAATTCCCAACTGAGGAGGGCACAAAGTAGATAAAGGGAGACCAAGAAAAAGCCATAAGTTGTTACAATACCACCATGAAATAGGTCACACCTAAGTAGCAATTATAATAGGGCTTCTCTCGAAAGAGGTCAGAAGGCTAATGTTTAGTGAGATAACCATCCTTTAAAGCTAAGTACGAACCTAACAGTAGAGATAGAGGTGTACCTTTCTTACTTCCTCAAAATAAACTCTTACGTCTTTGCATAGACCTCAGTAGACATGCCTGGGATTGACCAAGAGGTCATAACTCACAGATTAAATGTCAATCCAGAGGCTAGAGCTATCCAACAAAGAAAGAGGAAATTCCTGAGGAATAAGAATGAAGTGATTAAAAATCAGGTCACCACCCTCAAAGAGACATGAGTTATAAGGGAGTTCAACTACTCTACTTGGTTGTCAAATGTGGTACTGGTAAAAAAGGCCTATGGATGATCCTGCATGTGTGTGGCCTTTACAGACTTAAACAAGGTATATACCAAAGATTGTGTCCCTTTCCTAAGTATCAATCAGCTAGTTGATGCTACCACTGGTTTTGGATTGATGATTTTCTTGGATGCATATTCTGGTTATTATCATATCAGAATGCACCTCAAGGATGAGGAGAAAACATATTTCATCACCGAGGAAGGGACCTTCAACTATTCTAGAATGTTATTTGGATTGAAGAATGTAGGTACCACATATCAACGTGTCGTCAACAAAATGTTTATAGATCAGTTAGGGAGAAATCTGGAGGCATATGTGGACAATATGATAGTAAAAATAGCACAACCCATAAACTACGTTAGAGACGTAGTGGAGGTATTTTTGGTAATTCGAAGATATTGTATGAGACTTAACCCCAAGTAGTGTGTCTTTGGTGTTGTTGTAGGAAAATTCTTAGGATATCTTGTATCTGCCTGAGGGATTCAGGCCAACCTATAAAAGATACAGGCCTTGGTGAACATGAAGCCACCTGCCAACCTAAAGGGGATCCAATAGCTAAACGGAAGAATAGTTGCACTGAATAAGTCCATTTCCAAATGCACAGATAAACGTTTTCCATTCTTCAAGATGCTGAGAAAAAACACGTAACTTTTTTAGGATGAGGACTGTGACAAGGCCTTCATAGAAATAAAAAAAGACCTAAGTAACCCTTTTGTCCTAGTCAGCCCTCTCCCAGGTGAGAAACTCTATTTATATTTTTTTATGGCCCCTAGACCTACAATGTTGTGGTCTTAGCTGAAAGAGATAAGGTCTAGTACCATATCTACTATGTCACTCAAATCTTGACATATGCTCAAAGTAGATACCCAACCATTGACAAATTGGCGTTCACCCTCAAAGTCAATACATGGAAGATCAGACATTACTTTGGCTCACATATAGTGGTAGTACTTACCTCTCAACCATTTAAAATCATTTTGATGAGGCCATAAGTGGAAGGAAGATTGGCGTAAATCACCATAGAATTGGGAGAGTATGACATTAAATATATGGCTAGAACATCCATTAAAGGGCAAGTAAAGGCCGAGTTTATGGCTGAATTCAATGAAACATCAGAAGTCATCAGTAATAAGGGATAAAAAGATGTGTGTTAGGTGTATCAAAATGAGAGGCCAACCTAGAATGTATTCATTGATGGACCGCACAACTTCAATGGTGCTGGGCTAGAGGTGATCATAATCGATCATGATGAAAATTGTTTCGAGTATACTGTCAAACTTGATTGACAGGAAACTAATAATGTCATAGAGTATGAGGTAGCTATATTTGGGGCCATGATGTCAAAGAAACTAGAGGCAGATAAGATCACTTTGCATAGCAATTCTCGACTAGTGGTCAACTAGTTCTTGGGGATGTTTGAAGTTAGAGATGGACATGTGAAGGGTATTTGGAGAGGCTAAAATGAGAGTGCTCAAAATTTTCTAAGTTTGAGGTCAAACAAATAGCTAGAAATAAGAATGGTCACCCTGATGCTCTAGCCGCACTGGCATTTGTATGAGAGGCCAACATGCCCGAGTAGTGTTGGTAACGATCTTGGCAGAAGTAAGTTTAGAGGAGGCTAAAAGAATAGTTGGGTTTGTATATGTCCTTACCAACCCATGGTTCACCCCAATCTATAACTGGAAATGGATTACCTACCCGAGGATCATAAACTTGCAAAAGAATTCAAGCCAAGGTAAGTCGATACATGATTGGAATAGGTAAACTGCACAGAAGGACCACACTTATACCAAGGCTCTTGTGCATAGCCAATAAGTGAGTTGAAATACTGATGTTTGAAGCACATGAAAGGGAATGTAGTTCTCATTTAGAGAGGAAAGAGGAAATCCTAATGAATTATGAGGTAGAGCTACTATTAGCCCACTATGTTGACAAATTATACAAAATACACTCATGAGTGCGATAAGTGCCAAATATTTTCCCTGTTGTCACACATGCCACCAAAAATCATGAAAAGGGTGGTAAGTCCTTGGCCCTTCTACAAGTAGAGGCTTGACATAATAGAACCTCTACCTCAAGCAAAGGGTCAAAATAAATTTTTACTAGTGGCCACATTAATTTTTGAAATGGATTGAAGTGGAACCTCTAGGAAGAATACGAAAGGAGAAGGTGATTCAATTTCTTTGGAAATTTATAATTTGTTGACTCAATCTACCTACTGAGCTTGTTACTGATAACGGGAGGAAATTTACAGGTCGTAACATCAAGGAGTTCACCATCAAATACAACATCAAGATGTGTCACTTAACGCCATATTATCTTCAAGCCAATGGTCATGGTAAATCTTCCAACAAATTAATAATCAACCTACTAAATAAAAGGTTGGAGAGTGCAAAAGGATGATGGGTTGAGGAGATACCTCGGGTATTGTAGGCTATTAGGACTAGTCCTCGAGGGAGTACTAACGAGGTAACCTTTTCCTTGGTATATGGGACCGAAGTAGTAATACCAACTGAAGGTACTCTACCCACTATAAGGTCAACCTTAAAAAAAGAACATAATGATACAAGTAGAGAAATAAATTTGACCCTTATTAAGGAAAAAAGGGACGGACCTTTGAGGAGGATGATCTATCGAAAAAGAAGAGTATCATATTATTACAACAAGGATGTGCATTTCAAAATGTTTTCCATGGGCAATTGGGATCTAAGAAGGGTCTTCCTTAACAGGAAGGAATGAATGGTCAAAAAAATGGGTGTAAATTGGAAAAGGACCTTATCAAATAATTGAGATGACACCAGGAGTGGCCTACTTATTGAGAAGCATTGAAAGAGTTGAGGATGGCATAAGCTGAAAAACACTTAAAAAAATACTACTTCTTATGTACCTTAATTTACTACTTTCATGTACCATCTTTGTATGTACACAAATGAAATGAGTACTTTCAAGAAATAGTTCTCTCCTGAAAGCCTTATATAACTACATGATATGGGTTGATCACCTCAATTAAGAGCTAGGTAGACCACCTTGACACTTGCAAAATTCACGAGTTGATCATATCGATTAAGAACTAGGTTAGCACTCTAATAATGAAGGGAGAGTTGAGTACCTCGGTCAGGAATCAGGTAGAGGTTCATCTTCTATTATTACATGTCACAAGTTGATTACCTTGGTTATGAATCAGGTTTCCCATCCTAACACTTGCAAAAGTCACAAGTTGATTACCTTGGTCAGGAACCAAGTTGGCACTCTAACAATGAAGGGAGAACTGAGCATCTCGGCTAGGAACCAGGTAGATCTCCCCATCTCACTATTACATGGCACCGACTAATCACCTAGGTTAAGAACCAAGTATATCGCCCTAACACTTACAAAAGTCACTAGTTGATCACCTCAGTTAGGAACTAGGTTAATGCTCTGATAATTAAAGAAGAGCTAAGCACCTCGATTAGGAACTAGGTATAATTATCTCTCCCATTATTACATGTCATGGGCTAATCATCTTGGTTAAAAAACTAGGCAGACCATCCTAACACTTGAAAATTTCATGACTTAATCACCTCGGTTAAGAGCTAGGTTAGCGCTTTGACAATAGAGGGAGAGTTAAGCACCTCAGTTAGGAACCTGGAAGAGCTCATCCGCTAGTGTAAGAGAACATACACATGAAAAAATACAGTGGTCAAGTATCACAAATGCGTTCTATTAAGAATATTTTTATTGTTTGAACTCATAATGCTTTTGAAAATTTTATTAATACATGGCTGGACCTCCCAAAAAGTTAAAAACTCATTAATCATTTAGACGTATGACCAGTGTGTAGATCATCAGTCTCCTTCACCAAGGGTAGTATCTCGGCTTGAATCTTAATAATTTTATTTTGTACATTGGTCATTGTTTTAGAAGTGATCAAGTTCAACGCGAGCATAGAACATTCCAATTCTTTAATAATAGTCATCACTTTAAGGAAGAACCCTTAGACCATTTCATGTAGAAGTGTCCCCAATAGAACTCCCTGTCCACAAGGGCATCCATTTTAATATTGGTCATCTTCTCTCGAGCTCGAGTCTAGAATAGGTGCTCCTTACAAGAGATGAGCTTACACTTTGTCTTTTCATAAAGCTTTAATTTATCCTCGAGCCTAGATAGCTCAATTTTCAATTCCTTCAACTCGATCTTAAGTCTTACATATTCCAATTTTAAAGCCCAAACTAAATTTCTATTAGCATGATCAGAATCCATAATGTTCGAATAAAAAAGATAGAGAAGTAGTTGGAAAATATTTCGACAATATTGTTTGAATTCAACAAATTTATCTAACCCCATTTTATAGAGGATGGTGTTAAGAAAAGTTTAATGACACATGTCCCAAAAATAGGGAGGTAGGTCAACATCAGACACAGAAAATGATGTGCACAACTAGGTAAACAACAAAGCTGGTTCTCAAAATTAGATTGATTCTCATTAATGATTTAAAATAAAATTACAAGGAATAGCCCACGACCATACAAGCAAGAGGGGTGTCAAGCTCAAAGGAAAGGAAAAATAGAAAGGGCTTAGAATCTACTTTAACATGAGCAGCAAGTTATTACCACATTAATGGCCCCCGATCTCACCTTTTACATTGGAAACCTTGGTCTCATCACCACTTTCACTTCAGTCCTAGTCTTGTTCCTCGTCCCCATCTGGGGATTGAGTAGGCATGTACTAGGGGTGACTGAGATATCCAAAATATGGTAATAATACTCACCCAAGCCCCTCTTCTTTGCATCTTTTTTTAAGGAGTCTATGGCCAGCCTATACCTTATCTCCACACTCGAGGAGAGTTATTTTTCCATATAATAAAGCTTGTAATTAGCCTTATATTTTTGTTTCAAATATCCCGCGATTGAATGCCTTAATGTCAGACTTAGCCTTTCTTTGGGCCTCTGCAAATTCCTTGCGTTATCATTTAGCTCGATATTGTCCTTGTATACTTTCTCCTCCATGTCGATAGCCTCGCCCTTCCACTTGTTCACCTTTACCAATAGCAATGCATACTTATCCTAATTTAAATAATTTTTCTCCTTTTCTTGTGCAAACTCATGCTTCAAACTCTCCATGCCACAAGCCCTATTCAACCCATAAAGTACCTACAATTGAAAAGGCCAGAGAATATGAGGTCAAATATAATAATATATACATGGAAACAAATATATATACATGAAAAAAAAGAGTTTAGATTGGCACACCTGGTACATGAGGTAACTAATCATGATCTATGAACCTTCGTCTTCATATATGGCATCGAGTTTCCACTCATGTGCCATAACAAGAAGGTGACACACATAGTGGTCGAGTTACTCTGGTGTCATACCCCAATACAGAGCCACCATGTCCATATCAGTAGTAAGATCATTGACAATCTCCTTCTCTTTTATCAAATCCCTTATGGGGTGTAGGGGTACTTGGGGAGCTAAGATGGGAGGAGATGGGATGTGTAAACCTGAGAAAAATAGTGAGGGCTCAAAGACACTTAAAGGCTTCAGATCGAGTACGGGCTCATCCATGGTCATTTTATTTTTCCTTTTAAAGAGGATGGAGAGGCCTTTCTATATAGAGGACATGCTCCTCTTCTTCCCTTTAGAGGATCCCCTCCCTTGTATGAGAGGGTTAATTTTTTAAGAGCTTGTCCCCTAAGTAGGAACCCTAATCTTAAGTTGCGCTCGGAGAGTATCAGCATCGAACACCATAGTATATATAAAGACAAAGGGCGAAAAGGTTTTAGTATTACGGGGTTAAGCCATAAAAAAGGGATTTTTTTTCAAGTCTAAGAGCTAGTTCATCATCGTCAAGGACCACCTTAAAACTACCCTCATAGTTTGTAAGAGAAGTTTTGTGCTTGGGAGAAGCTTGAGATTTACGAATAATCCAATGGGACAGTTCTACCAAACCCTACCTCATTAACCCATATGCAACAAAGCAAGGGGTATTTAGCATATCCCTCCAAGGGGTTTTCTCAAATAGATAATTTTGGATATCAACCACAGGCGTTGTTTCGCATCAAAAACTCAAGGTCGTGATGAAAGAGCCTATGTTCCTTATCACAAACTTAGTCTCATTCCAGGAGCTTCTTATCAACCTCATGTCATTGATAGGAGATTCCCACCTGCCTGAGACATAGAAGAAATATTCCTTCTAGTTCTTCTCATTCTCAAGAAGGGCCACATTTATACCCCGGTCTTACTTAATATACATGTATACCCTCTTCGAATCAGTTGGGTTATGCTTCAGGTTGCAAGCTTCATTAAACTCGAGCATTTTGAAATCCACTATGAGAAGTTTTCATATTACTGTAAGGAAAAGTAGGTAAATCCATCCATTGGTTATCAGTTGACCCGGCATGAGCTAAGTCCATGCCAAAAATCTCCTTATGAAAAGGTATAAATGAAACCTGACCATAAATCATAAAGCTTTCTCATAAAAAATTGTCCACCTAACTAGAGGTGGATCTCTATCATGATCCCCTAAAATTGGAATCATTATTTGAACTGAGGAAGGGATGTTGTATATTTTACTCAACCTCTCCTTATTCGGTAGTGATAGACCACTAGTCTTGTCTTGGGTCAACCAGCCTTTGGTACGGCTTGTGGGTTCCCTAGTTCCTATACTCTTAATTTTTTTTCTCCATGTACTAGCCACTAAAATATAAGGTTAGGTCATGTTCAACCTAATAGTTGGTATAGCTCGAGGGTGAGAGGTGGGGGTAGATGACTGATGCTGAGATTGACCCTCTTTGCTTGTATAAATTGTCTCGGTGAAGAACCATACATCATCACTTTCACTGGGGTATTATGGGCTCTCCCAGGAGCCCAAGCTTGAGGTCTCTTCTCTATGCATAGTCTCTACAAAATATCACAAAATATAAAAAATAAGGGGGTAAGGCACAAGAAGAGGAGATTAACTAGTGTTGAGTTTGAAAATAAAGGGAGATGCTTATTTAAAATTGCTTTAAAAGAAAGTAGAAAAGTGTTAGACTTGAAAAAATTATACTCTAAAACCCAAGAAAATAAGCTATTTTCCGAGTTGATTTCTTAAGACAGAATTGAAAACCTTTTTATGGCTTGAGTTGAGGCGACAAAAAGTTTTTTTCTCTTTACTTTTGTCTGATATGTAGAAAATGGTGAAAAGTCTTAGCCCAGGCACTTCCTTATATATAAACCTATATTTATCTCTCCAATCAATAGACATGCATTTATTAAAGGAGTTGAATGGTCCAGATCCGTTTTCCGAGTATTACTCTTCCATCTCAATACAGAGCTCGAGCTGAAAGAGTTGGGGGATTGGATGTTTGAACGTATGGATCAACCTTGAGCCCGACCCTTCTGACAACCCAAATCTAGCAGACAACCTGAACCATAAGACGGACCATTCCAAAGGATCTACATGTACCCGTACCCAAAACACACTAGTAGGAGAGACTCGTCCAAGGGAGCTTTGGTATCTATATGGTCGACCACCAACCCGAGCTATGAGTGGTCAACCTCAGACCATAAATATGTTTAATTTTTGTGTTTATTCCACGTGACACCTTTATATATATACACTTTATGTTATCGACACTTGTACGTATAATACTCTATAAATAGATAGATTCCCTAAGGGATCTGGTGATTACATCAATTGCTTTGACTTCTCTCTAGCTTTTTTCTCTATAAATCAGACCAATCCCAACAATCATCATCATCATCATCATTTTTTGATTTGCTAACGGTAATAATAAAATCATTTTTGTTAATGTTACAATAAAAAGGTATAAATTATTGATTAAATGTTTATTATTATTTTTTAATAAATATATTATTAATAAAAGTTATTATCGTAATAATAATTTGAATTGTGAAAATATCATTAATAATTTGAATTGTGAAAATATCATTAATATTTTTTAAATGTTGGAATTAGTGTTAAATAACTTTTTTATAAAAGAATATTTCCTCTAATATTTTTTTACAATAGATTTGATGCACATGACTATAAATGATAATGTTGTTCTACATTGGTTAATATTATCTCAAAAAACTTACAATGATTATACTAATTTTTTAAATCATATAATAAATTTATTTAGCATGAATTATTAAATTATCAATCATAATTTCATAATTTTTATATTTTATGATTATTTTTTTTTCTACATAGAGAAACATATAGTTTTCTATCTGTTGCTAAAATTCTTCTATAAATAGGATTCAATAATATAGTAGGAAACATTTGTGTATAATTGCTTTATTCCTATGAAAGGTTCATGTTATCTTAATCAGATAATGAGCTATATAGTTTAGCTCTCTTGGGATCCATCATATTGAAATCATGACAAACTGATGTTGAAAATCAATACTAACCCAATAAATGAAGTGATTGAAGGATGTAGAAAATAAATGAAGTGATTGAAGGATGTAGAAAATAAATGAAGTGGTTGAATGATGTAGGAAAATAAATGAAGTGGTTGAAGGATGTAGGAAAATAAATGGAGTGGGTGAAGGATGTAGGAAAATAAATGGAGTGGTTGAAAGATGTAGAAACGAGAAGTGTGTAAATAATATTTGTGTGGCTAGAATTATTTCTTAGTTTTATATTTGTGTGGTACAGATTGCATGGTGAGGACTATAAATATCCTAGTTTGAGTCTGAGTTGAGAGTTTTTTCTTTAAGTGTTTGTTTTTTTCTTCAATTTGTGAATTACCTTTGAAAGGTGTTATACGTCTTTTATTGTGGGTATAATACAAGTATTTTGTTTACTTGTTTAGATATAATATTATTATATTTAGAGTTATGTATTCTAAATTTTACTCAACAACTGATAAAGATTGTTATTTGCTCTCTCTTAAATGCTTTTCGTGACACTTGAGACTAGTTGCTAGTCTTCCTTTAAAAGTGAATCTATCACCATTTTAGCATTTCCCTTGATTTAAAAAGCTTGATTTTTGTGGCTCATTACGTATTTAAATGCTTCTAAGAATGGCAACACTTCTACTTCTTTCACAAAACTGGTGTTGGTGAATGAATCCAACAATGATGATTCTAATAAATTGTTATAGCTACCAGCTAGCATATTTTCTCAACTATGAAAATTTATATTTTACTCTCTCTTTCTCTCCAAGAATCTCCATTGATATCTATCACTTACCTTTGCTTGCATGAGTTGCTTCTTCTTCATAGATATTTATTATTTATATACCAATCAATTCGTAATATTTTTTATCTTTTACCTTATCCTCTTAATCTCTCACTTTTCTTCTTGAGCTAAAAAGCCCATTTTTCTTTCTCAAGCTTCATCTCCCAACTCTTGCATGTGGTATATTTTAACTTCTTATCATTGAGATTTTTATATCACTTTATACCA
The DNA here is from genome assembly GCA_037013495.1 of Hippophae tibetana. NCBI lineage: Eukaryota > Viridiplantae > Streptophyta > Magnoliopsida > Rosales > Elaeagnaceae > Hippophae > Hippophae tibetana. Next base: position 76,263,274 of record CM072812.1, on the reverse strand, counting down.
AATTCAATCATCTTAATTTCACCTTCTAGTTTTTGCTTTTCAAATTACCGACTAATTCAAAACTTATTTTTCTCATATGAACGTAGATTCAAATGATGAGACGATGATGACCTAAGTTTCTTTTCATTTCATAAAATGTGTTAAAACTAATATGTTAGAAAATTAATTTGTGGTAAGGTTATAGGTATAATAAAGTTAATATTAATTTCAATATTCTTTTTTGTAAACTTTTTTGGTTATCTACATAATAGTGATAAGTACTTTTATTTAAAATGTTCTGCAATTTTAATATGACCTTCAATATGGTGATAAGTACTTAAAGGTTGATGTTCAGTATGTGAAATTAATGTTCTTTGGTCTCTGTTTGTACTTGGTACTTCTCTACATTTTTCTTTGAGTCTTCACAAATGAAATATGTTAAAATCTATTCCCATTTTATGTGCTTTTAATACATCAGTTCGAAAGGGGTTTGGGTGATAGATATATATTCTTTTAAATCCATAATGATAGAAATTTCATCAGAAGAGAAATAGATCACCAAAAATGGTACAACCATTAAACACATGATGCGACTATTTAGGCTTGCTTTAGCTAGCTACCAGATCAAGAATATAATTTTACACATAAAATTTCCTAATTTTTACAAAAGTTATGTCACATTACTATATAGTGTATCATTTTAAATTAAATTTTGAGCTCATACTATAAGTGTAAAAAAATTTAAGTTAAAATTTTGTGCATAAATTAGGTTTTTTTTAATTAAAATCCAATAAAATTATAAAAAAAAAACCCTACATTTGATACTTATTTATCCACTAATTTTTATTGTTAAATTTTATAGCTCTAGTAATTATTTATTTTAATTTGTAATTTTTTTTAAATAAAATTTATATTATTAATTATTAACAAATAATTCTATGAAATTTAAGAACTTTATCCAATACTGCTAACTAACATATACATCCACACGAAGAGTTTTGATAGAACTTAAGAACATTTAAGATAAAATACAATTTATTTTTGTTGTGTTAAAAAACTTGGAAAAGATTCAAAATAATACTTTTAAAATTTATAATTTTAAAAATATTTTTTTTAAAATGAACTGATATATTTAATTTCATTATTAGAAAGAAGTCTGGCATATTATTGTACATTGAACGTCATTTAAAATTGAACTATAATTATTTAAATTCGTTCAATAACGAATAACATTTAATTGAATTTTGTTTAATGTGATTGATATGTTTTTTATTATTATTATAAGTTGTAAGTTGAGTGTGCAAAGTTGAATTGGTTTAGTTTTAAACTAAAACTCGAACCAACACATTTTAATTGGTTCTTAAAAAATAGAAACCAAATTGAACCAATTAAAAGTGTACAACCAATCTAAACCGAATCATTCAAAGGGGTTTAAAAAATCCAAACTAAACCAATTAAAAGTGTAAAATCAATCCAAATCGAAACTTCTAGTTCTTGTTTTTCAAATTACCAACTAAATCAAAACGTCATTTTTTTCATATTGATGTAGGTTCAGATGAAGGAAATGATGATGATCTGAGCTTCTTCTCATTTGATAAGATGTGTTAAAACTAATATGTTAGTAAATTAATTTGTGGAAAGGTTTATAAATATAATAAAGTAAATATTAATTTTCATCATTTTGTTTTTGTAAACTTTTTGGTTATCTCTGTAATGATGATAAGTATTATTGTTCAAAATGTTCTTCAATTTTGGTATGGTCTTCAATATGGTGATAAGTACTTAAACATTGGTCTTCCGTATATGAAATTAGTCTTATTTTCTTTGTGTTTATACTTGGTACTTCTTAACATTTTTCTTTGGATCTTCACAAATAGAATATGTGAAAATCTATTATAGATTTTATGTGTTCGAAACACTATAAGGTGAAAAGGGGTTTGCCTACCAAATATATGTTCCTTTAAATCCATACTAGTGAAAATGTTACTAGACAAAGAAATGGATCACCAAAAATGGTACAATCATCAAGCACATGATAGGATTATTTAGGCTTGCTTTAGCTAGTTATCGAATCAAGAATATAACTTTACACATAAAAGTTTCTATTTTTTGTAAAAGTTAGGTCACATTACTAGGCAGTGTCTCATTTTAAATTAAATTTTAAGCTCATATTTAAGGTGTAAAATCTTTTAAGCTAAACTTTCATGAGTAAACTAGGTTATTTCTTAATTAAAATCCAATAAAATTATAACAAATCTCACATTCAATACTTGTTTATTCAATAATTTTTATTGTTAAAATTTTAGCTCTAGTATTTATATATTTTAATTTGTAAGTTTTTTATATAAAATTTATATTATTAATTATTAACAAGTGATTCCTTCGAATTTAAGCAAAAAATACCTAAATAGCATCATATTAGATAAATAAATTATTTTCCCAAATTGGGAATTGTAAGACCTAAAACTGTGAGATTTAACGTTACATTAGGTGTCATTTTATACAATTATCTTCACATTCCTTAACTTTTTGCTCAAAATAGAATCAACTATTCATGCCTCCAATATCGCAATATCATAAACCAGACCAAATAAAAAATCTTGTGAGAAATTAGTTACAAAATTAGCCAAAAATCATACCAAATATTTGTTACTAGTCATACGAAAATATCCAAAAATTGGTTACATTCTGAACGTAATCTAAATCACCAAAAACTAAATCCTTAAATTAATTTTTAAATAAGATAGACAATTAATTAAGAATCGATATTATTCGATCTACCTGGTCTAGGGATTTGTTTTTTAACATCCTAGATTGATCGAGAATTGACTAAATATTTCAATCATTTTTTTTATTGTTGTTTGGATTGATTAAAAAGGGTTTCAATCGATTGACATTTGTGGTTCAATCAATCAAACAGATATGATTTCAACTTTAACCTAATTTTTACTCAAATCAAATTATTTTATTACTATATTCTCCTTACTTTTAAAGCTCTTTTAAATGCTTCTATGGATAAAAGAGTAATAGGCCTTAGACCTAGAGCTTTAATATATTCTATTTAAACAAAGTTAAGCATACATTTTTCTTAACCACAATTGAATCAACTTTTGAAATTTATGTTTTCTGTCTAAATTTGTTTTGCATAAACCTTTATGTTAGGTTTCTTTCATTAGTTAGTATATCAAACATTTTGTGATTGTGTTTGATTATTTAACAAGCCTATAATATTTATGTTATTGTGCTTAAACATCTGTTATAGGATTGTTAGTAATTTTTGATTTATCTAATATTATGTTAAACCATCTAATTAGGGTTTTTTATTTTTAATTTGCTCTAGAACATACACTGAACTTGTATTTATATGCTAACATTTCAGGTGCCAATTGAATGGATTCAATAATTTATGTGATTCAAGTTAACCAAAACGTTAGTCCGGATCTGAATACCTTGTTTATAATTGAACATTATTTTCATAGTAGATAATTAAGTGGTCCGATGTACTGGTGATTTTCCTCTTAAGTTACATTTATGACTTAGGTTACTTTCGCCTAAAAATTTCGTATATTATTATTTATCTTTCCACTTTATTTTATTTTATACGTGATTATTTGTCTTATCTGATAGGATTAGTTGCTGAATTTTAGGACATTTACCAAGTCTTTTTTGTTAGAATAAACTTATTTTATAGGATTGTTAGTTTTTTCTGATATATGTTGCACAATTTGTGCTATTTTTTGTTTTTGATGTAAAGGATATTTAAGACTAATCGTTATTTCAATAAATTAGAGTTCATAAAAATCTGATTCCTATTTCCTGGTTCCTAACAAATTTAGTATCAGAGCCATCAAAGAAGGAATCGATTGTGCGGTTAGGAACTATAGTTTCCTAATACAGAGGAAGAACATCTACGAGAACAAAAAAAATCAATCAGAGATGGCAATAGAAAAAAATTTCTTGCCGGTAGCAATTCCACGATTCGATGGTCACTACGATCATTAGGCCATGCTTATGGAAAATTTCCTCCAATCCAAGGAGTTTTAGGGTATCATCGAGCATGGAATTTCAACAGATGAAGTAGCACCAACATCCGAATCCAGAACCTTTTCCACGGTGGTGACAGAGAGAACATAACCTACAGAAACTCAACGAAAACAAGTTGAGGAGCAGAAACTCAATGATCTAAAAGTAAAAAACTATCTCTTCCAGGCCATTGATCGTATAGTTCTTGATACCATCCTCAACAAGAACACCGCCAAAGAAATTTGGGATGCTATGAAGAAAAAGTTTGAAGGAAATGCAAGAGTCAAAAGGCCTCACCTTCAAGCTCTTCGTAAAGAGTTTGAAACCCTTGAAATGAAGATCGATGAAGGAGTAACCGATTACTTCTCTAGGGTTATGAAAGTCGCAAACAAGATGCGAACATACGGAGAAGCTATGCAAGATGTGAAGGTAGTTGAGAAGATCCTACGATCATTAACTACGAAGTTCGATTTCGTAGTTTGTTCCATTGAAGAGTCTAAAGATATTGACTCTCTCATAGTCGATGAATTGCATAGCTCACTCATAGTACATGAGCAGAAATTTCAGAGACACAAAGGAGATGAACAAGCCTTGAAGATTACAACAGAAGAAGTAAGAAGTCGAGGTAGAGGAGCCTACAGGGGAAGATGAAGAGGTAGAGGGCGTCAAATAATCAACAAAGCCACAGTGGAATGCTATCGGTGCCACAAGCTTGGACACTTTCAATATGAGTGTCCAACTTGGGAGACTAGCTATGTCGAATCAGATGAACATGAAGAAATGGTACTGATGTCGTATATGGAAATGGATAACGCAAGACAAAAGGATATTTGGTTTCTGGATTCAAGTTGTTCAAATCATATGAGTGGAGATGCATCATTATTTTGCAAGTTGAATGAGGGATTCAGACAACATGTCAAGCTTGGAAACAACTCCAGAATGATAGTGTAAGGGAAAGGAGATATGAGACTGCACTTGAATGGCACAAGTCTCATTATCACAGATGTGTTTTATGTGCCAAATTTGAAGAACAATCTATTGAGTGTGGGACAATTGCAAGAAAAAGGAATTTCCATTCTCATTCATACTAGAATATGCAAACTTTATCATCCTGAGAGGGGTATGATCATTCAAACTAGCATGTCTGCTAATAGGATGTTCATACACTTGGCAAGCACGCAAAAAAGGTGCTTGTTTCCACACGACCTCACAATACCTCACCCATCTATGGCATTGTCGTTATGGTCACTTGAATCATAATAGTTTAAAAACTCTTCAGTCTAAAAACATGGTGAAAGGTCTACCTTAACTTGCTCTCACCATAGTGATGTGTACTGATTAACTTGTTGGGAAACAACATTGAGATAGCATCCCCAAGAAGAGTACATGGAGAGCTACAGAGAAGCTACAGCTTGTACATGCAGATATATGTGGACCAGTGACTCCCACTTCTAACAGCAAAAAGGAGGTATTTCTTATACTTTATTGATGACTTCAGTAGAAAAGCATGGTTTACTTCCTCATAGAAAAATCAGAAGCATTGAATACATTTAAATGCTTTAAGAAAATGGTAGAAAAAAAATTGGTATGTACATCAAATTTCTACGCACAGATAGAGGGGGAGAATTCATCTCAGAAATTTCCAAGAGTTTTATAGACACAATGGCATTAAAAGATAGTTGACAACTATATACACTCCACAACAAAATGGAGTAGCCGAGAGGAAGAATCATATAGTAATGAACATGGTACGATATATGCTCTCTGATAACTGTATTTTATATAGTTATTTTCACCTATTTTATTAATTATAATTGCTATGTTTTCATTGTTTTTAGTTAATTTTAGTTTAATAAATTAGTATTTTCTGTTTTTTATATATTTTAATAAAATTAAATAATTTGTATCGAAAAACTTAATTAATTGCAAATTTGTGTCCAAAAATATAATTTCAAATAAAATAGTATTTAATTGCAATTTATAAAAGTCGAAAATATAATTTAAATTAAATTCGGGCTTCATTTTATTTATTAAAAGTTTAAAAATTTAATTTAAATTAGAAAAGGGCTAAACTGTAATTAAAGAAAGTTGAAAATGTAATTTGAAATAAATTTGTGGGCCAAAATTCAATTAATTATAGTTTAATTTTCTGCGCAGATGAGAAGAACCACGCGCCAATATGCACGCGCGAAACGTGGACCGTCCGATCAAAGAAGAAACGGCTCATATTTGCGCATGCCATTCACATCCGACCAACTCGCGTAAGTTCAGATTCTTTCACGCGGCACGGCGCACGAGTGGGGCCCACCTACCGCGCAGGCCGGCATGCAGGTGGGACCCACCTCTCTGACGCGTTCCAGTCGTTGTCCCCCACGTACGTGCGCCGATCTCAGCGTGCAACCGAATTTTTAGCGAATCACATGAAGCCACTTGTCTACACGAATACTTGCCGCTAATAAGAAGATGCCACGTGTCACACTATATTTTCATGCCAATCAGATCGCGACACGTGGTAGGTTACGATGAGCAATAAAGCGCTGAATCTCGCACGCGTTCCAGCCGTTGCTCCCACGCGTCGTGCGCCCCAATCCGTTCGACATTTTTCTGCGTGCGCCCATTTCCTTCAACAAATGAGGTGCTACCACGTGTCCCACTATTTTGTTTCAACGAATCAGCTCGCGACACGTGGCAGCGTGGAATAAAAAAAACATAAACGCGTAACCCTCTCCACTCACATTAGCCGCGTTTTCGATACAATTTTGTCCCCCACGCGTTTTAATTTATTATTTGTCCCACACTTCTCTGTCCCCCGCGTGTATTAAATTTTAATATTTTTGATGTATTTTTTTAGGTATAAATAGGAGATAAGATGATAGAGTTAATTAGTTTTTTTGAGTTTGTAATTTTTGTGGTGTTTGTGTGTTGGCTGTGGAACACGCAGAAGCCATTTTTGGCTTTGTTGTGTTCTGCGTGTGCCAAATATTTGCTCTAATTGATGTTTTAATTTTCCTTCTTCTTCATCTTATTTTTCTGTATATGTTATAATTTTTATTTTTATTTTATGAAGTAATTTAATTTTTCTAGGGTTGCATTTGATCTAAATATATGATGCTTTTATTTTAATTATTTTTGATAGATTTATAAGACGTTCAATTTGTTCGTTCTATTTTGTGCTTAATGCTTTTTGATTATTTACGAATCTTATCGAAACAATCTGTAGCACATGAATAAACTTGGAAGAGGCATTTATGTGTATATTGCTCGTAAATAGAATGACATGTATGATGAAGGATAGGAATATACCCTAATTGTATGTGTGGCCATTTGAAAACTTAAAACGTAATGAATCTCGGTGAATCTAATTCTCATAGGAATATAGTGAATTAATTTAACGAGGTGTGTTTGTACGGAGCTCGGAAGAGATGTATGAATAAAATTAGAAGTTTTCGGTTTACAAATTAAATGTACTAAAAAAAATATAAATCAAAAGAAAATAAAATGATTTGAGTTGATGAATTTGGTGAAAAATTGCAATCCTATATTTCTTTTATTTTGTTTTGAAACTATTTTCTTACATTTGTTCCAATCAACGTACGTTTTGAATAAAATCAGATTGAGATAATTTTAGTACTCAACAAAATATAGTAACAAATCTCCGTGGGAACGATACTTTACTTACAAATATTATTACTTGTGACCGTGTATACTTACACGTTTTTTGTGTGTTGCAAAACACACAACACTCTCAGAGAAGAAAATTCCAAAGACTTTTTGGCCTGAGGTAGTGAATTGGACCGTGTATGTATTGAATAGATGTCCTACCTTGGCAGTTAAAAATTTCACTCCAGAGGAAGCATGGGTAGGCATAAAACCCTCGGTAAACCACTTCAGAGTGTCTGGATGCTTAGCACATGTACATATGCCAGATGCCAAATGAACTAAGCTTGAGGATAAGAGCTTTCTTTGTGTACTGTTGGGTGTCAGTGAGGAGTCCAAAGGCAACAGACTATATGATCCAATTAGAAAGAAAATAATAGTCAATAGAGATGTAGTTTTTGAGGAAGAGAAGCACTAGAATTGGGATACAGGTTCTGAAGAACAGGTGTCACATGATCTTGAGTGGGGTGATACTGATTTACCCCTAGAAAAAAGGGTAGATAACTCTGAAGATGTGACTGATGGAGAAAGTGAAGCAGTAGAAGAAAGTTGTCAAGATCAAAGTATAGAAAGTGAGCAAGTTATTGACACATCAAATGAAGAGAGGTCCAACACAAGGAGTGATAGGATCAAACAAAACCCGATATGGATGGAAGATTATGTTAGCGGGGAAGCAATATCTTAGGATGAAAATGAAATCAATATGGTCCTAACTCAAGATGTAGATCCTAGAAGTTATGAGGAGGTTGTAAAACGTTTGAAATGGAAGAGAGCAATGGATTCGGAGATTAACTCAATTGAGAAATATCAGACTTAGGAGCTTACTAATTTACCAGAAGAATGCAAGACAATTGGGGTAAAGTGGATTTACAAAACAAAATTAAATGAGCTCGGAGAAGTAGACAAGTACAAAGCTCGGTTAGTGGCAAAAAGGTTTTCTCAACAACATGGAATTGATTATACTGAAGTGTTTGCTCCAGTAGCAAGAATGGACACAGTAAGGATGATCGTGGCACTTGTAGCACAAAGGGATTGCAAAATATATCAACTGGATGTAAATTCATCATTTCTGCATGGTGAGCTCAATGAAGACGTATATGTGGAACAACCAAAGGGATACGTGAAGAAAGGCACTAAGGAAAAGGTTTACAAGCTACACAAAGCTCTATACGGACTAAAATAAGCCCCACGAGCTTGGTTTAGTCGCATAGAAGCTTATTTCATTGATTCATGTTTTGAAAGATGCCCAAATGAGCAGACATTATTCACCAAAAGGAATGCAGATGATAAAGTGTTAATTATAAGCATTTACGTTGATGATTTAATATACACTGGGGATGATGATACTATGATGATTGAGTTAAAAAATTCAATGATGAGTGCTTTTGATATGACGGATTTGGGGAAGATGAGTTTTTTTCTTGGGATAGAAGTCTTGCAGCAATCAGATGATATTTTCATTTGTCAAAGGAAATATGCCATGGAGGTTCTGAAATGTTTTGGTATGGTCGAAAGCAAACCAATAGGTAGTCCAATTATACCAGGTTTTAAGTTGACCAAAGATGATAATGGAATACCAATTGATGAATCCTATTATAAGCAAATTGTAGGAATTTTGATGTATCTCATTGCTACTCGATCGGACATGATGTTCAGTGTTAGTTTGATTAGCATTTATGGCCACTTACAGGCTGCCAAAAGAATATTAAGGTACCTGAAAGGTACATCTAACTTTGGAATTCTATATAAGAAGGAAGGAACAAAAGAGCTGCTTGCATATACAGACAGTGACTACGCATGTGATACAGATGATCGAAAAAGCACAACAGACTATGTTTTCTTATTGAGTTCACGTGCAGTATCTTAGTTATCCAAAAAAACAACCAATAGTTACACTAGCTACTACAGAAGCAGAATTTGTGGCTGTTGCAAGTTGTACAAGTTAGGTTATTTGGATAAGAAGAGTTTTGGAAAAACTAGGGCACGCTCAAGAGGAGTGTACCACTATTTGGTGTGATAACAGTTCCACAATCAAGCTTTCTAAGAATCCAGTAATGCATGGGGGAGCAAACATATTGATGTAAGGTTTCATTTTCTAAGGGACCTAACAAAGAATAACACTGTCAAGTTGGTACATTGTGGTACGCAAGAACAAGTAGCAGACTTGATGACCAAACCTTTGAAGTTGGAAGATATTTAGAAATTCAGACAAAAACTGGGAGTATGCGAAATTGCAAGTATAAGAGAGGGATTGATAGGATTAATTGCTGAATTTTAGGACATTTACCAAGTCTTTTTTGTTAGAATAAACCTATTTTATAGGATTGTTAGTTTTTTTTAGATCTGTTCATGATTTGTACTATTTTTTTTTTGTTTTTTGATGTAAATGTTATTTAAGCCTAATCGTTATTTCAATAAATTAGAGTTCACAAAAATCTGATTTCTGACATTATTGTTCTATCAAATTTTAATATAATATATTTTTGTTAATTATCTACTAATCTCTTCTAGTTAATTAAGGAATTTGAGGTATTATATAAAAACTTTCAAAATTAATATTTCTATCTATAACTTACACACAAGTATAACTATAAAAAAGTATTAAATATTAAGATTTTGAATAGATTAATAATCTAATAATAAATATAATAAAGTAAGATATATTTTTCAAAATTTAAAAAACGCTTAAAATTTGACTGTTAGTTCAGATTGATTGGATTAATTTAATTCGAGTAATTTTAATACATTCCTGCCACGTGCCCAAAAGAAAACAGTAAGAGAGAGAAGAACAATGATGGCAGCTTGAAAAGTGTAAGCTTGGGGCATCACACAATTATAGGAGCCTTGAATGTCTCTCCATTCTCCAAAGTCCCTTCAAATAGTTCCCATCCCTTCTCACTTTCTATCACCCAACGTTAAAGTACAAGGCAAGAGCGAAGAGAGAATCAACGAGCGAAAGAGAAAAGATGAAGGGAACGATATTAGTATTCGTATTATGTATGGGAATGTCGGTCGGTTTAAGTTGGTGTCAAGATGACACCGACGACAAGCGGGTAGATCCCGAGTGGAATTGGGCTTATGATCGGGAAAATGTGTAAGTAATTAATCTCTAATTAAAACACAATTAATAGCTAATAATGTACATATTTAGTTCTTAATTAATTTTTATTTTGATGGTGCAATTTAGAGAAATTGAACCTGAACAAGCAGAGCATAAGGGGATGGGCAAAAAAGCTGCTGATGCAGCCTCTGGTTTAGGAAACAAAATGAACGATGTGGCTTCTGGTATACATTCTTTTACCTATCGCATTTATATTCTCTATTAAATATAAATGAATTTTTTATTCAATTCAACAACTATTTTTAGATATTAATTAATTTATATTTGAAAAAAATTAAAACTAATATTTAAAACACAATCATTATGTTTTCTATTTTCTTATCAAAAGAAAAAAATTGTTTTTGCATTTTATACCAGACGAACATTAAAAAATTTCATCTATTAATTGAAAATCCAAACACATAATTATGATGTTTATTTTAATACAGCTTTAAAAAAAATATTTTTATTTACATTATAAAAAAAATAAACATATATCTTTTTAAAAAGATTAAAATTAAAATTCTATATATTAACGTGTCGTATAATTCAATTAAACTTAAAAAAAAACTCTATATATTAACGTGCCCCTCTATTTCACTAAGAAGTAAACACTAGTGTGATTTATTGAAATAATGTTGAATTTAATAAATAAATAAATAATTTTCTATTTTGTTATATTTGTTTAGAAGCGTCAAAGCATGTTGAGCGCAAGGCTAGTGAGATAGCCAACGAAGCAGGTGCAATGAAAGATAATGTAAAAGCAGCTGCAGGTTCAGCAACTGACCAAGTTAAAGAAACAACTAAAAACGCAGCCGAAACTGTTTCAGAAAAGGCTGGAGAAGCAAAAGATAAGACAAAGGAAATGGCCAAAGATACAAAAGACAAGACAAAACATATGACCAAGGAAGCAAAAGAGAAGGCTAAAATGGAAACAAAGGCAGCAAAAGAAAAGGTCAAGGAAGAAAAAAAGAAGGTCAAGGCAGCTAAAGATAAGACCAAAGAGAAAGTTGACGATGTAATTGAGACTGGTAAGGAGGGAATGGACAGTGCCATAGAAGGTAAACTTACTATAATTCAACAATTTAAATATATTTATATTTAAATAATATATATATATATATATATATATATATTAATAAATAATAACTTACAAATAAAATAATTTTATTTTTTATTATTTATAAGATGTTTATCTTGAATTAAAATATTGATTTGGCAGGTACCTACAAGAAAGATAAAGACGGTGACAAGGAGAAGAGTAAGACCAAAACACCCAAATGGAAGAAAGAGAAGGTTCCTGAGGTTGCTGATGAAGTTGGGCCTGCTGGTAAAGATGGGCCTTCTTTTAAAGCTAAGCATACTTAGAAGCTGGGCCCACTGATGCTGCAGAGAATCAACAAGGCCTCTAAGCCATTTTTTTTGTTGTCGTTATTATACAGTCGAACATATATGTTACAGTTATTATGTGATTTCTTTCACATGATTTTTTGATTTTTTTTATACCACAAATCTTACACTTAGGGAAGTCTTTTTGTAAAGGAAAGGAGCCTTTTTATGCAGGAATAATATAAAAAAGCTATCGAATTATATTTTCGTTCTCATAATTAAAAAAAATGATTTTGTGTAAAAGTAAGACATTTCAAATTGCATAACAATATTAATTAAAGGGAAAAAAATATCATTTTTAAAACTTTAAACTATGAAAATAACATCTTTTATATCATACTCATACATTTTTATTATTAAATTTTTTAAATATATCATTTTACATTAAACACTGTTTAAATTTAACTAATAATATTTTGATACATTCAATATTAAACGTCGTTTAATTGAATTATTCGATATTTATAAGTTTTCTTTTTATTATTATAAATTTTAAGATTTTTTATAGGTAATTTTCTTATTAGTGTTTAAATTAAAAGTTTCCTTACTAACACCCGTGTACATTAGCCGAACAATTGTCATGATATGTATAGTGTATACGATTGTCCTAGTAAATATATCACATTTTTATTAATAATTACACATGTTTTCTTGAGATTTGTCCAAATATTTGATTATTGTACCTGTTGAAACAAGTACGTGAAAATAATGTATAAAACAATATTATCGATAATCTAAAATGAATTGCTTGAGTTGAGTCGCAGATTAGGTCGTTCTTTTTAAGATGTTTCATAACTCTACCCAAAATTGTGCAATCAAACATAACCCCGTCGTTCTCAGGATAAAACAGCTCAGAATCTTTGTTGTCTATCTCGGAACTTCACTGTACTGATGAAGACCGGAATATTACACCTATGAAATTTCGTTGCTCCAAAAACTCAAAACAATTTAGGATATTTTTTTTTTGAGAGATTTTTCTTAGTAAGAGATGTTTGAAAATTGTTGTGATGAAACTGAGAGTTGAGGCTTTCTATTTATAGGTTTGAGAAAACGTGTCGTCATTATGATAATAACGGTCATGTCTGAGTAAAGAAAAGTAACAGCTATTTTCAAAGTAAAGAAAAATAACGACCATTTTCAGAGTAAAGAAAAGTAATGGTAATTTTCTGAGTAAAGAAGAATAACGGTCATTTAACGGATATTTCTGAGTAAAGAAAAAATAACGACCATATTCTGAGTAAAGAAAAATAATGACAATTTTATGAGTAAAGAAAATAACAGCTATTTTCTAAAAAAAAAAAGGTAACGATCATTTTTTGAGTGGAAAAGTATTTTTTTTTAAATTCCAAAAAATAAAATGCCACCTCACTTCACACACGCACACGCACTTGGGGCCCAAACTCAATAGCCAATCTTTTTTTCTATTTATACATCTACAAAGTGATGTAAAATAGCAATGTAAGACAAGGCAAAAAATTGGGATAATTTGTTTTATAAAAATTCACTTTTTTCCAACAATTTCCCACTTAAATTTGATATAAAAATAGTTTTTCATCGAGCAACCGATCAATTAATAGTATAAGATTGTGCATAAGTAAAATGTGTCTATCGACTTAAACATTTGCATAGTGTTGATGCTTTAGAATATACTAGAGTAACTCGTAGTTTTGAACTCTATCTCTAACAACATTACACACACAACCTTTCTAAGGTGTAGTTCAAAAAGCTTATGTTTTACGACCATGCACGTGTATCCCAATATAGTGAACGCTCTATTAAATTTTGACCAAGAAATTTTCATAAGAAGCGCCCACACTTCCACATTCACATATGTGAGTCTATCAAGAGCACTCATGTAGCTATGTACTCCACTCCACATAAAGTATAGAACTCATTGAGAGTTTAATAATTAACTCATCATTTTCTATCTCTTCAAGACTTCATGCTTCTAACAATATAGAATGAGACTTTAAAATAGCATGATTCTTCTCATATCACTTCATGACTTGTTATTACCCATTGAACTTATTTCTTGGGATCTCCAGTCTATAAGTTGGGTTACCATCATGGGTGACTCTTCATTCTAAGGGCATTAGTCTCATTCCTTTCGAGGTTTTGAAAACCTTTTCTCTCGGTAATCCTTTCGTCAAAGGATCAACCAAATTTTCATCAGACCGTACATGATCCACTCTTACAGCTCTTGTAGAGAGAAATTCTCTAACAGTACTATACTTACGACGTATTTGTCATCTCTTACCATTGTAGTAACGGTTCTGAATCTTTGCAATAGTCGTGGTACTATCATAGTGGATCAAGACAATTAGTATCGGTCTTTCCCACAAAAGGACCTTAGTTAACACACTTCTTAACCAGCATGTTTCTTCACTAGTAGTAGCTAGTGCTATCATTTCAGACTCCATTGTAGATTGAGCCAATTTTGTTTTTTTAGACTTCCAAGAAACAACTCCACCAGTTATGCTAAATTTATAGCCACTAGTTTCTTTGGAGTCTTTTGATAAAGTGTTCCAATTAGCATCACTGTATCTTTCTAGAACAGTGAGAAACTTTTTATAATGTAATCCAAGGTTCATAGTTCTCTTAAGGTATCACATAACCTTTTCAATAGCATTCCAATGCTCTATTCTAGGTCTACTGGTAAATCTACATAGTAGTCCCACAATATAAGCTATGTCTGGTCTAGTACAGTCAGTAGCATAACGTAAACTACCAATGATGCTCGCATACTCAGTTTTTTTAACACCATCTTCGGTCTTCTTGAACAAATTTACACTAAGATCATAAGGAGTATATGCAGGTTTGTAGTTAAAAGTAATTATATTTATTTAAGATCTTCTCAATGTAATGAGATTGATCTAGAGAAATTCCCTTTTTAGACCTAGTAATCTTTATACCAAGGATTACGTTTGCTTATCCTAGATTTTTCATATCAACGTTAGCACTTAACAAAGTTTTCACATTATTCACAATATGAATATTTGATCCAAAAATTAGCATGTCATCTACGTATAAACATATAATAGTGCACATGTCATTTTCTATTTTATAATAAATGCATTTGTCACTTTCATTTATTTTGAATCCATGTGAGATAACTAGATTATCAAATTTTTCATGTCATTGCTTAGGTGCTTGTTTTAGACCATAAAGGGATTTATCTAGTTTACAAACTTTATTTTCTTGACCTGGGACAAAAAAACCTTCAGGTTGGTCCATATAAATTTCTTTTTCTAGGTCACCATTTAAGAAAGCAGTTTTGATATCAATTTGGTGAACTACTAAATCATAGATAGCAGCAAAAGAGAAAAGTACACGTATGGAAGTTATTTGTGTGATTTGAAAAAAGGTATCAAAGAAATCTACATTTTCTTTTTTCCTATATACCCTTTGACTACAAGACGAGCTTTATATTTTTCAATAGTACCATCAGGTTTTAATTTCTTCTTTAGTATCCATTTACATCCTATGGTTTTGCAACCATGATGTAAGTCACTAAATACCAAGTTCTATTATACTCAAGAGAGTCCATTTTACGATATATGATTTCTTTCCATAAGTTGGCAACTAAAGAAGATAATGTTTCTTTAAGAGTTTAGGGATCTTCCCATAAGGTATAAGCATAAAAATCAAACCCAAAATCCTTAAGGGTTCAAGCTCGTTCACTTCTCCTAATTTTAGTTAGGCATTCTATTTTGCACATAGTAAACAGTCAATATAATTTCTCCCTACCAATGAGAAACAACACCAAAGTTTAATAAAATTGTAACAACTGATTCAGTAAAAAACAATTTCTTTCAGCTTTGTCGTTCATTTCAGGAGAATAAGGTGTAGTTTTTTCATGAATGATTCCATGTGTTTTATAAAAATCATTGAAAATATTAGAATCATATTCAGTGCCTCTATCACTTCGAAACCTTTTTATTTTTCTGTTAAATTGATTTTCAATTTCAGTCATAAATATTTTAAACATGACAAATGCTTCACTTTTTTTTCATTAGATATACATAAGTGTAATCTGAATAGTCATCTATAAAAGTTATAAAATAGTGCTTTTCATTTCTTGTTAAATTTCCTTCAAGTTCATATATGTCAAAGTGTATTAATTTTAAAGGTTTAGATTCTCTAATTACTGACTTATGTGAAGTTTTGGTTATTTTAACTTGACTACAAAAGTCACATTTTTCAAAATCATTCAAAGATAGTTTAGGAATTAGTTCTAAGGTACTCATGTTCTTGATTATGCGTTTATTAACATGACAAAGTCTAGCATGCTAAATATTAAAAGAACTCAATATATAAGCAGAAGAATAAGCTTTATTAATTTCAACGTTTAATTTAAACATGTCATCAGTGGAGAACCCTTTCCCAACAAATATATTATTTTTAGTTATTGTATATAAATCAACCCCTATAATTTGAGTAAACTCAGCTTTGTTAAGAAGATATCCCAAAACTAAGTTCTTTCTCATCTTTAGAGTATGCAGGACATCCTTCAAGATGACAGTCTTTCCAGAGGTAAACTTCAATTCCACCTCACTAGTACTAGTAACTTTAGGGGAGTGGGAGTCACCCAGTAGCACTTTCTTATCCTCAGACTCAAAATAGGACTTTAACATGTCTCGATCATAGAAAATATGGCAAGAAGCATTAGTGTCCACCCACCACCCCTCAGATCTACAAACAAAATTGATTTCAGATATCATAGCAAAAAGTTAATTTTCAATAAGGTTCACTTGCGGGGCAGGACGATTCCTGTTCCGATAGTTCCTAGCCAAGTGGTCGGGTCTGTTACAACTATAACACATGAATGTGTTATTTCTTAAGGGGGTTGAGGTCCATTCTAGGGAGGATAGTTTATGTTTTTATTATGGTGGTTACAGTTTTGGTTATTATTGCGATTCTGAGTTTTCATATTTCTTTCTTTAGGTTTCAGAACTATAAAAGAGGATTTCTTATTGGTATTGTTGTTTGAGACAATGAGTACTTCATCTCTTTAATCTTGTTTTCGGGCTTCTTCTTCTATTCTTAGACGGGTTATAAGACTTTCTAAAGAGAATTCCTTAGTTTTATGTCTAAGTGCATTCTTAAAATCTTTCTAAGCAAGGGGTAATTTATCTATAATAATAGCTACTTGAAATTGTTCATCTAACGGCATACCTTCAAAAGTTATCTCGTGTGCTATCTTCTGCAATTCATGTGATCGAGCTTTCACAAATTTTCCATCAATTATTTGGTACTTTATATATCTACTGATAGTATACTTATTGGTTCTAGCTTCCTCAATGTCGTACTTCTTTTGAAGAGCATCCCAAATTTCCTTAGCAAACTTATCAGAATTACAATAATCATACAAGTCATCAGTGAATCGTATAAGAATAAATTTTTTGCATAGAAAATCATTTTCCATCTAGGTGTTTAAATCCTTAGTTGTAGCATCAGTAAAAGGATTAGGCAGTGTTGGTTTTTTAGTAGTAATTACAGGAGCGACCTTTTTCATGGTTAAAAAAATAACATTTTTTGTCTCCATCACCTCATCCGATCAGATTGAATTTTATCAATTCGATCGGATTCAGATTAAAAATATTGAAATTCGTATAATCCAATCTGATTTGATATATTTAATATATTATTTAAAATATATATAATAATTAATAATATATTATAATATTACAATTAAACATAAAATATGAGACCCAGCCAACAAAACTGAAAAGTTAAAACCCTAAATTAATTTTTTTAGCCATATCTCTCTCTTTGACTCTCATACTTAACTCCACAGCCGACGCTTTCACTCAAGTTGTGTCCTTCATCGTTGTTCGCTCGTTCCCCCATCGTTGTTTGCTCGATCCCCTATCATTGTTTACGTGTTCCCTTATCGCTATTCGCCATTTTCCAATAGTTGTTTGCCCGTTCCCAGACCTATTCGCTTGTTCCCAGTCATTGTTCTTCATCGTTCTTCTACGAAAGGTTAGATTTGTTTGAAATTTTTCTTTTTCTAAATTTTGATTTCAGATGCAATATTCAAATGCATTATTTTGTGATGTGCTATTGATATCGGTTCATAATGTTTTGGTTGATCTATTTTTGTATTCTTGTGAGTGACCGAGTGGAGTGGGTATAATGCTAGTCTTACAAATAAGAGTCTTGGTTCTTGTTGTCAAGTTTGCCTAAATTATTATTATTATCATTATAAGTAATGAAATATGCACCAAATTAGCATTTTTTTCTTGAATGATTGAGCATGTGATACAAGATTGCTTTCTGATGAATTATTTGATAAGAATAACAGAAAGTAAGGTAATACACTTGCTTAAATACCTCTATTTTTTTGTCACAACTCAAATATCTCTAACTGAATTATGTTTTCTAAGCTACAGGTGTATGCATAATTAAATTTCATCTTGGTAGAATAACCCTGTTTTTAGGATTTGATAATGACCTGAAGGTTTCCATTGGATGAAGGAGTAGTATTATACACTACACTAGATATTACGCTGGTTACTATCTTGAATTTAGCTTGAACTTGTATTAGTGGTTGATGGAACTGCTTATTTCATCTCCATGTTATTGAGAAAGAAGTTAAATTAGAAAAAAAAGTGAATATTAATATAGTATTTGATTTCAGATCCAATGTTCAAATGCTTTGAATGGAAAATATTTTTATTTTAAATTTTTCTTTAATTTTATGTAATTTTTCATTTTATAGGTTGAAATTATATCGGATTGTGATTCGAATTGACATTTATAGTTGTTCAGATCAGATTGAATAATTCATAATTTGCTTATTTATGTAATTTTTATTTTATAGATTTAAATTAAATTTTTGACCCTATTTGATCCAATCGAATTCGGATTCAGATTTGTTCAGATTGGTATTTATAGCTTATCGGATTCAGATTGAATAATTCATAATTTGTTTCAGATCGAATTTGGATTGTCTTAAAACTGTCAGTTTCAAATTGATGCTCAACTCAACATACAATATACTAGATAACGCTCTACCTTTCGAGCATAACCACCAATGCTGACTAGTACCTATGAACCAAGACCACTAGGACATCTACTAGTACACAACAACTCCCAACCTTGCTTACCAATTCTTCCACTCCAGCTACAAAGTGAATATGATTGCAATTTCTTCACAACAGTTAAGATGCCACCCACGATGGCTCTAGCCACCAATAATGCCATCACGCCTCCAACCTCCAATCTTCCTCACTAAATCATCCAACTTGCGCAATCGAGGTAAATTCTTAGCATTTTCAAAAGTTTTAAAATGTGCTAAAATATTTTCATATATTTGTTTCTTTTTATTTCATTATTACTAAGATGTATTATTTTTTATATGTTTTTGTAATAATCTCTATTAGTAAATGTATATATAAATGAATTTTCATAACATTAATTGGGTGTATATATACTAGTAATTAATAAATGGAAATTTTTTGAGGATAATACATAAAAAGATATGTTGATTTTATTTATTATTCCATAATTTTGGTATAATTATTAAAATTAAAATAGAATACTAAAATGAATGCACTAAAAGTTTAAAATAGAGAGCTAAATTAAACAAACTATGATAACATAACAAAATACAGGAATATAAAAGGTTAAAATAAATTATTTTAACCACTCAAGTACGTATACATAGAGAGAAATTTTATACAGGTGAAAAATTTGTGTGATCTTCCTTTCCTTTTCAGATATTTTTTAATTGATATTTAAGAGAAAACTATATATATATATATATATATATATATATATATATATATATATATATATAGGTAATGTGATGGATAAGTCTTGTATATAGTCTATTGGATTTAGTGAAAGAGTTGAAAACTTTTTGAATTTTGCTAATGAGAAGACAAACAATTTATAAAAATTAGATGCCTTATCATAAGTGTAGGAATAAAAATAGGCTTAGTGTGAATGAAATTTAGAATCATGTATTTGAGAATGATGACAATTTTTTTAACACTATAGAAATGCTAAATATTGTGTACGAAAGTATTGATGGTGAACAATTTAGTAAAGAATTTAATAATTTTTTTAGGATACTAAGAAATCATTATGTGATGGTTGTATTAGGTTTACTAAACTACCAATGTTTCTAACATGGTACAATATGAAGGAAAAGTTTAGATTGTCTAATAAAAGCTTTAAGGAGCTTTTAAGTGTAGTTATTGAAATGTTTCCAAATGACCATTAGGTTCCTAATTACATGTATGAATTAGAAAAGACACAAAATGAGCTTGCAATATGATACGAGAAAATACATGCTTATTTGAATGATTGCATACTTTATAGGAAATAGTATGTGAATGTAAGTGTTATGGGAATAAGGGAAGGATTCTAAGGCAATAAATGATCGGGAACAAAAACTCCTACTAAGGTGTTATGGTATTTTCACCAATATTGCAATTTAGATTATTGTATTGAAGCACTGAGATATTAAAGAACTTGACATGGCATGCTTCACCAACAAATGGTGGATGGAAAAATGAAACATCCATCACATGCTCATTCTTGGAGTCTAATTAATAAAACTTGGTCAAATTTTGCATCATTTTTAGGTTATCTATTAGTTAATTACAATCTTCCACCATGTATTTTCATAGGAAGGAAGTTTCTGATGTTAACTTTATTGATCTCAAGTCCTAGATAACCTTAAAATGAAATTGAAATATATTTGGAGCCTTTTTTTATGTATATCAGCCAAAAAAATTCACAATGAAGGTAACCCAATGTTAACTATAAATGATTTTCCAACTTATGGTAATTTTTTTGGTCATGTGTTACTGAAACCATGGTTACCCAATTTGAAGCAAGAATACATTTTCAAATTCATTAATACATTATCATAAAACGAGCTATAGGGATCATCATAAGTTTATCCCTCTTGATTATCCTTATCGAGAGAAATGGATATGTTTTTATGGGACAATAGAACTTGACTCATCTCCATTACCACTAACAGGTGATGGGATTTTGAAAGAAGTTAAAGGAATAACCTTTTTTCATGGTAAATTAAAAGACCAAGGAAAGTTTTTTGATACCTCAATTTGTTGAAGAAAGATATCAACATTTTTTGAGTTAGACTACTAGAGTTCTTTACCTATAAGACACATTCTAGATATTAATATGTGATAGCATTCTAGATACCTTGTTAAATATTCCTGAAAAAAATAAAAGATGGATTAGGTATATGATTTGACTTATAAGAAGGTAGATTACGTCTAGAATTGCATCCTATAGTTGGTGAATAGAACCTTTTTTACCTCCTAGATGTTTTACTCTAGCTAAGCAAAATAATAAGCAATTTTTAAAACATTATCCAAAGTTAAAGTTCCTTTTAAAATATTTCTATGATATACATTAGGGAAGGAGCAATATATTTAAGGTGGATGTATCCATTTGATAAGGCTATGAAAGTTCTTGAAATTTATGTACATAATCGTAATAATTCAAAATGATGCACATCATGGTGTTTTATTGATGAAGGAGCAATAGAATTTTATTCAAAATATTTAATTGAAGTGAAGCTAATTGGCCTTTTAGTTGATCTTCATCAAACAAATGGTTCAGATGCATTAGGGAAGCTAGATAAAGGTGGATGGGTTGATACCATTGATCGTATGATGAGAAAGCAAGCATATATGTATATTTTAAACAACATGTAAGAAGTTCAACCTTAGATTGAGTAAATCATCTTTCAAAAAAAAAATTAAAATGATAATGTTGAATATATTTAATTTAATATTCTTATAAACTATATATTGTAGGAAACGTAGACAACATCTTCTTCTTACCAATCAATCTAAGATAGAAAAAATGGATCTTAAATGAGCATAATTACTCCTTCCTTTATTGGCTTCATGCCCAAGTAAGTTACTATACCTCTTATATAGTATTCTATGTATTCTTTGAAACACATTTATATTATATATTGTACATGTTTAACGTTTGTCTTTTACTATATATGTGGATTATAAATGAATTATTTCAACAAAATTTCAAATTTAAAAGAAAACGTGTGGTAGATAGCACAATATCCTAAGTTTAATGTTATTAAATATCATGAATATACCATAAATGAAACGCATTACCATGTAAAATAAAGAGACAATAATCATATTACTCAAAATTATAGAGTTTTTATTATAGCAAGAACTATTCATTTTTCTAATTCTAATGATATGCAGCCCATTAAAAGATGTTTCATACTATGGAGTCACTAGTAAGATATGATATCTTGATTATGTTAAGTTTAAAGTTCATTTATTTAAGTGTCATTGAGTAAAGAGTGATAATGATGTGAAAAAAATATACTCTTGGATTTACATTGATTGATTTTAATCACATTGGTCATAAAGATAACTCTTTCATAATGGCATCTCAAGTTAAATAAGTATTCTATATCCAATATGATCAAGAGATATGATATCCAATATGATCAAGAGATATCATGGTGGTTTGTTTTAACTCCTCTTTGGAATTATAATGATACCGTGAACAATGATGTTTTAGGTGACATTACTTTGTAGCACGATAAAATTTTACGTGCAAGTGACTTGAATGAAGATAGAAAAGATGAAAATTGACTAAGCTATACTCGTGTTTAGTGTCAAACTTAATATTTTTTATTTAATGGCAAAGGTAAAAAGTATATCCATATTTTTTTTTATTTGTGATATTCATTTATAGTTTAATTTAAAATATTATTCATTTTTAACTAACATTTTATTTTAATTTTTGTATTGTAAGATGAACTCATCCCAAGATTCCAACAAGCCTATAAAAAGAGGTCATAGGAAGATAAACACTTTAGTGATATTACAAAGTGAGGGTATACGACTTGAGGTACATTTCAACAAAAAAAGGTGTAGCTATTGGGAAATGGGGTATAAACTTTAAGCGTTATTTGGGAGTACATATAATGTTCTTATAAACTATAAGGTATGGTGCAAGTAGACATAAAATACAAGGCATGGGTGGATGTTATGGTATATATTGAACTATTCATTTTCTAACAATTTATTTTTTAATTATTTATGCTTATAATTGAATACTTATTATATTTTACAGAAATTTTCATTTCCTAATATTGATTTGGATGTTAATATATATATTCCATGATTTTATTAAGGTGTTTATGAAAAAATCACAAGCATGTATTGTATCGTGATAATGTGATGCCTTAACTTGATAACCCAGATATGTTGCACATGATTCCTAAAGATTTTCCATCAAATAGTATATTTATCCTTTTTATGGTTCTGATACCAAATTGTGACTAGCTATTTCACAACGCTAGTTGTTAATTCTTGCATATAATTATTTAAAGGCAAAACCTTTAAGTTTCTCATGAAAAAATTATTTTAACTTTATATTTTCCTTATGTTTATTTTCATACAGGCTTGTAGCTAGTTCTTTTGTTTTCATTTTCTTATTTATTAGTTTTATGAGTATTATAAACAAGTATTTAATCATTCAATATCCTTAATTGACTTAAAATTATAATTATCATACCTGAATTTAAAGGGTTCACCATAATCTTTCCTTATATTATTCATTTTCTTTTGTTACACTTTATATGCCTCAGTTTGTTTAAGCCTTAATACCCTCTTGGTAATGGCGAAACTCTTGCATCCTTACATAGTATGATATCCAAATTAGACTTATTAGATAATAGAGAAAGATTGTTTGCACTACATTTTATTCATGATATTATTAATTAATATAGTTCTAAAAGCTAACTAAGAACCTTGAAGAGATTCTTAGCCGCACATAGTTTCTAAATACAAAGTTACTAGATGAATATTTTTATCGTAAAGAGTTTTTTATTGCTGGAGTTGTGTCCAACAAATAGAAATAAGTGTTCCTTTTATAGGCCAAGGAATCCCTGTTTGCAATAAGGAAAAATCATTATTTTACCACAACTTTAATATTTCACCTAACTTTATGCTTTTGGCTTTTGAATATAAAGCATCAATTTCCTTGACATGATTTACCGATTGAAGATAAGGGTTCAACATCTATATTTCTCTTTTTTGTTTTCTCCCAACAGTCCTTTGATAACATAGACAATGACACATCTTCATCTTTTCTATGTCTAATGTAATAAATACATTTTTTTATCTTTAGGGTTTCTTTGGTGTAAAAATAAAACACATTTCTTGTTTCTTAAAAATTTTCAGATTATTAGTATTAAAATTTCATTCAAACTTTCTGATTTTATTCAAACTTTCTGATATTCTTACCTTCTTCTTCAGTGAGGGTCATATTACTATGAAAAGTTATTATAACCTTACTAGTTAAGTGATATACTTTGGCTTCAAAAAAATTATCAATTTGTTTTTGTTCAAGATAAATTTGACTTAGCATCTATTCTCTTATAATATAGAATTCATCTATATTGAATTATTTTTTTGAAAATGC
This sequence comes from Hippophae tibetana, assembly GCA_037013495.1. NCBI lineage: Eukaryota > Viridiplantae > Streptophyta > Magnoliopsida > Rosales > Elaeagnaceae > Hippophae > Hippophae tibetana. The sequence continues at coordinate 76,238,664 of CM072812.1, read as the reverse complement.
TCTTAGTTATGGAAATTCTTTATTAGTATTGAAAATCTCTAATTTGATAAAATGGTAGGGACTAACACAACCTTCTTTATTCTAGTGTATGAGTGAATAGAAAAATCTAAGATAGACAGGTTTGTCACATGCTCTGGTATTTTTCTTGAAGTTCTTGATAACATTATTTAAATTTAAAAAAAACAATTCAATTCATTTAAATTGGATCAGCTCTTTCAAGAATGTTAAATTTACTACCTGTAGGAATTTTTTGTGGTGTACAATTCTATATCTTCAATATGTTCTTGATTAAATTTTATAGCTAATTTATAGAGACTCAACCATTGTGTCTTACTTAAATTTCTATAGTGGTCTTTTTTCTTCCTCAATGACCAATTTATTCTTGGGAGATGTTTCCTTGAAAAGTACAGGAGATCGTACTATCTTTATTGTCTCTTAGAGAGACATTTCTTTGAATTGTACTAGTAGTTGTACTATCTTTCATAGAGTCTTCAACATGTTTGGTGGCGATGATAATTATAATGGTGTAGAGTAATTATTAACTATATCTCTTAAAGTTATTAGTTTTGGTACTCTATAGTTGCTATAACTGCCTTCAGCTTCTATTCATTAGTGAAAACTCTATGAGTTATTCCACTAAATCAATTAATAGCTTTGCTTGCTTCAGGTCATTTGTTGTAAATTCCTAGTTTTGGACCATTATAGATCATATAAGTCTTTTTCTGTTTCTTCATCCTAACTGAGCTTTTCTTTTTTCTTTTCAAAGATGTTACTCTCTTTTTAAATATTAGGTTTTTCCTTCTGTAAATTCCTTCTTCATGTTTAATTCTTATCTCCATAAGACATTTCTCTAGGTATAAAATCTCAAGTTGTTCATTAAGGATTCTTATCTCTTTTTCTTTTTTCTTGATCTTGATATCAAGATATTCCATTCTTAAAGGAGTTAATTCACTTGTAAGGCTATTTGTTAAACTATTCTTGTTTCTTGGAAGACGTCTGACTTCAAAATTGTAGTGGTTATACTATTCTTACCATCTAACTAACCTTTCTTCTTTATAATCACCTATAATATTGTCCTTAAAAAAATAACCAAAATTATTATTATTAGTTTTGATAATGAAGCAAGAATTTATTACATATATTGTAAATTTCTTAATAGTTATTTTGATAGCTAAATATTCTTTTTCAATACTGTGATAATTTAATTTTAGATCATGAAAATATCTTAATGTACATCCGTAAAGATATTCATCTTTGTCATCTATCTTTTAAAATTGCTCCTCAATATTCATGTGAAACATCTATTTCAATTATGATATAATCATATGGACCTATATAATATAAAGTTGGTAAATGTTTTACCTATACTTTTACCTTATCTAGGTACAAAGTATTTTGTTCTATCCATTTTCAAACATTGTCTTTTTTTTTTAATTTTCTTTGTCAAGATTTTTGTATTTCTACAAGTTTCTTGATGTATGCTTCAACATATATTAAATATCCTAGGAATATTTATAATTGATTTTTTTCTTTTAATTCACAAGAAAATGCCTGAATATTATTAGTATATGAGGTTGTAGATTATATTTTTTATCTTCAATTTCTAACCCCTAAATACTTATTTTTTTATTGAACAATTACTGCTTTCTTTTCGAGAAGTACAATGTCTTATTTCATGCATTCTTATATAATATTAATAATATCTCATTTATTTTTATTTAGTTCACTATTGAAAATCAAAATATCATCTATGTAAATACAACAAATATTTTGTAATTTCTTAAAGATATTATCCATATACCTTTGAAAGATACGATGAGATTGTTTTAATTTGAACGATACAATAGTCCATTGGAATTGTCCTTGAAGGCAACTAAATGATGTTAGTTTTTGATATTCTTCATCCAATCTTATTTATTGAAATCTACTTTTGTAATCATAAATTGAGAAAAAAAATTTCATTTTATTAATGATAATAACTCTTCTTTCTTTAGAATAAAGTATTTACCATCAATTATTTCTTTATTTAATGCTTTAAAGTTTATTACCATTCTTTTTTTTCCTATTTTTTTCACCTTCTTTTTCGACTAAGAATATTGGACTAGAGTGTGATGAATTACTCGACTAAGAATGTTGGACTAGAGTGTGGTGAATTACTTGGTATTATGACTTTTAGTTCCAAAAGCTCTTGAATTTGTCTTTCAAAGTTAATATTGTCTTTTGAAGTATATCATAGGTTTTACTCTAATAACTTTATTAGGGTCTCTTAATTTTAGGTTAGAAATTATTTTAGACTTGTTTACTTTTAGATATAAAATATTTTTTGAGCTTACTATTTTTAATAATTTTTTTATAATTGTTAAGGCAAATCTTACTGAATTTTATTAAAAAAAGAGTTTATTTATCTTCTATATCTAATAAAATATTTTACAAATATGGCTTTTGTTACTACTTTGTGTTTATCTCTCCACATTTTCTCTTTTTATGCTATTGTATAAAACTTGGGTTTGATATATTCAAATCTTTTCTTATTTTTGACACATAAATAGTTTCATCATCTAGTGTCGTTAGATTTATTTAGTCTAAATAGTGTGTAAAATTTTGATATAACTTTAGAAAATTATTTTCTATTAATAAATCAACTCTTAATTCTTGTTGATATATGGTACGAATATGAAATTTCTCCCCTATCATTATGTTTATATCTTTTAAGACTTTATAAGATTTATCGTAGTATTGTTAGCAATTCTTACAATTAAATCTTTTAGTGTTTGTTTTCAGAGTTCTTATAGGAATATATATTTACTAGCTACACACATACTAGTTCCTTTATTTATAGATACAAGAAAATGATAATTTGTGTAACCTTTAAAATTCAATTATACTTTAATACAAGTAATGTTTGGTTTTGTACTATACAAATCATTTATCTTTTGATAAAAAATATTCATATTCTAAGTCAATTATTTTCTCATCAGTTTCTCCTAATGGATAAATACTGTAACTATTATCTATATCTAATTTTTCTATCAGTTCTAGTTTCATCTTAAAAGTTTCTTCTAAGATTTTTGGTTTTTGTAGAAATTCTTTTTTAAGTTGAAGCTTGTTAGGGAATTCATTGGCATAATGTCATTCCTCGTTACAAATCTAACATATGAATTTTTTCCTAATGAGTAAAATATAATTTTCTATAAGGTTCTTTTTCATACTTTCTCTTCTATTTTTGAAATTCCTTTTTGAAATTTATATTTTTTTAAATGTTTTGTATTTTTTTTATACTTTTGCTTGCAAGATTTTATGTTATATTCATATTTTCCTTTAATTCTAAAATCTATTATGTCACAATGGATTTTATCACTTTCTCTTATTTTTTTATATTCTTGTCTTTCTTGACCTTTAATAATTATCTAATTTTTAAGAATTCTTATTTTTGCTCCTAAGGTGTGTAGTATAGTTTGTGTATTTCTTTTATTCCATCATATGTTATGATTTTATGTAATTTTTATGTAATTTTTGAAAAATACATTTTCTTATAAGTTTCTTGCATGAAGGGTGGTAACTTATGATAATATATTTCATATTCACAAATAAATAAATCTCTATAACACATGTCACATATTTTTATATACATTAAATGTCATTTGGCTTCCTTAATTTCATTTTCACTAGATTCAGTGACATGTCTACATTTATTTTATTTAATAAATTCCTTGTATATTTCATTTACTATAGTATCCAAGTATTCCTTACCTATAAGAGCATTCCCCTACATTTATAAATGATGTTGTTATGCTAAATTTGTAACCAAATCTTAACATTTCTTGTTATTTTGGAAGCATTATCCTGTATTTGTAAATGTTGTTGTTATGTTAAATTTGTAAACCAAATCTTAACATTTCATGTTATTTTGTGAGCTATAAAGACTCTAAAAGTTTAAGGATTTGATTGTGTGGGTAGAGAAGTTTGTATGATTACACTCATACCACTAGTCCATTTGTCTAAAGCTTTTTTCCCATCTTTTATTCGACTTAAATCTAAAGATGAAATTTATAATTTTCATAAAGTTTGAATTATGGTGGGATACTACCTCTAGTTTTTTCAATATAACCCTTATTATTTTTTATCTTTGAGTATTTTCTCATTCTTAGGTATTAATACATCTAACCTCCTAGGTGGTTCTTTTTTTAATCCTACAAAGGGATTAAACTTGTAACCTATAATTTCATTATATCTAGGTATGTTATTTACATCCATTCTTAATTCTATAAATTCCTTATGTATGTCTTGTTATAATTTTTTATGGTAACCATATTCTTTTATTTCTTTTAAGAGTTCTTTTTGTATTTCATTTATGCTTTGTAAAGACTTGATGTTTGATTCTTATACTATATATATTTCTTCTGCTATAGTAATTCAAATTTTCATTATTATTTGGTTTATTGATATGTCTACTACGATTTCATTAAAATTTAATTCTATATTTTGTAGTTTATTTTTGAACATTATTAGAATAACAATGGTTTAATTTTTTTTCATAATATTACATCATGGACTAATGCTTTCATTATTTTAACTTCATGTGTTAGATTTGTAAACTCTATTTCTTTGTTAGAGGTTTTTTCCTTCATGATCTATAAACATAAATATGGATACATTACTATTTCTTGCTACATTACTTTTTCTTTCTAATATTAGAGGTTTTTCTTTAACATCTAAGTTTCATTCCTTTGGTATTTCAAAGTCTATTAATATTTTTATTTTATTATTTGTCCAATTTATTGAAAATATTTATCTACTTCTATGAATTCATTTTATTCATATATTGAACTATTATATCTATTTGTTAATGAATATTAGTTTATTGAAAATATTTCATTAAATTTTCTGTTTTTTTAATTCATAGGTTAAACTTAACACTTAGTTTAAGTTCTTATCATTAATATTAATGGTAAACCTAGAGTATACTGTGAATTTTAATTTTTAATATCCTAGGCTTACATGCATCATTCCTAATAAAACATCTTTTCTATTTATTATTCTTTTATCTAGCAGTGTTAGTTTTATTGATGTATCAATTCATTCTTTAAAATGTATTTTTACTAATATTTGGGTTTCTCTTAAATTAGATATATCTAATTTTTTTCTTTATCTTTTTTAGGGATTTTTGATAGTTTATTGATAATGGTTTCTTTAACAATTAATTATATATTATACCTTCATTTTGTGTTTGTCATATTAATACTTATTTTGTATCACTTATTCCATAATAAACTATACATTTTTCTTGAAAATATCTTTATTATTTTTGAAAATGATAAATCTTTAAATCGATCTTATACCTTAAGATTTAATCTTTTTTATTTGTATTTATTTGAAATATTTTTTTTGCTATTTACTATTTCTTGTGAGAAATATCATAAAATATCTTGTGTTTATATTTCTATTATTTTTTAATTTTCTATTATTTTTGGCAATCTTATGTATAAAATATTAATATTTACTTTCGTTAAGTTTGAAAATATTTATAATATTTTTTAAAATTTTAATAGCGTTTGTGATGTTACTGTAAAATTTAAGAATATTTTTTTATAATTATCCGGTGGTTTAACTGCAGTGGGTGATTGTGGTGGTTTTGCTACAGTGTACATGTCGTGGACAATATTCTAATTTCGATAGTTTTCTTCTTGCTTTCACTTTAGTGTGAGATGTATTTTATAAGTTTATTGAAAAAGCTTAAAACTTAAGTTTTACACTATCTCAAAATTTGTAAATATCCATACAAGATATTTTATTTTGAGTTTATTTGTGTCAATACTTTTCATACCTTCTAATTAGAGTTGTTTCAATATTGTCTTGCGAAGTGTTTTTTGTTTTTTTATTATTACGAAATTATTATAGTGATAATATTATATTTTGTATTCACTACAAAGGAATCTCCTTTTTTAAATTTATATTTTTTGTATTTTTTTATACTTTTACTTGTAAGATTTTATGTTATATTCATATTTTCCTTGCATTCTAAAATCTTTTATGTCACAATGGATTTTATCACTTCCTCTTGTTATTTTTATATTCCTATCTTTCTTGATCTTTAATAATTATCCAATTTTTAGTACTTTTTACTTTTTCTCCTACGGTGTCTAGTATAGTTTGTCTATTACCTTTATTCCATCATCTGTTATGATTTTATGTAATTTTTAGATAATTTTTGAAAAATATATTTTCTTATAAATTTCTTGCATAGAGGGTGATAACTTATAATAATATATTTCATATTCACAAATAAAGGAATCTCTATAACACATGTCATATATTTTTATATACATTAAATGTCATTTGGCTTCCTTAATTTCATTTTCACTGGATTCAGTGATATGTCTACATTTATCTTATTCAATAAATTCCTTATATATTTCATTTACTATAGTATCCAAGTATTTCTTACCCATAGGAGCATTCTATAACATTTATAAATGTTGTTGTTATGCTAAATTTGTAAACCAAACCTTAACATTTCCTGTTATTTTGGAAGCATTATCATGTATTTGTGAATGTTGTTGTTATGTTAAATTTGTAAACCAAATCTTAACATTTATTTGTGAGCTATAAAGACTCTACAAGTTGAAGGGTTTGATTGTGTGGTTGGAGAAGTTTGTATGATTACACTCATACCACTGATCCATTTGTCTAAGGCTTTTTCTGTCTTTTATTCAACTAAAATCTAAAAGATGAAATTTATAATTTTCATAAAGTTTGAATTATGGTGGGATACTACCTCTGGTTTTTTCAATATAATCATTCTTCTATTTTAAGTTGTTGTTTTCTTCTATAAGGAATGTCAGGTTATTCTAGCCTTTGCCTATTTCTTTTTTCTCTATATGGGTCAAATGTTCCTTTTTGATAAGGAACTAGTTATAAAATTGGTTTTATATGATTTTTTTGGATCATATTTTCTTGTTCAAAATCAGTGTTATTGATTATTGTCATATCATCTTTCTTTTTTGTTTATACAAATTTTTTCATCATAATATCTTCCTAATTATTCATCTGTTAGGGTTAACAAACAAACTAATTTTTCTATGTTCATATTGTTAGGATCCATAAATTGTTTCCTAATTCTTTTCTATATTTTATCAAACTGAGATTATAGCTTATTTTTTATCTTTGAGTTTTTTTTCTCGTTCTTTATTTTCTCATTTCTAGGTATCAATACATCTAATCTCCTAGGTGATTCTTCTTTTAATCTTACAAAGGGATCAAACTTGTATTATATAATTTCATTATCTCTAGGTATGTTATTTGCATCCCTTCTTAATTTTGTAAATTCCTTATGTATGTCTTGCTATAATTTTTTATTGTAACTATATTCTTTTATTTCTTTTAAGAGTTCTTTTTGTATTTCATTTATGCCTTGTAAAGACTTGATGTTTGATTTTTATACTATATCAATTTATTTTCCTAAAATAATTCAAACTTTCATTATTATTTGGTTTTTTGATGTGCCTGCTACGATTTCATTAAAATCTAATTTTATATTATGTAGTTTATTTTTTAACATTATTAGGATAACAATGGTTTGATTTTTTTTCTTCATAATATTGCATCATGAACTAATGCGTTCATTATTTTAATTTCATGTGTTAGATTTGTAAACTCTCTTTCTTTGTTAGAGGTTTTTCCTTCATAATCTATAAACGTAAATATGGATATATTATTATTTCTTACTACATTACTTTTTCTTCCTAATATTAGAGGTTTTTTTTAACATCTAAGTTTCATTCTTTTGATATTTCAAAGTTTATTAATAATTTTATTTTATTATTTGTCCAATTTATTGAAAAAAATTATCTATTTTTTTGAATTTATTTTGTTCATACATTGAACTATTATGCCTATTTGTTAATGAATATTAGTGTATTGAAAATGGATTATTTTCTTTTTTTTATTAAATCTATTTTTTTAAAATTTATAAGCTAAACTTAACACTTGATTTAAGTTCTTATCATTAATATTAATAGCAAACTTAGGGTATACTGTGAATTTTAATTTTTAGTATCCTAGTTTCCATGGATCATTCTTAATAAAACATTTTTTTTCTATTTATTATTCTTTTATCTAGCGGTGCTAGTTTTATTAATTGGTGTATCAATTCATTCTTTAAAATGTGTTTTTACTAATATTTTGGATTTTTCCTAAATAGATGTATCTAATTTTTTTTATCCTTTTGAGGGATTTTTTATAGTTTATCGATAATGGTTTTTTACCTAATTAATTATATATTATATATTCCTTTTGTGTCTATAATATTACTACTTATTTTATATCACTTATTCTATAATAAACTATACATTTTCTTGAAAATATCTTCATTATTCTTGAAAATAATAAATCTTTAAATACATCTTATACCTTAAGATTTAATCTTTTTGTTGTATTTATTTGAATTTTTTTTGGCTAATTACTACTTCTTGTGAGAAATATCATAAAATATTTTGTATTTATATTTCTATTATTTTTTTCATTTTTATGTATAAAATATTATTATTTATTTTTGTTAAGTTTGAAAAATTATAATATTTTTTAAAACCTTAGGTATGTTTGTGATGTTATTGTCAAATTTAAGGATATTTTTTATAATTATCCGGTGTTGATGGTGGTGAATCTTACACCAGTGGTGGTTTAACTGCAGTGGGTGATTGTGGTGGTTTTGATGCAGTGTACATCTCGTGGATAGTATTCTAGTTTAGATGGTTGTCTTCTTGCTTTCACTTTAATTTTATAAGGTAATTGAAAAAGGCTTAAAACTTAAATTTTACACTCATCCCACAATCTGTAAATATCCATACAGACATTTTATTTTTTTTGTGATTTGTCACATGACTTTTCATACCTTCTAATTGGAGTTGTTTCAACATTGTCTTGCGAAGTGTTTTGTGTATTACATTTATCTTATTATATTTTGTATTCACTACAAAGGAATCTTCTTTCTAATCTTTAAAGATTTATTTTATAAGGGTATTTATCAATCAAATTGTTTGATTTTTTTTGGAAATTAAAAAAAATCAGCCTTAAATTAGTTTTTTTCCAGTACCTGCTGTAACATTATGTAGCAGGCTGCAGCGTCATCTTCGGCTTTTTGCAGAGGCGAAACACTTTAGGGTTTCAATGAATGACGTTTTAAGGTCAGAAATTTCGTACACGAACAGTAACGTTCTAAATAAAAGTCTATATATCTCCAATTCAGACAAAATCTTATTATCAATAAATATTGGTATAAAATAAATGTATACTATATATGAAATTTTGTGGTAAACCAAGCTTATATAATTATATTTTAAAAGAATTAATATATAAATTATAGTTATAATATATTTATAATTTTTCGTTATAAACGATGAAATTATGTAATATTCGATATATTATAGTAAAGTAGATAACTTACGAAATATATTGTTTCAAGTTCATCATCAATTAAGACAATATAAATATTTATTCTTGCTTATATTTGCAGCACAAAATTCATTAAAGTGGTCGATAGATTTTTATGACAAAAAAAAAAATACCGCAATATAAACATAAATATCCAATTTATATATTATATATCACTTTTCCTCAGCAACAAAATTAATAATCACATGGATTTAAATAAAATAAAATAAAATTCTGGCTGATCTTACTATTGTTTCTTCTTCATGGCTTGTTTATTGTTATGCATCCAAACCTTGAAAACTTGTCGTTTAACACCCACTTGAGTACAAAATTGATGAACCTCATGCTCATCATGTTTTTGTATCCTCCAACCCAATTTCTCAGCAAATTCCATCATTTCTTCTTTCTGGTCCGTACTGAACTTTGTCCGAAACCGCTTATTCAACGCATGCTTTTTTTGTTGCACTGATGCATGTGCTCCAGTACTGTAATTTGACTGATCAAAATTGTTAAGATCCTCACTAGAAGACTCAGCAACTGTCCCGAAACCACCGCCGTCAAAAAGCATCATCGTTGGTGGTGGTGGGTTGCCCGTAGAACCTGCCGGCAACCTACCTAAGAATTGATGATGATGATGATAGTGATGAGAAAGAGGGTACTGTGGAGGCATTGAACTTCTTCTTATATTATAACTACCATTAGTTACATAGTGTGATTCTCCTTCAATTTCTTTTCTGTGAAAATTCCTGTGGCAATCACAAGCTGCACATTTAAGTGATTCTGTGGTGCCTTGTTCTCCGCTTGGCATGAATTCTCCACAACCATCGAGGACATGTCTGCCGGTGGCGGCGGCATGGTTTTTCAAGCATTCTTTGTATTGGACAGATGAAGAAGAAGTAGATCCACTAGCATTATTTGGTAGTGATGGCGGTGGTGGTGTTGCACTTGTTGTGGCAATTGGAGAAACAAGTACTGGATCTGGGTAAGGGTTCGGGTTTGATCCTTTTCTGGGTTTGTGTAGTGGTTTTAATTGTTGGTGATTATAAGGAAGGTGATGGTGATCTAGGGTTTGATCTCTTGTTCTTTCAACTGCTAGATGAGATGGAGAAGAAGAAAGCTGCTTTGATGAAGAGTCTCCATTAAGAAGAGAGTTAAAACCCAAATTTTTTGATGAGATTCCTATTTCTTTATCTTGGCTTCTTAGTTCCATTAAATCTGATATAATCTAAAGAAGGATTTCACTTTTATTTTTCTTCAATTAAAACTGAATTTGGAATTGATTCTAATTTCTGATCTCAATTTTATATTCTTCAACCTTAAAATAATGATTTTTTGGAATTTGTTTTTTTCTCAAACCCTAACTCATCTATTTCTAATCTCCAAGAGTGTAGACAATTAATCAAAGAAATAATCACTAATACTAGAAGATTATTCCTTTTCTTCGTTATTGTGATTTGACCGGCTTTTTTTTTAGCGATAATGGTCATCATTTTCGTTCAAGTTGTCGAATCATGCACATATTGTTTTATATATCATCACTACCAAACAAAACTAAAGAAAAAAATTGGAAATATAGGGAGGGCCCTACCAAGCAAATAAAAAAAAACAAAATCTTACCTTGAAAAATTAGAATGTCAGTTTGAAGAAAGAAGGTTGAAATTGCACCATAGCTTCAGATAAGTACCAAAAACGGTGAACTTGTTAATTCTTGTAAAACCAAAATTTTTATAAGGATTGGATTGAAATAGAGCTTTGAGAGAAAAGAGAGAGCTTTGAGAGGGCTTATTTGTTGTTTCCCATAATCCCATCAAATCCCATAAGAAAGGAACATCATAAGGTGTATTGGATTTGGGTATTTTAGAAATATTAAAAAAAAAATATTTATTACAAGTGAGAGAGGACAAGGCTCTGCAGAATAAACGACAAGGTCATGTTAGATCTCTGATAGATTGTACAGTTCTTATCCAATTCCTAATAATTGCTCTTCTTTGGTTACTTTTTTTTTTCTCTGTGAAACCCTAAAACCACAACCATATGAATGTGCTTATGGTAACAGCGTAAAAGACAAGAGAAAAGAGAGAAGGAGAGAGAGAGAGTGTGTGCGTGAGAGACTGAGTTGATATGTTACTGTATTTGCCTGGAATATTAATGCAAACATCAAAATGACAGATTAAACCCAATTGGATTTGCTCTTAACACAGAAGTTTAGCTAAAGATAATCAGAGAGAGGGAGAGGGAGAGAGGGAGAAGACATAAAGAAAAAAGGGGCTGTGGAGATGGGAGAAGTGAAGGGAACGAATGATGCTGGACCACACTACAGCATATGTTTTGTTAGTGTCATATTGTGTGTCAGATTCTTCACTAATTTTCTCTCGATCCACTATTTGTCTTTGAAGTATATATTTGTTTGAATGATATATATATAGATATATAATTATAAAATTATATATATTTAAATATTTTTAAAATTAAAAAATATTATTTATTTTTCAAAAATATTTAACCATATATTATATAAAAATACACATTTATGTAGCCTCACCCCTTTCCCTTCTTATCTTTCCCACCTTACCAAGCTGTGTTGTGAACCTGCAGCAAAAGCCTAATAAGATAAATTTTATTAATAACACAACAATTTATATAAACTTTAAATTTCCCTATTAATTCTTAAACTTTATTTATATACTTTAGTTAAATTTATATATAGATTTTTAAACTTTAAAAATATATAATTTAATCGTTAAATTTTTAAAACTTTGTGCATACGTTTACGAATTTTTAAATCATACGATTTAATCTCTAAATTTTTAAAATTTTATATAGAGATATTAAATTTTGATTCGTAAATATGTTTCTGTTTGAAGTTAGGTATTAAATTATAAAATTTAAAAATTTAAGAATATATCAATAAAAATTTAAAAATTTAAAAATCAAATAATATGTTTAAAAAGTTTAATGAACTATATTTGAATTTAATTAAAATTTAAAAACATGTCATACAATTTAGCCTCGTATAAAATAACTTTTTATAAATTAGGCTAGTTTTATTATCAAAGTAATAATCACTGTTATTAAAAAGAGTTTTTATTTTTTAAAAATGAAAAGTTTAATTGCTCTAATAATAGTGTTCTTTCTCTTAAAATAATAATTCTTTAAATTTATTATTAATAAAGAATAAGAATATTGATATTTTTAAAGTATAAAACATTAATATTAGAATAATTTAAAATTTTATCTAACATTATAATGTTTTAATATTTTTAAAAATAAAAAATATTATACTAAAACTAATACTTTTAACTATAAAATCATGACCATCAAAAAAATAATTGAAGAATATAATTAGTATTAACCTTTAATCTTTACCGTTTCAATTTTCAGCTTTCTTTCCTTGTAACATTGCAAAATTGATGATGCTTTGTATTATATTCAACACATGTCACATATTATTGGATAGTTCAATTTTTTTCTCAAAACGTGCTTATTAGAAAAGAGGTCATCCAGACTTATAATCAGTATATTGTTGACTTTTTTGGACGATATGTGACTCCAACCATCCTTTCGATGGACTATTTTTCTTTTGTTTTATTTATTTATTTATTTTTCCTCTTACATGCGTATTTATGACTTCAATTTCAAAGCGCTTATTGTGGTATGTATGTTACTGTCATAATCTCCTCTCTGTTTCTTTTCTTCTATGGGCCAAGTAATGTTTTTTCTTTTTAATTAAGTCCGTGGACTATTTTCCTTCAAGTCTACGACAATTTTATTTTTGTAATAATTTATTTATTTAATTAATTAAATACAACTTATGAGGACTTATTTCTCCGTACGATCCCTGTCTATAAGAGTACATAATTATAGTTATTGTAATGGTATTTTAATAATTAAATTAAAATCTTGGTTGTACCTGTATTAGCATTTAGGCTCTTCATTCAGAATTCGAACCCTGCTTTGTTAAAGTAGACTAAATGTTAATAAAATTGTTTGATTACTGTTAGCTGAATAGTTAATAAAAGTAATTAAATATATTTTTGCTTAATTAACTACGTGATATATATATATATATATATATATATATATCCCCTTTATTAAAGAGTATTGTTGGATCATTATTAATTAATATCTAAATATAGGCAACTGCCAGATATATATATAATAATTAACATGTTATATGTTATGACAGAAAAACATTATCAAATTTGAAATTTTCGGGTTTTCTTTTATTTATCTCTTTTGCCCTTAATTTTCGTAACATTTGAAGTGGTTTTTATTTTATTTTTGTTATTATTTACAGCCTAAGCAATTAATATTGATCAATTCAGGTTGTTCGGATTAATCGTGTTGAAGTTATATGTATTAGTTTTTTTTAATCAAATATTTACATATTTACTTATTACTTAAGGCTTTTTATATTAAAAATTCTTTATTTTTTTTATATTTATTTATAATATTTTGACTTTTAAGAAGTTAATTTTATTGATTAATTTTGAAGAAATTATTTATTATTATGAACCCTAGTCCTTGTGGTTTGTCATTCCGATATAAATATCCACCTTCCTAAGTCTCAGTAGCTTGTTCTTTTGTTTGTGTCATTGCTTGGTCAGTTAAATGCACCTTTTTGCTCTCTCCCCTCACACAAACGAATTGTTTGTATGCCAAATTGGGATACAAATGCTCTACACAATTTGGTTTTATTTTGATTTTGATAATTAATTTTAACTCAGAACTAATTGCTAGAATATATCGTTAGCTAATTAATGCATATTTTTATTATTATAGACGAGAGTATAATAAGTAATTAAGATTGTTCTAAAAATGGTTGTTATTAAAATAGTTTTATTTTTAGTGAATATTCATTAGAATTTTTTCATTTTTTAAAAGATGAATATTTTTTAAAATTTCATCTCTATCAATTTATTTAATTAATGAATACACAAATAAATTTTCAAGGTATCGAAGGATTGGTAATATTGTTAGAATAATTCCATAAAATCACACCGGTTTGCATTCATTAGGAACTAAGAATACACACATGATGAACTGTAATCTAGGTTGATGATCAGGACTATATACAACAATGAAAAAAATATAAAAGAACAAATCTCATAGTTTTTTAACATGGTGCAATCTACAATAATGAATCTAATCCATGAAAAAAAAAATTTGTGTCAAAAATTTACTAGATTTATCAATAGTATCTACAAAAGGTTTCTTTCACATCACAATCTCACAACTCTTGCTTATTTTGGCATGTCCTTACTCATGTATCATATTCGAGATATGTGAGTCTAACTGGTCTCCTATAAAACTAGTTTACTATAAACAATGTATAAAGCACCCATGTCTTAATAATGCTTACCTAAAGCTCCATTACTATCTGTAAGGCTTACATTATATTCATCATATTTGAGTCACACTATTTTGCCATAAATCTCCCCATTGACCAAAGTAGATTTAGTAATAATTGTTGCCTATTGAATGATCATTGCCTTGGAGTGGTAGCTTAGCCTTCTTTAACTCTAAGTAGCTCCAAGCCAACTTAAAGGATCAAGTTTTTTCATCATATCTATAAGGTTTTCAACAATTAAAACCTTCACCAATTGTACATTTTCTTAATTTATTATGTCTCTAATGAAGTACAACTTAACAACTATATGTTTTGTCCTATCATGAAACATGTGATTCTTTGCAAGGTAAATTGCACTATGGCTATCACAACATACTAAAACATAAGGATTGTTAAAGTCAAAACTCTCTATGATGCCGTGTAGCCACATTGCTTATTTGATTGCCTTAATGATGGAAACATACGTAGATTCAACTACAAAGAGTGCAATGATAAGCTGTGATGAGGCTATCCAATTGATCACATTTCCAAACAATGAGAACACTACCCATATATACATATTTTGCATCCACAAAAACATTAACAATGGGTTCCACCTGAGTTGATATATCATACACCAAACCCTTTTCAAAGTGTACCCTTGATATACCTTAAGATCTATTTGACAACAAACCAATGACCTTTTCCTAGGTTTGACATATATCTACTTACCAAGTTGATTGCATGACCTAGATCAGAACGTGTGTAGATCAAGGAAAATATGAGTTTGCCTATTGCACTAGCATATGGAACATTAGACATAACAACTCTTTCTTCATCACTTCTAGGTGACAACAAGTTAGATAGTTTTAACTGAGTGTCCATATAGGAGTTGAAACTAGGGGTGTCCATAAACCGAACCGAACTGGACCAAACCGTAAAACCAGATCGAACCGAACCAAATCGAATGATTTTACAAATAAAACAGACCGGACCAGTTTAATAATATATTAAAAATTTCGCATTATTTCTCATTAAATGTGTCAAAAAATCAAACCAAACCGAAACCGAACCGGACCAAACGGTGGACCGGTGGACACCCCTAACTGAAACTAGTTTAGAATCTTTCATACCATTCAAAAGTAACACACCTTCCCTTTTATTCCAGGTGATTTCTATGCCTAATATATTCTTAACTCCATCTCGATCTTTCATTTCACTATGATGCTAACAAAATCTTGAGCTTAACTATTTTAGTCATATCTCTACTAGCCAAGAACATATCATTAACATATAGTAGGTGAAACACAATTGTTTTACCCTTATTTGATTTTGTATTACACATATGGATCATAAGTTGATCTATAATAATTAGAGGTTATAATAAAGAATAAAATCTTTTGTGCCACTATCATGGGGACTATTTCAGTCCATATAGGGGCTTCTTCAAGAGACAAACATAGTCTTATTTCCCTTTTTATACATAACCATTAGTTGCCTCATGCATGTCTTTTCTTCTAAATCTTCATGTAGAAAAGTTGTTTTAACATCCATTTATTCTAGCTACATGTCCAACCGTACTAAAATTGAAAATAAGATCCTTATTGAGCTATACTTCACCATAGATGAAAATATCTCAGTGTAATCAACACCTTAAACTTGTGTAAATCCATGGATAACTTCAATTTGGAATCTACATATGCCATAGCTTTATTAAAAGATCTTGCTTCTAGGCAATAAAGTTTTGTTAAGATAGCAAGAGTATAGTGAATGACATTTACTTCTACCTATCTTGTAGGTCTTCTTATTTCTCTTTTTTTTCTATGTCCTTAGTAAGTTGATAATCTCTTAACTATTTTAGTCATATCTCTATGTCATCATCATTTTGAACTTCTTCATGTATAGGCTCATTTTTCAATTGGATATCATTGTTTTAATTTTCCACTTCAATAGTGTGAGTAGTGAGTCTATTCTCAACATTACTTGGTACTGTTGACTTGGTTCCAATTTCTATAGTAGACATCTCACCAAATATAATATCCCTACTGATGATATTTTTCTTAGTGGTTGAAAACCAAAGTTTATAACCCGTAATTAACAACTTTAGTATATGCCACAAAGGCACATTTCTTGCTTCTAGGTTGAAGCTTCCCTTCATTTATATGAATGTGAAAAATTCATCCAAACACTCTTAAATGGCCATATGAAGCTTTCTTTCCACTCCACATCTCCTATATTGTCTTTAATTTAATTGAATAAAATTGCTTTGGTAAGTGAGCATTATATAATAGACACCTTACGTTCTTTAAGAGGGTTCTATTTGTGTGCTCAATCACCCAATTTTGTTTGAGTGTGAGCCTAATAGTTCAATGCCTTGTTCCCTACAATACTCATATAACTCTTGACCATAAAATCCATGCCACTATCAATCCTTAAATCGCTTTACTATCTTATTAGTGATATTTTCTACAAATGTCTTCCATTGCTTAAACTTTGATTTTTTTTATCTTTATTCATTAACAAGAACACCCAAAATTTTATGGAATAATCATCGATAAGAATAAAGAACACAGCTAGTATAACCAAGAGATGTGATAGAAGCGTGCTTCCACAGGTCAAAATGCACATACTCAATGATAAACTTAGTTGAATGATATGCATGTGAGAATTTTACTCTCTACTATTTGCCTTTAATATAGTGTTTATAAAGGTTTATGGGAGTTACCTTATCACCGTAAGTAATACTTACTTAAATATTTTAATGAGTCTTCTATCACTAAGATGGCTCAAATTAGTTTTCCATAGAATTGGTCTATCATTTTCAACAATTGCAACTGTAGAGCCCTTAGTTGCAATATTGCCTTAGAAACATATAAACCATTTTTCTTGGTGGCCTTAACTACAACAAATGAGTCCTTGACTACCCTTATCATTCCATTATCCATCTTAATTAAATAACTAGTAGCATTCGACTTGCTCATAGAAATTTATTTTTAATGTCAAGTACATATCTTTTTTGAAACATAATCTTATCAATCTCACCATCAGTGGCCAACCTTATTGAACCAATTCTTTTTATCTTGCATTAAAAATCATCACTAAGTAGCACCTTTCTATAATCAAACTACCTTAGGTTCACAAACCATTCTTTCTTGGGATATATATGAAAAGTACAACCTGAATTAATGATCCATTCTTGAGTATATCTTGTTGAGGATATGGTTTGGATTTTAGGACTACTTGATCTACCAAACACCTCATCTACATCACCATTTTTAGAATTTTCAAAGCCTTTCTTCAAGATTAGGAAACCACTTCTATAGTGACCCTCTCTTTGGCATGTCCAACACCTACCTGACCCTTTGTTACACTTTGATCATGGCCTGGAAGAACTCTTGTAACTTTTTATCGAACCATTTTCATGCTTAATAGTTCTTCCATTAGTGATTAGTGGCTCTCCACTACTAGATTCCTTCTTGTCATCCCTTCCAATTTCAATTCTACATCTTATGTTTTTTAGGCTATAACCATTGTATCATAAATTTGGCCATCTTTACCATACTATAGTGTAGACTTAACATTTCTAAACATTTTAAGGACTCAATTCGATAAGAAAACAACTTAGTTTCATCAATCAGTTCTTTCCCTAAGTCAACTAACTCAATTTTCATTATCTTTTAAGTCATCAAGATTAGATTCCAAGTTCTTGGAAATGTCTTCTGAAATCAAACAGTTGGAATTTAAGGTTGATTCTACTTGATAGTGGCTTAACAAGGTAGAGTACATATAATTTCTTCCATAAATTAAATGTTTAACTCTTTATTATATTATCTAATAACATTATCTATAAGATTTAGAATTATGATGGTGTAAGCCTTTTCAAGAACTTCCCTCTTGCTCAAAGTTGTGGCATCTACAAGGAATTTTGGTGTATCAAACAATCCCTCAAATACACCTTACTAAACTAGTAAAGAATATATCTTATTCTTCCATAACCCATATTTCCCTGATCAATAAAATCTATCAATCTCATACTTAGTGCTTCCCATATTTCTTAAACTCATTAGCAACAAATTTTATTTTGGAATTATTATGGTACTGATTGATGAATTCAAGCTGTTAGGTTGATCAAGTCTAAGTTACCAAGAATCAGCAATAAACAAGATCAAAAATACTTTTTCAACGCAATTCTAATACCCAATTGTTAGAATAATTTTCTGAATCCACACAAATTTATACTCATGCATTAAGAATCAAGAACACCCACATGATGAGCACTATATGCAACAATGTAAAAAAAATGAAAGAATAGATCACACATAGTTTTTAACGTGGTTCAATCCACAATAGTGAATCAAATCCATAGAAATGATCATTCTTGCCAACAATTCACTAAATATATCAACATTGTTTACAAGAGCTTTTTTTCATAGCACAATCTTATAGCTTTCACTTATTGTCTCGTGTCTTTACTCATATCTCATCTTCCTCTTGATATACACATGAGATATGATACGAACCTCGCCTAGAGAAGTAAGATCTGAAGATTCATATTGAGATCTTCATTATGATCATTCTAAAATAGATTATAAATTTAAGAAAATGAGGATGTTAGCCATCTATCTATATAGTGATAAGAACCAAAGGTATCAAGCAATGTAGTAGATGTCACAATCAAAAATAAGGGAGATGTGAGGGATTAGTTAAGGTTTGAATGTTACAAGATTGCTCTTGATAAGTTAAGGTAAAGTTTTCGAAAAAACTCAAGAAAAAAACTCCCATAAAAGTTATATTCAAGGTTGATTGATTATACCGTTAAGATTATATATTAAAGGTTGATTGATTATACCCTTAAACTTATATATTTAAGGTTGATTGATTATACCCTTAAAATTATATAGATTTATATAAATATAAAGTCCTAGATATTTTTGGTGGAAATATAAAATCTTTAAGATAATTAACTTGTTGGAAATAAAATCCTAAAAGCTAAGAGTATAGCCCAAGCAAATTATTTTCAAATTTTCATATTTCTAATCTCTAACTTTGTGAGCTCATTTTGACGATGTAACAATCCAAATTAGAAAATCCAAGATTATATTCCATTAAGTAATGTTTTTAACACATTTTGATTCAACTCATTCATAGATTGAATGGAAAAGATATAACAATAATATTGATGGCTTCTTAATGAAACTTTTCAAAATTAGATTTTATTTAGTCATTCATTTTACTTTATACCTAAGAAGTTCAAATAACTTGTAAATAAGTTAATACTTACTACATGGTCCATTGAGTGATTTTTAATTAATTTAATTAACTACTTAGAAGATTCTATGAAATTTTCAATAATACTTCTTGATTCTCATCATTTTTCATTTTCTAAAAAAAAAAATTGTCCTAATTGTGATGTTGTAACGACAAGCAATCTTGATCAGCCACATTGTTCTTACAATGTGCTCCTATAAAACTAGTGTACAGTAAGCTATGTATAAATCACCATATTTGAGTCACACTGTTTTTCCACAAATATCATATCCAAATGTAAAATAATTGGCTTTTGTTTTTAAAAAAATGTGAGTACTTTGTTTTTCCACTCAAGTTAACGTAGTCATCAATTTAAGAGTTAAAAATGTAATTTATAGGTTGTCAGCAGCCATGTTAAAATTGTTAAAGTATAAATATATATTGTCCAAATTTTGGAAACATCGACATGGATATTAATATGTAAATTCGTATTTATTTATTTATTTATTTTTGGCAAAAATGTCAAAGAAAATATTCAAATGTCTCGATAATATCAAAAAAATATTATTATCAAAAAATGTTTTTTTTTTGTCAAAATACGGTGGATATGGTAATTATTTTCATTGATAAAATGTCTATATATATATATATATATATATATATATATATATTTATTATTATTTTTAAATAATTCACTTTATAATTTTTTAATTCATAATTTTTGTATCATCAATCACCTTAAGAGAAATTATTTTGAACTACAAATAGTGCTATTGAAAAAATACCTAGCTTTGTCGGCAATAAAATTTCCACGACAAAATTATTTTTTCTGACAATATTTGTAGGAAAAAAGTTTTTCTCCTACAAAGTAATTTGTAAAAAGAACTTTTTTCTTGACAAAGCTTTCCAATGAATATAGTTTTCTGAAATAAAGATATTTTGTTTAAAAAATTATTTCCATTTAAAAAAAATACAAAGATAAAACTAATATAAACTAAATTTTGATTCATTCATATTATCAATGAAATATTTAAATATTAACTACTTATTAAAGTTATAAAATTATAACAAAAAATTAACTACTTAAGTATAATTAATTTAATTTAAAAAAAAGAGAACTTTAGTAGATAATTGACATTGAAGAAGCTTCAAATAAATCACCATCCATGTACTGTGTATGATGCCTACTTTCATCAATTTTTCAAATACATCCATTAATTCCTTCTTCATATCCTCAGAGCCAAGTCCCCTAGAAATAATACATTTAGCATTTAAGAAAAGAAAATTATAGTGCCAATAATTTAAAGCCAAGATTACTTGAGAAAAGTCGTATTTATAGTAGAAAATAATTAACTTGATATAACATGCCGTGATTTTTTTAATAATTAGTAAAAAATTTATTTAATAAAAATAAAATTACAATTTGAGCTAATGTTTGAACTATTAAATATATCACATATCATTAAACAAAATTAAAACTAATAAACTATTATAATGTTAATATTTTTGTGTGTAAATATACAAGAGTTTTTAAGAATAGCTACATTGTAACTTATCTTTTACCTTTGATATCAATAGATATTGAAACTTGATTGCATTAATTCATAAGATAAATAAGAAATTCTCTTAGAGCTATTTTAACAAACACCTTAACTACAAAAAAACAACAAACAAATAACATGATTTTATAAAAGAAAAACACCATACACACAAGTTTTTAAACAAACCAAAAATTGTAAAACAACAAACACAAAAAGCACAAAAAATCACCACTATTAGGCAGCCCAAGAGCACGAATTTGGGTCCAAAAAGCACTATTACTATCATTAGGCTATTGTAAAGGACCATAAGGATCGAGTGATGGCTAAGTAGGAAGAGTACAAATGACAAACTAAAGAAAACCATGAATACTTATTGAAAATTGAAGCTAAACAACAAAGGAAGGTGACCAAAAAAGATAAAAAGTGAGGAAGACGATTGAATAAATAGAGAAGGAAGGGGTTTGGGGATGAAATAGAAAAAGATGAGCTTGAAACCCTAAAATAGAGAGAGGAAGTTGACTCTCAAAACGACCCTTTCAACACAGAATTCCCTTTAGTTTCCTAGAGGTTATTTAAAAAAAAAGAGGCCACTATTTGTAACATTAATAACATAAACACATTTTATACTATGAAAAAATCACAATATAGAAAATTATGCATAGAAAATGTAACATTATTTTTAATACCAATTGAAATATTAAAGAAAGAACAAACTAACATGTATAACGTGTGGAGCTAAATTAAGGAATTTTCTACAATAATTGAAAGTTTTGAAACGAACGTAATAAGCTTAGAGGTGAATAGATTATTTTTAAATTTTATCAATTTATAATTTCGTAAATTGAATAAAGTGATTAGAAAAGCAATTATATGTAAACAATAAAGTGTGAAAAATAAAAATAGTACATGTTATTTTTAGGCGGAAATAACATATGCCACAACTATAACCTAACTTTTCATTATAAATACCAAACATTCAAGTACCAATTTGGTCTTATGGTATCCTTTGTATGATACTACTCTAATGTACTTAACTTATAAGCTCTTGCTCAATCTTCACAATTTTCAAGATTAGTATGAGCGGTATCCAAATCAAAGTTCTAATTATTCTCTCACCAATCAAACACATTCACAGATCAACTTGCAATCATAATTAGCACAAAAAACACAAGTACCTATTTGTGTTTTGGAACAAATTTAATATGAATAATTTTAACTAGATTTCCAAAATATATAATAAATAAATCAAATCAACTAGTAAATTCTAAAACTTCAATTAAATACAAGTTGAATAAATAGGTTCAAATCTATACTAGTATAATCATATAAAATCAAAGATTTAAAATCAATGAGAAGGCTCAAATCTATGCTATGCTACCATAATTATATGAATATCCAATATGAGAAAATAAAGTTTAGCCTCAAATAAACAAAAGCAAAAGGGTAGAGAAAATGATTGTAAAAACTTTGTGCTCTTGAAAACTACAATGTAGTTGCATGTGTTAATTATAAGAGACAATTCATGTATTTTATGAAAACCTTAATGGAAAAATATCACTCATATGATGTGGCAAAATATAATAGGAAGTTGGTCGTTGATTGGGATTAAAAAATATGTAAAATAAGACAAAATTAGTTAATTTTTGTCAGAGGGATGTATCCTTCTATGAAGAGCATAGATCTCTCTCTCAAAAAACAAGTTACACCAATGTAACAAGGGATCGATCCATCTAGGGATTTATCCATCTTAGGTAGGGATCAATCCATCTCTCCAGACCTCATTTTTTAAAAATTATGTAGTTTGTCACGATCAGTCAAAGATCGTTAAGAGGTCGGTCTAGAGTGGGATCAATTTGTATACTCAAGGGGATCGGTCCCTCTATCTAAAAAGGCTCGTAACTCAATCGTACAACATCATAATTAATTCGACCAAAAATCTATATTAAGTGCACTAAAATATATATGAAATTATACATGAATATGAGTCATTTGATTATTATGATTAAAGTGTGATACATGTTATCTTGACTCATGTTGTGAACATGTGCTAGTAAATGAATGAGTACAATCTTATGTGTGATAGTTATAAAAGATATACCTAAATTACGACTATTTAAAACTTTGACCTTTCTTCGATTTTGCTTGATCGGCTCGATAATGATCTTAGAAATTGAAAGTTTATAAGATATTGACCTAATTAACCTAAAGAGGGTGAATAGGTTGTTTTTAATTTTTATCAATTTATAACTTAATAACCTAAACAAATCGGGCATGCATGTAATTTTGTGTAAGAATAAAGTGCAGAAATAAAGGAATAATACACGATACTTTTAGGTGAAAACAAACTAGGCCAACCATGGCCTAAGAGAAAAACCATCTGTCCACTAGACCACGTAATTTTCCACTATAAAAATCAAATGTTCAAGTACAAACTCGGTTTTATGTTATTCTCCCTAGGATACTGGCTCAATGTATTTTACTTATGAGCCCCTACTCTGTTTTCACATTTTCTAAAATTAGCGTGAGCGGTTTCTAGACTAACGTTTCAATAAGCTTCCTACAAATCAAATACATTCTCAAATTAACTGCAAAATGATTAGCACAAAAATACAAGTATTCTCGTGTGTTCTAGAAAAGATTTAATAATGAATAATCATAATTAGATGATATAAAACATATAAACTAGTAAATTCTAGAGTAAAAATATTAAGAATAATTTTAGCAAAAATAGTTTCTTTGAAATTTAATAATCAAATCAAATAATTATAATGACACATAACATTATTTAATCTAAACATGTAAAGATCATATAAATATAAAAATATCAAATAAATTTACTAATAAATATATATAATATAATATAATATCAATTTAATATTAACCAATTTATTTAATCTCTTTTATTCCAATCACTAAACATTCATTAATTAAAAAATATTATTATTACCAAATTATCAAACTCTTTCATGCCCACCTTTCAAATCAATATATATTACTCACTGACTATTTTTTATCACACATTACTTATATTTATATTAATAATATTTAATGAGAATATATATATATATATATATATATATATATATATATATAATAATAATAATAGCTAGTGATATTGGGATTTAACCGGAACCCTTTTAACCCTAACATATATATATATATAATACTTAGTTAATATATATATATATATATTATAATAATACGTAATGATATTAGGGTTAAATATATTTTGGACTTAATTTTCAAAGCTCATTAAAAACTTTAATACTATAAAAAAAACATCTTAAAAACATTTTAAAAAAATTAATTAATAATTTCATAAATTGATTGAAGTTTAAATAAATATTTTAGCACTAAAAATAATTTCAGATTTATGAACATGTGCTATTAAATGCATAAATGTAATCCTATGTATCATAGTTATCAAAAATATATCTGAAATACAATTATCTGAAATTCGAGCATTTGTTTGGCTTTTCTTGATAGACTTGATAATAGACTTAAAAACAAGTTTACAAGTAAATATTTTGTCCATGAAAATAACCAATACTCATAATTCTTACATAAACAATTTTACAGGTAAATATTTTATCTATAAAAATAGTTAACACTCATAGTCCTTACACACTCCCTCTTTGAAATTTTTATGTGTCAAAACTTCTCTCTAACTACATGATACTCATATGAATAAAAAAAATACATTGATGCCCTATACTCTATAGTGAAATTATCATATGATCCGATGAATCTATCTTTGTTGTAACTAAGCATGCTTGTATCTAATTAAAATTACATTAACAAAGCATACAACAACTTTCTTGGAAGCATATCTTACATTAGTTCAATTTTAATAGAAATAATCAAAGTATAGAAAGAAATCATGTAGTGTATGCATTAATGTTAATCCTAATAAAACATAAAATCATTAGCGAAAACATTCTCCCCCTACATGCATTCTCTTCCCGTATATGCATAACAACATGAACACGATAACGGAATGATGTGAATCACTTTCTTCCTTGTTGTTGACATACGAAAAGGAAAAAGTAGTTAGGAGAAATTACAAACTTAAGTGCAATGTATAAACAAATGCAAAGGAGAAGGTTGTTTAAATGATAAGACTCTCTAATCGTAAAACCAATTAATTAGTTAATAAATATGGATAAAATATAATTAATTCTAGAAATTGTGGAATGAAAAGAGTTATTAAAATGGGTAGTTGTCAATAAGAATTTACATTTAGTGTTAATATGAACTTTAATACGTGCTTGAAAAGTACTAATATTTTGTGATTTTATTATATTTAAATGTGATAAATATATTTGATTATAACATATTTACGTTATAATCTATGCAAATTTATATATTTAAAATTATAAATATCTTCTGTTATATTTAAGATATTTTTAATTTTAAAATATATAAATTTATGGATAATTAAAGTATAATACTTAAAAGGACTTAATTTACACGATATGAACTTAAAAGAATATGATACGTAAGATTTACATAAAAAATCAACTAATTTTGTTTGATGTACAAGTAAATTTTCGAGACAAACATTTCATACTGCCATGAAAACATATATGTGCCACGTCATACTCTATTCAGGATGAATTAATTGGGCACGTTGAGTGACATGTTGTGGTATGGATTAAAGTTGGCTACGATGTGACCTTTTGAGTTTGCAATTAGTCAAAGTTGAACGAACCTTGCGCAGCATGAAAAAGCTTTTACCTTGGGGTGCCTTCGTTAAACATTCCTAGATTTTGTATATACAAAAAAAGAAAGCTTTTTCATATTATAATTTTCTTTGTAGCCGTAAGTTAGTTTAATTTTTGCATCCAATTTTCAAATCCATTCTACCACCTTATACAAATACATAAAAAGAATCTCCTTAATTTGAGTAAAACCCAAGCATTTGGATAAAAAAACAATTATATGATTTAAATAAATATGAGTTTTTTTTTCATATTCTTAAAATATTTCATTATAAATTTATGATAGATTAAATATTAATTTATAATAAAAAAAATTAATTAATCTAAATTTAACAAGTTATTTATGAATTGAGAATTGTGTGAACTCAATAACCACGAGAGTTCATATATTTAAAAGAAAAAAAAATCAATAAATATAACTCATTGTTTGAATCATTTATTTGTTTTATCTATGAATGATTATGATTGTGAAAGTTTCATATTCATCATCATCCTAAGTTCGATTATGGTTTAGTTTATCTGTTTTAATTTATTACTTTAATTTGTTAACTTTCTTTAGATATTAAATTTATTTAGAGTTTATGATTCTATTTCTCAAACCAATAAATCATTAAAATGTTTAGGATTTGTTTTTCTTAACTAAATTAGAAAACGATTTATCTTTTTAAAACTATTGCAATTTCTTCATAGACGATTTTGTAAATATATTTATCACTTATTATAAGTTATTTGTGCACTTGAAAACTTTTTATAAATACAAAATTTAACTATCAAGTTTTTGTGCATCAAATTTTTGGCGTTGTAGTAAAACAATTAATGTTTTAAATTGTTTAGTAATTTTCTATTTAGTTATTTTTCTTAATTTGTTTTGTTTTGTGATTTGGTGAATATTGCCAACTTTTCTTTTACGATATTTTTTGAATATTTGTGGTTACTTAATATTTAAATAAATAAAAATAAAAAATAACTCAAAAACTCTTTTATTTATTTTTATTTTAACTTATTTTCTCTTGTTTATTTATTTATTGTTTATTTTCTATTTTTTTTATTTTCTTATATTATTTATTTTTTTATTTTTATTATATTGTTATTTCTTTTATTTTATTTATTTTAGTAATTTTCATTTATTATTTTATTTATTTTCTTGTAGTTATTTATTTTAAATCTTTCTATTTTATTTTTATTATTTATTTACTTTTACTTTTATTTTTGTTATTTCTTTTTATTTATGTGATCTTTCTAGTTATTTTTTTTAATTATTTTTCTTCCTTATTTATTTTTGTTTCTTTTGATTTGATTTTTTTTATTTTTATCTTATTATAATTACTTAGTATTATTTTAGTAAAAAGATATCTCTCAGTCAAACATTATTTTTGTGCTAGCTGCAGTGTGGGACTCTTAGGATAAAGTATGGTTGAAAGAAAACTTTTTTCACCGCAACATGAATGTTTTATGCGCCACGACACACAGGTCTCTATTTGAATATGTTGAATAATATTTTTGTTCGTGATATGGCTCCCGATGAATTGTTACACTAAAAACCTTTGAATATATATTTCAAATTGGATCCACACAAATTTCCTCTTCTTCTTTTCCAACCTCAATTTTCTCTTGCCTTGAAAATTACATTAGTTTTGTTGTCATGTTAAGATTTATTTAGGGTAATATTTTTATAAAATAATTAAGACTATTTTTGCATTCAAGATTTTCACAAAGTTTATTATTGATTAATAGATGATATCTTTTTCATAAAAAATTCAAAATATGAAATTTAGTTTTTTTTTTCTTTCTAATTTTAACACATTAAATAAGATTTTAAATTATACCTTTCATCTAAGATCTAAGATAATGATTTAAATAGTTTGCTAATTCATTAGAAACAAATATATAATTTAATTTAATAAGTTGGGATTCTCGTCTAATGTTATTAAGTGACTTTATTAACAAAGAATATGATTCAAGCTTAAGGATATTTTCATACCAAAAATAAAAAATAAAAAATTAATAATTTTAATTTATATATTTAATAATATAATTATTTTTAAGCAAGTATGGTTAAATAGCTAATTATTCCCATAAATTTTTCATTGATTATTAATTATTTATTTTCCTAGAATTTTTTGAATCGACCCTATTCCCATATTTAATTATATGTTATTAGATTAAAATTTCAAAACCAAATATTGTGACATAACTTTTAGATTTAACTTTTGTGTTTTTTTAAATAAATTTAACGAATTATTTAAAACTATATAATTTTTTCTTACATCAATCTTAGAAATACACTTATTGTTTATTATATGTGATTTGTGTACTTACGAGTTTTTTATAAAATATAAAATTTAATTACCAAGTTTTTGGTGCTGTTGTAGGGTAGAAATTACGTTTTAATTTTTTATTATCAAAATTCTTAAAATATTTTTGTAAATATTCGTGAGTTTTTTAATTTAAAAAATCAAAAACTTAAAAAATAAGAAGTCTTAAAAAATTGAAAATTAAAAATCTAAAAATAAAAAAAATAAAAATTCAAAAAACTATTACTTTGGTTTTACTTTTTTATTTTAACTTCTTTTATTAACTTAACTTAGTAATTTAGTTACTAACTTAATGTTATTTTTTGTGTTTTACTTTTTACTAATTTTAAATTTTACTTTTACTTTATTTTATTTTTTTAATTTTTTTATAGTTTATTTAATTCTTTTTCTTTTGGGTATTTTTGTAACTAACTTTAATATTTTATTTTTTAACCTTATTTTTTTATTAAATTATTATTTTTTATTAGTTTACTAACTTAATTTCTTTTTTCTGATTATTTTAACTTAATACTTATGTATTATCTTTAATATATTTTATTTTTCTCTTATTAACTTGTTCTAGTTGTTAATTTAAATTTTATTATCAATTCAATTACTTGTATCATATATTGTATACTGTATTTATTTTTCCCTTTTTGTTTGCTATTTTGACTGGTGAGTTTAACTGTTGTTTTTATAGTTTTTGTAACGTAGGAGATACTTAGAGAATCCAATTACACGTTTGATAAATAATGTAAAAGATCAAATGAACTATTAAAAAGGATGAATATTGAAATCCAGAAACATTTAGTTAAGCAAAAATTATAGCCATTATAGCCAAATCTAGACCTTATTGATGAACACAATATCAAGTACTCGATAACGGCGACAAAAATTTGATAAGCACAAGACCGACAATGTCATGTCGATCTTGCAGATATTTTGATTTTATATTTGTAAAACTCTCGTAAGTATACGAATCATTTTATAGTAAATGATAAGTATACTTCCAATGTCGATTTAAGGAAATAATATATGTGATTTTTAATTATTTATTCAAAATTTTAAAAACAAAATTAAATCTTAAACATCATGTCACAGTATTTTAATTTGTTTATTTTCTAATCTAAATATATAAATCGATATTTATTAATTTTTTTAAATAATACATTTGATATGATTCGATATTCTTTATTAATTAAACAAATCAATCAAAATTTATGGGTTACTTCTAATACTTTTTAATTTTTTATAAAAATAATAGAGTTAATATAATTTTATTCTACTATACATCCATGTCTCTATGCAAGATTCTCTTGTAACTTAAAGGTAAGGGTATGGATGAGTATAGTTTAACTAGGTTGATGATTGAGTTATTTTACAATTCAATTTTATCTCAATGGTTTCAAAAATTTAAAACCTGGATAACTTATGATCACAACTTTCAAGACAATCTACAAAGTTAGTTTAAGTGTGATTGATTTAGTTTTTTTGATTTATATAAAAACATCTGTTAATAAAGTCACTTTAAAGAATATTACACGATAAATTAAGGTAATTTGTTAATACACTTAGAAGGTTAGAGTTAATAAAATTTCAATATAATTATATTTATAATTTAATAACAATAGAAATTATAATATTTAAATAAATAATACAAAATACTTAAAAAACCAATGTATTAAAAGTACACGTTTGATCCATTAATTGTGCGAGTTCAACCCAACATACTAAGTATAGATAATTTTTAAACGTACTTGTATCAATCAATCTCTAAAAGAAAAGCATAGATTCAGTTTTAACATAGATTTGGATTAATTCATTGATATTTGAAGAAAATGCTCAGCCTGGTGTCAATTTATACCATTGGAAAAGGATTTTGCGAGGAAAATTTGATTTTAACACCTACGGGGAATGATTATACAGGGAACGGAGTGGATGCCAGAATCACTTTTATTCCCTAATTTTAGTTTTCTTATTTTAAAAAATATATATTATATATTTTCATAAATTTATAAGTTTTAGTAAAAAAAAAAAATCATTATTTAAATCACTAAATTAATATTTTAATTATAAAAATATAATATGATAATGTATAAAATAATAATTATTTGAATGATAATTAAAATAACAAAATAATAAATTTGATCATAACTATTATTTGTATTCAAAATTATAAGTTGATTATATTTAATTGTACAACAAATATATATAATTAAATTTTTATGTTAATTTGTGTTATTTAATATAAAATTAATATTAATTTTTTATGTTAATAATGACTTATCCTTATAAAAAAATTCAAAATTTCGATATAAAATCAGTATCTCACCAACAATTATTTAAACAAATGATAGGATAACCTCATTGATATATATATATATATATATTTAGAGGAGCAACTTTAATCTAAAAAAGTGATCATTAGTTTTTGACATAATAAGTTAAAATCTTGAACAAACTAGCTTTACTTTTTCAAAACGATATATCTATCCTCCATATCGTCCACGTTCTTACTTTTTTACTTTACCTTTCTCTTCTTTCTTTCTTTTTTCCTTTCTCCACCCTCTCATTTTGTTTTTCATGCGTCACGAGTCACAACAAAACCTTCCACCCTTTTTGTTTTTGTATTAATTTCAAGAGTGTAAAAATTAATTAAATTTTTAATCAAGATCAGTTGATTGATTATTGATTAAGGAATAATTAGATCTGTTAGCTAGCTACATATACACAAACTTCAAGTAGCCTCCTCGTAAGTCCTAACTAATTAACTCAGTGAGTCTCCTATGCCTAGCTAACAATAAGTCAATAAAACCTAGCAACCTCTTACTCATTATGTAGGTACACCTAATCCGAATACACTGTATAACCTACTATTATATATATATATATATTATACTCAAGAGATGAGATATTGAAATAATAGTGAGACTTACTAACAATATCACTTATTAAAATAATTGTAGACAAAAATTAATAAAAAATTATGAAAAGGAAAAAAATTAAATTAAATTTTAGATTTAAAAATTAGAAATTGATTTCTAACATGAAACGTACATGTAACATTGTAAAAATTAGAAATTAGTTATTAAATAAATTCTTTTTTTTGTTTCAAAATCTCAAAAATTTAAAACTTAATTACAAAAATTATAATGATTATCAAATATAATTTTAAATTTTTATATTGCACGGAGGGTTTCTTTTATATATTAGTGACTCCATATTTAAGCTTATGGATGGGACTTTAAAAAAAAAATTATTAGTGACACAAATTACAAATAATACCTAATGGTGTTCAAACTCACAATCTTAGAATTATAGGAAATCAACGGGTGATGTGACAAAACTTATACGCAATATACTAAACCAAAAACATATAAGCTTTTAAATCAAGACAAGCCAATACAAATAGAGCAAAATCTTGCTTTTCGTACCAATTGGCATGTAATCAGCAGGGGTGTAGCTTATTAGTAAAGGGTTTTTGAAAAAAAAAAAGTTTAATTGGTACAATTTTTTATTTCATATGTATTATTATAAGTGTAGTAAATAAAATTTTAATATGCAAAAACTTTAAGTTACTTTTATATCATTTTATTTATTTTTTAATGTACATATTTTTATATTTATGTTAATTATTAGTTATACATGCAATATAAATCAAAATGAAATAAAATAATTTGACCCAAAATAATTAACCTAGTATTATAACTTAATAGAATCTTTCATTTTATCATTTATTTTTATAATAAAAATATATATAATAAATAAGAACTAGATCAACGATGATACCAATAGAATCATACAATATTTCAATCTTTTATTTATATTATTATCTTACATGCAACATTAATTTACTAATTGTATTATTAGCCTTTCATTTTATTTTTATTTTTTTCTATACACAAGTTGTTCTATTTTATGTACAAACATATGCAATTACGTATAATATTATACAATTCAAACTCAAAACTATACCCGTAATTTTTCTTCTTGACATTTTGGTTAAGTCTTCGATACTCATTTTTAGCATAACCTTATTTTTCATTCTCCTAAGAGAAATTATAAAAAAGTCCAATAAATATTTCAATAATGTCAAAAATGCACCAAAATTTATATTTGTAAATAAAAAAATGTGTTGTGATCGGTTCAACAACGAGATATGGAACTATTTCATGGAGATACCGTTTCTATTCATGGGAAGTTCGGTGGCTCTATCAAAAATCTCATAGAATCAAACCAACCCAATGATAATATTATTTTGTTTTAATTTTTGTATTATAATAAAAATAAAAATAAAAAGTATTATTATTAACTAATAGATTAAACTTGATATAATATATAAACACATATAAATTATATTAGTGTTTTATTTAATAGTAATTATATTGTTTAAATCAATTATCATTCATGTATGCATGCATATAATATATTGATGTTGAATTAAATAATAAATTTTAATTTTAATTTTTTGTTAATATTTAAAGTATTAAATTGTGGTACATGATTTTTATTGATTTATTATTTGAAAAGAATCATAATTTTTTAAGTAATAAACTTAATTAATATTTAAAACATAAATTGAAATGCAATAATTGTTTAGTTAATTATTTTTCAATTAATTATTAAAAGCAACTTTTTTTTACCAAAATCAATCTCACCCAATGAAAAAGGTTTGACCTGAATTGATTTTATAACTTTTATTAACCTAAAATATTCTTAATTTTTAAAAACCAATATTTTTAGTTCATTTTCAGTTTTAGTGTAAATCCACGCTTGATATGCACACTCTAATATCATTTTAAAAATAAGAAATATTAAATAGTTATAAATTTAAATACATATTTACATTCACATTAATTATAATACATCATACATAAATTTTTTTTTAAAAATAAATAATTAATTATTTTTAAAGTTATTTTAATGAGTGCATTACTTAAAACATATCATCAACATACCACAAACGGTATTATCTTAATGAGGTTCAATAAATAGCATATTATTTTATTATAGAATTTTATTTTAAATTTTCTTCATCTATTCATATTAAAAAAAATTAATTCGGAGAATCATAAACATCCCAAAAACCCTATCCATTCTTATTAGTTTTCTCTTTCTTTCTCTTTTTTTGTTTCGTGATAGTCGGAAAGAGCTCTCTTTATATAAGAGTTTATTTTCTATTAGAGTAAATTTAATAAAATCACCCAAAATTTGTATCTTTTTTTATATGAATCTTAATTCATGTGAATTTATATCTCACATAAATTTATTTCAATGTAATTTTTGGTATTTTTTATTAATTTTTAACGTATTTTTTACAATTAATTTTTTCATCAAACTTATTAATATATTAGAATATTCAAAAATATTTACTCAATTAGATTAATTAAAGGAACTAAAATACCCTTAATAATAACCAAGTCAAATACATCGAAAATTAATAAAGGAGATAATTAAGAGACAATTATTATGTGTGCTATCAATGGAATGATTAAAGATGTTTATGAGTTAATATATTTGTTAATTTTTTTATTTTTATTTTTAGTAATTGAATTGTTCAATGCGATACAATTTTTAGTAATTGAGTACTTGTGTTTATTTATAATTTATAATTAATTGTATTTAGTAACCAAGTAATTCGTGGTACGCTAGTACTCAATCATGCCAGCTATAATTTAATATTATTCCCCTTCTCCTGGACTGAAGACCCTCCTACCCATCTTTCAATCCGTCCGCAGCACTAACTATCAGACACTACTCCAACACAATTTCATAACCTCTGGTCTTCAAATTTGCTGTGATTTTACAAAATTCCATTAACGATTTTCATTTATATATGCCTTTTCTGCGTGTTACCGTTTAGTGTAAGAAAAAAAAGCTAGAGTTGAAGATATATTTACTGCGAAAACGAGCTGGGGATGAGCTTCAGGGACGAAAATGAAGATGGAAGGGACCTCAGGAAGCCATTTCTTCACACTGGAAGCTGGTACAGAATGGGTTCAAGGCAGTCTTCTAGTATCATGGATGGGTCGTCGACCATGGTTCTGCGTGACAACTCTATTTCCGTTGTGCTCTGTGTCCTCATTGTCGCTTTGGGTCCTATCCAATTCGGATTCACTGTAACCCATTTATTCCTTAGTTCTATATCTATTTACTATCTGGTCAATTTGTTTTAAATTTGTTGGTTTGCTCTCTAGTTAGTGTAGACTAATATGGGTTTTGCTTGTTCTAGAATGGGTATTCTTCCCCAACACAATCAGCTATCACCAGTGATCTTAAACTCTCTGTTTCAGAGGTGTGGTTTGGTTAAGTGTTTCTTTTATTGAATTGGGTTTTTTTGGTTATTGATTTCTGTCTAACTCGGTTAAAACGGGAACAGTTCTCGCTGTTTGGTTCTTTGTCAAATGTGGGTGCAATGGTTGGCGCAATTGCAAGTGGTCAGATTGCCGAATACATAGGCCGGAAAGGGGTATGATACATTTGCACAGTAGTCGAAAATCTCATGTTTTATTAACAGTGTAATAGCTTTGGCTACAGAAAAAATGCAAAAATAATAATAATAATAATAATAATAATAATGATAATAATAATAATAATAATAATAATAATAATAATAAATGATAATAAATTAAATTAAAATAGAAGGTGTACTCATAATTATAATTTAATTTTGTTTCCGCTAAATTTGGATTAAAACAATCCATTTCTGTTAATATTTCCTGCCATCCTTGTTTTAGTATATCCATGTTTATGTTTGGGATTTCTGCATTTTACTTACATCAAGCTAATTATAAGTTACCTAGTTTGGATTTTTATATGTTGCTTTTCTGCTGAATTACAGTCATTGATGATTGCTGCTATTCCAAATATCATTGGATGGCTCGCTATATCATTTGCCAAAGTACGTTATGACTGAAAATTGAAGGCTTGAATACTTCATTATTTGCTCCTCTTAAGCTTTTCATAATGTATAATTCAATGATCCTTATGAAATATGTAGGATTCTTCATTTTTGTTCATGGGAAGACTACTAGAAGGCTTTGGTGTGGGTATAATCTCTTACACGGTAACTTTATGAAATATGGTTCATTTTTCGTACACCCTTTGCAAAATGCTGAAGAAATTTATACTATTAATTTGGGATGATTGTGCCTAGGTACCTGTATACATCGCTGAGATCTCACCTCAAAACATGAGAGGAGCATTGGGCTCTGTAAACCAGGTTGCTACGACATCATTCTTTTACCCTTTGAGTTTCTTTTGGTGTTGTCAATGACATTTCTTTTTAATTCTTTTGGTTCTTTCAATCTCATTATTTTTAAACTTAATCAACTTTCTTGTGCATAGCTCTCAGTGACTATTGGAATATTGATAGCTTATTTGTTGGGACTGTTTGTCAACTGGAGGGTGCTTGCAGTTTTGGGTAAGGCCCAATCATCTAAAACTATTGGCTTGAAACTTGTTTGAACTGAATATTTTTAGTGTACTTGCAAAGTTTTTCTTTAGCTTTCTTTATATTGGACATAAGTATCAATCATTGATTGTTCATTGTGTAGTTTGAATCAATGAGACATCTACAATTTATTTGCAGGAATTTTGCCTTGTACAATACTGATACCTGGATTATTTTTCATACCAGAATCTCCACGATGGCTGGTGAGAATCTCTTGAATGTTGACAAGATCTTGACTTTGCAAACATTTTCTCCCTTTTTTTATCTATACCTTTTCTTTTCCTCTTTTTTCAAGGCCAAAATGGGCATGACAGATGAATTTGAAGCCTCTTTACAAGTTCTGCGGGGATTTGATACAGACATTTCTGGTGAAGTAAATGAGATCAAGGTACCAAAAGCTGTGACTCCAAGCAAAGATGGGGAAATAAGAATACGACTATTATGCTTCTTGGGCGTCATTAACTTATCACGGTGCAGTGACAGTCACATTGATTCTGTACTTTGTGCAGAGAGCTGTATCATCTTCAAGCGGAAGGACTGCAATCCGATTCACAGATCTCAAGAGAAGAAGATACTGGTTTCCATTGATGGTAGGCACATATTATTGAGACTTAAACGCCAGTTTCTTGATGGTGTTTCTAAATTAGACATTGTTAATCTCATTCTAGCAATCACTGTTTTATAACAGGTAGGAATTGGATTACTTGTGCTTCAGCAACTTAGTGGTATCAATGGTGTTTTGTTCTATTCCAGCAACATCTTCAAAAGTGCTGGTTAGGCCCACCCCCCCTTTTCAGCTTTTAATTGGTATTTTGAAGCTTTAGTTAAATATTTTGACACATTGTTCATGACATGGAGATTTGGAAAATATCAAGCTTCTTGTGTTAACTTGATACAATTTATGTGAGTAAACATATATTTTTTTTACATACTGCCTTTCTGACAGGAAGGAATAAACTCTCCTATTAGTATTTTGCTAGGATTTCCACTTATGTTTCTCAAATGATTTAACAGTTGTGATTTATTCTTTATTCTCGTCTCAAATACAGCCTTGATAGTTATCGGTTAAAGTAAAGGTAGGCATCTCCTTTATATTTGAGCAGCTTCAGCTGATTGTTCATTGTTTCACACCATGATTATTTATCTGATCTGTGATTCAACAGGAATTTCTTCAAGTAATGTTGCAACGTGTGGACTTGGGGTTATTCAGGTATTATAGAACATTATCTGTACAATTTTGCTGTATGATGTTGAATGAAGAAATTCTCGCAAATATCACTGATCAAATACCTCTGGCAATAGGTTATTGCTACTGCAGTTACTACATGGTTGGCAGACAAATCTGGTCGAAGGCTGCTTCTCATTGTGCGTTGGAGAAAATAATTTTCTTAAATAATTATTTGTAAATACTTTGAAAGAACTAAAAATTTAAAATTTAAACCCTAATTTTGCAGGTGTCATCAACTGGATTGACAGTAAGTCTTATCCTTGTTGCAGTTGCATTTTATATGGAGGTAGGTATTACTACACACTGGTTTATTTAACATCATCTTTCTCTAGTTCTCATTTACAGTTTTGGAGGATTCTTTCTACATAAATTTATGAGACTTGCCTTTTAACCTCGACCTCTCAATGTACTAGGGCATTGTAACAAAAGATTCTTCTGTTTATAACGTGATGGGAATACTCTCTCTTGTTGGACTTGTGGTACAATTCTCTTGTGCATGTTTTTCAATTGATTATTTTGCGTACTTCATTGAGGATTTTCTAATTTCTCTTGGCCAATGATTTCCAGGCTATGGTGATATTCTTCTCACTTGGGCTTGGACCTATTCCTTGGATTATAATGTCTGAGGTATGGAATGTTTAAACTCTATATCCATTTGACCTTATTTCAGCTATTTTCTTGTATAGAAGACAAGTTGTCTGTGCTTCACAACCCAATTTAAAAGTACTTGGGGCAAGAGTCACTCATGTCAGATATTACTAGATAAGTTGAACCTAAGATTGTCTGAAAGTTGTCTACGTCTTGATAACTTCAAAAGCATATAATTCCTTCAGATATTTTTATGGCTTCGTAATGCGCCACAAACACAGAGCTCAAGAGAGTAAATGGGCTGGTTCATTTTTGATCCTGTATTTAAGACCAAGTGTTAGATGACTGAATTGTAGTTGTCCTAGCAATATCCATGTAATTTCCTTATTATTTGTTTGGAGAGAATCGAACCAAGGAATTGTGGGAAATTGCAAGACATTTAACTCTCTACTAGAGGACAGTTGGCAGACTAGACTCCTTGCATTATTATAAAGTTGCATGTTTTAAATTCCTAATTAAGATCAATCAACAAAAAATTGCATTTCAGATACTTCCTGTGAATATCAAGGGCCTTGCTGGAAGTGTAGCAACTTTAGCAAATTGGCTGACGTCGTGGGTGATTACAATGACTGCAAACTTACTCTTGACTTGGAGTAGTGGAGGTCTCTCTCTCTCCCCCCAACCACCCAAAAACACACACATGTTGTTCTTGTTTTTTTCATATGTAACTAATAAAGTTTCTTATCATAATCAGGGACCTTCACAATTTACACCGCAGTAGCTGCCTTTACCGTGGCTTTTGTGTCATTTTGGGTCCCTGAAACCAAAGGAAGGACTTTGGAAGAAATTCAGTCATCGTTTAGATGAAAATAGAACGTTTGTGTTCTTGAGCTGGTTCTGACTTCTGAGTGTATCTTTTGCAGTATACTGCCAAGCATTTCTGAGGAGGTAAAATGTATTATTTTTGTTGTTATTTTTCCATGTAAAAGTTTCTCGAGCGGCTTTTGATTGTCAAATTGGTATGCAACTAGATAGAAGTTTCATCCTATTCTTAAAAACAATCTTCTTACTCAAAAATACAAATGATTAATTTATTTAGATCATAAACAATCAAGTTCTTAATTTTACTTGCATATATACGTGGAAATGATAAGGAGTACAAATCATAGGATGAACTACACAAG
This sequence comes from Hippophae tibetana, assembly GCA_037013495.1. Taxonomy (NCBI): domain Eukaryota; kingdom Viridiplantae; phylum Streptophyta; class Magnoliopsida; order Rosales; family Elaeagnaceae; genus Hippophae; species Hippophae tibetana. The sequence continues at coordinate 76,199,650 of CM072812.1, read as the reverse complement.
TGGTTATTGTATTTCTATATATTATGCATTTTGGCATGTTTATTATTATTTTTTTATGATTTGGTTCTCTTTTTTTTTTTTTTACACTTTTGTACTCTCTTTTTTTTAGTTACAATTTAATTTTTTTTTTTTTAATTTTTACACTTTGACATCCTTACATTTTAATCCTACTTTTTTAAATAATAAAAAGTAATGGGACCAAAGTGTAAAAATTAAAAATAAAGGGACTAAATTAAAAAAAAAAAAGATTAAGGGACCAAATTGTGAAAGTGATCAAATTATAAGAAAAATAACAACCATAATAATAATAATTGTATAGTTCACCCTAAATTATATGAAAGCAATAAATTATATCATTTTGGCCTTTTGGTCTCCATCTGGATGTAGAAAAGCAAGAAATTCCTTGAGACATCGATTGTAGACACAAGGTCGCTCCAAGTGAACCAAGTGACCTGCCTTCTTTATGCCTTGAAATGTTGCATTTTCTCCTAGTTGCCTGTAAACATTCAGCAAATTAATTAACTTTAGCTTTTGATCACGTTGATGTGCTTTTTCTTTCTACAAGTGATTTCAAATAAAATGGTTTGAGATAGTTTGGTCCAATATGGTACTGTAGTCTCATAATAGCATCAAATTGATCCTAAAGTACCATGTTAATTGTATACAACGTATATTAATATAAATATCTAATTTATGTATATTTTGTACGTAAATAAATGTATACATACATGTATAGTTCATATGATATTTTAAAGTTAACTCAATTACGTATAATTTATACATGTTATTTAAGACAGTTTGATATTTTTGAAGGTATATTTGAGGTATATTTAGTAATTATTTTAGAAATAAAGGATGTACCTTTTTAATTTCATTATTTTTAACTATAACATTTTAGTTTCATAATTTTAAAAAAATATACTTTGTACAATCCCTTTTAAGACTAAGATGTAATCTTTTAAGATTAAAGTACATATTTTTTCAAAATTATAGAATTAAAATGTTTGTAATTAAAATCAGGAGACTAATGGGTTCATTTTCTTAAATTATATTAAGAAAATCTATCAAGTACTTATTGCCAAACATGACTAATTTGAAATCACTTTTAATTCAAAAACCTAGCAATCTGAAAATTAATTTTTTATTCTCAATGTTGCTTGACATACTCTTTCATGTTTTGGGCTAGTTCCTGCTTGAAAATCTCATCGTTCTCACCCCATAAGAGATGTATCCTCTGCTAGAAATGAAAGAGAATAGAAGTTAGAACCGAATGATGCAGCAGAGATGTGAACGTGAGAGATTCATATATATATATATATATGGAGTATATATCGTTATAGTATTAATCAAACGGTAATTATCATAAAGGAAGTTATTACCTGTAAAAAATTGGGGATTGTAGGATCCTTTTCAGCTACGACTAAAGATTCTAGGAGGTCACTTCTTTCCTTTCTGTTAGTAAACATCACCTATAATTTCAAGCAACAAAATATATATATTTTTTAATTCTGTAATAAGAAAGAATATAATTATTACTGAAAAAAATATGTAATAAAAATGTTATTATAAGTAGCAGAGTGATATATCCTCTTACCGTTTTAAAAATATTTTCTATTATAAAATGATATTTAAAGAAAAAAATTCCTTGTTGTATTAGAACCAACAGAAAAGGAAAAGAATCAAAAGATAAACAATAAGGCATAAAAGCATGTAAAATCCAGGCATTAAAAACATTAATTTTCTTAAAATATTATGAAGCAAAACTTTACATTAAATTTGTGAATTCTTATATATTTTATACACAATTTTGTAATTTGGCCATATGAGCCTCTTATTAAATTTAAAATGAATCATGCATAACTCAAGTTATATAGTAAAATAATTGTAATTAAAAAAAATATATATAAACAATATATTAAAATTTATAACAATAAAAATAATATCTAATTAAACTAAGTTAATTAAAAAATCGGTTAGAGTTTTTTTAAATAAAATATAAATATATTATTTTTTAAAATTTATTTTGATTTGAGATCACGTATTTTTTCCACAACTTATTCAAAATAGTATTTAAATAATTGACAAAATTGATTTGTCGGTGGATTTGCATCACATCCTGAATGAAATAAATGATTTTCTAATCCTGTCTGCAAAATTGCGCGCTAAACTGGCATCCAGTTCAACAGAGTCGATAGATAGCAGGCAACCACCATTTTGTCCATGGACTTCTCTTATCAATCAACGTACCATCAGTTCCGGGTATAAATTTATTGAACTTCAGCGTACGTTTTAAGATATTAAAAATCGATATGATTAGGTATAAAAAACAATAAAAGTAAAACTCAATGTATTTATATTATAAATACAATTTACTTATTATATTTATAATATTTATATATTTTTTATAAATTATAAATTATAATTTTTAAATTTAGGAGAGACAGATAAACATATTTTAATAAATTTTTCTTAATAGTTATATATAGGGTTTATTTTTTATTTGAAGTATGTTGTATATTTTAAAGACTTTTTTAAATATTTTTAATTTTTAATAAAGTTAAATATTTTTAAATTACAATATACAAAAAAGACATAACATGTTAAAAAATTCTTTTTTAGTTATATATATAAATTTATAAATAAATTTTTGATAAAAAAATAATAGCTTCAAAAGTAGGTTAAAATAAATTTTATAAAAAATAATAGTTCTAATAATGGTTTTAGAAGTTTATAAGTTTGTTAAAATGATATTTCTTTTTCATTTCAAATCCGTTAAAATCAATTTGTAAAATAAACCTAAAATTCACCAAACTAACCGTTACCACTCACTCCTACCTCAGGAATCACCAATTTTCATTAAAAAAAAAAAACCTTATAATAACAAATAGTTATTTGTTTATTTATAATTGCATTTCATATATTATTCTTTTGTTTTGATAAGTGTCGGATTTAGAAATGAAACTTTTAAAGCAACGATTTAATAATGAATTAAGTATAATTTTATACCCATAAATTTTATATCCTAATTATTATTTTAAAAATTATACAAATAATTCAATTTTTAATATAATATTCACCTTTGATAAAATTTAAGTCATGATTTGTATATAAAAATAAGTATAAATTTATGTATCTAAGATTCTTATTCATCAGTTAAGTTTTATTTTTAATATATTTTATCTAACGCTATCTTATATGAGTAAGCATTAATATCATTTTAATTATTTCTTTATACATATACCTCCTTTAATTTCATGCATATTTTGTCAAATTTTCTCCATCCTCTTTCTATTTCTCTCTATACATACGCTACTATATATATATATAATCACGTAGTAAAACATAAATTCATATAAATACAACATTAATTATTACGTAACAAATATGAGATCAAATTAAAGTGAAACAAAGCGTTGCCTATAAAAAAAATCCATGATGTCTTTTGATATAAGAAAGACAGCATTCAGCTGAATGGCAGATTATATATATTCATGATTTGTAAGTAAGAAAACTAACCTCGAGATAATCTTTGTGAATTCGATCAGGAAACCAAAGATTCTTATAAGTAGCAACTTTGAGAAGAGTCTTTAAACCTTTAACAGAAGTGGGCAACAAAAGTTCAGAAGAAGAAGAAAACCCTAACCTCTGCATTGTTTCATCACTCATAGAACAAGTCATTGCCAAAATTGACCCAGATATAACCAAACCATCAACCATGTCTGGATATAACTCAGCCAATTTAAACGCCACCATTCCACCATAACTAAACCCAACCACACTACATTTATCAACTCCTAGCATCCTTAATCCCGTTGCCAAACACTCAGCTTGAAAAGTCGGTGTTCTATCGGCTTTGTCGGTTTTCGACTCTCCAAAGAAAAGAAGATCCGGCACATAAACCGAGTATTTCTTAGATAAAGCTCCGACTTGGAACTGCCATGTCACTATTCCTTCAGCGGCGAAGCCATGTATTAGAACCACTACTGGCTTATTGGGCCGGCTCATTATTTTGGGCTTTTCTCTTTTGTTGGGTTTGTTAAGAGTTTCTTTTGGGACCCAAAAGTTCATTGATGTGCCTGGCTCGATCTCTACGGTGTAAGGAACGACCCCTGCCATTTTCATTAGGCCATGCAATAATGGCTTTTGGGCTGCAACTAAATTAACCATTTTTTTTTATTTTTGCTTCTTTCAAGCTTCTCTTAAAAAATTTGTTGGAAAAGCGATTCTCTAATAGAGGTTTTTAAACTGCTGGATAGTGGGGTTTGGTGATGGTGGTTGTTTGTTGTCATTTAAGGAGATTTATTTATTTCCTTGAGAAATAATTGAATATAAAAATTAAGATGTTGAATTGTTATTCATTGGAGGCTTATTTTATTGAGGATTGTGTATATGATACACATCATTTAATATTAGGTGAACTAGAACCAGCAAAAGTGCATGGCCCACGCTTAATTAATAGCTCTTTAGCTCCTAAAAAAGTTTTAATTAGGATGATTTTTTCCGGTTATATTTACAACCACGTTGATTATAATACGATACATAATAAAATAATTTCACTTGTGCGTGTTTAATTTTTGTAATTACAAGTTGTAAAGTGTGTGATAAAAAAGAAAAAATAATAAAAATAATACATTCAAAACTTGTAATCATAAAAATAATATTCATTTATATTTAGTTTTTATTTTTATTATTAAAAAAATATGTTAAATCATTTTGCATTTAACATTGTTTAATTAGATGATATTTAAATTAAATTATGATTATTTAAACTCGTTAAATATAAAAAAATATCTAAATAGAACTTATTAAAAGTTATTAGTATATTATTTTTGTTATTATAAATTTTAATTGAGTTATGTTTATAATTTTTCAACAATAAAATATATATTACTATTTCCTTATTTGCGGTTTCTTGCACGAATTCTCAAACATCATTACGAGGTTTAGACTTTGATTAACTAACCTTTGCGGCAAAGATTTCTTTTACTAATTTTGTGTCCAAACTCGCTTAAGGTAGTTTTGTTTGATAAACAACACTGCCTATAGCTACTGCTTAATTCAATTTACGTTGGACTAATATGAGGTTTGGTGGAATTACGTTCGAAGAGTATGACATGAGGCTACAAGTCTATGATCAGCTTGTAGACGAATATGAGGTATGGCGAAATTATAAAGAGTATGTTGAGGTGTAAATTGGAGCAAATTATACAATCATAACCACAATTATATATGTATGAGATTAATGGAGAAAATTATATATTTAACAACTAATAAGAAATTTAACGTGGTTTATCTTTTAATTTAAGCTATACTAACGGGAGAAATTCAGAAAAATATTTCTTTTACTAATAAAATTAATGGTATAAAGTAAGAGATTATACAATAAATTGAAATAAACTAAAAATAATGACACATATGTATTTCTCAAACTTACTATTTTGTCACTCCTATTTTAAAAAAATATTTTAAATATTTTTCTAAAATATTCTCTCTCATTCTCTCACACACAACATTATTTTTTATTAAAGAAATTGTTTTTTACGTTTGCTTATCTTCTTTAGTGTGTTTACTTAAGACAAAAATATTATCTATTTATAGGCAAAATTGTCTATCCTTTACGTGACCAATTTTTGGCTACGTAATTGACTAAATTTTAACCATAAAAATATATTTTTTATTTGATAATTTATCAAATATAATTACACTTAAAAAATTTATTTTCTCTAACTTTAATGTAAGCAAGACCTAAAATTATGTGAATACTTAAACCATATTAAAAGAGTATGTGTGTCTTTTTCCGTTGTGTTTACTTTGCTTTAATTTTATTCGCTTGTGTTGGTCATCGAATCTAATTTTTTTGGCTAGCTAGTAGGTGAAGTAATAACTGTGATTTCATAGCATTGGATTTTTTTTTATTTTTTTTAAGGGATAAAAGTTTTATTTGGTATCGTAACTCCTTGAAAATGTACATATTAATATCAAAATTATACAGGAATATATTATTAATACCTTACTTTATAAATAGGTACATCATTAGTCTTTTTTTTTTAAATATTTAAAAAATATGAAATACAATGCACATCAGAATTTATAACGATAAAATAATAAGTTTATTATTTAAAAAAATTTATTCATTAATATTTTACTTTTAAACTAAAGAGTACCTATTTAAAAACAAGAAAAAATGTATTATATCCGTAAAAAAAAATATAATATTTTTTCTTAGTTCCTACTTTTTGTATTTTTCTTAATTTCCAATTAATTTAGCATGTACTACATCTGTACCGAAATTATTGTCCTCGGTAGTTATGAATTTTTTTGTGTGATTTTCTCAAAAATTTGTAATTCGTAAGAAGACTCATAGTATTAATTATCACGTATATAGTACTCATTCTATATAGGCTCCACAAATCTTAGCTGATCTGTATACAATGAATAATTCCTCAAGACTACGAGGGACTTGACAATATGACACCCCATTTATTATGATGGGATATAGTTATGGCCAACATAAATGAACGGTGTCCTAACCAATCACTTGCATGTTGTGAGGTCGATTATCAACTTCATGCTTCTACGTTTACAAATGTACTATAGATATACAAGTTTTCTTATATATTTTTATTCATATTAATTATAATTTATCAAATTATAAAATAATTTTAAAAAAAATTATTCATTTTTTTAAAAATAATTATAACACATAAATTTACGTGCTATAAATTTAAAGATTTTTTAAATTTTATTAAAAACCAAGTAATTAATATAAATTTATATACTTAATTAATTTTGGTGGCCCAATAATCCAGTATTGCAATATAGAATTACTCTTGCCGTTAAGAGTTCAAAGGATGTTGCTATATCCAAATACTCGTTCAAGCAGCTACCACTTGTCATTGAACTCATGCAGTTGGAACTTGTCATTAAATATATATATTTTGCCCCAATAATTCAGTATTGCGAAATCAGACCAGGATACCATTAATGAACTCATTTGTTACGTCTCCTCCAGCCATTCCCTCCAATTTCGAGAAATTATTCATATACATAACTCATTAGTACATTACGTGTGTATATATACTACTGTTCCGAATTATTTTAAAAACGATTATAATAAAAAAATTAACTATTAAATTTGAATTCATTTAAAGTTAAATATATCTTCTTCTTTTTTCTTTTTTCGATTTAATAATTATTCATTAAATTTAAATTATAAAATAAACTATATTATGATTAAGATGTTTTATTTCTATTTGTTTCAAAAAAGTCCCATATATATATATATATATATTTTTCTATTTGATTCAAAAATGAGCCATATATATATACATGCACACATGAATTTATATTATATACAATAAATACATATTTGTTATTTTAGAATCAATTTGATTATATATAATATATACAAGTTATTTATGGTCAAAAACTTGATGAGAGATAGTTACGAGATTTTCACAATTTTATTTATAATTATCACATCATATTTTTATTAATGAAAATTTTATCCAATAATAAAATAAATTATAATTAATTATAGGAATATAATAAATAATTCATACATTTTGTTTCATAGTAATACAAAAATAGTTGTGATAAATATCATTAATACAGGAAAATCTCTTATAATATTAATAATTTTGGTCAGTTAAAATGTTACTTTACATAAAATGGTTAACAAAGCAAATAATGTAATTGAATGCATGTCATAAATAGATGGGTGGTCACGAATTATTTTTTAGGGCTCAACTAACAAGTGATACTAAACGTAATAAAAGAGAGAAATTCAAAATTGTGGTAATTATATTGTGTTAAACTAACATATTATCAGAGGTAACATAAGAGTGATAAAAATTTACTTAAAAATTATTAGTATATAATTATAATAATAATTAGAATTGTTTACATTATTGGATATTAATCCTTAATTTAAGGAATAAAACAATGAGTTAAATAAAGAGCTTTAATTCAATGAATACTTAATTTAAAGAGTAAATAAAAAATGCTTAATTTAAAGAATAATTGAAAGAGTAAAATTTCTGTATACATAGCTATACAATTGTAATGAAAACATGAAAAAAATAATACAAACTAGAAAGCCTTTTTGTGTATAGTTATTTCTTGTTTTTTCAACACACATGTTATAAATTTATTGGTGGTAAATGAATATAATAAAAGTTCTATACTATAAATAGAATAGATAAATGTAATTGTATATTCAATTTTTTAAATTTATATAGTAAGTGAATGATATGTGAAACAAAAAAAGTATAGTGTGTTTTCAAAAATGCAAAGAATTATAAGAACTGTTATATTTATTGAATTATATACAATATAACTAATCTTATTATAATAAGAAGACAAATATCTTAATTATATCTTCATAAAAAGTCAAAAAGTATACGATCATAATCACAATTATATATGTATGGGACTTAAATGGAGCAAATTATATATTTAGCAACTAACAAGAAATTTAATGTTTGTTATTTATTTCCGCAATATGTTCATAATTATTTTTTATTAATAATAATTTTATTCAATAATAATAATATTAAAATATAATAAATTATTAGGTTAAAAAAGTCATTTCATACTTTTATTAGTACATTAACAAAATAGTTGTGCCAATATCATTAATTTTTTTTTTTTACCAATAAAAAGTATTGTTAATATCAAAAACATTTTTTTGTACAGAGATTCATACAAGCGTATCATACTCCAAGAAAATCTGGAAACAATTTGCTTATTGTGTGTTTCACTTATTGCCGGTAGGGAAAATCTAATCACTCATTGCCCAATCGGAAGCGAACCAGGGGAACATTTGGATCTATATTTTTTTTATCAAAGCCCAATTACAGTATTCTATAAACATGGTATTCGGTCCGGCCCGTTTTTTAAAATGGGCTTTATTTGTCCACCACAATAGCCCAACCTTTATTTGTGTAATATTATTACTCTGAATTAACTATGAAAATATTATTAAAAAAATATTACTTTCATAATTATTTTTATTAGTTATAAATTTTTAATAATAATATTAAAATATAATCCGCTATAAAAATAATTCATATATTTTTATTATAATATTAATAATAAAAATAACTGTTGGCGTTATGAAAATATAATTATCTCTTAATTAATGAAATAAGGAATGAACAATAGAAAGAAAAAAAACTAAATATCACGGGTGAAAGTATTGCACGACTCTTACGGCCTTACTCGATCGTAGGCCGATCTAATGGGTTAATTTTACTTTATCTTTCAATAATTGATAAAAGGTAAAAGATGAATATAATCATGACACGTACGGAAGATGAATTTGAAAGTCCCATTACCAAATATTTTTCTTATATTTAATATAAGTAATATCAATGATATTGGTAATCTAATTTTTGTTTTTGTATTTATATTTTTAACTATAATACATTAAATAAAAAATATTTGATATAATTAAAAAAATATTAAATTAAAAATAAAAATATTTTAAAAATAACAACCTGCTACTTTTTTTTTTTTTAAGAAAACCTGTCATATTTTGATGTTAATTAATTAGTTGTAGCTTTAGATAAAAGTAGCTAAATAATAAGGGCCCGGACACGTAGTATAAAGCAACAATGAGGACATGCTTACGCCTTTGGCGATCTTTGGAAGCAAGCTTATAGAAAATAAAAATAAAAATATTATAAATTTGGGGTAATCTTATTTTTATAAAAATAATCATTATTATTAAAATAAAGTTTCTATTTTTTTAAAAAATATTTTTAGAATAGATAGTTTGTTCTGATAATAATAGTGTTTATGATTTAGAAAATATCATTTTTTTAAATATAATAAAAAAAAAATTTAAATATAATAAAAACTAATGTTGTGTTTACTGTGGAAATTATGGTTTGCAAAAGGAGCAAAACTCGAAAGAGATTCCAAGTCTAAAAAAAGAAAGAAGCCGTAGGAAAGAAGGCACATTGGAAAAGCATGCATGGTACGTACTAAAGGTTATGGACTACTCATGCATTAACGGCTAAATCTCATCTAAAGCATCCAAAGATACTATTCCCTAGTTTCTGGTATTCCATATGTCGGTTGATCAGTCTAAGACGATTCACAATATTCCCTTTTTCTTCATAAAGTCCATGCAAGTATCTTAAAAACAAAAAAAAATGATGAATCTCAAATGATTTTGTATAATTTTATTTATGAATATAATCATCATTCCACGTAATTGTATTAAATTAAAACTATTACGTTAGTTATGGAATTTTCATGGAGAAACTATATACTTCTTTCTAACAAGTAAATTAAATTTTAATCTTCAAAAAATTATAGGTAATACCATGATAAGATAAGAAAGAAATATGATACATCATGGGCAGCTGAAGACATACCAGTGATTATATGTAATTAGATAATTAATTACTGAGTATTGGAGACGGTAATGGGTCGAATCCTATCTATTTTTTATAATGATTTAATTTGATTTTTATTTAAAAGATTTAATTTGATCTTATTTGTTTTGATTTATGGATTAGATATATAGATATTGATACATGGATCAATAAATATCCATGACTCTATCTGAGTTATTTTTTCCTCCTTAAAACTATAACATTATTTAATGTGATACATCATATATTTTAGATTGATAAAGTGAAAAAAAAACAATAAGAGAATATTATATATTGTAAAAAAATATTTTTTTATTTTTTTTAAAAAACTTTCTTACTTTTCTTAAACAATAAGAGAACATTATTTAATTTTTTTTAAAACTTTCTTCGTATTTATAACCTTACCTCTGGATCATTATTAATAGAGACTAAAATCAAGAACACATGCTTAACAATACATACATATTATATGGATAAATTAGGTGGTTTAGTCGATCATATTATATTACAAGATAAAATTAAAATACTTAAATAGAAAATTAAACAAGAAATAAAACAAAATGATAATTAAACAAACTTACTTATTAATAAACTAAAAGGTTATGAATTAAAACAATATTAGAGAGAGAGACCTACAGTGTTTGGAACAGTAGGTGTTTCATCAATTCGGATAGAAAATAGAATAGTACCTTGTCGGGTACTATTGTAAGAAATCTATAATAACCTTGTCGGCACCGTTTCATTCTTTGTCGTCTTATGAATTTACCCTTAGGTTGATTTTTAAAGGATAATAGTGGGCCTTTCATGGGCCAATGAACAATAAAGGACTCAGAGAACCATTTTGAAATAGAAATGGACACGCAGGCCTAATAATAAAACGTAATGGACACGTAGGCCAATAATAAACACAAATGGACATGCAGGCCCAATTAATAAGCATTAAGGGACACATAGGCCTATTTTAATAGTATTGAACCTATTTTTTGGAGGTCCAAAAGTTAAAATCTACAGTTGATGTTTCTAAATCTATTAGGTCCTCTTCTGAGTTTTGTGATAGAGATACTGTTTTATCGGATGATTGTGTTTCATCCGAGTCTGGTAGCTCTTCTTTATGAACTTTGGATGATTGTTCAGATGATAGTTGTTTGATGATTTCCAAGAGTTCCTCCTGGGGTTTGGCTCGAGATATTAAGGCATTAGTATGTGCCTTTTGTGCTAATAAAAGTGAAGAAGCTTGTATTTCCTTCACCAGTGGATCTTTGTGACCCTTTTGGAATAGCCATTTTTCAACAGTTGGTAATAAGAGTGTTTTTGGGATCGTAAATGATAACCATCATTTGACTTGAAATGAACGGGTAATTGTTATGACCTTCATTGCCACAGGGTGTAATACCCATTGACATACCCAAAGAAGGTAAAATTTTGAACAAAAAATACACAAGGGAGGGAATCTAGCTTCCTCTGTGGAATGTTTGTAATGTGTCTGGAAAGATTCATAACTTTCTTTCACAGGTGATATCAGAATGCCACTAAGGTTTTTGAATAATTTCCACCATTCTGAAAACCAAGATGGAAATCGAGATGGATTAATTGATTTGTTCACAAAGAAAAATAACCAAGAATGTTGGTTATCTTTATTTTGGATAAGAAAAGCATTAAACCATGCATGGTAATAGTCCCAATAATCATACGATGTACAATGTAGGATAGAAAATGATGCACTGACTGAAAAAGTCTACTATTATGATAAATCATTCTTCCAATCAATTGGAGATATGATTTTGTGAAGTTTGGCAATTAAGAACTGTACGTTTGAGGATTTGGAATAATGGAAATGTTTAAATTCCACTCCCGATAATTTCCAAAATACTCTGATAGTATTGAGGAGTTTTTAAATGTAATGTTGGTTTGTAAAGAATCTCTTTTCCAAACATTTTTTGAATGGCCAAGTAAGGGTTTTGATCAAAAAATCATTTTTTCAAAAATAGTTACCGTTTGAGTTGGTTGTTTCTTAAAATACTCAGAGGTGATTTTTGTTCTGGGAATAACTTCCCTTTCTCCTTTTGGAGGAAAATATGTCGAAGATGTTACTCTTCTTTCTGGAATAGAAATTGTTCCAGATGATTTTTGAGAAAATGATTATGATTTGGAAGGTATAATTTCCAAATTTGATGAATAAGTTAGTTCCCCTAGTTCTGGGATACAACGAAATGCAGTTCTGATTTTATCAAAATCTATGTTTTGTAACCATTGTTGGATGTGATTATTTAATTCTAAATCCTCAGGGGTTAGCTGGGGTGATTTTTCTTCCAAATTTGGTTGGGAAGATGATGCTTGGTTTTCGGTTGCTTGAGACCAGGTCATGATAGGTTTAGCCGATAGGAGGCTGGTGATGGTAAGGTTTGGAGGTTCCCTCTTCTACTTATCTTTCATTTTCTTACTCATCTTGATTCCTGTTTTGAAGGAATTCTCTAGTTATAAAATCTGGTAATGAATTATTTTCTCTTCTGATAAATTCTATATCAAAATAAAAAATGCTTAATAATGCTTGCCATTTGGCAAAAATCTTTTTTGATGTAATGTTTTTAACATCTTTTAATAAAATTTCTTTTGCAGATTTACAATCAATTCTTAGTAAAAAATTGATTTAATAAATCTGATTGGAATTTAGAAATACAAAGTACTATGGAAAGTACTTCCTTTTTGACAATGGAATAATTTTTTTGACAATGGAATAATTTTTTTGACAATCATTCCAATGGCCAGATACAAATTGAACAATAGGTTCATTTTTATCTTGGACTTGTTTTAATATCCCACCATAGCCTAGTTCACTGGCATCGGTCTCTACTATCTTAGGGAGTGTTGGATCTGCAAGATGTAAACATAGAATGTTTTGGACTTGTGCTTTTATTTTTTGCACAATTTTGGTATGTTCTTCTGTCCACAGCTCAAGAATTTTCTTAAGCATGTTATGAAGTGGTTTTTCCAATCTGTTGATATTTGGACAAAAACTTAAGACATAATTTAAGCTACCAAGAAATCTTTGTAGCTGGGTTTTATCAATAATCCTGTTAGGAAACTTTGTAGTAAACTGAAGTGATCGGTCGATTGGAATAACTGTTCCATTGGATATGTTGTGTCCAAGAAACCTGATATTGGTTTGAAAAAGAGTAATTTTCTTGGCTGATAGAGTCAATTCATTTCTCTTGATGATATGGAAAAATGTTTTGAGATGTATGATGTGTTGTCTGACATCTTTTGAAAATATGAGTACATCATCGATGTACACAATATAGAATTCTGAGTAGGGATTAAATATGTCACTCATAATCCTCTAAAACTCAGAAGGTGCATTTTTGACCCCAAATGGCATAACATTCCACTCGAACTGTCCAAATGGAACAGTGAATGCAGTTTTGTACCTATCTTGAGGCTCGATTTGGATTTGCCAAAAGCCTGATTTCATATCAAACTTTGAAAATATGGATGAGTATAATTTCTGAAGCAAGTCTTTTTTTATTTGGAATAGGGTATCTAATCCATCTTAGGGCTTGGTTCAAAGGTTTATAGTTGATGATTGGCCGAGGAGTTCCTCTTTCAATCTCGACATATTTGTTGACATAGAAGGCTGCACAGCTCCACGATGATCTGGATTTTGATATGAGTTTTTTAGATAAGAGATCAGTTATCTCCTTTCTACAGAATTGTTCAAGGTCTCCATTCATTTTAATAGACCTTGCTTTTGTAGGAATATCCTTTTCATTGAAGGAATATTCGTATGGTAAGTCTACCATGTGTTATTTTCTATCCTAGAAAGCATTGGGTAATTCAGAACAAATCTCTTGAAAGAGTTTTGTAATTTAGAGATTTTATCTTTGATCTCTGGGATTTGAAGTTCTTTTTCAACAATATGAGCTTGAACTTTGTTTTTGAGATAGAGAAGGTCCTTTTCTCTATGATTTATAAGAACAAAAATCTCTTTTGGAGAGATTTAATAGGTTTTGATGAGATTGAGATCTCTTGTTTTTTGGTTCTTCAATGAAAGGGAAACTGAAGGCTTTTCTTCCTATTTTGAAAGAAATTTTGTCATATTTAACAGAATATATGGTAATGATATCCATAAAAGGAGTACCTAATATGACAGAGTAGCCTATATCAGATACTATAACAAATGGAATTTTTATAAGGTATGATCCTTTCTAAATAGATACCTTAGTTTTTTCCAATAATGCTCATTTGAGATTTATTGACTGAATTAAGTCATTCTTCAGTTGGTTTGTAAAACCTTCTGGGAAAAATTGATGGTGTGATGCAATTAAGATTAGATCTTGTATCAAACAGAGCTATGGTCTCAAGTTTTGAGTCATAAGGGTATACTAAGATTATTGTAATTTTGTATTTCCTATTGGTGATTTTTCTCAAGTTTTGAATTTCTTGATGGTTTTGAGTAAGATCATCTTCAGAATCACTCACATAGGTTGATATATTTTCTCCATTATTAAGTAATTCAAACTTAATATCATGTTCTTTTTGTTTTTCTCTAAGCTGGTGGAGTTCCAGTTTAATAGTTTTGATTTCCAATTTTAAGTCTTGTATTTGTTCTTTCATTTCAGAACAGCAGTGAGGTTATAATAGCCTGTGTTGGTATTTGGAAGTTCAAAATTTCTTTTTGTTGATTTTTCCCACGTTGTAGTTAGGTAGTCTACATACAATTTGGTTATTGATGAATCATTTAACTTAAGGATTTTATCTTAAAGTTGTTCATCTTCTTCCTTAGTTAATACATTAATAATTTTATTAGAGGAATTTGAATTGGTGGTTGCAAATTCATCATCCTGGGGATTTGATTCTTCGTTTTTCCATTGACTAGACTCAGATGATGAGAATGTGTCTACCATTAAGGAAAATATTTTGGCATAAGTGTCTTCTTCAAGTTTTAATTCGTGAAGTTTTTTAGACATGTTTGTAGAAATTAGCAGTATGACCTTTCTTGCCACATTTATAACATTTAAACTCTTTAAATTTTTAAAGAGTTTTTTTATGCAGTTTTGATTCCTTGTTAAAAAATTTCGTATAAGGTTTGTTATAAAAATTCATTCTTTTTTCAAAGAATGGTTTTCTTGATTTTGAAAATTTCTTATAAGTTTTATGAGATTCCTTATAATGTTTTGATTTATTTTTACTTCAAGTTCCCTCGCAGGTTTTATCAATAGAGACATTATCGTCAAACTGTTTGTAAAATGATCCAATTTCTCTTTTGGAAACTTTTAGTTCCAATTTCATTTGTTTTTGGATTTTCAAATCTTGACATATTTGAAGACCCTGATTTTGTGCAAAACTGATCAATTGATCGTAGGTTAGTTAATCATATGAGATGATGTGATTCCCATAAGTTTCGCGAATTTTGTTTCTAGTTTTCTCACATAAGAAGGGAGGAAGTCCTGCTAAGAATTTCTCCTTCCAGAATGGTTGAATAGAGTCATCTCTTAACATAACTCTAGATAGAAATGTAGTTTTATAATTTTGAAAATCACTCATCTTCCTACATTTTATGTTGGAAAGAATATCATCGTTTTTATCTTTTAAATGAGATGGATCCCTTATAAAATGATGTGATATGGTAAAGAGTAATGTGGAGACTGCATCTTGTATAGGAGCTCCTTAATGTGAAAGTATGGGGATACCACAATCGTCAGTCAATATCACATTGCAGATATCTGACTATTTTTCTTTTGAAAGATGATGATCCCACCATCCTTTTAGTTGGCCTAAAAATCCAACTATTAATAATTCAATAACTGTTTTATTAGTTATACCGATTTGGGTTTTATAAGCATTTGACGTCATGTTCATTTGTTGTAAGATATTTAATATCTCATTATCATTCATTCCATCAATGTTCCAAACATAGATAGAAGACGCGTTATACTTGGATTAGATAACCTGACTAGGTTAGATACCTATGGTATGAGGATACCTATCTGGACTAGATTCTTACCAAGCTAATTTTTGAATGTGAGGAGTTGGTTCAGAATGGGTTTCCTGGGAACTATCCTCAGATGACATATCAGATCCTAGTTTGCTAATTGGGACCTAAGGGTATTATTCCAATTTTAAAGTTTTTCAAATTTTGATGATATTTCTTCCTGGACTGGTTTAGAGACCTGGAAAGGTTTAAAGATAGGGGTTTTGATCATGCTATCTAAGTTTTGATAAGAGGTAGAGGGAATATCTATTCTTAGATTTTTCTCTATCCTTATAAGTTTTTTACCTAAACTATTTAGGTTGATATTTTGTAAAATTATTTTGGGTAATAATGTTTTTAAAGTTTGTTGCCTAGTTCTCTTAAGGGTTCTTAAGAAGGAAGGCTTCTATCTGACTATCCTGGTAAGGGATGGTAATAGGTCTTAATGGAGGATGTTCAACTTCAACCGAACCATCTGGAGTTCCTATACGGGTAACTTCTTTTTAATGTTAACCATGTTAATTGTATTAATCGGTTCATCAGTTTCTTCTAATAGTCTATCAAAATCAGCTTCAGTGACTTTACTAGAACTAATGTCTGAAAAGGTTTTAAGTTGTGGAGTTAAAGCTATTTCTTCTCTAGCTAAAGACTCTACAGGTTCATCCTCTAAAAGCATATCAAAGTCAGCTTCTGTGACATTCAAGACACTAATTGATGGGAATTTTATAAAATGTGGAACTATAGCTATAGGTTCTATTACTATGGGTTCTATAGTAATGTTGACTGGTTTAGGGTCAATTTGAACTATAGGTTTTACTATAGGTTCAAGTTTTGGTTTTATTGTAACTGGTATGTTACCTATTAAGACCGTTGATGGATTGACTAAGTCAACATGTTCTACTGTTTGGTCTAGGGGTTCTGAGCTAACTGGTTCAGAGTTAATCATTGATGATGATTCAGCTATATTATCCTAGTTAAGGTCAATAATGCGATCTATTAATGTTTATACCTTATTAATTTTATTAATAAAGGAATATTGGGTTTGATCGATGACTATTGATACTAGCCCTTTTGATTTTCTATAGAGTTTTAGCCAATCTATGAAACCTATGACTATTTATGTTTTTTAACGTAACACACATGTTTTCTATAGTAGCTTGCCCTAGATTTTTCTGAGTGTGTGTTATAGAACCAATATTTAATTTTTTTATTATGTGGTTGATGTAAATCCATTCTTAGGAGTTTTTCATCCCAAAGTTCTTCTTCATCTTCCACCGTTAATACGTTTAACTCATTTATCCTAACCTGTTCGCTAGGTGCTTTGGATTGAGTTGGTGATGAGGGAAAAATAGGTGATAATTGAGGTAAATTGCTCATCTCAAAGTTGTCAACTGTATAGACTGGTCTGGGTACTCTAGTACTACAGTCTACTCCTTTGAGTTTTGTTTTCCTAAGGATATCTGAGGTTGATATCCTAGGGTTTGTTTTGAGAGGTTGATTCATGGATGAAAAGTCAAAGGTGCTCGAAGAGCATCTCATTGATGAAGATCTATTGAATCCTATTTCAATATTTCCATTTTATTATATCTGTAAATTCTGTATTTTGGACAGGTTCTTCCGATTGATGAGTTTCAGATGTTAGTTGGGAAATTCCTTTTAGAAGCCACTTATCTGGGTATACTACGTTATCCTAACTTATTGGACTAGGGATTGTAATATTGGATCTAGAAAAGTTTGTCTGTAATAAAATGGTTTCTCCTTTATCAAAGTTATGAATGTTTCTAATGTCCTAAATGGACGTCATAATTTTATAATAAACTCTAAATAATAAGGTTACCGTAATTGTTTCGGGTAACACATTAGTATTATGAGTTTGTATCAGAAGTGTTAATGTTTTTAATAATTGAGGATCTCTTAAAGATACTACGATATCTGGGAAACAGTTAAAGGATATTGGTCCTAAGCCTAAGCCTGTTTTTATCGTACCTAATAAAGATTCCTTGAAATTTGTTAATCTAGCATCTCTTAAGACTGCTAGTATTGATGAACTTAACCCTAATCGGGTTAGAGGTCTTAATCCAATTTGGACTAAACCGAAATAAACATATTTGAAATTCTTATCAAATTTTTTTTGTAATGATTCCTTTGAAAGAAGTTGGATTGATTCAAAAGGTAATGAAAGTTAAAAATCTCTTTCTTTAGTTTTAATGATGTAATCTGTTTTAAAAAGATTCATTATCTTTGTTTGATAAATTTGGTTTTTACTGATCTTTGGAATCTTCCAACGATTAATATGTTTTTCAAAATTTTCAATAGTAACCTCGTTACTATTGGTAATGTAAGACTTCTTTGAAGAAGATAATGATGTTTTGTTTAATAAAGATAATGATGCTGAAAAGCTTTGGTTTGACATATTTAATTACAAATATTTAAAATTTGTAAATAATATGGCTAAAACTAATCATCAATATAACATGTATTGCATGGTAAATAAGATTCTTAACAAATAAATTACAATCTATTAATAACAATCAAGATACAGAATATATTTCATGAAATTTGAGTCATGAAGTTAAATTAAATAAACAATGTATAAAGTATTTAACATTTAAGTTCTTATTTTATCTCTTATAAGAATATTTATGACTTATAACATCGACTTAACATAATTGATCGTTTGCTAAATCACTAGTATTTATAAGATATTATTGCCCTAAATGCCTATCACATGGCTTAAGCGAGACTTAACACCCTTCACTTAGATCTATGCATTGTTTGAGCAATCTTACCTCTTATGTTAATGTGAATAGTTAAGTCATATGTATTAGTACAAGCTAGTACTAAAAGGGGAGATGAGACTAATTGAAGTCAGAGAGAAAGTTTTGATTTAACAAGTAGTTATGAATATGAAGAAATATAAGTTTTGATTTAACAAAATTTAAACAATAATAGATAGATTTATGAAAATTTTATAAGAGAGAAATTTAAATTTATAAAAATGAAAGATAAATTTTAAAAATTATTATTCATAATGTAAAAATTTTCAAAAAGATAATTAGAAAAATTAAAAAAATATATGTCAGGAATATGTGATTTTAATTCTAAAATTATTGTTTTAAAAAATTGATATATAAATCGATCTGTTTTGATTAGATTTAATAGGTTGCTAATTATAAGTGAATCATAATTTAATCTTCATTTTAATCGGATTGAGATTAAAACATTGAATAAACATCGTGTAACTTCCATCCTATAGAATTTTTTACCATCCCCGTACTAATATATGGAATTATATATCATATGTACGATCATACTTTGGAACACTTATCTTTATATACTACTAAGTAAATACAAGGTTATAGGCTTGTAGCCTTGTACGTAGGTTAAAGTTCGACCAAAGAGATTAATTTACCAAATAAAAAAAAAGACCCTGGTAAAGTTTTGTTATTTATCTAGTTTTTTTAATGAGTAGTGGCTCAAATAAATAACTAACATAATTTAATGTTGATATAATAAGCTAGTAAGTGAAAATATTCCGTCACCTAACTAACTGCGTTAATTCACAAATTTAAATTAGTTAGCTCGCTTTGTTTGAGCGTAATTATGAGTTCATTTAATAAATATATTTTTGTTAAAAAATAATTACCATATTTCTTTTGTAAAAAAACTTAAAACATAATACATTTTTTTGGGTGAATAATATTAATGTTATAGTAATTTTATCATTTTTAACACTTTGGTCCCTAACATAATTTTAGTAACTTTTTGTTCATTTACTTTTCATATTTTGACACATTTAATCCAAAATTAATAATTAAACTAAATTACACTATAACATTCAGAATTGTGTGTATTAAAAACCTTATTTTTTGAATTATTTAATCTCTTAATTTTTAAAGTTTAACATATTTAGTTTACTGTCTTTTTTAATTTTGATTAAGATTGTTAAATATGAAAAGTAAATGAATGAAAAATTACAAAATTTTTGTTAAGAAATCAAAGTATTAAAAGTGATAAAATTAGTAGATGAAAAATATAATTCACCCTATTTTTATAAAAATATAATCAAAAAATAATATTATATTGATATCTTTTATTTTTAAATAAAAAAAATTATTTATTTATTTTTTAAAATTATATATAAATGAGTTTGTAAGTTACTCAATCTAACTCATTAAAATAACTTGAGTCAATCTTACTTCACATAAAATTTAAATTAATTAGATATATATATTGAGATACTGTTGGAATTAATTTCAATTGATTACAACATATATATAAGCTTATATGTGATATAAATATATATTGAATAATAGACCGTCAAATATCTAATTTGACCTATTATATAGTGATTAAATTGAGTATTATTTATCGGGTTCAATATGTGTAATGAGAAGTGAGGCCTTTAATGTGTAGAATGCGTATTAATAACTTTATGATTTAGTGATGGTCTAAATTAAATAAAGTTTGAAAATAATACAATTATGATATTGATTTTTAGATAACACAATTAAATATGATAATGTTCTGTAAATAAGAAAATACCTAAATATAGGCATGTTTTGAATTCAAAATTTGAATCTACAAAAGATCCAATAAGAAAATACCTAAATATATACAAGTTCTGAATTCAAAATTTGAATATGTTAAGAATCAAATAAGAAAATACCTTTATAGGCAAGTTTTGAATTCAAAATTGGAATATGCTAAAGATCCAATAAGAAAATATTAAATAAGGAAATATCCATATAGGTTAGTTATGAATTCGAAATTTGAATCTAAGTATGATCCAATAAGGAAATACTCATATAGATAAGTTCTGAATTCCAAATTTAAATAAACTTAGGATCCACTAAAAAATATTAAATAAGGAAATATCCAATAAGAAAATAGATTACATATCACCTCATGAAATTAAGAAGTGTCTTTTCCTTTACTAGCATTTAACGACTCTATGAAAATAGAGTTATTAGTACATTTTTTTACTTAATATTTACTTATTTTATTCAATAAATAGTATTTTTTTTGTCAAAAATATTAAAATATAAAAATTTTAATGAAAAGAGGTAAAAATATATTTTTTCAATTTTTTGGGATTTTTAACGTTTGACCAATTAGGAGCTACCACGTGTCATACCACACATGCAAAGAGTTGATTGGCCAAGCCACGTAATCACAGAGAACGAATCACGTTACCCCACATGGAGGAGGACGAAACGTGTGCCATGTGTCAGCACACCGTTCAATCCGAGTTCGAAAATTGGTCAAGCCTCGTCGCCACATGTCACTATACCATTGCTCCGCACGTTCCACTCATGTGCCATGTCATCTGTCTCCACGAATCACGTTATGCTGCGTGTTGCAGACTTAGTGAGCGTTGACTCTGACCGGTGTCCCATGCCAAGCGTTGCTCCTTAATTTTCCCAATAATTCTTGATTCCACGTGTCGTGTTGTGATTGGCTGAAATTGTCAATTTTGTTTATTTTGATTGTAGCCCTTGATTTGAAGCTGATCTGACAGTCCAGATCACATCTGAGCATTATTTAAGCCCCTAATCACTCTCTAAACCCTAATTTGTCTCTATTAACATAATTTTGGTCATTTTTTGGAGCTAAAAAGAGAGAAAAATATAAAAAAATTTAAGAAAAGATACAATTTTGGTGGAGATTAAAGAGGAAATTAATACTATAATTCAAGAAATTTATTGTATTTCTTTTTCTACTTATTTTTTTATCAATTTTATGTATTTCTTTATCAAAAAATATGAGTTTTATGAACACAATTATGTGTAAGTAATTTATTAATTTAGAGATCTTATGAACCCAATTTCACCGTGTGATTATCTAAATTTTATCCCAATTATAGTTTTAATTTAATTATATTATTTAATCTGATTTTTATGCTATTAATTGTTTGACCAATAATTTATCTATAGAGGCAATTAAATAGATTTGAGAGAATTATTTAATTATTTATCTTGATTAAATAACATGCATAGTTTATAGGCACAGATATATGATTCTTATGTATGTAATCATAAATGACGAACTTAAAGAGTAGTATGTAATTTAATTGACATGAGAGTGTAATTAAATTAATTATTACATGATTTGTAGTCTACTTTAGAGAGGAATACATGCTAAGTTAGATTTAATTGATCATGTAATTAATTGATAATTATATTGGGAGAATTTTAGTGATTCGCATGGTGGATGGCGCGTGAAATTATTCTCTCCTACGTAGAAAATTAAACTTTCTTAATTGCATTTTGACCCACAAATTTACTTCAAATTACACTTTAAACTTTATTTAATTACAACTAAGTCCTTTTCTAATTTAAATTAAACCCGATTTTAATTTAAATTATATTTTTGACTTTTATAAATTGTAATTAAACACTCTTTTATTTGAAATTATATTTTTGGACACAAATTTGTAATTAAGTACGTTTTCGATACAAATTATTTAATTTTATTAAAATATATAAAAAACAGTAAATAGTAATTTATTAAACTAAAATTAACTAAAAATATTAAGAACATAGCAATTATAATTAATAAAATAGATGAAAATAGTTATATAAAATACAGTTATCAACACCCCTAAACTTAAGTTTTTGCTAGTCCTCGAGCAAAATGAAAGAAATAAAACTAAGATAACTGCATTTAAAATAGTGATTTATTAAATATTTCTTTTTAGTCATTCCAAATTACATAACTCAAAAAAAATAAAAGAATTTTATCTAAGTATCAAAATCAATTTAAAAATACATTACATTTTCACATTGAATTTTAGTGTGTGTGTGAAGTCTTTTCATTTTTCATCGCATGCAATCCGGATCAGTTTATGCAAATATAAAATCAAATAGATTTTAATGAAATCACAAATCTCATACGTTTATTTTTCATTTCTCTCTCCACTAATGTAGACAAACACAACCAAAAATCAATAGGACTTTGTTAAGCTTGTAATGTATGGCTTAGGTAAAGGTAGGATAAAGGATATATTTAGCTCAATTTTTCCTAAACATGTCATTTTAGGATTGTAACAAGAGATCTTCTATCATCACAATAAATACTTCCCAATTTGGGATTTAACATCACATACAATAATTTTTTTTTTGTTTTTTTTTCTTTTTTGTTTTTTTTCCTTTTCAGAATCTCTTTTTTTTAGTATCCTCTTTTTTTCCGATATATCATTAAATATTTACTAACAATTGTCAAATGTTAGTTCGATAAGAAAAATAAATATATCTGCACATATATATATATATATATATATATTAAAGTAGGCTTTTGAAATAAAATAAAAATATATATAGAACTTTGAAGCTCAAAGGGGTAAACTATGGATAAAGCATGTGAAGGTAGATAGAAAGGCTCAAACGATCCAAAGATGGCCTAAATCATTTTCTTAGTCAAATGTTATCTATAATTTCACCTCGAGATAAAATCAAACAAATTGTAAGCACTATGATGCCACAAATATTAGTCAAATTCCATACTCACATAAACATTTTCTAAATTACCATAGCAATTCAAAATTCAAGACAAGTGATCATAAATATTTTAATTTGTAAAAATGAACATACGTAAAAATTATTCATCGCTTAGACAATATTCAAATTTTTCAAGGAGCTATGCATCATTTAAACCAAAGAAATAAAAATAAATCACTATTCATAGCGAAATATCTTCAATCAACCAAACAACAACAACAAAAAATTTCACAAGCAATAACATCCAGAAAATATTTCAATTAAGTTTAATATATCTACCACCCCCAAACTTAATATACACATTGTCCTCAATGTGTGAAAGTTAAATAACATATGAGAATGGTTTAAAGAAACTTTCTGGTTAGGTTTGAATGGTTAATTCAAAATAGCTTCATTTCTTCCAAATTGCACCTACGAGAATAAAATAACAACATAATAAAAATATAACATGCAAAAATAATAAAAATAAATAAAACACATGGGTTGCCTAACAAGAACCGCTTGATTTATAGTCGTCATCTTGACTTCTCAATTTTTTTTTGTTAGTTAAGATTTGTGTGTTAACAAAATCTCAACTTACGAGAAAATTGAAAAATAAATTAAGCCAACAATAATAACAATAAACAACAAATTTTTTTTATTATTTTCTTTATGAGAGTTAAGATTTGTGTGTCAAACAAAATCTCAACTCACGAGAAAATGGAGAAATAAATTAAACAAGAAACAATAAGCAAAACAACAAAAAAAAATTGATTTTTTTTCTTTTTGTAAGTTAAGATTTGTGTGTGAAACAAAATCTCAATTTACTTGAAAAAATGAAAAATACAGAAAATAAGCAACAATAAACATAATTTTTTTTTCTTTTTGTAAGTTAAGATTTGTGTGTCAAACAATATCTCAACTTATGAGAAAATTGAAAAATAAATTAAACAAAAAAAAAACAATAAGCAACAAGAATAAATTTTTTTTGAATTAAAATCAGATTCATTGGTATTAATATCAACAATGAAAATAGTTACCAAATCCCCGGCAACGGCACCAAAAACTTGTTGTCTGTTTTGCAGAACATAAAAACGTGCAAGTATACACGGTCACAAGTAATAAAATTTGATAAGTAAGTTATCGTTTCCACGGAGATTTGTTACTATAGTTTGTTGAGTACTAAAATTATCTCTCTCTGATTTTATTCAAAACGCTCGTTGATTGTAACAAATTTAAGAAAAGAGTTTAATATCAAAATAAAAGAAATCTAGGATTGCAATTTTTCACTAAATTAATCAACTCAAATCATATTATTTTCTTTTGATTTATATTTTTTAGTATATTTAATTTGTCAACCGAAAACTTTTAATTTTATTCATACATCTCTTCCGAGCTCCGTACAAACACACCTCGTTAAATTAATTCACTATATTCCTATAAGAATTAAATTCACCAAGATTCATTACGTTCTAAGTTCTCAAATTGCCACACAAACAATTAGGGTATATTCTTATCCTTCATCATACATGTCATTCTATCTATGAGCAATATACACAAAAATGTCTCTTCCAAGTTTATTTATGTGTCACGGATCATTTGATAAAATTTATAAATAATCAAAAGCATTAAGCACAAAATAGAATAAACAACTCAAACGTCTTCTAAATCGTTCAAAAATAATTAAAATAAAAGCATCATAAATTTATATCAAATGCAATCCTAGAAAAATTAAATTACTTCATAAATTTAAAATAAAAATTACAACAAATACAGAAAAATTAGATGAAGAAGAAGGAAAATTAAAACACAAATATTTGGCACACGTAGAACACAACAAAAGCCAAAAAATGGCTTCTGTGTGTTCTGCAGTCCAAAACCGAACAACAAAATAATCTCAAAAACTAAACACTCCAAAAACTCTCCAAAACTTTTCAAAACTTTTTTACTCTATCATTCTATCCCCTATTTATAACATCAAATTTATAAAAAAAAAATTAAAAATATTTTTTTTAAATACACGCGGGGGAGAGATAGGTGTGGAGAAATTAATTAATTAAAACGCGTGGGGGATAAAAAATGGTATCGAAAATGAAAACTGATATCATGCGCGGCGCGGTTTCTTATTTTCAAATTCATGCTTCCATGTGTCAGAGTTTGATTGGCTGCAAGGATTAGTGCAGACACGTGGCAGAATTTCATTAGAAGCGGGAAACGGGCGCACGATAGATTGTCGCACTGGAGACAACGGTTGCAATGTAGGCGTGATCCTGCACTTTCACGCTTATCGTAACATGCCACGTGGCATCACATGATTGACTGAAAAGTAAAGTGGGACACATGGCATCTTCTTATTCGCTGCAAGGATTAGTGTGGACATGTGGCAGCATTTCATTCGCTGAAGATTCGGTCGCACGCAGAGATAAGCGGTTGGACGCGTCAGACACGTGGGTCCCACCTACACGCCGACCTGCACGGCAGGTGGGCCTCACTCGGGCACCGAGCCACGTGATATAACGAAACCTGAACCCACTCGCATTAGTTGGGTTTGGTGGAGACGTGTGCATCCTCGCCGTTGCGTATCTGATCTGATGGTCCACGTTCAGCGCGTGGAATTATTCTCTCCTGCGTAGAAAATTAAACTTTCTTAATTGCATTTTGACCCATAAATTTACTTCAAATTACATTCTAATTTAAATTAAATTTTTAAACTTTTAATAATTAAAATTAAGCCCGATTTTAATTTAAATTATATTTTCGACTTTTATAAATTGCAATTAAATACTCTTTTATTTGAAATTATATTTTTGGACACAAATTTGCAATTAAGTACGTTTTCGATACAAATTATTTAATTTTATTAAAATATATAAAAAACAGTAAATAGTAATTTATTAAACTAAAATTAACTAAAAACATTAAGAACATAGAAATTATAATTAATAAAATAGATAAAAATAGCTATATAAAATACAGTTATCATTTATATTTATATAATTTGTTATTTGAATATTATAAATAATACTTAGTATTGTATTTGTTTCTCATATTTGAAATAAATTGAGTAATAATTTTTAGTTTTATCTTTCCATTATCTACTTGTTAGATTATTTTTTCCCTTTTGTCTAATTATTCTTCCTTTTCGTCTAATTATTCTCCCATATTGTTTATTATCTATCCTATTTATATATT
This sequence comes from Hippophae tibetana, assembly GCA_037013495.1. Classification (NCBI taxonomy): domain Eukaryota; kingdom Viridiplantae; phylum Streptophyta; class Magnoliopsida; order Rosales; family Elaeagnaceae; genus Hippophae; species Hippophae tibetana. Next base: position 76,172,627 of record CM072812.1, on the reverse strand, counting down.
TATTCTACACCAATTTGGTATCAAATTAACTATATATTATTTTCTTAAACAAAATTATATCCTTTTATTTAAAAAAAGTTGAAAAAAGGAAAATTTAGATTTTAGAAAGGAAAAAAACACAATTTATACTTTTTTTTACAAGTAGATTACTACGAATTTTGTCAATTCAAAACCTTGAACGTATATTCATTGCCTTCAAATCAACAATAGAAAATTTTGGTTCATGTTAAATTCAAAATATTGAGGATTTCGAGTAAAACCTGAACTCTCATATTTACTCAACTATAAATTATCATAATGAAGAGATAAAGTCCTTGTTAGTTTTTAACCTTCAACAAATATTAGATGTAAACAAGCAAAAGAATAAGGATATATGTTCATATATTATTATCTAGATATAGCCCTAAGAGAAAATTTGTCCATATATAATTAAGTTGAAAGAAAAATGATATTTTATGAATTTTTCGCATAACTTAAATCAAGCTTGAAACTTTAATTACTAGTGTTTCTCTTGTTTTGTAGTAATTTCAATATAGTCAACCATAATTAAGCATGCTTACTTCTTTTCTTTTCTTTTTTTGAAATTTTGATTATTAATCTATAATACTATAATTTTTCGGAGTCGAGTTTTTGTTACCATAAGAGAATAATGCAAAATAAAGATATAATAATTATTTAAGTTATGGTTTATATAGATTATGATTATTATCCCATAATTAAGATATTATTTAGTTTTCTTTAAATTTTATGTTTATACATTAGATTTATCATTTAACTATTTAGACTATCATTTATGATTTTATTAATTAGTTTATATTTATCTAATTTGTTATTTCAATCCTATAATTAAATAAGACCTAATATTGTATTTATTTTTCAAACCTACAATAAATTGAATAAAAGTTATTAGTTCCCTTTCTTTCTTTTTTATTCTTATGATTATTCTCAAATTTCAACTTAATATTATCTCATTTCATATATTCTCTATCATTTGATTGAGTTTAATATAAAAGAGATGAGTTTTTTATTCAAGATTTGTCTTTATTCTCTTCATTGAATGGTATCGGAGCCAAGAGCTTAAAAGCTCAATAATGGCATAAGAAAGTGAATAATTAGTCATTAAGGGATGTTGTAGATAACTCATTGACTATATGCATGTTTCTTCATAAGAACATTGCAAATCCTTCATCTTTTCCTTTATTAGAAGGTTTTTCTTTGCCAAATAGCCCTATTTTCGTACAATCTTTCTCAGAGTTTGTATTCCTCACTACCCTTGTACTTTTCTTTACCACTTAGGCTAAATGATAATAACTATTTGATATAAATGGATCAATTTCTTACCTATGATAATGCATATGGGCTTAAAAAGGGCTATTGATGGATCTTTGATTTACCCTTAGATTTTTTTTCAATTATGTTGGTTTAAATCCTACTTTTTTAAATTAGGTTAAGCATAAATCTATAGTTAAGGATTGGATTTATAGGTCAGTGTTTACTTCCATGCTTGTTTATTTGAGTAGTGTCATGAGTGTCAAACAACAATGGGTAGCATTTTAGGAATGTTATTCAATAAATGTATAGTCCAAGATCATGGACTTACATGATCAAATTTGTATGTTAAGAAAGATGATATGAATGTTTCTCAATATATGATCAAGGCTAAAACATTGTTTTTGGATCTTCCTTATGTTGGTGAACGAATAAGTGATTTTTTTTTATTTACTATGTTCTTAAGGGACTTGTTGTATTTTCTAGGTTTGTTATATTTTGTAAAGTCTATAAATAGAAATAAATCATAAGATCAAATCATTCGGTCATTTTCATACAACATTCTTGACTTATTTCTGACAATTTTAATCCTATAATTAAATAGGATCTAATATTGTATTTATTTTTCAGACTTGTAATAAATTGAATAAAAGTTATTAGTTTTCTTTCTTTCTTTTTTATTCGTATGCTTATTCTCAAATTTCAACTGAATATTATCCCATTTCATTTATTCTCTCTCATCATTTGATTGAGTTTAATATAAAAGAGCTAGTTTCTTTATTCACGGTTTTTTCTTTTTTCTTTTCATCGAATGGTATCGAAGCCAAAAGCTTAAAAGCTCATTAATGGCATAAGAAAGTGAATAATTATTCATTAAGGGATGTTGCGGATAACTCATTGACTATATGCATGTTTCATCATAAGCTCCTGGCGGTGGTGGTTCAAATCAAAACATTGCAAATCCTTCATCTTTTCCTTTATTAGAAGATTTTTCTTTACCTTTATAAGAAAGGTTTTTCTTTGCCAAATAGCCCTATTGTCGTACAATCTTGCTCAGAGTTTGTATTCCTTACCACCCTTGTACATTTCTTTACCACTCAGGCTAAATGATAATAACTATTTGATATAGATGGATCAACTTCTTACCTATGATAATGCATATGGGCTTGAAAGGGGCTATTGATGGATCTTTGATTTACCCTTAGATTTTTTTTCAATTATATTGGTTTAAATCTTAAAATTCTAAATTAGTTTAGGCATAACTCTATAGTTAAGGATTAGATTTATAGGTCATTGTTTACTTCAATGCTTGTTTATTTGAGTAGTGGAATGAGTACCAGAAAACAATGGAGAGCACTTTAGGAATGCTATTCAATAAATGTATAGTCCAAGATCGTGGACTCATGCGATCAAACTTGTACGTTAAGAAAGATAATATGAATATATGATCAAGGCTAAAACATTGTTTTTGGATCTTGCTTATGTTGGTGAACGAATGAGTGAATTTTTTTTTTTTTTGATTCACTATGTTCTTAAGGGTTTTGGTCCTCGTTATTTTTCTTTTGTGTCCAACATGAATATGCGAGAAGTACAACACTCATACAATCTTTTTAAAGGTTATGAAATGTCCTTATAAAATAAATCTAGTAGTGGTAATCAAGATGAGCAATTTATTGCTAATGTGACACGTTTTAATCCAAAGAAAGAAAATGAAAATTCTAGATTTAAGGGTAATGGTCCTAAGAATGGATAGCAAGGCTCATCTCAACGTTGAAATTTGAAGTAAATTATGCAGTCAGTCATCACATCTCTAAGTAGTACTAAAAATCAATCAAGAAATGGCTTGAAAAAGCCAATAATAGATAAGCTTGTGCCTTAGGTATGTGAGAAGGCCGATCACAATGTTCAATCTTGTTTTGTAATGAGAGATTTACTTCATGGTAAGACTAATCTTACTCCTCTAATTGCAAATTGCTTTAGTGGGAATTCATCTCACGAGGATGGTGCACATGGATTTTTGACACTGTTGTCAGCCATCATGTTCCAACAAATGTTGATTAAATGATTGTTGTCTATTCAACATCAATTATCTAAAAAAATAAATATTTATTTTATTTTATAAAATAATTTTATCACGTCTTATAATATAAGTGATGTAAGCGTAAAATTATAGATTTTTAATATTTATCTTACTTGGATCAAAATTATATGTTGATAGAATTGTACATGTAACATAAAGTAAGCAACTAAATTTGCAAGATGAGAAAGAAAAAGAAGAGCAATATAATGTCTTTTTCAAGTATAAGGCTTTATAATGGTTAGATCTCTTCAGAGGAGACAATAAGAGTTTACAGTTATGTACACTGACAATGACATTACTATCATAGGACGGCTTATTGGGGAGGTTTTCCTTTCTTTCAAACTCCCCTTTTCCAAATCTTGGTCCATTGTCTTCTAATATAGCTTTTTCTTTTCTCTTCATTCCACTTGAATATTATTACTTTACAGTCTTACATGGGAAAAGGAAGATCTGGCCTGCTATGCTAAACAAACAATACCACTAGACCAATCCCAAACGCTCCCCAAATAATAATTAAACAAAAGAAAATGTAAAACTAAACCCAAGTGATAGCTAGAGTAGAAAGAGCGACAAACATTCCAGTTGTATCTTGTTACTTTTGAGGAATTCAAAAAACAAAATTATTTATTTATTTATTTATTTATTATTATTATTATAGGTTCCAATGCTCTTTATTATAATATATAAATTAAACAATTATTTGTTTATTTTAATAAACATTTTTTATATTACTATGAGTCAGTCCATTACATTTGCATGCATGCATGAAATTAAATCCCTACTCGACTCCCACGTGGCATGTTGATTTAATTATACTTTTGATTGTGATATAAACCTTGGAAATGTGGAACTTCAAATACGACAGGGCCCACCAAATCCAACGAGCCACATAACATCATGATTAGAAACCGAACAAGCGTGTAAATATTTTGAGCGGTGGAAATTAATTAGATTTTATTGGGGTTTGGATAATATGATTAAGCAAATCCCAGAGTTTCATTATAAAGAGTAAGAATTAGATCCTCCATTAGAACGATTTTGAAATCATCTTTACCCGGCCACGCGGTATTATTAAGTGCGTGTAGTAAGTAAGTAATACAAGAAGACGAAGCAAGAATACAAAAAGACGGTAACACCCACGTAATTAATAATAAGACGACGACGTGTGGGGATAAGAGATTAATTGCATGTGTCAATGGCAAAACATAACGCTTAGTGTCTCGGGCTAATCGTTATTTACAAAGCGAATAGAGTAGAGAGTAGTAGAGAGAGCATCTTTTGGAAAGCGGTGGTCTTCCCGTTTGTCTAACTGTGACTCACCAATCTCTAGACGATCTGATTCCTTCTCTCTCTCTCTCTCTCTCTCTCTCTCTCTCTCTCTCTGTCTCTCGATGTCTTTTAATTTTAGTTTTTTTATTTTATTTTTTGAATTTTGATCGAATATTAGGGTCCGATTTTCAGAGAAGTTAATTTGTTCGGGCTTGGTTATGATGAATGTAGGGTCACCTTTTTATTTAATTGTTTTGTATTTATTTTTATTTTAATTTTAATTTTAATTTTAATTTTTTAATTTTTTGACTTTTTCTTTTTTGAGTTTGTTGTATCTTTGACCCAAGTTTCTTCTATCTTACTCTCTCTTACTCATACAAATATAAACTAAGTGTTGCTTTGATGATTGCTCTCTTTCTCTTTCTTTAGCTTTTTATATGTCTGATCAAAATCTCAAGATCTTCTTGGTATTACTACTACCACCCAAAACTAATTAAAAAGCTACATATATATATATATATATATATATATATATATATTGATGTGATTTTGGAGTCTGGAGGTTGAGGTGTTTATCATGACTAAATTGGCTTTGTTTCTTAAGTTCACGTGATTCAACGGTACGGTAAAATAACACAACTTGTAGTAGTGAGTAGTGACGCTCAAAACTGGTTGCGGGTGAAATTATAATTAAGTATATGCTGTTATAATATTTTAAATGTAATTTTTTGAAAAATTGATGCTGAATAAAAAAAAGTAAAGAGAAATTAATATAAATAATAAATAATATATATTTAAGATTAATGAATAAAAATATAATGATTGTATGATTAAGATGATTATGATAGGTTTGACGCCCATCTTATAGAAAAATAAATTTAAGATAATCAGAATAAATAGAATAATATTTTTATTTTTAAAAAAATCTTAAAATATTTAATTATTATTATTATTTAGTTTGAAAATATTAATTCTCTAAATTTATTAATAACTAACGGCGTATGAGCTCATTATATTCAGTCATTGTTCCGTTGAAAAGAATTATACCTTAAAATAAGTTCTACACCCAATACCTCATAAATGCGCGTGTCGTGAACTCTCGCATATAAGTTTATCGATTACCTCTTTTGATATCAATCCGGTGAAAATATATGTGTTAATTAATCAACTTACAATTTTATTTTTAATAAATAATAAATAATTATTTTATTATCTAAATCACAACTTTATATATATATTTATACTAATAATAAATAGATAATATTTTATCTAATATAAAAATAATTTAATACATATAAGATCATTAAAAAATAAAAATTCACATGCAAAAACATTTTGTTTGATCATTATTTTTTTGTCTTGATATTAATATAAAAACTAATTTTAAATGATAATTTTTAGATAATAATATTATTTCCATTAATTTTATCAATGTCATGATAAAATTAAATGTAATAATTGTTAATCTTATAAATAATAATTATTATAATAATAGATAAATTTGTTGTTAATAAAAAAATTGGTTGTCACAACTAAATTTGTCCTAATATTATTACCATAAATTTTAATTAAATTTAATAATCATTTAAAAAAATTATTTTTTATTTAATTTCTTTATATATTTTCAAAATATTAAATATTTTAATAAAATAAAAATAGAAAAAAGGTTAACCTTCGTATCTTTTCCTCCCCTCTAAGCAAACAATGAATCCACCTATCATCATTTAAAAACCTCTGTCTCTTTTTTAATTATTTATTTTCTCTTATCGTAACTATAAATTAGTTTAAAGTATGCCATAGTTATAAGTATATTGATTTATATGTAAAATTTTAAAATTTTAAGATTAAATCATACATTTTAAATTTTTTAAAATTTAAAATTAATAATACAATTTCACCTATAAAATTTTAATTGGTTCAGTCATCCTAGTAGTATTGATTTGATTGTAATAAATAATTCTATGTAATTAATATTTTTAAAATTGTGTCTCTAATTGTTTTTTTTTAATTTTTAAAATTTTAATTTAATATCTGTGATCAACTTTATTCTCTAGGAATTTTTCTTCTATAGATTTGTTTTATTTATCTTTTTTAATTTTTATTATTATCATAAAAATATATATTTATATTTTCCCAACTAAATATTGATTTATAATATTTTTTATTTAATCTATATATTAATATAGCATGACATATATTATGTTTATGTTCCTTGAGTTTTTGTTAATTTAGATCTTCATATAAATATATTATATATAAAATAAAAAAATTATCATATAATATTAAAAATTTATTTTTCTTAAAGAACGTTCATACATCAATTAAACTAACTAAATAGTAGGTTGAATTATCTTATAATAGAACTAAAGATAAAAGCTAAAGAAAATTTTTAGTTTTAGTAAACTAATGTTAATTATTAATAGATTTTGATTAATAGATTTTTAATCTACCTTATACATTTTGATATTTAATTAATGAATTTTTATTTCTAAATTTTGTTTAACGCTATAAATCTGAATTTTGTGCCTGTTTTTTGTTTTTTTTTTGTTGTCAATTCAAATACCAATTGTTAAAGCTTAAGTTTGTAAAAATCAAATTTATTTTAAATAAAAATATTATATATCAGAAAAACAAAAATTTTGAAAAACCAATTAATCTAACCCAAATTATTATAATTTTAATGTAATTAATTTTACAATAAATAATTAGTTCATTAAAACTTTAATTCTTCAAAAACTAATTAAATTAAGTGGTTTTAGTTTTAATAAAAAACTTAACCAATCCAACTTACCTTTACAGATTGAATTATCGGTTAACCAGTACTACTACTCTCTAACTTAAAATATCACAAATATTACCCGTAATATTTGTTATAAATAAAAATGTTATGTAATTTAAATTTAAAATATATTAAAAATAATAAATCATGATAATATTATTAATAAAATATATTCAAATTTATTAAACTATAATCAATAAAAAATTACCACACGTTTAAATTATAATTATAATAAATTTGTTAGATAAGTAGTCTAATTATAATGCAGTCATTCAAAACAAATGTACTTACACACTGAGATATATGCAGACAAAAATATTTTGCCCCTAACAATACCCTTAAAAAAAGGGGACTTTTGAATCTTGAATTATCTGAAAATACATAGAGTGAGAGAAAGGCACGGGAGGAATGTAGAGTGAGTTAAACGCAGCGTAAAGCGAGAGTGGGGATTGGGATGAGAAGTAGTACTACTATTCCATTTTCCTTGGGAGGATGGCAGTGACAGAACAGAGGGGGGCAGAGATACGGATACGGACAGAGTTTTTGATGTATTGGGTTTGAGACTAAATTTAAGCCTCGTGATCGGAGAAGGCAGATCCATGGAAGACTGTTCCCGTTAGTCACGTGGGCTCTTTTGACTACCCAATGACCAAACCCAAATTTCTCTCTCTCTCTAACATTGTTACCAACACCATCTTTCTCTCTCTCTCTCTTTAGGGTATAAATTGAATCATTTTCTTCACATCACCTACATAAAACATTCACTTAACTCAGTTTTTCTAAACTTAAAAACTAAAACACTAAAATCTCTTTAAATTAAATACAGGCCCTTTCTCTTTCCATATAATTCGTATGTGAAATGAAATACCCTCTATTTTCACTTCACGACAACGTGGACTGCAGGTGCTGACTGGTATTTCGACATTTTATTAGCTTATAAAGCTATCAAACAACAGCTACCTTCTTACTTCCTCTCTCTTCTCTCAGACTCCCATTTCAATCTCTCTCTTTCTCTCTCTTCTCCAAACATTATATTACTTACTAGATAGCTCTCACTTCCTTCACATTTCTCATTCACACGAATAGAGATAGAAGAAAGAAAGTAATTATGCATAGGTGTAGTAACTCACAGGGAAATATGGTGGGACCATGTTCATGTGGTTTGTTTCATCATCATAACACTCAAACCAATTCCTTCTCTATGTTCTTCTCTATGCCTAACAATCAAAAACCTTATGATCATCATCATGAATCTCATGATATCTATCCATATACTTCTTCTTCTGTTGATTGTACTTTATCGTTAGGCACTCCTTCTACTCGTTTATCTGAAGATCATGATTATGAGAAGCGAATCCGAAATCCTGAACATCGCTCTTCAGATTCTTGTGTCCCTAATTTTTGTTGGGATATATTGCAAACTAAACCAACGAACTCTGTTCCAACAATATCTAACAGAAATAATGTTAGCCGTAGTGGTGGTCATAACAACGGAAATAATAACGCCGTTAATGATCCACTTCTCGCTCGTCGTTGTGCTAACTGTGACACCACTTCTACTCCACTGTGGAGAAACGGCCCTAGAGGACCAAAGGTATGTATATATAATAATTAATTAAGATAACTTATCCATATTATTATATTATATTATATAAATAAGTGAGTGAGTGAGTGAGTGATATAATGAAATTAATTAATGACTGGGCTGGTTGATTATTAAATATTTTGTTGATTACTAAAATGCCCTTTGAATTGCAGTCGCTTTGTAATGCTTGTGGAATTCGATTCAAGAAGGAAGAGAGGAGAGCCAGTGCTGCAGCAGCTACTAATAATTCAAATGGAAACGGAACGAGTTCAGGATCAGTTGTAATGGAACCAAGTCATCATCATATGTTTAGTAATAATTCGTGGATTTCAAACTCACAGCAAACTCAGAAAATGCCGTGCCTTAACGAATTCAGGTTCATAGATGATGATAATCAAGAACCAGAAAATGGTATTTCTTTCCTCTCATGGCGTCTCAATGTCACTGACAGACCAAGTCTCGTTCATGACTTCACAAGATAAACTCAAATCATTTAACGGTCAAGATCACTCTTTTGGTGTTTTTATGTATAATTTTATCTTCCCCAAAACTTATCACGTACGTTGATGGTGATTGTTAGCTATATATGTCACGGTCTTCTCTATCTCTTGGTCAAAATTCTTTTTTTTTTCTTTTAGGTTCCCTTTCCTTCGTCTTACATAGATGGAGTAAAAATGGGATAATTCTATGTTCTTAGTTTGCTTTTTTGTTTGAAGCAGTAGTACTTCTTACTTTCCTTCTTTCTTTTAACTTTTTTTTCTCTTTCTACGACATCGTTTTAATATATGAGTAGTGTTATTACGCAAGCATATCTAATGAACGACTGCAACTACAAGTTTAAGGCCATACTGAGTCTCTGAAGTTAGTTGTTTCTATTTTTCTGAATTTCACGACTGAGAGAAATAGAGAGAAAGAGAGAGAGAGTGTGTGTGATGAATTTAATCAAATGCGTTTATTTCTGGGGATTCACCTGATCGTCCAATACACATGTTCGATTACTGTGTTCCTCTGAACCGGACACTGTGCGGTTCAGAAATAAGAGAAATCGTTTTGTCTTTTTTTAAAGCGTTTTTTCTAATCCTGACCGTCCAATTAGGCCAGTTGTTACTGTATAGTCAGATTTCCTTTTTGAATCTCATTAATTTTAAGTCATCGCGATTTTAATTAATATAAATTAATTATATTATTTTTCTTTTTCCTCCTTATGTTTGATAGATATTTTTGTCTTATGCTTGCTGAGTTTTTAATATTTAAAATTATCTTCACTGGCTTTCAAAATAGAAAAACCTCGATAACAGAAAAATAAAAAAAATAAAAAATTAGAAAAATATCACTGTTTCATTTCTGCTTCAACATATTTACTTAACAGGCAGAGAGGTTCAATAACATATAATTAGGTCAGAGAGAGTTTATAAATTTATTTATTTTTTCTTTTTAGTTAATATGAGAAAACAAAATTGTGTATATACATTTTATATATTATATTTTTGGTTAATTATTGTTGTAAGATTAAAAATATCATTTAATTTAAATCTTTTTTTTTTCTTCATAAGATTTCAAGAAATCTAGAGTTCAAAATACATGTAAGATCTGAAGAGTTTAAATTCAAAGATATGATGAGTAGCAGTCAAAAAGGAATATGTTTTTTTTAACCTATTATACCACTCGATACGGTTTATATGTTAAAATACCAGTCTTTGCTCCTCATTATGCTCACTTCATCATTCACATAAGTATACGAGTAGTGATATATCTATAATGGGATTGCATTTTTATCTTTATATCCATTTTTTATTGATTTTTGTATCCATTTTTATTAGCTATCATAACACCTATTATTAAATTAGGTAAGAATTGTTGCAATTAAAGAAAAATTTAATTTATTTTTAAATGGGATGAAATTAAAATGAGATAATAATAAAAATATTTAATTTTTTTAATAAATATACACCTAGATCGGTTACATAGCACCACTCACTCAAAACACTTACTTTTGTGATATTATAAAAAAAAAGTCGAATTTATTAGTAATATTTATAAGTAATATATAAAACTCACACTCTTTTAAGGTTAATTTTATAAAATTTGATGTATTATATTACTTATATATTATACAATTTTTTGATAAATAGACCAAGACAAAAAAATACCTAATGTGTCACCCAAAAAAATAAAATTAACATACATGGAACTTGATAAAAGAAAAAAAAATGAATAAAATAGAATTATAATATAATAAAAATATGTTAAAAATACAAATTGTTGGGTCCAACTATCTACACTTTAAAGGATAATGTTATTTATAAAAGTTATCATAAATATATTAGTATAACGTTTGTAAGTAATATAAGATTCATTTTCTTTTAAATTTAACCTTTTAAGATTTGATGTCACATATTTCTTATACATTATACAAATTTTGTATGTTATCAGAGTATCAGTAATCAATAGGACAAGAAAAAAACTAATAAGCCTCTTAAAATAAATACATGGGCATTGTGAAAGGAAAAACAAATGAACTAAATAGAATTAAAATATAATGAAATTCACTTTTTATGGCTCTTAATTCCCTATTTATTTATAAAACCTTTATTTTCAGTACAATTTTATATGTTTTCAATTTATTAATTTAATTGTTGTTAGTATACCTTTGATTTAAATTAAAAATATAATTTTAATTATAAAAATGCTAGGTGGGGAATTTTATTGTTTCATATTAATTAATCATGTTAAAAGTTGTGAGTTAAAAGGGATATATATTTAAAATATCTCTGAGGTTTAACATATCTTCATTTTTGTCCTTGAAGTTTGTATAAAATTCTATAATATTCTTAAACTTTATAGTTAATACTATTGGTGCTTTCAAAATTAATGATATTAATTTTTTCATCTATTCCTATGGCTTTGAAACCAATTTTAAGGGGTTCGATTGCTAGAGACTTTTAAGGGGAAATTTTAGTCAATTTGACCTTAATATACTAGTTGAGTTACTAGAACCTTGATAAGTGATATGTTGAATGCACATTTTTTCCTATTCGTAATATACAAACAAGTTTTTTTATGTATATACAGTGTGCTTGTAATTTTCAAATAAATAGTATCCAAACATTAAATTGTTGAATTTTTCTTCTTCTATTCTTATATATTTGACTAAAATAGTCTCTTAATATCCTTAAAACAAGATAGTCTATAATTCTTGTGATAATTTTAATATAATCTGTATAAATATCTAATAAGGAGTTAAACCTTTTAAAATTTTCAAGACAAGTTTTATAATCCTCATTTTTGAAATAATCATTTAAGGCTAAGAGATAACCTTTATCAAATTTTTCTAATAGAAGTAAATTTTTATCTTTCATTTTAATTTCTTTTGGAACTAGTTGTTTATTTCTATAATTAAAAATAATTTTTTATTTTTATTTTTATCAGTATTGTTTGGAGAGAATTTTAAGTGTTAGAGATTCTAATGGTAGAAAAAATGGACAAATGAACAGATCTTGTATTCTCCTCATTAAAGAGAATATATATATATATAACATCTTAGATATGTGGCGGGTTATATATTCACCGACCTTTATATATGATAATTATGTGATTTGATAAACATTATATACAAACTAATAAATAGAACATAGGTCGTCAGAGGCATTTACATAGGTAGATCGTTACATACAGATCGCTCTAGATTCCCAAGTAGATTTCTCAGGTCACCCACAAAATGGGAAGACCGAGGTCACATTGAGATCTTATAATTTCACCAGGCCTTGCTCTCTAAGACCTCACAACACAATAACAAAGTGCAATTGTTTGGATGGGTTATATGTTTTATTGAGCTCATCGGGCCTAGGCCATCGTTAAGTCATCCCTATAACCTCATCGTATCATAGCGAGGTACTGACATACATTAGGTCATGTACCTGTTATACATTTAATACCAAACATTAACTCCCTTATTCTCTTGATTTTGAGAAGTCAAGGGAATAATACATGATCATTGATTTTAATTTAAATAAACCATATTAAACGATTCAATGTATCTAAGTATATAATGACCACTCAGACGATACAATTTTTAGTCGCAAAGTTATTTAACTACAAATAATATTCCTTTAATTAATTTTATTTTTTGGTTAAACCTTTCAACTTCCCATTCTCCCTTTATATATAGTGGAGAAATTTACTTTTACCATACGTTTTAACTTAAATTTATTTTCAGAGAATTTTGATCTATTAGTCTATTTTTTAGTTCGTTTGTTTAACGACATCAAAGGGAGAACCAATCCACTCTCTATTTTTAGGTCAAGATTCAAACAACCAACATTCACATTAAGTAATTTCTTCCTCTTGATTTTATTTAACATGTCTCAAAAGGGGAAATAGGTAGTTCCTCCTATGACGATGTGATCTAGGTCGTTAGGTAGTGCACCCGATACTTATATAATATCAAAGATTATATTAACTCCCTTATTTGCGAATTTACTAGGTTTTCAAGAGTATATTCCTATTATTAATCCGAGTTTGAAAGGGTAAACTCTCCAGGATCTCCTTAGGTCTTGTTATTAACTCTAAAATCAGGTTTCCATTTAAGTGTTTCCTGATCGCCATATAAAATGTTGCCTAATCAGGCTATCATATAAGTGTTACTTGATTAGGTCTTATATGCATATAACCCAAGTCGTTTACTTTGTCCTGAAGGTCTTGACTCTCAGGTCGTTGGGCGAATGCTACTATGCCACTCCATTATCACATAGGAACAATGGAGTAATCCTTATGAATAAGGAAGGTGGATGACATTGCTATTGGAAGCCATATATCTAAGACCTTATTGGACAAGCATTATTATTAAAACTTTTCATTAGTGTGTCTCCTGTTAGTGAGTTCCTTACTAGTTTAGGACGAGTTCATTTATTTTGTAGGCATAAATTATACAAAGATTGACCATAAAAGAGGTGGTTTGACGTGGAACTCAAGTCTCTTTCTTAGGACGTATTTTGGATTGTGAGTGGTTTAATAATCGTTTGAACTTCTGTTATTTATTTTTAGATGTATTGAATGCAATGAAGATTGATGTCAAGAAACGCTCATAACTGCACTGTAATGTGGTAAGGATTGCACTGTAATGTCTGTCCCATGAATATGCTCTTTCGGGTATATTTTTCATCTCAAGTAGGGGGTTAGGGGACTCTACCTCTAATCATGAGGCATAGAACGTATCCCATATCTCAGGTAAGGGGGTCAGGGGACTCTACCTCTAATCATGAGGCATGAGACATATCTTGCATCCCAAGCGAGAAGGTCTAATGACTACTTCCAACTTGAGGGTTCATTAAATAAGGTATATGAGGTATGTGTCATACAAGGGTGAGCATCCATCCCCTTGAATGTGCTTCTTTGGATGTACTTTGCATCTCAAGTAGGGGGTCAAAGGACTCCACCTCCAATCATGAGGCATGGAAAAAATCCTTCATCCCAAGTGGGGTTCAGTTGACTCCTCCTTCCAACTTGGTGGGTTATTACATAGATTTCGCGAGATAGGAAACATGTGAGGGTGAAAACCCTACCCCACACGTGTTCCAAACTTTGAGGAATTAACCGCTTTAATATTTTGTGAGATATATGGCATGCGAGGGTGAAAACCCAACCCCACATGCATTCCAAAATTTGAGGAATTAATTGCTTTAATATTTGTGAGATATGAGGCATACGAGGGTGAAAACCCAACCCCATATGTACTCCAAACTTTGAAGAATTAATCACTTTAATATTTTGCGAGTTATGCAACATGTGAGGGTGAAAACCCAATGCCTCACATGTGCTCGTATTTTTCTTGCACAAATAAATAGTCAATACTTTGACAAACTCATAGTTAAATACTCAAAACATGGGAGGTCATACATCAACCTTACACGTACAAAGAAAACATAGTGCATACTTCATAATAACTTCATCAGTATTTGGATAATAAATTGGTCATATATGCCATATATGGAGTGAATAATCCCACTTTGTAATAATTTCATCAACAATCTTTCTTGTTATGATGGGAAAAATAATATGACTAAATAAAGTCATCAACACAGAATGAATTGTCAATATATTGTTTTATGTAATTTTGGGTACCAATTGTCTGTATTTGACAATATACAATTAGGATAACACGAGTAAAGTTGACAAGTCATACCTTGTTAATGAATCTTGTTAAATAGTCTTCGAAGATTGAAGTATTGTCATATGTCAATTTAGTGTTGATCTTCTTATAATTTCTTTTCGAGATGCATGGATTACACATATCCTAAAGTGCACCAAGCTCTACCTCATTCGCCAAGATCAATCATTACATCATATAAAGAAGGGTATGTAATGATCAGCTCATACATCATATAAACTCACCTCGTGTGATGCGCATAAGCTTCCCTTAACTTTTTTGAAACCTAGTCCTCATAATCATGGTGATAAAGCCACCATCAGGGATCTCTAGATGAAAGCTCTTATTTGATGTAGCACTAGATGCACCAACTCCAATCAAGCCATCCCCTCAAATATAATGATCATTTGAAGTAATATATCTTTACTTGATCTAGACATGTCTAAGTGGCCAACTAGGAGGTAGGGTTTCCTACATCATAACTCTAAGACATCTACCAAGACCTTAGGCGTTGTACCTGTCCAATATTGCTGACATACCTTTGATAGTCGAAATATATCAAGCATGGATCATACCATAACTGTTTCTACTATTGAGTCAATTAATTCATTTTGTTCCTCAGTAAACATATCACCATGAGAAGATTCAACATCAATTATTAAATCAAGTGAGTAATTATAGTAGGGAACTTTGCTGCTTAATCCATATAGAAGTGTCATCCCAATCAAAATTGACCTATGGGTCGTAGAAATATCAAAGTCATTGGCAACGTGGTAAGGAAGGTAAAAGGCATTGACGACTTGAGGTTCTAAAGTGAAGACAAGGGTATTCAAAGTATTCAATGATGAACATAAGCTCAAAAATATCGCAATCCCACTCAGCCATTTCCAACACTAAACCTTGGCTCTATTTAGCTCATTCACTTGTTAATATTCGAATTGAAAACCAAAATATTTTGTTAAATGTATTCCAAATCGATCTCTTAACTAGATATAGACCATGGCCTGATATAACTTCAAGTCTTTATTAGATGAACTATGTATTTTTTACAATTAATTCCAATTAATCTTGGCTCAACCCATTCTTCACTTCGTGAGTCTCAATCATCCCAACCCAGTCTATTTCATCTCTAGCCCATTCTAGTTCAAGTGAATTTATTCTCAGTGGGTTCAGTATATTCCCCATTAGGTCGCACCAAGATCAATTTGTCTCTGTGTGACAACTCCAATCCATCAATTTTGACGGCAAAGCTCGAAAATTATAAACTAGAAGTTCAAGAACAATTCCATCCAAAAGAATACACGGCTTGAAAGTGTGCATCCTAATCCATTTTATTTAGGTCATGGCTATCCAGCGGGTTTATTTCAAGTCTGTTCATTAGTTCGTACCAAGGAATGACCAAATCATCCCGTTAGCGGCCAAAACCATACCAGCCTACTAGATATCATAACAGATCATCCACTTTTGATTCACAGTCCATTTAAACATCGGTAACCCAAATGTCTTGTATGGGTTAGAATCTATCCAGATTGCAATTCACCTTTCTAGGCCAACGACCCATATCTCTCCAACACATTCCTTCATATATCCATTCGTTAACTTAGCTCGTGGGTTAATGGTTTGGGGTCAGTTTCAGATTGAAATTAAATCCATACCCATTAGTTTCCACCAGTCGTACCTTATTCATCATTTATGGGAACTGATCAAGTGAAGTTAGTTCTTCTATAGAAATCGAACTAGATCGCGATCGACACCCAATGGACGTTCCAAACCCAATTCGTAAGAAAATAGGTACAGTAATAACAGTTTATTTGGATCGAACTAGGCATAGTTAGGAAGCACAATTTGTTTCTTTCTAGCCCAATTTTTGATAGCTTGCTACTCATAATCTTAATCTACATCTGTAGCATGCGACTTGCCTTTGTCATCTTTTTCAGCCCACTAATTAATCATACCACAACGGAATTCCTAACACGCAATTTTCCTATCATTTTCTACAACATGCTATTTAACCATGCCACAACCAAATTCATAGCATGCAAGTTTCCTATCATCTTTTACAGCCCGTTGTTTAACCATGCCACAACCAAATTCCTAGCATGCAACTTGCCTATCATTTTCTACAACCCACTGTTTAGCCATTCCATAACCAAATTCATAGCACATAACTTTCCTTTCATCTTCTATAGTCTGTTATTTAACCACGCCATAATAGAATTTGGTTTTGGTTCATAGACCACTAATCGAGCTACTAAAGTGATGAGGAAATAAAATTTAGTTCACGTAGTACCGATCGAGCTACCAAAGTGTATCGTTATAGTCCTATATCCTGCTCATTCCTTCAGTCCCTTTAGGTTGCTTGTAGTCGTGGTTATAACTCAAAAAGTTCAAAGGATGGTACCAAAGAAGAGATAATGATGTTGCTTTCCATAAATTAGGCCAAACTTTTCACTTGGGCGGAGCTAAGCCCAATTCGTTCAAGTGAGTTTACATAACCCACAAACTCATCTCCCTAGCCAATTTCTCCAGGTCATTCATAGCACATTGATTTGTGCATTTTGATCCTAGTGAAGAGCACCACGTTACTACTATTGGTCACAATTCGACCAGGCCCTAGTCCCTTCTTCCCCAGTTCGCGCTTGGTTTGTATCAGCCATACCTTGTTAACACAACCCAGTTTGGATCTACATTTTCACTACTTAGAGGCTGCCCAGTCGTCTTAGTGAAAAATCTCACCACTCCATTTTCCACTTTACATCATTTCCTACTATATATATTTCCTGGCCATTCCCCAAATGGTTTATCTGGTTTTTGTTAGGGTCAAAATCATACCATTCTATTAACTCTCACCTGAGTCTAAGAATACCTAGAAGAGAAAGAACAACTATTTTTAACTTAGCTCGTGGTTGGATGATTTAGACCAATACTTTGACATCAATTTGTGCACTGTCTGCATCGGCCATAGTTCATCACGGTCCTATTATATCAACCTACAAGTTTCCCTATCCTCTGTGCCAAATGTTATTCCAAATCGCTACATATTCTTGTTCATTTTTTGGGTGGAGTAAACGTCCCTAAAACACGAGATAATTCTCTTAAGGATAAGATTGAAGGTCACAAATGCCAATTATGCACTAGAAATATTTGAGTTCCCACAGACGGCGCCAATTTTTTGGAGAGAATTTAAAGTGTTAGGAATTCTAGTGATTTTAGAAAGAAGTAGAAAAAAATGGACAAATGAACATATCTTGTATCCTCATCATTGAAGGGGTATATATATAACATCTTAAGCACATGGCGAGTTATGTATTCAGCCATCTGTATACATGGTAATTACATGATTTGATAAACATTACATATGAACTAATAAGCAAAAAATAGGTCCCCATAGGAGTTTACATAGGCATATCATTACATATAGATCGCTCTAGATTTTCAAGTATATTTCCCAGGTCGCCCATAGAAAGGGAGGCTCGAGGTTACATTGGGATCTTACAATTTCACCATGTCTTAATCTCTAAGACCTCGCAACATAATAACAAAGTATAATTGTTTGGCTGGGTTGTATGCTTTATCGAGATCATTCGACCCAGGCCATTGTTAAGTCATACCTATAACCTTGTTGTATCATAGCGAGGTACTGACATACATTCGGTTGTGTACGTGTTACACATTTAATACCAAACAAGTATTACAACATAATGTAGGTAAATGTCTACACATTCAAGATTCTTAATTGACTTAAATTTATAATTATCATACCTAAATTTAATATATCCACCATGATTTTCCTTTCTCTCCATCTCCTTTTGTTACACGAGTCATGCCTCAACTTTGCTCAAACTTCAACACCCTTCTAGTAATGGTAAGCCTTCTACATCTGTACATAGATGCTATCCAATTTTTGACTTATTAAGAAAGAGTAATTGAACTCTATTTTATTCATAAGATTATAATTATTATAAACTTAAGGCCAACTAAGAACCTTAAAGGGATTCTTAGCCATTCATAACTACTAGGTATATATTATTACTAGTTTTTGATTTCTAGTATATAGGAGATTTCTATGATAGAATCTATGTTTTTTAGAGTATAGAGCTATAGTTTTTATGTGTTTTGAAATGAAAATAAGGGTTTATTTTATTGCACAAAGAATCCATGTTTACAATAATAAAATTACTATTTTCTCCTTACTTTAATAATTCATCTGTTTTTTTTATTTTCATAGTAGCATTGTTTTTTTCCTTTGCACATGTTATTGATTAAGGTGTAGGACTACATATTTAATTTCTTTTTCATCTTCTGTCGACATTTCATCTTTTTATTCTTTTTTTTCATTTTCTATTGATTGTCTTTTTTATTATGCATCTTCATTTGCTCTATCTTTGATGTGATAGATGCATCTATGATCTTTGGTAGCTTTTCTAACATAGAAGCATAATACCTTCCTTGTTTCTTGACCAATTTTTAGGTTGTTATTGTTAAAATTATCTTCATATTTGGTAATTTTTTCACCATCTTCTTTTGAAAAAGCCCTGATACTATAAGAAATATTGATTACTTTACTAGTTGAATAATTTACTTTGATTTTAATAGAGTTATCAATAGTTTGAGTTTATAGTACATTTGGCCTAACATTTGATCCCTTAGTACATAGAGTTCTTCTATGTTGAATTCATTTTCTTGAAGCGCCCTTGGTTTGAGAACTTTTTTGTTTGTATTGGAAATCCATATCTTGATAAAATGGTAGGGACTCATACATCCTTCCTCATTTCATTCCATTAGTGAACTGAAAAATATAAAATAAATAGGCTTGTCACTTACTTTGATCTTTTTTTCGAATTTCTTTATTGCTTCTTTTTCCAAAGTTCTTTATTGCTTTTTTTATATTTTTTGAAAAATAATTTAATTCCCTTAAATTAATTCTTTGATATATGTTTTCTATTAGTTCTGCATGGAACGCTTTGTAAAACAATATTGGATCCGCTCATTCCAAGATATTGAATTTACTTAATGTAGAAAATTCCTTATCTTTAGTGTATAACTTCATATATTCAATATGTTTATCAGTAGATTTTATAACCAAGTTGTAGAAAGTCAACCATTATGATTTGTTGGGGTTTCTATATTGGTTCTTCTCATCTTCAATGATTGGTGATTCTTTTAGGGATGTCTCCCTGAATATTAAAATAGTATTTTTATGGCAAAAAATATTAAAATATAAAACTTTTAACAAAAATAGGTGAAAATATAATTTTTGGGAATTTTTTGAAATTTTTATAAAAAAATCAAAATTTTTAAACAAGGCCAATTAGGAGCTACCATATGGTATGTCACGTAACCAGATGAGCTGACTGAGCAAGCCATGCAAACTCTACGTAAGTAAGGATAACGAATCACATGTCAACACCGCGTTCAATCTGAGTTCGGAGATCGGTCAACTTGCACTAAAACGTCTCACTATGTCATTTCTCTACGCGTTCCACCTGTGCGCCACGCCATCCATTTATGTGAATAACATCACACTATATGGCGCTGACTTAGGGAGCGTTGACTATGAGTAGTCTTATCTACCAAGCATTATGCCCTGATTCACCCAATGAATTTTCCCTAACACGTGTTGCATTGTGATTGGATGACACTATTTTTTGGTTTTTTTAATCGTAGCCCTTGATCTAAAGTTGATTTGACAATCCAGATTACACATGAGCAATATTTAAGCCTCTAATCACTCCATAAACCCTAAGGGACCGTCATTAGCATAATTTTGATAAAGTTTTGCAGCAAAAAATAGTGAAAAATATAGAAATATTCAAGAGGGGACATAATTTTGATGGAGATTTAAGAGGA
Organism: Hippophae tibetana; assembly: GCA_037013495.1. Lineage (NCBI taxonomy): Eukaryota > Viridiplantae > Streptophyta > Magnoliopsida > Rosales > Elaeagnaceae > Hippophae > Hippophae tibetana. Next base: position 76,151,650 of record CM072812.1, on the reverse strand, counting down.
GATTAAGACTACAATTCAAGATATTGATTGTATTTCTTCTTCTACTCTTTTCTTTATCATTTTTTATGTCTTTCTTTATGAAAATATTAGCTTTATGAACACAATTATATGTAGTTAATTTATTAATTTAGGAATCTTATGAACCCAATTTTCACCATATGATGATCTAATATTTTACCTCAATTATAATTATAATTTAATTATATTATTTAATCTGATTTTTATGCTATTAATTGTTTGAAAAAATAATTTAACTATAGAGACAATTAAATAGATTTGAGAGAATTATTTAATTGTTTGTCTTGATTAAATAACATGCATAGTTTTTAGGTAGAGATGTATCATTATTATGTATGTGATCCATAATTGATGAACATAGTGAGTAGTATACAATTTAATTAGCATGAGAGTGTGATTAAATTAATTACTATATGGTATGTAGTTTACTTAAGAGAGGAATACATGCTAGGTTAGATTCAATTGATCTTGTAATTAATTGATAATTATATTAGGGGGATTTTAGCGATTTAAATGTTACGAAAATTAGGGGATTAATCTGATTTAATTAATTATTTCTATTTACTTTTAGTTATTTTAATTTTACTTCCTTAAAATATAAAAACACAAAAAAATTGATTTTTATTTTTTTTAGTTTTAAAAATTAGTTTCTAATAAAATAATCTCTGTGGGAATGATATTTTCTTATCATGATATTACTTGTTGCGATATGTATACTTGTCTATTCATTACACACATTTCATGTTTAGCGATTAATAGCATTGAATGCTCAACTATCTTTCGTGTCTCTAGGAGATATGCTTTTCTAAATAGTACTAGAGGCCTTACTATTTTCTTTAGATTTGTCAACATGCTTGGTGCTGTTGGTTGTTATTGTAATGTTGTAGAATAATTTCTTATTATCACCTCTGAATTTATTAGTTTTGGTGTTATGTAATTGGCATAACTACCTTCAACATCTATTCTGTTGGTGAAGGCTCTATGAGTTACTCCACTAATTCTTAGAATATATTTACTAACTTCTACCGAGTTATTATAAATTCCTATTTTTGAGATTTTATTATAAATTCCTATTTTTGAGATTTTATGGACCACATAATCTTTTTTTGTTCTTCTTTTTCTACTTGATATGCTTAATTTAGCTTTTTTTGTTTCAAAAATTTTACTTTCTTTTGAACTGTTAGGTTCTTCCTTTTCATTTTGAATTCTTTCTTTAGAAGTTTCACCTTTTTTAGATTGAATTTTTAATGAAGATTCATCTTTTGAGTTTTTGGACTTTAAGAGTTGTTTTGAATAATTAAGTTCTTCCAGTTTATTTCATGTCTCCATAAGAGATTTCTTGAGGTATAACAACTCAAGTTATTCCTGTAATATTTTTATCTCCTTTTCTTTTATCTTGATTTTGATATAGAGATGTTCTATTCTTGAATAGCATAAAAATAGTTAGAAGTGTTAATTCTCTAGTAAGAACATCTGTTAAACTATTTTTATTTCCTTGAAGATTTTCAACATCAAAATTATAGTAGTTGAACCACTATTTTCATCTGACTAATCTTCCTTATTTGTAATCACTTGTAATATTAGTCCTTAAGAAATAACCAAAAAATTTGTTATATATATGTTCTGACATATATTATAAATTTCTTAATAGCTCTTTTAATTGCCCAATATTCTTTTTCATTATTATGGTAATTTAAATCTGGATCTTGAAAAGATCTTGATGTATACCTGCAAAGATATTCATCTTTTTCATCTACTCTTGCTTTTATAACTACTTCTTAATATTCTTGTGAATCATTCATTTTAATTATCATTTTATCATCTGGCATTGGATAGTGTAAAGTTGGAATTTTTTTTACTTTTGCTTTTACTTTATCCATATACAGAGTATCTTGTTCTATCCATTTCTAGATATGATCTTTTTTCAATTTTTCCTTTAAAGGTTTCCTCATTTATGCAAGTTTTTTTATATATGCTTCTACATATGTCAAACATCCTAAAAATCTTTATAATTGGTTTTTGACTTTTAATTCACTAGGAAAACCTTTAATGTTCTTTAGTATATGAGGTTGTAGATTATGTTTTTTTTTTCATCTTCAATTTTCAACCCTAAATACTTAAATTTTTGTTGAGCAAGTATTGCTTTCTTTTCAGATAGTACAATTCCTTCTTTGTTGTATTCTTGTAGAATATTAATAATACTAAATAGTGTTTATTTAATTCATTATTAAAAACCAAAATATCAACTATATAGACACAAAAAATATTTTGTAATTTTTTGAATATGTTATCCATATACCTTTGAAAGATACATGGAGCTTGTTTTAGTCCAAATGGTACAACAATTCGTTGCAATTGTTCTTAGGGTAACAAAATGTCATTAATTTTTGAGATTCTTCATCCAATCTTATTTGTCAATATCCACTTTTGATATTAAAACTTAAGAAGTATTTATTTCCTTTTATTAATGATAATAATTCTTCTTTCTTTGGAATAAAGTATTCATCGTCAATGATTTCTTTATTTAATGTTTTGAAGTTTATTACTATTTTCTTTTTTCCTCTTCTTTTTTCAGTTTCTTTTTCAACTAGAAATGTTAGACTATATCGAGTTAAATTACTTGGTATTATGACTTTCAATTCTAAAAGTTCTTGAATTTGTTTATCAAATTCAATCATATCTTTAAGAGTATAAATTATTGGTTTTACTCTTATGACTTTTTTAGGGACTTTTAATTTTATGTTGATAATCGTCTTAGATTTATTTATTTTTGGATGCAAAGCATTTTCTAAGCTTACTGTTTTTAATAGTTTTCTGATGTTTGTTAGGGCTTTATCATCCTGTATTTCATTGAGAAAAAAGTTTTGTTTTTTCTTTTATATCTAATGAAATATTTTCTAAATAAGGTTTTTACTGCTCTATTTCATCACATTTTTTTCTTTTTATGTTGTTGCATAAAAATTCATCTTGATATAGTCAAAACTTTTCTTATTTTTGATACAGAAATGGTATCACCATCTAATGTTGTTAGACTTATTTTGTGTAAAAGGTTGATATATGTTTAAAAAATTATTTCTTGTTAATAAATCAACTCCTACTTTCTGTTGATATATTGTATGAATATGGAACTTTTCTCCTCCTATTATTATATCTGTATCTTTTAAAATTTTATTAAGATTTATTGTAGTATTATTAGAAATACTTACAATTAAATATTTTGGTGCCTGGTGCCTCTTTCCAGTGTTCTTTTGGAAACACATATTATTTGCTACACATATACTAGCTTGTGTATCTATATATGCATGTAGATTATAGTTGGCATAACCTTTGAATTTTTTAGTCATACTTTAATATAGGTACTATTTGGATTCATAATACTATATAAATCATTCATCTTCTAATGAAGAGTACTCATAATCTGAGTCAGTTATTTCTTCCTCAGTTTATTCTAATAGGTAAATACTGTAAGTATAATCTATAATAGATTCTTCAATTGGTTCTAAATCCATCTTAAATATAGGTACTATTTGGATTCGTAATACTATATAAATTCTTTCCTATGTTGAACCCTACTTGGACATTCACTGGCATAATATCATTCTTCGTTACAGATCTAACATCTACATTTTTTTTTCTTTTCTGAAGAGCAATAATTCCTATTTTCATGAGGTCTATACCTCTTTTTTCTAAAATATATTTTCCAATAGGTTTCCCTATTAAAACTTCTTTTATATTTTTGAAAATATTTTTTCTGAATTTATATTTTTAAATCTCTTGTATTTTTTATAATTTTTATATTTCTGTTTGTAAGGTTTTATGTTACATCTATATTTTTTTGGTATTCTAAAATCTCTTGTATCGTAATAGATTTTATCATATCATCTTATTTGTTTATATTCCTTTCTTTCTTCGCATTTAATAATTATCTATCTTTTAAGATTTTTCATTCTTCCTCCTAAGGTGTCTAGTATAGTTTTCCTATTTCTCTGATTCCAACTTTTTGTAAAGGTCTTATGTAATGTTCCAAGTAATTTTAAAAAATATATTTCCTTATACGTTGTTTGCATAAAGGGTGGTAATATATTTCATATTCACAAATAAAAGAATCTAAGTAACACATGTTACAAATTTCCATATTTGTTAGGTGTCATTTGGATTCATTGATTTCATTTTCATTGGATTCATTAATAGTTCTTCCTTTTTCTTTTCTAATAAATTATTTGTATATTTCATATATTACTATATTTAAGTATTCTCTTCCTGTCGGAGCATTCCCTTGCATTAATAAATGTTATTGGTATGTTAAATTTGAAAATCAAACTTTTACATTTCTTATCATTTTATGAGCTACTAATACCTTACAGATTGAAGGGTTTGTTTGTGTAGTTTGAAAGGTTTGTATGAAAACACTCATAGCACTAGCCTATTCATCTAATGTTTTTTTCCTATCTCTTATACAATTTAGATCTAATAGATCTAATTTATAATTATTATGGAGTTTGAATTCTGATGGTATACTACCTTTAGTTCCCCAATACAACCCGTCCTCTATTTTAGGTGGTTGTCTTATTCTATTTATGGTGTCAGACTCTCTTGACCTTTGCCTATTTTTTTCTCCCTATGTGGATCAGATGTTCCTTCTTGGTATGAAATTAACAATGAAATTTGTTTCATATGACCTTTCGAGGTCATGATTTCTAGTTAAAAATCAATCTTACTGATTATTATCATATCTTCTTTTTCTTTGTTTATGCAAAGTTTTTCATCTTGATGTATTTCAAATTCTTCATTAGTTAGTGTTAATAAACTAACTAATTTTTCTATATCACTATTTTTGGGGTTCATGAATTGTTTTTCTAATTTTTTCTATATTCCATTATATTTAAATTATATCTATTTGATTAGATTTTTTTTCCCATTTTTATCAAATCAAGGCATCTGATCTCCTAGGTGGTTCTATTTCTAGTTGTTCTAGAGGATCATATTTATGACCTACAATATTATTGTTTATATGTATGTTAAATACATATTTCTTTAGTTATGTAAATTCCTTATGTATATCTTGTTGAAGTGTGTTATAACCATATTTTTTTCCTTTAATAATTATTTTTGTGTTTCTATTATATACCTTACAAGAATTTTGTGTTTATTTCCTGGACTAAATCCATTTTCTCTGTTTAAATTTTCAAAGTTTCAAATAATGTTACTTAATTTTTTGCTATGCCTATTGGCTTTCATTTATTTATAACAGTATATTTTTTAATTTATATTTAAATATTATTATTTTCCTAATATGACATCATGAACTAATGTCTTCATTACTTTGACTTTAACTTTTAGTTTTTTAGGTTCTTCTTGGTCGGAAGTTTCTCCTTCATGATCTATAAAAGTAAATCTTTGTATATTATTGTTTTTAACAACATTAATTTTTCTTCCTGTTATCAGAGGTTTTTTCTTGATATCTAAGTATCATTCTTCTAGTATTTTAAAATCTGTTAGTATTTCTAGTTTTATTATTTGTCCAAGTTCCTAAAAGGTTTTGTTTATTTTTATAAATCTATTTTGTCTATATATTGAACTATTATGGTTGTTTGTTAGAGAATATCCTACTAGTATTGTATTAAAAATTGATGATTTTCTAGGATATACTGTAAATTTTAGATTTTGATATCCTAAGCTACCATAAATCATTCATAATAAAGCATATTTCTTATTTATTATTCTATTATTTAGTAATGCTATTTTTATTGGTATATATATTTCTTTTCGGAAGTAAGCTTGTATTAGTATTTGGATTATTTCTAAATGAATGTATCTAATTTTTTTCTTTATCCTTTTAAGAAATTTTGGATAGTTTATTCAATATAATTTCTTTCTCAATTAATGTTATATTATACCTTCTTTTGACATCTGTGATATTAATACTCATTTCTTTATTATTTATTCTATAATAAATTATATCTTTTTTTGGAAATAATTTTATTAAAGATCTTTAAATCTATCTCTTTCTTTAATATTTAATTTTGTCTTTTGAATTTATTCAATTTTTTTTAATCAATAAAATTATGCATTTGGACGTGACACTTGTATATATCTTCTTCCTCTCTTTTAGGATTATGATAATATATATAACAATGTGAATTTTATTTACGCTAGGTTTAACCAGACTGTGTAGGCTTATATATATTTTCCATTTATGTTAGATAAGATCGATTTTTTTTTAAATTAAATGATAGCTCAAAGCCTAACCCAGAAATCATACAGGTAGGTTTGCATCGATTTTTTAAACTTTATCAAACTTTATTTAACCTAGTCTATACTAAATCATAAAATTAATTTAAAAATAAATAAATAATTATTTTGATATTTGTGAAAATTTATCAAAATTGTAATATATTTAGTATTTTATAAGTTTTGTAATTTACAACAATATTATCTCAATATATAACTAAAATTTAAGTCTTATATGTTAATAGATATTGATATTTTAAACTTTAGTCGTATGTAATCAAGGGCGGAACCACAGGCTAACAGTGAGTAGCATAAAATGTATTATTATGCTAATAAATGTAATTACCTTACTTCACTTTTGAGAATAATCATATATGATACCATTAGAAAGAAACGAGGTTGAGGAAGGATACATCTTTATATTTGATTGTGTTATATATTTTATCTTTAATTTTAGAGACATATAAATTATATGTATTTTATCTTTAATTTTAGAGACATAAATTATATGTATTTTATCTTTAATTTTAGAGACATATAAATTATATGGATAAAAATAATTAATAATTAAATGTTATTTTAATAATATATTTTATATTAATAATAATTTAGAAAAATAAATAGTTTTAAATAATATTTTTAAGTAATAATTATTTAGAAAAATAATAATTTTAATAATATATTTTATTTTAATAATAATTTAGAAAAATAAATAATGGTAAATAATATTAAATAGTATTTTTAAGTAATAATTATTCAGAAAAATAATTATTTTAATAATATATTTTATTCTAATAATAATTTAGAAAAATAAATAATATTAAATATCTTTAAATAATATTTAATATTTATTTTAAGTAATAATTATTTAGAAAAATATAATAATTATAATATATAATATATTTTTCATTCTATTCCAACTATAAACAAAATAATGTAATATTGATTTCTATTTTAATGATCAAACCAAACAATGTAATAATAATATTATTTCATTTCCATTTAATTTCATAATAATTCTCATTCACATTCATTTTCTATTATATGAACCAAACTTTCATCCACTTTAACCACATATATTATTTTTTAATATTTATTGGAACATGTTTAATATAAGAAAAGTTAAAATTTTAATTTTATAATATTTACATTCTTTTCATTCTTGAATTGATTTTTGAAAAAATAATAAAAATAATATTTTTAAAATTTATAATCATAAAAATAATATACTTTTAGCATGTTTGGTCGATAAGAATGAAAATAAGAATGGACTTAATTTCATACATTTTTTATGTTTGGTTATGCTATGGATTAGGAATAGAATGGAATACATTCATAAAAGAGAAAGAATAACAATTACATTAGCCCTTTGGTAATCCTTATTCCATTCTCATAATTATTTTTTATTTCAATTTTATTCTTAATTTTAGAGACATGTAAATTATATCATTACTACAAAAATTGGTATTTAAGTCGATACGTAAAGTCAGTTTTTTCTAAAAATCGACTTTAAATTGGTTTAAAGTCGGTTCGGTGTAGAACCGACACTATCCACGTAGGATGTAGCGTCGGTTGACGTGTCAAACCGACGCTATCCACGTAGCATAGCGTCGATTGACACCTGGAACCGACGTTATCCACGTAACATAGCGTCGGTTGACATATGGAACCGACGCTACACACATGGATAAATTCTTTTCTTTTTTTCTCCCAGACAAAAACTATTTTCAGTGTTACAGAACTCTAAAAAACCAAAAATCTCCTCCACTCTTTCTCATTTTCCGGCCACCTATGACTACCATTTCCAGCACGAGTTAGTGAGTTTTCTTCCTCTTTAACTAATCTTTTAGATCCCCTATTATTCATTTTTTTCTGTTATTATGTGTATAAATTTTTGTATTATATATGTAGGTTTGTATTATAACATAAGGAGAAGAATATGATGATCTTGAATAAAATATAACAAAACGATAGTAATTTTTCTACTATTAATTAATATTTTATTTTTCAAATATTTGTATTATTTGAATTATTTGCTAAACTAATTTTGGTTTTTTTTTCTGCTCGAATACAGGTTTTTATTTGAGTATAATAGAAAATAAATAAATTAAAAAAAAATTAAAGTCGGTTCACCGCGTGAACCGACTTTAAACTTTAAGTTGTTTCATTTAAAATCGGTTCAGCGAACCGATTTTAATGCCCCCTTTTGTAGTAGTGTATGGAGAAAAATAATTAACAATTAGATTTTATTTTAATAATAATTTAGAAAAATTAATTATATTAAATAATTTTAAATAAAATTAAAGAATATATTTAAGTAATAATTATTTAGAAAAATAATAATTTTAATAATATATTTTATTTTAATAATAATTTTAAAAAATAAGTAATACTAAATAATATTAGATAATATTTTTAAATAATAATTATTCATAAAAGTAATAATTTTAATAATAATTTAGAAAAATAAGTAATTTTAAATAATATTTTTAAGTAACAATTATTTAGAAAAATAATAATTTAAAAAAATATAATAATTGTAATAATATATTTTCTATTTCGTTTCAGTTGTAAACTAAACATTACAATATTGGTTCATTTTTTTTATTTTAGTGATAAAACCAAACAATATAATAGTAATACTTTTTACTTTTTATTCAATTTTATTACCATTCTCATTCTCATTTATTTTTCATTTATGTCTATTTCATATATTTTTAATATTAAGAAAAATCTAACATGTCCAATAATTTTAAATTTCATTCAATTGGACGCCGTGTAAATTGATTTTTCGATTATTTAGACTCATTCAATTTAATCTCGTTTAATATTATTGGAGTATTATTTTGTTATTATAAGTTTTATGGTTTCTTTTTATTTTTTGGTGAACTTGTAATTAATATAAAATATATATATAAATAAAGAAAATTCAATTTAAAAGTATATCTTTCTTTAACTATATGTAAAAATATAATATCCATATATATCCAGTAAATCATCGTTTCAAATTTGCAGTATCTATCATCCCATAATGCCTAATATGTTTGCAATTAATTTTGGGGAGAAACCATTAAACTTTTGCAGTTATATATGGTTTGGTTATTGCTGATAAAATGCTCATATCCAGGGTTTGGAAAGGCACTGATAGCTCTAGTATTTTTATAAATTTATAATTTTTTAAGTATAATATGTATTAAATTATGAAAAATATATATATGTGCTCAAGAATTTTAAATTAGAAAAAAAAACATTTGTAATGTATCTTAAAACTTATAATTATAAAAATTATACCAATTATATTTAAATTATTTATTTATATTACAAAGAAAATTTTAAATTAAAAATAATCTAATAGGAAGTTTTTCATGTTTAAACCTAACAAATTATACTCATTTAATGTTGAACTTTGAACAATTAGATTCCGTTTTATTGTGCTTAATGAAGTTGGCCCATCTCACTCGCTCTAATTAAGGTAAGCCAATTTTGAATTCTATAAACTTTGTTTTTTGTTTTCTCTCTCACAAATTGGATTTCCTCACGATTCACAAACAATATGGACTGCTTGAATTCATACCGAGTGTTTTTTAATTTCTTAGGTTTTTACTAAGAAATGCTACTAATTTTTCCTTTTTTTAATAATGATTTTTTTCCTTTTTTAAATTGTAAAATCGATATTAAATCTTGTAAGCTTATCACATCTACAAATATTTTACATTTTATTATAGATTAAAAATCAAATCAAACATACAAATATCTATTTTTTTTTTAATTCTCGTTATTATCTATCTTAACTAAACATAAGTTAAAAGAATTATTTATATGAAAAAAAAATTAATACGTTGTAATTAAGGCTTATTGAATTTTGCATTCCCTTGTAACGGGTAAAAATTTAAGGACTTAGTTAATAATGTAAGACCTAATAAAATGCGTGATTATAGTGAAAATATGAATGTTGGGTTTAAGACCATCTATTTTTGTACCTTAAATCTTCTTCTGTCCATTTAGGGTCTATTTAAGGTGTGTGCTTCATTAAAAGCTTTATTACCTGTTAAGAAACATGAATAATTATCCATTGGATATAATAAATTCCTCTTCATTGATGTGATAAAAAATTGTTAATAAATAAAATGAACACAAATCATTAGACATTATTCAAAACAATATAATATAAAAAGAAGAAAAACCTTTGGTGGCTAATCTGAATAAGGATTTAAAAATTGTCCATTTCTCTTTTATTGTTGCATTTCAAACGGTTTCATACTTGATGTTACTTTTTTTGGAGGCAATCTTTCACATTACTTTTAATTTTGGAAACAATATATCATGTAAAAAAAAAAAGACAAAAGATATAATTTGTCTTTCTACATGGAACTTGAAATTAGAGTTATTACATACGCAAACAAATCACACATTTAAAAAATATGATTAGTAAATTGAGTATATAGTTAGAATAAATTATTTCATCTTTTAAGTTAATCTTTTAGTTTAGAACCTTAGGTTTAATAAGTGGTATCAAAGATAGGGTTCAATTTATATTATGTAAATGTACTTAATGTGGATCTATAAAGTAAAAATGGATTGATTTAAATGATGCATATGACTTTAGTTCGAACAAATAGTGAGCCCCTATTAGATTGTGATGGGAATTGCATGATATTTTTATAAACTCAATGTACTCTCAAGATGCATTTTTTAGAATAGATTATTTAACCATTTCTTACCATGTTGGCGTACTCGATTGAGTATGAATATTCATTTGGAAGATGCAATTAAATTACTAATTCTTGGTATTGGGACATGGTTGGAGTCTAAAGAGGAGATATGTCTTCATTTGAGGTGTGATTGTTAGATGTGCAAAAAATAAAAGTAACAAATTAGATATATAATTGAGATATATTGTTATTCCTAATATGTTAATCTTTTAGGTTGGAATCACAGGCCCAACAGGTGGTATCAAAGTTAGAGCCTAATTTACATTGTGTGGGTGCATACAAGGTGAATTCTAAGTGTGAAAGTGAACTAGTGTAATGACACACGTGATCCAAATATAAACTAATGGTGGTTCTCTGTTGGTTCGCGATGTGAATTGCAAGATATTGTTATAAATTCTTTGAACTCTTGAGGTGTGATTAAGTTAACGTGGATTCTTTGATTATTTATTATCACGTTATTTTACTCGATAGAGTATAGATGCTCGTTCTGATTTTGGTATTAGGTAATGATTGGCATCTAAGAGAAACAATGTATTCTTGTAAGAGGAGGATTATTAGATGGGTGAATAAGTACTACCTTAAAAAAATATGAATAACAAATTGAGTATATAATTAGGATGAATTACACTCCTTAATAGATTAATTTTTTACTTTGTAACCCAAACCCAAGAAGAGTTGTGACCCTGAATAAAGAATATATCTTTGATAAGGCATGTGACCTAAAGAAAGGTCAGTTATGTCGAGTTGGATCTTCTTCTGTAGCTAACCTAGTATTTTCTTTTGCAGAGATGGCAAGACAACCTTACTGATCATAAACGTTCACTGTCTGTCTTGGCTCATGCAGTCAGCTCATGTAGAAGTAAGAATTTTGGGAGTGTTTTCTCTGTTTCTAACTTAAGGGATCACATTCATGAGTTTCTCGACGGTTCTACAAATGAACATGAAACTTTCTTGAGAGATAACATCAGACGGTAAGAAGTTTTAGCTATTGGTTGTGTAACTGTAAGAAATGGTTTTATTGATAATGAATAAAAAAATGTTTACAACCTATTTATACAAAAGAAAAGCAAAATTGTAATAATTAAAAATAAACACAATTATGGAGAGACATGTTCTTGGACAACCTATCCTTCCTCACCAAGCTGTTGGTGGCTGCTTCCAGCTGGTGTGCTGGTTGTCACCAGCTAGATCTCAAGTTCTTTAAGTTATTTAACATTCCCCCTCAAGTTAGAATATATGTTAATTATTCCTAACTTGTTAAGTAAGCTTGAGAACTGTGGAAAACTCAAGGATTTGATAAATATATCTGTTTGTTGCTCTAATGTAGAGATATGATAAGTTTTGATCATTCTAGCTTGAATCTTTTCTCTTACTAGATGGAAATCGATCTCTATGTGTTTGGTTTGCTCATGAAACACTGGATTTGATGCAACGTGAAGGGCTGCTTGATTGTCATAATATAACTTGGTTGGTTGGGAGTGTTTGATACCCAAATCATCCAAAATATATCGTAACCAGGTTACTTCACAACATGTTGCTGCTATAGAGCGATATTCTGCTTCTACACTTGATCATGAGACTGTATTTTGTTTCTTAGTCTTCCAAGAAATTAGTGAGTTTCCAAGAAACATACAATATCATGTGGTTGATCGTCGTGTATCTGTGCATTTTGCCCAATCTACATCACAGAAAGCATTTAGTTGTAATAAACTAGTTGCTGAGAAAAAGAGACCTTGCCTTGGTGTGTTCTTGACATATCGTAGCACTCGTTGAGCTGCCTCCAAATGTGGTTGACGTAGTTTATCCATATATTGACTGAGAATGTGCACGGCATACACTAAGTTTGGCCTTGTGATGGTCAAGTACATTAATCTCCCAACAAGTCTTCAATAGGATGTGAGATTACTGATGAATTCCCCTTCAACCTTGTTGAGGGATAAATTTTGTTCCATAGGTGAATTGGCAGATTTAGCACCAAGATAACCCATGTCCTCCAATATTTCAAGTGCGTACTTACGTTGTGACAGAACAATTCCCTTCCTGGAACATGAAACTTTTATGCCCAAAAAATACTTTAATTCACCGAGATCTTTAAGCTTGAATTATCTCATGAGATGATTCTTAGTTTCTTCAATGTCTTGTACATTGTTTCCTGTTATGATTATATCATCTACATAGATAAGAAGAGCAAAGAAGGAATTACCACGGGTTTGGATGAACAGTGAGTGATCATACTTGGATTGGTTAAAACCAGCTAGCTTAAGTGTTGTTGATAGCTTGATGAATCATTGTCGTGAGGCTTGTTTGAGTCCATACAAAGATTTATGTAGCTTACATACTCTTGTTTCCCCCTTTCGTCCGAATCCAGGTGGAAGGGACATGTAGACATCTTCATGAAGATCACCATAGAGAAAAGCATTGTTGACATCGAGTTGTCGAAGATGCCAATTTTGAATAGCAGCAACGGCAAGGAGAAGCCAAACAGTGACAAGTTTGGCTACTGGTGCAAAAGTTTCTTGGTAGTCAAAACCTTCAATCTGACTATATCCTTTGGCCACTAACCGAGCCTTGTATCGTTCCACAGAGCCATCAGGATTATACTTGATTTTGTAAACCCATTTACAAGCAACTGGTTTCTTGTTTGGAGGAAGCTGTTGAAGCGTCCAAGTGCCATTAGTTTCAAGAGCATCCAGTTCTTATTTCATGGCAAGTCGCCATTTTGGATCATTGAAAGCTTCAGCAAATGTGGTTGGTTCCCTGAGAATGGAAATAGAAGTAGCAAAGGCATGATGTGCAGGTGATAATTGGTCATAGGTAAGTACATGGGATAAAGAATGAGAAGTAACTTTGTCTTTGGACGATGTTGAGTGAGACGAAGGGAAGGACCGAGAAGGCAAGGAAGCTTCTACATGATATTTTTGAAGGTAGCTAGGAACATTGGTGGATCGACGAAGCCTATGTGTGACTGGTATTGGAGGAGTTATGTGTGGTGGAGAAGTTGATGATGATGTTTTTGGAGATGAATGATGAACGAAAACCGGCATCGCCGATTCCCGCAAATACTTTGGTTTTAATATTTATAAAACTCTCGCAAGTGCACGAATCATTTCGTAGAAAATGATAAGTATACTCCCAAGGTCGATCTAAGGAAGGAATGTATGTGGTTTTTAACTTATTATTCAACCTTTTAAAAACGAAATTAAATCCTAAACATCCTGTCACGATAGTTTGGTTTTTGTGTTCCTAATCTAATAACATAAAATAAAACATATATACAGATTAATTAAATATAATCTAAAATCATAAAAATAAACATAGATACAAATTCAAATAATTATCTAGAAATAAACATATATACGGATTCAATAAATGTTCATGCAAATTTTTATCATTTATATTAGCGGAGTATTTATGGATATAATAACTAAATTAATTATGCTTGCTCATATTAACTAGGTTATTAAAGATATAAATTGATATTTTATTGATTCTCTCTTTTTTATATAAATACCACCTTTGGTGGGGTTAGATATTCTTTGTTAACTCAACAAATCAATTAACACCTATGGGTGGGGTTGATAACTAATATGCTTAATTAAATTAATTCCTTTTTCTAAGAGATTGAAAATGAACCATTTAAATGCCACCTTTGGTGGGGTTAGACAATTTAAACATTATTCAAGGTGTCCAAATTAAACCCAAGAATTTAGTTATCCGAGTACTAACTTTCAAGTTTTAAAACCACTACCGAAAACATGTTGTCAATACATTTTCAGATAATAATTCTTATAAAAACTTTTGAAATAGAGCTTCACTCTAACTACCGGGCGATTGTACCATCAAATAAAAGAGCACTACTCTAAATCAGACCGGATAACTAAACCTTAAAATCTAATTTTCAGGTTTAAGTTTGTAATGAAAAATAATATATTTCTCTCTAACATTCTTAATATAAAATCATGAATAAAAATAAAATAAATTCATTTTAGAGATTTTTACCTATTTAATATTTCGCAAGCATATCAACGTTATTATTACATCATGTTTACTAAATAGCCAGCACAGTTAAATTTAACCACAGACAAATTAAATATAACATGTAAGAATAAAGCATAAAAATAACTGTAAAGAAAATAAAATCCTTACAGAACTTCGACGCTATTCCCGTTGCTGGAAAAACTCCAAGCGGAATTTGTACTCCCATTTATTGAATCGAAAAGCTAAAATATTACAAAAACATAACTAGTTCTTCCCAAAAAGGGAAGAACTCTTAAAACTAAGAGAAATTAACTAAAAACTAAGAAAAACTAAAAAAAACCTAAAAATCTAAGAAAAGAGAGAAAGAAATAAGAGAGAAGTGTGTTTTTAAGGTGTATTTTGAAGTGAAGGGAAGGGGGGTATTTATAGGTGAGGATGGAGAGAAAAAAGAGAGAAAAAAATGTTAAAAAAATGTAAAAACGCGTATTAGTGATTGCTGACGTCATTTGATGACGTCAGCATGACATGGGGCGGCTGCACAGTACCGGGTATGAACAGTACCGCGGCTGCACAGTACCGCGTATGAACAGTACCGCGGCTGCACAGTAACGCGGGTGAACAGTGCCGCAGATGAACAGTACGCGGGTGAACAGTAACGCGGGTGAACAGTGTCGCGGATGAACAGTAACGCGGGTGAACAGTGCCGCAGATGAACAGTACGCGGGGGAACAGTACGCGGGTGAACAGTGTCGCGGGTGAACAGTGCCGCGCACTGCTGCTTCTGGCGGAGCTGGGCGCTGGGGCGCGGCGGCTGGGCGGCGGCGGCGGCGCGTTTTTCGCCTTTTTGACATTTTTGACCTTTTTGACCCATTTTGTCCAATTTTTCCATATTTGTCGACCTTTCCGCATTTATTTATTAATATATTTGTGATGTATTGCTTCCAGTTTCCTTTTTGAGTCTTTAAGTTGTATTTTTAAGCCAAAATACCT
This sequence comes from Hippophae tibetana, assembly GCA_037013495.1. Lineage (NCBI taxonomy): Eukaryota > Viridiplantae > Streptophyta > Magnoliopsida > Rosales > Elaeagnaceae > Hippophae > Hippophae tibetana. The sequence goes on along the minus strand of CM072812.1, from coordinate 76,135,721 downwards.
GAAAAACAATAAAAATACCCGTGATTCCGAAAAAGACAAATTTATATAAATATATGATAAAACATATAAATATATATATTTTTAATCAATTAATGTGCATAAAATCATAGTTATTTTAGTGCTTTTTGAGCACTCATCACAACCCCCAACCAGCTTCTTGCTAGTCCCTTAGCAAGAGAAGCGATAAAAACTAAAAATTAAACTATCCTAAATCACTTTCGTGGATTGAAACGGTTGCATTTAGCCTATGCAACAAGCCGTTAAACCCCTAGGTTGCCCTAGTGGACGAGTTTGAGTCTCGTGAGGGTTTTCAGTAATGATACCCACAAACATTGAACTAAATGTAAAAATAAAAACAATCAAATCAAAAATTAAAATTACAACAAAATCAAAAATTAATTTAAGAATAAAAGAAAACAACATATCACAAAAATATCTCATACTTTTTAATCTCTTTTAAGATCATAATTAAAATCTCAAGCATAAGTTATTTTAATCTCTTTAAACAATCATGATTTATTATAATAATTAGTCGAAAATCATTTTCATATTTCCTGTCAAAAATGTATCAATTTAATTTCACCCAATTTCGGTGTCATGAATCAGAATTCGCTTCGACTTTATTCCTCACAAGTCAATACTCTCAAAACACTGAATCCTATGGGTTCAAACACTCATACTAATTTATATGCGAAAGAGTTGATGTATAGAAATGAACTAATATGTTCGCATATGTATAAAGAATAAAGGCTCAAAGTGTTATTTTAACATTGATCTCATGAAAGGAATCAAATGTATAAATTATAAAAATATCATATATAAAAATTATTTTCATGCATAAATCAAACTCATTAAGAAAGAATTTCAAGATATATGCTTTTTACAAATGAAGAAATTGCAATGACTTTTTAGGGAATTACTTCCTATATATTTCTTTTGTAATTAGCCTTTACTCACAACTTTGTAGGCAATGTGGGTCATAGTATGTAGATGATACTATAATAATTTTTTTATCTCTCTATTTTTTTTTTCTGAAGATATATTTTTTTTTTTTTTCAATATATGTATTTTTTTAGAGAGTCAACCCATGTACAGATTGTACATTTTTTTGGATTTTGGTGAGTGGTTAATTTTGTGGCTTTTCTGTTTGATCTTGGTTTAGGTAACCCCAGATATGTCTTTTTGTTTTTGTAGCAGTCATGCATAAATGAGATATAAGCATATACTATCAATTTCTACTCAAATCATTTAATCTAAACAAAAATAATAAAAAAATATATGATACTCTATTAAGATGAGAAAAATTCATACATTCAATGCTAATACCTATAGAGATCATCTAAAAATTTGAATAAATAAGAAATGTGTTTGGAGTAGAAAAAATATATTTCACTCTGAATAAAAGAATTTAGGCTCAAATTATATCTCACAAGGGTAGTCTCCACTAAAAAAAATTCATAAACACCGATTTTGGGTTTAATATAATTTCCACATTTTATCAAGAAATACTAGTTATGACAAAAACTAACTAATTATCAAAAATAATTACAAAATATTTCATGATATGTTTTCAAAAATTAATCTAACAGTACAAAAGACTTAATTATTTACTTAAATTTGATTTAAAGAAATGATAAATTTTTGTGAGAAAATATTTAAATTTTTTTTTTTTTTTTTAAATTTTTAAATTGTTAAATCTTTTTTTTTTTTTAATTAAGCATGGTAACTTTTCACCACCCCCAACCTAGAACTTACATTGTCCTCAATGTAACAACTGTAAATTAAAGATAAAGAGAAAAGAGAAGAAAGATTACCTATTTCCTGAGAATGTGTAAGTAGTAATGGAGAAATGCAGGTGCATCCATCATATTCATTATTAAAGTGTATACAGACAGATCGCTGTAAACTTCTAACATCTCAACAAATATTTTTAGTTTTAACAATTTAAAAATTATTAAACTAAAATGAACAATCAAATTAAGTAAATAAAATAAATAACAGAAAATTACCTAAAATGATGGGTTGCCTCCCATCCAGCGCTTAGTTTAACGTCTTAGCAAGACGTAACTTGGGGATTGCCTCTTAAGTAAACTCAATGTCCCCTCATCATTGAGTCAATCATACCTACAAGTAAGACAATGTTGTCTACCTATACTGTTTCAAACATGCCCTATTGACTTTTAAATTTTTCTGTACCAAAAACTAAGGGCATGCTTGAGGGTTTTAGATAACCCACATCTAGGTGCAAATCAAATAATTAAGGCTTCATAACACAATTGTACCTAGATCAAGCAAAGAAACTAACTCTTGAGATTAAAACTTTAAAATTTTTGAGATAGTTTCAAATTTTTTTTTTTTTTTTATTATTTTTTTTAAGGTTAAAATAACATAATTAGTATTAAACAAGAGTGCTCCCAGGAAAGAATGGTGGGGCAAAGGCTCCTTAAATACCATCCTCCTAGACAGAGCAACGTTCCCAGGAAAGACTAGTGGCACAAAGGCTTCCAAGAACTAGTCTCCTAGACAGAACTCCCTTAGATCTTTACTTTTCATGTTATTAAAGTTAAGTTAATTAAGTTATATTAAGTAAAAATTTAAGTTAATTAAGTTAAGTTAAAAAAAATCTAAGTTAATTAAGTTAGGTTAATTAAAAATCTAGGTTAATTAAGTTAGTAAAAATCTAAGTTAATTAAGTTAGGTTAATTAAAAATCAAGGTTAATTAATTTAGTAAAAATCTAAGTTAATTAAGTTAAATAAAAATTAAGAGAGAAAAAAAAATAAAAAAAAAATAATAATAGAAAAAAAATAATAAAAATAAAAATAAAATTAAATTGAGATTGAAATAAAATAAAGTAAAATAAAATAAAATAAAAAAAAAACTAAAATAAAAATAAAGGAAAATTGAAAAAGGTAAAGGAAAATTAAAATTAAAATTAAATTTTTTTTTTTTTAATTTTTTAATTTTTTTTTTTTTTTATGAACGGTAATTTTACTATTCACGATATCTTATTTCTTACTAACTTAAAATTTTTGAATTTTAATTTTATTTTTTTTTACTATTCATGAACGGTAATTTTATTTTACTATTCACGCTATCTTATTTCTTACTAACTTAAAATTTTTGAATTTTAAATTTTTTTTTTTTACTATTCATGAACGGTAATTTTATTTCACTATTCACGCTCTCTTATTTCTTACTAATTAAATTGTTTTTTTTTTGTTTTTGTTTTTGTTTTTTTTTTACTATTCATGAACGGTAATTTTATTTTACTATTCACGCTATCTTATTTCTTACTAACTTAAAATTTTTGAATTTTAATTTTTTTTTTGTTTTTTTTTTTTTTACTATTCATGAACGGTAAAATTTTTTACTTCAAATTTCAAATTTCTAAATTATTTTACAATTTAAAAAAAAATTAATTTTTAATTTTTTTAATTTTTTTAATTTTTTAATTTTTTTAATTTTTTAATTTTTTTTTTCTTATGAAATTTGAAATTTGATTATTATTTTTTCTATTAAAACAAAAAAAATCACAATTATTTACAGCACAAAAATGTTTTTAAAATTTTGATAAATAATTTAAAAACCGCTATTCCTTCCCCGGCAACGGCGCCAAAAACTTGATGAACGAAAACCGGCATCGCCGATTCCCGCAAATACTTTGGTTTTAATATTTATAAAACTCTCGCAAGTGCACGAATCATTTCGTAGAAAATGATAAGTATACTCCCAAGGTCGATCTAAGGAAGGAATGTATGTGGTTTTTAACTTATTATTCAACCTTTTAAAAACGAAATTAAATCCTAAACATCCTGTCACGATAGTTTGGTTTTTGTGTTCCTAATCTAATAACATAAAATAAAACATATATACAGATTAATTAAATATAATCTAAAATCATAAAAATAAACATAGATACAAATTCAAATAATTATCTAGAAATAAACATATATACGGATTCAATAAATGTTCATGCAAATTTTTATCATTTATATTAGCGGAGTATTTATGGATATAATAACTAAATTAATTATGCTTGCTCATATTAACTAGGTTATTAAAGATATAAATTGATATTTTATTGATTCTCTCTTTTTTATATAAATACCACCTTTGGTGGGGTTAGATATTCTTTGTTAACTCAACAAATCAATTAACACCTATGGGTGGGGTTGATAACTAATATGCTTAATTAAATTAATTCCTTTTTCTAAGAGATTGAAAATGAACCATTTAAATGCCACCTTTGGTGGGGTTAGACAATTTAAACATTATTCAAGGTGTCCAAATTAAACCCAAGAATTTAGTTATCCGAGTACTAACTTTCAAGTTTTAAAACCACTACCGAAAACATGTTGTCAATACATTTTCAGATAATAATTCTTATAAAAACTTTTGAAATAGAGCTTCACTCTAACTACCGGGCGATTGTACCATCAAATAAAAGAGCACTACTCTAAATCAGACCGGATAACTAAACCTTAAAATCTAATTTTCAGGTTTAAGTTTGTAATGAAAAATAATATATTTCTCTCTAACATTCTTAATATAAAATCATGAATAAAAATAAAATAAATTCATTTTAGAGATTTTTACCTATTTAATATTTCGCAAGCATATCAACGTTATTATTACATCATGTTTACTAAATAGCCAGCACAGTTAAATTTAACCACAGACAAATTAAATATAACATGTAAGAATAAAGCATAAAAATAACTGTAAAGAAAATAAAATCCTTACAGAACTTCGACGCTATTCCCGTTGCTGGAAAAACTCCAAGCGGAATTTGTACTCCCATTTATTGAATCGAAAAGCTAAAATATTACAAAAACATAACTAGTTCTTCCCAAAAAGGGAAGAACTCTTAAAACTAAGAGAAATTAACTAAAAACTAAGAAAAACTAAAAAAAACCTAAAAATCTAAGAAAAGAGAGAAAGAAATAAGAGAGAAGTGTGTTTTTAAGGTGTATTTTGAAGTGAAGGGAAGGGGGGTATTTATAGGTGAGGATGGAGAGAAAAAAGAGAGAAAAAAATGTTAAAAAAATGTAAAAACGCGTATTAGTGATTGCTGACGTCATTTGATGACGTCAGCATGACATGGGGCGGCTGCACAGTACCGGGTATGAACAGTACCGCGGCTGCACAGTACCGCGTATGAACAGTACCGCGGCTGCACAGTAACGCGGGTGAACAGTGCCGCAGATGAACAGTACGCGGGTGAACAGTAACGCGGGTGAACAGTGTCGCGGATGAACAGTAACGCGGGTGAACAGTGCCGCAGATGAACAGTACGCGGGGGAACAGTACGCGGGTGAACAGTGTCGCGGGTGAACAGTGCCGCGCACTGCTGCTTCTGGCGGAGCTGGGCGCTGGGGCGCGGCGGCTGGGCGGCGGCGGCGGCGCGTTTTTCGCCTTTTTGACATTTTTGACCTTTTTGACCCATTTTGTCCAATTTTTCCATATTTGTCGACCTTTCCGCATTTATTTATTAATATATTTGTGATGTATTGCTTCCAGTTTCCTTTTTGAGTCTTTAAGTTGTATTTTTAAGCCAAAATACCTGAAAAACAATAAAAATACCCGTGATTCCGAAAAAGACAAATTTATATAAATATATGATAAAACATATAAATATATATATTTTTAATCAATTAATGTGCATAAAATCATAGTTATTTTAGTGCTTTTTGAGCACTCATCAATGAATTTTGAAGATGAAGAGTGTCTGAGTTGATTGTTGGAAGGACATATAGTGTATGATCAAGTGATGTATTTGGATTGGTTGATTGATGAATGTTAGGTATGTCATCATAAATAGTATCTTCTGATGGAGGAAATAGAGTTTGAGTGTTGACAGCAGAAGTGAAATAAGGAAATACATGTTCATGAAAGATAACATCATGAGACACTAAAGTCTTGCTTGTTTCCAGATTGTAGACACGATAACCTTTTATCCCAGATGGATACCCAATGAATATGCATTTATGTGATCTAACATCAAACTTGGTGAGTCGATCATAATGTGCAGACACAAAACAAAGGGAGCCAAAAACATGAAGATGTTCATACCTAGGAATTTAGTGAAAAAGGACTTCAAATGGTGTTTTACCCTTGAGAACAGGTGTTGGAGTACGATTTATGAGGTATGTGGCTGTAAGAATGGCATCTCCCAAAATTGTTTAGGAAGATTGGCATGGAAGAGCAATGAACGAGCGACATTAAGAAGATGATGGTGTTTGCGTTCAGCAACACCATTTTTTTGAGGGGTAGAGACACAACTGGTTTGATGAATGATTCCTTTGGTAGAAAACAACTAGGTTATAGAGTATTCTGGTCCATTGTCACTACGAATGATTTTAACTTTGGATCAAAATTGTGTTTCAAGAAGATTGATGAAAGTGGTAAGAAATGTATGTGTATCAGATTTAGCATGTAAGAGATAGACCCATGTGCATCTTGAGTAGTCATCAACAATAGTGAGAAAATAACGTGCTCCATTAAGTGCTGGAATGTGATAGCCACCCCAAATATTGACATGAATAATTTCAAAATGTGATTTTGTATCGATAGAACTTAAAGGAAATGGATTACGTGTTTGCTTAGCTAATGGACAAATAGAACAATCATTAATGGAACAAAAAGGTGTGTTGATGGAAAGAGAAATTACACGCAAACTGTTATTAGATAAATGACTAAGTCATTGATGCCATATATGAGAGTTGGTGGAAGTAGTATTTGAAACGGAGAAACATCCAACCTTTTCAGAAATAGTCAGGTAGTAGAGTCCTACTTTCTCTGTGCCAATATGTGTGACACGGGCAAGAGAATGATCAGGTAAATACACATGCCGATTAGTGACTGGAATGCTGGAGCTCATAAGGTTTTGGGAACAAACCATGTGATCAGTTACCCCTGTATCAAAAATCCAACGAGTTTCTGAATGGAAAACAGTTGCACATAATGTGTTACCTGAAGAAGTAGTCACTTGACTTGTCATGCTACCTGATTTGGATTGATTGAGAAGTGTAAGGAGCTCTTGATATTGGGCAGATGTAAGGTTGTGGGATGGTGTCTTTGTGTCAGAGCAGCTTTCCTGAAAGTCAGTATGATGAGCTTTGGAAGGGAAGACATAACTTGTATTTCTCTTATCTTGAATTGCTCCTTTCTTCCGACACATGTTGATGTCATGTCCATTCAAACCACAGAAATTACATTTGAGACGCTTTCGGTAGTTTTCAAAATTGTGTCCATTGAGACCACAAAAATCACATTTGAGGTGACTTCGGCAATTCTCAAAATTATGGCTTATATTGTTGCATCGATTGCACTTGAGATGTGGGTTCCTTAGTGGGTAATTTGTGTGAGGATATTGTGGACGACTATCTCTGGCAACAAGTGTGGCAATTTCTGACATCCTTCCTATGCTTTGTGTGGAGACAGCTCTTTGCTTTTCATCTTAAACAATAAGTGAATATCCTTATTTACTGTAGGTAATGGTTCCATGAGCAAGATTTGCCCACGTGATGATGTGTAAACCGTGTTAAGCCCCATGAGAAACTTTATGGTTTGCTGCTTTTGTTGATATTCTTGTAGTTCCCTTCCGGCATTTCCTCCACAATATGGAAGAGGACATAGTGCATCACGACTATCCCATAAGCTTTTCAATTTGGTATAGTATTCTCCAATGCTTACACCTTCTTGTATGCAATCATGGATCTCTTGCTCGATGTAGAATAGGTGCACGTTGTTATGTGCAAAAAAACGTTCCTTTAATTCTTCCCATAGCTCATATGCAATATCATTATACATGTCACTTTCTGTAATTTTGGCTGATATGGTGTTGAGGATCCATTCTTTGACAAGAATATTGCAGCGAGTCCATTGTTTGATTTCTGCTTCAAGGTTTATTGATGGCCTTTTGATTATGTCGTCAATAAATCCTTCTTTGTTTTTGGTTATTAGAGCCATGAGCATTGCATGACTTCAAATGTGATAATTTTCTTGATTTAAGGATTGAGCTACGAGAACCATGCCTGGTTGGTCTGAGTGGTGTAGATATAATGAATGGCTAGGGTCATCATACCATTTTGGTAAAGTATGGTTGGTGTTGGTAGTTATAGACATTATTGTTGAGTAAAATAAATCGAAAGAACGGGATAGGTTTAAGTGTGTTTTAGACAATAATGACTATTTATGAAATAAATAATGGACTGAAATATACTTTATCTTATAGAAAATGAGTCAAGGATTACAAAACTGGAAATTTCAGCCGCAGAACCCGGCAGAAAGTGGGTGAACTGGCGTCTAGAGTGGCTGAAACGGTATCTGCAACAGTGGAGCACTGAATTGGATGAAGACCGAACCGGACCGGATGAACGACGGGTTGTTTGCTTCAGTGGCATGCGAATGACGTGTCGTTGGAGTCGTCTTCTTCAGCAGCTAGCGCGTGTGACACCTACGAGGCGCGTGGAACGTGATGAGTGCTCAAAAAGCACTAAAATAACCATGATTTTATGCACATTAATTGATTAAAAATATATATATTTATATGTTTTATCATATATTTATTGTTTTTCAGGTATTTTGGCTTAAAAATGTAACTTCAAGACTCAAAGAGTAATACTGGAAGCAATACATCACAAATATATTAATAAATAAATGGGGAAAGGTCAACAAATATGGAATAATTGGACAAAATTGGTTAAAAAGGTCAAAAATGTCAAAAATGTCAAAGAGTAATACTGGAAACAATACCCCCCTTCCCTTCACTTCTAAACACACCTCAAAACCATTCTTCTCTTCTCTTTCTTTCTCTCATTTCTTAGTTTTTAAGCTTTTCTTAGTTTCTTTCTTAGTTTTTAGTTAAATTCTCTTAGTTTTAGAGTTCTTCTCTTTTTGAGAAGAACTAGTAATGTTTTTGTAATTTATTAGCTTTTTTATTCAATAAATGGGAGTACAAATTCCGCTTGGAGGTTTTCCAGCAACGGGAATAGCATCGAAGTTCTGTAAGGATTTTATTTTCTTTACAATTATTTTTTATGCTTTATTCTTACATGTTATATTTAATTTGTCTGTGATTAAATTAAACTCTGCTGGCTGTTTGTAAACATGATATAATAATAACGTTGTTATGCTTGCGAAATATTAAATAGGTGAAAATTTCTAAAATGAATTGATTTTATTTTTATTTAAGATTTTATATTAAGAATGTTAGAGAGAAATATATTATTTTTCATTACAAACTTAAAACTGAAAATTAGATTTTAAGGTTTAGTTATCCGGTCTAATTTAGAGTAGTGCTCTTTTATTTGTTGGTACAATCGCCCGGTAGTTAGAGTGAAACTCTATTTCAAAAGTTTTTATAAGAATTATTATGTGAAAATGTATTGACAACATGTTTTCAGTAGTGGTTTTAAAACTTGAAAGTTAGTACTCAGATAATTAAATTCTTATGTTTAATTTGGACACCTTGATTAAAGTTTAAACTGTCTAACCCTACCAAAGGTGGCATTTAAATGGTTCATTTTCAATCTCTTAAAAAAAGGAATTAATTTAATTAACCAAATTAGTTATCAACCCCACCCATAGGTGTTAATTGATTTGTTTAGTTAACAAAGAATATCTAATCCCACCAAAGGTGTTATTCATATAAAAAAGAGAGAATCAATAAAATATCAATTTATATCTTTAATAACCTAGATAATATGAACAAGCATAATTAATTTAGTTATTATATCCATAAATACTCTACTATTATAAATGATTAAATTTGCATAAATATTTATTGAATCTGTATCTATGTTTATTTTTATGTTATTAGATTATATATATTGAATCTGTATTTATGTTTATTTTTATGTTATTAGATTATATTTATTGAATCTGTATCTATGTTTATTTTTATGTTATTAGATTAGAAACACAAAAACCAAACTATCGTGACAGGATGTTTAGGATTTAATTTCGTTTTTAAAAGTTTGAATAATAAATTAAAAACCACATACATTCCTTCCTTAGATCGACCTTGGGAGTATACTTATCATTTTCTTCGAAATGATTCGTGCACTTGCGAGAGTTTTATAAATATTAAAACCAAAGTATTGGCAAGAATCGACGATGTCGGTTTTCGCTCATCAGAACGCCGGTGAGCACGTGAAGAGATATTTTGGCTTGATTTTAATTTCAGATTGCTCGGATTCTTCTGAATAATATGATGGGATGAAATTGAAATTCTTTTGTGAATCGAAATTGATTTTGGAAAAAAAAACAAATTGAGGAAAAAAAGAAAAAACAATTGTGAGCTGAATTTTTTGGGAATTATTTCCTAAGCTCTGATACCATGTAAGAAATGGTTTTATTGATAATGAATAAACAAATGTTTACAACCTATTTAAACAAAATAAAAACAAAATTGTAATAATTAAAAATAAATACAATTATGGAGATGCATGTTCTTGGAGAACCTATCCTTCCCCACCAAGTTGTTGGTGGCTACTTCCAGCTGGTGTGTTGGTTGTCACCAACTGGATCTCAAGTTCTTTAATAGTAACTTAGAAATTCCAATTTTTGTTTTAAGTGGCTGAAATTTTTTCAATGTTACATATGGCCAAATGAACACCCCACAATTTTTCAAAAACTTATGTTTTAGTGATTATGTTTTGCTTTTATTTGTGTATAGTTGGCACTTTGGCAGTGATTATTTTATTTTCCCCTTTACCAGATGTTTAAAACATTCAAAGTCTTAAGAGAGAACCCTTTCCCAATTGAAGGAGAAATTTCTCTGCCACAGCAAAATCTATAACAGAGTAGGAAACTCTTTTTCTTGATGACTTGTAAAGCTGGTGCAGTTCTATCAACATGTTTGCATTTAGTGTTTTTATAAATTTTGGTTTTTTTATTTAAGAATATATTTGTTATTGTAGAGTTTTATAATTGATTTAATTAAATTTTTTTGGCAATTGTCATTGGGAAATAAGATGTTTCTTTGTACAAGGAAGAGTAATTAGTCTTGGCATGGAGTGTCAAGAGACTAGAGTGTTAGTGTTGGTGTAGTATTTTTTTATCCTTGACATAGGTTTCAAAAAAGAGGAAATGGTTAGTGTCATGGGTAAGAATCGTGTCGTGATTATGTTTTCTAATATATAAAAAAGTATAAACCACACCTAACTTAGTTATAGATAAAATTATCCTTATAATTAAAAATATAGATATATTTTTCCATTTATATTTTATTTTTAAAAAGTGAAAAATGAAGCTAAACACCCTAAATTTAAAAACAAAAAATCTATAATATTAAGTGTAAGGTTTATGAGTATTGGTGATATTTGTGAACAAAACATTTAAAAGTAAACTAATTTCTAGGCGCATTTTCTTGTCCACTATATAAGCCAAAGAAACTTTCGAGCTTCAAGTCAATATGTTTTAGATATATGTTTGTTCTTAATCACATTAGAATACATATTATACACTGAGAAACTTTGGTATATATATTGTTTGACCGATTGAAGTGGTAGGTAGATCGATCAAAGGGTTAGATTCATCAAGGATCGATATTGTATGATCTACATCCTCTCGAGTTGATTTTCAAATTGTTACAGATCGATCGAAGTTAGGTTCAATAGATCGAGGGATTGGATCATTCGAGAATCGATCATGTTTGATCTACCTGGTCTCGAGTGTTTATTGATTATTACTTGGATTGATCAAGAAATGTTACGATCGTTCAATTGTTATTTGATCATTTTTGGGTCGATCAAAAAAGGTTTCAATTGATCAAATTTATTGGTTCAATCGATTGAGCTAGGATTGGATTGATTAAGTACATAGGATTTCAACTTAAAATGTAATTGTGTACTCAAGGTAAACTATTCAATTACCATATTTTTCCTATTAATGATTACTCTATAAATTGTTTAATGGACATAATGGTAATTGGTCTTTGACCTAGCATTAAGATTTTAATTTTTCCTATTTAAATAACCTAATGTCTCTTATTTTCACAACCACACTTATTATATTCTTCTAATTGTTTTATGTCTTCTCTCTCAAAAGGTTTTATAAAATCTAAATCATATTTTGTTAGCTAGACTCTTTCTTGAATTGATCTATCAAACATTATGTGGTTATATTTGACTAATTAATAAGCTTATTTATTTTATGATACAATGATTTCATATTCATATAACTTCTTCTTGATTAGGTTCTTATATGTTTTGATCAAATAATTGTGTGTGATCATAATTATTTAAAAAAAAACTATATTTATTTAATTTTAAAGAAACTATATTTATTGAATTTGTGATTAATCTGTTCATTCTAAGGATTGCTAGATGATTTTATTTAACTAATTTATTCTTAAATCTTCTAGCTAGGGTTTTTTTTATCATTGAATCTACTCTAGAACACATTTTACATACGATTGTATGTTTGACCACTTGTGATTTTTAATTAGTCATAATTTGAAATATATTCACTCTCTAATAAATTAGATACGTAACTTTTAAATTTTCAATTAAAAAATTACCTATTCATCTCATCTAGTTAATTAAGTCTATAATTATAAATTTTCAATTGGTATTGGAGTGGGTCACTAGATATACTTAGTATTTTCTTAGGACCTTGCTATGGATTATTTGAGAGGGGGTTCCTCTGCAATCCTTGCTCTTTTCTTTGATGGGTCTAACTACCCATACTGAAAGACTTATATGGGAGCTTTTTTATGTTTTTTATATGAGAATGTGTGAAATTATGCTATTTGTGGATAGAAACCACCTACGATTACCAAAGATATTATTGTTACACTTGAACCTTGGAATGAACGAAACATTGCAGATAAAATTGGTAATAATTGGAATAAAAAAAGAATTGATGTTATCTTTAGTGCTATATCTGTTTATGAGTTCCATCATATTTTTAGTGTTAATACTACCAAGCATGTTTAGGATACTTTAGAGGTTACCCACGAGGGCATCACCCAAGTTAAAAAAAACTAAAGTTTGTATGCTAGACATTAGGTTTGAAAACCTTAAGGTGGGAAGATGAGACATTTTCCAAATTTTATATTAAATTATGTGATATTGCTAACACCTATTCAAATATTAGAGAGAAAATTGAGGAATTTTGGTTAGTATGGAAGATTCTTTGCTCATTACTAGATCACTTCGATACAAAGATCACTACCATTGATGAAAGCAAGGATTTAGACATTATCAAAATTGAGGAACTCGTTAGTTTAATTCAAACTTTTGAGAAGAGTTTTCAAACACCTGTAAAGAACAAAGGTATCGCTTTCAAAACTGCCATGATTGATTATGGTGATAATGAAAATAATGTGGATATAAAAAATTGAAACTCTTAGTCAAAAGACTCAAGAAAATCTTCAACCAGAACAATTCATAGGGTAATTGGCAACCAAGTTGTTCAAGGGATCAGAATCTAAAAAAACTCAAACATATGAGTTCAAAAGGTAAGAAAACTAAACCCACTAGACCAAAATGTTTTGAAGGCAATAGGAGTGATCATTATGAATTGGGTGTGCTAACAAAAAGAAGAAAACTATAATAGCTTACTATGTTACACTTAGTGATTCAGAAAATGACAACGATAATCCAAATGAACCAAAAAATAGTGGGACTAACTATTTGGAATTTATTGCAACTATTGATAGACATTCCAACAAATTTGACATTGGTTCAGATAATGAAAAAATAATTCTAAATTTATACTCTATAAATTTAATGTCAATAGTCTTGATAAGCTGCTTATAGATTTTATGGGTTGTAAGAGATAAAAAAGATAAATTACTAGTAGAAGCAACCAAATGAAATGATAAAGTCAAATTTTATGAAACTAATTCATCCATCTTAGAGAAAGAAAAAAATTGAGTTGTCTGAACTTACTGATGTTTTGAATTCTAGTCTTCCAGATTTTAAACAGAACAACGAGAATCTTATGTAGAAATTTGAACAATCAAAAGAAGTTGTAAACAGTTTGAACATTGGAGTTGAAAGGCTAAACAAAGTTCCTAATTATGAAAAACCACTCGAAGATAAGAGAGGATTAGGTTATATAGATGAGCACTTTACACAATCATCTTTAAAAAAACTCAGTTTGTAAAACCCTATAACCCTTCTTTTTCATATGATAAACGTGACCTTGGTTGTAAAGATGAGAGCTTCACATCTTCAACATTAAAAACTATATTTGTAAGGCCTTCTAACTTGACTCCTATTGTTACTACTTATGCATAAAGAACCATTGCATATATGGTAGAAAAAATTGTTACGTTTGTGCATATTTGTCATTAATAAGGTAAGAAAGGTTATGTAAGACCAAAATATAGGTTTTTAATGAATGCTCCTAAATTTAATAATTCTCTCCATGCTTCTAGTTATAGGACTCATTATTATCAATCAACTATGAATAGTATATCTAATAGTTCTACTAGAAAGCACGAAGTTCAAAGAAGCAAGTGAAATTCAACATTTAATTCTAGGACTAATTATCATTATTCTACCATGAATGTTGCATCTTTATTTAGGATGAATGTGAAATCTAAAGTTAAGTTCAAGATTATGCCAATGACAACTAACGTAGTTGATTTCCAACCTAAAGATATAAAGAAACTAATATTAAAGAAAGTTTGGGTTATAAAATATTGTCTCTTTTCGATCACCTGACCGTCATTTATTGTTCACCTAGGTACTTCTGTTTGAACGCTTAATAAACCCTAGGTGAACATCTTTAATATGTTTATTTGTTTCTTTTTATTATTATTGATATTATTGATATTTCTTTAGTTTTAATAATAAAAAAAAGAGGTGTAGATTTGTCTTAGCAATGAAAGAGACATTACATACTACTTCTACTTCCAAACTTTTCTTATTAAAATTGACTTTTAATTACGTTATTGAGTATTTTGACTTGTGTATTTACATACTTTTCACATCTACTGATTGATATTGATAAAAACTTACTCACACTTTCAATGAAATCATATTTATTTCATGCTTGAATTTTATGGTTACTTTTATAAGATTTGAAGACTTGAGCTAACTTTGACTACAAAATTGTATTTGAGCTCAATGATGTGTGTAAATACCACAGTGAGCATAGATGACTACCTCACAATTAGTGTAAAAGTCATCATACTAGATTTTTGACCCTTGCATGATTCCTTAATAGAAAAAAAAACATAAAAAGAAAGAGTCAAAAGTTAGTTGTACAAAAAGAAAATAAATAATAAATATCTAATCCCTATATATTAGAGAAGATGGATAAAAAAAATTAAAATCTCTCTTAGAAGATAATTTTTATTTTGTGAAATTGAGAATTTAATTACATTTTTTCAACGATAGGTGGTACTCTTTCTTTCAATGATAGGTGATACTGTTTCCTTTGAATCTTTTATGACTGATCATAAATGAATTAAATGACATATTTATGAAGTTCAAACATGTATCTTATTTTGGGTAATTATAGATATGTCGTGATATGTGTTAGTATATCTGTGTATCTTGTTCATAAACGTATGCTTTCAATGGATAGTCATAATTTAAACAAGATTAATTTTTCATTTGATTATTTTGTTCTAGTCATGTTTAAATAAGTCTACTACTCTCAATTAAAAGGAAAAGGATTATATATTTCAATTTTTATAATTTTTTGTTTTATTCTACTTTATTTTGGAGAGTCGTAGAACTTAAGGAAAGTTCATTCATTGCATGCATCACATTCTTGCTCATATAGATTTAAGCTTCAAAGATAAATTATATTTTCGTATGACAAAAAGAGGATAATGGTTAATAAAAGGAGAGATATTGCATATAGGGAGAGAATACATTGATTAAATGTTCTATTTATTATTTGTTATTTCACATAAGAGAACTTTTAATGATTAAATATTCACTTTGATATATCACATAGGAAGAGTAATTTTAATAATTAAAATATTCTATATGTTATTACTTATTGCTTATATTTACTTCTTATGAATAATGAGTCTTATTATATACCTATCTCTCATTTTGTTTTTTCAATATATATATGAGCTATCAAGATTCAAGCAAAAATGATTTTACCAAGTTATAAGATAGTTGTACTATTTAATTCTATGTTTTTCTATAAGTGTCATAAATTGATAGAGATGGTTTATTATATGAATATACCAAAGATGGAGATTATAAGATTTATGAATGTTGGCGATATTCGTAAACAAAATGTTTAAATATAAGCTAGTTTCTATATACATTTTTTATACGCTATTCAATCTAAAGAAACTTTTGAGTTTCAATTTAATATGTTTTAGGTATATATTTGTCCTTAATCACGTTAGAATACATATTATACACTTAAAAACTTTGGTATATATATTAATCGATTGATCAAAGTGGGAGGCTGATAGATCGAAGGGTTAGATCGATCAAGGATAAAGCTTGTATAATCTGTGCCCTATCAAATTAATTTTTAAATTGGTATAGATCGATCAAATCTGGGTTTGATCGATCGAGAATCCATCGTGTTCGATCTATATGGTCTTAGATTTTTATTAATCGTTTCTTGGATTGATCGAAAAGGGTTTTTATCGATTGATTGTTATTTGATTGTTACTAGATTGATCGGAAAAAAATTTAATCGATCAATCTTATTTGTTCGATCGTTCAAGCCTAAACTAGATCAATCGAGTGCATAGGGTTTCAACTTAAAACGTAATTATGTACTCGAGGGAAATTGTTCAATTACCATATTTTTCGATTTAGTTATTCTTCTATGAATTGTTTAATGGACAGAATGGTAATTGATTTTTGACATAACATTAAGGTTTCAATTTTTCCTAATTAAATAACATATTGTCTCTTATTTTCATAGCCACACTTATTCTATTATTCTAATTGTTTTGTGTTTTTTTCTCTAAAAAGGTCTTATAAAATCTGTATTATATTTTGTTAGGATTTTTTTTGAATTGATCTATCAAACATTATGTCATTATGTTTGATTGAGTCTATTTATTTCATGTTTATATAATTTCTTCTTGATTAGGTTATTGTATGTTTGATTCAAATAATTTTGTGTGTGAACATAATTATTTAATTTAATTGTTTAATTTTAAATAAGTTATCTTTATTAAACTTGTGCTTAATATGTTCAATCTAACATTTGTTAGATGATTTAATTTAACCAATTTATTCTTAAATCTTCTAGCTAGATTATTTATTTATTGAATCTACTCTAGGATATACTTTGTACTTGTGATATTTGTACTAACTTTTTGTGTGCTAGTTGAACAAGTTCAATTTTTTTATGGGACTCGAGAAATTAGAACATTAGTCTAGAGATCTGTACGCCTATTTTGTACAAATTGTGAAAGAAACAATGGCTTGTAAATAGATTACTTTAAGAAACTTTATCTTATAGGATAATTTAAGACTTAACTTTGTAATTGAACATTAATGTTCATAGTACATAGTTAGGTGGTCTTGAGGACTTGTGATTTTTCTCTTTGATCCTGTTTTTATCTACGTTATTTTCACCTAAAATATCATGTGTCAAATTCTTATTTATTTTTACTTTATATTATTTATACACATTTGTATGTCTAGTTTGATAAATAAGAAAAACAAAATTTTCATGATCTCAGCAGATAAATATTTTGAATTCTCTTAAGAGTACAACGGCTTTTGTTCCTTGAGATTGACACAAATTTGCAAACCAGTGTTAGGATTCTCCATTTTTTTTCCTCAGCATGCACTGCGCCTATTTTTTTCTCTTAATTAAGGAGCTTATACTCCAGGTGTACCAAATATTTATTGTTAGACTAGGAAATTAAAGGTTAGTTTTCCATAGCAATCAAATTCTTATATTTAGTAATATCTAATCAATCTCTGACAAATGTCATATATCTTTTTAATAACATTTATAAGTTATACCACACACATGTATATTCATAGGGTTTGAATTTAGATCTTAACAGTGCCTATAAATACAAGGTAATCTGTAACCTATTTCATACTTTAACAATGAAAAAATAACCGTACAGATATATAATTTTCAAAAAGGTACACTTTAATATACAAAATATTTACTTAAGTATACATGGTATACTAATCTAATTAAAGTCTTGTATAAGTATAAAATACCTTAAAATCTCTATACTTAAAATAAATATCATAAAATCTCTATACTTAAAAATGTGCAAGGTAATTTTAAAATATTAAAATTTAACTAATTTTATTTTTGAGTGAATAAATCATTAAAAAAGAAAAAATAATTAAAACCAAATCATTCAAAAAAAAAAAAAACCTAAATCCATTGAAGTACCTCTCAAAAACTTGCCTTCCACAAAAACAAAAGCAATCCTTAATGTTTCTGTTCATTTTTTCAAACCTCAGATTTTGAAATTATAGATCAAAGAAAAAGGAGGAGAAGAAGCAAAAATAAATCAATAGAAGATATGAGAGAGATCATTTACAAAAAAAAAAATGAGAATTTTTTTGACGATGAAAAGAAATGAAGAGGGTGGGTGATGGATAAAAAAGAAATAGATATAGTTTTAGAATGAAAAATAATTGTTATATAAAATTCTAAAAATAATCACATTAAAAATGCCTATTAAAATATCATGTGACCAGCACTTTTTAAAAAATATAGTTTTTAGGATATTTCATACTTGTAAATAGCTTTATTTTAATTACTGTGCTTATTCTGGTTACATCAAAAGTATGTATATAGTTTGTATTGTATACTTAACTTTAACTTTTTTAAAGTTACTTGTAAATCTTCAAACCCCTTTTAACAACTATCTTAAAGAGTTGATATGATGCATTCAATCACAATAAAATGATGAATAAGGAAAATAGCATATTTGGTGGGTTTCCATTGATACATTAAATTTGGAGTATATGAGAAGTTTTTAATGCTCTAGAAAACAACATGAAAAGAAGAAGAAGAAGGGGGAAAAAGAAAAAAAAGAAAGAAAAAAGTGGAATATCTTGACAGTTACTTTTTTTTAAGTGCTAGATCTACGCGAGAGTAGATATCTCTTGTTCTACTTCCAGATTAGTTCATTCTTCGTGAAATAAATGAGATCTTCTACTGTTCGTCATAAATCATCCTGCAAACCAATGAAAATTGAAAAGTGTGAAAACAAAAATCTGTTAACTTTACAATAGTGATTATAACATTACTATTACGAAAAGGCATTACAAAAATGAAGTGTGTACAACACTGAAACCACAGGTACTTCAAAGAGGTATATATATAATTGCTGGGAGGTAGTGCCATATTTTGTTGCACTAGTTCCTAGAGTAAAGTAAGTCATATATTCAAAAGATAAGAAAATTCAAATGGGTATATAATTGTTTGTGTTTTTACTACTAATTATAAGGTTGACCTTATCCAAACGCACTCTAAGTATCAATATTTTGATAGCTATTGAAGTAGCTTTTATAGGGTTAATTGAGAAAGATTATTTACCTCTGTCTTCATTGATAATGTTGCTTCCATAGTTCCATTCCTGCTCAATCTATGTTTTCTGTATTTGGGAACAGGTACTTTTCCTGACTCTATGAGGCTAATATCCTCTAAAAGAATATGATACTGCCTCCTTACCTCATCTTCAGTTGTCCCTCCAACAACATTGGCTATCTTGTGCCAACGGTCAGGGGTTTCCTTATTATATATTGCTAGTGCATTTTCAAAGGACTTATTTTTCTTTTCTGTCCAAGTTGAATTGGACTCTGAAGAAGAAAGCTGGCTTGAAGACATTGTCTTGCCTAGTATATTAGCGGAAGGGTAGGAGATGAAAATGACTGTGACAGTGTTAATGTGAATCTGTGATCAAAGGCTAATTTGAGAAGAAGTTAAGTTTTGGTAATTCTTGATGACACAGAGGATTACAGAGATAGATGTTAGTGAAGCCGAGGATTTATGAAGCTTATAAAACGTGAAATGGAAGCAGATAGTGCCATTAAAGTCAAGGAATTAGCTAAAGGATTATTGTGAGTTGGGCAGTCAAACTTATTGTGAGTTGGGCAGTCAAACTTCTTGGATGCTTCTATATAATAAATGATTATTTTACGGAAAAGAAGGAGGGGTAGAGTTTCCCAGGACAAGTACCTTTCTTATCCTTCAATTATTTTATTGGTAATTTAGCAAAAATAAATAAATAAATAAACTTTTATTGGTATAACATTAAAATAAAAGTAACATGATAATATAAATTATTCATTATTATTAACGATAATTTTAGATTTTATATTATGAAATATGAAATTAATGTAAGGATATTTTTTTAAAATATAAATATTGTAAGAGAATAATTAATATGATTCGTGAAGATTATACTTATATTCTTTTAGTTACGAAAAGTTGTAAATTTTTCAATGATATAATTTTTTTAATTTTTTTTATAAATATAAGTTATAAAATAAATAAATCAGATTAAAAGTTGTGCTTAAACAGGGAACAAGATATTCAAATTGGTACTCAAATATGGGGTTTGGGTATTATAAAATGATTATATGCTCAGAAGTAACGTGGACTACTAGAGAGAAGAATATAACTCCTAATAAAATTAAAGTTACTTTTCAAGTCTTTTCTTTGTTAACATCAATCGAGAGTATCTGGGTCTTAAGATAATTTTAAGAGCATATACATTTTCTTTACTGTATATTTGGTTAGAAGAATGGAAAGAAAATATACTTAATTTTATATATTTTTATATTTGATTATATTATAAATTAGGAATATAATATAATATATTTTAAAAAAATAAAAAATAACAATTTTATCAACTATTTTGATCATCCTTATTCCATTCATGTATCTATTTTTTATTCTAATTTTATCCTTAAAAAGCACAAAATAAATCTTGATCTAAAAAAATTATCAAAAATATTTTTCTTATTTTTAATCTTTTTATAAATTAAATAATATTTTTAAGTAATAATTATTTAAAAAAATGATAATTTTAATAATATATTTTATTTAAAGAAAAAATAATAATTAAATAATATTATTTAAATTTTATTAAATATATGAGTATGAAAGTAATATACAATTTTTTATATTTTATTTTAATTATAAATCAAATATTATAATACTTATTTATTTTTTAATTTTAATTATCAAATCAAATATTACAATACTTATTCCTAATCAAATATTTTAATAATAATAATATTTTCTTTATATTCAACTTCATTTCATTCAATTCAACGAAGCAAACATCTATCATTAAACATTACTGAAAAGAATGATTCCGTTATATTATTATTTCATTTTTACATGCTCAGTTTTGTATACGGAGCACCTTGTTTGTAGAATCTATGTTGGTTAATAACTTTGCTTATGGGAGATAAGGTGAAATATGTAAATCTCAATTATGTCTTCAAATTTTTGGCTTAGCCTATTTAAATTTTGGGATAAGTTTTGTACAAAGTAACACTTAATTATCAAGTTTTCAACTAAAATACTTCATTCTTATAAATTTTAAAAAATATATACTTTAATCTTAAAATTGAACATTTTAATCCGAAAATGAATTACATAAATCTTATAATTTTGAACTTTTAAAATTAAATTGTATATTATTTTTTTCAAATTATGCCACTTGTATATATGGTTTATAAATTGTTTCAGGTTTTGATAGTTGATTAATTTTGATCTTGACATTAGATGGGGGAAATTGTCGTTATGAATTGTTATTTGTGGAATTCAAAGCCTCAAAGCACACATACTATACAAGTCATAAAGAACAAACGCTGCATATAAATCTCTGAAGGTCAGATTTAGTTGTAAAATGTTGATTTAAGGCTATATTTGATTGTTAAACATTGTTATCTTATTGTGGGTGGGTGTTATTTTGCATATGTCTGTATTGACTTATTGATCTCTCCACCTGATATAAAGTCATTTTTTTGGCTAGTGTGCGCCAATATTGTTGACCAACGAGAACAATGTCTTCTAGGCCTTGTGATCTTTCCTATAGTGCTTCACCTGTGCACGGTCTTGTACTCACAATTGATTTACATATGAGAAATCAGGTATTTTCAGTTTTTTTGGGTCATATTAAACAACTGGTTTTCAAATCTGGTAGATAGTTTCAATATATAAGATAATTGATATTAAATTATATATACCTTTAAAAATATGTATTTTTAAAAGTAAAAATTTTACTTAGACATAAAGATTACTTACAAATTATATTATTTATAGAGTATTTGTTTTAAATTAATATATGTCTTAATAGATTACATATTATCATCTATTTATTATAATCATATGTGTATTATTTTAAGAGATAAATATTTATATAAAGTGGATAAACTATACTATTTATAGAGAATGTTAAAATCTCTACTATTTTTCTCCCTTTTTTATGGATTAAATATGTGTTATTATGTAAGGAGAATTCTTACATTACTTGATTACTTAATATATATATATATATATATTTAATTTTTTAATAGATTACATATTATCATTTATTTATTACAACTACGTATGTATTATTCTAGGAGAGATTTATCATTTTTATGTTATTTTTCAGACTTCAAATATTTTTCGCAATAATTTTGATACATCTAAAGAAGAAGAAGAAAAAATGCCGAAGGGGAGTCGGGAGACTTGGTTCTCTAAATCAGAAAAAGGTCCCACCGAGATTTGAACCCGGGTTACTGGATTCAGAGTCCAATGTCCTGACCACTAGACCATGGGACCGTTTATTGGAAATTTCTATTGTATTAATGTTTTATTCTTTGCGTGTTGTGGTCGGAATTTTTTTCCAAATTACATTAAAATAATATTTTAAAAATTAAAACAATATTAATTCACCAGTAAAATAATGAATTAAGTATTTTTTTAAAGATAATAATATTGACACAAAAAAATATATGAAAAATTTATTTTACTAATATTACTAATATATTTAATATTATTATTATTAGATAAAGTTGTTAATAATAAATTATTGTTATAATAATAATAATTTAGGCTAATATCGTAACCCTTTTTAAATGATAAAAATATGAGTTAAATATTAAAAAATATTATTTTATAGTTACAAAATTTAAGGATTTTTTTTTCAAATCATGATAATATTAGTATAGTATTAATACCATACTTTTTGTATGATGTTTGTTGTTACTTTCAATCGGCCACAAATTTGCTTGATCAATTATGTAAAGGAGAACTTATTTGCCATTAAAGTAGAAGAAATCATCTCTATCCTCCTTGGTGATGGTACAGACACTACTAATTTGTATTAGGCTATTGAAAGTGATGGAAACTTTTATGTAAAAAGTGCTTATAGTCTTGTAATTCAATCTAAATTTACTTTGGGTGTAGAATCATCTCGCTTAGAGGAGGGTCATTCCCATGGTCACAATTGTGGTGTCTCAAGGTGCTTAACTGTGTTAAAAAAATTGCATGGAAAGATATCCATAATATATTTTCTACATAAGTAAACCTGAAAAGTCAAAATTTTCTAATGTTGGAAATATGTAACAGATGTGGGAAGATTTTGAAACTGGACTACATGCGTTGATTATATGTTAACATTCGTGGAAGGTATGGAAACTAGCAACCTTGCTTTGGATTTGGGTTTTCCATCATTGGAAAAACTAAGATATTGGATGTCTTATCATCTGAATCTCTTTGATACATTTGATGCATCGTTGTTTATTTGTCTTTTATGTGTTTTATGAAAGGCAAGAAATGATCAGGTTCATGGTCTAAATGTTTTTCAAAGCTATCAATTGGTGGAGTTTGTAAAGTATATCATATGTACTCACATAGATATGGTTGGTGTAATAAACCAAGTTAGGACCCCTTTATAGCTTACCTTACCAGTAGAGACTTTACATGTTAATTGTGATGTTAGTTGAGATGACTATTCAAGGTCTTTAGGCCTTGAAAGTATGGTACGGTGATTCTAGTTAGAGTTGTCAAAATTGGTAATAATGAATCTACCCTTCTTGCTATGCTTCGTGCACTAATGAAAGGTGTCAAGATAGTCTTTGAATTTAGAATTTCATTTGCCTACTTAATGAGTGACTTTTTTTTAAGAAAATTAATAAGTTTCAATCGGGTATAATGGCAAGATATATTTTACATTATATGAATTTTAATTTAAAGAGCGATATTTGTTTTATGTTGTCGTAGTGTGATATGTGTAATCATGAGCAACGCCTTGAGACTGCCTGTGTGCGCAGCATTGATTAGGCTTGGCGTAGACTCGCGCATCTGGGTGCAGAGTCGGTTATGCTGGTACGTTTTAGAACGTAGCAAGGTAGATTGTTAGAATGTCAAAGTTTGTTAGCATTCCTTTCTATTTTGTCTTTCCTTTGTAAGGCTATTTATAGCCTCAATGAGATGAATAAGATATCAAGAAGAATTTACCAAATATCTCTCTTTCTTTCTAGATTCATTATCCCAAATTATATATAACATTTGGTATCAAAGCCATGGACACACGAGGTAAGTTCAATGTTGAGTTTCACAATGATGTCATGGAAACTCTTGCACGATATAAGACTGGCTTCAACCAAGTTGAGGCTATCTTAGAGGTCGTGCTCACCGAGTTACAAGCTTTGCGCGTATCTTGTAGCACACTTGAAATCAACCCCTTTGTAAGGGATGAAACCTCACACCCCCATCCACACACTTCCCGATCCAATCTAGACCACCCTTACTCACACCTGAAGCTGTGTTTCCTAAAATTTGCTGGTGAGGATCCCACCGATTGGATTTATAAGGCAAAACAATATTTTGAATTCACTAACATTACACCTGACTAGTAAGTACAACTGACTTCCTTCCATTTGGAAGGCATTGCCTTGTAATGACATCGGTAGCTTACCAAATTTCGTGGACCACTCACTTGGGATGAGTCCACTAAGGCTGCAAAACTGAGATTTCACTACTACAAAAAGAAGTAATTAAGTCTGGATTTAAAGTCAATTTTTGGGGAAAAAAACTGACTTATAATGAATTTTAAGTCAGTACGTTGAAAGATTGACTTAAAAAATTAAAATAATAGCATCGATCTTATATGCCAACCGACACTACATGTAGGATTTTAAGTCAGTTCTACATACCAACCAATTTAAGCCACGTGTAGCATTGTTTGACATATAGAACCGACTTAAAATCCTACGTGTAGTGTCGATTCTACGTGTCTACGTGTCAACCGATGCTACTATTTTATTTTTCTTTAATTTTTTAAGTTGGTTGACAAGTAGAACTGACACTACACTTAGGATTTTAAGTCGGTTCTACGTGTCAACTGACTTAAGCCACATGTAGCATCGATTAACACGTAAAGTCGACTTAAAATACTACGTGTAACATAGATTCTACGTGTCAACCGACACTACTATTTTATTTTTCTTTAATTTTTTAAATCGGTTGACACATAGGACCGATGCTATACATAGGATTTTAAGTCGATTCTACGTGTCAATCGACTTAAAAAATTAAAGAAAAATAAAATAGTAGCGTTGGTCCTACGTGTCAACCGACACTACACACATTTTCCCTTTTCTTTTCTCTTCTTTCTCCCCCATTTTCCAGCATAACATATTTTCTAACTATTGTAACCCTAAAACGAAGACTCCTTCCTCCACTCTTTCTCATTTTCCAGCCACCTTCGACCACCAATTTCAGTCATTGTTTAATAGGTTTTCTTTCTCTCTAATTTCTATTTTAGATCCCTTATTTTTTTTAGCATAATACTCAAAAAATTTATACTCATTTTCTCACTTATAAAACACAATTTTTTCTTCATTTTTTTTATTTTGTCACTTTATTTACTCTTGTAAGTATTTTTATGAATTATTTTACACTTATTATTCATATTTTTATTTTTATTTTTTTGTATATTATGGTTATTATTTATATATATAATTTTTGTTTTATGTAGGTTTTCTATTTTTTATTTAAGCCTAGAATAGAAGAATATATTTTTATTCATTTATTTATTTTAATAATTTTATGTATTTGAGTGTTTGATATATATTAATTTATTTTAAATAAATAATTTTCAAAAATTATTTATATGTACATGAAATATATATATATATATAATATAAAATATATTATTATATATGTGTATAAAATATGTATTCTTATTAATTACATGCATTTATATATATAAATTATTATATATTGTACATTGTTAATATTATATATTAATTTGTTAAGTTTGGTTTTTATGTATTTATTTTTATACGATGTTTTGATAGATATTTTAATAATTAGGAAATTTATATATAATAATATTTGAAATATATTGGTTGGATACATATTTTATATGCATAATGTTATTAATAGAAATGTGATAAATCTTAGATGTTAAAGTGTAGAATTGAGCAAGACTACATTTCTAGAGTTGAAAGTTTTTTGAAATTTGCTTGTAGATATAATAATAATATAATTTAAGTTAAAAAGGTGAACCGACTACGAGGATTCTTCCATGAAATTTAAAGTAGCCATTGGACTACGAGGATCCTTCCGAGGCCTTAACTCTCCTTAAACATACCGTGAGCATCACAACATATTAGGAAGCTTTTGAAAAGCTTTCCCACATAGTTGATGGCTTACCAAAAGAATTCCTGATTAGCTGTTTCATTGTTGGATTAAGAGATGAAATTTGAATTGATGTCAAAATCAAGCAACCTCGAACATTGGTTGATGCCATTGGAGTAGCCAAGCTGATTGAAGAAAGAAATCAGTTACAAAAGAAGTCCATTCAACTCCTTTGCTACCAGTCCCCTTCAATGCCACCAAAGCAACCACCCAACTGCACAGTTGGTGTGTTGGGACCTCATTCCAACCAAATTTTGACCTTAGGTTTAACAACTCTATCAGTGCCCTTTTGAAGAATAACCAACCATGAAGCACGTGAATGGAGGGACAAAGGACTATGTTATTACTATGATGAGAATTTTGTGGTTGGCTATCGCTATGCGTGGTCTCAACTATTAATGATTGAAGATTCATCTAAGGAATCCCAAAATGACATGGAAGAATCCCTTCTTGAACAAGAGCCTTAAAAATTGGTACCATAAATTTCCTTACATGCCATAGCAAGCACTACGCACCTACAAACCATTAGAGTTATGGGTAAGCTAAAAAATAAAAAAAGTGCTAGTGTTGATAGATAGAGGTAGTACCCATAAATTCATTGATCAAGCCTTAATCTCTCAGTTTGGTTTAACCATATTAAAGAATAAGAAACTTGAAGTTATGGTGGTTAATCGTGAGAAGATAGAATGTGCTGGACAATGCAGCAGCCTAACCCTCTCCATTCAAGGGTATCTTGTCACTATAGATTACTATGTGCTCCTTGTTGCTGCATGCCAAGTGGTCCTAGGATTCTAATGGCTTGAAACTCTTAGCCCTATCGAGATGGATTATAAGAAGCTCACCCTAAGCTTCAAGGTGGGAGGAACTTGTCATATGTTTCAAGGACTAGAACAAACCAACATTGCAGCTCTGACTAATAAGGAATGCAATAGGCTACAAAACATCGAGTTGTTTTTCTAAAATTTTCCCTCAAACAACCATGATAACCCTGAAACCAATTCCAACCTTCCAAAGATAAGGCATCTATGAGCTGTTCTCCAAATCTTAGCAACTAACAGCTTGTATGCTAAGGAGTCCAAATGCATATTTGGAGTACTGTAAGTGGAGTACTTAGTACATATTGTTTAAAGGAAAGATGTCTCAATGGATCCTTCCAAAATATAGGATGTCATTGAATGGCTAACCCCAACCATAACAAAAGGCGTTCGAGGGTTCCTCGGGTTAGCTGGCTATTATAGGAAATTCATATGTCAATTTGGCAGTATTGTAGCACCTCTAACCCACTTGTTGAGTAAGGAAGGATTCCAATAGAATGAGGCAACTAAGAGTGCCTTTAAACAACTAAAGAAGCCTTAACATCTCCATCAGTCTTGTGCCTACCAAATTTTACTCAATGGTTTATGATTGAATGTGATACTAGTGGAATTGGACTTGGGGCCATCCTTATCCAAGAAAATAGATTAATAACATACTTTAGTGAAGCCCTAAAAGGATTAACATTGGCCTTATCCACCTATGAGAAGGAAATGTTGACCTTCATTAAGGCCATCAAAGTGTGGCGCCCATACTTATTGGGAAAACCTTTTATAATATGCATAGATAAAATGCCTCAAGTACTTTTTGGAACAATGTATCACAACTCCAACACAGATAAGGTGGCTTCCAAAACTCCTTGGTTATGAGTACAAAATTGAATACAAACGTGGAAAGGAGAACCAAGGTTTTGATTCCCTATCACGTGTAGTTGAATTTCATTTTTTATCCATTTCTCAATCGAATGTAGATTGGTGGCCTATATTTCAAAAAAAGGTACAACAAGACCCCTTCTACGAAGAACTGTTAACCAAATCTTCCACGTCAACTGCCCACAAATTTCTCCAACGAGATGGAGTATGGTTCAAGGGAAACAAGGTATATTTGAGACCCAACTCATCTTTGATTCCTAAGATAATGGCTGATTGTCATTCTATACCTATTAGTGAGCATTTTGGGTTTCACAAAACCTTCTCTCGTATCAAACAAAGTTTCTGTTGGTTAAAATTGCGCCAAATATTACAAAAGTTCCAACGGTAATGTGATACCTATCAACGGTTTAAAACTGATAGTATGACACCAACATGTTTACTCCATCCACTTTCTATCCATACCAAAATATGGACTAACATCTCAATGGACTTCATTATGGGCCTGCCATCTTCCAATGGCCATACTGTTATCATGGTGGTTATGGATCGTTTGACAAAATATGCTCATTTTGTTCCCTTGAAGCACCCATTCATTACTATGATTGTTGCCAAGACCTTCATGACCAATGTGATATGTCTGTATGGCATGCCAACCACCATAGTTAGTGATCGTGATAAGGTGTTTATCAGCTCCTTTTGGCAAACTTTGTTCCAACTATAAGGAACTAAATTATGCATGAGCTCTAACTATTATCCCAAATCAGACGGATAGACTAAGGTGGTCAACCGAACCCTAAAGCAATATCTCCATTGCTTTGTTGGAAATCAACCACGAAAATGGTTTGAATGGATTCCATGGGATGAGTACAGTTACAACACTTTAACTCACTCCTCCATCTAAATGACACAATTTGAAGTAGTTTATGGCCTTTCACCTCCACATTTATTAACATATGTTCCAGGAATTGCTCATGTTCAAGTAGTGGATGAGCACCTAGGTGACAAAGACACCATTCTATAGGCTCAAAATCGTATGAAATGTTAGGCTGAACATCACCAGTGCGAGGTCTCTTTCTTTGGAGGAGATTAAATGTACCTAACAATCCAACCCTACAGACAAACTTCTATGGCTTTTCGCTCATACATGAAGCTTGCCCCACGTTTCTTTGATCTTTATAGAATCATTGCCTGAGATGGCCCTATGGCTTATAGGTTGGCTCTTCCAACTAATTCTCACATACATGATGTATTTCATGTTAGCATGTTAAAAAAACACGTGTGAACAGTCACTCCAAGCTCTACCCAACTTCCCCAATCTCTGATCACGACATTATTATCCCCTAACTTGATCCAAAAGAACAAATATCAACCCAAACTAGAAATTTTGGTCAAATGGACAATAACCTTTACAGAGAAAGCCACATGGGAAAATGAATGGCGTTTTACTAAATCCTACCTTGATTTTATCCTTGAGGACAATGATTCTCAAATGGGGGGAAATGATATGTGTAACCATGAGCAACACCTTAAGATTGCTCGTGTATGAAGAATTAGTTAAGCTTTGTGCAGACACGCACACGTGGGCCCATAGTCAGTTATGCTGGCACGTTCTAATACGCAAAAAGTCAGGTTGTTAGAATGTTAAAGTTTATTAGTATTTCTTTCTGTTTTCTCTTTCCTTTTTAAGGATATATGTATCCTCGATTACATGAATAAGATATCAAGAAGAATTTACCTAATCTCTCTCACTCCTTGTCTTGGTTCACTATTCTAAATTATAAATAACATAGTGTTAATATGTTGGCTCATTCACTTTGTATTTATACTAAATATCATCCTAGAAAAGAATTTGTTTTTGTTTTTTTTTCTCTTTATCTAAATTTCTTAATGTACGTCAAATTTTGTAAATTTTGCTAACAAGAATGCTATTTATTTAAAATAAAAAATAAAAAAACGAAAAAAAAATTATGTAACTCAACACTAAGAGTAGGACAAATCAAACAAAGTACACCATGCAAAAGGACCAAGTCAATGCCAAGGACTAAACCAACTCTCATCTCCACTCTCCAGTCCTACACTGCGACAAAAATCGCAATGTGGCGAAGGTGCTTCAGTAGCAGTTCCGGCGCTGGAATCGCTTTGAAAGACAGGAAATGGGACGCACTGGTCATCGGCGGCGGCCACAACGGTCTCACAGCAGCTGCGTACCTTGCACGTGACGGCCTCTCAGTGGCAGTTCTTGAGCGACGCCACGTCATCGGCGGAGCCGCCGTGACTGAAGAGCTAGTCCCTGGCTTCAAATTTTCTCGGTGTAGCTACCTCCTCAGCCTTCTTCGTCCCTCAGTCATCAAGTAGATTCGATGCTCTCTCTTGCGCGCGCGCTCATTCTGTTTGATTTTTTTATTAGTTCAGTCTGGTCGGCCAAATAGTTCGTTTTCTGGTTCTTGAAATGTGTAATTTTTTCTGGTGTTGGAATAACAGGGAATTAGAGCTATCGCGACATGGAATGAAGTTGTTGCAGAGGAATCCATCATCGTTTACACCTTGTTTGGATGGACGCTATCTTCTTTTAGGGCCGGATAAAGATCTTAACCATTCGGAGATCTCCAAGTTCTCCAGTCGAGATGCTAATGCTTATCCAAGGTGATATGGTTCTCAATTATCTATCAGAAATTGCATTTAAATATACACTTGCATCGGTTCTGGTTCTGGTTCTGATTCTGTACTTGTATATTTACTCCTGGAGATGAAAGACTGAAAATATGTCGTGTAATTTTTCTGTCAGTTGCGTTGTTGTTATTTGATTGTATGGATTATATAGACTACGGCGATCTTTTGATGATTTAAAATTGTTGAAGACTTACGTCAAATTTTAAGCGTTATTGAATTGGAAACTTGCTTGATGAGTTTTTAATACAAATGTCGTGTTCAAATTAACAGACTGGTGTTTTGAGTTGTTGAAGCTCTTTCAAATGTGATTCAGTTAGAATTTCCATGAAACTTTAAGTAGACATTTGATTGTTTTATACGTTAAGCATTTTTAGAGTTATAAGGTCCTCTCAAAAAAGGATCTTTTCAAATTACAGGTATGAGAAACAATTAGAGAGGTTTTGTGAATTCATGAATCCGCTTTTAGACACAGCACCTCCTGAATCATTGCAATTTGCTGCATCTTTTAAGGAGAGGTTCCAGGATAGGATTGCTAAATCAGTTTTCTGGTCACGTTGTCTGAGACAGGCTCTCTCCCTCGGACAAAAAGATATGGTGTAAGATTCTTGTTTGTAGAAGGTTGCAATTGTATCAATATATTGCAATTTTTTCATTCATTCATTCATTCATTCCTATATCATGTGATATGCATTACCTTTTTTATTCGGATCTCTCTCTTTTTACAGGGACTTTATGGACTTATTATTATCCCCAGCTTCGAAGGTTCTAAACAACTGGTTTGAGGTTTCCACACAAACTTTAGTTTCTTATCCATTTTCATTATTTTTCTGCTTTTGATCTTTTAACTTTATCAACTTAAGTTCTCAAAATTATATTTTTCTGTGATATTTGTTGAAGTTTTGGCATAGTAGCCGTAAACAACAGAATTAAAATCTGTTTGAAATTGATTTTACTACGAAATCAAATTCTAAAAGCATTCGAAAATGCCATCTCTATTACTAAGAGCTCAGCTCAAGAGAAAAATACAATCCTCATCAAAACTGTCCATGCACTCTTGCCCTCCTCATTGCTTTTGTAACAAGAAATTTGTTAGCTCCTCACTCACACGTATAACAACCAATATGCATCACAAACGACCCAATACACATGTTATTCATGCGTAGCTCTCCTCATGTGCCAAGCATGAGTCATTTTAGGGAATTAAAACATAGGTAATAAGCTAAGTATATTAAGTTGAGTAAAGTAAGTATTAAGCAACTTATTTAAGCTAATGGGTTGAAAGCACTGCATCAATTGTCTTCCTCTTGAAAGATATTCAATCTCGAATCTTCTATAGGCACATGAACTCCATCTGGAGGATGATACTCGTACAAGTCTTTGACGTTGAATGTTGGAGAGAATGGACAGTCTACTGGAAGGTCAAGACAAGAAGATATGAATCATCTCCCAGTTTCTTTTGTATTTGAATTGGACCAAATTTCTTGGCATTTAACTTAGCACAACTTCCCACTTGTAATCGAGCTTTAGTGACGTGCACCATAACTAAATCACCTTCTTTGAATACTTTCTTTTTCCGATGTCTATCAGCTTAAGTTTTATATTTTGCAGTACTTGTAGTAAGATGGTGCTTGACATCTTCAAGTTGTTGCTAAGATTGTTAAACTAAACTTTCAGCTACCTTGCTCTTATAGTAAGGAATATCAACTATGTCAGATGGGAAATTAGGGATTCTAGTGTAAACATTTGTAAAAAGAGCCTTGCTATTACTTTTGTTTATCATGCTATTGTATGCAAACTCCACTTGGCTTAGTGCTATATCCCATTGCTTTGGTTTGTCTCCTGTCGCATAAAAAAACATGTTTTTCGAAATACGATTCTCACAACTTCAATTTGGGTACGATAAGCACTGCTAAATTGTAAAGATGTATTGGGCCTTCGCTATAGTTCTTTCCACATATGACTAGTGAACTTGACATCATAATTTGAGGTGATCGGTTAAGGTACCCCATGAAGTTTCACGACTTCCTTGAAGAATACGTGAGCTACATGACTAGCATCAAGGTTTTCCTGCATAGTATGAAATGGGACATCTTTGAAAATCTGTAACCACCACGAATATGGAATCAGTGTATCTCTGAGTTTTTGGTAGGCCAAGGACAAAATCCATACTCATATCCTCCCATATAGAATGCCACATATTTGGACAAATTGAATGACATTTATCATTTTTGGCCATTAGTATCTGCCTTCTAATAATGCTAGTGTTTTGTCTCTCCCTATATGAGCAGCAAGACCTCCTGCATGTAATTCTTGGAGTAATTGTTCCCTTAAAGATGTTTTAGGATTGTAAAGTTAAAGTCTTTTGAATAAGTACCCAGACAAAAATCTTCAACTGGCTTGGATACTTTACATTGTTGCCAAATTTCACCAAAATCTTCATCATCACAATATTGGTTAGGCAAAGTTTGAAAACTAGTTGTGACATTTTGGTGAACAATTAGGATGTTCCCTCTTCTACTAAGGGCATTAGCCACAATATTTTTAGGAATTTTTGTAAAAGTAGTCCCCATTTGATGTGCATCTTGCTTATTTGTTTATGAAAATTGATGAATTGTAATGCCCTATGACTTGAGTGTAATACGAACTTCCTTTGTATTAAGTAATGTTTCAAATGCATTAAGGTTGGAATAATTTCTTAGAATTCTTACTTATAGTGCTCCATTTTTGTCGTGCATCATTTAACTTTTCATTGAAGTACTCAATGGGTCTTCCTTCTTGAATTAAAATAGCTCCAATGCCTTGAACAGAAGCATCACTCTCGACTTTAAAGACTTTGTCAAAGTTGGCTAAAGCTAGCACAGGAGCTAAACTTAGTTTTTCTTGAATCAAATCAAAGCTCTCAGTTTGTGTTTGTCCCCAATTAAAGTTGCCTTTCTTTAAGCAATCTATAATGGGGCAACGATGGAATTGAATCCTTTAATAAACCTTTTATAAAATGTTACCAGATCATGAAAACTTCGAACTTCATGCACTATCTTTGGAGTTGGCCATTCCCTATAGCTTATACCTTTTTGGGGTTAGTTACTATTCATTGAGCACTTATAATGAAACCTAAGAAAAGTAGATTTTTTGTCATATAGGCACATTTCTTAAAGTTGAGAAACAAGTTATTGGCTCTTAATGCTAGGAACACATTTCTCAAATGAGTACAATGTTCTTCAGGGATGCTACCGAATATCAAAATGCCATCAAAATAAACAACATATTTTCCCATAAAAGGTTTAAGAACTTGGGTCATCAAATGCATAAAGGTGTTTGAAGCATTGCACAAGCTAAATGGCTTAACCTGCCACTCGAATAATTCTTTCCTTGTCTTAAACACAGTTTTCCATTCATCTCTAGGCCTAATTCTTATCTGGTGATTGCCACTTTTTAAGTCAAGCTTTGAAAATACTGAGGATCCATCAAGCCTGTCCAACATATCTTTGAGTTTGGGAATATGAAATCGATATTTGATTGTGATTTTGTTGATAGTTCGACTATTAACACACATGCGATGTGTTCTATCTTTCTTGGGGACTAGTAATGTTGGCACAATATAAGGACTTAAGCTCTCAATCATATGGTGCTTTTGCAAGAGCTCATCTACAGTTGTTTGTAAAATTTCATGATTTGCAGGACTCATCTTATAGTGTGGTAAGTTGGGAAGCTTGGAATCAGTAATGAAATCAATATGACGTTGAATATTCCTCAAAGGAGGTAGTTCAACATGTGGATTCTTAGGGTACAAGTCTTTGAATTCATCCAGTAGTGATTGAAGGATTCTAGAAATGCCACAATCCTGCTCAACCAACCTCTTAGCCACTAATACTAGTATTCTATGCCACTAATACTAGTATTCTTTGCATGACTTTAGTTCTCTGTGGAATTCAAGGTCTGTCATATTCACTAGCAATTTCTATGTCTTCTCATTACTATTACTAGGGGTAGCAAATGTTGCCCTAGGTAGGGGATTGGACATTACTCTTTTGTCCTTTCATGGGAACAAATAATTATTTTCCCTACCATGGTGAGCTGCATTAACATCAAATTGGTAGTCTCCTTGGTAGCAAGTATTGATTGCCAATCGAGAATGGAACCTTGCAAATCTCAGTCGCCTTGGTGTCAATATCCTCTTTAATCCAACCAATTTTATATGGTTTGGGATGAGGTTTAGTTAACAAACCTAATGCCTTGACAAGAGTTTTGGAGACTACATTTTCACTACTCACTGTATATAATTACATTGCACACCTTTTTATTGATAGTGCATCTTGTTTTAAAAATTGAGTTTCTTTGTGTGTGGTCTAGCTTTTTGGCTATGAGCAACAATTTTTGCAATATGCACACAATTTGTTCCCCACTGTCTCCATTTTGAATATCTATTTCATTGGGATCAAAGTAAGCAGCATAAACATCTTCATACTCTTTTTCATGATCTCCTTCCTCAAATCAAATTGATAGCCCTCTTATGTGGACATTCATTGGATCTATGACCAGACTGGTGACATCTAAAACATTTTGGTGGGATGGGTTTGGCATCGAGATTAGTTTTTGTGGAAGATTGCATCATAGGTTGTTTTCTTGAATTCCTTGGGGGCATAACTGTCATTGGGTGTTTTGGTTTGGATTCTTACTGGATTTTGAGAAGGTGATAGGAGGGAGTTAAATTTTGGCTTGTTTGGGTATTGTTCATAAGTGGATTTTTTGAAAGATGAAGCTCTCGTATGCCTGGTCAGTTGACACTCAAATTTTGTAGCTAAAGAAATAGCTTCTGGTAATGTTAGAAGAGCTCTAGTGTCAAGCTTATCTCTAATAGGCTCACGCAAACCAGCCACAAATCTCAATACTTCGAATGAGCCTTCTTTATTCAAATTATTTCTAGCACTCAACCTTTGAAAATCATTGGCATACTCAGTTATAGATTTTGCCCCTTGGTAACAATCCAAAAATTGCTTATTTAAGATTTGTTTGTAATCATATGGCAAAAAAGGTTACCTTATCAACACCTTTAGCCTTTCCCAAGAATTGATTAGTGCTTGAACCATAACCTAATCTGAATCCTTTCCCACCATGCCAAGGCACCACCTCTCGACTTATAGGCATCCATTTTCACTTTCTTGGTAATCAAAGAAATTATCAACTGCAGTTTCCCAATCAAGGTATTCATTCTTCTATATCAATGTTGTCATAAAATTCAGGTATGTCATTTTTAATACGAAAATCAAACTTTGGTTGAAAATGATTTTGTTGCCTATTGGGTTGTCATTCAAGAAAAACTTTATCACCATCTGCTAATATCTTTTCTTCATTAAGGAATTCTTTTGGTTGTAGTCGTTGGTTTCCACGATCCCTTCCTCGTCCTCTAGGAAACCCGTTGGGTGCTGGGTTGCTCAATGATGCTTGTTGTCACGATAAAACTTGTTCAACACGTCATTGATTCATGTCTTCAGCTGTTGCATTTTTGTGACGAAATTGTTCCAGAGTTTGCCTCACTTCTCGAGTTAATTGAGTAATTTTGGCATCCAACCTCTTTTCTTGTTCTGATAGCAATTGACTCAGATCCAATGATGAGATTTTTGTCTCCATTGTGCCTTCCATTTCCACCATTGTTAGCCATCAAAGCTTGGGGAAATCCTAAGCTCTGATACCAATTTGACATAATTTCCATAAACAACATAATTAAAATATGTTTGGAATTGATTTTACTAAGAATTAAAATTTTGAAAGCATTCAAAAATGCCATCTCCATTACTGAGAGCTCAGCTCTAGAGGAAAATACAATCTTATCAAAATTGTCCATGCACTCATGCCTTTCTCATTGTTTTTGTAACAAGAAATATGTTAGCTTCTCACTCGCGCGCATAACAACTAACATGCATCATAAATGACCCAATACACATGTTACTCATGCACAACTCATCTCATGTGCCAAGTACAAGTCATTATAGGGAATTGAAACATAAGTAATAAGCTAAGTATATTAAGCTAACTAAACTAAGTATTAAATAACTTATTTAAGTTAATTGGTTGAAAGTACTATATTGAGTTTTCTTTTACAATAAGAATCATTTTCATGAAGATAGTGCTATTTTGATTATATTTGCTATGTCTTCTTATTAGATTATGAGTAACTTTAATTAGGTTACACTATATTATTTGTATAAAAACTTTGACTAAATTTATATATAGATTTTTGAATTTTTAAAACATATGATATGGTCTCAGGCTTTTAAAATTGCATAGAATTTCATAGATAAATTCTAAAGTTTTAAATCATAAATTTATATGTTAATTGTCAAGTTAGGACTTATTTGTAAAGTTTTAAAATTTTGAGGACTTATGATGTAGGAACTAAATGTTCACTTTTCTTTATTACATTTATTTTGAGTATTGTAAGGCCATGCACCATTTTTCTTTAAGGTGGTAGAAATTGATTTTATTTCTATCATATTAGCAACTTGTGAAATATATTTGATATGGAATGTAATGAAATGAGAACATTATGTCATGTTTGATTTACAGTAATAAAGATGATAGTTGAAATAATTTAGAATATTCCTATGATTATTTTGACTGTTAATTTCAAATAAAATGTAAATTATTTTAACATTAATAGGAATGTTCCTTCCTTATATCCTTCCTGAACATGCTGGAATGTTCTATTTTTCTCACATATTTATATAATTATTTATTATTTTTTTTCATTTTATCTCATTTAAAATAAAAAAAATTATTTTTTAATTTTGGTTCATTTATTATTTTGTAAATTTTACTTTAATATTTATCATTATTTTGATTCAATACTCAAACAAACATAATAATAATAATATTGTTTTTATTAAATTCAATTTCTATTACGCTTTCATTCTACCAACCAAACATGACCCTAGTTCTCAGTTTAATTCTCAATCCTTAACTTCATCTTTTTCCTTTCTTTTCTCATTTAATTCTTTCTTTGTTTCTAAATCTCTCTACATCAAATTAGTAGAAGACCATGATTTTAATTTTCATTATCAAGGAAATCATCCATATTCTTTGATCATCTCTCGGTTCTATCTTCTTCTTTGACCTAATTTCTTTCCGATCCTAATTTGTATCCTCTTTCTCTACCTAAATTGTTTTCTCTTACCGTTTTTGATTTCACAAAAAAAGAGAAACAAATATACATATATACACACATATATACATATATACATATATACATATCAGATGCCACCTTATTCCCCTTCATCTATCATACAACCTTATCATTAGCCAAATATACCCCACCGATCGACAAATATGAACACCCATTCTCATCTCCACTTCTAAGAAGAAGAAGAAACAAATATACTTACACATATATACATATATACATATCAGATGCCACCCTATTCCCCTTCATCTATCATACAACTTTATCATTAGCCAAATATACCCCACCGATCGGCAAATATGAGCACCCACTCTCATCTTCACTTCCAAGAAGAAGAAGAAGACACCTTTCATACCACTGTTTTTCTCAGTTCTCATTCTATGATATTGCTCATGCATTCTCTAAGAAGATTGATGAAGTTTCTCCTCTTTTGCCTATTACTCTAAGGTGCCACGACTCGTTGGAGTCGAGTTTTTTTCTATAAGGGGAGCATGACGTAGGAACCATATTGTCACGACCTTATTTTTCAAGTAGAGATCGTGCGGCACTTAGCACCGTCCGTTGCACTAAGCCTGCCTTTGAAACCGAATGAAACACCAAAGAGAATAGAGAGAGAGTTTGTAAAGAATGCTTTGTATTGCTCTAGAGAGAGATTATCTTACAATTTCCCAAGATTTCCCAAGATGAATCCAAATGAAGACCAATGGGTCTATATATAGTGTGGCTCTAAGCTTAAGAGTATGCCACCACTTTCTAGAGTCTTCCTAGTCTAGAATGTACAAGAGAATTCTAGAATTATGTACAATATGCCACAAGGGTCTAGGACCTTCTAGCCAACTCTAGAGTTTTCTAGGTTTGTCTAGTTCCTTCATGCACCTTCCGGGATGTTCCGCAAGCTTCCAGCGGCTTCTACATCCTTCCCGAACCATCCGGCACGTTCTAGAACATTCTAGCCCATTCTAGCACCCTCCAGCGTGCTCTAGAATATTCTAGGGTCTTCAAGCTTGAGTTGAGTCCGTCCAACTCTAGCTCTTTCTAGACATCTCTAGGCAACTCTAGAACTTTCCATGTAGAATAGTCTAGATCCTTTAGGCAACCATCATTTGTTTGGATTTTTAGGGACAATTTGAGCGGGACGTGACACCCTCCCCTACTCAAGTTCGCGACGCCCTCGTCGCGCCTTCAAGCTTGAACCTTTCTATGTCATCTTTGAATTGCCACAAAGAATCCTCCGGTTCCCAGCTTGCTTCTATATCCGGAGCGTTCTTCCATTTGACCAAGTATTCTCGATAACTTGGTACACCTTTACGCCGGATCAGGTGATCCGCCAATATTGAGTCCACTTCCCTGTCAAAGGAGGTTACCACTGCGGTAGACGCCCTTTTGGATTCTCCTCGACTCATGTTTTCCTTGTCTCCATGATAAGGTTTTAGCATGCTTACATGGAAGACCGGATAAATTTTGAGTTTTGGAGGGAGTTGCAGCTTGTACGACACCTTACCAACTTTCTTGAGGACTGGAAATGATCCTTTATATTTCCGTACCAACCCCTTATGAACCTTTCGCAAGGACTTGAATTGTTGGGGCAATAGTTTTACAAGAACCAAATTGCCTTCATGAAACTCCACCATCCTCCTTTTCTTGTCAGCCCATTTCTTCATCTTCTTAGATGCCTTATTCAGATAGGCTCGGGCCAACTCGGCTTGTTCATGCCACGCCTTGGCAAATTTGAAGGCAGCAGGACTCTTCCCTTCATAACTCGTGGCCAAGGCATGAGGAGTCATGGGTTGCTGCCCCATGACGATCTCAAAGGGACTCTTCGTGGTAGACTTGCTCCGTTGTAAATTGTAAGAGAATTGGGGTACATCTAACAACTTTACTCAATCCCGTTGATTAGCACTCACAAAGTGCCTGAGATATAATTCCAGCAACGCGTTGGCACGCTCCGTTTGTCCGTCACTTTGTGGGTGAAAGCTTGTGGAGAAATTCAAGTCTGATCCCAACAACTTGAATAGTTCAGTCCAAAATTTCCCCGTGAATCGTGGGTCTCGGTCACTCACGATATTAGCCGGGATTGCCCAATGCTTCACAACATTCTTGAGGAACAAACGTGCCGTCTCATCTGCCGTGCAGTCCGTTG
This sequence comes from Hippophae tibetana, assembly GCA_037013495.1. NCBI lineage: Eukaryota > Viridiplantae > Streptophyta > Magnoliopsida > Rosales > Elaeagnaceae > Hippophae > Hippophae tibetana. The sequence continues at coordinate 76,095,461 of CM072812.1, read as the reverse complement.
AGGCAGGTATGAATGTCGCGTATTTGCTGAAGCGGTCGATGACGACTATAATGCTGCCAAAGCCCTCTGATTTTGGCAAGCAAGTAATGAAATCCATTGAGACATTTTCCCATGGTCTCTCTGGAATCGGCAGCGTTTCTAGCAAACCTCCGGGTGCATGTTGCTCTATCTTGTCCTGTTGGCATACAAGACAAGTTCTTACATAAGCTTCGACATCATCCCGAAGTTGAGGCCAATAGTAGATTGACTTGATCAAAGCAAGGGTGCGCCTCATTCCTGGGTGTCCAGCCCATAACGAATCATGGCACTCCTTGATAAGCTCTTTCCTTAAGCTCCCCCATTTTGGCACAAAGATTCGATTCTTCTTGGCATAGAGTAGTCCGTCACTCAACCAAAATCGCCTCGTCCTTCCTTCCTTGATGAGGGCAAGGATGTTTTGAGCAAGGGCATCATGCTCCAATCCTTCTTTGATCCTTTCCAATAGAGGACTATTTGGCCTACTCAAGGTTGCTAGCTCCGTATTTCCACTTGGCGGGTCAACCACCACGCTTCCGTTGTGCGCCTCTGATTTTTCCACCTGATCAGGGCTCATTGTTGGTGGTCTTGTGTCGAGCTCCAACTCGACTTCATGGTCCACCTCCCTCCTTAGAGGTAACCATTTGGGCGAGGCCTCATGCATCACCCCATGTGACTTATCTAGGAGAGCTTGCACTTCCGTTGGCAAGCTTGGCTTTGGTGATGCCTCAAACATCACCTCATGGGACTTATCTAAGACAACTTACACTTCCGTCGGCAAGCTTGGCTTTGGTGACTCCTCGTCATTGTACTCTTTTGAGATGGTCAGGTAACTCTCTTTTTCTTTCTTCAATCCCTTCTTGAATTGAAGTGCCGAGAGAGCTTGGGTTGTACGTTTGGTGGTCCTGTCCGTCGGTACCACACAAGCCTTCGAACCATCCATAATACACATAGAGTTTGAGCATGGCACCAAGAAAGCTCTAACCTGGTCCAAAAACTCCATGTCGAATACCATCGAGTAGTCATCTATAGGCGCCACTGATAAGTCCACTTGGCCAGTCCAAGCACCAAGACTGACCTTAACTCCGTGAGCGACTCCATGCAATGGTAGTGCTGCCGAGTTAACCGCTTTGAGAGAACCCCCTCCATTGACAACCTTCAGGGCGAGCCTTTTTGCTTCTTCCACCGAAACAAAATTGTGAGATGCACCTGTGTCCACCAAGGCCTTGGCGACCTTCCCGTTGATGGCTGCATCTACATACATCAAGCCCTTAGGGGTCTTTGGGGCGCTCTGCAATGCACCAAGTAGGCGCAAAGAACCCATCTTTGCACCTTCGTCCGACTTACCTCCATCTTGATCATGTGTTGAGGCAACCAAGGCACTCAATGCCTTTCTTTTCGGACATTCACGTGCCCAATGCGGTCCGTCGCATATGAAGCACGTCACACGGGGCTTCGAGGCATTCCGATCCTCCTTCTCCTTCCCCATATCTCGTGGCTTGAATGAGGAGTTGTCTTTATGATTCTTGGGTCCCTGATTTTTGTTGTGGCCTCCCCCACTCTTTCCTCCAACAAACTTTTTATCTGTAGCTTTTGAGCTGTCCTTGTTTGTGGAGTAGTCAATAAAGCTTTCCGCAGTCGCAATGGCCGAAGATAGATCTTGGACACCACGTCGCTTGAGCTCAAGGTTAGCCCACGATTGGAGACCGTCCATAAACAAGAATAGGGCATCCTTGTCAGATGTGTCAGGGACTTCTAGCAACAAGGTTGTGAACTCCTTCACATAGTCCCTTATGCTACCCGTTTGTTTCAATCGTCGCAAACGGCCCCTTGCCTCCTCCTCAGCATTAACGGGGAAGAACTGCATTTTGAACTCCCTTTTGAAATCTTCAAAGGTATCAATTGTGCAAACCCTTCGTTGCACATCTCCATGCCTCCGTCTCCACCACAACATCGCAGTGTCGGATAAATACATGGCTGCAGTTCGGATCTTGCTGGCATGGTCCGTTATGCCAGTAGCCTCAAAGTATTGTTCCAGCCCTCATAGGAAGTTCTCAACTTCCCTAGCATTCCTAACACCATTGAAGGTCTTAGGCTTGGGAACGTCCACCCTCTTAGCCTCAATGACGGTGGTTGCACTAGTCCCCGCGGCCATAGCCCGCTTACATAGAGCTAGATCACCACCCATATCCTCCATTCTAAGCAACACATTAGCAAGTTCTCTTTGGACAAGATCCCTTACCTTGGCAAGTTCCACCTTTAACCCATCAATCTCTTGCCTTAAGCCACCATCTAGCTCGTTAAGGGACATCTTAACCGCTGCATGGATCTCCACATCCTCGGCCTCCAAGCCATTGCAACGTTCCTCCAAGTTGTCCACCCTGTCGAACAGCTTCCCTAAGCTGTCCTGCGCACTCCCCACACGTGCTTCTAAGCTAGACAGTATGTCTTTCGACTTAGCTCGAGATTCCTTTGATGGTTTCCGGGTTTCCTCACGCCCACGTTCCATAGGTGGAACATCGACGCTTGGTGTAGATGGAGCAGCGTTCTTCATTATGCCAAAGGTAGAAATACTTTAACCGAAAGCTCTGATACCAACTGTCACGACCTTATTTTTCAAGTAGAGATCGTGCGGCACTTAGCACCGTCCGTTGCACTAAGCCTGCCTTTGAAACCGAATGAAACACCAAAGAGAATAGAGAGAGAGTTTGCAAAGAATGCTTTGTATTGCTCTAGAGAGAGATTATCTTACAATTTCCCAAGATTTCCCAAGATGAATCCAAATGAAGACCAATGGGTCTATTTATAGTGACTCTAAGCTTAAGAGTATGCCACCACTTTCTAGAGTCTTCCTAGTCTAGAATGTACAAGAGAATTCTAGAATTATGTACAATATGCCACAAGGGTCTAGGACCTTCTAACCAACTCTAGAGTTTTCTAGGTTTGTCTAGTTCCTTCATGCACCTTCCGGGATGTTCCGCAAGCTTCCAGCGGCTTCTACATCCTTCCCGAACCATCCGGCACGTTCTAGAACATTCTAGCCCATTCTAGCACCCTCCAGTGTGCTCTAGAATATTCTAGGGTCTTCAAGCTTGAGTTGAGTCCGTCCAACTCTAGCTCTTTCTAGACATCTCTAGGCAACTCTAGAACTTTCCATGTAGAATAGTCTAGATCCTTTAGGCAATCATCATTTGTTTGGATTTTTAGGGACAATTTGAGCGGGACGTGACAATATGCTCACTTTTCTTTATTATGTTTATTTTGAGTATTGTAACTGCCATGGCCTATTTGTTATTAAGTAGGTTAGAAATAAATTTTATTTCTTTCATAATATCCCATGGCCTATTTGTTATTAGGTAGGTTAGAAATAAATTTTATTTCTTTCATAATGGCAACTTTTAGTGAATATTTAATATGGATTGAGAACATTAGTTTTCAGTTATTCTCTAATTCAAGTCTTTTTTCATTTCTAAATCTTCTTACATCAATCTATTTATGAAATTTTAAAAGTTTTTAGACTAAATCATACATTTTAAAAGTTTAGAGAATCATGTGTGAAGATGTTCTAAGTTTGGGATCAATGAAGTCGTTAAGCCTTTTAGTTATCGTTCATCCAAATTTTTCTTGATAACATCAACTCTTTTGATCATGTTACCACTTTAAGAGCATCAATCTATTTCATTGCTGCAACCCCCCAGCAGTTGATTTCTAAATCTTTAAATAATTCTCTCTATATATTCTTAATTGATCTAAAACCATGTTCTTTGGATTAAACGATATGAAATTTAGATTTTGTATTAATGGTGTTTCCGTTTATTGACTTTTTGTTTTTAAAGTCAGATGCTTTGAAGGCAACCCTTGCAACTGATGCCGTAATAGGTACTATGGTAAGACCTCTTATGGATAACATATGGATAGGGATTGCTTTAATATTTTAACCAAGGAAGCAATGTGTACCTGATCTTATGTACTCTATTTGGAATTGTTCTTCTGACAGGTTTCCTGAAATTATCAACTTGGATAAATTAATATGCAAGATATTTTCCCATTTTACTTGCCACAACAAGTCATGACATATATTTTCCATTGCAGGCGAGCGTCCACACGCCTGGGAGTGGATATGTTCTGCTACATCATGTGATGGGAGAAACTGATGGCAATCAAGGAATTTGGGCGTATGTATCTCTGGTTAGCTTGGTGTTTCTAGTAATTATGATTATGGAACATCGTGAATAGTAAACATTCTTTCTCTGTTTCAAACAACGTGTAGTTTCATTATGCTACAGTAGCCGACTGATATTTTATATGTTAACTTAGAACTAATATCTAATGACTGCAATGTAATATAGTTAGGCTTGAAATGAAAATTGAGTACAAAATGTTGTCCTGCACTGAATCCATTGTTTTCTTCTTTATGGATCATATTTAACTCTCATAGTACATGCTTTGAACTGTAGAATTCTTGCAACAGTGCTTAATCCTTTTCTTGTTAACACTTGTTTATTCGGGCAAGCTATTGGAGGTTTTACTCATTAAGGACAATGGTTTTACCATTTTTCTTTCTTATTTTTAAACCCCAATTTCTTGCAAGGTAGGTATGTTGAAGGTGGGATGGGATCTGTATCCTCAGCTATTGGCAGTGCCGCAAGGGAAGCAGGAGCTCATATCATAACAGAAGCAGAGGTGTGTGTTTTGAAGATTACTCTTTACATATGAAAGATAATATTTATGAATTTACTTCTTGATGTTTCAGTTATTCATTTTTAAATGTTTTATGTTTCTTGAGTTTAGGTTCAAGAACTGTTGGTTGATGACTCTGGCAGAGTGAATGGGGTGTGTTCATATACAATTTTGTTGTTAACTGAACTAATAAAACTCTGATAAAGTAATGTCAATAGAATTAATATGGTTTCATGTAGGTCTTGTTGGCCGATGGTAGACGGGTCCACTCTTCTGTTGTTTTGTCAAACGCAACCCCTCATAAAACATTCATGGTAACCTTTCTATTTCATCTTATAATATGACAATAGTTTGTGAAAAAGGAATGTATATTGAACTATGAAATTGCTGTATAACCTACCATGGATTTAATGTAACTATAGGTTTCCAATATCTGAAACAGGAATTGGTGCCTAATAATGTTCTTCCTGACGATTTTGTCCAAGCTATTAAACACTCTGATTACAGTTCTGTAAGTCGTACATAACTTTTTCCCCTTCAACTGTTTCATCATATTCATATTCTTTGCATATACTCCTTGTAGAAAATCAATCTAGGAGTATGGTCAGTTTTTTGATTTCCAAGGTGGAACTAGTCCCTGAGTTCAGGAGGTCAATTTCTTGATTTTCAGGATGTAATCATCCCTTGATTTTAGAATGTTAGTTTCCTGATTTTCAGGATGATTTACAGTTGTATACTAATGACTTCCAGTAGTATATTAGACATAACAATTGTATATATAAAGGGATCTGATATTAAGAAAGAAATGAAATAATTTTCTGTAAAATAAAAATAGCTTCATGGTATCAGAGCTTTAGGCTCATAAACTGCTGCTCTTAGCCTCTCGTTCAACTAGTTTTGTAAGTTCATCTAGTATGATGTCAAATACTCAGGCAGAGAATGCACCTTTTCAGTTTCCAATTCAAGTTTCAGCTTCTGGGCATGAGAGCTATAAAAAAACTGAAAGTTTAAATGTTCTTAGTACATTGGAAGATGACATGGATGGGGAGGTTCCAGAGACAAGTAACAGAACTGAATTCAATATGGAAAATTCAAGCAATTTTGGGCTTGGATCCATTCTTGATCCTGTTCCTAAACATAATCCTTTTGGTGGTCTATTTAACAGTGCAACTATTAATGTTTCTGCTTCTCTTTTTAACAGTACTAGTCCTCAAGGAGAGCTATTTCAACCTACATATTTTCAGTTCCAGTCTCTCCAACCATCAGTACAAACTCAACCTTCAAACTCAAGTGCATTTTTTGGTAATCTTATCCCATTCACTAAGGAACAGTTAGAACTTCTCCAACAACTTATACAAAAGGCAAATATCAACACCACATTTAGTAGCAGTAGGAATAACTCTACACATATTTCCAGTAATTCAGCAAAGCATGCTGGAAAATTTCCCTCATCTTGGATAGTGGACTCAGGTGCCTCCAATCACATGACAAGTGATCAATCACTTTTCACAACCTACTCACCTTGCAACAGACTTCAAACATTGTGTGTCACCAATGGTACTTGCACCACAGTGGTCGGAACAGGGACCATTTGCCTCTCAAACAACCTCACTCTCAAATCTGTGTTATTTGTGCCTGGATTTTGCTGCAATCTTATATCAGTTAGTAGATTAAATCATGACCTTAATTGTGAAACTAAATTCTTGGCCAAATCTTGTGTTTTTTAGGACCTGAGTTCGGGGAAAATGATTGGCGGTGTTGATTTATCTGCGGACTTCTATGTTTTTGATATCAACACTCCTTCAAACCATTTTGTTAGTTATCAATGTCAATTGAGTCATAATCTTAAGTCTTATAGTCATACTAATAAGGAAAGTGAAATCATGATGTGGCATTTTCGTCTAGGTCATCCAAATTTTTCGTATTTGAAACGTTTGTTTCCATTCTTATTCATTAATAAAAATCCCAATTTATTTCATTGTGAAGTTTGTCAGCTGGCAAAACATACTCGAACCACTTTTTCACCACGCAAGTTGTCCTTTTTCCCTCATTCACAGTGACATTTGGGGACCATGTCGCGTTCCCAGTATTACTGGTGCTTGATGGTTCTTATTGTTAGTTGATGATCATACTCGATTATGTTGGACATTTCTTATGAAAGACAAATCTGAAACCAAGCACATATTTTCACTTTTTCATGCCATGATCCAAACTCAGTTCAATGTCAATATTCAAATCCTAAAAATTGATAATGCTAGGGATTTCTTTAATTCCTATCTTAGTGGATATCTCAAATCACATGGTATTGTCCAACAAAACGGTGTAGCCGAACGCAAAAACCGTCATATACTTGAGGTTGTCTGAACTTTACTTTTTCAAACCAATGTTCCTAAAAAATTTTGCGGTGAAGCCATTCTTACTGCAACACACTTGATCAACCGAATGTCTTCTCAAGTTCTCAACTTTCATTCACCTTTACAAGTGCTTCAGAGTCAATATTCTACCTCACAACTTGTGTCATCAATTGCTTTCAAGGTTTTTGGTTGCACTGTTTTTGTCCATATTCATTCACAATATCGTGGCAAACTTGATGCCCGTGTCATTAAATGCATCTTCATTGGTTACTCAGCCAATCAAAAAGGCTACAAATGTTTCTCTCCCATCACTCATAAGTTTTACCATTCCATGGACGTTACTTTCTTCGAAGAAACTCCATTCTATTCGAATTCTGCAATTCAGGGGGAGAATCATATTTATCATCTCATTTACCCTCTACTACCTTGTCCTCTTCCAACCTGATACCCATTCCAGATTCTTCTTCAAAAACCAAACCTGATCAATCTCTCATTGTCTATCCTAGACATCTTCTCCTTCCTAATGATGCCATAAAAGTTTATGGAAGAAAGAGAAATTCTGACTTGTCCACACGAAATCAGCAAAGCCAAGAAACTCTCCTGAGCCAGACTGAATCTGAAAGATTACAAGATGAAGCAGAATCTAGTCCAAAACTAGGTTCTGACCCTGAGTTAGATCTTCCTATTGCACAAAGAAAAGGCGTTCGATCATGCACTCAACATCCTCTTCAAAGTTACATTTCTTACGCAAATCTGTCCCTAAAATTTCAGGCATTTGTGACATCCCTAGACAACATCAAGATTCCTAATTCTGTCAATGAGACTCTAAAAGTTCCTAAATGGCACAAGGCAACCTCAGAAGAATATACTTCACTTGAAAAGAATGGTACATGGATGTTAACAGAACTATCACTTGGAAAGAAGACAGTAGGCTGTAAATGGATATTCTCTATTAAACAGAAGGCAGATGGAAATATCGACAGATATAAAGCTCGACTAGTGGCTAAAGGGTTCACCCAATCATATGGAATCGATTATCAAGAGACTTTTGCTCCTGTAGCAAAACTTAACACAATTCGTGTCTTGGTGTCTATTGCAGTTAATGAGGATTGACCATTACTTCAACTCGATGTCAAGAACGCATTCTTAAATGGAGAGTTGATCGAAGAAGTTTACATGGATGTGCCTCCTGGCTTTGAGACTAAAGATACACAAGGGAAGGTATGCAAATTGAGAAAGGATTATATGGACTTAAATAGTCACCTAGAGCATGGTTCGACAAATTCACTAATGTCCTCAAACAGTATGAATACTCAGACACATACAGACCACACTCTATTTGTCAAACACTTCACAGATGGGAGAATCACAACTTTGATTGTATACGTTGATGATATAGTTCTTACAGGAAATCATGTAGGAGAAATGAAGACTTAAGATGCTATTATCCAAGGAATTCGAGATTAAAGACTTGGGATATTTGAAATATTTCTTAGGGATGGAGGTGGCACGTAGTACCAAAGGAATCTCAGTTTCTCAACGCAAATATGTTCTAGATCTCTTGCGTGAGACTGGTATGAGTGGGTGTAAACCTGTTGAAACACCCATGGATCCTAACACCATACTAATGCCTCAAACTGATGAATTGGCAACTGACAAGGGGCAATATCAACGTTTGGTAGGTAAGTTAATTTATTTGACCTATACACATCCAGATATAAGTTTTTCAGTCAATGTTAGTCAGTTTCTTAACAACCCATCAATTGATCACTTGGAGGCAGTAAATCGTATTCTAAGATACTTGAAGAAGGATCCTGGAAAGGGGCTCATGTTCAAGAAAACAATTAATAGGAGATTGGAAATTTATACTGACGTTCTAGTGACCGAAAATCCACATCTGGATATTGCTCATTTATTTGGGGAAATTTGGTGACATGGCGTAGCAAAAAACAAGCAGTGGTAGCACGTAGCAGTGCCGAGGTTGAGTTCCGTGCATTGACTTTGGACATCTGTGAAGGAATTTGGCTAAAACGACTATTATATGACCTCAAGGTTGAACATTCAGAATCTATTAGAATCATGTGTGACAACCAGTCAGCAATTGCAATTGCCAAAAATCCAGTCCACTATGATCGAACTAAACATGTGGAAATTGATAGACACTTCATTAGTGAGAAAATTGATAGACAAGATGATCTCCCTCAACTATGTTCCATCTAGACAACAAGTAACAAATATCTTAACCAAAACATTGTTTCGACTTAATTTCACAGAGTTAAGTGTAATACTTGGTTTGAAAAACATATATCTCCTAGCTTGAGAGAGAGTGTAGAAAATCAACCTAAGAGTATGGTTAGTTTCTTGATTTTCAGGGTGGAATTAGCCCCTGATTTCAGGAGGTCAATTTCCTGATTTTCAGGATGAAACCATCCCCTGATTTTAGGATGTTAGTTTCTTGATTTTCAGGATGATTTACAGTTGTATATTAATGACTTCCAACAGTATATTAGGTATAACAATTGTATATATAAAAGGATCTGATATTAAGAAAGAAATGAAGTAATTTTCTGTAAAATAAAAACAACTTCACTCTCTTATACGTCTAGCAAATCAAGAGAATGAAGAAATTCTAGAGAGAAGTTTTATGATTTCATATGTTTAAATACATCATCTGTACCAGCTTATATAGACAAGTTGCTAGCATGTGAACACACTGCAATGCTAGAGCTGGCAACGCCTTTGGCATGTGCATGTGTCAATATGTTAACATTAAGTCTGTTACAACAAAAAATATCTACGAGTAAGTACCTATCAGCCCACTACACTAGCTGCATAATGGACAAGTTTAACACCCCTATTCAAATTGATGGTGGTGGCAACACCATCAATTTGTTGCATAAAGCCAAGAATTGAGTCTTGCCAAGAGCCTTGGTGAGGAGATATGCTAGAGCTGATCATTAGTGAGAACATATTGAACATCCAAGGCACCTTTGATAACAAAGTCACGAACAAAATGATGATCCAATTCAATGTGCTTGGTGCAAGCATGGAGAACTGGATTGTGACAAAGGTGCTTGGCACTTAAATTGTCACATAAAATCAAGGGTGGAGAAGGGAGGATAATGTGTTATTCGAGCAGCTAACGCCTTATATTCAAACTTAGTGGAAGATCGAGAAACAACCTTCTTTTGGAGCATTTCCAAGACACCAAATTGCCACCAAAAAATATATAAAATGCATTTGTGCTCTTGCTGTCATCTAGGCATCCAACCCAATTAACATCACTGAATGCAATGAGGTCCAAAACTGAAGATTGGGTAAGCAACAAGCCATAAGATGTGGTGCCATTGATGTGACGAACGAGTCGTTTAACTTCTAATAAGTGGGACAAGCCATGAATTGGTATAATTTGTTGACAACAAAGGAGATCTCAGGGCGTGTAAGTGTGAGATACTAAAGAGCACCAACAACACTTTGACATTTAGATGAATTGATAAGTGAAGTACCATCATATTTATCGATTGGTTTACCAGACACCATAGGAGTGTTAGTTGACTTGCTGTTATGGATGTCACACCGTTAAGCCAAATCTCGAGCGTACTTTTGCTGGCTGAGATATAATGTGTTTGTACCATAATGAACTTCAACACCTAGGAAATAGTTCAACCTTCTTAGGTCTTTTAAAGAAAATTGAGTATATAACTCTAGGATCTAGTTGTTAATTAGAGAGGATTTGTCTTTTAAAGAAAATTGAGTATCTAACTCTAGGATCTAGTTGTTAATTAGAGAGGATTGATTGCCTGTGATGATTGTCATCGGCATAAACAACAACTAGTAGTATGACTGAATTTTCCCTAAGAATGAACAAACTAGCATCTAACTTAGAAGGTAAAAACCCACGAAAGGAGAGGAAGGAGCTCAATTTGTGAAACCAAGCACTTGGTGCTTGTTTGAGACTGTATAAAGCTTGGTTCCTTGCACACTAAACCAATGCCTTATTCGAAACTAGGAGGTTGTTTCATACACAAAACCTCAACCAAGTCATCATAGAAAAATGCGTTGTCAACGTCAACTTGTCTCAAGGTCTAATTGAAGGACAAAGCAAGGCAAAGAATCATACCGATGGTGGCTGGTTTAATCATTAGGCTGAAAGTTTCATATTAGTAGATTTCTTTCTCTTGTAGGTATCCCAAAGTAACCAATCTACTCATATACTTGTCAAGTAACCCTGAACTAATAAGGTTAACTCTAAATATCCATTTACATCCAATAGTTGATTGACCAGCAGACAAGAGAATAAGAGACCCAGTTCTATTATGTAAGAGAGCATCATATTCCTTTTGCATTGAGTCTTTCTATACAAAATTTGTGATAGTAGTTTTCTAAGTTTTGGAAAGTGGAAGAATATTAACTTGAGTGTTGAAAACTTTAGGTTTGTGAATGCCATACTTGGCTGGAGTGACCATTGGATGACAATTAACTGGTGGAGAGATAGGTGGTGAGGATGTAAGAGTAATAGAAGGAGTTTGGCATGGTATAGGACAGGGAGAAGTTGAAGTGGAAACAAGTTCAATTATAGGAAGGAAAGAAATGTGAATTGGAACAGGAAGGGAATAAGAAGAATTAGAAGTTGGATTAGGAAAAGATTTTGTAAAGGGGAAGACATTTTTATTGAATGTGACATATCTATTGATGTAAACTCTGCCAGAAGAAACTTCTAAGCGCAGATAACCACGGTAATATCATGCATACCCAATGAAGATACACTTAAGAGACTTAGGTTGTGGTTTATGATTAGCATAAGCTCGAAGACAAGAAAAACATTGAGAACTAAAGGTTTTAAGGATGTGTAATCATGTGGTTTTTGGAATAACATTTCATAGGAAGACAAATTGTTTAAGGGCTTAGAAGGCAATCCATTGATGAGATATACTTTAGTACTCGTACTATAAGGCCAAAATTGTGAAGGCATGCTTGATTGATCTAACAAGGCTAGTCCCTTTTCTACAATGTGTCGATGAAGAGATTCCACAATCCCATTTTGTTTCGTGGTATATGGACACGAATGTCTATGTTGAATGCCATGTGATTGAAGTATAGAGTAGAATACAACAAATTCCCCTCCCCCATCAGTTTGTATGCTTTTAATGACAACATTAAATTGAGTTTTAACCATTGTAATAAAAGATTGAAAAATAGTAACGATTTGAGAGTTAGATTTAATGGAAAACAACCAATTAAATTTGCAACAATCATCAACAATAGTAAGAAAATAGTGATCACTATTACAAGATGTAACAGGTGCAGTCTAAAGATCTAGAAACAATAACTCAAAAACTTGAGAACTCTTTTCCATTCTAACAGAAAAGGGAAGTTTATGAGACTTAAAAGTTTGACAAGAAACACAAAACAAATTAGTCATTGGTACATTATTAACATCAATAGAGCCTTTATGTACAAGCTATTGAGCAATGTCAAAAAAAGGATGTCCAAGCTGAGAATGCCATTGAACCATAGAAGTAGTTAAGGCATTGGTATTGGTAGGCAAAGATTTGGTTGAAATAGTTCCTGTGAACTTGCAGAACCTTGAATTAGCACTTTTCGTGATCTTGACATAAAACATATTTGCATAAAATTCCACAAATATATTGTTGTCGGAACATAATTTGTGTACAAAAAGTAGATTATGTGTAGCATGAGGTGTATGCAAGATTTGTTTGAGGGCAAGAAAACATTTATGATATTATGACTCAAAGAACCATGTCCAATGCAATGAATTGGTAAGTGTGTCCATTACCTAATGTAACACCTTCATTGCCATTGTAGGGAATGGATTGAGGAACATTAGCATCATTAGAGGTCACGTGGTGAGTAACACTACTATCAAGCAGCCAAGAATTGTCCAGTGAGGTAGAGTTAGAAGAGGTAGCAACATGAGCAGAAAAATTTAGAGGATTGGATGAAGGAAGTAAATATACTTTATATGTTTTGTTAAGAAGATCCCTTAACACGAAACAACGTGAGGCTTTGTGGTTAATTTTCTCACAAGTTTGGAAAACATGACATTCACCAGAAGGTTTTTTGGACCGAGAATCTACTGAATTGAAAGAATCAAAAGAGGTGTTTTTAGGACGATTTAGGTTTTTGAGAGGGAACAAATCGAGATGTAGAAGCAAGATTAACATGATACATTATCTTTGTCAGTTCTTGATTGTTGGATAATTGTGCATTCAAATGTTTCCAATTGACTATGAATGCACTGAATGTTGGTTTTTCTATCATTATATTGATAGAGGTAACAAAAGAGTTATAGCAGGAATTACAGCTCATACCTTCAAGAGCATCCGTGACTAAATTATGATCTGAAATAGGTTCTCCAATAGTAGTGAGATGGTTAGCAATAGTTTGAGTTTTGCAAATGTAATCATGAACTAAAATACCTTCATTTTTCAGTGTTTGTAACTGAGATCGTAAGTCGAGAACTCTTTTTCTTATTTTTGTCTTTCATTGTTTATGTTCTGCATTTGGTTGAAATTTAATGGAATAGGGAACTACAAAAATAAACATGGCTGTTGATAGATTGCCCCAGTTCCATTGTTGCAAGTCATATCATCCTGATGCAGGCCCTCAGCATGTAGGTACTATCCATATTGGTTCTGAGAGGTATTTGCTCACTTTGCTATTATCATCTTGTCGGTTCAGTTTAATTGTATTTTTGATGTAAAACATGGGGGAGAAATAGGAAAGAGATACACGAAAGGGGAGAAATAATAGACAAATTTGGGATTAAGGATTTAGATGAATAGAAAGGTGAGAAATATACAAATAATAATTGGGTAGAAATTAATAAGCTGTATTCAATTCATTTTGTTCTGAGAAATAAATACAATACTTGATATGATCAAAATAACAAAATAGATAAGTAATAAAATCCTAAATAATAATCTAAGTTGAATGATAAATATAAATAAATACAAAATTTAAAGATATCTAAATAATATAGGGATAATAATCCCAATCTAAATAAACCCTAAATAATTGTAATTATCTCTTTATTTAAGTAATTTCTCAATATCAAATTTGATCCCAAAGAAAAAAAAATTCCCCTTTCAAATGTTCATTAGAAATACACATACCCACTTAAGTTGACATTTTATTTCAGATTTCATTTCAGCACTGTAACCTCAATCTTTTACATCCTATTTATGAAAATAATACCTTGCTTTCTGAAATCTTGTTATTGTTCTGGGAATAGTATGGAGGAGATTCATTCAGCCTGTGAAGATGCTGTAAACGGATTACCGTCAAGGAGGCCAATTATCGAGATGACAATCCCTTCTGTGCTGGACAAGACTATATCTCCTCCTGGTAGTTAATTTAAACTTTGCCTCCATACTGCATCCTCAATATTCCATTCCTTTTAGCATTTTCTCTATGTTATTCAATGATCCTCGCGTTAGACTTGTTTTCTGATGAATCAGAGGGTACAAGGAAGAAGTTGTTGACAGACAATAGTGAAAGTGTTGCTAACATGAACTGGACATTTGCAACCTTGCAAGTTTTTGACCATTTATCGTATGACTGAGGCGATATATTATGACTGGTTTTGAATGGTCTTTTCATGTGTCTTTTGACCAATGATTTAACTTTTTATTTGTAGGTCAACATGTGATCAACTTGTTTATTCAATACACTCCGTATAACCCATCAGATGGAAACTGGGCTGATCCTGTATACCGAGTACTTCCCTTCTCCCTTCTTTTATGGATGAAAAGTAAGTAGCAGAACAACCTTCCAAATGGAGCTACTTTAACTGACTTAGGATCTTCCGTGTAGGATTCATTTGCAAAAAGATGTTTTACCTTGATTGATGAATATGCCCCTGGCTTCAGCTCTTCAGTTATTGGTTATGATATGTTGACACCTCCAGACCTTGAAAAAGAAATTGGTCTGACAGGTACTAAATAAACATCAAACAATCTATGGATATAAATATAAATAAAAATCTAAATATTGTGAAGACATTATCTGAATTTGACATTAAAATAATTGCCAATAAATTTGATGATTGACATACAGGAGGGAATATCTTCCATGGTGCCATGGGATTGGATTCTCTGTTCCTAATGAGACCTGTAAAGGGATGGTAAACTACTAACATTTTTTTTATGGAAAAATTCCAACTGCCATTTAGGCACACACTATGTGAGGGTTCTTAACTGGAACTTTAAATCGTTTATGGTTTACATTTATAACCTGGGGACAGGTCAAATTATAGGACTCCGCTGCCTGGGCTGTACTTGTGTGGAAGTGGTACCCACCCTGGAGGTGGTGTTATGGGTGCACCTGGGCGTAATGCTGCAGGTGTGGTTCTCGAAGATGTAAAGAAACCATTCTGATGACATCAGCTTCTCGCTAGAACAGTTAAAACGGTAGTCTCAATTTGGAGTTGAGACTTATGATTCATTTGCTGGCCGGTGTGGCTCTGAGACTTGGTCTCAGCTTGTTTGATGAGGACTGAACAGGCCTATTTGGGTTTTACATGTTACTTGTCGATTGCATTTAAATTATATGTTTTACTAAGATGATAAATGAAAAGAAAATACTTTTTATCATAACTTGACAACTTGATTCATGCATAAGTTCATATGTTACAATATAATTGGTCTCCTGTTAGTAAATGATTTTACAATTTCAACATCTCACATTCTTAATTTAAATAACCATTTAATGCATATAACAATTTAATGAGTATATTATTACTTCGGGTAAGAAATTAGCTGGAAATGACTTCAAAGTAGCACATCTTCTATTAGGCTCACCTTGTTAGGCTTGGGTTTCTTGCTAAAAGGCTAGCCTATAGCTGTATCATATATCAGGCATGATGAAAGAGCAGTCTACATGTGTCTTGTTGTATGAACAAGTGACTTAGTTTTTTGATTGGGCCATAAGTCTAGAGTGGCCATTAAGAAATTTATTAGAAGTTAGCCACAAAAATAGATGCATTCCAACCTAGCTTATAAGCTGGTGTACAAATCTGCAACAGCGCAATCGTAGTTTAGATCCATGGAGCCACAACAAATCAGGGATTCCGCTTTGATTAGTTTAGCACGGGCCTTTTTGGGTTGAAAATGGCGTAATAGATTGGCCCTAAAAATTATGCAGAATTTGTGGGCCCTCATTAAACTTAAACGGGAGGAAGGGCGAAATTTGACATTTTGAATAGCATGGGCTTGAAATAGGCCCGAATAAAAAAGAAACGTCGTTTTTTGATCGAATTGAAGAATTGGGAGGACTGGATATCATGGGCTATTGTTCTAATTATTCAATATATTGACTTTTAAAATTACATAATGTGGCAAACATTAGAGAGATTTTAAATTTACCTATTTTTTGTGTTACCTGTATCTTATTCGTGTTTGGGTCAGAATTTTACACCTCTATTCGATATATTATTATAATATTCTCAGTTCAATATACTCTTCGATTACACCCAACTAAAGAAAAATAACTTCATGGTTCAAACTTGTGGCTTGGATCCTACTACTATAAAATGATACAATTTTATATTTAATATGATTTAATTTGCAAGGCTAATAATAAATGATGTGTGCATATAAAGGATAAATTTGGGATATATAAATGAACTTAAGTAGTAACTACTTCTAGCTGTTAAAGTTTTTTTTATCTCGAATTAGAAAATCTCAACCACCAAAAAATAGAAACATATCCGACAAACCAAAATTGGTGAGAAGATTGCCTTCTACTATCCTTGTTAAATCATATTTTTGGATAAAAACTAAACCCAAAATTAAAATTTCATATTAACCCAAAAAATTATTATTGTATAGATATAAATACCAAAATGTTATTATTACATAAATTCAATAAAATAAAAATAAGATTAAATCTCATAATATCTTCAACGACTTACTAGAGTTATGTGAACTTTGTCGACCACCCACTGGATGTAACTTATTACATCTATCTGTATCTTTGTAACCTGTTATATCCATATGTATGTATAACATGTTACATTCACCTTTACAAGTTAATCAATTCAGTTTTATTTTATAATTTATAAATTCACCACTATTTTATATATAACATATTACATTTTTTTTAAATTTAACATTGTTTACTTACACACAAATCATATCATGTAGTAGAGTAGATATAAATTATGTAATGTGTTTAAGTGAATTTCTAATATTTATTTTATTTTGATAAAAGGATGTAATGTAAACTATCATAATTGAAACTACTATATACCTCTATTTTTGTATGTAACATGTTACATATACTTTCATTTTTATATGTAACATGTTACATCTACTTCTATTTTTACATGTAACATGTTACATACACATCTCTATATTTATCTTACTTTTAACAAACCATCGAATGTAACATATTACATTCACATGTATCTTTTACATAACCTATTATATCTATTATAGTTCAAGTAACCCATCAGATGTAACCTGTTATATCCACATATATATTTGTATGTAACCTGTTATTATCATAGTTCATATGACTTACTGAATGTAACATGTTACTTATACTCGTATATTTGTATGTAACCTATTATATCACTATAGCTTCAAACATGTTATATCCACACACATATTTATATGTAACTTGTTACATACAGCAGAGCTCCGATGGGATCACTGACAATGGCTACTAGAGATGTAATGGGCGTGACTTTGTTATCATTTTATTGAAGTTATGAAAGAAGTTTTTTGATCTTTTATTATATAAGCTTTGGGTTGAATTACTGCTAGATAGAAAATATTGATCAATTTATCTAAAATGAAGTTATTCTAACCAAAAACTCAAAATTAACGAACAAATTTTTATTGGGCCTTTTACTAGTCTAACTTGGATACTTATGGGTTCTTCTCGGGCATAAAGCGACACAATTTAAGGATCAAAATTGGATTTTGGTTGTCTTTAAATGGATAATGGGTCCATTTGGAACATTTTTCACTTTTGGTTGAACTTGGTTTCAAATTACTTGAAGCATTTTCAAAGACATTTGACAAGTTTCATAAAAAGTGATATCAAAAATTTAAGAAACATTATTTATTATTTTAAGAAAAGTAATTTAACATGCATACATACCCTTCTATGAAATAAATTACTAAAATACTACTAAACTATTTCTAGTAATTTTATGTCACACTTTAAATAAATCGACTAATCTTAAAATCACTTTTAAGAAAAAAATCAAAACGTACCCAATAATTTGAATAATTATTGGGATTTAAGTGAGCCTAATGTTACGTCCCGTTCAAATTGTCCCTCAAAATCCAAATAAATTATGCTTGCCTAAATGATATAGAATTCTTAACAAGTTACTATATGGGAAAGTTATAGAGTGGCCTAGTGATGTCTAGAGGGAGCTAGAGTTGGATGGACTCAATTTAAGCCTAGAAAACTCTAGAATGTTCTAGAGTACACTAGCATGTGCTTGAAGGTGCTAGAAGGTGCTGAAATATTCTAGAACATGCTGGATGGTTTATGAAGGATGTAAAAATCTCTAAAAGCTTTCAGAACGTCCTAGAACTTATATGAAGGAACTAGACAATCCTAGAAGACTCTAGAGTTGGCTAGACTTGACTAGAAGATCCTAAAACCTTGTGACATGTTGTAGATAAAACTAGAACAATGTAGATACTCTTGTACATCCTAGACATGGTAAGATCTAGAAACGTGCGGCATAATCTTAAACTTGGTACCACACTATAAATAGACCTATTGGTTTTCATTTGCACCCATCTTTGGAATCCTTGGGAAGTTGTAAGATAACCTCTCTAGAGCAATACAAAACATTATTCATAAACTCTCTTCTATTTTTGCTTTGCTCTAGAATCCTCTAAATCTCTTTCTAGTCTCTTTGGAGTGTTTTATTCGAGTTGTAAGACAAACTTAGTACAACAGACCGTGCTAAGTGTCACACAATTATTAATTGAAATCTAGGGTCGTGACACTAAGGCAACAATTAGCATCCCTAGGCCC
The DNA here is from genome assembly GCA_037013495.1 of Hippophae tibetana. Lineage (NCBI taxonomy): Eukaryota > Viridiplantae > Streptophyta > Magnoliopsida > Rosales > Elaeagnaceae > Hippophae > Hippophae tibetana. The sequence goes on along the minus strand of CM072812.1, from coordinate 76,076,385 downwards.
AAAATACCATATTTTTGCATTATCAAGCTAATGCAATTATATGGGCAAAATAGTTGAAGTGACCATTATTCATTTAGAATAGAAAAATGGATCCTTTGGTCCAATTGTTATTGCGATAAGGATTAGTTCAAATTTTAGTAAAATCTATAATAAAATATTATTAATTAAGACAGATAATTAAAATATTATTATTTAAATAAGGATGAATGGGAGAATAATGATTAAAAAACAACTTTAGTCGCTATTAATTAAAAAATAATAATTAAAATGACAACTAATAATAGTCATTTGCAAGACATGTGATAATTTATTTAAAAAATGTTTAAAAATTAATTTTGTTATTCCTCAATCCCTTTTTTTTCTTTTAAAACAATTAGATAAAAAAATGTTTTCTTTAATAATCATATAATTATTAGGTTTGGTTATTTGGACCGTAAGGTCCAAATAAGGCCCCTTTTATTTAAGTAAAATGGAAAATTATATTATTATTAAAGAAGTACATATTAAGTCCTCATTTGAAAATGGACGCTTCCATACAATATTGTTATCGACAAAATATCACATATTGGGTGCTCGTTTACCATTTTAAATTTGTAATTGATATATTATAAAAGATTAAGTATTATTACCATAAAAAAAATTTGGTATTTTGAAATGGTAAGAACAAACCAAAAATGTGATTAATTTTTTTGACACTAGTAAATAGTGTCAAGCTTTTGAAACAAGATGACCAAATTTGTACGTTAAAAATAAGAGGCATAATCTAATGTCTCTTGAAGATGAAGAATTTAGGAAATTTTGAAAGAGAAGAGACAAACGAGGATGATTTGATAGAAGATGAGACATTAATTATTGAATTTGACTTAGTACAAAATGAGCAAAATTATCCTTATTTATACTAGATGCACTTTTTAACCAATGATTTAAATTATGCCAACACACTTTTAATCTAATAATTACAATTCATTCTCTAGAATTTTAAATTAAAACATTCACTACTCTTATTCACTAAAATATCTACATATTTTGTAAGATAATTCTAAAACAAGTTTCTATAACTTTGCTTTATTGGATTCTAGTGTTTAGTAAATTTTCAAATTGAACTTTTACTACACCTAAAAAATCTAATATTTGTTTGGGTCAAATCAAGTTTATTTGTCATTCCAAGCATACTAGTCTTCATGATTAGGTGGCTTGGTGAAAATGTCAACCTTGATCTTGAGACTTTGCATTCTTTCTTATGATGCATTCTTTTATGTAATGGTAGCAAGTTTCAATGTGTTTACTTTAATTATAAAACATCGAAAAAACCATATCTAATTTATTGTTAACATAAATCTTTGTTGGCTCTTCTTATCCCAACTCTTTTATCAAATTTTTAAACTAAATTGCAAGACAAACACATAATATAAAAGCTATGTACTCATCATCATATGTTGACAAAGTTACTATTGGTTGCTTCTTTAACATCCAAGTGAAGATAATGTTTCTCATGAAGAGCACAAAATTGGTAATACTTTTTCAATCATTATCATTATAACCAATAAATTTGTAACCATTAGTTGATGAATAAAACAAGTCAAAGTTGATTGTACCTTTGAGATAACAAAGAAATATTTTTGCAGCCTTGAAGTGAATAGTAGTTGGATTCTCTATGTAGCGACTTATAAGTCTCGTAGCATAAAAAATGCCAAGCCTTGTTCATTTCAAATACTGAATGCCAAGTCTTGTGTATTTCAAATACAATAGACTTCCAACCAAACTCTTGAATAGTTTCTTGTCCACCTTTTCTGATTTATTATACTTTGATAACTTGCTTTTATACTCCACTGGTGTACTAATTGGCTTATAATTATCCATCCTAAACTTCTTAAGGATCTCTTTTGTGTAACCTTCTTATGAGATAAAAATTTCATCTTTTTATTGTTTGACTTGGATGCCAAGATAATAAGCCATAAGCTCAATATCAGTTATCTTGAACTCTTTCAAACATATTTGGATTGTTCCATGTAAAGATCATTCATTCACATATAAGCACACAATCAATACATATACTTCTTTGATCTTGACATGAAGTACATGTTCATATGGGCATTTTGTGGAGTTGTTCTCTTACAAGTACTTATCGATCATACTATTCCATGCTCTTAGTGCTTACTTCAACTTGTAAATAGCCTTCTTTAGTTTCAAGACTTTGTCTTCTTATCCTTTGACCACATAACCCATCGATTGTTCAAGTAGATTGAACTTCATTTAGGAATGTAAGCATTACATCCATTTGATGTATTCTTCACTTGTTCAAGGCTTCCAAAGAAATAATAAGCCTAATAGTTTCGCGTCAAGCAACAAAGCAAATACATTATCATAATCGATGTCGGCTTTTAATCTCTATCATTTTGCAACTAGCCTTGCCTTTTATATTTCCCTTGTTTTGTACACCCACTTGAAACCTATAACTTTATAGTCTTTTGAAAGTGAAGCAAGCTCTTATGTATTGTTATTTGTGATTGCATTTATCTCCTCATCCATAGCATCTTTTCATTTCGCAGTCAACAAATAGATAAAAAAGTATGAGATCTTCTATCCTTTCAATGTTCTTATAATTTTTTTTAGATTCCATGTACGTGGGAAGCTCCTTTCATTTAAAAATAATGGCGACCAATCTCTAACTTATATTATTGGATATCTTTTTTCTCGCTCTATTATTCTATGTTCATTTTCTTATTAAAAAAATTAGATAATCAAAATTCAATTCTCCTTCGCTAAATTTCACGTCTCAACTTATCATGATATTTTTAGTATTTATTTTGTATAACTTATAGCCTTTAGTGTTTGTGTCATACTTGATGAAAATGAATATCATTTTTATCATCAAGTTTGTTTCTTGTCTCATTCGATACATGAGCATATATTAAGCTTCCAAATACTCTTAGATGAGAAATGTCAGGCTTTCTTTTACTCCATACCTCTTGTGGTCTTTCCACAAACACTTATTGTTGCAAATCGATTGGATAAATTGATTGCACATGCCACTACTACAACACAAAACTCCTTTTGCTCTTTAGCATGTTTAGCATCAAGTTGAGGATAATTCTATTCTTTTTTTTTCTACCATTCTATTTTGTTAAAGGATCTTGAAACGGTTAGAGGGTGTCCAATTCCATTTGTTATATAAAATTTATGGAACTCCTTGGAAGTGAATTCTCCTCCTTGGTTAGATCTCATGACCTTGATCTCTAGTCCACTTTCTTTCTCCATTACAACTATGAATTTTTTGAATACTACAAATACTTTAGATTTCTGTTTTAAGAAATATACCCTTATCTTTTTTGAAAAATCATCTATAAATAGAAAGAAATAATAACTGTTATTGAGAGAATTTCGTTTGATCAAACTACACACATCGTATAAATGAGTTCCAATGGCTTTTGAACTCTTAAGTTTGACTCATTCAAAAAGTTTTTTTGAACTACTTCCAAGTAAACAACATTCAAAAAATTAGTTTGGATGATTGATGCATGGTAACCTTCTCATCATTTTCTTTTTGAATAATAACTTCAGTCCTCCATAATTTAGATGTCTAAATCGAAGATGTCATAGCCATTATTCATTTTTGTAGCAAACTTTAAGATATTTTGATGCATCATTTTAATATTCAATAAAACATCATATTTCTTGTAGTTGGCACCTTGGTAATCAAATTACTTCTATCATCTCTTATTAAAATATTACAAACTTTTATATGAATATTATAACTTTTCTCTAAAAATTGACACAAATTCAAAATATTATTTTTAATATTGGATACATAATAAACATTTGAAATAAATTGATGTTTATCATTCTTCAATCGGATTACGATTTTATTAAAAAATTTACCTAAAATTAATTGATTTTGAATAATATTTCATTTTTTTATCAAAATCATTCGGAGTAAGGCTTACCACAGTAGTGATAAACCTTATCTCAGAGTGATTTTTAAAAAAATAGAATTCATGGGAACACATTGGCTTGTTGTGAGAAAGCATTTACTTAGTGTGGAAAAACTTACCATTGGTATCCAATGTCATGGTAAGGCTTAACACGACTAGACAATGTTTTACCACAACAATAATAAGTTTTACTTCAAAACGATTTTGGTAAAAATGAAAGTCATGATAAGGCATTGCCCTAATGTGGGAAGGCTTACCACTATCATCCAGTATCGTGGTAAAACTTAATAAGACAAGACAATGTCTTATCACAACAGTAATAACTCTAACCTCAAAAGCAATTTTGGTAAAATAAAAAATAAAATCTAACTCAAATATCCACACATATGGTTACTCATACTGATTTCAAGATTCCAAGAGAGACAAGAAAGCTCTCTATCTCACTTGACATCTTGACATTGGTGCGAACAATCATGTGTGCAAAAAGAAACATATTTATGAAGCTAAATGAATCGATGATCAATAATGTTTTATTTGGTGATAAGTGTAAGATCTCAGTAAAAAGCATAGTAAAATCTTAATCCGCTTAAAGAATAGTATACATCAATTTCTTTTAAATGCCTATAATATGCCCAATATAAAAAATAACATTTTGAGTTTGGATCAACTTTAGAGAAAGACTATAATAATCACATGAAAGATGGGAGTATTTTAATAAAAGATTATATATATATATATTAATCACCAAGTGCCAATTTCAAGAAATATGATGTTCTTATTGAATATTCAAAACAATGTAGCAAAGTGTCTTAAAACTTGCTCCAAAGATGCATCAGGTTATGATATCTTCAATTTGGACATTGTGATGCAATTTGATCAAGCCAATCTCTTGGTAACAGTTATTATTTCGTTCTTAATATAAATGAGTTTTCAAGAAAGATATAAGTGTATTTCTTAAATTAGAAATCCAAAATATTTAGAGTATTCAAAAAGTTCAAAGCTTTTGTGGAGAAAGAAAGTAGATGAGAGCTCAAGGCTATCCAACAAAGAAGGAGAATTCATTTCTAAGGTGTTCTATTAATTCTATAAAGTAAATGGAATTCGACACTCTTTAACCATTCCAAGATCCTCCAACAAAATAAAGTAGCAGGAAAAAAAAGAATAGAACGATCATTGACTTGACACGAAACATGCTCAAGAGTAAGAAGTTGGCAAAGGAATTTTGTGCTGAAGTAAAGGCGTATGTAATCTATATATCTAATTGATCTCCAACAAGAAGTGTTTATAAAAAGACCACAAGAGTCATGAAGTGAAAGAAGGCTCAACATTTCCTATCTAAGAGCATTTAAAAGCTTAGTCTATGCTTATATATCAGATGACAAAAATGAGGTTCATTTTCATCAAGTATGTCTCAAACACTTAAGATTATAAGCTATACAATTGAAATACTAAAAAGACCGTGATAAGTCAAGATGTGGAGTTTAACGAAGAATAAGAAAGGAATTTTCATTCTCATTTTAATGATTTCACTTTTTTTCTCACTAGTCATAAATACGTGTTGTACGTAATTTATTAAAATATTAAAAATAATTACTATTAAATTTATTATAAATAAAACTATTTTATTGCTATCATTATATAAAAGATGAACATACAATTAATATTTTAAATAGCTTAACATAAATTATTAATATTTTAAACATTAATAATTTATTATTTAATTAATAAAAAAATACAATACTAAATAAAACATACAATGAATACGAGATATGGGCAATATAAATAATTATTTAAAATGTATAATTTTATCCTAAAAAAATTAAAAAGGATTTAAAATTATATATATGTTATTTTTTTAATTATATCTATTCTAATATTTTTTGTAAATATATAAAACTTATATTTAATATCTCATTAATTAATTTGATCAATTTTTTTACAGCACAAAAAACTTTTGTGTATCAAGTCACATTGCAAAAATATTATAAAATTTGCTTTTAAAACATCTTGTTTTATCAATTATCCTGTAATACAATGATATATATTCTTTATAATCACTATAAAAGCGTGGGTTCAAACCCTACCGATATATACATACGTAGGTGGGTGGGTGAGTGTAAATATTAAAAAAAAACTTCTTACCTTGATTTATAATACCTTGCAATTATCTTCCTACTATTATTTATTAATTATCTAAGTTTGCTTTACAAAAACGATATATACTATTTTGAAAGGAAAGAAGAAAAAAATTGATATAATTCACATCCTAATAAATATGATCTCAACTCCTTTTTTTTAATAACATCCTAATAATTTAGTAATTAATGCATTATTATTACTTAATTCTTATGCATTACATGTAATTTATTAAAATATTAAAAAATAATTACTACTAAATTTTATTTTAATTAAAATTATAATATTGTTATTATTATCTAAAAAAGAGCATACAATTAATATTTTTAATAGTCTTATATCATCAAGTATTTTAAATATTAATAATTTATTAAATATTTTTAATAAAGAGCTAAGAACAATAGTAATCAATCTTTTAAAATACAGAAGTAATTTTATTTATAAGACATGACTTAGACTTTTATATATAGTATAGTTTTTGAAAAAAAGAAAGAATGAACAAAGAATAACATAGCAAGAAAGATAAATCTAACAAGAGCCAACCACTCCACTTATTTCACCAACAATAAAAGTTGAAGATTCGTTGACATTATTTCTAAATGAAAGGAACATCTCACGCACAAAGAAAAGAATCTTGAAGCATTTAGGAGGAAACTGAAAGTGTAGAAGATCTCAAACTCCCAACTTTTGCCAACTACAAACCTATAAGCTTCAAAGAAGATGCACAATAAAGGAAATGAAGAGATGAAGGAATCATGAAGAACAATACATATGAACTTATTTCACTTTCAAAAGACCATAAAATTACAAGTGTTAAGTGGGTATACAACACAAGAAGAATGCTAAGGAAAAGATTAAAAGATACAAGACAATGCTAGTTACAAAAGGATATAAACAAAGTGTTAGCATTGACTATGATGAGATATTTGCTCCCGTTCCTTGACTAAAAACTATTAGACATTATTTCTTTGACAACCCAAAACAAGTAAAGAATACATTAAATGGATGTAAAATCTATATTCCTAAATGAAATTCTTGAAGAAGAAGTCTACATCAGACAACCAAGGCTACGCTGTCAAGGGACAAGAAGGTCTTGAAATTGAAAAAAGGCTCATTCAGGGTTGAAGCAAGCACTAAAGGTGTGGATTAGGAAGATCTATAAGTACTTGTAAGAGAACTTCACAAAATGCTCCCATGAGTATGGATTTTATGTCAAAATCAAAGGAGAAGATGTCTTGATTGTGTATTTTATGTGGATGAGTTAATCTTCCCAAGGAACAATCCAAATATGTCTAAAGAGTTCAAGAAAGCAATGACAAGAGAGTTCAAGACGACCCACATTGGATTTATTACTTATTATTTTGGCATCCAAGTTAAACAACAATGAGACAAAACAATTACCTCATAAGAAGGCTACGAAAAAGAGATCCATAAGAAGTTCAAGTTGGATGACCGAAAGTCAATTAATACACCAATAGAGTGTGAAAACAAGTTATCAAAGCATAATGAATCGAAAAATATAGACAAAACACTCTTTAAGAATGGTTGAAAATATGCAATATTTGACATACAGAAGACCTATCATTCTTTATGCTTGAGACTTATAAGTCACTACATGTAGAATCCAACTATTACTCACTTCAACGTTGCTAAAGGAATTCTTCACAATCTCAAAGATACAATCAACTTTGACTTATTTTATTCATCAACTAATGATTACAAACTTATTGGTTTTAGTAATAACAATTGAGCTAAGAGGATGAAAGAAAAAGTATTATTAGTTTTGTGTTCTTTATGAGAGAGACAATCTTCACCTAGATGTCAAATAAATAACCAATAGTCATTTACTCAACCTATGAAGTTGAGTACATAACTACTAAATCATATGCTTATCACACGATTTGGCTTAAAAATCTATTGAAAGAGTTGGACTGGCCATAAGAAGAGTTAATTAAGATTTATATCGACAACAAATTAGGTATGATGTTAGCAAAAAAATCCATTATTCTATGATTGAAACAAACATATTGTTACTTGCTACCACTACACAAGGGCACATCACAAGAAATGATGTACAAGTGGATTATGTGAAGTCTTAAAATCAAGTTGTTGACATCTCTACCAAACCAGTCAAATATGAAGACTTCATTAAATTGAGAAGCTTGCTTGGAATGACAAATCAAGTTTAAACAAGAGTGTTGGAAATAAACTTGATTTGACCCAAACAATATTAGACTTCTTTAGATATAATCAAAGTCCAATTTGGGACTCAACTAAATACTAGAGTCTAATAAGCAAAGTTCAATAAATTTGTTCTAGTATTATCTTAAAAATATATATATATATAGATACTTTAGTAAGAGAGTAGTGAATATTTTAATAGAAAATTCTAGAGGATGAAATATAACCATTAGATTAAAAGGATAATTGTATAATCCTAATAATTTGTTAGGAGGAGGTTTAGTATAAATAGGGACAATCTTGCTCATTTTGTATCGACCAAATTTAAATATTAATAATAAGTCTTTTATTCTACCAAATCACTATTATTTCCTCTTCTTCTAAAATTTTCTAAAGTCTTCTAAATCCTTCATCTTCAAGCATTCCTTACCTCACTATTTTTTTTTAAATTACATGATAACTCTCTTAAAGCTTATAACATAAATAATATTCTAATAACATTGAACAGAACATAATTGACCTAAATTCAACGTTAAATAAATCTAATTAACTTGAATAACATCCAACATAACAACATTCATTGTAAAATTTAGGGTTATATATATATATATATATATAATTAAATAAAAATATATAGGTTGTTGGCATAAAGAATATTATTTTTCCCAATTTTTTTTTCTTTTAATGGTATTTTTTCCTCCATTATATATCCCGGGTATATTTTCCATTAAGAATAAGTAAATGCAGGGAAAAAAAAGTAAAGATACTAGTAAAATGATGAAAAACGAAAACTATCAACTCCATACAAACTTCTATTCAATTTAGAAATCAAATAATGCTAAATATAAGAATTCAAAAATGGAATAATCAAAGGCTCAAAGCGCCCAAAAAAAGTTGATACACAAGGGAGAATTATAATGACCAATAAAGTCATATAATCAAAGCAATCCAGTGCTTTCTAAAATAAAATAAAATAATGATTAATTACGTTTTATATCTATAATATATGAGTAATTTATAAAATATCCAAAATGTTTATTTTGTTGTAATTATGCCCAAAACGTATAAATAATGATAAAAAACATGTCCAACTTTGTGCATAATTACATCATTATCTACACATTATAAGCATAATTGTAACTTCAAAAATGCACATAATTTGATATGTTTTTATCGTCACCCATACATTTTGAACATAATTGTAAAAAAATAAACATTTTTAGGTATTTTTAAAAATTACCACATACGTCGTAAGCATAAAACATAATTAACCCATAAAATGAGCAAATGTTGAGTTTTGGTTGCAATGTTAAAGAATTATTACTTAAATAGTTATTATTTTCTCTAATTGATCATAAATTTATAAGAGAGATGGAAAATCATGATGATCACCTGACCATTTAGAACTTTGATACGTGATACGAGCAACAATCATTCACAACGCTACTCATGGGCATAGGTAGGCACAACACTAAGCAACAGTTGGGCGCACATCGGCACAGAACCAAGCACAGAGCAGGACCACGAATTCGGTTAATAATGTAGGCAAAGAGCAAGGGATGAGGGACCACAAATTCGATTAAGATGTTAGAGTTAGAGTAATTTTCCTTGTAATGATCGGCTATATACCAAGCCTCTAGGAATGAAAAGAACAATAAGAAATATATATTAATTTATTATTGATTTTAGACTTCATTATTATTATTTAAATTTTATTGTAGATTGAAAGATAATGAAGATCCAAAATTTTAGAAGCATATCATATGAAGACTTTCAAATTTAAATTAAGATGTCTCTAAATATATATATATATGGATAAATCAAAAAGAAATCAAGGAGGTTGGGAAATAGGTTATATATATATATACATAAAAGAGATATAAGTGAGACAACAGGGAGTGTAGAGGGAGAATTGAAATAAAAAAAATAAAAAAGGAACTGCGGCGTACCAGAGAGGGCGACAAAAGAAAAAAAACAGAGCTAAAATTGGGAAAAAGAGAAAGAAAAACACAAGAAAAGACACAAAAGCATGTTCTTTTTGCGAGTCAATTTTCTTTCAATTCTTCTCAGAAAATTATAGTAAATTCATTTATGTTAAATTTAATTTTTAACATGAACTAATTTTTCTTTATTCTAAGAAAAAGATGTAATTTAATTCTAAACTATGCTTGATTTTCTATATTAATTTGAATTATTTCTCTTCATGTTTGTCTAATTTATTCTGAGTTTAATGCTTCTAATTAACTGGTCATTAATTATATGATTTTAATCTTGTGATTTACTTTCGAAAGAGGAAATTAAATGATAGATCTAGAATTTTCCGTATAGGTACATATAGAGATCAAAAGACTTGTATGTACCTGTGTAGTTTAAAAAGTCATTGGTTTTAATGTTTTCTTGCTTTATTAAATTGCATACTCTTGTGTAAATTAATGAACACAATTATTTCCAATTGATTATCGAAAGAGGCTTTTGGATATTTATGAATATTGCTAACAAAAAAAATTCAATTCAATTAGTTAGATGAGTAAAGCATATTGATAGATTAGGTTAAATCGATTTCCTATATGTTTTCTTCCTATTAATTTGATATTTAAATAATATCTTTATTTTCTTTTGTGCATCTTTCTTTAAATTAATTTTATTTTAAATTTCAATTACAATAACCTAAATGAATTTTTTAAATAAAATTAAGATTAATACAATTTTGGTATTTGTCAAAAGTAAGCTACCAATCCTTGAGGACGATACTTATCTTATTACTTTATTATAAAACTATAATATTGTGTAATTATAGTTTTGCACTACTGTAATGAAAAGTTTGTAACATGTCACCACTGTGCGCGGCTACAACTGTTTATGATTAAGAAATTGCCTCAAAAACCCCCAGAAGTCTTAAAAGAAGAACCTCTTGAGCAAGAGCCTCAGAAGCCAATACCAGAGATCTCATTCCTCATTATAACAAGTACCACACATCCCCAAACCCTCAAAGTTACGAGGAAGTTAAGGAATAAAAAGGTGCTAGTATTAATAAATGAAGGTAGCACCCATAACTTCATTGATCAAACTCTGGTTTCTCAATTTGGCTTAACAATAGCTAAGCATAAAAGGCCGGAAGTTATAGTAATCAATCGTTAAAAGATAGTGTGTGTTGGACAATGCAGTAGCCTTACTATCTCAATTCAAGGGTATCTGGTTTCTACATATTACTATGTATTACTAGTGGTAGCCTATCAAGTAGTGCTCGAGGTTTAATGGCTTAAGACCCTTGGCCCAATCGAGATGGACTATAGAAGGCTCAACCTCAGCTTCAAGGTGGGAAGAGCTAGCCATATGTTCCAAGGGTTACAACAAACCAACAGTGCAGTTCTAATTGACAAGGAATGCAATGAGCTACAAAACATAAGGTTGAGAATACATGCAAGGAGCAAGGGATGAGGGACCACAAATTCGATTAAGATGTCAGAGTTTGAGTAATTTTCCTTGTAATGACCGACTATATATCAAGCCTCTAAGAATGAAAAGAACAATAAGAAATATATATAAATTTACCTCTCTCTCAGCTTTTTTCTTCTTCATCTTCCTCACTTCTCTGCAATTATTTGTATCAATATGTTGAAATGGAACGCTACTTACTAATGTCTTAGCAAGATGTGTTTTTTTATTTAAAAAAACATTAAAGTCTTTTTTTAATTAAATAAAAAAAATTACAAGAGTGGGATTCGAACTTAGATACAAAATGGTGAGATGGGAAGTCATACCACCTGAACCATAAGTCAATCCAATCCTGTATGCATCAAACCTCCTGAATGGTCATTACAAACAACCTATGCTACATCCTGGAGTCTCTACATCCTGGAGTTAGTGTAGTATACAGATTGATGTTACCCACATGCCTTATACACCATAATTTTAATGAATTAAAAGGAATGTTGCAAAAGAACAATGAATTTTAGCATAAACATGGGAAAAGGGTAATCAAGACTAGTAATACCTTAATTTTAAAATGTCACCTCCCCCAACGAGAGACCGATTTTGGGACGAATGAAATGGCATTGGAGGAAGCTTCTAACCTGCATCACAAGTGTAGATGGTAAGTAGTGGAAAATCAGAAAGATGATTACAACAAAATACGCTGCAACTAAAATAGCAGTCCAAAAGCAAATATGGTAAGGTGGAGGGTTAAAGACAGGCTTTACTTTGATATCTCTTCAACGGCCTTCACAACTTCTTTAGAATTAGTTTCCAGCACTTGACCTCCAAATATGATCTCATCTAATATGGAATGCATCTGGTGGAATGGTAACAAAATGAAGAAAATTCAGTGAAATGTATACATAAATACGTACTGTCCAAAAGGAAAATTAAAAAACAAATTAATCTCTAGAAATGAGTCATTGGGTCGATTAATGAATCCTTCATTGCAAAATATCTAAAACAAATCTAACAAGTCAAGTTATTCTTTAGCCTTACTTCTGGCCCTAAGCCCTCATATAAATTTCACCAGTTTATGCCATAACACTATATATATATGAAGTGCATCTTTTTTAAACAGTTATAGATGGCATCTCATTGCTTTTTAAGAATCACATTCATGAAATACCAAAAAAATTCTTAAGTTCTTAAAAAAGTGTTAAAATTCTTTAGTGAACTGGCTATGTCCTTGGGACTAAATTAGATGCATTAATATTATTGCAAGAAAATGTAGAAATTTCACAAGAGAACATTAGTCATACTGGTAAGAAGAGAGTTCACAACCTTGCTGTAATTTAACACTATGTCCAGCTCACATACATTGCTGAAGCATTTGTCCAGTGTTTCCACAAATACTGCGACAAGCAGAGTTTTTAAGAAATAAAATCAAGACTAGAAAAGAGACATTATATTTAATCATGCATAAAGCAACAAAAGTAAGGTATATCCAGCTTATTCAGCATGTTGTAAACATGATAATCGACCAAAAGAAGAGCTAAATCAAGAATTCTATAATATAACAAAGTGCGACAAACATCAGTACAAAACGTTGCTTATGAATCTTATGTTTCAATTTCTATTCCCTCTCAAAAATGAAATTGAATGGATAAAATCAGAAACTTAAATTCAATGATATATATGATACTGCATAAATTTGAGAAGTTCAGTCCTTTTTTACCCTAGATGTCTATAAACAATCAATGCTAGAAACTATCAATGACAGCCATATTATTAATCATTTCCCCAAAAATATTAAAAGGTTAAAAGTAGCCTCAGTTAGCATCATGGATCAAAATATCCATAGTATCTTCGATATATATATTTCCATTTATTTGAGGTGCTGTTATAGGAAATGTCAGTCGATAATTTTAATCTTTATAATATTTATAGAAATTTTCCTTGATATCAATAATAGCTTCAATATTTCGGTATATTAAATTGTCCATATTTTCATAAACACTGATATTTTAATCCTGGGTTAACTTACATTAGGCAATTGAATTTGCACCATAAATTTACTTTGTGCATACTACTGAATGCTGCCATCATTCTCAAGTAAAAGATAAAAATGGTCATCATTTATAGTTCAACTTAATCCCAAATGTCTTCTAAATCATATGCATCTAGACGTATCTTTTGCATTTTTCTCCACCAAAAAAATAACTTACTCCTAAAACTTGCATAACTAACCATACATAGCTCATTGATGATTTTATCAAAATGGATAGCTATAAAAAGAGTACCTTGTATCAGATCAAGCATCGCAAGCTCATTCTCAGAACTATCAAATACAAATACAATGTATAGAGTAGCATAATGCTTGTACACAAGGCGAGCATCCTGCATAACGTTAAAATAACAATAGTAAAATAATATATGGAGAAGCTAAGAATACTAAAACAAAATTATCAAACTGCAGATATAAAACGAGAAGCAAAAATTCTAAACTGCAAAGGAATGAGAATACAGAACAGAAGGAATCAAAGCAAAAACTCAAACCACAATCAGAAACAGACTCTGTAAGTAATTAATATATCCACAGTACAATGATTTACTGGTTGGTTGAGCATTCAAACTAAACAATTAGGTCCTCAGTCTTCAACGTATCATTAAAATGAACGTTACATAAAAAATAAAAAGAAAAGACTAACGAGGTAACAATTTTATTCGAAACTAAATTTGAAAATTTACATTAAGTTTGAAGAAAATTACCGGACCGAAAAGAGACTCAGCCTCCATAAAGTTGCTTACGTTTTCAGCTCTACCGCACAAGACTGCAACAAAAATCAAACATAAATAAGAGAAGTGAGAAATAAAAACCTAGACGGAGAAAGAACAGTGAAGGACATGCCTAATTCAAAGTAGAAAATGCTATATGAGATCCGCTAACGACTCATATGGAATATCGAAAGCAATCATACACAAAGAAAGAGATCGAACCTCCATAAACGTTGCGTATAAGCTCTTGCTGCTTCTCAACAAGCTGACCATCAAAATTTCGAATCTCAATGCCAAATCAATGAATAATGAAATAATAAAGAATTTTCAGAAAGGAATGCATAAGAAGAAACAAAATCATAGAAACAGCCTAACCTGAGTATCATAGAACTTCGCAAGGCGAGGCTTGCCCTGCGTGTTTATCACCATTACCGCTCGTATCATTTTTCTCGATATCCTCAAAGATACGAGGATCTATAAGAGAACGTCTTCCTTTCAATGTTGAATCTCGATCTTCAGTACTGAATTATCCTCCAGATGATAATTAGGCTCAAAGCTTCCTCAATCAGGAAAATGACGGAGAAATCGCACTGATTTTCCGGAGCGAAAGAAAATTACATGTTTCCATGCTCTTTGATCAATTTTCGTGTTGATTTGAGGTGATTTTTTTTTAAACATCAAATCATATATTTAAGTGATTCAAATCACTGATTTAAAAATAATAATAATAATAATAAATCTTATTGTAATATAATTAATCAAATCATTTTTTATTCTTCCTTCGCTTACCCAATTAATCGTAATAAAAAGAAATCATTAATTCTAATTTTATATTCGATTTAATTAAAAAATATAAATTAAATTAAATCGTTTTCCGAATCAGAATTCATTTTTCTCCTTTAAGAAATCATAATTATATTTTTATATTATTTTTTTTAATTTTATCACAACCTCAAATATAATCCTAAATCCTAAACTTTAAACTTTAAATCTCAAATCTCAAATTCCAAAACTCTAAACACTATTTATAAAAATAATAATTTTAACTATAAATCTTAACATACAAATACAACCTTAAATTCTATTTAAATAGTAATAATTTTAACCCTAAATCTTAACTTACAAATATAACTCTAAATTTTAAATCCTAAATCCCAAATCCCAAATCTCAAATCACAAAACCCTAAAACTTTAAAAAAAATTAATTTTAACCCTAAATCCCAAAACCCTAAACTTTATTTTAAAAAATAATAATTTTAACCCTAAATCTCAACCCACAAATATAACCCTAAACCCTAAATCTCAAATCCCAAAACCTTATTTAGAAAATTAATAATTTTAACCTTAAACTTTAACCTACGAATATAACCCTAAATCCTAAACCCTAAACCATATTTAGAAAAATAATAATTTTAACCCTAAATCTTAACCCACGTATATAACCCTAAACCCCAAATCTCAAATCCCAAAACCCTATTTAGAAAAATAATAATTTTAACCCTTAAACTGTAACCCACAAACCCCAAATCCCAAAACCTTAAACTCTATTTAGAAAAATAATAATTTTAATAATATATTTTCTTTTTAAGTAATAATTATTTAAAAAAATAATGATTTCAATAATATATTTTGTCTGACGAAAAAATAATAATTATATTATTTAAACTTTACTGAATATAGGGGTACTAAGGTAATATATATAATTTTTCATTATATTTCAATTGTAAACCAAATAATGTAATACTGATTCATTCTTTGATTCTAGTGATTAAACCAAACAAAACTATTTCCTTTACATTTCATTCTCATTCTCGTTCCAATTCTAATTCTAATTCTGATTCCGATTCCGATTCCATTCTGTAAACCAAACGCCACCTAAGAACCTAAACCTACAAAATATACCACCATCAGATTTAATAGCAAAGTGGTACCACAATTTTTATACTTGTACATTTTTTATCTATATTTTTTGTTCATTAAAATATATATTTATATATTCAAAAATAATGAGTAAATTTTTTTCTAATATTACAATAGAAAAGATAATAAATATAGCACAAATACACTCCAATAAAATGAAAAATTGCATCAAATTTATACATTTTATTAAATATAGGTATTACTAAAACACTACATAAAAATATGGGTAAAAATAGTCCTTAAAATAAAATTATGATACTACTAAGGTAGTAGATCCAAACTATTGCGTTGGTATTATTTGTACCACTTTGTCAATTTTTTCCTCCATTGGGTTGTTAAAATTAAAAAAAATATATGTGAAATTCACTTTACATCATCTTCCTCACCAATTTTTAAACAAATAACCACCCATGGCATCTTATGTGACATCGTAGCTAACCAATCAATGAAATGGTAAAAGACATCAATTTTGTGCGACAATGGTGGGTACAAGAGCTCTAAAATGCCTGAAAAGGAGTCATAATTTTAAACTTCCATCTAGGTCTTATCATTTTGCATCAATCTCATTTGGATATGGTTTTCTTGTGATATTTTGAAGGTAAAACATGATTCGATGTTGGGAAGCGGTTCTTTGTCGAATTAGATTGAAAATGAGTTTGAAAATATGACTAGGGTGAGTATTCAATATATCTAGGTTCATTTCCTTTAAAGGAGAAAGCGTTTTGGGGTAGTTCAACGCTTCTCTTGGCATGACCTTTAAGTATTCAAGTTTTCTCTTGGTATAATCATAATTGTGCAATTAAGAATTATCATTTAAGGGCTCACTACTACAATAATAATCTTTGGTCTCGGAAATTTAGCCACAGTTTTTTAAAAACCGAGGCCTTAGGGTTTTAGTTACAGTCTAATGAAATCTGTGATCATAATGTATACATATAACCTTGTTTTTATCAATAATTTTGACCATAAATTAAACTATAAAAATAACTTAAATATAAACAAACTTATATAGTCACGATTATTAAATAACCATGATATAATTAAAATAATAAGGTCCCAGTTTTCGCCATTACAAATCTTACACTTGATCTTTTTAAAACTATAATCAAATAATATATTGTGTGTTATTCTTTAAAAAAATTACTTTACAATTTTTTTATTTATCTCTCAATTAATTTCATTATTTTATCTCTTTCTCATCACATCAAATTTTTCTCTCAATTTTTTTTTATTCCTTCCTTTTTCCTTCCCTCTTGCTCAATTCTTTTTTTCTCTTTTTTTCAGCTTTTTTTTTCTCTAGCATTTTTTTCTACTATTCCTTCTCTCTCACATTTTCCTATTATGCCCAACACAATTTTAATCAACTCCACCCCACCTCCACCTATACCCAATTCCACCTTATCCATGTCGGTCTCTTCTCGATAACCTCCATCCCTATCTATTTGTCCATTTTTTAGAGCGTCGAATTCTTAAACTTCGAGCTAATCTCCAACTATGGAAATGAATTTCGTGGCTCTATTTGTCTCAACGATGAAGCTTACTAGAATATTGAAAATTGTCTCTATCATTGCTAACTCTTTTTCTTTCTCACAGTATCGAAAGAAGAATCTCCAACCATTTAGGTCATTAATCAATGAAACATCAAAAATGCTCATCGAATTTAATATAGATGGTTAGCATAGATCTCTTATCATCTTAAGTGTTCAAATCCTATATTGGCAAAAAAAACTTACGAGTATAATTGAGGGAAACGTTTATCTGATTTCTGTTTATATTTTGAGTTCTACTTCTTTGTTTTGTGAAATATGGACCATTTCATTATTGTGATTACCAGAAGGCTAAGTTGATAATGGAGTTATTGAAATTAGTAACTATGGAATGGCCAAAGGGCTATGTTTCAAGGGAAAAAATAACAATAATGATATTAACACTACCTTCTGATAGTCATTATCTTTTGAGTTTGATCTATATTATAATCGAATTAAAGTTTTTGTATCTTTTTTTGAAAAACTATTTAATATTATGTAACATTCATATTGTTGGTTCTTCACTTAAATTTTATTTAGCATATATGTAAAAAGTGAGATGATTCATGAGATGTGATTCTTTCCATTTTTTTGTTGCTAAACTTGGGTAAAGATATAGCCCTCTTATTTGAAGAGTTTCTCAAGTTGAGTTTATTTTTATTTCATATGGAACCTTAATATGTTCTTTTTAAAGCATACTATTGTTTGTTTTCTGAAACTTTTTCATTAACTTTTTCTAAAATGTGTTTATGTGTTCCATGTGTACAACTATAAGTGTCTACTTATATGTAGTGTCCTGTTATAAGTCCAGCAATCTAGATCTTTTTTTCCTCCCTTTTACTCCCTATATTTATTGAATAAACTATTCCATTATCCTTTATTATATTACATTATGTTTACATGTATCAACATTCATGTATACAACTATATGCCTATGAACTTAAGAGTGCTTATTTTTCTTGAAAACTTAATAGTGAAGGAATATACATCACACACACTAGTATGACAATACAAAGAAAGTTGGGCTTTTTGAGATGTTATAAAAATAGGTATTATGTAGTTTTCATGTCCATGTATTATGTCATATTGCATGAACTTCCATGCATATATGTATTTGTAGCAAGTTTGACTCCTTGCATAATTACATCTACCTTGTAAAAAAAGACTAAATTTTTTGCTCTATGGTATTAATAGTTGTAATTGATTAGGTGTGATCCCTTATTTTTCTAGTAAGTATATGTTAGGCGAAAAGAAAATTGATCTTACTAGCGTGTAAGCCCCTTGTTTAAAAATAGGCGAGTGTATAAGAAAAATAATGAATGGTAAAAATATCTTAGAATTAAAAAAAAGTACTTGTTGAAATCTACTAGTATATCCTTCATATGATATTGATGTTGCTAATTTTTTTTATGTAGGTCCCTACACATGCTTTAGAGTGCTAGAACTTGATAGCCCTATCAAACATCCAAAGGTTTGATTGTCACTCAGCCTTGCTTTCTTGTTTCTTTTTTAAAGATTTTTTTGTCATCATTATGGTTTTTGAGTTTAGTTTTCTTCCATTTCTTTCATCATGCCCCATTTTTTAAAATGAAGGATTTAGGAGTAAAATGAGGTACACAAGGATTTATAAGAAAAAGGAATATGAAGATATGAGAATTCAAGATCGTTTATCCTCTTCCAAATGAGAAAAGGAAACCTAGTCCAAGATATTAAACAAAGAAGTTAGTACCTCCAACCTCCACCTTTTTTAGATTTCTCATATATATGTATGTTGACTAGAAGTACTTACATTATTTATTGATAATCTCTATGTAATATTTTTTTTAATTAGATTATATTAAACTTACAATTGATTTTTTGTTCTAATATAAAGTGACCTAAGTAAAATGATATGGTAATTTGTAGGTATTATGTCCTTATGTTTATCAGGATAATTATTACCAATCTACTTACTAACATGATTAACTTGGTAATAATTTAAATTATTTTTTGAATTTTCTTTTATGGTTTTAATTTTGATTTCAAATATCAATTTTGCAGTTGTGACCTTAGGGACTATTTGGCAGCGTAGACCAGTCTTCATCCAAAATGTGCCTTATGCACAATTAATTGTGAAGGCATAGATTTTACTCAAAATATGACCTATTTTTTGATTGAAATCATCATGATGTGCAAGATGAAAGATGGATGAGTGAATTTTTCATAAATTTTAAATAAGATTTGCTATAGCTATCTGATCTTTTTGTATGTATCTGTAGGCTTGGTCTAGGTGCCATACTCACTCATCTTTTCCCTTTGAAGCTACATTTCACTGATGAGGATGTAATAGACAATATCATTGTCGTATTAAAAGTTATTGTTCTGAAACTACATTTCATTTTCTTAGTTGTTATGATATAATGATTACCTTCGAGCTGTTATTGAGAATGGTTAATACTTTTTGTGTTTCTGGCCATTTTGAGTCTATATATGACCATTGTAGGTAGGATACATGAGACCATTTGCTTGGTTGCTTATCCACTAAAGAAAGTCATTTAAATTTATATCTTCAAAAAAACTACATGAGATAAAAGACAAGGTTTCCTCTCTCTTAGTATTAATATGTACAATATGCAAAGTTCCACAAAATTTCAAATATTTAAGCATCTTTTTTATGTGCAAATGCATTTAGCATCAATCTCGAAGATTGCTCGTGTTCTGAAGCTAATACATGTGTGATCAAATATTATAAGACTGACTATTCAATTGTTCATGTTATTAGCTTGCGTATTTTGTTTTCCATCTCTTATTTTTCTGTATACATGTGCATCCAAGCACATGCATGTGCACACTAGTCTGACTGATATCTTAGAGCCATAATTTCCTAGTGTATGAAAATTTTGTTAGCTGCTTCTTTAATGAGTGATTATAAGTTTGTAACTTTAAGAATACTGAATACACTGTTTCAAATAATACAATATATTAAAACTTAAGTTTAATGCATCTGTGGGTCTTCTTGAAATGAAATGGAGCTCCAATGTTCAGTTGATTCTATATTTGTATAAGATTGTCTTAAAAAAATCAACTTGATAATATTTTCTTAACATTTTAGGTTCAGAACTGGAAGTTTCTTCTTGGACCATTGATTGAAAAGATATTTGTACAGCCATCAGATGCTATTCTAGTCAAGTTTCTAAGTCATATCGATAAAGAACGAGGTCAAAGATATATCATTTGGCCTCAATTTTTTATAAGACCAAGACCAAATATATGTTTATGGCCTCGATCTTTTAAAAACCGAGACCAAATGGTATGTCTATGGCCTCGATCTTTCAAAGACAGTGACCAAATGGTATGTCTATGACTTTGATCTTTTATAGATCATGACCAAATGGTATGTCTATGACCTCGATCTTTCAAAGACAATGACCAAATGGTATGTCTATGACCTCAATCTTTTATAGATCATGGCCAAATGGTATGTCTATGACCTCGATCTTTTATAAGAATGTGATCAAATGGTATGTATATGGCCTCGATTTTTTATAAGACCGTGACCAAATGATATATCTACGACCTCGATTAAAAATTGAGACCATATGTAAGAATCTATAGTCTCTCCCATTGAGACCTTGAATTTTATATTTGTGGTCATAGATCTATGATCATGGTTAAAAATCGAGACCATATATCAATTTTGTAGTAGTGGTTATTTGTTCAAGAACTAGTGAAGAATATAATGAATAATAAATTTTAGATTTTGTAACTTTTAGCAGCCTAGTGGATGGAAAAATTAACAGAGTGGTTTAAATAAAATAATTTTGTAGTTTGATATTAGATATAAGATGAAAATTAGTTTGGTAGTATACATGCTACAAACATAATAGTTCAGTGTTATATGTGTAGGTTTACCCTAAAAAAATTATACAATTTAGTTTGTTTGTATTTAAGTGATACATCTTAGATTTTTTATTTTATAAAAAGGTACACATACATTTAATTTATATGCTTGTCACATGTGTGTTTAATGAATGATATATGTTGTAATTTAATAAAATAAGAAATGTTAAAAAAACAAAAAATTGCACATATTTTTCAAACACACCACTTACATAGTAACAAATGGTAGAACTATCTCGAAAAAATTAGAAGTAATTTATTTTTTAGATAATTTAACCACATAAAACAATACAAGTAATATAGTTGCAAAATTGGGTGCAAATATATAATGTATGTAATTGTTTTTTATAGACAAGAAAAATGATTATTTTATCTCCCTTAATTTTTTCTCATAGAGTAAAATTGAACTTATATATACATTTTAAAAACATTAGGGATTAATAAAATACTACTATAAAAATAAGAAAACTAATGTGTATATATTTTTAGTAAAGTAATGATCTTTTCAAACGTTTTGTACCAATTTCAAGATGCATTGGAATTTGGTAGGTATATAAATATGTATATATATACAAGAAAGTATATGTAATTGCGTAGAAGTAATAAGTAAATTTAAGAATTAAGATTGTCATATCTACGAGGATTAGTGACAATTTCTACTACTTATTAGTTCGTTAATGAGTTAATTAAAATTAACGAATAAAGGGTTTGAATTGTTTTTGAAAAAAATAACATAAAATAATAAACTAAGTTGCAAAAGGATTATGAGATAGATGTGATCATAGGATTATCTTAACCATTAGCCTACGATTTCATTAACTATATAATGAATATAAATTAATTTCTTAAGTTCTATATTACTTTTATAATTTAAAACCATTATCGAATTCTTAACTTTATCTTTAGAAGTCTAGGCTCACTTAAGATTTACCACATTTTTTTACTTTGTAATTGATTTAGAATATCATCGATCATCAATCAATCTAAATCTTGATCAACCTAAAAGTATCCTTACTGTATTTAATTCATTCATTATATTTGGATCTAAAAAAAGTGATAACTAAACTAGACAAAATTAAAATAATCATTTAACCTTTACAATAGGTATTCAACTCCATTTATGATAGCAGTCATAAGGTACAACTTTGAATAAGAATATTAGTGACTACATACTAATATTTTATAATAGATATAAATATATTCATGCAATAAACTAGTTGATCATCCTAATTCATAACATAGATAGTCATGATATTTAAACATAGAATTGAATACATCAAGATTCAAGAATCAAGAATTAAAATTAAAATAATTCATGACATGAAATTAATTAAATCATAGTCTAGGACTTGAAATTGTCCAAAATCACATTAGAAGTTTAGCAAGACATGGACTCTAAATTAATCAACATTATAATCATGAAAACTAAGAAAAGAATAAATAATATGAAAAGTTTAGGAATTATAGATGATCAAATTAAAATAACCTCACTCTACAATCTTCAATAATTTATTTTCAATCTATTTTAAAAGTTTGCTTTAAATATTCTCTTAATATCTATTGTTCCTTGTAACAATTATGTGTGATTAATGAGTTCTTTAGTTGCTTATATTGTGTATTTTTGATTTGATTTGATTTGATTATAATTAGATTAGGATTGATCAAATGGCTAGGATTAGAAGTTAGTGCTAAAAATCATTACATTTAGTCATTGATTGAACTACTCGATTGATTAATTACGATTTTCAACCCAAGAGAACTCAAGCTTAGCTCGATCGATCAACCTATATATCGATTGATCAATACCATTGTTGATCTATTGTGTCGATTGATAGATAACCCTTTTTCCATTCTTGCCTTCCATCCTCGATCAATCTCGAGCGAATCTTGATTTTCCAATTGGTTTGTTCTAATTTTCAACTCGAGGGTGCTCAATCAATCTCGATCGATCGAGCCCCCTATTTATACTCTTAAGAAGTTATTTTGTCTATTTTTACTTAACTTGACCCTAATCACCTATACAACATATAAAATTCATAGGGAAATTCATTGTAAATATTTAGGAATCAATGTATAAATATATTTATAAAATGACATCGATCAAACTCCCTCACACCTATTTTTTCTAGTCTTCGAGTAAAGACAAAACAAAATAAATTCCCTGGTATTATCTTAAAAGATTAGCAACACTATGATCTCAAAGTTTAATGTTAATTCAGTATAGTCTTTAAATATTATTTAATTCTAGTTCCCTTACAACAACTATGCTCAAAGTGTGTGTATGATTTCACATCCACTAGCAATAGTTTAATCTTGTAACTTAAACTAGATTATTATATCATTTCACCCTATGGAACACTACTATTCTTCTTAGACTTGACTTGGACACGATAGCTTTTTCCTTAGAATTTTCTCTCTACTTACCAAAAGTATTTCTTCAAATAAAAAAGTCTTTCATTTGGTTGTATTATGGCTTGGCTTGTTGGTTGAATTAAATCAAACAAAAAAGGAGAAACAAAAGTTCAAAAACCATGAAGTAAGAGAAAGAGATCTATGAATAGCATTGTCCTAAGACCAATTAGGTCAATAAACTTAGGGTTAAATTTCATTATTTTGGATGCAAGCATCATTATTCTTTATTTTCTTTTCTTTTTTTCATTATTTTTTAACAGTTATCTCTTTTTATATATTTTTTTATTTTCATCTTGTCCCCTTATTTTCTTATTCTTGTTATATTTATTTTCATTTTTTCTTCTTTCTTTTGTAGGGGTACACATTGTATCTATGGTTATTTTGTGTGTGTGTGGGACAATTAGACATTTATAGCAATTTTAACACTTATAAGTCCTATTCTAGCATCATCGTATCATCTATTTTATTTTTGTGCAACCATACTTGTTTTTAAATTATAGGGTATGGTTAATGAATTTGATTCACAAATAATTGTGGATACAAATAATTGTCTTATGTGGGCTCAAATTGGTTCACAATGGGAGTTGTCCTCTAAATGACAACAACATTATGGGTATGAAAATTTGGCCAGATAAGTTAATCTTATTATATTAATTATTTTTCAATAAATGCCTTTGGCATTCGCCTTGATAAAACTAAAGAAAGGTTCTAATATCTTCATCTCATTCATCCAAATCATAACAAAGTTCTAAGGAATTTACAACATTTTCTTAACTTTAAGAGCATAAACTCTTTATATCATTATCTAAGCTATTATGTATGCAAATTGTGAGTAGAATTATCATAAAGTTGCCTTCACCTAGGAATGATGTTAAGATTTTACTAACATTCATCATTCTTTTCAACCTATTATTATTTTAGCTAACTTCATCATAAATGATAAGAAATAAAAAGTGTGATTATTTTCAAGCTAGACGATTACTTGTACTGTCCTAAGTAATGTAATAAATAAAGACTAAAAATAAAAATATTCAAAAATTGCACTATTTTAGAGCTATTAATCTTAAAACATACTAAATAAAAATAAAAAGAGAGAGATATGTTAACATTCTCATACCCCTAATTCTTATGTTGTCATCAATGTAAGCACATATATCTACGTAATGTAAAAATAAATAAAGAGTAGAAAAAAATTTGATGAGTTACCTTCCACAAAGCGCTTGATTTAATGTCACTAGCCCGATAGAGTCATGCCTTAGTTATCTATATTGGTTGGCTCATAGAATTGGAACTCTTCCATATTACTCTTATCAAATGTTTCATAATAAGGCTTTAATCTGTTTTCATTCACTTTGAATTATTTTCTTGTTCTATCATTTCAAATTTCCACTACAACGTGAGTAAACACATTAATTACACTAAAATGTCCGATCCAAAGTGAACAAAGTATACCTAGAACTAACTTGAGGTGAGAGTTGAATACGATCATTTTTTGTCCAACTTAGAAGTTCTTTTTTGATATTATCATACATGTGCTACCTTAGTTTTCTCTATTTAAATTTGTGCATTGTTATATGCTTCATTTTGAATCTCTTCTAGCTCATTTAGTTGCAACCTTTTATGATCACCTACTTTCTTTAAATCCATATTGCATTGTTTTACTGGTCAAAATATCCTATGTTCTAACTCAACTAGAAGATGACACAGTTTACCATACACCAATCGGAATTGGGATCGCATACTTTCTTTAAATCCATATTGCATTGTTTTACTGGCCAAAATATCCTATGTTCTAACTCAATTAGAAGATGACACGGTTTACCATACACCAATTGGAATTGAGACATCCCAATAGGTGTTTTGTATGTTGTCCAATATGCCCAAAGTGCATCATCCAATCTCAAGCACTAATCCTTTTTGTTAGGTTTAACTATTTTTCCAGTATGGGTTTGACTTCTTTGTTGGAAACTCCAACTTCTCCACTTGTCTGTAGATGATATTATGTAAAAAATCTATGGTTGGTATGATACTTTTTAAGTAGAGGCAAAAAAATCCTATTGTAAAAGTGTAGTCTATCATTGCTTAGAATGACTCTTGGTGTTCCGAACCTAACAAAAAATTTAGACTTTACAAAATCCATAATAAATTTAGAGACATTAGTCTTGATGGCTTTAGCTTCTACCTATTTAAATACATAGTCCACGTCAAGCAATATGTATATAAGTCTATAATAGGAATTGAATGGTCCCATAAAATCAATACCCAATACATCAAAGATTTCAACAAAAAAGTGTAGGAGTTTGGGGCATTTGATCACTACACCTTAGATTATCTGTTTGTTGACAATGGTCACAAGCTTTACAAAATATATGTGGATATTTGAACAATATAGGCCAATAGAATCCACTCTCAAGAACCTTAAGGGAAGTTATTTTGGATCCAAAGTATCTTATGCATGCATATGTGTGGCAAAAAAAAGTATATAATGAAATTAAGTTTCAGGTATACACCTTCATAATAATTGATCTGGGTAATGTTTCCATAGGTATGGATTATCCCACAAATAATACATTACCATTTCTATAAGCTTGCATTTTTGTGCTCATTATAGATTACTAGAGAGTAGTTTGGTTGCGAGATAGTTGACGAGGTCAACATACCATGGTAGTGATTCCTCTATAGAGATATAGAGAACAACTGTTCGTTTAGGAATTGCTCATGTATTGGTAGAAAGTCTTTTTCTTGAATGATTCGACTTAAGTGGTCGATCATTAAGTTTTCACTTTCTTTTTAATTTTTGAATTTCAAGTCAAACTTTTGTAACATGAGAATCCACTCACTAGTATAGGTTTGGCATCCTTGTTTGTTAGCAAATGTCAAAGAGCTACTTGGTCAAAAAATATAATTACTTTAACGCCTACTAATTAGGATCTAAATTTTTCAAGGCAAAAATAATGGGCTTAAAGTTATATAAGTACTCTAACTTTCAAAAAGGTACAATTTAATACACAAAATTTTAACATAAGTAGGATAAGTACATTTATTATAATAAAGCTCTATACAAGTACAAAATATCTATAAAAAATATATATTTTAACATATGCTGGTCACATGACATGTTTATAGGGTTATTTTTGAAATATCACATAATAATTATTTTTCCTCTAGAACCACTTTTCTTATCATCTCCAAAATTTTCTCTATAATTGTCTCTTTCTCATACCCTTTATCTGTTTTTGTTTCTTCTCCTTATCCATCTTCTTCTTTTTCTTTATTTTCGTTGAGCTTGAACTTCAAAATCTGAGTTTTGAAGAAATGAATAGAAACATTAGGGATTGCTTTTGTTTTTGTGGAAGACAAGTTGTTAAGAAGACTAGTTGACCTCAAATTAATTTAGGACACAAGTTCTATAGTCCTGAGCAGGTTTGTATTTTCTTATATTCGTTTTATTCTCTACTAATTGTTTGAAAAAATTTCATGTTGATTTTTTACATGATTTTCACGATGATTTTTTGAAATTTTGCTTTCATGATGATTTTTGTAGTTTTTTCATGGTGTACGTTTTGTTGATTTTTTTTCCATGGTGAATTTTTTATGTGTTTTATGGTTATTTTTTTATATTTCAAAAATGCCCTTACATATTTTAAGTATAGAAATTTTGTGATATTTTACACATGTGTAAGACTTTAATTAAATTAGTATACTATGTTTGCTTAAGTAAATAATGTGTACCTTAGTATACATTTTTGAAAGTTACAATATCTATCCAACTATTTTTCTAAAAGATAATCACAAATAATTTTTTTTAATGACGAAGTAATTGAATTTGGCATCATTGAAAGTTATAGAAATATAATAAATAATATGTAATTGTTTGTCAATGAGTTGTACTCGCATTACTCCAATTGCATAGTCATTAGAATAAGGTTGTAAAAAACTCAACAGAATTATAGAGCCAAAGGAAGTCATCTTCTTCAATTAAAAAAAAAAGGTGAAATAAGGTGAGATATAATTAATTTTTATTTATATTTAATTAGTTATAGTACGATAATTTTATTTAAATTTGAAGACAAAAAAGTAATTTTTTTCAAAGAATATTGCAATAAGTATACTAATATTAAAAATATGATTCTTGAAATTATATTTAAGTGTTTTTTTATTTTTATTTTAAATTTGAGAAGACAAAGTGCTGATTTTTTTTAGTGAAGATTAATCGATCATTTTATTTCTTTTAAAAAGAAGAAGATAATGTAAGTTTTAAAGATAAAATTATATTAAATTAAGTATAATGATATTACTTGTAAATATGTTTAAAAAAAGAGAGGTTAAAATCATTCAAAATAAAAAAATTTACATATAATCAAATATATAGTAATAAGATAAGATAAGATAAAATATTATTTAATATATTTGTTTATTAAATATATAATTAAATAAATAATGAGGTGATTGATTAATTTTCTTATTATTTTATTTATGTAAATTAAAATGATAATATATATATATATTATGCATTAATATTGTATTTAATTATATACATATATTTGTTAAAAGAATGAAAAATTCAAACTAAAAAGATCTTGATTAGATGAGAGTGTGTAAAAAAATATGAGTTTAAATGATAAATATAAATTAAATATTGGTGTGAAATTCAATAATTGGGCAAAGAAAATCATATGAAGTAGTGTTTAATCTTTAAAAAATTTATTTATAATGATCAATAGTAATAGAAGGTTAGCATGTATAGAACAATTAGTTATCAATTATTGCTTAAACATTTTTTTAGCATGTCATAAAATTCATAATCAGGTTATGTACCGCCCTAACCTACACTCTCCTTCCGAATTAGAGGAGAATACATTTTTTTGATAATGCCTAAAAAACAAATGTTTAATAATGAATTCAATAATATTCGTTTGGAGGAAAAGAACGAAGCGAAAAGAAAGTGGCATTCATCCAATGTTTAATAATAAATTCAATAATTTTCGTTTGGAGGAAACCCACATATATGATTCATGGTTCATGGCTATCATCTTTATAAGAATTATATATTATTATTTTTTCCGTGATAACTTGTTATTTTAGATTAATAATATTTAAAATAATATAATTTAAAAATATATATTTAATACTTGATAAAAAGAAAAAAAATAATAAAATTAATTAACAGTATAATTCAAAAACAATGAATTATCTTCCGATTAATATTTCCAAAACATCTACGATTAGTAATCAAAGCATAATAAGAGCGAAATAATGTCTCTATCTCTTAAACATATAATTAAATAACCAAGTCAACCTAGGTATAAATTAAAATAATTTCTGAATGAGATTCATAAGGCAATTCCTCATTTTTCAAAATTTATCTCATTTATCTTTAATATGTTTAAATAAGATAAATAAAAATACAAAAGTAATAAAAAATATGATAAATGATAATTTATAATGTAAATTGTTGAGAAAATCGAGTATATTTTTCCTATTCTAAGTAATTACTATTTACTAATTATTTAAATAAATGAAACTCAAACTAATCTCACAAAATAATGCTATTAGAAATATAATGATAAAAGAAAGTAAAACATATATTAAAGTAGAAAAATAAAAACACCATAAATTTAACGAGGTTCGATATAAATATTACCTTTGTTTTTGGGTGTCGTTGACCACTTCTACTATCTCCAAATTGGATAAACACCAAAATTACAACTAATTTGACCAAAATTGAGCTAATCAATTACCCTTACAAAAGAGAAAAAAATATACAAATTTTAGGATATTTTAGAAATGGAGAAGGGAACTTTATTTATAACCAAAAATACAATACCCACCTTTATTCCTAATTAATGTGTAACTTTTTTAATTTTCTCACTAAGGAGCTATACGAAAATCTCCACCTTAGTGACTTAGTGATTTTTAAATGATTTTTTCAATCTCTACATCAACGACGCCATTGTCAATTCAATTTTGTAGGATGTTAATCCAGTCCAAACAATGTTTGAACTTGATTTTCGTTACCATCTTAGTCATCATATTTGTGTGATTCTCTGTAGTATTGATCTTCTAAACTAATACTCTACGTTCTTCAATAATCTCTTGCACGAAATGGTAACTTATGAGTGCTTAAAATTCACTAAAATTATTATGATTTAATGTACTTTATTCGATTAAATAAATTCATATTTGTATGATTTTATCATATTTTTATATAAATTTATCTTTTTAGAATCGCAGATATTTTTATTGTTTTTCAGGTATTTTCGTCCAAAAATCTTAAAAACTCAAAGAAAAAATACTGTAGACAATACATGATAAATATGTTGAGAAAAGAAATGAGGAAAAGTCAAAAGGATGGAAAAATTGGACAAAATGGGTCAAAACATTCAAAAATATCAAAAAGCCTGAAATCCCGCGGGCAACCGCTCATCCGTGTTGAGTCCTGGGTGCAACCATCCATCTACATTGAGTCTCGCATGCACTAGCGCGTGCACGCTTAACACACTCTTGCATGCACACAATTAGCACATGCCCGGTACATGCCGCATCGTGTATCGTGCATGCCAAATGCTCGTATGCCATAATTTTTGCACCCCACACGCGTGTCAACCTGTTCAAACGCGTCCAAAATCAATTTTTGAAACATTTTTTCACCTTTTTTTGGCCTTTTTCTCACTTATAAAAGGACCTTCTTCCCCCCATTGTAAAATACACAATTTTCTCAATTATTTCTCTTTCTAGCTTTCTCTCTCTAGAAAGTTTTCTTAACTTTTTTTAGTTTTTTAGGTTTAGAATTATTCTCTTTTTGAGAAGAACTAGCTATATTTTTATAGATATTTATTTTTTTATTCAATAAACGAAAATACAAATCCATTTGAAGGTTTTATGTTTTATTCTTATATGTTATGTTTAATTTGTCTATTATTAAATTTAACATAGTTGGCTGTTTGTAAATATGATATAATAATAATGTTGTTATGCTTGCGAAATATTAAATAGGTAAAAAATTTCTATAAAATAAATTGATTTTGTTTTTATTTAAGATTTTATATTAAGGATGTTAGAGAGAAATATATTATTTTTCATTACAAACTTAAATCTAAAAATTAGATTATAAGGTTTAATTATCTAATTTGATTTAGAGTAGTGCTATTTTATTTGTTAGTACAATCGCCCGTTAGTTAGAGCGAAGTTCTATTTAAAAAGTTTTTTATAAGAATTATTATTCAAAAATGTATTGACGATATATTTTCAATAATGATTTTAAAACTTGAAATTTAGTACTTAGATAATTAAATTTTTAGGTTTAATTTGGACACCTTAAATAAAATCTAATTAATTGACTTTGCTTAAAGCTATGATTAGATGTTTTGCTATTTTCTTGTAAATAAATCTAAAATTTAATACTTAATTAATTATTAGGTACCGTCAAAGGATATTAGTTAATTAATATTAAACAAAATAATTTGGGCTCCGCTTAAGGACACTTTCATACCAAAAAGAAAAAAAATCAACAAATATCAATTTATATTTTTAATAACCTAAATAATATGAGCAAATATAATTAACTTAATTATTATATCCTTAAATACTTCACTGTTATGAATGATAAAAATTTTATAATTTTTTATTGAATTCATATCTATGTTATTTTTTATGTCATTAGATTTGGAAACAAAAACCAAAATATCGTGACAGAATGTTTAGGATTTAATTTCATTTTTAAAAGTTTGAATAATAAATTAAAAATCACACATATTTCTTCCATAGATTGACCATGAGAATAGGGATGTCCATATATCGGACTAAACCGGACTAAACCAGAAAACCATATTGAACAGTTTTATAAATCAAATGTCTGATATGGTTATATTAATTTTTAAACCGGTCAAATCGGACCAGACCAGTTTAATATTATATTAAAATTTTCGTATTATTTTTCATTAGAAGTGTCCAAAAATCGTACCAAACCAAAAAATCGGACCAAATTAGAGCGGACCGAATGGTTTTATAAATCAAACGGTCCAGTCCAATTAAATTTTTTTTCTCAAAATCGGACCGAATCGGTGGACATACTTGAGAGTATACTTGTCATTTTCAATAAAATTATTCGTACACTTACGAGAGTTTTATAAATATAAATATAAAACAAAACTATCTGCAAGGTTAGAATTGCTGATCTTATCTCATCAAGTTTTTAACACCGTTGTCGGGGATTGATTTTGCACTTATAAAGTTTTTGGCGTCGTTGCCGAGGACTTGATGTTATGCTTATCAAGTTTTGGCACCGTTGTCGGGGAATGAATAACATTTTTAAATTATTTATCAAAATTTTGAAAACTTTTGTGTTGTAAATAATTGTGATTTTTTTATTTATTTATAATTAAAAAAAATTAATTTTTTTTAAATTTAGAAAAAAAAAATTAATTAACTTTTAACTTTAATTTTAATATAAAAAAAACTTAATTAACTTAGTATTTCACTTAACCTAGTTTATTAACTTCATTAAGTTTAACTTTCAGCTAACTTAATTTATTAATTTAATTAACTTAGATTTTCACTTAACTTAATTTATTAACTTAATTAACTTATATTTTAATTACATGAAAAGTAAAGATCTAAGAGAATTCTGTCTAT
This sequence comes from Hippophae tibetana, assembly GCA_037013495.1. Taxonomy (NCBI): domain Eukaryota; kingdom Viridiplantae; phylum Streptophyta; class Magnoliopsida; order Rosales; family Elaeagnaceae; genus Hippophae; species Hippophae tibetana. Next base: position 76,043,573 of record CM072812.1, on the reverse strand, counting down.
TAGACTAGTTATTGGAAATATTTATGCCACTAGTCTTTCCTAGGAACGTTGCTCTATCTAGGAGGATGGTTTTTAAAGAGGCATTGCCCCACCATTTTTTCCTGGGAGCACTCTTGGTTAATATCGATTATGTTATTTAACTTAAAGATTATAATAAAATAAAAGAAAACAATAAAAATAAAAAAGTTGTTGAAGCTATCTCCAAAACATCAAAATTTTAATTATAATCTGTGATAAAAGGAGGTAGTTGCTTTATTAGATCTAGGTGCAAATGTGTTTTGATGCCTTGGTTATTTGACTTGCACCTAGACATTGGTTATCTAAAACCCACAATCATGCCCCTAGTTTTAAGTAAATAAAATTTTGAAAATCCATAGGGCATGACTTAAAAAGTATAGGTAGACAAACTTGTCCTACCTCTAGGTTTGATTGACTCAATGATGTGGGGATATTGAGTTTACCTAAAATGAAATCCCCCAAGTTAAATATTACTAAGATGTGAAACTAAGCACTAGATGTGAGGTAACCCGTCATTTTAGGTAATTTTATTTTAGTTATTTATTTAATTTCTTTTGTTTATTTTAGTTTAATTGCATGTGAATAATTTTAAAATTGTTAAAACTAAAAATATTTGTTGAGATATTAAAAGTTCACAGCAATCTTCCTGTGTGAACATTAATGATAAAAATAATGGATGCACTTGTATTTCTCCATCACTACTTGCACATTCTTAGGAAATATGTAACTTTTATTCTCTTTTCTCTTTATCTTTAATTTACAATTGTTACATTAAGGACAATGTAAGTTCTAAGTTAAGGGTGATGAAAAGTTACCATGTTTAATTTCAACAATTTTTAAATTTTTATGTTCACATTTTCATTTTATTGTGTTTGATTTTATTTTATTTATGTGCTTTAGTAATTTTTGGAATGTTAGGATTAGTTTTAAAAAAATTCTCAAATTTTTTTATCATTTTTTAAATCAAATTTAAGTAAATAGTTAACTCTTTTGCACTGTTAGATTAATTTTTTAAAACATATCATGGAGTATATGGTAATTAGTTAATTTTTGGCATAACTAGTATTTCTTGATAAGGTGTGGAAATTATATTAAATCCAATATTGGTGTTTAGGAATCAAATAGTGGCGACTAATCTTGTGAGATATAACTTGAGCCTAATTTTCTTTATTTTGAGTGAAATATTTTTTTTTTTGCTCTAAGCACATTTCTTATTTCCTTAAATTTTTAGATGATCTCTATAAGTATTAGCATTGAATGTATGAATTTTCTCATCTTAATATAGTGTCATATATTTATTTTTCATTTGCTTAGATTAAATGATTTAAGTAGAAATTGATAGTATATGTCTTTTATCTCATTCATGTATGACTTCTACTAAAAAAAGACATATATGAGGTTACCTAAACCAAGATCAAACAGAAAAGCCATAAAATTAACCACTTACCAAAATCTTACAAAAATGTACAATCTATAAATGGGTCTACTCTCTAAAAAAATCTCTTAAAAATATATAAAGAGAGAGATAAAGAACATATAGTATAATGTACATACTATGACCCATAAAGCTTACAAAGTTGTGAAAAAAAGCTAATTACAAAATAAAGCTATAGGAAATAATTCTCTTAGAAGTCATTGCATTTAATTTTTCTCCACTTCTAAAAGGCATATATCTTGAAAGTTTTGCTTAATGATTTTAATTGATGCATGAAAATAATATATATGATATCTTTATAATTTATACATTTGATTTCTTTCATGAGATCGAAGTTATGCACTATTTTTGAGTCTTTCTTCTTTTATAAGTATGCGAACTTTATTAGTTCATTTTTAAACACAAACTTTATTCGCATATGCCTTAGTATGAGTCCTTGAACCCATAAGATTCAATGTTTTGAGAGTATTGACTTATGAAGAATAGAGTCGAAGCAAATCCAAATTTCTAACACTGAAATTGGGTAAATTTAAATTGAATTTTTTTTATATGAAATGTGAAAATGATTTTCAACTAATTATTATAATAAATCATGAATGTTTAAAAAGTTGAAATAATCTATGCTTAAGATTTTAATTATGAAATTTAAAAGAGATTATACATATGATATATTTTTATATTTTATTTCTTTATTTTATTTTAGTCTTTTTACTTTATTTTAAATTTTATTTAACTTCTTATTTTTTTTGTTTTCATTTTTTGTTAATGTTTGTGAGTACCATTATTGAAAACTCTCACGAGACTTAAACTCGTCCACTAGGACAATCTATTGGTTTTAAGGCTTGTTGCATACGCTAAGTGCAACCATGTCAATCCATGTAAGTGATTTAGGATTCTTAGGTCTAATTTGGAAATCTTGAATAAAGTCTAATTAATTGACTCCGCCTAAAGTTGTGATTAGATGATTTTCTATTTTCTTAGAAATAAATTTGAAATTTAATACTTAATTAATTAATAAGCCATGTCTAAGGATATTAGTTAATTAATACTAAACAAAATAATTTGGACTCCGCTTAAGGACATTTTCATACCAAAAAGAGAAATTTAAAAAATATTAATTTATATATTTAATAACCTAAATAATATGAGCAATTATAATTAAATTAATTATTATATCCTTAAATACTCCACTATTATGAATGATAAAAATTTGCATAATTTTTTATTAAATCCATATCTATGTTTATTTTTTATGTCATTAGATTGGGAAACAAAAACCAAAATATCGTGACAAGACATTTAAGATTTAATTTTTTTAAAAAAAGTTTAAATAATAAATTAAAAACCATATATATTCCTTCCTTAGATTGACCATGGGATTATACTTGTCATTTTCTATAAAATAATTTGTGCACTTGTAAGAGTTTTATAAATATGAAACAAAACTATCTACAAGATCGACATTACCAGTCTTGTCTCATCAAGTTTTTTTCTCATTAAGGAGATATACAACAAATTTACACCTTAGTGGCTTAGTGATTCTTAAATGATTTTTTCAATCTCTAGATCAACGACGCCATTGCCAATTCAAATTTGTAGGATGTTAATCAAGTCCAAACAATGTTTGAACTTGATTTTCATTACCACCTTGGTCATTATATCTGCGGGATTCTTTGTAGTATTGATCTTCTAAACTAATACTTTACCTTCTTCAATAATCTCTCACATGAAATGGTAATGAACATCAATGTGGTTTGTACGTGCATGGTAGACTTGGTTCTTTGCTAAATGAATAGCACTCTGACTGTCACAAAATACTTTAATATGTTTTTGACCAACTCCCAAGTCTTCAAGCAAATCTCGTAACCAAATAGATTTCTTTACAGCCTTTGTAATTGTCATATATTTTGTCTCTGTAGTAGACAAAGCAACTGTGAACTGCAAGGTAGACTTCCAATTGACTAGTGCTCTAGGAAGAGTAAACACATAATCAGTAGTTGACCAACGCTTATCTAAATCTCTAACATAGTTAGAATCACAATATTCGACTACACATTGATCAATAGTCTTGTTCAAATACTAAACCAACATCTATAGTATTTAAAATATATTGCATAATCTATTTCATAGCCAACCAATGTCCTTTACTAGGATCATGCATGTACCTACTTATAGCACCAACCACATGTGAAATTTTAGGTCTTTTAAACACCATTGCATACATCAAGCTACCAAATGCATTAGCATACATTATCTTTGCCATGTATTCTTGTTCTACATCATTCTTAGGAGACAATTGAGCATTAAGCTTGAAATAAGGAACAAGTGGAATACTTATAGGTTTTGTATGTTCATTCATACCAAAATGTTGTAGCACCTTCTTCAAATATTGACTCTAGGTCAAACAAAGGTTTCTATTTCTCCTATCTCTACTTATCACCATGTTGAGAATCTTCTTGGTTTATCCCAGATATTTCATCTCGAACTCTTGACTTAGTTGAGCCTTCAACCTCTCAATTTCTTTTGGCTCTTTGATGCAATCAACATATCATCGACATACAATAGAAGATAGATGAAAGACTCATCTTGTAGCTTGAAAAAATACACATAATGATTATGTGTGCTTCAAGTGTACTTCTACTGTAATATAAACTGATCAAATCGCTTGCACCATTGCCTAGGATATTGCTTCAATCCATACAACGATTTTTTCAACTTGAAAACCCAATTCTCTTTACCAGCAACATTAAACCCTTCTAGTTGAGACATATAGATTTTCTCTTCCAAGTCATCATGTAGAAACACGGTTTTCACATCAAGTTGAACTAGTTCCAAATCTAAATAAGATACCAAGGCCAAAAAAATTCTAATGGATGAATGTTTCACAACTGGAGAAAATACCTCATTATAATCGATTCTCTCCTTCTAAGCGTAGCCCTTAGCTACCAACATTGCCTTGTAACGAACACCATCTTTGTTAGAAAATTCTTCTTTCTTTACATACACCTATTTGTAGCCAATTACCTTTTTGCCTTTAGGTAGTTGTGTCAACTTCCATGTCTTATTCTTCTGAAGGGACAATAGTTCTTCATCCATGGCTTCCTTCCATCTTTCAACTTCAGGACTTTTGATTGCATCTTTATATGTGGAAGAAACATCATCATGCACAACTGAAAGTGTATAGGCCACAATATTCTTAAATTGAGCAGGTAGATCTTTCATATCTTTGTATTGAGAAGGCACCTTGACATTTGTCATCATGACCTATCAACTACAATTTCTTCTTGTTATTATAGAGGTTCTTGGGTTAAAACCTCTTCTTCATCTTATTCATCTTCTGCCAATTGAGGATAAACTTTTGTCTTATCTCCACCAAATGGATTAACAATTCTACTTTCAAACTCCACCTGCTTCGGAGTTTGCTCCACCTACTATAAAGTGTCATCAATCTTCTCAATTACCTTTCTCAACAAGGTAGATTCATCAAAGGTAACATTTCTACTAAATATTATCTTTTTGTTTCAAGGCACCATAGTCAATATCCTTTAGAGCTAGAGAGGATCCAAAAAAATAGCTTTCTTGGCTCTTGGATCTAACTTTGATTTCATTACATGGTAGTATGCAATAGAACCAAATACATGTAAGAAATTGTAATCTCTAGCAGGTTTTCTAGACCATAACTCCATAAATGTTTTACCTTCAAGAGTAGACGATGGTATACAGTTGACAAGATGACATGCATACATCACACCCTCAGCCCAATATTGCTCACCTAACCTAACATTTAACAACATACACGAAACCTTCTCTAGCAAAGTCCAATCATACGTTCTGCAACTCCGTTCTGTTGTGGTATTTTTTAAATAGTGAAGTGTCGCACTATCTCTTCTTCTTCACAAACTTTCTTAAATGGATTGTTTGTGTACTCGGTGCCATTATCATACCTCAAATGCTTGATCTTTCTACCAATATGAGTCTCAATCATTTTCTTCCACTTGAGAAAAATTCCTAGCACTTCATCCTTTTTCTTCATCAGATATACCAAAACTCTTCTAGAGTAGTCATTAACGTAAGTGACATAATAATTTTTGCCACTCATGGATGAAGTTCTTATTGGAATCCATACATTAGTATGGATATAATCCAAAATTTCTTTTGTACTATGAAGTGCAGTGTCAAAGCTTACTCTTTTTTGCTTCCCTAATACACAATGCTCACAGAATTCCAACTTGCTAGTTCTCGTGCCTTTTAACATGCCTTGTTTTACAAGAATCTATAAAGCTTTTTCACCAGCATGTCCTAAACACATATACCATATCTTGGTAGTTTTTTAATCTTTTTGGTCCTCTAAAATTGTTGATGTTGTCCTAATAACCGTACTACCAAGGTAGTAGTACAAGTTATTCTTTCGAACACTTTCATCACCACAAGTGCTCCAAAAGTAACATTTAATGCCCCATTTTACATGGAGTAGTGAAGCCTTTTGATTCTAAGACTCCCACAACAATGTGATTCTTCTTCATATCTGGAACATAATGAATATCTGTCAAGACTCTAGTTAAACCATCTTGATTCTTCAAACGAATTGTATCGATCCCCAAAATGTTGCATGGATAATCATTACTCATGAAAATAACTCCACCATCTAGTTCTTCAAAATTAAAGAACCATTTCTTATTAGGGAACATATGGAAGATACACACTGAATCAAAAATCCAATCACCAAAATGGGATGTTATTGACGAACCAACCAATGCAAAATCTGAATCTAAGTTGCTTTCAGCTACACCTGCATTAGGCATCACAGTTTTTCTTCCAATAGTCTTTTTCATGACAAAAGACACATTCATCTTTACAAAGCCTTCCTTCAAAAAGAGATTTATCTCTCTTTCCTTTCTTTTTTTTGTTTTCGGACGCCCTCTTACAAACAGTGTCTTTACTGCTTCATTCATGTTTTTTATCTTTCTTTCTAATTTCATAACTATACAAAGCAATACAAACTTTCTCAAAAGACACTTTTTCCTTCCCAATGAGTAAGCTCGTAATAAGGTAATCAAACTTATCAATAAGGAAGGCTAACAACATCAAAGCTAAATCTTCATCTTTAAAAGTTTCATCCATATTTAATAAATCTATTACGAATCTATTAAAAGCAGTAATATGGTCGTTTATTGTGGTACCTAGAAGGTAATCAAAATAGAAAAACTTCTTCTTCAAATAGAGTTGGTTATATCCGCTCTTCTTCATAAACTTGTTCTCTAACGCCTTCCATAACTTACTTGTGGATGTCTCTTTCATGAACATGTACTTTTATTCTCTTGAGAGACACGAACAAATTGTACCACATGCCAATCAGTTGATATTTTTCCACTCGACTTCATCTGCCCCGTCTAGTTTTTCTTTTTCAATGGCGATGTCTAGACCTTATTGAAACAGAGCATCTAGAATTTTGCCTTGCCATATGCCGAAATGACTAGTTCTATCAAAAAAATCCACCTCAAACCTTGCATTCGTCACCATTGTTCTACTTGACGTAGATGGTTAGTCTTTGTTTGAGGGAGACTTTTCTTTTGCCATTTCTTCATATTACAACAATTTTTATAATTATATTCCAATAGAAAACAAACAAAATATAAACAAATGTCTAGGTAGAAACCTTCAGTTTTGATACCAATTGTTGGAAAAATCAGGTATATTTTTCTTATTCTTAGTTATTATTCATTTAAAATTTAAATAAATAGAACTCAAACTAGCCCGACAAAATAATGTTATTAGGAATATAATGCTAAAAGAAACTAAAATAGATATTAAAGTAGAAATATTAAAGAAAAAAAATAACAACACCATAAATATAACGAGATTCAATATAAAAGTTACCTATATCCTTAAGTGTTATTGACCACTTTTACTGTCTACAAATTGGTTGAACTTCAAACTTATAACTAATTAAGAGAAGGTATAAATTTTTTGGGAAGTTTTAAAAATAAAGGATGAGGCTTTATTTATAACCAAAAATACAACATCTATCTTTGTTCCTAATCAATATGAGACTTTTTTCAATTTATTCACTAAAGAGTTATATAACATAAATTTAATAAGAAAAATGATACTACATATATTTAAAATTAAATATGTTATGCCTACGATCTATATAAAATAAAATGATATGAGATATTATTTAAATAAAATAAGATAATATTATATCATAAACCCATTAAAAATATTAAATAAAATATAAAATAAGATAAAATAACTCAATTTATATCTTCCATGAATCCAGAAATCTTTTAAACCAATCAAGGTTTTCTTCATCATTAACTTAGGTCTCACTAGGATTTTTTTTTTTTACACTTAAATTAAAAGAGTATTACTACCACCTACCAGATGTTTCATTAGTACCATTCCCACAAAAATTGTCAAAAATTAACCAAAAAACAATTATGTATATACCACCACCATTAAAATACTTCGGTTAGTGTTTTTATTTTTATTTTTTGAAAAACTAAAAGCGATGATAGTTACAAAATAATTAAAATTTAATGATAATTTTATAATAGCTCAAAATTTAATGATATTTTTATAAGAATTACTTCGATCAAGGATAAAAAAAAAAAATTCTATTAACCCCTCATTCCATAACAAATTATATTTTCCTATACGTGATATTAATTTTTCCTTTCTATAATTTAAATTTTAAAGAAAACTTAATTGGTTATAAGTTATAACGATTAAGAATGTTTTTTGTTCTTCAAAATATGAAAACATAAAAAATTCGGTCTGTTATTTTTCCTGTGCAATACTAAAATTTACTTTAATATTCTCAATTTAATTCTATTTTATTGAGAACATTAATAAAAAGGGAGGTGGGTTATGTTCTTGGTGAAAAATAGATCTTTAAGTAAGATTTAAAATTTAATCCTTTTGACATATCAAATTAGAAAATATCTCTTTTTTAGTTCCAAAATTAGGGTAAAAAGTGAAACTCATTTTCAATTAAAATATAATAAAGATTGAAAGCACAATTAGTTACCAAACAACGAATTTGAGGATCATAGTTTAAAACAAAAACAACAAAAACAAAACAAACATTACAATAAAAAAGTAAATGAAATCTTCCGAATTGCAAACCCCATTCAGCAATCTACCACCAGATAGATAACACACGACCAAAAAACCAATGCCCATTGCTCCATGCAGCATCATATTGAGAGGCAGGAGAAAGTCTCTGAATGTTTGGTTTTAGGTTCACTTTTACTAGTCCACAGATGACGATACACACCGGAATTTACAATTGACACGTCCAGATTGAGAAAAACATTTTGGTTCCTGCACTGAGAAAAGATTATCATCGCCTCCTTACCGGTGTCCCTTTAGCCACAGCCTTCATAGTCTGTGAGTCCCTAAAGCAAACAAAGTGTACTAATGTATTCCCATTGGGGTAGACAGCAAAAACACTGGTCCCTATTTTCTTGTTGCAAAGTGAACACATGCTATCACTGGTAATCTTAACCACTGCTTTCCTTTTATTGTAGAGTTCATCTTTAACCTGTTCAAGATAGATTTATTTGTTTAACAAAATAAAATAGAGATTTGTTTACAAAGCATATGTTAAAAAATAAGGTAATACAATAAAGATATCGAGCAGTGTAGGATAAAGTAAACAAAAACAACTGCACTCAACCAAGAAATATAATAAAGCTACAATTTGCAGCTCATCAGTCAGCCAGTCAGAATGGGAATTGCAATCAGATCAATACTTAAAGGACTCATTTTGTAACTAGTTCTGTTTTCTTACGTTTGAAACAAGTTTTCTATTTTCTAATTCATTTAGAGGGAGAAAAAAAAATTGTTTACTAAAAACTTTTGTTTTCTTGTTTCATTCCCTCTTAAATCACAACAAAGAAATATAAAATTAACTAACGAAAGGAAAAGCGTATCTAAATATGGTTTTCAAAAACATATTTTTCTTAAATTCCAAAAACAATAAAAAAGTGCGTAAAAATGAAAATAAGTTCAAACCTGATTTTGAATTTGACAATGAAATTAACTACCAAACATCACTCATTTTGAAAACTTGGGTTCAAAATTTGTAGCTTAAAAACAGAATTGGTTACAAAATAAGCTCTAAACCATTGGACAACATAGATTCCAGGAGGCATATTTGCAAACCTGCAGGTTTTCACTGTGTCTCAAACTTTTGATCACTGAAAAGTTCCTATATGCTTCACTGGATTTTTTGAGAAGAGGTCCAAGGAATGGAAGCAAGTTCTGGCACAGAAACAACATAATAAACGACTCAACTAACTTAATAAAATAATAAATTAATGTTTCTAATTGATATAAAACATGTAAACAAAATCAAAATTAGACAAAAAAACTTTTACAAATGAGACACTCTTAGAATTTTTTTTATTTTTTATTTTTTGAAAAAAATAGGGATGGTTATAGTCTCATATGTATATCTGTGATGTAGCCTTTTAAGTCTTTTATTAATATAAGCATTCAGTAAGTGCATCGCATGTGTCTACTCCACTAACTACATTTATTTTTCTTAAGTTATAAAATCTCTTGAATGATAATTAAGAATTTGAATGTTAAATTATTAATTATATTTCTTTCAGTTTTGCCAACAAACTTGTGACTTGTGACTTAACGGCATAAAGCCAATTTGGACGAGGTCTAGGATTCGAACCTCAGTTATAGATGTGTGAGTTGTGTTGTATTAAAAAAAGTATATTTCCTTCATTTTCTTTGGTTGAACCTACTAATTAAGTTACAAAATTATTTTATATTTAAAAAATATAAATAATTAAGAACAAATAATTTGACAGACATTTTTTTAATGATAAAATATCATTTTATTATTTTTAAAAGAATCAAATACAATAATTATAATTAATTAAGAAAACAAATTAAAAAACTACACGAGATAATAAAGGCCAAAAAGCTTGTTAAATGATGATAGATATTGTCCAATTAATTCATAGTTAATATTTAAAACATTAATTATCGAAGCCTTTAGTCTCTCCAAATTAAAAATAGAAAGGATGAAGCATCTTCTACATTCAATTAGTTAGTGAAACTAAAAGATTTATGCTGGAAAAAGCTAAAAGTTTGAAAAATACCAAATTGTTGTATTATGTTTAATAGATAGATGGTTGAACTATTCTTCGTTAATCAATTTTGAACGTAATTTTTGCGGTTATGATGGTCTTTTCCATATTAAAATGCAAACTCCCTAACATTTTTATAATTAATTAGCATTTTAGAAATTGTCAAAATATATAATACATTTAATACATATATAATTGAATTAGATTATACGAGAAAATACATTGATACTTAAAATGCAACTCACCAATTAAAATTTGACACGTCATTTTGAGGCTATGATGGTTATTTTCATAAATAAGTGCAAACTCACTCTTTTATCATAGATATTATTATTATAAGATAATCATACCTGTACTTTTGTTTCTTTGGGTAAAAGTTTGAGAGCCTGAGCTCCATTTATCCTATCCCATCTTTGGCTCAACAAATCAAGAACTAGGTCAATCATAAAAGTAGAACCTCCTTCCTCACTAGATTCATCTGCATCTCCATCACTCCTCCCACTATCAGTGCCGCTTGGACTGACTCGAGTTTCCTCTGCCCCCTCTATTGAAGCAATTTTTTTAGCTCCACGACCTCCTTTACCTCTAGCTGAAGTTGCAGAACTTGCCTTTGGAACACTCGTATTCTGAGCTGTTACCAAATTTTTAATTTTCTTTTCAAAGTTTTTAGTCGTTCTCTGAGGATTAAGATAAATCTGCAGAAGAATGAGGTATATATTGCCAGAAGATTTTGTTGATGGTTGACAATTAATTGATTCGTACACCCCGTCACAATAGGAGAGTGCCATCTCAGGGACATGAAGCTACAAAAAAAAAAAGACAACTGAAACCACTGCAACAAAATTCTCATGTAAATGATCATCGAGACAAACCAACAGCGCTTTAAAATTATAAACTCACCCCTCAAATTAAGCCAATGTTATTAGTACTTATAAACAACTGGAAAGCATCTTATGATGGTGAGCCAATGAAAAGAAGTTTTGTTTAACCCAACTACCCAAAATCACAAACACTAAAGCATTTTCCCAAAACCTCAGGACAGACGATCAAACCATGAAAATTCCAATTTTTATATTCATTTCACTTTAATCAAGTGGGAAAATACAAAGTGTTGTTGAATTACCGATCAACTAGGCTAAAATATTCACCTTAAAGGTTTTTATAAAAGAACATTTATTTTACCTTAATGAAAGCAGGATTAGTAGATCATAAAGCTAAAAACTAGCATTTCAAGTAAAACAGATCTTAAAAATCAAATAATTGTAACAAGCTTTCACGTTGAACTAAGTGCAATAACATTAAGTGGCAAAAGAAATTAGCAGCACAAAACTTTACCTGTATTTTAGTTTTAGGTTCAGGAAGGAAAACCCAAAACCCTTATACTTTAATTAGGTTTAATCCACAACATGCGTAACAACTTATCAATGGCAGGGCCTACCTTGTGCACGTATATAGATAAGGCCAACTCATGCTGATTCATTTTTCCCAACAAAATTGCCCGTTCTTCATACAAGGCATCTGCAGGAAGACTTTTCAGTAGAGCCTCTGGGTTATACCCTGATATACTCTCCAAAGCAGACAATAGTTTTTTCCTTGTTGGAGAATAAGCTTTCTCATCCCATTTTTGTTGTGCGCTTAAATCAGCATACCAATCAAGGACTTCTTGTAGATAAATATGTACCTGCAATGCATTATTTAATTAAAAAGTACAATTGGTAAGGTTGTGATACTCTTGATCAAAGGTCCAAGGCTCAATTCCCAACTCCCACTCCCCACACCAAGATGGATACTTATAGCTTGAACTAAAAAAAAAGTTAGAAAATTCAGCTTTTAGCAGTAAAGTCAGCCATGAGGTATGTTATTGTGTGGCAATCATGCCAGATTAGCCGTGTTAATTGACACATATGTTTACATTTTATTTCTCGATTGTTTATTTATAATAGTAAGAAATACCATAAGACATGAAACAATTATTAATCAATTATGATTAAATTTTTATGTGTCCTGTTGTCGTGGAATTGCCACCCCTGATGGTATCAACCACCACAATTAATATCACATTCAGTAAGCAAAATTTGAAGCAATACTCTCAAATAATAAATAGTAAATTGGTTTGAAGTTTGTATAGGGTACGACATATTTACCATTTCATTTTGTAGATTTCCTGAGATTCCATTATCATTCATGGAAAGCATAAGTTCCAAGTACGTAGCCTGCATGTTTGGAGCATGCTGCTTCAAATAAGAGTTAACCAAATCAGCAGGAATATTGCCAGATAAAAAGAGCTCAATTGTCTGTATTGGACAACTTTCAAGAACAAGCATGGAATTCTCCAAAACCATTATGGGGTCAGTCTCGCAAAGAGGCTGCAAAAGAAGCCACCAAATATTGTAAGAGTTCAATGTGTAATAGCTTCAAACTACTCAAAATATCTTGACCATCTAAAGTAAATAAAAATAAATAAAATTTCCAAAGAGTTGCCTTTTTTTAGAAAAATAGAAATATTTTTCCTTCCTTTAAATAGTATGTTTTGCAATAAAGCTGTTAAGAAAAAAACTGTGAAGATGATAAACTTCATAGATGAAAACCAAAAGGAGCTTTCTGTTAATTTAAATCATCTAGAACGAATGGTAAGCAATAAGCCAAAAGTTGGATGCCTAAAGTCCATGCAGAAAAAACTACTCCAAGAAATAAAAAATAAACCCTTTTGGGTGTAAAGGTTCAGGCTCTGATGCTAAAGTACAAAGTGATTACTCCAAAACTACCATGTGAAAGCTTATAGATGCCAAGGATGGAAACATTTCAAAACTTATAATCTTCAACATGCATAATGTGTTAGAAATGAGATGGATCACTTGATTTTTACTTTACATTAAATGAGATCAGCTACAAGGCGGAATCACCTTGAGGTATTCAATGATTGACTCGGGCTTTAACTTTTGAGTCAATTCAATTGGCACTTGATCAGATTTTGACTCTTCTACTAGTTGATGCAAAAGCTTTAGAGCTTCACGGTGTATTGAATTGCACTTGTAAAGTTCTAATAAAGCAGGATAATGCTTCCTTTTCTGGAGAATATCCTCGCATATTTTTACATCACAGTAGTTAAGACCTTTAAGTAATTCCAAAGCTGCTGAAGATTGCCCAGTAAGAAGCAGAGCTTGGAGCAATGCTGTGTCCAGTACTGCTGCAATTTCTCTAGCACCAGAACCAACCGAGACGTTAACACGCCCCTAAAGAAGTAAAAAACCAAGGATTAGATCATTAAAGAAATTTTGTTGAACTTTTCTTCTTTTTTCTATTCAAAATAATGCATCCAACATTGATTAGTGCAGGGACAAGCCAACAAAAAGGGCATTGAAAATGGACTCAGTTTATACTTAAATCAAAGGGCACAAACACAACAACCATAAAATCAACAAATTTCAACCAAAAACCTTGAGCCTTCTAAAGAAGGTACTTGTTACCCCATTATAGTGAAGCTTACAAGCCAGACTAATTTGACAAAGCACTCATATAGCTGAAAACCATAGTCTTGAACAGTAAAGGCCTTGTCTTCTAAACGGTGAAAAGCTTCAATTGACAAAAAATCACATGGATTAGCTTTTAGATTTAGTCGAAATCACTTTCATAAACAAAATCCGTTCATGTTCTCATACTTCAAGGTATTGACTTTCTCACATATTGATCACAGCACACTTCTTAAACCATTATGCATAGAAACACTACCCTTCATCCCCATTTTCCCCTTTAATTTCCAAATGGGATCTCATCCACCCCTGACCTCTCTCACTCTCTCTCTGCATCTGAACAAACATAAATGGTATCCTTTTTCTATCTAAGAACTGATTATATATAAGTTCTAACCTATTAGAAAAGGCACATTGGACATCATGTAATATCACAGACTTGAAAAGTGCTTTTCTAAACCTAAGTATCAAAACCACCTATCAAAGAAATATAGTACCTTGTTTAACTTTCTAAACCTTTTTGAGTCATAAGAAGCAAAGTTGTCTCCAACAACATCTAAAACGACCTCTTCTGTTCCCTCAGCCGTAGCCTTCTCGATTATACTGTACCTTTTCTTCTGTAAGAACTTAACAAGAGCCATGAGAGTATTGTGGCTCATTTTCTTGGACTGGAGTGCAGCACTGTCATCAGTTTCTGACAGATGTGTAGAAACTGAGGTTTCCATATCATCAGACTCATCAGATAAACCTCTTGTGAGATGAGCTGAATCATAAGATCTGTCCATCAACTTCTCTGGCTCAGGAACAATACTTGTCTTCGGAAGAGTGATTGATGGGAACAAAGAAAGCACATAAGTTATCTCCACTTGAGATGCCAAAAAGTGTTCCATTGCTTCCTCATAGTTACCATTATCAAAAAGATAGTGAGCATATCTGGAGAACACAAAAAGGCAAAACCAATTGGGCATGCGACAAAAAAATAAAATAAATAAATAAATAAATAAATAAAACAAAAACTAATTAGACATAAAATAAGCATAACTTCTTTGTAGCTTTTCATTAATTTTGAACATTTAGACCAGTTAATACGTTGCAGGATTTTACTAAACATGCCAAGTCACAGATTATTTCCCCCCTTTGTCTATGACAGGGGTTTGGTAGCAGACCTATTATTGAAAGTGGCAGGAGGGAAACTTCAACCAACGTTTCACAACATTGTCAACAGAAACAGTCAAATGTTGTGCAATATAGTTATGTACTAACATATATACTCTATATGCCACAATCAGACAAGCTCACTTTCCGTTGGTAAGGATAGATAAACACACATTTGCATAGGAGGAATTATTCCTTCATCTCATAAACAACTTATAAGTATCAGAAAATATAATGAAATTGATACTTGGGTTTCAACTATTTTGCAATTTTATACTTTTAAGATTTTAATTTGTCAACTAAGTACTCAACCTAAACATTTTAATGGAATTACCTATTTCTAACTATTTTATGCTACGAGAATAATGACTAAAAGATAATCGATGACATGCTTAATGCAAGTGACCACCTATAATGATCATTTGGGTCAAACACTCAAGTGTCTTAGTTATGGCTCTAAATCTTGTCAACTAAGTACTCAACCTAAACATTTTAATGGAATTACCTATTTCTAACTATTTCATGCTATGAGAATAATGACTAAAAGATAATCAATGACATGCTTAATGCAAGTGACCTCCTATGATGATCATTTGGGTCAAACACTCAGGTGTCTTAGTTATGGCTCTAAATCTTGCACCATTGCAATCTATTGAAACCTGTGTTGGAATAAAAAACAAATAGATATGAACCCTAAAAGCAAGGTTTTAAAAGGCGGTTTTAGGCCTTGGTGCGTTTTTATTTCATGAAACGAGACGTAATTCTCAAGACGGTTTGAGATGTAAGCCTCATTTTAAGATTTTTTTATTGCATGAAACAAGATGTAATTCTCAAGACGGTTTAACATATACATATATTTAATTCACCGAAGATTTTTTCAGACACAAAAGAGGTACAGCATCTGTTCTACTCCATCCAAGATGGCAGCATACTATTTCAATCACAAAAAAGAATTATTAAAGTACAAGTGCCAAACTAAAAATAGTTTCTGGGGAAAAAATACCTCATATGAATTGATTGCTCCTTTGCTGCTCTATGGCTTGATTCTTCTGGTGGAAGCAACTTACACAATGCCAAGGCTTCCTCAAAATCACCAGATGCTGTTAACTGTACAATCTGCAAGGAAAATAAAAACGTCTCATGATGCCTTTACACCACAAGATGCAATTATGTATCCAACTGTTTGACTTGAAAGTACCTGGGCACCAAGAGGAACAGGAAAAAGCCCATAGACAGAATTATCTAAACCAACAACTAGAGAACTGGTGCTTTGAAGAAGACGACGAACATTTCTGAGAACAACTGTCTGTATTAATGGATATGGATCTCGCAGCGAGCGAACCTGCAAATACAATGGCAAAGAAAGCCTTGTTATACAGGATCTTCTATGGATGCAAAATAACAGTTGCTCACAGAATAGACGGAGTACCTCAACAAACCTCGGTAACAGAGCTATTGCATATGGCTTCTGAATGATAGCAGCTACAGGTGCTTCTGACCAACAAATCCTGCCTTCTTGAATAAGTTTTCCATTTTGGTCCACGAAAACTCCAATATTATCCTAAAGGCAGTCCGAAGGAGAAAAAAAGGTGGGGAAATTAAGTAATGTATTTAAATGTCACTTTGTGTATCCCTCTTCTTCATATTCAAAATATATTCAACATCTCACACTAAAAATCCAACTGATATTTCTTTTTCATAGATGGCCATATTCAATTTTCACATAAGAGAGAGGTTCCAACAAACAGAACCACAACGATAGGATACCAAGCAAAATATCATAATACATAAACACCAAAAAAGCATGTGCAAAGTTTTCCCAATTATATTCAATGACGGTCGCGCAAGAACACCACAAGTATCTACATACATCTTCATACCAACTAACAAAAAGCCCAAAAAAATAAAGAGTTGCCAACTTAAAGGGGATGAATAGTATGCACTCTTGTATAATAATTCCAGGTTGGCAAACATAATACCTTCCCGAGAAGGAGTTGTCCAGAAGGCAGAGAGACCACTAAAGGGGGGGCTAACCTTCCCGAAGGAAAAACCTCAGATAGTGCACCAGTTGTAGAATTCAATATCAAATACTCTCTCCTAATTCCAATACATACGTTCTCACCACACCATGACATGGACTTCACAGCGTCAGGTACTCCAAATTCTTTGACCTCCACAAACCCTCGCCCACCTAATCAAACACATCAAAATAAAAAAAGCTCTTTCAATTATCAATCACTTTACTCTAAATGCTAAAATGAGTATCTTGCAGTACAAAAAGCAAAAGATAAACGACCAAAATAACGAAATTACCGTCATGTCTGAAAATACAGACCCTCTTTTGCCTTGCAAAGCACAAGTACCCTCTACGATCATCCCAGGAATACACATTGGCTCCTTTAGCCTTGGTGATCACAGCTAGGGTTTCCAAATTTGGAAGCCTATGAAACGAAATCGACTCCGAGAGCGACAAAAGGAGCTCTCTCGATTTCAATACCTCCATAGACACCAAAGGCTTCTTTGAAAAGCCAGCCACATTTTTTTCCAGCGCATACGGTCCCTTTCGAATATCTAACGATGGAGTATGGTAGTCGGACGTCGGGGAAAAGTCAGAACCGGAAGATTCCGGACCGTAAATTTTGAGAGATCCATCGGAACATCCTAGGAGGAGTTTTGCACCGTACGATTCGATGGATTCAATCTTTGTAGGACAACCACTTAGTAACTCGAACGAATCGTAGGCACTGTGCACCATTTCGTCGTTGTTGTCTCCGTCGTGACTAACTGAACTCCTGCTATCAGAATTTCAGCATAGAGCAATGGGTGACAAAGTAAACATTTTCACGAAGAGAAAAGCTAAATCCACCCGAGAGATTGTGAATTTGTGATACGTGTTAATATTAATTTAAATATTTACATATTTATTTAATTTTTAATAAAAATATTATAAAATTAAATAATACAAATAAATTATTTTTTTAGTACCTAAAAATGATGTATGATTAGCATATCGAAAAGTCTCTTGTTAAGATAATATATTATCTAAATAAATTTAAAAAAATTTAATCTGAATTTAATACGATAATATAATTAATTAAAATTAATCTAAATTTAAACATATAGGATTTTTTCAAATCAAATAAAATTAGATTGATTATAAAATTTATTTATAAATTATTATCATATTTAAATTTTAAATTAATATTTTGATAACAGATATTATTATTTATGTCACAACTAAAAAAATTAAAATAATAAAAAATATATTTGTATAATTATTAAATTATTATAAATATTTATTTTTATTTTTAAATTAAAATAATAATTTAATATAATTATGATACAAACATATTTAAATATAATATACTATAAAATAAAATATGTATTTATTTATAATTTAATAATAATTTGATTTGTATTAGATACAACGTATTATAAAATTTATTAACCCGATTTCAATCTAAATTCGAACATATTGTACAATTTTTAATTGAATCCGATCCAAATTCAACAAACTATATCAAATTGACTATATTATTTGCTCATCCCTAAAAAAAATTATTATAGATGATTTTTAATAGGTTAATAACGTTTGATTAGGAAAGTCCTTAAATAATGTTATGCCTCAGATTTTTGCCAAAAATGAGGTGAATTTGCATTTCATTTTTTTCAAACATATATTTAATTAAATTTTAATTTTAAATTATTAATAAATTTAAGATTAAATAGAGATTATTATGGATGTTTAGGTCATATAATTATGTAATTTATACATTTAAATTATATAATTTTTAGATAAGCTTCAATAATTCTATAATTAAAATTAATTGCACACTAAGGAAAACTAAGGAAAACTTTACCCATTTTTTAAAATTTAGTTTCGTGCAACATGACGTTTTGACTAGAGGCATTTTCGATATTTACCTAATGATAACGTTTTAGAGGTAGTTGAAATAATGAAAAAAATGTAAAAATAAAAGGAGAAAATAAAAGGCATTTTTTCTAGTACGATGATGTAGAACAAATTGCAGAAGAATTCCTAGCAGGGAGGGACCTCCAACAATAAAATCGAAAAAATACTAGTAGACAGAGAAAGATCAAATATTAGAATTGCTTGAAATTCAGTGGGTGACTTGGAATCGACTTGTTGTTCAATAATCTTAGCTTTGCTAGGATGTATGTTGTTTTTCGGGCAAATTCCTTCGTTTGGACTTTCAAAAAAGCATTTTCACTATTTTTGGAAATTATTATATTTTTTCCTTATTTTAGTTTATTTCTTTCCTAGATTTAAATTTTGATTTATGCTTTTAATTTAAATATTTATATTTTTGAAAATTGTAATAATTTTTCTTATTTTAGTTTATTTCTTTCTTACATTTGACTTTTAATTTATGTTTTTAATTTAAAATATATTTTTTAAAATTATAATATTTTTTCCTTATTCTAGTTATTTCTTTGAAAGATTCATATTCATAGTCCAATTAAGGTTTGCAACCTATATAAAAGCTTGTTTTCTTCATTATAAGTTAATTATTATTCAATAAAGAATTTGTTTTAGACTTATTTCTCTAAGTTTGAGAATTTGAACGATTTTTCCAAGAAATAGGCGATGCTTTACTTTTTCATAAGCTTCTGCTACGTCAGTTGGTATCAGAGCAGGCTTAATCCTATTTAGATGGAGAATGCACATAACGAACGTGAAGTCTTTGACGGCAGTGACCGTGAGGAAAATATGGTTATAAGGGCTGAGTTTTGACTTTTCCAATGAAAGACTTAACATGCGCAACGTGAGACGCAACAAGCAATGCGAGAGGTTCAAACAGCTCTTTCTAGGTTGACGACAGGGAATAATCAGCGAGATGATAGACCTATGGATCACCAACCTTATGGAAAGAAGATGAAAGTTGTTCATGGACACCTATGGATCGTTAACCTTATCGAGAGAAGACGAAAGTTATTCATGGACACCATCTAGAGATTCCACGTAAGTAACTAACCTATGAGGATAACCTGAGTGAGGATGAAAAAGATGTTGAATCTATATTTTGGGATAATCAGAGGGGTTACTTAGTGGCATAGGATCGGCAGACCTTTCGTATGAAGATGGATCTGCCTAGTTTTAATGGTCAACTTTGGATCGATGGGTTTCTTGATTGGTTGATGTTAGTCGAGTGGTTTTTCGATTATATGAATATCCTTGAAGATAAAAAGGTGAAATTCGTCACATACAAACTAATGGAGGGAGCTTTTGCTTGGTAGGAACAATTGCAAATTACACGAATGCGACAAGGAAATTTTTTGGATGGTTCGGACATGGACTAAGATGAGATGACTATTACGATCGAGATATCTACCTCCAAATTATGAGCAGATCTTGTTTCAACAATATCAGGATTATAGGAAAGAAAATAGGATAGTCCAAGCTTACCTAGAGGAATTTCACAGGCTATTATCGCATAATAATCTGTTGGAAACCTATGCATAACAAGTTGCTAGGTTTGTTGGGGGACTTCATTGGGCTATACAGGATTGAGTTGCAATGCAAACAGTCTACATTTAAATGAAACTATTACGTTAGCTAGGGGTGTCTACCGGTCTGGTCCAGTCCGATTTTGGTTAAAAAAAACTTTAACCGGACCAGACCGTTTGAAACGGTTTTAATTAATACAAACTGGACCAAATCGTTTGATCCGATTCGATTTCCAATTTGGTTCGATTTTTTGACACATTTAATGAGAAATAATGCAAAAAATTTAATATATTATTAAACCGGTCCTGTCTGGTTCGACCGGTCTAAAATTAATACAAACTGGTCCGGTCCGGTCCGATTTTACGTTTGGTCCGATCCGATCCGATTTTACGTTTGGTCCGATCCGATTTATGGACACCCCTAGCGTTAGCTATTAAAGCGAAAACTCAATTGGATTGATAGAAGGTAGTAGATGTAGCAAGAAATTCCTTTGATTCTAACTCTCCTGTAGTAAATAAAGGAAAACTCCCAATGACTTAGCCGCCTTTATCTAACACCACTCGTGAGACAGGTAGTAGTGGAGTTGTTACCACGCTCTCTGGTGATTCAACGACTATTGTTACCACCAAAGCAAGCAGAACCATCTTAGCGGCTCAATATATTCCGAACCAATTGTACTCTGAACAAAAAGGTTTGTAATGTTATTATTGATAATGGTAGTAATGACAATATAATATCGAAAGCAATGGTTGCTAAGTTGGGCTTGCATACTAAGAAACACCATTCATCGTATAAGATTGGCTGGATTAAACGGGGTACTGAAGTGAAGGTAATTGAAATATACAGATGAAGTCGTGTGTGACATTGTAAAGATGTATGCCTACCATATTATTTTGGGTCGACCATGTCAGTTCGATGTGGATGCTACTTATAGGGGCCATGATAACGTATATGTTTTCATGAAAGGAGGTCTAAAGATCATTTTAGGAACTATAAAAAAGGAATTTTTCATTATTGAGTCGAAGTCAAAGGGAAAACCAGTATTTTTGGTGGATAGGAGCGAATTCATAGAGGAAACTAAGGAATTTGGAGAAATTTTTGTTGTATTAGTTGGGGAAGAAGTTGAAAAGGAGTTGATGGAAATTCCACCCACACTTAGACCTCTATTAGAGGCATTTTAGGAAATTATGTCGTCATAGTTATCAGATGGATGGCCTCTTATGCGAGACATACAACATCAAATTGATCTCACACCGGGAGCAAGTTTGCCTAATTGTCCACATTATCGGATAAGTCCTAAGGAAAGTCAAATCCTACAAGAGCAAGTAGAAGAGTTTATTAAGAAGGGATTGGTGCAGGAGAGTATGAGTCCTTGCATAGTACCAACCTTGTTAGTTCCAAAGAAGGATGGTAGTTGGCACATGTGCATCGATAGTCAGAAAATCAACAAGATCACCATTAAATATAGGTTCCCTATTCCTCGATTAGAAGATATGCTAGACATACTGGCCAGATCCAAAGTCTTTTCAAAAATTGACTTGCGTAACGGGTATCATCAAATTTGGATCAGGCTTAGATATGAATGGAAGACTACTTTCAAGACCAAGGAACGATTGTATGAATGGTTAGTGATGTCATTTGGACTCACCAATACGTCTAGTACTTTCATGTGTCTCATGAACCATGTATTAAAACCATTCATTGGAAAATTTGTTATGGTGTATTTTAATGATATATTAATTTATAACCAGAATGAATATGACCATTTTAAGCACTTAAGAGAAGTCCTTAGAGTTTTGCAGCAAAATAAATTGTATGTTAATTTAAAGCAGTGTAGCTTTATGACTAACAATTTGTTATTTTTGGGATTTGTGGTGAGTGCTAATAGGATTAAAGTTGATGAATAAAAGATTTATACAATTAGGGAGTGGCCAACTCCACAAACAGTAGACGAGGTTCGTAGTTTTCATGATCTAGTAACGTTTTACAAGCGATTTTTCAAAGATTTTAGTTAGATAGTCGCACCAATTACTGGATTCATGAAGAAAGGGAAATTTCTTTGGGGAGAGGAAACTAAATAGAGTTTCATACTAATTAGGGAGAAATTATTGTCTACCCTAGTTTTAGCACTACCAAATTTTAACAAGATGTTTCAAGTAAAGTACTACTCACCACACACAAAGTGTGTGCAATGAATACGTAAGTATACATCTCACAACAAGTAATATAATGATAAGAAAAGATTGTCCCCTGAAAATTATTTTATTAGAAACTAATTTTTAAAACTGAAAAAAATAATCAATTTTTTTACTTGTTTTTATATTTTAAGGAAACAAAATTAAAATAACTAAAAGTAAATAGCGACAATTAATTAAATCAAATTTGGTAATTAAAAAGATATATGAGAAAATATCTAAGAATAATTAATCTCTCAATTTTCTAAATATACAAATCACTAAAATCCCCCCAAAATAATTATCAATTAATTACATGATCAATTGAATATAACCTAGCATATATTTTTCTCTCAAGTAAACTACACATCATATAGTAATTAATTTAATCAGACTCTCATGCCAATTAAATTGTATACTACTCATTAAGTTCATTAATTATGAATTACATACATAAGAATTATACGTCTATGCTTAGAAACTATGCATGTTATTTAATAAAGACAAACAATTAAATAATTCTCTCAAATCTATTTAATTATTTTTATAGATAAATTGTTAGCCAAACAATTAATAGCATATAAATAAGATTAAATAGTATAATTAAATTATAATTATAATTATAATTAGGGTAAAATATTATATTATCACATGGTAAAAATTGGGTTCATAAGATTCCTAGATTAATAAATTAATTACAAATAATTATGTTCATAAAGAAAGACATAAAAATTGATAAAGAAAAGAGTAGACGACCAAGTATGATAGGAATTTCATGATCCTCTTCCATGTTTAGCACAATGAAGTTTGTAGGAAATATGAATTTGTCTACTTTTACTAGCAAATCTTCTATCACACATAAAGGTCTCTTAATTGATTTATCTACCATTTGTAATGTTACTGAAGTGGGTTTGGCTTTACCAACCCCCCAATCTTTTGAAGACCGATAATGGCATGAGGTTAATGTTAGAACCCAAGTCACATAGTGCCTTACCAAAATGGATGTTCCCAATAGTGCAAGGGATGTCAAAACTACCTAGATTTTTCAACTTTTGGGGTAGCTTTCTAGCAAGGATGGCACTACAACCTTCAATTAAGGTTATTATTTCATTATTTCAAAGCCTCATTTTCTTAGACATAATGTCCTTCAGAAATTTGGCATAAGAAGGCATCTATTCAAATACATCTATAAATGATATGTTTATGTGCAACTTCTTGAAAACTTCCAAATTTTTTAAAAACTGCGTATCAGACTTTTGATTTTGCAGTCTTTGAGGGAAATGAATAGTGGGTTTGTAGAGGTTGCTCTTTTTTGGCTGAATTATTTCCTTTCCATTACTCTCTTTATCCTATAATATCTTCTCATCCTTTTTAGTTTCTAGTTTCTCTGTATCCCTTTTAGTCTCATAGTCCTCCTTATCCTTTTGAGTATCATCTTCCTGTTCTAAAGTTTTACTACTCCTTAAGGCTAATGATTTATGATGGTCCTCACCTACTCTTCTTGGGTTTAAAATTGTGTCACTTTGAAGATTATCTTGAGGTATTTGGCTTATAACCAGAGCAAGTTTTCCTATTTAATTTTCCAAATTTCAAATTGAAGCCTCTTGAGTTGACACTTTTGTATTAAATGATTGGATAAAGTCTTTTATCATCCTCATTAAGGAATTTGTATTGTTCTCAGTAGGTGGCTTCTTCTCTTGGGTTTGTGATTGTTGTGGTTGTTAAAAACTATGTGGTGGAAATGATTTATAGTTGAATTGATTACCACTCTAATTGTTGTTATTCCAAGAGAAATTTGGATGTTGTCTTCATTTTGGGTTATATGTGTCTGAGTATGGATCATTGTTTTGGTTCATATTACCCACATAAAAGACTGATTCAAGATTATGTGGACAAATATCAAAAAAATGTTCTTCATCATAAAACACACAAGACACCCTTGAATCTTGGACATGATTTACACTTCCTAACAAGTTTAAAAGATTTACCAAAGATAACAATTGAGATGTAAGTGTCATGGTATCATTTACCTCATGCATTTCACCTATTCTTCTTGTGGCTATCATTCTGTCCATTGACCATTGATAATTATTGTTAGCCATTTTTGACTCTATGCATCTAATAGCACTAAGGATATGTATAAATTAAAAATAAATAAAAAATAAACAACTAAATAAAAAAATTAAAGTTAAAAAATAAAAAAATAAATTACCTAAAATAAATAAATAAATAAGTGAGTAAAAGAAAATAAGTAAAACTAAAATAAAAAATAAAAAAATTATTAATTTCTAATATTTATAATCCCCAACAACGGCGCAAAAAACTTGATTACCACATACGAAATGTGTGCAATGAATACGTAAGTATACATATCGTAACAAATAATATAATGATAAGAAAAGATCATTCACACGAAGATTATTTTATTATAAACTCATTTTTAAAACTAAAAACAATAAAATCAATTTTTTTATGTGTTTTTATATTTTAAGGAAGCAAAATTAAAATAACTAAAAATAAATAGCAACAATTAATTAAATCAAATTTGGTAATTAAAAAGATATATGAGAAAATATCTAGGAATACTTAATCCCCCAATTTTTTAAACATGTGAATCGTTGAAATCCCCCCAAAAAAATTATCAATTAATTACACGATCAATTGAATCTAACTTAGCATGTAATGCTCTCTCAAGCATACTACACATCATATAGTAATTAATTTAATCACATTCTTATGCCAATTAAATTATATACTATTCATTAAGTTCATCAATTATGAATCACATACATAAGAATTATACATCTTTGCTTAGAAACTATGCATGTTATTTAATCTAAACAAACAATTAAATAATTCTCTGAAATCTATTTAATTATCTTTATAGATAAATTGTTAGCCAAACAATTAATAACATATAAATTAGATTAAATAATATAATTAAATTATAATTATAATTGGGGTAAAATATTATATCATCACATGGTGAAAATTGGGTTCATTAGATTCCTAGATTAATAAATTAATTACACATAATTGTGTTCATAAAGCTCATATTTTTCATAAAGAAAGACATAAAAATTGATAAAGAAAAGAGTAGAAGAAGAAATACAATCAATCTCTTAAATTTTAAAATTAATCTCCTCTTAATTCTCCACCAAAATTGTGTCTTCTCCTAAATTGTTTTAGATTTGTTTATCTTTTTAGCTCCAAAAATTGACCAAAATTATGGAAATTGAGGCCAATTAGGGTTTTATAGAGTGATTAGGGGCTTAAATAAAGCTTAGTTATGATCTAAACCATCAAATCAACTTTAAGAGCTACGATCAAAACAAGCAAAATTGAGAGTTCTAGTAAATCACAATGTGACACATGGCATTAGAAATTCATTGGGAAAATCGGGGAGCGACGTGTGGTAGGGGAGATCGATCAAAGTCAACACTTGTTGAGTCATCGACACGTGGTGCAACATGATTCATGGAAACAGATGGCATGGTGCACGGGTGGAACGCGTGTAGCAACACGTGGTATGACACATTGACCAATTTTTGAACTCGGATTGAACGTCGTGCTAACACGTGGTACATGTTTCGTCCTCCTCACACACGGTGTAATGTGATTCGCTCACTACACTTGCAAGGCATCTGTGTGGCTTACCCAGTCAGCTCCTCTACTTGCATGGTATGTCACGTGATAGTTTCTGATTGGTCATGCATTAAAAATTCATAAAAATTCTAGAAAAATCCCAAAAAATATATTTTCACCCTTTTTTACTAAAACGTTTATATGTTAATTTTTTTTTCCATAAAAATACTATTTATTAAATAAAATAAGTAAATATTAAGTAAAAAATGCGCTAATGACTCTATTTTCATAGAGTCATCAAGTACGATGCCTCTATTGTTAGCTTTAGTGTTGTACTTTCTCAAGAAGGCATATCGGTTTCTTTTTATAGTGACAAGCTTAATGAAGCTCGCCATAAATGGTCTACTTATGAGTTGGAATTGTATACTATTTTTTTGCACCTTGAAGATTTGTGAACATTATCTGGTGTAGAAGGAGTTTTTCTTATTCAGCAACCACTACATGTTGAAATTTATCAATAGCCAAAATAGTGTCAATCAGATGCATGCTCACTGGATTTCTTTTATAAAATGCTACACTTTCACTTTGAAGTATAAAATGGGTCAATTAAACTGAGTTGCTGATACCCTAAGCAGGAGTGCATTGTTGCTTGTTACAATACAAACTAAAGTGGTTGGGTTTGATTGTCTTAAGGAGTTGTATGTCAACAATGAAGATTTTAAGGATATTTAGGCAAAATGTTAGTCCAAACTTTCCGTTAACGAAACACATATTCCAGAAGGATATTTATTTCAAGGTAACCAATTATGTATCCCAAGGAGTTCACTACGAGATCAAATAATTCATAAGTTACATAGTGGGGGCTTGGGTAGACATTTGGGTAGTAACAAAATAATAGTTCTTGTTGAGGAAAGATATTATTGGCCCCAACTGAAATGAGACATTGGAAATTATGTTAAACGATGCCTCATTTGCTAGGCTTTCAAAGGCCATTCTCAAAACACAGGTATGTACATACCTTTGCCTATTCTAATAACACCTTGGGAGGATCTTTCCATGGACTTTGTCTTGGGCCTTCTGCGAACCCAACGCAGATTTGATTTTGTATTTGTGGTGGTTGATAGGTATTCCAAAATGGCTCACTTTATTGCTTGCAAAAAGACTTCTGTTGCAATACATGTGGCAAATTTGTTTTCAAAAGAAGTTGTTTGTTTGCATGGGGTTCCCCAATCCATCACTTCAAATGGGGACACCAAGTTCTTCAATCAATATCACAAGTCATCCTCAATCCGATGGTCAAACAGAAGTGGTGAACTATACTCTTGGGAACTTAATTCGTTGCATTTCTAATGAGAAATGCCAAAACTGTGGGGTCTTGCTTTGGCACAAACTAAATTTTCTTATTATATGTTAAATCAGTCTACTGGGAAGACTTTATTCCAAATTGTTTATTGATGTTCTCCACACCATGCTTTAGACTTGGTTCCTCTGATAAAACTTCCAAGTTTTAGTATTGTGTTAGAAAATATGGCGGGTTGTATCAAGGTTATTCAAGAAGAAGTGCAGAAAAATTTGGAAGAATTTAATGCCAAATACAAAGAAACTACTGATAAAAAGAGAAGGACTCAAGTATTTCAAGAGAGGGATCTAGTGACAGTTTATTTGCGCAAAGGGCGAATCCCAGTGGGCACTTATAAAAATCTGAAGGATAAAAAATATGGTCCTTTATAGATTCTACAAAAAATTGACAATAATACTTATGTTATGGATCTTCCTACATATATGGCCATCTCTCATACTTTCAATGTTGCTGACTTGTTTGAATATCATCCTTTTGATGCGTCTTCTTCTTAATTACTTAACTTGAGGTTGAGTTCTTTTCAAGCAGAGGAGACTGTTGTAGAATAGATTGTCCTCCAAAAAAATTAGAAAAATACTAGTAGACAGAGAAGGGTCAAACGTCAGAATTGCATGAAATTTGGTTGGTGACTTCAAACCCTTCTAGGTCTCCAAACCAACCCAGGAAGATATATCATCAAAATTTGAGAAACTTCAAAAATGGAGCAACATCCTTAAACTCCAAGTAGAAGACCAAGCCTTAAATAAAAACCTAGGTTTAGTTGTACCTGAGGCTCCATTAACTTAAAATCCAACCAAAAACCTAACATAGAGTCTTAGTGTTCTTAGTAACTTAGAAACTATTACTTTTGATGAGGATAGTTCCCAAGGTACACTTTTTGAACCAACTACTCAAATTCAAAAATTAGCTTGGTAAGAACCTAGTCCAATTAGGTACCCATACACCATAAGTACCTAATCTAGTCAGGTTACCCAACCTAAGTATAACACGTCTTCTATCTATGTTTGGAATATAGATGGAATGATAGAACATGAGATATTAAATACCTTACAACAAATGATGATGGCATCAAATGCGTATAAGACTCAGAATGGTACAACTGATAAAACAGTTGTCGAATTATTAATAGTTGGCTTTTCAAGCCAACTAAAAGGATAGTGGGATCATCATATTTAAAAACAACAACAATCAGATATCTTCAATGCGATACTGATTGGTGAGTGTGGTGAACCCATACTTGATCAGTATAGAGCTTCTATTCAGGATGTAGTCTCCACATCACTCTTTACCATATCACACCATTTTATGGGAGATTCATCCCATTTAAAAGATAAAAATGATGATCTTCTTTCAAATATAAGATGTAAGAAGATAGTGATTTAAAAAATTATAAAACTTTATTTCTAAGTAGAGTTATGTTAAGAGATGATTCTACACAACCTTTCTGGAAAGAGAAGTTATTGGCAGGACTTCCTCAACTCTTAGGTGAGAAAACCATAAGCAAATTCGTGAAGTATATAGGAATCATATTATTCCTTATGATCAGTTAACTTATGGTGAATTAATCAGCTTCGCTCAAAACTAGGGTCTTTAAATCTATCACGATTTGAAAATCCAAAAACATATGAAACAGGAGCTAAAAATCTCTAAAAGAAAATTGGATCATTCTGTAAACAATTTGATAACAACTTCTCTATTGACCAAACTTGCAGTGTTAACTGCAGTAAAACTTTTACCAAACCTTATAAAAAATCTCATAAAACTTATAAGGAATTTTCAAAATCCAGAAAACCATTCTTTGAAAGAAGGATGATTTTTTATATAAAAAAAACCTTATAAAAGAAATTTTAATAAGGAATCAAAACCTCATAATAAACCCTTTAAAAAATTTAAAAATTTTAAATGTTATAAATGTGGTAAGAAAGGTTATATCTCTAATTATTGCAAGTTTTCTAAAAATATTCATGAATTAAACCTTGAAGAAGACACCTTAAACAAAATCTCTACGTTAATGATAGACGACTCATCATCATTTGAGTCTGAACTTTGGTCAGATGACTCAAAAGAATAAAATCCTCAAGAGGACAAGTAAGCATCAACTAATTATGAAACTTCCAATACAAATATTAATGTATTAACTAAGGAAGAAGATAAACAACTTCAATTAAAGATCCTTGAGTTAAACGGTATTACAAAATTATATATGGACCACTTGACTAATAACTTAGCCAAAGCCTAGAAATTACCAAAACATTCTAAACTTCCAAGTATCAGGACAGGCTATTACAACCTCACTGTTGTTTTGGAACGAAAGAACAAAACATTAAAACCAAAAAGTCAAATTCAAGATTTAAAAACTAAAATCAAAATTATTAAGCTAGAACTCCACCAATTTAAAGAAAAAACATAAGAATATGATCTCAAGTTTAAATTATTTGAAAAAATTGGAGTAAAAAAACCCCAATCAACATGAGTGAGTTAGATTATAAACTTGAATAAAAAACCCAAGAATATAAAAACATTGAAATAATTCCTAAAAATGTTCTTCAAATTCTTAGGGAAATCACCACCAAAAAATACAAAATATCCATTACCCTAGTATTTCCTAAATAATCAAAACTTGAGACAATAGCCTTATTTGATACAAGCATTGATCTCAATTATATCAAACCATCAATCGTTCTAAGACAATTTTATCAACCAACAGACAAACAACTTACTTTAGCCAAGAAATAAAAAATGAATATCATTGGTAAAAGGGAAGTTAGAATCATTAACAAATCATTTCTTATCAAAACTCCATTTGTGATCGTATTCGATATAGGCTACCCAGTCATATTAAGAACTCCATTCATGAATATTATTACTCCATATCTTGTCAAAAATGATAAGATTTCTTTCAAAATTGAAGAGAAAATCTTCAGTCTTCACTTCATCGAAGAACTAGAAACCTTAACCTTATTAAGGCCAATTCCATTCATCAAAAGGAGATTTTTGTTCTTATTAACCATAGAGAAAAAGGACATTCTCTATCTCAAATCCAGAGTTCAATCTCATATAGTTGAGAAAGAACTTCAAATTTTAGAGATTCAAGATAAAATCTCTAATCTCCAAAATTCTTTCGAAAAGGAATTTTGTTCTAAACTATCCAATGCTTTTTGGAGTAGAAAAGAACATATGGTAGACATACCATATGAATCATCTTTCAATGAAAAATATATTCCAACAAAAGCAAGGCCAATCACTACTACAAAACCGTGCATTAAAGTTGGTTAAAAACTAACTTTAAATTATAAGACTTAAAATTTAAATTCGGTTCAACGGGTGAATCAACTTTAATACATATATATATATATATATATATATATATATTTACATATTTTACTCATTTTATACTATACTAATAACCTATATTCGATCACATATAGCATAAGAACAAACAAAATTTTGTTTAACAAAGTTTAAATAATAATAAAAATAATTAAAAAATTAAATATAATTAATTACTTAATAATTAAATTTATATACAATACATATATATTTAACTTAAATTACAAATAAAATGATGTCGTCAAAGTGTCATGGATTTTGTGATATTTCCACTTTATTTCAAGGAGAGCAAGCTTGGTTGGCCTAGAATCACGAGCATAGTGACAAGGAAATTGGGCAAAAAATAGTTGGTCTATATAACAATTCATTCCTCTAAAGTATATAAGCTTGTAAACATCTATCAAACAAGAAATCTAAACTTTAGAGACATATGAATAGAGAAATTAAAGCATTATAAATATTATCATAATGTTGTCTTATGTTATTCAAGATCATCATATTCTTCTCTTGATGTTATAACTTGAAGAAAGTGCTTTGTCCATTCTTCTTGTAAATCATCAAAAATATGCATATCATAGCCCCACTTGTTCCAACCAAAAATATATATGTAATTAAATTCAAAATAAGAATGTAATATCATAAATTCATAATAAATAACTTATGTATGTTAAAAGATTAGTAGAAGAGATTATCACATTGACACTCGAGTGATATAATAATAACCTTATCCCTTAGAAATCATATTAGCAATGTATTATATATAAGTTATTTTTGTGAATTCGTGATATTACACTAGAATAATGATTCTTGGTGGTTTTCCTATACTTGGCTGGTCAGTGACTACCATGATGTTGTCATAAGGGAACTAGGCAAGAGAGATGAGATGAAGTTTGGGCAAAAAATAGGTCCATAAAACAATTCATTCCCCTAAATAAATACATGAGCATATAAACATCCATCAAACAAGGGACTTTAGACATAGGAATAGAGAAATTAAAGTATTATAAACTACCATTATGTTGTCATATGCTATTCAAGATTATCATAATATTCTCCTAATTCTTCTTGTGATGATATAATTTGAACCATGTGTTTTGCTCATTCTTCTCGTAAATGATCAAATATTTACGAGTCATAACCCATCTTGTTCAAACCAAAGAACTACATGTATTTAAATTCAAAATAAGAATATAATTTCATGAATTCATGAAAAATAACTCATATATGTTAAAAATGTATATTGGTAAAAGAGATTACCACATCTTCAATTGGAATTTTGATATTTGTGATTATTTCGCTCATAAACCTCATGACATAAAAACCACATATGACTCCATAATTTTGTTGTAGAACCTACAAAAAATAAGTGTACATGATTTTCCATATTCGAATATCTTTATTATTCAATAGTAAAATTAATAAAATTATTAATATTCGCTTGTACATATATACCATAACTTTGTGCCATATAAACTTATGAGATTTTTTAAGGACAATGCCCCTAAACCTGTTCCACAACTTTTATGCCTTATCAAAGTTTATAACGGTTAGTTTTTTATTAATTATTACAAAGAACAATAGAAGAAAAATAGCTAGCTATAATAACTCTTACATTTCAACAACTACTTTTGTATCTTTACTCAGTTCTATGGAAGCTGAGTTATAGTACCAAACATGATTATTGACTAGATCAAGGATTACCAACATCCAATAATCTTGGCCTTGTTCAAACCTTAGTGGCCAATGGATTATCAACTTTTGATTTTGTTAAGCGTTAAGGCCCTATCATACAATTGTTTAGCTCTAATGCTAACATCCTTCTCTTGATATTCATTGACAAATGAAGAATCATAGAACATTGCTAAATATGATGAGTGATTATGTTGAAGTCGATAATAACATACCCTATATAAAATATATATATAAATAATTAGATAATATAAATATAATTATATATGTTCTACATAAATTAAAGTTATATACTGATTGAGGACTCACCTTGTCCACACTTGAATTATACTTAAATCGATCATTTGATATTTAAATAGCTAAAATATGCACTCGATCGATATATATGTTTGGTCGATGTCTACACCAATTTTTTTTATAGGAAGTGGCACAGTCTATCCATAATTTATGCTAGATGCCTTCGCAATAAAAGTCATCAAAACACCAAGATTTCTACTAAAGTTTAAAGCATAATCATAACTATACTTTTTCCGAGGCTTCTTCTTGAATGACTTAGTGCGCGATGATTAGCCACTAGACATAAATTTAGTACAAGATATTTGCTTTGTATCTCTTAAATGCGGTGTATTTACTAGTTATGGTATAATACACTAAAGAAAAAGTATTATATATGTTAGTAATAATAAAAGAATAATAAAATAATAGTAGTAAATAAGTGTTATCTTTTAAGTAAAAAAATAGTATCATGTCAAAATTTATCACAACTTGAATCGACGACTAAGCCACATATTGTCCAATCACCTCTTGGATTGTGGTAGCATCAGAAGGTACAGGTGGTGGACAATCATGGAGCAATAATTGATTAATTACTATTTTCCAATGATTTGGCAAATATTGATTATGAATTATCTGATTATCGCTCAATTGTTGTACCGTTCTAATAGCAACAAAGTCTATTGATGAAGGATGTTTCAACAAACATTTCATATTCTGTAAAACATTTAAGTGTTATATATAATAAATAAAATATATAATAAAAAATAAAATAATAGATTATCTACATAAACTTAAAATCATACCACAAATGATTCATCAAATAGGGAGGACTCCCATGTGGGGTAGCTATTAGAAGTACATTCTCATCAAAACGTTCATCGTGATGTGATTGATGGTAAGAATGCACATATTGCATTGGAGAAAATGAACCACTACTTTTTTTTAGGTCTGATTTAGAGTAGTGCTCTTTTATTTGTTGGTACAATCGCCCGGTAGTTAGAGTGAAGCTCTATTTCAAAAGTTTTTATAAGAATTATTATCTGAAAATATATTGACAACATGTTTTCAATAGTAGTTTTAAAACTTGAAAGTTAGTACTCGGATAATTAAATTCTTAGGTTTAATTTGGACACCTTGAATAAAGTTTAAACTATCTAAGCCCACTAAATGTGACATTTAAATGGTTCATTTTCAATCTCTTAGAAAAAAAAATTAATTTAATTAACCAAATTAGTTATCAACCCACCCATAGGTGTTAATTAATTTGTTTAGTTAACAAAGAATATCTAACCCCACCAAAGGTGGTATTCATATAAAAAAGAGAGAATCAATAAATATCAATTTATATTTTTAATAACCTAAATAATATGAGCAAGCATAATTAACTTAGTTATTATATCCATAAATACTCAACTATTATAAATGATAAAATTTGCATAAATGTTTATTGAATCTATGTTTATTTTTATGTTCTTTCCTTAGATCGACCTTGGGAGTATACTTATCATTTTCTACAAAATGATTTGTGCACTTGCGAGAGTTTTATAAATATAAAACCAAAGTATTGGCAGGATCGGCGATGTCGGTTCTGCTCATCAACCATCTGAGGCTTTTGTTTTGGAATGTTAAAATACTTCATATAACCGTCATATTGGCTACCTCCTCTAACACGACCAGGATGCTCATGTCCAAATGCATGATATATAGCATCTCTCCCTGGTTGTTTGATTATTTCACCCCTGTATATTTTTTCTTGAACAACTCTCTACAAATAATAAAGCAAACAAACATATCAAACATTATTTAGTTGTTCTTCTCCTTGGTTAGTCATTGGTATTGACTTCTTCGTTTTGAGAGTCTTTGTTTATATATACAATTTAAATCGGGTGATCGGTTTACCCATGACATCAACTTAAATTTGACAAAAATAAATATAAAAATATTTATAAATTAACACAAATTAATAATACCATTCTATATCTAACTTCAAGATTTGAAAACCTCCTAGTACGGTTAGGAAGAATATTATGCATTTGTATATTTTGATGTTCTTCACTAATAATTTGAAATTCATCCATACGTCTATAATCCACAAAGTCTTTCCAAGCTTAAGGTGTAATCTAGGGATGCCCTTCAGGGATTTTGTAGAGTTCTACTTCATCAAGTGGTTCCAAATATGGAAACACAAATTTTTGGCCAATGTGGAAGTTTTGTATTCCTTCCACGCCTTATTTTCAATCGTATAACACTTTCTCTTCCAAGTGTCATCGACTTTATAAAAATTCTATAAAAACTAACTACAAAAGATTAGATATAATACAAAAAAGATATAATATATGTAATTAGTTATAAAATATAAGAGACTTACATAAATAGTTTTCCATATTTTGTACTTTTCAGCTTCGTCAACCTGAGTCCAATCATTTATATTGATTGGTATACTTGACTTCACAAGTCTACTAATAGAGGATTTCAATTTTTGGCCATTTTCCTCTATTGGATTACTAGTAGCATCAAATAGAATGAGTACTCTATCATCTGGGTTAAGTATAGCATCAGGTATATTTTCCCAACCCTTTCTTTTCAAATGCCCCAATGGATCATTTGGATCTATAAGCTCTGGTACCCTAGGATCCATGAAATATCTGCAAACAATGATTAAATACAAATTATTTGGCAATTTTAAGTCCATACATATATATAAACATCCAAGAGTTATTAGAACAATATAGAACATACATTATGTTTAATTAGGTTATTGATCGTATACATATATTCCTTCATAATCACTTCAAGTCTGTGATGAAGAATCATCATCATCAACTAGATCATCACATACATTAGAAAATTTGTTTGAGAAATGACTAATATTGGATAATGTATCAAGCATAGGGTCATCATCTTCTAAAGAATCACAATGGTAGAACTCATTTTGTATAGGCATTAACACAACAGACCATCGTGTGTCAATTTGACCGCTCACGTAAAATACTTGTTTTACATGAAGTGCTAACGTGAAAGGATTATCAATGTGACTTATCTTGGATAAATTTACAAGGGTAAATCCAAAATCATCTACTTTATATCCAACATTCATAACATCCTCGACCCAATCACAAAATAATACTGTTTCATTGAAGACCTTATAATCGAGTTCCCAAATCTCTTGAATTATACCATAATATGTTCTATCATAAAGTACAGGATTACCATTTTTTGAATTGGCAAATTGCATAGTTCGTGCAATCATCTTCACACCACTATTCTGATTTACTCAGACTTTATCCCTTTCTTGAGTCGTAAACCTCGATCCATTAATTGTGAAACTAGAAAATGTTTTGCATTGAATTTTGGACCATATTCAAGCCATTCTAAACTTTCTGTTATTTTATGATTGAGTTTGTTAAGTTTAACTCGAATCTATGCATACAAAAACATGAAATGTGTTTAAAACAAAATTTTAAAACATTGCATAGAAGTACTAATGAATTCTTCTATATGACACTTACATGGTCGTGAAACCAATTAATAAGCTCTCTCTTATGTTCATCATACAACCATTTTTCTCCTCTTTTTTAATATAACGAGGATCGATCTTCAGTAAGTTTAAATGCACTCTGTAATGTTATTAAAGATATATCAAGTAGATATCATCATTAATAGTTAAATAAAAAATAATTTTTGCATAAATGGAAAGGTTAAACATCACTTACTCTATGTACGGTTGTGCCTCATTATTATTTACCAAAATGATTCGGTGTGCTTTTTCCCATCAAGTGCAATCAATAAAAAGTTTCTTACTTCCACCAAGTATAGGGTTGCATACTTGGATCATATGACATTCTAAGAACAACTTGTGCGTAAGATTCCCAATTTTAGTGCAACCACTAAAGTATTCAGAACAAAACTCAATGGCCTCTTCAGTAATGTAACGTTCCACCATGTATCCTTCAGGTCGATTTCTATTATTTACATATCCTTTAAGGATTTGCATATCTCTCTCAAAAGGATACACACATGCACCTTAAGTAAGTAGGACCATACAATTGAACCTCTCAAATTAAATGAATACACAAGTGAATCATTATATCAAAGATAGAAGGAGGAAAATATTTTTCAATTAGACACAAAGTCTCTACAACATATTTCTATAAAAAATTTAACTCAATAATTGATATAGATTTCTTGCATATTGTATTGAAGAATGAACAAAGATGAATTATTGATAATCGAACATGTTTTGGAAAAATTGATCTAATAGCAACTGGTAATAACTGTTGCATTAAGATATGACAGTCATATGATTTCAATCCATAAAGTTTCTTATCGGTGATAGACACAAAATTTCTTAAGTTGGATGAGTAACCATTAGGAACTTTCACACTCGCCAAACATTTACAAAACACATCCTTATCTTTTGTTGACATTGTATATGATGCTGGTGGCAAGTATGTTCGATTCTTATCATTTTTCACCCTTGGTGCCAATTCAGGTCGTATGCCTAGTTTCTTTAAATCTGGTCTTGTTTTAATTCCATCCTTTTTTCTGGTATATTAAGTAATGTACCAATCAAGCTCTCACATACATTTTTCTCAATGTGCATGACATTTAAGATGTAATGAATGTGTAGGCCTTTCAAATAAGGTAATTCCCAAAATATTGATTTTTTATTCCAATAACCATGGTCTACTGATTTAGTAACATTTTCATTTTCATCTCTTTTATTGGTTGACCTCTTTCATTTCCCTACCTTAGTGAGTATTCTTTTTTTCAACTTTCCATATTGTTTGAATGTTATACTATTCAATTTCCTTAATATCTCAACACCTTGCGAAGGTCGGGGTGCATGATCATGATCTTTTTCACCATCGAATGGTTTCTTTTGGTATCTAAACTTGTGTCTAGATGGAAAAAATCTCCTATGTCTTCTACAAGACATATTTCGTCCATGAACAAGATAAGTTGTAGAAGTTCCATCACTACATATAAGGCATCCCTTGTAACCTTTTGTTGCATGTCTTGATAAGTTCCCATAGGTATAAAAATCATTAATTATGCATAAAGGACCCTCCTCAAGTTAAAGTGTTATCCTTTATGTGCATTGTAAACATTTACATTCCACAATATCTTTAAATCATCTATTAGAGGCTACAAATATACATCAATATCAACACCGGGTTATTTCGATCTTGAGATCAATAATGTTAACATCATGAATTTTCTTTTCATACACAACCAGGGAGGAAGGTTGTATGTTACCATAATTACTAGCCAACAACTATATCTACTACTAAGGAAACTATGTGGTTTAATTCCATCAGCAGTAATGGCAAGATGAAGATTGCGCGAATTAGATGAAAATTGAGGGGATAAATTATCTACTACTTTCCAATTTGGAGAATCACAAGGATGACGTATCACTCCATCATCATATCGATTATTTGAATGCCAAGTCAACATCTTTGATGTCTCTTTACTTTTGAACAACCTTTGAAAGCTAGGAATCGGAGGAAAGTACCAAAGAACCTTTGCGGCCATGCCTTTCTTAGGTGTTGTCTCATTTGTAACATGTTTCCATCTCGATTCTTTACACATCGGACAATCATCTAATGTCTCATATTATTTTCTATAAAGAATGCAATCATTTGGACAAGCCAGAATCTTATGATATTCCATGCCAAATCGACTACGAGATTTCTTCACTTCATACATTGAAGATGGCAATGCAATACCCTTAAGAAACATATCTAAGTGTATTTCTTGCATTTTGGATACAACTGTGCTTTGGCATCTTCTAGAAGTTTTTTAAAGGTTTCAGGATCATCCTCATGTAGTTCATCTTCAACACCACGAAACATATTTTCTATATGTACATTATGATAAGATGTATGTAATCCACTCACATTCTTATTTATCTATCCCCTATGATTATTATAAATATTTTCTCCATGATAATACCAACATTTATAACTCAAAAGAATACCACTACGGATAAGGTGATACTTAACCTCGTCAACTTCATGAAATCGCTCATTTTTACATTTAACACATGGATATTGAATCATACTAATTTCATTATTACTATTTCTACAAGCAAATTCCAAGAAACTTTCAACTCCAGAAATGTAGTTCTGCCCAATTCTACACTTTGATATCCAAGATTTGTCCATTTTCTATTAATGACATTAAGCATATTAAATATATATCCAATCAATATATTTCAGGTATTATTATATATGAATTCCCTAATTATTAGAATATATATCAAAATATACATAATACAAAAAATTATTGTTTTAATCATTTTAAAATTGTATTACTTTTACTAAATAAAATATAATTTTTAATATGTAAATAAATTTATCCACTGTAAATTTTTTAGTCCCTCAAACCCATAATATCCAGATATTATTTAATTTTCCTAGACCCACCTAGAAAATATTCCAAACAAATAATAACATGCATAATACAAAACATATATAATACAAACATTTATATAAAAAATAACTCAAAGTGAATAATAAGTGCGTAGGATTAATAGAAATACTTACAAGAGTAAATGAAGTGACAAAATGAAGGAAATGAAAAAAAGTGTTATATAAGTGAGAAAATTGGTATAAAAATTTGAGAATTTCGCTAAAAAAAAATAAGGGATCTAAAAGATAATTTGGAGAAGAATAAAACTCACTAAATAGTGTTGGAAATGGTAGTCGTAGATGGCTAAAAAATGCAAAAGATTGGAAGAGGTGTAGCTCGATTTTGAGTTTTTGAGTGCTGTAAATTAAAAATGATGTGTCTAATGGAGAAGAAAGAAGAGAAAAGGAAAAATCCACTGGGATTGGGTTGGTTGACGTGTTGAACCAATGATACATGAGGAGAAAGTGTCAGTTCTACGTGTCAACCGATGCTACATACATGGATAACGTTAGTTGACACATAGAACAGATGCTACGTTCTATGTGTAGCATCGGCTCAACACGTCAATCGACGCTAGGTAAAATTAGTCATTACTTTTTTTTAAAGTTTAAAATTGAAATTAAACAATAATTTTTTTTTTATTTTTTGGTCAATTATTTTTTAAGATTTTAAATATAGACCTTTATATTTATTTGAAAACTTTTATGTATTGTGTTTTTCATGCAATTCAAATTCGATAACTACGTATGAAAAACATGTACATAAAAATATCCAAAAAATACACAAAAATTCTATAAATTATAAAATTTTAAAAACCAATTGACTAAAAAAAGAAGATTTTTTTTAACTATATATCCAAATTCAATTTTAAATAGTTAAAATAAAAAAAATTGTATTGTGTAATGTCAATTTTAAAAACTGTTAAAATAAAAAAAAATAACGAGTAATTTTACATAGCATTGGTTGACGTGTTGAATCGACGCTACATGTAGGATGTAGCGTCTGTTTTTCATCGAACCGACTTTAAATTGATCATAAGTCGATTTCCTCCAAAAACTGACTTTACATATCGACTTAAATGCTACATTTTGTAGTAATGAATTCAAATGAATATTGACCTTGAACAATTATGCAGAAAAGAGATCAACAATATTTTATCTAAGAAATTAATATCAAAATCCAAATCTCTGTGGAGTTGTGCGGCTTTCTATGTCAACAAATCGACTGAGATTGAAGGAGAAACATCTTGATTCGTCATCAACTACAAACCCTTTAACAAGGCCTTAAAATGGATTATATACCCTATTCCTAATAAAAAAGACCTTCAAAAATTCTATTCTTCATCAATATTCTCAAAATTCGATATGAAGTCAGGCTTCTCGCAAATTCAAATTGAACCAAAACATAGATATAAAATGGAATTTACTATTCCATTTGGACAGTATAAATGGAATGTCATGCCCATTGGGCTCAAAAATATGCCTTCTGAATTTCAAAGGATTATGAATGATATATTCAATCCTTATTCAAAATTCTGTATTGTGTACATCGATGATGTACTTATATTTTCTAAAGATGTTAGACAACATATCAAGCATTTCAAAACCTTCTTTCATATCATCAAAAAGAGTGGACTAGCATTATCAGCCAAAAAGATGACTCTTTCTAAACCAATATCAGGTTTCTTGGACATAATGTGTCTAACGGAACCATTATTCCAATCGAACGATCTCTTCCGTTTACTACTAAGTTTCCTGATAGGATAATTGATAAATCTCAACTACAAGGATTTCTTGGTAGCTTAAATTATGTTTTAAGTTTCTATCCCAATATCAACAGATTGGCAAAGCCTTTACATAACAGGATCAAGAAAAACTTGATCCATGAACAGAGGAACATACAAAAATTGTGCAAAGAACAAAAGCACAACTTCAAAACATTCCCTGTTTACATCTTGTGGATCCAACACTTCCCAAGATAGTAGAAACTGATGCCAATGAACTCAGCTACAATGGGATTTTAAAACAAGTCCAAGATAATAAAGAACTTATAGTTCAATTTGTCTCTGACCATTGTAATGATTGTCAAAATAATTATTCCACTGTCAAAAAAGAAGTATTAGCAATAGTACTTTGTATTTCTAAGTTTCAATAAGATTTATTAAATCAAAGATTTTTTATTAAGAATTGATTGTAAATCTGCAATAGAAATTTTATTAAAAGATGTTAAAAACATTGCATCAAAACAAATTTTTGCCAGATAATAAGCATTATTAAGTGTTTTTTTTATTTTGTTATTGAATTTATCAGAGGATAAAACAACTCATTACCAAACTTTCTAACGAGAGAGTTTCTCCAAAACAAGTTTAACAATAAGTAAGAAGAAAAAGGAAAAGGAGAAAAAGGGAACCTCCTCTAAACCCTTCTATCAAAACCCTTTCATCATCAAAACCAATTATCACCTAGTCCCAAGCGGCCTAAAATAAAACTACAGAAGCAGAACCATCATCCCAGCAATCCCTGGAAGAATTATCACCAAAACTATCCCCAATACACGAAGTTCTGTATCAACAAGTCCAAGATTAGATACTGAATCTCAAAGATTCAAAAGCATTACAAGCAACCTATGACAGAATCCTAAGATTAGGTGCACCATTATTACTTTCCGAAGCAGAGGCCCCAGCCTACAAAGGTAAAGAAAAGGTATCAAAGGATGCAACATCTTCCAAATTAAAAATAATTTCAAAAAAATCAACTGGAACAATTTCTATTCCAGAAAAGAGGATAATAACCTCTACTTATTTTCCCCAAAAGGGAACAAGGGAAGTTATTCCCAAATCTATTTCAAAACCAACTTATGAGTATTTTCCAAAACAAAAAACTCAAATAGTTACAATTGTTGAAAAAGGATTTTATGATCAGAATCCTTATTTAGCAACCCAAAAATTATTTGAAAAGGGTTTATTTTACTAGCCTTTTGCCAATTCAAAATCTCCACAATACTGTCAAAGTGTTCTAGAAATCACTAGCAATGTTGAATTCAAACACTTCCTTTATCCAAAATCATCAGATGCACAGTTCTTAACAAGTAAACTTCATAAAATCATATCTCTAGTAGACTGGGAAATGATCATTCCAAACCACTACCATTTCCGATCAGTATTACATCTTCCCTCCCAGATTGTACAACATACAATTATTGGGATTATTACCATGCATGGTTCAATGCATTCCTTATCCAAAACAAAAATAACCAACATTTTTGGTTATTTTTATTTGTCAACAAATCTATTAATCCATTTTGATTTCCTTCTTAGTTTTCTGATTGGTGGAAATCATTTGGAAACATTTCCTCTATTATCATTTCTCCTGTAAAAGAGAGTTATGAATCTTTTCAAAAACATTACAAACCTACAACATAGGAAGTTAGATTCCCTTCTTTTGTGTATTTTTTGTTCAAAATTCTATCTTCTTTAGGTTTGTCAATGGGTCTTAAAACATATTACATCTAAGGTAATCACCATTAACCGTCTATTTTAAGTTAAATGGTGGTCGTCATTTACGATCCCTAAAACTCTATTACAACCAACTATTGAAAAATGGCTTATACAAAAGGGTCACCGAGAGCCCCAAGTGAAGGAACTCCAAGCATATTTACTTCTACTAGCACAAAAGGCACACAAAAATGCCTTAATATCACAAGCAAAAACCCAAGAGGAACTTCTGGAAATTATTAAGCAATTATCACAAGGATCACGACGCCAAAAACTTGTTGTCTCTTTTAAAGAACATAAAATCGTGCAAGTATACACGATCACAAGTAATAATATGATAAGTAAAATATCGTTCCCATAGAGATTTGTTACTAGCTTTCGTTAATTACTAAAATTATTTAAACCTGATTTTATCCAAACAATCAATAATTTGATGCAGTTTGACTTAACTAATTTTTTTAACAGTCTGTAAGAAAATTCTAGGATTGCAGTTTCACCTAATTAATCTACTTGAACATTTTATTTTCTCTTGATTTATGTTCTCATGTTTTAAGTTGTTAACCAAGAACTCATAATTTATCCATATATCTCTTTCGAGCTCCATATAGACATATCTCGCCAAAATAATTCACTATATTCCTATGAGAATTAAATTCAACCAGATTTATTAAGTTCTAAGTTCTCAAGAAGTTACATATACAATAAAAGTATATTTCTATCCCTTATATATACGTTATTTTATCACGAGCTACACACAAAAATGCTTTTTCCAAGTTTATTTAAATATCACAGATCAATTAATTAATCTTCTGATAATTAAAAGCATTAAAAAGATAAAATAAACAACTTAAAACAGTTTCATAAATCATTCAAAATTAATTAATTCAAGTTTCATAATTTAAGCTACACTGCAACCCTAGAACGAATAATTTAGTTCATAGCAGAAATTAAA
Organism: Hippophae tibetana; assembly: GCA_037013495.1. NCBI lineage: Eukaryota > Viridiplantae > Streptophyta > Magnoliopsida > Rosales > Elaeagnaceae > Hippophae > Hippophae tibetana. Next base: position 75,999,636 of record CM072812.1, on the reverse strand, counting down.
ATTACAACACAACAATAATAAAGCATTTCAGAGAAATGAAAATTAAAAGAAAAAAGATTAGAAAAAAAAACTCTTTCACGATTCCTCAATGAAAAAATAAATTTCTTCTCTTTACTTCTTCTTCGTTGTCTTTTTTCTCTCTATTTTCCTAAGAAATTACAACACAAAAACTGTTAATTAACATTCTGTGTGTTTTATACAACACGTAGAGAGGAAAACCAAAGAAAATTTTGAGGAGAGAAAAAATGTAAAAATGGGAGCTAAAACGAAAACAAAACTAAAACTAAAAAAAACTCACATCTTTTTCTCGAGTACAAAATATATCCCCCATCTCCAACTATTTTTTTTATTTTTATCGCAATACATGTAGTGGGGGACAAACAAAACATAGGGAGAATTAAAATAAACACACGCGTGAAAACGTTATGCGCTTTTTCTGATTTTTTTTCTTTTACGCATGCCACATGTCATCATTTGATTGGCTGCTAGATATAATGAGACACGTGACAACCTTTCATTTGGTGGAAAGAACGGGCGCATGGAGATCATCTGGACCGCGTTGCACACGATTTCTTCGCGCTGGAAGTGCACGACAGCTAGCTTCGACACGTGGTGACGCGTTAACAACTGGTAAGTGGGCGCCATTTCTGCATTTTTATTTTACCAAATACATACCACGTGTCGTCATGTGATTGGCTGGAAGATTAAGGTGACACATGGCTGCTTCTTATTCGATGAAACGCGAGGGTACACGCTGCTTAGATGAACCGCATCGTACGAGAATGTAAGGGAGTTGCTCGGTGCGTGACAGCTTGCTTCCACGCGTTTTAAATCTGGACCGTTCAACAGATCCAACGGTCAACGTTGCGCCTCGGGAGAAAATCTGCGTAGCCGACACGTGGGCCCCACTCGTGCCGAGCGGCGTGCTTCAGGAATACCGGGTTAATCGCTTTTGTTGCGTCTAGATTTCATGCGTCCAATCTTAACCGTTGATTGGATGATCGAACGGTGTGCGTTGGGCATTGTGAATGTCGCGAGTGGCTTTTCTCTTGCGCATAAATTCAACTTTTATTAATTGCATTTTGACCCATAAATTTAATTTAAATTAATTTGTAATATTTTGATATTTGCAATTTAACCAATTCTTAATTTTAAATTAAATTGTAAGCTTTTTATAATTACAATTAAGCCCTTTTTTTATTAAAATTTATTAATTTACTTGAAAATATATTTATTAAAAACTAATACTAAATATTAATTTAATTAATTTAAAAATTAACTAAAAATGTAAAAAAACTAGCAATTATAATTAATAAAATAGACGTAAATCACTGTATAAAATATAGTTATCACTAAACTTCTAGAGTGAAAAAAGAAGAAGAAGATTCAGATGAGACTCAATCACCCGATGGAATAGTCTCACCTTCATCCAAAGCTTCATCAGCTGATCTAATAAACTTAGAAACAACTAGTGAAGATAGGTTATTCTAGACTGGTAAAGCCCATCCATAAATTGGGTCTTTAGGCCCAATATTATTAATGGGCCTATATGTCCATCTGTTATTACTTTAGGCCTATGAGTCCATTTTGGCCTATGTGTCCACTAAAATTATTAGAGGATTAAAAGGCCATCTAGTTTATAAAGGCCCATACAATGGCCCATAACCAAAAGGCATATCCAACAGCCCATCAGAGTCTTTAATAGCAATTACCATTATTTTCACACAAGAAGAAAAAATAGCAAACAGTACCAACAATGTACTGTTTATAAAATAGTCAAAAGTTGTCTAGAATATCGCAACAACAACTATTTATAACACAGTAAGGCATCTTCTAAAGTACCTGGTCGTAGACCAACTACTGTTAACAACACAGTAGTTAACTCCCAACAATATCAAGTGACAAACGAAGAGCTATTCATAGAATAGTAACAACATCTGGCCACAGTCCATTACTCGGTTATAAAAGAAAAACTCATTTCAATTTAGGGGCATCGCTTCCACACCGCTCTCATAATCTCTCATTGCTTCCATACAACATCCTCTCTCATATTAGTTTTAATTTTGTAAACTTTGTTTATAATTGCATAAGTTTTAAGTTTGTTTAGTTTATTTCTTGTTTTAAATAAACATATATTTATAAAAACATACTATATTGATAGATTAATTTTTCAACCCCCATTAAAAACCTTAATATTATAAAAAATTATTTTTTAAAATGGACCTAAAAAATATTTAATTAGTAATTTTATAAATTAATTTAAGTTTAAATAAATATTTTAGCATTAAAAATAATTTTTTTATGAATGTGTACTATTAAATGTATGAATGTAATCATATTTGTTTTAGTTATAAAAGATATACATGAAATACGACTATCTGGAATTCTAACATTTCTTTGATTTTACTTGATAAACTTGATAATGAGCTTAAAAATAAGTTTACATGAAAATAACCAACATTCATAGTCCTTAAAAATTCTCCCGTTGGCATTTTTGTGTGACAAAACCTCTCACTCACTACATGACACTTATAGGAATAAGATAAAAATACAATGATGTCCAAGACTCCATAGTGGAACTATCCTATAGTCCAATGAATCCATCTTCACTGTAACTTGACAAACTTGTAAGTAATTGAAATGACATAAACAAAGGATACAAAAACTTGGCTTAAAAGTCTCATTGTACATTAGTTCAGTTTACATATAAATATGCAAAGTGTAAAGAATAATCATGTAATGTATGCATACCAGTCAAGCTTAACATAAGCCTAACTAAATATGTTCTCCCCTATATACATAACAAAATAAAACATGAAAATGAATCACACTCTTCTCCTTTTTTACATATGAGAAGGACAAAGCAATGGATCTAAAATCCCCCTAAAGAGAAAAGAGCAATGTAAAAATAAATTAATGCATAAGTGTAATGTGGTTTAAACTCCCCCTAAGTTCTATGATTCACTAACTTAAAAACCAATTAGAAAGTTAATAAATAATAAGAATATGTGAATGAGTAAAAATATGATTTTTTTAAATTTTCATAAATAGCCACATAAGATATTAAACTAATTTAATCAAAAATGAGCACACAACCAATCGAGAACTCATCATTTTTTTCATTTTTTTAAACTCAATTTTTGTTTATCTATTGTACAAGCAAGTAGAGTAGAAAAGGCACACAAGAACTCTTCGCACTTATAATACATATTGACATTTACATTAAAGCAGCATATATGTTTAAACTCCATAAATATGTCAATTAATTCATATAAAATTATAATTGAGTCTTCAATCTCACAAAATAAAATATATCTACCAAATGAGGACTTAAATTTTTTATCTTTATTTTATAAATGAGGATAATTATTTTTTTAACCTCTATTGGCTCTTTCTTTTTGTGCATGCCAAGTACAAGTTTTATAAGCAGTCTTTTTTTGCACAATGTTTTTTTTTGCACGAGCCATAAACCTAGCATGATGATTTTCACACTAGTTATGAGGTAGTCTTCTTTGTTCACTGTGATAACTTCACACATCATAGTTGGCAGCCCTCTCAATACTAAATTCCTTTATACGGTAAAATTTTAGAAAGCAAGAAAGAGAACTCAACACAATTTTATAGTCAAGATTAGTTGAGATCCTAGAGTTTTTCAAAAGAATTAATAAACTTCAAGCATAACATATATGTGTATATGTGAGTGAGTGAATAAGTTCATGTCAACATCGATCATCACATATACAAGAATATATGTGTGCATAAGTCAAAATTGTAGAATAATTTATACAATAAATATCAAAATGAGTCGAGTCACTAAAATTTTCTTTTTTTTAGTCAATTGGTTTTTAAAATTATATAATTTATAGAATTTTGTGTATTTTTTGGATATTTTATGTACATATTTTTCATATGCAGTTATCGAATTTGGATTGCATGAAAAACACAATACATAAAAGTTTTCAAAAAAATATAAAAGGTCTATAGTTAAAATCTTAAAAAATAATTGACCAAAAAAATAAATTGTATTGTGTAATTTCAATTTTAAAAAGTGTTAAAATAAAAAAATTAACAAGTAATTTTAAGTAGCATCGGTTGACATGTAGAACTGACGTTCTATCCTTATGTAGCGTCAGTTCAACACGTCAACCAGCACTATATGTAGTATCTGTTTTTCACCAAACCGACTTTAAATTGATTATAAGTCAATTTTCTCCAAAAATCGACTTTACATATCGATTTAAATGCTACATTTTGTAGTAGTGAAAATAAGTTTATATATATGTAAGTATTAAATAAGTCTAATACTATGTTATCCAGATAAGGATTTTACTTCTCTCTTTTTTGTAAGTTTAACTAATAAATAAAATAAAGATTGCTCAACTAAGGTCATTTAAACACTCTAACAAAAATACTTAGATGAAATAATAAAAGACAGTCAGGTGACTAGAAAAAAACAATCTTTCCTAACCCAAATTTTCTTGCATTTTGGTTTCTTTATATCATTGGGTTGGGACTCAACTACCTTAGGTTTCATAGGCATGTCCTTGGACTTAGTTGTACTTTTCTCAATCATCCCAAATGAAGATGCAGTATGCATAGTAGGATGATGATAATGAGTCCTAGCATTAAAAGTATTGAATTTTACTTACCTCTCTAAACCTAAGACTTTATGGTGTTTCCTAGTAGAATTTCTAAACACGTTATTATAATTTCTATTCATCCTTGAATATGATGTAGCATGTATAGATGGATGATGCTTATGGGTCCTACTATGTGAAACATAGAAAAATGATTAAGTTTAGGAGTATTCATCAAAAATCTACATTTTGATCTTATATGACATTTCCTACCACAATAATGACTGAAAAACATAAACTTAACAACTTTTTCTTTCACAGGTGCAATAGTTTTTTATGCATAAGTAGTAATAGTAGAAGTCCATTTTAAGATCCTTACAAATGTGGTCTTTGATGTTGAAGGTGTTGATTGTTCATCTATGTATCTAAGACCTCTTTTATCTCCATGTGACTTTCCATAGTTTAGGACTTTTGGTCAATTTTTCAATACCTATGGTTAAATTCATCATTTCTTTAGCAATACTAAGTTCTTGCCTAAGTTGTTTGCTTTTCTAATTGATTTTTGCAAGACTCAAATTTAGAGCATAAATATGTTCAGACAATTCCTTTTTATCTTTCTCTAGGCTAGAGAAATTTGTTTTATGAATATTGATGATATCATTAGGTTTAGTTACTTCAAGAAGTAATTTATCTCTATTTTTCCTAGTACCTATACAATCCATGAATAATTCATCATAATTCGATACATTGAACTTAGATAGTAAGATAGAAGAGTTTACTTCTTCATTTTCTTCATTTGAGTTAGAGTCAGAGTCATTGTGGTATACTTTAATAGTTACAGTGAAGGAACGATAGTTAGTGTCATTATCCTCTGAGTAACTAGCATTATCATGCTCACTTTCTATATCACTGAGTGTAACTTTAGAGGCTTTTCCAACTTTATTTTTATTGTTCGCAAATTCTACAAAAATATGACCAAAGTCCCCACAAGTAAAGCATTAAGGACTAGTGGCCTTAGTTTTCTTACTATCAAGGCTTGAAGGTTTGATTTCCCTTTATTTTTGATCCCTCGAATGATTGGATTGTCCTTTGTTGGATTGATTACTCTATTGATCCTTCTTCTTCATGAAATTCTAAAATTTTCATGCTAACAATACAAGTGACTCATCATTCATATCCTCATCACTATCAAATATGTCTTTTTTGGAGCTTTTGAATGCCACATCCTTGTTTTTCTTGGATGGATCAAGAGTAAACTCATAGGTTTGGATTGAACCGATAAGTTCATCAATGTTTACTATATTCACATTCTTACTTTCCTCTATCGCTATAACTTTCATCTTGTAGTCTGCTGTTAAGGAGCTTAGGAGTTTGCATACTTGTATAGGTTGTGTAATTTTCTCACCAAAGTTAGAACAAGCATTGGCGATATCACAAAAGCTAGTATAGAATTGACCAAAAGTTTCAATGTTGCTCATTTTAATGGAATCAAACTAAGATGTTAGCAATCTTAATTTTGTTTGTTTCACTTGGGAAGTTCTCTCATGAGCAAAAAAAAATGTATTCCATGCATCTTTAGTAGTCTCATAATCAGAGATATGACAAAACTCATCCATCGATACTACAACAAAGATTGAGCTTAGACCATTTTGGTTTACCCCACTAAAGATACGTTCTTCGGTGGTACAGTCTCTTCTTGGCTTTATAATTGTTACACCATCTTTCGTTACCTAAGGTAGTTCCCAACCATCAAGAATAGAATCCCAAAAATTTCATCTTGTTTGAGAAAGACATACATGTGAGTTTTTCAGTAAGGATAATTATACACATCAAAGAGTATGGATCTAATAGATGACCCACCTTCTTTCATTTGGTCTATAAGCAGAAGTGTGTATCCTAACAATCAAACTCACTAAGTGTGTCTATTGTTGGCTCTAATACCAATTAAAAGTATATACGATACATACCTAATTAATCTAGAGGGGATAATCTAAACCAAACGACTAGGCATGCAATCGCGTGTAAGAATAAAGTGTAGAAATAAAATAATAACACACGATAGTTTTAGGTGGAAACAATTTAGGCCACAACGATAACCTAAGAGAAAAATCATCGGTCTACCAGACCACCTAATTTTTTACTATGAAAAATAAACGTTCAAATACAAACTTGATCTTATGCTACCTTGGCTAGGATACTGCCCCAATGTATCTTACTTACGAGTCTCTACTCTATTTTCACATTTTATAATATTAGTGCGAGTGGTTTCTAGACCAATGTTTCAATAAGCTTCTCACCAATTAAATACGTTCACGAATCAACTGCAAAATAGATAACACAAAAACATAAGTGTCCGTGTGTGTTCTATAATGAATTTAATAATGAATAATCATAATTAGATGATTCAAAACATGTCACTTAAATCAAATCAATTAAAAAATGTTAGAGCAAAAAGATTAAGCCAAAATTAACTAAAAATAATTTCTTCAAAATTTAATAATTAAATCAAACAATCATGATCGCTCATATAATTATTAAATTTAACTATACAAAATCATAATAACAAAATAAGCTATATAAATATGAAAAATATAAAATAAATAGAATAATAAATATAAAATTGTTGATGAGAAAATATTTAAAAAAAAATTATAATCCATTATTATATCAATTAATATCTTATCTTATCACATAAATTAATATCACTTTTTAATTTAATTACCTTTATTTATCTTTTACCTTTGTTCCGGCATATATAATTATAATGATGATCGCACCAATGACAAGATGGTAAATCCCAAGTTTGCACCACCAAAGTTCAACAAAAATCAATAGGAAATTCCATGATGATGATGATAATGATGATTCCTTGATATCAGCCAAGAGAATAATGATGAAGGTTGTTTTTTTCGATTTTGTTTTTTTCTTTTCGGTAGTTTGCAGTAGCTTTTTTTCGATTTTGAAGTTGAATATATTTTAGGTTTAATTTTTTAAAGTTTATTAAAAAATTTAATATTATAAAAAATTATTTTTTAAAATATATCTTAAAAATATTAAAACATATCTAAAATATATTTAATTAGTAATTTTATAAATTAATTTAAATTTAAATAAATATTTTAACAGTATAAATAATTTTAATTTTATGAAGATGTGTTATTAAATACATAAGTATAATATTATTTGTCTTAGTTATAAAAAATATACCTAAAATATGATTATATAAAATTCTGATATTTCTTAGACTTTATTTGATAAAATTGATAACAAATTTAAAAATAAATTTATATAAAAATATTTTATTTACAAAAATAATCGAAACTTATAATCACACTTTTTAAGGTAATTTTGTTTATGTTATAATAGGCATTTTTTTCTACAATGCTACTTTTTAACGTGCTTTTGTTTATGCTATAATGGGCATTTTTTTTTTCTACAATGCTTGATTTTGTGTCAGAGGGACTGCTATATACGAACTCTTCTCTCATAAAATTTAGACAACGTTTTGATCCTCCTGTAAATTCCTCTAGAAAGAAAAATTCCATTTATATGTCAAGAGATAATGTAACCAATAAATGTAGTTGCTTAAAAGTTAACTTGAGTTATGATACGAAAGTTTTAGGTTGTTCTTTTTGTATAGTTTGTTGAATCTTCCTTGGTAATTTATAAATAACACCTTCTCTTTCGATATATACAATTATGTAATTTGTAAATAACTCATCGCCTTTTTTTTGGAGCAATTTCTTAACAAGTTTCATAACAATATCGCATTAATAGTCTTTCACTTTTCGAGAAGTGAGGATAGGAGGATTGATTGTTTACCTTGTATAAAAATGCAATCTTATGCTAGTACTATAAATGTATCATTCAGTTCTTATTCTCTAGAATTTATTGTGGTATTTTAGGCATTGTCCAGAGAAGGTCTCCTAACGTGATATATGAAGGTAATTTGCCTTGATTTCATTTCCATTCTTTTTCATGCATTTTGAATGTTTTCATTATGATTTAGGATAACACCATACCTGATGAATTTATGAAAATAGCGATCAAGTTTTTGGTGTTCTATAGGAGATTATAAATATTATAAATTAATTTTTTTATTTTACTTATTTTATTTTACTAACTTATTTATTTATTTAGTTGTTTATTTTTAAATTTTTTTTACTTATTTTTAATTTAGACATATCACTTAGTGCTATTAAAAGCATAGAGTAGAAAATAGTTAGTAATAAATTTCAATGGATAGAATGATAGTCACAAGAAGAGTAGGTGGAATGCATGAGATTAATAATATCATGACACTTAGTGTCATCTTTGGTAAATCTTTTGAAGATTCAAAACTCGCCAGTAAGTTTAAACAGGTCCAAGATTCAAGGGTGTCGTGTGTGTTTTGTGATGGAGCCAATTTGTTTGATAATTGTCCAGAGAATCGTGAATCAATATTTTATGTGGGTAATATGAATCAAAACAATAATCTATACTTAAACACATATAACGCAGGATGGAGACAACATCCAAATTTCTCTTGGAATAACAGATAATCAATTCAATTGTTAATCATTTTCTCCACCTAGTTTCCAACAACCACAACAATTACAAGCCCGAGAAAATAAGTCATCTACTGAGGACAATACAAATGCTTTAATGGGGATGATGAAAGACTTCATCCAATCATTTAATACAAAAATGTCAATTCAAGAGGCTTCAATTCAAAATTTGGAGAACCAAATGGGACAACTTACTCAAGCTATAAGTCAAAGGTCTTAAGGTAACTTTCCAAGTGACACAATTATAAACCCAAGAAGAGAATGTAAGGACCATTGCAACGCTATAGACTTGAGGAGTGTAAACCCACTATTCCTTTCCTCAAAGACTGCAAAACCAAAAGTCAAATATGCAGTTTTCAAAATTTCTAGAAGCCTTCAAGAAATTGCACATAAACATATCATTTGCAAATGCACTTAAATAGATGCATTCTTATGCCAAATTTTTGAAGGACATCTTGTCTAAGAAAATGAGGCTTGGAGATAATGAAATAATAACCTTAATTGAAGGTTGTAGTGCCATCTTTGCTAGAACTATCCCAAAAGTTGAAAAATCTAGGTAGTTTTGACATCCCTTGCACTATTGGGAACATCCATTTTGGCAAGGCACTATGTGACTTAGGTTCTAGCATTAACCTCATGCCATTATCGGTCTTCAAAAGATTGGGGATTGGTAAAGCCAAACCCACTTCAGTAACATTACAAATGGCAGACATGTCAATTAAAAGACCTCAGTAGATTTCATTGTGCTACACATAGAGGAGAACCATGACATTTCTATCATACTTGATCATCCATTCTTAGCAGCCAAAAAGGCACTCATTGATGTACAAAAAGGTGAGCTTACAATGAAAGTACAAGATGAACAAGTAATATTCAAAGTTTTTAAAGCACCAAACCCTCTGATATTGACAATGCTAATGATTTCTTAAGGATAAATGTTACTGATTGTGGGAAAAACTTAAAATAATCTGTTGAGTCACCCATACATAAGACTTTAATACATGATGATGTAAACAAGAACATAAACTCACCAGAAAACAACTCAACCTATTTTAATTTTGAAAGTATGGAATTAAAGGTTGATATTGTGGATTGTGTGAACTTTTTGGAGGATGCGCCTCTCATATGTGTATCAAATGCATTTGTGGAAAGTTTTGACATAGGATTTAAGCTCGAACCATCAATTGAAGGGCCACTTAGTTTAGATATCACACTTTTACCCTCATATCCTCAATCAAGTAGGCAAGCGAAAGAGTCTAATGGAGAGGTGAAAAAGATGTTGAAATACATAAATTAGATGAGTCATTGTGGAGTACTTATAATAATGCCAAAAGGTTCAAAAGAAAAAAATATGGCATGAGAAGAGAATTGAGCACCATGTTTGCAAGCCAGAACATAAAGTATTATTAAACAAATCAAGACTTAAACTATTTCTAGGAAAACTCAAAAGTAAATAGACATAAAAGGATGTGCCTTAGGACTTGATATGACCATTTAGTCAATGACGTTAAACGTGATGCTGGTTGGGAGGCAACCCAACGTTATTTTACTTATATTTTCATTGTTTTTGTTTTGTAGGTGAATAAATATGGAGAGCAATGACACAACAAGATTGAGCATTTCAACCACAGGTGTGGTGTGCCATGACTAAGGGAGTTTTCTTTCCTTTTATTTTTCATATTTATATGTGCACATTAGGGACAATGTGCAATTTAAGTTTGGGAGAAGGAAATTCATTCTCTACTCTAGTATTTAGTATGCATTTTAAATTTTTAGGATGTTTTTAATCATGATTTTGGTAGAAATTGATAAATATACATAAACTAAATGCATGCATGCTTGATATGAAACATATGAACTCAATGATAAAAATTGGTTGTCATGACTAGGATAAGGAATGTAACATATTTGTTAAGATATTTATATTAATCATGTGATATGCTTGTTAGTTTTGATTGAATCAATTCAAATTTTTATGCACATGTTCATGATTGATTTTAGTGTTCTTATTGAGAGAAAATTTGTAGTGAGTTATACGAGTTGATGAGATACATCAAGTTTTAGAATCTATTTGATCATCCCTTAAAGAAAAATTCAAAATAGTATTTAGCAAGATAAATGATATAAGCTTTATTTGAATCGATTAAGCCTTTCAAGCTAACCATTGGTAATATCTTTAGTCGCCTATTTGAGCCTAATAAAGAATTATTCATATCTTTAAGCCATATTTTATCCCTAACTAGTAAGCATTACTTTTATCCTTGCATCTTTAGCTTGTATGAAAAGAAAAGAAAAATGCAATAATGTGTTATGCTATAGAGTAAGATGAAATGTAAGGTACCTAAAAAAGATAGAGAGAAAAAGAAGAAGAAGCAAAACTCACAACACAATTATCCCTCTAAAGAAAAAGAAAATAGAATTGAAAATAAGTTTGAGGGTGTTGTGAAGTTACAAAAAGGAAAGAGAGAAAATAGATGTGGAATAAAAAAATATGAAAAGAATGATAAGATAGATTGCACCGAATATCAAGTAAAAGCTTAATTGCAGTTAAAAAGTGTATGATGAACAAAAAAAACTAAGGTGTGGAAAGAGCCTAGATGTCTTCATTTATCCACCCATCACCTAAGCCTTACATTACAACCATGTAAAGTCCTTATTGATCTTAAGTTAAGTGCATATTTATATAAGTGGAAAATGGATGTGAAAAATAGACTTATGAGACTTGTTCTAAAATTGAATTGATTAGCATGCTCATATAGGTTGATTTCATGAGTGCATTTGATGATATCATGTGCAACACACACACGAATCAATTTTTCAAAAACCTTGCATATCCTTGTATTGATGGAACGTTGATTAATGAATATTTGAACCTCCTTATCATAGGATTGTACAACTTTTGAGAGGGATAGTTTTCATAAAATATGAATTTACTAATAGAAGTATATTTATGAATATATTACCCATGTTATTTTATTTAGTTATACTTAGCTTTACTTGAGGACAAGCAAAGAGTTAAGTTTGAGGGTGTGAAGACTCTTTGAAAGTAGAGTCATTAGCATACTTTTTACTTAATATTTACTTGTTTTATTCAATAAATAGTATTTTTGGGGCCAAAAATATTAAAGTATAATTTTTTTAGTGAAAAAGGGAAAAAATATAATTTTTGTGATTTTTTTTTATTTTTTATGAATTTTTAACACATGGTCAATCAAGAGCTACCATGTGGCCTGTCATATAAGCAGAGGAGCTGACTGGGTAAGCCACACGAACTCCACGCAAGTAAAGACGACGAATCATAGATCACCCTGTGTGAGGAGGAAGAACTACATGCCATGTGTCAACACAACGTTCAATCAGACTTTGGAGCGCGGTCAAGCACCCCTAACACGTGTTACAACTCTACTCATCCATTTGTTCCACCTATATACCACGCTATCTATTATCATGAATCATGTTACATTGCATGACATTGACTTAGCGAGTGTTTTTGACCGGTCTCCCTTACCACGTGTTGCGCTCTAATTCGCCCAATGAATTCCATGTGCCATGTGTCGTGTTGTGATTGGTTAGCACTATCAGTTTTGTTTATTTTAATCTCAACCCTTGATCTGAAGCTGATCTGAAGCTGATCTGACGGCCCAGATTGTAGTTGAGCTATATTTAAGCCCCTAATCACCCTAAAACTATAAGGGGTCGTCATTAGCATAATTTTGGTCAGTTTTTAGAGCTAAAAATGACAAAAAATTCAAGAAGGGATACAATTTTGGTGGAGATTTGATGACTCTATGAAAATAGAGTCATTAGTGCACTTTTTTACTTAATATTTACTTATTTTATTTAATAAATAGTATTTTTTTGAGTTAAAAATATTAAAATATAAAATTTTTAATGAAAAGGGGAAAAAAATATAATTTTTGGGATTTTTTTATGAATTTTTAACGCATGATCAATCAAGAGTTGCCACATGGCATGCCATGCAAGCACGAAGAACGAATCACGTCACGCCGCATGTGAGGAGAACAAAACATAGGCCACGTGTCAACACGGTATTCAATCTTAGTTCAGAAATTGATCAACGTGTTATGCCACGTGTCACTACGCCATTGCTTCGCGTGTTCCACCCGTGCGCCATATCATCCCTTTCTACGAATAATGTCGCGCCATGTGTGTTGACTTAGTGAGTGTCAACTCTGACCGGTCTCCTTTGCCACGTGTCACTCCTTGATTTTCCCAATGAACTCCCCCTAACATATGTCGCACTGCGATTGGCTGGAATTGCTATTTTTGCTTGTTTTGATCGTAATCCTTGATCTGAAGTTGATCAAATGGTCAAGATTGCACCTGAACTTTATTTAAGCCCCTAATCACTCTGTAAACCCTAATTTTCCTCCATTAGCATGATTTTGATCAATTTTTGGAGCTAAAAAGAGAGAAAAATACAAAAAAAATTCAAGAGAAGACACAATTTTGGTGGAGATTCAAGAGGAAATTAACACTACAATTCAAGAGATTGATTATATTTCTTCTTTCACTCTTTTTTTATCAATTTTTATGTCTTTCTTTATGAAAAATATGAATTTTATGAACACAATTATGCATAGTTAATTTATTAATCTAGGGATCTTATGAACCTAATTTTCACCATGTGATAATCTAATATTTTTTTTGAATTATAATATTAATTTAATTATATTATTTAATCTGATTTTTATGTTATTAATTGTTTGGCCAACAATTTATCTATAGAGACAATTAAATAAATTTAATAGAATTATTTAATTGTTTGTTTTGATTAAATAACATGCATAGTTTTTAAACAGAGATGTATGATTCTTATGTATGTGATCCATAATTGATGAACTTAATGAGTAGTATGCAATTTAATTGGCATGAGAGTGTGATTAAATTAATTACTATATAGTGTGTAGTTTACTTGAGAAAGAAATACATGCTATGTTAGATTCAATTGATCATGTAATTAATTGATATTATATTAGGGGGATTTTAGCGATTTACATGTTTAAAAATTTGGAGAATTAAGCAATCCTAGATATTTTCTCATATATCTTTTTAGTTACCAAATTTGATTTAATTAATTATTATTATTTAATTTTAGTTATTTTAATTTTGCTTCATTAAAATATAAAAACACAAAAAAATATTAATTTTTATTATTTTTAGTTTTAAAAATTGGTTTATAATAAAATAATTTTCGTGAGAACGATATTTTTTTATCATTTTATTACTTGTTACGATACGTATACTTACGTATTCGTTGCATAAACTTTGTGTGTGTCGATCAATACCCGAGGAGAAATTCCATGCTTTTTGGTGTGTTGTGGTGCGCCTAAAGAAGCTGAAATTGAAACAATGAAAAACCATTTGACTGGTGCAATGTCGTGTGATTCTAAACCTATGATACTAAATCCAATTGAATGCAATTATCAATTGTTAATCTTGTTATGTCAGTGGGCATTGTGGTTGAGTTCTGTCTGCACATGACGCATGCTTTTTTAGTCAGTATTTTTCCCATAATCTTGTTATCTTAGATGCATATATTAAGAACAAGATTTGAAAACTCAACTGTGCATTCTGCTATGTAACAGGTAAGCCATGGTGACAAAGACCAACACGTTAAGGAGGCTTTTAGTACAATGAAAGCTTTCTGTCTTTAGGTAACACTATACTCTAGCTAGATAAATATACTCAGAGATTCCATGCATTAAAGCAATGATCCTAGTAGGTTGCTACAATGGGAAGTACAAAATTTTTATAGCTTCAAATTGCGGACACACAGGCTCTATTTGTGGCGTAGAAGCGTATATTTCTCACTGAAGCAATAGCAATCCAGTTAATGAAAGGTCACGTTGGACTCAACCCCAAATGTTTCTTAATATTTCTCATAGAAGACAACAAACAAACCACAGCAATACTTCCAAATAACTAACTACAATACGTACGGTTGATCTTAAAAAAAAAAACAGAAGGCAGGCAAATTCCTAACCGGAGCAGCAGAGGCTGCTGAGCAGTAGAGAAAAGGGAATGTTGAGAGAGAGAAAAAAATAATTTTATATCAATAAGTAATTACTTTCCAATTATGCCATATTAGCATACAATTTTGACCAAAACAATACCTTCAAACATACGTTGTGAAATATTCTAAACCCATTCAGCATTGTCAATTACCATGCAAATACATCAGCAAAAAAAAAGTTATGCCAATACCTACATATTTTTCTATTTGTACACTTACATTTGGTATTTTTATTAAAAAAATATATATATACTTTAATCTCATACTTTATAAAAAAAAAAGTCTTATATTTATGTAAAAGAAGTCATTAAATCTTAAAAGTGGATTGATTTGCCACCCTTTGATCTCGTTTTTGTGTTATGATTTTTATGTTATAGAAATATTAGTTTCCTTTTTTCTATTTTTATATAATTACAAGAAGTAGTAGATGTTTTTGTTAGGTGACGTTTGGTTCATAAAATAAAATCGGAATGGAAATTGGAATTGGAATGGAATGTAAACAATTTTGTTTGGTTTAATCACTGAAATAAAAGAAAGAATCAGTATTAAAGTAGTTGGTTTACAACTGAAATAAAATGAAAAACATTGTATATTACCTTAATATTCTTATATTCAATAAAATTTAAATAATATCATTTAATTAATATTTTTTCGTCAGACAAAATACATTATTAAAATCATTATTTTTTTAAATAATTATTACTTAAAAAGAAAATATATTATTTTTCTAAATAGGGTTTAGAGTTTTGAGGTTTGTGATTTAGTTTTTTAGGTTTTAGGATTTGAGATTTGAGATTTAAAGTTTAGGGTTTATGGTTATATTTATGGGTTAATGTTTATGATTAAAATTATTATTTTTCTAAATATAGTTTTGAGTTTTGAGTTATATTTGTGGGTTAAGATTTAGGGTTAATTTTTTTTTTAAATAAGGTTTTGGGTTTTGGGATTAGGGATTAGCGATTATGGATTTAGTATTTAGGGTTTTGAAATTTAGGATTTAAGGTTTTGGGTTTTAAGATTTGAATTTAGGATTATATTTGAAGTTGAAGTTAAATTAAAAAAAATTGAAATGAAAATAAATAATGAGAGGGAGAAGAAATTATGATTCCTTCTCATTTGAATTAAATCATTTTTCTACCCTAAAATTTTCTATGAATTTTACTTTATCTTTATTTTCTACAATCTCTATTTAAATTATTATTAATAAAAATTAAATAATTAGAATCAACTGACATGATTATTAAAATCTATATTAAAAGTTCTTAAAAATTTATAACTTGAGAATTTTCAATAACTTGATTATTATGAGATGATCAATGATTTGATATTTTTAGTAAAATAATTAATTTTATTCAGATATTGAATATAATTGTTTCTTTTTTTCAAGAATTAAAAACTGCATAACTATTAAAATTTGCTAAAAGTTTTAAAATAGTTCATTAAAATTATTTAAAATTTAAAACCAGTATCTAGAATTGAAATTTTCAAGAACTTGATTATTGTGGGAGTGTCTAGAATTTGACAATTGGCATTTCAGTAGAGAAGAAAATAATCCCAATCCGTCCTTTCTCTTTCCGATTACTTTCAATAGGTCCCAACAAAAATATGACCATTCCCATTGGTCCCGGCGGGGCTCGAACCCGCGACCTTCGGCTCATAAGACCAACGCTCTAACCAACTGAGCTACGGGACCAGTTGATGTTGTGTTAAATGGATTATATTTAAAATGATTACTTTATTCCGAACAATGAAAAATAGAATTGGTTAAATTTCGTACTACCTTACGGTTTTACACGCACACGGAGTCACAGACAGAAGAACTGCCCACAGGTTTCATATAAATTTCAGGAGCTTTGTTGACGATATTCTTCTGCGGTGTCCATTTTTTCAATACGTCTTGTGATTATCCAAACGATCTAAAAACTAATCTCCTCTGTGTAAAACACGATTTCGTGAGGGCGATAGCTGAAGGAAGATGACGCTTGGTCTGAGCAATGCGAACCCCGTGGTTCACGCCAAGAAGGAAAGGATTGCTCGAACTGAAGATCTTCACGGCGATGATGCTGTTGATCCTCTCGAAGTCTATGATATCCTTCTATTATTGGGATTTCAATTCTTTTGTTCTTGAATTTTGGTTGATCGACTTAATTTTTTGGCGGAAATGATAGTTCCTTTTCAGTTCGGTGGTTAATTGTTGTTTTTCTGATTTTCACTTTCAAATTCTTAGATTTTCTGAGTAATCAAGTATAGTTTGTTTTTGCTCTTTTTTTTTCTTTCTTCTTTTGGAACTTTAGATGCTACTGACTACTATGTGGAACAAATTGGGTTCTTTGACTAAGAGTACATTTTGTGAGGGATATTAGAGATCCGGAGCATCCATATTCCTTAGAGCAGCTAAGTGTTCTCTCTGAGGAATCGATTACTGTTGATGACAAACTCGGTCGCATTTTGTAAGTTCTGTTTATCTTCGACTTCATTTATAGTTTACAATTTCAGGTATTTGTATGATTATGTTAATATCGAATTCAAATTTGAACCTGTTATGGTGTTAACAATTTCTCATTTTTTTATTATATATTAATATATATTTATTGGGACTTCAGGATAACTTTCACACCGACCATTCAGCACTGCAGCATGGCAACGGTGATTGGTTTGTGCCTGAGAGTTAAACTAAAACATTGTTTTCCTCCTCATTACAAGGTTAATCTTGTTTGACAGATTTCTTGCTCTTGCTCTAATTTCCTTTTAGATACACAGTTATTTTTCACTTATTCAAATGCTAGTTATCTGCATCCGGAATTGCACCTAATGTGTTCTGTTTTAGATCTCAAAGGTGAACATGATGACTAGAGTCAGAGACGCAATAAATTAGTATTTTGATACGAGTTATCATCTTATTGTATAGGCAACCTTTGTTTTTTTTTTGGCCACAATACCTTATCAAAATCATTCATAACTCTGCCTTCATGGTTCATACTTATCAATTAAATAGCATGTGAGAGATTCCTAGTGGAGTTGTGGCTGACTGCTAAGTTAAGGCGACCATAGAGCTCACACCCATATAGAATGTTCTAGTCACTGTATCTTTACAAGTCTACTGAGTGCTCATTTTTAATTTTAACAATTGGTAGGTTCATAGGGTTTTGATTTTATGTAATAAACCCTCTGGTGCGGTTAATCCAATACTGCCTTCAGTCTCCTATACTTATCAGAGTGGATAGAAGTTATATTGTATCTTAACTGCCTTCAGTCTCCACTAGAGCTTACACGCATACAGAATGTTCTAGTCACTACTTCTTTACAAAGTCTACTGAGTGCTCATTTTTAATTTCGACAGTAGGTTCATAGGGTTCAGATTTTATGTAATGTACCCCGCTGGTGTGGTTAATCCAATACTTCCTTCAGTCTCCCATACTTATCAGAGTGGATATGCATACTTAACGTTAAAGTTAGAAGATTTAAAGTTACATTATATCCTATCTGGTCTGCATAGTTGCTTTCTTGATCTTGTTAAATAGGGCATGCGAAAGCTCCTTTCTTTTGCTATTTCTCTAGGAAAGTGTAATCAATCTTTCAATGTTTCTGAATTGAAAAATGCCATTTCTTGCATGATTGCATTAATAAAGTTGGAATATTGTAGAAGGTATTAAATAAACGGTGTAAAATACCTTCAATGTTTTTGCATCCCGGCTTTAAGTCCAACTGATATAGTATACCTCAAATTGTGGTTTCAGTATTGCAAATTTTCTTTTCCCAAAGTTTAAATTTTAACATTATGCTGAAAATAATTGTTTCTCAGTTGCAGTGGGATTGTCTTGCTATTTCTTAACTACATATGTCATAATGCATCTACAGGTTGACATCAAAGTATCTCCTGGATCTCATGCGAATGAAGAATCAGGTAAATATGAAAATCCGTCTTGTTCCATTCTGTTATTCCACAAAAATGAATGCTATGCATCCTCCTGTAAGGGAAGAGGTGTTCATGGATCAGCAAACACTTATTTATCTTTATTTATTTTTCATGTTTGACAACTAACATTTAATGGACTTCATTGATCATCGGTATATCCATCAAATCTACCATGAACCATTGACAAAGTAACAAGCCTATCATCTATCTTTATCGAGTAACAAATATGAGTGAAGTACAATTAGTGTGACAATCTATCATTCATTTGATTGGCCATCAAAAACTAGCTGAAGCAGTTTGATAATAGATTTGTAAAACAATAGTTTGAAGTAGATTTATCACCAAAATATTAGTTCACAAATCTACTACCGAATTACTGTAGATTCAAACTTTTTGTTAGTATTTGACATCCAATCAAAGGAATGGTAGTTTTGTCCTACTAATTGTACTTAAAGTGGTATTTTCTCAACAGTTCATGATTGATTTTTTAGTTTATCCTTTATTCATTGCTGAGAAACTAGAAAATTCAAGTAGTCCCCTTGTTTCAATTATCTTCTGACAAAGAAATGCAATTTTTATCATTATACTTCTTTATATCATGCTCACATTTAGCAACTTTTAAGTAATGTTAAGAATGTCCTTTTGCAGTGAATAAACAGCTGAATGATAAAGAAAGAGTTGCTGCAGCGCTTGAAAATCCCAACATTCTACAACTTGTTGTTGAGTGTCTCTCCTCCAATGAGCTCTGATGAATGTTGCTCGAAACCACTGTACAGAACTAGTAGCTGGAATTTGCAGCTAAACGACTTCGTTTTACTGACTTATGACTTTGCATCTTATTGTTGTTCCTTGTGTAATATTACTAAGCCACTTACCAGTGTGTAAGTAAAAACTTTATCCATATAGATTTGTGTCCCAAGATCCATAGTAACTCTATGCAGTACAGCATACTTATAAGATAAAAATTTGGAGAGTCCATACGTATCTCCGTTCCATTCTCACAACCAAACAAGAAGAGAAATGTTAAACAAAAATCTAGGTTCATGGTTTTATTTTGGTTTAAATATCGTATCCTAACATAAAATTATATGTTTTTTTTGCTTGTTTAAAAGTATAGTGTACATGTTTTTATCTTCATGATGTAATAAACATGTGTTTTTTAAGGTTAAAAGTAAAATTATTTAAATAATTAAATTGTATAAAAATAAGAGGGATTTTTTTTATACACAGCTATTTAACTCTTAAACTTCATAACCATTTTACAATTGAGCATAGAGGTGGGTATGGTTCATTCCAGCTTGATTTGAATTTTACAAAATTCAAACAAATGGAATTGAATTGCTCATATGTATCAAACTGGATCGAATCATACTGTTATATATTATCATTAATTAAACAATAATTTATTAATTTTTAATATATTATTAACCTATTTTGTCCCAATTTGAAATATGATCATCTCAAATTCAATAATATTTTATTTGTTTATTTATTATTAATTAAAACAATTAAAAAAATTAATATTTTTATGTAAGTTGAATAAGAAATGAACTTAACCAATGACATAGACGGTTAAGTTTGTAAAATGTAAATTATAAATTTAATAGTATAAACGATTTAATTCAGTATGAATAATTTATAATTTTATAAACTAGATGAAATCGAATTAGATAATAAAATGAATTAAAACTTTTGAAATAATCTAATTTTTTAATCCAATTTGATTTACAAGTTTTTAGGTGAGGCCAAAATTGATCAATGGAAATCATTAAAAAAATGGATAATTAAAAATTGTTTTAAAAATATTTGCTCAAGTCTAGAAAGGATGGCGTAGTTGGGTAAAAGGGGAACACTATCTTAAATATTTCAGAGATTTGATATATCTTTAATTATGTTCCTTAGATTTATAAAATATCAAAAATGTTCTAATATCTTAATGGTATTAATTTTTCATCCATCACTATTTATATTATTATTCTTAGGCTTTGATATCAATTTCTACGAATCGATATAATTTTTAATTGGGAGTTAATATTGACCTAATTGATGATTTTTGTCTATTTATTGAAAGTAATAATTTGTTTAAAAAGCTTATTATTTTGATGTATAAGTCTAATTTTATACTATATTTATTACAATTTTATAATATATTATGTTCATCATTATGTTGGTTGCTTAATTCTAACATGAATCTATTAATTGTCTTTTAAAATTAAAAATTACTCTTTCATTTGTTAAATCTAATAATTCTAATTTATGTACTAATGATTTGATATTCATAGAGTATTATCTTAATAAATCATATGTATTGAATGTATATTATTTTGTCTTATTCGTATTATACAATCAAGTTTTTCTTGTGTACATACAGTGTATTTATAATCTTCAAAGAAGTAATATCCAAATATTAAGTTGTTGAATTCTTCTTCCTCTATTCTCAAATATTTTTGACTAAAATAGTCTTTTAATGTCCTTGAAATAAGATGTTCTATGATGCTTGTAATAGTTTTAATATAATCGGTATAGATATCTAATAAGGTGTTAAATCTTTTAAAATTTTCAAGACAAGTTTCATAGTCTTCATTTTTAAAATATTCATTTAAATGATAGAGATAATCTTTATCAAATATTTCTAATAGAATTAGATTTTTATCTTTGATTTCCATTGGAATTATTGGTTATTTATTTCTAAAAATAAATTCCATTTTCATGTCTTAATAATATTATATCTTGTTGTAAGCAAATATTTAAACATTCAAGATTCTTAACTAGCTTAAATTTATAATTATCATACCTGAATTTGATGGATCCACCACGGTTTTCCCTTTTGTCCGTCTTCTTTTGTTACACTTGTTATGCCTCAGCTTTGCTCAAACCTCAACGCCTTCCTAGCAATGGTGAGTCTTCTACATTCGTACATAAATAGTGTCCAATAGTTAACTTACTAAAGAAGAGTAATTGAACTCAATTTTATTCATAATATAATAATTATTACAACTCAATGCCAACTAAGAACCTTGAAAAGGGTGCTTAGCCGCTCATAGTTACTGGGTTTGAGATTTCTAGATAGATAGGTTTTTTATACTAGAGTCTTTCAAAGTAGAGAGCTTTGGATTTTTTGTGTATTTTTCGGAATGATAATAAAATTTCATTTTATAGAACAAGGAATCCATGTTTACAAGACTAAAATTATTATTTTACCCTTGTTCTAATAATTCATCTACTTTTCTACTTTAAAGGATAGCCATTACTTTTTCCTTGGCATATACTGTCGACTAAGATGTGGGGTCTACATTTTTATTTCTTTTGTAGTCTTCTGCCAACAGCTTCTTTTCTTATTTTTCTTTGTAATTTTTTACCGACAGTTCCTTTGATGACGTTGATGATGACACATCTTCATCTTCTCAGTCTTTGATGTAGAGAATGCATCTGTGGTCTTTGGTAGCTTTTCTGGCATAGATGCAAAATAACTTCCTTGTTTCTTGACCAATTTCTAGGTTGTTGTAATTAAAATTGGTTTCATATTTGGTGATTTTTTCACCATCTTCTTCTGACAAAGTCATGCTACTATGGGAAATGATGATGACTTTACTAGTTGAATAATTTACTTTAATCTTAGTAGAATTATCAATCTTCCTGAGTTCATAGTAAATTTGGCTTAGCATTTATCCTCTTAATAAATAAAGTTCTTTTGTGTTGAATTCCTTTTCTGGAAGTGCCCTTGGTTTGGGAACATCTATGTTTATGTTAGAAATCCCTATCTTGATGAAGTGACAGGGACTAATACTTCCTTCCTCATTCTAGTCCATTAATGAATTGAAAAATCTAAGATAAACAAGTTTATCACCTACTTTAATTTTTCTTCTGAAATTCTTAATTGCTCATTTAATTTTTTTGGGAAATAATTTAATTCACTTAAATTAATTCCTGGATATATATTTTCTATTAATCCTGCATGAAATGTTTTATACACAAATATTGGATCAATTCCTTTTAATATATTGAATTTACTTCCTGTAGGAAATTCCTTGTCTATTGTATAGAATTTCATATCTTCAATATGTTCTTGGGTAGATTTTATGCCCAAATTATAGACTCAACCATTGTAGTTTGTTGAGGTTTCTATAGTGATCCTTTTCATCTTCAATGATTGGAGTAGTTCTAGGAGATGTCTCCTTGAATAGTAATAAATGTTTTACTATTTATGATGTCTTTGGTAGAGATGTTTCTCTAAATAGCACTGAAGGCTTTGCTATCTTTACAAGATTTGTCAATCTACTTGGAGTTGTTGGCTGTTTTTGTAGTATTGTAGAATAATTTCTTACTATCTCCTCTGGAGTTATTAGTTTCGGTGTTTTGTAGTTGGCATAACTACCTTCAGCTTCTATTATGTTGGTAAAGACTTTATGAGTTACTCCACTAATTCCTAGAATAGATTTGCTAGCTTCTGCTCAGTTGTTATAAATTCTTGGTTTTTAGCCATTGTAGACCACATAAACTTTTTTTTGTTCTTCTTTTTCTACCTCATCTGCCCAATTGAGCTTTGTGGTTTTAGAAGTTTTTGTGAACTGTTAGGTTCTTCCTTTTTTAATAGAGATTCCTCATTTGAGCTTCTGGTCTCAAGAGGTTGTTTTGAACAATTAAGTTCTTCCTATTTCTTTCCTATCTCCATAAGAGATTTCTCGAGATATAGCAACTCGACCTGTTCTTGTAGGATTTTTATCTCCTTTTCTTTTATCTTGATTTTGATATCAAGATGTTTCATTCCTAAAAGCATAAAAATAGTTAGAGGTGCTAATTCTCCGGTAAAAGCATCAGCTAAACTATTTTTATGTCCTGGAAGATGTTCAACATCAAAATTATAATAGTTGAACCATTGTTGCCATCTAACTAGTCTTCCTTATTTGTAATCACCTGCAATATTAGTTCTTAAGAAATAACCAAAATTCTTATTATCTGTTCTAACAATGAATCTGGAGCTTATGACATATATTGAAAATTTCTTAATAGCCTTTTTAACAGCTAAATATTCTTTTTCATTACTATGATAATTTAGTTCTGAACCTTAGAAAGATCCTGATGTATATCTACAAAGATATTCATCTTTGTTATCTACTCTTGCTTTAAGAACTACTCCCCAATATTCTTATGAATCATCTGTTTCAATTATCATCTTATCATCTGGTCCTAGATGGTATAAAGTTGGTAATTTTTTTACCTTTGCTTTTACTCTATCCATATATAGAGTATCTTCTTTTGTCCATTTCCAAATATGATCTTTTTTCAATTTTGCTTGTAATGGTTTTCACATTTCTGTAAGTTTCTTGATATAGGCTTTGTATATGTTAAATATCCTAAAAAAATTTGTAATTGGTTTTTATCTTTTAATTCACTAGGAAAACCTTGAATATTATTTAGTATATGGGATTGTAGATTATGTTTTTCATCTTCAATTTCCAACCCTAAGTATTTGATTTTTTGTTGAGCAAATATTGCTTTCTGTTCAGATAGCACAATGCCTTATTTTCTACATTCTTATAGTATGTTAAAAATATCCAAATAATATTTATTTAATTCATTAATGAAAACCAAAATATCATCTATGTAAACACAACAAATATCTTGTAATTTCTTAAAAATGTTATCCATGAAAAATACTTGGAGCTTGTTTTAATCCAAATGGTATAACTGTCCATTGGAATTGTCCTTGGGGGCAACTAAATGCTGTTAATTTTTGGGATTCTTCATCTATCTTATTTGCCAAAATTCACTTTTGCAATCAAAACTCGAGAAATATTTCTTTCCTTTTATTAATGATAATAGTTCTTCCTTTTTTGGAATAAAATATCCATCGTCAATGGTTTCTTTATTCAGTGCTTTAAAATTTATTACCATTCACTGTTTTCCTCTTCTTTTCTCAACTTCTTTTTCAACTAAGAATGCTAGACTAGAGTGAGGTGAATTACTTGGTATTATAACTTTTAATTCCAAAAGTTCTTCAATTTGTTTTATGAATTCAATCTTGTCTTATGGAGTATAAATCATTGGTTTTACTCTTATTATCTTGTTAGGATCTCTTAATTTTATATTGACTATTGTTTTAGATTTATTTATTTTTGGATCCAAAGGATTTTCTAAACTGACTATTTTTAATAGTCTTCTAATGCATGTTAGGGCTTTGTCTTCATGTATCTCATTGAGAAAAGAGTTTTGTTTTTTTTCTATATCTAATGAAATATTTTCTAAATAAGGTTTTTGTTGGTCTTTTATCTCATCACATTTTCGCTTTTTATGGTGTTGCATAAAAGTTGGGTTTGAGATGGTTAAAGATTTTCTTACTTTAGAAACATATATGGTATCTCCTTCTAAGATTGTGAGACTTATTTTGTCAGAATGTTGTGTGAAAAGTTGATATATATTTAGGAAATTATTTCCTATTAACAAACTACTCTTGTTTCTTGTTGATATATGGTAGGAATGTGAAAGTTTTCTCCTCCTGATTGAGTTTTATTGTAATATTATTAGCAATTTTTACAATTAAATATTTTGGTGCTTATTTCCAATTGTCTTTTGGAAATACATATCTACTGTTAACACACATACTAGCTCCTATATCTATATATGCATGTAAATGATAAGTGTTATAAACTTTTAAATTTTAGTCATAATTTAATGTAAGTACTATTTGGATTTGTAATACTATACAAATCATTCATCTTCTGATGAAAATATTCATAATTTGAGTGTTCATATTCTGAGTCAGTTATTTCTTCCTCAGTTTCTTCCAATAGATAGATACTGTAAGTATCATCTATATCAGATTCCTCAATTGGTTCTAATTCCATTTTGAAAGCTTCTTCTAAGATTTTTGTTTTTTTGTGAAAATTCCTTTTTAAGTTATTTTTTATGTTGAAGTCTGCTTGGACATTCATAAGCATAATGTCCTTCCTCGTTATAGATCCAACATCTGCATTTTTTCTTTCCTAAACGACAATAATTCCTTTTTTCAAAAGGTTTATAAATCTTTCTTCTAAAATATCTTTTCTTGTAGTTTTCTCTATTGAATCTCTTTTTATATTTTTGGAAATTTTGTTTTCTGAATTTATATTTTTTAAATTTTTTAAATTTTATATTTTTATATTTTTGTTTATAAGATTTTATATTACATCCATATTTTTCTGGTATTCTAAAATCTCTTATATCATAACAAATTTTATCATTTCCTCTTATTTGTTTATATTCTTTTCTTTCTTGGCATTTAATAATGATCAAATCTTTAAGACTTCTTATTCTTCCTCCTAGAGTATCTGGTATAGTTTCTCTATTCCTTTGTTCCCAATTTTTTGTTAAAGTTTTATATAGTGTTCCAGGTAATTTTTGAAAAAAATATTTCTTTATAAGTTGTTTGTATAGAGGGTGGTAATTTATGGTAATACATTTTATATTCACAGATAAAAGAATCTATGTAACACATGTTACAAATTTCCATATTTTTTAGATGCCATTTATCTTCATTGATTTCGTTTTCACGGGATTCAGTGATAGTACTTCCTTTATTTTCTCCAATAAATTTTTTGTATATTTCATTTATTATTGTATCCAAATATTCTCTTCATGTAGAAGCATTTACATGCATTAATAAATGTTGTTGATCTGTTAAGTTTGAAAACCAAACTTTTACATTTTCTGTCATTTTATGTGCTATAAGCACCCTACAAGTTGAAGGATTTGTTTAGGTAGTTTGAAAAGTTTGTATAAGTACACTCATCCTACTAGATCATTCATCTAGGGTTTTTTTCCTATCTCTTATACAATCTAGATCTAGAAGTTCAGATTTATAATTATCATGGACTTTGAACTCTAGTGGAATACTACCTCTAGTTCCCCAATGCAATCATTCCTCCATTTTAGATGGTTGTCTTCTTCTATACGTAGTATCAGGTTGTTCTAATCTTTGCCTATTTCTTTCTTCCTTATGTGGGTCAGATGTTCTTTCTTGGTAAGAGACTGGTAATGAAATTGGTTTCATATGACCTTTTGAGATCATGTTTTCTGGTTCAAAATCAGTTTCACTTATTATTGTCATATCTTCTTCTTCTTTGTTAGTACAAAGTTTTCCATTATAATGTTCTTCTATTTCGTCATTGGTTAATGTCAATAAACTGACTATGTTTATATATCTCTATTTTCAGGTCCCATGAATTTTCTTTCTAATTCTTTTCTATATTCTATTAAATTGAAATTGTCTCTTTATTTTTAGATTGTTCCTCATTTTTCCTTTTCTCATTTTTAGGAATCAAAGAATCTGATCTCCTTGGTGGTTCTTCTTTTAATCCTTCTAAGGGATCATATTTATAACCTATTATTTCATTATTCCTTTGTATGTTGTATACATCTTTTCTTAGTTCTAAAAATTCTTTGTGCATATCTTGTTGTAGTTTATTATAACCACATTCTTTTATTTCCTTTAGTAATTCTCTTTGTATATCTATTATTTCCTGTAAATATTTTGTGTTTGATTCTTGAACTAAATCCATTTATTTTGTCAATAATTGTATAGTTCAAATAATGTTACTTGATTTTTTGCTACACCTACTAAGCTTCCATTTATTTCTAGATACATATTTTTTATTTTATCTCTAAACATGATTTTTCACTAATATACAATCATGAACTTTAGTCTTCATTATTTTAACTTCATTTTCTAATTTTTTAACTTCTTCTTGATTAGAAATTTCTCATTCATGGTCTATAAAAGTAAATCTTGGTATGTTATTAGTTTTAACAACATTACTATTTCTTCATGTTATTAAGGGTTTTTCTTTAATATCTAGTTTCCATTTTTTGGTATTTCAAAGTCTGTTAGTATTTCTGATTTTATTATTTATCCAAGTTCCTTAAAAGTTTTGTCTATTTCTATAAATTCATCTTGTTCATATATTGAACTTTTATGACTATTTGTTAAAGAATATGTCACTAGATAATGTATTGAAAATGGATGATTTCATTCTTTCATTAAATCTCATCTTTCAAATTCATAAGCTAGACTTAATACTTGATTTAGATTTTTATCATGTATATTTATAGCAAATCTAGGGTATGTTGTAAATTTTAGCTTTTGATATCCTAAATTACCATGGATCATTCCTAATAAGGCATCATGTCTATTTATTATTCTATTATCTAATAATGCTATTTTTATTGGTGTATCTATTCCTTTTCTAAAATGACATTTTATTAGTATTTGAATTCCTTCTAAATTGATGTATCTAATTTTTTTTTATCTTTATGAGGAATTTTTAATAGCTTGTTTAATATAGTTTCTTTATCAATTAATGGTATATTATATCTTCTTTTTATATCTGTAATCTTAATACTCATTTCTTTATTACTTATGTCATAATAGATTATATTTTTTCTAGGGAATAATTTTCTTAATAAAAATGATGGATCTTTAAATTCATCCTCTTCTTTAAGATTTAACTTTATTTTTTTAATTTTTTTCAAATTTATTTTTACTTATTACCATTTCTTATGAAAAACATCCTAAAATGTATTATGTATGTTTATTATTTCTTCTTCCATTTTAATTTTTTTAATTAAACCTTAGAGGTATTTTTGATAACTGTTATATTTAACATTTGTTATGTTTTTAGGAATATATTTGAATTTTTTAAAATTTTGAGGGTATTTATGAAGATTTCTTAAATCTTAGGAGTATTTTTTATTTTTTTTTCCGAGTAAAAGGCCTAAAAGCAACACACATTTTTTTACGGTAGAACCTCTATGAATTAATGCCTTAGAATCAAGGTTTTAAATTGAAATATCCAAAGGTGAAAATATTGAAACTTAAATTTTATTAATACAACGAGTATGGTATTGTTATTAATAGAAATATTTGAAAAATAATTCACGAAAATTAGACTAATAAAATTACGAAAACTTCTATAAAATTTCAAAAATATCAAAACAATCCATTATTTATTTACTAAATTAATTATCTTATTCAATATATAAAAATATAAAAACATTCCATATATATTTTAATAAATAAATTAAAAATATTATAGAATAAATTAAAATATTTAAAATAATTATTAAAACTAATTTTTTATAGTTAATTAAATTAGATAAAGATATTTAATGATAAAATATTTAAATAAATAAATAAAATTATTTATAAATACTATTTTATCGACATTGCTCAATATTTATATTATTAATTGATATTCTATTAATATTTTTTAGATATCAAAATTTCTAACATACAAATTTTACAATACCAACAATGTCAAAGATGTCTTCATCCTGCTTAGAATCACTATCGATTATCGAGTACTAATTTATAAAAGTTATACTGTATGTTTATTTTATAGACATAACAATAAGTTAAGGAATGTGTGTTTATTTTATAGACATAACAATAAGTTAAAGGAGTGTGCATAGATTATCGAGTACTATTTATAAAGGTTATACAGTATGTTTATTTTATAGACATGACAATAAATTAAGAAGTGTGTGCATCGATTATTAAGTACTAATTTATAAAGTTTATATAATATATTTATTTTATAGACATAACAATAAGAGTTAAGGAGTGTGTGTTGAGAGAGAGAGAGAACTTTTCTGCCGAAATACCGAACTTATACAATTAATGGTAAAGGCGGCTGCTCAAAATATCGCATGTCAATCGGTTTTTCAGCTGAAACAAAATCTAGGTGGAGATGAAATCTAATTGTAGATGAAATAAATATATTTCTTGAGACAATAGAATAGTCTGCTTAATTTAAAAATAAAGATTCCTTAAGAAAGACATGAAAAGCTCATCTTTTTGAAAGAAAGTTAGCGTCCTATATAGATAATGTTTATTACCCTTATTAGCAAAAAGTTCAAGCTAAAATTTCTACTTAGCAGGATAGCCTGATCTGCATTTAACATTTCCATTCATTTTTTTACAAAAGTTTTAGGCAGCTAGAGGCTCTGGTGCTACCTCCGAACCGACATGCCCGTTCGTTACGTGGTAAGGCTTTTCGTCAATTCCCCAGAATGTGGCAGTTTTCACGTCATCCTCGGCCATCACTCTGGAAAACTCCTTATGATCGTATTTAAGGGTGGCTTTTCCACCAAACTCACTAGGAAGATTATCAATGTCAAAGAATGTCTTCATGAGCTCCATACTTTCTTTATTTTTCGGATAAACAAACTTCACCTTCTGAGATGTTTTTGGATCAAGGAAGTATCTGACAGCCTGCAGAAATTAAAAAAAAATCAAGAAAGTAATCAATAGAGATACATAGAAGCTGTAAGTTTTTGTGATACTCATCCCCTATCTTTAGTTAAAGTTTATATAGTTATCTTTAATAAGTAATGCATGTTGCATTTTCTTTTTCCAAAAAAAAGAATTAAATCATCAAAGGCTAAATATTCAACTCGACACATTAGATATACCTATGCTCAGATAAGAGCTCAAAAGAATGCGAGGCAATAACACGAAGAACATAAATAGTTCAGTAGATCAAACCTTCCAAAATGCCTGAAAAATTCTAGGTGGATTATAAAGAAAGGCAATAGCAAGTCTCTCAGGATAATGGTTCTGCAGAATATTAATTATATCTCGGGCTGTCTTGATCTGAATGTTAGTGCTCAACGAAAATCCAGTGAAATCTATCAACCACGATGTTTGTTCTTGGCCATCAGGAAGGTTGATGATACCATTTTCTATAAGATAAACTAAATGCCGGATGTTGTTTTCTGGTGAGTTTGTGTTCTGGAATAATGGAAAAATGAAAAACAAGGAATTAATAGACTATTTGGGACAGACACTTGTTTTCAATACCCCCCTCCCCTCCTTTTTCTCTTCTTCTTATGTTCTCTTCTTTTTCTTTTGCTCCCTACTTCCACTGAATAGGGGCAGGGGGGTAGAAGGCAGTAGAGTAGAGAATGCTATTACAAACCTGCATCCCTGGCCTCATTATAAGCACTGTTCTACCCTGTCGATCATGAAAAGATGCCCGGGACACTTTGCCAGTCTCACCTTCATGTGCAATTTCAGGCTGCAAAAAAAATGTCCAAGTTTAGGGCTTGTGCTGAGCAAAAATAAAAAAAATAAAAAAGTTTGGGCTCACATATAGAGAAACACAATATAATTCAAACAAGAATCTAATGCAGCCTATATTGCATCCTATGTCTTATAAATTTCTAGATAGATGCAAGGGGGAAAAAAGTAGGAAATTGGAACCAAGTACGAATAGCCTACAGCCTAGAACATTTTTGTTTACATTCCCAACATACTTTGAAAACAACATAATGCTCAATTTTAATATAATTTTAAATTAACAGTGCCGCCCTAGTAATGAAGGTTTTCTAATTTAGAAAAGAATAAACGTTTTCCATTTAGACTCAAGACACATCTGAGAATGACATGGATCTCAGAGCTAAGAAAGTTTTGTGAACTTGAAAGTGGAAGGAACCTAAGAAACAATTTTTTGGGGGGAAATAACAAACTATAATTAGAGAAAAACTGAATTTGGATTTTTTTTCCACTCTTGTCATACATCTTATGAGAATTGAATAGAAAATGCGGATACATGTACAGAAATAAAATGATCAAAAACAACAAATTTGGTTTAAATAAAGAACAAAGCCACCATAAGCCTCAGCAGAACATTACTAAAAGCGTTCTCTGTTGATTGCCATAGAATTCCACCCAGCAGAAACAAAATGGTTAAAAAAAACTTAAACCTATTGTCAGAACTGTTTTTGTTAATGCCAAAGCAAAATTTTTATTTTCATAAACACTTGAGTATTGAATTGTAAGAAAAAAATTTAACTGCTTTGGCATTAGTTTTGATGCTCTTTCCCAAAACAAATGCTGAATGCAAAATAGTAATACAAGTAAAATTAATTTGTGTACGTCATCAAATCTCTTACCCAACGGATTTCCTCGGGCTTGTAGGTTGCCCTCCACTTGAGTGTATCTTCTAACATTTTCTTTGCCTTATCAACATTCCAATTCCGAGCTTCCATATATCTCCTAAGGCACGCATCACTGCAGTACTTTAAACTACGACCAGATAGGGGTCCTAGGGCTTCCCTGAGTTCTTTTACCTGATAATAGAAACAAGAGATAATTTTTGTTTTCAGTAAGACATTAAGATTTAACTTTTCTTTCTGAAGCTTTAATATATTTTGTCAAGTTAGGTTCTTAATTTGTATGTAGAATTAGTCTCAAAGTAACATATCAGTTATGCATAATGTGTACTTATGTTATTTGTATATGGTGTATAATATACATATACACACACTATGTATAACCTAACTATTTTAAAACCAATTTGATTATATAAAATATAAACATGCTATTTTGGGACTTCAAATCATTCTTTGTCTTCGCAGAAAATTAAGCAACTAAGATCTACCTGTCTGTGATGTTTCACAACATCATTTTAGACCAAGCCATGGCACATGAAAACTATTCTCACACGTATTATCACACAGAGACTAAACATTAATGCAGGAAAAAAATGTGGTATTCATGATAGAAACTAAAACATGAGAACTGTGACTGAAAATATTACCTTTGCCTCATTTTTAGCAGAATCATCCGCATCATGATTCTGAGTCTGTCTTCTCCGTAGAAACATGGTGCAACTAACGAAGCTCAAACTACACTTCGAAACTTCAAAATTAATGTTAAGAAAACATTTTATATATGTATATAACAACTGTACTACACTGCATTCACTTTGACATAAAAATACAATTCAATAGACACATAAAAGGTAAAAACCATCAGCAAAGCCAAACCAGAGAGTGAAAACATTATTCATCATCAAAGGAACAACGGTATTGCGTATGAGACTACGAAATTTTGTCATACATCACTATTTCCCCAATAGTAACAATTTACAAGTTCCAGTGAGAACATAAACTGGACCTATAAAATATGTACATTTACAATTATTAAGAAAGAACAACATACTGTAAAAGTACCAGTCTAGTAAGGACTAAGGATAGGCATCTGGGGGTCTATCCTTAGTCCTTACTACCACTCTGCAGCAACTACTTTCCTCACATAAAAGCAATCTATTGGGAGAAAATTAACTAAGCATATTTCAAAGTCAACCTTTAACACTAGTTTTTGTTTTCAATAAAATTTTAATGTGTTCCTCGACTGCCTTGAAAAGAAGGAAGAGCGCTTCATCCACAAAAAATAACCGGAACATATATTCATCGAATTTTACCCCACCGCATCATTTCGGTCAATTTTCGTAGGAAGAATGATCATAAAAGTATGGAATGGAGTTGCGTTCTATTATTTACTAACAATCAGAAACTAGCAAATTACAATAATTTTCAAATAGGAAAAAAAAAATTCGGCCTCAAAATGGGACATAAAACTCTTGTAAATAATAGATTTGACAGTCAACTAAAATCAGCTAATATAATTTGGGATCATACAGGGATCTTCATAATCCGAATACTAAATGAACCCGTTTAGCTATAACAACTTCGCTACTGCTGCTTTATGTAGGATTACTTTTTCCTACATCGTATCACAGAAGATCGACCTTAGAAACGGTAGAACAGATGTAACTTGTACTATAAATCATCTTTCGAATCAGTTAGTGTTTTCCCCAGCTATATCATCCAATCATCTTATTCAAGTAATTAAAAACAAAACTATTCAATTGACGAGCAAATCAAGAAACTCGATCGAAGAAATATCAAGGAGTCATAGATCTACTTAAAATAAAAAATTCAGGAATATTAACAAAAATTGAAATTTTTTACAGTAATAATAAACACAGTTTTATCGAAATCGCTTGAAAAAAAAAATTTAGGAAAGCGTTGACTAACATACCTGATAGAGAAGAAAATGAGAACTACGTTTCAGAGGTTCAACAGATGCTATAAATGCTTGGATTTTAAAAAGAGAGGGAATGTTTTTTTGTGTAAAGTTCTGAAATTTAGCAGGACGGCATTTATAACCAGGACAGAAGTTTGGCAAGGAGTTGTTGGTTCCCTCAGGTTTCAAATGCGCTACAACACAAACCCAAAATTACATACAAAAATAATTTTTAATAAAAATTAACTATAATTTTTTTTTTTTTTGTATTTATAAATATATTGAATTTTTTTTATAATTATAAATCAATAAATAAATTAGTTAAAAATAATTGAATTTCTCCGTAACATAAAAAAATTACGTCAATTTGGATAAAAAAATTACTAACAAAAATATGTACAACATCACACGAAATATATACAACACGTATGAACTGTCACTCTATTTCGTTCTTATTTGGTAGATTTGTTTTTTATAGAAAAGTGTTAGTAGTTTTGTATTTGAACAGTTTAGTTTCATTACTTTTATTTGTAGTGTTTTAATCTCATTATTTTGAAAAAATCTTATTCTAAAGAAAAAGTTCACATGGACCTTATATCTTTGAAATTTTAAAATTAAATTATATATTTTTAAAAAATTATATTATTAAAACGTTTTAATCAAAAACAACAATATTAAAATGTTGTTTTTATAAAAACTATGAGACCTTTCTCACCTATTTTTCTTTTATGTTTTTTATATGATTCAATTATTCATATAATTTTATTTTTTATTTTAAAAAAATTTATGTTTTTTTTCAAATTATTAGTCATAAATATATGCATTGCACATAATTTATTAAAATATTAAAAATAATTATTAATAATTTTATTTTAATAAAAACTAAAGTGATGTTATTATCATCCAAAAGATCAAGTATACATCTAATACTTTGCAGACAATCGGTAGTACTTTAAATTTTAATAGTTTTTTAATCTTAAATAAATTGTACAAATAATTAAGATATTAAAGACAATATTAATCATTATTTTAAAATATATAAATAATTTTGTCTAAAATTTTATAATATGTAACTTAGACTTTAAGTATAGATGAGAAAAAAATTAAGTGACCACCATAATTTTAAATATGTAAAAAATATATGTTTTTTATATTATATCAAAAAAATATAAATGCACTGTAAGAAAATGATTAAAAATAAAATTTTATGTATGAAAAGGGATAATGTTATGTAATTAAATCTTTTATAAAAATAATACATTTAAAACTTGGTACTATAAAAATAATATTTTTATACACAATTTATGTATTTTAATTATTAAGTAATAAAATATTCAATATTCTATTAGAAACTTAATTTTCAATAATAAAGCATCGATTGTAACTTTTTTTATTTAAAATTTGTATATTTAAACTTTTGATATTTTTTTATTTTTTATTAAAACTAATTAATTTGTTAAAATAAAAATAAAAGACTATTAAATATTACTTTTAATTCAAGTGATCAAATGAAGCCAGAAGAAAAAAAATCTATAAGTTTTATAATTTTTATAAAATTTACGTGTTAGTATTATAATTATTGGGTTAGGTATATTAAATTTTGTAATTTTTTAAAATAAATATTTTAATCTTATAATTTACAAATTAAGTATTGATAGTCTTATTATTATAAAAAATTAACAATTTTAATCTTATAATTTATCAAAATCAGCATTTGTATTCTACTAAAAATATTAAAACTGAACAATTATAATAATTAATTTTTATAAATAACGAGATTATATGTATTTAAATTAAAAATTATATTACATGATTAAAATAAAAAAAACTATTATGATATTTTTTTTTAAATACGAGAACTCTAATATCTAATATAATAATTATAAATTTAAATTAAGTAATTTAAATAATTATTAGAGTCGTGATATCTAACATTTTATTAATTTTTTGTGAGAGTTATACGTACAGCTAGGTTCTGTATATAATATTTCATTATCAATATTATTATTTTTTTGTGTCGTCGTTCACTATTATTTTGTAAAAAATTCTGTAGTGTGCTTCAAACTCTCTCTGGTAATGTTGACTGGTCTTGCCGACCAAAGTTTTGAAATACAATGTCATTCCATTAATTAGGATCTACAATTTTCATTACTGGTCTACCATTTTTGCTTAATTTCTTCTCTACTTGTTTATATCCGAGAGCTTCTGGAAATGTTGCTACGTTTACATTTGACAAATGATGAAATGTTGTAATCTAATTGACTATTTGATATACGATCGCATGTGATGACTAGTATTGTCAACTTTGCCCATTTGTCACGAAAATCCGATTGAAAAAACTCGATTGAGAAAATTTTCTTTTAAGGTGGGTTAGGGATCACATTTACCGGTCATCAAATCCTTAAATTCAATTTTTTTTCATCATTTTATATATTTATTAACAATATATAATATTATAATTAAAAATATTTTTTATTTTTATTTTTTAAATGTTAATTATTCTTATCCTACATCGGCTAAGAATAACCCAATAGTATTGTTTATAAGTTTGAATAATCTTTAACTCGATGAGATCTTATTAAATTAAGTTAGGATTATATTTCTAATATGTTATCAAAATTCTACTCCTGATCTCTATATGTTTGGATCATATGCTCTATCGTCTCACTATGGTGATTATGTCCATTTTTGTCCGCAATATGTAAAAGGATTATTAAGTATTATTGTCTCATATCAGTTAAGAGTAAGACAAGAATATACAACTTTTGAGTCAATTAGATCCTCTTTAATTAAATTAGACCTAAGTTTCTAATATTAACGATAATTAAAATAAATATTTAATAGTATCTATAACTTATCCATTATATTTAATATCTTTCCAACATAATTTTAAATTTATTTTATTTTTAAACATAAATTTTATTAATTTATAACATTATTAAAATATTCAAAATCTACGAAGAAATTTTACTAGAGAATATTTTACAATACTCATAATGATGTATATATAATAAATTACTATAGTTATTTGTGAAAATTCTTTTCTCACCTAAGTTAAAATCTTAACCTCCAAATTCAAATTCTAAGTAAGTATTTATCTTGATAAAAAATATGCCTCTTAAATACTACATAGCAAGGAAAGGAGAGAAAAATATATTAATAATTCAAGTTTTGACGGTATATAGAGTTAGCTTTCACTTTCTTTTTCAAATAGAGAAACTTGACCCAATTTGATTTATTGAGTATAGAGTGCTAATCTAGTATACCTATACGGTGCATTCCTTTCCCTCTGTCATTATGATATGGACTTGTTTGGTTTAAATTTGAGAAACAATATTCAGATTAAGACGATCGTTATTAAACCACGCAGGGCCATATATTTTCACAATCTTTAGTGTGAAAAGCATTCTTAAGCCACCTATTTTGAAGGTGGGATTGTTGTAGGCCACATAAACATGACTGTTACTTTTTTATTTATTTATTTATTATTATTTTATTTTATTTTTGGCTATTAACATGACTATGTTATCTTAGAAGGAAAAGAAAGTCACTAGAAGCTTCATTTGTCAAAACCTGTGTCTGAGTCAAACTTTCGTTTGTGCTACACTGGTGGGCTTGCGCATTTATAATCAAAAGGGAAACTCTAAATTTTTTAATTGTAATTCCATACTCATTTAAAATAAAATAAATGTTTTATTAATTATTATAAAATTCATCCAATTTAATAATAAATTTTATTTATAATAATTAATAAAAAAATAAACACACTAATAATCATACAACCGGAGTTTACTATAAAATTGCTCAATCTAGTGGTGTCCAAAGAAATCAAACAAGTCATTAGTGCTTATCCGAATATTTTCTAATCTTAAACGGTCCGATCTAATATACTAAAAATCATAATTATTTATATGTATCGCTTAATCAAAATATATATTATTTTGTAATTTTATTTTCAAATATATTAATGAGAGCACCTCTTAACATTTGCATACAATAAAAGCAAAATACTAAAATTTTCAAGTAAAATTCAACCTTGACAGTTTTTTTAAAATAATATAAACCAGAAGAGTCATTTTTAATTGAATTAAAGAAGGAAAAACAAATAAACATAATAAACATAAGATCATATTCTTTTAGTTAGCCAGGTTTGAAGAATTATATTAGATGTGGCCTTGTTTTCTGTATGGATCTTGTAACATCTGCATAAAAATTTCCAAGGTTAATTAAGGTTAGGAATTGGTAAAAAAAATTATGGGTTTGATTATTTACACTATCGAAACGATTTTTATTCAATATTTTTTTAGGACAGATACGATTTCATGTATTAACCAAACATGCAACAACGGGTACGGTTTGTGTATAATTATACTGATAACCGTACCCATCCATACTTAAAATTAATTATATTTATTTAATTAATCATATTTATTAAATTTATTAAATTAAATTGTATATTTGTTAAATTAATATGTTTAGAAATAATTAGGGTTTAAATTAATATGTTTAGAAAAAATGTTTTTTGTATTTTTTAATAACCGTCCCCAAATTGTAATAATTTTTGCGCGATTTCGAGTACAGATTTTATAATTTGATTAAGAGATAGTTATATAAAAAACCGCCACAGCTTGTATCCGTACCCATTACAAATTAGGGTGATTCATGGGACTAGGTTTATTCAACAGAACCCCTTAATTTATTTCAAAAACCACTTAGAGTACTTGAACTTGTCAAGTGGTCCAAGCATGGAGGTGTCGATACGATCCATGTTTTCCCATAATGTTTCATCATCACTATGTCGGAGACTTGTGGTATCTTCATTAAAATTCCACAAATTTAAGTTTATATTTTAGTGTGGTGCAAGAACCTGAAATGATTCATAGACTTAAGCATCATGGCATTCGAGCCAACACTTCCCTTTCAAAATCTATGGCCAAATAAGGGTTTATAGAAACCCTATTAACTTGCTCTCTAAGTTAGCTATAGTTTGGAGTGCATAATCTATGGTTAGGGTGTGTCATATCTGTAATGTAACACATCTTAATTTTTATGGATTTTTGGTGACCTTTGCCCTAAAAATACATATCTCACCTGTTAAGATGCTTTTTATTCCTAGCTTTTAAAGGTGTATATATTGTTGAGGCATTTGGAGCCTCATGTACTCCTCAATGTATAGACAGTTTAATCCTTAACGGGGTCGCATTAAGGGCCTTTGGGACTTTTTAGAGTTAAATCGGCTTAGTCTTGCTTATCAATTTACTATTGGACTTTTCTATCTTGTCAAATATGCCAAGTGTGGACTTTATAGTTATAGGCAATATGTGGCCTGAGTGCTCTCTTTATTTAATGAAAAAATTAAATTACATATGAACAAAATAAACAACAAAAATTAAAATTCTAGTCATTTAGGGTTCTATATTTCACTAAGTGTTACATGCAATGAAAACTATAAAACACTAAAGGAAAAGACTAGTAAGACTTGTATCCTATCCTAATTCACAAGGTATAGCACTCTCTTGTTAACTTCTATTCTCCAAGCTTAACCCTTTTTCTTGTGTCTGTTGGGAACTTTAAGGCAAGATGGTAGGTGTATAAATGATCTTCTCATAATGCCATTGTATGAGGATGGGATGTCTATAATGAGAAAGTCTACCATGATTTTCCTTGTGTTGGTGCTCTATTCAATTGTGATTGGCAGTGTCACACTACCTTCTGGGATGAGTGAAAGTATAGAAAATCATACCAAAAGGGTAGTTATCAATTTGAAAGGGTAAGAGAGCTTTATTTATTACTAAAGCTTTAGAGAATAAAACATTGATCAAGCTACCAATATCAACCAATATTCAATGCATATTTATGTTGATCATTAAAAGGGTGACCACCAAGGCATCAACATAAGAATGAATCAACATACAAACTTATCTTTCTAAAAAGATTATGTTTGAACTCATCAGATTTTTATCTTTATCTAGGTTACATATAGGGGAAACCTATAGAACTTAATTTCTAGCTCAAAGTGGCCTCTCAGTTGAGTGCCTTCAGGGTATTATTTGAACTACCTCTAGTCGGACCCCATGATAACTCTGACCTTACAAACTTCTTATCCTTATATTTGTTCCTTTTTATAGGTAGAGAAGCTTATTGTGTTGGCTACTACTATTGTGGCCTTAGGTTGTTCACAAATGTTTCTGTGTACCCTTTTTTGACAAGTACTCAATTTCATCCTACAAATCCCAAAATTCCTCAGTTGAATGGCCAATGTCCTTATGGAATTTACAATACTGGGACTTATCCCAATAGTGTTTCTTTGCTTCTTAGGCTAGCATAATATGTATTGTCACTCAACTTGCATTAACATGACCTATCTTGTTGTAAGTCAAAAACTTTGCCTAGGTCGTGTGAGATTTTTGTCTCTGGCCTTCCTATTTTCCTTCTACTCTAGTATGGACCTTTTATTTTTACGATACATAGGCTCATCTCTATCTCTACACTTTTGTTCCTTGGCCTCCTTTCAAAAAGGTTCTTGATTATTTCTATTAGTGACCATATCTTCCATATTGATGTAAATGCTGACAGGTTGGATGGCCTTAGAATAAGTTGTAAGGAAGTTATTTTTCATGTCCCTCTATAGGGCATCCTAGTATAGGGCCTGATGTAAGGAAAATATTGATATTGAGTCTAGCAATCCGCCAATTTTATTTTTTCTTGAATTTGTAGAATAAGCCTTTCATAGACTCACCCCTTCCCTATCATATAATTAATATATATGCCATGGTCTTTGGCCAAAAAGTGTGACAGAAATAATTTCCCAAACTTTTAGAATGAGCTAATTATGTTGGGTTTAAGGGTACAATACCAACCTTTCGTTTTATCCTTCAACGTGAGTGGGAATGCCCAGCATCTGGCCACATCGATATAGGCATAAAGATCCATCCAACTTTTGAAGTTTTTCGGATGCTTCAATGAGTCTTTTGTGTCATCATATGTGCCCATATTGGGCAACATAAATTTATTAACGAGTGGAATCTCCATAATTTCTAACGTGAATGAGGACTTAGTAGAGACTTCTAAGTTTGGAAGTCTACTTCAATTTAGCCTCTGTTAAACCTCTTACAACTTTTTAATGAGTCGATCAATGATTGGATGAAAGATGAATAATACTTCATCTAGGTGGTGATATCTAGGGCGAACTTTAACCTTTAAAGTCATATGGTCAGCATGGTTGGCTTAGATAGAGTTTTCCCACCTATGGGTCTCAAGATGGTCATGTAGATCTTAATAAATAGAAGATGCTCGAGCTAGTCTCAATCAATCCAAGATGGATGGTCAAAAGGATAACATTCGGGCATTTTTTAATTGGACATATTTGAATTGTACATGTGTACTTTATCTGGCTAACCTTGGGACTCGGGTCCTGATATGGTTGGTCATTCTTCAATTGGACCTTTTCTAACTAGGGGTGTGATCGTGTGCACTCTGGGCATTGATGGATGTCATAAGGTCATTTCTAAGGCAAGGATTGATTCAGGAACTAGTGGCTCTTGAAGGCATTATATGATGGGTTGGAACTTGTTTTCCTTGTATTTAGATAGGCCATAGAACAATATATCCTTTTCTAGACCAACCGAGCTTGTTGCAAGTAGGTTAGGGATAGGTCTAACATCTACATCTCTAGTAGGTTGTGTCAAAGTAGGAAGGAGTGATGGATAGATGTTTTATTGGATGATTGACTGGAACTCATGATTATCAATTGAGGACTAATCACTCTATGGAAATAGAGTCATTAGTGCACTTTTTTACTTAATATTTACTTGTTTTATTCAATAAAGAGTATTTTTAGGGCTAAAAATATTAAATTATAAACTTTCTAGTAAAAATGGGTGAAAATATATTTTTTGGAATTTTTAACGTAGGGCCAATCAAAAGCTACCACGTGGCCTACCACCCAAGCAAAGGAGCTAATTGGGTAAGCCATGTAAGCAGAGACAATGAATTATAGATTGCTGCATGTAATGAGCGACGCAGCATATGCCGCATGTCAACATGGCATTCAATCTGAGTTTAGAATGCGGTCAAAACTTCACGTCATATGTCATCATGTGATTGCTTCTCGCATTACACCCATGCACCATGCCATCCATTATCATGAATCACGTTGCACCGTGTGGCGATAAATCAGCATGCGTTTACTCGAACCAATCTCTCTTGTCACGCGTCGCACTCTATTTGCCCAATGAATTCCTTGTGCCACATGTTGAGCTGTGATTAGCTAGAATTGTTCATTTTGCTTGTTTTGATCTTAGTCTTTGTTTGCT
The DNA here is from genome assembly GCA_037013495.1 of Hippophae tibetana. Taxonomy (NCBI): domain Eukaryota; kingdom Viridiplantae; phylum Streptophyta; class Magnoliopsida; order Rosales; family Elaeagnaceae; genus Hippophae; species Hippophae tibetana. Next base: position 75,957,396 of record CM072812.1, on the reverse strand, counting down.
TGTTTTGATCTCAACTCTTGATCTAAAATTAATCTGATAGTTCAGATTGTACCTAGGCTATATTTAAGCCCCTAATCACCCCATAAACTATATTGATCATCATTAGCATAATTTTGGTTAGTTTTTTGGAGCTAAAAAGAGAAAAAAAATATAGAAAAATTCAAAAAGAGACAATTTTGGTAGAGATTCAAGAGAAGATTAGCACAACAATTCAAGAGATTGATTGTATTTATTCTTCTACTCTTTTCTTTATCAATTTTTATGTTTTTCTTTATAAAAAATATGAGTTTTATGGACACAATTATGTCTAGTTAATTTATTAATCTAAGAATTTTATGAACTCAATTTTCACCATGTGATGATCTAATATTTTACCCCAACTATAATTTTAATTATATTATTTCATCTTATTTTTATGTTATTAATTGTTTGACCAATAATTTATCTATAAAGGCAATTAAATAGATCTGAGATAATTATTTAATTGTTTGTCTTGATTAAATAACATGCATAGTTTCTAGGTAGAGATGTAAGATTCTTATGTATGTGATCCATAATTGATGAACTTAATGAGTAGTATGCAATTTAATTAACATAAAAATGTGATTAAATTAATTATTATATTGTGTGTAGTTTACTTTAATACATACTAGAATAGGTTCAACTGGTCATGTAATTAATTGATAATTATATTGGGAGATTTTAACGATTTACATGTTTAGAAAATTGGGAGTTTAAGTATTCTTAGATATTTTCTCATATATCTTCTTAGTAATTAAATCTGATTTAATTAATTATTGTTATTTACTTTTAGATATTTTTAATTTTGCTTCCTTAAAATATAAAAACACAAAAAAAAATTATTTTTATTTTTTTTAGTTTTAAAAATTAGTTTCTAATAAAATAATCTCTATGGGATCGATATTTTATTATCATTATATTACTTGTTGTGATACATATACTTGTGTATTTATTGCACATACTTCGTGTGTGACGATCAAGGACCAAGTAGTGGAACTAGTTGACTGGTTCATAGTTCCTCTTAGAAGTACAAATGATTGAGCTTGATAGAATTAATAGATTAGATGGATGTGAGGCTTTCTCTTGAAAACCTTGCAATCCTTGGTCTCTTTTCAAAGACATGTATGTTTTTTATATAAATAAAGATTTGAAGAACACTTACGAATGTCCTACTTGAAGATTTATTTTTTTAGGCTGATAGAATACACTCATTTCCCATTCATGGTGCTAGATGTTAATTCCAATTTTTATCAACACTAAGTAGAATTATTCTCTATGGATCTACTAGATAAAACAACTCGTTAAGACTTCATACCATTGTGGAAGAGTGGTGGCCTTTTGGCCTTTTGATTCTTATTTCAGTAATGGGATCTGATGAAGATCTAGGTCTCAATATGTGATAAAGAGAAAATAAAATGTTTGGTTATCTTTCTCTATTCTATGAGAGAAGTTAAGTTGTAATCCCATGTGAATGTGTATAATGGTGCTTATAAACAGGGATTAGAGTTAACTTAATACATATCTTGTACTCATGTAGATAGACTTGTTATAGGATCATGGTTATCACTACATAGTTATCACTTTTGGATAATTAAGGGATAATTACTATCCATTAACCTGTGTCATGCTTATATGATAAATCAATGCTTATTAGATTGGCCTATAAGGATTTTTGTTAATTGGTACAACTCTTTATTCTTCATGTATGATTTACTCAATTAGATCCAATATTAGGAACTATGGTCCATTGAGTCAATACATAAGTTGTGAGGATGTATTGGTAGAGAACAGAATAGAGCTTGGCAACCTAAGTTTAGATTGTGTGCCGATGATAGGTATGATTTCTTGTCCCAATGTTCGGGCCTATCTGATTGGCCATACTCTTGGCCAACCATACTTTAGTCAACCAACTACACTTTGATTGACTGCATATTAATCAATCAGGTGGTAGTTTTCTTTGTGGCCTACACGTCCATCTGGTTGGATGGTTAATGATTTGATTTCATGGTGATCTTAACTTGCATAGCTATGCTCTTATTTTATGTTTAGACCATATGGTGTTTGTGTGAAGTTTTTCTAAGTTATGGTGACATGTTGGACCAGAAGTTACTTGATAAAGTCCCTAATCTTTCAGCCCCTACTTGGAGTACTTGAAATACTTGTGTTCCAACCATGAGATATTTCTCGACTTTGAAAAATTCTTGGTATCGAGTAGATGAATTTTCCCATCATGAAGAAGTGTCAAAATTCCATATATCTAAGTTCACATTTTGGTATGATGTAGGAACCCGAGATGATTCATCGACCTAGGGACCATGGCATTTGAGCCAGTTCCTCCATTTCAAGGTCTAGGTCCATTTAAGAGGTGATATAAATCATATTAAGCTACACTTAATGTTAGTGTTAATTTGGAGATCATAGCCCATGGTTATGGTGTGTTCTATCTATAATGTAATATGCCTTAACTTCTATGGACATTCGATAGCCTTTGTTGTGGAAGCACATAACTTACCTGTCAAAATGCTTTTTATTCTTGTCCTTGTAGGTGTACACACCATATTAGGGAATTGAGAATCTCATGTACTTCTTAGACTTTAGGCAACTTAGTCCCGAACAGTGTCGCACTAAGGGCCTCTTGGAATCCTTAAATTTGTGTCAACTCAGTCCTATTTATGGATTTGCTATTGAGCTTTTTTAATCCTGTCAAATCCTCCAAGTGTGGCTCTATATGTCCTAAGTACCTACAAATACAATTTTTATTAGCATGAGATGACACTTGGGGAAATGGCCATGATCATCCATAGAAATGACATTTCTAAAATTTTGTTACAAGGCCTTCCTAGGCCACGTTTACCTCTTAGATGTGTGCCTTCTAGGCACTACATGAATTTCTATAACATGGAATGAGTTAGAACATTGTTCTATACTTTTGGAATATGTATAAATACATAAGGCATCTTATGGTTGGACATGATGCACTGCTTCACTTTGTATGTATGTATACTTGGTTGATTACATTGACCTCACCAAGTGCTCTCATATGAGGCTTTGGTGGACTTTATGAGTACACTTTTATGGGTACTCTTATAGAACTATTTTGGAAATGTTTTCCTTGGGAGGTGTACACCCTTCGTTGATATATTATGGTTACCACTTTATATCGTAGACTTTATCTCTTTAGAGATTTATGGGATGGATGTATATGAAAACCATATTGTTATGCACTTTTATACTTGTTTTTCATTTTAGTACTTTGTTTTGCTATTGAATTGCAACTTTGTAGTGAGGCATATCCATGATCCCATCTATTTGTGAGATGGAAAGCTCTTTTGTACTCAGTTTCACTTTGGGGTCTATGGTGAATTGAGTTGGTTCTTAAGGATGTAAGAATAAACTTGGGAAAGATGGGAAGCATGTGAGTAATCATGGGCATATAGTCAAGCTCATTCGGCCAGACCCTGTCCCATTGGCACCCATTCTGGTTGGTCATCTTCTGGTCAACCAGAAAAACAATGGCCATATAATCTCTCGAACATTATTTGACAGAAAAATTCATGTTAGCTATAATCATTTTTTTGGTCTACGAATACTTAATACGCCTTTTGTGACAAGCAAAGGTACACTCTTAGAGTTTGTAGAAAACAATAATTGCCTAAACTACAAGGTTGGATAGCCATAGTCTAGGCGATCAAAGCTTGATCTACATTATATATCCAATAGGTGTGGCCTATTCTACGACATACTATCATATCTAAAGCAGCCTAATTAGTGACGTCCTAGACTACACATTTTTGAGAGAAGCGATGCATACTATACAACCTATAAAGTGCCTTGTCTTTATAGTCTAAAACACTACATTATGTCGTAAGTGGATGATACAGCTTAAAAGGTGATAACCTTTCACATCTAGCATGAACATTAGAAGTGTCTGAGACTATTCTAATTGAAATATAAAAGTCTAGATTACGTAGTTGGTGAGGCGACGATAATTTAGACACCATGGCCTATTAAGGAACCAATCTAGTCATTTTGAAATTAATCATGCTTGGGAAGAGTATAGAAACATGAATTCTATTGTTGTGTTCATTGTGTGAAAATTCAAAATTGAATGAAATATAAGGTATTTTGGTGATCATGAAATGAAAGTGCTTTCCATCTTTTTAGTTGATCTCGTTATCGTCAAGCAGACATATATGTAAGATCTGTAGCTCTAGCAAGTCTTAAGAGAGCTGAGGAACATGTGGATGGATGGCATGCTGGACCTTGTGATTGTCAATTAAGACCTAAACATTAGAGCTACTTGACCGATTCATGGTTCCTTTTGGAAGTATAGTTGACTTAGTTTGGTTGACCTATTAGATCAAATGAATGTGAGGGTTTCTCTTTAAAAATATTACAGCACCTCGGTCTCTTTCCAAAGATCTATGTATATTTTTTTAAGATGAAAATATGGTGAACACTTATGAATGTGCTACTTGAAGATTCGATCTTTCAGCCTAACCGAACACAGTCATATATTAATGTCGATTTTTATCAAAATCATGTAGGACAATTCTCTATCGACCTGACAGATATGACATTAATAAGATTTGATGAAGATATCTAATTCTCATTCTATGATGAAGATAAAAGAGAGTGTTTGGCTACATTTCTTTATTATGTGAGAAAATTTAAGTTGAGATCCTGTATAAAATAATGGGTATATATTGAGAGTAGAAATAACTTGATACTACCCATTTGGATAGACTTACTATAACAACATAGTTATTTATCCTTAATATCTCTTTCGAACAATTAGGAGATAATTACTAGTCATTTATTTTTTATTGAGATTATTCTGTGGTTATGCTTATCTGATGACTCAAAGCTTGCTTGGGAAAAAATTACTTTGTAAAAATTACCCAAAATCACTCAGAAGTGAGGTTTATCACAATAGTGTCAAGCCTTAACTAGGAGTAATTTTGGTAAAAAAAATCATGATAAGGAATTTGCTTTATGTGGGAAGGAATTTGTCTAGTGTGAGAAGATTTATCATTAGCATCAAGTATTGGTAAGGCTGACCATAACAAGATAATACATTATCACATCAGTGCTAAATCTTACCTCGAATTGATTTTAACAAAAAAATAAAATTAATGATAAGTCATTAACCTAGTGTGAGAAAACTTACCATTTTCATTCAACGTCGCCATAAGGATTATCACAACAATGATAATCCTTTATTTTAGAGGTAATTTTGATAAAATAAAATAAAATTTTATCTAAATGTCTTACTACTTTGATAAATCACTCATTTATTTAGTTGACAACTGTGACTTTTTTTTTCTGGTACCACTTTTTATTCATCATGTAATATATGTGTGTTGATACAAGTATGTTAAAATAGTGTTGGAACAATATTATCAATAACCTGAAATTAACTGATTGGGTTGAGTCGTAGACTAGGTCGCTCTCTTTAAGATATTTCGCGGCTCTGCCCAAATTTATGAAAGCAAACACAGCCACGTCGCCCCAGGATAAAACAGCCTAGAATCTTTTTCTCTATCTTGGAACTTCACTGCATTGATGAAAACCGGAATGTTACACCTGAAAAATTTGTTGCTCGGAAAACTGAAAAAATAATTTAGAATTACTAAGAGAATATTTTTCTTAGTGAGAGGAGTTTGAAAATTGTTATGTTTAAACTGAGAACTGAGACTCTTATTTATAGGTTTTAGAAACAGTGTGTTCATTATGATAATAACCATTTTCTGAGTAAGGATGGGTAACGGCAATTTTCTGAATAAAGAAGAGCAATGGCTATTTAACGGTCATATTCTAAGTAAAAGAAAAAAACGACCATATTCTAAGTTCCAAAAAATAAAATGCCACCTCACCTCACCTCATACACACGCACATGGACTTGAACTCGAACTTGGCTCGGCACGGCACGGCCGGTTGGTCGGTCGGACGACGGAGGCGGCGGTGCACATGCGTGTGTGGTATCACATTTTCCTAGGTTCTCTCCCCTTCCACAAAAGTGGGTACCCCTTGGGGCCCAATCCCAATAGCTAACTATTCACTATTTATACATCTTTTAAGTAATGTAAAAAGCAATGTGTGACAAGGCTTCACTAAATTGTTTTTTTAAATATTCATCTTTCCAACAATCTCTCACTTGAATTTTATATAAAAATAATTTTCATCGAGCAAACGATCAATTAAAATTATAAGATTGTGCATAAATAAAAGGTGTCTATCGACTTGAACCTTTGCATAACATTGATGTTTTAGAATATACTAGAGTAACTCATAGTTTTGAACTCTATATCTAACAATCATCACACATACAACCTTTCCAAGGTGTAGTTCGAAAAGCCCGTGCTTTACGATCATACACGTGTATCCCAGCATAGTGAACGCTCTAGTAAATTTTGCCCAAACAATTTCCATAGGAAGCGGCCACACTTCCACATTCACATAGTTGAGTCTATCAAGAGCACTCATGTCATTTTCTATTGCTTCAGGACCTCATGCTTCTAACAATATAGAATGGGACTTCAAAATAACATGATTCATCTCATATCACTTCATGACTTGTTATTACCCATTGAACTTATTTCTTGGGATCTCCAGTCTATAAGTTGGGTTACCATCACGAGTGACTCTTCATTCTAAGGGCATTAGTCCCATTCCTTTTGAGGTTTCGAAAACCTTCTCTCTCATCAAAGGATCTGCCAAATTTTCATTGGAACGTACAAAATCCACTCTTATAGCTCCCGTAGAGAGAAATTCTCTAATAGTACTATGCTTACGATGTATCTGTCGTCTCTTGCCGTTGTAGGAACGATTCTGAATCTTTGCAATAGCCACAGTACTATCGTTGTGGATCAATACAAATGGTATCGGTCTTTCCCATAAAGAGATCTCAGCTAACAGACTTTTTAACCAGCCTACTTCTTCACTAGCAGTGGCTAGTGCTATCATTTCAGACTCCATTATAGATTGAGCTAATATTTTCTGTTTCTTAGACTTCCAAGAAACAACTCCACCAGCTATGTTAAATATATAGCCGTCAGTTACTTTGGAATCTTCCGATAAAGTGTTCCAATCTACATCGTTGTATCCTTCTAGAACAGCGGGAAAATTTTTATAATGTAATCCAAGGTATATAGTTCTCTTAAGGTATCTCATTACCCTTTCAATAGCATTACAATGCTCAACACTAGGTCTACTGGTAAATCTACATAGTAGTCCCACAACATAAGTTATGTCGGTCTAGTGCAATCAATAACATAACGTAAGCTACCAATGATGCTCACATACTCAGTTTGTCTAACACCGTCTTCGGTGTTCTTGAACAACTTTACACTAGGATCATAAGGAGTACATGCAGGTTTGCAGCTAAAGTAATTATATTTCTTTAAGATCTTCTTAATGTAGTGAGATTGATCTAGAGAAATTCCCTTTTCAAACCTAGTAATCTTTATACCAAGGATTACATTCGCTTCTCTAAGATATTTCATATTGAAAGTTTATAAATTATGGATCTAATTAACCTAGAGGGGTGAATAGGTTATTTTTAATTTTTACCAATTTATAATTTAATAACCTAAAAAAAGCAGTCAGATATGCAATCATGTGTAAAAATAAGTGCGGGAATAAAATAATAACACACGAGTCCCTCCTCTAATTTCACAGTTTCCAATATTAGCATGAGTAGTTTCCAGACTAACGTTCAAATAAGCTTCCCGCCAATCAGATACGTTCCCAAAGAAAACACAAGTGTTTGTGTGTGTTTTAGAATAGATTTAATAATGAATAATCCTAACTAGATGATTCAAAACATATGCCACTTAAATTCAATCAACTAGCAAATTTTAGAGCAAAAATATTAAGCATAATTTTAGTAAAAATAACTTCTTTGAAATTCAATAATCAAATCAAATAATCATGATCATTTATATAATTATTTGATTTAAATATACAACATCTTAATTAAGAAAAAGTTATACGAATATTAAAAATATGTAATAAATAGGCTAATAAATATGCAAACTTCGAAAATTAAATATTACAAAAACCAATGAGAATGAGGAGGGAATCACCTTTTCAATTGTTAGCTCTCTAATTATGCCAAAAATCATGTATTTATTTTTTCAATCATTTTTCATCACAGATTTATTATCAACAGTTCTAGGCATACTCATGCGTTAATTTCCTCTTCTTCTTTTTCGGCAGCTTCAGATATTCTTTTTCTCCTATCTCCGTTTTATATACGATGAACCCTAATGTATATATAATGTATGTATATATACATATATAATAGTAATACCTAATAGTATTAGGGTTAAAAGTATTTTGGACTTAATTTTTCAAAGCCCATTAAAAACAAAAAACTTAATATTATAAAAAATCATTTCTTAAGACACATTATAAAAATATTTAATTAATAATTTCTTAAATTAATTAAAGTATATTTTAACACAAAATATAATTTCAGATTTATGAAAATGCGTTGCAATCCTATGTGTCGTAGTTATAAAAGACATACTTGAAGTATGCATATCTAGAACTTGAACATTTGTTCGGTTTTTCTTGATAAATTTGATAGCAGGCCTAAAACCAAATTTACAAGTAAATATTTTGTCCACGAAAATAATCAACACTCATAGTCCTTGCAAACTCCCTCTTTGGCATTTTTCGTGTGGCAAAACATTTCACTTACTACATGACACTTATAAAAATAAGATGAAAATACAATGATGTCCCAGACTCTATGGTGGAACTATCCTATGGTCCGGTAGATACATCTTCGTTGCAACTTGACAAGTTTGTAAGTAATTGAAATGACATTGACAAAGTATATGACAACTTGGCATGAAAGCCTCATTGTATATTAGTTCAGTTTACATAGAAATAACTGAAGTGTAAGAATATTCATGTAGTTAGTAATTAAATATGTTCTCCCCTTATATACATAACAAAATAAAAACATGGAAGTAAAATACATTATTCTCTCCCCCTTTTTGACATACGAGAAGGACAAAATTTTAGACAAAACAATGAACCTAAATTCCTCTTAAATATGTAGAAATGTAAAATCGGAGTAATGTAAAAGTGCAATATGCTTTAAACTCCCCCTAAGTTCTATGACTCTCTAACTTAGAAACGAATTAAAAAGGTAATATATGAAAAGAATATGGAAGTGAAAAAATCTAATTAATTTTTATTTATTTTATTTTTTCATAAATAGCCATATAAAGTATTAAACTCATTAATCACAAACAAGCACACAACCAATTGAGAATTCATCATTGTTTAACTCCAATTTCGATTATTTATTATATAAATAAATAAGTAGAATAGATGAGATGCACACGCACACGCACACTTCACACATATAATGACATACTGACATTTACTTAAAGTAGTATATATGCTTAAACTCCACAAATATGTCAATTAATTCATTTATGACCTATCAAGAAAGACTCAAATGAAAAAAAATATCACCTATCATGTAAAACCATAATTGAGTCTTCAATCTCACAAAATAAAATATATCTACGAAAGGAGGACTTAATTTTTTTTATATATATGAGGTAAATGATATATATATATATATATATATATATAATCTCTATTGGCTCTTTCTTTTTGTGCATACAATGTACAAGATTTATAAGTTGTAAATTTTTGCATAATCTTTTCTTTCTTTTTTTGCACGAGCCATAAACCTAGCATGATGACTTTCACACTAGTTATGAGGTAGCCTCTTCCGCTCACTGTGGTAGCTTCACACATCACAGTAGATAGCCCTCTCAATACTAGGTGCCTCTATGCGGTAAAGTTTTTGAAAACAAGAAATATAACTCAACACAATTTTACAGTCAAGATTAGTTGAAGTCCTAGAATCTTTCAAGAAAATTCATAAACTTCAAGCATAACATACATGTGTGTTCGTGAGTGTGTGAATAAGTTCATGTCAACATCGATCATCACATGTACAAGAATATGTGTGTGCGTAAGCCAAAATTGTAGAATAATTTATACAATAAATATCAAAATTAGTTAAGTCATTAAAAATAAGGTTATATGTTTGTAAGTGTTGAATAAGTTCAATACCATATTGGCCAAATAAGGATTTTGCTTTTTTGTAAGTTTAACTAATAAATAAAATAAAGACAATAAAGATTGTTCACCTAGGTTCATTTAAGCACTCTAACAAAAATACCTAGATAAAGGAATAAAAGACACTCAGGTGACCAAGAAAAAAGAACCTTTCTTAACCCACATTTTCTTGCATTTTGATTTCTCTATATCATTGGGTTGAGACTCAACTAACTTAGGTTTCATATGCATGTTTTTTTAACTTAATTGTACTTTTTTTCATTAATCCCAAATGAAGATGCAATATGCATAATATGATGATGATAATGAGTCATAGCATTAAAAGTACTAAATTTTGCTTGCCTCTTTGAACCTAAGATTTCATGCTTCCTAGTAGAATTTTTGAACAAGTTATTATAATTTCCATTCATCCTTGAGTATGATGTAGCATGCATAGATGAATCATGCTTATGGGTCCTACTATGTGAATCATGGAAAGAATTATTAAGTTTAGGAGCATTCATCAAATATCTACATTTTGATCTTATATGTCCTTTCCTACCACAATGATGATAGACAGACACAAACTTAACATTTTTTTCTACCACAGGTGCAATAGTTCTTTGTGCATAAGAAGTAACAGTAGGAGTATAGTTTAAGGACCTTACAAATGTGTTCTTTGATGTTGAAGGTGTTGATTGCTCATCTATGTAACCAAGACCTCTCTTATCTCCATGTAGCTTTCCATAGTCTAGGACTTTGGTAAATTTTTCAGCACCTATGGTCAAATTCTTCACTGTATCTTTAGCAATACTAAGTTCTTGCCTAAGCTTTTTGTTTTCATCAGTGGTTTCTACAAGTATCAATTTCATGGCATTAATATTTTCAGACAATTCATTTTTATCTTTCTCTAGGCTAGAGGAATTTGTTTTATGAATATTGATGATATCATTAAGTTTAGTAACTTCCACAAGTAGTTTATCCCTCTCTTCTCTAGAACCTAAACAATCCATGAATAGTTCCTCATAACTCGATATATTAAACTTAGACAATAAGAAAGAGGAGTTTACTTCCTCATTTTCTTCATCCGAGCTAGAGTCAGAGTCATTGTGGTGTGCTTTGGTAGTTGCAGTGAAGGCACGATAGTTAGTGTCATCATCTTTTGAGTTACTAGCATTATCCTACTCACTTTCTGTGTCACTGAGTGTAGCATTAAATGATTTTCCAAATTTATTTTTATTGTTTGCACAATCTATAGAAATATGACCAAAGCCCCAATAAGTATAGCATCGAGGACTAGTGAGCTTAGTTTTCTTACCATCAGAGCTAGGAGGCTTGATTTCCCTTGGCTTTCGGTCCCTCGAACAACTAGATTGTCCCTTATTAGATTGATTGTTTTGTTTACCCTTAATTTTTAGGAACTTCTCCAATTTTCATGCTAGTGAGACTAATGACTCATCATTTATATCCTCATCACTATCAAAGATATCCATTTTGGAGCTTTTGAATGTCACATCCTTGATTTTCTTGGGACGATCAAGAGAAAGCTCATTGGTTGTGGAATTTTCTCACCAAGGTTAGAGCAGGTTGGGATATTCAGTAAATACATTCAACCAACTCCAATCATTTTTCCTTCTGATGCCACATCTTCACTTGCCTTCAAGCGGAAAGCACTGTCGGCTTCAAACTTTTCTTTCTCTGCTCCCAAAAATATAAAATAGAGATCCTCCAATTCTGGATCCTTTCCCCTGGAGTTGCCTCCATTCTATCTCTCACTCGTTACAAACCAAAAAGCGGGGCTGCTTTTTCTATCTTTTACTTAACTCCATGAGCCATCCTTTCAATCAAGAAGATCCGTCGACCTGAGACGAAGAGCGGCAACCCTGAACTACTAAAAACCTGTCCCTTTGATATGGTTACCCTGCCGGCAAAGGACTACACTGCAGAGATTTTTTGGGCATAAGCACTCGTAACTGAGAATATTGACCAAAAGTTTCTTTGTTTCTCATTTTAATGGAATCAAACTCAGATGTTAGCAATCTCAATTTTGTTTTTTTACTTGGAAAGTTCCTTCATGAGCAAGAGCAAGTGCATTCCATGCATCTTTAGCAGTCTCACAGTCAGAGATGCGACTGAACTCATCCATTGACACTGCAGTAAATATTGAGCTTAGACCTTTTTGGTTTGCCCCACTCAGGGTGCATTCTTCAGTGGTCCAATCTCTTCTTGACTTTGTGATTGTTACACGATCTCTTGATATTGAAGGTGGTTCCCAACCATCAAGAATAGCATCCCAAACTTTTTCATCTTGTTTGAGAAATGCTTGCATGCGAGCTTTCCAATAAAGGTAATTAAACCCATCAAAAAGCGAGGGTCTAATAGATAACCCACCTTCTTTCATTTGGTCTATAAGTAAGTTTGTGTGTCCCTAAGGATCAATCTCACTAAGTGTGTCTAGTGTTGGCTCTGATACTAATTGATAGTTTATAAATTATGAACCTAATTAACTTAGAGGGGGTAGGTTATTTTTAATTTTTACCAATTTATAATTTAATAACCTAAACAAAACAACCAGATATGCAATCGTGTGCAAAAATAAGTGCAGGAATAAAATAATAACACACGATATTTTTAGGTGGAAACAACCTACGCCATAACCATGACCTAAGAGGAAAACCACCGGTCCACCAGACCACCTAACTTTTCACTATGAAAATCAAATGTTCAAGTACAAACTCGGTTTCATGCTACCCTCCCTAGATTACTACCCCAATGTACTTTACTTATGAGCCCATGCTCTGATTTCATAGTTTCCAATATTAGCATAAGCAGTTTCCAGACTAACGTTCGAATAAGCTTCTTGCCAATCAGATACGTTCCCAAAGTCACTGCAAAATAGTTAGCACAAAAACACAAGTGTTTGTGTGCGTTCTAGAACGGATTTAATAATGAATAATCCTAACTAGATGATTCAAAACATATGTCACTTAAATTCAATCAACTAGCAAATTCTAGAGCAAAAATATTAAGCATAATTTTAGTAAAAATAACTTCTTTGAAATTCAATAATCAAATCAAATAATCATGATCATTTATATAATTATTTTATTTAAATATACAACATCTTAATTACGAAAAATTTATATGAATATTAAAAATATGTAATAAATAAGCTAATAAATATGTAAACTTCGAAAATTAAATATTGCAAAAACCAATGATAATATTAATCAAGTAGCTTCAAAATCTTTATTTTTACGTGAAGACCCAAACATTTTACCACTATTCATAGCCATATAGTTATCCATAGGCCAATAAAGGAAGATTGTGTACGTTAATTTCCCCTTCTTCTTTTTCGGTAGCTTCAGATATTTTTTTCTCCTAACTCCGTTTTATATACGCTGAACCCTAATGTATATATAATGTATGTCTATATACATATATAATAGTAATACTTAATAGTATTAGGGTTAAAATTATTTTGGACTTAATTTTTTAAAGCCCATTAAAAACAAAAACTTAATATTATAAAAAATCATTTCTTAAGACACATTATAAAAATATTTAATTAATAATTTCTTAAATTAATTAAAATATATTTTAACACAAAATATAATTTCAGATTTATAAAAATGTGCTATTAAATGCATCAATGCAATCCTATGTGTAATATCTTGAACTTGAACATTTGTTCGGTTTTTTTTTTTGATAAACTTGATAGTAGATCTAAAAGCAAATTTACAAGTAAATATTTTATCCAGGAAAATAGCCAACACTCATAATCCTTACACATATCAAAGTTAGCACTTAACAAAGTTTTCACATTGTTCACAACATGAATATTTGATCCAAAAATAAGCATGTCTTCCACATATAAACATATAATAGTGCAAATGTTATCTTCTAATTTATAATAAATGCATTTGTCACTTTCATTTATTTTGAATCCATGTGAGATAACTAGATTATCAAATTTTCCATGTCATTTCTTAGGTGCTTGTTTTAGACCATAAAGGAATTTATCTAACTTTATTCTCTTGACCTGGGATAACAAAACCTTCAAATTGATCCATATAAATTTCTTCTTCTAAGTCACCATTTGGTGTACTACTAAATCATGGACAACAGCAAGAGAAAAAAGTACATGTATGGAAGTTATTCGTGTGACTGGTGAAAAGGTATCAAAGAAATCTACATTTTCCTTTTGCTTATACCCTTTAACTATAAGACGAGCTTTGTACTTTTCACTAGTACCATTGGGTTTTAATTTCTTCCTTTAGTATCCATTTACATCCAATGGTTTTGCAACCAGGAGGTAAGTCAACTAAATGTCAAGTCTTATTATACTCAAGGGAGTCCATTTCATCATTTATGGCTTATTCCCATAAGTTAGCATCTAAAAAAGATAATGCTTCTTCAAGAGTTTGGGGATCTTCGTCTAAGATATAAACATAAAAATCAAACCCATAATTCTTAAAGGTTCAAGCTCATTTACTTCTCCTAATTCTAGTGTTTAATTCATCATTTTGTTCACTAGTTCTAACAAAACCTATGTTCATAGAAGTTAACATCATTTGATTCTATAACTACATGATCATTTAAGTCATAGAATTTATAAGCTCTAATATTCTCAGTGTATCCTATGAATACACATTCATATGTTCTACTAGCAAGTTTATTTCTTTTAGGATCAGGGATCCTAACATAGACTAAACAATCAATTTTTAAAATAAGTTAAAGTAGGTTTCTGATTTTTCAAAATTTCATATGGTAAAATTTTACTTGTAGATTTAGACACTCTATTTAGCATATAGCAAACAGTTAGTAATATTTCTCTCCATCAATGGAAACACCACTAGAGTTTAATAAAATTGGAACAATTGATTTAGTAAAAGTTTTATTTTTTCTTTCAGCTTTGCCATTCATTTCATTCATTTCAGGAGAATAAGGTGCAATTTTTTCATGAATGAATCCATGAATTTTATAAAAATCATTGAAAATATTGAAATCATATTCAGTGCCTCTATAAATTCGAAACCTTTTTATTTTTTTGTTAAGTTAATTCTCAATCTCAGTCATAAATATTTTAAACATGACACACTTCACTTTTATTTTTCATTAGATATACATAAGTGTAATCTAAACAGTAATCTATAAAGATTATAAAATAGTGTTTTCCATTTCTTGTTAAATTTTCATCAAGTTCACATATGTCAGAATTTATTCATTCTAAAGGTTCGGATTCTCTAACTACTGATTTATGTGAAATTTTGGTTATTTTCGCCTTACTATAAAAATCACATTTTTCAAAATCATTCAAAGATAATTTAGGAATTAGTTCTAAGATACTCATGTTCTTGATTGTGTTTATTAACATGACAAAGTCTAACATGCTAAATATTAAAAGAACTCAACATATAAATAGAAGAAGAGATTTTATTGATTTCAACATTTAATTTAAATATGTCATCAATGACGTACCCTTTCTCAACAAATATATTATTTTTAATTATAGTATATAAATCAACCCCTATAGTTTGAGTAAATCCAATTTTGTTAAAAAGATAAACTGAAACTAAGTTTTTTCTTATATCTGTATTATGCAAGACATCCTTCAAGATGACAATCTTTTCAAAGGTAAATTTTAATACCACCTCATCAATTCCAACAATTTTAGTGGGGTGAACTCCCATTTTCTTATCCTTAGAATCGAAATAGGACTTGAACATGTCTCGATCATAACAAACATGACGAGAAGCACCAATGTCCACCCACCACACCTCAGATCCACCAACAAAATTAACTTTAGATATCATAACAATAAGTTGATTTTCTGTAAGGTTTACAAGGCAAGACGATTCCTATCCGACAGTTTCTAACCAAGTGATCAGTTACAACTATAACACAGTTACAACTATAACACATGAATGTGTTATTCCTTAAAAGAGAATTGAGGTCCATTCTAGGAAGGATAGTTTCTATTTATATTTTGATGGTTACGATTTTGATTATTATTTCGATTCTAAGTTTTCATATTTCAACCTTTAGGTTTTAGAATTGTAGATGATGGTTTCTTATTGGTATTGTTATTTATGACTTGAGTACTTCATCTCTTTCTTGTTTTCGGGCTTCTATTCTTAAACATGTTACTTTCTAAAGAAAATTCCTTATGAGAGCAAAGATGAGACCTGAAATTTTAGCCCTTAATATGTTTATATTAAAATAGATAGAAAATATATCAATAAAATCTTTTAGGTAATTGTTTAGTTGGAATAAATAAAAGTGATAATGAAACTAAGTCCACCAATTACAATGTTTGGTACAAATGAGGAATAAGAATTCATTGAAAATCTTTTCGGCTACTTCCGTAAAAGGTTTTCTGCACACCCATATAGACTCGTACATATGTCAATCTAATTTTTCGCAGTCATTTGCTTCTCCATCCAATGTCATTGCTTCCTGCTTGTGGTCAAACCAATTTTGAATTTAAATATACATTAAATTAATAGATGTAAGCCATATATTTTTTAATCTAATAATACTAAATAAGAAAATAAAAGACAAAAATATCAAATAATTATTTAAATAATAATTTTTAATCACGCATTCTAAAAAAAATTGATATCATTAAATTTTATTAAATATTAAAATTTACAATAATGGAAACGAAAATAAAAAAAACTTTCATTCAATTCGATCATAATTATTATTTTCTGTTATGGAAAAAACTAATTGAAAGAATTAAGAAACGTACGGGGTAAACTGTAATACAATAATTATAGTAATAATTAATTACTTATTTCCCCGGAGGAGATAGTCTAGTTCCAAATGTGAGTAGAACGGTAAATCTGCAAAAACAACAATTATAAATATAAATTAGAATCTGAACCCCCAAAAGAAAATATACAGAAAAAAATTAGAAAAAAAACGAATAATTATAAACTTCAAATTATGATATTAAACAATTTAAATCCACCAAAATTTGTACTTAAGATAATACTGGAACATAACGTCCAAAACATTACAAAATCAACACATCATAATTAAAGGGGGCAAAAAAATATTAACAAATTCAGAGGTTTTAGATTAGCTACTCTTGACTCTTGAAAGACACATTCCTTGCAAAATAAAACCTCAATATAAATCCAGATCCGGGTAGAATCGAACTACCGTCATCTCAAAAGTATGAATTATGAGAGCTCTTCCATTAAGCTACGGATCTACATAATAGATGAATCAACACTAACTTGCAAAAAAAACTCAAAAGAACAAAAATCATTAAATATACCCTAAAAATAACATTACCAAATTCACCCCACATTCAATAATCGTGTACATGTAAATATTTTATAGTATTTATACTTTCTAAAATTATTAAATAATTTATAGAATTGCAGTATTATATGATTCAAAAGTGTTAAGAGGTAATTTCCAAGATTAATTCTAAATAGATTATAATGACATTGACTAAGTCGCATCTTACCAAAAATTTGACCGCAGATAGAAAATATGAGAAAAATTACAAGTAAATAACTTAGTACTTAAAGATTTTAAATAGATTTATAGTAAATAAAAATACTTTATTTTCAATAGATTTGTAACATCAAAAAGATTAAAAAATTTATTTCACGGTTACTCAAAGCTTTACCAACATTTCGGTTACTCAAATATAAAATCTAACCTGAATACATTTGCATAACTAACCAACATATTTAGAGAACAATTTAGTGTAACCTATTTGTATGAGCAATAATTAAAATGTTAGAAAACTGGTGATTTTTAAAATGAAAATTAGTGTATGCAAAAAAATATCGCTAAAATTTACGAGTCAGAGAATAACATACAAATGTTTACAAATAAACGAAACACGAAGATCATCCTAGTCAAACTAAACCGAACCAAACCATAACATGCACGACTATAATTTGGTTAGTTTATGTCTGACTTCTATTCACAAGTTGATAAAAATTATTAAACAGAATATTTCTATAAAAAAAAGTACAACCATTTCAGTAAAAAACAATTATAATTCTTAACAAACTAGTTCAATAACTTTGGGCAATATTACGATCAGTCTCGCGTCTCGGGTGGTAATCCAAATTGACACCCCCAGCGTCGGATTATATCCAGTATCATTTTTCTTTTCAAATAAAAAAAAAAGAATAAACAATAAAATGGCAATTTTATAAAATTTCCAAACCAAATTAAGCATTCAACGTAAAAAACAAGTATTAATCAAACATAATCTGAAATGGACTATCATGGCATTATAACAATAATACGGGTGCACTATATACAGGGAGTGAAAGGAGAATCAAAACTTCCAAAGAATATTACAAAAAAGCATAAAATAAAACAATACAATAAAATAATTGAATTATGTTATCAAAGTTATAAAGCATTTTGAATCAAAAATATTAAGGGGTTTGAAAGCGATATCACTTGCTAATTCTTTTAAATAAAAAGTATCGCACAACCTGAACAATAACAAAATGGTACATGAGAGAAACAACAAAATACAATCTATCAAATTCAAAGAGAAACTTAGAACCTATCACCTCATAATGGAGACCAAGAACCATACGATCGAATCCCATGACAGTCCAACCAAATTGCATCTTATTTGCCTCCTCGGAGAAAATCCATCAAGCGATGGCAGCAGAACTAAGGCCAAACTTGAACAAGCCAAACATGGAGAATCCAAATGTCTATCTTTCCTTTTTAAGAACATTTTCTATTACATGTTTTACAAAAATCTAATACTTCAGTATTAGCATATAAAATTCAGAATAAATGTAAGTACAACGAACAGCATATAAAATACATGGCCATATGGCTTCCGACTCATAGAACTTTGATATATCTCGAGAAATAGAATATTAATGTGAATGAATTTGAAGTATCGTTCTTAGTACAAATATTAATAAAAACTGGTTGATTACTATACTGGATCTGCTAATATTAACATTGGGAACGTTTTGAATATTAAAAAGTACCTTCAAAAAACAAGTTTTAAGCACCTCCATGGGTTACTGCAAATTACAATCGGTAGGGGTTTATGTAACTCTATTTATGATGTATTTGAATTAAGATTAAGACAGTCAAAAATAATAGATACCTTCGGAAAATTGAGCAGATTTATTGTCGAAATTTAATCGCAATAACAATCGTAAAGTATACCTTTAGCGAAACTCATCAAACTACGTCCATCTGGCACCTGGTAAGCAGAGTTATAATATCTATGATGTTTTTGGCAACAGAAGCAAAAGCCAAAATAGTTTCGCTTCTGAAATTACGGAATTACAAGTTCATCAAACAATAATCGAGTAAATTATGTCAAGTACCTTTATAGCTTATACCTTTGGGAAGGATTATGCATTTACGTCCGATTGGCATCTGGCTCGCAGAGTTGGGAATACGTCAACAAGAGTAGCAATATGAAAGGAAAAGGGAATAACGAAGACACAGCACACCTGAGGAAAGACCCCGGGCAAAAACCCGTGCGGCTTTTCCTCAACCAAAAATATTAACTTTTATTAAGAGTGGTGACCTGCCATGCAAGCGCACCTGACATGGCAAAGGCCGAAGTACAGATTAATCAGGACTAAGCCAAATCATTGGATTTGTCCTGATATCTATACACATTCTTCATATAACATTATTGATCCATATCGCGATCCTAAAATCCATATCAATAGCACATGAAATTTTACAATCGATAATAAATTGTGATGAGGACTTGGGCAACCATGTGCTAAAATCGCAGATCCAGATAAATCACAACATGAACTTCGAAGAAGCGCCTTTCTTAACGACTTCTGAGCTTTACCACCAATCCGACTCCTGAGACATCTACAGATCTCTTTTTATGTTGATGTTTTGACATCTCGAGATCTGAAATGCTAGATCTGTAAAACAAAACATAACGGTAAAAAAGTTCACATAAACGAGAAAGCTATTCAATATTTGGGAACATACACGTCATAATTATACAGATATCTTTACAAAAAAAACTCGTGTAGACATGATAAGAACGAAGAAACCAACAAGTAAGTGTCAGATATACCTCCAAGAGATGAAGAAGATAAGGTATGCATAAACTCAAACGATAAGAGCTAAAGAATACAGATACAATACCTTCACGTTACCATATACCTTCAAATCACCATCAACATGTAGATCGTGATCTGATCTAACCAGATCTGATGATTGATAAAACAGAAACGAAAACACAAAAGAAGGATCTGGAGAAGGAAAATTTGGAAGGAGAGGAGAGAACTAAAGCGAACGGAAGAAGAAAACTAAAAAATATCTAAAAGACAGATGCAACGGATGAGAACCACAGAAACCCCTATCTCATTATATAATGGGTGGTGAGGGAATGGACGATAGAGATTGAATGGCTTTGGAAAAGATTGACGGTTACTATGCAATACAGTTGCGTGTCAATACTAAATTGTCGCTAAGTCGGTTGTTGAAAGGGCTTGTATCGTCTATTAATATATTTTTTATTTATCTTTACTTATTTTTAAATTTAAGTCTTCAAAAATACATCTACTAATCTATATTATCTTATATCATTAAATAAAGTTTTATTATAAATAAAATTAAAAAAATAATTATTGGTTAAAAAATATCAACATTTAAGAAGATTAATAAAAAATTCACTTTTTGTTGAAAATTACAAGTTGCTTATGCTGACATAACGAGGATTCATTCATTTTACTAACTAACCTATAATTAAAATAAATCGGATAAAAATAAATATGAAGAAAAATGATCAGGAAATAAAGTATACAAATAATTTATTCTATTTTTATTTATTAATAATAATAAATAATTATTTAAAAATATTAATTTATTTAATATATTTTTAATTCATATTTTAAGAAATAAATAATCGAGGTTATTAAACCTTAAGTATAAATTTTGATATAATATTAAAATTTGTTAAGAAATAATTCTTTTAAAAACTTAAAATATAAAAATATAATAAATTTTACTTTTATATATTTATCATATTACATATTTAATCACTAATTTTTAAAAAATAATATTTTCATCTCTTAAATTATTAAATCATATAGTAAATAATATCAATAATACTCCTAAATTTTAAAATAATATCATAAATATTAGACTTGTGTTTGATTTTTTTGCTTTAGTATTTGATAGTTGATTTTATTTAAGTGATATATGTTTTAAATCATCTAATTAATATTATTCATTATTAAATATGTTATAGAATACACATTGACACTTATGTTTTTGTGATAAGTATTTTGTAGTTAATTCAAGAACATATCTTATTAGCAAGGAATTTATTGGAACGTGGGTTACTATCCTAGGGAAAGTAGTATAAGATTGAGTTTGGAAGGTAGTATAAGATTGAGTTTGTTCTTGAACATTTGTTTTTCATAATGAAAAATTAGTTGATCTGATAGACGTGTGATTTCTCTCTTAAATCATGGTTGTGACTTATGTTATTTTCACATAAAAATATCATGTGTTATTATTTTATTTTCGTATTTTATTCTTACACGCGATTACATGCATGCCGTTTTTTAAGTTATTAAATTATAAATTAATAAAAATTAAAAATAACATATTCAACTTTTTAGATTAATTAGTTACATAATTTATAAACTTTTAAATATGACAATAATTAATAAAATTGATTTTGAATTAAAAAATATAATCCAAAAAATTATATAAAACAAATTTCATTACAAATTATTCATTAGAAAAGAACATTTTAATAAAAAATTGACATTACTCGTGATATAAAATAACCATACCTTTATTTGTTTGCAAATCTATAATTGCTAATACAACAAGAGTCTCAACATTTTTTTTTTATCTAACAGCAAGAACAAAAACATAAATTAGATGGATAAATAATAGATGAATATTGAGTCAATTAAATTGGCTTCTAATACTTACCTGCAAAACTCTTTGAAATGCTTGTCTAGCTTTTTTACAATGACCCAATTTATAACAATAAAGACCTCTGCCTAGTCTTGCTACAATAAACTTGCAGGAACCTCTTTAGAAGATTCACATAATAACATTCAGAAGTAATATCAAATTCAACTCCAGAAACTGTCATTTCTTATTTTATGTAGAGCTATAGAGAAAAACCTAAACCTATACATTCACATTTGCTAGTTATATATGGATACTAGTACATAGTAAACAAACAGCACATGACATATACTCTAATAAATATTAATGCCTATTCTTAAAGCACTCAAGTAACAATGAGAATAAATAAACACATATCTTAAACTAGAGCTTCCAAATTAATTTCAATATGCAAAGAGAGAAAGAGAAGATGGAAAAACCCAAATCCTTTTGATGCTAAAAGCATTAACAATGTAATGTTACAACTCTAAACATCATAATCTACATTTAATTACGAGTAAACACTACTACAATGTATGCTTTTGGTCTCAGAATTTTAGCCTCGGTTATTTTAAAAACCGAGGTCATAGGGTTTTGGCCACGGTTTGGTAAAAACCGAGGCTATAGTGTATACATATAGCCTCGGTTTTATCAATAACCGTGGCTATAAGTTAATTTACAAAAACTATATTTAAATATATATAAAAACATTTATATAACAAAATTATTAAATAACTATGATTAAATTTAAAATAATATAGAGTTTTCAATATTAAAATACTATGTAATTCATTTAAAAAAATACAAAAATTATTTTATAATTTTTTTATTTTTCTCTATTATTAATCTTTTTTTTCTTTTATCGTACATATATATATTAAATTTTTACATCAAAATATTTTGCACTCTTTATTTTTTTACTCTCTTTCTTTTTTTCTATCTTTTTTTTTACATTTTTTTTCTAATTTTAATATTACACTAATTAAGTAATATATATATATATAATATTAATAACATTAATTCCCCAGCTAATATATAAGTAATATATATATATATATAATATTAATTACCGACTTAAAATATATATATATATATATAATATTAATAAAATTCTCCGGCTAATATATATATATATAATATTAATTACCAATATATATATATATTATTAATTACTCGCATTAATTAATATATATATATATGTATATGTATATATAATATTGACAGCTGCGTTAAGTTATAATATATATATATATATATAATATTAGTTAATATATTACCTTCCCAGGCAATAACGCGAGCCCTAATCTTCCATAATCATTTTTCTAAATCTGCGTCTCAGATCCAGTTCGCGTTAATTGATTTCTCTCCGAGCAACCCACGCCGCGCCACGCCGCGCCACGCCGCGTCTCAAGATATTGTCGACGAATTCCTCTAACCTCTCTTCTTCTTTTCTCTCTGACTTGTTTCTGTTCATATTCTCCTCTTCGCAACTCAACGCCCGACCCTGTCGTTGTTGGCGATTCAGCTTCAGGTAAGTATAACCTCTCTTCTCCTCTTCTCTGACTTGTTTCTGTTCATATTCTCTTCTTTAATTTGGTCCTGACAAGCAGAGTTGTTGAACAAATTGTGTTATCAAATAAAATGTTTTGCTTTAATTTGGTCCGGACCTTCTTGATTTTGATAATAAATAATCAGTGTCTGTGATGTTGTCTGATTCTATATAGTAATTAATTTAAGACTTGGCTTGTTAACTACTAAATAACACAACAATCAACCTATGTGTAGAATAACACTCTGTTATCATAAGCATTAGCAATTGCAGTAATGACAACCATATTATATATTAATATAATAAACGTGTGTGCTTGTGTATTTCCTTGTTTAATATTAATTATTATGAAATAAATTGGGTTTCTTCTCTTGTATATTTCTGATCACTCTGTTTGTATTGATATTTATTTTTCAGTTTACATGTCTATCTTCGGTATTCCGCTTTTAGAACATCATATAGTTTACGCAAGGAGATGGCCTGGATACTAGTCTGCTTGTTTATATTTTTGTTTGTGATGAGATAAAATATCATTTTTATATTTTATGATATTACATATCAACCTAATAATAAAAATTTTCTCTTGATGCTGTTAATTTATTATTCTTATCATTTTGGAAATATTTATTTGATGGGTTGACTCCTGGAAGATAATATTTTCCAGGTGCGTGTCACAAATTGAGGAAGATGCTGCAGAACATATGGGAGAAGTTTTAAAACGAGCTAAGGAGGAGACTTTGGAAAGAGCATACAGGGTAAAGCACTGGTATAGTAACTTTTTATTCTCACATAATTTTACTTTATTGTATAGGAAGGTAATAAGTGTTATATATGCTGGGGTCTTTGCTTCTAATTATGCTCCGCTTCCCATGTTGTTGATCTGAACACAACAATATATATTTATTTTACTCATCCAATATTTTCTTATTGTTTCATCCATGTTTATTTTAAATTATTCTTTATCATGGACTGGCTATTATATTTGTATGGTCTATATATCTGCTTATATTAGTAGTAGTTTTATCTTTTCATTATGTTTGGCTATATGCTTGTGCAAAGTGGATACTAGGATCACAAGTTTACCTCAATGCTAAATTGACTTTTTAATGCTTTACTGTGTCATGGACGTCTTTTAGTTGCATATTTTCTTTTTACATACTACTGACGAGCTCTTCTCTGTGTGGAAATATGCTACTTTGTAGGTACTTCATTTCAGGATTGACTCTTCTAACTTGGGTAAGGATGGTTCATATCTTGAATATTGTTTTATTCTTTCTCATTAATTTATTATTATCGTCTTGCATTAGTACGTTATTGGTTAATATTTAAAAGGAGGCCTGAAAACATAGGTGAAATTCTAGATGCGACTATATGGTAGGATCTTATTGTTTTCTGTTGACTGTGTGAACTAGTCTCATGTAGCAAGAAAGCGTGTAAATAAACAGATTAGTAATTCCTCTTAATAGAACAATAATCTCAAGCCCCATAGTTTATTAATTACAAGGGTATGTTTAGTTGTTTCCAAGCAGCTGGGGTTAAGTTTGGTTAATTGTGTACTAATTCAAAGTATTATTCTCTGTATTTCCTGTACTTGTGTGTTTTAGTTCTTGTAATCTTGTATGCAAATGAAATTCTACTCTACAAAGTGAAACCTACAGTATATCAATTGTTGTTGGCTGATCTGGGTTGGAATAACACGTAACTTGTTTTTTCAGGGAAGATGCTAATGACTTTCTAGTTCAACTATGCAAATTATCATGCAGACTTTTGATAGTAACTTGTTATATATTAATGCTTATATCCATCCAATCGATGGTTCCTTTCTTGTTTGGGCTTTGAAAGAGGTAGTTGCTTCTTCTTTGTTGTTTGCTGTCGAATGTGATCTCTCTGACAAAATATTGTTACTTGTTAAGCAATTCCCATGGTGTTGGTGCGCTATGCTGGTGCGCTGCGCTGGTGCTGGTGCACTGCGCTGGTGCTGGTGCGTTGCACTGCGTTGGTAACCTTGAGGACGTTTAATGTGTTTCTATAATTACAATTCATTTGATTATTATTCTTGCTTAATGTTGTCGGTGGTGATTCAGGTAGGAGATAAATATTTCAATTGAAAAAAGATGCAATCGAATATACATTTACAGAAGATGGAGTCAAGAAAGATTTGAGAGATTTTTCAATTAGCTAAAAAGTAATAATTATCATTATAATCGTTTTTGAAGCATATTTTTATGCTTGTAATTAATAATAAAAAGTCAGTTTGTAATAGTAAGTTTTTGTTATTTTTCAGTGTATAATAAACTCTCGAATGTAATTATACTTTTAATTTTAATATAATATAATTTTTAATATTGTTTTTAATAATTTTATTGTAATTTATATTTATTTTTAATATTGTAATTATTAATTATATTTTTTTTAATTTATGTATATCCTATGGCCACGGTTATTGTAAAACCGAGGCCATAGGGGTACCTATGACCTCGGTTATTGGAAAAACCGAGGCCATAGGGTGTACCTATAGCCTCAATTAGCATATAACCGAGGCCATAGATACACCCTATGGCCTCGGTTAGCATATAACCAAGGCCATAGGTACACCTTATGGCCTCGGTTTTTTAATAACCGAGGCTATAGGTACATCTTATGGTCTCGGTTAAAAAACTGAGACCATAGATCGTTACCTATAGTCTCTCTCACTTAGGCCTCGGTTCTTATAACCGTGGCCATAGACCTATGATCACGGTTAAAAACCGAGGCCATATGTAATATTTGTAGTAGTGAAAATAAAATTCTTACACTACCATCACATTGCTCGAATCACACAATTGGGAACAGCCCCTAAGGCAAACTCTAATGCTAATTTCCAATCTATATATATTCATCTACCAACAAAACTAAACACAAATCAACCTTCTCCAGTTTCACACTCCCAAAATATTTGTACAGCATTTCTGGAATAATAAAAGGCAAAGACATAAGACTCACCTCAAAACCAATGATGATTGCCTACGATTTTATGAAATCGTACGGTGGTGGGTTTTATATCATCGTCTCAGTCGGCAGATTGAGTGAATCAAGAAGAGTTCTTCACTTTTGGCCAATTTTCCAATAAAAAAAATAAACAAATTAAATATTAGTACCAAATAAAATAGAGTTATATAAAAGAAAACATAAATTAAAGAAAAAAACTATGAAGTAGTACCAGGGATGGAAGGGAGTTTAAGGACACGGTGAGAGACGAGAGAGACGAGACTAATGTGTGACTTTGTATGTGGAAGAAATCTCACCTGTAACTACGAATGACGATCACTCAAACAAGAAAAAAGAGAGAAAATAAGACCTTGCTAGCTCGGAAGTGAAATCAAAAGAAAGAAGATAGGGAAAGGAAAGGAAAGAAAAAAATATCAGAAGCACCAAAGTGAAATAAGACTCGTGCCCAATGAATATTTTATGGAGACGGGACTCGAAATGGTTATCACTAGTATGGGAGTGCAGTGAAATTTCCAATAGCACGCATCAACGTTGTAAAACACTTTGCAGTTACTAAAATATTTAAAGAATATTGTTGTAGTTCTTAATATTTTACAACATACAACGCTTAAATGTTGTTAATATATATTTAAGATAACATTAACTTGGAGAAGTTGTTATTAGCCAACTGTTGAATGGTATTTTTGGTGCAGTGATTATTATATAAACTATGCGTTTTTATTAATAATATGAGATTTAACCTAAATCTACATTTTAATTTGATATTCAAGCATTTTTAATTTTTTAATAATTATACCTTAAGAAATTTTTTAATGATTAATTTTAAAAATAATCATAATTTTATATTTATATAATATCTAGAACTATCTTATATTTTTTTATAAATACAAGATAAAATTAACCTATAAAATGATTTAAATTATCTCTATTAATTATGAATGGTAAAGGCGTTAGTGCTCTTTTTATACAAATCATTGATATATGTAAAGATATATTAAATCTTACGAATAAGGTTGATAAATATGCATTTCTAATGGATAAAATGATTATTAATTAATTGTTAATTTTTGTTTAATTTGAGAAAGTTACATGTAAATATTCTAATTTTTAGTTTGTTTTTTTAAAGGGAGTTGAGACTTTTTAGAGACAAAACTATGATGAGAAACAATTAAATATTTTATCTCGTAATTTAATACTTTATAATTTTTAAAAATAGATGTATTATTTTAATATTAATATTCTTGTTTTTTAACATAATGAAAGTCAACCATTAAAGATTCTAAGTAAATTTACTCCTACCGACTCATCATTTGTAAATGCAAAAAAAAAAAAATTATATAATTAATCGATATTATTTGATTAATCTATATATTACATTGAAAAATCAAATTCATCCAATCAAATCAATTTTAATTAAAAAAACCGTTTATGATAAATTTCTTAAATTTAGTATAAACTATATATTAATGATTCAAATTTAAATTTATAAAAATTCATTAATCTACTAAATAATTTATATATTATTTATTTAATATTTAAATTATTTTTATTTATTTATTAATTAATATAACATCCTAGAGTATCATTCTTTCAGACGTTGCTTGCAAGAGACTTACTGGCGTGTGAAGAACGCGGTTAATACAAAAAGCAACTTTAATATCTAACATCTTTTTTTTTCCAAAAACATTTGGTGTTATAATTGATACGAGCGGATAAAAAACACAATTAGATTCATCATGTTCTTCGCATTATTTATCTTATTAAATCATTTATTTGATCAAAATAAAAATACAAATAATAATAATAACAAAAAAATTATGTAATATATACAAGTATAATACTAAAGCTATTGAATTTATATTATAAATGTAAAATTATATTTTCAAATATAATACTATAACACGATATCAATGATTTAACTACGAAATTGTAATTAAATTTTTCTTAACCTAATAATTTAAAAAATTGAATTTTCAAAACATTATTAGTATAAAATTGAATCTTTAATACTTTATTTATACTCAATAATAATATCAAGACCATTCTAATTTATAACTATATTGTTTTTCATATTTTTATCCTTAGAGTTTACATAGCATGAACAACATTATAAATTATTTAAATATGAGAATTATTGAATTTTACTAAGTGAATAATTATTATTCATTATTGACTATTTAACTTAATTTTCAATATTTCTTGCATTCTATCATATGACATTAGTTAAGTAATTAAAAATTCAATCTTTAAATTTAAGGATTATAATAGAATCAACATTAAAAATATTATAAATTATAATATAAAAATTAAAAATTAATAAACAAAATTTATTAACAAAAAATTAAGAATTTTTTTTTATCCAACATAAACCAAACCAATAAAATAGATTCGATTTGGATTGGTTTTCAAATTTATTAGTTTAAATTGGCTATTATTATTTAAGAACCGATCATATTGAATTTGTTTCAATTTTAGTCTAAAACCAACCCAGAAATACACCCCCTTAAAATGAGTAATATTTTAAGTTTAATATTTTTTGAATAAAAAATAAAAGAAATAAATGATGTTAGATTATATTTAATTTGTTCTTTATAATTTTAGACAAGGAAAAAAATAAGTTTTTTCATAGATTTTTTGAATAAAATAATATAATAACTAAATGCTAAAATACTTTTATAGATAAAAAAAATTATTTACTTTTTTAATATTAAAATAACTTTGAATTAATATTAAAAAAGGGTAATTATCATTTATCTTACTTGTGTTTTGTCCTTATATCAACAACACCCTTCAAATTTTATTTTGCTTCAATGAGCTCCCTTCTATTTTAGGTTAATATCACCTAATATTCTTGAATAATTAATGGTGTTAATTTTTCATATAATGATGTATTATTCTTTCATATGACTCTAATACTAATTTTGGACTAGTTATATTATAATGCTAGTTGTTACTTACAAATCATTATTTAAAGTTAAACCTTTAAATTTTCTATCAAAACATTGTTTTAATTTCCTTAAGTTTATTTTTAAAGAGAGTTGTGGTTAGTTTATTTATACTTGTTTTATTTTATTAATTTTATAAAAGTTATAAGTAAATATTTAAATATTTAAGATTTTTAATTGACTTAAAGTTATAATTACCACACCTTAATTTAGAGGGCTTACCATGGTTTTTCTTTTCATTGTTTGTCTTCTTTTGTTACACCTAATATGTCTCAGCTTGCTCAAACCTTAATACCATTCTAATAATGGTGAAGCTTTTGCATCAATACATATTTATGGTGTCCAATTTAGACTTACTAAAAAGTGTATATAAAAAAGTGATTGTATTCCATTTTATTCATACTATTGACAATTTATTACCACTCTAAAAACCAAACTAAAAACCTTGAAGAGATTCTTAGCTGCTCGTAATTCTTGAATACAAAATTGCTAGATAAATAATTTCTAGGGTAAAGAGATTGCTCTTTTTTTTGTGTCCTCCTAATGAAAATAAAGATTCCTATAGAGCAAGGAATTTTTGTTTACAATAGTAAGATTTACTATTCTATCATTAATTTAATAATTCATTTAACTTTCTATTTTTGGCTTTTGAATCAAAGTCGTTTCTTTTCATTAGCATGACTTGCTGATTAAAGATATGTGTTTACATCTTTGTTCTTCCTTGTCGTTATCTACAAACGATCTTACATTTTCATTCTTTCTCATCGTTTTTTGTCAATGGTTTTAATGACGTATCTCCAACTCCTCAATTGCTGATGTAGAAAATATATTTGTGATCTTTGATGATTTTCTTGGCATAAAACCATTATACCATCTTTATTTCTTGGTAAATTTTTAGATTGTTACTATTAAAATTTGCTTTAAATTTATTGATTTTCTCACTATTTTATTTGGTGACAACCATATTACTATGAGAAGCAATTATGACTTTTTGGTCGAATAATTTACTTTGATCTTAGAAGAATTATCAATTTTTATGAGTTTATGGTAGATTTAGCATAACATCTAGTCTCTTAATATGTAGAGTTTCTCTATGTTGAATTCTTTTTTTGGGAGTGCCTTTGGTTTTGGAACTTCTCCGTCAATGTTATAAATCTATAATTTAATAAAATGACAGGGACTAATACAACCTTCTTTGTTCCAGTCCTTAAGTGAACTGAAAAATTTGAGATATGTTGGTCTTATTCCTAAAGTTCTTAATTTTAATTCACTTAAATTATCTAAGAAATAATTTAATTCACTTAAATTAATTCATAGGTATAGGTTTTTAATTAATCATACATGATAAGCTATATAAACAAAGATTGGATCAACTTCTTCGATAATATTAAATTTACTTCATGCAAGAAATTTCTTTTCTATATTATAGAACTTCATTTCTTCAATATGTTATTGGATAGACTTTCTAACTAGGTTATAGAGACTTAACCATTGTGGTTTACTTAAATTCTTGTATTGATCTTTTTCTTTTTTAATGACCAATGCATTCCTAAGTGATGTTTTTCTGAATAATACTAATGGTTGTATTATCTTTGATGTTTTTATGAGGGGCACCTCACTGAATAGTACTGGTGGTTGTACTATTTTTTCTAGTATTCAATCTGCTTGGTAGTGTTAGTTGTTGTTGTTGTGTTATAGAGTAGTTTTTTACTATTTCCCCAAGAGTTATTAGCTTTGACATTCTTTAGCTGACATAACTTCCTTCTACTTATATTCTATTAGTGAAGGTTATGTGAGTTGCTCAACTATATCCTAGAATTGCTTTACTTGCATTAGGCCATTTATTATAAATTTTAATTTGGGGTCATTGTAGACCAAATAAATTTTTTTATATTCTTATTTTTCTACTTCTTTAGCCAATTGAGCTCTTCTTTTTTATTTTTAGAAACTTTAATTTCTTTTAAACTGTTAAGTTCTTCGTTCTCATTTTGAATTCTTTCTTCTGAAGTTTTTACTTTTTTAGAATGAATCTTTGATGATGATTCTTTTTTAGATTTTTTATTTCTTCAGAATTTTTTACTTCTTTAAAATGAATATGTGATGAGAATTCTTCTTTAGAGTTTTTAGACTATAATAACTATTTTGAACTATTAAATTCTTTTTATTTATTTTATGCCTTCATAAGAGACTTCTCTGTGTACAAAAGCTTGAGTTATCCATTAAGGATTTCTATCTCCTTTTCTTTTATCGTGATCTTGATATCATAACGTTTCATTTTTATATGAATAAAAATTGTTAAAGATGTTAATTCTCTAATGAGAGCATCTACTAAACTATTCTTGTTTCCTAGAATATGTTTAAATCAAAATTATAATGATTAAACCATTATAATCATCCAATAAATCTTCTTTGTTTATAATCACCTATAATATTAGTACGTAAAAAATAACAATTTTTTTTATTATCTATGTCATCTAACTAATCTTCTTTGTTTATAACCACATGTAGTGTTAGTCCTTAAAAAATAACCAAAACCTTTATTATTTGTTTTTACAATAAAACTTAAACTTATTACATATATTTTAAATTTTTTAATAGCTCTTTTAACAACTAGATATTCTTTTTCAATGTTGTGATACTTTAATTATGGATCATGAAACAATTCTAAGATATATCTACAAAGATATTCATTTTTATCATTTATATTTGCCTTTAAAATTGCTCCCTAATATTCCTATAAAATATTTATTTCAATTATCATTGTGTGATATGGACTTGGGTGATATAGAAATGGTAAATTCTTTACTTACATTTTTACCTTATTCATATACAAAGTATCTTGTTGTGTTTATTTTCAAACAAGATCTTTTTTCAATTTTACTTGTAAGGATTTTCACATTTCTACGAGTTTCTTAACGCATGTTTCACCATATGTTAAACATTCTAGAAATCTTTCTAATTAATTTTTATCTTTCAATTCACTTGAAAATATTTAGATATTATTTAATATATAGGATTGTCGATTAGGTTTTTTTATTTTCAATCTCTAACCCTAAATATTTAATTTTTGTAGAGCAATAATTTCTTTTTTCTCATGAAGTATAATATCTATTTTCCTAAATTCTTGTAGAATATTAATAGTATCCAAATAATATTTATTTAATTCATTACTAAAAACTAAAATATTATCTATATAAACACAAAAAATATTTTATAATTTATTAAAAATGAAAATATACCTTGAACTTATTTTTATCCAAATGGTACAACAGTCTATTGAAATTATTAAAAAGGGTAACTAAATATCATTAGTTTTTGAAATTCTTTATCTAATCTTATTTGACAAAAAATATTTTTACAATTGAAACTTGAAAAGTATTTTTTTTTTGTTAAGGATAAAAATTTCTTCTTTATTTGGAATAAGTTATCCATCATCATTGGTTTCTTTATCCAAAACTTTGAAGTTTATTATCATTCTATTTCTCTTATTTTTTTGGCTTCTTTTCTAACTAAAAAAGTTGGATTAGAGTATGATGAATTACTTGATATTATGATTTTTAATTTCAATAGTTATTGAATTTATTTTACAAATTCAATCATATCTTTGAGAATATAAATCATAAGTTTTTAATAACTTTGTTAGGATATCTTAGTTTTATGTTGGCAACTATTTTGGATTTATTTACCTTTGAGTTTAAATGATTTTTTAAACTTACTATTTTTAATAGTTTTTTTATGCTTGTTAAGGCTTTATTTTTCTAAATTTCATGAAATATTTCCTAAATAATATTTTTTTGTTACTTTGTGTTTATCTCACCACGTTTTTGCTTTTTATGTCATTGCATAAATGTTAGGTTTAATATAGTCAAAGTTTTTTGCTATTTTTGACACATAAATGGTTTTACCATCTAGTATTGTTAGACTATTTTATCTAAATAATATAAATGATCAATATAAATTTAGAGGATTATTTCCTATTAATAAATCAACTCTTGTTGTTTAAAACTTGCTTGAATTGGACCCTTTCAATTTATATCTAGAAAATATACTTACGAAATTAGCCCAATTTATTGATTGGTACTAACCCTAGATTTTTGCCTCTAAGGAATGAATCAATATTTTATACTTGTGCTACATTATATACCATTTACATCACAACCCCCACCCCAAAATAGAAAAACTAAAATTAGAGTTCTAGTAAAACAAAACAAAAATGATGTCAAGCCAAGAGTATTTTCATTCCTATCTAATTCGCCTTAAATAGTAATATAAAATGGTGGATGTAAAAATCCACAACATATCATATTTTTCAAGTAGCATGTTGCTTTCTATCACATCGTTTTAAACGAAGTTTTGCCATAACATTCATTTCTATTAGAACTTATATATAATTAATTCAATTATGGAATCATAAATAATCATTGGTTGGATTAATGTATACACCTTTCATTCTCTATAAAGTAGGAATGAACATTTTTTTGACAAAATTTAAGCCAAAAATTAAATTTCACCCGTGTATGTATATATATATTAGTCAATATTAATATATCAATATTAAATTTCTCTATTTTCATATTCACATTGAATATGTAGAAAAAATGAAAAAAAATCAAATAAATAATATTTTCACCCATTTTCACTAAAAAGTTTATATTTTAATATTTTTATCCCAAAATTATTATTTATTAAATAAAATAACTTTACTTTTATAGAGTTATCATACCTCCAAACTTAACTCTTTGATTGTCCTCAAGTAAAACCAAGTATAACAAAAATAAAATGACATGGGTAGTATATTCATAAATATATATCTAGTAATATATACATATTTCACGAAAACTATCCCTCTCAAAAGTCATACAATTTTATGACAAAGAGATTCACATATTCATCCATCAATATAAGGATATGCAAGGTTTTTGACAAATTGATTAGTGTGTGTGTGTTGCACATGATATCATCAAATGTACTCATGAAATCAATTTATATGAGCATGTTAATCAATTCAATCTTTAAACAAGTATTTTAAATCTAATTTTCACATCCCTCTCCATTAATATAAATATGCAATTAGCTAAATATCAATAAAGACTTTACATGCTTGTAATGTAAGGCTTAGGTAGGGAGTTGATAAATGAAGATATTTAGGCTCTTTCCACACTTTAACTTTCTTTTTATTCATTATGCACTTTTTAACTACAATTGAGCTTTTATTTGATATTTTAGTGCACCCTATCTTATCATTATTTTCATATTCTTTTATTCCACATTTTTTTATTCCTAACTTCACGGCATCTCAAACTTATTTTCAATTCTATTTTCTTTTTCTTTAGAGTGATAATTGTGTTGTGAGTTTTTTTCTTTTTTTAGGGTGCAATACATTTCACCTTACTCTATAGCATAACACATGATTGTATTTTTTTCATACAAACTAAAGGTGTAAGGGTAAAGATACTACTTATTGATTATGCATAAAATGTGGCTTAAAGATATGAAAAGTTCTTTGTTAGGCTCAAATGGGTGACTACAGATATAGAATCAATCCAATCAAAATTAACAAGAATAATACATGATTAATGTAAGTATCTTAATGAGAATGTTATATTTTTTATCGTAATCATGACAACCATTTTTTATTATTGATTTCATATATTTTGTATTAAGCATACATGCATTTATTTTCCATATATTTATCAATTTCTACCCAAATCATGATTAAAAGTATCCTAAAAATAAAAAAAAATCTTAAAAATTTAAAATGCATAGTAAATACTTAAGTAGAGAATGAAGTTTCCTCCTCTAAACTTAAATTGCACATTGTTGTTGAGCCATTGAAATAAAACTCCCTTCATCATGGCACATAATATCTATCTTTGAAATGCTCAATGTTGTTATGTCATTGCCCTCCACATTTATTCACCTAAAAAACAAAAACAAATAAAATATAAGTAAAATAACGTTGGGTTGCTTCCTAATGAGTGTAATGTTTAACGTCCTTGATTAGACAATCATATCAAGTCCTACGACACATCATTTTGTGTCCATTTACTTTTGACTTTGCTTGGAAACAATTTGAGTCTTGATTTGTTCAATAAGTACTTTATGTTCTAGTTCACAAACACGATGTTCAATTCTTTTCTCATGCCATATTTTGTTTTCTTTTTGAACTTTTGGCATTCTTATAAGCATTCCACCATGACTCATCCAATTTATGTATTTCTAACATATTTTTCACCTCTTATTTGGGCTCTTTAACTTTCATACTTGACTGGGGCTGAGAGTGTAAAAGTGTGAGGTCTAAATTTCTTGGCCCTTCAATTGATGGTTTGAGCTTAGATCTTATCTCAAAGTTATCCATAAACGTATTTGATACACATATAAAAGGCATGTCCTCCAAAAAGTTCACACAATTCACAATATCAACCTTTGATTCCATATTTTTAAAGTTAAAACAAGTAGAGTTGTTCTCTGGTGAGTTTATGTCATTGTTCATAGCATCATATGTAATAGTCTTAAGTATGCTCAACTCAATAGATTCTTTTAAGTTATCTTCACAATTAACATTTATCTTAAAACATTCATTAACATTATCAATATGAGAGGGTTTAGATTCTTTAAAAACTTAAACATTACTTGTTCATCTTGCACTCTCATTGTAAGCTCACACTTTTGTACATCAATGAGTGTTTTTTTGGTTGATAAGAATGGACGACCAAATATGATAGGAATGTTACGATCCTCTTTCATGTCAAGTACAATAAAATTTGCCAAAAAGATGAATTTGTCTACTTTTACTACCACATCTTCTACCACACTCTGAAGTCTCTTAATTGATCTATTTACCATTTGTAATGTTACTAAAGAGGGTTTGGCTTTACCAACCCCCAATCTTTGGAAGATCGATAATGACCTAAGGTTAATGATTGAATCTAAGTCACACAATGCCTTGTCAAAATTGATGTTCCCAATAGCGCAATGGATGTCAAAACTACCTAAATCATTCAGTTTTTGTGATAGTTTTCTGTCAAGGATAACATACAACCTTTAATCAAATTTATTGTTTCATGATCTCTAAGCCTCTCTTTTTACAATGTATCCTTCATGAATTTGGCATAAGACGTCATTTGTTCAAGTGCCTTTACAAATGGTATATTTATGTGTAGCTTCTTGAAGACATCGATTTTTTTTGAAAACTGCATATCTAACTTTTGTTTTTGTAGTCTTCTAGAGTTTTACCACTCTTCAAGTCTATGACATTACAATGATCCTTATCTTCTCTTCTTGGGTTTACAATTATGTCACTTGGAAGGTTACTTTAAGGCATGTGCATCGCCCTATTTGAGTTTCTAAATTTTGAATTGAAGTCTCTTGAGTTGATACATTTGTATTAAATGATTGGATAAAGTCTTTCATCATCCCCCATTAAAGCATTTGTATTGCCCTCTAGATGGAATTTTTTTCTTAGGCTTGTGACTGTTATGGTTGTTGAAAAGTAGATGGTGGAAATAATTGATGATTGAATTGATTACCACCTTGATTATTGTTATTCTAAGAGAAATTTAGATGTAGTCTCCATCCAGGGTTATATGTGTTTTGAGTATGAATTATTATTTTGGTTCACATTACCCAAATAGAATATCAATTTAGGATTATTTGGACAATTATCAAACAAATGAGCTCCTCCACAAAACACACACGACGACTTGATTTATACTCATTAATAAGTTTTTAGCTTTCAAAAGATTCACCAAAAATGACACTTGAGTTATAAATGTTGTGATATCATTAACCCCATGTACTTCGACTACTCTTCTTGTGACTGTAATTCTGTTCATTGGTTATTGATAATTATTTCTAATTATTTTTTCAAGTAAATCATAAGCTTGATTATAAGATTTGACTAGCAGATGCATCAACAATAGTTCTTATTTGAACATTGAGACCATTGTAAAAAAGTTTCAATTTGAATCCAAGAAGAAATACTTTCTTAACAATTCCTTGAATCTCTCTCATACTTCATATAAATATTCTCTTTCATATGTAGAAGGTAATGTCATTCTTATACTTTGTATCATTTATTGGTGGTATTGGTGAAAAGTATTTTATCAAGAATTTATGTATCAAATCATTCCAAATTGTAATGTAATCAAGTGGCAAAGAATTTAACCAAACACGGTCTCGTAAAGGGTAAGGTAACAATCTTAAAGCCTAAATACTTCTTCGATCACACCAATGAACTTAGTTGAATCTACAATTCCAATAAATAATCTAAGATAAAGATAATCGGATCATCTATTAATAATCCGCTTAATTGTTTAACTATTTGTAACATTTGAAGCATTAATCTTTAATTTAAATTAATTAGCTTGAATGTTTGAATTCATAATAATTAGAACGTAAGTTTTCATATTAATTCATAACTCTATCCTTATTATCCATCAAAAGTATATGCTTGCTCAAATTTAACTCATCATTATTTATTTCTAATGAATTAAACATTTTTTCTTCTAGGATGACAACTTATTGTTTACTTATTGACCTCAAATAATGTTCAATTTCGAAATGTAAAAGTAAGATTTATCTTTCTCGAATTCTATTATTGCAATAAACTAAACTATGTTTCTAAAGTATTAAAGTAGATATCTAACTAAATAAATGACTTAAAATTTAAAACAAACAAATAAATAAAAATTAACTAAAATAATAATAATGATAATAATAATAATAAATCATATTAATTTATTAAAAACTAATTTTTAAGACAAAAAATAAAAATAAATTTTTTATGTGTTTTTATTTTATTTTAAAGAATCAAAATTAAAATAACTTACAATAATTAATAATAAATAATTAAATCAAA
The DNA here is from genome assembly GCA_037013495.1 of Hippophae tibetana. Taxonomy (NCBI): domain Eukaryota; kingdom Viridiplantae; phylum Streptophyta; class Magnoliopsida; order Rosales; family Elaeagnaceae; genus Hippophae; species Hippophae tibetana. Next base: position 75,919,037 of record CM072812.1, on the reverse strand, counting down.
TTTAATAAGTATGAACATATCTAAAAATACTTAATCCATTATCCTTCAAATATCATTAACGTCACATCAACATGATTCACGAAAACAGACGATGTGTCATACAATTCTCGTGACAATCTCAATTCATCATCTTCATCATCGTCGTCTGCTTGGCTTGCTCTCTTACTCTTATACGACACCATATGACAACTCTTGATTTGTTCTAACTATAATATATAACATAATTCAAAATATCAAAAAACTTAAATTACATTGTTACCTCTTTTTACTAAAACATTTATATATATTTTAACATTTTTAACCTCACAAATAATATTTATTAAAAATAACAATATATATATTATAATTTTTAACTCGTTACTTCTAATATTAGAAAATATAGAATTTTTTTTATTAAACCATTTATATGTAAATTCTCACTCTAATGCATCCAATTTTAATTTTTTTCATCGTCGGTCAATATATAATATTAACTCATTTCATAAAATAATATTTTTCTTTAAAATTTGTTCAAATTACTTTATATTATTACTATTAATTTTCTAATATTTTTTTAACTTATATATATTAATAAAATTATTATTTTATTTCCTTAATTATTATCCCTACTAAATAATTTTAAAATATAAACATAACATCTTTTTTGTATTTTCCTACAAAACAACTATGATTTTAAATAATATATAATAAAATTAATCGTTTAAATAAAAAAAAAATCAAAGGTCCAACGAACAACTTAGAACTTAAAATGCACCAACCTCCTCACAACATATGTACGTAAAACATTAAATTTTATTTTTAAAGACAATCTCATGCATCATTGCAAGTAACAATAAAAATAAATAAAACATTCGGAAACAAAACATATATATATATTCACAATTAATAAAGACAATCCAGATCCGGGTAGAATCGAACTACCGTCGTACTCAGTATAAAATTTGAGTGCTCTTCCATTGAGCTACGGATCTATAGTATTATGATGTATAAAAAACCAAAAAAACGGCAATGGCCAATTATACTACATTCATAAAACCATTTTAAAAATGTCAAATAATGACCGATCATTTTCCCAAACGTTTAAAATTTTGAACAATTTTGTAACAAAACTAACTGAAATTATAAAGGTAACGATTATGTGAAAAATATTTAAAGATACATATATGTATTTCCAATCCAATAATAAATTTACCCATATATTACAATATTGATCACCAGTCACCACCACACAAAATAAATATTGATCACCATTCATTAAATATATAATAATTATTTAAATACTAAAAATTTCACCAATATTGTAGCAGGCATTAGCAGATACAAAAAATTTAATTCTAGCCTTATAAAAATCTAACTCTGGACATTTATACCACATCAATATTTATTCAACATGTAGAGTACCCTTTGACGTATACTTCTGGAGATAACTAAAATATAGCTTCGACTATAATCATGTAAAAAATATAATAACTAAAATACAGAATGGAAATGTATTATTTATTGACATAAAAGAAGGATTTTTTTTAACCAATAATTTGCACCAGCATTTAAACAAATGACAGATGACTGAGGTTAAATCTTTTTAACCTATAATTAGCTAAATCAAATTTAATTAATCATTATCAAAAACAGTAGTCATTGGAACAAACGTTAGGAAAGAAGATATATCCTGGACAATTTTAGTACTTTAGATGAAAAATTACAACATCAATTTTAGGCTACTATAAAAAATTTAAGCGTACAACGTTCAAAAAATACGATAATTAAAGTACGAACAAAAACACTTAAAAACCTATAAGAATCGAACCATTATGGTTCTAAAATTTTGAGAAAATACACGTGAAATTTGTTAAGTATAAGTATTCTTCAAATTCTGACAAAAAAATACAAATTTATTGTCACCACCTGCCTAAAAAGAAATCATTAATTTTTCCGACTCGAGCATAAGCTATCTACAAAATACCATTAATTTGGGGCGTTAAGTTGTACCAAGGGTTTCATCGTTGTTATAATTAATAGTATAACAATACATCTTACAAGTGTTGCAATAAATTTGTTTGGGCTCGTGACAACCTAAATAAGCTACCAATTTTTATTCGATATATAAATTCTAATTTTTATTCAGAACTTGCCCGGAAGAATTAAGAAAAACCAAGAACTTGACAGAATTTCTCAGAATTCTACACTTGAAAATATATTTCAAAATCAAATTAAGTACAAAGCATTTAAAATACTTTAGACCAAGATAATTAATTAATAATGCTCCATAATACGAAAACGATACAGATAAACACTAGAAATCCCTATTGGAATTTAACTTTTAAAAGAACTAAGAAATAGACGATCATGGTATCACAGCAAAGGGTGAATTATATACAGGAAGAGAAAAAAGTTACTGGCACATTAAATCATAGATGGTAGATTGAAAGCGAAATATCACTTCCAAAGGCCTTAAAAAATAAATCGATCGCACTACCTGAACAATAACGAATTAAGAGTGCCTGAGAAATTATCAAATAAATTTAAAAACTAAACTTTGAACCAATCACCTCATAATGCAGACCAAGCACCATACGATCTAACTGCTGTAATTCCATGTCAATCCAACAAAATTGCATCTAGTTTGCCTTCAAGCAGTGAACTCATCAACAATACACCGATAACAGCAGAACCAAGATCAAGCTAGAACAACTCAAACATGGAGAATACAGAAATAGCTTCGGCTTTAAGAACCCGTTTTATTACAGGTTTTATAAAAAAAATAACTAATTAATTAGAACATTAAAATTGATTTGGATATTCGAGAATACAAATCCGTACCATAAAAATAACAAATAAATGGAAGTCCAACTATGAGCAAATAAATTATAATGGGATTGATTACAACGTATGTGAAAATAACAAATAAGAAAAATCCAACTATTGAGCAAATAAATTGTAATGGAATTGATTACAACGTATGTGAGTACGATTTCAGTTGTAGAAAGAACTAGGTCTTGTAAATTTCATGATGAAAAACGTGGCTTTTGAATGATGGATTCTTCACATATTTCAGGAATTAAAGTATTACCGTGAGTGAACAATTTGACCTTTCGTCAATAGTTCCACAATTTTACTGGCTCTGTTAATATAAAATTTTGGAAGTCTTCTCAATTGTAAAAAGTACCTTGAAAAATCAAGTTTTCAGCAGCTCCATGGGTTAATGCAAACTACAATACTCAAATATGATGCAAAGGTTATTCTATTCATGATGTAGTACAATTAAGTTAAACCAATTGAAAACAATAGATACCTTCCCATAATTAAACAGCAATTTAAATTCGAATTTTAATCGTAACAATGCTTGTAAAAAAGTACCTTTTGGCGGACCTCATCGAACTACGTCCATTTGGTACCTGGTAAGAGTTGTGATATTGAAAATGTTTTTGGCAACAGAAGCAAAAGCCAAAAGATACTTTTTAGCTTCTGAAATTTCGAAATTATAATTTCATCCAACATTAATCGAGCAAATTATGTCTAGAAAACCTTTAGCTTATACCTTTAGGAAGGATTATGCAAGTACGTCCGATTGGCATCTGGCTTGCAGAGTTGCGAAAACGGAGACAAGGGTAACAAGACGAAAGGTAACGAGAATGAAAGGAAAAGAGAACAGCGAAGACACAGCACACCAGAGGAAAGACCCCAGGCAAAACCCCGTGCGGTCTTCCCTCAAAACCAAAATATTAATTTTTATTAAGAGCGGTGACCTGCCATGCAAGCGCACCTGACATGGCAAAGGTCGAAGTACAGATTAATCAGGATTTAGCCAAATCATTGGATTTGCCCTGATATCTATACAAATTCTCATAGAACATCTTGATCCATATCGCGATCCTAATATCCATATCGACATCACAAGAAATTTTACAATCGATAATAAATCTTCAGGAGGACTTGAGAAATCATGTACTACAATTGAAGATCCATTGAAATCACATTATGAACTACGAAGAAGCGACTTTTTCAACGACTTCCGAGCTTTAACTCCAATCCGACACCCGAGCCATCTATAGATTTCTTTCTATGTTGGTGTTTTGACATCTCGAGATCTGAAAAAGAAAACAAAACGGCCGAAAAGAAAACACAAAAGAGGAAACTATTCAATATTTTAGAACATACATATCATAATAATACATATATCTTCACAAAAAACTCAGATAAACACGATAAGAACGAAGAAACCAACAAATCAAGTATCAGATATACCTCGAAGAGATGGAGAAGATAAGGTATGCATACATTCAAACGATAAGAGCTAAAGAAAACAGATGCGATACCTTCACGTTGCCATATACCTTCAAATCACCATCAACATGTAGATCGTGGTCTGATCTAACCAGATCCGATGATTCTTAAAACAGAAACGAAAACATAAAACAAGGATCTGTAGAAGGAAGATTTGGAAGGAAAGGGCAGAAATAAAGCGAAAGGAACAAGAAAGATAAAATAATAAATAAAAGACCGAGGCAAGGGATGATAACCACAGAAACCCCTATCTCATTATATAATGGGTGCTGAGGGATGGACGATGCAGATTGAATGGCTTTGGAAAAGTGGACGGCTACCATGATATACGAAATTCTCGCTAAGTCGGTTATTGAAATACACGCTGGCTTTGCAGACGTAACGAGGACTTATTCGTTTTACTATCTAACTAATAATTAGAATAAAAAATAAATATGAACGGAAATGACGACAAAATGAAGTGTAAATTAAATTATATTATGTTATTTTTGTTTATTAATAATTATAAGTAATTAAATCAAAAATATTAATTTATTTAATATTATTTTAAAATTAATACTATATATATATAAAGTAAAAATATTAAAATAAATGATATTTTTATAATTTTATTTGGTAAATTAAGAAAATGGAATTAATATTAATGGGGAGTGAGAAATAATGAAGGGGAATTTTTTTATAAATTTGTGTTCTTTATTTCTTTTCTAACACGTTTGTAGGAAATTGATAATTATGGAGATTTATACCTTAAAGAAGAGGAAATGGTTTTTAGAAGTTAAAAAATAAAATTTAAATTGATTAATAATGATTTTTAATATCTTTTTTAAAAAAAGAAATAAATGTTATTTGAATGAAATCTTATAGCGTATTAAAATTCTATTAAAAATATAAAAGATTAGGTAAAATATGCTTTTTGCTTCGTATTAAGTTAATGACTTATTCTTATAAGTATTTAGAGTTAAAACAAGTCGTACAAGTTCGACTTGGTTGCGTTTAATTTATCTTAAATAAATTATAATTTATTTTAACTCAACTAATTTTTAAATAAATTAAATTTATTTTTTATCTGAATTAAGTTGTATTGTTTATTAATAATTCGTTTTTTTTTCAACCATATTTTTTCATTAAACTATTATTTGAAATAAATTGATTTTTTTTGTATTTTTATGATATTAATTCTTTTAAATATTATATAGTGATATAATAGTTATATTGTAATTAATTAAATAAAGAAATTCATTGTTTAAGTTTGTTGATTAAGGAAAAAAAATTAATTATTTAGAAAAAAATTATTATTTGGGTAAAAAAATGTTAAAAAAACAACTTAAAAAGTGTTGAAAAAAATATTTCAACTTTTTAGCAAAAACAAAAACTCACTCAAAAAAATTATTAAAAAATTATTAAATGGGTTGGTAAGTTTGCTCATTAGTTCTAATGAGATGCCATGAACTAAGTGAAGGTTTTTAACTTATAAATTTAATGGAACAACTTTAAATGAGCTTAACTAGTTTGAATAACTCATTTGACACTTTATAAGGAGTAGCAAACCACATAAGTTATGTGAAGAATTTGTTACATAATTAAAGCTAAAAACAAATAACATTATTAATATTTTGAATTCTTTATTTTAGGTTTGTATGTAAATGAGTTTTTGGATGTAACGAGTCTTTTGATGTTAGTGTTATTTTGAGTTCTTTATGTTATTATTGATATGTAGGGTATAATGGGTATTAGATTAAGATTCTTATATAAAAATAACATTCGTAATTAGTGTTACAATATTATGTTTGGATATACTAGTATGCTCCATTGCCTTACCACTTATGAAACCTATGTTTTACTACTAATGTCTTATATCTACAATGTTGTCATTATAAGATATATATTAATGTAAACATATGTAATTGGTACAAGGGATATTATATTTTTCCATTATCATTTCTATCTTTAGTTATTGCAACTAATAATACATAATCTTATCTTCTTTTAATAAATGTTTCATCAATTACTATGATTAGTTTCATCTATTTTATAAAGCTATTGATGCACCTCTTATTGTTATGAATTCATATCTAAAGTTTGAATCTTCATGTGTTTTGATTTCATGATAAGTATTGGTGTTTCCATTTTCTAACATGTAGAAAAATCTCTATAGTTTTCTATATGAATCTTTTTTATTCTTTTGTAGATTTTTATTGCTTCCTTTTCCATGATTATCCTTTGTATGATATTTTCACCCCTATTTTCGAATGGATGTCATTGATTATGTTCTTTAACCACTTGTATCTTTTGTAACATCGCGGGTGTGTGTTGGCATACGTTGTATTTGGCATTTTTGACATTTTTGACCGTTTTGTCCAATTTTTTCATTTTTTTGATTTTTCCTCATTTTTTTCTCAATATATTTGTAATGTATTGCATCTATTACCCTTGTATTCCCTCACCAATCAAAACTTAAGACAATAGCCTTTATTTGATACAGTTGTTGATCTCAATTGTATCAAACCATCAATTGTTCCCAAACGATTTTATCAAGCAACAGACAAACAACTTACCTCAACTAATAAATCAAAAATGCATATCATTGGTAAAATAGAAGTTGCAATCCTCAACAAATTATTTCTTATCAAAACTTCATTCGTGATTGTATCCGATATAGGCTATCCAATCATATTAGGAACACCTTTCATTAATATCATTACCCTATATTTTGTCAAAAATGACAAAATTTCATTCAAAATCAAAGAACTAAAAACTAGGAATCTCAATCTTATTAAAGCCAATTCCATCCATCAAAATGAGATTTTTGTTCTTATTAAGCATAGAGAAAATGACCTCCTCTATCTCAAAACCAGAGTACAATCTCATATTGTTGAGAAAAAACTCCATGTTCTAGAGATCAAAGATAAGATCTCTAAACTCCAAAACTCTTTCGAAAAAGAGGTTTGTTCTGACTTATCCAGTACTTTCTGGGAAAAACAAGAGTATATGGTAGATTTACCATATGAACCAACCTTCAATGAAAGAGATATTCCCACAAAACAAGGCCTATTCAAATGAATAATGACCTTGAACAATTATGCAAAAAAGAGATCAACGATCTCTTATCTAAGAAATTAATATCAAAATCTAGATCACTATGGAATTGTGTGGCTTTCTATGTAAACAAACCAGTTGAAATTGAAAGAGGAATCCCTCGGCTAGTTATCAATTATAAACCCTTGAACTAAGCCCTAAAATGGATTAAATATCCTATTTCTAACAAAAAAGACTTGCTTCAAAAATTATATTCATCATCTATCTTCTCTAAGTTTTATATGAAGTTAGGATTCTGGAAAATCCAAATCGAACCTAGTCATAGGTACAAAACAACATTCATTGTTCCATTCGAACAATATGAATGAAATGTCATGCCTTTTAGGTTCAAAAATGCACCTTTAAAATTTCAAAGGATTATGAATGACATATTCAATCCTTATTCAGAATTTTATATTGTGTACATCGATGATGTAATCATATTCTCAAAAGATGTTAGACAATACATCAAGTATCTTAAAACCTTCTTTCATTTAAAAGTAACATCGGGTTTTTTGGACGCAATGTGTCTAATGGAAGAATTATTCCAATCGAACAATCCCTTCAGTTGACTACAAAGTTTCCTGACAAGATCATCGACAAAACTCAACTACAAAGATTTCTTGGTAGCTTAAATTATGTTTTAAATTTATGTCCTAATATCAATAGGTTGGAAAAGCCACTACATAACAAGCTTAAGAAAACTCCTGAGTCTTGGACAAAAGAACATACAAAACTTGTGTAATTAATAAAGGCACAAGTCCAAAACATTCCTTGTTTATATCTTGTGGATCCAACTCTTTCTAAGATAGTAGAAACCGATGTCAGTGAACTTGGTTACAGTGGGATATTAAAACAAGTACAAAATGATAGAGAACTTATTGTTCAGTTTGTCTTTGGCCATTGGAATGATTGTCAAAATAATCACTGTACTACCAAAAAAGAAGTATTAGCAATATTACTTTGTATTTCAAAGTTTCAATCATATTTATTAAATCAAATATTTTTATTAAGAATTGATTATAAGTCTGCAAAATAAATTTTATTAAAAGATGTTAAAAACATTGCATCAAAACAATTTTTTCCTAGATGGAAAGCAGTATTAAGTGTTTTTTATTTTGATATAAAGAAGTAATCTCTTCCAAATCCTTTTAATGGAAAGGTAATTGGTCTCAACAGAAGATGTTCAGCCTCTATTGACCAATTTGTGGTTTCCCATATGGATGATTTTCTTTTGATGTAGATCATATCAATTGTTTTAACTAGTTCAAGAAGTTTTGAGTTGATTTTGAAATAGAAGGGTTGACCTTTGGTTTCCCAATAAATTTCTAACCATTCAAAAAATAATATGTTTGTTGGTGTTCCTGGACATACCTAGCGTGTTTTCTAAAGCTACTAGCCCTAGCACTTTCTGATTATGTTTTAAAAAACCATTTTTTTAATTTTTTTGTTATGAGGAAAATCTATGTCTAGACGTAGGGTTTCTATGTCTAATACATAATGTTCCAAGGTTAATACATTTAAATCGTTGGTCCTAGTTGGTATGGTTGGAGCTTGGGATAGGGTTAGTGATGAAGGAAGGATAAGAGATAACTGAGGTGAATCGCTCATCTTAGAAGTTTTGTCAACAGTGTAGACTAGTCTTGGTACTGGTGTATTAAAGTCTACAAATTTTGGTTTTGTATAAGGGATATCTGAGGTAGAAGACTTAGGTTTGGTTTTGAGTGGTAAATCCACAGATGAAAAATTTAGAGATACTTCCTGTAGAGACAAAAGAATATCTCAAACTGGTAGACCTATCAAAACTAAGTTTAACACTACCATCTTTACTAGCAACTTAGAATAATCTATTGACTCTGATATAATTTCTAGTCCAGAATAACATATCTTCACTAGTAGCTTCTAAGTTAATTAGATTAGCTGATGAAGCTTTGGATGATTGCGAGACTATTTCATCAGGTGATTGAGTCATGTTTGAATCTTCTTCTTCTTTCTCAATACCAGAAGTTTGGCCAAAAGATCCTTGTGATATATATATGAGAGGGGGGGTTAGACAAAAAGAGAGTGAGAAGAAAAAGAAGCTAAAAGTGGGGTATGAAAGGAAACTAAAAATAAAATAAAAGAACATGAGATTGAAGCATAAAATAGAAGAGAAGGATGGATGGACAGACGAAGCGAAAGTAAATTTTTCAACATTGATTTTTCTTTTGATTTTTCTCAAAAAAATTATGGTGAATTCGTTTATGTTGAATTTAATTTTTAGCATGAACTAATTTTTATTTATTCTAGGAAAAGGTGTAATCTAATTCCAAACTATGCTTGATTTTTCATGTTAATTTGAATTGTTTCTCTTCATGTTAATTTGAATTATTTTTCTTCATTATTTATCTAATTTATTCTGAGTTTAATGCTTCTAATTAACTACTATTAATTAGATGATTTTAATCTTATGATTTGCTATCAAAAGAGGGAATTATAGGATAGATCAAGAATATTTTAGGATAGGTAAATATAGAGATCAAAAGACTTGTATGATCAACTTGTGTAGTATTAAAATCATTGGTCTTAATGCTTTCTTGCTTTGTTAAATTGCATACTCATGTGTTAATTGATGAACAATAATGTTTTCAATTGACTATCGAAATATACTTTTGGATGTTTTGGAGATTCCAAACAAACAGAGAGAAGAATTAAATTAAATTATCTAGATGAGTAAAGCATAGTGAGAGATTAGGTGAAATAGATTTTCTAAAAGTTTTTGATCTTCGAAAAATGTCTTTATTCTCTTTTGTGCGTTTTCTTTAAATAGATTTTATTTTAAATTTAAATTACAACAATCTTAGTGGCTTCTCTAGATAAAATTGAGATTAACATAATTTTGGTATTTATCAAAAGTAAATTACTAATCCCGGAGGACGATACTCTTCTTATCACTTTACTATAAAATTACAATATTGTGCACTTGTAGTTTTTCATCGATCAAGTTTTTGGTGCCATTTTCGGGTATTAAGTTCTTATTATTTTTTCCAATATTGATACAAAGTAATGTTGGTTTTAATTTAGAATTGTATTTTATTTATTTATATTTATATTTTTTTTATTTCTCTTTAGGTGTGTTTTTGATGTTGGATGCACTGCGCTAGAACTTGAAACATCATTCCTTTTTATTTGGAGATTGAAAGAACCTTTAGATCACGAAGAAAGAAGAAAGTACTAGCCATGCCTAAAGAAGAACAAAATGCACAGCCACACACCTTGAAGGATTATGTAAGGCGTATGACAATTACTCAAGTGTAAGAAGTCATACTATAAATGCCAATAATTTTGAGCTCAAGTCGACGTTGATCAGCATAGTGCAACAAGCTTAATTTAGAGAATCGCTATTTGATGATCCCAATATTCATTTGGCGATGTTTTGGAGATCTGTAACACTATAAAGATGAATGGTGTTACTGAAGACACCATTAGACTGAGATTGTTTCTTTTTTCATTGAGAGATAAGGCCAGAGGTTGACTACAATCTCTACAACCAGGAAGCATCACTAGTTGGTAGGACATGGCAGAAAAGTTTCTTGCTAAATTCTTTGCACCTACAAAAATAGCCCAACTCAAGAGTGAGATTGGTCAATTCAAGCAAAATAATTTTGAGACACTCTATGAAGCATGGAAAGGTATAAATATTTTATTTGGCATTGTCCTCAACATGGATTGTCAGATTGGTTGTAAATTCAGATGTTCTATAATGGGTTAAATGGGCAAAATAGAACCATAGTTGATGTTGCTTTTGGTGGAACTTTGATGTCAAAGACAATTGAGGGTGTTACTTCTCTTTTGGAAGAAATGGCCTAAAACAACTATCAATGCCCAATTGAAAGATCTATGGCTAAGAAAGTTACTGAGATTCATGAATTGAAACCGTTTACTACCTTTTCAACTCAAGTTGCTTCTTTATTTCATCAGGTGTTAGCCTTGACAACCCAATGATACCACAAAGTACAGAATATGTTGCAACTTCAAGTATGAAAGTTTTGATGAATGAAACAAGTCAAGAACATGTTCAATGTATCAACAATTGGAACTACAACCATTATGATAATCCTATGCCAAATTACTACCATTCAGGGCTTCGAAATCATGAGAATTTTTCTTATGAAAACACAAAGAATGTGCTGCAACCTCCTCTAGCTTTTGATAGTCAACCAAGCGAGAAGAAGATGTCACTTAAGGATGTCATGGTTTTCTTTGTTGAGGAGACCAAAGCAAGGTTTAAAAAAAGTGATTCACGGTTGGATAACATTGAGACTCATTGTAGCAATATGGGAGCCACTATGAAAAATCTTGAAGTGCAAATTGGGCAACTAGCCCCGACCATCAATGCCAAACAAAGAGAAACTTTTCCTAGCAATATAGAAGTGAATCCAAAGGAACAATGCAAGGCCATTACACTTAGGAATGGAAGAGAAATTAATAGGTTACTATCAAAGGAAACCAAAGCAATAATAAAGTATAAGAATATGAGATTGTTGATGATACATTAAGAGAGACTAATATGCCTCCATCAATTTCATTTCCTGACAATCCTTCTATTATCTCAACTCCATTTCCTTATCCTCAATGCTTTAAAAAAAATTAGATAAGTAATTTTCTAAGTTTTTGGATATTTTTAAGAAAATTCACATAAATATTCCTTTTGTAGATGCCTCGGAACATATGCCAAATTATACCAAATTTATAAAGGAAACCATTTCCATGAAGAAAAGGTTATAGGAGTTCGAAATAGTGAAGCTTACTAAAGAATGTAGTGCCATTCTTCAAAAGAAATTTCCTCAAAAATTAAAAGATTTGGGGAATTTCACTTTGCCTTACACTATTGAAAATTCATTTTTTGATAAAAAGTTTTATGTCATCTTGGTGCTAGCATTAATCTTATGCCACTTTCTATTTATAGAAAATTAGGACTTGAAAAGATGAAATAGACAACAATTTCCTTGCAACTAGTAGACCCATCCATCAAGTATCCACGTGGAATCATAGAATGTGTATTGGTAAAGATGGATAAATTTATTTTTCCTATTGATTTTATGGTGTTAGATATGGATGAAGACCAAGATGTCCCACTAATTCTTGGCTGACCATTCTTGGCTATGGGAAGGGATTTAATGGATGTTCAAAATGGTGAGTTAACATTAAGAGTGAATAAGGAAGAAGTTACGTTCAACATATATGAAGCCATGAGATTTCTAAAACATCTAAGCACTTATTTTTAGGTAGATGTCATTGAGCAATGTGTAGTAAAAGCCTTCCAAGAAGATATGTCAGTCGATCATCTAGAACGATGCATCACCATTTCATCCCATGCTTATGATTTTAATAACTCTGCTATTTGTGAATCTGATTTACTTTTTGTTAGTGAAGAATTTCTCCACTATGTATTTGCTTTGGAAGCATTGCAGTAAGTTACATCATTTAGCAAAGAAGTGGAGAGGCTAGAGCTAATGGTTGCAAAGGCAGATTCTGTAATCTCTACAGAAAAAGTGCAGCATACTACAACTCCAGAGTTAAAGCAATTGTCTGAGCATCTTCGCTATTCTTTCTTAGGTGATAGTTACACTCTTCTAGTGATTGTTGCAACATCACTTACACCCGAAGAAGAGGAAAAATTGCTACATATGTTAAGAGAGCATAGAATAGCCTTGGAATAGACTATCTCTAACATAAAGGGATAAGTCCATCCATTTGCATGCACAAGATTGTAATAGAGAAACTTTACAAACCATCAATTGAGCCTCAAAGAAGATTAAATCCAACAATGAAGGAAGTTGTGAGAGTTGAAATTTTGAAGCTCTTCAATGCTGGAATTATTTATTCTATTTCAGATAGCACATGGCGTGTATGTATGAATTACCACAAGTTGAACAAAGAAACAAGGAAGGATCATTTTCACCTCCATTCATTAATCAAATGTTAGATCTAGTGGCCAAATATCCCTATTATTGCTTTTTAGATGGTCATTCAGGGTATATCGAGATTACCATAGCCCCTAAATATCAAGAGAAAACTATATTCACATGCCCCTACGGAACATTTGCTTTTAAAATGATGCCTTTTAGATTACGCAATGCTCCAACAACATTTCAACGTTATATGATGGCTATCTTTTCAAATATGGTGAAAGATATAATGGAAATCTTCATGGATGAATTTTCAATTTTTGGTACATCTTTTGACTATTGTTTGCATAATTTAGCTATTGTTTTGTAGAGATGTGAATATAAAAATCTTATCCTAAACTAAGAGAAGTGTAATTTCATGGGTTCAAGAAGGGATCATGCTTGGCCATAAAGTGTCATCTAAAGAAATTGAGGTTGATCGAGCTAAAATTGCAACCATAGAAAAACTACCACCTCCAAAGAATGTGAAGGGAATCAGAAGCTTTTTGGGACATGAGGGATTTTATAGAAGCTTTATAAAGAATTTTTCTAAACTCTCTAAACCTTTATGTAATCCTTTTGACAAAAATTCTGCATTTGACTTTGATGATATTTGTTTACAAGCCTTTAATGTAATCAATGAGAAAGTGTTTTCAGTACTAGCAATAACTGTACCTGATTGGAGTCAACCTTTTGAAGTCATGTGTGATGCAAGTGACTTTGTAATTGGAGCAGTGTTAGGACAAAAGCAAGACAAACTATTTAAGGTTATATACTATGCAAGCCAGACATTGAATAAAGCCCAATTTAATTATACAACAACTGAGAAGGAGATGCTTACTGTGGTATTTTCTTATGAAAAATTCCAATCTTACCTCATTGGTATAAAGGTGATAGTGTTCACTAATCATGCAACACTTTGTTATTTGTTTGGCAAGAAGGATGTTAAGCCTAAGCTGATTCATTGGATCCTTCTTCTTCAAGAATTTGATTTGAAAGCTCGAGATGAGAAAGGAAGTGAAAATTCAATTGCTAACCATCTCTCTCAGTTGCTTTAGGTTGAAGTAAATGCTTAACTCTTTCTTGACAAATTGCTAAAAAATTTGATTGATTTTTCCTGCTATCTTCGAGGTCAAAAGAGTAAGTTAGTAGTGATGAAATCTAAATTCAAATCATGGCTTGGTGAGTGATGTTAGTTCTCTATGAGGTCTAATTTATATTGTCTATAATTGTCCTTTATTTTATTTTATTTTGTTTGAGGAAAAACAAGGTGTTTGATGACTTGTATAATTTTGTATAATTTATCACTTTTCAACTTAAACTTTAGTCTAATTTTATTTATTTTTTATTGATTTTAGATTTCATTATTATTATTTAAATTTATTGCAGATTTGAAGAAAATTAAGATCCAAAATTCTAGAAGTATATCGTCTAAGGACTCTCAAATTTGAATGAAGATTTATTGTGATCAAATTAAAAAACGTGATAACACTAGAAAAAGAAAAAAAGGTTGAAATATCGGACACAGTTTTGAACTTGATATATATAAGTGAGCACTGAATTGAAACACGAAAAAAACGGCAATGAGAGGCACATACTTATATATAAATAGTTAATAATTGGGTAAGGGTAAAAATGTGATCTGTTGATTTTTTATTTTAAGTATTTTATTTGTAACATCAGTATGGTCGGCTAAGCCACCTAATTTATCAATATAATATATATGTATTGTTAAGCTTGTGTTCTTGATTTAAAGTATGATTGACTCTATTAATAACACCCCATATCCTAGGTAGACATTATGGTATCAAAGCCAAGGGGTTAATTTAAATTGAGACATACATGCAGTAGTTAATATTCATTAGTATTGTTCCCTGACTATTAGTCTCATCTCTACTTTTCAGTACTAGATTGTACTAATATGTATAAATTAACTGTTCACACTAATAGAAGAGGTAAGGTTGCTTTAGTAATGCATAGATCTAGGTGAAGAGTTGTAAATCTTGCTTAAGTCGAGGTAATGGCGTTCATGGCAATAATACCTTATAAATACTGGTGGTTTAGCAAACGACCAATTCTATTAGGTAAGTGTTATAAGTTATAAGTATTCTTATAAGAGATAGAACAAGAAATTAAATATTAAATGTTTCATGTATGATTTATTTAAAATAATTCCATGACTCAAATTTCATGATTTATATTCTCTATCTTGCTTGTTATTAATAGACTGCAATTTATTTATTAAGAATCATATTTACCATGCAATACATATTGTATTGATTATTAGTTTATCCATATTTGTTTACAAATTAATTTTAAATACTTATATTTTAAACTTAAATATGTCAAAACAAGGCTTTACACAATCATCACCTTTATTACACAAAACTTCATCATCTTCTTCAAAGAATTCTTATATTACCAATAGTAACGAAGTTACTATTGAAAATTTTGAAAAAACTATTAATCGTTGGAAAATTCCAAAGATAAATAAAAATCAAATTTATCAATCAAAGATGATGAATCTTTTTAAAACTGTTTACATCATTAAAACTGAAGAAATAGATCTTCAATTTTCATTACCTTTTAAATCAATCCAACTTCTTTCAAAAGAATCATTACAAAAACATTTTGATAAACAATTCAAGTATGTTCATTTTGGTTTAGTCCAGATTGGATTAAGACAACTAACCTGATTTGGGTTAAGTTCATCAATTCTAGCAATCTTAAGAGATGTTAGATTAACAGATTTCAAGGAACCTTTATTAGGAACGGTTAAAACAGGTTTAGGTTTATGACCTATATCTTTTAACTGTTTCCCAAATATCATAGCCTTTGTAAGAGATTCCCTAATATTAAAAACATTAACACTATTAATCCAAACCCATAATACTAATGTTTTACCATGAACAATTCTAGTAGCTTTATTATGTAGGGTTCATTACAAAATTATGATGTCCACTTGGGACACTAGGAACATTCATAACTCTAATAAAGGAGAAACCATTTTATTACAGACAAACTTGTCTAGATCCAATATTACCATCCCTAGACCAATAAGTTGGGATAACGTAGTATACCCAGATAGATGGCTTTTAAAAGGAATTTCCCAGCCAACATTTGAAACTTATCAACCGGAAGAACCTGTACAAAATACAGAACTAACGAAAATAATAAAATATAAAAATGGAAATATTGAAATAGGATTCAATAGATCTTCATCAATAAGATGCTTTTCATCAATGGATTTACCACTCAAAATAAACCCTAAGTTATCAACCTCAGATATCCTTAGGAAAACAAAACTCAAAAGAATAGATTGTAGTACCAGAGTACCCAGACTAGTTTACACTGTTGACAACTCTGAGATGAGCGAATCACCTCAGTTATCACCTATTTTCCCTTTTATCACCAACTCAATCCAAAGCATCTAGCGAGCAAGTTAGGATAAATGAGTTAAACGTATTAACTGTGGATGGAGAAGAACCTTGGGATGCAGAAGTCCTTAGGATAGATTTAAATATACCACATAATAAAAGAATTAAATATTGGTTATATAACACACACTCAGAAAAATCTAGGGCAAGTTGCTTTAGGAAACATGAGCGTTACGTTAAAAAACATAACAAAAATTTAGATTTTACAGACTGGCTAAAAATCTATAGAAAATCAAAAGGGTTAGAATCTATAGTCATAGATAAAACCATGGAATCCTTTATTCAAAAAAAAAAAAAAAAAAAATCAACAGATCGCATTGCTAATACCCTTACCCAGGATAGCCTAGCACCATCAACATCAATAGTTAACCCTCAACCAGTTAGCTGAGAACCATTAAGATAGACAATAGAACCTGTTGACTTAGTCAAACCATCAACAATCTTAATAGGTAACCTCTAAGTTACTATAGAAGATTCAAAACCAGAACCAATAGTTAAACCTATAGTTCAAATTGACCCTAAACCAGTCAACATTACTGTAGAACTTGTAGCCATAGAACCTATAGCTATAGTCCCATATTATAAAATATTTCCATCAATCAGTGTTTCAGATGTCACAGAAGCCAACTTCGATATGCTATTAGAAGATGAACCAGTAAAGTCTTTAGCTAAAGAACCAATAACTTTAACTCCACAACTCAAAACCTTTGCAGATATTAGTTATAGTGAAGTCATATAAGTTGAATTTGATAGGCTTAGAAGAAATTGATGAACTTATTAATACACTTAACATGGTAAATATTAAAAAGAATTTACCCGTATGGGAAACTCTAGATGGTTCAGTTGAAGTTGAACATCCTCCATTAAGACCTATTACATCCCTTATCAGGATAGTCAGGTAGAAACCTTCCCTCTTAAAAACCCTCAAGAGAACCAAGCAACTAACCTCAAAAATATTCTTACCCAAAATAATTTCACAAACATCAACCTAAATAGTTTAGGTAAACAACTTATAAGGATAGAGAAAAATCTTAGAATAGATATTCCCTCTATCTCTTATCAAAATCTAGATAGCAGGATTAAGAACCCTATCTTCAAACCCTTCCAAGTCTCCAAATCAGCCCAGGAAGAAATAACATCAAAATTGGAATAATACCCTTAGGTCCTAATTAAAAGACCAATTTTCAAAAAAAAAGGACTAGTTATTCCTGAGTCACCAGTGACTTCGAAATCAACCCAAAAACCATTACAAGATCTTAGTATTCTTATTAAACTAGGATCTAATATATCATCTAAGGATAGTTCCCAGGAAACCCATTCTGAACCAACTCCTCACATCCAAAAACTACCTTGGCAAGAACCTAGCACAATTAGGTACCCACATACCATAGGTACCCAACCTAGTAAGGTTATCCAATCTAAATATAACTTGTCTTCTATCTATGTTTGGAACATTGATGGAATGACTGATCATGAGATATTAAATATCTTACAGTAAATGACCATGGTGTCAAATGCTTATAAAACCCAAATTGGTACAACTAATAAAACATTTGTTGAATTATTAATATCTGTCTTTTTAGGCCAAGTGAAAGGATGGTGATATCACCATCTTTCAAAACAACAACACTCAGATATCTGCAATGCGATATTGACTAATGAGTGTGGTATACCCATACTTTCCCATCAAGGAGCTTCTATACAGGATGCAATCTCCACATTACTCTTTACCATATCACACCATTTTATGGGGGATCCATCCCATTTAAATGATAAAAACGCTGATCTTCTTTCCAACATAAAATGTAGGAAGATGAGCGATTTTCAAAATTATAAAACTACATTTTTGTCTAGAGTTATGTTAAGAGATGACTTTATTCAACCTTTTTGGAAAGATAAATTCCTAGTAGGTCTTCCTCCCCTCTTAGGTGAGAAAACCAGAAACAAAATCCGTGAAACTTATGGGAATCACATCATCCCATATGATCAACTAACCTACGGTCAACTAATCAATTTTGCTTAAAACAAGGGTCTTCAAATATGTCAAGATTTTAAAATCCAAAAACAAATGAAATTGGAACTAAAAGTTTCCAAAAGAGAAATTGGATCATTCTACAAACAGTTTGATGAAAATCTCTCTATTGATAAAACCTGCGAGGGAACTTGTAGTAAAACTATAACAAAACCTTATAAGGAATCACATAAAACTTATAAGAAATTTTCAAAATCAAGAAAACCATTCTTTGAAAAAAGAATGAATTTTTATAACAAACCTTATACTAAGGGAAAAAAAGTGGTGCAGGAAGGGAAACAAAGAAGAAAAGAAAAGAACGCACAAAAATGTAGTAGAAAATAGAAGAGAAAGCTGGATGAACGAAGCGAAAGTAGATTTTTTAGCATTGATTTTCCTTTCGATTCTATCTCAGAAAAATTATGATGAATTCGTTTACATTGAGTTTACATGTTAATTTGAATTATTTCTCTTCATGATTTGTCTAACTTATTCTAAGTTTAATACTTTTAATTAACTACCCATTAATTAGATAATTTTAATCTTATAATTTACTATCGAAAGATAGAATTATAGGATAGATCAAGAATATTTCAGCATAGTTAAATATAGAGATCGAAAGACTTGTATGAACTTATGTAGTATTAAAATAATTGGTCTTAATGCTTTCTTGTTTTGTTAAATTGCATATTCTTGTATAAATTGATGAACACAAATGTTTTCAATTGACTATCGAAAGAGGCTTTTGGATGTTTTGGAGATTGCTAACAAACAAAGATAATTAAATTTAATTAATTAGACGAGTAAAACATGGTGAGAAATTTGGTGAAATCAATTTCCTAGAAGTTTTCCTCCCATTAATTTGATCTTCGAATAATATATTTCTTTTCTTTTACGTATGTTCTTTAAATTGATTTTATTTTAAATTCCAATTACAACAACCTTAGTGACTTCTCTATATAAAATTGAGATTAATATAATTTTAATATTTTTCAAAAGTAAGTTACTAATCTCTGAAGATGATACTCTTCTTATCACTTTACTATAAAACTACAATATTGTACACTTGCAATTTTACACCGATAAACTAAATTGATGTAATCTTGATTTGGTTGCTCTACTACATTTGTTGTATATATCTTGTTATATTCTTCATTTTATTTGCCAACATTGGTGTTGATGAAGAACTCTACAAGCCTATCGTCCTCAGTCCTTATAACAATATGAACACTTATAATCTTTATCTTGATGTTTATATTTCCATTTAAATGTAGTGCTTCATAAATTTTTTTAAGCTATAATATAGTGACATATTTTCTAATGCAAATTTTTATTTAGAATTTCATTTACATATATATACCTTTCAATGTCAAAAACTTATTTTCCATTATGCATGAGAATTGTTTCAATCTTTGTATGACCTATTATATTTAAAGGAATTAAAATTGGTCAACTCAACATTTTACTTTGAAGCATATAAAGTATAACTAGTTAGCAAATTAACAGATAAAATAAAAATTCATATTATAAATCATTAATGTACCAACACAAACTAATTAAACGATATTTAATTTACATTAATAGTTTATGCATTAATCATTACTATTTTATTCAATATATATAATATGTTACATTTAAATTTTTTTTATAATATATAAATTCTTACATTTGTAATATTTTTTTCTTTAGTCTTGAAATTTACATTAGAGAACTAATTTTAGTAATTATGATGAATAAAACATATATAACTTTGGATAAAAGTTATTACTTATTATTATTTTTACATGTTATAACTTATTAAACATGTTACATCTTAATCGTTTTAAAGCTTTAGAATATGATTCATTTTCAAAATATGAAATTATAGATTAGGATATTTATTAGAATTAGGATTTGATTTGAGTCTTGATTTAGTAATATCTATGTTTTATTATATTTTATACGCATTATTTTGTAAGTGAGGTTTGATATGCATGATTATTGTCCATTTTTTTAAGAATTTCAAACATTTAATATATATAATTGCGCGCACACACACACACACACACATATATATATATATATATATCTTATTTTTGTAATATAATTAGCATTATTAGTTTACATATATTCTTTATGATACATGTGTTGTCGTATGTACCTGTGAATTATGTTTTCATTTGATTGTACTTTATTTCTATTATTGTTGTAAATTGAAATCAATTATTTAATTTGATTTTATTCAAGTTAATTTTTGAGATCATATCTAATCTTAAAGAACTCTTATTCTTAATCAAGTTTTGAATTTATTAGTTGATTTGTTGTTTAGATTTGTTTAATAGTTAAAAGTTGTGGGATTTTGATCCATAATTTTCCTTAGGTTTGAGGTTGATTCATTGATATTATTGGATTAAATTTAGGGTTAAAGAGAATCGTTAATTAGGTTAAAGATTGAGGTAAGATTGTTTGGTAATTGTATATGTTTTATGTAATTGAAATGTACATTTTTAAATATTATTTTGATAAATTACAAAAATTGTTTTAAAAACTAACATTGATGCTATAGACGTCAAAAACTATATTTCTTTGAGGATAAGAAAAGCTTCCAAGGGACTAAGGGCTACTTTAATGTGGATGGGAAAATCAAATATTTTACATTACCTAAAAGAGTTTTTCATTTGAGGCCCAACTCCCAATGAGCTTAATTCTCCCTGCATCATCTCTTAACCAAAAGCCCATATAGACTATGAAGCCCAATGGTTTCTCACTAATACATTATTAAAAGAAATGCTTTAAAATTTTAATTTATATTAATCAATTTTAACTCAGTCCAGTTAAATATTTCGGCACCAAGCAGCGAAGAATTTATAATACAATAATTTATTTTGGGTTGAGATGTGTGAGTTAGATTATAAACCTTAAACATTTATTTGAATAAAAACATCACAATCTTACTAATTGAAGCTTAAAAAAAAGAGAAATTGTTTGAATCTAAAGACGGTCTCAATTTTAAATATGATAATTCAACTATCTATATTTAATTAATTGATACCCATCGAGTTAAATTAAATAGTACCCTTAATTAATTAAAAATATTGTCAATTTTATTTTCCAATTAGTAAACCCCTATATATATATATATCTATATAATTTTATGTGTATTTATTTATTTCTATAATTTTTATGTTTTATATTATTATAATAAAATAAAAAGCTAACCCTTTTGTTATTATTTTTATTTTATTAGTTTAATATTTAATTATTTAATATTAAAATATAAAAAAATAAAAATTTAACTTAATGTTAAAGTTAAAGATATTAAAAAATATTGTCATTAAATAACTAATATATTTAACTTTCAATAAAAATAAAAAATCATCGTTAACATTTTTAAAAGCTTAGAACTATTTATGAAAAAAAATGAACATCTTTAATTTTTTTTTTACGTTTTAACTTATTGTTTAAATCAAACTCAAAGAAATCCTCAATGAACACCTTAATTTTCTAATGAAAAAGTTATAAATTTGTTACCATCTTATATGATATATGATATATCAATGTATTATGATCAATACATTTGTCCAAAAAAAAACCACATTTAATAATAACTTTTTATGTTATTTGCTAATCATATCATAATGTTAAGTATGATTAAAATTATTATTTTTCTCGATAAAAGAGATTCTTACATGATAATATGAATATTATATGATCACTTAGATCATATCTTATAAAGAGATATCAAACTTTTAGTTAATTAAATTGTTATTTGTATAGTAATATTAAACGAGTTATCCATTAAACTATTCAAATTTAATAATTATGGAAGTTGTTTGATAAAAAGAAATGAAAGGGCTATATTTACAATAGAAGTTGAGCGAAAAAAAAACGCATACCAAATCCCACGGAGTGCAATCTATTTCTCTTTTGGAATTCACATTTCTAAAATACACATAAGGTCTATTTACAATAACACATAGAATAGTCACAATCAGATGGACCACAAACAGTATTATGAACTCCACTATTTCATACAGACCTAGAAAGAGGCTGATCCATCTTTCCAAGCTATCCATCTCTCTCAAGTGATAGAGCAAGATATAAAGTGAGTCATAGATTAAGAGTTTTGATTGAATCATGAAAAAGACGGTCATTAAAGACATTATAACCAAATATCATTTATTAGTAAAAATGAGTACTAATCCAAAAAAAAAAAAATATAAGACCCCTTTAAATATAGAAAGTTACAACGGCTAAATGAATTCAAATGAAAGATACAACTTAGAGAGAGGTATTTAATTAGGATTTTGATGAAGCTTTAAAGGGTTATAAATACTAAATCAGTTAACAACTTTTATATTTTAATTTAATAATTTTTAAGTAGTATTTAATAGTTTATTAAGTTTAAAAATTGGAATAATAAAAATCTTAACTTATGATGTATTTAATTTTAAATTTAATAATGAATCTTTAAATCTAATACAAATAATAGACAATATATGGACTAGGTTTATAAAATAGGACATGGAAGATTTTTATAAATTTTTATTATGTATGTTTTAATTTAGTGGATATTTAGTGTATTATTTAAAAGATAGCAGACTTAAGTGTTCATTTTATCTAACATATTGGATTTTTAATGTATTTCTCATGCCAATGTTTTTTTGAATTTTTAAAAAATTCTGTATGTTTTACTAGGGCAGTGTAATTATAGTGGATTTTTATTTTAGATATATTTATGAATTTTATATTAATAGTAATTAAAACTAGGGAATATTTTGGAGAGAAAAAAGTTCTTATAAATCTTTAAAAATCTTTGGATCGAGAGGAGAATAACTAAAGATTTTTTTTTTTGAAATCCTTTAAATCCAATGATTTTTATATAATTTGAAAACAATTATGTTATTTCTGAAAACAAAAACTAGAAAACATAAGTAATGTGTCTTTGGTAAAAATATTTTTGAATTAAAATTTGAAAATACTTATATAAAATTTATGTTTTTTAAAAGTTCTATCCAAATATAAACTAACTAATATATAAAAATTAGTTTTTGAATTTAATAACAAACAATAACTTACATTAAAAAAATTTCAAATACAACTTGGATATTATAACAAATTAAACAAACCCTAAAGATTTCTTATAAACTCGTAATTGAATACACCAAATTTTATATACTATCTTATCAGAAGTCTCAATTAAAGACCAAAGTCTGGTTCACTTTTGGACCATTGGATGAGAAATTTGGTCGTGTATGCACGTTAGGTCTACGGGAAATACTTATCGACCTGGATATGATTGTCAATTTTGTTCGATAGATAAATCATTGCAGAAATTATTAGATTAGAGACAAAAATAAAAATAAAAAATACACATTTTATAATATGAGATAAGATATAGATAAAGATATTTTTTTGACCTATTCTTAAAATTATATATCATATTTTAATAAATATATAAAAATAAATTTAATATTTTTAATTCTTTAATAGATTTAATTACATTGAAATTAAAATAAATTATAAATAATACATATTTTATATTTCAACATTAAGTTATATTTTTATTTTACTAAAACATCAATATTTTTTTATTTTATAAAATTTATGTTAAACTATTTATTTAAATTCTAAAAATCTAAAATCTTATAATTATTTTATAATTTATTATTATTATTTCAAACTAGTTTGTTGTAAGATTTTATGAATATTATTTAATATAAAAAATATTATGCATTTGTTATTACATATATTTTATTTTCTCTCTTTCACATAAATATTGTTTATTTTTTATTGTTTATTAACTTAAAATTTTATTTTCATTACAAAATATTTATTATTGACTTACTTCTATTATAATTTTTCTTTTATAATAAAAATAAAAATTTAAAAAATATATAAAAAATTATATTTAAAATACTACATAGATCTCTGTTTCAATTTGGGGGTTAATCATTCCCTATTAGGGATCCTTGATATGTCATCATAAATTTTTTAAGTAAGAATCAAGAATAAATTCTAAATCGTGGATAGAAAACAAGGAAGGGTCCCTTATCCCGTCCCGTTCCATTAACAACCCTAGGCTTGGACCATATATTGGTCTAGACTAGTAGCAAAATCCAAACATGACTTGAGATGCCTCAACCATACATGTTTTCTTAATCTTTTTTTTCTTTCTAATTATACCCACTTTTATTACAATAAAAAAAGAGTATTTGAATTTGGATTGACAATTACATATTGGGTAGATCTTTATTTGGTATTTTTTTTAAATCTTTATTTGTTATGATTTTTTATTCCTAATTAAATTTAAATTATATATATATATATATATATTTGGAGTCAAGTCACATTAGAGATCAATATTAATTATTAAAATCAATCATTGTTCCTCTACATAGTGTTTGTACTCTTCATTCGATTTTTAATGAATTTTTCTTAGTGTATCATCGCTAGTGAAATAGATTTTTGCATTAAAATTTTAAAGTACTTAAATATTTGTGTGCTATTTATTATTCTACCTTAATATATTTTAATTTATTTGTATAATCCAAATTGATTGGCTTTTTCTTTCGCATATGTCAATTCTTAACATTTAATCTTTCAATTATTAAAATATTATTCCACATGATATCAGTTTTAATTTATTTATTTTCTTGTCTTCATTTTTGTTACCTCTTGATTTACTTCTTAGTTAATATTATTATAAAATTTCACAATCTTGGTGAATAACTTGTTTTAATTTTTTTTACAACAACACACTATCAATTCTAAGACTTAAATAGTATGTTTAGTGTGCAAGCTACAAATTTATTTATATTTACTTCAGTTTTGGATCCTTATAAATGACATTTTTTTTAGAATTGATGAAAATTTTGAATTGGTAGAATTTTTTTATCTAAAAGACTTTACAAAATTTGAAAGGACACGTTTAAAAGTGAAACTTCAACTTTTGAGAATGATATAGTTTATGATTTAGACTTCAAAGAATTAGAAACCATTTCTAGTTTATATCATATGTTAGTCAAGAAAAGAAAATTAATAATATACCCACTTATGTATAGGATAATTATGCTTGTACTTATTCTTTCGATATCTAGTACTACTACTAAATGTGCATTTTTAGTCATGTGTATTATCAAGAATAGACTTCGTAACAAAATAGAATATCAATTTCTTACTAACTCTTTGAGTAATACATAGAAAGAGAAATTATCAAAGCATTTTCTATTGATTCAATCTTTAAAGATATTTGAGATTTGAAAGAACGTCGAGTTCCATTCTTAAAAATTGTTTTGCAATTTAGTAAGAGTTATTTATTTTATTTTTGTAGCTCATTGGTAAGATTTTGTTTTGTTATTTTGTAATTCAAAATACAAATTTAAATATATAAAAGAAGAAAAAAGTAAGGCAAATTTATGTTTGTTATTAACTTAAACTATTTAAACTACATAGATAAATAATTCCTCCTAATTGGGTGTTGATAGGCTTGGTGGTGGTTATAGGTAGTGTTGGCATCTTCCAAAACCCCTATAATCTTTGATAGAGGTTACACGAAAAGGAATTTGGTGATTAAGGTTTGTTTCAGTGGTGTAGCCACGTTGAGAGCTAGGTCGGGTTTCAGTCTCGATCAATATTTTGTCAAAGGTTTATTAGCTTCTAGTTCACATATAAATTATATTTTATTTATTTATAATAAAATTTAAAAGCAATTTATTTTAAAAAATTACAATTGAGGTCACTTTAGTTTCACAAATTAGATATATTTATAATTTTATTTTAAATTTGTACATTTTAATCATAATACTTTTATATTTGTTCACACTTTAGTCATTTTAAGTAAATTTTGATATTTTAGTTTATTTTATTTTCCAATTTTTTTAAAGTTTTGAGACTTTTTTTTTGTCTTCAAACATCTTTTTTTGGGCTTTTGTTGTAAGATTCATTTAAATTTAATTTAAGTTTTTGCAATAAAAACATCATAAAAAAATTGGTAAAAAATAATTAAAGTATCCAAAATGCAACAGTGATATAACTAAAGTATATTAATTTTAAGAAATGTTACTAATGTATCAAATTTATGAAAGTATTAATTATCAAAATGTCATGCTACTTATTCATTACGTAGGAAACAACCATAACTTATTTTTTCTAATGTTTAAGAATTAGGAATGTATTACCCTCTTTTTACAATAAAACTAATTTTTAATGTAAAACGATTTGACATATTTTTATTTTATCATTTATTTATTATTGTATTCTTTGTTTGAATGAATAATTTTTTTTTCAAAAAGCTCATAAACTCGTAAATAAGATTTGAACTCTATCACTTAAACATGTTTAGATGAACTTCATGTTATTGAGTTACAACTCGTTATTTCTAATTTATGATTTTATATGTAATATTTAGTATACTAAAATATGTATGATTTAATCTTGTCTAATTTTTTTTGCTATGTGACTGTTGGTTTGATAATGTCTTGTTGGAATTGTCTATCCTTGGCAATTCCAAATTCAAAGGAGGTTGATAGAAATAATTAATCAAGAATTTACCATTGTTAAGGTAAGGTAAGGGAAAAAAACTCCATTTGATATGTGGAAAGCGCTGGATATTTATACAGGGTTGGTACTTTTTAGTACACATGTTTCATCAAAATTTTACTTATTGATTATGTTTTAAAAGGGTTCTCTTTCAATACTCATGATATGAAAAAGACTTCTATTTAATACCTATATTTTCAAAAAGTTTCACTTTAGTCTTTTTGAACAATAATAGACAAAAAACTCTTATGAGATTTTTGGGTAGGGGTAAAATAGAAATTTGCTACCTTCTTCCCTGTATCTTCCATCCTTGCTAGAAAAGAATCAATAACTTCACAAACACAATAAGGAGAACCAAAAAAGTTTCTTGTCCATTCTTACACTTCTTTCAAAGGTTAAGCAACATGGGTCTCTTCATATTTCTAATTGAAAAAAGGAGAAACTTAAAAAAATACAGTCTTTGAATTGAGAAAGGGGTTTTCTTTAGGATTTAACAATTATACAATTTTAAGGGTAGAAGCAATATGTATTTTTGAATATTTTATTATTTTTGTGGTCCATATGTTTATTTTATAATATTCAACCATTCAGAGTAATCAAATAAGTAGGAAGAATTTTATTTTGATCTAAAGCTTTGATGTTGCTTGGAATCGTTGGATTTAGGAAGGTTGACACCTCGGTCTCAAGAGAAGATTCATAGTTGAATCTAAAAATGATGACATTTGAATATAAGACGTAACTGTTAATGCAAGGAAAGGAAAGGAAGACATAAGAGAGAAGGACAAGTAATAAATGATAAGTAAAATATCGTTCCCACAGAGATTTGTTACTATTATTCATCAAGTACTAAAATTGTTTCAATCTGATTTTATCCAAACAATCGAAAGTTTGATTCAGTTTGACTAACTAATTTTTATAACAGTTTAAAAGAAAATTCTAGGTTTTAGTTTCACCAAATTAATCCACTTGAATCATATTATTTTTTCTTTATTTATGTTCTCGCATTTAAGTTGTTAACTAAGAACTCCTAATTTATTCATATATCTCTTCCGAGCTCCATATAGACACATCTCGCTAAAATAATTCACTATATTTCTATGAGAATTAAATTCACCAAGATTTATTAAGTTCTAAGTTCTCAAATAGTTACACATACAATAAAGGTATATTCCTATCCCTTATATATACATACATATATATATATATATATATATATATATTATTCTATCCACGAGCACACACAAAAATGGTTTTTCGAAGTTTATTTAAGTGACACAGATCAATTAATTAATCTTCTAACAATTAAAAGTATTAATCACAGATAAAATAAAGAACTTAAAAACGTCTTATAAATCATTCAAAAATAATTAATTCAAGTTTCATAATTTAAGCTACACTACAACCCTAGAACAAATAAATTAGTTCATAGTAGAAATTAAAATTACAATACAAAAATATTCACACATTTCATAGAAATAAAATTAAAAGAAAAAAGATTAGAAGAAACTCTTTCATGATTTCTCAATGAAAAATAAAATTCCTACCCTTTTCTTCTTCTTCGTTGTCTCATTTAGGGGTGTCCATAAACCGGAACGGACCGAACCAAACCGTAAAACCGGGCTAGACTGGACCAAACCGTAAAACAGGATTGGACCGGACCAAACCGAACGGTTTTACTAATCAAACGGTCCAGTCCGGTTTGTACTAATTTTAAACCGTTCGAATCAGACCGGACCGGTTTAATAATATATTAAAAATTTCACATTATTCTTCATTAAAATATAAAAAAATCGGACCAAACCGGACCGAACCTTTTTATAAATCAAACGGTCTGATTCGGTCCGAGTAATATGAACGGTTTGGTTTGGTTAATTTTTTTAGACAAAATCGGACCAGACCGAACCATGGACACCCCTAGTCTCATTTCTCTATATTTTTCCCTACAAAATAACAAAAAGTCAAGAAAAATAACTACTATGTGTTCTCTATTTTTCTTTAAACACGCAAAGGAAAAACTAAGAAAAAGAACAGAACTCCAAACTAAGAAAAAAACTAAAATTGAAAAAAAATTGGCTTCTCTCACGTCTCCAATATATATCACCACCCAAAATTATTTCAAAACACGCGTGTAGTGGGGAAAAATAATAATCCACGCATGTAAAAAGTGTCAAAAATAACGTGCAAATCAGTTGGAAAGTGTGCTTGGTTTTTTTATTTATAAATACGTGTGACATGTGGCGAGCTCTAATTCGTTGGAAAAATAACATGACATATGACAGCTTTGTATTGGCTATAATGAGAGGGCCCATGCAAATTAGGTGGACTGTGTCGCACAGGAAATTCATCGGTGTAGATAGGTAGACCCCACCCTACGTGCCGAGTAACGTGCCATTCGATAAACGCGTCCAATTGTCTGTGTCATGCCTATATCACACTCGCCCGATCCTCACCGTTGATTGTCTGATCTAACATTGCGTGATGCGTGTTGATAATGGTGTGCGTGGCCCTCTGTTTCCTGCGCAGAAAAAACAAAGTTTATTTAATTGCATTTTAGCCCTCTAATTTAATTCAAATTAACTTTAAACTTTTGATATTTGCAATTAAGCCTTCTTTTAATTTAAATTATATTTTCAGCTTTTATTATTTGCAATTAAGTCCTTTTTCAATTCAAATTCTTTAATTTTCTTTGAAAATATATTCCTTAAAAACTAACGTTAAATATTAATTTAATAAATTAAACTTAATTAAAAACATTAAGAAACTAGAAATTATAATTAATAATATGGACAAAATAACTCTAAAATATAGAGTTATAAGGTGTCAAATTTCAATTTTATCCATGCTCAAAAAGTTTGTCAAGAGTTTTTTGCTTGTTACTATTCAAAATGTACTAAGTGATTTTTTAAAAAAAACAATATAGTTAATAAATAGGAGCATTTTCCTTATCATGAATATTAAAGAGAATCCTTTTAAAATATAATCAATAAATAAATTTTTTGATGAAACATAAGTATGTCAAAATACCAAGCCCATTTATAAATATTTGGATTTATCGCCTTCTCTAATTTGAAGAGCTATCAAGGCCTTTATTTTTGTATGCAATTTAGTGAAGAAAAAGATTGTTACTTTTATACTAATTAACTTCGTTCTCCTAGTGAAAGGCAAACTATTGTAGTCTATTAATGCTTTGGCTATTCCAAACCATGTCATGCCATATTTTGTTTTCTTAATAAGACAAATTCGATTAACCTAATCAACCGTCCAAACCACTAATTCTCTAAGCTTGTTAATGAGTTAATGAATGAGGCTCTCAGATACTGAGATCATACCTATTATACCATCAAGTCATTGTATAATAATGATTAATTGAAAGCTTAAATTGAATGCAAAGTGTATATTAAATATTTTCTTTAACAATGTTTACATAATTGTCTCCATATTAGACCACAATCAACAAAAGGAATGTAGATTTTCCTAAAAAAATTCCCCTTTATAAATGTCAAAAGGGAAACAATTATACACCAATTGTTCAAGTCAAAGAAGGTGTTTTGAAATCTGAAATTAAAGGTTGATTTCTCTAAAAGAGCTTATAATAAGTAATAAGTATATGTTAATTATTGTGCCACTATGATATTGGAAGTGTTAAAGAGATTAAAATTTGGACATTATAATTGTGATAATGTGTGGAATTTTTGCAATATATATATGTATGTATTGGGCTTTTGGGCTACTAATATGTATTTGTTGATTGTTTGTTTAAATTTTTTCTATGGTCTCTTTATGTAGATTTGTCAATAAGGTCGAGGAGAAAAATGATCATTTTACTTGAATGTATATATACCCTTCATTAGGGTTTTTTTTGGGACAACTCATTCATTTCTCTTATGTCTCTTCTCCTTAATGTTGTTTCATCTCTTATTCTATCCATTTTTATTTTTCATTTTTTGAACGATACTACTTGTATTTTATAAGTTATTAAGATTAATGTGTTAGGATTTCAATCATGTGGATGTGTTAGGTTTTACCTCTTGTAACTTCATCTTTTTTTTCTACTCTATAAAACTCATGATTCATAGTGGATGTGTTTCACCCTTAATGAATTAGGCTATGTAATTTAGGGGTCAAACCACTTAGATTTGACATTCTTTTGATTCTCGTTATTCTCTATTCTTTTATTATTTATTGTTGATTCAATATTGTACCAAATCTATGTTATGGTTGAGTTATGATAAAAAATATTGTGTTTAAAATCATTGCAAAGTGGTATTAGAGTGAAGATTTCTTTTGTGTTATTTGGCCTTCGACTTGTCATCGAAGTGTATTGAACTTACAAGGTCCTCATATTTTTTTTCGGCTAACAAGGTCCTCATATTTGTTTTCGGCTAAGTTCTTGTGTCATCCTTTGATCCTAATGGTCTCTGAGTCCATTCAAATAACTTGACTCTTAGAATTCCACGACCAAAACATGGATTTTCTTGATCCTTTTTTTGCTCTCTATTTATTCAATTTTATTGTTATTTACCATGAGTACACAATAGTAGATAAAATTGTTTGATGGCATAGGTGACTATGTCTTATGAAAATGTAAGATGAAGGCTTTATGTATTCAACAAGAGGTGCATGATTGTACTGACTTTGATGATTTGTCGTAAAAAGCCTCTAAAGATGATAAGAAAAAAATTGAAAAAATGCATACGCTTTCATACTATTGAATCTATTTGATAAAATTTTCAGATAAGTTTCTAAGGAAACTACCTCTGAAAAGGTATTTTCTAAATTTGGTTCCCTTTTATCTTGATAAAGTTCATCTTAAACATTGTTTTTATTCTTTTAAAATAGATTAATTTAAGGATCTTGAACATAAGATGAATTTAAAGATTACAAACTCATTTAGATGACATTGATCATAAATTTGAAGATGAAACTCAAGCTATTATTTTGTTAAATTCACTGCATGATAAGTATAAAGAAGTAAAATATGGTATTGAAGATTCTCATACAAAGAAATAATTGCACGAAGATCAATTGTTCTTACAACTCAAATAGGTAACTGGGATCTAGATGAAGAATAGAAATACCAACCCATGAAATCTTCTCACGATCTATATATTAATTTGGCCTAACAGGCCTCACAATGTGAATTAAGCAAACAACTTAGTGGAAGTACAAAATAACATGCTTAATTCAACACATAAAAAAATTAGCAAATTACACAGTAGTAACGGTATGTCTCACAGGATCCTGTCTACAACATGTATACATAGCAATGATACACAACTTGTGATACATTCATACATACCGAAAAACTCAAAGGATTTCCAATCACTTCAAGACCTCGTATTTGGGAATATATTCGATAAATGATGATTGTACTTTAATAGCATGTAATCAAACATTCATAGCAAACCCTAATAAAGAGTCTGATACCTAGTACAATTCTAGAGTAAGGAGATATAGACTCCTTAGAGACGCACACTAAAATCACATGTAGATAAAAAGATAGATTATACTAACACATAATCTAATCATACATGACTACAAATAAAGAGTCCAAGACCTGATATACAATAAAGTTAAAGAGATACTAACTCCTTAAGGACTCAATCCAATCAGGTAAACAACAGAGAGATAAACTCCTAAAAAATAATCACATCTATAGTAAAAATAATAATAGATAGATAGTATAAAATAAAAGCAATATTTAAGAGTTAGAAAGTTGGTAATAAATAATAAAAGCTTTCTAGTTAGAGTTTAAACTTCATTATGTAGAAAAATACACCATTTAAACTCTAATCTTATTAACCACACTTTAGAGCATGCACATCATCAGATAAGACGAGGTAACCGCACATAAAGACCCTATTTATGTAATAACATCTTCAGGTTGCTTATGACAATCACTCAACATCAAACAATTCACTAAACAATAAAACAATTATAACTCTGAAAGAAATAAAATCACTATTACCTCTATCAATCGAAACATATGTTCGAACTACCTACTATTTCTTTTTCTTGTTGCTTTCACAACAACCTGACTCAACTCATACACCTAACTCTCTTCTAAAGCCCACACCACCAAATGTGGTAAGATTAGTAACTATAGACCAATAATCAGAAGTGTAACAACGCATACTCTTGAGGACCACCCTCAAACTTGAATACCCTATCTCTTAAGAAGTTATCACAACATTGATAAAATTGTCTTAAGCACTCACAGCTTAAGAACACTATTTTACACTAACTAGTAAACACTATTTTGAGTACTCACAACTCACAAATATGATTTTTCTCACACAATCATGAATCACTAATATCAAATAACACTCAAGATATTAGTGATCCAAAATAGAAAAATGATATGTCAATTTGATAGAGATCCATTGAAATTTTTCTAAACACTAAATAAGAAGAAATATAGGTATTTATAAAACTTGGATTTACCACTTCGCCAACTACCTTACTGACCACTTCACCAACTACTTTATCGACCACCTCGCCAA
Source organism: Hippophae tibetana (assembly GCA_037013495.1). Lineage (NCBI taxonomy): Eukaryota > Viridiplantae > Streptophyta > Magnoliopsida > Rosales > Elaeagnaceae > Hippophae > Hippophae tibetana. The sequence continues at coordinate 75,885,277 of CM072812.1, read as the reverse complement.
TAGTGATGGTATATAAAGTGTTCCTAACTATGTACATATATGTATTACTGATCCACAATAACCAACTTTACACAAAGGAGGATAAAAACACTAAGTAAGAATAAAACAAATAACATATTTTACACACAAGAAGCCAATAAACAAACACGAGTACAATGGGACTTACATGTATAATGTATGAGAGAAATCATTTTACTCTTGATCTTGTAGTCTCTAATCTTAGGTCTAAAGACCTAGAAATAAAAGACAAGAATTCCATAAGTTATGGGCTTTATGTTAGGGATAGGATATAGAAAAAAGATAAAATTTATAGGGATAAGTCTAATAATATGTCTAAATCAAGATTGAAAAAACATATTAGATGTTTTTTTGTAAGAAATAAGGTCATTGTATAAATGAGTACTCTCTTAGGAAAAGTAAAAAAGTTCAAAAAATCAGAGTCTGGTATTGATAGTGAGTCAAACATAGTCTTAGATTGTTATAAGAGTTATGGAATGTTTATTGTGACCTCTAATAGGTTAGATACATATTAGGTCTTAAATTTAGGTTGTTTCTTTCATATGACCCTTTTAGGAATTGTTTTAGTAATCTAAAAGAAGTTGATGGTGGTAAAGTACTTTTAGAAGATGATTATGAGTGTCAAATTAAGAGAATAAGTTAAGTTAAACTATCCTTGGTAGATGGAACAATTAGAGTCTTAAATGATGTTAGCTTTGTCCCTAAACTTAAGAGAAATCTAATATCACTACGTATTATGTATGTCACTAATTACAATGTTAAGATAGGTAATAGAGTTATGAGAGTTCTTTAGTTACACTCAGAGTTGTCAAAATTAATGATTTGTATTTGTTGCAAGTTTATACATTAGACCTTTGTAGAAAGGACAATGTAGCTTAATCCTTACATAGCGTAATGTTGTAGCATAAAATACTAGGGTATTTGAGTGAGAAAGGTTTAAGTGATTTGTCTAAACAAAGTGCTTTAGGTAGTGAACCTTTAGCAACTTAAAGTTTTGTGAGCATAGTGTTTTTCATAAGAAAACGATGGTTAAGTTCTCTAAAGGCCAACATACTACAACACATGCATTTAACTATATTCAATCTAATTTGTAGGGACTTTATCCTATTCAATCTTTAGGCGATAATAAGTACTTTTTGTCTATAGTTGATGGACACATAAGGAGAGTTGAAAGCCTTAAATGGTGGAAAGCCCTAGTTGAAAACCAAATGGGTAGCAAGGTCAAAGTTCTTAGAACTAATAATGGTCTAGAGTTCTGTAATTAACTCTTTGAAAATTATTATAAGGATCCAAGGATTGGAAGACATAGGACACTTATAGGCATACCATAACAAAATGGACCAATTGAGATAATGAATAGAATCATTTTAGAGAAAGTTAGGTATATGTTATCCTTATTTGGCTTGCTCAAGTATCTTTGGATAAAGGATGTTAGTATAATTACTTACCTAATCAACGGATGTCCCTTTATACCCATAGAGTTTAAGACATTTAATGAACTTTGGATTGGTAAACCTGTAGGTTATAGCAACATTAGGATTTTTGGTTACATTACATATAGTCATATAAATAAGGTAAACTTCAACCTAGGACTTTAAAGTATGTCTTTATTAATTATACTTTAGGTGTTAAAGGGTAAATACTTTGGTGTCATTCATGTAAGAAGTAAGTAGGAGTGTTGTTGTTAATGAATATCAATTTTATTGTGATATAAATCTTAATTATCCTTCTCATGCTTCTAAGGATACTTTGATTAAGGTAGAGGTAGGTGTTACATCCTTTTATAATAATATTTCTAAGAATGAGGTGAAGGTGAAAACTAATAATATTGATATCAGTTATGATAAGATTGATATCAGTTATGATAGTGGAATTGTTGAAGAACTAATGAGACAAAACTGATATCGGGTTAGCAATACCGATCTTGAGGATACTTTAGTTTTATATTTGTAAAACTCTTGCAAGTATACAATAATTTTATAAAAAAATGACAAGTATATTCCCAAGGTCGATCTAAGGAAGAAATATATATGATTTTTAATTTATTATTCCAACTTTTAAAAATGAAATTAAATCCTAAACATCTTGTCACGATATTTTGATTATTGTTTCCTAATCTAATGACATAAAAAACATAGATATAGATTAAATAAACAATAATGCAAGTTTTTATCATTCATAATAGTGGAGTATTTATGGATATAATAATTAAGTTAATTATACTTGCTCATATTATATAGGTTATTAAAGATATAAATTGATATTTGTTGTTTTTCTCTTTTTGGTATGAAAGTGTCCTTAGGTAGGGCCCAAATTTTTTTGTTTAATATTAATTAACCAATATCTTTAGGCATGACCTATTAATTTATTAAGTATTAAATTTAAGTTTTATTTCTAAGAAAATAGTAAACCATGTAATCACAGCTTTATGCAAAGTCAGTTAATTAGAATTTATTTAAGATGTCCAAATTAAACTTAAGAATTTAATTATCTGAATACTAACTTTTAAGTTTTAAAACTATTATTTAAAATATATCATCAATATGTTTTCGAATAATAGTTATTATAAAAAACTTTTGAAATAGAGTTTTATTCTAACTACCAAACGATTGTACCAACAAATAAAAGAGCACTACTCTAAATCAGACCAGATAATGAAAACTTATAATCTAATTTTCATATTTAAGTTTGTAATGAAAAATAATTTATTTCTCTCTAACATCCTTAATATGAAATCTTAAATAAAAACAAAATCAATTTATTTTATAGAAATTTTTTACCTATTTAATATTTTGCAAGCATAATAAGGTTATTATTATATAATATTTACAAACAACCAGCCATATTAAATTCAATCATAGACAAATTAAACATAACATATAAGAATAAAACATAAAAAATAATTGTAAAGAATTCATTGTAAAATTGTACCTCAAAAGAATTCTTGCAGAACTTTGATGCTAATTCTTTTGCTGGAAAACCTCCAAATGGATTTACATTTTCATTTATTGAATCAAAAACTAAAAAACTAAAAAAACATAACTAGTTCTTATCAAAAAGAGAATAACTTTAAAACTAAAAACTAAAGAGAGGAGATTTTTAGGTATAATTTTTACAATGGGGAGAAAGTCATTTTATAGATGACGCAAAAGCCAAAAAAGGTAGGAAATTATTTGAAAAATTTATTTTGGATGGGTTTAGATAAGCTGGAACGCATGTGAGGGGCAAGATTTATAGCAAACATGTGTTTGGCGTGTGCGACACAGGTGCAAACGGGTGCTGGTGTGCACGGGACTCAACGTGGGCTGGGCGGTTGCGTGCGCGATTTCCTCCTTTTGACCCATTTTGTCCAATTTTTCCATTTTTGTTGACTTTTCCTCATTTATTTATGAATATATTTGTGATGTATTGCCTTCAGTATTCCTTTTTGAGTCTTTAAGTTACATTTTTAAGCGAAAATACCTGAAAAACAATAAGAATACCCATGATTTTAAAAAGACAAATTTATATAAATATATTATAAAATCATATAAATATATATATTTTTAATCAATTAATGTGCATAAAATCATGGTAATTTTAGTGCTTTTTGAGCACTCATCACAACCCCGAACCAACTTCTTGCTAGTCCTTTAGCAAGATAAGCGATAAAAACTAGAAATTAAACTATCCTAAATCACTTCCGTGGATTGACACGGTTCCATTTAGCCTATGCAACAAGCCTTTAAACCCCTAGGTTGTCCTAGTGGACGAGTTTGAGTCTCGTGAGGGTTTTCAGTAATGATACCTACAAACATTGAACTAAATGTAAAAATTAAAAGAAATAATAAAAACAATCAACTTAAAAACTAAAATTACAACAAAATCAAAAATTAACTTTTAAGAATAAAAGAAAACAACATATCACAAAAATGTCTCATACTTTTTAATCTCCTTTAAGATCATAATTAAAATCTCAAGCATAAGTTATTTTAATCTCTTTAAACAATCATGATTTATTATAATAATTAATCGAAAATCATTTTCATATTTCATATCAAATATGTACCAATTTAATTTCACCCAATTTCAGTGTCAAGAATCTGAATTCGCTTCGACTCTATTCCTCACTTATCAATACTCTCAAAACACTGAATCCTATGGGTTCAAACACTCATACTAATTTATATGCGAAAGAGTTGATGTATAGAAATGAACTAATATGTTCGCATATGTATAAAGAATAAAGGCTCAAAGTGTTATTTTGATGTTGATTTCATGAAAGGAATCAAATGTATAAATTATAAAGATATCATATATAAAAATTATTTTCATGCATAAATCAAACTCATTAAGAAAGAATTTCAAGATATATGTCTTTTACAAATGAAGAAAGTGTAATGACTTTTTAGGGAATTACTTCCTATATCTTTCTTTTGTAATTAGCCTTTACTCACAACTTTGTAGGCAATGTGGGTCATAGTATGTAGATTATACTATATATTATTTATCTCTCTATTTTTTTGAAGATATTTCTCAATATATATATTTTAGAGAGTCAACCTATGTACAGATTGTATATTTTTTTTGGATTTTGGTGAGTGGTTAATTTTGTGGTTTTTATGTTTGATCTTGGTTTAGGTAACCCCAGATATGTCTCTTATTTTTTTTTGTAGCAGTCATGCATGAATGAGATATAAGCATATACTATCAATTTCTACTCAAATCATTTATTCTAAGCAAAAATAATAATAACAAATATACGATACTCTATTAAGATGAGAAAAAATTCATACATTCAATGCTAATACCTATAGAGATCATCTAAAAAAATTAAAGAAATAAGAAATGTGTTTGGAGTAGAAAAAAAAAATATTTCACTCTGAATAAAGGAAATTAGGCTCAAATTATATCTCACAAAGGTAGTCTCCACTAAAAAAATTCATAAACACCGATTTTGGGTTTAATATAATTTTCACATCTTATCAAGAAATACTAGTTATGACAAAAACTAACTAATTATCAAAAATAATTACAAAATATTTCATGATACGTTTTCAAAAATTAATCTACCAGTACAAAAGACTTAACTATTTACTTAAATTTTATTTAAAGAAATGATAAATTTTTGTGAGAAATTTTTTTTTTATTTTTTTAAAATTCTAAAAATTACTAAATCATACAAAACAAAAATAAATCCAAACACAAAAAATGAAAATGTGAACATAAAAAAAGAATTTTATTTTTATTTTTAAATTGTTAAATATTTTTTTTCTAATTAAGCATGGTAACTTTTCACCACCCCCAACCTAGAATTTACATTTTCCTCAATGTAACAACTATAAATTAAAGAAAAAGAGAAAAGAGAAGAAAGATTACCTATTTCTTGAGAATGTGCAAGTAGTAATGGAGAAATACAGGTGCATCCATCATATTCATCATTAAAGTGTATACAGATAGATCGCTGTGAACTTCTAAAATGATGGGTTACCTCCCATCCAGTACTTAGTTTAACGTCTTAGCAAGACGTAAATTTATGGTGCTAAGGGTTACTCATCCAAATGCAATCCATTTCAACAATGTTGTTTGGTTCTTCTAAATAAGGCTTCACACGATGCCCATTGACTTTGAATGTTTTTTGTGTCTTGGAATCCAATAGTTATACTACTCCATATGCAAATACCTGAACTATTTTGAATGGTCCATCTCACCTTGATCTCAGCTTTCTTGGAAATAATCTCAAACGAGATTTACATAAAAGAACTTTAATTCCAGGGTGAAGAGTCTTAGGAACTAGCCTCTTGTCATGATAGCGCTTAGTATGATCTTTGTATAATTTGGCATTCTCATAGGCTTCGTTCCTAATTTCTTCCAACTCATTAAGATGGAGTAACCGTTTTTCTCCTACTTTATCTAAATCCATGTTTAACTCTTTAATTGCCCAGTAAGCCTTGTGTTCAAGTTCAACTAGAAGGTGGCACGTTTTCCCAAAGATTAATCGGTAAGGGCTCATCCCAATAGGTGTTTTGTAAGCGGTGTGGTATGCCCATAAGGCATCATTTAACTTAAATGCCCAATCCTTCCTTGAAGGACGCACAATGTGTTCCAATATTCCTTTAATTTGCCTATTACTTACTTCCACTAAACCAGAAGTTTGAGGATGATATGGAGTAGCTACTTTATGTGTGATGTTGTACTTGTTTAGTACTCCATCAAAGATCTTCTTACAAAAATGGCTACCTCCATCACTTATTATAGCTCTAGGCATTCCGAACCTGCTGAATATTAAATCCTTCAAAAGGGCTTATCCCAATAGGTGTTTTGTAAGCGGTGTGGTATGCCCATAAGGCATCATTTAACTTAAATGCCCAATCCTTCCTTGAAGGACGCACAATGTGTTCCAATATTCCCTTAATTTGCCTATTACTTACTTCCACTAAACCAGAAGTTTGAGGATGATATGGAGTAGCTACTTTATGTGTGATGTTGTACTTGTTTAGTACTCCATCAAAGATCTTCTTACAAAAATGGCTACCTCCATCACTTATTATAGCTCTAGGCATTCCGAACCTGCTGAATATTAAATCCTTCAAGAGTTTAATAACAACACTAGCATCATTGGTTTTAGTGGGGATAACTTCTACCCACTTGGATACATAATCCACAACAACCAAAATATAATGAAAACCATTGGATGGGAGAAAAAGACCCATAAAGTCAATCCCTTATACATCAAAGAGTTCAATAACTAAATTAGATGTCAAAGGCATTTCATCTCTTTTGCTTATGTTTCCTGTTCTTTGACATCTATCACATTGTGCACAAAACATATGAGCATCTTTAAAAAGAGTGGGCCAAAAGAATCTAGACTGTAATACCTTACGGGCTATCTTTTCACCACCAAAATGGCCCCCACAATGAAGTTCATGACAAAAAGTTAGAATGCTCTTATGTTCTTTTTCAGGTACACATCTCCGGATGACTTGATCTTGACCAATCTTGTATAAATAAGGGTCATCCTAGAAATAGTCCTTAATAGTTTTAAAAAACCTTTACTTGTCATGATATGAAGTGTTAGGTCGCAAAACACCAGTGGCAAGATAGTTTACAATATCAACATACCATGGGTTCAGACCTATTGAAAATAACTGTTCATCAGGAAAAGTTTCAACTATATCTTCATTACTCTCATCTTTAAGAGAATTGAAGTCAGAAATCAACCTAGACAAATGGTCAGCTACTAAGTTTTCACTGCCTTTCTTATCCTTGATTTCTAAGTCAAATTCTTGTAAGAGTAAGACCCACTTGATTAATCTTGGCTTGGCATTTGGTTTACTTAATAGATATCTTAAAGCAGCATGATCAAAATGTACAATCACTTTAGATCCTACTAAATAAGACCGAAATTTGTATAAAGAAAACACTATAGCCAAGAATTCCTTTTCAGTGGTCGTATAATTCATTTGGGCATCATTGAGTGTTTTGCTAGAATAGTAGATGACATGCAAACACTTATCCACTCTTTGTCCCAAGACTGCTCCTATAGCATAATCAGAAGTGTCACACATTATTTCAAAAGGTAAAGACCATTTTGGTGCCATAATAACAGGGGTAGATGTTAGTTTCTCTTTCAAGGTATTAAAGGCAATAAGGCAATCATTCTTGAAATTAAAATAAACATCTTTTGATAGCAAGTTACATAAGGGACAAATTATTTTAGAGAAATATGTAATAAATCGTATGTAAAATCCTGCATGTCCTAAGAAGCTTCTTATCCCTTTCACAGATGTAATGGGAGGTAGTTTGGATATCAATTCAACTTTTGTCTTATCAACTTCAATACCCTTGTTTGAAATTATATGTCCTAAAACTATCCCTTGTTCAACCATAAAATGACTTTTCTCCCAACTAAGGGTGAGATTGCATTCAATGCATCTTTCTAAAACCAAAGTCAATTTATGTAAGCAATCATCAAATGAGTTCCCAAAGATAGAGAAATCGTCCATGAAAATCTCAATTAAATTTTCCACCATGTTCGAGAAAATAGATATCATGCATCTCTGGAAAGTGGTAGGGGCATTGCATAACCCAAATGGAATTCTTCGAAAAGCAAATGTCCCAAAAGGACATGTAAATGTGGTATTTTCCTGATCTTCTGGTGCTATGGGTACTTGCTAATATCCATACAATCCATCTAAAAAATAGTAAAATTCATGCCCAGCTAATCTTTCCAACATTTGATCAATGAATGGAAGAGGAAAGTGATCCTTTTTAGTATATAAATTTAGTTTCCTAAAATCTATACACATTCTCCATCCAGTGATTATTCTAGTGGGCACTAATTCACTTTTGTCATTTTTAACAACTGTTATCCCAGATTTCTTTGGCACCACATGCACTGGACTAACCCACTTACTATCCGCAATAGGATAGATAATTCTTTCTTCTAACAATTTAAGAATTTCTTTTTTAACTACCTCTTGCATATTTGGGTTTAGTCTTCTTTGGGCCTCTCGTACAAGTTTAGCACCATCTTCCAAGTTGATCTTGTGCATACACATTGTAGGACTAATGCCTCTTATATCACCGATACTCCAACCTATAGGTTTATTAAACTGTTTAAGCACTTTGATAAGTTCCTTTTCTTGGGTTTTGATCAAGGTTGAAGAAATTATCATTGGATAAGTTTCTCCTTCTCCCAAAAACACATATTTTAAGTGCTCGGGTAAGTCTTTGAGTTCAAGTTTAGGTGGATTGGCCTCTTTACTAGATGAAGAACTGGGTAGATTTAAAAGTGTACTAGATTTTGTCATTACTTCATCATTGTCTAGTCGTTCAAGGTACCCCTTAATTTCCTCATCTAAATCTTCTTCGACCTCTTCAAGTGTAAGAACAGTTTCAAGCTTGTCTTCTATTCTGGTTTGGAAAAAAGGTGCTTTGGACAAGATTATTCAAAGGGTTAACATCGAATATTTCATCGATGGCAGAAATAGAAGGAAAAGGTGAAGAATCAAAAACTTTAAAATGAACAGTCTCTCCTAAGACTGACATTGTTAAATTTCCATCTTGGACATCAATAATAGTTTTAGTAATTGCCATAAATGGTCTACCAAGCAATATTGTGTGCTCTCTGTCCAATGTTGTATTTTCTTGCATATCCAGAACCACAAAGTCAACAGGTATTATCAGTTTGTCTACTTGTACCAACACATCCTCAAGTATTCGCTTTGGATACTTAAGAGATCTATCTGCAAGTTGAAGGGACATAATTATGGGTTTTAAATCTCCTAGATTGAGTTGTAAGAATATAGAGTATGACATAAAATTTATACTAGCACCTAAATCAAGCATTGCTTTAGCAACCTTCCTATCCCCCATAGTTATGTTTATAATAACACTTCCAGGGTCTTTCAACTTAGGGGTAGTTTGTGCTGAAGTGCAGCGCTAGAAATTTCTGATACTATTACTCGTTCATTCAGTTCATACCTCATTTTCTTAGTGTTCAAGTCTTTGAAAAACTTAGCATATGAGGGAACATTCATGACCACTTCTAATAATGGTAAATTGATATTTACTTTAGAGAGCATATTAAAAAGATCATAGAATTGCTTATCTTGTTTGGATTCTTTTAACTGGTGTGGAAAAGGTATTTGCAGCTGGTATGGTTCTATTGTCTTTTGAATTTTAGGGATGTCAGATGACCCCCAATGAGTTTTTCAGAAGGCTTGTTAAGTTTAACACTTGTTTCTCTTTTTTGAGAGACTAGAATATCACCTTCTTTGTTACCTGAACTACAAGGTAGATCGTTAGAGATTTCAGGTAAACTGGTATCGACTACCTTACCACTTCGAAGGGTTCTTACATCCTTTGCTTGTTCTGGTTGACTGGGCAACTTTCCGGGTTCTTTCTTTTGCATTTGTTCAGCCAGTTGCCCAACTTTAGATTCAATCCTTTTAATCAAAGCCTCTATGGTGTTCAACCTTTGATTATTCATCAATTTTTTGTCACGACTAACTTGAATAAAAGCATTCAAGATATCCTCTAAGGTTGGCTTAAAAGATTAGCTTGGTGGGTAAGTGTGGTTGTTATTCGACCTTAGTGTTGGACATTGGGTGTAGGTTGGGTAATTGTTTTGCTTCTAATGATGGTTAGGGTGATTATAGGTGTTTGGGTGATACCTTTGAAAGGATTTGACTTCCTCCATGGCATCGACACTAGAATCACAAGTATTTGAACAATTATGAGTACCATGCCCAATTGAAAAACACACTTCACACACCTCTTGATTTGGCATTTGGTGGGTAGTGAGAAGTTGCACTTGTTTAGTCAATTCAGCAAGTTGCAAGGTTATCTCATTATCAGAGCCAACTTCATTGACTCTTGCTTTCCTTCTAGCACTTATTTGTTGGGAATTAGAACCTAATAGCTCATAAAGATTATAGGCTTCCTCTGCAGTTTTTTCTCCCACAGTACCTCCAGCAGCATTATCAACCATGTATTAATTTTGCAGTGTCAATCCATCATAAAAGAATTGGTTCTGTAGTTGCAATGGAAAGCTATGATTATGGCATTGAATGAAAAGGAGTTTGAATCGTTCCCAAGCTTCATGAAAGGGCTCTTCATACATTTGAGAAAATGTTGCTATCTTCTTCCTTAGATCAACAATCTTTTGATGGGAATAGAACCTACCCATAAACATTTCATATACTGCCTCCTAAGTTTTTAGAGAACCTGATTGTAGAGTAATGAACCATGACCAAGCTTTATCCTTGAGGGTGTAAGGAAAACACCTCATCCTAAGTTGATCTTCATTGATTGCATGTAGTGGAAAGGTTTGGACAATAACATAGAATTCTCGAATGAAATGCAAAAGGTCTTCATTAGGGACACTGTAAAAGGAAGGCAACAAAGAATAATGAATCTTTTTCAATTCATAATTCCTTGCAGCCTCTTGTAATTGTATGCCGGAAGTTACATTGCACATGATTGGCATTGTATAATCTTTCATCATTTTCCGCCTATCTTCAGCATCTCCCATGGTTATTTGTAGTTGAAATTGATCCTCCTCCTATTGTGTATCAACATTTAGTAGATATCTAAGAACGATTTCTCACTTGACAAAATGTATAGGCTTAAAGAAAAAAGGTGCAGGGAACCTAATTTTTTTTAATGCTAAATTTAAAGCATGAACACAATTGTTTTGAAACAAACGAATTTATTTCATTTGAATTTTATTACACACAAAATAAAACTAAAACAAAGGAAAATACAATAATGGGTGACCTCCCATATAGGACTAAAATTTATCGTCTTCTAGTAAGACATTGCTTGGAGATTGCAGAATGAAAAACTCAATGTCTCCTCTTCATTGAATTTATTTTACCCCATTTTACCATCAAATTAGTCTTTGCTTTGTTTTTGCAAATGTTCAACTAACTTTTCTACTTGAACTTCCACCTTTTTGATAGAAGCTTCCACAGAGTCCAACCGTTGATTGGTTTTAGATTGGTTATCTCTACAAACTTCAATAAAAGAATTCAAGTTGTCCTCCAGGGTTGATTTATTGGGAATGCTTCTTAGAATAGGAGAGTGGAATTGCTAGCCTGACTGATTTGAGCTGTGAGCGAAAGAAGGGTTTTTTTGCCTCCAGGAGAAGTTCAGATGATTTCTCCACCCAAGATTGTAGGTATTTGAATTGGGGTCGAACCTTGGTCTCTATTGATATGCTCCCAATACATTAACCTGTTCAGGTCCAGCTATTGTCTCTCCTTGATATGGACATGCTTCAGTACCATGTCTCATGTTGCTATACAAACCATACTGTTCATTATTGGTGTTGGTTTGTGTAGTGAGAAGGGCAACTTGCTTGGTCAATTGAACAAGTTGTTATTGAACTTCATTGCTGGAATCGATTTCATGAACTCCATCTTTTCTCACTCGTGAGATTTTCTATTGGGAATTAGCACCCAACATCTCAAAGAGGTTGTACGTCTCTGAGGCAGTCTTTTCTCCCATTTCTTCTCTTGCAGCGTTGTCGACAATGAACTGACATTGGTTCTACAACTGCAGGGGAAAGCTGTGATGGGGACATTGAGTGAGAAACATTTTGAACCTATCCCAAGCTTCATGGAATGGTTCTCCTTCCATCTGAAAGAAAGTAGCAATCTTTCCTCTCAACTCTGATGTTTTTTGGTGGGAATAGAATTTCCCATGAATTTATTATAAATGTTCTCCCATGTCATCAGAGAACCTGGGGGAAGTGACATTAACCAAGCTTTGGCATTATCCTTTAAGATGTAGGGGAAACATCTCATTCAAAGTTGATCATCGTTTAGAATACCGAGGGGGAAGGTTTGGACCGTAGCATAGAAGTCTCTAATGAAGGAAAGAGAATCTTTATTAGGTAGCCCATAAAAGGAAGGAAGCTTAGAAAAATTAATATTTTTTAGTTCATAATTGCGAGCTGCCTCACCCAACTGGATAGCGGCAGTTGCCATGCCAATCACCGGTCTTGCAAACTCCTTCATGGTGGTTTTCCTAACATGTTGGTTTTCTTCTATTTCTTTCGGTTCCAGTAAATGATTAAGGCTTGGTTCTATGTTTGGCTCAAAAACAGGTTGATGGTTGGAATCCAGTCTTGTTGACACTTGTTTAAATTTATGAATATTATTTACACATGGTGTAAGGGGGTTTCCTAAGGATCTCCTACCACGCATAGACTATTAGAAACATAAATTTAAAACTCTTGTAAAAAATAATAATAGAATAACCAGACAAATATTTAGAGAAAATTTACATGGTATTTAATACAAAATACTAAACAAAACTAGTTAAACCCTAAGTTATTTTATTTTATTATTATTTTTTTTAAAAAAGAAAATAATAAACTAAAGTTTTTATTTTTTATTTTTTTAAAGATAAAATAACATAATCAGTATTAACCAAGAGTGCTCCCAGGAAATAATGGTGGTGCAAAGGCTCCTTAAAAACCATAATCCTAGACAGAACAACGTTCCCAGGAAAGACTAGTGGCACAAAAGCTTCCAAGAACTAGTCTTCTAGATAGAACTCCCTTAGATCTTTACTTTTCATGCTATTAAGTTAATTAAGTTAAGTAAAAAATTTAATTTAATTAAAAATGGACAAAATAAGCGACTACGTGCACGATTTCCTCCTTTTTGACCCATTTTGTTCATTTTTTTTTCCATATTTGTTGACTTTTCCTCATTTATTTTTGAATATATTTGTGATGTATTGCCTTCAGTATTCATTTTTTAGCCTTTAAGTTACTCTTTTAAGCAAAAATACTTGAAAAACAATAAGAATACCCATGATTTCGAAAAGACAAATTTATATAAATATATATATTTTTAATCAATTAATGTGTATAAAATCATGGTAATTTTAGTGTTTTTTGAGCACTCATCAAATATCATCAACACTCATATACCTTATAATAAGTGCTTGAAAAGATTGTTCGCCTAATTATTTATTAAAATTAATTGGAAGAATTAAGTTTCATTATTGCATTCTTACTAGATAATATTACAAAATATGTTTTTGGAATCACAGAGTATGTTTTGATATATTTTATGCGTTTTGATCTTTAAAAAATACAAATGACAAGAATAAATAGAATCTACACCTTGGGGGCATAATTTTCAGATATTGGAGGACTTGATTATAAAATATTTACACAAAATGAAGAATTAAAAGTGTTTCTTGGCGTGGTTTTTAGTGCACCGCAGGACTAATCAGAACCTACCATGTGGATGCCACGTAAGTAGGGGGAGTTGATCGGGAAAGCCATATGAATGCCATGCAAGCAGAGAGCAAGTCACGCAATGTTGTGTGTTCCCATTGATTCAATGCCATGCCACATGTCAGCACGGCATTCATTCCGAGTTCATCACTTGGTCAACGTGCTAGCCACACATCATCACCTAATTTGTCCATTCTTTTTTCCAATGTGCCATGCCATCTATAACCACAAATCACATTGTACCATATGGCCCTGACTCAACTTTCATTGACTAAGACTAGTTTCCTTTACCACGTGTCACTCACTGATTTGTCCAGTGAATATCGTGTTCCACGTGTTGCTTTCCTATTGGTTGGCACTATTAATTTTGTCTTTTTTCATGTCATCCCTTGATTTGAAGCTGATTTGACGGTCTATATTTCACATGAGCCTAATTTAACTCCTAATTACCTTATATCTCCTAATAAGCCAAAATTGACATAATTTTTATTAGTTTTTGGAGCCAAGAAGAGAGAAAAACATAAAAATTCAAAAAGAGATACAATCTTGGTGGAGATTCAAGAGGAGATTGGTGTAAAAATTCAAGAGATTGATTGTATTTTTTTCTTTTTCTCCTTTCTTTATTAATTTTTATGTCTTTCTTTATTAATTTTTATGTCTTTCTTTATGAAAAATATGAGTTTTATAAACAAAATTATGTCTACTTAATTTATTAATCTAGGGGTTTTATAAACCCAATTTTTACCATGTCATGATCTAATATTTTACCCAAATTATGATTTTAATTTAATTATAGTATTTATTATGAATTTTATGCTATTAATTATTTGGTCATTAATTAATCTATAGAAGCAATTAAATAAATTTGAGAGAATTATTTAATTGTTTATCTTGATTCAATAACATGTTTGCTTCTAGGCAAAGATATATGATTCTTATTAAGAGTGTGCAAAAAATCTGATCATCCGATCAATCCAATTCGATCCAATCCGATCATCGGATTGGATGAAATTTTTTTCCATCCGTTAAGTACGGATCGGATGGCAGATTTTACTACAATTCATCTTATCCGACCAAAATTAATTATATATATATATATAATTAATATATATTTATTTGATTTTTTAATGTTTTTTAAGTCAAATAATTTTATGTTATGATTTATGTGAAAATTTAAATTTTTTATTTAAAAATACAAAAAATAGAGTTAATTAAGTTTATTGGTCAGATTGATCAGATGTCATCCGAATATTTTACGGATAGGATTGAGCGGATGTGAGAGGTGATCAGATCGGTTGTGGATTAGGATGTTTCAATCCAAGCGGATGGTCGGATCGGATCGAATAAGTGTAAAATCAGCGGTTTCGATCCGATGAACAACCCTAATTTTTATGCATGTGATCCATAATTGATGAACTTAATAAGTAGTATGCAATTTAATCAACATGAAAGTGTGATTAGGTTAATTACTACATGATGTGTAGTTTACTTGAGAGAGAAATACATATTAGATTAGATTTAATTGATCATGTAATTGATTGATAATTATATTAGAAGAATTTAGTGATTCACATGTTTCAAAAATTAGAGGATTAAGTATTTATAGATATTTTCTCATATATTTTCTTAGTTACCAAATCTCATTTAATTAATGATTATTATTTATTTTTAGTTCTTTTAATTTTTTACTTAAAACATAAAAAAATTAAAATATATATATAATATTTTTTAAAAAATTAATTTCTAATAATATAATCTCTATGTTAACGATATTTTCTTATCATTATATTACTTGTTATGATATGCATACTTGCATATTCATTGAACATAATTCATATCTGATCAATGATAAGTGATACTTTTT
This sequence comes from Hippophae tibetana, assembly GCA_037013495.1. Taxonomy (NCBI): domain Eukaryota; kingdom Viridiplantae; phylum Streptophyta; class Magnoliopsida; order Rosales; family Elaeagnaceae; genus Hippophae; species Hippophae tibetana. Next base: position 75,869,654 of record CM072812.1, on the reverse strand, counting down.
TTCTTTTAGATTCTTCATAATTGATTATAAATGTATTAATTGACATACTAATGAAGTTTAAACATGTATCTTATTTTAGGTGATTGTCAATGTATCACCATGTATTATTGTGTTTGTGTATCTTGTCAATATACTTGTGCATTCAATGAATAGTCAAAATTTGAATAAGAATAATTTCTCAATTGGGTGTTGTGTCTTACTCATGACTAAATAAGTCTACTACACTTATTTAAAAATTAAAAATAATATACAAAAAAAAATTATAAATTTTTATTCTATTTTTTCATTTTTCTTATTTAATTGTTGAGTCATAGTAGTTAGAGAGAGAGTAAAAACAAATTTTAAAACTATTGAATGTTGACTAATCTAGATAAACTCGATCGATCGATTGAAGTTTGAATGTTGATCGATCGACAATATCATCAATTGATTGAATAAGTTCAGTTTAATTACCCCTCTTTTTTTATTTTCCTCTGACCGAACCTAACCCCCTTTCACACCCCCCCTTATGGTTTTCTACTCAAATCTCACAAAAACTCAATCTTTTTGGTCTTAAATAACTTAAAAATAATTGCTAAACACTTTTCTAGGATTATATAATATAAATAATTTCATTTTTGTGCAGAAATTCAAAACAATTTCTATCTTATTTTCTTTCATTTTCTCACCACCCAAACACCCTCATTTGGCCCAACAATATTCACAAACCCTTTTCCTCTACATTAATCCAGTTCCATCGTTCACAAACCTTAACTTTCGGGACAATAATATGTGGTTTCAAAATTTTGATCTCTTTAAGGTATTTTGGAAATTTTGGTTATTTGCTAGTCTCTTACGGTGGTTGTTAGACGCCGCAAACTTCGTGAGGGTGCACCAACTCTATTTTCTTCTCAATGGTAAACCAAAAATTCTTGAACAAAGTATAAGAATACTATCTCTAAATAACCTTTTTTACTTTATTTACTATTCTTTCAAAGTTTAACGGCAAAATATTGGCAAATTTTGTTGAATTTAGATAAGTAGGGGATGCTTTACTTTATAAGGCTTGACATAGCTTCCGCTGTTAATAGACTTTGTCAATTCATGCATAAGCAAACATACGTGGAATGGCTTGCTGCCAAAGGCATTATGAGGTATCGCAAGGATACAATGTATCATGGTGTTACTCTACAAAAAGCTATGGATTTTAATTTAACCGACTTTTCAGATTCTGACTAGGCCAATTGCCATAATAATAGTAAAAGTGCGAGTACATATTTGCATATTCTTCGATGACAGTCTAATGTCTTGGCTATCCAATAAACAGAAATATGTTGAGCTTGGCTGTCACTTTTGGTGTGATCAAGTAACTGCTGATTCTTTAAATATATAGTTTACACCATCTACTCATCAACTTACTGAGAGTACAGAGAGCTCTTACATTCACTTGTATGACTATCCTCTTGATCAATATACATAACATAGAATTCCTTGTCATATCGTTTCTATATTTAAGGTCTAAATTTTTTCCTCAAAACATATCATATCTATCACGCTATGATAGTTTTGAAACTCCAACAACTTTCGTATTTTTTTAGAACATATAAAAATAATATTAAATATGCTTTAAAAATGATGAGGAAAAGAAAATGAAATTACCGTTCAATGTTTCATCAAAGCAATATTTCCAAAAAAAAGGAAACTATTAATTAATCATGTATTAAATGAAAGAAGGGTCGTAACATAGCTAAGCCAAGCTTCACTAGAATATTCAGATGTACTCATTTACATGAAGAACTATAAACACTTTGACCAAAAAAGGGTAATAAAACCCAACCCAAAGAAAAACAAACTGAAGAACTTGCATTATAACGTTAATAAAAAGAGAAGAATTAAAGTAATGAAGTTGATGAAAGTTAGAAAAATCTATATATCTAATACACGAACAAGATCTACTGGTCCAAAGCACAATAATACTAACTTCAAATGAAGATTAACTATATTCCCAAAACAGGACAATTAGGAGCACCAAACAAGAACGTTAATGGCGAATTCATGCTATATAAGGTTTCCAACAGAGATAAAAGATCTGAACGAAACCAATTCCCAATTGAGGCAACAAAAAAACCCATCAACGCCATGAGGAAACAGTCAATAAAGGGATTTCGTTCCACGCCAAAGAGATAAACCCAGGTGGTGATTCATTCAGAGAATACAATGACCTGTAATTATAATTCCAAAGCAAGATCTTGGCTTGGCTCACAGCGTAATGGCTGAGATTTACCGGCTCAAAATTGCAACTTTCCATCAAAAATTTCCATTGTTCCTTATCTTGCATACGTTCAATCTTCGTTCCTGTTTCTTCCGGTCCAATTAGACCGGAAATTCTACGACCAAACAAAACCCTCTCAACTCGGAGTCTCTCTGATGAATCCCGGCTCAAGTTTGGCTCTAACGATTCAAAAACGGCAGTGTAATATCTCAACCCATTATTGAAACGGTTAAAAAACCCAACTCGGTTCAAACTGACTTCGTACTCACCAAGAGTCACAATTTTTGGGTTCAGTGACTTGGCCAATTTCAGAGCCATTTGAACTGCAATTGGGTTTTCATCCAAAAGGTTATACAATTGGAGCATGAAATTCACGGCCAAAACTTCATCTTCTTCAACTTGGAAACTCGATTGATTAAGCTCTTCAATGGGAGTCAAAACTGGTACAAACTCAAAGTTCAAATCAAGAAGCTTCGCGAACTCGCTTAGACGATTACCAGTAGCAAATAGAGAAGCTTCTGGCGATTTTCCCAAAACAGGAGAAGGTATACCGAAGATTTTTATTCTATTGGGCTTTCCGGTCGACCGAGTAGCCAAAGCTTGTAAAAGTGCAGCCCATTGAACTCCTTGAACTATGCCAAAATCAACTATGTGGATCTTACTTGCTTTCTCTGAAGCTTCAAGTATAGCTTGGTTCGCTGTCAAATGGGCAAACTTTGAATATGGGCAAGCATCGTTTAGAACCTTGTAAAGGAGAGTCAAATCTTCAGTAGTTGTTTCGTACAAATTCGTGCTCTCTCTCTCTACTCTGCGATTTAAAGCCTCAGCAAAGTGAAAAGTCACTCTCTCAATTGGATCTCCTTGCTCTGACACCGATTTTCTGAGTCGAACCAGTGATTTGACAGCTCGCTCAGGTTCGGTCTCTACTAGTCGAGCACATTCCAGTAAAGCTTTTAAAAGCGGTGGCGAAGAGTCTGTTTCTGGTGAGCTAGTTAAAGCACCAACAACGGCGTCGTTTATGGCTGGGCTTTCCGGCGAAGGTTGAACTGATTTAGTTGAGTCCTTCGCCGTTACTAGCAGAGGCGTAGGTTGTAGTGGTGAGGTCCACGTGGGTTGTTGAGCGTGAAGAGCGATATTGGGACTTTTCTGGGTGTCAGAGAAAATAACTCTGTTAAAATCGGAAGGTGAAGAGCAAGATATGCTGAGTCGACTCGGGCAAGTGGGAAATGGATCCGAACCGTAGAGTCCAAAATCGACATTATTGTTGCTTTGCCAAGCGTCACAAGCAGAGGGCATATTAGAACTATCCGTTGAATCTCCACCGCCTATTATGCTATCCATCCACTCGTCCGAGTCAAACTCACCACCAGGACCGACTACGAAATCTGAGAATCGAAACCCTGTAGGGTGATGATCTAGATTTGGAAACTGAAATCCTGGTTCTCCGGTACCTGAACCACCGGTGACGAGAAATTGGTCGGGCAAGGTAGAACCCGATAACCCACAAGTCATATTGGGAGCATCAGACATGGAATGGTGAGTATTACTGGTCCATGGGTTCAAAGAAAAAGGATTGAGACCAGTTAGTTGATTTTGTTGGTGGTGTTTTTGTTGCTGTTGTTCTTGTTGTTGCTTCTGCTTTATTACTTGCTGAGCAATGGCCATTAGATTCCCACTATCCGTGCACATATATGCCATTCTCCGGTCAAATCTCGCCGGAAAAATCTGCATTCACATAACCAAAAGATAAATGTCAATGGTCAACAAGCATCCAAAGTGATTATAGTAAAGACAGCTAAAACCGGAATGAGTAAACGATAGAGAAAGAGAGGACTAACAATGGTCTAGGCCAAGAGCAGCAAAAGATTGAAACTAGCTTCGACTAATCGAGCGTAAGAAAGAGAAAGAGAGAGAGATGAAAGTGAGGGGAAGAGGGAGTGCAATCAGTAAGTGGTCCTTTAAATAACGAAAGCACAACCCAAGAAGGAGACAAAAGCTCTGATTAAAATACATAGAAATTGAGAAGGTCCCACAATTTTATTTTTTTTTACAAACCGAAAACATCGCTTTTTTTGGCAGTTTATCTTAATTTTATTTATTTTTAAATTAAAAAATTCTAATTGATAGATTGAACCATTTACCGCTCATTATTGTTTAATATTAAATAACATTTATATTTTATATAAATCCCAATTTTTAAAAAAATTATCACTTTTTAATAAATTCTTTATCAATTTAATTAAGTTGTAAAGTATTCAAAATATTTTAATTTCATTTGAGTCCTCCATTAGCATTTCGAAATTAATTTTAAATTTAATTTTATATTATTAAGTTTATGATTATAATATTTTATATTATTATTAAAATATTTATAATTTTATTTTACTTTAAATACTTATATGTTAATTATTAATGAAAAAATTAGAATAAATAATAAAAATCAACACAACAGTGCAATAAAATATATTATGAATCAAATCCGATCTAATGAAAATAAGGTATTAGATCGTATCGAATCAAATATAAATTTTGAAATCTGATCAAGTTATTAGATTTCATTAATGGATTTGCTTAAATTTAACTATTTTTCACCCATAAACATTCTTAATCTAATCAAAATTGCATGATTTTTTTTTTATCTCCAACCTATTATGCTAAAATTAAATTGAAAGGTATATTATTTTTGAAAAACTTAAAATATATTTTATTTTTATTTTATCAGTTAATTTATAATAATTATTATATTGAACCAATGAATTAATTATATATTATTATTAGGTAATTAATAATTAAACAATTACGTCCTGTTAATCAAAAGTTAAGATATGAAAAAAGACGATCTCGTCGAACTATAGAGATCACCCTTCCAGCATCAAACACTTGCTGCTAAAAAAATTAAATTATTACCACAAATCCAAACCCTCCAGAATCCCATGAAAATTATGGCCAATAATCTCGACCCGACATCTCAATAATGTGCCCACAAAAAATGAGTGTGAATACATTTTTGGAAAGAACTATGAACATATTAATAAAAGAGAAAAGAAGAACATAGAGTAATTAAAATACACCTAATTCTACTACACTTTCCGATAAGTGCGATATAATTTCAACATGCTCGTCTAACTAGGGGTGTTAATTCGTATGACTTAATCAGGTTGTACCAAATTAACTCAACTTAAATTAGTTAAATCATAACCTAAATTAAATTTAAATTGTATGATGAATTACCAACTTTAACTTAAATAAAAAAAATTGTGTTGTACAAAACCCAGTTGATCCAAATTTTTATTTATATATATTAATTAATTTTTTATCTTATTTAACGTGATATTAATTTAAAATATTATAAAAAAAATTATGATTTTAAATATAATTAAAATAATAAAATATTTTAACTAAATTCAATGCATTCTAACAACCTTAATCATACAAATAAAAATTTATTACAATTTTTACAAAAGTAAAAAGTAAAAAATTTAAAAATCATAAATATATTACAAAACAATTCAAGGAAATACTACCTAAAATTAAAATAAATTAATATCTTAGACTTAAACGTCATCTAATTGCGATTAGCGATAGAATAATATTTTTGAACAAGTAGTTAAGAATAACAAAATTATAAGCTAATTTGACAAACATAAAAACAAATTAATAAAATTATCATACATACTTTATATGAAATAATTTATGAATTCAAAATAAACTATAACAAATCTCATTTTTAAATATTTTTAAATGAAATTGAAAAATTCTTATATAACTAATCATGTTCGTTGTTAATTAGATGTATAATTCTTGTTATTAAGTGAAAAATAAATATATGAAGACGGTAAAAGTTATAATAAAAATAGTAAAAAAAATGTATCAAAATTTTCATGACGTAAACTAACAAACTAAGTATATAAAAAAATACTACTAATAATTATAATTATTTTTTATTTTTATGTTATTAGACTAGTCTTAAACCAACACTAATACAACTTTAATTTTTTCATGTTATTTAAGTTAGTCTAAATTGAACCCAAATTTAATTCAAATAATATTTTTTTATTCATGTTCGGTTTCGACAATTAAAATACATCACAAATTGTCACTTCTAGACATTATATGTCATTTACAACATACATTCTCTCTATCAACAAGTGATTGCTTAACTATCAACTCACTATCAAACACCCCAAAATAAAATGACGGACCTTCGGAGAAACTCTAAGCTTTCAAACGGATTTTCAAATGAGTTTATCTACACCATTTAACACTTAAACATTCTCACACCATTTAAACACTTAAACATTCCACCTAACGACATCATAAGCCAACAAATAAGCTAAGTTCATAAAAAAACTCTATATTAGGTAAAATGTCAAATAAATTCATTTTTCAAATGAGTAGCAATATAAATTCGTAATATCTTATAAACATCATCCGATTCACACAACTGATTTATAAAAGAAATCATCCAACATTCACTCTCTAAGTCAATAAGTTGTGTCACCCAACGAACTCTCTTGGGTAAAAATAGGGCGAAAAGTAGGTTAAGGAACCAAAGGTCCTCCTAAATATCAACCTACTAGTAACATAGGTACTTTTTTATACAAAGAGTTATGTTATATGATGAATAATTTAAATATTAATAAGTTTATGGTAATATTTGAATGAAATTATTTAAATATATAAATTTTAATAGATATAAAAAATTAAATTACTAAGTGATTTTAAAAATAAAAAATATTTAACTATAACTGAGAATATATATATTATTAAATTGTATTTATTTAAAAATTAAAATTATTTGTATTAAGAATATTTTTATATATAATAGATACAATATAATATAAAAGATATATATAATTTAGAAAATCTTGAAAAAAATAGGTATTACGTAAATAAATGGTTAAAAAATTAGAGAGTTCAAAATAAAATTAAAAAAATAAATTAAATGTGTCCATAGGAAAAAGCTTACTTTTAGAGTAAAAAAAAAACTGAGGAAACAAAATGAAGGTGGCTATAATTTGGTGAAAACAAGTCATTTTTTTTATATAAATAAATATCTTTAATGTATTATATTTATCATAAAAATAATATTTAGATTTTATATTTATTTTTTATAATAATTTAGTTATATTATTATTAAAAATTTATGTTACAAAAATAAAATTATTTATAATTAACTATTATATAATGTTATTATTACTAATTATTATCATTAATAAATAATAATTGTGTTCATAATAATTTAGTTTATCATAATCGTATCACTCTTTAAAATTTAAGTTTAACTTAAATACACAAACATTAAATAAAATTTCTTATTGAGATTCATTGTTTTACTGAGAGAGATTAGACAAAAGTTAATACGTGGATTCTCACGAAGAGTTCATCTATTTATAGAATCTTTATGAATATATGTATCAGTTACACAATATGTATACATGTTTACATGTAAAGAGACTATAAATAACTTAAAATACAATATGTCAGATATCTAGGTCAAATTTTGCTCGTACTATCATTGAGCTCGAGTTGCAGTTGAGATCGAGCTACTATTAAGCTCGATCCATATATCCAAACATTTTTTATTTTATATTTTGCTCTCAAAATATTTTTATTATGATTTAATGTATTTACTTTAGTCTATTCACTTACCTCATGTTTATATAATAATAATATAAATAATAACGATAATAATTCAATTATTTTTATATTTGATTTAGTTTTAATATAAAATAAATAGTAAGTCATTCCAATAACAACATGAAATATTTATTTTTCTTATAACATTGAAGAATATATTAAAATATTATATATTTTTTTAAATATTTATATAATTATTTATTATTATTTTTATTTTATATCATTTATAAATTAATTTTTTTATAGTTTTGTTTTATTTATAATTTTATAATTTTTATTTTAATATTTATTATTACATTGATTTCATTGCTTAAATAAATATAATACTAATATTATTTCAATTGAATTTAATTCGTATGTTACTCTTATTTTCATTAAGTTTTCATTTTATGAATCAAAGATGACTTAATTTTTTATATATCATTCATTTTACTCTTAATTTTTACACATTTATTCTAAAATTTGTTATCAATTTGAAATTAAATTTGAAATTTATAGAAAAATAAATTATTAAATAGTAAAAAAAGGAAATAAATAGAGCATTTCATATAATAATAATAATAATAATAACTAATTAATACAAGAAAATTGAAAGGTAATATTATCAAATTATTAAAAATCAGTGAAACATAAATGGTTAGACACTAGTTGTGGGATTCAGTATTTTTGTATTATTGACGCTTTGACAAAAACATTTTTATCTTGTTTTAAAGTGATCGTATTCAAATATTTAAAAAGTTTTAATTTAACTTTTTATTATATTAAATAACAAAAATAATGATATTAAAAATATACTATTTTTGACAACATGAATATTAAAATAAAACTATTTTTTAAAAAATAACAGCATATTAAATATATTTTTTAAACATTTTAAATAAATTTATTTTAAAATATGATTAAATAGTAATTTTTTTATTAAAACATAAATATTTTAAAATTACCGATTCCCCTGTTGTGTAGTTCAACATTTACTCTTATTTACTTATCTAACACATATACAATATTGAGCAATACTTGATGTATTCAAGGTTATTGGCTACTTATAAAAATATTATATATTATTTAGATAATAATTTTCAATCCAAATAATTTTCATAAATAATTTAATCAAATAATCTTCATCTTTAAATAAATATAATATAATTATAATTAAATATTTTTTAATTTTTAATTTTATATTAATTAATATCTATATTTTTAAATACTTTCATTAAAAAATAATTTATTAATATTATCTATATAAATAAATCATTTGTGAAGGAAATCGAAATAGGCCGTATTACTTATATAACGTCAAAATGTTAAACATTTCGACTTAAAATATCATTATTCAAATAGCAAAATCTAAAAATCTTGCATAATCGAACTACATATCTCTATAATTGAATTCAAGGCTCTACTAATTCGAGGTAATGTCCATAATTATTCTAAATTTAATTTTAAAATTTATTAAAAAAAAAAATTATTGGATAACTAAGTTTTAGTTTTAATTTTAAAAAATAGAAATTAAAAATTAAAAATTACTAATTTAATAATTAATTCTTAATTTTTAATGTTATAAATTATAATATTCAATTTTAAATAATATTTTAATAAATTTATATTAAATTTTGTTAAGGTTGAGTAGGGATGGTTGCATTAGTTTAATTGATTATTGGTTAATTTTATAAGTAAATTTTATTTTGGTGTTTAAAAAACAAATAAAAACATTAACATATTTATAAACTTTCAAAATTTAACTTTCAAATCAATTTTTTAAAGTCGGTTTATATGCGTTTGGTTTGACGATTTTAAACTATTATTTTTTATCAATTTTTTTTATAAATATATAATTTAAAATTAAGAAAAATTCTTAACATGATACTATTTTTTAAGTATAATGCTATTTAGAAATATTAAATTTTTTTTGTTATGATTTTAGAAATGTTTAATGTTGTTAAAAATTAAAATTATTTAAAAAAAAAAACTTAAAAGATGTATGATATCCCAAATAAAGACTGAAATACAGTAATAAATATTTTTAAAGTAAAGAAAGTTTAGAAACGAATAAAAATAAAAATTACACAGAACTACTAATAAAAATATACTAAAGTAGTTTATATCTTCTTTTCTAAAACAAAAAAAATATTTATTTTACATGCAAAAATTTAAAAATTTAAAATTATTAAAAATATTAATTAATATATATAAATATTATAAATAAAATAAAACTAAAATATATTCATAATAAAAATTAATCATTTAATTTTTATTAATTTTAAAAAACAAAAATTCTTAATTAACTTTATTTTTAAAATTTTTAAATTTAGAAGTTAAAGATCAAACAACTTAAAAGAAATTTATAGGTTTAATTTATTATTCAATTCAATTGGTATGATAAATTTTAAAAAAAAATATAATAATCCTTAATTTGAGCATGAATGAACACATTAGGTTATTAATTTTATGTGTAAAGAAAAAAATAGGAATTTAATTTTTTAAAATTTTAGAATTTAACCAAATTTTAAAATTAAATTTCCTAATTTAAAAAAATTGAAATAAGTTATCATATATACATAATATTAGAATTTTAAAAATTAAATTTTAAAAATAAAAAATAAAAAATAAAAATTGAATTATTATCAAACTTTTTTTTAACACTATTTTTGAGTCTCAAATTTATACATTGCTTTAGCGCGTCAAATTGAGACAGTAAAAACTGTCAGATATGTAAAGCGTCCAAGTCTAATCTCTTTCCACTTCATAAATCTCTAACTTTTCTCTCGGGCTCTCCGTTGTTGAAGTTGCGGCAAAGATGACGTGGCTTTTACTGGATAGGGACCCACACTGATAGAAATGACAGCACTAGGTCATGAATGCAAGAAAATCTTAATATAACGTGTAAAAAAATACGAATAGTTGAGATCTAGTTTCACTTCCTTAAAACAATATTTTTTATTTTTTATTCATAGGATAATTTTATTTTATTATATGTAAGATTTTTACATAAGTATTTTTTTTTAATTGTATAGTTATACTAAAAGTTTGAACAATCATATTTAGGGATTATCAATTGTATCACTTTTATATAATTATATTTTTATTATAAAATGACAACGTATATATTATATATAATAATTTTTTTTATAATTATATAAAAATATATTATTAACTATAAGTATGATCTATAATATTAAATAATTTATTTATTATATTTAAAATTTAAAATTATATATTAATTTTTTCTTACATTTTAATTAAAGGCTTTTATTTTTAAAATATAAAAAATAAATTAAATACTAATTTAAATATTTTTTTATAAATAAAAATTACATTTAATAAATAAAACTACATAAAATAAAATAAAAAATATTTAACTATAAATTATTTTATTAAAATAATTATTATTAATTTTATATGATTATGTTATACAGATTTTATAATATAATATAATTAAATAAATTTATTTATTGTATTTAATATGATGCATTAAACATAAGTTTCAAAATAAACATATTTTATATTAAAAAAATTAATTGAAAATATATATTTTATTTGTTTTTATTAAAGTAAGACATGATTTAGTCGCTATGCTTTATGATTAAAAAGGAAAAGAAATAACAACAATGCTTATTTATAAAGAATATTATCTCACGTGCTATGACAATAAAATAACTCTCGATAAAATGTAAGGTTATAATATGATAAATACCCATTGATGTAAAGAAGTTCAAAAATCACAAAATTATTATTTTTAAAATTTATAATAATAATAAATATATTTTAATTAATTTATATTATTTTTAATTTAAAAGAGGTGTTAAATGAAGATATTATTTTAACTATTTTTTGAAAAAAAAAATCGTTTTAAATGAAATTTTGATTGTATTAATTAGGATATAATTAATATAATTATAAATTTCATGCATGATTTTTATATATTAAGTGAGATGAATACTTTTTTTATATTACGTGAGATATTAATATTTAATATTTAATTAATTAATTATAAATTCTGTTTATATTAATTTATTAATATATAATTATTTTAATTAATAAATAATTATTATACTATTATTATTGAACAATAAATTAAATGTAAAATAGAAGTACATGAAGACTTCTTTTTGACATTTTTGTTAACCTAAGCGTGGACCCCACACCTCTTTTTTTCGTCATGGTCATAACTTGCCTATTGACGGCGCGTCTCCGATGTTGCCGTCCTTATGACATCATCATTTCTGATCTTATCGGGAAGTGTAAATTAAATCTTGACCGTTTCTATTCTAAATTGATCCTCAGTTTCTGCCTGCAGATACAGTTATTATTTCCCACGTAACTGTGCATTTTATTTAAATATATCAATTTTTTATTAAATATATATTTTAGAAGATTAAATATAATTAAACATTTATATTTATTAATATTATTTTATCATATTAATTATTATTAAGTAATATTTTATTTGTCTAGCTAGTATATTCCAACATTTATATTTTTAAATTTTAAATTCTATATTTTTATAATACATGATACGATTACAAGATTATTAAATATATACATAATAACTTTATTATTATAATAAAAATTATTATCATTATACAAAATATTTTATTAATAACCATCTTAATTAAAATAAATGTGTAAAAAATATCATCATAATAAAAATAATTTATAATGATAATTTTATTCAATAATAATATTATCAATATATAGTTAATATAAGAATAAAATAAATATGATATAATTTTATTATATTTAAATTATAATAATGTTATATATCATAAATATATATTATATATTACCAGCAACTTTTGGAGTAGTGACATCAAATCTTGCCTAATCTAATACAGGAGCTTGGAGATAGAAGGTTTTTTGGATAGTAGAAAGTTTTTAACTTATATTTTTGAAATCAAATAGACTAATTGGGTAGATAGAGGTGGTGAAATCTAATTTTTGCATCGATGTTTGGCAGGGCAAGTCGCTTGAGTGTCAAAACCGAGTGGTGGTTGTTTTTCCTTACCTTATTGAGCCAACTTATGCCCATGTCTCCTTTGATGACTCCCATTATAGAAAGCCTCAATTTGTTAACGTAGATTGAAAGAAGTTAGTAAAGTTACACATGGTTAATTACTTATAAATAATATTATAATAAATTATTTTAAATTTAAGATATAATATATATTAAAAAAAATTATATTTAATAAAGATTTAGTTTTAAGAGCATAATTTTATGTGGCCTAATATTATTAATGTGAAAATGTATGTATATTTAATATTTTTTAATTAAAATACTATATAATATCACAAATAGTATAATTTATTATAATTTTTTCAATAAAAACTACAAATAATATATTAATATTTAATTATTTATCGAATATAATATCCATAACAATCAAGTAACAAAAATGTATTTTTCATTTGCTTTCTCTATGTGCTATCTTTTATGTCCTTCACATGCTTCTTTTCTTCTCTAAGATTTTAGACCCCAAGTGAAAAGATAAGGTGAGTCTCCTTTTAGATAGTGACCAGAGAGTCATTCCTAATGATTAGGTTAGAGAATTTCCTTTCTATAACAACTTACGATCGAAGTCTCCCTCAAAACTATGAGCTCTGCATTTAATACATAATCCATAGAAGAAATCTTCATTGTTCTTACAAAGACAAACAAACTTTGATTATCTTGAGCTGCTATGTCCAATTCTGTGAAAATAGAATGAGTATCTCATGATGTATCCACATTGATTTTAACTATACCTAGGTTAGGTTTTATTAATTACATGCACTTTTCAATCAATAAAGATGTTAGAACCTCTAATTTAATTTTAAGGCTACATTGATACCAGATCTCTAGTACACCATCACAAAAGCCTAAAATATGTAGTTAATATTCATTCCTTAAATACATGTCATGATCGATGCCTTGTACCACTTAAATAATTGATAATATTGATTATAACACAGTTGCATTATTATGTGTTATAATTATCTTCTAAATATCAATAAATTTTTTATCAATAATACTTGAAATCTTATTTTATATTAATGATATATATTAATATTTTTTTCGATTAAAGGAAAATCATACTTATCACTACTAAACAGTAATGACATAGCGATACTCTTTTTTCATCCTTTACATTTACACGTAGACTTGGTCAACAAGTAAAAAGTAGGTCAAGATTAAGATTTTTTAATGTGTAAAAAAGTTTTTCGATAAAAAGATCATTGAAAGACTTGGAAGAAGTAAGCTATGCTGAGTAAGGTCTGTTCCTTTTGGGCGGTTGGTGGACCTAAATGGAACACAAATGGGCCCGCATACTTGACACTAACAAGAAATAAGCCGTATTGAAAAGGGGCCACTTTGGCAAAATTTAGACCAACCAAAGTGAAACGCTTAGAAAAGCAACGGTAGAGGATAGAGGGGGTTAGCTCAGTGAAAGCAACCCCACGGTGGTATGGCTAAGTGGTGGTGATGTGTAGTGTCTACCACTTGTATAAATTGAGTCAACTCGTTGCTTCTTAATGAGCATGACATTTTCAATGTTATAATGAAGGTGGTTTTGTTTGTAATGCTTCTATTCGAAATTGGTCATGATTGTGGAGGATGAATCTAGCTAGCTAGCTAGCTAGCTACTTCTTTTGAATCTATGTGGCATTTAAAATTTTGCTGCTCAAAGATTCATAAAATACTGTGTATCCTTTGCCCATTGAAAGACTGTCATGTTGTTTTATTAAACAAACAAACTCAATCACAAAATTTAATTGAAAAAAAAAAACTTTATCTAGCACGATTGCTTTTCATATAGTTATATTCGTAACACTATACTATTAATTAATGTGATGGAACCCATCCATTTTTTTCTCTATTTTTATATAAAGTTGCTTTAATTTTCCTTGTAAATATACTCTTTTATATGATTTTTTTTTTGTAAGTTTGTTTTAATTATATATATATATATATATATATTATTAATTATATATATATATATTATTAATTATATTGAATAAAAATATATATTTGTGTTATTTTTAACCTAAATTTTTTTCTCATCTAGATATCTATTTATGATAATCTATGTCATATTAATATGTTTTTGTCAATTTAGATCAATAATATTGAAGATTATAAATTATAATATGATATTAAAATTTTATTTTCGATGAATATATAAGTTAGAGCAACTAAATATTCAATTTTAAAAAATCTTATAATAAAGAGCAAGTTTTTTGGGTGTTTAATAAAGTTTTTAATTTTTGTTAATAATTTTGATATTGATATATTTAAATTGATAATTTCTTGCTTAGATAATGCTTTTTGATAGTTAACAAATTCAATTTTTTTTAAAATAAAAAAAATAATGTTAGATATTTAAAAATATATGATTCATTGTGTTTTATACCCAATAACATTTTTTATAGTACTTTCAATTATGTACATATTTTTTTAAGAGTTAGCGATAATACATATATAACATTGCAAACCATATCTGATAGTTAAACTATTGTGTGACACCTAAAATCTAGATTTTGAGCATAATTAAAATTACCCAATACATTCAAGCATACATCATAGTTAAACGCATCAAACCTCTAATACAGGTAATAAATGAGAGTACCCCACGTTACAATTATATTTAATAACTAAATTATTGAACGAAATTTAGTAATGTAATTGCAATACCTAAAAGATTTTGGAAAATTATATATAAGAGCGCTTCTAAAATATATAAAAATAAAAATAATATATTAATAATATTAATCAAAATTTAACATTAAATGAACATAAATTATGATATTTTAATTTAAATAACGTTTAATTAAATAACTTCTAATATAAAATATTTATATATTAAACTATTTTTTAATAATGAAAATATATAAACTGAATATAATTATACTATTTTTATGATTATGATTTTTTTTTTGAATGATTTCACTTATAGTTAAAACTATCTGATACAATGGGAGCGTACAACATAATTAAACCAAAAAATGTACTAAAAAGGCATAAGTTGTCTATCCTTTAATTGGAACCGTGCAAAAACCTTATTTAAATGATAAAAAAACAAGTGAACGACTTAGATTGATTATGAAAAGGATTGCAACATTTTCCTTTTCTCAAAATGGTCTAACAAGTTTTAGTTAAAAGATATATTTTTTCATTATTATTGTTAATATTTTTAATTATGATAATTTTGTACATATTACGTGACAGTTAAAAAATGATCTTGTTTAATAAAGAGCCTTATGGATCAAACTTAATAAGTGCATAACCACTAGAGAAATTGTAAGATAGATATCTCAAAGAAATAAAGATTCAATAATTATCTTTTAATTATCATAAAGAGATAATTAAAGATAGATGTCTAAAACTATAACAAGTTAATCCTATCCTTATAAGGGATAGCCATTAGGTTAATTATTTCTCCTATATATATATATTTTTACTAACTTATACTTGAATATCACAGAAGAATACAACTAAACAATTTATGTTCATATAAAACTAAAGTGAGACCATAGATCTTTTCTAGCCTTTATCTTATAGTTATCGAATTAAGATTCGGAAGCCCAATGATCGTCTCCCACAAGGTGGTCAGAGGTCCTAACAGTTTGTTTATCTCACAGATACATGAAGGGTATTCTTACCTAATGTTGACAAAAAATATCTTTAACATTTGGTGCCGTTTGTGGGAAAGAAGTGTATAATACTCAGTTGAAAAAAGCAAAAATTATAGGTTTCTCAAAAAAGTTCTTAAACTCCTTAATCTATCAAAAAAGTAAAAGTATTTAAAAAGAGAATGTAAAGCAACAGAGTTTTCTAAAAACAAAACCTTAAGGTCGTCTGATCCTCCACCATTACATATCTAACTCTCTGGACTTTTAAGAGAGATCATGGATTAGATAACTAGCTCTACCACTCAGACCCCGACAACCAATCAAGAGGTTCAACCTACCAACTAGTAGGTAATTCGTCTACCAATCCTTCTAGCTTTGTCGCAACCTACTCAGAAAATAGGTGCTGCACTTGGAAAATCCAAAAGGCAATGCGAGCTCAGGCTCGAGCCAGCCTAGACATGATGGAAACTATACTCTAGTCCATCTTGGAGAGCCTACTAAATCCAATGGCTTTTGGATCATCCATCGTCCTAGAAAATATCCCTACAACATCCTCCAATGCCTAGAGTGCACAAGGCTATACCCATAGCAATCAAGGGCTTGGTTGGTAAGATGATTGTCTATAGCAAGACCCAAGTCTTTTGATTGGCCAGACTTTGTCTACTCATACCAAATAGAGTTGTCCTAATTTCAACATTAGATCACAATCCCATCTAATGTTCGCCTTGGATAGGTTAGGGCCAACTTGAGAGGTTCATATAGATCAAGATCTATGCAATCACCTCAAGGTATATCGTCAAGGACACTTTATACTAGCCAACCATGTCAACCAAGCAACCTCAACAGCCAATTATCACCCTATGATTCAACTTCAGGATGAAATATCGATTGTCTTTCACCCCATTATTGACTGACTTGCTGAACTATTACAAGAGGTCTAATAAAGATTATTTCCATTTCACTTTCTAATAAGTTCAAATGGCTTAACATAGCCATATATAACGGCACCAAAGATCCCTTGAAACAATTAGAAAACTTCAAGGGTTGGATGGACCTCAATACCTATACCAATGTAGTAAGGTGTTGTGCCTTCCAACTTTCCTTAACAGACAAGGTCAGAGCTTGGTATCGTACTTTGAAGTCTAGTACTATTTATTCCTTCATACAATTTCGGAGACATTTCTTGTCTTACTTCTCAGCCAAGAGAAGAAGGAAAAAAACATGGCTCACCTATTGGCCTTACATAAAGTAAATGCAGAAAATACTTCTTTGATCAATTCAATTGAGAGAATATACAAGTGGTAAAATGCCTATACTCTGTTTCCATTACGACTTTGCACCAATCCCTATACCAAGGAGCTCAATGGAGGGATATGGCCAAAGATTTTCTAACAATACATTCCAAGGCTATCCAACAAATTAGCTCTTACATCAATATGGATGAAATGCTTTCCAACAAAAGAACCAAAAGCCTCCTAAGAAAAAGTTGGTAGATCATAAGCGTAGAGTATGGATGAACCCTTATGACAATAAAAGGTCCAGATCGAACCAAAGATATAATAGAAAGATTGGGGACATAAATCTCATCTACCCTAGACAAAAATTTCATACTTACACCCATTTCAGTGCAATTAAGAGAGGTTTTGCTAAAGCAAGTTAAATGCCATCAGTTTGTACATTGGTCCAAGAAATAGAAAAACCCTAGTTAGACAAGTCTCAATACTGTAGGTTTCACAAAGACACTAGTCACTAAATTATAAACCTAATTAACCTAGAGGGGTGTGAATATGTTATTTTCAATTTTTATCAATTTATAATTTAATAACCTAAAAAAGTAATCATGTATGAAATTATGTGTAAGAATAAAGTGCGAAAATAAAATATTAACACACAATATTTTTAGGTGGAGGCAACATAGGCCATAACAATAACCTAAGAGGAAAATCACCGGTCCATCAGATCACCTAACTTTCCACTATGAAAATCAAATGTTCAAGTACAAACTCGGCCTTATGCTATCCTCCCTAGGATATTTCCCTAATGTACTTTTCTTATGAGTTATTCCTCTGTTTTCACAATTTTTAAAATTAGCATAGACGATTTTCAGACCAATATTTCAATAAGCTTCCTACCAATCAGATCGTTCACAAATCAACTGTAAAATGGGTTAACACAAAAACACAGGTACTCGTTTGTGTTTTAGAACATATTTAATAATGAATAATCATAAATAGATGATTCAAAATATATATCATTTAAATAAAATCAACTAGCAAATTATAGAGCAAAAAGATTAACACAAATCAATAAAATAGTTTCTTTGAAATTTAATAATCACATCAAATAATTATGATCACATATAAAATTATTTAATTTAAATATGTAAAAATATATAAGTATAAAAATATTAAACAAATTTATTAATAAATATTTCTAATAAGATATCAATTTATTTAATACCTTGTTTTTCAATTATCAATGAATCAGTAGCCAGAATTCTCTATCTTCTGTATACCTTTTTTGTTATGCTTCCTTTTTGCAAAGTGATGAATGAAGATATTGAGTAATAAATAAAGAGATGCTTAATATTAATTCAAGTGATGGCTCAAATTCAGAACATGGCCAAGGGTAAGGATGAGTGGTGTTCGACCGATTTTTTTTCAACAGCGCCCCATCAATTTCCAGCAGATTGGCAGATTTCGGAAAATTCAGGCAAATTCAACGTATCTTCTTTTTTAGCAATTCGGCCAATACAATTCTCAACATAACGTGTCTATGCACTTAGATAATAATAATAACCTAATAATATTAATGTTAAATATATTTTAGGTTTAATTTTTCAAAAGCTCATTACAAACTTTAATATTATAAAAAATTATTTTTTAAAACACATCTTAAAAATATTAAACACATCTAAAAGATATTTAATTAGTAATTTTATAAATTGATTCAAGTTTAAATAAATATTTTAGTACCAAAAATAATTTCAAATTTATGAACATGTTCTATTAAATGTATGAGTGCAATCTTATATGTCGTAATTATAAAAGATATACCTAAAGTATGACTATTTAAAACTTGAACATTTGTTCGACTTTTCTTGATAGACTTGATAATAGACCTAAAAACAAGTTTACAGTTAAATATTTTGTCTACAAAAATAACCAACACTCATAGTCTTTATACACTCAACCAAAAACTACTAGGATCTCAAAGATGAAATTAAGTACCTAGTCATGAAAGGATACTTGGATGAATTTGTGAACAATCCAAGGCTACATCAACTATAGCCATAATAGCTACAACCATAATAGTAATAGCCATCATGACAGGCCTCGCCATCTAGATAAAAGAACTAGTCTCAAGGATAAGAAGTCCGAGAGGTTTGGGTCATCATGGGAGATCCTATTGGGGGTAGTTCCAACAATGCTCGTAAAGTACTCATCCATGAGGCCATTTATTGCCTAGAAAATCTACAAGTTGCTAATACACGTAACCCAAGAAAAGATCCTAAACTCACGGGCTCAAAAATAATATTTTTAGAAAGAGAAGCTTGTAGATTGATTCATCCTCACATGGATTCCTTGGTAATCACCCTTCTGATGGCCAATATAACTTTTCATCAAATATTAATAGATACTGACAGCTTAGTCGACTTTTTGTTCCCTAAGGCTTGGAAGCAAATGAAGCTCTCTTATCCTTTCAAACAAATGACTACCCCTTTGGTAGGATTCTTTGCACTCTCACTCATCTTAGAAGGTAATGTGACCCTTCCAATAAAAACTGAATTAGTAATGGTAGACTTCCTTATTATGGACTGACCATCCTCTTCTAATTGTATCCCGGGCAAGCCTTTCTTACATAGACCAATGTTGTAGCTTTAACATACCACCTCGCCCTAAAGTTTCCAACAAATATGGGAACATGAATAGTACTTAATTAGAGATAAAAATGTGGCTAGAGAGTGCTTACCTCACTAGTTTTATTTTTACTTAAATTTTTTTATGATTTTCATTATTATACGACTTAGTAAAATGAATAGACTTAGTTTTCTATATTTCAATTTTTGTTCCCAGGATATTTTCAACTACTTTGTAATTTAAATTTGTTGTTATCAATAAAGGAAACACTTAGGATACCTGCTTCTCTTTCCAAATTAAAAGTCTATACTTGGAAGATTTGATAGGACATATAGTCCAACATCAAATCAACAAGATGGTCTAAACCACCTCAACTTGAAAAGGCTTAGGACTTAACTAAGGCATGCACTCTTGTGAAAGGTAGTGAATAAGAAGAAGCACAATAAGTGAGTACTACACCTTAGGACTCAGACCACCAAATGATCCACAAATTCTAGGCGCGTTGAGTTACAAGAAGGATGCACCATAATAATAGGTTGTGCTGTCTGATAACTGTATTTTATATAGTTATTTTCATCTATTTTATTAATTATAATTGCTATATTCTTAATGTTTTTAGTTAATTTTAGTATAATAAATTAGTATTTACTATTTTTTTTATATATTTTAAGAAAATTAAATAATTTGTATCGAAAAACGTAATTAATTGCAAATTTATGTCTAAAAATATAATTTCAAATAATAGAGTTCTTAATTACAATTTATAAAAGTCAAAAATATAATTTAAATTAAAATCGGGCTTAATTTTAATTATTAAAAGTTTAAAAATTTAATTTAAATTAGAAA
Source organism: Hippophae tibetana (assembly GCA_037013495.1). NCBI lineage: Eukaryota > Viridiplantae > Streptophyta > Magnoliopsida > Rosales > Elaeagnaceae > Hippophae > Hippophae tibetana. The sequence continues at coordinate 75,848,450 of CM072812.1, read as the reverse complement.
AGGGCTAAACTGTAATTAAAGAAAGTTGAAAATGTAATTTGAAAAAAATTTGTGGGTCAAAATGCAATTAAGAAAGTTTATTTTTCTGCGTAGGTAAGAAGAATCACGCGCCATACGTGGACCGTCCGATCAAAGAAGAAACGACTGAGATTCGCGCGTCCTTATCACACCCAACCAAAGCGAGTGGGTGCAGATCTTATTTGTCACGTGGATCGGCGCCCGAGTGGGGCCCACCTGCCGCGCAGGCCGGCGTGCAGGTGGGATCCACGTGTCTGACGCGTCCAACCGCTATCCCCCACGTTACGCGCGCCTCTGATCCCGTGCGGTGATCTCTGCGTGCAACCAGATCTTCAGCTAATCAAATGATGCCACGTGTTCGCATTAATTCCTTCAATGAATCAGACGCTGACACGTGGCATGCATAATGAATTAAAAAAAATACAGAAACGGTGCCCTGTCTCACGCGTGAATTGAAATAAGGTTTCGATATCGAATTTCGATACGCATTGATTTTAGTTTCGATACCAATTTTTACGCGTTTTTATAAAAAAATAAAATAAAAAAATGTAATATTTTAGATGTATTATTTTTAGCTATAAATAGGAGATAAGATGATAGAGTAAAAGAGTTTTGGAGTTTTGGAGAGTTTAGTTTTGGTGATTATTTGGTGTTGTTCGGTTTTGGACTGCAGAACACGCAGAAGCCATTTTTGGCTTTTGTTGTGTTCTGCGTGTGCCAAATATTTGTGTTTTAATTTTTCTTCTTCTTCATCTAATTTTTATGTATCTGTTGTAATTTTTATTTAAATTTATGAAGTAATTTAATTTTTCTAGGGTTGCATTTGATCTAAATTTATGATGCTTTTATTTTAATTATTTTTGAACGATTTATAAGACGTTTGAGTTGTTTATTCTATTTTGTGCTTAATGCTTTTGATTATTTACGAATTTTATCAAATGATCCGTGGCACAAAAATAAACTTGGAAGAGACATTTTTGTGTATATTGCTCATAGATAGAATGACATGTATGATGAAGGATAGGAATATACCCTAATTGTATGTGTGGCCATTTGAGAACTCAGAACGTAATGAATATCGGTGAATTTAATTCTCATAGGAATATAGTGAATTAATTTAACGAGGTGTGTTTGTACGGAGCTCAGAAGAGATGTATGAATAAAATTAGAAGTTTTCGGTTGACAAATTGAATGTACTAAAAAATATAAATCAAAAGAAAATAATATGATTTGAGTTGATTAATTTAGTGAAAAATTGCAATCCTAGATTTCTTTTATTTTGTTATTAAACTGTTTTCTTAATTTTGTTACAATCAACGAGCGTTTTGAATAAAATCAGAGAGAGATAATTTTAGTATTCAACAAACTGTAGTAACAAATCTCTGTGGGAACGATAACTTACTTATCAAATTTTATTACTTGTGACCGTGTATGCTTGCACGTTTTTATGTGTTAAAAAAACACACAACACTGTCCAGGATAAAACTAACATGGATAACAGATTAGCTTAGTCTAATTGCTTCTTAATCGGCCTTAGACCTTGAAAGGAGGCCATGGCTTAAGAGCTCTATCACCTTGGGACTGAACACAATAAAGTCCTCAGTACCCCATCAGAGCATACATCCTTTCAAAATGTAATGTATAAGAAGTATTCTGACAAGTGAGCTCTACACCTTAGGACCAAGTCATCAAAAGTTCACAGAAGCTGAGCGCGTTAAGTTACAACAAGGATGTACCTTAATCATGGACTATGCGGTTTAGGATAAAACTAATGTGAAGAACAACTTAACTTGATCTAATTGCCTCTTAATTGACCTTAGACCTTGAAAAAGGGGCCATGGCTCGAGAGTTTTGCTACCTTAGAACTAAACATAACAAATCCCTCAATACCCTGCCAGGGCATGCATCCCTTCTAAGGGAATGAGTAAGAAGCATCTCAGCTAGTGAATCCTACATCCTAACTCCAGACTACCCAATAATAGGTCTAAGTGTAATAAAACCCTCAATGCTCGTCGAAGCAAACACCTCAACTAAGGAAATGAATAAGAAATATTTTAATAGGTGAGCTCTGCACTTTTAAGACTATGCCATCAAATTATCTATAGAAGATGAATGTGTTATGCTCTAAACTGGACATATCCCTAACCATAGGCTATATGGTCTAGGCCATAACTACCATGAACAATATCCCAATGGGTTCCCTATCGCCTTATAGTTGGCCATAAACCCTTAAAAAGAACCATAGCTCAAAAGCCATGCTACCTTAGGTCCAAGTACTACATTAATTTCTTACAACAGACTCAGGTTTATAAGACTTAAACATTGAGACTATAGATCTCCAACAAAATGGTAATTAAAATACCTCTAAGTTGAGAACTATCTTATGCTTGGACCACTTGAACAAATTCAAGAACTCCAAGTAAGGGGATGATAGATCAAGGGGCTTAACTAGGCAACACTTGGACTAATAAATCACTCCCAACTTTTTTTTTTCAAATAGACATGGAAAGGCTCGAACAAAAAAGTAAGGCTAAAGGCACACTAGTTGAAAGTCACTCTACATCAAGCCATTGGTCATCTTGCCAAATAAACACATGGACTAGAGATCAAAGCATCATCTAGCCAAATAATCCTAAAAATGGCTAGCCAGGATAAAGCTCGACTAGCTAGGAAGTGGCCGGCTAGGAATATGGTCGGCCAACCAAGAAATGGCTGACCAAGAATATGGCCAGCTAGCTAGGAAATGGATGGCTAGGAATGTGGTTGGTCATCTAGATAGGTTTGATTCATAGGCCGAGCAATTATGCTCGATTCTTTGTGCACCTAGGTTCTAGATTCATACTTTGTTTTACACTAATACATCCTCTTACACTTACATGTCAACTCAAAAGTTCACGGTCTCTCAAATAGATGGGACAATGATTAGGTTCAAGAATACTATTTAAATTACCAATACAAAACAAAATATATGTAAGAGATAAGGTGTAGAAGGTAATGCAAGACTGAATGCAATAAAAATGACATAATCATGCCTAAATAGTCTATACAAAAAAGATAAGTTTGAGAGTAAAAATAAATCTACTAAGTACATACATTTTAGTGGAGATTGTATGAATGCTAAACTATCCTAAGACTAAAATGAGTAAAGGACTAAGTAAGGCTAATATCTATGCTTAGTAACATCCTGAGTTACATCACCATATCATGTTTTGTCCTCATAGAATCCTAATAGCTAGATTTTACAGAGCTATTAGAACTGCTAGAATTATCACCTTCACACTTAGAGGTGACTACACCGTATCGAGAAGTATGTATGTCTAAAATCGAAAAAACATTATCATTAAGGATGTTCTTTAAGAAGACTAGCCTAAACCATTTCCTCATGGTCTGAAAACTAAAAGCCTAAACATCTAAGGTATATTTAACATACCTACCAGATTCATAACATTTAGCCATGGCTTGGATCCTAGCTGAACCTACCTCTATACTAGTCACTTGTAGCTACTCTTGCATTAAGTAAAGGCTCTCATATAATTCATCAGTATATTCCTTCTTTATTGCCCAAGCATCCTACTCCTTTACCAATATAGTATCTAGTTGATTAATCTCTTTATTGACTACCTCCTAGGCTACTACGACCTTGGCTTGTATCTTACTAGCTACATAAAGCCTCACCCTAAACTCCTCCAATTGAGCCTCCAACTTATCGGTTTCCCTACAAAGTGCCTCATCAAAAACTATCAAATGTCATTCTAAGATAATACGTGCCATGATGACCCGTTCCAGATCTTAGGTAAACTTGTATGATCTACCCACCAAGGTATATATATCATCATCTGTAGGCATGGACGATTCTTAAACATTTGGAATAACAAAGGGCTTAGATGAACTCACGATGTCCTCAACTAGGTCAATGGGTCTTGGACTAGACTCATCCACTACTAGATTAGATGGAATATCGATAGGTATTGGAAGGGATATCAATCTCATAGAACATGGTCAAGCAATAGTCACCCTAAAGCTAGAGGTTGTCTTCCTTTTGGAAGTCCTATGCTTTCGTACAACCTTGGCCTTCTCAGGCATATCTTTTGAGCTAGAATCTTTCAAGAAATGGATTATTGTCTATATCCTTCTTTTCTTCCCAAAAGAATGTCGAAAACTCATACTTATAAGAAACTAAAAGTTATTATGATAACCTAATCACCCAAAACTAAATAGCTTAAGATATTAAGTTACAAGAAGTACTTATTATCCAAGTCTAGGGGGCTGATGCCCTTTGGATCAACTACAGTTGGGTCTAGACCATAATAAGTAATCTGTTTAGGAATAATGAGTTAGTCTCTTTACCATCACGATAGGGAAGGATGGTAGAATGACTCGATGAAATCTCTCTGCTTAAGAGTAATATTACCTCATGGCTAGTTCATTTTAAACAAAAAGAAACAAGTCAGGATACTATAAATATTATAATAGAAAGCTAAGACTCAAAAATCCTATCCTTTCTTTTGAACTAGGTAGGTGTAGTAGGAATATCAAGGGATATAATCTCAAAGTTTCCTACAGTAGTGAAAAAGGGCCTCCTCCCACCCCTTATTGGTATTCGGTAATTTATCTATAAAGATACGATTATCAAAGGGCTTAAAGTGGTATTAGTCCCTATTTCCTCCCTATAGATATGAATGATAACATTATTTAAATCCTTTACTGTCAATTCTATACTGTGCTCCTTTTCTGAGCACCAATCAATCGGGTAACACCCTATAGAAGTGATTAGTGGATAAAGTAACTCTACCAAGAAGAGGGTTACTCAAAACTAATTTTGAAACCTGAGGCATTAAAGCAAAGGACTAGAGAGCCTAAAACATCTTCCTTATCATACCTAAGTAATGATTTGTCATCTTGGAACCTAAAGGGTTCACATAGAAGAACTTGGCATCACTCTAATTAGTGCTTGATTGGCACATAGGAATACCATTTGCAGTAGAAGCTAAGTATCAGCCACTTGAAAACTTAACTTGTGCCAAATAGATAACCAAACGATCTATACAGAAAAAATCGAAAGAACCATGATGTCAGGTTGGCTCGAGGTCATTGCCCAATATGACTTGTTCTTGGCCACAGTAGGCTAGGCCGATGTAGGCCAAAGGACTGGTAGCCAATGGGTGTTTTCTAGAAGATTTTCGTTCAAGGAAGAGTCGACTATAGCATTATTGGCTAAGGTATTATCGGCAAGGACACCACCAACCAGACACTAACAAGGGATGGACCAAATAGGGTACCACTAGTTTGGGCTTTGCCAGCCATGTCTCCAATCTGATATCCAATCGACTACTAATATGTGATATCTGTGTCGACCCTCATCCACCTTAATATACACCTACGGCTACCAGACCCAATCATGTACATTCAGTATCCATTACATTATATGCAAGAAAGTATGGCATAAGCATTCTGTGGTGCAAAGTGTTTGAATAATGATAGAGTAATTACCTTGAGAGAATTTCCTTCACTTATCTTCTTCTCTCAAAATGTGAGGTCCAAGAAAGTGTTATAAGTAATGAAGAATTCAAGATAATAAGGGCTTGTATTTATAGAGATGGAGAGATGATCTTATCCATCCCTATAAGGTCACATTTGATAGTTGTGATTACTTGGCCAATCCTAAAGGTTTTAGGCTTAGGATTTGAATTTTGAGTTTTCTTCCATAATAAAATAAGGTTTGATTTCCTAGATAAAAATGTTAACTTTGATGTAATTTTCTAACCAAAATTCTATCAAAAATTCGAAAACATTATCGATAACAGAATGCGGTTGTGCATATTTTGAACAACCAAACATGGCATGAAGTCCCTCACTCAGGTAGGTAAAAAATCACGCAAGGATAAGCTCAGTGTTACTAGCATAATTAGAAGGGGTATCGAACACATGTATCGACATAAATTATAAGAAGAACTTTTAACCGAAGGGCCAAAAAGTCTTGATGGTTGATGTTGGGGTAATTTCTCATATCGCACGTCGTATTAAAGAGTGATATCATTTAACATAGAGCCTTATGGATCAAGCCTAACAAGTGCCTAGTTAGTAGAGCGCCTTATGGGCTAAGTCTAATAAGGATCGAGTTGTTTGATAAGTATAATCACAAGATAGTTATCTTATAGAGGCAAATGTCTAATAATTTTTTTTTAAAGAGATAAGTAATAATAGATATATACAAAGCTATAATAAGTCAATCCTATCCCGATAAGGGATAACTATAAGGATAATTATTCTTTCTCCTATATACACAATTATAATAACTCGAACTTGAATCTAACAACTTAGGTTCATAACTAAATACTCACTTTCCATATAATTTTAAAGGAGAGGAGCTCTCCTCCAATCTTTTTCTTATAATTACTAGCTTAAAGTTTTGGAGGGTAAAAAACTACGGTACAAGGTGTTCTAAATTTTTAATAGTTTGTTTATTTTATAAATTTAAGAAGGATAATCATATCTAATATTAACATAAATTTAAGTAAATATTTTTTAATATTGTTTTTTAAAAATAAATTGATCAAAAAACATAATTAAAAATTCAAAGAGAAAGAGAGAAAAAAAGTTTGCTAAAAGAGATAATAATAGACTGAACAGAGAGCAAAAGAACACTTTGATAGAGTAATTAATATTAGCAAATTTAAAAAGAACGGGATTTGTTTTAATCTAGAGTTATCTAAAACAAAGATTAAAAAGAAAGAAGATTATTAGTCATATGATCCCGAACTCACAGAATCAAAACTATTTTCCATTTAAAAGAATAGTAGACAAAATTGGATAGTCTTAATCCGCCGTCAAGATATGGTTTGATGATTAGACAAGAAACAATGCAATCCATTGCTAGCTTATCTTAATAATTCTTAAAGGACCCAATTAATCGATGCATCTTATCATTTTACTTTACCTTTAAATTTCTTTATACGTACCCTCTCTTTTTTCAGTCAAGCTTATCATTTTCTCAGCCTTTCTGTCCATTTCCCATTTGCCACGCTCTCATCGTTTGGTCTAACAACAGATTTCAACCCAAAATAATTCAGATTTCTAATAATTATGATTGTGGGAGTTAATGAAATGCCGATAGTTTTTGTAACAATGAGAAATGAGAAGGGGATGCAATTGATAAAGTGTGTGGTGATTATATTATATATTTTCAATATATTTACAAACAATTATTATTTCTTACCTATTTTGTGCGTTTATTTTATGATATATATGAATTAAAGGACGAAATGAACAAAAAGTAACAAAATGGTGTATTTAGAGCAAAAGTAGAGAACCTACGGATAAAAAAATTAGAATAAAATATTCGATCGATCGTGGAGTCAGAGAATGCAAAAATTTCTTGGTTATTTAAGAATTAAAGAAGGTTTTAAATTATATAAGAGTGATTTAGAATCAAACAAACGAATTTTTCATTCATGGTTAATAAAATTGTATTTTAATAGTTATAATAGTCTCATAATCATATATTTTATATTATTGTATAATATACTAATTGTTTTATGTTATTTTCTTAAAAAAATAATCAAAATTATTATGTATTAATTTATTAAGTAATTAATAATCAATAATATATATTCTTAACCATTTTCGTGGTATAACAATCATTTTCCTCAAATTATTTATTATTTATACTACCATATATGATTATGTGTTTTCAATATTTTCATGTATCAAATGAGTGTGAGTGAAAAATCACTAATATACTAGTTAGTGAAGAGTCACTATAAATTGGTCGAGTAAATGATGATTTTGTATCGAAATATCAAGTTTATTAAAATTAAATTACCAAACTTCATTTGTTATAGTTATTGTTATCTAACTGGATAATCTCTCTTCTAATGCGCTTCTATCCCCCAACACATTTCCTCAAAATACTTTTTGAGTCTATTAACACTTCCGAATGTACCAAGTAAATTTTTTAACGTTCATAAATAGTATCTTTCATTTCATCATGAAGCCACTTAATTATGTATGATATGTATAATTGAAGCCATTCACTGTCAATAGGTCGGCTCAAAATCATTGTTATATCACTTTATGTGAATTTTGATAACTTATGAAGTGTATTAATCCTATTTTCATGTTGGAAAATGACTTTTCTTGTTTATATTTCACTTTTTACTCATATTTTATTGTTAACTTTCTTTCATTTTCTCAAATTATTATATATTTAATGACATATACTTAAATAAATATCTAAGGACACGAGTTCATACATGTCAGATGTGCGAGAATTTATGATTTGTTATGCTAGCTTTTAGAATGGCGATCAAACAAGTGCCTATGTTGCTTGTGCGAAGTTGATCGATTGAGTGAGCATCGAGCAACTCCATGTTAGGAGTTTCTTTCCAAGTTCTACATTCTAGTTTGAGAGGCTCTATCAATGTCGATCAATCAATTTATGTAAAAGGTCATGAAATGAAAAAAATGGACATACGAGTTTATACAATGGGGCTCGGTTATGAATGATCATTTTGGTAAATGACCTATGGGGCATGTATAAACATTCAATTGTATCCTATAATCATTTGTGAAAGCATTAGAAAGTTGTGAGAGTGAAAACGATGCAAGGGAGAATAGAGTTTTTGATGCGGACCTTTTAGGAGAATAACCTTAGGAACCCACGAACTCAAATAAATAAGAACAATAGATTTGCTAGGAACATGTTGAAGATGATTCGATTAGAACCATAAGGAAACAAACTTCTTAAAACCCTAACCTTTGGTATGATCATATTAGAACCCTAACCTTGAGACGCCACAAATGATGGTCACTCCCTTTGATAATTTGAATTCAAGCATTCAATTAAGAGCACAAGAAGTCAAATCAAAAAGCTTTTTGAAATATATTTGATAAATGATATATGGTTTGCCTCCAAATTAAATTTTTTCTTCTTTTTATAAGCAACAAACCCTAAAGAAAAATGGGCCTAGTTAGTGGTTGATTGAGCCTAATTCATCATTTTAAAAAAATAAAAGACTAAAAAGACTTATGATAAATAAAACATAAAAAAAACCCTTGATTAAATAAAATGAAAATTGCTTCCTAAATTAATCCTTGCATCCAACTTGATCTTCCAAATCTATCCTTTACATAGGATCTTGAGAATATTTGTAAACATCAACTTGGTCAGCACCTGAATCTCCATTAGTTTTTCTCCACTAAAGGTGGAGAATAAATTTTAGTGTTTTTGAACAACTCTTTAGGATTAAGCTACTCTAAACTATTTTTTTCTCATTCTCAATCTATTATTAGCATTAAAGTATAAATATATCTCTATTAGATTAATACGAGGCTTATGAGTATTCTTGGGAATTAAATAGGACTGAGGGACTCTTGTATGACAAGAGCATAGATTGTATTGCTTATTGAGAAGTATAAGTTAAAGTGAAAAATTTATTGCTTGGATGTAGATGTAAGCCCCTTAATTTTGGAACAAACTACATTAAATCTTGTGTGTTATTTAAAGAAAATATTTGTCACGAGTTTCAAGTTTTCATATTAGAAATGGTAGAACACCCTATAGCAAATTAATATTAAGAAGTTGGGTTTTGAGACTTAACATTCAAAAATTTATATCAAAACACTTTATGGAACATAACTTTTGTATAACTACAAAAAGAGTGGCGGACTCAAAAATTTCTTAGGAAATCAAACACTTAATTTATAATTATAAAAATAGTATGACTTATGTTTAATTTATGTATTTTTATTATAAAGAGAAAAATAATACAAAAGTTCCTTAGATTACGTTATTTGTACCTTTTAGTTCCTTAAGTTAGAAATGATGTTATCTAGTTTCTTAGCTTTGTAAAAACGATCAATTTAGAACAAATCATATTATTTTAATGATTTTTTTATTAAAATATTATTAATTTTATATCAAGTGATTAATCGCTATTAAAACATGAGTATTTAATAATAGTAAAGTCACAATTAATATAAAAACAATTCTCAAAATATTTATTTTTTACTATTTTTTACTATTTACTAAAAATTAAAGTATATATTTAAATAAATTTCATTATTATTTATTTTTCTTAAAATATTTTATATTAAATTTCACTTTTACCATTGTTAAAGATTCGTATTTTAATAATGTTTTAATTACTTAACAGAAAATAATAATATTTTAAAATAAAAATTATTAGAATAGTATAATTTGTATTTAAGTAGCTATTTTATAAAATTAAAGGACTAAATGAAACCGTTGCTAATATGAAGAAATAAATGACACAAATGACTTAATTTAATGTACTTCTATGACACCTCGCCCTATTATAAAAAAATATAACTCATCATTTCATATGATCATTTAAATCCATTTAATATTATTAGAGTATTATTTTTATTATTATAAATTTTAAAGATATTATTTTATGTAAGTATTCAAATTTTCTTTTAAAGAGTACAAATTAAATGCTAAGTACACAATTTATTACAATATCATAACTAATAAGCTTGTAGGGTGTTTAATTGTGGGGATTCAATTTGTTTAGTCACAAATCTTTATCTATTTATTTTTAAGATAAAATTGTTTTGCATCCAGATCTTTAATATTGTTTGATATATCAGGGTTTTGATATTATTAATTTTTTTAAGTTATTTGGTTATTTGTAAGGTAAAACATTTGATTATTTGTTCACATAAAAATATAGCCTTTTTTTAAGTTGTTGTTATATTATTTTACCCAATTAGTCTAATATTTTCAATTAAATTAATTAAAACTACATTTTGTCAAAGTAACCTCTATTCTGAAGATTAATTTAACCAAAAATACATAGATGTTTTATGCGAGCTATGCTTGGCCCAATTTGACTAAATAACAATGCATATGCGATGATAAAAACATTTATTTATTTATTTTCATGTAAACAATAGTTCGTCCAAAGAAAAGTTGTTGTTTGACCGAACTAATTGTTATTATTTGATCATTGCATTGAGAGTACCACTTCTACTTAGTTTCTCTGTCAAAAGACTAAGAATTAATGTTGTATGTATCTTGAGACAGATCCCTAATTTAGATTATTTGTTCATATTTTGATTTATATCTATGAGTTTATATACATGTTTATTTTATTCTTTATACATTTTTTTGTTGCTACTTGATTTGTGCAAAATTACAAGTGTACAACATCATAGTTTTATAATAAAATGATAAGAAGAGTATTGTCCTCAGGGATTGGTGATTTATTTTTGACAAATATCAAAATTATTCTAATCTCAATTTTATCTAGAAAAGTCACTAAACTTGTTGTAATTGAAATTTAAAATAAAATCAATTTAAAGAAAATATGCAATTGGAAAAGGCTATATTTTGTTTGTAGGTTCCACAACAAAATAATGGAGTCATGTGTGGTTATTATGTCATGAAGTTTATGAGTGAAATCATCACAAATATCAAAATTCCAATTGATGATGTGGTAATATATTTTACCCATATACATACAAGTTTTTAACATATTTGAGTTTATTTTTTTAAATAAATGAAATTATATTCTTATTTTGATTTTGAATACATGTAGTTCTTTGGTTAGAACAAGACGGGTTACGACCAGCAAATTTTTGATGGTTTACGAGAGGAATGAGCAGAACACATGGTTCAAATTATATCATCACAAGAAGAATCAGGAGAAGATTCTGATGATCTTGAATAGCATATGACAACATAACAGTAAATTTTTTAATGATTTAATTTCTCTATCTATTCCTGTGTCTGAAATCACTTGTTTGATGATGATTAATCATATGCTCATGTATTTAGGAGAATGCATTGTTTTATGGACCTATTTTTGGCCCAAACTACATCTCATCTCTCTTTCTTACTTTCCTTACGAACTCATATTAGCACTTTATTAATCATTTTTTTATAAATATGAATTTATTTAGAATCTCTGCTAGTATTTTTAATGATATAATGAGCTCTAAATGTATAAATCAGGTGTACGTAACTCCGATTTGTTTATTGGTTTGTATGAGTTTTGGTGCCCATGAACGTGTTCTATATGTTTAAGGGCACCAAAACTCACACAAGCCAAGTAAGAAATCGAAATTACAATTGATTTCATATTTAAAGTTCATTATATATAGCATTATAAAATACTAGTTGAGATTCTAGATAACTTCATATATATAGACAAATGATTAATAAAGTGTTACTATGAGTTAGTCAAATGTCGCTTTACGTGGTAATCTATTTTTGATGGTAATATTTATAATGATTTAATTTCTTCATTTGTATGTCTGAAGTTTAAACTGTTTTTTTGATGGATGTTTTACGTGATCATGTATGTAGGGGAATATTTGTTATATGGATCAGCTATTTTTTTGTCATAATGCTTGTGAAGGTCAATCAAGATTCTAAGCCAACCAAGCTTACTCGATCGCATATTTATAATTATACTTTGACAAAATTATTTTATTTGTAATTTAAGTTAACTATATGTATTATTTATGCATTATTTGTTTTTGTAATAAATTTAATTATCAAGTAATTAAATATATTTAAATTTTTAATTATTTGTATTATTATTTATATTTTAGTTTTTTATGTTATATATATATATATATTGAATAATACGAAAAATGAAAATAAAAATAAAAACAAATCTAAAAATGTTACCTGTAAAGTCGGTTTATGCCGTGAACCGACTTTACATTTTAAGTCTCTAAATTTAAAGTCGGTTAAAAACCGACTTTAATGTCTATTTATGTAGTAGTGCTTCTATTCGAGAGTTACTTGTACTCTTACTCAATTGGCTTTTCTCTCTATTTCCTTTTTGTTTTAGCTCTGACAACTTACCGCTTCTTGTTCTTGCAGGAACAACATATATATATATATATATATATATATATATATATATATATATATATATATATATATATATATATATATATATATATATATATATAATAAGAGGTAAGTTTTTAGTTAATATATGAGTTTTTGGGACTCAATTGTTTTGTGCCAATTTAATACATGTAAATGTGTAAAAGAAAAAAGATAGGAGGATGGGTTAAAGATTTGAGAACTTTTAATTTGACAGTGGCTATTGGCTAAGCAGTATTAGAGGAGAGTAAAATATTCAGATTCACTCATAGCTCAAATTTTCAAGCAAAGATACTTCATATGTGGGTCTTTTTTTTATGCCAACCTGCTCATTTCCCTCCTGAGCTTAGAGAAGTTTTATAGATGCTTAATGCGTGTTTCTAGCTGGGATAAGGTGGGAAGTAAACAAATTCAATTATGTGTATATTTGGGATGATCCATGGCTCCCTTGACACTCTAATTTCAAGCTAAGTTCCACCAGGTCAGATAAAGACAGTTTTTTAAATGAGCATATTGATGAAGAAATTTCATGATGGCGAGTTGACAAGGTCAGGTCAATGTTTGTCAGATGTTAATTTGATCTTAAAAATTAATATTAGTCTTATTGTTGGTCATTAGTCTTTAATTTAGAACTTTAATTCAAATGGTTGTTTTACCTTCCAATATGCTTAACCATTGGTTGTTCAAGTAGAACATAGTTTTTGGGTCGTCGAAGATGGTGACTTATTAAGGGACACTAATCTTGTGTGAAAGTTAATATGGAACTTTAAAGTGCCTCCCAAAGTAAGTGCGCCACTATATATGGGATCTTCTCATTATGTTGTTTTAGGGGAAAGATGCGCTAAGTATGTTAATGATCACTGCCCGTTGTGCGGGAGCATAGATGTAAATTTTACTCATATTTTTTCTAGTATTTTATTTAATATTTTTAATTGAAAAAGTTTGAAATGTCTATGTTAATCAATATATCAAGATATAATTTTTACGAAAAAATTAAAGATATTATCGTTATCGACCGAATGTTTAAAAAAAATTACAAAAATCATGAAAATTTTATAAAAAAAATATGGAATTTTTTCATAAAACTTTATAAAATATTAAAATAATCAATTACTTAATTTTTAACTAATTTTTTATTTATTACATATAATTTTGAATACTTGTATTATTTATATTAATCAATAAGTTGACCAATTAATTAAAATATTGTAGAATAAGTAGTTAAATTTTTTGAAATAATTAAGTAGATTATTTAATTATATTAAATATTATAAATAAATAAATCTTGATAGTATGAAAAGAATTATTGATATTTTTAATATTTTATCGATTTTTGTTGATATTATAGATATTATTTTAACGATATTTTAGTGATAATATCTACAATATCTAAAATATTTTAGCCGAAAGAGATATGTAAACTGTAATTTAATGATAATGAAATTTAAGAGACAATTTGTCAATATTCTCGATAATTTTGTGCTAATTTAACTAAAATATATATGGATATCAAGTTTTGATGTCATAATGTATAAAATAGTAATATTGTCTCGACAATGTTGACGATGTCTTTGACATTTTCATCCTTGTTAATGAGTTCATGTACAATATTATCTCATTTTATTTTAATATCATCTCATTTCTTTTAGATTATAGCCCTAATAGACCTAATTTTAATTATATGTTATATTACTTTTTCTTATTAAACTTACATTATAAATTATCATTTATCATATTTTTTATTATTTTTGAATTTTTATTTCTTATTTATTATAGATAAATGAGATATCTTAATTAATATAATTTTATTACTATAAAAAAATAAGATAAATTTTAAAAATTAATAAATTATTTTATAAATTTTATTAATATCGCTTTTCAATTGTATTTGACATACTTTTGAATTGTATTGCTTTAGTTCGAGCTTTTTAATATTATCACCTAATTTATTAGGAGTCGAATTGTTAATATAATCTAGTATCGTGTTGTTTTAACTAAATAATAAAAAAGACATTATTTTATATTAAAATTATCTATATCAAATTTATTTTACTATATAAATAAAATAAATTATATGAAAATCAAATTCATTTTTAGTACAAAAATATTTTACTTTCAATAGAACTTATCCACTGCGTTGTGTCTTATATCCACGTTCTAATAGAGAAGGTTTGTCAATGAATTGATGCTAAAAACATTTTTAACATTTTTCAACCACTACAATAGCAACAATTCTATAAGTTTGGACTTCTATTGCTGATATAAAAACATCTCTTTCTATGTCTTCCAAAACAAATAATAAGGATTTGTCCATTCTTTGTACATAAACCTTTGTGATAGTTTCGTATAATTTCAATAGTTCTTCTACCTCTGGGATAAATTTTATGACTTATGCCTTGTAATAAGGATTGTAATCCTACGAGGGTGAGCTAACTCCAAAAATTTGTCCTCAGTTCGGGTTGTAGGCTACAACTTATCTCTAGTAATCATCGATCAACCATACAACGATGAATTCGTTGCCAAGCCTTGAACATACCACATGTCACATTATTGGAGTTGATCATGCCCAAAGTCATTACGTTAACTGCAAGGAGAGGATGGTAAAGACAAAGCTAATGATTGGATCAATGTACATGATTTAAAAGTAAAAGATAAAATAATAATAATAATAATAATAAATAAAATAAATTTATGACATCTTGACAAAGAAATGCTCTCCTATTTCAATAAAAAAAATTATTTACAATAACTTGTTATATAACAAGAAGTCACGTAACATATAATAATAGATTAAAACATGTATTTAATTATTTTATAATTATTATCTAACTTATTTATAATAACTTATTACAAATAAAAATATTCATTTTAATCAACCATCGACACACAACTTTGTCCGATTTAACATAATATAAAATAAAAACATTATCCAATTTATTTTAACAGATAATTTATTATTGGTTCTTTATTTTTCTTGACAAAAGGCTACTCAAAATAAAAAGTTGAAAACTTCTTTTCATGCGAACTTTAGATAAATCCTACTTTCTTTTATTTATCATTTATCACGTAAGTTTATTAACATTAACTTCTCACATGATCGCGCGTGAATGTTAAATTAACAAAGTTTAACTCAACGGACCTACCTAGGTATAAATTTATTGAGATATAATAGCTTGACGTTAATTGTTGAATATTGATCATTTTTTTTTTCAAGTGACCTTCACGTGGGAAAGGGAATTTTTTTGCCGGACAAAACAATTGAATAAATTTGAGTAGCAACCACTCTCTTCCATGTAAGCTTTACATTATTCATCAAATAGTATACTTAATCAATGACTCATAGCCAAGGTGTACTTACTAAATGACTGTGTGGGGTTATTTTTGAAATCATCAATCCCAACCGAAGTGCGTTTAACCCCAAGAGATTAATTTAAGACAACATTTTGGTTGCCCATGAACTTCTTCATGTGCTAAAAATTAGAAAGAAAGAGAAATATTCATCACTTCGCACTCAAATTAGTTATGAATAAAGCTTACGATCACATAGAATGAGATTTTTTAAGAACTATGATAGATAAATTGGGGTTTAATGATTAGTGTATCAAATGGATTCTTTTCTGCGTATCTATTATCTCATATTCATGTACAATTAATGGTGAACAAGTTGGCTATTTCAAATTGAGAAGAGTCCTTTGATCCACTATCACTTCATCTATTTCTTCTTTGTGCAGAGGGTCACTCTTCTTTCTTACATCATGAAGAGTGGCAACAAAATATCAATGGGGTGAGGGTAGGGAAAGCTGGTCCTTCAATTTGACACTTGTTGTTTGCTGATGATTTCTTAGTATTTTTGTAAAGAAACAATTAAGTAGATACTATAAGGAGTGTGCTGAAGGTGTATGAGGAGGCTTGTGGGCATGTAATTATCTTTCAAAAGTCAAGCTTATTCTTTAGCTTAAACATTCAGGGGAATGTGAGACTTCAAATACAACAAAGATTGGGTAAAATGTTTGGAACTTACGGCTTTATTTGGCAGAGCAAGGCATCAACAAATGACACATATATTGGAGAGAGAGAGAGAATAAGAAGTTGCAGGGGCAGTCAAAAAGGGTTTGGTACGTATGTTTAGCAACTACTATTAAGGATGTGATTTTTAAACGTGGATAAATGAAATTGTGATTATTCGTAAAAATTTGACGATTTTTGCTCGAAAATAACTGTAACCAATAAACCGTGACACGTGGATTGTTATTGTAATACCAAAGATGTGGTTATCCGAAACCAAATATATATTAATATCATTATTATTTTATATACATATAATTACATAAAAAAATATAATTTTAATAATAAAACATACTATACTTTCTATAAATAGATTAAATTTTATTTATTCTTACTTTATATTTTTTTATTTTACTTAAAAAATGTACTACATAGTTAAAAAATGAAAATTAATATCAATATTTTAAATAATATAGTAAAATAAGAATTAAACTAACATTTAAATTTTTTAAACTAAATGTATTTTTAAATAAATGTTAAAAATAAGAAACATGGTTAAGTAGTGAGAATAATGCTACCGGCTCATAATTAATTATTATTAACCGAATGTATTCGAAATTAGTATATAGTGACTATAGTTATTAACATAACTGTCTACACCCATTCTCACGCTCATTCATAATTAGTACTAATTTTTGACTCATCTTTTTGAAAAGTTTCAATTTAGTATCTATGTTCGTTAAATGATTCCAATATTAAAAATTGTAAACAAAAAATGGAGTACTAAAATTAAAAACTAGGGTAATAAATTGAAACTATTTTATGAACTAGTAAATTGGAACTATTTTATGAACTATGAAACTAATTAGAACAATTTAACAAACTAGAACAATAAATTGAAACTTTCAATAACACGAGTGAAAATAGATAAAGTCTGACAATGGTGGCTAAGCAATGTTGAATGATCGTAAAGTAGTATTTAGATTCGCTCATGGCTTAAATTTTCAAGCAAATATACTTCGAATGTGGATCTTTCCTTGATGCCAACCTTGGTTCATCTCCTACATGAGCTTGGAGAAGTTTCATAGATGTTCGACGTGTGTTTGTAACCAGAGTAAGATGGGAAGTAAACAAAGGAAATTTTGTGCATATTTGGGATGATCCATGGCTCTCACCACCCTTTAATTTTAGGCAAATTTTCACCATGTTAGATAAAGTTAATTTTTTAAAAGAGCTTATTGATGAAGATGATTTGATCTTAACCTTTAATATTAATCCTATTGTTGGTCATGACTCTTTAATTTGACACTTCAATACAAATGGTTGTTTTACCTGCAATCCTACTAGTCCTTGCTGTGCATAGAAGCAATAAATAACAGTATATGAATATATCAAAGCGGTAAAAGGACACACATAATTTATGTGGTTCGTCAATTCGCCTAGGTCCATGAGAAGCAGTAGATATTATTGAACTGAGTAATAAATATACAGAATACAGATACAGATTTCCTCACTAATAATATCTCTCAAGTATTTCCACAAACTCACAAAAAAAACTCTCAAACTCACTAAATATTTTCTCCCTTTGAGTTTGCTTATGCTTTCTCTGATTTTTTCTGATTTTTGCCTTGTTCTTCAATGCATGAACTCCTCCATATTTATAGATGAAACAAGACTCTCTTTCCCTAAATTGTGCCATAATTTAAGCCTAAATTATGTCACTAATTTCTTTACATTATGCCACAAATTAGGCCACTAATTTGTACTCTAATTTGTAACTTTTAGAGCCAATATTCAACAATCTCCACCTTGGCAAGAAAGTTTATAACGCTGCCTCCAAATACGCCCTAGGCGCTCTAAGCTTGAGAGATGTTGATCAAGTTCAAACAGTATTGAAACTTGATCTTGTAACCATCTTTGTAAGCATATCTGTAGGGTTATCTGCAGTTCCGACTTTTTGGAGTATAACATTCCCTTTATTGACGATTTCCCAAACAAAATAAAATCAAATATCGATGTGCTTAGTGCGACCATGATGAACTTGGTTCTTTGCCAAACAAATGGCACTCTGGCTATTGCAAAAAAGCTCCAAGTTTTTTCCAAACAATACCCAAATCCTTGGTCAACCCGAGAAACTAGATAACTTCTTTGAATGCTTCTATTACAACCATATACTCTGCCTCTATAGTAGACAAAGCTACAATTGACTACAATATTGATCTCCAACAAACTGGTCCTCCTGCCATTGTGAACACATAACCAGTTGTAGATCAACGCTTATCCAGATATCCGACTAGGTGTTTGCCTTCAGTCTTGTCTCTCTCAAACTTCAAACCAATATCCACAGTATCATAGATGTACCATAGAATCCACTTCACTGCTTGCTAGTGTCATTTACCAGGATTATACATGTACCGACTCACCATACTAATAACGTGGGAAATATCAGGATCTGGTGCAAACCATTGCATACATCAAGGCACCAACAACATTTGCATATGGAACATGCTCCATTTGCTTCTTCTTATCGGTGGTGCTAGGTGACATCAATGCACTCAACTGAAAGTGGGGAGCAAGCGGTGTACTTACTGGTTTGGTTTTTTCATAAATGTCAAACTTTTGTGGTACTTTCTTCAGATACTGAGTTTGTGTCAGACAGAATGTGTTTGCAACTCTATCTCTTGTGATTTCCATCCCAAGAATTTTCTTAGCTTCTCCAAGATCTTTCATTTCAAATTCTAAACTCAAATGAGCCTTCAGTCTATTGATCTCTACCTTGCTCTTAGATGCAATCAACATATCATCAACATATAAGAGAAAATAAATGAAGGTACCATCTTGGAGTTTTCGAAAGTATACACAGTGATCAAATTGGTTGCGTATGCACTTTTGCTCTTTAATGAAGCTATCAAAGCGCTTGTACCACTATCGTGGTGATTGCTTCAAACCATAAAGTGACTTGCTCAGTTTGCAAGCCCAATTCTCACGTCCTGGAACTTTGAAGCCATCTGGTTGAGACATGTAGATCTCTTCGTTCAAAGTACCACGGAGAAAAGCTATTTTGACATCGAGTTAAGCTAACTCGAGATCAAACTGTGCTACCAAAGCCAAATAGTATCCGAATAGATGAATGCTTAACAATAGGTGAGAATACCTCATTGTAGTCTATTCCTTCTTTTTGAGCATATCCTTTTGCTACCAATCTGGCTTTGTATTTGATGTTGTCTTTACCAGGAACACCTTCCTTCTTGGCATAGACCCATTTGCAACCAATAGTTTTCTTTCCTTTAGGAAGTTGAACCAACTCCTAAGTCTGATTCTAATGTAGAGACGTCATCTCTTCATCCATTGTCATCTTCCACTTCATACTATCAACTCTCTGCATGACTTCTTTGTAAGTGCATGGGACATCATCATCAATGACTGAAAGTGTGAATGCTACCATGTCTATATATCTGGTAGGTTTTCTAGTCTCCCTTCTCGATCGAGTAGTGGCAATAGATTCTGGTTGTTGATTGATCGGTGGTGATGGTGAGAGAACCTTCACCTCAACTGAGATCTCTTCTTGATCATCAATTTTTTCTTCACCACGATCGGTAGTCAGTGCAATCTTTTATGGATCTTCTAGAGTCTCAAGCATCACCTTAGAAAGAGTATTTGGAATTTCATTCTTTTTCTCTGAATTTTTCTGTCTCGGTATAACAAACTCGTCAAATCTGACATCTCGACTTAAGACGATCTTCTTCGATTCACCACACCAAAGTTGAAATCCTTTAACTTCTTCCTTAAAGACCAAGAAAACAACTTTATTTACTCTAGAATCTAGTTTGGATTCACTAACATGAAAATATACAGGACATCCAAATATTCACAATGAATCATAATCAAAAGCAGGTTGTTCAGACCATACCTCTTTAGGAGTTTTCCCATCTATTACAATCGTAGGAAGTCTGTTGACTATATGAGTTACATATGACAAAGCCTCAGCCCAAAATTCCTTGCTCAATTTGGATTGAGATAGCATACATCGAACTTTTTCAACCAAAGTACGATTCATTTGTTCTGTAACTCCATTCCGCTGTGGTGTACGAGGAACTAAAAAATGTCTGATTATCCCTTCATCTTGACAAACTTTGAAGAAGGGATCTGATTTGTACTCACCACCATTATCATATCTGAGCTTCTTAATTTTCCTACCTGTTTGAGTCTCGATCATTTTCTTGCATTTAAGAAAGATCTCCAGAACTTTATCTTTGTGACTCATGGTGTATATCTAGACATATCTAGAGAAATCATCAATAAAAGTCAGAAACAACATTTACCTCCAAGTGAAGCATTCTTGGAAGGTCCCCAAACATCCGTGTGAATATAATCAAGATATCCCTTAGTACGATGAATGACAGTGCCAAACTTGATTCTTGTTTGTTTTCCCATTACACAATGCTCGCAAAAATCAAACTTTCCAGTCTTGGCACCTTTCAAAAGACCTTGCTTTATTAAGCCTTGCAAAGCCTTTTCACCGACATGCCCTAAGCGCATGTGCCATAGGCGGAAATAATAATTTGTCTTTTCTTCATAACTGCTTGAGACAACTATTTTTTCTGTAACTGTACTCCCATCTAGGAAATACAAGGTCACCTTCCGAGTACCCTTCATCGCTACAAATGCACCTCGTACAACTTTCAAGACTCCATTTTCCAATGTTACCTTGTAACCATCAGAATCTAGAACACCTAAAGAAATAAGTTTTTCTTTAGGTCTGGAATATACCTTACATTTGTAAGTCATCTGATTGTACCATCTGCATCTTTAGTCATATTGTTCTGATCTCTTTTATCTGACAGGCATTGTCGTTGCCCATAAGCACAACTCCTCCATCAAGCTCTCCAAAACTCAAAAACCAATGTATGTTTGGACACATATGATAAGAACATCCAGAATCAAGGACCCATTTATCTGAGTAGGTTTCTGATGATGAAACTAAAAAAGTTGATTCTTCATCTTCATCGGCCTTTTGTGCAACATTTGCATTTGACTTGTCCTTGTTTGGGCAAACTTTCTTCCAGTGCCCTTTCTGGTGACAATAGGTACACTCGTCCTTTGCAAGACGTCTTATGGATGACTCTCCTCTATACTTTGATCTGGATCGCCCCTATTATTTGATCCGTCAGATTTTTTATTATTCATCCTACCTCTGGCTGTCGTCAATGCTTCTGATATTGAGTCTCTATGATCATGTTGATTCGTCTTCCGATACTCGTTATTTACCAAATCATTTGAAACATCTACGGACTTAACCTCATCTTTTCCATATAACAGGGTTGTTAAATGCTCATAGCTCTCAAGTAATGAATTCAGCAAGAACAAAGCTTTATCTTTATCGATAATTTCAATATCTAAATTTTGGAGATCGGCCAAAATTTTATTGAAATTATCTAAGTGCTCAATCATAGAGGTACCTTTCTTGTATTGGAAACGGAAAAGTTTCTTCTTTAAGTAGAGTCTGTTCTCAATACTTTTTTGTCATGTACTTGTCCTCTAGTTTCTTTCAGAAAACTGCAACTACATTCTCTTTCATGACAAAGTACTTCTAATCTTTTCCTAAGCACAATCGAATTGTGCCACAAGCTTGTCTGTTGACATAATTCCAATCTTCATTTGAATAATCTTCTGGCCTGGTCTCCAAGGCTAATTAGATCCTTCTTGGAACAATAAATCTAATACTTCATATTGTCATATGCCAAAGTTATTGGTGTCGTCGAATTTCTTCACCTTAAACTTTGCGTTGGACAACATAGTTTTTGAGTAGAACAACTTGGTTTGCCAAAAATTCTAAGGTCAGCTAAGTACAAATGGATAACATAAATTTTGCACTTACAACTTAAAACATTGTTTTTTTTTCAAATTTTATACCTTATTTGAAAAAACAGAGTCCGCAGTTGAATCCAGAATGGTCCAATTAGCTAGGAATAGGTCCGAATTAATTGAAAATAGATGAAAAATGAACCAACTCGGTCCAAATATCACTAGTGATTGAGTTGACTTGGTCTAACTCAGTGAGTTGACTCAGTTGCTGGCAGCACCACTCCGGTGGCTTTTGGTAGTGATTTTGACTTTCGATTTGAACGATTATTTCACCGTTGCGTTCGTCTCATCGAGTGCTTCAATTTGATATATAATACTGCTATATTTGGCTATGATACCAATTTGTTGTGCACGGAAGCAATAAATAACGATATATGAATATATCAAAGTGATAAAAGAACACACAAAATTTACGTGGTTTGACAATTCGTCTAAGTCCACAGGAGGCAACAGATATTATTAAACTGAGTAGAAAATATACAAAATACAAAATACAGATACAAATTTTCTCACTAATAATATCTCTAAGTATTTCCACAAACTCACTGAAAAAACTCTCAAACTCACTAAATATTTTTTCTCTTTGAGTTTGTTTACATTCTCTCTGATTTATTCTGATGTTTGCCTTGTTCTTCAATGCATGAACTCCTACACATTTATAGATGAAATACGGCTCATTTTTTCTTAAATTGTACCATAATTTAAACCTTAAATTAGGCCACTAATTTCCTTAAATCATACCACTAATTTCCTTAAATCATACCACTAATTTACTTAAATCATGTCATAAATTAAACTACTAATTTGTTATTTTTAGAATAAATATTCAACAATCTTATATGAAAATTAATATGGAAACTTAAAGTGCACCCAAAAGTGTCACTTTATACGAAGATGTGCTCATTATGTTGTCCCATATAGGGATGTGCTAAGAAGACAAGGTTGTGTGGTAAATTATCTCTACGCCTTGTGTGGTAGGGCTAATGAATGCTTGGTCCATGTTTTCTTTGCTTGTGAAAACACTAAATTTGTGTGAGAGAATCTTATTCGTGTTAAAATTAAGTATTAATTATTTTGTGTTGATACAAATATTATTTTCATATTATTATAATTATAAATAAATAAATAAATAAATAGATTAAAAACAAGAATTTTTAAAATATTAAAAATATGTAAATTTAGATAATAAAAAAACACAACTAAATACTACAAAGAGGATACTATTTAAGAGAGGGACTCAAATACATAACCCACGTTTATTTTTTATTTTTATGGTAAGACATGACTCACATTTATTGTTGGGTTACAAGTAACACAACATTATTCCTAGGTACGAATCGACTTTGTGTTTATCTTTCTCTAAGAGGTACTTAATAAGGACAATATATCAAAAAAAAAAAAACTATCCTCTTTCACGAAACTAAAGCTTTTGAACGAGTTTAACTGGTTGGAGAAATAGAAGTTGAAGATACGGTTTCAATCATATATATACTATAGCTGGCACCATTATGGCACCATTTTGATATATCAAATTATCAATTAGCATTACCATGGCAGAACCTATCAAAGAGTCATATCTCACAAATTACAAATTCAACCCGTTAAATTCAGACGCTGTACAGTACAGCTCATTGCATGGTAATAATACAAGACATGAAAAAACCATTCACCATATAGAACTAGTAGAATACCGTTTCTTATAAAAGAAAGAGCACATCATGGGTCTGCTACTCTCTCACTCTGTTTCAGGTGAACCACCGGGGACAAGCTGCAAAAATTATCATAAAGTGATTCAGATATTTAGATATTGTTCATCTATCTATTTTTGTGAGATGCAAACGAACTAAAGGCTTGTCGGAAACTTCTTTCAAAGCTAGTAATATTTTTCACATAAACATGCTATATATCTAAGACTCTGGAATTTGTCGTGCAAACCATCTGTCCATATTTATGGAGATAAAAACAGCCTACGATGTTTATTACTTACAATAGCAATGTTGTTTCCATTCAACAAAATCTGGTCAAGTTTGGTTATCCTTCTTCTTTCAGCAGTGATTTCACTGCGATTTAAAAAGATGAGTAGAAAACAAATTCGGCATTAGTAAATAAACATGGACTTGTCATCATGGGAAAACATGGAAACATATGCACACACTATAAAGCGATAAAGAAAGAAGAGTACACTTATTTGTAACTTTGTTTACGGTGAAGCAGCCAAGAAAGGTTGTTCTGAATGGATAACTCAAATAGGCATGAATGCCTACTAGGACACAAAAGGACAGGTAAAATTATAGATAGTAATGAAGTGTATGTGATTTGTATGTAGGTGTAGGCTACTACTTGTAGTTGGGTGTGTATAGTAGTAGAGCTACCTATAACCATGTAACATTATTAGTTGAGGAATAATCTGTTAGGCTCTTCCACGTGAACAGGCTATCACACTTGTGGTAGTATAAATATTGCAAGTGTACAGATTAGTTATCTAATTAATTCATTTTCTCTCTCGGTTACTTGTTCGTCAAGAACTCAAGAATTTAACTCTCTCAGTCAATAGTGATTTCTTGTTTGGTATCAGAGCACACAACAAAGCAAGATCAAGCTTCCATGGTAGATCATGTAACACCTATTGTATCAGCTGCAAAAACATTTCTCTCTTGACTCACATACATCACAGTTTTCAGCAATAGCTACTAGTGCAGTTTCTTCATTGCCTAATAGTCCTATGATATCTGTTAAACTTGATCGTACAAAATTTCTTATTTGCAAAAAAC
Source organism: Hippophae tibetana (assembly GCA_037013495.1). NCBI lineage: Eukaryota > Viridiplantae > Streptophyta > Magnoliopsida > Rosales > Elaeagnaceae > Hippophae > Hippophae tibetana. The sequence goes on along the minus strand of CM072812.1, from coordinate 75,822,926 downwards.
AACTACTTAGCTCAGCCATTGCGTCTGGAAACACAGTTCTGAACTCTGAATTTTCCATCTGGAATTCGAGAAATAATCTTCTTTAAGAATTGGATTTACAATTCTGTTACTAAGGGGATGTTTTAAATCTATGAATCATCTTCGCCTACAGCTGCTCATATGTGGATAATTCTTAAAGAAGTGTTCTCATCATTAGCTAGGGCTCAAATCATGAAATTGCTTTTCTTAAATGGTGCAAAGGTATGTGGGAATTGGGATGCAACTTTGATCATAGATGATGTGAATATAACTTGCAGTAAAACTTGTCCATAGGCTAGCAGTCAACTGGCGTGAATGAGAGCAAAATGGTCATGCAATTTTCTTGGGTACTGTTAAGTAAAGAGAGTTGCATTTAAGCAGCACATAACTACACCAGCTGCCCCAAATTTAACACTATCGTAAAGGGGAGAAAAATACATGAAAGTATCAAAAAGCAGTCCAAGTACTAAATAGAGTATTTTTGAACTTTTGACTGAAAATGTCGCAAAATTGCATGTAAAGACTACAAATAAATCATGTACAACCTTAAATAGAGGCATAACTCGTATACAATCTGAACATAACGAAAATCAGCAATTTTGGACCAATTTCTGCTCAAATGGATTCAAATATTCAACCAGGGAGAAAATTATGGGAGGAATAAATCTAAGAAAAGAAAGATAAACATGAAACAACATTATTTACTCTCAAAAACATCCCAGAAAGAAGGGACTGGACCTAACAATAAAAAGCTAGAACCAGACAACAACATCAATCAATTGATTTCCTTTAAATTCATCACAAAAGCATGAATAATAATGACATTCCAGCAAATCAATTGATACCACTTTAATTTCAAAAATTTATATCAGATATACTATACATTATGGCAAGCATAAAAGCCTTTGCTAGTGACAGCATGACAAATAAATTGTGAATGTAACAATGGGGTGGGGGATGTCTAACTCCCTTTCTTCGTAAAAAAAAAAACTTATAATTTAGTCCCCTATTTTACGAAAAGGTACATATAAATTCAATTTCTTTATTTAATCAAGTGTATGTGTTATCATTTACTAAAATGAGAAATACTAAGTAAAATTTGTACATACTTTTGCAAGTAAATCACTTATATAATGACAATGGTAGAATTTGTAGGTCTCGTCCACGTGGAAGGGGAAGAAAACAAATTTTTTATGTGTAATCACATTTGATAAATTCATCAAATAAAAAAAATATATTTTTGTGGCTAAAATTTGGTCAGTTACGTGGCAAATCTCTAGCTACATAAGATATAAACAATTTTTCTTATAAATAGACAATGTTTTTGCCTTGGAAGAAAAGCAAAACCAAAGGAACAGTTTCTTTTGATGAAAAATAGTATTGTGTGTGAGAGTAGGAGAGAATATTTTAGAAACTATTTGAGATATTTTTCTTAGAGGAGAGTGAAAAAATAATGAGTTTGGGAAACACTTGTGTGTTACTATTTTAGATTTATCTTAATTTTTTATATTATCTCTTACTTTGTACCCATTAATTTTATTAGTAGACGAAATATTTTTCGAAATTTGTCTCGTGAACGTAGTACAAATTAAAGGGTAAACCACGTTAAATTATCGGTGTCATTATTTTACCATGTTGAATTTTTACCTACTGTGCCCCAACAACTTGGATCAGAAAAGATTTTATTAGGTCCAGGATGTATTTATTTGTAAAAACAAATACACAACAAAAAAAAATATCAAGTCAAAAGGTAAATATTGAGAAATTTAATGGAAATAATAATTTCTCTTTATGACAAAGGAGAATGAAAGATATTTTCATTCAACAGAAGATCCATAAGACGTTAGGGAAAGAAAAGAAGGTAACAACCGTCACCAAGAAATAGTGGGAGGAGATAGATGAGATTGCAACTAGTACAATCCGTCTAAATCCCTCAGACAATGTCTTGCAAAATATTAAATCAAAAAATTGCAAAAGAAACATGAAAGACTCTAAAAAATGTGTACATGTCAAAGAACCTTGCCAATAAATTTTATTTGTGGAAGGAACTATATCAAATAAGGAAGATAATATGAGCGTGATGTAGCACGTTAGCGATTTCAATAGCAAGCTTTCTCACTTAGCAAGATTCAATGTGAGTTTCGACGATGAAGAAAAAGTTGTGATGTTGCTAGCATCACTACCCTCATCATATAATTATCTTACAACTCTAACTTATGTGTAAGACAAGATGGAGTTTGAAGTTATTGTAAAAGCCTTGTTGTCATATGAGAAACAAAACAAAGAGAAAGATTCAGAAACACAAGCCCTTATCACAGAATCCAGAGGAATAAAACAGTATAGAGAACATAAACCCAAAGACAAAAGCATAGGCAAATCAAACAAATATGGAAGAGTCACATCAAGAAATTTTTTCGGTTGTTCAAGAAAGAATAGGAAATGAACAAAGGCAAAGTAGTGAAGAAAGACGATAGCAGTGATGATGAGCAAACAAATATCATAGACGAGTTCAATATCGTTTATGATGAAGATTTTGTCAATCTTGCATCACACAAAACCAGTTGGGTGATTGATAGTGGTGCTATAATTCACGCTACATCTCGTGGAGAATTTTTCTCATCATACACACCTGAAAGTTTTGGTTTTGTTAGAATGGAAAATGAAGGCATGTCAAAAGTTGTTGGCAGAGGAGATGTTTGCTTGGAAACAGAGAATAGAACCATACTATTTCTGAAGGATGTCAAGCATATTTCAGATATGCGCCTGAATTTGATCTTTGTACGCAAACTTGTAAATAAAGGATATTGCATCTCTTTCGTTTATGACAAGTGGAAACTTACAAAAGGCTTCTTAGTAGTGGCTAGAGGTGAGAAGCATAAAACTTTGTATATAATGCAAGCAAAGCTCTCCACCGATAAAGTAAATGCCATGGAGAAAGACAGTGCAACCGAATTATGGCATAGGAGACTCAGTCACATGGGTGAAAAAGGTATGACAAGTCTAGCCAGAAAGAAGATACTGTCCAAAATGAATGAAGTACATTTGGAGAAATGCGTTAATTGTCTAGCAGGAAAGAAAAACAGAGTCGCTATCAAGAGTTCCCGTCCTTTCAAAATAAATAATATTTTAAATTTGATTCATTCATATTTGTGTGGACCAATGCCAAAATCACTTGATAGTGCTCAATATTTTGTGACTTTCATTGATGATCATTCAAGGAAGATATGAGTATATCTTTTGAAGACAAAGGATCAGGTGTTAGACGTCTTCAAAGAATTTCATGCCTCAGTTGAAAGACAAACTGGAAAGAAGCTGAAATGCATTCAGACAAACAATGGTGGAGAATACACGGGACCTTTTCATGCTTACTGCCAAAAGCATGGTATTCGACATCAGATGACACCTCTAAAGACACTACAGTTGAATGGCTTAGCTGAGAGGATGAACAAAACTTTGATGGAGAGAGTCAGATGTCTACTCTCACATGCAAAATTGCATAAAACTTTCTGGGGTGAAGTCATACTCACAATTGCACGTGTGTTGAATCTTTCACCCTGTACTCCTCTCCAGATGGATGTTTCAGATAAAGTGTGGTCATGAAAGGATGTTTCTTATGATCATCTACGAGTGTTCATATCCCTAAGGATGAGAGATCCAAACTTGATGCCAAGATAAGACAGTGTATTTTTACTGGCTATGGTCAAGATCAATTTGGATATAGATTTTAAGATCTAGTGGTTGAGCAAATGAATGTCAAAACTGCCTTCCTACATGATGGCTTGGAAGGAGAGATATACATGGAGCATATGGAGGATTTCAAGCTTTAGGAAAAAGAGGATTATGTTTTCAAATTGAAGAAAAGCCTCTACGGCTTAAAATAAGCACCGAGACAATGGTACAAAAAGTTTGAGTCTGTTATAGAGGAGCAAGGCTACAAAAATACTACTTCAGACCATTGTGCTTTTGTGTAGAAATTCTCTGATGATGATTTCATTAATTCTTTTGCTTTATGTAGAAGATATGTTGATTGTTGGCCGAAATATTTCCAGAATCAACAACTTGAAAAAGCAATTGAGTAAGTCTTTTGCCATAAAAGAATTAAAGCCAGTAAAGCAGATTCTTGGCATGAGTATTATTAGAGACAGAGGCGCCAAGAAATCATGATTGTCATAGGAAAAGTACATTAAAGAAAGTACTTCAGAGATTTCATATAGACAAGGCTAAAATGATTAGTTGTCCTCTTGCTAATCACTTTAAGCTAAGTTCTAAGCAGAACCCAGACAAAGAGAAGGAAGAGATGGGAAAGGTTTCATATGCTTCAACAATTAAAAGTCTGATATATGTCATGGTTTGTACACGGCCAGATATCGCTCATGTAGTTGGAATTGTGAGTAAATTCCTTCCAAATTTTAGAAAGGAACATTGGGCTACAGTGAAATGAATTTTCAGGTATCTTCGAAATTCTCCCAAAATATACCCATGTTTTGGAAATAACAAACCTGTGTTAGTTGGATACACAGATGCAGATATGGCTAGCAATGTGGATTTTAGAAAATCCACTTCAGGCTACCTGATTATATTTGCAGGGAGAAATGTGTCATGGCAGTTAAAGTTACAAAAATGTGTTGCACTGTTCACTATAAAAACAGAGTTTATAACATCAACAGAAACATGTACAGAGTTACTATGGATGAAAAAGTTCTTCAAAGAACTTGGGTTATAGCAATACAGTTACCAGTTATTTTGTGATAGTCAGAGTGTTATCCACCTTGGAAAGAATGACTCCTTTCATTCGAGATCAAAACATATTGATGTGAGATATCATTAAATTATGAATGTAATGGAAAATAAGTTACTACAGCTTGAGAAGATCCATACAGATGAAAATGGATCAAACATGTTGATAAAATTCTCACAAGACAGAATTTTGAATACTGTCGTTTAGTTGTTGGATTGGTAGAGTCTTCCATATAGTAGGGATGAGGAGATTTGTAAGTCCTGCCCACATGGAAGGAGAAGAAAATAAAAAATTTAGATGTAACCACATTTGATAAATTCATCAAATAAAATATAATATATATATATATTGTGTTAAAATTTGGTCAACTACGTGACTAATTTTTGGCCACATAAAGGATAGGCAATGTTTTTGCCTTAGAGAGAGACACCAAAGAAGAGAAGAAAAACAAAGTCAAAGGAACAATTTCTTTTGATGAAAAATAGTATTGTGTGTGAGTAAAAGAGAATATTTTACAAAAATATTTGGGATATTTTTCTAAGAATAGAGTGACAAAATAGTGTGTTTGGAAAACATTTGTATGTCATTATTTTGAATTTATCTTAATTTATTGTATTGTCTCACTTTGTACACATTAATTTTATTAGTGGAAGAAATATTTTTCGAAGTTTGTCCTGTAAACGTTGTCCAAATTAAATGATGAACCACGTTAAATTATCGGTGTCATTATTTTATCCTGCTGAATTTATTTTATTTTTACCTACTGTGTCCTAACATAATTATCTTAAAAAATAGTGAAATGATTCATTTTTCTTGATAACTTTGTCACATAGAACCATATAAGTGATGTAAGTACAACACAGTATGCAAATTTGTAGTTGGTGTAGGGATTTTTTTTTTAAAATAGGCTAGAAAAATGACTATTTTATGTAATAAAGTAAAATTAACTTAATGTGCATCTTTTAAAGAAATTGGGGATTAACTGGTAATATCATAAAACAATAGACTAATATGTACCTTTTTAGTGAAGCAGGGGACTTCCAAACGTTTTCCAATGTAACAATTTGGACTTCTCCAATGTATAAAGCTTGAAATAGGATCAATACTTTCAATTTCATACAATCAAATAGCTAAGAAAAAATTAAAACACAAGTGATTCAGAGTTAAAGGAGGGGAAAGTTAAAACCTAAACCATATGCATTTAGGGTTGTCAACTACAAGAGAAAGTGAATAACCGTACTATTCAGTGACGTCTTCGAGGACCATGTTGACGTAGACATCGAAGCCCCTAAGCGTACCAACGAGTTCCTTATCTCCCTTCATAATCACCCAAATTTTCGACCCTATGCAACGGTCTATTAACTCTGCGCATTATCCACCACCAGAAAAGAAAAGAAAATTCAATATTCAGATTGAAGCTTCCATTTACCAAAATGAAAAGGAGAGTAAGAAGAGGATTCATGAAAGATAGGCAGAGTTGTGAACCAGATGGAAGTAGCTGCGATGGATTGCTAGCCATTGGAACCGGAGGGTGTCTTTGGAGCAACGTCTTGCTGGGTCTGGTTCTCTGTTCTCACGTGTTTGCGCTGCTACATTACTTAGCAGGGTAATTACCAATCCCTCCCCCAGTTTTTTTAAATAGAGATCTCCCTAGCGCCATACAACTAAAGCAAAAGAGAGAGAGAGAGAGAATGTTGAGATGTACTTGTCCTATTAATTCTAATTTTTAGTAAAAAAAATTAATTAAATTAGACATGATTATTTAATTAATAAAAATGTTATAATAAAACGATATAATATAATTTAGTTAACGATTTTCAATGATATGATTATTATCTTTTTAAATATTTTTTAATAGACATATTATACAAATTCATCTCGGTCTTCAAGAACTTTTAATCACATCCCTCTAATTTCTCTTAACAAATTGACTCCATTAAAAAGCATCACATTGTAACCATACCTAACATTGACATAACATCATCAAATTATTCATAAGCATCGTGTTTTTTTCTTTTAAATTTTTTTTATTTCCTTACGTGTTTAAGCAACAAAATCTAAGTCCAAATAATTGAACCCAATTTGGAAATTCTAAAAAAATCGTAGTTGATAAAAAAATCCTATACTTCAAAAAATAACGTAAAAATAAAAATTTATATAAATTAATTAAGTAATTATACGCATCATTGGAGTATTAGTATAAAATTGTTGAAATTATAAAAAAAATTACAATTGAAGGACTTCGAGGAACTTTTCGTGCTTAGGGTTAATCCAACTCTCTCTGGACTTGGTGATGGTGTAACGCTTTCAGATCTTCTTACTCGGATCATCATTCGACGAATTTGTTGACGCGGTTGTAGTAGTGGTAGATAGAGTTTTGAATATGGGATATGGTTCAACCATAGATTTACATTATATAATATATTATTTAAAACAATTTTTTAATATATTATTAATAACGATCTGATCCAATCTGATCGGTTTAAAAATTAATATAATCGAATCGAATCGTTTGAAAAATAGTTTCAATTAATACAAATAGAATCGAATCATGTGATTTATAAAAACTGTTCGGTCTTATCCAATTTTTTAATTTAATTCAATTTGGTCTGGTTTTTAGACACCCATAATATAAAGGTAATACATTTTTATTATATTATGTGTGTTTGTATTATAACTAATAATATAAAGAAATATATTATAAAATAATGAATACTAATAATAAAGTTACCTTTTTTAAATTAATATTACCTATTTTATGTATTAAATGCTATTAATCTTATTATTATTAAAAATAAGTATATTTTTAGTACCATAATTATTAAAATGAATATTTTAGTCTATCAAAAGTATTAAAATTAAGTAATTATGATCTCATAAAAATAATTATTTTTTACATTATAATGCCTAACTTTTATAATGAATGGTACTATATGTGTCTAATTCTAAAAATTATTAAATTAAAATGCTCATTTATACATAATAATATAATACTACAATTTTTTCCTTTAAATAGATTTTCAAGTTATATTTAGCTACTAAAATACTTAATCTTCTTGCAAAATTAGCAAAAATATGTAAATATTATAAAAATAGAGATGTAAAATGAGATATCTATGTAATCTCATATCTTATTTAGTCTCTAATAGACTCATTGTATAATAGTGTGTCATTCTATATAGATATCATCTCATCTATATTGTAACCATAATGGGTCAATTTCAAATATTTACTATATCATTTTTTTTAATTTACTTTCATATTTTCTATTTTTTATTATTTATCTCATTTAGATTCACAGGAGGATTGGGCTGGTACGCTAGTTCAAAACTAAATTATACATAAATTAATGTAGAAAAAAATACCATATAAGTTTCTTACATTAAATCATTTGTACTGTTTAGTACATAAGTTAGAAATGGTTGCATTTAGTTCACGAACTTTATAAAAAATGTAAATTAAGGATAAATTATATTATTTTAATGATTTTTTTGTCAAATAATTAAACGCGATTAATTATAAGTCTTTAATAATGGTAAAGTCATAAATAATATTTAAATTCCCCAAATTTTTTTATTTGTTAATTATTACTATTTTATTTTAATATTTTATTAATTTTTAATTTTTATTAAAAATTAAATATATATTTAAATATTTTTTGTTTGAATTTTATTATTGTTTATTTTTTCTTAAAATAATTCATATTAATTTAAATTTAAATTATTTTTAATGATTATTATTTTAATCATGTTTTAATTATTGATACAAAATAATAATATTTTAAACAAAAATTATTAAAATAATATAATTTATCTTTAATTAACATTTTTTATAAAATTAAACGACTAAATAATACCATTTTTAATCTAAGAAACTAAATAACACAAATATTTTAATCTAAATGAATTCTATAATATCTAACTTATTAAATGTATAAATATATCTATATTTTGTAAAATGTGAACGTGGTTCAAAAAATAGAGCTAACATTAATACATGGGAGAGAGGGATTTTGGCACACACAAATAGCATTTTTTTTCCTAAAAATTATGTTGACAAGTTAAGCACAACCCCCAACAAACCAAGTACAACATGACAAAAGCACGGAAAAACCCACGTATTAAGTATACAGGCACGACACAACCTATGTACTGGTCACAGACCAACACAATCGGCTAACAAATAAACCACGGGCTAACACAACACACTAATTAACGAATTGGATTGTATTTGACCGACTCAGCCTTTTTGACACCCCTATGTCAATATAATACGACACTACTTATCACTTTTTTAAAAAATTTAAAATATAAAAATAGTGTTTTAATTTATATTTTATTCTAATTATATATCTTTAATTATAATTTGTTGTAATTATATTCTTTTTATTATCTATTAATATCGTTTAATTTTATACAAGTAAAACAAGCATAAACATAACATAAATTATCTTATATTAATATTTAAATGAAAAAGAACTTACACCAAGATCCAGATGAAGAAATAAAAATATGCATTTTTATTTAAAGCAATGAAAAAAAAACAAGAGAAATGCTAATCTATCGAAGAGGAGCCTCTGTATTACAGAAAGAGAACCTCACTCGTAGAAAATAAAAGTATATTACTTTGGAGACTTTGGAAAAGTGAGGAGAGTACAGCAGCTAGGATTATATAAAAATAAAAGAAAATTAAAGAGAGATAAATAATTGGAGAGATAATATTTAGTTCATTAAAAAATTCATAATATTAAAATTAAAATACACTAAACGTTAAAAAATGCAAAAAATAACATATAGTTAAAAGAAAATATAACATAAATTAAAAAAATGATTTAGTAATGGGAGATTTATTAAAATATTGAACAAAATCATTATTATGGAGAGAGGGTATGTGCGCGCGTGTTGGTAGGTTAACAAGACAAGTAACCAAACCAGAAAATGACGGACCTTTTAGGGCGGTGGGTGTTATACAAGAGGGATTCAGAAACTAAAACTTCCTTCAAACCCAAGGGACAGCTATCTGAAATTCGTTTGCTGTTCAAGGCATACAATTTTAAATTACTAAATAATCAGCAAGGAAGAAATCAATCAGCTTTGAGTGACATTTATTGACACTTAATTTATATTGGTTTAAAATAGATCAAAGCAACAATTATTTTTGCAAAAACCTGCATCTAACTAAAGTTTATTGCATCCTTTTCCATCACATAATCAGCCATTTCATCTAAAAACAACCAACTACTCAATATACACGAGCTTTAGGTGGGAAGGACTCGATTTCATCATCTAAAGTGTTCATGTGAACTGGCCTGTACGCTAGCTTGACTTTCCCATTCTCCCAATACCTGTGTCCAAAGTAAACCAGAACTCGTATCATTGAATTTACAGCACAATAGATGATGATAAATTTGATTACTTGCGGTTCAGAGAGCCAGTAGCTATGAAACAATAAATAAGAACTTTTTCAATTGAATTAGACAACAGAGATGGCATACCCAAGAGTATGTTTCATCCAGTTCTCATCATCTCTTTTCTGCAAAACAAGAAAATTCACATTATACAGAGAAAGTGGTCAGTAAATTGGGGGGGGGGAGGGAACCAAAGAATACTAACATCGAAATCTTCTCGAGCATGTGCTCCTCTGCTTTCTTTCCGGGCTTCAGCAGAATGCATGGTGATACAGGCATTTATCAAAAGGTTTTCCAACTCTATTGTCTCTATCAAGTCAGAGTTCCTGGAGAAGGATCATGGAATTAGAGTCATATAACAAATTCTAAACAAATTGAGCATCCCCACCAATGTAAATTTTTTTTTTTCACCATATCAAACTTCGATCTTTCACTTGAACATCATGGAAACTCTCCCATGCTTTGTCAATCAATTGACAACCTGCACACAAACACAGAAAGGAAACATCAATAATCATGATGGTAAACTAATTGATAATAAGAGATGAAAAGTCATAGAGATAATTTTGATTACCAAACTCTGTAAATTTACTAAAGCAAAACAAAACCTCAGCTCAAGATATTGTAAGGTTATCCATTTTGAGTTATGGTACCTTCTTCCAAAGTCTCCTGAGTGCGGAAGACAGCAGCATTATTTTGCATTACTCGTTGCATATTCAACCGGATCTGTGAAGTTAGTAATGAACCATTTGAGTTCCTTAATTTGTCCAGCCATGCAATGGTCCTCTCTCCAGCATCCTTTTCCAGAGGTTTTTGTTTCTCCCCTGCAAAATCTCAGGTGGAGGCATCTTAGTGCCACACATGAATAAACACGATGACAGTAAATTTTAAACTAAATAAACTTGCCTGGCCTTTGGACATCTGCAACTCTATTTGCACAAGCTCGACCAAAAACAACAATGTCAAGAAGAGAATTTGCACCAAGCCTATTGGCACCATGAACTGATGCACAGGCTGCCTCCCCAGCAGCCATCAACCCAGGAATTACTGTATCTGGATCATCACCTTTAATTGTAACTACCTGCAGAACAAACGGCATAAAGCAGAATTCAAATTAATGAATCACAGAGTCTCTTCTTTCCTAGATCATTCCAACAATTACTTACAATTTTCCTATAAATATCATTTACATGCAAAGTGTATGAGAAAATTCCCCCCTCCGCTTGAAAAAAAAAGCCAAAAAAGAAAGAATGAAGCCTTAAGACCTTAAGTTTGCTCTGTTAAGTTTGGGATGCTTTGCACTTTCCACATTTGTAATCTATAATCTATACATCTGAACATCCACTCAGGGGAACATGAAAAGGAAACATTATGGCTTGGGCGATGCCTTTATGTTTGATATTGTGGAGGGATTTGAAATTAGAGCAGCAATAAAGTTTTTGTGTCACAAGTCAACATGGGGCCTTTAATGTTAGATAATATACACAAGGAACATTTACGCAAGACCAAGATTATGCATTTGTAAAAAGCAACTTACAATTTTGATTGAACATCAACGCATGTTACTGAAATTCAAGCAAAAAAACTTTTAAGGTACATTTGCAACAACATTATTTGAACATTTAATTAATTAACAATTAACTAGCCTAACCAATACACACGGCTTTCTTTAACTATTTTTCTCTTTCATACCTCTCCATGATAATTTGTAGGAATTCCTCCCATATTATAGTGCACAGTAGGCAATACAGGAATTGGCTCCTTTGTAACATCAACACCGGCAAAAATGGCAGCTGTTTCAGAAATACCAGGCAGCCTCTCCTTCAGCACTTCTGGGGGCAAATGATTCAAGTGGAGATAGATGTGGTCCTTCAAAGGTCCTGTTGAAGATAAATTTCATGATTAGAATAAGATCTCAACAAAGAAAAAAAAACAAAAGGTAAGCTGAAACATTTCATCATAGGAACAAATTTAAATATATAGGACATATAAAAAAGAAGATAAATTGGTTGCATTTAGTAATCTATCATACCTACACCACGACCCTCACGAATTTCCATAGTCATAGATCTTGAAACAACATCTCGTGAAGCTAGATCCTTTGCAGTTGGGGCATATCGCTCCATAAATCTCTCACCTTCACTATTTCTAAGAATACCACCTTCACCACGAGATCCTAGAGGCCAGGAAGTAACACAGGTTACAAACACACCAGCATTGCAATAATACATGAGATCAAATCATAATAGAGTTTGACAAAGTAAATAAACCAAAAGTAATGCTACAAACTGTTTATTACTACTTGAGACAGAACTAACCCTCAGTGATGAGACACCCAGCACCATAGATACCTGTGGGATGAAATTGTACAAATTCCAAATCCTGCAGAATATACAGAGATACTCGTCAATAAATGTATATACATAAACAATAGCTCGCAGGACAAGCATCTATCAAGGTTGACAAGCAATTAAAGACGGAAAAAAGAACCTCAAGTGGTAGGCCAGCACGAGCAACCATAGCATTGCCATCACCAGTGCAGGTATGAGCTGAGGTTGCAGAAAAATATGTTCTTCCATAGCCCTAAGAGAAGGCAAAAGGTCAGAAACATGTATTAAAGCAAAATTCAAATAGCAAGGACTTGAAAGTTAAAATGCAAATATTGAGGGAGTCAAAAATGAAATGCCATACTCCTGTGGCCAAGATTGTCGAGGAAGAACGGAACCGATGCAATGTTCCATCTTCCATATTTAATGCAATCACTCCTTGGCAGCTACCTGAATATCAATTTTTTTAAATCAATAAACCCTATATTTTGGAGACATGGGAATGATTGAAGAAATAACTAGCACAAGCAAAAGCAAGCTTTGAAAATATCATGTCATGCTGTCACAGGAAGGAGGTGAAACAAGAGTGTCCATCAGGAATATGTCAAAGCATCATATGTAAAAACTTAGAATTTATAATCAGATAAGTAAAGTTTCTTAATAATATATAAGGATAACTTGGTACACTTTTAAAGTTTTAGCAGTAAGATTATTCTGGCACATTCAAGAGCTGTGATTAAATATTGCAACATGTATGCTGCATTTGAACCACCAAAACAAAAAAGTGAATAAAAATGGAAAAACAATATTGTTATGCATTATTTACCATCACTGTTCATCAATAGATCAAGGGCAAAATACTCCACAAAGAACTGTGTATTGTGTTTCATAGCCTGACCATAGAGTGTGTGTAGCAATGCATGACCAGTTCGGTCAGCAGCACATGCACAACGGTATGCCTGTCCACCTATAGAAGCAGAAAGATAATGCAAGTCAATCAGTAAGATTTTCTACAGATAATACCAAGAGTCAAAGAATGCTCGGGTCACCTTTTCCAAAGTTAAGGCTTTGACCACCAAAAGCACGTTGATATATTTTTCCATCTTCAGTACGAGAAAATGGCAATCCATAATTCTCAAGCTCAATGACAGCCTTTGGAGCCTCTCTGCACATATATTGGATGGCATCCTGATCACCTGCACAAGTGTAGCCTTCGACATGAAAAGACATCCAAAGGACAAATAGCAGCAAATGTAAATTCAAAATCACTGCCAATTAGTTCATGCATCTAAAATGAATAGCAAAACATACGCATCACAGTCAGACAATAAAGTCATGCCCTTGATTCATTTGAACGTTGTGTTTATAATTGTTTGTACATGTTTTCATCGGCATGCAATGCACATATATGTTTCTTTATTGAGCAAAGGAAAAGATGTACGTTAAACTTTGAAGTTGAAAATTAGCAGCCTTTTACATTGATCATATAACTACATCCTCTGAAAATTTCATATAGATAAGTTACTTATATGTTCATAGCCTGGATGAAATGAAGAAAACAAGTTCATCAAGCAACATACCCAGCCAATCACTTCCCTTGACGGTGTCATACATGTGCCACCTCCAGTCATCTTCACTCATGTTTCCTAATGCAGCATTTATACCACCCTACAAAGGCATCATAATGAATATATTAAACCAAAAATTCACATAGCTCTATCAATTTCCACTTACACATAGGGAACAAGAAAATACAGACATAATGATGGAAATTAAAAAAAAAAAGAAAAAAGAAAAAAGAAAAGAAGATATAGTAGCTTATGAATAATGATGTTCACTTATCAGAAAGCCCTGGAAAATAAATACAATGTTTTAGTACCTGGGCGGCAACAGTGTGCGAACGAGTAGGAAAAAGCTTTGTAATGCAAGCTGTATTGAAACCATGTTCCGAAAGACCTATTGCAGCTCTTAACCCAGCACCACCAGCTCCTACAACTACTGCATCATAGGTATGATCAACCACAGTGTATGAGGAGCCTCCCACATTCTGTCACAAACGAAAAGAAAATAATTACCACCCATTGTAATCAAACTAGCAGCCTACTTTATAGCTAAAACAATTAAAATAAAAATTAGATAAATTCAAAACAAGAAGCTATAATCATCTCATCTGAATTAATTGGACCAATTTAAAATAGAAATACATGCATAACCTAATATAGTTAAGATCCTCTAAATATTCCTCCGAGTTCTTGCCAACAAAGTCTGTTGCTAGAAAACCACGATAGAAAACAGATAAAATAAAAACAAATTTAGCTAGAATTCGATCAATATCCATCAAGATCATCCAAAGACATAACAAATGAAGCATAAACTGCAAACAAATAGCAAATAACTAGCAATACAAAACTCGAGAATATAAACCAACGGTTGAAGAGAAAATTTAGAACCGGTTACCGATTGAGAGGAGAAGAATCTAGAAATGTGAGATCTAAGAGAGTCGCTGGAGACCGATCTTTTGGAAGAGATAAAAGAAGGAACGCGAAGTCCCCGTGAAACGCACCGCCACATAGCTTGGGGCTCTAGGTGGTGTTTGGTTTTCGGTGTTAGTCTGTCCCCCGAAGAAATCCAAGTGATGGTTCTTTGTTCAATCTTAATCTGAGGTTTGTTTTCTCGTCGTCGCAGTTGAGGCGTTATAGTAAGCGCTATAAAGAGCAAAATTGACAGTCGGAGATGGCTAACTGGATCGTGACGAGATTTGTTATAGCTTCCCCCTGGTATTTACATTATTTACGAAATTACCACTCTAAAGAGGCGATATGATTTATATAACTTTGGGTGAATAGTAAAATGAACTTTTTTCGTTTTATGGAGGCATTTTTGACGCGTGGCCACGGTCCCTTCCGTCGTGGCTAATTAGCTCTTTTTTATTAAAAAAAAATGTTAAATTATACACTTTATACCTTATAACTAAATAATTTTTTTTTTATAAATAAAGAAATAATAAATATTTTTTAAAATTAAATAATCAAATAATACTTTTACATAAATTTTTTTTGATATTTTTGCTATTATTTATTAATAAATATCAAATATTCTAATAAGTGAATGATGTATGATAAAAAGCATTTTTCTTGCGAACTTGAAATTTGTAAGGTAGTTTGGGCCTTGTGGCATAGATGAAACCAATCCACACGCGTAATGGTAGTCTGGTAATATATCAAATCAACAAAGGTGGCGCTCTATTAGCCACGACGGAAGCAAAGGGGACAGTGGCTACGCGTCAAAAATGCCACCATAAAACGAAAAGAAAGTTCATTTTGATTTGACCATCTATTTATAGAAGTTATTGAAATAGAAGGAAAAATAAATAGCATAATATGTTAAAAATGTATTTTAATTTCATATTTATTATAAGGATAAAATGTCAAATAAATATTTATTTTTATTTTGAATTTGATATTATCTGAACGGATTTAAAAAATTTCAATCGAATTCGAAATTATCTAAACATATTTAAATTTTTTGAATTTGAATACAATCTGATTATATAATTAATTTAAACTAATTTAAATTCAAATTTTTCATATTTTTTCATATCAGATAAGGTTATATTAATATTCAAATTTATTTATGAATTATTGTTACGTATAAAACACAACATATATAAATTTAAATTTTAAATTAATATTTTTGTAACAAATATTATTATTTATAATCATAATTAAAAAATCAAAAGAATAAAAAATATGTTTGTAAAATTATTAAATTATTATAAATATTTATATTTATTTTTAAAACTAAAATAATAATATAATATAATTATGTTATACATAATAATTAAATATAACATATTATAAAATAAAATATCCATTTATTTTATCAATCCAATCACATTTGAATCTAACATAGATCAAATTTTTTAATTTAAATAAATTAATCATATTTAATTATTCTTAAATAATATCAATCCAAAAAGATAATAAAATTTTATTATTTTTTATAAAAAGTGAGATAATATAAATATATTATTTTTGTAAAAATAAATTATGCTATTCTATTTAATAAATATATATCTAAACTTATTTTTTATAAAATTATTAAATTAACTACCCATAATCATCATCCCTAGTATATCTCCACTATTTATAAACAAAAGAAAATTTTACTCAAACATTTGCATTAATAACCTGAAGAATTTTTCAAAAGTTGACTTCGACTT
The DNA here is from genome assembly GCA_037013495.1 of Hippophae tibetana. Classification (NCBI taxonomy): domain Eukaryota; kingdom Viridiplantae; phylum Streptophyta; class Magnoliopsida; order Rosales; family Elaeagnaceae; genus Hippophae; species Hippophae tibetana. The sequence goes on along the minus strand of CM072812.1, from coordinate 75,806,214 downwards.
GTAAAAAAACCGTTTTAATTAAAATAAAATTAATGTTATAAAATATCAACGTATATCAATACGGTAAAATATATATTTTACTAATCTAATTATTGATTTTGATTAATTAAATTTTATAATTTAACAAAAATAATTAGATGATCCAATTAGCATAATATCATTAAAATTGTCATTGTATAAACAAAAAAATTATTTGCTAAGCTTATATCATATTAATTAAAGTTAACTTAATGTTTTCAAGGTAAGATAATTTTTTTAAAAAAATATGTATGTAACAAAAGACTAGAACTATTCAGGTGATAAAAAAAACTTTTATTCGAAAATGATGGGATTTATGAATATTACATGTACCTTTGGACGAAGTGTGAGTATTTTAAAATATTTTGTATCATTCTTTTATAATATATAGCATCATAAATTCTTAAACACACTAATCATTTCAAAGTTTAAAAAAATTCACCGGAACCTACTCAAATGTTTTGGGGTTGAGCTTTGAACTTACATTTTAAAATTCAATTTGATCAAACTTACTCAAATATAACTCAAAATTAAAGTGATAGGCTTAGCTTAGTCTACCCCCACTCGAACATACATACCTAAAATACTTCCTAAATGTATACATACCTAAAATGTTTAGACGTTCAAGTTTGGAAAGATAAAATGTTGAGATAAAAAATTATTAAATTCTATTATGAAAAACTCAAAAATATAAAATACTTTCTTTAAATGTTTATTTTAAATTTACATAAATTAACTTAAAATATCACTTATTCTTGAATGAATACGATTTATGTTTAATTTTTCCTAAAAAAAAGGGGTTAGTAGTAGATTTTGGAGCATGAACGAACAAGTTTCCAAATAGGGGTTCTAATTCCAATTTTTTATTCATATATTGTTCTCATAAAAATGTCATGTATTATAAATTTTGAATAAAAGGAAAATAGATGCTATGAATTTTACGAGGAATGTTATACATATTGTCGCGATAAAATACTAATTATTAACATTTTTATATGCATGCATTTAGAATGTTTATATGAAACTAGTATTAAATATATATACATGGCATTTGAGATTTTATGTGTGCATTATGGAAATAATTTTTGTTAGGAGTATGTATATCTAGTGGAGTATGGTACTGATGGGCTAACGATTGTAGTGGACTATTTTTCGATAGAGTATATGTGCGCATTATATTCACATGCATTCTTGGATTTTGTCCATCTATGGGTCTTGGAGTTTGTTCGTCCATCTGTCTCAGAGTGGACGTACACCTATATAACATGGATTTTGCCCATCTATGTGATCACCCATATAACATAGATGTTGGTCGCCCATATGACAAAGACATTGATCAATATATATGCCATATGTATCTTGAAGTATGGATGTACATGAGGTTGGAGGTAGATCCACATGTGTCTCAAAGGTTGATCACATATGGGTACATGTATTTTAAAGTTGACTAATACATGTGGAGATTGCATATTATACATATAAAATTTAAATTTGAAATAACATATTTTTTCTTATATGAGCATGTTTTGAAATACCTAGAATATATACTCCACCCAGATTTGGAAGTATGGAAGAATAAGTATTCAAGATTTTATAGGTAAAATTTTCCCCATATTATTTCACATTATATAGATGATGGTATTTGTATTCATAAATTTTATTAATATGTAGTCATGCTATTTGATATTATTTAGAGTATATTCTTATTGAGCTAATTGTAGCTCATCTAGTTTTCCCTACCTACCTCTAAATTAAGTTTTGGTAAAGTGATCCGTGAATCAATGTTAAATAAGAAATAAAGTATATGCTTACTTTTATCTATTTCTTTCATTATGTATCATGTAATTTTAGAGACATAATGTATTGTTGTTTCTAGAATTAAATAGTTTTTATAAAATTTATGTTTAAATAAGGTTATCCCAAATTTAATAGAAAATTTATTAAAAAATATTTTAAATTCTCTTAAAATATGATTTAAAATAATACCTATAATTTTCATCTCAGTACCCATTTTTTGGGGCGTGATAGTTTGGTATCGAAGTATGGTTATGATTTCTCGAGAAGTATATTCACTCACAATTTTTGAAATATTTTGAAACTATTTTTGTTTCAACATAGCTCCAAGAAGAAGAGTGGCTAAAAATGTTCCTAAACAAGATGCGAATGAAAAGCACAGGAAGCTTAACCTATTTCAAGCGTTACGTAGATTAATTACTCAGAGCAGAGAATTTGATAAAAGTGGTAGAGCTTACTACCTTAAAGAGTTTGAAAAATGAGGCCATAACTTTATGATGGTACTCGAAATCTTGATGTTGCTGAGGGATGGATTTGGGAGATTAAAAAAAGATGAATGCTTTAAAAATTCCCTCATGTTATAAGGTTAGACTCGTTGCATACAAATAAAATGAAAAGGCTAACCATTGGTAGGATTTTGTGAGCAAAGGAAGGGACATCAACATAATCACATGGGAGGAGTTTGAGGAAATATAAAATCTATTTCAACTAGTTGTCAAGATTATTAGAAAATATGGCGGTTTGAGACTCGTACAAAGTTGGTTAATTTTTGGTGGATTTATGAGATGATATTTGCACACAACTCATATATCAAGGTGTTTAAACCTACACTACAATTGTGATGCAACTTATAAGGTTAAATAAGACATTTTGGAACAATTAAAGTGGCTACAACGTCACAGATAAGTAAAGATAAAGGAAAAGAAAATAAGAGAGTCTAGAAAATAAGACGTGGCAGTAAACACAACGGATCATCTAGAAGTCCTCGATATCATTCTTATGTTTGTTACAACTACAATCAACTTGGGCATGTCAAACATAACTATCTTCAACTCAAAACCAGCAAGTATAAAAGATTATCAAAATCTATTTTTAGCTTTGGGGCATCCAATACTCAAAGAAATTTTCTTCAACAAAGTTAGCAATCTGGTTGGTAGCACCAACGAAATTTCCAATAACCAAGACAATCCTTTCAAGAACAATCCTCTAAATCTTACTAGCCTTCCAAACAATCATTTTAACAACCTCTAAATTTACATAGAATTTTCAACGTTAACCATCTACTTGCAAGAAGGATAAGGGCCAGAGTGTTTCCTCTTAAGGATAAGGATCGTAAGGTCAAGCATTTGTGATATCTGATAGACAAAAGGACATGATATCAATAATGTCATTGAAGGTATGATTCTTCTATATCACTATTGGGTACAAGTTCTCTTCTATATTGGTACCACCCATTCTTTCATTTCTTTAACATGTGCCCAAATGTTAAAAGTTACTTATGAAACCATAGAAAACTTCTTACTTTGAACATTCATCTTAAAGTATCTTCTGGTATCCTTTATATTTTCTAAAAATTGTTCAAAGTTAATAATCATTGATTCCTAGCTGATCTTGTTATACTTAATATGAGTTACTTTGACAACATTCTAGAAATGGATTGGTTAACCAATACCAAGCAATGGTAAATTGCTTCTAAAAAAAGTCATTGTTTAAACACTCAAAGGAGTAAAAGTTCAATTTTATGGAAAAAAGGGAGTGACTATTTCCAGTGCTTTTCTTAAGTGATGTTTGAGTGGAAGATAGAACCAAGAATTTATAGCCCTCCTGAATTCTCTGAAAGTAAAAGTTGATAATGGAAAAAACTTAGCATATAAACCATTAGTGAATAAATATTGGGAGGTATTTCTAGAAGAGTTACACAGACTTTTTCTAGCTCGAGAGATTGATTTTACAATCGAGTTATATCTTAGAATTGCACCTTTATCTATCACTCCTTATTGAATGGAACTTGTGGAGAAACAAGAGTCAAGGAAAGAATTGGAGTTGATGGCAAAAGAAGTCATTCGACCTAGTTCATCAACTCAAAAAGCACTCGTTTTGTTTACGAAAAAGAATGACAAAAGTTTCAAATTATGCATTAATTATCATCATGTGAACAAATTAACCATAAAGATCAAGTATCCACTACCTCAAATCAATGATTTTTTAGACCATCAACTGTGGGTTAGAGAGTTAGATATACCAAAAATTATTTTTCCTTATACGGTATGAGCATTTTAAATTTGTGTTATGCTATTCGGTTTAACTAGTGCTCCTACTGCTTTATAGACTTAATGAATCTGGTAGTTCAACTTTACTTAGATTAAGTTATCATTGAGTTTATTGATGATATATTGATTTGTTCAAAAACTCATAAAGAGTATGAATAACATCTTAGAATTGCTTTGCAAACTGTTAAAAATAATATCAAATGTATGCAAAGTTCAAGAAGTGTGATTTATGGCTTGTTAAAGTTAAATTCCTCATACACGTCATATTTGGAAAAATTTATTTCTTGGATCCTTCCAAAATTGAAGTGGTATTAAGTTAGAAATATCAAGAAATGTAACCAAAATTCAAATTTTTCTTAGACTCGTAGAATATTATGGACATTTCGTGCATGACTTCTCAAATTTTATTGCTTCTTTAAGACAACTTACCCAAAAGAGGGTCAAGTTTACATGGGACAAAGCTTATGAAGATTCATTCTAGGTGTTGAAATTATGATGACGATTGTACCAATTCTTACTATATCAGGTAGTACAAAACCTTCTATGGTCTTTATTAACACATCACTACAAAGTGTTGGATGCATTTTAATGCAAAATGATTAAGTGGTTACATATAGGTTATGATAACTTAAAATTCATGAATAGAACTACCCAACATATGAATTGGATTTAGTAGGTGTGGTATTCGTTTTAAAAATGTGGAGATGTTATCTCTATGGTGTCAAATTTCAAATATTTTTGGATCATAAAAGTCTTAAATATCTTTTTACTTAAAAATGATCTCAATTTGAAACAAAAGAATATGGGTAGAATACTGTAAGGATTATGATTTCAACATCTTCGCAAAGCTAATATAGCAGCAGACGCTTTAAGTCTTAAGTGTTATTAGATATTGGGTGAAACACTCAGACAATAGAAGGTTATGATCTAAATTTGTATGATGATGAGAAACAAGCATTCTTATACAATATTATATGTAGTCCTACATTGTTAGATAATATCAAAGCAACCCAATCTAACAATCCTAAAATCTGTAAAGAATGAGAGACGATGAAAGGATGAACTTATAGTGATAAAGGATTTCATTTCCATGGAAAGGTAGTTGTACATGCCATTGATTATTTAAGCAAAAGGATCTTGGAAAAAGTGCATAGGTTAATATTTATGGTACATCCATGAAGCACAAAAATATATAATGATTTTAAAAGGACCTATTGGTATAGAGGAATGAAGAAGAATGTAGCTCTGTTTGTAGCCATTTGTATGATATGTCAACAAGTCAAGACTATCTATAAGAAACCTATAGGACTACTTCAACTACTCCCAATACTGGAATAAAAATGGGACAATATAACCATGGATTTTGTACAAGGATTACCTTATCTTCTCAATGTTATGATTCCATTTGAGTTGTTATTGACTTCCTCACAAAGTTCTCATTTCATTTTAGTTAAAACTTGATACTTAGTAAATGTTTTGAGTAAGTTGTACATTCGAGAGATCATACAATTGCATGATATACCAAAGTCAATTGTGATAAATTGAAATCCAAAATTTACCTCACTTTTATGAAAGTCTGTACAAGAAGCTTTTGGTGCAAAATTGTTGCATAACATGGCTTATCATCCTAAAATAGATGGACAATCCAAAAGGGTTATTAAAATTTTAGAAGACATGTTGTGAGCTTATGTTATGGAATTCAAAGGAAATTGCACCGAACACCTATCATTGGTTAAGTTTTCCTACAACAAAAATTATCATGCCAACATTGAGATGGCTTCTTATGAAGCCTTATATGGATGATAGTGTAGATCTCCAATGTGTTGAGTCGAGATCATACTAAAAAGGACTGATTTTATACAAGAAATAATTGAAAATATTTGTATTGCAAAAGACAAACTTCGAGTAGCTCTGATACAATAATTATGATGATCATGGATGTTGACCATTGAAATTCAAAGCAGATGATTATGTTTTTCTCAAGGTTCAACCTCGAAAGAGAGTAACAAATTTTGGAATAAAAAGAAAGTTAGGATCAAGCTACATTGAACCACTTCGAATAGTAAAAATAATTTGGTGTCATAGTGTATCAATAAGAGCTACCTCAGGAATTGTCACAAGTTCACAATGTTTCTCATATGTCTACTCTACAAAATTTTCAAATAAATCATAATAGTATATTAGAGTAGATAGAATTATAATTACAGGAAGATGCATCATATAAATAAGATTGATTTTTAATTCAAGAACTTTAGAAGGAGAGTCATACCATTAGTAAACGTTCAATGGAAACATCATAACATTGAAGATATAATTCAAAAGTTAGAGTTTGAAGTTTACTTAAAATATCCTTACTTGTTTTGAGGAGGGTAAATTTTAAAAATGAAATTATTTTTAGCGGGAAGGATTGTGAAACTCAAAATTTCTTTTTTGATTAATTATCAAATTTTCATGAAAATTATTTTTAATAATATTTTAAGATGTAGGGTTGTATTGGAAAACTTCGTGTTAAAAATTAGAACGATCGTAAAATTGGGAAATTTTTATAAATCACCTTGGGGTCTCGTTGGCCAACAAGTATTCGGTGATAGAGCAACAAGGTTTTAGCACTTTTGTACAACCTTACCATGGCCTTGTTAGGGTGCTCGATAAGCCTTCAATAAGGGTAGTGGCGAGAGGCATTTTTGGCTATAAATAGTCCATATCTCAGCCCTTTTCTTCACATTGAAAAATCCCATCCCCTCTTTCTCTCTCTTAAAATTTATGAATTTTGGTATATTTCTAAGTACGATTTAAGTATAAAATATCTAGGCATTCAAGTTTGAAAAGGTGGAATGTCTGGAAGAGAAGTTATTAAATTATTTTTCGACAAACTCATAGAGGTAAAATCCTTTCTTTAAGCATTAATTTCACATTTACTTAAAATAACTTAAAATATTACTAATTCTTGAACGAATACAATTTTTGTTTGGTTTCCACTAAAAAGGAAAATGAGTTAGTGGTAGGTTTTTGAGTGTGAATGAACAAATTTTTAGGTAAGGATACTCACTCTAATTTTTTTTATTCCTTTATTATTTTTATGAAAATTTCATGCATCATATATCAGAATAAAAGAAAACATATACCATGATTTTTATGAAAAATGTTATAAATATTGTCATAATGAAATACTCGTTACAAATATTTTTATACGCATACATTGAGAATTCTTATATGAAACAGTGTTTTATATATATGCATCATGAAAATAACTTTTGTGTGAAGTATTATACTTGTATCTATGTCTTGCCGAGTATGGTACTCATGGGCTACTAGTTATAGTAGACTATTTTTTGATGGACTGTAGGTACGCATTGTATTCATATGTATTCTTGTCTTTTGTTCATCTATGGGTCGTAGAGTTAGAACACATAATGTCTGAGAATGGACTACCCATATGATGGTGACATTGGTTGCTCATATGACAAGGATGTTGATCAATAAATATGCCATATGTATCTTAGAGTATAACCTTACATAGGGTCGAAAGTGGACCCATGTGCATTTTAGAGGTTGAACATGCATGTACTTATGTATTTTGGAGTTGACCAATACATATGGAGGTTGAATATCATGCATATGGATTTTATATTTGACATAACATATTTTATCTTGTATGAGCATGCGTTGAGATACCTTAAATGTACACTTCACCCATATTTGGAAGTGATGAAGTATAAGTATTTAGGATTTTATAGATAAAATTCTCCCCATATTATACTACATTATACAGATGATGACATTATTTTTATTCATGAATTTTATTAATATGTAGCATACATCATGTTATTTGATATTGTTTGGAGTAGACTCCTTCTAGGCTAGTTGTAGTTTATCTTGTTTTTTCCTACTTTCCTCTAGATTAAGTTTGGGTAATGCGACCCGTGAGTTAACATTGAAAAAGAAGTAAAGTACATGTTTATTTTTATTGACTTCTTTCATTATGTATCCTCTAAATTTGGAGACATTACTAAGATATATATGAAAATATTTATATAAAAATCTCTTAATGTTTTCTTATAATGTATTTTTCTTTCCAAAATTAAATAGTTTTGATAAATTTGTGTTTAAATAGGTATATCCCAAATTTAATAATACTTTATTGAAAATTATTTTAAATTCTCTTAAAATATGATTTGAAAATGCCTATCCTTCTATCTCACGTACCAATTTTTTGGAATGTGACAACTCTCTATTCCAAAGTCATGTGATGTCATCTTGAAGTCTTTTGTTAGCATATAAAAAGAAAAAAATCGAAATCTTAGTGCTTTGTTTAGATGGTGACCCTTTAGGATAAAAGACCATGAATATTGCATGTATTACAAACCAACTGTCAACCCTCTGTTAATGTTTGGTATATGAGTTGTATATTTGTTGAAAATTAAATTATACTCATGAGAATATTATGTAAATAGAGATATCAACCTTTAAGATCAATGTGTGTTTGGACTCAAAGTTTCACTTTCTCTTTTATATCATGTTTGGTTTTGTCAAGCTAGTATGAAGGCTAGCTACCTGAATTATCCCATTCATCTGGTGGTTATATGACGATATAGTGGTCTGTGACCTATGAGTAATGACCTGATCCCTAGGTAACTGATTAGTTTTATCTGACCATAAGTTTAGCGAGCTTTGACATGAAGAGTGAAACCCCTTAAACATAGCCTATTCTTTTACTACCCAAAGTCCATTTTCAATGGCCTAGATATAATGACATAGGAAAGAGGATTTGAGTATAGTGATTTGGAAATTGTTTGTAGTCTTCTCACTAGGTCAAATCTGACACACCTCAAACAGAGTACCCATCATTTTAATGATGATACCTGTTTCTTATGTGCCTATATATATACCTTACTTATAACATGAAAAAGATCTTAATATTTCATCTCCCTTACATCTCTTTAGAAATCCTAACACATTAGTAATTTTTCAAACAATTGGTGCCCACCGTGAGACCTTAAATTTTTCTCATCCTTTGTAAGAATTTAAGACATTTCATTTTACATTCAAGGAGAACCAACCTAGGAAATCTAGTCTTACTAGAATGAATAGTCACCATACTCACATTGAATTGAGAAATAACCCAATTAAACTAACCCCTGAGTTCGACCTTAATGACCATGTACTTCATGTCTCACCTATAATCACCTCACACTACCTTTAGCACTTAAGGATAGGTACGAGGTCACCAAGACAATCTCTCATGCAAATAGTTCAATCAGTTATAGCTTTGAAAATGCGTCTCTTGAAAGGGATTTCAAAATGGAAAACTTCAATAACAAGTAGCATAACTACAACTTTATTAGATCACAAAACAATAATAAAGAGCTAAGGTCACAATTGGTACAAGAAAGTTATTAGGATGAGGTAAAAAATTTGTTGCATACAATAACTTATCCCGTGAGACCACATCATCTAGGTAGATCAAAACAGGTCTCTTGCAAACCTCAAAGACATTATAGCCTTTATTGGCCTAATTTTGTCTAAGAGCAACCCATACCTACTACTTTAATTCAACAACCTACGTACATGACATACCATCGTCCTAGTCATACCATATCCTAACACTTACCGGAACTATATAGTTTGGACATCATTACTCCAAAAGGACATCAAGTACAATTTGAACCTTCTAGTATTGATTGGGATAAGAGATATAAAATATGGAAGAAAAATGACCGATCGACTAGAAAATCAAGAGAAATTACACCCTTTGAATGATATTGAGGCTATTTGTGACCAATTATCAATGTTTCCCTTTTTGATGATATTGAGTTAATGATACAACGCCCTAAGATTTATGCCCTTAAATGTCTTGCTTATAAGGATATGAAAGATCCTATTACACATGTTATACATTTTAAAATGGCCATGGTGGCCATATGCATACCAGAGGTAAAAAAGAGATGTCATATTCTACAAGTTATTTGTCACTACTTTCCAAGAAATGGTACATAAATTATTTGTCAAATTACCTCCAAAAAAATCAAGAATTTCAATGAGTTGGTCAAGATTTTCACCACCAATTATGCATGTAACAACCCTATTAGGAAAGAATCATGCGATCTATTCTCTATCGTCTAGGAGAATGATGAGATGATGGAGACCTATATGAGAATATTTAAGATGAAAAAATGGAGATATCTCAGTGCCCTGACTCTATTGCTATTGTAGCCTTTCAAAATGGAATCAAAAGGGACACTAGTCTATTCATAGAGCTGACTAAGATTTCTCTAGATGCAATCTATGAAGAGGCCCAAAAGTTTGTTAATGTGGAAAAGAAGCTGAAGCATAAAGAAAATCCTTAGAAAGACCTTTAGCCAAGCCCAACTCTTGTGTGCAATGAATACGTAAGTATGCCCAACTCTAGCTGATCGACACGAATTATATGCAATGAATACACGAGTATACATATCGTAACAAGTAATATAATGATAAGAAAATATTATTTCCATGGTGATTATGCTATTAGAAACTAGTTTTTAAAACTAAAAAATAAAAATCAATTTTTTGTGTTTTTATGTTTTCAAAAACTAAAATTTAAAGAACTAAAAATAACTAGCAGTAATTAATTAACTCAGATTTTACAGCTAAGAATATATATGAAAAAATATCTAGGAATACTTGATCCCACAATTTTCTAAACATATGAATCATTAATATCTCCTTAATATAATTATCAATCAATTACACTAGTAATTGAATCTAACCTAGCGAGTATTCATTTTTCAAGTAAATTACATATCATATAATAATTAACATAATCACACTCTCAGGTAAATTAAATTACATACTACTCATTAAGTTCATCAATTATGGATAATATACATAAGAACCATACATTTCTACCTAGAAACTAAGTATGTTATTTAATCAAGACAAACAATTAAATAATTCTCTCAAATATATTTGATTGCCTCTATAGACCAACTGTTAATGAAACAATTAATAGCATAAAAAATAGATTAAATAATAAAATTAAATAGAAATCATAATTGGGAAAAAATATTGGATTATCATATATAGAAAATTGGGTTCATAAAATCTCTAGATTAATAAATTAGCTAGACATAATTTTGTTCATAAATCTCATATTTTTCACAAAGAAAGACATAAAAATTGATAAAGAAAGGAAAAGAAGAAGAAATACAATTAATCTTTTGAATTGTAACACGAATCTCTACAAAAATTGTATATTATTTTAATTTTTTTGTATTATTGGAAAAAAATTGATAATTCCCGACTCTTTAGGATTTATGGGAAAATTTGGGGGTTAAATTAAGCCCAAGTGAAATTTGTATCATCAAATCAGTTTTAGATTAAGGGTTGAGATGAAAAAAGGAAAAATTAACAACATTGGCTAATAGGAATGTGACATGTGGCATAAGGATTCACTAGGAAAATTAGCGTGCAACATGTATCATAGGTGGACTGGTCGTGATCAACTTGCACTGAGTTAGCGCCACATAGCACATTGTGATTCAAGGTTACATATTTTGTAGTGCCTTGATGGGAAGAATGGACGAATTAGGTGATGATGTGTGGCATACCTATTACATGCATGGTGAAACTCAGGAAGAATGTTGCGCCAACATGTGGCACATTTTGCGTCATTTGGTACATGCAGTGTTGAATGGTTGGCCCTCTTTGCATGCATGGCATCCATGTGGCATGTCTGGTCACCTTCACAGCTTGCATGACATCCACGTGGCATATTCTGATTGGTTTTGTTTTAAAAAACACAAAAAAATGCAAAAAATATATTTTCACCCATTTTCACTAAAACATTCATAGTTTAATATTTTTAACCCCCAAAGTACTACTTATTAACTAAAACGAGAAAATATTAAGCATAAAAGTGCACTAATGACTTTACATTCATAGATTCATCATTATCATGAAAGACAAAGAAAGGAAAACTACCATCAATAAACGCCCAAACCTATCCAATTTTAAGCCAATTGTGGCACCTAGGAGATGACTAAGGACGCGGGAAAGAGCTTTGTCTTCTTTCAAATGTCCATAGTTGCATCTATCATTGGATGATACTGTACAAATAATGGAGATGATGGATTAGGTAAGATGCTCACAATCTATGAGAGTCATTCAGAGAGACCCCAACAAGTATTATGCCTTCCATAAGACACGAGTTTATTGGATAAAAGACTGTAGGCATCTTAATTGGGATATGGATCAAATTTTATCTAACAGACATTTGGAGGACCTAATGAATCAAAATAAAGGTCTAATAATAGAAAATAGGGAAGCAAATCCTCGAAGGGAGTTTGTTCCACACAACCCTCTTCGAAGAAAAGAAAACTGGCTAGACTAGCCTCCTCAAGGAGATATACATGTAATGCATACCATTCAAGGTAGTTCAAGCATGTCAGGCCACACTCATAATTTGTGAAAAAAGTATGCTTGAAAAGCTAGAGATACACACCAACCTATTTACACTCTGAGATGAAAGGGACCGATGTTCCCTATTTTTTTAAGGAAGGGATGCCTTACCACCCCATGATAATACTTTGGGCATCATAGTTAAAACTGCATATTGTGTGGTATGTAGGTGATGGTCTTATCAGTGTTGTTGGACATGGAGATAAACCCCAAAGAAATTACCCAAGAACAAATGCCATTGGTAGGCTTCAATGGAAATATAATCACGTTCGTTGGCACCATACGACTCTCTATTTTGATAAAAGGGTCCATCATACTTACCATTTTTTTGGTGTTGAATGCCCCATCTTATATAATGTAATCTTGTAGTTTTTAGGTCCATAAAATGAGAGTTGTCCACTCAACCTACCATCAACTTGTTAAGTACCCTATAGTGGATGTGGTAAAAGAAATAAGTGGAGATCAAGAGAAGGTAAGAAGTTGTTATAATTCCATCATAAAAAAATGCAATACCCTCTGGTTTGAAGTAGCAATCAAAGGAAAGGCAATGCTTAAGTCCAAATACTACAAGCTTAGTGAAGAGTCAAATAATGATAGTGGCTCTCAAAGATTATGAAACAATCTCAGTATGAAGTCTTAAGGAAGATAAGTCTTTGAAAATTATTTTGAAACTTCCAACTAAAATAATAGAATCATTGATTGAGTCTTGAAGAAAAATGTTGATTTTTTTTATTGGAAACTAGAAGACATGCCAGGTGTCAATCCTGAATCATTTCACAGGAGTTGAATGCCAATCACACCAAAGAGCCAATTTAATAAAGGAAAAGAATATTTACACGAGAAAATAGTGACATTATAAAAAGGAAACCAACTCATTAAAACGTGTGGGTTGGGTTTGAGAGGTCGACTACGTAACATGGTTGTCCAATATGTTTTTAGCAAATAAGGGAGGAAGAGACCATAAAATGTGTGTTGACTTCATGTTAACACAACCACTCTAAAAGGATTGTTTTCCCTTATCCAATATCGATTTTGAAACAATGAATTTTATGGATGCATACTCAGGATATCATCAAATTCAAATGCACCCTAGAGATGAAGAGAAAACATCATTTATCACATAAGAAAGAATATATTGTTACACCATGATTCCTTTTGGATTGATAAATGTCAGAGCTACTTATCAAAGGTTGGCAAACAAAATGTTTGAACACCAACTTGGACGAAATATGAAGGTTTATGTTGATGACATCATGGTTAAGACAAAAAACAACCAAAGGTCATGTCTTGAACCTTGAAGAGGTCTTTGTTGTAATAAGATCCTACAAAAGGTGCCTCAATCCAAAAAAATGTGTTTCCAAGTGACATCAAGGAATATAAGGTCACCAAGGTGTATTAAGGAAGTCCAATAACTAAATGGATAGATAACTACATTAAGTCATTTCATCTTCAAATGCATGGAAAAGTGTATACCCTTTTTTCAACTGTTGAAGAAAACAAGGTTTATTTATAAAGTGAAGAATTTGAGCATGCTTTTCAATCCATTAGAGAATCCATGGTAAAGGTACTTCTTTTGACAAATCTCATAATTAATGAAGTTTATGTAGCCCTCACAAACAAAGTGACACTTCATAGACAAAGAAAACAATATCGTTCTTATGGTTAATATAGAGGGAAAGTAGCATCTGATATACTATGTGATTTATTCCCTAACAAAAGCACAACAAAGGTACCATTTATTGGACAAGGTTGTATTTACTATAATAATGGCCTCAAGAAAATTAAGACACTATTTTAGGGATCATAAGGTAGTTGTCTTGACATCTCACCCATTGAAAATATTTTGGATAAATCAGACCAACCAGACAACTTTCTCAAATATCCATAGAATTGAGTGAGTTTGAAATATAATACAGACCTAACTTAGCCATTAAAGGAAAGGCATTTGCTGATTTCATATCCGAGTGGACTAAGGAGCCCACAAATGAATCAAAATATCAAATGGAATTTCTAATTACAGAAGCACCAATCTTAGACCTATGAAAAGTATACATGGATGGAGCTAGTAAATCAAGAGAATAAAAGGTAGGAATTATTATACTAACTCAAACATAGGGGTTGATAAAATAATGGGTTCCTATTGCTTTTCAAGCTACTAATAATGTAGTGGAGTATGAGGCATTTCTATTGCCATTATGGCAATTACAACTATTAGAAGCAAAGAAAGTTTTAGTCTATAATGACTTACACCAAATAATCAATCAAGTAAATGATACCTTTGAAGCAAAAGAAGAGTGGATAAAAAAGATATTTGGAAGAGTGAAAGAGAGAAATCTTGGCATTCAAATTTTTTGAGAACAAATAAATACCTTGGGGAGGAAATGCACACACTAACTCTTTAGCCACTTTAGTATCGATAGTAAGTATAGATTTAAAAAGGGTGATCCTCTTTTCATGCTTATAAAACCCTAGTATCACAAGAAAAGATGGTAAGATGAGTGAACAACAACTTACCAATACCACCAAATATGCTTCGTGGTTAACACTTTACTTGGAATACCTCTTCCAGGGGACTCTACCTTCAAGTAGGGAAGAGGCTAGGAAAATAATGATGAAGTCAAAAAAAATATACCATTATATAAGGAGTCCTTTACATAAAAATATTATGGAAAACTCTAGTTAAAATATTTACCCAATCATGAAGCGCAAATGAGTTTGGGAGAATTACTTGAAGGGCAATGTGGTGCCCACTTAAGAGGAATGAATTTTCCTCAAAGAATCATATGACAAGTTTACTACTAACCCACTCTTCAAAAGGATTATATTGACCATGTCAAGAAATATGACAAGTTCTAAAGGCATGCCAATATCCCACACCAACCGGCCAATGACTTGAAATCTATAGTAAGTCCTTGGTCATTTCAAAATTTGGGTTTAGACATAGTTGGGATGTTACCTCTAGCTCCAAGTCAAAGGAAGTTTTAATTATGGCCTCTAATTATTTTTTAAAATGGATAGAAGTTGAGCCATTAGCCATGATATAAGAAAATGATGTCCAAAATTTATTTGGTGTAATATAATATGCCTATTCGATTCATCTTATGAGATGGTAACAAATAACGGATGACAATTCACAAGTAAAGGCTTAATTTATTTTTCCAAGAAGTGGGAATAAAATTATCACACTCCATCCCTTAGAGGCCATAAGTCAAAGGTCAAGTGGAATCTTCAAACAAGACTCTTATAAATATATTACGAAATTAGTTGGAGGAGAAAAGGGCAAGTAGGTCAATAAATTACCCAGGGTCTTGTGGGTAACAAGAATGACCCCTAGGACAACTACTGGGGAAAGTTCCTTCTTAGTATATATGGTATTGAAATGGTTATACCCTCTTAGATATAAGAACCTACCCTCCACTCTATGATAACATAAGGAAAATAATGATCACACAAAATAATACCTTCTACTAACCAAATAAGAAAGGGAGAATGCTTTGATAAGGATTGAAGCACAAAAGAATATAGTTCAAAAATCATACAATGGATCTATAAACACAAAAAATTCAACATAGAGGATCGGGTCTTGTGTAAAGTATTGGGCAACAATGTTGAAACCACTTGAGAAATATTTGTGACAACATGAAAAGGATACTACTTGGTATATAAAATCACCCCGGAGTTCGTATTGAATAGAAAGTCAATAAAAGAGGGAAGAATTAAATTGGACTGATGAACACTTAAAGAAATATTACTTGTGGGCAATGTTGTATTATAAATGAAAAAATCTTGAATCCATATTTTGAGTATCGATACTTGCATATCTTGTCAAAAAATAATGCAATCACTCCCAAGTATAGAGTAAGGAGACCACTTCACTTAGGATGTGAGTATAAGAGGCATGACGCCATCCTAAGAAAATGTCTTGAGTTCAGAAAAGTGAGCCCACTCTTTAGGACATACAAATCAAGCAATAGATTCAATTTCTACCTTTTTTGTCTCCCACCTTGCGAATAAAATAATGTAATAACCCCCAAGTATGGAGCGAGGAAGTGAAATGGTCACCCTTACTTAGGATGTGGGTATAAGAGGTGTGACAAAAATCATACCAAAGGGTCTTGAGTTCACAAAAGTGTATCCCATTTTGGGAAGTACATAATGAGAGATGGATTCAATTTCTACATTATATGTCTAACGTCTCACGAATAAAATAATGTGATAAACCCAAGTATGGAATAAGAAGATCAAATAGTCCCTCACTTGGGATGTGGGTATAAGAGGTGTGACGTGCATCCTAAGAAAAGGACTTTAGTTTACAAAAGTGAAACCCTTCTTTGGGACTTATAGAATGAGCGATGGATTCAAATTCTACATTGTTTGTCTCCCATCTCATGACTAAAATAATGAGATAACCCCCAAATATGAAGTGAGAAGGCTAAATGGTATCCACACTTGGGATGTGGATTTACTTAAAAAAGAATCTTGAGTTCACTAAAGTGAACCCTCTATTAAAAAAAGCCAAGGATACACATCACGAAAAATAACATTGAATTACAGGTGAAAAAATAATTATTGAGAAGCTAGTTTAAATTATATCAACCATTACATTTCATCTTTAAGAATAGGGATATGAACCAGTACCCTCAAAAATGGGTGCTTTGTGAGTACCTTTCTCTAATGCTATTTGTTTCCAATACTTAGCAAATTTGTGAATATTGTCTCTTTCCTCCTTGTATTTATCTCATTGAGATCTTGCTTTGATCAGATCATCGCACAAATCTTCCAAATCTTGTTCCATAGCTTTATAATGGGCCTTGAGTTCACAATGCTCTTGGTCCATAAAGCTTGAAGTTTCATGAGAAGTCTCTACCTCTTGTTCATAATCAATGGAAAGGGATATAGACTATAGAATACCAATAAGAAGGGAAGTTATATGAAAATTTGAGAAAATATTATTACTAGAATATGTAAAAGTATACTTACATCATGAACACGCCTCGCCATCAAGTGCCATATAGTTCCCTTATCTTTCTTTCGGGCTTCATAAACATGTGAACAATCTACAAGAACCCCAAAGTGATGGTAGAGGTCATCCTAAGTAGGTAGTTTTCCAAACAATTTAGTTTACAAACAAACTGGCTAGCCCTCCTTATTGTCTTTACTTAGTGGAAAATGGGGTCGCACCCACGTGCGAATTTACATCTTCCTCTGGAAAATTCAATTTTCCTTAAGTTATATACCTCGTCAAGTCCTTATTGTTTTATTCAAATGAGGCCTTAATTTGTCCCACTACCTTGGTGTTAGGACCGATGTGAACATGACAATCTATAGTTTAGACATTTAAACCTTACCCTCCTAATAAGGTGGCCAATCAAGGTAGTTGGTCCTTCTTATCACTGGTAGAAAGTGATGTCATGCAAGCTTTTTTACTCCTTGAAAGGTTGTTTAGAGTACAAGAAAAAAATGACCCATTCCTTATTAAATCATCTAGGTTGACCTTTGAGTAGTCTATAGTCTATAATTATATGGAATGATTTTCTAGCTAACAAGTTTAAATTTTGAGCTACGAACTCAAAATCAAATTTGAGTCACTATGGAAGTTCAAAACTTTAAAGGAAAAATGTCATAATCAAGCATATAAATAATCGACTAAATATAACTAAATTTATGGAACATGCCAATAACAAGACAAAACATTTATATATGGATATAAATATATATTATCCAATAGGAAAAAAATGCCATTTGTACACATTTCAACACAAGTGATAGGTGTATAAGTTGCATTTAAAAATGGGGAAAATCCATTACAAATCAAAATAAACAAAGTATTGGTACAAATTACAAAAGAAATATTGATCATGGGGTGGTTTCCTCGACCTGGCCCTTGACATGGCTTCATTGGGTTGTCTCCTCTGAAAGGGATTAAGGGATTTGGGTGCTAGTAGGAGGTGCTTTATCTTTACTTCTATAGAAACCCATATAAGTGTGTAGTAAAGAATAGTCAAGTCGAGCTTCTTAGTCTATGTCTTCAAGCTGCTAATAATGAAGCTCATTTTACTTTGATAGACCTTGGTACACTCTACTTTGAGAATTTTCACTAAATAAAACACCGAGTTCATTTATTCTTTCAATGAGCTTATTTGGTCTATTAGAGAGCACGCAGAAGCCTTGGCTTCTTTGGATTTTTTTCATAGTGGATTGCCCTCAAACCTTGGTTATAAGCAAAGTTGTCCACTTTCTTCAAATTTTCAGATTTGCTAAAGACGTCACCTTCAAGTCATAAAATTTTGGCCTTATTTTGAACACAAGAACATCCTTATCCTCTATGGCCTTCTAATAACTCAATATTAGTAAATGACCTTGCATCTTCCACTTATAGGCCTTGAGAGAGAGCTTACCTTCTCTAGCCAATGCTAAAACCTAAAGAGAGAGCAACAAATTGTAAAAGAAAAGTGGAAAGCAACAAAGACTAAAATAAAGTGAAAAGCAATGAAGTTTAAAAGCAAAGTGAAAATAAAGAGGTTAGTAAAGTGACATGCAAAAACTTTAAAGGATATGAATTTTCCTCTAAGAGAAGATTAGCCACCATCTCCCTGTTGGGAGTTTGTGACACCTCATGAACTTCTCTAAACCTAGTCTATTTTATGTCACTCCTAAAGTAAGGGTACAAATCCTTCATCGAGTCAAGTCATCGAAAGACTCCCTCATCAAAGTAGATGACATGGATCTTCATTACCATAGTGTCTTTGAGGATGACTTCATCAAATTCAAAGTCATCCAGGTCCATAATATGAATGGGAAAGGTTGAGGGTTCCACGTTTTCCTCTTCTTAGAGGTCATAGTGTGGGGTGGTAGAGTAGACGAGCTTGGAATACAAGGTTGATTGATTGGGCCAGAGGATGGATCCTCAACAAGCACATCATCTTGGTGACTGAATCTTCAATCTGTGAAGGAGAAGTTTGGCTAATCCATTGCATAGTTGGCTCGAGGTCTTGAGCCTTAACCATATTTATCAGGCCTCAAATGCCACTTCTTTACCTACAAAAGAAAATGATCTTAGTTAGTATATAGTTCAGACCATTGAAACTTGTGTACCCTACCACCAATAATGACCTAAATATTGGTAGAGTAATCCCTTTATACACTAGATTTCCTAAAACGATTTACCATTCAGATGTGCTTATAAGTCTCTTTATTTGCTAGCATGCGATTAGGAAGTATTGAAGTGGTGGTTCTATGTTGTGCAAAATAGGAACTCTGCTCCATTACTATCCAAACATCACGAGTGATGTAGAAGTACTTTTTTTTAACTCCCTACATTATTAAGGAGTTTTAAAACCAATTAGTGGCCAAAAAGTATGCCTTCTCTTTATCAAGGTTGTTTTTCTTTAGATTGTACATGTACCATATTTCTTTATCAGTTAAGTCTATCTTGTGTCCCCTAGAAATAACATAGAGGCATATAAGAGTATTCCATCCATTAGGATTGACTTAGGTTGGACTAATGTTGAATGTACTCAATGTATGGGCTATTATTGTTAGGATAGGACATCTAAGACCTAATTTGAATGCTATGGAATGAATAACATACCACCTTTTAGGTGGATCATATATGTCATAAAGGTGGCAATGATATGTCATCCCCACGACTTAGGATGGGATGTTGTAATCTCTCCTTAATTTAGACCAAATCATCAACGTCTAACTTGTTAGGAAATTTTTAAATTTTATGCTTGTCTTTAGTTTTGTGTGTGGGCTCGCCTTTTGAGTGGCCATTTTTTTGTGATGTACCATCATTGTCATTGGTATTCTTATTATAGGTATTGGACCTTGCGACAATGAGGTGAAAGATAGAAGTGAGTTGAAATAAGTGGGGAAAGCTAGGATGCTCTCTCTTCCAGAAGTACTACAAGTTTCTTTACTGTGGCATGTTGTGTAGTTTTAAGGTCGTTTGGTTTAATGATGACCTGAGTAAGTACTGGAAAAATCTCTGAGTGGTCCTAGCATGTGCCAACCCTAATGGAAACACTTTTCATGTGACTAGTAGAAGGATCATTATAGGCTATCTAGGGACCTACATTTTTTCCATTTTTGGAAGATAAAAAACCAAAATAAGAAGTGTAAGTAATTACCTAGAAAAAACTGGTTGCTTCAAAGGTGAGCTGAGTGAAGAAGATGGAACAACTTAAGAATGATTAAGGAGGCTAAATTCCAAAAAAAGTCGCTAGGAAGTGGGCTAAAAATACTTGGAATGGCCTAGAATTTTTTTTTAGCAGACTCAGTTTCACTAGTTGAAAGTAATACTAAGTTAAGCGAATGTGGTAAATGGGGTCTATATAGTTATGTTCTATGGAGTTATAGTAAATTGAATAGTCATAAAGGTTATTAGGAGATGAAAAGTTCTTGCTAGTTCTTAATTATTCTCCCAACTTCTCAAAGTCAAGATTATAAAAAGTTAATGTTTGGTATTATTTGATTGGTAGGGACGCGACCCTAGCAACTTGACATACCCTGCTTATTTGATGGTTGTATGATGATATAGTGGTCTACAGCCTGCGAGTAACAACTTGATCCTTGTGTAATTGATTAGTTTTATCAAATCATGAGTTCAATGAGCTACCACTTGAAGAGTGTGACCTCTTGAACATGACCTGTTCATTTGCTATTCAAAGTTAATTTTCAATGACCTGGGCAAATGACTTGAGAAGGATGATTTAAGTATAGTGACTTAGAAATTGTTTTTAGTCTTATTACATAGGTTAGCCCTAACACACCTCGAACAGAGCATCCACCATTATAATGATAACACATGCCTTTTATGTACCTATATATACCTCACTTATAACATGAATAAAGGGTCTGAATATTGCATCTCTATAACATCTCTCTAGAAATCCTAATACACTTACAATTACTCAAACATATCCTATATATATTTCAATACAATTCATTAATGCCTTTTTTTTGGTTTATTTGATTTCATTTATCTTGAGTTACTCAAGTAATCAAAAGTTCAATACAAGTTAAATTTGAAATATTCATTAACATTTAGATTATGTTTTTAGGTTATATGATGTTTATATATTAGGGTAAGAAAAAAGCTTTTCCTTGAAGCTTAAAAAGAGAGTACATATAAAGATTTTTTTTATCTGAGCCTTCATAAATTTCTTAACAAATCCTTTGTAGGACATTATAACATTGTTTCTAGAGTGTTTCTAAATTGAATTCAAGTCATGTATAGCATGATAGTGTATAAACTAAATATAAATATTTACGTGGTATATGATTATTTTATAAAATGTATAGAAAAATTGTACATAATTATGTAAGTTTTATAGAAAGATTATATTGATTTTTTTATGTAAAACAAAGAAAAATCCATATTAGACCAACATTGAATTTTTTAAAATATTAACTTAAATTTGAAATGAATTTTGGAATATTAGAGTATGAATTTAAAAATATTAAATAACAAGAAAAATTTCATGTTTTAATATTATTCTATAAGTTGTACATAAAATTTATATAATTTTGTAAAATTTACAAAAACTTTATATTGATTTTTTTATAAATAAATATTTAGTGCTATAGGATTATTCAATATGTAACACATAATTATGTAAGTGTTACAAATATTATATATAAAAATACATAATATTTACATGTTTTTACAAAATATTTAAATCTTATTATACTCTAACGGTTGTTGTCGAAGCTCCAACAAAATCATCGACAATAACTATCAAAGATTTAGCGAGGTCGCCAATGGTAATTACTAGAGCTAAGCCATTGATTATTTATTATAAGTAGATATGACAATTAAGTCGATAGGTTGGAGCCTATAAGTACCCGACCCGTTCAGTTCAAATTAGGGCATAAACGAGTTGGTGCATCATCCATTTTCATTATAAATGGTTCGTGACAAAAACAGATCAGTTCAGATACCCATTTTTATATTTTTTGTTTCTTATTTTTAATACTACTATTACTTTCTTTTATTAATCACGTAATCGATTATAAAATTCAACAATTTACTTCCTTGTGGTGAAAGGTACTATACAATTCATGTTTATACTAGCTATATATTTAAAATTATTTATTATATAACTTTTTTATGAATAATTTGCTGGATATTCTTGACTTTAAAGCTTCTTTTATAATAAAAATGTATTTGGTATAATTTGAATTTATATTATATATTATTGATTGTAAGTATTATTGAATAAATTTTATTATTAAGACTTTTTAAATTTATTAATTTTACCATTAAAATTGTGAGTCATTTTTTTTAATTCAATGAGACTTGTGGATTATATTTTTATAAATTTGTTTTTAAAATTTTACTCAAAAGATTATTAAAAAATAGTAATATAAGTAAGAATGTCAATGAACTGCTTTGTATGTATCATTGTGATTTTAGTAACAATACTTCTACTTAACTGGGGAAAAAATCAAAAATACCCTCGAGATTTTAAACATTTTCAGAAATATTCTTAACGTTTATAAAAAAAGTTACAACATCCCTGAGGTTTAAGGTATCTTTAAAAATATATTTATTATTTAACAGAAGTTAAATAAACCGTGAAAAATCAAAACAAAATCTGAAAAAGTCTTTTCTGCTCCAACCTATATGGCTTTTTGAATATTACAGTTGAGAATATTATCACAATTACCCCTCAGGTTTTGTTTTTCTTCAAGATTACCCCATTATATTCTCTACCTTCATAACCTTATTTCCTACCATCTCTGATATTCTCTACCTTCATATCCTCTCTAGTCTCTCTCAGTTCTCATCATCACTCCCCATGCGTCGAGGAGACAAACCCACCACAGATCTACCATCATCAAATCCTTTAGAAACTCGAACCAACACCAACAAATTCGATTCAGAGGTGTTTGTAAACACCCTTGGGGTCGATTTGTTGCTGAAATCAGAGACCATATGAAAAAAAACACGAGTTTGGCTCGAAACCTTTAACTCAGCCGAGGACGCCGCTCGAGCTTACGATGCTGTAGCTTGTTCCCTTCGGGGTCCTAAAGCCAAAACTAACTTCCCTTTACTCGACAACCCAACCTATGTTCATCATCTTTACCAACACAAGTTTCATGACGACATGGTTTCATCTTTACCAAACTTTTGCCTTGTGATTTGCTATAGTGATTATGATTCTTCTTCGGTTGTTGATGACGACGATGATTGTATACTTACCATTTTGTCCCTAATGTTAAACGGTGATATAACATCGATAGTATTAGATGGTAGTTTTGATATTAATTAAACATTAGGGATAATTTTGAAAAAAAAACAAAATCTAAAGAATATTTGCGTTAATATTCTACTTAAATTGATTTAGTTTTTATTAACTAGTATTATTTCAAATAATTATACAATTAATATTAAATTACATATAGATCTCGTGTCTCTCCGTTTAAGTCCTTTTCAATTACATGAAAATATAATAATGTATTTTCATTTGGAAAACACAAGTGAAAAAATTAAATGGGTCAACTAGTTGAGTTTTTGAGTCGTAAATAGTACCTTAACTAAACCAAATTGAAGTTAAATAACTTGAAATGGTTCAAATCAAAATGTCCCGGCCACCCGAACTAAACTTTTGCAAGCAAGAGTAATTTTGTAAAGCCATATTTCATTATAGTAACTTTGTGTTTTTATACTAATCCATGTTATTTATATCCTTTTATCATTTTTATATATTATCGTGCTATATATGTCTTGAACTCAAATTACCCATACAAGGTGCCTCTAGCACAGTCTACACAGATGCTGGATCTTTTGCATTGAACCCATGCGCTCAACCCTACGGAATACTACTTCCAAGACGGGCTCAAATAATCACATAGGTTGAACCATTTGCCCATAATGAGCAAAAGATACACAAAGCCCAAAACTAATGGCCTTTCAATATATATATATATAACTCAAATAAAATTAAATATACTAAAAATATGTTAAAATATAAATTATTGGCTCAAATGACCTAAACTTTAAGAAGAGATGTTAACGTATAAAAATAATATAAGTGTTTAGTTAAAAAAGAAAATAAACAAGTGAACTAAATAAAATTAATAATAATATATTAAAAATAAAAAAATATTGGATTAAATAATCTACACTTTGATGAAATATATTAGTATATAAAAAAATATCTCATATTAATTAAATAAATATATAATATAATTATATAAATAATATAATATTATCATTTTAAAATTAAAGAATATTCAAAAGATATTTATTTTATTTTTCCCCAACAAGGCCATCATATACAATATCGAAAGTCTCAACAAGTTTAAACAGATTCCCCATTAAGATTCCTCGTCCTTTGGCCCAAATCTCATTCTCCTTCTAAATACTTGTTTTTGTTTAACGAAATATAAATACTTCGTATAAGATGTATATTAGAATTTTTCTATGTCTGCTATATAACGCACGTAGATTTTAAAAGTTGACAAGTAAATAATTAAGATATATGATAATGGGAAAAAATATTCTATAATTATAATTAAAATGTATATAAATTTATTAATTTTTAAGTAATGTACTATAAATTCAATAACTATTGAAAAGTGGACTATAAGTTTAAAATTAAAAAAAAAATCAAAATTCAAATATTTAAATACATATTTGTATATATTTTTAAATTGTTATGTATTTCTAAATCAATTATTATTTATTCAAATTTTTTTGTAAACTTTAATCATAATTAATAGGTTATTCCAATTTTTTTTAATATATATGATTAGTTGTTATAATTTATTATATTATTATATCTCAACTATTAAGTTTTCCCTACTATTCCATATATATATATCTAAACGATTAAGATATTATAATATAATAAATTACGGTCATTAATCTGGTTCGTACCATATCATATATTGAAGGATGAGATATTTTTTTGAAAAAACTATTGATTTAGAACCACCTTTCTATAGATTGTGAAAGAGACAAGATTGGTCAGGGATCCCCTTCTCATTCTTCATCCGTCATTTAGAATTTATTTACCATTTTAAAATCATTATAGAATATATATTAAGTAGAAAATTCATTTAATATTTTTTATTTTTAGAATTTTTTAATTGTTATTATAAAAGAAAAATTATAATACAAGTAATAATAAACAATTTTTAATAAAAAAATTAAAATTTTGAGTCGATAAAAATATTTATGTGAAAGGAAGAAAAATAAAATATATGTAATAATAAATACACAATACTTTTATATTAAACAATAAGTTATAAAATAATTATAATATTTTAGATTTTTTGAGTTTAAATAATTTTTATAAAATAAAAATTGTTGATGTTTTATAGAATAAAATATAACTAAAAAATGAAATATATAATATATAATGCATTTCTTATAATTAGTTTAAATTTAAATATAATTAAATCTTTAAAAATATTATTATTTTTATAAATTTATTAAAATAAGATATATAATTTTAGATAATGGGTTGCGAATTACAATTTTTCGTTTTTACCCTCTCTCATATAATAAGATACAGATTCCTATTTTTAGTTTCCCATTTTCTATTTTGTTTTGTTGTCTACATTCTTACTTAGAATCGAATAATCTCTCTAAAAATTTATTCAGTAAGAAAAAAAATTATCTTGAATAAGAACCCTTTCAAACATCTTTATATTATTATATAATAGCTAATATTTTGTAAGGATTTTGAATTGAAAAATTGCACTAATGTTATTCACTCGCATTACTATCATATATAGTAATACAAACTTTTAGTAAGACTAGGACTAGGATGATTCATTCTATTCTCTCTAAGGTTACCTAGGTCTAGTTTAGAAAAAATGCATCCAATCCAATCATATATTATCAAATCAATTCCATTTCTCTCTTAATATATTTATCAAAAAATTTAATTCGTGTGGATTCTTCCAAGGGTTCTTCCATAACGAGTAGAAAGGTCAGATCGATGAGATTGTATAGTCATAAATAATTTAGAAAAATAATATTAGTATTTAGATGAAATTATTTAAATAATTAAAAGTTGATAAATATAAAAATTTGAATTAATGATTAATTTTTAAAATAATAAATATTTAATTGTAATTGAAAATATATATATTGTTAGATGATTTTTATTTAAAAATATAAATTATTTGATAAAAATATATGTTTAAACTATTTATATTAAATGTATATAAACCAAAAGAATAGTTCGCTGTGAGCGTAAAAAAGAAGCACAAAATTCCAATTCGCACGTACATCGCCATATGCCAAGGCAAAAGGGCATCAGGCAAATTTGTCGTCTCTCGAATTAAACCAACAAAAGTACAAAATCCATAAATGGGAAGATATAAATCTGATGGAAAGCCTTAGATGATTTTGGTATTATGCTCCTCCGACTAGTCTCTGTTTCCCACTCCGTATTTCTTCTTGAGCTCAAACTTTTAGTCATAACGCACGACGACGTGTAGTTCTACACCACATAGATAGATAACAAAATTTACAAAGGAAAATGAAAGGAAACCTAACAAAATGACCAAAACTCAGCGTTCATATTCACCCCTTATGAAAGCAAGTGTGTTTTTTTTCTTCTCGTTTTGGTGATTGGTTTGATTTTGTTTTAAATCAACCATATTAAAGCTGCAAGCAAAAAGTAATTGTCTATATAGATTCGATTCGTGAAGAGCCAATCAGCTTACGCTATCCAAGCTCAATAAGATTAATTTGTAAGAAGTTTTTGTTTAGCAATTTTTTTAAGAAAAAATTTAATATGGCAAGAGATTATTATAACATTTTATTTATATTTTTCAACACTTATTTTCAAGTATGGATTACTTGAAAAAAAAAGTGTTTTTATCTTCTCAACTTGTTTTATATTTATTTTTTATATATCTTTCGAGGTATTTACAAAACCCAAAGAATACCGAATTTTGTAAAGAGATAAAAAGAAAGACAATTGTTGTCTACCATACATGCACAACACCATACGTCCATCCGAATGTATGAGGTGAGGTAGTTCAGTCTCGAGAACGAGTCTTTATCTGTCTGTTTTCCCTCGTACGACTTAATTAATTAAAAAAATAAATTTTCTACTATAAATAGAGACATTTGTCTTAATAATTTATGTTGGAATATTTGAACTAAGATTGCTTTAAAATAAAAAAATGTTTCTTTCTGTTTTTTAATTCATTTTTGAATTTTTCTTGTTTCTTTTCGTTTCTATCTTTTCTTCACTTCAATTTCTCTTCAATTTTAGTTTATGTATTTATTTTTGTTATCTTCTATTTCTAGATAATTTTTATATATAAACAGAAGAAAACAGGGAAGAAGAAAATAGAAGAAAACATAGAAGAAAGCCAGAGAAGCGGTTGAAAAGAAAAGTTAAGAGAAAAGGAAAAGAAAGAAAGAAAAAAGAAAAGTAAAAAAGGAAAGAGAAAAAGAAAATGAAAAAAAGGAGAGAGTAGAGGCGTAAAGGTAATATATTTGTATTTATATATTTCTAATTTTAATAAAATAAATTTTTTCTTAAATTATTTATCCGTGTATTATTTCCTAGAATCTTAAGATAATTTTCCCCCCTCAAATTTTGGACAAACAAATACAAATATTTTTGAGACAAATAGATTATTTATAATATGTTATATTTATCTTATGTGATATATATATTATATTATAATTATAGTTCAATTCTTACATCTCTTTATTAATTTTCTTTATCATTTATTAATATTATTTTTATTATTTCATAATTTATTATCTATTTTTCTTTATTACTATATCTATGTTTCTTTTTTAATTACTACATAATTTATTCTTTTTTTCTTTATTTCATCTCTTTCATTGTTTTCACTATTTCTCTCTCATTTAACGTTTTTTAATTTTTTTACTTTATATTTGTATTATATTTTTACTATATATATATATATATATATATATATATATATTATAATAAGAAACTATTCACTACTTTTGAAGTAGTGAAAGATAGAGAGAAACTTTTCATAAGAAATTCTGTCATATCAGCCATTCAAGGGTAAGGTTAGGTCAAATTGAAGATAATCTCTGGAAAGAAGCTTACATTAAAAAATGTACTATATGTGTAAGACATCTGTAAGAATCTTATTTCTAGCTCATTGCTAAACAAGTATGGCTTTCAGATGGTGTTTGAACCTAATAAGGTCATTGTGACAAAAAAATGAGATATTTGTGGGAAAAAAGATATGTATTTGGGGGGCAATTTAAGCTCAATGTAATGATTGTAAAAGTTAAAATTGTTAATAAGATTAATTCTTCTACTTATTTGCATGAGCTTCCAACCTATGGTATGATAGACTAGGTCATGTTAATTACGATACATTGCATAGACTAATTAACATGGAACATATACCCACATTTCAAATAGATTCAAAACATAAGTGTGAGACTTGTGTTGAGGCAAAAATGACTAGGTCATTGTTTGCTTCAATTGAAAAAAACATTGAACCCTATTGACTTAATTCATAGTGATCTATATGATTTAAAATTTCTTCAAACAAGGGGTGACAATAAGTATTTTATTACTTATGTTAATGCAAGTACGAAATATTTCTATGTATTTTCTTAAAAGCAAAGATAAAGCTATAGAGAAATATATTCTTTATAAAATATAAGTTGAGAATCAAGTCGACAAAAAGATCAAGGTACTGCGCAATAATCGTGATGGTGAATATGAAGCACCGTTTGGTGAATTCTGTTCATAACACGAAGTTATTCATGAAACCAATATGCCTTATTCACCTCAACAAAATGGAGTAACTGAACGTAAGATTTGTACCTTGAAAAAAATAATGAATGCAATGCTATTAAGTTTTGGATTACCATAGAACTTCTGGGGGAAAGCTATTTTATCATCTAACTACCTTTTAAATAGAGTACCTCAAAAAAAGACACATAAGACATCGTATGAATTATTTAAAGGAAAGGTACCTTCCTATAAATATTTGTGAGTGTGAGGGTATCTTGCAAAACTGGCTATACCTATACCTAAGAAGGTGAAGATAGGTCAAAAAATAATAGATTGCATCTTCATTGTATATGCACATAATAATAGCATATCGGTTTCTTATACATGAATTAAAGATCATAGACATACACAAAAACAAGATAATGAAATCAAGGAATGCATCGTTCTTTAAACATGTATTTCTAGGTAAATATCAAGGAGAATCAAAGTTTGTCTAAATAAATATATAAGATTATGAATGAAGATAGTCAAAACAAAGAACATGAACAAGAAGTTGAGGTTGAACTCAGATGTAGCAAGAGGGCTAGGACAGAAACATCCTATGGTCCATATTTTTTGACCTACTTGCTAGAAACTGAACCTCAAACTTATGAAGAAGCTACAAATTCTTTTGAAGTTCCTCAATGGCAAGAAGCCATTAATAGTGAATTGAGTCTATTCTACAAAATCACACTTGGGAACTAGTTAATATACTTCTAATTAGTAAAACACTAGGGTCCAAGTAGATTTTCACAAGAAAACATAGATTAAATGGATCAATTGATAAGTACAAAGCCAGACTTGTAATTAAGGGATACAAACAATGACATGACCTTGATTACTTTGATATTTATTCTTCTGTAACGAGAATAACATCTATAAGGATGATACTTGCTATCATCGCTTTGCGAAATCTTGAAATACATTAAATGGATGTAAAGAATGCCTTTCTAAATGGAGAATTAGATGAAGAAATCTATATGGACCAACCCAACGGTTTTTCATGCCTAGGGCAAGAAAGAAAGGTCTGTAAATTGGTGAAGTATTTATATGGCTTGAAACAAGCAGCAAAATAATGGCATGAAAATTTTGATAATGTCATGAGGATAAATGGCTTTAAAATCAACTAATGCGATAAATATATATATGTCAAGGACAAAGAAGATGGTTATATTATTTTGTGTCTTTACGTTGATGACATGCTAATTGTAGGTAGTAATGATCAAATGATCAAATCTATTAAGTCTATATTGAATTCAAGGTTTGATATGAAAAGACATGGGCTTGTTGATGTAATTGTGGAAATTAAGATATCAAGCAGTCTCATTCTAATTCAATGTCATTATGTTGACAAAATATTTTAGAAATTCAAAAATAGTGATTTTGGAATTGTGAGAACACCAATAGATGTAAATCTACACCTATCTAAGAATAAATATGAGAGTGTGTCTCAAATAGAATATTCTAAAGTGATAGAAAGTCTTATGTACGTGATGAGTTGTACGAGACTAGACATAGCTTACACTGTAAGTAAACTAAGTAGATATATTACTAAGTTTGTATTCATATTGGGTAGTGCAACTATTTCATGGAATTCCTTTAAACACACATGCATTGCTAGATCCACAATGTAATCTGAGTTCATTGCTTTGGATAAATTTGGCGAAGAAGTCGAATGGCTACGTAATTTTGTAGAGGATATTCCTAAGTGGGTGAAGCTTGTACCTACAATATGCATTCATTGTGATAGTCAATCTGCTATTGGTAAGACATAGAGAAATATGTATAATGGTAAGTTTCGACATATACATCAAAGACATAATACCATTAGACAATTACTCTCAACTAGGGTTATCTCTATTCACTATGTGAAGTAAAAGGATAATATAGTAGATCCCTTAACTAAAAGGTTAAATCAAGAGTTAGTTGATAAGTTATAGAGATGAATGAGACTAAAGCCCATGAATGAATACAAATTTGCAAAGAAAACCCAACCTATTTGACTGGAGATCCCCAGATCTAGGTTCAAAGGGACAACCTAATTATAAAGACTTAGTGAGATCAATGTGGGGGTTTACCCTCAAGTCCATTCCTTTTAATGATAAGTTATGACTTTTAATGATTCTTATGAAGAGAATACCAAGCATAATATGTGAGTTACTCTTTGTGAATTACTTTTAAAGATAAGAGATCACATATGTAAGAGAAGAGTGGGGATGGTTCAAAATAGAATTGTATAAGGCTTAATTCTTTAGAGACTATCACAGAACCATGTGTATGTTCATGGCCAAAACGAACATAACCATGAGAACTGAATTGTGTTAGAAGAGATTCTTGTGTGAATTATATCATTTCTTACATAAATGACAGAATATTTCAAGGACATTGCGTCTACTGGTTTGTCAGTAAGGTAAATATACATTCACAAATGATGGCTCAAAAGGTAACACCTACCTATCCTATACATGTTTCAATCCGTTGAACTCTAATTCCGTGCAAAATTTGATTTAAAATATATGTCAATTTTATTCATTTTGGGGATTGTTGAAATATTTATATTAAAATTAAAAACATTTTTTCCCATTTCTTAATTCATTTCTGAATTTTTTTACATTTCTCGTTTGTCGATTTTTTCTATCTTCTCTTCAATTTCCCTTCAGTTTTAGTTTATGTATTTATTTCCTTTATCTTCTGTTTCTTGATAATTTTTCTACACAAACAGAAGAAAACAGAGAAGAAAAAAACAAAAGAAAATAGAGAAGAAGCAAGAGAAGCGACTTAGAAGAGAAGAAATAGAAAAAGAAAGAGAAAAGAATAGAAGAAAGAGAAAAAAAGGAAAGAAAAAAGGAAAAAAGAAGAAGAGAGTGATAGAGGTGTACAGAAAGGTAAATAATAATATATATATTTTTGTCTATTTTCTATCTTGAGTTAGGTTCTTTTAATAGAATTTAGACACTTTAAAGTTCGTAAAATAATAAACTGTGATTTATGTTTATTATTATTTAATCATTTTTTCCTGAGAGATAAATTTTCATCGTTCTCAAATACTCACTGTGAGTGAAAAATTATCTTAAGGACACTGCGTGATATGTAGGTCTCAATTATTATTATTATTTTTTATTTAAATTATATATTATATAAATTTTGTATTTACAATTTATATATATATATATATATATTTATAATTTTAATAAAATAATTTTATTTTTAAATTGTTTGTTCGTGTATTATTTCCTACAATCTATACAACAAAGATTCACATCTCTCTCTTCATTTGCAAAACATATCTCTAAACCCTCTTAAAAAATTCTTCTAGCCGTTTTTCTTTGTTCTTCGATTTCGAGCAACTTAGTTCTAGAAGTTGTATAATTTCGATCTTTAACAATGTAGTGAAGGTCCAAGATAAAGTTAGTTTCTAGGCTGTTTCATTTGGTGATGATGGGACTGAGAACTACTTTCATAATTTAGAAAGAGCTATAAAACATTTTAAAGAGAATGATTTAATCTGTAACTCAACGCAAGTAGTAACTTTGTTCCTTCTTTTATTACTTGTATAAAAAATGTTAAAAAGTTATAATTTGACATGTCTATTGAAATTTCTACTCTTGATCTTAACAAACACTCCATTTTTAGGGGTTGCATTTTAAAAGCTGAAGACAAAAAATGTTATTTTTTATTATCATGAAGAAGGTCATTTATGTTTTACATACTGCTAACCATGAACTGCCCACTAAGCCTATTAAAACTCAAACTAAGAATTATCAGTATTGGGTATAAGCTACTAAAAAATTTTGGGATGCACTTCAAAAGAAGTATGACACTGAGGAAGTTGGAACAAATAAGTATCCTGTCAATAGTCACCTAAAATACAAATAACGGATGACAAATCTATGAAAGCTCAATCACTTAAACTATAAAAGATAACACATGAAATAATTTCTAAAGGTATGTCTTTAGATGAAAAATTTCAAGTTGCTGTTATAATTGATAAATTACCCTATTCCTGGAAAGAATTTAAAAATGTTCTTTGGTAAAAAATTGAGGAGTTCTCTCTAGAAAGTTTTATTGTCTCTCTTTGTATTGAGAAAAAAGCCCAAAAACAAGACTAAAAAGATGAAGTACTTATTGTTTCCATCCACAGTACTAAAAAAAATCCTCCTCGGTGATTCTGAAACCCAAAAGGAGGAACATGAAGAATCAGAATTGCAATACCAACTAGAATCGTAATAACCAAAATTGCAATAGAAATCCTCCACAAAATGGACCTAAATCCCTCCAAGAAATGATAGAAATGACACAATTATATGTTATATTTGTAATAGGCTTGACCACTTAACTACAAACTTCCAGAATAAGCCTCATCTCACTCCCAAGAAATCCTTACCAAAGAGCAACTTATTGCTATGATAACTAAAATAAACTTTGGTTGATCCGAGTGGCAATCGATAGAAACTGGCGTTACTCACCATGTGTGCTATGATTGTGATTTGTTCAAGTCATATTCTAAGACTGAAGACAAGAAAGTGATGTTAGGTGATGTCCACTCTAATATAGTTACTGATACTAGTGAGGTGGAAATAAAGTTGACCTCTAAAAATATTATCATCTTGAAGGATGTTTTGCATACTCTAAAGATGAGGAAAAACTTAGTCTCGGGCTATCTTGTCAATAAAGTTGGGTTTACTCAAATAATTGGGATTGATTTTTATATAATTACTCAAAATAGTTTTTTTTTGGAAAGTGTATGGCACTCATGGTATGTTTAAATTGAATGTTGAAATGAATAAAACTTCTTCTTCTTCTTGCATGTTGTGTTCTTTTCATATTTGTAAACCATTTCAATTAATTCACTCTAATATTTTTGAACTAGATGGTGTTTTAACTAGAAATGAAAACACTATTTTATCACTTTTATTAATGAATGTTTTGACTACACTTTTGTGTGTATTTAATGAGAAATAAAAGTGCAGCACTTGACATGTTTAAAATATTTTTGAATAAAATTCAAAACCAACTTAATAGAAAAATAAAAAAGATTTTGAAGTGATAGAGGCACTGAATATAATTCCAATATTTTTAATAATTTTTATAAGACCCATGAAATCATTCATGATAAAAATACACCTTATTCTTCTGAAATGAATGACAAAGTGGAAAGAAAAAAATATAACTTTTATTGAATCAATTGTTGCTATTTTACTAAACTCTGGTGCTTCTTATTGGTTGGGAGAAATTTTATTAACTATTTGTTATGTTCTTAATAGTGCTCCTAAATCTATAAATAAAACTTCTCCATATGAAATTTTGAAAAATAAGAAATTAAACTTGTCTTATTTTAAAACCTGAGGCTATTTGGCCTTTGTTCATAATCCTAATCCTAAAAGAAATAAATTTGCTAGTAGAGCTTATAAATGTGTGTTTATTAGATATACTTTGAATAATAAAACTTATAGATTCTTTGACTTGAATGATCATGTTATTACAAAGTCAAATGATGTTAACTTTTTTGAACATATGTTTTCTTTTAAAATGAAGAATAGTGAGAACTCGACTTCTAGTAATCTACCTATAATTAGAACTAATGAACTAAATGAGGAATTATATTATGAACTTAGGAGAAGTAAATGAATTTGAACCACCAATGAACATGGGTATGACTTTTATGCTTGTACCTTAGAGAAAGATCCATAAACTTTTCAAGAAACATTATCTTCTTTAGATGCCAACTTTTGAGAAGAAGTCATCAATGTCAAAGACTATGAATTAATGTTATGATAGGTATCTTAAGATGGATCCCTAGTTTGAATTATTTGTTCGTATTTTGATTTATTTCTATACAATTTCCGTTGCTATTGCTATAAATATTTTTGCCAAAGTTAGTAACATTCCAGTACTGAGAGAGACGAACTTCAAAATTTGGAAAGGAATCGTGGAGATTGTCCTTAGTTGTATGAATTTAGATCTTGTAATATGACGTTAAAATTGGAAAGTAGGATTGGTCTAATCAAATGTGCATAATGATTATGAAATGCTCTATTCGGAACCATTTTTGGCTCTATTACTAAAAGCAAGAGCATTAATATATAAGTTTCTTAATAAAATTGAGCATTATTTTACCAAGAACAAAAAGTTGGATGTGAGTTATCTTTTGGCTAAACTTGTCACAATCAAGTATAAGTGCAAACGAAACATAAGGGAGTGCATAATAAAGATGTCTCACCTCTCATCAAAACTCAAGTTGCTTAAGTTGGAGCTGTTTGAGGACTTACTCATGCACTTGGGCTGTTTGAGGACTTACTTGTGCACTTGGGTTTGATCTCTTTTCCTTCACACTTTAGGCAATTCAAAGTGAGTTATAAAAATCAGAAGGATAAAGGGTCCCTTAATGAACTTATATTTCACCGTGTGCAAGTAGAAGAGATGTAGTAAAGGGATAAGTTTGAAAGTATTCACTTGGCCTCAAACTCTCAAAAAAAAAAGAAAATAAAAAGGGCTATAGTTGTTATAGAAGGTTATTAGTTTAAGAAACAAAAGAAGATGGATGAAAAGTTTTCCTATTATTTCTACAAGGAGTCGAGACACATGAAAAATGAGTGTTCTAAGTACACCACCTAGCATGTAAATAAGGGTACGCTTTTAGCTTTAGTTTGTTCCGAAGTTAATTTAGTTTTTGTACCTAAGCATACTTGGTGCTGCTACTCACATAAGTATGTCTATGTTGTGTTGCCTATGAAGCCAACCACCAAATGATGATGAAAGATTCATCTTTGTAGGCGACAACAACAAAGTAATGTCGAGGCTATAAGATTTCATATTACAATTGAAAATTGGATTTTATTCGAATTTGTTTGGGACATTTGTTGCACTGTCTTTTAGATGAAATTTGATTTATATTTTTGGTTTAGAAGGAAATAATAAACTTAGTATCTTTATGTGCTTGATGTTGTTAATTCATATAACAAAATATTGCAAAAAAATGATACAAAACAAAAATTAATTGAGAATTCTACCATAATATGTCATAAGTGTTTAGGTATCTCTAAGTAGAGAATTTATAGAAAATTTGATAAACTTTCATTGTGAATGCATAGAGGGGAAATAAATTACAAAATTAGGTGTCGAAAGAGTTACAGATGTCTTAGAAAACTTCAATTTTGAAAAAAAAATTAAAAGTATCAAATTTCAAGTCTTTCAAAGTTAAAATCAAACTTTAACTTTGGAAAGAAAATTAAAAGTATCAAATCAGACCATAATACAGAGTATTACAAGAGATATGGCGAATCAAAACAACCTCCACCATCCTTTGCATTTTCCTCTACGAGTGTTAAATTGTTTCATAATACACCATGCTAACTTAGCATGGACGATGTTATAGAACAACAAAATCAAACTCTAAGAATATAGTAAGAAAGTATGATTAATAATTCCTCTTTTCATTGTCCAATAGGAACTAAGCCAATTTGGTTTGATAAAGATCACAAACCACACTTTCGATCGTGTTCATCCATACGTAATCAATTATTATAATATTTATATTTAATTTTTTTAATATTTTTTTATTCATTTAGTGATATAAAAAACTAGAGGAAGAAAAAGGAATAGTAAGCCATTGATAAATTCAAGAACTCAAAAACTTTATAGACAAATATGGGATTTGTTATTTTTTAAGCCAACGTGTCTATAGTTAAGAGTTTTAATAACATGTAAACTGTAACCTAATTATACAGGTTAAATATTTAAAATTCGAATCTCCGTTACTAGCAATAAGAGAGAGTAACTGAGACTGAATTGGAGAAGGTGATGAAAATTTGGTCGAAAATTTTAATATCTTTTTAAATTTATTATAAAATATACAAAAATTTCCATTAATATGGATATCATATGCAAGTGAGTTGTCGAACTCTGACTGGTAGACCAGTTGGAAAATCGACAAAAGGAAAAGCGAAAGCTTGATCCATATCATCAACCAAATCCCATTGGTAGTTGAGGACGAGATGGTGGATGAAAACAGCCATTTCAAGTTTGGCCAATTCAGATCCAGCACATAGTCGTGGTCCTCCTCCAAATGGCATGAAGTTATTACTTGAATACAATCCACGACCACCTTCGTTATTCTGCAATAAATCAATATATCATTACATTAATTTTAATTAAAAATTATGCAAATTAATCCCTCAATTAAACTATAATTAATATGACTTTAATGCTCCTTTTATTAATTATTATTTTTACTTTTAATGCTAATAATAACTCTTACAATCATCCTTCTTAGTATTCTCTCTGTTACCAATTAAATTGTAACACATGATAAACTATAAAGAGAAATATAACTAAATTATAATTTAAATGATAAGACAAAGATTTATTTTTAATTTTCCATTCATACTTAAATCACTGTATTATAGTAAGACACACTTTTGAGGTATAAATGCATCACAATATAGTGATTTAACTATTTACATATCCTATGCCAAAATCCATAGCTCTAAGGGATGCTTGTGCCCAAAACATTAATAAGAGAGATTGTAACATACAATCTCAAGGTCATAAGACACCACATTTGCTAATAAACTAGTTGTTAATGATACATATTTTTCACCTTTAAAACGATACATTCAAAGTTATAAATAAACAATGAATAATATAATCTAATAACAATAAATAATATATTTTACATTCAATGACTATTATGTGTAACATTGTTATAGATAGTACATATAAATAGTAAAGTACTCAACTCAACCTTATAAGGGAAGTGTATTAAATTATTTTTAACTAGGTTTTAAATATTTCTTCATTTGGGAATTTTTGTTAAAGAGTAAATTAGAAAATAAAAGGGTAAGGAAGGACCAGTTATAGCTATTTGAGTTTGGATCCACTAGGGAGGGAGAAGAAAGGCACTAATGCACGTGCATTTGAGAACCCCACTACCACATGGGACTTTGGCTTTAATCATCTCAAAGACTCAAACCCCCCCAGCTCTTACCCACATCCCCACGAGACACAAAGTAGATAAAAAAAAATTATGACATTGTGGGACCCAATAATCCGTAAATACGAAGAAAAAAAAATTCATTTTTATAAAAATATAAAATGCCAAAATAAATCAATTCCAACAGGTATCTATGCTCTATTATATATTTATATGAGAGGTAACAATCGGTTCTTTTTGACCTTGACAGTTCATTTGTGAAGGAAATCTGTGAGATCTACTAATTGGCCTTGTCCTAAAGTTCATACAAAAAAATCAACTTCCTAGTGATAAACTGATTAAAGATTTCAAGAGCACTTACTGAAAAAACCATCTTCATTTGGAATGTGGGTGTAAAAAGAATTCCTAAGAGAGACAAAACAGCTCATGCCCTTAAGGATGCATGGAGTATAATGCCCTACAGTACTGCATTATAGTGATTATGGTTTTGTTTGTTTGTTTGTGTTTTTACTAAAAGTGATTCTAAGAGAAATGCTTTTAAAGAAAAAGAGCATCATCTATACATTGTTAGAAAGCACAACCTAATTTATTCACTCAAAAAATGGGAAAGCACATCCTAATTTTATTTTTGCTTTAAAAGCAATTATAACAAATTTGTTCATGTTTAGTTTAGAAACGCTTTTATGTTTCTTTTATGGTGTGTGAAGAAAGAGTAGACCTAAAATCAATATAAATCTATACGCAATTCTTATGCATATGTTAGCTTTGAGGCCATTTTCACAATTATCCCACAATTCGAAATGAAGACTCCAAATCACTTACTTTTAGCATATTATTAATAAATCAATATACATAATGTACCACCTTTTATGCAACAAAAAATCATATTCTTAATATAACTTTTTTTCACGTGTTTATAATATATAATGTATTACTGACATATATAATGAAATGAAATCTGAAAAAAAGAAAGAATAAACATGATAAGTTCCTCTACTAAGCATATCTTATGATTCTTGAACAATGATCATTGAAGTGGAAACTCTTACGAGAACCAATGAATATGTTTGGGAATCTCAACTTTTACCGGCCCTTACTGATTTTCTACTCTTTCTCTAATTAATAACCAACAGTGGAATGATTTTTTTTAAATTCTTTTTCTCTAATTTAAAAAAGAAAAAAGAAAAAAAAAGAGGAATGATAGAAAATAGTAATGATGGAAAATAGAATGAAATAAGTAGTGACCTGCCATCTCCATGGATTGAAGAGTTGAGGTTGGTCAAAAAGCAAAGGATCCAAATGCATTGCTGCAATCACCGGAAGCACTTTCCATCCACATGGAATATCATAACCTTTCAATTCAAAAACACTAGCCAAATTATTTATCTTGAACAGTATATTTTTAATTAAATAACTAATTAATTTATTTTAAAAATATATTGTAGCGCAAAAGCACGTATTCTTTTTTTTTTTTTAAATATCAAGACATACTATTTCTAATCATATGTAAGAAGTTGAGTGCACGTGTGTTATAAAAATAATTATATATATATATAAATAAATAAATAAAAATAATAAAAAATTACTTCACCTCTGTAGCGAACATCTTTTAATGCCTTCCTGTGCAGAAACCTCACTACATTTCCAAGCCGAAGGGTTTCACTGATAACCTTTACAACGGAATAAATTTCTGTTGTTAGAAAAAACCATTAAATTTTTATTTATTTACATCATAGTCTGAATAAAATAACGAGAAAGCTTGCTTACACATTGAGTGAAATCCATTTTCTTGTAGTCTTCCCAATTCAACTCTGTTTCTCCTGTTTGCTGCTTGACTCTGGCTATTTCAGTGTGTTCTTCCTGAGTTTCATATCATTTAATAAATTAAAATTTAATTAAAATGTTTTAATTGTATTAAAAACAAAAAAATGACAACATAATTATGATATATAAATTGGATTTGATCACTTGAACCCTTTGACTTTAAACAAAATTAGAGACTAAGAGTCTGTTATTTTAGAAATTGTTTGAAACTAATCGGTTCAGTAATGGTTTAAAGACAAAAATAAGGTATAATTTGGAAATTTTGCATGATATTGTCGTCACTGTTAAAACCTTTTCTTTTACTTTTCATTTACTTCTTCTCTCCTAAACGAATGTTCAAAATAATTTTATTTAGTTTTATTCAAAAGCATAAAGTACCATCGATAATAGTATATATTTGTAAATAAATATTGTTTTTGAACTTGTTCTTGTGTTAAAATGAGTATATTTTTAAATAAATATTTAATTTTAATTATTAATTAATTAGAGGTAAAAATATAAAAGTGTTGTAAAGGTAAAAAAAAAACACTTGTATAAAATATTTTAGGAGCTAATATGTCCTGTTCTTAAATGTCCTTTCAATCATTGACAGATGTATTTTTTTATTTTAGTCAAAAATCTTTTTGTTACGTATCAATTTATACATTCTATTTTTTTTAATTAATTAATATATATATATATATCCAAATTAAAGGTAAAAATGTAAAGAGTAAAACATGGTTAAAAAACATTTTTATTTAAATCGATAAAAATCAACACATTTGACAATTTTTAATTACAGAGAACAATTCCAGACGTAACATTCGTAACGTTATAACCATAAAATTGCTTACCCTCAACTTTTGAATAGCAAGAGGACAACCAGCCAAGAAATAAATGGCTAAAGCTATGGCTACCGAAGAAGTTTCATGACCAGCAAATAACAAACTTAATATCAAATCAAGAATTTGTTCTGTTGAAAGATTTGAATTCTTCAAAACCCATCCAAGAAGATCATCTTCCCCATAACTATCATTTCCTTCTTCCTTATTCTGGATTCTTTCATCCATTTTGTTCTCTATGAACTTCAAAATTGTTGATCTTGACTGTCAAAACAGAGCAACAAATCAATATTTATATATTAAAAAAAACATAAATTCCATAAAATAAAATAAAAATTCTTTAAAATTTACCCTTAAGGCTTTTCTATAAGCTGTTCCAGGCAAATTCAAAGGTGGAGAAACCACTCCTTTCATAAAAGTAACATACTCTCTCTTCAACTGCTCTGTTTCTGGTTTTCCGGGATCCAAGCTCATAATATGTTTTGCCATCAAATTGAATGTGAACTGCACAGTTTCTTCTTTATAAGTTAAACTCACTTATAATATTTCTATATTTATCTCTAATTGGGTACAAAAAAGTTATTACCTTTTTTGCTTCATCTTGAGCTGAAAATACTGAATTGTCTTTCCAAGTAGCCAAAACTAGTAAAGTATGTTTCTCTACTTCTTTAAGCAAGTGGGTTCTGAGTCTTGAATGACTTAAGAAATTCAGAGAAATTAATCTCATATCTCTATGCATGTCTCCTACTAAAACCAACATAGACCATTTACCCAAAATCCCTCCTATGCTTCTTGGATAACTGCATTCAAATAATCTTCCTTCATTTTGAAGTATGAATCTGTTTAGCCCTGAATCTGCTGAGACTATGGTTGGTTCCCCAAATAGATTGGACTTGTAAACTTTTCCATACCTGTGAAGTTAAAGGTTTTTTTAGACTACTTTTTTTAAGAAATTGATTTTTAGACTCCTTTTTCCTGTTTTTAATTTTTTTTACCTTGATATGTGTCGTTCCATGAAATCTCCAATGGTGGTAGCAGAGTAAGGCTTCAAATAAGCGATGGTTTCACCAAGAAAAGGCCAGCCCATATTACCTGGTGGGAGATTGAGTCTGTTTTGCTTCCTTTTCATAATAAAGATGAACAAGAATAGAGCTAAGATTGAGGTGAAAAAAAGACAGGAAAATAGCTCTGGGTTAGACATGGAGAGACTGACTGGTTCTCTCTCTCTCTCTCTCTCGTTCACTCACAATCTCCCTTTTCTCTGTCTAAAAGTTGCTTCTCTGTTTTATGCAAGAACAAGAAATTGAACGTTAGATGTGTTCCATTTTCTTCTTCTCGTTGTTGTTCTTCTTGTTTGGCTAATGGATGTGTTTGAACTTTTATAAATACACCTATAGATGTCTTGCTTTCTTTTTGAGATAATTAAAACATAAAAGCCATTGGCACTTAGTAGGAGGTATTAGTGAAACAAAAGCCAATATACTGCTTTTATAAGCTTGTTTTTATGATAATTGAATAAAGAGCTATATTGTATGTATCGTTTTGTTTTGTTAGACTAGTTTTATTTTTATCCCTTATTAAATAAATATACATTTATTTTTTTACGAATTTAAAAAAAAATAAAAAAATTATAAAATTAATACTATTAAAACTTAAAATAATATTCTTACATCAAAAATATTATTTTTATTTTTATTAGTTTTAAGGTATTATTTTAAATAATTTTAAAAAAAATTATATTCATTTACTTTATAAAAAAAACATATTTTATAATAAAATTAAAAATAAAACCCAATTTGTAAAATTAAAAATAAAAATAAAACTCAATTTGTAAAAATAAAAATCAATCATGTTATATGAGTGATTAAATATGGTTATATTTATTATTTAAATTTATGCTAATTAAATTAGTAAAATATAGTGCTCGACTTTCTTTATATGTGCATTTTATTGTGATATATATGTGCATCACGTCTTCTTTCTTTATAAGTCAGTGATTTGAATCTTAGTAGCATCTAATATTCATCTTGAATTGAGTCATAGTCATAAAATTAATCATCGATTAGGAATTTCGATGATCTTTAAAATATGATGTCATCTCTAGTTCTGATCAGTTTTTTTTTATAACTTTTAATGGTTTCATTCTAAGTGAAATTCATGCTCTGAGATAAGATTTAATATTAAAGAAGAACCACTTTTCACAAATGCTATAATATAAAAATAAGACAACGTAAGTAAATATAAGTATCTCAAAATTAAATATAAAACATTACCTTATGTTAAAAAAACAAAAAAACAAAAACGAAAAACAATTTCCTTAAAAGAAATAAAAAAAATGTAAAGAAAAATGGAAAAT
Organism: Hippophae tibetana; assembly: GCA_037013495.1. Classification (NCBI taxonomy): domain Eukaryota; kingdom Viridiplantae; phylum Streptophyta; class Magnoliopsida; order Rosales; family Elaeagnaceae; genus Hippophae; species Hippophae tibetana. Next base: position 75,763,006 of record CM072812.1, on the reverse strand, counting down.
ATCAATTACAAATGTTCCATTTATATATACACTAACCAGTAACCAAATATAAGCAATTAAATCTTTTCAAAACTTGTAAATTGTTGTAATAATTATAAATGTCATCGTTTTAACAACTAAGCAAAAAATGAGTAAGATGTTTACATTCTAGCTTTATCAACGAAACTTCGAAACTCATATCTAACAAATATTGTATTTCTCTGATAATTATCATGTATATTTCATTATTATTTTTTGTTATGTTTTCTATACAAGAGTTTAACTATATGTATACAATGAAAACGAAAATTAAACAATAATCATAATTCCTGCACATCCATGTTTTATGGCTCCACTAATATTATTGTTTGCTCCATGTTTTGCTCCACTGAGCATTGGTGTATGCCACTGTTGCAGCATGCACCACAACACACACCAACATTTCCCCTCAAGTTGGTGCATATATGTCTCTTATGCCCAACTTGTCAAGTGAGTTGTAAAAGTCCCTTGCAGATACAGATTTTGTGAGTATATCAACCAATTGATCTTCTGATTTAACAAATGGAAGCTTAATAATCTTTCCTTCAAGATTCTGTTTGATGAAGTTCCGATCCACTTCAACATGCTTCGTGCGATCATGTTGAACTGGATTGTGAGAGATGACAATGGCTGCTTTGTTATCACAAAATAAGTTCATTTCAGAGTTAGGAGCAACACCAATCTCAGTTAGAAGTTTTTTCAACCAAAGGAGCTCACATATTCCTTTGACCATTCCTCGAAATTCAGCTTCAGCACTAGATAAGGCAACTACCTTTTGCTTCTTGCTCCTCCATGTAACAAGATTGCCCCCCACAAAAGTAAAGTACCCAGCAGTAGATTTCCTATCCTTCATATTCCCTGCCCGGTCTGAATCTGTATATCCAAGGACTTCCAATTGACCATTCTTTGAAAACATAAGTCCTTTCACAGGGGAGGATTTTAAATAACGAAGTATTCGCATGACCGCATCCATATGGTCTTCACTTGGGCAATGCATGAACTGACTCACGACACTCACAACATAAGCAATATCAGGTCGAGTATGAGATAAATATATGAGTTTACCTACTAACCGTTGATATCTCTGTTTATCTGCTGGTACTTGGTCCACATATTCTTCGAGTTTATGATTTTGAACCATTGGAATATCGACCGGTTTACAATCTAGTAGTCCTGCCTCTGCCAGTAGGTCCAGAGTATATTTCCTTTGGGAAAGACATATGCCTTGTTTTGATCTTGTTACCTCAATACCTAATAAGTATTTGAGCCCTCCCAAATTCTTCATTTCAAACTCATTTGACAGTTGTTCTTGAAGCTTAGAGATTTCTTCTTTATCATCTCCTGTAATGATCATGTCGTCTACATAGACTATAAGGGCTGTTATCTTCCCTAATCGATGTTTTAGGAAAAGAGTATGATCAGAGTTTCTTTGTTGGAACCCATATTTCTTCATTGCTGAACTCAACCTACCAAACCATGCTCGAGGTGATTGTTTTAGTCCATACAATGCTCGTTGTAATCTACATGCAGTTTCTTTTCCTAATGTAATAGTATATCCTGGTGGGATATCCATGTAAATCTCTTCTTCAAGATCACCATGAATGAAGGCATTTTTTACGTCAAGTTGGTGCAATGGCCAATCTAAATTTGTCGCAAGAGATAACAAGACTCTAACGGTTTTTAGTTTAGCCACAAGTGATAAGGTTTCTTGATAATCTATCTCGTGTTTCTGTGTATATCCTTTTGCTACAAGCCTTGCCTTGTATCGATCAACTAACCCATCTGCTTTATACTTAATGGAGAAAATTCACTTGCATCCTACCATCTTCCTCCCTTGAGGCAACTCGCTTAACACCCATGTGTTATTCTTCTACAATGCCTCAAATTCCTCTTTTATAGCTTGAGCCCATTTTGGATCAGATAAGGCTTCTTCAATGCTACTTGGAATTTGACACGAGGAGAGTGTTTGTGCAAATGCCCTAATAGGTTCTGATAACCTTTGAGTAGATACATAATTTTCTATTGGATACTTGGATTGTCGTTCTTCTCTTTCTGGAGAGTATCGATTTGGGGGTTTGCCTCGATTGTGTCTGAAAGGTAAAACATAACCAACAGATGTATCTATAGCATTAGTTTGTAAAGGTGTGATAGGATAGCTTACCTCAGGAGTATTCTCAGCAGGAGGATCACTGGGTACTAGAGAGTGGAGGGGTACATCAACCACTTCATCTTCTGGAGATTCAATTACTACTTCAGCTTCAGTTCTTGGAAGTTCAAGCTCGGGTCTAGATACTGGCTCCTCCATATTATTGGCACGATCCGAGTATGTTGAACTAGTGTCTAATATTTCAACATCAAGCCAATTTCGTTCTTCACCATAACTCTCCTCCTGAAGAGTGTAATTGGATACCGGTTATGGGAAAAAACATTCTGATTCGAGGAAAGTGACATCCATGGTAATATAGGTTCTTTTAGCAATTGGATCATAGCATCGGTAACCTTTTTTTTGTACGCCATACCCCAAGAATACACATCAAATAGCACATGGATCCAACTTAGTTCGTTGATTTTTATGGAGGTGGACAAAAGCAACACATCCAAAAACTCGGGGCGGAAGCATCAAAATAGTAGGCAAGAGAAGATGATCAGATAGCACCTTTAATGGAGTATGAAATTGTAAGGTTTTTGTGGGCATACGATTCACTAGATACACAGCTGTAGTAACCGCATCATTCCAGTATTTATTAGGCATATGCACATCGATTAGTAAGGCCCCTGCCGTTTTCAAAATATGCCGATTCTTCCTCTCCGCATTCACATTCTGTTGTGGGGTTTGTGAACACGAGGTTTCATGGAGAATACCATGGTTGTCCAAGTATGTCCAAAATTGTTGATTAACATACTCCCCTCCATTATCAGACCTAAGTATCTTAATTTTTTTAGAAAATTGTGTCTGAACCATGGTGTGAAACAGGTGAAATGTAGAAAATACTTCATCTTTATGTTTGAGAAGGTAAAGCCATGTCATTCGTGTACAATCATCAACAAAAATAACAAACCAACGTTGACCCGATGATGTAATGACCGGGGAAGGTCCTCAAACATCAGAATGTACCAAAGCAAAATGAGTCATACTTTTATTCATGCTCATAGGATAATACGCCCTATGACTTTTTGCTAGGATACAAGTATCACATTTGAAATCTGAATGTGTGATATTTGAAAATAAACTGGGGAGTAGGTGCTTTAAATACCTGAATAATGGATGCCCAAATCTATGATGACATAGCCAAATCTGTCGTTCCTTGTTACCAATAGTGTTTTGCATGTGATTGGCTCTTCCTGAACTGAGGTCACCCACATAATATAGTCCTCCTCTCCTAGTACCACGCCTAGTGATCTCCTTGGTGAGAATATCCTGTAGAAGGCAAAAAGTAGAATACATCAATACTACACAGTTAAGATCTGAAGTGACCTGACTTATTGACATTAGTCGATTTGAAAGAGAGGGTACAAGTAAAGTATTAGATAATGATAATGAAGGAGATAAGGTCACTGTTCTAGCTCTTGTAACTGGATAAGTGACTCCATTGGCATTGGTAACACGGCTCCGTCTTGGCTGGGTTGTATTGGAGAGATCTTTTGGGTCAAATGTCATGTGATTTGTAGCTCCAGAGTCCAGAATCCAATCCTCATTATCATTACGAGTAGAGATGTGAAATTCTTTACTTGAAATACCTGGATCCTGGGAAGATTCGGCCTGATGAGTAAGGGATAGTGAGGCATTATTGGTAGTCACAACGGCTCTCCCAGTGGTGTCCCATTTCTTCTGTGCTTGAAGATCATTCCACCATTCTGGATACCCATGGAGTTTGAAGCAGTTTTTATGGGTGTGTTTAGAGTTTCCACAATGGCCACATTTCATGTCAAGAGATGGTGGATTTCTTACTACCCAAAGAGGTTCCTGTTTTTGGTGGCATCAAATTATGGTGTCCTTTGACCCCTTTAAAAGCCATAACTGTTTCAGGTGTCGTATCTATACCCGTGATCATCACAGTCTGCCGGACTTCTTCCCTACGAATGAATCCATAGGCTTGTTCCACCGTATGGAATGGTTTGATTTGAAGCACATCACTTCGAGTTTTGTCGAGTCTGTCATCAAGTCCATCAAGGAAGGTACACACTCGATCTTCCTGTACAATGAAGTTGTATTTTTGTATGGCATTCGCACACTCCATTGGATTAGGACGACGGAAATCAATTTCTCGCCACAATCCTTGAAGGTCATTGTAGTATTTTTCAATGGATCCACCCGCTTGCTTCATACGAGTAACTCGACGGCGAAGATTATACACTTGAGACGTGTCTGTCCCATCATAGTAGATGGTAGCAGCAGAATCCCAAACTTGTTTCGCAGTTGGGAATCAAATAAAATTTGCAATCAAGGAGGGGTCCATCGAATTGATCAACCATCCTTTAAGCATTTTCAGTGCGCTATCTCCTGAATGAGGGGTCAGTTTTAGCAGGTTGAGGAAATTCCCCATTAATATATCCCAGTTTGTCTTTGCTAGAGATATACATCTCCACCACTTGGGACCACAAGGCATAGTTGGATCCTCCCAACTTGATACTAATGGGGGAAATCGACGCTTCGGTTAGCGGAGGTTGTGCGACGGTCTGAGCTCTAGTTAGAACTTTCGTCATTTTCGTCGTCATTTTTTTTACACTTCGTTCGTACACTATATATAGAAAAATTCGTAACCCTAAATTTTTTTTTACAAATGAGCGCAGCTTCTTCTGCGCGTTCCTAACCCTAACAAAATTCCAAATTCGCGCAACTTCTTCTGCGTGGTTCCACAACAACTCTTTCTTCACGCAGCCTCTGTGCAGTTCCTTCTCGTTCCAAGCTTGTCCGAGCTTAAAAGAACAGTACGGTTACCCACAACTGCAGATAGACCTACGACTCCAACCAGCCACACACACAGAGACAAAACACAAAATATATGTTGCTGCGTTTCAAGTTTCACGGAGGCAGGAAACCGGTGCGGTTGCCCACGGCTACGTAGAGAGACTGCGCACAATCTGTGACTCCAACCGTAGATACAAAGCAGATACACAGAACGCGACCTCAATGCCGTTTATAGTTGTGTTCTGTTTCTTTTCTAGAAAAGACTGATGGTGGAACCGGTGAGTAAGTCAGAACGACCACCTAGATCAAACCAGTGTCGAGAGATCAGAAATGGCTACCCCAAAAATCAGATTCAGAGATCAGCAGCCACAATCAGCAATGAGTAAAAAATAGAAAACAGTAGCCACAATCAACAATCAGCAAAAAACAGAAATCAGTAGCCACAATCAGCAGTCATACCATAATCGGAATCAGAAATCAGCAAAAACAGAAATCAGCAGCCACACCAGAATCAGAATTAGAAATCAGCAAAAATAGAAATCAGTAGGTAATTCCATTAATCAGCAATAACTTGCTCTGATATCATGACAAATATTGTGTTTCTCTGATAATTATCATGTATATTTCATTATTATTTTCTATTCTGTTTTCTATACAAGAGTTTAACTATATGTATACAATGAAAACGAAAATTAAACAATAACCATAATTTCTACACATTCATGTTTTATGGCTCCACTAATATTATTTTCTGCTCCATGTTTTGCTCTACTGAGTATTTGTGTATACCACTGTTGCAGCATACACCACAACACACACCAACAATACCGACAAGCAAATCTTAAAAATTTTATTTTCATTTTTTGTAACAGAGTAAAAGATGATGGATATACGAGAGATTTTGATTTCTTAAATCATTTTTGAGCGTTAAATCCTAAGTCAATAAATAATAAAGATTTTAGATAGTTTATAAGTTTATATATCCATTCACTTCATGTGTTATTATTAAATTAAATTAAGTATGTGTTTTTAAGTTTGATAATTTTTTTTTTTTTAGAATTCAATACATCATTTATATATATATATATATATATATATATATATATATTAATTGATATTATTTTTAAATATGATATCAATACGCTGTTAAGAGAAACGTTAGAAATGTTATTGACATTTATTTAATATAATTATTTGACCAGCTCTTATGGGCTAGCTGGTTAACGAAAAAATAAAATTAAAAAATATTCTTATAAAAAAATCAAATTATAAACTAAAAAGCAGGTCATGTAAAGCATGTATTAATTGTAAAGTGACAGAGTTTTATGGAATCATGTTATATTGTATGTAGACGTGACCTAATAATTGAAGCAAAGTCATCGATATATTTGAAGATATAAATCATGAACTAGCAAAATGTGCGAGCAAGATCAGGCCTCTTAGCACAATTACGAATATTTTCATACATTAAACTCACTACCCAGTACATATTATATCAATTGCGGTACAGCTAGACTTAACATAATCAACTAATAGTTTGTTAGCATAAAGGCTGCAAATGCCTTGTCACCCACCATTCCATCAGAGTCTTATAAAATATTTGCAATGTAATCTATAAATTATACAATAGAATCAATATAAAAAAAATTATTTTCTTAATATATATTCTGTGTAAAATTATAATTACATGATATCATAGTTTTACAATGAATTGATGATAAGAGTATAGTTTTTAGATATCAATAACTTACTTTTAACAAATATTAAAATTATGTTAATATCAATTTTATATCATTAATATTATTATAATTAAAATTTAAAATAAAATTAATTTAAAAAAAAATACGCAATAAAAAATATGTTTGAAAATCAAATAAAACTTTTAAGAAATCAATTTGATTTAATCTTTTATTATATTTTACTCGTCTAACTAATTGAATTTAATTATATCTTTTTGTTAATAATCTTCAAAAAACATCCAAAAACCAAAAACTCTTTCTACAATCAATTGAAAATATTCTTATTTATTAATTTATAGAAGAGTATACAATTTAATAAAGTAAAAAAACATTAAAATTAATGATTTTAAAACTACATAAGTTCATATATATCTTTCGATCTCTATATTTACCTACACTGAAATATTTTAAATGTATCCTATAATTTTCTTTTTCGATAATAAATTATAAGATCAAAATCATCTAATTAATAACTAGTTAATTAGAAATAATAACTCAGAATAAATCATAAAAACATGAGAAAACAAACATAATTCAAAATTAGATTATATCTTTTTTTTAGAATAAAAAAAATTAAATTCAACCTAAATAAATTCACTGTAATGTTTCTAAAAAAAATTCAAACAAAATGAATAGCAAAAAAATCTGATTCCGCGTTTCCCAGCCTCATTTTCTGCGTTGCAATCTGTTTCTTTTTTTTCTTCTTCTTGTTTTTGTGTTGAATCTCTTCCTTTTTGTTTTTGTTTTGATTTCTAATTGTCCTCCTCTCTTTTTCTCTGTTTCCGTTCCCTCTCTCTCTCTCTCTCTCTCTGCATTTTCAACGTTTTTTTTCTCCTCTTTATATATATATATATAAATTGAGTGAATGAATGTCACTTTTTTTCCGGTTGTTTAAATAAGATTTTAATAAAATTTCGTTTAAATTTAATAGTCTTTACCCGGTACGTTTTTAAAATTTGATTTTTCATTTTTTTTCAAATATACAATAAAATTTAAATAATAATAATAAAGTCTAAAATCAATAAAAATTAAATAAAATTAGACTAAAATTAAAATTGATAAGTGATAAATTATGTCAAATTATACAAGTCATCTAACACTTTTAAACTTAAAACTTTGTTTATCTTTAATAAAAAATAAATAAAGAAAAAACAATTTTAAATAATATCAATTAAACCTCGTAGAAAACTACCATTACTCAACAAGTCATATCTAAATTTAAAAGGAAAATCAATCAAAAATTGAACAATTTGTGAAGCAAGAGTTAAGCATTTACTTCAATTTAAAGCTAAGTCTTTAAGTGTGTGTGAAAGAGTCAATTTAACTCCAAACAACTCACAAATTCATTAAAAATAAAATAATTGAAATTAGACTAATTCTTTCAAAATTTAACCCTATAAGTCCAATTTTTAAAAATCTTCTCCACTAATGTAATCAAATACCAAAATCAGAGATTAAAAGATCTTTAATCAAGGTAGTGATGAAGGACCACAGGGTGAGGGATAAGAAAGAAATAGATATGAAAAATAAAAGCAAACTAGAAAAATACTTGGTAGAAAAAAATAATAAAAAGAATATCCCAAGAATTCACACCAAAGTTCTTTCTCGACAATATGCTCATATTGATAACAATATTGTTTCTATACTGAATAAGTGAAGTGTTTTTTTATCATCAGAGTTTAGCCACCTTGATATTCATAGCGTTTCTGATTTTCAAGCACTTTAACCCTTTTTCTATTCTTATCTTTCACTTTATTTTCTTTTCACATTTTGATCAAATATAAAAAACATAATATAGTTATTTAATTTGAACTAACTTTCTCTTTAAATGTAAATTTTCACCAAAGTTTTTTCTCAAAATTTAAGGTAAATTAATAGTTTTTTAAACTTAGAATGAGAATAGTTTATGTAGTTAAAAGAACAAATAAAAGCCTATGTAAAATAAGGCTCAAGGAGGTTGACTATGAGAATACACCATGCAATGATGACTTGATAATTAGGACGATTGGGAAAGCTTTTTGGTTGTGACAAAAAATTCCCTAGATCCTTTCTCTAATATTTGGTATCAACTAGGATTTCGCCTCAAGGATCCATCAACATACTATAGAGAAAAGAAAGATTGAACTCTCTTTACCTAGTTAATTCAACTCTTTCTCTTCAAAGGCAAAATGGAGTAAAAACAAATTGACTATGTGCTCAATTATTTTCAAGTATAGAGATTTAAATCAAAGTACTAAAATTACTATGATTTAATGTACTTTAATTGATTAAATAGATTTATATTTGTATGATTTTATCATATTTTGTATAAATTTGTCTTTTCGGAATAATGAGTATTTTTATTGTTTTTTTGGTATTCTTATTCAAAAATAACTTAAAAACACGAAGAAAAATACTAGAGGGAATACATCACAAATATGTTGAGAAACAAATAAGAAAAAATTAGACAAAATCGATCCAAATGGTCAAAAATATCGAGTGCGGTGCGCAACCAGCCAATGCCCGTGCCGAGTCTTGCAAGAACTAGTACATACCTATGCTTATCCTATGCGTCCATCGCACATGTCAAATCGATTCCCATGCATGTTTTCTCCCTTTGTACACAAATCTCGCCCTCACACGCGTGCCAACCTATCCAAATGCATCCAAAGTTGTATAAGAATTCTTTTCAGGTATAATTTTAAAATGACTTATTTACAATTATTTTTATATTTTATTCTTATATGTTATATTTAATTTGTTTGTGATTAAATTTAACATAGTTAGCTATTTTGTAAATATGATATAATAATAATGTTGTTATGCTTGTGATATATTAAATAAGTAAAATATTTCTATAAAATAAATTGATTATGTTTTTATTCAATTTTATATATTAAAAATTGAAAGAGAGAAATATATTGTTTTTCATTACAAACTTAAATCTAAAAATTAGATTTTAAGGTTTAATTATCCGGTTTGATTTAAAGTAGTGGTCTTTTATTTTTTGGTATAATTTTCTGGTAGTTAGAGTGAAGTTCTAATTCAAAAGTTTTTATAAGAACTATTATTCGAAAATGTATTGAAAACATATTTTCAGTAATAGTTTTAAAACTTGAAAGTTAGAATTCAGATAATTAAATTCTTAGATTTGATTTAGTCACCTTGAATAAAGTTTAAAATATCTAATCCTACCAAATGTGTCATTTAAATGGTTCATTTTCAATTTCTTAGAAAATATTAATTTAATTAACTAAATTAATTATCTACCTCAACTATAAGTGTTAATTGATTTGTTTAATTAAAAAAAATATCTAACCCCATCAAAGATGGTATTTATATATAAAAAAAATAGAATCAATAAATATGAATTTATATTTTTAATAACTTAAATAATATGAACAAGTATAATTAACTTAATTATTATATCTATAAATATTTTACTGTTATCAATGATAAAAATTTACATATTTGTTTATTAAATACATATATATGTTTATTTTTTATGTTATTATATTAGCCAACATAATGTTTTTTCAAAAAATAGGTAACTTTTCTAATGAACATGATAGATCCACTGTCTGTGTGGACTTTAATGATGAACATGATGGATGCACCTACATCTCTCCATCACTACTTGCACATTCTTGGAAAATAAGTAATTTTTTTATCTTTTTCTTTTCTTTAATTTATAATTGTTACATTGAGTACAATATAAGTTCTAGGTTGGAGGTAGTGAAAATTTATGATGCTTAATTTCAAAAAAATTAACAATTTTAAATTTTTTTATGATCACATTTTCATTTGTATTGTGTTTGATTTTATTTTCTTTGTGTGATTTAGTAATTTTAGAATTTTAGAATTAGTTTTAAAAAAAATCACAAAAAATTATCATTTTTTAAATCAAATTTAAGTAAATAGTTAAGTCTTCTCCACTATTGGATTTATTTTTGAAAACATATCATGAAGTGTATGGTAATTAGTTAGTTTTGGTCATTATTAATATTTCTTGATAATGTGTGAAAATTATATTAAACCAAAAATTAGTGCTTAGGAATCAAATAGTATAGACTACCCTTTCGATAAATATTTTGAGACCATTATCTTTTATTCTAAGTGATAAATATTATTTTTTGTACTCTAAACACTTTTCTTATTTTTTCATCATTATTAAATGATCTCTATTAAATGAGTGCTTAAAAATCACTAAAATTACCATGATTTAATGTACTTTAATTGATTAAATTGATTTATATTTGTATGATTTTATCATATTTTTATATAAATTAGTGTTTTCGAAATCACATGTATTTTTATTGTTTTTTAGGTATTTTCGTTCAAGACTAACTTAAAAATTCAAAGAAAAATATTGGAGGCAATACATTACAAATACGTTGAGAAAAAATGAGGAAGAGTAAAAAGAAATGAAAAAATTGGATAAAATGGATCAAAACGATCAATAATGTTGAGTCTCGTGCGCAACTAGCACACGCCTACGCGTATCCAACCCATGCCCAACACACGCCCACACTGAGTCCCTTATACACCAACACATGCCTACACCTATCCTGCACGCCCAATAGGTATTTCACGTCGAGTTCCGCGAGGGCTCGCACACATTTGCACTAGTCTACCGCAAATCTCGCCCCATATGAGTGTAGACTGTTTAAAAGCATCCAAAATCAATTTTTGAGATATTTTCTCATTTTTTGACCTTTTCCTCATCTATAAAAAACCCCAATCTCTCATTGTAAAAATTATCCCAAAAAATCCCAAAATTATACATTTATCTCACTATCTTTTTCTCTCTAAAAAGCTTTCTTAGTTTTTATAGTTTTTTTAGTATTAAAACTCTCTTTTTGAGAAGAACAAGTTATGTTTTTGTAAATTTCTATTTTTTTGATTCAATAAAAAAAAATTCAAATCCATTTGGATGTTTTCTAGAAATGGAATTAGCATCAAAGTTCTATAAGGATTATTTTGAGGTATAATTTTAAAATAAATTCTTTACAACTATTTTATGTTTTATTCTTATATGGTATATTTAATTTGTATGTGATTAAATTTAACATAGCTGACTGTTTTGTAAATATGATATAATAATAACGTTGTTATGCTTGCGAAATATTAAATAGGTAAAATATTTCTATAAAATAAATTGATTTTGTTTTTATTCAATATTTTATATTAAAAATTGTAAGAGAAGTATGTTATTTTTCATTACCAACTTAAATCTAAAAATTAGATTTTAAAGTTTAATTATACGGTTTGATTCAGAGTAATACTCTTTTATTTTTTGGTACAATCGCATGGTAGTTAGAGTAAAACTCTATTTCAAAAAAACTTTATAATAACTATTATTTGAAAAGATATTTAAAACATATTTTTAGTAATAGTTTTAAAGCTTGAAAGCTAGTATTTAGATAATTAAACTCTTAGATTTAATTTGGACACATTAAATAAAGTTTAAAATGTCTAATCTCACCAAATGTGGCATTTGAATGGTTCATTTTCAATCTCTTAGGAAAATGAATTAGTTTAATTAACCAAATTAATTATTGACCTCAATTATATGTGTTAATTGATTTGTTTAATTAAAAAATAATATCTAACTCAATCAAAGTTAGTATTTATATAAATAAGAGATAATCAATAAATATCAATTTATATCTTTTATAACCTAAATAATATTAGCAAACATAATTAACTTAATTATTATATCTATAATATAAATACTCAACTGTTATAAATGATAAAAAAAATGTATAATTGGTTATTGAATCTATATCTATGTTTTTTTTATGTTCTTAGATTAGGAAAAAAATCTAAATATCGTTATAGGATGTTTAAGATTAATTTCATTTTTAAAAGTTTGAATAATAAATTAAAAACAACATACATTTTTTCCTTAGATCAACATTGGGAGTATACTTATCATTTTTTATAAAATTATTCGTGCACTTGTGAGAGTTTTATAAATATAAAACCAAAGTATATGTAAGATCAATATTGCTAACCCGATACCGATATTGTCTTCATTAAGTAGCCACAAAACTCTGCCTATCATAATATCATATTTTGAAAAAAAAATTCTCAAAACCATCATAAATCACAAATTTCAAAGTCATAGTGAATTCAGTCATAGTCAAATACATGCTTGATAAGAGAATCCAACAACTCAAGACTATAAGATTTGACATCCCCAAACTTAAACCAAAAAATGTCGTCATTGTAATTCAAAAGTGAGATAGATTGAAGAAATGAAAGGAACTTCCATGATTTTATGGTGGATTCGTATTAGTTTGTAATTTTCAGCTCTTTATTCTTGCAAAATAAACCAGCATCAAAATCTAAATTATTCAAATAGATAATGGTAAAATAAAAGAATAAAATAAATTTTTATGGGTTGCCTCCTATAAGCACTTGTTTTTAGTCTATAGCCAGACTTTTCAATATTCACCAATTAAGATTTCAAAGAGTAATAAATGCACAATTCCTCTCCACTTATTCTCTATAATAGTGATTCAATCTCTGACTGTTAACTCTGAATATATGTCATGCATTATCCTTCAAGTCTATTTCTTCAAAGGTGAAAACTTTTTCAATTGTATAAGGACCTTTACATCTTGATCTTAACTTACCCAGGAAGAATTTTAGTTGTGAATTGAAGAGAAAAACCTATTGTCCTAGGGAAAACCCACATCTAAAAATTTGTTTACCATGCCACTTCTTTGTCCGTTCTTTTTAGATCTTTGCATTTTCATACGCATCATTTCAAAACTTATCTATCTCATTCAATTGAAGAATTTGCTTTTCCCTTACTGCGTTCAAATCAAAATTAAACTTTTTTATATCCCAATAAGCTTTTTGCTCCAACTCAACAAGGAGATGACATGTTTTTGCAAACATTAATCGATAAGAAGACATCCTGATAGGTGTTTTAAAAGATGTACTATATGCCCACAAATCATCATTAAACTTCTTTGCCCAATCCTTTCTATTAGTGTCAACCGACTTCTTAAGGATATTCTTGATTCCTCGATTTGAAATTTTAGCTTGGCCATTAGTTTGAGGATGGTAGGCAAGTTCTATCTTATGCTTCACACCATATTTTGAGAGAAGGTTTTCGAACAACTTGTTGCAAAAGTGGGTCCCTTCATAACTAATAATAGTTTGTGGGGTGCCAAATCTTGTGAATATGTTCTTATGTAGAAATTTGGGCACTACCTTTGCATCATTTGTTGTTGAAGCAATTGCCTTCACCCATTTTGACATATAATCAACTACTAACAAGATATAAACAAAGCCAAAAGAAGGAGGAAAATGACCCATAAAAAGAATTCCCAAACATCATATAACTTAACTTCTAAGATATTTTTTGATGGTAGCTCATGATTAATTGAAATATTTCCCATACATTGGCAACGATCACAAGATTTTACCAAAGTATAACTATCGCGAAAAATAGAAGGCCAAAAGAAACCATTTTGAAGTACTTTAGCTGCTATTCGTGCTACTCTAAAATGTCATACATATGATGAGGAATGGTAATGATGGAGAATGACTTGAATCTTCTCCTCAAGCACACATCTTCTGATGATTTGATTAGGGCATCTTTTGAAAAGAAAAGGCTCATTTCAAAGATAATATTTCACATCACGAATTGTTTTTTACATTGGTGGTAATACCTTATAAACTAGGTAATTTACAATATCAACATATTAAGGAAGCTTGATCTCACATGCAAATAACTGCTCATCAGGGAATGCTTCTTGGATTACTAAATATGGTTTTACTTTCTCTTCCTCCAACGAGAGAGATGGTCAACAACTGAATTTTAACTTCCTTTCTTATCTTGAACTTCCAAATCAAATTCTTGAATAAGAATGATCCAACAAATCAACCTAAGTTTAGCATCTTTCTTTCCAAACAAATACCAAAGTGATGCATGATTAGTGAACACTATCACCTTTGTACCAATGAGGTAAGACTAAAAAATTTCACAAGCAAACACCATAGAAAGAATCTCCTTCTTTGTATAATTCAAGGCTTCATTCAATGTCTGGCTTGCATAGTATATGACCCTAAATAGTTTGTCTCACTTTTTTCATAACATTTCTCCAATTTCAAAGTCACTTACATCACACATGACTTCAAAAGGTTGAATCCAATCAGGTACAATCATTATTGGTGTTGAAATCAGTTTCTCCTTGATTGCATTAAAGGCCTGAAAACAAACATTATAGAAGTCAAATGCAAATTTTTTCAAGAAGATTACATAAAGGTTTAGAGTGTTTAGAGGTAGTAGTTTTTCTATGGTTGCAATTTTAGCTCAATCAACCTCATATCCTTTAGAAGACTCTATATGGCCAAGCACGATCCCTTCTTGAACCATGAAATTACACTTCTCTTAGTTTAGGACAAGATTTTTATCTTCACATCTCTACAAAACAAGAGCTAAATTATGCAAACAATGATCAAAATATCTACCAAAAAACAAAAAATCATCCATAAAATTTTTTCATTATATCTTCCACCATATCAGAAAAGGTAGCCATTATGAAATGTTGAAATGTTACTGGGGCATTGCACAATCTAAAAGGCATCATTCTAAAAGAAAATGTTCCACAGAGGCATTTGAATGTAGTTTTCTCTTAATCTTTGAGGGCTAAGGAAACCTGGTTATACCATGAATAACAATCTAAGAAGTAATAATAAGGATATCTCGCCATTCAATCTAGCATTTGATCAATAAATGGAAGTGGAAAATGATCCTTCCCTGTTGCTTTATTCAACTTACAATAATCCATACATAGAAGCCAACCTGCAACTGTTCTTATAGGAATAAGCTTATTGTTATCATTTTTCACCACCGTTATTCCACCTTTTTTGGTACAACCTGCATTGGACTTACCCATGAGCTGTCTGAAATAACATAAATAATTCCAGCATTGAAGGGCTTCAAAATTTTAAGTCTCAAAACTTCCTTTATTGTTGGATTTAATCTTCTTTGAAACTCAATTGATGGTTTGTAAAGTTCCTCAATTAGAATCTTATGTATGCAAATGGAAGGACTTATACCTTTTATGTTAGGGATAGTCCATCCCAAGGCTGTTTTATGCTCTCTTAACACACGTAGCAACTTTTCCTCTTCTTCGGGTGTAAGTGATGCCCCAACAATCTAAGAACACTAGTCCTTATGGTAATTAGGAGCCATGAGATAATGCATATCAGTCTCATCTATCAAAATTTCAAGATGCTACTAATCAATATTCATCTAATAATGAAATAGTTACAACATATCATCAAAAAACTCCTAGTTATTCATCTTAGGCATTTGTTGCTACTATTGTTTCACAGTTTTCTTCTTCTTATCCATGGTTCATGGATACATGTGCCGCACATAATCTCACTTAAGATGAGCATTTACTTCAATAGCCTATAACTTATTATGGTGATGGTACAATGATACTAGGTAATGGTTTTTCCATCCTTATTTCACATATTAGTCATGCTAATTTTCCCTATGATGTTGATATTTTTAGATTAAATAATTTACTTTATGTGCTATAACTTGAGAAAAATCTAGTTTCTGTTAAGAAATTATGTGAAGATAATAATGCTTCTATTGAGTTCTTTCCTAACACATTTTGTATAAAGGATCTAGATTCCAAGCAAGTCATTTTGATAGAGGACACTAAAGATGGATTGTACAATGTGCCTCACATGACTCAGAAATGTGATGAGAGCAAAGTTTGATGTAACAACATTGGACTTAGTGGATGTCCTTGATATGATCAACTTGCTCAACTACATCAAGATGTTGTGCAACATGTTGTAAGTAGCATGAATAAGGCTTACAACCAAATTGTAGCCATGAGCTTTATATTGCTTTGTTGATGATTGTAAACAATATCAGCGGGTCTATATGCTTAATAATAAAGGACAATGTATAGCTATATTTTTACATTTTGAGGCAATGGTTTCTACAAAGTTTAATATATGAATAAAACAACTCCAAAGTGATAGGGGAATTGAATTGAATAGTTGGGAGTCTTATTTGTTTCAAAATGGCTATGTTAGAAAGATATCTTGCTTACACATATCATCATAGAATGATGTTATTGAAAGAAAAAATAGGCATGTTGTTAAAGTTAGATTGGCAATGATTATGAGATTAGGTGTACCAATGAAGTTTTGGGATTATTGTTTTAAATCTTTTGTGCATTTATTAAATAGGCTAGCTACAAAACCTTAAACCATGTGAGTCCTTATGAACTCCTTTTTCAAACAAAATCTTATTATACATATTTTAGGGTCTTTGGCTGCTTTTTCTTCCCATTTTTAGACCTTATAATAACCACAAACTCAAACCTATATCCCTGCCATATGTATTTCTTGGGTATGTAGTGTCACATAAAGGATATTGGTATTTTGTGCCATCTTCTGGTATAATTTTTGTTTCTAGTCATGTTAGATTCAATAAGCTCAATTTTCCTTAACTATTGCCTATTCACTCCTCTTTACCCACTAAACAACAAAATGTACATGTTGCTTATTCTACTTTACCCAGTTTTTTTTCATACATTCAGGCACTACAAATAGACATGTCTTAGATGTTTTTCCTCCATATGATATATCAATATCATAGCATTTGACTAAGTTAGCTTAATCTAACCTACCTTTACACCAAGCTATTTCTATTGTACCAGTTCCATAACCTGAGTTGTTAGCTTCTACAAGTTCACCTATGTCTACAACACAATCAACTGACCATGCTTTTTATTCTTCCTTTCTTAATAACCAGTCACCAGCTATTACATTATCTGATATTGTTTCATGTTTCCCCTAATTTTGCTTTATTAACACCCTTCATTTCAATTTTTAATCCTTTGGATATTAATCTTGCAATAGACTTACCTATTGAGTCATCTATTCCAATATTGTTCAATCTACTTTTTTGCATAATACTCATCATATGTTAACCTGAGCTAAAGTTAACATTTATTGGCCTAAATATTTCCTTACTAATAGAATTTTACTTGAACTAGCTTTTGATTGTGAGGCATTACAAATTTATGAGTGTAAGATAGTTATAAATAGTGAGTATGACTCTATCATTTCCAATGGTACTTAGGATTTGGTATCGCCTCATAAAGTAGCAAGATTATAGACAATAAATCGGTGTTTCAAACTAAACTCAAGGCTAATAAGTCTTTAGATAAATACAAATCAAGAGTAGTTACCAATGGGTTTCAACAAAGAAAAGGTATAGACCATACAAAAACCTTCAGTTCAGTGGTCAAGCCTACTATCATTAAAGCTATTATGAGTTTGGTTTTGTCTCAAAGTTGGTGTATTAGGTAGTTGGATATCTATACTAGTATTTTAAATGATGATAATGTTTAGGAAGTTTACATGACTCAATTTAAAAGTTTTGAAGACATTCAACATCCTCACTATGTAAGTAGATTAAAAAGGGTTATATATGGACTAAAACAAACTTCTAGAACTTGGTACTTAAAACATAATAGATGTCTACTCAAATGGGGTTTCACTTGCTCTAATTTTGATGCTTTCATGATGCTTTATAATAAAAATGGCAATTTTATTGTGCTTCTCATCTATGTTGATGGTATGGTGGTTACTAGTAATAATTTCAACTGATTAACTTTTTGAACACAATATTGAACTTAATTAATTTTTTCTCTCAAGGATTTGGGAAAACTCGATTATTTTCTTGGCCTGGAGACTACTCATACAAGTGAAGGGTCGTATTTGAGTCAAAGTAAGTATATTTTTGATTTACTAAATTGCATACAATTACATGAATGTAAACCTGCATCAACTCCTTTGATTAGAAGTTAGACTCTTACAAAACAAAATGGTACAC
The DNA here is from genome assembly GCA_037013495.1 of Hippophae tibetana. Classification (NCBI taxonomy): domain Eukaryota; kingdom Viridiplantae; phylum Streptophyta; class Magnoliopsida; order Rosales; family Elaeagnaceae; genus Hippophae; species Hippophae tibetana. Next base: position 75,744,468 of record CM072812.1, on the reverse strand, counting down.
CATTGCCTAATCCTACTCTTGGTGCTCTATAGTAATGTACTTTAAATAGGTCTGAATTTAATTTTTTTCGTATACAAATTGTGCGAGTTTCTTCAAAAACCTACTAAAGCTCATCGAGTGGTTGCCAAGAGATTAGTGAGGTATCTCAAGTATAATGCTTCTTATGGTCTCATGCTTTACAAATCTTAGTCCTTATCTCTCAATCTTTTTATAGATGTTGATTGGGTATCTTGCCATGATGATAGAAAGTCCAGAAGAGGTTATTATGTATACCTTGGCCATTCTTTCATTTCATGGCATTCAAGAAAATAAAAAGTTGTATATGGATCTTCTATTGAAGCTAAGTTTAAGGAATTAATAGTTACTATTTGTGAGGTGATATGGGTTCAAAAGCTGTTAAAAGAAATGAATCACATCGCATACTAAACACATCAATTGACTTTCACTTCATATATTAAAAGTTACTTACAGGTTTAATAAAAGTTAAGTACACTCCAACTTAGGAACAAACGGTAGATATCACGATTAAAGCACTAACTAGTTCAAAGTTGAACGAACTTAGAACTAAGATCATGATTCAAAATCTGTGAGCTTATTGGAGGGTGTTAGACTTAACATAATCAGTTAACAGCTTATTAGCATACATGCTGTAAATGCATTGTCACCATTCGGCTAGAGTCTTACAAAATATCTGCAATGTACTCTATAAACTAGTGTATACAATAGATTCAATATAGAAAAATTATTTTCTTGATATGCTTCTTCTTCCTCTTGGTTCTCTTCTAACTTTTATGTTCAGTTTATCAGGTACCAATTGGGCTATGCCATAACCAAGAAGGATAAAATCTTACATCATTAAAAAGAAAACCTAGTGATGACTAATGATGGATAAGTTTTACTAAATAAATTTATACGGGGAAGAGGTGCATAAGTGTATGGGGTAATTTGTAATTTTAAATTTTTTCAAATAAAATCAAGTATCTTTATGTTGTAAATTAAAATAAGTGCTTACTAGAAACAAAATGCATATAAAACAACACGATAATTTGTATAAAATGCATTTTTTTTCTTTCCTTACACATTTTAATAATTTAATAATTTTACTTTTTCAAAAGTACCATAAAATCATAAATGAATTTCACTTCATTGACTATTTGTAATCGGACTTGACTAATCGTTGCGTTGCGATGACTATTCGTCGGCCTATGACTGATCATTCATCGACAATATTTGGACATCGACTAGTGTTGATCAATTGTTGATGGCCCATTAATTAATTGAAAATACTAAGTTCAATATTTAAATTTTAAAAAATCCTGATGAGATACGAGTAGTTTTTTTATGAGTCAAGGAGGTATCCTTTTGGTTCAATTTTAATTAGAATAAAATAATAAGGAATTTGATTTAAACATTAAGTTAAAATTAAAAAAAAGAAAGTTTTGATTAATTCTTATGGTGTAAAAATTAGTGCCAATTTTTCAAATTTCTTTTTCTTTTTTAAACTATGAACGCAATAGTCTCTGTTTTTTTTTAGAAAAAAGATAGATTGATTACAAAACTAAAGAAGAAGAAAAAATACGAAGAATTCAAATAGAACTACGAAATAAAATCAATGACAACGAAATTGAAAGAAAACACAAAACTTGAAATAAATTTTTTTGAAATCAGAGACTCAAAGGAAACTATAAAACGAAATTCAAAGACGAAAACAACGAAAATGAAATTGAAAGAAAACTAAAAAACTTGAAGTATGGATTTTTTTTTGTGAATCAAGAACGCATACAACAATCAAATGAAGAATTTTTTTTTTAAAATCTAGAATTCAAGATGAAGATAGATAACCTGTTTTCAACAACCAAGACTTTGATACCAAATGATGCAGACCCTCTACGCGAACAATCATAACAACCCACGAATTCAAAGGAATATGAACGATTGATTTGCTAAGAACATGTTCAAGATTATCATATTAGAACCCTAAGGAAACAAAGCCTTTAAAACCCCAACCTTGAGACGCCACAAAGGATAATCACTTCCTTTGATAAGTCGAATTCAATCATTCAATCAAAAACATAAGAAGGCAAAGCAAAAGCTTTCTAAAATATACTTTTCATTAATCAAATATAGTCTGCCTTTTTTACATGGCTGCTATTTTTATAAGCCATAAAAACCCTAGATGTCACTTCTCTAAAGAAAACCCTAGATGTCACTTCCCTAAAGAAAACCCTAGGCGTCAATTCAAGAGACAAAAGACTAATGAGCTTATTTATTGGTGGATTGGGCTTAATACATTTTTCTAAAAAAGACTTATGATAATAAAACATCAAAAATCCCACAATTCACTAAAACAAAAACTGTTAAACATAAAAGATCCATAATAAACTAAAACAAAAAAAATTGTTTCCTAAATTAATCCTTGCATCCAATTTAATATTCCAAATATATCTCTTGTGTAGGATCTGGAGAATCTTTAAAATATTTGTAAACATCAGCTTGGTTAGCACCTCAATCTCAATTACTTATCCTACACAAGATCAGGAAAACCACTCCTTCCACAAAACCATGTAGTGAACATTGCCCTCTAGGACTTAGTGCATGGTGTCATCCAACAAATGTCTTAATGGACAAAGTCTTGTGAGGACAGTGAAACGGGATCACACCCATTTTACCTAGAGTGATTATGGTCTAAGATTTAGACTAGCTACAAAAAACCACTTTCTTAATGCTATACTTCCTCTACAAGGAATAAAATTGGGCCTAATGTCCATTCCACACCCACAGGGACATTAATTCAGGGTCAAGGTAGTGGTAGATGAACGGAAGGTAATTGTCTGAATGGATCATAGCCTATGGGAAAGGGAAATATAGCTCAACATAGCAACTTTGATATAGAATCACAACTGGCTACCACTTCCTTAATAGATTACTTCCTATGTGGAAAAGGAAACAAAGCTTAACACCCATTCCACACCTACATTGATAGTAATCCAAGAACAAGGTAGTGGCATACTTATCATTAAATCATTGTCTTAAAGGATTACTTTCTATGCAAAAAAGAAGGTCGAATAAACATCTCTCTAACACTCACAGAGATTGGAATCTAGGATCAAGACAATGTCTTTTTATCATCGTTATGGATAATTTCCTACATCCCCAACACCCACATTGACTATGATGGAGTCTAGACCACCCATTTTTTTTAAAAAAACAATTGTAAGGCATTTAGGAGGACTAAGAAAACTTCTATAGAACTTAGAAAGTCTAAGGAAAAGTAGGAGTCTAGGAAAGCTAGAGTCTAGGCCATCCATTTTTAAAAAACATTCCTAAGGCATTTGGGAGGACTAGATAACTTCCTTAGAACTTTGGAAGTCTAGGAAAAAGTCAAAGTCTAGAAAATGTAGTCCAGACCACCCATTTTCAAAACGTTTCCTATAGCACTTGAAAGGACCAGAAAAGCTATCCCAAAAACTTAGGAAGTTCAAGAAAAAGTGGGAGTCTAGAAAAAGATGAGTTAAAAAAATAGTGGATTCAGAAAAAAGTTGGAGTTGGCACAAAAAATATTAAGACTTTGGAGTATGGGTATGTCATGTTAGGGAAGCATCATAGTGCTAACAATATGGGGCCATAACTCATTGGTCCTATCCTAAGATCTATGAATGGTAAGAAACCATTTTCCACGATCGTATTCGATGGGACCTAATCGATCACCTGAGCATCAAAGTCTAATCGTCGAGAGTTGGAAAGTTGATGGGTCGTTCAATCGCCTAGTCAATTGGCAATCACCACCATATCAGTTCTCAATTTTGTGCATCTTATGTGTGCCATACTCCACCTTACATAAACTAATAAATTTCACCTATTCAACTAGCCACTGTTTATTTCACAATGGTCTAGGAACTATCTTGGATCATCCATGCTCGGTCCCACCTCTATTGGGTTCCATTTTTCCAAGTTTTGTCTAGGATTCTTCTGGACATGTGCTAGGTACTTATGTCAACTTCATCTGAGATATGCTAGACTAACTCACTTCAGTTATATATTTCAACTTTCATAAAGTTTACAAAAAATGGCTAAGTGTTATCTTGATTCAAGTGTTATGTGTCTTGCACGAACCAAGAGTTACATTCTAAAATCAATTAAAAGTATGTGCCTTATGCCACCAATTTCAAGTGTGATATCCGAGGGTAAAAAAATCAATCAAGTATTGCATCAAAGTCAATAAAGTGCTAAATGTATCCTATAGGGATAACGAAAGTGCTAAGGATGTACAAGTTTTGCATTCAATAAGCAAACTAAAAATTGTAAAGTAAAGTATGGAATACAAAAAAAAATATCCAATGTGAAGTGTTGATCTCATTCAAAATTTCAAATGCTTTTGGTGCTATAAAGTAATTCCAAGTACCAACATTCTAGGTGAAAGCAAAAAAATAAAAACATACAAAATAAAATATGTATTCTACCTCCTAAGTTTTGGGATAGACGTCCTTACTCGCAACATTTCATAAAATAATGATAATGTATAATGTCTCTACTACTCTTTGGGCATGTTTGGTGCACCGTATTAGATAGGTTAAGTATAATTGTATTGGACTAAACTATATTGAATTATATTACATTTAGTCTATACAGTGTTTGGTGACAAGTAATACAATATAGTCGAACAAAATTGATTTTAAATATTTTAATAAAATAATTTATATTTAAAATATTTTTTATTACAAAATTTATTAAATTAATATTTAATTTATTTTTAAATTTTTATTACATTCTAATATAATAAAAATGTCATTTTAAATTTGAGATGAAATAAAAAATCAAAACACATAATTTTATAATGAAAATTCAAACATATTAAGTTATATATCTAGTACGGTTTAGACCAAAATCCTTGGTCATACTAAATTTCTACATAACTGTACTATTTTATATTATTTGATACGGTCTGATTTCACATAAAAATGCATGATTGTATACAAATTATATAGTTGGGGTCTTTAATAATGTGTAACAAACATGTCATTTGTGTCCTAGCAATTGACCGAGGTTGGGCCTTATTCCTAATATAAAAGTCTAAAATTTTGTTCCATATAAGGTCTCGCCCCTCTCAATGTCTAAATTATCATCGTACTCACCATACCCAACTGTAACATTGGTGTAAACCAATGTTTGGATAAATTTTCTCGAACCTTTTGTTCGTAGACTCAAAGCCATGAGCCCAAGCAACTGCAATGTCAACTTAAAAGTCTTCTAAATCAAGGTAGTAATATACTTCATCCTCAGCTACAACTTTAAGATGTTGAGTTAGTGAATCTATCTCAACATCTAGATCCTTCACCTGAGAGTCCTTTTTATTCAACTCTCTATGGAATTAACCATAAACAATCTTAAGAGCTCTTTCTACAACTACACGAGCCATCTTTGAAGCCATAAGATCGTTTTCTATAGCTACCTAGGCTTTATTTGCTTCCTTCAAAGAATTGTCATCCCACTGGCTATCCTCTTGCGATCGCTCAAGTGAAGTTAAGGTCTGATCTCTCTTAACTGTGGCACTATGAGAAATCTTTGTCAAAGGATTAGAAGAATCCTAGGCCTCATAAATGAATTCCTTAATAGTATATTGTATATTTCATTCCTTTTCAGACAACTTCATAGCTCTAAGTCTGGTTGCCTTAGCCACCTTATCTCCTGAGGACTCAGGAAAAATGATTGAGGAAGGTACACTAAAGGGACTTGTGTATAGAGCCTCATCCTTTATGGTAAAGTCCTAAACTAAAATAGAAGTTGGGGCTTCTTCCAGAATCTTAGCCTCGACGGTCACCTTAACTTGACAAGTGGTAGCTTAGCATGCTATTTTCTTTTTAAGGCTATGTCTACCTCCTATTAAACCCTTATTCTATATTAACTAACTCATGTATTAAAATAAATTTGTAGCTAGGCCTTTCTCTAAAGAAGTATGCTGTGAGTTCATCTCTACAAAATAAAAATAAAAATAAGTAAGTCATGTGGAGTGATTAACCAAATAGGAAAGAATGATTTTGAAAAAAAAAGCACTTCCCTATTGGGAAGAGGACCAACAAAAGTATCACAAGGAATGGTTAAACTGAGTTATAGAGTAGTCCTTGTTGCTTCGCTCTCTATAAGGTAGAGCAAGTAACTAATCAATGAATTCCTATCTCTCATCAACAAATTTGACTCTTTTCTAGTGAACTACACAAAGAGTTAAAAAGTTAGCAAAAAAGAACAAAAATATAAATTAACCTCAAAAGTATGAGTTGCATTCACACGAATACTCACCACTAGAAACAAAGTCTGACTATAACACCAAGTTTAAGACAAGAAACATCATAAGAATGAGTCGTAACAAACTAAGAAAAAAGCAAATCCTTGTTAGACATGGGAAAATATTCAATAAATATACGGTTATCATATGGCCTCAGGATGAACCATCTACCACTTATAAAATATAGATAATATATAGAATGGAATTCAGCTAGCAAGAACTCCCTACGATATTGCTTTCACAAGATTCAATAGGATAAAATAATTCTCCAAAAATTAGAGGGGAATTTCCCTAGAAGAGCCCCTATTTTACAAAGAAGCTCTTATACCAATGGGGGAAATTGGAGCCTAAGACTAGTGAAAAGTTGATCTGCAAAAATGATGACCCTTTTATGGGGAATTACTAGGGATCTCATCACTCATAAGAAGAATTATTCTAATGTTATCAAGAATGTTAAACATCTCCATTAGCTTATCCATCACGAGTTTTGTGGTGACTATAACCATTGGATCAACTTTATATTTTGCTTTACACTCAAGTTCAAAATTTGATAAGTCTTTAGAAATATATTCACTAGAAAATATTCAGAAATTTCAACAAGATTGATAGGGTTGCATTAAAAAATGGAGTCAGAATGTATTCTGGAGTCGAAATCACATGGGAAGAACCACCAGAGTCACCATTGCAATCAAAAAAGGAAGGACCGATTGATTCCATGTCATCTGCCTGACTGGTCGACTACTTGGTTGGATCTCCTAACTATCAACTACAGTAGGTCTTGGTTGTTTAGTCTCATCCCCTTTTTATCAACCTTCATTATCTTGGCTCCTAATGGTTTCACTATTTCATCTTGTCCTAGTTTACCTACAAATCCCTTCTTTCGTGACTTGCTCGGTGTGAGTCATTTTTGTTTTGATGTCCACTCTCAGTTCTGGATTTTCTTGCATCCCAATTCTTCTTCCTATATTTATTTTATGATGGTGTTTATGGGTTTTACTACTAGACATTTTTTTCCAAGAAGTAAGTTTATCAAAGCTAAATGAATAGGAGATAAACTCTTAGCTCCTAAAAAAACTTGCCAAAAACATTTCTAGTCTACCATTTTGGATCTACAGAAAGAGAGAAAAAAAAGTTCTAAGAGTACCAATGTTCAAGTTCCTAGGGTTCATACAAATTCAAGAAAAATTGAAGAAACAATTTAGAAAAATAAAGATATCGATCCATTTACCAAGAGTTGGGTGAAGCAAGAAATTGTTCTCCAATATTTCAACTCAAAGTTCTGACCTTGATTATTGACTAAGAGTTGTGAGTGATATTGATAGTGATCATGTCTTTATATAGAGTAACAGGTCCAATCTCAACCTCTCATCATATTTAAGAAGTCAAACTCATTCATGGGTTTGTAGTTGATTTTTCCTCAAAACTTTGACCGGCCACAACTTTTCAGCTGAGACTCCAATTAAGGCATGATAATATCTATTGGAAAGCTTATGTCCTAAATATCAAGATGGCATAAAGATACATGGGGTACCAGCTCCGCAATTCAACTGAGATGCTCCAGAACTAACTATTACTAAGTCACCATACCTAGAAGAGATAACTAGACTACCTACCATGCCAAAAGTGGCCGACGTAACCTATGAGACTTGTGTTGGATATAAAAATTACCAACTAAGCGTAGGCCTATTTGATTAATCCACAGTGACATTAAAAAGTCAAATGGGTATAATCAACATAAAGTCAAGTATATCTTTTACTATTTATATTCAAAAATTAATATTAAAAACATCAACCTGTTTGTGGATGGTCATTAATATTATAAATAGTAACTAATTAAATAGTTAAATATTAATTAATCGATATTAGTTATTTACAAGTCATCCATCAGAACCTTTAAATAGGTCATCTAAACAAAGAAAATGTATGCATAATCTTATACCACAAACCTCTCAAATTTTCTCTAATATTAGTTTTTCTCTTAGAAACTAACTTAAACATCATAGTGGATACAATAACCCTAAATGTCGTACCTTTTGACATAATGTTTTAATGATTTGTAGTTCTACGTGTCAAGAGAATGCGACTAATAGAAATTGGCTTTAACAAATATTCATAAATATTTTTCATATTATACATGCATTCAAAAGCACAAAAGTCATTAGAGCTTCAATTGAAACAATAAAAAATCATGATACGTCTCCAAGAAATGTTTTGGACCATAAATACTACTATTGGATATATTTAAATTGGTTTTATTTTTGAACACATGTTCATTTTTTAGTGTAAATTGACTAGATTCAAAAATGGAATGTAGTGTATAAATAGAGTTTGGCATGTGACATGTGGGAATGATTATGCTAATAATCATAACCACACTGCACTAATTTCAGGTATATTCGTGTAATAACCATCAGTTATGAACGGTAGTAATTTCCTCACGATTTAAATACGTTCTTATTTTGTAACATTTATTCAATAATATATTAGTTTTAAAAAAATAAAAATGTTAACATAATACTTATTATACTACATTATTTATATTGATATTAATTTTCATTAGTTAGCTATTTAAAATATAATTTTTAAGTTTCTATAAAAAAAAGTTCACATTTTTAAGTTAAGAAAATATATATGTTATAAATAAAATTCAATTTAATTATTTAAAATAATGTGTTTTAATATTAGAATATATATATATATATATATATATATATATATATATCAACTACCACATTTAGATAGGAACATAATGCATCAATAACTTTCCTTAACCGTAACCAAGTTGATGCCCAGTATTCTACTACCAAAATCCACAAAGTCATATACCATGAATATGATGAATGTGTCATAACTTTCCTTAACTGGTGGGAGAAGGATAGCAAGAATATAACCCAAAAAATTCCACCATTGTGAAACCAAGATGGAAATTTGGTTGGGTTGATGGTTTTTTGAACGAAAAAGAATAATCATGAGTGTTGATTATCCTTGTTTTGAATAATAAAGGAATTGAACCATGCATGGTAACAATCCCAAAAATGGTAGGTTTTACAATGTGGTAGGGAGAAGGTAATACTAACTAGAAAGATAAGGAGTTTTAATAAATCATTTCCCCAATCTACTGGAGATATGAATTTGTGGATTTTGGTAGTAGAATACTGGGCATCAACTTAGTTATGGTAGAGAAAATATTTGAATTCCATACTATTGATAATTTCCAAAATACTCTAATAGTATTATGGGGTTTTTGATGGAGTCGAATGCTTGTAAAATAAGTTTTGCCAAAAATTATATGGACACTTAAATAAGGATTTTTATCTTGTAATTATTTTTCAACAGTGATGAGCATCTGAGTGTCAGATTTTTGAAAATACTCAAATAAGGGTTTTGCAATTTTTTGGGAAAAAACTTCCCTTTTCCCAAGAACAAGGACAATTTTGGTAGAGGACGTTGCCTCTTTTCCTAAAATGGAAAGTTTTCCAATTTCAGGTTCTAAAATAAAGATTTTTTATTTGGAAGATGGTTCTTCATGTTTTACCTGTGCCTTACATTTTGTGACTGGGATCTCAGGCGTAGATGATGATGTTCTAAGGCTATCATAAGCTGCATGTAGATACTATGGAGTGTCTCTAAGGCTAAAGATAAGAGGAAAAAATAAATGTTATAAAAAGATGTTCAAAACATCTCGCAAAAATGTTTTTTGATGTAATGTTTTTAACATATTTTTGTAAAATATCTTTTGTAGATTTACAATCAATTCTTAGTAAACAAATTTGATTTAATAAATCTAATTGAAATTTTGAAATTCAAAGTACTATTGCTAATACTTCTTTTTTGAAAGTGGAGTAATTTTTTTGACAATTATTCCAATGGCTAAAGACGAATTGAACAATAATTTCTTTATTGTCTTGGACTTGTTTGAGGATTCCTCCAAAACCAACTTCATTAGCATCAGTTTCTACTATCTTTGGAAGTGTTGGATCCACAACATGTAAATAGGGAATATTTTGAACTTGTGCTTTTATTGTTTGCACAATTTGTTTTATGTTGCTTTGTCTATGGTTTAGGGATTTTTTAAGCCTGTTATGAAGTGGTTTTGCCAACCTATTAATGTTTGGACAGAAGTTAAGAACATAATTCAATCTCCCAAGAAATCTCTGAAGTTGGGTTTTATCAAGGATCTTTTTAGAAAACTTGGTAATAAACTACAAAGATCTTTTGATGGGAATAATGGTTTCATTAGACACGTTATGTCCAAGAAACCTAATATTGGCTTGGAAAAGAGTCATCTTTTTGGCTGATAAAGCCAGACCACTTTTCTTGATGATATAAAAGAAGGTTTTAAGGTGTTGAATGTGTTGTTCAATAGATTTTGAGAATATAACTACATCAATGTACACAATGCAAAATTCTCAATAAGGATTGGATATATCATTAATAATCCTTTAGAATTCAAAAGGTGCATTTTTGTGCCCAAAGGGCATGACATTCCATTAATATTGTCTGAAGGGAACAGTAAATGTCATTTTTTATCCATGTTTTGGTTCAATTTGAATTTGCTAGAAGCTTGACTTCATATAAAATTTTGAGAATATTGATGAAGAATGGAGTTTTTGAAGAAGTTATTTTGTATTAGGAATATGGTATCTAATCCATTTTAAGGCCTTGTTAAGAGGTTTGTAGTTGATGGTCAATCAAGGTGTTCCTCTCTCGATCTCAACTGATTTATTGACATAGAAATCCATACAACTGCATGACAATCTAGATTTTGAAACCAATTTTTTATATAAGAGATCGTTGATCTCCTTTCTACAAAATTGTTTGAAGTCTGCATTCATTTGAATTTGCCTCACTTTTGTTAGGATATCTCTTTCATGAAAGGTTGGTTCATATGGTAAGTATACCATATGCTATTGTCTCCTCCAAAAAGCACTAAGTAGATCAAAACAAACCTCTTTTTCTAAAGATTTTTGTAGTTTAGAGTTTTTGTGTTGTACCTCCGTGTTCTGAAGTTCTCTTTCAACGGTATGAAATTTAACTTGATGTTTGAGATTGCGAAGGCCATTTTTCCCTATGCCTAATAAGGGTAGAAATCTCATTATGGTATATGGAACTGGTGCAATTGATATTGAGATTTCTGATTTTAGGTTTATCAACGAAGAGGAAAATGAGAGTCTTCATAAATTTGTATGCCTAATAATACTATATGGATAATATTAGATACCATTATGAATGGAGTTTTGATGAGACAATTCTTTTTTAGGATCACAACATCAGTTTTCCCAGTAATGTTCATTTTTGAACTATTAGTTTAGTTGAGTTGCTCGCCTGTTTGTTGATGGAATTGTATAGGGATAGGCTTTGGGTTGATACAATTGAGATAAGCTCCAGTGTCAAATAGTGCAACTATCTCAAATGTTGATTTATCTGGAAATACAAGAGTAACAATGATCCTATACTTCCCAATGGTGATTTCCCTAAGATATTGGAGAACATTTTCTGGAATCTTTTCCATGTTCTCAAGTTATTGTGGATTTGGTTCACCTATTTTGTCAAGTTCTAGGTTAATGGTTTTGATTTCAATTTTTAAGTCTTGGATTTGACTTTATGGCTTTGGGGTTTTATCTGTTTTCCTATCAAGTATATCAGTGAGATTGTAATAGCATATGCTTGTTGAAGGAAGTTTAGATGGTTTTGGTTATGTCTGGGTTTTGGCCAAAGTATTGTCCAAATGGTCCATATACAGTTTTGTGAGATGAGGATCTTTTAACCTAAGGATTTTTTCTTGAAGTTGGTTTCTTCCTTGATTAATATGTTGATATTTTTGAATAATGAGTGTCAGAGTGAATGGATACTAACTCATCAACTTGTGGATTTTGATCATCTGAAGATGATGATTCTTCTACCGTTAAGGCATAGATTTTATTTAATATTTCTTCCTCGAGTTCTAGCTCATGAATTTTTTTAAATTATTTTGAAGTAATTGGTAGTGTGACTTTTATTATCGCATTTATAACATGTAAATTCTCTAAAACATTTAGAGGGTTTATCATGTGTTTTAAACTCTTTATTAAAAGTTCTTTTATAAGGTTGTTTTATAAAAATCCTTTCTAGGTTTATCATAGGAAGGTTTTCTATATTTTGAAAATCTTTGGGAAGATATATAACGTTTTGCATAAGATTTTGAAATAGATTTATTGCAGCTTCAATCGGATTGTTTGATAGTGGGAAGAGAGTTATCAAACTATTTACAGAATGATCCAATTTTTCTCTTGGAGATTTTAAGTTCTTTTTTCATATGTTTTTGGATTTTCAAATCTTCACAAACCTAAAGACCCTTTATTTTGTGTGAAATTGATCAATTAACCATAGGTTAGTTGATCATAAGAGATTATGTGATTCCCATAAGTCTCATAGATTTTGTTTCTGGTTTTATCCCCTAAGAATGGAAGAAGTCCTACTAAAAACTTTTCTTTCTAGAAAGGTTGATTTGAATATTCTCTTAACATGAATCTACTAAGAAAAATGGTTTTATAGTTTTGACAATCACTCATATTCTCACAATGTAGGTTGGAGAGAAGATCAACATTTTTATCTTTTAAATGGTAATAATCTCCCATAAAATGGTGTCATATTTTGAAAATTAATATGGGGACTACATCCTGGATGGGTTCTCCATGTTTATCAAGTATAGGTTCACCATTCTCTCTAGTCAAGATTGCGTTGAAGATATCTGATTGTTGTTGTTTTGATAGGTAGTGATCCCATCATCCTTTTAGTTGGCCAGAGAAGCCAACTATAAGGAATTCAATGACTATTTTGTTCGTTGCTCCCTACTGAGTTTTGTAGGAATTTAATGCCATCATCATTTGTTGTAATATGTTTAACATTTTATGTTATGTCATGTCATCTATGTTCCATTCATAGATATATGACACATTATATTTTGGCTAAATAACCTGATTTGGTTGGGTACTTACATCTAATTGTGGGTACCTATTGGGTATAGGTTGTTGCCAAACTAGTTTTTGGATTTGAGGAGTCAGTTCAAGAGATATTTCTTGAAAGGATTCCTTGTCATAGGTAGTAGGTTCTTGGTTGTTAAGAACACTAATACTTTGAGTGAGATTTTGGAGGGTCTTAGGTGTCTGAGGGACAATTGGACCTATTTTTGAATTTGAGCTTTGTTCTTCTAGGTGAGACTTGTAAATTCCTCTGAAGCGCTCAATTTTGGATAATAATTCTTCCTGGGCTATTTTGGAGACCTAGAAGGGTTTGAACATATGGTCTTGAACTTTACTATTAACAACTTTGTAGAATGTAGAGGGGATATTAGTTTTCTGATTCTTCTCTATCCTAGTAAGTTGTTTGCCTAAGGTGCTTAGGCTAATAATGGTAAAGTTGTTTTGGATAACTATGTTTTTAAGGTTGGAGGTTTGGTCTTCCTGAGGGTTCTTTAGGGAACAAGCTTTAACCATGGTGTTGGCGTATGGAAAATTTATTGGTCTTAATGGAAGGTTTTCAGCCTCGATTGTACCATATGGAGTTTTTCATACTAGTGTCCTATGTTTGGTGTTGGTATATTTGGATATTGTGGCTTTAAGTTTTCTACCCTTTTCAGAGTAGTATAACTCAAGCAAATCAAAGAAGCCTATGTTTTGATGGTAATGGTTGACATACCGATGATGTTTTCTCATGGAGCTTGCTTTTTGTGCTTCAGGGTATGAATTAATAAACCATGTTTTGATATGGCTATTATGTGGAAGGTTAATGTCTAGATGTAGGGTTTCTATATCTAGTAATTTGAATTCCTTTTCTAAGTCGTTTAATTCATGTTCTTAGGCCACATTAAATGTTGATGGGGCCTGAGACATGAAAGGTGATGGTGAAGGTGAATCGCTTGTCTCTGTGGTGTGTCAATGGTGTAGGTACTAGTTTACTAAACTCTACACTATTGAGGTTATTCCTAGATAATTTTGAGGTATATTTCCTAAGTCTGGTTTTGAATGGTAGGTTAAGAGACGACAAGTCTGAGATATCCGCTGAAGAAACAGAGGAATGCCTCGAACTAGTAGCTCTATCATAGCTAAGTCCAATACTATCATCCTTATATTGGGTTATATTCCTAAGCAAGTTATTTTGTTCAAGTTCTTGAGGTTCAAATTCTAGTTGAATCACTTCTTCAAGGAGTCATTCATCTGGTAAGGTGATATGGTTCCAAGTGATAGGTTTTGGAATAGTTTTATTGGATTTTGTGAGATCTATTTGTAGGAGGAGTGTTTCTCCCTTTTTGGATTGATGAATGTGTCCAGTGTTGAATGCAGACATCATTTCTTTGTAATGCACTCTGAATAATAATGCAACTAGGATAGACTTCATGTCATAATTATGGGTTTTGATTTGTAATGTAAGTGACTCCATGATATTTTTGTCACTCAAGGAAACTATAAAGTTAGGAAAACAATTAAATGATATCGGTCCTAAACAAAGACTCGACTTAATTGTTCCCAACAGAGAATCCTGGAAGTTATTGAATCTAGCATCTTGAAGAGTTACTAGAATTGATGTGTTTAGACCTTCTTTGGTCAAAGGTTTTAATCCAACTTGGACTAACCCTATATGAAAATAATTGAAGTGATTATTTTGAAAATAGTGGAATGGTTTCCAACGGGGAAGAGAGTTGGATATTCCTTTCCACAGTTTTATTAGTGTAATTAGTTTTGAAAATATTCATCGTCTTTATTTATTAAATTTGATCCTCTTGAATTTTGGGAATTCTCCAAGTATCAATTGATTTTGAAAAAAAATCAATAATGAGTTCATCACTACTAATGATAGTTTTAGTTTTATTCCCGAGAGAGGAAGATGATGATGTTGATCAAAATTTAGAAAGTGAAAAATTAAAAGTAAACTTTTTTTATAATTTAAAAGTTGAAAATTTAAAACCAAAATAAATTAAAACAAAGATTTAAAAGTGGATTTGTAAACTTATGAGTACTAACCATCAATATAATATACTTACCTATTAATAATAAATCTTAATCTTTAACATTACTTTCTTGGATCAACTATCAAGATTATTGTACTATAAGTTTGGAATTAAGTCATGAAAACATGCTAAATTATTATACATAAAATAATTAATATTATTTTTATTGTTCTATCTTTTCATATAGTATTTATGACTTTATTCAACTATTTATGATAATATATCGTCCATTAAACCACTAGTAGGTATAAGGTTTTATTGCCCTAAATAGAATCATTCCTTGAACGGGACTTATTACCCTTCGTCCGAATTGAAGGATTTTTGCAACAACCTTATATATTATCATATAAGCAAATCTGATATTCATATATATTATTATCTAAGGTTCAAACAATACTTTTGAATATTAATTATAACATGTAATAAATAACTTAGAATACCTCTTGACTCTGATACCATGAATATGCACCAAGGGTCTATGTAGTTAATAATCAAAGAGATAATACTAAAGAATAAGAACATAAGATTAATAAACAAATATATTATATTGATAGATTAAACGACTTAGTCGACCATAAGTATTACAAACACAAATATATAACTTAAATACAGAAAAGTAAAGAAGAAATAAGAAAACAAACTTACTTAATTTACAAAATAAACTAAAGGTAATAAAGGTTACAAATTGAAAACTAATATCACAGATGATGGTACGAGAGAGCTTGAGAGCAAAGAGTGGATATGTAAGTCATGCCTCTAAATTGGAATGAGTTTCCCTTTTGTAACCAAATTGATATAGATGCTTATATTGTTCAATGAATAATAATATTTTTTTACTATTTTAATTTTTAAATTATTTAACTAACATGATATTAAATTGAATTTTTGTAATAATATAAATGAAAACAATATTAATTTTTAAACGGAATGTTGCTATTTAACAACGCTATTACAACATCAGGGTCACACGGCCAACTTTTTTTTTTTTTTTTAAATATCACACCACATTGCCAACTTTAAATGTATAAATTATTTTTGAAAATAATATATATATAATGCCAATAAATAGATTTATCATTAGGTTTCTTGATTAATTACTTTTTTTCTTATGCATCTACAATTTCAATTTCAATAAAATTTTATTCTTATAAAATGTTAGAATTAATTTAAAATAAAACTTCCCCATTCTTGGAAATTATCAAATTTCCATTACTTCAATAGAGCCAACCATTCTTTAAAAAATAATGAAAAAAAATATTAAATAAATTATTTAAATTGGAGCAACTAATTAAGAAAATTAAGCTAGACATCATGGAGGTGGGACAATGAAGCAGAAAGTATCTCTATATATATACTGATCAATTCAAAAAAGCTGTAGTAATTCTTCCACACCAACTAATGTATAATTAAAGGCTTTAAAGCTTTGAAGGTATCCAAAAAATCTTAAGGATTATAGAGCACGAAAAATAAATTTTATTATTTTAATATAACAATCAATTGATGATTATGACTAATAGCTACCAGCATAGGTTCCATTTACAATTAATTTATTACAGAAACAAAAATATTAATATTATATTAAATTTTATTTTGAACATATATCTTTAAAAAAAATAAGCTTAAATATATTTTTAACAAAAATTTATTTTATTTATTTTTACTTATTA
Source organism: Hippophae tibetana (assembly GCA_037013495.1). Classification (NCBI taxonomy): domain Eukaryota; kingdom Viridiplantae; phylum Streptophyta; class Magnoliopsida; order Rosales; family Elaeagnaceae; genus Hippophae; species Hippophae tibetana. The sequence continues at coordinate 75,727,535 of CM072812.1, read as the reverse complement.
AATAAGATATCACAAATATATTATATTTATAAAAAAAATTAAAAATATATTTTTTATAAATAATAGATTTATGTTATCTTATTGTTACAAAACGGTAAGATAATATAATTTTATTATTTTTATAAAATAAATTTACAATTTTTTTATAAAGATGGGAGACTTGTTTTATTTCATGTAAAAATATAAATTTAAAATATTTTTTTTTTTAAATTTTAACACCATTCATCCTATATATGTGTGTGAAAATTATTTTAAAAATTAAAAAATATTCATTTTTTACATAATATTAATATTAAATATAATTATAAATATAAATTTATATATTCTTAATATTCTTTATTTAGAATTATTAATGATATTCTCATCGAGCTGTTAGGTGTTTTAGAAATCTAATACATGTAACGTGACAATTGCATTTTCCTACGTCCGTGCTATTATGAAATAGACAGTTGCGTGTATCATGAGAAATGCAAATTAAAGCTATAACTTTTAACTTTCAATCTGATAAGTATTTAAAATATTTTTTTAAAACATAACAAACTTTAAGACTATTTATGTGTCAAAAATATTTAAAAAATTAAAAAAAATATTTATTTTTTTATATAATATTAACAATAAATATAAATTTATATATTCTTAATACTCTTGGTTCATCCTTTAGAATTATTAATGATATTCTAATTTGAGCTCTTCCGTGTTTTAGAAATCTAATATACGTAACATGACAATTGCATTTTCCTACACTCGTGCTTTATAATCAAATCAATATACATGACAATTGCATGTAATACATGTAACATGACAATTGTATGTAATACCTGTATTATGAGAAATGCGAATTAAAGCTATAATTTTTTTTAAAATATTAACATATAATATATATCTATTAATTTTAAAATCAAATTATGAGTATTTTTAATCATTCCACGAATTTACAAGCATAGTCTGAAAATTTGTGAGAACAATTCACACAATAAGTTATATATACGTAATGGTAGGCAGAAAGTGATAAACTTGTTGGACTGCAGGGTAAGGTTTATATTTTTATTTTTTATTTTTTTTACTTTTAATATTTTAAAATAATTTGACGTTAAGAATTGAGATACATTTGAGGGAGAGTTGAAAAAATTTGAAAGAGATAAAAGAGACTTTATTTTAGCCTTATAATTGTTATAAAATAGTTACCGTTTTATATATTTTTTTACAGAAGTATTTTAGTTTTATAATTATTAGATCGAAGAAAATAGATTTTATAATTTAATACAAATAATTAAATTAATCAAATTAACATATGTCATTAAATTAGATGTTATATATATTGAAAAATGTATTTGTTAAATACATGACTAATTAATAATGTTAACTACTTGGTGAAAAATAGTTCACATTGTGTGACATAATATAAGAGTTCCTAGTCAACAAGTAACTCATATACGAGTCCAATCAGCGTTCAATCACTAGATAATTCTATCACCATGGTAAGGATCATTACTAAGAATATTTTTTTCTATAAATATTCACCACCACTCATCTTTAAAGATAACTTCTTAACTTGAATTTTTTTTATAATTTTTGTTCGTAACTACAAATACTGAAATCTATACATTTTCTCTAAATACCGCTCTTTATCTCTCTTCATCACATAGAGAGACACTAGTCTCTTCATTCTTCCCACTACCCTAACTTATTTAAGCATCAGAGAGCCAAGGGCCATTACACCTTGTGTTGGTCCAAGATCCTAATGGTGTGTTCTCTGTTCTCAAGTACATAGGAAATAGAGATGCATTCAATTATTGATGTTTATAAAAATTGGTATCAACATCTGACATCATTTGTGAGAACAATTGTACTCTATTAGTAGAATTACAACTAAAGACAAAAAGATTTATAGTGTTCTCTAGTGTTATGAACTAGGTGATCTTTAAAGAATAGATCCTAAAAGTTAAGAAGAAACCTGTTCCTGAAGAAGTTCACTCTATATGACCTCTAAAAGCCACACTTTTTGGTAATTTTAAGATGAAAGATAGTCGAGCTTCTACAAGGGAAAATAAGGTCCCAACTCATGTCCAACAAGTTTTGTAGCCACCTATACAAGTTACTAGGACCAAGAGTCCATCCTCAACAAATGATAGAGAAAAATGGTTCACACTTTTTTCGAGTTCCACTAGTAGGGTCACTCGGTAGGCACACCCATTACATCATCACCAGTTAAGATATGACATTTCATATTCATGACCACCTAAGGAATGGCCGAACAAAGTGTGTTGAGCATACAGTGGCAAGCTAAACTTTATGGTGCCACACAAGCATCCTAATAGACTCTCCAAGGGCCACAGTCGATAATTTCAAGTTATAGCCCACATATGGCATTGCATTTTCCATTACGCTAGATCAAGATTGAACCCTCAACATGGGCATGTTTTTACATATGACCTTCCCTAGAAGACACACCTCAAGGCCCACATGTAAGGACACTCTATCCAAGCCGGCAGGTTAATCATATGGTCTCAATAGCTAATGGTTGCCCTAGAAATCATCATCTATGATGGTGGTAACAAACCTTTTGAGTATAAGGAAAACTTCAAGACATTTGTCCACCTTGACATCATAAAGAACACAATCCAAACTATTTTAGAGTGCCTCTATAGTCCATAAAATCTGTAACTGTTTTTTATCAACGAGGACTCCCTATGATATCTTCCTCTGCCTGGGGCGTTATAGTACCCACTCATAGGTTGTATAATCTAGACTTTCACCTCATAAGTTGAGTGGCCCATATTGATGTTCTAAAGGCCCATAATCTCATAAATAGATGAGACCACAATCATATTCAAAAATAAAACTACCATTACATAAGTGCATGGATTAGAACCAATGACATATATGATATGTCTAGAACATTCATACAAGGAAATAAAGTGTGCAACTTAAAATTGTACCCCACTAAAATTGGGTTATGAGGTGTCCAACCGTCACATATCATCCAATGGTGCACACATCCACATGAATTATTTCAAAAGAAGTTCTGTGAGAATGTACCAAGAGTACACTTTATAAATCCACTGAAGCCCTATATGAGAACATGTCATGAGATCAACATAATAATTCAAGTTAGGACACTGACTCAATGATGTAACACGTCATGTCTAACTAAAGAGCAAAATATGTGTCCACTCATAAATATGAGGTCCTAAACAATATTCCAATTCATGATTACATAAGTTCACATTATTACTAAGAGGCACACACCCAATAGGTGAGTATGGGCCAAGAAGGTCCTGTAATAGAGTTTCCAAAAGATCGTTCCTACATAGGGCCATAGTCTTCTATCCCCATATATAATCTCCATTAAAATATTTAGAGATAATAGTTGTCTTGAAAAAGCAAAAAGTGGTACAAGATGTCATTCATAAGAAGCAACATGGAGTAGAAACAATGCCTCCACTATGATAAAAAGATAGACAGTACTTCAAGTACACTTTCATTTTAATAAAGTTATACTTGTAGGTATTTGGGCCAAGTTTGTCTACACTCATGGAATTCGATAAGAAGGGAGAAATCCAAACTATAATGGGACTAATAAGGGTGGATTATGAAAAGTCACATTCTAGTACCCACTAGGTTAAGAGTTGCTACAATTTCTATGCCTCACCTTTACGGGCCATACTAGACCTTTGAATAGGAAGCAACTACACCCCAGGTTCAGGAGTTGCTACAACTTCTACACCTTACCTTTATGGGTCATGCTTGACCTTTGAATAGGAAGAAACTACACTCAGGTTCTAGAATTGCTACAACTTCTATTCCCCACTTCTATGGGCCATGCTTAACCTTTGAATAGGAAGTAACTACATCCTAAGTTTGGGAGTTGTTACAACTTCTACATTCCACCTCTACAACCTATGCTTCACCTTTGAATAGGAAATAATTGGGCCCCATGTTGAGGAGTTACTACAACTTATGTGTCATGCTTGACCTTTGAGAAGGAAGCAACTATGCCCAAGTTTTAGAGTTACTACAACTTTTTCCCTACATTTTTGGAACATGTTTGACCTTTGACAAGGCAGTAACAAAGCCCTAGGTCTAGGAGTTGCTACAAATTCTACACCATATTTATGCAAACATAGATTTGCTCATGTTGAGGACTATGAGTCTCCAACACTGGTTGTTGATAAAAAACTACCCAGCATGAATAGAGTACAATAACACTCTTGATAAGATAGAATAATCTACCCAAGGACTACAAAAGTTCTCTAAGTCTCGAAACCAAATGCTTGGATGACTTGATAAACTCAGGTATGCCAAGTAAAGAGGTTGGTATACTAGGAACACCCTGATTGAAACAAACCACTCTTGAACAAAATGAAAAAAAATATATGAAAGTGATAAGTGTAGGCACAAACCTAATAGGTGAACTATCAAACTAATAGTGACCAAACTAGCTAATGGATACTCGACAAGTTGGTCTTTGTCAGCAAGTAACTAGTAGGCCAGTTTAGTCAATGTTGAGTTAGTAGATAAGCATGAGTATCTACTAAATATCTAACTAGATAAACAACCATCATTCAAACTCTTAATTATCTGATAACAAGATAATGACGCAGATAAAGCTCTGATATTTAAAGTAAGTCTATCATTATGGGTGAGGTTCATCAACAATTATATTTCTTCCTATAAATATTCACCATTACTCACTATTAAAGATAACTTCTTAACTTGACAGTACTTCATAACTTCTGCTCATAACTAGTGATACTAAGATTTATACTATCTCCTTAAATATCCCTCTACATCTCTCTACATCACGGGGAGAGACACTAGTCTCTTCCTTCTTCTCACTATCCAAACTTACTTAAGCATCGAAGGACCAAAGGCCATTACACTTCCTATTGGTCCAAGGTCCTAACGATGTGTATGTTCTCATGTACATAAGAAGAAAATGTGCATCTAATAATTGATATTGACAAAAAATGGTATCAATGCTTACTTAGCAATTTTAAGCTATAGTATTTAAAATATTGGAAAAAAAGATGTATATGAAATAAAAAAAATGAACCTCTATTCACGTGGTATAAAAAACTAAGATCTAAAAATGATGGAATTTAAAGATATTATAATTTTATTTGGCCTCAAAATGAATAAAATACATTTAATATCATGAATAATGAAGAATCTCATACGTAGGAACAATTACACGAATGTAAATTGTTCTTTTGACTCAAATAGTTGACCGAGACCTAGATGAGGGATGAAGATGCTAACATATAGAATCTTTTTACGAGCTCTATACCAATTTGGCTAACCAGGCCTTACAAACGTGATTAAGAAAATAACACAGTGAAAGTATAAAACAACATGCTCAATTTAACACACAATAAAAACAACCAATAATAAGGAAGAACAAACTACGATAAACACTTTAGTGATGATGTGCCTCACAGGCTTCTGTCTAGACTAGAAGCATGCATAAAGATAACAAATAACACAAAGCATATGAAAAAATCATACATATATGAAAGCTACAAAGGACTTCCTATCACTTTAAGACCTCATATGTGGGATCTTATTTGGTAAGTGATAATTGTACTCTTATAGCATGCAATTAAACAAAAATATAGCTTATCAAGAGAATGTACATAACAAGAATAAGAAGATATTGACTCCTCAGAGACTCAAACCAAACTCACATACACGAAAAATAAAAAGTAATATAAATTAATTAGAAAGAAGGTAGATAAATTTAATACTATAAAATCAATAAACACAAAGCTATAAGCATACTAAAAGCAAAAGAAAGAAAGCATGTAACTACACAAAGCAAAAAAAAAAACCTTTCTAATCAGAGTCCATATCTAGTAAGTTTGCACATGCATGATAGAAACTTAGATTATACTAACACAATAATCTAATCATGCATAATAATATTGAATAAGTCTAAGACTTGATACAAAATCATATTAAGGAGATGCTAACTCCTTAAAGACTCGACCCAAATATACATACAACAAAAATATAAAAATTTAACTAATAATTATAGCAACAGTACAAATAAACACAAATATGCAGTAAATAAATAGTAGATATATTACCAGTAATCATAAAGCAAGTAATAAATATTAAAATCTTTCAAATTAGATTGTACTAGCCAAACAAAAAAAAAGCACAATACCAAATACAATGAGGTAAACACACATAGAATCCCTACCTATATTGTAACATCCTTGGGTTGCTTATAATAACCACTCGGTAGCAAACAAATCCACTTAGTAATAAAACAATTACAACCATGACAATAGTAAAACTCCCATTATCCCTATCATTCAGAACCATTATACGAATTTCCTATTGTTGCCTCTATAAAGACCTAGTTCGACACCCGAACTCATCTATCCTCTGAAGCCAACACCAACCAAAATTGTGTGATTAGAAATTTTTGATTAGTAATGTGAAGTGAACAGAACTATTAACCTTAAGGACCACCTTCAATCACAAACCATCGATAATCACATGGGACACATAATCCACCACAAGCCATAAATAGTCTCTATAGGACACATAGTCAATTCAAGTATCACACATAGCTAGCAATTTGATATCTTATGTACCACACTGCATTTTATACACAACACTCAGCTGACACACAGCTCATAGCCAGAAAGGCTCCTCACATAAATCACACTTGCAAACACCGCCTCGAGTACTCACCACTTAAGAAAATGTTTTTCTCACATAGCTATGAATCACTAATATCAAACAACACTCTAGGTATTAGTAATCCAAAAACATAAAATTAAATATCAATTTGAAAGAACTTTGCTACATATTTTATAGATAGGAAACAAGAAGAGAATGGGTACTTATATAGCTTATTCAAGCTCACAGCCAACCTTTCCTAGGTTCCTTATCAGGGGTCCTCATCAATCACCTCGTTGTGGGTCCGGTGAGACCCATTTTGAGGACCTTGTCGAGGTGCCAAAACTTTCATTTTTCAATTCAAAAATTGTAGAGTAATTTTTCATAAATATCCGCACTCAAAACAAAACAAAAACACGAGCATCAATGTCCATTACGAGTCTACACTAACCAACATTATACAGAGGAAGACCAAACGCTGAGTAAAATAATTAGATTTTGTGTTTTACATACGAAAAGTTGACGCACAAACACAAAGCACAATCAGATTTACAACGAAAAAGATCACACATCTTTCACATGTATTATTCTTTCTTATTTAAAAAAAATTCATGATTTGAATTTATTTAGATATTTTTAAATTGTTTTGGAATTAATTGGACCCAACTCAAAAATAATAAGATTAAAATGTTTATTCCCAAAAATAATTGAATAAATTTATATTCTTTCCCAAATGGAAAGTAGAAGATATGTTTTTTTTGTTTTTATCAATTTGAACTTCTTTTATTTCAATAAATTCTATTTTTTCAATATTTATTTAAATAAAAATTTGGTTTATATTCTTATTTTTTTAACAATAAAAAGAAAACTAAAAAAATAAACATTTTTTTCTTACTGTATAGAAAGTTGTAAAAAATTTGAAGCCTTTTAATGATAAATGGTCACTACTATAAAATTGATATATGGTCTCGATTTTTAACCATGATTGTAGATCTATGGTCATGGTTATAAAACCCGAGGCCTAAGTGGGAGAGATCATAGACTCTTACATATAGTCTTACTTTTTAACTGAGTTCATAGACATATCATTTGGTCACGGTCTTTTATAAGACAAGGCCATAGACATACCATTTGATTTCAGTATTTTATAAGACCATGACCATAGATATACCATTTGATCACTGTCTTTTAAAAGATTGAGGTCATAGACATATGATTTGGTCACGATCTTTAAAAGACCGAAGCCATATATACATACTATTTGGTCATGATTTTATAAAATATCGAGGCCATAGACATACCATTAGGTGATGATCTTTAAAAGACCAAGGTCATAGGCATATAATTCGATATCGATCTTTATGAGAACGAAACCAAATGATATGCCTATGGCCTTCGTCTTTTATAGATCGTGACCAAATGATATGCCTATGGCCTTGGTCTTTTAAAGATTGTGACCAAATGGTGTCTATTATATCTACTATACTTAAACCATAACCATATATATCTTAATTGATCCCATTTTTAATAAAAATTACAATAAATTTACCAATTATAATATTAAAAGTCATATTATAATAAAATTTAAGTTACAATTATATTTGAGAGTTTATGCACTAAAAACATAATAAAGCCTTAATAGCTAGCTAATTAAAGTATTCCAAAATATGAAATACTTGCAAAAAATTTACTAATAACAATACTAATCAAATTATCCACGATCAAAATAAATCTAACAAAAAAGTAGATAAGAGAGCATAGATGGTCTAACTAGCTAACTATAGTTGTAAGAATCAAATTGTGAACTCTGCCTACTCATTCTACATCTCATCAATTTCACTATCGGGCTAAATTCTTTCAGATCTATGTTTACACATTTTAAATTATTGTTAGCTAGGAACTTATTTTGATAAAGAAAACATCAAAATACAAAAAATAATTTAAATTATTATCAAGTCGATCGTGGAAGCAATGGATTGGTAATAATTATCCTCATAAACATAAGAACATAATACATACAAGTCACTAAGTCATTTTGCTTAGGACACTACATATTAGAACAAATAGTATAATCTAATTAAAAAGATACTACATAGAGATGATTAATAAATAGTATAAGTACTTCTAGTGAATATGCATATACATACATATATATATATATGAAAAATCTAGGATTTTACCTGAAGTATGTGGATAAATATTGCTGGAAAATGGCTAGAAGTGGAGGATGGTTATTGGAAACTCATGGTCTAGCTGAGGTTGGGGAACATTTGGGAACTTGCAAAGGCATCATGCTAAGCTAGAGGCATGCGAGAAGCAACGGAACTAGTAGACTAAGAAACGCTAGAATCTACGAGCTAGGTACATGAAATCAGGGTTGGAAAAAAATAGAGAGGGGTACGATGGAGATGGGTCAGGATGAAAGAAGACAAGTCGCGAGCAAGAAGGAAAAGAAAGGGTCGGCTGTGTAGAGAAAGAAGAAGCTATGATGAAAGAAGAGATCAGAGGCGCACAAATGGGGAAAAAGGAAAAGGTAGCACGAGTGGGACAAAAGAAAAAAAATTGGGAGGAAAAAAATAAAAAAAATTGATAGATGAATTGGATGTGGTGTAAAAGGGAGAAAATACATGAAATTAAAATAAGAGAGAAATGGAAAATTTGTAAAGTAATTTTTGTATTTTTTAAATGAATAACACACACAATATATTACTTCATTTCGGTTTTAAAAAGAATGAGACTCCATTATTTTAATTAGATTACGGTTATTTAATAACCGTGACTATATAATTTTGTTTATATTTAAGTAATTTTTATAGATTAATTTATAATCTCAATTATTGATAAAAATTGAGATTATATGTATACAATATGTAAAGTAGTTTTTGTATTTTTTTTAAATAAATAAAACACACAATATATTATTTGATTTTCGTTTTAAAAAAATTGAAATTCTATTTTTTAATTAGATCACGACCATTTAATAACCGTGACGGTATAAATTTGTTTATATTTAAATAATTTTTGTAGTTTAACTCATCATGATGATTATTAATAAAAATCGAGATTATATGTATAAATTATAGTGATGGATTTTATTAGACTCTAACTAAAATTTTAAGATCTCAATTTTTAAAAAAAATTGTGTCTAAATTTTTGAAACTAAAATTCATTATTTTAGTAGTGGGTTACTTTTACCATTAATATATATAAATTAAATTTTCAAATATTAGAGATAGATGTGAAGAAAACGATCTGAAAACGGCAGGGTCGTAGGAAGGGGGTGATTAAACTGGGCACATTATCCCGTTTAAATAAACTTTAAGTGCTATATAATTAATTTTATAATTTTACATATTTTATTTTAATACAAAAAATATTTAATTATTTTACTGCATTAAAAAAATTTAATAAAAAGTATAACATTTTATAATATAATTTCTTTAATCTTTTTGTAAGTATTAAATAATTTTTTACTCTCTTAATACATAAGTTAACATTCCATTTGATATATTTTTTTAAAATGTTAACATTTTATATATAATGAATATCATATATTTTATTTACAATAATTCTTTATTTAGTAGAAAAATATTACTTCATTCAAATAATAAAATTATAATATATATATATATATATTTAATACTGTTCATACAATAATATATTTTTATTTTTATTTTTTCCTATATTATAAATATTATATATATATAATATTCTCAAAAATTCCTAAGTCTACGGCATGTCAAGATCGTCAATATAATTTTATTTTCATTGATAGAAAGCAATTCATGCGGTCTATAATTTTCTCAATTCTTTTAATTAAACTTTCAAATATTTTGAACGTATTTAATTAGTAAATTATTATTCTTTTGCATATAGAGATTAACGATATCCCCAGAATTCCCTTAATGTAGAAGAAGATATATATTACTCAAAAATAAGTTTCTTCGTTAAAAAAAAAATCAGAAGATAAGTTTTAAGGTTTTTTTTTTTTTTGAAATAAGATGATAAGTTCTATTTATAATTAATTAATGTAAAACAAAAAGTTATATGATAGTTATTATTAACTAAACAGTTGTATCTGTTTTTTTTTTTTTTTGTTATTATTTATCATAATAAATTATTCTAAACTAATAGACTTTTTAGCAAGTTAAAAATTGACACGTTTCTAGACAAACTAGCCAGCTAGCTCTGAACAGTAGTCCTCAAGAGCACCGACGGGAACCAGAACAATTACAAAATTTAAAGGATGAAGACCAAACAAAAAAGATAAAAAATTATATTTATTAACTTTTTAATTTATAAAAAAATACAAATTAATTTTTTTAATTTATAAAAATAAATTAAATAAATATTTTATTGATAAAATTTAAAAAAAATAACTAGATAATTTTAAACGTTAATGAACAATAAAATGATGGGATACTCTTGATATTTATTTTTTATAAAATAATTTTAAAATTATGGAATGTTTTTTACATATTTTTTAAAATAAAAATAATTAAGTGATTTTTTTTTTAATTTAGATGATTAAATTACAATTTTCATATAAATAAATAAATAAAATTTACATTCTATCCAACATAAAAATAGTGGTTGATTGATAAATTTTCAAATATACTTATAATAAATTTAAATTTTAAAATTATAATATAAGTATATTAAAGTTTATAAATATTATAATTTTAAATATATTTATAATTTTATATAATAAAATATAATTTTATTACATAAAAATGCAATTAATAAACATCCTTGTATGTAGGAAAACATATAATAAAATATTGAAGCGTAAGTCAAACATCATAATGTTCCATCAAGATTCGAGGAGGTTCTTTTAATTAAAATAGCTGTGCAAATTAAAAGTACTTTCATGCTCCACAAGCGGCGCCAAAAAAGGATTTTATATTTATTAAGGGTGCGTAGCTAGCTAGCTAGCTAGATAGATTTGACTAAAAATTCAAGTGTCATTAGTAACATTTTCATGTTTTTGTTCTTTTGTCTGTGAGAGGCTGAGAGCCCATCCTCTCTGAAGAAGCAAAATCCAATATACACGAATGTTTGGTAATCTAAACTTTATGAAGAATTAAAATAGCTATCAATGCCATTTGCCGAGTTCCATAGTTTAACAGTGGTCTTAAAATTTAATAATAATTAAAAATTATGTTTTAATTAAACTTTTTAATATATTTCACATATATTGAAAAACAAATAAGAAAAAATTGCCTTTAAAAGATTAAAAAAGATAACAAATTAAATAATAAGAATTAAATAAAAAATTACAATGGTATTTGGATCTTATATTTTCAAATCTTGAGGATTAAGATGGGTTAATAAAAGATATATAATTTTTTTTATTATATAAGGGCTAATAAATAAAAATATAAAAATAAACCCTTTTAAACTTTTATATTAAGAGGCTATCTCTCTTGTCTTATATGTATATGATACGAAGAATAATTATTTTTCTGAATTCTTTTAAAATATTAATATATTATTTCTTTTTGAAGAATAATTATAAAAAGAGATTATATCATCTTTTATAATAAACACTTATTATAACGATAAACACCAAATAAAAAGAGAAAAACTCTGATTATTTTTCTCTATTATTAATTTACATTTTTGCCTTCCATATACTCTTCCTTTATGCTTCAATTTTAAATATCTTCTGTTTTTTTTATTCTCTCGTCATCTTCAGGGATGACTTATCATAAAATAATTTTAAAAAATAAAAAAAAGTTTATTTAATTATTATTAAATGTAAAAAAGTTAGTTTAATTTTAAAACAAAATAATAGATAAACTTAGAGCTTTAATCTCAAATTAACACTTAATATGATTTATAATAGCTTTAATGCTACTAGAAATAGTTGGTTTTGAAAATTTTAAAATTATGTATCTAATTAACTAGATGTGATAAATAGGTAATTTTCAAATCATAACTAATTAAAAAATCACAAGTGGTCATAATGTAATCGTGTGCAATAACTATAAAACGAAAATAAATAAAACTTGACACATTAATATTTTAGGTATAAATAACCTAAGTTACACCAATAACCTAAGAGAAAAACCAATAATCTATCAGACCATCTAACTATTTACTATAAGGATAAGGTTCAATTACAAAGCCAAGACTTAAACTATCCTTTAAGATAATGTCTCCAACTAATCTACTTATAAACTGATGCTTTCCTTCACGATCTTCACAAGGAAGATGTTCATATTATGACCAACATTCTAACAATTTAAGTCACACAAGCAATCATACTCGTTCAACCAATACTTGAAAAGTTAGCACAAGTGTGTCATAGAGCAGACTCAATAATGAAAAACCCTAACTAAAACATTCAATAATATATCAATTAATTTTAAATCATATAGTAACCATATTACAAGCATATTAATCACAATTTTAATAAAGATAGATTCCTTAAAGTTAAATAATATAATCAAATAATTATTATATTACACACACAGTTATTTGATCCAAGCATTTAAAAACATAATAAAGAAGAAGCTATATGAATATATAATCAAAATATCATAAATCGTTGTTAAATCTTTTTCTCTCTAATTATGATACAATTAGTAGAGTACAATCGTTGCCTTAGATGACGCCAGATGTTGATATCAATTTTTATCAACACTAATTAGATGTGCTTATGCTTTTAGTGTATCTGCAAATAGATAACACACTATTAGGACCTTGGGTCATCATGGGGTGTGGTGACTGTTGGTCTTTCGATGCTTACATAAATCCAGGTTATGAGAAGAAAAAGTATACTAATGTCTCTCTTCGTGATGTAGAGAGATATTTAGGGAGAGAGTGTAGATTTTAGTGTATGTAATTACTTTTAGGTGTCTAAATTTAATTAGTTATGTTTAATGGTGAGTAATAATGAATATTTATAAGAGAAAATATATTTGTTGATGACCCTTATCCATATCGATTGGCTTATCTTTAATGTCAGAACTTTATCTGTTTAATTATCTCATGATCAGATAATTAAGAGTTTGAATGCTGATCATTTATTTATTTGATATTGATGCTTATTTAATGACTAAACACTAATTAAACTAGCATGCAAGTTACTTGTTGACTATTACCTTTTACATGGTGTCATATAAAGTGAACTATTTTATAATTAACAAAATTTAAAAAATCATGTTTAAATTGTAGAGAAGTTATTATCCATTTATTTCTTTTATAATATTAGTAATCAAATATATTTTTCCTCTTACTTAAAATATGTTGGATAATGATATTTTACAACTATTTTTATTATGATAATAAATAAAAATATTTAAATTCTCTACTTTATACCTAAAATTAGTTATATTTTAATATTATTATTATTAAGTAAAATTTTAATTAATAGAGAGTAATTCTAGTGATAGCAATGGCAATATCATCGATTATAAAATAATATCTATATATTTTTGCTAATGGTTACATAAGAATATTAATGATGCATAAATTTATCAATATTTTAATACAAATTATTTATAATAATAATATATATAAAAAATAGCTAGATATATATAGATTTGTTTTTTCAAAATAATTTTATTAATTATCACAATATAAATAATTTAGTCTATTTAAAATGTAATAATATTATCACAATCATTTTTATTATTATTACAATAAAATATATATTTTATATATAATATTAATTTTATTTTATTATTAATAAAATATTATCCTTAAAATAACAATTAGATATGTAAAATTATTTGGTTGTATCATAAATTAATAAAACATCATATCATATTTACATTTATAATAATAATTTATATTATAATAACATCATTTTCTTTAATATTTTTATGCAAATTATAAAAATATATATAATTTATTAATTTTAAATTATTATTTTTTATTAATCAAATTATTTTCTCTTTATAACTCTTATTGGTATTTTTGTTTGCTATCACAAGCAATCAATAATTTCACAACAAACAAAACTTTGAAGCTTGAACCTAGTTAACAAACCAGTCGTGCGGGTGGCCAAATTCCTACGAATATTATATCAATAACACGTGACCTTGGCAAATTCCAGTGTCACGAACACACGTGTGGTTGACAAGACCTTTACCGTAGCAGTTGTACAAATTTATTGAAACGGTGAGGTTGCCGCACTTTATTTTAATACTTTTATAATATATTTATTATTAAATTTAAAAATTATTATTTTGTTTTAAATATATTTATTTTATATCAATTAAAATTTATTAAAAATATTTTCAATAGTTTTTAAGTTAATGATAAAATATATTATAAAAACAACAAAATAAATAATCACAATAACCCATCTAAAATTATTATTCCTATCAAAATTTATGTAATGTTTTGTTCCATAAATTAATAAAATACAAGTTTTAAGACAAAATAACAAAAACATAAATAAGCATGTAATGTCATCGATAGTTAATAATACCTTATGAATGCATTAAAATAAATAAATAAATATATCATTTAATTTAAAATATTTATATAAATTTATTATTTAATTTTTATTTATTATAAATTTATCATCAAATTTTTTATAAATATTGAAAAAAAATTATTATTATTATTATTATATTAAAAATAATAGAATTATGATAATATTCGAAAACTTTTGATGTTAAAATTATTAAAATTTAAAATTAAATGATAAATTTATATAAAAATATATTTGTTAATTTATTGCATTCATTATACACCACCTACCATCAATGTACTTTGCCTATTTACAATCACGATTTGATTTGATATTAAATTAGATTGGAATTTGCAAGAATGAGTCCAAAAGGTAAAACAAAATATCTTTAACCAGACAAAAATCTAAGATTTCATTTCACATTCTACGTTTCTTTAACTAAATAAGAGAAATATATTTACATTATTTCCAAAAAAAATAAATAAAATTTGTCTAATTTAATTTTATTATTATCAATAAATTATAAGGGATAGCCTTCTTTATCTATAAGTGTTTTGTTTCTAAGTTTTTTTTTTTTTTTGGCTTTTGTTTGACGAAGAAGTAGATTTATGATTACATCACTTTTTAAAAATTATATATTAATTATTTTATTATTATATTTGTTAATGCTTTATTTCAGTATTTTTTAAAAATACTTTTAAATAGTTTTTATTATTATATTTTTTATAAATTGATATTATTAATTATATTTTTTAAAATGAATATTTAGGACCATACTTGTAGCAAGTTGTTTTACCTAAATTGCATCGAGAAACACCGACGACTCTCTTTTATCTTCTGCAGAATTAATTATCGATTTGAACTGGCCTCACCTCTCTCTCTCTCTCCCTCCTCAGTGTGTATGTAAGACAAAATTGACTGCATTATTGTGAAGAACGACTCTGGACGAAATACGATGACTGAGCAGTAACCAACGTCCACAGTAAAAACAAAAAACAAAAGTAAGATTATTTAAACTATGGGTGTTTTTATCACATTATTTTATATTATATTTAATATAAATTTTAAAAACTTATAGAAGTTTCTTTTTATTTTTAGTATTTTTTAAGACAATTAAATTATTTTAAAATTTATGTTAAATTTTACTTAAACAAAAATTATTGTGTAAAAAACAAAAAATAATGGATAATAACGTTACCTTATTTAATTTTAGTATCACTTATACATTAAATTTATATATTTTTATTATTAAAAAAATTATCTCATAACAAATAATTAAATATTTTTTAAAATAAATTATAATTATTTAGATTTATTATATTAAATTTTATTTAATAAAATTATTTTATTTAACTTCTCAAAACACTTTAAATTTTATGTTTTAAAATAACATTACATAATTCACAAAAAAAAATTATAATTTTTTTAATTTTATATTATTAAAATATTATTTGTATTTTTAATGTTTTTTATATTTTATATTTTGAAAACAACATGCGGGCAAATCACCTCCAACGTGCGGGCAACTTGGGTTTTACTTTTCAAAGATTAATTGTATCACGTATCAACCTAAATGTCAATATTAATAATCCTAATTGTCTTATGCGATGTGCGTACCTCATTCATTAAAAATATAAGACTAAAGTCTCACAATCAACCTTAACTCATAATATTATCGTTGGAATAATATTATTTAAATATTAAATTTTATCTATATAATTAATTTTAACTCACAACTTCATTCAATATTGTTATATTTAAATTTATAATTTTATCCTTATAATTAATTATACTATCTATTTTATTATTAAATAAAATTATTATAAAAAAATGATTTTAAAATTTTCACTATTCATATAATATTAATATCTTATCGAAAACTCGATACTCTTGTATTACTTATGTTTTCATAGATTTATTATTTTTTAAAGGTTTTTATTTAATATTTATAATGTTTAAAAAGTTAAATTTTAATTTTTTTAATAGTAACAGATAAAATTATAATTTGATACTATTTGTATAGCGATAAATGATCGATCCATCTCCTTCCTATCTTTTCATGTTGTTTATTTCATTTTTTTATTTATTTCTTATGATCACAGTTAGCCCAAACAACATAAAAAGCGAGAGACGCTCACGTGTAAGATTTCGTTTTACATTATATGCAGAGGGGACGAAATACGCATGAAAGAGATGGGTTGACCATTTTATCCCTGTCCAAGTAATGTCAATTTTTTTATTGTTACTTATTGATTAAACTATTTTTTTTTTAAATATTAGTTGTAAATGAAAACTTTTAAAAGAATGTAATTATTAAAAGAAAATCATATATTGTCTTAAATAATCGAGGCTAAAATCTAGGAATGGGCACGGGGAAGGGCGGAGACGGTTTTTGATATAACCGTCTCCGAACCGAAATTAAAAACCTATACCCGAAACCGCCCGAAACCGTTACGGTTCGGGGATGGTTTTTTACCCGTGTGTAACGGTTCGGGACAGTTATGACAAAATCCCCGAAAAAACCCGAAATATATATAATTTAATTTATTAAATATATATAATTAATTTTTTATTTATAATTTAATTAATTAAATATAATTAATTTCGGGTACGAGCGAGTACGGTTTTTAGTATAACCGCAACCGTTGTTTCATATTCGATTTTTATCCGAAATCGTCCTCGTCCCCGAAATTTACCGGTTAAAAACCGAACCGCCAGTTCAGATAACCACGGATAATCGAACCTACGGTTTTTTTGTCCATCCCTACTAAAATCTCAAGACTAAAAATATATATGATAGGAATATAATACCTCGCATAATCAAAGGATTTTTTTTAAGTATAATAATAATATGTATTCTTTTACATAAAGAAGCATAAAGCTAATATAAAAAAAAAAGAAAGAATTTTAGACTTCTTATAGCTTAAAAAAAAAGATAAAATTCCTATAATATATACACAAAAATTCTATTGTTGTCGTAAAACTAACGTGTCTTTTATATAAACAATCAGATTTTTATATACTATTTAATAAATATAAGATTTATTTATATGTTTTTAAAAGCTATATAACCTTTAAATCCTTCCTTAAAAAAAAAGAAAGATGTAAATTGTAATAAGAGTGAGATCCTCCTACATTAACGAGCCCAAGAGGATGGCATTTTTACACAGAGGGTTAGTGTATTGTGGGTCGATTTGCGCAGACGAACTTGGATTCAAAACAGTTCAGTGTTAGTCCAGTTGTTTATAATATCAATTCAAATTAGATTAAATTACGAATCAAGTCAAATTTTATCTATTTTGTTATTTATATTTTATTTTTTTAACTAATTTTATATTTTTAAAACTAAAACATTACTCAAAACAAGTAAACTCTTCAAGTCACTAATTATGTTGCAATATCCGAACCCAAAATCATTTTAAATTGTTAATGTATATTATGTTATGTGATTTAGGCCCAACTAGTTTACATGTAACTCATATATAAAGACACACATATATATTATTTAATAACAAAATACAGTATACTAATTCAATATTTATAACATGATATCTGAGCCATTGTTCTGACATTTCTTTTAGCAGTTTCGTCTCTTCTAGTATTATTAAACTTTTATCGCTTTAGTCGTTACAATAGTCGTTGTAGCCACTCATCGTTGAACTCCCGACGTCCCTTAACTGTTGTCCATGGGTTCCGACCCTACAGTCGCCATCGTTAAGGAGTCCCGCACCACATAAACCACTACAATCACCGTCTCCACCAAGCATCTTGCTCCGATAACCTTTTTGCAGGTACCACATTGATTCGCTTACCCGATCTACACAACTGTGGAAGTCTCGTAATCATCAACGCCTGCACGTGCTACTCATAGAACCTACACCTCAATCTCACGTGCCTCATATGACACCCTTAGATCCTGTTGACGTCATTTGTGACATCATACTGCCATGTCACTTAGGGTTGATGTCATCATCCTCTTCTGCTGACATCACCCACCACGTGCAGCTGAAATAATCATTGATCGTTAAATGTTGACTATTGACTAAAGTTGACTTTGATCGTTGACCAAAGTTGCCTTTGATAGTTGATTTTTCTATAGGGTTGACTTTTGTTGACCAAGCTCTCCTTACCCAGTTTTTCGCATAGACTTTATTTTTGTAGTCTAGTTTTACATATTGTGTTTCTATATGGATAAAAATGATGTTTTTTTCTTCATCCCATCAATACTGTATTGGAAGGGACTAAGAATTATTTATTTTTGTCTCAAGCTATGCACATTTTTCTTAAGGTTTGCATGCTTTAGCATTACTGTACTGATGCAATTACCATTCATGTCAAATGAGCAAGTCAAAAAGATGTGGTCTTCCTTAGTAGCATGATTTAATGGGATAGTCACAACCACATGATCCTCACATGGATTCAGAATACTTTCATTCCCTCAATGTCTAATCTATTGGCCAAAAGGTACTCTATTATTCATGGATCCATGAAATATCAGTTAGTAGTTGAATTGCATCAAATTTGACAAGAATCAGGCCAATCCATCAATGACTACTGTGATCAGTTTTGCTTTTTTTTTGGGACTAAATTGACCTTTTCCGATCTAATTTGGGCATGCTCAAAGGTTGCTCAACAATGTGCTACAGTTAGAGATGAATTCCGTCTCTATGAGTTCCTGATGTCACTTCACAAGGACTTTGAACCCATCTGAGGTCAGTTTCTTAATCACAATCCTCATTCCTCTCTTGATACTATTGTAAATGAGTTGGTTAGAGAAGAAGCTCGACTTGCAACCCTTCAAGCCTAGAATAAGTTTAATGTTTTGGCTATAACTCTTTCTACTCCTACCATTGAGAAACATCAGCAGTTAGGTGATTCCTCTGGATCTAGCAATCGTTGCAAGTAGACCAACAAGAAGTTCTACAATTATTGCAAGCATCCTGGCCACACTAATGAGACTTATTATCGTTGCAATAAATCTACTGTTGTTGTTGCTAATACTGAGCCTACTCTGTTGATGCCTTCTATTTCAGCTAAGTCCCAATCTTCTAGATTCACTATCAACTGTTACCATACTAAACTACAAAAGATCATAACTTAGGCTGTTCGTATGGTTGGTAATGCATCTCTTTCCACTATTCTCTCAATTTTGTCCGGTAAGTTTCAAACTTGGCTTTATGATTCTGCCTTATTTCTTTGTCACAATGATAAATGCACCATCTTTCTTCTCCTATATGTGGATGATATGATCATAAATGGTGATGACCTCAATGACATTCAAAAACTCAAGGATTTTCTTAGTCAACAGTTTGAGATGAAAAACCTTGGACATCTTAGCTATTTCTTTGGTCTTGATATCATTCGTTCTGTAGATGGTCTTTATATTACTTAAGCCAAGTATTCATCTGAACTTTTATCTCGAGTTGGACTCACTGACAACAAGACTGTTGACACTCCAGTTAAACTTAATGCGCATTTGACACCCTAAGGGGAAACCATTGTCTAATTCCTCTCTTTATAGACGATTTGTTGGCAGCATAGTTTATCTCACAGTTACTCGTCCAGACATTTCTTATGTTGTTCATTAGGTGAGCCAGTATCTGTCTGCTCCACGATCAACTCACTATACTACTGTTCTGTGCATTTTACTATACTTGAAAGGCATTCTCTTCCATGCTCTTTTCTACTCAGCTTAGTCTCCTC
Organism: Hippophae tibetana; assembly: GCA_037013495.1. NCBI lineage: Eukaryota > Viridiplantae > Streptophyta > Magnoliopsida > Rosales > Elaeagnaceae > Hippophae > Hippophae tibetana. The sequence goes on along the minus strand of CM072812.1, from coordinate 75,706,771 downwards.
TTGTACTCTGTTCATTCTCTGATACTGATTGGGTAGGAGATCCCACTAATCGCAGGTCCACTATAGGTTATTTTTTTCTCCTTGGTTCTTCTTTAATTTCTTGGCTAAGTAATAAACAAACTTTCATGGCCCGTTCCTGTATTGAAGTAGAATATCATGCTCTTGTTGATACCACATCTGAACTCCTTTGGCTACGATGACTTCTCAAGGATTTTGGTGTGTCCACATCCTCTACTACTCCCTTTTATTATGACAATCATAGTATTATTCATATTGCTCACAATGATATCTTTCATGGATGGACTAAACACATCGAGATTGATTATCATTTTACTCGTTCTCATCTTGTCCATAGTGCTCTCAATTTTTTCCAATTTCTTCTAAAAATCAACTTGTAGAAATCTTCACTAAGACACTTCCTAAAAGACATACTCGTGATTTGGTTGATAACCTTAAGTTGGTCTCACATCCACCTTGAGTTTAAGGGAAACTATTAATATATATTATGTTATGGGTTTTAGGTCAAACTAGTTTACATGTGCCTCATATATAAAAGTATATAGTATATTCCTTAACCACATATACAATACAATCATTTAATATTTATAACAAAAACATGTCATCCTATCTATCTCTAAATATCTTAGTGTACTTAAAAAAGTTTCTTTAAGCATGGAAAGTATAAATATCCCTCTTAGTTTTTTCCATCACTACTACAATATATACTTTTAGTCTCGGAAATTTAGCCTCGGTTTTTATAAAAACCGAGGCTAAAAAGCTTTGGTCACGGTTAAATAAAAACCGAGACTATAGGGTATGTTTATGGCCTCGGTTTTTATCAATAACCGTGGCCATAAGTTATATCAATTTTTTCATTTTTTCCTTTTTTCCTTTTTTCCTTTTTTTTCTCTTTTCTTTTTTTTTCCTCTTCCTTTTTTTTCTTTTTTTTCTTTTTCCCTCTTTTTTTTCTTTTTTTCTTTCACCGGCCCATCTTTTTTTTCTTTTATATTTTTTCCCAAATGTTTTTTTCTTTTTTCCCAAATCGATATCTTCCGATCCCCTCTCTTCTTCCTCATCCCCTCTCTCCTTACTATTCCCCTCTCTCCTTACTATTCCCCTCTCTCCTTTCTCTTCCTCGGCCCTGTCGCCTCCTTCTTCCTCGGCCCTATCGCACAACTTTCTTGGTCCTCTTGTTGGTCGTTGGTTCGTAGGTTGCTGGTTCGCTGGTGTTGTTCGCTGCTCGTTGTTCATTGTTCGTTGTTCGTTGTTCACTGTTCGCTGACGCTGGTCGATGTTCGCTGGCGCTGGTCGCTGTTCGTTGTTCGCTGGTGCTGGTCGCTGGTGCGTTGACAAACTGATTTTCCATCTAAGCTTGGACTCAACCAATTATGAATCTGGAATTCCTATTGAGTTGGGATGTTCTTGTAAAGCTGATTTGGTTCTTACCCATAAAAAAAAATTTTGCGAGCTTTGAAGCAGCAGTTCAATTTTCCTCTTTGTATTATGTGTTAGAGGGCTTTAATTTATAAAATAATATGAAATATCAGCCTTTTGGTTTAAGACACTTGGGTTTTGAGTATATGTTTTTTGTTTCTATATTGATTTTGTGCCGCAACTTTATTTGATTGACGTATTTTTCCTATAAGTTACTGCATATTATGGAAAAGTTATTTTGGATAAAAAAACAGTAGATTACATGTGCAATCTTGATAAAGAATGTTGCTTGGTAATGAACTTTAGATATATGGTTATATAACAAAAGCTACAGCAGGCTTCTACTTTTAAATATATATTTTTCCAGTTCTTTATGTTCTGGAAGTATTCTTTGTCTTGCATGAAATAAGCTATAATATTTTGTTTCACTTATAAATTTTATGCTTTCCACTATTGGTTTAGAAACGTACCTGATATCTTAAGATGTAAGAAAGCCTGCTTGAAGGATTCTTACTAACATATTAGGGAATAGGGACTGAGATATAAAATAACAGTTTTAGTAGAGAAGAAAAAAAGATAATGACTCTATCCCTGGTTACTGGATTTTTTCATGACTCATTTTTCTGCTGATGTTGATCAGTAACCTAGGGTTTTGTGACAAACATGCTGGTATGGAACATGTTGCATGTGAGTACTTGTTCAACGATGGAATATCTTGTAATAAAGTAAGGCCTAATGGTTTTAGTTTTTAAATGGGTTCTGTTTATTAGGAAATCTGCCGTTACATTATCCAAGTACATATCAGTGTTAGATGTGATACTTCAAAACTCAAAATCCTTTTAATTGTTTTATTAATCATTTTCGCTTGATTTTGGAGTGTAGCCACATTTTTAATTGTTGCATTTAGGACTGTTTTCGTGAGGCTTTTTTTTGGATAATTTAATGCTTTCAAGAAATTTTGCTTCATCATAATTTAGCCAAGTTTTTATGCTCATCAGATTGGTGTTTATGAACAATGAATTGTAAGATTGTTTTGTCATGGTTTGGTTAGATCATTACGTGCTATGTTTTAGTCTAAGACTGATATGAGATGATTGATGTATATTAACTTATTATGTGTATATATGCATTTAGGGTATTACCTTTAATGCCTATGATAAGAAATTCTATGAAATGTACGTTCCAAGTCTGAGATTCAATAACCTTTGAAACTATTAACATATAACTGAATTTCATAGTGCTGCATTTGCTTTAAGATTTCTCATTGTCCAAAATTTCTACATGGCAAAGAGTCTGAGATTTTAATTCCTCTGGCCTTTTCAATTTTTGTTTATATTTTTACATTTTTTTTATTTCTCTGTTTGTACCTAAAAATTTATCATCCACTCCCTTTATTTATGGACTAGCTGCATAAATTTCAAAAGTCAACTGGTATCATGACGAAAGCTCTGTTAATATGGATAAAATTCAACCTATGTTTTACTTCACCTCTTAGACAAGAGTGTTCCTTTTCTAGATAGGTTTCATTAATTTCTTTTAAAATCTAAGCATATATTTGAAGCTTTTATAATGCTATATCCCATAAAGTTTAAACAATTTGTTTATTACTGTTGTTGCAGGTGCCCAGCATGCAGAAATTACAAGGTATTATAGCCAGAATTTTTTACCTGGTGTTGGCGCTGATGCTGGTGCACTACGCTGCACTGGTGCGTTGCACTGGTGTTGCGCTGATGCTGGTGCTGGTGCACTGCGCTGCACTGGTACTGGTGCTGGTGCTGGTGCGCTGCGCTGCACTGGTACTGGTGCTGGTGCTAGTGCTGGTGCGCTGCGCTGCACTGGTGTTGGTGCGCTGCGCTGCACTGGTACTGGTGCTAGTGCTGGTGCGCTGCGCTGCACTGGTGTTGGCGCTACTGCGCTACGCTGGTATTGGTGCTAGTTCGCTGCATTGGTGCTGCTATGCTGCGCTAGTGTTGGTGCTGGTTTGTAGAAGGTGGAGTCAAGAAAGACTTCAGAGATTTTTCAATAAATTGAAAATCCAGAATTATCATTATAATCTTTTTTATAGCATATTTATGCTTGTAATTAATAGAAAAAAGTCAATTTGTAATAGTAATTTTTATTATGTTTTAGTGTAGAATAAACTCTCGAATGTTATTATACTTTTAATTTTAATATAATATTATTTTTAATATTGTTTTAATAAATTTATTGTAATTTATATTAATTTTTAATATTATAATTATAATTTTTTTTAATTTATGTATACCCTATGACCTCGGTTATTAGAAAACCAAGGTCATAGGGGTACTTATGACCTCGGTTATTAGAAAACCGAGGCCAAAGGGGGTATCTATGGCCTCGGTTATTAGAAAAACTGAGGCCATAGGTACCCTTTTGGTCTCAGTTTTTTAACCGAAGCCATAAGTCGTTACCTATGGTCTCTCTCACTTAGGCCTCGGTTTTTATAACCATGGTCATAGACCTACAGCCACGGTTAAAAATCGAGACCATATATACTTTTTTTAGTAGTGGTGCATGATAAATTAATAATCTGTATATTTAAATATATGATTTAAAAGTAATCATGATGAAGTTTTATCAACCATAACAATACTGTATAGAAATATTTCTTTTGCTATTTCACAAAGGATGTACTCATTAAATATTGAAGAAAAAAAATTGCAATACGATCTTATCTAAAAAAATGTTAATTATACGTAAAAAAAAATTATATATTTGTTTTGTGCATAAATGGTAAATAACTAATGATATAGCTACTATGTATAAACTTCTTCCTCACTACTAGTTCACAAACTCTCTCGTTTGTTTTGAGCTTTTTGTTTGTTTAAGAAGAAAGAAAATTAAAGTGTTCATTGGAATAAATTTTGTTCAAGGTTTTAATAACCTTTTTTTGTTAAATATATCATTCCAACATTTGATTTAAAATTGAGAACAAATGTTTTTATTAAATCTAAACCACGCAATCATTAACTATTATTGAAGAACATTTTACTTCCTAAATTTAATTAATATTGTTTGAAAATGTAATTGAAAAAATATATATTAAATTTTATTTTCTCTAAAGTCACTAAAAAAATATAATTAAAATTAACTAATGAAAGTTAAAATTAAATTTATAAAATATAATTTTTGATTTTTTTTTTAAGTTTTGAAAAATAAAACTGAGTCTTAAATTAATTTTAAATTTAAAAATAAAATTAATTATTATGAAATATAATTGTACTAGAAAACTAATCGAGTGTATTGTACTATGTTTATTCGATGAAAAGGAAGGAAAAAAGGATGGTCCCTGATGGCAAAGCAAATATAATGAATTGTGCAAACCAAGAAAACCACAATCATTGCTCACGAGCGGGTTTGACTTACAAAAAACATGGCCCCCTCGGCAGGCTTCAACAGTTCTCATCACATCAAATCACATTACCCACTGTCTCTCAACAAAATCATATCACTTTAGGAACCTCTTCCTCAGCTTCTTTCTTTGACCCTTTCATGCCTTTATCTACCTTCGTGCATGTGGAACCCAACACTTCAAATGGAGATTAATAATAGACCACTAAATAAATAAATTAAGAGCTGTCATTTATTCTTGAAAGAGTTAGATCAATTTTGATAAATATAATTTAATTTATATAATTATATTTAATAAAAAAATATAAGTTATGATTGAAATATTAATATCATGTATAAAAATGTTTCATCCAATTTGGTCATTTTTATGAACCTCCTGAAAGGTTATCTAAGAGGTGAGAGATGTTGATGATAAGCTATGATTCAAATTGTAGGTATGTTATTTGAATATGTTAAAAATTTAAAATTTGAGTTTTGATTATTTGTATAAAAAAGACCTTATAAAGCAAGAAAATTCCATCAAGAAACAAAAGACTGAAGCCAGCCTTACAATTTATATAATTGCGTATTATATGATAAGGAGCTAAGACAAAAAACATTATTAGTTAACCATGTGAAACAACCACAAGGCCGGGAAAATTTGATAAACAGGCTCTTAGACTTGTTATCTTATTAAGTTATGAAAACTTAAACCTAATTATAAATCCACTATTATCCTACTTTATGTTTTCAAGCTTAATATTTAAAATTAACATTTAATTTGTGCAATCATATCAACACTAACACATTGGATCCTATAAAATTTTTACAATTAAACATATTTAAGCAAGAGTAATTATAGGATGGATGACCTATTAAGAATATATAGTTTTACACCCTCTCTCTCTCTCTCTTGGGGGAACATCTGAATTTGGCTATGAATGAAGGTTCATTAAATAATGATACATTTACTTATACTGTTTAAAGGTACTTAGGTAGCATAGAGACGTTGGATCTACATTAGTTCAAGCTGTTTGTTACTAACATGATTTTAAGATTATTTCGTGATCTATTTAATATGAATCAAATTTAAATAGTATAATATTTCTTTTATTACCTAATTAATAGTTCTATTAATATAAAAAAATAACCAATTAACATTTAAACTTATAAATTAAATATTAAAAACACACTAACTAACACTTCATCTATTAAATTAGACTTCTAAAAGAGAGACATACATGACAATGACACAGTCAAGCTGAAAGGTATTATTTGCATATGGAGAAAAATCAATAAGTTAGCAAATCCTAACTTCATGTTTTAATGTTTAATATTAAACAAGTGAGTTAATATTATCTCTAGTCTCAACTTTTTTTATTGGGTTAAAAAAAAATTCAATTATTTTACAAACAATTCTATATATCATAATTATATTACAATCATAATTAATCATAATTATTAATAATAATTTATTATATCAATTATTATTTACAGTGAAATTTTAGTAAATAATTTTTTTCTTATTTTATAGTGTAAAATGCAAGCTTCATGTGAACAACATGTTTCATAAAGTAACTTTAACATGCCACTACCTATACCTTTTTCAACATCAAGTACTAGTGGAATGCAACTTAATCTTCCAAAAATAGATAATGAACAAATAGTACCAATAGCATATTTACATGGTCCAAAAGCCTTTACATTTTACATCTGGAAATTAATTGATTAAATTATGATGTTCTTAAATTGATTTTGGAGGAGAGTGGAGATCTTTGATTTTTTTTTTTTATACAAATCAAACTCATACGACTATAATCTATAACTCTAGCTTCTTATCATAAACATTTTTAAGTGGAATTCATGTAGTTAAATCATAGCTCATTAGTTGAAAATAATGAAATTAATGATGTTCAATTGTTTTTTGCAAATATTAAACTAAAATGACTTTCCTAGCTCACCTCCCCCCACCCCCAAAAAAAAAAAAGCTTATTTTAAATTCTAAATATGCATTAGTGCAGAAAAAAGTAACAAGTAATAATGAAGACATTCTTCATATTAGTATATTGTTCTTTAGAAGAGATGCTCGAGTATCCTCGAATGGGTTTTGGAGGGCCACAGTCATCATATTCATGTATTAATTACACCAATCATGCCATTTTCAATTGTGACTTTAAGCCATGCTTCAGGCTATGTTACAGGGTATGTCTCTACGAGTCAAATTTGTAATTTTTAAAATTTTAGGAGATAGGGATAAATGTCAAATTGTACGATGTAATATGATGACTCTACATTAATATACTTTTTTTTTAATATTTGTTAATTTTATTTAATAAATAATATTTTATGGGTTAAGATATTAAAATATGATTTTTTAATAAAAAAATGGAAATATATTTTTTGAAATTTTTATAAAATTTTAACACATCCGATCAGTAACTGTCACGTGGATACAATGCAAGCAACGAAACTGATGGAACAAACCACTTGAACGTCATGCAATTGGAGAAGGTGAATCACTCAAAGTCGTGTGTATAGAATGACTTAACGCTTTGACATGTGCCAAAAACATGATTAGACACAATTTTTTTTTAAATGAATATATAAGTATATATATCACAACAAGTAATATAATAATAATAATAAATCATTCTCATAGAAATTATGTTATTAGAAACTAACTTGTAATACTAAAAAAATAAAAATAAATTATTTTGTGTTTTAATATTTAAAAAAAACAAAATTAAAGAACTAAAAATAAATAACAATAATTAATTAAATCAGATTTGATAGCTAAAAAGTTATATGAGAAAATATCTAAACATGTGAATCACTAAAATTCCTGTAATATAATTATCAATCAAGTACATGATCAATTAAATCCAACTTAGTATGTATCTTTCTCAAGTAAACTACACACCTTATAGTAATTAACCTAATCACACTCACATGTCAATTAATTTGCATATATTCATTAAACTTATCAATTATGGATCATATACATAAGAATCATACATCTCTGCCTAGAAACTATGCATGTTATTTAATCAAGAAAAATAATTAAATAATTATCTCAAATCTATTTAATTATCTCTATAGATCAATAATTGCCAAATAATTAATAGTATAAAAATTAAATTGAATTCATAATTGGGATAAAATATTATATCATTACATTGGGAAAATTGGGTTTATAAGACTCATAGATTAATAAATTAGTAGACCTAATTTTGTTCATAAAGCTCCTATTTTCAAAAAGAAATACATAAAAATTGATAAAGAAAGGAGAAAAAGAAAAAATACAATCAATCTCTTCAATTGTAATACCAATATCCTTTTAAATCTCTACCAAAATTGTATTTCATTTTGAATTTTTATGTGTTTTTCTCTCTTCTTGGCTCCAAAAAATGATAAAAAAAAATATGTTAATTTTGGCTTATTAGGGTTTATAGAGTAATTATGGGGTTAAATATAATCCAGGTGAAATCTGGACCGTTAGATCATCTTCAAATCAAGAATTGAGATGAAAAAAAGAAAATTAATAGAGTCAATTAATAGGAACGTGACATATGGCATACATTATTCATTGTGTGAATCAGCATGCGATGCGTGGCACTAGAGGACTAGTCTGGTCAATGCATGTTAAGTCAGCACCATGTGGTGAGACATGATTTACTTTTACGGATGGCGTGGAGCAACGATGGAAGGAGTTGATGAATTAACTGAAGACACGTGGCAAGATCTTTAATCGTGAAGTCAAAATGAACGCCATGTTGGCTCTTGGCATGGTACTACGCCACACTATATAGGGTGAAATCTATAATTGAGCCTTTCTTCTTACATGGTATCTGCATGGCTTCCCTAATCAGCTTATGTGCTTGAATGGTGTTAACGTGGCATCTTCTGATTGGTTCTACTTTAAAAATTCATAAAGAATCATAAAAGTTTTAAAAAAATCCCAAAAATTTCAAAAAAATATATTTTCACTAGAAAATTCATATTTTAATATTTTAATATTTTAATTCCAAAAACACTACCTATTGAAAAAAACGAGCAAATATTATATAAAAAATACATTTATGACTCAACTTTCATAGAGTCATCACACTCTCGAACTTAACCATTTGCCTATCCTCAAGTAAAGCCAATCTAACTAAATAAAATCACATGGGTAGTATATTAATGAATATATTTATTAATACATATATATTTAACAAAATATACCACCCTCAAAAGTTGTACAATTCTATAACAAGGAGGTTCACATATTCATCAATGAACATTCCATCAAAACAAGGATATGCAAGGTTTTTGATGAATTGATTTGTATGTGTGTGTGGCACATGATATCATCCAATGCACTGATGAAATCAACCTATATGAGCATAATCAATTCAATCTTAGAACAAGTTTCATAATTCTATTTTCACATTCATCTCCACTAATATAAATATGCACTTAGCTAAAGATCAATAAGGACTTTATATGCTTGTAATGTAAGGCTGAAGTGAGGGTCGATAAATGAAGACATTTAGGCTTTTTTTCACACCTTAGCTTTCTTTTTTATTCATCGTGTACTTCTTAATTGCAATTGAGCTTTAACTTGATATTTTAGTGCACACTCTCTTATCATTCTTTTATTCTACATCTATTTTTTTGTAACTTCACAACACCTCAAAACTTATTTTCAATTTTATTTTCTTTTTCTTTAGAGGGATAATTGTGTTGTGAGTTTTTTTTATAAGGTGCATTACATTTCACCTTACTCTATAGCATAACACATGATTGTATTTTTTTTTCTTTTCATACAAGCTAAAGATGCAAAGGTAAAGGTAATGCTTATTGGTTAGGCATAAAATGTGGTTCAAAGATATGAAAGGTTCTTTGTTATAAGCTCAAATGGGTGACTATAGATATTAACAATGGTTAGCTTGAAAGACTCAATCGATTCAAATAAGACCTAAATCATCTCTTTTACTAGATACTATTCAAAATTTTGCCTCAAGGGATGCTTAAATAGATTCTAAAACATGGTATATTTCATCAACTAGCACAACTTACCACAAATTTTTTTCTCAATAAGAACCCCAAAATCAATTATGAACATGTGCATAAAAATTTGAATCAATCCAATCAAAACTAGCAAAAAAATGACGTAATTAATGTAAGTATCTTAACGAGCATGTTACATTCCTCATCTTAATCATGACAAACATTTTTTTTATCATCGAATTCATATGTTTCATATCAGACATGCATGCACTTAGTTTATATATATTTATCAATTTATACCCAAAACATGGTTAAAAACATCCTAAAAATATTTCCTAAAAAATTGAAAATACGTACTAAATACTAAAATGGAGAATGAAATATCATCCCCTAAACTTAAATTACACATTTTTTCAAATGTGTATATAGAAATATGATAAAGTAAAAGGAAAGAAAACTCACTTAGTTATGGCACACCACATTTTTCATTGAAATGCTCAATATTTTTTTGATATTGCTCTCCATATTTATTCACCTACAAAACAAAAACAATGAAAATATAAGTAAAATAACAATGGGTTGCCTCCCAACCAGCATCAGGTTTAACATCCTTAACTAGACAGTCATATCAAGTCCTAAGGTACATCCCTCTGTGTCCATTTACTTTTGAGTTTGCTCGAAAAAAGTTTGAGTCTTGATTTGTCCAATAATACTTCATGTTTTTTGTTTAAAAAGATGATGCTTAATTCTTTTATCATGCCATATTTTTGTTTTCTTTTTGTACTTTTTGGAATTCATATATACATTACTTGTTCATCTTTCACTTTCATGGAAAGCTCACCTTTTCGTACATCAATGAGTGTTTTTCTAGTTTTTGAAATGGATGAGCAAGTATGATAGGAACGTTATTGTCCCCCACCATGTCTAGTAAAATGAAATCCGCCAGAAAGATAAACTTGTTTACTTTTACTAGCACATCTTCTACCAAACCCCTAAGTTTCTTAATTGACCTATGTGCCATTTGTAATGTTATTGAAATGGGTTTGGCTTTGCCAACCCCCAATCTTTTGAAAATAAAAAATGGCATAAGGTTACTGTCGAAACCCAAGTCACATAGTGCCTTGTCAAAGTGGATGTTCCCAATAGTGCAAGGGATTTCAAAACTACCTGGATCTTTCATTTTTCGGGTAGGTTTTTAGCAAGGATGACACTAAAACCTCCATTTAAGGTTATTATTTCATTATTTCTGAGCCTTCTTTTCTTAGACAAGATGTCCTTTAGAAATTTAGCATAAGAAGGCATTTGTTCAAATGCATCTGCAAATGATATATTTATATGCCACTTCTTAAAGACATCTAGTAATTTTGAAAACTACGTATCTAACTTTTACTTTTGTAGTCTTTAAGGGAAAAGAATAATGGATTTGTAGAGATTTTTCTTTTTTGGATGAATTATTTCCTTTCCATTACTCTCCTTATCCACTAATATCTCATCATCCTTTTTAGTTTTTGATTCCTCCTTATTCTTTTGAGTCTTATGTTCCTCTTTTAGAGTTTTACCACTCCTCAAGGCTATGTCATTACAATTCTCCTAACCTTCTCTTCTTGGGTTTATAATTGTGTCACTTGGAAGGTTACCTTGAGGCCTTTGATTTATGGCCTTGACAAGTTACCTCATTTATGTCTCTAAATTTCGAAATAAAGCCTTTTGAGTGGACACTTTTGTATTTAGTGATTGTATGAAGTCTTTCATAATTCCCATTAAAGCACTTGTATTTTCCTCTATAGTTGGCTTCTTCTCTTGGGCTTGTGAGTGTTGTGATTGTTGAAAACCTAGTGGCATAAATGATTAATGGTTGAATTGATTAACACATTCATTGTTGTTATTACTCTAAGAGAAATTTAGATGTTACTCCATTTTGAGTTATGTGTATTCGAGTATGAATTATTGTTTCATTTCACATTATCCACATAGAATACTGATTGAGAATTATTTGGATAATTATCAGACAAATAGGCTTCTCCATAAAACACACAAGATACCTTGAATCTTTGACCTAGTTTATACCCGTTGGTGATTTTTGAACCTTTGAAAGACTAACTAAAGATGATATTTGAGTTGTAAGTGCCTTGATATAATTTATCTTATAGACTCCAACTACTCTTCTTATTGCTGTCATTCTATCCATTGGCCATTGATAATTATTGCTAGTCATTTTTTCAAGTAAATTATAAGTTTGATTATAAGATTTGGCTAGCAAATCTCCATTAGTAGATGCATCAATAATGGTTCTTGTTTGAGCATTAAGACCATTGTATAAAGTCTCCTTTTGGATCCAATGATGGACACCATGGTGAGGACACTTCCTTAGCAGTTCTTTGAATCTTTTCCATGTTTCATATAAAGATTCTTCTTCATATTGTTGGTAGGAGGTAATGTCATTCCTAAGCTTGGCATTCTTTGTTGATGGGAAGTATTTTATCAATAATTTCTCTGTCAAATCATTCTAAGTTGTAATGGAAGTAAGTGGTAAAGAGTTTAGCCAAACTCGAGCACGGTATCACAAAGTGTAAGAGAATAATATAAGCCTAAATGTCTCTTTAGTTACACCATTGAATTTAAATAAATCTCCAACTTCAATAAAAAAATTGAGATAAAGATGAAAATCCTATGTTGGTAATCTACTAAATTGTCCAACTATTTGTAGCATTTTAAACATCACTATCTTTAGTTCAAAATGATTAGCTTGAATGTTTGGTCTTGTAATACTTGTATTTAGTCATTCCAACATAAGTCTTGTATATTAATTCATAGTTCTATCCTTATCATCCATCAAGGAATATGGTTGATCAAATTTAGCTCATTATTATTTATTTATTATGGATTAGCTATTTCTTCCACTTTGAGTGATAACTACTTGTTTTCTTATTGATCTCAAAATATGCTTAATTTTAGGATCTAAAGGAGAAATTTCTCCCTTATGTACTATGTTCATGTAATAGACTCAATTATGTTTCTAAAAGCACTAAATGAGATGTCTAAATTTAAAATAAATATAAATTAAAAAAATTAATTAATTAAAATTATGAAAAATAAATAAAATTAAATAACTAAAAAAATAAATAAATTAATATTAAAATTAAAATAAAGAAAAAATAATTAATTTTTAATATTTATAATCTCCAACAACTGCACCAAAAACTTGGTTGGACACGAATTGTTTGCAATGAATACGCAAATATATGAATTGTAACAAGTAATATAATGATAAAAAAAGATTATTCCTACGAAGATCATGTTATTAGAAACTAATTTTTAAAAATAAAAAAATAAATAAAAAAATATTTTGTGTTTTTATATTTTAAGAAAGAAAAATTAATTTTTTAAACATATGAATTACTAAAATCCTTCCAATATAATTATCAATAAACTACATGATCAATTCAATCCAACTTAGTATGTATTCATCTCTTAAGTAAACTAAACATCATATAGTAATTAACATAATTATACTCTAATGTCAATTAAATTGCATACTACTCATTAAGCTCATCAATTATGGATCATATACATAACAATTATACATCTCTACGTAAGGACTCGTAATGCCAATCTTCTCTTAAATCTCTACTAAAATTGTATATCTTTTCAAATGTTTTTTTGTGTTTTTCTCTCTTCTTGGCTCCAAAACTGATAAAAAATATGTTAATTTTGGCTCATTAGGGTTTATGTAGTAATTTAAGGGGTTAAATATAGCTTAGGTAGAATCTAGACTGTCAGATCAACTTCAGATCAAAGGTTGAGATGAAAAAGAGGAAAATTAACAACGCCAGCCAATAGGGACCTGACTCATGGTACACAATATTCACTAGGTGAATCAGCACATGATGCGTGGCATAGAAGAACTGGTGTAGTCAACGCATGTTGAGTCAATGCCGTGTGGTGAGACATGATTTACTTTTACGAATGGCATGGTGCAACAGTGGAAAGAGTGGATGAATCGCCTTAAGACACGTGGAAAGACCTTTGATCGCAAGACAAAGTCAACATGAATGTCGTGCTAACACGTGGCACGGTGATGCATCACACTACACAGAAGGTGATTTTCAAATAGGCCTCTTTGCTTGCATGACATCCACGTGGCTTGCCCAATCAACTTCTATTCTAACGTAGTGTCTCTGTGGCATCTTTTGATTGGTCTTACTTTAAAAATTCATAACGAACCCATAAAAATTCTAAAAAAATCCCAAAACAAAATTTTAAAAATATATTTTTATCCTTTTTCACTAGAAATTTCATATTTTAATATTTTTAATCCCATAAATACTACTTATTTAATAAAATGAGAAAATATTAAATAAAAAAATGCATTGATGACTCTACTTTCGTAGAGTCATCAATATCGCGTTCCTTCCGAGTTTTGTCGTGGGGTCAACGTCTCTCCACATGTTGTCACACTACTCGTCCACTCCTTCTAATTATGTGTCACATAATCCATAACCGCAAATAACATATTACAAGGTGGTGTTGAGTCATCATGTGTTGACCAAGACCAGTCCTTCTATCACACGTCGTACTATGATTCATCCCATAAATTATGTATACCACGTGGTGCATTCCTATTAGCTAGCATTGTTAATTTTTGCTTTTTTTAATCTTAGCCCTTAATCTGATATTGATCTCGCGGTCTAAATTCTACCTGAGCCTAAATTAACTCCCTAAGGAGCCAAAATTAACATAATTTTTATCAGTCTTTGGAGTCAAGAAGAGAGAAGAACACAAAATTTATAAGAAAATACAGTTTTGGTAGAGATTTAAGAGAATATTGGTACTATAATTCTAGAGATTGATTGTATTTCTTTTTTTTCTTATTTCTTTATCAATTTTTATGTCTTAATTTATGAAAAATATAAGATTTATGAATAAAATTATGTGTATTTAATTTATTAATCTATGAGTTTAATAAATCCAATTTTTAATATGTGATGATATAATATTTTACCTTTATTATATTAATTAATCTAATTTTTATGTTATGAATTGTTTTACCAACAAGTGATCTATAGAGACAATTAAATATATTTGATAGAATTATTTAATTATTTATCCTGATTAAATACCATGTATAGGTTTTAGACAGATGTGTATGATTCTTATGTATGTGATCCATAGTGTGTAGTTTACTTGAGATGAGAATACATGTTAGGTTAGATTCAATTGATTGATATTATATTGTTGAGATTTTGGTGATTTATATGTTTAGAAAATTAGGAGATTATTTTCCCATATATCTTCTTAGCAACCAAATCTGATTTAATTAATTATTGTTACTTATTTTTATTGCTTTAAATTTTGCTTCCTTAAAATATAAGAACACAAAAAGTTTATTTTTTTATTTATTTTTAGTTTTAAAAATTAGTTTCTAATAATATAATGTCCATGGGAATAATACTTTCTTATCATTATATAACTTATTGCGATATATGTACTTGCTTATTCATTGAATACAATTTGTGTCTGATAAATTTTTTGGCACCGTTATCAGGGATTATAAACATTAGAAATTTATTATTTAATTTAATTTTAGTTATTTTTCTTTATTTATTTTTCATAATTTTAATTTTAATTTATTTAGTTGTCTAGTTAGTTAGTTAGTTATTTTTAATTTTTATTTAGTTTTAATTTAGACATCTCATTTAGTGTTAGTAGAAACATATTTGAGTCTATTACATGAGTAAAGCCTGTGATGGAGAAATCTTACGTTTAGATCTCAAAATCGAGCGTACTTTGGGATAAATAAGAAACAAAAAATTGTTATTAAAGTGAAAAAATAGCTAATTCATTAGAAATAAACAATAATGAGCTAAATTTAAACAACTAGATACCTTTGATGGATGATAGGGACAAAGCTATGAATGAATATACAATACCTACATTGGAGGGTTGAATCCAAGTATTATAAGGCCAAACATTCATGCTGATCAGTTTGAACAAAAGCTAGTGATGTTTCAAATGCTACAAATAGTTAGACAATTCAACGGATTTCCAACAGAGGATCCTCATTTACATATCAAATTGTTTATTGAAGTTGGAAATTCATTCAAATTTAGTGGTGTGATCGACGAGGCATTTAGGCTTAAGATATTCCCTTACTCTTTATAAAACTGTGCTCGAGCTTGGTTAAACTCTTTTCCACATGATTCCATTACAATTTGGAATGATTTGGCTAAGAAATTATTGATGAAATATTTTCTACCAACAAAGAATGCCAAGCTTAGGAATGACATTACCTCCTACCAAAAATATGAAGGAGAATCTTTATATGAAGCATGAGAAAGATTCAAAGAATTGTTAAGGAAGTTTCTTTACCATTGTATCCCTCATTGGATTCAAATGGAGACTTTCTACAATGGTCTTGACGCTCAAACAAGAACCATTATTTATGCATTTTCTAATGGAACTTTGCTAGCCAAATCTTAAAATCAAGCTTATGATTTACTTGAAAAAATGGCTAGTAATAATTATCAATGGCATATGGACAGAATGACGGCTACAAGAAGAGTAGCCGTCGTCTATGTGGTAAATAATATCACCACATTTACAACTCAAATGTCATCTTTGGTAAATCTTTTGAAGGCTTAAAACTCGCCAGTGAGTATAAACCAAGTCTTAGATTCATGAGTGTCTTCTGTATTTTGTGGGGGAGCTTGTTTGTTTGATAATTGTCCAAATAATACTAAATCGACATTCTATATGGGTAATTTGAATTGAAACAATAATCCCTACTCAAACAAATATAGCCTAGAATGGAGACAACATCCAAATTTCTCTTAAAGTAATAACAACAATCAAGGTGTAATCAATTCAACCATCCATCATTTCCACCACCTTGTTTTCAACAACCATAACAATCACAAGCCTAAGAGAAGAAGCAACCTATTGAAGATAATACAAATCTTTAATGGTGATGATGAAATATTTGATCCAATCTATAAATACAAAAGTGTCAACTCAAGAGGCTTCAATTCAAAATTTAGAGACTTAAATGTGGAATTTTCCCAGGCTATAAGCCAAAGGCGTCAATCTAACCTTCAAAGTGACACAATTGTAAACCCGAGAAGATAAGGTAAATAGCATTGCAATACCATTGCCTTAAGGAGTGGTAAAACTCTTGGGGGAACCATGAGACTTAAAAGAATAAGGATGAACCGAAAACTAATAAGGATAAGAAGGAATTAGTGGATAAAGAGAACCAAGAATTAATGAATAAAGAGAGTAATGGAAAGGAAATAATTAAGCCAAAAAAGAGAAAGCTCTACAAATCCGTTATTCCTTTCCCTCAAAAACTATAAAAGAAAAGGTCAAATATGCAATTTTGAAAATTCTTGGAAGTCTTTAAGAAATTGCACATAAATATATCATTTGTAGATGTACTTGAACAGATGCCATCTTAGGCTAAATTCATAAAGGATATATTGTCAAATAAAAGGAGGCTTAGAGATAATGAAACAATAACCCTCATTGAAGGTTGTAGTTCCATCCTTGCTAGAAAACTATCCCAAAAATGAAATATCCAAGTAGTTTTGACATCTTTGGGTTCCAGCATTAACCTTATGTCATTATTGATTTTCAAAAGATTATGGGTTGGTAAAAGAAAACCCACTTCAATAACATTACAAATGCCAGATAGGTCAATTAAGAAACTTAGGGATGTGGTAGAAGATTTGCTAGTAAAAGTAGACAAGTTCATCTTTCTGATGGATTTCATTGTACTGGCACTACTACAATACATACATATGGTCTCATAAATTTAGCCTCGATTTTTAGACATACTCTATCAATTTTTTACACCACATACCAAATTGTTTTATCAATTTTTTTTATTTTTCCTTTCTTTTTTCCCTTTTCCCTCTTTTTATTTTTATTTTTCTTTTTCTCTTTTCCTTTTCCTTTCTTTTCCCCAATGTTTAGCATCACCAATGCACATCCTTATCTCCTTTTATTTCCCCTTTGCCCCAGTGCGTACCCTCCATCTCTTCTTCATTTTAATGACCCAACTCTGGCCATACTGCTCACCCTCTCTACCACTCTGTATGTGTCATTGTTAACGTAACGACATTGACCTTTCACTTCTCGAAGCAGTTGAGAAATCCCAAAATGTAGTGGAGATTCTCGACCTCCTAACCCTAAAGAAGCTCATGCTATCCTTCAATATTTTTGCAATTTGTTGTCGTAGAATTTGCAAAGATGAGGATAAATGAAGGAGGTTACAAGTTGTACCAAAACAGAGGCATATTGAGTCCTCTAGTAAAACCCTATTTTGGATACTTAAATAACCCTATAAGGTATGCCATATTTGGTCTCGAGCTTTCTTCATGAGCTATGCCTTCTCTATTCATGAAAAGCTAGTTGATTCCCACTCTTATTTCGTGCAATTTTGTTAGGTTATAAAGATAATTGGTTGTCCAAATGGTTGTGCTTGACCATACATGGCTGATCTTGGATTGGTTGGAGATGGACGCAACAGTTATCAGGTAATTCTATTTTTCTACTCTTGCCCATCCTTCTCGAAATGAAGTAGCATCAATTCATGTTGATTTATGAATTAAAAAAAAACTAAAATAAGGTTGGCTTGGAGGAACACCTAATCAAACCTCTTTGGCAAGAAGATTTATGAACAAGGTCAAGGTTCAAGATCTTGAGAAAGTTTTTGAGCCATTATTTTGTCATTGGAAACACAAACAACAATCTGGGTATACCATTTGGTGACTTTACAAACCGCATGGTAAGTAGTGGAACTACTATGTCATCTTTTTGACCTTCTAGGCTACTGTTGAAATCTTGAAATGAACTAGTTGAGTTTAATATTGTTACTATCAGGGATTTGAGAAACTTCAAGAATTGGTTGAGGAAGGATCTAATAGTGGAGTAACATCAACAAGCTGACTTGCTTATGAAACATCTACCTAGGACTTGGTTTATACAATTCTAAGTAGGTCTCCAAGTTTACTCATGTTAACTAAAAGTATTGTTATCTAGTTTTCCAAGTACGCATCTTAGTTGCTCTTTTTGTCTATTCAAGATATCTTTGTTCATCTTTTATCATGTAAAAATACTCTCTTTCTCTTTGTAGGTGTGTTGTCATTTTCTATGAGCATTCTCATTTACGAGCACATGTAGTATGAGCACCAACAACACACCAGTAGCATGCAACACTAGCAACATATTACATTCTTCTTTGCCTTACACTAGAGGGAAAATTGGGCATGTTTAAGTTTTCTAGTGATTCATTTTCATTCGATGTTCCTTCTAATTCATGCAAAGGTACTGGTGCCTAGCTCTTGGTGTTGGTGCCTGGTATTGGCATTGGCATTGGTGGTTGGTGTTGATGCATGTCCTGGTACTGGTACTGGTGCCTGGTGCTTGTGCGTGTGCATGGTATTGGTGTCTGTGTTAGTGCTTGGTACTGGTACTGGAGAGTGTCCTAATTCTTGCTAATGAACTAGCAATATTAAATTTCATTACAACTACTAGAAGCTATATCAGAGGGCCTAGAACTAGAGACTGATTACATATACAAGACAATGAAGTTGGAAAATGGGTATTAACATTTTTCAGCAAACTTCTCCCCATCTTGCCCATAACCATAAAGTGTCAATGGCTTTCCATCAACATACAAGTAAGGTGCCTAGTACCCAGTATTAATATAAGTTATAACTTCTATATATCCATATCTTTAAATAAGTCCTAATAAAATTACTTGTAAATCTAAATTGGATTTTTTTGAATTAAAGATCCTAACAAATGAGAAGTACAAGAGTGTTCTACATAGAGCATGTATGAACAAGAATGAAACTCAACAAAATCCATAGACCTTTATGAAACCAGCGCCTATGCACCAGCACACCAATGCCTATACACTAGTACACTAGCGCCTATGCACCAACACACCAACGCTTATGCACCACCTCACTAGCACACCACCACCTATGGCATTTTCCTTTTCTCTACACTTTTTCCGAAGTTGTTGTGGACTTGAATGTGTTGATTTGAAGTATACTCATAAATGCATGTAATAGTAAAAAAGTTAGTTTGTAATTAATAAATTTATTATAATTTATATTGACTTTTAATATTATAATTAATAATTATAGTTTATTTAAATTTATGGCCATATACATACCCTATAGCCTCGATTATTGAAAAACCAAGGTTATAGACACATCCCATGGTCTCGATTATTGAAAAAATAATGAGGCTATAGACATGTCCTACAATCTCGTTTATTTAAAAACTGAGGCCATAGGTAAGAGTCTATTGTCTCTCTCACTTAGGCTTTGTTTCTTATAACCGTGGTCATAAACCTACAGTCACTGTTAAAAATCAAGGTCATATGTATGTATTGTAGTAGTGTAGACATGGTAGAGGACCATAAGATTTCTATCATACTTAGTTTTCCATTCTTAGCAACCGGTAGAACACTCATTGATGTACAAAAATGTGAGCTTATAATGAGAGTACAAGATGAACAAATA
The DNA here is from genome assembly GCA_037013495.1 of Hippophae tibetana. Classification (NCBI taxonomy): domain Eukaryota; kingdom Viridiplantae; phylum Streptophyta; class Magnoliopsida; order Rosales; family Elaeagnaceae; genus Hippophae; species Hippophae tibetana. Next base: position 75,686,459 of record CM072812.1, on the reverse strand, counting down.
ACCTTTAAAGTTTTTAAAGCATCTGAACCTCTTGATATTGATAATGTTGATAAATGCTTAAGGACACATGCTACTGATTATGTATACCCGTGTATACCTAATGTTGTTGTGAAGAATTTTGAGATAAATCTAAGCTAAAACCATCAATTGAAGTGTTATTATGGCTAGACCCCACACTTTTATCCTACAATCCCCAATTAAGTGGGTAAGCGAAAGAGTCCAATAGAGAGGTGAAAAATATGTTACAAATATATAAATTAGATAAGTTACGGTGGAATGCATATAAGAATGTCAAAAATTTACAAAAGAAAACATAAATATGGCATTATAAGAGAATTAAGGATCGTGTTTTTAAACCGAAACATAAATTATTATTGAACAAATCAAGACTTAAACTATTTTAGGAAAAACTCAAAAGTAAATGGACATAGATGGATGTACCATAGGACTTGATATGACCGTCTAGTCAAAGACGTTATTTCACTTATATTTTTATTTCTTTTGTTTTGTATGTGAATTAATGTGGAGAGTAATGACATAACAAGATTGAGCATTTTGAGGACAAATATTTTTCATATTTATATGTAGACATTAAGGATAAAGTGAAATTTAAGTTTAGGGAAGGAAACTTCATTCTCTACTTTAGTGTTTAGTATGAATTATTATCACAAATACCCCTGAGGTTTTGTATTTCTTCAAAATTACTCTTGAGTTTTATTTAATATCAAAAATGCTCACAAACGTTGTCAACGTTATATCTCCGTTTAACATTAAGGGTAAAATGGTAATTTCACCCATATACATATATCACTCCCGCGGAGAAAAAATCAAAAATACCCCCGAGGTTTTCAATATCTTCAGTAATATCCTTAATGTTTAAAAAAAACTACAATACCCTTGAGGTTTAAGGTATCTTTAAAAATACCCTTATTATTTAATATAAGCATAAAAAAATTGTGAAAAATTACATGAGTATCAGAAAAATTCTTTTCTACCTATGCCTATATAGCTTTTTAAATATTGCCGTTGAGAATATTATCGCAAATACCCTTAATGTTTTGTTTTTCTTTAAAAATACCTATGCTATAATAATTAATTTAATTTTATCAAAAATACATCTGCTATAATAATTAATTTAACTTCATCAAAAATGTCCCTACTATACTCCTACTTCTCAATAACACGATATAAAATATTTTCCAAAAATATTTAACTTGATATTGTGTGCTTTGTTAACTTAATTTATCTTCAGGGGTATTTTTGGAAAATATTTTATATCATATTATTGAGAAGTAGATATATTTTTTATGAAGATAAATTAAATATTGTAGCAGGGGAATTTTTTATGAAGTTAAATTAATTATTGTAGCAGGGGTATTTTTGAAGAAAAGAAAAACTTGAAGGGTATTTGCGATAATATTCTAAACGATAATATTTAAAAAACTATATAAGTAGGGGTAGAAAAGACTTTTCAGATATTGATGTGATTTTTTACGGCTTTTTATGTTTCTGTTAAATAATGACATTTTTGAAGATATCTTAAACCTCAGGGATATTGTAGTTTTTTTAAACGTTAAGGGTATTTCTAAAGATATTGAAAACCTTGGGGGTATTTTTGATTTTTTTCCTGTTTAGTATACATTTTTAATTTTTAAGAATTTTTTTTTTTGTTTTTAGGATGTTTTTAGTCATGATTTGGATAAAAATTGATAAATATATGAAAAATAAATGCATGCATACTTGATACGAAACATATGAACTCAATGATAAAAATTGGTTGTCATGACTAGGATAAAGAATGTAACACACTCGTTCAGATACTTATATTAATCATGTGATATGTTTGTTAGTTTTGATTGGATTGATTCAAATTTTTATGCACGTGTTCATGATTGATTTTGGTGTTCTTATTGAGAGAAAATTTATAATAAGTTATGCAAGTTGATGAGATCTATCAAGTTTTAGAATCTATTTGATCACCCCTTGAGGCGAAATCCTGAATAGTATTTAGTAAAATAGATGATTTAGGCCTTATTTGGATCGATTAAGTCTTTCAAGCTAACCATTGTTAATATTCATAGTCATCCATTCAAGCTTAATAAAAAACCTTCCATATCTTTAAGCCACATTTTATGTCTAACCAATAAACATTACCTTTACCTTTGCACCTTTAGCTTGTATGAAAAAAAAATACAATCATGTGTTATGCTACAGTGTAAGGTGAAATGTAATGCACCCTATAAAAAACAAAGAGAAAGAAAAAAAAGAAAAAAAACTTGCAACACAACTATCCTTTTAAAGAAAAAGAAAATAAAATAAAATTGAAAATAAGTTTGGAGGTATTGTGAAGTTACAAAAAAAAAAGATATGAAATAAAAGAATACGAAAAGAATGATAAGAAAGGGTACACTATAATATCAAGTAAAGCTCAATTGTAGTTAAAAAGTACACGATGAATAAAAAATAAAGCTAAGGTATGGAAAGAGCTTAACTGTCTTCATTTATAGACCCCCACATAAGCCTTACATTACAAGCATGTAAAGTCCTTATTGATCTTTAACTAAGTGTATATTTATATTAGTGGAAATGGATGTGAAAAATAGACTTATGAGACTTGTTTTAAGAATGAATTGGTTAGCATGCTCATGTAGGTTAATTTCATGAGTGCAATGAATGATATCATGTGTCATGCACACACACATACACACAAATCAATTTGTCAAAAACCTTGCATATCCTTGTATTGATGGAACGTTGATTGATGAATATGTGAACCTCATAGTCATAGAATTGCACGACTTTTGAGGGTGATAGTTTTCACTAAATATGCATGTATTAATAGATATATATTTATGAATATACTACCCATGTCATTTAATTTAGTTAAATTTGGCTTTACTTGAGGACAAACAAAGAGTTAAGTTTGGGGATGTGATGACTCTATGAAAGTAGAGTCATCAATACATTTTTCTCCTTAATATTTTCTCGTTATTATTTAATAAGTAATATTTTTGGGGTTAAAAATATTAAGATATGAACTTTATAGTGAAAAGGGATGAAAATATATTTTTCAAATTTTTTGAGATTTGTTTGAAATTTTTATGGATTTTTATGAAATTTTAACGCATGACCAATCAGAAGTTACCACATGGATGTCACGCAATCAACGCAGCTTATTGAGCAAGCCACATGGACACGACATAATCAGAGAAGGGGAATCACAAAAAGCCGCGTGTATAGAGTGATGTAGCGCTTTGACACATGTCAGCACTACATTCCATCCTCATTTGCCATGCAGTCAACATCTCTCCACGTGTTTTCATACTACTCGTCCAATCTTTCCAACTGTGCACCACACAATCCTTAACTGAGAATCACATTTCACCACATGGTGTTGACTCAACCTACATTAACCGAAACCAGTCCTCCCGCTACATGTCTCACTTTAATTTGCCCTATAAATCCTATATGCCATGTGTCACGTTCCCATTGGTTGATATTGTTAATTTTTTCTTTTTAATCTCACCCCTTAATGAGAAGCTGATCTAATGGTTCAGATTCTATATTAGCCTGATTTAACCCCCTGATTACTCATAAACCCTAATGAGTTGAAATTAACATAATTTTTATTGGTTTTTGGATCAAGAAGAGAAAAAAACATAGAAAATTTTAAAATGAGATACAATTTTGGTGGAAATTCAAGAGGAGATTGATTGTACTTTTTCTTTTTCTTTCTTTATCAATTTTTATGTCTTTTTTATGAAAAATATGAGTTTTATGAACAAAATTATGTCTAGTTAATTTATTAATCTACAGGTATTATGAACCCAATTTTCAACATGTGATGATATAATATTTTATTCCAATTATGATTTCAATTTAATTACATTAATTAATCTAATTTTTATGCTATGAATTGTCTAGCCAATAATTGATCTATAGAAACAATTAAATAAATTTGAGAGAATTATTTAATTGTTTGTCTTGATTAAATATCATGCATAGTTTCTACGTAAAGATATATGATTTTTATATATATGATTCATAATTGATGAACTTAATGAGTAATATATAATTTAATTAATATGAGAGTATGATTAGATTAATTATTATAAAATGTGTAATTTACTTGATTTACATGTTTAGAAAATTTAAGTATTAAGTATTAAGTATTCTTTGATATTTTCTAATATATCTTCTTAGTTGACAAATCAGATTTAATTAATTATTGTTATTTATTTTTTAGTTCTTTTAATTTTGCTTCCTTAAAATATAAAAACACAAAAAGTTGATTTTTATTTTTTTTTAGTTTTAAAAATTAGTTTTTAATAGCATAATCTTCGTTAAACGATATTTTCTTATCATTATATTACTTGTTACAATACGTATAATTGTGTATTCATTGAACACAATTCCTATCCGATCACAACATATGACATATTTAATAAATATCTATATTAATGTGTCAATTTATATTTAAAAATGATATTAATATTATATAATAAGATAATCTAACAAATACACTATCAAATTATCATAAAAGTTATAAATATATAATCTAATTTTATTAAGTTATAAAATAAAGTAAAAAAGAAATCACATCATACGTTCATAAAATATGATATTATTGTCTTCTCCATTAATTGGTTTCTAAAACAAAGGATTGCACAAAAGCACACAAAAATATGCAAAATATAGCTAATTATTTAAGTATTTATGAAAGTTTATAAAATATAGACTTCATTAACGTAGAAGAGATGAATAAGTTATTTTTAATTTTTATCAATTTATAATTTAATAATTTAAATAGAACGACCAGACATACAATCGCGTGTAAAAATAAAGTATGAAAATAAAAGAATAACATACAATATTTTTATATAGAAACAACTTAAGCTACTACCATGACCTCAGAAGACCACCGGCCCACCTCTCTTTGCACTATAAAAACCAAATGTTCAATTACAAACTCGATCTTATACTACTCTCTTTAGGATACTGCCCTAATGTACCTTACTTACGAATTCATGTCTGGTTTTTATAGTTTCTAATATTAGTATGAACAATTTTCAACAAACGTTCCAATAAGCTTCTTCCTAATCAGATACATTTATGAATCAACTGCAAAAAATTAGCACAAAAACATAAGTGTTCATGTGTCTAGAACGAATTTAATAATGAATAATCATAACCAAATGATTCAAAACATTACTTAAATCAAATCAACTAGCAAACTCTAGAGGAAAAAGATTAAGCATAAATTCAATAAAAATAGTTCATTTGAAATTAAAAATCAAACCAAATAATTATGATATGACACACATAATTATTTAATCTAATAATTTCATAACAAAAATAAAGCTATAAAAACATATGAACAAAATATCATAAACTAATTACGCTTATTAATCAATCAAATACAACCTTGAATGTTTCATAGATTAACCAAATAAAGAAGCTTAAACAATTATGATTTTATATTTGCAAAACAAGAGAGAGATTAAGAAAAAAGAATAATACTCTTGTATGGTTAATTGAAACAACGAGGAATAAGTTTTATTTATAGGAAAAATTAAAACCCTTAATCATATGTAATTGATAAATATATTTTCTATTATAAATTGAATTAATAATACTCATTAATCAAAAAGACTCATATTTAAGAAAAAAGTTCTTTTAAAGTAAACTCATTAATCAATAAGAATCCTATTTAAGGAGAAACTCTTTTAAAATAGACTCATTAATGAAAAAAACTTATATTTAAAAAAATGTTCTTTTAAAATAGACTCATAAATCAAAAAAATTCTTATTTAAATAAAAAAAAATTAGAGTATATTTTAGACTATCTTTTAGGTTAAGATTAAACCTATAATTTAGACTATATCTTATCAAGATTTTTAACATATATTTTATTCTCTATTTTAACATAGATATTTTAACAACAAAAATAATTCTAAATTTATGAATATGTATTATTAAATGTGTAAGTACAATCCTATGTGTTATAGTTATAATAAATATATCTAAAATGCGACTATCTAAAATTCTGATTTTTTCGACCTTGCTTCGTAGACTTACTAACAAGCTTAAAAACAAATATTTTGTCCATAAAAATAACCAATATTTATAATCCTTACAATGTTAAACAACAATTGATCCTCAAATCCAACTAAGGTGCCCAAATGACTATTGTCAAGCACCAGTCATTCTAATTTTAAAATTATTGGTTTCCTAGTGAACACGCTCAAGTCTAATGGTAAAGAATAAACTGACACCTGCGTCTTATACTTTCTATTAAATAATTTCATCAAGAAGACGCTAGACATTTCAAAATCTACCCAAACAACTGCTAGAATACACACTTGACACATCAATGAATGTTTCTATTGCTTATAAGGTCTATTTGCTAAATATGACTACCAAGTTGGTAGGTTCCTCACTTCCTCTCATGTTAACCTTGCAAGAAAAAAAAACATTGAGCAACTCTATTTATTGAACATTTAAGCGTAAATAACTTGATTTGGGTTAATTTACATAGAAAATATAAAGACAATATCCTTTTGGTTTGAAACTTGAAAGTAAGGTTTAGCCGTGTGAAGAAAAGTGTGGACTGACCAGCAAATTCTCGTGATTTATGGATGGAAAACAACATTACCATCTATTTCATGGTCCTTGGCAAAATCAACATTGAGAACAACATCTGCGAATCAAATTTGGGCAGTACGTTTTTGATGATCAGCTTATATGGTAATGCACAAACAGCTATAGATGGTCACATAGACAATGGTAACAATAATCTCCCCTCCCTTCTCTTGGTCAGTGCCTGTCTAGATATTCTAAGCCGTATAGGAAGAAAGATGCCAAAGCATATGATGACAAAAGAAAGCCAAAAGTGTCGGAAGTAAAGAGTCATATAGGATGATAGAACGAGCATACTGAAGACTAAGAACCAAAAGATGGCCACAACAACATCAACCCTGCAAGTGAAGAACAAATATTTAGATTTAATGGCAAAAGCAATTTAATGCATCTGAGCTGAAAAAGGTGAATGTATATTTACATTGAACAAGATCAATAAAATATTCAACAAAGATTGTCAAAATATACAATTTACACAGGAGATGTAGAGATAAGGGTGTTTTCAGGCCACCTTTACTGGCCTAAATTACTCACTGAAGCCAACCTCAAGTAAACTGAACGTGACATCTGTCTACCACAATTTAAACACAATCTTTGCTCAACCAAAACACTCTCAACTCTGCTCTAATCAACTTAACTAGAGTTGCAGTACACATTAGACCAAAAGAGGGAAAAATAATAATAATAATAATAATAATAATAATAATAACAATAATAATTGTGCCTGAAAGCTATTTTTGGATGTTGCGAGTATATCTAGTTGCTTTGTCATCAGCTTTAAGAATGCTTAACTTGTAACCAATTTGACCTCCTAAGTGGCATTTAATTATATATTCAAACGGAAAGGTTGGCAGGGTTTTGTTGAGTAAATATGGTATCACCCCTTGTTGGGATTACAACTCTTCAAGGATGACGACCATTTTCACTATTCAGACACCAGCAATTAGAAATCGCAACACAATAATATCCTTATTTCTGCTATTGAGAAATTAATCCAGTCAAAATTCTAATGATGTATTCAAATTTTATAGCAAAAAAAAAAAAAAAAAAACAAATCTCAAAAATTAAGGAATTTCCAATCACTAACCAAAGAAGCAGTAAACATGTGTCTTTGATTTCCACTGACCCTCATCAATGCAATTTTTTTTAATCTTAATGCAGACTTTCTGGATTTGGGCTATACATGCCATGAACTTATAGCACGAGGTCAGGAACAAAACAACATCGACATTTCCTCCAAAGAGTAATTTTAACTAATCTTATCTACTTCTTAGCCAAATCTACTCATATTTTTCTTTTCCCTCAGTAATTCCAATCAACAAGTTCATAGATAACTAGTTCTTGAACTTCTATTGGGGGTAATCAAATACACTCATTGCATCTGCAGCAATATATAGGGCTTCAATAAAGTTAACATAACTCAAATATGCCCCCATGAAAGTGACCGTTTTTAATGAAAAACAACATTAAGTTTTTTATATTTTCCATTCATAACTAAGACTAAAGGATAGAGAGGAGAAGAAACACATAATTGCAATAGGATAATTTGACATCGTAAAAAAGTCATGCAATACTTGCAGAAAAATACCTTAGAAATCCAATATGTTAGATAAATTGGATACTTTAGCACACCATGAAGATGTCTGGTGCCCTCTTTTTCAAACTTAATGGACCTATTATGTCCAATTTTTCAAACCTAGCGAATCTATCGTGTACTAGTTGTGGGACACTATTCTTCTGGTGTTTTATTTTGCAAATTTACTAGACTGCTACGATACAAACTAATAATTAGTGGACTAATGTGTATAACTTGTGGCAAGCAAGTTGACCATTTCGGAATGACACACATAAAAAAATTGTGAGGAGGGTGAACAATTTCCTCTAGAAATGGTAGTACGGCACAGTCAATTGGTAAAAGAAAAGACGAAGTCTAGCCAAGTACAATCAAACATGTGATATAAAGGAGCGATCGAACCAAAGGGATTGAATTTCAATTTGTTCGTGTATCGTCATTCCTACTCAAACTAGAGTAAATATTTGCATTCGTTTTAGTACAAGCCTTCGTTCCAAACGGCTGCATATTCCAAAATCCAATGTTGGAATTAGAAGCATCTCCTACCCCTATCAAACATGATGTTTGCGACTTGTTCAAAAAATTTCGAAATGCTTTAACTTTAACTTTAATTTCATTACTTAGAGCAAAAAAGGAAATAAATGCATATGGACGAAGAAAATAGCTGTTGTAAATCGATACCTGGAAGATAGATGGGGTTTGGGGGAGAAGATAATAAGCGCAGGACACTTGTGTTGAGATCTAATCTGGTAGTCTCTGAGTTGTTCCGCGAGTTTAGACCTCGTTATCATGTCTTGGGTCGGAGATCTCCGATCTTCTTTACTCACCCGATCACCCCCACCCCAAAAATCAACAACATCAATTAACTTTTGCAAAAGGATATAAAAAACGATGTTTTTGATTTCGAAGTTAAGAATTTATGATAAACTATCAACCAATAGTGAAATTTATACGCCAATAAACAAAGTGATGTATCAGTATTCTGACGAGTGCTTGCTTATGTACCAATTATCTTAATACCAGTTTCGAACCTGTACAAGTTACTCATGTATAAATTATCTAAAGAAATTTGTAAACCCTACGTATACATATTAAAATTTCTACCGGTACGGTCCGATCCAGTTATAGAGAATTTTTTTTAATTGGACCGGATCATTCTAAACAGTTTTAATTAATACAAATCGAATTAGACTGTTTGATTTATAAGATCGTTCAATCCAGTCCAATTTTCAATTTGTTTCGGTTTTTGGACACCTTTAATGAGAAATAATATAAAATTTTAATATATTATTAAACCAGTCCAGTTTGACCGGTTTAAAAATTAATACAAACCGGACCGAATCATTTGAAAAATGATTTTAATTATTACAAATCGGGCGGGCCAAACTGTTTGATTTGTAAAACCGTTCGGTCCGATCCAGACCGGTTTATGAACACCCCTAATACATATATTAAAATGATCTTAGATCTTTAGCAATATTATTATAAGAGACGATAGTTTTAAAAAATGCATTTTATTTCATAATTTTTAATTAAAGGTGTAGAAAATTATTTTTAATTTTATTTTAATTTAGTTATTGTTTGAATTAAAGTTTTTCGATCTCGGGATATCCATGTGGGACCCAAGTTTCTGACGTTGATACTCTGAAATGTTCTATGTTTACAGTGGTTTCGAACCCCGGTCTTGACCTTTAAGACCCTAATAAGGTCTTAAGGGTTAGGACCAGGATTCGAAACAAGGAGAGAGCGAAAGAAACATATGTCAGGTTATGACCGTCCCACTGTGAACATAAATCAGTGCGGAACATTAACGCCAGAACTCTGACCCCACGTGGATATTGCGAGATCGAAGAACTCTGATTCCAACATCAAAAGGTGATATTTTTTACACCACATTGTTAACATAGATTGGTGAGGAACATCAATGCCAGAACCCTGACCCCACATGGATATCTCGATATCAGAGAACTCTGGTTCAAACATCAAAAGGTATCCTTTTATCAAAGATATTTATGTAGGGGCACAAGACTACGATGTTGTTGCTCAAACTAGTTTATATACTAGTAGTAATTTTGCTAAAAATATCTACGTGTAGCCAGGATTACGACGTTGTTGCTCAAGTAAGTTTATATACTATAGGGTGATCCCAACCTGACATGCATTTCTTTAACGCCTCTCCAGCTTTGAACATGTGACCCACCTCTATAGCCACATATTCATGGAAGTTGGTACCATCTAGGCTACTAGTATAGATGATACCAAGTTACTTTTTACTAAGGTACTTAAGGGTTAGGTATTGGGTTCGAAACTTGGGAAGAATGAAAAAAAATGTGTCAGGTTATGATCGTCCCACCGTAAATATAGATCAATGCGGGACATCAATGCTATAACCATAGGACCCATGTGGATATCATGAGATAACTTGTCTTCCGTTTGAGTTAGTCGCACTATAAACAGTTATAATATCAACATATAAAAATAATGTATTATCAAGAGATAAATTTGTAAATGATAAAAATAATTCTAATTTATTGATTTTTGAAAATAAATAAATTTATATATTAATAAATTTAATATTTATTTATAATATTACGATATTTTTATATATTTAAATAATAATTAAATTAAAATAAATTTATATCTAAGCTTAAAATAAATGAATCACTTACTATATACTTTTCAAAAAAATTAAAAATTAAGATACATATTTCCAATCCCCAAAACTCGAAATTATCCATAAATGAAAATTGTGATGATATATTTGTATATGTAAACTATTCTTATATAAGCATAAAATTAAATGATTTTTTATAACAAAATTAAACAATTGAAATTGAAAAAAATAATATTTTATTATATTTTTAAAACTTATAATTATAAAAATATATATTTTATATGTAATTCATATATTTTTACAAAAAAAAAATAATCTAAACATTTTACATCTAGATTGAATATCATTTATATTGAACTATAACCAATTAATTCTATTTAATATCAAATTTCGTATAATTAGATTCAAATAATACTAAACTCAGACCAATTAAATCTCATTTATGTGTTATTTTATTTTATATATATATAAATTTTAGATGAGTTATTCACAATAATTCTCCAATTTTTTAATTTTAAATAAAAATAAAATAATATAGTTAAACTTTTCAGCCATGTTGAATAAACTTGCCCAGCTTAAATGGTTCTTGGCTCAGTCTGCCTTGTTTCCTTATTTCTTCTTCTTTTTTTTACAAGCAGTGTTTTATTACTTGTGCTCCCAAAAAAGTACACAGCCAAAATCCGTTTAAACGTACGAAAAACCATATTGTTCAATTTTTAAAGGAAAAAGTACAGTATCTATAGCTCGTCATTGCATGTTTTACTAGAAGATTTGTTTGAACTACAAAATAACACCTAATATCAATCTCATATAATTTTATTATTAAAAAGAAAAAGATATAACATACTATTTTATTTTAAATGCAATCTGATTAGATATAACATATTATTTTATTTTAAATGCAATCAAATTAGACACATTTTAAATTAAATTTCGAACACTGAATTGAAGTACACAACAAAATAAAAGAAAAAGTAACTTCAGTTATATATTTGTACTCGGCAGGGCTCATATAAGAAAGATCAAGTCCATGTTGTAACAATAACACCCAAGTCTTGGTCTAAAAATTAAATATTCGCACAAGAATATATAAATTTTACAAATATAAACTACACTATTGCAATCAAGATAAATAATGAATCCAAATAGAAATAAATAGGACCGATGACAAAATCGCTCAGGATAAGATATTCCAATGTCACAAGCAGACACGGCATACAAGATTCAAAGAAGTAAATTTTCAGAAACAAATGCAGTCGTCATTCTAATTCAAGAATTGATTAAGAACTTCAAAAAAAAAAAAGGTTTAAACCTGCAGAGTAAAAGATTTTGGAGGTGGAGGTGCCAGACTTAGCATTAATGCTCCTGAGAAATCGACCTTTCCGAGCGCCGATAATCACAATCCAGATCCTGGGTTCTTCCCTTTTCATGTGAATCAGATGCGCCTCCATAACGGTAATCCTCTTTCATATGATCATAACCATCATGGCCCTGTTCATAACGATCATGGTCACCTTGGACATTCATATGATTGTACTGCTCCAGGTGATGTTCATAATGCTCTGAGTCATGGCCAGAGTCAGGAAGCCTCTGTCCAAGAGATTGATCATACCAACCCTGATCATTTTCTGGCCCAGTGTGGTCATAATCATGTTCCTTATCAGACTCCTTATCATGAGAACGGCCACGTTCATGATCAGGGTCCCCAGTTTCATAATCCCTCTCTCTTTCTCGAGGATGATCATGATCATGCTCCCTATCTCGGTGACGTCCGTGATCACGATCACGATCACGGCCACGATCCCTCCCTCTATCACGGCCTCCACGGTCTCGTTCACGGCCGTGTTCTCTATCCCTTTCCCTCTTCCTATCACGATCTCTGTGGTGTCTGTCCTCCCTATGATCACGATCCCTAGGTTTATCGCGGGATCGCTCATGAGAACGCTCGTGGGGCATCTCCAATTCTCTCTCCTTGTCCTTGTCCCGGTCCCTTCCCCTTTCATGAGATTTTTCTCTATCACTGAAATCATTTCACAAAGTATAATCACACAAGATGCAATAATAAAACATATTTCAAGGGTGGTTTCTTAATCTGTACAGAGTACAATGCATATGGTATTTCCATTGAGAAGCAACCCCCTTTCCGCATCAATCCTCTCTTCTAACATAATGTGTCTATTTTAGCCCATATGGTGCAATCGAGGAGAGAGTACAATATCAACAAGTAACAAAAGAAGAAATAAACCATTTGAGAGAATCTTACTGATCTGCGTGACGATCCTCTCTTACCCTTGGCTCCTCTGACCGAGGTCGTGTTCCTGTTTGTGATTGCTCCCTGAAGCATCAATGGAAAATATAAAGTTAACAACTGAGAACAGGAAGAGAACTAAACTAGGCTTCTAACAGGAAACAACAAATAGTAACATTTGAAACAGTGTATAAATAATGTATCAGAAGAAGAAAGGCCAAAAAATCTAACAAGACAGCATAATGTAAATCAAAGAAATTCATCAGGTATGATTGAAATTTAGTTAAATCCAAAGAGAAATCACTCTTTTAAGTCTTTAAGTCCAGGTCTAGTTGTCACTTGTAGAAAGCCTCGAGCCATTTTTGTAATTTTGTTCAACTTTTACTGATTTCATTATTCACCGTCACTTGAATCACGGGTATATAAGGGAACTAAGGCTGCCAAGGAAATTGAATACTCAGTCAAAAAGCAAGTCTATCATATTAAGCTATTGGGAGGACCAACAATCATTTTATACATATAACAATAATTAAATGAGATTATATTGACCATAAACAATCAAGAGGATACCTAAAAATGTCTGCAACTATGCAACATGCTTGATTGCTCTTCTAACATGTTCTGGTAATTACAATAGACGACACATGACGGAAAAAATAAAATTTTTCCAACTATGACAGTTATGGCAAGGAATCACATGAGTTACCTCCCATCATGTTTCTGATTAAGATCTTCACTTCCAACTCTTGTAGTTCCAAGCCCACCACCTAGCCGGCGGGGTCTCCAATTTGGCACAGTCCTTCCTCGTTCAACATCTACAAGCACCCTTTTACCTTCAATCTTCTTCCCATCAGCTTGCTTGTATGCAGCTATAAGATCTACATCAGTGCTGAATACAAAAATAACAACAAAAGCCAACAGGATGTAATGAGTAACCGAACCTTTCATGTCCCTTGTATGCATGTACTCGATGAAGCAATAACCTTTAGGCTTGTTTGTCACTTTGTCCGTTACTATTCGAATCTGAAAAATCAGGAAGATGGATAATGAGCAAGACCAGAAACAAGCAAAATTAGAAATAATAATAATAATAATAATAATAATAATGATTACGAATATAATATCTGCTACAACTAAGTAACAATACTGCAAAATGTTGAAACCTAAATGGCACGGCAGACAGGCAGTATGTATGAATTAAAATAATCTAGAATGAAAAAACAACACATGTGAAAAAAAATTACATTAATGTTAATTAAAATCACATTTGGTACATAATGTTTTTTTTAATACCCACTTTGTATCTATGGTTTAAATTACAAATTGTCTTTTAATTTTTAGAATCAAAATAATTAAAAATTACGATCATTATATTGTACAAATATAAGGATAAATAAACTATAATTCTACTTTAGAAAACTAATTTTGCTGAAAAAAGATAATAGTTACTTTCTAATCCTCAAACATTACAAAAACAAATTTTAATTGTTTCCTACATGTTAATGAATTGGTAGCATGATATTATCATCACTTTACTTTAACAAATTTGATACATTAATCACTCTCTTAAAATTGGTTCATTTTCATCTTCCTGTTATATTTTAAACACTTTAGTAATTTCTTGTCAATTTTGGGTTTTTAAGATCATTTTTTTGTTGGAAAAACTTAAATTGGATCGCATTGAACCTTACCAGTAGGGACTGTTAGATATTTGAAAAAAAAATGTCTCAAAAAGTTAAAAAAAATGAAAAATAAAGTGATTAAAATCACCAAAATCTACTTAATTAAAATAACCACAAATGGAAAGTAAAATGATTAAAGTGCAACAATTCAAAGTAAAGTTACTAATGTATTTAATTTATGAAAGTAAAGTGACCTTAAGTGTACTTTTTTTTTCTAATGATTACCTTTCAGTTTTATAGAAAAAAGATGATGATTTATAAATTATATATGGGCTAGACTAATAAGTCATTTTAGACAGAATATTGGATTGGGCTAAAGCCCGGTAAGCTTACAACATGGCTCCGCCACTGGCTGTGCTCAACTTAAAAATCAGCTTTGACAAAGCACAATGCATCACTACTCTGCTCAACTTAAAAATTAAGGTTTGTCATATACAGGAGGAAGCACCATCTTTGAAACCAGATTGGTAGGAAATATGCCATAGACAATTTGCAGAATGGTATCCAACTTACCCGAGATATTACATTAATGTTAAAACTTAAACCAACATAAACCCCACAAAAAAACCGGAGCAAGAAGATCCACCATATCAAAGAGAAAGCTAACTATAAAAAAATACAGGTGAAGGTCATTTCTTTTGATAGGGTGTGAAAAGACAAATCATATATGAGAATATTAAGACCACAAATACCAACTTTCAGAGCTTTGAACACTTCGACAAATAATTGTATAAGCAGAGAAGGGTAAAGGGTTAATGAGGTAACACAAGTCAATCTCTTACCGAATCCCCTCGGGGATGTTAAAAAAACCTACCCGCTTGACAGGACCATAAACGTCAAACTCCCTTTTGATTCTGCTCTCAGTTGACTCGTAATTCTGCAGGCATCAATATGAAAAGCTAACAAAGTAAAGCTTATATGAAAGAGAACCCTAATACAGGGGGGAAAAATATATATATTACTCACTAGTCTAGTCACAAACAAAGTCTTGTATGGATCCCCAGATATATTGGAGTCGTTATTTGGATCATCTGCATTAAATAGGGCACACAAAAAATGTAAGAATACTACTAAAATCTAAATCACTATAGGTAATCAGAGCTATAATCACATTTCTCTAGATCCTCGGAAGCCTTTGCTGCACCCTTCTCGAGTCTCAACTGGTGTATTCTAGCCTTTCTTTGCGCCTGAATCCACAAATTTGTTTAAAATGTCAATACCAACAGCAGAAGTACTTTTTTTTAATTTATAAAGAGCAGAATTACTTTATACTGAGCTTAAAAGGATTCTAGTGATGAATTCCCATTACATTTCCTTTTTATCAAAATCGCCAACTCCTAGATTGACTATATACTCCAGATTATGTGAACTTATTCATCAGCATAAGCTTACAAAAGATAAAATGGAAGCAAGTGAGCAAGAAACATGTAATAGAACAAAATGTACACCTCTCCATATATGAAATGCTTACATCATTAGTGCCAGGATTGCACGGCAGAGATATGCATCTTTGAACAAAATAATCAAAATGAAATGTTAAATTACAATGTCTTCAACATAATAGAATTCCATGGATCAATCAGAATATTTATCTTTCCCAAATAAGTTAAGCTAACAATCTCTTTAGAAGTGATTCAGAAAATATCTTACAGGAGTTTCACCCTTTTGGACAGGTGGAGCATACTCAAGATCTCCAGGCTCTGAAAACTTACTCAGGAATTGTGCCATACCTTAATGAACAAAAGAAATTATCATCAAATACTGATACATATGTAATCAATATCCAGACCGCAAACTGAAACAAACAAAATTAATTTTACAAAAACCTGTCAAAGGGGGGCATTTTCTTTTCTCGGTAGGTGGTTTATACTCCAATGGTGGTCTAGGCTCAAAAAGCTTCAAGAGATTGTTAGTTAGACCAGTGGAATGACTCTGTCCAATCTGCATCGAAAACAAGAGTTAAGAACATGATTCAAACTTCATGCACCAACCTCTAACTATTTCTGTCATCCAACATATCACATCAGGCAATACAGGTAAAATTCATATCAATAAACAGAATAAAATGGTGTAAATGGGAAAGGAAAAAAGAAAGTAATATATGTCAATCAAAACCAAAAAGAAGTGAAATGTCCTGTATGATTTAGTTTAAGAAATAATGCCTTCTAAACAAATGAAGCTACTCTAAAATAAATTACAGTTTAAAGGATGTAAAGTAGTGATGTAGAACTGATACAAAATAAAGAGAATAATCATTTAAATTATGGTTTATTTTGATTGAGATTATTATCTCGTAATTTGGATATTAAGGGTAATTAACGAAGGTTCACTTTAAATCCATACTTATTGGGTGGGATAACAAAAGTCAATTACCTTTAAAAAAAAAAAGTAACATAAATTTATTTAAAAAAAAAGGTTAACAATACACACAAAGTGTCACCTTTCTTAACCAGACTAGTGGTGCGTGTTTGACAACTTTTTTAAAGTAAACTCCTGATACCCTTAGACTCTTATACACACCAAGTGTCACCTTTCTTAATCAGACACGTGGTGCGTGTCTGACAACTTCTTCTAATATCCTTTTTATAAAGGTCACTCGTACCGTCTTAGCAAATAAGTATGGATCTAAAATATACTTTCGTTAAATATAACGGACTTATGTTACCCTTTTTCCTTATTTGTTTATCTTCAAATTTCATATTTATATTTAGTTATTTAAATTATTATTAATTGTTTTATAATTATCTAGTTTGTTATTTCATTCTTATAAATAGGACATAATACTTATAAATCAGATTATAATGAATTGAATTACAGTTTATTAGTTTATCCCCTAATTATCTGTTTGTTTCTCTCCTTTCTTATTTGTTTAAATCACTGAATCTAATTCGTCTATTCTCTCTCTTATTTCTTTATGTGTTTTATTAGTTTAGTACCAGATGCAAATCAATTTCGTTTCCTTCAACGAAATCTCCAATACAAATTTTTTTCTCGCACAAAAAAAAGAAAAAGAAAAATAGATACCAAAAGAAAGGGAAACAATATTAAAAAAAAAAAAAAACACGAAAACCATCCCCATGGACCACCCACACCATATCCATCGACGACTTTACCCACCCATCGAATTACCAATCTTGGAACCAGCGTCGCTGCAAAGGAAAGATTTAATCGAAAACCCAATTCAACTGCTGCCATTCCCGACGTCTTCCTTCTATACCACCGACAAAGCTTCTTGAACATCGATTAGTTGATTCTATGTGGTTCCATGGCTTGTCTGCTCTATCATCAACTTCACTTGCCAATACAGTTCTCCATCGCCTTCACTTCAGTTCCACGCACCACCAACATTATTTCTGATTACTATCCAAGCCAAAAAAATACCCTTGTCCACGACTATCTGATGACATCCCTCTTGTCATCATGCGTCGCCTTTTGTGTTGATCGACGTTGTCAACTCCAATCAACATCAAGTTGATCCGTTTTTGTTACTAGTATGAAGATTTAATAAATCCAATAAAAGTTTATTGCACTCAAATCAACAATAGAAATATGAGCTCTCATTCAATTCTTCAAGCCATTAAGCCTTTAAGGCAAGACATGAACTCTCGAAAGGATTTAATAACGAATCGTATGAGAGAGATGTTCTAATTCAAAATAGCTCATTTTTTTTAACTTTACTATTGTCATCAACACAATAAATATCAACTATAACCAAGCAAGAGAAAGAGGATACTTGTTCAGATACTGTTATCCAAACAAAATCTTTAAAGCAAATTTGTCCATGTATGATGGTGTTTATTATTCAAAAAAAAAAAATAGTTTGCTTGTCTACCATCTCTTCACGGGACATGTATTCGAATGTAATTGAATTTTTGAATTTCAATTTGTACTTATCCTTGAATGATTAAATTCAACCACGTCTTAGATTGATAAGTGCTATAAAGGTGAACTTGTTGTTGGAACATCCATGTAATCTATTGATAACAAATCTTAAGGACGAGTTACCATTATATCTCAAGTTTCGATTATTAATCTTTGACTCTATAACTCGTCAGGAGTCGAATTTTTGTCACCCGAGGAGAATGATACAAAATAAATAGATAATAATCATTTACATTAATATTTATCTAATTTGAGATTAGTATCTCGTAATTATGATATTATTTGTTTTATCTTTAAATTTTATATTTATATTTAGATTTATCATTTAGTTACTAAGATTATTATTAATTATTTATTTTTTATTTCAATACTATAAATAGGACATATCATTGTACTTCAAAATTAGACCAAAAATGAATTGAATTACAATTTATTAGTTTCTATGCCAATTATCTATTTGTTTCTCTCTATTCATCCCAATTCTATTATTTCTTGCCTTCTATCTATTCTCTCTCTTATTCCTCTATCTATTATCTTATTTCTCTCTTTGTTATGCATTAAGAAATAATAGAGAAAATAGACAAAAGGTATTATTTCTTGCCTTCTATCTATTCTCTCTCTTATTCCTCTATCTATTATCTTATTTCTCTCTTTGTTATGCATTAAGAAATAATAGAGAAAATAGACAAAAGGGGTGAGGTAATAGACAAAAGGAAGAATTATCAAACAAATAAGATATGGGAGAGATAAAAATAATAACTATTACTCAATTCATTTTAGGTTTGATTTAGAAGTATTGTGTTATGTCTTATTTATAGAACTAAAATAATAAATTAGATAATCATAAAATGATTAATACTAATCCTAAATAATTATATAAATAATTAAATAATAAATCTGATATAAATACAAAATTTAAAGATAAAACAAATAATATCCTAATTACAAGATAATAATCTCAATTTAGATATATATCAATTTCTATTATTATTATTATCTCTTTATTTCGCATCATTTTCCTCGAGTGGCAAAAATTTGACTCCCGATGCATAGATTAATAATCGAAACTTGAGATATAACGATAGGTCGTCCTTAAGATTTGCAATCAATAGATTATGCGAATGTTCGAGCAACAAGTTCACCTTTATAGCACTTAGCAATCCAAAACATATTTGAAATTTATCGTTCGAGAATAAGCACAAATTTATCGTCCCCTAAAGAGATGGTAGATAGGGTAATTTTTTTTTTTTAAATAATATATATCATCACACATGGACAAATTTGGTCTGAAGACTTTATTTGAATAGCAATATCCATCCTTCTCTTACTTGGTTATAGTTTATATTTGTTGAAGATTAAAATTGATTATAGTTGATATTTGTTGAAGATTAAAAACCAACATAAATTGTAGGATTTTGTCAAAATTTTGGGTCATATATGATTCATCATCTACCTTTTTTTTTGCTTGTTTGTTGATGATAATAGGTATAGAAAGGGAGCTATTTTGAATTGAAAAATCTTCCATTTGAGAGTTCATGTCTTACTATAAAGATTTAATAGCTCTTGAATTGAATTAGAACTCATATTTCTCCTGTTGATTTGAGTGTAATAAATTTTATTTGATTTATTGAATCTTCGTACCGGTGACAAAAATGAACCTACAAAACAAAAAAAATAGAATAAATTGTTACTTGTCTGAAGTTGACCACATCCATCAACACAAAAGGTGACACATGGTGGCAGAAAGGATGTCACCAAATAGCCATAACCTATGGGAGTTTTCTAGTTGGACTGTAACTTGAGATAATACTGAGGGTGTGTGGATTTGAGGTAAAAGCGTTGGAGAATTGTGTCAGTTGTTGATGAAGGTGACAAGTCAAGGGACCACTTGGAATCAACTAGTCGGCTTCCGAAAAGCTTGCACGTGCCGGCAATGTAAAAGAAAGATGTCAGGAATGGCAGTGGACGAGTTGGGTTTTCAATTAAATCTCTCATTTGCAACAATGTTGGTTCAAGGATCGGTAATCCAATGGGTGGGTAAGATCGGTGATGGTGTTCTAGTTATTACGGTGGGGTGGGGTGACGGTTGGCTATCGTGATATGGTAGGGGTGGGCGGTCCACGAAGATGGTTGATGTGCTTGCTTTTCTAATTATCATTTTTTTGTGCAATAAAAAAATTTGGATAGGAAATTTCATTTAAGGAAAAGAAATCGGTTTGATTCTGATACGATGCTGATATATAACAAATAGAGAAATAGAAGAAAGAATAGACGAAAAGAGTGAGATAATAGGAGAGGGGATAGATAAAATCAATAACTATTACTCAAATTATTACAGGTCTGATTTAAAAGTACAATCTTATGTCTTAGGATTAAAATAAAAAAACTAAATAATTAGTAATAATCCTAAATAATTATCTAAATAACTGATAAATCTAAATATAAATACAAAATTTAAAAGATAAAAACAAATAATATCTTAATTACGATATAATAATTTCAATCTAAATAAATTTTAATTTAAATGATTATTATTTTATTATTTTTCATCGAGTAGAAAACCCTAGCTACGAGCAAATATTCAAACCATTAGATTATTAACCAATAAAGACACAATTTAAGAATTCAGGAGCAAAAAGGAAACAAGAAAGAGGACGAACCAGCTTAAGCTGAAGAACATTGGCACGGTTCTGAGCTTTTGTACGGGCCTGGACGGCCGAGTTCTGGTTGCGCATGAAGGCATCATTTTCATCTCCCATGGAAAATCGATTGGGGATGAACTCGGGTTTTGCTTAAGACAGTAGGAGCAATCGTGATGTGGTAGAGAAGATAACGTGCATTGATGGATTAGTCCGGCTCTGCTTAAACGATCGGGTCAAACCCTGAAAGCACTTGACAGCGGCAACGACGTTTACAAAGGTTCTCCGGAAGTAGGGTTGGGCAAATCTATTATCTGAAGGTAAAAATGGGACAACAAAATAAAAAATAAAAAGGTGGGTTATGAACGAAAATTGCATCCCATCCCAATCTCCTCCAAAACTCTACTTCCTTTCCTTTTTCTTCTTTTTCTAATTTTAAAATTATATATTTTATTTTAATAAATATATAATGTTTTTATATTTTTTAAAATTTTCAGAAATTTAATTACCCTAAAACTTAAACTGATATTAAAATAATATATTATATATTTTATACTTGATTTTTAAGTTATATTTTTATTCTTTTAAAACATCCATACTATTTTATAAAAAATATTTAAATTCTAAAAAATTTAAAAATTTAAAAATTATCTTTATTATATCAAACTATTTTATAATATGGTTATATCAAAATTGTTTATATAATAAGATGTAAAAATCACTAAAGAATCCTAAGTTTTCAAAAATAACAAAAACACACGTTAGTTTAAAAAAATATAGAAAATTATATCTTTTAGTTGTTTTTATTACAAAATCGTCTTTTCAATTTCTTAAATTTTATTGATTTTTTTAAATGCCTATCTTAACAAAATTTAAAATAACTACAAGAATGAATGGGATTGTTATTTTTGAAATATGTAAGACTTTTTATTGTATCATGAAACTTGGAAGGAGATATTTGTAATTGATCCTAAAAAGATTATGTATCTATTGTTACATTTTTTTCTTGTTATCATATAAATATTATTTATTAGCTTAAATATTTTTTTTTCTTTTTATCGTAAAATTTAGTATACTTTTATATATCTAAATTATATCATAATCATAATTAACATAACAATTTTTCATTTAACAATGTAGTCGAAATAATGATAAAGATTAAAGTAAAATTTATAAAATTATAAATGAAGCAAAATTAAAAAATAAGAGTTTTTTGATTTTTTAATGAGATAAAATGAAAAATAATAATTAATAATTATACAAATACATAAGAAAAATATAACACTCCAATGTATTCTTGAGACGTGTAGGAGGAATGAAAAATTTCTGTTACTGTTGGAATGCTTTTACATTCTATTCCAGATAACAGTCAAACTAAATACATGAATATCTTGAATCATGTCCATATTATTCATATTACTATCAAATAAACATGAATATAGATTTAACAATTTTGAATCATAAATATATATTTTAGTAGTCAAACAATAACTTATATGTAAAGTTTTAAAAGTATGAGAATGAAATCATATAATTGAAAAGTTTAAAGATATATATGTGAATTTCTAAAAAATTTAGAACGAAATATTACATTCTAAAAGCTTGTAAATCTATGTATGAATTTAAATAAAGTTTAAGATCAATGATATAAATAAGTTTTATTAACCTAATGATAAATATAATGAAAAATTTGAATGATATCAAGTATGTGAATTGAGTGTATTTGTGTTTAATAACAAGGAATTGAATGGAAAAATAGGTCATTTTTATTCCCTATTTACTTCTTAAAAATATGGTGAAAAAGATACAAATTTAAGAGTCAATTTCAATTCTCTTTCCCGAATTCAAAAGATGCAACTACAAAACTATCACTTATTTTAATATTTTTTATTTTATGTTTTTCATTATTTACTTCTTAAAAATATGGTGAAAAAGATAGAAATTTAAGAGTCAATTTCAATTCTCTTTCCCGAATTCAAAAGATGAAACTACAAAACTATCACTTATTTTAATATTTTTTTATTTTATGTTTTTCATTATTAAATTTAAAATGACATTTAATTAGATTAATATGTTTTTTAATTATTTATAGTTATTTAGTAAAAAAAATAAGATCTACATTTTTTTCTCCCATCCGATTTATGTTTATTCCAATCAAAGATCAACAAACTACAAAAAAAAAAAAGTAAAGATAAACATATTTAATATCATCACTAAAATTTAGCTCTTAATTATATCTATTTTTATGAATTTGGTATTATTTATGAACAAGAGTGAAATTGACAAAAACAAATAGGTAATTAAAAGGTACTTTTTAAAAAAGAAGAAAAATATTAACTTATCAATAATACCTTTTTATAGATCAATAAATCGTAAATCTTAAATTCTAAACCCTAAATCGATTAGATTCAATGTTATTTTAATACTTTAATATATATATAAATATATATTTATTTTATTTTTTAAAACTATACATTTTAATTACAAAACATGTTATTTTGTCTTTTTTATTGTTTGATATAAATACTCATTATATTAAATCTTTTATTATTACTTTTATAATATTTAAATTAATAACTGCTACTTGATTTTTGTTTTTAAATTCAATTTTTTTGTTTAAAACTAATTTTATATATATATTAATATATTTAGAAATAAAACAAAAACAAAAGCTTAATTGATAAAAAAAAATTCTTTTTAGTTCCCTCTTAAATTATATTAAAGAAAAGTAAAGTTAATTAATAAAAGAAAAAGTAAATTTAAAATATGGTTATTAAATTTTTTTTATTTTTAGTTTCAAAAACAATTAGAAGAATGTGTAAAAATGGACCTCAATTTCAAACTGACTTTAAACAAAAATAAAATTAAATACCAAACAACACTCATTTTAGAAACTTTAATTCAAAAATTTAAACATAATATTGATTTCAACACAAGTCATAAGTGATTTTAGTTTACATTTATTTTTAGTCATTTCTAATATCCAAATGAATTTAAGCTAGTGCAATTCAAACTTAAATCTAACTTGAGTTTGGATGTTAAAAGTAAGTATTATCTTGATGACAAAGATTTGGTTAAAATGTGAGCTGGTTTTTCCTTTAAAGTTTTTAAACGAGTTGCTCAATTCAACTCCGCTTATCTAAAACAAACGTGATAGGCTTTGTTGTTCCTTAAACTATACTTTCATTGACATAAATGTCTAAAAAAAAGTTCACTTTTCTCCCATTTTTAAAATTTAACACTTAATTCTATTTTATACTTTATGTTTGTTAGGTCAACATTTTAATGTTAGAATTTAACATGGTTGATCATCCTAAAAAACCATGTCAAATATTAACCTTACTTTTAATCAAAAATGTATTAGTTGAAATAAGGGTAATTACAAGAGAATAATTACAAGGACAAGTGACAATTAAAACATTAGATACCAGTGTTAAAGAAAACACTCATAAAATAAATAGGGGTTTTGGTGTTGAAAATAAAAAATAACATTAATTAAAATAACTATAAAACTTTAAATCAAAATCAATGAAAAGTAAGCATGTAGACCTATTGCCTATTTTTGTGAGAAACTCAATGGAACAACCTTAATTACCCTACATATGACAAGGAACTCTATGCTTTAGTGAGGGAACTTAAGACAAGACAATACTACCTTTGGCATAAATTGCCATTCACACAGACCATGAATCCTTAAAACACTTGAAAATTCAAGATAACTTGAATAGAAGACATTCCAAATGCATGGAATTCATTATAACATTCCCTTATGTGATTCAATATAAGAGAGGTAAGGAAAATAAAGTAGTTGATGCATTATCTCGAAAGTATTTTTTTACTCACCACATTAAATGTTAAGTTGTTAAGATTTGAATATATTAAAGAAGTGTATATTAATGATGATGATTTTTTTTGTTATTTACAATGCATGAGACAAAGTTACCTTTGGTAAGTTTTACAAGTTAAATAAGTACCTTTTTAAAGTAATTCAATTGTGTGTATCTTATTATTCTATGTGGAAACTATTAGTTATGGAGGCACATATGGGAGAATCAATAGGACACTTTGGTGTTAAAATAAACTTTAAAAACTATGCATGAACATTTTTATTAGCCAAAAATGAGACAGGATGTAGAAAAATTATGTTTTAGATGCCCTTACTCATACCTAGTGAACCTTAGATAGGTATTTCTATGGAATTTGTTTTAGGATTACCTAGGTAAAAAAAAAAAGGTAAAGACTCCATTTTTGTGATTGTGAATGGGGTTCTAAAATGGCACACTTTATAGCATGTCATAAAACGAATGTTGCAACTAACATAATAGAGTCATTTTTTAAAGAGATTGTTAGGCTACATGTGGTACCAAAGAGTATTGGTTCTGATTGAGATTTTGATTTTCTTAGTTACTTTTGGAAGATCTTATGAACTAAGTTAGGAACTATACTTTTATTTTGTAGTACTTGTCATACCTAGACTAATGGTCAAATTGAAGTAGTCAATAGGACTTTATTTACCTTTTGTTGATTTTTCTTATAATAGAAGCATGCAATCTACCACTAAGTATTCACCATTTGAAATTGTTTATGGTTTTAACCCACTTACTTCTATGGATTTATTACCTTGGCCTATTTCAGAAAAAACTAGTTTAGATGGTAAAAGGAAAGCTAAAATGGTAAAGAAGCAATATGAAAGCATTTACATATTGGAAAAAGAATAAGGATTATGCTTTCAAAGCAAATGGACAACAAAGAGTCTTTTTTGAACCCAACGATTGGACTTAGGTACTCATGAGGAAAGAACGGTTTCCTGAAAAATGAAGATCCAAGTTACAACCTAGATTGACCATTTCAAGTGCTTGCATAGATTAATGAAAATACCTACAAATTAGATCTTCCAAGTGTGTATAATGTTAGCACTTCTTTCAATATTTTTGATCTTTCTCCTTTTTAATTATGCAAGTGATGATTCGATGTCGAATCCTTTTGAAGAAAGGGAAAATGATAAGAATCATAGACCATTACAAATTTTGAGTGGACCTATTACGAGATCAAAGATGAAGCAACTCAAGTAAGCATTGAATGGGCTTATTCAAGACTAAAATCATGATCAAAGAGTGCCACAAATGGTGCACAAGGCATAGAATGAACCAGTCAATAAAATAAGAGAAATTTTGGAAATTGAAGGTGCATCGTGGCATGAGATATAGCTTGTCGTAGCAAGGTATGTTATGGTGGATTTTGTAATTTCAGATTGGTATGTCGCATCGCAATATGATTTGATTTTCACCGTGACAAGAGTCTTTCAAGTTTCAATTGATTTTCTAGTTTCCAAACTGCACGACATCATGATATAATGTGCCCCTGCTGTATGCATAGTTAAATTGATATTTATTCTTGCATTGAACTGTTCAAAATGCATTGTTTAAATTTTTTAAGGTTTCATTTATTAGGCTTATATGTAGGATTTAGTCATCAATTGAACATGACAATTCAAAATATAATACACTTTTGATTTATATCAAAGTTTAGAGCTTTAATCCTCATTGTTTCTTTATAAACTGACTTATCAAGGAATTCACAAACCTTGTGACATCCTATCAACATTGAATCTGTGGTGAATAATATCTATAGAGTCAAGGTGAGTTCTATAATCTTTGTATTAACTTTCTAGGATCTATTTCAACATGTCTTCGGGTCTTTGGTGGTGTCTCTTGAAGTTCTCAAATTAATTTACAATTGTGTGTTTCAAAGATTATTTTCATGGGTTTGCATGAAGCAATTACTCATCTCTTTGCATTCAAGTTAATTATAAGTGGCTCTACTCCATTAAATGTATTAAGAAACTTGTTATCTTATTATTATTAATGTTTTTATTATATTTAATGTTTTTGTATTTGTCCAGTCTAGATATAGATAGTTTTCTATGTCTAGATTAGAGGGGAGTGAGGAAAATAAATATAAAATATTGTGTTTTCTTTCAACTCAAGAGTTATAAATGAAAATGTTATCTCTACCTTATTTGTCTATTAGATTTATTGTGTCATTACGGTTTATTATAATAGTCTATAAAATTTTATCTATGAAATCAGAATGTAAATCTGCCTTTTTATTCTTGTTTCTACTATGTTGGACTTAAAAGCTAAAAGAATAGCTTATTGGTGTTGTGTTTAAAATGCCTTGAAATCCATAAAGCAATTTACCTATTACATTTTTGGTACGTCACTTTGTGTGTCATTGTTAATTAGTAAACATGTGTACATAAAATTCACATTTTATACAACAATGCCTAAAATGATCTAGCAACTTTTACCTATATATTTGTAGTGTATTGAAAATACATATAACTACACACTAAAAATAGTACAGGAGAATTGAACTCTACAATTTCAAGCACTTAAAATATTTTGGAATTTTATTATAAAAAAATTATTTAGAATTTGGATAAATCCTTTTACATTTCCACGATGATTTACGTGTCAACTATGTATTATACTTGAATAAAGAAGATAAAAAAAAACATAAAAAAAATTAATTTATTGGGCCTAGTGATATGACTCTCCACCCTTCATCATAAACTCAAGTTTGAATATAATATTTTTGTTTATTTAATAAAAATTAATAAAAATAAAGAACATATAAAAAATTGCAATAAACAACAACCCAAAGGAAATAACAATATGAAACATAAGATAATTTGCGTCTATTATATATGATACATAATTAGAAATATTAATTTTTTTTACTAAAGAACAAATAAATGCAGCTAATTAAACTTCTAACCAAAGTAAGGAAGAAAAGAAGAAGCATAAATGGTAACCAAATATTTTAATAACAATTATATCAGATAGATACAAAATGAGATGCAATGACAAAGCATATAATGTATAGTAGTTGATTTGTCAAAAGTGTTGCCTCTGATTCCCAGAGTCAGTACTTGATGATCCAGTGCCATGTTCACCACTCAAAAATTCAGTACTTGTCAAAGCTAATTTTCTAAATTTCATCATGTCAGCATTATATGCATTTGCATCATGATCTCCAGCTGATGTGTAAATAGAACTTTGTCCAGGCTTTACTCCCTCATTTAAGTCTTCTATAGATACATTTCCATCTAATGCTCGCACTATCTGTTTCACATTATTAATATAAAATTAATAATTAAGACAATTAATTAATTAACAATTATAATTATAATTTTTGTTTAAAATGTAATAATTAATTAATTTCTTTAATTGTACTTGGCTCATCTTAGGTCGTTTTCTAGCAGAATGACGAATACAAGCAGCAGCACTCGCAATCATGCGTGCCATCTCTGTCGAGTTCAAATTATTCTCTAGACGTGGATCTATTAATTCATCATAAATGCCTTCATCTATGGCACGATTCAAGAGTGGTCGAGCCTGTATATGTATATATATATATAAGATCGATTTATTTTCAGTAATTAATTGGATTAATTTCTTGATGTTTCTAAAAGATAAATGGGTACGTAGTGATGAATGTAGTTGTACGGACCCAATCAACTAAACTATCATCTGTATTCATTGTATGATCTACTGGTCGTTTCCCAGTTATTATTTCCAAGAGCATCACCCCGAATGAGAAAACATCAGATTTTTCTGACAATTTTCCACTTGATGCATATTCTGGAGCCAAATACCTGCATTAACAACAAACATACAAATTTCTTCTATTAGATCATCGTATTTAATTATATTTAAATTAATTTGAAATAGTTTATTCTTAAGCCTATATACCAATTGCTTAATTATAACACTAAACATAACTGTAAAATCTTACAATTTTTGCCTCCCCATTTCTTGAAAAAGTATTAGATATATACAATTTGTTATAATATGTATACGTTAATATCAATTGTTAATTTTATTTCCATTTCTTATATTTTTTTAATTTTATAATTATGAAAGTTCGATATATATATAAATCCCTTCCACAAGAATTTATTAACTTTGTTTAAATAAATTCATTGCCTTCTCTCTGTATTTTTTTTTTTTAGTATCCCTCTGTAATCAATTTTGTCTAAGAGTAATAATATAATCACATAAATTTACATTCACATCAATTATAACCTGACATTATTTAAATTTTTTTAAAAATAAATATTTTTTTTTATTTTCAAAATTATTTAGACACGTATAATAACATAATTAATATCAGTATAAATATAAATATAAATTTATATGAATTTAACATTTTTTTATTCTCTATAAATATTTCTAAATTCATGCAGCCAAGTAAATAAGATAGTAGTTGATTAATCTTGAAGTATGAGAAAGTTACATATAATTAATTAAGTGTGTGTCTAAGATATCTTTGGTCTTAAAAAATAAGGTATGGGTTAAGATTTCTCAAGTATTGTAATTCATAAAATAAATAAAAAACACTTTAGTTATCTATCATTGAAAGTATTTAATGTTAATTTTTTCAAAAATAAAAATGAATTTAAAATAGAATTTTTAATAGTTATTTAAAAAAATTATTACATTTTGCATTTTATTTTTCAAAATTTAGAAATTTTCCTTGAAAAAAAAAAGAATATTTGAAATTGATTGAAAATTTTAAGAATTAGAAAACTCTAAATATATACCTAAATGTATATTTTAAGAGATAGAAAACTATAATATATTTTTTTTAAATGTATCTAAAAGACATTATATTATTAATTAGCTCTCGTTAAAGTATATTCACACACATTAAGTGAGGTCTCATTTTGCTTTCTTAATTCAACAACTTACCCAAATGTTCCCATAACTCGAGTAGATACGTGAGTATAATTGTCAGAAGATAATTTAGCCAATCCAAAATCAGCCACCTGATTTAAGACAAAATTAAGGGTCATGATTCGTTACTATATATTAATAACAAAATGAAAATATATATGAGATTAATTAATTTAAAAGCATATATATCAAGGCAACAATTAATACTAATTACCATGGCTTCAAAGTTGTTATCAATGAGAATGTTAGCTGATTTAATATCCCTATGGATGATTCGAGGATGGCCTGCATTCATGTTGTAATGAGTCATATTTTCAAATTTTAATTTATTTATCAAAGAAAACAAAACTTAACGAGTATTGTATTATATTTTCTAAAATATGAAAATGAAAAAAACATAAAGATTTATTTAATATGAAAATATCACACATAAAACTCATAGTAAGTTGCATTAAGTGTTCTGTTTTCTATTTTAAGTTTTTATTTAATATGTAAATTTTTAGGACTATTCACACAAGAGGTCCCTATAAATCAAGTCTATCCATTTTACACCCCATTAGATTATTATCATGCCCAATTTGCTCCTGGTAATTTTTGATTTGTTGGAGTTAGATACTCAAAAGGAATTTATATAAAAACATAAAGATTTAATGTCACTCTTACTAGTGTTATATATAAAAAAAATGCAACTAATTGACACTCTAAAATGAAAAATAAAGTTGAACAAGTCCCTTATTATATTATTTATCTTATGATATGATTTTTCTTTTGTTTTTCATAATTAAACCCTTATTATGAAAAAATATTATATGATATTAGTGTTTATTTTCTATTAAAAATTAGTTTTTTAAAAGAAAAATTACCTTAAATAACACCCTGAGTATTTATTTTAATTGAAAGGTATATGAGTTAGTGTTAGAGATACTATTTTTATTGTATAAGTTTTAAGGACGTTTTGTGATTTTTCTAATTTTTTATAACACGTGTAAGAACATAAAATGATATTTGATTTTTTTATTAAATTACATAAAATAACACCTATAAATTTATAGAAATAAAAATAACACTATAATAATAATGAACGAGATCAAATTGAAAATAATTCAACATTAAATGGATATAAATGATTATAGTTTAATTTAAAAAATATCTAATTGAAAGGTATTCAATGTGAAATATTTGAACAAAACTTCTTTTAATTGTAAAAATATATGAGTTGACTGCCTGAATATAAGAGTGTTATATTTGTGTTTATATATTTTAAAGGGTTATAAATGTTGTTTTCCCTTTTCCATTTTATAATTATTATTTTCCAAAAAAAATGACATTTATACAATTTTTTTTAAAAATAGATGAGAATCCCCTTATGATCTAATTTCATTAAATCTAGAATAGTAGGTAGAGAACAAATTAGAATAAACTTTGTAGGGTTAAAACTAGATGAAGATATTTAATAGAGACCAAAAATAAACAAATTTAATTTAAGTGGGAATTCTGGTATAGTTAATGCATGCTTTTATATTTTCAATTTTAATTTTAATTTACTATGAATGATAACATAAAAGATGTGGGTTCATGATCTTAAAAAAAATAAAATATGAGAGATATGATTTGAAATTTAATTGTATAAATTTTGAAATATGAAAACACAAAATAAGTTTTGATTTTCTTAAGTTTTAAAATTATGTTAGAAAATTGAACAAGATAATTTATAATTAAAATAAAAATTGAAAAGAAAACTAGTTATTAAATAACATTATAGTGTTAGTAGAAGCAGTTAGGATCAATTACAATTCATATTGTCTAGGGAAATTAGTTTGTTCTCTTATCAATTCAATAAGATGTTACCAAGTCTCTAGGGATATATTTTAGTATGGAGTTGCATTGTGTTAGTAGCTGTTATTTTCAACTTTTATTAGGCTATTTAAAGCCAATATGTTTTCATTCTTAATGTGAGACTAGCTTCTAATTTTCATTTTCTAGTTAAGTTCTACATTTAGTATCAAAGCCACTTCACAAGGCCTGATTACACGAGAGGACTACAACTCCTTTTCTATGGAGATGTAAAATGGAAACAGGAAGCAATTTTGTCCAACCGGTAATTCTTAAGTTTGATGGCCATTATGATAACTGGAGTATGCTCGTGGAGAATTTCCTACATTCAAAAGAGTATTAGGGACTCATAGAAAGTGGTGTTCCTATAGCAGCAGGTTCAGCACAAAGCTAGTGATGATCTAAGACTCAAGGATTTGAAGATAAAAAGTTATATGTTCCAGAAGAATGATCATTCTATCTTGGAGACAATTCTCAAAAAGGACACAACAAAGGACATCTGGGACTTACTAAAGAAAAAGTATCAAGGAAATGCTAGAGTGAAACGAGCTCAAATTTAAGCTCTTTGTAAGGACTTTGAAACTTTTCACATACAAACAAGAGAATATGTTAATGAGTACTTTACCCGTACTCTCACCACGATCAACAAGATGAGAATTCATGGAGAAAAAATAGAGGATCTTGCAATTGTTGAGAAAATTCTACGATTCATGAGTCCCAAGTTCGATTATACCGTATGTTCTATTGAAGAATCTCATGATCTAGACACCTTATCTATCGATGAGCTTCAAAGTAGCCTCTTGGTCCATGAATAACACATGACCAACCATGTCATGGAGGAACATGCATTGAAGATTACCCATGGTGATAAATTTGGAAGACAAAGACGAGGCCGTGAAAGTTATCAGAGAAGAGGACATGAAAGTTATCAAGGATGAGGGAGAGGACTAGGTAGAGGTAGACAATCCTTTGGTAAGTTATAGATTGAGTGTTACCATTATCATGGATTTGGTCATTTTCAATCTGAATGTCCAACGAAGGAAAGACAGATAAGAGTTAATTATGCATAAGCAAATGAAGAAATCATATTGATGGTCTATGTGGATGTTCCAAAGTTTAGCAATAAAGAGGCTTGGTTCCTCAATTCAGGATGTAGTAACCATATGTGTGGAAAAGAGGGTGCTATTTTCTGATCTTGATGAAAGCTTTAGAGAATCTATGAAGTTGGGAAACAATTCAAGAACGTCTATGATAGTAAAAGGTAATGTACATCTACAAATCAATGGACTTGTCTAAACAATTACTAGAGTATTTTATGTTCCAGACCTAAGGAATAATCTGCTGAGTATTGGTTAGTTGCAAGAAAAAGGAATTGACATTGTCATACAACGTGGAAGATGTAAGTTGTTCCATCCCGAAAGAGGCTTAATTATGGATACTTTCATGTCCAAAAATAGAATGTTTGTTCTGATAACTCAGCCTGAACATATGGAGCAAACCTACTTCAACTCTCTCAAAAATGATCTTCCTCTATTATGGCACTACAAATATGGACACCTAGGGTTCAATGGATTGAAACTTCTATAACAAAAAGGCATGGTGAGTGGACTACCAACCTTTAAAATCCCTACAAATATGTGTGATCACTGTGTAATAGGAAAACATCATAGAGATCCTTTTCCACCAAAAATCACATGGAGGCATCTAAAATTCTCCAATTAGTATATGATGACATATGTGGACCAATCACTCCTACTTTCAATAGTAAGAAAGGTATTTAATCAATTTCATTGATGATTTCAACCGAAAGACTTAGACATATTTTTTGGTAGAAAAATCAGAAGCCTTTAGTACTTTCAAACACTTCAAAAGCCATATTGAAAAGGAAATTGGTTAATACTTGAAATGTCTTCATACAGATAGAGGTGGAGAGTTTACATCACATGAATTCTCTAACTTTTACAAAGAAAATGGAATACGTAGGCAATTAACAACTGCATACACACCATAACAAAATGGTATGGGAGAGAGGAAGAATTGAATTGTTATGAACTTTTTTAAAGCATACTATCATAAAAGAAACTTCCAAAAATGTTCTAGCCCAAAGTAGTGAACTGGAATATTCATGTTTTGAATCACAGTCCAACTCTCATCCTCAAAAACATAACTCTAGAAGAAGCATAAGGAGGATCTAAACCAACTGTGAGTATTTGGATGTGTTTCTTATGCCTATATATCAAATGAAAAAATAACAAAGCTCGAACGTTTGTTTTTCTTAGAGTCAATAATGAATCAAAAGCATACAGGCTGTATGATCCAATTTCTCATAAGATAATAGTGAGAAGGGATGTAGTATTTGATGAAGATAAAGATTGGAATTGGGATGAGAATCATCAAGAGAAAATACTTGCAAATCTAGATTAGGGAGAGGATGCCTCAGAAGTTGTACATGGTGAATCAGATGATGACATTGCAAATATTATTTCTGACCCTAGTGACACCTCAGAAGGAGTTGGGCATGATGTTCCACGTGATACCATAGAGGAAAACTCCAACACCTAAAGGAAGAATTAGAAGAATACCAATATGTATGAGGGATTATGAAATAGGAAAAGGTCCCTCTTTAGAGAAGGACATGGTCTATCTAGCCATGTTTATATCCAGTGACCCTATTTTGTATGTTGATGTAGCAAATAGTAAAAATTGGGGAAAGGTAATGGACATGAAAATAGATGCTATGGAGAGGAACAACATGTGTGAATTAACAGATTTACCATAAAGGGGAAGAAGATTAAAGTAAAACAAGTTTATAAAATTAAACTCAATGAGCGCGGGGAGGTGAAAAACTATAAGGCTATAATTGTAGCAAAAGGGTATGCTCAACAACATGGAGTTGATTATGAAGAGGTTTTTTCTACTGTAGCTCGACTAGATACAATTCATTTGGTGATATCCCTTGTTGCACAAAAAGAGTGGACATTTTATCAATTGGACGTGAAATCGACCTTTCTACATGAAGAATTGAGTAAAGACGTGTACGTTGAGAAACTACTAGGATATGTCAAACAAGGTTAAGAGAAAAAGGTATACAAAGTGAGGAAGGCTCTATATGGGCTTAAACAGGCTCCTAAAGCCTGGTACAACCGTATAGAGTCCTACTTCGAGAATCAGGGTTTTCAGAAGTGTCCTTATAAGTATAACCTGTTCACTAAGGTGTCCACTGAAGGTAAAATTTTGATCATATGTCTTTATGTTGATGATCTGATCTTTACTGGGAATGATTTGGAGTTGTTTATTAAATTCAAACAAACTATGATGGATGAATTCGATATGACTGATCTTAGGAAGATGAGGTACTTTCTTGGCATTGAAATGGTACAGGGATCGAAGGGAATCTTCATTGGTAAAAAATATATGCAAAAGAGGTGCTAGAAAGGTTCAATTTGACAAAATTCAATTCCATCCACAACCTCATTGTTCTTGGATTCAAGCTCATGAATGATGAGCATGGAGTAAAAGTGGACAACACCTTATACAAGAAGATAATAGGAAGTCTCATGTACTTGACTACCACATGTCCTAATGTTATGTTTTTAGTGAGTCTAATTAGTATATTTATGGAATCTCCTACTGAGTTGCACCTTGCAGTTGCAAAGAGGGTGCTAAGGTATGTGAAGGGAACTTTGCCATTTGGAGTATTCTATAAGAAGAGAGGAAATGAGAAGCTGATTGCTTGCACAGATAGTGATTACGTTGGAAACCTTGAGGATAGAAAGAACACTTCAAGTTACTTGTTTATGTTGAGTTCAGGTGATGTGTCCTGGTCCTTGAAGAAGCAGCTTGTGGTCATAAATTCAACCACTGAGGTTGAATTTATTGTAGGAGCTTCATATGCGTGACAAGCTATTTGGCTGAGAAGGATGTTGGAGGTACTTGGACATGTACAACAGGCTCTTACTAAAGTGAATTGTGATAACAGTTAAGTTGTCCAATAATCCTATGCTACACGGACGTAGTAAACACATTGATATGCAGTTTCATTTTCTTTGTAAGCTCACGAAGAACGAAATTATGGAAATGGTTCATTGTTCAACTCAAGATCAGATTGTAGATGCATTGACCAAGCCATTGAAGCTTGATATTTTATACAGATTGTGAGAATTGATGGGTGTATATTCAATTTCATGTGTAAAATGATTGCTATTGCAATACAGTTTAAGGAAGGATGTTAGTGAAAGCAGTTAGCTGTGGCATTAACTACAAGTTAGGATCAGTTACAATTCCTATTGTTTAGGAAAGTTAGTTTGTTCTTTGATCAATTCAATAAGACATTGTCACGTCTCTACGGATAGTTTATAATGTGAAGCTCTATGGTGGCTATTTTTCAACTTTTGTTAGGTTATTTAAAGTCAATCTGTTTTCATTCTTAATGTGAGACTAACTTCTGATTTGCATTTTGTAGTTATGTTCTACATACGACATGTTTGGTTAAAAAAATTAGAATTTTCAATAAAGTAAAAATAGAAATTATTGAAATAAGAAACATGTAATAGAAATTATAATTATTCTTATTAATTTGTTTGGTTATCATAACGGAATATGAGTTTGTGAATAATGCAAAAAATTCTAATCTGAATAATTATTCTTCTGGAAGAAAAGAATACGGACCCCTTCTCCTAATTTTAAAAAGTGCAAATGAACAAATGAATTGGAATATTTATTCAAATCTTGATTTTATTTCTTCCAACCGAACATCCCTAAATTTGAAAACATAAAGTAAGGATATATATATACACATGACAACTTACAATCTTCATGAAGGTAAGCAAGCCCTTTGGCTGATCCAATTGCAATCCGTAGCCTAGTTGGCCAATTCATTTCAGGAAGATCATTTCCTGTATAAAAAAACTCATCAATATTTTCAGTTGATAAACCAGATATATAGTTGTGACAAAAAGAGCTATATTAATCAACAAAGTAAAAGAATATTTTATTGAGTCCCGGATATGAGTTTGTGAATAATGTAATAATAATAATAATAATAATAATAATAATAATAATAATAATTAAGCAACCCACCATGATGAAGATGATATTCCAAAGTATTATTAGGAACAAATTCATAGACTAACAGTCTTTGTTCACCAGCAATACAATATCCAACAAGTGAAACAAGATGCCTATGATGAACACGACTAATGATTTCAACTTCAGCTTGGAATTCTCTTTCTCCTTGTCCACTATTCAATTTCAAACTCTTTACAGCAACCTCTTTACCATTAGGTAAAATACCTTTGTGTACATATCCAAACCCACCTTGACCTAACAAATTCACTTGTGAAAATCCATTAGTAGCAGCTGCAAGCTCATCATAACTAAATGTGCTCTTATTGAATCCAAGAGACACATTTGGTGATGGAGGTGGCAATGGTGCACCATATGGTCCTGAGAAGTTTCCAGTACTCATTTCAGTACTCATCAGAGGAGGAGGAGGAGGCGGTGGCGAACCCCAGCTATTGCCACCACCTGATTGTGCATTAAGTCTTAGGATGTGATCTTGGGGATCGTTATTCCAGTTTTGTAGTTCTTCATTCTTGTAATATTTACCACCTGTTAAAATATGAAGGCAACATATAATTAATTATATATTATTCACTTTCCATCTCATATTAATACAGTAAATTTTGTATAACGTTAACATGAATAATTTAATTTTAAAAAATTAACAGTATTAAAATGCATATAAATGTGAGTAGTTGTGTGTGTACACGTAGACATAGTAAATGTGAAGATAAATTAAAATATATAAAAAAGAGAAAAAAAATCAATATGTGAGATTATAATTAATGATATTCAATTGATGAACAAGGCCATAGAGAATACATCACTTTATTTATAATAAAAAAAGAGTGCTAATTTGATTTTGGTTTAAAGAGAGGGGTAAGATTGCAATACAATCAAGTATAGCTTTATCTTATGAACAAATTTATGAGAGATTTTTCATATTAGGTGGGTTTTTTTTTTCTCTTTTTGTATTTATTTAAATCAAAATACAAACTCTAATGTATATATTTGAATTCGGATCAGCTAATATAACATTAGCAAAATAATTATACAATTTATAAGGAAGATCTTATAATGTTATTTTAATTTTTTTATTCAATTTACTATTCTAATTTTTTGAGTTTAAGTTCATAAAAATAATAAATTAATCAAATTTTGAATATCAATTAGTAAGTATTCCATAAAACCCATTTAGTTACGCATCATGAATGAGGTTCAAAAATAGATTATATTTTTGAAATGTCTATATAATTATTTGAATCACTTAAATTAAACAAATATCATTTTGATGATTAATCAAGTAAAAATAAGTAGAGGAAAAAAAGGACGAGCAGAGAATGATGATTCAATATAAAGTAGCAAAATTATACCTGATGGAGGATCAGCATAGTAGTATTGCATATTTTCACTACTCTTTCTCTTCCTTTTTTTGAAGCAAAATATACAAATAATGACGAGCATGCTAATTAAAAATAATCCAATCATTAGTCCTGCGATCAATGATGTGTTTGATGAAGACCCCGAACTCGACGAGCTATCAGAATCCGACGTCGTACGTGAGTTTGGTACTGTTTTGTTGTGTGTTTTGGATGGTGGTGATATTGAATTTCGAGAGGACCGAGGTGGTGGAGGTGATGAAACATCTTTCGATGTGGGACTCTTATTATTTGAAGAATTAGGTGATGATGTTGGTGGAGATGATGTCTTATTTTTATTCCCCGAAGAATTATTATTATTATTGTTGTTGTTGTCATTATTGTCATTCTGTAGTGGTGGAGATTGTGAAGAGTTGCTGTTGTTGTTGTTGTCATTATTGTCATTCTGTGGTGGTGGAGATTGTGAAGAGTTGTTGTTGTTGTTGTCATATTTTGAAGATGGTGAAGTCTGTGACCTCTCATCAGATGGAGTAGAGTCAGAAGAATATGAATTTGGGGGAGGTGCAGAAGACATAACCTCCTTAATGTTTAATTTCTTAAAATTACACTAGTGACCCTGAGAATTAATTAGAATGCAATAACAACAACAAACATTGTGTTAATAGAGAAATCAAATCAAATCATATCAAAAGTAAAATTAAAATGAAGATAAAATAATTAGAAGATCGATCACATTGATCATTTTCATATTTACCCCACTAGTTAGCTAGATATCATAATTCATTAAACATCTTCTTCATGATCATGAGATCCAATTCATCAAATATTGCCTAATGGGTTTTTCTTTTTTCTCATCATCAAATGGCTATTTGGATATATAAGTTTTCTATATGAAATATTGATTATATGAAGAAAAAAAATTTCAGTCAAAGAAGGGACAAAATGTACCTGAATGAAAGAAGATAAATAAAATTCTCAAAGACAAATGAAATTTTGTTGTAATAGAAAGAATTTTTCCCAATAGAAAGGGGGAGTACTATGTCTTATTTTTTTTTTCTTTTTTCTCCCTCTCTCTCTCCCTCTCTCTCTTCTTCAATCCTCTTCTAGACTCCTACAAAAGAGGGGCTTTGTTTTTCTGTCTTGCTAATTTCATTAATTTGGTTTAAAATTGGTTACAATTTTTTTTAATACCCATTACTTGTTTTTTTTATTTCCACACCCTTAAGAGACCATTAGCTTCATGCCTAAATGGTTAACAAATGGATATGGAACTTGTCTTACCTGTGGATTACGTTTCACTAATTAGGACTTTTAACAAACATGCATACTAATCAGAAACGTACAATGTCCTAAAATTAGCGTATAAGTAGAAATTGCGTTGCAATATATCCCATTCTACTTATCCATTACTTTTCTCGAACATATTTTGATAATTATACGAGGAAATTATAATTTCTTTAAATAATTAAATAATTTTTTCAATTTATATTAATTTAAATCAAATTTATAATAACATGTAAATCAAGAAATTGAAAATACATTAAAATATAATGAAATATAATGAAAATCCTTAAAAACCATATTTAAGTAGCATTGGACAAACTCTTTGAGTTTTCTTACATTTATGTATGATTCTTCTATTTGATATAATATGATGCTAGATCTTCAACATAAATTGACTTTTCATGACCAAAAACTTCAAATTTAGATTTAAACCCAAAAAGAAAACAAGCCAAAACAAAACAAAATATACCAAAAATATTCTTAAATGTAAATCTAAATGAAAAAAAATCATATATATATATATACACAAGAGATAGCCCTTACAGTAGTAGACTCCTTCTAGTAACGAGGAAACCCTAGAAATACATCTAGATATTTTAAAAGAAAAGAAGAGAGTAATTAAATGAACTTTGAGAATATATAATAAATTCATAACGTTTTTATGAAGGGAAAAATTTCACATTATAAAATTTAAGTTAATAATAACTGGTCACCTAGCATAGCAATTATCTCAACTTGAAAAGCATAGCATTACTCGTTAAAAATACAATTATAATTCATGTTTTTTTATGAATACTTAAATGTAAATTAAATAGGTTATCTCATACCAATTCGCTTTCATGTTTTTCGTTTGTGTTTTCGTATTTCGTATCATGGTGGCATTCAACCCTATCAACAAAATGGATTATACGGCTTTTTTTATTTATCATATTATGTCTTTTTTGTATTGGTTCATGCATTCATATCAAAACACAAATTACACACCTTACTTAGAAGTATAGGGTGTTTGGTACTCCAAAGGTATCCATTTTAATGCATTTGTATAATTTATGTCTCATGTTATTAAAAAATTATATTTTTGTACTATAACTCAAGTATTCATATCCTTTTAACCATTGTGATTTGTGCAAAATGTGTCTAGAGTTCTTGATCGATAAGATGTCCCTACATTTCACAAAGTGTGTATTTGTCTATTATTCTCGAACTGAGAAAGGATATAGATGTTTTAGCCTAAGACAAGCAAAAATATGTTGTTAGTACTGATAATACATTTTTTAAGTCTTCTCATTTTTTCCAAGGGCTTCCACATCCTCTAAAATTGTTACGTCATGTCCACTCCTTCCTTTGTCAATTATTATTAAAAAAATTTCCTCTCATTTTCTTAGGTTTTCTATGTCCTTGTAAGTATATGTAGCCTGAAAACAACCTTCACTACAAGGGAACCTATTATCCACTCTGCCCATTGCATAAATAGCTCATTCTAATGGAGATTTTATTCCTATCTTCTACCTTAGTTGGGTTATTACAATGAGAGGAAAAATATTGAATTTACGATATAGTGGCACCTAGGAGCTTACTAGGTTACCAAAGAATAAGACAGTGGTTGGTTGTAAGTGGATCTTTATTATTAAATATTTACCTAATGTGTACATCGAGCATTTAAAAGCTTGTTTAGTTGCAAAAGACTTTAGATAAATATATGGTATTGATTCTTTTGAGATTTTTTCCCCATTTTTTGGTTGAACTCAGCACGAATTTTGATCTCCTTGATGGTTACTCTCTACCAACTAGATATTAAAATGTGTGCATATATGGTGATCTATAGGAAAAGGTGTATATGGAGAAACCACCTAGGTTTGTAGCTAAGAGGGAGATTGTTCTAATATGTTGCTTAAAAAGGTAATTAATGGGCTCAAACAATCTCTTTGAGTATGATATGATAAATTGAGCAATGCACTTCCCTTTTTTGGATTATCTAGATGCCACTCTCATCATCTGTATTTGTAAGAAATATAAAAGTAGGGTTTGCAGTGCTTCTCATATATATAAATTATATCATTATATCTGGAAGTGATATAGATAGCATAGTAGAACTAATAAAAAAAGTTGAAGGAAACCTTTCAAACAAAAAATTTGGACAAACTACGTTAATTTTTGGGTATTGAGGTAGCTCATAGTAAGAAAGACATCATATTGTTCTAAATAAAATATGTGAAAGGTTTGTTGACAAATTGATATGTTGGGATCAAATCTTTCAGATATTTCTATGGATCCTAATTCCCTATTCAATCATACAAATAGTGACACCTTTGATTAAAAGAGACATAAGCTTGGTAGGAAAACTAATATATTATTATACTATAAGTGTAGTATAACTAAATAACAGAAATATAATTGTATGTAGTGTAGAAAAATAGTATATGTAGTGTAGAGATGTATTGTGTATGTATTACATCTCCTATATAAAACTATGATATGTTGTAGCTTTGGTTAAGAATTCATTCAATAAGGAAATGTAGTTCATTTGTGAATTCTATAATGGTATTACAACTTAAATATTCTTTGATCTACTCAGTGAATACAAATTTTTTGCTTACTCTAAAATTTGTTCTCGATGAATATGTTATAATCAAATTCCTATTTTATTTCAAAGATTTAAAGATTGTGTTCTTGATTAAGTAGGACATTGTTTGCTTTCCAAGGAAATAGAGGGAAATAACTAGAAGTATTTGTCTCTAATAGTTTCTATTCTTTCCATATTTCATTCTCAAAAATCAAAAAGAGTGCCATAAAAGTGCTTCAAGATGAAGAGAGTGAGTGATTGACTGATCGACATGAGAATCGAGAGGAAATAGGAGAATGAAGTCTATATATACCACTCGTGCGGTGTAATTTTCTTCTTAGAAATTCTGGATTCGCAAGCAATGGCATTCACCATTACTTGGTATCTTAAAGAGCACTTCTCCAAAGAGGGAAATGTTGCTTCATGTTTTCTAGTGGTGAAACCTCATACATGAATTTTCCATTGTTTGCATTTGTCACCAATATAACCATGGAAAAGTGACATCCTTTACTCTAATCAATCTTTCTTGGCATCATTTTCTCTTACATTCTTGCCAAACTATTATTGGTAGCTCTTGGCTCGTTCTCGTTGAGTAATCTGAATGGTTAAACGTTGAGAATTCAAAGTAGTTATGGTTCTATTCAAAACCCAAATAGTAGTGACATGTTTTTAGATTATCAATGCTTGTCAAAATCCAATCGACAATGGTGGAAAAGTGAGGCTATAAATGATATGTGTTTTCCATAGTTTGAAACTTAATGCTTACCCCAACAGACCCTAGCCCTAGCTATGCCTCTGCCTTTTCTTTCGTGTTCTACTCAATCATCTTCATTGAATAATCATAACCTTAATACTTATAATATCAACCAACTCAATATAATCAAAAGTGGCAGTGAAGGTATGGTTTTTAAATTTCCTCAAAAACCCTTTAGTAGACAATATGCTTTGAAGGTGAACAATGAAAATCATGAGAATTCAATCCTTCACAATGTTGATAACCCTTATGTTGTGAAATCTCACGATATAAAGTAATTGTAGACTGAGTTTGTGAAATATGTATCTTGTGGAGCACATTGTACTATAGTTATTACTTAACCTTCTAAAAATGATGGAACTATTTCTTCGAGTAGGCTTTGGTTTTAAGGCCAAAATTGGGGATCAAATTTACCATGTTTGTTTTGGAAGGCCTTTACTCCAAACACAATTATCTATCAAGTTTCTTATGATTATGTTCATGTAGTGGCTCTATCAGAGGATGGCATGTTACAAGCTTAGGGCTACAATGAATGTTGTCAACTTGGCATAGGAGTTACTTTTGAACAGATGGCTCATGTCATAAATGCTTATGCATGGTTCATTGACAAAGCTCCTAAGCTTGTAAATATTACCTAAGTGTCATACGAGAAATACTATGTGGTAGCTATAACCGAAAATGGTAAGGAAGCATTGGTAAACTTGGGAATTGTTCCATTCAATATAGAGAAAAATAGTTATTACCAAAGAGAGTTATTGCTCTTGATGGAATATTCATTAAGGACATGGCATGTATTAGTGTTCATACATATGCTCTAACTTAAAACGAAGTTCTATATTCTTGGGATGGTAGTCAAGTAGGGAAACTACTTGACTATGTGTTTGGGGGTGGTAGTCAAAGTGTATATATAGAGCTTTATATGTTTGGGTAAACTTAGGCATTGTTCCCTTTAATCTGGAGAA
This sequence comes from Hippophae tibetana, assembly GCA_037013495.1. Taxonomy (NCBI): domain Eukaryota; kingdom Viridiplantae; phylum Streptophyta; class Magnoliopsida; order Rosales; family Elaeagnaceae; genus Hippophae; species Hippophae tibetana. Next base: position 75,642,605 of record CM072812.1, on the reverse strand, counting down.
AAAGAGTTATTACCGAGGAGATTCGTTGCTTTTGATGAAATATTTATTAGAGATGTCGCATGTGGTGGTGAACTCATACATATACTCTGGCTTAAAACAGAGCTATATATTCTTGGAATGGTAGTCAAGTAGGGAAAGTACGACTTGGCCCCTAAATTAGATTCTTTTCATGTGTTTTGAATGAAACGTCTCAGTCATCCTTCTAAAATGTTCCTGCTTTGGTTATTCCATCTGATTTGCACATGTTGCATGTAGACATTCACATTCGCTCATATCTACGGGAGATGGAAGAATACATGAATGAAGCTATAATAGATATGGATAGGCAACAAATGAGAAATATTTATATGAATGGTATCTGTCACCAGTTGATTGGTGTATTGGGGAAGTTCAAAAGCTAAAAGTTAGTGGTGGTCATTCAATTATTTTGATTGATGCATTTTTCTTAAAGGAGTTGTGTGAATTTAGGCTTATAGATACTATTACTATAGTTAATGCTTCTAAGATTGAGGATTTTTCATTAAGAGTAAGATCTGATACTTTGGAATACCTTTGTGAAATATTGAAGAAGCATCAATAATGATTATTCTGGATATGAAGAAAGGAAAACATCTCCCTACAAACACATTTATCATTCAAATTGTGTACTTCATTATTTGGAATTGCATAATTCTTTCCATATGTGTCGTTATAAGTTTACCACTGATAATCTGGATTATGATTAGAGGACTCATGGCAATAAAAACCATTTGATTGGTGTGTTTGATTCCTTTAGTAGTGGTGGTAATGGTAGAAATAATCCAAGTTGTTGTGTTTGATCTTTCTTTGGTTTGTTGGATATGATTTTTCTTTCTATCACTCATTGAGATAGAAGGATTTATGAACTAGGTACTTTTCATTTTCCTACCTAGGTTTTGGATGGATATTGGACAACCAAAGGATTACATTACTAGCTTAAGTGTGCAGTTTTTTTGTTTATTGTGTTATTTTTTGTTGATTGCTTATGTGTATCATAGTATGTGCATTTTGTTTCTACTATATCATTTGATTCTTTGATAATGTTGATCGAGAATCTGAGTATTATCTCGTATATAGATGTGGTGTTTATCAAGTGGTGTTGCCCACTTTTATGGATGTATGGTCACCACAACACCAGTGTCTAAGAAGTGTTATGTACAAAACTTTATCAATGAGTTAAATGTTGGTGTTTGCATTTTTAGACTCCTGGGTTGTGTTTTTCAGAGTATTGTCTCTATTCTCCCTGTGAGTATTTCATTATCAATGATGTTCACTGATACAAAAGGTTCTATTTATGAATCATGTTTTTTTTAGAGTTCCGATCAATGGTATATCTCTACCGCAACTTATTTTTTTCCTAATTTCACCAATGTGGTTCTTTTTTGGTGTAAAATGGTTTTGGATGTTACTCATATTTTCAAGTGTGGATTTAGTTTCTTTCTTAACTTTTCAAACTAATGATCGTATCAGATTCATTAATTTAAGAAGGGCTATCAGACTATATAAGTGTAGTGTAGTGTAACTAAATAACAAAATTGTAATTGTTTGTAGTGTACAGATGTAGTGTGTGTAATGTAAAAATGTTGTGTATATTACATCTCCTATATAAGACTATGATGTGTTGTAGCTTTGGTTAAGAATTCATTCAATAAAAAAATATAATTGATTTGTGAATTTTAGAATATATCTCAATGTTACTAGGCTTGATATAACCTTTGTTGTATGAGCTATATGCTAGTTTATGGAAAAATCTAAGCAAATACATTGAAAAGTAGTTTCTTGTATTTTGATATATCTAAAAAGGATTATTGGCATGAGAATTATTTATAAAAAAAAGTTAAAATCTTGACATTGTTAACTATTATGATGCACATTTAACAAGTTCTAATTCTGATAGAAGGTCAACTACTTGGTATTGCATTTTTGTCGGAGAAAATCTTATGATATGAAGAAACAAAAAACAAAATGTGGTCATTTGCTAAAGTATAAAAGCTGAGTATCAAACTATGACTCATACTACAGGTGAATTGACGTGGATTAAAAATCTCATGAATAAATTAAGCATTGGAGAATTCACATCTAATGATCCTATATTTTATGAACGAATTAAGCACATAAAAATAGAATGTTATTTCTTAAGAGAATTAAGCTATGATGTAGAGAGATGCATGTATTAAGCAAGATGAGCAACTAAAGGATATATTTACTAAAGATGTTCTTAAGAGTTTATTTGTATCTTTTTGTTCCAAGATGAGCATCATGAATATATATGCTCAGGCATTTTAGTCATATATTCTATTTAGTCTATGGCATTTTACTCAAATATTCTATTTAGTTATATATCTTATTTAGTATAAGTATTAATGCATGAATTTGTCATATATCTTATTTAGCATAAAACCATGTGCATTGAGAAAGTGAAAATATACTATGTAATAGAACGTACACGAAGAAGATACTTATATTACTTAATAATTAAAAATAAGCTGAAATTTGTCCCAGCTAATGCTTCGAGTTCCGCCTAGCTTGGCTTTGAGAGGTTAAGTACGCAGTAGAAGACTGAAATTCGGCAAGTCATGAAGAGCTGTTCAAAGTGTGTGCTTAAGATGGCTTGAGCTTCAAACCTGGCTCGGCTCGGCTCAGTCGAAATTACAAAAGAGTTTGTGATAAGCTCACCGTACAAAGATTGGCAGATCCCATATTCTGAAATGTCACATGGCTCTTTACAATTTGAGTAGTAAGTAACCAATGGTTGGTTGTACATGTACTCAATCTTAAATATTAAAAACATTGTCCCACGTCATCAGACTTAAAAGACCACTTGATTGAATGGAATATCGAGAGAAAAGTTGTGTAATGCTATGACACATCTTTACAATACACCAAAAGCTTTATAATAAAAAAAAATTAAAGACGGTGAATTTTTTTTTTGCCTCCAATTCATATTTCCCTCCAACAAGTCCACCTTTTGAAATCGACTTCCAAATCAAAACTGTGCTTCAAACCGCTCTTTAACTGCCATTTGAATTGTATGAGTAAAACGGCTATATAAACAGATCCAGGAAGGGAATAAAATAACGACTCATTTAAACTTTAAAACCATTCCATATCCCTCCAACGGATACAAACGAACCATCTTTCCCTATTTATATATTTGTCCGAGAAGATAGCCAAAATTACTAACAGACTACCATCCATACCAGAAAGACACGAAAGAAAAGAAAAAAAAATAAGTTTTTAAACAAAATGGCAACTCCATTAAATGTCAGTGATGCTTCTTTGAAGATTTGCTGTACTCAACTACATCATCATCATCCTTACCATCATCATCACCTTCCTCATCATCCTTACCATCATCATCACCTTCTTCAACATCTTCATCTCTCTTTCTCTTCAGGTGTGAAGAGGAAGGCGAAATCACCTGAACATCTTCATCATCTTCAACCTCTTCCTCTTCTTCACCATCATCACCTTCTTCGTTCCCTGCATCCATGTCACTACCTCCAACATCAGCATCAGCATCATCTTCCTCAGCTTGTGCAACCGGCTGAACTAAGTAGCCTTCACCTGAATCTTCTTCCTGCAACCGATAAAAACATTTCCTGAGCTCATAAATTATTTATTTAAAAAAAAGTATTATGCAGCACTGATAACCATGACAGACATCCTCACACACCCCATCATAAGCAAAATAAATGTACAAATGGAACATGGGGTAATTTACTAAAAAAAAAAGAAGGCTAAACAGAAAAGGGCAAGAGGCTGAGAAGATCAGCAATGAAAATGTTGAAGTAGGACATGAAAATGTTCACCACCCAGTCTACATTTTCAACACTCAACAAATTAACACCAAAAGTTCAGCAGAAAATCATAAATTAACAACACATGTACTGAAACAACCACGGAAACTTCCTTTCCAACACCAAAAAAAAAATCAAAATCTATGAAGTAAATTAACAAAAGACTGGATTCAACCTCCGCTTACAACCAAGATGATGTCAAAGGTAACACTAGCTCACGTTATATGTTACAATATTTGGTCAATGTAATAGATGATAGTATATACTGCCTACATAAACATCGTCAATCTAGACAGCATCCAGAAACAAAATATACATAGATAACAAACAAACAAAATAAACCAACCATACCCGAAGAAAAAAAGGTTAGCAAAACAATAAATATGAATTACGATACAATATCTACTAATAGTGTCTTCAGCCACCTAAAAGCACAACGTGTTAAAGTATTAACCAAGAGCACAAATTAGTGGAAACATTAGGCTACACAAGCTGCTAATAATGTAAAGAGATCAATTAAAACTCAGCCAGACGTTAGATTATAGGCAAGATAACCTCACCTCATCCTCCCCCTCTTCATCTTCGAAATTCCCATCCTGTTCTAAACCCTGCTCGTCCTCTCCAGTTTCTCCATTATCATCTTCATCGACATCATCCTCTCCTTGTTCATGCCCATCAATCTCACCTTCTGTACTCGTCAACAGCCCAGTACTTTCTGGTTCTGCTAAATCCACTTCATCATTATCAACTCCTTCATCATCTTCATCATCTTCATCATCCTCATCAAACTCAATCCCATCCTCATCACTATCATCTATCTCATGAACCTCCACCACATCATCATCCTCACCCTCTTCATCAATTTCTTCACCCGATTCATTCTCTTCATCGTCTTCATCATCATCTTCTCCATCTTCTTCTAAAACAGGAGCTACATGAAAACCATTTGCCTGATGTCGTTGGCCATTTACCCTTTGAGCCGTCTCTGTCTCCTCCTCATCAGCATCGCTCTCTTCATCCTCATCAGCATCAACAACTCCTTCAATCACCTCGCTGTGTCCATTACTAGCTCTATATGGTCTATCCTCTCCATCAATTTCACCACTCCCAGGATCATCATCATCCTCGTCTTCCTCTTCCTCTTCCTCATCAGATTCTGCCCATTCATTCTCATCCGCATCCATCTTATCCAAATACTTTAATGATTTAATCAACGCAAAAACCCTAGATCGATAATCCTTGACTCGCGTAACTGGGCACTCATAGAGATCAAGCGAGACAAGCTTCAGTTGAGCAAGTGGTGCAAGATCCTCGATATATTGAATCCGGTTATTCGAAAGGTCTAAATCTCGCAACGAGTCCAAGCCTGCTTCTACAAGATGTTCTAGACCACCAGCAATTCGATTATCTGAGAGGATGAGTTTCTCAAGGTTTCGGAGCCTAGGAAATTGTTCCAGAGAGGAGACCCCAATATTTGCAATAGAAAGGTGCTGAAGATTTTGGAACCTCTCCAGAAGGCTCGGTGGTGGTAACCGTCCATGCAAACACTTAACAGCACCGTCTAGGGTTAGGGTTCGAATCGAAGCATGGTCCGTTTGGCCGTCTAACGCTGTCTCAACGGCTCTCTCCCAGATCTCGTCCATCAATACGAAAGCGTTATATCCTTATATCATAAAAGAGACAAGAACCAGAATGATCGGTCTTTGTATATCGATAACAGTACCAATAGATTCAAAACCTCTAGAGCACAAATTTTCCAAGCAAAGATTAAGGCAGAACGAAGAACGACCATGTGCTCACAAAATTAAATTCAACAAAACCAGAAGAGATTGGTCATATCTCTAGCCCAAGATTTGAAAAGATCAATATAAAAGGGCAATTGAATTCCTTTAACTAAACAGCTTTAAAACCCTAATTCTCAGATGTACGGTCTATCTGGCCTGTAAGTTGGAAACGCTTGGAGAAGATAGAAACTAAATTTTCTCTCTCTTCGTATTCTTCAGATTTCCTATTGGTTATAGTGGACGAGCGGGATAAACCTCTCTAGAAGAAGGAGCGTGGTGCGTGGCATGGTTCGAGTGCGTGAACCTAGCCGCGTGGTCTAAGAGTTTTTGAATTATTGGAGAGCTATTGTCCGTTGGATTATATGTAACGGATTGATGACCTGGTAAAATAAACGTCTAAGATTTGTATATGGTGTGTTTGTTCTCTAGAAGGTTGTATCTCTATGAGGAGAGAGAGGGGAAAAGGGAAAACATTTCAATCTCGTCATGTAAGACACGTCACTGGCGATGTAAATATCGGGGCATATTAGAGATATACCCATGAATTAAGCATTAAATTACTACAATGCCACCACCGATGGATACACGGGATTGGCATAGCATGAAAGTGTATTTCGAAACTCGAGGTTCATTATTAAAAAAGAAAAGGAAAAATGTAAAAATTGTTTTTAACAAAAACGGCAGTGCTTTTATTGTCGTCTTGTCAATAGGTGAAGAATAAGTTTACCCTTCCCTGATCCATTGGTTGAAGCTTGAAGCTGAAATGTTTGTTTTAATCATTCTTTTCTTTTTTAGTGTGAGATGAACAAGATTAAAGATGTCAATTAAAGTGAATTTAATTATTTTGGGCGTTGTCATTGTCAAAGATTTAAATCTAAAATTGATTTTACCTTTTGAAATAAAAATATTAATTATTTTGAAATAAATTAAAACATCAGTACGTCATTAAAGTACCATCTCGGAGGGAATACATGAAATAAATCTATGGAGTAATGCATCAATAATTAAGCAAGGAGCCACAAACAAAAAAAAAGACAAGCAAATCACAGGAAAACAATTTCTAAATAGACAGATAGATTCCAGGCATTACCAATTGCAATTTTCAATTTTCACAAGGCTGTTTAAAAAATGAAATCAGAATTTTAGAAATAGTATAATTGAAGAGAATTAAGGTGTTTAGCTGGATTCCATATCAGAGCTACTATGTAGAGGTGGACAGTGATCGGGTTCCACACAAAATTGAACCCAACTCGTAATTCTCGGGTTAAAAAATGTTCAAACCAAAACCTGCCAATAAATATCTCTATCCAACCCACCAAGGATAGCGTTCACATAGAAGGAGATCAAATTGCTTAAAAAAATTACGATTTCCATAGCCAGTAATGGAAAATTAAAGAGAAAAATGATTGATTGAATTTGCACAACTAGGCATTGCTACAATAACTTCTTATGGAGCAAAGAAACCCGAAAGACTGGTTGAATATATAAAAAGTCACACAGTAATAAATTCAAAATAACAACTTGCCTTGGCTACTCGTTATTTTTGGGGACTTAATGGCTGAGTTTGGGTTGGGGAGCCAGCAACACTCTTTATCTCCTTGTCTATTTTCTGCTCCAACTTTGAGTTAGGCTCGTCAATGTCCATTTGAGTAACATTCTGAAAGTTCTCACTCAATGTCCTTAAACCGGAACTCCCAAATGGAAGTTGGGTTTGCCAGATAATTGCTGGCTGATTTAATGCAGTGCTGTGCACCCCACGAAAGTTATTACCTTTACTTTCAGTATCCTCTTTACCTCTGGCTTGATGGCTTGTTTCTGAAACCTCATTGGGTTTATTAGCTTTGGTCTCAGTGAGCTTCTCTCTCTCTAAAGAAGTAGGGACCTCAACCAAGTCAACTTTGGCTGCTGATGAACGGCCTGAAGTAATTACAGTCGTGGGAAATGCTCTTTCTGGAGGAACAGCTGGAGTATAATTAGATGGCATCAAATCATCCCAGTTCTCCAGCAACTCCTTGTAAACTTTACGAAGAGTAACTTCAGTTAGACCAGTGACCTTGCAAATCTCTGCCTGTGTTTTGCGTTTGTCTTCTAGTTGGCAGGCCAAATATATAGCAGCTGCAGAGATGCTAATGGGATTTCTTCGAGTGCAGAAGCATTTGTTAATGACAACCTCTCCAATATGAGTAGCCAGTTCCTGAAAAACGAAATCACTATCACATATTCAAATGTGATCAATAACCTGATTGTCACATCAAATGAAGCTACTTCCTACGATGAAAAGTTCATTGACTAATTGAAACCCAATTGATACACTAAAAGTGCAGTTGAATATGTTCCAGAAAACCAAATAAGAAGCTTTACTCTATATGCAGAAGCTGGTCTAATTATACATTTCAGGTTTATTGCCATGTGGTTTCAGTGACACAGTAGAGGGTTATCAAATCTGAACAAAGTTAAAATCTTGAAACCATAGGACTTGACCGGCTTCAAAGAACCCTCCATTCCCATTCTATCTAATTATTAGCTCAACCCAGTTCACAATTCCTAATTCATTCAAATCCAGCTTTGAAATTATCAAGTTGTTGAGTATCAGTATCACATTATTATATTGTTAATTTGCTATAGCTGTATTTCACTGCAAGAGGCATTTTCAGTAACATTATTCATAACAAGTTCAAATGGTGAATCTTCCACCTAAAAGAGCTGGTACCTGAGCAGACTTATTGAGTTGAAGGAGTGCGCAAAACCTTGGCATATGGACTGAAATAGAATTGCTATTAATAGGCTGACTTAGTTGCAAAGCCTCTCCAAGTATCTTGATATACTTTCCAATTTCCTTCTGGGGTACATTGGCCGCAATTGAAATTTCCTGTAATATAATAGTTAGCCAAGTCGAGAATCTTCAGACTAGAGATGATGACGGATAATAGTTTCAGAAGAAACACTCAAAACATGACAAAAGCTACCCAATCAAGGAACAACATATTGACTTCAAGATCTCCACAGAAGTAAGAGAGAAAATAGGTAGCACAAGAAAAGATAACTGAATTCTTGATTTCTTGATTGATGATCTATAACTCTACAACAGAATACTTATACATGTACCTAGCTACAGCCCAGCTTCATAACAGAAACTAATTCTGTTTTAACTTATTAGTCCACGTGGGACTCAACTGTTTTAACTTATTAGTCCACGTGGGACTCAACTTATTAGACCATTATTTGCCATCATAGAAAATGATTCATCTGGCACGCAATTAAAAATTGATTATGAGAACATGAATAGAGGTCTTCAGACCATTGTAGGGAGCACTATAAAATCAAAATATATTAAAGTAATTTATAATTGTTTACTAGTCAGTAAGTTTTATTCATTAGCTAAGTCAGTGACTGCATTCCAAAATTTTGGAAGCAAAACCAATTTCTGAGGGTCTGTGGGCTTATTGGTAAATGAATCATTGCAGGATTGCCTAGGGGTTACCATAATAACCATAAGGAAGGAAGTACGTGCCCCGTCTAAGCTTTTGTATATATGCTTGTGCTAGTAATATTTGTGTATAATTTGATTTGTGATCCTCTGGAAGAAAAATTCTTTCAAACAAATGATATATTTTAAGTTTTGATGAGTTTTTATCGACCTTTATATCAAAGTTTTTATTGACCTTTATTTCAAAAAACATATTTTATATCTCATACTTTTACACGTAAGAACCAATAAAATTGTAACATTTTCCTTTCAATTTTGTTCTTTTAAAAAAATACATTTTTGGATGTTTAAATTTTTGAACTCTTCAATGTTTAACAATAGAATATATATCTTTCTTTTAACTTGTGCATCTCTAATAAACTTTATTTTCATTCAACTTTGTGACTTGTAGGCAATATTTAATACTAAATTCAATGGTAAAATTTGATCTGGAGCCTTTATTATTTTAATATTTGTTCACAAATTATGATTTCTTATCTATTCTATATCATATAATATTCGCCACTGATAAGCATTTAATTCCAACTTCAAACATAAGCAAATGGTTCAAAATAATTGTAGAAGTTACATACATTCATTCATTTCCACAATCCAACTAAACACGTTTTGCAGCAATGTGTGCCTATACAGTCAGAATCATAGTTTCTATCGGTTGTGTGTGTCCCTCTAAACAACAAGACACACATGGTTAATGAGCAATGCAATGACTTTCATGGTTAGAAAATATTCAAAAAGAAGTCAGTAGACGTTCACCAAACAGTGAATTTCTTGGAAAGTTAATAAGCAAATAGTGGATAAGGAGTAGATAAGGTTGTGGCTTAAATGGTTCCTTTGCATATGATAAACTACTCAAACAAGTGTACATTATGAGTTAGACCAAATTGTGCCTAGTTTGAAGCCGCCTGCTGAAGACCTTGTGAAACTTAATCGTGGCTGCTATCAGATTAGGATCTAACTGTTGGGGGTATTGCTGTAATAGCAAGGAATTCTAAAGGTGAGGTTATTAACCAGTTTACTGCTCGAAAGTATGCCCTAAATACTGCGTATTTAGAATTACAAGCTATTAGGTTCAATGATGCAATATGCCTTCACATGTCCCACATTGTTTAGAAAGCTAAGTGATAATGTATTTATAAGGGATGAACATTCTCTAAAAGACATGACGCGTTTTAAGGTTTCTCCCTAGAAGTAAAACCGTGAGATCCCCTGAACTATCAAGTCATGGCCGTGGGCCCGTTGAACTTACAATTATAGACCAAAGCAAAAAATATCGAGTCACATGGAGTGAATCCTGTCCCGTCGTTGTAAGCAGACGGATTTACCGTCCTATATCAGTTGGTATCAGAGCTAGGACCCTACTGGGTCATGTGGACTTACGTTCTTACGAGAACGTAAGACTTCTTAAGTGAGGGTGTATAATGCAGTGTGTCTGCACATGTCCCACATTGCTTAGGAAGCTAAGTGATAATGTACTTATAAGAGATAAACATTATCTAAATGGCATGACGCGTTTTAAGATTTTTCTCTAGAAGCAAAGCGGTGAGATCTTACTGAGCTGTCAAGTCATGACCAAGAGCCCACTAAACTTGCAATTATGAACCAAAGCAGACAATCTCATATCACATGGAGTGGATCTCGTCCAATTGTAAGTGGACGGATTAACCATCCTGATGCAAGACAATCAACTCAGAAACAAAATTGATTTTGTAGTATTGAAGGAGCCCAATTCAATTATTGGACTCTAGTAATTTTACATAGAAATACTCTAAAAATGAAAAGCAACAAACAAAGAAAAACTCAAGTGCCTATACGAGACTCTGTGTGAGCCTTATTGGCAACGTAAGCATAACCTATGGGCCTAATGGCCGCTCATGTGCATGTGGCACTACACGCTAAAATTAGTTAGTTGATTACAAATAGAAAATGACAATAACGTGTAAGAAAGAAAAGGAAATATGCATTATTTTTTCAGCTCCCAATAACTGCATCATAATCTTCCCTTCAATAGAATCCAACCTCAAATTCAGCTCGATAACTTCAGCTGCATCAGTGGGATAATATTTGTGAAGATCTATCACGTTGAATGTGTTTGAGATAGACCAATCTTCAAGAAAATCAATGACATAAGCAGTCATTGATTTTTTTAGCAACTCGAAAAAGGCCATAGTTCTTGAGGTGAAGTTTGGAACAAGTGCCTAGTGATAGTTGGTGTTTGTTGAGATGTACCATGACTAGTTCCCCAACTAGAAATTGTGCGAGTCTGCGATGTTGATCAGCTTGCAGTTTGTATTATGCATTCATTTTTTCAATGTGTTCCTTAATTTCTTGATGGAATTGTGCATAATCAGTAGCCTACACATTGACAGCTTTAATTTTTGGACTAGGTATGGCTTGTAAGTCAACACTAAAGTTTGGCACTTTAGTGTAAACAACAAAGGATAGTGAATGGTTGGTGGTTTTGTTTGTGAGCTATTCAAAGGGAAGTCGACTTGTGGGAGATATGCATCTCATTCTCGAAGCCTTTCATGAGTTAGGCATCTTAACATGCTGCCTGTGGTTCGGTTGATAACCTCAATTTACCCATTTGTTTGTGAATGATACGTATAGAATTTCAGAGAATATTATTAGTGTTGTATAGGTTGTAATTTAATTATTGATACCAACTGTTATATTCCTAAATTAGCGAACATTTGTCTAATTTTTTATTCCTATTTACAGTGTTGTATTATAGTGTTGTAACATCATCAAAATAAAGAGTAAGAATATACTCCAATTTATCTTGATCATCTCTCGTAATATAATCTTCATGGTATCATAGCATTTCTGAAATCCAATTTTGTTTTCTCACCAATTCTATCCGAGGAAGTTTGTTGTTTTTCTCTGAAATTCACTCTCTGAGTTGAGCTCAAATCTGTATCCAAGAACAGTGCAAGCATTCCAAGAATGCCATTCATGGGCATCCTAATTTCATGAGAAACAGTAGCTAGAAACTGGGATTTTACAACATTAGTAGCTTCTGCTCGAGTTTTTTAATTCTCAGACCAGTCATCATCACGAGTTCCATCTCCACTCAGACCAATCATCATCGCGAGTTCCATCTCTGCTCAGACCAGTCATCATCTCGAGCTCGTCGACCACCCAAAATCGCGAAACTCAGGCCATCTTCGCGAGCCATTACCCACAGCTCGCCGACCACCCAAAATCGTGAGACATCAGTCATCCAATCTCATGAAACTCAAGCACCATCAGCCATATGTTCATCGTCATCGCCGACCATCTGTCCATCGTCATCATCGCCATCTGGTTCAGTCCGTAAGTCCCACAAATCCCAGTTCCGCAATCTGTTCCAATATTTGCATTCTGTTTCCAATACGCATTGCATTTTGTTCCTATATTTGTAATTTAACCTAACTCGGCCCATCTAGCCCAACCCAACTCGGCCCAGTAACAAATTTCAATCCAGCCCAACCCTGCCCAATAACAAATTTCAGCCCAGCCCAACCCCGCCCAATAACAAATTTCAGCCCACATTGGTAGGCCCAAATCAACCCACATATAAACCCCACTTAAAATAACACCAATGACCATAGGAAAACCTATAATTACTGATTCCATAGAAAACAATCTTCTACCCATCACTAGTCACAAATTAAATGGGCACAATTATCTTCAATGGTCTCAATCCGTCATAATGTTTATATGCGGAAAGATGAAAAATGACTACCTCACTGGAGATGCAGTAGCCACTAGCTTAACTTTCTTCCCTTATGGTATTTCTGTGTAGTCAAAGAAATTTTCGATAGCAACCATCTAATCTAGGAATTCCTCCATGTGAGAGTGACCAACAAAGGCAAAGAGATCAATGTTGAGCTTGTAGTCTTGTTTCTCATAATGTTTGGAAGTAGAATGAGCTTTCTCATTAACTAGCCTTTTACTTACCCATTATGAAGTTCCACCATCAAACCCAAAGTTTTTGGAATTCGGTGTATGAAGTGTTGTAAAATCTTCATCAGAGTCTGGGTGAATTTGATGTAATGAAGACATACGTTGCAGACTGAGTAGTGGGTGCAATGATTGTTCAATTGGCATGGGTTAAACATCACGAAAAACTTCTTTCCTACTGGGCTTTAGATGTTTTTGAATTTCACTTAACTAGGCTTGAATTTGGTTTGAAGCATGTTGGAATGATTGTTAAAAGTCTCGCAACACCTCCTCAATCCATTGTTCGACTCTACTTTCGAGACCAACCATTGTAGTTCACGGGCTTTTCACGTCATCAATTTCATTGCTGAAAACTTGATTGTCAGTGCCAAACATTGTCATCTAAGTTGAAGTTCAAACTCTAGCTCTAATACTAATTCTGATTCAGTGGGCCCACGACCATGACTTGACAGCTTGATGGGACCTCATAGCTTTGTTTCTAGAGAAAAATCCTAAAACGTGTCATGCCATTTAGAGAGTATTTATCCCTTATAAATACATCACTGCTTAACTTGTTAAATAATATGGAACATGTGTAGGCACACTGCATCATTGACTATGTAGGTGTTAGTTGATTTGGGATGGGGAGATGTGGAAGTAGATTCTAATTCTTTGAACATCGTTAACTGGATTATTGGTAATCAAGAGGTGAGTTGTTAATTTTTATGGATTGTGTAAAGGAAATCTGCTACATTATTTCTCTTGTACCATTGCGTAGGATACTTTAGGGTAGACGTGAGACTAATTGTGCTACATATGCCTTGGCTAAAATGGCTAGAGACCAGGTTGTAGTATGCTATGAGTATGACAGTGTGGATGATATTGTTTTTCTTGAAGTTTTGATTGATGTACCTTCTAATGAGAAAGCTATAGAGAGTTGTAAAATCTTCGTTAGAGTTTGGGTGAATTCGATATAATGAAGACATACGTTGCAAACTGAGTGGTGGGTGCAACGATTGTTCAATTGGCATGGATGAAACATCATGAAAAACTTCTTTCCCTTTGGGCTTCAAATTTTTTGAATTTCACTCAACCGGGCTTGAATTTGGTTTGTGATATGTTGGAATGATTGTTAAAGGTCTCATGACACATCCTCAATCCATTATTCGAATCTGCTTTCGTGACCAGCCATTAGAGTCCGCAGGCTCTTCGTGTCATCAATTTCATCGCCGAAACTTGATTTCAGTGTCGGACGTTGCCATATGAGTTAAAGTTCAAACTCTAGCTCTGATACCAATTCTTGTTTAGCAGGCCTACAACCATGACTTGACAATTCAACGGGACCTTACGGCTTTGCTTTTAAGGAAAACCCCAAAAATGCGTCATGCCATTTAAAGAGTATTCATCTCTTATAACTACATCACTATTTAACTTCCTAAATAATGTGGGACATATGCAGACACGCTGTATCATTGACTGTGCAGATGCTAGTTGATTTGGGATAGGGAAATGTGGAAATAGATTCTAATTCTTTGAATATCGTTAATTGGATTATTGGTAATCAAGAGGTGAGTTGTTGGTTTTTATGGATTGTGTAAAGGAAATCTGCTACATTATTTCTCTTGTACCCTTGCGCAGGATACTTTGGGCTAGACATGAGGCTAATTGTGCTGCAGACGCCTTGGCTAAAATGACTAGAGACCGGGTTCTAGTTTGCTATGAGTATGGCGGTGTGGATGATATTGTTTTTCTTGAAGTTCTGATTGATGTACCTTCTAATGAGAAAGCTAGGATCTAACTTTAATTCAATCTTCTTCTGACACACACACAGCCCCTCCAAAATAGTGTACATCTTTAATAAAGGAGGAAAAATTAGATTCAGAATAATAATAGGAACTCAATTCACAATATACCGTTTCACAGTTAACCTGAAAGTGAACATGATTATCAAACGTAAAAAAACGTACTGATTACTTACTAAAATTGTTTTAAAAAAATTAACATAAACTACATACGAAATTTTGAAACCCTAAATTGAATGAGAACATACGAGTTACTAGCACCTAAAGCTCACAACAGTCACAAATTGTCAATAAACTTCGCATGTAAAGGTAAAATCATAACAGTAACAACCAAGAAGAAAATAACTCTAAAAGGAATTTTGGTAGCAAGTGTAATTACTTGAAGGGTTCTGGGTTCTTGGGCCTCCCTAATGGCCTGAACAAGAGCAGCAGTAGCAAGAGCTTCTACACTGCGATTCCTCAAACAAGTAGCAGAGCAACAATCCCTGAAAAGCTGAAACGCGTGCTCCGAAATGTCGTAATCCAAGCCGAGAATGGAAGCCACATCGATGATTTGCATATAAGCCCTCAGATTATCAACCACAACAGTCGATGTAGACGAAGACGATGACGAAGAAGAAGTTGAATCGAGGGTGCGTTCGAGCTCGGCGAGGTGGCCGGAGAAGGAGAGGGACGAGCGGAGGAAGAGTGGGCTGGGCTCGAGGGACCAAGTAGAGAAGGCAGTGATGAACCCAGTGGGCTCGAAAGGGTCATCATCGTGAGCCTGATGGGCGTGAAGGTTTGGGAGGTCGGAGGTGACGAGACACAGAGGGTTGTCTTGGGCGCGTAGGTGGAAGACATGGTGAGGTTGAGATTGGCGTTCTTCAACCACGCGCTCACAGGACGAGCACTCCGTTATAGAACGACCTGAATTAGTGGTGGCACACCGCCCTTGGCCTGCCGTACAGTATGGGCACTTCATTTCTGTTGTCTTTTTCAGTTTACTGCTTTCTAATTTTTCTCAGCCGGTTTAGTAGCTTTCTGCTTGCCAGGTAAAGACACAAGTCTTGTGTTTTGTCATCAATTGCCCGGTTTAGATTGATGCCTAGTGGTTATGAGAAATTGAGGATGGGGATGTATGCACTACGGGTGGCAATTGTGTGTTAAGTGTCAATTAGGAGTGTCCAAAAACCGGGCCAATTCGGTTTATATTAAATAAAACCGATTTGAAATCGGTCCGATCCAATTATAAAAATTATAAACTGATCAAATCGGATCGGACTAATTTTATTAAATAATTAATCTTTTTTATATACGCACCGTACCATTTTACTACCATATATATAATTTTGTTCTTTTCGCGTTAACTTAACCCTAACCCTATTCAGTTTCATTCATCTTCATCTTATTCCTCATTTCCTCTGTCGCTCTGCGTCTGGGCTCTCGTCGTTTGCATCGCCTCCAACATCACCCAACCATCCAACCATCATCGCGTCACCTCCACAGGACCACTACCAACCAACCACCTTTCATAGTGTCGCCTCGCGTCGTGTCATCTATGGAAGAAATAGGTATGTGGTCTACTGGTAGGAGTTTTTTCCCCCTTAATTAGGATCCAATGCATGAACAGCGTTTGTGAGAGGATTATAATTAATTAGTGGCTCAGTGTTATTGTTCGCATGCAGAACAATTTTTTTGAGTTTTTGATAGGGTTTTTTTGAGTTTCTTAAATGCTTCCTCAAATAAGTTTTCTAATAGGGTGTTTTTTAGTTTCTTATAAGATTTTTTTGAGTTTTGGATAGGGTTTTTTTGAGTTTTTGAAATGTCTCCTTAAATGAGTTTTTGATATAATTTTTTTTGAGTTTCTGATAGGGTTTTCCCTCAAATCGTGTTTGTTCGTTTCTAATATTGCTTTGAATTATTAGTTTCAATCATTTTATTGAAAATAATAATAATTTTTTTTTCAATTTCAATGTAATTACATATTCTTAACATTACTAATATCATTTTCATTTTCAAAGTATTAACATAGGCTAACATTTTGGATGTATTATTAATTATTCAAAATCGTTAACCAAACCGTTCGGTTATAATATTTTAGATAACCAAATGGTCCAATCTGATCCGATTTGAACTATATGAACGGTCCGATTTGGTTAAATTATTTTTATTTAAAACCGGACCAGACCGGACCATAGACACCCCTAGTGTCAACTGTGTTCAGTTTCATAATGAATTCACTATTTATAACTGTAAAGATATAAAAGATTAAATATATAAAAAATATGCATTTCTTTGGGATGAAATATGTCTACCCAAATCACTACGAAGGGGGATTTAGAGATTTTAAAAACTTTAATATGATAATTTTAATCAAATAAGATTTACTTATAATTTTTAATCCTAATTCTCTTTGTTATAGGATTATGAAATGTGAATATTTTTCACTTGTTATATGCTTGATTTGATTGTACTTTAAAGAATATGTTTTTGTGTTTCCCTATTGTCCTACTTATTTGTTTGCTCTCTCCTGCATTTCTTTTCTCCACCTTTTTCTTTTGTTTTTTTACGACAATCATTCCTCCTCTTCTCTGTGTTTCTCCTTTCTTTTTTCTGTTTTGTTTCCGTTCTCTTTTATATATATATATATATAACGGTATAAGACTTTGTTTTTTTTACTTATCTTAAATTTGATATCAATAAATCTTCATTTAAATTTAAGAGTCCTTAAACTATATGCTTTTACAATTTTAGATTTTTATTTTCTTCAAATCTGCAACAAAATTTAAATAATAATAATAATAAAGTCTAAAATCAATAAAAATAAAATAAAATTATACTAAAGTTAAAGTTAAGAAGTGATTGTTAAATTATACAAGTCATCAAACACCCCAAAATTTAGAACTTTATTTTTCCTCAAAAGAATAATAAAATAAAATAAAAAACAACTATAAACAGTGCCAACAAGACCCCATAGAGAGCTACCATCACTCATCAAGCCATGATGTGAATTTAGATTTCATCACTAATAACTTACTCTTTTTATGTCAAAGATGGTAGGAAAATCAATCAAAAATTCAGCAATTTATCAAGCAAGAGTTAAGCATTTACTTTAACCTAAAGCTAAGTCATTGAGTGTGTGTGTGTGAATTAGTCAATTTAACTCCAAACCACCAACAAATTCAAATAAAAGTAGAATAACTAAAGCTAAAGCTAAGTCATTGAGGTGCTTCATACGACGCACCACTTCCACCAAAGTCACACGTAAGAGGGTCCATGAAAAAGAGATAAAGCTCGATTCCAAGTGTTGGGATTATTCTTTGGTCTAAAAGCGGGTTTGAAATGGGAGAAATTGGTATGCTTATCGCCCACAGGTTTTTTGTCCTCTTTGTTCATACTAAAAGAGGGTCGCCTTTGGTTTCTACTCACCGATGGTTTGCTCGATTTCATCTCCCTTTCAACATTAACAAACTTTTGAGTCTCTTCATAGAATCGGGGCATTGAATAATTTCCATCTTTTCCATTTTAAATCTTCGTATGTAAGCTTCAATCAATTCATCTTCCTTTTGGATAATCGAGAATAGGTGATGTGACTCTTTCTTGATAGGTTTATTGCAGGCATAATTAGTAATGAATATTCTGACCAAAACATCAAAGCTAGCAATACTCTTAGGGGGTAATTACATAAACCATTGATGGGCCAAATCTTGAAGAGTAGCCACAAATAACTTGCAATGCATGGATTCTCGTTTATCTTCAAATATGTTGACTGTAGCCATAGCCATTTTCAATTGAATAACATGTGCAATAGGATCTTTAGTCCCCTTGTATGTGGGACATTTGGGGGCATTAAATTTGAGAGAAGGTACTGTTAATTCAATGGCGTAAGAGAAAGGAGACGTGGACAGTTGATTACAAACGTTTTCTATATCACCCCAAGGTTTTGTCTTTTCTTGTCTTGCAAATATATCATTAACCTTGATCCACATTTTTTCTTTCATATCTTTTAACCTCTTGTCTAATTATCCACTCAGATCGCATGGTAGAGTGTGCTCAATTGTCGGTCTATAAATTGGAAGATTTGGGTGAAATGTCCCACCTACGAGGGGAGGATCATAAATCATATTCGGTCATTCCCTCACCGAACATTGATGAGGATTTGAAGTATGAGTTGTATGCTCTCTTCTAAGGGGTCGATGCATCATCTGAGAATCTCGAGGTGTAAAAAGGGACTTGTTGTGTCTAAGTAAGTGTCTCATTCTAATCGAGATCATAATTCTTTATTATCCTTTTGACACTCAATAAAAGCTTGTTGTAATTCTATGGTTTGTTTTTGAAGTCCTCGTATCATTGCATCTCCTTCATAAGGAGGATTATCATGCAAGTTTGACAATTGCACTTTGCTAGCCAAAGTGCGCCTCATGGTATGGTTTGATAGCGACCTGATGGGTGAAGAATGAAACGCCTTATTATTGCCACATTCTAAAGCTTTTGGAATAAGGTCGTTTGGTTATGGGACCTCTCGGATGAGGTCGTTTGGTTGGATAGTGAATGGATGATCCATCTAGATATTAGATGATACCGATAAATTCTCTTAAAATATAATTCTCAAATGCTGGATTAGAAAATTTGGTTCTCATAGACGACGCCAATTGTTTGGAGATAATTTATCAAATGTTGGATTAGAAAATTCTGGTTACCAGAAACGACGTCAATTGTTTGGAGAGAATTTAAGTATCTGACTTTAGTGATTTTAGTGAGAAGTAAGAAATGGTATTAACTGAATATATCCTCCATTCTCTTCCTCATTTAAGAGGTATATATACATAGGTATCTTTGCGTACATAGCGGGGTGCGTATTAGCGACCTAGTTAATACAAACTAGTTTACAAAATTTAGATCATTCGTTACAAGTATTTACAAATAATGGAAGGAAATTTACATACAGGTCGTTCATAGATGACGACCTCGATACCAAGTGTTTCATAACTTTACCAAGTCTTGACATCTAAAACCTCGTTGTTTGATGATGAGATACTTTGTAGATTGAGTTGGTGTGTTTTTTCAAATTCGTTGGGCGCAAGCCTTTTGTTGAGCTAGCTTTATGTTCTCGCTTTAACGTAGCGGGGTATCTATACTTGTTAGGTCGCATGTCCATTACATATTTAATACCAAGTTTCATTATAAATTTTTATATTTTCAGTGTTTGAGGACATTGTAGGTTAAGAATATGTTATTGAAATTAAAAGTCTAATATAATTAAATAAAAAAAATTGTAAGAAATTTAGGTAAATAGAAAAAAATATGGTTCATCATATATTGCCTTTCCTTTTTCTTTTTACTATTCTCATTTTGCTTTATTTATTTTGCTAGTCATTAGAGCTATAAAAAAATAATTTTAAGGATAGGCTAACGGATTTAGTCTCTTAGGATTAATTTAACTCATTAAAGAAAAAAAAAAGATATTTGTAGTAATGAAAATAACAATTTCAGAACTTAAATGTATTCTATAAGTGCATTGATGCCTAATGCGTAAAACTCTATCTTTGTTAGGAGTTCATTTACATTTTTTAAGATTAGGAATTAGAATTCCGAAACGTCCTTCTCTTTTAGAAATAAAAAAATATTTTCTTCTTTATACGAGAATAATAATTATTTATTTTCTCAAATGATTAGATTTTATATATTGTTTGTACTTATTTCATACCCTCAACTTGATCTTAGAATTTTTTTTTCTCCATCTCTATCTCCTAGTTTTCTCTGCCTTAAGCCTTTTCTCCCTTTTTAGCATCCCATAGAGGGACTTCACCTGCGAGAGTTCTTTCTCTCCAGAAGGTGTAGTTTAGTCTTTTAATATGTCGTTTTTTGTTGTTGATATTTTCTATTTTCAAAGTGGAATAAAAATGAAAATCTCATAGATTTTCTTCTAAATCTATGGTGATTTCTGTCTTCTTGTGTTAAGTGTGGGGTTTTTTGTAGTCGTCCCTGGATTTTAAAGTTGAAGATTTAAGGTGTTCATATGAAGGGTAAATATTTGAGGAGAGGTCTCATCCAAAGTGCAGAAGTTGTTTGAAGGATTATTTCCTTTCATGCTTTACCAACTTGAGGGTGTTCCTAAATTTGCTCATGTTTTCTTCGTCCAGTACCATTAATAAAATGTCCACTTTAAAAAAAAAAATATTATAGATACGAGAAAATAAAATTTATTATCTCTATAAAAATGATAACATGATTACTTTTTAAAAAAATATATGTTATCATCTTGATCAAATGCATTAATGATACAAAACACGTGACAAATGTGTGATTGATATATTTTACAAAAATAAATTTCTAAGATTCTTTTATAAAAATAACGAATTTATATTATCACAATTAATAATTATTACAGATTTAAAATACAAGATGACAGTGATTCTTGTATCTATTACCATGTCTTTGAACACCTAAGATAAAAAATTGTAATGATTATAACTTTATTTATCTTTCCTCTTAAACATTTTTTAATAAGACATAATAAATACAACACATACACAAAAATGCATAAAACAATTGTAAAATGAACATATAAGCGAACAAAAAGCGAACATATAAAAGAAAAAAAATGAATTATTGTTAAAACGGCAGTTTTCTAATTCCCAAAATTTGAGGACGGGGCTATGATACTAGGTTCAAGCATAATGCAGATTACAGGCAAGTTATGACAGGTTTAATAACTAGGAGGAACTTTTACTTTTAGAAGAGGAAGTTTGAAAAAAAAAATTCACTAGAATTTATAAATGTGAAATCAGATCAAACTTCTTTCCCTTGAACTTGTATGATCATAAGGTTGTTTTAAGTTTATCATCAATATGGCAAAATTATGACATCCAAAAATTGGAAGAATGATAGCATAGCCTTAATGCACAGTTTTGCCTGATGTCAGAACAGCAAGAACCGAGCATGATTTTTGATTATCACTACCCCTCACAAACATCGGGTAGCATGACATGAGCTGCTGCAAGTGCAAAATAATGTAGATTTGAAGCCTGTTTTACTTCATCGTTCTTAATATCACCGGACTCGCTTACTTGAGGTCAGCACTTGCCCACTTTTCATTGCTTGCTTCAAAGTCTTGGTAAGTTCTCGTGCACTCTGATAATACGGGAAGAAAAAAACACAAAGCAAGAATTTAGTGTTAGAATTACAAAATATCATATGCCAACACAGTATCAGGCAAGCCTTTGTCTCAATCATAAAAAAAAAACTAAAGAACATCATTTCTTAAACATATCCAATCGAATTGTTCATTACTATGAAATTGTTCCGGTTTCATAGAAGATCCATGCTTAAAGAATTTTATATCCTCACCAATTACCACCTACTACAAGATTCACTGAAATCTAGACGTAGAAATCAAAGAGCAGAAAGATAACCTCAATACTAAATTAAGCATTTGTATACCGGAAGCCAAGATCCATGATGAAACAGAACAAAGAGAAAATAGAGCAATAAAAAATGCAAATGTACCCGCACTACAATTTCAAGTTAAAAAACTTTGACAGTATATATCATAAAAAAGAAAACAGAACAAAATATGTTACAAGGTGAATTAAAATCAGATAAAATGACATATCAACTCAAATGCAAGCTTCAATCTATTTTTTTCACAATCAGAAGAAATCAATCTTCAGATACAAGTCAAAACAGTATCTTCTTTCTTCTACTAAGGAATAATGTTAACTGACAAGTCCGATAATAGCCTTTCAATCCTTACGAATTGGCCCATTTAGTATCATCTCAAAATAGGCATGTATTGTTTATCCAACACACAACCCTCATGCCAATAGCATAAATGGTTGGTGACATATGAAACTCACTAACTGAGGGGTTACACATAAAAAGCATCAGTGCCGCTTGTGAGATATATGCATGTCTTTTGATGGTTGATCTTAATTTGAGAATGAGACCATTGGAAAAAGTTTATTGCTTGACTATATAAATTGTAAAAAATGATTTGTTGTATTTTACTTCAAAACGTTACAATTAGTATATTTTATATTAAGTTTATTAAACTTGGAGTTGGACCTTGATCCAGACTATCGTGTAGACTGGTAAGAAATTGAGTAGAGAGTGGCTGATATTGAACTTTAAAAAAGACTTCCAGTACAAAGGCATGTGTTCAGAAAGGATTATTAGTTATTACTGAGACAGAAGCCATGCTATTCAACCAAATTTATCATATGAATAGAGGAATACCAGGGAACAAAAATTTGCACACACTTTTGCACTAATCCCAACCTTATGTGGTGTCGTGTGGCTGAATTTTTTAGAAAATTGAATTTTTCCATTTTCCAAATTAATTCTAACATATCTCGCAATACAATTGTTTTGGGCGCAAAAGTGTACAAATTTGTATGTTCTTAGCATTTCTCTAAATAAATATTCACAGGTATTCCATTCTCAATCTCCTGATAAAAAGTCAAATGCCTACCACTAAGAATCATTATAAACCAAGAACAAGGATCACTAGGTAGTTATATCCAGTACTGAGTGATGTTACAGCACATTAGGAATTCAGAAGGCAGAAGCTAAAACACGGTTGTTCTCAGATGAACTAAGCTGCCTACCAAAGTATTTGCCGCTTAAAATTGACTCTTATTAAACAAAATGGCTTCAATCAAAAAGGTGTTGGTCTTATTCCTTTTCTTCTCGTAGCTCATTTCCTTTGCCTTCAAATCTGCCCTTTTCTCTTGGGATTCTACTCCAATTGTTCATCACCTCAATACTGATTTCTGCCATTTGCTATTCCTCATTTCTTTTCACAACTTTTATGAGTTAAGTTTTCTTCAATTATGGAAAACTTTACAGATAGTGTTGAAAATCACAATCCAACCTTGGACCTTGGTGACCTTAACGAACACATAAAGACAATTTGGACCTCACATTTGCTGTGAATTGTGTCACAAAAACCTGTCAAGTTGAAGTATTTCTTATGCGTTCGTCATAAGAGTTGGACAAAATATGATGAATTGGACCTCAAGGTGGTGAATCCCTTAACTTTCATTTTCTATTTTGACGATCGTGATGAACTGGAGCTGGTCCTGAAGAAAGCTCCATGGAAGTTTGATAATAGCTTGATTGCGATTCAGCAACCCAGTGTCTCCTTCCAATTTGGCTTTTGATACCGATCCAATTTGGATTCAGATCCACGACTTTCCTATGGAGTGGAGAATCGAGTCTATTGTGCATAAGATTGTGGAGACTATAAGACCTGTTCTCAATATTGATGAACTTTCTTTATTAAGTAGTACTATGAGGTTACTGGAGTTCAAATATACTTTATGCTCTGTCAAGCATTAGTACCTGGTGCCTGATCATTTCAAAGGTACTAATGTCTAGGTGGAGTTCATATATGAATGTTTATTTGGCTTCTGTTATTGTTGTGGTCTGATCGCTCACCAAACACAATACTGTGAAATTGCTAGAGAGGTTTGCATATGTTTTGAGGGCAAGAATGCCAAATTTGGTAAATGTTGAGTTCGGATATGAACATGTGAGTGCCCGGCCAAGTAAGGGATGGTGGCTTAAGGAAGATTGGTAGCACTTTTGGTGATTTTTCCTTTAACCCTGGTCATACTTAAGGGAAGAAGAAACAAGGGACTAAAGCTGTTAAAAGAGACAAGGAAGATTAGGTTTCTAGTGCTGGTAGAGGAGAGTTATTGGAAGTGGTGTTGCTGCTCAAACGGCTAAGACTGGCAAGCATCCAAGGAAGGGTCTGGAAAATGTCAGTTTCCTCAGTACCCTTCACGATCATCCACTGCAAATTGTAGATGTTGCTATCTCTACTGATAGACATGCTACTGAAATGGAGGAATCTAGTGCCAGCATTGCTACTTGATCTATTTCTTGATTGGTGCTTATGTTCTTTAAACTCTATATTTGTCGTTCTATGGATTTTTTCTGTTGGTTTTATGGTTTTACCTGTGTTTAGCCTTTATGCTTGTTTTGTGCCACCCTCCTTTTTAACCATTTCCTCTGTTTTGTTTTTAATTTTGGTATGATTCGTGTATGGCTTTGGTTGCTGGTCTTGGTATATGATAATGTTACTAATGGTTCCTTACCAGAAAGGCTGCCTCTGGTAGTTGAAATTGGAACTTGACTATGGTGTCATGTTGGTGTGTGTTCAGTTTTAGTATTTTGCTTCTGTACCCTCTTATTTTGGTAGTTTTGTACAGGTTTGGCATTTAGCCGTATCAATGCAGCTTCTTCTCATTTCAAACAAAAAAAATAATCCATTCGTATTTTAAGTTAAAGATAAATACCGTTAAGATTCTATACTTATTAAAGAGATGGCACTTACATCCTATACTTATTTTTCGTAATAGTTGAATTCTATTGTTATTAAAAAGTAACCACACAAGGACAAAATAAATGTCTTTCATTTTATTTTTTGATTTTTTTTGTTACATTAGATAAAAGATTGTTTTAACTTGAATAAAATGTAATTAAAATAATAAAAAAATTAAACAAAATAGAAAATAAATAAAAAACATAAAAACAAGGATGAAGATGTCTACAATATCATTGATAGTGTCGCGACAATGTCTCTTATTTATACATTCTAACATTAAAACGTGATATCCGTATCTTTTGGATAAATTGTCGCGAGATTGTTAAGAATGTCGTTTAAATATCGTTGTTGCTTAAATGTCTTTATATTGTAGATATTGTTGCTAAAATGTAGAAAAAAAACATTGAAAATATTAATCCTTGATTTTTTTTTTTCATTATGAATAATCATTTTTATTCAATTTTTTTCGCATTTTTACAGAAGATAATATATTTTTTTATTTTTATTTGTAACATGTTTGCTATATATATGAGTGCTTTTAAAAACAAATAATCAATAAAAATTATTTTTATACTGTCAAGATTTATCTATTTATAATAGTTATACAATTTGAAAGCCTACTTAATTATTTCAAACCTTTTAACTACTCATTCTATAATATTTAACAAAAAAGAATATATATTTTATTATACAATATTTTAATCAATTAATTAACTTATTGTTAATATAAATATTTTGTATTTAAAAATATATGTATTAAATAAAAATTAGTTTAAAATATAAGTAATTGATTGTTTGATCTTTTATAAAGTTATATAAAAAAAATTCCCTATTTTTTATAGAGTTTCCATAGTTTTTGTGATTTTTTTAAAAATTTCCATTAATAACAACAATATTTTAGACATTTTCGTAAAAATTATATCTCAATATTTTCATCGATGTCGTCATTTCAAACCTTGCATAAAAATGATCATTTGTCCTTATGTAGTAATTTTTTCATAACAATAAGACTAAACTGTAACAAAAAATAAATATATGACTTTAGTGTTATTTTTAGAACAAGTATACGACCTCTACATCACCCTCCCTTTGAGTTATCACTAGCTCAACTCAGAGACTATAAGTAAGAAGACCTTAGAATATAATAAAACTATGTGTTTGTTTGTTTGTGCATCTGTTAGAAGTGCTTTCTGACATAAGTAGTTTCGGAAAAATGAGTTTTCTAAGCCGTAAAAGAGCTTTAGACAAAAAAATTCCTGTTTGGTCCAGAAGCACTTTTATAGGGTCCCAAAAAAAAAAAAGAGGGATCCTTCGTATAGAAGAAAAGTGAAGTTTAATGAAAGAAGTAGCAAGTGGAAAAATAAACCCACCCAATCCAAGCAATCTAGCTAACCAAAAATCCATAAGACTATAAATAAAATCGTAGTAGAACCCGTCTAAATACTAACTAATGGAAATTAATGCATAAACCTGAATTATAAAGTTAATTTAGATGTAATAAATGCTAATCAGTAACTGCCAAAAATACAACACTATCCATATATGTGCTAATTCAACGACAAAACTAACAATAACGAACAATCAGAGAAAATAGATGAAAATGAAGCCAAAATCATTTAATAATATAATGATGGACAAATTATTTAAGGTTTTAGCTCAATAAATAAGCATAATCAAAAGCAGTTTCTGCAATCAATCAAGAACAATTTCAATAAAAAGCCTAGGAGAATGGAACTCACCGTTGATTGGATAGGAGGTGGATCAATACCAAAGGATCGCACTGACATTTTAGCGATCTCAAAAATGGCGGCATCCCTGACACCAGGGTCATCACTGATCAATTCCTCATAAGCAGCTTCGAACGCTTGTTGCCAGAACCGAGGTAATCTGATCCGACGGCTATTCGTGTATACATCCCACATGTGCTGCACCAATTTCTCCCTCTCTTCCATTTCCTAAGCCCCACAAATTTTCCCAAAACCAGAAATCGAATCAGAAAACCCACAAAAATGCATTCAAATATTCAATTCCCAACAAAATCCAACTCTAAAAACCACACATAATACGCAAATTAGCAGAAATTTCATTAAAAAAATAAAGAAAAAAGGAGAGATATAGGACTAACAAGGACATCAAGATCTTCGATGATTGGGGTATCGATATCGGCGGAGAGACGATTGAGGTTTCCGGCGGACCACCTGAGAGTGACGGTGCCAGTGAACATGGACCAAAATGCTAACAACAATATAGCAGCCAATGCCCAGAATTTGTATCTACCTTTACCGAAAATTAAACTCGAATCTGAGCTCTCTTTCTTGGGATTCGATGTCATTGCAGGAAGGCCATCGTCATCCTTCATTTCTTAAATTAAATGTAGATAGAGATATCGAAAGAAAAACAGAGCCAGAGATATAGGAAAGATGACTTGTTATTTCTTTTATGTGGATAATCTGATTTATGTTATCTGAAGTTGAAATCTCGGTGGTCTGTAATTTCTCTGTTTATCTCTGAATTTGACTCAGATTTGGAAACCAACGAGCCTTCCTCGATTTGTAGCCGTAAAGGGAAAGAGGAAGCAAGTATATATTATTGTGCGGGCCACCACATTATAGTAATATAAACTTGGGTTGACCTATAGTAAGATTTAGGTTAATACTCAGTGCATCGGATCTTACTGGCCGTTCGATTTTCGTAGCTCCAACCAGACTACCAGAGTAAACGATCAAATGGACACATTATCCGCTGTAAGCAACCGACAGTATTCGATGTTGTTTTGATTAGTAATATTGCAATCATGTACATATATATATATATATACAATTATATAAATTTTATTATATTTATCAATAACATTATAATATATTATTTATAATTTATTTACAAAATTATAACAAATAGATTTTTCATTTATAATATAAACGATGATAGCGACAATTTAAAGATCAATATGATATAACCATTCCTAATTTAAATATTTTAAGGGACAGAACGTGGATTCCCTTTCAGAGGTTAGATTCTTTAAAGTGTATAAATGAATTGAATATTCAACTATATAAATACTTATAAAATCAAATTTATTTATTTATTAGATAATTAAATTAAATTAAATATGATAAAAAATAATATTTTTAAAATTTATAATAATAAAGATAATACTCAAAAATATTTAAAAGAGTCTAATTAAATAACATTAAATATTAAATTAGTTTAAATGATCGTAGTTTAATATGAACGACATTTAAAATGAAATAATGTATCAAATTTTTTTATAAAAATATATGAGCTGGACATAAGAAGTGTTATTTTATAATTATACATTTTAAAAATATTCTTTTTTATTTTTTTATTTAAATTTAAAATAATTATAATTATAATTAAATTCTTTATTTTCTTTGTTTATCAATTATTATAATAATCTTTTAATTTTTATATGACTTAATTATTCACATTATTTCACTTTTAATCTCTTCTAAAAAATATGTGTTTTATGCTATAAAAAAATACATATGTACTCATTTTTTAATATACATTTTTTTTATGTTATATAAAAGGCAACATATATGTACAATGTGAATGAGAAAAAATGAAGAAAAAAATAGTCATATGATCTCTAAACTTATGTCTTTGAAAGACTTTAATCCTTAAATTTTTAATATGTACACTTTATTAAGTAAGCTAGCCTAATGTACTATGAAACTCACTTAGTATAAATCTAGTATTAGTTAGTTACATAGAGCATTAACTCTCTCATTGTTTAAATACCCAACTTTCTAACTAATTAATATATCTTCTAGAGCTTAAATAGAGATTAGTTTTCTTTTTATCAATTCTTGAATGGTGTTGGTACCCAACTTTCTAACTAATTAATATATCTTATAGAGCTTAAATAGAGATTAGTTTTCTTTTTATCAATTCTTGAATGGTGTTGGTATTGGTCTGATCTATAGAGAGAGAAGTTAGAACAATTGATGAAATGTATGGATCTCTTAGGGAGACCATGTATATATAGATTTTATATGTACATGTGTTAGTTAAAAATGACATTTATGTCATAACAAGTCATAAGAGTATATGAGTAAAGCAAAATACATTTAAAGCTTGAGATCGATCATACTAAGGCTCGGGCTAATGTCTCAAGGTTCGGGTTGATGTCTCAAGACTCGAGTTAACTTCTCAAGGCTTGCACTAATATCTTAAGGCTTGGGCTGACCCCAAGGCTCAGGCTGATGTCTCAAGGCTCAGGTTGACCCTATAGCTCGGATTGACGTCTCAAGGCTCAAGCTCAACAAAGGTTAGGTAGCAAGTTATTCCTTATGCCTAAACATCAATCTTCTTACTCTTTTAACTTAGTTATTCTACTAAAGTGGAAAAGTAAAAGGATCAACAAGTGAATAGGATTGACATCCTTATACATGATGTCGAGCTCTTTCTTAACATCCATATATAAAAGGTGTTAGACAAAATGGTACACACAATGTAGAGCCCTACCTTTCTGAGCTTAAGGTGATCAACTCTCAAAGGGAGAGCATTCTACCTTTTCTGAGGACGAGGTGATCGACTCTCTTTGAAGGAGAGCGCTCTACCCGATCTGAGCTCGAGGTGTTCAACTTCCCTTGATAAAAAGTGCTCTATATTTTCTGAGCTTGAGGTGATCAACTATCCGAGGGAGAGTGTTCTACCTTTTTTGAGGATGAGGTGATCAACTCTCTAAGGGAGAATGTTCTGCCTTTTCTGAGAATGAGGTGATCAAATCTCTTTGAGGAAGAGTGATCTACCTGGTCTGAGCTTGAGGTGATCAAATCTCTTTTATGGAGAATACTCTGCCTTTTCTAAGCTTGGGGTGATCAATTATCTTTGAGGGAGAGTGCTCTATCTGGTCTGAGCTCAAGGTGGTCAACTTTCTTTGATGAAGAACGTTCTACCTTTTCTGAGCTTGGGGTGATAAACTCTCTTTGAGAGAAAGCATTCTACCTTTTTCTGAGTATGAGTATGTAATATTAGGATAAGGTGATTACTTGTAAGAAATCACCTAATATATATATTTATATAGGGATGGTACATGAAGATGGTAAAATGAGGTACATTAGAAGTGTAAGGTCCTCCTTGTCTCTAATTGGTAGATCTTGCATCTTATTTGAATTGACGAACTATACTAGACATCTACCTCCAGGCCCTTTTTTTAAGAGGCCCATATTATGTTTGCTACTTGGGATTGGCCTTTTTCATAGTGGTATTATAACAATTTTTAGCCTTTTCCTGGTCTCCCCTTATCTCATTTATGCCCTCCTCAGTTAGGAATTTGATAACTTGGTGGAAGGTGGACATAATTGCCTTCATCTTGTGTATCTATGATCTGCCTAGGATTGCATTGTAGTGAGTTAGGACATCAATTACCACAAAATTGGTCATCACTATAGATCCCTTAGCCATGACAGATAGCACCACAGTTCCAATTGCATAAGTATTGCTACTATTTAATCCCATCAGGGATACCTCTATTCTTACAATATCGTATTCTTTTATGCCTAGGGCCCTAGTTGTTGACAAAAAAGAAGGTTGACGAAGCTCCCAGTGTCACTCATGATCCGACAAACATCACAAGATCCAATTCTTAAAGTTATTACCGAGGGGTCTTGGTAGGGAGATGAGGCCTCATCCATCTCAATGAAGGTGATTTCAACAGAAGACCTCTATTTTTCCAGTTTATAAACATATGGGAACCAATATAAGTCTCTAACGTATCTTTTATGCGAGTTATTAGAGGTCTCACTAAGCCCCAACCCTTCATGTATGGTATGGATAGTACATATATTGGGCTCGATCATTAGATGTTCCCCCACTTGATTAGGAACACAACGACCTATTATTCCTGAGCCTTGAGTTCTCTTCTTAAATTGAGACGATGACTAGCTAGCTCTCAATGAGAGTTAGTTTCTGCTTTGCCATAGATTGGTGAGGTGTTGTCCAGTGCTACTACTACTTCCTCGTTTGCTAGTCTTAGTCGAGTTTTAGCACATGTCTCTACCATGGTGGTAAGGAACAATTGATTATGATTCTAGGGTTAACTAGTAAGTGGAAATGTTGTTTGGTCTATTAAGTCTCTCTCAAAATTCGGGGTGAATCCTAGAAAATATGGGGGTTAAAAACTAAATCTCGACCTTAGAATCTAAACCCCACGGTGGGTGCCAAAATGTTGGAATTAGTCTGATTTGCAAAGAGAGAAACTAGATAGAAGTCAAAGCAAGTGATGGAATGTGTTGATCTCTTACGAAATCCATGTATATATATAATTTTATATATACAAGTGTCACTTAAATAAGTCATTTATGTCACAGCGTGTCAGAGGGGTATAAGAGTAAAGCAAAATACATTTAAAGCTTGAGGTTAACCACACCAAGGCTTAGGCTGATGTCTCAAGGCTCGAGGTGACGTCTTAAGGCTCGGGTTGATGTCTCAAGGCTCGGGTTGACCCCAAGGCTTGGGATGACGTCTCAAGGCTCAGGCTCAACAAAGGTTAGGCAATAGGTCATTCCTTATGCTTAAATAAATGGTATTAAAGCATCAATTATCATGTGAATCTTTAATGGCTAACAAAAATCAACTATCTTATCGTGATGTTTTTTCTTCTTCATCAATCAATTGTGCGAGTCCAAATAAGAGGAATGTAGAGGTGTTATGTAGATCAAGTGCCTTACATGTTCTTGGTGGTTCTCTACTCCAGTTCTATCTCAGAGAAATTTTTCTTAACCAATCTTACCATATGCTTATACACATGGTTTGACTTCCTACATTAATTTCAATTTTTGTAAAACTTGATTATGATAGTTACTTGGTTTGGAAAGAACAAATGAAACAAATAGATTTTAGCCTATGGCTTACAGAATTTAATCAATGAATCAGTCCCCACCATCTAAATATCTTAGAAATACACATATCCTTAATACTTCCAAATGTTGATTGCACTCTTCTCAATTCATTTCTTAAAATTTGGATTTTTAGTATCGTGTCTAAAGGAATAACCTCACATGTTGTGTGTAAGGTCACTACCTTCGAACAATGGAAAAAGTTAGACAATTTCTTTCATGTTAGTGATCAAACTAGAGTCATGGAATTGAGAGCTCAATTACAAAACCTGAATAAATAAAGGAATGTATATCTTACAGTTTATTAATAAGGCTAAACAATTTGCATACATGCTTGCTACTATGGGAGAGTCTGTTATCTGACACAACCTAGACTCTTACGGGAGGCAACAGTGGGGAATTTTCTACAATGGGAGAAAGCCTGACAGAGCAATGTCGCTTGTTGTATGTGATTGGATGTTTAAGACCTTGCTATAATTCATTTGTTGTCTCTTTGAACATGAAAGAAACTAGGCCATCTCTAAGCACTTTTCATCATTTGCTTGAGAGTTATGAACATATACTGTATAAATAGTCTAGTTTTTATCATATCAAATGATGCATCTCTCAAAGGAAATAACAACTCTTATAAAGGTAATCAAAATAATAACAACATATCTTTTGGTCAATAACCTCATTGGACTGCACATTAGTTTATTTCACAAAATTAATCTAAATCATCTCATGGTAGTGTTAATTAGAAGTATATGAGTAACTTTGGAAAATATAGTGGTAATTATAAGAAGTCAGAAAATAATGGTGATAAATCTGTTTGACAAGTCTGTGAGAAGACTGGACATATAGCTAATAATTGTTTTGTTTTAAGAGATCTTCTTACATGTGAGAAGGTTCAACATCTATCAATTGTTGCTCAAGCTTCCACTAATGAACTAGTGTCTTTGACTCATCTAGTTATATAAAGATGCTTGATATCAGAGGAAGTCAACATATGACTTCTAAGAGCTCTCAAGTTTCTAATGCTTGATCTTATCTTGGTCATGATGAAGTTCTTCTAGGTAATGGTACTAAATTACCTATATCTAGTGTTGGATTTGAATCTTTTATAGATCATAATCACCAATGCATATTGTCTTTAACTGATTTGTTGCATACTCTATATGCCACTACAAACTTGTTGTCAGCTCGTAAGTTTTGTTCTGATAATAATGTCTGAATTGAGTTTTACTCATCCTTCTTTCTTGTTAAGGATGTGGATATAAGGAAGGTGATTCTTCAAGGCCAAAGTGATAAAGAAGCATACAGAGTTCATGGTATGATTCATGCTTCTATTATATCTTTATGTGTACAGAATAAAGCTCAGCCAATTCCTGTTACTTTCAAAGAATCATTAGAAAATTAGCATGAATGCATAGGACATGCTTATTTTGCAACTATTCAACAATCTCTTAGACAAACATCTATTTCTGTAAATGATTTTTCTTAATATTTATTTTGTAAATTTTTTCATTTAACTAAATCTCATAAAAAACCATTTGTTTCTACTTATGATGGGTTGATAAACTTTTGCACTATTGTATCTTGACCTTTGGTCATATCCTAAGCTAACTAGTACTGATGATAGGTACTTTCTATCCATTGTTGATGATCACACTCGACTTGTATGGTTATATGTGTTGCATACCAAATCTCAAACCACTGATATGTTTTTGGTTTTTAAAAAATGGTGGGAAAAATTTAATTACTCTATTAAAGCTATGCAAACATATGGTGGATAATAATTTATGCCTTTGGTTGCCTTGTTGGAAAAATATGGTGTATTGTGCAGATGCACATGTCACCATATTAGTGAACAAAATGATATAATAGGGTGTCGACATCGTATAAGTGTGAAGAAAAGATTTGTTGTGCTCTTTAAAGTTGGCATACATGTTTCTTTTTGGCTATATGCATTAAAGTATGAAATTTTATACTTAACAGACTACCTATAGTTGTTAATCTTAAATGTTCAATCATCTTTTCAAGTATTGTATTGGAATTTTCCTAATTATACAGTGTTAAGAGTCTTTGATAATTAATGTTTTCCATGTCTTCATGCTTACACAAAGCACAAATTGTAGCCTCAATCTATGGAGTGTGTAATTTTAGGGTATGCTGCTAAATAACATGATTATTTGTACCTAGACTGGAAAAGTAACAGAGTTTATAACAATAGACATGTGACATTTTATGAAATTGTGTTTCCTTTGTCTCAGTCTAATGTTATGGTTGCTACTCTTTTAGCTCCTACTAGCATTTCTTTGTTGTCATCTCCTTAGATATCACATGAATCTCCCTTTAAGAATACTTTTTTTTATCTTATCCTCAACCATAAAGTGAGTCACTTTTTACTTATGTATCACTCTTACCTTCACCTCTTGAGCAAGAAAGTGTTTCTCATGTTCTTTTAACTTCTTCCTTCTCTATTCCTATTTATATTACTTCCTCACCATATAGTTGTTCTCATGTGCCTTCTTTTGTGATTCATATCTCCACTTATCCTTCTAACACACTTTATTTGGTTGTTAAGTTACCTTTTGCACAAGGCTCAACTAACAAAACTGTTAGCCTTTATCAAATGGTCACAAGAGGTAAATTAGGCATACAAAAGCCTAGGGCTTTTATTACTACTCTTATTTTTTTAGAACCCTAAGACTAAAAAGAAGCCTTGTCTTTTCCAGAGTGAAAAGCCTCCATGAAAAAGAAGTATAAGGCATTAGTTGCTAATGAGACATTTGAGTTAGTTCTACTACGCAAATGGCACAAAGTTATTCCTAGAAAATTGATGTTCATAGTTAAGTTGTTGTTTGATGGGGCCTTAGATAAGTACAAGAGCAAAGGCTAGTAGGTTCTTACAAATCAAATGAGTGGATTATTTTGACACCTTTAGTCCTATGATTAAATCCATTACTGTAAGGGTTATGTTTACTATTGCTTTGTCTAAGGGATGGTCCATAAGGTAATTAGATGTCAATAATGCCTTCTATAATAGAGATCTTATTGAATTATGTATATACTACCTCCCCCTAAGTTTGAATCTTCAGCCGGTTTGGTATGTCATCTCAAGAAGACTATATATGGCTTGAAACAAGCTCCAAGAGCTTCGTATCATAAGGTCAGTTCAAGTCTCTTGGCTCTTGGTTTTCAAATTTTCAAATATGATTCCTCATTGTTATCAATTTTTTGCTCATTTTTTTGTGTTTCTATTAGTTTGTGTGGATGACATACATATTAATAATTGGGATTGATCTTCATGTTTTCTATATATCAACTTATTGCTCCATTGAATAGTCATATTGCTCTAAAGGATTTGGGGACTCTTGAAAACTTTTTATGTGTAAAGGTTACAATTAACCTTGGTTAACATCACTTGTGTCAACAAAGGTGTAAATAGGATTTGTTGAAGTCCAATGGGTTAGAAGATGTTAAGCCTCTTACAACATCAATGTCTTCAGGGTAGGACTCTTGGTAGATACGATGGTATGCCTTTGGATGACCTAACACAATACAAAAGGCTAGTTGGGGCTCTTCAATTTGTTACACTTACAATTCTTGAGATTTCCTTTGGTCTTAACAATGTATGCCAACTTATGACATCCCCCACTAATTTGCATTGGGTTGTAGACAAATGTGTGCTAAAATATCTCAAGGGAACTGTACATCTTGTCATCACTATATGCAATGGTGATACACTTGAGTTGTATGCATTAAATGACTCATATTAGGCCGACCTAACTAATGATCTAGAAGCTCTAGTTGTTATTATGGGTTTCTTGTGGTTAGCTTGGTTTCTTGTCAATTCACTAAAGAAAAGGTTGCTTCAAGAAGTAGAGTACAAGGCTCTTTCCTCAGTACATTTCCATAGAATTGGTATGGATGATGTCTTTACTTGTTGAGTTGTAGGTTTCATTAACCAAACCTTCTTTGGTATTTTGTAACAATATAAGTGTAAAGAGTTTGGTTCAAGACTCAATGCACGTGCCAAACATATTGAGATTAACAATCATTTCATTAGAAAAAAATTCATGAAAAGACAACTTGATATTCAGTATGTGCACACTGAGAAGAAATTGGCAGATTGCTTCACTAAATCTCTTTAACTTTGTTCTTTTCAGTCACTTAGAACCAAGCTAATGGTTCATCCAAAACCACTAGCTTGAAGGAGATGTTAAGTAAGCTAGCCTAGTGTACCTAGGAGCTCAACTAGTACAAGTCTAGTAAAAGTTAGTTATATAGGTCTTACACGTGTGCATAAAGCATTGACTCTCTCATTGTATAATACCTAACCTTGTAACAAAATTGGTATTTAATAATTCATTTATTTTAGAGCTCAATTAGAATTTAGTTTTCTCTCTATCAATTTTTGAACACTCTTATCCCTAAATTTCAACTAGTGTACTTTTGTTTCTTTACTTTAAAGGTTCACGATGTCATGGTCAAAAAAGTTTCCTGAACTTATATCTTTGAGATATTTTAGTCCCTAAAATCTTAAAGTTTAGGGACTAAAGTATACGTTTTTTTAAGTAGGACTTAACTGTACTAATTGAAAATTTAGGAACTAAAGTATCCCAAAGAGATAAGTTTAGTAACATTGATGTCACCCTTAGCCTAAAATGAAACCCCATTTGCAATGCAATTAAACCTAATACTAATTGTTGTCTCATATATCATCATATTAAATTCTTATAATAAAAGTATTGATTTTTTTATGAATTTTTTTTAAATTCATTTTATTTAATTCTAAAATTTTACAAATATATAACATATTATAAAATAAATTATAAGAAAATAGGGATTTGGAAATAAGTAGTGTATCAACCCTACTCAGTTTCCTATAGGAGTATTCCCCACTAATCACAAAATTAGGATTTCTCAACAAATTTTTATTTTTAGCATAAAATTGACATCCCTAGTTTTGATCCATGTGTTTTTTAAATAACGTATTATATATCTACACACTTATTTATATGAAAATATATTTGAATCTATGTACTCGACGTGCCTATTTATATTCGAATTCATGTCCTCGATATGAAATAGTTATTAGATATATCATTGAGATCTATATTTTATTTATTGTTTGGTGTATAAGATCAATATGTTTTCACTTATCACAACTTTACACATTATTCTTTATTCCTTGTGCATATCACCATTAATGAATAATTTACATTACATTTTATTTTAATTTTTTAATATGACATTTACAACTACTAAATAGATTATAGGTTTTATTACTTTTATACATAATTTACATATAAAAATACTTAGAATCTTTGTTTATCAAATATAATTAAGTAGTACTATACATATTAAGTTATTATATGTATAAAGGTGGTTTGAGTTATTGAATATTAAATATAAAGTTGAAAATATAGGATAATAAAATAATTGTGAAATTATTTACTAATAGGAACCAATTAAATTATAACATATGGATTGATGTATGCATTAAGTTTTCGTAAAAAATATTTTTAAATATAAATATAAACAATCTTATATAAAATAAAGAATAGATAGTTCAAATGAGAAAGAATGAGAGTTGCCACCAATCTCACTTTTTTGTCTTTTCTTCTCGTTCTTCTTCCTTCCCCTCCCAATTCTTAACTTATGTACAAGTCAACACCAGACCCTTCTTACCTATCGGAGGGAGAGTTCCTCCTTCATGAACATTATTGTCAAATGTGAAGTGTCTAAATGATCACTTTATTTAGGTCAAATATGTTGTTTAATTCTTTTGTATAAAGAAAGTATTTTTAGAACCTTTTATGTGTGAATAATGTGTCGTTGAAGTCTATTTGTTTGTGAAAATATCTTAAACAAGGATAAGTTAACATTTCATCTTATTTTTCATTAAATATAACGAAATAATACATATATCATATGTATATTAATATTTTTTAATAGGTATATACATAAAAAAATATTACTCAAACATTTTAAGAAAGAAATTTCTTTTAAAATTAAACAAAAATTACAATAAATTTTAAACAATATTTTCATTATCAAATATCTAAAATCACACACTAAATAATAAAATATTAAAATTTGATCAAAAAATTTGAATAATTTTTTAATTAAAAATTATTTTATTAGATATATAACTATCAAAAAATAAAAATATGTATATATCATATATGCTATCCAGTTATATTTAAAGAAAACTAAAATGAAAAATTATGTTCTTATCTTGTACCTTTTTAACAAATCAAGGGACTTAAAAATACATTTTTTAAACAAAATAACAAATAACTCCTAATGTTTGAACAAAGTGATTAAATAACCCCTAATGTTTAAATAAAGAGATATCTATAATATTTTTCCCATTATTATTACGTTCACGTTGTTGGATTTTTTTCCAAGCGGTTTTACTCATTCACTTTTTAAGTGAGAGATTTATTTTAATTAATGAATAATTTTTATTTATTGTTAAAAAATGGAAAAGAATGAAATATAAAATTGCATGTACTATGACATGTTGAGTAAAATTTAGAATACGCAACTCTAAATTTACTAATATTGGATTCAAACAAGTAAACAAACTACTTGTATTATACCCAATATAACACCTTTCAAAGGCAACTCACAAATTTAAGAGAAATATAATCACTCAAAGAGAAAGCTCTCAACTCACTCAAGCTAAGAATACAAAGACTTATTTGTTTTTGATGGAATGATTAAACCAAATGCAAGGTAAGCTATTTATAGTAATCACCATGCAATTCACACCACACAAATATATAACTAAGAAATCAATCTAGCCACACAAATATTATCTACACACTTCTCTTTTCTACATCCTTCAACCACTCCATTTATTTTCCTACATCCTTCAACCATTTCATTTATTATGTTGGTGTTTTTAAACACTCTCATTCAACAGCAACTCTCACTATTTTTACTATGTCAAGCTGACGACGAAACATTTCAAACTTACCAACACTTAAGTTTTTTGTGAACAAGTCTAAAACTTGATCATCTGTCATGATTTGTCTCATCTCAATTTCTTCTTACAGAACCTTTTCTCTGATAAAGTGATAGTGCACTTCAACATGCTTAGTTCTTGCATGAAGGACTAGATTCTCTATCAAACGAATTACTGACTAATTGTCACAATATAACGGAACAACACAATCTATTGATTGTTGTGGATTATTCATTAGTCGTATCAACCATGTACTCTCTTGAGCTTCCATTGTCGTTGCTCAATATTTAACTTTAGTGGTTGATAATGATACTATCGGTTATCTCTTACTACACCAAGAAATTTTTCCAAAACCAAGCTCTAACACATGTCTAATTGTTGATCTCCGGCATAGTCAACATTGCAGTAACCAACTAATTTGTCCTCTCCACCTTTATTGTACAAAAAACCATAGTCAATTATACTCTTCATATATCTCAGTATTTTTCGAACTACTTCCAAACGAGGCTTCTTTGGATTTTGCATGTATCGACTCATTACACTAACTGTATAAGAAATGTTAGGTCGAGTTACGGCTAAGTAGATTAAATTGTCTACCAATTTTCGATACATTATCATATCTTCCAAATCTTTTCCTTCATGTGCACACATTTTGACATTTGGTTCCATCAGTGTCGAAATTGGTTTGCTTTCAAGCATTCTGAACCTCTTCATCAAATCTTTGGAATATTTTTGTTGACAAAGAAATATTACTTCTTATGTGTAGTCATCCAAGTTCCTTCATTTGGAAACAGATTGATAAATTCTCCTTTGTTCAAAGAATTTTTGCCTCATCATCACCAGTTATAATTAAATCATCTATGTATACTAGTACGATAGCTAGCTTTCCTTCATTGGCTTTGACAAACAAGCTAGAATCTATAGGTGTTACTGAATAACCATTTTGTGTTAAAAATTCAGCAATCTTACCATACCATGCCCTAGGTGCCTGTTTCAATCTGTAAAGTTCTTTTCGTAGCTTACACATATATTCAAGATGATCTTGGCTCTGAAAACCCATTGGTTGGATCATGTAGATCTCCCGATCCATCTCTCTATGAAGAAAAGTATTCTTTACATCTATTTTCCATAAATTTCAATCTTTGTTGCCTGCAAGTGCAAGTAGGACTCGTATAGTTGTAAGTTTTACCACCAGACTAAACGTTTCATCATAGTCTAATCTCTACTATTGAGAGAAACCATGAGCTTCCAATTGTGCCTTGTATCTCTCAATTGACCCATCGGGATGATAGTTTATCTTGTAAACCCATTTACAGGATATGGGTTTCACATCTTCTGGTTTTCGCACCAGATCCCAAGTTTGATTTTGTTAAAGTGCATCAATCTCTTCTTTCATAGCTTTCATCCACTCAGATCTTTGCGATTCTTCTTTGAATGTCTCAGGTTCTATTGCTTCTTCAACTATGGTTGCATTGACATATTTGGGATTTGGCCTTCGTGTTCTTGTTGACCTATGGAGTTGAGATTGTGGAGTTGATTATTCCGTTTTACTAGGCCCACCTTCTTTATTTAGTTGTTGATATATGTCAGTTTTCCAAGGATTCTGATTTACTCTTTGTTCGGAACCATCATCATTTGAATCTCTAGATTCATCTAAACTTGGTTGGAATTGAATAGTATACTTCCCCATCTTTTGTTGCAGCTTGTCTCCAAATTCTCTCGAGTCTAGCAATGCCTTCTTCTTTGAGGACCACCAAGAAGATTCTTCATCGACCACCACATCTCATGAAGTATATCATCTTCCACTTATTGGATCATAACATTTCCACCCTTTTCTCTGGCTTTCGTATCCCATAAAGATACATCTAACAACTTTCTTGTCAAATTTTCTCTGTAAATGATCAAGAACAAATACATAACATACATAGCCAAATACTCGAAAGTAGCTAACTGTAGGCTTCATGTTCCACAATTTCTCAAAGGGTGAAACAAATTCTAACCTTGGTTGAGGAAGTCTATTGATCATAAAGGTTGCAGTCCCCATAGCTTCAACCCAAAACCTCTCAGGTATATTATTTTCATGTAGCATACTTCGAAAAATTTCTGCAAGATGACGGTTCTTTCTCTCTGCTACACCATTTTATTGTGGTGTGTTGGCACAAGTGTACTAATGACTAACATTCCCTTAAGTATTAAGAAAACTCGCTTGAGTTATATTCTCTGTCATTGTCTGTGCGCAAGCAGCGGATCTTCTTTCCAACTTCTCCATCAGTTGACTTTTTGAATTTTTTAAACTTTGATAATACGTTATATTTTTCTTTCATAAAGAAAACCCACACATACCTTGAGAAGTCATCAATGAATTTCACCATGTATCTCATATTGCCAATTGATGGTTGCTTAATAGGACCGAATACGTCAGAGTAAACTAACTCTAATGGTTCTTTTGCTTTAAACTTTGAGTCTTCATATGGAAATTGGTAAGCTTTACCATACTAGCATCATACACAGACCATGTCTGTTCGCATGTCTAGTTAAGGAAGCCCTTGAAGCATCAAATTTTTCACCATGACACTTAGCTTGGAATAACTAACGTGACCTAACCGTATATGCCATAGATCTACTGTCTCATTTCTTTATGTCCTATCTACATATGTAGATTCTGTTGACATCATGTAGACTGATTCCAATCGTTTCCCATCCATTGTCAGTGTTTCTGAGATTTTGAAATCATGATACACTTTTACGTCTCGAGGACCAAATAAGACATAGTGGCATGATGATGTCAATTGAGCCACAGTTAGTAAGTTTTTCTTCATTCCTGGGACATGATAAACATCTTGAAGTGATACTCGTTAGTATTATATCGAGGCATAACTATCGTCTTACCGATGTGGGCTATCGGTAACCTTGAGTTATCACCTGTCATATGATTTGAGCAGTCCAAATCTACGATCCAGTCATTCTTGTAGTCAATATGTTTTGATGTTGTCACCATAAGAGCTAATTCTTCTTCCTCTATAGTGAATAATGCTTTGGCATCCCAACCATCTTCGCTATGCTCCTTAGAACTGGAAGTAGCTATATTAATTTCAACAAAAAATTTCTTACTCTAACAATTTTTTTCCATGTGACCCATCTTCCAAAATTGTAATATTCACCATCAAATTTTCTACTGTTATTGCGGTTCTTCTAAGCTCCCCCTAGATGAAAGCCTCCATTTTCTTGAGGAATTTTTCCTTTGTCATCATTATTTTTATATCCATTTTCATTGTACCGCTTGAAAGTACCTCTTCTTTTTCTAGTGTAAAGCGCTTCTTATTCACCCTTCAGCGAGACTCCTCCCATTTTCTTAGCCATACCTTCTTAACCGGCCATCAAATTCTCAAACTCAAAAAGAGATGGTTTTGTCGGCCATCCTTGTATAGTGGTAACAAACCCTCGATATTAAGGTCTTAAACCATGGGTAATTATTCTTTTTATCCTAGTTTCCTCAATAGGAGATTTTGGATCTAACTCTAAAATTTTGCGGCATAACGACTTCACCTTGTGAAAGTACTGAGAAATTGTCATGTCGCGTTACGCCATTGATAGCAACTCGTTCTCCAGAAAGTTGTAGTCTTGTATCATTCTTCTTTGAAAAGAGTGTAACAAGATTGTCTCATGCTTCCTTCGGTGTTTTGGCGTCTCGAATATGCTCCAACATTTCTTCTTCAACTGTTGTCTTTAAAGCAAACATTACTTTGCCTGCTTTAATATTCCACTTTCGTAATATGCCGTTTGCATCTTCCACTGCTGCTTATGTAACTTTGTCACCACCAACAACCTCCCACAAGTCTTGAACTTGTAGGTAAGACTCCATAAATGTTGCCCATGTGTTATAGTTTTTTTTAGCTTCTTAATTCCTCCAACTACTTGAGGGTCACTCATCGTGCCGACAAGACTTCAACTATACCGAACAAGCTTAACTAAGAAACTTGTAAGAGTAAAAAAACTCCTCACAACTCAAGATAGCTCCACTAAGAATGATCGTTGACTGTCCTGCTCTGATACCAATTATTGAGTAAAATTTAGAATACACAACTCTAAATTTACTAATATTGGATTCAAACATGTAAATAAACTACTTGTATTATACCTACTATAAAACCTTTCAAAGACAACTCCCAAATTGAAGAGAAATACAAACACTCAAAAAGAAAGCTCTCAATTCACACTCAAGCTAAAAATACAAAGACTTGTTTATTTTTGATGGAATGATTAAACCAAATGCAAGGTAGGCTATTTATAGTTCTCACCATGCAATCTACACCACACAAATATAAAACTAAGAAATAAATCTAGTCACACAAACATTATCTACTCACTTATTTTTTCTACATCATTCAATCACTTTATTTATTTTCCTACATCCTTCAATCACTTTGTTTATTATGTTGTGTTAATTTTCAACATGACATACTTAAGTACTTTGTAAAAAAATTTACGCATGAATAACTTAATTTGTCAAAACATCAATTTCAACACATACAATAATTATATTACGATAACATTAATTAATAATATTTTGTAAGTAAGTATTAATAACTTATAATTAATCACTAATTATTTTATATTATTAAAGATTTTGATTTTTAATATTATAATAAATGTAAAATTTTATTAAGAATAATATATTTAATTACGTGTTAAAAAGGTTCATAGCCTTTAGACAATAAAATAGTTTTACAAAAAACAATATAAAAACTAATCAAGAATCCATTAATGTACACAATTTCTCACCCAAACTTTAATATTTTTGAAAGAACTTTGAAGTTGCAACCATAAAAAGAAAAATGATTTCATACGTGGTAGACACAAAAATATTCCAAATAAATTTTAGAAACTTAAAATTTACTAGATAAAATAACAAATAGTCACATTTGTTTTTACATAACTACGATATACACGTATCTTAAATTAGGACTCAAATTCTATATTTTTTGTATATTCAAGTTAGTTAAATATCATTGAATATGGGACACTAACATGTTGATATACACAATTTTTCACCCTTAACTCTAATAATTTTAAAGCACTTTAAATCATAAAAGAATAAATAATTTCTAACATGTTGTTAGTCATCAAAATAGAGGTATTAAATGAATTGAATTGACTCACTTCACTTCATTGGATTTTTAAATAAGTTGAGTTGAACTCATTTATATATGAATTAAACTAGACAACTAATTTACATTTTTTTATTGAATTTGTTTAAATTATTTGAACATTTAATTCATGTTTGATAATCATTTCAATTTTTAATTTGTAATTCTTGAATTTTATAATTTTGAAAAGTAAAAATTGAAAATTAGATATTACTTGTTTGATAACTAATTTATAATTTTTAACTTTTAATCTTTTAAGCCGAGCGAAACTTTCTATTAAAAACTCGAAATCACAAATCATAAAAATTTCTAGAAACTAGACTTCTAGAACTCTATAATGAGTTATAACATTTTGTGAGATAGTACCATTTATATTTTAAAAATGAATCAAATTCAAAAATAGGCATAAATTTTTATAGAAAAATCAAAATTACAAATTGTAAATTTTTTTAGAAACTAAACTTCTAGAGCTTTCTAATAGTATGAGAAATAATTCACAAATGTTTGTGAATTAGTATAATTTATGTTTTAAAAATAAGTAAAAAAATATTATTCTAAATCTAAATAATACCTAGTAACATATGTATAGTTTTTTTTTATAGAAAATTTGAATTGTAAATAGTAAAATTTATTAAAATCTAGACTTTTAAAAATTTCTAATGGTATAT
Source organism: Hippophae tibetana (assembly GCA_037013495.1). Lineage (NCBI taxonomy): Eukaryota > Viridiplantae > Streptophyta > Magnoliopsida > Rosales > Elaeagnaceae > Hippophae > Hippophae tibetana. The sequence continues at coordinate 75,597,842 of CM072812.1, read as the reverse complement.
AAAATTATTTATTAAATTTTATGAATTATTACAGTTTAGATATTTTAAAAACGAGTATTGTTTTTAATTTGAACAATCATTAGCAAAATGTACATAGCTTTTTATAAAAAAACTCGAAATCACAAACCGTAAAATTTCTTACAAACTAGACTTCTAGAGATTTCTAATATGAAATGAATTATAATATTTTATAAATTAATATAATTGATATTTTAAAAATGTTTAGTAGAATATGAGCAATATTCAATAAAATTAGCATAATTTCTCTAAAAAATTCAAAATTTTAAAATATAATATTTCTTGTAAAATAGACTATTTATTTTTCAATATAGATTTAATTATAAATTATTGTTATTTAATACAATTTAAATTTTAAATTTGAGTAAATGATTATCTCTCTAACCTCAATTATATATTATTTATGCTTTTTAAGTCACTATTTATCTTAGAATTTTATATTTATTAGAATATTATAATATAAATTTAATTTTATTTAATTTTATCTTTTATTTTATTTTAAAAAATTAGTTATTACTTTTTATATTTATTAATTTAACTAATATTAATATTTTTTTATCAATTTTATAATAATAATTAACAATAATATTTTAATAACTTCTTTATTTTTATCTTATTTTTTAGCTTTTTAATTTAACATATATTTGTCAAAATAGCTAATGAGTTATTCATGAACTCAAGAGAGCTACTCATTTAAGTTCCTAAACTAAATGTGTTAGATATTTTTAACTCATGAGTTTAATGTGCCAAGTTTAGTTGAACTAAACATCTCGTTTGATATCTTCACTAAAAATTATTATTTTGAAAAATGTTAATTAATTATAAATTATATTATTTTAAATATTTTTATTATTTTTTATGTCCAGTAATTAAAATACTAATAAGAGTAAAAATAACATTTAATTTAAAATTATTTAATAATATTTAAAAAAACAAATATAAAAAAGCTAACCTCATCAACATCATGAAATTTCTCATTTTTACATTTAATACATGAGGATCGAATCTTACTAATTTCATTATTACTATTTCTATGACCCAATTCCAAAAAAAAAAATCAACTCTAGAAATATAGTTATGTTCAATTCTACACTTTAACATTCAAAATTTGTCTATTATCTATTAATGATATTAAGCATATTAAATATATATCCGACCAATATATTTCAAATATTATTATATATGAATTCCCTAATTATTAGAATATCTATCAAAACAACATATAAAAAAATACATAAAAATCAAACAATTATAATAACATTAGCAAATATAATATATATATATATATATATGCATGTAATTAATAATAATAAATATTTTATACATATATAATAATAAAAATTAATAAACCCATTATACATTATATATATAAATATATATATATATATATTTCATATACATGTAAATAATTTTCAAAAATTTAAGTTTAAAATAAATTAATATATATCAAAAACCTAAATATATAAAATTATTAAAATAAATAAATGAATAAAATACATTATTATCTTCTAAGCTCGAATAAAAATACACAACCTATATAACACAAAAAATTATACACATAATATACATTAAAATAAAAAATATGAATAATAAATGTAAAATAATTCATAGAAATACTTAAAAGAGTAAATGAAGTGACAAAATAAAGAAAATGAAGAAGAAAAGTGTGTTTGGTAAGTGAAAAAGCAAAGGAAAATAGGTATAAAAAATTCGAATATTATGCTAAAAAAATAATGGATCTAAAAGAAAAATTAAATAGGAAAAAAACTCACTAAACGACACCGAGAATTGTGATCGGAGATAACCAAAAAATGAGAAAGAGTATAAGAGGAGGACGATTTGCTTTGTTCAAGCAGTTGTGGAAGAGGAAATACGATTAATCTTTTTGTAAAATATAGGAGAGAAGAGATAAAAGAAAAAAATATAAGGTAGCGTCGGTTCTACGTGTCATTCGACGCTATTCATGTGTAGTGTCGATTGACACGTAGAATCAACATTGCATTCTACGTGTCAATTGACGCTAATTTTTATAATTTTTTAAGCTGGTCTATCAATAGAACAACTTAAAATCTGTTATAAGTTAATTTTAGACAAAAATTAACTTTAAATATCGATTTAATTACATTTTATTGTACTAGTGAGGTAAGACTTGCTTTGTTTTCTTAAGCAGTGAAAATGGAATTTACTATTTATACTTTTAAAAATCAAAATGCATAGTGTGATAGTATTATAAGGGCTTATACTTTTGTTAAATTTAAAAAGTAATTTTAGAAAAAAGTGAAAAACATAATTACGATTCTATTTATTTATTTATTATTGTCTGAAAGCACGAAATATAATTCTGTGAGCAGAAAAAGCACCAATATGACTATCTTTTTTTTTAATTAATTTTTTTTCCTATTAGAAATGCTTTTACATAGGCTAAGAAAGGGTGACAAGGGCACAAATAAATATATCCTAAACGTCTTGTAATTTTAGAAGAAAGTGCTTCTTTCATCAAACACATAATGTTTTTTTTTTACTTTATTTATTATTGTTTGAAAGCACAAAATATAATTCCTTTACCACTAAAACACAAGTGACTAACTTTTTTATTTTTATTTTTAAAAAAACCATTCTTCTTTTTATTTTATAAATGCTTTACATAGGTTATGAAAGAGTCACAATAGCATAAACAAATATATCCTAAGCACAAATTAATAAATCCTAAATGTCTTTTATTTTTATTTTGTTAAGAATTAACAAATAATACGATCAATTCGTTTAAATTGAAAAAAATTATTCAATTTGTCGGATTCAAATTTGATTGGTTTAATAAATTTTATAGTCAGATAAGATTTAAATTTAAAAGTATACAATTTATTTGAATTCGAATTAAATTTTCAAATTTTATAAGCTGTTCTAATCTAATCTAATATAGACTGAATTACTATTAATATTATATATAAATGTATATTTTATTTTATAAATAAAGATTACAGAGAGTACTTATATATAGAGATATCAAACGGGTCAGGTCGATATGACACAACTTGTTAAACAAAAATGCAGTACAACACGTGTTGTGCAGGTTGTGCCCAGCGAATTGTAATGGGCCAATACGTTGACCCAATATAGAGTTCTAGATAAATTTAAACATAGTTCATTAGACATAGTTAACTTTTATACATAAAGGGTAAAAAGTTCAACCCCAATTAATATCATTTTAAAAAAAATAATGGCCTAAATAGATCACAAGTCGTGTTGGTCCATTAGTTATGACCTAATGTGTCAATAATGACACAAAATCGCATGGTAAAGCCCAAGATCAACATAACCCACTAGCTAATGACTCACGTGCCAACATGACATACTAATTAATGGATTGAACCATGTCATGTCGGACCAACGCGATTTCTTTGACACTTCTAATAACTTATTGTTAAAGTGCATTTTAAACTCATTTTTATTTAATAGAATAAGTCCATTACTTCTTACAAAAAGGTCTGAAGTTCATTTGATAATTTTAGACAATATTTTCAAAAAATAAAATTGATATTTTCAAATATATTTATTTTTCTATTAAATGATAACAATAAATTTTTAAGTGATTATTTTTTATTCCTAAATACACCATAATTTATTTTCATATAATTAATAGTATTAACAATTTTTAATATTTAATTTCTTTTGTTTACTTAGATAATAAATTTTTTATTTAAAAATATTCATGGATAATTTTTAAATTTATGGATATTATTTTTTCTAACTATCTCTTTATCAATATGAAAGATTGTTTTTTTTAATATCTAGTTTGTTAAATAATTTTAATTTATCTATCATTTATTCTCTTTATTGTTTGTTCTTTTATTCCTTCAATGAAAGTTTAATTCTAATATAGATTTCTTTCTTTCACATTAAATGTTGAAAGAGTTATCATTGGGTTTTCAATTAACAATTACATAGTAAAAAATATTGTACAATTTATTTATATTATCAAGTTCATATTAAGAAAAGTCAAGATATTCACAATTATTTATTATATATTTTAATTGATATTTTTTTTAATTTAATTTACTTTTATCTAAAAATTTGAGCAATAATATGGGTTGAGTCCAACGTAAGAATGAGAAATGAATATGATGACATGATACACCGTTATTTTATGTAATATTTTTATCAATAATATAATGAAATATTAAGTAAATTTTATTAAAAATATATAATTTATACTTTAAAATAATATGTAAATAAAAAGTTAATATTAAAATCTTTACTAATAGAGAAAATGAATTACTATCTAATTATGAATAAAAAAATATTTAAATGTTTATTATATTATTTTTGGTAAAAAAAAATAAAATATTTTTTAAAATATCATTTTTATCCCCTAAAATTATCAAATGCACTTAGTAACTCTTTTACCAGAAATAATGATTGTGTAGTGTCTTCTCAAATAACAACCGTTATAAAATAAATTTTAACCATAGGTGGCACATTTTTGCTAACAATATAATATATATATATATATATATATATGTAACTTTAATTCTCTCACTAAGTAGCAACACAAGTTAACAACTACCAGAGTCTTAATGAAAATTACATACTACTACTACTACTACTACTACACATTATTGTTTATCTGTTGAACTTGTACATGATCTCCACTAATACTATTCCTAGGTACTTTGTTTCTACTGAAAAGCACTTCTATCTCTTCCAAAGATTTCCCTTTAGTCTCTGGCAAAAAGAAGTAGAAAAACAATCCAGCCAAAACAGCCATACCAGCAAACATAAAGAAAGCCCCTCCAATTGTAATTGCTTTATAAATTGAAATAAAACTCATAGAAACAATAGCATTCATAATTCTATTCACAGCCACACCAATACTTGCTCCAACAGCTCTTAATCTCAATGGAAAAATCTCAGAACTATAAACCCAAGTAATAGGCCCAAGACCAATCGAAAAAAAAGCCACATATGTATAAACTGCAACAATACTAATAATCAATGCCCATAATAGCTTATCATCTTTAGAATTTTCCTCCATTGTTAAACTTAAACCCAACAATGTTAAAGCTATAACCATACCACTTGTACTTATCAACAATAAACGTCTCCTCCCTACTTTATCAATAAAAAAAGTAGCTATTAATATAAACACAGTTTTTGTAAGTCCCACACCGACTGTTGCAAGCAAAAGCTTATCTTTATTAATAATTCCAGCTTTCTTGAAAATTCTTGGACTATATAAAACAACAGCTTCAATTCCAACACCATGTTCAAAAAAATGAATTCCAATTGCTGCAATAAAAATCCAACGAACTGTAGGAGTTGGATTCACAAACAGTTCTTTCCAAGCACTTTTCTTGGAAGTGCTTTCTTTAGGAAGCTTAACAACATCTTCGTTACAATTCTCATCAAACCCAGCAGCAATTTTAATCTCTTTAAAACGAAGTTCAGCTTCTTCTTCAGTATTTGATATTTGGTTTAGAATTTTTTTGGCCTTACCTAAACGACCTTGCATAACTAACCATCTTGGAGACTCAGGCATTTTGAGAATGCCAAAAGCTAAAGCAATTGAAGGAAGAGCTGCAATACCTAACATTATTCTCCAACCAAGATTTAGATTTAATTTACCAAATAAGTAATTTGAGATATAACCAATTAAAATTCCAAGACTAATACAAAGTTCTGGAAGAGAGGTTAAGAAGCCTCTAGAAGAAGGAGATGAAATTTCTGCAGAGTAAACAGGGGCTATCATCAAGGCAAAACCAACACCAAAACCAGCTATACATCTACCAATCATTAAAACGACGTAGTTTGGACCATAACCCATTACTACTGCACCTAATAAGAATATAATTGAAGCTAATAGAATTGTGTAGCGTCGACCTATGTAATCTGAGGTTCTTCCAGCTGCTAAAGAACCAAATAAAGCACACAGGTTTAGTATTCCTGCTAATACTTCTACTTGGACATCATTGATTTTTAAATCTTCTTTTATGAAGATCATAGCTCCACTCATAACTCCAGTGTCTGAAACAAGATTTAATAATCATGTAAATTTTACCCTAACGGTTATAGCTCGGTGGCATCAAAACATCATATGGAACATGTAATTGTAATGTCATGATCGAGTTCGATCGACACAATTGGTGTGATTTGTGTAATGTTAGTTCAAAAAAATAATCATGTAAATTTTATTTGATTAAAAAAAAAAAGTATAATAATTCATTACCATAGCCGAATATAATGGAAATCATTGAGGCAAGAATTGAACAGCCACAAGCATATTTATTGAGACTTTTCTGGCAATTTTGATGATCCACACTAGTTTCTGCAGGCATTGTGATGAAGGATATGGTTTCTGCCTTTTTTTTTTATTTGTTTTGTTGAGTGATTGCTGTTAATTTGTTTGGGTATGACAATATTATATTCTGAACATATTCAACTCAATTTACAAGGAAAGTAGTGTGTATTTATAGATAGAAATATGGGTGAAAAGAAGTATATATATATGAGATTTATTTTCTTAAAGTGAAAACTATCAAATTCAATTTACAAGGAAAGAAGATTATGAGAAGTTTAGGAGAGTTAATTAATTTAATTACAATATTGTCGATATTAATTTAATTTAATTTTTTTTTAAATTGTGGATATTCGTAATTATCATTATCTCTACATGGTCTTGAGCTCACCACTTAATATCAACATTTTTGTTCATTAATTTTATTTCAATTTGGTAAGAAAACATGCAATCTCACCTGCATATTCGCCTAAATCGCCATTGACCAGGGCACGATTTCATTCATTGGAGATTAATAATCCAGCCAATACCTTCCTTTCCTTTCCTTTCTTTCTTTGTTTTTTTTTAATATAATACTTTGAAAGTTTGACCATCTCTCTAATGACCTGATGGTAGTGCATCATATCTTCTAAAATGTGTTATGATCCCCTATTATTGAGCATTTATTGTGCATCTCAAAATATATTATATCAATTGAAAACAATGAAAGTTTGAAACTATGAAAAAAACTTATTGGTTGGTACTTAATACTTATTTATCCAAGCCAATATATTGGGTGAAAGAATATACTAAGAGGTAAAAGAACACATATTTTTTTTATTTTATGTTTCTCACTATTCTCCATCATCTATTTTAATTGATATAGTTTGATCGATTTATTATTAATTAATATTTTTTTAATTCATAAAGAAAAAATATATTTTATTTTATAATAACGATGTTAAAAATATTTAATATAAAATTTTCATAATTAAAGTAATTATTTTTACAAAATATGGTAACTAGTGAGACTTTTTTAGTCCATTGTATTGAACAAATGGATTGTTGGAGTTGAAACTTCATATTTTTTGTTTTTAATCAAATAAAATTTACATGATTATTTAATCTCTTAATTTTATAAAAAAAATTAATTAAGAATAAATTATATTTTTTGATATTTATTATTTAAAATGTTATCTTTTTTTAAGTAATTAAAACTTGATTAAAATAAAATTTAATATGAAATATTTTAATAAAATTTAAACAAAAAATTAATTAAGTATATATTTTAGTTTTTAATAAAAATTAAACATTAATAAAACACTAAAATAAAATAGTAGTAATTAGTAAATATTAAAAAATGAATATTTTTTGAATTTTTATATTAATTATAACTTTATTATTATTAAAGACTCATATTTTAATCGTATCTAATTACTTGATAGAAAATAATAATATTTTAATAAAAATAAGAAATTAAATGATAATACTTCTAATTTAAGAAATTAAACCATAAAAATAACATAATTTAAGAAAGTATTGGATCATTTTTCTCTCTTATAAAACTTAGGAACATTATTCACATAACTCATGTAAAATTTATACACAAATTAAAGCAATTTTGCTCAAAAACTAAAATCTAGTGCTATTATTTAAGATATATAAGATGGTAACATGATATATTAATATTATCTTAATATAAATTATTATTATTATTATAATTATTTTTTATTAATTATAATATTTTTATCAATAATATCATTAAAATGTAATTAATAAAAGAGATATAATAGATATTTTCTATACTTATATTATAACAATTATAAAAATAATTGTGATAATAGTATCTTTCTAACCTTATATAAGACAAAAACAAATTAGAAACATGATATATCGTTAAGAATATGGCATGTGATAAGAGAGTTTGGTAATGAATTGAGATCATTCCCTTAGCCAGATCTTATTTTAAAATTTCTTATAGAGATAGTAAATATGGCCGACTTGAGAGATGACGATCGCTATCAAATTGAGACACAAAAATCAGAACTAATTTTGATACCAAAGTGGGTTCGGCCCACCTGAAAGATACATAATGTCATAATGGTTCATGAGCTCATCCAAATACTTTACAGTGACTCCACGAAATGAGGCTCAAAAATGAATTGAGAGTTTTTGTAAGTGTTGGGCTCAAAAACAACATTGAAAATAAAATAATTTATTTTAAAAAAATAATTAAAAAGTAAAAGTTATATTGATCAAGGGTGATTTTTAATACTTTTGAAGAAAAAAATAAAATATCATTGCAATGAGATGTTATAACTTATTAATTACTTATAAGAATATGAAAGGGTTGATATTGTATGATATTTGGATTGTCTAGGTTAATTATTTACCCTTACTATATGTGAGGTTATATGGACATGAGAGAGATAAAAAATACAAGTTAGATGAAGGATTTTGGTCAAAGCAAAAAGCAAAAAGCAAAAAAGCAAAAAAGCAAATAAAAATATGGATAATTTGGGTTGTTTGTATTGGATACGTGTGCAATGAGTTTTTGCCCTTTTGGTGTAATGGTATTTTGAATTTAATTGTTATTTTTAATATCTTAATATTATTATTAAGATATAGATTTTAAAATTCGTTAAAAAATTAACTATTTAAAAAGTTTAAGTTTTTCAACATTTATTATTCTCGTAAATGTTTATTCTATTCATCATTCATCGTTCATGTCAATCATTTTTTATTTAACAATTAACATTAATATGGTACTTTTATATCATATTAGAAGTTTTTAAGGAATTAATATTCCAAAAAATTTAAATTATTAAGATAACTTCAATATTACTTTTACACATTTATTAATATATTATATTAGATATTAAGTTAATATTTACATTCAAAAAATGATATTATTGGATTTATTTGTAACTTTAAGTATAAATTAAGTTAATTTGTAAAGTGACTTTAATTTATTATCTTGTTATTTTTTCTTATCCTTTTTATTTATATTTAGAGTAAAAATTAGAACAATTAATTATTTTAATATTTCTTAAAATGAAAATATAATTAATCTAATATTAGTGAAATTTGTTCCGATAATATAACTATTCTTATTTATTTATTTATTGTATTTCGTTGTTTGTGCGGTTTAACTGTGTCTAACATAAATATTATGCGATTGGTATGAAATCTTCAGTCGTATTAATCATTAGCCGTTTTTGAATGACCAAATCTTTGTAAACATATGAATGTAGAAATTGGATTTGGACTCTGGATTTTTCAGCAGACTTACTTGGTAAGCCTAACATTTGAGAAAAATAGGAGAAAAAATTAACTTAAATAACCAAAAAAATAATAATAATAATAATAATTAAAAATAACATTTAAATATAGTCTTATTTTCCTATCTTAAGCTCGGTAATAGAGAGAAAAATCAAAATAAAGTTAATATAAAATTAAACATAACTATGTATTTTAATAAGTGTTTCAATTATATAGATATATATATATATATATCAGACAATAAAATTGAGAAATACTAAAGAATATCGCAATCCCTTAACATAATATTGTTTATGAATGTTAGCTGGCAACTTGCTTTTAGGTAATGATTTGACATGAACAAACATACGGTGTATAAAAGAGGGAAAATATTTTGTCTCACCTTTTTATTCTAAAATTAACAAATACTGTTATTCCTATTAATCGAAGCTCATCCTTTAGTTGTGCTGCACAGATAAAAAATGGGATAAAAAATGGGTTTTGATGGTAGACTTTGAGAGAATTTTGGTATAAGTAGAAAATTATACTAAGAGTTTCAATTTCCAATAACTTATTACTATCATATTTCTTAACTAATAGATAATTATGATATCAAATATAACATATAATTAATATAAAATTATAAATATTATCACTCTATTTTTGAAAAATAAATTAAATATTTCATTAATTATTAAGTATCTTCATCTTATTTAAAAGCAAGTTTTATTCATGAGAACCAATAAAAAATATACATATATTAGTGATTTTACAACAACTTATTGTGATGACATAACTGATATAGTAATTATTTATTAATTATGAAGTAATAATTTTATTTGTAATACTTAATAGGATACAAATTCTACTTATATGTTAGATTTTTATTAATTTTAAACATAAATATTGATATTAAATAATATAAAATTTAAGAATATTTATAAATTATATAATTTAGTTTGAATGAAAATATAATTACAACGGAGATAGGTAGAATCTTTCTTGTATAGAGTTTTTGTTTAAAAACGATAGTTAAGGGATTATGCATGAATCACAGTTATTGATTCCACACCCACTCAGCCTCCAGCCCTCAGTTTAGGAAATGGTGTCTGTTGCAAGCTAAAATCTGATCTCTTTGTTATCTATCTATAATCGGAGAGAAGAGCTTTATTTTCCATGGTGGAACAGCTCTGACAATTCATGCAGCAATTTATTTATTCATTTATTATTTAAGTTTTTATTTTGTTTTTATTGTAATTCAATAAATACTAAAATGTTTTTATAATAAATATATTATTTATAAATAGTTATTTTGGTGATATTATTGTGTATCTAACTTAAATTATTATCATTAGATAATTATTTTAATGTCACTGACTGGTGAGAATTTATAGAGTTTATATGTTTATGTATTCAATAACTTTTTGATTCTATCAATTCATTTATAAGTATATAGTATTTGTGTAACTTATCATTTTTACATAACATTATGTTATATCTCATATTAATTAATATTAATTATTTTTAAGTAAAAAAATGCTTATAAAAATGTTTAAGTTCATCAGTTAAGTTGTTTATCTCATATTGGGATTGATACTTTTGAACTATTATCATTCTTGTTTTTGTTACTTTTTTTGATACATTTTTTCAACTAAAATACATGAAATACTCTTATTTAAATTGCTAGTATATATTTTGGTAATTTTAAGAATAGGTAACTCTAAGCTACCATAATTCATTAAAAATATTGTTAAAATAGATTAAATTTAGTGTCAATAATTTAAATAATAGTATTTTATTTATCTCATTTAAAAATAAAAATAAAAAATGATATTAAAATAAGAATATTAATAGTTAAAATATACAAATTTCTCTCTTACTCAATTAGGATTAATTCATATAATATTAAATTCTTAAAAAATAATTAAAATATTAATTAAATAAATTTATATATATTTTAATATTATATTTGATTTATTTAATAAACGAAGTTACTCACTCTTATTAATATTGAGTTAAATCACTCATTTTTATAGTGTTTGGATTATATTGCTCATAAAATAGTTTTTATTGAATATTATACTTTAATAAAGTAATAAATAAATTATTTATTTTAAAAACCTTCATGCATATTGTTTGACATTATTCAAGTATTAGGTACTCCACTCGAGTGACCTATGACACCTCGTTTATATTGTTTGTGATGTTGTCATTTAACAACCCGTTCATAGTGACCTTAGACTCGAAAGGGATTTATTTATTTTCGATCATAAAACCTTGAGTAAGCTACCATCAGACCTCATGTCTGTGACCTATTGAGCAAGACCTAATCTATTGTTTGAGTCCGACATAACACAACCTGTTGAGAATGACCTCATGACTATTAACTTTGTAGGCTCTTTGTCATAAGACCTTATGATTACTTCCTGCCTTAATTAGGGGTATCTTATACAGTTTGTTATTAGTGACCTATTGATATTTGTAATTTTATTATAAATAGATCAATTCTGATATTAATAGAGCACCAACCATTATAACGATGACATATATCTATTATGTATTTATATATATACCTTATTAATGAGATGTATAAATAATCTGAATTTATCTTCTCTAATATCTCTTTAAAAATCCTAATACACTAGCTCTTCTCCAAACATATATCACTTTACAAAAAATTTAACCTTCAATATCTAAAAAATTATTTCTTTTTTCTTTGAATTTATAAAATAAAGAATTTTAGAGTAATAAAAATTATTATTCGATAATTAACACTATAATATATTTATTAAATTTAATTTATGCACCTAAAATTAGTTCTTATAAATTTTCTTGTATTAACATATGGATGACTTAATCTATAATATCATATCAAATTTAATAATAATCATGAGTCGTTCAATTACAAAAAGTTAACTTAATGAGTGAAAAGATTCATGAATTTTATAATTCTATTATAGTAATTTTTTTTATCAATGCAAGACATTATTTTTGAAATCTTTATTTAGTTTTATGGAAATACTCCATATGAAAACAAGTTTGGAAGAAATTTACTATGTCGGTTAAAACATATAAATTTCTTAATGTGACATTTATCGAGGTAGACCTAATTTGGCTAGGTGGGTCATTTTACAAGCCAATTTTATTTTAATAGTTTTAAAAAATTTAAAACTTTATCTAACTTATGATTTCAAAAACCAACTTTCAAACTAACTTATAAGTTCGGTTGGAGGGAAATTTGTTAGGTTATTTTGAACTTATATAAATTAAAAGCATCCTCTAATTGAAATAGAGAAAACATGTAATATAATGTTTTGAAGAAAAAAAACAAAGTAAATAAATATGTTATTGACATAAAAAAAAATACTAGCATTCATTTTAAGAGTCACGGTAAACTAAAGGTACCCAGTTGATTTAATATAATTATAATTATAATTTGATAGTAATAGAAATTATAATATATAAATATATAATAAAAATACTTAAAAATCAGAATATTAAAAGAATATGTTCGATTTCATTTTTGTCAATTTTATCATTTTTAAAATCTACTACCAAAAGTACCCAGTTGATTTACATAATGTTTAGTTGTACTTAAACCAACCAAACTCCAAAAAAAAAAAAATGCTTAGTTTAATCATAAATTTGAATTGATGAGTCCATTTTCGAAAATAAAATGCTCACCACTAATGTTTAATGTGGTACTTTCAATTGGAATACTACGAGAATTAATTTCTTCTTAATATGTAGTTAAAATTTTTACATAATGAGATTTGAATAGTATTTAATTAATGTTGTGAAATTTCTTGCATGCCTAGACTGTATTTTAAGGTAAAGTGTCTAAATAATTATTTTCTTTAGAAAAAATTTATTTTTTAATCATTTTTTTAAGAAAAGTGTCTTTAAATATCTTTGTTTGTAAAAAAGATATCACTTAAATCTATTTGTCTGTAAAAAAATATATCAAGTAAAAATAAAATAAACTTTTCATCTATTTTTTGTTAAATACAACAAAATAGTACATATATTTATATTTTTTCATAAGTATACGAGTAAAAAATTAATGTTAATTAAAAAATTACTCAAATTTTTTAATAAGAATTTTTCTTTCTAAATTAAATAAATTTTAAACAAAATTTTTAATTGTTTAATATCTAAAGTCATACGTTAAAAAATGAAAATTTAATTTAAATTTGATTGAAAAATTGAATTAATTTTTAGTTAAAAATTACTTTAATTAAATGTCTATCGAAAAATAATAATAAAATATATATTACATATACTATTCGTTATATTTAACATACAATTTAATAGAAAGTTAATTTTATCATTACGTGGAATATTTTTTAAGAAAAAAATAGATTTAAAAACATATTTTCTAAATAAAATTACGAAACAATCTATAAAACCTAACAAAGGGTTCTCCGTGATAATTTTTTTCTTAATTTTATTGTTACACTAGAAAGGAAATATCTTTGTATCCTTGAGAAAATAAAAATAAGGTAATAGCTGTAGAGATGTTATTTATTATTTTAGTATTATATTCTCCATCAATCATATTATCTTTATTTATCTTTATTAAATATTAGGTATTTTAAAAACAAATAGTTGTAGTAGTCTTACATTTGATTAATCTAAAATATCATATAATTATTTATTTTAAACGTAATAAATAATTTATCAATATTTTTAATATTTTTATAGTATTTATATTTTTCATTCAATTCACCCATTTTTTAACTCTAAAAAGATAGCATAATTTAAAGTTAATTTAAAAACAAATAGTGTATTGATCCGTTCTGGCACTAAATAGAGTTTTTCTTTACTTTAGATTTCATTTTTGTCCCCAAATAACGTGACTTAATGAGTCCAACGCCATCAAAAAGATAAAAATACGTTTTATATAATAAAACATATAAAATTAAAATGCCAATTATATAGAAATTAAAATTAATTTAAGAAAATATAACCACATATCTTAGTAGATATTGTTACAATTTAATTGATTATACAAAAAATAAACCAGAAAAATATGTTACAGAATATCAGAATCCCCGTAACATTATATTGTTGACTTGTGTTAGATTCCAACTGATATTTTATTTCAACTTTTTATTTTAAACTTAATAAATATTAATTAAAAGTTAATCGATCCTCATTATTATAAATTGGAATCTCCCTATATATATATATATATATCATTGTATTTATTTAATAAAAAATTAATTTAATGGAAGCTCATCCAAAAGTTGTGCTGTAAAATACCATAAAAAGTAATCAAAATGGGTTTTTGATGGTAGAGACAGAGAGATTATTAGTATAAATAGACATTTTAGGTCATGGGAATTAAGGGATTATCAATTATACATGAATCACAGTTTGGATTCCACTCCCACTTCCACTCATTCTCCATCCCTTAGTTTAGGAAATGGTTTCTGTTACAAGGTAAGATGTGATCTCTTTGTTATCTATCTATAATCGGAGAGAATTGAAGAGCTTTATTTATTTTCCATGGTCGAACAGCTGTCACCATATTATTGTAAATTCCACCGTTCTAACATTCATGAATGTCCTGTTCTTTCTTTCTCGTAAAATCCATGAGTCATTAGTCTTTTCTTTATTTCCTTTTTTTTTTAAGGGATAGAATAAAGTTTTAATAACTTATTAAAGTTCATAAGAAACATATATTATCCATCTTAAAAAATTGACTAAACCTATTAAGAAGATTATGATTGCTATAATTTTAACATAATATTATCTTGGATGAAAGGTGTGGTGATCAGTTTTGTAGCTTATATAAATGTAACGCATAAATCTCATAGTTTTTTAATAGATTATATAAGTCTTATTTTTTCTTTATAAATTTAACATTAAAATTTGATTTTAACTATTAAATAAAAAATTGAATCAGATTATGATAATTTTGTAAGATTATTTCGAGTCATTTACCAAATCTAAATTCATATAACTTGATAACAATCCTATAATGACCTCAATAAAATTGTTATTTTAGAAATATCATCATAATTTTTTATTTATGATAATGCTTATATATTATAATATTTTAAATAAATCATGAAAATAATTATTAATTTTATAAATACATAATATATAATTTGCTTTTAGTAATGATATTTAATACATTTTTGAATATTTAAAACTAACATTATAAAAAATCAAACATAATAAAAAAGAAAATTTCTTGATCAATGCTTCGTAAGTAGGTATAGAAAGTATATAACAAATATACGAACCAAATTAACTATTCATAATCTTTAAAAGTATAAAATTTTATAGATTAAATAATTACAAGAGTTATTATGAATATATTGTGAAACAAGTAAAAATTTAATCATAATTAATTTGATAACTTTCTTGCTTTTTATAGTATTAAAAGTTTTATATTTTAAGGTCAATTGAAACATAAGTATGTTATCTTTTCACACTTTTTCTATATTATTATAAAAACAAATAAACTTTCATTCTCTTCTTTATAGTAACATATTTATATTATATCAAATATTGTTGAATTAAAACTCATTAAATAACCTAACAATAAATTTGTGAAAACAAAAATGTCATGGTGATATTGTCTAGTAAGTTAGATATGTAATAATTATTGTTGTTAGGTTGGGAGCAATAAAGATGCACCAAAATACTCTATTTATTTTAATTTTGTAAAGAAAATTAAGAAATTGTGATTAAATAATCAAAATGAAGACTTTTTTTTTGCATTTTTAATGTGATTATATCCTTTATTTATTACTCTGTAAATAATTAATCTTAATTAAAAATATTAAATTTTAATTTTTTTTACTGAAATAACTATATGTTCTATTTTAATTTTATATAAAAATATTATGACATTATGATTAAATAATCTAAATTGAAGTATTTTGGAATTCTAGTTTTTAATAATCATTATTTATTATTCCGTGAAAAATTAATTTTAATTAAAAATATGGAAGTCTTGAAGAAATATCACCAAAATAATTATATACAGTTTAAAACTTTTTTAATTTTATAAAATAAAATTAAGAAAGGGTGATTAAATAATCATCGCGGAAATCTTTTAGAATTATATTTTTTTAATTCCTAATAAGCTATTAATGTTTGTTATTTATTATTACAAAAAAAATTAATTTTATTTAACATTAAAGTTTTGAAGAAGTATGGCTAAAATAATTATATATAATATATAATCTTTTTAATTTTATAAAAAATAGAATTATAAAATGATGATTAAATAATTCGACTGAAATCTTTTAGTATTATTATTTTTTAATTTCTAGTTAAGCTTTATTATCATAAATAATTAATTTTAATTAAAAAAATTATAAATTATAAATGGGTGATTAAATAATCTTAATTAAAATCTTTTGAAATTTTAGTTTTTAATTTCTAAGTAAGTCATATTTCCTATTTTTTATTATCTCAAAAGAATTAATTTTCATTAAAAAATATTAAAATTTGGAAGAATTATGACCAAAATAATTATATAAAATCTATAAAAAAAATTATAAAATTAAAAAAATTAAGTAAATATAATTAAATGATTTTATAACTGGAGTCTTTTAGAGTTCTAGTTTTAATTTCTAACCTATTATGTTTATCATTTATTATTTCAAAAATAATTAGTTTTGATTAAAAAAATACTAAAATGTTAGAAAATATTAAAATATATAATATATAAATAATTAAATTAAATTATATAAGAAAATATATTGATACTAATATTAGAACTCACAAATCAAAATGTGACATTAATTTAAGGGCTATGAAGTTCATTTTGATATGAAAGTATAAATTCACTCTTTTATAATAGTTATAAGAAAATATAATAAATCTCCAAAAAAATCATTAAATTATTATGTTTATTTTGTTCGTACATTAAATTATTTTTTGTCTCATTTATACCACTTAACTCATAAGAAGTTTCATTTATATAATTATGTTAGTTTTTGTCTAATGATAGATTTGGAACAACTAAATAATTAAATGTTAAATTTGAAATAACAATTTATACCATGACTTATAGTTAGATGTAGACTAACAAAATGGTATAAATATTGTTTTTACAAGTTTGGTAGTATAGATAAAATAAAAAATAATTTGATGGTATAAACATAACATACACAACAATTTAATGATATTTTTTTTAAGTTTATCCTATATTTATGTCATAATAATTGCGTGAATTAGTAATTATTTTAACTATTAAAAATACAATAATTTAAGTTAATTTATTCATTTATAATAAAAGAGTTATAGAAAAAATTATAAGAATTAACATTAATTATTTTTTTAACTGAGGAGTTATAGAAAAAATTATAAGAATTAACATTAATTATTTTTTTAATTCAGTTAAAAAAAGTGTTTTTTTAATATACTTTTTAATCAATATAACTAATGTATAAAAAAATATTTTTTATTTAGCATTTTTATCAATATAATTGTTGTATATAAAAATATCTTATCTATGTATTGATCCCTTTTTGCCTAAATAGAGTTTTTAGCCTTTTTAAGGGTATTTTTTGTCCCCGTGTGTGTTCATTGTGTAGCATGTAATAAAATTATCTCAAATTAGATTATAATTATTGGTTCTCTCTTAACGTGTAAACACAAATATCATATACAATTAAGATCAAGTTTGCATTTAAATTTTATTTGATTTTTTATATGACAAAAATAATCTTAATTTTCACAAATAAATTATGGTTTAATTTATAACTAAATATTTGTCTAATTTATCTATTTAGAGTTCGATATTTGTCTAATTATATGAATTTGATTGACCGATAATCTCATTCGTTAGAATAAATTGAATACATATTTAATTGAATTAAATAATTATCCATCTAATTGATTGACATATGATCCTACTTGTTACAACGAATTTAACATGTCCAACAAAATGAAACAATTTTCTAACTAATCGAATTTTGATTAAACGATTATCAAAACTAAATTAAACATATATCCAACAAGCTAAATTGAACGAATATTGATGGTATTAGTCAGAACAAAGTAAACAATTATACAATCAATAAGATTTTAATTGACCAATTATCATATTCACGTTAGCCAAATTGAATACATAACTAAACGATTTGTGATAACACTTGACACCAAGCACTAGTTAATATATATTTGAATAATCAATTACACATTTATTCATATACTTGATTAAGCAATTATCCAACTCTATTATATAAAATTAAATACATATCCTTAAAATAAGATTTATATTTTTTAGTTAAACATGACTAATGTATCTAATTAAACATATACCTATGTTTTCATTATAAATTTAATAAAAATAATAAAAAAATTATGAATTAAGAATACAATTTAAAATAAAAATAGTAACATCATATCAACCCATTTCCCTATTTTCTTTTGTTTTTTACTAGTCATTATTCCCATACATTTAAACAAATTGATATTTTCATTCCAATTTTTCCTGAATAAACACCACGAAAGAAATTTTCATCGTCACTCCCTGTAGCATGTGGACTTTCACTACCAACTTTTATGTAACTAAATTTCAGTTAAAGCCTCATTGCCAGCTGCAAGCACAATGCTTCAGAACCGTGAATCATATTCTCGCTAAACTGACTATCAAATAACATTAAACCACAAATACATACCGGTTGATTATTACCAGAAAAAAACATCCTATTGTACCACAGGAACATGACTAAAGAACTGAGAAGCTTTCTAATAAGAAATCGTTGGAATCACAGTTTAAAACAGTACAACTATCCCTCATATTCACCCTGAGAAAATTTATCCTCTGGATAAAACACAGCCACAACTTGATTGCCGCCAAATTTTCTGCCATTCAATGCTGTACGGGCTTTTGTTGCACCATCTACATCCATGTACTCCAAAAACACCTGCATAGTCACTTATATCGATCAACAATCACCAAGTTTGATGCAACAAACATTCAAAAAAAAATCAATGTTACAGTAAAAATAGAAATCCATAAGTATGTCACTCATAGCCTTTTCTAATGCCACTAACATGACAAGAAATATCTCATGTCCACTAGCAACTTCAGACAAATTTCCTTTCCATCCGTTTCCAGAATTCCAGTAATGGCGGGAGTATATTTTGAAGAATGAAGAATGCTAAAACTATACAGTAAATAGAAATTTACACAAACCTTCCCAACTCCAGGCAATGGTTGACCATCGGGGCTTGGACGTGGAATGGCAACATTGACCAACGTACCTGCAATCCATATTTCCAAAATCAGTGAATTTTGTTTAGAAGAAAAATGAGATACAAGGCAAATTCAGATAGAAGGTTGTAGAGGCTTGTCTCTATGTTAGGCCTGATTCTTTATAGAAAAATGTGGTACAAGAAAAAAGTCCTAAAACAGAAATATATAGCACAAGGAAAAGAAGGGAGGAAAGAACTCAATCCCTGCAAACTGAAAAGAATTTTGAGAGAGTAAAATGAGCATTGAAAAACAAGGAATTACCGAATTTTCCACCCTCTTGCTTCATATCTTCCAAAATGTCCTCATATTCCTCATCATCTTTTAGCTCATCTGCAGAAACTACTTGAGTGAGACATACAACCTTAGTGGGTGTTCCACCGGGTTGTTGCAGCAACATAAACCTCTGCAAAAGAGGAAACAGTTAAGCCCTACATATGCCCAAACTCAGACTATTACAAACAATAATTCATGCTACCTGCAAAGCAAATGAATTGTAAAATCTCCTAATTCATCATACCTGCAAAGCAATCTGCTGCTGTGCCTGCAATAAAACACTCTCTTGCTCTGGATTGGGCTGAATAGTACCTTGGTTAGCACGCCGAACAGTTAGTGTCTTATCGCCCATTTTAATTCCATTTAAAGCTGCACATGCTATGTCTGTTACAGAAAGATCTTGGTAAACACAAAAGGCATAGCCCTTTGAGTTTCCAGTTTCTCTATCTTTAACGAGGTCAAAACCCCGAAGGGGTCCAAAGGACTCGAGCAACTCCCTGATCTGTACTTCTGTGAAGTAATAGGGTAACCCACCAACAAATATGCGATCAGGACCCTCCAGTCCACCAGCAGAACCTGGTGTCAGCCCAACAGCAGCAAGATTGAGATTTGGATTAGGTTGGCTTGGACCAAGTGCTGCAGCAAGAGACGGATTGTAATCACTTGGTCTCCTCACTTTAACAGGGGCTCCCTGTAATATTTTCCCCCCAAAGTACGTCAGTACAATCCAATATTCTCGTGGGGAAAAAAAGAGGAGGGGGGAGGGGGTTAGGAATAATAAAACCTAGTCAAATGCAGATCAAACCAAATGATCAAAATACCTCAAAAATAATCCCATCCAAAGCCATTGCATTACTGGCCTCCTCAACAGATCTCATCTCCACAAAAGCAAACTTTTTCTCATAGTTGATGTAAACATTTACAACAGCATCCCCTACAGAAAACAAATAACCATATGTAAAGTGTAATAAAAAGAAAGCAGGAAGGCATGGGCTTCGCATCATGGCTTGTAATCTAACAACAACTACCTGGACCGGCAGTGTTTCCTCCAATTGCAGCCATGACTTGACTGAAAAATGTTGCAACAGACTGCAAGGTAAACATAAAAAGTGAGTATTAATATTCAGTGAGTCTAACTTTTGAAAACTGTCCTTGAATGCACTTTGTAATGTGTATATCAATTGCCATTCAGATGAGAGACAATCAAAATGACTATAAGACTACGAAAGTCATTCAACAATAAAATGCGATTCACATGGACAATCAAAATGTCTGAGAATATGAGCCATTACCTGTTCATTTGCTGTTAGGGACAGGCCTCCAACGTATATCCGGCGGGCATGCCTTGTGGCCTGAAACCAATGTTTCAAATGCATCGTTTAGTAAAAAGTGAATGTTAGAAGAAAAGATTAAAGATACAAAGAAATTAATTTGAAAGGAGGGGGTGAATCAAGATCAACCCTACCTGTTGAGTCATTGCATGAACTGGCATCATAGGAAGTGCTCCAAGTTGCTAAAAGGAAAGAAAAACACATGTCCAGTTAATGCAAAATTCCCACGCAAATAAGATTAACATCAATTTTAAAAGGGATAGAGAGATAAATGGAAGAGTGACGAATTACCTGGCCAGTTGCCAGAGGAAACATATTAGGGAACACAGTAGGAATAGTTGGATTAGCTCCAGGAATCTGGCCTACAAACAAAATTAGACCACATATTAGGAATATAATTATTGTACACTTCTAAGTCATAAAAGCTATGTTCCATAAGACTCCTGCTCCTTCAATTCCAAACGAGAACATATTAGTTTAATCCTATCCTAGCCTTTACATCAAACGAGAATAAAGGAATACAACACAAGTTCTGGAAAAAATATTGTAAGACTACCAAAAAAGGTAATAGCTGCCGGTTGAAGACGAACAAGATCCATCAAACCGGTGCATTGATTCTTCCTTGTACATTAAAGCTACAGTAGCTGGCTCACACCCATTGTCAGCACAGTGGGGCAATAGCCCAACATTGCCTTCTCATAACAAAAGACCAGACACAAAAAACAAACAAAGAAACACCAAACACAAGAAAAAAGCCAAAAAGATCTCTCAGTACCAGAATTATTTCTCCAAGAAAACAAATGATAAATTTATAGCCCATCTAGAGAACACTGCTCTATAAAGCTTTATTTGCAAATGAAATAACAAAATACAGCTTACCAAAATAACACCATGAATTTTGATACGAACTTTCCACACTATACCAACAAAGAAAAAGAAGTTAAGAGAATATAGTAATCCTAAATCTATAAAGATAAAATGTACCTGCAGCAGCAGTAGTTGCCCCAGCCAACATTGCAGAAGCAGGAGGTGCCTGATCAAAACCACTAATCCTCTTGCTGTAAAGCATGAGTAGTTAGAACATAAGGCAGATTCAACATACTAGTCTAGAAGTAATATAGAATGTTTAAATACTATAGTGCACAAGGAGATAGAAGAAAATATTGTCTTGCTAATATCACATGTATGCAGAACCCACCTCTTCGAGCGAGAGCGTGACGGTGACCTTGATCTGGATCTGTGCTCAGATATACCTCTAGAACGTGAACTAGACCTTCGTTTGTGCCTATCCTCCCTTTCTCTATCATAATCCCTTCTTCGTCTTTAGACACATTAAACATTTGATTAAAAGTAAGACCACAATAATCGCTCTATAAGACTTAAATTAAAATAAAAATTTACTAACTCGAGTTCAGAAAACATTTTAGATAACCAAAAAGAACAAGGTTTTGTATGACACTTCCAATGTAAGAAGCAAGATGGATAAAACTAACTTGAGAGAAAACTTTGCCAACAAATGTATTAGAAGTAACAAGGTCATAGCTTTGTTTAGTTTACCTTTCATGGTCCCGATTGCCATCGTCATCTCTGTCTCTCCTCTCACTGTGCTCTTTGCGACGATCTTTGTGGTGTCGATCACGATCTCGCTCCCGGTCTCTTTCTCTGTCCCTATTCCGGTCTCGATCCCTTTCCCTATCTATGTCCTTACTTCTTCCCCCATCCCTGTCACGGTCACGGTCTCGGTCCCTTTCCCTATTTCTTCCCCTATCCCTGTCCCTGTCACGATGGGACTCTTTATCCCTGTCCTTTTCCTTGTCACGACATTTTTCCATTTCCTTCTCTCTACTCTTGGAAGAATCTCTCTCATAATCACGAGATCCATTCTGCATAAAACTTCATCAGTTTTATCAATAAACTTCACATAAACAAATGATTAGAAGAGGACTCTTGATGCTGGAGCATACTCTATAAGTTTTCTATAATTTTTCATGCTGTTTATTTTCTGTCCTTTAATACTTGTTATTGTCTTTTATTTCTATGTTTAGGTCTGTTTGGTCTTTTCTCAGTTTTTATACTTTTGAGCTGGCTTCTTTTCTGTTGCCTAGTATAACTGAATTGGGTATAGAAGGTAGTGGAGCAATATTGCTCAGGAGATGATTAATCAGTTTTGTATTTTTCCTTTAATTCCATGTTTTCCATCAATGAAATTTTCTTGAAATCGAACCAAGTCGTACTTTGAGGTTCTTCCCTCAAGCAATGTTGAGCTACTACGCTAAAGTAGTATCAGAGCAAGTTTTCCCTGAGCTGTTTTCCGCCATGGCAAGAGGTGACGATGAAGCTATTCATGTGGAGAATGATAAGTCTATTGGTTCTACTCTTCTTGATTTTCTTTGTGACAAGAGAGATGCCATGAAACTCGGTTCAACTCTTTCACTAGGAAAGTATGAGACGCTTTTAATCAGTTTCAGACTGAACTGAGAAACCCACCACCCCATGACTCCAACCCATGCAAAACTCCAGCACGACACCCATCACAGCCAACCCACTACCAAAATTCATCACCCAACAATCCCAGTCCTCTTGCAACCCCCTTGTGACACCCACCAGAACTACCCCACCCAAGCCACTCCACCACCAATACCCATTGTCACACCAACCTGTCAACCCTCAATTTCACATTCCCACTTCCTCGCGACAGTTTCCTTTAACTGTTGACAATCAACTTCATCAACCATCCTCACATTCGAGACCACTAATTCATACAAGCCTCCACCTCATTTCAACTCAGCCTGTGATGTTTAACCTTCACCTCAACAACCAACTCATCCTACCCAAGCTTACCATCATAACTATCACCATCAGAAACAGAACCTGTTCGGTAAACACCCGCTCCTTTTTTCACTAGATTATTGAGTGTTCTAATTACAGGACTAAAAATTATATAATGTACTATGGTAGACAAATGAACATTTCAGAATTCCTAGACTGGGTCAAGGCTTTCGAAAATTCTTTTGAATACATGGAGATTCCATAGGAAAAACAAGTGAGGCTGGTGACTTGAAAGCTGAAGGGAGGGGCCAGGGCTTGGTGTGATCACATTCAATCCAAACGGAGGTATGGCAAATGGCCAATTAATTCATGGGCTTGGATAAGAAGGTTAATGTTTGCACTTTTTACCTTTCGATTATCAGCAAACCTTGTTCAAACAATATCATCATTGTCAACAAGGTTTGAGAACTGTGGCTGAATATGTGGATAAGTTCCAAGAGCTTAGGGCTCGTAATGATTTGAATGAAAGTGAATCATGAGAAATTATGAGGTTCATTACTAGTTTAAGGGAGCCCATAAGGGGCCAAGTAGACATACAAAAATTTATAAGTTTCCCTGAAACTGTAACTCTCTAAACTAGATTCGAAACTCAGTTTAACAAAATTGCTCATACTGCTTTCTCAAAGAAATCACCCCATGAGCCTACACCTTAGAAACAACCATATTATTAACTTTTCCCCAAATCCA
This sequence comes from Hippophae tibetana, assembly GCA_037013495.1. Taxonomy (NCBI): domain Eukaryota; kingdom Viridiplantae; phylum Streptophyta; class Magnoliopsida; order Rosales; family Elaeagnaceae; genus Hippophae; species Hippophae tibetana. The sequence continues at coordinate 75,572,941 of CM072812.1, read as the reverse complement.
CCAACCAATTCCCATAAAACACAACCTGATTCAACTGAGCCTCCAAAGAATCCTGGAAAGAAACCTCTAATTCCTCAAAAACCCAATCCTTATGCGAACACAGGAATACTGAAAGGCTTCAAGTGCAATCAACCTGGACATAGGTCTGATGAATGACCACTTAGAAAAACTCTGAATATTGTGGAAGGCAGGGAGGAATGTGAGAATGAGTTTGAAGAATTGGAGGATGAAGATGATTTTGATGAAATTAATTTTGAGGGAGAAAATGGTGAGATATGCACTGGAACAGTCCAGAGAATTCTGTTAACTCCCAGAGAAAACAGAAGCTGCCAGAGGCATGTAATTTTCCGGCCAGTTGCACCATCAACAAAAAGGTGTGACATTATTGTTGACAGTGGCGGTTCAGAAAACCTTGCGTCAAAGAAATTGATTAAGACTATGGGACTAGCACCCTCGAAACATCCAAATCCTTACAAAGTAGGTTGGATTAAGAGAGGTCTTGAGTTTACTGTGACTGAAAAATGCTTGGTTTCTCTTTCAATTGGAAAGTACTACCAAATGAGATAGAGTGTAATAACATAGTGGACATGGATGCTTACCACATGTGTTGCTCGGGAGCTCATGACAGTTTTGACAGAAATACCACCCAAAAGGACAAGATAATACCTGCACCTATGTGTTGCACAACAAGAAGATTGTTTTAATGCCTCAAGTCAAACAACCCAAACTGGTGATTACTGCATCAACTAGTAAGCAAGTTTTACTGAATGTGACTGAATCTGAAATCCGTCAAGAACTCAAGAAGAAACAATCAGTTTTGGCTCTCATCATTAAGGAGTTAACAAACTGTACAACAGACAACCACCTCTAGTTCAAACTCTTGCAAGAGTTCAGTGATGTCTCATAGAAGGAATTGTCCAATGAACTATACCTCCTATGAAGAATATCCAACATCAAATTGATCTAGTTCCAGGTGCTAAACTGCCTAATCTATGTCAGTACCAAATGAGCCCTAAAGATCATGAAGTGCTTCAAGGAATAGTAGAAGAGTTATTGAAGAAGAGACGTGTAAAGAGAGCCTTAGTCCTTGTGCAATACTAGCTCTCCTAGTTCCCAAAAAGATGGAAACTGCAGAATGTGCATTGATAGCTCATCGCAAAGCTATCAATAAAGTACAGATTTCTGATTCCCAGATTGGAAGATATGTTAGATAAATTAGAGGGGGCAAGGTTGTTCTCAAAACTGGATCTACGGAGTGGATACCACCAGTTAAGAATTAAGCTGGGGGATGAGTGGAAGACGACTTTCAAAACAAGGGAAGGGTTGTACAAGTGGCAAGTAATGCCATTTGGATTGTGTAACGCTCCTAACACTTTCATGAGATTGACCAATCAGGTACTTAAGCCATTTACAAATCAATTTGTAATTGTGTACTATGGTGACATCTTGATTTACAGTAAGTGTATTGATGACCATCTCAAACACTTGAGGGCAATTTTGGAGGTATTGAGATCCAATAAACTGTTTTTGAATATCAAAAGTGCAAGTTTATGACAAGCAGCTTAATCTTCCTAGGATTTGTAATCACTTTAGATAGAGTTTCAGTAGATCAAAGGAAGGTGAAAGTAGTACAAGAATGGCCTGTTCCAGCTAATGTACATGAAATAAGAAATTTTCATGGGATTGCAACATTCTACAGGAGATTCTTCAGGAATTTTAGTGCTATTGTTGCACCCATTACTGATTGCATGAAGCAAGGAAAGTTCACATGGGGTCCTAATCAACAGCAAAGCTTTGAACAGATAAAAGTTGGCAAGTGCAGCAGTTCTTGCACTTCCAAACTTTGACTAGGTTTTTGAAGTAGAAACAGATGCTTATGGTACAAGAATTGTAATAGTTCTTATGCAAGAAGGGTGGGTCATAGAATATTTAAGTCAGAAGCTTAGTGAAGCAAGGAGAAAATGGTTAGTGTATGAAAAAGAATTTTATGTTGTGGTTAGGGCATTCAAGCACTGGGAACGTTATCTTATTTAGGGGGGTTTTTTTCTACATAGTGATCCTCAAACTTTACAATTTCCCAATTCACAAAAGAATTTGAGCCGTATGCACTCCATATGAGCTCTATTCCTTCGAAGGTTCACTTTTTTAATTAAGCATAAGTCTGGGAAGCAAAATGTGGTTGTTGATGCCCTTAGTAGGAGGAATGGCAGAAATTACTAGTTTTGAAGAAATCAAAACCTTCTATGAAGCTGATGAAGATTTCCAACAAATGTGGAATTATTGTCTCCAAAAGAACTTCAAGGGAGATTTTCATGTTCAGGATGGCTTCCTATTTAAGGATAACATATTATGTATTACCAAAACTTCACTGAGAGAATTGATCAAGCAACATCATGCTAATGGAATTTTTGCATATGTTGGTAGAGACAAGGCTTTTGCTCTTTTAGAAGAAAGGTATTGTTGGCCTCGCTTGAAAAAGAAGCAGCTCGTTTTGTGCAAACATGTCCTATTTGCCAAGTTGCTAAAGGCACTTCACAGAATACTAGTTTGTGTTCAATATTGCCAGTTCCTGAAAGCATTTAGGAGGACTTAAGTATGGATTTTATACTTGGGCTTCCTAAAGCTCCTAGACACATGGATTCAGTAATGGTTGTAGGGATAGATTTACTAAAATGGAACACTTTGTGGCCTGTAAAAACACTGCAGATGCTAGTTATGTGACATTGTTGTTTTTCAAGGAGGTGGTCAAGCTCCATAGGGTACCTAAATCTATAGTATCTGATAGGGATCCCAAGCTCACAAGCCACTTTTGGAAAGAATTGTGGAAGAGATTTGGAACTAGTCTTAATTTAGCACTACCTGTCATCCCCAAACAGATGGCCAAGTTGAGGTGGTAAACAAAACATTAGGCAACATGATCAAGTGCATATGTGGGGATAAGCCTAAGCATTGGAATTTGGTCCTAGCTCAAGCTGAATTTTCTTTTAATAGCATGGTTAACAAAAGCATAAGGAAGACTCATTTCATGGTAGTCTACACTAAAGCACCTAATTTTGTCACTAACCCATGCCCCTTGTCTCTTTTCAAGAGTCAACTAACTGCAAAAAAGATGAAAAAACTGTTCAGTTTCTACATGACATTAGGGCACAGCTAGAGGCTACTAAGGCTGCCTATAAAAGGCAAGCTTATAAGAAGAGAAAGTACAAAGAATTCTCTGTTGGAGATTTAGTTATGGCACATGTTAATAAGGGTCAAACTCCCGCTCGTTCCTATTCAAAACTACAAGACATAAAGTTGGGACCATTCAACATAGCAGAGATATCTATGAATATCATCCTCCAGATGATGGAATTGTTCTCAGGGAAGATATTGCAGATGAAGACAATGAAGAGACTCTCCCTCCCTCCCTCCCTCTCTGCAATGATGCAGGAGCATACTCTATGTGTTTTCTCTAATTTTTTATACTGTTTATTTTCTGTCCTTTAATACTTGTTATTGTCTTTTATTTCTATGTTTAGGGCTTTTTGGTCTTTTTTTCAGTTTTTATACTTTTAAGCTGGCTTCTTTCTGTCGTCTAGTCTAACTGAATTGGCTATAGGAAGTAGTGAGCAACATTGCTCAGGAGATGATGATTAATCAGTTTTGTATTTTTCCTTTATTTCCAAGTTTTCCGTTAATGAAATTTTCTTAGAATTGAACCAAAGTGTTCATTTCTGCTTTGAGGTTCTTCCCTCAAGCAGTTTTGAGCTCATTTACTAACTCTCTAATAAGATATACGACAAGATTTACAAAGTTGAATATCAAAGAGATAAATGCATACCATCAACTATATAACGAAGCAAGGTAATGTTTACAACTATAGAAATATTGTTAAACTAACAAAGAACAATGCACATCCATTAGACGTAAAAAAAAATCAATTCCCTACTCCAACCAGATTTCCCCAATCTAAGTGCCTAAAATAGTTTATTTCTTAGGAGCAATGTTTCGTCAAAAACTCTTAACTTTCAACGAAACGTTGGGATTCTTTAATTTAATGAAAGGGGACAAAACGTAGGAACAGTTAAAGAAACAAAATAAACAACGTCGAGTTGGTGTAAACCCTACAATTACATTTTACCAAACCGATACTGCTCCAACTAAGCACTCTAAAATCAACTCGTAAATTATTTAGTCTTAGTTTATGGAGCCAAAGTTTAATTAAAACCACAAATAAGAATACGTGGTTCACACAAAATCTAAACCCATTTGAAGTCTGAATTCACTGAAACCTATAACATTTACCAAATTCCCACGAATCAACCTAATTTGAAAAACTAGCTAAATCAAAAGATATCGTCTTATCTCGCTCGTGGGTTACTGAAAATCTACCTGAGATTTGGAATCGCCGAAATCGTCGACTCCTACATGTTGACTATCACGGGGTTGTGGAGACACACCACCGCCTCCGAAATTGACAGCTCCCATCCCGTTTCCTTCGTATGGTCCTTCGGAATCTTCCATCTATGTTGTTTTCCAGAAACTTCACGATTAGTTACTCTTGAAGTTCGTTTATCGGAGAAGACTAGGGTTTGTGAATTGGGGGTTTTGCATTTTATACATTGGATAGTTATGAGTTATGACACGTATGACGGTGTGAAATCGCTTTATTTTTGTATTTTATAAAAACAAATCCAAATTTCAACTAAATTAAGTATAAATTACTAAATTTTTATCTTTAAATTTTTTAAACTTTCTGTACAAATTTTTAAATTTTTAAATCCTAAAATTTAGTCCTAAATAAAAATTTTACACATCGATCATAATTTGATTAATAAAATACATATTTATAAATCTTAGACTTAAAGATATATGTGTAAATTTTTCAACATTTGAAATTCAAATTAACCATTTTAAAAATTTAGATACCTATGTATAAATTTACTTAAAATTTTGAGATTAATTATACACTTTAATCTTTTAAATATTATAATTTAGTCTATAGATTTTTAGATTTTTAAATCTTACAATTTTATTCCATAATTTTTAAAATTCTACGTATATTTACTAACTTAGTTATTAAAATACATATTTATGAATCAAAATTTTAATATTTATGTATAAAGTTTTAAAAGTTTTAGAATCAAATTTTACATTTTAAAAGTTCGTAGACTTATGTGTGAATTTAATTAATTTTTTATGACTAATGTTAGGATTAACTTTAAAAAAATGCAAACAATGTTCATTAGTCATGTCACTTTAGTTTAATATCTTTGTTATTTTTATAGTTATTTAGTCGATTATGAAAAAAATTAACACTTAAGACTAAATAATAAAATTATAAAACTTTTTATTTTTAATCAATTTTGTAATCATTATTGACTACTTAAAAAATAATATATTAAAGTGGATTAAATTATTTTTCTTGACATAATTAAGTTTATTATATCTCTTAAAAGGGTCATTGAAGTCCATTAAAAAGAAGATCAAATTTTCTAAAATAAAATTAACATTTTGTAAAAACTTTATCTTCTTTAACCAAAATAATAAAAATCAATATTTTAAAAATTATTTTAAAAAAAATCAATAATATATGGTTTAAAATAATAAGTAAATAAAAAAATAAAAATGATATCATTGAAGCTATTCGTTATAAAAAGATGGAATACATTATAATTGTGAATAAAATATAATTTTTATATACTTATTTTCATTATTTTTCATAAAAGAAATTTTTTTTTACAAAATATAAATTCTTTTCTTGAAAATTTGTTCAAAATCTTTAAAATATATTTTAATGATCATCTTAAAAGAGACGATAAACTTATATTACCTACCCTATAATTAATGAATTAAAATACAATCGTTTAGAAAAACTGTTTGCTATCTTATAAGCTTAAAAAATTGTATTCGTCAATTCATCTCAATATTTATACTTTATATATATATATATATATATATATATATATATTAGTGTTGTTTTTACGCAAAAAAATTAATTTTTTATATATTTAATTGAATTTTATGTGGTTGAGTAAATGTTTATTACTCTTGTGTACATAATAAATAGTAATATTTTTGTTAAAAGTTTCGAACTTCAAAGTCATGTTTGTGAAAAATAGTAAAATAACTTATATCAAATTGTTTTATTTCTTTTACTCCTACAAAATTTTAAAAATAAAAGTTAAATAAAATATGCTTGTATTATTTAAAATTTTAATGAAAGTAAAAAAAATGTTAAATCATTATTTTTTAAAGTAGGAACAAAAATTGATTGAAAATATAAATAATGATAATATTAATTAATTTTAATTTTAAAAAATAACATGAACTTACTTATTTTTTTAAAATAACATAATTATTCATACATTTATAAACATTTATTTATAAGAAATATTAAAATAATTTTCAAATAAATTGATAATTGAATATAAAAAAATTCAATAAAGAAATAAAAAAACAATACAATTAATATGGTAAAATTAAAATGAAAATATGTATAACTTAATTTAAATAAATATCATGATAGAGTTTTTTCATAAAAATTTATAATGAGTATAAATAAAATTTATTATAAATATAATAATTAATTATTGATTTTTTTATAAAAAATTATATTTAGTGTTATTTAAACATGTATAGTAAGAATTATTAAAGTATTAAGTAAAGTACTTCCTTTTTTTCCTTTTTAAGATAATTTCTGTACGAAATAGATATCACATCTTTTATTCATTCAATTATAATTTTATTATAAATATTAAGACACTAATCGATTTATCTACTTTTGTCAATATATAGCATTATTATTTATCATTTTTGCCAATACTTATAAATACCCACTTTATCATTATTTGTACAATTAAAAAGCAACAATTACGAGTAAAATAAATTAATAATCTAATCTCCAACAATTAAAAATGAGATATTTGTTAACTTATGAGCTGTGATCATCGCTAGCCTTTTTAAAAAAAAAAGTGTGGACTTTTATAATTATTTCTTGTTTCACCGTAAAATATGTTTCCAATAACCCATTTTCCTACTTATTAACATGTATTCATTTTTTGTAAGTTAATAAATGTAACTCCATTTATAGAATTGATAGATAAATAAAGAATTGTGTGAATTATATAAATTATAATAGTAAAAGATTTTTTTTATAATTCCAAGAAAATAATGATAAAATATATTTTTCTTTCAATTACAAGTCAATCTTTCAACATCAAATTAATATGGGATTTAAAAAAAATCAACTAGTATAAAAATATTTTTATCACAATTTAATATATAGATAAATTTGTGTTGTAACAAGTATGTAAAAAAAAAAATTAAAAACATATTACTGATATATTGAAATATACTGTTTGAGTTTAGTTAAGTTGTGGACTAAGTCGCTTTCTTTAAGACGTTTCGCGACTTTGTCTAAATTTGTGCAAGTAAACACAATCTCATCCTCCTCAAGATAAAATATCCCATAATCTTTTCTGTCTCGAAGCTTCACTACACCGATAAAGTTCATAATACTACACCTCTAAAATATTTATGTTATTTGAAAAACTTCAAAAAATAATTTTGTATATATTTTTTGGTTTGTTACCAAGAACAATTTTTGAATTGTTGAGTTGTATTTTAAAACCGAGAGTTATTGCCCAATATTTATAGTTGAAAAAAAATGTGCAATGTTCACACAATTATGCAAATAACGATCACAAAATTTAGTATTTTTTCTCATCAATTTTTTTATATTTAAATTCACACTATTTTCAACAATTTGTATGATACAATTTAATTGATATTTATTAGTAAGTAATACCATAATCACTTTATTATCACACATCTCCAACTTTACATTCAATTAATAATTAACAGATAATAACTTACTATATATATCATTACTTAATTTGACTCTACGGATGTAGAATTGATAAAAGTAAAAGGTTTAAATAAAATAAAATAAAACATCAAATAAAGTATGTTTTTTTAAATCAATAGACAGATCAACTCTAATATATAAATGCAATCGTAAAGATTATGATGTTGGTTATTTTGGTGGAAAAATTATTTGTATATAAACTTGTCTTTAAGCTTATTATTAAGTCTCTCAAGAATATCAAGCCTATAAAATAAAATCAAAGAAATACTCAAATTTCAAATAATCGTATTTTAGATATATCTACTAGAATTATCACATATAGGATTGTAAAAATTCATTCATTAGCACATGTTCACAACACTTTAATTATTTTTGTTGTTAAAATATTTATCTAAACGCAAATCAATTTATGAAATTACTAATTAGTTTTTTCTTAAGTGTACTTAAATGTTTTCAATAAGATGTGTTCTAAAAGAAATTACTTAGGATTCTTAATTTTTTTAATGGACTTTGGGTTTTGATATTAACAAATTTCTATTATCACTCATATATAATCAAGTTCTTCTTCTACCAATCTTGAATCACGTTTTTTGGACTTTCTGATTATATATATCTTCCCGAATTGCTCTAGAACATAAACCTTAAATAGTCTCCATTACCTCATATTCAAAAACTAAAAAAAAAAACTTCTTATAACTAAGGTTGATAAATAGAAACTATCGACTATAGATCGAGATTTAAAAGACAATTATAAGTCTTTCTTTTCGGTCTAAGCAATAAGATATAACTCTTCACTTCAGTCTGAAGATGCAGATGAAAAAAAGGTCCTTATTTATAGAGCTTGTATTAATACTTAATTGAAAAGTAATAAGGGGTTAATTAGAGCACTTATATTACATCGATTGATTTTGGTAATAAGTATCATTCAATAAAGGTATTTGATTTGAAGATTAATTTATCATTAGATTTATTTTTCTAAACTTTTATATTTATTAGTCTATTTGTTTTACATTTTTAATATTTATATAGCTTATTATGCGATTAGTATCTTGCATATTTAAATCAAATAGTTGTACGAGCGATTATGATTATTTGATTTAATTATTAAATTTTAAATAAGTTATTTTTATTGAACTTATACTTAATCCACTTACTCTAGTATTTGCTAATTGATTTAAATTAATTGATATATACTTTGAATCATCTAGTTAGGATGATTCATTATTCTATATGTTATAAAAAACACACACAGACATTTGTGCTTTCTTTTTGCTAACCCTAGTTGTAGTTATTCCATGAATATGTCTAATTGGTGGGGGGCTTATTGGAATGTTATTCTAAATACTATTTATATTAATCTTGAAATTGTGTAAATAGAACAAGGACTCATAAGTAAGGTACATTGGGGGCAATATCCTAGAAAGGGTAGCATAAGACCGAGTTTGTATTTGAATATTTAGTTTTTATAATGGAAAGTTAGGTAGTCTAGTGGACCAGTGGCTTTCCTCTTAGGTTATGGTTGTGGCCTAAGTTATTTCCATCTAAACATATCTTGTGTTATTCTTTAAATTTTATACTTTATATTTATACGTGATTTCATTTCTGGCAACTTTATTTAAGTTATTAATTTATAAATCGATAAAATTTGAAAATAACCTATTCACCCATCTAAGTTCACTAGGTTCGTATTATAAACTTTTAATTAGTATCATAGCCAACACTAGACACACTTAGTGAGTTTAATCCCTAGAGACACACACTCTTACTTATAGACCAAATGAAAGAATGTGGGTCATTTGTTAAACCCTCACTCTTTGATGGATATAATTTCCCTTATTTGAAGGCTTGATAACATGCATTTCTCAAACAAGATGAAAAAGTCTGAAATGTTATTCTTGATGGTTAGGAACCACCTTTGGTAATGAAAGATAGTGTAAAAACCATAATGCCAAGAAAATACTATATTACTAAAGAACACACCTTTAATGGGGCAAACCAAAAGGGTATAAGCTTAATCTTTGGTGTAATGTCGATGGATGAGATCTGTCATATTTTCGATTATGAGACTGCTAAAGATGCATGGAATGCACTTACTCTTACTCATGAGAGAAATTTCCAAATGAAACAAACAAAATTGAGATTACTAACATCTCAAATTGATTCCATTAAAATGAGTAACACTAAACTTTTGGTTAATTCTATGCTCGCTTTTGTGATATCATCAATACTTTTTCTAACCTTGGTGAGAAAATTCCACAACCTATACAAGTACGCAAACTACTAAGCTCCCTAGCAGCGGACTACAAGATGAAAGTTATAAAGATAGATGAAAGAAAGAATACGGATGCACTAAACATTGATGTACTTTTCGAGTCAATCCAAACATATGAGCTTACTCTTGATCCACCTAAGAAAAATACGGATGTCGTATTCAAAAGCTCTAAAAAGGACATCTCTAATAGTGATGAGGTTATGAATGATGATTCACTAGTAATGCTGGCACGAAAATTAAAGAATTTCTTGAAAAATAAGGGTTAACAAAATAATCAATTTAATAAGGGACAATCTAGTCGTTCAAAATACAATAAGACAAGAGAAATCAAGCTTCCTAGCTCAGATGGTAAGAAAACTAAGTCCACTAGTCCTCAATGCGATACTTGTGAGGAATTTGGTCATATTTTTTCATAATGTGTGAACAATAAAAAGAAACTTGAAAAAACCTTTAATGCTACACTTAGTGACACATAAAGTGAGTAAGATAATGCTAGTAACTTAGAGGATGATGACAATAATTATCGTGCCTTCACAACAACTATCAAAGTATACCACAATGACTTTAACTTTAACTAAGATGAAGAAAATGAAGGAGTAAACTCTTATCCCGTATTGTCTAAGTTTAAAGTATTAAATTATGATGAACTATTCAAGGATTATCTAGATGATATAATAGAGAGAGATAAACTATTTGTTGAAGTAACTAAACTTAATAATATCATCAATGTTCACAAAACAAATTCCTCTAACCTAGAGAAAGATAAAAATAATGGAGTCAATACATCATAAATATATTGAGAAAAAATGATGAAAAGTAAAAAAAATGGATAAAATGGACAAAGCTACCCAACCAGCAATTGTCCTCGCCCATGCATAGCTAGCACATGCATGCACCGAGTCCCATGTGCAGCCATCACACACCCACACATGTCTTGTGCACCCCATGTGTATGTCACGTTGACTCCCGCGCATGCTTGTCTACTACAAATCTCGCATGCGTTAACCATTGTCCTACCATAAATCTCGCACCACATGTGTGCAAGCTTGTCCAAATGCATCCAAACCCAATTTTTGTGATATTTTCTCACCTTTTTAGCATATTTCTCACCTATAAAATAGCCCTCTTCCTTAATCTCAAAACACACATTTTTCTCAACTCTTCTCTTTCTCTGGCTTTCTCTCTTTAGAAAGTTTTCTTTACTTTTTTTTTTAGTTTTTTAGTTTTAAATTTCTTCTCTTTTTTAGAAGAACCAACTATGCTTTTTTGAATTTCTAATTTTTGATTCAATAAATAAAAATGCAAATTCGTTTGGATATTTTCTAGACATAGAATTAGCATCAAAGTTCTATAAGGATTCTTTTGAGATATAATTTTAAAATGAATTCTTTACAGTTATTTTTATGTTTTATTCTTATATTTTATATTTAATTTTTCTATCATTAAATTTAACATGGTTCACTATTTGTAAATATGATATAATAATAAAGTTGTTATGCTTGCTAAATATTAAATAGGTAAAACATTTCTATAAAATAAATTGATTTTGTTTTTATTCAAGATTTTATATTAAGGATGTTAAAGAGAAATATATTATTTTTTATTACAAACTTAAATTTAAAAATTAGATTTTGAGGTTTAATTATCCGGTTTGATTTAGAGTAGTGTTATTTTATTTTTTGGTACAATCGTCGGGTAGTTAGAGTAAAACTATATTTCAAAAGTTTTTATAATAACTATTATTCAAAAATGTATTAACAACATATTTTCAGTAATAGTTTTAAAAATTAAAAGTTAGTACTCAGATAATTAAATTATTATGATTAATTTGGACACCTTGAATAAAGTTTAAAATGTCTAACCCCACTAAAGGTGGCATTTAAATGATTTATTTTCAATATCTTAGAAAAAAGAATTAATTAAATTAACCAAATTAATTATTGATTACACTCATAGGTGTTAATTGATTTGTTTAATTAACAAAGAATATCTAATGACACCAAATGTGGTATTTATATAAAAAATAGAGAATCAATATATATCAATTTATATCTTTAATAACTATATAATATAAACAAACGTAATTAACTTAATTATTATATCTATAAATATTGTACTATTATGAACGATAAAAATTTGCATAATTTTTTATTAAATTCATATTTATGTTTATTTTTTTAAGTTATTAGATTAGGAAACACAAAGAAAATCAAAACATCGTGACATGATATTTAGGATTTAATTTTGTTTTTAATAGCTTAAATAATAAATAAAAATCACATATATTTCTTCCTTAAATCAACCTTGGATGTATATTTTTCATTTTCTATAAAATGATTCATGCACTTGCGGGAGTTTTACAAATATAAAACCAAAGTATATGTAAAATCAATATTACTAACTTGAAGCATGTTCTGTCTCATCAGGAACAACTTAGTATCATAGCATAGTAAAAAAAACAAAACTCTATCTCATTCTCTACAATTGAAGTGGAATACATTGATGTAGGATGCTCTTGCCCATAATTACTTTGAATGAAAAACATGCTCAAGGACTATAGTTAAACAGAAGGTATAATGCCTTTATATTGTGATAATTCTAGTGCTACATGTATTTCTAAGAATCCATTTTAACATTCTAGAACTAAGCATATTGATGTTAGACATCACTTTATTCAAGAATTAGTTGAAGAGAAAGTAGTGACACTTGAGTTTGTACCTAATGAATGATAATTAGCTGAAATATTCACCAAAGTTATGGACACTCAAAGATTTGAGTATTTTAAGAGTACCTTTGGAATCTCTCCCTCAAATTGAATAACAAATTTTACTTCAAAAAAATGAAGAGAGAAATAGAATCCTTACCTACCCAACATAGTATTGAACTTATTTAACACTTACATATATATAACTTTATTTGTAGTGACTTAACTCATTCGACATTTATCCTATAAATTATTCTATAATTTTGATTTATGCACACACATATTCTTGTACATGTGATGATCGATGTTGACATGAACTTATTCACACACCCACTAACAAACATATATGATATACTTGAAGTTTATGAATTATCTTGAAAGACTCTAGAACTTCAACTAATCTTGAGAGTAAAATTGTGTTGAATTCTATCTTTTGCTTTTTAAAATTTTACCGTAGGGAGGCATCTAGTATTGAGAGAGCTGTTTATTGTAATGTGCGAAGTTACCATAGTGAGTAGAGATGGATACCTCATAACTAGTATGAAAGTCATCATGCTAGATTTATGGCTCGTGTAAAAGATAAAAAAAAAAGAAATGAAAGAAAGAAAAAAAGAAGAAGGAAAGATTGTGCAAAAGGCAACTGCTTATAAAACTTGTACTTGACATGCACAAAAAGAAAGAGCCAATAGAGGTTAAAGAAAAAAAATAAAAAAAATAATCATGAGCTTCATTTATAAAATAAAGATAAAAAAATTTAAGTCATCGATTGGCAGATTTATTTCATTTTGTGAGATTGAAGATGCAATTATAATTTTACATGATAAGGTATATTTTTTTCTTTTGAATCTTTCTCGATTGGTCATAAATGACTTAATTGACATATTTGTGGAGATTAAACATATATACTATAAGTAAATGCCAATATGACAATTATATGTGTGAAATATGATTGTGTACCTTTTCTACTCTACTTGCTTATTTATACAATAGATAATCCAAATTTGAGTAAAAAATGATTTCTCAATTGATTGTGATTAAATGAGTTTATTACCTTATGTGGCTATTTATTAAAAATATCAGATTTTAATTTTTTTAATTTTCTCCTTATTTATTAACTAATTAATTGGTTTTATGGTTAGGGAGTCATAGGAATTAAGAGGAGTTTAAACCATTGTACTTTTTCATGACATCTTTGCATACATTTCTTTTCAATTGTTCTTACGCTTGAAATTTCTCTTATGCTTTGTTCTTTTCGTTTGTCAAAAAGAAGGGGAGTGATTCATTATTTCATTATTGTGTTTTATGCTATCATGTATATAGAAGGAGAACACTCTTAAGGGGAGAATGCTTTTACATTACATAATTATGTTTTATTATGAGCTTGATTGATATGAATGCATGCACTATATGATTGTTCTCTACACTTCACTTATTTCTATGTAAATTGAACCAATGTACAATGAATCTTTCAAGCCAAGATATCGTACGTTTTGTCTATGTCATTTTCAATTACTTACTAGCTTCTGAAGTTGCAGCGAAGATGGATTCACCGGACCATAGGATAGTTCTATTATGAAGTCTAGGACATCAATTTATTTTTACATTACTTCTACGAGTGTCATGTTGTGAGTGACTGATTTTCTACACGAAAATGCCAAAGGGAGAGTTTGTAAGGATTATGATGTTGGCTATTTTCTTAGACAAAATATTTGCATATAAACTTATCTTTAAGCTCTTTAGTAAGTCTCTTAAGAATATCAAGTCTATCGAGTAAAGTCAAAGAAACACTCGAGTTTTATGTAGTATTTTTTCAAGTATATATTTTATAACTGTTTGGTGAGATTCTAGCGTGTTAGTGTTTTAGAGAGAAGTTTGAAATGTTAAGAATGATCAAATCCTTTATTTATCTCACTAAAAAGGTATATATAGTACGTACTAGACAAATGTTGAGATTACATTAACAAGCTCTCTTTTTGAGCTACAAGAGTACTTGAAAAAATAGCTCTGTACATAATCAGGTTGATGTCCTTAGGTCACCATGTACGAGTTGCTTGAGGTCTTATATGCAAAGGTGACCCAGGTCATTAGGACGTTTTATTCAAAAAATGGTAGGTCACTAGTATCAACCTATTTTTACTTAGGTCATGTCTTGATTATTAGAATTGGTTTGTCATCTTCATCATATGAGCAAAGTATATCAAGTCACTAGGGTTGAGTACATGATATTTGGATAATACCAAACATTAACTCCCTTATTTTCTTAATTTTGAGAAATCAAGGGAATACTTTGTTACTTGATCCATGCATCTTTATTATATCGCTATAAACAATAATTTTAATACAAATAGGCTTTTAATAAAAGAGGTCATCTTGGTAGCAACCTTTCATGCGTGTAGTAGTTGACACCATTCTTTTAAGAGTACTTAAGATAATTTCCCTTAAAAAATTCCCTAATGAAAAATTATCAACTTTACTTATTTTTATTATTATGATGATAATTATGCAAAATAAACAATTTAATCTTTACATTAATGTTGATAGATATTAAACTCATAATTTTTTATGATAAGGATATTAGTATATCTCTCAAAACACTTTAGCCATTATTTCTATATTCTTGTTCTTTTTTCCTACCTTTTTTACTTTTAATATATGACGGAGAGAGATCTTCTTTTATAGGAGTTTGCTCTCTCTAATATGTTTATTTTATTTTCTTTATATTTTACTATATTTAATAAAATCACCATAATTTGTGATGTATTTCTATTTCAAACCTAATTAATTTCTTAGATTTATTCTAGTGTAGTTTTGACCTTTTTTTCTTTAGTTTTGATATGTTTTTCATTATAGTCCTAAATATAGATTTGTTATTTATTTATTTATTATTAAATATTTTGATTAAAGTCATATATTTGTAAATTTTTATTTATTTTATTTTATATTTAAATTCTTTAAGGTATTATAATTTCAATGAATAAATGCAAATTTATATTTTCAAAAAACAATTATGGATAAATATATTATTTTCAATAAGATTATTATGATAATAATAAAAATAGTTTATAATCTATAACCTATACAAAAAGTCTCTTGTTGAGACTATATTTATAGCTACCAATAAATTTGTTTTACAATTTTTTTTCCTTTATCATTTTTTTTATATTTTTCTTTGATATATTTTGATATATTGTCCACATAATTTTATGATCCATTAAAAATATATGTCATTATGTTATGATAAATATTTTCATATACTATGTATAACAATTTATGCATCCATTAATTATTTTGCCTCCTATAATTATTTATGTACCAATTTAAATTAACACATGATAGGATAGGTGACAAAAGATAGTTAATGTTATATATATAATAATAACAGTACTTACAACAACAACAATAATAATAAATAAAATCTAGAATTATTTACCATCTTTTAATATTATTACATGTATATAAAACATATATTATAAATGAGACAAATAATTTTGTTCCACAATTTATTATTTTTTAAAGATAAATAGGAAATTAAAATAAGGATGTAAGTGTCATCGACTCTTTATGTAACATAAAATATTTTATTTTGAGTGCATATATCATTCAATGCTAAAATTGTTTTGAGTTTACTACCTTTTAATTGTTTTAATTTTTAATCAATTTATAAATTTATATTTTTCCTTTTAATCAAATATTTATTTATTGAATTAAATAAGAAAACATACAGTTATAAATTTTATAGAATAAAGTTAAAACATCTTTTTTCTGTTGGAATATTTAACATCAATAAAAATTCACATTAATGCATTATATGTATAAATATCTTGTAGGTGCTTCGAATATAATGTTCAGTGTAAATTAGTTTGTGTCATATGCCATGATATAAGAGGTCACAATCAGCAGATATATCTTCTTCTATGTATATTCATCATATATCTTTATCAAAGATACTAGAAAGAATGTGACTTAACTTTAATAGAGACACTTGAATTTATGCTCTCTCCTTATATCTCTCTTCATCTTTCTACATTATAAGGAGAAACATTAGTCTTCTCCTTCTTCTCGTTATCGGGACTTACTTAAACATAAAAGGCCAATGGTTGCATGCTCTATAATGGTCCAAGATCCCAATGGTATGTTATATGTTCTCAGGTCCACATGAAGGACATGTTCAACCAATAATTGATGTTGATAAAAATTGGTATTAACATATGGTGTCATTTGTCAAATTTTTTTGTTTTACTAATTGGATCAAAAGTAGAGAGAAAAATATTTTATTAAGTTCTCTCATGCTCTGAACTAGGTAGTCTTTGAAGAAAAGATCCTAAAATTCTAAATAAAACTTCTTTAAAAGAAGTTCATATTCTACATGGTCTATAAAAAGCTACATCTTTTTTGTCATTTCAAGATGAATCAACCTTGTGGTTCAAAGAGCCAAGATTTTTCAAGGGAAAATAAAGTCTCACCTCACATCCAACAAGTAGTACAACCACCTATCAAGGTTATCGACCCTACACCACAATGGTCATAATGGGCCTGAGAAAACGTCGATAAAAGGGTATGAATGTAAGTCTATCGAAACACAAAGGAGAATGTGCTCTATACCATCTTTGAGAAATTTCTAAGAGACAAACCCTAGACTATAAGACATACTCTTGGCATCTTTGTATGCTCACAATGCATAATATCCAGTCCATAGCCATGTAGGCTTAAATTAGAGACTCGACTCAGTCGATGAGGTTGAAGCCCATGGGATAGATAGACAAGTTTGACCCATATAATCCAAAGCTGCTCAACCACAGAGGCACAAACTTTGTCCCTCATCCCATCCATCTTAGACTTCTTGGGACCCATTCATCTCAACCTACATGAGTGCCTTAAAGCCCAAAAGTGGGATTATTCTATCCAAGCAAGTTATGGAGACAATGAATCTTTAATGGTCGATGTCCGCCATAGGGATAATCAGCCCGGTGACATACCTAAAGTCCTCTATCCTACCATCGACCAATTAATTATCCAACTATAAGAGGTATAGCAAAGACTAGACATGGGTAGACTTCCAAACTAGTTGTTTCTACTAAGTCCCTATTCACATTGGAAGTCATGGCTATCATACTTTTATATAAATTCAAAATTCCCAGTGTGAGTTCCTATGATGGTTGAAAGGATCTGATGTAGCACCTTGAGAACTTTAAAGGTTGGATGAAACTTTATACTTACAACGATGTAGTTAGGTGTTGAATCTTCCAACTCATTCTAATCGATAAAGCCCAAGCTTGCTATCGCACCTTCAAGCTTGGCATAATTGGTACCATCATTGAGTTTGAAAAATAATTCCTTTCCCTTGTTTCAACAAACAGAAGAAGACCGAAAAATGATAGCATACTTGATGACTTTGTGCCAAGAGAAAGATGAAGCCTTAAAGGATTTCTTCGATAGGTTCAATAGTGAGAAAATCCAAGTGACAAATTGTTCTGACTTAATAACTATGAGTGCATATAACAAGCTTTTCACCAAGGACCACTTTGGAGGAACACGAAAAAATATTTTTTGAACACACACATGGAGGCCACTTAATTGGTCAATACATATCTTAACATTGAAGGAATGGCTAACATTAGATAAATGAATGACCTTCTCTATAGGAAAAGTACAAAACCAAAATGTGAGATCAAGGATAAGCCTAAATCCTCAAGGAATAAAAGGTCTTATTTGAAACATAAAGATGAGAAAGATAGAGGATGGGCTCAAGCTACACTATTCTATATTTTTGTTTCTATATATCCTTGATAGTGCCTATTGAAACACTCCATATATAAGTTGAAAACCAGTGTATAATATATTGGCTTAAGAAAGTTAAGGATGTTGGCTAGAACATAAATCAATATTGCAGGTTCTATAGTGACTTAGGGAACTCAACTAATGAGTGTCAATATTTGAAGGACGAAATTGAGCACCTCAACAAAAGAGGACACTTAAGGGAATGTGGTCAAAATGGAAGACCAAAATAATGGCGGGCCTTTCTTCCAAGGGAGTGAGAACAAGCTCTCAAAAATTAAGTATGAGAAGTTTGGGTCATCCTGTATGGCCCTATTGAAGTGGATTCTAATAATTTCTACAAGACACACATATAGTAGGCTTACCAAGAGGCCCTCAATATCACTTCTGTGCATGGCCCAAATAAAGATCCTAGGCTGATAGGATAGAAATAACTTTCTTAGAAAAGGAAGCCTGTAGACTACTTCATCCCCACACTAATGCATTAGTAATCACCATCCTAATGGTGAATATAACCTGCACATAATTCTAATTGACAAGGGTAGCTTAGCTGGCATCTCGTTCTTTGAAGCCTATAAGCCTATGAAGCTCAATCGCCCACTAAGATCAATGATCACCTATTAGTGGGATTCTTCAAATTTTTAATGACCTCTAAAAGAAGTGTAGCTCTACTAGTCACTATTTGATAATAGATCCTACAAAGGGTTACAATATATAAGGATTCTAAAGTCCCTAAATTACTCGAGCCCCCTTATTTATACTACAAGTCATTTCCTCATGGCCAAATATATCTACCCTAGGTGTAGAACCTAAGGTGCATAGTAAGCCATAGGTATAGTCATTAGGATAATGTAGCCTATAAGGCTAGAATTATTAGCATAGGTTTGATCATACATGATAGATGATGTATAAACTAGAGATTAGCTCATAGGTATATTCTTTGAGCTATCACTCAGGATCATCAGCCTCATTCACAGGTTAGGATGTTGTCTCGCACTGGTTCAATTTTCTAGCTAAGTGATGGGGTCATATGTTTTGCATACGGGATAGTATGCGATCCTACACTAATATGTTATTCGATTAGCTCAATGGGCTCATTAATTTTGATATAGGGTTGCCTCATGGGCTTAGGTTGACCCACGAGCTCCAATAATACATGTCAAAACATCAAGTCTCCAACTCATCTATTTTGTACCAAACTGGAGAAGTAATTATTATAATTGCTAGGTTTCTTTTTGGTCATATATATAGGCTGGGTTTCCCTTTGTTCCAACGTTTCAGTAATCATTTATTTCTATCATCTCAACTTTTTACCGTGTCACATCAAATTTTGTCATTGTAATAAATTTCATCATTTTTTGTGCTTCCTTATATATAGTATGGGGTTCATTTTAGAGCTATTCTTATTTTCTAGCAAGTTCTTTCTTTAGAGAAAACCAGCCTATGAAAATAAAATTAGGCCATTTTATAGGATTTCAACCCATTCCATTATCTCATCAGTAGGAATTTAAGTTCGATATGAGAATTTCAACCTAATTTAAGCAAGGTAATTATCTTTTCTTCCTTTATCTTGGTTGAGTTTTCATTTTTCGGTCTTCAATCTCCTAATATTTGAGCTCATATTTATAGGTAAGTTTGGATAAATTAGAGATTGAAATCAAGTATTAACATCAAATATCAGCATAGAATCTTATGTTTATCGGTGAAAATGTTATCTCCTACATTTGGTCTCTTATTTTGGTATAGGTCATTTATTAGTCTGTACTCATGACTGACCTACATGTCTTACAACTTAAATTTTCCATCGATGTGTCTACTTCAATAGAGGGCTATTGTAGCCTTACTATGGGCACCTCAGACCTTAAAGAGGATGATTGCGAGAAGTGTAACTTATTTCATGGATTCTTGCCCAATTGGTATTCGTGAGACCACTTTGGCTATTTCGGCCACATCCTATCACCATAAAATTATTAAACTACCTAACATGCCTATTATTCAAATAAAAAAGAGGGTGAAGACTCAAAAAATTCAAGGGATCTCACAGGTTGTACAAAAGATGCTAACTTTCAATGCACACGTACCCCGAGTCTCTTGACATTTGAGGATATAGAGTAAATTTGGGTCAAAATCCTTTTTTTCCTTGAAATATTGTCATCATCTCATCTCTTCCAATGAAGCTTGACCATCATAACCTTCCTATAGGGTATATTAATTTTCACAATGAGGCATTCAAAGTCAAGTTGAGGTTCCCTTACCCTATTTGATTAGAATGTTTCTTGACTTCACAGGCTTGACCCCTAGCCAACTAAACCCAAACTCGGATTTTGGTAAGTATGTCCATGGTAAGTGCTAAATTAGGCATTGATCTAGGAATTCTTAAGTTAAAGAACATTTATATTACAAGGAAAAATGGAGTGGATGAGGGTAGGCTTTTTGACGGGCCATGGATGTAAGTATTTATCATGTTCCTTATTTCCTTTGCAAAGTTCTCATTTTTTATCCTAACTCTTTTCCTTCCTTTTTAGTGTGCATCCAACGAATTGAAGATATCATCAGTTGGTCTCATAAAGAATGTGCTCAGGAGCTTGCTAAAGAGAACTCTAAACTTAAGGCCAAAAAAGAAGATGCAAGAAAGATTGAAGGGTTTAACAATAAAATTCTAGTCTCAATCCATTGAACTTGTTGTTTGATGAGTGCTCAAAAAGTACTAAAATTATCATGATTTTATGCACATTAATTGATTAAAAACATATATATTTATATGATTTTATCATATATTTATATAAATCTATCTTTTCAGAATCACGAGTATTTTTATTGTTTTTTAGGTATTTTTGCTCAAAAAAGTAATTGGAAGACTTAAAGAAAAATACCAGAGGCAATACATCACAAATATATTCATAAAGTAATTGAAGAAAAGTTAAAAAAAAGATGGAAAAATTGGACAAAATGGGTCAAAAAGGAGGAAATCGCGCACACAGCGCGCCCAACCGCACCGAGCAATGTGTACGTTGTGCCAGTACAACGCCCAGTTTGTGTGCATCTGCTCTCCATTTCGTGTGCACAAATGCCCATCTGCACCCATCTGCCTCATCCTCACACACCGCTGATGAGCGAAAACCGGCATCGCCGATTCTTGCCAATACTTTGGTTTTAATATTTATAAAACTCTCGCAAGTGCACGAATCATTTCGAAGAAAATGATAAGTATACTCCCAAGGTCGATCTAAGGAAGGAATGTGTGTGGTTTTTAATTTATTATTCAAACTTCTAAAAATGAAATGAAATCCTAAACATCCTGTCACGATATTTTGGGGTTTTTGTGTTTTTAATCTACTTACATAAAAATAAACATAGATTCAATAAACATTCATGCAAATTTTATCATTTATAATGGCGGAGTATTTATGGATATAATAACTAAGTTAATTATGCTTGCTCATATTATCTAGGTTATTAAAGATATGAATTGATATTTATTGATTCTCCCTTTTTTGTATGAATACCACCTTTGGTGGGGTTAGATATTCTTTGTTAACTAAACAAATCAATTAACACTTATGGGTGGGGTTGATAACTAATTTGCCTAATTAAATTAATTCCTTTTTCTAAGAGATTGAAAATGAACCATTTAAATGCCACCTTTGGTGGGGTTAGACAGTTTAAGCTTTATTCAAGGTGTCCAAATTAAACCTAAGAATTTAGTTATCCGAGTACTAACTTTCAAGTTTTAAAACCACTACTGAAAACATGTCGTCAATACATTTTCAGATAATAATTCTTATAAAAACTTTTTAAATAGAGCTTCACTCTAACTACCGGGCGATTGTACCATCAAATAAAAGAGCACTACTCTAAATCAGACCGGATAACTAAACCTTAAAATCTAATTTTCAGGTTTAAGTTTGTAATGAAAAATAATATATTTCTCTCTAACATTCTTAATATAAAATCATGAATAAAAATAAAATCAATTCATTTTAGAGATTTTTACCTATTTAATATTTCGCAAGCATAACAACGTTATTATTACATCATGATTATAAACAGCCAGCACAGTTAAATTTAATCACAGACAAATTAAATATAACATGTAAGAATAAAGCATAAAAAATAACTGTAAAGAAAATAAAATCCTTACAGAACTTCGACGCTATTCCCGTTGCTGGAAAAACTCCAAGCGGAATTTGCACTCCCATTTATTGAATCAAAGAGCTAAAATATTACAAAAATATAACTAGTTCTTCCCAAAAAGGGAAGAACTCTAAATCTAAGAGAAATTAACTAAGAAAAGCTAAAAACTAAGAAAACATAAGAAAAACTAAAAATCTAAGAAAAAAGAGAAAGAAAGAGAGAAAAGAATGTATTTGGAGGTTTTGAAGGTGTGTTTTGAAGTGAAGGGAAGGGGGGTATTTATAGGTGAGGATGGAGAGAAAAAGTAGAGAAAAAAATGTTAAAAAAATGTAAAAACGCGGATTAGTGATTGCTGGGGCGCGGCGGCTGGGCGGCGCGGCGATGCGATTTTCTCCTTTCTGACCCCGTATCCTTTTGAGATTTACCTCACTCCCATAGACAAAATTAGGAAGATCCACTTTGTATTACTCATAGTTCACAAAAATCATGGCAATAACCTGGTCTGAAAGATGGTTAAGCTCGACCAATCGTGAAACATTGCCTACATAAAGAAACACATCATCGAACACCAATGGTACTAGGGAAAAGGATAATGCCCTCGATGAAACTAGAAGAGAAAACAGGTTTCTATGCTCCCAGGTAGAGGGAATTATCTAAGAAAATCTCACCACTGAACCATCCAATGGAGAGGCAACGGCATGCGGTGAAAAATTGAGCATGAAGTCGAAAGAAATCCCCTTTCTAGCTCGTCTCGTCCTGACAAGGAACAATGATTCCAAGAAAGAAAGAACTGGGAGACACATCTACAAGCTCTAAAAGAAAACAACAAAAGGCAAGAGCAAGCCTTGAAAGAAGCATGTGAGAAATAGGAAAAGAGAAAAATCCCTTACGAGATGCATAGAGATTGCGAACAACTATACATCTCCCCCTTTTCGGATGCAATTGAAAATGATGAACCTCCACCCAAGTTCAATGCTCCCAAATGCCCTGACTATTTTGGGACAAAAGATCTAGTAACACACGTTCAACATTTCAAACATCCATGGCACCCATGAGTCTCACCCAGGCAAAAAGAGACACAATGATATGCAAGTTGTTTACTACCACCCTTTATGAAGGCGCATATAAATGGTTCAACAACCTACCTCCTAAGTCCATATCCTCCTTTCCAAAGTTCTCCAAGCTGTTCATCACAAACTATGCCTGTAACAAACCCTTGAGAAAGGAATTTCACCACCTTTTCTCAATTATGCAAGGACAAAGGGAACCAATAGAAGGATACATGAAGCAATTCAGAGAAGCAAAATTGGAAATCATTGACTATCCTAACTCTATTTCTATATAAAACTTCAGGTGAGGCCTGCTAAAGAGCTCCGAACTATTCATGAAGTTAACCAAAGCGGTGCCACACACCTTAGAGGTAGTGTATGGGGAGGCCATAAAGTTCGTTAACTTAGAAAGAGAGCTTAGCTTAGTCAAGGATCGTCGAACAGAGGAAGAGATGGTCCCAAACAAGGAAAAAATGAGGATGAGTCTAGACCAAACTCATCAAAGTTACAAAAACAAGCGCTTTGTTACAAACAACAGACAAACCGGACACTGGTCAATAAATAGAAATTGGTCGGTAAATAAAAACTGGCCAATAAATAGAGAAGCTTGGGGAAGATCATTATCTCCCTTTAAGGGTCCTCCTTTGAGGATTGGTTTAATGCAAATCGTAAAAAGAATGGAAAGGGAGCTCGAAACTAGGCGGCCACCTAGGATACATGCTTTCCAGAGAGACGGGTCCAAATGGTGTGCCTTTCATAAAGATGTGGGATACAAAATAAGAGATTGTAGAAACTTAAAAAGTAAGTTGGAAGCATTATTGGCTAGGGGATATTTCAAGGACCTTGTCATAGAAAATGAAGATAAGAAAGGCTAACAAGGCGAACGAAGAATGTTTCAACCAAGGAACCCTTCAAGCAGTGGTGAGCCCAACATTAAAACCATTCACACCATACATGGTGAGCCAGGAGTAAGTGCGATCTCTAACAACACCCGTAAAATATTTTCAAGGGAGCTACACAATGCCCCCCATGTATACACTTTGGATAAAGCGAAACCCCTTATGAAAATAATCTTCACAGAGAGAGATGAAACCTCGTCCCATCACGAGGACCCTATGGTGATAACCCTGAGGATTGGGTCTTATGATGTCTGTTGAATAATGATTGATACTGGGAGTTCAATAGACCTCCTTTTCTTGACCATCGTTAGGGCTCTTGGAGTAGGAGACACTGACATCATCAAAGTAGTGCTTCCTCTGTTAGGGTTCAACAATAGTACCACATATGCAAAAGGAATGGTAATCCTGCCTGTCATGACAAAATGTGTAATAATAATGACCAATTTTGTGATCATTGATGCCCCTACACCTTACGATGCCATCCTAGGAAGACCCTGGATACACAAGATAAAGGTAGTCTCATCCACCTTCCATCAGGTAATCAAATTCCCTACAACTGAAGGCCCCGAAGAAGTAAGAGGAGATCAAGAAAATGCCAAGAGTTGTTATAATGCTACTATGAAAGGAACCACCCCAAAATAGCAATCATCGAGATGTATCCCTTCAAAGAGACCAAGGAATAAAAGCGTAATGAAGTCGATCTATCTAAATAAGGTGAAAGACTTCCCAACGAATGCTGAGGGAAAGAGCCACCCTATGAAAATAGGTGAAGATTTGGTGGTAGAACTCGAGGAGAAACTCTCATTATTCCTCAGAGCTAATGCAGATATATTTGCATGGGCCCTTATGGACATGTCAAGAATTGATTCAAGATTTATAACGCATCGACTAAACATCAACTCAAAAGCTATACTCATCTAACAACGAAAAAGGAAATTCTCTAATGAGAAAAATGAAGCAATCAAACATCATATAGCTACCCTAAAAGAGGCAGGGGTTATTGGGGAAGTCAAGTATCCCTCGTAGCTCTCAAATGTGATACTAGTAAAGAAGACACGTAGAGAATCTAACATGTGTGTAGCCTTTACTGATCTAAAGGAGGCCTGCCCCAAAGACTACTTTCCCCTCCCAACCATTGATCAACTAGTGGACACCTTTTATGGGTTTGGGTTGGTGAGTTTCTTAGATACATACTTCGGGTATCACCAAATCAGAATGCAACCTAAAGATGAGGAGAAAACTTCTTTCATAACGGAAGAAGGAACATTCTGCTACACGAGAATGCCATTCAGATTGAAAAATGTGGATGCAATATATCAGCGCCTCGTCAACAAAATATTCAAAAAATAGCTAGGTAAGAACCTAAAAGCATACATTGATGATATGGTGGTAAAGTCATCTTAACCCCTAAACCATATCAAAGATTTATAGGAGATATTCGTACTAATACAAAGGTATGGCATGAAACTTAACCTTGAGAAATTCATTTTTGGTGTGGCTGTAGAAAATTTCCTGAGGTACCTCATGTCCGCAAGAGGAATTAAGGCCAATCTAAACAAAATACTGGCACTGGTAAGCATGTAGCCACCAAGTAGTCTCAGGGGAATACAACAATTGAATGGAAGAATATGGGCGTTGAGCAGATTCATTGCTGAATGCACAGATAAGTGTATGCTCTTCTTTAAGATGCTAAGAAACAACAAGATTGTCTTTTGGATTTAGGATTGCAACACATCCTTCAAAGAAATAAAAAAATACCTTAGTAATCCCCTTGTCCTAGTTAGTCCCCTATCCGGAGAGATTCTTTATCTATATTTGGCTGTCACACCCCAAATATGTAGTGACATGCTAATAACTGAGAGGAACAAAATTCAGCATCCTATTAACTATGTCAACCAAATTTTAACAGAGGCCCAAAGAAAATATCCAACCATAGATAAATTTTCCTTTGCTTTTAAGACTACTGCATGAAAGCTCAGGCATTACTTTAGCTCATACACAATCGTGGTACTCATATCACACCCTCTTAAAAATGTACTGACAAAGCTAAAGGTTGTTAGAAGACTGGCCCAGATAGCTATGGAGTTAGGAGAGTATGCCATCAAGTATATGGATAGAATAATCATCAAAGGGCAAGTTATGGCTAAATTTGTGGTCAAATTCACAGATAGTCCCGAGGTCATTAACAAACCAAAGATAGTGGAAGTATGTACGGTAGACCAGAAGGATGCACTAACCTGACAGGTATTTGTGGATGGGGTGCACAACTTCAAAGGCGTAGGACTATGGGTAGTTATAATGGATGTAGAGGACAACTGCTTTGAATATGCTATCAGTTTTGATTTTCAAGCAACCAATAACATCACAGAGTATGAAGCTACCATATTTGGAGTCATGATTGTGAAAAAGATAGGGATAGATAGAATTACCCTATATAGTGATTCCAGGCTCGTGGTCAATCAATTTTTGGGAACATTTGAAGCAAGAGATGGAAAGATGAAAAGGTACATGGAGAGATTAAAATGAGAATGCTCAAAATTCTCCAAGTTCAAGATCGAGTAGATAGCACGAAACGAGAACAGTCACATTGATGTCTTAGCAACCTTGGCGTCTTTAAGGGAGACCAAGTAGGATTGAGTGGCATCAGTAATGGTGTTGGTAGAGGTGTCTCTGGAAGAGGCTGAAAAAAGAATAGGATGTGTGGACACTCCCTTTATCACATGGTTCACCCCGATCTATAATTTCTTGGATAAGGGGGACCTACCCGAAGATCACACGACTATGAAGGAAATTGAAGCCAAGGTAGGCCGATACATGATTAGAGTAGGAAAACTATACTACAAAAACTCACTCGACCCCGGCCTCTTATGCATAGCTAGAGAGGGAGCTAAAAATATTATGTATGAAGCACATTAAGGAGATTTTGGTTCACATTCTGGGGGTAGAAGATTATCCCAACGAATCATGAGACAGGGTTATTATTGGCCTACCATGTTGAAAGATTGCATTAAATATGCCTAGAAGTGCAACAATGCCAAAGATTTTCCCCACTGACACATACACCCTAGAATACCATGGTGGGAGTAGTAAGTCATTGACCTTTCTACAAGTAGGGATTGGATATAGTAGGACCCTTGCTCATAGGCATGGGCCATAAATTTTTTCTCCTTGTTGCCACTGATTATATTTTAAAATGGATCGAAGCAGAGCCCCTAGGAAGAATACGAGAGAAAGATATAATTAGTTTTATATGGAAATCCATAGTTTGTCAATTTAGCCTCCCTAAGGAGCTCATTACAGATAACATGCAACAATTCACCAGTCAAAAAATCAAAGTGTTCATTCTCAAATACAATATTAAGATAAGTCATTCAACCCCATACTACCTTTAGGCTAATGGTCAAGAAAAGTCTTCCAATAAAATAATCATCAACCTTTTAAAGAAGAAGTAAGAAAGCACCAAAGGAAGATGGGTGGAGGAGTTTCCAGGTATGTTATGGGCTATCAGGACAAGCCCCCACTGGAGCACTAATTAGACCCTTTTTCTCCCTAATATATGGAACCGAGGTAGTCATACCAACCGACGTCACAATTCCTATCCCCAGATCAGTTCTAACAGAGTAAAAAAATGATGTGAGAAGAGCAATCGAACTAACCCTAGCAAAGGAAAAAAAGGACGAAGCTTTAAGAAGGATGATCGAGTAAAAAAGAAAAATATCAAAATCCTACCACAACAAAATCGTGTGCTTCAAAACATTTTCTAAGGGCAATTGGGTTCTTAGGAGGGTTTTCCCCAACAAAAAGGAATGAATGGTTGGTAAAATGAGTGCCAATATGGAAGGACCTTATCAAATAATTGAAATAACACCAAAATGAGCTTACATATTAAAAAGTATAGAAGGCATTGAAGAAGGCATAAGTTGGAATGTTAGGCACTTGAAAAGATACCATTTCTAAAAAACATATGTATTAACTTACCTATCTCTTGACTTTTTTTTGTAGTAGTAGCAACGCACATGCACCTATGAAACAAAAAGCTTCAGTAGATGATCCTTTAATAAAGCTTTCTCCCATAAATTGGTGTCAAGGGTCGATCACCTAGATTAATAAATCAGGCATAGTTCCCTAGCATTTAAAGAGGTTGAGTTGTCCACCTTGGTAAAGAACCAAGTCAGTGCTCTGACATTAAAAAATATGAGCACCTTGGTCAAGAACCAGGTCAAGCTCTTTCCTATAAATTGGCATCAAGGGCTAATCACCTAGATTAATAAATCAAGCAGAGCACCCTAGCATTTGAAGAGGTCAAGTTATCCACCTCGGGCAGGAACTAGGTCTACACTCTAACATTAAAAAAGATGAGCACCTCAGTCAAGAACCAAGTCAAGCTTTCACCCATAAATTGGCATTAAGGGCCAATCACCTAGATTAATAAATCAGGCAGAACACCCTAGCATTTGAAGAGGTCGAGTTGTCCACCTTGGTCAGGAACCAGGTTAGAGCTCTGACATTAAAAAAGATGAACACCTCGGTCATGAACCAGGTCAAGCTCTCTCTCATAAATTGGTGTCAAAGGCCAATCACCTAGATTAATAAATCAGGCAGAGTGCCCTAGAATTTGAAGAGGTCGAGTTATTCACCTCGGTCAAGAACTAGGTCGGTATTCTAACATTAAAAAAGATGAGCACCTCATTTCGGAACCAGGTGAAGCTCTCTCCCATAAATTGGCGTCAAAGGTCAATCACCTAGATTAAACAAATCAAGAAAATCACCCTAGCATTTAAAAAATTCAAGTTTTTTCACCTCGATCAGAAACCAAGTCGGTACTCGGATGCAAAAAAATACTAATTACCAAATAGTCTTTATACATAAACACCGCTCAAAATGTTCATTATTTAAACAATTATTCACTACACTTTTCATAGTTACAAATACAAGAATCAACCAACATAGAAAATTAAAAACTCTTTAAACGCTTGGACACACGGCCAGTGTCTCGATCATCAGTTTCTTCAACCAAGGGTAATAGCTTGGTCTGAATCTCGATAATCTTCTCACGTACATAAGCCACATGCTTGGGGTACGTCATCATCATCAAAAGCAACCCCCTTCCAAATCGTCAGTAACCTTCATAACCTTAAGAAAAACTCTTTCAGATCATTTCATAGAGAAACTTGCCCAATATGTTTCCCTATCAAAAAGACCAGTCATACTAGCCATGGTCCTCTTTTCTCAAGATTGTATTTGGATTAGTTGCTCCCTACAAGCAGCGATCTCACACTTTGTCTCTTTAGCATTACTTTCAAGTTTAACAACCTTTTATTTAAGCAACCTAACCTTGTTCTCAAGCCTACCATTTGCAACATGAAAAACTCGAACTGAGCGTCTATTGGTTAGATCAGAATCCATACCACACGAGCAAAAAAAATGAAAGAATTGACAAAGATTCTTAAATACATGAATCAAACCAGTGTTCTTAAACCCTTTTATAAAGGATGAAAACTTAAAAAAAAAATTCAATAAATCATAACGAGCAAGTCAATATCATAAATACATAATAAAGAGCAAATTAATTCATTTATTAAATAAAGTGGATTTTTATTCTTATCGTTCTATAAAGTAACAAATTGCGACCATACAGACAAAAATGACATCAAGCTTTAATAAAAAAACAAAATATCAATGATTAGTTGCCCCTTTCTCAAGAACCTCAAGGCATCCCTCATCACCATAGGAGCCCAATCCTTTTCCCTCTTCCTTAACAGAAGGAGCTTGTGTATAGATTGGCATAATAGGAATGTCCAAAATGCGATAATAGTACTCGCCCAAACCATTTTGCTTGGCTTATGTCTTGAAGGTTTCCATCGTTATCTCATATGCCCGCTCAACACTAGATTCAAGCTTCTGAGCTATAGCATCCATATCGACCTTTGCCTAACGGCTCACCTTTTCAGCAGAGGCCTCAGCCTGTCTTTGCACTTCCCTAGTCCCCTATTCAGCTCGCACCAAAGCATCCTCAAGCTCAGCAACATGGCGAGCATACACATTAAGCTTAGATGCGACCCTCTTCAACTTCTCATCTTTATCAATCGCCTTGCTCTCCCACTTTTTCGTTATGGCCAACAGTGTAGTGTATTTTGAATGTGTCGACGCATGACCTTCTTCTCTTTCACAAGCTCGGCTTTTAAAAACCTAAGTTGTGAGCTCAGTCAAAATCATAAAGCAACATCAACTACAAAAAAAGGGAGGTCAAACAAAGAAACGATGTCAAACAAGTACAACTTGAGCTCACACTTGCATTGCATATCACAAACAAAAAAGTATAACACACATGACACATCTGAACATCTGATAGCGAATCAACTCACTAGAATCTACCCCCTGGCAAATAGTCGTAAGCTTCTCCTTACATGCATCAATGGAAATGTAGCTCACATAATGATCGAGGTACTTTGATACCAAACCACAATTCAAGAAAACCCCGTCAACATCAATAATAAGGTCCTCAACAACAACCTTCGCCTTCCTCAAATCCCTTAAAGGATTTCTAGATTCTTTGGAACCCATGCATGGAGTTAAAGACCCATGGTGCTCTTGCAAGGGTGATAAGGAAGGGCAAACATTCAGAGGCTCGACATCACGAGCAACCTCATTACCAACAACCTTTTTATTCTTCTTCTTAAGAGAAGATGTACGACCTTTATATGAGGATTTATCCCTCTTTTTTCCTACCGATGACCCCCCAAGAACAGGAGGTGCACTCGTAGGGGAATTCGTTCCTCCTAACGTAACCTTTCTCTTCATACGAGAAAAAAGTTGGACAACGATTAAGTCAATTTGATCTGTTGGTTAAAAAGAAGAAAATGCATATTAATTAGCTCAAAAAATAAAATAAAAAGAGGGGAAGAATATTATGAAACAAGAACAAAAGAAGAGAATGCATATTACTTAGCACAAAAAATAAAATAAAAAAGAGGGAAAGAATATTATGAAACAAGAACAAAGAATGGGGCTATGGTTAACATCATCAAGCACCACTTTGAACCAACCCCCAAAATCTATAGGAGTTCTACCTTTAACAAGATCCCAAGGCTTAGGAGGAGCTTAGGGTTTACAATTTACTCTAAAAAGAGGTTTGAGGTTCAACAACACCATGCCTCGTTAAACCACACACAACAAAACAAACCATATAATTATATATACATTATTACTTTATTATAACTTTCATATTTAATTTATTTCACTAATTTTTTTATTAATTTAAAGCATATTAACTTTACCAAATACATTTCATAAGCGGAACACGGTAGAGTTAGGGGGGAGGGGAGTAAACATTTCACTTCCCCCTAATTATATTGTAACCTGTTACACAAGAAACATGATAGTTTGGAAGATTCACATCAGCATTTAAAAGTTCGAGATGAAGCCTCCCTGATATTGAGCAAAACAAATGCGCTTCTTGGGCATATAGGAAGGAAATTTACAATTTATGAGCTGAGTATATTAAGCAGTGGATAGTTCAATATTGTGAAGACCTTGGCCTAGTCCCATTACCATTCCAATCAATCCAATGAGCAACAACAGTGTGTCAAAACATCAACTTGGATTACCATCACCACTTTTCAACATCCACATTGAACCTTTGAATACACATAACTCGTTCATGACCTGCAAGCAACAAGAACGAGCAGATCAGTTTCACATAACTAGACATCGTTTTCTTTGAAATTCCCCCCCTTTAGGAAAAAGCACTCCTGGAATCACTTAACTTGTGTTCAAAGACACTTAAATCACTTTGTACTAATATATTTCAATTTAAGCTATAGAACAAAGGTCTTGGGAAATACTTAACAGAACTATTTTAATGATCAAATTCCCGTTCATAACAGTAAGTTTTTTGAAAACTCAAGCAGCATGTGCAATGTACAAAGATCTTAACATTACAGAGGTATTAGACTATTAATAAATCGTCCCCTTTAGTCATATGCCCTCAACCCTTAGAACTTTGTAACTTAAAATGTTTGGCATTCAGCAAAAAATCAATTAAATCAATTACACGAGCAGCATAAGGAACATTTTGTATAGTTTGGATTACTGAAGAATATGAATGAAACCAGACAGGGGTCATGAGAACAAATGTAAAAGCTAACCTTGTTATATTCCTTATCATTAATACCCCTCTTAAGAGCTGTTTTAGCAGCATCCATAACATCAGCCTTTTTAAGTTTTGCACTAGGTCCACTCTGACGTAGGAGATCAATAACAACATTTCTGCAATGGCAAAAACATAAAAATCATGAAACATACATTGATTATACAACATAATACCTACTAATTGTTACAAAGCAGGAGTAATTGTATGCAAAAGGATTTGTTTCAGACATAAATGGAAAACAACCTCAACGGATCATATTGTGGGTTCTCCGGTGAGGTTTTCAGAGCATACAGACCATGTATACTTATTGCAACCTGATCTATGAGTTTACGTAGCTCATCAGGATTATCAGCACCAAAATCTGCTGCTGCTACAAATCTAGTATCTGCCTTGGGAAGGTTCCGCTTCTTGAGAGCCAAATCACGCAAACCCTGGCATATTAGCTGAAAGCTGCGAAGCATTGGCAAAAGGTACTACCATAAGTAAATCGCACAAAATTATGAACAATTTTTTGTCAACGAAAAAAACTGAATGTTTGAGGAGCTATTTTACTATAATCACATTCATTAACAATTTAGAATTGTGAACTCTGAGTAAAAGTAACCAACAGAAGTTTCTTGTTTGATAATCAAAACTGAGAATAAGAATGACATTTTTCAATGGCTGTATTCTTAGAAATCAAAGAGTTGAGCTTGTAGGCAAGACCAAAATACAAGAATCTTTAGCTAGGCATGCATGATGGTTTCCTTTTTCTCAGGGATATATATATATATTATTAGGTGCATCAATTGTGTCATGGGTTGCAAGTTTGTGTTCTTGTTTAATGGCCAAAATTGACATATTTCTTAATATTATAAAAAAAAATTGTTATTTATTTATAATAATAAGAAAAACCAACATGTTTACAAACACAAGAATTAGCACCAACTAAAAATAATGTGTCGTATGTATTATGTGGCATCACCCAAATTGCCACCCACACATGCACGCACGCATATATATACCTTACCCCTTTGGTGGGGCTAGCCAGGCTAGGGGAAGAAAGAAATGTAGATGGAAGCTGTAAGGGTCAACCTTTTTTCTCAAATTAAGCAAGTTGTTAATTAGATTCCAATTCTCTGCTTTGTTTGAACACATGATGTTCCAGGAAAGATCCGGAGGAATGGTGGATTTTGAGATGCAACATGTAACAAATATGAAAGAATTCAACCAGGTTTTGATACAGTTTATTTTTCATTATTTATTTATTTATTTAAGTTACCTGCAAACCTTGTGCTCATGAAGAACTTCCGGGAGGACCTTTGAGGAAAGGACCTCTCGAACATCATCTGGAATGGATTTTCCACTGAATGCTCCGCTTGGACTTTTGGTTACAACTTTATTAGAATTTAATGGTCTTTCAGGTTTACTGGCCACACTGGCATTCTTTGCACCACTACGTGATTTTCCATCTTTTCCAAGAAGACTCATTATTTGTTTCTCAATCTCTCCCCAAATTTCTTCTTGCTCCTTAACAATACATGGGTAGAGTTTCATGAATGAGGTATCTGTAGGCTCTTTAAATTTCCAATCTTTTACTGTAGATCGTTCAACAGCAAATGTGTTCAAGAATTTGTTGACAGCATTTTTTAGAGATGGTGGAAAATGCAATGATGATGAGCTGATGAATGGACTCTTGCAAAATAAAAGAAGAACATAATCCCTGGCTATTCGCTGGGCCCCACTCTCTTGTCCTGGGTATAGCAGGTTACTCTTGGGTGTCCAGAGACCTTGCACCAATAGAGCATGATGCCGAAGGACATCCAAAATTTCTTCTGCAGTAGAATCAGGAGCAAAATGTTTAAGACCGCTAAACCGTTGAACTGTAGATCCCTGTTGCAAAATTCTTAGATTATTAAAGAGGAAAACGAATTTTCAGTAAATTACTTTAACTATTTGGAAAATGAAAATTAGGTTCAGTTCAGGAAATTTGGCAGCAATTTTTGGTTGTCAATCAAAATGAATACGGACTCCAAATTTCCAATCAGATATGAAATAAATATTCCAGAGTATACCATGGAGAGTATCAACAATGAAAAAACCATCTAGATACAGAATCCATACAGCCCGTGTTGGTGTGGGATGGGGAGGGTAGTTAACCTCATGCATATTATAGTAGGGAGAAACAAAGAAAACCTGAGTTCATCCAGTGAATTGTAAACATATTGAACATATCACATAGTAGAGCAAGAAATCATCTATATTATAGTAGGGAGAAACAAAGAAGAAAACCTGAGTTCATCCGGTGTATTGTGAACATATTTAACATATCACATGCTAAAGCAAGAAATCTCAAAAATATGATGGTCTGGGCATGGTAACTCTGTAAAATTATAGAATACAATCTTTCATTTATAGGTACTTTTGTTGTCAATAGAAACCCCTAAAAAATGTATCACAACACTGAGAGGTAAAAAAAAGTATCACAACACTGAATCAAATCAGTTCTTAAACTGGATATGGCATACCAAGTCTTGCTAACCTAACAGTAAAATTTAGAACATCTGGAAACAGACTATTGTAAGACTTAAGACTAGAGTATAAAAGTACTCTGTCCTTTGGTTGCTTGCTCCAAATAAATATAACATCACGGTTAAACAACATGAATATACTCCTATTTAATACCTATTGCTGATCAAATATGGTAGAAATTACTTAAAAGCTTGAATACATCCACGAACACATCAGATGGTATGTGTTATAAATAATCTCTCACAACATGGAAAATAAATGGTGATTACAATCTAAGTCCCCACCCCCACCCCTCTTTTAAAATTTATCTGCTAATGGGATGAATTTATCAGTTGGTGAACAAAATAGATTACATACAAACATTTGTTAAGGAAGCAAATAGACACATAAAATTGGCACGTTATCAGCAAGCAACTAAAAATCTAATCCATCAAGGCATACACAATAAGCTCTTGGAGACCACTCATACAGAACCCTGAAAACATCAACTTCCAAGCTACCATTAATCATCAAGTAATAAATCTGGACTGAAAATAAGTTACAACAAACCTCACAGATTAATTTCTTCATTCGCTCTTCAAGAGGCAGTAAAAGCAATGACCTGAAACAATTTCCTTTTACATTTGTCAAAATCAATATCAAAACAATATATATATATATATATTTTTTATAAAGATATCAAAGCAGGTATATAAGATGTTGAAGTTTTCCATTTGTGCAGAATAAAGTAAAGAAGCACTAAAATGAGAATAGAAACACAATATAAGAGAATTTTATGCCAGCAACTTATAAGTACTGCTATAAAGAAAAAGCAAAAATGTCCCTCCATCAGGCACCAAGTCAGCAAAATTGATAAAGTAAAAATACTTTTTTTTGATGCATGGAACACACAACTTACATGCCCAAGTCCTGATAAGGAACAAAATACTTGACAGAAAAAATAAGCCATCAACGGTAAACAATTTCCCCCACAATAGCGAGATGATGTTAGCTGGCAATTTCAAACTACTAACTGAGACGACACTCATAAAAAAAGACCCCAATAAAATTTAGCTAATATTCAAGATTCTTATTGTTTGGAGAAGTATTGATGTGTTAGGGTTAGTGAGATGTTAAAGAGAAGATACTACTCAAATCCTTTATTCAACTCATCAATGAGTTATATATAGGTATACAAGAGCTAGGTGTCAATGTTACATTAGTATCTACTCTGTCAAGGCGTTATTGTCAACCTAAACATGACACTTTTACAATAATAACCCGTTCAGCGGTCAAGTCATTGGAGTTATGCATCCTTTGCATGGGTGTGGGGTAAAAACATGAAAAGCCACTAGGTCGTTTAATCCTAGTGTCCATATGGTTAGGTCGGTAGGCATAGAATGCTCCAAAGAAAAATCAATCTATATTCTAGTGCCAAGTTGCTATATATAAGGTGCTCGATACTATGCGTAACATACCTAACATTAACTCCTTTATTCCCTAGAATTTTGGGAAATCTAGGAAATATTCCAAGGCATTAATTCTGATTTTAATATATAAACCATTCATCTTCTATTCTTTCTCTATAAATAGTAAAAAGATTTTAACATTTCACCTATTGTCGTTCTTTACTTAGTCAATTTTTTCTTCAGAGAATTTCAACCCGATATAACTTCTTATACTATAATTCTGCACAGCCAGTCCTTTGAACATACACTTAGTTTGGAATTCTTCCGTTTGGCTAGCAACTTTGTTGGTAAAACCAATCCACTTTACTACTCTCAGGCCGCTCGTCGATAGATATGCAACTTTCCTCATCAACTAGGTAACTTCTTCATCCTTTTTTTTTACAATGTTTTCTGATAAAGGAAAAGGTATAATTCACTCAACGTCTTCCAAAGATGTTCACCTAGGCCATACAAAAAGTATTCCTTGAAGAATAGGAACACCTCGAGAAGGATCTCAGGACTCAATTCGCTTGCCAACGAACTCAGAACAAGTTGAGTGGCCTATTGAAGCTTCCATAGGTCACGACGAAGGACCAACCAGAACATCTGGGTCACACCCTATCTCCTCATCGTCTTCGCAAGGACTTGTCCCCACCATTTGAATCCCTGCATCTACAGAGGCAAAGGTAACTTGCCCCAAGAAGAAACGTGATAGCAAGGGTGAGCCTACCCATCGAACTAAGGACAAGCATCATATCAAAAAAATTCCAAGTGATCTGACTGCTAAAGACCTGATGAAGATTAGGCCAAAATATGGAATTCCATCCCGTGTAGGTATGATGCCGATATCTTGTCATTTATGTGACGCCAATGATCCTCAATACTTTCAACATCAACCTCACCCAAGTCAATCCCAATGGATGACAAAATCTCGTCTTTCATTCATCACTGATGAACATATAGTGGACCTCACAAGCGACGAAATCAGGTGTATATACTTATAAGGACTATGAGTGTTGGCTATTTTCGTGGAAAAAATATTTATCTGTAAACTTATTTTAGGCCCGTTATCAAGTCTATCAAAATAAGCCGAACAAATACTCGAGTTCCAGATAGTCGTACTTCAATTATATCTTTTATAATTACGACACAACATTGCATTCATGCATTTAATAGCACATGTTCATAAATCTAAAATTATTTTTGGTGCTAAACTCTACTCAATTAATGAAATTATTAATTAAATATTTTTAGATATGTTTTAATATTTTTAAGATGTGTTTTAAAAAATGATTTTTTATAATATCAAGGTTTTTAATGGATTTTGAAAAATTAAGCCTAAAATATATTTAATCTTAATACTACTAGGTTAGGATTATTATCTATATATATAGATCATTAGGGTTGAAAAGAGATAGGCTGCATAGAAGTTGAAACTGATGAGCTGCAACCATCGAAAACAATAGAAAAGAAAAAAAACATATGTTGACGTCGAAAACAAAAGAAAAGGAATAAATTAGAGTAACGACATAAGAGCTTAATTCAAATGGTTAATATATATATTTATATATATTTACTTAGGCTTGCTGTGAAAGTGGAAAGCTTTATTGGTCTTCACGCAGAATGATATAGGTAATATACATTTATATATATTTACTTACGCAAGGAGTGGTATATTAGTTAGAAATCAATTTGTTTGCTAGTTTTGTGAAGCTTCATTAATCCTTAACGCTACAATTTGACTTCCCTTCTACTTCATTTACTTGGTTCTGATGAACATGTCTATATTGCATATGTCTCGTTCATAGACGCTTATGCTCTTGAACTAGCTATCTTGCTAAAGTTTAACGATTTGACAATTGTAATATTTGCTTTAGAATTTACTAGTTGATTTGATTTAAGTGACATATTTTGAATCATCTAGTTAGGATTATTGATTGTTAAATATATTCTAGAACACACATGGACACTTGTGTTTTTATGCTAACCATTTTGCAATTGATTCAGGATCGTATCTAATTGGCAGGAAACTTATTGAAACGTTCGTCTGGAAGTCACTCACGCTAATTTTAGAAACTGTGAAAAGAGCATGAGCTAGTAAATAAGGTACACTGGGGCAATATCCTAAGGAGGATAGTATAAGACTGAGTTTGTACTTGAACATTTGATTTTCATAGTGAAAAGTTAGGTTATCCAATGGATCGATGATTTTCTACTAAAAATATCGTGTGTTATTCCTTTATTTTCACACTTTATTTTTACACGCGATTGCATGCATGACCGATTTGTTTAGGTTATTAAATTATAAATTAATAAAATTAAAAATAACCTATTCACCCTCTTAGATTAATTAGGTCCATATCTTATAAACTTTCAATTAGTATCAAAACAAACACTAAACACACTTAGTGAGATTGATCCTTAAGGGCACACACTCCTACTTATGGACCAAATGAAAGAAAGTGGATCATCTGTTAGACCCTCACTCTTTGATAGATATAATTACCCTTACTAGAAGATTCGTATGCAGGTGTTTCTCAGACAAGATGAAAAAATCTAAGATGATATTCTTGATGGTTGGGAATCATCTTCGTTAACGAAAGATGGTATAGCAACCTTAAAGCCAAGAAAAGATTGGACCATTGAAGAACGCACCCTTGGTGGGGAAAACCAAAAATATCTAAGCTCAATCTTTGCTGCAGTGTCGATGGATGAGTTCAGTCGTATCTCCGACTGTGAGACTGCTAAAGATGCATGAAATGCACTGACTCTTGCTTATGAAGGAACCTCCCAAGTGAAACAAACAAAATTGAGATTGTTAACATCTCATTTTGATTCCATCAAAATGAGCAACACTGAAACTTTTGGTCAATTCTATGCTCGCTTTTGTGATATCATTAATGCTTGTTCTAACCTTAGTGAGAAAATTCCACAACCTATACAAGTATGCAAACTCCTAAGCTTCTTAACAGTAGACTATAAGATGAAAGTTACAGCGATAGAAGAAAGCAAGAATATGGACATACTAAACATCGATGAACTTGTCGAGTCAATCCAAACCTACGAGCTTACTCTTGATCCACCCAAGAAAAACAAGGATGTGGCATTCAAAAGCTTTAGAAAGGACATCTCTGATAATGATGAGGATATGAATGATGAGTCACTAGTCTTGTTAGCACAAAAATTTAAGCTCGTGAAGAAGAAGGGTCAACAACAAATTCGAAGAGCTACCATTATCCACTAGAATTACAAGTTGATTTATGTCCTTGCTTCTCAAGCATACCTCTTAAATTACAAGAATAACCCGACATAGTCGATCTTCTATGTATGGTGTGGATTATGTGCACACTGCCTCAAGGAGGTTGAATTGGTCTGTTGTTATCCATGATAACAGGATTGGGAGGAACAAACTCGCTTCGATTAGTGGGGTTGTTCACTTCTCTATTTCCTCCTCGAAGACCCCCATTTCTGTCGACCAAATCGCTTAGATATACTTCCCATAATAGATGTTAAATTTCCCACTTGAGGTGTCAATAATCCCTAGTCCAATGACCTGTATTTTTATGAAATGCGCAATACTTATTAGGGTCCTTAAGTGGAGCTTTCATAGGTTGCAACCAATTTACGTGATTGATACACTCCATGCGTTGTACAACCTCAGCCAACAAGACACGCAATAGGGGACCTCTGAAAGGGAACAACACCCTTCTCCTAAGTCCCTGACCTCTCCCTAGGTGTGATCACGGGTTTGAAACGAGGAAGTTTAGGGCACCTATCCCTATAAGGCTTCCTATCTTCCTCCCTTTTGATTGGGATGGGCTTGTCCGCATTTCTACCTAGCAATCCCTTGGCAGATTTCATCTCTCTCTCTACGTTGACAAACTTCTGGGTCTCTTCATAGACCATTTCTAGATACCGTGGAGTGGTCTCAGTCAATTTGATGAATAAACCAATGCTACTTTTAATACCCTTATGGAAAGCTTCAATGGCAATGGAGTTTGGATATTGTGAAAATTTCATTTTCTCTATTTAAAACCTCATCGTATAAGTTTTGATGGTCTCATTATCCTCTTGGATAATTGAAAACAAATAGCGTGACTCCTTCTGAATTGGCTTGTTGCATGCGTAGTTGCTAACATATACTTTTACTAATGCGACAACTTTTTACTCTTAGAATGTAACTCAATAAACCATTGTTGTGCCGTTTCTAGAAAGGTGACAACAAATAACTTGCAATACATGGCTTCCTTTTTGTTCTTCGGGAGGCTTACATCGGCCATGGTCATCTTAAAGTGAATAACATTGGTCACAGGGTCTTTTGTCCCCCTAAAAGTGGGACATTTGGGGACAAAGAACTTAAGGGGTGGTATCATTAACTCAATGACATCCGAAAAAGGTGATGCCAATAATTAGTCGCACATTGTTTTGATATCGCCCTAGGGCCTTAGTTTTTCCTGACCTTTAAGCCGATCATTCATCTTTGCTTCAATTTTCTCTTCCTTATCTCTGAGTTTTTCATCAAGGGTACCACTTGGATGACCGAGTGGCATTGAACATCCCACAGAGCTAGCGTTCCCCAAGCCCGAACGCCCTGGGAATTGTTGAGGTACATTTTGTGCCAGATATTCATGGGTAAGCCAGGTTGTGTATACAGATCCTGGAATGGGATTGGGCATCAAAACTGCAATTACGTGCTATTCCTCAGTTATACCAGGTCAACACTGGTGGGGATCTTGTGATGCACATTACGAGCTTGGTGGACAGCTTTCCATTATAGGTGGGCTATCAGTATGAAATGAACTTTCAACATATGAATAATCATCACGCAACCTCGATCTAATTTTCTTGTTATCAACTTTAGACTTAATGAACACTTGTTGCAGTTCCTCTACTTGTTTTTGGAGACTCTTTAACATGACATCTTTTTCACAGGATGTACTTTCAGAGCTGTAGCTAGTAGAACTGGTAGTTCACGAATCTGTCCTAGTTGGTCTTATCTTGTTATTGTGCACTACAGGTCGCCTACTGTCACTGACCAGAGGTTGTGCGTGACCATATTTCAAACCGCGGTGCAACATTCCGATTGACAACAGATGATGTAACTAATCATTAAGGTCAAACTCTTGAATTGGACGAGTATGGTTATTAGTCTATTCAAGATGAGGTTGCGGACTTGTCATAACGAGCAGATTTAATGTCCCTACGACACAAGCTGTTTCTCCAGGGATGTAAGTAAGGTCTCAATTGCCAACTATAAACTAAAAAGATTTAAGGCCCCACGATGGGCACTAATTGTTTGAATAAGTGTTGGTAGGTTAGAGATATAGTGAGATATTAGAGAGAAGATACTACTCAGATCCTTTATTCATCTCATTAATGATGTATATATAAGTAAACAAGAGTTAGATGTCAATATTACATTAGTAAGCACTCTGTCAAGGGGTCATTGCCAACCTAAACATGACATTTTTACAACAATAACCCGTTCAACGAAGTTAGGTCGTTGTTCTGGCTAAGATTGAGCAAAATATCCAATCAAATCCGAAAAAATAGATTTGTTTCAATCTAAAGTTGAATCGGATTTGGATTAAAAATATTCAAATCTTTATGATCCAATCTGATCCGATATATTTAATATTATTTAAAATATATATAATACTATAATTAAACATGTATATAAATAAATGCAAATGTTTTGATATTATTTGTCAAATTTATACATTATGGTGTACCATTTCATACTAAATTAAATCATTTTAAAAATTTATACAAAAAAAATACAATTTTCCTTCAAAAACCTAATCCAAATTCAAAACAATTTTCACTTACATTTCTCACTTCTCAGTATCCTGTTTCTGTGTCTCAGACTCGACGACGTGACGTAACTCTCTCGAACCCATTCTATTTCTCAGCCTGGCACCGACAATCCCATTCCATTTCCTAACCCGATGCCAACCGTTGTTCATCTTCCTAGTCGTTGTTCCTCATTGTTCTTCAATGGAAATATGTTAGATTTGTTTGATGGTTTTTTTTCTTAGTTTTTCTGATTTCATTTTATTTCATCCTTGAACATGTGTTGTTATTTAGGAGCAGTGAAAGCTTTTCATAAACATTTTCCTCTCCATAGAACCGACAGTATTAGTGAGTTACCCCGATCTAGAACATGACTATTTTCTATAAGGGGTTGTTTTGGTCATCAAGCAAGCTAACTTATTTTTACTTGGTCCTCTTTTTTCTTGTATTATGTGCAATCGGTGATCATTATATAGGGATGCTTCAAATGATTACTTTGTTAGCTTAGTTTATAAACATCACAAAAGTTACTAGTAAACCTTAACCCTCTCCTCTCTATTAAGTAGTAACTTCGTTGTTAGTTAGCATCACAAGATTTGTACCAAATATTCTTGTAAAAATGCAACGTATTTTGAGTTTTGGATTTACTATGACTATGAAGTATACTAGGTGACATGGTACTCTAGAACTACTCTTGTTTTGGTGAAGAGGACATAGTCTTTGTCCTCAATTGATGTGTATTTAATTTCATTGTTTTTGAATATGGGACCTATAAATTCAGTTAGAACAACATGGTTAATTATTTAATAGAATTGTTGTGTTCTACACAATATAATAACTTTTAGGAACAGTAAGTTAAAATTAGTGAAGAAATACTATTAAAGTTATTATCAAGTGCAAAACACACTATATTTATGCTAAATTTATTAACGCTATTGGATTCAAGTCTCAATT
Organism: Hippophae tibetana; assembly: GCA_037013495.1. Taxonomy (NCBI): domain Eukaryota; kingdom Viridiplantae; phylum Streptophyta; class Magnoliopsida; order Rosales; family Elaeagnaceae; genus Hippophae; species Hippophae tibetana. Next base: position 75,529,422 of record CM072812.1, on the reverse strand, counting down.
TAAAAGCTAAACTGAATGTAGACCAATTGAAAACAAGTCTAGTGTGTCCTAAACATATACGGGTATGTTAAAGAGGTCACGTACTTCCCAACTTTTTTTTCCTCTAATTTTTATACGATTCAGTTATTCATATGATTTTACTTTTAATCGTCTTTAAAAAAAACATTTTTTTTACTTTAAAAAAATTATGATTAGAGTATTTATCTATTTCAATGTATTCATAATTTTCTTGTAGATCAACTATTGCATTCATTGCAACTAAATGTAACATTTTATTTTCCTTTACGTGCATCTGAAGGCCATGTATAAATCTTTTGTGGTTTTTATTTATATTTTGTCTAAAGAAAGATTTCAAAATTGCTTTGCAAAGGCAAGGCATGATTCCAAAATTAATGGGCATTTAGAAACTGAAAACTTTTTTTAATCTGAAAAAAGAAACTAAGAACTTTCTTTCAATGATTTATTATATATTACTTAACTATAATGTAATATAGTTAATGTAATATCAATTTTTTCCTAACATCTTAATGAATTATAGATTTATTTTCATATTTCAGTATCATTTGACGACAAATTTGCAACAATCAAAGAGTTAGCATAAACAAAACAACATATTCTTCATCAGATGCATTTAATTCAACATGTTTCTTATCCTATGTTTTATTATTTATTTAAAATTCATATTATTTATTGCTAATATCTAATTTTTTTTATAACTATACAAATGACTTTAGATAAAGAAAATGATACATTTTATGTGACTGAAGAAACAAATAAAGATGAAAGTGTAACACAACCAACTCGAACAAAAGATTTTGTAAATACTCCACTTCCTGACCTCTGCATTGCTTCTAAAGAAGGTAGTAAAAACGTTTCCTCTAGATCTAGTAATGATGGGCACATTTTTGCATAGGGGGGATTAGACAATATCGTAAAGCTATATGCAAATATTGTAAGAAACAATATAAGTATGTGTCAAGCAAATCTGACACGTCAAAATTTGCTTACACACATTGCCATTGGATATGATAAGTTTCTAGGTAGAGTGCTTAAGAAGCAAAAAACTTTAGCTTTTCCTAAGTAAGAAAGTCTTATACCTCACACTTTTAATGCTAAATGATGTAGGGAAAATTGGTGAGGATGATAATAAAAGATGAATTTCCATTTATTATCGTAAAAAGGTGAAGGATTTAAGTTGCTTGATTTTGTATGTTTCTAAAAGAATGAAACTGAAAGAGTTGTTGAATGAAACTAGTCAAAGAATATGTCTTATCACTGATACATGAACATTTTGTCAGAATTTATGTTATATGCGTTTAATTGCTCATTTTGTTGATAGTGGTTGAAATTTACAAAGTGAATCATAAACTTTTATCAAGTTCCAAATCATAAAGATAATACACTTGGCAAAGCTATTGAAGCATGTTTGTTAGATTGGGGCAATGATAGGATATTTTGTATTACAATTAATAATGCAAGTTTTAATGATACTATTTACTTATTTGAAGAAATGTGTTAATGATTGAGGTCATGCAATTTTAAAATCAAAACACTTGCACATGAGATGTGGTGCACATATTTTGAATTTAATTGTTGAGCATGGTTTGAAAGACTATAACATATCAATAAATAGGATTTGTGTTGTTGTAAGATATGTGAGAAGATCACCAATTAGACTTTAAAAATTTAAGAATGTCGTTGAAATAGAAAAGCTCTCCTACTCAAAAACTTGTTTGTTTAGATGTTACGACAAAATGGAATTCAACTTTTTTTATGTTAAACTCTACAACATATTTTCAAAAGGTATTTGAGAGGTTAGAGATCACCAATTTAGAGTACTATCGTGAGTTTTTTCAAGATGTAATTAAACAAGCACCGACTACAATTGATTGGGATAGTGCAAGATATTTTGTCCATTTTTTGAAAGTTTTTAATAAAACTTAAATGTTTTCTGGATCTTTGTATGTGATTTTTAATTTCTTCATGGATCGTTTTTTTTAGTCATGATCAACTTGATACGTGGAGTAAATGTGAGGATAACATTATGATGAAGACAGTTAGTAAGATGAAGGTAAAGTTAGCCAAATATTAGGAAGTAGCTAAAATGAATATGATGTTATTTGTGTCTATTTTACTTGATCCTAGGCATAAAAAGTGCTATTTAAATCTAAGTTTGCTAGAATTGTATAATGGGGATGGGATTGAGGTATCAACAAGTTCAAAAAGGGTGAAAAAAACTTTAGAAGATATGTACGAGAAGTATCGTAAAGCTTATTTTCCTTCAAGTACAGAAGAATCTTCTCAACCTTTAGAAAAGAGGTCAAAATGTTTTAGTTTAGAAACAAATACATTTTAACTTTATGCTTCAAGTAAGAGAAAGCATTTAAAAGAAGTTCATACTATGGGGAAACAAATCTAAGGTGGAAAAATACTTGCAATAAGTATTGGTTAATATAGATGATGAAAAAATTGAACCTTTAACTTGGTGGAATGTTCATTCCTAAAAAATTAAGATTTTGTCTTTGATAGCTCAAGACGTATTGACCATACCAGAATCTATTGTAGCATCTGAATCTGTATTCTCCACTAGTGGTCGTACAATTAGTCCATGCAGGAGTTCCTTATCTTCTAAAACTGTGCAATCCTTAATTTGTACTCAAAATTGGATTCGTTCTTCTCTAATCATTGATATCCAAGAGTCACTTGAAGAAATTGAGACTCTAGAATCAAGTATATTACATAAAACTTTCATTCAAATATATAGTTTGAATGTATATAGATTTATTCATTATCATATTATATGAGAATGAAAGTGTTTTACATGTTATTGTGTTTATTAGTTTATTACTAGCTTATTTATATTTCCAACTTTTTAATTTTCTATCATGCATATGTTTTGGATGGTTTTGGTGACTTAAACCTTGAATGATTATCTTAAGTAGTTCGTGTTACTATTATTGTTTGGAGAGTAAAGCTTTGGAGTGAACACTTTAAAAGTTTTAGTTTATTTTGATGGTTTGAACTTTAATATTTTTAAACTTTATGTTAAAACTGAGGATATTTGGATAATATTTTTATTTTAAATTTTTCTTTGATTTTATGTAATTTATTTTATAGGTTGAAATTATAATTTTGACCCTATCGGATCAATTCAATCGGATTCGGATTCAGATTTGTTCGGATTGACATTTACAGCAAATTGAATTCGGATTGAATAATTTATAATTTGCTTTGGATAAGATCAGATTGCCTTAAAACTAGCAGTTTCAATCCAACACTCAACCCTATTCCTGGCAATCAGATCACTGGAATTATGCATCCCTTGCATGGGTGTGGGGTAGAAATGTGGAAAGCCACCAGTTCGCTTGACCCCGGCGTCCACATGGTCAAGTCAGTAGGCAGAGAATGCTCCAAAAGAAAATCGCTCTACACTCCAGTGCCAGACTGTTATATATAAGGTGCTCGATACAACGGACTCTCATCCAAACCAGGTAATTCAAGTCGCTCGAATTGTGACCCCTCTACGCGTAACATACCTAACGCTTACAATATCACAAAGAAAAATAATGAACGCAATTTATTATAAATATGAACCCACCTCCTTGAAGAACCTTTGGGTTTATTATCGTTGTTGGATGATATAGGACACAAGGAGTTCATATAGTCATACCTGTCAACAAGAATAAAAATTTAAAAATCATACGCTTAGATCTCTAATGCTCAAAAAATTTATATTCATCAAAAAAATGGTAAAAGAAATGAGTTATTGAATATTTAACAAAACTTACGGGGTCATTGTAAATTGTAGAGGTGAATTTTCTTGCAAGACCATTCTTTGTTTATATTTGGATGAAACTTCACTATCTGAACCATGGTACTTGAGTGGAACCCAATCCTAAAAATTAAAAAATTCAAAGAAAAAATGATCAATTGACTAACGTTTGCAAAATAGTACTTGAAAGCAGGTGACCAGTAATACATACAACAGGAATAAAAAGAGTGAAGGCAGGGCTACACTAATCCCCATTTTTTAATATTAATTAAGAAGGAAAGGGGAAAAGATGGAGGTATACTAATTAAAATAGTGAGAAAACACCCTATGACCTAAAATAAATATTCAGTAGAACTGACCATATTTATCAACTATAATAGTAGCAGAACTGACCACGACTACACTGAAAGGACCATGAACAATATAATTACATTATATAGCAGAAGTAAAATAAATGTATCTTGAATCATCTGTACTATGGGACCTAATGTCATGATCCATACCTCAACAGTCATACTTTTCTGCTCCTTTGAAGAGTCCACCTGCTTATTCTACAGCAGAGAACAAGAATAAACAAATCCAACATTAAGGTTGGGGCACAATCGTTGATTAGTGAAGTTTAAACATGGATTAACCAAGGACAATAACACTTAAAGATGGTTTGTGGAGATGAGCCACTGTAATTTCTCACAATCTATTCTATGGATTCCTTGAGAAGACATATTTAAGCAGAAAAATTGCAATTTGCATCAGCTACTAAATACCAGTGTGAGTAAATATAAATTCTTAGGCTCTAAGTATGTATGCCTAGACGTTCTGGAGTAGACGGCTGCAGTTTTGCAACATTGTACAAGGGAAAAGTACTACCTGCTTCTTTAATAAACCAGCAGGCTTTTTCACACCAGATTCTTCCTGTTTAACCACATCCTCTGCAACTCCTGCAACATTGTTTTTCCTTTTCGAACCACTAGCGTTAAGATACTCCAATGATGGTCGAAGCTGCGCAACTGCATGAATAGGATTCAGGTATAGCTGCAAGATGAAAAAAGCAGAGATAACTACTTATTTTGCCTGATATATTAAAGGAGCAAAATCAAGATTAAGCTTCAATAGAGATACAAAGCCATCTTAAGGTCATTAAAGCTGTGAAAAAGGAACATACTTGGATATTTTTTGTTAAGCTGTAAAAAGGAACATATTTGAATATTTCTTGTTATACAATCAATGACACCAAAATCATAAGTTTAGGCAACGGCACAAATGATACAATACATGTGATCTTTGATCACACACCTTGGAAAAGCTTTCTATTCACAAATTGGATGGATCTTGGGACTATAAAACACTCTCAAACCAATGCAGCGCTATGCATGTATGCTCTAGTCTGCAGGCTCAGATTCCACAAGCATAATAATTATGATGCTCAGTTGTTTCCATTTAGAACGCAGCTGGGAGCTGTCAATGACATCAAGCCTCTAGTAGAGAGATAATATCCTAAATCACTACTAGACCAATTAAAAAGAACACTGAAATTGAATCTAGATGGGACCTAGCATCAGGTGACCAAACAAATATGGAAATCACAAGATTGACTTTTCAAAACATAGTGATTAATTTTTTGATCAAGAAAATTAACCTGGTCGTGAAACAAATTAACACTTATAAGTAAACTTTTAACTACATACAAAAAAACATTTTCTTGATCTCAACTGCATTAGGCAAAAGATGAACTACCAACTGAGCTTAGTAGTTTTCACAGCAAATATAATTGAATTATATAATTTAACAATTCGTTTTAACAAAAAAATATGAAAGGATTTGGGAAGTTAACTATTGCTAATGTAGGTTCTTCTTTCACAGTTTCCCTACAACTCCACAGTATAACTAGCAGCATTGCTAGAGACATGAAACAAGGGATGGAATGACTTAAACCACAAGACTAGTACTATGTATCATTAAATTTATATTGTCCAAGTTACGAATAAAATATATTACATGAAACTTGAAAGGTATGGTGCAAGATGTACTGACCTTATTATCCATCATAAGCCCAACAGCATATCCAGTTGTGCACTGTGGCTTCCATGAACATGACAATGTCTAAAGGAAAACATGAAATAAATAACTATCCTTGCTTCATATGGCAAATCTGAACTGCTACAAACTAAAATCAACAAAATAAATAAATAAATAAATAAAGAAAGAAATGAAACAAAAAATACGATTCACCTCTGCAAAGAGAAACAGTGGAGAAGATATGCATGGACGTATAGTAATCATTTAACACTAAAAGTACAAATGCTGCCATTGCAACAAACTAAAGACAAGTAAAGCAAATCACAGTACAATAACCTATAAAGTAAACAGAGCAATATGACCAAAAGTGCACAATATCCATAGCCAATTAGTCGACACCTATATGATTGCCACGATAAAATATATACAATTATACAATGATTCAAAATATTATCAGGTGCTATAAACCTCCTAGATTCGCGCATTACACTTTCGCTCTCAAAATAAACAGATATGCAAATTTACCAAACATTTTTTCGTCCAAAACAAGTCAATTGGACGAAATAACATGAGCCAAGTTCAAAATCATACCTGCTTTGTCATTTCTAGTCTCCTCCCTGTTTCTTGGTCATAATTCTTGGAATCAACATCCATGGTCAAATCAACTTGCACTTCTGAACTTGAAGGCCTCAATCTAACCTATCAATTTTATTAAGAAAATGAATAAATTTAAAAGAAAAAACTTAACTAATTTTAAGAAAATAGATACCTCCTCACACCGCTCGTCCAATTCATAGGGACGCCAGCTCGGTCTTAGAGGATATTGAAACACGTATATCTGAAAAGAAAAATAGGGAAGACTTCAGCAAGAATTAAGACAGAGGAAAGAAAACTATTGAAGAGAGAATGGAGATAACCTTGCTATCAGTATCAATATTAGGGTTAAAGAAGACATCAATTTCTCGTACAACTGTGTCTTCACTCTCTTCTTCCTCCATTGGCACGTCTTCCACTGGCTCTTTTTTGGCTTCAGTTTTGAGTTCCGCTTGGTCCACCTCCATTTTCACAGAGCCATTTAAAGCCAAGTGTTCAGTCTTTGGCGCCACATAGGTTTCTTCTTTCTTCTGACTCTCTCTCGATTCCTGAGGTTCGGGCTTCGATGCTGGCGGTTCAGTTTCGAGCTCCTGAACCGGTTCTTGTAAATCGAGTTTGGCTGCTGGTTCAGATTTCGGTTTTGGTTTGGGTTTAAAGGACTTGGGAGCGAAGCGAGTGACTCGGGAGGGAGCTTGCCTAGGACCGTCAAGATCGTCTAGGTCCATGTTTGTGGATTCAACGATACTGAGAACAACAGTTACCAAGCGGCAAAGGCTTGGAAGGTGAATTGAGATGCTGATGGTGATGCCGATTGCCGCCAATATACAAGTACTGTGTGGTAGATGTTTGGCGTTGCGTTAAGTCCGGTTTCTCCTACTCTATGCAGCACGACGTCTCTACTGTTGTTACCTTTATATGAGATTTAGCAATAATAACCCTCCTACGAAATGGAATGGGCAATCAGTTCATATGTTACTCGTAAGCGTAACGTGAAAAAGGCCACTATAAAACATAAAATTTACCATAAAATTTGTTGCAGAGTTATTTTAATTATATATTAAATCTTGTATTAAATTTAATGGTATAAATAATTTCATACTAAATTTAACTTGATAATATTTATTGCATTAAATATTATTCGTAGCTACAAATACTATTTATGCTGTATTATTTTGTTTAATTTTAAAAATATTATTAAATTTTTTATTATATATAAAAAAATTAAAATTAAATATATGATATAAAATGATTAAAAAATATATTATAATACGATATAGAGTTAAAAAATTAATATAAACTAAAACAAATATTTATCAAAGTTCATAAAATATTTTTTAAATTTTTATTAAATATAATAAATTAAAATTAAGTATATCATACAAAATAACTAAAATAAATACTAATACAATATATAGTTAAAATTATAATATAAATTAAAACAACAATTTAATATTTAGGATCTACGTTAGAAAAAAAGTCATTTGCAATGAATCAATAACGATGTTGAAAAGATATGAAACGTGCATTCAGAGTACTCCAATCACGTTTTATGATTATTTCAAAATAGGTACATTTTTGAAATAAAAATGTATTACATGATATAATATTTGTATGCATTATTATAAAATATGATAATTGAAGATGAATGTGATGTTAATGCAACAATTAAAAAACTTGTAAAAGTGTTACTTTTAGAAGTTGAGATGATGATAAACAAAATATTTGATTTTAAAAATTTCTTTATTGACATAAATAAATCAATGATATAAAAGCTCACATTATATTTTGAAATGTATTAATTAAATACTTGTGAAATGAATGCAGTAATTCATAGAATAAATATATATTCTTATATACTTTTAATTATGTTTTTAATTAAATATATAATTTTAATTCATATAATATTTTATTTAGTAAATTTTTTAATTTTTAATAATAATTTTTTTAATTAATTAATTGTGATATATAATTGTTTAATTGATTGAATATAATAATGGGTAAAAAAAATAAAAAGAATATTTTATTTTATAAAGAAATATATTTTTTAGTATAATATTTAGTCTTATGAGTTAGAGATGAGTAAAAATTTAATGTAATTTTTGCTATAAAATGAAGTAAAATTTGATGTAAAATAAAACAATGGGTTGGAGATACTTTTAAAGAGGAGCAAAAATTTAATATAATTTTGGGTATAAAATAGAGTAAAATTTAATATAAAATAAAATAATGGGTTGAAGATGTCCTTAGCCCTTTCACTAAAATTATATATTAATAGTTTAAATTTATACTCCTAGGTAAAATTTTATTTTATTTCATAAAAAAATACATTTGCAATAATTTAAGGGAAATAAAATAATAATTTTAAATATTAAAAATTATAAAAATAATATTTTTAAATTTTTTATAGTAAAAATAATATTTTAATAATATTAAACGAGATATAATTAGACAATGCTCAATATTGAATAAGTTTAAATCGTTGTAATTCAATTTAAATATCATATAATGTAAAATGATGTGCTATTTTTTAAAAATAATAAAAATATATAAGTTGGTTATAAGTTGTGCTATTTTGTTGTTACAAGTTTTAAGGATATTATTTAAAAAAAATCCATATATATACTATAAATTTGTACCAACTTTTACACATACATAACTTATATGGTTTCATGTGGCATAATTATCTAGAAAAATGAATCACATAACCATTTTTATCATAACTCTACCATGTATTAAGATATAAGTAAAGTGTAATTTATGTGTTCTTTGCATTTTTTATTTTATTAAATGACAATAATTTATGTCACAACACGTGTAGAAATTGAATGTATGTATACATTTTCATAAAATAAGGGACGTATGATGTTATTGATTTAAATATTACAAAAATATCAAAAATATTATTGTTATTGATGAAAACTTCGATTTTTTTTAAAATATTATGAAAATTCTATCAAAATTTTATAAAATATCAAAACAATTAATTATTTATATTATTTAAACCAGATTTTTATTTAATATATATATATATATATATTTATAAAAATTATGGTATTAAATTTATCAATAAATCAACTAATTAATCAGAATATTACAAAATAATTAGTTAAAATATAATATAATTATTTAGATTGTAATTTTTTTATATTATTATAAATGGATAAACATTGACAATATGTAATATAATTTAAATTATGAAAAAAAACTATATATGTAAAATTAGTAAATTAAATATAAAAATGAGGTATAAATAAAAATATATATGAAAAAAAGTATAAAATATTATTCTAAATAAACAATATTTTGATTAAAGATAAAAAAAATTATAAATAGATAAATTTAAAGATAAATTATTTAAAAATAAAAAATTAATATTAAACGATATTTTATCAATATTTGTTAAAATTTTGTAGATAATTTCGCAACAATATCCATAATATTCACAATATTTTGACACAAAATGATTTTTTTTACAATTCTCAACAATTATATTTTGTCAATAATGTTTCGATATTTTCAATATTTTTTGACATTTTAACTAAAAGATATAAAATCATATTAAAAAAATGACAATATCATAATAATATCGATGATGTAGTCAATATTTCAATCATTTGCATTGCAAACCCCTAAATGTAAAGCTAGTAATGTGATTTCATGTCTATACATATTTTAGATAAAAACCAAAAAAAATTATTCAACTTATAAAAAATGCATCACATTGGTCAAAAATAAAAATATATGTTATTCAAATATATCTTTTTGAGCCTTTTTTATTAACTCTTTTATATCTATCTCATTCTTCATATTCACCAAAAAAATGGATTTTTTTTATGAAAATTGATTTTTGACAACTCTTTAATATCTTCATTATTTAAATATTTAAAAATCCTCTCACAAATACATTAAATCTATACCTAGATCTAAAAATAATAAATATATCAAACTGAAAATGTATATGTTTAAATAAATCATAATTTGATAAAATATCACCTTGGATTAAAATCTAGGTGAAGAAAATATCACCCCAAATAGAAATTTTGGTGAGTAATCCAGAAAAAACTATGATTTATTTAATAATTCTAAAGAAATTATAAAAAAAAAATCTACTGAAAAGGGCTCTTATAAAAATAAAATAAAAACCCAGTACTAGATCTTAATAGAAATAGGGTTAAAGAAGAAAAATAGAGAGCAAAAGATGGGGGCGGTTGGAGCTTGTAGGGAATTAAAAGTCCATGTCAGTATATGCAGAAACTTATAACAGCCTCTTTCCCCTTATTTTAACATTTTTTATTATTTCTCCAATTAAAAAACTAGCATATCATCACATAATTACTAAGACTGGGAATGAGACATCGAACTGCGACAAAAGACTTTGTTCCCTCTGAATTACAAATTTTCATTCAACATTTCTGAAATACATATTAGTGAGTAATTTTATTTATAGTTATTAGATTGCATCTTATTAATATATCTATTTTTTAATTTATTGGTATATAAATCTCTTTATCAAATCAAATCAGATGAGATTTGTAATAATTAATATAATATTTGATTTATCTTTGAGGAGAGGTATGTAAAGTGAGAAACAATGGTGATATATAGACTTTGTTGTTGGATAATCAATTTTGGTTTAATTTAGGATTATAAATTTCTAACACAACTTGTGAAACCCACGCGAACTTGATATTTTTAAATGAATTTGTGTTAACTTATTTATTAAATGTCTAGTCTAACTAATATAATACTAATTAACAAAATTATTTTATGAACTTTAAATATATGTTGAAAATTGATATCGAAAACTTTAAAGTTTAAAGGTCTTTTTAAATAAACAAGTTCTTTCTTGTATTATTTTTATATATATTTTTTCATTACAATTTCATAACTATGTATAAGAAGATTTACTGTTTAAATTACTCTTTGAATTAAATATTCTTTGATTTACTTTCTGAATTAAGGATTTCTTGTTTTACTTCTTGAATTAAGGATTTTTTGTTTTTTTTCCCTTAAATTATTCCTTAAATTAAAGATGATAACTCTTTGATTTATTCCTTGAATTAAGGTTCTTGATTTACTCTTTGAATTAAGGAGTTGACATTCCTTAATTTTATCTCCAATACTCCCTCTCAAGTTAGATCCATAAGATTTATGGATCTAAGCTTACACAGAAGTAATTGAAACTGATGAAAAGTCAAGGCATCAAAGGTAAAACTAACAAAAATGTTGATTATGAAAACAAAAAAAATGTTGTTATCGATGTGGGACCTTTCTTTTTACCACAATACTTCCCCTCAACATCATATAGGTAGAAGCTACAGAAGAGATTTAATCCATCATCGCCAAGAGCTTGGTTTCAGTGCGAGACCTTTCCTTTTACCACAATATTTCCCCTTCACATCGAGCAAGTAGGAACTGTAGGAGAGATTTAATTCATCATTGCCAAGAGCTTGGTTTCAATGTGAGACCTTTCCTTTTACCACAATACTCCTCCTTCACATTAGGTAGGTAGAATTTGTAGGAGAGATTTAATCCATCATCGCCAAGAGCTTGGTTTCAATGTGAGACCTTTCCTTTTACCACAATACTCCTCCTCCACATCAGGTAGGTAGAAGTTGTATGAGAGATTTAATCCATCATCGCTAAGAGCTTAGTTTCAATGTGGGACCTTTCCTTTTACCACAATACTACTCCTTCATATCAAGTAGGTAGAAGTTATAGGAGAGATTTAATCCATCATCACCAAGAGCTTGGTTTCAATGTGGGACCTTTCCTTTTACCACAATACTTCCCCTCCACATCGAGCAGGTAGGAGCTGTAGGAGAGATTTAATCCATCATCGCCAAGAAATTTGGTTGGAAAAAAAATATTTGAACAAGAAATTTCTCTGAGAAAGTGTCAAATGTACTTTAAGACATCACAGACTCTACTATTGAAAGCAAAGATAAAATTACAAGAGCTACAAGTATATGATGTTTCGATAGAGGAATAACATTTTTTTTTCACGAAGATCGACTTGCTCTGATACCATGTTGAAAATATTCCTTGATTTACTTCTTGAATTAAAGATTCTTTGTTTTATTCATTGAATTAAGGATTTCTTGTTTTATTCCTTGAATTAAGGATTCCTTGTTTTATTCCTTGAATTAAGGATTCCTTATTTTTTTTCCTCGAATTACTCTTTAAATTAAGAATGACAACTCCTTAATTTATTCCTTGAATTAAGGAATTGACATTCCTTAATTTATTCCTTAAATTACTCCTTAATTTTATCTCTAATAATATATGAACACAAAATCGTTGAATGTTAGTTAGCAAAATATGCCTATATACTTGAGCTCTTTAGTAGATGAACTTTGATACTTTTTTTCTTTTACATGAATTTGATAATTGATACTACATAAATATATTATTAGTTTCGGAATTTTCAACCTCTAACCAAACTACTGCTAGCTCTCTTTCTGGCATATTTGAGATTATTCTTTTTTATTTAATGATCCAAAATTTATAATTTTTATGGCTATTTAATGCATAGGAATGTTTTAATCAACTTATTGTAGCTTTCATGGTTCACACTCCCAATTTTATCTACTAAGAACACATATAATTATATTAGTGTTGATAATTGATTTATTCTAGGGTTTCATTGGTAAGTGCTAACAGGATCTCTTACATTGAAACTCATGGTTACGTAGGTTATGAATCCAAATCCATCATTATGAAATATTTTATTTTTCAAGTGGAATCCCCTAGTATATGAAAGAGTGAAAAGGTGCTCTCGTTGTCGTAGAATAAGAAGCTTTTGTATCTTAATACATGTATTTAATTTATTCTGAGCTATTAGAGTGGGATCCACTTTTTCGAGAATATGAGTCAAAACAATAATAAGAATATTTCTAGTGGAACATTATTCACAATCTAGAGTTCACTAATAGAGAGATAAGTAATTAGACTAATTCACATTCACATAATGAGTGTTTGGAATCCATTGCAAAGAGACATTGTTTTTGCTAATTTGAATTGAAGGGTGATATAAAATTGGGCCCATTTTTGGCATCATATTCATAGTTGATGTATTCATCATAGTTAGAAGAAAAAACTCTATATTAAGGTCATGATCGATATCATTACTATCATTGATAAGAAAAACTTTTGTTATCCAGGAACAAACGGTTCTTGTAAGCTAAGCCTCTTTTTAAAGAAAATATAGAATGATAAGAATTTTTAAATGATAGATGGTGAATGCATGATTGAATTGATCAGGTCATGTAGGAATAAGGTTTAAGTCTATCGGTCTGCTAGGATGCCTTAGTTGCATACATAATTACACTTTTGCTTGACACTTATCATAGTGATAAATGGCTCGTCTCGCCGTGGCCATAAAGAAACTGCATCTATGTGGTAACATCATCTGGTTGCTTATGACAACAACTCAACAACAAACAATTCACTGAGCAATAAAGAATTACAACTCTGATAGAAATAAAACCACCAAAACCTCTGCCAACTATGACCTCTGTCTGAAATGCTTATTGCTACCCTTGCTTGTTGCCTCCATAACAACCTGGTCCGTCACACGAATCTATCTTTCCTCTAAAGCCAACACCACCCAAATGGTGTGATTGGAAATCATAAATTAGTAAAGAGAAAAGAATAGTGCTATAAAACTTGAGGACCACCCTCAACCATAAACTACCAATAATCAACCAGGGACATAATCCATCACAAATCTCAAATCATGTACAAGAGACACACAATTAAATCACGTATGAACACAACCAAAGATTTGATATCTCAGCTCAATAAGCAACCCAAATTCTTAATGTTATGTTTCACATAGAAAACAAAATAGTCTTGAGCTCAACACTCAAGCACATTATTTTGTCCACAACACTAAAGTAAATAATGTAATCTTTCCAAAATTAATTTGTGAAACAAATGTAATTCTCAGTAAGAATTTTGGTACCAAAAACATGGATAAAGAGAAGAGAAGAATGTGGGTATTTATAGAGAGAAACTCAACAATCGTGCCACCTTGCCATAGATCTCGCCAACCACCTCGACAAGGGTGTGACAAGGGGTGTGGTGAGGCCCATTTTTGAATGGTATGTTGAGGTTTCAAAAATCATAATTTTTCTTTTAAAAAATTACCGAGTTATTTTTGAAAATACTTCCACTTGAAATGAACCAAAATTCAACCCTCGTGGCCTAACATGAACACGAAACAACCAATCATGTGGTATGTGAAAAACATGCTTTCAATCATAGTATTTCTAACTATGTACGTGTATGCATTACTGATCTATAGTAACCAACCTTAGATAGAAAAAAATAAAATACTAAGTAAAATAAAGAGACCCTGTGTTTTACCCATGGAAAGCTAACACACAAACATGAAGTATAAACTAACTTACAATATCCCCTTTTGGCTTTCATGTTAAAACACTTCACAACTAGGAATAGACACACATCAATCATAAGATGGTCATAAAGATGACCTAAATTTGTTTGTTCCCATGAACAAAATAATGATGCACACTAAAACCCAAAAAACACACCTACTTTAATTGCTAGGAATGGGCAAAAAAAACTACAGGTTTAGTTATTCACAGTTATCCGCATAGTTAGTTTGGTTTTTATTCGATAAATTTTGAGGATGGATACAGTTTTAGGTATTAACCAAACATGAAGTAATGAGTATGGTTTGGGTATAATTATACTGATAATTGTACCCATCCGTACCCAAAATTAATTATATTGATTTAATTAATTTATATATTTATTAAATTAAATTATATATTTGTTTTAATTAGGGTTTTGGGTTGAATTTTTTTACGCAGCTAAATAAACAAAAGTTGTATCTCTATCATTCTCCCCTCTACCACTCTTTGTGTGTCATCGACTCTACCATCCTCATCTCTACGTATACCATCCTTGCCTTGGCGATTCTACTGATATGCTTCTTGGTAATCTCTGGTAAATTTCTTTTTAGTTTCTCAGTCTTCCTCTCTATGTCTCTCATAAGTTCATAACCTTTTTATTTCTCTTGTGTATTATGTTATTGAGAAAAAAAAGGATGAAAATTGATTTGATAAGTGTTATGTTTTGAATTTTGATGAGAAGATAAGATAATTTCTCTCTTGCTTATGTTAGATTTGGGGTTTTACATATTTTTCTTCTTTAAATTGGTTATCAATTATAGATGAATAGATATTATTGATGCGATCTTCCCTATCAATGTTAGGTTTGAATTATTCATTGTCGGTCAACATAAGGGCTATACAGTTATTCTTGTGTATGGTCTGGTTTGCATGTTTAGTTTGTTTCTTGGGTTCAACCATGTTGTTGGATTAGAAGGAGAGTTTTTTTCCTTTATTATATGAAATGTTTTGATCATGAATGATGATGATGATTAATAGAGTTTTCCAAATTTTTTTGACAAATCAATGAGACTATGAAAGTTGATGAGATTTATAATAATTGTTTGACCTAACAATGAGACAATGAACGTTGTTTTCCCTTTTTTATTTTCTAATAATTATGTAATTTTTTATTACCTTTCAAAGTTACGAGAAAACATGTATTTTTTTTCATAAAATAAAAATATAAGCTATAACCGTGAGTTAAACAATAACCATACAAGCAACTTTAGTAAGATACCCGAACTAGAGAGAAACAGAAGGACTTGCTCAATTAACTTGTTCCTTTCATGAGAATAAATAAGGGTGGTTCACAAATTTGACTTCTTGGACGATGTGGAAGGAAGAAAACATAGTTTTCTTCATTAACCATTGCATCTGATTCATGCGCTTGCACCTGTAATAAATAAATAGATACGGAAAGTCTCAAAAGTCTTTTTTTACATAAATTCCTAATTTTCTATGAGTGCTTAAGCAAACTATGTCTTTACATTAACAAAGCAAATAATTTCCAGAACTATAACAAAGATAAAATAGACTTCTAAAATTTTATAAACTTGTCAATAAAGCAAAGAAAAAAGAGAGTAATACTAGTAATTAAAGTAATAGGTCTTGAATTAAAAGCTATTGGTAAACATATATGCAGTTAAATTGATTAAAAAAATCAGGTATCTTACTATGCCTCATTGATTCACTTTGTGATTCAGTGTATAAGACTCATATTTCCTTACTTGTCCCCTTTCCTTAATTGTGTATACATAATCTAATAAGTTGGATATATAATAAAATAACAAGCCTCAGTGATTCACTTTATGATTTTTTGCAGGATACTCTTAATGTTGAAGAATAATTGGAAGAGATCATTCTTGCTTTATTGTACTTAATTTTTCTTAAATTTATGTAGTTAGCTTCTAATATTTATAGGAATTTGGAATATTTTATTTGTACCCTGTGCTGTTCATTTATATGTGTGTAGACAATTAAATTTTGGATTTTTTATATTAAGTTAGAAGTAGAAATGTTCATTTTTAATTATGTGTTGTTGTATCAGGTTGAATAATTTTTTTAAAAAAAATTGGAAAAATAGTTTTTTGGTATTTTTTAATAACCACCTCACACCATTACATATGGGTAAAAAAACGTATCTAAATTGTAATGGTTTTGAGTGGTTTTAGGTACAAATTTTATAATTCGATTCAAGGACAGTTATATCAAAAATTGGCATCGCCCATACCCGTGCCCATTGCTATTAACTACATTCATATTATGTGTTCCATCCATCTTCTTGAATCCATTCATCTAACCTTTGTTACTTTGAAACACGAGAGTTTTAACAACACTTCAGACAACACATCTGAAGCTTGAAGACTTCAATCTACACCTATAACCTGCACATATGAAAACAAACACATACCTTATGAACTATCATGTAGAAATAATGTGTAGTCTATCCGCATGTGTATCGTGTTACCCTTATATAGGCTAAACACATACATGCAATAGAACATGCAATGTACACAACTCCTCCTAAATTTATGCAACACTCCCCTAAGTGTATATAAGTCAGGCATCAACATGTAGTTCAATCCTATACTTATCACTCATGCAATACACATCATGGAAATACAAATATATTTGTGCATACAAACTTCTCCCCTTTTTTATGAGGGAAATAAGGCATACAAATATGTAATAATCTTTATATTCATGCAATACGATAGACAAGATTAAAGCAAATATAAATATAACACAAACCAAAATGGAGATTAAGTAAAGACAACAAACACATTCTCATTAATTAAAATTTATTTTACAAAATTTTAAAGTAAAGAAATGATGGAGACTAAAAAGAAATGAGAAAAAATGAGTTTAGCACTCTCCATCTCCCTCTTGTGCATCATCATCGATATGGACACCACTACAAGAAAATTGTCCAACATTGATAGGGGCAGAAGATGGTGTATTAGTTTGAGGATGAGGGAGAATGGTAGCAAACTAGTTAGAAGAGTGGTTGGTCTCAAAGGCAACATTGTGTTCATTTCCAATAAACAAAGTAAATCTGAAGAATAATGACCCAAGAGAAGAAGCACCAGAGCAAGGTCAAGGTCTAAATGAGGCAAAAGATATAAGTGAGTTGTGAATAGGAGGTGGTACAACTGAACGATAAGAAATCATAACAGTGTGAATAAATGCATTATGTCTCTACATATCCATGACATTCTGGTTAAAATTACGCAACTCAAAAAGGACATCAATCAAGAGAACAATATATTCATCACTAAGAGGAACATAAGTAGAAGGTGTAGAAGAAATAGGAATGGACTCATAATGCATGGATTGAGCAATTTTCAATGAAGAAGAAGAAGAAGAAGAAGGGGTAGCAGACGAACGTAGAGACCCACCACTAGTCAGATAAAGAATGTGAGAGAGAGCAGCTCTACTAGTACAAGTGAAAGAAATGTTACAAAAACCAATAGAATACCCTTAGAAATCAAATAAGGATAGTGAAGTACAAAAGAGAGTGAAGCAACAATACGAAAAATGATGGTTATATAAATCATACCAGTGAGATCTATATAGTCATTGTTCAAGATTACATGAGGAAGTGTCATGACATAGAGAGATAGTGTGAAGATGAGAATGAGGATGGATGACAGCATTGATAAAATTATTTAGAAGACAACCAGGGACATAAGAGTTAATAACAAGGGAATTACCAAGATAAGTGTGTTTAGGCCTGTCCAATTGGTTTTCCATCTCAATAATGTTGTAAACATTTACAATATCAAATTTAGAAGAAAGATAGATGGAAGTAATATTTTCAAACTCAAATGGAATGACAGGAAAAGAAGGAAACTGAATATTGGAGAGACATAGTAAGCTAGTAATATCATTTATAGAGAAATAACTCTAAATCCTGATAAGAGAAAGAAGGTAAATAAACTAAAAGAAATAGAAAAAAAGAAGAGTAGCATTGATAAGTACTCAAAATCACTTAATATATTAGGATTTTATGTATGTTTAATGATTAAATAGATTTTTAAGGTTTTTTTAATTTAAATGATTTAACTTGAAGAAATATACTTGAAATACTTCATTACAACTATTGGAGCTTTAAAAAATAACGTATGTATAGCATTACATATGTTTCAAAAATGGAAAAAAAGGATATATAAATAAAGGGTTCTAAGTGATGTAGAAAAGAGTGTGTCATGACGTGAAAGTTTTGTATGCCACAACACGAGGGAAAATGATAGAATCAACGTGTCCTAAATATGATGTGGGTTGTGATGTGAAAAGTTGTGCCCAAACCATATACAAATTTTGTATGTCGCAGCGTAAAAAGATTGTATGTCGTAGTGCCAAGCTAAAAATTTCACATTTCTCTTATTTCCTCCACCTATAAATAGGGGATTCTATTATAAAAAAATAATTTTGAATCCCAAATCTCTTATCTTTCTCATTTTTTTCATTTATTTAAGATTTTTATCTTTTATTTTCTTAGTTTAAAGTTCTTCTCTCATTTGAGAGTTGAATAATTATAGTTTATTTAATAAATGAAGCAATTCTAATAATTTTGTTTGAAGGTTTTCCAAAATAGAAGCAATTCTAATAATTTTGTTGAGGTATATGATCACCACACAAATTATGTGTGCAATGAATACGCAAGTATACGTATCGTAACAAGTAATATAATGATAAGTAAAGATAATTCCCACAAAGATTATTTTTTTAGAAACTAATTTTTAAAACTAAAAATAATAAAAATCAATTTTTTTTTGTGTTTTTATATTTTAAGAAAGCAAAATTAAAATAATTAAAAATAAATAGAAATAATTAATTAAATAATATTGTGTGACTAAAAAGATATATGAGAAAATATCTAGGAATACTTAATCTTCCAATTTTCTAAACATACGAATCGCTAAAATCCCCCCAATATAATATCAATTAATTACATGATTAATTTAATCTAACCTAGTATGTATTCCTCTTTCAAATAAACTACACACCATATAGTAATTAATTTAATCACACTCTCATGCCAATTAAATTGCATACTACTCATTAAGCTCATCAATTATGGATCACATACATAAGAATCATGCATCTCTACCTAGAAACTATGCATGTTATTTAATCAAGACAAACAATTAAATAATGATCTCAAATTTATTTAATTGTCTCTATAAATAAATTATTGGTCAAACAATTAATAGCATAAAAATCAGATTAAATAATATAATTAAATTAATATTATAATTGGGAAAAAATATTAGATCATCACATGGTGAAAATTGGGTTCATAAGATCCCTAGATTAATAAATTAATTACACATAATTGTGTTCATAAATCTCATATTTTTCATAAAAAAAGACATAAAAATTGATAAATAAAAGAGTAAAAAAAGAAATACAATCAATATCATTAATTATATAATTAATTTCCTCTTGAATCTCTACCAAAATTGTGTCTTCTCTTGAATTTTTTTGTATTTTTTTTCTCTTTTTAGCTCTAAAACATGACCAAATTTATGCTAATGGAGGCTAATTAGGGTTTATGGAGTGATTAGCAGCTTAAATAAAGCTCAGGTGCGATCTGGACAGTTTGATAAGCTTCAGATCAAGGACCACGATCAAAACAAGCAAAACTGATAGTTTCATCCAATCATAGCGTGACACGTGGCATCAGAAATTCATTGGGCGAATTAGTGAGCGATGCGTGGTAGGGGAGATCGGTCAAAGTTAACACTCGTCGGGTCAGCAACACATGGTGCAACGTGATTTGTGGGAATAGATGACGTGGCGTAAGGGTGGAACGCGTAGAGCAATGGCTTGGTGACACATGTCATGGTAAGTTGACTGATTTTTGAACTCAGATTGAACGTCGTGCTGACACGTGGCGTGTGTTTCATCCTCCTCGCACGCGGCATGGCGTGATTCAGTCTACGTGTCGTGTGGCTTGCTCAGTCAGCTCATCTATTTATGTGGCATGCCACATAGGAACTTCTGATTGGTCGTGCATTAAAAATTCATAAAAATCCCAAAAAATTTCAAAAATTATATTTTCACCCCTTGTCACTAAAAAAAAATATTTGATTTTTTTTAGTCATAAAATATTATTTATTAAATAAACAAGTAAATATTAAGTTAAAAAGTGTGCTAATGACTCTATTTTCATAGAGTCATGAGTATGTTTTAAATGTATTCTTTTCAAATTATCTCTAAGTGTTGTTTTACATACTATATGTTTAATTTATTAAACTATGCATATTTGGTTATAAATAATATGTGATATTAATAATGTTGTTATACTTCTAAAATATTAAAGTAGAATTAAATATTTCTATAAAATGAATGAATTTTTATTTTTTCGTTAAAATTAAAACAAAGTTTGTAAAAGAAAAATAAATTCACAAAGTGTTTTTTATAATAGACAAGAGAGTTAGATTTAGGATTTAAATATTCTATATCTGATTTACAATCAACTCTTAGATATTGGATGAAATATTCTAGATTTGATTTAAAGAACTCTATTTCAAAGATTTTTATAAGAATTATTATTAAAAGATATATTAACGATATATTCTTCATTGTAGTTTTAAAATCTGAAAGTTAGTTTCTAGATACTTAAATCGTAAATGTAACATTGACACCTTGAGGAGAGTTTAACATGTCGACCTCACCAAAATTAGCAATTAAATGATCTATTAAACTCTTATAAAAGAAACATAATTTAATTAAGTTCTTAACGTGTCGGTCCTGCCAAATATGACAAGTTAAAGTTTAATTAACAAGAGTTTTATCACTACCTTAGGATATTTTCTTATTTAAAAGGAAGAATCAATAATCTTAAGTCATATCTTTAATAACTTACTTAATATTGAGCAAGCATGATTAATTAACTAATATATCTTATAAATTTTCACTACATGATAAATGTTTATTGAATCTATCTTTATTTTTATGTCAATAGTCTAAATATTCAACACAAAACAACCGCGACAAAATGTTTATGTTATTTGTTTTTGTTTTTAAGAATTCGCTAAATAATATAAAAAACACATGATTCCTCTTAAGACTTGGTAATAGCAACAAAAACTTGCTAAATTTTTTATCAAAACGTTTTTGGCACCATTACCAAGGGACAAAAGGATATGCGTGAAAATATGATGCGGGCTATGCGTGAAAATATTGTATATTGTGACTCGAATATAATGGATTGTATCTAAACCATGTATAACCTCTCTATGCCGCAACACCAAGCTAAAAATTCCACATTTCTCTCCTTTTCTCCACTTATAAATAAGACCTATTTCTATTGTAAAAAAAGACCCCTAATCTCTCATCCCTTTCAATCCTTTCATTTTTTTAGTCTCTTTAAACTTTTTAGCTTTTCTTTTAGTAGTTTAAAGTTCTCTCAATTGAGAATTGAACAAATTTAGTTTCATAGTAGTTTTAAAATCTAAAAGTTAGTTTTCAGATACTTAAATCATAAACTTAACTTTGACATCTTGAGGACAGTTTAACGTGTTGGCCTCACCAAAGGTGGCAATTTAAGATTTAATTAACAAAAGAATTTCATCTCTACTTTAAAATATTTTCTATTTAAAAGTAAGAATCAATAATCTTAATTCATATATTTAATAACCTATTTAATATTGAGCAAATATGACTAACTAATTAATAAATCCCATAAATTCTCCACTTTATGATAAATATTTATTGAATCTATCTTTATTTTTATATCAGTAATTTTTTATACTTAACCCAAAACAATAGCATAGGATGTTTTGGTTATTTATTTCCTATAAATGATTTTTGCACTTGTGAGCTATTTTATAAATCATACAAAATTTGTATGCAACAATTTTATATATGAAGTTTTTGGTACCAATTCCATGAAACTAGCAATAGAAACAAAAACTCATTAACATTTTCAAACATCAAATTTTTTGCACACATACAAAACTTTCATGTTGTTACACACTCTTCTCTGCATCACTAGGAACCTTATATATATATATATATATATATATCCTTTTTTAGTTTTTGAAATATATGTAATGCTTTATGTTAGTGTTCAACCAACTCGATAAAGATAAGTTAAGATAATTGGCTAAATGTGTGGATCCCATAAGAGGTCCATCTATTTATAGAATATTATAGATACATGTCAGTTACATAATTTGTACACATATTTACACGTCATATAGTTATAATTGGTATAAAGTACAGTATATTATGGGTCGAGGTTGATCCTAGCTCAGTTTAGTGGTTAACCATATAGGGGATTCAATTCCTTAAAAATGACCTCCCACTTGTTGATGCATTTTGAGTTATTTTGTCTTATGGCTCAATCTGATTACTAAGCTCGAGCTAATTACTGAGCTTGGGTTAGTCTACAGGTAGGACATTTGGGAAGCTTCGCCTTCCAGCTCAGGTTGATAACTTTGCTTGAGTGGTTTGAATGGGCAGACACTAGGTTGGTCTATATGTCTAAATATCTAGTCCCCTTACTCTTTTAGCTCGAGCTTTGAGTTGAGATGGAAGAGTAATTCATGTGTAGTGGATATGAATCATTCATCTCCCTTAATAAATGCAAGTTAGATGATTAAAGAGAGAAATTTGGTGCCTTTATTTAAAGAGGTGCTTAGATCGGGACTCATCATCATTTCCTACACATCAAACAAAAAGTAAGAAAAATGCTCTATCACAATGGATTGAGCCATCATAGGTTTTTTAGTTTATTGGTAAGGTTTCAACTCGAACTATAACATTGTCTTGTCTAGTTTTTAGAGCACAAGCCTTGAGTTTAAAACTTTTCTACTTTATTTTCATGTCAGTTTTAAAGAATCATTTCGCTTTATTTTTCCAAAATCAATTCTAGGTAACCTCTTATTGTACCTTACTTGTTATTTTTTTTGTTTTGCAATTTTTATATATAATGGGCCGAGAAGAGACTTCAGGCTCTTAGGAAAGCCCTAAATATCAAAGTGTTAGTGATGACTCGGGGTCATTCGGGTCGGGCTCTTCTAATGAGATGAGTCAATCTCTACTTCAACCATCTATCTCTACCACTCATCCATAGGCCTCTCCATTCATTAGACTGAGTGTGCCTCATACTCAACTTTTAGTGGCTACGGCTTGGAGGAAGAAAACTAGGAATGTTGGGTCTAGCAAACCTATAGATTCTACTAGAGGTTAGTTGGCCCAAACTAAGACTAATGGCCTAATACCCTAAAATGAGGTGTGGTTGAGGAGACCTACAATTTCCTTTCCTCCATTCATATAATGATTCCACCAGAGGGAGTTGAGGAGGAAGAAGGAGGAGGAAGAAGAAGGAAGAGAAGGAGGAAAAGGAAGAAGAAGGACAAGGAGAAGGATAAGGAAGAAGAAGAAGTAGGAAGGAAGGAGAAGAAGAAAGAGGATGGAGAGGAAGGAAGAGGATAAAGAAGGAGAATAAGGATGAGGAGGAGGATGAGGATGAGAAGGAGGAGGAGGAGAATGAGGAGAATGAGGAGAAGAAGGAACAAGAGACGGATAAGAATGAGTTCGCACTTAGCGCTGAGCCCATAAATGTCTTTTCCCTTTTATCCATGTCGTAAGAATGTGCTCCATCTCCATCTCCTAACTCGGTTCCCAAAAAGCCTACCCATCTTATATGTGATTCGAGAAAGGGTAAGGGCGTCGTTAATGATCTTACCACTAACGTGGGTAGGATAGCCTTGTATCAAGGCTTAGTGCCCGAGCAGCTTGATCAGTACTTGATCCAGCTTCTTATTGAAGAGCATGAGAAGCAACTCGAGGCTGTATATGAAGGTACGTGCTCTGACGATGTTATTCGTCATCACCTGTACCAGGTATGTGATCTCGCTTTATGATGACCTCGTGCTCTTTTCTTGTTTCAATTACAATTATTTTATGATTTTTATAGGGCTCGAAGTATGGGTCCATTGAAGGATGAGCTAGATCAGGAAAGGAAAAGTCACATGTCTTCTTGGTCTAACTACACCGTGCTTTTGGCGAGGTTGTATAAGTAAGAAGGTAAGGCCATTGATAAATAGTAAAAGTTGAAAAGGGCTAACATCGAACTAAATGAGTATGCTAATCATCTTACCGATCTAAAGGTGGCCCAAAAGTGAGCCAAGTTAGAGATTGAGGAGGTGTGGAGAAAAGTTGAGGCTACGATTGAGGGAACCCTGAAGGCAAAGGCTAAGCTTGATTCCATCGCCATGTAGCTCGAGTCTAGTGTAGAGAGAGGGTACGAGCTTGCCATTGAATGTTTCAAGACAAAGGCTAAGAAGAAGGACCTAGGAGACTACCATTATCATATTTTGAACATCCCAATCACTACTCCAAACACACACATTCTGTCTCAAGAGAGGGAGGAAGGGGAGGGCTAGAGCTCTAGTGGGAGGACGAATGTGTCCGAGGCGATCGACGTAGGGGTTGGGCAAAAAGATCATTAATTTCTTCAATTTTACCATTATTTTCTTTTAAGCTTGATACCATTTATGATTATGTTTTTGTGAGCTTAGACTTGGAATTTTGTTTGAATTATAAATCAATCTTATTAATAAAAAAGTTAATTTTTCTGAATTATTGTGTATTTATGATGTTGATCTACCCACTTGATTTTTGGGAACATTCATTTTTTATTTTTTCAACATCATCCTTTATAAAAAGAGTTCAAGGGTACTTGCTTAATTAGTGCAATAGGCATATTTACTAATTTCTACCTTTTTTTGGTAGATCTTTATGGATTCTGATTGGTCCTATAGACATTCAGTTTGAGCTTTAAGGGCTAACAATAACAGGCTTAAAATTAAGGTTATGGCACTAAAAGCTTAGGTGATCAAACTTGAGGGCAAGGTTAGTCCCTTTGAGGAGACAAGTGTCACCTCATTTCTTATAAATAGTAGTTGATGCAAACTCAATTTCAAAAGAGGATGACCCTGGCTGAAATGGCCGCACTTGTAGATAGGGAATCTTATTAGGCAAGCTTCTATATGAAGCCATCTGAGAAAGTGTTCCTCAAGGTGATGAAGGTCATTGAGGATTTGGAGTGAGCATTGCTTGTGACGAGGTCTTCTCATCACGGACATATGACCTATGCACAAAAGAAAATCACCAAGATTCAGGCCAAGCTTTTTCCACTAGTGGAAGACACTGATGATCCAAACACTGGACATGTGTCCAAGCGTTTAAAGAGTTATTAATCCTCAGAAGAGGGTCAAATTGTATTAATAACTTTTTCAAAAGATTTGTAATATCAAATAATGAAAGTTTTCTTGATGGAAAGTTTTTGTAATGCTCAAATGTTATGCATGTGTGTGTATATATTGTCATGATTTGGTTGCCGACCAAGGTGGACATCTCAACCTTTGCTCTTGTTAGGGAATTCTACGTGATTCTTAATCGATGTGATCTGTCTAGTGGCATAAATTGGTGGGGGAGAGAGTCTTACCAGGTTTTTGACTGAGGCATACATCTTTTCAAAGCGCCGATTTGGTTCCTAATCAAGGTGGTCAACTAGTGACCTTTTTAAGTGCCAGAGTATTCTACATGGTTCTTAACCTAAGTTATCAGCTCGTGGCTCAAATCGGTGGGAGAGAGAGCCTTACCTGGTTCTTAACTAAGGTGTTCATCTCTTCCTTCAATGTCAGAGTACCAACCTAGTTCCTAATCGATGTGGACAACTCATGACCTTTTCAAGTGTCGGGGAACTCTACTTGGTTCTTAACCGAGGTGATCATTCTGTGGCTCAAATTCGTGGGTGAGAGATCCTTACTTGGTTCCTAATTGAGGTGTTCATCTCCCCCTTCAATGTTAGAACATTTACTTGGTTCCTAACCGAGGTGGACAACTCATGACCTTTTCAAGTGCCAAGGTGCTTTACCTAGTTATTAACTGAGATGATCAGCTCATGACGTAAAACTATGGGAGAACTCTAGGAAGAGACCATTTGTTGAGAAGGATTATTTCATAGATATATATGTTCTAATGTTACATAAAAGTGGTAAATTAATGCATATTTAAAAGTGAAATCTCTTTAAGTATCTATCATTCCAACTTGTGCCATCCATTCCTTTTTGTTATGGAATACCCTTTTGAGAATCCAATCACCTTTGGAAAATGTTTTGAAGCATATGATTTTGTTGTATTGATCTGATACTTTTCTATTTTGCTCGACCATCCTTCTTAAAGCTTCATCCTTTTTCTCCTATACTAGGGTCAATTTGGTTGCTCTTCTCACCTCATTTTGTTCCTCTATTAGAATTGATCTGTTAGTAGGTATTGTGACCTCGGTTGGTATAACCACTTCGGTCCTGTAGACTAGGGAAAATGGGGTCTCGTTAGTGCTATCTCGGGGGGCTAGTCTTGATAGCCCATAACATACCAAGTAGCTCCTCAACCCATCTTCCCTATATGCTTTCTAACCTCTTCTTCAATAGGTTGATAATTATCTTGTTGAAAGACTCTACTTGACCATTGGGCTTGGGGATAGTATGGCATTGAATGGCACATCTTAATATTGTACTTGAAGGAAAATGATTTGATGTTTTGGCTAGTGAATTGTCTCCCATTATCTGTGATGAGCTTCTTTGACAGGCTTAAACGACAAATTATGGATATCCATATGAATCGAATCACCTCTTTCTCTCATATTATTCCGAGGGGCTTTACTTCAATCCATTTTGAAAAGTAATTAGTAGCCACAAGGAGAAACCTTTTTTTGGCTTGTACCTAAGGGTAGAGATCATACTATGTCAAGCCCCCATTTGTAGAAGGGCCAAGGACTCACCACCCCCACCATGGTATTCAAAGGCATGTGTAATAATGGGGAAAATCTTTGACATTTATCACATTTCTAAGTGTATTTGGTGCAATTTTCCAATATGGTGGCCCAATAATAACCTTGTCTCATAATTCGTTGTGACAACCTCCTACCTCTAGAGTGTAAATTATAGTCTCCTTCATATGCTTCAAACATTAACCTTTTAGACCTCTCATTAGTTATACACAAGAGGCCAGGACCGAATGGAGTTTTCAATATAGTTACCCTACTTCGATCATGTATAAGCCTGCCTTGGCCTCAATTTCTTTTGCGACCTTGTAATCTTCTAGTAGGTCCCTCTTTTCCAAAAAATTATAGATTGGGATGAACCATGTGATAGATGAAGCATCCACACACTTGTCCTTTCTTTCGGTCTCTTCAAAAGATGCTTATACCAGTATTGTTACAGACACTACTCTTTTGTACTTGGTTTCCCGTACTAATGCCAAAGTTGCTAGGGTGTCAGTGTGTATCATTTTGAGCTATTTGCTTGATCTCGAATATAGAAAATTTTGAGCACTCTTGCTTTAATCTTTCCAGGTACCCTTTCATTTTTCCATCCCTTGCTTCAAATGTCTCCAAAAAATGGTTAACCATTATCCTAGAATCACTATGTAAGATGATCATATTTTCCCCTAGATGTTTTGCAATCATTTCCACAAATATAGTTGCCTCATATTCTATGACGTTATTAGTTGCTTGGAAATTAAATATAATTACATACTCAAAGCAATTGTTGTTGTGATAAACTATAACCATCCCTAGCCCTATACCATTGAAGTTGTGCGCTCCATCCATAAATACCTGTCAAGTTTGGGCTTCCTTTTGGTCTATCCCACACACCACCTCTTGCTTTGTCTGGATGACTACCTCAAGCTTATCATTGAATTTAGCTACAAACTCGGCCATCGCCTACCCTTTAATAACTATTCTAGCCATGTATTTAATATTATACTATCCCAATTCTACAACTATTTGGACCAGTCTCCCTAGCACATTTGGTCTCATTAAGACTCTTTTAAGTGGATGTAACGTAAGTACCACGATTTTGTACGATCCAAAGTAATGCCTGAGCTTTTGCACACTAATCTTGAGAGTAAAGACCAATTTATCAATGGTAGGATATCTACTTTGAGCCTTCGTTAAAACTTGGTTAACATAGTAGATAGGGTGCTAAATTTTGTCCCTTTTGGCTAAGAGCATGACACTGCATGTTTGGTGTGTCACAACCAAATATAGATAAAGAATATCTCCTGGTAGAGGGTTGACCAAGACGGGGGGTTGCTAAGGTATTTCTTGATTCCTTTAAAGGCTACATCGATGTCCTCATCCAAAAATATCGATGATTTTTTTCTCAGCATTTTGAAAAAAGGCATACACTTGTCAGTGCATTTAGAGATGAATCTGTGCAGTGCCAATATTCTTCCATTCAACTGTTGAATTCCCTTGAGGCTAGCGGGTGGCTTCATGTTCACTAGTACTTGTATCTTGATTGGGTTGGCCTTAATCCCCCTTATTGACGCGAGATACCCTAGAAATTTTTCTGCAGCAACACCAAATATACATTTTCCAAGGTTAAGTCTCATGCCATACCTTTGGCTTACTATGAATATCTTATGTAGATCCTTGATGTGGTTCAGAGGTTAAGTTGATTTCACTACCATGTCATCTACATATGTGATGAGTGCTCAAAAAGTACTAAAATTACCATGATTTTATGCACGTTAATTGATTAAATATATATATATATATATATATATATATATATTTATGATTTTATCATATATTTATATAAATCTATCTTTTTGGAATCACATGTATTTTTATTGTTTTTTAAGGTATTTTCGCTTAAAAAAGTAACGTAAAGACTCAAAGAAAAATACTGGAGGCAATACATCACAAATATATTCATAAAGTAATTGAGGAAAAGTCAAAAAAGATGGAAAAATTGAACAAAATAGGTCAAAAATGTCAAAAAGGAGGAAATTGCGCACGCAGGCACCCAACCGTGCCGAGCAACACCCGTAGCACGCCAGTCCACGTGCGCCGCTGCGCCCATCTGCCCCAATTCGTGCGCGCCGCCGCGTCCTATGCCAACATGACATCAGCAATGATGTCACCATTCACTACTCGGCGTTTCCACCATTTTTAATCATTTTTCACCCACTTTTTCTTCCTCTTCTCACCTATAAATACCCTCATTCTCTTCATTTCAAATCACACCTAAAAACACATCTTCTTCTTTCTTTCTTTCTTTCTATCCTTTCTCTCCTTTCTTAGTTTTTAGTTTTTCCTTAGTTAGTTTTTCTTAGTTTTAGAGTTCTTCTCTTTTTGAGAAGAACTAATTATGTTTTTGTAATTTATTTGCTTTTTTATTCAATAAATGGAAGTGCAAATTCCGTTTGGAGGTTTTCCACCAACAAGAATAACATCAAAGTACTGTAAGGATTTTATTTTCTTTATAGTTATTTTTTTATGCTTTATTTTTATATGTTATATTTAATTAGTATGTGATTAAATTTAACTTTGCTAGCTTTTGTAAACATTATATAATAATAACGTTATTATGCTTGTGAAATATTAAATAGGGAAAAATCTATAAAAAGAATTGATTTTATTTTTATTCAATATTTTATATTAAGAATATTAGAGAGAAATATATTATTTTTCATTATAAACTTAAATATGAAAATTATATTTTAAGGTTTAGTTATCCGGTTTCATTTAGAGTATTGCTCTTTTATTTGTTGGTACAATCGCCCGGTAGTTAGAGTGAAGCTCTATTTCAAAAGTTTTTATAAGAATTATTCTCTGAAAATGTATTGACAACATGTTTTCAGTAGTGGTTTTAAAACTTGAAAGTTAGTACTCGGATAATTAAATTCTTAGGTTTAATTTGAACACCTTGAATAAAGTTTAAACTGTCTAACCCCACCAAAGATAG
Organism: Hippophae tibetana; assembly: GCA_037013495.1. NCBI lineage: Eukaryota > Viridiplantae > Streptophyta > Magnoliopsida > Rosales > Elaeagnaceae > Hippophae > Hippophae tibetana. Next base: position 75,498,835 of record CM072812.1, on the reverse strand, counting down.
CATTTAAATGGTTCATTTTCAATCTTTTAGAAAAATGAATTAATTTAATTTACCAAATTAGTTATCGACCCCACCCATAGGTGTTAATTGATTTGTTTAGTTAACAAAGAATATCTAACCCCACCAAAGATGATATTCATATAAAAAAGAGAGAATCAATAAATATCAATTTATATCTTTAATAACCTAAATAATATGAGCAAGCATAATTACTTGGTTATTATATCCATAAATACTCCAATATTATAAATGATAAAATTTGCATCAATATTTATTGAATTTGTATCTACGTTTATTTTTATGTTATTAGATTAGAAACCCAAAACCCAAAATATCGTGACATGATATTTAGGATTTAATTTCATTTTTAAAAGTTTGAATAATAAATTAAAAACCACATATATTTCTTCCTTAGATCGACCTTAGGAGTATACTTATCATTTTTTTCTATGAAATGATTCGTGCACTTGCGTGATTTCCTCCTTTTTGACATTTTTGATCCTTTTGACCCATTTTGTCCAATTTTCCATCTTTTTTTTACTTTTCCTCAATTACTTTATGAATATATTTGTGATGTATTGCCTTTGGTATTTTGCTTTGAGTCTTTAAGTTATTTTTTAAGCGAAAATACATGAAAAAACAATAAAAATACCCATGATTCCGAAAAGATAGATTTATATAAATATATGATAAAATCATATAAATATATATATATATATATATATATATATAATGAATTAACGTGCATAAAATAATGGTAATTTTAGTACTTTTTGAGCACTTATCACAACTTCAAACCAGATTCTTGCTAGTCCCTTGCCACGGTTGCATTTAGCCTATGCAATAAGCTTTTAAACCCTTAGGTTGCCCTAGTGGACGAGTTTGAGTCTCGTGAGGATTTTCAGTAATGATACCCACAAACATTGAACTAAATGTAAAAATTAACAGAAATAATAAAAACTATCAACTTAAAAACTAAAATTAAAACAAAATCAAAAATTAACTTTTAAGAATAAAAGAAAACAACATAACACAAAAATGTCTCATACTTTTTAATCTCCTTTAAGATTATAATTAAAATCTCAAGCATAAGTTATTTTAATATTCTTAAACAATCATGATTTATTATAATAATTAGTCAAAAATCATTTTCATATTTCATATAAAAAATGTATCAATTTAATTTCACCCAATTTCAATGTCTGGAATCTGAATTCGCTTTGACTCTATTCCTCACTAGTCAATACTCTCAAAACATTCATACTAATTTAGATGCGAAAGAGTTGATGTAGAGAAATGAACTAATATGTTTGCGATAACTGTATTTTATACAGTTATTTTCGTCTATTTTATTAATTATAATTTCTAATTCTTTACATTTTTAGTTAATTTTTACTTAATTAAATTAATATATAGTATTAGTTTTTAATAAATATATTTTCAAGAAAATTAATGAATTTTAATAAAAAGGGACTTAATTTCAATTATAAAAAGCTTAAATTTAATTTGAATTAAAAGTGGGTGAAATTGCAAATATCAAAAGATTAGAAGTTAATTTAAATTAAATTTGTGGGTCAAAATGCAATTAATGAAAGTTGAGTTTTCTGTGCAGGAGAAGGAGCCACTCGTGCCATTCACAATGCCCAACACCTACTGATGAGTGAAAACCGGCATCGCCGATTCTTGCCAATACTTTGGTTTTAATATTTATAAAACTCTCGCAAGTGCACGAATCATTTCGTAGAAAATGATAAGTATACTCCCAAGGTCGATCTAAGGAAGGAATGTATGTGGTTTTTAATTTATTATTCAAACTTTTAAAAACGAAATTAAATCCTAAACATCCTGTCACGATAGTTTGGTTTTTGTGTTCCTAATCTAATAACATAAAAATAAACATATATACAGATTAATTAAATATAATCTAATAAAATAAAAATAAACATAGATACAAATTCAATAAATATTTATCTAAAAATAAATATAAATACAGATTCAATAAATATTTATGCAAATTTTATCATTTATATTAGTGGAGTATTTATGGATATAATAACTAAATTAATTATGCTTGCTCGTATTATCTAGGTTATTAAAGATATAAATTGATATTTTATCGATTCTCTTTTTTTATATAAATACCACCTTTGGTGGGGTTAGATATTCTTTGTTAACTAAACAAATCAATTAACACCTATGGGTAGGGTTGATAACTAATTTGGTTAATTAAATTATTTCCTTTTTCTAAGAGATTGAAAATGAACCATTTAAATGCTACCTTTGGTGGGGTTAGACAGTTTAAACTTTATTCAAGGTGTCCAAATTAAACATAAGAATTTAATTATCCGAGTACTAACTTTCAAGTTTTAAAACCACTATTGAAAACATGTTGTCAATACATTTTCACATAATAATTCTTATAAAAACTTTTGAAATAGAGTTTCACTCTAACTACCGGGAGATTGTACCAACAAATAAAAGAGCACTACTCTAAATTAGATCGGATAACTAAACCTTAAAATCTAATTTTCAGGTTTAAGTTTGTAATGAAAAATAATATATTTTTCTCTAACATTCTTAATATAAAATCTTGAATAAAAACAAAATCAATTCATTTTAAAGATTTTTACCTATTTAATATTTCGCAAGCATAACAACGTCGTTATTACATCATGTTTACTAAACAGCCAGCATAGTTAAATTTAACCACATACAAATTAAATATAACATGTAAGAATAAAGCATAAAAATAACTGTAAAGAAAATAAAATCCTTACAGAACTTCGACGCTATTCCCGTAGCTGGAAAACCTCCAAGCGGAATTTGCACTCCCATTTATTGAATCAAAAATCTAAATTATTACAAAAACATTACAAGTTCCTCTCAAAAAGAGAAGAACTCTAAAACTAAGAGAATTGAACTAAAAACTAAGAGAAAAACTAAGAAAAGCTTAGAAACTAAGAAAGAAACTAAGAAAAACTCAAAAACTAAGAAATGAGAGAAAGAAAGAAGAGAGAAGTGTGTTTTGAAGGTGTGATTTGAAGTGAAGGGAAGGGGGGTATTTATAGGTGAGGATGGAGAGAAAAAATGAGTAAACAAATGTTAAAAAAATATTAAAAAAATGTAAAAACGCGTATTGGAATTGCTGATGTCATTAATGACGTCAACATGACGTCACGGGGGCTGTTGCACGTGAAAAATGGGGCGAAAAGGCGTTGGCGTGCGCGTGAACAGTGCCAGCGCGCTGGGGCGCGCGCGGATGGGCAGGCTAGCGCGCGTGGGATGGGGCGCTGGGCTGGGCGTGCGGCTGGGCAGCTGGGCGCGTTTTTCTCCTTTTTGACCTTTTTGACCCATTTTGTCCAATTTTTCCATGTTTGTTGACCTTTCCCCACTTATTTATTAATATATTTGTGATGTATTGCTTCAAGTATTCCTCTTTGAGTCTTTAAATTGCGTTTTTAAGCCAAAATACCTGAAAAACAGTAAAAATACCTGTGATTCCGAAAAAGACAAATTTATATAAATATATGATAAAACATATAAATATATATATTTTTAATCAATTAATGTACATAAAATCATGGTTATTTTAGTGCTTTTTGAGCACTCATCACAACCCCCAACCAGCTTCTTGCTAGTCCCTTAGCAAGAGAAGCGATAAAAGCTAAAAATTAAACTATCCTAAATCACTTTCGTGGATTGAAACGGTTGCATTTAGCCTATGCAACAAGCCTTTAAACCCCTAGGTTGCCCTAGTGGACGAGTTTGAGTCTCGTGAGGGTTTTCAGTAATGATACCCACAAACATTGAACTAACTGTAAAAATCAAAAGAAACTATAAAAACAATCAAATCAAAAACTAAAATTACAACACAATCAAAAATTAATTTAAGAATAAAAGAAAACAACATATCACAAAAATATCTCATACTTTTTAATCTCCTTTAAGATCATAATTAAAATCTCAAGCATAAGTTATTTTAATCTCTTTAAACAATCATGATTTTATTATAATAATTAGTCGAAAATCATTTTCATATTTCATTTCAAAAATGTATCAATTTAATTTTACCCAATTTCAGTGTCATGAATCAGAATTTGCTTCGACTCTATTCCTCACAAGTCAATACTCTCAAAGCACTGAATCCTATGGGTTCAAACACTCATACTAATTTATATGCGAAAGAGTTGATGTATAGAAATGAACTAATATGTTCGCATATGTATAAAGAATAAAGGCTCAAAGTGTTATTTTAACATTGATCTCATGAAAGGAATCGAATGTATAAATTATAAAGATATCATATATAAAAATTATTTTCATGCATAAATCAAACTCATTAAGAAAGAATTTCAAGATATATGCTTTTTACAAATGAAGAAATTGCAATGACTTTTTAGGGAATTACTTCCTATATCTTTCTTTTGTATTTAGCCTTTACTCACAACTTTGTAGGCAATGTGGGTCATAGTATGTAGATGATACTATATTTTTTATTTCTCTATTTGTTTTTTCAATATATGTATATTTTAGAGAGTCGACCCATGTACAGATTGTACATTTTTTTTTTTTGGAATTTGGTGAGTGGTTAATTTTGTGGCTTTTCTGTTTGTTCTTGGTTTAAGTAACCCCAGATATGTCTTTTTGTTTTTGTAACAGTCATGCATAAATGAGATATAAGCATATACTATCAATTTCTACTCAAATCATTTAATCTAAGCAAAAATAATAATAAAAAATATATGATACTCTATTTAAGATGAGAAAAAAATTTCATACATTCAATGCTAATACCTATAGAGATCATCTAAAAATTTGAATAAATAAGAAATGTGTTTGGAGTAGAAAAAATATATATTGCACTCTGAATAAAAGAAATTAGGCTCAAATTATATCTCACAAGGGTAGTCTCCACTAAAAAAATTCATAAACACCGATTTTGGGTTTAATATAATTTCCACATTCTATCAAGAAATACTAGTTATGACAAAAACTAACTAATTATCAAAAATAATTACAAAATATTTCATGATATGTTTTCAAAAATTAATCTAACAGTACAAAAGACTTAACTATTTACTTAAATTTGATTTAAAGAAATGATAAATTTTTGTGAGAAAATATATATTTTTATTTATTTTTTATTAAGCATGGTAACTTTTCACCACCCCCAACCTAGAACTTACATTGTCCTCAATGTAACAACTGCAAATTAAAGATAAAGAGAAAAGAGGAGAAAGATTACCTATTTCTTGAGAATGTGTAAGTAGTAAGGGAGAAATGCAGGTGTATCCATCATATTCATCATTAAAGTGTATACAGACAGATTGTTGTGGACTTCTAACATCTCAACAAATATTTTTAGTTTTAACAATTTTAAAAATTATTCACATATAATTAAACTAAAATAAACAATAAAATTAAGTAAATAAAACAAATAACAAAAAATTACCTAAAATGATGGGTTGCCTCCCATCCAGCGCTTAGTTTCACTTCTTAGCAAGACGTATCTTTTTGGTGCTAAGGGTTACTCAGCCAAATGCAATCCATTTCAGCAATGTTGTTTGGTTCTTCTAAATAAGGCTTGACACGATGGCCATTAACTTTGAACGTTTTTTGTGTCTTGGAGTCCAATAGTTCTACCACTCCATGTTCAAATACCTGAACTATTTTGAATGGTCCATCCCATCTTGATCTCAGCTTTCCTGGAAACAATCTCAAACGAGAGTTAAATAAAAGAACTTTCATTCAAGGGTGAAAAGTCTTAGGAACTAGCCTCTTGTCATGATAGCGCTTAGTACGCTCTTTGTATAATTTGGCATTCTCATAAGCTTCATTCCTAATTTCTTCCAACTCATGAAGCTGGAGTAATCGTTTTTCACCTGCTTTATCTAAATCCATGTTTAACTCTTTAATTTCCCAATAAGCCTTGTGTTCAAGTTCAACTGGAAGGTGGCACGCTTTCCTAAAGATTAACCGGTAAGGGCTCATCCCAATAGGTGTTTTGTAAGCGGTGCGGTATGCCCATAAGGCATCATTTAACTTAAATGCCCAATCCTTCCTTGAGGGACGCACAATGCGTTCCAATATTCCCTTAATTTGCCTATTACTTACTTCCACTAAACCGAAAGTTTGAGGATGATATGGAGTAGCTACTTTATGTGTGATGTTGTACTTGTTTAGTACTCCATCAAAGAGTTTGTTACAAAAATGGCTACCTCCATCACTTATTATAGCTCTAGGCGTTCCGAACCTACTGAATATTAAATCTTTTAAGAATTTCCCAACAACATTAGCATCATTGGTTTTGGTGGGGATAACTTCTACCCACTTGGACACATAATCCACAGCAACCAAAATGTATTGAAAACCATTAGATGGGGGAAAAGGACCTATGAAGTCAATCCCCCATACATCAAAGAGTTCAACAACTAAATTAGATGTCAAAGGCATTTCATCTCTTTTTCTTATGTTTCCTGTTCTTTGACATCTATCACATTGTGCACAAAACATATGAGCATCTTTAAAAAGAGTGGGCCAAAAGAATCCAGACTGTAATACCTTTCGGGCTGTCTTTTCACCTCCAAAATGACCCCCACAATGAAGTTCATGACAAAAAGTTAGAATGCTCTTATGTTCTTCTTCAGGTACACATCTCCGGATGACTTGATCTTGACCAATCTTGTATAAATAAGGGTCATCCCAGAAATAGTCCTTAATAGTTTTAAAAAACCTTTTCTTGTCCTGATATGAAGTGTTAGGTCGCAAAACACCAGTGGCAAGATAGTTTACAATATCAGCATACCATGGGTTCGGACCTATGAAAAATAACTGTTCATCAGGAAAGATTTCAACTATATCTTCATTACTCTCATCTTTAAGAGAATTGAAGTCAGAAATCAACCTAAACAAATGGTCAGCTACTAAGTTTTCACTGCCTTTCTTATCCTTGATTTCTAGGTCAAATTCTTGTAAGAGTAAGACCCACCTGATTAATCTTGGCTTGGCATTTGGTTTACTTAATAGGTATCTTAAAGCAGCATGATCAGAATGCACAATCACTTTAGATCCTACTAAATAAGACCGAAATTTGTCTAAAGAGAATACTATAGCCAAGAATTCCTTTTCAGTGGTGGTATAATTGATTTGGGCATCATTGAGTGTTTTCCTAGCATAGTAGATGACATGCAAACGCTTATCCACTCTTTGTCCCAGGACTGATCCTATTGCATAATCAGAAGCGTCACACATTATTTCAAAAGGTAAAGACCAGTTTGGTGCCATAATAACAGGGGTAGATGTTAGTTTATCTTTCAAGGTATTAAAGGAAACAAGGCATTCATCGTTGAAATCAAAATAAGCATCTTTGGATAGCAAGTTACATAAGGGACGACTTATTTTAGAGAAATCTTTAATAAATCGTATGTAAAATCCTGCATGTCCTAAGAAGCTTCTTATCCCCTTCACAGATGTAGGGGGAGGTAGTTTGGATATCAATTCAACTTTTGCCTTATCAACTTCAATACCCTTGTTTGAAATTATATGTCCTAAAACTATCCCTTGTTGAACCATAAAATGACTTTTCTCCCAACTAAGGGTGAGATTGCATTCAATGCATCTTTCTAAAACCAAAGTCAATTTATGTAAGCAATCATCAAATGAGTTCCCAAAGACAGAGAAATCGTCCATGAAAATCTCAATGAATTTTTCCACCATTTCCGAGAAAATAGATATCATGCATCTCTGGAAAGTGGTAGGGGCATTGCATAACCCAAATGGCATTCTGTGAAAAGCAAATGTCCCAAAAGGACATGTAAATGTGGTCTTTTCCTGATCTTCTGGTGCTATGGGTACTTGATAATATCCGGACAATCCATCCAAAAAACAGTAAAATTCGTGCCCAGCTAATCTTTCCAACATTTGATCAATGAATGGAAGAGGAAAGTGATCCTTTTTCGTATATAAATTTATTTTCCTAAAATCTATACACATTCTCCATCCAGTGATTATTCTAGTGGGCATTAATTCACTTTTGTCATTTTTAACAACTGTTATCCCAGATTTCTTTGGTACCACATGCACTGGACTAACCCACTTACTATCCGCAATAGGATAGATAATCCCTTCTTCTAATAATTTAAGAATTTCTTTTTTAAATACCTCTTGCATGTTTGGGTTTAGTCTTCTTTGGGCCTTTCGTACAGGTTTAGCACCATCCTCCAAGTTGATCTTGTGCATACACATTGTTGGACTAATGCCTCTTATATCCCATATACTCCAACCTATAGATTTCTTAAACTGTTTAAGCACTTTGATGAGTTCCTTTTCTTGTGGTTTGGTCAAGTTTGAAGAAATTATCACTGGATAAGTTTCTCTTTCTCCCAAAAACACATATTTTAAGTGCTCAGGTAAGTCTTTGAGTTCAAGTTCAGGTGGATTGGCCTCTTTAATAGATAAAGAACTGGGTAGATTTAAAAGTGTACTAGATTTTGTCATTACTTCATTATTGTCTAGTTGTTCAAGGTACCCCTTAATTTCTTCATCTAAATCTTCTTCAACCTTTTCAAGTGTAAGAACGGTTTCGAGCTTGTCTTCTATTCTGGTTTGTAAAAAGGTGCTTTGGACAAGATTATCCAAAGGATCAACATCGAATATTTCATCGATGGCAGAAATAGAAGGAAAAGGTGAAGAATCAAAAACTTTAAAATGAACAGTCTCTCCTAAGACTGTCATTGTCAAATTTCCATCTTGGACATCAATAATAGTTTTAGTAGTTGCCATAAATGGTCTACCAAGCAATATTGTGTGCTCTCTGTCCAATGCTGGATTTTCTTGCATATCTAGTTAGGTTGAGATAAATTTAGTAATTAACGAACATTAGTAACAAATCTCCGTGGGAACGATATTTTACTTATCATATTATTACTTGTGACTGTGTATACTTGTGACCGTGTATACTTGCACGATTTTATGTTCTCCTAAAAGAGACAACAAGTTTTTGGTGTCGTTGTCGAGGATTTGTTTACTATTTTCATTGTTGATATTAATACCAATCAATTTGATTTTAATTAAAAAAAATTATGCTTATTGTTGCTTGCTTAATTTATTTTTCAATTTTCTCGTAAGTTGAGATTTTGTTTGACACACAAATCTTAACTCACAAAAAGAAAAAAAAGTTGAGAAGTCAAGCTGACAACTATAAATCAAGCGTTCCTTAGGAGGCAACCCATGTGTTTTATTTTCTTTATTTACGCATGTATCTATATTTCTTTATGTTGTTATTTTATTTTATTTTATTTTTCGTAGGTGCAAATTGGAGGAAATGAAGCTATTTTGGATTTTAACCATTCAATCCAAATGAGGAAGTTTCTTTAAATCCATCTCATATGTTCTTTAACGTTCACACATTGAGGACAATGTGTATATTAAGTTTGGGGGTGGTAGAGATATTGAACTTAATTGAAATATTTTCTGGGTATTCTTGCTTGTGAAATTTTATTTGTTTGGTTGATTAAAGATATTTTGCTTTAATGGTGATTTATTTTTATTTCTTCGGTTTAAATGATGCATAGCTCCTTGAAAAATTTGAATATTGTCTAAGCGATGAATAGTTTTTACATATGTTTCATTTTTACAAGAATAAATATTTATGTGCACTAGTCTTGATTTTTGAGTTGCTATGGTAATTTAGATAAGGTTATGTGAGTATGCAATTTGATTGATATTTGTGATGTCATAGTTCTTAGAATTTGTTCGATTTTCTCTCGTGGCGAAATTATAGATAACATTTAACTAAGAAAATGATTTAGGCCATCTTTGGATCGTTTGAGCCTTTCTATCTACCTTCACATGCTTTATCCGTAGTATACCCCTTTTGAGCTTCAAAGTTTATATATATATATATATATATATTTATCTCATTTGAAAAGCCTACTAAATATATATATATATATATATATATATATATATATATATATATGTGTGTGTGTGTGTACATATATCTATTTTTCTTATCTGACTAACATGTTACAATTGTTAGTAAATATTTTAAGATATATCGTAAAAAAAGGATACTAAAAAAAAGAGAAAAAATAGAGTCTGAAAAAAAAAGAAAAAAAGGCAAAAGAAAAAAAACAAAAAAAAGAGAAAAGAAAAGAAAAAAATGATTATTATATGTAATGTTAAATCCGAAATTGGGAAGTGTTTATTGTGATGATAGAAGGTATCTTGTTTCAATCCTAAAATGACGTGTTTAAGAAAAAATTGAGCTAAATATTAGCTTTTTTCCTACCTTTACCTAAACCATACATTACAAGCTAAATAAAGTCCTTTTGATTTTTGGTTGTATTTGTCTACATTAATGGAGAGAGAAATGAAAAATAAACTTATGAGATTTGTGATTTCATTAAAAATGAATTGCATTTTTATTTGTATAAACAGATCCGGATTGCATGTGATGAAATATGAATAGACTTTACACACACACTAAAATTCATTGTGAAAACGTGATATACTTTTAAATTGAATTTGATGCTTAGATAAAATTCTTTTATTTCTTTGAGTTATGTTATTTGAAATGATTAAAAAGAAATATTTTGAAAATCACTATTTTAAATGCAGTTATCTTTGTTTTATTTCTTTCCTTTTGCTCGAACACTAGCAAAAACTTAAGTTTAAGGGTGTGATAACTGTATTTTATATAGTTATTTTCATTTATTTTATTAATTATAATTGTTATGTTCTTGACATATTTAGTTAATTTTAGTTGAATAAATTAATATTTAGTGTTTATTTGTTAAGGAATATATTTTTAAGAAAATTAAATAATTTGAATCGAAAAGGTACTTAATTGCAAATTTATGTCTCAAAATATAATTTAAAATAAAAGAGTGCTTAATTGCAATTTATAATAGTCTAAAAATATAATTTGAATTAAAATCGGGCTTAATTATAATTAAAAAAAGTTGAAAAGTTAATTTAAATTAGAAAAGGGCTTAATTGCAATTAAAGAAAGTTTAAAAGTTAATTTGAATTAAATTGGAGGGCTAAAATGCAATTAAGGAAATTTAATTTCTGCGTAGGAGAGAAGAAGTCAACGCGCCATCACCCACGCGCGCCACGTGAACCATCAAATCAGAAAAGCAACAGTTAGGATGAGCACGGGTCTTTCAAACCCGACCAAAGCGAATGGAAGGAGGTTTTCTGGATCACGCAGCTCGATGCGCCGAGTGTGGCCCATCTGCCACGCAGGCTGGCGTGTAGGGTGGGACCCACATGTCTTTATGCGTCTACCAAGGCCACGATTTCCTACAGCACAATCACATGCCCCTGTTTATACCACCAATTGAAAGCTGCTACGTGTCCCACCATTCCTTGTAACCAATCATGTGCTGACACGTGGCACATTTTGATGAACACAAAATGTAGAATCACGTACGCCTTGTAGCAGTTGTCCCCCACGTTCGGCGTTGCTTATCCTGTGCGACAATTCCGCGTACGCCCGTTCTTGGTACCCAATGAGATGCTTCCACGTTTCCCACCATTCTTTATAGTGAATCAAATGCTGACACGTGGCACACAAATTGAATTAAAAAAAAATCAGAAACAACACCTCTATTTTGTCTTTCATGTGTATATTAAAGTAACAATTTCGATATCGAATATTGATACGCGTGTTTTTTTATTTTCGATGTAATTGTTTCTCACGTGTCCAAAAAAATGTATTTTTTAGCTATAAATAGGTCATTTATTGCTAAAAAATAGCATTTTTTTTAGTTTGGGGAATTTTTGGAGAGTTTGGGTTCTAGACAGTGGTACACGCAGAAGCTATTTTTGGCTTCTTTTGTGTTCTCCGTGTGCCAAATATTTGAGCTTAAATATGTTTTAATTTTCTTCTATTCTTTATCTAATATTTCTTAACTGTTGTAATTTTTATTTTTATTTATGAAGTAATTTAATTTTTCTAGGGTTGCATTTTATCTAAATTTATGAAGCTTGGATTTAATTATTTTTGAAAGATTTATAAGACGTTGGATTTATTTATTCTATTTGTGTTAAATGCTTTTGATTATTGGAAAATTTATCATATGATTGTGGCACTTAAATAAACTTGGAAGAGGCATTTTTGTGTATATTGTTCATGGATAGAATAACATGTATATATGAAGGATATGAATATACCTTAATTGTATGTGTGGTCATTTGAGAACTTAGAACGTAATGAATCTTGGTGAATTTAATTCTCATAGGAATATAGTCAATTAATTTAGCTAGGTGTGTCTATACGGAGCTCGGAAGAGATGTATGGATAAAATTAGAAGTTTTCGGTTGACAAATTAAATGTACTATAAAAATATAAATCAAGAGAAAATAATATGACTCGAGTGGATTAATTTGGTGAAAAATTGCAATCCTAGATTTCTTTTATTTTGTTATAAAACTTTTTAGTTAACTTTTTCTAATCAACGATTATTTTGGATAAAATCAGAACGAAATAATTTTAGTACTCAACAAACTGTAGTGATAAATCTCCGTGGGAACGATACTCTACTTATCAAATATTATTACTTGTGACCGTGTATACTTGCACGTTTTATGTTCTCTAAAAGAGACAACAGATTTCTTAAAAATATATTCCTTAACAAATAAACACTAAATATTAATTTATTCAATTAAAATTAACTAAATATGTCAAGAACATAGCAATTATAATTAATAAAATAGATGAAAATAACTATATAAAATACAGTTATTAGTTCGCATATGTAAAAAGAATAAAGGCTCAAAGTATTATTTTGACATTGATCTCATGAAAGGAATCAAATGTATAAATTATAAATATATCATATATAAAAATTATTTTCATGCATAAATCAAACTCATTAAGAATTGTTTTCAAGATATATGCCTTTTACAAATTAAGAAAGTGGAATGACTTTTTAGGAAATTACTTCCTATATCTTTCTTTTATAATTAGCCTTTACTCACAACTTTGTAGGCAAGGTCATAGTATTCTTTATCTCTCTATTTTTTTTCTGAAGATATTTTTCAATATATATATTTAAGAAAGTCAACCCATGTACAGATTGTACATATTTTTTAGGATTTTGGTGAGTGGTTAATTTTGTGACTTTTCTGTTTGATTTTGGTGTAGGTCACCCCATATATGTCTTTTTTTTGTAACAGTCATGCACGAATGAGATAAAAGCATATATTATTAATTTCTACTTAAATCATTTAATTTAAGCAAATAATAATAATAATAAAAATATACGACACTCTATTAAGATGAGAAAAAAATTCATACATTCAATACTAATGCCTATAGAGATCATCTTAAAAATTGAAGAAATAAGAAATGTGTTTGGAGTAGAAAAAATATATATTTTACTCTCAATAAAGGAAATTAGGCTCAAATTATATCTCACAAAGGTAGTCTCCACTAAAACAATTTCATAAACACCGATTTTGGGTTTAATATAATTTCTACATCTTATCAAGAAATACTAGTTATGACAAAAACTAACTAATTACCAAAAACAATTACAAAATATTTCATGATATGTTTTCAAAAATTAATCTAATAGTACCAAAGACCTAACTATTTACTTAAATTTGATTTAAAGAAATGATAAATTTTTGTGAGAATTTTTAAAGCTAATTCTAAAATTCCAAAAATTACTAAATCACACAAAGAAAATAAAACCAAACACAATATAAATGAAAATGTGAACATAAAATAAAATAAAAATTTTTATTTTTATTTTTATTTTTTAAAATTGTTAAATTGTTTTATTTAAATTAAGCATGGTAACTTTTCACCACCCCCAACCTAGAACATACATTGTCTTCAATGTAACAACTGTAAATTAAAGATAAAGAGAAAAGAGAAAAAAATTACCTATTTCTTGAGAATGTGCAAGTAGTAATGGAGAAATGCAGGTGCATCCATCATATTCATCATTAAAGTTCATAAGACATATCGCTATGAACTTCTAACATCTTAACAAATATTTTTAGTTTTAACAATTTTAAAATTATTCACATGTAATTAAACTAAAATAAACAATATAAATTAAATAAATAAAAGAAATAAAAGAAAATTACCTAAAATGATGGGTTGCCTCCCATCTCGCACTTAGTTTAACGTCTTAGCAAGACGTAACTTTATGGTGCTAAGGGTTACTCAGCCAAACGCAATCCATTTCAGTAATGTTGTTTGGTTCTTCTAAATAAGGCTTCACACGATGCCCATTGACTTTAAATGTTTTATGTGTCTTGGAATCCAATAGTTCTACTACTCCATTTGCAAATACTTGAACTATTTTGAATGGTCCATCCCATCTTGATCTCAGCTTTCCTGGAAATAATCTCAAACGAGAGTTAAATAAAATAACTTTCATTCCAGGATGAAGAGTCTTAGGAACTAGCCTCTTGTCATGATAACGCTTAGTACGCTCTTTGTATAATTTGGCATTCTCATAGGCTTTGTTCCTAATTTCTTCCAACTCATTAAGTTGGAGTAACTATTTTTCTCCTATTGTATCTAAATCCATGTTTAACTCTTTAATTGCCCAATAAGCCTTGTTTTTGAGTTCAAATGGAAAGTAGCACGCTTTCCCAAAGATTAACTGGTAAGGGCTAATCCCAATGGGTGTTTTGTAAGCGGTGTGGTATGCCCATAAGGCATCATTTAACTTAAATTCCCAAACTTCCTTGAAGGACGCACAGTACGTTCCAAAATTCCCTTAATTTTCCTATTACTTACTTCCACTAAACTAGAAGTTTGAGGATGATATGGAGTAGCTACTTTATGTATGATGTTGTACTTGTTTAGTACTCCATCAAAGATCTGGTTACAAAAATGGATACCTCCATCACTTATTATAGCTCTAGGCGTTCCAAACCTATTGAATATTAAATCCTTCAAGAATTTAACAATATTAGCATCATTGGTTTTAGTGGGGATAGTTTCTACCCACTTGGATACATAATCCAAAACAACCAAAATATATTGAAAACCATTGGATGAGGGAAAAGGACTCATAAAGTCAATCCCTCATACATCGAAAAGTTCAACAACTAAATTAGATATCAAATACATTTAATCTCTTTTGCTTATGTTTCCTGTTCTTTGACATCTATCACATTGTGCACAAAACATATGAGCATCTTTAAAAAGAGTGGGCCAAAAGAATCCAGACTGTAATACCTTACGAGTTGTCTTTTCACCACCAAAATGGCCTTCACAATGAAGTTCATGACAAAAAGTTAGAATGCTCTTATATTCTTCTTCAGGTACACATCTCCGGATGACTTATCTTGACCAAACTTGTATAAATAAGGGTCATCCCAGAAATAGTCCTTAATAGTTTTAAAAAACCTTTTCTTGTCCTGATATGAAGTGTTAGGTCGCAAAACACCAGTGGAAAGATAGTTTACAATATCAACATACCATGGGTTCAAACCTATTGAAAATAATTGTTCATTAGGAAAGGTTTCAACTATATCTTCATTACTTTTATCTTTAAGATAATTGAAGTCAGAAATCAACCTAGACAAATGGTCAGCTACTAAGTTTTCACTACCTTTCTTATCCTTGATTTCTAGGTCAAATTCTTATAAGAGTAAGACCCACTTGATTAATCTTGGCTTGTCATTTGGTTTACTTAATAGGTATCTTAAAGCAGCATGATCAGAATGCACAATTACTTTAGATCCTACTAAATAAGACCTAAATTTGTCTAAAGAAAACACTATAGCCAATAATTCCTTTTCAGTGGTGGTATAATTCATTTGGGCATCATTGAGTGTTTTGCTAGCTAGTAGATGACATGAAAACACTTATCTATTCTTTGTCCCAAGACTGTTCCGATATCATATTTAGAAGCGTCACACATTATTTCAAAGGGTAAAGACCAGTTTGGTTCCATAATAACAGGGGTAGATGTTAGTTTCTCTTTCAAGGTATTAAAGGAAATAAGGTAGTCATTGTTGAAATTAAAATAAACATCTTTTGATAGCAAGTTACATAAGGGACGACTTATTTTAGAGAAATCTTTAATAAATCGTCTGTAAAATTCTACATGTCCTAAGAAGCTTCTTATCCCCTTCATGGATGTAGGGGAGGTAGTTTGGAAATCAATTCAACTTTTGCCTTAACAACTTCAATACCCTTGTGTGAAATTATATGTCCTAAAACTATCCCTTTTTGAACCATAAAATGACTTTTCTCCCAACTAAGGGTGAGATTGCATTCAATGCATCTTTCTAAAACCAAACTCAATTTATTTAAGCAATCATCAAATGAGTTCCCAAAGATAGAGAAATCGTCCATGAAAATCTCAATGAATTTTTCCACCATGTCCGAGAAAATAGATATCATGCATCTTTGGAAAGTGGCAGGGGCATTGCATAACCCAAATGGCATTCTTCGATACACATCATAGGACTAATGCCTTTTATATCCCCGATACTCCAGCCTATAGCTTTCTTAAACTCTTTAAGCACTTTGATAAGTTCCTTTTCTTGGGTGTTGGTCAAGGTTGAAGAAATTATCACTGGATAAGTTTCTCCTTCTCCCAAAAACACATATTTTAAGTGCTCAAGTAAGTGAGTTCAAGTTCAGATGGATTGGCCTCTTTACTAGATGAAGAATTGGGTAGATTTAAAAGTGTACTAGATTTTGTCATTACTTCATCATTGTCTAGTTGTTCAAGGTATACCTTAATTTCCTCATCTAAATCTTCTTCGACCTCTTCAAGTGTAAGAATAGTTTCAAGCTTGCCTTCTATTCTGGTTCGAGAAAAGGTGCTTTGGACAAGATTATCCAAAGGGTCAACATTGAATATTTCATCGATGGCAGAAATAGAAGGAAAAGGTGAAGAATCAAAAACTTTAAAATGAACAGTCTCTCCTAAGACTGTCATTGTCAAATTTCCATCTTAGACATCAATAATAGTTTTAGTAGTTGCCATAAACGGTCTACCAAGTAGTATTGTGTGCTCTCTATCCAAGGCTGGATTTTCTTGCATATCCAGAACCAGAAAGTCAATAGGTATTATCAGTTTGTCTACTTGTATCAACACATCCTCAACTATTCCATTTGGATACTTAAGAGATCTATTTTCAAGTTGAAGGGACATAGTTCTGGGTTTTAAATCTCCTAAATTGAGTTGTAAGAATATAGAGTAGGGCATCAAATTTATACTTGCACCTAAATCAAGCATTGCTTTAGCAACCTTCCTATCCCCCATAGTTATGTTTATAATAAAACTTTCAGGGTCTTTCAACTTAGGGGTAGTTTGTGCTAAAGTACAACGCTAGAAATTTCTGATACTACTACTCATTCATTCAGTTCATACCTCTTATTCTTAGTGTTCAACTCTTTGAAAAACTTAGCATATGAAGGCACATTCATGATCACTTTTAATAATGGTAAATTGATATTTACTTTAGAGAGCATATTAAAAAGATCATAGAATTGATTATCTGGTTTAGATTCTTTTAACTGGTGTGGAAAGGGTACTTGTAACTGGTGTGGTTTTGTTGTCTTTTGAATTTTGGGGATGTTAGATGACTCCTCAATGAGTTTTTCAGAAGGTTTGCTAAGTTTAACACTTGTTTCTCCTTTTTGCGAGACTAGAATATCACCTTCTTTGTTACCTTAAGTACAAGGTAGATCGTTAGAGATTTCAGGTAAACTGGTATTTGATGAGTGCTCAAAAAGCACTAAAATAACCATGATTTTATGTACATTAATTGATTAAAAATATATATATTTATATGTTTTATCATATATAAATATAAATTTGTCTTTTTCGGAATCACGGGTATTCTTATTGTTTTTCAGGTATTTTGGCTTAAAAACGCAATTTAAAGACTAAAAGAGGAATACTTGAAGCAATACATCACAAATATATTAATAAATAAGTGGGAAAAGGTCAACAAACATGGAAAAATTGGACAAAATGGGTCGAAAAGGTCAAAAATGTCAAAAGGACGGAAATCGCGCGCCGCAGCCCAGCCGCGCGCGCAGCCCAGCGCCCCAGTCCGCGCGCCCCATGCCGCGTGCGCTGGCCTGCCCATCTGCGCGCGCCCCAGTGCGCGGGCACTGTTCACGCACGCGCGCGCAGCGCCCAGCAGTAGCCCCTCCGCGCGCCCAACACGTTTTCGCCCCATTTTTCACGTGCAGCCGCCCCCGTGACGTCATGCTGACGTCATTAATGACATCAACAATTCCAATACGCGTTTTTACATTTTTTAATATTTTTTTAACATTTGTTTACTCATTTTTTCTCTCCATCCTCACCTATAAATACCCCCCTTCCCTTCACTTCAAATCACACCTTCAAAACACACTTCTCTCTTCTTTCTTTCTCTCATTTCTTAGTTTTTGAGTTTTTCTTAGTTTCTTTAGTTTCTTTCTTAGTTTCTAAGCTTTTCTTAGTTTTTCTCTTAGTTTTTAGTTCAATTCTCTTAGTTTTAGAGTTCTTCTCTTTTTGAGAGGAACTTGTAATGTTTTTGTAATAATTTAGATTTTTGATTCAATAAATGGGAGTGCAAATTCCGCTTGGAGGTTTTCCAGCTACGGGAATAGCGTCGAAGTTCTGTAAGGATTTTATTTTCTTTACAGTTATTTTTATGCTTTATTCTTACATGTTATATTTAATTTGTCTGTGGTTAAATTTAACTATGCTGGCTGTTTAGTAAACATGATGTAATAACGACGTTGTTATGCTTGCGAAATATTAAATAGGTAAAAATCTTTAAAATGAATTGATTTTGTTTTTATTCAAGATTTTATATTAAGAATGTTAGAGAAAAATATATTATTTTTCATTACAAACTTAAACCTGAAAATTAGATTTTAAGGTTTAGTTATCCGGTCTAATTTAGAGTAGTGCTCTTTTATTTGTTGGTACAATCGCCCGGTAGTTAGAGTAAAACTCTATTTCAAAAGTTTTTATAAGAATTATTATGTGAAAATGTATTGACAACATGTTTTCAATAGTGGTTTTAAAACTTGAAAGTTAGTACTCGGATAATTAAATTCTTATGTTTAATTTGGACACCTTGAATAAAGTTTAAACTGTCTAACCCCACCAAAGGTGGCATTTAAATGGTTCATTTTCAATCTCTTAGAAAAAGGAATTAATTTAATTAAGCATATTAGTTATCAACCCCACCCATAGGTGTTAATTGATTTGTTTAGTTAACAAAGAATATCTAACCCCACCAAAGGTGGTATTTATATAAAAAAGAGAGAATCAATAAAATATCAATTTATATCTTTAATAACCTAGATAATATGAGCAAGCATAATTAATTTAGTTATTATATCCATAAATACTCCGCTAATATAAATGATAAAATTTGCATGAATATTTATTGAATCTGTATATATGTTTATTTTATGTTATTAGATTAGGAACACAAAAACCAAACTATTGTGACAGGATGTTTAGGATTTAATTTTGTTTTTAAAAGTTTGAATAATAAATTAAAAACCACATACATTCCTTCCTTAGATCGACCTTGGGAGTATACTTATCATTTTCTTCGAAATGATTCGTGCACTTGCGAGAGTTTTATAAATATTAAAACCAAAGTATTGGCAAGAATCGGCGATGCCGATTTTCGCTCATCAGTATTGACTATCTTACCACTTCGAAGGGTTCTTACATCCTTTGCTTGTTCTGGTTGACTGGGTGAATTTCCTGGTTCTTTCTTTTGCATTTGTTCAGCCAGTTGCCTAACTTTAGATTAAATCCTTTTAACTGAAGCCTCCATGGTGTTCAACCTTTGATTATTCATCAATTGGTTGTCAAGACTAACTTGAATAAAAGCATTCAAGCTATCCTCTAAGGTTGGCTTAAAAGTTTGCCTTGGTGGGCAAGGGTGGTTTTTATTCGACCTTAGTGTTGGACATTAGGTGTAGGCTGGGTAATTGTTTTGTTTCCAATGATGGTTAGGGTGATTATAAGTGTTTGGATGATATCTTTGAAAGGATTTGACTTCCTTCATCGCATCGACACTAGAATCACAAGTATTTGAACAATTATGTGTACCATGCCCAATTGAAAAACACACTTCACACACCTCTTGATTTGGCATTTGATGGGTAGTGAGAAGTTGCACTTGCTTAGTCAATTCAGCAAGTTGCAAGGTTATCTCATTATCAGAGCCAACTTTATTGACTCTTTCTCTCATTATAGCACTTCTTTGTTGGGAATTAGAACCCAACAACTCATCAAGATTATAGGTTTCCTCTGCGGTTTTTCTCCTACAGCACCTCCAACAACATAATCAACCATGTATTGACTCTGTAGTGTCAATCCATCATAAAAGAATTAGTTCTGTAGTTGTAATGGAAAGCTATGATTATGACATTGAATGAAAAGAAGTTTGAATCGTTCCCAAGCTTCATGAAAGGGCTCTTCATATATTTGAGAAAATGTTTCTATTTTCGTCCTTAGATCAACAATGTTTTGATGGGAATAGAACCTACCCATAAACATTTCATATACTACCTCCCAAGTTTTTATAGAACCCGACTATTGAGTAATGAACCATGACCAAGCTTTATCCTTGAGGGTGTAAGGAAAACACCTCATCCTAAGTTGATCTTCATTAATTGCATGTAGTGGAAAGGTTTGGACAATATAATAGAATTCTCGAATGAAATGCAAAGGGTCTTTATTTGGGACACCATAAAAGGAAGGCAACAAATAATAATGAATCTTTTTCAATTCATAATTCCTTGGAGCCTGATAATTGTATTTTATATAGTTATTTTCATTTATATTATTAATTATAATTGCTATGTTCTTCATATTTTTAGTTAATTTTAGTTTAATAAATTAGTATTTACTGTTTTTTTATATTTTAAGAAAATTAAATAATTTGAATCGAAAACGTACTTAATTGCAAATTTGTGTCCAAAAATATAATTTGAAATAAAAGAGTGTTTAATTGCAATTTATAAAAGTCGAAAATATAATTTAAATTAAAATTGGGCTTAATTTTAATTATTAAAAGTTTAAATATTTAATTTAAATTAGAAAAGGGCTTCACTGTAATTAAAGAAAGTTTAAAATGTAATTTGAATTAAATTTGTGAGTCAAAATGCAATTAATTAAAGTTTAATTTCTGCGCAAGTGAGAAGAAGTCCACGCGCCCTAATCCACGCGCGCAACGTGGACCGTCAGATCAGCGAAGAAACGGCTATGATGCACGCATCTCTATCACACCCGACCAACTCGCGTGGGTGTAGGTTTCTGTCTATCTTTAGCATCTCCCATGGCTATTTGTAGTTGAAATTGATCCTCCTACTATTGTGTATCAACATATAGCTCTTAAAAAATAGTAGATATCTCTAAGAAAAGATTTATCACTTTCAAAAATGTATAGACTTAAAGCAAAAAGGTGCAGGAAACCTAATTTATTTTTTTAGAATAAAAAATTAAGTAAAGAGAAAATCTAAGAATTTTTTTTAATGCTAAATTTAAAGAATGGATACAATTTTTGAAACAAACGAATTTATTTCATTTGAATTTTATTACACACAAAATAAAACTGAAACAAAGGAAAATATAATAATGGGTGACCTCCCACGTAGGACTAAAATTTATCATCTTCTAGTAAGACGTTGCTTGGAGATTGAATAATGACAAACTCAATATCTCCTCTTCATTGGATTTATTTGATCCCATTTGACCATTCAATTAGTCTTTGCTTTGTTTTTGCAAATTTTCAACTAACTGTTCTACTTGAACTTCCACCTTTTTGATAGAAGCTTCCACAGAGTCCAACCGTTGATTGGTTATCTCTACAAACTTGAATAAAAGAATTCAAGTTGTCCGCCAGGGTTGATTTATTGGGAATGCTTCTTGGAATAGGCTGGTGGAATTGCTGGCCTGACTGATTTGAGCTTTGAACGAAATGAGGGTTGTTTTGCCTCCAGGAGAAGTTTAGATGATTTCTCCACCCAAGATTATAGGTATTTGAATTGGGGTCGAACCTTGGTCTTTGTTGATATTCTCCCAATACATTAACCTGTTTAGGTCCAGTTGTTGTTTCTCCTTGATATGGACAGGCTTCAGTACCATGTTCCATGTTGCTATACAAACCATAATATTCATTATTAGTGTTGGTTTGCGCAGTGAGAAGGGCAACTTGTTTGGTCAATTTAACAGTTGTTGTTGAACTTCATTGTTGGAATTGATTTCATGAACTCCAGCTTTTCTCACTCGTGAGCTTTTCTGTTGGGAATTAGCACCCAACATCTCAAAGAGCTTGTACGTCTCTGAGGCATTCTTTTCTCTCATTGCTCATCCTGCAACATTGTCGACAATGAACTGACATTGTTGTGTAAGTCCATCGAAAAAGAATTGGTTTTGCAAGTGTAGGAGAAAGTTGTGATGGGGACATTGAGTGAGAAACATTTTGAACATATCCCAAGCTTAATGGAATGGTTCTCCTTCCATGTGAGAGAAAGTAGCAATCTTTCCTCTCAACTTTGATGTTTTTTGGTGGGAATAGAATTTTCCCATGAATTTATTATAAATGTTCTCCCATGTCATCAGAGAACCTGGGGAAAGTGACATCAACCAAGCTTTGGCCTTGTCCTTTAAGGTGTAGGGGAAACATCTCATTCTAAGTTGATCCTCGTTTAGAATACCGATAAGGAAGGTTTGGACTGTAGTATAGAAGTTTCTAATGAAGGAAAGAGAATCTTCATTAGGCAACCCATAAAAGGAAGGAAGCATAAAAAATGAATATTTTTCAGTTCATAATTCTAAGGAGCCTCACCCATCTGGATAGCGATAGTTTTCGTGCCAATCACTGGTCTTGCAAACTCCTTCATAGTGGTTTCTCTAACATGTTGGTTTTCTTCCATTTCTTTCGGTTCCAGTAAAGGATTAAGGCTTGGTTCTATGTTTGGCTCAAAAATAGGCTGATGGTTGGAATTCAGTCTTGTTAACATGTTGGGTTTCCTAAGGATCTCCTACCATGCATAAACTATTGAAATCGTAAATTTAAAACTCATGTCAAGAAAATAATAAAATAATCACACAAAAATTTAGAGAAAATTTACATAGTATTTAATACAAAACACTAAACAAAACTAGTTAAACCCTAAGTTATTTTATATTATTTTTTAAAAAGAAAATAATTAAATAAATAAATTTATTTATTTATTTCAAAAAATTTATTATTTTATTTATTTGTTTTTAAATTTTATTTATTTTAAAATTTGTTTTTAAATTTTATTTATTTTAAAATTTGTTTTTTAAATTTAAAATTTAAAATTTAAATTTTTTTTTATTATGAAATTTGAAATTTGAAATATTTTGTTTTTTTACTATTCATGAACGGTAAGTTTATTTTTTTTTGTTTTTTTAAATGAAAAAAAATTATTTAAATTTTAATTAAATTTAATTTTTTTACTACTTATGAACAAAAATTTTCTATTTAATAATTTTTTTGTTGTTTAACTAAAAAAATAACAATTATCTACAGAACAATTTTTTTAAAAATTTTGATAAATAATTTAAAAACGCTATTCCTTCCCCGAAAACGATGCCAAATACTTGATGAGCAAAACCGACATCACCGATCCTGCTAATATTTTGGTTTTATATTTATAAAACTCTCGCAAGTGCACAAATCATTTCATAGAAAATGATAAGTATACTCTCAAGGTCGATCTAAGGAAAGAATATATGTGGATTTTAATTTATTATTCAAACTTTTAAAAATGAAATTAAATCCTAAACATCCTCTCACGATATTTTGGGAATTAATTTCTTTTTTAAAAGGTTGAATAATAAATTAAGAATCACATATATTCCTTCCTTAGATCGACCTTGGGAGTATACTTATCATTTTCTATGAAATGATTCGTGCACTTGCGAGAGTTTTATAAATATAAAACCAAAGTATTGGCAGGATCGACGATGCTGGTTTTGCTCATCAATATGCTTCCAGATTCATCCTTAACAACTTTTCGAACATTTTGTTAACTAGATGTTGATATGTAGCACCTGCATTTTTTAATTGAAATGGCATCCTTATGTAGTAGAATGTTCCTTCCTCTACGATGAAAGAATTTTTCTCCTCATCCTTAGGGTTCATTTTAATTTGGTGGTATCTGGAGTATGTGTCCAAAAAATCATCAACCCAAACTCGGAAGATGCGTTTACTAGCTGATCAATACTTAAAATGGGGAATCACTCCTTGTGACATGCCTCGTTTAGATCTATAAAGGCCACACAAATATGATATAACACACATGTTTTCTTTACAAGTACCACATTTGAAAGCCATAAAGGATAATTGACCTCCCTGATGACCCCATCCTCTTTAAGGGCAGCCACATGGTGTTTGATCAACTTGTTCTTCTTTTTGGGGAATTTTCTTTTCCTTTACTGAATGGGTCTAGCTTCTGGGTTGACATTCAGTTGGTGGGTTATGACTTTTGGATCAATTCTTGACATGTCTATTGGAGACCATGCAAAGACATCTATATGAAATCTGAGGAACTATGAGAGTTTCTCCTCAAGATTTATCATCAAATCCTCACCCATTTTTAAGGGGTGGTTCTTGCCCTCAAAATCCATTGAAAGGTCTTTCACTTTATTTAGGTAGATTGACCTTGTCAGGCCTTTGCTCCTTGGTCCCCTTTGAGGGAGACCCTTGGTGATTGCTATTTGGAGGCAATCCATTTCATAGTGGAATTATAACAACTTTTGGCCTTTTCTTGATCTCCCCTTACCTCTTTGGGACCCTCGATAGTGGGGAATTTGATCACCTGGTGAAAAGTGGACGAAACTTCCCTCATTTTATGTATCCATGGGCTTCCTATGATGGTGTTGTAATGCGCAAGGACTTCAATATCACAAAATTGGTCATTATTATTACCCTTTTTGCCTTGACAAGCAAAACCACCATTCCTTTTGCATAGATGGTGCTACTGTTGAATCATATGGGAAGGAGCTCTATATTAACAATATCAGAATCCTTTACTCTTGTGCCATGGTTGTGGTAAAAAAGGAGATCTACTGAACTTCTCATGTTGATCATTATTTGGAAGACATCATAAGATTCGATCCTCAAAGTTATTACTAAAGGGTCCTCATGATAGGATGAGGTCTCGACGTTCTCACTAAAAATGATTTCTACTAGAGGTCTTGCCTTATCCAAGACGTATACATGGGGACATTATGCTGCTCCCTTAATCATTTGCATAAGTTATTGGAGATCCTGTTGACCCCAAGCCCTCCCTACTACTACCTAACATGTTTATTGGTCCTCCATAATAAAGTCATTTAGATATCCCTTGGCTATCAACTTCTCCACCTTCTTTTTTTATGTGTATCCAGTCTTTTGTTTCATGGCTCGCATCTTTGTGGAAACCATACCATTTAGACGTGTCTTTAAGGGGAGATTTCATCTTTAATGGCCATCTGACATTGAGATCATCCTCTATTCTCCTTACAGATTAAGCTAGCTCAACCCTCAAGAGTGGCCCCTTAAAAAGGAGAGTGACCTCCTTCAAGGTCCTCTATTTCTTGGCTATTGCCCGACCTTCCAGTTACTTGGTACAAAACATTTGTTTTTGTTATTTTGATATGCCTTGTCTGGGCTCATCCTCTTTTTTTCTTTATCTAGCACCATTTTTACACCAATTTGAATGCTTTTGACTAGACCTAGCTCCCCTCGAGGTTGAAAAACTTTCTCACCTCCTCATATGCTTCTTCTAAGGTGCGAGGCACTATCTTAGTTAGCTCCATGAATAGGTTAGAGTTCTTCAGTAGACCTCACCTGAATGCCTCTATAGCAATAGAAATGGGGCAGTCAGAGATCTCCAATTTCTCTTATTTGAACTGTTTCATGTATTCCCATCTCCTATGAATAATTGAGAAAAATGGTGAGACTCCTTTCTCAAAGGTTTGTTACAGGAGTAGTTTGTGATGGATGACCTAGAGAATTATGGGAAAAAGGTTATGAATCTAGGGGCCAAGTTGTTGAACCATTTTTGCCTATCTTCGCATAGGGTAGAGATAAACAACTTGCATATCATGGCGTCTTTCTATCCCTAGGTGAGACTCATAGAAGCCATGGCTTTCCGAAAGTGTTGAACATGTGTTACCGGTTCTTTTGTCCCAAAATAATCAAAGAATTTAGGGGCATTAAACTTAGTTGATGGTACATTAGTCTCTATTACATCAGAAAAGAGAGAGATGCATAGTTGCTCACAATCTATGTTCACATCATAAAGGGTTTTTCCCTTCTTATGTTTCTCATTTTCCACCTTCAAAGCTGGATCTTGCCTCTTATTTGTCTTCTCTAGCACCTGGAATTGTGCCTCCTAGCCTTTTCTTTCTTGAATCCATTATTCATCACTAGGCCTCATCGAGCTAGAGAAGGGGTTCCCTTCATCTTCATGTTCAGCTTGTTAAGGCTCAGGTTGGCTACACCTAGCTATATTTCCATTGGTCGGATCAATTATTTGGTCATCTGAGGTCCTTCCCCTTGTCTGGGAGCATATCGACTTGTTTTTTCTTCTTGTCTTCTCAAACTCTTTTCTCAAATAGAGGAGTTGGTAAGCCAACTCTTGTTAGTATACGTTATCTTCTACTCTAGTTTCATTGAGAGCTACTGAGGTATTTCTCTCATTTGTCATTGCTTCATAGTTAGGCAATCTCGATCATCTTCCAATGCAAGTTCCAACCATGGTAATGTGTGCCAAGTATTTATAGTTAGTGAGTGGAACACGATTGGATTTCCAAGTTTCTCTCAAGAAAGTAGGTGAAACCCAAAAAATATGAGGTCAGAAACTTACGCTCGACCTTAGAATCTGAGCCTCACGGTGTACTCCAAAATGTTAGGGTTCAACCAGTTTCTAGAGATAGAACTTAAAGAGAAGTTAAGATAATTGGCTTAATATGTTGATCCAATAAGAGCTCCATCTATTTATAGAACATTATAGATACAAATATCAATTACATAATGTGTACATATATTTACATGTCAGAGGGGTATAACTGGTATAAAGTATAACATATTATGGGTCGAGGTCGATCCTAACTCGATCTGGTGGTCAACTATATAGGGGATTCAATTCCTTAAAATTAACCTCTCACTTGTTGATGCATTCTAAGTTAATCTGTCTTATGACTTGATCTACTTATAGGCTCGATCTGTTTATAGGCTTGGTTTGATTACTAAGCTCGAGCTGATTATTGAGCTTGGGTTGGTCTACAGGTAGGAAATTTGGGATGTTTCGCCTCCCAGCTTGAGTTGATGACTTTTCTTGAGTGGTTTGAATAAGTCAGGCACTAGGCTAGTCCATATGTCCAAACATTTTACATATGTTATTTTTTTAATCTCCAATAGTTGTAATGAAGTGGTTCAAGTATATTTCTTCAAGTTAAATCAATTAAATACAAGAAATACTTGAAAAATAACAAAATATACTTGTGATCCTAAAAAGATATATTTGCGTGCATTGGTAGTAAAACTAAGCAAATAAAAATATATTTAATCATTAAACATGCATAAAATCACAATATATTAAGTGCTTTTGAGCACTTATTAATGTTGCTTCAATTGATACACTTATACGTAACACTTTTATGCATAATAGAATGGAGAATAAACTAAAAATTTCTTTAACATTTAAAAAACAAGAAGAGGATTTAGATGAGGAGACTAAGGGGTACCATGATGTAGTAGATAATGTTAAACTAATAGAAAAATCAAGTACACCTTTTGATCTACCTAAGGCCTTATCTGAAAAAAAAGGCCATTCCACCTAACTTAGAACTTAAAGATTTACCTAAGCATCTTAATTATGTGTTTTTTGGAGAAGAAGAAATTTATCTAGTTATCATTTCCTCCTCTTTGATCAAAACCCAAAAAATTGAACTTCTTAAGGTGCTTATGAATTTTAGAAAGGTTATAGGTTGGAATATCAAGGATATTAAAGGCATTAGTCCAACTATGTATATACATAAGATCAATCTTAAGGATGGTGCTATATCGGTTAGAAAGGCACAAAGAAAGCTTAACCCAATCATATAAGAGGTGGTTAAATAAGAAATCCTTTAACTCCTAGAAGTAGGAATCATTTACCCAATTGTTGATAGTAGGTGGGTTAGTCCAGTGGATGTGGTACCAAAGAAATTTGGTACTA
Source organism: Hippophae tibetana (assembly GCA_037013495.1). Taxonomy (NCBI): domain Eukaryota; kingdom Viridiplantae; phylum Streptophyta; class Magnoliopsida; order Rosales; family Elaeagnaceae; genus Hippophae; species Hippophae tibetana. Next base: position 75,470,634 of record CM072812.1, on the reverse strand, counting down.
CGGTTGTGAAAAATGATAAGTATGAACTGGTGCTCACTTGAACAATCACTAGATGGAGGATGTGTATAGATTTCAAGAAATTGAATTTGTATACAAAAAAAGATCACTTTCCCCTTCCATTTATTGATCAAATGCGAGAAAGACTAGGTGGACAAGAATTTGTCTGTTTTCTAGATGGTCTTTTAAGTTATTATCATGTACCTATCGCACCAAAAGATTACGAGAATTGACATATTTTCTTTAGAAGGATGCCATTTGGGTTATGAAATACCCCCATCACATTTCAGAGATGCATGATATCAATCTTCTCAAACATGGTGAAAAAATTCATTGAGGTATTTATGGATGATTTTTCTCATTAGAATCTCATTTGATGATTACTTGAATTAACTTTAATTTTAAAATGTTGCATTGAATGTAGCCTGACACTTAGTTGGAAAAAAATTCATTTTATGGTACAATAGGGGATCATTTTAGAACATGTGATTTGTAACAAAGGAATTGAAGTTGACAAAGCAAAAATAGGATTAACTACATGATTACCTCCACTACACCATTAACAAAAAAGTCTTTAATTTAATGATTTCATTTCGGGGGCCTACTGAAAGATACTCATATGTTTTGTGCAAGATGTGATATGGGTAAGAGCTATATCCACTAAAACTAATTATGTTAATGTTATTGTGGAATTTTTGAAGGAATCAATTTTTAGTAGGTTCAGAATGCCTATAACAATAATTAATGATGGTGGAAGTCATTTTTACAATAAACTTTTAGATGGGATGTTGAAGAAGTATAACATCACACAAAAATAAGCCATTCCATATCATTCTCAAAATTTCGGTCAAGTAGAAGTAAGTAATAAGAAAAATTGGGACGAACCCTTATAGGTTAATCTTTAGGAAAGCATGCTACTTACCTGTGGAACTTCAACACAAGGCTTATTGTGCAATTAAAGAGCTAAACATCAATTTAGATAAATTTGGAAAGAAAAGTTTTATCCAACTCAATGAACTTGAAGAAGTTAGGGACAAAGCCTCTAAAAATGTAAAGTTGTATAAAGAACGTACAAAGTGCTATTATGACAAGAGGCTAATTCAAAAGTCTTTTCTTCTTGGAATGAAATTTCTCTTATTGAATTTTTTTTCATGAAAATTGCAATCAAGATGGAGTGGACCATACACACTTGTCCAATTATTCTCATATTCTGCAATAGAGTTGTTAGATCGTAAGACACAAATAATATTTAAGGTCAATGAGCATCATGTAAGCCCTATCTAGAATGTCGACATAAAGTAGTAGACATTGAGTCTGTAGAGATGTATAAACCTAGGCACCATATGGCAAATACGTCTTGCTAAGATGTTAAACTAAGCACGAGATGGATGACAACCCATCATTGTAGGTAATATTATTGTATTTGATTTGGTTTTATTTTGTTTCATTTCTTTCCTATTTTGTTAACATTCTTTAGAAATATAGATTTTATAACCATTTTTTGAAATTTGTGAGAAGTACACATTTGTGTAATATTAATATGATTAGATTGATGGATGTACCAGCAATTCCATACACATTCAACAAATGGGTCAAACACTTCAAATTATTAACATTCCTAATATGCTTTGGGGCTATTTTTGGAAAGAGATAGAAGGCAGGAGATACTAGTAAAGTAAGAAGAGAATGAAACAATTCTAAGGTGTGAATAAAATGGTACTAAGGGGTCAATGTGTAGGTTGGGGTGCACCTTGTCATAGTCATCTCCAACCCCTTTGCTCAAGTGCTTGGCGAGAGTGTAAAAAAAGTGTGTAGAGGTGCCTTAACGAGGGATATGATGAGTTGGATGGAAATATTTTTAGAAATATCTTGGTAAGAGAGAGAAAGAGAATGCCAAGTCTACAAACACAATACTTTTGATTTTTAAAGTAGTAAAAAGAGATAAAACAAATAAACAAGTAGACATACATCAAAAATACACAAAAGTCATATACAAAAAGACTACAATCATGAGAAAGAAAATAATAAATTGTTCAACCCAATCAGATCATCTAAAAATAATGATCCAACATCATCTCTCTGTTTAAAAAATTTGTAAGGGTGATTGAGTTAAGAGATAGTCTCTTTGTCATATGAGAATGAGAAGTATATAAAACTTATGGTTTGTTTTGTTTGTAATTTCTAGAAAATCCAGTCGAGTTATCCATATAAATCAAGCTATGCAAACTTTTTGAAGAATATTTTTTTCTTTCTACATTGTGCCTAAGGTGCATAATGCAACCAGGCATAGGGGCTGGAAGAGCGAGGCGAAGAGCTTTGAGATATGCTCCTTACATATTTAAGAAACTGTCTAACATGGTGGCTAGTAGTGCCACATAGATAACAAACATGAACAGTAGAGGTAGAGAATGTAGGTCTGTGATTTTAAGGATTAATTAGTGGAAGAAAGGAAGAAGAAGTGCTCATATTAACTTTCACACAAGAATGAGAAGTTAATTTCCCATAGTGTGGTCTGACATGCTCGAGAGTAAAAGTAATAGAATTTAGGGGTAGTATATCACTACTAGAGTAATGGGAAGGACCAACCTTAAGTGAGGTGTTCACCTTGCTCATGGAATAGGCAGGAACATAACAAATGACTTACTTTTAGAAGTGGTAGCAAGTGATTTCAACTTTGAATCTTATGCAGTCCATTTCACAAAATTAGGAGTTGTTAAATTTGAAGTAGAAACCCTTTCATTTACCCAATTTTGTGTTTGTCACCAAAAGTCTTTGTACTATTGAAAATTTCATTTCAATTTTTAGAACCACTCATCATCTTGTTAATATTAAAGGTTGACTAAGCCAATTCCTTCTCACTAAAACTAAGTGTGTCCTTTAAGACTTTACTCAAATCTTCTTTTTCTATAAGGAAGGATTCAAAATACATTGTAAAATTGTTAAGAATCCCAACTCTCTCATAAATTTGTTCAACTTAAGCTTCTTTTTCTGTGAAAGAGTAAGCCAAATATTCCTTGGCAATTTCAATGATAATAATATGCTTTTTCAATCATTCAACTTTGGCCTTCTGATCAATCAAAGGATTATGATTGAAAAATAACTGAATAGTTTTACTTGGGGCGGGAAATTTCAGTTGATCCTCCAGTTTCTTCATTTAATCATGATTTGCATTGGACGTTTTTTCTTGAAAATCATCATATCTCTTCTAAATAACCTTACACCTATTAGTAAAGTCATGTTGTTGACTATTAATGGAGGACTTCTTATCTTCAAGTGCTTTCTTCAAAGCATTTATCTCAAGCTCTTTTTCATCTAGAATTTTCAAAGCCTTTTTCTTAGCCTGTTCTGACTTGATGTGCTTCAATAGGAACATGTTACATGAGTCAAGCAACTCATCTTGTTGATCTTCATTATCTTTAGCTGTAATATCTTGAGCATTTAACGTGGATATTGCAGGATCAATGACATTATTTGTAGCAAAGAAAGTTAGTGTCATCTTCAACATTATTATTGGTACTGTCTACTTATTTGTAACCTAAGCCTTTATAGCATGCTTATTTGTGCATTTTTGTTTCTAAAAATAATTGGTAATAATGTTTCTTGGCTTCTCACATTCAAAACATCTAATCATGTTTAAATGACCTTTATTGGGTTTCTTAGAATTATTATCTGAGTCTTCATCAACCTTTACTACTTTTAAGCCTTTAAAGCTCGATATTTCTTTTCCAATATCCCTAAAGAAAGGTTCTTTCTTTCTAAAAAATCTTGTGAATTTGTGGGTAAGCAAAGCCATTTCTCCCACATCAAGATCAGATCATCATTAATAGTAATAACATTCATATTTGTATTGGGACCACTACTCACGGTATAATTTAGAGCCAACCTTTTTCCTTTCTCTACAACAAATTGATCTTGTCTTGACAATAGATGATGCAGTTCTAAAACTTATAGATCATCAACTAACTCATTGATTGTAAGCTCACTAGGCTTACATATAGACTTAAGCACAATATCTTTGACATGAAATCGATTGGGTAGGCTAGTGATGATCCTCTCAATCTATTTTTGTTATCTAATAGGTCTACCTAAGTTGTAAGAACAATTGACAATATTTGAAAATTGTGTATAGAATTTGTCAAAGGTTTCATCCTCTTGCATGATACTGAGTTCAAAATCTCTTTTCAACTTTATAATTCTCGAGAAGTACCTTCATAAGTAGTTTCCAGAATATCACATGCTTGTTTTGAAGTAGTACTATTTTGGATTCTTCGATATTCATTAGGTGTGATAGCCCTAATGATTGCAAAAAGTCCCATGATATTTCGTTCAGATTCCTTACTTTCTTTTTTTTATCCACTAAATCATGGGCTTAGAAATCAAAGTATTATTAGGGAAATTTTTGGTTAGATATATCCAACCATTTTCAGCTAGAAACCAAAATGGTCTCTAAGGGACCATAAGATGGCCCTCATTTGAGATTTCCAGTAGGTATAGTTTAGCCCATTGAATAACGAAGGCCAACCAATGTTACCTTATTCTCCTAATTCCATTAGAGACAAAAGTGCATATATGGATAATGAGTTAAAAAAATCAACACCAGAGCAATTAAGCCCTAAAAGGATGCATAGGCTCTGATACCAATTAAAAGAGTCCATGACCCAGTTCATACTCATAAGAAACAAACTAATAAATACTAAAATAAAACACATAGTGCAATTAGTAAATATGAAAATCTCATAAAAGTATATAAAAAAATTAGTATAGAGAAACAATTTAATAAGTAAAAATCAAATTGGAAAAGCTTTATAATCAGTTTAAGATTTAGTATGTTGGAACATATACACCTTATCTCAGATTGTATTATCACAATAATAGATCATGCATAATAAGCAATATAAGGAAGTAAACTCACATAAAGACCGTATTAATGTGGTAAAATCCTCGAGTTGCTTATGGATACCATTCGGTAGCAAACAATTCACTAAACAATAAACAATGGTAACTCTAAAAGAAATAAAAGCACAAATATCTCAATCATTCAGGACCTTTATCCGAATTGTCTCTTACTGCCCTTGTTTTTGTCTCCGTAATAACTTGGTCTATCATACGAACCTAAATTTCTTCCAAATCCAACATCACCTAATGTGGTGTGATTGGAAATCATAGATCAATAAAGAGAAGAGAATAATGCTATAAACCTTAAGGACTACCCTCAATAATGAGTCACTGATAATTAACCAGGGATATATAATCCACCACAAAACTCATATGTACAAGAGATACACAATTAAACCTTGTATGCATATAGTCAAAGATTTGATATCTCAGCTCAATAACCAGCCCAAACTCTCAATGTTGTGTCTGACATAGAAAATAGAATAGTCTTGAACTCAACACTCAAACACTTTATTTTTCCAAAAACATTGAGGTAAATAACGTAAGCGCTCCAAAAATAATTTGTGAAACAAATGTAATTCTCAATGCAAATTTTGGCAGAGTTTTGGTACTAAAAACATGGGTAAAGAGAAAAGAAACCTAACGGTCGGGCCACCTCCCCGTGGTCCTTGTTATAGATCTCACTAACCACCTCGTCAAGGGTATGGCGAGGCCCCTTGTCAAGGTTCCAAAAATCATAATTTTTGTTTCAAAAATTGTTGAGTTATTTTTATAAATACCCATACCCAAAACAAACCAAATTCTGACACTCGCGACCTAGAATACAACTAAATAACCAACCCCATGGTTTGTGAAAAATATGCTTTCAATCATAGTGTTCCTAACTGTGTTTGTGTATGAATTATTGATCTATAGTAACCAAGTTTACGTAGAGGGAGACAAAACACTAAGTAAAATAAATAGACACCTTGTTTCGCATATAAGAATCCAATACGCTGACACAAAGTATAAATGGACTTACACATTGATCTACCCTAAAGATTTTAATTCAATTGAAAGTTGTTTTTTCATCATGTATAAGGATCCTAGCTAAGAATCCATAGCTGAATGATTAAAGCGCCTAACTCATAATAGGCGAATTCGTAGTTTCAATTCCTACTGGATTCGTGCCAATATGACCTTTCAATAAGTCTAATGGAATTGGTTTTATATCAATGAAATCTGATAATCTATACATAACGAATTGGCGTAGCATATTCATATCATAACATATGAATAGTAAGAATTAGCTTTCTTATTGAGACTCGAACAAATATTTAGAAAGTTATATTAGGTAGTATAATACTCTAATAATAAAAAAACATATATATATATATATATTCTATAAAATACATTAATTTTGTTTTCAATATGATAAACACCTCTTTTTAAATAAATTTAACAACATGACTTTTTTCGCGAGCTAGACCCCTTACAAATTTTCTAATCTTTCATCATTTATTTGTTACTCTTAATTTGATAATTGAAGAGTATAAGAGGTTGCATTAATTGAGGATACACGATGCAACTTCACCTTCAACAAGCATAGATTTATTTCAATAATTTTTTCCTTTTTATTCTGAAGTATAACCAAAATTTATCTTTTTGTTCAGTTATTGAATTATTCATCAAAAGAAGAATTAGGTTAAAAATTAGGGTACATTATAAAAAAAATGAAACTTACACACAAAAAAAGATTAAAGTTATTTAAAAATTTATAAATAAGGATAAGGGATTTATTATAGACATCCACACACATATAGATATATTGACTATACATTTTGGAAATTCACCCAGATATTGATTTATTTTCAACTAGCTAGAGTTTATATATTTATATGTCATGTTTATGCATACATACGAGGTTATACTTGTAGGAAGTCATACTTTAACCTTATTCCATAAAATATTTTTTTTTTGTATTATGATCCAAGTTAGACTTAGCTCGCATTTATACCAAATAAGGAAAATTTAGGTTTTTGTTTCCTTTGTGATAGACATGGAAGACTGTTACTGAAAATAGTACAACACCTTTGATTTTGAAATATTAATTGGTTGTTGAACTCTATAAATGTGAATTGCATGAAAGTATGATACTCCAAATCCCAAGAGACAACTTGGTGAAATGAAACATCTTAGTAGCTATAGGAAAAGAAAGAAAAAGTAATTCCCGTAGTAGCGGTGAGTGAAATGGGAATAACTAAACCGCAAAAACAGGATTGTGGGTGAACACATTCATCATATAACATATTACTCAATTATTTTCAACCAGCTAGAGTTTATCTACTCATATATCATGTTTATGCATGCATACAAGCTTATATTGTAAGAAGCCACACTTTAACCCTATTCCACGAAATATATATATATTTTTTATTATGATCTAAGTAAGTATAAGTCTTAAAAAAGTAGATAAGATTTTGCCCCATCGTATCTAAATAATTTTGTTTTTTAGAACATAAAGTGATAAAGAAATCATTGTAATTGTCGGAAATACTAGGCCTACTAAAGGCACAAAAACAGATAGGAAGTTATATAAATTTATCATAAATAGAATGGGTACCTCAATTTAATATTTGCACATGTTATCTATTGTAAAATTAATATTTTAACTGGCTATAAAGATATTTTAGAATTCATTTACAATAATATTATTATACCAAAGACACTTAAATGAGTATATATATAATAGTTTTATGCTAATATTAATATATAGAAATATATTAAAGAGATAAATACTATATACTTAGTACAAAAAATGACATCTACGTCTTACATATATTTATGTAACAGTTTAATTATATTGTTATTAAAAAGTGATCGCAAAGTAAATTTTTTTATTTTATTTTTTGATTTTTTTAATTGCATTAAATAAAGATTGTTTTAACTTTAATAAATTGTAACTAAAATAATTGAAGAAAAAATTAGATAAAAAAATAAATAATAAAAAATGATCATTTGTTTTTATATAGTCACTTTTTCATAACAATATGATTAAATTATCACAAAAAATAAAAATAAAATTTTAAGTATTATTTTTAGAACAAATGTAAGACTTGTACTATCACCTTCCCAATATTAAATTATGCATAAATTTCTTTGCTCGATTCTTTTTACAATTCAATCTTATGTTACCAAATAAAACATAGATTCTTTCAATTTTTCCCTTGATTCTTATAAACTATATAACAAGTTGGTCACCACAAAGAATAACATAATTTAATTACTTTAAAAAGTAAAATTAAAAATATAAACTTCTATTTGGCTTAGCTTTATGATTTGGATTAGGTTTCTCGTTGGATGAACTGCATTGTTGATATTGACCCGTCCAAAAAAAGGTAGGTACATATGAATTTTTATTAAAAGAAAAGAAAGCATGGAGCTAAAATAACTCACCTAAAACACCTTTTAAAATATTACATTGTATGATCAAATTTAATAAGCCCTTTTGAAATAAATATTCAGCGTTTTGTGAACCCTTGAGTACTACCTTTTTCAATGGTTATTCAATTACTCATTTACCATAAATGGTCAAAGCAAACCCTTTCATTCCAAATTAAATAATTTGGAATATATTAAATCTCCCCAAGTAGGATTCGAAACTATGACTAGTTAGTTAATAGCTTACCACCCATTGAGTTACTGAGGAATAACCAAGAGCAATTTTCTTATGATACTTAGTTGACATATTCAAAAAAATAATTTTTTTTGGTTGAAAGTACTAGTCTAGTGGGGTTTAAGGGTGTGAATAACTAAGAGATATCTTAGATACAGAACAAATATAATCTAGCTCCCTTCATCATTTTATTTTTATATTCTATTTCTTGATTTTATAGGTATGAACATCCAAAAGTTGTCAGGTAATACTGTGATATGGTGATGCAAATCAAAGGGAATGCTTGAAAATAATTGTGGGTGATCAAGCATCAAAGGTAATAAGGTATAAGCATTCCATGGAATGGAGAATGGTTTAATGGTACCTATCGATCAATCAAAATGATGGTCAATTGATCGAGCTTGTTGATCAATCAAGAATCAATCATAATTCAATCTCAGAGTTTTTGCTCAAATTTTAATGGCTTGATTGATCCAGTTGTAAAAAGAAACAAAACATATGATGAAAAGAGCCACAAATTTGAGGAAAGAATCTTGAAACACAATGGAATTATTGTAATTTCTCATTTGGGCATGTATACGCACCAAGGTGTGCCCTAGAAGCCATTTGAGAGAGATCATTTTGAGAGAAGAAGAAGAGCTAGAAAAGAAAGGAAGAGCTCCACCATTGTTAAGGTTTGGAGCTTTTGAGATGTTTCTTTGAGTGCTTGTTTCTTGAGTGAGTGTTTTCTCTATAAGATTTCTCCCATGTAATTGTAATCTCCATATTGAAGCTAGTGAAACTCATCTCCATTGAAGGGGTCAAGAAGTGAGTAGAATCACTACATTAGTTGGGTTGAACCACTATAAATCTTGGTGTGGTCTTTCTTAATCTTTTCCATATTTCATTTCTAGAGTTTGAGGTGTGGTTTTTAAATATTCCTCATTTGGGTGTTGTAAGATTTGGATATTTTTGTTGTGCTTGGATTAGTAAATATTTGCAATATCTTGGAAGTTAACTTCCCATAAAAAGTGGTATCAGAGTCTTGTTTGGTTTGGGTGTATTTCATGGTTGTTATGTGTATGAATTTTTGATGTTTAATATTGTAGTGTGACGTTGTGTCTAGAAACAACTTTGAATGTTGAAAATGAGTAGAATAGAAATAGAGAAGTAGGATGGCACCGGGAATGTCCATATCTGGAAGAGTAAGATGAAGGGTTTGTTTGTTCAACAAAAGGTAGCTCAATGTCATGACCTTAAATTTCAAGTAGCAATCATGCAACACTTAGCACCATCTGTTGCACTAAGCATGCCTTTGAATCCAAATGAAACTCCAAAGAGACTAGAAAACGAGTTTGTAAAGAATGCTTTGTATTGCTCTAGAGAGAGTTTATTTTACAAGATGCTAAGAATTCCCAAGATTTCTCAAGATGAATACAAATGAAGACCAATGGGTCTATTTATAATGTGACTCCAAGCTTAAGGCTATGCTAAAACTTTCTAGATCATTCTAACTCTAGAATGTACAAGAGTGTTCTAGTTTTATCTACAATATGCCACAAGGTTCTAGGATCTTCTAGGAAACTCTAGATTCTTCTAGGTTTGTCTAGCTCCTTCATGCAAGTTTTAGGATGTTCCGTAAGCTTCCAGTGGCTTCTACATCCTTTAAGAACCATCCACCACGTTCTAGAATATTCCAGCCCATTCTAGCACCTTCAAGAACATACTAGTATACTTTGGAGCATTCTAGAGTTTTCAATGCTTGAGTTGAGTCCATCAACCTCTAGCTTCCTCTAGACATCTCTAGGCCACTCTAAAACTTTTCCATTTAGAAAAGTATAGATCCTTTAGGCAACCACCATTTCTTTGGATTTTGGGGAACAATTCGAGCAGGACGTAACACCCTCTCCCACTCAAGTTCACAATGCCCTCGTCACGCCTTCAAGCTTGACCCTCTCTATGTCATCTTTGAATTTCCACAAAGAATATTTAGGTTCCCAGCTTGCTTCTATGTCAGGGGCATTCTTCCACTTGACCAAGTGTTCCTGATAACTTGGTACGCCCCTACGCCGGATTAAACGATCTGCCAAGATTGAGTCCACTTCTTTGTCGAAGGAGGTTATCACTACGGTAGGTGCCCTTTTGGATTTTCCCTGACTTATGTCTTCCTTGTCTCCATGAAAAGGTTTCAGCATGCTTACATGAAAGACCAGTTAGATTTTAAGCTTTAGAGGGAGTTGCAGTTTGTAGGACACATTACCGACTCACTTGAGGACAGGAAATGGTCCTTTATACTTCCGTACCAACCCCTTATGAACCTTCCGTAGATATTTGAATTATTGGGGCAATAATTTGACAAGGACCAAATCACCTTCCTGAAATTCCACCAACCTCCTTTTCTTGTCAGCCCATTTCTTCATCTTCTTAGATGCCTTGTTTAAATAGGCTCGGGCTAACTTAGCTTATTCGTGCCACGCCTTGGCAAATTTGAAAGTAGTAGGACTCTTTCCTTCATAACTCGTGGCCAAAGCATGAGGAGTCATGGGTTGCTGCCCCATGACGATCTCGAAGGGACTCTTTGTGGTAGACTCGCTCCTTTGTAAGTTATAGGAGAATTGGGCTACATCCAAAAACTTAGCCTAATCATGTTGATTGGCACTGACAAAGGGCCTGAGATACAACTCCAACAATGCATTGACATGCTCCGTTTGTCCATCGCTTTGTGGATGAAAGCTTGTAGAGAAGTTCAAGTCTGATCCCAACAACTTGAACAATTCTGTCCAAAATTTCCCTGTGAATCGTGGGTCTCAATCACTCATGATATTGGATGGAATCCCTCAATGCTTCATAACATGTTTAAGGAACAATCGTGTCGTCTCATCTGTCGTGCTGAAGCGATCAATGACTACTATGATGCTGCCAAAGCCCTCTGATTTTGGCAGACAAGTGATGAAATCCATAGAGACACTTTCTCATGGTCTCTCTGGGATGGGCAGCGGTTCCAGCGAACCTTCCGGTGCATGCTGCTCAATCTTGTCCTGTTGGCATACAAGACAAGTCCTCACATAGGCTTCAACATCATCCCGTAGTTACGACTAGTAGTAGATTGACTCAATCAAAGCTAGGGTGCGCCTTATTCCTGGGTGTCCAGCCCATAGTGAATCATGGCACTCCTTGATAAGCTCCTTCCTTATGCTCCCCCACTTCGACACAAAGATGCGATTCTACTTGGCGTAGAGTAGTCCGTCACTCAGCCAAAATCGCCTTGTTTTCCTTTCCTTGATGAGGGCAAGGAGGTTTTGAGCCAGAGCATCATGCTTAAGCCCTTCTTTGATCTTTTCCAGGAAAGGACTACTTGGCTTACTCAAGGCTGCTAACTCTGCCTTTCGACTCAGCGCATCAGCCACAACATTTGCTTTATCGGGCTTGTACTCCAGCCTATAGTCAAACTCTGCCAAGAAGTCTTGCCATTGAGCTTGCTTGGGACTTAACTTCTTTTGAGTTTGAAAGTAGCTAGTCGCCACATTGTCCATCATGATAACAAAGTGAGAACCCAATAAGTAGTGTCACCACATCCTTAGGCAATGAATGATAGTTGTCATTTCTTTTTCTTGCACTGTGTAGCGGTGTTCAGTGTCATTAAGTTTGCGGCTCTCGTAAGCTATCAGACGCCCTTCCTGCATCAATACTCCACCAATGGCAAAGTCTGAAGCATTTGTGTGTAGCGGGTCTGGTAGGCAAAGCACCAGTTCTCCACTGATGACCTTCTTCAAGTCTTCGAATGAGGCTTGACATTCGCTTGTCCATTCTCAAGACTTGATCTTTTTGAGCAGGTCGTTCAATAGGGCTGCTCTTGCTGAGTAGGACTTGATAAACCTTCTGTAATAGTTCACCAGTCCAAGGAAAGATCTTAACTCGGGAACCTTGGCAGAAGGTTCCCATTCTTGGATGGCTTTCACCTTGGCTCCATCCATCATAAGTTTCCCATCCTTTATCCTATGCCCTAAGAACATCACCTCATCTTGGGCAAATGAACATTTCTCTTTCTTGAAATATAGCTCATTTTCCCTTAGGACCTCAAACACCTTTTCCAAGTGCTCTAGGTGTTCTTCCAAAGTCCGGCTATATATCACAATGTCATTGAGATATACTACCATGAACCGATCGAGGTAGGGATGGAAAATCTTGTTCATAAGAGTGCAGAAGGTGGCAGGTGAATTAGTAAGACCAAATGGCATGACAAGGAACTCATAGGCACCGTACCTGGTCACACAAGTGGTCTTGGGCTCATCCTCTTTAGCTATGCGTACCTGGTAGTATCCCGACCGCAAGTCCAACTTTGTAAAGTATCTTGTGTTCCCTAGTTGATCGAACATGTCAGTAATAAGAGGGATAGGGTACTTATTCTTTACCATGATCTTATTTAGAGCCCTATAGTCGATGCACATCCGTAGCGAGCCATCCTTCTTCTTCTGAAAGAGCACCGTGGCACCAAATGGGGCTTTAGAAGGCCTTATAAAGCCATCATCCAACAATTCATCGAGTTGCTTATGCAATTCTGCCAACTCTAAGTTTTCCATTCGATAAGGGCTCATTGCTGGTGGCCTGGTGTTGGGTTCTAACTTTATTTCATGGTCCACCTCCCTCCTTGGAGGTAACCATTTGGGAAAAGCCTCAAGAATCATATCATGGAACTTATCTAATACAACTTGCACTTTTGTTGGCAAGTTTGGCTTTGGTGATGCCTCCTCATTGTCGTACTCTTTTAAGATGACCAAGTAACTCTCTTCGTCCCTCTTTAATCCATTCTTGAATTGAAACGTTATGAGAGCTTGTGTAGTAGGTTTGGTGGTCCTCTTCGTCAGTACCATACACGCCTTTGAACCATCCATGATGCACATAGAGTTTGAGCATGGCACCAAGAAAGCTCTAACCTGGTCCAAGAACTCCATGCCGAATACAATAGAGAAGTCATCCATATGCGCTACTCATAAGTCCACTTGGCCAGTCCAAGCACCAAGACTGACCTTAACTCCATGAGCAACTCCATGTAATGGTAGTGCTGCCGAGATAACTGCTTTGAGAGATCGCTCTCCATGGACTACCTTAAGGCCAAGTCTCTTTGCTTCCTCCACTGAAACAAAGTTATGAGATGCACTTGTGTCAACCAAAGCTTTGGTGACCTTCCCGTTGATGGTTGCATCTACATACATCAAGCCTTTGGGGGTCTTTGGGGCGCTCTGCAATGCACCAAGTAGGCACAAAGAACCCATCTTTTCACCTTTGTCTGACTCACCTCCATCTTGGTCATGTGTGGAGGCAACTAAGGCACTCAAGGCCTTCCTTTTCGGACATTCTTGTGCCCAATGCGGTCCATCGCAAATGAAACACGTCATATGAGCCTTCGAGGCACCATAATCCTCCTTATCCTTCCCTTTATCTCGTAGTTTGAATGAGGAGCCATCTTTATGATTTTTGGGTCCCTGAATTTTAGCATGGCCTTCACTACTCTTTACTCCACCAAACTTTTTATCTATGGCTTTTGAGTTCTCTTTGCTGGTAGAGTAATCAATAAGGCTTTCTGCAACTGCAATGGCCGAAGATAAATCTTGGACACCACGTCGCTTGAGCTCGAGGTTAGCCCATGATTGGAGACCATCCATGAACAAGAATAGGGCATCCTTGTCTGATGTGTCAGAAACTTCAAGCAGCAAGGTTGTGAACTCCTTCACATAATCCCTTATGCTACCCATTTGCTTTAACCGTCACAATTGGCCTCTTGCCTCCTCTTCAGCATTTACAGGGAAGAACTGCATTTTGAACTCTCTTTTCAAATCTTCAAAGGTTTCAATTGTGCAAACCTCTCGTTGCACATCACCATGCCTCCGTCTCCACCATAACATAGTAGTGTTAGACAAATACATGGCAGTAGTTCGAATCTTGCTGGCATGGTCCGTTATGCCAGTAGCCTCAAAATATTGTTCTAGCCCCCATAGGAAGTTCTCAACTTCCCTAGCATTCCTAACACCATTTAAGGTCTTAGGCTTGGGAATATCCACCCTCTTAGCTTCAATGACAGTGTTTGTGCTATTTCTCGCAGCCATCACCCGCTTATATAGAGCTAGCTCACCACCCATGTCCTCCACTCTAAGCAAGACATTAGCAACTTCTCTTTGGACGAGATCCCTTACCTTGGCAAGTTCGGCCTTCAGCCCTTCAATCTCTTGCCTTAACCCATCATCTAGCTCATTAAGGGACATCTTGACCGCTGCATGGATCTCCACATCCTCGGCCTCCAAGCCATTGCAACATTCCTCTAAGTTGTCCACTAGATCGAACAGCTTCTCTAAGCTATCCTGTACACTTCCAACTCGTGCTTCTAAGCTAGAAATCATGTCTTTCGACTTGGCTCAAGATTCCTTTGATGGTTTCCAAACATCCTCATGGCCACATTCCATAGGTGGAATATCGACGTTTGGTGTAGATGGAGCAGCGTTCTTCGTTATGCCAAAGGTAGAAATGATTCAACCGAAAGCTTTGATACCAACTATCACGACCTTAAATTTCAAGTAGCGATCGTGGGACACTTAGCACCTTCCGTTGCACTAAGCCTACCTTTGAATCCGAATGAAACTCCGAAGAGACTAGAAAGAGAGTTTGTAAAGAATGCTTTGTATTGCTCTAGAGAGAATTTATCTTACAAGATGCTAAGAATTCCCAAGAGGAATACAAATGAAGATGGATGAGTCTATTTATAATGTGGCTCCAAGCTTAAGGCTATGCCACAACTTTCTAGATCATTCTAACTCTAGAATGTACAAGAGTGTTCTAGTTTTATCTACAATATGCTACAAGGTTCTAGGACCTTCTAGGAAACTCTAGAGTCTTCTAGGTTTGTCTAGCTTCTTCATGCAAGTTCTAGGATGTTCCGTAAGCTTCCAGTGGGTTCTACATCCTTCAAGAATCATCCACCATGTTCTAGAATATTCCAGCCCATTGTAGCACCTTTAAGCACATGCTAGTATACTCTGGAGCATTCTAGAGCCTTCAATGCTTGAGTTGAGTCCATCCAACTCTAGCTTCCTCTAGGCCACTCTAGAACTTTCCCATGTAGAAAATTCTAGATCCTTTAGCCAACCACCATTTCTTTGGATTTTGTGCGATAATTCGAGCGGGATGTAACATCAAGCTCTAGATGAGACTCCAAAGTATCTGTATGATTTTACAAAATTTCAAAAGAAGGAATTGTTGTTGATAGCTTAAACCTCAATTTTCTTGCATTTGCAAGATAATGATATTTGTGAGGTTCAAAGTTAAAATACCACAAAGGCATTATGGAGGAAGTTGGATAAGATATGCATGCATGAAATGATGTTTGAAGATTCCATTTGAAAGAATAGTTGTTCAAGTTTCAAATGGATATGTCAAAGGGCTTAGAGCCTAACTTGGCCGAGTTTTGAAGAATCTCGAATGAATTTTCAAACATTGGAAAGGGTATTAGTGATAAGTATCTTGCCCATTAATTGTTACATAACCTATCAGATCCCTTCAAAGAAGTGAATATGGGTCTTAAGTATGAAAAATATGATATTGTAGAAACAAATATTACCACGGTGAACCAAGAAGAAGAAAATCTCAACCTTTGGTATAGAAGGTTGGGTCACATTAGTGAAAAAGGATTGGAGGAACTATCCAAGAGAAAGATTCTTGGTGATAGTAAATTTGACAAACTTTCATTTCGTGATCCTTGTATTTTTGGCAAGATGAAGAAAGTGAAGTTCACACCCACAAAATTGAAGGAATGTGACACAATCGACTATATGTATTCAGATTTGTTGGGTATAGAGAGAACAATATCAATGGTTGGTGTAAGGTATATTATTACTATTATTGATGATTTCTCTAGAAAGTTATGGGTTTTGTTTTAAAGTAAAGATGAAACCTTTGAGAAATTTGTGGAGTGGAAGAAACTTATAGAAAATTGGAAAAAAGTCAAGTTTTTGAGAACTAAAAATGATTTGGAATTTTGTAATGATGTTTTCACAAGCTTTTGTAGGGATAATGGCATCACAAGGTACATAATTGTTCCTAAAAATCCTTAATAAAATGGTTTGACAAAGAGTGAATAAAACTTTCTTGGAGAGAGTGAGGTGTATGCTTTTTGATGCAAACATGTCCAAAATATTTTGGAGAGAAGCCTTTCCTACGACTAGATACCTTGTCAGTAGGTGCTTTTAGTATCGTTCATTTTCAAGACACTATAAGAGGTATGATTTGAAAAACCTATCAAAATATGACCATTTGCGTGTTTTTGGTTGTTTTGCATACATACATGTGAGGTAAGAGAAGTCAGAGCCTAGAGCATTGAAATGTATGTTTTTGGGATATCCTAGTGGTATGAAGGATTACAAGCTATGGTACGGTGAAGCTAAGAAGTACATTAGTAGTAAAGATGTGACATTCAAAGAGGATAAGATGTATATAGGTGGGGTTTCCAAAGAAACAAATGACCCACCATAAAAGTCTAGACGAGGACGTATTAGTTTTGAAGTGGAGCCACTGGTGTATAATAACCAACCTAGAAGTGAAAATAGGCTATCAAAAGAGCCTATTATACAAGAACCTCCTAATGATGATAATCATGTCTAGATATGGAAGAAGAAGAAGATACCACTGAACCCGGGTCACTTAGATCGAGAAATGACTACTTATTGGCATGAGATCAAAATTGATGCATGATTAGAGCTCTTGAGAGGTTGAACCTCATAACTTATGCATTAAGTATGGAGTTAGAAATCTCGAGACTTGAGCTAAGGTTTTATAAAGAAGCCACAAGTAGAAAGGATGCCGATAAATGGTAGAAGGCCATGGAAGGAGAAATGAGTTCTCTATACAAGAACAAGACATGGACATAAGTTCTTTGATTGAAGAGTCAGAAATTTTTGGGCAATAAATAGGTCTAAAAGATGAAGGAAGGTGTGTCGGATGTCGAGTTAGCCCGTTACAAGGCTATAGTGGTTGCAAAGGGGTTCACCCAAAGAGAAGGTATTGAATTTACCAAAATTTTGTCACTTGTTGTTATACATAGTTTTATTAGATTATTGTTATTTGTTGTTGTGCATAATGATGTAGAGCTTGATCAATTAGATGTGAAAACTGCTTTTTTACATAGATACATTGATTATGAAATTTGCATGGAGCAAACCAAGAGGTTTATTAAAAAGACCGAGGGTGACATAATATGTCTCATAAAGAAGTCTTTGCATGACTTTCTTTTGAAGATCGGGTTTAAATGAAGCAAGCATCAAACTTGTGTGTATTTGAGAGGTACAACTAGCTCCACCACTGGATATTTATTGCTATATATTGATGATATGTTGATAACTAGTTGTGACCGGTCTCAAATTATCAAATTGAAGAGTCATCTTAGCTTTAAATTTGAGATGAAAGATCTTAGGTGTGCCAAGAAAATTTTGGGAATGAAAATTAGAAGAGACATAGAAAAGGGAAAGTTGTTCATTTCTTAAGAGAGATATCATGAAAAGATTCTGAAACGATTTAACATCGTCAATGCTAAATTGACTACAACTCCAATAGTATCACATTTCAAGTTGTCAGCTTTAGACTCTCCTTCGACAAATGAGAAGGAGAAAGAAATGGAAAAGGTGCTCTATGCAAGTACAATGGACTTAATATATTAAATGGTTTGTATAAGATCAAATATTGTATTTGGTGCAAGTTTGGTGAATCACTGCATGGATAATCTGGGAAAATCATTGAAAGATGGTGAAATGGATGATGAGATATCTAAGGGGTACAACAGGAGTTGGTCTTCTATATGACCACTCTGAGGAGTTAAGTGTTTGTATGATGGGTTATGTGGATTTTGACTTTACTATGATCGTGATAAGGGCATTCTATCATGGATTATTTGTTTGGATTTAGAGGAAACTTGGTGAGTTGGAAGACCAAATTACAATCAATAGTGTTTTTGTCTTCTACATAGGTGAAATTTATTTTCGCAATGGAAGTGATGAAAGAAGCTATGTAGTTGTAGGGTTTGGAAAATGAACTCAGTTGTGAGCAAATGAGAGTCATAGTTCATTGTGACAATCAATGTGAAATTTACTTAACTAAGAATCCTCAATGTCATAACCGTGTGAAGCATGTAAATGTGAAACTACACTTCATATGAGAGATGACATAATAAGGTGATAAAAATTCACACTAATGATAACCCAATAGATATGGCAACAAAATTGGTTCCTTTGGCAAGGTTTGTGAAGTGTCAAACTTTGGTCAAGGTGACCACCCCATTAAATGAATATGAAAAAGGTGGGTCTTCACCCAAGAGAATAAGTTCCAAGGATTGGCATCAAGATGGAGAATTATGACATTTTGATGTAAATCTATGGAAATGCTTGAAAATCATTGTGGGTGATCAAACATCAAAGGTTGGACTAGAAGCTTTGCATAGAGTAAAGAATGATTTACCGTGCCTATCAATAGATCGAAGGGATGGTTAATTTATCAAACTTATCGATCAATTGAGAATCAACCATGATTCGATCTTGAAGTTTCTGCTTAAATTTTGGTTTTCAATTTTAACCTATCATGATCAATCGAGCGTGTAAAAATAAACAAAGCAAATGATGAAAAAAACCACAAATTTGGAGATAGAAGCTTGGAACACAATGAGAATTTTTATAATTGTCCTTTTGGGCATGAATAAGTACCAAGGTACGCCCTTGAAGCCATTTGAGAGAGATCATTTTATGAGAAGATGAGGAGCTAGGAAAGAGTAAGATTTTCCATCATTGTTATGGTTTGGAACTTTTGAGAGATCTCTTTAAGTGCTTGTTTCTTGAGTGTGTTCTCTCCAGGGTCTTTGCATTGTAGTTATAATCTCCATATTGAAGTTAGTGGAACTCATTTCCATTGGAGGGGTGAAGAAGTAGAGTAGATTCACTACATTAGTTGGGATGAACTACTATAAATCTTATTGTATTCTTTTCTAATCTTTTCTTTGTTATTATTTTTATTTCTTTTGATATTTCATTTCTAAGGTTTAAGGTATGGTTGTTGAATATTCATCATTTGGGTGTTGCATGCTTTAGATATTTCTAATGTGCTTGAATTAGTAAATATTGTAACATCTAGGAGGTTCATTTCACATAACAAATCATCCTTTAATTTCTTTCTATTTCATGTCACTTTAACGTATCTAAGTGATTTGATCAGCACATAATTCTGCATCATAGAGTTATGCATCACGTAATTCTGCATCATATCATAGAGTTCTGCATTATAAATTCTTTTTGTTCCATCTCTCTCGCTCTATAAACAATTCTATTTTTTTCTTCATATTTTGAAGATCGACAACTTTGCTTCTCTTGATTTCTTTATAAAAAGTACTGCTGCTACAATGTTTAGAATATAGAGAATCAATGAAAAACTTATGAACACCTTATCCTCCAAAGGAACCAATGAAAAATCTATGAACACCTCCTCCTCCCAATGAACCGATGTTGCTTTTTTTAATTTAAATTACATTTGAAACTAAAAGGTTACTAATCATTGTAGCAAAGTACACCTTAACATTGGTTACGGGAAGAGCAAAAAGTTCTTAAAATTGATTAAACCAACAACTACTAAACACAAAACATTTCAAACATGGATCACAAGTCTTATTACATGCAGAATATTATAATTAAGATGCATCTAATTCACATTCATATAGTTGTCCTCAAGATGAGACTTTAGCTTCATATATTTTCCTTCATCAGCATATTCTTCTGATCTTCTGCCTTCATCCCATTCTTTCTGTTCTTCTTCGTCGTATTCTTTTCTTCTCCTCTCTCTTTCTTTTGCTTGTCTCCTAGCTTTTTCCTGCTCACTTTCTTCTTCTTCTTTCCCTTTCCTCCTCTCCTCTTGTTGTTGTTTCCTCCTTTCTCTTTCCTCTTCTTTACTCTTCCATTCTTCTTCCTGTTTTTGTCTCTCTTCCCTCTTTCTAGCTTCCTCTTCCTCTCTCCTTCTCTGTTCTTCCTCTTCCTCTTGTCTTTGTCTGGCTTCTTCTTCCTCTCTCTTTCTCTGCTCTTCTTCTTGTTTCTTTCTGGCTTCCTCTTCTTTTTCATCCTCTTGTCTTTGTCTGGCTTCTTCTTCCTCTCTCTTTCTCTGCTCTTCTTCTTGTTTCTTCCTGGCTTCCTCTTCTTTTTCATCCTCTTGTCTTTGTCTGGCTTCTTCTTCCTCTCTCTTTCTCTGCTCTTCATCTTGTTTCTTTCTGGCCTCCTCTTCCTCTCTTTTCCTCTTTTCTTCTTCTTCTTCCTCCTCCCTTTTTCTCTTCTCTTCCTCCTCCTCTTGTCTCTTTCTTTCCTCCTCTTCCTCCTCCTTTCTCTCCTTTTCGATTTCTTCCTCCATTTTCCTCTCCATTTCCTCAGCACAAGAATTACATTCTAATATAACCGATTCGACCTGCGAAGCCAAAAGTCGATCTATAGTTGAATCGTTAACCCCAAAAGACATAGCTAAAACATCATTATCCAAAGTTTGTAGAACTGAACTCTTTCCAGCCAAAAATTGAGGATGATTTTTCTTTGTTGATGTACTAAAACCCATGAAAACAAATGTCTCATTGTTAAATGAGATTTGAGCCATTGGATGAAACCTTGATATTTTGAAAACATCTCCTTCAGAAACCTTGAACCTCATGTTTTCAGTTATGTTGGAAGAAACTATTGTAATCATTCCTTGTCCTTGTAGAACTATGGCAATCTCTGTTGCTTTTGGATTCCAATGAGGTCCCATCATGGATCCCTTTTAATAAAAACAAAATACATCAGTTGAAGCTGTTTTAGTTACCAGGGTTCTACAAAAAAGTGTACCAACTAACCTTGGTCAAATTCACCATGAAAACACCAACATTGGAACCTTTCAACAAATGGGAAGTTTTTTTGGTCACAGTTGTGCTCCATCCATTACTATTCTTAAAATCTGGATCTTCATCTAAAATATTATATGCGTTTGTTTTCTTCTTCTTGTTCTTGTTATGTATAAAGGCTTTCAAGAATGGAGATTCCAGCTCCATCTTGGTTTCTTCATCATCATTCGTTTTTGACATTGTATGAACTATCATTTGCCTTTCGGTTGAATTTTTTATTGCTTCTATCACTTCCTCAGAAACCTAACACAACAATTTGAGAAAACAACTACTAAATATATTAACAAACTAAAAAAAAGTAACCCAGCAGCCTATGTTACATTGAAAAAGAACATACATAGTCCTAAAAACACAATTTATATACATGGTGGGACGATCTTCATTTATTTATTTTATTTACAAAAAGTGGAGTGTGGATTTCAAAAATGTGGAGATAAATTTTAAATTTTGAAAAGTTTTATGATCATTGTATTAAAATATGGCATATGTGTGGAGATAATTTAATCCTTTTTTATTTTCTAATATTATGTAGCGACTGCTAGATATTTTTAACTCTAATTTTTGTTTAGTTTTTTTTTTTGACAAAAATATAAATTTGGATTCTTATATATTGTTCCATTTTTTATATTTATAAATCTGATATTAATTAATCGCAAAAATATATTTTTTCACTTTACTCTACAAGGTGTCTAAACAATATTTCTGGTGGTGTGATGGCTAATATTTTTTTAATTAATTTTATTTGTATTATTGTAACAATTTGATCATATAATTATAGAAAATTTTAGTTTAAAGTTACTTAAAAGTATCAATTTTTTAATGAAAAAAACATATATATTACATAATTTTCAAGTTAATTAAAATGTCTAATTTTTACCTTCAATCAATATAATCCCTTCAAGTTTCCTCTCATGTTAGTTCATGTTTATTGAGCAGTTTAAGCTTAAAAAATTAATTTCCATAATTTATTACAATAAAATTAATATTCATGTATACCTTGAAAGCTGCCTGAAGTGTTTTCGAATCAAATCCACGAACAAGGTCGGCAATGCAAGAGTATGCTCTAACCGACGGATCCAACTTTCATTTGAACCAATTGCCAAACAAAGTAAAGAAACAACATTAATTTAATTAATACTATTAATTAATTAATAGATTAAAAATATATAATTAAAAAAGAGAGAGAGAAAAAGCTGTTAAGAGAATCATTGATACATTAAAGTCATTATCTGTATTAGTAAAGATTGCATATATTCTAAGCTTTTGACGTTCATTTTCCAAATTACTCTGTATCTGAAAAACAGAGCCTGGCTGGAGCCTATAAATATCTCCTTTCCTCAGTGCAACTCTTTTTATCTTTTCCTCATCCTTATCAACCCAACTCAACCTTCCACTTCCTACATCAAACCCAATTATAAAAATAAGATAAATTAACTCTTGAGATAAATATAAAACAACCCCAAAAAAAAAAATAGCACCCAAAAGATTAAACGGTTCAATTAAATAGTGTTAATCTAAATGATGAAATTCAACTTAGATAGTGTAATCTGAAATGATAGATTAATTTTTATTTTTAATGAAAATAAAATAAAATATGTTATTTTATTTGTGGTTATAAAGTTTAAGATTTTTGTTTTATTTTATGTTATTTTTCTTACGTGAAGTGATAGATTAATTTTTATTAATAATGGAAATAGCATAAAAGATGTTCTTTTGTTTATGGTTATAAAGTTTGAGATTTTTGTTTTATTTTTTTTATTATTTTTCTTACAATTTAGTTTTTATTTTATATTTTGTTGATTTTGATGCTAATATATTTTTTTATAATTTAATCGTCTATTATTATAAAAAAAATGTATTTAAATTGTTATATAAAGTCGTTTTTTGAAAAAAAAAATTACTTATAATGAATTTAAAGTCGATTTGATATAAAATCAACGTTATTTATGTTAGACGTAGCATCGATTGGACATCCAATAATTTGAGTAAAAGTGTAAAAATTAAAAGATAACAACTAAATAAAAAATAATAATAAAAGAATAAAATGTAAAATATGAAATTTTTTAAGAATAATTTGAGTAATTCAGCCTAAATAATAATACAAGACCTGTGTGAACATAAAACACCATATCAGCATTAAGAATTGCCGGAAGAAAAAGTGAGTTGGGTTCTAAGGTTAAAAACTGGATATGATAAGTGTCTCTTTTAATCTCATCTGGAATGTTAATGGCTGAGATTTCACCATATTCAGAGACAACAATTGACTTCCATTGATCTTTCTTCACCAGTGGCCTAAATGCATGTTTATTATCACTTAAAGCCTGTGAATGAAAAGAGAGACTGAGATAAAGGAAGAAGAAGATAGCGAAAGCCAGTGAAGTTAATGGGGTTGAAGCGTTATTCGACATTTTTATTTTTGTTATTTTTTGAGGTGGGAAATGGCAGATTTAAGTGTCTTGATTCTTACAGTGGAGGCAGAAATTAATAAGAGACCATGAAGACTGACGAGCAATGGTAGGAAGTGATACGTGTCACTGTTTCAGAGATACGTGGCCGTTCATGAAATACGTGGTAGCTGATTTGGCCAAACACTAGTTTTACACTAGAAAAAAATAGATTTTTGTTTTTGCCCAACTGCACCAATATTTATATGTCCAACGTGAGATTGCATTACACCTCACTATTTATTTTTTATTAGTTATTATAATTGAATCTACCATTAATTTAGATAATACACGTAATAATTAATAAAAAAATTAGTTTATTTTCGAAGTGTAACGATTATAAAAGTTAATTATTTTTGTGAATAAAATATTTACATGTAAACTTGTTTTTAAGCTCGTTATCAAGTTTATCAAATAAAATCGAAGAAATGCCAGAATTTTAAATAATCGTACTTCAGTTATATCTGTTATAATTATAATACATAGGATTGAGTTCACGTATTTAATAGCACATATTCATAAATATGGAATTATTATTACTGTTAAAATATTTATGCTAAAATATAGAATAAAATATATACTAAAATATTATATAAGATATAACCTAAATTATTGACTAAATCTTAGCCTAAAAATAACATAAAATATACTTTAAAAAAACTCTTCTTTAAAAATGAGTTTTATTTTTTAATGAAACTATTTTAAAAGAATTCTTCTTTAAATATAAGTATTATTTATTAATGAGTATACTTTAAAATAACTCTTCTTTAAAAAAAGTCTTTTTGATTAATAAGTCTACTTTAAAAAAATTATACTTTAAATATCTCCTTGATTAAGAAGTATTACTAATCCTATTTATAATAATAAAAGTATTTATCAATTATATAAAATTAAGAGTTTTAATTTTTCTTATAAATAAAACTTATAGTTCATTGTTTCAATTAATCACTCAATATCATTATTCTTTTCTTTTTAATCTATCTCTTGTTTTGTACATATAAAATTATAATACTTTAGGTTTCTTTATTTGATTAATCAATTAAACACAATTATCAATCCTTGATAGATTAATAAATCTAATTAATTTATGATATTTTGATAATATGTATTATAGTTTTTTCTTTGTTTTTGTTCTTGAATTGTTTAGATTAAATAATTTTATATATGATCATAATTATTTGATTTAATTATTAAATTTTAAATGAGCTATTTTTATTGAACTTGTGCTTAATCTTTTAACACTAGGATCTGCTAATTGATTTAATTTAAATAACATATATTTTAAATCATCTAGTTAAGATTATTCATTATTAAATATGTTTTAGAACCCGTACTTGTGTTTTTGTGCTAATTTTTTTGCAATTGATTGGTGAACGAATATAATTGGCGAGAAAGGTTTCTTTATTTGATTAATCAATTAAACACAATTATCAATCCTTGATAGATTAATAAATCTAATTAATTTATGATATTTTGATAATATGTATTATAGTTTTTTCTTTGTTTTTGTTCTTGAATTGTTTAGATTAAATAATTTTATATATGATCATAATTATTTGATTTAATTATTAAATTTTAAATGAGCTATTTTTATTGAACTTGTGCTTAATCTTTTAACACTAGGATCTGCTAATTGATTTAATTTAAATAACATATATTTTAAATCATCTAGTTAAGATTATTCATTATTAAATATGTTTTAGAACCCGTACTTGTGTTTTTGTGCTAATTTTTTTGCAATTGATTGGTGAACGAATATAATTGGCGAGAAACTTATTGCAATGTTAGTTTGGAAATAACTCACGCTATTATTAAAAACTATGAAAGCAAAGTAGAGGCTCGTAAGTAAGTTACATTGAGACAGTATTCTATGAAAGGTAATATAAGACCAAATTTGTACTTAAACATTTGCTTTTCATAGTAGAAAGTTAGGTGGTCAGTTAGACATGTGATTTTTCCTCTTAGGTCATGGTTGCGACCTAAGTTGTTTTCATGTAGAAATATCGTTTGTTTTTCTTTCATTTTCGTACTTTATTTTATACGCAATTTCATGTCTGACTACTTTCTTTAAGCTAAAATCATATTATAATATAATTATGGTATGTATAATATTTAAATATAATGCGTTACAAAATAAAATATTTATTTATTTATAATTTAATAGTAATTTGATCCAGATTGGACATAATGAATTATAAAATACATCAATCTAAATCCGAACTGATTGTATACTATTTAATCCGACGCCAAAAACTTGTTGTCTTTTTTGAAGAACATAAAACGTGCAAGCATACACGGTCACAAGTAATAAAATTTGATAAGTAAGTTATCGTTCCCACGGAGATTTGTTACTATAGTTTGTTGAGTACTAAAATTATCTCTCTCTCATTTTATCAAAAATGATCGTTAATTGGAACAAGTTTAAGAAAAGAGTTTTATAACAAAATAAAAGAAATCTAGGATTGCAGTTTTTTACCAAATTAATCTACTCGAATCATGTTATTTTCTCTTGATTTATATATTTTTAGTACATTTAATTTGTCAACCGAAAACTTCTAATTTTATCCATACATCTCTTCCGAGTTCCGTATAGACACACCTCGTTAAATTAATTCACTATATTCTTATGAGAATTAAATTCACCAAGATTCATTACGTTCTAAGTTCTCAAATGACCACACATATAATTAGGGTATATTCCTATCCTTCATCATACATGTCATTCTATCCATGAACAATATACACAAAAATGCCTCTGCCAAGTTTATTTAAGTGCCACGGATCATTTGATAAAATTCGTAAATAATCAAAAGCATTAAGCACAAATAGAATAAACAAATCAAATGTCTTATAAATCGTTCAAAAATAATTAAAATCAAAGCTTCATAAATTTAGATAAAATGAAACCCTAGAAAAATTAAATTATTTCATAAATTAAAATTAAAATTACAGTAATTAAGGAAAATGAGATGAAGAACAAAAAAAAATTAAATCATTTCTGATCGTAAATTTTTGGCACACACAGAACACAACAAAAGCCACAAATGACTTCTGCGTGTTCCACAGTCCAGCCTCGAACAATACTAAAAATCTCAAACTCTAAACTCCCAAAAAACTCTTTAACTCTATCATAATATCCCTTATTTATAACATCAAATTTCTAAAACAAAACATTTAAAAATATATATTTTTTAATATGCGGGGGACAAATATGTATGGAGAAAATAATTAAATATTACGCGTGGGGGACAAAAATTATCGAAAACGTAAAACTAGGAACGTGTGCGTCGTTGTTTCCTTTTCAATTCACGCTTCCACGTGTCAGCTTGCGATTCGTTGTATAACCAAGCGCATGTGAATCGACCATACGAGATCATGCCTTGGTTGACGCGTGAAACACGTGGGTCCCACCCTACACGCTGGTCTGCACGGTAGGTAGGCCCCACTCAATGCACCGAGCGGCGTGAACGAGAAAACCTGCACCCCAATCGCTTTGGTTGGGTTTGAAAGACATGCGCGTATCCTAGCCGTTTCTTCTATGATTTGACGGTTCACGTTGCGCGCGTGGATTACTGCGCATGTACTTCTTATCTTCTGCGCAGAAAAATCAACTTTAATTAATTGCATTTTGACTCACAAATTTAATTCAAATTACATTTTAAACTTTCTTTAATTACAATTAAGACATTTTCTAATTTAAATTAAATTTTAAACTTTTAATAATTAAAATTAAACCAGATTTTAATTTTAATTATATTTTAGATTTTTATAAATTGCAATTAAGAACTCTTTTATTTAAAAATTATATTTGTGGACATAAATTTTCAATTAAGTACGGTTTCAATTCAAATTATTTAATTTTGTTAAAAATGTATTCCTTAACATATAAAAGGTAAATATTAATTTATTTAATTAAAAATAACCAAAAATGTTAAGAATATAACAATTATAATTAATAAAATAGATAAAAATAACTATATAAAATACAATTATCATCGATTCGAATATAAAATTTGTTAATCCAATCTTATCCAAATTCCATAGATCGGATTGTATCTTATTTCTCAATTTAAAGAGATTAATCATATTATTTACTACCCCTTAATAACGTGGATGTTTATAGTACACTACTCAACATTATTTGGGTGTCAAATTTTTATAAATTCTTTTTTCGTATATTAACCTTAATTCATATGTTCCCAGTATACAAAATATAGAAATATTTGTATCAGTATTATATATCCCTAACCAAAAAATATACCTCATGTTATATACAAATACTGATGACTGACTTTTTATACTTTTTTATTTTAGTAATAAAATAAAAATTAAAATGATTCAATTTGTTATGACACACTAAATGAACGTTAAATATTAATTTCTTAACTATTTTTTTAAATAGTGTTCTGGTAGTATATATAAAATAAAGGTTATTATGTTGATAAAATTAACTTATTAATTTTTATTTAAAAATAAAATTTAAATATCACAAATAAAATAAATAAATAAAGTTTTTGTATTTTTTTTAAATAAAATAAATAATATAAAAAATAAACAAGGTAACAAAAACAAGATTTTTGAGAGTAAATAATAAAAAATACCAGATTATAGAATTATCATAACCACTATATTATAATTTAACCAATTATGTTATGATTAAACTAGTTTTAAAATCTAAACTTATTATATAATTTAGATAAATCTTTAAACTTAGTGGTTAAAAATCTTTACATTTTTTTTACTTTCTAATTAATTAACAACAAGATCATTAATTAATTATAATTATATAATAATTACTGGTTAAGTTTCAAAAAGTTAATAATTAAATTAGATAAAATTGAATCTATTGAGAATCTTCAAACTTAGTGGTTGATTCTAGTTGCCATTAAAATCACAACTTATTAATTTAATTATAAAATGAGCAATTATATATTAATATTATAATTTAATATTAAATATAATCAAAAATCAAATTAGTTGTATATTAAATCTAGAATGTTCTTTACATTTAAACATAAAACTCATTGTATCATGAAATTAAAAATCAAAATTTTAATTAAATCATAATATAAAAAATATATTATCATAATCTAGGGCTTTAGAATCTTCAATAACCTTAATAAATATTTAGTTAGTTATTAGTTGGATATTTAAATGAAATAATTATATTTTTATTTTCAGATTAAATAGGAATTGTTAGATGGAAGAAAATATATGTAGATCCGCATGTCCACGTGGCATTGGGGGACGATTAATGCTAAGTCAACGAGGGTCCACATATTATCAATGTGATGGCAGGTGAAATGCTCGTGAAAAAAAGGATGAGGGATAAATATAAATGAATTTATAACTAAAAATGTATAAATTCTTATTTATCAATCTCTTCTTATATATACTCTTTACTAGTCTTTAAATAAAATTAAAACTCATAACAAAGAGAATATATTTTATGACATTTTCTACAAGAGGTTAAACAATATTATAATCTCAAATTTTAATATATATTAGATATTTTTTCTAATCATTTTTCATTTAACCAAACCATGTAACTTAAACAAGTTAATAAATTAGTCATTTATATGAAATAATACCATTTTTTTTAGTTGAATTAAACAGTATAGATTTTTTCTTAAAATTATATCTCAAATCACCAAAAACATTCCTTAAAATCAAAAAGTTTTTTATTTGATTATAATGGGGATATACTTGTTGATTCAATCAAATAAAAAAAAAAAAAAAACAAAATTCATGAGTTAATAAGTAAGAGAAATAGACCTATAAATAATATTATTCTAAGATCATGTAAATAAAACATGGTTATATTTTATTGTTTTGAAACCAAACATTATTATTAACTTTTTTTTTGTCAATAATTTTCAATATACAACCCCCTTTAATATTATTATTATTAGCTTGTCTTCTTTTATTTATTTATTGATTTGATTTTTGATATATTTTTAATTTTTTTTCAATTACATAACATAGTGTACATATTAAAACAAATGTTTTGTAATTGTTGAACAATTAATCAATTACATCAAAATTATTATTCTTAAATATTCTTCTAGCATTTTGATAGAATCTATTATCTTTTTTATGCAACTCCACTTATTCTTAAACTATAGGATATGTCCAATTATTTGGTTCAAAGATTAGGAAGTGAATACAAATAAGTGGCTCGTGCCCTAAAAAAGTTATCTTTGAAAAGATAAAAAAGTTAGGGGTAGGAAATTTGATCAAATGTTAATTTTATTACCTTAATCATTTTTAAGAAATACATTTAGCATTTACCTTGATAAACTTAATGAAAAGTTCTTGTATCCTACTCTTAGTCATTCAAATCATAATATGGTTCTAAGAGACATCATTCACAAGTTCAAGTACATAATTTTTTTATCACCAATTTGACTATTGTGCATGAAAGTTTTGAACAAAATTATTATAAAGTATTATTTACTTAAGAACAATGTTAGACCCTATCAACATCCATCATCATTTAAATCTAAAAATATTTAATTAATTTCATCTTAGGTACCAAAAACAAAGGAAGAACATATTATTATTGTCAAACTCATTTATTGATTCTAACTAGCCTTAAAAACTCAATAACTAATCCTAAAAATTGAAAACCTTTATGCTACTTAGAGCATGTTAATCTTAAAATATGCATTTAAAGATTAGTGGTAGATATCCCAATCATTTTTTTCTTTCTAAATGTCCAGATCAGTTCGAATACAATTAATATCCTCAAAAGCATTAAAACAAAATTTAAAAAATAAAAAAGTTAGATTGGATCAGGTACATGTCTTGGTCTATAGATAAAGTTTTTCCAAACATGCTAAACTAATAAAACATAAGAAAATAAAGATAAAGGTATGTGACATGATATAGAACACACAAGTATACATGATCATGTACAAATAATAAGTAATTTTAAGAACTAGGATTATTGTACACATAAGGATTGATGGCATTTTTTACTCCTACTTATTAATTTGTTAGTGGGTTAATTAAAATTAGTAAATGAAGTTTTTGAATTATTTTGAAAAAAATAACATCAAATAATAAAGTAGGTTGCAAAAATATTATGACAATTATGTGATTATAAGACTGTCTTCACCACCAGCCTACAATTTTATTAAACATGTTATGATGTAAATCAATCTCTTAGGTTCTAAATTACTTATATAATTTAAAATTACTCTTGAATTCTTAACTTTAGCTTTAGAAATCTAGGTCCGCTTAAAAGTCTGTTTATTAACCAACCTAAATCTTCAATAACCTAGAGGTACACTTATTAGATTTAATTCATTTATTGCATTAAGATCTAAAACGATGATAGCTAAACTAGATATTAGTAGAACAATTAGTTAATCTTTAACATAGGTATTCAATCCTTCTTGTGACAACATTCACAAGGTATCACTTCGAATAACAATATTAACAATTACGTACTAATATCTTAGACTAGATATAAAAATATTCATGTAACAAATTTTGTGTACATTTAATTCATAATATGCATAGTCATGACATTTAAAAACATATCATGAATTAAGAATTAAAATTAAAATTGTTCATGACATTACATTAATTAAATTATAGTCTAAGGTTTGGAATTGTCTGTAATCACATTAGAAGTTTAGCTAGATATGAATTCTAAATGAATCAATATTATAATGATGGAATCTAAGAAGAGAAGAAATAATAAAAAAAGTATAAGAATTATAATGATGAAGCCAAAATAACCCCATTCTCCAATCTTCAATCCTATTTTGTCAATCTTCTTCTAAAGTTTGTCTTAGATGTGCTCTTGATCACTCTTGTTCCTTGTAGCAATTGTATATGGTAAATGAGTCATTTAGTTGCTTATATTGTGTATTTTTGATATTGATATAATTAGGATTAATCCAATGGCTAGGATTAAAAGTTGGTGATAAAAATCATTAAATTTTCATATTGGCTAGATTGCTCTATTGATTGAGAGCTTTGTTCAAAAGCTCATCTAATTGTAATTTCCAACACGAGAGCACTCAAGCAAAGCTCGATTGATCTTTTATCGATATATCTATATCTCAATCTATTAATACCCTTATCGATCAATCGATCATCCTTTGCCATTCTTACCTTACATCCTGGATCGATCGACTACTTTGTTCCAATCTTCAACCCGAGGGTGCTTGATCGATCAAGTCACTTGTTTATACTCTTCACACATTTTTTTGTCTTTTTTTTCTCAATTTCATTTCTATAACACAAAATAACATATAAAATGCATAGGGAACATATAAAATGCACAGGGAATGATAATTCATTATATATATACATGAAAATTGATGTGTAAATATATGTATAAAATGATACCGATTAATATATTTGTTAAGTCCCACATTGACCAGGTACTAGTCTTCCACTGCACATATAAGCTTGGGCAATCCTTCATGTCATAACCTGGGTTTTGAGATGGAGTTAGGTTCAAGTCTAATATGGTATCAAAGCTAGTTTCCTTGCTTCTTCGTCCCTATCGGAGCCCAAGAGCCTGGTGGTGCGCTCACCCCCGGGCGTCACCCATCCAATGCTGATCAGGATCACCAGCCGATGTGGATGAGGGATGTTAAGTCTCATATTGGCCAAGTACTAGTCTTCCGCTGTACATATAAGCTTGGGCAATAATTCATCTCATAACCTGGGTTTTGAGATAGAGTTAGGCTCAAGTCTAATAATGTTAATACTCTCACAGACCTAATTCTTATATTATTCTCATTGTTAGTGTACACACACACACACACACACACACACACACACACACACACACACACACACACACACACACATATATATATATATATATATTTGTGTGTGTACAAATAAGTAAAAATGAAGTAGAAAAATATTTGGCGGGTTACCTCCTACAAAGTGCTTAGTTTTACATTGTTAGGCCAACTTAATCAACTCTCATTTGAAGTTGTCTCCATCATCTGGGTACTTCATTGCTTCAAAGATAGTAAAGTGAATTATCTCCCCATCAAACTCAAGAGTTAGCTCCATACTATGCATATCTATCTTGGTGCGAGCTATTTTCACAAATGGTTTCCATAATAATTATGATGTGGACATGGAGTAGGAATCATTACTCATGTTCAATATATATAATCCACCACGAAGATCATCTCATCCACCTATATTAAGACATCCTCAATAATACCATTTGGATAAATGTTAGTCTTATCAGTAAGTTACATAATAATACCGTTTCTTTTAAATGCCCTAGATTTAGTGAAGCATGAATATTATAAGGTATGGAATTAATAGATACTCCTAAATCTATCATATCTTTTTAATGCCTTAAGTTACCTCTCCTTACTAAGATGGAAAAGGTAATTAGGTCCCAAAACTTGGGTAGGAATTTTCTTTGTATCACGATCGACACATTTTTCCCCACACTTATCACTTCGTTGCCTTTTATTTTACGTTTGGTGTTGCATAGTGGTATGTTGATTTCCACTTTTCAAAAGGTGTCCAAAATTACCCTGTCATGTTCTTCTTTCTTTATATTCTTAAACCTGCTTGGAAAAGGCATAATAGGTTCGTAAGTAGAAAGGGAAGGTTTGGCTCATATCTTTTGTGCCACCTTAGGTGCTTTTAGGTTGGTTTTTTATTCCCCTAGCTCTTTCTTTTGGTGAGTCCCCTATTTTAGTTTCACATTTTCGGGGATTTTTTTAAGCCCTTCTAGTTTTTAAAACTCTTACGGTGATGGCACTGCCATTTTTCTTAGGTTTATTATAGTTTGTGATGGGAGTTTTCCTTATGTATGTGCTTTCATCCTTCCCTAAATTGGGCTAGTTGGCTCATTTGTGTCTTTAGATTTTTGATAACCATATTGGTGTCCTTCATAATTTAAGATTATTAGTGGCTATAATAGCTATCAAGTCCTTTAAAGACTTATCTTAAGGCTATTAAAGTGGCCTAGGGTTAAGGAAGCCAGGTGGTTTATTGGAAGCTACTTGAATATCTTAGATTTAGATGATCCATTCATCCTGCATTGGAAATGTTAGAATATAGATCATACTTGAGCTTCTATACTTGAAATCCTCCAACAATATTGGCTTGTTCATAATTACCCTTTTAAAGGATAGGATATGTGCTAATGGGGTATCCCACTATACAACATATACCATAAGTTTTAACCATTGTTGTACCAAGGTAGTAAGATTATCCAATTCATGCTCAAATGTGTTAGAAAAACCTACCTAACTCACATTCTTGGTGGCCAGTCAGTCCTGTCATTAAATTTCTCAGATGCAGTAACTATAGTTACAATTAAATTCCTTGCCTTAGTTGGGTTTTGTTTACCAATGTTTATCCACTAGTTGCATCCATCATGCTTCTCTCCATATGAAATATAAATTATAAACATATTGGAGAAGAAGCTGCTAATTGATTTGGTAGTAGGGGTAGGTAGCACACAACCTCTTGAATCTATCCAAATACTTGTATAGGGTTTCCCCATAAAGTTTTCATATGCCACAAATTTCTTTTTTGATTAGTGTGGCCCTGAAGGCTGGAAAGTATCTCTCTAAAAATAACTTTATCATGTATGCCATGTGGTGATGGTATCAAAAGGGAGGTAATAGAGCCACTCCTTAACATTGTTATCAAGTGAGAATGGAAATACCCTATGCTTTAGTTGCTCTTTGTGATCCTTATTGGTTTCATACTGGAATAGACTACATAAAATTCATCCAATGGTTTGTTTGGTTCTTCTCCATCTAAACCCCTAAAATACGTAACAAATGAATTGGTTTAGATTTAAGTCGAAAACCTACCTCCAAGTTCGGAAATACGATGCATAGGGATTGCTACTCCAAGTTAGGTGCAACCTGCTCCTTGAGAGTTGGATTAACCATTGTCATGTCTTCTTTCTCGAATTCTTAATCACTTCAAAAAGTAGATTCTATTATTTCATCTATCAATGGTTCTATTGATCCTCTTGATTTCAAGTTGTAATAGTGTCTTTGTTGCATTCAACCCGAGAATCCTAGAACTAGAAAATCTAGTAAAAATAAAAAAATAAAAAAGGTAAAAGTACCGTAACTATTAGAAAAATGAGAATTCAAGCCCAGACAACATGACATAAAAAATTTCACACTTTAAATGCTAACTATATATTTATACATTAAGTAGGTCATAGGATATATACAATTGTAGTGTTGAAATTACCTTATATTGATTTAACAAAACCAAGTAATTGGCCTCTTTTATTTTTTTTAAAAGAAATTTTTTTCTCTATAACTATTCATTTCAGCATACAAATTCCCAAGAATCTCAATACAAGGTATGATTAATAATTATAGAGTTCTCCAAAACTCATACTGACCAATTAATAGAATTCAGATAAGAAGCATGAACACAATTTACACATTTCCTAACCAAACATAATATAGAAAACTATTGGATATTAGTCCTTAATTCAAGGAATAAAACAAGGACCTTAATTCAAGGAATAAAACAAGAACTTTAATTCAAGAAATAAAATAAGGACCTTAATTCAAGGAGTAAAACAAGGAATGCTTAATTTAAAGAGTAATTGAAGGAGTAAAATTTCCTTATAAATAGCTATACAATTGTAATGAAAATATGAAGAAAATAATACAAACTAGAGAGCTCTTTTGTATAAAGTTATTTCTTATTTTTTCAACATGGTATCAGAGTAGGAAAATTAACTTGCTTCTACTTTATTATTATCTTAGCATCTTCAATCTTTGAAATGGTTGAAGACAAGCCGCAAGGATCAGAAGCTGAAAGTTCATCGGTGCTTTCCTTCATGAATATTCATGAGGTGGATGTCAACCCAAATCAAAGATTAAGCTCAGTCTTGTTGAATGAGTTTAATTACTTGCCTTGGTTAAGAGAAGTATCTCTGGCTCTAGGTGGAAGGTCCAAGTTGGGGTTCATAAATGGAAGCATCAAAGTACCTGATGTTTCCTCACCAACCTATGAATCCTGGCTTAGTAAGGATTAGTTGGTTATGTCATGGCTCCTAAATTCTATGGAACATAAATTAGCTGAAATATTCAGTTACTCTGAATCTGCATACCAACTATGGGAGACGGTCAAGGAAATGTATGGTAGTCAAAACAATGTTACACGAGTTTTTCAATTAAATAAGAACATCTCAAATCTGTAACAAGATGGCAAGCCTTTTGTACAACTCTTAGGAAGCATGAAAAGCATGTGGAATGAGTTGGAAATATATCATCCTCATACAACCGATGTAGCTCTGCTACGAAAGAGAGTAGAAAAAGATAAGATATTTCAACTTCTGTCCAGTCTCGATTTAACATATGAAGATATACAATGCCACATACTCATGAATACTGAACTTCCTTCCTTCACCAATGTATATGAGACAATTCAACGTGAAGAAGTAAGGAGGAAAGTCATGAACAAGGGTACAATGGCTAGTGCACCTGAGGCAAGAGTCTATCTAACCAATGAGAGGAAGTACAAAGGGAAGCATCCAAACTTGAAGTGTCAACACTACAACTATACGGGCCATGTTAAGGACACATTTTGGATTCTACATCCAGAATTAAAACCTGATTTTATATAGGATAAAGGTTTACAAAAAGTGAATCATACTGCACACCGTGCAAATCATGCTTTTTCCTCTACCTCTAATGGGTCTGATTCATTCAAGAAATTCACAGCGAATCCAGCTGAACTCGTGAATGAGTTTATATTGTATCTTCAAAGCAAGACATGAGGAGCTAGAATTGACTGTGTGGATAGCATAGAAGAAGGAAACTCGACAGCATTGCTAGGTAATTTTGCGGGTTTCTTGGCAGATACAAAACTCATATCACAAGAGGACATGTAAGGTATCATAAAATCCTTTAAAACTTCTCTTAAAATAAATATGTTGCATAATTTTTGGGTTATAGATTCAGGTGCCACAGATTATATGACAAACCATATGTCAAAGTCTCATAAGTTTGAAAAATTAGCAAATCCTTCTCAAGTTTCAATTGTAAATGGTGAGAATGTAAAGGTTTTAGGAAAGGAAAAAATAAAATTAATGTCAGATGAAATTGAGTCGGCGATTTTATATGTACCTTCCTTTCCCTTACAACTTCTGTATGTAGGAAAAATCACAAATACCTTGAATTGCTTAGCCATATTTTCTCCTCACAATGTCATTTTTTAGGATTGTGCCACCATAAAGACGATTGGTTAAGGGTTTTACTTAGATGGTCTTTATTACATATCCAAGAGTAATCCCAGAGGGTTTCAAGCCAAGTTTAACCCTATCCAAGATAATCAATTATGGTATCAACGTTTAGCTCACACTTCTTCACCAATTTTGTCAACTTTATTTCCAAACTTAGGAAATGATGCAATTGCATGTGAAACTTGCCACTTGTCTAAGGCCACTAGATTGCCTTTTAATTCTTCCTTGTCTAGGGATAGTAAGTGTTTTGAACTAGTTCATTCAGATGTATGGGGACCAACTAATGAATCTTTTGATGGTTATAAGTATTTTGTGATTTTTGTTGATGATTTCTCTCGAGTCACATGGTTATATATTTTAAAGTCTAAGAATGAAGTTATGGAAGTATTTAAGGACTTTCATAACCTTGTTAAAAATCACTTCTCCTCTAAAATTCAAACCTTAAGGTCTGACAATGGCACAGAATACATGTCTCATATCATGAAACAATATTTGAGTATTCATGGCATTATGCATCAAACAAGTTGTGTTGGCACACCTCAACAAAATGGTGTAGCTGAACGCAAAAACTGGGACTTACTTGAAAAAACTAGAGCATTAATGCTACAAATGAATGTACCAAAGAGATTCTGGTCCCAAGGGGTTATGACAGCTACTTACATCATCAATAGATTACCCAGTTGAGTCTTGGATTTCAAGTCTTCCCTAGAGGTCATGAAATGAAAGAAAATTAACCTCTCACACCTTAGAGTCTTTGGCTGCATCTGTTTTGTACATATTCAATCTCATCATCGATATAAATTGGACCCTAGAGCTGTTAAATGTATTTTTCTTGGTTATTCATCTACACAAAAGGGATATAAGTGTTATGATCCCTAACTTAGGAGATTAATTGTGTCTACAGATGTTCGATTTTATGAAACTAACCCTTTTTTCAGCAAGTCACATGAAATCACAAGTCAAGGGGATGGCATCTTGGATGTGTTTCCATTACCAAGAATCAAACTTGAGGCTCCACAACAACAAGATCCCAACCATGTCAACATTGATGCATCTCTCATTGAAAGTAACAATGAAGGGTCTTTTCTTAATGGTACACTACATGAAGATGGTGATAATCAAGATGATCTTCACAATATGGTACAAGATGTGAACGAGTATGAGATAACTACTCATGCTCCATGACGTAATCCAATGTGTGTTAGGCAAACTCCCACAAGAATTCAAGACTTTGTCACCTATAAACCCACACATCCCATCTCAAATTATGTGTCATATAAGAGAGTGACACCACCCCATGCCGTATTCCTCAGCACTATATTGAGTTACAGTGAGCCTCAAAACTTTCATGAGGCTAACAACCAAGATGTGTGGAAGGAATCCTTGCAAGAAGAACTTAAAGCGCTAGATCAACACAACACATGGAACATCACCAAACTTTCAAAAGGGAAGAAAGTCGTGGGTTACAAATGGATCTATAAGCTAAAATTCAAGTCAGATGGATCAATTGAGAGGTATAAAGCAAGATTGGTGGCTTGGGGATTCACTCAAACATTCGAGTTGGATTACAAAGAAACATTTGCACCTGTTGCAAAAATGAACACAGTAAGAGTGCTACTGTCCATGGCTGTAAACAAGGGGTGGTCCATGTACCAAATGGATGTGAAGAATGCATTCTTGCATAGTGATCTCAAAGAAGAAGTCTATATGAAATTTCCACCCAGGCATCCTCAAAGCAATGAACTGGATTTAGTGTGCAAATTGCACAAATCCATTTATGGTTTGAAACAGTCCCCACGAGCTTGGTATGCCAAGCTAAGCTCAGTTCTCACTAGTGTTGGTTTCAAAAGCAGCAATGCCGATTCCTCACTATTTGTTCACACAAGAGCTATGGGCAAATTGGTTATGGTGATTTATGTAGATGATCTGATAATTATAGGTGATAATGCTGATGAGATTTTCAATCTCAAATAGTCCCTCAGACAAAGGTTTACAATTAAAGACCTTGGGATATTTAAGTACTTTCTTAGTATAGAAATGGAAACCTCGCACAAGGGATTCTTTCTTAACCAAAGGAAATATATCCTAGATTTGCTCAAGGAAGCTAACATGAGTGATTCTAAACCAATCATTACCCCTCTTGACAGCAAGCTCAAACCTAGCTTGAAGGGCACGTCACTCACAGATATAAGTTATTACCAGCGACTGGTTGGTAAGCTAATCTACCTAACAATCACTAGACATGACATCACATATTCTGTAAGTATTGTGAGCCAATTCATGCACTCCCTGACACTTGAGCATTTGACCCTTGTTAAAAGAATCTTACGCTACTTAAAAGGATCAATGGGTTGTGGTATCATCATGAAGAAGAATGACAACACATAAATCATGGGGTATTGTGATGGTGATTGGGCAGGGAATGTAAATGATCGCAAGTCCACCATTGGTTACTGTACATTTGTAGGTGGAAACATGGTCCCATGGAAGAGTAAGAAGCAAAATGTCATCGCCAGATCAAGTGCCAAAGTTGAGTATCATGCAATGGCTTCAACTGCGTGTGAGTTGATATGGCTTAAAGGTCTTTTGTGTGATTTAGGTGTTCCTACAACTCTTCCTATGTCCTTATTTTTTGACAATCAGGCAACCATACATATAACATCAAACCCAGTGTTTCACGAGAGGGCGAAACACATTGAAGTTGATTGTCATTACGTTCGTGAACAAGTTCAATCACATGTGATTTAGACACATTATACAAGAAGCTTCGACCAACTGATTGACATCTTCACCAAGCCCTTGGCTTCTCATCAGTTTCAACGAATTTTGTCCAAGCTTGGATCCATAAACCTTCTGGATCCAGCTTGAGGGAGAGTATTGGATATTAGTCCTTAATTCAAGGAATAAAACCAGGACCTAAATTCAAGGAATAAAACCAGGACCCTAATTTAAGAAATAAAACAAGAACCTTAATTCAAGGAATAAAACAAGGACCTTAATTCAAGGAGTAAACCAAGGAATCCTTAATTCAAGGAGTAAATCAAGGAATGCTTAATTTAAAGAGTAATTGAAGGAGTAAAATTTCCTTATAAATAGCTATACAATTGTAATGAAAATATGAAGAAAATAATACAAACTAGAAAGATCTTTTGTGTAGAGTTATTTCTTGTTTTTTCAACAAAAACATTAAAACGATTTTCCTAATATAGAAAATCAAGTTATTGAACTTAAATAACTCGCTAATATAGAAAATCTGAGGAGGAAAAACCATAGCTATATCAGCACAAGTTCCATTACAGATTTAAACTAAAAAGAACCCACCACAATTCAAGCAAAATATATCATCATACAAGAAATACCACAAACTAGGTAAGGTTGCATGGAGATGTAACATATCTGGATCAATATAGCATTAAAGTTTCTCTAAAACTAACGTAAAACATTAAATCAAACTTATATAAAAGATTAAATAACACAATACAATATGTATTTAAATAACATTAACAATTTATTCAAGCAATAAAAGATATTGAAGTTGAAAGCTGGGCAACCCCATTTTCCCTCCAAAACGTGCTTATCAGGGGAGAGGCCACCCAGACTAATAACCAACACTCTGCTAGGTTCCCTGATCGATGTAGGACTCAACAATTTATATTTCAAAATATCTTGAAGGTAATTCAATTTCATCATTTCATTTTTTCACATCCAAGAAAACACCCTTGAGTCGTACTATAAAGGGATAATTTCATTGTTTTTAAAGAATATTATAAAGGGATAAAGAAAACATGTGTTAATTTCATTTTAGTTTAGACTAAAATAGTACAAAAGAAGTGTTGAGCAAAAGAATATTCCAATCCCCATAATGGTTATTCGATAACCGCATACTAAAAAGAAAAGAAGAGACTCACGAGCCAAAAAACTAATAAATAAACATAAAAAGTGTAAATTTTTGTATCTACGTTTTCATTATTGGTAACACATAGTGA
Organism: Hippophae tibetana; assembly: GCA_037013495.1. Classification (NCBI taxonomy): domain Eukaryota; kingdom Viridiplantae; phylum Streptophyta; class Magnoliopsida; order Rosales; family Elaeagnaceae; genus Hippophae; species Hippophae tibetana. Next base: position 75,429,509 of record CM072812.1, on the reverse strand, counting down.
CACATTAAAAGTGTCACATGAGATTTCAAGTCTTTCAAGGCATGGTGACATCATGTGATTGGTGTTTTATGCAATGAAATAGCTAATCCTACGTTGAATATCAACCCTAACTTAATACAATGCAAGCTTCTCAAATATTGAAGATGCATCATTTTTAACATTATAGTATTAATGGTGCAAAATTAAGCACCAATATGAATGGCTTTGATAGCCATTGATGTGTGGAGGTGGTAACGGTTTTGGTTACGAAATCATACGTCAGTTATGAAACTTTACGAAACCATACGTCGATTACGAAACCATATAAAATCAAAAGGTTCTTGATGAGATAATCTCTATAAATACATCGAGTCCTCTCACTACTCTCTGGATATACTTTTCTTTTTATCGACATACACCATCAAACACAAAGAGTAAGTGTGAGAAATAATAAGAGCATTTATCATTTAACCATTATCTTTCGCATTACAATCTATTTGTTTAAGTTTGAAGATAATAGATTGTTATATATATTTATAATTTTACATTTAGTATTAGAGCCTTTTATTACCTCTGTCTTGATTGGTTTTAAACAATCTTTGTTTTTCTCTATTTCACTGAGCACTTCAAATTGGGTCTTTTGAAAGGCTCGATTTTGATGCATATGGAAAGTATAAATGATTTCATTATTGATTTTATAATGATTCTGTGAATTGAAACATGAAAAATCATGAAGAAAATCATTTCAATTTTCCATTTGCGTTCATTGGAATGTAACAATTAACTTTTTATTTAAAATGAGATTTTTTGATTTAAACTGAGACTATGAATCACTTAAAAATTAAATTTTGAAAATTTTGATAAAAAGAATGATGGGTATCCATTCGGGTCATAACCGGGTCGGGTTGACCCAGTTGGAGGTTGAAGACGACCTCACAAAAAAGGGTACACTTACTGTCACCGAGAATCAAACCCGGGTCTCGCGATTGACAATAAGCTCTCAAACCACTAGGCTAAAATGAAACTATTGTTATATTGTGTATCTGACTTAATTTTATATACATTCAAAATTTAATGTTTTAAAAAATGTTTCAGTCGGGATTCGAACCCGGATTTCATGGCTGAGAATGAATCGTGTTGTCCACTATGCTACATTATGTTTCTGGCATATTTTTATATGCATTCGAAATTCAATTTTTATTATAAAAAAATTCGAATATAATTTTAATGTGATTAATTATTTAACTTAGGTTTGTCATGTGTTGAATATTTATTATACATGTGATATTTATTTAAATAATTTCTAGGCACATTAAAAGTTATTTAAATGCATTATGCTTAAATTATTTGTTTTGTTATTTGTATGTATAAATTTTGTAATTAATTATACATATGAAATTTGGTTAAATAATTTATGCATAATGAAGTTAATTGTTAATGGCTCTTTATGGATTTAATTAGTGCTTATATTATTTATTTTTACTTGTATAATTTATTGTCATACATATAATTTTAATATAGATAATATTTGCACATTTTGAATTAAATTAATATTGCTTATGATTTTATGCAATAATTGAGCCTAAGGATTTAGCTAATATTTAAGTGATTCATATATTTTAATTAATTAGGGAGTAGCCACAACATCTTTAATTAATTAAACCTATGATAAGGTTTATTTAGGATCACATTTATAATCTTATCCCACACGAATTTTTATTATATTTTTGTGTGATTAATTATGATAGAATATCAAATTATATTTTTTATTTTACCCACAGGGATTAGGAAAGGAAACATAATTTGATAGTTTTATTGTAAAGTTAAGATAAATCTAATTGAATTAAAATTTTAATCCACAAACAAGTTTTATATCACTAGATTCATATTTTTCACGATTTACATTGGTAAAGAATTACTTTAATTTAGGTCTCAAATTTTAATAAGCATGTATTCTTTAATTGCAACTTCTTAACTTTTAAATTTGTTTTATATCTACTGTGACATTCTCGATCTGAAATGAGATAATTATAAAATATGGAAGAAAATAATTCTCTTTCATCTAGGGTGGATGGATATTGACTATGCTATTAGGAAAGACGAACCATCTGTAATTACTAAAACCATCACTCAAGCAAATCTCACACTTTATGAACAATGTGAGCAATTTGATCGCCTTAGTATGATGTTCATTAAGACTAAGATCTCTGCTAGTATTCGTGGTTTTGTTGATTAACATAACAATGTTTAGGACTTGCTAAAGGCCATTGATGATTAGTTTTTCACTTCAGATAAGGCTTTAGCAAGCACCCTTATTATGAAGTTCTCTTCCTTAAGACTTACCAATGTGAAAGGTGTGCGCGAGCACATTATGCAAATAAGGAACATTACGACTCAACTTAGGAATCTCAAAGTTGAGATGTCAGAATCCTTCGTGGTGCACTATATCCTTAACATTCTCCCACATCAGTACGGACCATTCAAAATCTCGTACAATACACATAAGGATATATGGTTAATCAATGAACTAATAACCATGTGTGTACAAGAGGAAGGGAGGCTTGTTATGGAGCTTGGTGAAAGTGTAATGCTAGCTACAACGCACAGGAAAGAAAAATATCAAAACAAACAAAAAGGGAATGGAAAAGTTTCACCTCAGGCTATTATTAAGAAAAATGGACACATGAAGAAGGAATGTACAAAATTTCAGAAATGGCTTGAGAATAAAGGTAATCCAACCTCGTTTGTTTGTTATGAATCTAATATGGTTAATTTTAATGTTAACGCCTAGTGGATTAATTTTGGATCTATAATTCATGTTGCAAACTCCTTACAAGGTATGCAAAATCTAAGGAAGTTAGTGGGAAGTGAGTAATACATCTTATCTGGTAACTATATGGGCTTACGTGTGGAAGTTGTAGGAATATGTAGTTTGATTTTAAGTGGTGGTTTTATTTTAGAATTAGAAAAGACCTTTTATGTTCCAAGAGTCTCTAGAAACTTAGATTTGATTTCAAGACTTGTACCTTTTGGTTATTCCTTTCACTTTTTAGAAACATCTTTCAGTTTATTTAATAAATCTAACTGTGTTACGAATGATATCTTGTCTGATGGTCTTTACTGCATTAATTTACGAAATAATGCCACTCATAATGCTATGCATTTTCAAACTTGTACTAAAAGGTGTATTATTGAAAAGGACTCTTCTACATTATGGCATAGGAGATTAGGACATATCTCCTTAGAAAGAGTTAAAATATTAGTAAAGGATGAGGTACTTAGTATTCTAGATTTTATTGATTTTAAGACATGTGTGGACTGTATTAAGGGAAAGCAGACTAACAAGTCAAAGAAAGATACCAATAGAAGTTCAAGCATATTAGAAATCATATATAAGGATATACGTTGTCCAGACATGGAAAATCAAGATCAGAAATATTTTATCACCTTTATTGATGATTTTTCTCTATATATGTATTTCTACATGCTTCATAATAAGAGCAAATTATTAGATGCCTTCAAGAGCTTTAACGTTGAAATAGAGAAATAATGTGAAAAGCAAATAAAGGCCGTGAGATTAGATAGAGGTGGTGAATATTATGGTAGATACACTAAGAATGGACAAGCACTTGGTCTGTTTGCTAAGTTTCTTCAAGAATATGGGATAGTTTCTCAATACACTATGCTTGGTTCACTAGACCAAAAGTAGAAAGGAGAAACCAAACATTATTGGACATGGTGCAGAGTATGCTTAGCAACTCCAATCTTCCTAAATCCTTATGGATTGAAGCTTTAAAGACGAATGTGTATATATTAAATTGAGTTCTAACAAAGGTTGTCTCATATATGCCATTAGAATTATAGAAAGGTTGTAAATTGAGTTTGCAACATATGTGCATTTGGGGATGCTCGTCTGAAGTGGGGATTTATAATCCACAAGTGAAGAAGATGAACCCAAGGACTATTAATGGGTATTTCATTAGATATGTTGAACGGTCTAAGGGTTACAGATTTTACTGTCCATCACGCAATACTAGGTTTGTGGAATCAAGAAATGAAAATTTTGTTGAATATGACATGATTAGTGTGAGCGATCAAATTAGGAACATAGTTTCTGATACTAATCACTTAGAGTCTCAACCTTCTACTTCAAGAGATAGATTTATTATTGTTCATAACACCCCTCAAGTACAAGCTGGTGTTGAACAACTAATCACCAAAATTCCACAAGTTGTTAACAATATTCCAATAGATCATGATGTTCAGGAGATAACTGAAACTTTTGAACAACAATTTGAACCTCATACTTACTAGGAAGATAGTGGTGTGACATTAAGAAGTTATACTAGAACTAAAATATTGACAATTCCTAGTGATTTTGTTGTGTATCTACAAGAACCTGATTGTAACATTGGAGTTGTGGATGATCCCGAGTCCTTTTCACAAGCCATGAGTTGCAAAGAGTATGAATTATGGTACGATGCTATAAAGGATGAGATGAATTCCATGAAGAGTAATGGAGTCTGGGACCTTATTAAGTTGCCTAACAGTGCAAAAGCCATTGGATGTAAATGGGTCTTTAAGACAAAAAGAGACTAATTGGGAAACATTGAGAGATACAAGACTAGATTAGTTGCTAAGGGGTTCACTCAAAAAGAAGGAATTGATTATACAGAGACCTTTTCTCCTGTATCTAAGAAAGATTCCTTGCGCATTATATTAGCATTAGTAGCCTATTTTGACCTTGAGTTGCAACAAAATGGATGTGAAAATAGCTTTTCTCAATGGAGATCTAGAAGAGGAGGTTTATATGAAACAACCTGAAGGATTCCCTTCTAGTGATGGTAAACATTTGGTTTGTAAGCTTAATAAGTCTATATAATAACTAAAACAAGAATCACGCCAATGGTATTTTAAATTCCATGGAGTAATTTCTTTGTTCAGATTCATTGAAAGCTCAGGGATCAATATATATACCATAAGGTTAGTGGGAGTAAGATATTTTTTCTAGTTTTATACATAGATGATATTTTCTTGCAACTAATGATAAGGGTTTGCTATGTAAGGTAAAACAATTTCTCCGTAAAAATTTTGATAGGAAAGATATGGGTAAGGTGTCTTATGTTATTGGCATTAAGATCCATAGAAACAGACTTTGAGGCATCTTGGGGTTATCTCAAAAAACCTATATCAATAAAGTTTTAGAGAGATTTTGGATGAATAATTTTTCACCAAGTATTGCTCCCATTATGAAGGGTGATATGTTCAATTTGGACCAATGCCCGAAGAACAATCTTGAAAGAGAACAAATGAAGAAAATTCCATATGTTTCTACTATTGGAAGCCTAATGTATGCTCAGGTTTGCACAAGGCATGGCATTGCATTTGTTGTAGGAATGTTAGGGTGATATCAGAGTAATCCAGGCTTAGACCACTGGAGAGCTACAAAGAAAATGATGAGGTACCTTCAAGGAACCAAGGACTACATGCTTATATATAGACAGATGAATAAGTTAGAATTGATTGGGTACTTAGATTTTGACTTCATTGGCTATTTTGATTCACGCAAATCAACATCATGGTACATTTTTATAATGGCCAGTGAAGTTGTATCATGGAGAAGTGTCAAGCAAACCTTGTCTGCTACTACTACTATGGAAGCCAAAATTTTCTTGTTTTGGGGCTAGTTTGCATGGTGCATGGCTTAAGAGTTTCATATCCAGACTTAGAATTATGGATTCCATCTCTATGCCATTAAGAATATATTGTGACAATTCAGCTGCTATTTTTATGGCTAAAAATAATAAAAACGTGAGTCGAAGGAAGCATATCGATGTTGAGTATTTAGCTATAAGCGAACATGTTAAATAAGAGAAAGTGGTCATTGAACACATCAGCACTGAATTAATGATTTCTGATCGTTTGACTAAGGGCATACCACCACTAAAGTTTAAGGATCATGTAGAGAAAATGAGACTTGGTTCCACTTTGTAAATGTACATATACAATTTATTAATGAAACTCTTATATATTGTGATATTTTCTTATATTTATGTGCACCTTAATTTATTTGAGAAAATATAAATTTTTTTGGACCAAGAATAAATATAGGATTTATTCATTAAGTTTTGTTACCACATAAAGTATAATACTTGAGAAAATAAATACATTGTAATACATGGAAGATAATACTCACTCTTAGGGAACCTATCATCATGATTCATGTATTTTGTTACTTAAGAGAATTTAGCTTAACGTTTGCACCAAGTGAGAGAATGTAACATTTTTAACGTTATAGTATTAATGGTGCAAGATTAAGCACCAATATGAATGGCTTTGATGGCCACTGATGTGTGGAGGTGGTAACGATTTTGGTTACAAAACCATACGTCAGCTACAAAACCTTACAAAACCATACGTTGGTTACGAAACCAAAAGGTTCTTGATAGGAGAACCTCTATAAAGACATTGGGTTCTTTCACTACTCTCTGGATATACTTTTCTTTTTATCGACATACACCATCAAACACAAAGAGTAAGTGTGGAAACAATAAGAGCATTTATCATTTAACCATTATTTGTTTTGTAGTTTAGAAAATCAGAGAATCAATATCAATGGTTGGAGGTAACTCTTAATTCTATCTTTTGCATTACAATTGAAAGTTTATAAGATATAGACCTAATTAACCTAGAGGGGTGAATAAGTTATTTTTAATTTTTATCAATTTATAACTTAATAACCTAAACAAAGCGGTTAGGCATGTAATCACGTATAAGAATAAAGTGCGAAAATAAAATAATAACACACGATATTTTTAGGTAAAAACAACCTAGGCCATAACCATGACCTAAGAAGAAAACCACCAGTCCACCGGACCACCTAACTTTCCACTATGAAAATCAAATGTTTAAGTACAAATTCGGTCTTATGCTACCCTTTCTAGGATACTACCCCAATGTACTTTACTTACGTACCCTTGATCTGTTTTCACAGTTTCCAATGTTAGCGTGTGCGGTTTCCAGAGTAACGTTCCAATAAGTTCTCCGCCAATCAGATCGTTCACAAATCAACTGCAAAAAGATTAGCACAAAAAATACAAGTGCCTGTGTGTGTTCTAGAATGGATTTAATAATGAATAATCCTAATTAGATGATTCAAAATATATTTCATTTAAATCAAATCAACTAGAAAATTTTAGAGCAAAAAGATTAAGCACAAATTCAATAAAAATAATTTTTTTAAAATTTAATAATCAAATCAAATAATTATAATCATATAAAATTATCTAATTAGAACACGTAAAAATCTAATAAAAATAAGTCATATAAAGATAAAATATATCAAATAAATTTATTAATAAATACCTCTAATATGATTACGCACAAATATATATCTATATATAATGATTAACTTTTTTAACTTCACCGTCGAAAATATCAATTATATATATATATATATTAATTAATTTTACTTTGTCGCAAGAACCTATAAATATATCTTACAATGATTACGTGAATATGTATTTATTTGAGTACTCATATTTATTACTTTGTTGCCGCTCCATATATTAATTCCTTTTCTTATTCTACTTTTGTTTCCCTTTTTTATTCCATAGTTTGTGGCAATTCTTCTTCGGTTACTGCAGTTTGTGACAATTCTTTTCTCGCTAGCTTTTTATTTTTCATCATACCTATTAATTCAATCTTAATATGTCTATATATATAGATAATAATAATGACATAATAGTATTAGGGTTAAAATATATTTTGGGCTTAACTTTTCAAAGCCATAAAAAAAACTTAATATTATAAAAAATTATTTTTTAAAACACATCTAAAAAATAATTTCATAAATTGATTTAAGTTTAAATAAATATTTTAGTACTAAAAATAATTTCAGATTTATAAACATGTGTTATTAAATGCATTAATACAATCCTATGTGTCGTAATTATTAAAGATATACATGAAGTATAATTATCTAAAACTCGAGCATTTATTTGACGTTTCTTGATAGACTTGATAATAGGCCTAAAAATAAATTTATAAATAAATATTTTGTCCACGAAAATAGCCAACACTCATAGTACTTACAACAATCTATTTGTTTATGTTTGAAGATAATAGATTGTTATATATGTTTATATTTTTATATTTTTATAGAAGAAAGTTTTTTTTATAGAGAAAATCTTAGAAAGATGTAGAAAGTAGAAGTGTGTAGAATATGGTAATAATGTGTGGTTAGAATTATTTCTTAGTTTTATATTTGTATTATTAGAATTATTTCTTAATTTTATATTTGTGTGGTTAGAATTATTTCTCAGTTTTATATTTGTATGATTCAGATTGTACGGTGAGAGCTATAAATAACTTTCATTATATTTGGATTAAACATCTCTTCAAAAACAAATAAGTATTTATATTTTTAGTTTGAGTATGAGTTAAGATTTTTCTCGTTCGAGTGTTTGTATTTCTATTCAAATTATGAATGGTCTTTGAAAAGTATTATAATGTGGGTATAATACAAGTAATTTGTTTACTTGTTTAGATCTAATATTAGTAAATTTAGAGTTGTGTATTCTAAATTTTACCACGTCTTAAACCTGTGGAATAACTTCTTTATAAATGTTTTTCTCTACCTATAGTTTTTTTTTTATTTAACCGTAGTTGGTGTATTTGGCTTGAATGTGTTTAAGCACGAGAAGCGTTGATATACACCTCTTCAAAGAAAAAGCAGCAGAGTGGATTTACTGAGCATAAATCAGTTTCTATAGCTTATAGGCCAGGGAGTGAGCCCAAATGCTCGTAAATGTCCATTTTCTTATGTTTTTTATTCAAGTAATATACCTTTTTCATTATAATAATTCAGAGATGAGTCCGATTCTGATATCAAATAACTTGATTCACAATAAGTAAAATTTAGTAGCATATCACCATCACATAATTTTTAACATAATGCCAAAGGTATTAGCTTTAGGTGTTAAGATTCGATGGGTTTTAACCACATATTCAAATCAAAATAAGAGACTCACATGCAACAATGTTTTTGGACTTATAATGGTTATTCTCTACCATAAAGGCATTATTATTATGAATTTCAAGCTTCCCAAAAATAGGTTTAGAGTATTTCAGTCTTTTTTTTTAAACATGGGGAGCAAACAGCCACATTAATCATTTCAAAAAATATGGTTTTTAAATTATTTTTTTATAAATAGTTATACCCGTATTTAGGACTCGAATACCGTAACTTTCATATGTCAAAATAGTCTACAATATATAATTAAATATCTATTTTAATTAAATAAAAAATAATATTTTACTTCGTCCTGTTTGTTTTTTTAAATTGGATATGATTTTTTTTTCGATAGTGCTCAATTTTACTTTTTTTTTTCAAATCTAATACTGAGTTTTCTTCAAAAAAACAAAAATTACAAAAACCATGGAATGGAAGGAGAAAGAATCCACATAAGCATAATTTGGGATGTGGATAGTGTTTAATCTAGCAAAGAGAATACTATATAAATGTCATTGAAAAAGAATGATACATAGGGAAACACAAATCGTTGGTTAGGTCGATATATCTCCCAATAGGCCTAATACAGAAGTTATTGAAGTACTTTAAGCTTTTACACTAATATGAGAAGCTAAAAAGCTAGTCGGGAAGAACAAAAATCTTGAGCAACATATTCTTTTAGTGCCCAAAAAATTGAAATGTGATAATAATCTCAACAAATTATCCCTATGTTGTGAAAAGGTAAACTGCAGGTAGTGTGTATCACTAAGATCAAGCATGAGATATAACATATTTTGTTTTATTTCTTTTAGGCAATATTTCCTTAAAAAAAAATTGAAGTATATTCTCAAACTAAAAAGCTAATCACTAAGATCAAACCCTCGAAGACTTGAAGTGATGGAAAAGATATACTAAAAGAATTATATTCTACCTATTAAGATGGTTTTGAGAACTAGAGAAACCAATCCCAACTACCACCAATATTGACATCTGAATTTGCTTCATTTAGGTTTGATTATGTAAGTTTTATGAGTGTTACTATATTCTTGAATAAAATGTTTAAATATAATTTAGTTTATAGGCTTGTTCTCAATATCACTATTTAAGCCGAAAAACTTCCCAGTTTCAAATCCATATATTTCAATTATATATTTGTTCCTAAACACATTAGATTTCATATTAGATACATAAGAACTTTTAATGTATATGTTGCTAAATTGATCGAATAATGACTAGATAGATCGAATAAGTATCAATTTTGTATAATTTATGTCCTCTCAAGTTGATTTAAAAATTGGGGTGGATCCATCAAAGTTTTGGGTTCGATCGATCGAGGGACTAGATTGATTGAGAATCGATCGTATTTGATATACCTGGTCTTGAGTTTTTACTAATCATTACTTAGATCGATCCAAAAGGGTTTCGATTCATCGAGTTTGGTCTGGATTGATCGAGTGACGAGGGCTTCAACTTTAAATTATTTGTTTACTCAAGCCAAAAATTCCAATTATCATATTGTTCATATTATTTACTGTATTATGAATTGTTTAATGGATAGAGTTATAATTGGACTTTAAACTAGTATTAGGGCTTCAATCTTTCCTACATAAAGAACATAATGCTCTATATATTAATCAACTATATTCATTATAATTTTCTTATTATTTTTGTGCTCTTCCTTTCTCTTAAAACTTTTTGCAAAAACAAAATCATATTTGTTTGGGCTTCTTTCTTTAATTAATCTATCAAACATCAGTATTTGTATTTAATTAATTAATAATTCTATTTAATTCATGATATTTTGATTATATATCATATAGTCTTTTCTTTATTATGTTCTTGAATGCTTGGATAAAATAATTATGTGTATAATCTCATAATTATTTTATTTGATTATTTATCTTTAAAATAGTTATCTTTATTGAATTTTTGCTTGATTTGGTTGTTCTAGGGTTACTATATGATTTAAAATTAAGTAATATATTCTTGAATCTTCTGGTATGTGTTTTTCATTATTAAATCTACTTTAGAACTTACTTTACAATTGTGTTATTGTGATAACTTTTCAAGTGCCTAATTGAACGGGTTCCATTACTTGTATAACTCGAGTTCATCGAAACATTGATTCAAATTCAAACACCTTTCTTATGAAGATTGTGAAGGAAAGCAACGAATTTTAAGTATATTATTTGGTAGAATTATCTTGGAGGTTAAATTAAGTATTGACCTTGTAATTAAACCTTATTTTCATAGTGAATAGTTACGTGGTCTTGTGACCCAATGGTTTTTCTCTTAAGTCAATAGTGTGGCCTAGGTTGTTTCCACCTAAAATATTGTATTATCAAGTTTTATTTCATATTTATTGCACATGATTGCATGTTTGGTCACTTGTGATTTTTTTAATATCACAATGCAAAAAGTACAAAAACTTACCTATTCACCCCTCTAGTTAATTAGATTCATAAATAAAAAACTTTCAATTGGTAACAGAGTGAGTTATTAGATATAGCTAGTGTCCTAGGACTTTGTTATGGATCATTTGAGAGGGGGCTCATCTACAACTTATGCTATTTTCTTTGATGGGTCTAACTACCCATATTGGAAGGCTCATACGAGAGCCTTTCTATGTTATATAGATGTGACTGTCTAGAATTCTGTTATTTATGATTAGGAACCACCTATAGTTACTAAAGATAATGTTGTTACAATTAAACCTAGGAAAAAATGGATCATTCAAGATAAAACTGGTAGTATTTGGAACCAAAAAAGTATTAATATTATCTTTAGTGTTGTGTCTATTGAAGAGTTCTATTATATCTCATATGTGGATACTGTTAAGCATGCTTTGGATATATTAAAAGTTTCTCTAATATAGTTGAAGATATGTCCATAGATGAACTGTAGAGTTCCTTACTTATGCATGAGCAAAGAATTAACAAGACCAATGCAGTTGAAGAAATGCAGGCACTGAAGGTTTCCACCTTTAATGAGTCTTCAAACACAAGAGGAAGAGGTAAAGACTGTAGTGGACATGGAAGAGGACGAGGACAACACTCTTACAATAGAAACTATAGAAAAGATGAAGATAGAGAGTAGAGCAGAGAAGGAACTAAATCATTTTCTCAAACTCGAAGGGATGATGATCAAAACAAGAAGAGATATTTCGACAAATTAAAGGTCGAATGTTACAGATGTGGGAACTTAGATCATTACAAAAATAATTCTTACACAAAAATGACCAAAGAGAATGGTCAAAGATCCAACTTTGTAGAAAAGGAAAAGGAGAAAGAGGAGGAGATTTTGTTGATGGCCTTCCATGCCATGAAAGACACGGATAAAGACACTTGGTACCTAGACACAGATTGTAGTAACCATATGAGCGGTTGTAAGTCATCCTTCTCTAATCTAGATGAGAGTTTCACCACTTTTGTTAGTTTTGGTGATCGATCAACTGTGAAGGTTGAAGAAAGGGGTGATATTCAGATAAGAACTAAGAATGAATTCATTGAGGTAATATCTAATGTATTTTACATACCTGGCCTAAAAACAAATATGCTTAGTGTTGGCCAATTACAAGACAAAGGTTACACCATCACAATTAAAAAGGAAAAGTGTGAGATTTATGATCCCAAATGTGGATCAATTGTAGTGGTGTAGATGACAAGAAATTGAATCTTCCCTCTCAAAATTAAATTAGTGCAAACATGTTTGATGGTCAAAGAAAATGTTTTAGTGTGGAAATGGCATGAGAGATTTGGGCATCTTCATTTCAATTGCCTCAGGACTCTAAAACAAAAGTACATGGTGGAAGGACTACCTGAAATCACAATGCCTTCCTTAACAACATATGAGAACTGCATCACAAGGAAACATGACCGTGATATGTTTCCTACAGGAAAATCAACAAGAGCTCATAAGATCTTGGAGTTGATTCACTCAGATCTTTGTAGTCCAATGTTCCCTACATTTAATGGAGGTAAAAGAATTTTTATAACCTTCATAGATGACTACAACATAAAAGTTAGGGTGTATTTCTTGCAGGAAAAGTCAGAAGCTTTTGAAGCTTTCAAAAACTTCACTTCTCTAGTGGAGACACAAACATAAAAAAGGATCAAATGTCTAAGAACAGATCGAGGAGGAGAATTCTATTCTAAGGAGTTTTTTGAGTTCTACAATGAAAAGGGAATTAGGAGACAGTTGACAAAGCTTATACATCATAACAAAATGGTGTATATGAGAGGAAGAATCGTACCATAGTCAATATGGTAAGAATTTTACACGCAACAGGACAGGTTCCCAAAGTTTTCTGGCCTGAAGCTGTTTGTTGGACAGTTCACATTCTTAATAGAAGTCCAACATTTTCTGTTAAGAACATGATTCCACAAGAAGCATGGAATGGAAAGAAGCCAACTGTAGATCATTTCAAGGTATTTGGTTGCATAGCATATGCACATATTCCTGATCAGAGAAGGAAAAAGCTGGATGAAAAGATTGAGAAATGTGTGTTCCTAGGGGTAAGTGAATTGTCAAAAGCTTATAAAATATTTAACTCAGTTTCAGGAAAGATAGTGATAAGCTGTGACGTGGTGTTTGATGAGGACAAAAGGTGGAATTGGGGAGAACAACCAAAAACACCAAATAATATGCCGGTGGAAAGTGAAGCAGATGATGAAAGGAAAACTCAAGTGACTGAGACTCAAATCCCTCAGCCACTAACATCGCCACAAGAGCCTCAAGCTCACACATAAGCTCAAAGTGACGATGAATCTAAAGAAAAAAGGGTTTATAATCTGAGAAACCCTCAAACACTGATAAGGCCTCCCTGGATGATGGACTATGAGACAACTTTAAGTGGTTCAAATGAAGATGCTGTCAACTTTGCCTTGTTTGTTGGCAGTGATCCCATCACTTTTGATGAAACTGTGAAGGAAGATAAATGGAAGGAGGCAATGGATAGTGAGATATTGTCAATTGAGAAGAATAACACTTGGAAGCTCACTGATTTACCTAAAGGGAAAAAGCAGATTGGGGTAAAGTGGATATTCAAAACAAAAGTGAATGAAAGAGGGAAGGTTGACAAATATAAAGCTCGTTTGGTGGCTAAAGGATACAAACAAAAGCAGGGCATAAAATATAATGAAGTCTTTGCACCTATAGCAAGGGGATCTAAATGATAGAAAAAGCACATCAGGCATGCTTATATGTTAAGCTCAAGAGCTATCTCATGGTTCTCAAAGAAGCAACCTATAGTCACTCTATCAACTACTGAAGATGAGTATGTGGTAGCAACATCAAGCTCCTGTCAAGGGATCTGGATGAAGAAAATGTTTAAAATCCTAGGAATGAAGCAAGACATTCCTATGATAATCTATTGTGATAACATGTCTACTATTCAACTGTCTAAAAATTTAGTAATGCACGGAATGAGCAAACACATAGATGTCATATTTCATTTTCTTCATGACTTATGTCAAGATGGGGTTATTGAGTTGAAGTATTGCAAAAGTTCAAAACAAGTAGCAGATATTCTAACCAAACCCCTCAAGCAACCAAGTTTTGAGAAACTTAGGAAGTTGCTTGTAATTTTCTCAGTCCTCAGTCTCGAACAAGGGAGGATTGCTCAAATTTGAAGACCAATCAATAAAATCCTAAACTATTTTTTCAACAAAAAAATCAATTTAAGGGAGGGTGTTGAAAATAGTTATTGCTACTGCCTTAATTTTATGATTGTTTTCAGCAATCCATGTTTTCATTAGTGGAGTATTCCATGTTCTCATGAGTGGTGTGAGCATGAGTTCCAAGTTTTAAGGAGTGATGTTTTCCACTCCTAAAATTCTGTAAAACTGTTGAAATTTCACCAGTTTGTTTCTTATAAATTGATGTAATAAGAAGCTAAAAACAGTAGTAGAAAAACTGTTCTTAGTCTCCAAAATGTGTGCGAACTCAATCTTCAAAATTGAGATAAACAAAATAAAGATTTAGAAAACTTACCCAACATCTAAGAGAGGGGTTTTGAAAACTAACCTAACACTCTTTAGGTGTGTCCAATCGTAGTTGATAGTTGGAAAATCGATAATGACTGATGTTTATAAAACTTATAAAATAATGAAGGTGGTAGAGGTAATATGGTTGGTACTGATGGAATGGACAAATGAAAGGGTGGAGTTGTTGCTCATTGTTATGTATTGGGTATGGTGTGCACGCTGCTTGATAGCCATGGAAGGGCAATGATGGTTTGGGTAGCAAATCTACCAATGGGCGATGATGCAACTGGAAGATTTTTGAACAATGAATTATGGTCAGACAATGAATTGTGGTCCAGCCAAGGACAGTAGATTTCAGAGCTATCCACTAGAGACTACCTCCGGTTGGGTGCACCCGGTGTCTTAGATTGTAACATCTATCAGTCCAGTGCCCTGCTCCTCCCATGTGATATTCACACCTAGCATTAGGATTATGATTCCTGGGAGGTGGATCTGATATTGGTCTGGGAGGTATGGGTGTAACCAACTTGGCTGCTAGCAATTACAGAAGCAATTGTGATAATGATACAGGAAGAATGTTGAAGTAAAAAATCAATTTTGATGCAATGGTGCCAAAGAAGGATTGCCTTGTTAGTGTGGGTTGTGTAGTTTAAAATAATATGGGTGAGGTTATGTGGACTCGTGCAAATTGGGTAGGTATAGGGTTAGCTGGTGAACTTTGGGCAGCATGGTGTCGTCTAGAATTTTGTTTGGATATTGGCTTTCATAATGCGATCCTAGAATCCAATTGTCTACCAGTAGTGCAAATGGTAAATAGTGAGTCTGCCTCACTTTTAACTGAGGGACATATTGTTAATGTTATTCTAATGTTAATTATGCAAGTTAGTTCTTTTTCATGTTTTATGTTTCTAGGAAGATTAACGTTGCTGCTCATATCCAACTAAGTTTGGAATTATATGTTCAAACTTTGTAACTTGGATTGAGAAAGAACCGGATTGGCTCCGTCTTGTACTTGTTTTTGATGCAACTTAATAAAATTATAACTTTCTGCTAAAAGAAGGTAAATTTTAATAAATAATTTTAAACACTTTATTTTTCATTTTTTTAAAACTTTTTCAAACATTTTTCTCTTTAAACATTTACCAACCTCATGCTAGTAAATGTCAAAATGATCCAAGTTAAGGATTTTTTTAATGATAAACAACCAAAACTCACAAAAAATGAATAAAGTATCTAACAATATAAAAATAATAAGACTAAAGTACGCCAATTTTAAGAAAGATAATTAATGTGTCTAATTTATTAAAGTAAAATTATCAAAGTATTTTACTACTCTTATAATTGATCATTTTTTTTCTTTTTTTTATATTATAGATTTAAACCAAACTAAGTATCAATTGATCTAAAAAATTACAAAACATACACCCATAAAACTTATAAAACCAAAAATAGCACTAAATAACATTAAACATAATCCAATTGAACATCGTTAAGCATTGAACGGGTCTAAATAGTCGTAGTTCAATTTGAACGGTATCTAATTGAATGATGTTCAATGTAAAATGATGTGTCAGATTTTTTTAATTATGAAAATATATAAGGTAGATATAAGATATGCTATTTTTATGATTATAAGTTTTAAAGGTACTATTTGATCAAATACAAATTGTGTACAATGAATAAGCAAGTATATGTATCGTAATAAGTAATATAATAATAAGAAAAAATTGTTCTCATGGATATTATGTTATTATAAACTAATTTTTAGAACTAAAAAAAAATCAATTTTTTCTGTTTTTATGTTTTAAAAAAGTAAAAATTAAAATAACTAAAAATAAATAGTAATAATTAATTAAATCAGATTTTTTAACTAAGAAGATATATGGGAAAATATCTAGGAATACTTAATCCTCAAATTTTCCGAACATGTGAATCAATAAAATCCTCCAATATAATTGTGAGTTAATTACATGATCAATTGAATCTAACCTACTATGTATTCCTCTTTAAGTAAATTACATATCATATAATTATTAACCTAACTAAACTCTCATGTCAATTAAATTGCATACTACTTATTAAGTTCAATAATTATGGATCACATATATAAGAATGTGCTTAAAAACTATACATGTTATTTAATCAAGATAAATAATTAAATAATTCTCTCAAATATTTGTAATTGTCACTATAGATTAATTACTAGCCAAAACATTAATAACAATCAGATTAAATAATATAATTAAAACAAAATCATAATTATGGTAAAATATTAGATCATCAAATGTTGAAAATTGAGTTCATATGACTCTAAATTAATAAATTAACTAGACATAATTTTCTTTATAAAGCTCATATTTCTCATAAAGAAAGACAAAAAAAATTGATAAAGTAAAGGAGAAAAAGAATAAATATAATCAATCTCTTGAATTGTAGTATCAATCTTCTCTTAAATCTTCACCAAAATTGTATCTTCTTTTAAATTTTTCTGTATTTTTCTGTCTTCTTGACTCCAAAAACTGATAATTTTTTTGATAATTTTTGGCTCGTTAAGGCTTATAGGAAAATTAGGGAGTTAAATTAAGTTTAGGTGAAATCTAGACCATTGGTTCAATTTTAGATTAAGGGATGAGATGAAAAAAAGAAAAATTAACATTGCTAGCCAATAAAAATGTGACACGTGGCATGCGAACTTACTGGAGAATTAGAGGAAATGTGTGGTAGGAGGATTGATATGTTCTTCCCTAAGACTAATTACTATGACCTATCCTCCTCTCTTCCCATCTATTGAGTGAGAACCCATAAGAGAGAAAAGATTAGTCTGTGGAAGAATATAAACCTTTAATCTGTTCTTTAATCCTTCATTATGGATTCAAGTATGTTCTTAATTATTTTGCATAATCTTGATAATCTGTCATGAATTTAAGATCTATGCATGTATTTAGATATAGTTATAAAAAAATGACTCCTATGTCATTGACCTCTCTTCGGATTGGAACATCTCATCCACCTTCAATTTCATTGACATTTCCACTATCATCCTCTAGATGAAGCTATTACCTCCGTTGTGAATCCTAAGTCAAATTCTTTCTAAGAAAAATGGACTGATGCAGCAGCTGATAATCATACATCTCCTACGCACGAGGACTAATGCAACTTAACTTCTTAAAACTATTTTCTCGTTCATTTTATTATATTATCGTTTGGCAAGATTAGTTGCCATTTGTTATTATCATCTTAGTTGTCGTTATTTTGTGATACTTAAACCTTTAAAAATTAGTTACTCAAAACACAAGAGTTGAGCTAAAACATTTAAATTTTGAGCAACCAATTTTGATTCCTTTAAGAGGTAAGCTTAGAGGAACAATGAGTTAAATAAAAAATTATGGTTGGATTACGTTAAACATTTATAATGTTTTCAAAAATTAAGTTTATAAAGTTTAATACTCTACTTTTTATTCTAGAAACAAAATTATAATTTCATCTAACCAGTAATTATTTAACAAAAACACCTCTTTTTAATACACCTAACCATCAATTTTGATTCCTTTAAGAGGTAATCTTAGCATGAGTATGAGATAGCTTTTTTATTATAATGTTTATGTTGGAATTTTGCTTCTTTGAAGCTATAGAAATATTATAGAATTGAATTAATGAGCTTTAATTCATTTACAGTTGGATTCGAATTGTTTTGAGTTCATTTCCTTGCTTCTTCCTACGTTAGAATGATATTAGAGCTAATATTCTCCTGAGTGACAATGTCCAATGAGAATGAAGGAATTCAATGAGTGAATTTGGGTGTTGTTAATCCAAATTCCACTTGAGTTGACCTTCGTGAGCTAGAGACACTATGGGAACTATGATTTGGAGCAATCCAGTAATCATTGGAACTTATCACTTAGCAATTCACTGAGTTGACTCAAGAAAAATGATGCAATGGTCATACAATTTCCATAACTCTACCTCCAATTCAACCTAATGGATTGAGACTAGTGAATCGAGCCATAATAGCTCAATAATTTGGGTTAAACACTAAAGAAAATTTGCCTCTTAATAATCCTGATGTTGATGAGGTTGATGATAGATATGATAGACTCTATCCACCTATTCGTAATCATGAGATGAATGATTATAGGTCAAATGTAAATTTACCTCAATTTTTTGGAAGCATGCATATCAAATATTTCCTTGAATGGCTTCAAGCTATAGAACATCATTGAAAGAAGGAAAGTGAAGCTAATTTCTTATAAGCTTATTGGTGGAGCATCTACATGGTGGAATCAAATCCAACATAAACATATGGTAAGTAACCATACCCTTATTGATTCTTAGGAAAGGATGAAAAGAAAGATTATGAAACAATTCCTGCTTACTGAATTTGAACAAATCCTATATAAAAAAGTATCACCAGTGTTGTCAAGGATCTCATTTTGTGGCTGTATACTCCTAGGAGTTTTTCATATTAGGAATCAAGGCTAATTCAAATGAGAAGTAACCCTAGAAGATGTCTAGATTTATGCGGCGATTGAACTATCTCGTTAAAAAAAGGCTAAAGCTTGGAAAAATCTTTTGGACTATGTATGAGGCTTACAATAGAGAAATTAAAGCTGAGAAACAAGTATCAAAGGATAAATGTAATGCATTCACAAAGAAAATATCCTATGAACCATATCTTGATAGAACTAAATTCTACTAAAACTAACACACTATACCTTCAAACGTCATCCATAAAACACAACCTGACTTCCAGCTACCTAATAAGCTCTACCAAAAATCCCAATTCCTTACCCAGAAACCAAACCCTTATGTCAAACCATTTCCCTCCAAGTATTTTAGATGTCAACAACTTAGACACAAGTCAAATGAATGCCCATAAAGGCTTGTATCCAATTTGGTTGAAAAATGTGATGGAGAAACAAATGAAGAAAATGAGCCCATTGAAGTGTGTAAAGGTGTAGAAGCCACTCATGAGGATGAGTGGATATCTGATTTACTCCTTCATAGTGCAAAAATTATTACTCACTCTAAGGCAATAGGAAACTTTCCAAAGGAATACTTTATTCAAGAGTAAGTACATTACCAATTGTAAGGTATGTGAGGTAATAACTAATAGTGGATCCACTAAAATTGTAGTGTCTATAGCCTTAGTCAAGACTTTGAGACTTAGAACTAGTAAACATCCTACACCATATAGGTTTGGATAGATAAAAAAAGTTGTTTAAAGTCCAAGAGTTGTGTAAGATTCCCTTTTTCTATTGGCAAGCACTATAGGATGAAGCTACTTGTGTTGTTATCGATAAATATTCTTATCACGTTGTATTAGATATACCTTGGAACCATCCATAAGGGAAAGCCTAACATGTATGTGGTCGACTAGGGAGAAAGGAAGATAACATTGATTTCCACTAATGGAACCCCTAAAACTAAAACATCACATAAGTCAAATCTCAACCAAAACCAAAGGTTCTACTGACTAACTCATGCAAAGAGTTTGTCAAGGAGGTGAATAACAATAAAGTTGTTTTTGGCTTGCATAGTGAAATAATAGAAGACAACCTTTGACACGCATGCTTCTTTGGCCCAAGCACTATTAGAAGAGTACTCATATTTGTCACTTAAAGAATTGCCAGTTACATTTCCAACTATGAGGGAAATTCAACATCTTATAGACTTCACACTAATCTTCCTAATCTTCCCTATGCTGGGATCTCTTCTCAAGAGCATGAAATTTTACAACAAATAATGGATGAATTACTAGCAAAGAACATGGTGCAAGAAAGTTTAAGTCCCTATGTAGTGCCAGCATTGCTAGTGCCCAAAAAGGATGGTTCTATGCTAACGTGTGTTGATATTAGAGCCACCAATATGATTATAATAAAGTATAGGCTCCCATATATAGAATGAAGGATATGCTTGATAAACTACAAAGAGTTGTGATATTTTATAGATTGGAATTACGTAGTGAATATCGCTAGATATGTATAAGGCTAAGAGATGAATGGAATATTGCATGCAAGACCAAGGAAGACTTATATGAATGGCTAGCAATGCCTTATATAAATGACTAGTAATGCCTTTTGGCCTGTGTAATGCTCCATGCAAATTTGTGAGACTCATGAACCAAATCTTAAAGACATTGACAAACTCTTTTGTAGCAGTATAGTTTGATGATATTCTTATACATAACAAGAGTACGAAGGAGCATCCAAAACATGTAAGAAAAGTCTTACAAGCCATTAAATAGAACAAGTTATTTCTGAACTTGAAGAAGTGTGAATTTGTAACACAAAAACTATTGTTCTTAGGCTTTATTATAAGTTCTAAAGGGATAGCTGTGGATGAGAGAAAAGTTGATTCCATCAAAAGTTGGCCTACATTAACAAACATCCATGAAGTTAGGAGCTTCCATGGATTAGCAATATTTTATAGGAGGTTCATCAAAGTGTTTAGCTCCCTAACTACTCATGTCATAAACTACCTTAAACAGGGAGAATTTCAATGGGATAGGATAGTTTCTAGCTAATCAAATCCAAGTTGAGCTCAGCTTCACTATTACCTTTGCAAAATTTTACAAAGGTTTTTTAAATTGAAACAGATACCTCCATAGTAAAAATAGTAGCAGTTCTCTCTCAAGATGGATGACCAATTGCTTGCTTTAGTGAAAATCTAAGTGAAGCTAGACAAAAGTGGTCTATTTATGATCAAGAATTCTATGCAATCATTAAAGACCTTAAACATTAGGAGGACTATCTAACTCAGAAGGAATTTGTCTGTCATAGTGACCATCAAGCTTTAAAGTTCATCAACTCTTAGAATAACATCTCTATGGCTCATCCAAGATAGGTAATCTTCCTCCATAAATTTACTTTTATTTTCAAACACAAGTGCTAAGGATGGTTCTCAAAATATAGGCCTTTACATGCCTCTTCTAGTCCCTCAATCTATTTGTGAAGATGTTAGCATAGACTTCATTGTGTGCTTTCCAGTCACTCAAAAGAGGTTTGTGCTTTCCAGCCAACTCTTGTGGACTCCCATAGGTTTAATTTTCTATCAATAGTATGGTCAATAGAACCACAAAGTGCACAACTTTCTCTATAATCTATAATAAGACAACTCACTTTACTATTGACTTGGCAACATTCCCTTATCCTAAAAACAAGATAGCACATCTCTAAGCCAAGGAGTATATTCAGTCTCATAAGAAAATTAGAGCACACAATGAGAAAATGAATGACAACTATAATGTTTATGCAGAAGAGCAAAAGAAAGCAAAGGTATTTGAGGAAGGAAAGCTTGTCTTATTCTATTTGAACAAACATAGGTTAGCACTTGAATGCTCCAAATTATAGAATAAAAAGTATGGCACATTTCATATCCTAAAGAAGATAAACAATGATTCTTATGTCATTGACCTCCTTTCGGATTGGAACATCTCATACACCTTTAATGTCATTGACATTTCTACTATCTGTTGGGAAATTACACAAATTCCCGATAAGTCAGATTTATGAGAAAACAAGAATAAAAATAACACACAAATTTGATAACGGAGTTCGGCCAATCTTGCTTACGTCTCCGGACCTGCTGCAGATATTTTTACTGAAAGAGGAGAAATTACACAAGGTGTTTACAACACTCACAACTCACAACCCACAACCCAATTGCACCCAAGAAAATTACTCTCAATTTTCTCTCTAAGTTTTTCTCTCAATTGGAATGAACACTTTGGATGATCAATTCATTAAAATTACACATCTATTTATAGGAAAATTCACTCCTTGAATTTCTCCTTAAATTAATGGTTTCTTAAATTTCTCCTTGAATTAAGCTCCTTATTTTGCTCCATATTTTACTCCTTGTTTTGCTCCATGTTTTGCTTCTTAATTTGCTTCTTAAATTAAGGAGCTTTATAGCAATCTCCAACAATCTCCCACTTGAAGACTGATTTCAATCTATCTTCACACCTCGATCAATGCAATAGTTTTTCTAGTCTTTGTTACTCTAGCAGACCAACTGAAGTTGAGCACAACTTCAGTTTGTCAATAGTCACCACCTTTGTTAACATATCTACTGGATTTTTGCTTTCTTGAATCTTCTCCAGTATTAACACACCATCTTCCAATAGAGATCTGATAAAGTGATAACGAAGTCCAATATGCTTGGTTTTAGAATGAAATGCTGAATTCTTCGCCAAGTGTATTGCACTTTGACTATCACTATGTAGAACATTCTTCTCCTGTTTGAATCCCAACTCAGTTAACAAACCTTGAAGCCATATCATTTCTTTACTAGCTTCAGTTACTGCTACATACTCAGCCTCTATAGTGGATAGAGTGACAATTTTTTGTATTTGTGACATCCAACTAACAACTGTAGTTCTAACAGTAAATATATAACCGGTGGTGCTTCTTTGGTGATCAACTTCACCTCCAAAGTCTGTGTCTACGTACCCTTTTATTTTTAACTCTCCTTTACTAAAGTACAAGCACTTTTCTGTGGTGCCTCGCAGATACCTCAAAATCCACTTGACTGCTTCCCAATGAGTTTTCCCTAGATTTGACATAAATCTGCTAACAACTCCTATTGCATGGCCAATGTCTGGTCTCGTACATACCATTGCGTACATCAAACTTCCAATGGTTGAGGCATAAGGAACCT
The DNA here is from genome assembly GCA_037013495.1 of Hippophae tibetana. Taxonomy (NCBI): domain Eukaryota; kingdom Viridiplantae; phylum Streptophyta; class Magnoliopsida; order Rosales; family Elaeagnaceae; genus Hippophae; species Hippophae tibetana. Next base: position 75,405,875 of record CM072812.1, on the reverse strand, counting down.
TAGCCATGAATTCTCTCTCTTCCTCTGTCTAAGGGGACTGATCCTTGGATGGGCGAAAATGACTTGCCAAGGGTGTGCTAACTGGCTTGGCATCGTCCATGTTGAATCTCTGCAAAACACGATTGATGTACTTTGCCTGAGATAACTGCAAGGATCCTTTCTTCTTATTTCTTGTGATTTGCATTCTAAGAATCTTCTTTATTGGACCCAAGTCTTTCATGTCAAACTCCTTTGACAATTGCTGCTTCAACCTTTTAATATCATCCATATATGAACCTGCTACTAATATATCATCAACATAAAGTAGTAAAATGATATAACTGGACCTATATCTCTTGAAGTAGCAACAATGGTTAGCATTGCACTTCTGGAAACCTTCCGTGTGCATAAAGCTGTCAAATTTTCTATACCATTGTCTCGGGGCTTGTTTCAGGCCATACAAACTCTTCTTAAGTCTGCACACCATGTTCTTCTTCCCTCTTTCTGAGAAACCTTCTGGCTGGTACATGTATATCTCTTCATCTAAATCTCCATGAAGGAATGCAGTCTTCACATCCAACTGTTCAAGATGAAGATCTTTAATGGCTACAATACTCAATACTGATTTGATAGTATTGAGCTTCACAACGAGAGCAAAAATGTCAGTGTAGTCAACTCCTTCCTTCTGTTGAAACCCTTTGACAACTAGGCGGGATTTGTATCTCTTGGAACCATCATGCTCCTCTTTCACCCTGTACACCCATTTTTTGTGAAGTGCCTTCTTTCCCATAGGTAACTCAACTAGTTCCCATGTCTGGTTGGAGATGAGAGATTTCATTTCTTCTTTCATAGCAAGCTCCCACTTGTTGGAATCTCCAGTTTGAAAAGCTTCATCATAGCATTTAGGCTCACTTCCATCAGTCAACAACATATAGTTCATGTATCTCTTATTAGGCACATGAGGTCGAGAAGACCTTCTTAATTAATACAGTAGCTGAAGTAAGAGGTTGTGGTGTGTCGGAATGTTGTGTACTGCTCTGTCCAATAAGTTCCTCTGGTTGAGGACTTGTTACAATTGGTCATGTTGCGGAACTATCTGGGACATCATCTTTATCTACAAATACTAACTCATTCTACTCTAAGTCATTGGCGTCTATTTTATGCATGTCCTTATACATCACCCTTTCATTGAAAATCACATCTCTGCTACGGATTACTTTCTTCTTTTCGTCATCCCAAATGCGGTAGCCAAACTCATCCTCACCATAGCCGATGAATGTGCATTTCTTGGATTTGGGATCAAGCTTATTCCTGCCTTGATCAATGATATGCACAAATGCTACACAACCAAAAACTTTTAGATGTGATAGTTTTACCTCTTTTTCACTTCATACCTCCTCTGGTATTCTATGCTCCAATGGAACAGATGGGCCTCGATTGATCAAGTAAGCTACCGTGTTGACTGCTTCTGCCCAGAACTGCTTCGGTAGACCTAACTGTATACGAATGCTTCTGGCTCTTTCTGTCAAGGTTTGGTTCATACGCTCAGCTACACCATTGTGTTGAGGCATGCATGGCACAGTTTTTTCCATTCTGATCCCGTGCTCATAGCAGAAATTTTTGAATTTGGTATCTTCATATTCACCACCATTATCGGTTCTGAGCTTATTTATCTTTAAACCCATCTCATTTTCCACCATAGCTTTCCATCTTTTGAAAGCCTCAAATACTTCAGACTTATGCTTTAGAAAGTAAACACATACCTTCCGAGAGTGATCATCGATGAAAGTCACGAAGTAGTGTTTCCCACCAATAGATGAGACGGTCGTTGGTCCCCAAACATCAGAGTGAATAAGCTCTAGCCTTTCCTTCTTTGGGGTTCTGACACTTGTTTGAAAGCTGACTCTCTTTTGCTTTCCAAGTATGCAATCTTCGCACATGTCCATCTCTACAGACTGTAGACCTAGAAGTTTTCCTTTTGAGTGCATACTTTTCATCCCTTTCTCACTCATATGGCCTAGTCTCTGGTGCCACAAATTTGGTGTTTCATTTCCTGCTGCAATTGTGATTGAACAACGTGCCTCTACTGTTATGTAAAGAGTGCCACTTTTCTTGCCTCGAGCAACTATCATTGCACCCTTTGAAATCTTCCAATCATCACCATGGAATATCGTAGTGTAGCCTTCACTGGCCAACTGCCCTATTGAGATTAAGTTCCTTCTGAGGTCGGGAATATGCCTGACATCCTTCAGCTCCCAAACAGACCCGTTCAACTTAATCTTCACTACACCTTTGCCAATAATAGCACATGGTTGATCATCACCAAGATATACTTTTCCAAGGTTTCCGGAGACATATTTCTCGAAGAATTCTTTCTGTGAAGTAGCATGGAACGATGCTCTAGAGTCTAACACCCAAGATTCTTCCTTGCTCTCCAAAGAGCATATCAATGCATCGTCTCCTCCTGAGGTGGAAGTAACATTTGCCTCTGTCTTCACTTGTTTGTCCTTCGATGCACTCTAGCACTAATTTTTGTAGTGCCCGGTTCTTCCACAATTCCAACACTCGATAGTCTTCGAGCTATGGGAATTATTAGGATTCCTGGATTTAGACCTCCTGTCCTTTGATCTACCTCGGTAGTCTGTTCTGCCACGTTCATTCCCTTTGGTTGAATTTCTTCCTCTTGACTTTGTATGCAAAACTGAAGAAGTTGACAATTCACCTGACTCTCTACGTCGGATCTCTTCACTGAGAACCAGATCACGAACATCGTCAAATTTCAACTTATTACTTCCTGACGAGCTACTCATAGCTGTGACAGTAGCATTCCAACTTTCTGGTAAAGAAGACAAAAGTATCAATGCTCGTACTTCTTCATCAAATTCAATTTCTACTGAACTCAACTCGGTTGTGACTGTGTTGAGTTCATTGAGATGTTGAGCTACCGATGGGCCTTCATTCATCTGCAAATTGAACAAACGCCTGATCAAGTGCACTTTGTTTGAGGCTGATGGCTTCTCATACATATTGGAGAGAGCTTCCATAAGACCCATCGTGGTTTTTTCTTTTGCTATGTTGAAAGCAACATTACGGGATAACGTCAATCGAATAACTCTGAGGGCTTGTCTGTCTAGAAGATTCTAATCTTCTTCCTTCATAGCCTCTGGTTTCTTCCCTGAGAGAGGTTGATATAGATTTCTTTGATACAGATAATCCTCTATCTGCATTTTCCAAAACCCGAAATCTGTGCCATCAAATTTCTCGAGTTTCACCCTTCTTTCATCTACGGCCATTGCTCCCACTCAAATCTAACTTCCTCTAGATCGTTTCTGACTATTTCTGTAAATCACCGTGTATTAGAACACCTCCGTCAACGAACAAATATCGTCAACAAAATGTCACTATTCACATAATTTACTATTCATGTAAATAGTAACTTTGTAGAAAATTAACAGAAAGCACCACCAATAGCTCTGATACCAGTTGTTGGGAAATTACGCAAATTTTCAATAAGCTAGATTTATGAGAAAACAAGAATAAAAATAACACACAAATTTGATAACGGAGTTTAGCTAATCTTGTTTACGTCTCCGGACCTGCTGCATATCTTTTTACTGAAAGATGAGAAATTACACAAGGTATTTACAACACTCACAACTCACAATAGTTGAACTAAAATATTTAAATTTTGAGCAACCAATTTTGATTCCTTTAAGAGGTCAACTTAGCGTGAGTATGAGATAACTTTTCGATTGTAATGTTATTATTGGACTCTTACCACGAGCTTCAATTCATTTACAATTGGATTCAAATTATTTTGAGTTCATTTCCTTGCTTCTTCCCTCGTCAAAATATATGTCCAATAATATTTGTACTAAATATATGTTTTCTCTTATTATATATACACATTCAAAGCCAAAAAATCGGGATAAACATTTATAATGTTTTCAAAAATTAAGTTTTTAATACTCTGCTCTTTATTCTAAAAACAAAATTATAATTTCATCTAACCACAAATTATTTAACAAAAACGCCTCTTTTTAATACATATTTTCAAAGTTGCCATTGAAAATCATTTTTTAATTTATATTTTTTCTTTTTTGGTTTTCAAATTTAAATTAATTAATTATTTTTTAAGGATATATTAACTAGTAACTAAAATTAGATTAAAAAATAATTTTAATAAACAAATAGAATAGAATTGCTTTTAAAGGAATTTTACATTAATAATTTTATATTATCTCTTATATAATTAAAACAAAACAAATTATTTTAAAAAAAAAATTGGAATAGCCATGGCTCTGTCCCTACATCTAAATAATGAAATAAGTATATAAACTAATTTGAAATTAAAAAACTGAGGAAAAGCTGAAAGGAAAGGAAAAGGAACAAATAGACTTTGCATGGGTGCTTGAGTTGGTCATGTCACCAAGTCAAGTGGCTAAATGGCTAGGGAGAACCAAATGCCTTTCAACATATACCACATAACATCTGATTTCAACTAGTTCTCTGTTCTCAGTGGTTTACATTAGGCCATATATATATATATATGGATGAGAAGCATGTACAAAACGTGAAGGAATCAAACTTTAAAAAAAAAAATTATATTTATATATGTATGTTCATAAAATATTAATTGAGTACCAATTAAGGGATAGTCTAAGTTTGAAATTGTTAAATGTAAATAGTGTCATTGTTTTTGAGAACTCAAAATTAGGCGGTTCTAAACTTGTTATTAGTAGCATGTTTTGAAGTTGAATTCGAGTGCAAACTACTACTAATCTATCATAGGTATTTTGGTTCGGATCAGGTTTTTTTTATCTTTGATGATTCAAACAAGACATGTTATTAATGTCTCATTTATTGTGAGGTTTATTTATTGAAGAAAAAACTGAGTGAAAACCGAAAAATGATAAGAAACTTTAATGATGTTATTCTTTTATTAAAAAGTATTTATTTAAATAAAGATAAATATTATTATTTAATAAAATAAAAATATATAAATTTACATATATATTTAAAACCATGTTATTTATATCCTAACATTACATAATTATTTTTGAAAAATAGTCAAGTAATTCATTTTTTTTTTATAATTCTATCATATAAACCATGTAAATCATATAGGTAAAAAATTTGTAATAGATGTAAGAATTTTTTTTATAGATAAAAAAAATGATTATTGTATCTCTTTAATTTTTACTAGTCATTTATAAATAAACTAACCTAGATTTAACAACCTATTAACATCCCTAATTTTCCTACACTATTTGCCTTTTAAGAGTGAGAGTGAATGAAAAGACCAATCTTTTCTTCTTCTTTTTTGATGGAAAGGCACCCAATCTTTTCAAGAATGATTTAACTTATAATATCAACCACTCTTCTTTCTTAACTTCATCCTTTTGTATCCTACAAGCTTCTTCTTCCCAACGCGTGTGTCCCGCGTTACTTTCTTCAAAACCTTAGTTGCTAAGTACATCGTGCATGACTCATATAAATTTATAGAATATTATAATAATATTATTATATATAATATTTAAAGTTTTTTTTTCTTAATTATATCAAGCATGAATGAAATTTCTTTATAAGATGTTAAGCATACATTGGCTCTTTGAAATTCGAACCTAGTTATGATAAATATGGAATCATTATCTGGTTACGTTTTGTGTCATTTTCAAGTTAAAGCTATAGCTTGATAAACAATAATAAATTTAATAATATATAGAACATGATGTCATTAATTTCATTTATTTATTTTTGTGTTCGTCATGTATAATATTCTAAAAGATATCTTTTAACGACTGAACTAATGCCTAAAGTATTCCGAACCATATCAAATTGAAGAGTACTACTATTCTATATTAGTATGAAGTTATGATAATTTCAAATAACATGTTAAGATTTAATTATTTCTTAAATATAAAAAAAAATATATAATTTTATTATCTATTATTAATATTAAATATTTGATGAAGTAATTACAATCCAATACGGGGAAGTAACATTTCAAGGTGACTTGATATTATACAATAAAAAAATTGAGTACTGATATTTTTTTTCTAATTAAAAATTATTTATTACATATATATTACAAGTAATATTTTTTATGCTAACTAAAATTTAAATAAAAAAATCATTTTTTCTTTACCAGATATGCTGTAAAAATAATTTAAATTAAGTTATTGAAGATTTAAAAATAATAAGTTGTCACACTTTTTGTCCTTTTTCTATTCTTAATCTGCACCTATACTTAAGTTATTAATTAGATATAAAATCATAAAATAATAATAAAAATGTTTATTATTAAAATATTAATTAAATTATATAATATAAATTGATATATACATCTAAAATTAATTTTTGAGCACATATATTACTTTTAAAGCTCAATTTTTTTAACGAGTAAGGCCAAACATTAATAGGGGTGAATATTTATTTATTTAAATAGTGGTATTTAAATATAACATGTACAATGGTAGCCTTTGATAGGACTCAAAGTTTTAACAAATTAGAATTTATTATCATTATTTATTTATTTATTTATTTAAATCATATAAATCAATTAATAAATATAACATTATTCTAATAGTATTTTTATAGAGATTGGTATCTATGTTTTTTTCTTCTTTTTTTAAATGAGGATATTTATTTATGTTTTAGAAAGTAAATAATTTATTATTTTTGAAATTATTATAATATATAATATATCATAATTTATTTAAATGTATATTTAAGTATAGTTTTATGTGGATTTGTTATTTATTATATTTAGTAACTATCATTTCGTTGATCCTGATTTTTGGATCGCGCCGAAGCAAAAGTTGTTCTACTTGGGCGTGTTTCTTACGCGATGGCTATTTGGGCTTCGATGCATTCCATGCATGTCCGACACAATAGCTATCGAGTGGGTCCTATAATCATATGGGCCACTCAAGGTCACATTTGAGTCTCAGTCACAGAAACAGTAATATTTTTGAGGGTGAAGTGCAGAGATTTTTATTTAGTTTTAAGATATTGTTTGATGATATAATTTAAAAAAAATTAAAATTTTTTTATTTGTGAATTTTTTTTATTAAAATTTATTCATTTATAAAAATATATTAAATAAAGATGAATTTAAGTTTTTGATTAAATATAATAAAATAATACATGTAATTCATATAAATACAATTTATAATTTTTTTATTTGTGCAATTTTTTTTAAAATATAATTTTTTTATTTTTTTAATAAATAAATAAATATATATATATATAAATTAATATTTAATTAAAAATATTATTCAATTTTTTAAGAAATTTTTCACTGAACATTTTAACAAAAAATTTATCATCTAATTCATAAAGTAATACATTAAGGGATAAAACATTTATTTAAGTTTAATTGAAAACTTTTTAAAAACTTAGAGTAATTATTTTAATTAAAAATAACTTAATTAAATATATATTTATTAAAAAAAGTAAATATATATATTATTCTATTATATTTTATAAAAATGTAGATAGAAAATTAAATTTATCATTTCTTAACCTACTTTTCATAAATAAATACACTTAAAAACATATATTTTAGACAAAGGACTAAATAGCTTTTGAAACCAAGAAACCACACGTTTATATGTTATTTACTGTATAAATTAAGTTTCCGCTTGATTTATTGTTATTATATAAGTTTATAAATCGAATTTTTTTATGAATTTATTTAATAAAATATTTTTATTAATAATAGAATTTTTATAACTACAAATATATTATTACGTAAAATATATTTTTCTTTTTTTCTTAATTTATAAAACGATAATTAAAACATAATTATTATAATTATTTTTTTAAAAGAATAATTAAACGAGAAAATTCATGATTCTAACTTATTTAAAAATAATACGAAGTTATCTAATTTATAAAAAATAGATAAAATAAGTTTAATTATAATTTATTTAAATTGATCTCAATCTAAACAAATAGATAAACTTAAATATATTTTTATAAATTTTTAATTATATAAATGACTTTTTCTTAAATTAAATGTTAAATTATAAAATTTGGATATTAAAATAATTATGTGATAATTTATTCACACAAGATAATTATTTTGAAACATGTAAAGTGATGCATGCATGGATACATACATGTAGCAAGGTTCACTAAAACTCAAATGATTTGATTTAATTTAATCATCCTCGAAATCTAATTAGATCTAAATAAATCTAGCTTTGCTCGAAATCTAATTAGATCTAAATAAATCTAGCTCCGCTCGATTGGTATAGACTTAATGTCATATTTTTATACTATAAATTTGAAGAAATCAATATTTGAACAAATAATGAGAAGAAGAAATAAACATTTTCTTCAATATATTTTTTCTTAATTTCTATCGAGTATGTACATTGTTTATATAGATAAATATTAATTACTATTTCAACAACCACCATGATTGAATTATATGGTTTACATTTGTTTGGTAGGCATTGTATATATTGATAGGCGCTTGGCGTCGGTACAGTATTTGTTGAATGAAACATTCCCCCTCAAGTTGGTGCATAAATGTATTTCATGCCCAACTTGACTGAAACTTCTGTGAATACTCGATATGAGACTACTTTAGTGAGGATGTCAGCCAATTGATCTTCTGACTTAATTTTTGGTAATTCCAATGAATTTTCTTCTAACTTTTCCTTAATAAAGAATTTGTCAATTTCAACATGTTTTGTACAATCGTGTTGAACTGGATTATGAGCAATATCACATGCTGCTTTATTGTCACAAAATAACTTAATTGATTCTTTAGTAGGATATCCCAAATCTTTTAAGAGAGATTGTAACCATAAGGCCTCACAAAGCCCAAGTGTCATGCCTCTGTATTCAGCCTCTGCGCTTGAACGGGCAACAACATGTTGTTTCTTACTTCTCCATGTTACAAGGTTTCCCCCTACAAAAGTGAAGTAGCCTGATGTAGATCGTCTATCATTTATTGATCCAGCCCAATCAGTATCAGTATATACTTCAATTCTAGAAAACTTTGAGTTTTTAGTGAACAATACGCTTTTTCCAAGAGCAGACTTTAAATACCTCAAAATACGAATAACTGCATTCATATGTTGTTCTCCAGGATTATGCATAAATTGGCTGACAATACTTAAAGCATAGGCAAGATCTGGTATTATGTGTGCCAAATACATCAACCTTCCAACAAGCCTTTGGTATCTTTCTTTATTTGTTGGAACTTGATCAACCTTGTTACATAACTTTAACCCTTCCTCTACTGGTGTATTAGTTGGTTGACATGCCGACATACCAGTTTCTTTTAATAAATCTAAGGCATAATTTCTTTGAGATAAGAAGATTCATTTTGTTGATCGAGAAACCTCAATCCCAAGAAAATATTTTAAGGAACCAAGGTCTTTCATTTCAAATTCTTTGGACAAATAAGTTTGTAGCGCTTTTCTTTCTTCAAGATCATTTCCTGTTATTATCATATCATCAACATATACAATAAGTGTAGTGATCTTACCATACCCTTTTTTTAGAAATAAAGTATGGTTTGAATTGCTTTGCTTGTAGCCAAATGCCTTCATTGACCTTGTGAATCTGCCAAACCATGCTCTTGGGGATTGTTTCAATCCATATAGTGATTTTTATAATTTGCACACCTTTTCATCATAGATTTTGGATTTCTTGATTCCTGGTGGTAAATCCATATAGACTTCTTCAATTAAATCTCCATGTAGAAAGACATTTTTTACATCAAACTGATATAATGACCAATCTAAATTTGCAGCTAGAGATACCAAGACCCGAACAGTGTTAATTTTGGCTACAGGTGCAAATGTTTCTGTATAGTCGATCATATATGTTTGAGTGTATCCTTTTTCCACCAATCTTGCTTTATAGCATTCAATCATACCATCTTCTTGATACTTTACTGAAAAAATCCATCGACATCTAACAATTTTCTTTGTTGGTGGACGATCGACAAGTTCCCAAGTTCTATTTATTTCTAAGGATCTTAGTTCTTCATTCATAGCATCTTTCCATTTTTGGTCAACTAAAGCTTCCTGCACACTGTTAGGAATAGATACAGCAGATAATTGATTCACAAATGATACGTTTAATTTTGACAAATGATGTTTAGACATATAGTTACTCATGGGATATGACTTTACTAGAAATCTCAGGTTTATACATGGCTTTAGGAATACCTATGTTAGGACGTGATGGAAGTATTTTTCTAGTTGGTTCAATAGTTGGAACATCCTCTACAAATGATTGGTTAGGTATATCAGCAACTTGTGGAGAAGGAAACTCGTACTCACTTAGTGGTAGTAAGGAACTTGCTTGATGATCTTGAAGTTGATGAGAACTTGATTCCATTTCCTTTGAGTCTTTTCTATATTGAGAGTTATTACCATCTGAATTCAAGTTATTTGTATTTTCCTCACATATAATTTGTCTTTCTTCATAAGGAAACAATTTATATGTAAGGGTCTGAATTTCAGCATGGTTATACTCCCTCTGAAATTCAGGTGTAGAAGAGAAATACATTGTATCTTCATGAAAAATAACATCCATGGTGGTAATCATTTGTTTTGTACGAGGATGATAACAACGATACTTTTTTTGTTGCATGGCATATCCCATAAAAACACAACGTATTGCTCGTGGATCCAACTTGCTACATTGTTGTTTATGTAGGTGTACAAATGTCATACAACCAAAGACATGAGGAGGTAAATTGGGAACACTTGGTGCAACAATTGCTTTAGTGATGGCTTGTAATGGTGTTTGGAAGTTAATGGGACTGGAAGGTACCCGATTGATCAAATATGCAGCAGAAGTAATTGCTTCTCCCCAATAAGATAATGACATATTAGCTTCAATCAATGAGGCACGGACAACTTCCAACAAGTGTCAATTTTTTTCTTTCTGCAACTCTATTTTGTTGAGGTGTATCAACACAAGTAGTTTGATGAATAATCCCTTCTGATTTAAGATATTCTTGAAGCTCAGAACTTTTATATTCTCCTCTATTGTCACTTCTTAGAACTTGAATCTATGTTTTATATTGAGTACGAACCATTTTATGAATTTTTTAAAATAATACATTTACCTCACTTTTAGATTTTATTAAACAAACCCAAGTCATTCTACTAAAATCATCAATAAATGTAACAAACCAACGTGATCCTCCCAAAGTAGAGACTTTGGAAGGACCTCATACATTAGAATGTATAACCATAAACGAAAATGGACTTTTATTTAAGGTTACAGGAAATGAGGAATGATGACTTTTTTGCTAGTTCACAGACATCACACTTTAAAGTAGAAAGATCTAAGCTCAAAAATAAACTTGGAAATAATTTCTTTAAATATCCAAAAGAAGCATGACCCAATCTCTTATGCCATAGCCATATATTTGATTCATCCTTTTTAGATCCAGTTGTTACCAATGCATGATTTGTTGAATCCAAGTCCAAATAATACAGGTTTCCTTGCCTAACACCACGACCAATCATTTTCTTTGTTTGAATGTCCTTGAACACACAAAAGTCAGGCCAAAAAATAACAAAACAAGATAAAGCAGTGGATATTTGAGAAATAGATATAAGGTTATACTCTAAAGAGAGAACAACTAGTATTGAGTCTAAATTCAAAGTACTAGTGAGAGACAAAGATATTTCCCCAATGACTGGGGTTGTGTTACCATTGGCAGTGCAAACAGTTTTGTGTGAGGATGGTTTTGAGATTTGTCTATAATTGAATGTCATATGATCAGTTGCACCTAAATCAATTATCCATGTATTATTAAAAACAGGAGAAAAAACTTTAAGCATCTTACCAACATTTTTTGAGAAGTTTACGACATGATCCTTTTTTGTTTCAGCAATGGTGGCAGTAGACATCTGTCGTGGATTTTTCTTCCGAGAGTCACGGTTATGATCCCACCAGTCACGATATCCCACAAGTTCAAAACATCGTTCTTTTGTATGACTATTTTGATGACAATGGGTACATTTAAATGATGATTTATCAGTCACCCTTCGTTCTTGTTGATTGAAAAAAAACGATTTTTAGATATCATGGTAGAAGCGTCAACATCTCCAGATTTTTCCTTCAATGAGATTTGACGTACTACCTCCCGTTGAATCAAGGAATAAGAACCTTCTAAATCTGGGATAGTTTCTTTTCGCAAAATTTATCCACGAACCTGCTCAAATTCATCATCTAATCCAGCAAGGAAAATATGTATCCTTAGTCTATCAATAGACTCTTGATATGATATTAGATCATGAGGGTCTTTCATGACCACCTTATCACGATGGTCTAGCTCTTGGAAAATTTCAGTCAACTCTCCATAATACTTTGAAAGTGATTTTCTATTTTGTCTGGAAGTAAAGAATTTTTGGTTTAATACAAATACATGTAATTTGTCACTTCCATCATAGAATGCTTTTGCCAAAACACCCCAAATTTCAAAAGCAATAGGTATGTGTAAATATCGCTTCATGATTTCTGGACTCATTGACATAAGTATCCATCTCTTCACTTTTTGACTTTCTGTATACCACTTGTTATAATTGTTTGATGTCTTTTTTGGTTGCAAATTTTTGTCATGAATATAAGAGAATTTTTCTCTCTCTAGAATATGTATTTCTACTATTTGAGACCAAACATAATAATTAGTTTAAGAACAATTCCAGCATTAAAAACACCTTCAGATTGTACAATAACTGGAGTTGATTGCTCCATAGGTAATGAAATTATACCTTATGTCATGATATTATGGTAAACAAACTTGAAAATGATGTAATAATTTTAGAACTGGATTTTTTAAAATAATAATAATAATAATAATAAATTCAAGAACTGAACTGTTTTTTTTTTCTTCACTTTTTTTTAAATAGACTAAACCGGATAAAAAACCACAAAATCGGGTAAAAAATTGGTTTAAAAACTTGAAAAATTGGAACAAATAGGTTTTAAAAATCCAGAACAGAAAAAAAAATCAGGTTCAGACCTTTAAAATGGACCGAACCGGCCAAAAAAGAAAAAACTGTGAAAAACCAAGAAAACCGGGTTCAGACTGAACCGTTGGCGAACCAAACCTGAGCTGAACCGAGGTGCAGGCCGGCTATGCCCTCGAGCTGAGCTGGTCTGAGCCAGCCGTGCTGCGCCGAACCAAACCAACTGAACCGAGCTGTGCCGAACTAACCGAGTCGCGCCGAGCCGAATGACATATCATCGTCTTCAACCTCTAGACGGCGCATGAGGGAGCGTGAAAAATGTTTCATTTCCTTCAATGGCGCGTGGGGGCACATGTGACACTTTTATTCTACCCTATTTTTACCAAAATGTTCAGAATTGTGTTTAGAGTAATCTGGTAAAATTAGGTGGGACAAATACCAGTTCAAAAATGATGTTTGTAATTAATATTTGTACGGGTATTTGAATGAGATTTTTTTCACGAGAACAAATATTTTCAGAGAAAGAAATCTCTGTTTTAGAGAACAAGAGTTTCAAATTTGTATAAAGTAACGACTTGGCTCTGATAGCATGAAGAAATCAATATTTGAAGAAATAATCAGAAGAAAAAATAAACGTTTTCTTAAATATATTTTTTCTTAATTTGTATCGGGTATGTACATTGTTTATATAGACAAATATTAATTATTATTTCAACAAACAGCGTGATTGAATTATATGGTTTATATTTGTTTGGTAGGTGTCGTGTATATTGGTAGGCGTTTGACATCGATACAGTATTTGTTGAATTCAACAAAATTTAGTCCAATTCTAATATAAATTACAAGTTAATTTTAAATTTTATAATATATATATATATATATTTAAATATTAAATATTATTACTTTATAGTATATTACGTAATTTAAATTAAGTAAAAAATTTAAGTCCCAATCTATATAAATTTTCTAAAGCTTATGAAAATCGAACCTAACTACTTATTACATAATACCCAAATTATCCGATCGAAAATCAAAATTTTGGAATCGTGGTTAACTTGGCCCCAACTAATTATACATGGATGAAATTATTATTTTTTTCATCTAATGCTCATCATGGTACCCATTTATCTATGTAATATTTTTATGAAATATTATTTATTATTTTTAAAGTATATTTATAATGCTTTTTCTTTTTATCTCATATTTGATATTTTATTTTTAAAAAAATTATATTAATTTTAAATGTTATTTACTTAAAATCATATCATTATATACTTTTAAGTCATAGAATAATTTCTCATATCTCTACTTAACTTTCCATCGATGGTTTTTCATGCGGGAAGTGTGAACACAACATTTTTTTTCTTTTTTCGTCCATTGATTCGTTATCTTACCAGGCTAGGATACGAGAATTAGAAAGACAGAGGTGCCTTTTTTTTTTAAAATGAATATAAAGGTACTTTAACAATTGATTACCTTTTATTATTATTAAAAAATATTCTAAGGTTAGGATTAGTTAACCTTCTTTAATTAACTTTTCCTTTTTTATTTTATGGAACAAAACTTATAGTTTTCAAATATCTAAAATGACCAATCATATTAAAGGATATATTATTATATATAATAAATATATTATTATCTTAATTAATAAATTAAATTATATTTATCAATAATATTATATATCATATTATTTATATTATATCTTAAATTTCAGATACATACCACTTTTATATTCAAAGGGAGTGAAATTAATAATACGAGCATCAATAGTTGCACCGTTTTGAAATTATTTAAAAATAAATAATTGTACACGTAAATACTTAAATTATTCCAATTAGATGCATTTCTACTGAGGAAGTATCTGCAACTTTAAAAGTAATTAATGATGGTTCTTTTATTAGAAAAAAAAAATGAATGATGGTTCTTTTGCTTAGCTTTTTTAAAGGAGGTTTAGTAATAAAAGGTAGGTAGAGTGAGTTCCTCTCATTATTTCTTTCTTTCTTAAAAGAAATAAAAAGAAAAAAGAAAATAAAGCCTCTCTCTTTTAGTTATTTAATTAAAATAGTATAATTTATTAATTATTTTTTAATAGTTTAATGTTTTTTAAATGAAAAAATAATACAAATAATTAAATTCTAAAAAAAAATATTTTTTATAAATATTTTAGTCATTACTGTTTATTATTATTATAAATACTAAACGATTATATTGTATTATATATCTTAAAAAATATACATGATGCTTTTATATACGAGTTACAAGTAAACTGAATGTATCTAAAACTCATAATATGATATACATTAACAGATATGATATATATTAATCTGTTAATAGATATACATTAACAGTCCCTCTTAAACTCAAGGTGGATGTGAGACCAGATTGAGGTTGTCAACCAAATTACGAATGTGTTCCTTAAGAAGTGTCTTAGTAAAGATATCTGTAAGTTGAACGTTAGAGAAGACAGGAAAAAGCTTGAGAGCACCATGGAAAAGATGAGAACGAATAAAGTGACAATCAATCTCGATGTGTTTAGTCCATTCATAGAAGACATCATTGTGAGCAATATGAATGGCACTTTGATTGTCACAATAAAGGGAAGTAGCAGAGGATGTGGACACACCCAAATCCTTAAGAAGTCATCGTAACTAAAGGAGCTCAAATGTAGTATCAAAAAGAGCACGATATTCTACTTCAATATTGGAACAGGTCACGAAACTTTGTTTCTTACTTAGCCAAGAAATCAAAGAAGAACCAAGGAGAAAGCAATAACTTGTAATCGACTTATAATCAGTAGGATCTCCTGCCTAATCAACATCATAGAATGCACGGAGTACAAGAGGAGACTGAGTTGAGTAGAAAGGCCATAAAAGAGAGTGCCCTTCAAGTATCGTAGAATGCGCAAAATAGCAACATAGTGAGTCGATCGTGGAATAGACAGATACTGGCTCACCTGATCAACAACATAAGAAATGTTTGGAGGAGTAATTGTGAGATAAACCAAGTTTCCAACCAATTGTCTGTAAAGAGAGGGATTAGACAATGGTTTCCCCCCTGAGGGTGTCATATGTATATTAAGTTCAACTAGAGTGTCAATAGTCTTGCGGTTAGTGAGTCCAGCTTGAGATAAAAGGTCAGATGCATACTTAGCTTGAGTAATATAAAGACCATCTATGGAACGAGTGATCTCAAAACCCAAGAAATAGCTGAGATGTACAAGGTCTTTCATCTCAAACTACTGACTAATAAAATCCTTGAGTTCTTGAATACCACTCAGGTCATCACCAGTTATGATCATATCATCCACATATAGGAGAAGAAAAATGGTGCCTTTATCATTGCGACAAAGAAATAAGGTAGAATCATAAGGACTGGCAGTGTAACCCAAGCGAAGGATGGTGGAGATGAACTTGACAAACCACACTTGTGCAGCTTGTTTAAGGCCATAAAGTGCATGTTGAATGTGACAAACCTTGTTTGTTTCAACAGAAAGACCAAAAAGAGGTCGCATATAGACTTCTTCATGCAGATCCCCATTAAGGAAGGAATTTTTAACATCCATCTAAAAAAAGGTCCCATTTACTAGCAGCTGCAACAGCTAAGAGGGCACGAAAAGAGGAGATACGGGAAATTGGAGCAAAAAGTCTCTTCATAATCAATATCATACTCTTGTGTAAAACCTTTTGCAACAAGACGAGTCTTGTAGCGCTCGATGGACCCATCAAAGCAAGTCTTGATCTTATAGATCCATTTACAACCAATCACAGACTGACCAGGAGGGAGAGTAACCATATCTCAAGTATGTTTTTTGGTTAATGCATCAATTTCCTCTTTCATTGCAATCTACCATAAAAGGGTCAGTAGATGCCTCACGATATGTGTGAGGCTCATGGAGTGTAGCAAGGGCAGTGTAACAATGATAGTCAAGTAAATGTGTAGGAATGGATCTTACCTGGGTTGAATGGCAAGGTAGAATGTCTTATGGAGGATCTTCAGGCGGAGTAGAAGTAGGGGACCTAGGCTCAAGGTGGGGTAGCTCATCGTAAATTTGTTCATCTACAACCTGTCTAGGAGAATCATCAAAAATATCTTAAGATTGAATAGAGAAGTCCAAAAGAGGATCAAGAGTATTTGTAGAAGGAACATAAGACTTATCTAGAAAGATTTCTAAAATAGAAGAGTTAGTTAGGGGAAGAATGCAAAATGAGAGAGTTCAACAAATAAACACAAAGACAATGAGAGCTATGATCATAGAACCGATACCCTTCTTGAGTTTCATCATAACCAAGAAAACAACAAAGTCTAGATCGAGACTCAAGTTTTTTAGGCTCATGAGGTTGAAGAAGAATGAAACAGGTAGATACGAAGGAGTGAAGGTAATGATAGTCAGGGGATGACCCAAAAAAGAACTCATACAGAGTTTGATTATAATGATAGTGCTTAGAATGCAATTAATGGCATGAATAGCATAAAGTCAGCTTCACCCCAAAATGGGGCAGGAACTTTGGTAGAAAGAAGAAAAGCACGGACAGTGTCAAGAATATGATGAAGTTTTCTTTTGGCTTGACCATTTTGTTGAGAGGTTCCTAGACAGGTTAGATGATGTATAGTACCATAAGAATGTAACAGAGTTTGAAAAGCATATTGAGTATAAAAAGCATTATCACATCAAAAAAAAATTTATATGTTTGGAGAATTATGTTTCAACCATTTTTGCAAAGTTATTGTATATTGGTAAGATTTCAAAATGAGATTTCATAAGAAAGATCCAACTATAACGAGAATAATTATCAATAAAAACAACAAAATAACGAGATCCACCAATACTAGTAACAGGAGAAGGTCTCCAAACATCATAATGAATTGACTCAAAAATACTATTAGAGATAGATTCACTATTATTGAAAGGTAAAGCTGGTTGTTTTCCTAAATGGCATTAAGTACAATCAAAATTATTCTTGGACACAAAACCCAATAGACCTTTAGAAGCTAACTATTGTTCCCGAGTGGATGTGGTATGACCAAGACGAGAATACCAAAGTGCGAGAAAAGGTAAGGAAGAAACTGTAGCAGCAACAGAGACAGAAGCAATAGGTGGAAGATGAAGATTGTCCATAGGAAACAT
Organism: Hippophae tibetana; assembly: GCA_037013495.1. Taxonomy (NCBI): domain Eukaryota; kingdom Viridiplantae; phylum Streptophyta; class Magnoliopsida; order Rosales; family Elaeagnaceae; genus Hippophae; species Hippophae tibetana. The sequence goes on along the minus strand of CM072812.1, from coordinate 75,387,812 downwards.
ACGCCCAACCCTAGGATTGATCCCAAGCTCTTGCCCCGTCCTCAGATCCTACACAAAACACCCAGAATAGTCAAATAGAAGGCGATATCCTAGTTTATCTAATTGTCTCACATAACTCAAATTATAGGATAGATCAGGTACATGGAAGACCCCAAGAACAAGGAGGTTAGAGGTCGAAACAAAACCTATACTATTCCCATGCATGGTGGAACCATAAGCTATATGAATATTAAGAGGATGTGATGCAGGGTCAAGTTTGGAGAATAAAGATGAGTGAGGTGTCATTTAATTACAACACGCAAAATCAAAAAGCCAAGTTTGAGACTTGATGGGCAGAACTGAGAGAGTAGTGGAAATAGATGCATTACTAGCCATACGAACAACCTGAGTTATGATCTTTTATAGTTTAGTGGATGAGAGGTTGATAGTGGATCCAGAAGACTGTGACTCAATTGAAATGGAAGGCATCAGCAGAGTAGGCTCAGTATTAGCAACAACAGTAGTAGATTTGTTGCACTGGTAACAAGTCTCAATGGTGTGTCCAAGATACTTGAAATAATTGCATAACTTCTTGTTGATCTACTTGCAACGGTTGCTAGAGCTAGAGGAATCACCTGACTGCTAAGGTTGCTCAATGGTAGGAGTAGAAGGGGTAATAGCCAAAACATTGAACTTATTCTGGGCTTGAAAGGTTGCAAGCCGAGCTTCTTCTCTAACCAACTAGTTTATAGTAGTATCAAGAAAGGAAGGAGGACTGCGATTAAGAAGCTGACCCCGAATGAGCTCAAAGTCTTTGTGAAGTGACATCAGGAACTCATAGAGACAAAGTTCATCCCTAACTGCATCATATTGCTAAGCATCCTTTGAGCATGCCCAAATTGAATCACAAAGGTCATTTTGGTCCCAAAGAAAGCGAAGCTGATTGATAACTGTATTTTATATAGTTATTTTCATCTATTTTATTAATTATAATTGTTATATTTTTGACATTTTTTAGTTAATTTTAGTTTTATAAATTAGTATTTACTATTTTTTATAAATTTTAATAAAATTAAATAATTTGTATCGAAAACGTACTTAATTGTAAATTTGTGTCTAAAAATATAATTTCAAATAAAAGAGTGTTTAATTGCAATTTATAAAAGTCGAAAATATAATTTGAATTAAAATCGAGCTTAATTTTAATTATTAAAAGTTTAAAAAATTTAATTTAAATTAGAAAAGGGTTTAACTGCAATTAAAGAAAGTGTAAAAATTAATTTGAATTAAATTTGTGGGTTAAAATGCAATTAATAAAAAGTTGAAATTCTGCGCATGAGAAAAGCCACTCGCGACATTCACAACGCCCAACACACACCGCTCGATCATCCCATCAACGGTCAAGATTTGGCGCGTGATATCCAGACGCAACAAAAGGGATTGGGCCGGAATTCCTGAAGTGCCAGCTCGGCACACGTGGGGCCCACCGGTTGCTCAGACTGGCGTGCAGGGTAGGACCCACATGTCGGCTGCACAGAATTTCCCCGAGGCGCATCGCTTACCGTTAGGTCAGTTGAACGGTCCAAATTGAAGTGTGTGGAACCAAGCTGTCGCACACCGAGCCGCTCGTCTACAAATCCTGTGCGATGTAGTTCATCCAAGCAGCGTGCACCCTCACGTTTCAACGAAAAATAAGCAACCACGTGTCTCCTAAATATTCCATCCAATAACATGACGACACGTGGCATATATTTGGTAAAATAAAAATGCAGAAACAGCGCCCACTTCCAGCCGTTTACATATTCCAGCGCGAGGAAATCTCGTGCGTTGCGGTCCATCCGATCCCCATGTGCCCGGCCTGCCCGTACAATGAAAAGGTCCCACGTGTCTCTATATTTCTCGCAGCCAATCACATGGCGACATGTGGCATGCGTAAAAAAAGAAAAAAATTCAAAAACGCGCATAATGGTTTTCACGCGTATTGTTATTTTAGTTGCCCCATTCATTTTGCTTCTTTCATTTTTTTCAGCTCACAGTTCTCTTGTTTTTGTTTTTCTCTCTTGAGCATTTTTCATTTTTCCTCTCTGCGTGTTTGGTTTAACACGCAGAACGTTTTATTTTGACATTTTGTGTTGTATTTTGACATTTTGTGTTGTATTATCTTATGGAAATTACAGAGAAAGAAGTCGACGAAGAAGAAGGAAATGGAAGAAATTATTTTTCATTAAGGAATCGTGAAAGAGTTTCTCCTAACCTATTTTCTTTTAATTTTTGTTTCTCTGTAATGTTTTATTTTTGTGGTGTTGTGATTTTAATTTCTGCTATGAACTAATCTATTTGTTCTAGGATTACAGTGTAGCGTAAATTATGAAACTTGAATTAATTATTTTTGAATGATTTATGGAACTATTTTAAGTTGTTTATTTTATCTGTGTTTAATTCTTTTAATTATCGGAAGATTAATTAACTGATATGTGACACTTAAATAAACTTGAAAAAGAAATCTTTGTGTGTTGCTCGGGATAAAATAACGTATATACATAAGGGATAGAAATATACTTTTATTGTATGTGTAACTTTTTGAGAACTCATAACTTAATAAATCTAGTTGAATTTAATTCTCATAGGAATATAGTGAATAATTTTAACTGGATTTGTCTGTATGGAGCTTGAAAGAGATATATGGATAAATTAGGAGTTCTTGGTTAACAAATTAAAACATGAAAATATAAATCAAGAGAGAACAAAATATTCAAGTGAATTAATTTGGGTAAACTGCAATCCTAGAATTTTCATACAAACTGTTAAAAAGAAAAAAAAAATTATTAGTTAGTCAAACTGCATCAAATTATTGATTGTTTGGATAAAATCAGGTTTAAATAATTTTAGTAATTAACGAAAGTTGGTAACAATTCTCTGTGGGAACGATAATTTACTTATCATATTATTACTTGTGACCGTGTATACTTGCACGATTTAATGTTCTTAAAAAAAGACAACACTGATCATAGTAGTCATTGATGGATTTCCCTGGTTCTTATCGAAGATGATGCAATTCAACTACTAACTGATATTTCATAGATCTATGAGTAGTGGAGTACCTTTTGGCCAAAATATCCCATGCTGATTTTGCATCATCAAAGCTGCCCAATAGATTGGAGATGAAGGGAAAGAAAGTATTTTGAATCCATGTGAGGATCATGTGGTTATGACTATCCCATTCATGCAACCAACGTAGACAACAACTTCTTCACTTGCTCATTTGGCAGGAATGGCAATTGCACGAATATAGTAATGTTAGAGCATGTGTCCCTTAAGAAAACTGTGTATAGCTTGAGACCAAGATAAGTAATTCTTGGTCCCCTACAATATAGTATTGATGGGACGAGGGAGAAAAACATCATTTTTATCCATTCAAAAACACAATATGAAAAAAAAACTACAAAAATAAGGTCTACGTAAAAAACTGGATAGGGAGAACCTGATCAATAAAAAGTCAACCCTTGTAGGAAAGTTAACAGTCAACAATGGTCAATGATGATGTCAGCCTACGTGACGCGATGATAACGTCAACAAGACCTGAGGGTGGAGTGTAAGGAAGAGGTGTGTTTCCTCTGTGCGGCGCATAAGTGCGCATGCAGAATTCGATGCTTACGGGACTTCCATGGTTGTCTAGATCGGGGCGAGACGATCACTATGGTACTTGTAAAAATGTTATCGGAGCAAGATACACGGTGGAACACGATTTTTTGTGGGCGGCACGTGAGCGTGTGAGGTGCGGTTCCTCTGTGAGGCGTGTGAGGGCGCGTGCAAACTCTGATGGTTGTAGGAATTCCATGGTTGTGTAGATCGGGGCGAGCCAATCATTGTGGTACTTGTAAAAATGTTATCGGGGCATAATGCACGATAGAGACGATGATTCCAATTGTCTGTGTGGTGCAAGACTCCTCAACGACGACGATTGTAGGCCCGGAACCTAAGGACAACGACTGAAAGACGTAGGAAGTTCAACGATGATTGGTTGCAGTGGTTGTTGTGACGACGGAAGGGATAAGGGTGGAGTAACACTATAAGAGACAAGACTGTTAAAAGAAAGGTCAGAACAATGGCTCTGATACCATGTTAGAAATATTGAACAATTGTATTGTATTCTATATCTTAAGGAATATACATAGTATCTTTATATAAGAGTTACAAGTAAACTAGATATGACTAAAACACATAACATGATATACATTAACAAATATGATATACATTAATCTGTTAACATATATACATTAACAATTATTAACATAATATATATAATTTATATCTCAATAATAACTTAAAAATACAAAAAATATATACAAAAAAAATAAAAAATAATAATTTGTTTTTATACTGTCTTGTTTTAAAAAAATTATTAATCGTTACAAAAATAACTAAATAACTAAATTAGTCTTATTTATATAATTAATGGATTGTTTCCTTTTCTTCCCCGAGTATTTTGAATTTGACCTAATTAGAGAAGAATTTATACATTAATTTAAAAATAAGTTATGTAATGCTCCCTTCAAAAAAATTAAAATTTTATTATATTTATCTTTTATCTTATTAGTTTAAATCATCAAATCATCAATATTTTAATAACAGTATATAATTTCTCCGAATTAGAGTTCTCGTGGATTGTTGGAGCTGGGGGACATAAGTTTTGAACTTTTAATGGTACAATGCCACTCATTTGTCGTTTCAAAATCAGTTAAAAAAATGTCGTCCAAATTTTTTTTAATTACTAAAGACTTAATTATTTCAGATTTAACTTCGGAAATTTTTTAATAAATAAAACTCGGGAAATTTTTATAAGATGCGCGTGGTATTTTTTATTAATCTACGTTATATTAATTAGTAAAAAAAAAAGAGTATGGTCACATATAATCGCACAATCATAATATAAAAAGTCATTTTAGAAAGAAAAAAAATCGTACAATCATAATATAAAAAATATAGCATATTCTTGTAATATTTTATGTTAAGATATTAATTTCTAATAAATATTTTTTTCTAAAGAATTAATTTCTAACATCTAATATATGATGTGTAATATCTAATATTTGATATTTAGGGATAACAATATATCTTTTATGATTTGATTTATCTCGATTTCACTCCTGTAAAGAGCATTATAAATTCAGTAACAAGATACGTTTTTTTATAAGAGAAAAATAGTTACTATCTATTTATTTATTATAAAAATAATATTTAAATTATATATATATTTTATAATAATTTAATATTATTTTTATGAGAAATTGATAAGAACAAATATAAATTTTTTATTTTTTTAATTACATTAAATAAATACAGTTATAATTTAAATAAATTATAAATAAAAAAATTGAACAAAAAACAAATTAAAACATAAAAAATAATTATTTATCTTTATGTAATTATTTTTTTATAACATAATAAATTATTATAAAAATAAATATTTAATTTAAATATTATTTTTAAAATAAATACTACATATTCGTGATCACCTTCTTTTCTCCGAATAATCTCATTACTATTTCAGTCTCTCTCAAGACAAAAAGCAATTTTAAAAGAATATAATTTGTGGAAAAATAGCCGTCTAACGGCAATATTACAAAACTAAAGTTCTTGTTTAAGTGGGAAAAAAATTATAAAAATATTAATAAACTTTAAATTATTATACTTATCATCGAATTTTAGATATTGTTACAAACTTATTATCCTCATTAAATTTATCAAAAAAAAAAACTAACTAAAATATTTTAATAATATTAATATTACTTATAACCACCACTATAATTCATCCATAAAAAAACTATTTATCCTAAAAATAATTACACGAAATGTTATATCACCATCATGCATATCATTGTTTTAAATCATCAATCATGAACGTGGATATGGGACAACAAACAAATTTTTGTTTTCTTTAAGTACACAAAACGAGCTTAGTATTGCAAAATAATGAATTAGTAATATTTTTTGAACATAAGATCTAAATCTTTTCAATGTTTGGAATTTACAAAGATGTGCTGACTCTTACTAGTTGACTAAAAATGATCCCTTTGAATCTAAATGATTTATGATTTTTGGTGCTCCATTAGTGAATAAGATGAAATGAAATTAGAGTTGCTTTTTATCACCGTATAATTAACCTTTCAATTAATTCAACATTTCATCTTTCCGATCTAATATTCAAAATTCAAATGCATAACGTTACACAAGCAAATTAAGTTTGGATACACTATTCTTAATTATAATCTCGTTTTTATTTATATTATTTTTAAAATAATGTATATAAATTTTAATTTCTTTTTAACTTTTAAATAAAAATTAACATATAAAAGAAAATAAAGTTTATATCTATCCCTTAAAACATAATACAAATAAAAATAAGAGTGGGTAATTAGGTTTGGTATCAAAGAAAGCAAAGACAAACTCAAAAAGCAAAGTTTATTTCCAGAGGCGAAAAAAAAAATTCAATCTTTTTTCTATGGCAAAAAGGAAGAAGAAATATTGGTAAACTTGAACAAGAAGCTTGAAAGAGATAAAAAGAGCCTTCTGACTTGTCTTATACTTGTCTGTCATGTATGAGATTATCTCATACACTACAGTACCTCTATGCATGCACACACGCAAAGATAAAAAGCCCACAATCACAACCCCAGAACCCCCCACTCTTCCTCTTCTTTCGCTTCCTTAGTATCTAGTTAAACAAGGAATAGAAAACAAAGCTTTCTTTGCTCAGTTAATTCAATACCTTCTTGCTTGGAGATGAGAGTACCCATCAGCCATACTCAAAATAACCACTCATCCCCAAATTCAAAAATAGATCAACCTTCTTACAATAACGACACCACCAATAACAGATCAAATATAATTAGTTTTCGAAGTCCTCATATTCCAAATTTTTGCAACGAACCCACATCAGTTCTTGACATTCGTCGAAGTCCCAGCCCTGTAATTACCACAAAGCCCACCAAGGTGGTTTCTTCTATATCAGATTTTGTTTCGTCTCAGCCAAATGACCCAGTTGAGTGGGACGAGCAAGCTCTGCATAGCTTTGATTGGTATTCAATTATGAATGATTTGGGCATGAACAATCATGACTCTGCCTCTGCTGTCAAGTGCGAGAATCAAATTTCGAATTCACCCGAATTTCAATTTCCAAATTCACATAATTTTGATCCAACCCAGTTGGTACACTCTTCTGAGTTCAATCCCTTCGAGTTGTATTCCAATCAGCACAATCACTCAAACCCAAACAACAATTTTGATGTTTCTCTTGATTTGAATGATGACCAATTCGCATATTGGAATGTTGGATATGAATTCATAGACGATCTTATCCGTACAGCCGGCTGTTTTGACTCGAACGATTTACAACAAATCCATGTGATATTGGAGCGGCTCAATCGACGATTACGATCTCCTCCGATTGAAAAACCAGTCGGAAAACCTCTCCAAAGAGCAGCTCTGTATTTCAAAGAAGCTCTTCAATCTCATCTCACCGGTTCGAACCGCCCGGCTCAACTATCTTCTTGGTCAGAAATTGTTCAAACCATTAGAGCTTACAAGGCCTTCTCTAACATATCTCCAATCCCTATGTTTTCTCACTTCACAACCAATCAAGCTCTACTGGAAGCTCTCAATGGATCCTCTTTTATTCACATCATCGATTTCGATATTGGTCTTGGAGGACAATACGCTTCTTTAATGAAAGAACTCGCTGAAAAGGCTAACGTATTGAGACTTAATCCTCCCGTTCTTCGTATCACTGCTATTGTTTCTGAAGAATACGCAATTGAAAGCAAGTTGATTAGAGAAAATCTTTTTCAATTTGCTCAAGAACTCAAAATTAGATTCCAGATTGAGTTTGTTCTTCTACGTACCTTTGAATTGTTATCTTTTAAAACCCTAAGGTTTATAGAGGGAGAAAAAACTGCTCTGGTATTATCCCCTTGCATACTACGTCGTTTTAGCTCAACCAACAACGTATCGGGATTTCTAAGCGACGTTCGACGAGTTTGGCCAGCTGTTGTGGTGTTTGTGGATAGTGAGGGTTGGGGTGAAGGAGGAGAAGGTGGTTCCACGACGTCGTTTAGGAGGAACTTCTTGAGCAGTCTTGAGTTTTATGCTATGGTATTGGAGTCGTTGGATGCGACTATGGCTTCAAGTGTTTGGATTAGAAAGATCGAGACTTTTTTGGTTCGGCCCAAGATACAAGCCGCTGTTGAAGCAGCAGCTGAGAAGAGAGCGTCGGCTTGGCGCGAAGAGTTTGTTGGGGCGGGAATGAAGGCGGTTCAGTTGAGTCAATTTGCAGACTTTCAAGCCGAATGTTTGTTAGGGAAGGTCCAAGTAAGGGGTTTCCACGTGGCAAAACGACATGGTGAGCTGGTTCTTTGCTGGCATGAGCGGGCCCTTGTTTCCACGTCTGCTTGGAGGTGTTAGGACTTGGGCATAAGAAAAATATTCGTGTTCTAGACGAATCGAACATAAACTACTATCCCTCTCTTTTAATTAAGTATAAATCACCACATCAAATAGTTTAAGCACCCACCAATAATTCTTCTGCATATGGGGCTTGTTTTTGAGGGCCTTAATGTTATAAGCAAAAACAAAACCATGGAAGAAAATTACTATACCAAAAAACCAAATGATTTTGAGATTTAAAGTCTTTTTTCCCTTTTTTTTTTTTCCTAAATATGTTTAGGGAGGTAATAAATTGTAAAGTTAGTTATTATAAAAATAAATAAAAATTTGTAAAGCTAGTTATTGCTGAACTTGGTGATAACTTTGTTTGTAATTTTTTATTTTGTCGGGATGGAATTAAAAAGCTAGTTATTACTGTTTATTCTTAGATGGATTGGTTTAGTGCCGGTTGAAAAATTTTGAAAATTGATTTATTCGAATCGATCTAGGTTTTAATTTTAAAAAATTGATTGAAATTTAACCGACCTATATATATTATATACATATTTTAATTTAGTATATATACTATAATTTATATTTTATTTTTCTTAGATTAGAATTATATTATGAATTGATTGGTACATTGTAAAATAATTTTTAGGTCAAAAATTATAAATCTAAAATAATTATTTTAACCTTATTTTTTTTATATAATATATTAGTTTTGGACTCATGATTTAAATTTGATGAATATATAATAGTTTTAATTATCGAACAATAATTATTATTATTTTAAATTTTTATTTCATAAAATAAGTTTTTACATATAAATTTTTAAGTTACTTTTATTATAATTAAAAAATTAATGTTAAAATATTTTATAAAGTAATTTACAGAAATACTCTTAAAACAAATACCTAATTAATTTTACTTTAGTTATAAATAAATATATAATAATAACTATTTTATAGGTAATAGAATTTAAATACAATAAAAACAATAAATATTGACAATAATTGCATAATTTTATTTAATAAATATGTCAAATATAACATAATAACATATGAACTTATTTAGTTAATATTTTTACCATTTAATAAGTTAATATTACATGTATGATAGACATGATTTCATTGAATTTAATAGAAATTTTTTTCTTAAAAATAATTTATATTAAATTATTGTTTTATTAATTGATATGAGAAATAATATAATATCTACAGAAAAATAATTAGTTCAATAAAAATATGATTAATTCATAAGTTAATTAATTGAATATTACTAAATTGTTACTCATGAACTATATGAATTGTCACTTTTAATGCAATAAAAATAAATATATTATACAAAATAATTATTAATAAAAAAATATTTATTATATGAACATTTTGGTATTTATTAGTGAAAAAACTAACAAAAAGTAAAAAAAAATGCAAAAAATATATTTATTATATAAATATTTTAATATTTATAAAAAAACAAAAAAAAAGTCTAGTTCATAATGAACATATGAAACACTCATTAAAGGGGTAATTATGAACTTTATATATTGTCACTCATAATATAATAAAAATAATTATATTATACAAAATAATTATTCGTAAAAAATATTTATTATATAAACATTTTAGCATATAAAAAACTACAAATGTGTAAAAACTTTATTTATTAAATAAATATTTTGGTATTTATTGTGGTAAAAAAATAACAAAAAGGTAAAAAGAATATTTATTATATTAACATTTTGGTATTTATTAATATAAAAAAAATTAAGAAAAATAAAATTTGATTTATAAGTGAATCGATCGAATACTCATTAAATGAGTTATCAAGAAAGTTATGAATTATTACCCTTAATATAATAAAAATAATTTTTATAAAAAAATATTTATTATATAGACTCATGAGCAACCTAAAGTATCCTTCTTAGTATTAATATCAAATATACAATGAAACTCATTAGCAAATATAACACTAAGTGACTAGATTATTTTTGATAACCATATGTGATTTCCAACCATAAATAATATATTTTCAAAAATACTCATCTATAAAATGTAAAAAGGCTCTCATACGAGCCTTTTAGTGTAGATAGTTAGACCCATCAAAGAATGGAGCACGGGTTGTAGACGAACTCTCTCTCAAATGATCCATAATAAGGTTCTAGGCAATACTAAATATATCAAGTACCTGTTCTTATACCAATTAAAAGTTTTTTAATTACGGATCTAATTAACTAGAGAGGATGAATAGGTAATTAATAAAAATATGCTAAATTAAAAATCCATAGACGATCAGACATGCAATCATATAATATAGAAATAGAAATTAACACACAATATTTTTAGGTGGAAAGAACTTAGCCACACTAATGATTTAAGAAAAAAAACCATCAGTCTACTGGACTACCTAAATACCCATTATAAAAATATGCTCCATTACAAGGTTAGGACTTAAACTACCTATCATAGATAATGCCCCAAAGTAACCTATTTACAAGCCTATACTTTCTTTCACAATATCCACGAGTAAGTTTTTTGGATCCAGACCAACATTATGATAAATTCGAGTTACACGAGTTATTGAACCCGTTCAGTTAGCACCTGAAAAGTTAGCACAAAAACATAAGTGCAAGATGTATTCTAGAGCGGATTAAACAATAAAAAATCCTAACTAGATGATTTAATAAACTTGCAGATAAAAACACAGTCACTAGTAAACCCTAGAATAGATGATTAAACACATGATCATAATATAGGCTTGTTAATCAATCAAACGCAACCACAAAATATTTGATAGTTAACTAAGGAAAAAGCCTATTAAAATATAATTTTGCAAAATGGATTTAAAAAGAGCTTAAGTTGCAAAAGTTGATGCTGGTAAAAAAAAAATAAGAGACATTAAGTTATTTAAATAGAAAATATTGAAGTCTTAATATTAGATTAAAACCCAATTACAAATTTATCGTTTAAACAATTCATATAATAGTAAATAATAGAGACAATATTATAATTAATAAGTTTGGCTCGAGTGAACAATTAGGTTGTAAGTTGAAACCCTTGTTGCTCAATTGATCAAACCAATAAGGTTGATCGATTGAAACCCTTTTCGATCGATCCATGCAACTAATAATAAAACCCAAAACCATGTAGATCGAATTCGATCGTATCTCAATCAATTGAACCTAAAAATTCGATTGATCTACCCTATATTAAAATTAATTCTAAGAGGATTTGGATTGTAGTATATCAATACCCTATCAATCTAGCTCTTCAATTGATCGAGTAACCTATATACTAAATATTTCTATGTATTTAATATGAAATCTAACGTGTATAAAAATAAAATTATACTTGAAATATGTTTCTTTAAAATTAGGTAGTTTTTTTTAACTTAAATAGTGACATTAAAGGATGAGTCTAAAAATTAAATTATATTTAAATGTTTTATTCACGAATATTACTAACATTCGTAAACGTAATACAATAGATATAATATTCACAATTAGTAAAATATAGGACGAGTATTATTTGAGTATATACAAGTACAGATGCAATATGATACTTTTTATAGAAATATACATTAAAAAATTGGCATAAAATACGGAGGGAGAAAATAAAAAAAGATTTAAGTACGAGTTTATGTTTGAAACATACGTATGTACTAAAAAATAGGGTAGTAATATGTAAATTACTTTTCAAAAAAATATTAGCATTATGTTTTTAATTGTTATCATAAAGTGTTAAGATAGATGGCTCATATCAATAAAAATAACAACTAATTCTGACATTAATTTAGTTTTAACTTATTTTTTTACAAATACAATTAAAAAATTGTTTTTGGAAAAAAATAATACGTTATTATCGTGCCTTTTGGTTCCTTTTTCTTTATTTTTGGCTTTTCAAGATGATAATGCTGGTTTGTTAATTAATTTTTCTTATTTTTAAACTCTAAGAATATATTTAATATATTGTATTAAATATATTAATTATAATTATATTAGATTAAATAACGATTAAATTATATAATAATTAATCTGTATAATAGTTGAAAACGTAGTTATATAAAAATAAAATTAATTATAAATATTTTAATAAAATAATATATAATTTATTTTATTTTATATAATTTTTTTACATATCATAATAATTTTATTATAAAAATATATTTAATTTATTTTATATTTTTAATTTAATTTTTTTTATTTTTCAATTGTATTAGATATAAACTGTAATTAACTTAAATAAATTATAATTAAAAATATTAAAAAAAATAAAAAAATTGTTATTCGTTCTTAAATTTTTAATAATAATATAAAAAATTAACATAAAATAAATACATAATCTAAATATTATTTTTAAATAAGTATGAGATTTGTTCGATCATTTTCTCATAAAAATAAAAGAAAAATTATAAAAATTACATTCTTAAAACTTATAATAATGAAAATAATATTTAATTGATGTAAATAATCATAATTTAATTTCAATAACATTTAATTGGATAGTGTTTAATATAAAATATATATATAAATTATTTTAAAGTAAAAATATATAAAATTAATACTTTTATGATTAAGAATTTTAAAATTATTATTATTTATAATTTTTCCAAAATAAAACTAAAAGTTGTGAGAGACCTATCCTGCTGGGACCCACGTCCGTTCATATGTTAACGATTGGGGAAATATATATTTAGCGCTTTACGGATACTTGTAATCCAAGCCGGTGTCACCACCAAACGCTGGTTTAAGACAATGTACCACCACTTTGTACAACATATCAAACATGGCCATAAAATCGAGCAAGACTAGTCAATCAATTAGAACTAATTAATTTTTAAGCACTCCATTCAAAAGATTAAATATAATTATATTATAGTAAATTTTATTGTAATTATTCTCTGTAATGTTTAGTGAAAGTCTCGATAATATGATAGAATGAAATCGACAATATATATTTTAAAAGATATTATATATAGTTTTTCAACCTAAACACATTAATTATATTAATCACATTACTTTAAAGTAATTCACTTTAATAATTTTATTATCATATTTATACACTTTCATTATTTTAAACCCATTTCAATCATTTTAGCTACTTTGTATTTAACTTTTTTTTTTAATTTTTAACATTTTTCACTTCAATCTACTAGAAAAAAAATTAATTCGATCGTAATTAAATTTTTATCTAAAAAAATATCTTAAAAAGAATCAAAATTAGCAACCAAAAATAAAAGTGAAAAATACAACTAAATGACTCACGTACATAGATTTTAAAAAATGTGAATAATATATCATATTTATAAAAATAAAATAATCAGAATTTTATTATACCCGTATTATAATTTTCTGTAATTATAAAATCTTCGAAGATCGTCTTCTGCAACATTTTCTGTAGGCTTCCTTAAAAAAATAACACCATATATCAAATATATTCTAATCACAATAGACCGACAATTTTTCATTATATATAATTAAGTGAAACCGAAAAATTGTACCATATAATTTGGGATGAATCTCAAATTTAACAAACATAAATTTTTCCCTTAAAAAAAAAACAAAAGAAATAATTTCCGGAGGTTCATCAAGACTCTGACTCGGTGTTAAAAGTTTTGCAAAATAAACATTAAAGTTACATAAGATGATGAGGGTTAAAGGTATAATTAGTAGCAAAAATAATTGTTCTACGCTATATTTAAGCCAGGGTTGCTATTATCTGGAGTCAAATTCTTTTTTATCGTAGTCATGAATGCTTCAAATTTCAACTGTTACCCTCTCCACCCTGAGACTCATGTTCCAGGTTTGCTAGTACTTCCGGTCCACATATTCGCGTTATTTCCTCCTGTGAAGAAAACCAAAAAGCACTTATTCAAATAGACACATTTTACAGAGATTGTTTTTACTGGGTTGGTTAACTTATTTTTACCGACGTAATAATCAGCAATTGGTCAGAGCTAGGAAACAGCAATAACAAAAATTAGAGCAAACGATGAGGGTGGATTATTTGAAACATACCTTAATGGAACTATTCTCAGATGTAAGCTTTGCACATTCCTCGGAAAGCCTCTGTAGCTCATCCCTAAGGGTGTGATTCTCATTGTTCAAGGTCTCCACCCTTGCTTGTAGTTCTTCACATTCCGCCTAGTCAAAGGAATGCAAAAATCTTTAGCAAAAAAATTATTATGGAAATGCAAAGGAAAATTAAATTACTCAGGTAAAAGAGATGGGTTGCTGGACAATACAGTAAAATATAGAAACAAGCCCTCTTTACTGCTTCATTATTTAGTGCGTATTTCTAATATTTAACAATTTAAATCCATTCTAATCAAATTATTCATTTATAATACGTTTACAAACACAAAAGAATTAGCATTAGTAGTCAAATTCTAACTAAATCTATTTTAATGGGTTTGAGGTGAGATATAATAGAACGGTCTGTGTGAATCATTTTGTGTACTAAAATTATTTCTAGGAATATTCTTAAAGCACCCACCTCTCGTTTAAGGCACATCCCTAATTAAATATAAAAACATGTTCGTTTCTTGAGCCACGCATAAAATTATATTGACATTTCATAAATTGTCCACCTTAAATCTACTATTAATAAGCGTTAGACAGCCAGCAATTTCTCTAAAGGCACCTTCTTGGAAACAATATACTATTGTAGAAACTACTGCTTGGCTGCTAAGAAAAGAAAGAAAATATTCCAGATTTTAAAAACCTATGTATTCCATCAAAAATAAATAAAGCCTATGCACTACGTAACAGAAACTAAGATAGTTCTAAATTATTTTTTTCCTGTATAACATCCTAAGTTCTATGATTCGCTCAACAAGTAAAAATATGAATCCCATTCAAAAGTTTCACAACACAAGAACATTTATAGACATTAAGATTTACCTACACCCCTGTTGTAGAGGGAGGTTCGAGTCTTCTCCCACCTCCATTTGTAGATTTCGGTTATGTTTAATTGAGTGCTTATCATTTGTTAAAAAAATGATTTATATTTGTTGAAATTAAAAAAGAAAATCTTCATGTTAACAGCACATGGCGATATGCTGATAAGAATTGGAAGGAATAGTAGAAATTGATTTGGCTTTCAACTTATTCTAATTGATGGGTCATTTTTCAACCATTATCTCATTTTGATCATGTTAATAAATTTGGGAGGATGGGCAGGTGAGCCCATATTTACATCTTTAAATGCAGACAAATAAAACCATACCTGCTTGCGCAATCTTGACCTCCTAGCTGACTCCCTATTAGATTGCTTCCTCTTTTGTCTTTTAAGCTCGCGCTCATCCTTTCAAAATCAAAAGGCACATTAAAAAGAAATATGGAAGTGTAATCAATGCATTTCAAACAAAGGCAATCTCTAGTCCTCCAAACTCATTTTTCATTGTTATAGGTATTAAGTTTTGTACAGTCCATAAACACCATGGGCTTCCTAATCCCCAAACGTTAAACCCAACCATAATAATCATAAAGTCTACAGGAGGGTCGGGCCTATTTTTAAAATACTCCAACAAAAGGCATATATAACAGTGAATGAAATGGAATTGAGTGACAACTTAAATCATCTCAATTCTCTTTTTACCATCATGTTGAAAATTTGAACATGATAATATAGAGTATTTATGTGAGAAAGAATTATTAGCAAGGCTCATACTTGAACCCAATTGTCAGGTGGAACAGCTGATGCGTTTGGTCTCATTTTTGTGCCAGAGGATGCATTCCACAAATCCATGCCAATATTCAGATTAGTTGCAGGCATAGAAGCTACAGGCTTTCCTGGCACTGAAGGGTTGTTTTGCGCATTGGCTCCTGAGATATTTATTTGTGAGTAGTGAATACGAGATCAATTCATTAATATCTTAGGAATAGACAAATAGTAAGTTGAAGATAGTAAGATACCCTCTTGAAGCATCTGATCAAAGCTTCCCTTCTTGCCGGCAGAGAATTCCTACAGACATTCAACACATAAGCTAGATGGAAAAGGTTACAATATCAATATGTCATTGGACAAATAAAAGCTGCCAAAATCAAATTTCAGCTCCGACTCATTTCTTATCCGTATATTTTAAGATGAATACAAATGCACAAGATGAGAAAGTACATCTGATGCATAAATGTATACCTGTTGATTAGTGTTCTCATCACTTCCATCAGATGAACCCTCACAGCCACTCTCACCACTATCAACCATTAGATAGTTTCAGGAAAGAAGGGGGGTAAAAGTAGGATCGAGAACATAAAGAATAAATCAACAAAACAAAACAATTGATTTGATACCTAGAAATAAAGTTCAACAAATAAAGAAATTGAATTGAAACCTCGAAGTACATTTTGAAGAACAAAGTAAGCCATAGCAAACCTTTGCGAAGCACCATCGTTTCCAGAACCAGAAGTTGCTTTTCCACTCTCCCCACTCTTGCCACCAGCAATCCCTGTATTTCTAGATGTCCCTTTGGACTTTTTGGCTGAAACACTGTCTTTTCCATCTGAGTGCTTCCCATTTGACTCAGGATTTGTCTGTACAGTCACATGAGCCTGCAAAATGCATGAAACAAATAAATATTAGGGGATCAGCTACACATCATCCTACTCAGTACATATATCCTTCTATTCAAAGAAAGGGTCAGTTGCAGGAAGCATATAGAAGGGAATTCGTATTTAAATTGATTCTCCAAAGAGGGGAAAATAACAAAGGTGACTAGAAGTAAAATAACATACAGTGGTCATATTAGGATGAGCATAAACTGTTCCAGGTGGATACATAGCCGGGTATGGAACTGGGGTTCCATATGGTGGAATCAAAGGATGCTGAAAAGTTGTCAAAATGAGAATAACTAAGATCTCCTTAAAGACATACATTCCAATGCATAATACAGACAAAAATAAGAGGAGACTAACCTGGCCTCCCCACATATAGGGATGGGGAGTTGGAGAAGCAACCGTTGAAGCAAAAAACGGAGGTGGAGTAGCTCCAGCTCCATAATAAGCCTAGATAAGAATATAAGCTGTAAGCTATTTATTTTTTGTTTCAAGATATGTGAATTTATTGTTAGATTCGCTTTACATATATGTCTAAGTTATGTAAAAATAAAACAAATGCAATATATATCATCACAAACCTGCATAGAGCTTGACCAATCGGTATATGAAGGTGCCACCGGTATGTCCTGTAAGTAAGAAAATATTGAAATAATTGAGAATGTGGCTTACGTACCGCTTGGAGATCATACCTTGTGGGAGTTTAAGTGAAAATTGAACACACGGTACTTTTGAGTACATTTTACACCAAATATTCAAAATCTATATATTTAGGGCCCGAACTGGGAAATACCTGCATCGAAGAAGTTTTAGTAGGCTTAGAAGGTGTACTCTCTTCCCCTGTTCCCATCAGATTGGATTTGGTTCTGACTTTGTGTAAGTTGTTCCCTCTTTGGTTCAAAAATGTATTACCAGCTTCCACTAATAGTTTACACTGAAACCTTCAAAGGCAACAACCATAAATACTTGAAAATTATAATTACTTATGACTTCGACAAACTTCTCTACAAGCAATCATGCGATTGATTCAAAATGTTGAACAAGTCAATCACGAAAAAGTTAAATCTAATTTTTGAAAAATGCCTCGTAAGTCGAGCTCGGGTCATTGAATTAAAATAGTCTATATACCATAACTATAATTACTTAAAAATTCATGAATCAACCAACCTTAATAATTCCTAGCTCCAAAACCTAAAACTACTTATCAACTCCAAAACCTAAAACTACTTATCAGCTCCAAATGAACTTAAATCAGTAAATATGTACTATTTGACCACGAAGCCTCAAGTATCTAATCATAACACCTCTCAAGTATTTAACAAATATCAGAATTGAGCTTAAAGAATCATGAAAATAATAATTATCAGAAGCTAAATTTTTTAGAAATTACAAATAATTAATTCTCAAACAGATAGTAATAGTAAATTGAAATAATAGGAGACAAATTATCAGGAGGATAAGTCAGACGTGTACAAAAAGGGAAAGCGAGCAAAATCAGAGGAGAGAAAGAGAGAGAAAACGAACCTGCTCTGATGGCGGTTGTTTGCAGATTTAGAAAGAATGAGGTGGAAAGTCCAGGTGGCCTATGAAATTTATAAAGCAAAAGAGAAGAGGCAAACAAATCCTTGGCCTTTCACTTGTATATAAGATGAACGGCTAGAGTTTAGGGTTGAAAACAAAAGGCAATCTCAGCCGCCGACAAACCTTAAAATTAGAAACCAAAACCTATAAGGCCAAAATTGAAAAGAAATAGTAAAGAAGAGAAAGAATATGAAATGAACCTTATCGTATTTGTATCTTCCTTGTTAGGTTGCTGTGTAATTTTTCAGAAAGAAGTAGTAGTTGTAGCTTGATGAGTCATGAGTGTGTCTGTGTTCTTCTTTGCGCGCGTTTGACAATAGGAGGTGACTAAGACAAAGATGTGTGGACTTGGTTCAATGGGGTGTGGCGTTGATGTGTTGTTTGGTTTAAAGTGGTGGGATGGACACGTGCGATAAAGAGAAAACCAGCTGTCCACGTTTAAGTGGATCAGACTGCGACTCTTGTATTTAAAAGCTGAAAAAATATTTATTTACATACTAACTAAATGAAGAGTAAAATTTGGCATTTTTTCTTTAAAAAAAGTGACAGTAATAGAATTTTATTTTTAAATTTTTAATATTTTTTAAATTATTATTATTAATATTTATTGTTAATTTTTTTTAAAAAATTAAATTATTATAAAAATAAAAATGTAGTAAAAAAACTGATGATTTCACCCCTTTATTTTTAAAAGATACATCTTTCTATATTATCGTTAGTATTAGTAAGAAAGATAAAAATAAATAAAATAATATTTTTAAATATTATAAAAATAAAAATAATAGCATAATAATATTTAAAAAAATTTAATTGATTTAAATTTAACCATAAATATTTGCGAAATGAAAACTACATATAAAATATAAAATTTTGACAAGTAAATTTTTAAATAAAAATATATGAAAAAATTATATATTTTTATAATTATAAATTCTAAACAGTATTATAAAATTTTTACAATTTTTATTATTCTATATAATGCCACTATTAACTATGACACATCCTCTTGAATTAAAAAAAAAAAAAAAAAAACTATGACTCATCCTCATAAGTCAGTGGTCACCACTATCCCAAAGGATAATCCCTTTTCCTTTATTTTCTCTCTCCAAATAATGCGTTTTTTTTTTCTTTTGAATTTCCACCATCGATGAGGCCGGCTGTGAATCGGAGGAAGACAACGTATGTACCGACAAAGAAAGGCACACATTCTACCTTAATTTTTTTAAATATAATATTAATAAAACTATAAATAAATTAATATATAAAATAAAATTTTAAACTTTTAATACTCAATATATTAATAAAATTCGATAATTTAAATATATTTTTATTAAAACTAAATACATATTACATGTTTTTAATTAAAAATAATTAATATTATTTTCTATTTTATATATAATATCCCTTAAATATAAATTTTAAATCCTTATATTCTCACACCAATCTTTGCTGGGTCAGATTTCAATTTGATAGATTTGAATTTTATTTTGTTTTTGTTATCCATAATAAATTTGATAATTTTGTTTTTATTGTCCCACCATATTTAGAATATACAAATTTCCGTTTATTTTGCACATGCTACTTCAATCATATTATGTAATATAATTACTTTAAAAAATTAAAAATTAATTTATAAATTATCCAAAACAATTATTTTTAAATTTATAATAATAAAAATAAAATCTCATAATTAAAATTTAATTCATTACTATTGAACAATAAATATAATTTAATTTATTATTGAACAATAAATATGATTTAATTTATTATTGTACATTTAATTAGTATAATTGAAAGAAATTCAACATAATCAATATTCAATAATATGGTTACAAGTTGTGATAAATATTATAAATGATTTTTTTCATCAATTTTTATTTAATAATAATATGTGATATTGTAAAAATAATATAAAATATATGCAAATTGGTGTGTTGTTAAAATTTATATTATGACAATTAATTATAAAAATAAAATAGATCTTTCGTAAAAGTGTTATGATGATAAGCATTATTATTGTATTAAAATAAAGATATCTTAATTTGTATTACCCATTAACTAATTAAATAATGTTTAGATAAACTTGACTCATTATTATCTATTAAATTTATTTAAAAGATAAAATGTGCAATTGATAATGAGAAGATAAGAGCTAAGATAGTGATATTTTCATAAGAATATTTTTTTTAAATAATAGCTTTTTTAACATTAAATTATAATTAACATTATAAATAATAATAATAATTATTATTATAACAATATCTTTATTCAAAGATGTAAAATACAATAAAAAGTTGGTGGTCATATGTCACAAGTCAAATTATTATAACCACAACAGATTTATTCAATAATACAATCATAAAAATGTAATTAATAGCAAAATAAAAAATATTTCACATTTTTATTATTTACAAATATCATTATCTTAAAATTTTCATTAAAAGTCAATACCTGTACATCGCCTAGTGGACTGCTCCGCTTTGTTCTCCTATATATATATATAATTGTTTATACAAGCATACAACTTGGGATTGCAGGCCTAAGACCATCTCCAAAAGGTTGCATGCAAATAATACAACTTTTAGGAATGGATACCTTTTACGTATCAGTATTCTTATTTTTTATATATTTTTTTATTCCTGACTAATATTTTTAAATTATTAATATTTATTTTAACTAATTTTAATAATAATTTTAGTAAATTAGATTAATTTAAAAGTACTATAATTATGAAAATTGATCAAAAAAAAGTAACAATAACTTAACTAAACATATTTTAAAAATATCAATTGTAAATAAGAATAAAAAAAATACTAAATAAAGAATAAATTTATTTCAAAGGTATCAACGCTTAAAATGAATTAGATGTTAAATTAAATATAATATAATAAACAATATCACATTAAATTTGATGTAATATTATTTATTTGACATGATACTATTTACATTTATCTTTTTAATAAAGGATAAAAAACTAAAATATTGTTTTAATTTATATTTCAACCTAATTATATCTTTGATTAAAGTTCGTTACAATTATATTTCATTTTTATTTAATAATATTGTCTAATTTTTATTATATATAGTAAATTAAAAATGAAGTATATAATATAAAATTAATAAAAAAATTACTAAATACAACGTAAACTTAAAAATATAATATAAACTAAAACAATAATTTGAGAATTAGAGAAATAATTTCTAGATCATTCAAGATTATTATTATATTGACAAAAAATTATCTCATTTATTTTGAATCCTTGATTTTGATCTTAAGATCCTTCTCCTTGTTATTGAGATCCATGTCATTATTCTTAAGATCTTTTTTTTTCATAGTTCTTACTTATTTACTTCAAAAATCTCACGTATGCTCGAATCATTTATGGAATTCAAATTTTTGTGATAAATGTTGTTTTATATATCAATTTCATTATATTTATACATATTTTATTATAATAATGAATTCAATTTTTTTATTTTGTATCTATTAAAGAAATTGATTTTTTTTTAATTTTTATGTATATTTTATGATTTTTATTTAATAAATGGATTAACTTAGAAAAGGGCAATGATGTATTTAGCAAACCATTATAGCTTATCCTCATCGCAACTTATTCCTACCGTGACTTATCCTTATCATAACTTATCCTATCCTTTTGGCATACGATGTATACTAATTCTATCCCCACTAGAATATCAATAATCCTATTTACAACTTGATTCATTCTTTTCTTATATATACAAAATAACATCCCACAAAATATGGAGAGTATCACAATTAACAAAAATAATATAACAATTGCTACGAGAAACAATAAAGAAAAAATAGCATATTCAGAGCTAATCTTGGAGGAGACTTTTGAGATCTTCGTAAGCTTTTCTTAATCTTCTTTTTAGTTTTTAATGATAATAATGTTGATTCTTATGAAATCTAATTAATTTAAAAATATGATTGTGAGTAATTTCAAGTCCTAGACTATGATTTAATTAATTTAATGTCATTATAATTTTAGTTTTAATTCTTGATTTTTGATGTGTTCAATTAAATGTTTGAATACCAAAACTATGCATGTATGAATTAGAATAATTAACTAATTTATTGCATGAATACATTTATATCTAGTTTAAGATATTAGTATGCATATTATTCTTATTTTTAGTGATATCTTGTGACTGCTGTCACAAGTATAATTGAATACTTTGGCTAAAGGTTAAACGATTATTCTAATTTTGCATAGTTTAGTTATTGTCTTTTTATATCTTAATACAATTAATAAATTAAATCTAGCAAGTATATCTCTAGGTTATTCATAATTTAAGTTGGTTAATAAACGGACCTTGAATAAATTATATGGTAAAAAAAGATGGGAAGTCTTAAGGATATTTAGACTTCTAAAGTTAAAATTAAGAATTCAATAATGATTTTAAATTATAAAATATAATTTCGAATTTAAGAAATTAATTTACATTCATGACATGATTAATTAAATTATAGGATAGTCGTATAATTATATATCTCCCAATATTCATATGTAACTTATTTTATTATTTTATATTATTTTCTTCAAAAACAATAAGAAATACCTTCATATTAATTTTAACTGACTTGGTAACGAACTAGTACTTAGGAGTAGATATTGTTACCAATCCTTGTGAATACGACGACACTTGTTCATAAAATAATTTATCATTTGTACATGATCACATATACTTAGGTATTCTCAATCATGTTAAGTTTTTGGCCCCATAATTTTACTAATAATTTCTATTTTTTCTAATTTTAACTATTATTTTCATCTTTTATTTATTGTTTTTATTTTTAGGTTTGGTATTTTCTTTATTTCTTTTTAGTTTTATGTTATTTTTATTTTATTTTTATATAAACTAATTCTCTTGAAGTGTTGAATGTTAAAAAAAAGCATTTCATGCACTATATTTTGAGCATCAATAAGACAATTAAGATTACACTAATGCTATGAGTGAATGTGAAAGTTAGTATGATCCATATTATAATATGTACAATGTAGGATGGTGAGATCATCAATACCCAAACTATTTATATAGAAATCCAACAGTTGATTTCAACATCACACCTAGCTTTCCACTTTCATATAACAACTTACTCAAGGCATTCAAGGTAATTCTCTTGAAGACCTATTAAATTCTTTAGTTACCTACACTTCTAAATTTTAGTAAGAATTTGAAATTAGATGGAGCAATCTTGAGATATAGGTTAATCAAGCAGTAGCAACTTTGGATAGAATGTTAGAACGAAACTGTCAATGCCATTAGTTTGAAAAGTAGTAAACAAATAGAGAAGATCCAAAAAGTTCCTAAGAATGATATATTTGAAGAAAGGACTATTAGAGTGAAGAAGAGCATCACCTTCTAAGAATCCAATATGACACCAAAGGTAGTATTTAAACATTTCTTTTTTTACTAGTGACTATGCTTTATCTTTTTTCAATAGGTTCAATAATTCAATAAAGAAAAACCATAAAAAATAAAATTTGGAGACTTTTCCCAATATGCAAATCCATATACATTTGATAGAAGATATTAAGGAGGAGCCATGGTATGAAAAGTTCCTTAATGAAGTTTTTCTTACCAATGACAAGCTTAACTGAAAGTTCTAAAACGAACCTAATAAGCCTAGAGGATGGTGAATACGTTACTTTTAATTTTATCAAATGATAATTTCATAACCTAATCACAACGGCCAGATAAATAATTGTGTATCAAAAGTAAATGACACATGAGATTTTTAGGTGAAAAAACCTAAGTCACAACCATGACTTAAGAAGAAAATCATCGTTCCCCAAACCACCTAATCTGTTTACTATAAAAATCAAATGAACAAGTACAAACTCGATTTTATGTTAACCTCCCTAAGATACTACCCCAATGTACTTTACCTACAAGGCCCCACTCTATTTTTACAATTTTCAAGACTACTGTGAGCTGTATCCAGAGTAACGTTCTAATTAACTCCTTATTAATCAAATACATTCACAAATCAACCTGGAAATAGGGTTATCACCAAAAATGCAAGTGTCTATGAGTATTCTAAAATAGATTTAATAATGAATAATTCTATCTAAATGATTCAAAATATATATAAAATAAATCAAATCAACTAATAAATTCTAGAACTTCAATTAAATACAAGTTTAATAAATAGGCTCAGATCTATGCTAGCAAAATCATATGAAATCAAAGATTCAAAATCAATGAGCATGCTCATATCTATGCTATCATAAACATATGAATATATTAAATGAGTTAATAAAGCTCAACCTAAATAAAAATAAGGAATATAATAGAAATTTTTAACTGTGAAAACTTTGTACTCCTTAAAATTTCTCTAGCGTTGTTTGTGTAAATTATAAGAGATAAGTGATGTATTTAAAGAAAACCATAATAAGAAAACGTCACTCATCTGATGTGATAAAATATAAAGGTAGTTGACAAATATTTAGGATTAAAAAAATGCATAAAATAAGATAAAATTGAATTTTTTTTTCATGTGGATCTATCCCTCTATGAGGGGATAGATCCCTCTCAAAATAAAGTTACGTCAATTGTTTGGACATATGAACCGACCTGGTGCTCGATCCATTTTACTACTTGGTCCTACTTGTCAGCCCGAGCCATAAGACAATAGTTTGAGCAGTAAAATGAGGCATCCCAAATGACCTACCTGATTTGTATGCTCGCAACTCACCAAAGAGGAGATTGGTCTGAGGGACCATGCTGCTTATAAATTCGACCTCCAAGTCGGGCCAAGGTTGACCTTGAGCCATAAAATGTGGTTAAAATATGGTACTATTTACCATTTGTATCCCTTTGACATCCATGTATGTGTACACATTATGTAATCGATACATGTATGTATAATATTCTATATATTGATGGTCCTCTTAAGGAATCCACACATTCAACCAATTGCTTTGGTTTCTCTCTAAATTCTCTCTATGGAAATTGTATCATCCCAAACATTTTGGCCCCTACCGTGGGGCTTAGATTCCGAGGTCAAGCTTAAGTCTTTGACCCCACATTTTTTAGGATTCACCTCGAGCCTTGAGAAAAATTGGGAAAATAAAATGTGTACCATTCACAAGCTACACCTAAACTCAAACATTTGTTACATATCACCATGGTAGGAACCCGTTCTGAAGGATGGTCAATACTAGCTAATAAGATAGCAATAATGATGTAATGGAATGCCTCAATGACCCACAATGAGGCCAGAATAGAGGCTAACCTTCACCAAGAGTTATCTCACCAACTCTTTGAGCTAAGAAGAGAGCTCGGGGAGACTAGAAGAGAAAACAAGTTGCTACACTCCTAATCAGGAGGAAGAACCCCCGATAACCAATCCGTTGACCCAATCAACAAAAACAGACATGAGCACGACCAACCAGAATCTAACTAGGTTAAACAGGAAGTCAAAGGAAACATGGTGAGATGTAGCAATGAACAATGGACGGTGGCATGAAAATTTGGGAGGCACAATTTCAAGCCCTAGAGGAGGCCAACAAAAGATAAGATTAAGCTATGAAGGTAGCCAATGAGAAGTATGAGAAAAGGAAAAACCTCATATGATGTGGATAGTGACTATAAACAATTATGTGTCTCTCCATGTTTTGACGAGTTAGAGAATGATGAACTACCATCCAAGTTTATACCACAAAAATGAAATAGAGAAGTTGTTAGCTAGGGGATATCTGAATGATCTCGTAAGAGGAAACAATGAAAGAGGCAACTGTCCAAATAAACAAGAGGCACCAAAGCCAACAAACCCATTGATTAGGGGAAGAAACCACCTCAATAAACCCAACATCTAGACCATACATACACTACATAGAGGACCAAGGATCAATGAGGTCTCAAATAACTAACACAAAATGTTCGCTAGAGAGCTATGAAATACCCCCATGTGTACGCCTTGGATAAAGTGAGCCTTATTGCATAAATCATTTTTAATGAGAAGGATGAGACCTCATCCCATCACGAATATTTCCTAGTGATTACTTTGAGGATAGGGTCTTGGGATGTTTGTCGAATAATGATCGACATAGGAAACTTGGTAGATCTCATTTTTCTATCTACTACTAGAGCTCTTGGAGTAAAATAGTTTAGCATTGTTAGGACAGAACTCCCTCTATTGGGGTTTAACAACAACACCATCTATGCAGTAAAAATAATGGTACTACCTATCATAGGAAAAAAATGATAGTAATGAAAAATTTCGTAGCCATAGATGTCCTAACTCACTACAATGCCATCTTGGGCAGACCATCGATTCATAGAATATGGGCAGTGTTGTCTACCTTCCATCAAGTAATCAAATTCCCCACTGACGAGGGCTAGAGAAGATAATGGGAGAGTAAGAGAAAACCTGAAGATACTATAATGCCACCATGAAAGAAGTCACTCATAAGTAGCAATCACAGAGGGGCCTCTCTCAAAAGAGGTCAAGTGGTAAAAGTATTGCAAGATATGTTAATCTAAATAAGATGCAAGATCTGCCAATAGGAGGAAATAGTGAGAACCACCCCTTAAGACTGAGTGTGGATTTGACTAAAGAGATGGAGAAGTAACTCTCGTATAGACTCTAGAAAATATGCCTAGGATTGACCGAGAAGTCATAATGCATAAACTAAATATCAATCCAGAGGCTAGACATATTCAACAAAGAAAAAGGAAATTTCCAAGAGAAAAGAATGAGATGATTAAGCATCAAGTCACTTCCCTTAAAGAGGTTAGGGTTGTAAGAGAGGTTAGCTATCCTCTATAGTTGTAAAATGTGGTATTGTCAAAAAAGGTGTGTGACTTACCACGTATGTGTGTATCCCTTATAGATCTAAATGAGGCATGTCCTAAGGATTGCTTCCCCTTCCCAAGTATGAATCAACTAGTAGACGCTTTAGTTGGCTTTGGGTTGATGAGTTTCTCGGATGCATATTTTGGGTACCACCAGACCAAGATGTGCCTTGAGGACAAAGAAAAAACATCTTTCATCTTGGAAGAAGAGACCTTTTGTCATACCAGGATGTCATTCGGATTAAAAAATGCAAGTGTAACATACCAGCGTCTCATCAACAAAATATTTATATACCAATTGGGAAGGAACCTGGAGGCTTATGAAGATGACATGGTGGTAAAATTAGCTCAACCTTTAAATCATGTCAAAGACGTAGATGAGGTATTTGCAATCATTCGAAGGTATGGTATGAAACTTAACCTTAATAAGTGCATCTTTGGTATTCCTACAAGGATATTCTTAAGCTATCTCGTATCAGCCCGAGGGATCGAAGCCAACTTAGATAAGATACAAACTTTGGTAAACATGAAGCCACCTACCAACTTGAAGGGGATCCCCTGTCTTGGTCAACCCCCTCTCAAGAGAGACATTTTACCTATACTTGGTAGTGACCCCCCAAACTTGCAATTTCGTACTCCTAACCGAAAGATACAAGGTTTAGCATCATATTTACTACGTTAGTCAAATCCTGACAGATGCCCAAAGTAGATACCCAGCCCTTGACAAGTTGGCATTTGTCTTTAAATTCAGTGCACGAAAGCTCAAACACTACTTTGGCTCACATATAGTCATAGTACTTACCTCATTACCATTGAAAAGCATACTAACAAGACCAGAAATAGCATGAAGGTTGGCGTATATCGCCATAGAATTGTGAGAGTATGAAATTAAATACATGGCTAGAATAGCCATCAAGGGACACAATGGTGGCCGAGGTTATGGCTGAATTCAGTGAGATGCCAAAGGTCATCAGCCATGAGGGGAAAAAATGTGTGGAGTAAACCAAGAGGAGAAGCCCACATGGCAAGTATTGTATATGGAGTACATAAATTCAATGGTGCTAGACTAGGGGTGGTCATAGTTGATAACGAAAACATTGAATATGTAGACAAACTAGATTTACAAGCAACTAATAATGTCGCAAAAATACAACGAGGTTATATTTGGGGCCATGAATTCAAAGAAGAAAAGGGCAGATAAGATCGCCTTACATATAAATTATAGACTAGTGGTTAACTAGTTCTTGGGGACATTTGAAGCTAAGGATGGAAAAATGAACGGGATCTGGAGAGGTTAAAGCAAGAATGATCAAAACTCTCAAAGTTTAAGATCAAGCAAATAGTTTGAAATGAGACTGGAAAGACGGATGCTTTGGCCACTTTGGCATCAGTATGAGAGGCCAAACACAATTGAGTAGTATCGATAACAATCCGGTAAAAGAATCTTTGAAGGAAGCCAAAAAAATAGTCGAGTGTGTGGATGTTCACACCAATTAATGGTTCACCCCGTTTTATAACTTCTAAAGGGGAAAACCTGCTAGAGGATTGCAAGCTTGCTAGGAAAATCAAGGCTAAGGCAGGTCAATACATAATCAAAGTAGATAGGATCTATAGAAAAACTACACTCAGGCCTAGGCTTTTGCGCATAGCCAATGAGGGAGTTGAAAGATTGATGTATGAAGCACGCGAGGGGTAGTGTGACTCTCACTCATGAGGAAGGGGGTTCTCCCAACGAATTATGAGGTAAGGCTATTGTTGGCTAACTATGTTGGAAGATTGTAGAAAATACACTCAGAAATGCGATAAGTGTCAAAGGTTTACCCCATTGTCACACATACCTCCAAATATCGTGACCAGGGTGGCAAGTCCTTTACCCTTCTATAAGTGAAGGCTTGACATAGTAGGACCCCTACCTCTAGCTAAGGGTCAAAAGAAGTTTATACTTGTTACCCCTAATTACTTTTCAAAATGGATCGAGGTAGAACCCTTGGGAAGAATACGGAAGGAAGAGGTGATTTGATTTATATGGAAGTCTATAATTTGTTGGTTCAACCTACCCAAGGAGCTCGTCACTGATAACAAGAGGTAATTCATAGGTCATAAAATCAAAGAGTTCTCCTTTAAATACAACATCAAGATATACTTCTCAACGCCATATTATCCTTAGGCCAATGATCAAGCAGAATCTTCCAATAAGTTAATTATCAATATATTAAAGAAAAATTGGAGTGTGCAAAGAAAAGATGGATTGAGGAGCTTCTTCATACATTATGGGCTGTTAGGACTAGCCCTCAGAGAAGCACTAATGAGACCCTATTTTCCCTGGTCTATGGGACTGAAATAACAATACCAACTGAAGTTACAATACCTACTACTAGGTTAACCTTAACAAAAGAACAAAATGAGGTGAATAGAGAAATTTAATTGACCATCGCCGAGGAAAAAAAGGATGAAGCTTTGAGAAGTACAATCGAGTAGAAAATAAAAGCATTGAGTTAATACAATAAGGATGTGCACTTCAAAGCATTTTCCATAGGTGACTAGGTTCTCAAAAGAGTCTTCTCTAACAAGAAGGAATGGATGGCCGGTAAAATGGGTGCAAATTAGGATGGACCTTACTAAATAATTCAAACAACACTAGGAGGGGCCTACCAATATAGAAACATCAATGGAGCTGAAGATGGTGCCAGTTGGAATTCCATGAACTTAAAGAAGTATTACTTTTGATGTATATCAATTTAGTACTCTAATTTACCATCAATGTATGCATACTTATGCAGAGACTTCCTTTAAACAAATGGTTGGTGCTCTAGAACTCGTAAAAAAACATGAGTTGTTCACCTCTATTAGGAACCAGGTTGGCACTCTAAAATTAAAGGAAGAGCTAAGCACCTCAGTTAGTAACTAGGTAGAGCTCCATCTTCCACTAATATAAGTCAAGGGCTGATCACCTTGGTTAAGAACTAGGTAAAGAGCCTTGACACGTAAAAAATCATGAGTTGTTCACCTCGGTCAGGAATCAGGTAGAGCTCCATTTTGCACTGATATAAGTCAAGGGCTGATTAGCTTAGTTAAGAACTAGGTAGAGTTCCCTAACACATAAAAATTCATGAGCTATTCACCTCGGTGAGGAACCAGATTGGCACTCTGACATTGAAGAAAGAGCTGAGCACCTTGGTCAGGAACCAAGTAAAACTCCCCCTTACACTGATATAAGTCAAAGGCTCATCACCTTGGTTAAGAACCAGATAGAGCGCCTTAACACGTAACAAGTCATGAGTTGTTCACCTCAATTTGGAACCAAGTTGGTGCTCTAACACTAAAAGAGGAGCTGAACACCTCAGTCAGGAACCAGGTAGTGCTCCCTCTTCAAATATTGTAAAGTACGGGCTGATCAACTCATTTAAGAACTCGGTAGAGTACCCCAACACTTACAAAGTACACTCTCTAATAAACAACAAAAATAAACATGGAAAAATATGATAGTTGAGCATCATAAATGAATTCTATTAAAAATATTTTTTATTGGTTGAACCCATAATTCTTTTATTATTACATAGTATGGCTTCCCATAAAAAAATAAAAAAAACTTCAATAATTTAGGCACTCGACTAGTGTCTGGGTCATCTATCTCCTCTACCAAGGGTAATAGCTAGGCCTTAATCTTGATGAATTTCTCTTGAACATCGACCATTATCATAGGAGGATCAATTTCAATGTAACCACAGAACGTTCTAGTTCTTTAAAAACTATCATTACCTTGAAAAAGACCCATTTAGATCGTTTCATGTAGAAGTTTGCCCAAAATGACTCCTTGTTCAAAAGGGAAGCTATTTTGGCCATGGTCTCCCTCTCTTGTGCTCAAGCCTAGGATAACTACTCCCTATAAGAGGCAAGCTCATACTCGTTCTTTTCATGGGTTTTTTATTAAGCTTTAACTTAGTCTCGAGCTTAGATAGCTTGGTTTTAAGTCTTATGTTTTCTAGTTTCACATCCATAGTTGAATGTCTGTTAGTACGATCAGATCTCATACTTTTTGAGGAAAAAAGATGGAGAAATGCTTGAAAAATGTTTTAGCAAACTTGTCTAAATTTTACAAATGACTATACCCATTTTTATAGGGAGATAGTGTCCAAAAAGGTTTAAATGACACCCATCCCAAAAATAGAGAGGTATGTCAACATCATAAATGGATACAAATGACAAAATTATATAAACACACTACTAAACAATCAACAAAGTTATCAAAGTTAAGCTTATTCTTATTAATGTTTAAAGTAATATTTTACAAGGTACAACCCGCGACCACACAAGCATTAGTGGCACCAAGCTAAAAAAATGGGGTTAGGGGAAGATGGCCCTGAAATCACTGTTCCATCAATGGTTTCTAGCCTCACACTCTACACTAGTCACCTCGGTACCACCATCATTATTGTCCGAGTCTATATCCTACTACCCATCTCCACCTGGGGACTAGGCGGACTCATATTAAAGAGTAACCAGGATGTCCAAAATTTAGTAATAATATTCATCTAGGTCTCTCTTCTTTGCCTATTTTTTAAAAGAGTCCATCGCTAGTCCATATCCAATTTCCACGCTTGAGGTGAGCTGCTTAGCCATAACACTAAGCTCGCATTTAGCATTTTCATTCTCCTCCTTGAGCTCGGCTACTTTGTTATTGTTGGCCTCAAGATCGACCTTGGCCTCTTCAAGTTTATCCACACGACTCACATAGTCATTCCGCTCAAATGCAACCTTGGTTAATTTCTTTGAATTATTTATGGACTCACTCTCTTATTTTGTGACCTTGGATAGAAATAGCACATACTTAGGCTAGGTTGAAGTGTGCTTCTCTTTTTCCTGAGCTAGCTCACACTTTAGACTCTCTACACCTAAGGTCTTATTCAACCCAAAGAGTAGTAGTACCTAAAAAATTCAAATAATGTGGGGTCATGATGAGCAAAAACCGGCGTCACCGATTCTTGCCAATACTTTGGTTTTAATATTTATAAAACTCTCGCAAGTGCATGAATCATTTCGAAGAAAATGATAAGTATACTCCCAAGGTTGATCTAAGGAAGGAATGTATGTGGTTTTTAATTTATTATTCAAACTTTTAAAAACGAAATTAAATCCTAAACATCCTGTCACGATATTTTGGGGTTTTGTGTTTTTAATCTACTTACATAAAAATAAACATAGATTCAATAAACATTTATGCAAATTTTATCATTTATAATGGTGGAGTATTTATGGATATAATAACTAAGTTAATTATGCTTGCTCATATTATCTAGGTTATTAAAGATATAAATTGATATTTATTGATTCTCTCTTTTTTGTATGAATACCACCTTTGGTAGGGTTAGATATTCTTTGTTAACTAAACAAATCAATTAACACCTATGGGTGGGGTTGATAACTAATATGCTTAATTAAATTAATTCCTTTTTCTAAGAGATTGAAAATGAACCATTTAAATGCCACCCTTGGTGGGGTTAGACAGTTTAAACTTTATTCAAGGTGTCCAAATTAAACCTAAGAATTTAGTTATCCGAGTACTAACTTTCAAGTTTTAAAACCACTACTCAAAACATGTTGTCAATACATTTTCAGATAATAATTCTTATAAAAACTTTTGAAATAGAGCTTCACTCTAACTACCGGACGATTGTTCCAACAAATAAAAGAGCACTACTCTAAATCAGACCGGATAACTAAACCTTAAAATCTAATTTTCAGGTTTAAGTTTGTAATGAAAAATAATATATTTCTCTCTAACATTCTTAATATGAAATCTTGAATAAAAACAAAATCAATTCATTTTAGAGATTTTTACCTATTTAATATTTCGCAAGCATAACAACGTTATTATTACATCATGATTATAAACAACCAACACAGTTAAATTTAATCACAGACAAATTAAATATAACATGTAAGAATAAAGCATAAAAAATAACTGTAAAGAAAATAAAATCCTTACAGAACTTCGATGCTATTCCTGTTGCCGGAAAACCTCCAAGCGGAATTTGCACTCCCATTTATTGAATGAAAAAGCTAAGAAATTACAAAAACATAACTAGTTCTTCCCAAAAAGGGAAGAACTCTAAAACTAAGAGAAATTAACTAAGAAAAGCTAAAAACTAAGAAAAACTAAAAATCTAAGAAAAGAGTGAAAGAAAGAGAGAAAAGAATGTATTTTGAGGTGTGTTTAGAAGTGAAGGGAAGGGGGTATTTATAGGTGAGGATGGAGAGAAAAAATGAGTGAAAAATGTTAAAAAAAATGTAAAAACGCGGAGTGTAAATGCTGATGTCATTGATGATGTCAGCATGACATCATGGGGTGGCTGCACGTGAAAAATGGGGCGAAACGGGCGTCGGCGTGCGCGGAAGGGCAGGCGCTGCGCGCGGATCTGGAGGAAGGTGCACACAGCTTGGCACGGGACTGGGGCGCTGCGCGCGCGGCTGGGCGGCGCGACGGCGCGATTTTCTCCTTTTTGACATTTTTGACCTTTTTGACCCATTTTGTCCAATTTTTCCATATTTGTTGACCTTTCCCCATTTATTTATTAATATACTTGTGATGTATTGCTTCCAGTATTCCTCTTTGAGTCTTTAAGTTACGTTTTAAGCCAAAATACCTGAAAAACAATAAAAATACCCGTGATTCCAAAAAAGACAAATATATATAAATATATGATAAAACATATAAATATATATATATATATATATATTAATCAATTAATGTGCATAAAATCATGGTAATTTTAGTGCTTTTTGAGCACTCATCACAACCCCCAACCAGATACTTGAGCACATAATAATCAAGTTGCTCTGACATAGAGCCACCTTATCCATATCACTCGTAAGATTTTTGACTACGTGTTTCCCTTTTTGGGTATCCCTTATAGGCGATGCAAATGCTAGGAGAGCTAAGCTAGGAGGGGGAGAGGTGTGTCGGCCTAGGTAGGCTGGTGTGGGCTTAAAAACATTTAGTGGTTCAGGCCTAAACGTGGGCTTAAAAACATTTAGCGGCTTAGGCCTAAACATGGGTTCATCCATTGAAACTTTATTTTTCTTTATAGAAGAGGTAGGGAAGCCTTCCTTCCCCTTTTCCTCCCTTTAAATGATTCCCTTCCTTTAGCTGAGGGTATGGCTCTAGCTAGTCCCTTGAGAAATCCCACTCTTAAGTTGAGTTAGGAGAGCATCAACATCAAACTCCATAGTATTTGCAAAAATAATAAGGGATGAAATGTTAGTATAACGAGGTCACGACAATATATATTAAAAAAGAGGGAAAAGTCAAGAAAAGTTAAAGTCTTAAGGAAAGTTCACGATCATCCGGGGCTACCTCAAACCTACCCCCAAAATCTGTGGGAGGGGTTCTGCACTTGGGATGAGCTCAATCCTTACAAACAATCATGAGAAGGGGCTCTATTAAACCATGCCTCATCATCCCACATGCAACAAAGAGCGAGGTATTTAGTGGATGCCTTTATAGGGTCTTCTTAGATAGATAGTTTTGAATATTAGCTAGACATTACTTTGAATCCAACGTAAAGGTCATGATGAAGGAACCCATGTTCCTTATCATGATCTTAGTATCATTTTATGTGCTCCTAATTAACCTGGTGTCATTTTTTGGGGATTCCCACTGGCCTGAGATAGAAGAAATATTCCTTTATGTTCTTTTCGTTCTCAGGAAGGACCATATTTATACCTATGTCCAACTTTATAGACATATACACCTTCATCAGGGTTTGTGGGGTTTTGTTTCAGAACATACACTTCATTGAACTAAGGAATCTCCAAAACCACACCGAGTTCCTAGCATATAACCATGAGGCAGAGTAGATACCTTAAACCATTGGGTTATAGTGCCTTCTCATGGAAAACCATCCATAGTGCCTTCTCATGGAAAACCATCCACCCAATTGGAGGTTGATCTCTATCACTAGCTCCCTTTAGTGGGATCATTATTTGGACTGAGGAAAGGATGTCATAGGTTTTCCTCAATATCTCCTTATCCTGGGGTGCTAGCTCACTTGTCTTAACCTTGGCCAAAAAACTCTTGGTGTGACCTATAGGCTTCCTGAACCCTAGGTTACTCATTTTCTTCCTCCATGTCCTAGCCATTGATATTTGAGTTTGGGGCATATTCAACCTAATGGTTGAGGCAGCCTAAGGATGGACGATGGAGGTCGAGGGTTGAGGTAGAGACTAGTTAGCTTCACCAGAAGAGTTCACCTTCAAGACCCTAAGTCGTCACTGGTGCTAGGGTATTTAGGGCTCTTCTAAGAGCCCAAAAGTCTGATCCTTAAGTCTCTTCTTTATACATAGTGTCTACAAATTAACATAAAACATAAAGGGAAGGGTAAGCAACAAGATGAAGATATTACCTAGGCTTGAGTCGAAAGTAAAAGGAAATGATTCTTTATAAAATTGACCTAAAAAGAAGATAAGAGAAAAGGGTTAGTCTTGAAAGAACTTGTGTTCTTGAATACTGAGCAAATAGGCTATATGCTAAGCTAAATTTCTTACCATTGATAGCTTGAGCTAATGTGACATAGCATTTTTTCTCACGTTTTGTCTGATGTGTAGGAAATGATAAATAGTCTTAGCCCAGACACCTCTTTATATAGAAGTCTCCATTTTTCTCTCTCCAATGAACTAACATGCATTTATTAGGGGATTTAAACGATTTTATATGTTGCCTAAGAATTAATCTTCCACATTAGCATAGTGCTCGAGTTGAAAGTGTTAGAGGACTAGATGTTTGAACATATGAACTGACCTGGTACTGAATCCATTTTACTACTCAGTCCTAGTCATCAGCCCAAGCAATAATATAAGGCATCCCAAATGACCTACCTGAAGATGTGCTCGCAACGCACCAAAGAGGAAATCAATCCAAGAGACCATGCTACTTATAAGGTCGATCTTTAACTCGAGCCAGGGTCGACCTCGAGCCATAAAATGTGGTGAAAATATGGTACTATTTACCATTTGTATCCCTCTAACATCCATGTACATGTACACATTATGTAATCAACACCAGTCAATTGCTTTGGTTTCTTTCTTAATTCTCTCTCAGGAAATTAGATTATTGATAACTGTATTTTATATAGTTATTTTCACATATTTTATTAATTAAAACTGCTATGTTCTTAATGTTTTTAGTTAATTTTAGTTTAATAAATTAATATTTATTGTTTTTATTTTATTTTAATAAAAATTAAATAATTTGTATCGAAAACGTACTTAATTGCAAATATATATCCAAAAATATAATTTCAAATAAAAGAGTATTTAATTGCAATTTGTAAAAGTCAAAAATATAATTTAAATTAAAATTGGGCTTAATTTTAATTATTGAAAGTTTAAAAATTTAATTTAAATTACCAAAAGGGCTATATTGCAATTAAACAAAGTTTAAAATGGAATTTGAAATATATTTGTGGGTGAAAATACAATTAAATAAAAATAATTTTTTTTGCGCAGGTGAATAATTCCATGCGGCATCATCCACGGTTCAATGTGGACCGTCAGATCAACGCAGAAACGGTTAGGATGGGCGCGTGTTCTTCAAACCCGACCAAGGAGAGTGGGAGCAGAAATTCATTTCACGCGGTGCGGCGCCCGAGTGGGGCCCACTGGCCGCACAGACTGGCGTGCAGGGTGGGTCCCACATGTCGGCTGCGCAGAATTCCCCGAGGCGCATCGCTCACCGTTGGATCCGTTGAACGGTCCAGATTGAAACACGTGGATCCAGCTGTCGCGCACCGAGCCGTTACTCGACATGTTCCCGTGCGTTGCGCAGCATCGTTTCTCCATGAGCCCGACCTGCACGTCCAATGAAACGCTGCCACGTGTCTCTGAATTGCTCGCAGCCAATCACATAGCGACACGTGGCATGCGTATAAGAAAAAAAAAATTTAGAAACGCGCAGAATTGATTTCACGTGTGATATTTTTTTATTCCCCCCCATTTATTCGTGTCCCCCGCTATTTAATTAAAAAAATAATATAATAATATTAAAAAAAGGAATAATTAAATAGTGGGGGATATATTTAACGGGAATATTTTCATTTTGGACGTTTTTAGTTTTCTTTTTTTTCGCAGAATCCTCTCTTCTTCATTTTTCTCATATTTTCTGTACAGAGAGTTTTTCTCTCAAAAATTTGTGAAGGATTTTCGAGTTCTTCTACCTATTTTGATTATTTCCTCTTAAGAAGTTTAATTTTTCCCTCTCTGCGTGTCTCTTTTACACGCAGAAAATTTTATTTTAACATTTTTGTTTTGTATTCTCTTAGGGAAATTACAGAGAAAGAGGTTGATGAAGAAGAATGAAATGGAAGAAATTATTTTTCATTGAGGAATCCTGAAAGAGTTTCTCCTAACTCATTTTCTTTTAATTTTTTGTTTCTCTGCAATGTTTTATTCTTGTGGTG
This sequence comes from Hippophae tibetana, assembly GCA_037013495.1. Lineage (NCBI taxonomy): Eukaryota > Viridiplantae > Streptophyta > Magnoliopsida > Rosales > Elaeagnaceae > Hippophae > Hippophae tibetana. Next base: position 75,349,994 of record CM072812.1, on the reverse strand, counting down.
TTGTAATTTTAATTTCTGCTATGAACTAATATATTCGTTCTAGGATTGCAGTGTTACGTAAATTATGAAACTAGAAGTAATTATTTTTGAATAATTTATGGAACTGTTTTGAGTTGTTTATTTTATCTGCTTAAAATGTTTTTAATAATCGGAAGATTAATTAACTGATATGTGACATTTAAATAAACTTGAAAAAGGAATTTATGTGGGGTGCTCGGGATAAAATAACGCATATACATAAGGGATAGAAATATACTTTTATTGCATGTGTAACTTTTGAGAACTCAGAACTTAATAAATCTGATTGAAATTAATTCTCATAGGAATATAGTGAATCATTTTAACTGGATGTGTCTGTATGGAGCTTGAAAGAGATATATGGATAAATTAGGAGTTCTTGGTTAATAACTTAAAACAGAAGAACATAAATCAAGAGAGAATAAAATATTCAAGTGAATTAATTTGGGTAAACTGCAATCCTAGAAATTTCATAAAAATTGTTAAAAAGAAAAAAAAAGTATTGATTGAGTCAAACTGCATAAAATTATTGATTGTTTGAATAAAATTAGGTTTAAATAATTTTAGTAATTAACAAGAGTTTGTAACATTTCTATGTGGGAACGATAATTTATTTATCATATTATTACTTGAGACCGTTCATACTTGCACGTTTTTTGTGTGTTGTAAAACACACAACAATTATCCCAAACATCAATAAAACAAGGAATGATCTAAATCAGGTAAGGATTAATCCTTTTCTTTAGACCTCATTTTTTAAAAGTTATGTAGTTTGATACGATTAGTATAGAATGAGATTGATTCTTTTACTATAGGGATCAATCCATCTATCTAAAAATGCTTATAATTCAATCATACAACATTAGAATTGATTCAATTAAAAGCTTGTATTAAATGCATTTAAATATGTATGCAACAGTATCTAAAGATGAGTCATTTAAGTATTTTTATTACAATTTGATACATGTTATCTTGATTCATATTGTGAACATGTGTTAGTGAATAAATAAGTGCAATCCTATTTGTGATAAAAGATATACCTGAAGTATAATTATTTGAAAATCTAACTTTTCTTCGACTTTGCTTGATAGTCTTGATAATGATCATAGAAACAAGTTTACAGGCAAATGTTTTGTTCATTAAAATAACCAACACTTATAGTCTTTACATTAATGATAACAAAGAGATAAATGTAGGGAAAATGTGCCTAGTATGCCTCAAATGAGACTTCAATCAAAGTACAATGATGTAAATAAACTGATAGCTCAATAGTTTGACATTATACACTTCAAGATCTTTGATGATGGTGGATAATAAAAGTGGTAGAGTTAGGTTAAAGACACTAAACTAAACGCTTTGTGGAAGGCAACCTACCAATTTTTCTTACATTGAAGATACTACAAGAATTAGGTTTAAAGGATGTTAACATATCATTATCTTTATTTTCAATGCTTTATTAAGTTTAGTGTGTTTTAGGATTAGCGTGCTCTAGATAACATAATTTTTTAATTTTTAGGATTATTTATTTCATTTTTAGGATAGTTAGAATAAATAGATGGACTTATAAATAACAATCGCATTGTTCCATCCTTATTTGCTGATAAAATTAATCATAAATGCTTAAAAATGAAGCTTTTAATAATAATGAATGTTAATAGAATCTTGATATTGTTCTTAACTGAATGCATACTTTATGATAATCTAGCTCAAAACTTGCATGTACAATTTGTTAAATTGGTGATATGATGATTTATGTATTTGAATTTTTGAAGTGCTATGTTAATTTCTTAGAATATTATTTTAATTCCAATAAGAATGATTAGATTGCTAAAACATTTTCTTATTTTTATCAAAATGAATGCTAATAAAAAAGAGTGGTTTGGCCTTATCATCCAAAAAGATCTTGTGGCCGCCTGCCTGGTGGGGGCAGATCCTCCATTGTGGGTTAATGGGAAACCCGACTCTACGAACCCGAGGAAAGACTCTTTTCCAAACTAACATTAGGTTCCTTGGACATAATGTGTCTAATGAAGCTATTATTCTTATCGAACGATATTTGTATTTTACAACAAAGTTTCCTAACAAGGTCACCGATAAAACCCATCTTCACAGATTCCTCCAAAGCTTAAATTATATTCTTAATTTCTGTCCCAATATCAACCGCTTGGAAAATCCACTCTAGAATAAGCTTAAGAAAACTCCTAAGCCTTGGTCAAAATAACACACAAAAATTATGCAAAAAATAAAAGCACAAGTCCAAAACATTCCTTGTTTAAATCTTACGGATCCAACACTTCCCAAGATATTAGAAACCGATGCCATCAAATGACCGTTGTATGGGCCTTTTAATGAGCCACTTATGGTCTTTTGATGGGCCATTGAATGGGAATTTCCAAATAAAATAGGTTATTAAACCCTGAATGGTTTTGGGCTGTTAACCATGATACATAACTTGGGTTTTTAACCCATAATATCAATGGGATTTTAGACCCTTTTGTAAAAATATTTGAATTGTTATCGATGGTCTTTACCCATCCAAAATAATATTTCTTCCTTTGGAGCTTCTATAGTTGATAGTAGTATGAAGAAGCTTTGGAGGATGATGATAATGGTAAGTTGGTTTTGTCTAAAGAATCCTCCTTCTGGCTGGGTGCTTTGGTAGAGGGTTCCCATGATTCCTGTGATAGTTGCTTGATAATGTCCAAGAGTTGCTCTTGGGTTTATGTCTTGCTAATAAGAGCGTTGATGTGAGCCCTTTGGTTGAGAACAACGATGTGTTTTGAATTTCTTCCATTTTTGTTGTACTATTATTGGTTTTCATTAGCCATTGGCCTATGGCTAAATTTAAAATAGTGTTGGGGATCGTGAATGATGACCATCATTTTACTTGAAACAAACGGGTGATATAAACTACCTCAGATATAACATGTTTTGAGACTTATGGATATACCTAGGGAAAGTAGAATTTTGTTTAAAATATACATATAGGAAAGAATCTTTTCTCACCCTGTGTGGGTTTTTAATGAGTGGTGAAGGTTTGATAAATTTCTTGCACTAGAGGAGTGAGAATTACCAGAACAGAACCAAAATTTTCCACCAATTGTTGAACTATGATGTGGATTTTGTTGGATTGATAGTTTTTTGAAATAAAAAGAATAACCAATAATGTTGATTATTCTTGTTTTGGATGAGAAAGGAATTGAACCATGCTTGGTAATAATCCCAATAATTGTAGGTTGTACAATGGGGTTGGTTTATGTTGATGTTGACTAGGAAGGCCAAGAGTTTTGATAGACCATATCCCCAATTTGATAGAGATACGACTTTAAGGATTTTGGTAGTGAAGTATTGGGCATCGACATGGCTATGGTTGAGAAATTTTTGAATTCCATACTATCGGTTATTTCCAAAATACTCTGATAGTATTCTAGTGTTTTGGAATTATATGAAGGCCGATAAAACATTTGTTTCCCAAAATATTTTTGGATAGTTAAATAAGGATTCTTATCTTCGAATCCCTTTTTAATAGTCATAACAATCTGAGTGTTAGGTTTTATAAAATACTTACATGAGGGTTTTGAAATAGTTTGGAAAAAAATTCCCTTTTCCCTAGTGTAAGGATGATTTTAGTAGAGGACGTTGCCTCATTTTCTATAGTGGAAATTTTTCCATCTTTAGGTTTGGAAATAAAAAAAATTGTTTTGGAAGATGGTTCTTCCTGTTTTACCTATTCCTTACCTTTGGAGACAAGGGTCTTTGGTATGGATGATGATGGTGCTCCAAGGCTTTAAAGGGTGTTATAAGTCATCTATAAGAGTTCTGGAGTATCTCGTAGATTAAAGAGCTAGTCTTAGATCTCTTGATATCTTGCATCTTCTGATGAGGATGCATTTGCTGAAGGTGACGATTAGGTCGCTTGGGACCAAGTAATAATTGGTTTTGCTAAAGAATGGAGTTTTGGAAGATTTGGTGGACGTTCCTTCTTCTCATTTTCTTTCTTTTTCTTGGACATAATTATTTGTTTTGAAGAAACTCCCTCGTTAGAAAGTCTAGTAATGAATTGGCTTCTCCTCTTATAAATTCTATATCAAAATCGAAAACACTTAATAATGCTTGCCATTTGTAAAAAATTGTTTTGAAGCAATTTTTGAACATCCTTTTGTAAAATTTCTTTGGTAGATTTACAATCAATTCTTAGTAAAAAAAATTGATTTTATAAATTTGATTGAAACTTTAAAGTATAAAGTACTATTGCTAATACTTCTTTTTTGACAATGGAATAATTCTTTTGACAATCATTAGAATGGTTAGAGACAAATTGAATAATACCTTCCTGGAATATTTTAAGGATTCCTCTGAAACTAACTTCGCTGGCATCTATTTCTAATATCTTAGGAAGTGTTGGATCCATAAGATGTAAACAAGGAATGTTTTGGACTTGTGCTTTTATTGTTCGCACAATTTTTGTGTCTTTTTCTATCCAAGGCTCTGGAGTTTTCTTAAGCTTTTTATGGAGTGGCTTTGCCAAGCGGTTAATATTGGGATAGAAATTAAGTACATAATTTTAGCTTCCGAGGAATCTCTAAAGCTGGGTTTTATTAGTAATCTTGTCAGGAAACTTTGTTGTAAATTGAAAAGATCATTTCATAGGAATAATAGTTCCATTGGACATATTATGTCCAAGGAACATGATGTTAGTTTGGAAAAGAGTAATCTTTTTTGTTGATAAGGCCAGCCCACTCTTTTTGATTATATGAAAGAAGGTTTTTAACATTCATTTGAATTGGCCTTGATTTTGTTGGGATATCCCTTTCTTGAAAGTTTGGTTCATATGGAAAGTCTACAATGTGTTCTTGCCTATTCTAGAAAGCACTGGGTAAGTCAAAACAAACTTCTTTCTAGAAAGAGTTTTTTAATTTGGAGATTTTGTTTTGTACCTCTCATTTTTAGAGTTCTCTTTCAACGGTATGAAATTGAACTTTATTTTTGAGATAGAAAATGTCCTTTTATCTATGCCTAATAAGCATAGAAACTCATTTTGATTGATGGAATTGGCTTGAATGAGATTGAGATTCCTGGTTTTGGGTTCTTCAAGAAGAGAAAACTAATAGTTTCCTTATCGTATTTGAAGGAAATCTTGTCATGTTTGACATGATAAGGAGTAATGATATTATTAAATAGTGTGCCTAATATCACTCTATGGAAAATATCAAATACCATTACAAATGGAGTTTTGATTAAATAATTCCTGTTGAGAAATGTGATGTCAGTTTTGCCAGTAATGTTCTTTTTTGAACTATTAGCTGAGTTAAGTCACTCATATGTTTTTTGAAGGAATTATCATAGAACAAGTTTTGGATTAATATAATTGAGATCACTGCCTGTTTCAAATAGTGTTACTACCTCAATTTTTGAGTTTTTTTGGAAATACGAGAGTGACAATGATCATGTACTTTCGATTGATGATTTCTCTAAGAAGGTGAAGAACAATTTCTAGAAATATTTCCATGTTCTCAAGCACCTGTAGAGATGCTTCACCTATTTTTTCGAGTTCTTCATCTAAATCACTAGGGTTTATTTGGCTTGATAACCAGGGTTTTGGTTGGCAATCAATGTTTTGGGTTTTTGAAAATCGTCCTTAAGCTAGTGAAGTTCTAGCTTAACATTTTTTATTTCAACCTTCAAGTCTTGGATTTGACTTTGTGGCTTTAGGGTTTTACTCTTCCTTCGGTCAAGGATTGCACTGAGGTCATAGATTCCTATGCTAGTTGATGGAAGTACAAAAGGTTTTTGTTATGGTTCGGTTTTTTCCAAGGTATTGGTCAAATGATCCACATATAATTGGGTAAGATCATGGTCATTTAATCTAAGGATTTCATCTTGAAGTTGGTTTTCTACCTTAGTTAATATATTGATGTTTTTTGAACAATGAGTTTCATAGTAAATGGTTGTTAACTCATCAACACATGGATTTATGTCATTAGAGTCTTCAAACAAAGGTTCAGACTCAAATGATGATGATAATTCTAATTCATCCACCATTAAGGCAAAGATTTTGTTTAATGTTTCTTCTTTGTTCTCTAGCTAGTGAAGTTTTTTAATTCTCTTGAAATAATTTGTAGTATGGCCTTTTTTATCGCGTTTAAAGCATTTTAAGTCTTTAAATTTTTGAAAAGATTTTTCAAGATTTTTATAAGAGCTTTTATAAGGTTTGCAGAAAGGTCTTTTGTATGATTTTGAATAAATTCTTTATAAGGTTTATCATAAGGTTTTCTATATTTTTAAAATTATTTATGGGGTTTTGAAATAGGTTTTCTACTACTTCCACCTTAGTGTTTGATTGTGGGAAGAGAGTTATCAAAATGTTTGTAGAATGATCCAATTTCCCTTTTGGAAATTTTTAGCTCCTCTTTTATTTTTTTTGGATTTCCAAATCTTAGCAGACCTGAAGTCCCTACTTTTGTGCGAAACTGATCAATTCACCATAAGTTAGTTGATCATAAGGGATGATATGATTCCTATAAGTCTCATGGATTTTCTTTCTTACCTTATCTACAAAAGTGGAGGAAGTCTTACTAAGAACTTTTATTTCCAGAAAAGTTGGTTTGAATCTTCTCTTAACATAACTCTGCTAAGAAATTAGTTTTAGAGTTTTGAAAACCATCCATCTTCTCACAATGTAAGTTAGAGAGAAGATTAACATTTTTATCTTTTATATGGGAAGAATCTAACATAAAATGATGTGATATTGTAAAAAGTAATATGGAGATTGCATCCTGGATAGGTTCTCCATAATGATCTAGTATGGGTTCTCAATACTCTCCAGTCAGAATTGTATTGAAGTTATCTTATTGTTGTTATTTGGATATGTGGTGATCCTACCGTCCTTTTAGTTGGCCTGAGAAACTAGCTATTAGGAGTTCTACAACTGTCTTGTCTGATGTACCGGACTGGGTTTTGTAAGCATTTAAAGTCATTGTCATTTGCTATAATGTTTTTAAACTTTTATGTTCTATCATGCCATCTATGTTCCATTCATAGATAGATGATGTGTTATTTTTGGTTGGATAACATGGTTTGGTTGGGTACTAACATCTAATTGTAGGTACCTAACTAGAATAGGTTGTTGCCAAAATAATTTTTGAATTTAAGGAGTCGGTACATGAGATGGTTCTTGAAAAGCATCCTTGTTAGAGGTAGTAGGTTCTTGATTGTTTAGAACACTAATACTTTGAGGTGGATTTTGAGGGGTCTAAGGTATTTGAGGTGACTTAGGAGTTTGAGACTTGTAAATGCCTTGAATTAGCTCAATTTTGGATAATAATTCTTCTTGGGCTATTTTGGAAACCTAGAAAGGTTTAAGAGAGGGTTTTGAACTTTACTATCTACAACTTTGTAAGAGGTAGATGGAATATCAGTTTTCTAATTTCTCTATCCTAGTGAGCCATTTACCTAAGGTACTTAGGGTGATATTGGTAAATTTGTTTTAGGTAACTATGTTTTTGAGGTTAGTAGCTTGGTCTTCCTAAGGGTTTTTCAGAAGACAAGCTTTAACCATGGTTTGAGCATATGGAAAATTTATTGGTATTAATGAAGGATTTTCAATCTCAATTATACCATCTGGGTTTTCCATACTGGTATTTTTCTTTTGGTGTTGACCATGTCAATTGATTTAATTGATTCAACGGTTTTGGTTTTCTTGGCTTGTTTGAGTGGGTAGTTTCCTTCCTTGACAGTGTAATATAGTTCAAGCCAATTAAAGAATAATATGTTTTGTTGGTTTTGGTTAGCGTATCTGTGATGTTTTCTCATGAAACTTCTTCTTTGTGTTTCAGAGTATGTATTAATAAACCAAGTTTTGATATGGCTATTATATAGAGCATTAATGTCTAAACTTGGAGTTTCTATTTCTAGAAATTGAAATTCTTTATCTAAGTCATTTAATTCATATTCCTGGGCCATTCTAAGTGATGGAGCTTGAGAAGAAGTTGGTGATGATGGAGGTGAATCAGTTATCTCTAGTGTTGGGTCAATAGTGTAAAATGGTTGAGGTACTGGTGTACTATAGTCTACTCCTTTTAATGTTGGTCTAGGTAAGTCTGATGTAGATTTCCTAGGTCTAGTTTTGAGAGGTAAATTAAGAGATGATAAGTTTGGGATATCAGTTGATGAAACAAAAGAGTACCTTAAACTAGTGACTCTGTCAAAGCTTAATCTAACACTACTATCTCTAAATTGGGTTATATCCCTAAGCTGGGTATTTTTCTTAGATTCTTGTGGCTCTGACTCTGGTTGAGTCACATCTTCAAAGAGCCATTCATTTGGTAAGGTGATTTGGTTCCATGTGATCGGGTTTGGAATGATTTTTTAAGATCTCGTGAGATATATTTATAAGAGGAGTGTTTTTTCCTTTTTTGGAATGGTGAATGTGTCCATTATTAAATGCAGACATCATTGCCTTGTAATGCATTCTGAATATTAATGCAATTGGGATAGATCCTGGGATCATATCATAGTTGTATGTTTTGATTTGTAATGTAAGTGACTTCATGATATTTTTGTCACTTAAGGAGGCTGTGAAGTTAGGAAAACAATCAAATGATATTGGTCCTAAACAAAGACTTGACTCGACTGTTTCCAATAGAGAATCCTAGAAATTGTTGAATCTAGAATCTTAAAGAGCTACTAGGAATGATGTGTTTAGACCTTCTTTGGTCAAGGGTTTTAATCCAACTTGGACTAATCCTATATGAACATAATTGAAATGTTTTTGAATATGTTTTTGTAATGTTCCTTTGAAAACAATTCAATTCTTTTGAAAGGTAAAGAGAGTTCGATATTCCTCTCCACAGTTTTGATAGTGTAATCTTTTTTTAAAAAGATTCATCATCTTTGTTTCATAAATTTGATTCTTGTGAATCTTGAGAATCCTCCAAGTATCAATTGATTTTGAAGAGTTTTCAATAGTGATTTCATCACTACTGATAATATTTTTCTTCCTTGAAGAGGAAGATGATGATTTTTATGCAGATGTAGAAAGTGGAAAATTAAAATTAGGCATTTTGTTAAAATTAGAAGGAGAAAATTTAAAAATGGAATAAATTTAAACTATAAAATTAAAACTAAATTTTAAATTGGTATGTTGTAAACTTATGCAAACTAACCATCAATATAAAATCCTTACTTGTTAATAATGAATTCTTAATTTTTAACACTAATTTCTTTAATTAACTATCAAGATGTTTAATTATACTTTTGAAATTAAGTCAAGGAAATATTCTAAATTGTTATACATAAAATAGTTCTTATTTTATTACTGTTATAAGTTCTACTTAGCTCTTATATACTTCATATAATCATAACAGTCATAAAAAATAATAACTACAGTTTGTAACGAACAATTGAAAACACCCCTTTGGCTTTGATACCATAAGTGCACCTTCCTTTTATAAGTGCCACCAAGGATATCATAAGTGCCACCAAGGTTTTGGGGAGTTAATCAAAGAAGTAATACTAAAGAATAAGAAAACAACACAAAAGAACAAGCATATTATATTAATAGGTTAGGCGGCTTAGCCGGCCACGCGTTTACAAATAATATAAATATTAAAATTATAAAATGAAAACAAAAATAAAACACACTTACAAAGATAAATAAAACTTACATAAACTAGAGGATATACAATAATATATGCTATAAATACTTCAAATACCCCTTGGTTTTAGACACTAAGTAACTCTATACAAACGCAATAACTATAATTAATAATATAGTAAGTCTTATACCCAAAGGGATTCACATACCCCTTGGTTTAATATCAAGTAAATTTGTACAAACTTATAAGTCAAAAATACTAATATAATTAACAAGACTATAATATGCCACACCTTCAAATACCCTTTGATTTTTATACCAAATTCAAGTACAAACGCAATAGCTAAACATAATAATATAGTTAATAAGAACTATTAATATGCCGCATCTTCACATAACCTTTGTAAATCAGTATAGTTAATTATAGCAAAACTAGATTATAAATAATATATAGAAATGAGTATCTACAATTTGTAATAACTCATTTAACATCCCCTTTGGTTCTGATACCATAAGCGCCAACAAGGATCTGAGGAGTTAATTAAAGAGATAATACTAAAGAATGAGACAACATGACTAAAAAACAAGCATATTATATTGAAAGGTTAGGTTGCTTAGTCGGCCACGAGTTTACAAAAAATATAAATATTAAAATTAGAAAATGAAAACAGAAATAAAACACACTTACAAAGAAAAATAAAAATTACATAAACTAGAGGATATACAAGAAGGTTAGTTATGAAGATGGAAGAAGATAGGCGTATAAGAAGTTTTGAGAGAGAATTGCTTGTAGAGTTTAAACAAAGCTTGGGTTTTGATTTAAAACATGGAGAGGTTTTGAATGCTTTTCAGAGAAGGGCTTAAGGCATGCAAAGAAAAGACTTGATTTTTAATGAAGATTAGCTCTCCTTTTATAGCCAAATTTTGCATTGTTGAAGATTTCTGCACTATTTGTAAACAGTGTTTGGTAGCCAACTTTTTACTTTAGAAGATGTCATTACTATTTAGTGAATAGTTTTTTGTTTGACACCTTTTTACTATAAGAGATGCATTGCATTGTTTATTAAATAGTATGTTATCAGTTACTCTTATAGCCATTTTGTCTTTGGTATTGACTCAATAGTGTTGGTTTCCAATGTCTTAGTGATGTCCTATTAATGTCACCATGATGGGCTCTGAACCCTTTGAAGCATTATCCATTGGGATTTTACATTTTACAATAAATGGGCTTTTAACCCTGATACAACTAAGTGGGTTTCTAACCCTTATACAAGTAGATGGGCTTCTAACCCTAATGCAATTTAGTGGGCTTCTAACCCTGATAAAACTTATGAGGCCCAAAGGCCATTTTACATGGGTTTTAAAGTAATCCATTTTTGGTATGGATCATGAATAATCTTCCTTGTCATCCCTAGAGGTTCTGAATTATCTAGTGTAGAGTTGTCAAACGTTTTTCTTGGATGATCTTGTTTTATCTTCTGGAAATGGCTACATGGTGTCCAAATGTTTTTCTATTCTTGTTGTAACAAGTAATGCATTTACATTGGCTTATTGTGCAAAGAGCTGGTGTTGGGTCGGCTGAATTTTTTCATACCATTCTTCCACCACTAGTTTTGGAATTGGTTGAGGGACATTGGGTGTTGTCCACCATTTGATTTGATTCACCTTTCCTGGATCATATACATGTTTCATGAATGTTTTAAAGGAAAGATGCATAAGGTTGTGAACCTTTTTCACTCTTTGTGGGTTTAAATAATGTTTTGAACAAGTTATGACTTGCTTGGATTTCTGTTAGTGATTGAAAAGACTTCCACTAGTGGGTATGCATCCAATGCATTTTGGTTGGTTTAATGGTTTTAAAATAGAATTTATAGGATGTGAAATATTCTTGGTTTTGGATTAATAAGGTATCAAACCATTTTGGTTTATGATCCCGATAATCAATAGTTTTGAAATGGATTTTTTGAAGTTTGGATGAATCCAAAATACTCTGATAGTATTATGGGGTTGTGTTTAGGATCCAAGTTTTATAGAACCAATCTTTTGAAAATATTTTTTGTAAAGCATTCCTGTTATGAAATTCTTCTTTCGAAAATATTATATATTTAGAAATATAAGGATTTTTAATATGAATCCTTGCATAGATGTGTTAATATTCTAAGTATTTTTTTTTTAAATTATACTCAGTTTGTTTTGAAAAAGATTTTGGAGAAGATGATTCCCCTTTCTTCGTTCAAGAGATTATATTAAATGATTTTGGAGATGACTTTCCTTTCACTATTTCAATGGTTATAGATGAGGATGACTCCTCTTTTTGAGAAATATTTGTGGAATAAGTTTCTTCCTCTTTATATTCAGTAAGTTTAGAAGTTATACTTGAAGAGGTTGGGGCCTCTGACTGATTTTGGTCTTCAATCTCCTGAAAAGAATTTTGAAGGATTTTTAAGTATCTCTGCATTTTTAGAAAGGAATATATTCCACTTCTTCTTTTGTTTGGTTTTGTTAAATTAGATGGTAATGGGTTTTAATAGTGTTTCTTCTTTCCAAATGATGTTTGATTTTGAAGAGGTGTTCTCGAAAATTAATCCTTTCTTTCCCTTCTAAAAATTATTTCTTTTACTGGCTTAGAATCAATTTTAAGATGTATATCTTCGATATAAATAATGCAGAGTTTCGACTATAGGTTAAAAATATGATTTATTGTTTTTTGAGACTCAAAATGTGCATATTTTAAATCAAAGAGCATATCATTGCATTCATACTACCCTAATGGATTTGTAAATGTTTTTTTATAATGATTTTTTTGCTTAAAATGATTTTAGTTGAAATTTTATATCTTTTTCTTTGAAGTTTTGTTTGCAAGCTTCACTTTGGAAAAAGGTTTTGATATTTTGAAATTTTTTGTTTTACAAAGTTTGTTTGAATTTCTTGTTTTGGTTTATCAAAATTAGGATTAGCTATGACTAATTTGCTAATTTGATAGTTTTTATTATTAAAAGAGTCCTCGGAACAAGCTTCAGACTCAGATGTTTTAGTAAGGAGAGCCGATACACTTTGGGAAGTCTCTTTCTCTAGTTTTGATTTCTAGATTTCTTAGAAACTCGATACTATGTTAAAGTATCTCCTTTCCTACCATATTTGTAGTAAGTGATTATTTTTGAAGAGGCTTCTAGATTTTTGGGAGATCTCTTGTATTGTTTTGAAGAAGTTTTGCTACAATAAAGTGTATTGCAGTATTTGATTTTAGTAAGAGAAACGTCAAATTGTTTATAGTAAGAACTTAGTTCTTTTTGGATGTCACACATTTCTTTTTTGAGTTGTTTTTCTAACTTCAAATCTTTGCAGGTTTGAAGTCCTTCATTTTTAGTGAAATTAATCAATTCATTGTAAGTGAGTTGATCAAATGGAGTTATATAGTTTCCAAATGTTTCACGGATTTTTTCCTAACATATTCTCCTAAAAAGTTAGGAAGTCCTACAAGGAAATTATATTTCTAGTAAGGTTGGTTAAATTTTTCCCTGAGTAGGACTCTACTAAGGAAGGTTGTTTTGTACCAGTGAAAATCACTGAGTTTTGGACACCAAAGGTTTGAAAGGAGTTCGGTATTTTTATCTTTATACGTGAGGAGTCACCCACACAATGTAGTGATATTGTCAATATCAAAGTTGATACTACATCTTGAATAACTTCTCTAATATGGTCGAGAATGGGTTCACCATCATCTCCAGTTTCTATAACATTTAAGATATCCAACTATTGTTGCTTGGTAAGATGGAAATCCCACCATCCTTTTAGTCGCCATGAGAAGCCAGCTATGAGGAATTTAGTGATTGTTTTGTCTAAAGTTTAAGACTAGGTTTTATAAGTATTTGACGCCATAGTCATTTACTATAATTGGTTTAAGATTTTTTCATTGTTCATATTCCATTGATAGATGGATAAAGCATTATCTCAGTTTTGACAACTTAATGCAGCAATCTTAGGAGAAAATTCCTAAGATATTCCTCTATCATAGTAACTGTCACCTTTATGTAAGATATGGTTACTCTTTATGGTTTAAGTTATTTTGGAATACGAGCATCTAAGTGTAAGAAACTAATATTCTGTGGTTTTGTTTGAGGAGTTTCTAGAACCATTGAACCAGTGTTGTAGCTGGTAGGTTCTTGGAAGGTTTCCTCGTTATAGGTACTAGTATCTATATATGAGACACTAAGACTCTAGAGTGTTATTTTGGGTTCCCAATCATCATCCAGTAACTTTTTGAAATCTTCCATTGTGATTTCTTCAGTACTAATTTCTAAAAAAGAATAGGGTTTGATTTCTCTCTTCTTGGGAATGATTTGATATGTTTCTGGTGTACTAGTGTTAGAACAAAAGTTAGTAAACTATAGATACTTTTCATCAAGGGTATTAGCATCTGGGTGTAAGATGTTATTTATCTTGAGAAGAATTTTGAGTAATTTCAAGAGACGGTTCCTGATATGTTTAAGGTATGATTATGAGACGTCAATATTCTCTAGTGTTTTAGGTTTCTTTAAAACTATAGGTGTGGCATTAGAACCACTGTTGTTATTGGATTTATTAGTTTCTAACTTGCTTATTTGATTCCTAATGGCTTCTAGGAATTCGATTTTGTTAGAAATGAAGGAAACATCTATTTTTTGGTTTGGATGTTCTAGCCTAATAAGATATTCTTGAAAGGTAATATTTTTAATACTGGAAGTGGAATATCCCTGGGAGTTTTGAAGAAGAAAAGCCACTACATTTTGGGTTTTGGTATAAGGGATGCTGATAGGTTTTAATGGAAGGGTTTCAACCTCAATTGTATCCATTGGGGTTTCCTAAATATGTGTTTTCGTTTTAGTGTTGACCTTGCCAATTGTTTAAACTAGTTCAACAGTTTTGGTTTCTTTGGTTTTTATGGCATGTTTGAATGAATAGTTCCACCCTTTGTTAGAGTACTAGAGTTCAAGCCAATCAAAGAATAATATGTTTTATTGGTTAGGATAAACGTATCTATCATGTTTTCTAATGAAGCTTGCTCTTGCTGACTTAGGGAATACACCAAGATACCATTTTTTTAATATGCTTATTATAAGATGCATCAAGGTTTGAACACAATAGTTATATATCAAGAAGTTTAAACTCATTTTCTATGACGTATCTTTCCGCCATAGGTGAAGGATTTGGTGACAACAGAGGTGATTCATTCATCTCCTAGTTTGGGTCTTTAATTTTGAGTTTTGAACTATTTATATCCAAAGTAGGATACCTAGGGAAAACAGATATCCAAATATTTCTACCTTCCAAAACCAAACTTAGGTATCCTACTTTGAATATACACATTTCAAAACACAAAACTAAATACCCAAACAAGGAGATGAATGAATCACCTCTATTGTCACCAAACCCTTCACCCATGGCAAAAAGAAATGTCATAGAAAAGGAGCTTAAACTTCTTGATATAAAACTATTGTGTGCAGACCTTGATGTACCACATAATAAAAATATTAAAAAATGATATCTTGGTGTATTCCGTGAGGTAGCAAGAGTAAGCTTCATAAGAAAACATGAAAGATATTTTTATTATAACCAATAAAACATATTATTCTTTGACTGGCTTGAACTCTACTACTCTGACAAAGGGTGGAAATATAAATTAAAACAAGCCACAAAAACCAAAGAAACCAAAACCATTGAACTAGTTAAAACAATTGGTATGGACAACACTAAAGGAAAAACACATATTTGGGAAATCCTAATTGATATAATCGAGGTTGAAAACCTCCATCAAAACCTATCAGCATCCTTTATAGAAAAATCCAAAATGTAGAGGCTTTTCCTCTTCAAAACTCCTAAGAAGATTCCACTTCTAATATTACAAATATTACCTTTGAAGAAGAGCTTACTAGGCAAGAACATCCAAACTAAAAAACAAATGTTTCCTCCAAATCTAATAAAATTGAATTCCTAGAAGCCATTAGGAATCAAATGAGCAAGTTAGAAACTAATAACTCCAACAACAACACTGATTCTATAGCCACACCTATAGTTTTAAAGAAACCTATAACACTAGAGAATATTGAAATCTCATAATAAGAACTTAATACCTTTGAAACATTTTAGGAACCGTCTCTTGAAATTACCCAAAACACTTCTTAAGATAATAGTGTCTTACAACCAGGTGCTAATACCCTTCATGAAAACAAGCTAGAGTTTACTAACTATAGTTCTAACACTAGTATACCATAAACATACCAAACCATTCCCAATAAGAAAGAAATCAACCTCTATTCTTTTTTAGAAATCAATACTGAAGAAACCACAATGGAAGATTTCAAAATGTTACTGGATGATGATTAGGAACCCAAAACAACACTCTAGAGTCTTATTGTCACATATATAGATACTAGTACCTCTATCGAGGAAACCTTCCAAGAACCTACTAGTTATAACATTGGTTCAATGGTTCTAGAAACTCCTCAAATAAAACCATAGAATATTAGTGTTTTACACTTAGATGCTTGTATTCCAAAATAACTTAAACCATCACAGAGTAACAATATCTTACATAAAGTTGACAGTAACTCTGATAGAGAAAAATCTTAGGAAATTTCTCCTAAGATTGTTCCATTAAGTTGTCAAAACTTAATGAGCATAAAACCCGCTAGGTTCACAATTTTAGGAACCCAGCCAAAGCAGTTCATTCAAAATCGATATAATGCTTTATCCATCTATCAATGGAATATTGCTAGCATGAACGATGAAATAATCTTAAACCTATTGAAGTAAATGACTATGGCATCAAATACTTATAAAACCCAATCTAAAACTTTAGAAAAAATAGTTGTTGAACTTCTCATAGCTGGCTTCTCAAGTTGACTAAAAAGATGGTGTGATTTCCATCTTACCAAGCAACAATAGTTGGATATCATAAATGTTATCAAAACTGGAGATGATGGTGAACCCATTCTAGATCATATTAGAGAAGTTATTCAAGATGCAGTATCAACTTTGATATTGACAATATCATTGCATTTTCTGGGTGACTCCTCACGTATAAAAGATAAAAATGGCGAACTCCTTTCAAACCCTTGGTGTCCAAAACTCAATGATTTTCACTGGTACAAAACAACCTTCCTTAGTAGAGTCATACTCAGGGAAAAATCTAACCAACCCTACTAATAGGTATAACTTCTAAACTTACTGAAGATAAAAAGGAAGAAACTTATAGCACAAATATTTCTTAAAAAAAGGAGTCATCCTTATCTATAACCTTTGAAATAGAGAAAGGAGAGTCATCTCCAAAATCATTTAATATAATCTCTAGAATGAAGAAAGTGGAATCATCTTCTCCAAAACTTTTTCAAAACAAACTAAGTATAATTTTAAACAAATTACTCATAATATTATCACAGTTATGCAAGGATTTCATAATAATATTTTCTAAACAAGAATTTCACAATAGGAATTCTTTACAAAAAATAATTTTAAAAGATTGGTTCTATAAAACTTGGAACCTAACCACAACCCTAGAATACTATCAGAGTATTTTGGATTCATCCAAACTTTAAAACTTCCATTTAAAACTATTAATTATTAGGATCATAAACCAAAAATGGTTTGATACCTCATTAATCCAAAACCTAGAATATTTCTCATCCGGGAAATTCTATTTTAAAACCATTAAACCAACCAAAATTCCTTAGATGCATACCCATTGGTGGAAGTCCTTTCGATCCATACAAGGAATCCAAGCAAGTCATAACTTGTTCAAAACACTCTTTAAACCCACGAAGAGCGAAAGAAGGTTCACAACCTTGTGCATCTTTCTTACAAAACCATACCTTCCTTGGGTATACCAATCATCCTTGAAACAAGTATATGATCTAGGAAAGGTGAATCAAATAAAATGGTGGACAACACCCAATGTCCACCAACCAATTCCAAAAACGGCGGTGAAATAATGGTATGAAAAACTTTAGGAGACCGAACACCAACTATTGGCCCAACATG
This sequence comes from Hippophae tibetana, assembly GCA_037013495.1. NCBI lineage: Eukaryota > Viridiplantae > Streptophyta > Magnoliopsida > Rosales > Elaeagnaceae > Hippophae > Hippophae tibetana. Next base: position 75,332,365 of record CM072812.1, on the reverse strand, counting down.
CCAATGCAAAAGCATTACTTGTTATAACTAGGACAAAAGAACATCTGGACACCATGTAACCATTACTAGAAGATAAAACATGATCATCCAAGCAAAACATCCAACGACTCTACACCAGACAATTCAGAACCTCTAGGGATGACAAGGAAGACTATTCAGGATCCACACCAAAAATGGATTGCTTCAAAACCCATGTAAAATGGCTTTTGTGCCTCATAAGTTTTATCAGGGTTAAAATCCCACTAAATTGTATTAGGTTTAGAAGCTTATCTACTTGTATAAGGGTTAGAAACTCACTTAGTTGTATCAAGGTTAAAATCCCATTTATTGTAAAATGTAAAAGCCTAATACATAAGGCTTCATAAGGGTTCAGAGCCCATCATGGTGACATAAGTAGAATTTCACTAAGACATCATCATCATGGTGACATCAATAGGACATCACTAAGACATCAACAGGATATCACTAAGACATCAACAACCGACACTATTAAGTCAGCACCAAAGACAAAATGGCTACAAGAATAACTGACAATGCACTATTCAAGAAATAGTGCAAAGCATATCCTATAGTAAAAGGTGTTAGACATAACATTGTTCATTAAATAGCAACAATATCTTCTACAGTAAAAAGTTGGCAACCAAACATTATTCACAAATCGTGCAAGCATCTTCAACAGTGTAAAATTTGGCTATAAAAGGAGAATTCCTCTTTGTTAAAAACCAAGTATTTTCCTTACAAGCCTTAAGCCCTTCTCTGAAAAGCATTCAAAACCTCTCTCCATTTTGAATCAAAACCCAAGCCTTGTTTAAAATCTACAAGCAATTCTCTCTCAAAACCTCCTATATGCCTATCTCCTTTCATCTTTATAACTAACCTTCTTGTATATCCTCTAGTTTATGTAAGTTTTATTTATCTTTGTAAGAATTTATTTATTTATTTATTCATTTACTAATTTTAATATTTATATTGTTTGTAAACTCATGGCCGCCTAAGCCGCCTAATCTATCAATATAATATACTTGTTCTTTAGTCTTATTGTCTTATTCCTTAGTATTACCTCTTTGATTAACTCCCCAAATCCTTGGTGGCACTTATAGTATATGTGCCAAAGGGGATATTGAATGAGTTATTACAAATTATAGATACTCGTTTCTATATGTTGTTTATAATCTAGTTATGCTATAATTAAATGTACTAGTTTACAAAGGGTATGTGAAGATGTGGCATAGTAATAGTTTTATATTAACTATATTATGATGTTTAGCTATTGTGTTTGTACTTGAAGTTGGTATAAAAACCAAAAGATATGTGAAGATTTAGCATATTATAGTCTTGTTAATTATATTAGTATGTTTAACTTATGAGTTTGTATAGAGTTACTTGGTATTAAACCAAGGGGTATGTGAAGCCCTTATGGTATGATACTTAGTATATTATTAAGTATAGCTATTGTGTTTGTACAGAGTTACTTGGTGTCTAAAACCAAGGGGTAGGTGAAGTATTTATATAATATCTTATTGTATCATTATAGAAGTTTTATTTTTTCTATATCTATACTAATTCAAAAATCGGTAGGTGGTAGTAAGTCTTGAGGATGAGGCAATAAAACCATAAGATACCGATCTTTTGTTGATAAGTATGGATATAAAGATGGATAAAATTATATGGTAAGTAGATAAGTATTGGTTTCTATAAAGCTTCAACCGGTTTTGGGTCGGTAAAATGATCAAAGTATGTACAGACCACTAGTTAGATTAAATTATATAGTAATAGATTATTACCTATGAAACTCTAACCCATTTATGGTCGGTAAAATGATTAAAGTAAGTACAAACCATTAGTTGAATAAAATGATATAGTTCTCACACAATCAGACTTAGTATGAATTCCTACAACCCAATAGTTCAGTAAAATGGACAAAGTATAAGTATGAGCCATAAGTTGAATGAAACTATATAGTTCTTACAGAATGAGTCATATTACTTATGATTTCCTTCAACCTATTAGGTCGGTAAAACGATCAAAGTACATGTGATTATAGTTAAATGAAAATTCGAATAGTATAAACGATGAGTTCTATCTTCTAAAGAACTACTTCATATTCTCTTCTTGATTTCCGCTGTAAAAAGTTAAAATTAAGTATCTTGATATTTGATCGAAGAAAGTAGTATTAAAATTAAGAATTCATTATTAAAGAATAAAGCTATTATATTGATAAGTTATTTTAAAAGTGAGTTTTACAAGTTTATAATTTTTAAATGACTTTTAATATAACTTCTTTATTTTCTTCTTTAGCTTCTTTTGATAATTTTTCAGATTCTACTTTTTCTTCTGTAGATTATTTTTCTTATTTTTAAAACAACAAAATAGATGACCCACTCTCTTTTGAACAAAACCATTTTGAAACTCAAAACTTTTTTAAGGAAATTCAAAACCCTTTAAAAAGAATTGGTAGTACAAAAGCTTATATCAAAAATAAAAAATCTCCTAAAAAAGATTTTCCTTTCAAAACCAAGCAAATGGTTGGTAGTAAAGAAAACAAAATAGATAATTTTATTAAAAAATTATTAAACATAGAACATACTCGTCTTCTAACATTGTTATAGATAGAGTTTAAAGTTCTTGATATAAAACTATTGCGTGCAGACCTTAATGCACCATATAATAAACATATTAAAAAAATGGTATCTTGGTGTATTCCATGAGGTAGCAAGAGTAAGCTTAATGAGAAAACATGAAAGATACTTTTATTATAACCAATAAAACATTTTATTCTTTGACTGGCTTGAACTCTACTACTCTGACAAAGGGTGGAACTATCCATTAAAACAAGCCACAAAAACCAAAGAAACCAAAACCGTTGAACCAGTTAAAACAATTGGTATGGACAACACTAAAGGGAAAACACATATTTGGGAAAATCTAATTGATATAATCGAGGTTGAAAACCCTCCATCAAAATCTATCAACATCCTTTATAGCAAAAGCCAAAATGTAGAGGCTTCTCCTCTTCAAAACTCCCAAGAAGATTCCACTTCTAGTATTACAAATATTACCTTTCAAGAAGAGCTTACTAGGCAAGAACATCCAAACCAAAAAATAAATGTTTCCTATAACTCTAATAAAATCGAATTCCTAGAAGCAATTAGGAATCAAATGAGTAAGTTAGAAACTAATAACTCCAACAACAACACTGGTTCTATAGCCACACCTATAGTTCTAAAGAAACCCATAACACCAAGGAATATTGACGTCTCACAATAAGACCTTAATACCTTTGAAACATTTGAGGAACCGTCTCTTGAAATTACCCAAAATGTTTCTTAAGATAATACTGTCTTACACCTAGGTGCTAATACCTTTCATGAAAACAAGCTAGAGTTTATTGACTCCAATTATAACACTAGTAAACCAAACACATATCAAACCATTTCCGATAAGAGAGAAATCAAACCCTCTTCTATCTCAAAAATCAGTACTGAAGAAATCACAATAGAAGATTTTGAAAAGTTATGGGATGATTATTTCGAACCCAAAACAACACTCTAGAGTCTTAGTGTCTTACATATAGATACTAGTATTTCTAATGAGTAAACCTTCTAAGAACTTACCAGCTACAACATTGGTCTAAGGGTTATAAAAACTCCTCAAACAAAACCAATGAATATTAGTGTCTTACACTTAGATGCTCGTATTCCAAAATAACTTAAACCATCACAGAGTAATCGTCTCTTACATTAAGGTGCCAATAACTCTGATATAGGAACCTCTCAGGAACTATCTCCTATGATTGTTCCATTAAGTTGTCAAAACCTAATAAGCATAAAACCCGCTAGGTCCATAGATTTAGGAACCCAGCTAAAGCATCTCATACAAAACTGATATAATGCTTTTTCCATCTATCGATGGAATATTGATGGCATGAATTATGAAAAAAATCTTAATCCTATTGTAGCAAATAACTATGGCATCAAATGCTTATGAAACCCAGTCTGAAACTTCAGACAAAATAGTTATTGAACTTCTAATAGCTGGCTTCTCAGGATAACTAAAAGGATGGTAGGATTTCCATCTTACCAAGAAACAACAATTGGATATATTAAATGCTATTCAAACTAGATAGGATGGTTAACCCATTCTCGATCATAATGGAGAAGTTATTCAAGATGAAATATCAACTTTGATATTGAAAATATCACTGCATTTTATAGTGACTCCTCACATATAAAAGATAAAAATGATGAACTCTTTCCAAACCTTTGGTGTCAAAAACTCAATGATTTTCATTGGTACAAAACAACCTTCCTTAGTAGAGTCCTACTTAGGGAAAAATCTAACCAACCCTATTGGAAAGAGAAGTTCCTTGCATGGCCTCTTAATTATCAGAGTATTTTGGATTCATCCAAACTTCAAAACTTCCATTTCAAAACTATTGATTATCTAGATCATAAACCAAAATGGTTTGATACCTCATTAATCCAAAACCTAGAATATACCTCATCCTGGATATTCTACTTTAAAACCATTAAACCAACCAAAATTCCTTGGATGCATACCCATTGGTGGAAGTCCTTTCAATCCCTACCAAGAATCCAAGCAAGTCATAACTTGTTCAAAACACTTTTTTAAACCCATAAAGAGTGAAAGAAGGTTCACAACCTTATGCATCTTTCCTACAAAATCATACCTCCCTGGTATATCAATCATCCCTCAAATAGGTATATGATCCAGGAAAGGTGAATCAAATCAAATAGTGGATAACACCCAATGTCCCTCAACCAATTCCAAAACTGGTAGTGGAAGAATGGCATGAAAAAATTTAGGAGACCCAACACCAGCTCTTGGCCCAACAGGCCAATACAAAATGCATTACTTGCTACAACTAGAACATAAGAACATATGGACACCATGAAACCATTACCAAAAGATAAAATAGGATGCATACGTTCAACGACTCTACACCAGACAATTTAGAATCTCTAGGGATGACAAGGAAGACTATTCGGGATCCATACCAAAAATGGATTTCTTCAAAACCCATGTAAAATGGCCTTTGGCCTCATAAGTTTTATCATGGTTAGAAGCTCACTAAATTGTATTAGGTTTAGAATCCCATCTACTTGTATAAGGGTTAGAAACCCACTTAATTGTATCAGGGTTAAAAGCTCATTTATTGTAAAATGTAAATGCCCAATGCATAAGGCTTCATAAGGGTTCAGAGCCTATCATGGTAACATCAGCAGGATGTCACTAAGACATCAACGTCATGGTGACATAAACATGACATCACTAAGACATTAGCATCATGGTGACAACAATAGGATGTCACTATGACATCAACAACTGGCACTATTGAGTCGACACCAAAGACAAAACGATTATAGGAGTAACTGACAATGCACTATTCAAGCAACAATGCAAAGCATCTCCTACATTAAAAGGTGTCAAAAAGAACATTGTTCACAAAAAGTACAAGCATCTTCAACAGTGTAAAATTTGGCTATACAAGAAGAGCTTTTCTTCATTCAAAACCAAGTCTTTTCTTTGCAAACCTTAAGCTCTTCTTTGAAAAGCATTCAAAACCTCTCTACATTTTGAATCAAAAACCAAGCCTTGTTTAAACTCTACAAGAAATTCTCTTTCAAAACCTCATATATGCCTATCTCACTCCATCTTAATAACTAACCTTCTTGTATATCCTCTAGTTTATATAAGTTTTATTTATCTTTGTAAGTGTGTTTTATTTCTATTTTCATTTTCTAATTTTAATATTTATATTGTTTGTAAACTCATGGCCGACTTTATGTAAGTTTTATTTATCTTTGTAAATGTGTTTTATTTCTATTTTCATTTTTTAATTTTAATATTTATATTGTTTTCAAACTCATAGTTGGCTAAAACGTCTAATCTATCAATATAATATAATATATTTTTTCTTTAGTCTTATTGTCTCATTCTTTAGTATTATCTATTTGATTAACTCTCCATATCCTTGGTGGCACTTATGGTGTCATGGTGGCACTTATGGTGTCAGAACAAAGGGAGATGTTGAATGAGTTATTACAAAATACACAACTAAAAAGAGATAAGTTGAAAAAATATAAAAAAAGGGCTAAGTATTAGCCAAAAAAAGAATGATAAAAAGAGAAAAAAAATTCAATAATGATCAATTAAACAAAAAAAATGTATTTATACATATTATATCAATAATGATTAATATGGTGATAATAGTTCCATAATAACATATATCTCAATATCTTGTACAACTTATTTTATTATTTTATATTATTTTCTTCAAAAACACAAACAATTATTCTTTTACTAATTTTAACTAACTTACTAATAAACTAGTAATTAAGAAACTATATTTATTTTCTTCAAAAACACAAACAATTATTCTTTTACTAATTTTAATTAACTTACTAATAAACTAGTAATTAAGAAACTATATTTTTATCAATCTTCGTAATTACGATAACCCTTATTCTTAAAATTACTTATCACTTGTACATGATCATGTATACTTGTATTCTTAATCGTATCACTTTGAATAAAATTGTATTCAATTAAATGTAATATTTAATTCATATAATAAATATAATATTTTAATTTGTTAATTTTTAAATTTTTTAAGAATATAATTTTAAATTTATTATTAATTAACAATAGTATATAATCAATTAATTGATTCAATATAATAATTATTAAAAAATAAAAAAAATATTCAATTTTTTTAAAAATATACTTTTTAATGTAATATATAATGTAAACTTTTGCACCATAAGAGATGCTCTAACTTTTTTTATTACAAATAACTTTTGTGAAAAATTGTTTTAATTATGAATTGTGTCAAGCGGTACAATAAAAAATATTAATATATTAAATATAATTGTATTAAATTAAATTAAATTATAATTTGTTATAAAATAATTTTATATTTAAAATAATATCTAATGTTTTTTAACCTATTAAAAAAAATTTATTATATAAATTTGTGCAAACCAATATTTAATTTATTTCTTTATTTTTCTTATATTTTAAAAATGAATTAAAAAATATTTTTAAATTAAGAAAAAAATCAAAACAAGTAATTTTAAAATTAAAAATTTAAACTGAATTAAGTGTATAATACAATTTAAATCTAATTCTCTTGATACTTAAAAATTTCTACATAGTCTTCACTTGTTATTTTACATAATAAAACACTGTAATAAACACGACTTAATATGTTTACCAGTACATGACTTAACTTAATGCATGTTAACCAAAAAATAATAGGGTTTACTTATATACTCACCATTTAACTTAATGCATCCAATCGTACCACTGAATATATCATTAGGCAAAAAGTGAGTGTCTAAGAAAAATAGAGTTTTGATAAAAGTGAGCATCTAATGTATTTTTTTCTAAACACATATTATTAACTAATGGTCGGTTATCTGCCTTAATTTAATCAAAATTTTATTTTAAATATTTCTTTACTTTTATTTTTCGAGAGATATCTTAATAACAATCACGTTTACTAAAAAAAATCAATTTAATGTAAATTTTCATTTTATTTAAGATTTTGTATACATGTACAATACATATGCATTTGATGTGATATTTGTAGTATTTTTTTTTAAGATTCCCTCCATTACACATTGACACTTATTTTTTCATTATTTTAAAATTCTTAAATATATGTTTTAATATTTTTTTGATTCATTTTATAATATCTTCAACCTCTCTTATTTCTCTATCTCCTAAGAGCTCAACAACATCAATGATTATATTTCTTGATAATGTTTATTCAAATTCTATGCATGTTCTGTTTTAATGAATACAATATACAATTTTTAAGTTTTGTACATAAAAAAATAGAAAAAACAACATATAATATACCGTTGGTATAAAAAAATAGATTGAGCCATTATAAAAAATAATTTATATACACAATTCAATATATATCATTCATATCAAATGTGTATCTCTTACAATAAATATTAATATCATAAACACATCAAAAATATCAAAGATAAAATAACAATATGAAAAACAAAAAATTGTCAATCTAAACTAAAAAATAGGAAAAAAAACATAATATAGATGAAGTCATTGAGTTCTTAGATGATAGAGAAAAAAGAGGTGTTAAAGAATATAAAATGAGTAAAAAAAATTAAAACATATATTTAAGGCTCATAATAGTGAAAAAAAAATAAGGTGTTAATGTTTCAAGGAGAGAATAGTAAAAAAAATACAATAAATATTCTTCATTAAAAACACATATTTTATGTATGTGTAAAAAATCTCTAATAAAATAAAATAAATTACAATAAATTAATACATCTTATTAAAAGTGAGAATCACTGAAGTTCCATCTAAAAAATAAAAATTAGCTTATAAAATTATTTCATTTAATAGAAAATTACACTACATATCCCACCTTTAACAAAACTCTAAATTTTTCCTTATCTCACTTTTTGCACAGCTATATATTGTAAATGCATTAGAAAAGTAACATAGAAGAACCAAACAACCCTTCATTAATTGATCATAAAAAATTATTTTCCTTACAAAGAAAATAAACATATATTTTTTTACGTTATAAGAAAATAAATATATTTTTTTATCGAGTAAGATCATAAAAGTAAGACACAATTGAATAACTTGATCATTTATATAACGGATATTGTTTTTTATTAAATGTGATACTATTAACATACCAACTCAAATATAAGTAAAAATATACCACTAAAATTAAAAAGAAAATGGATATCACTGTGATTCAACAGTATAAAACCCACTTAAGCACATAAAATGTCCGTGATTCAAATATCATTTGGTGCGTGAATTAGTGTTGTATAAAAAATAAAATAAAAAAACCCACAAAACTCAAATCCTTTCATTTCTTATAAAATCCTATATTCAACCTTTTTTTTATTTTTCTAACACTTTAAGCCTAAGCATTTGTTAGATTTTTTGCAATGTTTCAACGTATATATTTAAAATTTATTTTATGATATAAATATGTAATTAAAAAAGGCTTAAATATATGTTATATCTCTAACTTTATACTAGTAGCAAAAATGACAATTTTTAATTTGATGTATAAACGACAACAACTTTTAATTCCATTAATATTTATATTTTTTTTGTTCATTTTCATTAAAAAAAACTAATATTTAAACGTAGTATTAAAAAACTAATTCTATTAATAAAAACATTAGAATGACATAAATGTTAACAGAATTAAATATTGAAGATACTTTATAATAAGTTAAACATTGAGAGTATTTTTGTTATTGGTCCAAAACCTAAGAGACAAAAACCTATTTAAGCCATCAAAATATAAAAGTTGAATGTTTGTCCTAAAAAAAATATAAACATGTATTACTTGGCAAGACCAATGCAATCTCCAAAATCACCCTCCAATACATTTTTAAATCCGCATTGAACATAATTCTGCAAAGATTTGAACATATATTTAACAAGTAAAAATAGGTTAAGAAATAGTGAAGATTATTTACATCAGTGATTATATTGTTTCTGCTTCTTGATATCCATTGACTCAACTCTCCGTACCAACAACAATAAATATTTAATATCAAGACAAATGCTAAACACATAAATTTAGATCCACTCTTTATATTGTATTATGTGTCAGTATTATCTAACACATGGCACAATATAAAGAATGCACACAAAAATGAGAACAAATGTGTGATATTATTAACATTTCTCTTAATATTACTATTCATAGGTTCAAATAGATCATCAAACCTTCTATGTCCATTCTTCTGAGCTAGTATCAAATCTGGCTATCTACAATAAATATTTAATATCAAGACAAATGCCAAACACATAAATTTAGATCCACTCTTTATATTGTATTATGTGTCAGTATTATCTAACACATGGCACAATATAAAGAATGCACACAAAAATGAGAACAAATGTGTGATATTATTAACATTTCTATTAATATTACTATTCATAGGTTCAAATAGATCATCAAACCTTCTATGTCCATTCTTCTGAGCTAGTATCAAATCTGGCTATCTTTGGAGTAAGAAAAGAATTACAATAATGCAAAGAGGAAAAAATAAAATATTTTAAGTACCATAGAAACTATAACAGTATGGCTCATCATTTAGCATTCAAAAATGAAGGTAAAAATTTAATTTCATCAAAGAATATTTTTATCTCTGATTCACCCCTATCTCTAACTCTATTTTTTTTTCTGAAAGATTGAAAATCAGTTTTTACTCTGATAACCCATTTCTTTCAAAGGCTGTATATATATATATATATATATATATATATATATATATATATATATATTGAAACTTGAGTCCTCATAGATTCAAAAATTTGACTTACCATGCTGGTTGATTAATTAAAGAAGCAAGAATCAAAGCAACCGAGGAACCCGAATGATGATCTCCGGCATTTTTTAACCTTCTCTTCAGGCTCATTCATCAGAGGATGGGTAGGTGTGTTTGAAGAGTCTCCCTTCATGTTGCTTTGTGGATGTTCAATCCCAACCACCTTAGTAGAAGGCTTAACCTCGTCTGGGAAGAAGTTAGACAGATAGATAATTATTTCCATAAATTCTGGTCGGTTCTTTGGGTCCTCTTCCCAACAAGACTGTAAGAGAGGGATAAAGTCCGTCGGAATCTCGTCCAAGCTAGGCCGCACTTTCTGAAGATCAAACTATAAACCATCAAAAGGTTGCAACACAATGTATCAAATCCCAATACATTACTTTTTATAAAATTAACTAGCTAGATAAATAGATAGATACACCAACCAACCACACGTTGAACCTATGGACTTGAAGGTTGAGCATACAGTATGAGTTCATTTGGTCAGCTCTGAATGAAAATAAATTTTTAAAAGCCTAGAAAATAAAATAAAAAACATTTACTAGAACATGCAAGTTACTTTACAGTTTACTCTATTTTGATGAAGTAGTTAGTTATGGAAGATTATTTTTGTAGAAATCCATGACCTAATTTCCTCTAAAAGAGCTTTTACAGAGGAAGGGTTGCCAAAGACTTATAAATGTAACGAAAGCAGAGTCTTTGATCGATGTGGGACTTAACAGTCCCTTCCACATCGACCGGTGGTCCTAGTCGACACTGGATGGACGAAGCCCGAGGTGAGCGCACCGCCAGACTATTGGGTGCTGATGGGAGCGAAAAAGTCAAGGAACTTTGCTCTGATACCATGTAGAAATTCATGGTCTAACTCCATCTAAAAGAGCTCTTATAGAAAAAGAGTTACCAAAGACTTATAAATGCAGCGGAAGTAAAGTCCCTGACGGATGTGGGACTTCACAGTTTTCATGAACATAAGCCAAAGTGTAGAAAGAAAATGGTATGATCAAACAGATTCTTGTGTCTAATAGATAGATTATGGGTGCCTAGAATAGGGAACGTCCACATGAAGAACAAATGCATAACTTACCTTGGCTGTGGCATATGCTGCCATCACATTGTTCCTGCCCTTGAATGGTGTTCGATTTGTAAGTAATTCCCACAGAACAATTGAGAAGCTGTACACGTCCACTTTATGATCATATTTCTTCTTCTCTCCAATTGGAAGTGGGTCTATGCTGAATAACTGGTTGACGTAAAGGTACATGATTACATGAAGGCAAATGAGGAAACTAAATTCCGCCTTAGATGTGTATGAAACAAAAAGAAGAAAAACTGAAAGATAATTCAGTACCTCTGGAGCCATCCAACGGTAAGTACCAGACTCGCAAGTCATTTCACCTGATATCTCCTCTCTAGCATGACCAAAATCGGCTAATGTAATATGTTTCCTGTCTTCTGTAAGGAGTAGATTGCCTAAAATAGAAAACAAAAAAGGAACTATGTCAAAGAATTTTAATCAGGCCTATACCTTATTCCACAGAATGATGCCAGGTGAGAATTTACATGTATTTCTACTTGGGCAGAAAGGGATAAGTATCAGTTGTGATTTGTGGGTTGCCTATTAACTATAATGAACCAAACTGACAATGGAAAAAAGAAAATATAGTACTTGGCTTTAAGTCCCGATGAATAATGCCTTTTGCATGCAAGTATTCCATAACTCGAGATATTTCCAGAGCAAAACTTATGGCAAGCTTCTGCTCTAGCGTCCTTGGGCGAACACTCCACAAGTACTTTTGGAGTGTACCACCTCTCATAAGCTCAGTAATTATCACCATAGTTGGTTCCACACAAGCTCCAATAAACTGTTCCACCATAAAGTGAAGTTGGACTACATATGATACATAAACTATAATAAAATATGGAGAGAAAGAGAACTAAGAAAATGAGTATATAGTGCAATTAAGTTTCTTCCATCAAATATTGAACAAGGAAAATCCAAAAGAAGGTGGTGCTCGAAGACCATAACAAGAATGATTGTGAAATAATATTAACAGTCCCCGTAGAAAGTCAAACTTTATTTCTATCAATGGTTTTCAATTTTCATATTGAAAAAGAGCATTCAGGTAAGTGCTTCATGCATCACCTTTTGATTAGTCATAGTTGACAAGGCAGTCTAAAATTGAAGCAATTTGAATTTGACATAAAAAGCTCTGGGCACCAATGCTTATATGATACCAATTTTGCACTGGAATTTCAGTTTGTTTTAAGTGAAGACTACCATAGCTCTTTTGCTAATGTTGCGCATGCAGAAGTTACAAAAAAAAAAAGTCTCTCTCGGAGGTAAGACAGCTAAATTATATGTTGAGGATCATTGATGTAACAGGAATATCAGTGCCATTTAATTACAAGAATACTAGAGTCCCGAATCTAAGCAATGAATAGATAAGTAAAGAGGTAAAGAGGTTTTACAGTGGCCTTCAAGTTTATAAAAATATGATAAAATGGTAAGAACAGAAAACTAGACCTTCAATGATCATTAAATTGCTTCATTTGAAGAGCATTGCAACATTTTTTTCTAGACAAACACATACAAACCACAGAAGTCCTCCGCAAATAGGAAAAACAAATTCTGATCAAAACATAAATATGTGTATTGATAGACACAAATGCACAAAACAATACAAGTAAATCAGAATACCTTCACAATGTTTTCATGTTTAACCTTTGATAGCAATGTGACCTCCCTCTGAAATTTTTCCTTGCATTCAATACTTACGGCTGACATTCTGGTTGGCTGTAAAATTTTCACCGCAACAGGCTTAGATTTATACCTAGAAACACGACCCAACAAACATTTGTATTAATTGTTATGACATTCATGATTGAGAATTCCACAACTGCAGAATTGAACAACAAAGATTTAAGTAACACTTTATCAATCAGAGACGCATAAAATAACATAAATCATAAATAAAAAAGCCACTTCATGTATAGAGTTTGTCATAAATGCGGCCATACATCAGCTAGCTTTCAAGAAGTTCAAAATCAAAATTTCAACAATCTCAATAACCGTTAATCAAGCATAATAAGTAAATTTGTTTGAAACTGAAACACCCATGGAGATGAGGACATACTTCCTTCTCTGCTACTCTGCGTAGAGCTACTCACTTTCTTTATATCTTCCACTTTCCTTAAGCAGAACCTTTAAGAGGAGTTAAGTCCATTCTAATAATCAAAAGGAGCACAACTGTTCTTTACATTATAGGTGCTCTTTCACTTTCAGCCGTGAGTCATATCACACCTAGTGGTGCAACATATGCCTTGCCACACTTTCATGACAAAGTTTGCTTCGCCCTGCTGACAAATTTTGGGACTAGCATCTGGAACCATGAAACATATTGCCTTTCAACCTTGTCATCCCATTATCTTCCTTTTATACACCAATAGACAAACCATGTGGACCTCTATTGACATTATACTTCATTCTTTTCAAATGTAACCACATAAGTATAATGTATTGACTTTGTCCTGACATATGCAAACTTCTAAATCTCTCCAACATCTTTCATTTTGAAATGTAACAGTTCTTGGGTATCACCAACTGATTTAATATCCTCAAATTAATAGGAAAGATAGCAATTATCTAATAAAAATAACTGCACATTTTAAATCTCTATGTAATACTTAAAAGCTATCAGTTCATAAGTTGCATGGAGAGGGTATAGTGCAGAACAGCTAGCCCAAAACTGCAGCACATCCTACAAATGTGTCCTTTACAAACTTCAGAAATGACAATTTCAGGTAGACCTAATATTTTGGGATCCATTTGAATCGAGGAAATTAATCGCACAAAAGTTAAAGATAAACAGTGTTGGGCACAATGGAAGCAAAAAAGTAACCAAAAGCTATAAATAAACGTGGAATCAAAACATCAACAAGAAAACAAGACAAGAAATTTACTTGGTTCAACAAATCTTAATCTCTTCTTGAATACAAGTCTTAACCAAATACTGAGTACACCATGTATCCCAAGTGACAAGAGTAAAGAACCTAAAATATCCATATTGTTCTTTTTTCTTTTTTTTTTTGGACTTAGCCATGCAACAAACCCTTCATATAGCTTGTGTATATACTACTCTTTATAATCATCTAATATCACATATATATATAAGGCTGGATAATTAACTCAAGGCAATCCAAATATCACACTTTACCAACTCTTACATATTTTTATAGGAAATTCATATGCCACAATATCTCATTACAATAACCCTTTATTTCCTCTTCTTTCAAAAGATGTCAAAAGTCACAATTAACCAATATGAAGTTTACTCTTCAACTTCCAAAAACCCTTGTTTTCTTCTTTTTAATGTGACTTTTGAGATACCAATCCCAACAATCTCCACCTTAACTCAAAAGCTACCAACAAGAACCACTTTGTGGCATGTTCACACACCATTAACCAATATGAATTTTACTCTTCAACTTTCAAAAACCGTTTTTTTTTTCTTTTTAATGTGACTTTTGAAAACCAATCTCCACCTTAGCTCAAAAGCTACAACAAGCACCACTTTATGGCATGTTCACACATGCCCTCCCTTATTGCACCCTATTTACAAGTAGGGTACACCCACCTCTTTATCTTCAATAAAAAACAATCGTACTTGGACTTACTCCATCTTGAGAGCAAATTTTTAATACCATATTCTTACCCCAAGAACCATTTCCTCTTAATTAAACTTGACATAATTTTCTTTCTTCACATTACCATCATTATAGGATTTTAAGTTCAACTTTTCACCAAAATTTACCTTATCTTTAGAAACGGCTGTAGCTTCACATCCAACAAGATCCCCAATCAACTTGTATAAGTTATCTCTCTTCTTCCCATTTATAATAAAAAAGGAACATTTATCAACCTCCATAAACTCATTCCTTGTTGAAAAACCATAATGCAAAGTATCCAACCTACTCAACAAAACCAAATTCTTTCTTAAGTTGGGTATGTGTCTGACATCACCTAATGTCCGAAAAATTCTATCAAACATCTTTATCTTCACAATACCCGTCCCAATAGCTCCTTAAACCATTATCCATCACAACATCACCAGCATCACAAGCTTTGTACCTATCAATCAACTCCTTGTTTGCACCCATGTGAAACGAGCAAGCTATTACACATTATAGTTACCTTTACTCTTTTAGCACCTTGTATTTTTTTCTCATCAAGATCTCTTATGGTCTTTAATGTTTTATTACAACACATTTTAATGCGTCCTTTCTTGTGATAATAGAAACACTCAATATCACATCTTAGACGAGGCTTGAACCAATTTTCATCTCTACTTAGATATCTCTTCCTAGATCTGCTCATTCCTATATACGAGCTTGCTTTTGAATCATTCTTCAAAGCAAGACGATCTCCACGTGCAAAACTAGTCAATTGCACCTCATTACCAGTTTTTAAGAGAGCTGTAAACACCTCATTCACCACCAGTGTAGTTTTTCCCTCAATTAACGAAGACAACAATAAATCATATGACTCAGGCAGCGATGATAACAAAATCATTGTTTGATCTTCATCTCATATCTTCATACCAACCCATAGTTATTCAAAAACACATCGTCTTAACCTATTCACATGACATTTAATGTCACCATCTTTATTCATTTTCAAGATATACCATTACTTCTTCAAGTGCACCTTAAGAAGCTATTTTTGCACCCATATAACTTTGATGTTACCATTCTAGGTCTTGTTGTCATATCTTCCTTAAACCAAGATCTCCCAACCATTAGCTCTGATACCAATTGTTGGGCACAATGGAAATGCAAAATAACCAAAAGCTATAAACAAATGTGGAAGCAAAAAATCAACAAGAAAACAAGACACAAGAAGTTAACACGGTCGCAAATCTTAATCCCTTATTGAATATAAATCTTAACTTAATACCCAATACACTATATATCCCAAGAAACGAGAGTAATACTAGGATCACATGATCCCAAAATATCACTCAAACCCAATCCCATTACACCCAAAAACTCATATTCATACAAAACCATATCAAAGAACCAAAAATATCCATAATGTTCCTTGTTTTGGCTTAGCCATGCAACAAAACCTTCGCATAACTTGTGTATTTGTTACTCCGTATGATCATCTAATATCACATATTTATAAAGGTGGGTTATGAACTCAAGCAAACCCAAAAATCACTTTATCTACTCTTACATATTTCTATTAATATGCAATAACATTTCATTATAATGACTTCCTTCAAAAGATATCAAAAACCACCATTAACCAATATGAATTTCACTCTTCAACTTCAAAAACCCTTTTTCTTCTTTTTAATGTGGTTTTTGAGATACCAATCCCAACAAACAGTTCAGATAAAAGTGTATTTGCCAAACATTTGCACCCCTCCATTGAAATATAAATATAAAACTGGTATTTGACCCCTGTCATCTAACTTGGGCAGAAAAAACATCTACCATGTAAAACTAAAAGCTACCATACTTTATCACATAATTTCACAGCTCAACTATTTTAGTAGATATTAATGTAGGCTGGCCAGAATTAGCCCATTAGTACACACAAGCTTCCATGATTACAATTCTTGAAATTATTTTGTTGCCTGGAAGCCTCAATGCTATATCGTCATGCAATGTTTACAAGAAGGATGACAGAAATTAGCGAACTGAAATTGAAATGTATTGCCAATTTAATTACGAGAAGAAAAAAAGTCTTTTTCCCCCATTCTGAAAGACGAAAAGGGGTAGTCAATTAATAGCCAAGTCATAACTGAATTTAAACGTGAAAAAGCATTAGGTCCTCCAGAGCTAATGACAGAAGAATCTCCATGTAAAGAATCAATAAGAATTCTGGAGCAATAGCTAAATGCCTTTTAAAATATTTTTCCATTGAATAATTGAAGACGTTCATATTTTGTTACATTATATGTATCTCGCTATAGAATATAAATCATATGATCCCATCCACGGTTAAGATACCTATCATATACCAACCGTAAATACAATACATTTGTAGAGAAACATTCTTTGGATGATATCAAAAATGAAAACCATCAAATTTGCAACTTATACAGTATAAAATGGACAGTAATGCTTCGCTTGCAAGGAATCAATGTAAAATAATTAACATATAATAACAAAAATTACATTTCAGTGTTTGATGAATACCTTTTTACCAATGAATAAACACAAATTGTATATTCATTGTTTTACGTGCTTGAAATCCCAATACAATCAATAGAAAAAATTCTAATATCGAAAAAGATTAGAACTTATCAATTCACAATCCAAAAATCTTTTTTCTATTTTGTCTTTAGTAGAGAGAAGAAAAGAAAATAATGTCTCTTATTTTTTTCTCCTCACAAATGACATAAGTAAATGGTCTATTTATAGAATGCTATGCCCTCATTCAAATAAACTTACAACTCTTTGATAAGTTATGATTTTTACAAAAATCATGTCTCTTTGAAACCAAAGTAATTGTTCATAAACAATTACAACCCATCCAAAAACCATATCTTTTTACAAAGGTCACAGCATTTCAACATAAATCATAACATTTAACTTTTAAAAGTTATAACTCTTTAACATGTCTTTAACCAAAAGACATGCTAAACCATGGCAACTTTTCATCCAAATATTATGAATTGGATCATGTACACCTATGGGCGACCCATTTGGCAAGTACAAAATCCAACATCTCCCATTCGCACATGGAGTATACGATGCTGTCATTTCTTCTCATATCTACCATACTCACAAAATAGTTCATACAAGCTAATTGTTCGTGTGACCATTGAAAAACACCTATATGAGGGAGCTATATACTAGCAATTCCGTTCTGAGTCAACATAGAGACATCAACTCTTATCAATACAAGCAAGAATGTTCGTGTGTATATATGGTATCTCTAAATGCCCCATATTCATCTAATGACATTAAGTGCTAATAACTCTGATCCCTCATAAATGAGTCATACTTGACCTCTCAGAAGTTCGATTTCATATTCATACATATATTGTATCTCAATTGATGTGATACAAGTTGTCGACAATAAATATAAAATACATATGTAATCTCAGATAATCTTCCCATTGTCCTCATATCACTTTGCTTAGAATTGATAGTTTTTCAAGCCAAGTCCCATAAAGTCAAATCTAGCATGACCATAGATAACTTGCTAAAATAGCTTGACACTAATTTCTTACTCTGTGACATAGTCAAAGGTTACAAAGGACAAGGACCATTTATAATGATTAATAGGACTCATATTGTGACGAATCAAGGATTCATTCACTCACCTCCATCTTTGGTCACTAGCACATGTAGTATGAAATACATGCTACAGTGGAATTATCCTACTAATATATAAGACCATGTCAATGCTCAAAACACTATACGGATCTTGATTTAAATGCTTTCATAACACTTAATCTAAGCTTCTAAATATACCATCATAATAACAAATGCCTTTAAAACTCACATCTGTCACTAGATACAGGTTCAATGGATGGTAGATATACCCATTATCAATCATTTTTAAATAGATCTCTACGTGAAAACCAAGGCGATACTTTAACTCAATAATTAGCTATTATCGCAATAATAACTTAATGTGTCTCATCTTTACTCGCTCTCACATAAGTGTCATAAGATGATTATTCATATGAGAAAGTCAATCTAACCTATTAACATACTTCTCTAACATACATATGTGTGCGTATTATACCAATATTTTTAAAATACAAGAAATTATATATGAACATGCTTCAAATATAATATATAATGTAAATAGCTTCAAACAAATATTAAAACCATGTTCATCAAACTTAAATACAAATCCTAAACGTAATGTACTACTAACTAAGAGTAGATTTCGTCAAACTCCAAGAATGTACAAGACATCATGGAAATATAAAGTGTGTCCATCACTCATATCCAATATATAAGTGCCAACGCCAAGCATTTCTACACTAGATGCATTCCTCATATAAATTCTTCTAGGAACTAAATGATACTCTACATATCCATCCTTTTTCCTTGATATGTGGTCGATTGTTTCTGAGTCTACAACCCGAAAATGAGGATAATGAGCAACTAATGCTTGATTAGATACAAAGCATACAAAGTGAGAAAATAAGTTAGGATATACCTCACTTGACTCAATGCATTCACGAGAAAAGTATCGTGACTTTCCGTAGTTAAAACATATCAGTTTTGATTTTTCTTTCTTTTTTCCACTTCTCGTGCCTCTTTTACGCTTGTGCTTATCTCCCTTTTGAGCATATCTACCACATCCTCCTCCTCTTTTCCATGACACATCTCTAACTCTTTTGCATTTCAACCCAAATGTCTTGCGTGAGCCAGAATAAACATCTAAAGCAAAGCTATCAATATAGCCAACCTCTAGGCAATCTTCTTCAAGCTCTAAGTAATGTGAAAAGTCATTGAAAGTTTTTACACTTTTATGGTGCGTTATGTTTTGTTTCATTCGCTCCCAAGTAGGTGAAAGAGAGCAAATTACAGCCTGAACTTGTTGTTCGTCAATAAGGTGATAACTACCAACAGCAAGATAAAAGATCATACCTGACATGATTCTTAAATGTTGCCTAATTGTATGATTAGGTTTCTTCTTATAGGAATCAAAATTCATAGTCAAGCCCCGTAATTGAGTAAATGAAGTGATAACAAACCTTTTTTTAATGGCCAACCACATCTCATATACATTCACAATGCTCAAATTTTTCAAGAAGATCGTTTTGCATACCCCTCAATATAATAGAACGTGCACTATGATCTTTGTCAACTCATGCCTAATAGGTATCAGCATCGCGACAATATTGAGTGGTGTTTCCTTCCTCAAGCCTCACCATGATGTTGTCTTTCAAGACATTTTGTTCAATAAGGAGATATTGTATCTTATAGGGCCAAATATCATAATTGTCACCATCTAATTTCTTACCCCTTATCAAATCTGTCACAATGTTTTTAGAAGCCATATCTTTCATAAAAATATACACATGAAATATATATATAGTATTAGCACTACACATATATAATTTTTTATTCAAATATAAATATTTATTAAAAATAAATCATAAGTCATAAGATCGAAAAAAAATTATGCTCATAATCATCTCTTATGCCCAAATGATCATTTTTATTATAATTTAATTTATCCTCTAAAAATTTGGTATAAGGAAAAATAAATTTTCAACCAAAACAACTACTAATTAACATAATATTTATACATATGTCATGAATAATTTCATGGTATATTGTAATTATATGTTCATAAAATAATTGCACAAACAAAATATGCTTTGCAGATATTTCTAGTAAAACAATAAAATTAATAGTCATTAAATAATCACAAAAAATATGTATATAAAAAAATATAATTAATTTCAAATGTTAATTATATTTATATTTTTCACCAAGAGTCGTAACTTTTATCCAGAGTCGCAACCTTTCACCAAGAGTTACGACCTTTTATCAATAGTCACGAATTTTCACTAATAGTCACAACCCTTCGAGAGACATGACCATTCACCAAATATCATGACTCTTCACATATGATCACAACTAAATCATAACTTTTCATCAAAGGTCAAGACTCTTTAACATATGTTATTAATTTTCATGATATTTTATTAAGGATTACGACTTTACAAATAGTCATGAAAATTTCTACATACATGTTACATATATACTAAGCACCAATTGTAATATAGAATAATTAATTTATAATTTTGATATATATCATGGCTTGATTCATGTATAGATTCAAATATAAATGTTTAATATGCTTATATTTTAATATTCAATATCAAGTTTCTCATCAAATAAAATATATGCATATCTTAAATTCAAAGTTATACACATAAAAGGAACCAATAATATAAAAATATACATGAAAATTTATTCATGAAGACTTTCATATTCGTAATCATGTTTCGTAAATAAAATGTTAAAAAATTAGAAATTCCTTACTATTCGTGATTCAATGAAAAATTTCAAATAATACATTATTAGAAAACTTATGAAATGTAGATTTTAATGTTATAACTTTAGTTTAAAAATTCTTTAAAAAAAGATAAACCTATTTAATTAAAGGTTACATTTAAAAAAATTCTATATAATTTATGTATTCAAAATATATACAAACACGATATCCCTCGTAATAGCTCTAATATCAATATAGAATAATTAACAATAATTATATTTCAATGTTTGATGATTATCTTTTACCAATGAATAAAGACCGGTCATATATTGAATACTTTACGTCCTTGAAATCCCGACACAATCAACGGAAAAAATTATAATACCGGAAAGGATTAGAATTTATCAATTCACGATCCAAAAGTCTTTTTTTTTGTTTTTGTAGAGAAAAGAAAAGAAAATCATATCTCTTATTTTTTTCTCCTCACAAATGGTATAAATAAATGGTCTATTTATAGAATGTTATGCACTCATTCAAATTGATTTACAACTCTATGATAAGTTGTGACTTTGACCAAAATTATGCTTCTTTGGAACCAAAATACTTGTTCATAAATAATTATAACCCATCCAAAAGCTACCTACAAAAGTGTTACAACATTTCAACATAAATTATAGCATTTGAATTTCAAAAATTACAACTTTTTAACATGTCTTTTATCAAATGACACACTAAACTATTGCAACTTTTCATCTAAATATTATGAGTTGGATCGGGTACACCCATGAATGACCCATTTGGACCCAAGTCTAAAATCCAACAATCAATGTCTCAAGCCTGCAGCCAGTTTCAATTCTAGAATTGAAATTTTGCACCTTTTGATTGTGTTTGATATTAGTAGCGTCTTTTATCAAAAGACACACTAAACTATTGTAACTTTTCATCTAAATGTTATGAGTTGGATCGGGTACACCCATGAATGACCCGTTTGGACGCAAGTAAAACCAACAATCAATGTCTCAACCCTGCAGCTAGTTTCAATTCTAGAATTGAAATTTTGCACCTTTGATTGTGTTTGATATTAGTAGCTTACAATCAACAACTGAAAAGGCATTGAAATATATTGTTTTACGCAATATTTAGTTAGTCAAAACTAGCTGAAAGATTAAGAGAATAAATGAAATATCACTTAAACAAAATTAAAAGCATAGACAAAAGGCACCAGAATTTAGGGACATGCGAATAATGTGAATGGTCTAAAATTAAACGGAAAAGAAAAAAAAGAAAAACGAAAAGCAGAGGCAGTTTCAGAGCAAGAGAGGACCTACAATCCCTCAAAGACGATAGAGTTAGGTCCTTCACCGATCACTTGACTAATCTTGACTAAACGAGGGTCAATAAGCAAACTGGGATCAATGTTGAAAACGAATTCTTTGGCCGAATTATAAGTTCCGTCTTCGTAGTCATTGAGTTCACCCAAACCTTTTCCGCGTCTTTCGAGGTCTAGGGTTTGGTGGGGTTGGAATAGCTCGGCTTTACGTTCCACCTTTGCCGGAGCTCTCGTTTCTTGCATTACACAGAGTATAAGATGGAGAAGAAGAATACTGTACCTAAAATGATTTTCAGAAAATGAATAAAAATATAAAATAAAATTTATATAATACCGTTTAAAAACGAGAATATATGTTTTTTTTTTATTTTAAGTCATTTCAAAACGAAGGCTGTTAAAGAAACGAGAGGGAAAGTAAAGGAAACTCTTAGTACATTTTTTTTTGTTTTGGAAGAATGAGGCCGAATGCAAAGGTGATATAATTTGGGTGGGGTTATTTTCGATAAATCCTTTTTTTTTCTTTTTTATTTGGGAACACATTTAATGCTAACATTTTAAATAAAAATATTATTTTATTTTTAATATATTTATTTTATATCAATTAAATTGTTTTTCAAGATTTTTTATCAATTTTTTAAATTAACCTAAAAAAAGAGATGTATCAATATCTAATTTTTATTTTTATTTTTATTTTTATTTATTAAATTTAAATCATGTATTATTAATTTAAAAATTAAAATATTATTTTTTATTAATAACTTCAAATTATAACATACATTTAATATAAATTGAAAAATTGAAATTTTAAAATTTTAAAATTTTAAAATTTTAAAATAAGGATAAAGGGTCAGAAAAATAATTTAATTAAACTTTAGGTGTTATTTATTTTTAATTAATGCCATTTATTTGAATTAATTATTAAAAAATAATATTTATTCCTTTTAACTATTAAAAAGGTATTATTGAATGATAAACTTGAATATTTTATTATTAAATTTGAGTTTAATTCAATTATGTGAAAAAAAAAATATTTTTAAAGAAGTTAAAAGTACAAATTTAAATCTAATTAAAAAGGAAAAAATATATAATGATGAGTTTGTTGTATTTGAAGGAAAATAAAATATCCAAAATACAACTTAAGTAAATCCAAAATTTTACTATAAAAATATATATAAAAATATTGGTACTTAAGTAAATTAAATTAAATTTTAGGTGTTATTTATTTTTTTTATTTTTAATTAATGTTATTTATTGGAATTAATTATTAAAAAAATGTTATTTAGTCCTTTTAACTAGAAAAATGGTATTCGACAGACTTAAATATTTTATTATTAAATTTGAGTTTAAATCAATTATAAGAAGGAAAAATATTTTTAAAGGAGTTGTAAAAATCAAATCTAATTGAAAAGACAAAAGAAAAAGATAATGATGAGTTTGTTGTATTGTAAGTAAAATAAAATATCCAAAATACCACTTTAGTAAATCCAAAAATTTATTAAAATGATAAAAACAATATATAAAAATATTGGTTCTTAATTAATGTTTATATTTGTATGATTATCTTTTAATAATAAAAATGAATAAATGACAAATAACCAATCAACTCAAAACCATAAAAAATGATTAAAATGACACTACATCCTAAAATTAATTACAAATAATGGAGGATCCTAATCCTATAAATTTGTATTATTTTTTCCGTTCATATTTTTATAAAATAATATTATTATTATGATAAATTTTGTTATTATCATATTAAAATACATAAAATATATATTTTATTAATAATTTTAATTATATTTAATAAATTATTATTAATAAAGAATTTGTGTGAAAATAACAAATTGAAGTGTGATAATATGAATTTCATTTTTATATTATAAATTTTTTATTTTATTTTTAATATAATTCAATAATATTAAAAATGTGAGTAAAAATATACTTTTATATATATATTCCTAAGTTATGATTCAATGTGTATTTTATTGTAGCTCATGAATATGTATTTCTTTTTAAAGTAACTATATTACATATACTCAATAACTAAGATTCGAATATTAAATATTCTATATACATAAATGTATTTTATATCATTGAGTTATAGTTTTGTAGTATATATTTAATTTGTTTTTTTAATAATATTAACCATATTACACATACTCATAATTAAAACTAGAACTTTAAGCTTTTTATATATCTAAATGAAATTTATGCACTTAAATTATAACTAGAAGTGGACATATTTTTTCAAAGATTTTTCAACAGATTGAATCTAAGACTAAACCAAAATTACAAATTTTTTATAGGTTAGTTAATCTCTAATGTGTGTTTTAATTTTTTATAAAACCTACATAGGTGAGTTAGTTAGAGGTTTTTATTTTACAAAATCAACAAAAATGGAACCCATATACTTATATTATAAATATATTTTAATTTTATTATATTTATACATATTTATTTATTTATCATATTCTATAAATTTTAATTTCTAAATCTAATAACGTGAATTCAAAATAAACATTTTTTTTCTTTTTGAGAAGGAATACCTTAATAATTTTATATAAGATTTATTTTTTATTTATTTTTACATTTCAACAGTTTTAACAATCTTTATTATCGGACTTCACGACACGTTGATTTGAAGTATTTTATATATTTTTAAACATCTTTCTTAAAAAAATTAATTTGTAATAAAATTAAACATTTATAAATAGTAACATAAAGAGAAAGTATGATATGCTAAGGATTATTTTTAGTTATAAGTTATACTTTTATAAATAATTTTTTGATAATAAATAGTGAGTAAAAAACCATCAAAGTAACATTTCAAATCGATATTATAGACTTGAAGTGAGGTTTTTAAGAGTTTGTTGGTTTGATAAGATTTTAATATTTTTTTAAAAAGTAGCACCTATGAGTTAATTTTGACGCAAAGACGTAAAAAATGCAGTTTGATGTCACGCCATGATAAATGTATGATGTGGCGCGGGTAGTTTAGTTCAAGATAACAACGCATAAAAAATCATGGTATGCCGCGATGGTAGAAATTTGCAAGCCGCGGCACATGAACCTTTGATCTACTTTTCTCTCCTTTTGTAACATTTTTCAATACTATAAATAGGACTCCTCATTTCAGTATTTCTCATTCCAATATAACTTTTCTCTCCTATTTCTTATTTCTTAGTTTTTTTTATTTTATCTTTTCTTAATTTCAAAATCATTTTCTTAATTTCGAGAGCTGAATCAGTTTAGTTTATATAATAGTAATATTTTCAATTCAATAAATAATACTGACAAATTCATTTAAATTTTTTCAAATAACATATTACTAACATTCTGTATTTAGAAAGATACGCTTGAGGAATAAATTTTAAAATATTCTTATATTTTTAGATTAATTTTATGTGTTGTTAGAATATTATGTTAAATTTATTGATAATTTATTAAATTAAGAATATCTAATTGAAAATATTATGAGGATATTAGTAATGCTACTTTGTTTGTAAATATTAAAGTAGGTAAATGTTTTTTATAAAAGGAATTAAGTATTTTTTTTCATTCAAAATTTTTACAAAACATACATATGGTCTCCATTTTTAACTGTGGTCGTAGGTCTATGACTAAGGTTATAAGAACTAAGGTCTAAATGAGAGAAACCAAAGACTATTACCTATGATCTCGATTTTTAAAAAATTGAGGCCATAAACATGTCCTATAACCTCAATTTTAGAATAACCGAGGTCATAAGATATGTCTATGGCCTCGGTCTTTTAATAATCGAGATCATAGGGTATGCATAAATTAAAAAATATATAATTATTAATCATGTTAGGGTAAAGTTGAGAGATAAGATGTTATAGTTTATCAAAAGGTTATTCCAGACTAAATCTGATTTAAAACCCAAGGAAAACTGGATCAGATTCAAAGGTCTTTGAACCCTATAATTTTAGAAAAAAACCCAAAATTGTTGAATACAAAGAAAAAATAAGATGTAGAATTTACCATTTAGTTGGCTTAAAGCTTTTGTGTAGCATTTCAAATCAAATTTGGAAGACAAATCTAGATTCCACATAGTACCAAACTTTAATTTACGAAACCAATATCAATATTAGGGTTTCTTTCATCTCAAGTAACTAGAATGTTATTGTAATAATTAATCAAACAAATAAGGAAGATAATTGACCAGAATAAAAACTGAAAGATCTTGAATACGAAATAACTTTCGCAGAAATTAAAATTCATAAACAAAAATCCACATAAACAGGGACATTCACATGGTGTCATGATGACTTACTAATTGGTATCAAACCACTTGGTCATTTCCATAGCTGGAATAGAGGCATTTCCTCTGGCTATTGAGAAGTAGGTGTTGAATCCGATTTCACCACCATTCCATCCATATCTCGTTCTCTCATATCTTTATTGTTCTTCTCGTGCTCGCCAAACCTTAAATCTGTTGCGCTCACCCTCACGCTTGCCCTCGCCCTCGCTAAAAGAGATGAGGCAGCTAGAGGGATGAGGGTAGGGAAACACAAAGAGAGGTACATGCGCGTATAATGTGACTAGGAAAATAAAATAGAAGAGAAAGGGGAAAGAGGAAAGAGGAAAGAGGAAAGAGGAAAGAGGAAAAAATAGGGAAAGGGGGGAAAATAGTAAAAATTGATAAAAATAATTGGTGTTTAGTGTAAAAAGAGAAAATTGATAGGATATGTCTACGGTTTTTGTTTTTAAATAACCAAGGTCAAAGGACATATCTATAGCCTTAATTTTTTTAAAAACCGAGGTCCAAACCCTATGGCCTTGATTTTAAAAAAAATTGAGGCTAAATTTCTGAGACCAAAGACATGTATTGTAGTAGTGAAAGTTTATTACATAAGAATATAGTAATTACATAATTTTTATAGTAAACTTAAAATAAGAAAGTTCGATTTAAGATTTAATTATTCGAATTTGATTTGGAGTAATACTTGTAGATGTTAGATGTAATTATTTGAATCAGATTTAAAGTCATACTCTAATTAAAATATTTTTATAAGAATTAATATTTAAAAATATGTTGACGATATATTTTTTAAAGTTTTAAAATTTGAAAGTTAGTTATCAAAAATTTAAATTTGTAAGTCCAAATTTGACACCTTGAATAAAGTTTAAATTGTTAGATATTTCCAAAAATAACAATTAAATGTTTTGTTAATCTCTTAGAAAAGAAATATTATTTAATTAACATTTACTAATGGACCCGTCCAAAGACATTAACAAATTTTAATTAATAAGAAATAGTAGACTCGACAATATTATGTACATAAGAGATAATAAATAATGTTAATTTCATTAATTATGATTAACTAAATAATTTACTACATAAATTCTCTATTAAATGTTAAATTTCATTTGCCTAAATGTTTGTTAAATCTATCTTTCATTTCATGTCATTTGTTTAGATATTTTAAAATCCAAACTTTGTGATAGAGTGTTTAGATTTAATTTTTATTTTTAAGAATTTTGTTAAATTATTTAAAAATTACACAGTTCATCTTTAGATCAATCTTGTAAGTATATTTATTTTTTCTTACAAAGTGATTCGTGCACTTACGACTAATTTTATGAATACAAAACTCGAGAATCAAGTTTTTGGCATCTTTATTTGGGGATGTTCTAGCTTAAAAACTTATAATTTTATTATCAAATTTTTGACGTTGTTGCTTGAGAGCAATAACATTTTTATTTTTCTTATCAAAATCTTAAAGACAAATTGTGTTATATAAATATTCATGATTTCTATTTTTTTCAAAAATATTTAGGTTATTAATTGACTCAAGATATTTTAAATTTAAAATATTTAAAAAATATATAAAAATATTTAAGTTATTAATTGTATTAATATATTTAAGATTGAAAAATAACAATAATAATAATTTTGGAATAAAACCTAAAAGATCTTTTAAATAAAATCAAAAATTTAAAGATATATAGGTTATTGATTGACTTTAGATATTTTTAAATAATAAAACTCAAAATTAAAAAAATAAAATCTTAAAATATCTAAGTTATTAATTTATTTTAGATATTTTAAATTTTTTTTTTAATCATAATTAAGATCTTAAAAAATTTAAAAATTTTAAGATTTTATTTTATTAAAAAAACTATTTTAGTTATTAGTTAACTTATATATTAATAAATAAATAAAAGTTAAAAAACTTAGTTTATTTTTTTCTAATTTTTTTAATTAACTTAGGTATTTATTTATTAACTTAATTTATTTTTATAATTTTACTTACCAACTTTAATTTTTATTTTATTAAATTTAACTTTTATTTGTTTTATTTTACCTTATTTTTATTTTCTTTATTTTTTTAACCATTTTAACTTAATTCTTATGTAATATATTTTATTAACTCTATAATTGTGGTATTTAACTTTTATTATTATTTATATAATATGTTGTAATTATTTATTTAACTTATATTATTATATAATGTATTTATAATATTTTATTGTGTTTATTTCATTTATTTTATTTTTTATTTATTCTATTATTTTCTCTTATTTTTATTTGTTATTTGTTTAGTATTCAGAAACAAATCTAACCTACATTATAATTTTTGTGCTTTCAGACCATGGTTTCTTTCGCCATAATTGGATTGAAGGAAAACATATGTACACATCACTCCCTATTTTAATGCTCTAGTTATATTTTTGTTGATTTGAATTTTTAAAGCAAAAAACCCTAGAATAAGCATTTCAAATCAAATCCACATAAATTTTATTTTATTCTTCCTTGATCCAATTTTTTCTCACCCTAAATACTATTTGGTTTGAATAGAGATCCAAATGACATGGAAAACTGAGCTCTAACCTTTATTTTGGCTTTAATTTTTATGTACTTTAATTTTTATTTTGTGTTATTACTATTTGTTTTGTTTTATTTATGTGAATCATATTATTTAAAACTATTAAAATTATAACCGTTTGTTAAAATGTGTGAGAAATACACAACGAACTATCTGTGTGGTTAAAAAAATATTTAAAATGATGGATGCATTTTTCTTTCGACATCAATACTTGATCACATATAATAAATAGCTAAATTATCTCTTGTTTGTTATTTACCTTTGATTTGCATTTATTACATTGAGGGTAATGTAAATCCTAAGTGGGGTATAGAAGAAAAATTACAATAATTTTAGGCAATTTAAAAACTTTTCAATATATGTTGTTATTTTCACTTATTTTATTTTCATTTATTTGTTTTTAT
Source organism: Hippophae tibetana (assembly GCA_037013495.1). NCBI lineage: Eukaryota > Viridiplantae > Streptophyta > Magnoliopsida > Rosales > Elaeagnaceae > Hippophae > Hippophae tibetana. The sequence continues at coordinate 75,302,426 of CM072812.1, read as the reverse complement.
TGGTTTAAGAATTTTAGGTTTAATTTTAAAAAATTCTTACAAATTATCATGTCTTTTAGTTAATTTTAAGCAAATGATTAAGTCTTTGTACTGTTACATTAATTTCTTGAACTTATCATGAAATAATGTGATAATTAGTTAGTTTTTTCATAATTTATATTTAATGATAAAATATGGTAATTAAGATAAATCAAAAATTAGTGTTTAGGAATTAAATAGTAGAGACTACTTTGTGAGAATATTTTGAAATTTTATCTTTTTATTTTGAGTAATAATATTTGTCTACTCCTTTAAACACTCTTCTTATCGATTCAAATTATTTAGATGATCTCTATAGGATTTTGCATTAAATGCTAGAACTTTTTACATCTAATAAGGTGTGATATTTATTTTTATTGCTTAAAATGAATAACTTAAGTAAAAATTAAAAATATATGTTATTTTTATTCATGTATGATTTCCAAAAAGAGATATATGCAGAATTATTTAAGCTACTACAGAAACAAAAAAAAAACTAAAATTAATCACTCACCAAATCATACAAAATATGTAAAAATTGAACATCTCTCTCTAAAAGAATAGAAAGAATATTTCTAAAAAATAATAATAAAAAATTAATTGTATAAAATTATTTTATGACCCAAAAATCTTATAAAGTTGTGAGAAATGGCTAATACAAAAAAATATAGGAAATAAATCTTCTAAAAGTCATTTCATTTTCGTCATCTCTTAAAGGCATATAACTTGATATTTTTATTTGATGATTTTAATTAATGCATGAAATAGTATTTGATGTCTTTATAAATATTTTCATTTGACTATGAAAAAGATCGATTTTATACATTACTTTGAATATATTCTTCTTTAAACATATACAAACCTATTCTTTCATTTATTTATGTGAACTCTATTCGTATACACTTTTGAGTGAATGCTTGAACTCATTGGATTAGTGTGATATTATGAGTATGATTTGTAAGATTTAGAGTTAAAGTAAATTCAGATTCCAAACACTAAAATCTGGTAAATTAATATTGATGCATTTTTTATATGTACTATAAATTTATTTATTTTGACTAATTGTTATAATAAACTATGAATGTTTAGGATGTTAAAACATGAAATAGTATTTGATGACTTTATATATTTATTTATGTGTTATTGTTTTATTTTTATTTTTTACTTTTAAAATTTTACACTTTAGTTTGATATTTGTGAGTATCATCTTTGAAAACTCTTATGAGATTTAAACTCATCGACTAAGGCAACATAAGGGTTTAAAAGCTTGTTGTATATATAAAAGGCAATCATGTCAATCCACTAAAATGATTTAAGATAGTTTAAATTATTTAGATTTTTTTAGTCTTTCGCTTTCCTTGTTAGAGAGTAGCAAGAAATTGATTAGGATTGTGTGATGAATGCTTAAAAAGCACAAAATATAACAAAATTTACATGCATTTTAAAGTTGAAATATATTTGTATTTGTATAGTTTTGTTATCATTTAAAAATCTATATTTATACCTAACAATACTTATTACAACCAAAGAAGAATAAGATACAATACATAGGTAAGCCTTACATACATTCCAACCAAGCTTGAAAAGGAGTGAAAAAAGAAGAAGATGAAAAATACACAATTTGACGTGTGCCACGACAATGAAAGAATGTATGTTGCTGCACGAGTGATTCGGGTCAAGATTACAATGCGTATTAAATCATCGAATGCTGAGCGGTGGAAAGTTTCATGCCATAGAGGGCAACCATTTAATCCATTTTTTCCCTTTTGTAGCGTTTTTTAATCCTATAAATAGGATACCTTACTTTAATATTTTTGATCCTACACCTTCCACAACAATTGTTCTCTCTCATTTCTTCTTTCTTCATTTTTATTTTCTTAGTTTCAAAATTCTTCTCTCAATTTTAAGAGTTGAACAAGTTTAATTTATGTAATAATTTTTTCAATTCAATTAATAATATTGGTAAATTCGTTTGAAATTTTTTCAATTAATGGATTAGAATTGAAATTTTGTATTTGGGAAAATACGTTCGAGATATAACTTTTAAATGTATATTTCTATTTTTAGATTAATTTTATGTGCTATTATGAATGCTATATTAAATTTACTAGTAATTTATTAAATTAAGAATGGCTAATTGAAACTATTATGTAATATTAGTAATGTTGTTACATTTGTTAAATAACCAAGTTGTAAATATTTTTATAAAATGAATTCAATATTATTTTCTATTCAAAAATTCTACAAAATTTATTCCAAAAAAATATAGTAATTACATAATTTTCGTAGTTAGCTTAAAATATAAAAATTAGATTTAAGATTTCATTATCTGAATCTAATTTATAGTAATTCTCATATACGTAGATGTAATTAGCTCGATCTAATTTAGAATTATGCTATATTTCAAAAAACTTTATAAGATTTGCTAGTTGAAAATATATTGACGACATATCTTTTCTAATAGTTTTAAAATCTGAAAGTAAGTTTTCATATATTTAAATTTTAAATATAACTTTAATACCTTAAATGAAGTTTAAATTGTTAGAGCACCAAATGCGGGAATTAAATGGTTTGTGAATTTATTAAAAAAGAAATATAATTTAATTAAAATTAACTAATAAATTCGACTAAAGGTCTTAAGTAATTTTAATTAATAAAAAATATAGACCTGACCGAAGGTGCTATTTGTATATATAATAGAGAATCAATAATCTTAATTTATATATTTAATATCCTAAATAATATTGAAAAAAACATGATTAACTAGCTAATATATTCCATAAATGCTTTATTGAGTGTTAAATTTTATTTGCCTAAATATTTGGTAAATCTATCTTTTATTTTATGTTATTAGTTTAGATATTTTAAAACTCAAACTTTGTGATATAATATTTAGGTTTATTCTTTCATTTTTAAGAATTTGTTAAATTATTTAAAAATCACATAGTTCATCTTTAGACTGACCCTGAAAATATAATTACTATTTCTTATAAAATGATTCATGCACTTGCAAACTATTTTATAAATATAAAACTCGAGCATCAATAGCTAAGGTAATAATATACATAATCAAACAAGTTGATTCACGAGGGGAGCACATTAATGATTTTTCAATAAGGTATTTATGATCGTGATTAGGTACTTGCATGTTTGGATCAAATAATTTTATTCCATCAAGATTATTTGATTCAATTATTAAATTTTAAAGAAGTTATTTTTATTGAACTTGTACTTAATTTGCTTATTTTAGGATTTGTTAGTTGATTTGATTTATTTGATATATTTTGAATCTTCTAATAAGGATTATTTATTGTTAAATCCATTCTAGAACACACAAGATCACTTGTTTTTTTGTGCTTTTTCTGTTTACATGTTGATTCGTGAATATCTCTTATTGGTGATGAGCTAATTAGAAAATTGGTTTGGATATCGTTCATGCTTGTTTTAAAAACTATGAAAATAGAGCATAGCTCATAGGTAAGGTACATTGAGATATTTTCCTGGCGAAGGTGGCATAAGACTGAGTTTTTACTTATACATTTGTTTTTCATAGTGAAAAGATTAGGTAGTCTAGTAGACAAAATGTTTTTTCTTATTAAGTTATGGTTGTGATTTATGTTATTTTCACCTAAAAATTTTGTATTTAATTTGATATGTGATTATTTATATGATCATTGTTATTAAGTTACAAAATTATAATTTGATAAAATTAAAAATAATCTATTCAACTTGTCTAAACTTATTAATTGTGTTTTAAAACTTTTAATAATAATAACAAAAGTGATTAATGCTATATTATCACCAAATAAGAAAATTATTTCCATGATGTATACTTTCATATGGACGGAAAAGGAACGAGGATAATATGATAGATTTGGGCATCTATTGATTGTTGTGATATAAGATAAAACATATTAATTTTTATTATTTATATTTATAAAAAGTTAAAAAAAATATTAGACATATAAATGATATGAACGACTATAATTAATGGGAGGTAATTTGTCACATTTTAGAATTTATTGGATAACACATATTTTTTGTTAAGTTTTATTTAATTACTTGTGTACTTTCAATGCAACTTGAACAATTTTGTTTTGTTTCAGGAAACCAAACAAAAAAGAAAAGGAGGGAGGAGAATAAAAATAAAAGTTTCCTGTCTCATTACAGTGGGCCGGGCCGGGTACTAAAGAGTTGAGTTGTCCACTCAATAATTATTACACGTACAAATACAAAACAATAAATTTAATTCTAACTTTTTTTTCTTTTGATTAGACCCGTGTACAAGTGAAAGTATCTAAATCAGAGATATTTTTTTTCAAAACTAATCTTAAAATTTTCAAAAATTTAAAAAATATCGTTAAAATATAACAAAAATAAAATAATAAATTTAATTCTAATTTTTTTCTTTTGATTAAGCTCGTGTATAAGTGAAAATATCTAAATCAGAGGTTTTTTTTTTCAAAAATATTCTTAAATTTTTTAAAAATTCAAAAAATATCCTTAAAATATAACAAAAATAAAATAATAAATTTAATTCTAATTTTTTTCTTTTGATTAGGCCCGTGTATAAGTGAAAGTATCTAAATCAGAGGTATTTGTTTTCAAAAATATTCCTAAATTTTTTTAAAATTTAAAAATATCTTTAAAACATAACTAAAAAAATAAATAAATTTAATTCTAATTTTTTTTTCTTTTGATTAGGCCCGTGTATAAGGGAAAGTATCTAAATTAGAGGTATTTTTTTCAAAAATATTCTTAACATTTTAAAAAATTCAAAATATTCCTAAAATATAACGAAAATTAAATATAATATAAGTTAATAGTAACACTCATAAAATGAAAAAAAGAAATAATAAATCAAGGAATAATAGAATTAAAAACATAAAACATTTCAGGATATTTTTCATAAAAGTAAAAATAAATTTGAAGAAATTAAAAAAAAATTATAAAGAATGAGATAAATTTAAAGATCCATAATTTTCATCTCTAAAGAAATTATTCTCTATAAATGACATAATTTATTATGGAACAAGTAATAAGAAAATAAGTATTAATATCACGTATGCAAAATGAATGTAATATACAATTAATTAACAAAGAAACTATATTAAATAAACTATCCAAAATTTCTCAAAAAGATAAAGAAAAATTGGATATATTCATTTAGAATAAATTCAAATATTAATACAGGCTCATTTTAGAGAATAAATAGATACATCAATAAAAATAACATTACTAGATAACAGAATAATAAATAGAAAATATGTTTTATTAGGAATGATGCATGGCAACTTAGGATACCAAAAGCTGAAATTTATAGCATATCTTAGGTTTATTATTAATATCCATGATAAAAACCTAAACCAAGTATTAAGTTTAACTTATTAATTTGAAAGATAAGATTTAATGAAAGAAAGAAATCAATTATTTTCAATACATTATCTAGATATATATTCTTTAATAAATAGTCATAATAGTTTAATCTATGGACAAAATAAATTAATAGAAATAGAAAAAATCTTTAAAGAACTTGAACAAATAATAAAATCAGAAATACTAATTTTTTTTGAAATACTTGAGGAATGATACTTAGATATTAAAAAAAATCATGCTATCAAAAAGAAAAAGTAATATTGTTAAAAATAATAATATGATAAGATTTATTTTTATAGATCATGAAGGAGAAATTTCTAATTAGGAATGAAGTTAGAAAAGTAAATGATAAAATCCAAGTAATGAAGGCAATAATTCATGATATTATATTAAGAAACTAATAATGTTTTACGAAAAAAATACAGTTATAAGTAAATAGAAGCTTAGTAAGTGTAGCAAAAAATCAAATAACATTATTTAAAACTTTGAACTTTTAACAGAGAAAATGGATTTAAACCAAGAATCAAACACAAAATACTTACATGATATAATTGAAACACAAAAATAATTATTAAATGGAGTAAAAAATGTGATTATAATAAACTACAACAAAATATACATATGAAATTTACATAATCAAGAAAAGATGTATATAATATATATAAAAACAATGAAATTGTAGGTCATAAATATGATCCCATAGAAGGACTAAAAAAGATTCACCTAGAAGATCAAATGCCCTAATTCTTAAATATGATAGAAGAAAAAATGAAGAAAAATCTTATCAAGATATAATTTCAATTTAATGGAATCTAGAAAAGAATTTGAGAAAAAATTCATGAACTTTGAGGAATATAGAAAAATTAGTTTATTAACACTAATTAATTAAGAATTAGAAGAAAATTATAATGAAAAACTTTGTTCAAACAAAGAAGAAGATGATATGACAGTAATTAGTGAGACTGATTCTGAACCATAAATTATGACTCAAAAGGTCATATGAAACCAATTTCATTACGAGTTGCTAATCAAAATTAACATTTGACTCGCATAAGGGATAAATAAATAGGCAAAGGACAAAGGAACTTGATGCCACAAATAGAAGAAGACAATGACCCAAAATGGAAAAAAAGATTGCATTGAGAAATTAGAGGTAATATCCCACCAGAATTCAAACTCTATGATAATTACAAATATGATCTATTAGATCTAAATTGTATAAGAGATAGGAAGAAAGCCTTAGATGAATGAGCTAGTAGTATGAGTGTGCTCATACAAATCTCTCAAACTACACAAATAAACACTTTAATTTGCAGGGTACTTATAGCTTATAAAATGACTTAAAATTTTAAAGTTTGGTTTTCAAATTTAATAGACCAACAACATTTATTAATGTAAGGGAATGCTTCCACCATAAGAGAATATTTAGACATAATAATAAATGAAATATACAAGGACTTTATTGGAAAAGATAAATGAAGAAGTATCACTGAATCCAGTGAAAATGAAATCAATAAAGCCAAATGGTAACTAACAAATATGGAGATTTGTAACATGTATTACATAGATTCCTTTATTTGTGAATATGAAATGTATTATCATAAATTATCACCTTCTATGCAAACAATTTATAAAAAAATATTTTTTCAAATATTACTTAGAATATTACGCAAGACTTTGACAGAAAGTTGGGAACAGAAAAATAGGAAAACTATATCAAACACCTTAGAAGGAAATGATAGAATCTGTTGTGATAGAAGAGATTTTAGAATACCATGAAAATATGGATGTAATATAAAATATAAAAAAAATACAAGATATTTAAAAGATATAAATTCAGAAGAAAAAAATTCAAAAATATAAAAGAAGATTTAATAGAGAAATCTATAAGAAAAAATATTTTAGAAGGAAGAAATATAAAACTCCTAAAAACAACAACTATTGTGCTTCGGGGAAGAAAAAATAGAGATGTTAGATCTATAATGAAGAATGACATTATGCCAACAAAGTCCAAATAGGCTTCAACATAGGAAAGAATTTAAAAAAAATCACAAAAAATAAAAATCTTAGTAGAAGATTTTAAGATAAACTAGAATCAATTGAGGAATTAGATATAAATGATACTTACCACATTTATCTATTAGAAGAAACTGAGGAGGAAATAACCGACTCAGTATATGAACACTCAGATTATGAATACTCTTCAATAAAAGATAAATTATATAGTATTACAAATCCAAATAGTACCTATATAAAGATGGGATTTAAATTTAAAGGATATGTCAACTATCATTTACATGCATATATAGATACAATAGCTAGTATGTATATAGCAAGTAAATATGTATTTTTAAAAGAACATTGGAAAAAAGAACCAAAAGATTTAATTGTAAGAATTGCTAATAATACTCCAATAAATCTTAATAAGGTTTTAAAAGATACAGATATAATAATAAAAGGAGAAACGTTTCATATTCCTACCATATATCAAGAGGAAACATGAGTGGATTTATTAATAGGAAATAAGTTTATAAACTTATATCAACCTTTTACACAATATTTAGACAAAATAAGTCTAATCATACTAGATGGTGATACCATTTATGTATCTAAAATAAGAAAAGTTTTAACTGTATCAAACCCAACTTTTAAGAAACAACATAAAAAGTGAAAACATGGTGAGATAGAACAACAAAAACCTTGTTTAGAAAATATTTCATTAGATATAAAAGAGTAGCAAAACTCTTTCCTTAATGAAATACATGAAGATAAAGCCCTAATAGGCATTAGAAAACTACTAAAGACGGTAAGCTCAAAAAATCCTTTGGATCCCAAAATAAATAAATCTAAAAAAATTTCAACATAAAATTAAAAGATCCTAACAAGGTTATAAGAGTAAAACTAATGATTTATACTCCAGAAAATAGGATTGAATTTGAAAAACAAATTCAAGAATTCTTGGAACTAAAATTCATAATACCAAGTAATTCACCTCACTCTAGTCCAACATTCTTAGTTGAAAAGAAGCTGAACATAAGAGGAAAAAAAGAATGGTAATAAACTTCAAAGCATTGAAAAGAAACCATTAATGATGGATACTTTATTTCAAAGAGAGAAGAATTATTATCATTAATAAAAGAAAAGAAATATTTCTGAAGTTTTGATTGCAAAAGTGGATTTTGGCACATAAAACTAGATGAAACATCACAAAAATTAACGTCATTTAGTTGTCCTCAAGGACAATTTGAGTGGACTATTATACCATTTGGACTAAAAAAACTCCAGGTATTTTTCAAAGATATATGGATAACATCTTTAAGAAATTAAAAAAATATTTGTTGTATTTACATAGATGATATTTTGGTTTTCACCAATGAACTAAATAGACATTATTTGGATATTATTAATATTCTATAAGAATGTAGAAAAGAAGGTATTGTAATCTCTAAAAAGAAAGCAGTACTAGCTCAGTACAAAATTAAGTATTTAGGGCTGGCAATTGAAAATGTAAAATATAATCTACAACCCCATATACTAAATAAAATTCAAAGTTTTCCTAGTGAATTAAAAGATAAAACCAATTACAAAGATTTTTAGGATGTTTGACATAAACAGAAGTATATATCAAGAAACTTGTAAAAATGAAAAAAACCTTTACGAGCAAAATTGAAAAAAGACCATATCTAGAAATGGCCAGGATAAGATACTCAGTATATGGATAAAGTAAAAGCAAAGGTAAAAAAAATTACAACTTTATACCATCCAAGACTAGATGATAAAATAATAATTGAAACAAATATTTTACAAGAATATTGGGGAGTAGTTCTGAAAGCAAAAGTAGATGAAAAAGATGAATATCTTTATAGGTAAACATCAAGATCGTTCCAAGGTCCAAAGTTAAATTATCACAGTAATAAAAAAGAATATCTAGCTGTTAAAAGAACTATCAAAAAATTCGCAATATATGTTATAAGTTTCATATTCATTATTAGAACAGATAACAAGAATTTTGTTTATTTCTTAAGAACTAATATTATAGAAGATTACAAACATCGAAGATTAGTCAGGTAGCAACGTTAGTTCAACCACTACAATTTTGATGTTTAACATCTTCTAGAAAATAAGAATAGCTTAGCAAATACTCTTACTAGAGAATTAGGACCACTAACTTTTTTTATGTTTTTAGGAATGTAACATCTTGACATCAAGATCAAGATAAAATAAAAGGAGATAAAAATCCTACATGAACAACTCGAGCTATTATACCTCGAGAAATCTCTTATAAAGATAGGCAATAAATAAGAAGAACTTAAATGTTCAAAACAACTCCTAGAATACAAAAACTTAAAAGAAGAATCTTCATTAAAAATTAAATCTAAAGAAGGTGAAATTTCTAAAGAAAGAATTCAAAATGAAAAGGAAGGACCTAACAGTTCAAAAGAGAGTAAAATCTTTAAAACCAAAAAGCTTAATTTGGTAGATGAAGTAGAAAAAGAAGAACATAAAAACACTTATATGGTCTATAATGGCTTAAAACCAGGAATCTATAACAACTGGGTAAAAGTGAGTAAAGCTATTCTAGGAATTAGTAGAGTAAATCATAGATCCTTCACCAATAGAATAGAAACTGAAGGCAGTTATGCCAATTACAAAACACCAAAACTAATAACCCCATAGGAGATAGTAAGAAATTATTTTGCAGCATTACAACGAAAACCTATAACACCAAGTATATTGATAAATATGAGAAAATAGTAAGGCTTCCAATACTATTTAGAGAAACATCTCTCCTAGAGACATCAAAGAATATAAAGCATTCAACACTATTAAGGGAGACATCCACTAGAAATTCACCAATCATTGAAGATGATAATGATCAATATAGAAACCTTAATAAACCAAAATGATTGAGTCTTTACAATTTGGCCATAAAATCTACTCATGAATATATTGAAGATATGAAGTTCTACACGATGGACAAGGAATTTTCTATTGGAAGTAAATTCAATATCTTGGAAGGAGTTGATCCAATATTTGTTTACAAAGATTTCCATGCAAGACTAAAAGAAAACATATATCTAGGAATTAATTTAAGTGAATTAAATTATTTTCCAAAAAACTTCAAAAGGGCAATCAAGAACTTCAGAAAAAAAGATCAAAGTAGGTGACAAGTATATCTTAGATTTTTTAGTTAACTAAAGGACTAGAATAAAGAAGAATGTATTAGTCACTACCACTTCATCAAGATATGGATTTACAACATCAACAAAAAAGTTCCCAAACTAAAGGCTCTTCTAGAAGAGGAATTCAACACTGAATAACTCTGTGTAGTAAGAGGTAAAATGTTAGGCCAAACTTACTATGAACTTAGGAAAATTAATAACTCTACTGAGATCAAAGTAATTTATTCAACTAGTATAATCATCATTATTTATCATAGTAGCATATCTCTTTTAGAAGAAGATGGTGAAAAAATTACCAAATATGAATCCAATTTTAACAGTACAAACCTAGAAATTGGTCAAAACACAAGAAAGTATTCTTCTTCTATGCCAGAAAAGCTATCAAAGATCACATATGCATTTATTCCATCAAAGATCGAGAAGATGAAGATGCATCATCATAAATGTCATCAAAAGGATTTTCGATAGAAAACGACAAAGAGGAATAAAGAGAAGGAACATCGGTAGAAAATAACAAAGAAAATAAAGATGTAGACCCATATCTTAGTTGGCAGCATATGCCAAGGAAAAAAATTAGTGGCTATTATGAAAAGCAAAGAAGCAGAAAAATTATTAAAGCAAAGAGAAAATAGTAATCTTATTCGTGTAAACAATGATTCCTTGTGCTATAGAAGAAGCCCTTATTTTCATTTTAGAACACATAAAAATCCATAGCATACTACTTTGAAAAAAAAATTAAAACTCTAGGATAGAAATCCCCTCTGTCTAAAAATCCAAAACCAGTAAGGATATACTTAGTAATTATGATTGGTTAAGAATCCCTTCAAGGTTCTTAGTTAAGGTTCTTAGTTAGCCTTAAGTTGTAATAATTATTATCTTATGAATAAAATGATTTCAGTTACTCTTTCCTACTAAGTTAAAATTTAGACACCATCTATGAATGAATGCAGAAGGATCACTATTACCAGGAGGGCGTAGAGATTTGAGCAAAGTTGATGCATAACAAACGAAAAGAAGGAAAATTCATGGTGGATCCATTGAATACAAGTATAATAATTATAAATTTAAGCTAGTTAAGAATCTTGAATGTTTAAATACTTGCTTACATCGAGTTATAAACTTGATAAACAAGAAAATGGAAACTATTACAGGAATAAACTAGTTCCAAAATAAATTAAAATGAAAGATAAAAATCTAATTTTATTAGAAAAATATGATAAAGGCTATCTTTCAACCCTAAATAAAGATTTTAAAGATGAAGATTTTGAAAATTTCCTTAAATATTTTAAGAGGTTTAACACCTTATTATATATTTATACATATTATATAAAAGCTATCATAAGCCTAATAGACCATCCTATTTCAAGGACATTAAGAGACTATTTTAATCAAAAATATGTAAGGATAGAAGAAGAGGAATTCAACAACTTGATGTTTGGATACTACTTCTTTGAAGATTATAAGTACACTATATGTACATAAGAAAAACCTTTTTGTATATTACGAATAGGAAAAAATAAGCATTCAACCCATATGACTTATTAGAGTAATAATTTAGTCAGTACATTAAGGTTAGATTAACTGTAATTCTGCCATAGCAGTCTCTGGCGATTAGACCCAAAAAAATTGGTATTAGAGCCAAGTTATATAAATAGATGGAAAAGTTAACACCATTAGGTTTTGAGGACACCAATGGTAGTAACCATAAAGTATAGGGGAATTCTAAATATTTTTATAAACCTCAAGAGCATAAGTGAAGATATACTAAATCTTAGGGGCATTTGAGATATTATTCCAAATTAGAGTTTTCATAAATATTAGATTATTAAAACTAATAACCTAAAATACTTTGCATAATAAATTAGCATTAGTTGACATATAATAATTTAATTTATTATTGTTAAGTGATTTATTGTTGCTAAGTCATTTTATAATTTTATTAACTTGTTATATTCTTAATTAAATAAAAGTTAATACTAATATATTACGTAATTCGTATAACATATCTCAATAAAAATATATTACTTAGCACAAACTAGAAATGCCAAATCAGATAGCTACCTTACTTAGTACAAAGGCTCTTTTTGATGATTATGTTAGCTATAATGGCACAATTCTTGATTTTGAGTTTACTTCTTTCAATAATAACAAAAAAATATGTGAAATGGATTCGATTCTAATCAAGTATTTTACATATTTTTTATTCTAAATTTACTACTTTTAGAAATAACATTGAAAGATTTCTCGATGAGATTTCCTCTAATTTTGATGAGGGATATTTTTCGAATGGATTTTCTCGACAAAAAAGTAGATCATTAAAAGAGAAATTAAATGTTCCTAGTTCCTTATTGTATTTTTTTCCCAACCAATCTCTATATTTGTATTTTTTTTCTCCAATTGTTTAAAGGCTCTTGGTTTATACATTGTTAGTTTATAGTTGGACATATGTCCAATTCTGTTGTATAGAGTTGGATATAATGTCCAAATGTGTGTTCATTATGATGAAATATATCCAACTCAGTCCAACTTAGTCCAAACATTTTTTGTGTGCTTTGATCAACTCTATAGTCCAATTTTGTAGTGTAAAATTGATATCATGTACGTAAAATGAGGTTTTTGGTTTTCGGTTGGACATAATGTCCAAATGTGAATTCATTATTATGATATATGTCTAACTATAGACAAATATGTGTTATGTGCTTTGATCAATTATGTAGTCCAACTTTGTAGTGTAAAGCTAATATCATTTAAGTAAAATAAGGTTTTTGATTTTCATTTGAACATTGGTTCAACTCTATTATGTCTAGTTGGACATATGTCAAACTTGTATAGAGTTAGACATATTGTCCAAATATGTGTTCATTATGATGATATATGTTCAAATTTTTCCAAATATGTGTAGTGTGCTTTGATCAACTTTAGAGTGTAAAATTGATATCATGTACATAAAATGAGGTTTTTGGTTTTTAATAGGATAAATGTCCAACTCTATCGTGTCTAGTTGGACATATATCTAACTGTGTGTATTTATTAATGAATTTAGTTTTCTATCATGTTAATTTATTTTAAGTACTTCCCTCGTTATCAAACATGATAATTATGGAAGGATTGGACGTAGGTCATATAATTCCAGGGAAAGAGCATATTAGGAAGAAAAAAAATATGCATGGCATCCATATAAAACAAATTTATATTCAAAATCAGAAAATCAAATTAAAGATTCTTCAAATTGTTATGCCTTGACAATTCCTACAAATAGAAAATTTGTGCAAATAGATTAACTAATAGTGACCCTTTTCATATCACTATACACGATCATGTACACATTTGTTCTTCAATGTACATATCTCAAAGTGATCACCATATAGATAGACATATTATTGTTGAACAAATTCTTGGTAAGTTTGAAGATACTTATCATGTAGTCATCAAGATATTATAAATGACATCAGAAATGAATTTGGGATTGCATTGTCATACTCTACTACATGGAGAGCAAAAAATGAGGCTCTTATATCAGTTAGGGGATCATCAAAGGAATCTTTTCAAATATTGCCTAAATTTTCTTACATGTTACAACAAAACAATCCAGGTACTATAATAAAGGTACATACTAATATGGAAAACACATTTAAATATCTTTTCATTTTCTTACGTGCTTCACGAACGAAATTCCATTCATTAATAGACCAATGTTAACTATTGATAGGATATTTTTGACTTCCAAGTACAAAAAAAGACTACTCATTGCATTAGTCAAGGATGTACAATCAAACATATCCATTAGCTTTTGGAATAATTGATTCAAAAAACAAGGCTTCATAGAAATGGTTTTTCTTAAAAATTAAACAAGCAATTGAAAGCATGCCTCAACTAGTTGTAGTTTTTTATCAACATAAACCCAATGTAAGAGTTATATCTACTATCTTCCTTGATGTATTACATTTTATTTGTGTCAACCACCTATGTGAGAACTTAAAGAGAGAATATGTACCTGCTACTATTTGCACACTTTATAATAATGTTACATATTCATATTGGTATATTGATTTTTTACTATTATTACTCACAAGTAAAAACATCAAACAAGAAAGCAATGGATTTTGTTGGAGAATACAAGTGTAAAAATTAAGTAACAATACAATTTATAAGTAACAAGTACAATATTATGACAACAAACATTTCTGAAAGCTTGAATGCAGTTTTGAAAGAGACAAGAGATATTCCAATTATTACACTACTAGAAGAAATTCAAAAAAAAAAATGGTGTGATCAACATCAAACTGCTGTTGGATAATTGAAAACTATGCTAAGTGCATGGGTTAAGGAGATTCTAGTTGATTGACAAGCTAAAGCAAAGAAATATGATGTCATTCGAATGAATGAAATAGAGTTTTTTGTAACCTATGAAAAGGTCAATAAACAAGTAAATCTATTGATAAAATCATGTTCATGTTTCGAGTTTTATCTTGAACATATGCCATGTGAACATGTTATGTTAGCACATTATACATATAAGATCTTCTGGTATGAGATGTGCTTCTTTTATAACTATTCAAACATGCTTAGAATGGTGTATATAGAGGCTATATAAATAGTAGGTGATATTTGATTAACTTTTCTAATTTTATATGATGATTCATTATTTGTGTTAAGATTTTCTTAGTTTTAGTAGTTAATGCAATATTAATTGCACATGGTTTGCTTTGTTTTCATGATTTGATATGTTTTTAACGATTTATATTTGTCGATGACATAAGAGATTAGATTGTACCATCAGAGATTGAAAATATGATCATTCTTCCACCAAAGACAAAAGCATTTATAGGATGACACACAAAAAACAAAGAAGGTGTCCCACTACAAAGCATAAGAAGTCACGTAAATACTCACAATGTTCTTAAGGGACATAATAATATATACGTCCAATTAATTGGAACATTTATATATAATGATTCATATATTTCTTAAAACTCTTTAGTTTTTGTTGGGAAAAAATAATGATGATTTATCATTCCAAGATTTACATGTTACATTGTCTCTATTAATACAATAACAATTTTTTTTTCTTTTTCATATGCATGCGTATTATTCTTTGTAATGCTTTTTATAAAATAATGATTTTTTTGTCTTTTTTCCCTTTATATATGCATATAATAAACTAAAAAGAAAAAAAGAGGGTCAAGATATAGGTTTTGAAGTGTTTTTTTAAACAGTTGGACATATGTTCAATTCAATACAATGCAGATGAACATATGTCCAACTAAAAACTAGAGAGAAATAGTGTTGAGTACATGCATCTAGATCTTTTTATAGTTAGACATATGTCCAGTTCAATGTATATGTCCAACTAAAAACCAAAGAGCATTAGTATAGTAGTAAGGACATGTATCTAAATCTTCATGCAGTTAGATATATCTCAATTCAAAACTTAATTATAAATTTATAAAAACTATTTTTCATTTTTTTATAGATCAAAACATTAATGCCTTCAAGGAAGTAGCTATAGTAAGGCATCCATGAATCAGGGAGTATGCATTTGGATTCATCCCTTCTACAGTTATATTTCACTATATCATGGGTAAAGAGTAACTCTTTTGTGCTTATGTACCAACTAACTACCTTTATCTAGGAGACATATTCCTTATCAACTCTAAGGATATACTAAATCCATATCTATGCAAATACACTTCACCGTAATGATTCTTTTAACTCATAGATCAAACACATTATACATTTACACGGTAGTGGTTTTTCCTTTCACATGTTACTAAACCTTTCACTGTCTGTTGTTTTTAGTTGGATATATATCCAACTCTATTATGTCTAGTTTGACATATGTGTAACTATATGTATTTACTAATGAACATGTACTTCATAGGATGTTTGACATTCCATCAATAAACACAGCAATACCAACCCTTAATCCAAATTTTACATCCAAAATATTAAACAAGTAAAAGTTTGGTACATCAACGAAATATAAAAATTTAATTAAATGTTATCAAGTCATTAAATTCATGGGTGTAGACAACCATAAGAAAACAATGATTGGTACAAATATCTTCAACCTTATACTTGTTGATGATGTTCGAATCCTTCCCTCTAATCTGCAGTATAGCCAAACAAATGACATATATACCATAATCGAACCTACAAACCAAGATATATTAAAATAGTTAAATAAAAATATAACAGTCAAAACCAATAAGAACAATCAATAAAATGCATACTATGCATTTTGTTGTAGCACATCTAAAATACCTTCAATGATCCATTCTTCACTTCAGTCGTATGAATCTTTATATCCACAATACTTTAGCACTAACAACATCTATGACATCATCCTTGTAATTGGCCTAGATTTACAATGAAGATCAGATCGTCTCTCACCACCAAAAAAGAATCATTCATTTTGATCCTCTTATTATCATGCTTAATAACATCCAAAATCTAATGCTTATTACAGAATACAATAGGACAATACAAAACATTTACATCTACCCAACAATAATGTCCATCTCTCGTACCTTTTGCTAACTTTAAAAAATTATGATCATCTGGCATGATAGAAAACCTTCATCTCCTACTAGCATTCTTTCCAAAATCAATGCAATAATGCTACACATGACACAACAAAACGAATACTTAGAATGATAAGAAAAAATAAAACTAGCAAAAATGACACAAAAATTAATACTGTAAAATAAGTGTCAAGAAATGTGTATCTCTTGCTTTTGAAGTACAAGTGGTAATTCCTCCACATTCAAAAGTTATGCATTGAAGTATTGATATGCTAAAACACCACCACAAAATTTTTTCATAAAACACAGTATAAAAAATAAAAGTCACTTGCTTATAGATATATACCATATCACCAATAAGGCCTACAAGGGACTCTAAGTCTTTGAAAACCCATTATCCACCTTGTAGCTTTCGATATCACATGTAGATTTGTTGTATAAAAAAAGCAAATCAAACATAATTAGTAACACGATTGAAAAAAGAGCACAAATACATATAATTGCATAATATTTAAATTTGATTTCCATACTCATTATCTTCCTTCATCCATCTATCATATTGAATTTGAAAATTTGATGATAAAGGCTTGAATGGTTCTACATCTTCATCATAAGATTGAATAAATGGAATATTGGAACTATTTGACTCTTTGTTTTCCATTTTCTTTCCAAAATAGACAAAAGGTTAACTCAAGTATCTTGATTTATCTCGTGCATGCTTCTAAGCTATTTGCATAGAATTTTCTAAAGCATCATCAATTTCATCCATACTCATAGACACTAAAACCTTACAAGTATGACAACTTGGATCTTTTGGAGATATAGTCTTAAACAATTCTCTAAGGTCTAACCAAATAGGATAAACATTATGAAACAAATGAGGTGTTATAAAGCCTTCCTCACTTACACTTTTGGGGAAAAAATCATGGAGGTCTTTCATCATTTGGTACAAGTAGATCAGGCCTTTAAAATCCAAAAGATAGTCTTCATGTTCATCTTCTAATGAGCTGGATTTATTCACCTGTAATAAACAAAATGTTAACATAAGAATGCAAAAGATTATGCATACATGCTAATATAGTTGGACATATATCCAACTGAACATAATAGAGTCAGACATATGTTCAAGTAAAAATCATAGTGCATATTTCAGGGAAAAACTTAATCATTTTATTGAAACAATTATAACTTGAACTGGTAACTTATACATATAATATAACATGAACTGAAACAATCATAACATGTGTAGCATGCATAGACTTACTATTTAGATATGTCATACTAGGAAGTTGATAAATATATTGACAAACATTTATCACTAATAGTTAGTACCTAACATTTATCACTAACTAAATGATAAAATTTAAGTGTATTGAGTGACTTATGTTTCTTTCACTTATCTTCGTCGATAAAAGAGGACAAAATGCATGATCCTTCCATTTGAAAAAAAGTGACAGAGGACAAACCATGGAAACTGTCCAATCAAACGAACATGTGCATCTATGAAGTGTCACCAAAACAACCAAATTCCAACTTTATTCTTTCTTGATATTGTCCATGTTACAATTTTCACTGAGCAAGATTTTAGTTAAAAATCTAATGAAAAGTGTAAATAATTGTTTTCCTAATTTTCTTGTGTTGTTCTAAACCTACTTAGTACTTGGAAAATTCCATTTATTCATAAATGCATAAGGCAATTGGGTTTGTTGTATTATTACTTTTACTATTTGAATAAATTTTTATCATTTTTAGCCCCTTGTGTATTCTAATGTATTATTGTTAGTTTGCTATCATATATATGCCCTAAGCCATTTTTGTAAAGACTGTTATAAGAACGAGGACAATGAGCAAGAATTAATGTCACTTTTTAGTCACATGAACAAATGAACACATAGTTGGGCATATGTCCAACTGCACACAATAGAATTGGACATACATAAAAAAAACATAGAGCATACAGTTGGATATATGTCCAACTAGACATAATAGAGTTATAAATATGTCCAACTAAAAATAAGATAGCATATTTCAGTGACAAACTACCTATTTTTACACAATAAGGTTGCAATATTGTCCAACCAAATACATGATATTTAAACAAAAGTCATTGAATGTTAAAAAAATAATTCTCTAAATGACAAATGTTTCCACCATCATTGCAACAATGGCTCTGACTTGTCATCAAAATAGTCTCTTTATTCCTTAATATTTTGATCAATAACCTTTTCACAAGACTTAATTTTACATCAATACATTAGTTTTTCGAATGAAACATCTTACGAATATCAATTAACAACCTACTAGATGGCACATCCTACTCTATATGAGTAGGTTCTTTCTTCTTGTCAACACCACATTGTCTAGCATTATAATTAGGAACATCCCCATTATGACATCCAACATCACTACTTGACAAACTAATTTGCCCCCACTATGATCATAACTTTGGCCTTTATCATGAACACTACTAGTCTTCAAAACGAAATCATCCTAACAAACCAAACTTTTTTTCATTATAATGATGAATCTGATATGTCGATGTAAAAAAATGTGTCATCCTAACAAAATCCTCATCCTTATTATTTTTATGGGGAAATAGTAAAGAATGCAACTTAAGTTATCAAAAATAAAAAAAAATCAAGTAAATTGATAACTATTAAAAATGAAAATACCCACACATAAAAAATATGATTAACTTACATAGTATGAACAAATATAGTTCTTTGAATTTCATCCGCTGTAGGAACCATAGACTTCTGTAGTTCTTAAATCTCGATACAACAATACAATATTAATCAGCATAGAAAGTTATGTTCTATGAATTGCTTCATATATCCATATTTGAAATGCATGAATAAAACCAGTTAAATGAATATTTGGTCAAGTATTTTTAGCACTTTGAATAACACGGTCTTGATACCTTTTAAACTTCTCAACCAAATCAATGTACAAATCTTCAATTGCCCTATCAAACAGCTTATCATCCCAAATTGTTTGATAAAATTCATCAAAACTTCATACAAACAGTTTTAGGGGTTATTTGTCTTGTATGGAATTTGGATGAAGTTGATTAATAGTTTCCTTACCCTTCCTTCTTTTTGATTAACCAATATAAGTACCTACTACTTATTTCTTATTAATCTCTTCCAACTTTTCCCGTAGAATAGGTAAAGTAACTCATGTACTATCTCAAAAATATATTTTACGGAACGTGTTACTAGTATGTTCATCTCTATCCCTTCCTCTAAACTTCAAGTTGGTAATGAGTATAAACTCCCTTTTATAAAATTATAGAACCTTGGAATTCACCTTAAACCATATTTCACCATCTCTTTTGAACTCACATTGTCTAATCAAAAGATGATGCACAATTTGAGCATAAAATTAAAACAACTCAACATCAACGAACACACCAAAGCAACTACTCTTAAATGTATGTAATTGAGTTATTTTCAATAATTACTTAATAATATTCATAGCCTCATATGAATATCTTGAAAAAGATATTCAAGAATGAAATTCATCTTTGGATCTATTTTAAATTTAAACTCTATGACCTCTTAAAATAATTAGAGAAAAACTTAATTAGTACAAAATAAGAAAACCAAATTTCAAATGCATAAAATGTAGTTAAGCTCAAACATTGTCAAAATCACCATTCGATGATTCCTCAATAGGAATTGCCACATCTTATTTTGACTTCCAAACCATTTTTACAAAAAAAAAAAAACATTGTATAATAACCAATTTAAAAAATATTAAACTAATATAGACACTAATAAATAATAAAAAGACCATTCAGGTTTTGACTCATTTTACTCTTGAACCAATTGGAACCAAATCTATTAACCTTTTATTTATAAAGAAAAACATTAGAAGACACTAAAAAATAAAATAATATAAAAAAACAAGCACCAATGGCTGGTTTAAATTGGTTTTTTATATGGATTGCTTTAAAAAATACTTAATTAATAGAGATAAATTGTATTGACTTCAGTTTTTAACTCACAATAATGGAAAATTGTATCAACTAATATAGAATTGTCTATTTGATTTGTAATAATAAATATAACTTGTTATGATTCTAGATAAACACTTAATCAAGCCCATTTCCTACACTATGATATTAATTCTAGTTATACATTACTCCTTTCCAAAATCAAAATAATATGATACTTTAAACACCAACATTAGTCATAAGAGACTAATCAGTACTATTTATATCAATCCAATTTTAAATAAATCAATTGATAATCCTAAATTGTATGTTCATAGTTGAAAATTCAAAGAAAAATCCCAAACATGAGCCTGAATAGTTGAGTATGCCCTCAAGAAACTCCCAAATTCATAAGGGTTTCAATGGCATTCTCAAAAAACTCCCAAATTGCAACTATATGACATTATCTTGAAAATAGTTAATATTATTAAGGATACTTGAGCTTGCATGATAATCATCGACTGAGGTTGTATCATATTGAACAAATTGCAACATGTTCTTATTAGGGTTGTGTGAGAGGGAGAGAACAAGGATTTATTACCTATAAGTGCGATAAAGACATTGGTGGTTTATGTAGGAGGCTAGGTTTGAATGCCGAGAGGAATAACGTTGAGGTAGAGGGATTGTGGGCTTTTATTTTGATACAAGATGTTGGCTTGAATGTCATCGATGAAGAAAGTGGGGTTGGTTGTCGTCCAAGAAAGAAAAAAAAAGTAGAGAAATGGTGAGGGGAATCACAAGTAAAAAACCAAAGAAATGGAAGTAGAGAGAGTGTAAGCTGAGTGAGTATCGGTTGAGTGAGACTAAATGATTAGGCTAAGTATAGTAAGGTACCAAAGAAATGGAGGCAGATAGCTGAGTGAGGGTATACGATTAAGGTTGAGCATAGTGAGGTATGGGTAGGGAAGATGGACAGGAATGGTATGATTGGAATAGTATTATAATTGCAAGTTAAGGGATCTATTGTAGAATATGAATAGTTTTAGGGGTTATTGAGCCTATTTTCCAAGGATTTTCCATTTTGATTAGTTATACTCGCAAAGTCGTACATTATTTAACAATTACATGTAAGTATAGGACACTTTAAGCATATAAATATATAAAACTTTTATAAAAGTTAGGTTCATTGATATATAATGTATTTTAATGATTTTAAAGACTTTTATTTACAAAAAAATGTATGAATATGAATAATAAATAAATATTTTTTTATGAATTTAACTCATATAAAAGTTCTCGATATTTGTGGTCCAATAATTAATAAATATGGAAGTATGATGCATTATTCATTTAAATAAAAATATCATATTGTTTAAAGAGTGAATTACCAAAATATAAGGAAAAAACAAGGGGATGCATTTTTTACCAAAATCATAGCTGATTAATAAAACCAAGCAAAATGAGGTAAAAATTAAAAAATTACACATACATCGTTATTACTACAAGATTTTATTCCCTTCAACCATCTAGGTTGAGATGATCCAAGAAAGACATCAATACCAATGATCAAGAGGACTAATTGACAAGAACACGCGATTCAAGTTCAAATTGAAAAATAGTTGCAAATGCTTGGATATCCCTTGTCGTCTTATCAGAATAAAACACAACCTTACCAAAGTAGGCTAAGCCTTCCTTCAAAGTGTAGCTTGAGAAAGGACAATACATGCTTGTTCTTGTAATTGTGAAGGTAATACTTTCCATGACTACAAAATAGAAGATGTAAGACTTCCTTCAAGTTCAATTTGAAAAATAGTTGTAAATGCTTGGCAATCCCTTGTCATTGTAAGGATTACTAGGATAAAGCATAACCTTACCAAAGAAATGATAAGTCTTCCCTCAAAGTGAAAATTTAGAAAGGAAGTCCATGTTTGAAGCACATATTTGCCTTATCATTGTGGAGGTAAGGCTTCCCACGACTACAAAACAAAAGGGGTAAGCCTTTTCTCAAGTTCAAGTTGACAAACAATTGCAAATGCTTGGTAATCCCTAATCGTGGTAAGACTTGTTAAGATAAAGAACAATCTTACCAAACTAGCTTAGGCCTTCCCTTAAAATGAAAATTGTGAAAGGATAACACGCTTGACTTACCATTATGGAGGTAAGGCTTCCCAAGGTAGAGGAAAGTCTTACCACAAAGATGGTAATATTTCTCTCATGTGCTACTTGAGAAAGGATGGCACATGTTTGCCTTACCATTATCCATGTAAGGCTTACAATGATAAGATAATGGTTACCATGATAATAGTAATCCTTCCCTCATGTTTAACATTGTCATACCATGGTAAGGCTTGCCAGTACAATGCACTATCTTACCAGTTCAAGGTTAAGCCTTCCCTCAAGTACAACATGTAAACACTATGACCTGATTGATATCGTGGTAAGCGTTCTCGCATGTTTGACATTGTCATACCATGGTAAAGCTAGCCAATACAATGCACTACCTTACCAGATCAAGGTTAAACCTTCCTTCAAGTACAACGTGACACACATTGTGACCTGATTGATACTAACTTGAATGTAACTTCATTAATAGTGAATGAGTATACTTAAAAAAATTGAAACATGCAACAAATACAAAAAAAATCTAAAATCAAAGCATAAGCAACTAAATAAATTACATAAAAATTAGAGATATCAGAATAAGGAATGACGAATAAACCTTAAACAAATTAACAAGAATATGTTGTAAAATCAAGAATGTGAGAACAATTGGTCTCAGAAATGAAATTAAAGAGAGTTAAAAGAGAAATGTGAGTTTGAGAGATGTGTGAGAGCTAAAGAGATGGGGAAGAGACGAATGATTAAATGAGGAATTTTAAGTAAAATTAATATGCTAATACGACATAATTATGTAATGTTAGTAAAATAACAAAATAAGCCTCAAACGCTAGCAGTTTTGGTAATATGTACATCATTTAAAACACATGCATATTAAGATGGTATTCATTAGTGCATAATGGGATTACTCCATACATGTATCATTTTAAAAAAATATTCTAAAAATATTTATCACTTATAATAAGAAAAATGTCATGTGTATCAATTGAGATATATATATATATATATATATATATATATTAGAGGAAAAAGCTAAGTTCAATCAATCCATTGAAACTTGATAAACAAGAATCATAGGGAAAAACTTAAGGTTTCTTTTACATATACAAATTCGATGTAAGACAAAACCCATTTTGAAGGCAAAGATGAATCACAGCAACAATAACCATACAAAACTATGAGAACGACACAACACCCACTACTACAAAAAGGGGTATAAAAGTCGGTTTTTAACCGACTTTAAACAAATTTAAAGTCGGTTTTCTGAACCGAATTTAAATTCAGAGACTTAAATTGTAAAGTCGGTTCACGGCCTGAACCGACTTTACGTGTAGAGTCGGTTCATGCCATGAACCGACTTTATGTGTAGAGTCGGTTCATGCCGTGAACCGACTCTACATGTAAAGTCGGTTCAAGGCATGAACCGACTCTACATTTTATTTGTTTTAATTTTTAATTTCATTTTTCGTATAACAGTATATATAAATAACATAAAAACACTAAAATATAAATAATAATACAACAAATAATTAACAATATAAATATATTTAATTACTTAATAATTAAATTTATTACAAAATCAAATAATGCATATAAATAACTTCAATTACAAATAAAATAATGTCGTCAAATTATGCCATCGAGTAAGCTTGGTTGGCTTGGAATCTTGATTGGCCTTCACAAGCATTATGGCAAAAAAAAAGCTGATCCATATAACAAATATTCTCCTACATACACGAGCACATAAAACATCCATCAAAAAAGTAGTCTAAACTTCAGACGTACGAATGAAGAAATTAAATCATTATTGAGATTAGCACGTACAACGACATTCGTCTATTAGCATTATTAATCATTTGTCTATATATGAAGTTATCTGGAATCTCTACTACTATTTTTAATGCTATATATAATGAACTCTAAATATGAAATCAATTGCATGTAACTTCGATTTCTTGGCTAAGCTTGTGTGAGTTTTGGTGCCCTTAAACATATGGAACACGTTCATATGCACCAAAACTCATACAAACCAAGAAACAAATCAGACCGACGTACACCTGATTTGTACATTTAGAACTCATTATATATCATTAAAAATACTAGCAGAGATTCCAGATAAATTCATATTTATAAACAATGCATTCCCCTAAATACATGAGCATATATATGATTAATCATAATCAACCAAGTGATTTCAGACACAAGAATAGATATAGAAGGCCAAATCATTAAAAACTTTACTGTTATGTTGTCATATGCTATTCAAGATCATCAGAATCTTCTTCTGATTCTTCTTGCGATGATATAATTTGAACCATGTGTTCTGCCCATTCCTCTCGTAAATCATCAAAAATTTGCTGGTCGTAACCCGTCTTGTTCCAACCAAAGAACTACATGTATTCAAAATCAAAATAAGAATATGATTTCATTTATTTACAAAAACAAACTCAAATATGTTAAAACTTGTATGTATATGGGTAAAATATATTACCACATCATCAATTGGAATTTTGATATTTGTGATGATTTCACTCATAAACTTCATGACATAATAACCACACATGACTCCATTATTTTGTTGTGGAACCTACAAAAAAAAGTGCATGTATACATGAATTTTCATATTCGAACATCCTTATTATTTAATTGTAAAATTAATAAAATTATTAATGTTGAATTGTACATACCATAACTTTTGTCCATATAAGCTTATGAGATTTTTTAAGGACAATGCCCCTAAACTTGTTCCACAACTTCCATGCCCTATCAAGGTATAAAACGATTAGTTTTTATTAAATATTACAAAAAATAATAGAAAAAACTAATATGTAACTAAATATAACTCTTACATTTCAACAACTGCTTTTGTATCTTTACTCAGTTCTATGGAAGCTGAGTCACAGTACCAAGCATGATTATTGAACATATCAATGATTACCAACATCCAATGATCTTGGCCTTGTTCAAACCTTAATGGCCAAGGGATTATCAACTTTTGATTTCTGCTAAGCGTTAATGCTCTATCACATAATTGTTTAGCTCTGATGCTAACATCCTTCTCTTGATATTGATTGACATATGAAGAATCATAGAACATTGCTAAATGTGATGAGTGATTATGTTGAAGTCGATAATAGCAAGCCCTATATATGTATATATATAATTAGATAATATAAATATAATTATATATGTTCTGCATAAATAAAAGAAAACTAACTAGATTGAGGACTCACCTTGTCCACACTTGAATTATACTTAAATCGATCATTTGATATTCAAATATTTGCAACAAGCACTCGATCGATATATAAGTTTGGCCGATGTCTACACCAGAAATTTCAATAGGAAGTGGCACAGTCCATCCATCATTTATGCTAGATGCCCTCCCAACAATAGTCATCAAACTGCCAAGATTTCTACTGAACTATAACGCATAAGTATGACTATACTTTTTCCAAGGCTTCTTCTTGAATGACTTGGTGCACAATGATTGGCCATTAGTCATAGATTTAGCACGAGATACTTGCTTGGTATCTCTTAAATGTGCCGCATTTAAGAGTTCTAGTATAATAGACTACCAAAAAAGCATCATATATGTATTTTTAGTAACAATATAAGATCACATTAAATAATAGTAGTAAACAAGTGTTATTTTTAAGATAAAAAATAGTATCATGTCAAAATTTAGAACAACTTGAATCGACGGCCAAGCCACATACTGTCCAACCGCCTCTTGGACTGTGGTAGCATCAGAAGGCACAAGTAGTGGACAATCATGAAACAATGATTGATCAATTAATATTCTCCAATGATTAGGCAAATATTGATTATGAATCATCCGATCATCGCTCAATTGTTGTACCGTTCCAATAGCAACATAGTCCGTTGACGAAGGATGTTTCAACAAACATTTCATATTCTGTAAAAAATTTAAGTGTTATATATAAAAAATAAAACATATAATAAGAATTTAAAAATTAAAATCTTACCACATATGATTCATCAAATAGAAGAGGACTCTCATGTGGGGTAGCTATTGGATGTACATTCTCACCAATATGTTCATCTTGGCTTGATTTATGGTAAGAATGTGCAGATTGCATTGGAGAAAATGAACCACTACTTGATTGCATGTGCATTCCTGGCATATAATGAGGACCAATAGGATGGCTATATCCCATACTGGATGTAGTTTGAGCACAATGAGATTGTGTGGATGGCATGCCTGGCATGGATGGTGGCATGCTTGGCATGGATTGTGGCATGCCTGGAATGGAAGGTGGTATGCCTGGCATGGATGGTTGCATGCTTGGCCAATATGGCATGCCCTAGTTGTAGCATGATGCCATGGCTGACAGTTGTTGTGATTGATGTTCTTTTAGAGTGGCAATCTCACTCATCACGGAGGCCTTAAAGGAGTTGAATTCTTCTTCAATTTTAGTGTATTTCTCCTTACTTACCGTCTGAGGCTTATGTTTTGGAATTTTAAAATACTCCATAGCACCATCATATTGGCTACCTCCCCTAACATGACCAGGATGCTCGCGTCCGATTGCATGATATAAAGCATCTCTCCCAGGCTCTTCGATTAATTCACCCATGTATATTTTTTCTTGAACAGCTCTCTACAAATAATAAAGCACACAAACATATCATTCATTATTACATCAATTATTAAGTATCAGTCAGACTTTTTATCAAACGAAATTACTAACCAACTTATTTAATTGTTCTTCTCCTCGTTGACTCATCGGTCTTGCATTCTTCGTTTTGGGAGTCTTTGTTTCTATGTACAATTCCATTCGGGTAACAGGTCTACCCAATTCAGCTTCCTACATAAATTAGGAAAATTTTATTAACAATGACATGAAATTAAATTGAGAAAAATTAATATAAAAATATTTATAAAATTAAGACAAATTAATAATACCATTCGAAATCTAACTTCAGGATTTGAAGACCTCCCAGTACGGTTAGGAAGAATGTTATGCATTTGGACATTCTGATGATCTTCTCTAATAATTTGAAATTCTTCTGAACGTCTATAATCCACAAAGTCTTTCCAAACTTGAGGTGTAATCCAGGGGTGTCCTTCAGGGATTTTGTATATCACATTCTCATCAAGTGTTTCCAAATATGGAAACACATAATTTTTTGCCAATCTAGAAGTCTTGTATTCCTTCCACGCCTTATTTGCAATCTTATAACACTTACCCTGCCAATTGTCATCGACTTTGTAACGATTCTGTAAAAACACAGTACAAAAGATTAGATATAACACACCTAATATAATATATATTTTGATTATAAAATATAAGAGACTTACATAAATGGTTATCCATATTTTGAACTTTTCTGCATCGGCAACCTCAGACCAATGATTTATATTGATTGGTATACTGGACTTTGCCAGTCGACCAATAGAAGATTTCAATTGTTGACCATTTTCCCCTAGTAGATTACCAGTAACATCAAATTTAACGGGTATTCTATCATCTGGGTTAAGTGGAGCATCAGGTATATTCGCCCAACCCCTTCTTTTCAAATACCCCAATGGATGATTTGGATCTACAAGCTGAATATCCATGAAATAACTGCAAAAAGTGGAGAAATATAAATTAATTGACAATTTTAAGAACACACATATATACAAGAGTTATTACAACAATATAGAACATACATTATGTTTAATTAGGTTGTTGATCGTATACATATATTCCTTCACAATCACTACGAGTCCATGTCGAAGAATCATCATCATCAATTAGATCATCACGTACATTACGCAATTTATTTGAGAAATTACTAATATTGGTTAATGTATCAAGCATAGAGTCATCATCTTCTACAACATCACAATGGTAAAACTCTTTTTGTGGAGGCGTTAACACAACAGACCATATTGGATCAATTTGATCGCTCACGTAAAATACTTGCTTTGCATGAAGTGCTAACGTGAAAGGATCATCTGTGTGACTTATCCTGGATAAATTTCTACAAGCAAATTCCATGAAACTTTCAACTCCAGAAATATAGTCTTGCTCAATTCTACACTTTGACATCCAAGATTTGTCCATTTTCTATTAATGGAATTAATTAAACATATATATTACTTAATTATGTATTATTATATATAAATTTCCTAATTATTAGAATATATATCAAAACATACATAATGCAAAATAGTTATCATTTTAATCATTTTACAAAACCATTTATATACAAATTAAAAAATAAGCAGTTCATGTTTCATGAATATATATATAAAAACCAATCACGCGGTTGATTCTAATTTCTAAGCATGTTACTATATCATAATTACAAAGTAATATTAATTATACGTATAAATAAATTTATCCACGCAAACCCACAAAACATTTCACATATTATTGAAGTAGTTAATTCAAGTTATTTAACCACACAAAGAAACTGCCCAAGCAAAACCCAAATCGAGATGTTAGGTTTTTAATTAACGAATAAAAATACGATGTTCCTAATTAACGAAATACATTTACATTAGCACAGATAAAATTAGCACAAATTTACACGCTGTTCCTAATTTACCCATAAACAGATTTTAACATTTTGCTAAAAAAAAAGAAGAACTGACAGATAATATTGTGAGAAGAGAAATATAACTTACAATCCGTTCAAATGGAGGTTGGAGGTGGCCGGAAATGTAGAACGAAGGTGGCGCACGGTTAAGATTTTGAGAGAAAATGGGAGTGAGGAAAAGAGAGAGGAAGAAGAAAACTGGAAATCTGCGTACAAAATGAGATGTTAGGGCATATATTACGTGGATAGCGTCGGTTAACCACGTCAACCGACGCTATCCATGTAGCGTAGCGTCGGTTGACGTGGACAACCGACTTTAAATTCATTAAAAGTCGGTTTTTGGTAAAAACTGACTTTACACATCGACTTATATACCCATTTTTGTAGTAGTGACCTACTAGTTTGCTAAGATTAATTAGCCCATTGAAACCCGTTAAAATGAGAATAGTAGGGAAAAGACTTAAAGCTTTTTTTACACACACACAACCAATGTAAGACTAAACTCATTTCGAAGACAAAGATTAACTCCAACAACAATATACATGCAATACTCTTAGAAAAACATAAGGCATATTAGTTTCTTTTGAGGGAAAGAAGCTAAGATCAATCAACCTATTGAACCCCGTTAAAACGATAATCAAAGGGAAGAGACCTAAAATATCTTTTTCACACACAATCAACGTAGGACTAAGCCTATTTTGAAGGAAAAGATCAACCACAACAATAATATACACATAACACTCTTAGAACGATACAAGGCCTACTAGTTTCTTATATGAGAAAGAAGCTAAAATCAATCAACTCATTGAAATCCATTAAAATGAAAATGACAAGAAAAAGAATTAATTTTTATTAGTGTGACACATTAATTTTTTTTGTATCTTCCTTTATAAGAATTTTATCCTTTTAATTTTTTACATTTTTACATGACGTGCTACGGACAATCGAATCCATAAAATTATAACCAATAAAAAATTACTATTATTGCGTTAATTAGGATTATAATAAATTTATAATATATAATAGTATTGCTACCTCTACAAAGAATATAAACATCATTGACTCCAAAAACAGCCAATACCATCGTGCATATTTTATCATAAAATCAAGTGATTTTTTTTAATAAACTACATTATCTACACAACTTAAATGTAACTCCAATTCTAGCATTTTTATGTACCTAAATAAACTATTTGTGTTGAGCTACAACCTTGTTCGTAAAACAAAAATAAAAAAAGTTGGATGCAAGTGGATATATATATAAATTCTTACAATAGTCACTCTCTTAATTTATTCTTCAAATCCATATTAAACTTTATTTTTTTCTATTTTTTTTTAATTCATATGATAATTGGGCATCATTTCAAGCCTTGGATGCAAAGGATACAATTATGTGATCATCAGGAAAAGAAAATAAGAAGAGTAGAAACTATCACAAGAGTTATAGATAAGACTAGCGTCTTCATGAATAAAGCTTATTATTAAAAGCCTTCACATACTTTCTTAGTAGTGAATTTTGGAACGTATATAAATGTAAAAATCACTGCTGGTAGTGATATTGATATGGTCTGCTTATCCATAGTTTTTGTTCTTGGTTAAATAACCCATATTCATGTATGCTTTACATTATTAATATTTAAATATTACCATGGGAATTTTATTAAGATTCCATCGAATATCCTTCCCATATACCATATAATATTTAATTATATATTGTTGTGTAATTTTACCTAGGAGCTGTCAAAAACTTTTGTGACTTACAAGCAATCCATGCATTATTTTAGTAGCAATAAAAATATATTATAACAATAATGTAACTAAAAAATATATTTTTTTAAATTAATATATTTTAAAAAATAAATTAATAAATCATTTTAATATAAAATATGTTTTACAAAATATTAAGGTCCGTATGACAGGGAAAAACTTTTATATGCATATGGTTTATAAATGAAGAGTAAAACATCTAATTTTATTATTTTACGTAAATGTATTTATTTTTATATAGACTGTTCATTTCAATGTAGAGACTAATAACATATTTTTAGAATTAACAATTTGTATCATATGGTTATAAACTTGGTTAATATAAAATTTCTTCCTAACTGCGGCGCAATTTCAGCCTTGTACTGAGACACATCAGCAAATTTGGCTTATTTAGTAGATGATTAGTCATCAGTCTTAGCATCCTAATTTGATTTAGTGTGGAGAATTAGTATTAAGATGCATATTCTCTCGTTAAATAAGATCTTTTTTTTGCACGAAAATTGTTTAAAAAAACTTATAAGTAATATTATTGTGGAATTATTAATAGATATATGATTAAAGAAAACTTAACAATTATAAATAAGTTATTTTTGAAATATAAATTATAAAAATTTATTTTATAAAGATAATAAATTTATAAATGTAATGAAATTTTGTTATTATTTTTAATACTTTACTAATTTACCTAATAAATTTCATTACCGTTTCTCCATATGTCATCAACCCCTCGTGGAAGTTTAGGTTGTACGTGTTGTCTAACGAACAGATGTTCTGTTAATTCTTTTAAGGATGGATTTATATCTGTCAGGTTACATTGTTCTCAACGTCGATCTTAAGTCACATGCATGAGTAGCATTGTTGACTAATCCTCCCTCGTAAAAAGTGTCGATTAATTTTTCTTTTTAAAAAAAACACATATATTATAAATTTAATATAAATCTGAATACTTATAATCTCATATGATTAAAATCAATGATAAATTATTATATTAATTATAATTATGATAAATATAATATTAATTTAAATAAAAAATGTGATAGCTGAACTTTAATTGGTACTTGATATTTTTTTTTTTGGCGTGACATTAGGTAGAAATTAATAGATAAAAAGCTGTACATTTATTATATAAAAGTTAGAAATTATGTTCAATTATTTACCCACTATTCATATCACGTAAAATTACACTAACAATCTTATATAAGCAAAACAATATTAGCTTCTTTACATTTATTTTCTTCTATATATACCCGATATCGACACTGTGACTTTCAAAGTAAAGAAGATCAACATTAATATTTATAAATTATAATTACATTAATTAACTAAACTCTTAATTTGTCTCTTTCTCAAAAGGAATATATACAATACCATAATTATGTAAATCTTCAATATTCGTTGAACATGTTACGGATACATAATAAATACGTGATTAGACTATTTTGTTGGTACATTTGTCAATTATTGGTTCTTCTTGATAATCATGTAATATGTCATATATATTAATAAGAAGATGAAATTAATTTCAATACGTACCTTGCATGCATTTATACATAGCTAGCAATACTAAAAAGCATAATCAGAATGGCAAATTTTTACTAAGTTCTAGTTCAGTCATAAGCCAATTAAAGTTGCATGTAGTTAAACATACTAAGTAAAAGCCTAGCTAGCTAGCACTAAATAAACCCAAAAACAAAAAAAAGATTTTACACATTATGTTATGATCATATCATGATCACTATCTACAAAATACTTGTTTGGAGTTGATCATATATACATATTGGGCCATTCCATCCCAAAAATATAATTGGTTTCTGGCATATAGAAAACGTCGTTATATCCTTCAACTCCAAATTGATCTCCCAAAAACTGAGGCTCCATTGTAATCTCCATTGAGAGTGAAGAGCTAGGACTATTGCTTGATCCTCCTTGATCAACTCGCTCTGACAGCCGTTGGATCTTCTCATCTGCTTCTAACAGTCGCTCCTTCAACTTCATTACCTAAATATTATAAATCAAATAGTCACATAATAATGGTTAGATAATTATTAAAAACAAACAATATATTTTATTTTATAAGGATGGTTTTCACTAGATTGCAAATTTATTGATTTATAATATATGGGGCATGTCACGTGCTGCTCCCTAAAGAACATTGTACGGTCATCAATCACCATGGGTATAACACATTGTTACTTTTGCTGTCTACTTAGGTGGCATCAATTTAATTATTAATTATTAATTATTTTTTTCCCTTCTTACTTTTAATTTTATGTTTTAATTAATTTATTTTATCCTTTTTAAGCCATCAAGTTAGGTGGTATGGCTTTCTTCGAGCCCAGAGCTCATGCACGTTATGAATGTGGTGGGTCACTTTTTTTTTTTTTTTTTTTACTTCTAAAAATATATTAAAGGCCACTTACTTAACTCTCTGTACGATCTTTCTTCTTTATTAATCAAAAATATAAAAGGATTACAATATTATATAACTGATTAAAGCATTATCTATTAATTTATTATTTTATTTTAGAAATACAACAGTAACTCGTAGAGTCGTGAGAAAGTTAACTATATTGTTAATAAAAGAAAAATGCTGGTCCTAATTTGTAAATAGTTTAATTAATGTTTTTAGTATTCTATACCTTTTGTTTGGTTGCTAAGAAACTAAGAAGAAAGTTTTATACATATATAGCTCTGAAAATATATAAATAGATAATTAAAGTCTGAACACTGATCAAGTTGTCCAAACTTGTGAAACAAAAAACGAATAGTTTATCCTCAATTTAATTTCTTGGAAATCGATGAAGTCAGAGATGTAAAGAACACGTAAAAAGAACAAAAACATATGCAAACACAGTTAAAACACAAACATCAAGGGGAAAAAATAGTTAAATATGGTAATAATGATCGATAATAATACAGTTTTTTTTTTCTTTTTCTTTTTTTGTAATTGTGTACTCATAAATTATTATTATTATAGAAATAACAATTTGAGTTGTGTCGTCGTAGTTACCTCGGATTCAAGCTGGCACTTCTCAAGAACTACACTATCATGAGATTTCTTAATATTGCTGTACTGTTCCTCCAATTTCTGATTCTTCCAACGAGCCCGTCGGTTTTGAAACCAAACCGCAACTTGCCGAGGATCAAGACCGAGCTCAGCAGCTAAACGATCTTTTCTTTCTGACTCCAGTTTATGTTCATTTCCAAAATTAAGCTCAAGCATGTTCATTTGTTCATCAGTCAGCTTTCTCTTCTTAGCTCCACTAGCTCCAATTTCACTATTTTTGTTCTTCTTACGTCTTCGTTTTCGTTTTGACTCTCCTGAGCACCAAATTAAAAAAAAATCCCAATATTATGAGGAAGGGGAAAAGTGACTGTTTCTGTAGGACCAAATATAAAAGTAGAAACTAACTAACCTTGTTGTTGGGGTAGTATTTGAGTGTAAACATCAGGGTACAATCGAGACATAAGTACCATGTGTTCTTGATCATGATCAATTGCAACTTCATGGTTCATGGTGTTTGTCATAATTTCTCTCTTCTCTCTTTCTAAGTCTCACTTTAATTCTCTCAATATGAGTGATGTTCTCTGTTAAAGCCTTAAAAGAGTGAATGGCTTAGGAGACACAGCAAGTAACCTTATTTATAATGGAAATCATTTCTGTATTGTCCTAACTTTTGTATTACTTTATCTATGTTCAATTACGAAAATGCCCACCAACTCTCTTGTTTGTAAAATGCCCACGCTTCCCCCATTTTGTTGTTTTTTTTCATGTCACGTAAAATGGGCATGAATGTAAATTCATATGAATTAGCAAATATAACATATATCCTTATCCTCTTTCTTTTTTTCTTTGCTATTTTGAATTTTTTGCTCTTTATCTAAACTTGTGCTATTGTTGGGTAACAAGAAGGTCCAATGATGGGTGTTTTATGATCACCTTGCAAACCTTGCAAATTGTAAGGTGAATTAGGAAACGCAATGCAGGTAGGATATTTTGTTCCATCCAACGGCAATTATTATTACCTATAGTTAATATGATTTCATTATTAATCCAACGCTAAAAATATATTTATTTATTTATTTACGTTTTAAGAAAAATAAATATTTTTTTTCTTTGGATTAAAAATAAAATTCTATATATAAAGATAATTATAACATGTAATTAAAACTTATTAATATTCGAATATGTAATTTTAAATAATAAATAATCATAAAAATAATAATAATTCACAGAAAAACAATAAATATGCTTAATAAATTTAAAATTTATAATAAGAATGATAATGATAATGTTAGGAGGACATAATAATTATAAATTTATAATGCATGTGATTAAAAGAAACTCATACTTCAGCTAAAAAGTATGTTTGGATTAGACTTTCCTAATGAAGTAGTAATTGTTAAAAAAAGAGAGGGTAATTATGGTATAAACAACAATAATAATGTGAATTAGGATGGAGGGTTGAGATCCCAAACCTGACCATCTCGAAATCAATAAAAGTTTGAACATCTAAAGTCACAATTGTTGTCCAATTGGGTGGTATTTTCCTCTTTCCATGTTTTCTATTAGCCAAGCCGCACAGGTTTTAGCTAATCTAATCACACCTTGGGTTTTAATTAATTACAATATAGCTCATGCGCGGCTCGAGATGGGTTAAAAATTTATTATAAAAATCTCCAAAGTTTGAGATTGCTTAATCAGTATGTAACTGTACACGTTGTGTTGTTTAAAACAATATTTTAAAATTTTAACTCGTTGGAAAAGAGCGCCTTCCTTGTTCCTTCCCTTTTCTCTCTTTTTAGTTTTTTACTATTGAGTGAGAGACAGATAGCTAGACTAGGAGAGACAATTAAAATTAATTAAAAATTATCTGAAAAATAACAACAATTAGATATCTTATATCTAATTTATAAGCTTTTACCCTTAAAAAAATATGTAATTTTATTTTAAATATATTTAAATTAAATTATAATTATTTATATTTATTTAATATAAAATGACGTCCGAATCAAATTTGATATTATTATGTTTTTTTTTTGTTATGAGTTGTAGAGTTATTTTTTTTAGATAATTTTTCAAAATAATTGGATACAAAAGAGGAAAGAAAATCACTTAAAATGTGTAATTTGGATTAAATTTATAAATTAATTTGAGTTAAATAAATTTCATAATTTATAATAAGAAAACATATAAATAGTAAAAAAAATCAAATTAAATTATGAATAGTGATAACACTTAACCTTCACAAGAGATGTCGTCATTGTTTACGTCTTCTCTTGTGACAAGAGTGAGTTTTTACATCCCTGCCCTTCTTTTCACATACAACTGATTATTTTCCTTATCATTCATATATACGATGATATATTTTAATTTTTTCTAAATTAATGAAGGCTTTCCTTACAAAAGGTATGACACAGGAGATAACTACTGAGTGTGTATTTCTTAAAATGTTAATCTTTATCTTTATTTTATTTTTTTTGGCTGGTGAAGATAAGTATTGTTTGTTGTATAAACGTTAATTCTGTGAACATTAGCAAATATAAGGAAGAAATACCAGATATAGAAAGTCATCTATTACTTTGTCCTTACTTCTTCTTACTTCCTTAAACACGTCTTTTGATTGGTCGCTCTAATTGCTTTTGTAAGTAAAATGTAATATATTCCAGATGGTTTTAATCTATATATATATATATATATATATGTATGTATGAGTACGTTCGTATATAAATGTTATTTAAAAAAAAATTAAAGTATTACTAACTCCACAAGTTCACTGACCATTGCATAATTTTTATTAGCAATTTAGCACTTGGTTTTATATAGAATATAGAGCAATTTTTACTAAAAAGATTATTAAATAAGTGAAGAATTATGATTTTATTAAGAGGGTACAACTTTATTAGTGCATATAAGGCAGAAGGAACACGTGAATGTACGTTCATTATAAGAGAAATGCAAAACACAAAGAAAAAAAATTAAATTTTAATTGAAAAAAACATTTAGGATGTGGTGTTGTGTAGGGGTGTTCACTATACCGGTCAAATTTTAGGGAAAACATTTAATCGAAATAGAACGTTTATATTATTTGGATTGAACCGTTTAAAACAGTTTTAATTAATACAAATTAGATTTAACCGTTTTATTTATAAAATCGTTGAAGTTGATCCAATTTTTGGTTTGGTTCAATTTTTAGATACCTATAATGAAAAATAACAAATTTTAATATATTATTAAATTGATCCGGTTTAAAAATTAATACAAACTGGACTGATTTATTAACACCCTTAGTATTGTGGCATTGAAGTCCAACGGTAATCTCTTTTTTTTTTATTAAAAAAATAAAATATAAATTAAAATAAATTAATTAAAAATAGAAAATTACTACTATAAATATATAGACATATAAATAAAAGTCCAAAAAGAGATAATTACTGATTGTAATAACTTTCTTTTAATTAATGTATTTAACACTGTGATTTATTTATTTCTGTAATTACAAATTCATTCTCTGAAAAAGTCGGACGGTAGCCTTAACCAAAACAAGATGAAAAACACAAAGAAAACATTCGAAAATAAGGGACCCTTTGTAATTTGTATAAAATTTGAAAATATTTTTTATTTAAAAAAAACTAAAAAGCATATAAATATTGATAAATCTTAAAAATTATTATATTTTTAGGAAATAATTATATATTTTTTTCGCATTTTATTAAAATTTTCATTCATATAAATTTATTTATTTATTTGAACTCTAATCTATTGAAAATATTATAATTTAATATTTTACTTTTTAATTCATATAATTTATTCTCTAATATTTTTAAATTTTACATATTTGATTAAAAAAATTATTTTTTGTTAAATTCATTTAACATCATTATATTTAATTAAAAAAATTATTGAAAAATTAATTTTTAAATAATAAATTTTATTATTGGTTACAAACTAAATTATATATTTAAAATAGTTTTAGGTGTAATAGAAGAGAAGAATGAAACTAATACAAAACATAAAAATCAAATAATAGAATGACTTTGGTTTGTTATTTAGTGAGAATAGAGTATAAATACATCATTAGAGAATGGGACTATCATATTGGGTATTTACATCTAATATGAAAAAAATACAAAAAACAATAGTAGGTTTAGTGATTTAAAGGTATAGTTTAAACAAAACAAAATATATATTATACATTAAAAAAATAAAATAATATAACATCTAATCTTCAATAAAATTAAATTAAGGTTATGTACTATGTCGAAACTTCAATAGTACCCACCATCACCTTTAAACATCCGATGACATCTGATAATCATTTTTAGCGACTTAATAGAAGGTTCGTTGACCATTATCAATGAATCTATTACCCATCATTACCGTTAAAACTCTAATGACATTTGATGATATTTTTTACGACTTAATAGAATGAATCTATAAGAATTTTTTCCTTAAATTATTAGCTTACAAAATAACCATATATTTTCTATAACATTTTTATAATACATACAAAATTATATACAAATTTTTTACAATTTACAAAATAATCCTAAAATATAAAAATGTTACTTTCAAGTGATATTTTAATTCAAAACTCATATATCTTAAAATTCATTTATGTAAAGCCTTCTTTTTATATACATCTTACAAAATAATTTATAATATCAAAATATTTATAATAAGTAATATTTTTAATTTAAAACTCGTATATTTTAAGACTTATTTTAAAATTTATTATGATAGTTTAAATTTTTTTCATGTTATTCTAATATATTTCCTTTTATTATGTATTTGTAAAAAAACATTAGTATAACACTTAGGTAAAGATTACAAAATTATGTATAGACTTAGAATTCTTTATTAAATTCACTTTGTAAAATATATAAATATGTACAATAATTTGTAAGTTGTATAAAAAATTTACACATATTTATATAATATAAAGATTACAGAATTTGTGTAAAATTATATAGAGTATACATAAACTGGCACTGGCAATTGAAAGTCTTGGCCAATAGGTTTCAGAAACCAGGTAAATTTGATATGGTTAAAGGATATACAAGTAAATTGACATTGGAAAAACGCAATCGTACTGCTATTTTTGTCCAAACGGATTGGGGGCTTCAAAATCTCACTATTCTAACTCATTAATTCTACATCACTAACACCTATCACACTATTACATGCAGATAGTTAGTTACTTTGTACTAACAAACTCCTTACTTTACACTTTATATTGGCTCAACATATTTTTGTACTCCTCAAACTTAGGGTCTGTTGACACAAAATTGGTTGATGGTAGTTGCTTTCTTTGCACATCTTTCAATTGATGTTTTGATATGCAATGTTCAATACATCTTACCCAAAACTTGATCTCTTATAAAGTGAAAGTGGGTTCTTAATTATGTGTTATGCCGTTACGTTGCTAAAAATTAATTAAAAAATTCCATGTATAAGTAATTCTAATTCAGATACTAATTCCTTAATTCACATTATCGACCTGGGTGACTGAAAATTATTTATTTTTCATAAATTCAAATGAATTCAATTCCAATTAGATTTATATCTGATAATTTAATCAATCTAAACCAATCTTAATCCAAATATATCATATTTTTTGGATTAAATAAAAAATATGTTTGAATAATTATTAAATTAGTATAGAGATTAACATTTATATTTATTTTTTAAACTAAAATAATAATTTATGTAAGTATGGTATGAATAATATTTAAATATAACATATTACAAAATAAAATATATATTTATTTATAATTTTAATAAAATAAAAGTTATATTTATTTATAATTTTAATAATAATTTTGTTCTAATTGTATTACATTAGATTATAAAATATATCGATCTAAATCCAAACCAGTTGCAAAAAAAATTCAATCTAACACACCAGATCAAACTGAATTTTTTAATTTAAAATAATTAATCAAATTATTTATTTATTTCTAATCTCATATACTCTCTTATAAGAGACATATACTCAACCTTACCTAGAGGATCTTGGAATAACACATTGTTTACATGATTGCCAAGAAACAAGTTTTCTCCTATACAAACACATTGTCTAAAGACACTACTTCTGTCACTACGGCAAGAGACCCAAACAAAATAAGTGTAAGCAACAAGATCTAACACTTATTGCTTGAACTAGGATATAAATTGAACACATTGATAAATTTATTTTCATAAATTAGTTAATATTTAAGAAAGAAAAAAATGTGTCTGCATCGCTTTACTTTGATAAATTGA
This sequence comes from Hippophae tibetana, assembly GCA_037013495.1. NCBI lineage: Eukaryota > Viridiplantae > Streptophyta > Magnoliopsida > Rosales > Elaeagnaceae > Hippophae > Hippophae tibetana. Next base: position 75,261,683 of record CM072812.1, on the reverse strand, counting down.
ACGCATCAATAAATTTACTTCAAATTGGTACATTTTAATACTTTATTGTTATATTTGTGGACATTTTAGTCCTTTTAAGTTAATTTTGATGATTTTTTTTTAATTTTTGAGATATTTTTCTTTTAAAATATTTTATCTTCTCCTGCTAGTAAGTTTGAATATTATTCAACTTAAGTTCTGTTTTATCAAAACGATGTTTCAAAAAATCAAAATTGAAAAGAAAAAAAATGCAACAATAAAGTGATTAAAGTATATTAATTTTAAAATCATTAATATGTCTAATTTATAAAAAAAAATCAAAAAATCATGATATTTTTAAAAAATATATAGTTTTTGAAATTTGGCAAGAACCATTCAACTCAAAATTTAAAATTTTTCAAATATAACAAATATTAATACAACTTTTAAATGTTATCTTTATTTCAAAAATTATTTTTAAATCATAAAGCAAACCGATTATAAACATCCAAACATTTCTAACACATATTCGAGTAGTATTTAAATTTTAAAAATAAAGAAAAAAAATTAATAATTTAACTCAATACATAAGTAAATATCTTTTCTCTTTTGATTTTTGATTTCTTCATATGAAAAGGACTGAGTGGAGAAAGATAAGACTACGTGTCCGTTGCTAAGACCACTTCCTCAGGGAATATCAGGTGTGGACGTGGAAAAGCATACTTACTTTAATCGTCTGACCATGGAAAAGCTTTTATATTGCAATGAGCCAATAGCCAATCGACACAAAACCCTCCAAAATAGAAAGCTAAATAATCCCCAAAGATAAAAGTTAATTTGCTACAATTGCTTGGAAATAGTTGTGATACCGATTACATCTTATTTTTGTTTGATTATATTTTTAAAATGATAGGTATAAATTTTATTTTCTTAATTCTTTTTATAATTTGTAAGAAAAATTAAGGTATAAAAAGATAAAGTTTAAATGTGGTATTTAAAATATAATTAAAATTGTTATAAAAATAACGTAATAATCTTCATTAATTTTAATACAAATATTTATTAAAATTAAATTTATTTCTAATATAATTAATTAAAATATACACATTAATTATCCTTAAATAATAAATGATTCCTCTTACTTTACAAACTCATGAATCATAATATTTAATTTTGCTTATTTTTATTTATAAAAGTTTATTATAAAATAATAATTAACATGTTAATTATTTATCAGTTAAAATAATTAAATCTACTTATTTAACATATTCTTATCTATATAATTTATTAGTATATAATAAGTTATTATAAATATTTTTTTATTAATTTTAAATACTGGATGAATGAATTACTTGAGAGTTTTCGTAGTCAAATTTGTTAATAACTTAAGGACACGTGTTATTTCTTCTTCTTTTTAATAAAAAATATTTTAAATATAATATTTATATAATTATAAATAAAATTATATTTTCTCAAATTTTATATTTTAAATTTTTATTACTTAAAAAATTATTATAAAGTAATTAATTTTAATATATTTACGAAAGAAGATTTTTTTCAAAAAAAAATAAAAAATAAAAAAATTGTTATTATTTTACTGTGCTGTCCAAACTTCTAAGCGTAAATTTACCAGTGAGAGAGCCTTCCACGTATCACTGTAGAAAACCATAAAGAAACTATCCCAATCATCGCGGTTCAAGATAACAAGCTTTGTCTGCTTTTGTAGTTGCCAGAAAATAATTAAAGAGAGAAAATATAACCTAATAAAGGTCATCTAGAAACATGAAAGTAGCTGCGAGAAACCCGAGACGGAGAATTTTTTTAAAAATATATTATATAGGTAAATTAAAAAATATTCTATACTCTTAATTCTATTATTATTATTTATAATTTAATCTCTTTATTTTTCTAAAAAAAATCATTTTAATCTTGTACTTTTTTTCCCTGCAATTAAATTATTTTATTTCTTAATTTTACATTTTCATCCCTTGTTTTATTTTATTCTTTTGAGATTAAATTATATAAATAATTTATATTTTTTTTTGATAAATAAGTTATTTTTATAATGATTTTATTCGTATTATTAAGACGTTTTAATCATCTCATTTTCATAAAAAAAAATACAAAAATCACACAAACTCACCCAATATATGATGGATTTTAATTTAGGTAAAATGTTAAATATTTAATTTTTACTCTCTTTTCAATAATTACATAATATATGTTTAAAGTGAGTTTTTTAAACAACCAAAACTATGATTTTTCAAGATTACATGTCGATTAATAATTATTGAATTTATTAATAATATATATATATATATTAAAGATTATGAATGAGTAGAGTCTACTCAGAATAATTATGTTAATAATCATAATCATCATGTATTAGTTTTGGTTGCATTCATTTAATAATCATCGGTTATAAATCGATAACAGTTTCTATAACATTTAATCATGTTTTTTATTTTTTTTTAACATTTATTTAAAAATATATTTAGTTTAAAAAAATTAAAAATATATTTAGTTTAAAAAATTAAATATTAAGTTAATTTTTACTTTACTATTATTTAAAATATTGATATTAATTTTAATTTTTTTAACTATTTAGCACATATTTTTAAATAAAATAAAAAAATGTAATCTAATTATACAAAGTATTATCTGTTTTATTATTAAAATTATATTTTTATATACGATTATATGAATATAAATTAATATTATTATATGTTCAATTTTGGTTAACCAAAGTTTCATTATTGTAATAATCATCCTCGCTTCATGCTTTTTCAATAACGGTTATTTTCATAGAAACATAGTGGGATTTTTATAAAATAACCACAGATTTCGTTATCAATTGTTAAAATACCCATCCATATTAAAGAGTGATTAAATGTTCTCAATTTTAAAGATTGAATAATGTCCCTTGTTGAGATTGGTCTGATTTATAGAGAGAGAATTTAGTGAGAAGTCATAGCAATTGATTGAATATGGATCTCTTATAGAGTCCATGTATATATAGATTTATACAAGTATAGGTGTCGATTACATAGGTTATACATATGTAAATGTTTTAGGAATGACAAAAAGGTAAAACACAAGTATATTCATAAATTGGGGTCGATCACCCTACAACTTAGGTTGGTGGTTAACCCTATAAATATGAAAGTTTACTCAAAAAGGTCTATCTTATGAGTGTTTTGTGCGCATATTTTGAGGAAGTTCCTTTAGGATGATTTGTCCATTAGCTCAGGCTATCTTCTAAGCTCGAACTGTCAGACGGGTCGAGCTCCAAGTCGATTCATATGTCCAAACATACAGTCCCCCTTGACTTTTAGCTCGAGCTTTGAGTTGAGATGGAAGAGTAATACTCATGTAGTGAATATGAATCGTTCAATCTCCCTAATAAATTCATGTCAATTGATTGGAGATAGAAAATATAGGTCTTTATATAAGAAGGTGCCTCGGTTGAGCCTTTTCATCATTTCCTACACATCAAATAGAAGTAAAGAGAAAAAAACTCTCTATCACTACAGTCTGGGCTGTAAAAGAGTTTTCAATTAGGTGGTAAGAATTCAATTTGGCATATAACTTGTTTTCTTGGATTTTAGAGTACAAGTTTCACAAGTCTAACCTTTTTTTTGCTTTCTTTTCAAGTCAATTTTAAAAATATCATTTCCCTTTATTTTAAAACTCGACCCTAGGTAATCCCTTCTTCTCGTACCTTACCTCATTTTTATGTTTTGTGTTATTCAATAGAAAATGCATAGAGAAGGGACCTCGGACTCGAGTTCCTGGCAGAGCCCACAATACACCAACGTAAGTGATGAGTCAAGGTCTTCCAAGACAAACTCTTAAAGTGAATGAAGTCAATCTCTACCTCAGCCCTCTACCTCTATCGCTCATCCTCAGACTGTTTCAAACTTTAGGTTGAACCTTCCTTAGACTTAGATATTAGTGGCTAGGACATGGAGAAGAAAATGAGGAACATAGGGTGTGGGGAACCTACAGGGCATACCAAAGGTTGGTCGACCAAAATCAAGACCAGTGGACTATCACCTTAGGATGATGAGAGGTTGAGGAAAACATACAACATCTCATTCTCGATTCAAATAATGATTCCACTACTAGGGACCCATTACAACAACCAACCTCCAACTGGATGGACGGTCTTCCAAAGGAAAGCTCTGTGGTTAGGGGTGATGTTTCCCTTATACCTTTTCGTAAGAAACATTTTGGTTAGGAATCAGCTCACACTAGGAGAGTTGATTCCTAATGGGTAGAGATACCTACTCTACCTTACAGTGTTATTCCAAGAGCTCTAGGTGGATTTAGAGATGCCTGATTTTAATGAGGCCTACATCTTGAAATAGAATCCAACAGACCCAAGGAGGGTATACATAATTGGAAGGAATATTGCTTCTACATCCCAAGGTGAAGGGAATCTCTTACCAATGACAAAAGTTTGATAAGGAGAATCTAGAATGATACTAAGGTCATGATAAGGAATATGGGCTCCTTTATCATGACCTTGAGTTTGGATGCGAAGCAAAAATTAGTTGATATCTAGAACTATCTCCTTGAGAAAATCCCATTGATGCATTTGTTAAATACTCTGCACTCTGTTACGTGCGGGTTGATGAGGTAGGGCTCGTTTGAGCCCCCATAGGATTATTCATAAAATCTCGAGCTCTTCCTAAGTGCCAAACCCTCCTATAAACTATGAGGGAAGGTTTGAGATGGTTTTTGAAGATGGTAAACTAACCTTAAGACTTCAACTTTTTCCTATTTTTGTGATTGACGCGACCTTATGATAATAGCACCTCGCTCTTGTTTTGCATATACTATGGAGTTTTTTGTTGCCTCTCTCTTGTCTTGACTACAAGGTAAGGTCTCTTTCTCAAGGGTGAGCTCCCAAAAGAGTACATTTCTCGTTTCTAGGAAGGAATCCTTTAAAGGTAAGAAGAGAAGCAAATCTTCTGGACAAGAAGACCTCTCTATCCTTTCTAAAAAGAAGATAAAAGTGACCATAAATGAGCCCATGCTCAGCCTAAGCCATTGAATGTCTTTGAGCCTTTATCCACATCTTAGAAGCAATATAATTCACCACCTCTCAGCTCGGGTCCTAAAGAATATGACCACCTCTCGTCAATCATCTTACCACTGATATGGATGGGGTGGCTCTATATCGAGGCTTGGTACTAGAGCAAATTGATCATTACATGAGTCATTTTCCTATCGAAGCTCATGAGAAGCAGATCGAGTCCATATGTAAGGATACATGCTTTGAGGTGTGTTAAGCCTACCTCGCTTTTAATTATTATAATAATAATTATTGTTTTTATAAGTGTTACCTCATGATATATTTTTTGACCTCGCATCTTCTCTTCTTTCTTTTCAGTTACAACTACTTTACGAGTTTGATAGGGCTCAAAGTGTGGAATTTAAAGCATGAATTGGCACAAGAAAAGTATGGTCATTCCTTTATTCGAGCCAAGTAAGCAATGCTACTGGCGAGGACCAAAAAGTGCAAGGGCGAGGCTATATATAAAAAGGGAAAAATGATTAAGGCTACTGCTGAGCTAAATGAAAAATCTAGGCATCTTGCTGAGCTCAAAGAGACTCAAAGAAAAGTCAAGGGTGGGATAAATAAGGCCTAAAAAAGAGACGAGGCTATAATTGAGGACTATAACCACCGAGTGGCCGAGTCTAAGGAGAAGGCAAATGTTGAGCTTGATACGATGGCCAAGCAGCTCATCTTGAGAGTAGAGTTTGGGTACTATTTGGCCATGTAATCCTTTAAAATGAAGGCTAAGAAGAAGGACATGGGAAATACTATTATGGTATTCTAGATATCTTGGTCACTCCCTAATACATGCCTATGCAATCTCAAGAGGGGGACGAGGCAGAGAGCTAGGACTTCGGTAAGAATGATGATGGAGCCAAGTTCATAGGTGTAGAGGGTGGGAATATAAACCAATGATCTCTATGGCTCGAGTATATTATTGTAGTATATTCTAGGGCCTATATGATTTTTATATTTTTTGAGCTCGATGCCACTTCTACTTATGTGGTTGCGAGCTTAACCTTCTTATAATTCAAACTTTATTCATTTCATTAATGATAAATCAATATTTCTTCACAATTGTACATTCATATCATTTGTATTGTATATTTATGATGTTTGATCTACCCATCTATTTTTAGGCCATGTGACGCCATTCTTTTTCTTAACATCATCCTCTATAAAAGGAGGTTAGAGACAATTGTGAAATCCAGGCAATAAAAACAGTTGTCAATTTTTTCTCTATCTTTTTTGGTAGAACTTTATGGATTCTAATCGAGCTAACATACATTCAGTTCAAGCTTTGAAAAAGAAAAATGATAGGCTTAAGAGTTAGAGACCTAAAAGTTGAGGTGTTCAAACTTAAGGTGAAGTAAAGAAATTTTGAGGAAACCAAGCGTGAACTCCCTTCTTGTAAAGAGAAGTTTTCCCAAATTCAAACTCGAGAGAGAATGCCTCTAACTAAAATGACCACTCTCGTGAATAGGGATTCCTATTGGACAAACTTCTATATGATGATATCTGAAGAGGTGTTCTTTAAGGTGATAAAGGTCGTTGGAGAATTAGAGCGTGTTGTGGTTGTGTTGAGGTCCATCCCTTCCGAAATAGTGGCTAGTGCATATAAGAAAATCATCAAGATTCATACTGAGTTGTTGCTCTTTCTAGAGGGAACATATGACCTAGACATCGGTCGTGTGTCTAAGCATTTGAGGAATTTTTAATTTTACGGGACTAGGCTTTGTATTAATAAATCTTTAAGAGCGTTGTAAGCTTGAGCAATTTTTTTTAAAATATATTGCTCTTGCAATACAAGGCCAATACATATATCCATTTTCATATTTCGTACCGAGTTGGGCAAGTCGTGGATTTTTGTAAGTGTCAGGGCGCTATACTTGGTTCTTAATTGAGGTAATTAGTCCATGACATATGATAGTGAGAGAGGGAACTCTACCTAGTTCCTAACCAAAGTACTCAACTCTCTTTTCAATGTCAAAATGCCAACCTGGTTCCTAACTAAGGTGATTAACTCGTGACTTTTGTAACTGTCAGGGCACTCTACCTATTTCTTAACCAAGATGATAGACCTGTGACATATGATAGTGGGAAAGAGAGCTATACTAGGTTCCTAATCGAGGAGCTTAACTCTCTATTCACTATTGGAGTGCCAACCTAGTTCCTGACTGAGGTGATCAACTCATGACTTTTGCAAGTGTCAGGGTACTCTACCTAGTTCTTAATCGAAGTGATCAACCCATGACATATGATAGTGTAAAAGAGAGCTCTACCTCGTTCCTAATCAAGGTGTTCAACTATTCCTTCATTGTCAGAACGAAAACCTAGTTCTTGATAAAGGTGATCAACTAGTGACTTTTGCAAGTGTCAGGGCGTTTTACCTGGTTCTTAACCGAGGTGATCATCTCGTGACATATAATAGTAGAAGACTTCTAGGAGCAAATCATTTATTGAAGGAACCCATTTCATATTTATGCATATAATGATGGTACATGGTAGTAGTAAATTAAGATATATTAGAAGTAGTATTTTTTTAAGTGCCTTCCATTCCAGCTTGTGTCATTCTTAGCTTCTTTAATGCTTCTAAACAAGTAGGCCCATCCTAGTGTTGTCTCAATTATTTGATAAGGTCCTTCCCAATTTGCACCTATTTTTCCGACCATCCATTCCTTCTTGCTAGGAAAAACCCTTCTGAGAACCTAATCACCCATCGAAACACTTTAAAATGCACGACTTAATAATATGATACTTTTCTTTTTTGCTTGATTATCTTCCTCAAAGATTCATCCCTTTTTTCCTCAATGAGGGTAAGCTAAATTTCTCTACTCACATTGTTCTGTTCTTATATTAGGGCTGATATGGTAGTGGGTATCATAACTTCCATTGGTATTACTACTTCATTCTTATAGACTAGGGGAAAAAAGGTCTCATTAGTGCTCAACCGATGGCAATTCCTAACAGCCTATAATGCCCTAGGCAGCTCCTCAACCCATTTTCTCTTTGTACTTTCCAAACTTTTCTATGGTGGGTTGATGATTAATTTGTTGGAAGATTCCGCTTGACCATTGGGTTGGAGATGATACGATATTGAGTCACATATCTTGATGTTGTATTTGATGACAAAATCCTTGATGTTACGACTTATAAATTTCCTCCTGTTATCGGTAAGGAGCTCTTTGAATAGATTGAACTGATAAATTATATACTTCCAGATAAATCAAATCACCTCTTTCTCCCATATTCGTACCAGAGGTTCTCCTTCAATCAATTTAAAAAAGTAATCAGTGGCCACTAGTAGAAACCTTTTTAATCCTTTGCTAGAGGTAGAGGTTTTGCTATGTCAAGCCCCTATTTGTAGAAAGGCCAAGGGCTTACCACCCCTATCATTGCGTTTGGAGGCGTGTGTGATGACGGGAAAAATATTTGGCACATGTCGCATTACTAAATGTATTTTGTACAATTTGCTAACATTACTGAATGTATTTTGTACAATCTGCTAACATTACGGATAACCACAATTTCATTATCCATTGTTAAAATGCACATCCCTATTAAAGAGTGATTAAATGTTCTTAATTTTAGAGATTGAGTAATGTCCCTTAAAAAAGATGAGTGATCAAAACGTTCAAGTGACATAAACAAAGTGATCTCTAAAGTATTTATCATTTTTTTATATTTTATTATTTAATCTCTTTATTATTATTTTTATTTTGATTTAGCGAGTTTGTTTTTCAAATATTTACACTTTAATATATTTATTGTTTACTTTCATAATTGGTTCCTTTATTTCTTTAAGTTTTTCACATTTAGTACAAAAACTAAGGACAATTTAAAATTAACATTAAAAGTATAAAAAAATAAGATAAATTATACAAATTAAAAAATATAAGAATTAAATTATAAAGAAAAATAAGTATTAAAATTAAAAAATATATGTACCAAATCTTAAGAAAAAATAATAATAATAGAATTAAAAAGTAAAATATATAAAAATATTGATAGCATTTTCAGAATTCACCCAAATTATATTAAATAAATCTTAGAGAGAGATAAATAACAGTGAGATGTTGATTCAATTAGCAAAAAATACAAAAATGGAATTGTAACTTTATACGTATAGGATTTTCAAGTCATTTATTTACGTGAATTGCTAAAATTTCAATGAAATAGTGATTAAAAAACTTTCTTAATAATTTAACACTATCTTAATTTAGTATTAATAAAATTGCTCAAATAATAAAACTATTCCCAATTATTTACTATTATCATTTAAGTAAAAACCACGTGTGTAAGTTAGAATGTTGTTAGATTATTTTGTCATTCATCTTTAAGTTTTCAAGAGAATGTTTGACTAGTTTCTATCATATATCATAATTAAAAATATAATCAATATATGTCGTGATAATAGTAGTGGAAGTAAGGCTAAACCTCACAAATAATGAGGAATCTGGCTAATCATTGGTAGAACCAAACCACTGCAAAGTAAGGGTGTCTACGGTTAGGTTCGGTCCGGTTTTGAGTAAAAAACGAATCAAATCAGACCATTCATAATGCTCAAATTGGACGAGACTGGATCATTTGGTTATTAAAAATGTTGTAACCGAATGGTTTGATGTGGTTTGTTTAACAATTTAAATTAATTGATAATATAGTGCCACATTCATAGAACAACATGAGCTCCAAGCATTGAAAAAAAAAAGATGCATCTAGTGCAAAGTCGTACTAGAATGGAAAATCGAAGGTAAGCATAAAAGGGATGGGGTAGCATTAACATGCATCACCAACCTCATTAATCCTTAAAGAAGTATCAACATCAACAATTGACATGTCAATATAACTTTTTCCAGGGTAGATTTGCTCAAGAACTCCATCTTGGTCAAAAACCACCTATGCAATTTGAACTCCGATAAGAACTATTATATATTTATAACTTGTAAAGCACAAAATAGTAAATTACTAACCGAGAGAGTAGCTAAATGATCAGCTAATATTGTTATTGTGTACTTGCATTTCTTCACTATTACTGCATGGGTTTCTACTATAGAAGTGTTATGTTGTGCAAGTTCTTCACACTAAAAAAATGAGCAAGTAACAAAATGTAAGAGAAGTTGGTGCACATTCAAGATGTTGATCACATGATTCACACAATTATTTTTGTTTGAATGAAAGGCTTTGACTAGACTTTCTATGAAATTACTGTCAAAAATAAGTGAAAGTTGCAATCAAGTAAATTGGTTTGTCATGCTCAATGTAAAAAACCAATACTCTCATATATTCTTAATTTTATTTGGAAAGCTTCTAAAGATAATTTGCAAGGTTTGGTCGCGTAGTCAAATTTTTAACAAGAGATTTCACAAACTCCAAGGTGCATACAATAAGAACTTTCTCAAAGATTGCAAGTATCGAGTCATCCAGAGCATACTGGAAATATTTGTTTCAAATGAAACTTAAGTAAACAAGGAAAACATAGGAAGAAGTGAAAATTGATAACCCCTTGATTACAGACTAATTGATAATTTTGGAATAAACATATAGTATATGTAAAACGATCAAATTCATAACTAGCAAGAATAACAATCAAAGGTAATCAACATGATATAATTCATATATTTGTATTGATATGAAAGATAACCACAATCAAATGGGAAAGAGTTTAGGGTAAATAAAAGTAGTTGTTCCAAATGGTGACCTTAAAGCCATAGCGGAGAAGATTCTTAGACATGACCGTCTCAATTATCCCCATTCCCAAAAACCCTACATCTTCCATTCTTATTCTCCCTCTAATGTTTCTCTCCCTATCTTCTCTAGCCAGAAACGCATATACTTTACTCGTAATGCCATACTGATACCATTACCAAAATCCGATGGTAATATAGACAATGTCTCGTACACAATAAATGTACTAAAAATGTTTGGAAAAGTCACACAAAACAATTCTCCTATAAACTCAAACATACCTATTTTTTCAATAGTTGATAGGACACGAGGTGACGTGAGGAGAGGTTGGTTGGCTGATGGTGGAGGTGATGCGAGGATGGTTGGCTACTATTGGAGACAATGATGGTGAGGATATTATTATGGTCGACTAGCTAGGGTTCGCACTTCGCACTGGCAATCGTAAAGGATGAATGAAAGAGGAGAAAGTTATGGATATACATTGCTTAATTTAAAACTTTTTAATTATTTATTAAAATCGATCCGGTTCGATCTGATCGATTTATAATTTTTTATAATCGGACCAAACCGTTTGAAAATCAGTTTTACTTAATACAGACTGGACCAGACCATTTCATTTATGAAACTATTTGGTCCGATCCGGCCTATTTTTTTAATTTAAACCAATTCAGTCCAATTTTTGGACACTCCTATTGTAAAGAGCTTTTTAATTTTTGAAACCAAAAATGAGGTGCCTCTTCAAAGCCATATAAAGACTTTTTAAGATGGCATAATTGATTTAAGTGAAAAGAGTACCCTAGGTGAAGGCTACATATAAACTTCTTCCAATAAGTGACAATGCATGAATGCATTGTTGACATTAATCTGTTGTATAAGCCATCCTTGAGATATGGTAAGAGTAAGCACTATCCTTATTGTCGAAGTCTTCATAACAAGACTAAATGTCTCCTTATAATCAACACCTTTTTTTTTCTACAGATAACCCCTTACAACTAATATGTCTTTATACCTTTCTAACACCTTATTAGGTTGAAGCTTAACTTTGAACACCTATTTATAGCTGATTGTTTTCTTGTCTATAGGCAAATCCATAATCTCCAAAGTGTAATTTTCAACGAGAGTATTAAATTCCTTATCCATTGTTTGCTTCCATTCTGGAATTTTTAGTACTTCTTTCCAAGACACAAGTTCAAATAGGATTACATTTGTAGCATACAATTTGAGCTTAATGATACCCAACTTACTTTGAGTGACCAACAAGTTTTTGTTTATGGGTATGATAGATAAATATGTAACCAAAACATGGGATACAAATCCATCTAACATAGAACAAGAAAGGGTAGGCAATGGAAAACTTGAAGACATTAAACAAGGTATAAAAGCACCATGTAGAACAAATGAACAAGGATCTGAGGAATAAGGTGGAGAAATATAAGGTAGAATATAGGAAGTAGGAACACATGATGGACAATAAGGAATCATAGGTGACAAGAAATTAGATGACAAAAAAGAGATAGATAAAGACATAGGGAAACTAAAAGGAACAAGCAACCAAACTAGTGTAGAAGATAAAGGTGAACTAGAAGAATGTGTTGAGATGAAGGGAAACAATAACACATTGAAGACAATATGAAGACTAATATACACGTGTTTAGTGGGAGGATCATGACAAATATAACCTTTGTGTTTTGAAACATGACCCATAAAAACACAAAAAAAAATTATATATCTTGCATTTTATTCTTGCTATAAGCCTTTACACAAGGAAAACATTAAGTGCCAAAAATTATAAAGGATTTATAATCAAAAACTTTAGAATAAAAAGCTTCATAAGGAAATTTTCATTCAAGACACGAGACGACAATCTATCTAGCATAAAAAATGAAGTAGAAAATGCGTAAGACTATTAAGCCTTAGGCACACTAGAATGAGAAAGTAAAGCCAATCACTTCTCAACAATGCGTCTAAAACGAGTTTTAGCAACTCCATTTTGTTCACACATATAGGAATATGTGGATCAACTCCATGATTCCCACCTTTTCAAGGTCCTTAAAAAAGAGGAATAAATTCCTCACCACTATTAGTTTGTATAGCTAACATTTTTTTTGAAATTTACATTCAACTATATTCAAAAAATTATGAAAAACATGTGTTATTTCGTCCTTTAATTTTTGTAGATATATCCAAACAAAATATGAACAATCATCCACAATAGAAAGTATCCACATCTATGATTAGAGACAATAGGAAAAGTTCATAAATCCAAACATAATAAAGTAAAAGGCTGAGAACTAGGAGTATAACCATGAGTAAATGGTTGTTTATACGACTTGCTATTTGACAAAACAAGTAAAGGCACAAAGGTTTCTCACATCTGTTATTACCAAAAGGAGTATTTATGCCAGATTGTCGAGCATCAAACTCATTCTTACCATATGAGTCTATATATGTGTGTGATCTACCAAAATTCTTAGTGTTAAATAGCTAGATACTCTATGAGGGATATTTAGGACCAAAACCTTAAGAAGAGTTATTAGAATTTCTAGATAAATGATTTCCAAAAGTATAATAGGCATGATATACCTGATCAGGAGACAAATCATATTGCATGTGAAACATATGATCATAACCTTCCAAATAGCTCTCAAATGCACTAAGACTAGAAAGTGTTTCACGCATGTTCATTGATGCAATAAAGGAAGTGTAATTAGATCCTAAATCTCCAATTATATACAATAACATATCATGAGTAGTCAATGGCTATCTAGTAATAGCTAAATGCTCTACAATACCTTTTGCATGATTCACACATGAAGATACAATCAAATCACTTTTCTTAAGAGTCTGAAGTTGAGATCGTATATCAAGGATACAAGCCTTTGAAACACCAAAGAAGGAATCTAATAATTCAATCCATTGTTCTCGAGTTGTGATGAAACCATAAATTCTTAAAAAAATTGCTTCAGAGATGGAATTATAAAACTAGCCTTTGATGATTTAACCTAGATCAAGAAAGTGATGAAGAACATTAATGCTTCCATTAGTCAAACCTTCAAGTCCATAAGTTATCAAATAGCTAAGCATCTACTCTTTCTACAACAGATAATTGTGATCATTCAATTTGATCCAAGTAGGAACAAAGCTCGAGGGTATCAATGACAAATTCTGAGCAAGAACATTTGGCATTACTGAGGATCCATTGCTATAAGTTTGAGACAAAATTAGACCAAAAAATTGAGTAGTAGTAAGAGGTGCTCACAGTATGAAGAAGATTTAGAAGCCATGAACAAGCCTTAAATTGGCACTGAGTGCTCAAGAAAAAGAAAACATTGAATCCATAGGATCTTTAAGCTTTGATACCAAAATGAAAGTGCTATCTATAGAACCATACCAAGCTTAATACTAACAAGCATAGCTAACAAGTTCCCACTAAACTATCTACTAACTAGCTATTTAACCAATCATTAACAACCATTAGCTAACTCTACAATACCTTAAACATGATTGAGCAATTCAAAGCTAACGAGGGTCGTGTTAAGATTACATTTTTAATATGGACTGACACATTTTATGAGAATCTTCAATTGATGTGAGATATGTGTCTGACGGATAAGAAAGTTAATGTGCTAAAGTTTCATGTGTTGCATTCATACTATTCAGTATATTCATTTAAAAAGTTAAAAAGAAGCTTCGTGTAAAAAATTTATTTAATTACACATTATTGTTTGGAATAATAAGTAATGAAAATATATTTTTCAAAAATAAAATCATTGTAGCTTTATTCATGGTATAATGTGAATATATTATAATTTTATAAATATTTATTGAATCATATTTTGTCAAAAAAATAATTTTCCCAATCAATTTTATTAAAAAATGTTGTTTGGATTTCAATATACTTTAAAATGAGGTAATGGACTTCAGTTATCATAGTGAATAGCTATGTACTTTTGGCTTGATTGTTAAACGATATTAAAAACACTATTTGAATAATTTCTATACACTTATGTGTTTGGAAATTAAATTGTATTGTATAGTCTAAAAATAGTATAGTTACGTAGAAATTTTATACGATCACTTAGTTTAATCTGTCTTAATTTTTAATTATAAAATTATGTATCTTAACCTTTTGTTTTATATTAAATTAAAAATAATATTTTTTTATTTTTAGAATATAATAAATATAAAAATAAAATATATTCATTTAAATAAATTTTATAATAAAAAAATATTTTAAATATAAATTATTTTATTAAAATATTTATAATTAACTTTATTAGACTATATTATACATCTTAGCATCAAATACTTTATAAACTAATTATAATTCAATCAAAACTAATTATACATCAAATATTTAGTTTATCCTTACATTAAAATATACTTTATAAACTAATTATAATTCAATCAAAACTAATTATACATCAAATATTTAGTTTATCCTTACATTAAAATACTATTTGCATATAAGAAACAAACAAATGTTACCCTTCATCCTTTTATTCAATTTCTATAATATTTTAAACATATTTTTATAGTAGATTTTTAATCTTATTTAAAAAAATATTTATATTTATTAAAATATATTTATAAAAAAAATTAATTGAAGATATGTGTTGAATATATATTAAAAATTTAAATACATGTTTATAATTTAAGAGTGGGTTAAAAAAAACTCATTCATAAATGAATTATACATAAAACAAAACGTAATTTAAACATTCAATGGTTCAAAGAAAATTAATTATGTTCAGCTTTTCAATCATATATCAGAAAAATTAATTAATAAACAAATATTTATTTGTAAAATAGAAAAAAATTAAGGGTATTAAAAGAAATCATCTATTTTAAGAAAAAAATTAAGAAATAATTGTATAATAATAAATATAGGTTTAATTGTATAATATAATTTTATTTATAAATAGCAGTAAATATATGTTATTTAATATATGTTTTTTTATATAGTCAAAAATGTAATTTATATATTTTTTATATAAAATAAAAGTATATATTTTTTAAATTAAAAATAAAATTATATAAAAATTAAAATAGTAAATATATTGTAGATAGTATGTGCAATTGATGACCAATTAACACCGATGTAATATTCAAGACGATGACTCGATTTATACTATTAAGTGGTCAGCGTTGAAATAGCATGATTACTTAATATTATAAGATTAGATTTGAATTTAAATTATTAATATATTTGAGTATATATTAATTTAAAATCTTATATTACATTTATTTAATTAATCATAATTATATTTCTTAATTTTTTTAACTGATTTTAGTTAGGGATGTAATAGATTGTGCACTTAGTATAACATAAAGTTGTAATAACTAAAAGTTTGTTACGTTACTTATTATTAGTTTAATATTACCAATTATTGTACTACATAATATAAAAACACCCACACATATATATATAAATATATAGGAAATATTATTTAAATATTTTATATTTAATAAAAATATAATTTTGATTCATATTTATTAATTATGATAATACAAGTATAATATTTTTATAAAAAAATTTCAAAAATCTATTTTATGAAAATAATAAATTTATAATGTTCTATCTTTTATATAAAAAAATAAGATTTTTATTTTTATTATCTTTATAAAAAAATATGAATTTATAATCCTTTATTTAAATATAATTTTGATTCATATTTATTAATTATGATAATACAAGTGTAATATTTTTATAAAAAAATTTCAAAAATCTATTTTATGAAAATAATAAATTTATAATGTTCTATCTTTTATATAAAAAAAATAAGATTTATATTTTTATTATCTTTATAAAAAAATATAAATTTATAATCCTTTATTTAAATATAATTTTATAAATAAAAATAGAAAGATTCCAACATCCATCACTCTCTAATAATTAACCAACAAACTTGTAATAGCTAGGCTTCTTAGTCAGTTAGTACTATAGCAGTCTTTATGACAATAACATCATGATTTTGACATGAGAAGAGCATAGAGTGATAGACAAAGAGTGAAGCATCCGTTACGTAGAAACATGCACCGGAGGAATTATCCATTCATTCATTCATTTTGATCCACGTTTCCAACCAATAATATAAAGAGAGAATAAATATCCCCTTTTTTTTTCATTAACATTTAAAAATTATTATTTGTTTATCAATATTATCATATTAGTATTTGTTTTTACACTATACACCTTAATTAAATTGAAAACTTGATAATTATTTTATCATTTAATTTTTTAACTATAAATATTATTAAATAAATTAAATATATAATTTAATTTGCTATTAATATCTAAATAAACTAATAAATAATATAATATCCTACCACGATATAATTACCAAAAAATTTAAAATTTATATTATCAATTATAATATTATATTCTCTATAAGTTTAAAAATAATAAAATTTATTACAAATAATTTTCTCTAATCAATTAACTCAAAAAGGATAATATAAACATATCCAATTCTATCTAAAATTTGTAACATCCGA
The DNA here is from genome assembly GCA_037013495.1 of Hippophae tibetana. Taxonomy (NCBI): domain Eukaryota; kingdom Viridiplantae; phylum Streptophyta; class Magnoliopsida; order Rosales; family Elaeagnaceae; genus Hippophae; species Hippophae tibetana. Next base: position 75,244,477 of record CM072812.1, on the reverse strand, counting down.
TGAATAATTTTTCACGTGCACCAAAGCCGGCCATCATAAATATGACAAACTTTTCGTAGACAAATAATAAATTTAACTAAATTATCAAATATATTTATAATCACATCAATTAATTATATTATAATAGCTGATAAAATTTTCTTTAAATTTATAATTTCATATTTTTAAAATAATTTTAATACACCATATACCATATCATTATAAATATATACGTGTAAATAAATTTATCTTTTATTAACATTGATCATAATCTATGAATAAAATATTAACTCATTAATTAAAAAAAATTAGGTTTGAACAGAAGAAAAAAATACTTATTGTATTTTTATTTTTATTTTAAATTTTTTGATAAAATTTTACACCATAATTAACATACGATAAATAAACCATAAATATTTTAAATATGTATTTTTTGTGCATAGATTATTTAAAATAGAATGAAAGATGTTTAACAAGACATTTAAATATAATATATTTTATTTAGATCTTTGTTACTTCAAAAGAAATTTTTAAAACTTATTTTTTCTTCTAGTATATAGTCCAATACTTATATTTTTTGTAAGTTAAATTTAATATAGGTGATAATTTGTATGAGATGTGTTAACTAATTTACTAAAAAAATAATATATATTTTATGTTTTACTGTGTAATGTTCATATAATGTATTATTCATTAAATTTATATACGTAATTTATTGTGACGTGTAATGTTCTTTTTGATGAAGCAAGTAAAAATAAAATAAATCTACTTGAGCACAATTCAGTCGGTAATACAATTAGGCTAAAATTTGAGGTGTCCTCTGAGAACTCTTTAACAAAAAAAGAAAAAGTAAAAAATTAAAATTAAATAATATTGTAAGAAATTATAAGTTAATGCTATGTTGTTTTTTATTGATTTAAAAAATAATTATACGTTGTTTCATATCATATTAAACAATTATGTGTAGCGCCTTGTTTTTATCATGCTGAAAATTGCTAACTTACGAGATTATCTTTTAGAAAAAAAAAATTAAAAATTAAAAAAATATATTTAATTAAAAAATGGCCAATTAAGATTACGAAAGTCGTATTTTGTTGAGTGAATGAAATAATAATAAAATAATATTTTAATAAAATATTTATATTATTATATCATATTGCATTTTATCTATTTATTAAACGTGTGATTTTATATGTATTGATGAATATGAATTATCATATTCAAGTAGTTTTGAAAATTATTATTTAAATAAATATAAAATAAAAATTAACAAATTAAAAAGAAGAAGCAGCAGCTATAAATAAAAGTTTTTATTTTTATTTTTTTATAAGATAAGAGATAAGAAATTAATCAAAAATGAAGAAATATAATATATGTGGCAATACTCAAACCGTAAAATCCAATCAAGAGTAATATAGTTCGTGTGGTAGATTTATTATATTCATATAGTCGACAAATGTTCATGTCAGAGACATTGTAATAATTAGTTTTATTGACTTTTTTTACGATGTAAATGTGCTTGTAAATAACACAATGAGTAGTGTAAGAATGATGATGTTAATAGTAAATAATTAAAAGTGTGAATATTAAAAAAAAAGGACGATTTAAAAAAAAATCATAATTCATTAAGTACAAGATATGAATAGATATTATAGTACTTGTGAATTTTTTCTAATGAAAAATGTGATGAACTTAAATCAAATATATATAAATATGTTTTTATATATATAATTTTAAAAATACTTTTAATACTAAAATATATAATATTTTTATTAATTAGATAGAATTTTTTTATTCTTATATTTAATCAAAAAAATATATTAAATAATTAAATAATAAAAATTAATATCAATATTTAATATAATTAGTAAAATAAATATTATATTAATATTTTAATTTTTTAAATTAAATATGTTTTAAATAAACCTTAAAAATTAAATATATAATTAAACCTTAAGAAAAATAATACTTATTTAAAGGATGTGATTAAAATATACAAACTAATAAAATAAAAATAAAAACCATTATGGAGTGGCCAAGGTTTTCTCAAAGGGAAAAGAATTAAAATCTGCTTTAATTTATTTCACAATTTTTTATTGATAAATATGATCTTAAATATTTAAAATATTTAATTTAGTTTTTAAAAAATTTAAAATTTTAATATATATATATATATATATAAAACATATAATTTAATCCTTAAATTTAAAAATATATAATTTAATGCTTAAATTTTTAAAACATTATAATTAAATCATAACTTAATAATTAATATATTTATTTATGATTTAAATTTTTTGTTAATTTATAAAAAATTAGGAACTAAATTATATAAATTAAAATTTTAGAAACTTACTTGTGAAATTTGAAAATTTCGATAACTAAATAACAAGTTTTAAAAATTAAGAAATCTCTAAGTGAATTTGATACAATACTAAAATTGAGCAATTTCTGTTTTTGATTCCCGTATACAATACCTTCCATTTTTCATACGGAACATGTGTTCAAAGATTAAATTTATTAACACATTTTTCATAAGAGAAATTACTCATTTGGATTAATATTAATATGATGATTCAGACTAAAAATTATTTATATTACATTATTAATTTTAAATTAATAAATAATTCCTATTACCACAAATGAGTGGTTAGGGCGAAAGTGGCTGAGAGGTCACTAAGCAGTAACGTCAAGCTACCAAGCTTTGACTAGCTATAAACTTAACTTCACTGAGAAAAAGTGAAAAAAGAAGAAGAGGAAAGGTAAGGATACAATTTTTTTTTTTTACCTTTTATCGGTATATTAAAAATAATATAAAGAAATTATTTTTTAATATATAATAATTAATTTAAATATAAATATAACTATTATAATTAAGGATGATAAATATTTAAAAAGATCACATATAAAACAAACCTTTTAGGTCCATTAGATTCAATTTGATCATTTTTTTTAAATCAAATAATCGATTCGATTTAGTTTTTTTTTTAATAAAAAAAATTCATGTAAATCAAAACAAATTGAATTATTAAAAAAAATTATATATAATTTAAGGATTATATCAGTTTGATTAGTTAGTTAAAAAGAAAAATTTATTTATTTAATAAAAAATTTAAAGATGAAGAAAAAAAGAGGTTGAATGGCGAGGAAAGCAAAGCAAGAGAGCACATGGGTGCAACTATAATAGTGTTACGCGTGTAGACACCCGAAGGAGTATGGAATGGGACCGCATTTTTAATACATCAACGTGTCAGTCCTATAGTTACGTACACAATTTGCTGATCGACCAGATCCAATCAATCCATAAACAAAGTCATTATAATCACAAAGTAGAGCCGCCATGTTGTGTCCATTCCATTCAAAAACACTTTTACCATTTTTGTGCATCTTTCATTTTTCTTAAATAATCTCTGCGTTTCGTCCTTACACACTGTTTTGGTTACAAACTTCTTCTCTCTCCTCTGCACTAATTTTTATAGCAAAGTGAGAGTTCATGTATGACTACGCTTTGCTAGCTAGCTACTTATAAATTCAACTATTTATATTTATAAAATAAAAATAAAAAAACAAAATCTCTAGCTAAGAACCTTATCATATGATGCGTAATTTGTTTTCTTCTTCTTTCTTATTTTTTATTTTTTATTTTTAGGAAAACGACACACTTAAAACGCATGATGTTTTATATGTATTTCACCATTTAAGATTAGATATTGAAACTTCAGAATATATGTTTCACGAGTCAAAATACTTAAAATATGAGTCGAGAAATTATTAATTCAACTTGTCTTAGAATTAAGAGCTTTCCTCAAAATTGGAATTGAGGATCGATGAATTTCGTATACGATAAATTCTTTTTTTTTTTTTTTTTTTTTAAATATATTGTAAAAATTTATTTATCATGCTGTTGAAACTTATAGCCACACGTATCTTATGTTTAACTTATCTATTTTTGAAGTGTCATGAAAAAGAATAATAAATATATTTTATAAAAATGTTTAAATTATGATTGATTGTTATAAAAATGTTATTTTTAGTTTCATTATATTGTAAAAATTTATTTTATTATTGTTTAATTGTATTACATAATCTCATTCACAAATATAACTTTATTTTTAATACCCTTAACATTGTGTTTATTTTAAACCCTCATTAATTTTGTTATTGTTTATTTTCAAATATTTTCTTTTCCCATAACGTAAAAAATATGTTTCAAAAAACTACAAAACTAACACACTTAAAACTCATTCTAATAAAAATAACATATTTTATTATTAACTTATAAATCTCTCAATACAAGATAAATATGTTATTTTTTATTGTTATGAGTTTTAGAGTTTTTATTTTATGTTCAAAAATACGATATATATATATATATATAATGTTTTAATAACATAAAACATATTTTTAAAGTAATTAAAAATGAAATCATATGAATAATCGAGTTATATAAATGAAAGAATTTTTGTTATTATCACAGCAATATTTCATTAATTATAAAAAATAAAACAATTAATATAATCTTTTATATTTTCAAAAATATCTTATATTTATCTCTCATATAAAATATAATTTTATTTACCACTAAATTATTTATAAAGTAAAGTTTAATTAATCTTATTAAATAAATTATGGCTATAGAACAACTTTATCTCCGCCCTGATTTGAACTTTTTTTTGTACTTACTAGATCAAATCAGCTACACAATTAATGCAGAGGATGAACATTACTTCAGTAAATAAATATAAAAAAAAGGATGATAAGGATTTATTAAATGATTATAAAATCACTTACTAAAAAAAATATTATTGAAAAACAAAAATTTACCCTAGGACCAATATTGTTTTAAAAAAAAAGGTTTTTAATCCCACCTTGATACGTATACATCAACTCATATATCTTAATATAATTAACTAGATTAATAAATAATTACACAATTATTTCAAATTATATCTTATCTTTCTAACGTAAATCAACAATAACACATCAGCATATCACATGCATGACTCATTTTAATAGGCTTTATTAAGCTTCTGGGTTCTTTTGTACTCAGAGATGTCATCTCAAGAAAAGCAGGGATGAAATGTGAAGATGTCAAAATAGATAAAGATAAAGAAGTATGAGTAAATTAATGCAGTGAATTGAACCTTGATATTGTTTATGTTTACGTTCAGTACTTGCAGTGACATTTTTAATTTTGTGTGGGCTAACAGAGACGTAAAGTCAGTGACTTTCTTCATTTACTATGATATAAATAGGGTATTTCGAAAGGTGGACTTCTTGTTTCTTATAACTTCTAGTTCAACTTGGTAATAATAATATTATATGCCATGCTTATAAAAGGATTAAACTATATAACCTCTTAATCATGTTTTGGTTGAGTTAATGAGAAAGCTAGATCTACTCAATTTTAAGACCACTCTTATGTTATCATAATTATAAGTAGTAATAAGTCATAAGTGACCTAAGTATTTTATTTAATAGAGATTCGATTATTTTTTACAAATATCACGATATTACATCATTTTGATTTTGATTTTAAATTTAAGACCTATAATATTTTCTAGATCAAATAAGATAATTCGTATTTAAAATTAAATGTAATTTAATATTATTTTACATTTTTTTTTTCAAAGAGTGATAATTATTAGCACACAAGATAACATGACACAAAAAAGACACAACGTGAATAAAAAAAAATAGTTAAAAAACCATAGCTATTAAAAGGATATAATTTTAAAAAAAATTATAAGTAAACAACATGTTAAGAAATTATATATATATTTTTAAAAAATGACCCAATATATGAATACTACATGATTGATATCACAATTAACATGCCATGAATAGGCTAATCGGACACAATTCTCAAACTCTAAATTAATTTTCTCGATTTTTTTAATTAGCAATTATTAAGGCAGGACTTAGTGATCAAGTTTGAAGAATAAATAATAAATTACTAAAATATATCACAATGATAATAAATTACCATAAATAAACCTATTTTCTTTAAAAAATAATTATCACACACATAAATATACACTAAGGGCTTTGAACCCAGACCCAGATACTTTTGGTACATACAGTGAACATAAATTAATATAAAATAACCTTTTGATCAGGCTTTTCTTGAGTTTACTAGAGTTAATTAACCTTATGGGGTAAGTGAGGATAAGGATGAAATTGAAACAACAAGAAAGGAAGAGAGAGAGAGAGAGAGAGAGAGAGAGAGAGAGAGAGAGAGAATCTCATAATAAGCTGGCAGCTTAAGTTAAATTGTGTCCTAATCTTTGTTGTTGTTTAATGAAGAAAGAGAATAGCGGAGTCCCTGTAAAGATGCGCATGGGTATGGAACTGGGGATTCTTTCGTTTGCTTTTGTGTTGTTTATTAGGTTTCAATTATCAATCAATTTTCTTTTCTTTAAATTATATTAAAATTGGTGTCATCTCTATCCCGACACTCTCAAGCTTTGTTTCCCAATTCCCATCTCAACTCCCCTTAATTTGATAATTAACATCTATTAGTGACTCAAATTCCAATTTTATTATAATTAATTTGATTAAATTAAATAAAGTTTATTTATTTATTTAATCAACTCTACTTAATTATATCTGCCAGGCTTAATCTAAAACACATGATCACTTTCATTACCTTTTAGTAAGCTTTCAAGGGAATATAAAGTACTGGTCCCTGCCAAAGTTTCCATGGCATTTGATATCAAATCTCATAACAATTAGCTGTCGAATTTCATGTTAATTAATTATCTTTTATTATATATTTCCCTAAACTTTTGTATCCATTTCATCTACTTGGAATGTCAATTATTTGATCATTAGGAGGATAATCCATGAGAAAAATTAGATTTTAATACGATGAAAATGATCCTACGGGGATCGGGTGGAGGTATGGATCAACTCTTCATCCCGCTCATTCCTCTATCCCTGTTTTATTATATATTCTTAAAAAAATATTATATATTTACATAAATTTATAATAAAATATAACGAGTTATCTTAAGTTTCACATCCATTAGTTACTAGTTTTTCGCTTCACATATAATTTTGATTAATTTTTCACTTTACAATCTAAGTTTTAAAATGTAATTAGACTCAAGTCTAATATAGTATTAGAACTAGTTTCCTTGCTTCCCACTGACATCCAAGAGTCTAGCGGTACATTCACCAAAGGTTTCGCCCATCTAGTACTGACCAAGAACTCTCCTCCGATGTGTAAAAAACTTGTTAAGTCTCACATCGATCAGATATTAATCTTACGTTGCACATATAACCTTGAACAATTCTTTACAGTTTTAAGTTGAGTTTAATTTAAACTCAAATCTAATAAATTATATTGATAAATATTATTTCTATCGATATTTTAATCGTAAAACAATAACATAATAATATAAAATAAAATTATTTTAATGATTGTTAAAATAATAAAATACTGAATTGATTATAACTATTATTTATATTTAAAATTTTAAATATATTATATTTAATTGTATAATAAACATATATAATTGAAATTTTATGTTAATTTTTACTATTTAAAATATAATTGATATTAATTTTTTTATTAGCCTATTCCCGTAAAAAAATTCAAAATTTCTACGGAGGCTCACCACCTTGGGCTTGCTATTATTTAGAAGGATGATGAGGATAGCCTCCTCATCACGGTCCCGCCCCATCCTACATCTTGACATTTAGAGTTAAATTATTATTATTATTTCTAATGGGTTTGCTTCCATTTTAAATAGAGTTTAGTGGGTTTTGTTTTCTTTCAAATATATATATATATATATATATTTTAATTTTGTATACCAAATCATCACATCGAATTAAAACATTTTAATACCAAAACCTAAGTGATTGGAGAATAATAAGTGAGAGATGTGGATGAATAGAAATATTCCTTTTAAAATACATCTATTGTTACGAATTTTACAAAAATTCTCAATTAATTTAAAAGAATTAATCATTTTAACTAAAAGGTATTGATAATTTTAATTAAAGTATTTGAAATGTTTCGTTAAATAATTAGAGTGATTTATATTAGTAAAGTAAAAAGTAAAAATTAAGTAGAAGTTACTAAAATATGTTTACATAGTTTAAAAAAACATAATTTATTTAATTTTAAAAATTAATATAATTTTGTAGTTATTTAATTAAATTATATCAATTTTGAAAATATAATAACTTATATATCACTTAAAATAATTAAGTGATAAAAATATCTTAATAATATAATATAAAAAAATTATCATTTAAATTTAACAAAAACTAACTGAAATTACCTAAACCGAGTTTGCTGCATCTATTTAATTTGTAATTTCTAACTATAATACAAAAATTGAAAACAAATAAGGCACAGTTATTTAAAATAGACTTGCAACACGATTGGTCACTCTCACTCATCATGTAAGTTAGTGATTGGATGTGATATTAATTAGACTACACTTCGTGATTAAGACAATTTTCTGTGATCCTACCAATCAAAATTATAACATGAAAAATGAAAGACCAGTATAGTGACAAATTTTAGATTTTAATTTAAAAAAAACTATATAAATTAACAGCTAATAATAATATTATTTATTTTAAGAAATTCTATAATCTTTAAAATAATAATTGTAACTATAAAAATTAATAATGATATTTAACATAAACTATATTTAGTATAAGAGCTTTTATTTTTGAAAATTTCATGTATAGAAACAATTTTTTTTTGTTAAAATTATAAGTATGTTTTTTTAATGTACAATGAAAAAATTATGTATTTGATTTTGAATCTAAATAAGTTAAACTTGTAGAGAACTTTAGAGTAATTAACACTTGTATGGAGTTATTGATAGAATTTTATTTTAAGTAAATGTCTAACAATAGCGAGTTATTGAATTTTAAAGTCCTAAAAATTAAAATTCATAGAGACAATATGGTTCTATTTTGAGAATAAAATTTTATTTAATTTTATAAATATTTTATTTAATTTTTTTTAAGAGATAAAAAGTGGCTAATGCACTTCTTGACCCATAATAAATCCTGCCCTAGAAGTACTGTTTTTTTAGTATTAGATAAAAAAAATTAGTACATCTTTTTACTTTATTTAATTAGAAATATTTTAAATTAAAATATAATCATTTAAACATATTTAATATTTAACTAATTTTTGATTAAAAATATTTTATTTTTATTATTAAAATTTTTTAGACATTATTTTTATAATCTTTAACGTATTTTTAATTTTAGGCGGCTTATAATTTCTAGGTTCTTCTGGCGCCGTAGTTTTTCAATGTTAAAGCCTAACTTCTCAAAATTTTCTTCCTAATGACCAATTAGATAAACTATAAAACCAAATGACCAGTCATAGTATTATAATCTATAGACTAATGCTGTATATTAATAGATAGGGATGTATGAAATCAATGTCATAAGTGTCTCTTTCTGTTAAAGTCAAGCAAGTTTGTTTTATGTTGCATATGAAATACACAGTGCTCTTCCATGTTTCCCTCTTCACATACTAATATGTGTCAAGCCCCTTAAACCCTTGTGTTTTATTTTAAGTGCATGCGATTATTCTTCGGTGCTTGTCAATTAACACATCAGTAATTAAATTTTAAAACATGACTTGATTGGTGGTCAGAACTTTATACTCTATAAACCTATAACTTATCTTAATTAATTTACCAATTACTTAGGTTTCAACAACCCTTCAATCACGCCTTGATTTATGCAATTATCTTGGTGGATTATGACTTCAATTTTATTATAAATTAATTAAATATATATAGTTTCTAAAATCAAGGACTATAACCTTTAAGGGTACTTTATTGCCTACCCTATAAACCCCTAATATTGAATTAATGAGAGAGATCATATGGGTGGGTGTTGTGATTTGTTTGTGACACGAATTAACTTAACCTAACCTAACCCAGATCTTACCGGTTAATTCATGAAAAGGATGGTAGTCAAATACTTAAAAAGATATCCATAGAATTAACAAGAGAGAGAGAGAGAGAGAGAGAGAGAGAGAGAGAGAGAGAGAGAGAGAGAGAGAGAGAGAGTATGTTTTAATTTTTTCTATTGGAAGGCAAGCTTTCTTTAAGCTTCTTGTTACTTCCTTTAAAGCTATATAAAGTCCACATAAAGTAGGATTATTCCCCATACTTAAAAGCAAGAAATCCCCAACAGCTCAGTCAGTATCTTAATTTGAAGAGTTAGTTAATTTACTTCAAAATAATAAACAAAGATTCTAAAACTTACTTAATGCTTAAACAACTAGTTTAGTTTTTAATTAAAATTAAGGATGCATAAAAAATCTAATGAATTCGACCAAATCCCTTTCGAATTATTGAATTGAAAATTCTACAATTATCTAGACAAACATTGGATGGTGCATGGTTGAAACTTTCTAGTATATGTTTTAATTCGATCTGAAATAACCATAATAGATATTACATTTTTTTTTGCATATATCTCTTTTATTACTTATCAATATTTATTAGAGTTAGTTTTATTTATTATTATTATTTTTGAATAAAATTTATATCATTATTATAATATAGACTCAAAGATTAATTTATTTTATGTCAAATATAAATATATTATTAAAAACCTAAAATTAGCATTATAAACTATTTCTATAAACTTAAAACGAAGTAATCTTAAATTTTAACAGATCGAATCAAATCAGATTAAAATATAGATAAAACCGATTGCGAATTAAAATTTTTAAATCCAAAGAATGATAATGTCAAATTAAATTGGCCTAAAACCTATGGTTAAACTGCTATACACTCCTAATTAGAATTGAGAGATTATACAATGTAAAAAAAAAAAAAAATAGAGATGAGATATTAAATTGTGTTACCATTTTATTTTTATTTTTTTTGGAAAGTTTAAGCTTAAAAGAGATTTTTTTTTATTGTGTATCACTCCTCTAAAAGTGTGTATTTTTATATCTATTCTTAGGTAACTCATATATTTAAAAAAATTAACCTATTACTAACAGCATAAAACATTCATTTAAGTGTAAACTTTATACATTGTTGTTATCAGAGATAAATGTATATAGGGGTGAAAAAGGGCATGTGTTCTACCTCAACTTATGATAAATAAAATTTTAATTATAATATCTTTGAAATTATAGATAATTATATGTATAAAATAAAATTGTATTCCAATTGAATTTTAAATTTTAATACTTAATATTTCAAAAAAATTAATAATTTAATAAATTTTATTTAAATGAGATACATATATTATCTTTTCAACTAAAAACAAGTAATAATTAAAAATAAAATATACTGTAAATATATAGTAAATTTTTAGATAAACAAGTAATAATTGAAAATAAACTATGCTGTACATATAGTAGAGTATTGGAAACAAATTATTGTAAAAATTTAATTACGTGGTTACAAATGAACCCACAAAACATATATAGTATAAAAATATAACTTGAAATCGTTGCATGAATTTGAATCGCATGATATTCTATATAAAAATGTGTCATATATCTTTCTTTAGAAAAACTTATATTGATAGGACATAAACTATTATTTATCTTATTATTACATTGTCTAACAGGGGATTTGGCTGGGCATAGTCCCTTGAGTTCCAATATCTCTTTCTTTTTAATTTTCACTACAAGACCTACTCTTTATAGGGATTCCAAGCTGGCCTCTTGTTTAATATAACTAGCGAACATTTGGGCTTTAGCACATGGTCACCAACTAGTACTCTACTCATTGCCTTTTAATTTTATTTTATTTTTAAAAAAATAATGTTTTAAGTTGATTAAAAAAGATAATAATATAATGTATATAAGTAATATGAGATTTATTTTTTTTAGATTTGATAACTCATATTAATTATATACTAGTAAAGATTTATACGAATGGTATGGCTATAAGGGATTTTAAAATATTCTAATTAACACGTGGTTGAGTACAGGTACCAAGTTGTGTGAACAGGTAGATACAGATTCTTAATTTATATATTCTCAGGAGCTCTTTAGATTTCTAGATGGATCTTTCAGGTTGTTCTTTGATCCGAAGACAGTGTGGGGTGTGGAACCCTTTTTGTTGTGTGGTTGGTGCATTTCTTAGCTCATTTTATTTGCTTTGTGTTTTGGTTACATGACATCCACTACTCCAATATTCGGGTTATTTAAGTACAATTGGGTTGGCAGATTATATTATATGCTGTGTGTTAATTATATTGATTTTATTTGGTTTTCCAATTACAAATGATTGTGAACAGGACAAAGATTCAATTGATTTTTATTGGGAAATTCGTTGGCTCATCCTAGAAATCTCGTGAGTACGTGATATTAAAGATAATGAAATTTTAGATTAGTGTGATTTTAAAGTTTAGATAACATAGAGTTGTAAAAACAGATGCTAATTCGATTAATGTGCAAAATTCATACGCAATAGTTAAGTTAATTGTGAATGATTTTGATGCAATTGTGGGATTAGATTACGTGCAACTTTCAAAATTTGCATATCAGATTGCATATTAACATCAGATTTTATCCAATGAAAGCAATGTGTATAACTATGATTAGTTCTTAATATACGCAAATTAAATCAAATTAAGAATAAGCTAAAATCATGCTATATGGATCCATTATAATTTATACACCCGTAAATATATGACTAAATTTAGAATTAGATGAAATTAAGAAACAATATTTACAAACACACAATTATCCATATTTCCAAATTTTAAGAGTTAACAACAATCTAGTTTAATGTTACATTGATAAAAGATAATCATGTGATAAAGTTTATAAGAATTATATTCACGGAATTTTACATAATGTTAAAATCTCAGTTAATTGATAAAAAAAACTTAAAAAATGTTAAAAACATAAAGTGATAGGCTAGTAAGAAACAATTAGAAATATGTTAAAGTAATGTCACACGTTAATTAAAAATAATATTATAATATAATTTTTAAGAATTACGAATATATTTACTTATTAAGTTAGTTTTTTGCAATTAAGTAAACCATAATTCTTATATATTTTTACACACATTCTATAAGGTGTCCTTACCACCATAGTCAACATAAACGAAACTTAAGCTTCATACATAAGCTTGAATTATAATAACTATTGTAGTTGATTTTTGTTAAGTTGCGTTCTCTAAACATGTTGACATGTAAATTCTTTTTAAAAAATCATGTTAAAAGAGACAACATTGATGGATATTGTATCTACTTTATTGCTTAAGTTAATGTCCTATAAAAAGTTAAGAATACATAAAGAATTTGAGAGAAAGTAAGTGATGAGTTTAGGTATTTAAGTAAAAGTTTCTGTTTATGAAGACTTATTAAAATGTTTTGATGAATGAAATTATCATAAATAATTAGTGTTTATTAATTAATATTCAAATTTTTAATATTTAAATATTAAATTAATTAATATATAATTATTTAAAATATTAATGAACTTTTATAAATAAAAATTTAATCATTAATATTTATTTTAAATTTAAATAATAAAAAATATAATTAATTATACGTTGTACCTATTTGATTTTTTAAAATCTACATCAACTAATTGAATAAAATCACGTGTATATATATATATATATATATGATGATTTTCCTATCTATCCACATCATTAGCAACTTGTTGACACATCGAATTTTAGGAATGCAGGGCTTGCTTTCAAGTAGGATGCTAAAATTCACACGCTCAGTTCAAGTTTAAGAAAAACTTAAAGAAAAGAGACGTGTAACTTCCAATTACATGCCATCTTTGGGCTTCCCATTTACTCGTCTCTCATTACTACATGACAGTTTTGGGGGCCATGAGGACAGAGGTGCTATGTTTTCAAACCTTAAACTTGGGCAGATGGGCCTTTTTCATGATTTATTTTTTACAATGTGAGACATAAAGCTTGAACTTAAGCCAATCGAAAATTCTACTAAAATCCTACAAAATCCTCTAAATAAATACATTTAAAATATATATCCTTAATAATTTTAAACATTGGGTATGTATTTGAAGGTTTTTTGGGATGTAATAAGTCAATATATATATATATTATTACTGTTGGGTTTAGATCACAAGTACTAAAAGGTATACAGATCGGAAAAGTTTAAAGTATTTAGGGGAATGTTTGAATGCTTTATTTGAAGCATCTTTAAAGAATGCACGAAGTACTAAAGAAGACTGAGCTGAGTAGAAAAGGCGATGGAAGATAATGCCTTTCAAGTATCGTAGAAAATGCAGAACATCAGCATAATGAGTTGATCGTGGAGTAGACAAATACTGGCTTACATGATGAACAACATAAGAAATGTCTAGACGAGTAACTGTAAGATAAACCAGGCTGCCAACCAATCATCTATAAAGAGAGGGATTAGATAATGGTTTCCCTTCTGATGGTGTGAGATGCGTATTAAGTTCAACTGGAGTGTCAACAGTCTTGCTGTCAGTGAGTCCAGCTTGAGATAAGAGGTCAGGTGCATACTTAGCTTGAGTAAAATAAAAACCATCCGTGGAACGAGTGATCTCAAGACCCAAGAAGTAGTTGAGATGTTCAAGGACTTTCATCTCAAACTGTTGACTAAGAAAATCCTTGAGTTCTTGAATACCACTGAGGTCATCACCAGTTATGATCATATCATCCACATATAGGAGAAGCAAAATGGTACCTTTATCATTGCGACGAAGAAATAAGGCAGAATCATAAGGACTGGCAGTGTAACCTAAGCGAAGGATGGTGGAGCTGAACTTGGCAAACCATGCTCATGGAGCTTGTTTAAGGCCATAAAGTGCTCGTCAAAGGCGAAAAACCTTATTTGTTTCAACAGAAAGACCAGGAAGAGGTTGCATATAAACTTCTTCATGCAGATCCTCATTAAGGAATGCATTTTTGACATCCATTTGAAAAAGGTCCCATTTACTAGCAATGGTAACAGCTAAGAGTTTCACCATAACCAAGAAAACAACAAAGTCTAGATCAAGGCTCAAGTTTATTGTGTTCATGAGGCTGAAGAAGAACGAAATAGGCGGATCCGAATGAATGAAGGTAATGATAGTCAGAAGATGATCCAAAAAGGCACTCATACGGAGTCTTATTATGAATGACAACGCTTGGAATACGATTAATGGCATGAACAGCATGAAGAGCAGCTCCACCCCAAAATGGGGCAGGAAGTTTGGCAGAAAGAAGAAGAGCACAAACAGTTTCAAGAATATGACGAAGTTTTCTTTCAGCTCGACCATTTTGTTGAGAGATTCCTGGACATGTTAGATGATGTACAATGCCATAGGAGTGTAACAGAGCTTGAAAAGCATTTTGAGTATATTCAAGAGCATTATCAAATCAAAAGGTTTTGATATGTTTGGAGAATTATGTTTCAACCATTTTTGCAAAGTTGCTATATATTGGTAAGATTTCAGAACGAGATTTCATTGGAAAGATTCAACTATAATGAGAATAATCATCAATAAAAACAACAAAATATCGAGATCCACCAATACTAGTAACAGGAGAAGGTCCCCAAACATCATAATGAATTAACTCAAAAATACTATTAGAGATAGATTTACTATTATTGAAAGGTAAAATTCGTTGTTTTCCTAACTGACATGAAGTACAATCAAAATTGTCTTTGGACATAGAACCCAATAGACCTTTAGAAGCTAACTGTTTTACCCGAGTGGATGAGGCATGACCAAGACGAGAATGCCAAAGTGCGAGAGAAGGTAAGGAAGAAACTGCAGCAGTTGTAGCAACAACAAAGGTAGGAGCAACAGGTGGAAGATGAAGATTGTTTACGGGAAACATACGCCCGACCCTAAGACCGGTCCCAAGCTCTTGCCCCGTCCTCAGATCCTGCACAATACACCCAGAATAGTAAAAAATAAGGTGATATCCTAGTTCAGCTAATTGTCCTACCGAGCATAAATTATAGGATAGTTTAGGTACATGGAAAACCCTAGGAACAGAAAGGGTAGAGGTCGAAACAAAACCTAGACTATTCCCATGAATGGTGGAACCAGTAGCTATATGAACATTAAATGGATGTGGTGTAGGGTCAAGTTTGGAGAATAAAGATGAGTGAGGTTTCATGTGATTACAACATGTAGAGTTAAAAAATCCAAGTTTAAGACTTACTGGGAAAAATTGAGAGAGTAGTGGAAAGAGATGCATTACCAGCCATTTGAACAACCTGAGTTATGATATTCTATAGTTCAGTAGAGGAGAGGTTGATAGTGGATCCAGAAGACTGGGACTCTACTGATCTAGAAGGCATCAGCGA
Organism: Hippophae tibetana; assembly: GCA_037013495.1. Taxonomy (NCBI): domain Eukaryota; kingdom Viridiplantae; phylum Streptophyta; class Magnoliopsida; order Rosales; family Elaeagnaceae; genus Hippophae; species Hippophae tibetana. The sequence goes on along the minus strand of CM072812.1, from coordinate 75,228,214 downwards.
AGTAGGCTCAGTATTAGTAACATCAGTAGTAGATTTGTTGCAATGGTAATAAGTCTCAATGGTGTGTCCATGACGCTTGAAATAATTGCAGAACCTTTTATTGCTCTGCCTACGACGATTGTAAAAGTCAGAGGAATCACTTGATTGCTGAGGTTGCTCAATGGTAGGAATAGGAGGAGTAATAGCCAAAATATTGAACTTATTCTGGGCTTGAAGGGTTGCAAGTCGAGCTTCTTCTCTAACCAACTCATTTACAACAGTATCAAGAGAGGGAAAATGACTGCGATTAAGAAGTTGACCTCGGATGGGCTCAAATTCCTTGTGGAGTGACATCAAGAACTCATAGAGACGAAATTCATCCCTAACTATAGCATATTGCTGAGCATCTTTTGAGAATGCCCAAATTGGATCACAAAGGTCAATTTGGTCCCAAAGGAAACGAAGCTGATCAAAGTAGTCATTGATGGATTGCCCTGGTTCTTGTTGAAGTTGATGCAATTCAACTATTAGCTGATATTTTATGGATCCGTGAGTAGTGGAGTACCTTTTGGCCAACATATCGCAGGTTGATTTGGCATCATCAAAGCTGCCCAACAAATTGGAGATGGAGGGAATGGAAGTATTCCGAATCCATGTGAGGATCATGTGGTTGTGACTATCCCATTCAATCATGCGACAAAGGAAAGTAGCATCTTCTTCACTTGATTCTTTAACAAGAATGATAATTGAACCAGTACAATAATGCCAAAGCATACGACCCTTAAGAAAACTGCGTATAGCTTGAGACCATGACAAGTAATTCTTAGTTCCCTTTAATATAGTATTGATAGGACAAGAAACAAAAACATCCTTTTTATCAATTTGGAAACATAATATGCAAAAATGAGGTATACGCGAAAAATTGAGTAGGGAGGACCTATATTGGGAAAAGTCAATGGGTAGTGAAGTCAACGGTCAGCACGATCGCACAAAAGTCAACGATCAGTGGGTCTCTATAACGTCAGTTTGATGCTATGATGACGTCAACCCTAGGCAAGTCGTTGATGATGTCACAGAACCAAAGTGCGACGTGTGCGGTGCGTCAGATTCACACACGGTTTCTTTTGGAAGCGCGTGCGGGCGTGTGTGAAGGAGCATGAGTGTGACACATCCACGGTTGTGTATATCTGGTGGCGGTGATCATAGTGGTATATGCAGAAAGGTTGTCGGGTTAACATTCACGACAACGTTTGGTTTCAGTGGCGGCGCGTTAAAGGACGTGCAGATCTTTTGAGCGGTGCGTGAGGGAGCGTACGATGTCCGATGGTTGCGATACTTCTACGGTTGTGTAGATCTGGTCGAGCCGATCACAGTGGTATATGCAGAAAAATTATCGGAACAAGATGCACAACGACAACAGTGATTGCAGTGGTCTATGTGGTGCGGGACTCCTTAACAACGGCGACTGTAGTCCCAGAACATAAGGACAACGACTGAAAGACGTTAGAGGTTCAACAGTGAATGATTGCAACGACTATTGTGACACCAGAAACTATTAGGGTTAAGTAATACCAGAAAATGCAAAACTGTTAGAAAGACAAGAATAATGGCTATGATAACATGTTAAAAATAATTAATGATGATATTATATTATGTAATTCAAATGAATATACATAATGTTTTTATATAAGAATGATAAGTAAATTAGATATATTTAAAGTAATTAAATATAAATATATTTAAAATAAATAGATATATATATATATATATATATTAATATGTTACTAAATCTACGTTAACAAAAGATAAAAAAAAATGATTGTTTGGTAATAAAAGCACTAGCTTGTTATAAAATAATGGAAATCACCTATAATTACTCTTCACAAAGTTACATGAATTGTTCCTTTTTATCAACTCTTCCATACTATTTAAATAGTATTAGAGATTCAACTGCTACGGTTCATACATTTATCATTGACGAGCTAAAGTATTCAAATTAGGTTCCTTATTTTTTACGATATAATTGCTACCGACATGAATTTAATAGATAAATATGCAAATAACTTCGTTCAAAGTCTACTTTTCAACTTTGTTGCTGAAATATATATATCTTCTAATGGTAAAAGTCTACAAGTCAATATTACAAAATGATAGGAAATCACTTTGTATCTTTTATTAAAACACAAAATTAAAAAATAATAAATATATGGTTCTTCGTAGTAACCATGAACTTTCAGGGTTTTTAGTTTTGGAAGGACTTAGCCTCCAAATTAATGTTCTAATCTCGTTACTTTTATTGATAAACAATGTAGTTTAAATATTAAAAACTTATTAAATAATAAAATTTTATATTCCTAAAATAATAATTTAACATAAAATTAAATAATATAAAAATAATAATTATACTCCAAAATATTTTTTAACTAAATCTAAACTCAAAATTTAAATATAAAATAATAATTGATATTTAAATATTTTACCATGTTTCCAAAACCGGTTATTTTTATACGATTAAATTGATTTTTAAGTATATAATTATTTGAATAAATTTTGAGATTATTTTTTTGTTCAAAGTTCTTAATACCTTTAATTGTGAATTATTCATTGACCGTTTATGATTTATGAGTAAAGTAATTATTTAAGAACCAATTGGTTAGAAAAATCATCTAACGTTAATTATGATGTATTGAACAAAAAACTAAATTAATTCATGATATTAGATTAGATGATTACAAGATTTTATTGTGTCATTTTTAATAAATAAATTAATTATCATGATAAAATAAATTAGTTAATTAACGGTAATTGAAATATTCATGATCATTAGAGTTTTTAATTTTATGAAAAAGTTAATAATTTCAACTTGATTGTATGTTTTAGATTATATAATTAGCATAGATAAGGGAATAAATTAGTTAATAATCACACATTTTCTAAATTTATTGAGGAAAATAATATTATCGACCTAGGAGTAATTATTAAATTCTTCTAATTAATTAATATTTATTTTATTTGTTAATTTAGTCATTTAAATTAATTTTTATTTTATTTTCAACTTTCCCACCAAGAGTGTTTAATTTATTATTTTTAAAAAAATAAGTAAGAATTTAGAATTACTATAATTTTACGAAGATAATGGTGATTTGTATATATGCAAACATTTATAATTTTTCAATTTTTAAAAGTAATAGAAAATTCTTCAAATATTTATTCACCTATAAAATAACAGAAATACCCTCAATGTAGTAAAAATCTTAAATAAAATGCATAAATAATGCCTAAAACACAACAAAATACTAAATAAATATTGATGTATACAAAAGTTTAAATTACAAATAAATTAATTTTGAACAAGAATACCTTTACATTTTAAAACATCACATTTTTCGTTTATATTTTTTTAAATTTAAGAAAAATTTAATTAAAAACATTAAATAAAAAGATTTCTATAATTTTAATGAGTGTACATTATATTAAGAAATTTAACAATCATTTAAAAATTATATACACTTTAAACACAGTTTCAAAATCCAGAAAGTCTACTAAATGAATAATTCATGTACAAGGTATTTATTTTTAATTAATTTTTATTATTAGTTACGTATTTTATCTATCTCTACCAAACATTTTTTTATGATATTTTTTATTTTTTTTCTCATTAAAATGTAATATTAAATAATTCTACATAAGGGAAAATAATACCTTAATTCTTATTAATTTTCATATAGCATTTTTACTTCATCGGTAGAAGGATTAAGTTTCATGTTTATTCAGATAATTGAAAGTTTGTCGGTAATTAACAACTTTAAAAAAAAAAAATTTGGGTCAATTTGAGTCACCATACACAAAATGTATATTGTGATTTGTTTAATTTGCATGCTAAAAATGCTTAAGACACAATTAGAAATAGATACACTTTACAGTATTATTATACCATTTAATATCATTTACAAGTCACAAATTTTATTGAAATATAATAAATGATTATAAATCTATTTATCTAACTAATTTTGATGCATAAACAGTACCCTATAGGATTACTCACGTATTATACATCACTGTCAAAAAACAAAATGATGCTACTTAATTTTAATTTCGTGTTGCTTCATATATAGCTAAAGAAATATTTTGTTTCAAGAAAATATTAACAGTTAGGAACGTCAGGCACACCACAAATCAAAGAGAGAGAGAGAGAGAATATTAAAATCTTCTTACTCTCGTAGCCACGAGGTTAGGTGTTGAGTATCATCAATCTTGAAGTCACTTATGATGATGAGTGCCAACCAATCACTTTGGTTTGGTGTCTCGGTTGAACTATTTAATCTCTATTTAAATGGAGATCTTACTTTTATTTGAGATCCTACTTTTAGAAAAACTTTATAGGATTTGTTATTTTGATTTATCAAATTTTTCATAACATCATGTGTATTATATTTTTAAAATTTAATATATTTATTTTAATTGAATTTTAAGTGAGAAAGATTACAAATTGTTGATGCGTTGGTGTGCTGGGTAGTGCTGTTGTTGGTGTTTAAATCTCATTAATTTTATTGATAAATAACATACTTTAAATATTAAAAGATTATCAAATAATAAAATTTTATGTTTTTAAAATATCTTTTTAATATTATCTTAAATAATATTTTAACATAAAATTGAATAATATAAAAATAATAATTATACTATGAGATATTTTCTACCTAAATCTAAACTCAAAATTCATATATATATATATATATATATATATATATGATAAATGACTAAATTTAGAATTAGATGAAATTAAGAAACAATATTTACAAAACACAATTATCCATATCCCCAAACTTTAAGAGTTAGCAACAATCTAGTTTAATGTTACATTGATCAAAGACAATGTGATAAAATTTATAAGAATTATGTTCACGAATTTTTACATAGTGTTAAAATCTCGGTTAATTGAGCAAAAAAAAAAAAAACTTAAAAAATGTTAAAAACATAAAGTGATAGGTTATTAAGAAACACTTAAGAATATGTTAAGTAATGTCACACATTAATTAAAGATAATATTATGATATAATTTTTAAAAATTACGAATATCTTTACTTATTAAATTAGTTTTTTACAATTAGATAGACCATAATTCTTATAGATTTTTACACACATTCCATAAGGTGTTATTGCCACCACAACCAACATAAACGAAACTTAAGCTTCATACATAAGTTTGAATTATAATAACTATTGAAGTTGATTTATGTTAAATTGCGTTCTCTAGACATGTAGACGTGCAAATTCTTAAAAATCATGTTAAAAGGGATAACACTGATGGATGTCGTATCCACTTTATTGCTTAAGTTAATGTCCGAGAAAAAAATTAAGAACATAAATAAATTTGAGAGAAAATAAGTGATGAGTTTAGGTGTTTATGTAGAACTTTTTGGTTTATGAAAGCTTATTTAAATGTTTTGATGAATGATATTATTATAAATAATTAGTTTCGATGAACTAATATTCAAATTTTTAATATTTAAATATTAAATTAATTAATATATAATTATTTAAAATATTAATGAATTTTTATAAATATAAATTTAATTATTAATATTTATTTTAAATTTATATAAATACAAGGTTTAGCATCCTATCTACTACTTTAATTAAATGCCCAAAGTAGATACACAACCCTTGACAAGTTGGCTTTTGTCCTCAAATTCAATGCACGAAAACTCAAACACTATTTTGGCTCACATACAGTGATAATACTTACTTCCTCACCATTAAAAAACATGCTGATGAGATCAGAAATAGCAGGAAATTTGATTTTTTAAAATCTACTTAAACTAATTAAATAAAATCACAAATATATATATATATATATATAGCAACTTGGTTTTCAAGTAGGATGCTAAAATTCACACGCTCAGTTCAAGTTTAAGAAAAATTTAAAGAAAAGAGACGTGTAACTTCCAATTAAATGCCGTCTTTGGGCTGCCCATTTACTCGTCTCTCATTACTACATGACAGTTTTGGGGCCATGAGGACAGAGGTGCTATGTTTTCAAACCTTAAACTTGGGCAGATGGGCCTTTTTCTTGATTTATTTTTTACAATGTGACATAAACCTTGAACTTAAGCCAATCGAAAATTCTACTAAAATCCTACAAAATCCTCTAAATAAATACATTTAAAATATATATCCTTAATAATTTTAAACATTGGGTATGTATTTGAAGGTTTTTTGGGATGTAATAAGTCAATATATATATTATTATTACTATTGGGTTTAGATCACAAATACTAAACGATCTACATATGGGAAAAGTTTAAAGTATTTAGGGGAATGTTTGAATGTTAGCGCCTTTAAAGATAAAAAAAATAAAAAATGCTTTCATTTATGTTTGGTAATAAAAGCACTAGCTTGTTATAAAATAATGGAAATCACCTATAATTACTCTTCACAAAGTTACATGAATTGTTCCTTTTTACCAACTCTTCCATACCATTTAAATAGTATTAGAGATTCAACTGCTACGGTTCATACATTTATCATTGACGAGCTAAAGTATTCAAATTAGGTTCCTTATTTTTTACGATATAAATGCTACCGACATGAATTTAATAGATAAATATGCAAATAACTTCGTCCAAAGTCTACTTTTCCAATTTGTGGCTGAAATATATATATACAAGTCAATATTACAAAAGGATAGGAACTCACTTTATATCTTTTATTAAAACATAAAATTAAAAAAATAATAAATATATGGTTCTTAGTACGAACCATGACTTTTCAAGCTTTTAGTTTTTGAAGGACGTGAGCTTTAAATCTCATTAATTTTATTGATAAATAACATAATTTAAATATTATCAAATAATAAAATTTTATGTTTTTAAAATATCTTTTTAATATTATCTTAAATAATATAAAAATAATAATTATACTATGAGATATTTTCTACCTAAATCTAAACTCAAAATTCAAATATAAATTAATAATTTTGATATTATAACATTTAACACACTTCCAAAATCGGCGTCCACACAGTTACTCTTTGTCAGTATTGACCCGACGATAGCTCTTTTTTATTGGTCAACTTTACATGTTAATCAATATTTAGTATTAATGAGCACTTTATTGTAATCTCTAAAATACAACTTTCAAAGATACAGATATTTACAAAGATGATGTTTAGCTTTTATACCAAATGATACTAACTCATTTCATATCTTTTATTAAAAAGAAAAAATTAAAAAGAATTAATAGATTTATGGTTATTAGTCTTTGAGGGACTATAGCCTCCAAATTAATGTTACCAAAATATATTCATTTTCATTATTTTATTGATAAACAATATGAATAATCAAATATTTTATTCTTAAAATATATTCTTAATATTATCTTAAATAATAATTTAATATAAAAAAATAACAATTACATATTTTTTACCTGAATCTAAAATTAAAATTAAAATATAAAATAATAATTTTGATAACATAAATTAATTTGGTCAATTTTATAGTCTTTATTCTTTAAAATTGACTAAATTTATAATTTTATTTGTACCTTTAAAACTTGCTAAAAATAATGAAAAAATAAATAACACTTTAAGAAATTTGGGTTATTCACTTAACTCAAAAATTGTTTTTAAAAGTTGTTTTCAAATCATAGCTTCAAAATAATTTTTTATAGTTTTAAAAATAATGAGGTATTTGCTTAATATTTTAAAATATTATTTTTTTAAAAATAAAACATAGGATTATATTGTTGTTTTTTTGGATAATATGTATTTATTTAATTAATATAATAAGTTTAATAATTTGGTGATTACAATAATTATAAGTTAATGTATATTAAAAACAATTATTATTAAGAACCAAAAAAGAAAAAAAGAAGAAGAAAAAACTAAATTGTTTGGTTATGATAATAATTACAATTTGATGAATATTATTAAAAAGTAAAAAAAAAAAATACTACAAAAGTACAGATAACATTAAACCAAACTATCAAAGAAAAGAAAAGGAAAAAATAGCTAATGTTATGCATGTTTTCAATTTTTTTTAAAAACAATGAAAACATGTTCAAGTTATTTTCAATTTTTTGTTTTTTAAAACATATTGTTTTAGAAAATAATAACTTAAAAATAATTACCAAACACATTTTATTTAAAAAAAAGTTTTTGTTTTGAAGTACAAAAAATAATTTTTAAATCATTCGGGCAAACAAATCCGTCCTACTTTATACTTTATAGTATGTTGGAAGCATGTACCTTAAGGTTATGTTAAATACACTATAACATTATTAAAAAAATTCAATTATTTAAAAACATAAAAGAATAAAATAAAAGAGAAAGGTTCAAAAAAATGACATTTTGACAAATTCAGTAATTTAAGAAACAATCCAAATGCAAACAAACTTTAACTCAAAAGAAACAAATCGTTTTTTAACTTAGTTTTTTTTTTATTTTAATAATTTTTGGTATTTTTTAAATCCTTTTACATTTATCTTTAATTATTTATTGTTTTAATTTAAATAAAAATAAAATTGTTGTATTAATAATGCTAGAATGAGATTTGATGATATTAATTTAAAACTTGGGAATAATTTAATATAAAGAAAAACCAGGTTTATGATATTTTACTCCACCAAAATGTCCAATAAAACCCCTTTCCCTCATCTCCCGATTTATTTACTTAATTAAAGATCCATCTCACCTTACTTACCTGTATATATATATATATATATATATATATATATATATATATATATATATATATATATATATATATATATATATATATATATATATATATTATTTTAAGTTCTATTTGAATATAATTTGGCACAAAAAATTTAGAAAAAAATACGCCAATATAACAGCAACAATTAAGATAATAAATCCAACATTATCGGGCGTTTTACCGAGGGTTTTGAAAGGTTAGTGTGTGATTATTTCTTCAATGATATTTTATTATTTAGGATTATTTTTGTTATAGATTGTTATAAAGTTCTTTAATTTAAGAAGTAAAACATAAAGTAAAATATGGAGCAAAATATGAAGCTTAATTCAAGTAACTATTAATTTAAAGAGTAATTCAAGGAGTGAATTTTCCTATAAATAAATGTGTAATTGTAATGAATTAATCATCCAAAGTGTTCATTCAAATTGAGAGAAAATCTTGGAGAGAAAAGCTTTTGTGAGAGAAAATTGAGAGTAATTTTCTTGGGTGTAATTGAGTTGTGAGTTGTGAGTGTTGTAAACACCTTGTGTAATTTCTTCTCTTTCAATAAAAAGATCTACAGCATGTCCGGAGACGTGAACAAGATTGACCGAACTCCGTTATCAAATTTGTGTGTTATTTTTACTCTTGTTTTCTCATAAATTTGACTTATCGGGAATTTACGTAATTTCGCAACAATTTTAAATTTTATTAAAAAGATAATTCATTTTTAATTAAATTCATGTTTTTGGATCTAATTGATTAAATTTATTTATGAGTTTTTAGCTTTGTTTACATGATTGAATTGAATTTTAGGTAGATAATTATTTGAATAAATTTTGAGATTATTTTTTTGTTCTAAATTCTTAATACCTTTAATTGTGAATTATTTATTGACCATTTATGATTCACGAGTAAACTAATTATTTAAGAACCAATTGGTAAGAAAAATCATCAATGGTTAATTATGATATATTGAACAAAAATTTAAATTAATTTATTATTAGATGATTACAAGATTTTATTGTGTTATTTTTAATAAATTAATTAATTATCTTGATAAAATAAATTAGTTAGTTAACAGTAAATGAAATATTCATGATCATTCGAGTTTTTAATTTTATAAAAAGTTATAATCTCAACTTGATTGTATGTTTTTGATTATATAATTTGCATAGATAAGAGAATAAATTAGTTAATAATCAAACATTTTCTAAATTTAGTGAGGAAAACAATATTATTGACTTAGGAGTAATTATTAAATTCTTCTAATTAATTTAATATTTATGTTTTTTCATCAACTTTCAATTAATATTCATTTTATTTGTTAATTTAATTATTTAATTTAATTTTTATTTTATTTTCAACTTCCTCACCAATATTATTTAGAGTGTTTTATTATATTATATTATATTATTTTATTATTTTTAAGAAAATAAATAAAAAATTTAAAATCATTGTAATTTTGTGAAAGATCGAGCTCGAGATAAATTTGTACACTCATAAATATTTATAATTTTTCCATTTCCAAAAATAGTAGAAAATTCTTCAAATATTTATTCAACTATAAAATGACAAAATATCCTCAAAGTAGTAAAATTCGTAAATAAAATGCATAAATAATGCCTAAAATAGAATAAAATACTAAATAAATATTGGTTTATATAAAAGTCTAAATTACATGCAAATTAATTTTGGACAAGAATACCTTTACATTTTAAAATATGGCACATTTTTTTGTTTATATTTTATTTTAAATTTAAGAAAAAATTAATTAAAAGCATTAAATAAAAAAATTTCTATAATTTTAAGGAGTGTACATTATATTAAGAAATTTAACAATCATTTAAAAATTTATACACACCTTAAACACAGTTTCAAAACCAAAAATCTAAAATCCAAAAAATCTACTAAGTGAATAATTCATTCTTATTTTTAATTAATTTTTATTATTAGTTACGTATTTTATCCATCTCTATTACACATTTTTTATGATATTTTTATTTTTTTCTCATCAAAATGCAATATTAAAGAATTCTACGTAAGGGAAAATAATACCTTAATTCTTATTAATTTTCATATATAGTATTTTTACTTCATGGCTAGAAGGGTTTAGTTTCATGCATGTTTAATCAGATAATTGAAAATTTGTCGGTAAACAACTTTTAAAAAAATAATTTGGGTAAATTTGAGTCACCATACACAAAATGTATATATACGTAAGATTCTACAATGATTCTTATATATTAGAAATATATAAATTCACACAAATACACAACTCGATTAAACATTGTAACAGTGACAAATTAATACAATTATTGTGATTTTTTAAAATCTGATTCTTACACAATTCAGTTTTGTTTAATTTGCATTCTAAAAATGTTTTAAGTCAAACAAGTAGAAAAGAATATTTATTATGAAAAATACTTTACAGTATTATTATACCATTTACAAGTAATAATCTGACGGTTAATTAAATTTTATTGAAATCTAATGAATGATTATAAATCTATTTATCCATGCATAAAGTATTTTATAGGATTATTGGTTGAAAATCAACACAATTCAATAAATGAAGTGATTGAAGGATGTAGAAAAATAAATAGAGTAGTTGAAAGATGTAAAAAAAAAGAAGTGTGTAGAATGTGATAATATTTGTATGATTAGAATTATTTCTTAGTTTTATATTTATGTAGTGTAGATTACATGTTAAAGACTATAAATAAACTACCTTACATTTGGTTTAATAAATCCATAAAAAATAAATATTTTTTTATATTTTTAGTTTGAATGAGTTAAAAACTTTATCTTTGAGTGTTTTTATTTCTCTTCAATATATGAATTGTTTTTAAAAGTGTTATAGTGTTTTTTATTGTGAGTATAATACAAATAATTTGTTTACTTTTTGGATCTAATATTAATAAATTTAGAGTTGTATATTCTAAATTTTATTCATCATTACTCACTTATTATACATAACTTTACAAAAAAATGATGCACTTAATTTTAATTTCGTGTTGCTTCAAATATAGTTAAAGAAATATTTTGTTTCAAGAAAATATTAGCAGTTATGATCGTCAGGCACACCCCAAACCAAGGAGAAAGAATATTAAAATCTTCTTACTCTCGTAGCCAGGAGGTTAGGTGTTTAGTATCATCAATCTTGAAGTCACTTATGATGATGAGTGCCAACCAATCACTTTGGTTTGGTGTCTCGATTTAAATAGAGATTTTACTTTTATTTGAGATCCTATTTTTAGAAAAACTTTATAGGATTTGTTATTTTGATTTATCAAAATTTTCATAATATTATATATATTATATTTTTTAAATTTGATATATTTATTTTAATCGAGATCTAAGTGAGAGAGATTATAAATATATCCTATGATCTCGATTTTTTAAAAATCAAGACTATAGAATATGTCTATAACCATAAATTTAAATAAAAATATAATTATTAATTATAATATTAAAAATCAATATAACTTATAATATTAAAAATTATATGATATTAAAATTAAAAGTATAATTATATTTAAGAATTTATAACGACTTCACTATAAGTATAAAGAAAAAGAAAAATACCATAGATGCTATTATCAATACTGGTGTTGGTGTTAGTGGCTAGTGTACTAGTGCGTTAGTATGTTGGTGCGTTGGCATGCTGGTGCTAATGTACTTATGTTGGTGCGTTGGCACGCTGATGCTAATGTATTGGCAGGTTGATGTGTTTATACTGGTGCTAGTGTGCTGAGTTAGTGTACTAGTGCGTTGGTATGTCGGATACTAATGTTAGTGTGCTAGTATGTTGGTATTGGTGCGTTGGTGTGATGATGTTGATACTGGCAAGTTCCATTAAGAATGTACTTCAGTTGCTCAAACAAAGTGCTTTTGGACAATAAAGTAGCCAAACATGCTTCAAAAACCTTATTAGCTCTTAAGATTGATTGAATCGACCAGAGAAAATGCATGTACATGTTAAGAATCATAAAGCTAATCACCTGAACAAGCACAGTCAGCAAATTATAATAAAATGAAAGATATAGTTAGGAGACAAATTTAATGCATATGCACGATAAATGTTCCACACCTCATCATCCATGTTTCTAAAATTAATTAAAGTTCTAGCAACATCACCATACAGGGTCTCGACAGGCACTGCTCTAGACAACTGAAGCTCATATAACCTTTTCGAATTAAAGAAAGTAACAATTTCACATAAAATGAAAGACAGAAGAAAGAAAACCAAAGCAACGTGTAATATTGAAGTATTTTAGCATATAGAACAAAAGTGAGAAACTCATGATTTATGGTGCAAGGCCAAGTAAGAGTACAACGTCACATAAGAGAAAGCTAGAATAGAGAACAATGACAGTACCCAGCTCTAAACAGCCTACTGACTAAAATAGGATAAAATCCGAAGTAGATTAAAAGAGGGTACAAGGATTGCAACAGTCCTCTACGTTAAATCTATCAAAAGTTGGGGAGTTAGGAATGTCCTTGGCTGTGCTATTGCTACAAGAAATTAAGGGAGCTGAAGGAGCACTTGTATGATGCACTCTCTTCCATAGTTCAGAACAATTTGTTTTCAGATTAATGTTTTTTTTTTCGTAAGAGAAAAAAAAAGCACAAAGATAAAAGTAATTAACCAAATTTATGTTAACTAGAAAAATTGAATTTGATTAATTTAACTTATAAGATCTTGAAACAATTAGAAAATTACAAAAACTAAAACCATTCATTTTGAACAACAAAGAACGATTAATCAAGATCGTGTTTTCCAACAAGCTTTACAAAGGTTCTAAGAACTCTAAATAGTTGTTTAAACAACTAGTTACATTTACATACCATCAGTATTAATATTGACATGTTTGAAACGATGAAAGAAATAACTAGTTAGTCCTTCTATAGCAGGCATTATTTTTTTGTCTTTCAAACAAAGATGTCAGGTTTTGTACTACGACTTATACTATCTTGATCCTAGATACAAAAAAAATCTGATTTGCTAAAGTTGATCCTATTTATGACATATGAACAAACCCAAAGAACGAATATATAGGTAGCAATCGAGTATGTGTGAGTGGGAGATTGTTGAAAAAAAGTGAATTTTTATAAAAGCAAATAATGCCTATTTGTACCTTGTCCCACATTGCTATTATACACTACTTATGGGATGTATAAATAGAAAATGATTGACTATTAGGTTTGTGGAAGGGAAGAGAACCTAAGCAAATGTGATACCACATACATGCGCGCGTCGCCGCCGCCACCCGGTCATGCCATATCTTGCCGAGTCGAGTGCGTGTGCGTAAGGTGAGGTGATATATATTTTTTTTTTGGAATTTAAAAAAAAATACTTTACCACTCAAAAAATGGTCGTTACTTTTTTACTCAAAAAATAACTGTTATTTTTTTTACTCAGAAAGTAGTTGTTATTTTTCTTTACTTAGAAAATGACCGTTATTTTTTTTTACTCAGAAGACAAATGTAATACCCCTCACGTGCGTGCGTTGTCGTTGCCGACCGGCCGTGCCATGCCTCGCTGAGCCGAGCTTGAGTGCGTGTGCGTGTGTAAGGTGAGGTGACATTTTATTTTTTTTGGAAATTTTTTTAAAAAATACTTTTCCACTTAGAAAATGGCCGTTATTTTTCTTTACTCAGAAATATCCATTAAATGTCTGTTATTTACTTAGAAAATAACCGTTACTTTTCTTTTTATAAAATGACTGTTACTCTTTCCAGACATGATCGTTATTGTCTTAAATTTCACACATTTTCTCAAACCTATATATAAAGAGCCTCAGCTCTCAGTTTCATATCATCAATCGAAAAACATCTCTTACTAAGAAAAAGCTATCAGAAATAAAAAAAGAAGAAGATCTGAAATTAGTTTTTGAGTTTTACGAGTAACAAAATTTTATAGGTGTAGCATTTCGATCTTCATCAGTGTAGTGAAGTTTCGAGATAGAAAACAAAGATTCTGGTCCATTTTATCCTGGGGATGATGGGGTTGTGTTTTCTTACACAAGTTTGGGTAGAGCCACAGAACGTCTTAAAGAGAGCGACCTAGTTGGCGACTCAACCCAAGCAGTTTATTTCAGGTTATCAGTAATATTATTCTTACATTGTTTTCAAGTACTTGTTCCAATAATTTTAAGACGAATTTCTATCTGCCATGTCTACTAAAATGTTAACTACTAATCTCAACAAACCGTTACGTTTTGAGGGACTACACTTTAAAAGATGGAGACAAAAAAATTTATTTTTCTTAACCATGGAAAATGTCATTTCTGCTCTTACTAGTGAAAAACCAACAGTCTAATCCTCCTACTGAAGCTACAACTTAGGATTTAGACACCTGGATGGAAAATGATTTTCTGTGCAAATTTTTTATTCTTAATGGATTAGTTGATGACTTGTATGATTATTATAATTCAGATAAGTCTGCTAAGGAAATTTGGGATGCACTTCAAAAGAAGTACGACATTGAAGAAGCTGGAACTAAGAAGTATGTTGTCAATAGATATATGAAGTACCAAATGATTGATGGAAAATATGTGGAAGCTCAATCACACGAACTATAGAAGATAACACACGAAATAACTTCTGAAAGTATGACTTTAGATGAACAATTTCAAGTAGTTGTTATTATAGATAAATTATCCTCTCCTTGGAAAGATTTTAAGAATGCACTTAGACATAAAACTAAGGAATTTTATTTGTCTTATAACCCATCTAAGAATAGAAGAAGAAGCCCAAAAATAAGTCAAAGAGATTAAGTACTCGTTGTCTCAAACAATAGTACCAATAATAAATCCTCCTATGCAATTATGAAACCTAAAGGAAGAAATATGAAAACTTAGAATCACAATAATAACCAAAACCGTAACCACCAAAATATAAACAAAAACTATCCTCCCCAAAATGGACCTTAACCCCCCTAAGAAATAACACATTCATGTGTTATAGTTGTAACAGACTTGGCCACTTGACTAGGAACTACCAGAATAGGAATCGTCCTACCCCACAGGCAAACCTTACCGAAGATCAACTTATTACTATGATATCTGAAATCAATTTTGTTGGTGGTTTTGAGGGGTGTTGGATGGACATTGGTGCTTCTCGCCATGTTTGCTATGATCGAGACATGTTCAAGTCCTATTATGAGTTTGAGGATAAGAAAGTGCTGCTGGGTGACTCCCATTCCACTAAAGTTGCTGGTACTGGTGATATGGAATTAAAGTTTACCTCTGAAAATACTGTCATCTTGAAGGATGTCCTACATACTCCAGAGATGAGAAAGAACTTAATTTCAGGATATCTTCTAAACAAATATGGGTTTACTCAAACTATAGAGGTTGATTTATATATAATAACTAAAAATAATATATTTGTTGGGAAATGATATGCTACTGATGACATGTTTAAATTAAACATTGAAATTAATAAAGCTTATTCTTCTGCTTATATATTGAGTTCTTTTAATATTTGGCATGCAAGACTTTGTCATGTTAATAAATGCATAATCAAGAGCATGAGTACCTTAGAACTAATCCCTAAACTATCTTTGAATGATTTTTAAAAATATGACTTTTGTAGTCAAGTTAAAATAACCAAAACTTCACATAAGTCAGTAATTAGAGAATTTGAACCATTAGATTTAATACACTATGACATATGTGAACTTGATGGAAATTTAACAAGAAATGGAAAGTGCTAATTTATAACTTTTATAGATGACTGTTCAGATTACACTTATTTATATCTAATGAAAAATAAAAGTGAAGTGTTTAACATGTTTAAAATATTTATGACTGAAATTGAAAATCAACTTAATCGAAAAATAAAAAGGTTTTGAAGTGATAGAGACATTGAATATGATTCCAATATTTTCAATGATTTTTATAAAACTCATTGAATCATTTATGAAAAAACTGCACCTTATTCTTTCTGAAATGAATGGCAAAGCTAAAAGAAAAAATAGAACTTTTACTGAATCAGTTGTTGTAATTTTATTAAACTCTAGTGCTGCTTCCCATTGGTGGGGAGAAATTTTATTAACTGTTTGCTATGTGCTAAATAAAGTGCCTAAATCTACTAGTAAAAATTCACCATATGAAATTTTGAAAAATAAGAAACCTAACTTAACTTATTTTAAAACTTGAGGTTGTTTAGCCTATGTTTGGATCCATGATCCTAAAAGAAATAAACTTGCTAGTAGAGCATATGAATGTGTATTCATAGGATATGCTATGAATAGTAAAGCTTATAAATTCTATGACTTAAATGACCATGTAGTTATTGAATCAAATGATGCTGACTTCTATGAACATAAGTTTCCCTTTAAATTGAAAAATAGTAGGGGCTCGTCTTCTAATAGTTTACTGATAACTAGAACTAGTGAACAAAATGAGAAATTAAATACATAAATTAGGAGACGTAAACGAGCTCAAACCCTTAAGAATTTTGGGTCTAATTTTTATGCTTATACCTTAGAGGAAGATCCCCAAACTCTTAAAGAAGCATTATCTTCTTTGGATGCCGACTTATGGGAAGAAACCACAAATGATGAAATGGACTCTCTTGAGTGTAATAGAACTTGTCATTTAGTTGACTTACCTTCTGGTTGCAAAACCATAGGATGTAAGTGGATACTAAAGAAGAAATTAAAACCTGATGGTACTATTGAAAAGTACAAAGCTCGTCTTATAGTAAAAGGATATAGGCAAAGGGGAAATGTAGATTTCTTTGATACCTTTTCACCACTCACACGAATAACTTCCATAAGTGTACTTTTCTCTCTTGCTGCTATCCATGATTTAGTAGTGCACCAAATGGATGTCAGAACTGCTTTCTTAAATGGTGACTTAGAAGAAGAAATTTATATGGACCAACCTGAAGGTTTTGTTGTCCCAAGTCAAGAAAATGAAGTTTGTAAACTAGATAAATCCCTCTATGTTCTAAAACAAGCACCTAAGCAATGACATGAAAAATTTGATAATCTAGTTATCTCACATGGATTCAAAATAAATGAAAGTGACAAATGCATTTATTATAAATCAAAAAATGGAATTTTCACTATTATATGTTTATATACGGATGACATGCTTATTTTTGGATCAAATATTCATGTTATGAATAATATGAAAACTTTGTTAGGTGCTAACTTTGATATGAAAGATATCGATCTCGGAGAAGCGAGTGTAATCCTTAGTTTAAAGATTACTAGGTCTGAAAAGGGAATTTCTCTAGATCAATCTCATTACATTGAGAAGATCTTAAAGAAATATAATTACTTTAACTACAAACTTGCATGTACTCCTTATGTCCCTAGTGTAAAGTTATTCAAGAACACCGGAGATGGTGTTAGACAAATTGAGTATGCGAGCATCATTGGTAGCTTACGTTATGCTACTAAATGCACTAGACCAGACATAACTTATGTTGTGGGACTCCCATGTAGATTTACCAGTAGACCTAGTATAGAGAATTGAAATGCTATTAAAAGGGTTATGAGATACCTTAAGAGAATTATGAACCTTGGATTACATTATAAAAAATTTCTCGTTATTCTAGAAGAATACAACGATGTCGATTGGAACACTTTATTAGAAGACTCCAAAGCTAGTAGTGGTTATATTTATTATAGCTGGTGGAGTTGTTTCTTAAAAGGCTAAGAAACATACAATATTGGCTCAATCTATGACGGAGTCTAAAATGATATCAACTGTCCTGATCCACTACAGTAGTACCGTGGCTATTGCTAAGATTTAGAACCGTTATTACAATGGAAAGAGATAACAAATCTATCATAAGCACAATAATGTTATAGAATTTCTTTCTACAGGAGCTGTAAGAGTGGATCATGCATGTACTGATGAAAATTTGGCTAATCATTTGATGAAAAGATTACTAAGAGAGAAGGTTTTTAAAACCTCGAAAGGAATGAGATCGATGCCCTTAGAATGAAGAGTCACTCATGATGGCAACCCAATTTATAAACTGGAGATCCCAAGAAATAAGTTCAATGGGTAGTAACAAATCATGAAGTGATATAAGATAAATCATGCTATTTTTAAATCCCATTCTATATTGTTAGAAGCATGAAGTCCTGAAGCGACATAGAAGGATGAGTTAATTATTAAACTCTTAATGCGTTCTATACTTTATGTGGAGTGGAGTACATAGCTACAAGAGTACTCTTGATAAACTCACCTATGTGAATGTGGAAGCGTGGACGCATCCTATGAAATATTTTGGGCAAAATTTGATAGAGCATTCACTATACTAGGATACACGTGCATGACCATAAAGCATGGGCTTTTCGAGCTACACCTCAGAAAGGTTGTGTGTGTAATGTTGTTAGAGATAAAGTTCAAACCTACGAGTTACTCTAGTATATCATAAAGCATCAACACTATGCAAAGGTTCAAGTTGATAGATACTTATTGCTTATGCATAATCTTATACTTTTAATTGATCGGTTGCTCAATGAAAACTACTTTTATATAAAACTCAAGTGGGGGATTGTTGAAAAAAACTGAATTTTTATAAAAATAAATTATGCCTATTTGTGTCTTGTCCCACATTGCTATTATACATTACTTAGGAGATGTATAAATAGAAAAGGATTGTCTATTGGGTTTGGACCCCAAGGGGCACCCACTTTTGTGGAAGGGAAGAGGACCTAGGAAAATGTGATACCACAGACGCGCACGGGCCACCGTCGTCATCCGTCTAACTGACCGGCCATGCCATGCCAAGCCGAGCCCAACTCGAGTCTGAGTCCGTGTATGTGCGCATAAGGTGAGGTGTCATTTTATTTTTTTGGAATTTTTTTAAAAATACTTTTCCACTCAGAAAATAGTCGTTATTTTTTTACTTAGAAAATGACCATTATTTTTCTTTACTCAGAAAATGACTGTTATTTTTCTTTATTCATAAAATGGCCATTATTTTTTCTGTACTCAGAAATATGTGTTAAATGACCGTTATTCTTTTTTACTCAAAAAATAACCGTTACTTTTCCTTTCATAAAATGGTCGTTACTCTTTCCAGACATGATCGTTATTATCTTAAATTTCACACATTTTCTCAAACCTATATATAGAGGGCCTCAGCTCTCAGTTTCATATCATGAATCAAGAAACATCTCTTACTAAGAAAAAGAGCTCAGAAACAAAAAAAGAAGAAGATCCAAAATTAGTTTTTGAGTTTTTCGAATAACAAAATTTTATAGGTGTAACATTCCGGTCTTCATTAGTGTAGTGAAGTTCCGACACAGAAAACAAAGATTCTATGTTGTTTTATCCTGGGGACGACGAGACTGTGTTTGTTTGTACAAGTTTGGGTAGAGCCATGAAACATCTTAAAGAGAGCGACCTAGTCGGTGACTCAACTCAAGCAGTTCATTTCAAGTTATCGGTAATATTTTTTTACATTATTTTCATGTACTTGTTCCAATAGTGATTGTGTGTGAGTGAATGAGAGAGAGATAGAGAGAGATGTACCTTCCAAAAGAGTTGTTGAATCTATATATTTGAAAATCCTCGAGCAATAAGCAGCACTAACTTTTGTATGCTTTGAACAGGAAGAAAAAAAAAACAAATGGAAGAACATAAACAAAAACATCAAAGGGTGTGCAACTAATAATAATTTAATATTGAACTGATAACAAATATCATAGAACATTCATAATGAGTCACTGTCAAAAGCTCTTCTTGATTCCAAGAGATACACAAAATGAATTCTAGATGGCTAACAAAGTTACCCGAAATAAGTCGTTCTCAGGAGATAGTGAGAACTTTTTTTCATTGTTGAAAACCATATTTATTTCTGGAAATACTTCTAAAAGTTGGCTGACACTACATGGCATTATGTCCCCATTAAATTTCTTAAAGTAAAAGAACCCAATTTATACCAGGAGAGATATATAGTGAACTTATTGTTATGGAAATACTTTCCAGCACCTAAGAAACAAATATCTTTATAATTCAGATATGGACCATTTATTCGTTTAAGCAAACTGATTTCATTTATAATATGCGAAATAAACAACTTAGTTAAATGAATTGTAGTTGAACTGGATAGTTAAGGATGAAATTGTACATGCATGCACTTAAAAGATCTTGTGAAATTAATGCACAATTAGGACAAGAAAATCAATTACCTGGTGCTAGTGCTAGCGTGATGATGTTGGTGCTGGTACTCGTGCTGGTCACATGTAGAAAAGAACAACACACTTCTACCAACCTAATCCCACCTATATAGCCACTTGAGTCATATGAATTTCATCTTGCTTCGAGCATCTGAAACTTAGACATGGTAAGCCTTATAATTGCACATGCACCTTAGACAATTGTCATCTGGCCATATTTAATGTACCAAACAAACAAATTATCCATATTTTACAGAATGGTTCAATGTTAACATAAGATAAAATTACTTGAGCCATACTTAACATAAAAGAAATATAGTTAAATATTAGGCGTAATAAAATCTACTGTGTGATTTGGAAGTGATTATCTATCACACAAAGTAAGATAAAAGTAATTCTAATTGAAAAAAATGAGAGAGAGATGAGGAAGTGATTTGAAAATAAGGGACTTGAGCCAAGTGGTTCCTGTTTTGATATAAGTAGTCAAAATGATATTATCCTATCGAGCCTAAAATAAGAATCTAGATACTGTTCTTCTAAGGACAATTTGTGGTACAAAAACCTTTCCATCTAAACTTCTTCTTTATTTCTCCCAATTTAAAATTTATTTTCCATTTTTATTGAATTTTTTTACAAAAAATCTCAATAAAAAATAGGATCCCAAATCAAAAGAAAATATCTATATAGAATTTTAAATGTAATAGTCAGTCTCAGACAATACAAAAACCTAGTATGGTAACTATAAGAGAGATAAATGAACCAAAAAGAAAATGTCAAGGCAATAAGATCTTACTCATGTCTCGGAAAGATGAAATATTGAAAATTACAAGTCAGTCTAAGTACTGAAAATATATTGCAAGTATAACATTAAAAAAAACAAGAATCTTGTTTAAATCGCAAGTATAAAATCATGTTTAAATTTTCTTAGAAAACTAACCATTTAAGTGCTTTTGTAGATTTCCTTTTTGCACGAATCTTGTGACTTGTTACACGAATCTTGGTATCTGAAGTCGTGTGAGACTGAAGGACTCATGGTTGAAGTAATACGAGATTGATGGCTAGTCAGTGATGGTGAAAGACCCTTGACAACGGTGAGAAGAATTTCTAATGATATTAGGGTTTTATGCATCAGTTAGGTTGAGCAAGGGGAAGAAGAAAAGAAAAGAAAAAAGAGAAAGGGATGTGAGGGAGTGTTTGGACTGGGAAAGAAAAATAAAAGAAAAGAGAGAGGGAAAAAGAAAGAAGAGAGGGAAAAAAAAGAAAGACTAAAGAAGAAAAAAATGGGAGTGAATAAGGAAAAAAATTGATATAAAAATTTGGTATGGTATAAAAGAGATAAAATACATGAAGTTAAATTAATAGAAAATTGTAAAGTAATTTTTGTATTTTTTAAATGAATAACACACAATATATTATTTGATTTCAGTTTTAAAAAGATTGAAAACTCTATTATTTTAATTATGATCATGGTCATTTAATAATCGTAACTATATATAAGTTTCTTTATATTTAAATAATTTTTGTAGTTTAACTTATGACTATCATTACTAATAAAATCGAGACTATATGTATACACTATAGTCTCGATTTTTATAAGATCGTGACCAAAATCCTATGCTTAAATTTCTAAGGCCATAGGTAACTATTATAGTAGTGTAAAATAACATAAAAAGAAAGAAAGTAACAAAAGCTTATTTTTTTAGAATAAATAATGAGACATGTGTGATTGTAGAATTACTTTTACCATTATACTATAATTTAACCAATTATGTTATGATTAAATAAACTAATTTTCAAATGGATGTTTATCTTCCACACAACTCATAGTGTTACTTATCTATCCAATAAATCCTTTTTTTTTGTCAAATTAGATGAGACTAACTATCTAATATGGCGTGAACAACTAATTATTGTGTGGACTACAATTTGTGATCAACACATTAACTGACAACCTTAAAGATTGCAAAAGAAAACTGTTTCATTTCTGGATGATAATGGAAACTCAAGTGTTTGTGAAGTCTACGAGAAAGTCCTAAGTATATGCTTTGGGATAGATTATTTTAAGCATATAAATGAAAAGATAGTTACCTATGAGTATTGGAATGTGCTTGCCAAGGTCTTGAATGATGATTTACAAGGAAGGCTTTTAGATCTTCGATGATGATTGGTGCAAAAATGCAAGTGCAAAGTATCATAGTTTTATAATAAAGTGATAAGAAAAGTATCGTCCTCAAAGATTGGTAACTTATTTTTATCAAATATCAAAATTATATTAATCTGAATTTTATCTAGAGAAGTCACTAAAGTTGTATTTAAAATTTAAGTGTTAGTGACTGTGGTGATGCTATAGCGATACTAGGTAATGGTTCTATTATTCCTATTTCACATATTGGTCATGTAGAGATCATAATTAAGGTGGTGCTTGAAATTGATGAAAAATGAAGATCGTTTAAATAGGATGCACGCGTAGTATACTCCTTAATATATGTGGGCAAAAAAGGACTATGTAGTGTCAAGTGATGACTTGCCTACACAGGCTGCCTGTGCAGTATATTCAATAATATGTGTGTAAAATAGTGTTATGTAGGGTTAAGTGGCGACCTATGTGTAAAAATATTCTCTGATAATTATCATGTATATTTCATATTATTTCTATTCTGTTTTTTCTATACAAGAGTTTAACTATATGTATACAATGAAAACGAAAATTAAACAATAACCATAATTTCTGCACATCCATGTTTTATGACTCCACTAATATTATTGTCTGCTCCATGTTTTGCTCCACTGAGCATTGGTGCATGCCACTGTTGCAGCATGCACCACAACACACACCAACACTCCCCCTCAAGTTGGTGCATATATGTCTCTTATGCCCAACTTGTCAAGTGAGTTGTAAAAGTTCCTTGCAGACACAGATTTTGTGAGTATATTAGCCAATTGATCTTCTGATTTAACAAATGGAAGCTTAATAATATTTTCTTCAAGATTCTGTTTGATGAAGTTCTGATCCACTTCAATGTGCTTCGTGCGATCATGTTGAACTGGATTGTGAGAGATGGCAATGGCTGCTTTGTTATGACAAAATAAGTTCATTTCAGAGTTAGGAGCAACACCAATCTCAGTTAGAAGTTTTTTCAACCAAAGGAGCTCACATATTCCCTTGACCATTCCTCGAAATTCAGCTTCAGCACTAGATAAGGCAACTACCTTTTGCTTCTTGCTCCTCCATGTAACAAGATTGCCCCCCACAAAAGTAAAGTACCCAGTAGTAGATTTCCTATCCTTCATATTCCCTGCCCAGTCTGAATCTGTATATCCAAGGACTTCCAATTGACCATTCTTTGAAAACATAAGTCCTTTCCCAGGGGAGGATTTTAAATAACAAAGTATTCGCATGACTGCATCCATATGGTCTTCACTTGGGCAGTGCATGAACTGACTCACGACACTCACAGCATAAGCAATATCAGGTCGAGTATGAGAGAAATTTATGAGTTTACCTACTAACCATTGATATCTCTATTTATCTGCTGGTACTTGGTCCACATATTCTCCGAGTTTATGATTTTGAACCATTGGAATATCGACAGGTTTACAATCTAGTAGTCCTGCCTCTACCAGTAGGTCCAGAGTATATTTCCTTTGGGAAAGACATATGCCTTGTTTTGATCTTGTTACCTCAATACCTAAGAAGTATTTGAGCCCTCCCAAATTCTTCATTTCAAACTCATTTGACAGTTGTTCTTGAAGCTTAGAGATTTCTTCTTTATCATCCCCTGTAATGATCATGTCGTCTACATAGACTATAAGGGCTGTTATCTTCCCTAATCGATGTTTTAGGAAAAGAGTATGATCAGAGTTGCTTTGTTGAAACCCATATTTCTTCATTGCTGAACTCAACCTACCAAACCATGCTCGAGGTGATTGTTTTAGTCCATACAATGCTCATTGTAATCTACATGCAGTTTCTTTTCCTGATATAACAGTATATTCTGGTGGGATATCCATGTAAATCTCTTCTTCAAGATCACCATGAAGGAAGGTATTTTTTACGTCAAGTTGGTGCAATGGCCAATCTAAATTTTCCGCAAGAGATAACAAAACTCTAACGGTTTTTAGTTTAGCCACAGGTGAGAAGGTTTCTTGATAATCTATCCCGTGTTTCTGTGTATATCCTTTTGCTACAAGCCTCGTCTTGTATCGATCAACTAACCCATTTGCTTTATACTTAATGGAGAAAATCCACTTGCATCCTACCATTTTCCTCCCTTGAGGTAACTCGCTTAATACCCATGTGTTATTCTTCTGCAATGCCTCAAATTCCTCTTTTATAGCTTGAGCCCATTTTGGATCAGATAAGGCTTCTTCAATGCTACTTGGAATTTGACACGAGGAGAGTGTTTGTGCAAATGCCCTGATAGGTTCTGATAATCTTTGAGTAGATACATAATTTGCTATTGGATACTTGGATTGTCGTTCTTCTCTTTCTGGGGAGTATCGATTTGGAGGTTTGCCTCGATTGTGTCTGAAAGGTAAAACATAACCAACAGATGTATCTATAGTATTAGTTTGTAAAAGTGTGATAGGATAGCTTACCTCAGGAGTATTCTCAGCAGGAGGATCATTGGGTACTAGAGAGTGAAGGGGTACATCAACCACTTCATCTTCTGGAGATTCAATTACCACTTCAGCTTCAGTTCTTGGAGGTTCGAGCTCGGGTCTATATACTGGCTCCTCCATATTATTGACACGATCCGAGTATGTTGGACCAGTGTCTAATATTTCAACATCAAGCCAATTTCGTTCTTCACTATAACTCTCCTCCTGAAGAGTGTAATTGGATACCGGTGATGGGAAAAAACATTCTGATTCGAGGAAAGTGACATCTATGGTAATATAGGTTCTTTTAGTAATTGGATCATAGCATCGGTAACCCTTTTTTTGTACGCCATATCCCAAGAATACACATCGGACAGCACATGGATCCAACTTAGTTCGTTGATTTTTATGGAGGTGGACAAAAGCAACACATCCAAAAATTCAAGGCGGAAGCATCAAAATAGTAGGCAAGGGAACATGATCAGATAGCACCTTTAATGGAGTCTGAAATTGTAAGGTTTTTGTGGGCATACGATTCAGTAGATACACAACTGTAGTAACAGCATCATTCCAGTATCTATTAGGCATATGTGCACCGATTAGTAAGGCCCGAGCCGTTTCTAAAATATGCCGATTCTTCCTCTCCGCAGTCCCATTCTGTTGTGGGGTTTGTGAACACGAGGTTTCATGGAAAATACCATGGTTTTCCAAGTATGTCCGGAATTGTTGATTAACATACTCCCCTCCATTATCAGACCTAAGTATCTTAATTTTTTCAAAAAATTGTGTCTGAACCATGGTGTGAAACAGGTGAAATGTAGAAAATACTTCATCTTTATGTTTGAGAAGGTAAAGCCATGTCATTCGTGTACAATCATCAACAAAAATAACAAACCAACGATGGCCCGATGACGTAATAACCGGGGAAGGTCCCCAAACATCAGAACGTACCAAAGCAAAAGGAGTTATACTTTTATTCATGCTCATAGGAAAAGACGTCCTATGACTTTTTGCTAGGATACAAGTATCACATTTGAAATCTGAATGTGTGATATTTGAAAATAAACTGGGGAGTAGGTGCTTTAAATACCCGAATGATGGATGCCCAAATCTATGATGACATAGCCAAATCTATCGTTCCTTGTTACCAACAGTGTGTTGCATGTGATTGGCTCTTTCTGAACTGAGGTCATCCACATAATATAGCCCTCCTCTCCTAGTACCACGCCCAATGATCTCCTTGGTGAGAATATCCTGTAGAAGACAAAAAGTAGAATACATCAATACTACACAGTTAAGATCTGAAGTGACCTGACTTACAGACATCAGTCGATTTGAAAGAGAAGGCACAAGTAAAGTATTAGATAATGATAATGAAGGAGATAAGGTCATTGTTCCAGCTCCTGTAACTAGATAAGCGACTCCATTAGCATTGGCAACATGACTCCGTCTTGGCTGGGTTGTATTGGAGAGATCTTTTGGGTCAAATGTCATGTGATCTGTAGCTCCAGAGTCCAGAATCCAATCCTCATTATCACTACCAGTAGAGATGTGAAATGCTTTACTTGAAATACCTGGATCCTGGGAAGATTCGGCCTGAGGAGTAAGGGATAGTGAGGCATTATTGGTAGCCACAGCGGCTCGCCTAGTGGTGTCCCGTTTCTTCCGTGCTTGAAGATCATTCCACCATTCTGGATACCCATAAAGTTTGAAGCAGTTTTCACGGGTGTGTTTAGAGTTTCCACAATGGCCACATTTCATGTCAAGAGATGGTGGATTTCCCGTGGATTTCTTGCTACCCAAAGAGGTTCCTGTTTTTGGTGGCATCAGATTAAGGTGTCCCTTGACCCTTTTAAAATCCATAACTGCTCCGGGTATCGTATCTATACCCGTGATCATCACGGTCTGCCAGACTTCTTCCCTACGTATGAATCCATAGGCTTGTTCCACCGTAGGGAATGGTTTGATTTGAAGCACATCACTTTGAGTTTTGTCAAGTCTGTCATCAAGTCCATCAAGGAAGGTATACACTCGATCTTCCTGTACGATGGAGTTGTATTTTTGTATGTCATTTGCACACTCCATTGGATTAGGACGAAGAAAATCTATTTCTCACCACAACCCTTGAAGGTCGTTGTAGTATTTTTCAATGGATCCACCTGCCTGCTTCATACCAGTAACTCGACGGCGAAGATCATACACTTGAGACGTGTCTATCCCATCATAATAGGTGGTAGCAGTAGAATCCCAAACTTGTTTCGCAGTTGGGAATCGAATAAAATTTGCAATCAAGGAGGGGTCCATCGAATTGATCAACCATCCTTTAACAATGACATTTTCAGTGCGCCATCTTCTGAATGAAGGGTCAATTTCAGGAGGTTGAGGAAAATCCCCATTAATATATCCCAGTTTGTCTTTTTTATAGATATACATCTCCACCACCTGGGACCACAAGGCATAGTTAGATCCTCCCAACTTGATACTAATGGGGGCAGTCGACGCTTCAATGAGCGGAGGTTGTGAGACGGTCTGAGCTCTAGTTAGAATTTCCGTCATTTTCGTCGTCAAATCTTCCAATATGAAATTGGTGGTTAAATCCCTAGATTCTGCCATGAAATCTAAATTTTTTTTCCGTCATTTTCGTACACTATATAAAGAAAAATTTGTAACCCTAAATCATTTTCGTAGCCCTTTTCGTAACCCTAAATCAAATTTTCCTCTCCATTCGTGCAGCCCTCTGCGATTCCTTCACACAGCCCTCTACGATTCCTTCACGCTGCCCTCTTTAGTGCCTCTCTTCTTCTGATGGAAGAACCCTAGCCGACTATAAGCATCCAGCTGGAGTCAGCCCTCTACCTGGTCCTCCATCTCTGTGAAGCAGCGCTCTTCTTCTTCTTCGTTCCAAGTTTCTCCACGATGGCTACTAGACTGGTATATAGAGAGATTGCACCATCCCCAACGAGTAAGCGACGTTGGCCAATTGCGACAGCTTCACGAGTGGTTCGAACGAGCAGCTAGATCAGTATGGCTCCATGAAGGGTTCTATTGAGGTTGCGACGACGGAACTAACGTTGAGTAGAAATGGTGACTCTGAATACTAGATGGTCGCAACACTGGTGAGGCTGCACTGTCTACCTATCCCCTCAGGTTCTATTGTTACGCCTTACAACAATGTTCTTTGTACTGATGTTGTTGTTTTACTTGATGTTATTTTTTTTCCAGTATTGCAACTGATTGGTTTCACAAATAAGAAACCAGAAACCAGAAACAGCTTTGGGAAAAATATAAACCAGAGATCATAACTCAGCAAAAAACAAAAACAACAACTATAATCAGCAGCCACACCAGAAATCAGAAATCAGCAAATCAGCAAATCAGCAAATCAGCAAATCAGAATCAGAAATCAAAAAATGGTAGTTCCATCATAAATCAACAGGTAGTTTCATTAGTCACCAATAACCTGCTCTGATACCATGTCAAAATATTCTCTGATAATTATCATGTATATTTCATATTATTTCTGTTCTGTTTTTTCTATACAAGAGTTTAATTATATGTAGACAATGAAAACGAAAATTAAACAATAACCATAATTCCTGCACATCCATGTTTTATGGCTCCACTAATATTATTGTCTGCTCCATGTTTTGCTCCACTAAGCATTGGTGTATGCCACTGTTGCAGTATGCACCATAACACACACCAACACTATGCAATGTGTATCAAGTGAGTATATCTGTCACTTAATCAATAGCAATGCATGTAGATAAAAGTACCCAAAGATGATACGCAATGAGGCTCAACATTCTTGTTGGCACAATATACATAGAGTTGTTATGGCTATGATCAAAGTTAGTTACAATTGTTGTTTGTTTATTGTTGTTAGCTTGATAGTTAGAATATTTTTCACATGTATGTGAAAGGCTAAACAATATAAAAAAAATTAGAAACACACTTTGTAATCATTAAGCCAAAAATGATCAAAAAGAATCAAAATCAATAAAAGTAAAACATGGAGGAATTTTTGAAGAATTTGTTCCAATCACTCTTGCCTTCTTAGATCATAATGGTTTCTTCTTTGTTCAAAAATAATCAAGAAATATTGAAAAATGAAACATTAATCAAGAATTTTAAGAGGTCATGCTAGTTTGTCCTATGATGTTGATAAACTCATATTAAAGAATAAACTTTGTGTACTATAACTAGAGAAAAATCTTATTTTTATTTAGAAATTATGTGAAGATAACAATGTTTCTATTGAGTTCTTTCCTAAAAACTTTTATGTGAAGGATTTGGATTCCAGAACTGGCATGATCGCCTTGGTCACCCACATTAAACTCTTTTGAGGCAATGATTTTCAAAAATTTAACACCAAAATAAAATATCTCTAAAGTGATAGGGGAACCGAGTTAAATGCTTTGTGAAAGAGTTTGAGACCCAATACACTATCAAGATAAGAAGATACTGACTCCTAAAGGACTCATTCCAAACTTACTAGTAGAGAAAAATAAACACTTCGCAAATAAAAACAACAATAATATAAATTATAAGATAATCAGAAAGTAGTACAAATGCAACAAATAAAAAATACTTTCACACAAGAGTTTTAATTGTAGTATGTTGGTAGATGCACAATTTAAACTCAGGTTGTACTGACACAACAACTAAGTATCCATAACAATAGATATAATGAGATAAACCTATATAGAAACCTTGTCTATGTGGTAAACTCTTCAAGTTGTTTATGATTGTCCTTGCTCGCTATCTCTGTAACTATTCTATCTGATACATAGGTCCACTCAGTGAAAAATATACTAAGTAGTGTGATCAATAACTAAAGATTTGTAATGTGAATAATAGTGTATAAGTAACGTGGGAAAATACTCAACCACAAACAGCTAACAAATGGTGTTTTGGAACTCAACCAATACAAACCTAACCTAAACTCATAGTTTTGTTCTCACAAGATATTGTAAAATAATCTCAAGCTCTCAATGTTCAAGGAGATATTTTACTCACAAAAAGCATAACACAAATACTAAAATACACTCCAAGTAATTTATGAAATAGAAGTAATTTTCAAAGATAAAGTTGATAGAGTTTCACTATAATTTCATTCTTAAGAAAAGAAAGAGAGGGTATTTATAGGACCACCCAAGCACAACCGACCACCCTCGTCGACCACTTTGTTGGGGATCCAACGAGGAGTTCGTCGAGAGCTTCATTGAGGTGCCAAAAAGTTTGATTCTTTATTTTAAAATTTTTTGAGTAAAATTTTATAAATACTTACACATGTAACAAAATGAAAACCACAACTCACAACCCAGCACACATACTATGAAACCAACCCTATGGTGTATGTGTAACATTATTGCATACAAAATATGACTTACTAAGTATGTGTGTGTATGTATGCATTATTGATCAATGGTGACCAACTTTACATAGAGGAAGATAAAAATGCTAAGTAAAATACATAGACTCTATGTTTTGTGCACAAGAACGCAAACATGACACAAAAGACTACATGCCTTACACTTTCCCCCTTTGGATTTCCATGAAAAAAATACTATATAATAAAGTATAGATGCATATAAAACATTATATGATCATAAAGGTTACCTAAATATTTTTGTTTCAATTTGGATGTAATCTACATGTTAATGACAAGGTGAAGACCAAAACATTTGCATATGGTTGGGGTGAAGATCGGATGTAAGTCAATATGTATGTTTATTTTATGTATACTTTTGGGCTGATTCTTTTAAGACTATGTGGACCTTATAAATTAATGCCATGTGTATGTATCCCTATATATACCCAATGAAATAACACAAGTTATTATCATTTATTGCTCATTTAATGCATCTATCTACTTTTCTCTCTAAAATATATATGTCACCAATATTTTGGCATCCACTGTGGCGCTTAGATTTTAAGACATGTTACATAGAATTTAATGCCTCTTATTTCTTTGGATTTATTTATAGTATAGAATGAGCTCCTAAGTACGAGGAGATTATCGAAAAGACCTTGCAACTCAGATACTTTGCTAAAAATATTATGGTTGAGATACATGTATTTAAAAGAGCTTATTAGGTCAGCTCTTAGGTCAAAGACGGTGTTGAAAACATACCAAATATTGGAGTAGAGGTTGAAGAAGACATAACAAATGGGACCATAGAGATGATTATTTCGAGCTAGGAACTGCTTTAGTAATTAATGGACATGAGAAGATTTATGGAGGAAATGAGAAGTGAGATAAGAAATGAGAACTTAGAGTTGAGAAGATTGGTTGAGGTATCGAATTAGGAACCCATTACAACCTCCCAAAATCGAACCTTATAATGAATGAGTAGGAGGTGAAAGGGATAAATAAGTTAATCATATATTAGCTAAACATGGGAAAGGTAGGAAATGATGTGGCTACAAAAATTGAACCCAAAATCGAATAATATATAGATTAGTTTTCCCTCATTTACCACAGTTGGAACTCACACAACCCTTACGGAAGCTCCATGCCACCTTGGAGGAGAAGTTGTTTTGGAAAAGTAAGGTGTTATTCTTGGAAGAACAGATAAGGAAACAAAACATAGGGAAGGTACATGTAGATCTTGATAACGTGTGGAAGTAATTGGTTGGTTTTCTTTTCTCCGAGGCAATCAAATTGAGTGAGCCCCCTAGAGAAATTTGTGTCTCCTAAATTTCAGGGCTATAAAAGGATGTAAGATCACTTTTCACTTGTGCTCCTTTTCAAGATGATAATATTTCCTTTAAACATGCCTCGAGATAAAAGGGATGTGATGCTATGTAAATCCTTTACAACCACTCTATACAATTGAGTGAGAAAATGGTTTAGTGATCTGAAGTCAGGCAATATCACTTTTTTTTCTAGCTGGTTAGTTTCTTCATTACTAACAACACCAGTAATAAGTTGCTAAAATGAAGTCAGATCATCTATTCTCTACAGTCCAAAAGATGGATGAATTTTTTGAGGTGTTCATAAAGAGGTTTTGTGAGGAAAAGATTGAAATATCCAACTATCCTGGTTCCATTGCAGTTCAAGCCTTCCAGAAAGGTGGGTTAAAAAGTCCAAGATTGTTTGTCAAACTAATGATGATGATACCCTAGACTATGGAGGAATCCTATGATAAGGCACATAAGTTTGTTAAGTTGGAAAGGGAGTTGAAGTCGTGTAAGAAAGAATGCACGACCATACCTACTGGCACAAGAGGAAAAGAAAAAAAAGATTTAAGCCCAAATAATCCTAGATTGATGGTGTACAAAAATAATAAAAGGCTTGTCAGGAAAAGTTCTAGGTGAGAAAATTCCTGGAACAAGACTAAACCTCATGAAAGTTTTCTTGAGAATGGAAGGAGAACATAGTGTAAGGTGTCCTTCTCAAATGTGAGCTCTGAATAGATACACCACTAATAGGTATGCATTCCATAAAGATTTTGGGCACGACACTAGAGATTTCATAAATTTGAAAAAAGAGATTGAAGAGTTTTATTGAAAGGTTATATGGCCGACCTATTGGGTGATGGTAATCAAATAAATAAGGTCAAGCTGAATAGGTACTTTTCTCAGCTAGCCTTCATTCCAATGGGATTATAATGTCTATATAATTCACTCCATCCATAGAAGACAAAGCCTGATGAATGAATCAATTGATGCTCACAAAAGATATTCTATGGGAGCACAAAATGAGGTGTGTGTTGGGGTGTACAACTTACAAAGAAGATGCTATATTACCCCTTAATTTTCAATGAGAAGAACTAGGTTACTTTCCTACAGAAGATCCTCTGGTCGTTACCTTGAGAGTAGGTCCCTATGATATCTGTCATAAATTGGTTGACACCAAACGTTTAGTAGATCTACTATTTTTATCCATCCTTCATATATTGGGGGTCCAAGAGGATGACATCATAAAAATGGAAATTACCTTGGTAGGGTTTAATATCAATACCAAGTATCCTTTGAGAACTATCAAGTTGCTTGTAATGGAAAAGGGATCTATGGTAATGATAAATTTCATGGTGGTCAATGCACTGACACATTACAACTTGATATTGGGTAGATTGTGGATACACAAAATGAAGGCGGTCCTCTCTATTTATCATCAAGTAATTAAGTACCTCATCGGGGAAGCAATTATGGAAGTCTTAGGAGATCATGAGAAGGCTCATAGTTTTTACAATGTGGCTATGAAACAAGTCGAGTTAAAATAGAAACTATCATCTACTCGATAAGGTCAAGGACCAGGAGAAGGCTAGATTAGAATGCCACTTATTGGAATAGTCAATGCAGATAAGATGGAATTGGTAAAGTTCAGGGGCAAGAAAAGCCTAGTGCTTAAAATAAACTCAAGCTTGGAAAAAGAAATCAAAGAGGACCTCATTGAATTTCTTAGAAAAAGGCTTGGATGTCTTTGCTTCGATACCTAAGGATATGCTCGAGATTAACTCTATGGTAACTATCCTTAAATTGAATGACAACCCATGTAGAGATCCAATATAACAAAAAATAGGAAGTTCTCAAGAGAAAGGAATGAAGTGATCCAAACATAGGTTAGCTCATTGAGATACACCATGATCATTTGGGAGGAGGATTACCCAACTTGGTTGACAAATATGGTGCTCGTTACCAAGTCTTGTGGGGTTCTTTGGATGCATGTTACTTCTATCGACATAAATAACGCATACTCAAAGAACTATTATCCTCTCAAGAGCATCAATAAAATTATTGACATTACTGTATAACATGACATAATGAGTTTCCTCAATGCATATTCGAGTTATCACTAGATACATATGAGTCTTGAGGATGAGAAAAAGACAACCCTTATAACAGAAGACAATACCTTTTGTTATAGAAAGATTCATTTCAAGCTAAAAAATGCAGGGGCAACCTACCAAAGATTGGTGAACAAGATGTTTGAGGGTTTCCTTGAGAGAAATATGGAAACATATATAGATGACCTAGTGGTAATGATCGAATGACCCCTAAATCTTGTCTTCGACCTCAGTGAAGTTTTCAGAGTGGTTAGAAGTCACAACATGAGATTAAATCCAAAGAAGTGTGTAGTAGACATGAATTTAAGAAAATTCTTGGAATACCTTATCTTTACTCAGGGGATAGAGGCCAACCCTGACAAGATCTAGGTGTTGGTGGACATGAAGTAGCCTATATACTTGAAAGTATTTCAATAAATGAATGGGAAAATCACCACCTTAAATAGGTTCATATCAAGGTAGACTGATAAGTGTTTGCATTTTTCAAGCTATTAAGAGAAAATATATCGGTATTTTAGATTGAAGAGTGTGAGCATGCCTTCTAAAACATCAAGGCCTACCTGGGTGAAACAACTGTCATCTTTAGTCCTATACACTGTAAGCATGTGTACCTTTCCCTTGCCATCACTACTTAATTTTTTAGTACTATACTACTTATGGAAAGATAAAAGATATTACATTCAGTGTATTATGTCAGTAAGGTCTTAATAGATTCTTAAGAAAATTACTCAATGATAGAGAAATTGGCATTCACACTCAAAATCATGACTCAAAAACTGAGACATTATTATGGGTCTCACACCATCATCGTTTTGACTTCTTGCTCTTTGAAGAATGTTCTTAGTTGACCAGAGGTATCTGGTAGGCTCACCCATATGTCTATTAAGCTTAGAGAGTATGATATTAAATTCCACCTGTATACAACTATCAAGGCACACAATGTGGTATATTTCGTAATATAGTGTATTGAGCACTAATTAATGCATTATGAATGGGACCCAAGTCAAGTATATATAGTTTAGAGTTTATGGATAAGGTGGTATGGAGAGTATGCATGGATGACTCTAGTAACTTGAAGGGAACAAGTATCAGTGTGTTCATATGGGACGACAAGCAAAATATATATGAATATTCAATTTGAATAACTTTCTTAGTAACGAACAATAGAGTATAAGGTCACCATTTTTGAGGTAATGACCTCTAGAAAGTTGGATGCTCTGAAATTGATAATATTCAATGACTCAAGATTAGTCATTAATCATTATGTGGGAATTTTCGAGGTGAAGGATAAGAAGATGAGGAAATACTTAGAGAGGTTAAAAAATGGGTGTTTCTAACTTGGTGAAGTTAAAATAGAATAAGTCTCTCAAAACAACAAAAACAACATTGGTGCTTTGGAAAAATGCCCTTGGTACATAACACCAAGCACGAGAGGATAGTGACCATAACAGTGTTGTTCAAAGCTAACCAATATAAGGTTGAAAAGGTGATATATTAAGTGGAAGATTTGTCAGGGTTGTGGTTTGATCCTTTTTCCAAATATGTAAGTGATGAAACACTCCTCGAAGACAAAAGGAAGGAACACTCTATCATTAGCAAGTCGAGTACCTACTTCCTACAAAAGAGTAAATTGTATAGAAAAAAACCGTTAGGAAACAAACTTCTTTGTGTTACCAATAAGCCTAGCCAATACCTCCTTAAGAAGGGGCACGAGGGTGAGTGTGCATCCTATTATAATGGCACAAAACTATCACAAAGGATCATGCACCAAGGGTACTACTAGCCAATTATTTTGGTAGATAACATAAAGCAGTCACATGCATGTGATAAGTTTCAGTAATTTGAGCCACTCATACATGATCCCTCCATGCCTATGATATGTGTGGTTAGTTCTTGGCCATTTTACAAATGGGTATTAAGCATTGTGAGGTCCATTCTAAAAGTTTCCATTAAAAATAAATTCCTTCTGGTTACCATAGACTACTTATGGAAAAACATTGTGTGCCAGTTTAGTCTCCCCAAGGAGATTATCACAAATAATAGAAAATAATTCATTGATAGTAAGGTAAATGCCTTCATGTAAAAGTATGGTGTGAATCTTACTCATTCCTCTCCATATTATCCACAAATGAATGGACAAGTAGAGTCATTGAATAAGCTAGTTCTCACCTTGCTAAAAAAGAAGCTCAAATCGTGGGTTGAGAAGTTACTTAGGGTATTTTGGGTTGTCCAAACCTGATCAAAGATGATATACTAATAAGACCTTTTTTTACTTATTTACAAAATTGAAGCAATCATCCCTATAGAGGTAACTACACTAACCCAAATGGATGTCATCAAAGAGTTTGACAATAATTTAGAAAGAACCCTAGACTTGGTACTAGTAGATGAGCTTCTAGATAAGTCTTTACCATGTCAATGATTAGAAATGAAATGTAGAAGCATATTATGGAAAGGCTATCCGATTCAAAGATTTCACACTAGGACAATGGGCCCTAAGGGAATGTTCCCTAATAAAAAAGAATGGATGATAGGAAGGCTTGGGGCCAACTAGGAGAGGTTGTACCAAGTTACACCCTAAAAGATATAGACGAGCAACTAGAAAAGATGAGATGGAATGATTGACATTTAAATAAATACCACTTTTGACCAAGATTGTTGACAATACGATAGATAAAGGGATGTCAAGTAATCAATTTTTGATAAAGTAAAGAAATATTATGAACTACTTTAATGAGCATTATTATTAACGAGCTAATTGCCTTAGTAAGCAACCAAGAAAAACACTTAGACCAAGCCTTGGAAGACTTGGATAGCTAGCATTGCTCATTTCAAGGCCAAAAGGTGCCATCTCATAAAAAAATGAGTTAATTACCTCGATAACGAACTAGATAGAGCACTCCAATAAAGCCTTAAAAGCCTTAGATAAGTAGCATTATGCAC
The DNA here is from genome assembly GCA_037013495.1 of Hippophae tibetana. Lineage (NCBI taxonomy): Eukaryota > Viridiplantae > Streptophyta > Magnoliopsida > Rosales > Elaeagnaceae > Hippophae > Hippophae tibetana. The sequence continues at coordinate 75,191,036 of CM072812.1, read as the reverse complement.
AGACCAAAAAGGCATTATCTCATTGAAATTAAGTTGATTGCCTTAGTAAAGAACCAGAAAGAACACTCGGGAAAAGCCTTACATAACTTGCATTATCCAACTCTAAGTTAGAAAGGCACCATCTCATTAAAAACGAGCTAATTACCTTAGTAAAGAACTTGACAGATTATATGGGTAAAACCTTAGGAGCCATGGATAGCTGGCATTGTCCAGTTTCAATCCAAAATGGTGCCATTTCATTGAAAACAAGCTGATTTCCTTGGTTACAAACTAGGTAGAGCATTTAGGGAAAGCCTTCGAAGTCTTAGATAACTAGCATATCCAATTCTAGACCAAAAATGTGCCATCTCATTAAAAAAAATTGATTGCATCAGTAACAAACCAGGTAGAGCACATGAGTGAAGCCATGGATAGCCTTGTATAGCTATCATTTTCTAATTCCAGGTCAAAAAGGAACTAACTAATTGAAAATGAGCTGATCATCTCAACAAAAAATTAGGAAGAGTACTCAAGCAAAGCCTTGGGACCTGGGATAACTAGAATTGTCCAATTATAGTAAAAAAAAAAGGCATCACCTCATTGAAAATAAGATGATTTCCTCGCTAACAAACTAGGAAGAGCACTCAAGCAAAGCCTTAAGAGCCTTGGATAGTTGGCATTGTCCAATTTTAGGCTAAAAAGGCACCACCTTATTAAAAATGAGTTAATTGCCTCAATAACAAACTAGGTAGAGCACTCAGGAAAAGCCATGAAAGCCCTGGATATATGGCGTTGTCCAAGTGCCATCTCATTGAAAATGAGCTAATGGCATCAGTAACAAACTAGGAAGAGAACTTGTACAAAGTGTTGGAAGCCTTGGATAGTTGGCACTTTCCAATTCCAACATAAAAAGGCATCATCTCATTGAAAATGAGCTCATTCCCTTTGTCAACGTTTAATAAAAAAAATGGAGATATGGTGTAGCTAAACTAGAATAGAGATTGATTATTTATTTCAAGTAAGAGTTCGTACATTACATTAGTAAGAAATAAAGTACAACATTAACAAATCCGATCAAAGATTATAGTGGTCAGGCATTTAGGCATCTTTCAAGCATTTATATTCATGGTTATTATTTCTATCAGACACCTCATAACGGACTTATGGGAAAATCCCAGCCTAAACCTCATTGATAATCTATGGTAGACACTTTAGAACTTCAACTAGCAAAATTTTAGAATCCCTAGGCTACCTCTCAAAGTCTTAGATGATCCTCATCACTTCTAAAAATGTAGCCTTTTCATGCTTCAAATACGTGTTAGCCCAAAAGGTCTCTTGCTCGATATGGCTATCAGTATACTCTTTGCCTTATCATGGTGATGTGCCCTATCTTCAAGTAGAGTCTGTAATAGGTCGAATTCACTCTTATAGAGTTTAGCAGCCTCATTCATTAATTTTGAGCTCTCTTTCTTGAGTGAATGAGCTCGAAAACGTGAAGACTGGTTAGTGGCCATAACTGACGATGAGTAACTCTAAGGCCATTAAAATAATCAAGGGGATAAAACATGCCATTTACTAACCAATGAGAGCATTCCATTTTTTATAAAGCCAATGATGGGTCCCATATGTCCACACATCTCTCTTAAAAGTGGGGAGAATTAGTCATTTTCATACAAGATAAAATGCATTCATAAACATTAAAATGTGTGCAATGAAATTTATAAAGAGAATACAAAAATTCATTATATTTTCATTACATGGGAGAGTTATTCTTTATATAAATACAATATAGTAACAAAGAAATACCAAAAAACATAGAAAATAAAAACAACAGAAGAGGTCAGTCTGGGAGTCCTACTGGTTGACTTTGGGTTGATAAAAAGATAGGTCAACATCAATCTCATCTCCAACTTTGGTCTTTTTCTTCTCATTCTCAATGACTATATGAGGACTTCTGGTCAAAGTAGGTATAAAGTATAGGATATGTTAATGATCTTTGACATTACCCTCTGAAATAGCCTTGAGCTTCATAGACTCCATAATTTTGTTGAATCCAGACTGAAGTACCTCCCGAATCTTCTACTCGGTAGCCTCAACATCCTGTTGGGCTTGCTTCTTAATAGCCTTAGATTGATTCAATTGTTACTTGAGGTCCCAAAGCTACTTCTCGACCTCCTATTTAGCCCATAAGGTGACATATTTTCTCTTTGAAAGCTTTATTATATAGGGATGGAGCACCCTCACCCTAGATAATGTAGCCTAGTGGTCTTTCCTTTCTTTCCTTAGCTACTCCTTCACCCATTACTCATTACAAACTTTGTAGTAGTGGATGAGGGTCATCTCCTACAACCAAAATAATACACATTTTTTAAATCGACTAGTGGATGAGGGTTGATAAAAAGGTAGGTTAACATCAACCTCATCTCCAACTTTGGTCTTTTTCTTCTCATTCTCAATGATTATATGAGGACTTCTGGTCAAAGTAGGTATAAAGTAGAGGATATGTTAATGATCTTTGACCTTACCCTCGGAAATAGCCTTGAGCTTCATAGACTCCATAATTTTGTTGAATCTAGACTGAAGTACCTCCTGAATCTTCTACTTGGTAGCCTCAACATCCTGTTGGGCTTGCTTCTTGATAGCCTTAGATCGATTCAACTATTACTCGAGGTCCCAAAGCTACTTCTCAACCTCCTATTTGGCGTATAAGGTGACCTCTTTTCTATTTGAAAGGTTTATTATATAGGCATGGAGCACCCTCACCCTAGATAATGCAGCCTAGTGGTCTTTCCTTTCTTTCCTCAACTCCTTCTTCACCCACTACGCATTACAAACTTTGTAGTAGTGGATGGGGCTCACCTTAAGCATTTTCCTATTTGCAAGCATGCAAGTGTCAAACTCCTTACACATGTCATTCAAGATGGCCTCATTTGGCATAACGCCATGAAGTTAATGAACTTATCCTGGGTTGTAGGATTTCTCATGATAGACTCATTAAATGAGCCTATTACATTTGCAAATTTTGCAAATTTGCTATTGTATGACGTAGGCAAATTTGTTGGAAAGGAAGGCATTGGGATAGGATAAGAGATCGTCAACCCTTCCGAAGTGGTTGGAGGTATTGGTAAGTTTTAAGAATGCATCTTACCTATACTTAAATCTCTTGCTACCATTTTCCTCCTCTTTAAATTGGAAGTAGTAGGGATCTGGCCCTCCTTACTAGACTGGAAGTTTATGAGTAGGCCATCCAGTGACATGTCATTTAAGTCTTTGTATGCACAACATAAAGCAAAGTATGTCAGTTGAACTACAAAATAAGAAAATCAATTAAGACAATCGTAATAAAACTAAAAATTTATAGTATTAATTTGAAATTAGAACGAAATTCAACTGGACACACCTTGTGCTTCACTCTTTTATTTTTTGTAATGGAGCACGGTTTATACACCATCCTAATTTGTAACAAAATCGACCCTAGTTAGACCATCTCTACAACTACCAACCTAGCCTCACATAAAACTTGATTCCATGGAATCGATGTGGGTAGGAATAATTAGAGCAAAGATAGCATGCACTTTTTTTTTGGCTCAAGAAAGACACATGAAAGCATGACCTTCTTAGAATGGATGTCTGATGCGTGCTCAAAAAGCACTAAAATTACCATAATTTTATGCAAATTAATTGATTAAAAATATATATATTTATATGTTAAAAAATCATATATTTATATAAATTTGTCTTTTTCGGAATCACGGGTATTTTTATTGTTTTTCAGGTATTTTGGCTTAAAAACGTAACTTAAAGACTCAAAGAGGAATACTTGAAGCAATACATCACAAATATATTAATAAATAAATAGGGAAAGTTCAACAAATATGGAAAAATTGGACAAAATAGGTCAAAAATGTCAAAAATATCAAAAAGGAGAAAATCGTGCCGCCGCGTGCCTAGTCCTGCGCGAGCCCAAGCCCACACCCACGCACGCCAGCTTCTAAATCCGCGTGCTCCCCAGCGCACTGCTACTGTTCACGCGTGCGCCCCTACGCGCGCGCCGACGCCCGTTTCACCCTATTTTTCACGTGTAGCTGCCCCATGACGTCATGCTGACGTCATCAATGACCTCAGCATTTGCACTCCGCGTTTTTACATTTTTTTAACATTTTTTCACTCACTTTTTCTCTCCATCCTCACCTATAAATACCCCCCTTTCCTTCACTTCTAAAAACACCTCAAACCACATTCTTTTCTCTCTTTCTGTCTCTCTTTTCTTAGTTTTTTTTAGTTTTTAGCTTTTATTAATTAGTTTTTCTTAGTTTTAGAGTTCTTCCCTTTTTGGGAAGAACTATTTATGTTTATGTAATTTTTTAGCTTTTTGATTCAATAAATGGGAGTGCAAATTCCGCTTGGAGGTTTTCCAACAACAGGAATAGCGTCGAAGTTCTATAAGGATTTTATTTTTTTTATAGTTATTTTTTATGCTTTATTCTTATATCCTAAACATCCTGTCACGATATTTTGGGGTTTGTGTTTTTAATCTACTTACATAAAAATAAACATAGATTCAATAAACATTTATGAAATTTTATCTTTTATAATAGTGGAGTATTTATGGATATAATAACTAAGTTAATTATACTTGCTCATATTATTTAGGTTATTAAAGATATGAATTGATATTTATTGATTCTCCCTTTTTTATATGAATACCACTTTTGGTGAGATTAGATATTCTTTGTTAACTAAACAAATCAATTAACACCTATGCGTGGGGTTGATAACTAATTTGCTTAATTAAATTAATTCCTTTTTCTAAGAGATTGAAAATGAACCATTTAAATGCCACCTTTGGTGGGGTTAGACAGTTTAAACTTTATTCAAGGTGTCCAAATTAAACCTAAGAATTTAGTTATCCGAGTACTAACTTTCAAGTTTTAAAACCACTACTGAAAACATGTTATCAATACATTTTTAGATAATAATTCTTATAAAAACTTTTGAAATAGAGCTTCACTCTAACTACCGGGCGATTGTACCAACAAATAAAAGAGCACTACTCTAAATCAGACCGGATAACTAAACCTTAAAATCTAATTTTCAGGTTTAAGTTTGTAATGAAAAATAATATATTTCTCTCTAACATTCTTAATATAAAATCTTGAATAAAAACAAAATCAATTCATTTTAGAGATTTTCACCTATTTAATATTTCGCAAGCATAACAACGTTATTATTACATCATGTTTACTAACAGCCAGCAGAGTTAAATTTAATCACAGACAAATTAAATATAACATGTAAGAATAAAGCATAAAAAATAACTATAAAGAAAATAAAATCCTTACAGAACTTCGACGTTATTCCCGTTGCTGGAAAACCTCCAAGCGGAATTTGCACTCCCATTTATTGAATCAAAAAGCTAAAAAATTACATAAACATAACTAGTTCTTCCCAAAAAGGGAAGAACTCTAAAACTAAGAAAAACTAAAAACTAAGAAAAACTAAAAAAAACTAAGAAAAACTAAAAATCTAAGAAAAGAGAGAAAGAAAGAGAGAAAGGAATGTGTTTTGAGGTGTTTTTAGAAGTGAAGGGAAATGGGGTATTTATAGGTGAGGATGGAGAGAAAAAGTGAGTGAAAAAATGTAAAAAAAATGTAAAAACGTGCAAATGCTGAGGTCATTGATGACGTCAGAATGACGTCATGGGGCGGTTGCACGTGAAAAATGGGGCGAAACGAGCGTCGGCGCGCGCGGAGGGCAGTTGGGCGCGCAGGGGCGATTTTCTCCTTTTTGACATTTTTGACCCATTTTGTCCAATTTTTCCATATTTGTTGACCTTTCCCCATTTATTTATTAATATATTTATGATGTATTGCTTCAAGTATTCCTCTTTGAGTCTTTAAGTTACGTTTTTAAGTCAAAATACCTGAAAAACAATAAAAATACCCGTGATTCCAAAAAAGACAAATTTATATAAATATATGATAAAACATTTAAATATATATATATTTAATCAATTAATGTGCATAAAATCATGGTAATTTTAGTGCTTTTTGAGCACTCATCACAACTCCCACCCAACTTCTTGCTAGTTCCTTAGCAAGAGAAGCGATAAAAACTAAAATTTAAACTATCCTAAATCGCTTTTGTGGATTGAAACGGTTGCATTTAGCCTATGCAAAAAGCCTTTAAACCCCTAGGTTGCCCTAGTGGACGAGTTTGAGTCTCGTGAGGGTTTTCAGTAATGATACCCACAAACATTGAACTAAAAAAAATGAAAAGAAACAATAAAAACAATCAAATCAAAAACTAAAATTACAACAAAATCAAAAATTAATTTAAGAATAAAAGAAAAAAACATATCACAAAAATGTCTCATACTTTTTAATATATTTTAAGATCATAATTAAAATCTCAAGCATAAGTTATTTTAATCTCTTTAAACAATCATGATTTATTATAATAATTAGTCGAAAATCATTTTCATATTTCATGTCAAAAATGTATCAATTTAATTTTACCCAATTTCAGTGTCATGAATCAGAATTCGCTTCGACTCTATTCCTCACAAGTCAATACTCTCAAAACACTGAATCCTATGGGTTCAAACACTCATACTAATTTATATGCGAAAGAGTTGATGTATAGAAATGAACTAATATGTTCGCATATGTATAAAGAATAAAGGCTCAAAGTGTTATTTTAACATTGATCTCATGAAAGGAATCGAATGTATAAATTATAAAGATATCATGTATAAAAATTATTTTCATGCATAAATCAAACTCATTAAGAATGAATTTCAAGATATATGCTTTTTACAAATGAAGAAATTGCAATGACTTTTTAGGGAATTACTTCCTATATCTTTCTTTTGTAATTATCCTGTACTCACAACTTTGTAGGCAATGCGGGTCATAGTATGTAGATGATACTATATATATTTTTTATCTCTCTATATATTTTTTTCTGAAGATATTTTTCAATATATGTATTTTTTAGAGAGTGAACCCATGTACATATTGTACATTTTTTAGGATTTTGGTGAGTGGTTAATTTTGTGGCTTTTCTGTTTGATCTTGGTTTAGGTAACCCCAAATATGTCTTTTTGTTTTTGTAGCAGTCATGCATAAATGAGATATAAGCATATACTATCAATTTCTACTCAAATCATTTAATTTAAGCAAAAATAATAATAAAAAATATATGATACTCTATTAAGATGAGAAAAAAATTCATACATTCAATGCTAATACCTATAGAGATCATCTAAAAATTTGAATAAATAAGAAATGTGTTTGGAGTAGAAAAAATATATATTTACTTCAAGTATTCCTCTTTGAGTCTTTAAGTTACGTTTTTAAGCCAAAATACCTGAAAAACAATAAAAATACGCGTGATTCAGAAAAAGACAAATTTATATAAATATATGATAAAACATATAAATATATATATTTTTAATCAATTAATGTGCATAAAATGATGGTAATTTTAGTGCTTTTTGAGCACTCATCAATGTCATATACCTTCAGACTAGAAGAATCAGGCTGCTCTTATCCTCAAACTCCCATCGAAACATAGGAAAATAATTGCTTTCAATTCCTATCATTGTCCAAAAATTGTACATTCATACAACAATCTTGTTTTTTCAACATATAAATTCAATACAGGCTTGATGGATTCTATTTAAGGTTGTATGACTCATCAAACTTAGGCATAACTCTTGTCACACCAAGATCTTCCTCTAATAAGGTGATAAATAACAAGTACCTCTAACCATTGGAGAGTAATTGATTTTTTAAGTGTGCCTCAAGAAATACCTAATAAAGTCAGGCTGAGGAAACTAGAAGCCTAGCCTAAATGGTATCTCATGGTAGGTTTTCCAACCCTTAGGAGGAAAGTCATTATCAAGAGGTGTTGGATCTGGATTTGGATTTATAGAGACTCAACGATGTCATATGACACCCTCAACTTGGAAGTATTCTTCAATCTAAACTTACATGGTATGGGTTCGAACCTCCATCCTTTAGTCCGATATATGGGTTTGCCCATACCTTTACTTACTCTAGTATTTTTAACCAAACCTAAAGAACTATAATGCTAGCCAAAATGGGAATATGAATAGGATTATTGGCTCTAGGTCATACTATACTTGCTGAAGGTACAACAACTATTAAGTTGTGAGAGCTTCAAGAGCTCCTTGAAGAGCGCGAGAAAAAGGTTGAGCTTAAGGCCATGGAAGACTCAAAGCCTCAAGAACAAAATGACTCCTCTTCACTCTCACAAATTATTATGCTATCTGGCCTAGAAATATTCCTAAGTTATTTTCTAACCATATATATCAGGAACACTAATATGGAGCTAAACCTAAATTAAAAAGGAAATATAAACGATATGGAGACAAGTTTGCAAAGAGTTCCCAGAAGGTTAAAGTGAAGTAACATAGAGTGTAATGGAAGGAAAAAACTGACCTAAAATAGAAGAAAACTATTAGATTCAGCTTGAGAAGAAAACTTGTGCTGAATTGCGATGAACCAAGCTAATAAAAGCTTAACGTCAAACTTAAACTTAAAAGTTTTGGGTAGAAAGTATCAAAAGTTAGGCCAATATGATTGGATATCTAGGAAAAGAGGCAAATCATTTTTTAAAGCAATAGGCTAAAAGAATATGAAAATGAATCAAACCTTTTAGACTATTGACCCATTTATATACTTTTCTATCTCGTACCATCATTTGAAATTCAAAAATCATGTGTGTAGGTGCACCCGAATGGAATGAAGAATTTTTCACCCCAATTCTTAAATCTTTACTAAAAGAGTAGTGGACTCAATGTTTAGACATAATCTATGTGATGATGTCGAGGTGAAGACCAAAAAAATATGCATATGACTAGGATAAAGACTGAATAAGTTGATATTTATGCTTATTCTATGTATACTTTTGAGCTGATTCTTGTAAGTCTACTTGGAGCCCCTAAATGAATGCAATATGCATATACCCTTATACATACCCAATGAAATAACAAGAGCCACTATCATTTATTACTCATTTCATGCACATCTTTACTTTCTCTCTATAAATGGAATATATTCCCTAACAATTCTTATGAACAAAACAACGATGCATACCCAACATCTAAAAACACACATATTCTAAGTGCATCTATCTTATATGCTCCATACACCTTCTTTGATAAATTCATCAACACTTTGTGAAACTACAACATGAGAATCAACATAACTGCACACTATAAGTTGAAGCTTGAAAACTTCAATCTACACTTATAACCTACACACATGAAACAAACATATATCCCATGAACGTATCATGCTGAAATGTAATATCATGTTACCTCTAAACAGGTACACATCGATAGGATAAGAATATATATATATATATATATATATATATATATATGTAGCAAAAACACATGTAATGCACACAACTCTTATGACTTTATAAAACACTCCCCCTAAGTGAAAGCAAGTCAGGCAATATGATACAGTGCAATCATATACTCACATCCTATGTAACATACAAAATAGAAACAAACACATAGTAATGCACATAAACTTATCTCCATTTTTGACATAGAAAGTCAAAGGAACACCCCTAAATGAGGGAGAGAAAGCATACAAGAATACAATAATCTTAATACTCATGCAACACAACAACAAAGATTAAAGAAAACAAAACAAGAAGCAACATGTGTAACAAAACTGAATAAATAGAAAAAAAATCATTCTCATTAATTAAATAGTATATTACATTTTTATCTCATCAAATAAAAACAAAATAATTAAAACAACATGAAAAAATATTCAACATCTCCATCTCCCTCTCCAACATCATCATCATTATGGACACCACTATACCAGGATTGTCTAAGATCAATAAAGGTAGTATGTGGTGTAGAAGACTGATGATCAAAGTAATTATAAATAACTCAGTTAAAGTAGGGTCTTTTTTTTCTCTTCACCAAAGATTCTAAATAGGGAGGCAAAATAACTAATGAAGGAGGCACTAGAATGAAAAAGAGCCTTTGGAACCAATAGGTGAAGGTCTAACTGAGGCAAAAGAGAGAGGAGAACAATGAACAGGTGGTGTAGTAGTAGACTAGTAAGAAGCTACCTACGCCTATGCCTACAAAAGTGTCTAAATCCTCTGCATATCCATATAATTTTGGTTGAAAGTACACAACTTCTCAAAGAGATCATTGATGATAGTAAGGGCATTATCACTAAGAGGAACATAGGTAGACAGAGAAGAAGAAACGTGAATAGAATTACAACAGGTAGATTGAGAAGTGCTCTGAGAAGAATAAGAGGAAGAGGTAGTTGGAGACACTGTAAGCCTCTACTAGAAGGAAATAACGAGAGTGAAAATGTAGCTTTGTTATAAGAATAAAAGGAAGTATCATGAAAAATATTGGAACCCTACTTGAAAATCAATGAGGGATGGTAGAGCAAGGAAAGAGGAGTAATTAGTCATAAAATGATGGTCCTATAAATCATTCCTACAAGATCTATAGCCTCATTGTTAATGATAACACAAAGAAAGTCTTCTCTACATGGGATGGCAGTATGATTATGTTAATAAGATTGAATGACAATGCTAATGACATTGTTAAGATGATGACTAGTGCATCTTTATTAACTATTATGGCACCTTCATTGTAGGTGTGGCCAGACCCTACTAATTGATTCTCCATCTCAATGAAGTTGCATTCATTCACATGATAAAACTTACTAGAAAGGTAAGTAGTAGTGAGATTATCAAACTCAAAAGGAATGACGATGAAAAAAAGATCTTCAATATCAAGAAGAGACAATAAATTAACATCATTTCTAGAAAAGGTGAATCTTTGCCCTTTAAGGATGAGTTCGGTAAAAAGTCAGAAGTGACAATAGGAGGTTGGGTGGCATAAAACTCCCTAACAGAATTTTCATCATAAGAAAAACATGCAATATGTCCTAGGAAGAGATAGAAAGAGAGAAAGATAGTGAAAAACCCATAAACATTAATATTTTTATTTTTTCAAGGCAATAAAGTGTCAAAAATAACATAGAAAAATATTAGATAAACAAAGAAAAGCATATAAATAACAAATAGAAGGACTACACAAGAAAAAAAAGAAAAAAAGTAAATTGCTCTACCCTACACAAATCACCTAAAAATAGTGATCAAACTACATCCCTCAATTACAAGAATTTATGATGGACAACAGAAACAAGGTACAATCTCTGTGTCATATAAGCATATGGTGTATATAGAATTCAAGGTACATTTTGTTTAGAAATTCTTGAAAAACCTATCGGGTGATCCCCATACGCGTGGTCAGGTAGACTATTAAAAGAAGATTTTTTGTCTTTTTGCACTGTGCCTAAGATGCATAGTGCATCCAACTTGAAGATGTTTAGATGAGCCATAGTAACAACGTTCTAATGGAATAGATGAAGGAGAAAATAGTATAACTATGTGAGGTACTCCATAAAGATATAGGACACTACCTAGTAAGGTCGCCAGTAATGCCACATAGATTGTATAAACGTGTACATGAGTGAGAGAATATAGGTCTCTAACTCCATGGAGTAGCACTTAGAGGAAAAGAGGAAAAATTCCTCATTTATCACCAAAAGACTTGGTGTTGTAGAAGATCTCATTTAGGTATTGAGAATCGATCATCAGTTTGTTAACTATGGGGGAAGATTTGGTAGGCTCATTCTTACTCATATTGAGTTTACTCTTTAAAGTTCTAATAAAATCTTCATTTTTTTAAGGAAAGATTGTAGATAAGATGTAGAATTGTTGAGGATTTTGAATTTCTCGTATAACTGTTCAACTTTAGCTTCCTTTTTAATAAGAGTATATACTAGATATTCCTTAGCACTTTAAATCACAATAATCTACTTCTTTAGTTAAGCAGTTTTATAATTCTGATCAGATGAGGGAATTAGGCTGACATACAGAAAAGTAGCTCTATCAATAGCAAAACATTTTAGCTCCTTCTTAAGGCTTTTCATCTTCTTATGATTTGAATTAAATATTTCTTACAAATCAGAGTATATATTCTAAATGACTTCAAACTTGTTAGTGTGATCATTTTGTTCACCATCAATTGAGGAATTCCTTTCCTCAAGAGTGACCTTTAATGTGTTTATGTCGCGATATTTTTCTTCTAGGCTTTAAAATGCCTTTTTCTTAGCTTTTTTAGATTTAATATGCTCTACCAAAGGCTTATTGTAAGAGTCAAGCAACTCTTCTTGCTCATCTTTATCATCTTTTGCAATAACCTCATGAACATCTGAGGTAGCAAATGAAGGATCTACGATAGTACTTAAAAATGGAAAGGCCAAAACGTTAGTGTCATCCCCATCATCACTGTTGGTATTGTCTAAAATAGTAACCTCAGCATTTATCACATGCTTTTTCATGCATTTCTATTTTGAAAAATAGTTTTTTGTAGAAATATGCCCTAATTTTCCATACTTAAAGCATTTGATTTTTGTTGACATGCCTCCAACTATGTTTCTTAGTCTCATTCTCATATTATTCATCAATCTTCATAGATTTTGAGCCTTTGGTACTTAAACTATCATTTTTTATCCCACTAGAAGTGGTCTTATTTTTATGAAAGAATCTAGTAAACTTTTTGGCAAGATGTGCCATTTCTTCTCCATTTGGTTTAGAATCTTTGTCACTTAAAATAGAGGTTCTTGCTTCCTTGCTAGAACCACTCAGTGGTCTTGAGCATAATAATCTTTTCTTTTTTAGCAATGATTTAGTTTTTCCTAGGAAGATGGTAATGAAATTTGAAGACTCATAAGTCACCAACCAACTCGTTCATAGTGAGTTCACCCAGCTTATACAAAGATTCAACCAACTCGTTCATCTTGTCACGATTGTTTTGGTTTGAAATATAAACTAATGAAAAAAAAATGAATTCAACAAATATTTATGCAATTAAATATTTATCATACAATGAAAAATTTATAGGGTATGTTAGATAGTTAATTATCCTATGGTAGATATTATTCTTGTTATTAATAATAAATCAATTAATATCCTTATGTGAGGCCTACCAATTGATTAATTATTAAATTCTACTATTTTTCTAAGAGATTAACAAATAATTTAATTTGTCTCATTAGGTGGGGCATACCAATTTAAATTATCACCAAGGTGTCTAAGTTATGTTTATAATTTAAATATCTAAAAACTAACTTTCAGATTTTAAAACTCTTATGAAGGATATGTCTTTAATATATCTTTCAATAATAATTCTTATAAAAATCTATGAAATAGAATTTCTCAAAATCATACTCTAAATTAGATTTAAATAACAACATTACTAATATCCCATTTATTTATAGTTAGACATGCATATTTTAAAAAATGATCAATAAATTAAACATGACATGTAAAAAAACACATAAAGATAATCTAAAAAATAATATATTTAAATATACCTTAACAAAAATTTAGTATTATTTCTATTCTAAAAAACCTCTAAACAGAATTATCATACTTTTTATTGAATTAAAATTAAAACTATTACATAAACTAATATTTGTTCTACTCACAATTGAGAGAAGAACATAAAACTATTAAAAGAAAAGCTAAAAAGCTTGTAGAGAAGCTAGGAAGGATTATAAGGGATAAGGAATGATTGATACAATTTAAATGGTGCCCTATTTACAGCTGTGTAAAAGGAGAAAATTAAGGATCATAAATCTAGCGTTGTGGCACATAATTCTTCACACTGCGACATATACAAGCTATTACACGGTTTGGACACAATCCAATTAACTCGTGCCATGGCCCATAACATATTCAAGCCATGGCTCGTATAGAGTCTAGGATGCAATATATTCAGTCTATTAACCTCGCGTTATGGCCATAAAACATCCACACCATAGATTAAGGAGTACTTTAAATATAATTCCTCGTGTGTTGATGAATTTTATCTTTCTTTGAAGCTAAAATTCTTGATAAATAATAAAATATACCCGTGATTTCAAAAAGATAGATTTTTTAAAATGACAATAAAACTAAACAAATATAAATCTATTTAATCATTAAATATGCATAAAATCATGATATATTGAGTGCTTTTGAGTATTCATCATGACCTCCAACCAGTTTCTTACTAGTCTCTTATTAAGAATGGTAAAAAATTAAAAAATAAAAACTAAAATAAAACTATCATAAATTATTTTCATAGATTGACATAGTTTCATTTAGTATATGTAACAAGTCTTTAAACTCCTAGGCTACGTAGATGGACATTTTAAGTCTCACGAGGGTTTTTAGATACGATCCCCACAAACATCAAAATTAAAAGCAAATAAAAAAATAGATAAATAACATATAAACAAATAAAATTTAAAACAAAGTAAAAAAGATAACAAAATACAAAGAATAACAAAACTTCTCATACTTTTCCAATCTTTTTTAATATTACAATTAAAATATATATCATAAGTTATTTTAATACTTTGAAAATTCATGGTTTATTATAGTAATGAGATGAAAATTACTTTCGTATTCAAATAAAAAATGCAAAAATGCATCAATATTGAATTTACCCAATCTTAGTGTAAGGAATCATAATTCGCTTCAACTCTAACCTCACAAGGCATTATATCAATAATACTAATCCTATTGGTTCAAGCACTCATTCAAATATATATACAAATAAAGTTTATGTAAAGAAATAAATCAATAGTTTCTCATATATTTAGAGAAGAAAATACTCAAAGTAGTACATAATATTGATCTCATGAAATGAATTAAATGAAAAGATTTTATAAAAAAAATCATTGATGACTTGCATAATTTGGCATAATTTATCACTTTTCAACTTTAAATTTACTCTAATTCTATATACTTTTTATTGATTTTATACTTTATTATTATTATTTAAATTTTGTTATATATTTGAAGAAAATGAATATCCAAAATTTTAAAAGCATATCGTTTAACCAAACTATGCTTGATTTTCTATGTTAAATTGAATTATATCTATTCATGTTTGTGTGATTTATTCTTAGTTTATTACTTCTAATTAATTGGCCATTAATTAGATGAATTTAGTCTAGTGATTTACTATCTAAATAGGGAATTATATGATAGATCTGAAATATTTTGGCATAGGTAAATATAGAGATTGAAAGACTTGTATGAACCTGTATAAATTAATGAACAAGAATATTTCCAATTGACTTTCGAAAGAGGCTTTTGGATATTTTTTGAAGATTGCTAACAAATAGAGAGAATTAAATGCTATTAGTTAAATGAGTAAAGCATAGTGAAAAATTAGGTGAAATCAATTTCCTAGAAGTTTTCTTCCCATTAATTTGATTTTTGAACAACATCTTTATTTTCTTCTGCATATTTTCTTTAAATTAATTTTATTTTAAATTCCAATTACAACAACCTTAGTGAATTCTCTAGATAAAATTGAGATTAATATAATTTTTGTATTTTTCAAAAGTAAGTTACAAATTCCTAAGGATGATACTCTTCTTATCAATTTATTATAAAACTATGATATTGTACATTTGTAGTTTTACATCGATCAAAGTTTTTGGCGCCATTTCTAGGGATTGTTTCCTTTCTTATTTTTGCCAATATCGATACAAAGTAACCTTGGTTTTAATTTAAAATTATATTTTATTTTGTTTTATTTTTATTTTTCTCTAGGTTTATTTTTGACAGTGGATGCGCCAGCTAGAACTCGAAACATTATTCCCTTTGATCCAGAGATTAAAAGAAAGAAAGAAGAAAATACTAGCTGTTGTGTGTTTTACAACACACAAAAACGTGCAAGTATACACGATCACAAGTAATAAAATTTGATAAGTAAGTTATCGTTCCCACAGAGATTTGTTACTATAGTTTGTTGAGTACTAAAATTATCTCTCTCTGATTTTATTCAAAACGATCATTCATTGTAACAAATTTAAGAAAAGAGTTTAAAAACAAAATAAAAGAAATCTAGGATTGCAATTTTTCACCAAATTAATCAACTCAAATCATTTTATTTTCTTTTGATTTATATTTTTTTTAGTACATTTAATTTGTCAACCGAAAACTTCTAATTTTATTCATACATCTCTTCCGAGCTCCGTACAAACACACCTCGTTAAATTAATTCACTATATTCCTATGAGAATTAAATTCACCGAGATTCATTACGTTTTAAGTTTTCAAATGGCCACACATACAATTAGGGTATATTCATATCCTTCATCATACATGTTATTCTATCTACGAGCAATATACACACAAATGTCTCTTCCAAGTTTATTTATGTGCCACAGATCGTTTTGATAAGATTCGTAAATAATCAAAAAGCATTAAGCACAAAATAGAACGAACAAATCGAACGTCTTATAAATCTATCAAAAATAATTAAAATAAAAGCATCATAAATTTAGATCAAATGCAACCCTAGAAAAAATAAATTACTTCATAAAATTAAAATAAAAATTACAACAGTTTCAAAAAATAAGATGAAGAAGAAGGAAAATTAAAACATCAATTAGAACAAATATTTGGCACACGCAGAACACAACAAAAGCCAAAAAATGGCTTCTGCGTGTTCTGTCGTCCAAAACCGAACACACAAAAACTAAACTCTATCCAAAACTCCAAAAACTTTTTAAAATTATCATCTTATCTCCTATTTATAGCTAAAAATAATACATCTAAAATATTACATTTTTTATTTTATTTTTTTATAAAAACGCGTAATAATTTTGTATCGAAAAATAAAATCACGCGTATCGATTTTTGATATTGAAAATATTAATTAAAATCACGCGTAGCGACAGAGAGCCGTTCGGCTTTTTCTTATAATTCAAAATGCATGCCACGTGTCAGCGTCCGATTCGCTGAAAATATTTAAACCGAACACGTGGCAGCTTCTGATTGGCTACGGGAAAAGGGCGTAGGAGACATCAGAGCACGGGAGACAATGGCTGCACACGGGTGTGATCCTGCGCTTTCATTCTCATCGTAACATGCCACGTGGCATAACATGATTGGTTTTAAAATAGAGTGGGACACGTGGCATATTCTGATTAGCTGTAAGGATTCGTGCGGACACGTGGCTTCATTTGATTCGCTGAAAATCCGGTTGCACGCAGAGATAGGCGCACAAGATTAGAGGTGCGCGTAATGTGGGTCCCACTGCATGCCGGCTTGTGCGGCAGGTGGGCCCCACTCGGGCGCCGAGCCACGTGAAAAAGAATCTGCACACATGCGATTTGGTCGGGCGTGATCTGGACGCGCGCATCGTAGCTGTTTCTTCTTTGATCGGACGGTCCACGTTTGGCGCGTGGTGTATGGCACGTTGTTCTTCTCACCTGCACAGAAAAATAAACTTTCTTAATTGCATTTTGACCCACAAATTTATTTCAAATTACATTTTCAACTTTCTTTAATTACAGTTTAGTCTTTTTCTAATTTAAATTAAATTTTTAAACTTTTAATAATTAAAATTAATCCCGATTTTAATTTAAATTATATTTTCGACTTTTACAAATTGCAATTAAACACTCTTTTATTTGAAATTATATTTTTGGACACAAATTTGCAATTAAGTACGTTTTCGATACAATTATTTAATTTTTATTAAAATATTTAAAAAACAGTAAATACTAATTTATTAAACTAAAATTAACTAAAAACATTAATAACATAGCAATTTTAATTAATAAAATATGTGAAAATAACTATATAAAATATAGTTATCACTAGCCAAGGCTGAAAGAGAATAGAATGTACCACCACGCACCTTGAAAGAATATGTAATGCAAGTTATGAATGACAATTATTCAGGTGTAAGACTTCAAACCATTAATGCCAATAATTTTGAGCTCAAACTGGCATTGATCAGCATGATGCAACAAGCCCAATTTAGTAGATCGCTACTTGATGATCCCAATATTCATTTGGTGATATTTTTGGAGATTTATGACACTATAAAGATGAATGGTGTTATTAAAGACACCATTGGATTGAGATTGTTTCCTTTTTCATTGAGGGACTAATGAGTGCTTAAAAAACATTTAAATTACCATAATTTAATTAATTAAAAATATTTATATTTATATGATTTTATCATATTGTTTCATAAATTTTTTTTTTTGGAATCACAAGTATTTATATTATTTTTTCAGGTATTTTTGCTTCACCAAAGGTGGCATTTAAATGGTTCATTTTCAAAGTCTTAGAAAAAAAAATTAATTTAATAAACCAAATTAATTATAGATCTCACCTATAAGTGTTAATTGATTTGTTTAATTAACAAAGAATATTTAACCCCACCAAAGGTGGTATTTATATATATAAAAAAAGAGAATTAATAAATATCAGTTTACATATTTAATAACCTAAATAATATAAGCAAGTATAATTAACTTAATTATTATATCCATAAATACTTCATTGTTATGAATGATAAAAATTTGCGTAGTTGTTTATAGAATTATATCTATGTTTATTTTTATGTCATAAGATTAGGAAACACAAAAACCAAAATATCGTGGCAAGATGTTTAGGATTTAATTTTTTTTTAAAAAGTTTGAATAATAAATCAAAAACCACATATATTCCTTCCTTTGATCGACCTTTAAATTATACTTGTCATTTTCTATAAAATAATTCATGCACTTGCGAGAGTATTAGAAATATAAAACCAAAGTATTTTCAAGATCGGTGTTTAGGAATCAAATAGTGGAAACTATCCTTGTGAGATATAATTTGAGCCGACTTTACTTTATTTTGAGTGAAATATATTTTTTCTACTCCAAACACATTTCTTATTTCTTCAAATTTTTAGATGATCTTTATAAGTATTAGCATTGAATGTCTGGATTTTTATATCTTAATGAAGTTTTATATATTTATTTTTCATTGCTTAGAGTAAATGATTTAAATAGAAATTGATAGCATATGTCTTTCTACATTCATGCATAACTTCTATTACAAATGGATTCTCTTATAAAAAGAATATTAGAGAAAGAAAAAAATAGAAAGAAAGAGAGGAAAATGAATAGTATAAATTATATACTATGACCCAAAAAGCCTAAACAGTTGTAAGAAATAGTTTAATGCAAAAGAAAATATAGGAAGTAATTCCTTAAGAAGTCTTTGTATTTTCCTACATTTTCTAAAAGGCATATTACTTGATATTTTTATTTGATGAATTTGATTGATGCATGAAAGTAATGTATAATATTTTATAAATTCTTACATTTGATTCCTTTCATGAGATTAAGGTTAAAATAATACTTTGAGCATTTCTTATTTATACATATTGTAAGGATTATGAGTGTTGGCTATTTTCGTGGACAAAATATTTATCTGTAAATTTGTTTTTAGGCCTACTATCAAGTCTATCAAGAAAAGCCAAACAAATGCTCGAGTTTCAAATAATTGTACTTCAGGTATATCTTTGATACCTATGACACATAGGATTACATTTATGCATTTAATAACACATACTTATAAATATGAAATTATTTTTAGTGCTAAAATATGGAATGAGATATGCTAAAATATTAGATAAGATATACTCTAAATTATAGTTGGAAAATCTTTAGCATAAAAGATAGCATAAAATTTATTTTAAAAGAAATCTTCCTTAAATATGAGTCTTCTTAATTAGTGAGTATTACTAATCCTATTTGTAATAGAAAATATATTTATCAATCATATAGGAGTTTTTTATTTAATAAGTATTTCTAATCCTATTTATAATAGAAAATATATTTATCAATTACATAAGATTAAGATTTTTAATTTTTTCTATAAATAAAACTCATTGTTCATTGTTTCAATCAATCATACAAAAGCATTATTCTAATCTTTTTAATTTCTCTCTCTTGCTTTACAAATATAAGATCATAATTCTTTAGGTTTCTTTATTTAGTTAATCTATCAAATATTGGTGGTTATGTTTGATTGATTAAAAAGCCTAATTATTTTATGATATTTTGATAATATGTTCTTATGGCTTCTTCTTTATTTTTGTTCTTAAATTGTTAGATCAAATAATTGTTTTTGTCATATCATAGTTATTTGATTATTAATCTTTAAAGAATCTATTTTTATTGAACTTGTGCTTGTACTTTTTGCTATAGGATTTACTAGTTAATTTGATTTAAGTGACATATGTTTTGAATAATCTAGTTAGGATTATTCATTATTAAATATGTTCTAGAACACACACGAGCACTTGTGTTTTTTGTGCTAACTATTTTGTAGTTAATTCGGGAACATATCTGATTGGTGTGAAGCTTATTGGAATGTTGGTCTGGAAACCACTCATGCTAATATTGGAAACTGTGAAAAAAAAGCAGAGGCTTGTAAGTAAAGTACATTGGGGCAGTATTTTAGAGAGGGTAACATAAGACCGAGTTTGTACTTGAACATTTGATTTTCATAGTGGAAAGTTAGGTGGTCCGGTGGACCGGGGGTTTTTATTAGTGAGTATTACTAAAAATATTATGTGTTATTCTTTTATTTCTACACTTTATTTTTACACACGATTGCATGTCTGACTGCTTTTTTTAGGTTATCAAATTATAAATTGATAAAATTAAAAATAACATATTCATCCCCTCTAGGTTAATTAGGTTCATATTTTATAAACTTTCACATATGCAAGCATATTAGTTCATTTTTATAAATCAACTCTTTCACATATAAATTAGTATGAGTGTTAAAACCCATACTATTCAGTGTTTTTGAGAGTATTACTTGTGAGAAATACAGTCGAAGCACATTCAGATTCCTAACACTAAGTTTGAGAGAAATTAAATTGATATATTTTTATATGAAACATGAAAATGATTTTCAACTAATTATTATAATAAATCATGAATATTTAGGAAGTTGAAATAATCTAAGCTTAAGATTTTAATTATGAAATTTAAAAGAGATTATAAGCATGAGATATTTTTGTATTTCATCTCTTTATTTTATTTTAGTCATTTTACTTTATTTTAAATTTTAGTTAACTTTTTATTTTATTTTCATTTTTTTTTTGTTAATGTTTGTGGGTATCATTATCGAAAACCCTCACGAGACTCAAACTCATCCACTAGGGCAACCTAGGGGTTGAAAGGCTTATTGCATATACTAAATGCAATCGTGTCAATCCACGGAAGTGATTTAGGATAGTTTATTTTTTAGTTTTTATCACTTCTCTTGCTAAGGGACTAGCAAGAAGCTGGTTGCGGGTTGTGATGAGTGCTTAAAAAGTACTAAAATTACCATGATTTAATGTATTTTAATTGATTAAAAATATTTATATGATTTTATCATATTTTTATACAAATTTGTATTTTCAGAATCACAGGTATTTTTATTATTTTTTCAGGAATTTTTATTATAATACTAGAGGCAATACATCACAAATATGTTGAGAAAAAATGAGGAAAAGTCAAAAAAATGGACAAAATTTCCTAGCTATGCACGCATCACATTAAAATTTGGCGCGCAACCGTGCGTATCACGCCAAAAGTCCAAGAGTAGCCATGCCTATTCACGCCGCAGGTCTATGTGCAGCCGCACCCATTCACGTAGTAATTCGACGTGTTGTCGTGCTCATTTACGTCGCAATTCTACACGCGCATCAACACCCATCCACTCCATGAATCTCGCTCATCCGTGCGCATTAGCACCCCACACACATGCCAACCTGTCCAATATGCATCTATCATCATTTTTAAGAAATTTTTCAACTTTTTTAGTCTTTTCTTCACCTATAAAAAGCCCATCTCCCCCATTTTAAAAGTCACACCATAAGACACAATTCTCTCTCTCTAACTTTCTCTCTTTAGAAAGTTTTCTTACTTTTTTAGTTTTAAAGTTCATCTTATTTTGAGAAGAACTAGTTATATTTTTAATAGATTTTTAGTTCTTGATTCAATAAGTAGAAATGCAAATCTGTTTAGAGGTTTTCCAGAAACAAAGTTAGCGTCAAAATTTTCTAATAATTATTTTGAGGTATAATTTTAAAATGAATTATTTATAGTTAATTTTGTGTTTTATTCTTATATGTTATATTTAATTTTTTTGAGATTAAATTTAATATTGTTGACTGTTTGTAAATATGATATAATAATAACGTTGGTATGTTTAAGAGATATTAAATAAGTAAAATATTTTTATAAAATAAATGGATTTTGTTTTTAATCAAGATTTTATATTAAGGATGTTAAAGAAAAATATATTATTTTTTGTTACAAACTTAAATTTAAAAATTAGATTTTAAGGTTTAATTATTCAGTCTGATTTAGATTAGTGTTTTCTTATTTGTTGGTACAATTGCCTGATAATTAGAGTAAAGTTATATTTCAAAAAAATTTATAAGAACTATTATTCAAAAATGTATTTATAACATATTTTTAGTAATGGTTTTTAAACTTAAAAATTAATACTCGGATAATTAAATTCTTAGGTTTAATTTGAACACCTTTAATAAAGTTTAAAATATTTAACCCTATCAAAGATGACATTTAAATGGTTCATTTTCAATCTATTAGAAAAAAAGAATTAATTAATTAGCCAAATTAATTATCAACGCAACCCATAGGTGTTAATTGATTTGTTTAATTAACAAGGAATATCTAATCCTTCCAAAGGTGGTATTTATATAAAAAAGAATCAATAAATATCAAATTATATCTTTAATAACCTAAATAATATAAGCAAACATAATTAACTTAATTATTATATCCATAAATACTTCATTGTTACGAATGATAAAAAATTACGTAATTGTTTATTGAATCATATCTATGTTTATTTTTCTGTCATTAGATTAGGAAATACAAAAACCAAAATATCATGACAGGATGTTTAGGATTTAATTTCATTTTTAAAAGTTTGAATAATAAATTAAAAACCACATATATTTCTTCCTTAGATCGATCTTGAGAGTATACTTGTCATTTTCTATAAAATGATTCATGCACTTGCAAGAGTATTACAAATATAAAACCAAAGTATTTGCAAGATCAACATTGTCGATTTTTTTCATCATGAACAAGGCCAAGGGTTTCTTACAATCTCTACAACCAAGAAGCATCACTAGTTGGCACGATATAGCAGAAAAGTTTCTTGCTAAATTCTTCCCAACTGCAAAAATAGCCCAACTTAAGAGCGAGATTGGTTAATTCAGACAAAATGGTTTTGAGACACTCTATGAAGCATGGAAAAGGTATAAAAATATGATTCGGCGTTGCCCTCAATCCGAATTGGTTACAAGTTAAGATGTTCTATAATGGGTTGAATGGGAAAACTAGAATCATAGTTGATTCTGCTCCTCATAGAAATTTGATGTCAAAGAAAATTGAAGATGCTATTTCTCTTTTGGAAGAAATGGCCTCAAATAACTATCAATGCCCAAATAAAAGATATATGGCTAAGAAAGTTGTCGAGATTCATGAATTGGAGTCATTTGCTACCATTTCAGCTTAAGTAGCTTATCTATCTCATCATATTTTAACCTTGAACACCCAAAGAATACCACAAAGTGCAGAATATGTTGCAGACCCGAGTATGATAGTTCCGATGAATGAAGCAAGCCAAGAACATGTTTAATACCTCAATAATCGGAACTACAATTATCGTGGTAATCCTATGCCAAATTACTACCATCCAAGGCTTCAAAATCAAGAGAATTTTTCTTATGGAAACACAAATAATATGCTGCAACATCCTCTAGGGTTCGATAGTCAACCAAACGAGAAGAAGATGTCACTTGAGGATGCCATGGTTTCCTTTGTGGATGAGACCAAAGTAAGGTTTAAAAAGAGTGATTCACGGTTGGATAACATTGAGGCTCATTGTAGCAATATGGGAGCCACTATGAAAAATCTTGAAGTGCAAATTGGGAAACTAGCCACGACCATCAATGCTCTACAAAGAGGAATTTTTCTTAGCAATATATCGGTGAATCCAAAGGAATAATGCAAGGCCATTACAATTAGGAATGGAAGAGAAATTGATAGATCATCATCAAACAAACTGAGTCCACCCCTACAGCTCTAAACAATGGCCAAAGCAATAATAAAGTAGAGGAATAAATGTCAAATTATTCCAAATTCTTGAAGGACATTATGTCCAAAAAGAGAAGGTTGGAGGAGTTCAAAATGGTGAAGCTTTTTGAAGAATGTAGTGCCATTCTTCAAAAGAAATTACCTCAAAAATTAAAAGATCCGGGGAGTTTCACTTTGCCTTGCAATATTGGAAATTGATTTTTTTATAAAGTTTTATGTGATCTTGGTGATAGCATTAATCTTATGCCATTGTTTGTTTATAGGAAATTGGAACTTGGAGAGATGAAACAAACAACAATTTCTTTGCAATTAACAGACCGTTTCATAAAGTATCCACATGGAATCATAGAAGATGTATTGGTAAAGGTGGATAAATTCATTTTTATGCTAATTTTTTGGTGTTAGATATGGATGAAGACCAAGATGTCCCACTAATTCTTGGCCGACTATTCTTAGCTATGGGAAGGGCTTTAATAGATGTTCAAAAGGGTGATTTAACATTGAGATTGAACAAGAAAAAAGTTACGTTCAACATCAATGAAGCCATGAGATTTCTAGAAGATACAAGCACTTACTTTTGGCTAGATATCACTGAACAATGTGAAGTAGAAGCCTTTCAAAAAGATATGTCGGTTGATCACCTAGAACAATGTATCACCACTTCATCTCATGCTTATAATTTCAATAACTTTATTGTTTGTGAATATGATTTAACTTTTGTTAGTGAAGAATTTCTCCCCTATGTATTTTCCTTGGAAGCATTGCAACAAGTAACATCATTTAGCAAAGAAGTGGAGAGACTAGAGCCAATGGTAACAAAGACGGATTCTGTAATCTTTATAGAAAAGTGCAACAAACTACAACTCCAGAGTTGAAGCAATTTCTTGAGCATCTTTGCTACGCGTTCTTGAGTGATAATTACACCTTTTCAGTGATTGTTGCAACATCTTTTTCACCTGAAGAAGAGGAAAAGTTACTACGTGTGTTAAGGAAGCATAGAACAACCTTGGGATGGACTATCTCTAACATAAAAGGTATAATTCCATCCATTTTCATGCACAAGATTCTAATAGAGGAACCTTACAAACCATCAATTGAGCCCCAAAAAAGATTAAATCAAGCAATGATGGAAGTTGTGAGAGTTAAAATTTTGAAACTCTTCAATGTTGGAATTATTTATGTTATTTCAAACAGCTTATGGGTAACTCCAGTGTATATTGTACCAAAAAAGGGTGGAATAACAGTGGTGAAAATGACAATAATGAGATTATTCCCATAAGAACAGTCATGGGTTGGCATGTATGTATAGATTACTGTAAGTTGAACAAAGCAACATGGAAGCATCATTTTGCACTTCCATTCATTGATCAAATGTTAGATCGTTTGGCTGGATATCCTTATTATTGCTTCTTAGATGGTTAACCAAATTACCATAGCCCTCGAAGATCAGGATAAAACTACATTCATATGCCCCTACAGAACATTTTATTTTAAAATGATGCCCTTTGGATTGTGTAATTCCCTAGAAACATTTCAACATTGCATGATGGTTATTTTTTCTGATATGGTGGAAGATATAATGGAAATTTTCATGGATGACTTTTCGATTTTTGGTACATATTTTGATCATTGTTTGCGTAATTTAGCTCTTGTTTTGTAGAGATGTGAAGATAAATTTTTTGTCCTAAATTAGGAGAAGTGTAATTTCATGGTTTAAGAATTGATCGTGTTTGGCCATATAGTATCATCTAAAGAAATTGAGGTTGATCAAGCTAAAATTGCAACCATAGAAAAACTACCACCTCTAAAGAATGTGAAGGAATTGAAGCTTTTCTTTACCCGACTCTTTCTACCATTTCAAGGCTCGATTTCCTTCTGGTCTCAAATTCCTTTATGCTCTTCTATAATGGTCTCAAACATCAACCTAAGGATCACAAAAATCCAAGATATAACTATCAAGTCGATTTAAGAAAGAATCTTATCAACTTGGGCATACGTGCATCAATGTTGTATCTCTCACATGCATATATTGGGTGAGGTATATGTGGCATTGTTAATTTAGGAGATTTTCTCAAAAAATAAGGAAGAAGTTTTTCGTGCTCCTCGTGTATATTCTTGGACAAGGGGCAAATTCACACGTATCACAAAGTGTTAGTGTGTTATCACGTGTATGTCTCATGATAAAAATGGGACTCGGGTTGCTACAAATTAATCGAAGACTCTGCGATACAAATTGGATCTAAGTTCTCATCTCATACTTGGATTTAGGCATCAATCAAGATTGACTAAAACAAACTTAATTCATGATCTCGAATAATATATCATGAATTAAGTTTGTTTTAGTCAAAGTATAATAATATATTGTAGTAATTACATTAATTATTCTTTTAATTGGATAATTGTATTTAAGATTCGTTATAATCATCTTTTATTTTATTACTTTAAAATATCATATAATCAATCATATAAAAATAATGGATTATATTTTTTAAAAGTATATAAAATAATATTTATAAAATTTATAAAATATAAATAACATCGATGAATTTTATAAAATAAAAATAGAATTAGTAAAATTTATAAAATAAAAAATTTTAATTTATGAAAATTTAACTCGAATATCTTTTAAATATAAGATATTTAATGTATTAAAGTAAAGATTTTTTTTACGTAGAAATATATAAAGATATAAGAGTTATTTTTTTATCGTTGCAAATTTTAAGTAAGATTTTAAATGTCATCTTCCTAATTTCTTGTTAAGTTAGACGCCGGCTTGGCTGTGTGAGGGCAACACCCAAGACATAAAACAGCTGTTTCCATTTCAAATTCATCCGCATTTAAAAATTTAATTTAATTTTGGAAAAGGAGTGAATCGGAAGGTGCAAATTGTATTGAGTTTTTGGGTGCTTAATTATCATCGTTGAGAAAGAAGACAATTCTTGATGGGGAAAGGTGGGGGATGTGTCCCAAGCAAGAAGAATGTTCACACAAGCATCGTCGATGATGCCGAACGAGGCTCAGACATCACGCCGATCCCTATCAACGACAATCGCAATTATGCCGTTTCGGCATCCGACTCAATTACGAAGCTGAAATTGTTCATTGTGTTCTACTCGATGTACGCCCACGTGGAAGGCTTAGCCAGGAGGATGAAGAAAGGCGTTGACGGTGTTGATGGAGTCGAAGGGGTTTTGTATAGAGTTCCAGAGACATTGTCAATTGAGGCTTTAGAGCACATGAAAGCGCCACCTAAGGACCCAGAGATACCGGAGATAACGGCGTCGGAGTTGACGGAAGCTGACGGCGTTTTGTTTGGGTTTCCGACTAGGTATGGTTGCATGGCAGCGCAAATGAAAGCTTTCTTTGATTCAACGGGGCAGTTGTGGAAGGAGCAGAAACTTGCTGGGAAACCTGCTGGGTTCTTTGTCAGTACTGGCACACAAGGTGGTGGCCAAGAGACTACTGCGTAAGCACTTTCTTTGATTCTAAATTATACAAATTATACAATTTTTTTTTTCAATTTTTATGTTGAAATTTGTTGCTTTTTAGATGAACTTTGATTTTTGATGAAAATTTGTTAAAACATGGTTTATGTAAGAACACTTCCAACTGACCCAATAACGTGGCCATCGAGCAAGTTTGGCTTTTGGAAGCATAGAAGTGTTTTCTCCCTTGTGGGAATTGATTTATTTGTTGGAGGAGGCCTTAGCTGCAAGATAGGATTAGTTATAATCCCTATTGTTTTTAGGGTAGGTAGTTTTTGTTTGATCCATTCAATATAGATGTCACCACATCTCTAGGAGTAGTGTTTAGTGGGCTGCTGAGTAGTGTTTAGTGGACTGCTATTTTCCCGCATTTGTTAGGCCATTTAAGCCAACTTTGTATTCACTTTTCAATAATATGATTTGCCTCTTGATTTACATTCTATAATCAAATTCTATATTTGATATCAGAGCCACCTCACATGGCCTGATTAAAGTGAAAGTTGCAGCTCTTTTTTTTTTTTGTGGAGACGTGAATATGGCAGCATAAAGCAGATTTGCCCAATTGGCAATCCCAAAATTTGACGATCATTACAATCACTGGAGTATGCTCATGGAGAACTTCCTACGTTTATTGGGGACTCATAGAAAGTGGTGTTCCTGGAGCAGCAACAGGTGTGGAAATCACTGAAGGTCAGGGAAAAGCCAATGATGATCTCAAACTTAAGGACCAGAAGACAAAATTATCTATTCCAGGCGATTGATCATTCCATCCTAGACACGATCTCGTTGAAGCAAAAGTACCAGGGAAATGCTCGAGTGAAATGAGCTCAACTTCAAGCTCTTCGAAAGGATTTTGAAACTCTTCACATGAAAACGGGAGAATCTGTGAATGAGTACTTTACATGTACCCTCACTACAGTCAACAAGATGAGAATTCATGGAGAAAAGATGGAAGATCTTGCAATTATTGAGAAAATCCTGAGATCTATGAGGCCCAAGTTCAATTATGTAAATATGTTCTATCGAAGAATCTAGCGATCTAGATGCTTTATCTATCGATGAGCTTCAAAGTAGTCTCTTGGTCCATAAACAACACATGAATGGTTATGTGATGGAGGAACATGCATTGAAGATTACGCATGGTGATAAATTTGGAGGATAGGGAAGAGGCCGTGAAAGTTATCGAGGATGAGGTAGACAAGGCTTTGATAAATCATCCATTGAGTGTTATCACTGTCGTGAATTTGGACATTTTTAATCTGAATGCCCAAAGAAGGAAAAGCAGACAAGAGTTAATTATGCAGAAGCAAATGAAGAAATCCTATTGATGGCTTATGTGGATGTACCAAAGCTCAATAATGGAGGCTTGGTTCCTTGATTCAGGATGCAACAACCATATGTGTGGAAAAAGGGTACTATTTTCTGATCTTGATGAAAGCTTTAGGGAATCTGTGAAGCTGGGAAACAATTCAAAGATGTCTGTGATGGGAAAAGGCAACGTTCGTCTACTAGTAAATGGACTTGTCCAGGTAGTTACTCGAGTATTTTATGTTCCAGATCTGAGGAACAATCTATTGAGTATTGGTCAGCTACAAGATAAAGGAATTGACATTTTCATACAGCGTGGAAGGTGCAAGCTATTTCATCCCAAGAGAGGCTTGATTATGGACATTGTCATGTCCAAAAACAGAATGTTTGTTCTGATTACTCAAACTAAACCTATGGAGCAAGCTTGCTTTAATTCTCTCACAGATGAACCATCTCGACTATGGCACTACAGATATGGGCACCTAAGGTTCAATGGCTTGAAACTTCTACAAGAAAAAGGCATGGTGAATGGACTACCAAATTTTAAAATCCCTACAAGTGTATCTGAGCACTATGTGGTGGGAAAACATTATAGAGACCCATTTCCATCAAAGAGCACGTGGAAAGCCTCTGAAATACTCCAATTAGTACATGCTGCCATTTGTGGACTAATCACACCTACTTCCAATAGCAAGAAAAGGTACTTAATCAACTTCATTGATGATTTCAGTCGTAAAACTTGGGTATATTTTTTGGTAGAAAAATTAGAAGCCTTTGTAACGTTCAAACACTTTAAGAGTCGTGTTGAAAAAGAAATTAGTGCATACATAAAGTGTCTTTGTACAGATAGAGGTTGAGAATTCATCACATGAATTTAATTTTTGCAATGAGAATGGGATACGTAGGCAGTTAACAGCAACATACACACCACAACAAAATGGTGTGGTAGAAAGTAAGAATTGAATTGTTATGAATTTGGTTCAAAGTATGTTGTCAGAAAAGAAACTCTCAAAAACGTTTTGGCCCAAAGTAGTGAACTGGACTGTTCACGTTTGAATTGAAGCCCAACTCTCATTGTGGAAAATATGACTCCTGAAGAAGCATGGGGAGGATCCAAATCATCTATGGATCATTTCAGAGTGTTTGGATGTGTTGCCTATGCTCATGTTCCAGATAACAAAAGAACAAAGCTCGATGACAAGAGTGTGCAATGAATCTTACTTGGAGTAAGTGAAGAATCAAAGGCATATAGACTATATGATCCAATTTCTCATAAGATAATAATAAACAGGGATGTGCTATTTGATGAAGAAAGAGGTTGGAATTGGGATAAGGGTCAAAAAGAGGCAACTCTTGCAAATCTAGATTGAGGAGAGGATGACTCATAAATTGTGCTTGAATCAGATGGTAACAATGTAGAAATCACTCCTAATCTTAGTAACACTTTAGAAGAAGGAATTGAGGATGATGTTCCACATGATACCATAGAGGAGAGCTGAAGCAGCTCCAATGAAGGAAGAATCAAAAGGCCACCAATCTGGATGAAAGACTACGAAATAGGAGAAGGTCTCTCTTCAAAGGAGGATGTTGCGTATCTAGCTGTGTTTATCTATAGTGACCCTATTTCGTATGTTGATGCAACAAAGAGTACAAAGTGGAGAAAGGCAATGGACTTGGAAATAAAAGCCATAGAGAAGAACAAAATATGGGAGTTAACTGACTTACCAAGTGGATCAAAGAGGATTGGAGTAAAATGAGTTTATAAAATCAAACTCAATGAAAATGGTGAGGTGGATGAGTATAAAGCAAGATTAGTCGCAAAAAGATATGCTCAACATCATGGAGTGGACTATGCTAAAGTCTTTGCACCTGTGGCCCGATTAGATACCATATGAGTGGTAATTTCCCTTGTTGCACAGAAAGAGTGGACAGTCTATCAATTAGATATTAAGTCAACCTTTCTTCATAGTAAGCTTAATGAAGAGGTGTTTGTGAATAGCCGATGGGTTATATCAAAGCAGGAGAAGAACACAAGGTATATAAATTAAGGCCTTGTATGGGCTTAAACAGACTCCTCGAGCCTAGTACAATCGCATTGAGGCTTATTTCATGAATGAGGGATTTTAGAAGTGCCCCGATGAACACACCTTGTTCACCAAGATATCAGTTGAAGGCAAATTTTGATCATTTTCCTTTATGTTGATGATCTTATATTTACTAGAAATGATGAGCAGATGTTTACTACGTTCAAACAATCCATGATGAATAAATTTGATATGACGGATCTCGAGAAAGTCAGATACTTCCTTGGTATAGAAGTACTACATGGAACAAAAGGAATTTTTCTTGGTTAATGAAAATACACTCAGAAGGTGCTGGAATTATTCAAAATGGAGGGATGCAGTTTGGTTCAAACTTTGTATTCACTTTTAAATAATATGATTTGCTTCTGATTTACGTTCTCTAATCAAATTCTGCATTATTCAGTCTAAACTTTTCATATTGATTCATGATGAACTCCAACCATATGTTGAATATTGAAATCTATCTAAATTAATCCGTTCAATATTATAAGGGTATTATTTTTGTTATTATAAGATCTAGGGTGTTATTTTATATAATATCTCTTGATCTTAATATTGAAAGAAGAATGAGTTTTCATGTTCTGTTTAGAATTAATCTTACATATGATGTGAAATTGTAAGAGTATTGTACGTGTGCTTCTTTTAAGGAAGGAAAGGAACTCCGCCTGAAACCAGCTAAATGCCTTGAATTAACAAAAGTTACATTGATTAACTATGCATGTAAAACTTGAAAGCAATCCTTTGTTCTAGTAGTAGTTTTGTAGTGGCAGAGTCTTACCGCGAAGAAAGGGACTTTGTAATTTCAACCCAGTGGAGATCTCATGGTAAATTTACAGTCAGGATAATGATAATGCTGATTGTTCTGATATGTTGTTGGGAGCCTCCTGCGTTCAGTTCAAATTCTCTTGCATTCTGATTTTATCTGTGATTTGTGGTATCACTTATCCAAAATTTATGTATGAAATGATCTTTTTTTTCCACAATAGATTGTATATATAGGAGTGCTTACTTCCTTGCAGGCTTTCATTAATGATGTCAAGCATTCTTTTGAACATGCCCTTCTAGATTTTTGTTTGTTTGTTCTTAATGAGATTGTGGCATCCAAAGGATGTAGCACTCACATTATTCTCATCATTTGAACGGTTTATGCATGTCTTGAAAGGACTATGCTCTTTTCGAATCATACGGATCTCAGTTCTCTCCTTTGAAGTTTGCTAAACCTTGTAAGACTACAACATACGATCATTAAATTTAAATGTTTATTTTTTTCCTATCTCAATCCTATTATTTGGAAGTTTGGAAGTATTTTATAGTTGAGATTGAGAAGGCTGGAATTTTTTCTGTTTAGGGTTTTGGTGTTGCTGTCTCTCATAGTCAAAGATACGTTACATATCAAATATTTATTTTACATTTGATTTTCTAATTTTGATACAACAGGAAATGTTTTAGTTTATGATTTAGAATGATATTTAAGAGATATTTTAAGAATAACTATCTTTGTTATTTGATAACTTCTTTGTATTTAAACTCCATTAGTGGTATTAGTGGTGAATAAAGTAATAGAATGAAATATATTTTTGAAATGGGCAGGATTTAGTCTTCGAAGACTAAAAACTTAGGAGACTATGGTTCCCTCAAATAACCATAAATTTATCGATTTTTTTTAGTTTTTTTCATTGGGAGGTGGCATTTCCAATTCGCATCAATAAATTGCAAATTTTTTTGTCGTGTTTTGAGTTAATTTGATACCATGTATGCCTTTTTGAAATCAAATCATTAGATGCACCTGCATTATGTTGGTGGAGCACTTGGAATAGTTGTTGTCTTTCATATCACTCAAATCATTTAGCTACTTTCACATGTTCACCTTTTTTCAGTTACTTTAGAGTAACATCCATTTGTAGTGATTCTAAGGAAATATTCGTTTATACCATTTGCTTTGAAAGATTTGAAATAGCTCTATGAGTTGCTTTCTTGGAATTCTAGGTGTATTAAGAGCTACATTCTTACCATTTCTTGCAGATGGACAGCTATTACTCAGCTAGCGCATCACGGAATGCTGTTTGTTCCGGTGGGATATACTTTTGGAGCTGGTATGTTTAAGATGGACTCGGTACGAGGGGGGTCTCCATATGGTGCAGGTGTTTTTGCTGGTGATGGCACAAGAGAACCAACTGAAACAGAGTTGGCACTTGCCGAGCATCAGGGAAAGTATATGGCTGCACTAGTCAAGAAGCTTTCGCAAATTTGATTATTTGTTGCTGATCTAGTATCATTCCATATTCTTGTGTCATCTCCGTGTTTTTTCGGCTTGTATGTTAATATTCTACTGCCTTAGGTTTCTGCTATGTTTACACATGTACATGGTTTAAAACTGGTCTTCTGATTTTGTTGATTAATTTTCTTCTGTTGGATATGTTATTCGTATACCTTATTTGAGATTATATAATTCACCTGGATTTAATTTGTATTTTCTGTTTTTAATCATCCTATTCAAGATAGAAAAAAAGTATATTTTGTTTTTACAAATTAAACTTTAGTTATTTTATTTTAAATTGATACATGCTAATCGCCTTATTATATACAGACTTAACATTTTATATTACTTATTCACAAATCCTCCGCCGAGTTATTAATAATTTTATTTTTTTACTTATTTTTAATCTTTTTGTAATATTTTTTTTTTCAAATATCTATAATATAAATCTTTATTAGTAAGGTTTTATTCGATTTAATTTGAATTTTTGTATAAAAAACTCAAAAAATTAAAATAATAAAAAATAGTTAGTGTTTAAAAATAATATTTTTTAAATAAACTAATATATTATATTTATGAAAGTAAAATATGAAAGTGTTGTAATACCTATAGTAGATTACCGGAATCCTTGTTTGAGAGTGAACTTGTGATGAAATGTACGAAACTAGGTTTCTGCTTTCTGGTTCCTACAACTGCTAGCACACGTATTAATGTTGAATTTTCGTTAATTTAATTCCATTTAATATTATTATTATTAAAAAAATTTGAAGATATTATTTTATATTGATTAGAGATGTCTAGAACTTCCGGAAAAGAAAAGAATAATCTGTACAATTTAATATTATATAAGCGATCTGTACAATCGGAGCATGAGTTTTCATGTAAATACTTTTAGGTTGAAACAGTGTTACAACAGATAGTATTCGAATATAAAAACTAGTCATCTATCCTTTCTCTTATACTTTCTCTGTTTTTTATTTATTTATGATAATCGGATGTTCTAATAACTTTTATTTTAATAAATTATCAATTTTAAAAAAAATTGTATAAAATAAAATCTTTAAAATTTATAACAATAAATATAATACTCAATAATATTGAATGAATTTAATTTAAATAAAAACTTATCATTTAACGAGTCTAAATGATTACAATGACAAACCTATAAAAAAATTAACTAAGAATTGAACTACTTCATGAAACAATAGCAATTGAAATAGAGTATAACATAAAAAAAAAATGAAAGTGTCATGATTGAATAATAAAAAAGAAGTGCAGAAGAAAATGAAGATCGATAAAGAAGAAGTTTATAATTTTATATTAATAGCTGTAACTATTAAAAATCAGAGATAAAAACTTAATATAATTATATAATATATGATATAGTTATATAGAAAAATAATACTTGATTAGTAAGTATGTTTATTGTTCATACTTAATGAAAAAAATACTTAATTAATAAATATATTTGTTATTCATACTAAGATAAATAATATTGTATTAGCAAGTATATTTGTTGTTCATGTAATGTTAACTACCATGTGTTATTTATCTAATCGTCAATCCATGCATATTAATCATCTAATTTGATGCTTGTATTGGTTGATAATTCTTGTTTAACTCCAACATCCCTTTTCAAACTCAATAGCATATAAATGATACAGAATTTGCTTTGATGATAATTGAAAATTGAAGAGATAAAGGTTTAATAAAGATGTCTACTATTTGATAAGTAGTAGGAATATGATGCACTTGTAATGTATTAGATACTACCTTCTCACACATAAAGTGAATATCAAGTTCAAACATATTTAGTGCAAGCATGTTGAACTAGATTGGTTGTAAGTGAGACAGTCCTAAGATTGTCACACCAAATGATTGGTGAACTAGAAATATGAACCTTCAATTCAGATAGCAAAACATTAAGCATAAGTTCAGATGTGGTATTAGCTAATGCACAATACTTAGCCCTTATGCTTGATCTTGTGCTTGATCTTGACATAATACTTTGTATTCTAGAATGCCATATAATAGGAATAGAATCCAAAAAGACCACAACTCCTGAGATAGATCTTATATCATCAGGATCTAAACCCCAGTTAGCATATGCAAACCCCTAAAATTACAATTGAGGTGAAGGTTTGAAAACTAAACCATGATTGATAATGCCTTGAAGATACCTCAATATTATTTTTACTGCATTTCAGTGAGGAACACGAGGGGAAGACATAAATTGGCAAACTCTATTCACTGCATACGAGAGATTATGACATGTAATGGTGATATATTACAAAGCACCAATCATATTCTTATAATATGTGGATTTATTAAGCAAATCACCAATATGAGCAAGTAAGGAGTACTCGTTGTCATAGGTGTAGCAATAGGTTTAGAGTTATCCATGTGAGTTTTGATCAAAAGATCCCTAATATATTTGTTTTGATTAATAATACGAGACAATATTAGAAAAGAGAAAATAGTTTATTTTATTTAGGGTTTTTGTTTAGAGTTATACTAAAGTAATGGTTTATTTTGTTTAGAGTTCTAATTTTTATGTACTATTAGAGTCCCACTTAGAAGCTTTTATTTAGAGTTATTTTTTATGTGTATTACTAGAGTCTCACATAAAAACTTTATAAACTATTCTTGGGACGTTTCAATTATAAATAGCTAAGGCTTATGATTGTATAAGTCATTCTAGAAAATAATCAACTTAGTAATATTAAAGAAGTTTTCTTCTTTATTGTTTCTCTTATTCCTAATATCTGAGGAATGATTCTTCTTTCTTTCGTTTGGAAGTTGAAGTCCTCTTATCTGTAAGATAGAGGAATATCTTTAGGCTATTCCTATTCTAAAGTTTCTAGAGTGTTCGTCTAAAGATAGATAACATAATTAGGCTTATCCTATCCTAGATTTACTAGAATGCTTGTCTAGATAATAGTTTCCATATGTTTATTTCATAACACAAATACGAGGACTTCTTGCTATAAAGTGAGTATGACTAATCTAAAATTCACTCATCTCTTTCTTATTTCCTAATTTCTTTCATATTATTTGTACATCCACGCTTCCCTCCTGCATCAAGTTGTATCAAAACGAGGTTCATGTGGGTCCAATGGAGAATAATAAAAGTATTTCATGAAAAGAATTTGAAGAATTTTGTCAAGAGGTTAATCAAGCTTTTAATAAACTATTTGCATCATTGGTGTTATTAAACAAAAAAAAAAAGAATCAAGCCCCTATTTAAAAAGATTATGGAAAACCCCAAAATCAAAATCTTGCTCTAGTGAAAAAGATAATATAACATAGTGTTAAATATGAGTTGTTAAAAATGAAGACTCACCTAAAGCTTTTAAAAGTGGAAGAGAAATTTTTTGAAAAAAAGTTTCTTGAGATAGTTTTGGTTGAAGACAAAAATAATCATATTATTAAGGCCAATAAACCTATGTTAAAGATTATACAAATTCAGAAGGAAGAATTTGAAGAGGAAATCTCATTATAAAGCGATTTAGTCCGAGATTTCAAAATTATTCCATAAAAGAATATTCAAGTATCATGGCACTTGTAAATGTTCTTGAAATTAGAAAATCAAGTTTTTTCACTACTTTCAAATGCAATCAATTATTGGACATGACAAAAAATTATTTTCCAAAGCAACAAGAGTGGTCAAATCTTTTTCAAGATATCATGTCATATTTTATTATTCCAAAATTTATTGAAAATTTTAATTTTAAAGGTCAGCATGTAGATAATATTTGAATAATATTGTTGAAGGAAGTGGAACAACAAGAAAAATCAATTTCGAGATCCTTAAATGCTACAAGTATTATCATCTTCATTTGAAGAAAACTCGATGATTAATTTTAAATAAGTGGGGGGGAATAATACGATGGAAGATTAAAAAGTAGTTTATTTTATTTAGGATTTTTGTTTAGAGTTCTAATTTTTATGTATTACTAGAGTCTCACTTAGAAACCTTTATTTAGAGTTCTTTTTTGTGCACGTATTACTATAGTCCCACATAGAAACTTTATGAATTATTCTAGGGGACTTTTTAACTATAAATAACTAGGTCTTATGTTTTTATATGACATCCTTAAAAATAATCAACTTAATAATATTAAAGAAGTTTTCTTCTTTCTTGTTTCTCTTTTTCCTAATATCTTAGGAATAATTCTTTTTTCTTCCGTTTGAAAGTTAAAGTCCTCTTATCAATGAGATAAAAGAATATCTTTAGGCTAGTCCTGCTCTAAAGTTGCTATAGATAACATAGCTAGGCTTGTCCAATTCTGGATTTGCTAAAGTGCTTGCCTAGATAATAGTTTCCTTGTGTTTGTTTCATAACACAAATACAAGGACCTATTGCCATAGAATGAGTATGCTAATCTAAACTTTACTCATCTCTTTCTTATTTCCTAAGTGCTTTCATATTATT
Source organism: Hippophae tibetana (assembly GCA_037013495.1). NCBI lineage: Eukaryota > Viridiplantae > Streptophyta > Magnoliopsida > Rosales > Elaeagnaceae > Hippophae > Hippophae tibetana. Next base: position 75,153,411 of record CM072812.1, on the reverse strand, counting down.
GTTATATTCATGCTTCCATCCTGCATCAATTAAACAACAAATCATCATTAGAAAGTTAGATTATGTCTATCCCTAAGAAATATTTTAGCATTAAAGAAAATTTAGCATGTAAAGTAGAAATGAAAGATTGTACCTCTTGATCATCATTGCTTGTTATGATAATATCATCAACACACACCAAAATATAAATAGTTGAGGAATCTATGACCTTAAAAAATAGTAAGTTAAGTGTCGAACCATGCTTTGGGAGCTTGCTTTAAGCCATAAATGACCTTGTTTAACTTACAAACATAGTTGGAAAACTTAGAATGTTCAAAACTTTCTGATTATGCCATGTACACTTCCTCTTATAAAGGGCCATTCAAGAAGGCATTATTAATATAAAGTTGATGAAGATTCCATTTTATTGTTAAATCCAAAGTAACAATCACCCTAATGGTGACTGGTTAACTACTAGACTAAATGTCTTAGTAAAATCAAACCCTGGTCTTTAATCATAGCCTTTTGCAAAAACTCTATACTTTCTTTTGTATATGGCATGACTTGGTAACTTTTTGACTCTAAAAATCCATCTATGACCAATGATTTTTTGTTTTGTTTTTGGAGAAGAAATAAGAACTCATATTTCATTTTCATTAAGCATCAAACTTCAATTTCATGGATTCTTTCCAAATAGGGTTAAAAAGAGCATGTTTGGTAGCTGTAGCTTTAGTAAGGGAATGATCAACACAAGCAAAAAGGTAGGCCTTAACCTTGTATATTCCATCTTTGGAACGTGTTGTCATAGGATGTGTATTTGGAGTAAAGGGTTTGATTGATGGAATTGTCTCATTATGTGAAAAAGAGAAAGATGGAATATCTAAAGGTATATCTCCGATGGTTAAAGATTGAACAGGTGGTAGAAAATTTGGAAAGGTTGGTGAGGATGAAACTATCAAGGACAGGTGAAACTAAAATGTTTATTGTAGAAGTATGATTGGATAACAAAAATAAACTAGTATGTGATATGCTATTAGGAAAACCGTGAACATGAGCATCACTAGAAGACAATGGTTTAGAAACTAATTTGTTCACAACAAGCAAAAACATTCTTTATGGTAGAGATGGTTCAACAAATTATGATTTGGATAATGAAGCAAAAGGAAATTTTTTTCATCACATGTCACATTGCGACTGATACAGAGCCTACCATTATAAAAATACATTTATACCCCTTATGGCGTGGACTATACTCAAGGAATGTACAAGGAATGGATTTTGATTATAATTTGTGAGAATTATAATTTCTAACACAAGGAAAACTTAAGTATCATAATATTTTTAAAAACTTATAATCAAACTTCTGTGAGAAAAGAACTACAAAAGGACTCTTATCGTTTAAAATAAAAAGGCAAATGATTGATGAGAAAAGTACTAGTATAAAAAGCTTCATCCCAAAATTTTGAAAGAATGGAATCATGAGATAATATAGTCATGCCTAACTTTAAAATATGTCTATGTTTTCTTTCTACTAATCCATTTTATTCATGAGTATGTAGAAAAGAAGTATAATAAACAATACCACTTGAAGCAAGTGTTGTAGAAAGTCCTAAAACTCTCAACCCCAATCACTAAGAAAGATTTTGATTTTGTGGCCTACTTGAAGTTTACATTGAGCTTTAAATTATTAAAAGTCATGAAGAACATCATATTTATTTTTTAAGAAATAGATCCAAGTATATAGACTAAACTCATCAATGAAACGAACATAATATTGAAAACCATTTTTCAAAAACAACTAGTACAACCCAAATATTTGAATGCACAACTTGTTAAGGAATTGATGCATAACAAGATCTAGACAAAAAAAGGCTGCTTATAACTTTTTCTTGTTTCACATGCTACACACAAATCATTTGTTTTATTAACAGTAAAAGAACTATAACAACTAGACAATGCATTTTTTACAACTGAAACAAAAGCATGGCCCATTTGTTAGCACCATAAACCAAGAGTAGACATTGAATAACAACATGTGAAAGAAGTAAAAGGTAAATATAAAGTTTTATTCGAAGATTGCAGAGACTTGTATAAAGCTAAATCAAAACCATAAAATCCATTATAAAGTTGACCTTGGAACAAGGTTGCTCCTGTCACATGGTTCTTTATAAAATAATCAGAGAAATGAAATTCAAAATAAGCATTTTTATCCTTAACAAATTATGAAACACTAAGAATTTTTGTTGTAATATCAAGAACATGTAATATATCTTTAAGAAGCAAGCTTTTTGGGAGGTAATAGATGAATAAAATTGATTAACTCTGACATTTTTGATATGTAAATATTGAAAATTACCTATTATAACTTTACTAAAACCATAATAGGATTTTATACCTTTGAGATTTGATGCATAATTCGTAACATGATTATTAGCTCCTAAATCAGGGAACCACTGAGGTTCAGCTAGAAACTATGAAATAGGTGGTAATTCTTTTGACAAAGCTAGTGAAGGAATATGATATTGTGATTGTGAAGGCTTGGTTTAGAAACTAGACTATATTGCATTCACAGAATAAGGCATATAATGATTATGAAAAAGGTTGGTTGGATAAAATTATGTGTAAGGTGAAGGTCCATAGGCAATTGAAGCATACATACATGGCTTGTGGCTCAAAGGGTCATGATAAAGGTTGCGTAAGTGGTGCTATGGAAGGATAATACATAATGGGTAATTAGTGTGGTAGTATAGGTAGTGGTCTTCCTCTAGTAGACATTCAATAGGTAAATAACTTTTGTCAAACTTGAACCAATATGTTACTACAATATGGCCAAGCTTTCCACGTAGTTAACATTGTGTTCTTCCTCTTTCTCTTCCATATCTTCTACCTCTTCTACCTCTGATATCATTTTGATAATATCCTTGTCCATTAAAGTCTTGTTGAGGTATAACAAAGTTATATCTAGCCTATTATTGCACACTTTGTGATTGGTTAAACAAAGAACCAATATCACCATAGGTAGATTTTAGAGATTGGTTGCTTTATGTGAGGGTAACTGTAGGCAATAGTGAAACTACAATTGATCTCTTCCTTTTCATTCTACATTCATGACTTATTAACAGGGATTTTTAGCATCATCTACTGTCACATTTTCATTTAGCATCCTCTTTGTTATAGTAGAGAAAACATTATCATAAGATTCATACAATCCTTACCACTAAGGATTGTCATCAAATTTTTTTCTCCACTCAAGCCACAACCAGTTGCATATAACTCATCTGTCAACATTTTAACTTTTAATATATATTAAGTTATGGATAGATTTCCTTTATTTAAACTATGAAGTTTTTCTCTAACTTGAATTGCTTTAGCATATGACTTAAAGACAAATGATTTTTCAAGTTCCAACCAGGCATCATAAGTTTTATCAAAACCTAAGATCTATTTTAAAATATCATTTGTAACACCAGACATAATCCAACACCTGAGTAAGGCATCTTGTTTCTTATCACTGAGTTATTATCAAGAATTCTGAGATGAGGTGGCGAAAGAACATATTCATCCAATACTAGACTGTGTAGAATTTTTAAAATATGGTGCTTCTTGATTATATAATTATTGTTTTCGAATTTTATGGAAACAAGTATATTGTGAAAAGTGTATGAACTTTTGTCAACATGACTAGAGATTTAAGAAAAATCATCTACAATTGTAGTATGTTTACCTCTGTTTCTGAGTTTATAAGACTAGGTCAGGTCCATAAGATCTGTCATTATTGAATGAATTCATAAGCTTACTAAGCTTGAATGCTTTGATACCATGTGTTTTATTACCTGATAAGTCTTATTTAATTTTAACACTTCATAGTTATTATATTCTACTTAGAATAAATAATATATTAGTCACATTTTTTAGGAACATTAATCATTTCATTCCCTAACATTTTAATTTAGTTAATTTGATTCAAAATTTTAAAATTATTAATAAATTTGATCCAAATCACATAATTTATAACACTATTTAACATAAGATTCATCATCAAAACCATAATTTTATAAGTATTATAATATATTTAATTGTAATTAGTACATTAACTTTGTAAATAAAACAATTATTTACCAAAATAACTAATCTTTCAAGATATAATAAATGAAAATATCATATATTCTTACCGTTATACTATTTAAAATGTATTCGTATTTTTTACATATACATATTACATATACCATCATTATTCTCAATTAAATCTAATAATATAACTTTTTCACGAGTCTTTTACTAATTTAAATAATAATTTAAATATAATTTAATCAATCTAAATATTTTTTAATATGTTAAATAAGAGAAGTTAATTTAGTATAAAATTAATCAAATTAGAAAATAAATTAATCACCTCGTCTTCTATGATAACTCACCTTTAAATTATAGTAATTTAAGTTAAAACATCTAATTAGATAATATATAAATTTAAAATAATAAATTTAACTTTTATTAATTAGATAATATATAAATTTAAAATAATGAATTTAACTTTTCTTAAATATAAGAATTGAAAATAAGATGCTAATTTTATGCATATAAATTTTAATTTTAATTTTATTTCTTTATAAAGGGATTTTATGAGTTTGTTTTCCTTAGAGTGCTCTTTTTTGCGGAAAGCATTTGATTTTGCCTTTTAAATTTTGCTTAGAATCCTTTGATTCTTTTTTGATAAATGGAAGACAAACATCGCTTCAGGTCTAATAATTGTAAACTGTAGAGTAGTTGATAGGGTTGTCAATTTTAATAAGGTAAATCTTATCCGTGATTATTTGATCCGTATTAAGAGTAAGAATAATAAAATAAAAAATAAAAATAGTATCTATGTTTTATATTTAAGATAGAATAAAAATAAAAAAATTGTCGCTTACTTTAAAATTATATATTTTATTTCAATAAATATATAAAAAATAATAATTTTTTTATAAATTTAATTATATATAAATTCAAACTAATCATAAATAATATGTTATATAATATTTGTAAGATATTATTTTTAATATTATAAATTTTAGAATTATATTAATTAAAAATGTTTAACTTATGGAAAAGAAAAGAATAATTTATATAATTTAATATTATATAAATTGCTTTAGGTTTCATGTAAATACTTTTTAGGATGAAATAGTATTATAATAGATGGTTTAATTCGAATATAAAAACTAGTCATCCATCCTTTCTCTTATATTTATTCCTTTTTACCCTTTTTAATTTATGATTGTTGGATGTCACGGCAATTTTTATTTTAATAAATTTTTAATTTAAAAAATTAGATAAAATAAAACCACTAAAATTTATAACAATAAATATAATACTTAATAATATTAAATAGTAATACAAGTCTTCTGGATTATCTCAAGACTATTTGAATTTATTTCATTTATTTATTGAATTTTTATTTTAAGAAATATCTCTTTCATATAGGATCATAATATATTAGGTTTGTAATTGAAAAATAATGTATTCTTTTTTATGTATATATGTATTTGCTTTACCGAATCAATACAAAAAAACATTTATCAATTTTCATTCCATTTTTTAGTTCTTTCCTATAATTTACTACAAGTTTTGCTTTGAATTTTTCTCAAACACAATTCTCATTCCAAACACTTGCAATAATAATTCAAGTGTGAATCCGTCCAATCCATTATTTGCTTATCATTTAGACCATCTTGACCTCATGCTTGTCTCAACAAAATTGAAGGCCACCAACTATCAATCAATCATGGAGTAAATCCATGATCCATGCACTGACAGCTAAGAAAAAAATTGATTTCATCAATGGTTCTATCAAGCCACTATGAGAAACAAAACAACCTATTGAATTTCCTCTTTAGAATCAGTGCGATAGCATGATTTTATCATAGCTCACTCATTTAGTAGAACCAGATTTGGCCAAAGGGGTTCATTCATACTAAGACTGCTTATCAAGTATGAGAAGATTTCAAAGATCAGTTTTCCCAAAAGAATGCATCAGCCATCTATCAACTTCAGAAATCATTAGCATTACTATCACAAAGTAACATGTTTGTATCCTCATATTACATAAAGCTTAAAGACCTATGAGATGAGCTATATTCATAACAAACAATCTCTCATTGTGATCAATTTAAAGCACATATTGAGCAAAGAGAAGAATATCGAATGAAGTAATTCCTCATGGGTCTCAACAACGTCTATAACACAGTTTGTAGCAACATCCTCATGATGTTGTCGCTGCCCAATGTGCATCAAGCACACTTCCTTGTTATTCAACAAGAAACATAGTGACAAATAACATCATAAAGTACATAGAACTTATCCATTGCAACAACAACTCAAAGTCGCTAGAGCAATTATTCCAAGAAGCCTAAAGACAAACATTGTGAGTATTGCAATAGAAATGGCCATAGTATTGACAACTGTTACACTTTGAAATTTTATTGCAAAAATTTTGATAAGAGAGGTCATACCGAAGAAATGTGCAAAGTCAAAAATTTCACTTGGAATTTAATAACTTAACAACTCCAAGGAATCGAAACAATCAATCTCAACAACAACAAAGATATGGATCCCATCATTTTCATGCTGCCAATGCAACAAAGTCTTCACAATCTACATGTGGAGTCAATTCTCAAGAGAATAACTTACTAAACCCAACACATGCATTTATTGTTGATCAATTGCAAGAACTTGCTCATGCCTTGTTTCAAATGACACCAATTCACACTACCAATAATGAAAATGCATATGTAAATGCTACAAATCTATTTTCTTCTTCCAATGCTATTAATTATGTTTTCACTAAGCCTTTGATATTGGATAGTAGAGCAGCAGATCATATTACGACATATTTCACTCACACAGACATATTACCAATACTAATTGTAAAATTACCCATCGAATCTTCAACCTCTATAGCGTCTACAGAAACTATACCATTCAACTATAATATCACATTAAAAAAGTTTTTTGCATCTTATCCTTTCATTTAAATTTAGTATTTGTTTGTAAAATCATAACTATCCTAAATTTTTGTGCCATTTTTTTCTCACTATATGTGTCTTGTAGGACTTAGCTACAGGGAAGATGATTGACTTAAGTAAGCAACATGGTGGTCTCTATTCCATGTCTCTGTTGTAAATAACACCTACCACTATCAAGTTTCTCAATCACCTAACCTATGGAATATGTATCTTGGACATCTGTCTCCATCTCGACTAAAGCTAGTATCATCATTATTGTTTCCCAATAATAAGGTTTCCTTTAATAATAATTGTAATGTTTCTCCTATGGCAAAACAAACTAAGATTACCATTTTCTTTCATTTTTTTATCAACTTACGCTCAATTTCATTTATTATATTGTGATATTTGAGGTCCTTATAAATTTCTACACGTTTAGGGGCACATTTATTTCTCACTATTGTGGATGATTTTACAAGGTGCACATGGATATTTCTTATGCATTTTAAATCAAAAACTCAAACTATTTTACAATCTTTTTTTACCTTTGTTCATACTCAATTTCATGCTTCCTTGAAGGCCATTCAGGTTGACAATGACTCTAAATTTCTATCCATATGAAATTATTTTCAATCACATAGCATAGAATATTAGCATACTTATGTCTATTCTCCACACAAAAATGGAACAGTTGAACAAAAGCATCATCATATTCTAATTATTGCACATGCTTTACTTTTTCAATCTCGACTTCCTCAAATTTTTGGGGTGAATATGTATTGATAGCTGTATATCTCATTAATTGACTATGTACACCATTACTATCCAATAAATCACTTTTTGAACTTTTTCATAATAATCTATTATCACTCGATCAATTGAATGTTTTTGGTTGTTTATGTTATACAACTATTATTCATCTCATTCATAAGTTTGAACCACATACTAACTAATGCATTTTATTGAGTACAACACAGGTCAAAAAGGTTACATACTTTATGATTTGGAGACACAAATATTTTTTGTTAGTCAAGATGTCAAATTTTGAAAAACCACATTTTCTTCAATTTCTTCTCAACTCGATCATGTTTTTGTTTTACTAAATTTTTCACATGATGTCACAAACAATTGGCTTTTCTCTTAAGATCCTAACCTACACACTTCACCATTTCCTCACGATCAACTACCAAGTCCTATTCATGTTCATATTTTAACAGAAAACAACAAAACTTTGAGGGATATATTATGAGCATTCATTACTTCAAAAATCTACAATGATTGAAACTTCACTAGAAACAACTTTTTTTCCAATACTCTTAACATTTCCTCTATAGCTTATACAGACTTACCAACCTCCCTTTATCCCCCTATACATCAATCTACTCATCCAAAGCAATCTCCGACATGGAACAAAGATTACATTTTGTCTGCTCAAGCCCATCATTCAACTTCAACACCTAGTTGATTAGTGCTCAAAAAGTACTAAAATTACCATGATTTTATGCACATTAATTGATTAAAAATATATATATTTATATGATTTTATCATATATTTATATAAATCTATCTTTTTAGAATCACGGGTATTTTTATTGTTTTTCAGATATTTTCACTTAAAACGTAACTTAAAGACTCAAAGAGGAATACTGGAGGCAATACATCACTAATATATTCATAAAATAAATGAGAAAAAGTCAAGAAATATGGAAAAATTGGACAAAATGGGTCAAAAATGTCAAAAAGGAGGAAATCACGCCGCCCAACACGCGCAATATGCCAAGCAGCCGCGCGCGCCCCTCCTCCAGTCTGTGCGCACCTGTGCCCAACAACATCCAGTCTGCGCACGCCCCTGCTCCATTCCGCGTGCACCACCGCGCCCTATCTACCCGATGATGTCATCATCACCTACTATACGTTTCCTCCATTTTTAATAATCTTTTCACCCACTTTTTATTCTTTTTTTCACCTATAAATACCCTTATTCTCTTCATAACTAAACACATCTTTTCTTCTGTTTATTTCTCTCATTTCTTAGTTTTTAGTTTTTCCTTAGTTAGTTTTTCTTAGTTTTAGAGTTCTTCTCTTTTTGAGAAGAACTAGTTATGTTTTTGTAATTTATTTGCTTTTCGATTCAATAAATGGGAGTGTCAATTTCGTTTGGAGTTTTTCTAGCAACGGGAATATCATAAAAGTACTGTAAGGATTTTATTTTCTTTACAGTTATTTTTTATGCTTTATTCTTACATGTTATATTTAATTTGTCTGTGATTAAATTTAACTTTGTTAGCTGTTTCTAAACATGATATAATAATAACGTTGTTATGCTTACGAAATATTAAATAGGTAAAAATCTCTAAAATGAATTGATTTTATTTTTATTCAAGATTTTATATTAAGAATGTTAGAGAGAAATATATTATTTTTCATTACAAACTTAAATCTGAAAATTAGATTTTAAGGTTTAGTTATCCAGTCTGATTTAGAGTAGTACTTTTTTATTTGTTAGTACAATCGCCTGGTAGTTAGAGTAAAGCTCTATTTTAAAATTTTTTATAAAACTTATTATCAGAAAATGTATTGGCAACATGTTTTCAGTAGTGGTTTTAAAACTTGAAAATTAGTACTCAGATAATTAAATTCTTAGGTTTAATTTGAACACCTTGAATAAAGTTTAAACTGTCTAACCCCACCAAAGGTGTCATTTAAATGGTTCATTTTCAATCTCTTAGAAAAAGGAATTAATTTAATTAACCAAATTAGTTATCAACCGCACTCATAGGTGTTAATTGATTTGTTTAGTTAACAAAGAATATCTAACCCCCCAAAGGTGGTATTCATATAAAAAAGAGAATCAATAAATATCAATTTATATCTTTAATAATCTAAATAATATGAGCAAACATAATTTACTTAGTTATTATATCCATAAATACTCCACTATTATAAATGATAAAATTTGCATAAATGTTTATTGAATCTTTATCTATGTTTATTTTTATGTTATTAGATTAGAAACACAAAAACCTAAAATATCGTGACAGAATGTTTAGGATTTAATTTCGTTTTTAAAAGTTTGAATAATAAATTAAAAACCATATATATTCCTTCTTTAGATCGACCTTGGGAGTATACTTATCATTTTCTATGAAATGATTCGTGCACTTGCGAGAGTTTTATAAATATAAAACCAAAGTATTAGTAGGATTGGCGATGCCGGTTCTGCTCATCAGCTAGTCATAAACCCATTGGCTAAAAATGGGTCTACAAAATCAAATATCAATCTGATGGAACTATTGAGCATCATAAAACTCACCTTGTTGCTAAGGGATACATTCAAATTGAAGGTATTGATTACTATGAAACCTTTTCTCCCACTACCAAGCTCACTACACTTCGTTGCCTTCTTGATGTTGCTTCCATATGTCATTGGTTCATTCATCAGTTAGATGTTCAAAATGCTTTTCTTTATGGTGATTTACAAGAGGTATAATACATGGAACCTTTACTTGGTATTCGCTGACAGAGGGAGAATCTTAAGTGTCTGCTTAATAAATCCCTATGTGGTCTCAAATAAGATCAAGAAATTGGTTTTCTAACTTTTTAGTTCCATTTAGAAAGTTGGTTATTAGTCATCAAAAGTCAATTATTCCCTTTTCCCCAAAGATAGAGGTACTTATTTTACTACAACCATTATCTACATTCATGATATACTCTTTATAGGCAATGATCTTCAAGAAATGGAACATCTCAAGAAGCTTCTCTTTAAACAATTCCACATAAAAGATCTCAATGAATTAAAATATTTTTTAGGTATTGAATTATCATGTTTCAAAGGAAAAATGCAATAAACATTTTATAAGATTCATAACTTCTTGTTGCACGTATAGACAAGTTTATGATGGAGCAAAGTTTGAAGCTTACTCCTATAGATGGGGTCTTATCAAATGATCCAACTAAACATAGAAGGTTGGTTAGTAGATTGATTTATCTTACTGTGACAAGGCATGACATAGTATACTCTGTTCACATATTGAGTCAATTCATACATGAACCCAAAAAGCCACATTGGGATGTAACTTTACACATTCTTAGGTACACCAAGGGTAATCCTAGTAATGGTTTACTACTTTATTTTACAAGTAGCCTTAATCTCAAGGAATTTTACGATTTAGATTATGGAGGGTGTTGTGCCATAAGATGATCCATTTGATGAGTGCTCAAAAAGCACTAAAATTACCATGATTTTAGGCACATTAATTGATTAAAATATATATATATATATATATATATATATATATATATATATGTTTTATCATATATTTATATAATTTTTTCTTTTTCGGAATCACGGGTATTTTTATTGTTTTTCAGGTATTTTGGCTTAAAAATTTAACTTAAAGACTCAAAGATGAATACTGGAAGCAATACATCACAAATATATTAATAAATAAATGGGAAAAGGTCAACAAATATGTAAAAATTAGACAAAATGTTTCAAAAAGGTCAAAAACGAGAAAATCGCGTCGCCGCGTCGCGTAACTGCCCAGTCCCGCGCGCGCCAGCGCCTAGTCCAGCCCACCCCCGCGCGCGCCATGTTGTCCTTCCCCGCGCACCCCTGCGCGCCCTGGTGCTGCCCCCGCACGCGCCGACGCCCATTTCACCCCATTTTTGCGCGCAGCCACCCTCATGACGTCATGATGACGTCATCAATGACCTCAGTAAATGCACTCCGCGTTTTCACATTTTTTTAACATTTTTTCACTCACATTTTCTCTCCATCCTCACCTATAAATACCCCCCTCCCTTCACTTCTAAACACACCTCAAAATACATTCTTTTCTCTCTTTCTTTCTCTCTTTTCTTAGATTTTTAGTTTTTTTTAGTTTTTAGCTTTTCTTTGTTAAATTTAATCAAGATAAATTAAATATAACATATAAGAATAAAGCATAAAAAATAGCTGTAAAGAAAATAAAATCCTTACAGAACTTCGACGCTATTCCACTTGCTGGAAAACCTCCAAGCGGAATTTGCACTCCCATTTATTGAATCAAAAAGCTAAAAAATTACAAAAACATAATTAGTTCTTCCCTTTTTGGGAAGAACTCTAAAACTAAGAGAAATTTACTAAGAAAATCTAAAAACTAAGAAAAACTAAAAATCTAAGAAAAGAGAGAAACAAAGAAAGAAAAGAATGTGTTTTGAGGTGTGTTTAGAAGTGAAGGGAAGGGGGGTATTTATAGGTGAGGATGAAGAGAAAAAGTGATTGAAAAAATGTTAAAAAAATGTGAAAACGCGGAGTGCATTTGCTGAGGTCATTGATAACGTTAGCATGATGTCATGGGGGCGGCTGCGCACAAAAATGGGGTGAAATAGGCATCAGCTCGTGCAGAGGGCAGCTGGGGCACGCAGGGCGCGTAGGGGCGCGCGCGGAAGGACAACATGGCGCGCGCGGGTGTGGGCTGGACTGGGCACGGCGGCGCGATTTTCTCCTTTTTGACATTTTTGACCCATTTTTGTCTACTTTTTCCATATTTGTTGACGTTTCCCCATTTATTTATTAATATATTTATGATGTATTGCTTCGAGTATTCCTCTTTGAGTCTTTAAGTTACGTTTTTAAGCCAAAATACCTAAAAAACAATAAAAATACCCGTGATTCCGAAAAAGACAAATTTATATAAATATATGATAAAACATATAAATATATATATATATATATATATATTTAATCAATTAATATGCATAAAATCATGGTAATTTTAGTGCTTTTTGAGCACTCATCACAACCCCCAACCAGCTTCTTGCTAGTCCCTTAGCAAGAGAAGCGATAAAAACTAAAAATTAAACTATCCTAAATCACTTTCGTGGATTGAAACGGTTGCATTTAGCCTATGCAACAAGCCTTTAAACCCCTAGGTTTCCCTAGTGGACGAGTTTGAGTCTCGTGAGGGTTTTTAGTAATGATACCCACAAACATTGAACTAAATGTAAAAATCAAAAGAAACAATAAAAACAATCAAATCAAAAACTAAAATTTCAACAAAATGAAAAATTAATTTAAGAATAAAAGAAAACAACATATCACAAAAATGTCTCATACTTTTTAATCTCTTTTAAGATCATAATTAAAATCTCAAGCATAAGTTATTTTAATCTTTTTAAACAATCATGATTTATTATAATAATTAGTCGAAAATCATTTTCATATTTCATATCAAAAATGTATCAATTTAATTTTACCCAATTTCAGTGTCATGAATCTGAATTCGCTTCGACTCTATTCCTCACAAGTCAATACTCTCAAAACACTGAATCATATGGGTTCAAACACTCATACTATTTTATATGCAAAAGAGTTAATGTATAGAAATGAACTAATAGGTTCGTATATGTATAAAGAATAAAGGATCAAAGTGTTATTTTAACATTAATCTCATGAAAGGAATCAAATGTATAAATTATAAAGATATCATATATAAAAATTATTTTCAAGCATAAATCAAACTCATTAAGAAAGAATTTCAAGATATATGCTTTTTACAAACGAAGAAATTGCAATGACTTTTTAGGGAATTACTTCCTATATCTTTCTTTTGTAATTAGCCTTTACTCATAACTTTGTAGGCAATGTGGGTCATAGTATGTAGATGATACTATATTTTTTATCTCTCTATTTTTTTCTGTAGATATTTTTCAATATATGTATTTTTTTTAGAGAGTCAACTCATGTACAGATTGTACATTTTTTTAGGATTTTGGTGAATGGTTAATTTTGTGGCTTTTCTGTTTGATCTTGGTTTAGGTAACCCCAGATATGTCTTTTTGTTTTTGTAGCAGTCATGCATAAATGAGATATAAGCATATACTATCAATTTCTACTCAAATCATTTAATCTAAGCAAAAATAATAATAAAAAATATAGGATACTCTATTAAGATGAGAGAAAAATTCATACATTCAATGCTAATACCTATAGAGATCATATAAATTTTTTGAATAAATAAGAAATGTGTTTGGAGTAGAAAAAATATATATTTCACTCTGAATAAAAGAAATTAGGCTCAAATTATATCTCACAAGGGTAGTCTCCACTAAAAAAATTCATAAACACCGATTTTGGGTTTAATATAATTTTCACATTTTATCAAGAAATACTAGTTATGACAAAAACTAACTAATTATCAAAAATAATTACAAAATATTTCATGATATGTTTTCAAAAATTAATCTAACAGTACAAAAGACTTAACTTTTTACTTAAATTTGATTTAAAGAAATGATAAATTTTTGTGAGAATTTTTTTTTTAAATTGTTAAATATTTTTTTTTTAATTAAGCATGGTAACTTTTTACCACCCCCAACCTAGAACTTACATTGTCCTCAATGTAACAACTGTAAATTAAAGATAAAGAGAAAAGAGAAGAAATATTACCTATTTCTTGAGAATGTGTAAGTAGTAATGGAGAAATGCAGGTGCATCCATCAAATTCATCATTAAAGTGTATACAGACAGATCGATGTGAACTTCTAACATCTCAACAAATATTTTTAGTTTTAATAATTTAAAAATTATTCACATATAATTAAACTAAAATAAACAATAAAATTAAGTAAATAAAACAAATAACAAAAACTTGATGAGCGAAAACCGGCATCACCGATTCTTGCCAATACTTTGGTTTTAATATTTATAAAACTCTCGCAAGTGCACGAATCATTTCGAAGAAAATGATAAGTATACTCCCAAGGTCGATCTAAGGAAGGAATGTAAGTGGTTTCTAATTTATTATTCAAACTTTTAAAAACGAAATTAAATCCTAAACATTCTGTCACGATATTTTGGGTTTTGTGTTTTTAATCTACTTACATAAAAATAAACATAGATTCAATAAACATTTATGAAAATTTTATCATTTATAATGGTGGAGTATTTATGGATATAATAACTAAGTTAATTATGCTTGCTCATATTATTTAGGTTATTAAAGATATGAATTGATATTTATTGATTCTCCCTTTTTTGTATGAATACCACCTTTGGTGGGGTTATATATTCTTTCTTAACTAAACAAATCAATTAACACCTATAAGTGGGGTTGATAACCAATTTGCTTAATTAAATTAATTCATTTTTCTAAGAGATTGAAAATGAACCATTTAAATGTCACCTTTGGTGGGGTTAGACAGTTTAAACTTCATTCAAGGTGTCCAAATTAAACCTAAGAATTTAGTTATCCGAGTACTAACTTTCAAGTTTTAAAACCACTACTGAAAACATGTTGTCAATACATTTTCAGATAATAATTCTTATAAAAACTTTTGAAATAGAGCTTCACTCTAACTATCGGGCGATTGTACCAACAAATAAAAAAGCACTACTCTAAATCAAACCGGATAACTAAACCTTAAAATCTAATTTTCAGGTTTAAGTTTGTAATGAAAAATAATATATTTCTCTCTAACATTCTTAATATAAAATCTTGAATAAAAACAAAATCAATTCATTTTAGAGATTTTCACCTATTTAATATTTCGCAAGCATAACAACGTTATTATTACATCATGATTATAAACAGCCAACACAGTTAAATTTAATCACAGACAAATTAAATATAACATGTAAGAATAAAGCATAAAAAATAACTGTAAAGAAAATAAAATCCTTACAGAACTTCGACACTATTCCCGTTGCTGGAAAACCTCCAAGCGGAATTTGCACTCCCATTTATTAAATCAAAAAGCTAAAAAATTACAAAAACATAACTAGTTCTTCCCAAAAAGGGAAGAACTCTAAAACTAAGAGAAATTAACTAAGAAAAGCTAAAAACTAAGAAAAACTAAAAATCTAAGAAAAGAGAGAAACAAAGAGAGAAAAGAATGTGTTTTGAGGTGTGTTTAGAAGTGAAGGGAAGGGGGGTATTTATAGGTGAGGATGGAGAGAAAAAGTGAGTGAAAAAATGTTAAAAAAATGTGAAAATGCGGAGTGCATTTGCTGAGGTCATTGATGACGTCAGCATGACGTCATGGGGGCGGTTGCGTGCAAAAATGGGGCAAAATGGGCGTCGGCGCGCGCAGAGGGCAGCTGGGGCACGTAGGGCGCGCGCGGACAAGCAGCAGCGCGCGGAAGGAAAACATGGCGCCCGCGGGCGTGGGTTGGACTGAGCGTTGGCGCGCGCGGCTGGGCAGTTGCGCGACGCGATATACTCCTTTTTGACATTTTTGACCTTTTTGACCCATTTTGTCCAATTTTTCCATATTTGTTGACGTTTCCTCATTTATTTATTAATATATTTGTGATGTATTGCTTCTAGTATTTCTCTTTGAGTCTTTAAGTTACGTTTTTAAGCCAAAATACCTGAAAAACAATAAAAATACCCGTGATTCCGAAAAAGAGAAATTTATATAAATATATGATAAAACATATAAATATATATATTTTTAATCAATTAATGTGCATAAAATCATGATAATTTTAGTGCTTTTTGAGCACTCATCACAACCCCCTAAACCAGCTTCTTGCTAGTCACTTAGCTAGAGAAGCGATAAAAACTAAAAATTAAACTATCCTAAATCACTTTCGTGGATTGAAACGGTTGCATTTAGCCTATGCAACAAGCCTTTAAACCCCTAGGTTGCCCTAGTGGACGAGTTCGAGTCTCGTGAGGGTTTTTAGTAATGATACTCACAAACATTGAACTAAATGTAAAAATCAAAAGAAACAATAAAAACAATCAAATCAAAAACTAAAATTACAACAAAATCAAAAATTAATTTAAGAGTAAAAGAAAACAACATAAATAGCTAATTTTTCTTCTCTTTTCTCTTTATCTTTAATTTACAGGTATTACATTGAGGAAAATGTAAGTTCTAGGTTGGGGGTGGTAAAAAGTTACCATGGTTAATTAGAAAAAAAAAGATTTAAGAATTTAAAAAATAAAAATAAAAGTTCTTTTTTATGTTCACGTTTTAATTTTTTGTGTTTGGTTTTATTTTTGTTTTGTATGATTTAGTAATTTTTGAAATTAAAAAAAAATCACAAAAATTTATCATTTCTTTAAATCAAATTTAAGTAAATAGTTAAGTTTTTTATACTATTAGATTAATTTTTGAAAACATATCATGAAATATTTTGTAATTATTTTTGATAATTAGTTAGTTTTTGTCATAACTAGTATTTCTTGATAAAATGAGGAAATTATATTAAACCCAAAATCGGTGTTTATGAATTTTTTTTAGTGGAGACTACCCTTGTGATATATAATTTGAGCCTAATTTCTTTTATTCAGAATGAAATATATATATTTTTCTATTCTAAACACATTTCTTATTTATTCAAATTTTTAGATGATCTGTATAGGTATTAGCATTGAATGTATGAATTTTTTTTTTTTCATCTTAATAGAGTCTCATATATTTTATTATTATTATTATTGCTTAGATTAAATGATTTGAGTAGAATTTGATAGTATATGCTTATATCTCATTTATGCATGACTGCTACAAAAACAAAAAGACATATTTGGGGTTACCTAAACCAAGATCAAACAGAAAAGCCACAAAAATTAACCACTCACCAAAATCCTAAAAAAATGTACAATATGTACATGGGTTCACTCTCTAAAAAATACATATATTGAAAAATATCTTCAGAAAAAAAAAATATAGAGAGATAAAAAATATAGTATCATCTACATATTATGACCCATATTGCCTACAAAGTTGTGAGTACAGGCTAATTACAAAAGAAAGATATAGGAAGTAATTCCCTAAAAAGTAGGGGTGTGCAAAATATCTGATCATCCGAACAATCCGAAAAATCCGATCCGATCCGTTGATTTTTCATCCGATCCGATCCAATCCGATGGTTGGATCGGATGAGAATTTTTTCCATCCGTTAAGTGCGGATCGGATGGCGGATTTCACTACGATTCATTCGATCCGATCCGATCCGACCGAAATTAATTATATATATTTATTAAATTAAATATATATATATATATATAATTAATATATATTTATTTGATTTTTTAATATATTTTTTAAGTTAAATAATTTTTTGTTATGATTTATGTGAAATTTTAAAAAAATTATTTAAAAATATAAAAAATAGAGTTAAATAAGTTTATTTGGTCGGATTGATCGGATTGATCGGATGTCATCCGAATAGTTTATGGATCGGATTGAGCGGATGTGAAAGGTGATCGGATCGGTTGCGGATTAGGATGTTTCAATCCGAGCGAATGGTCGGATCGGATCGAATGGACATAAAATCAGCGGTTTCGATCCGATGAACAGCCCTACTAAAAGTCATTGCAATTTCTTCATTTGTAAAAAGCATATATTTTGAAATTCTTTCTTAATGAGTTTGATTTATGCATGAAAATAATTTTTATACATGATATCTTTATAATTTATACATTCGATTCCTTTCATGAGATCAATGTTAAAATAACACTTTGAGCCTTTATTCTTTATACATATGCGAACATATTAGTTCATTTCTATACATCAACTCTTTCGCATATAAATTAGTATAAGTGTTTGAACCCATAGGATTCAGTGTTTTGAGAGTATTGACTTGTGAGTAATAGAGTCGAAGCGAATTCTGATTCATGACACTGAAATTGAGTAAAATTAAATTGATACATTTTTTATATGAAATATGAAAATAATTTTAGACTAATTATTATAATAAATCATGATTTTTTAAAGAGATTAAAATAACTTATGCTTGAGATTTTAATTATGATCTTAAAGGAGATTAAAAAGTATGAGACATTTTTGTGATATGTTGTTTTCTTTTATTCTTGAGAGTTAATTTTTGATTTTGTTATAATTTTAGTTTTTAAGTTGATTATTTTTATTTCTTTTGAGTTTTACATTTAGTTCAATGTTTGTGGGTATCATTACTGAAAACCGTCACGAGACTCAAACTCGTCCACTAGGGCAACCTAGGGGTTTAAAGGCTTATTGCTTAGGCTAAATGCAACTGTTTCAATCCACGAAAGTGATTTAGGATAGTTTAATTTTTAGTTTTTATCGCTTCTCTTGCTAAGGGACTAGCAAGAAGCTAGTTGGGGGTTATGATGAGTGCTCAAAAAGCAGTAAAATTACCATGATTTTATGCATATTAATTGATTAAAAATATATATATATTTATATGTTTTATCATATATTTACATAAATTTGTCTTTTTCGGAATCATGGGTATTTTTATTGTTTTTTAGGTATTTTCGCTTAAAAACGTAACTTAAAGACTCAAAGAGTATTACTGGAAGCAATACATCACAAATATATTAATAAATAAATGTGGAAAGGTCAACAAATATGAAAAAATTTGACAAAATGGGTCCAAAATGTCAAAAATGTCAAAAAAGAGAAAATCGCGCCGCCGCGCGCCCAGTCCAGCCCATGCCCACGCGCGCCATGTTGTCTTTCCGCGCGCGCTGCTGCTTGTCCGCACGCGCCGACGCCCATTTCGCCCCATTTTTGCGCGCAGCCACCCCCATGATGTCATCAATGATCTCAGCAAATGCACTCCGCATTTTCACATTTTTTTAACATTTTTTCACTCACTTTTTCACTCTATTCTCACCTATAAATACCCCCCTTCCCTTTACTTCTAAAAACACCTCAAAACACATTCTTTTCTCTCTTTGTTTCTCTCTTTTCTTAGATTTTTAGTTTTTCTTAGTTTTTAGCTTTTCTTAGTTAATTTCTCTTATTTTAGAGTTCTTCCCTTTTTGGGAAGAACTAGTTATGTTTTTGTAATTTTTTAGCTTTTTTATTCAATAAATGGGAGTGCAAATTCCGCTTGGATATTTTCCAGCAACGGGAATAGCGTCGAAGTTCTGTAAGGAATTTATTTTCTTTACAGCTATTTTTTATGCTTTATTCTTACATGTTATATTTAATTTGTCTGTGATTAAATTTAACTATGCTGGCTGTTTATAATCATGATGTAATAATAACGTTGTTATGCTTGCGAAATATTAAATAGATAAAAATCTCTAAAATGAATTGATTTTATTTTTATTCAAGATTTTATATTAAGAATGTTAGAGAGAAATATATTATTTTTCATTACAAACTTAAATCTGAAAATTAGATTTTAAGGTTTAGTTATCCGGTCTGATTTAGAGTTGTGCTCTTTTATTTGTTGGTACAATCGCCCGGTAGTTAGAGTGAAGCTCTATTTCAAAAGTTTTTATAAGAATTATTATCTGAAAATGTATTAACGACATGTTTTCAATTGTGGTTTTAAAACTTGAAAGTTAGTACTCAGATAACTAAATTCTTAGGTTTAATTTGGACACCTTGAATAAAGTTTAAATTGTCTAACCCCACCAAAGGTGGCATTTAAATGGTTCATTTTCAATCTCTTAGAAAAAGGAATTAATTTAGTTAACCAAATTAGTTATCAACCCTACCCATAGGTGTTAATTGATTTGTTTAGTTAACAAAGAATATCTAACCCCACCAAAGGTGGTATTTATACAAAAAAAGGAGAATCAATAAATATCAATTCATATCTTTAATAACCTAAATAATATGAATAAGCATAATTAACTTAGTTATTATATCCATAAATATTCCACTATTATAAAATATAAAATTTGCATAAATATTTATTGAATCTATGTTTATTTTTATGTAAGTAGATTAAAAATACAAAACCCAAAATATCGTGACAGGATGTTTAGGATATAATTTCGTTTTTTTAAAAGTTTGAATAATAAATTAAACACCATATACATTCCTTCCTTAGATCGACCTTGGGAGTATACTTATCATTTTTTACGAAATGATTCATGCACTTGCGAGAGTTTTATAAATATTAAAACCAAAGTATTGGCAAGAATCGGCAATGTCGGTTTTTGCTCATCACCATTACATGATATTCTATTTTTCTTAGAGATTTTCTAATCTCTTGGAAATCAAAGAAACAAGCCAATATTTCTAGATCATCTATAGAAGTTGAATATCGAGCCATGGAAAATGCTCGGAGTTGATATGGTTAGATTACACATTGTAAGATTTATAGGTTGCACAACCAACCCTACACCTTTATTTTGTGACAACCAAGTTTCCTTATACATCGTAATTAATCCCATTTTCCATGAATGTACAAAGTACACGGGGATAAACTATCATATTGTCTGAGAGAAATTACAAGCTAGAATTATTTGTCCTTCATACATGCATACGCGCTTTCAATTGGCGGACGTGTTTATAAAAGATTTAGGAAATTATCAACTTGTGACATTTTGTAATAAGTTGAGATTTCATGATATTCACTCTCCAACTTGAAGGGAGTATTATGAATTTTTCTGTATTATCTCAAGATTACTTGTATTTATTCCATTTATTTGTTGATTTTTTATTTTAAGAAATATCTCTTTGATATAAGATTATGATATATTTGCCTTATAATTAGCAAATGATTTATTCTCTCTTGTATGTGTATATATATATATCTATACTTTACCAAATTAATACAAGAAAAAATTCACCAATTTACATTCTATTTCTTAATTTTCTTATGTAATTTATTAAATAAAGTCAAATTGAATGGAGTTTAAGGTTAAACGAGTCTAATGATTGGTGGGACGAATATAAGAAATTTTTACTTAAAGAGTTGAACTACTTCATAAATATTATACTCTAAGAGTAAATAATATATTCATCACACTTTTTAGGAACATTAGTAATTTTATTCCCTAATTTTTCAATTTATCAATTTGATTCAAAATTTTAAAATTATTGATAAATTTGATTCAAATCAAAAACTTTATAACATTATTTAACATAAAATTTCTCGTCAAAATCATAATTTTATAGTTATCATAATAAATTTTGTTATAATTAGCACACTAACTTTTGTCAATAAAATGAATTTTTTTTACCAAAATAACTAACACCTTGCTAGATGTAATAAATCAAAATAACTATATACTCTTATAATTATACTATTTAAAATTTACTAGCAATTTTTATATTTACATATTACATACACCATCAATATTCCCGCTTAAATCAAGTAATATAAATTTTTCAAATATTTTTTATTAATTTAAAGAATAGTTTATGGATGGTATACTCATTTGTCATATAAAGAGACTCTAATAATTTTTAAATGTTAAGAAGCCAATAGATTTTAATAAATTCTTAAAAACTTCAATATATCTTTCATTAAACTTTTAAAATTTTAATTAGGA
This sequence comes from Hippophae tibetana, assembly GCA_037013495.1. Taxonomy (NCBI): domain Eukaryota; kingdom Viridiplantae; phylum Streptophyta; class Magnoliopsida; order Rosales; family Elaeagnaceae; genus Hippophae; species Hippophae tibetana. Next base: position 75,131,231 of record CM072812.1, on the reverse strand, counting down.
TTTAGAGAGGTTTTGATAGATTTTAAATTTTAAAGAATCTACATATTTTTATGGAAAAAGGGTATCAATTGTCCATTAACTGTGACTAAAGTATACAAAAATTTAATAACTTTTGATTGAGACACTACAAGTCAGCTGACTATAGAAAAATACACCAAAAGTTTAAAACTTCAAAAAATGTTAGAAGTAGAATACGTAAATATACATATGCATATTTTTTCTAAGATCTATGTATTTCCTATATCAATTGAAACTCAAAAAATATGAACTTGGATAAGTTTAAACACATAGAATTTGATTTAGAAATACATAATAACCCAAAATTTTTGACATTTGTGCTCACGTGATTCATTTTTGATAAATTTTGGAAGTTTTAGATTTTTAGTATATTTTTTAATATTAAGTAGACTTTTAGTACCCCACCAAAAAATTAATTAACTTTTGTATACTTTAGTCAAAATTGGTGGACCATTATTACCATTTCTCCTATTTTAATAGATTTTTAAAGGCTTTAACATATGATTTATTAAACTTTTAAACACTCTATATAAATTTGAATAGATTTATATGATTTTTTTTACAAATTTTTATAGCCTTCTAAAAACTTTTATAAAATTTAATATATTTAATTTTTTTATCATACTCACACTTCTTTATTATATTTTATTTATTTTATAATTTTTTAATAAATCATTTATAATTATCAAATACATTCATAATGTTATTATGTATTTTATTTAAAAAAATTAATAAACTTATTCTCTTTTTTAAGGTATGAAAATATCTAGAGTTTTTATAAAAATAAATGCAAGTTTGTATTAATTGATGGTTATGTACCCGACTTAACTTATGGTAAATGTTATTATTGTAAGATCTTTGGTCCTTAATAGTTATTAAAAAAATTATATAAAAAATTATTTCTTTTAAGGTTAGTAGGTAGGAATTAAAAAAACTTATAATTAATTATAAATTAATATTTAAAATAGATATCTTAATAATTTTATGTGATGTTATTAAAAAAACTCAACTTGATAGTTTAGCTCAATAAATATAAAAAAGAAACAAAAAAAGCGTGAGGAAAAAAAGATAAAAGAGAGAATAATGAAATAAAAAGAAAAGAAAAAATGAAAAGAGTTTAAAAAAAGTCTTAAAAAATATCATAAGAGAAGATGTTAATTGTGATAAATTTTAGTTATACATAAAAATGTTAAAAATTCTTAAAAGTTTATGAGTAAGTGTACTTTTTAAAAATCATTGACATTTTGATTACTCTAATTTTTTTGTAAACTTTTAAAAAGTTATAATTAAATACACTTAAATTTGTATTGGTTTTTATAAACTTTTAAATGAATACTCTAAAAATTCTTAAAAAGATTTTTAAAATTTATAAAAATCCTATTTGAATAGACTCTTATAAAAATATAACTTGACAAATCTAAATATTTTTAAGATTACAAATAAGAGAAGTTAATTAGGTATAAAATTGATCAAATTAGAGAATTTGATTTATCACTTAATTTAATTAATAAACATTATTTAATAATTATTTAAGTTGAAATTAATACTAGCTAATTGTTTTTGTAAAATTTCTAACGTCATCATAACACTTTTTAGTCTCTTATGACAATTCATTAAGTTGGCTTTTAATTAAAAAATGTTTATATGTTAAATGATTAACACTTTTTTTTTCTTAAATATACTAACAGAAAATAAGACGCTAATTTTGCGCATATAAATTTGAAGTTTTTTTTTCCCTCTTTTTCCTTCTTCTTCTTTATAACGAAATTTACTATTTTTTTTTCCTTGGAGTGATCTTTTGCTGAAAGCATTTGATTCTGCTTAGAATTCTTTAGTTCTTTTTTGATAAGTGGAAGACAAACGTCCCTTCATGTCTTATTGTAAACTGTAGACTACTTCTTAGGTAACTCCAACCTTCGACACTATTTTGTATTATTTTACACAATTTTACATAAAAAGTTATATTAAATTTTTATTATTTTGACATCAAATATTATATTAAAAAGTATATTATTTTATAAAATTCGTACAAAATATTACACCAAAATTTATATTAAATAATTTCTTTACTAATTTAAATTTAATTTATTATATGTAATAAAGAAAATAGAATTTTTTTATGAAAAAATTTTACAACGTGAATAGTTTAATGTGATTAATAATATTGCATCATTATTTATTGTATCAAATTTATTACAAAATTTAAAGTAAGTTAGAGTAATTTTACACTAATTTTTTTACTAAATTTAAAGTTTGTTTCATGGTTGGAGTTGTATCAGTTGAGCTCCACTTTCAAGCATTTTCTACATTTTTTCTATGAATTTATTTATAATCCCTGCCTCTTTTTTTACCCTTAGAATCAAAATCAAAATTCCAATTTTTTTATACTAGAATCATATATTAATTTTGTCAAATTATTGTTGTTATCGTTAATAGTTTTTGTATTTCTGTATTTCTCTGTTCTAATATTTCTGTACAAGTGTATAGTATTTGTATATAAAAGAAACGGAAAGGAAACAAATTACAACATTATTAATTTTCACTATTATTCTTGTCTGTCATATTGGTGTTGATTATCTGCCACAATTTACTGCATTATTGTCTGTTTGTTGTCTGTCATACTACTCACATGCCAACACTCCCCCTCAAGGTGGTACATATATGTCTCTTATGCCCAACTTGTCAAGTGAATTGTAAAAGTTCTTTGCAGACACAGATTTTGTGAGTATATCAGCTAATTGATCTTTTGATTTAACAAATAGAAGTTGAATATTTTTTTCTTCAAGATTTTGTTTGATGAAGTTCTGATCTACTTCAACATGCTTTGTGCGATCATCTTGGACTGGATTGTGGGAGATGGCAATGGCTTCTTTGTTATCACAAAATAAGTTCATTTCAGTGTTAGGAGCAACACCAATCTAAGTTATAAGTTTTTTTCAACCAAAGGAGCTCACATATTCCCTTGACCATTCCTCGAAATTCAACTTCAGCGCTAGATAAGGAAACTACCTTTTGCTTCTTGCTCATCCATGTAACAAGATTACCCCCCACAAAAGTAAAATACCAAGCAGTAGATTTCCTATCCTTGATATTCCCTACCCAGTCTGAATCTGTATATCCAACGACTTCCAATTGACCATTCCTTGAAAACATAAGTCCTTTCCCAGGGGAGGATTTTAAATAACGAAGTATTCGCATGACGGCATCCATATGGTCTTCACTTGAGCAGTGCATGAACTGACTCACGACACTCACAGCATAAGCAATATTAGGTCGAGTATGAGATAAATATATGAGTTTACCTACTAACCGTTGATATCTATGTTTAACTGCTGGTACTTGGTCCACATATTCTCCAAGTTTATGATTTTGAACCATTGGAAAATCGACAGGTTTACAATCTAGTAGTCCTGCCTCTGCCAGTAGGTCCAGAGTATATTTTCTTTGGAAAAGACATATGCCTTGTTTTGATCTTGTTACCTCAATACCTAAGAAGTATTTGAGCCCTCCCAAATTCTTCATTTCAAACTCATTTGACAGTTGTTCTTGAAGCTTAGAGATTTCTTCTTTATCATCCCCTGTAATGATCATGTCGTCTACATAGACTATAAGGGCTGTTATCTTCCCTAATCGATGTTTTAGGAAAAGAGTATGATCAGAGTTTCTTTGTTGGAACCTATATTTCTTCATTGCTGAACTCAACCTACCAAACCATGCTCGAGGTGATTGTTTTAGTCCATACAATGCTCGTTGTAATCTACATGCAGTTTCTTTTCCTGATGTAACAGTATATCCTGGTGGGGTATCCATGTAAATCTCTTCTTCAAGATCACCATGAAGGAAGGCATTTTTTACGTCAAGTTGGTGCAATGGCCAATCTAAATTTGCCGCAAGAGATAACAAGACTCTAATGGTTTTTAGTTTAGCCACAAGTGAGAAAATTTCTTGATAATCTATCTCGTGTTTCTGTGTATATCCTTTTGCTACAAGTCTTGCCTTGTATCGATCAACTAACCCATATGTTTTATACTTAATGGAGAAAATCCACTTGCATCCTACCATCTTTCTCCCTTGAGGCAACTCGCTTAACACCCATGTGTTATTCTTCTGCAATGTCTCAAATTCCTCTTTTATAGCTTGAGACCATTTTGGATCAGATAAGGCTTCTTCAATGCTACTTGGAATTTGACACGAGGAGATTGTTTGTGCAAATGCCCTGATAGGTTCTGATAACCTTTGAGTAGATACATAATTTGCTATTGGATGCTTGGATTATCGTTCTTCTCTTTCTGGGGAGTATCGATTTGGAGGTTTGCCTCGATTGTGTCTGAAAGGTAAAACACAACCAACAGATGTATCTATAGCATTAGTTTGTAAAGGTGTGATAGGATAGCTTACCTCAGGAGTATTCTCAGCAGGAAGATCATTAGGTACTAGAGAGTGGAGGGGTACATCAACCACTTCATCTTCTGGAGATTCAATTACTACTTCAACTTCAGTTCTTGGAAGTTCAAGCTTGGGTCTAGATACTGGCTCCTCTATATTATTGGCACGATCCGAGTATGTTGGACTAGTGTCTAATATTTCAACATCAAGCCAATTTCGTTCTTAACCATAACTCTTCTCTTGAAGAGTGTAATTGGATACCGGTGATGGGAAAAGCATTTTGATTTGAGGAAAGTGACATCCATGGTAATATAGGTTCTTTTAGTAATTGGATCATAGCATCGGTAACCCTTTTTTTGTACGCCATACCCCAAGAATACACATCGGACAGCATATGGATCCAACTTAGTTCGTTGATTTTTGTGGAGGTGGACAAAAAACAACACATCCAAATATATAGGGCGGAAGCATCAAAATAGTAGGTAGGGGAACATGATCGGATAATACCTTTAATGGAGTCTGAAATTGTAAGGTCTTTATGGGCATGCGATTCAGTAGATACACAACTGTAGTAATAACATCACTCCAGTATCTACTAGGCATGTGTGCACTGATTAGTAAGGCACGAGTAGTTTCTAAAATATGTCTATTCTTCCTCTCTACAGTCCCATTTTGTTGTGGGGTTTGTGAACACGAGGTTTCATGGAGAATACCATGGTTGTCCAAGTATGTTCGAAATTGTTGATTAACATACTCCCCCCCATTATCAGACCGAAGGATCTTAATTTTTGTAGAAAATTATGTGTGGATCATGGTATGAAACAAGTGAAATGTAGAAAATACTTCATCTTTTTGTTTGAGAAGGTAAAGCTATGTCATTCGTGTACAATCATCAACAAAAATTACAATCCAACGATGACCCGACGATGTAGTTACCGGGGAAGGTCCCCAAACATCAGAATGTACTAAAGCAAAAGGAATCATACTTTTATGCTTGCTCATAGGATAAGATGCCCTATGACTCTTTGTTAAAATACAGGTATCACATTTGAAATCTGAGTGTGTAATATTTGAAAATAGACTAGGTAGTAAATTCTCTAAATACCCAAATGATGGATGCCCAAATCGACGATGACATAGCCAAATCTGTCGTTCCTTGTTACTAACGGTGTGTTACATGTGATTGGCTCTTTCTGAACTGAGGTCATCCACATAATATAACCCTCATTTCTTAGTACCACGCCCAATGATCTCCTTGGTGAGAACATCCTGCAGGAGACAAAAAGTAGAATACATCAATACTACACAGTTAAGATCTGAAGTGACTTGACTTACAGACATTAGTTTGTTTGAAAGAGAGGGTACAAGTAATGTATTAGATAATGATAATGAAGGAGATAAAGTCACTGTTTCGGCCCCTGTAACTGGATAAGTGACCCCATTGGCATTGGAAACACGGCTCTGTCTAGGTTGAGTTGTATTGGAGAGATATTTTGGGTCAAATGTCATATGATCCGTAGCTCCAGAGTCTAAAATCCAATCCAATCCTCATTATCACTACGATTATGAAATGCTTTACTTGAAATACCTGGATCTTGGGAAGATTCAGTCTGAGGAATAAGGGATAGTGATGTAGTATTGGTAGCCACAACAGCTTTCCCAGTGGTTTCCCTCTTCTTCCTTGTTTGAAGATCATTCCACCATTCTGGATACTCATGTAGTTTGAAACAGTTTTCACGGGTGTGTTTGGAGTTTCCATAATGACCACATTTCATGTCAACAGACGGTGGATTTCTCGTGGATTTCTTGCTACCCAAAAAGGTTCCTGGTTTTGGTGGCATCAGATTATGGTGTCCCTTGATCCCTTTGTAAGCCATAACTGCTCTGGGTGTTGTATTTGCACCTGTGATCATCACGATCTGCCTAATCTCTTCCCTACGGATGAATCCATAGGCTTGTTCCACCGTAGGGAATGGTTTGATCTGAAGCACATCACTTCGAGTTTTATCTAATCTATCATCAAGTCCATCGAGGAAGGTATACACTCGATCTTTCTGTACGATGGAGTTGTATTTTTGTATATCAATCGCACACTCCATTGGATTAGGACGACGGAAATTAATTTCACGCCATAACCCTTGAAGGTCATTATAGTATTTTTCAATGGATCCACCCGCTTGCTTCGTACGAGTAACTCGACGGCGAAGATCATACACTTGAGACGTGTCTGTCCCATCATAGTAAGTGGTAGCAGTAGAATCCCAAACTTGTTTCGCAGTTGGGAATCAGATAAAATTTTCAATCAAGGAGGGGTCCATCGAATTGATCAACCATCCTTTGACAATGGCATTTTCAGTGCGTTATCTCCTAAATAAGGGGTCGGCTTCAGCAGGTTGAGGAAAATCCCCATTAATATATCCCAGTTTGTCTTTTCCAGAGATATACATCTCCACCACCTGGAACCACAAGGCATAGTTGGATCCTCCCAACTTGATACTAATGGGAGCAGTCGACGCTTCAGTTAGCTGAGGTTGTGAGATGATCTGAGCTATAGATTCTTCCATGAAATCTAAAAAAAAATTCCTTCCTTTTTTCCTTTTTTTTACACTTCGCACACAACTATATATAGAACATTTCGTAACCCTAAAAAAATTTCAAATTCGCGCAGCTTCTTCGACCGTGTTCCTCAACTATGTTCTTCAATTGTGACCGAGCCAATCGTCACTTCCAGCTGGTGTGAAGCCACAATTGTTGAAGGCTTGCGTTGCTGTGATAGAACCCTAAATTTTTCATCCCGGTAGAGCAACGCCTTCCTTCTTTTGATGGACGATCAAGATGGCCGAACCCTAGCCAACCACAACATCCAGATAAAGCTTCCACCTTCAGAAGATCCGTTGGTATAGCTTGTGATTTCTAAACCTGAAAAAAAAAGTTCACAGAAAGCAAAGCAACTGAAGCTGCTTGTTTTTTTTTTGTTTACAGGAACTGATGTGTGCAAATGGTAACGCCTTTCATTAGGTTTTTTCCTTCTATTACTCTCAGTTTTTCGTCGATACTTGGAACCATCCTCATCATCAATCTAATCACTGCAAAAATTTTGTTTTGTTTTGTTTTGTTTTGTTTTATAGAATTGTAAGGCTGAAGAACAGTGTGGTTGCCCCACAGCAGCAGCTAGAATGGAACGTAGGAACTGTGATAACTCCAACGTGCAGCTTGAACGGCTGCCCCAAATCCCGGCCAAATAATCAGCCAAATACCCACAGATTAACACAATCTGTTGAGCATATCACACCAAATCAGCCAAAGGAGAACAAAATCAATCGTAGCAGGTAACTTATTCTTTCATTAGGACAACCAATAACTCTGCTCTGATACCATGTCAAATTATTGTTGTTACCGTTAATAGTTTCTGTATTTTTATATTTCTCTGTTCTAATATTTATGTACAAGTGTATAGTATTTGTATACAAAGGAAACGGAAAGGAAACAAATTACAACATTATTAATTTCCACTATTATTCTTGTCTGCCACATTGGTGCTGATTATCTGCCACAATTTACTGCATTGTTGTCTGCTTGTTGTCTGTCATACTACTACATGCCAACAAATTTGAGATTGATTTCTTATTAATCTCGAAAACACAAACTCAGCATATGGAATGTTGTTTGTTCTATAGGCACTTTTACGATTGTGTTTATGTTATTATATTTTTTGGATAATTATATTTTCATAATTATGTGAAAAAAAATTTATGCTATAGGATTTTAATGATTTTATAGAGAAATAAGAAATGTTATTAATGATGGAGTGTTCTTTTATTCTTTTCACTAAGGAGTTATATATAGTATCTATTATAAAAGTGTCACGGTTATATAGGCTGCAACTTTGAGTTGCCAGAGTACATACAAAATAGTTTTATATAAAATTAAGTCATTGTTCTCAGGTCGTCATATATGTGTTGTTTGTCCTCAAGTCACCAAGTACGTGTTGTCTGAAGTCTTGTATGCAAAGTTGATTCAGGTTGTTAGGGTGGTGTACCAGACTGTTTACTTAGACCATGTCTTAATTCTCAAGTCTTGATCGATTGTTTTTAAGGATCAAATCGATATATATGAGCTGCTATACGAGTATTACATTCACCATATGAATGAGATAACTCAAGTTAATAGAGTCGTATATCTACTACCCGAACAATAACAAATAATAATTATGTTTATTATTATCATAATAAATATATGTTTTATCTATTATACATTAATATTATTATTATTTTTATATAAAATTATCATTAATAAAATATTTTTATAATATTAACAATTTATAGTATAATAATATTGTTATAATGGATTTGACGGGAAGATAACTTTGAATCTTATATTATTTAATTTTTTTATTAATTATTAAATACTTATATTTTTTTAAATAATTATATTTTATTAATTTTAAATATTACACCATTACTTATTTAACACTGATCAATAATTCATGCATCGTGTCCACATCTGTCGCATTGTCTAACTTGAATGAGCATCAGTTTAATTTTAGTGACGCCTATCAAATGCATTTTAGCCAAAAATGCCAAATCGTAACTAGCTGGTGTGAGACAACGAATAGGGATTGATTTATTTTATTTTATTTTCAACATAGATAATGTGTTGACGAAATGATATTAATTATTAAGAAGAGATCGATACTTTAAGATAGAGCTAAAATAAAACTTTAAAGGTTAAGACTACATCAAGTTCTGCCACAACTCATAAGTAAATAAATATGAATTATATACATCAAAATATAACATTTTTAATCTTCTTATCTATTGAGCAAATTATATTATGGAAGGTTTTCTCATTGTTAATTTTCCAAATTCTCTACCATATATATAACAATTAGTTTTTTTTCCAAAGTTCATCATCATCAACTCTCTCATTTCAATTGCTCCATATCATTTTCATCGAATCATGGATTTCAAGAACACTCAAATAAGTAGTTATAAGTTCATTTAATAGTTCCACTTTAGAAACAACTCCAATAGAGAAGTTACGTACATTCTAGCAAGAGATGTTTAGTGTCTTCAATTTCTTCACAGCATAAGGAGCAAAATGAATCTACTCGCATCCTTAGGAGAATAAAATTAGTATTTGTTGACCAAAATATTATTAGCACACTGCAAAAGTTTTCAGCTTGCTTGGAAGATTAAGACTACGTAAAGTTCTTCATATTGCTCATTTGACGATTTATAGCAACATTGTTCTCTTAGTTATCCTCCCCAAACTTATTCCTCATCAAGAATTAAAGCTCTCTACGTAAGAGATGATTTTATTGTGTATAAACGAATGTTTACAATCTAATTTATATAAGAGAAAAGAAAAAAAATATAATAATTGAAATAAACATAATTATTAGAGGACATATTCTTCGACAACTTGTTGCTCCCCACCATTCCATTGTTTGTTGTTTTCAACTGGTGTATTAGTTGCCACCACATGTATCTTGAGTTCTTTAACATTCCTAACTTGTTAAGTAAGTTCGAGAACTGTGGAAAACTCAGAGATTTGGTAAAGATATATGTTGGTTGTTTCGATATAGAGATATGATAAGTTTTTATCATTTCAGCTTGAATCTTTTCTCTTACTAGATGGAAATCGATCTCTATGTGTTTGGTTCATTCATGAAACATTGGATTTGATGCAATGTGAAGAGCTTCTTGATTGTCACAATATAAATTGGTCGGTTAGGAGTGTTTAATACTGATGAGTGCTCAAAAAGCACTAAAATAACCATGATTTTATGCACATTAATTGATTAAAAATATATATATTTATATCTTTTATCATATATTTATATAAATTTATCTTTTTCGGAATCACGGGTATTTTTATTGTTTTTCAGGTATTTTGGCTTAAAAACGTAACTTAAAGATTCAAAGAGGAATACTAGAAGCAATACATCACAAATATATTAATAAATAAATGGAGAAAGGTCAACAAATATGGAAAAATTGGACAAAATGGGTCAAAAATGTCAAAAAGGAGAAAATCGCGCCAGTGCGTCACGAAGCTACCATGCCGCGCGCGCCCAAGCCCAGTCCCACGCGCGCCTGCCTCCCAATCCGCGCGCCCCCCAGCGCACTGCTACTGTTCACACGCGCGCAGCGCCAGTCCATCCGCGCGCGCCGACGCCCGTTTCGCCCCATTTTTCACGTGCAGCCGCCCCTATGACGTCATCAATGACCTCATCAATTCCATTCCGCGTTTTTACATTTTTTTAACATTTTTTCACTCACCTTTTCTCTCCATCCTCACCTATAAATACCCCCATTCCCTTCACTTCAAAACACACCTTAAAAACACACTTCTCTCTTCTTTCTTTCTCTCTTTTCTTAGATTTTTAGGTTTTTTTTAGATTTTCTTAGTTTTTAGTTAAATTCTCTTAGTTTTAGAGTTCTTCCCTTTTTGGGAAGAACTAGTTATGTTTTTGTAATTTTTTAGCTTTTTGATTCAATAAATGGGAGTGCAAATTCCGCTTGGAGGTTTTCCAGCAACGGGAATAGCGTCGAAGTTCTGTAAGGATTTTATTTTCTTTACAGTTATTTTTTATGCTTTATTCTTACATGTTATATTTAATTTTTTTGTGATTAAATTTAACTTTGCTGGCTGTTTATAAACATGATGTAATAATAACGTTGTTATGCTTGCGAAATTTTAAATAGGTAAAAATCTCTAAAATGAATTGATTTTGTTTTTATTCAAGATTTCATATTAAGAATGTTAGAGAGAAATATATTATTTTTCATTACAAACTTAAACCTAAAAATTAGATTTTAAGGTTTAGTTATCCGGTCTGATTTAGAGTAGTGCTCTTTTATTTGATGGTACAATCGCCCGGTAGTTAGAGTGAAGCTCTATTTCAAAAGTTTTTATAAGAATTATTATCTGAAAATGTTTTGACGAAATGTTTTCGGTAGTGGTTTTTAAACTTGAAAGTTAGTACTCGGATAACTAAATTCTTAGGTTTAAGTTGGACACCTTGAATAAAGTTTAAACTGTCTAACCCCACCAAAGGTGGCATTTAAATGGTTCATTTTCAATCTCTTAGAAAAAGGAATTAATTTAATTAAGCATATTAGTTATCAACCCCACCCATAGGTGTTAATTGATTTGTTTAGTTAACAAAGAATATCTAACCCCACCAAAGGTGATATTCATACAAAAAAGGGAGAATCCATAAATATCAATTCATATCTTTAATAACCTAAATAATATGAGCAAGCATAATTAACTTAGTTATTATATCCATAAATACTCCGCCATTATAAATGATAAAATTTGCATAAATGTTTATTGAATATATGTTTATTTTTATGTAAGTAGATTAAAAATACAAAACCCCAAAATATCGTGACAAGATGTTTAGGATTTAATTTCGTTTTTAAAAGTTTGAATAATAATTAAAAACCACATACATTCCTTCCTTAGATCGACCTTGGGAGTATACTTATCATTTTCTTCGAAATGATTCGTGCACTTGCGAGAGTTTTAAAAATATTAAAACCAAAGTATTGGCAAGAATCGACGATGCCGGTTTTTGCTCATCAGATACCCAAATCATCCAAAATGTATCGTAACTAGGTTAATTTGCAACAAGTTGCGACCATAGAATGGTATTCTGCTTCTGCATTTGATTGTGAGACCGTATTTTGTTTCTTAGTCTTCCAAGAAATTAGTAAGCTTCCAAGAAATATACAATATCCCGTGGTTGATCGTCGTGTGTCTGTGCATCTAGCCCAATTTGCGTCACAAAAAGGATTTAGTTGTAATGAACTAGGTGTTGAGAAAAAGAGACCTTGTCCTGGTGTGTTCTTGACATATCGTAGCACTCATTGAGCTACTTCCAAATGTAGTTATCGTGGTTATTGTTTTGGCTTGAAAAAAATTACAGATTGCTCGAAAATGTCTGGAGATTATAATAAGATGAATTTGAAATTATTTTTGTGAATCAAAATTGGTTTTGAAAAGAAACAAAATTTGGAAGGAAAAAAACAAATTATGTGGGAGCTAGTTTTTCAGAGAACTACTTACTAAGCTTTGATACCATGATTTGTGTAGTTTACATACTCATGTTTCCCTCTTTCGTCTGAATCTGGATGGAAGAGACATGTAGACATCTTCGTGAAGATCACCATGGAGAAAAGTTTTGTTGACATCGAGTTGGAAAAGATGTCAATTTTGAATAGCAACAATGGTAAGAAGGAAACAAACGATGACAAGTTTGGCTACTGGTGAAAAAGTTTCTTGGTAGTCAAAATCTTCAATCTAACTATATCCTTGGGCCATTAACTGAGCCTTGTATCGTTCCACAGAGCTATTAGGATTATACTTGATTTTTTAGACCCATTTACAACCAAATGGTTTCTTGCTTGAAGGAAGCTATTGAAGCGTCCAATTACCATTAGTTTCGAGAGCATCCGGTTCTTGTTTCATGACAAGTCTCCATTTTGGATCGTTGAAAGCTTCAGCAAAGGTGGTTTCTTCCTTAAGAATGGAAATAAAAGTAGCAAAGGCACGATGTGTAGGTGATAAATAGTCATAAGTAAGTACATAAGATAGAGAATGAGAAGTACCTTTGTTATTGGACGATGTTGAGTTAGACAAAGGGAAAGACCGAGAAGGCAAGGAAGCTTCTATATGATACTTGTGAAGGTAGCTAGGAACATTGGTGGATCGGCAGAGCCTATGTGTGACTGGTGTTGGAGGAGTCACATGCAATGCAGAAGTTAATGATAATGTTTCAGGAGATGAATCTTGAAGATGAAGAATGTCTGAGTCGATTGCTGGAAGGATAGATAGTGTATGATGAAGTGATGTATTTGGAGTGGTTTATTGGAGAATATTAGGAATGTCATCATAAATAGGATTTTCTAATGGAGTGAATAGAGTTGGAGTGTTGACAGCAGAAGTGGAATAAGAAAACACATGTTCATGAAAGATAACATCATAAGACACTAAATTTTTGCATGTTTCCAGATTGTAGACTCGGTAACCTTTTATCCCAGATGGATACCTAATGAATATGCATCTATGTGATCTAGCATCAAACTTGGTGGATCGATCATGATGTGCAGACACAAAGCAAAGAGAACTAAAGACACGAAGATGTTCATACCTAGGAACTTTGTGAAAAAGGATTTCAAATGATGTTTTACCCTTAAGAACAGGTGTTGGAGTACAATTTATGAGGTATGTGGCTGTAAGAATGGCATCTCCCCAGATTGTTTAGGAAAATTGGCTTGGAAGATCAATGCACGAGTGACATTGAGAAGATGATGATGTTTACGTTCAACAACACCATTTTGTTTAGGGGTAGAGACACAAATGGTGTGATGCAAGATTCCTTTGGTAGAAAACAACTAGGTCATAGAGAATTCTGGTCCATTATCGCTACAAATGATTTTAACTCTGGATGCAAATTGTGTTTCAACAAGGTTAATGAAGGTGGTAAAAAATGTGTGTGTATCAGATTTAGTATGTAAGAGATAGACACATGTGCATCTTGAGTAGTCATCAATAATAGTGAGGAAATGACGTGCTCCATTAAGTGTTGGAATGTGATAGCCACCCCAAATATCAACATGAATTAGTTCAAAAGGTGCTTTGTGTTGATGGAACTTAAAGAAAATGGATTATAAGTTTGTTTAGCTAGTGGAAAAATAGAACAATCACTAATGGAACAAAATGGTGTGTTGATGGAAAGAGAAATTACACGCAAACTATTATTAGACAAATGACCAAGTCGTTGATGTCATAGATGAGGGTTGGTTGAAGCAGTATTTGAAACAGAGAAACATCCAGCCTTTTTCAAAATAGTCAGGTAGTAGAGTCTTGCTTTCTCAATTCTCATCCCAATCGTCTTCTCCAAGCATTTGTCCTTAACAAAGCACACATTATTAGTGAAGGTGACATGACAAAATGTAGTTTGAGTTAGTTGGACTATTGAAACTAAGTTTAATTTGAAGGAGGGAACACACAAGACATTATGGAGTATGAAATTATTAGAGAAATTAATATACAGTGCCAATATGTTTGACATGGGAAAGGGAATGATTAGGTAAATGCACATGTCGATTAGTGACTGGAATGTTGGAGCTTATAAGGTTTTGGGAACAGACCATGTGATCAGTTGTTCCTGTATCAAAAATCCAACGGGTTTTTGAATGGAAAACATTTGCACATAATGTGTTACCTGAAGAAGTAGTCACTTGACTTTCCATGCTACCTGATTTGGATTGATTGAGAAGTGTAAGAAGCTCATGATATTGGGCGAATGTAAGGTTGTGGGTTGATGTCCTTATGTTGGAGCTACTTTCCTGAAAGTTAGTATGGTGAGCTTTGGAGGGGAAGTCATAACTTGCATTTCTCTTATCTTGAATTGCTCTTTTCTTCTGACACATGTTGATGTCATGTCCATTCAAACCACATAAATCACATTTGAGGCACTTTTGGTAGTTTTCATAATTGTGTCCATTGAGACCATAAAAATCACATTTGAGGTGATTTCAATAATTCTTAGAATTATGGCCGATATTTTTTCATATATTACACTTGATATATGGGTTCCTTTGTGGGTAATTCTTGTGAGGATATTGTGGACGATTATCCCTAGCACCAAATGTGGCAGCTTCTGGCATCCTTCCTATGGTTTGTGTGGAGACAACTCTCTACTTTTCATCTTGAACAATGAATGAATATACCTTATTTATTGTAGGTAAAGGCTTCATGAGCAAGATTTATCCACATACTGATGTGTAAACCATGTTAAGCCTCATGAGGAACTTTATGGTTTGTTGCTTTTGTTGATATTCTTATAGTTCCTTTCCGACATTTCCTCTACAATATGGAAGGGGATATAGTGCATCACGAGTATCCCATAAGATTTTCAACTTGGTATAGTATTCTATAATGCTCACACCTTCTTGTATGCAATCATGAATCTCTTGCTCAATTTGAAATAGGTTCACATTGTTGGTCTGTGAAAAGCGTTACTTCAATTCTTCCCATAGCTCATATGCGGTATCATAATACATGACATTTCCGCAATTTTAGGCAATATGGTATTAAGAATCCATCCTTTGACAAGAATGTTGCAGCGAGTCCATTGTTTGATTTCTGCTTCAAAGTTTATTGATGGCCTTTTGATTGTGTCGTCAATAAATTTGTCTTTGTTTTTGGTGATAAGAGTCATGAGCATCGCATAACTCAAAATATGATAATTTTCTTGAATTAAGGATTGAGCCATTAGAACCATGCCTAGTTGGTATGAGTGTATAGATATAATGAATGATTAAGGTCATCATACCATTTTAGTACAGTAGGGCTGGTATTGATAGTTGTAGACATTATTATTGAGTGAAAATTCAAAAATGGGATAAGATTGAGTGTCTTATAGATAATAATGATTGTTTATAAAATAAATAATGAACTAAAATAGGCTTTATTTTATAGAAAATGTATCAAGGATTACAGAACTGGAAATTTCAACCCAAGAACCGGTCGGAAAGTTGGTGAACCGATGTTTGGAGTGACTGAAACGATGGTTGGAACACTGAACCAGTTGAAGACCAAACTGGATGGAAGACCGAACCGGTTGGAAGATTGAATAGGAATAAACGACGTGTTGTTTACTTCAAAGGGCGGGTTGAACGACGTGTCGTTTGAGTCATCTTCCTCCACGCGAGTGCATGTTAGCGCGTGGAACTCCGGAAAACTCATACAAGGCGCATTGCCACCAGTTAGATCTTGAATTTTTTAACATTCTAGCTTATATTTTGAATTTACACTATAATTTTCATTTTTTTTAAATGCATGCCTCATAAGCTTATCACCTACGTGCTCATTTTGTCTGGAAATAAAACTAATGTGAAAAAAACATTTCCTCAATTAAAAGACATATTCCAACAACCATAATCGTCAAATATTAAGTCACAAACAAAATGAACCCTTGCATTTTTGGGAGAGAGGCTTGAAAAGTCTTGGCCTTGGTAGCAAAAGGGTGTTCCCAATTTTTTCAAAAACTATTAGGATCAGTAGGTTGCTATCTCAGACTATCCAATAATACCTTTCTAGCTTCAATATTCCCTTCTAAGCCTAAGATGCATTGGATCTTACTTAGCGTCCAAAAAGAAGAAGAGCATATATAGTATTTATATCTCATCATTTTAGTTATACCAAAGTATTAGGAAGTAGAAAACATAACATTGCATCTTGGATTTTGGTTTGCACCTTATCTCTAATAAATTTGGAAAGTTTGAATCTTGAATTTTCCAATTAAGGAAGGTAATCCACTATACTTATCCATACCACCCATCATTTGGATACCCACATGATGTTGTAAGTTTCTCCTTAATTCATCCGAAATATTCACACTAAAAAAATAAAGAATAATTCTATAATTTGCTTCTTGAGTAGAGCTTACTTCATAAATTTTCAACAACTCTCTAACCATATCAATATCTGCCAAAGAAGCTTTATTGAAAAACAAAGAGCCATCTACAAAAAATATGTGGAAATGGCATGCCTCGTTCTATTTGTATTTAACCCTTGAATTAATATTCTCTTTTCTACTTGGATGAACAGTGCAAATAGAGCTTCCACACATAAAAATGAACAAATATGGAGAAAACAGACCTCTTTGACGCAATCCTCTTTCAAATTTGATAAAAATCAACCACATTATCATTGAGAATTAATGAGTAACTGACATTAGAAATACAAGCAATTGCAATAATCCAAGTAACAAACTTTGATAAAATCCTAATTTTAACATCAATTTTTTTCCAAGAGTCACCATTCAACCCTATTATAAGCGTTGCTCAGAGTTTCAAATGTAAATATTGGTTAGTAAAAATTTATAAAATATAGACTTGATTAACCTACAGGCAAATGAATAGGTTATTTTTAATTTTTATCAATTTATAATTTGATAACTTAAACAAAACGACTAGTCATACAATCGTATGTAAGAATATAGTGTGAAAATAATAGAATAACACACGATATTTTTAGGTGGAAACAACATAGGTCATAACTATGACCTAAGAGGAAAACCACTGATTCACCGAACCACCTAACTTTCTACTACAAAAATCAAATGTTCAAGTACAAACTCGGTCTTATGCTACCCTCCCTAGGATACTGCTCCAATGTACTTTACTTACAAGTCTTGCTCTGTTTTCATAGTTTTTGAAATTAACGTGAGTAATTTCTAGACTAACGTTCCAATGAGCTTCATGCTAATTAGATACATTCATAAATCAACTGCAAAAAAGGTTAACACAAAAACACAACTGCACGTGTGTATTCTAGAATAGATTTAACAATGAATAATCATAACTAGATGATTCAAAATAAATATCATTTAAATCAAATCAACTAAAAAATTCTAGAGTAAAAAGATTAAACACAAATTTACTAAAAATAACTTCTTTAAGATTTAATAATTAAATCAAAATAATTATAATTACTCATATAATTATTTAATTTAAATATTTAAATAATTAATAAAGAAGAAACTAAATAAAATTAAACATATCAAACATATATATATATATATTAATTATATTCACTGCATCAAATATATATAAGTTAGAGAAATGATTGACTTTATTAATTATAAGTAAGTTTACCTCTCGTGTAATATGAGCCCATTTATCTAAGTTCAACGGAAAACTCTCTTTTTCTTTTTTTCTTCTAGGCAATTTACTTTCCTTTTTTTTCCCTCTCTCTTTCTTTCTTTCTCTCTTTTCAAATATGATTTTTTTAAAATCATTTATTAAAACATATCTTAAAAATATTAAATTAACAATTACATAAATTATTTTAATTTTAAATAAATATTTTAGCACTAAAAATAATTTCATGTTTATGAACATGTGTTATTAAATGCATTAATGCAATCAATGTATCGTAGTTATAAAAATATATCTGTAATACGAATATTTAAAACTTGAGTATTTTTTTTATTTTTCTTCATAGATTTGATAACATACCTAAAAACTAATTTATAGATAAATATTTTATCCACAAAAATAACTAATACTCATAATCCTAACAGTTAAAATAAATTTAAATTTTATTATACTTTATAGGCTTCTTTGATTTTCTTTTTATTTTCATATGTAGTAAGGAACCATTTATTATGGTACTAAACATTTTAAGTTAATTTTAATTTTTTACCTTATATTTTTTATTATCAATTTGGTATGGTACATTACAACTTTGTATTTTCATTAACAAAATGTTTAACTTTACATGAAAAATGTCACCTACTTATCACGTCACAAATATTAAGATTATTTTTGACATTTCACAAATTGGCTTAAAAAAAGTGAAGTATCTTACATAGCCTTTATTTGTTGAGACGTCAATTCAGATGGAATGTCTTATTAGGCAATGATACAACTTATGAATTTTGTAAGTCAATCTCTTCTTATTGCACTCATTTTTTTATAGATTAAATATTTACATATTCACATAAATAATTGATAGGTTTTCTCCTATGCTCATCTTGCAACCATTTCTCTCATCTTCTTCACTTATAATGCAAGTCTCATTTTATGATATTCATGTGCATTATAATAATGACATATTATAAATATTATTATCGTTTAAAAAATAGAGGAACATCAATAAAGAAATGTGAAAATTTTGGAATGTTTACTCTATATATGGTTGAAGCTCCGTTTTATTTACTTGGATTATTTGGTGACATTGCTCCTAGTAAAACTCATTCATTATCACTTGACAACCACTATATATTAGAACACTAATATTTAACATTTCACAATCCATGAAAATATTATGGGTGAGATTTTCAATAACATTAACATCAATAAGATATTCAAAACAAAATTCAATGTCCTATTCAACAATATAATGCTCAGCCATATAGCTTTTAGGTTGATTATAATTATGCATATATCACCTCAGCACACTCATATATCTTTCAAAATGATACATCTAATGCAAGTATATGGGACCACACAATTTAATTTTCCAAACCAAGTGAACTATTAAAAGAATCATAAAATCAAAAAAGGGTGAGAAAACTTCTCAATAAGACAAATTGTCTCAACTACGTCCTTTTGAATTACGCCCAACTCATCAATACAAACTGATTTTTTGCATATCAAATTGAAGAAAAGACATAAAAGGGTGATAGCAAACTTGACATGCTTTGGTAGAATTAACTTAATAGTTATAGGCAACAAATGTTGCATGAAAGTATGACAATCATGAGACTTAAAACCATAAATTTTTGTGGTTTGCTAAAGACACAAAGTTTCTTATATTAGAAAAATAATCATCAAGAACCTTTACACTTTCCAAACAATGACATAACACATATTTCTCCTCAGTCGATAATATATAACAAGCTGGAGGTAAGTGATGAACGAAAACCGGCATCGCCGATTCCCGCAAATACTTTGGTTTTAATATTTATAAAACTCTCGCAAGTGCACGAATCATTTCGAAGAAAATGATAAGTATACTCCCAAGGTCGATCTAAGGAAGGAATGTATGTGGTTTTTAATTTATTATTCAAACTTTTAAAAACGAAATTAAATCCTAAACATCCTGTCACGATAGTTTGGTTTTTGTGTTCCTAATCTAATAACATAAAATAAACATATATACAGATTAATTAAATATAGTCTAATAACATAAAAATAAACATAGATACAAATTCAATAAATAATTATCTAAAAATAAACATATATACGGATTCAATAAATATTCATGCAAATTTTTATCATTTATATTAGCGGAGTATTTATGGATATAATAACTAAATTAATTATGCTTGCTCATATTAACTAGGTTATTAAAGATATAAATTGATATTTTATTGATTCTCTCTTTTTTATATAAATACCACCTTTGGTGGGGTTAGATATTCTTTGTTAACTAAACAAATCAATTAACACCTATGGGTGGGGTTGATAACTAATATGCTTAATTAAATTAATTCCTTTTTTCTAAGAGATTGAAAATGAACCATTTAAATGCCACCTTTGGTGGGGTTAGACAATTTAAACATTATTCAAGGTGTCCAAATTAAACATAAGAATTTAATTATCCGAGTACTAACTTTCAAGTTTTAAAACCACTATTGAAAACATGTTGTCAATATATTTTCACATAATAATTCTTATAAAAACTTTCGAAATAGAGTTTCACTCTAACTACCGGGCGATTGTACCAACAAATAAAAGAGCACTACTCTAAATTAGACCGGATAACTAAACCTTAAAATCTAATTTTCAGGTTTAAGTTTGTAATGAAAAATAATATATTTCTCCCTAACATTCTAAATATAAAATCTTGAATAAAAACAAAATCAATTCATTTTAAAGATTTTTACCTATTTAATATTTCGCAAGCATAACAACGTCGTTATTACATCATTTTTACTAAACAGCTAGCATAGTTAAATTTAACCACAGACAAGTTGAATATAACATGTAAGAATAAAGCATAAAAATAACTGTAAAGAAAATAAAATCCTTACAGAACTTCGACGCTATTCCCGTTGCTAGAAAACCTTCGGGCGGAATTTGCACTTCCATATATTGAATCAAAAATCTAAATTATTACAAAAACATTACAAGTTCCTCTCAAAAAGAGAAGAACACTAAACCTAAGAGAATTGAACTAAAAACTAAGAAATGAGAGAAAGAAAGAAGAGAGAAGTGAGTTTTGAAGGTGTGATTTGAAGTGAAGGGAAAGGGGGGTATTTATAGGTGAGGATGGAGAGAAAAAATGAGTAAAAAAATGTTAAAAAAATATTAAAAAATGTAAAAACGCGTAATGGAATTACTGATGTCATCAATGACGTCAGCATGACGTCACAGGGCGGCTGCACGTGAAAAATGGGGCGAAAACGCGTTGGGCGCGCGGAGGGGGGCTGCTGGGGCGCTGCGCGCGCGCGGAATGGGGCGCTGGGGCGCGCACGGCTGGGCTGCGGCGCGCAATTTCCGTCTTTTTGACATTTTTGACCTTTTCGACCCATTTCGTCCGATTTTTCCACGTTTGTTGACCTTTTCTCACTTATTTGTTGATATATTTGTGATGTATTGCTTCAAATATTCCTCTTTGAGTATTTACATTGCGTTTTTAAGCCAAAATACCTGAAAAACAATAAAAATACCCGTGATTCCGAAAAAGACAAATTTATATAAATATATGATAAAACATATAAATATATGTATTTTTAATCAATTAAGGTACATAAAATCATGGTTATTTTAGTGCTTTTTGAGCACTCATCACAACCCCCAACCAGCTTCTTGCTAGTCTCTTAGCAAGAGAAGCGATAAAAGCTAAAAATTAAACTATCCTAAATCACTTTCGTGGATTGAAACGGTTGCATTTAGCCTATGCAACAAGCCGTTAAACCCCTAGGTTGCCCTTGTGGACGAGTTTGAGTCTCGTGAGGGTTTTCAGTAATGATACCCACAAACATTGAACTAAATGTAAAAAGAAAAACAATCAAAACAAAAATTAAAATTACAACACAATCAAAAATTAATTTAAAAAGAAAACAACATATCACAAAAATATCTCATACTTTTTAATCTCTTTTAAGATCATAATTGAAATCTCAAGCATAAGTTATTTTAATCTCTTTAAACAATCATGATTTTATTATAATAATTAGTCGAAAATCATTTTCATATTTCATTTCAAAAATGTATCAATTTAATTTTACCCAATTTCAGTGTCATGAATCAGTATTCGCTTCGACTCTATTCCTCACAAGTCAATACTCTCAAAGCACTGAATCCTATGGGTTCAAACACTCATACTAATTTATATGCGAAAGAGTTGATGTATAGAAATGAACTAATATGTTCGCATATGTATAAAGAATAAAGGCTCAAAGTGTTATTTTAACATTGATCTCATGAAAGGAATCGAATGTATAAATTATAAAGATATCATATACAAAAATTATTTTCATGCATAAATCAAACTCATTAAGAAAGAATTTCAAGATATATGCTTTTACAAATGAAGAAATTGCAATGACTTTTTAGGGAATTACTTCCTATATCTTTCTTTTGTAATTAGCCTTTACTCACAACTTTGTAGGCAATGTGGGTCATAGTATGTAGATGATACTATTTTTTATCTCTCTATATTTTTTTTTTCTGTAGATATTTTTCAATATATGTATTTTTTTAGAGAGTCAACCCATGTACAGATTGTACATTTTTTTGGATTTTGGTGAGTGGTTAATTTTGTGTCTTTTCTGTTTGATCTCGGTTTAGGTAACCCCATATATGTCTTTTTGTTTTTGTAGCAGTCATGCATGAATGAGATATAAGCATATACTATCAATTTCTACTCAAATCGTTTAATCTAAACAAAAAATAATAATAAAAAATATATGATACTCTATTAAGATGAAAAAAATTCATACATTCAATGCTAATACCTATAGAGATCATCTAAACTTTTTGAATAAATAAGAAATGTGTTTGGAGTAGAAAAAATATATATTTCACTCTGAATAAAAGAAATTAGGGTCAAATTATATCTCACAAGGGTAGTCTCCACTAAAACAAAATTCATAAATACCGATTTTGGGTTTAATCTAATTTCCACATTTTATCAAGAAATACTAGTTATGACAAAAACTAACTAATTATCAAAAATAATTACACAATATTTCATGATATGTTTTCAAAAATTAATCTAACAGTACCAAAGACTTAACTATTTACTTAAATTTGATTTAAAGAAATGATAAATTTTTGTGAGAATTTTTTTATTTTTTTATTTTTATATATATAGCATGGTAACTTTTCACCACCCCCAACCTAGAACTTACATTGTCCTCAATGTAACAACTGCAAATTAAAGATAAAGAGAAAAGAGGAGAAAGATTACCTATTTCTTGAGAATGTGTAAGTAGTAATGAAGAAATGCAGGTGCATCCATCATATTCATCATTAAAGTGTATACAGACAGATCGCTGTGAACTTCTAACATCTCAACAAATATTTTAGTTTTAACAAATTTAAAAATTATTCACATACAAGTAAACTAAAATAAACAATAAAATTAAGTAAATAAAACAAATAACAATAAAAAAAATTACCTAACATGATGGGTTGCCTCCCATCCAGCGCTTAGTTTAACGTCTTAGCAAGACGTATCTTTTTGGTGCTAAGGGTTACTCAGCCAAATGCAATCCATTTCAGCAATGTTGTTCGGTTCTTCCACATAAGGCTTGACACGATGGCCATTAACTTTGAACGTTTTTTGTGTCTTGGAGTCCAATAGTTCTACCACTCCATGTTCAGATACCTGAACTATTTTGAATGGTCCATCCCATCTTGATCTTAGCTTTCCTGGAAACAATCTCAAACGAGAGTTAAATAAAAGAACTTTCATTCCAGGGTGAAAAGTTTTAGGAACTAGCCTCTTGTCATGATAGCGCTTAGTACGCTCCTTGTATAATTTGGCATTCTCATAGGCTTCATTCCTAATTTCTTCCAACTCATGAAGCTGGAGTACTCGTTTTTCACCTGCTTTATCTAAATCCATGTTTAGCTCTTTAATTGCCCAATAAGCCTTGTGTTCAAGTTCAACTGGAAGGTGGCACGCTTTCCCAAAGATTAACCGGTAAGGGCTCATCCCAATAGGTGTTTTGTAAGCGGTGCGGTATGCCCATAAGGCATCATTTAACTTAAATGCCCAATCCTTCCTTGAAGGACGCACAGTGCGTTCCAGTATTCCCTTAATTTGCCTATTACTTACTTCCACTAAACCGGAAGTTTGAGGATGATATGGAGTAGCTACCTTATGTGTGATGTTGTACTTGTTTAGTACTCCATCAAAGAGTTTGTTACAAAAATGGCTACCTCCATCACTTATTATAGCTCTAGGCGTTCCGAACCTATTGAATATGAAATCTTTCAAGAATTTCACAACAACATTAGCATCATTGGTTTTGGTGGGTATAGCTTCTACCCACTTGGACACATAATCCACAGCAACAAAAATGTATTGAAAACCATTAGATGGGGGAAAAGGACCCATAAAGTCAATCCCCCATACATCAAAGAGTTCAACAACTAAATTAGATGTCAAAGGCATTTCATCTCTTTTGCTTATGTTTCCTGTTCTTTGACATCTATCACATTGTGCACAAAACATATGAGCATCTTTAAAAAGAGTGGGCCAAAAGAATCCAGACTGTAATATCTTACGGGCTGTCTTTTCTCCTCCAAAATGACCCCCACAATGAAGTTCATGACAAAAAGTCAGAATGCTCTTATGTTCTTCTTCAGGTACACATCTCCGGATGACTTGATCTTGACCAATCTTGTATAAATAAGGGTCATCCCAGAAATAGTCCTTAATAGTTTTAAAAAACCTTTTCTTCTCCTGATATGAAGTGTTAGGTCGCAAAACACCAGTGGCAAGATAGTTTACAATATCAGCGTACCATGGGTTCGGACCTATGAAAAATAACTGTTCATCAGGAAAGGTTTCAACTATATCGTCATTACTCTCATCTTTAAGAGAATTAAAGTCAGAAATCAACCTAGACAAATGGTCAGCTACTAAGTTTTCACTGCCTTTCTTATCCTTGATTTCTAGGTCAAATTCTTGTAAGAGTAAGACCCACCTGATTAATCTTGGCTTGGCATTTGGTTTACTTAATAGGTATCTTAAAGCAGCATGATCAGAATGCACAATCACTTTAGATCCTACTAAATAAGACCGAAATTTGTCTAAAGAGAATACTATAGCCAAGAATTCCTTTTCAGTGGTGGTGTAATTCATCTGGGCATCATTGAGTGTTTTGCTAGCATAGTAGATGACATGTAAACGCTTATCCACTCTTTGTCCCAGGACTGCTCCTACTGCATAATCAGAAGCGTCACACATTATTTCAAAGGGTAAAGACCAGTTTGGTGCCATTATAACAGGGGTAGATGTGAGTTTATCTTTCAAGGTATTAAAGGAAGTAAGGCAGTCATTGTTGAAATCAAAATCAGCATCTTTGGATAGCAAGTTACATAATGGATGACTTATTTTAGAGAAATCTTTAATAAATCGTCTGTAGAATCCTGCATGTCCCAAGAAGCTTCTTATCCCCTTCACAGATGTAGGGGGAGGTAGTTTGGATATCAATTCAACTTTTGCCTTATCAACTTCAATACACTTGTTTGAAATTATATGTCCTAAAACTATCCCTTGTTGAACCATAAAATGACTTTTCTCCCAACTAAGGGTTAGATTGCATTCAATGCATCTTTCTAAAACCAAAGTCAATTTATGTAAGCAATCATCAAATGAGTTCCCAAAGACAGAGAAATCGTCCATGAAAATCTCAATGAATTTTTCCACCATGTCCGAAAAAATGGATATCATGCATCTCTGGAACGTGGCAGGGGCATTGCATAACCCAAATGGCATTCTGCGAAAAGCAAATGTCCCAAAAGGACATGTAAATGTGGTCTTTTCCTGATCTTCTGGTGCTATGGGTACTTGATAATATCCAGACAGTCCATCCAAAAAACAGTAAAATTCGTGCCCAGCTAATCTTTCCAACATTTGATCAATGAATGGAAGAGGAAAGTGATCCTTTTTCGTATATAAATTTAGTTTCCTAAAATCTATACACATTCTCCATCCAGTGATTATTCTAGTGGGCACTAATTCACTTTTGTCATTCTTAACAACTGTTATCCCAGATTTCTTTGGTACCACATGCACTGGACTAACCCACTTACTATCCGCAATAGGGTAGATAATCCCTTCTTCTAATAATTTAAGAATTTCCTTCTTAACTACCTCTTGCATGTTTGGGTTTAGTCTTCTTTGGGCCTCTCGTACAGGTTTAGCACCGTCCTCCAAGTTGATCTTGTGCATACACATTGTTGGACTAATGCCTCTTATATCCCCTATACTCCAACCTATAGATTTCTTAAACTGTTTAAGCACTTTGATGAGTTCCTTTTCTTGTGGTTTGGTCAAGGTTGAAGAAATTATCACTGGATAAGTTTCTCCTTCTCCCAAAAACACATATTTTAAGTGATCAGGTAAGTCTTTGAGTTCAAGTTCAGGTGGATTGGCCTCTTTAATAGATGAAGAACTGGGTAGATTTAAAAGTGTACTAGATTTTGTCATTACTTCATTATTGTCTAGTTGTTTAAGGTACCCATTAATTTCCTCATCTAAATCTTCTTCAACCTTTTCAAGTGTAAGAACGGTTTCAAGCTTGTCTTCTATTCTGGTTTGTAAAAAGGTGCTTTGGACAAGATTATCCAAAGGATCAACTTCGAATATTTCATCGATGGCAGAAATAGAAGGGAAAGGTGAAGAATCAAAAACTTTAAAATGAACAGTCTCTCCTAAGACTGTCATTGTCAAATTTCCATCTTGGACATCAATAATAGTTTTAGTAGTTGCCATAAATGGTCTACCAAGCAATATTGTGTGCTCTCTGTCCAATGCTGGATTTTCTTGCATATCCAGAACCACAAAGTCAACAGGTATTATCAGTTTGTCTACCTGTACCAAAACATCCTCAACTATTCCCTCTGGATATTTAAGAGATCTATCTGCAAGTTGAAGGGACATAGTTGTGGGTTTTAAATCCCCTAGATTGAGTTGTAAGAATATAGAGTAGGGCATCAAATTTATACTAGCACCTAAATCAAGCATTGCTTTAGCAACCTTCCTATCCCCCATAGTTATGTTTATAATAAAACTTCCAGGGTCTTTCAACTTAGGGGGTAGTTTGTGCTGAAGTACAGCGCTAGAAATTTCTGATACTACTACTCGTTGATTCAGTTCATACCTCCTTTTCTTAGTGTTCAACTCTTTGAAAAATTTGGCATATGAAGGCACATTCATGATCACTTCTAATAATGGTAAATTGATATTTACTTTAGAGAGCATATTAAAAAGATCATTGAATTGCTTATCTTGTTTGGACTCTTTTAACCGGTGGGGAAAAGGTACTTGTATCTGGTGTGGTTCTGTTGTCTTTTGAATTTTGGGGGTGTCAGATGACCCCCCAATGAGTTTTTCAGAAGGCTTGTTGAGTTTAACACTTGTTTCTCCTTTTTGCGAGATTAGAGTATCGCCTTCTTTGTTACCTGAACTACAAGGTAGATTGTTAGAGATTTCAGGTAAACTGGTATTGACTACCTTACCACTTCGAAGGGTTCTAACATCCTTTGCTTGTTCTGGTTGACTGGGCAACTTTCCTGGTTCTTTCTTTTGCATTTGTTCAGCCAGTTGCCCAACTTTAGATTCAATCCTTTTAACCGAAGCCTCCATGGTGTTCAACCTTTGATTAGTCATCAATTGGTTGTCACGACTAACTTGAATAAAAGCATTCAAGCTATCTTCTAAGGTTGGTTTAAAAGATTGGCTTGGTGGGTAAGGGTGGTTGTTATCCGACCTTAGTGTTGGATATTGGGTGTAGGCTGGGTGATTATAGGTGTTTGGATGATACCTTTGAAAAGATTGGACTTCCTCTATGGTATCGACACTAGAATCACAAGTATTTGAACAATTATGAGTGCCATGCCCAATTGAACAACACACTTCACATACCTCTTGATTTGAAATTTGGTGGGAAGTGAGGAATTTCACTTGTTTAGTCAATTCAGCAAGTTGAAGGTTATCTCATTATCAGAGCCGACTTCATTGACCTTTGCTTTCCTTCTACCACCTCTTTGTTGGGAATTAGAACCCAACAGCTCATAAAGATTATAGGTTTCCTCTGCGGTCTTTTCTCCTACAGCACCTCCAGCAGCATTATCAACCATGTATTGACTCTGTAGTGTCAATCCATCATAAAAGAATTGGTTTTGTAGCTGTAAGGGAAAGCTATGATTTTGACATTGAATGAAAAGGAGTTTGAATCGTTCCCAAGCTTCATGAAAGGGCTCTTCATACATTTGAGAAAATGTTGCTATCGTTGTTCTTAGATCAACAGTCTTTTGATGGGAATAGAACCTACCCATAAAAATTTCATAGACTGCCTCCCAAGTTTTAAGAGAACCTGACTGTAGAGTAATGAACCATGACCAAGCTTTATCTTTGAGAGTGTAAGGAAAACACCTCATCCTAAGTTGATCTTCATTAATTGCATGTAGTGGAAAGGTTTGGACAATAGCATAGAATTCTCGGATGAAATGCAAAGGATCTTCATTAGGGATACCGTAAAAGGAAGGCAACAAAGAATAATGAATCTTTTTCAATTCATAATTCCTTGCAGCCTCTTGTAATTGGATACCGGAAGTTACATTGCCAATGATTGGCATTGTATATTCTTTCATCTTTTTCCGCCTATCTTCAGCATCTCCCATGGTTGTTTGTAGTTGAAAATGATCCTCCTCCTATTGTGTATCAACATTTTGCTTTTAGTAGATATCTCTAAGAAATATTTATAACTTGATAAAACGTAAAAGCAAAAAGTGCAAGGAACCTAATTTTTTTTTTTTTTTTAAATTTAAGCGAATGGACAGAATTTTTGAAACAAACGAATTTTATTTCATCTGAATTTTTATTACACGCAAACTAAAACAAAGGAAAATACAATAATGGGTGACCTCCCATACAGGACTAAAATTTATCATCTTCTAGTAAGACGTTGCTTGGAGATTGTAGAATGAAAAACTCAATGTCTCCTCTTCATTGAATTAGTCTTTGCCTTTTTGCAAATGTTCAACTAACTGTTCAACTTGAACTTCCACCTTTTTGATAGAAGCTTCCACAGAGTCCAACCGTTGATTGGTTTTAGATTGATTATCCCTACATACTTGAATAAAAGAATTCAAGTTGTCCTCCAAGGTTGGTTTATTGGGAATGCTTCTTGGAATAGGTGGGTGGAATTGCTGACCTGCTTGATTTGAGCTTTGAGTGAAAGGAGGGTTGTTTTGCCTCCAAGAGAAATTTGGATGACTTCTCCACCCAGGATTATAGGTATTTGAATTGGGATCAAACCTTGGTCTCTGTTGATATGCTCCCAACACATTGACCTGTTCAGGTTCAGTTGTTTCTCCTTGATATGGACAGGCTTCAGTACCATGTCCCATGTTGCTATACAAACCATATTGATCATTATTGGTGTTGGTTTGTGTAGCGAGAAGGGCAACTTGCTTAGTCAGTTGAACAAGTTGTTGTTGAACTTCATTACTGGAGTCGATTTCATGAACTCCAGCTTTTCTCACTCGGGAGCTTTTCTGTTGGGAATTAGCACCCAACATCTCAAAGAGGTTATACGTCTCTGAGGCAGTTTTTTCTCCTATTGCTCCTCCTGCAGCGTTGTCGACAATGAACTGACATTGTTGTGTAAGTCCATCGTAAAAGAATTGGTTCTGCAACTGCAGGGGAAAGCTATGATGGGGACACTGAGTGAGAAACATCTTGAACCTATCCCAAGCTTCATGGAATGGTTCTCCATCCATCTGAGAGAAAGTAGCAATCTTTCCTCTCAACTCTGATGTTTTTTGATGGGAATAGAATTTTCCCATGAATTTATTGTAAATGTTACCCCATGTCATCAGAGAACTTGGGGGAAGTGACATCAACCAAGCTTTGGCCTTATCCTTTAGAGTGTAGGGAAAACATCTCATCCTAAGTTGACCCTCGTTTAGAATACCGAGGGGGAATGTTTGGACCGTAGCATAGAAATCTCTCATGAAAGAAAGAGAATCTTCATTAGGTAGCCCATAAAAGGAAGGAAGCATAGAAAAATGAATATTTTTAAGGTCGTAATTCCGAGCAGCCTCCCCCAACTGGATAGCGGCAGTTGCCGTGCCTATTACCGGTCTTGCAAACTCCTTCATCGTGGTTTCCCTAATATGTTGGTTTTCCTCCATTTCTTTTGGTTCTAGTAAAGGATTAAGATTTGGTTCTATGTTTGGCTCAAAAACAGGTTGATGGGTAGAATCCAGTTTTGTTGACACTTGTTTAAATTTATGAAATTTATTTACATATGGTGTAAGAGGGTTTCCTAAGGATCTCCTACCACGCATAGACTATTGTAAACGTAAATTTAAAACTCCTGTCAACAAAATAAAAAAATTTAGAGAAAATTTACATGTTATTCAATACAAAGCACTAAACAAAACTAGTTAAACCCTAAAAAAAAGAAAATTTTTTATTTTTTATTATTTTTTTTGTAACATAATTAGTATTAACCAAGAGTGCTCCCAGGAAAGAATGGTGGTACAAACGGCACCTTAAATACCATTCTCCTAGCCAGAGCAACGTTCCCAGGAAAGACTAGTGGCACAAAGGCTTCCAAGAACTAGTCTCCTAGACAGAACTCTCTTATATTTTTACTTTTCATGTTATTTAGTTAATTAGGTATAAATTCAAGTAATGTTTTTTTTTTTTTTATGAACGGTAATTTTATTTTACTATTCACGCTATATTATTTCTTATTAACTTAAAAAAAAAATTTGAATTTTGAATTTTTAAATTTTTTTTTTTTTTTTACTATTCATGAACGGTAATTTTATTTTACTATTCACGCTATATTATTTCTTATTAACTTAAAAAAAAATTTTGAATTTTGAATTTTTAAATTTTTTTTTTTTTTTTTTTTAATATTCATGAACGGTAAAAATTTTTACTTCAAATTTCAAATTTCTAAATTATTTTACAATTAAAAAAAATTATTTTTATTTTATTTTATTTTATTTATTTATTTATTATGAATTTTGAAATTTGATTATTATTAAAATATCACAATTATTTACAGCACAAAAATGTTTTTAAAATTTTGATAAATAATTTAAAAACGCTATTCCTTCCCCGGCAACGGCGCCAAAAACTTGATGAACGAAAACCGGCATCGCCGATTCCCGCAAATACTTTGGTTTTAATATTTATAAAACTCTCGCAAGTGCACGAATCATTTCGAAGAAAATGATAAGTATACTCCCAAGGTCGATCTAAGGAAGGAATGTATGTGGTTTTTAATTTATTATTCAAACTTTTAAAAACGAAATTAAATCCTAAACATCCTGTCACGATAGTTTGGTTTTTGTGTTCCTAATCTAATAACATAAAATAAACATATATACAGATTAATTAAATATAGTCTAATAACATAAAAATAAACATAGATACAAATTCAATAAATAATTATCTAAAAATAAACATATATACGGATTCAATAAATATTCATGCAAATTTTTATCATTTATATTAGCGGAGTATTTATGGATATAATAACTAAATTAATTATGCTTGCTCATATTAACTAGGTTATTAAAGATATAAATTGATATTTTATTGATTCTCTCTTTTTTATATAAATACCACCTTTGGTGGGGTTAGATATTCTTTGTTAACTAAACAAATCAATTAACACCTATGGGTGGGGTTGATAACTAATATGCTTAATTAAATTAATTCCTTTTTCTAAGAGATTGAAAATGAACCATTTAAATGCCACCTTGGGTGGGGTTAGACAATTTAAACATTATTCAAGGTGTCCAAATTAAACATAAGAATTTAATTATCCGAGTACTAACTTTCAAGTTTTAAAACCACTATTGAAAACATGTTGTCAATATATTTTCACATAATAATTCTTATAAAAACTTTCGAAATAGAATTTCACTCTAACTACCGGGCGATTGTACCAACAAATAAAAGAGCACTACTCTAAATTAGATCGGATAACTAAACCTTAAAATCTAATTTTCAGGTTTAAGTTTGTAATGAAAAATAATATATTTCTCCCTAACATTCTTAATATAAAATCTTGAATAAAAACAAAATCAATTCATTTTAAAGATTTTTACCTATTTAATATTTCGCAAGCATAACAACGTCGTTATTACATCATTTTTACTAAACAGCTAGCATAGTTAAATTTAACCACAGACAAGTTGAATATAACATGTAAGAATAAAGCATAAAAATAACTGTAAAGAAAATAAAATCCTTACAGAACTTCGACGCTATTCCCGTTGCTAGAAAACCTCCGAGCGGAATTTGCACTTCCATATATTGAATCAAAAATCTAAATTATTACAAAAACATTACAAGTTCCTCTCAAAAAGAGAAGAACACTAAACCTAAGAGAATTGAACTAAAAACTAAGAGAAAAACTAAGAAAAGCTTAGAAACTAAGAAAGAAACTAAGAGAAACTAAAAACTAAGAAATGAGAGAAAGAAAGAAGAGAGAAGTGAGTTTTGAAGGTGTGATTTGAAGTGAAGGGAAGGGGGGTATTTATAGGTGAGGATGGAGAGAAAAAATGAGTAAAAAAATGTTAAAAAAATATTAAAAAATGTAAAAACGCGTATTGGAATTGCTGATGTCATCAATGACGTCAGCATGACGTCACAGGGGCGGCTGCACGTGAAAAATGGGGCGAAAACGCATTGGGCGCGCGGAGGGGGGCTGCTGGGGCGCTGCGCGCGCGCGCTGGGGCTGTCGCTGCGCGCAGCTCGGCGCGCGTGAACAGTGCCAGCGCGCGCGGGCGCGCGCGGAATGGGGCACTGGGGCGCGCGCGGCTGGGCGCTGGGCTGCGCGCACGGCTGGGCTGCGGCGCGCAATTTCCGTCTTTTTGACATTTTTGACCTTTTCGACCCATTTCGTCCGATTTTTCCACGTTTGTTGACCTTTTCTCACTTATTTGTTGATATATTTGTGATGTATTGCTTCAAATATTCCTCTTTGAGTCTTTACATTGCGTTTTTAAGCCAAAATACCTGAAAAACAATAAAAATACCCGTGATTCCGAAAAAGACAAATTTATATAAATATATGATAAAACATATAAATATATGTATTTTTAATCAATTAAGGTACATAAAATCATGGTTATTTTAGTGCTTTTTGAGCACTCATCAGTAAGTTCATACAATTCCTTTCCTTTTCCTTAGTTGGTTCCAACTCATTATGTATTCCTATATACACAAGCTATAGTCTAGTCAGAATGTCATCCTTGGTTTTTTCAAGAATGTTAAACAAAATATCAATTATATGGTTGCAAACATTTTTTTCAATATACATCACATCTAGACAATGACGCACATGTAAGCTCATCCAATAAGTCAATTCCAGAAAATGGATTTGTTCTTCCAACATTTGATTTCTCCATTACTACTTGTTTTGTCCTTCGCAATTTTCTCTTTCAAAATTTTCTCCGTTAAAACTCTCCTACTTTTTATTTTCCTCTTATCCTTTTTAGTATTGTATCTACATCTTTGCTTTTAATAACATTTTTAATTTGCTTACAATTAATTATTTTTTAATAGATTTTTTCTTCCCATGTATTTTAAATATCGTTTCTTGAATTTCATACAATATCTATGATCCTCATTTGATTCTAAGAGCTAAGAACTAGAGTTCACATCCATCAAAAGCTTCTTTTTTAAAATCTACATTGGTGTCTAATAAGTAAGAATCTTCCATGTTATGTACAATACACATTCCTTCCGTGTTGGAGATAATTTGCATAAGTATCATTACTTCAAACTGGACAATATTTATATCCATGAATTACATGTCCTAATAAATTACTATATGCCATAAAATCTTTAATTGTCCATAAAGCACTACTTTTAATGTGAGACACTTATCTTTGTATGCATCATATACTTTGATGCCTTCAACCCACAAGGTCTTTAGGTCATCTATCAAAGTTTCCAAGAACACATCAATGTTCATGCTAGGTTGTTTTGGACCCGATATCAACAATGTTACGTTGTTAACATCATAAACATTTTCATGCAAATCCAAGGATGATCATTATATATATATATGACCATAATAACTGGACAATAACTATACCTACTACTTAGATAATTATGTGGGTTAATTTTGTCAACATTTGTAAATTCAAGTTTCATATCATCAACTACTTTTCAAGATGGAGAATCACAAGAGTGATGCAAAAAACTATCATTCGACTTATTCTTTACATGTCATGTCAATATTTTTTATGTCTCATTGCCCTTATACATTCTTTGAAAATGAGAAATTGGTAAGAAGTAACATAAAATCTTTGCTAGAACACCTTTCTTCACATTTCCATCAAAACTAATATTTTACCTTGAATCACCCCAAATTGGACTACTTGAGAGATCCACATATTCTTTTCTATAAGGAATGCAATTGTTTGGATAGGAATGAATCCTCTTATATTTCATGCCAAAATAATTTAAATTCTTCTTAACAACATATGGATAAAAGATAATTTATTACTATCAAGTAACAAGTTCATAACTACATTCAACATTTTAGTAAATCTAGTATTCGTTATCCCATGTTGTTCCTTAACATTATACATCTTTATCAATGTAGACAACTTAGTATTTTTTGTACAAATTGGATAGAGCAACTTCTTTACATGTTCCAACATTATATTATATTCTTCGTGATTGTCAACAAACTCATATTTCATAACATGAACCATTTTATCCATTAATGTCAACTTCATGTATTGTTGGACTCCTTGATGATGTGACGCTTCATTATCATTATCCAATTCCATTTTTTCTCTATGAAAAAATCAATTACTATAACTTCTTAAGATACCCTTACAAACTAGATGGTTCCTTATATCCTTCGTATGATTTTTTAAAAATTATTGCATTTAATACTAATGAGTGCTCAAAAAGCACTAAAATTACCATGATTTTATGCACATTAATTGATTAAATATATATATATTTATATGTTTTATCATATATTTATATAAATTTGTCATTTTCAGAATCACGAGTATTTTTATTGTTTTTCAGGTATTTTCGCTTAAAAACGTAACTTAAAGACTCAAAGAGGAACACTGGAAGTAATACATCACAAATATATTAATAAATAAATGAGGAAAGGTCAACAAATATCGAAATATTGGACAAAATCGGTCAAAAAGGTCAAAAATGTCAAAAAGGAGGAAATCACGCCGCCGTACCGCCGCACCGCCCAGCCGTGCGTGCCCATGCCCACGCCCGTGCATGCCTACCTCCATTTCCGTGCGCGCCACTGCCATCTCGCCTCATTTTCACGCACAGCTGCCCCCATGACATCATAATGATGTCAACAATCACCACTCCGTGTTTTCACGATTTTTTCACCCACTTTTTCCCTCCATCCTCACGTATAAATATCCCCCTTCTCTTAACTTCTAAATACACCTCAAAACCATTCTTCTCTTCTCTTTCTTTCTCTCATTTCTTAGTTTTTAAGCTTTTCTTAATTTCTTTCTTAGTTTTTAAGCTTTTCTTAGTTTTTTTCTTGGTTTTTAGTTTTTTCTTAGTTAATTTCTCTTAGTTTTAGAGTTCTTCTCTTTTTGAGAAGAACTAGTTATGTTTTTGTAATTTATTAGCTTTTTGATTCAATAAATGGGAGTGCAAATTCTGTTTGGAGGTTTTCCAGCTACGAGAATAGCATCGAAGTTCTGTAAGGTTTTTATTTTCTGTGTAGTTATTTTTATGCTTTATTCTTAAATGTTATATTTAATTTGTCTGTGATTAAATTTAACTCTACTGGCTGTTTATACTCATGATATAATAATAACGTTGTTATGCTTGCGAAATATTAAATAGGTAAAAATCTCTAAAATGAATTGATTTTATTTTTATTCAAGATTTTATATTAAGAATGTTAGAGAGAAATATATTATTTTTCATTACAAACTTAAATCTAAAAATTAGATTTTAAGGTTTAGTTATCCGGTCTAATTTAGAGTAGTGCTCTTTTATTTGTTGGTACAATCGTCCGGTAGTTAGAGTGAAGCTCTATTTCAAAAGTTTTTATAAGAATTATTATCTGAAAATGTATTGACAACATGTTTTCAATAGTGATTTTAAAACTTGAAAATTAGTACTTGGATAATTATATTCTTAGGTTTAATTTGGACACCTTGAATAAAGTTTAAAATGTCTAACCCCACCAAAGGTGGCATTTAAATGGTTCATTTTCTATTTTTTAGAAAAAAAGAATTAATTTAATTAACCAAATTAGTTATCAACCCTACCCATAGGTGTTAATTGATTTGTTTAGTTAACAAATAATATCTAACCCCACCAAAGGTGGTATTCATATAAAAAGGAGAGAATCAATAAAATATCAATTTATATCTTTAATAACCTAGATAATATGAGCAAGCATAATTAATTTAGTTATTATATCCATAAATATTCCACTATTATAAATGATAAAATTTGCATAAATATTTATTAAATCTGTATCTATGTTTATTATTATGTTATTAGATTATATTTATTAAAGCTATATCTATGTTTATTTTTATGTTATTAGATTAGAAACACAAAAACCAAACTATCGTGACAAGATTTTTAGGATTTAATTTCGTTTTTAAAAGTTTGAATAATAAATTAAAAACCACATACATTCCTTCCTTAGATCGACCTTGAGAGTATACGTATCATTTTCTACGAAATGATTTTATGCACTTGCGAGAGTTTTATAAATATAAAACCAAAGTATTGGCAGAATCGACGATGCCGGTTTTCGCTCATCAAATACAAGAGCATCGAAGGAGGTTGAGATGGACGAGAATGGTGGGGAGAGTCATTAGAGCCACGACGAGTAGGGACAATATTGGGCTAGACAATTGGGTTTTCTCTGGTTCGCATATAGCATGAATAGTAAAATAAACTTACCGTTCATAAATAGTAAAAAAAAATTAAAAAAATTTAAGATAAAAAAAAATGAATAAAAATTATAGCATGAATAGTAAAATAAACTTACCGTTCATAAAAAAAACTTAATTAAATAAGATTTTGATTAACTTATATAACATACATTTTATGAACTTATATAAACATACATTTTATTAACTTAATTAACTTAAATTTATACCTAACTTAACTTAATTAACTTAATAGCATGAAAAGTAAAGATCTAAGGGAGTTCTGTCTAGGAGATTAGTTCTTGGAAGCCTTTGTGCCACTAGTCTTTCCTCGGAACGTTGTTCTGTCTAGGAGAATGGTTTTTAAGGAGCCTTTACACCACCATTCTTTCCTGGGAACACTCTTGGTTAATACTAATTATGTTATTTTATGTTAAAAAAACAAAAAAAATAAAAAAACATAAAAAAAACATGAAATAAATAAAATTTAAACTTTGTTTTATTTAAATAAATAAATAAAATAATAAATATTTTGAAAAAAAAAATTGACTTATGGTTTAACTAGTTTTGTTTAGTGTTTTGTATTAAATACCATGTAAATTTTCTCTAAATTTTTATGTGGTTATTATTTTGTTGACAGGAGTTTTAAATTTACGTTTTCAATAGTCTATGCGTGGTAGGAGATCCTTAGAAAATCCCCATACACCATATGTAAATAATATTCATAAATTTAAACAAGTGTCAACAAAACTGGATTCCACCCATCAACCTGTTTTTGAGCCAAACATAGAACCAAGTCTTAATCCTTTACTAGAACCGAAAGAAATGGAAGAAAACCAACATGTTAGGGAAACCACTATGAAGGAGTTTGCAAGACCGGGGATTGGCACGGCAATTGCCGCTATCCAGCTGGGTGAGGTTGCACAGAATTATGACCTAAAAAATATTCATTTTTCTATGCTTCCTTCCTTTTATGGGCTGCCTAATGAAGATTCTCTTTCCTTCATGAGAGATTTCTATGCTACGGTCCAAACATTCTCCCTCGGTATTCTAAACGAGGATCAACTTAGAATGAGATGTTTCCCCTACACCTTAAAGGATAAGGCCAAAGCTTGGTTAATGTCACTTCCCCCAGGTTCTCTGATGACATGGGAGAACATTTACAATAAATTCATGGGAAAATTTTATTCCCACCAAAAAACATCAAAGTTGAGAGGAAAGATTGCTACTTTCTCTCAGATGGAAGGAGAACCATTCCATGAAGCTTGGGATAGGTTTAAAATGTTTCTCACTCAATGTCCCCATCACAGCTTTCCCCTGTAGTTGTAGAACCAATTCTTTTACGATGGACTTACACAACAATGTCAGTTCATTGTCGACAACGTTGTAGGAAGAGCAATGAGAGAAAGACTACCTCAGAGACGTACAACCTCTTTGAGATGTTGGGTGCTAATTCCCAACAGAAAAGCTCACGAGTGAGAAAAGCTGGAGTTCATGAAACCGATTCCAGCAATGAAGTTCAACAACAACTTGTTCAACTGACCAAGCAAGTTTTCCTTCTCACTACACAAACCAACACTAATAATGAACAGAATGGTTTGTATAGCAACATGGTACATGGTACTGAAGCCTGTCCATATCAAGGAGAAACAACAACTGGACCTTAACAGGTTAATGTATTGGGAGCATATCAACAGAGACCAAGGTTTGACCCCAATTCAAATACCTATAATCTTGGGTAGAGAAATCATCCAAATTTCTCCTGGAGGCAAAACAACCCTTCTTTCGCTCAAAGCTCAAATCAGTCAGGCCAAAAATTCCACCCACTTATTCTAAGAAGCATTCCCAATAAATCAACCCTGGAGGACAACTTGAATTCTTTTATTCAAGTTTGTAGGGATAACCAATCAACGGTTGGACTCTGTGGAAGCTTCTATCAAAAAAGTGGAAGTTCAAGTAGAACAGTTAGTTGAACATTTGCAAAAACAAAGCAAAGACTAATTTGATGGTCAAATGGGGTAAAATAAATTCAATGAAGAGGAGACATTGAGTTTGTCATTCTGCAATCTCCAAGCAATGTCTTACTAGAAGACGATAAATTTAAGTCCTACATGGGAGGTCACCCATTATTGTATTTTCCTTTGTTTTAGTTTTATTTTGTGTGTAATAAAATTCAAATGAAATAAATTCGTTTGTTTCAAAAATTGTGTCCATTCTTTAAATTTAGCATAAAAAAAAATTTAGGTTCCCTGCACCTTTTTGCTTTAAAGCCTATACATTTTATCAAGTTAGAAATCTTTTTTAGAGATATCTACTATTTTTTAAGAGCTAAATGTTGATACACAATAGAAGGAGGATCAATTTCAATTACAAATAACCAGTTTACCTGAAATCTCTAACAATCTACCTTGTAGTTCAGGTAACAAAAAAAGTGATATTCTAATCTCGCAAAAAGGAGAAACAAGTGTTAAACTTAACAAGCCTTCTGAAAAACTCATTGGCGGGTCATCTGACATCCCCAAAATTCAAAAGACAACAGAACCACACCAGATGCAAGTACCTTTTTCCACATCGGTTAAAAGAATCCAAACAAGATAAGCAATTCTATGATATTTTTAATATGCTTTCTAAAGTAAATATCAATTTACCATTATTAGAAGTGATCATGAATGTGCCCTCATATGCTAAGTTTTTCAAAAAGTTGAACACTAAGAAAATGAGGTATGAACTGAATGAACGAGTAGTAGTATCATAAATTTCTAGCGCTGTACTTCAGCACAAACTACCCCTAAGTTGAAAGACCCTGGAAGTTTTATTATAAACATAACTATGGGGGATAGGAAGGTTGTTAAAGCAATGCTTGATTTAGGTGCTAGTATAAATTTGATGCCTTACTCTATATTCTTACAGCTTAATCTAGGAGATTTAAAACCCACAACTATATCCCTTCAACTTGCAGAAAGATCTCTTAAGTATCCAAAGGGAATAGTTGAGGATGTGTTGATACAAGTAGACAAATTGATAATACAGGTTGACTTTGTGGTTCTGGATATGCAAGAAAATCCAGCATTGGACAAAGAGCACACAATATTGCTTGGTAGACCATTTATGGTAACTACTAAAACTATTATTGATGTCCAAGATGGAATTTGACAATGATAGTCTTAGGAGAGACTTTTCATTTTAAAGTTTTTGATTCT
This sequence comes from Hippophae tibetana, assembly GCA_037013495.1. Taxonomy (NCBI): domain Eukaryota; kingdom Viridiplantae; phylum Streptophyta; class Magnoliopsida; order Rosales; family Elaeagnaceae; genus Hippophae; species Hippophae tibetana. Next base: position 75,090,973 of record CM072812.1, on the reverse strand, counting down.
TCACCTTTTCCTTCTATTTCTGCCATCAATGAAATATTCGATGTTGACCCTTTGGATAATCTTGTCCAAAGCACCTTTTTCCAAACCAGAATAGAAGACAAGCTTGAAACTGTTCTCACACTTGAAGAGGTCGAAGAAGATTTAGATGAGAAAATTAAGGGGTACCTTGAACAACTAGACAATGATGAAGTAATGACAAAATCTAGTACACTTTTAAATCTACCCAGTTCTTCATCTAGTAAAGAGGCCAATCCACCTGAACTTGAACTCAAAGACTTACCTGAGCACTTAACATATGTGTTTTTGGGAGAAGGAGAAACTTATCCAGCGATAATTTCTTCAACCTTGACCAAAACCCAAGAAAAGGAACTCATCAAAGTGCTTAAACAGTTTAAGAAATCTATAGGTTGGAGTATCGGAGATATAAGAGGCATTAGTCCTACAATGTGTATCACAAGATCAACTTGGAGGATGGTGCTAAACCTGTACGAGAAGCCCAAAGAAGACTAAACCCAAATATGTAAGAGGTAGTTAAGAAAGAAATTCTTAAATTGTTAGAAGAAGGGATTATCTATCCTATTGCAGATAGTAAGTAGGTTAGTCCAGTGCATGTGGTACCAAAGAAATCTGGGATAATAGTTATTAAAAATGACAAAAGTGAATTAGTGCCCACTAGAATAATCACTGGATGGAGAATGTGTATAGATTTTAGGAAACTAAATTTATATACTAAAAAGGATCACTTTCCTCTTCCATTCATTGATCAAATGTTGGAAAGATTAGTTGGACACGAATTTTACTATTTTTTAGATGGATTGTCTGGATATTATCAAGTACCCATAGCACCAGAAGATCAGGAAAAGACCACATTTACATGTCCTTTTGGGACATTTGCTTTTCGAAGAATGTCATTTGGGTTATGCAATGCCCCTGCCACTTTCCAGAGATGCATGATATCTATTTTCTCAGACATGGTGGAAAAATTCATTGAGATTTTCATGGACGATTTCTCTGTCTTTGGGAACTTATTTGATGATTGCTTACATAAATTGACTTTGGTTTTAGAAAGATGCATTGAATGCAATCTCACCCTTAGTTGGGAGAAAAGTCATTTTATGGTTCAATAAGGGATAGTTTTAGGACATATAATTTCAAACAAGGGTATTGAAGTTGATAAGGCAAAAGTTGAATTGATATCCAAACTACCTCCCCCTACATCTGTGAAGGGGATAAGAAGCTTCTTAGGACATGCAGGATTTTACAGACGATTTATTAAAGATTTCTCTAAAATAAGTCGTCTCTTATGTAACTTGCTATCAAAAGATGTTTATTTTGATTTCAACAATGACTGCCTTATTTCCTTTAATACCTTGAAAGAGAAACAAACATCTACCCCTGTTATTATGGCACCAAACTGGTCTTTACCTTTTGAAATAATGTGTGACGCTTCTGATTATGCTATAGGAGCAGTCTTGGGACAAAGAGTGGATAAGCGTTTGCATGTCATCTACTATGCTAGCAAAACACTCAATGATGTCCAAATGAATTATACCACCACAGAAAAAGAATTCTTGGCTATAGTGTTTTCTTTAGACAAATTTCGGTCTTATTTAGTAGGATCTAAAGTGATTGTGCATTCTGATCATGCTGCTTTAAGATACCTATTAAGTAAACCAAATGTCAAGCCAAGATTAATCAGGTGGGTCTTACTCTTACAAGAATTTGACTTAGAAATCAAGGATAAGAAAGGCAGTGAAAGCTTAGTAACTGACCATTTGTCTAGGTTGATTTCTGACTTCAATTCTCTTAAAGATGAGAGTAATGAAGATATAGTTGAAACCTTTCCTGATGAACAGTTATTTTTCATAGGTCCGAACCCATGGTATGCTGATATTGTAAACTATCTTGCCACTGGTGTTTTGCGACCTAACACTTCATATCAGGACAAGAAAAGGTTTTTTAAAACTATTAAGGACTATTTCTGGGATGACCCTTATTTATACAAGATTGGTCAAGATCAAGTCATCCGGAGATGTGTACCGGAAGAAGAACATAAGAGCATTCTATCTTTTTGTCATGAACTTCATTGTGGGGGCCATTTTGGTGGTGAAAAGACAGCATGTAAGGTATTATAGTCTAGATTCTTTTGGCCCACTCTTTTTAAAGATGCTCATATGTTTTGTACACAATGTGATAGATGTCAAAGAACAAGAAACATAAGCAAAAGAGATGAAATGCCTTTGACATCTAATTTAGTTGTTAAACTCTTTGATGTATGTGGGATTGACTTTATGGGTCCTTTTCCCCCATCTAATGGTTTTTAATATATTTTGGTTACTGTGGATTATGTATCCAAGTGGGTATAAGCTATCCCCACTAAAACCAATGATGCTAATGTTGTTGTGAAATTCTTGAAGGATTTAATATTCAGCAGGTTCAGAACGCCTAGAGCTATAATAAGTGATGGTGGTAGCCATTTTTGTAACAAAGTCTTTGATGGAGTACTAAACAAGTACAACATCAGACATAAAGTAGCTACTCCATATCATTCTCAAACTTCTGGTTTAGTGGAAGTAAGTAATAGGCAAATTAAGGGAATATTGGACGCACTGTGCGTCCTTCAAGGAAGGATTGGGCATTTAAGTTAAATGATGCCTTATGTACATACCGCATCGCTTACAAAACACCTATTGGGATGAGCCCTTACCGGTTAATCTTTGGGAAAGCGTGCCACCTTCCAGTTGAACTTGAACACAAGGCTTACTGTGCAATTAAAGAGTTAAACATGGATTTAGATAAAGCAGGAGAAAAACGATTACTCCAGCTTAATAAGTTGGAAGAAATTAGGAATGAATCCTATGAGAATGCCAAATTATACAAAGAGCGTACTAAGCGCTATCATGACAAGAGGCTAGTTCCTAAGACTCTTCACCCTGGAATGAAAGTTCTTTTATTTAACTCTCGTTTGAGATTGTTTCCAAGAAAGTTGAGATCAAGATGGGATGGACCATTCAAAATAGTTCAAGTATTTGAACATGGAGTAGTAGAACTATTGGACTCCAAGACACAAAAAACATTCAAAGTCAATGGGCATCGTGTGAAGCCTTATTTAGAAGAACCAAACAACATTGCTGAAATGGATTGCATTTGGCTGAGTAACCCTTAGCACCATAAAGTTACGTCTTGCTAAGACGTTAAACTAAGCGCTGGATGGGAGGCAACCCATCATTTTAGGTAATTTTCTGTTATTTGTTTTATTTACTTAATTTTATTGTTTATTTTAGTTTAATTATATGTGAATAATTTTTAAATTGTTAAACCTAAAAATATTTGTTGAGATGTTAGAAGTTCACAACGATCTGTCTGTGTACACTTTAATGATGAATACGATGGATGCATTTGCATTTCTCCATTACTACATGCACATTCTCAAGAAATAGGTAATCTTTCTTCTCTTTATCTTTAATTTATAGTTGTTACATTGAGGACAATGTAAGTTCTAGGTTAGGGGTGGTGAAAAGTTACCATGCTTAATTAGAAAAAAAAATTAAAAAATATTTTCTCACAAAAATTTATCATTTCTTTAAATAAAGTTTAAGTAAATAGTTAAGTCTTTTGTGCTGTTAGATTAATTTTTGAAAACATATCATGAAATATTTTGTAATTATTTTTGATAATTAGTTAGTTTTTGTCATAACTATTATTTCTTGATAAAATATGGAAATTATATTAAACCCAAAATCGATGTTTATGAATTTTTTTTAGTGGAGACTACCTTTGTGAGATATAATTTGAGCCTAATTTCCTTTATTCAGAGTGAAATATATATTTTTTTCTACTCCAAACACATTTCTTATTTCTTCAAATTTTTAGATGATCTCTATAGGTATTAGCATTGAATGTATGAATTTTTTTCTCATCTTAAATAGAGTGTCGTATATTTTTTTTATTGCTTAGATTAAATGATTTGAGTAGAAATTGATAGTATATGCTTATATCTCATTCATGTATGACTGTTACAAAAAAAGAGACATATATGGGGTTACCTAAACCAAGATCAAACAGAAAAGCCACAAAATTAACCACTCACTAAAATCCTAAAAAAATGTACAATTTGTACATGGGTTTACTCTCTAAAAAAAATAGAGAGGTAAAGAATATATAGTATAATCTACATACTATGACCCACATTGCCTACAAAGTTGTGAGTACAAACTAACTACAAAAAGAAAGATATATAAAGTAATTCCCTAAAAAGGCATTCCAATTTATTCATTTGTAAAAAACATATATCTTGAAATTCGTTCTTAATAAGTTTGATTTATGCATGAAAATAATTTTTATATATGATATCTTTATAATTTATACATTCGATTCTTTTCATGAGATCAATGTTAAAATAACACTTTGAGCCTTTATTCTTTACACATATGTGAACATATTAGTTCATTTCTATACATCAACTTTTTCGCATATAAAGTAGTATGAGTGTTTGAACCCATAGGATTCAGTGTTTTGAGAGTATTGACTTGTGAGGAATAGAGTCGAAGCGAATTCAGATTCATGATACTGAAATTGGGTGAAGTTAAATTGATACATTTTTTATATGAAATATGAAAATGATTTTCGACTAATTATTATAATAAATCATGATTGCTTAAAGAGATTAAAATAACTTATGCTTGAGATTTTAATTATGATCTTAAAGGAGATTAAAAAGCATGAGACATTTTTGTGATATGTTGTTTTCTTTTATTCTGAAAAATTAATTTTTGATTTTGTTGTAATTTTAGTTTTTGAGTTCATTGTTTTTATTATTTCTTTTGATTTTTACATTTAGTTCAATGTTTGTGGGTATCATTACTGAAAACCCTCACGAGACTCAAACTCGTCCACTAGGACAACCTAGGGTTTAAAGGCTTGTTGCATAGGCTAAATGCAACCATGTCAATCCACGGAAGTGATTTAGGATAGTTTAATTTTTAGTTTTTATCGCTTATTTTGCTAAGGGACTAGCAAGAAGCTGGTTGGGGGTTGTGATAAGTGCTGAAAAAGCAATAAAATTACCATGATTTTATGCACATTAATTGATTAAATATATATATATATATATATATATATATGTTTTATCATATATTTATATAAATTTTTCTTTTTCGGAATCACGGGTATTTTTATTGTTTTTCAGGTATTTTCGCTTAAAAAACATAACTTAAAGACTCAAAGAGGAATACTTGAAGCAATACATCACAAATATATTAATAAATAAATGAGGAAAGGTCAACAAATATCGAAAAATTGGACAAAATGGGTCAAAAATGTCAAAAATGTCGAAAATGAGGAAATTGTGCCGCCCAACTGCCCAGCCGCGCGCGCCCATGCCCATGCCAGCACCCAGCCGCGCGTGCCCATGCCCACATGCGCTTGCCTCCATTTCTGCGCGAGCCCTGCACGCCGTTGCCATCTCGCCCCATTTTCGCGCACAGCCGCCCCATGACATCATGTTGACATCAACAATCACCACTTCGCGTTTTCACCATTTTTTCACCCACTTTTTATCTCCATCCTCACCTATAAATACCTTCCTTCTCTTCACTTCTAAATACACCTCAAAACCATTCTTCTCTTCTCTTTCTTTCTCTCATTTCTTAGTTTTTAAGTTTTTCTTAGTTTTTAGTTTTTTCTTAGTTAATTTCTCTTAGTTTTAGAGTTCTTCTCTTTTTGAGAAGAACTAGTTGTGTTTTTGTAATTTATTAGCTTTTTCATTCAATAAATGGGAGTGAAAATTCCGTTTGGAGATTTTCTAGCTACGGGAATATCATCGAAGTTCTGTAAGGATTTTATTTTCTTTGCAGTTATTTTCTATGTTTAATTCTTACATGTTATATTTAATTTGTCTGTGATTAAATTTAACTCTACTGGCTATTTGTAAACATGATATAATAATAACGTTGTTATGCTTGCGAAATATTAAATAGGTAAAAATCTCTAAAATGAATTGATTTTATTTTTATTCTAGATTTTATATTAAGAATGTTAGAAAGAAATATATTATTTTTCATTACAAACTTAAATCTGAAAATTAGATTTTAAGGTTTAGTTATCTGGTCTAATTTAGAGTAGTGCTCTTTTATTTGTTGGTACAATCGTCCGGTAGTTAGAGTGAAGCTCTATTTCAAAAGTTTTTATAAGAATTATTATGTGAAAATGTATTGACAACATGTTTTCAATAGTGATTTTAAAACTTGAAAATTAGTACTTGGATAATTATATTCTTAGGTTTAATTTGGACACCTTGAATAAAGTTTAAAATGTCTAACCCTACCAAAGGTGACATTTAAATGGTTCATTTTCTATTTTTTAGAAAAAAAGAATTAATTTAATTAACCAAATTAGTTATCAACCCTACCCATAGGTGTTAATTGATTTGTTTAGTTAACAAATAATATCTAACCCAACCAAAGGTGGTATTCATATAAAAAGGAGAGAATCAATAAAATATCAATTTATATCTTTAATAACCTAGATAATATGAGCAAGCATAATTAATTTAGTTATTATATCCATAAATATTCCACTATTATAAATGATAAAATTTACATAAATATTTATTGAATCTGTATCTATGTTTATTTTTATGTTATTAGATTATATTTATTAAATCTGTATTTATGTTTATTTTTATGTTATAAGATTAGAAACACAAAAACCAAACTATCGTGACAAGATGTTTAGGATTTAATTTCGTTTTTAAAAGTTTGAATAATAAATTAAAAACCACATACATTCCTTTCTTAGATCGACATTGGGAGTATACTTAACATTTTCTACGAAATGATTCATGCACTTGCGAGAGTTTTATAAATATAAAACCAAAGTATTGGCAGAATTGACGATGCCGGTTTTTGCTCATCAAATACAAGAACATCGAAGGAGGTTTAGATGGACGAGAATGGTGGGGAGAGTCATCAGAGCTGCGACGAGTAGGGACAATATTGGGCTAGACAATTGGGTTTTCTCTGGTTTGCATAGCACAATAGTTCGACAATAAAAAATAGAGAGCGAAGGAGAAAAAAGAAACCAATAAAGTTTATTAAACAATTTTGCCTCCGTTACTAGAAAAACTGATTGAATGTTATTTTTTTCAACATATATTTTGTGTCTATTGTCATAAAATTACATCAATTGTGCCCTAATATCAATGCAAATCTACATTTTTTTTTCAACAATCAATGCATATTTAAAAAAATGTTTTTTCCCAACTTGTGTTTGCGTCGGTTGATATACCAACGCAAATATGTATCTGTTGTTTTAAAACATCAATGAAAAGTATATTTTACATCACATATTATTAAAATCTATGTAAAAACGAAATAAATAGTGAGTTTTATAATAATGTGTATTTTTTTATATATATTTAAGCTATAACAATTTAGTTATTTTTTTATACATATATTATCTTCAATTTCATATTTATCTTCTCAAATATTTTCTTCATCGTACTTTTATTTATCTTAGAATATACATAATCAGGGACAAGTCACCTCAATCAATTAAGATATGTCCCTTCTTCCTTCCAAAAATATTTACAAAAATTTAAATTTATTTATTATTTTAATAGATATAAAATATAAATGTAATTTGATCATTTATAAAAAAAATAGAATTTCAATAAATATCAAAATTTACAATCTAAATAAGAAATCATCAATCTAAATACATTAACAATCAAAATTATTAAATCAAAATTAAAAACCTTCTTAAACACATAAAAAAACCTTAAATTTTTATCTCCCTTGTAAAGTATTTTCTCTTAATTTTTTAATAATAAAATATAAAACTTTAAAATATAAAATATGTATAGAGCCTAATATCTTCATTACCAAATATTACTATTATTTCATATTTTTGTGTTTTCTCCCTTACATATCTAAGTACCCAATAACTTATAATAACTATATATTAATATTTTATTACCAAATAGTATTTATATATGTTCAATAAAAAAGTAGTATTTTTATATGTCAATGATGATTGACTTACGTAATATTTATAATAAAAATAATAATAATTTATTTTAAAGACAATTTTTTCGTAATTTGGATTTTTTATGTCAAAAAACTTTAAATATCATAAATATAATATTTAAATTATTACAAATAAATAAATGCTAGTAATTATTATAATTATATATATGTATATTTTAATATGATAACTTTATGTAATTATTTACATTTTTTAAAATTTTAATTAATATTTTACCCATTAAAATTTTAATTCAAATTCGATATATATATATATATATATATATATATATTTACACAACATTATTGCATCAGTACAAATAAAATAAAAATAAAAATTAATGCATTGATAAATATAATATCAAAAGTAAAACATGTACAAAAATTGTCAAAAATGGAACGGAGGGAAAAAAATCCACAAGTCACCCCATGAGTCCATTACATTTTCCCTTCCCTTTGTTAATAAAAGTGGTAAAAATTAAAATGTTATTAAATTAGTAGATCATGGTTGTTGGAATAAAAAAATCAATATTTTGAGAATTATCGTATTGGAAAGACCTACACATTCCTCACATATTAGATGTCATGCACATTGAGAAAAATGTATGTGAGAACTTGATTGATACATTACTTAATATACCTGTAAAAACGAAGGATGAAATTAAAGCAAGACTGAATTTAAAGAAACTAGGCATACGACCTGAATTGGCACTAAGGGTAGAAAATGATAAGAATCGAACATACTTGCCACCAACATCATATGCAATGTCAACAAAAGAGAAGGATGTGTTTTGTAAATGTTTGGCGGGTGTGAAAGTTCCTTCCATGCCTTATTTATAATCTTATAATACTTGCTCTTCCAAGTGTGAGGAAATTTATAATGATTCTACAAAAAACACACTACAAAAGATGAGATAGAATAAAAAAAGATATAATATATGTAATTAGTTATAAAATAAATGAGACTTACACAAATATTTTCCCATATTTTGACCTTTTCAACTTTGTCAACCTGAGTCCAATCATTTATATTGATTGGTATACTTGACTTCACAAGTCTACTAATTGAAGATTTCAATTGTTAGCCACTTTCCCCTATTGGATTACCAGTAGCATCAAATAGAACGGGTGCTCTATCATCTATGTTAAGTGGAGCATCAAGTATATTCGTCCAACCCCTTCTTTTCAAATGCCCCAATGGATCATTTGGATCTATAAGCTCTAGTACCCTAGGATCCATGAAATGTCTGCAAACAATGATGAAATACAAATTAATTGACAATTTTAAGTACATACATATAAACATCCAAGAGTTATTAGAATAATATAGAACATACATTATGTTTAATTAGATTTTTGACCGTATACATATATTCCTTCACAATCACTTCAAGTCCATGACGAAGAATCATCGCCATCAACTAGATCATCACATGCATTATGAAATTTGTTTGAGAAATGACTAATATTGGATAATGTATCAAGCATAGGGTCATAATCTTCTAAAGCATCACAATAGTAAAACTCTTTTTGTGGAAACATTAACATAACAGACCATCTTGTGTCAATTTGATCGCCCACATAAAATACTTATTTTGCATGAAGTGCTAACGTGAAAGGATTATCAGTGTGACTTATCTTAGATAAATTTACAAAGGTAAATCCAAAATCATCTATTTTATATCCAACATTGATAACATCTTTGATCCAATCACACAAGAATACTATTTAATGGAAAACCTCATAATCGAGTTCCCAAATTTCTTGAATTATACCATAATATGTTCTATCAAAAAGTACAGGATTACCATATTTTGAACTAGAAAATTGCATAGTTTGTGCAATCATCTTCACACCATTATTCTGATTTACTCAGATTTTGTCCCTTACTTGAGGGTTAAACCTCGATCCATTAATTTTGAAACTAGAAAATGATTTGACATCTAATTTTGGACCATGTGCAAGCCATTCTAAACTTTCTATTATTTTATGATTGGGTTTGTTGAGTTCAACTCGAATCTATGCATACAAAAATATGAAATGTCTTTAAAGTAAAGTTTTAAAACATTGCATAGAAGTACTAATGAAGTCTTGTATGTGACACTTACATGGTTGCAAAACCAATTAATAAGCTCTCGCTTATGTTCATCATAAAACCATTTTTCTCCTACTTTGATCATATGACTTTCTAATAACAACTTGTGCTTAGGATTTTCAATTTCAATGCAACCACTAAAGTATTCAGAATAAAACTCAATGACCTTTTCAATAATGTAACGTTCCACCATGCATCCTTTAGGTCAAATTCTATTATTTACATATTCTTTAAGGACTTACATGTATCTCTCAAAAGGATATATCCACCTCAAGTAAGTAGGACCACACAATTGAATATCTCAAACTAAATGAACACACAAGTGAATCATTATATCGAAAAAAGGAGGAAAATATTTTTCAAGTAGACACAAAGTCTCTACAACATCTTTCTGTAAAGAGTTTAACTCGCCAATTGATATAGATTTCTTGCATATTGTATTGAAGAATGAATAAAGATGAATTATTGATAATCGAACATGTTTTGGAAGAATTGATCTAATAGCAACTGGTAATAACTATTGCATTAAGATATGACAATCATGTGATTTCAATCTATAAAGTTTTTTATCGGTGATAGACACAAAATTTCTTAAGTTGGATGAGTAACCATTAGGAACTTTCACACCCGTCAAACATTTACAAAACACATCTTTCTTTTTTGTTAACATTACATATGATGTTGGTGACAAGTATGTTTGATTCTTATCATTTTTCACTATTGGTGCCAATTCAGGTCGTATGCCTAGTTTCTTTAAATCTAGTCTTGCTTTAATTCCATCATTCGTTTTTCCAGGTATATAAGTAATGTACCAATCAAGTTATCACATACATTTTTCTCAATGTGCATGATATCTAAGATGTGAGAAACGTATAAATCTTTCCAATAAGATAATTCCTAAAATATTAATTTTTTATTCCAACAATCATAATCTAATGATTAAGTAACATTTTTATTTTCAGCCTTTTCATTTTTCATTTCCCTTTTCTATCATTGTCATGTGCTCGATGGGTTTCAAAGAGGCTGAAAAGAAAAAAAATATAAATCACAAACTATATACACATTATTAAATAATTTTTTTTATTTAATATATATACTTATACTTATAATTTTAATTTTAATAAATAAATCAATTAATTAAATAAGAATTATAAAATATATAATTCAAATTTAAAATAATTATTCAAATTACAATTATAATAATATTATTGATAGATAAATTTTAACATAAATACGATAATTTAAATTATGAAAAAATAAATTATAAGTAAGACTAACAAACTAAATGTGATAATGTAGTAGAAATGTAAAAAATGAATAAAAATAAAAAAATGAAAAATAAAATAAAAAAATTAATAAAAAAATGATATTTTATCAATATTTTATCAATAATATCATAACAATATTTATAGTATCTATAATATTTTAACAAAAATAATTTTTTAAAATATTTTTTTAAACATTAATATTATAACAATTTTGCGAGGGGAGAGACTGAGATAAAAATGAAGGAAAAATCATATTTTTGAGAGATAGAGCCAATGTGATATTTTTTTATTTTTTATTTTTAAGAAAAAAATAATTTTATCTTTTTAAAATTAATTTTTTTATAAACAAAAAGGTGCATTTATAATTATTATAATTTTATAAATAAATTATTTTATTTTAAATTAATATATTTTAATTATTTAATGCTGTATTTGTTAATATTTTATTTATTTTAAATTAATTTTAATAATTTTATTTTTTCATTCTTTTTTATAACTTTTTGAGACTCTTAACATCATCTGCTCTGGTTATCAAGTTAAATTCCACTAAATTTAAGAATTTTTTCAAAAATATTTAAAAAAGTTAAAATTATAAGAAATAATTAAAATTATTCAAAAATATAATAATAAATTGATTAAAATAAATAAATTTTAAAAAATATGATTAGTATATTTAATTTTAAAATATATCATACTATTAATCTAGTTTGGCCCTGCAATAAAAAATGATATTATATGATTAAATTATCATATATATTAAATAATATATCTGATATGATATTAGTATAGTTTATCCCTTAAACAAAGAGTGATATTATATAATTAAATTATTATATACTTAAAATAATATGTTATATAATTAAATTATTATAAGTACCTAATAATATTTATAAAATTTGGATGTAATATGAAAAGTGATTCTTAGATTATTTATTTACAGGATTAATTAAATCGTGATAATCTTTTTTAAGCAAACCTCTGGTTACCGTCATTTAAGTTGTTCGTTTTACAAAAAAAATCACTTTAACATATTTTACGGTTTAGGGAATAACTGACCTGATTGTATTTAAACACTTCAATCTCATCAAAGTACAGAAAGTTGAAGTCGTTCTGTATACTTCGGGGCACAGCTCAAATTCACGGCAAATTAAACTGAGATCTTGAGAGATCTTGAGAGACAGAGAGAGATGGGAGATACTTTGGCTGCTTTGAGGGCTTTATTTGCGTCTCACTCTCCGCCACTTCATGCTTTAGTGGTACCTTCTGAAGATTATCATCAGGTTCTTTCTACGTCTTGCTCTCAATCACTACATTATTCTCTTTTCTCTGCCTTTGTTGATCCTTTTTTAATTTCGTTTTGGAAACTTATGTATTCGTAACATGTTGATTCTTTGCTTTTTTTTTTTTTAAAGATTTGGAATTGTTTTTTTGTCGATTCCTCTCCATGAATCTAATCTTGTAGGGACAAAAAAATGAATAAATAAATAAATAAATAATTAGTGTTCTTTTGTTCTGAAATGATCATTGTGACTTATTTATTTGATTTATTCTCTCGTTTCGTTTCCATTTGTTCAAAATGAGGATCATCGTCTTTGAGTTATGTCATGTGCGGTCATTTATGGTACGATTTTTCAATTTCTTGGCTTTTTTTCTTTCTAATTCGTTTATTTTACAATTATATTTCATTTGGATGCAGAGCGAGTATGTTTCTGAAAGAGACAAAAGACGGAAATTCGTTTCCGGATTCACTGGAAGTGCTGGTTCGTTTCATTTCGTACTATTTTGAGTTTGAAATAATTTTCTTTCTAATTAATATTGCACTTTTGGACATATTGAGATATTGTAAAACATCTGAATATTTACAATTTTAGAAATGGAGTGTGATTTTATTTTATACGAATAAAGGGCGATGTCACCATGCTGTTTTTGATGTATTTCAAAACTTCAAATGCATTTGTTGTATATTCGAACAGGTTTGGCAATTATAACCATGAGTGAAGCACGGCTATGGACGGATGGGCGTTACTTTTTGCAGGCAACTAAAGAACTTAGTGATCAGTGGCAACTTATGCGTATGGGAGAAGACGCTCCTGTTGAAATTTGGATGGCAGATGTGAGTCAAATAATTATTTTTATAATGTGATGAGGAAAATGTACATGATGTTAGGGCCTTGATGGATAGTACTAGATATATATTTAGAAAAACAACGTATTTTTCCCATGTCAATCTCAAGTAAGGTCCGATGGAGAAAAGATAGCTTGCAGTTGTATTTGTAGTATTCTTTACTTTGTTTTCTTTTCATTTTAATTTTTAGAATCTACTATAGAAAGATATTTGAGAAATTACATAGAATAACACCCTTAAACTTAAAACAACAAAAATAACACTACAATAACATTCATCGGGATTCAATTGGTTAGAGTTTAACTTTGAATGAGTTTAATTGATTGGAGTTCAACTTAAACCTCATTTAACTGGATGGCATTCGTGTGAAATTTTAAGATTGGGGATTTTTTTTTTTTGTGTAGTAAATATATTTGAACTGAACATGAGATGTGCTCTTAGTTACAAGTTTAAAGGGTTTATAAATGTTGTTTCCTGACGTATTTTTTGTTATAGAATTTTTAATATTGTTTAAATCTTTATGCATGTTCATATGTTTTAATGCAAGTTATTTCCTCTAGAATCTTCCTGAAGGTGCAGCTGTTGGTGTTGATACTTGGTGCATTTCAATAGATACTGCAAAAAAGTGGGAACATGCTTTTGCCAAAAAACAACAGAAGTTGGTTCCAACTTCCACTAACTTGGTGGATGAAGTTTGGAAGAATCGACCTCCCATGAAAATAAATCCTGTTCTTGTACATCCTTTGCAATTTGCTGGTCTCTCTGTAGCAGATAAGTTGAATGTTCTGAGAGAAAAACTTGAGAAAGAGAAAGCTCGTGGTATAATTTTTACCACCCTTGATGAGGTAGTCAGTCAACCCTATAAGTTGCTTACTCTTGTTAGTTGCCTGACTTGCAAACTACTTCTGGATATTTTATTTGATCATCTCGTGGAACATTTCTGTGAAGGTTGTGTGGTTGTACAATATTCGTGGGAGTGATGTGTCCTATTCTCCAGTTGTCCATGCATATGCTATTGTAACATACAACTTGGCTGTACTTTATGTGGATGGAAGGAAGATGTCTTCTGAGGTATGTTAAATCATATTTGTCAAATTTCATTATCTTTTCAGGTTGCTGTGGAAGATTTTATGAAGTCTTTTGTCCCAATAATCAGCTACTTAGTCTAATTGTGTCAGACTTTCATCTTGGTATTCATATCATCTCTTAAAACAGCTTGGTTATGTTTTTCGGATCAGTCTGATTGTTTTTTAAAATGTCCATGTCAGATTGTAATTCTTGTAAGACCTCCCTCAGAAATGTGTGTTGTATGCATAGGTAAAACTGCACTTGGAGGAGAATGGGATTGAAGTTCGAGAGTACAGTGCGGTAAGCTCTGATGTCAGCTTGCTTGTATCAGATCAGCTCAAATGTAGTGCAGCCAGTAAACTAGGGAATTGTACAAATGAAATGAGAGAAAAAAAGGGAGACCTTATATGGGCTGACCCTGCTTCCTGTTGCTACGCATTATACACAAAACTCAGCTCTGATAAAGTTCTACTTCAGCAATCACCTGTGGCCCTTGCCAAAGCTTTAAAGGTAACTCCTTAGCTGCTTAAATAAATTCGAAGTTCTTTATTTTGACTCCCCAAAAAAAGTAAAAATAAAAACAGAAATTAGAGACTTGATTTGTAACTTGCATTTTTAAAAGTGGTTGTGGACTTGCTGACATAAGGGATTTTCAACTTCTATTTGTCATTCACTTAGTTGTGAATACATACAAAATTCTCTTTTTTCATTTCCCATTTTTGTTACTATAAGTAAATTATTTGATTCTTGACTTATATTCTCTGCTTCTTTTTGGTATTTGCAACTGATTGTTCCAAAATTTAGAATCCAACCGAGTTGGAAGGGCTGAAAAAGGCTCACATCAGGGATGGTGCTGCAGTGGTGCAATATCTGGTCTGGTTGGATAAGCAGGTATTAGATTGTACCTAAGATTATCTGTAGACTATGGCCAACTTACATGTGCATCTTCTCATGCTCAGACGATGTTCTGATTATACTAGTCACCCAATTGTATCAAAGGACTGAATTCTGATGCCTAAAATTTTTGGAATATGCAGATGCAGGAGATATATGGGGCTTCTGGTTACTACTTAGAGGAGGCATCAAAAAAGAAACAGAGATCGTAGGTTCTTACCCTTTTGGTGGCATTTTAGTTTTGTTTTTGAGTTAACTTTATTGATTGAGGGGTGTCATGCTCTGTATCTGCCCGTTTTATAGAAAATAGTTGGGACATGAAACTTTGCACATATGGTATAATTCTCTATCAACTAACATGGGATAATGATACCTAAGCATGCTATTTGTTACATTTTGAGCTTTACCTTATGATATTTCCTTTCATACGTGACAAAAGCAAATTTTTTATTATCATCATGCAGTACAATCCTGCTATATCTGCTGAATAACTAGAACGTATAATGAGGTTAGATATACTTATCATATTTGGTGTGTTACATGAATGTACTGCGGCAGAGAAACAATTAAACTGACAGAGGTGACTGCAAGTGATAAACTGGAGAGCTTTCGAGCATCAAAAGAGGTATATGTTTTTCTGTCTCTATCTTGGAATGGGAAGGAAATTGAATTCATTATTCATATTAGCAAAAGTATGAACCATGAAGGGCTCTGAAAATTTTTAAGTTGATGACATTAAATCTTTTCATTTTTTGTTATATTTGCAGCATTTCAGAGGCTTAAGTTTTCCAACTATTTCATCAGTTGGTCCAAATGCGGCAATCATACACTATGAACCAAATACAGAAACTTGTGCCGAGTTAGATCCAGACAAAATCTATCTTTTTGATTCAGGAGCACAGGTTTTTCGGCTATCATAAACAATTGATTCATTGCGATTATCTAAAGTTGCTATAGTTTTATTTACTTTCTTGTATAATTGCCTATGTTTTTATTGATATGATTGATTGCCTTTATGAAGTATTTGGATGGAACAACTGATATAACCAGGACAGTTCATTTTGGAAAACCATCAGCACATGAGAAAACATGCTATACTGCTGTAAGTGCTTCTATTCATTTTGTTTTCAGAACGCTTTTGTTATTGTTTAGTTTAGTTAGTATTAAATTCTAATGCACCATGTACCTGCGTGGAGTGGTATATCTGGTGGTCAGTTGCCATAGTCCTTAACTTGTTTCTATGCCCCTATTATAGTAAAATCTGACTACTTCTTGATAACGATTGTAATGTGATCTTAAGATACTTCTATTTTATCGATACAAATTACTAAATAGTTTACCATCCTCAGTTATATTTTAATGGTTGGATGCCTTTGTTTTGCATATTTGTTCAACTTTATGAGATTGTCTGATTTTCTGCATTTGCAGGTCCTCAAAGGTCATATAGCACTTGGCAACACTAGATTTCCTAATGGAACCAACGGTATTTGATCCTTTTAACCTTTTTTTGTCGTATAATTGTACTTTTAATTGAGGTTTCAAATGAATGCCTGAAATTTTTTGTTATAAATTAGCACTTATGGAAGCGAAGTTTGAGTTCAATTTGGTTGCATAAATAAATAATTATGGGTAACCGCAAAATAATAATAAGCAATGAGAATAAATGACACACAATGATTTAAGTAGTTCAACTTTTCAATGTGAAAAGTTTACTCACTGGCGACGACACCGAGGAAAATCCACTAATAATCAAATGGAGATACAAACATCAATAGTCAGAGAACTTCACAAAATATACCAAACTCCAAATATACCTAGAAAATATTTCTCTAATTTATTAGTAATATATAGTAAGATAAATTAAGAAACTTGTTATTTAATCAAATATTATCATACAGATAAAATCAGCCACACATTTTTTCAACCCTCTAAACTGTCGAACAAGTAGTAGGTCTGTTGTTGATGGACGGTAAAAAAAAACTGACAAATGAAAGCAGACTAAACAGATGAAGGAGACCAAATTTGTTCTACTACGGTCGGAAAGTTTTGCTCACTCTTAAGGATACACAATGGGTTTGGTGGAGGCACGAGGATGTTGTTGGTGGAGAGAGAAGCTGCAGGGGCTGGAGGCGAATTGGAGTTCTGGCAACTGCTCTTGTTGCTTTCTTTTCTGGTTTTTCTCTCTTGTTATACTCTCTAGTGGCTTATATCAAAAAAATATGGCAAATGAATATAGGGTTTATTTAGTATTAGTTTTTGGGCCACATTTGTTTTGGGGCCATATTTTAACAAATCTACATCTTAGCTCAAAACATAAAACCAATTCTTCAAATATGAAATTCCTTGGATTACCAAATAATCGTCGTCCGAAACCCCGAAGGGTGATCATCTATTGCAAACACCAATCAAGTCCAAACAATGCTTGAATTTGTTAAATAGAATTAATTTGGTTAACATATCAGTTAGATTCTCTATAGTGACTATTTTATTGACAACAATAACATCTTGAGAGACAATGTCATGAATGAAGTGATATCTGACATCAATATGTTTTGTTCTTTCATGATACATAGTATTCTTGGTCAAGTGTATCGTACTCTGACTATCAAAAAATACAACAGACGTATTCTGTTGTAGACCCAAATGACAAACCAAACCTCTAAGCCAAATGGCTTCTTTCACTGCTTCTACTGTTGTCATATATTCTTCTTCTGTCGTAGACAAAACAACCGTAGATTGTAAAGTAGCTTTCCAACTAATGGCACAATGAGAAAGAGTGAAGACATAACCTATCAAAGATCTTCTATCCAAATCACCAGCATAATCGGAGTCCACATAACCAATAACACACCAACTGGTATTAACTTCCATCATATACCAAACCAAAATTAGATGTACCTATCAAATATCGAAGTATCCATTTCATTGCTTGTCAATGACCCCCATATATCTGCTGACAACACTAACTGTATGTGAAATGTCTGAACGAGTACAAATCATAGCGTATATCAAACTACCAACGACATTAGCATATGAAACCTGAGACATGTATTGCTCTTCTTCTTTTGACTGTGGTGACAAATCCAAAGAAAGCCTGAAATGCGCAACTAACGACGTACAATAACTTTTTCAATATAACTTTTGTGAGTCAAATAAAGTTTGCCTGCTTGTCTATCCTTGTAAATTTTAATGCCTAAAATTTTCTTCGCTACATTTAAATCTTTCATCTTAAACTCACCATTAAGTTGAGATTTTAATTTCTGAATCTCACTTATTCTTAGAAACAATAAGCATGTCATCAACATAAATCAACAAATAGACAGATGAACTGATAATTGTATATTATATAGTTATTTTTCTCCATTTTATTAATCAAAATTCTATGTTCTTAATATTTTTAGTTAATTTTAATGTAATAAATAAATATTTACTGTTAGTTTCTTAAGGAATATATTTACTGTTAGTTTCTTAAGGAATATATTTACTGTTAGACTTTTCTTAAAAATATATTCCTTAAGAAACTAACATTAAATATTTATTTATTATATTAAAATTAACTAAAACTATTAAGAACATAGCAATTTTGATTAATAAAATAGATGAAAATAACTGTATAATATACAGTTATCACATCCCCAAACTTAAGATTTTGCTAGTCCTCGAGCAAAAGTAAAGAAATAAAACAAGGATGCATTTAAAATAGTGATTTTCAAAACATTTTTTTTGGTCATTTCAAATAACATAACTCAAAGAAATAAAAGAATTCTATCTAAGCATTGAAATCAATTTAAAAGTATGTTATATTTTCACAATGAATTTTAATGTGTGAAGTCTTTTCATATTTCATCACATGAAATCCAGATGAGTTTATGCAAATATAGACGCAATTAATTTATAATGAAATCACAAATCTCATAAGTTTATTTTTCATTTCTCTCTCCATTAATGTAGACAAACACAATCAAAAATCAATAGGATTTTATTAAGCTTATAATGTATGACTTAGGTAAAGGTAAGATAAACGATAATATTTGGCTCAAATTTTTCCTAAACACATCATTTTAGGATTGAAACAAAATACCTTCTAACATCTCACTTAATACTTCCTAATTTGGGATTTAACATCACATGCAATAATCTTTTTTTTTCTGTTTTTTTTTCGAGTATCCTCTTTTTTTCCGATATATCTTTAGAAATTTAATAACAATGGTCACATATTAGTGAGATAAGAAAAATCGATATATCTATACATATATATATATATATATATTTATTAGGCTTTTGAAAAGAGATAAAAATATATATATAAACTTCGAAGCTCAAAATGGGTATATTATGGATAAAACACGTGAAGGTAGATAGAAAGGCTCAAACGATCAAAAGATGGCTTAAATTATTTTCTTAGTGAAGTGTTATCTAGAATTTCACCTCGAGAGAAAATCAAACAAATTCTAAGAACTGTGACACCAAATATATCAATCAAATTGCATACTCAGATAAACCTTCTCTACATTAGCATAACAACTCCAACATCAAGACTAGTGCTTATAAATATATATTCTTGTAAAAATGAAATATACACAAAAATTACACATAGCTTAAACAATATTCAAATTTTTCAAGGAGTTATGCATTATTTAAACCGAAGAAATAAAAATAAATCACCATTAAAATATAAATATCTTCAATCAATCAAACAAATAAAGCTTCACAAACAACAATACCTAGAAAATATTTCAATTAAAGTTCAATCTCTCAACCACCCCCAAACTTAATATGCATATTGTCCTCAATGTGCGAAATTAAAGAATGCATGAGATGGGTTTAAAGAAACTTCCTGGTTTGGTTTGTAAGATATCTAAAAATAGCTTTAATTTCTCCAATTTGCACCTAAGAAAAACAAAATAACAAAAATAAAGAAACATGCAAAAACTAATACATGTTAAACTAAAAAAAATAGAAAATTAAAACACATGGGTTGCCTCCTAAGAAGCGCTTGATTTAAAGTCGTCAGCTTGACTTTTCAATTTTTTTTCTTTTCGGGAGTTAAAATATTGTGTCAAATACAAAATCTCAACTTACGAGAAAATTGAAAAATAAATTAAGAAAGTAACAATAAACATACTTTTTTTTTGAATTAAAGTCAGATTGATTGGTATTAATATCAACAAAAAAATAGTAAACAAATCCCCAGAAACGGCACCAAAAACTTGTTCTCTTTAGAAAACATAAAAACGTGCAAGTATACATGGTCACAAGTAATATAATTGATAAGTAAAATATCGTTTCCACGAAGATTTGTTATTATAGTTTGTTAAGTACTAAAATTGTTTTTTACTCTGATTTTATCCAAACAAACGAAAATTGATGAGAGTTTAACAAACTAATTTTTTTATAACAATAAATAAAAGAAAATTCTAGGATTGTAGTTTTCACCAAATTAATCCACTCAAATCATATTATTTTCTTTTGATTTATATTTTTTATAAATTTAATTTGTCAACCAAGAACTCCTAATTTTATCCATACATCTCTTCCGAGTTCCATATAGACACATCTCGCTAATATAATTCATTATATTTCTATGAGAATTAAATTCATCAAGATTCATTACGTTCAAAATTTTCAAATGACCACACGTACAATAAAGGTATATTCTTATCCTTCATATATATATGTTATCCTATCCACGAGCAATTACACGAAAATGTCTTTTTCAAATTTAATTAAGTGTCACAAAAATGTCTTTCTCAAGTTTATTTATCTTCCAATTAATCAAAAACATTAAGCACAAATAGAAGAAACAAATTAAAAATCTCATAAATCAATCAAAAATAATTTATTCAAGTTTCATAAATTTAGCTACAACGCAACCTTAAAAAAATACAATTACTTCATAACAACAATTAAAATCACAATACGTAAATATTAAAGTATTTAAGGAATATTAGATGATGAACAACAAAAGAAAATTTTGAATCAGTTTCTGCTCTAATTTCTAGCACACGCAGAAACACAATAGAAGCCAAAAATGGCTTCTGTGTGTACCACAGTTCAACTCTCCAACCCCTAAATTTATCCCAATTATACCCTATTTATAACTCCATCATGGAATCTTTTATAATAAACACAACTATCATAATCAATCATAAAAGAATAAAACTGTTTATACCACTGTCTATGGGATTGCTTCAACCCATATAAAGACTTTTTCAATAAACAAACATGATCTTCTTTACCTGGAACAACAAACCCCTCTGGTTGATACATATATATTTGTTTCTCAAGTTCATCATGTAAGAATGTTGTCTTGACATTCTTACTTGATATCAAGTTGTTTTAATTTCATGTCAAACAGTGCAGCCATAACAAGCAACACACGAATAGAGCTATGTTTCACAAAATGTGAAAATACTTCATTGAAGTCAATACCCTTCTTCTAACAATATCCCTTTGCAACAAACAACGCGTGCCTTGAACCTAGCTGTTTCAACCTCAGGTATATCTTTCTTTTTCATGAAGACTCATTTGTTTTCAACAATCTTCTGGCCCTTAGGTGGTTTCACCAATTCCCAAGTATGATTCTTATAAAGTGATTCAATCTTCATATCAACCAACCATTGAACAGACTCATCACAAGTGATAGTTTTATGATAACTAGAAGGCTCATACACTTCAATAGACTCTGCCACAGACAATGCACCAGAAACTAAGTCAGCATTTGTGTACCTCTGTGGGCGTTAAATCTCTTTTATTCCTTTACCCTTAGCGATACTATATGGTTGTTTATGTTGCTCTTCTGCTACATCATGAGCAAAATCATCTATCTCATCCACAAATGGCTGATCTGAAGTGTCTTCTTACACTTGATTAGGAGCTCCACTTTCAAGTTCCATCTACTCACTAACACCGTGGTCTTTACCTGTAACAATACTCATTTTTCTTTTCCAACATGAAAAAGTCATCAAATTTAACATCTCTACTAATCAAAAATTTAGGTGATTTGGGTTTAACACACCATAATTTATAACCTTTCACCTCAGAAGGATACCCTAAAAATATGCATTTTAATGCCCTAGGTTCAAGTTTATTATCATTAACATGAGCATAAGTAGGACAACCAAAAACTTTCAAATTAGAATAATTAGCAGGAGTATCAAAGAATACCTCAAACAATCTTCAACTCAATTGCATTTGATAGAGATCGTCATCAAATAAGGCATGGTTACAAGCTTAGACCCAAAAGGATTTATCAAAGTCAGCTTGAAAGAGCATATAACGAGCTCTTTCTAATAGAGTTTTATTCATAAGTTTTGCTACTCCATTTTGCTGTGGTGTATGACACAGTGCGGTATCTCACTAGAGCTCATTAAATTGACTTTCACAAAATTTCAAACCATTGTCAGTTCTTAAATGCTTGATTTTCTATACTAGCCTTGAATTTTACAAATTTTGAGAACACGTCATTCTTGTTCTTCAGAAAATACACCCAAACATGACGGGAGAAGTCATCAATAAAAATTAACATATACCGGGCACCACCCTTAGTTACAACACAAGGACCTCAAAGATATGAATGAATATAATCAACAATATCTTTCGTTTTATGGATGGTTGTACTGAATTTGACTCTATGATGCTTTCCATATACACAATGCTCATAGAAATCAAGCTTTCCAATTTTTTGACCACCAAGCAAATCCTGCTTGCTCAAAATAGATATCCCTGCCTCACTCATATGCCCAAGTCGCATATGTCATAATCGAATAGTATTTGAATCTTGATCTGATGAGGATGAAACTGAAACATTGCCAATAACAGTGCTACTCTGAAACATATAGAGACCATGCGACAATTGCCCTTTAATAACAACGAGAATACTCTTATTAACTCTTAAAACTCCACCTTCAGCTACATACTTGTAGCCTTGTGAATCAAGAGTACCCAGAGATATCAAGTTCTTTTTCAAATCTGGAACATGGCGAACATCTTTCAAAGTCCTAACAATACTATCATGTATCTTAATTCGAACAGTACCAATACCAATAACCTTGCAGGGTATATTGTTTTTCATCAAGACAACACCCCCATCAATAGACTGATAAGAAGCAAACCAGTCTCTACTGGGGCACATATGGTAAGTACAACTCGAATCAAGAATCTAAACATCTTCAGGAGAACCAATAGATACTGATAGAACATTTTCATCATCGGAACCAGAACTATCTGTAACACCAGCAACATCATTAGTAACAAAAGACATTGTGGCAAATTTTCCTTTACCTTTGAGTTTTGGACAATTTACTTTTCAGTGTCTTGTTTGACGGTAGTAGTTGCATTTATCTTTTCTTTTTCTAGATTTAGATCTAGACTTGTCTTTATTATTGCTTGTGCCTTTTTTCTTGATTTCTACCTCTAACAAATAAACCACTGCTATTATCATTGTTGTTAGTAAACACCTTTTTCTTCAACTCTTTGGAATTCAAAGCTGTTTTGATATCCTCCAAAGAAATAACGTCTCGTTCATATAGCATGGTATCAACAAAATGATCAAATGAATGAGGTAAAGAATATAATAGAACTAAGGCATGATCCTCATAATCAATCTTAACACCATCATTTTTTAGATCACGAATAATTTTAATAAATTCATCAAAGTGATCGGGTAAAGGTGTACCTTCTGACATTCTGAATGTATACAAATGTTACTTCAAAAATAACCGACTTGTCAAAGACTTGGTCATATACAAATTCTCCAATTTAAATCATAATCCAGTCGGGGATTCCTCATCACCAACCTCGGGTAGTACCTCATCAGACAACGATAATTGAATTGAGCAAAGAGCATTTTCCATCAATGTATCTTTTTCTTCATTAGTTAATTTTTTTGTCAATTTATTCTTGCCTTCAAGTGTTTTAATGAGCCTTTTAACTAATACGGTCCGCATCTTCATACACTATTGATTGAAATCATTTCTACCATTAAATTTCTCAATTTTGTATTTTGCCGTCATGATAGAAAACTCAATATTAAATACACAGAAGCACAACCCAGAAAATATAAAACTAATCAAATAACCAAAAATTCAAAATAAATCTAAAAGTAATGATAATAAGTAATGAGAATAAATCACACAATGATTTTAGTGGTTCAACTTTTCAATGTGAACAGTCTACTCCACAGACGACGACACACCGAGAAAAATCTACTAATAATCAAATGGAGATACAAACACCAATATTCAAAGAGTTTCACAAAATATACTAAACTCTAAATATATCCAGAAAATATCTCCCTTTAATTTACTATTTATATATAGCAAGATAAATTAAGAAACTTGCTATTTAATCAAATATTATCATACAGATCAAATCAGTCTCACATATTTTCAACCCTCTAAACTGCTGAACAAGTTGCAGCTTTGTTGCTGATGGACGGTAAAAAAAACTGACAAACGAAAACAGACTAAAAAAATGGAAACGAAAATAGAGCTAGGCGCAGCTCCTTTTCTGTTATGTTCTATTATGACCGGAAAGTTCTGCTCACTCTTAAGGATACGTGATGGGTTTGGTGGAGGCACGAGATTGTTGCTGGTGGAGGGAGAAGCCGCAGGGGCTGGAGACGAATTGGAGTTCTGGCTGCTGCTCTCGCTGCTCTCGCTGCTTTCTTTTCTGGTTTTTCTCTCTTGTTATGCTTTCCAGTGGCTTATATAAAAAAAATACAGAGGAAACTTAAGTTAATATAGGTTTTATTTTGTATTGGGTTTTGGGACACATTTGTTTTGTGCCATATTTAACACTTTTCTTATAGACATGGCTGCTTTTGAATCTTCTTATCCTGCAGGTCATGCCCTTGACATCCTTGCTCGGGTTCCATTGTGGAAGTATGGTCTTGATTATCGGCATGGTACTGGTCATGGAGTCGGATCCTACCTCAATGTCCATGAAGGCAAGTGATGCTTGTTACTGCTTGACGTCTTTTACCAATTAGAGGGTTCACTTTAGTTAATTTGCCTTTGCTTCCTTTTCCCTTTTCCAGTTCTGATCTCTATTTACATAAATTTTGCAGGACCACATTTAATAAGTTTCAGACCACAGGCTCGAAATGTCCCATTACAAGCTTCCATGACTGTTTCAGATGGTTAGTGTCTTAATATTATCGCCATTTTTGATTAACTTTATTTTAAGTACATTGTATGTTTGTGCTTATAAAGATTTCATACAATATGTGCCCACTATATCCTGATAATATTTTTACATGTGTTGTTCTGCTTACCTTTGTCATCAAACAAGGCAATGTTCACGAAAGCTTGTTCTTTGATTCTTAACCTTCTTTACTCAGGCATGCATGTTTAATATGTAAAAAGAAAATACGACTTTCTATGCAAATTATTAGTCAAGGGTATCAAACCATCAGTAATTAGGACATTTTGATTTGCTGTTAATGTTTAAAGTTGGCTCAGAAACAAGTACAATGAACTTTTGATTAACGGGTTTGTATATGATGGTTGGTAGTGTTGAAATTCTATTAATTACCTGGAATTTCTCTTTTTAGAACCTGGCTACTATGAAGATGGGAATTTCGGCATAAGACTGGAGAATGTGCTTATAGTCAATGAAGCTGATACTAAATTCAATTTTGGTGACAAAGGTTACTTATCATTTGAGCATATAACATGGGTAATCTTCCCTCTTTTTGTACTAAATCAGAAAATTTATTTCAAATCCTTTGTGTGATGGCGGGCGGCCGGTGACAACGGAGATACCACATTATCATCCATCAGAATTTCAGTAGCTAGTGCTAGTTCTGCTTTTAACTTCCTTTGCGATGTTGTTTGATTTCCAGGCACCGTATCAGAGAAAGCTGATTGAATTGAGCTTACTAACCCCTGAAGAGTTGGAGTGGTTGAATACATACCATTCCAAGTGCAGGGATGTCCTTGCACCTTACTTGGACGGATCTGAAAATGCATGGCTCAAGAACGCTACTGAGCCTATAAGTGCGTGAGTTTTCCTGGCTGCCTGTGAACTGAAGTGAATATTTGCTCACAAGTTATGTCAGATTATGTTTTATTTCGGGCTTTATATTTTTTCTTGAATTGACTGGAAGGCTTTTAATTTATCTTATGGACTTGACTGTTAAAAATAAAAGAGTAATTTTCAAAGCAGTCTTTCTTATAACATCTACTACTTAGTTGTTGGGAAAGAAAAGTTTGTTAAGGGAGGGAGGGAGCGGGGGGGACATCGTTAGAAAAGGAGGCATTATCGGGTTTGGTACTTGTAAACCGTATATGGTGTCCAAGTTATAATAAGATTAGTAAGAGGGTTATTTCAGATTATTCCCTTTTTTAGATGAAATAGTATTATTTATGTCTTAACATGGAAAAAAGTGAGTTTATTGGTAGACCATTTAGGTAAACCACCACTTGTTCTAGACTTAAACATACCTGGTTTATATTTAAACTAGATGAAGTTCATTTCATCTAACTTGTATTTAGTGTTCAATGAGCGGTCAATTATTGGCCTACCCCATTCAATAGTAGATCAAATGTTGGGAAACGTTGAGCAGGTAGTGTTTCAACGACCATTTACTCCTATTACAATTAGTTAATGGTCACTCAATATGTTAAGGTTGGATTGTACGAAATAAACTTGATTTTCCATTGTAGTACTTTTAGGAGACTGAAACATTTGAACTAATAAAATGGTTTATTTCGAGAAAAATACGGTCCAGTTGTTGAATGTTGGTTGAATAGATTAGCAGTAAACTTTTAGGTCTGATATTGTCTTACACATTGTTGTCACCTTTATCTTCCTCATCCATGTTGTAGGCTAGAACGTTTTGAAAAAAATCAGTGGCATTATGATATACTATAAATAATTACCACAACATTTTTGCTGCATTATAGTATATATATGCAGCTAGAACAATTATTTTACTTGCATAACTTCAAAGACATTACGTGTACAAATCAAAGTAATTACATCACGTTTAGCTAAGAGCATATATCAAACACACCAAAAAACTTAGTACATAGAAAACAAGCAATCTAATATCGAATTAGAAGCTGCAAAATTTTAGAGATTACATATTGCTTCCACCACAAACTTCAAAGCAGCGTTTTGCAAACTAGGACAATGCAATATTTGAAGAACCATCTTCATTCAAGGCTATCTCAGCACTCTTCTTTAACTCTCTAACTTTATCCCTTATTGGATTACTCCCTTGTTTGTCATTAATCATAATCTTCCTCACCATCTTCTCTCTCTTCTCTTCCGACCACTTTCTTCATCAGTAGAGCTTTCGGTCTAACTGCAACTCTTATCTTTAGTCAACATTGCCGCATTCATTTTCTGCTCAGAGTAGAGTGGACATGCAGTCATTGGAACTCCATCGGTAATACTCTAGTGTTAAATGCCACCCACAGTGAGATAAAAGCCCTCCAACTGATTTATGGTTTAATATTTCTGATTGTGGAGCTCACTTAGTAACCACTAAACCTATATTTTGAATTCTAGTCGAGAACCCTTTTGGTAGCTATTTTGATGGGCCATTGTTAACGTTATCAGTATTAATATCTTTTTATCTTTTTTATATTCATATGAGGTGAACGAAGCAGCATTTCCACCACTTGTAAATTGTAATAGTAGGTGGGATCTTTGTTGGATAAGCTCCAAACCCAAAGCAATCTGAGTCATTTGGTCAAACGACAGCGTTCCTCCACTTCCAAACGACACAAAAAATAACGGATCCAATTGTTGTTTCTCAAGACATTCGGACAGTATTTTGCTGCTTAATGAAACTGATGATTCGACTACATACCCCGTCAAGGGTCCGATTGGATAAATGGGCACATTCGTAAATTGACCCCAAAGGTTCTGATTTTTTCTAAGAGCAGTAAGTGTTTTTGGCTGCAAATCCTCCCAAGTATTAACACCAATATCCCCATCTGCTTTTTGAATTTCCAATATCTTTATGTTCGCACTTTTAGGTTGAAAGTTTGCTTATGTTTATTATTTTTAATAAAAGTATATTTTAAACTAGTATTTATAACGTGTGTTAGTACAAATATATTATTTTTATAAAAAAAATACAAATTAAATTTATAAATATAATGTATTTGTGTTATCTTATTTTTTATAAAAGTATTAGACTATCATTTAGATTTATATTATTTCACCTAAGTATGAGATTAAATTGTATTTTTGTTAAAGTTAGTAGACTTAAATTATCTTTTTTTTCGTGTGTTTAATTCTTTTAGTTAATCTCAATATAAGAAAATTTCATAGCTAAATAAGTTGTAAATTAGATCGATTACATAGTATCTTGGTAAAAATAAAAATAAAAAGTAAATTAAAGAAACTGTTCGTTAATTGTAGAGAGAAAAATTATATATATATTATGTTAATCTCGTACAAAATTGAGATTATGGCGGGTGACTTATTAGCTATAAAAATTAACAAAACCAATGTTATATTGACTATAAAAATTAACAAAAGTAATGTTATATTGACATTATTATTCTCCAAATCATTCATTTATACCTCAATCCTTAATTTATATATTTTATGAAAGTTGATCTCATAGTTTTGGATGTATTTATTCTCCTTATTTTGTAAAATGACCAAGTACTATTTTTTAATTAGATTAGTTCTCTCATTGAAGTCAATTATCACACTAGATTTATAAAACAAAAAGAAAGTACGGGAGATGGCTATTGACTTATTGCCTTATTGCATTGGTTAAAATTAATAACAAACATTTTTTCTAATATGTATAAATAATTCAGTTATTTAATTGATTTAATTTTTAATTCTTTTAATTAAAAAAATATTTTTTTATAATGCTAAAAAAATATAATTATTTACATTATTAAAAAGATGAATATATGTTTTTTTCTTCTTTTAAGGATGGTATAAGAAAAAAACTTTTATATGAGTCAGGTGCATGAGTATTTGGTGTACCTTTATGATTTTAAGAAAAACATATTAATAGTTATATAAAATGGAATCTTCTATATGTAAGTAAATGTATTTACTTAAAACAATCAATGAAAAGATTCTCCACATCATCCATGAGCTTAACTCATATAAAAATCTCTATACATGAAAATAGTGATGCCATGCAATTAAATGAACAATTTTTATGGTTATTATTCATAAATTGACCATCATAAGAAGCTTATTAGATTAAATAAGTACTTATTATCACAAAACATATTTAAAAAATTTATCATACATAAAATGCACTTATAGGCTAATTAAAAATGATTTAAAGTGTTGCTCTATAAGTGATTGCATACCTGAATGTAGATACTCAAACTATTGCTAATCATATTTGTTCATTGTTTCTACGTGGAGAGAATTATAAAGTACTACAGGATTTTAGAGAAAGATTAGAGATAAAGTCATATACCTATAATAGTTCATATAGGTCCATATATATAGACAATATCATCCTAGGTGTCAACATCCCTACGTGACTTGCAATCATATTAGTACCATATGATGAGGTCACATCTGTCTATGTAATTAATGTCTTTTTATCTCTTTATCAATACTTGTATCTTAGGTACCCTATTGAGATCATACACTTAAAGCTCCTCGTGTACCAGTACACATCGTGTGTGACACATCTTACATACATCATACACCTTGTGTACTCAAACCACTCTATATAAATCTACTTGCATTCACATACACCTTATAACACCCCGTGTTAGTGTATCCCATGGATATAGGGTACTATAGTCTAAAACACCCAAGTATTAAGTCCCATATTCTTTTATCTTAAAGAAAGATGAAATACTCGCTCTTCTTTGGATACCACCTTAATATGTATCTACTTCTTGAGAGTGTAATCTTTTCAACTAATGTGTACTTAAATCTATTAATTTCTTTGGAGTAAACCTTTCAAATTCTTTTGTTATTAACCTTTCAACTTCTCCTAGGAGATCCAGCTCCTTCACTCACTATATTAAGAGCCCTAGTCCCTTATTCTTTTCATTTTTCTAATTTGTTCTAACAAACATCAAAAATGTCTTTAGATAATTCCAAGCCATGTGAAGATTTTCAGTCCACATTTGAAGAACTTCTAACCATGTTAAAGGATATTTAGCTCTTGATTCTAGAATTTTAGAATCTATGTAAAAAAATAAACTCGCTCATCTTCAGCTCCTTTTGCTTAACTATTGCTTTAAATTTTGTAATTATCTATGGCTAAGTAGCTTGGTTCCTAACCAAGTAGGGTTCAAGCTAGGTCCATCCCTACCTTAATGACTAAATATATTCCACCCCCTGTGATCTATAGGTATCTCATGGGATAAAGAAATACGGATAAGGGAACTCATAATAGAAAGTGGGGTATAACACTCTTTGTTTCTACCTCAAATCCAACCAACAGGGTTCATGTGTGAGGAACCACACATTTTAAAATAAAGCACTATGTTACCTCCAAAGTAGGGCAAACATCTAGTGAGACCACCACGAGCCATACCAAAATGAATGGTGTTCAAGTTCCAGAATTGAGCACCTCAATTGTGTCTAGAGCTCCTAAATCCACTAGCACCTCAATTCCAAATCCATTGGATGCCTCAATTTGAGGACCCATACCTTATTTTCACCTTCCCTTCCCTCAGAAGGTTCACATAGAAAAGAAACCATGCCATAAGCCAACCAGTGAGCCTGTGGCAAAAAATCTTAGGAAGAAAATTCAAAAATTACCCACCAATTTAGCCATAGACGACATGTACCATTTGAGAAGGATGTACTCTATTGTACCATGTGTGGGTTTAGTACCAGTTTCCCAACATCTCCTCAAAATGCATGATCTATCCCACAGTGGTACATTTTACATGAGGAAGCACTTCGTGTTGCATTGAGGTTTTTGATACCTCAGGTTGGAACTCATTTTTTGAATACATTTAATATAACCTTAGCCCATATAAATCCAAATGGGTAGAGGATGCTCTTAATCTTGGCTACAGTCAATGGAGAGCAAGGATTTTAGTTAAAATAGGGTGAGTTATGGGCTATAACTGTATAAAAAGGAATGGGTTAGATAAAGGTAGTGCATACATCACGATTATCATACTCCAAGGTCTTATTCTAAAGCTGACGACAGTTAGCCCAAATGGAAGGGCAAGTATTTTATATTGGTGGTGATATATGGGATGGGAAACCTGTGGTTCCTATATGCTTTATCTGGAATCACAACTTTGCCACCACACAATCACAAGGTCAAAAGATGATACTCCGTCTTTATCATGATGGAAGAGAAAAATTTTGACATCTTGAGCTATATAATTTTAACCACATGACTTATAAAACCTCATTATAGGGCTTTTGGGTGGAAAGGGACTATCACACTCCACCCTTAGGTTTTGCATAGGGTACTATTCTTTGATTTAAATAGCTCATCCTAGTTGTAAACTTTATTTTTTGTAATGCATTGATGGACTTTACAACTATTTGCATTGATGACCTGGTGTTAAGTCTTGGGATAGATGAACTGATTGAAATCGAATTCCTTGAGCAACACATGTAACTTTCCCATAAGGTGGATGGCTTAGTTGTCCCAAAAGGTACCCCATCCATATTGGTCTCAAAGAAGAAAGAGCTTAAGGGGGTAAAATATTTTGTGAAACATTCACCCAACAAGAAAAGAAAATTGGATTCTTTTCGTGAAGTGGAGACTGAACATATTCCTATGTTGCATCTCGACACATGTTATGTAGAAAATGTGAAGTTGAAAATATAAAAATTGAGAGTACCTCGATAACTATCTTTGAAGAAGAGGTATTTAGGAAACCAAAGGTGTTATTGGATATATACCACCATTTCGGGAGTGAACTAAAACGGGCTCGGATTCAAATAGCTATGAAGGAGTTTGAGCTAACTCATGGGGAGATGGATGCTAGTCGTATATTATAGGTAATACAATTTGTAAAATTTGTGAAATTCCAAGTATAATGTTAAGCACTCCGTGTTGATAAGTACTTCATGTATATTATAGGCCGATTATTTGTTAAGAGAATGAGATATTGCAAATAATGCATATTGTGCCTATGCCTATCAGCCTGAAGCTCTTATCGCTTAATTCTAGGGGTAATCAAGGATAAATACAAAGTGTTATAAGAGCATGAGAAGCTACTCAGGGTACAAGAGGCCAAAATCATTGATTTGGATAATGACTTGATAAATTATACCCAAAATTTGAAAGTCGCATAAACTTTTTCTTTGGAAAGGGAAAGCTTGACCAAAGAAGTTGAGGAATATGCAGGGTTGGATAATGAATGGGAAAATTTGGTTGCGGAATAGGCAAGGCAAGTCGAGGAAAAAAATTCCATTTTGAATGAGCTAGTGGTCAGGCTTAGGGAAGATTCTGCCCATGGCTATCGTGAAAGGGTATCCTTTGTGATGACTAACTTTAGGGATCAAACGGTAAAATCCAAGACCTTTTCCATCTTTCTCGAGCTTGTACGGGGTCTACAAAATGTATAGAATACCCCCAAAACACCTTAAGGCATGCTACCAGTTAGACCCTTTGCTTCTAAAGACCCTGTGAAACCCAACATGAGTAATGCACCTTGCAAATAACTAATGAAGATTCCATAGTGCTTTTGGCTTACATTGTATTTTGTAATTGTTTATGAAAATTTTCATCAATTTTATATATTAATGCATCAATTTTTTTTGTTATTTTTAATACTCTTTTGAAGTATATAAATATGTATCCATTTGTCTTCTGAAATAGAAAACCTATAATTTTCTTTGGGAGAAATATTGCTCGTACTTCTTTAACTTTTTCCTCTATTCAAGTATTTTATTTATGTAATTAATATTTTCACTCCAAGAACCTTGTTCCTATAGAATTTAGAAATATTAATGTTAATGACATGGTAAACAACTTTCTTATGGACACGAGCAATATGGTGCTACACGAGACCCTGTGTGAATGAGATGATTCATTCTCTTAGGATGGGATGCATACATTAAACGGAGATGAAGCATATTCTAAACATGATGTGGTGTCTATTGTGATGAATCCCCTTAGTGAGATGAGGTTTGATTATGCTAGAGGTGATAGAGAACACCTTTTTTTCTAATTGATCATGAGGCGCTTGTTTCACCCAATTAGGATGAGCTATAAGATGGATTCATTAGGTTATTGAGTGAGATCCCAAACTGGGCTATCCCTAAAAAATCCAAATGAGTTACTCATCATACTTTAACAAATGTTGTAGATGAAGTATCTTGTGTGGTGTGTCGTGATAAGAACCTTTTTATACTATTTGAAAATGGAATATTTGAGTTACTTAGCATACTAGAAAAGATGAGGGTTTCATTTGGCATACGATTGAACATCGTTTGTTTGAGGTTAATACACATTGTTTTTTTCTCCTCTTTATGATTTGATTCTTACCATTGGTTTGGTAGATGGTGTGTCTTATTCATAATTTTGAGTGGTCTTCTTTACAACTATATGATGTAGGCTACAATGTTGAAAAATATATTGAAGTTAAATATGAATCATACATAGAAGCATCGTGAGAGCTTCACAATCTTTAGGAAAAGATCCATCTTATTAAGGAAGGATATAGTACAATCCTTCAAGAGAATCAAAGTTTAAAAGTCAAATGTGATGAATTGCATGAAGAGGTGGGTAACTTGATGCATAAACTCTGTGAAGTGAGTGAGGGATAAAACTTATTACATCTAGAAGTGAATCACTGGAAAAAGAGCTAGTTCAAGACAAAAAAAGGTTATCATGTGGTCTTAAGAAAGAAGAATGAATTCATGTGTTTTTATAATTTTGTATTAAAATGAGGCCTCTTTTATATAATTTATTGATTTTTGACATTGTGATTTTGAGCCGCTCATTATCATTTATATCTATGCCCCAATGAGGAACTCTTTTTGTATCATTCTTGATACTTGGAGTCATTGTTTCCTTATTCATTTTTTAAGAAGAGGTTCAATATTATGAACTCAGAACTCTTACTTAGGATGGGCAAGGTGCCTCTTATACCTGCATCCCTAGTGGGGGTCCCTTTGGCCTCTTCCTCTATACCAAGGGGTTATCACATTATTTTATTCGTGAGATAGATAAGAAGGATAAGTGAAAAATTTAATTTGTCACTTATCCTTTTTAACCCAAAAAGAAGATTCACATTTGTAAACTCAAGACATTTTCTTAGGATGAGACTTGTGCCTCTAATACCTACATCCCTCGTGGAGGGTTCATTTGGTCTCTTCCTCCATACTAAGAGGCTACCATATTATTTTATTTGCAAGACGAGTGATAGGGATAAGTGAAAAAATCAATTTGTGACTTATCCTTTTTTATCCAAAGAGACGGTTCATTTTTGTGAACTCATAACCCTTTTTTAGGATGGAACTTGTACCTCTTGTACTCATATTGCTAATAGGGAGGTCCATTTGGTCTCCTCCTCCATACCAGGAGATTATTGTGTTATTTTATTTATGAAACAAGTCTCATTTCTAGATGCAAATAACTCTTATTACTTGATCGATATACATGATTTCCTACTGATGAGTGCTCAAAAAACACTAAAATTGCAATGATTTTATGCACATTAATTGATTAAAAATATATATATTTATATGATTTTATCATATATTTATATATATTTGTCTTTTCGGATTCACGGATATTTTTATTGTTTTTCAAGTATTTTCGCTTAAAAACGTAACTTAAAGACTCAAAGAGGAATACTGAAGGCAATACATCACAAATATATTCATAAAATAAATGAGGAAAAATCAACAAATATGGAAAAATTGGACAAAATGGATCAAAAATGAGGAAATCGTGCTGCCCAGCCGCGCCGACCACCGCGCGCGGGGCGCCAGCAGCTACCCCAGCCGCGCCCAACAACGCGCGTGCCAGATCTCCATTCCGCGCGTGCCTCTGCCCAGCCTGTTGCCATCTGCGCGCACCTACGCCCAGCCTGCTCCCATCTGCGCGTACTTGTGCCCAGCTTACTCCCATCTGCGCGCACCTGCACCCAGCCTGCTCCTATCTGCGTGCGCCTGCGCCCAGTCTACACCCATCTGCGTGCACAATTGCCCCCCACGTCATCATTCACTACTCCCCGTTTCCACCATTTTTTATCATTTTTTCACCCATTTTTTCTTCCCATCCTCACCTATAAATACCCTCATTCTCTTCATAACTAAACACACCTCAAAACACATCTTCTCTTATTTCTTTCTCTCATTTCTTAGTTTTTTTAGTTTTTCTAGTTTTTTTTTAGTTTTTAGCTTTTCTTAGTTAGTTTTTCTTAGTTTTAGAGTTCTTCTCTTTTTGAGAAGAACTAGTTATGTTTTTGTAATTTATTTGCTTTTCGATTCAATAAATGAAGTGCAAATTCCGTTTGGAGGTTTTCCAACAACGAGAATAACAACAAACTACTGTAAGGATTTTATTTTCTTTACAATTATTTTTATGCTTTATTCTTACATGTTATATTTAATTTGTCTGTGATTAAATTTAACTTTGCTGGTTGTTTGTAAACATGATATAATAATAACGTTGTTATGCTTACGAAATATTAAATAGGTAAAAATCTCTAAAATGAATTGATTTTATTTTTATTCAAGATTTTATATTAAGAATGTTAGAGAGAAATATATTATTTTTCATTGCAAACGTAAATCTGAAAATTAGATTTTAAGGTTTAGTTATCCGGTCTGATTTAGAGTAGTGCTCTTTTATTTGTTGGTACAATCGCCCGATAGTTAGAGTGAAACTCTATTTCAAAAGTTTTTATAAGAATTATTATCTGAAAATATATTGACAACATGTTTTCAGTAGTGGTTTTAAAACTTGAAAGTTAGTACTCAGATAATTAAATTCTTAGGTTTAATTTGGACACCTTGAATAAAGTTTAAACTCTCTAACCCCACCAAAGGTGGCATTTAAATGGTTTATTTTCAATCTCTTAAAAAAAAGAATTAATTTAATTAACCAAATTAGTTGTCAACCCCACCCATAGGTGTTAATTGATTTGTTTAATTAACAAAGGGAGAATCAATAAATATCAATTCATATATTTAATAACCTAAATAATATGAGCAAGCATAATTAACATAGTTATTATATCCATTAATACTCCGCTATTATAAATGATAAAATTTGCATAAATGTTTATTGAATTTATGTTTATTTTTATGGCAGTAGATCAAAAACACAAAACCCAAAATATCGTGACCGGATGTTTAGGATTTAATTTCGTTTTTA
Source organism: Hippophae tibetana (assembly GCA_037013495.1). Lineage (NCBI taxonomy): Eukaryota > Viridiplantae > Streptophyta > Magnoliopsida > Rosales > Elaeagnaceae > Hippophae > Hippophae tibetana. Next base: position 75,054,234 of record CM072812.1, on the reverse strand, counting down.
AAAGTTTGAATAATAAATTAAAAACTACATACATTCCTTCCTTAGATCGACCTTGAGAGTATACTTATCATTTTCTACAAAATGATTCGTGCACTTACGAGAGTTTTATAAATATAAAACAAAAGTATTGGCAGGATCGGTGATGCCGGTTTTGTTCATCACCTACTTAGAAATAATATTTTTTAGTAGTTCATTATTCTAGCTCAAATCTTCATGTTTTCCATCCTTTGATATCTTGTATGATCATCTAGATGCCTTCGCACGTTGCTACAAACTTGTTGAAAATACTTTCTATTTTATTTTCGAGAGTTTTGCGCAAAACCTAATCAATCACACTGAAATTTTTGAACCTAACTACTTTGTTGTAGGAGCGTTGAACTGTTCGCTTTTGTGCCTCTATCCTTATTAAATCATTCTCTCTCTTTTATTTCACTTGTAGAAGATCTTCCCTTTGGATGTCATTATTATCATCGTAGGATATATCAAAATGCAATATGGGTTCTTATATTTTAAAGAGACAACTTCAGTTCCATATACCAAAGAAAATAGGCTCTCCCGAGTTGCTTTCCTTTGAGTTTTTCTAACGGCCCATACAACTCCAAGAAATTTATCCACCCATTTACCCTTAGTTGCTTTTAAGTGTTTTCTCCAAATGTGATCAATGTTGATGATTCTGATTGACCATTAGCTTCATGTCTATATGGGGTGAAATATGAAAGTTTGATTTTGAGTTCCTAATAAAGGATGCCACATTATGGGAAATAAATTACTACCCATTATTAGTTACTAATTCACACGGTAAACCGAATATACATATTATGTTTTTTCCAAATAAAGTTATGTACGTCACTATCTTGTATTTGTGCCAACTGTTTGGCTTTTATCTATTTGGAGAAGTAATCGATTGCCATAATAAGGAACTTTTTCTTGGTTGGAGCAACAGGTAGGGAGCCTATTATATCCAGACCTCACTTTTGAGAAAGACCATAGGCTGAAAATAACCTTCATTTCATTTCTAGGTAAATGCAAAACATTGGTGTGTCTTTAACATCTATCACATTTCTAAGCATGATCAATGCAATCTTTTCATAGGATAGGCCAATAATAGCATTATCACATGATCCTTTATGTGAATGTCATCCCACTTTGGGGTTTGGTAAGAGAGGTGCCTTTCCCAAGTACCCCTTGATGGGTTGAAAAGAATTTTTGCACTCTTTGCTCCATAAATAATCTTTATTCTTCTTGAGGAGTTGAAAGAAAGGTAAGCATTTCTCTATAAATTTGGATACAAAATGGCTTAAGATGACTATGCATCCATTCAATTAGTGCACTTCTTTGAGGTATCGAAGATATCTTATGTTAACGAAGGTTGTAATTTTATCAAGATTTGCCTCGATTCCTTGGGAAGATGCCTAGTATCCTAAGAATTTTCCCGATGTTACTCCAAAGATATATTTCTTAGGATTGAGGTGCATCTCATAATGACGAATGATAGTGAAAACCTCATCTAGATTAGAAACCTAATCTCTTATGAACTTGGTTTTGACCATTATATCGTTTAAGTAAACTTCCATATTCTTCCTTATCTGGATTTCTAAAATTCAATTGACGAGCCTCTGATAAGTTGTCCTTGTAATTTTTTAGCCTAAAGGCATGCTTTTGTTAACCATTCCTCCGTAATATATGCTATTTTCTCTTCATCTCTTGGTTGCATTCGAATTTGAGGATAACCTAGCATGCATCCATAAAATAAATTACTTCAAATCCAGGTATGTCATCTACCAGTTGATCAATGTTTGGTATATAAAAACAGTATTTAGGAGTAGCAAAGTTTACATTGGTGAAATCTATGCACATGCGATGATCACCCCAGGCCTTGTTAGCTAGTACAACATTCGATAGCCATATGAGGTTGTCTACTTCTTTGACCCATCCATTTTTTGAGTGATTTGACTTTGTTCTTGATGATGTTTCTTTTTTCTCTTACAAACCTCCTCTTCCATTGTTGGAATACTTTCTTCGTATGATCCACTTTTAGCCCATGTGCGATCATGTATAGATTAATACCATGTATATCCTCTAGTTTCCATGAAAAAAGGCCCACATTTCTCTTAAAGAATTCAATCAAATCCTCTTTAGCTTTGACGAAGAGTTTGGAACTGATCTTCAATTTTTCTCCTCATCTCTTGTTCCCACAAGAACAATCTCAAAGTATTTAAGGGCTACAATCAATAAATGATTGTGTGATTGGTGTGTAGTTACCTACCTTTTGTATTGAGCACTTAATTGCTATTTTGAAGTGGAAGTGGATTATGTACTTTTTATGACAATATTTTAAGAAATCCTCGCTATTTCTTGATCTCTCTTTATTTCTTTTACCTCGTCCATTGTTCAATATTTAATTAATCAATGATAAGTTCATGGGACAACCCTCATTTTATGAATCTAAGGTCTTCCTAATAGTATGTTATAAGAGGTAGAGGTATTTAGGATAACAAAATTTATGAGTAGAACGACACCTTCTATAAAAACTAAAAGTTGTATTATGCCCACAAACATAGTGACATTGCCATTGAACCCTACCAACGGTATTTGTTGTTGAGTGATCTCCTTGGGGTCTATCCTTATGTTAAGAAGTGCCAACAAGTACAATAGGTTCAAAGAACTTCCATTATCTACCAATAACTTTTGTACCTCCTATTGTACAACTTTAACTACAATCACCAAAGGATCATAATGAGGTGGTAGAGTTTCCCTTCCTTTGAAAGTAATCAAAAATATTGATCCTTTATGCATCAAGGAATAGACTAGATGATGTGTGTCTCTTGCCTCCTTGGCATACCTTTTGCGTGAGTTGTGTATAGTTCTTAACATGGTTGGACCACCATGGATCGTATGAATTATATGAATGTCCTCTTTGGGTGGTTAGACCTGTCGGTCCCCTCTTTGTGTGGTGTTAAGGGGGACTATATCCCTCCTCATGTTATCTTTCTGATTTTCTTACCTAGGAGCTCTATTTCTATTATTTTCCACTATGTCTCCCAAATGTCCTTCCGATAAGAGTTGCTCAATCTTTTACATGAGGTGTCTACGACCCTTGGTTCAGTGACTCGTATCCTTATGGAATGCACAATATTTGTTGAGATCTCTCTATAGGGCCCTCATAGGTTGTGACCAACTTACTTGCTCCATCCATTTCATTCTTTGGACTACATCTACAAAGGATACTCACAATGGTAGTCCTCTAAATGGTGACAAGAATCTTTCCGAAATCTCCAATCCTTTGGTTTAAAACAGGTGGGTTTGGGCATCTAACAATAAATGGTTTTCTTTCCTCAATGCCCTTGCTTGTGTAGGGTTTTTCCAAAGGTTTAGATATGGCAGCCTTAGTGGGTTTCATCTCTCTTTTGATATTGACAAGCTTTTATGCCTCTTTATAATGTAAATCAAAAGAAAGTTGGGTGGTCTTACTAATTTCTATAAAAAAAAACTAATGTTCCTTTTTATTCCTTTCCTAAAAGCTTCGATCCCGATAGAGTCAAAACACTACAAAATCTCTATTTTCTCTATCTTAAATCTCTTCATGTAATTTTCTATTGTCTTCTCATTTTTTGGACAATGGAGAACAAATAATGCGATTCTTTTCAAATGGGTTTGTTATAAGCATAATTCGTGAAGAAAAATTTCACCAATTAATAATTATTTTTATAATAATAATATTTTACTTAAATATAATTATTACAAAAATAAAAAAATACCTTAAATATTAAATAGGGCTAATTATGTTGTGAAATTATGTTTATATTATTTTTAATAGTGAAAATGTATGAGGTGGATATAAAATAATATTATTTTATGGTTACGAGTTTTAATGATACTATTTTTATAGTTTTCCAATATTATTTACAAGAAAAATGTTTTTTGTTTTCTTTTGTTGTTTATTGTGATTTAATGTTAAGAAACATAAATTTGAATTGTGAATGTGAGCAAATTTATTGACTTCCAAGTTTTAACAATCTCTTATTTGCTTAAGAAAAATAAAATCCGTACTTTATTCTTGATTAAAAAAAACTCTTAATTAGAAATTAAGAAACTGAATTTCAATAACATATAAATTTGAGATTAGAGTATCATCTAAATGAAATGATAAAGCAATGACATTTGATGAAATTGTAGAAAAACCTTGAGGATGAGATAAATGATAAATTTTTATTTTTTGATTCATGCATCACAAGAGAACTAACCATTTGAGACTTAGTAGGAGAATCGTTTGGTTATATATATAATTTGAGAAGAAAACACATCTTTAGTCATCTTATTATTGTATTTTTGGATACTTTAATTATTTTTTTATAAATTTTAATTTTTTATAAAAAAAATTAAATTTAATGGAAATAAACGTTACTAATATAAGGTTAATAGATGTTATAAAAATAAAGTATATATAGCTTCAATTTTTCATCTTTCTTTTAATAATCTAATAATGTATAACAAACTAACAACCTCACATCTGTTACCAATGAGCTCAATACACGTATATAGATTCTTACGTCAACTTCTGAGAGCATTTGTAACTATAATAGCAAGTATTGTAAGCCTTACAACAACTACTACTTCAATACGTGATACTCAGAGTACTTCCCGTAATTAGAGGAACGCTAGACATATAAAAATACCAAGTATTTCATTCATTTATTTCATTAATTACTATATTTTATTTATAACATTTAATTATTATAATTATTTTATTTATATATTTTCTTAATCTATATCTAATAACTGAGAATAATTTAAATAATTAAATTTAAATTTGAAATAACTTAAATAAATAAGTGATACATTTAAAATTATTACTCTAAATATAATATTTAAATATATGAATTATTTAAAATCTATTATTTAATTATCTTAGCTATGAAATTGTTCGATAGAGGATATGAGTGTCATTTTGGACAAAAGCTTTCAAAAATCTAAACCAATGTTAATGCTCATTGTTTTTAGTTTATTTGAATCTCCTTCTTTTCTTTTTTCCATTTTGATGGGATTTTCTTTTCTTTTTTCCATTTTGATGATGGAGAAAATCTTGCATGGAGTTTTAGACACGTCATGGAACCGAATTATTTTAAATTTATATAAAAATACGTAAAATATAAAGACAAAATTAATAATTAATATTTTATATTTAATAGTACTATATAATATGTTGTATATATATGGACACTAGCTAATAAATGTCTCAACTGTTATTGCCCTTTGAGTATTCAATTCTGATGAGAAATTATTTACGGTTATTGTAGCATGCCATATCTTAATTCAATTAAATTTAAAATTACTATTATTTATTTTAAATAAAATAAATAATTGATACGAATAGATTAATAAAAAAGTATATTTTAAAAATAATAAATAAAATTATAATGACATAAGTGATATATATATATATATATTTTCATAATTCTTATTCCGCTGAAGTTTTGTTTTGTTTTGTTTTGAATCATTTTTATTTTGCTTGGATCGCTCAGCTCAGCTTCGGGTTTCTATCTATATTGGACTTCTTGTGAGTGACATTAATTCATTTTACGACAAAAAAAAATTTCTTATCTTTTTTTTTTTTTTTGAATTTAAGATATTCAACAAGTTACCAGCGCATGATAACTTGTATTTATATGTTTTTCAAGCCACTATATACCTATACAATATTGCTCTATACATATATAGTGAAATAATTGGTATAGAAACAAAAAACGAAAATAAATCTCTAACTTATATATTCTTACTATTAGAATTTATATAAAATATCATATACGGTTAAAGTTGAAATATAATCTTAGATTTGTTTAATATTAAATTCATTTTAATTTAATACAATTGAAATATTATTTTTATTTTTATAAATATTATGGGTGTTATTTATATAATTTTAAAAAAATATTTAAGATATTAAAACGAAAATTACAACCTTAAAAGTTCCAATAGAAACAAAACCCGATTATTTTTTTCCTGGTATTTCATTGCTGGTTATTTGTCTCACAAAATGTGAAATATTTATATGGTATGTTTGAGGATCTGATTATTTATGTACAATGCCTGTTACTAGTATCTACATCTTCCAGACCTGGTTAACTATTGGAAGTTATTATAGTTCCTCATCTACTTCCTTTTAGGGTCTATTTGCTGGTTGGTTACGGTCAAAAGTTGTTTCAGAAGACACGATCTAAACCCTGAAGTACTTTAAGTATTTATTTTTGTTGAGTTCAAAAGCCCTTTCATAGAATGTTTGTAGCAGAGGCAAACATACCCTTAATTTGATTTTGACTTTTGTTGCCAACTTATCCCTTGTTATATCTATTTTTGTTTCTAATGAAATGCATGTGGAGAGTAGACAAGAGTGTTAATAAATTAGTTTCCTACTTTTCCTGCCCAACATGTATTAATCTGTTGCTTTTATTTACTAATACAAGCCAATCTTTTGTTAACGTCTCAGCCATTCAAAATTTGTTGCTTTTGGTACTTAATAATATAAGTCGAGGTGGTCTGACACGACACCATACAAATAAAATTTTTAATAAAAATTGATTAATAATTTTTTAATATCTTTAAATGTTTTATTATTTTTTACTATTATAAATAGTCTAACACGAAAAATGTCTTGAAATTTTTACATGTGTGGACTAACACATGAATCCGATACGATCAGGTGGTGTTTGGTTCACTAAAAATGAAATCAGAATCAGAACGAGAATGAAATGGAATAAAAAAGAAACAATTTTATTTGATTTAATCACTGGAATCAAAGAAGGGATCATTATTACGGTGCTTGGTTAAAATTAAAATAGAATGGAAAATACGGTATATTACCTTAGGAATCAATTTTATTTCATTCACATTTTTACTCACAACTATATTTGGATGTGACAGATTCTTCAAAAGCTTTACTTCTTCCTCCAACTCCCGAATGTGGCACAAGTTGCTTTGTGGAGAACAGTGAATGGGTTTGGTTTGGCAATTGTGATACCTGCCCTTCAGTCTTTTATAGCTGATAGCTATAATGATGCTGCAAGAGGGACTGAATTTGGCTTGTTAAACCTTGTTGGTGCCTTTGGTGGTGTTGGAGGTGGTGTTTTAGCTACATATAATTATGGCTGGTCAACAATACTGGGGTATACCCAGTTGGCATTGCGCCTTGGATGGCAACATTGAGTTCATTAATTGGGTTTCTAGTTTTCTTGTTTGTGGTTGATCCAAAAGAAACTATCAATCATGTCACTCAAAAGACTGATGGTAATTCAGATAGGTAAATTGGTATATTTTGTTGTTCATTGAAATTGAAAGATATCAAAAGCAATTTTACCGCTCCTTGTCATTTAAGGTGAATTAGCTACTTTTTGATGCAGGGATCTATTGATATACAATAGCAACAGTAACAATAGTGCAGTGCCAATCTGGTTGGAATCTTGGGCAGCCATGAAAAGTGTTGTAAAAGTGAAAACATTTCAGGTAATTGTCTTGCAAGGCGTTGTTGGATCACTGCCGTGGACTGCAATGGTGTTTTTCACCATGTGGTTTGAACTAATTGGTATGCACAATCTTGAATTCTAGTACACTTGTATTTCACACAAAAAAAAATTCAAAACTGCAAAATATATGATTTGCTAGTTTTGTTTTTTTTTCCTTTTGCTTAAGTGATCAATGATTAAGTAATATAATTGTAGGTTTTGATCATAATAGTTCTGCAGCACTCCTTAGCCTTTTTGCTATTGGATCTGCTATGGGAAACCTCATCGGATGACTACTAGCAGATCGTATGTCACAAATTTACCCTCAGTCGGGGCGGATAATGTGCGCTCAATTTAGTGCCTTCATAGGCATACCCTTCTCACGTTTCCTACTTAGAGCAATCCCTAAGCAGAGCTACCACACCTTTTCTACCACTCTTTTGCTCATGGGTCTAACCATAAGCTGGAACGGTTCAGCAGCAAATGCTCCTATGTTTGCTGAGGTCGTGCCTGTCAAGCACCGAACTCTGATTTATGCATTTGATTGTGCTTTTGAAGGATCAATCTCTGCATTTGCTGCTCCCTTGGTTGGAATTCTTTCAGAAAAGATATTTGGTTATGACTCCAAATCTGTTGATCCGACTAAAGGTTCAGTTCAAGAGGCTTTTGCATTGTCTCAAGGTCTGTTTTCAATGATGGCAATTCCATTTGGTTTGTGTTGCTTGTTTTATAGTCCTCTGTATAAGTATTTTAGAAGGGACCGTGAAAATGCTAGAATGGCTATCTGGAAAGAGGCAGAGACGGCCGTATCTATACAGTAAGTAGAATATTGTGAAAAACACTTCTGGGATTTGAGCTCGTGACCTAGGATTCAAGTTTTATGGAGTCATTTGTCTTCCTTTTCTCATATTGGGTTCAGTACATTGTAGTATTTAGACAAATAAATTTGTATATATACTGGCTAATACGGAAAAGCATGTGTACACGCATTTAGATCCATAACCGTTTGAATTGTTATGTAACTCGATTTAAGAAAGATTTGGAATGGGCATATAATCAATCGATAGTAACTATTTTATCTCAGACTAAAAATAAATTTTTATTTTTTAAAATATAAGAAAAATATAAAAATAAATCAAATAATTAATTAAATAATTTTTAATAATAATTTTTTTAAATAACTACATTAACCATGTACATAGTAGGATATGAAATAACTAAGTTATACATGCATTGTTTAAGATGGAATTGTTTTATATGTAAAAAATTACATAAACAATTACATTTTATTTAAATTATTTTATTAAAATATTTATAATTAATTTTATCCAACATTAATATAAGTTATCACCCAATAAACCAATAAACTAATTATAATATAATTTAATATAATTCAATTCAATAAAATTACACTTTGTATCTATCTAATATTATACATCAAACAGTCATCTCAGTTAGTTACCTAACTAAAGCAAAGAGGCTAGGGCTTTAGCGTAAACCCAACTCTCAATATGCAAAGGACCCGTGGGACAGTCCATATACAAACTACTCTTTCAGTTAACTAATCCTCAAAGTTTCAGAGCAATTGGTTTCATGTCAGGCAATGAAGCCAAAAAAAAAAAAGACGCCAGAAATTCATCTCTCGTTTATCCCAAAAAAAGCAAATTGTGGAATGAAGTACTTGAGCACAAAAAAGAGAATATGGCATGTTTGACTAGGAAAGTTTCGATGCCTTTGTTTAGGTCAAATATTTGAGCCAACAGCTAGGTTTTCTTCTTGCCCGCTTATAATTTCATACATAAAACAAATTCAACTGCAACACTTTCGGTTAAGTTTTAGTAGCCATGTCTTGTGGAATGAAGTATCACAACTCCACCCGATAAATGGGATAATATTAAAAATAAATTATACAATACAACACAGCTCATATGCATTCAAGTGTCCTATCACATAAGTCCTCCATTGGATTTCATGCTGCTGAGGAAAGCTAGATACATCGTGCAAAGTAGGAGTTCGCTACATACCCACCAGACATTGCCCTTCTCACATTAGATTCAAACAACTGAGGATTGTCTCTCAACACCGCAGCTGCCTCATGATTCAGGGGATCCTCATGATTTGGTTCCTGCATGCATATTGAACCAAATATCATATAGCAGACAGACATGTTAAACGATGGAGATCTCTAAATGAAAGAAAATTACAATACAAACAGAAAAACAGGCAGAATAGTACCGTAAAAAGATGGTACAGTCCATAGATGACCGTGTTTATATTTAGCACAGGTTTCCAATCTTCACGTAAGATGTTGAGGCATACATTTCCTTCCAAGTCGATATTAGGATGGTAAACCTGCAAGCAGCAGACTCTAGGAATGAGCAGACTTATCATACAAACATATTAAACTGTAGAACGTTTTTCATTCCATTCTCCATCAACTTTTCTTGAGGAATATGCAATCATACCTTGGTTTTGCACTTCACTTTTGGTGCCTCGTGTGGATAAATAGAGGAAACTTGGAATGAAAACAAAAATGTTCCACCTCTACAACAACAAATGGAAAAGAAACCAGCAAAATTGACAATTGTCCCAATTAGAGGAAAACTAAAAGTACAGAGTAAGCAATCTCCCAACACAACCCTTACACTAAAATTATATTTTTTGAATTCTTGCTGACAAGAGGTAGAACACTCACGAATAGTATCCTTCATCAGGTTGAATTGAGACCTCAAAGTTCATGAGGTCATCCTTGCCATTAGGGAAGGATATGATACATGATTTTGGCAGAGTCAGCTCACTTATATCTGCAGCATATGGAATTGAAATAATGAAACATCATTCAAGCAGCTTATTTCAAAGAACCAACAAATTCATGCAATAATTAAAACTATGAAAGAAAGAGAACACGGAGAGAAAAAAAGCTTGCAAGAAATTTCTGCCTTGGAACCAGTTCTAGAATTTGGATCAACATAGCTGGTAGTAGTTTCGATCCTCGATGAAAAATTGTAGAAAATATCATTAATAAGTGAATGTCAGTATTATAAATTGCAGGCAATGAAACCAGGCTGTTCTGCTTTATATAAATGTGGTGCCATTAATGAAGCAGAAAACAAGAAATATAATTGGAAGAGTTCTTATATATCAACAGAGACCATGTCAGAACAAGGCACACACAGCTTGTTATAGATACCCCTACATAATTTTTATTTTTATTGGAAAAAAAAAGACAGTAGAAGTTAATTATGTTATTAGACCATGTAACAGCACAGGTTTCCACACTGTAATTAAGGTCATTTGCAGTCAGCTTAGTGATTACATCAATAATTTATAGTCCTAACTCCTAAGGGTTTCACAAAACTTTTGCTAAATGTCACCCCCACTACAGAAAAATAAAGGTCAAGAAATACTTTATAGAGTCATAAGACCTTCAAAAGCACAAAACCCTTCAAAGGTGTGGGAATTTTAAGTGTTGGCAATTTCTTAAACAAACACGATTTATATCTATATTTATACTAAATATAAAAGTCCAAATCACCTTTATATATTTGCAAACACAATTGCCACTATATTTTAAAGTAATGACTATTATTACCCTTAATTATTTTATAATTTATTTAAAACTCATTTTTTTATCAATTAAATAATAAATTATAAGTACTTAAAATATTGACAATTGAGGCTATTCAAAATATCAGCGTAAATGCATGCTCAATTTTTCAAGATAATAGTAACAATATTGTACTTTTAATTATCATAAAAGTTAATAGTAAATTAATTTTTAAATTTTAATAAATTACGTGTAAATCATGCGTTTATAACTAATAATATATATAAACTTATGAATGGAGCAATTTCGGTCTTCTTTGATTCAAGTATTTTCATGTTGCACCATGTTTAAAGTGGCCAAAAAAAGGATCATATTTAAGGTATAAAATATACCCATTCACATGTCCGCAAATGTTAGGATTGATTTTGACGTGTAAATAGTGTTTTATGTGAAATTTAAGAATGGAATGATCGATCAGCCAAATGGAAGACCGATCCACCATGCTGGATAAATCGCCTTCAATCCGTGTATCAATCTGATCTCACTGCCCATTTTAAAAAAAAAATGCTTATTGGTGCTCGGATCAATCAGCCAAATCGCGAATTGATCTACCGTGTTATGGATCATCAATCCCACTAATTATTTTGTGATTTCAATTTCCTTTTTCGCAATTTTTGGGAAAAATATGATTCCAACTTCCATTCTGTGTCACATCAGAGTAGGCCGAATTTGCAGTTACTTTTAGGCCCATAAAAATTATGTTTGAGTATGGTATTCAATTTTCATATAAATAGGTCAAAATTCTCATTGACTTTCTTCATGCACGATTTTTAGTGTTGTTCCTTTGTTTCATGATCATACAGCTTCTATTTGTTTAGGTTTTCATAATTGTTTGCATCAATTAATTACGTGTGTTATCATGGTTTATTGAGGTTCATGCCAAGTAGTTAGAAGCTATCTTTAATTGGTCTTGTGCTCAATTCTTGTTATACCACTTCTAAGTTCCACCCATCACTTGATAATAATTGATTTTGATCTTTGAAGCTTTTTAGGTTAGGATTGTTTGATTTAGAACCTACCTTAGTACACACCTTACACAATGCTTTTGTGCTAACCTTCTTTTCAGTTGAATTGAGTGAACGTGTTCGGTGCCTTGTGGGATTCAAGAAGACCAAAGCGTGTTTCCTAATCGGACATGAACCTTGGGTTCATTATAAAAGGGGAGTGACAGCTCATAAGTAGAGTACACTGGGACACTATTAACATTAATTTTTTCATAGTGGATAGATTAGGTAGCTTGTAGACCCATGGTTTTCCTTTTAATTCGTGTTTATCTACGTTGTTTCCGTGTGAAAATATGTGTATGTCAACTCTTTACTTCCGTGCATTTATTTTTATTTACCCTTGCATGATTTTTTGATTGTGCAAATTCTTAACTGGCTGAGTGTGAAAAAAATAACTTATTCAATTCCTTCTAAGTTAATTGGGTTTGTGACTTAAATTTTAAAAAATAACACCTTAGAAATGGAATTCAGGTCTAGTTTGCAAGCAGATCTAGACACTTTCTCTGTAATTTGTTTATGGCGTTTTCTACATCACAATTAAAAAACAAGTAATTATTTCCATGCCTTGAAACTTTACTCTAACTATTCAACAAGCTGTGATGCCTCTTCAATCTAATAAGCCAACTAACAAATCCTACTACTTCAAAGCAATTATGGCTTGCTCTCGATCCCTTTCTTCTGCACCTTGTCTCTCCTTCCTACCTCATCATATTATGTTCTTAGGGAAGCACATCTAAAAGAAAAAATTGATACTTTACCACACAAAATAGGCTTCTCCCGTATGAAACTCTAGGACGAAACTCTAGGACGCTGCTATTAGAATCTCTGAAAAATATAATAAATTTTTTTGGGACAGAAAGATACAAAAGAAACTAAGTTTTTATCAGATAAAAGGGGACACCTTTATGAAGACGCAGCTCCCCAGCAGTTTGCTTCTTAATGGGTGCCCCCCCATTGGCGTTTTCAGCTTGTTCTCTCTGCTTCTCCTTTACTTTAAATAGCCTAATCATGTCCCCTGCAAAGGAAACCTAAAAGAACATATGTACGGTCATTGATGAAAGCAACAGTGTCTCAGAGAACAGATATAAGGCACTGGAAAATAGCAAAGCCGTGCCAATAGATGAGCAGCATGAGAAAACTTGTTTTTGTAAGCCCAAAAAATATCTCCAGGAAAATCATTCAAGGAACATCTCAGTCCAGCACAAAGGTACTCTGATATTATGTTCGATAAAGTAGATTCAAAGTCAATAATAAACCAAGTTTCGTGATGAATTATTTCATGGAAGAAAATTCCAGCTCCAAATAATTGCTTAAACGGAAACAAAGTTCGTCCAATGGATCATTCTTCAAAAATCAATCGTTAAATAAAGCCAAATTCAAAACCAAAAATGTTTATTCGTGCTCAAGAGAGGGAAAGGTTATTGAACAAATGATAGGAATCACACGAAACATTAATTAGTTGGTGCCAAAAAGACAAACAAGAAAAGAAATCCGATCATGTATCATGAACAGATCAAACAAAGAAAAAGTAATTTCAACTCAGTAATCATTCCTCGCTTGAGTTCAGTCTCAAGCAAAAATCTCAACCGGAAAACTTATGATCTATTAAACAATAAAAATGAATGATATGAGATTTATATACACAGAACCAAACCTGCTCGAAGAAATCTGGGCGCCTTGAGAGGACAAAGGCTGAAAAGGGTTTTGATTGGAAAAATGTGAGTGAAAAAAGGGCACAGATTTAGCAAGAAACGACCAACGTTTTATTGGGATAGAAATGGATTACGGTGACGAAATAGATGTTGCCTTTTTATTTCATTCTTTTTCTTTCTTTTTTTATTTTCTATATTCTTTTTTTCCATTTTTAGATTGATTTTGTATGGCATAATTTTACTTGTATATAAAATTTTATTTTTAATAAAAAAATATTTTTTTTTATAACATAAATAAATATATATTTTTTGATGTTTTAAAAAAATATATTTTTATTAAAAATTAAAAATAAAATTATATTAAATAATTGCTTATTTAGGTAGTTTATGGTTTTTAATTTCGAGTTTGAAGGTGTAGCTTTAATTATACGCTGTCCGTGAAAACTATAAAGTGGGGATGTGAACTAGTGCCGCACTGGGTTTTTACCCGAACTTAAAATCAAAATATTGTATTATGCTTAAAATAGAAATGACAATTTGTGGGTATATATATTTTTGTAGATTAATAATCTAATAATAATTATTCATTTGGAGTTTTAAAATTTTACTTTTAATATTTTTTAAATTTAAAATGATTTAAAAACATGAAATTTAATAAAAAGAATATTTATAAATTAAAATTAATAATATTTTATGTGTACTTAATATATTTATTTTGTTTTTATTAATAAATATTAAATTATAAATCTTTTTATTTCGATATATGAATAAAATATAACTTTTAATTAAATATAAATTTATAATTTAAGTGTCATGGTCAAATTAGCCCAACTCAAAACTAAACTGGAAACCAAAATTTTAAATAAAAGAACAAGTGAAAGCAAAAATTGATCTAAAATTTGTTACCTAAAATTGAACTCGTTTGGTTATTACTCGTATGAAATTTTGACATCCTTATTGAAAAATAATAAAATTTTAAAACAATAAAAAGTTATGATATTATCACACAATTTTTTTTAATACCACAAAAATTTATTATATTTTTACAATTAATTATGATTGATGTTATTATTATTAAATAAATTTTAATTGATAAAAAATTACTGTGACAATAATAATTATAATTATGGTAATATTACCACTCGTAAAAAAATAAAAATGAAAAGAAATATTATTGATTTTGATGGCATATATATAACCTATTTATTTTATGGATTAAATATCAAAATTTAAGATCTATATAAAAAAAACATCAATATAATACATTGATAACTGAAATAGATAAATCAACATTAAATTATTTTTGAACACATATTATTAGAATCCATAAACATCACCAAAATATTCATTACACATTTCAATTTGATTAATTAATCAAAGAATAACAAAATGAATTGTGGAGCAAATATGAGTTGTTTGGACACGTGTTAAAAGAGTTGGAGACTGCTTGGGTATGGAGCACAAATAATTACAAAATAAAATACCAATTTGAAAAGTTATATATAAAAGTTTTCAATATTATTATCTTATCTTTATTATTCGATATTTGATTGAGGTGATTCAAAGTATTTTCAAAAGATGACTTAATATGTTATATTCTTTACAAAAATTAAAAAATATTCACCGTAATAAAACTAACCAAATAAGTATGAATGATCCTGTCAATAATCATACAACATATTTTATCATTGACATGTTATATAATATGAAGTAGGTCTTCAAGTTTTATCTTCTCATCTACATATTCATATTAGGTGGATTGCTCTCTGTTCACTACATAATAGGAACTTTAATTGGTTTTTTCCTTTCTAAACTAGATTCAACCTTGTCTCTTTATTTTTTCCACATAAATTCTCAACTAGATTGTTCTAAGCTCTTAAGAAAAAGTAGGAGATCAAATAAGTTTTTTGACATTTCTTGAGACATGTTTACAACCTACAGAACAAAACATCACAAAATTTCCTATCTTTTTTTTAATGAAACAAAAAATGTAAACTTTACAAGGAAATCAAATATAAAAGAAAAAAATATATAAAAGGATATGTAAATCTGATTCTAGAACCTCACCAAAAGGCTATCATCAAAACCCCAAAAATGTAAGTAATGTGAATCCCTTAAGATCATAGCCTTAAAATCCAACTACAAATTGAGTAAAATCATTGCCCAATTAGCTAAAGTGCAGATTTTGGAATGGATATTAACACCACAAGATTTTCAAAGCTTTGATAAGCTCTTGAATGCAGATTGAAAAAAAAAATTGTTCCATTGAAAAATATATCCTATTTAGTCAGATTTTGAACACACTTTGAATCACCTTAATCAAATATTTGTACGTGAAAGATATGACAATAATAGTGACAAATGGTCAATGTAATTTTCTAAATTGAGATTTTATTTTGTAAGTACTTGTTCTTCACGCCCAAGCAACCCCTAATTCTTGTAGCACATGCCCAAACAATCCTCAACTCTTGTAGTACTGTTCAAACAACCCCCAACTCTTGTAACACTCACCCAAATAGCCTATGCTTGCTTCACAATTCATTGAGTGACTCTTAAATTTAATTAATTGGTCCAATTGAAACATGCCATAGATCTTTCGATAATACTTTTGAATTTTAATCATTTTAATCATTTATTGAGTATGATATCCACCCTTTTTTTATACCTTTGATTCTTATCTCCTTATAGCTTGGGCCAAGTTCCTTGTTCATATCCATTATAAATCTGAATTAAAACGATCCTTAGAAAGATTTCACTATTTATTTTTTGGGTCTTAGTTTTCTTAGTGAAGTTGGCATCATTTTTATATCATAAATAATTTCTAAAATAGATTCAATCTATTTTTTTTCATTTTTCTTCTTATTTTGTCTTATGTTGTTTTCTTATTAGCATTGTAAAATTGTAAAACAATTAAAAATCATATATATGCTCTATTTTCATATTAAAAATAATAATTAATTATTAAAATTGTAAAAATAAAAAAGTTGTGTTTTAAGTAAATATAAAGAACTTAGTGCATGTGTTTGGTTGGTTGGAATAGAATAGAATAGAATCAGAATTGATTCCTTCTAATTTTATGTTTATTGGGTTGAAAAGTGGGAATAAAATGAAATCGATTCCTATATGCGAAAAAATCACAATTTCTTCCCCCTTTAAGGAATCATGATTTCATTCTCTTCTCAATTTTTTTTTCCAATTTTACCCAAACCCCAAATATAACTCTAAATCTTAAATCCTAAACTCTGAACCCTAAATCCTAAACTCTATTTAGAAAAATAATAATTTTAACCATAAACCTTAACCTATAAATATAACTATAAACCTTAAACCCTATTTAGAAAAATAATAATTTTAACCTTAAACCTTAACTCACAAATATAACTTTAAACCCTAAATTCCAAATCCCAAAACCTTAAACCCTATTTAGAAAAATAATAATTTTAACCCTAAACCTTAACCCATAAATATAATCCTAAACTCAAATCCTAAACCCTAAACCCTAAACCCTAAACCTTAAACCCCAAATCCCTGAATTTCAATTCTCAAACCTCAAAACCCTAAATCCTATTTAGAAAAATAATAATTTTAATAATATATTTTATTTTTAAGTAATAATTATTTAGGAAAATAATGATTTCAATAATGTATTTTGTTTGACGAAAAAATAATAATTAAATGATATTATTTAAATTTTACTGAATATAAAGGTATTGATGTAATTCCTTCTTTGATTATGGTGGCTAAACCAAATAAAATTGTTTCTTTTCTATTCTCATTCACATTTCATTTAGTGAACCAAAAGTTACCTTAATAAAATTAAGATTAAGTAAAATATATCATAATCCTTTCTTACTCACTCACAATTTCTCAGTCTCATATGTTTGTTTCTCAATCTCCTGATCCCCTATCTCTTACTACTTTTTATATTCCTTTCAATAGAATTTTCTTTATTTCTCTTTATTTGTGTGTTGCTATCTCATTCAATTAAGTTGCTACAATCTTAATTCAATGTTTCTCATTTTCATCACAAATCAATCATTATCCTTATTAAAAATTGATTGGTCTTTTTATAGTGAAATTCCACAATTTCTTGCAGTATAACAAGAGAAGCCTTTTGGTCATAGTTTTTGCCAAAAATCATCACGATAGGGGTACACAATTGGACAATGCAATGCCTCTTTCATTGACTGTAAAGATACATAATTGATCACGCCAAATTATAATCGGTACATGAAATACACTACAAAGGAAAATTTATTTCCCTTCACAACGAAGGGATATTATTGATCACACTATAACAAAAATATGGATTTAACAATAAAAATACTTAATTGATACTCCCTTTTGTAATCACAACTGCACAAAATGAATCACAACATATTGTGCAATGATTGCCACAAAAGTTGTGTGTGCAATGAATATTCAAATATATATATTACAACAAGTAATATAATGATAAAAAAAATATCGTTCTTGCGGAGATCATTTTATTATAAACTAATTTTTAAAACTAAAAATAATAAAAATCAATTTTTTGTGTTTTTATATTTTAAGAAAGCAAAATTAAAATAACTAAAAAAAATAGCAATAATTAATTAAATTATATTTGGTAACTAAGAAGATATATGAGAAAATATTTATGAATACATAATCCTCCAATTTTTTAAACATGTGAATAACTAAAATCCTCCTAATATAATTATCAATTCATTACATGATTAATTGAATCTAACTTACTATATATTTTTCTCTCAAGTAAACTACACATCATATATTAATTAATTTAATCACACTCTCATGTCAATTAAATTGCATATTACTCATTAAGTTCATTAATTATTGATCACATACATAAGAATCATATATCTCTACCTAAAAACTATGCATGTTATTTAATCATGATAAACAATTAAATAATTCTCTCAAATATATTTAATTACCTCTATAGATAAATTGTTGGCCAAACAAATAATAGCATAAAAATTAGATTAAATAATATAATTAAATTATAATTATAATTGGGGTAAAATATTAGATCATCACATGGTGAAAATTGGGTTCATAACTAAACATAATTTTGTCCATAAAGCTCATATTTTTCATAAAGAAAAACATAAAATTTAATAAAGAAAATAGTATTAATACAATCAATCTCTTGAAGGGCTAATCTCTTCTTTAATCTCTACCAAAATTGTATCTCTTTTTAAATTTTTATGTATTTTCTCTCTTTTTAGCTCCAAAAACTGATCAAAATTATGATAATAGCAGCCCATTAGGGTTTTATGGGATGATTAGGGGCTTAAATATAGCTTAGATGCAATCCAGACAGTCATATTAGCTTCAGATCAAGGGCTGAGATCAAAATTAGAAAAATGAACAGCACAAGCTAATCACAACGCATCACGTGGCACACAGAATTCACTGGGAAAATCAAAGTATGACACATGGCAAGAGAGACAGATTTGAGTCAACGCTGGCTGAGTCAGCACCACACGTGGCAATATGATTCACGGTAATGGATGACATGGCGTACGGGTGGAACGCAGGGAGCAATCACATGATGACATGTGGTGTGAAGGTTTGACCGTACTCTAAACTCAAATTGAACGACGTGCCAACATGTGGCACACTATTCGTTGCTCCTCACACGCGGCAATCTACGTCTTGTTGTCCTTGCTTGAGTGGCATACACATGGCTTACCTAGTTAACTCCTCTGTTTGCATGACATGCCACATGACAGTTTCTGATTAGTCCTGCATTGAAAATTCACAAAAAATGTCAAAAAATTCCAAAAGTTATATTTTCACTCATTTGCACTAAAAATATATTTTAATATTTATAGCCCTAAAAATATTATTTATTGAATAAAAAGTAAATATTAAATAAAAAAGTGCATTAATGACTCTACTTTCATAGAGTTATCATGCATCCAACTACTAGACCCATTGAAGTTAACAAGAAATTACAAATCACTCCGGACGTAGCTCCTAAGGTTATTGCTAAAAATGAAGTGGATAGTGGATACATATAAAATCATTTATGTATTCTTTAGTAATTGGTATTATCGAAAGGATTTGATAAGGAATCATTCAAACTAGCCGATAAGCTTACTTGTTAAAGAACTCTACCATGTACTCCTTCACCTTCTTTGCAATGCCAATAATCTGAACAATCATAAAATAAATGTCAAAGCAAAAACTTACTTACAAAATCAAAAATTAGAAAGAACATTAAACCTTTATGAGTTATTATAACTAAATCACATCGTCAATAAGAGACACTCCAGATTAGCAATGACATAATTTGTCTTCGTACAATATATTTAGTAATGATCAGCTAACTAAAAATAAATAATAGTTATTAATTAACTTCAAAATTAGTATCTAAAAAGATATATAAGAAAATATTTAAAAAAAATTCAATTTTCTAAACATATAAATCACTAAAATCCCTCTAATAGAATTATTGATCAATAACATGATCAATTGAATCTAATATATCAATTATTCTTTTTCTAATAGAATTACCGATCAATAACATGATCAATTGAATCTAATATATCAATTATTCTTTTTCTAATAGAATTACCGATCAATAACATGATCAATTGAATCTAATATATCAATTATTCTTTTCTCAAGTAAACTATACACTATATAATAATTAACCTAATTATACTCTCATATCAATTAGATTGCATACTACTCATTAAGTCTAATTATAGATTATACATTTCTGCTTAAAAATTATGCATGTTATTTAATCAAGACAAATAATTAAATAATTTTCTCAAATCTATCTAATTGACTCTATAGATTAATTGTTGACCAAACAATTAATAACATAAAAATCAAATTAAATAATATAATTAAATTGAAATCATAATTGAAGTAAATATATCATATCATTATATATATAAATTTGGATTCATAAAATACATTGATTAATAAATTAGCTATACATAATTAAGTTCATAAATCTTGTATTGTTAATAAAAGAAGATATAAAATTGATAAAAAAATGAGAAGAAGAATAAATACAATTAATATTTTTAATTATATCAATAATCTCTTTTTGAATCTACCAAATTGTATCTCATTTTTTTTTCTTTTCTTCTTGGCTGTTTGTTATATTTGTTTCCTCTTAATTGTATATTTTCTAATATTTCTTATATTTTATACGAGATATTGTATATTTATATTAAAAATTTGATATGTTTTAAAGTTATATTGAGATTAGGATGACGTCAATTGGGGTGGAATCACCGACGAAAAATGAAATATGGGTGGACACTTGTCAGCTCATTGAATTAAGAGGAGATAATGTATTATCGAGGATTTGGATTTTTTTCTAATTGCAGCTACACGTGTCATCAAATAAAAACCATAAAAAATCAACAAAAAATTTAAATTTTTTAAAAATTTAATATTTTTTCAATAAATACCAACATAAATAATTTTTAGCTGATTTTATTTATATTTACATAATTACATATAAATTAATTTTTTTTAATATTTTAACATAAAATAATACAAATAATTGGTTTGAAACCTTGCTTTATTAACAATAAAAATAATTTTTTTTCCTGAAAAAGTTAATATATATCGATAAGATTTTATGTATTCTTCCACCAAATACACAAATCTAACCCAATTTTATGGTCACTATTTACAACCTAAATTTTATCAAACCGATGAGCCAAATTCAAATCCCACGGTTTGAATTAAAGAGTGAATAGTGACCACAAAATTGAATTAAATCTCTTCATTTTCTTAAAATAATAATTATTTTCTAAGAAGTTGTATTCTTAATAATGTTATTTATTGTTTGTACAAAAGTTTTATCTAGAGAAAACTTTTGTACAGTTGTTTCTTGATAATGAAAGTTTTGGAGATAAGTATTGTGGTTGTTTTCTTCCTACATTGGAAATTTTTTCCATATAAATGATTGTGTTGATTTTGTGTATGTTTCATTTTATGCTCTATTTATTTGTTTTTTAAAAGATTTACACAAAGAGAGAGAATATGTTTTATTTCGTGATTTCAACTTGATTAAATTCAAATTGATATTGTGATTCTCTTAAGAATTCAACTTAGAGAGAAAGAGTGATGAAAGTGTAATGACTTATTAAAATGGTCAGATAACTATTTTCTATATTTTAATTTTGCTCACTACATCAACCCGTATCAAAATGGGTTTCATGCTATACTCTTCCATCTTTTAACCTCCTTATGTGCCGAGCTGTCTTGTGACCGAAGAGCATAACAAGGGTTGGTAGCTCCTTTTACAGAAGAGGAAATTGGTGTGGCCTTATTTCAAATGCCATCAGAGAAGACTCCGGGAATGGAAGGTATGTCGGCTCCCTTGTTTAAAACCTTTTGGAGCATAGTTGGGGACGATGTCACTAGAGTGAGCCTTCATGTTCTGAATGAAAGTGGTGAGTTGGGACCCCTTAACCACACGTTAATCTCCCTCTTAACTAAGGTGAATACTCCATCCAAAATTGTTGATTTTCGACCCATATCTTTATCACAATGTTATACAAAGTAACATCCAAAGCCTTAGTGAACAGACTAAAAGTGTATTACCTAATTGTGGATAATATCAGAATTTCAAAGTGCTTTTGTGCCTCTACGACAAATTGTGGATAATATTTTATGTGCTTATGAAGTGATACACTCCATGAATATAAACCAGAAACGTCATTCAATGGCTCTAAAATTGGAGATGAGCAAAGCGTATGATAGAGTTCAATGGGGGTTTTCTGCGTGAAATGATGCTGAGTATGGATTTTCAGGCAAGTTGGGTGTCTTTAATGATGCGCTTGTGTATCATCAATATCTTTTTCACTGCTCATTCGGGGTCAACAAACTGAGGCTTTTCGTACGTCCTGCTAGGGGTTTGCGTCAAGGAGATCGACTCCCTCCTTATCTATTTATATTCTACACTGAAGGTTTTTCTGGGCTGCTGCAGCGTGCTCAATTAAAACAATGGCCTCTTTCATGGAGTCAAGGTTGCAAGAAATGGTCCAACGCTGTCGCACTTATTCTTTGCTCATCATAGCATTTTGTTCGCTTCGACAAATAAGGCAGAGGGTTTTGCTTGAAGGAAATATTCAATATTTATGCTGCATCATCTCGTCAATTGATAAATTATGCTAAGTCTGCCATCTTCTTGAGAAAGGAATGCGATGGCGGATTGGTAATGGTTGTCGGCTTTATATTTGTAATGATTGGTGGCTGCTAGTCCCTATCCCTTTTAGGGTATCATTGCCATAGGTATTGCCAACCCAAGCGGTAGTAAGTGATTTAATAACCAGTACAGGATGATAGTATGAGAATTTAATGTAAACTTTGTTTTTTGCCACATGATGCAGCGGCTATTAGAAGTATTACGTTGCCAGATCATGTTGGTTTGTAAACTTGTTTACAAGTTAAAGAAATCAGAAACAAAAATTCAATAATTTCTGAGTGTTTCTGGAAAATTGTTCTTGAGTGTTCTTGAGTTTTCAGAGTTTTGATCCATAATTTTCTAATAAAGTGGTATCAGAGCTGTAGTTGGAAATATAAATATACACTATTATATATCAAATCTAAGCTCTCGACGAGACAAATCTGACGCCGCAAGAATCATCCACATCGGAGTTTGGACACGCCGCGACGATCCTCCGGAAGTTTCTGCCAGAAAGTGAGTTAACTCACTGAGTCAGCCGAGTTGACCGAGCCGTGAAGCCTGTTAACCGAGCCGCCGAAACAGTTGACTAAAAAGTTGACTTTGATCGTTGACTTTGACCGTTGACCAAAAAAATTCAGATTTTCCCGGAGTTCCTCTTAAGGTTTTTTGACGTTCTGAATTCATCTGTGCTATCAGAATTTACAAATTCTCACTATATTGAGAATTATGTCAAGTGAAGGTATGTCATCGTTTCAAGTCCCGACACTCAACAACGATAACTATGATAATTGGAGTATCAAGATGAAGGTTTTTTTGGGTGCACATGATGTGTGGGAAGTCGTAGAGAAAGGCTTAAGTGAGCTAGACGATGAAACTACTCTAACGCAAGTGCAAAAAGAATCTTTGAAGCATTTGAGAAAGAGAGACAAGAAAGCCCTCTTTCTTATCTATCAAGCCTTAAATGATGATGGGTTTGAGAAAATTTCAGATGCAACATCTTCCAAAGCAGCGTGCAATAAGCTTCAAATTTCTTTCAAAAGAGCCGAGAAAGTGAAGAAGGTTCGTCTCCAAACACTAAGAGGTGAGTTTGAATCTCTACATATGAAAGCTTCCGAATCTATTTCTGATTATTTCTCGAGAGTCATAGTTGTTTCTAATCAATTAAAAAGAAACGGTGAGATGTTGGGAGATGTTAGAATAATGAAAAAGATACTTCGTTCATTAGATTCTAAATTTGAACACATCGTCGTGACGATTGAGGAAACAAAAGATTTGTAAGAAATGACCATTGATGAACTCAATGGGTCATTACAAGCATATGAAGAAAAGCATAAGAAGAAGCAAGGGATCACTCAGCAACTCTTCAAGATGCAATTCAAAAATAAGCATGAAAGCCAAGGCAATGACAGAAACCAACGTGACCGAGGTAGAGGTAAAGGTCGTGGACGAGGTTGAAATTACAACAATAATTCCAACAACTTTGAGAGAGCAGAAAGCTCAACACAAAGTCGAGGAAGAGGTAATATGAACTCAAGGTATGACAAATCTCAAGTTCAATGCTATAATTGTCAAAAATTTGGACATTATGCTTCAGAATGTAGAACTCCCAATAATAGAGTAGATGAGAAAATCAACTACATAGAGGAGAAGACCGATGAGAAAGAAACTCTTTTTCTAGCACGGAAGGAAGGTGATAGTAGTCAACCAAATGCCTGGTATCTTGACAGCGGTGCAAGAAACCATATGTGTGGAAGGAAAGACATGTTCGTGGAACTAGATGAGTTAGTAAGTGGAAATGTCTCATTTGGAGATGATTCAAACGTAGCAGTGAAAGGAAGAGGTAACATTCTTATTCGTTTGAAAGATGGGCAACATCAATTTATTTCCAATGTTTACTATGTCCCAAATATGAAAAGTAACATCTTAAGTTTAGGACAATTGTTAGAGAAAGGTTATGATATTCATATGAAGGATTATAATCTTTCTATAAAAGATGATAAGAATAACCTCATTGCTAACGTACCGATGTCAAAGAATAGAATGTTCTTGATCAACATACAAAATGACATTGCAAAGTGTCTGAAAGCCTGCTATAAAGATGCATCGTGGCTATGGCATCTTCGATTTGGACATCTCAATTTTGGAGGATTGGAGATGTTGTCTAAGAAGGAGATGGTAAAGGGACTATCTTGCATTAACCATCCTGATCAACTTTGTGAAGGGTGCCTACTCAGAAAACAATTCCGAAAAAGCTTTCCAAAGGAGTCAAACTCAAGAGCCAAGAAGCCATTAGAGCTAATCCATACTGATGTGTGCGGACCGATCAAACCTAGCTCTCTCGGTAACAGTAACTATTTTCTTCTTTTTATTGATGATTTTTCAAGAAAAACTTGGGTATATTTCTTGAAACAGAAATCAGAAGTTTTTGAAGTATTCAAAAGGTTCAAAGCTACAGTGGAGAGAGAAAGTGGTAGAAAAATCAAAGTCATTAGATCAGACCGAGATGAAGAATTTACATCCAAGGAGTTTCAAGAGTTATGTGAAGCAAATGGAATTCATAGATCTTTAACAGTGCCAAGATCCCCTCAACAGAATGGTGTAGCTAAAAGAAAGAACCGAACAATCCTCAATATGGCACGAAGCATGCTCAAAAGCAAAAAACTACCCAAAGAGTTTTGGGCAGAAGTAGTAGCATGTGTAGTTTACTTGTCAAACCGATCTCCAACAAGAAGTGTATGGGAAAAAACACCGTAAGAGGCATGGAGTGGAAGAAAGCCTGGTATTTCCCACCTAAGAGTCTTTGGAAGTATAGCCCATGTTCATGTATCGGATGAGAGAAGAACGAAGCTTGATGATAAAAGTGAGAGTTTTATCTTCATCGGTTATGATGCTAATTCAAAGGGCTATAAATTGTACAACCCACACAATAAGAAGATTGTGATTAGTCGAGATGTGGTATTCGACGAAGAAGAAGAATGGGATTTTAACTCTCATGCAGATAACTTCAATTTCTTTCCTCAGTTTAAAAAAGATGAGCAGACAATGAGGGAGCAATCTATAGAAATTCAACAAGAGCCAACGACTCCACCTACTTCACCAATGCCAACCACTCATGAAGATCCGTCATCATCTTCAAGTGGAAGTGAAAGAGCTGTGACACGTACACGAAATCTCCAAGATCTTTATGAGGTAACAGAACGACAAGATAATCTTACCTTATTTTGTCTTTTTGCTGATTATGAACCAGTGAGCTTTCAAGAAGCTGTACAAGAGAAAAAGTGGAGAGATGCGATGGATGAAGAAATCAATGCAATAGAGAAGAACGACACATGGGAACCTGTTTCACTTCCCAAAGGGCATAAGGCAATAGGTGTCAAATAGGTGTACAAGACAAAGAGGAATGCTAAGGGAGAGATTGAAAGGCTCAAGGCAAGACTAGTAGCAAAAGGATATAGTCAAAAGGCTGGAATTGACTATGATGAGGTATTTGCTCCTGTTACTCGATTAGAAACTATACGACTAATCATTTCTTTGGCAGCTCAAAATAAGTGGAAAATACATCAAATGGATGTAAAATGTGCTTTTCTAAACGAAGTTCTTAAAGAAGAAGTCTACATTAAGCAACCATCAGGCTATGAAGCAAAAGGTCACAAAGACAAGGTATTGAAGTTGAAGAAAGCTCTTTATGGGTTAAAGCAAGCACTAAGAGCATGGAATAACCGCATCGACAAGTACTTTCTGGAGAACAACTTCACCAAGTGTCCCTATGAATATTCACTCTACGTCAAGATTGAAGGTGGCGATATTCTAATCGTTTGCCTATACGTAGATGATCTCATCTTTACTGGAAGTAATCCGAAGCTATTTGAAGATTTTAAGAAGGTGATGACCCGAGAGTTCGAAATGACAGATATCGGGTTAATGGCATACTACCTTGGAATTGAAGTGAGGCAAAAGGAAGAAGGCATATTCATCTATCAAGAAAGCTATGCAAGGGAGATACTAAAGAAGTTCAAAATGAACGATTCCAAGCCGATCAACACACCAGTGGAATGTGGAATCAAACTGTCCAAGCATGAAGATGGTGAAAGTGTGGATCCAACATTTTTCAAAAGTTTAGTTGGAAGTCTGCGTTATCTCACATGCACAAGGCCTGACATCTTGTATTCCGTTGGATTGATTAGCCGTTATATGGAGAAACCGACAATCACCCATTTCAAAGCTGCAAAAAGAATCCTACGCTATCTGAAAGGTACAATTAATTTTAGCTTGTTTTATTCAGCTTCTAATGATTACAAGCTTGTTGGATATAGTGATAGCGATTTTGGTGGAGATATAGACGATCGAAAAAGCACTTCCGGATTTGTGTTTTTCATGGGAGATGCTACTTTTACATGGATGTCGAAAAAGCAACCGATTGTCACCTTGTCTAGCTGTGAAGCAGAATATGTAGCAGCTACCTCATGTGTTTGCCATGCAATTTGGCTGAGAAACTTGTTAAAGGAGCTAAGTATGACACAAGAAGATCCAACCAAAATTTGTGTCGATAACAAGTCAACCATTGCTTTAGCCAAAAATCCTGTTTTCCATGATCGAAGCAAACACATAGATACTCGATATCATTACATCAGGGAGTGCATCACAAGAAAGGATGTACAACTCGAGTATGTAAAATCACAAGATCAAATTGCCGACATCTTTACTAAACCGCTCAAGCAATAAGACTTTGTCAAATTGAGAAATTTGCTCGGCATCATAAAACAAGTTTAAGGGGGAGTGTTGGTTTGTAAACTTGTTTACAAGTTAAAGAAATAAGAAACAAAAATTCAATAATTTCTGAGTGTTTCTGGAAAATTTTTCTTGAGTGTTCTTGAGTTTTCAGAGTTTTGATCCATAATTTTCCAATAGTTCATACAGTGGCTATTAGAAGTATTACATTACCAGTTCATACAGCGAAAGATAAATTATTTTGGAGCTATGGATTAGATAGGCAATATTCAGTTCACAATGGGTATCGTCTAGCAATCGCTCTAAAATTAATTCTGGTGTGGAAACGAGCAACAATCCTATGTATTATGTGTGGAAACTCTTATGGCGAATTCAGGTACCAAATATTATAGCATTACTATTCATCACCAATTTGTGATTAACTCAAATGATATAACAAAATATATTAATACGTTAATTAGGGTTAAATGTACGATAAATAAGTTTTTTTTACAAAAAAATTGAGAATGCTATATTTCTAATGTTAATATCTTTTTTCCTTTGAAGGATGATTTTAATATTAAGATTATAATTAAGCTTTGTCATTAATTTGTGAACTATTTTTTCATGAAGATTGATTTTAACATTGAGATAATTGAGCATTATTTGTAATTTACGAACAAAAAAGGAACATTAATTATTAGTTAGTTGTAAAAATCACTACTAATAAATTTGTAGAAACAAAGACCATAAGGGCATATATCATAGCAATAACAAGTTCATAATGCATAATAATTTCATCAAACTGGTTCTTGTAATTAATATTCAGAATTCATTACCGGAAATCGAAACCAAAACCAGTTGAGGTCAAAATGAAATAATGCCCACCAAGAAAACCAAATAAAAGCCACATTACCGACTAAATTACAAACATAATTTATAGAATTCTTAAATTGAAAATTATGAATCAAACTTAAGAAGGATAAAATTACGCCATCGGAAAGCATGGCAAGAAACACCTCTGTAAGGCAAACCTAATCAAGATATACAAATCTCCTAACCAATTAAAATTTTAAAAAATAAAAAATAAAAAACTGCAAAACAAGAAAGAATTAATATAGATAAGGGGAGAAAAAGAAAAGACAAATACGATAAAGGAAAAACAAAAAAAATGGTGCTTATTTCAACACCTGGGATTATCTTTATCACAAATCCATGGTGTGGTGCCAGACACTAACAGCGCAAGATCTAGTGAGGTAGATGAAGGGTAGGGAGAAAGGCATAGCTGGTGGCGGCAGGCGTCACTGGTGGCAGGAAGCATCATAAGTGGGGTCGCGTGCTGGCCAGACTTCAGCGCTCGCTGGGATGGCTAGAACTTGGCTGCGCACTGGGAAACGTCGCTGGTGGTCTTGTCAGCTAACTGATCCTAATAGTTAGGAAAAATATGAAGAAAAAAAATGAGAGAGTTGAATGTGTGTGGAAAATTTGTATTATTTAAAATGTTAATAATATGTTAATTATATTTATATTAGTAACATTTTAAATAAAACAAAATTGAAGAAGTCCTAGGTATATATCCTTAGCCTGTTAGCCATGTTCATTCCAGCCGGGCTTCATGTGTATGATTGTCTATGTATTATGTATAAGCATCATGCAAGCACAATGTGAAGGAGTTAAGAAATGTAATCGACAAGAAATCAAAGCTAGCTCTTGCATTTTATACAAACTCCTTAGTCATAGACATTTATAACACACCGAGTACAACATAAACAAACACATAATGAGATTACCAAAGCTAGTTGGGATCAGACCATGTCCTCAACAGTAAATTAAAGGACCTCCATAACATAAAGACGTGTTGTTAATGGAGTGATATGTAAAAACCAAGTACAATATAAACAAACACATAACGAGGTTATCAAAGTTGTTGGGATCAGACCATGTCCTCAACAGTAAAAGGACACCCACAACATAAAGACTTATTCTCCCAGTACAATATAAGCAAACACATATTGAGATTATCTAAGTTGCTGGGATCAGACCATGTTGTAAACATTAAAAGGACTCCCACCACATAAAGACATTTTGTTTTTGCTGTAATATGTAGTTATTTTCTTCTTAATTGCGTTCCATGCCCTAATTGTGCGACTTCTACGCTTAAAAGCATTTTCTCTTAAATATTTCATACTTTCCATGAGCTTTCTACTCTTTGTTTCGGTCTCATGAGCTTCAATATGACTCGGCAGAATCAATAACTGATCAGCTTCGCTTTTTGATTCCAAGAGTAATTTGTAAATATTGGTTAGATTAACAACTTCATCATAAGCTGCAGTCGTCATTGAACTAATTAAATCCTTCTCAGATTTTGTTTCATTAAAGTGACCATTCCAAATAACATCACACCATTTTCCAACTGAGACTATTGGTACAGCCAATGCACCCGAAACAGCGGGCAAAACTGGTGGCGCATCAATTGCAACAGAAACAATTGAAGTCATCACAGCAATGAAAAATCCAAAAATAAAAACTAGAGGTGTCACTCTTTTCCTTTTTTCTTGGTACTCTATTTTTTCATCAAGCCTTTTCTCATAAAGCATCAAATTTTCAAAATATTTTTGAATATCTGACAATTCCGTTTCTATAGATATCAAGATCTGTTGATAATCTTCTTTCCCCAATATAGCTCGGGGTTCCGTGCATAGCTTACTGGTCAAATTTTCGATTGAGTCCAAGAGTTTTGATGCTACGGGGATATGATTAAGGTATTTAACCACTTCAGGAGATGTTCCTTTGGGTAATATTTTCATCAACATGATATCACTTACCTCATCATCTTCATCTGTTGTTGAGTGACCAAGCAAGGAACGAATCGCAGACATGTCGATGATCGCAATATCCTTGCGGTATGTACCTTCGGTTAAAATTTCAGACGCTGGCACATCTTTGACGGAAGCACTAGCAAGTCGATCTACTTCCTCAGGAGATGCCATAACCATGACTTCAAGTACTGTAGTTAGTTTGCAGCTGGATTGTGCCTCCATTTGGTGAATTTTGCAGATTCTTCTTAATCAGGAGTATCTTTTGTGAATGTGAGGGAGATGATGCATGGGTTTATTTTATATGAAAAATGAATGAATAAATTGGACATGGAATGACATGACAAGCGAACTCGTCGAATGGCAACATGAAATTTCGCGGCTCTTTATTTATTGTATTTATAAAATAACTTTTTTATTTTACAGAAAACAAAGTAACTTTTTTACAAATTTATTAGTTAAATATTATTTTACTTTACTTTTAATATATTATTCATGATATAAATAACCATCTCATTTCGGTTTATATATAATTATATAAATATATATTATTTCTCTATATATTTAAATTTTTTACATATTTATTATAATTATATTTTTTATTTTTTTATATAAATATTAAGCTATATTATTTTGTTATAAATTAACTTACATAATTTTAAGTTTTTATTTTAATAGAATAAAAATATATATTTAACATATAATACTTATATAATATTTAAAAATATTAAAATCTATAAGTTTTTGAAATATTATCTGTATTATTTTATAATAATTCGATTGAAAAATTCATAAATCTTGTTATATTTATTTAAATAATATCAAAATTATTTATTTTTTATTATTAAATTTACATCTTAAACTTTCAGGTTTGGTAGGCTTTTTTTTCCTTGTTTTCTATACCATGTTTATATCTGGAGTTGCTCATGCAATTTGAGGATCTAACACATGACACTCATCGATACTAATATTTCTTAGGGATTTGACCATCCATTTAACTTGACTTTCCCATTATATGGATGATCTTATTATTTATTTATCTTTTACGATTTACGCTTTATGCCTCCACCAAGGCTAGCCTACGACTGTTCATTCCATATAGAAAAAGAGGTTTTTGTTTATAAGAGTAAACTTTGGAGCAAACTTTATTGTTTCAAAGTAAAGTGTAATGATAGACAAGATTTCACCTTAAATTTGAAAGCAATAATCAATTTTATTTTTAAAAAATATATATTAATTTTATTTTATAAAATATAATTATTAAAAATAATAAAAAATATTAATATCTTATAAATTTATAGGAAGAAAGGAAAACATAAACGAAAAAAGGGAAGAAAATGATGTTATGTTTACTTTTCCTCCTATCTCACTCCACGCATCATTTTCCACTCCCATCTGAAATCTTCATTTTCCAATCCCATCTGAAATCTTCATTTTCATAAAAAAAAAATGATAAATACTATATTTTTTATAAAAAAAATAAAAAATAATATATTTTATAATTTAGAATACTAAATAGCATCTTTTATAAAAACAAAAAACCCATTTATAATATTTTGCCCTATATTTTATATATACATGGGAAAATATATTGTCAAATAATTAAATACTTTGTCCAAAGACACTATAAAAGAGTTTGATTAATTTACCTTAATTTAAGAAAGATAAGAGCAACTCTATCAACTATTTCTTAATATCTTTTTTAATTTACAAATATCTTATATTTTTAAATAAATTTCTCATTTTTTTAAATAAAATATTATTTTTGAAATATAAATTTTCTCCGACTTTTAACATTTTCTTTAATTTTTATTCCAATTTTTTTTCCTAAATCTATTTTGTTACTATTTTAATGTAAAAATATCATATTATAAATATAATTAATTCATAAATAATTATTTTTTATCTATAAATATTAAACCTTTCTAACTACTATGTTAATACAAGAAATTCCTATAATCTAGATATTCCTCATGTGGTGAGTCGGTTCATCTAAAATTCTCAGATACCAAAAGAAGAAAGCTATTAAAATATTTAACCAATACTTGTGGTATTCTTTTTTCCACCTCTTAGCGTTACATCTCCCACTAAAAGAAGCCACCCAATACATGTACACATCATACAAATTATATCCACACTAAAATGTTGAAAAGAGGTTAAGGCCAAACGCCAAGGCCTAAAGGCCTTGTTGAGGTAAATTTATAAAAACAGTGTAAGAACAATATTACCGATAACTTGAAAGTAACTGCTTGGTTTGAGTCGCGGATTAGGTCGCGGATTAGGTCGCTCTTTTTAAGACGTTTCGCGGCTCTGCCCAATTTGTACAAGCAAACACAGCCTCGTCGTCCCCTGGATAAAACAGCCCAGAATCTTAAAATTAACAGATGTTAATTAATGTTGAAAAGAGGTTAAGGCCAAACGCCAAGGCCTAAAGGCCTTGTTGAGGCAAATTTATAAAAACAGTGTAGGAACAATATTACCGATAACTTGAAAGTAACTGCTTGGGTTGAGTCGCGGACTAGGTCGCTCTCTTTAAGACGTTTCGCGACGCTGGCCAATTTGTGCAAGCAAACACAGCCTCGTCGTCCCCAGGATAAAACAACCCAGAATCTTAATCTCTGTCTCAGAACTTCACTACACTGATGAAGACTGGAATGCGACACTTGAAAATTTGTTGCTCGGAAAACTAAAAAGAATACTTAGAAATTGTAGAGAGAATTTTTTTTCGTAGAGAGATGAGATTGCAGATTGTTGTGTAGAAAATGAGAGCTGAAGCCCTCTTTTTATAGGTTTTAGAAAATGTATGGAAATTATGAATAAAATGGTAATGTCTGGGAATTAAGAGCGTAACGGCCATTCTAAGTAATGAAGAGTAACGGCCATTTTTAGATTAAAGACGAGTAAAGGATATTTTTGTGAGTAAATACGAGCAACGACTCTTTTTTCTGAATAAAGAAGACAAACGGTCATTTAACGGCCATATTCTTAATAAAAGAAAATAACGGTTATTTTTCTAAATAAATATATATATATATATATATATATATAACAACCTTTTTTTGTAAGTGGAAAAAATTTCCTTAAAAAGAATATTTTACCAAAAAATAAAATACCACCTCACCTCACCTCACACACACTCGGACTCGGCTTAGCTCAGCCGGTCGGTCGGACGGACGGCGCGCGCGCGTGTGTGGTATCACAATTGCCTAGGTCCTCTCCCCTTCCACAAAAGTGGGTGTCCCTTTGGGCCCAATCCCAATAGCTAACTCTTCACTATTTATACCTCTTTAAAATAATGTAGAAAAGCAATATGGGACAAGGCACATTTTCCAACAATCAATTTTTTAATAAATTTCATCTTTTTCCAACAATCCTCCACTTGAATTTTATATAAAAATAATTTTCATCGAGCAACCGATCAATTAAAATTATAAGATTGTGCATAAGCGAAAAGGTGTCTATCGACTTGAAACCTTTGCATAGTGTTGATGCTTTAGAATATACTAGAGTAACTCGTAGTTTTGAACTCTATCTCTAACAATCATCACACACATTACCTTTCCAAGGTGTAGTTCGAAAAAGCCCGTGCTTTACGGCCATACACATGTATCCTAGTATAGTGAACGCTCTAGTAAATTTTGCCCAATAAATTTTCATAGGAAGCGGCCACACTTCTACATTCACATAGGTGAGTCTATCAAGAGTACTCCTGTAGCTATGTACTCCACTCCACATAGAGTATAGAACTCATTAAGAGTTTAACAATTAACTCATCCTTTTCTATCGCTTCAGGACTTCATGCTTTTAACAATATAGAATGGGATTTGATAAATAGCATGATACATCTCATATCACTTCATGACTTGTTATTACCCTTTGAACTTATTTCTTGGGATCTCTAGTCTATAAGTTGGGTTACCATCATAAGTGACTCTTCATTCTAAGGGCATTAATCCCATTCCTTTTGAGGTTTTGAAAACCTTCTCTCTTGGTAATCCTTTCGTCAAAGGATCTGCCAAATTTTCATCAGAAAGTACATAATCCACTCTTACAGCTCCCGTTGAGAGAAATTATCTAACAGTACTATGCTTACGACGTATTTGTCGTCTCTTGCCATTGTAGTAACGGTTCTGAATCTTTGCAATAGCCGCGGTACTATCGCTGTGGATCAAGACAGTTGGTATCGGTCTTTCCCACAAAGGGATCTCAGCTAAGAGACTTCTTAGCCAGCCTGCTTCTTCACTAGCAGTGGCTAGTGCTATCATTTCAGACTCCATTGTGGATTGAGCCAATATTGTCTGTTTCTTAGACTTCCAAGAAACAGCTCCACCAGCTATGTTAAATATATAGCCACTAGTTGCTTTGGAGTCTTCTGATAAAGTGTTTCTGCATCGCTGTATCCTTCTAGAACAACGGGAAACTTTTTATAATGTAATTCAAGATTCATAGTTCTCTTAAGGTATCTCCTAACCCTTTCAATAGCATTCCAATGCTCTACACTAGGACTACTGGTAAACCTGCATAGTAGTCCCACAACATAAGTTATGTCTGGTCTAGTGCAATCAGTAGCGTAACGTAAGCTACCAATGATGCTCGCATACTCAGTTTGTCTAACACCGTCTCCGGTGTTCTTGAACAACTTTACACTAGGATCATAAGGAGTACATACAGGTTTACAGTTAAAGTAATTATATTTCTTTAAGATCTTCTCAATGTAGTGAGATTGATCTAGTGAAATTCCCTTTTCAGACCTAGTTATTTTTATACCAAGGATTACACTCGCTTCTCCAAGATCTTTCATCTCAAAATTAGCTCTTAACAACATTTTCACATTATTCACAACATAAATATTTGATCCAAAAATAAGCATGTCATCCACATATAAACATATAATAGTGCAAATATTATCTT
The DNA here is from genome assembly GCA_037013495.1 of Hippophae tibetana. NCBI lineage: Eukaryota > Viridiplantae > Streptophyta > Magnoliopsida > Rosales > Elaeagnaceae > Hippophae > Hippophae tibetana. The sequence goes on along the minus strand of CM072812.1, from coordinate 75,018,866 downwards.
CTAATTTATAATAAATGCATTTGTCACTTTCATTTATTTTGAATCCATGTGAGATAACTAGATTATCAAATTTTTCATGCCATTGCTTAGGTGCTTGTTTTAGACCATAAAGAGATTTATCTAATTTACAAACTTTATTTTCTTAACCTGGGATAACAAAACCTTCAGGTCAATCCATATAAATTTCTTCTTCTAAATCACCATTTAAGAAAGCAGTTTTAACATTCATTTGATGTACTACTAAATCATGGATAGCAGCAAGAGAGAAAAGTACACGTATGGAAGTTATTCGTGTAACTGGTGAAAAGGTATAAAAAAAATCTACATTTTCCCTTTGCCTATATCCTTTAACTACAAGACAAGCTTTATATTTTTCAATAGTACCATCGGGTTTTAATTTCTTTTTTAGTATCCATTTACATCCAATGGTTTTGCAACCAGGAGGTAAGTCAACTAAATGCCAAGTCTTATTATACTCAAGTGAGTCCATTTCATCATTTATGGCTTCTTCCCATAAGTTGGCATCTAAAGAAGATAATGCTTCTTTAATGGTTTGGGGATCTTCCTCTAACGTATAAGCATAAAAATCAGACCCAAAATCCTTAAGGGTTCGAACTCGTTTACTTATTCTAATTTCAGTGTTTAATTCTTCAGTTTGTTCACTAGTTCTAGTTATAGGTAAACTACTAGAAGACAAGCCCCCACTATTCTTAAATTTAAAGGGAAACCTATGTTCATAGAAGTCAGCATCATTTGATTCTATAACTACTTAATCTTTTAAGTCATAGAATTTATAAGCTTTACTATTCACAGTGTATCCTATGAATACACATTCATATGCTCTACTAGCAAGTTTATTTCTTTTAGGATCAGGGATCCTAACATAGGCTAAACAACCCCAAGTTTTAAAATAAGTTAATTTAGGTTTCTTATTTTTCAAAATTTCATATGGTGAAATTTTATTTGTAGATTTAGGCACTCTATTTAGCACATAGAAAACAGTTAATAAAATTTCTCCCCACCAATGGGAAGCAGCACCAGAGTTTAATAAAATTGCAACAACTGATTCAGTAAAAGTTCTATTTTTTCTTTCAGCTTTGCCATTCATTTAAGGAGAATAGGGTGCAGTTCTTTCATGAATGATTCCATGAGTTTTATAAAAATCATTGAAGATATTGGAATCATATTCGGTGCCTCTATCACTTCGAAACCTCTTTATTTTTCTATTAAGTTGATTTTCAATCTTAGTCATAAATATTTTAAACATGTCAAACGCTTCACTTTTATTTTTCATTAGATATACATAAGTGTAATCTGAACAGTCATCTATAAAAGTTATAAAATAGCGTTTTCCATTTCTTGTTAAATTTCCATCAAGTTCACATATATCAGAATGAATTAATTCTAAAGGTTCAGATTCTCTAACTACTGATTTATGTGAAGTTTTGGTTATTTTAGCTTGACTACAAAAATCACATTTTTCAAAATCATTTAAAGATAGTTTAGGAATTAGTTCTAAACTACTCATATTCTTGATTATACGTTTATTAACATGACATAGTCTAGCATGCCAAATATTAAAAGAACTCAACATGTAAGCAGAAGAAGAAGTTTTATTGATTTCAACATTTAATTTAAACATGCCATCAATGTTGTACCCTTTCCCAACAAATATATTATTTTTAGTTATAGTATATAAATCAGCCCCTATGGTTTGAGTAAACCCATCTTTGTTAAGAAGATAGCCTGAAACTAAGTTCTTTCTCATCTCTGGAGTATGCAGGACATCCTTCAAGATGACAGTCTTTCCAGAGGTAAACTTCAAAACCACCTCACCAGTACCAGCAACTTTAGTGGAGTGGGAGTCACCCAGCAGCACTTTCTTATCCTCAGAATCAGAATAGGATTTGAACATGTCTCGATCATAGCAAACATGGCGAGAAGCACCAGTGTCTACCCATCACCCCTCGGATCCCCAATAAAATTGTCTTCAGATATCATAGCAATAAGTTGATCTTCAGTAAGGTTCGCCTGTGGGGAAGAACGATTCCTGTTCCGGTAGTTCCTAGCCAAGTGGCCAGGTCTATTACAATTATAACACATGAATGAGTTATTATTTAAGGGGGGTTGAGGTCCATTCTGGAGAGGATAGCTTCTATTTCTATTTTGGTGGTGGCGGTTTTTTGATTATTACTACGATTATGAGTTTTCATATTTCTACCTTTAGGTTTCAGAATTGTAGATGAGGGTTTCTTATTGGTACTATTATTTGAGACTACAAGTACTTCATCTCTTTGGTCTTGTTTTCGAGCTTCTTTTTCTATTCTTAAATGGGTTATAAGACTTTCTAAAGAAAATTCCTTAGTTTTATGCCTAAGTGTATTCTTAAAATCTTTCCAAGTAGGGGGTAATTTATCTATTATAACAGCTACTTGAAATTGTTCATCTAAAGTCATACCTTCAGAAGTTATTTCGTGTGCTATCTTCTGCAGTTCATGTGATTGAGCTTCCACTGATTTGCCATCAATCATTTGAAACTTCATGTATCTACTGACATCATACTTTTTAGTTCTAGCTTCCTCAGTGTCGTATTTCTTTTGAAGTGCTTCCCAAATTTCCTTAGCAGACTTATCACAGTTATAATAATCATACAAGTCATCAGCTAAACCGTTAAGAATATAATTTTTGTAGAGAAAATCATTTTCCATCCAGGTGTCTAAATCCTTAGTTACAGCTTCATTAGGAGGATTGGACTGTATTGGTTTTTCAGTAGTAAGAGCAGAAACGACTTTTTTCATGGTTAAGAAAAACAACATTTTTTGTCTCCATCTTTTAAAATGTAATCCCTCAAAACGAAATGGTTTGTTTAGATCAGCAGTTAACATTTCAGTAGACATGGCAGATTGAATTCGTCTTAAAATTATTGAGGCAAATTTATAAAAACAGTGTAGGAACAATATTACCGATAACTTGAAAGTAACTGTTGGGTTGAGTCGCGGACTAGGTCACTCTCTTTAAGACGTTTCGCGGCTCTGCCCAATTTGTGCAAGCAAACACAGCCTCGTCCTCCCCAGGATAAAACAACCCAGAATCTTAATCTCTGTCTCAGAACTTCACTGCGCTGATGAAGACTGGAATGCTACACCTGAAAATTTGTTCCTCGGAAAACTAAAAAGAATACTTAGAAATTGTAGAGAGAATTGTTTTTCGTAGGGAGATGAGATTGCAGATTGTTGTGTAGAAAATGAGAGCTGAAGCCCTCTTTTTATAGGTTTTAGAAAACGTGTTGAAATTATGAATAAAACGGTAATGTCTGGGAATTAAGAGCGTAACGACCATTCTGAGTAATGAAGAGTAACAGCCATTTTCAGATTAAAGACGAGTAACAGATATTTTTGTGAGTAAATACGAGCAACAACTCTTTTTTCTGAATAAAAAAGACAAACGGTCATTTAACAGCCATATTCTTAATAAAAGAAAATAACGATTATTTTTCTAAAAATATATATATATATTTATAACAACCATTTTTGTAAGTGGAAAATTTTTCCTTAAAAAGAATATTTTACCAAAAAATAAAATACCACCTCACACACATGCGCTCGGCTTGGCACGGCACGGTCGGTCGGTCGGTCGGACGGCGGCGACGGCGTGCGCGCGCGTGTGTGTGGTCCTCTCCCCTTCCACAAAAGTGGGTGCCCCTTGGGACCCAATCCCAATAGCTAACTCTTTACTACTTATACCTCTTTAAAATAATGTAAAAAAGTAATGTGGGACAAAGCACATTTTCCAACAATCAATTTTTTAATAAATTTCATCTTTTTCCAACAGTCCTTCTCACACAAAACAAATTCTCTTAAAGTTGTATTCTTCTTATTTTTTTCTTCTCTATAATTCTCTTATACATAATATATATATATATATATTAATGTTATAACTAAAATACACAACTTTAATATACTAAAATATAGTTAGAATACACTAATACAAATTGGAAAATAAAGCTAGAAATTGAGCTGAAAATAAAGCTGAAAATTGAACTAGAAGTCACCCTAAAAATCAGGAAACTTCCTCTTGAAAATCAGGGGTTGCTTAAGAATCAATCATATGCCTAGATTGATTTCCTACACTCCCCCTCAAGTTAGGCGATATATGTTTTCCAAACCAAGTGTTACACTTAACTCTCGGAAACAAAGCTTTGGTTAAGATATCTGTTACTTGTTGTCTAAATGAAACATAATTGAGGGAGATCATCTTGCCTTTAATTTCCACATGTTTAGTTTGACCAAGTGGACTATAACCCTTTACTCATTGAATTAAGGGTTAATATTTAACACTCCTACTCAAGTTGAATCCCAAAGGTTTATGGATCTAAGCTTAGTATATGATGACATCCCAAAAAGGATTACAGATTCTGTTGCTAAGTAGCCTGAAGATTGGGATGATGAAGAAGATGGTAAAATGGTTAACATTCAACACTCCCACTCAAGTTGCATCCTGAAGGTTTATGGATCTAAGTAGCCTGAAGATTGGGATGATGAGAAAGTATATGATTTAACCACCAAATTTGAGTGGAGCATTGTAGTTGAATCTCTTCCTACTAGGAGGGTGGTGGTTGAATCTGAGTGGAGAGCAATGTAGTTGAATTTCCTACAACTCATAGTGTGGCCATTGAAATTGAGTGGAACTTAGAGTTGAATTTCTTGCAGCTCGAAGAATGGCCATTGAAATTGAGTGGACCTTGTAGTTGAATTTCCTGCAGCTCAGAGAGTGACTATATCCTGTTGAATCTGATATAGAACAAATAAGTAACATTTAGATAAAGGAATGTCATAAAGGCTAATTAGATTCAGAAACATCTTCTAGTCACAACACTTCATCTATAGAATGAGAAGTTTATTGGAAGAAACTGAACGCTCCCTTAAGATGAAATCATTCTCATGGATTATTTTCTTGAAATGGAAGTTACTGTGTTGATGTTTGATCTTTTTATGGCCAATCTCACGAGGAAATAACATTATTATCCGCAGAAACAGAACCAAAATTGAATGCATGACTAAATAGGTATGTTGAATGGTTACTAGGCTTATTGGGCTAAACTAGATAGATTGGGCAGATTAGGCCGATGGGCAGAAATGTGGTTATTGGGCTGAAACTTTTTGAATAGTTGCGACGATCATATTGAGGTGATATCACCCTACGAATTGGACATAAACGTTTCGTTCACCGTTTTCTATCTTTCTTGTTTGAGTTTGAATCTGATGCGCCAACTGGAGAGCAATATCGATTGGAGAGCAATGCCGACTGGAGGACAACGGCTAAGCGGCAAAGTGGAAGATGCCAACGATTAGGTGCTTGGGTTTTGTGAGACTAATGACTAAAGTCTCGCGATACTTAGATTGAAGTCTTGCGAGACTGAGGTTGAAGTCGTGCGAGATTGAGGTTGACAGTTGTTCGAGTCTGGTGGCTGGTTTGAGTAGAGACGAACGTAGATGCATGATAGTCAGTCCTTTCTTAGATGAACGATGACTTCGGCTACAAACAGAAAGAGTAACTGGAGATGTAGAATTAAACATTGAACCAAATTCAGAGGAAGAGTAAAGGTCAACAAAGCCATTTTCGGCTGGTGATTCCTTCTGAAAAGGAGAAGAAAACTCTTCTTGGCAGCAATGCCATTCTAGTGTGGAAGTTGATTTACTACTCTTATGAGATAATGTATGATGATTACTGTTTGAAGATGACCAAAGGCAAAGACAAGACCTCCCAAACATGGGATTCATCTCATAGATAAGAAATTATGAGGGTCGATCACCAGGAAAATGTGAATGCATTTGACGTAAAGAATTATGTAGATTTGGCAAAGGTAGCCATAAGGAAATTACTGGTGTTGAAACCCATTTGAGGGTTTTTGGTTGGTTCACCACACAAATTATGATTCCGAGAAAAATACTTGATTTCTTGCATTAGGAAAATTTGAGATTTTGAAATTTGTTCTGATAGATTGTTGAATGAAAGGTTCATTTTGACATTACTTGAAAAATTTATAAATCTTATGATATTCATTTAAATAGTATCAAAATTGTTTGTTTTTTATTATTAAACCATCTAATTATTAATCATCATTATATCATAGACTATTGAAAAATATTATTATGGATAGATTGTTTAAATAATATTTTATAATAAATTATATATACGATATCCTTTTGTTCGAAGTTATTAGAAAATCAATTCTCTTGAAAATATTTAATTATTGAGAGAACGATTAAAAGTATTTTTATATATCTATTATTCGTCTATAAATATTTGCTTTATGTATTATGTAAATTAAATATCTGTAATTATTGAGTTATTAATCTTCCTAAATATTTAAACTATTTGAAAAAATATTAATATTATTTTTATACATTTATCAGTGAATAAATAACATGTATGTTTTTATTATTATCACAAAGTAGTGATATTAAAAAGCTTATTATGATTTATATATACTGAGTGTAGTTTAAAGAACATATTATTAATATAAATAAATAAATAAATAAATATGTAAAATAATAAAGAAATATGAGAAAAATCATACACGTCGGCCGGAGACGTGAGGTTCCTCGATAGTTAGGTTTCGATAATTTAATAAGCTTCCTTTTTTATTTTTCGTTAATTTAAGTAACATCATTTATGCTACGAGCATTTACCCCTTTTTAACATAAATACATCTAAACGAACCCTAATTTCATAATAGATTCGGAATCAATTGGAGGATATATAATTACCATGTTTATATCTGGAGTTGCTCATGCAATTGGAGGATATATCTAACACATGACACTCATCAATACTAATATTTCTTAGGGATTTGACCATCCATTTAACTTGACTTTCCCATCATATGCACACAAAAAAAATCTCAGATACCAAAAGAAGAAAGATATTAAAATATTTAACCAATATTTTTGCTATTCTTCTTTCCATCTCTTAGCATTACATCTCCCACTAAAAATTACAAAATACACGAGCGATGTGTATAACATTTCTATGGCACATATTTTACAACAAATAAATAATAATATACGCTTATATATACTCACTTATATATATATATATATATTTAATATTTTTAAAAAAATTAACAATATATAAATTTATATTTATTTTTATTCAAATATATTAGATAGTATGATATCTTATAATTATTTTAAAAATTAAAAAAGCTATTTATTTTTCTAAAATATTAATCATACATGATACAATATGAAAGATACGGGTATAAATTTGTGTTAATTAATTTGCATTCCTCTTTACGTCTAATGCTATGATCCTAAAAAAAAAATACTTAAGCCATACATATAATAGTGGTATCATATAAGATAGGTTGATTCAACTTGCTTAAATTCAATTAATTTTAAGTGAATTGCATCTTATTTTAGCTTATCTTATTTTTAATCGAGTTGACTTAGCTGAGCTGAGTTAAGTTTATTTTTATTTTAGTTAAATTAGACTATTCATGAACAAATTATTTAATTTTTTTTGCAAGCACATTAAAATTTTATTAAACCTTTTTTTGAAATAGATTGAAGACATTATTATGAGTCTCTATTTGTTGCAATTTAAATAACATTGAAGACATAAACGATTTTATAACCTTATGGACGTAAATGTTACTAGAATAAATCTTATTAGGGACAAAGAACGTAGTTAATCCTTAAAAAATAGAGAGAAAAAAGATGACGACGGAAATGTACTTAAGTCAACCTAAGTATTTGAATTTTCTCATCAAGTCTTCATTGTCAAACATAGTTGAACCTAGCTTCGCAGGAATTTCCTATCTGAACGGGAAATTATCTTAACACGAGTGCGAGAATGCATTTATTAAAAATTTAGGGTAAGCTTAGCTACTACATAACTTTTTTTTATTTCACCACTTATTTTTAGTCAAATTATTAAATATTGGCCTAAAATATTTCATAATTTTGAAAAAAGTGGCACAATGTTTTAAAACATTTCATCAATTTTTTTTTAAAATTTTTCTAGTTCAAATAAATAGGCCTAATTTATTTTTGAAAATTTCACAGTTTAAATAAAGTTATCCAATATATTTTTAAAAGATTCCACCTGTTTAACCAAGTTGAACCAATTTTTCATTTTTTATATTTCGCATATTTGACAAACAGTGGAAAAAAGAGTAATAGTATGAGGCCAATAGCAATGGACTTCTTCGGTGAGATGTAAAAACAAAATTTCATGAATATATAAAGTAAGAAAAAAATAACAATAAATAATGATATCATAATATCAACTATGTCAATAAAATAGCATCAAATTTTATTGTTTTGGATCCAAACCTCATTATTTTCTTCTTTTCTTTTATTTATGTAATTTTTTTTAATAACATGCATAGTCTTTTTTATAATTCTTTTCAATTTATGTTTTTTTATTATATATATATATATATATATATATATATATATATATATATATATATATATGTGGAATACATATTGTAGAAGAGGTTGTTTTATGTATGCTGTACATTTAATCAATTATAATGTAATAGACACTTAAATCTTATTCTAACATTTTTATAAAATCTATTCTCTTTTGTGCAACTCCACTTTTCTTGAACTATAGTATATGGTCAATGTCTTTGATTCAAAGGGTAATAAATGTATATAAAGGCTCAAATTGGTTCTCTAGAAGGGTTGTTCTTGAAAGAACAACAATATTAAGGGTAGAAATATTTAGTCAAATAAGTTAATCTTGTTACCTTAATCATTGTCAAGAAATAAATTTAGCATTCGCTTTAATAAACTTAAAGAAAAGTTCTAGCAACCTATTCTTATGCATTAAATGTATAACAAAGTTCCAAGGGATTCATAAAATTTTTAGACGTTCATGCATATAGATTATTCTATCACCAATTTAGCAATTATATATATAAATTTTGAACAAAATTATCATAAAGTTATATTCACTCTAGTAGACCTATTGAAGTTGAACTAGTCACTACCTTTGTCAACATATCCGCTGGATTTTTGCTTCCTTGAATCTTCTCCAGTATTAACACATCATCTTCCAATAAAGATCTGATGAAGTGATAACGAAGCCTAATATGCTTGATTCTAGAATGAAATGCTGAATTCTTCACCAAGTGTATTGCACTTTGATTGTCACTGTGCAGAACATTCTTCTCATGTTTGAATCCTAACTCAGTTAACAAACCTTGAAGTCATATCATCTCTTTACTAGCTTCAGTCACTGCTACATATTTAGCCTCTGTAGTGGATAGAGTGACAATCTTTTGTATTTGTGACATCCAACTAACAATTGTAGTTCCAATAATAAATATACAATCAATGGTGCTTCTTCGGTGATCAACTTCACCTCTAAAGTCTGTGTCTAAGTAGCCTTGTAATTTTAACTCTCATTTACTAAAGTACAAACACTTCTCAATGGGTTTTTCCTAGAATGGACATAAACCTGCTAATAACTCCCATTACATAGCCAATGTCTGGTCTCGTATAGACCATCGCGTACATCAAACTTCCAATGGTTAAGGAATAAGGAACCTTAGCCATGGATTCTCTCTTTCTCCATTTGATGGGACTGATCCTTAAATAGGTAAAAGTGACTAGCCAAGGGTGTGCTTACTGGCTTGGCATTGCCCATGTTGAATATATACAAAACACAATTGATGTACTCTACTTGAGATAACTACAAGGATCCTCTCTTCTTATCTCTTGTGATTTTCATTCCAAGAATCTTCTTTATTGGACCCAAGTCTTTCATGTCAAACGTTTTTGACAATTGCTACTAACATATCATCAATATAAAGTAGTAAAATGGTATAACTAGACCTATATCTCTTGAAATAACATGTCTTTATATATCACCCTATCCTTGAAAATCTCATCTCTGCCACTTTCTTATTTTTCATCACCCCAAGTGAGGTAGCCAAACTCATCCTAACCATAGCTGATGAAGATGCATTTCTTGGATTTGGGATCAAGCTTATTCCTACCTTGATCATTGATATGCACAAATGCTACACAACCGAAAACTTTTAGATGTGATAGTTTTACCTCTTTCTTTCTTCATATCTCCTCTGGAATTTTGTGCTCCAATGGAATAGATGAGCCTCGATTGATCAAGTAAGCTTCCATATTGATTATTTCTACCCAGAACTACTTTGGTAGACTTGACTGTATACGAATGCTTTTGGATCTTTCTATCAATGTTCAGTTCATACACTCAGTTATACCATTGTGTTGAGGTGTGCATGGCACAGTTCTCTCCATTCTGATCCCGTGCTCATAATAGAAATTTTTGAATATGATGTCTTCATATTCAGCACTATTGTAGATTCTAAGTTTTTTTATCTTCAAACCTATCTCATTTTCATCTTCTGAAAACCTAAAATACTTTAGACTTATGCTTTAGAAAGTAAACTCATACCTTTTGGGAGTGATCATTGATAACTGTATTTTATATAGTTATTTTCATCTATTTTATTAATTATAATTGCTATGTTCTTAATGTTTTTAGTTAATTTTAGTATAATAAATTAGTATTTACTGTTTTTTATATATTTTAAGAAAATTAAATAATTTGTATCGAAAAACGTAATTAATTACAAATTTATGTCTAAAAATATAATTTCAAATAATATAGTTCTTAATTACAATTATAAAAGTAAAAAATATAATTTAAATTAAAATCGGGCTTAATTTTAATTATTAAAAGTTTAAAAATTTAATTTAAATTAGAAAAGGGCAAAACTATAATTAAAGAAAATTGAAAATGTAATTTGAAATAAATTTGTGGATCAAAATGCAATTAAGAAAGTTTATTTTTCTGCGCAGGTGAGAAGAACCACGCGCCATACACCACGTGCGAAACGTGGACCATCCGATGAAAGAAGAAACGTGGACCAACTCGCGTGGGTGCAGGTCTCTACTTTTCACGCAGCTCGGCGCCCAAGTGGGGCCCACTTTCCGTGCAGGCCGACGTGCAGGTGGAACCCACGTGTCTGACGCGTCCAGCCGTTGTCCCCCACGTTACGCGCACCTCTGATCCCGTGCGCTGATCTCTGCGTGTAACTGGATCTCCAGCTAATCAAATGATGCCATGTGTCCGCACTAATCCTTTCAGCGAATCAGAAAATGCCACGTGTCCCACTCTATTTTTAAGGCAATCATATTATGACACGTATCATGTTACAATGAGCGCGAAAGCGCAGGATCACGCCCGCGTGTAGCCGTTGTCTCCCGTGCGACAATCCATCGTGCGCCCGTTTCCCACAGCCAATGAAATGCTGCCACGTGTCCGCATTAAATCCTTGCAGCGAATCAGGCGCTGACACGTGGCATGCACTTTGAATTAAAAAAAATCAGAAACGGCTCTACTTGTCTCACGTGTGGATTTTAATAATGTTTTCGATATCGAATTTCGATACACGTCGATTTTAGTTTTGATACAAATTTTTACGCGTTTTTATAAAAAATAAAATAAAAAATGTAATATTTTAGATGTATTATTTTTAGCTATAAATAGGAGATAGGATGATAGAGTAAAAATGTTTTGGAGTTTTGGAGAGTTTAGTTTCTCAGATTATTTTGTGTGTTCGGTTTTGGACTGTAGAACACGCAGAAGCCATTTTTTGGCTTTTGTTGTGTTCTGTGTGTGCCAAATATTTGTTCTAAGTGATGTTTTAATTTTCCTTCTTCTTCATCTTATTTTTCTGTATCTGTTGTAATTTTTATTTTAAATTTATGAAGTAATTTAATTTTTCTAGGGTTGCATTTGATCTAAATTTATGGTGCTTTTATTTTAATTATTTTTGAACGATTTATAAGACGTTTGAGTTGTTTATTCTATTTTGTGCTTAATGCTTTTGATTATTTACGAATTTTATCAAATGATCCGTGGCACAAAAATAAACTTGGAAGAGGCATTTTTGTGTATATTGCTCATAAATAGAATGACATGTATGATGAAGGATAGGAATATACCCTAATTGTATGTGTGGCCATTTGAGAACTTAGAACGTAATGAATCTTGGTGAATTTAATTCTCATAGGAATATAGTGAATTAATTTAACGAGGTGTGTTTGTACGGAGCTCGGAAGAGATGTATGAATAAAATTAGAGGTTTTCGGTTGACAAATTGAATGTACTAAAAAAATATAAATCAAAAGAAAATAATATGATTTGAGTTGATTAATTTAGTGAAAAATTGCAATCCTAGATTTCTTTTATTTTGTTTTTAAACTCTTTTCTTACATTTGTTCGAATCAACTATCGTTTTGAATAAAATCAGAGAGAGATAATTTTAGTACTCAACAAAGTATAGTAACAAATCTCCGTGGGAACGATAACTTACTTATCAAATCATTACTTGTGACCGTGTATGCTTGCACGTTTTTATGTGTTAAAAAATACACAACAATCATTAATGAAAGTCATGAAGTAGTGTTTCCTACCTTTCCTTCTTTGGGGTTCTACCACTTGTCTGAAAGTTGATTCTCTTTTGCTTTCCAAGTATGCAATCTTTACATATGTCTATCTCTACTGACTATAGACCAAGAATTTTTCCCTTTGAGTGCATAATCTTCATCCGTTTCTCACTCAAATGGCCTAGTCTTTGGTGCCACAGATTTGGTGTTTCATTTCCTGCTACAACTACGATTGAACAATGTGCCTCTACTGTCATGTAAAGAGTGTGACTCTTCTTGACTTGAGCAACTGTCATTAGAACTTTTGAAATCTTCCAATCATCATCATAGAAGATCATAGTGTAGCCTTCACTAGCCAACTGCCCTACTGGGATAAAGTTCTTTCTTAGGTTGGGAGTATGCCTAACATCCTTCAACTCCTAAACAAACCCGTTCAACTTAATCTTCACTACACTTTTTCCAATAATAACACATAGTTGATAATCACCAAGATATATCTTTCCAAGGTTTCTGGGGACATATTTCTTAAATAATTATTTCTATGAAGTAGCATGAAATGATGCTCTAGAGTCTAACACCCAAGATTCTTCCTTGCTTTCCAAAGAGCATATCAATGCATCATCTCTTTGTGAGGTGGAAGTAACATTTGCCTCTACCTTCGCTTCCTAGTCCTTCGGTGCAGTCTTGCACTAATTTTTGTAGTACCCGGTTCTTCCATAATTCTAACACTCGATAGTCTTTGAGTTATGGGAATTATTGAGATTCCTGGATTTGGACCTTCTATCCTTTGATTTACCTCAGTAGTTTGTTTTTCCACGTCCATTCCCACTGAATTTCTTCCTTTTGACTTTGTATGCAAAACTGAAGAGGGTGACGAATCATCTAATTCTCTATGTCGGATCTCTTCACTGAGAACCAGATCACGAACATCGTCAAATTTCAAATTATTGATTCCTGACGAGATACTCACAGCCATGACAATAGCATTCCAACTTTTTGGTAGAGAAGAAAAAAGTATTAATGCTCGTACTTTTTCATTGAATTCAATTTCAACTGAACTTAATTGGGTTATGACTATGTTGAGTTCATTGAGATGTTGAGCTACAAATGCGCATTCCATCATACGAAAATTGAACAAACGTCTCATCAAGTGCACTCTTTTTGAGGCCAATAGCTTCTCATACATATTGGAGAGAGATACCATAAGACCAGTGGTGGTCTTTTCCTTTGTTATATTGAAAGTAACATTGTAGAATAGTACCAATCAAATAACTTTGAGGGCTTGTCTATCCAGAAGATTCCAATCTTCTTCCTTCATAGCCTTTAGTTCTTCCTTGAGAGAAGTTGATACAGATTTATTTGATACAGATAATCCTCTATTTGTATTTTCCAAAACCCAAAATTTGTGTCATCGAATTTCTCGACTTTTACATTTCCTTCATCTACGGCTATTGCTCCCACTCAAATATGACTTCCTTTGGATCGTTTTTGACTATTTCTGTGAACCACCTTGTATTAGAACACCTCTATCGACAAACTAATATCGCCAACAAAGTTACTATTCACGTAATTCACTATTCATATGAATAGTAACCTTGTAGAAAACACCACAAAAGCGTTGATACCAATTGTTGGAAAATTATGCAAATTCCTAATAGGCCAGATTTATGAGAAAGAAAATATAAAAAAATAATACAGAAATTTGATAACGGAGATCGACCAATATTTCTTACGTCTTCGGACCTGTTACAGATCTTTTACTAAAATGAAGAAATTATACAAAGTGTTTACAACACTCATAACTCACAACTCACAACTTAATTACACCCAAGAAAATTGCTTTCAATTTTCTCTCAATTGGATTTTGATAATTTGATGATAAGTTTATTACAATTATACATCTATTTATAGGGAGATTCACTGCTTGAATTACTCTTTAAATTAAGGGTTCCTTGAATTTATCATTAAATTAAGCATTGATTTACTTCATAAATTAAGGGTGACCAATCCTTGATTTACTCCTTGATTTTCTCCTTAATGTGTATATATTATTACCTAAAATAGATAAACATAATATTGTATATTTAGGTAATAGAATATTTTATATTCTTACCTAAAATGTATAAATAAAATATTATATATTTAGGTAATAAAAGATTGTATATTTAGGTAATAGAATATTATATATATTCTTACCTAAAATAGATTGTACAATAATTCTTATTTAATGCAAAGGATCCTCAAGAAGTGGTCATTCAACCATTTACTAAAAATGGTCATGGTATCAAAGCGTAATTATTGAATCCATAATTAAATCTTCAGTTTTCTTCCAGTTTTGCTTTAGTTTTTTGAATTTTTGCTCATGTTTTTCTCTCGAAGTTTTATGACCTATCCTTGTTTTTTTTTGTTTATGATTTTGGGTTGATAATTTTTTTATCAATAACTTTGTTTTGAGATTCTAGGTTGACCAACTTGTGGTTGACAGCATTGCATTAAGATTTTTTTGGGAAGAATGTCTACAGAAACCTTGGTTATCAAATTAACAGGAAAGAATTATGTGGCATAGGAATTCCAATTCAAAATGTTTCTGAAAGGAAATGAGCTTTGGGGTCACATTGACGAGTCTTCTCCTACATCTAGAGATGGTAAGGAACTTAGCCAATGGGAGGGAAATGATGCTTGAATTATCACTTGGATTTTAGGATCTATTGAAGTTCATATGGTGAAAAATTTATGCTCTTTTGGTATGGCTAAAGAGATGTGGGATTATCTGAAGCGTATATATCATCAAGATAATACTGCGAGACAATTTCGATTAGAACTCAAGATTAGTACCTTCAGCCAAGGTAATCTTTCCATTGACTAGTATTATTTTGGATTTCTTAATCTATGGAGCAAATATTCTAGTATTATTTATACAAAGTTACCTAAAGAGGCCTTAGCCAACCTTTAGGAGATTCATGAAGATAGTAGACATGATCAGTTTTTGATGAAACTGAGACCAAAATTTGAAGTTGCTAGAGCTGGATTGCTGAATAGAGACCCGGTTCCTTCTTTGGATGTATGTCTTGGTGCGTCCAGGGAAACATCCGAAGTTTTCAATGTTTCTTATACCACTCAAGGGAGGAATTGAGGAAAGGGACAAATGTAGTGCTATAGTTGCAAGGTGTTCGAACATATTGCCTGCAATTGTGGTAAGAAATTCTACAATTATTGTAAGAAAAATGGACACATTATCAAGAAGTGTCCTACATGTTTAGAAAATCAAAGAGTACAAGATTTTCAAGCTTCTATTCTAGCTCCTAACATTATTGGTCCTACATCTACAACTGCTAACACAACTCAGCTAGTCGTTACTCTAGAAATGGTTCAACAAATGATTATCTTAGCATTTTCTGCCTTTGGACTTTAGAGTCAAGGTAAGACTACTTCTCCTCCTTGGTTTGTTGATTCTAGAGAATCCAACCATATGACTAACTCTCCTGATTTGTTACATAATCTACAAAAATATATTGCTATAAAAAATATTCAGGTTGATAATGGAAGTAATCTTCCAATTATAGTTATTGATGATATTGGACCTTCTTTTTGTCATGTATTTGTCTCTCCTGGGTTATCTACTAGTTTAATTTATATTGGTCAGATGGTGGATAATAACTATGATGTACATTTCTCTCATGGTGGTTATGTTGTGCAGGATCGGGTGTCGGGGAAGGTGATCACAAAGGGGCCTAAAATGGGAAGATTATTTTCGTTGCAAATTACTATTCCTCGAACTTTGTCTTTAGCTTCTATTACTATTGAAGATAAGGCTAACTTTTGGCATAGACAATTAGGCCATCCAAATAATGTGATTTTGTCTAATTTGATACAACATAGTTTTCTTGGTAATAAAGATTAGTGTTATACTCATCGGCTGCTTTTTGATTGCTTTACTTGTAAACTAGGGAAAAGTAAAACTGTATCTTTCCTTACTTGTGGTGGTCATGCTAATATATGTTTTGAGATTATATACAATGATTTTTGGGGTATTACTCCTATCAATTTACATGTGTAGTATAAATACTTTGTAACGTTCATTGATGACTATAGTCATTTCCTATGGATATATTTTCTGCATTCAAAATCTAAGGTGTTCACTATTTTCCAAAATTTTCTGGCTTATATCGAGACATAATTTTCCACTTTTATTAAGGTTTTACGATATGATAATGGTGGCAAATATATGTCGCATAACTTTCAAGTATTTTTGCAACAGAAAGGGTTGTATCTCAACGATCCTATCCTTATACACCTTAACTGAATGAGGTGGTTGAATGTTAAAATTGTCACTTGTTGGATATGGTTTGAACATTACTCTTGGATTTTGATACTCCTTACTATCATCTTTTTAGTATGCATCCAGATTATGATATGCTACACATGTTTGGATGTGTTTTCTTTGTTTACTTACCTCCTTATGAGCGTCATAAGCTTAAAACTCAGTCAGTACGGTATGATTTTATGTGTTATAGCACAACTCACAAGGGATTTTTATGTTATGATGTTGTTACTAATCGTCTGTGGACTTCTAGAAATGTGATTTTCTTTGAACAAGAGTACTAGTTTTAGCAACATATTTCCCCTTTTGACAGTGTGCTTCTTCCTAGCTTTAATGATATATCTCCATCAATTAGGCGTTTTAAACCTGATATTTTCTATCAACGATGACGACCCCAATCATCCCTGATCCGGTGCTTGCTTTAGTAGCTCTTCGAAGATCTTCCTATACTATTCGTTCTCCCGATAAGTATGGTTTCTCGCCACTTTAGTTGATACTATAGTTCCTACCTCTTATTCTCAAGTAGCTAAACATATGTGTTGGGTGAAAGCTATGCAAGAAGAACTTTAGGCTCTTCAGAAGAATCATACTTGGGATATTGTTCCCTATCCTACTAGTGTTAAGTCCATTGGTTATAAATGGGTATATTCCATTAAGATGCAGTCTGATGACTCACTTGATAGATATAAGGCGCGGTTGGTGGTACTCGGTAATCGACATGAGTATGAGGTCGATTATGAGGAGACATTTTCCCTTGTAAGAAAGATGACAATGATGCGACTTGTTCTTACTATTGCTACATCCAAAGGTTGACCATTGCGACAAATGGATGTTAAGAATGCCTTCACTCTATGGTTTAAAATAGGATCCATGTGCTTGGTTTGATAAGTTTCGCTCTACGCTTCTTAGCTTCTCCTTTGTTCAGAGTCAATATGATTCCTCTTTGTTTCTTTGCAAGACTGCTAAGGGAATCATCTTACTTCTGGTATATGTTGATGATATTATTATTATAGGGACTGACTCTGCATTGATTTCTCAACTTCAAGAATGCCTTTAGGGTTCCTTTCATGTGAAAGACTTGGGTCATTTATAATATTTTTTAGGCCTTGAGGTGCACTCTATCTTAGCTAGCATTTGCTTACACCAGTATAAGTACACTCAGGAATTAATTACTTTGGTTGGCCTTTAGGATGGTCGTTTTATTGATACTTCCTTGGAAGTCAATATTAAATATCGTTGTGATGAGGGAGATTTTTTCTCTGATCCTTCTTTATATAGACAATTGGTAGAGATCCTGAATTATCTGACTATCACTTGGCCTGATATTTCCTTTGATGTTCAAAAAGTTAGTCAATTTATGCAGGCACCTAAGCACCTCCACATGGCTGCTGTCCGTCACATTGCTTGCTTTTTGCAAGGCACTTCTACTCGTGGTCTTTTCTTCCATGTGGACTCTCTTATTCATCTGGATGCATATAGTGATGTTGATTAGGTTGGTTATTCTGATACTCAACGGTCAATTATTGGTTGGTGCATGTTTCTTGGTAGTCTTTTGTTTCTTGGAAAAGTAAGAAGCAAGATCGTGTGTCGAAGTCCTCCACTCAGTCTAAGTATCATGCTATATCATTTGCATATTCTGAGATTGTTTGGCTTTGGGGATTGTTGGATGAGCTTAGGTTTCCATAAACTGAGTCTACTCAACTCCATGTGTATAATACTAGTGCTAATCAAATTGATGCTAACCCAGTATTTCATAAGCGTACCTTACACATTGAAGTGGATTGTCACTTTATTCGTGAATCATATGATGCTCACGTCATCTCTCTGCCTCATATTACCACCCATACCCAGACTACTAATGTGTTTACTAAAGGTTCTCTCCTGGCATCGACATCAATTTCTTGTTGACAAATTCTTTGAGGGGGTATCAATGACATAGATTATGAACAAGATTACAAGATTTATTTTACCATAATTAGTGTATTAACTGTGTATATATTATTACCTAAAATATATAAACATAATATTGTATATTTGTTTACCTAAAATAAAATATACAATAATTCTTATTTAATGAAAATGATCCTTAAGAATAGGCCATTCATCCATTTATTAAAAATCTTCATTCTTCACCATTTCCATCACAATTTTTTTTCTTTTCCAAGTCCTGGCCAACATATTGATTTATCTCTTATTCATGCCTCTTATACTCTTAACATTCATCCCATGGCAACTTGACCAAAAGATAGTATATTCTGTTGTCATTATTCTACCAATAACTGCTTGTTATGAGGAGGTTAAATACATACTTGAGTGGGAAGTTGTTTTGAAGATGGAATTTGATGCTTTGGTGAGAAATAACACTTGGACATTGGTTCTTAAACCTAAGGACTCTAAACCTATTACTTCTAAATGGGTGTATATGGTGAATTTGAAGAGTGACAGTACCTTAAACAAGTATAAGTCTAAAGTAGTTGCTAGAGAATATGAATAAAAATGTGACATTGACTATTTAGAAACATTTTCCCATAGTTGATAAACCACAAATTGTAAAGGTTTTCCTTACAATGGCCTTGTCTTTTTCTTGGGATCTTAAGCAACTTGATATAAACAATGCATTCTTTGTCTACATGTTTAAACCCAAGGGTTTAAAGATAATTAAGCTCCTTATATGGTCTGTGGATTAAACAAAGCATTAAATGCGTTAAGGCTTGGTTCCAAAAGCTCTCATATGCCTTACTTTAGTTGGGTTTTCATGGCTCTAATGTTAATTAATCATATTTGTCCAATTTAAAAGTAACTTTTCTTGTGGTATACATGAATGATATCATCCATAGGGAAGGTTATAGTTCTTATCTACAAGAACTTACTCAACCCTTGAATAATCACTTTTTGCTCAAGGATCTTGCGGATTTAGTTTCTTCCTTGACCTTGAAATTACTAGAAATGCATCCATGCTTTATTTAAGTCAGCATAAATACATTATGGATTTGCTTGTGGTTTAGCATCTTTTAAATCTATCAAAATTCCAATGTCTTTAGCTATTTCATTATCAGGTTATAATGGTGACATATTTCTTAATCCGAACCACCTTCAGGGCATGGTATGGTAAGATTGAGGCCTTACAATACTATCTTTATAAGGCCAGATAAAGGTTTTGCTATGAATATATTATGCCAATTTCTTCATTCCCTTACTTTTATTTATGAGGAAGTTGCAAATAATGTGTTATGCTACATGAAGGGAACTACTCATCATGGTATATTTTTATATAAATCATATAAACTTAGGCTTATGGGTTTCTTGATTCTGACTGGGAAAGTAGCAATGATGATAGAAAGAACATTGGTGTTCATTGTATGTTTTTTGGTGAAAATTTAGTTTCTTAGACCTCTAAGAAACAAAAGATGGTGGTAAGGTCTAGTACTAAGGAAAAATATAGAGCCTTCGCACTAGCTCCCATATAAATTTTTTGGTTGTAATCCTTTCTTAAGGAGTTACATATTGAAGAGCCTCCTATTCCAATTATGGTTGGTGAATGCTTTTTCTTCATGGAGATCTGGATTGGGAGATCTACATGATCCAACCAATGGGTTTTCAGAGCCAAGATCATCCTGAATATGTGTGTAAGTTGGGGAAAGCACTCTACGGATTGAAACAAGCAACAAAGTGGTTATTCAGTAACACCTGCAGATTCCAGCTTGTTTGTTAAAGCCAATGAAAGAAAGCTAGATATTGTGCTAGTGTATGTGGATGACTTAATCATAACCGGTGATGATGAGGCTAAAATTCTTCGAACGAAGGTGAATTATTCAGTTCGTTTCCAAATGAAAGAACTTTTCCAACTCAAGCACTTCCTTGGTTTAAAGGTTGATCGCACACAAGAAGGAATATTTCTTTATCAGTGAAAATATTCCAAAGATTTTTTAAAGAGGTTTAGAATGCTTGAATGCAAGCCGATTTCGACATCGATGGAACCAAATTCCAAATTGTGTACACGTGAAGGAAAAGATTTGGAAGATGCAACGATGTATCAAAAATTGATAGGTAGTCTGATCTACTTAACCTTGACTCAACCTGACATTTCTTATGCAGTTAGTGTGGTGAGTCTGTACATGTAAAATCCAAAGAAGCCTCATTTGGATGCAGTTCGACCAAGACTGTGATTTGTTAATAGTACAATTGACTATGGTCTTTTGTACAAGAAATATAGAGACTGCAAGTTAGTTGGTTACTGCGATGCAGACTATGCATGAGATCATGACACCAAGAGATCAACAACTGGGTATGTGTTTAAGCTGGGTTCTGGAACAATTTCTCGGTGTAGCAAGAGACAATAAACAATATCATTATCAACCATTGAAGCTAAGTATTGAGTAGCGGCAATGGCAGCTCAAGAGGTACATGGTTGATACAGCTAATGAATAATCTACATCAACTAGTAGATTATGCAGTACCATTGTACTGTGACAATCAATTGACAATTTGTTTGACAGAGAATCCGGTCTTTCATGCAAGAACTAAGCATGTTGAAGTATACTATCACTTTATCAAAGAAAAGGTTCTGCAAGAATAAATTGAAATGAGGCAAATAAAGACAGATGATCAAGTTGGAGACTTGTTCACAAAAGCTTAAGCGTTGGCAAGTTCAAAATGTTTTGCCATCAGCTTGACAGAGTAAAAATAGTAAGAGTTAGTGTTGAGGGGGAGTGTTGAAAATCAACACCAACATAATAATTACAGATGTAGAGAAATAAATGAAGTGGTTGAAGGAAGTAGAGAAATAAATGAAGTGGTGAAGGATGTAGAGAAATAAATGAAGTGGTTGAAGGTTGTAAAAAAGAGAAGTGTGTAGATAATATTTGTGTGGCTAAGATTATTTCTTAGTTTTATATTTGTGTGGTATAGATTGCATGGTGATGACTATAAATAGCCTACCTTGTATTTGGTTTAATCATCCCATCAAAAAAACAAATAAGTCTTTGTATTCTTAGTTTGAGTGTGAGTTGAGAGCTTTTTCTTTAAGTGTTTGTATTTCTCTTCAATTTATGAGTTGACTTTAAAAGGTGTTATAGTGGGTATAATACATGTAGTTTGTTTACTTGTTTGGATCTAATATTAGTAAATTTAGAATTGTTTATTCTAAATTTTACTCAACAATAGTTGGTGCACTCACCAACGCTCTTCATGAACCCTGTTTATGTTCTCTCATAACCAAACTAAAGGTTGTTCCTAAGGAGCTGGTGTTGCTTCCAGTGCAGCTTGCAGCTCAAATGTTTGTAGTGTTAGTAAACCTTACAAGTAAAAGATTGAGCAATGTTAAGGATTGCAGCAAATGTTCCTAACAAGTCACTTTCCAATACTAGTGTAGTGTAGGGTAATGCAGTGCATCCAAGCTCAATAAATTTAATTTTTCTTTAAATATTTAAAAACATTAAGAGTACATTTAAGAGAAACTTTATGATAATAATATGTAAGGTATTATAAATAATTTTATTGTAATTAGCAATTTAATATTAAATTTTATAAATAATAGTACTTTTTAACCAAAATAACTAGAGAATAAGAAATCAACATTATCATATAATCTTATATAAAAGTTATATGGAGTAATCATATCTATAATTTACATACTTCATCATTATTATTGCTTAAACTTAAAAATATAAGTTTCTAAGATTTTTTTGTTATTTTAAGGAATACTTGAAATCTAATTTAATCAATCTAGATATTTTTAGGATGATAAATTAGATAAGTTCCACGTAAAATTGTTCAAGTAGTGTATTAGAATTGATAATTTAATTTAATTAATAAGTATTCTGCTATAAATATATAAGTTGATATTAATAATAATTATTAATTGCAAAATACTTAACACTTATTACAATAAGGGATAATAATATGTACTACAATTTCGGATAATACCAGTAATACTCCTAAGTTTTGAAAGAATATTATATGTACTCTTAAAGTTTTAAAATATTACAAATATTTTCAAAACTTAATGTAAGTTAAAGTTAACAGAATTTAATAATAAATTTTTATACATATAAATGGTAGAAATAATAAAAAATTAAAAAATAATATGAAACCAAGAAATAATAGAAATAGAAACACAAGACATACATCTTAGGATGTTTCTCACAAGAAATTGTATTTAGTAAAAAGAAATTTGAATAAATACAAAAAAAAAAAGATAACTGAGATTGATTCAAAGATTCATTATTCTAAAGAATAAAAAAGTATTTCTAAGGAAAAATATAATTTATTATAGAATAACTAATAAAAAAATGAGCACTAATATTACAAATATAAAAGGAATGTATAACATAACATTAATTAACAAAGAAATCATCATGGATAAACTATCTAAAATTCTCAAAATGATAAGAAAAAAAATTTGAAACATCTATTTAAAAGGAATCCAACTATTAATGAAATTACATTTTAGAGAAAGAATAGATACACCAATAAAATTAAAACTCCTATATAATAGAATAATAAATAGGAAATATGTTTATTAGGAATGATCCATGAAAACTTAAGATATTAGAAATTGAAATTTACAACATACCCTAGGTTTGTCATTAATATTAATGATAAAAATTTAAATCAAATGTTAAGTTTAACCTATGAATTTGAAAAAAAGGAAATCATTAATTTTCAGTATACTATTAAAAGTTTATAAAATATGGACTTAATTAATCTAGAGGGGTGAATACGTTATTTTTAATTTTTATTAATTTATAATTTAATAACCTAAACAAAGTGATCAGGAATGCAATAACGTTTAAGAATAAAGTGCGAAAATAAAATAATAACACACTATATTTTTAGGTGGAGAAAACCATGACTTAAGAGGAAAACTATCGGTCTACTGGACCACTGGACCACCTAACTTTTCACTATGAAAAAAAAGTTCAAGTACAAACTTGGTCTTATGCTATTCTTCCTAGGATATTGTCCTAATGTACCTTACTTATGAGTTACTACTATGTTTTCACAATTTTCAATATTAGCGTGAGTTATTTTCAGACCAACGTTCCAATAAGTTCCCCGCTAATCATATACGTTAATGAATCAACAACAAAAGGGTTAGCACAAAAAAACAAGTGTTCGTGTGTGTTCTAGAATGAATTTAGTAATGAATAATCTTAACTAGATGATTCAAAACATATGTCACTTAAATCAAATCAACTAGCAAATCTTAGAGAAAAAAGATTAAGTACAAGTTTAATAAAAATAACTTATTTAAAGATTAATAATCAAATCAAATAATTATAATATAACGAACACAATTATTTGATCTAATAATTCAAAAACAAAAATAAAGAAGAAACTATAAGAACATATTATCAAAATTATCATAAACTAATTAGACTTATTAATCAATCAAACATAACCACCAATATTTGATAGATTAACTAAATAAAGAAGTCTAAAGAATTATGATTTTATATTTGCAAAACAAGAGAGAGAAATTAAGAAGAAGGAATAATGTTCTTGTATGGTTGATTGAAACAATGAGCAATGAGTTTTATTTATAAGAAAAATTAAAAACTTTAATCCTATGTAATTGAAAAATATATTTTCTATTACAAATAAGATTAATAATACTCATTAATTAAGAAGACTCCTATGTAATCACTACTACAATATGTACTTTTGGTCTCGAAATTTTAGCCTTGGTTCTTTTAAAAACCGAGACCATAGGTTTTTGGCCACGGTTTGATAAAAACCGAGGTTATATGTATACACTATAACCTCGGTTTTTTCAATAACTGTGGTTATATGTATACACTATAACCTCGGTTTTTTCAATAACTGTGGTTATAAGTTAAATTACAAAAAATATTGAAATATATATAAATAAATTTATATAGACACAATTATTAAATGACTGTGATTATAAGTAAAATAATAGATTTTTTAATATTAAAATATTGTATGTTATTCATTTAAAAAAAATACAAAAATTAATTTACAATTTTTTTTATTTTTCTCTATTATTAATTTAATTTAATTTAATGTATTTTTATTTCTTATATAATATATATATATAAAATGTTTTTCACCTTTTTTTTTCTCCCTCTCCCATATTTTTCTGTCTTTTTTTCATTTTTTTTTCAGAATTTTTTAATATGCACGCAGTAATATATATATATATATATATATAAGAAATTTTTAGCGCATTTAGCGCACGAAGTAATATATATATATATATATATATATTAATATATAATTTCTAATTAATATATATATATATATATTAAGAACCATACACGTAACCCTCCCTTTCTCCCAGCAAAACGAAAATCTCTTTCTCCCAGCCAAACGCAAATCCTTCATTCTAATATACCGATCATCGCACCGCACCGCACCGTACCGCGCCACACCTGAAGAAATTGTAGACTTACAGCAGCTCCTCCTTTCCAGCACCTCCCTCGCACTCGTTCCTTTCCAACAACTTCTTCTTTTCTCTCTATTTCTTTTCTGTTCATATTCGCACTCATCGCCAGCCATTTGTAGTGTCGTTGCTCACGACGCAACTCCTGATAAGTGTGATACCCTCAATTTTTACAATATCAATTCATATGTGTTGATTCTTAGTAGATTAGTTCTGCGCATAATACATTTTAGTTAGGGTTATTTTTTGAGTGTTATACAAATCAATCTCCTGTTATCTGATAATTGCCTCTGATTTTTTTTTCATTGTATTGCATCATATTTGAAACATTTTTAGGGATTTAGGAACTGGTTATTGTTGTTGAGTTTAGCTTTTGGAAGAATGTTTATATACATGCCGATAAGCCTATACAAATTTTTATTTGCAGAAAAGCTAATGAATTTACAAATTTTCATTTGCAGAAAAGCTAATGGATTTACAAATTTTCATTTGCTGAGTTTATATTTTGGAAGTATGTTCAGATTTTCATTTGATGAGTTTAGATTTTGGAAGTATAAGATTTGGTTCTTAAGGCATTAAGATACTCTTCATTTACATTGCAGCTTTTTTTCCCAACTTCTAAGTCCATGCCAACTGAAATGAAGATCAATAAGCATAAAATTTGTTATACAAATTGAAGATGTATTGAGAAAATAATTTTATAATTTTAATTATCAATTAATATGCTCAAATAATTTGGAAACAAGTATATTAGTATCTGTTTGTTTGTATTTATGTTAAAAGTGGTTCCAGATAAAAACACATAAAAAACGATGTGTTTCTAGACCTTGAAAAGGCTTTTTACAATTTTTTTCCTGTTTGGTCCTGAAACACTTTTACTAAACATGTATAAATGTTTTTGTCACATAAAATAAGTAACACATAATTAATTACTTAGGTTTCAATTTTTGTATCTAGAAAATTAATTCTATTATCAATTAATATGCTAACTAATTGGGAAACAAAGGGAGATTTGCATATTAGGTTTCACTACACAATTTGTCCACTAATTCCAACCTCCTTCACACATAGATATTCAAAACAATTTATTTAGCATGATTTAGTTTTAATAGACATAATCCTAATTTTTTAATTAACATCTAAATCTTAAATCTTGATCACAAATTATTTTTATAATTACCAATGTAATTAGGCCTTAATTAATAGGCAAATAGAATTATTGAAAATTTTGGAATTTAGTATTAAATTGTATGTTAAAATAATTTAACATCACCAGAGAGTCACAATCTAATTAAATTGCTGTTTTATTCCCTTTTGTTGTTTACATTTCTTCTTCGGTTTGTTTTTGTTATGACAGCTCTGGTTTGTTTTTGTTATGACAGCTCTGGATACTATTGATGGAGAAAGAAAGTGTTCTACTACTTTAGGTATGTTTTAACCTTTTCTGTTTCCTCTGTCTCACTAACACAATCAATAGCTTTCAGAATTTGTTTGATTTAAATGTTAATGCAAACAATAAAACTTCACATATTTCTGATATTAATCTTACAGAATAAAAATAAAGTTAACTTCTTAATATCTTCTATAATTAATAAGCCCTTGTAGTTAAGTTATTTTAATTGGTAATGCAGAAGATCAGATAATGCTAAAATAAAGAGTTTTTTATGAACAAAGATTTTTTAAAATAATTTATTAGAGTACTGCCAAAAGTTGATTGATATGTGTAGTTCATGCTAATTGTTTTTACAAAAACCTGAAATTATTTTTGTTTGTGGATGAATCCAAGCAAGAAGGAATCAAAATAAATAAAACTATTACTTTTAATATTGTTTACTATTTTTTTTTTGTTAAATCAAAATGAACATGAAATAGATTCTTTCTGTATGAGATGTAATATGCTGAAAGAAAATAAAAACAATAACTTTACCAAATATTTATTTAACCTAATAATTTATTATAGCGTTGTCAAAAGTCAGGAGTTAAATATTAAAAAAATTAGGTAGTATAATTATAAGATAAAGTTGTATGAATTTTTTGTAGGTAGTTTATATAATCTAAATAGATTTAATTCTATGAAATAATCATTTTATATATAAAGTTGAAGAACTAGTTATTATGGATTTTCGCTCTTTAATAGGTTGAAGAACTAGTTATTATGAATCATTTGTTGTATATGAAGGAACAAATATAGGTTGAAGAACTTATTGTGTAAATATGAAATATTGCTTATATTCATGTAATCTGGATATTGGTATGCTCATATATAATAGATACTTATAATATTCATAGGTATTGTCCAACGCTTGCAAGGACCCTTCGTCTGTATCTCTGTTATGCGTAATTGATATGGGTATTGCTAAATAATAATGTTGTTGTTGTTGTTGTTATTGATATGAGTAGTACTAAATAATAATGTTGTTGTTATTGATATGGGTATTGTCCAACGCTTGCAAGGACCATTTGTTTGGATCTCTGTCATACGTAATTGATATGGATGGTACTAAATAATAATGTTGTTTTTGTTATTGATATGAATAGTACTAAATAATAATGTTGTTGTTGTTGTTATTGATATAGGTATTTTCCAACGCTTGTAAGGACCCTTCGTCTGGATCTTTGTCATGCGTAATTGATATGGATGGTACTAAATAATAATGTTGTTGTTATTGATATGGGTAGTACTAAATAATAATGTTACTGTTGTTATTGATATGGGTATTACTAATTTTCTTGAATTGTATCTCAATTGTTTTTGTTTTATATTGAGTATCATAAATTTACTTTGAGACTAGATAAGAATTCCATGATTGTCACTCTTGAATAGGTCGAAGAACTACTTATTTTGCCATTTTTTGTATATGTAGGAACAAATGTAGATTGAAGAACTTATTGTATGTGCTAATATGAGGTATTGCTTATATTCATGTAATCTGGATATTGGTATGTTCATATATAATAGATGTTTATATTCATAAGTACTATCCCACGGTGTCATTTATTATAGACATTTTTATGACATTATAATTATGACGTAACATATATATTAAGAATAAATAAGTAGAGAGAACTATTATGTTCTGGATGTTGTATATGCAGGATTATATTCATGGACATTGGATGTTGGTATGCTTATACTAGATGCTATTTTTTATGAGGAAATTAATACATGCTGCCAAGGACAAAACTTTTGAAGAATAACATTATTACAATGGGACTTACTCTTTTTCAGATTGATTTAGATTGTATACTATTAGCAGCTTTAAAGTTGTTTATTGTATTTTTTTATATTTTTGGAATTCTTTAATTAGTTAGTTTTTATTATGTGTTTTATTGTATCGTTTTTTTATTAAACTCTTAATGTAATATCTCTTTTAAATTTAATATAATTAATCTTAATTTTTTTAATTTATATTTGAAAATTTAATGTAATAATAATTCATTTTGATTATCTATGGTCTCGGTTATATAACAAAACTGTGGCCATAGGTAAGACTTATGGCCTCGGTTATAGCAAAACTGAGACCATAGGTGAGATTTATGGCCTCGGTTTTTCAATAATCGAGGCTATATGTGTCACCTATGGCCTCAGTTATTAAAAAATCGAGACTAGAGGTACCACTTATAACCTCGGTTATTGAAAAACCGAGGCCATAGGTACCACTTATGGCCTCGGTTAAAAATCGAGACCATAGGTAATGACTTTTGGTCTGTCTCACTTAGGCCTCAGTTCTTATAACCGAGGCCATAGGTCTATGGTCATGGTTAAAAATCGAGGTCATAAGCACATATTTTAGTAGTGAATTGGTAAATATATTTTCTATTATAAATAGCATTAGTAGTATTCATTAATTAAGAAGACTTTATTTAAAGAAGACTTCTTTTAAAGTAGACTCATTAATCATGAATACTCCTATTTAAAAAAGAGTTCTTGTAAAGTATATTTTATGCTATCTTTTAGGCTAATATTAAAGCTATATCTTATTCTATATTTTAGCATAAATATTTTAGAAGTAAAAATAATTTCAAATTTATGATATGTGCTATTAAATACATGAGTGTAATCATATGTGTTGTAATTATAACAGATATACTTGAAGTACGATTGTCTGAAATTCTGACGTTTCTTCAATTTTGTTTGATAAACTTGATAGCGAACTTAAAAATAAGTTTACAAGTAAATATTTTATCCATGAAAATAACCAACACTTATAATCCTTATACACTCCCCCTTTGGCATTTTCGTGTGGTAAAACCTCTCTCTCACTACATGACACTTATAGGAATAAGATAAAATACAATGATGTTTTAGACTCCATAGTGAAAAAATGAAAAAAAAATATGATTTTTTTTAATTTTTATAAATAGCCACATAAGGTATTAGACTCATTTAACCACAAATGAGCACACAACCAATTAGGAACTCATCATTTTTTAACTCAAATTTTGATTATTTAGCATATAAATAAGCAAGTAGAGTAGAAGAGACACACAATCACACTTTTCACATATAATGACATATTTACATTTACTTAAAAAGTAATATATATGTTTAAACTTTATAAATATATCAATTAATTCATTTATGACCAATCAAAAAAGACTCAAAGAGGAAAAAAATATCACCTAACATGAGGTTCTTTTCTTTGAATAAAAATATTATTTAATTTTTTAATTTAAAAAATATATTCATTAGTCATTTCACTTAAAATAATGTATTCATTAGTTATTTTACTTATAAAAATGAGCTATAAAAAGGCTTTTATTGATAAAAAATTTAAGAAAATATTAGTGAGGATATTAGCCTACCAATCAAACTAAGAAAATTACATACATAACCAGTGAAGATATTAGTATCTTTTATTCCCAATTGAAATATTGCTAATAATTTTTTTAAAATAAATTTAAAAGTATTAAATTAAATGTCTATTTTTGGTATTAATTTTTAGAAATAAAATGATTAAATATCACATTTTGAAAATTAATGAATTAAATAATATCTTTTATATAAATAAAAGAATTAAAATGAACTTCCACCCTTTTTTATATTATATACTTGGCTTATTCAAATAATTCAGATGTAAGAACACTGAAAATGAATCTTACATGAGCAATGTATATAAAGGGAAATATTAACAATTTTGCGAGTTATAACAGATTAATAAAAACATATGTCGTAGCTTTGTTAAGTACCAAGACCTTACTTTTTGTAGTAGTATACTGCTTATATACATCTAAGACACACCACCTACATCTTATCCATGCTCCAATCCAATTCTTCATTCTAATAAACTATAATATAATAATAAATATATGAAAATATACTACATATTAGTAAATTTTCACTCAAACTAATACATATGTGCATTTATGTTAAAGAGTTTTAGAGTTTTATTTTTTTAAGATAATATTAATACTTATAATATATTACTTTGAGTGTAATTTTGTGTGCAAAATTATAAACAATCTTAAAATCTCACATATATATTATCTATAACAAACATATTATTTTAAAATTAAATTAATTAAATATAATTTATACATTTTATTTAAATCCTAAACTTTTAAAATTGTGTTTAACTCCTCTGGGCACCACCAGGTATTGCTTTTTTTTTTTTTATAACTTTTATAGCAAAAATGTTTATTAATATTAGTAAAGGTATCGGTCAAAAACAATAATGTTTACTAAGACTTTTAATTAGTTTATTATATTTTCTAAGTTTCCCTGAAATAGTAAAAAATTGTTTAATTATTGCATACACATTAAAGAGTGTGCAGATTAACAATTTTTGTACATGATGCTCACCTTCGGCACACTTTTGCCTCAATCGAGTGATGGGGCAGAATTTAATTATTGCGTTTTGCATTGGAAAATTCTGCGAACAGTTTTAGAAAATACAACAAAAGGTCAAGGAAACAAGTAATTCTATAGTAAAACACCACAAATATATATAAAATGGTATTTTTTGTAATTAATTAAACTTTATTAAAATATAAACGAGAGTTGGTATAAGATGAAAGATTAAATTAATTATTTTTAAAATAAATAATTTAATTATGTTATTTTTGAGTTCTGTTTAATGTTCCAAAATATTTTAAAAATGAAACAAATAAATTTAAATTATGATTTTTTATTTTAATAAAATAGAAGAGTAAGTGTAAAAAATAAGTTATTTTTTTCTTTATTCTTTTTTGATTTTCATTATTTTAGTACCAAAAGAAGTTATAATATCTTTAAATTTTTTCATTTTTAAATTGAAGTATTTTGTTGTAAGTTGGAAAAAAGGGATCATAAGCGAATATTACTATCTTTTTATTTATTGTAGATTGAAATTACTAAACTAACCTTCGTAAATTAGAAATTTGTTTAACTAATGCATTTTTCGAATAAATTTGACTATTTTTATTAAATTTAAACATAATTTAAATTTCTAGCTATCAACGTACTTATTAAATTTAAAGCATCGATCAAATTTTCCTATTTTCTTTTTTATACGTGAGAAATATTTTAATCAAAAAATTGTCATCAGGATCAAAAATGACATCAACGAATTTTTGATTAGTTTCTTTAATTTTTTATAACGATTACGTAGTGGTAGACCCATTAAATATCGATAACATATTATTTAATGTTATCATAAATTTATAACATATAATAATACTGATGTTTTAAAATAATATTACACTATTTATGATACGTTGTATCAAACTTCTAACCTCTAATTGGTGTCCTTCACAAAGATGACTTTTAGTTTACATATATTTTCTATAAAAGTATATATATATATATATATATATATACAAAGAGATTATATTATACAGCGACCCGTACTGTTTATATATACATACCTTGAGGCTGTACGTTTAATTAATAGATTCTTCCTTCCGCATCATTAATTAATTTCTCCAAGAATGGGGGAAGAGAAGAATGAGAAAACATTTACCAACTGCAATAGCATACAGTCTCAACCTTCTGTTGATCCTCTGATCAATACCAGTACTGTACTTAATAATAATCTAAACACAATTCCAGTAATGAGCTCTTATGATCAGACCACCCTGATCAATTGGATAGTTGATGATCAGCAGGCGACGATCGCCGGAACTCTGGCCTCTGGGATAGAAAAGTGCAATCATAATTTCTTTCTCGACATATGGCACGGAGATGTTAAAGTTCTACACCAGAACAAGAGTATTTTTACGATAAATACGAGCGACAATCAAGAAATGTTATCTCACGTTGAACAATTCTTGGATAATTACACTCTCAAAGCATTTAAATTATGTGTTTCACTTGAGAACTACTGCATCAAAACCAATAATAAAAATCTAAAGCAAGAGGCAGCAGGACAAATTATACTAGAAGAGTTTGCTTCTTTTCAATCACTTCAACAACAGATTCAGGTTTCAACAGTGGAACCCTTGAAAGAACGAAACATAAAGCTAGAGGAAAAGTTGAAACGTATCAATTTATGGAGGAGAGTTACAAGTAGTATTTTTGCAACGGCTTTTGCGTTTGCTCTTATATTTTCTGTTGTGGCTGCTGCCACTTCTGCACCACCACTTGTAACTGCTTTGGCTGGTTTTGTCACAGTCCCAATTGGTTCCTTTGGAAAATGGATAAATAGTTGTCTTTGGAATCGCCATGAGATTGCAATCAAACAAGAGAAAGAAATAAACACGTCAATAGTGGTTGCTACTTGTCACATTGCAAAGCATTTGGATGAAACGTACACAATATTCAACTGGTCAAAAACACAGATGTTGAGGAGGAGGAGTAGTACTGTTGAGTTTGTAGAGGCAGCTGAAATAAATCAGATGAAAGTAGAGTTAGAAATGCATGAGAAAACGATTGGACTTTTGAGTAAACATGCGCTTATGTTTGGCCGGTGTATAAGAAAGACGAGAAAGATTATCATCAAGAAAATAATTAAAGATCCTGCTATATATTCAACTTTCCCTTGAGAACTCGTGCTATAGTAAATCATGATCTTGTTCAAGTTTTATATTGGAGATCAGCAGGGATCAAGCTAGGATTTGTGTTCAGGTGGATACAACACGCGTAAGGAAATTAGTTAAAGGACTTAAACAGCTTAATTTATAATAAATACGTACAAAAAAATATAAGTTTCTAAAAGAAAAATAGATGTAAGCAATATTACATATTATATATAAATAAAAATCAATGAATTATATGTAGTCTAATAAGGAATATATAAATTGTATGGGAAAAAATTTACAATTTTTTTTTAAAAAAAAAGGATACTTAGTATACAAAAATTTAACTAGTAAAATTTTACTTATATCAAACCTTTACCATTATCAAGTTAATAAAAATTGTATACAATTACAATAAAAGTAAAAAGTACGTAGATAATGTTAAATGAGTATTGTTAGGTATCTTAAGCATAAAAGGATTGCAGTCGTAGTGACATAAATTACCTTACTTGGATGAGCACATTATATTAAGCACTTTATATATAAAACTTAACATTGGAGTATAGATAGATTTTCTTTTAGAGCATTCTCCGCCTACCAACCTAATTATATGGATATATACCAAGGTCAAGCGACCTAGTTGCATTTTACGTTTCTACCCCACACCTATGCAAAGGATGCATAACTCCAATGACCCGATTTCCAGGGCAATGACCTAACTTTATTGAATGAGTTATTATTGTAAAAATTTCATGTTTAGGTTGACAATGATGCCTTGATAGAATATCTACTAATGTAACATTGATATCTACCTCTTGTATACCTATATATATCTTATTAATGAGATGAGTAAAGGATCTGAGTATTATTTTTTCTCTAACATCTTACTATAACCTCAAACACATTATCACTTCTCTAAACAATTGGTGCACATCGTAGAACCTTAAATCTTACTAGTTCATAGTTGGCACTTAGACCTTACATCTTACATCCTTGGAGAAACATCTTGTATCATAGGGACATTCAATCCACTCGTTATGGTAAGCTCACAATCTCATCTTGAACAAACTAATAACCTTACTCGTCCAATTCAAAAGTTCGACCTTAATGATCAGTTATATCACCTTTCGTCAATCGAAACTTCACACTACAGTCTGTAATAGGGTCACGCAATGACAGCAAGCTACTCGTAGCTCGCAATGACACGACCAGACTAACAGGATATTTCTACAAAATACCAATTCTATTAGCTACAGCTCTGAAAATACATTCCGCGAAAAAGATTCCATGTTTGAGAGTCTCTTAAAACAAGTAGTAGAGCTACAATAAGCGTTCCTTAAGTCTCAAGATGATAACAAGAACTTAGATCGAGATTGATGTGTGATGATTATTCAAAAGCTAAAAGTTCATTCATACCAATAGCCCACCGATAATGGTAAGCAGTCCACCAAGATTGAAGTGTGCTTCACAAGATCCCTACCAATGTCAACCTGGTATAACTGAGGAATAACACATACCTGCAACTCTGATACCTAAACCCACTCTAGGATTCGTATACACAACCTCAACTACCCACGAACATCTGGCACAAAATGCACCCCTGTAATTTCCTGGATGTTCGGGCTTGAGGAACGCTACCACTATAGGGATGTCTAATACCACTCGATCATCCAAGTGGTATCCTTTATGAAAAACTCAAAGATATGAAAGAGAAAATGGAAGCAAGGATGAATGATTGGCTTAAAGGTCAGGAAAAACTAAGGCCCTAGGGTGATATCAAAACATTATACAACTAATTGTTAGCATCACCTTTTACAGATTTTATTAAGTTAACAACACCACCTCTTAAGTTCTCTACCCTAAAATGTATCGGTTATAGGGAAAAAAGACCTTGTGGCACATGTTATTCACTTTAAGATGGCTATGGCAGTTATGAGCCTCCCAAAGAACATAAAGGAATCCATGTATTGGAAGTTATTCGTTGCCATCTTATAAGAGATGAAACAACAATAGTTTATTGAGTTACCTCTCAAAAGTATAGAAAGTTTTGATGCATTAGTAAACATATTTGTTACCAACTACGTGTTCAACAAGCCAATTTAGAAGGAGTCATACCATTTATTTTCAATTATTCAGAAGGATAATGTAGATCTTTTCTCATAGAAGCCAGAAGATATGCCTAGTATCAATCCATAAATAATTTCTCATGAATTATGTATCAATCGCACCAAGAAATGAGTTCAACAATGAAGGTAGAGATTCACTCGAGATAAAAGTGATATAATCAAGAAAAAATTTAATTCCTTAAAAAGTGTAAGTTGGGCTTGCGAGGTTGATTATCCAACATGGCTGTCAAACATTGTGTTGGAAAATAAGTTGGGAAGAGAACATAGAATGTACATCGAATTTATAGACCTTAATACAACTACCTTGACGGATTACTTCCCTTTTCCAAACATTGACTAGTTGGTTGATACCATGGTTGGCTTTGAAACGATAAGCTTTATGGACACATACTCGGGCTATTATCATATCTGAATGCACCTTAGAAATGAAAGAAAAATAGCTTTTATCACGAAAGAAGGGATCTATTGTTATATAAGAATGCCTTTTAGTTTAAATAATATGGGGGCTACTTACTAAGGCTGGTCAAAAAAATGTTTAAGGATCAAATAAGTTCAAATATGGAAGTTTATGTAGATGATATGATGATTAAAACAAAATAGGCTAAAGACCATCTTTCTAATTTGGTTGAGGTTTTCACCATAATAAGAGGTTACCAAATGCAACTCAACCCTAAAAAGTGTCTTTAGAGTAATCTCAGGGAAGTTTTTAGGTTATTTAGTGTCTTTAAGAGGGATAGAAGCCAATCCTTACAAAATTTTGGCTCTGATAAACATGAGGTCTCCAAGTTGTATTAAGTAGGTCCAATAGCTAAATGGATGCATAACCGCATTAAGCTATTTCATTTCTAAGTGTATAGAGAAGTGCTTACCATTTTTTTCAGCTACTAAAGAAAAATAAGGAATACATGTGGAATATAGACTATGAACGAGCTTTTCAATTCATCAAAGAATACTTGAGAAAGGTGCCTCTTTTAGCTAATCTTATTGTAGGAAAGGTGCTACATATGTACATGACCTTCACAAATAAAGCCACTAGTTATTTATTAGTGGTCGACAAGGAGGGGAGACAACATCTCTTATACTATGTGAGTGATTCCTTGATAGAAGCACAACAACAATATCCTTTGCTAGATAAGGTAGCATTTAGAATAAGAATGGGTGCATAGAAACTCCGGTACTATTTTGGATCACATAAGATAGTTGTCCTTACATCATATCCCATGAAGAATATCTTGAAAAATCTAGATCAATTTGGTTGCCTCTCTCAAATAGCTATTGAATTAAGCAAGATTGAGATACATTATAAACCCTTATCAGTAATCAAGAGATATGTTCTTACAATTTTATAGCTAAGTGGACTCAAGAGCCCACATCTGAGCTCAAAGCTATGGTGCCAATTTTTATGATGACAGTACCTATCCAAGTCTATAGAAGGCATATATTGATGGGGCGAGCAATTCAAGAGAGTCAAGGGTTAGAATTGCAATAGTAATTCCTACTAGAGGCTTGATAGAGCAATGTCTCTGCATCGCTTTCTAGGCAACCAAAAATGTTATAGAGTATGAAGCGTTTCTCTTGGCTGTGTTCCAATTAAAGTCCTTGGGAGCCAAAAGGGTGTTGGTCCATAGTGTCTCATGATTGATAGTGAATAAAGTTAATGATAAGTTTGAGGCCAATGAAGAAAGGATGAAGCTTTATATGCAAGAGGTGAAAAAAACAAGGATAGCTTTTGAAACATTTGAGATAAAAATTACTAAGAAGGTGTCAGTAATGAGATCAGAGTTGAAAAGGGTCATCCTTATGTGATGCTTTTCAGGGCATAACATAATAGGGGACGACGATAAGGATAAAAATTAAATGAGCACCGACTCCTCAACACATACCTCCTAGCTAGCTCTATACCTAGAGTATCTCTTTCATGATATTTTTCCTAATGACAAAGATAATATGTGTAAAATTATAACAAAATTGAGAAATTACACAGTTGTCTATGGGGCACTCTATCGAAAAAACTATAACAGATTATGGCTAAAGTGTTTACCTAATCAAGAAATGCGAGTAGTTTTGAGCGAATTACATGAATGATGATGTGGGGTTCATTCAATAGGTTAAACCCTTTCTTAGAGAATCATCCGGCAAGGCTACTATTGTGCTACTCTTCTAACATATTGCATTAATCACATAAAAAATGACAGATGTTAAAGACATACTAGTATCCCACACCAAACGACCAGTAAATTAAAGTCCATTTTCATCCCAAGGTCATTTCAAAAGTGGAGGTTGGATATTATTGGCTCATTATCTCTTGCCCAAGACAACAAAAATTCCTAATAGTGACAACTGATCATTTTATTAAGTGGATAGAGGTTAAACCATTGGTAAGAAACCAAGAAGTTGACATGCAAAAAATTATACGGCGGAATATGATATATATGTATGTTTTATCTTAAGAGCTGGTCATAAATAATAGCCTCCAATTCACAAGTCAAGAGTTGGTATCTTTTTGTTAACACATGGGCGTTAAGTTGTCACATGCTAGTCCTTATAGGCCACAAGCAAATAATTAGGCAGAGTTATCAAATAAAACCTTATCAACATATTACAAAAGTTCTTGGAAAGAGTAAAATGCAAATGAGTTGATGGGCTACCTGACATTCTATGGGCAAGAAAACGACCCCAAGGGTGGCAATGGAGGAAAGCTCATTTTCTCTTGTATATAGCACAGAAGCGATAATCCCATTGGAGATTTAGGAACCCACCTTTCTATCGAAAATAAAGTAAGAGCATAATGACGATCTCAAAAAAGATGATCTCTTGTTATTTGAAATAAATATTCTATTAATATTTTTATTTGAAAAACACAAAAATAAATAAATTGAGCTAAGAGGTAGAATTTTATTAACCCCTGTATATTTCTTGAACCAAACCCAAATGCCCTAAAATAGTTCAGTTATAATTATCCCATAGGTCATTCAAGTTCATTTATGATTTGACGATCTTAACTGATACTTTGTCATCTCTATTTATTAATAACAAGAGTCTTATCTTTTTTTTTCGAAATTAACTTTTTAGAATTGAATAATTTATTATGTATATAGATTCTATTTAGATAATATTAATATACCATGAAAATATCTAATATCTTAAAAAAATACAAAGTAACCTAATAAAAGTATAAAATAATAAGTTTTAAAAAGAAAAATGTAATATAATAATAAAATAGATGGAAAAATATAATAGAGGAGTCTCGAGGGAAAAACAATACAAGCGATCTAAAGAAAAATAATAATAAAATAATTAAAATATAATTAGATAAAAATGGTAATTGTAATTTAATAAAATGGATAAAAAATATATAATTTATTGGCTCAAACCACCCAAATTTTGAAATTAATGTTAAAGTATAAAAAAATTATCTCACATATTCTTTTTTTAAATGTTAGTATTTGGGATTGGGCAGCACATCATCCTTAGAAACTCAAGGGCAAATGTATTCAGGAACACGTTTCCCACCTCATTTTTAAGGAATAAAGTTTTAGTTATAATATTTATAATATTTTAAATAAATTAATGTATAAAATAGAATTTTTTCTTACATAAATTTTAAATTTTAAATTTTTAATACTCAATATATTATTAAGATTCAATAATTTAAACATAATTTTATTAAAATGAAATACATATAATATCTTTTCAATTAATAATAAGTAATAATTAAAAAATAATTAATAATATTTTTATTGTGTATATGATGCCGCAGTTATATATAAATTCTACATCCATCACTGTAATCTCTTTGTTCTTTTCTTTTCTTTTCATGTAAGTAGTAGCACCATCAATTATACCAATCCCAAATACTAACTTAACGTCCATAATCAATTTCAAATTTTATTGTTCATTTTTATCTTTCTTCCTTCCCAGCTTGAACGGTAATAATTTAATGTTTAAAGTTAATTTATCTTTAATTATTATCTATATATATTATAAATATTTTACATTATTACGAGAAATAAAATAATATTATAATATTTAAATTAATATATATATATATATATATGTTATTACTACATTTTTTAAATATATTTATATATATTTTTGTATTTTTATCATTTCTATATTTTATAACAAATTTTTAACTTATTTTTATATTAAAAAATGTTACCTCTATGTATACATTTATTTAAATAATATACATCCCATATTTTACTGTAATAAGAACCATTGGATTGGTTTCCGATACAAAAAAACTAATCCAACCAAATCCATTTAAATTTTATATGTATTTTATTTATTTGTAAAAATATAATATTATTTATTTTAATTAAATATATATATCATTTAATTCCTAAAAACTCATCTCTTACTTTTGTAGAAAAAGAGAAGAAAATAATTATAAAAAATAACAAACTCTCTCTTCTTCTAGAGTTTTTTCTTTCTGTACTCCCAAAGTTTGTATTCTCTAGATAGAAAGAAAAAAAGAAGGTAAGATTGAGAAGTAGCTGGAATCAGTAATATATGTGTGAATCCAAGAGTATCAATATAGAGTACTCACTTTTTTGTTTAATTGTCGCCATCCATTCCACCATAATGCATATCGTCCATCCCCTATAAGCATTACCACTAAAGACATAAGGGTGGATTCTAGGAGCTCAGAATATGGAGATTCAAGTAAGCCATGAATTTTGTTTGGCAGGTAGGGTTGCATACGAAAGATATGTTAATGTTGGCCTTATGCTTAAGGTTTTTTTTAAGAATTGGACAACCAATTGTGGGTTTAATGTCAAGGAATTTGATTCATATACTTTCTTGTTTATGTTTGAATAAGAGGAAAATGAATTTAGCAAACTATTGCCATGGATTGTGTCTCCTTCCTGTCCATTCATTTTCCAGCGCATGTCTTCGATTTCTTCAAGAGATTTTGATCTCTTTGGACTTGCATGTGTTCCCTCTAGACTTCTAGTTGGCTTCTTTTTTCCGTGTTTGGTCAATGTATATCATATATGTTAATATATATCTAGTTTACTTTAGTCATATCTAATTTACTTGTAACTCCTATATAAAGACATTATCTATATTCCTTAACTTACAGAATATAATATAATCATTAAGTATTTATAATATGGTATCAGAGTCACTACTCTTACCTTTATATTAGCAGTCTTGTCTTTTATGGTGTTATTCTATCCTTATAGCTTCTGCTATCACAACAACCGTTGCAGTCACTCACCGTTGAACCTTCGATGTCTTTCCGTCATAGTCCTTAGGTTCTGGGCCAACAGTCACTGTTGTTGAGGAGTCCCACAACACATATACCATTGCAATCAATGTCTCCGCCTTGCATCTTGCTCCGATAACATTTCTACAGGTACTACAGTGATCGTCTCGCCCCGATCTACACAACTATGGAAGTACCGCAACAATCGGAGTACGTACGCTCCCTTACGTGCCACTCAAAGGAACTACACATCTTCCTCATGCGCCGCCAACTGACCCCAAACACCACTGTGCATTCTACTCCGACAAACTTTCTGTAGATATCATTATGATCGCCTCGATCAGATCTACACAATTGTGGAAGTATCGTAATCATCGGATGTCGCATGCGCCACCAATATAAACCGTGCTTTTGCTCCACATGCCTCACACACCACACTCTAGCCCTGTGACATCATCAACGACACATCCCTAGGGCTAATGTCATCATCATCTTCTGCTGACATCACTATTGACCGACCGTTGACTTTGATAGTTGATCATTGACTTTTTGCAGTTCAGGTCTTCTCTACTCAGTTTTTTGTGTAGACCTCGTTTTTGCAGTCTGTTTTTACATATTGTGTTTCCAAATGGATAAAAAATATGTTTTTCTTCATTGCCCCATCAATACTTTATTGGAGGGGACCAATAATTACTTATCATAGTCTCAAGCTATGCACAATTTTCTTAAGGGTCGCATGCTCTGACATTACTGTACTGATGCAATTATCATTCCTGTCAAATGAGAAAGTGAAGAAGATGTTATCTTCCTTGGTCGCATGATTGAATGAGATAATCACAACCACATGATCCTCACATAGATTCAGAATACTTCCATTCCCTCCATCTCCAATCTGTTGGGCAACTTTGATGATGCCAAATCAGCATGAGATATGTTGGCAAAAAGGTACTCCACTACTTATGGATCCATGAAATATCAGTTAGTAGTTGAATTGCATCAACTTCAAAAGGAACCATAGCAATCCATCAATGACTACTATGATCAACTTTGCTTCCTTTGGGACCAAATTGATCTTTGTGATCCAATTTGGGTATGCTCAACGGATGCTCAGCAATATGCTACAGTTAGAGATGAATTTTTTCTCTATGATTTCATGATGTTACTTCATAAGGACTTTGAATCCATCCAAGGTCAACTTATTAATCGCAGTTCTCCTCCCTCTCTTGATACTGGTGTAAATGAGTTGGTTAGAGAAGAAGCTCAACTTGTAACCCTTCAAGCCCAGAATAAGCTCAATGTTTTGGCTATTACTCCTTCTACTCCTGCCATTAAGCAACCTCATCAATCAGATAATTCCCCTGGCTCTAACAATCATCGCAGATAAAGCAAAAAAAGGTTCTGCAATTATTGTAAGCGTCATGGCCACACCATTGAGACTTATTACCGTCGTAACAAATCTACTACTGATGTTACGAATACTGAGTCTACTCCGCTGATTCCATCTAGTTCAGTAGAGTCTCAATCTTCTGGATCCATTATCAACCTCTCCCTTATTAAACTACAAAAGATCATAACTCAAGCTGTTCAAAAGGTAACTTAAATATAAATGATATAACACTAGATTACACTGTTGATG
This sequence comes from Hippophae tibetana, assembly GCA_037013495.1. Taxonomy (NCBI): domain Eukaryota; kingdom Viridiplantae; phylum Streptophyta; class Magnoliopsida; order Rosales; family Elaeagnaceae; genus Hippophae; species Hippophae tibetana. The sequence continues at coordinate 74,976,777 of CM072812.1, read as the reverse complement.
ACTCACACACTGTACTTAAGATCAAAATGTCAATGAGAATCCAATAATTAAAGAAGTGAGTGATGAACACCAAAGGGAATAAGTGAGCACTTCTCAACTGGAACAGAGTCTCTAGATAATATGGCAAAATATATTTTTTAATTAATTTTAAAAAAGTTAAAGGGATATTTTTTCAAAGTGCAAGCGATTGCAAAATGTTATTGTAATAATTTGAATCTAAATAAATAGGAAAATAGTTTACGGCACCCTTAGGATTTTAATCTATGACCTAACAGAAAATTGTTTTTATAATTAACTGTTACATTGCAAGAAAATTATATCACAAGTACCCTTTAATTATGAAAAATATATCAAATGTACCGTTTAACAAAAAAAATATATCAAATTACATTCTCTCTCACCCACGAGGAATATGTTCCTTTCTCAAATATTAAAAGAACAACTGTTTCAAATATTTTAATAAAAAAGTTTAATTTGCAATCTATTTCTGTGTACCAGGCATTAACTCAAAAAAAAAAAAAAGTTGGTTAAGTAATAAAACTATGATGTCAAAAATTTCAAAATCAGTATTGAACTAAATTGCATATTTGATATTTTATTTTTCTTTTCATTTATTTAATTGGTGTAGAAAATTTAAAAGTTTATAAATGGACAAATCTTTAAAAAAAGAAAAAAAATCTAGTGTAAATTTAAATTGAAAAACTTATAAGATATTTATCAATATAGTTAAAGTAAAAAAGTTAAACTTAATAATGTATTTTCAGTGTGGAAGACTATATAATGATTTCGTAAAACTCGATATTTATAACCATAGTCGAATTAATCACATATAAGAAAAGCTTTTTTTCTTTTTAAAAATAATAACCTTACATTTCACACTAGTGATTGATAATGAAAAACCAAAGTTCAAAGTATTGTTCATTTATTCACTATTACAATCAAAAGTATTTAAGTCAAAATTATTTAAAGTCGATTTTAAGAAAAAATCAACTTATAATTCATTATAAGTCGATATGTTTATAAACCGACTTAAAATTTAAAGTCGATTTTAGTCAATTCAAATTGAAAACCAATTTTAAATATAATTAAATTAAAAAACATTAAAAAAAAATAAAAAATAGCATCGTTTATATAACAACTTTAAATTTTAAGTTGATTTATAAGTGTATTGACTTATAATTCATTATAAGTATACTGACTTATAATTCATTATAAGTCGATTTTTTTAAAACCAACTTTAAAACACCACTTAAATACTCTATATGTTAGTAGTGAGTAAAGCCTTCTAACGAAGATGAATGATATTTTTGTAAATATTTTGCACTTTTGTTGTGCATTATCAATGCTTATGGTGAAAAGCGAGGTTATTATTCTTAAAAAAAAACATTTCTTATAGAACTGATACTGATTTTATTTTTTCCCTTTTCTTCTTCCTCCCCCTCTTTCCAACACACCTTACTACTATACCATATTCTCTCTCACGTATGCGATACTTTCAACCATTTTTGACCACCATATATGTCACCTTCAGTTGGTTTTTGTTCCTCTACAGTTTCTGATCTAGATCCATCCATTTTTTAGCTTAACACTTGATATATTTTTTTATCAATTTTCTTTCACTTTTTCACTTACTAAACACATTTTTCCTTCATTTTCTCGCTTGTTTTATTCTCGTAAGTATTTCTATGAATTATTTTACACTTATTATTGATATTTTATATTTATATTTAATTTTTGTAAAATTATATTTTTATTTTTATATATATTATTTGTTATTGATTATTTATATATATTTTTGTTTTATATATATTGTTCATTTTTATTCAAGCTTAAAGAAGACAATGTATTTTTTATTTATATTTATAAACTTCATATAAGAAATTCTAAAATATATTGATGATTAATACATTTATATTTATTAAGTACATATTTAATATGTTTAATGACAAATCTCGGATGTTAAAGTATAGAATTGAGTAAGATTATATTTCTTGAGTAGAAACTTTCTTAGAATTTACCTGTAGAGTTAGTAATAATGAAATTTGTATGATTCGATGTATATGTGTTAAATATAAAAATGAGAAATTTCATAATGTTGATGAGGTTAAGTATCACCTTGTCTATAGTGGTATTCTTTTGAGTTATAAATATTGGTATTATCATGGAGAAAATATTTATGATACTTATAGGGAAGAGGTAAATAAGAATGTGAGTGGATTATATACATCTTATCTGAATAGACACTCCAGATATAATATACAAACATAAAATATGTTTCATGCTATGGAAGATGAACTAAATAATGATGATCCTGAAACCTTTAAAAAAATTTAGAAGATGCTAAAAATTTGTTATATCCATAATGTAAAAAATACACTAAAGTGTCAGATTGGTTCATTTGTACAATGTGAAGGCAAAAAATAAATTTTCTAACAAGGGATTCACATCATTACTAAATGTACTCATAGATATGTTTTCTAAGGGTAATGAGTTTCCATCTTCAATGTATGAAGTGAAGAAATCTCTTAGTTAATTTGGCATGATCATAAGATTCATGCTTGTCCAATGATTGCATTCTTTATAGGAAATAATATGAGATATTAGATGATTTTTGGTGTGTTAATAATCGAGATGGAAGCATGCTACAAATGAGAAAACACCTAAGAAAGATGTGCCCGCAAATGTTATTTGGTACTTTCCTCTGATTCCTTGTTTTCAAAGGTTCTTCAAAAGTAAAGAGATATCAAAGATGTTGACTTGACATTCAAAGAATCAATCTGATAATGGGATACTATATCATCCTTTCGATTCTCCAAATTGGTAAGTAATAGATAATTTATCCCCTCAATTTGTATCTAATCTATGCAATCTTTGTCTTGCCATTACTACTGATGGAATTAATGCACACAGTTTCTTTAGTAGTAGATATAACTATTGGTCATGTATGAAAATAAAATTCATGATGCTAACATTATTGATCTCAAGACCGAAATAACCTGGAGTTGATATTGATGTATAATTTGCAGCCTCTGATAGATGACTTAAAGATGTTGTGGAATGATGGTCTAAATGTTTATGATGTACATAATGAATAATGCTTTAACTTGGTAGGGATCCTTTTATGGATAATTAATCTATGGAAACTTATTTGGATATGTAACAAAAGGTTATATGGGATGCCCTATTTGTACCGATGACACTTTTACAATTTATCTTGTTCATGAATGAAATATGTCTTATAAAAGACATAGAAGATTTTTTCATATGGACATAAGTTTAGATACCAAAAGAAACATTTCGATGGTGAAGAAGATCATGATCATATACCAAGACCTTTGTGAGGGGTTGAGATATTAAGGTAATTGAATGGTATGACATTCAAACGATATGGAAAGATGAAAAAAAGAATACTCACTGATAGAGATAAATGAAAGAAGTTAACTAATAAAAGGGATGAAAATGAAAATGTTACTCAAATAGTAGAACATGATTGTTGGAATAAAAAATCAATATTTTATGAATTACCTTATTTGAAAGACCTACACATTCTTCACATCTTAGATAACATGCACATTAAGAAAAATATATGTGAGAGTTTGATTGGTACATGACTTAATATACCTAGAAAAATAAAGGATGAAATTAAACAAGATTGGATTTAAAGAAACTGGGCATACGACTTGAATTGATACCAAGGGTGATAAATGATAAGAATCAAACATACTTGCCACCAACATCATATACAATCTTAACAAAAGAGAAGTGTGTGTTTTGTAAATGTTTGGCTAATGTGAAAGTTCCCAATTGTTACTCATTCAACTTAAGAAATTTTGTATCTATGATTGATAAGAAACTTATGGATTGAAGTCACATAATTGTCATATCTTAATACAATAGTTATTGCCAATTGTTGTTAGATCAATTCTTCCAAAACATTCAATTATCAATAATTCATCTTTGTTCATTCTTCAATACAATATGCAAGAAATCTATATCAATTGAAGAGTTAAACTCTTTATAGAAAGATGTTATGGAGAATTTGTGTCTACTTGAGGAATATTTTTCTCCTTTTTTTGATATAATGATTCACTTGTATGGTCCTATTTACTTAAGATAGATGTATCATTTTGAAATATACATGCAAGTCCTTAAAATATATTTAAATAATAAAAAACATCCTAAAGGATGTATGGTGGAACGTTACATTGTAGAAGAGGTGATTGAGTTATGTTCTAAATACTTTAGTGGTTGCATTGAAATTAGAAATCCTACACACAAGTTGCTTTTAGAACATGACATAATCCAAGTAGGTAACCCTATACTTGGTGGAAGTAATAAATTTTTCATTAATTGTACTCGATGAAAAAAAACACATTGAATCATTTTGGTAAAATAAAATCACTATTTATTTAACTATTAATATCATGTAATTGATATATCTTTTATAGTATCACAGAATGCATTTGAACTTATTAAAGACTAGTCCTCATTATAATAAAAAAGGATGAGAAAAATGGTTGCATGAGGAGCATATATGAGAGCTTATTAATTGGTTTGACAATCATATAAATGTCACATATAAGAATTCATTAGTGCACCTAATTAATGTTTTACAACTTTGTTGTAAACACATTTCATGTTTTTATATGCATAGATTCAAGTTAAACTCAACATACCCAATCATAAAATAATAGAAACTTTGGAATGGCTTGTTCATGGTCCAAAATTTGATGTAAAATGGTATTTTAGTTTCACAATTAAAGGTTTAAGGTTTATAATACAAGTAATGGACAAAGTTCGAGTAAACCAGAATAGTGATGTGAAGATGGTTGCACAAAATTGACAATTTACTAGTTCAAAAGAAGATAATCTTGTAATTTCTAATAGAACGTATTATGGTATAATTCAAAAGATTTGGAAACTCAATTATGAAGTCTTCTATAAAACAGTATTCCTGTGTGATTGGGTCGAAGACATTGTAAAAATTGAATATAAAATAGATGATTTTGGACTCACACTTGTAAACTTATCCAAGATTGGTTACACTGAGGATCCTTTCATGTTAGCACTTCATGCAAAATAATATTTTATATAAGCGATCAAATTGACACAAGATGGTCAATTGTGTTAATGCCTCAATAAAAAGAGTTCTACTATTGTGATGCTTTAAAACATGAGGACATGCTTGATACTTCATCAAATATTAGTTACTTCTCAAACAAATTGCTTAATTTATGTGATAATCTAGTTAATAACTCTTGTTTATATGTTTGGAGTTAAAATTATGAATTAATTTTTATTTCATCATTGTTTGCAAATATTTTATGGATCATAGTGTGCCAAAGATTATAGATCAAAATGATCCATTGAGGCATTTTAAAAAATAGTGGTTGGGCTAATATACATGATGCTTCACTTAATCCAGATGATAGAATACTTATTGAATTCGATGCAACTAATAATCCATTGGGAAAATATGGTCCACATTTGAAATCTTATATTAGTAGACTTGTCAAGTCAAGTATACCAATCAATATAAATGATTGGAGTAAAGTTGAAGATTGTGAAAAGTACAAGATATGGAAAACCATTTATGTAAATCTCTATTGTGTTATAATTAATTATATATTATATTATTTTTGTACTATACACTACTACAAAAAGGGGCATTAAAGTCGGTTAAAAACCGACTTTAAATTAAATGACTTAAAGTTTAAAGTCGGTTCACGCGGTGAACCGACTTTAATTTTTTTTTTTAAATTTATTTATTTTAAACCTATATTCGAGCAGAAAAAAAAATCAAAATCAGTTTAGCAAATAGTTCAAATAATAAAAATATTTGAAAAATAAAATATTAATTAATAACAGAAAAATTACCATGGTTTTGTTCTATTTTATTCAAGATCGTCATATTCTTCTCCTTATGTTATAATACAAACCTACATATATAATACAAAAATCTATACACATAAATAATAACACATAATAACAGAAAAATATATGAATAATAGAGGATCTAAAAGATTAGTTAGAGAGAAAGAAAACTCACTAACCGATGTTGAAATTAGTAGTCGTAGGTGGCCGGAAAATGAGAAAAAGTGGAGGAGAAGTGGAGGAGGAAGTTTTCGGTTTTTTAGAGTTCTACAACGCTGAAAATAGTTTATGTTTGGAAAGAAAGAAGAGAAAAGATTTATCCACGTGTGTAGCGTCGGTTGACGTGTCGAACCGACACTATGTTACGTGGATAGCGTTGATTCCAGGTGTCAACCGACGCTATGCTACGTGGATAGCGTCGGTTCTAGGTGTCAACCGACGCTATGTCCACGCATAGCGTCGGTTCGACACATCAACTGACGCTACGTCCTATGTGGATAGCGTCGGTTCGCCACCGAACCGACTTTACGTATCGACTTAAATACCCATTTTTGTAGTAGTGATATCTCCTCTAAAATGTGTTTTTTACATAATCGTTTTAAAATCCTTGATAATTGGGCTAATAAGTGCTACAAAATTGTAAACATGACATGGAAGGAATACAAAACTTCTAAATTGGCTACAAATTATGTGTTTCCATACTTGAAACTCCATAATGAAGAAGAACTATATAAAATCCTTGAAGATCACCCATGAATAGAACTCCAAGTATGGAAAAAATTCATGGATTGTAGACGTACAGATGAATTTCAAATCATTAGGAAAGAATACCAAAATGTACAAATGTAGAATATTCTTCATAACCATACTGGTAAGTGATCCAATTATAAAGTTAGACAAAGAATTGTAATATTAAGTTGTTAATTTAAAACTATTTTTATATTTATTTTTCTATAATTTAAGTTAATAAAATAGTTAATAAATTTATTTAATTTATATACTTAGGAAGTTGAACTGTGTAGACCTGTTACACGAAATGAAATATATATAGAAACAAAGATACCAAAAATGAAAAAGTCAAAACTAATGAATAAATGAGGAGAACAATAACTCAATAGTTGGTTAGTAATTTAACTTGATATAAAATGCTTGTTATGATTTTTGCATATTCATGTAATAATGTATGATATTCTTTATTGTTTTATTATTTGTAGAGAACAATCTAAGAACAAATAAATAGGAGTGAAATAAATGAGAAACTAAGAAAAGATGTCATATATTATGCATTTAGATATGATCATCCTCGTCGTGTTAGGTGAGGAAGCCAATATGATGGTTACATAGAGTTTTTCAATATTCCAAAACAAAGGCCTGAAATGGTCACTAAGGATAGATTGAAAAAAGTTGAAGAAAAATTGAACTCTTTCAAGGCTACTATGTTAAGTGAGCTTTCAAGTATAAAGAAATTTCAAAGTTACCAAGATGGGGCATCACAACACATGTCAAGTATGCCACCATATTATAATCAAGGCATGCCCTATTGGCTAAGCATACCACCATACTACAATCAAGGCATGCCTTATTGGCTAAACATGCCACCATACTATAATCAAGGCATGCCCTATTGGCCAAGCATGTCACCCATACAATCTCATGGTCAACCTATGTTCTCTACGGGATATAGTCATCCTATTCAACCCATATATATGTCAAGAATGCCCATGCAATCACATTATAATTCAATGTCTCCAATGCAATCTATGCATTCTTACCATTAATCACAAGAATATTTTGATAAGACTGTTCTTCTAATAGCTACCCTGGGAGTCCTTTTTCATATAATAAATCATTTGTGATAAGATTTGAAGCTTATGTAAATGAAATATTATTTTTATTATATATTTTGTTTATTGTATATAACACTTAATTTTTTTTTGCAGAATATGAAATGTATATTGAAAGATCATCATTTACTAACTATGTTACTATTGCAACGATACAATAATTAAGCAATGATCAAAAATTCACAATCAATATTTGACAAATCATTGACGAATAGTAACTGATCAATCATTGCTCCATCAATGTCCACTACCAGTGCCCTCTGATGCTACGAAAGTCCAAGAAGCTATTGGATAATATGTGGCTTGATTATCAAATCAAGTTGTGCTAAATTCTGACATAATAATATTTATTTTTACTTAAGATATAAAACTTTTTTAATGCTTATATTTTATTGCTATACTTTTATTGTTACTAATATAATAGCTCTTGTGTACTCTATTATATCGAAGTTGGTAAGTGTTGTAAATTTAAAAGATGCAAAGGAAGTATCTCATGGTAAATCTGTATCTAGTAAAGAATCATTATGCACCAATTCATTCAAGAAGAAGCCATGAGAAAAGTATAACTATGAGTATGCTATAAACTTCAATTAAAATCTTTGCCCTTTGGTGATAATTATTGTGAGCAAAAATGAATAATGGATGGTCCGTGACACTTCTTAAAGAAATATCTAGAGTAGACATTGGATAATCTTATATATAGACTGAGTGCATATTGCAATTATTTGAATTTCAAATCATAGACTTAAGTATAATTCAAGTGTGAACAATGTGAGTTTTTAATCAATAAATGGCTTTTATTTATATAGAACATATAATTATGTTTATACTATCTAATTAATTATGTATATTTTTTTATATAAGGCATGTTATTATCTACTTGAAGCTAATCACATGTCACATTTAGCAATGTTTTATGATTCATCATATGTGAATCAATATCAAGAGTATGATGCTAGCATAAGAGCAAAACACTTATGTGATAGAGTATTAACACTTCATAGAAATCAAAAGTTGATAATCCATTAGCTACTAAAGTTTGAACAAGGTCAAGATCATTGGATGTTGGTAGTCCTTGATCTATATGGTAATCATGCTTGGTATTGTGACTCAACTTTCATAGAATTAAATAAAGACACAACAACAAATGTTGAAATGTAAGAGTTATAACTAGCTATTTTTCTTCTATTATTCTTTCTAATATTGAATAAATAAATAACTCTTTTAGACTTTGATAGGGCATGAAATTTGTGGAATAAGAGTAAAGGCATTGTCCTTAAAAAATCATATAAGCATATATAGGATAAAGTTATAGTATGTGCAAGTAAATATGAAAAATGAATTTTATTAATTTAATGAAATGTATGATTGAATAATAAAGATGTTTAAATTGATAAACCATATATACTTATTTTTTATAGGTTCCATAATAAAATGATGGAATTATGTGTGGTTACTTTGCTATGAGATTTATAAGCAAGTTCATCAGAAATATTAACATGTCAATTAAATATGTGGTAATCTCTTTTACTAATATACTCTTTTAACATATAAGTTATTTTCAATAAATTTATAATGTTAATTATGAAATAAGTTTTATTTATTTACATTTCTAGAATCAAAATACTTGTGAGATGCAATTTATTGTGCTCACTTGTTTCATAATTATACTTTAAATTTATTAGCCTCAAAGACTTTAGATTTAATATTTCACATTACACACAAGCTATGTCATGAGCGGAACATATGCTTCAAATTATAAGGTCGCAAAAAGAATCAGAAGAATAATATGATGATATTAAATAGCATAGGTACCTTATTATTATGTACTTATATTGTAAAATTACATATTATAATGGATATATGTAATTTTATATCTAATATACCATACACATGTATATTTGCTTATAATATTTAGTAATATTGTAACTAAGTTAAATTTGTATATATGTATCATATGTAAGTTATTTTTTGTTATAAGTTAGTTCTTAAATGATTAATTAATATATAATTTTAAAATCTATTTTAAATATATTCTATTTTTATTTTTTTGCGGTTATGTGATTTAAAACATACAAAGAGGCTAATAAAAAATACCCAAAATATTTTTAGAGGTTACACCATTTTAGGCCAATTCTATTAAGTCGATTGTATGGTAGAATCAACCTAAAATTTTAAGTCAATTTGACGGTAGAACGATTTTAAATTTTAAGTCACTTGACACGTAAGAACGATTTTAAATTTTAAGTCAATTCTATTGATAAACTGAATTGAAATTTTAAAATTCGCTTCAATTTAAGTTGGTTCAATCCTTAAAATCCCTTTTAAGTTATCCTTTATTGTACTAGTGATTTTTTTATATACTTTTTTATACGTTAAGATGTTTATGATATAGTGTTGAAATTTAGAAGTATCTTTTATATTCATCCATTGTAACATGCTTATCCATAATGATCTCTTTCATTTGAAAAATCACTTCATTTGTATTATTTTTAATGTGTTGTTTTATAAGTCATCATAGTCTATAAATAAATGAACAAAATGTTTACTTTTAATAGTTTATACAACAAGTGCATCTATTATCTTTTTAAGGAGAACTTTTTCAATATTTCAAGAGGTACGAGTACGTATTCCCTCTAGGAAGAGATAGTAACAAAGCAAAATTAGAGGTAAGAATGAGAGAAATACAATATCAGTAATATATATATAAGTAAACTTGAGATTATAAGTCTATATCTCTTTATATAAATACATATTTCTCTATACTTTTTAATTATTTAAAAACGTTTACTTATATAAAATTTTAGGTGTTCCATATATGCCCTTAATTTAATGAGACATGGAACCAATTGAGAAAAATTATGTTAATTAGTACCTATCTGTAATCAATACCGACCTTAGTTGTTTGTGTTTAATTGGTTAGAGCATTATTTTTTCTCTATTCATTGATAATTTTGAAATTTGTATTAGAAACAATCGAGAAAACCCAAGAATAAATTCAATCCGGAAAAGTAAAGTGCTCATCAATTGAAAAGAACTAGCCATTAATTACTTCTCCAAGTTGCATAAATATGCTCAGAATATCTTATCTTTCTCTACTTTTTGCATAAACATATGGTTAAAACAAGACATCACAGCTAGCAATCCAACTAAAAAAAATTACAGCAGGCTGAACTTTATATTATTGTATTCCATGACGTCTTACACTACACAAAGAGTGCTTTTTTGGTAATGAGTAATTACAAGAATGTTTACTTAAAAACATCTGACCTAACTTTTTGGGTAATTAATGAAATACTTTTTTTGTTTTTTACCTTCGTTCTTCCTGATTTTGGGCCATCTATTAAGATAATATATAATATGATGTAAATGTCAAGCATAATAATAATAAAAAATTCAAACTTTAAATATACGTTTTAAATATGAAAGGCAAGAAATGATATAACAACTAAAATAAATAAAATCATACTCAACATTGTATCATTACATTTGGAATATGGTAACTTAAATGTGTTCAGAGCTTTTTTGAAAATATTTTTTTTATTTTTTTTGGAAAGCATGCATGCATGCACACCAGTTCATAAACTCAATTAAATCTTAATCTACTTATTTTCCAGCTAAATGAATACTTAATAATTGCGTTAAAGGTACAATTCACTTCATAGATTTATCTGAATAATAGACTTCCATTCTGAAATTTGATTGATGGAGAAAATATTAGTGAAATTAAAGTTTTAACTTTAAAACTTTGCAAAACTCCAAAGTCAACAATTTACTCAAGCAGTCTTGTCAATTTTATAGCGATTGATTCGGTAATAGCATCGGAAGTAATTATTTGTGTTATAAACTATATATATTAATTAATTATGGTTTAAAATAATAAAATTTATTTTTTAATTTATAATTAACTATTATATAATACTAAAATTTATAATAAATATATTTATTTTAATAGAATTCACCGTGAAAAAACCCTTTATGAAATAAAAGATTACATTAGGCATTCAGCAAATTCCTTTTTGTTACAAATATATATTAATATTTGATAAAAATTACTCTTAAAATTTATAATAATAAAAATAATATCTTAATAATTTTAAATAGGTTTTAAATGAATAGTTTTAATATAAATGGATCTAAGCATTCATAATTTAATTATTTTAAATGATATCTAATTAGATGATATTTAAAATCAAATAATATATTAAATTTTTTTAATAATAAAAATATGTTAAATAGATATAAATAATACTATTTTTATAATTATAAATTATATATGTGTTATTTTTATTACATTTTCAATCTTTTTAATACTTATTTTAATTAAACAACACAAATATCCCCAAACTTTATTACATTTCACATTATACTGTCCTTATTTTATTATATAAGTCAGTTCTTTTAATTTATTTTTTTTAAATTTCACGTTCTTTGATCTTCTTACTTTTTTTAATTTCGTAGTTTTATTATTAAATTTCTGCCTTACGTTCTTACACTATTAAAGTTCGATTTTAAATTAATACAAATTTTTAATTAAATATTTAAAATTAAATATAAAATGATCAATTCATAAGAAAAGTACTAAGAAATTAAAATGTAAAATGACCAAATCATGATTAAAAAAATATAAAGGGACAAAAAGGTACGATGTGAAAAAATTCAGAGGCTACTTTGTAGTTCATCCATTTATCTCTAAACTTAGAATAATACATTTTTTAATAAATTAAGTATTTCATTCTGAGAAAAATTCGGCATCATAAATGAAAAAATATATATTTTGATTTTTAATAATAAAAAATAAATAATATAATTATATCTAATATTTGTAAACTAAACCTCAAACTTATTAAACTTAATTGTAAATTTTTATTTTTCAGCACAAAATTTGTTCATTTCAGGGCATAGAAAATATAATTTAATAACTTTATATATTTGAAAGTTAACATTTTTTTTTATCAAATGATATTTTTGTATTTTTTAAACATGTGATTTTAAAAAAAATATAGATGAATTTTACCTTAAAATAAATCACAATTAAATATATATATTCAATTAGTACAAAGAATCCACAAAAATACTTCAGAGTTATTTTTGATGTCGTCCTCTTCTTTCTTTTCTCTCCATTAAAATCCTACCCCTTTTGTTTTCCTTTTTTTTGATTTATATCTCTTCTATTAGAGTGAAAACATTCTTCCATAAAAGTTGGTTTTCTCGTGATAATTATTTCTATTTTTTTTACCATAGTTTAATAAAATTAACCATAATTATTATGTTTTTATCTAAATCTTATATCTAGAGTAACATATTCTTACATAGAGTTACTTTAATGCAACTTAGGTATGTCTTTATTTTTATTTTATCACCCTTTTTCATATATGTCTAATAGATTTTTTTAGTTTATTTATTAAAAATGATGTTACTATGGTGACAAAATATGTGAAATAACGAAATTAGTTAAAATGATTACATATTGAAATAATAAAAACTATTAATACATGTTATATTTGATAATATGTTAAAAAAATAAGAAATAATTCAACACAAAGAATAACTCTACACAAAAGAGCTTTTAAGTTTGTATTATTTTCTTCATTCTTTCGTTACAATTGTATAGCTATATATAAGAAGATTTTACTCCTTGAATTATTATTTAAATTAAGTATTCCTTGATTTACTCATTAAATTAAGGATTCTTTGTTTTACTTCTTGAATTAAGGATTCCTTGTTTTACTTCTTGAATTAAGAATTCCTTGTTTTATTCTTTGTTTTACTCTTTGAATTAAGCTCATTGTTTTATTCCTTGAATTAAGCACCTTATTTTATTCCTTGAATTAAGCACCTTGTTTTATTCCTTGAATTAAACTCCTTGTTTTATTCCTTGAATTAAACTCCTTGTTTTATTCCTTGAATTAAACTCATTGTTTTATTCCTTGAATTAAACTCCTTGTTTTATTCCTTGAATTAAGGATTATTATCCAATACCCCCTCTCAAGCTAGATCCATACGGTTTATGGATCCAAGCTTGGACAGAAGTCATTGAAATTGATGAGAAGCCAAGGGCTTGGTGAAGATGTCAATCAGTTGGTCGAAGCTTCTTGTATAATGTGTCTGAATCACCTGTGATTAAACTTGTTCAAGAACGTAATGATAGTCAACTTCAATGTGTTTCGTCCTCTCGTGAAACACTGGGTTTGATGCTATATGCATGGCTGCTTGATTGTCACAAAATAAGGACATATGAAGAGTTGTAGGAACACCTAAATCACACAGAAGACCTTTAAGCCATATCAACTCACACGTAGTTGAAGCCATTGCACAATACTTACCTTTGGCACTTGATCTGGCGATGAAAGTTTTCTTCTTACTCTTCCATATGACCAAGTTTTCACCGATAAATGTACAGTAGCCAGTGGTGGACTTACGATCGATTGCGTTCCCTGCCCAATCAACATCACAATACCCCATGATTTGTGTGTTGTCATTCTTCTTCATAATGATACCACGAACCACTGATTCTTTTAAGTAGCGTAAGATTCTTTTAACAAGGGTCAAATGATCAAGTGTCGGGGAGTGCATGAATTGGCTCACAATACTTACAGAATATGTGATGTCAAGTCTGGTGATTGTTAGGTAGATCAACTTACCAACCAATCACTGGTAATAACTTATATCCGTGAGTGGCGTGCCCTTCAATCTAGGTTTGAGTTTGCTATCAAGAGGGGTAATGGCTGGTTTAGCATAGCTCATGTTAGCTTCCTTGAGAAAATCTAGGACATATTTCCTTTGGTAAGAAAGAGTCCCTTGTGCGAGGTTGCCATTTCTATACCAAGAAAGTACTTCAATATCCCAAGGTCTTTAATTGCAAACCTTTGTCTGAGGGATTGTTTAAGGTTGAAAATCTCGTCAGCATTATCATCTATATAAATCAACCCAACTAATTTTCCCATAGCTCCTATGCGAACAAATAGTCAGGAATCAACACTGCTGCTTTTGAAACCAACACTAGTGAGAACTGAGGTTGGCTTCGCATAACAAGTCATGGGGACTTTTTCAGACCATAAATGGATTTGTGTAATTTGCACACTAAATCCAGTTCATTGCTTTGAGGATGCCTAGGTGGCAATTTCATATAGACTTCTTCTTTGAGATCACCGTGTAAGAATGCATTCTTCACATCCATTTGGTACATGGATCACCCCTTGTTTACATCCACGGACAGTAGCACCCTTACTGTGTTCATTTTGGCAACATGTGAAAATGTTTCTTTGTAATCCACCTCAAATGTTTGAGTGAATCCCCGAGTCACCAATCTTGTTTTATGCCTCTCAATTGATCCATCTGACTTGAATTTGAGCTTATAGATCCATTTTCAACCCACGATTTTCTTACCTTTTGGAAGTTTGGTGATGCTCCATGTGTTGTGTTGATCTAGGGCTTTAAGTTCTTCTTACATGGCTTCCTTCTACACCTTTTGGCCGTTGGCCTCATGAAAGTTTTGAGGTTCACTGTAACTCGATATAGTGTTGAGGAATGTGGCATGGGCTGGTGTCACTCTCTTATATGACACACAATTTGAGATGGGATATGTAGGTTTGTAGGTGACAAAGTCTTGAAGTCTTATGGGAGGTTTCCTAACACGCATTGGATTACGTTGTGGAATAGGGAGGAGTTATCTCACATTCGTTCACATCTTGTACCATATTGTGAGGATCATCTTGATTGTCACCATCTTCATTCAGTGTACCCTCAAGATCGGACCCTTCATTGTTACTTTCAGTGAGAGATGCATCAATGTTGACATGGCTAGGATCTTGTTATTGTGAAACCTCAAGTTTGATTCTTGGTAGTGGAAACACATCCAAGATGTCATCCCCTTGACTTGTGATTTCACGTGACTTGCTGAAAAAAATGTTAGTTTCATAAAATCGAACATCTTTAGACACAATTAATCTCCGAAGTTGGGGATCATAACACTTATATCCCTTTTGTGTAGATGAATAACCAAGAAAAATACATTTAACAACTCTAGGATCCAATTTATCTCGATGATGAGATTGAATATGTACAAAACAGATGCACGTAAAGACTCTAAGATGTGAGAGGTTAATTTTTCTTCCTTTCATGACCTCTAGAGGAGACTTGAAATCCAAGACTCGACTAGGTAATTTATTGATGATGTAGGCAGTTGTCATAACCCCTTGGGACCAGAATCTCTTTGGTACATTCATTTGTAGCATTAATGCTCTAGTTTTTTCAAGTAAGTCTCAGTTTTTGCGTTCGGCTACACCATTTTGTTGAGGTGTGCCAACATAACTTGTTTGATGCATAATGCCATGAATGCTCAAATATTGTTTCATGATATGGGACATATATTTGTTGCTATTGTTAGACCTTAAGGTTTGAATTTTAGAGGAGAAGTGATTTTTAACAAGGTTATGAAAGTCCTTAAATACTTCCATAACTTCATTCTTAGACTTTAAATGATACAACCATATGACTCGAGAAAAATCATCAACAAAAATCACAATATACTTATTAGCATCAAAATATTCATTAATTGGTCCCCGTACATATGAATGAACTAGTTCAAAACACTTACTAGCCCTGGACAAGGAAGAATTAAAAGGCAATCTAGTGACCTTAGACAAGTGAAAAGTTTCACATGAAATTGCATCATTTCCTAAGTTTGGAAATAAAGTTGACAAAATTGGTGGATAAGGGTGAGCTAAACATTGATGCCACAATTGATTATCTTGGATGGGGTTAAACTTGGCTTGAAACCCTTTAGGATTGCTCTTGGATATGTAATAGAGACCATTTGAGTAAAACCATTCACTAATCGTCTTTTTGGTGGCACAATCCTAAAAAATGACATTATAAGGAGAAAATATGGCTAAAAAATTCAAGGTATTTGTGATTTTTCTTACAGATAGAAGTTGGAAGGAAAAGGAAGGTACATATAAAACTACTGACTCAATTTCATCTGACATTAATTTTATTTTTTCCTTTCCTAAAACCTTTACATTCTCACCATTTGCAATTGAAACTTGAGAAGGATTTGCTAATTTTTCATACTTAGGAGACTTTGACACATGGTTGGTCATATGATCTGTGGCACCTGAATCTACAACCCAAAAATCATGCAACATATTTATTTTAAGAGCAATTTTAAAGGTTTTATGATACCTTACATGTCCTCTTGTGGTTTGATTTTTGTATCTGCCAAGAAACCCGCAAACTTGCCTAGCAATTCTGTCGAGTTTCCTTCTTTTATACTGTCCATACAGTCAATTCTAGCTCCTCTTGTTTTTCCTTGAAGATACAGCATAAACTCATTCATGAGTTCAGTTGGATTCGTTATGAAGTTCTTGAATGAATCAGACCCATTAGAGGTAGAGGCAGAAGCATGATTTGCACGGTGTGCAATACGATTCACCTTCTGTAAACCCTTATCCTTTATAAAATAGGGCTTTAATTATGGATGTAAAATCCAACATGCGTCCTTAACATTGCCTATATAGTTGCAGTGTTGACACTTCAAGTTTGGATACTTCTCTTTGTACTTCCTCTCGTTGGTTAGATACGCTCTTACCTCAAGTACACTAGCCATTGTACCCATGTTCATGACTTTTCTCCTTATTTCTTCATGTTGAATTGTTGCACATACACCGACTAATGAAGAAAGTTCAGTATTCATGAGTATGTTGCATCGTATGTCTTCATATGTTGAATCGAGACTGGATAGAAGTTGAAATATCTTATCTTTTTCCGCTCTCTTTCGTAGTAGAGCTACATCGATTGTATGAAGACGATATATTTCCAACTCATTCCACATGCTTTTCATGCTCCCTAAGAGTTGTACAAAAGGCTTTCCATCTTATTACAGATCTGAGATGTCCTTCTTTAATTAGAAAACTCATGCAGCATTGTTTTGATTGCCATACATTTCCTTGACTCTCTCCCATAGTTGGTTTGCGGATTCAGAGTAACTAAATATTTCAACTAATTTATGTTCCATGGAATTTAGGAGCCATGATATAACCAGTTGATCTTTTCTAAGCCAGGATTCATAGGTTGGTAATGAAACATCAGGTACTTCGATGCTTCCATTTATGAACCCCAACTTGGACCTTCCACCTAGATCCAGAGACACTACTCTTGACCAAGACAAGTAATTAAACTCATTCAACAAGACTGAGCTTAATCTTTGATTTGGGTTGATATCCACCTCATGCATATTCATGAAGGAAATCACCGGTGAACTATCAGAAGCAAGTTAATTTTCCCGCTCTGATACCATGTTGAAAAAACAAGAAATAACTCAACACAAATAATAATTCTACACAAAAGAGCTCTCAAGTTTGTATTATTTTCTTCATTCTTTCATTACAATTGTATAGTTATATATAAAAAGATTTTACTCCTTAAATTATTCTTTAAATTAAGCATTCCTTGAATTAAGGATTCCTTGTTTTACTCCTTGAATTAAGCTCTTTGTTTTATTCCTTGAATTAAGGACTAATATCCAATATAATATATGTGTTATTTATGTATCTTTAGTTTCAATCATATTGAAATATTATAATTCAATTTAATATATATACGTAGGTTTGTATGATCTATTTTTATATACCTTGATTGTAAGATCTAGATTATGAGTTACCATCTAATTGTATAGCATGATTTCTAGATATAAATTATTTTTTCTTCCTTGTATAACCTTGCCATGCATTATATAAGCATGTATAGAATCAAAAGAAAAATATACCAAAATACTTCCTTCTTCATTAAATCTCTTCATTTTTCTCACGGTATAAGAGCATTTTCTTAGTGCCTGATAGCTTCCGCCAACCACCATGGGTGACAAGTCAAATATAACAAAGGGAGAGGATAATGCCACCCTTTTGGATACTACAAACCCTATCTTCATTCATCACTTAGATCATCAAGGTTTAATCATTATCTCCAAGGCATTAAATGATGATAACTATAGAACTTGGAGTTATGCAATGACAATTATTCTTAGTACGAAAAACAGACTTGACTTTATCAACGAATCAAGCAAAGAACCATAGTCAATTGAAAACTAATACTCTCTTTGGAAGGAAGGTAATGATATGATCCTATCATGGATCCTTAATTCGATGAGTCCTAACTTGACTGATAGCGTAATCTATATAAATACACTACCTAAGATATGGGAAGACATTATGGAGCGATTCTCACAAGGTAATGCCTCTCGAATTTTTCAAACCAAGCGTGACATTGTAGACAATCGATGACACCAATAATCCATCTCAGCTACTACACCAAACTCAAAGCCTTCTCGGATGAATTGTCATCATATAACAATATACCTTCATGTACTTGTAGAGACTTGAAGAAAACACGTAGCAAATAACAACAAGAGAAACTCGTTGAATTCCTAATGGGATTGAATGATTCATCTTCTACAATCCGTGGGAAGATCTTATTAATGCAACCTTTACCAACTTTTCATAAAACTTATCCAATGCTTTTGTAAGATGAAAAGAAAAGAGAAGTAGCTGAATGTGGTGAAGTTAGTTCTTCACACGCTATGAACGTTTCGAAGGCTGTAGAAAATAAGTTTCGTAGGGTACATAATGATGAAGGAAAAGAACTTCATTGCTCTTATTGTAATAGTAATAATCATACCATAGATTGTTGTTTCTTTCTCATTGGTTTTCCATATAGACACAAATTACATAGGAAAGCAGTTAAGCCCTCTTACAAAAATATGCGCTTCACAGTTAATAATGTCAACAAAGAAGAAACAAAAATAATGCTTGCAAAAAATATTAAGGAGTTTTTCATTGTTAATGTATATCTATTAACATATTAATGTATCTCATATTTGCTAATGTATATCTAGTTTACTTTAGCCATATCTAGTTTACTTGTAACTCCTATATAAAGGCACCATGTATATTCCTTAACTCACAAAATAGAATACAATCATTAAGTATTTCTAACATCGTATCAAAGACACTGTTCTTACCTTTCTATTAGCAGTCTTGTCTTTTCTGGTGTTACTCTACCTTTATAGCTTTCATCGTCACAACAACCGCTGTAGCCATTCACCGTTGAACCTCTTATATCTTTCAGTCGTTGTCCTTAGGTTCTGGGTATACAATCGCCATTGTTGAGGAGTCCCACACCACATAAACTACTCCAATCACCGTCTCCATTATGCATCTTACTTCGATAACATTTATAGAGGTATTATAGTGATTGTCTCACCCCGATCTACACAACCATGGAAGTCCCACAACCATCAGAGTCTGCACGCTCCCTTATGGGTCGCTCAAAGGAACTACACATCTTCCTCACACGCCACCAACTGAAACCAAACGTCATCGTGCATCCTACTCTGATAACCATTCTGTAGATACCACTATGATCGCCTCAACCAGATCTACACAACCGTGGAAGTCTCACAATCATCAAAGGTTGCACACATCGCCAACAAAAAATACGTGTCATATTCACGTGCCTCCCAACCGTACTCTAGTCTTGTGACATCATCAATGATGCATCCCTAGGGTTGATGTCATCATCACCTTCTGTTGACATCATTGTTTACCATGTGTTGTTGTTGTTGATCGTTGACTGATCGTTGACTTTTTGTAGTTTAGGTACCAAATTAGCATAGGATATGTTGGCCAAAAGGTACTCCACTACTCACGGATCCATGAAATATCAGTTAGTAGTTGAATTGCATCAACTTTGACAAGAACCAGGGCAATCCATCAATGACTACTATGATCAGCTTCGCTTCCTTTGGGACTAAATTGACCTTTTTGATCCAATTTGGGCATGCTTAACGGATGCTCAACAATATGCTACAGTTAGGGATGAATTTTGTCTCTATGAGTTCCTGATGTCACTTCACAAGGACTTTGAGCCCATCCGAGGTCAGCTTCTTAATCGCAGTCCTCATCCCTCTCTTGATACTGCTATAAACGAGTTGGTTAGAAAAGACACTCGACTTGCAACCCTTCAAGCCTAGAATAAGTTCAATGTTTTGGCTATTACTCCTTCTACTCCTGCCAATGAGCAACCTCAGCAATCAGGTGATTCTTATGGCTCTAACAATCGTCGCAAGTAGAGCAACAAAATGTTATCTAATTATTGCAAGCGTCATGGCCACACCATTGAGACTTGTTACCATCGCAACAAATCTACTACTAATGTTGCTAATATTGAGCCTACTCCATTGATGCCTTCCATTTCAACTGAGTCCCAGTCTTCTGGATCCACTATCAACCTCTCCCCCACTGAACTATAGAAGATCATAACTTAGGCTATTCAAATGGTTGGTAATGCATCTCTTTCCACTACTCTCTCAATTTTTCCTAGTAAGCCTCAAACTTGGCTTTTAGATTCTACATGTTGTAATCACATGACACCTCACTCATCTTTATTTTCCAAAATTAACCTTGCACCACATCCTCTTAATATTCATATAGCTGATGGTTCTACCATGCATGAGAATAGTCTAGGTTTTGTTTCGACCTCTAACCTCTATGTTCCTAGGGTCTTCCATATACCTGACCTATCCTATAATTTATGCTTTATAGGACAACTATTTGAACTAGGATATCGCATTATTTTTTACTATTCTTGGTGTATTGTACAGAATCTAAGAACGGGACAAGAGATTGGGACCGGTCCTAGGGTAGGGCATATGTTTCCCGTGAATAATCTTCACTTCCACCTATTGCTCCTACCTCTATTGCAGTTGTAGTTGTTGCAGTTTCTTCCTTACCTTATCTCGCACTATGGAATTCTCGTCTTGGTCATGCCTCATCCAATAGGATACAACAGTTAGCTTCTAAAGGTCTGTTAGTTTCTATGTCCAAAGACAATTTTGATTGTACTTTATGCCGTTAGGAAAATAGCCAGCTTTACCTTTCAATAATAGTGAATCTATCTCTAATAGTATTTTTGAGTCAATTCATTCTGATGTTTAGGGACCTTCTCTTGTTACTAGTATTGGTAGATCTCGATATTTTGTTATTTTTATTGATGATTATTCTCGTTATAGTTAGATTTTTCTATGAAATCTCGTTCTGAAATCTTACCAATATACAGAAACTTTGCAAAAATGGTTGAAACATAATTCTCCAAACATATCAAAACTTTTCGATCTAATAATGCTCTTGAATATACTCAAAATTCTTTTCAAGCTCTATTATATTTCTATGGCACTATACATCATCTAACATGTCCAAGCACCTCTCAACAAAATGGTTGAGCCAAAAGAAAACTTCATCATATTCTTGACACTGTCTATGCTCTTCTTCTTTCTACCAAAGTTCCTGCCCCATTTTAGGGTGAAGCTGCTCTTCATGTTGTTCATGCCATTAATCACATTCTAAGCGCTGTCATTCATAATCAGACTCTGTATGAGCACCTTTTTGGGTCATCCCCTAACTATCATTATCTTCGCTCATTTGGATCTGCCTGTTTCATTCTTCTTCAGCCTCATGAAAATAACAAACTTGAGCCTAGATCTAGACTTTGTTGTTTTTTTGGTTATGGTGAAACTTAAAAAGGGTATCGATGCTATAATCCTATCTCGTATCGTCTTCGTGTTTCCCATAATGTTGTCTTTTGAGAACAACACTTATTTGTTGAACTTTCTCACTTTCGTTCTTCCCTAACTAACTCAAATGTTTTAGAAATATTTCCATATGAGTCTTATGTTCCTTCTACAGATACTTTTGATCCTCCTTTAGAGTTCTCTATTCAATCTTCAGATATTTTTAATGATTCTCCTAGACAGATTATAGAAGAATAGGTTGATGACGAGCTACCCCACCTTGAGCATAGGTTCCCTACTCCTACTTCTCCTGAAGATCCTTCACAAGACATTCCACCTTGCCACTCAACCTAGGTAAGATCCATCCCTGCACATTTACTTGACTATCATTGTTACACTTCCCTTGCTACACTCCATGAGCCTCACACCTATCGTGAGGCATCTACTAACCCTTTATGGAAGATTTCAATGAAAGAATAAATTGATGCATTAACCAAAAACCATACTTGGGATCTGGTTACTCTTTCTCTTAGTCAGTCTATGGTTGGTTGTAAGTGGATCTATAAGATCAAGACTCGCTCTGATGGGTCCATCGAGCGCTACAAGACTCGTCTTGTTGCGAAAGGTTTTACACAAGAGTATGGGATTGATTATGAAGAGACTTTGCTCTAGTTCCTCATATTTCCTCTATTCGTACCTTTTTTCTATTGCTACTGCTAGTAAATGAGACCTTTTTCAGATGAATGTTAAAAATGCATTCCTTAATGGGGATCTGCATGAAGAAGTCTATATGCAACCTCCTTTTCGTCTTTCTTTTGAAACAAACAAGGTTTTTCGCCTTCGATGTGCACTTTATGGCCTTAAACAAGCTTCACAAGCGTGGTTTGCCAAGTTCAGCTCCACCATCCTTCGCTTAGGTTACACTATCAGTCCTTATAATTCTGCCTTATTTCTTCATCGCAATGATAAAGGCACCATATTTCTTCTCCTATATGTGGATGATATGATCATAACTGGTGATGACCTTAGTGGCATTCAAGAAATCAAATATTTTCTTAGTCAATAGTTTGAGATGAAAGACCTTGGACATCTCAGCTATTTCTTGGGTCTTGAGATCACTCGTTCCACAGATGGTCTTTATATTACTCGAGCCAAGTATGCATATGACCCTTTGTCTCAAGCTATACTCACTGACAGCAAGACTGTTGACACTCCATTTGAACTTAATGCGCATCTGATACCCTCAAGGGGGAGGGAAACCATTGTCTAATCCCTCTCTTTACAAACGATTGGTTGGCATCCTGGTTTATCTTACAATTACTCGTCCAAACATTTCTTTTTCTATTCATCAGGTGAGCTAGTATCTGTCTGCTCCACGATCGACTCATTATGTTGTTGTTCTACACATTCGACAATACTTGAAGGGAACTCTCTTCCATGGCCTTTTCTACTCAGCTCAGTCTCCTCTTGTACTTCGTGCATTCTCTGATGCTGATTGGGCAGGAGATCACACTGATTGTAGGTCCACTATAGGTTATTATTTTCTCCTTGGTTCTTCTTTGATTTCTTGGTGAAGTAAGAAACAAACTTTCGTAGCCCACTCCAGTATTGAAGCAGAATATCGTGCTCTTGCTGATACCACATCTGAGCTTCTTTGGTTACGATAGCTTCTTAAGGATTTAAGTGTGTCCACATCCTTTGCTACTTCCCTTTATTGTGATGTAGTTTTTCATGAATACATCTTTCCTTTTTCCCACAATACTCAAGACACTAACACCAACTACCTTAGTGACCTTGTTGTTAATTCTTAAATTTTTAAAGCTTAATAAATTATTTTATGACATATCAAAATTTAAGAGGTTAAAGTAGTCAAAATAAAAATGAGGATATAAGAGCCACTTCTTTAATAAAGTTAAAGGTAATATATTTTATGTAATTTATACTTTTTCAATTTTATAAAAAAGAAAATGAAAAGAAGGGTGATTAAAATATTAAAATTTTGAATAATGTCGATAAGTATGATTTATTTCATACATAAATAATTGGATAAAGTTATACGATGGAATGCAATAATACATATAATGTAATTCACCAATCAAAATGTGATATATCTATTTTAGGAGATATAATTGTCATTTCCATATGAAATTGTAAAGTCACTCTTTTATAATAGTTATAAGATTATAAGATAAAATTACCATTACTATATAATAAAAGAATGAGTTGTTCTCAAATAAATAAAATATTTTTTATGTAACTATTTTGTTTGATATTTTTTAATTTTTTTTAATTTGTTAAAATTAGGGATGAGTGTAGATTGATTACGTTTTTTATTGAACTATTTTACAAGATGATCTTCTTTTGACGGTTTTGGAAAATCTAAAACTTTAACTGACTTATGATCCCAAAAATCAACTTTCAAACCAACCAAAAGGTTAGTTTCGAGGGAGGTTTGTTTAGCAATTTTTGACCTATATAAAAACTTTCTCTTACTAAAATAGAGAAAATATGTCATATAATTTTCTCAAGAAAGAAAAAAGAAAAACAAAATAAATAAATATGTTCATTGACATAAAAACAACATCATTCACTTTAAAGAGTGATTCAGATTACGCTTAGGGTACATTATCAATAAACTTATTAATATTTACATGTAATGTTAGAATTGGATATTCTTTGGATAATCATTTATACCATGTTTTTGTTATATTTTTATTTTTACTTACAATTTAGATAAAATATTGATATAATCATAATTATAAGTTATAATAATAGAAATTACAATATATAAATAAATAATGAAAATTACTTAAAAATGACTATATTTAAAGAGTAGGTTAATTTCGATTTAGTTGTGTCAATTTTGTAAATTTTCTAAACTACAATCAAATCTATTAAGTAAGTTTATATAATTTTCAAACCGACCAACCAACCTTTAAAAAGAAAAATGTAAGCTTTGTTTAATTACGGACTTGGATTGATCGATCATTTTTCAAAAAAATAACCACCATTGGTTAAAATTTCAAACTTCTTCCTTACATCTACTAAGCCTGTTAATATATTTTTTGACATAACTAGGCCTATAATATTTCAAATAGTTCATCAATTTTATTGTATTGTTTTTACCATAACAAACTCTTAGCACATCAGGGAAAGTAGTTGGGAAATATCCAACTATTTTGAAATAAAAAATACTTATAAAAAGTTTAATAAGACAGATGACAAAAAATACTTATAAAAATTTATTATGTTTAATAAAATTGTGTCTATCGTATTTACTTTAGATTATATTCTTAAATAATAATAAAAATATTAAGTAAACAAGTTTATTTATTAAATAGAGTTATATAAATCTTATTAATATTAGATGAAATCAAATATGTTTGTAAATTGTTTGGATTATATGATACTATTACAAATTATAATATCTACTATTCATAAAATAATTTTTATTATATAGTTATTCTTCGTTAAAATAATAAATTAATTATTTATTTATTTTAAAAGTAATTATCCAATTCTTTCTTAAAAATAATTTTATCTTGTGATAATAATAAAAAATCCTAAAAGAAAATTTATATTTAAATTATTTTATCTTTTAGTTTTTTTAAAATAATGAATTTTGAAGTAATATTTATTAAATTTGAATATCTTTCCGTTTTAGTGCACAAATAATATATATATATATATATATATATATATATATTTATAATTTCTTTAAACACCAAGCTAATACATATTCAAGACTTGAAAGACATGCACCATCTTAGTTTCGATTATTGCAAACTTTCTTCTCATATGGCATGCAAGAGAATCACACCATTTGCAGAGACAACATACCCACAAGGCCACAACCACCATGCGGCTTACAAACAAATTGGCACCCGTAAAATAACGCAATGACAACAACCGCCAGTAACAATGATTTTGATTTCACGTATCAATAATCAATTAGGGACATGAATATTGAACTTCATGCATGGCTTTCACACCAGAATTTGAAACAATTAAAATTACATATCTTGAGCCATAATTTTATCCTATTTGTTGTCCACCATGATTGAAACCAGTAGAATTATTAAAACTAGTTTCTCTCTACTAACATTATTGTGCTACACAGCGTTTATTATCAATAATGAAAAACATGTTACGTGTCCTTTAATACGCAGAGGGAAGACCAATTTATTGAGTAAATTATTCTCTCAACCACACATATATACATTAGTGTGCGTAGAATATCATATTTTTTAAGAAAAATAATAAATTTCATTAATTTATTGAAATTAAAGATACATACAAAAATCGAAATATATAGTTAAATATAACATATAGACATATTACAACATAATTAAGTATCATTCTAGATTGTGTCAACATAAGTATCCTTATAAGAATCATAGACAGTTCTAATCCTAAAAGATTAACCCAATGGGGGGAGACACCAATAATCATCATAAACTCTATCATATTATTCTCTTTACATCTCCCTTCAAAGTATGATTTTTTTGTCTCTTATAAAGCCTATCACTTTGTATTTTTAACATATTTTATTATATTTTATTTTATTTGAATTATTTGTCTTCTTTTTTTACAATACCCAATTCATTTTTTAGGAGATGTCTAATTTTTTTTTGGCCCAATAGACTAAATTTCTCATATCATATAAAAGTTTAGAAGAATTATTCACATTCTAATCTCAAAAGATTAAATCAATGGATAGAATTGCTAATAATTCTTATAAATTTCATCATAATATTGTCGCTAATTAATACGAGACATTATCTCCAACATGTCGTTTTAGTGTTAACACTAGCCGTATTCACCTTTATTAATGATTTTTTCTATCTATATTACTTAATTAAGAGTAATCATGTTAACTAATTTTATCATGATTTTATGTATTTAGTCACCATAATACCATCATCTTTAATGGATAAACTAAAAGCATATATAAAAAAAATGTCTAATCCCACTAGAGTATATATATGGAAGAAAATATCACACTAGAACTAAAATATAGATGGAAAAACCTCATAATTATGCTTGATTTTAATAACCTATAGCGAAAATAAAATAATTATTGGAAATGAGAACAAATTTCTATAGAGAAAAGCAAATTCTTAAGTACAAAATATCTAATATCATGAATTTTATTTTCTTTTTAATCGTACATTATATCATTAAGCAAATAGTTATTTTTTCTAATAAAATTGTAAACTAATCATTATTATCTAAAAAGATAATATCATTTATATTAATTATATTTTATATTCATAATTAATATATGAAATTAGTTTCAAATATATTTACAAATATATTTACAAATATTAATTAGTTGTAATTATACTCACTTTGTTGCAAGACCTATAGTCATAATTATGTCAATTTTTGTAATGTGGGAGGAGTTAGAGCATTGTTATGGACATATATGATGCGAATAAACACACAAGTCAACCTATAGTTGGATGGGACAACTTCATTGAGTCTGGTACAAATGTGGCGAATTATGTTGATCTCTCCAATTACACTCATTAGAACCTGGGTGGACATCTAGAGTTCGCTATTGGGATACTCTCACAGTCTCACGTACATATTTTCTAAGGATGTGTGTACGTGTAAATTATAACCTAGTGATAAATTTAATTCGAAGAAAAATTCTCATGGAATTACGGTGATTTTAAATTATTTATTTTATTTAAATTAATAATTAATAAAATAAAATAAATCAAAAATTTAAAAATTTTAAAAATAAAATAAATAACTAAACAACCAAATTAACGAAAAATGATGAGATAATTTTAATTAAAAAATAAAATGACTAATACAAATTTTAGCAAGTTAACCCATCATATTTTTTATTATTTAGATTAATTTAACAATTGTTTTGGAGTTTATATTACTAATTTTTTTTCATTAAAATTAAAAAGATTTAATAATCATAATAATTTTCGCCTACAATTAACTAACCAATTTTCTTGATCTAGACAATTAATTTGTTGGAATAAACAAAAGAAAATTATTAAATCATCTAAATTAATATAATGAGTATGTAATTAATTTAGATATTTGTACAAGAGAGCACAATTAAGCCTATATGATTTTTCTAACAACTCTACAAATATTCTTTTTAATGATAAATAAAGATTGCATCCATCAATAATACATAATTAAATATATCAAGAAACAAAAATAACAAATAATATCAATTGTTATTAAAAAATAATTCACATTGCAATCTAAAATAATCATAATAGCATAATTAAAATCCAAAAGAAAATTTAGCCATTAAACTCAAAATCATGAATAAAATTATTAAAAAAAATTATCTTTATAGTCCAAATTAAAATGAAAGTAAAGAATAAAATACCCTTGATATAAATAATATTCAAACCCTTGAATTGGTTGATCTTACTTCTTCAAAAACTTAAAATAGTTGCCTAACAATAGTGGACTTTGTCTCTTAGTTGCACATTCTTTCTCAAAACTTTGTGCAAAGATTGTGTTCAAATAGGTTTTGAAATGATAAAAATATGTCACAATTTAACCTAGGAACATTCTAGAATGTTAGATAGATAAAATATGACAATTTGGACTATTTTAATCAAAAATGCATGAAATAGGCGTTGAAAGTCGTACGAAACAATGACAGGAAATTGGGCACCGTTTGGCACAAGGGGCTATTCGGCAAAAAAAACGTTATATGGGAAACCAAATGCACATGTATGCTGTAAGGAAAAAGAAGTTAGTTTTCATCAATATCAAGTTAGATTATTCTCTGTGAATCTGTGAGAAAGAGAAACTTGTTAGGACCTCAAAACATTGAGGGATCGTGGCCTTTGGCTCTTAAATGCTTAAGTCAGTAATGAGATTTATAGATCACATAAGAGATTAAGTACTTGCTCTGTGATGAATAGGAAATAAAGTGTTTATGGATGTTCTTAGATCTCATATATCAAATCTTAGTCGTTTTGTGAATATGTGCAATAATGAATATATAGAAAGAGTAGAGTTTACTTACATACCCCTTACCTTTGTAAATAGACTTACTTTAATATCATGATTATCTCTCCACAATTATCTATTTTTGATAATTAGGAGATAATTAATAGTCATATATCTCGTTATAGAGTATCTAATATTCATGTTTTTGTGTTTCTCTTCTGTTGGAGAAAGAATTAATATATTCTACCACTAATTTGTCATGATGTCATATCTCTATGAGATATGACGTTACGAACCATTATCGTTGAGTTGTCTTGTATTATATTTGTATAAGATTGATGATTGAAGATTCAAACATTTAATAATTAACTATTTGTTACTTTAAGTTTTCTAACTTTTAGGTTAACTTATGATTATTTAAACCCCTTTACAGTCATTAATTGGGGAATGAAGGTCTTATTTATCATTTACTATGAACTATCCAAGTTCTTTAACATCTTGATTCATTGATGATATGATTCAGACATTTTTTGAAAGTCTTCAGTTAATGAACAATAACATTATTTAAATGTATGAATTATTAATGTTTATTTTGAATTAGCCAGGTTTGTTGGTTGTTATCCATATTTTGCAACCACATTTACTTTCCAGCCTTCGATTATAAATAACTTGAAAACTTACAAAGTGACGGATTCACTATATTAGACTTCGCATACCCTGTATGTGGTCTACATGTGAGTCCTCACCTCAAGGTGATAAACATTCTAATAAAAACCTTATAAAACCCCAAAAATTTATAATTAATTATTAAAGTGTATTAAATAGAAATTTTAATAATATTTTAAGATATAACAATGTATCGAAAAATTTCAATGAAAAATTGGATTAATCATAAAATGTTAAAAAATATTATCTACAGCTCGCTGGATTCTCGTCGACCGTCGAGTACCTTGAGAGGATTTAACACATTCGTTGTGGCCTCTCTGAGGTAGCTCAGCAAGGGCTTGCCTGATCTATAAATAGGTGCAAATTGATTCATTTTTCTTCACTCAAAATTTTCCTCCATTTCTCTCTCTAAGATTGTCTTTTTTTGGGTACATTTATTAGTATATTTTCATGATAAACTATCCAAGAGTTCAAGTTTGGAAGAATAATGTCGGGATAAGTTTTCATGTAGAAGTTTCTTACTCCAATTTTTATTCATGCATTGTTTTTATGAAAATATCATACATCGTATATTACATATAAAGAAAAATGGATGATATAATTTTTATAAATAATATAAATGTTGTTTAAATGATATACTTGTTATGAGCATTTTTATATATGCATACATGAAAAAATTTATATGAAACAAATATTAAAAATATTACATATGATATCTAAGATTTTATACATGTATCATGAAAATAATTTTCGTGGAGAGTATATTTGTATGTATGTCTTACGGAGCATGGTACTCATTAACTACTGTTTGTAGTGGACTACTTTTGATGGATTATAGGTACGCATTATATTCACATATATTCTCAGATTTTTTCCATCTATAGGTCTCGAATTTTGATTGCACATAGGCCTCAATGTTTAATCCCTCATTATGTCTCAGACCATCTACCATTCTCAGAGTTTGATCGCACATGGACCTTGAAGTTGGACCACCCTTAATGTGTCTCGAAGTGGACCTCCTATATGAAAAGGGCCCATATGACAAGGACATTGGCTAATACATGTGCCATAGATATTTCAGAGTATATATGACATAGGATAGGAGACAAACCCACACGTGCCTCGAAGATTGACTATGCATGTGTCCATGTATTTTGGGGTTAACCAATACATAGTGAGATTGCATATCATGCATATGGATTTTATATTTGCATGACATATTTTATCTCGTATGAACATGCACTGGGAAAATTGGAATGTACATCTCTCAATTTTGGAAGCAAGGAAGTATAAATATACCAGTTTTTTTAAAAACAAAACTCTTCCTTCAAATTATATACTATGATAATGATTATTTCTATTCATAAATTTTATTCTATGTGGCATGCATAATGAATATTTGCTATAATATTATTTTTAGAGTACATTCCTACTGAGTTACTTGTAGCTCACCCTGTTTCCTTATCTATCTTTAGATTAGGTTTTGATAAAGGCAATTCATGCTTCAACGTTAAAGAAGAAATAGAATACAAATTTTACTTTTACTAAATTTTTGAGGCATTGATAGGACATAATGTAAAATAATTTATATTTTAATATCTTCCTTGTTATGCTAATGTTTTTTGAAATTTAAATAGTTTTTGATAAATTTATGTTTGAATAGGAATATCTTAAATTTAATACAAAAATTTATTAAAAAGGTAATTAAAACTTTTTTAAAAATATGATTTAAAATATATATAATTTTTATCTCACTTACCCATTTTCTTGGATGTGACAAATCTTGTGCTTGCTCTAAAGACAACCCCCAATTGATGACTGTATTGAATGTGAAGCCGAACTAAGGACCTTGGATTGAGGATTTGTAATCGAAGAATCTTATTCGATGACCACCGCCTAAACATTTTCAAAAAGATTTTGATAGGGCAAATCCGAGTAAGGATTATCCTGTTAGAGGTAAATAAGGGACAATAAAATGAGAAATTGATAATAGGAAACAGATATCCGTATTTTATAACATGAGGTAAGATAAGGATGTTGATCGTATTTTACTCTATATTCCTCAAAATTATATGACATATTTTAATAAATATATAAAAATTTAGTATTTGTAATTTTGTTTATAGATTTAGTTACATTTAAACTCAAATTAATTATAAGTAATATATTATATATTTTATATTTCATCTTTATTTTTTTATTCTATTAAAAAATCAATAATTTTTATTTTATAAAAATTATTCAAAATATTTATTAAAATTCTAAAAATTTAAAATCTTATAATTATTTTATAACTTATTATTATTATTTTAAAGTATTTTGTAACAAAATACATTCAATATTGTTTTATATAAAAATATTATGTATTTATTATTACGTATATTTTATTTTTTTCCTTTCCTATAATTATCATTTATTTTTTATTATTTATTGACTCAAAATTTTAGTTTTTTAAAATAAAATATTTATTATTAGCTTATTTTTTTTATAAATTTTTATTTATAATAAAAATATAAAATTATTAAAAAATAAAAATAATATTTAAAAGATTACTTGGATCCTCTCTTTTTTATTTGAGGGTCCCCGTTTTCTATTGAGAATATCTTATATGTCTCCGCAAGAATTTAAGTGATATTGCTAACCAAATTCTAAATTGTGGACGGGGAGTGAAGAGGGGATCTCCTACCCCACTCCCTCCATTGACAACCGTACTTTTATCAAAACCTAGATTCTTTGAAAAGTATATAGAACTATGTTCCACTTTCCCAATAGAAAGATTACATATGGCAATACCACTCGGGTATATAATAGGCACTATCCTTTCTTATCGCCCATCTAGGGTTTACCTATCCTTACTTTAATATACATGTGTTATATTTTCTGTCCAAAGACTTAATTATATCTTCTATATTATTACACCATTTAACTTGAAGGTTGAAGAATCTTAAATCAACACCACGTCAGTGCCTCGACTCAATGAAGTTTCAATGATTGTAGGTACTCAAGGTTGAAGCTTTCATTCATAGAGACTATAAGACCCTCTTCAACTGTTTATGTATAACATTGTTTTATTATTTTTATCATTCTTTGGATGCTTAATTCTATCTCACTATGTTGTTTTAGGTTTCTCTTTACCTTTAAAGGGTTAAAAAGCCTAAAATGAGTTTCTTGTTGTTTTAGGATTTTAATTTAGGAAACAAAATGTACATATAATCACTTTGTTTTAAACTAGTGCACTTTATTTACCTCGTAATTATATTTGTGGACACTTCGGTTATTTTGTGCCAATTTTGTTGATTTTAATAACTTTCTTTTTCACTTTTTTCCAACTCTTTCAAACATTTTTATGTTCAAACATATACTAGCTCCTTACTAGTAATCTTCAATTTGATCAAACTTAAATTTTTTACCAAATAAATTATCCAAGAAAATCAAAATTGGTAAGAAATAACTAAAGTGTCTAAAAATGTAATAATAAGATGACTAAAGTGCACCAATTTTAAGAAAAAAATGATTAATGTGTTCAATTTGTAAAATTAAAGTGATCAAAATATCATACTACCCTTTAATTTAATTACTTATGAGTATTGTTTGGTTTCATTCTTACGGTATGTTTGGTGCACCATATTGGATATGTTAATTATATTTTTTTGGATTGAGTTATATTAAATTATATTATAATTATTTTATACAGTGTTTGGTAACAACTTGTGTAATATAGTCGGATAAAATTAAAGATAAATATTTTAATTAAATAATTTATATTAAAAATTATTTAATTTATTTATGTAACTTTCTTAACTATCAAAATAATTTTATAATTAAATTTATTTAATATATTTTAAAAATTAAAAATATGTTTTTTTAATTTTAGAGAAAGAAAAAGTCAAGACACATAATTATAGAGTAAAATTCAATATACATAATTTTATAATAGAAATTTCAGATAAATTAAGTAAAGTGTTAGTACATTTTAAAATTACACCCACTATTTGTAGTAAATTATTACATAATTGTACAATTTTATTTTATAGAATACGATATTACTTCATATTCAAATACATAATTATAAAAAAAATTATATAATCAATATATTTAGTGATATATAACAAACTTGTCCTTATACTTTTATGGCATATTTGGTGCATCATATTAGATAAATTAAGTATAATTATATTGGACTAAACTATATTGATTTATATTGTATTTAATTCTATACATTATTTGATAATAAGTTGTGTAATATAGTTACAAAAATTAGTTATAAATATTTTAATAAATTAATTTTTATTATAAAATTTATTTAAATCAATATTTAATTATTTTATATTTTTATTACATTTTAAAATAAAAATATTATTTTTAATTTGAGATGAAAGAAAAAATAATGACATATAATTTTATAATTTAAAATTCAAACATATTAGGTTATGCATGTGTCTGAATGACTTAGACTAACACCCATTGATCGTACTAATTTTTTACATAAATGTACTATTTTTATACTGTATGAGAAAATCTAATTTTATAGTCAAACATATAATTGTATAAAAATTATACAGTTAATATCTTTAATTTTATGTAATAAACATGACATTATAATGCATATTTAGCTCTGGACTCCTTCAAACATTACATGCCTTCTTATCTCATTTATTTAATTTCTATCATTTTTTCTAATAAATATTACCCTTAGTGAGATAGGATTAAGAGGAGCAAAAAAGGTTTTTCATGATATGGGAAATGAAAACTATTAGCACTGTAAGGGTTTGTGAATAAGTGATTGTCTAATAATGAGTAAGAAATATCTGCATTACCCTTAGAGAGGGATAGGGCTAAAAGGAGTGAAAAGGGCTTTTCATGAGATGTGAAATGAAAACTATTAGCACTACAAGGGTTTGTGAATAAGTGATCGTTAATAATGAGTAAGGATGATCCAAATTTTTGAACTTACACGCACAAAAGGTGTAACGATCTAGGCACTGTCTCAGAGAAAGGCTCGATGAAATAGACATGTCTGTGAAGATGTGGACTATGTGTACGTGGAAAAAAGGACCTTTACTATTCCCTAGGATTAGCTTTGGGCCTTTCTTGCATAGGTTAGGTGGAAGGTGAAGAAGGCCCCTTTTTGAGGTTATGTATCAAAGGAGTAGTATGAGATAAATGCCAATTCGATCTGATCCATTGGGAAATCCATTTTAGCATCACAAACATTTTGTTTGAGCTCTTAACTTATGAAATAATATGTAAATCAATATTATTTTTATTTGAAAATAAAAAAAGAAACATTAGGATAGCTAAATAATAGATGAAATAAATATATAAAGCAACAGATTCATCATAGTAATTTTTTATACTAAAAAAGGTGGTTGAGGGATTATTTACCTATGTGAATCTGATATACTTTAATATTTACTTTTTTCGATGGAAGGTAAAGATGGGAAAAGTGAATTCTATTGTAGACCTATATATAATGTGCAAAAAATGCTCGTATAGTTGTTCAATTTTATCTTATATTTTTTTCTTTCTTTTCGACTTTGATCATGCAAGATAGAGGAATTATTTATGATGTTATATCATCAAGGTAATGATTCATCAACCTGCTAGTTCTTATTACAAGGAAAATGAAAGAGAATTTATCCTAAAGGTGGAAGAATGACTGAAACTACATGAAACCATCATAGGGGTTTATGTATAAAGAATGGAAAAACCATTATGGGTTGTTTCAGAAGACATGGAAAGAGATGGTTTTATGTCAACAATAGAAGCCCAAACTTATGAAATTATTGATTTTATAGTGGTTGAGTAAAAAATAACAAATAAGAATAAGGACTTCACGCAAATCTGGGATTTTCTATTTTATCTTTTTATTGGGTCTATTTAATATTCTATTAATTAATCTAATAATATATAAATGTAAAAATTATTCAAAATCATCCAATTAGAATTTATCTAAGCCAACTCATTATGTATATAATTGAACATGCCAATGATTAAACAACTTATTAGAAACACAAGACAACCAATAAAAAATGCCACAAAATCGCTCGCTCTTAAGGGATGTCCTCAGAGGAGAGGAACATGTACTAGGGTATATATGCGACTCATTCATATCATAGATCTAGGATAAAAGAAAAAAAATTGATCCAGTATTAGCGATCAGTACTAGTGAATAGGATATAATGAAAAAAAACCACTCCCTATCTAAAAAGAAAAATAAAAAGGATTTATCTTTCTATTAAATTGACATCTCATTTTTTTTTATTTTTGGATCACTAATACCTTAATTGTACTTTTGAGTATTGGGGATGGTATTTGCAAGTGGGTTGTATATGAGTCTTATGTCTGTTGAGAATTTCTTCGATGTAACTATTTAGTTATGAAAACTTCATTGTGAGAGTGAGATAAGTTAAATGCATTGAGTCATCATATCTCTTTTTGTGTACAATAAAAGATAGGTTGTTTGAGTTTAAGAGTGGTCCTCGAGATTGGGAGTTGTCACACTTTTGGTTACTGATATGTAGTTACCGATTGCACTGCTTTAGGTAGTTTAGGCTTTGAAAGAGAGTCAAGTTCGTGCGTTGAACCAGGTTGCTACGAAGGAAGAAAACAAGAGCAACAATAAGCAGTTAGGACGGGCATCCCAACTGAAAGAGGTAATAAATTATTTTTATTTCTTTCAAAGTTGTAACTGTTATATTGATTGGTGAATTATTAGTTGATGTTATCACATAGATATGGTCTCTATATAGATTTACCTTATTATATCTGGTGTTGTGCATACTTGAATGTATGGTTAGTATAATTAGAGCCTAAATAGTGTATGTTCATATATACTGAGATTTAAAATCTGATTAGAAAGCTTTTGATAATTATCATATGCTTTATATTTATTGAATTCTATATCTGTTCTCTTATTATACTCTCTTTGATTATACGTAATGTACCCATGTTTATCTATCTTGTATTTTTCTCCCTATAATTTGCATGTTTGAGTTAAATTCTATTGGAAATGTGAATTCTAAATAAAAAAAACAAATGATGTCAATTTTAAGTCTTGTCTCATATTGCTATTTTACATCGCTTAGGAGATGTATAAATAGAAAAGGATTGGCTATTGTGTTTGGCCCCAAGGCGCACCCACTTTTGTGGAAGGCGAGAGGACCTAGGAAAATGCAATACCACACACACGCACGTCGCTGCCACCATCCGTCTGACTGGCCGTGCCAAGTCCGAGTGTGAGATGATATTTTATTTTTTGGAAATTTCATTTTTAAATTACTTTTCCACTCAGAAAAAAATATTCGTTACTTTTTTACTCAGAAAAATATCCGTTACTTTTTCTCTTGGAAATATCCATTACTTTTTCACTTATAAATGGACGTTACTCTTTCTAGACATAACCGTTATTATTTTAAATGTCACACCTTTTCTCAAACCTATAAATAGAAGGCCTCAGCTCTCAATTTAAACACATCAATTAGAAACTTCTCTTACTAGAAAAATCTCTTAGAAAAAAAAAGAAGATACTAAATTGTTTTGAGTTTTCTAAGCAATATAAACTTTAGAGATGTAGCATTCCGGTCTTCATCAGTGTAATAAAGTTCTGAGATAGAAAACAAAGATTATGAGCTATTTTATTCTATGGACGATGAGGTTGTGTTTGCTTGCACAAATTTGGACAAAGCCACGAAATATTTTAAAGAGAGCGACCTAGTTCGCAACTCAACCCAAACAGTTCATTTCAGTATATCGATAATATTGTTCTTACATTTTTTTCACGTACTTATTCCAACAAATTCTTAAGGAGTTTGTATCTCTTTAGCTTGATTGTATATGAGGTCTTAAACTTCCTCATTGTTGTTATGCATGATCAATATGTATGTTAGTATAATCTAAGTTTCTTTCATATAAGGTTTAACATACAAGATGTATACTTTGATTAGAAAGCTTACTTGTTATATATTTTCGCATTCCTTTTTTTCTATGTAGCATGCTTATAGTTTTCTTATCATACTTATACTATTGTATTAATATGTATATTCTCTGATTAATTTATCTTACATATGTTTATTATGTGCATGTAAGTTTGACGTGAGCCTTGAAGGATTCTACATCCCCTTACTCTAGTTGTGTCCCAAGTGTCGAACTCTTTACTTGTTTCGTTTTGTTTAGATTGACCGCTTACTATAATAGTACAATTATCATTTACCAAATATATTTCCTCATATTAAGTCTTGAAGTTATTAGAAATTATCTTATGTTTAATATGCATTCTTGTCTCACATGTTATTAATTATTTATCATGCATATGTATGTTGTTCATCTAAACAAGAGCTTATGAGATAGACTATAACTAATGTGTTTACTGTAAACTGTTGTTTTCGTATCTGATGAGTATTTTAATTGTGTGTTGAATTAAACATATTATTTTATATTTTCACTGTGTAAGTTGTTTAGTTCATGTTTGCGAATATGATTTGGTCGAATTAATATAAATTTCGTGAAAAGACTCCATGAGTGGTATCTACACCTTTCATTTAGATTTTCGTTACCTATTTGAATCAGAAGAAGAATTAAACTTCGTGTAAGTATTTTTATGTATGAAATTTTTTAGTATTTAATTAAATGTTAAACTCTAAAGGTGGGGTAAAATAAAAGTGTGACTAGTTATTAACAAATATCGAATTATATTTCAAATATCTATTTATATTGTGACATTTTATATTAGGTTTTAATAAAAATATTTTCTTTCTTAACTATGTTGTATATCAAATTGTGAAATTATACTTTGGTTTTGGATTATTGATGAGGTTGTAATATACAACAATGAGATTAAATATAATGGTCCCATACTTTGGGAAAAGTGTGATTCTCTATCGCTAGAGTCTAGACCTAAATTTTAACCAATCATGGATATAGTGTAATCCGTGCAAAAAGGCACTCAGGTTAAATAACTTCATTGATTATTTTTTTTAAAACAACAATTATTAAAATGAATAAAGAGTACCACATTATTTACTCTTAAACTACTAAACTATAATTTCTTAATCAAATTAGCAATCGATCAAAATCGTGGGAATTACGCACACTTATAAGATTTAATGCAAGTTTTAAAAAATAATAATAGGGAAAGTGGTAACGGAAGTACTTCAGATTATAATAGTTATGTCATTTATTACCTTAAATTTTAAAAAGACATTTTATAGAATATATTTTTTTTGAATAAAGAGACTAGTTAATTAAAATACAATAAAATTTGAACCATTAATAAAAATAAAAATAAAATTTAATATAAAATTATTAAGAAAAAATCAACAATAATAATATTCTAACATAAAATTATTTAAATACATATTTATTTAAAAAACCAATAAAATATTAAAAAAATTTGTAAAATTTTTTATATTAAGTGTCATTTTATTATTCTTAAATAATAAAGTTTTAATTGTATTTTAATCACCTGAGAAGAAAGTATAATATTTTAATAAAAAAATCATTAAAATAAAATTACTTATTTTTAATTGTATTCTTTTTTTTTAAATTGAAGGATTAGAAAACAATTTTTTTCTCAAAATGGAAGGATTAGAAAACAACTTTTTGATTATGAGGGATGGAACTGTACTCAATCTTAATCTAATGACTAAATATACACTAAATTTAACTTGAATGACTTAACTTAAATTTTTCTTATAATAATAATCTCTTATTAATGACACAATTAGGAGATGCATCCATATAAATGTTTTATAATACATTCAATTTGATGAAAAAAAAATTACACATTTTAAAAATGTTTGGAAAATAAATATAAAATTATTTAAAAAAAACTATAATTAATTAAATGTGACCAAAATTAATAAAAATATAAGATTCCCCTTAAAGAAAATGGAAAATGCAATAAAAGAATCATAGAAATAAAGCCGAATGTTATATGGAATATAATAATTAAAAAAACGAGAGATAAAACAAGTTTACTTTGTAATTTATGAAACAAATAACTTTAATTCTGAAATACCTAGGTGCTAGAGATGAAAGCTATAGCAGAAGATATAGTCAGTGAACAGAGAATTGGCTTTTAATTTAATATTTTGCTGTAAGACTAATATAATATGTATCGATTCATATATCAATATTAAGTATTAATTTAGATGTGATGTTACGTTAAATACACAGAATATTGATATAATTATTAGGCAAAATTATTTTAGAGATTACTAAAAATATACCTTTTAATATTTTAGTATATAAGTCACTTGAGTTTTAAAATTGGTATAATTTAGCAACATAAATTCATATTTATGTGATTAAAGTATCAATTTTTTTCATAATTATGTGATTAAAATATCATTTTTTTATAATTATGTAATTAAAATGTTATTTTTTACTGTAAAAATTGATATTTTAATTACATAATTATAAAATTATGTGATTAAAGTGTCACAATTTTAAATAATGAGTGATTTATTTGTAAAAATTACATGATTAAAGTATTCTAATGACACTCTAATTATTTATCCACTTATTAAAAAATGATTAAATTAAATTTTAATATATAAATTATATATATATAAGGAAAAAATATCATTTTGAGTAAAATATTTTTTAATTTTTTACCTTTACAAAGATATTCATTATTCATTTTATTTATAAAAAATGACTTCATTAATCCTTTTACATTTTTTAAAAAACTTTAATAAAAAAAATTATTAGTAAAAAATTTAAACAGATATTATCGAGGATATTTTCGTTATTCAATACAGAGTTTATGTGGGGATATTTTGGTCATTTCACATATTGAACAATAAAATGATTAAAATATTCCTAATAATTTTATTTTTCTTTTAAATAAATTTAAAATTAATAAGTATATTTTTTAATATTATTTTTATAAATAAAAGAATTAAATATCACGTTTTTAAGATTAGGAGACTAAATCATATATTATGTGTAAATAAAATGAATAATATAGACTTTCATCTTATATATTATTACGAAAAGAAAGAAAAAACTTGTTTCTTTCCTACACTCAAATATTTAATGTTATTTTGATTAGTGTAAACTATTTAAAAAAAAAAATTAGACAGAAGGGTACAAATATATGCATCAATTAATTTGTTAACCAACATCTCTAAAACAAAAGGCTCGTTGGTTGACATATAATAATGGTTACATTACATTTGGTACAAACTACTACTAGACTTCAAATCGTTTGGTACAAGCAATTTCACCATGGCAAAACCATATATGATTTCATGAAAACAATATGCCAATTACACTTTGATTTGTTATCATGAAACGAATAGAAAAGTACGTCATCATCAACCCGAAGCTAAAACACAATGTGTTCTATTTTCATATTTTGTTTTTTGGTTAATTAGAATCTAAAAAGAATTTCCCTGGTTTGGAACTTTGAATAACCAAAGCTAACATCGTCAAGCCACTTTAAAGGAACGGTGACCGTAAAACCGACCAGCCTTAAAGCCTTAGATGGGCAAAATTAGTCCATTTTGGACCGCTTCGCTGAATCGGTGCTTATCCCGTGGAGGTTTCATCTTCAAAATTCAGTTCTAATCGATCACGTGGCAATATCCTCCAATCGTAAAAAAGATCAAGATTTTACAAAGAAAATAAGAAATTTTGCTGGCACTAGCTTTGACAGAATTGGCCCGGGTTATAATTTAGCATTTTATTCGGTCATATGCAAATAATATTCATGGATTTTATTTTTTAAAAAAAATCGACGGTTCTAGAAAAAATAAAAAAT
Source organism: Hippophae tibetana (assembly GCA_037013495.1). Classification (NCBI taxonomy): domain Eukaryota; kingdom Viridiplantae; phylum Streptophyta; class Magnoliopsida; order Rosales; family Elaeagnaceae; genus Hippophae; species Hippophae tibetana. Next base: position 74,935,118 of record CM072812.1, on the reverse strand, counting down.
AAATATTTGTTATGCATTAGAATATATGTTACAATATACACTAAAGTGTATCATTGGTATTCAAATTTTAATTATATTTACACATAACTCTCAAATTTTTAACAAGTATAATTTATTTTTCAAATTTTTAAAATTTCATACATATATCTCTAAACTTTTAAATTATACTATTTAGTTCTTAAACTTTTAAATCATAATATTTAGTTTCTAAATTTTTAAAACTTACGTCCTAAATTTTTGATTTATAAATATATATTTTACTAGCCAAGCAATAACCTACGTGTTAAATTTTAAAGTTTTGAAACTAAAATGTAGGATTTAAAAAGTTAAAGACTTATGTATAAAGTTTTAAAAGTTTGTAACCAAATTATATGCTTTAAAAGTTTGAAAAATTATGTGTTAATTTAACTAAAATTTGTATATAACTAACAAATCTAACAAACAATATATTATCCTTAGAATTATACTCATATTAGGGTGAAGATATGATTTCTGTGCAACTTGATTTTTTTTTAATTATGATAGCAATTATACAATTGATTTAAATTATTTTAAAGCTAAAATAATTGGTTAGATTTTCAATTAAGAACTTTGGTCCTGTAGGTATGTGTTTGTATAATAGTATATATACTAGTATAGATTACACAAAATGCATCGTCATGGAAAAAATGTTATTTAATTTGGTGAATAATTAAATGAAAAAATGACAATTTTAAAATCCTACAACTTATAAAAATAAATCATGATTCATGGTATTTTTTTCATCTTTATCTAGGTCTAGAGTGACATTTATTTAAGTAGATTTTTATCTAGCTTGATTTTTTTAGCATGCTTTTGTTGTTGTTTCTGCGCAGTCTTTGTTTTAGATCTAATCTCAAATGTAAATATATTATTTTATTCATTGAAGTTCATGATACATTCAAGACCAACCTAATAGAATCAATGAAGTTCGTTGAATCCATTGATAAACATATATATTGTAGCAATATAGGCAACTATAAAGCTATTAAATGAGATGAATATTATCAATGCTAATCCTAGAATGATACAGGTGGATGCTCATGCTATAATATGCATATATGTTATAATTAATTATGTAATTGGATTCTTTTTGGACATTCTTTGAATGAATGAAATTTTAATTTACAATTATATATGTGAATATTAAATATTATACAAGTTAATTATAATGTAATTAAATATAGATTAATTTAATAAAATTATATTTAACCTATTCAATAATCCAATAAGATATATTGAACATGTTATTAATTTTTGAGATATGTCCATTTTTATGATTTTGTTGGATTTTTATAGTAGAAATTGGTATAAGATTTGAATCAGTTAGTCCAATAATATATATCAAACATGTTAATATTTGAGATCGGTGTATTTTTATGATTTTGTTTGATTTTTAAGGTTCAAGTTGATATAAGGTTTAAAAACTAGTTTTTTTTCAAAAAAAAAACATGAATAGAAAACATAAGAATATGTTTTCGATAAAAGTTATTTTTTAAATAATATTACATATCTTACATACTTATATAGATTGAGAATCAAACCCCTAACATCAAATTTGAGTACCATACTGGATTGTTTAAACTTATCAAACTGAACTGAAACCTCAAACATAACGGAAATTAAAACTAATGTAAATGAATAGTAATATTTAATAAATAAAAATGGAAGAAGAAATGATAAAGAATCAATAAATAATAAGAAATCAAAGAATATTAGAATTAACAATAAAAAAACATTTCAATATGTTTTTCACATGAAATAGTAATAAGTAAAAAACAAATTTGAATAAATTTAAAAAGAAAATTTAAATCTTAAAGAAAAATATGGATTTAATGATCCATCATTTTCATCTTTAAGAAAAATGTTCCTAAGAAAATATATAATTTATTATGGAATAAATAATAAATAAATAAACATTAATATCACAACTGGAAAAGGAATGTATAATATATTATTAATTGACAAAAAAATTATATTGAATAAACTATTCAAAATGTCCCAAAAGGGTAAAGAAAAAGTTGAATACATTCATTTAGAAGGAGTCAAAATATTAATACAAGCTTATTTCAGAGAATGAATAGATACACCCATCAAAATAACATTGTTAGATAATAAAATAATAAATAGAAAATATGCTTTATTAGGAATAATCCATGATAATTTGGGATATCATAAGCTAAAATTTACAGTATATCCTAGGTTTGTTATTAATATTCATGATAAAAACTTAAATCATATTAAGTTTAGCTTATGAATTTGAAAGAAGAGATTTAATGAAAGAAAAAAATCATCCATTTTCATTACAAACAGTCATAATAGTTCAATATATGTACAAAATGAATTTATAGAAATAGATAAAACCTTTCAAGAACTTGAACAAATAATAAAAACAAAATATTAACGAACTTTGAAATATAGGAGGAATGACACTTAGATATCAATGAAAAACCTCTCATACCATGAAGAAAAAATAATGTGGTTAATCATAGTAATATACCAAGATTTACTTTTATAGATCATGAAGGAGAAACTTCTAACAAAAAATAAGTTACAAATTCATAAAACAAGATATTTTACAATAATATTGGGGAGTAGTTTTGAAAGTAAAAATAGATAACAAAGATTAATATCTTTGTAGATATATATGAGGATCTTTCCATGGTTTAGAATTAAATTATCATAGTAATAAAAAATAATATTTAATTGTTAAAAAGTTATTAAAATTTTTGCAATATATGTTATAATTTTTAGATTTATTGTTAGAATCGACAACAAGAATTTTGGTTATTTCTTAAGAATTAATATTGTAGGTGACTATAAACAAGTAAGAATAATGAGATGTCAACAATAGTTCAACTATTATAATTTTGATGTCGAACATCTCCTAAGAAATAAGAATAATTTAGCATATGCTTTTACCAGAGAATTAACACCTTTAACTATTTTTATGCCTATAAGAATGAAACACCTTGATATCAAGATCAAGATAAAGGAAAAAGAAGGTAAAAATCATACAGAAACAACTCAAACTTTTATAACTCGAGAAGTCTCTTATGGAGATAGAAAATAAATAGAAAGAAATCAATTGTTCAAAAATAACTCTTAAAGTTCAAAACTTATAAAGAGGAATCTTTATCAAAAATTGAATCTAATTAAGATAAAACTTCTGAAGAAAGAATTCAAGATAGAAAGGAAGAACCTAACAGTTCAAAAGAGAGTAATATCTTTGAAACAAAAATGCTCAATTAGGTAGATGAATTAGAAAAAGAAAAACAAAAAAAGATTTATGTGGTTTATAATGATCCAAAACTAGGAATTTATAACAACTGGGCAGAAGTCAATAAATCTATTCTTGGGTTTAGTGGAGTAACCCATAGAGCTTTTATCAATAGAATAGAGACTGAAGGTAGTTATGCTAATTAAAAAAATACCAAAACTAATAACTCCAAAGGAGATAATTTTGTAGCACTACAATATTAACCAGTAGTACCAAGCAGGTTGAAAACTCTAAGGAAAATAGTAAGGCTTCTAGTACTATTTAGAGAAGTATCTATGCTAGAGACATCAAAGACAACAAGACATTAAGTGCTATTCTGGAAAACATCCCCTAAAAATTCATTATTAATCATTGAAGATGAAAATGACCAATATAGAAATCTCAGCAAACCAAAATAGTTGAGCCTCTACAAATTAGTTAGAAAATCTACCCAGGAACACATAAAAATATAAAGTTATATAGTACAGAAAAGGAATAACCTGTGGGAAGTAAATTTAATATTTTGGAAGGAGCTTATCAAATATTTGTTTTCAAAGCTTTCCATATAGGACTAATAGAAAACATATATCCATGAATTAATTTAAGTGAATTAAATTATTTCTCAAAAATTAAAAAAAAAATCAAGAACTTTAGAAAGAAGATAAGAGTATGTGACAATTTTGTTTATCTTAGATTTTTCAGTTCATTAATGAATTGGAATAAGGAAATATGTATCAGTTCCTACCACTTCATCAAACTAGGGATATCTAACACAAACAGAAATGTTCCTAAACTAAGGGCGTGTCCAGAAAAGGAATTCAACATAGTTAAACTCTGTGCATTAAGAGGTCAAATGTTAAGCCAAATTTACTATGAAGTCAGAAAAATTAATAACTCTATTGAGATCAAAGTAAATTACTCAACTAGTAAAGATATCATCACTTTTCATAGTAACATGACTCTCTTTGAAGAGGATGATGAAAAAACCACCAAATATGAGACAAATTTTAACAACAATAATCTAAAAGTTGGTTAAGAAACAATGAAGGTATTTTGCTTCTATACCAAAAAAGCTACCAAGGATCACAAATACATTTACTGCACCAAAGATCAAGAAGATGAATATGAATCATCATCATCATCCAAAGGAATGTCTATAGAAAATGACAAGGAAGAATAAAGATGAGGAACTGTCAATAGAAGACAACAAAGAAAAATAAAAATGTAGACCCATAGCTTTAGTCGGTAGTATGTGCCAAGGAAAAAGCAATAGTTGATATTTAAAGCATTAAAGTAGATGAATTATTGAAGGATAAAATAATAATTCCCATCTTCTAAATAATAATTTCTTATGCTATAAAAGGAATCCTTATTTTCATTTGAAAGGACACAAAAAAACATAGCACATAGTTTAGGAAACACACAACTTTTAATATAGCAACCCTTTTCTATATAGAAATCCTAACTAGTAATTATGTATCTTGTAATTATGAGTAGTTAAGAATTTCTTAAAGGTTCTTAGTTAAGGCATAACTAGTGTAACAAGAGAAGACGAATATAAGGGAAGAACATGATAAACCCAATAAATTCAGGTATAATAATTATAATTTTTAAGCCAATTATGAATCTTAAATGTTTGAATATTTGGTTATATCAATTTATAATACCAATAAACAAAGAAATCAAGATAAAAATAAAAAAATTATTATGATAAGTAAATTAAAATAAACAACTAGTATTAAAATTCTAGTCTCGATTTTAATATATAGGAATTATAGGAATAGAAAACTATCCTTAAATAGTTATCCTCAATTTGGTATCAGAGCCATAGAAATATTAACATAATATGGACGGAAAGGTTAACGCCGTTAGATTTAAGGACACCAATGATATTAACCATAAAGTTTAAGGGTATTATAGATTTTTTTACAAACCTCAATGACATAACTAAATATATGTTAAACCGCGAAGGTATTTTAGATAGATTTTAAAATCATATTATTACTTTATTCTACATTTTCATAAGATATTCTTGTAAAAATTGGAATTTGATGGGAGGAAAAAGAATTAATTGGATCATAATTTTATAGATATTTGCTCAATATAATCTACTATAGATAGGATCAAAATTGATTATTTTTATATAGGATTGGATCATAATCAACATAGAAGATCAACTAATTTGATCTAATTAGGATAGATCGATTTATAGATCATGCTAAATCTAAATATTTTTAAAACTATAACTTTAGAACTAAAAAAAAATCACACATTACCAACACTTTTCTTATTTTTACAACTATTTATTAAAAAATTTACATTATGAATAATTATTTTTAAAATTTATCTCTCTTATACTTTTATAAATATAACTTTCTCTCTCTTATAGTTTTTATAAATCTATCAATTATTATTTAAAATTTGTTAAACCAAAATTCAAATTCAATCATACTCATAACTATTTATATCTTCTTATATATATATATTATAAATGATAATTATATTATTTTATAATTTTTGAGTAATTAACTTAAATTTTATTTTTTTATTTGTAAATAAAAAGAAATCTTATCTATTTTATTGAATGAATGTGTAAATTATTCTCAATTTAAAATTTTATATGTGATTATGTTAATAATATAAATTGTTTTAGAGAAATTACAAAAAATATCATCTCTAAAACTTATAATAATAAAAATAACATTATAATAATATTGAATGAGTTAATTAGATTATATTTAATATTAAAGAAGTTTAAATGATTGTATTTAATTTGAATGGTGTTAAAAATAAAATAGTGTGTCAATATTCTTATTAGTAAAGATGTATGAGGTAGATAATATTATTTTTGTGATTATAAACTTTATGGGTATTATTTTTGTAGTTTTCTCAAACATTTATACAAAAGTATCAAGATTTTTTGAAATTTATATGATTATAACATTAATAAAAAGGTTAAATACAAGTGAAGTATATTTATTATAAATAATTAAAAAAATTAAAAAAAGGTAGGAAAATGTTTTCCTACGATGAGTAATGTTTCTGTTTTTTTTAATTTATTAATCTAAAAATTAAATGTACCACATCAAATAATATTTTAACTTTAAAAAAATAAAATAAATAAAATAAAAATAATTTGAATTGGGTCATAAATACCTATTGATCTACGAATCAATATCTAATCCTATCCATATGAACAAAGTTTTCAAAACATATAAGATTATATTTGATTTTTTGAACAACCAATTAGATTGGGTCATCATCGGATCAAATCTATTCCAATCCATTGTCATCTCTAAACACGTCGTAAAATAAGTTTATTTAAAATATTTATTTTTATAGAAAGGAAAAAAATGTTAATTGATGACAAATTCAATAACTAATAATATTAATATAACATACCATATATCATATTTAAAAAAAATTCCATTCTCATTTATATTATTAATAATTATACTTTTTATATACAAGTTAGCTTCAGGCCCTAGTAACTCTATAATATGTTATTTTGTATTTATTTTAAGGATTATTGGCTACTTGAAATATCTATTTTATTCACACAAAAACATTAATTTTCTTATTCCATAAAATTATACATTGTTATTTAAAAAACAAATTCTTAATAAATATGCTATTAATAATAAAATAAAATTTTTAATCAACTTTTTTTCAAATAATCTTAAATATCAAAATTATATCTCTTTATTATGACTAAAATTTTATATTAATGTACATTTTAATAAAATGAATATTAAAAAAATGAATATTAAAATAATACATTTTAATAATATGAGAGGACTGGACAAAAAAGCCTAATAATAAGATCGAATTAGAAAATTAGACAATTCAATTCGAATTGTAATATATGGTTTGGTTCAGTTTGTAAAAAAAATAAATTGTTAAAACTAACATGACTGTTTACACTCTTATATAAACAATTTTATAATTTAAAAATATAATAATATATCACTCGGTGATTAAAAATATTATTTAGTTTCTCTTCCGAGATTAAAAAACTTGAAAAAAGTGATTATTTTTATTATTTTACTAGAATAAGCTAACAAAAAATTAATAATAAGTAATCAAATACTCAAATTTGTATCAAACTATTAGTAATAAATCTCTAAACCAAAAAGTTAATTCTAAATAATATTATTTTAAATGATTTTAATTAGGTTAAATCAATCTAAATTAATTTTATTTGTTTGATTCAATTCATTTAAAATTTATAAATAATTTGATATGATTAAATTTGAACTAGATCTAACCGTGTTGGATAAGATCGGATAATAAATTAATAATATGTTATTATTTAGGTAACTAAGCCTTTAATTTCCTTCTATATTTGTAGAGATATAAAGTGTAATATTTTATCTTATTTCATGTTTCATTTAACGTTTTTAATAGATTTATGATACAATATTATTTTATTTTATTTAAATATCATCTTATCTCATTTAATTTCATTTAAATTAGAATACTAATGGACTTAATTTTAAATATATGTTTTATTATTATTTTTTTATCAATAATCATATATAATATTTTCTATTATTTTTATATTTTTATTTATCTTATTTAAATTCATTAAAAACAAATAAAATATTTTAATTTGTATTTTCTCGTTACCATCTTATCTCATTAACAATTAAATTTATCTCAATAAAAATTAAGATAAAATAAAATAAATTTTAAAAATTAATAAATTATATCATAAATTTTATTAATATTTCATCTCAATTTATATTTTTAATAATATGATTTATTTGGATAATGATAGGTCTCCTCCCTTCCACGTCACAAATCATAATTAATTAGCTGTATTAACTCCAGTCAACAGCTTAATGGCAAACCATCCCTGTTAAATTTTAATTGATCGTACCGTTGGATGGTTAAGATCTTTCAACCTCAGCCACCCACGTATACTGTAATAACATATTTTCAAGATTTTCACTCTCGTGAACCAAAGATCTCAATTTATCACCTACCCCGAGATATTAAACCGCTTCCAGCCTTCCCGCATGAGATATATTAATTATTAAATGAGATGATATATTCCACGTGAATATGATTACTACATCAATGATGTTATAATATAGAATATTCGCCAAACGAAGGGCTGAATTCATTTCTCCATTTTATCGTTTATTCGTTTACATTATATCGAAAACATCGCGGTATTTTCAAGTAATTCTCGTCCAACAATTCATAATATAAACATTTTATTTATAAAATTTAATTTAATTTAGTTTAATTAATAAAAATTAACAAGTTATTTCAATATTTGTTAGTAAAAGCTAGAATACCCTCTCCCGTCTTACAGGACCTATTTAAAGCTTAAGAGCTTCTTTCTTCCATCAAACAAAACCAGTAAGACTCTCGATAGCCTGAAATTTGAACTTTACAAATCTATTTCCCTTTCAATTAGTCATCAATGTCGTTCAAGAAAATCTTTTCCGACCGAATCTACAACCTATCCAAAATCTCAACCCAAACCCTAACGAAATGCCGAATATCTTCGTCACCCGCTCAAACTCGGATACCACCGAGCTCCAATCAATCTAATATAGCTCCTGACCCCGGAGATAATGGAATATTCCGTAGGTTCCTTCACCGGAGATCGATATTTTCCCCTGAAAATCGTTCTCTGCCACCTATCGGCGAAAATCTGAAGGAAAAGCTCAAGGCTATTGGCATTGCTCAGGACCGGATACGTTTGGATGGTCTGACTCCACCTCCGATGGAGGGATCGACGGCGATGAAGTCTGGCCTTACTGTGGAGGAATCAAGGAAGTTTTTGAGGGTTGCACAATTGGAGACGGTGAAATCGAAGTTGAAAATGATCCAGAGGAGTTGTATTTCATACTCGGAATTCATTCGGATCTGTGAAGAAGCTTGTTCGGATACAGATCAGGGTCGAGATTTTGCCAAAACGCTCGATGAAAGTGGAAACGTCATCGTTTTGGGAAACGTTGTGTTCCTCCGGCCTGAGGAGGTAATTTTTTCTTCTGCTTGCCTTAGGTCTTTATTATATTGTTGGCGATGAAATTCTTTTCAGTTTCATTTTAATCTGTTCTGTCATTTCAGATTATTCTTGATGGTCCTCAAAGGGTTAGTTAGATTTCAATTCGCGAAATTCAGTGTTTAAATTTTTATGCTAAGCTCCTATTGAAATTCGAGACTACCGAAAACTGATACCTTTCATAATTATCTTTTTGTTTGTTTTTTTTTCTTTCGGCAGGAAAATGAAACTTTGTTGTTTCGCCAGATCTAAACGTGTAAAAGGGTTCCACCTTTGAGATGGTAACTTATAAGGCTACGGATGGACCAATAACAACCCACTCAGTTTCTTCAGTGGCTCAAGAAATCTTTTCCTCTTTAAACATTATTATGGTCTCGGAATAACTAAAACTCCGTAGCCTAATCTTAATTAATTTTGAACTGTAACACAAAGGAACTAAGTAATTTTGACCCAAAAAAAGAAAAAGAAAAAGAAAGAACTAGTTTCCTTGAAATTTTTTGGGTGGGTGAACATATTCTTTGTATAAGTATTTTCGTGAGCCTAACGGGGGAAAAGAAGGGTTTTATATAATTTTCTCTATTCTGTTGATGATGGGTCTTTTTAACTGTAGTCTAGTATCAGTAATTTGGTTGTATTGCCGTATTGGTTTTTAGACTGATGAGTTCTCCAGTTTAGAACAATGTCTCTGTTTTTCTTCCTTTATTTTCATTTTAATGGGTTCGGTTGGATGTTAGTATTAAGTGTTGCTACAAACTAAAGATTTTAGTAGAACTTGTTACCTCTAGAAGGATTATAACTTACGAAAGCTGTAGTTAATCGTAATAACCTTTGACATTCATCGTCATGGTAGTAGTTTCTCTTTCCCTTGTCGTATTTTGTTTTACATTGAAACACCTTTTAGCTGGAACAATATGCCAATATCCATATAAAACTCTTTATTTCATTCCTCGACGTGAAAGAAAAGATTGATGGGCTTAGAAGCCAATCGAATGTTATTAGAATTCTGGAGATTTAATTTAAAGCCTGTTAGATTATCTTAGCAGGTCCAAGTTTGTAGATTTTTTGGGGTTCCATATCCATCAATGAGCATCAAAGGCCATTACATTTAATATAATATATGAAGTTAGGCTGAGCCTTGTTTTACCCAAACGTTTCAAAATGTGTGATTACAGGTGGCCAAAATCATCCAAGAATTAATTCCTCTGCCAGAAGTCCATCCCAACGACCCAAGAAGAACAGAGCTTGAAGATATGGAAAATAAGAAGGCTGAAATTGACAAGGAAGCTGACTTTTTGGTTCGTAGGGAACTTTGGATGGGGCTAGCATATCTTGTTGTCCAAACAGCTGGGTTCATGAGGCTAACTTTTTGGGAACTCTCATGGGATGTTATGGAGCCCATTTGCTTTTATGTCACCTCAATGTACTTCATGGCTGGCTATGCTTTCTTCCTCAGGACTTCTAAAGAGCCTTCTTTTGAAGGGTTCTTCCAGAGCCGCTTTAGCTCTAAACAGAAGCGCTTAATGAAGAATAGGAATTTTGACCTTGAAAGGTATAATGGGCTGAGGAAAGATTTAGATCCACCACCATTGTCGTCCTCAAATTCAATCCCATCAACCTCTTTGTTTCATGATACACAGAAAACTCAATTTGGTATCATACCTCATTAGAATATTGAAATCATTTATCAAATAACCTTAACTTCGTTACTACCCCAAAACAAATGTAAGTATACTTGTAGGAGCGGCTTTATGTAATAGTATGAGTTAGTATCATTCTCCTTTTACTAACCACAAGTCCTTGGGGCTTTTTCAACTCATTATTTTATTTTACATTAAATTTTACTTTATTTTATACTAAAAGTTATATTAAATTTTTAATCCTCTTTAACCTATAAAATTAAATATTATATTAAAAGTATATATCTTTATAAAATAAAATATATTTTTCTTTTATTAGTTATTATATTCAATCAATAAAATAATTATATATTATTATTAATTAATGAATAATAATTAATAAAATGTTTTATTATTAAATAAATTAGAAATTATATTTATCTAAAAATAAATGAAAGTATATATTCATATATATTAATTTGATAAATTATTATATTAATTTTAATTTATTATATGTAATAAAAAATAATAATATTTTAAAATTTTTTAAAATCATTTTAATTTATTTTAAATATTATGTTATATTAGTAATTTTTTAAATTTTTTTATAATATCTATTTAATTTTAATTTTTATATGTAATAAAAATAATATTTTTAAAATTATATAATATTTGGTTCAAGATTTAGGAATAATTTTGTAACAAAATTTATTGTAAAGTTAGAATTATAAAGTTGGGTTGAAGGTGGTGTAACATAATGATGCATGCAATCGAATTTGTTGACCACTAAAGATGACGTGGGTTTGAATTCGGTAAAACGTGAATGATGCGTAATTGCGTATTAGTGTTTGCAATAATAATAGGGAGGTGATTTAGAAATTAATTTAAAAATGATATTTATATTTTATATTTATTTTAATGATAATTTATTTTTATTATTAAAAAAAAGAGATAATGGTTATTTTTATTTTTATTTAATTATTTTATAATTTTTATAATTATAGTTTATTCCACTTGAATCTTTTTCTAATGTAATTAAAAAATAAAAAATAAAATAAAAGAATTTAATTTTATCACTATGCAGGTATATTTTAGTAATGTAAGATTAAAGTGACAAAAAAAAAATACAAAATTTAAATATTATTTTTACAATAAATAAATAAAAAGTATATTTCTTATTATAATAAAGTGTATAATATATAATCTTTTTCGTTAATAAAATTTTATTTTAAACAATTTTTATAATAAGATGAATATAGATATAATGTATTTTTATAAATATATTAACTATTATTTTTTATAACGTGATAATCATTTATTTTTATTTACTTTAATTTTATAAACAATATTTTAGTTACTATTTTTGTAAAAATAGAATAATTTAATCATTTTTTAAAATAATAAAATATTATTTTATTAATAAAAATTCTAAAAGTAAATTTAAATGTTTAAAAATAAATTTAAATAGTATAATATATTTTTATTTTTTATCAATTATTTTTTAAAATTTTTATTTTATGGAATTTTTTTGGACACTTGTTTGTATCAATCTTTTCAATCTAAATATAATATTTATAGAAAATGCGATATATAAAAGTTTCAAAAAATACAAAAAAATTATAAAATATAAAATTTTAAAAAATAGTTCACAAAAAATTGTACGGTGAAGATTTAGTTTTAAATTGATAAAATAAAATGATAATTTTATCTTATTAAATTTATTATTAAAATTTTATATTAATAAAATAATATTTTCTTATTAAAAAAACTAAAATATTAAATGTGAAAGTACATGATTATAATAATTTAGCCATATAAATAAAATAACTATTAAGATATTTAATTCTTATTTTTTAAAGTGTTAAAAATAAAATATAAAAATCTGGATCAGTAGCATTTAACCCATAAAATCACCCTTGTAAAAGTAAACAAAACTTTCTCCGAACAAGGTCAATTATATATATATATATATTATTAAAAATCTTGCAAATATTGGACGTTAAAGCAAATACGCAACTTAATAATTAAAATGACAATAAAATTAAATATAAGAAAAATATTATAATTATTGTAGTGTTTGCTTGATGACTCGAATAAAAAAAGAATAAATATTATTTCATTGTTATTTTTCTTTTACATAATATATTATTTAAAATTATTGTTTTAATTTAAAAAATTAAAAATAAGAAAAAAACCATTCTAATACCTATTCCAAAAAAAAGGAAAAAAATATATTCCTAATTGGACTAGAATAACTTTTACTAAAGTAAGGGAGTTGAATGGTGTTTCTTTATCTATTAGTAATCTTTTTGATTTATGGCATAATTAAATATGAGAATATGAAAAAATAAATCTATTTTTCCTTTCAATCCCCCAACCTGCAATAGTATAGTTTGAAATATAGGTATAAAATGAGTCAATATGGTTATTTAATTTGTATAAATTTTATATAAGTTTCTTAGAATTCATATTATTTTAAAATAAGTTAGATTGATAAGTTTTTGAGATTCTATTTTTTTAAGAATAATTAAAAAATATATTTTTTAGGACAAAATATTAATATAAATTAAATTTTTATAAAATAAGAAAAAAAATAAAGGTGTTATAATTTAAATATGTTTTATAATAATATTATAATAATTATTTTTAATAAATATATTTTCTTAAATAAACTTTGAGTAGATCATAGATGAATTAATATTTTTTTAACTTATTGAATAAAAGAATAAGCATAACTTTCACATCAACTTATTTATTCAACACCCCCAATTTGTTTTTGTAATGCTAAAAGCATTTTCCCAATGAAGGCGTTCAAAGATATCGGCTACGTGTGGGGCAGATAATAAAATAGGTAACTTCTGAGACACACCTACCTAACAGTTGGAGCAGCGGACCGAGAAAGACAAGTCCCCATAAATATAGAAATGCAAACTGTAGACCCAAGTGCTAGGTTAGGTTAGTAAATGTAATAACGTAAGTTTAAGCACTTTTATATATATTGTTTTAGAATTTATTTCCTATAAGTAATTACTATATATAAAGTTTTTACCATATCTTGAAATCATGATTAGAAAATCTCAATAATTAAGTGAAAGATTATATTATATAGTCATAATTTAAAATAGCATGGATAAGTATCCCTATTGATTTTTTTTTTCTGACCGAAGTGCTTATTTTAAAAACTGCAGTCAAAATTTAAAAACGAAACGACGGTCTTGATTCTTTAGAGTCATTGCGCATATTTTTTTTTTTTTTACTTTCTTCTTTTTTCTTTTCAAATAAAACGTTTAACAAGCCATTGTACATGTTGTCAGATGGAGAATCGTGGACGCAAGAATTCTCCAAGAAACCGGGCCACACCGTCATGGCTTAAGCTACAAAGCTTACGTTTTTAGATATGGCAGGCAACAATCATTAATCTATGTGTATTAATACGTTATGTGTTATTAAAAGTATTATTTTAATATTTAATTTAAATATTAATATATTTTAAATTATTTTAAATAATATTTATTATTTTTGACAAAATTCATCACATGTTACACGTTAAATTAGATATAAACATTGGTAAAAATTTAATGAAAAGGAAAAGATAACAATAAGAAAGAATAATTTAATTACTTAAAGAGATATAATAATTAAATTAAAGTATTAAAATTAATCATTTTAATAACATATCATATAAAAAAATTCTTATAATAATAACTAGAATAGTTTAGATTTATTTTTTTGACTGTAAATTGTTATTATCATTAATAATCTAAATTTAATAAAATGATAAAATTTTAAAATAAAAAATACAAACCATTGATTTTTTTATTTTTTGTATTATGAGATATATAATTATAATTTTTTTTTCTTAAATTTTTATAAATATCATTATTAAATTTGATAAAAAGAAAACATAATTTACAAATATACTAATATTTAAATTAATATATTAAAATAAAATATTTAATAATATGTGATAAAAAAATAATAATTAATGTATCATCTAGACCTCTCTTCGGTGCAAATAAAAACAAAACAATCCCTATTCTTTATGGACAAAACAATCAGAGATAGAGATGTAAACATTCATCATATTGCTAATTTAATATCAATAATTGGCTTAAGATTCCATCTGTCGTATTTTATATAAATTATAGATCTAATATAAATCACTTTAAACGTATAAAATTTATATTTTTAAAATAGAAAAAATTAATATTAAATAATTAAGCATTTTATCCAATAATTTAGTACGTAAGTATTTCTAGAAGTAAAAATCTTGTTTTTGCATAATTAAAAATGGTTATGATAATATAGTTACCTAAATATAATGTCTCATAGATTTTTTACATTATTTTTTATTAAATTTTTACATTAGAAATAATCATATTTAATTTCTTTACATTAATTTTTTAAATTTATTTAAAATGAATGAATTAGATATTTGAATTTATACAATTTTATTGTAATCTTAACCTATAAAAAATATATATATAATAAAATAGGATGAGTCTCTAAAATTAATAAAATATATGATGGCTTAATAGCACTTGATTTCAATTTACTCGATGCAATCTTGTCCTCTCATTGAAAATAACACGACAGTTGTTTATTCAGTAACATTGAAATGTGGATATTTATGATGTACGAGATATACTTAATATCTCATATTTATTTATATATTATTAATCTCATGATTTTTTCGTTCCTATTTATATTTTATAGCATTTTTTTATCTGTTTAAGAGAATATATATTTCTATCTAAAATACTGAAAAAAAGATTCTCCCCATCACGACGGATTCACCGACCTAACGAGTTACATGCCTTTTGTTTTGGCAATTCATTGCCACACAAATAACTTAATAAAGAAATATACTTGATCACCTCACTTTGGGTCTTTGCCTTTGCTGAGATTTAAAATTAAAACATTATAAGTTGGGTATTGGATAATGGTTAAGAAGACAACACATTTATTAAACAAGTGGTAAAAATATATTTTTCTTGCTAAATTTGTAAAAATAATTTTTTAATACATCACAACTTACACATACTTGTAATTAGAATTCAAACATCAAATATTTAACATGTTAAATTACTTTTCATGACGTTGAGTTATAAAATGGTGTGCAATATGTTTTAAAAATGAAAGTTTAATTTATAGATCTAATTAACCTATATGAATTAAATAGTTAATTTTTTTAATTATGTATAATTAATAAATATTAAGAGATCAAACATACAATTATATGTAAGTAATAAAAAGTGAAAATAAATATAAATACAACACACAATATTTAAGAAGGAAACAAAAAAGGTCATAACTTTGATCGATCTACTCTCAACAAATTCAACCAAAGAGCACCTAGATCAACACGATCAATCATTAATTGATCTAAATTCTCGATCGATTTAACATAATTTTGATCGATCTATTCTCAATGATTTCAACCTGAGAGCACCTAGATCAAACACGATTAATCATCGATCGATCAAGTAATCCCTGTGTGCTTGAATTCAGGTCTAAATGTGTTAGGAAATAAGTATATACCTAAAGCACATCAAATTAAAGCTCAAACTTTTCTTCGAATTTGAATAATGGATAAACTAACGCAAAACAACTTTATTCACGAATAAAGGTCAAAACTAATAAATCTTAATTTTTTTTTTGGTATATTCGTGTAACAAAACCTCTCTCTCTCTCTCAGTACATAACACTCGTAGGAAAAATAAAATTACATGTAATGTTTTAATTTTAAAAGTGAAACCATCTTCACTTTAATCTCGAAAACTCATATGCACTAAAAAACACAAATAAATGGGCATAATAATTTGGCTCGAGAGTCTCCTTATTTATTTGTTCAACGTACATAGCAATAATGAAGTGAGTAAAACATAATCACATTAAGTAGTAAAAATAAAATATTAAACATAAATGTTCCCACCTTTGTGCAATACCTCTCCCATCATTAATCACTCTTTCCATTTTTTTCATATGAAAAAATAAGTTAACTTTGAGATACAGTTGTTTAATATGAGTAATCAGACATACATTCAATTAAATTAAAAGTATCACATATATTAAAATGAATATCAATGATAAGTAGAAAATAGAATGAAATGTTTAAGAACAAGATGATTTTTAAAAGCTCAAAAGCATCACAAAACAAATAAGTATTACGAAAATTTGATCAATGATCAGGAAGCTGATCATTTTAATCTCTATAATTTGCACGCATATCACTTATCATAGAAAACATGACATCCTATCGCTTATACATGTTGGTAACTTTACGGTGTAAACCTTCATAAAGTGTATGCATAGCTTCCATTTGTGTGAATAAAGCATCCATTCTCATTCTCACTTCATCCTCAAATAGGTCTTGACAAGAAGGATTGAGAATAGTGATGTTTTTCATTTCATCATCACTAGAGATATCAGCAGTTGCTCCATCGTTAGTGCCAACATTAGTGGTTTTTTGTTTCTTGGATGTCTGGACTAAGGATCTTGAAATTATGACCTCACCAATATCCCTTATAAAATGAATTATATCAAAATATTTTATTAAAGGCGTATCTAGCTACGAGGATCATTTGTGTGATCAAACACATGTAGGGTGGTTAAATCCTAGGGTTTAAAACCTCTGCTTGGTTCACAATTTCATCTTGAATTATGGTGCCAAAATTAAATGCAATTCCTTTTCCAATACAATATCATTTTATTTAATATTTGATAGAATGGAGTGAATTCACATGGTATGTATTGTTGTTTTAGTTTGAGGCTATCATTTGATGAACCAATTAATGAAGTAAATAATTTCTCATTTGAAATGTTAAATCATTCCAAATCAAAATCAACATTATTAGAGTTGGAAATTAATAAAAAATCATTGAGTCCTTAAGCTGTGATGTTAAAAATTTTGTTTTGAATAAATACTTTTTAACCCATAGACCTATGGTGGCAAATCTTAGAGTCAATATTGGCATAAAATTGTTTGACCAAAATTTAGACAACAAAGTTTTCTCTAGGTAAAAATTGTGCCAAGGTATTCCTTGCTCAAGAAAGAGAAGTTTAAGTATAGTATTTTTATACCTTGTTTGAGAATATTTGTCCACCATTGAGAAGAAAAATTATTCGATGTACCCTCAGCAAGTTTGTGACGTTTAACAAACATTGTAAGAGAAGAGAAAAAATCCAAAATGTCAAAAATACCCCATGAAATCAAATTCTTGAACCACTGATTCTTGCCTTAAAAAGTTAAGGTGTGTGATTGAAAGCACTGGATTGATGTAGGGGAAAGATTTGTGAAGACTTTTGTGTAAGAAAAGGAGAGAAAAAGAGGTAGAACTAGGATCAAATTTCTTTGAAAAATAGAATTTTTGAAGTATATGATCCTAAAAAAGTATATAGAATTGATATTTGAGTGAATAAGAACCAAAAAATGTGAGTTTACTTGAGATTTTGGCAAAACATTGTCAGGGGAGGCAAAGGGAGAAGGATTAGCGTTTGGTAGGAGGAAAGAAAAAACAGAGGGGTATTTAAATTGTATTCATTTGAATGATCAAAGATATTATCGATTGATCAACATTTAAACTTAGGTTGATCGAGTTTATCTAGATCAATCGATATTCAATAGTTATATATATATATTAAGAAAAAAAATTAGCTTTGTCTAAGTTCTATGACTAACCAAGTAAATAAAAAATAAATTAGAATAAAACAAAATATTATAAAAATTAATATATATATATATATATAATGGTAGCTAACTTATTTAATTAGGAATAATTATATAACTAATTGAAAAATCATTTTTGGTCAAATTTTGACTAGCCATTGTATACATAAGTATATACAGATAGCACACTCACACATACAATGATATATTGATAATCATCCAAAATAAGATACATATTTGAACTTCATGAGTATGACACCTAATGTATTTATATCAATCATGGAGGACCTAAAAGAATAAGTATCACCAATTATGTAAAAATGTAATTGAATCTTCAATTTCATAAAATAGAAAACTACCAATCAAGAGAGAACTTAATTTCTTTTAAACGAGGCATATGATTATGCATTTATTTTTTATTTTTAATATCTTTTGGCTCTTTATTTTTGTGCATGTAAATTGCATTTTTTTTATTAATAAAGATACATGTAAAATCCATAAATTTAATATGATGACTTTTATACTAATTGTGAGGTAGCCCTTTCCACTCACTGCGATAACTATAAAGATTACAGTAGGTAACTTTATTAAAACTAGGTATCTCTCTATAGTAAGATTTTGGAAAGTAAAAGATAAACTCAACAAAAATGTGTGAATAAATTTCACAAAAATTTCAAGCACGAGATATATGTGTTTCGGTGAATGTGTGAGTAAGTTCTTGTAGGCATTAATCTTCACATGTGAAAATTTATGTATGTCACAAGTAAAAATTGTCGACTCATTTATAAAATTAAGAGTCAATCAAAGTAAGTGTAGTCATTAAAAAAAAAAGGTTGTAAGTGTAAGTAATTTTTGAAGTCGATTCATTGTTAAAAAAATATATTCACCATTTTTAAATAAAGAATCAATAATAATAAATAACAACAACAACAACAACAACAACAACAACAATAATAATACTCTATAGGATAGATTCCTTAGGCATATATAAGAGACTCGAATCTTCGAGCATTAAGGTTCTTAGTGAATAAGTTAGCTAATTGTAAGGCACAAACCTAAGGGATAAGATCTTGTCTTTAACAAGATTTCTAATAAAATGACGCCTAATGTTTATATGTTTTGTTCGAGAGTGATGTACAAGATTTTTTGATATAAATATAGCAATAGTGTTATGATAGTAAAAGGGTATAGTACCTTGTTCAAATCCATATTCTATAAGAATGTTTTTCATCCATATAAGTTGTATGCACGAGCTTCCAGTAGTAATATATTATACCTTCATAGTAGATAAAGAGATAGAGCTTTATTTCTTACTGTGCTAGGATACAAGGTTATTACCAATATAGAAGCATCCACCTAAGGTGTTTTTTCTTATATCCTAATTTCCTATCCAATTTGTATCTGGGTACCCACTAATCTCATAGATAGTGTCATTAGTAAACCAAATGCCCAAGTTTCTAGTTCTATAAATATATCAGATAATCCTTTTAACATGTTCAATATGTGATTCCTTAGGATCTAATTAATAACGGGCATAAATATCAACACTAAAGAAAATATCAGGTCTACTAGCTATAAGGTACAATAAGCCCCTATCTTACCTTTTTAGATAATTTGATCAATGTTTTTACGTGAATTGTCCATGGAAATTTGGTACTTGTACTTATGGGAGTTCTTAAATGCTTACTTGATTCAAGGCCAAATTTCTTAATTAGATTGCATGCATACTTGGTTTGAGAAACAAAGATACCATTACCTAGTTGTTTAATTTTTAAATCAATATAATTTTTAAGTTCACCCATCATAGACATTTCAAATTCCCTATTCATTACATGCACAATATCTTTGACAAGTGAGGTAGAAGTTGATCCAAAAACTATGTTATCAATATATATTTGTGCAATGAATATATTCTTCTTCATGTTCTTAATGAAAATTGTTTTATCAATTTTCCCTTGATTAAATTCATTATCCAAGAGATAAATAGTTAACCTCTTATACCAAGCTCTAAGATCTTGTTTTAAACTATAAAGAGCCTTATTGAGTTTATAGACATACTTGAGATATTTTGGATCAACAAAGCCTTTAGGTTGTTCTACATATACCTCTTCCCTAAGAAAACCATTTAGGAAACCAGACTTTACATCCATTTCAAAGAGTTTAAATTTCATAAAGCATGTAATGATAGGTATGATCTTGATTGATTCTAACCTAGCTACAGGAGCAAACATTTCATCAAAGTCAATTCCTTCAAATTATCATACCCTTGGGAAACTAACCTAGCTTTGTTTGCAATTACAACATTATATTCATCATATTTTTTAAACATCTATTTAGTTTCTATGATATTTGTTTTACTAGGCATAGGTACAAATGCCAATGTATCATTCCTAGTGAATTGAGCTGGCTCTTCCTACATATCATTTATCCAAGATTCATCTTTCAAAGCATCATTTACATTCTTGGGTTCTATTTTGGAAATAGAGAAAATATAAGTTACCACACTTTCCTATATTCTTCTAGTTACTAGGCTTGCACTTGGATCACCAATGATGTTCTTAGCAGTGTAGCTTTTGATAGTATGGGTTGGTTTTTGAATTAGAGTGTTGCGAATGACATCCTCATCATGCAAGGCTGTTTCTTTATCTATCTCAGATCTTTGATGAACGAAAACCGGCATCGCCGATCTTCGCAAATACTTTGGTTTTAATATTTATAAAACTCTCGCAAGTGCACGAATCATTTCGTAGAAAATGATAAGTATACTCCCAAGGTCGATCTAAGGAAGGAATGTGTGTGGTTTTTAATTTATTATTCAAACTTTTAAAAACGAAATTAAATCCTAAACATCCTGTCACGATATTTTGGGGTTTTGTGTTTTTAATCTAATTACATAAAATTAAACATAGATTCAATAAACATTTATGCAAATTTTATCATTTATAATGGCGGAGTATTTATGGATATAATAACTAAGTTAATTATGCTTGCTCATATTATCTAGGTTATTAAGGATATGAATTGATATTTATTGATTCTCCCTTTTTTGTATGAATACCACCTTTGGTGGGGTTAGATATTCTTTGTTAACTAAACAAATCAATTAACACCTATGGGTGGGGTTGATAACTAATTTGCTTAATTAAATTAATTCCTTTTTCTAAGAGATTGAAAATGAACCATTTAAATGCCACCTTTGGTGGGGTTAGACAGTTTAAACTTTATTCAAGGTGTCCAAATTAAACCCAAGAATTTAGTTATCCGAGTACTAACTTTCAAGTTTTAAAACCACTACCGAAAACATGTTGTCAATACATTTTCAGATAATAATTCTTATAAAAACTTTTGAAATAGAGCTTCACTCTAACTACCGGGCGATTGTACCATCAAATAAAAGAGCACTACTCTAAATCAGACCGGATAACTAAACCTTAAAATCTAATTTTCAGGTTTAAGTTTGTAATGAAAAATAATATATTTCTCTCTAACATTCTTAATATAAAATCATGAATAAAAATAAAATCAATTCATTTTAGAGATTTTTACCTATTTAATATTTCGCAAGCATAACAACGTTATTATTACATCATGTTTACTAAATAGCCAGCACAGTTAAATTTAACCACAGACAAATTAAATATAACATGTAAGAATAAAGCATAAAAATAACTGTAAAGAAAATAAAATCCTTACAGAACTTCGACGCTATTCCCGTTGCTGGAAAAACTCCAAGCGGAATTTGCACTCCCATTTATTGAATCAAAAAGCTAAAATATTACAAAAACATAACTAGTTCTTCCCAAAAAGGGAAGAACTCTAAAACTAAGAGAAATTAACTAAAAACTAAGAAAAACTAAAGAATCCTAAAAATCTAAGAAAAGAGAGAAAAGAATGTATTTGGAGGTGTTTTTAGGTGTGATTTGAAGTGAAGGGAAGGGGGGTATTTATAGGTGAGGATGGAGAGAAAAAGTAGAGAAAAAAATGTTAAAAAAATGTAAAAACGCGGATTATTGATTGCTGACGTCATTTGATGACGTCAGCATGACATGGGGCGGCTGCACAGTACCGGGTATGAACAGTGCCGAGTCTGATGAACAGTACCGGGGTATGAACAGTGCCGAGTCTGATGAACAGTACCGCGGATGAATAGTACCGCGCGCTGCTGCTTGGGGCGGTGCTGGGCGCTGGGGCGCGGCGGCCGGGCGGCGCGGCGGTGCGTTTTTCTCCTTTTTGACATTTTTGACCTTTTTGACCCATTTTGTCCAATTTTTCCATATTTGTCGACCTTTCCGCATTTATTTATTAATATATTTGTGATGTATTGCTTCCAGTATTCCTCTTTGAGTTTTTAAGTTGCGTTTTTAAGCCAAAATACCTGAAAAAAAATAAAAATACCCGTGATTCCGAAAAAGACAAATTTATATAAATATATGATAAAACATATAAATATATATATTTTTAATCAATTAATGTGCATAAAATCATGGTTATTTTAGTGCTTTTTGAGCACTCATCAATCTTACTTTTTTAAAATCTAGTGTTTTGATGAGTGCTCAAAAAGCACTAAAATTACTATGATTTTATGCACATTAATTGATTAAATATATATATATTTATACGATTTTATCATATATTTTTATATATTTTTCTTTTCGGAATCATGGGTATTTTTATTGTTTTTCAGGTATTTTCGCATAAAAACGTAACTTAAAGACTCAAAGAGGAATACTGGAGACAATACATCACAAATATATTCATAAAATAAATGAGAAAAATTCAACAAATATGGAAAATTTGACAAAATGGGTCAAAAAGGTCAAAAAGAGGAAATCGCACCGCCCAGCCATGCCAGCCACCACGCGCAGCGCGCCCAGCAATGCGCGCACGGTGCCAGTAGCTGCCCCAGCCGCGCTCAGCAACGCGCATGCCATGCACGCCCCTGCTCCCGTCCGCGTGCGCCTGCGCCCAACCTATGAGGAGAAAAACAAGAGAAAAATGGTTACTCCATCTTAATGAGTTGGAAGAAATTAGGAATGAAGCCTATGAGAATGCCAAATTATACAAAGAGTGTACTAAGCGCTATCATGACAAGAGGCTAGTTCCTAAAACTCTTCACCTAGGAATGAAAGTTCTTTTATTTAACTCTCGTTTGAGATTGTTTCCAGGAAATCTGTGATCAAGATGGGATGGACCATTCAAAATAGTTCAGGTATTTGCACATAGAGTAGTAGAACTATTGGATTCCAAGACACAAAAAACATTCAAAGTCAATGGGCATCATGTGAAGCCTTATTTAGAAGAACCAAACAACATTGCTGAAATGGATTGCATTTGGCTGAGTAACCCTTAGCACCATAAAGTTACGTCTTGCTAAGACGTTAAACTAAGTGCTAGATGGGAGGCAACCCATCATTTTAGGCAATTTCTTGTTATTTGTTTTATTTACTTAATTTTATTATTTATTTTAGTTTAATTGCATGTGAATAATTTTAAAACTGTTAAAACTAAAAATATTTGTTGAGATGTTAGAAGTTCACAGCAATATGTGTGTGTGCAATTTAATGAACATGATGGATGCACCTGTATTTCTCCATCACTACTTGCAATATTCTCAGGAAATAGATAATATTACTTCTCTTTTCTCTTTATCTTTAATTTACAATTGTTACATTGAGGAAAATGTAAGTTCTAGGTTGGGGGTGGTGAAAAGTTACCATGCTTAATTTAAAAAAAATAAAAAAATTTAACAATTTTAAAAAAATAAAAATATATAAAAATAATAATTTTTTTTCTTTTCACGTTATCATTTTTTGTGTTTGGTTTTATTTTCTTTGTGTGATTTTGTGTGATTTAGTAATTTTTGGAATTAAAAAAAAATTCTTACAAAAATTTATCATTTCTTTAAATCAAATTTAAGTAAATAGTTAAGTCTTTTGTACTGTTAGATTAATTTTTGAAAACAAATAATGGAATATTTTTTAATTATTTTTGGTAATTAGTTAGTTTTTTTGGTCATAACTAGTATTTCTTGATAAGATGTGAAAATTATATTAAACCCAAAATTGGTGTTTATGAATTTGTTTTAGTGGAGACTACCTTTGTGAGATATAATTTGAGCCTAATTTCCTTTATTCAGAGTGTAATATATATTTTTTCTACTCCAAATACATTTCTTATTTCTTCAATTTTTTTAGATGATCTCTATAGGTATTAGCATTGAATGTATGAATTTTTTCTCATCTTAATAAAGTATCGTATTTTTTTTTATTTTTTGCTTAGATTAAATGATTTGAGTAGAAATTGATAGTATATGCTTATATCTCATTCATGCATGACTACTACTACAAAAAAGAGACATATATGAGGTTAACTAAACCAAAATCAAACAAAAAAGCCACAAAATTAACCACTCACCAAAATCCTAAAAAATGTACAATCTGTACATAGGTTAACTCTCTAAAATATATATTGAGAAATATCTTTAGAAAAAAAATATAGAGAGATAAAAATATATATAGTATAATCTACATACTATAACCCACATTGCTTACAAAGTTGTGAGTAAAGGCTAATTACAAAAGAAAGATATAGGAAGTAATTTCCTAAAAAGTCATTGCACTTTCTTCATTTGTAAAAAGCATATATCTTGAAATTCTTTCTTAATGAGTTTGATTTATGCATGAAAATAATTTTTATATATGATATCTTTATAATTTATACATTCGATTCCTTTTATGAGATCAATGTTAAAATAACACTTTGAGCCTTTATTCTTTATACATATGCGAACATATTAGTTTATTTCTATACATCAACTCTTTCGCATATAAAATAGTATGAGTGTTTGAACCCATATGATTCAGTGTTTTGAGAGTATTGACTAGTGAGGAATAGTATCAAAGCGAATTCGGATTCTAGACACTGAAATTGGGTGAAATTAAATTGATACATTTTTTATATGAAATATAAAAATGATTTTCGACTAATTATTATAATAAATCATGATTGTTTAAAGAGATTAAAATAACTTATGTTTGAGATTTTAATTATGATCTTAAAGGAGATTGAAAAGTATGAGACATTTTTGTGATATGTTGTTTTCTTTTTTTTCTTAAAAGTTAATTTTTTATTTTGTTGTAATTTTAGTTTTTGAGTTGATTATTTTTATTATTTCTTTTAATTTTTACATTTAGTTCAATGTTTGTGGGTATCATTACTGAAAACCCCCACGAGACTCAAACTCGTCCACTAGGGCAACCTAGGGGTTTAAAGGCTTGTTGCATTGGCTAAATGCAACCGTGTCAATCCACGGAAGTGATTTAGGATAGTTTAATGTTTAGTTTTATCGTTTCTTTTGCTAAGGGACTAGCAAGAAGCTGGTTAGGAGTTGTGATGAGTGCTCAAAAAGAAGTAAAATTACTATGATTTTATACACATTAATTGATTAAAAATATATATATTTATATGATTTTATCATATATTTATCTTTTCAGAATCACGCGTAAAAACGTAACTTAAAGACTCAAAAAGGAATACTGGAGGCAATACATTACCAATATATTCATAAAATAAATGAGGAAAAGTCAACAAATATGGAAAAATTGGACAAAATGGGTCAAAAAGGTCAAAAAGGAAGAAATCACACCGCCCAGCTGCACCAGCCACAGCGCGTAGTGCGCCCAGCAATGCATGAATGGCGCCAGAAGCTGCCCTAGCCCCTCTCCCTTTTCTTTCTCCCCTAGCCGTGTGTGGGCCACACTTCAGAAAGGCCCTACGGGGATCCTTCACTTACTTGTGTGAGCCCCCCACCCGCTCCCGCTCCTTACCAACAACCCGGCGCTTCGCCGGAACACACCATAGGTTAGTCCAACAACCAGTTGGTTCCTCGCCGCTGCACATTAGCAGAAAAAAATGAGTTAATAGCCAGCCCCATGCAAGTTTCTCAATCGGTTTCCTTTATCATGTTGCAGAAATATGCAACTCAAGAAAAGAAAGGCTTCTATTCTTGTAAATTAGAAAGCACTAAGAAAACTTGTACATAGAACTTGCTATCTTTTTTCTTTCTTTTTTTCAAGGTAAGATAAGAAATGAGTTAGAGATGAGATAGAGTATTCATATCCGTCTCTCTTAACTAACGAAAAAAGAAAATTCGCTCATATTTGCGGGTTCCGGACCCGGAACCAGAAGTGGTAGTTGGTACCGCTGCAGGCGGAAGAAAGACTAGTCGGAAATCACCGCTTGGGTTTGTCCAACCAAGAAAGACATGGGACTTTGTGATTTACAACCACTCTCACTGCACACTTTCTATATATCTATCTAGCTGTATGCTATAAGAAACTCCGCGTACACCGCTGTGTCGATACTATCCTCTCTTTCGAAAGTGAGAGAGAGTGAGTGAAAATGATGCACTACACGGACGCCATTTGGACCCTACGAAAGCAAGCCCCGAGCTGGTCCGTGCCAACCAAGAAGATTGGCTTCATTTGCCATGTTGAGGGCTCAGAAGAAGCTCATGTTGGAAAGCAAGCATGTGCAAGAACCAATCAGGATACAAATCCTGAGGTCTTCCTGGATGGATTGACTTACGACTCATTTACTCAGGCCCTTTCTCACTTAGAAAGGCTGTTTTCTCTTTTTTTGAAAAAAGAAATAACCCTCATTCCTCCATCTCAGATGCACAGTGAATCACGGAGCGAAGACCTTTGATATGAATATTCCCGGATTCTTACCCTTATCGAGCAGGAAATAGGAAGAGAATCGAACAAAGAGCTGTTAGCTGGGCACGATGATCTGCAACATCACCAGCCTTAATACCTTACTTCAGCTTTAAGAGGTAGGGGTTGCCAAACTTGACTAATAGAATATGGGTAGGCAGTAATGGCAAGGTTTCCAGAAGAGTCAAGCTTTTAGATATCTAAAAATATGTTTAGCAGCTACTAAATGAGGGACCCGAGGAGACTGCATAAACTTGTCTACAAGTCCAACAGCAAACGAAATATCTGGGCGAGTCAGAGTTAAGTACTGGAGACCACCCACCATACATACTCCTATATGCCGATGGATCTAATAGCAACTCACCATCATGAGAATACAGCTTGGCATTAAGCTGGAGTCACACAGGGCAACCTGTGAAGCATTCCATGGCATACTTCTACTGAGTTAGATGCATACCCGGAGACCGTTACCAATTACAAATGGTATAAACTAATCGAGATGCTTCTACACGTCCATTCTTCTAGGAGAGTCATACCCGTCTTTTTGCCTGACCCCTCATTCTCTTCATAACTAAACACACCTAAAAATACATCTTATCTTCTCTTTCTTTCTCTCATTTCTTAGTTTTTAAGTTTTTCTTAGTTTTTAGTTTTTCTTAGTTAGTTTCTCTTAGTTTTAGAGTTATTCTCTTTTTGAGAAGAACTAGTTATGTTTGTGTAATTTATTTGCTTTTCGATTCAATAAATGGGAGTGCAAATTCCGTTTGGAAGTTTTCCAACAACGAGAATAGCAACAAAGTATTGTAAGGATTTTATTTTATTTGTAGTTATTTTTTATGATTTATTTTTACATGTTATATTTAATTTGTCTGTGATTAAATTTAACTTTGCTGGTTGTTTGTAAACATGATATAATAATAACGTTGTTATGCTTACGAAATATTAAATAGGTAAAAATCTCTAAAATGAATTGATTTTATTTTTATTCAAGATTTTATATTAAGAATGTTAGAGAGAAATATATTATTTTTCATTACAAACTTAAATCTGAAAATTAGATTTTAAGGTTTAGTTATCCGGTCTGATTTAGAGTAGTGCTCTTTTATTTGTTGGTACAATTGCCCGGTAGTTAGAGTGAAGCTCTATTTCAAAAGTTTTATAAGAATTATTATGTGAAAATGTATTGACAACATGTTTTCAGTAGTGGTTGTAAAACTTGAAAGTTAGTACTCGGAAAATTAAATTCTTAGGTGTAATTTGGACACCTTGAATAAAGTTTAAACTGTCTAACCCCACCAAATGTGGCATTTAAATGGTTCATTTTCAATCTCTTAGAAAAAGGAATTAATTTAATTAACCAAATTAGTTATCAATCCCACCCATAGTTGTTAATTGATTTGTTTAGTTAACAAAGAATATCTAACCCCACCAAATGTGGTATTCATATAAAAAAGAGAGAATCAATAAATATCAATTTATATCTTTAATAACCTAAATAATATGAGCAAGCATAATTAACTTAGTTATTATATCCATAAATACTCCACTATTATAAATGATAAAATTTGCATAAATTTTTATTGAATCTTTATCTATGTTTATTTTTATGTTATTAGATTAGAAACACAAAAACCTAAATATCGTGACAGAATGTTTAGGATTTAATTTCGTTTTTAAAAGTTTGAATAATAAATTAAAAACCACATATATTCCTTCCTTAGATCGACCTTGGGAGTATACTTATCATTTTATACGAAATGATTCGTGCACTTGCGAGAGTTTTATAAATATAAAACCAAAGTATTGGCAGAATCAGCGATGCCGGTTTTTGCTCATTATCATACGCTTGGGAAACTAACCTAGCTTTGTTTGCAATTACAACATTATATTCATCATATTTTTTAAACATCTATTTAGTTTCTAGGATATTTGTTTTACTAGGCCTAGGTACAAATGCCAATGTATCATTCCCAGTGAATTGGGCTGGCTCTTCCTGCATATCATTTATCCAGGATTCATCTTTCAAAGCATCATTTACATTCTGGGGTTCTATTTTAGAAATAGAGAAAATATAATTTACCACACTTTCCTATACTAGGCTTGCACTTGGATCACCAATGATGTTCTTAGTCGTGTGACTTTTGATAGTATGGGTTGGTTTTTGAATTAGAGTGTTGGGAATTACATCCTCATCATGCAAGGCTGTTTCTTTATCTATCTCAAATCCTAATTTTTAACATCTAGTGTTTCATTATTTTTTCCTTGAGTAGACAAACTTATACTCAAATATTCATCTTTATCATTAATTTTAGAGTACTAGTACCTGTATTATCTATAACTACATTGACAAACTCAATCATAATGTTAGTTCTCATCTTAAAAACTCAAAGCATTACTAGTTAATGAGTAACTTAGAAAAATAACTTCATCACCTCTAGAATCAAATTTACCTAAATGCTCAAGATCTCTAGTAATGCAACATTTACTTCCAAACACATATAGATGCTTAAGATTAGGTTTCTTACCTTTTCATATCTCATATAGAGTTTAGTTTGTACATGGACCTAAATAGATATGATTTCCTATGTTGCAAAAGGTACTTACAACTTCGACCTAAAACTTCTTTCATATTTTCCTGGCACGTAGTATGACTCATGCCATCCCTTGTAACACCCAATTATTCCTTTCAACTATACCAGTTTTTTGGGGAGTTATTGGAGTAGAAAACTCATGAGTTATTCTATGCTCTTTGTAAAATTCATCATATTTTGAGTTCATAAACTCCTCACCATGATCAATCCTTAGTCTTAAGAAATCAAACGCATCATATTTCTCTTCTAGAAAATTTACCCATATAAAATAAAAGAAATCATCAACAACTATAATGATGTATTTCTTACCCCTCAAACTCTCAATTCTCATAGACCTATAAGGTCAATGTGAATTACCTCAAGTGTTCTACTTGTGTTAACTCCTTTAATCTTCTTATGAGAAGAGTGAGTTTGTTTTCTAAGTTGGCATGGTCCACAAAATATTTTTACAGTTTTAGAAAATGTAGATATACCACACATAATTTCCTTTTTCTCAACTTTACAATATCTTTAAAATTGATGTGTCTCATCTTTTGATGCCACAAAAAAACAATTGCTAAATTGCAAGTAATATTGGGAGCTATATCAATGCAATAACTGTTATCATGAGACTTGATTCCTCTAAGCATACATTTACCTTTAGGATCAGTTATAATGTAGTGATTATTGGTAAATTATACGCTATAATTTTTGTTGTAAATTTGCCTGATGCTTATTAGTTTATCTTTAAATCAATCAAAAAATAAAACACTATCCAACCTGCAAATGCTTTTTAACATGAATTGTAGATTTTTCCATAATTCTATATTTTCCTCCATCACCAAAGTAATTGTTGCTTCATTATAATCTTCATAAGTTTTCAAAAGAGAATGATCACTAGTCATTTTTTCAAGAGCACCCACTATCAAAATACCAAGCAGTAGTAGATTTAACTGTAAATGTAATGTGTGATACAAAACAATATATATCAGATTTCTTGGCACAATATTTCCTAGATTTAGCTAGACCTACAAAAGATGATCTAGGTATTTCAATCTCATATTTCATAGGAGGGTTTTTCTTTAAATTCCTACTCATGTATTTATTTCTAGAAGCATAAGGTTGTTCACATAGTTATGATTATTGATTCATGAATGTAATGCATATGTGTTATGATCAAAGCTGTTATAAGCCAACAAGATAATACACCTAGGTCTATTTCTACCACAATTATGGCATATAGGAATAATTTTAGAAGTAGGTGCATATGGTGTATATGTATCATATGAAGAAGAAGGATAATAAGGTTTTACAAATTGAGTTGTTTTTAAAGGTGATGGTATAAAATTATCTTCTCTATAACCTAGTCCTCTCTTGTCTTCTGAAGGCCTTCCATAGTCAAGAACTTTGTTGAGCCTTTTAGCTCCAATAGCCAACCTCTTCACAACTTAATTTGATTGTTAAATTTTTAACATAAGATTTTTATTTTCTTATTGAAGATTTGTAAGACTTGAATTCAAAACAACAAGAAGTTCAAACAGGTCACTTTTTTCTTTTCTAAGATGGAGGAATTAAGTTAATGGGTTTTGACTTTATTACTTAATTTGATTACATTAGCTAGTGACCTATATTTTTCCTTCTTAGAAACCACTAAGTCTAGAAAAAGTTTCCCAAAGTTATTAGAATTAAATTTAGGAAAAATAAATTCAGAATCACTTTTCTCACTATCTAAGCCAATGTTAGACTCACTGGCTACAAAAGTAAAGTTATTTGGCCACTTCTAAACCAACTATTTTTCTTTTATGTGCTATATATTATGAAAAAGCTTACTTTGTGTTTAATTATTTCAACATATGTGGAATGATGATAAACAAAGTAAAAATGAGATAAAAAGTGGAGAAATCAATATGTGTTGCAATGAGCACTTTTCTGCGCCTTGGTTCTCTTTTATGTATGCATTCAGAGAGCTCCATGTCGTGGTGGACATTTTTATGTAACCTAAAATTCCTATTTCCATAAGTGATCAAAAATCCTCATACCCTGACGGACCATTTTCTGGTCGAATTTTGCTTTCACTCTCAACCTTTGGATATTTTAGAAGTTGATCTTATGGCTCATATTAATTTGTTTCCCCTTTAAATTAACCGTTATCTTGAAATAGTTAAACACACAATAAGAATAAAAAAACGTATAGTAATTGCCAAGAAGAGAGAAAAGAGAAAAAAAAAGTTCAAGAGAAAATTAATGAAGATATAATTTTGTAAAGAATTCAAGAGAAGATTAATGAAGATATAATTTTGTGAAGAATTCAAGAGAAGATTAGTGATACAAATAGATTGAGTTCATTTCCTAATATTCTCCTTTTTTATCAGTTTTTATTTCTTTCTTTATGAAAAATCTGAACTTTACAAACTTAATTATGTCTAGTTAATTTATTAATCGAATGATCTTATAAACCCAATTTTTTACATGTGATGATCTAATATTTTATCTCAATTGTGATTGCAATTCAATTATAAAATTTAATTTAATTTAATTCAATTCAATTATAGGATTGATCTATATAGGTGATTAAATAGATTTGAGAGAATAATTTAATTATTTGTTTTGATTAAACAATATGAATTGTTTCTAGGCAGAGATGTATGATTCTTATGTGTATGATCTATAATTAATGAACTTAATGAGTATTATGCAATCTAATTGGTATGAAAGTATGATTAAGTTGATTAATATATGGTGTGCATTTTACTTCAGAGAGGAATGCATGTTAAGTTAGATTCAATTGATCATGTAATTGGTTGGTAATTATTTGAGAGAAATTTTAGTTGTTAACATGCTTAAAAAATTGTGAGATTAAAGATTCCTAGGTCGTTTTCTCATATATTTTTGTACTTCTTGAGTTTTGATTTGAGTAATTAATTGTCATTTATTTTACGTTTTTATAATTTACTGTTGTTCAGATAGTATTCGTAAGAATTACATTAATTATCAGTTATAAGTTACAAAACTCCTCGTGGGATCGATATTTGTACTTAAGTACATTATATTACTCGTACGACTCATATATTTACGGTTAGTGTTTCAAGTTTTTGACACCGTTGTCGAGGAGTTAATTACTTTTAAAGGATATCAATAACAGTTATTACTATGATAGTTTGGACCTTTTAATTTTTGTTTTACTGTTTCTGTTGTATACCCACGTTGATAGGTGAAAATCTTGTGCCTTTTTCTTTAGAAATAGGGAGACCCTTACTCCACTTAAGAAACGAATGATTAGCATAACATCACTCAGGGGTTATGGCAAAGTAAAGGGGATGAACAAGCTATAGTAATCCCTTAACCTTTAAGGAATTTTGAAATTCTACAATGAAATAGAGCCCAATCATCTATTAGTAGATAAGGAATCAACAATATTAATTTTGAACTCAAGCCAAGTGTCATTCAGATGGTACAAGTAACCAGTTTGGAGAGTTAGTCAATGATGATCCAAATCTTCACTTGAATTCTTTCTTGAAAATCTATGACACCTTCAAGATGAATGGTGTCTTAGATGATGTAATTTACCTTAGCTTGTTTCCTTTCTTATTGAAAGACAAGGCTAAGGCTGGGTTATAGTCACTACCTGCTAGGTTAATCACTATATGGGATCAATTGACTTAGAAATTCTTTACAAAGTACTTCGCACTTTCAAAGATAGTTAAGCTCAAAAATGACATCATATATTTTTAGCAAATGACATCACATGCTAAGAAGATGCCCACACCATGAAATTTCTACTTGGCTTCAAGTGCAAATAATCTTTAATAGATTAACAAGGAAACCAAGGACCATAATTGATGCTTCAACATGGGGAGCTTTAATAAGTACAATTGAATAGAAAAACTTTGCACTACTTGATGATAGGGCATCCAATAATTTTCAATGGTCTATAGAAAGGCTCAACTCAAAGAGAGTGGATTAAGTAGTAGATGTAGACAATATATCAACATTGTAAGCTCAAACAAATGCTTTGCTGTTAAGTTTATCTAAGAAGTTGGATGGTGACCCTGTAAAGGTGAATATGTTACAAAGCTCATTTGTAGTGTGTGATTATTACCATATACCTCATTCGACTAAGGCATGAGGGAGCCTTCTTGAAGCAATAATGTCCAGAAAAATCATATTCAATCGAAAAACCTTCCCACTATTGGGTTTTCAACAACCACAATAACAACAAGTCAAATATTAAAAGCTACCTAGTATGGATAATATAAGTGCTTTGATGGGTATGAATAAAGACTTGATCTATTCAATAATTACAAAAGTGGATCACCTAAAGTCTACTCATGGGGCTTCTATCCAAAATTTAGAGATCCAAATGGGACAAGTTGCCCAAACCATAAATAAAAGGCCTCAAGTATAAGTGATATAGAAGTAAACCCAAAAAGATAGGATAAAGAGCATTGCAATGCCATAGCTTTGAGGAGTGGTAAAAATTTAGAGGAAAAACAAGAGCTCAAAAAGATGAGGAGGAAAAAGTGGATAAAAAGGATATTGAAAAGAAATTGATTCAATCAAAGAAGAGTAACCTCTACAAACCCACTATACATTTCCCTCAAATATTACAAAAACAAAAGTTAGAGTAGTAGTTTTCCAAACACCTGGATATGATTAAGAAGCTACACATCAACATACCATTTGCATATACACTTTAGTATATGCCTTTATATATTAAATTCATGAAGAGCATACCATCTAAGGAAATAAGGATTAGTGATCATGAGACAATAACCTTGAATGAATGTATTAGTGCCATCCTTGATAGAAAACTACCACAAAAATTGAAAGATCCAGGTAGTTTTGACCTCCTTTGTAATATTGGGAATATACACTTTGGCAAGAAACTATGTGACTTAGGTACTAGCATTAACCTCATGCTACTATCAATTTTCAAGATATTACATGTTGGTAAATCCAAACCTACTTCATTAACATTGCAAATGGAAGACAAGTCAATTACGCAACCCCGAGGAGTGGTAGAGGATATATTGGTAAAAGTAAATAAATTCATCTTTTTGGAAGATTTC
The DNA here is from genome assembly GCA_037013495.1 of Hippophae tibetana. Classification (NCBI taxonomy): domain Eukaryota; kingdom Viridiplantae; phylum Streptophyta; class Magnoliopsida; order Rosales; family Elaeagnaceae; genus Hippophae; species Hippophae tibetana. Next base: position 74,900,181 of record CM072812.1, on the reverse strand, counting down.
ATTGTACTAGATATGGAGAAGGACTTTTGAATTCTTTTCATACTTTATCATCCATTCTTAGAAATTAGAAGAGCACTTATTGATGAAATTTTCCATAAAGATTAATTCTTACCTTTGGAACACATAAGTTTTCTTACGGTCTAGTAGGTTTAGTTTTCTTACCTTCGGAGCTTATAAGTTTGAGTTCTGTTGATTTATATCCTTTGTACAGCTTGATTGCCCCTTACTTAATGAGTTCTTCTGGTTGGAGATTTTCTTGAACTTTTTGGCTAAGAGTACCAATTATTCATCACCCTTACCATTGTCATTGTCACCTTCATCAGTCATGATAGTTTTGAAAGTAACACCCTTGTTATTTATAGGCGTTCGAAAGCTCGTTTAAAAAGTCTAAAGTGAACCAAAAATTTCATCAATTTTGATGATGGCTACATATTTTCTTTCATTTATGATATTGACCTTCATATGGTCTCAATATGTTAATGACCAAAGAATCTTTTGAACTAACCTAAATTCATCATTTTTCTCTCTATGATTTGGAGAGGTGTTAGTAATATCATAAATTTTAGCATAAAATTTAGAAAATGTTTCTTTTTTTATCCATCCTAAACTTTTCAAACTTAGTACCCAGATTGCGAAGTTTAGTTTGTTTAACTTGGATGGTGCTTTCATCGGTAACCTTTAGAATATCCTACGCACGCTTAGCATTTCAGCATCAGAAATGCAATGGAAGTGACACAACATTGAAGATGTAATTAATTCTGTTTTGATTCCAACAACTACTAATTTTATTTGTAGTAGTTGGTTCATTTCTAAGCTCAAGTGTGACTTTATTATCTTTGGTAACTGTAGGCAGTTCCAACCATAAATCAAAAACATTCACATACTTTTATCTAGAGAATATAAGGAGGCTCACATATGAGCCTTATAAAATGGATAGTTATTCCCATCAAAGAAGGGAGGATGGGTTGTAGAATAAACTCCTATCAGATGATCCATATTAAGGTTCTAGATAATACTAAATATATCGAGTGACTACTCTGATACCAATTGAAAGTTTAATTTACGAATTTAATTAACCAAGATGGAGTGAATAGGTAATTTTTCTAATTATATCTAATTAACAAATATTAAGCGATCAAATATGTAATCATATGTAAACAATAGAAAGAAAAAATAAAGATAAATATGACACGATATTTTAGGTGGAAATAACCTAGGTTAGTACAATGACATAAGAGGAAAATCATCGATCTACTGGACCACCTAACTATCTAGTCTAAACATTAATGTTCAATTACAAAGCAAGGTCTTAAACTACCCTTTACAGATAAAACCCCTAAAGTAATCTACTTACGAGTCATTACTTCTTTCATAGTCTCTATAAAGTAGGTGTACAGATTCAGACCAATGTTCCGATCTCTCGAGTTCTATGAATAATCGAACCTATCCAACAAGCATCTAAAAAGTTAGCACAAATAGCACAAGTGAAAAGTATGACCTAAAGTAGATTTAATAATAGAAAATCCTAATTAGAAGATTCAAGAGTATAAATCAGATAAACCAAATTAACTAGTAATCCCTATAATGAAAAACAAAAAATCAATATCATAAAAGCAATTAGGTATATGAATCAATCAAATATAAACACACAATATGCTTGATAGATTAAATCAAGAACACACCTAAATAAATATGATGCAATTAAAAAACATTTTGAGAGAAAAGTCACAAAAGATGTAAGATGATAAAAATATGTGTAGTCATTAAAATAATGAGCATTAGAATGTTTATAAAGGGGAATTAAAACCTTAATGCTAGGTTAAAATGTGATGACCTTTCTATTCATAAAAAGATTTAATAAAGCAGTATTAAATAAGGGCTATATGGAATTCCACATAATTGGCTTGAGTAAGCAAAGAGATTTTAAGTTGAAAAGTTACACGCTCGATCGATCAAACCAATAGGTTGATCGATCAATATCTTTTTTGATCGATACCCTTTTTGATTGATCCAACAATGATTAAACATTAACCCAAGAGTTCCTAGATTCAACTTGATTGATCAAGCATAACTTTGATCAATTACTCCCAACAAATTCAGCCCAAGAGCACCTAGATAGAACATGATCGATCATTTTTCGATCGAGCATAACTTTGATCGATCTACTCTTAACAGTTTCAGGTCATGAGCACCTTGATAGGACACGATCAATCCTCAATCGATTGAGCAACATTTAGACAATATATCCTTATGTTTATGAATACAATTCTACATGAGTTTGGAAATAAGTGTATACCTGAAGCATATCAAATTGAAGCTCGAACGTTTCTTTGATTTTAAATAATGGACAAGGTAACGTGCCTAAAAACTAGTTTATACTTGACTTTTTTTACACATAAATGCCAACACTCATAAATCTTACAGAAAATATTTATATGCTCCACCATATTTCATATATTTTTACTAAAATTAAGTAAAACATTAATTAGAAACATTGTTAAAGTTGAACTCTGGTTATTTAAATTAATTCAATGTTACATTTTAATCAATTAGATCTTATTGATTAGTGTGTTATTTTTAGTATTATAAATTTTAAGAGTATTATTTTATTTTGTATTTTTCTTTTCTATACATCAAGTGTTTTAACAATATTTTTTTATAGTAAACTAGTATCTATTAATTGTGGTTATAGAGTGGTAATTTCTATCACAATACAATAATATAGTACAATATTGACTTGAATACAAAATAACCCAACACAATATGACATGAACCATTTTAAGTCATTTAATAAATAGGTTAAACATAATGACAACCTTAAATTAACCTATTAAATTATTGTTCTAATATTATTTTATCCATTAAACCCATTATAAACACAAGATGACCTAAATTGAATTAACTTAATAAGTCATATTTGGTTAAAATAACATATTTTTATTCAATTTATATTGAGTCAAGGACGTGATAACAAGATCCGATACGACCCAAACTCCAAAATGACCAAACACTAAAAAATATTTTTATCAATGGGTTAACTTGACATGACCAACACGATTTGCCATCCACACTTGTACACTATTTTTTAGCTCCTATTTAATTAACACACAAAGCTAAACATGTGTTTAAAAAGTAAATATATTTTTCTTTTACTGAACTTTAGAGGTTGTTACAAGAATACCATCAAACTTTGATTTGTTACTTTCATACCATTAAATTTTATAAAATATTATTGCGTCGATTAGTTAATAAAAGTTACACGTATGTCGATGATGTTTTTGTTACATTTTGTAAATTTTAATGGTATGAAAGTAACAAAAATATTTGATGATATTTTTATAATATTCCTAAAATTTAATAATATGAAAGTAAAAAAATCAAAATTTAATAATATTTTTATAAAAAAAATCTATTAACTTGTGTTTAAAAATAAAAGTTAATTGAATATCATAAATGTTCCTAAGAACCATGGACTACCCAATTTCATAAAGTCAACCCAATTGTTAAAGACACCAATACTTTTTAAAAAGTCCACCATAGTATTGTATTTTTATCAATAAATAGCATTACCTCTAACATCTCAAACTCACCGATTTTTATTTTTAATATATTTTATTCATTTGAGTATTAACACTACTACAATATGTGCTTTTGGTCTCGGAATTTTAAGCCTCGGTTCTTTTAAAAATCGAGATCATAGGTTTTTGGCCACTGTTTGATAAAAACTAAGGCTATAGTGTATACATATAGCCTCAGTTTTTTCAATAACCATGGCTATAAGTTAAATTACAAAAAATATTTAAATATATATAAATAAATTTATATAGACACGATTATTAAATGACTGTGATTATAATTAAAATAATAGAATTTTCAATATTAAAATACTGTATGTCATTCATTTAAAAAAATACAAAAATTAATTTACAATATTTTTTATGTTTTTCTATTATTAATTTAATTTAATTTAATGTATTTTTTATTTCTTATATAATATATATATATATATATATCAAATGTTTTTCACCTTTTTTTTCTCCCTCCTATATTTTCCCTCTTTTTTCCAAATTATTTTCCATAATTTTCTTTTAATTAGCGCGTTGAGCGCACGCGCAGTAATATATATATATATATAATTTCTAATTAATATATATATATATATTCTATTATTAATATATATATTAAGAATCGTAACCCAAAAATTCACTCTGTCCCTTTCCCCAGCAAAACGCAAATCCTTCGTTCCTCTCACTGATCATCGTTGCACCACGCAGCACTGCACCGCGCCTCCTTTCCAGCACCTCCCTTGCACTCGTTCCTTTCCATCAACTTCTTCTTTTCTCTTTGTTTCTTTTCTGTTCATATTCGCACTCATCGCCGGCCATTTGTAGTGTTGTCACTCACGACGCAACTCCTGGTAAGTGTGATACCCACAATTTTTACAATATCAATTCATATGTTTTGATTCTTAGTGTATTAGTTCTGCGCATAATACATTTTAGTTAGGGTTATTTTTTAAGTGCTATACAAATCCATCCCTTGTTATCTGATAATTGCCTTTGATTTTTTTTCATTGTATTGCATCAGATTTGGAACATTTTTAGGGATTTAGGAACTGGCCATTGTTGCTGAGTTTAGATTTTGGAAGTATGTTAATATACATGCCGATGAGCCTATACTAATTTTCATTTGCAAAAAAGCTAATGGATTTACAAATTTTCATTTGATGAGTTTAGATTTTGGAAATATGTTTAGATTTTGGAAGTATGTTTAGATTTTCATTTGTTGAATTTATGTAAATTTTCAATATATATAAATAACAGTTTATAGAAAAACATTTACATTTTCATTTGGTGAGTTTATATAAATTTTCAATATATATAAATAATAGTTTTATTTGCTAAGTTTATATCAATTTTCAATATATATATATATAACAGTTTACAGAAAAATATTTAGATTTTCATTTGTTGAGTTTATTAAAAAAATTAATATATATAAATAACAATTTTATTTGCTGAGTGTATATAAATATTCAATATATATAGATAACAGTTTAATGAAAAAATTTAGATTTTCATTTGATGAGTTTATTTAAATTTTCAATATATATAAATAACAGTTTATAAAAAAACATTTAGATTTTCATTTGGTGAGTTTAAATAAATTTTCAATATATATAAATAATAGTTTCATTTGTTGAGTTTATATAAATTTTCAATATATTTATTAAGTAAATTAACTTACATAGTTATGTATGTTATTTTCTTATTTTTTACCGATCATAGGGCCTAACTGTCATATTTAACTTTACTAAAGTCTATATTAGGAAATTCACTTTTAATTCAAACTACTATGTGAATAAGGCCCAATTCTAAGCCTATTTGGTGTGATTTCTGTACAAAAAATTCTAAAATTTTCAGAAAGTAACTCCATAATAGCAGACAAAAGGCTTCAGGTGACACTTTTAAACATAAAAATTCTGGCCTCAATTGCCAACACAATAGATGCTTTAGATTCATTCCACTTCATCTGAGAGCAAGGACCATTCCTTCCCCCTGCCCTCCAATCCAGAAGGCCAAGAAGTACTTCAACAAGACCAACCCTACATTATTTATGTCCATATATTAATATCATTATGCATTATGCACTAAAGAAAATAAGCTAAAATTTCGAGACTAAAATCATATATTGTAGTAGTGACATAAACTTCAATCATTCCAATTAATTCTTATATTCTTAAACTCATTATATTACACTTACTATATTATAGAAAAAAATGTCACAAACCTATTTTTCATTAAATGAAAAGGATAATCATTTAGTTCCTTAAAAGCAATAGTGTATATAATTATAAATTATATTATTATTATTATTATCATCATCATCGTTACAACCTTATTTCATTCTTACTTTGAACTTCCTTATGTTCAACATTCTCTACTTTCATCTTAAAATCTAAATTTCCTTAATTGTTGGAGTATATTATATTATTATATATTAATTAGTATATTATATATTATTATTATTACTACTACCACATCCTCATTTCAATTCAACATTCTCTAAATTCATCTTAAAATCTGAATTTTCTTATTTATTTTTCTATTTTGCAGCAAATGATGAATGATTTAGGGTCAATAATGGTGATATAGTTCAAGACACCGGAATTATAGATTTGTAAGTTCCAACTTATAAGTTGAAGTGGTTATTTGATAGATGTTTATGTAATTATGTATTTATTGGAATAAATTATTATATGTATCAACTAGTTTTTTGCCCGAATTCTATCTTATCTCTCTCGTCTAGTTTCTTGGTCATTATGTTGGTGATTCTAAGCAAACCAACTTGAAATAAAGTGAGAATATCACAAAATCTATGACAAAAGAAACATCATTTTATTTGTAATTTAAGTTAAAATATATATGTATTGTATATAAATTATTTTTTGTAATAAATTTAATTCTCAAATAATTAATTAATATTTAATTTTTCAATTATTTGTATTATTTAAACTATTTGTTAAACATATTTTTTTCTGCTATTATGTGATCGAATACAGATTTTAAATATAATAAAAAATGAGTAAATTTTGTAAAAAATTAAAAATTAAAAATTTAAAGTTGGTTAAACGCGTGAACTGACTTTACCTTTAAAATCAATTCAACGTGTGAACCGACTTTACATTTTTAAGTTATCGCATTTAAAGTCAAGTATTAACTGACTTATAACTGAATTTAAGAAATATTTCAAAACATAATAAAAAAGTAATTTTTTTTATTAAAATATGAATATTATAAAAGTATCTATACCCAAAATATTAAAACATAAATTAACTTTATTGATGTTATTATACCAGATAAATTCATCTATTTTATTCGCGTAGTCAATTTATTGTAAGATTTTTTAAGGAGCACTTCATATTAATTTAAAAAAAAAAAATTTAGACCAATAAAAATGTTTTTCGAAGAAATAAATGTTTTCCATGTTCTCCTTTAATCCCTAATTATTTGTCCAAAATAAAATATTTAAAAGGTAATTGTATAATTTATATTTATATTTACAAATTACAATATTGTTAGCACATTTTAAATGACATAAAAAAATAAATTTATTATTATTAACATTATGTGTCTTTACAAAAATAAATTTGATTACTCTTAATTAAATTTGTTACTTACCTTTAAAATTTTATTTATCGATGCAATTAATTTTGCCAATTATACAAAACGGTTGTTGGTATAGGAATGGAATTGTATACGAAACGGCTTGAGACCATCATTAAATAAGCCAGGGATGGTTTTTGCGTTTGGATACTTATTGATTTATTCTCTATAATTCTTTATTGATTTTTAAATCTTAACTTTTAAAATAACATTTAATGGTTTAGATCATTCTATAAATTTTTTATCACAAGTAAAACTAAAAAGAAAAAATTAATTCTTAATCGATAAAAATTAGTATAAAAAAGATAAATAGAGGATTTACTAACTTTTCAAAATTGGATTAAAATTTTACCACAATTATTATGTAAATGTATAGTTGTACCAATTGCGTTATTTTGATAATCCCTTTCGAAGTGGGTTATCTTTTAAATGATTTTGGGAAAATTGAATTATTTTATATACTTAACATTTTTTCTATTATGTAAAGGAAACATAACTATAAAACTGATTAATTGAATCTATTTTGAAAAAAAAAGAGATACAAAATTAGTATAATTCATTTTTGCATCAATTTTTTGTATAAACCGATGCAATTTTTCTTTTTAATATGTGTCGGTTGCTACACAAACTTACGCATCGATTTTATTAAATAAAAGATGCTAATTAGATGAAAAAATTATATGAAGAAAAGAAAATATTTGCGTTGGTTGTGTAGAATAACTGATACAAATATTTTACTAACAAATTTTGCGTCGGTTTTCCTACACAACTGACGTATAATGGTTGTGATAATTAATAAACAATTTGCGTCGGTTTTATAAAATATCTGACGCACAAAAGTAATAATAAAATTTGCATCGGTTGTTTCTAAAAATATAGGTAGAATTTTTTATAAACCTAATTTTTACTAGCCCACCCAAACTTAATATTTTACATCTTGCTAGCCAAACTTTCTTTATCCCTTGCACCACCCTATAATTGTCACCATAGTCGTTGTTTTAGTTCGTCGCCATCGCTCGAATGTTGCCTGCCTCCCCAACCATTGACGTCGTTGCCCACGGATCCTTTTTGCTATTGTACTACACGAAAAAAATGTGATTATTGATAGCCTTATTTAGTGGTAAAGTCACTTTTTTGATTTAATGTTATATTTTGCTAATGAATGAAGAAATATGAAAGATATTTAATTAAGGTTGTTATTGGAGCACTAATTTCTTGTTCATTAAATGTTGAGTACTAATTTCTTGACAATTAGTAGAGATGAACATGGAGTATTTGCTACCACAAGTCCTTCAAGAATGTTGCCTATATATAGCTTATTTCACTTGTGCAAAATATAAGAACAAATGAACTAGATAACATCCATAAGAAAGATAGAAAAAGTCTTTGTAAGAGTTGTGAGTTACTACTTAGAGAGGAAAATTTGTTCATTCTTTATAAGTAATATTTTTCCTATTTTGTGAGAGAGTTATTTCTCCTATTACAACAGAGATTAGAATTGTTATCTCATTATAACTAGAGAGGTGTTGTAATCCCTATTTTACAATAGTGAAATCTTCCTACACTTGCTCGTGGTTTTTTACCCCAATTTGTTCGAGGGTTTTCCACGTAAAATATTTGTGTGCATTTTATTTTCATTATTCTCAATTTCACTTTAGTTGTGTGTTAGCTTCGACCTGATAATTTTTCCTAACATTGGTATCAAAGCAATTGGTTGATAGGTGTGAAGTAGATTGTTGTGAATGAGATGTAAACTACGACAAAGTTCGATGTTGAGAAGTTCAACGGGAGTAATTTCTCATTGTGGAAAATAAAGATTAAGGCAATTTTGAGGAAAGACAATTGTTTGGGAGCACTTGGAGAAAAGCCCGTAGATATCACTAATGACAGCAAGTGGAACGAGATGGATGACAATGCAATTGCCGATTTGCACTTAGCACTTGTCGATAGAGTTTTATCTAGTGTGGTAGAAAAGAAGACTACAAAGAAGATATGGAATACTCTAATAATACTGTACGAAGCCAAGTCACTGCACAATAAGATCTTCTTAAAGAGGAGATTGTATTCTCTTCGAATGACGGAATCCACATTGGTTATCGACCACATCAACATTTTGAATACTCTATTTTTGCAACTTACATCAATGGGTTACACAATAGAGACATCTGAACATTGCATAACTTCTACTACAAAGTATACCTAACTCATATGATCAACTCATCATCAATCTGACGAACGACATCCTTACGGACTATCTAGTCTTCGACAAAATTGCAGCCGCTGTTTTGGAAGAAGAAACCAGGTGCAAAAACAAGGAAGACAGACAGGCAGGTTCACAGTAAGTGGAAGCTTTGATGATGACGAGAGGAAGATCAACAGAACGTGGCCTCAGTGGGAGTCAGAATCATGGTAGATCAAAATCAATAAGTAAGAAGAATTTCAAGTGCTACAACTGTGGAAAGAAAAGGCATGTCAAGAAGGATTATTGGTTCAAAAAGAAGAGTGGAGTCCATGAGTCATCAAATGCTCAAGGGAATATGGCAAGTGCCTCAGATGATGGTAAAGTGCTATACAACGAGGCAACAACGACAGTTGGAGGTAGAAAGCAATTTGTTAATATCTAGTTATTAGACTCAGGAGCAACATGGCACATGAAATCTCGAAGAGAATGGTTTCACAAATATGAACCAGTCTCAGGAGGTTCTGTACACATGGGTGATGATCATGTTTTGGAGATCGCTGGTATTGGTACTATCAAGATAAAGATGTTTGATGGTAAAATTTGCACTATTTAGGAAGTACGACACGTGAAAGTCCTGAGGAAGAATCTATTATCTTAGGGTCAAATTGATAGTCTTGGATGCAAGACCCATATTGAAAATGGGATCATGAAAATTGTTAAAGGCCCATTTGTGGTTATGAAGGCCAAAAAGATTGAGACGAATCTATTCATGCTAAAAGGAGAAACATTGTAGGAAGTTGATGTGTGTATCGCATTAATCAACAAGGGAGAAGAGTCGACGAATATGTGGCATCTCAAACTAGGTCACATGTTAGAAAGAGGTTTGAAGATTCTCTTCGATAGAAAGCTACTTTCAGGGCTTAAATCGGTAAATCTACCTTTCTGTAAGAATTATGTTACAAGTAAGTAGCATAGATTGAAGTTTAACAGATTTGATGCCAGTAGTAAATGTATTCTAGACTTCATTCATTCTGATGTATGAGTGTCACCAAAAATGTCCATAGGAGGAGCAAAGTATTTTGTGTCTTTTATTGATGATTATTCGAGGAGATGTTGGGTGTATCCAATCAAGAAGAAGTTTGATGTATTTCTAGTATTCAAAGACTTCATAGTGCAGGTGGAACTTGAATTTGGGAAAAAGATCAAGTGCTTAAGGACAGATAATGGAAAAGCGTACATAGACGACGAGTTTCTTGCTCTTTGCAAGTGGGAAGGTATTAAACGACAGTTCACAGTTACATACACGCCTCAACAAAATGGAGTGGTAGAGCGAATGAATAGAACTCTTATAGAAAGGATGAGAGCTATGTTGAGGACTGTAGGTCAATCCAACGCTTTTTGGGCAAAAGCAGCCAAAACCACTTGTTATGTGATAAATCAGTCGCCATCAACAACAATTGATTTAAAGACACTGATGGAGATATGCACTGGTAAGCTAGCAGACTACTATTCTTTACATTCTTTTGGATGTCATCTGTATGTGATGTACAATGCCCAAGAAAGAACGAAGTTGAATCCTAAATCTAGGAGGTGTATATTCTTAGGGTATGCTGACGGAGTGAAGGGGTATCGCTTGTGGCATCTCACTACCCGTAAGATTTTTGTCAACAGAGATGAGATCTTTACAGACACTACTACAAAAGGGGTATTTAAGTTGATATGTTAAGTAAGCTTTTGGAAAAAAACCGACTTATAATGAATTTAAAGTCAGTTCGATGTAGAACCGAAGCTACATCCTACGTGTATTTTTTATTAAAAAATGCAGTTTAAAATTAAAAAAAATTAGGACAATTATTATTTTATTTGATTCTTTAAAATTTATGTGATAAATTCCCTAATTATTTCATCCGATGCTATCCACGCGTATTAATCTATTTCTATCTTCTTCACGAGAATTCCTTTTTTCAATTTGTGCAGCAACACTTCAAAATCGAGCTCACCCTCCACTCTTTCTCATTTTCTGGCCACCTTTGACCACCATTTTTGACGTCATTTTGTGGGTTATAGTCCTCTTCTTATTATCTTTTAGATCCCCTATTTTTTTGAGCGAAATACTCAAATATTTTATTCCCATTTTCTCACTTATTCTCACTTACAAAACACCCATTTGTTTTTTCTTTATTTCCTTCATTTAGTCACTTTATTTACTCTTGTAAGTATTTCTATTAATGCTACACACTTATTATTCAGTTTGCTTTATTTTTTTTATAAATTTTTGATTTATGTATCTTTTGTATTATGCTTGTTATTATATATTTGGTTTTTTCTGTAGAAATAATATTTAGATGTTGTGGGTTTGAAGGATTATAATATTTACCATACGTGGATAAATTTATTTATATATAAATAATTATATTTTATTAAGTAAAACTAATTCAATTGTAAAATGATTAAAATAATAAATGTTTGTATTATCTATATTTTAGTATATATCCTAATAATTAAGGAATTTATATATAATAATATTTGAAATATATTGATTGCTTAATTAATGTCATTAATAGAAAATGGACAAATCTTGGATGTCAAAGTGTAGAATTGAACAGGACTACATTTCTGGAGTGGAAAGTTTGATGAATTTGCTTGTAGAAATTGTAATAATGGAAATAGTATGATTCGATGCCCATGTGTTAAATAGAAAAATGAGTGATTTCATGAATTTGACAAGGTTAAGTATCACCTTATCCGTAGTGGTATTTTTTTGAACTATAAATGTTGGTATTATCATGGAGAAAATATTGATAATACTTATGGGGAAGAGATAGATAAGAATGTGAGTGAATTACATACATCTTATTATAATGTACATACAGAAAATATGTTTCATGGTGTTGAAGATGAACTACTTGAGTATGATCCCGAATCCTTTAAAAAACTTCTAGAAGTTGCCGAAAAACTGTTGTATCCAAAATGCAAGAAATACACTAAAATGTGTGGATTGGTTCATTTGTACAATGTGAAGACAAAACATGGTTTTTCTGATAAGGGATTCACATAATTATTAAATCTACTAGTCGATATGTTTCCTGAGGGTATTGGATTTCCATCTTCAATGTATGAAGTGAAGAAATCTCTTAGTCGATTTGGCATGTAATATCATAAGATTTATCCTTGTCCAAATGATTGCATTCTTTATAGAAAAGAATATGAGACATTAGATGGTTGTCTGATGTGTAAAGAATTGAGATGGAAGCATTGTACAAATGAGACAACATAAAAGAAAGGTGTGTCTGTAAAGGTTCTTTGGTACTTTCCTCTGATTACTCGCTTTCAATGGTTGTTCAAAAGTAAAGATAAATCAAAGATGTTGACTTGGCATTCAGGTAATCAATCTGATGATGGGGTGCTAGGTCATCCTTGTGATTCTCCAAATTAGAAAGTAGTAGATAATTTATCTTCTCAATTTTCATCTGATCTGTGCAATCTTTGTCTTGCCATTGCTGCTGATAGAATTAATTCACATAGTTCCCTCAGTGATAGATATAGTTGTTAGCCAGTAATTATGGTAACATACAACCTTTCTCCCTGGTTGTGTATGAAAAGAAAATTCATGATGTTAACATTATTGATCTCAGGACCGAAACAACCCGGTATTGATATTGATGTATATTTGCAACCTCTGATAGATGATTTAAAGACGTGGAATGATGATGTAAATGTTTATGATGCATATAAAGAAGAACACTTTAACTTGAGGGGATCCTTTTATGGACAATTAATGATTTTCCTACCCATGGAAACTTATCAGGACATGCAACAAAAGGTTACAAGGGATGCCCTATATGTAGTGATGGAACTTCTACAACTTATCTTGTTCACAGACGAAAGATGTCTTATAGAAGACATAGAAGATTTTTTTCCATCTGGACACATGTTTAGATACCAAAAGAAACCATTTGATGGTGAAGAAGATCATTATTATGCACCCCAACCTTTGTGAGGTGTTGAGATATTAAGGCAATTGAATGGTATTAAGGCACATTAAGAAAAAATTATGTGAGAGCTTGAATGGTACTTTACTTGATATACCTGGAAAAACAAAGGATGGAATTAAAGCAAGACTACATTTGAAGGAACTAGGCATACAACCTGAATTGGCACCAAGGGTGGAAAATGATAAGAATCAAACATACTTGCCACCAACATCATATACAATGTCAACAAAAGAGAAGGATGTGTTTTGTAAATTTTTAGAGGGTGTGAAAGTTCCTGATGGTTACTTATCCAACTTAAGAAATTTTGTATCTATCACCGATAAGAAACTTTATGGATTGAAATCACATGATTGTCATATCTTAATGCAACAGTTATTACCAGTTGCTATTAGATCAATTCTTCCAAAACGTGTTCAATTATCAATAATTTGTCTTTGTTCATTATTCAATACAATATTGAAGAAATCTATATCAATTGGCGAGTTAAACTCTTTATAGAAAGATGTTGTAGAGACTGTGTCTAATTGAAAAATATTTTCCTCCTTCTTTCTTCTATATAATGATTCACTTGTGCGTTCATTTAGTTCGAGAGGTTCAATTGTTTTGTCCTAATTACTTAAGGTGAATGTATCCTTTTGATCGATATATGCAAGTCCTTAAAGGATATGTAAATAATAGAAATCAACCTGAATGATGCATGGTGGAACGCTACATTGTTGAAGAGGTCATTGAGTTTTTTTTTCTGAATACTTTAGTGGTTGCATTGAATTGGGAATCCTACGCATAAGTTGTTCTTAGAACGTCACATGATCCAAGTAGGTAACCCTATGCTTGGTGGAAGTAAGAAATTGTTTATTAATCGCACTCGATGGGAAAAAGCACACCGAATCATTTTGGTAAATAATAATGAGACACAACCGTATATAGAGCAAGTGATGTTTAACCTTTCCATTTATGCAAAAAATATTTTTTATTTAAATATTAATGAGGATATCTACTTCATATATATTTAATAACATTACATGATGCATTTAACCTTATTGAAGATCGATCCTCGTTATAAAAAAAAGGAGAAAAATGGTTGTATGATGAACATAAGCCAGAGCTTATTAATTGGTTTCGCAACCATGTAAGTGTCACAAACAAAAATTCATGTATGTTCCTAGATCTATGCAATGTTTTAAAACTTTGTTTTAAACACATTTCATGTTTTTGTATACATAGATTCCAGATGAACTTAAGAAACCCAATCATAAAATAACAGAAATTTTAGAATAGCTTGCACATAGGCCAAAATTCGATGTCAAATCATTTTCTAGTTTCACAATAAATGGATCGAGGTTTACAACTCAAGCTAGGGACAAAGTCTGAGTAAATCAGAATAGTGGTGTGAAGATGGTTGCACAAACTATGCAATTTTCCAAATCAAAAGATGGTAATCTTGTACTTTCTGATAGAACATATTATGGTATAATTCAAGAGATTTGGGAATTGGATTATGAGGTCTTCCATGAAACAGTTTTCTTATGTGATTGGGTCGAAGATGTTATCAATGTTGGATATAAAATAGATGATTTTGGATTTATCCTTGTAAATTTATCCAAGATAAGTCATACTGAAGATTCTTTTACGTTAGCACTGCATGCAAAACAAGTATTTTACGTGAGCGATCAAATTGACACAAGATGATCTGTTGTCTTAACGCCTCCACAAAAAGATTTTTACCATTGTGATGCTTTAGAAGATGACGAACCTATGCTTGATACATTAACCAATATTAGTAATTTCTAAAGCAAATTGCCTAATGTATGTGATGATCTAGTTGATGACGATGATTCTTCGTCATGGGCTCAAAGTGATTGTGAAGGAATATATGTATACGATCAATAACCTAATTAAACATAACGTATGTTCTATATTTTGTAATAACTCTTATATATATATATATATATATATATATATTCCTAAAATTGTTAATTAATTTATATTTCTTCATTATTTGTAGATATGTCATGGATCCTCGGGTAACAGAGCTTGTAGATCCAAATGATCCATTGAGGCATTTAAAAAGAAAAGGGTTGGGAAAATATACCTGATGCTCCATTTAACCTAGATGATAGAGTACCTATTCTATTTGATGCTAATGGTAATCCAATAGGGAAAAATGGCCAACAATTAAAATCATTTATTGGTAGACTTGTGAAGTCCAGTATACCAATCAATATAAATGATTGGTCTCAGGTTGACGATGTAGAAAAGTTCAAAATATGGATAAATATTTGTGTAAGTCTCTTATATTTTATAATCAACATATATTATATTTTTTTTGTATTATATCTAATCTTTTGTAGTGTGTTTTTACAGAATTGTTACAAAGTCAATGACACTTGGAAGAGCAAGTGTTATAAGATTGCAAATAAGACGTGGAAGGAATACAAGACTTGTAGATTGGCAAGAAATTATGTGTTTCCATATTTGGAACCACTTGATGAAGTAGAGCTCTACAAAATCCCTGAAGGATACCCCTAGATGTACCTCAAGTTTGGAAAGACTTCATGGATTATAGACGTACAAATGAATTTCAAATTATTAGGGAAGAATATCAAAATATACAAATGCATAACATTCTTCCTAACTGTACTAGGAGGTCTTCAAATCCTGAAGTAAGATATATAATGGTATTATTAATTTGTGTTAATTTATAAATATTTTTATATTTATTTTCCTCAATTTAATTTCATGTCATGGTTAATAAATTTTTGATAATTTATGTAGGAAGCTAAATTGGGTAGAACAGTTACCCGAACTGAATTGCACATAGAAATAAAGACTCTCAAAACGAAGAAGTCAAGATCGATGACTAAGTGAGGAGAAGAACAACTAAATAAGTTGGTTAGTAATTTCGAATGACACAAAGTCCATATGATTTTTAATAATTGATGTAATAATGCATGATATGTTTGTGTGCTTTATTATTTATAGATAGTTTTTCAAAAATCAATATCCAGGGGTGAAATAATCAAAGAGCCTGAGAGAGATGCTCTATATGATGCATTTGGACGTGAGCATCCTGGTCGTGTTTGGGGAGGTAGCCAATATGATGATTATATGGAGTATTTTAACATTCCAAAAAAAGAGTCTCGGATGGTCAGTTAAGTGAGATTGCCACTATAAAAGAATATCAATCAAAACACATATCAAGCATGACATCATTCTACAATCAGGGTATGCCATATTGGACAAGCATGCAACCATTCATGCCAGGCATGCCAGCATCCATGCTAGGCATGCCAACATCCAGGACAGGCATGCCACTATCCATGCCAAGCATGCCAACATCCACGCAATCTCATGACGCTCAAACTATATCTAGTATGGAATATAGTCATTATATTGGTCCTCCCTATATGCCAGGAATACATATGCAATCAAGTAGTGGTTCATTTTCTCCAATGCAATCCACGCATTCTTACCATTAATCACATCATGATGAACATTTTGATGAGAATGTACATCCAATAGCTACCCCACATGAGAGTCCTTCTCTATTTGATGAATCATATATGGTAAGATTTTAATTCATGGTGTACATAATCTATTATTTTTATTTCTTATTATATGTTTTATTTATTATATATAACACTTAAATATATTACAAAATATGAAATGTTTGTTGAAACATCCTTCATTAATGGACTTTGTTGCTATTGAAACGGTACATCAATTGAGCAATGATGAGATGATTCATAATCAATATTTACCTAATCATTGGTGAATAGTAATTGATCAATCATTGTTCCATGATTTTCCACTACCTGTGCCTTCTGATGCTACCATAGTCCAAGAGACGGTTGGACAGTATGTAGCTTGGCTGTCGATTCAAGTTGTTTTAAATTTTGACATGGTACTATTTTTTTAACTTAAAAGATAACACTTGTTTACTACTATTATTTTATTATATCTTTTATTGTTACTAACATACATAATACTTTTTCTTTAGTATATTATACGAGAACTCTTAAATGAGGCACATTTAAGAGATACGAAACAAGTATCTCATGCTAAATCTATGTCTAGTGGCCAATCATCGCACACTCAGTCATTTAAGAAGAAGCCTTGGAAAAAGTATAATTATGATTATGCTTTAAACTTCAGTAGAAATCTAGGAGCTTTGATGACTATTGTTGCGAAGACATCTAGCATAAATGATGGATGGACTATGCCACTTCCTATAGAAATATTTGGTGTAGACCTCGGCCAAACTTATATATAGATCGAGTGTATATTGCAACTATTAGAATATCAAATGATCGATTTAAGTATAATTCAAGTGTGGACAAGGTGAGTCCTCAATCTATTCATTTTATTTCATTTATGTAGAACATATATAATTATATTTATATTATCTAATTACTTATATATATTTCTTTTATATAGGGCGTGTTATTATGTACTTCCACATAATCACTCATGACATTTAGAAATGTTCTATGATTCTTCATATGTCAATCAATATGAAGAGAAGGATGTTACCATCAAAGTTAAACAATTATGTGATAGGGCATTAACACTTAACAGAAATCAAAAGTTGATAATCCCTTGGCCACTAAGGTTTAAAGAAGGCCAAGATCATTAGAAGTTGGTAATCCTTGATCTGTTCAATAATCATGCTTGGGAATATGATTTAGCTTTCATAGAACTGAGTAAAGATACAAAAGCAGTTGTTGAAATGTAAGAGTTATAGCTAGCTATTGGTTTCTTCTATTATTTTTTGTAATATTTAATAAAAAACTAACCGTTTTAAACCTTGATAGGACATGAAAGTTGTGGAACAAGTTTAGGGGCATTTCCCTTAAAAAATCTCATAAGCTTATATGGAAAAAAGTTATGGTATGTACAAGCGAATATTAATAATTTTATTAATTTTACTATTGAATAATAAAGATGTTCGAATATAGAAAATCATGTACACTTGTTTTTTGTAGGTTCCACAACAAAATAATGGAGTCATATGTGGTTATTATGTCATGAAGTTTATGAGCGAAATTATCACAAATATCAAAATTCCAATTGATGATGTGGTAATATCTTTTACCCATATACATAATTGTTTTTAACATATTTGAGTTATTTTTTGTAAATACATAAAATTACATTCTTATTTTGATTTTAAATACATGTAGTTCTTTGGTCGGAACAAGACGGGCTATGACCAACAATTTTTTGATGATTTACGAGAGGAATGTGCAGAACACATGGTTCAAATTATATCATCACAAGAAGAATCTGGAAAAGATTTTGATGATCTTAAATAGCATATGATAGCATAACGGTAATTTTTTTATGATTTAATTTCTCTATTCCTATGTCCGAAGTCCCTTGTTTGATGGATGTTTTGTTTGATGGATGATTATGTGCTCATGTATTTAGGAGAATGCATTATTTTATGGACCTGTTTTTTGCCGAAACTTCATCTCATCTCTCTTGCCTTCTTTCCTTATGACAACATTATGGTAGCACTTTATTAATCATTTGTCTATAAATATGAAAATATCTAGAATCTCTGCTGGTATTTTTAATGCTATAATGAGCTCTAAATATGAAGTCAAGTGTAACTCCTATTTTGTTACTTGGCTTGTATGAGTTTTGGTGCCTATGAACGTATTACAAAATTGTTCCATACGTTTAAGGGCCCCAAAACTCATATAAGCCAAGTAATAAATCTGAGTTACACTTGATTTCATATTTAGAGCTCATTATAGCATTAAAAATACCAACTTGATTCCAAATAGCTTCATATTTATAGACAAAAGATTAATAAAGTGCTAATATGAGTTCGAAAGGATAAGGTTATTATTATATCACTCAGATGTCAATATGATAATCTCTTTTTGAAGGTAATATTTATAATGATTTAATTTATCCATTTGTATGTCTCTGAAGTTTAGACTGCTTGTTTGATGGATGTTTACGTGCTCATGTATATAGGAGAATGAATTGTTATATAGATCAGCTATTTTTTGCCAAGTTTCTTTGTCACAATGCTGGTGATTCTAAGCCAACCAAGCTTGCTCGCACAATCTAATTACACTTTGATGACATTATTTTATTTGTAATTTAAGTTAACTATATATATATATATGTATTGTATATACATTATTTGTTTTTGTAATAAATTTAATTATCAAGTAATTAATTATATTTAATTTTTTTAATTATTTGTATTATTATTTATATTTTGGTTTTTTTATGTTATATTGAATATAGGTTAGGAGAGTGAAAAATGAGAACAAAAAAAAAATCAATACAGGTAAAGTTGATTTATGCATTGAACCAACTGTTAATTTTAAGTCAGTTAATTTAAAGTCAGTTTTTAATTGACTTTAATTGTCCATTTTGTAGTAGTGAGAAGATCAACTACTACAAACAGATGGAGACGATAGCACATCTAAAGAGGTTTGAGAGACTACAACAATACAAGTGGAAAATAATCTGATACAAAAAACTCTAGTTTCTACTGAAGTAACACCAGAGCATGAGGTACAAGAACCAGTCGAGTCCGAGACTTCAGAACCTCGTCGGTCAACTCATGAGATAAGGTCGCCAGCTTGGCATTCAGAGTATGTTATGGAGAGCAATGTTGCATACTGTCTTTTAACGGAGGATGGAAAGCCCTAAACTTTCAAAGAAGTTACAAGTAGCTCAAATGTGTCTTTATGGATAGCAACAATGCAGGAAGAAATTGAAGCTCTACATAAGAACAAGACTTGGGAACTGGTACCAGTTCCACATGGGAGGAAAGCCATAGGTAAAAAATAGGTCTACAAGATCAAGCGGGATAGCAATGATCAAGTGGAACGGTTTTGTGCAAGATTGGTGGTAAAAGGATTCGCTCATAAAGAAGTTATTGATTTCAACGAGATATTTTCCCCGGTAGTTTAGCTTATGACAATCAGAATAGTCCTGGCTATGTGTGCTACGTTTGGCTTACATTTTGAGCAGTTGGATGTGAAAACTGAATTTCTTCATGGAGAACTTGAAGAAGAAATCTATATGTTCTAACCAGAAGGTTTTACTGAAACAGGAAAGGAGAACTTGGTTTGCAGGTTGAACAAATCTCTATACGGTCTCAAACAGGCGCCGAGGTGTTGGTACAAGAGATTTGATTCCTTCATTATTAGCCTTGGATACAACAGACACAGTTCATACTATTGTACATACTTCAAAAGGTTTGATGGTGATAATAGATTTATTATCTTGTTGGTGTACGTGGATGACATGTTGGTAGTAGGTCCCAATAGAGATCAAATCCAAGAATTGAAGGCACAGGTTGCTAAGGAGTTTGATATGAAGGACTTAGGACCAGCAAACAAGATTCTAGGGATGCAGATTCATTGAGACAGAAATAACAGGAAGATTTGGTTTTCTTAGAAGAACTATTTCAACAATATCTTACGACGCTTCAACATGCAAGATAGTAAGCCAATTTCTACCCCATTTCCTATTAATTTCAAGTTATCCTCAAGTATATGTCCTAGCAATGAAGTAGAAAGGATAGAGATGTTTCGAGTACCGTATGCATCAGCAGTGGGAAGTTTAATGTTTGCCATGATATGTACAAGACCAGACATTGCACAAGCAGTGAGAGTAGTTAGTCGATTTATGGAAAATCCTGGAGGAGAATTGGAATACTGTGAAGAGGGTTCTAAGATACATCAGAGGAACCTCAAATGCTACATTATGTTACGGAGGATCAGATGTTATTGTCAGAGGCTATGTTGATTCAGATTTTGCAGGGGATCTCAATAAAAGCAAGTCTACTACAGGTTATGTGTTTACATTTACAGGAGGAGCTATAAGCTGGGTATCTAAACTGCAATTAGTTGTAGTTTTATCTACAACGGAAGCAGAATACATGGAAGCTACACAAGCTTGTAAGGAAGCAGTTTGGATACAAAGGTTATTGGAAGAGCTCAGATAAAAGCAGGAGAAGATTGTTTTGTTTTGTGATAGTCATAGTGCTTTGCACATTGCAAGGAATCCAGCTTTTCATTCACAGACAAAGCACATAAGGGTTCAATATCATTTTGTTCGAGAAGTAGTGGAAGAAGATAATGTGGATATGCAGAAGATTCACACCGACGAGACCCTAGCAGATGTATAATCAAGTCAATCAACACTAACAAGTTTAAATGGTGTAAATCCTCATGTGGTCTAGCAAAAACGTAAGCAATGATGGATTTGGCAAGTGAGGAAGGATGGAAGGATTACGTAAGTGACTTTAAGTGGTAGAATGTGATAATTGATAGCCTTATTTAGTGGTAAAGCCACTTTCTTGGTTTAATGTTATATTTTGCTAATGGATGAAGTAGGAAAATAGAAGGCATTTAATTAAGGTTGTTATTGGAGCACTAATTTCTTGTTCATTTAATGTGGAGCATTAATTTCTTGTTCATTTAATGTGGAGCACTAATTTCTTGACCATTAAATGTGGAGATGAACATAGAGTATTTGCTACCATAAGTTCTTCAAAGATGTTGCCTATAAATAGCTTATTTCACTTGTGCAAAATATAAGAGCAAATAAACTAGAGATATAGAAAAAGTCTTTGTGAGAGTTATCTTGTGAGTTACTACTTAGAGAGAAAAATTTGTTCCTTCTTTGTAAGTAATATTTTCCCTATTTTGTGAGAGAGTTATTTCTTCTATTACGATAGATATTAGAATTGTTATCTCATTGTAACTAGAGAGAAGGTGTTATAATCTTTATTTTACAATAGTGAAATCCTTCTATACTTGTGGTTTTTTACCCCAATTTGTTTTAGGATTTTTTTACGTAAAATATTTGTGTCTATTTTATTTTTATTATTCGCTTCGATCCGATAATTTTTCCTAACAAATAAAAAATGTAAATATTTTCTTTTCTTATTTTCTTTAACTTTCTCACTTGTAAAACACTATTTTTGTTTACTATTATAGATTACTTGGTTACGGTTGAATATTAAATTTTTTTACATACAAATTGCTGTATTGCTAAAGAAATTTCTATAATATATTGCGATATATTTAATTGTTAAATTCAATTTTGTGGAAATTATATAGCCTTATAAATAATTTTTTAAATATCAGTACTATGTATCCTGCTTGTCGATACTTATATATGCAGGTTTTTTAGCCTCTTTTTAAAACATACTACATATGCATTTGTAGGTTGGACAGAAAAAATTAAGCAACTAGATTTAACAAGTATAAATTTACTAAATATAATAGCTATTGTATATTCAAACATTTCCTGCAGGGTGAGTACTGATTAATGTACCAAATGTAAAATATCGTTTCAAAGCTTCGTCATTACGAATATAATTGAACAACATATTTTATGCGTTACGCTTTAATTCTACAGCTAGTGAAGAAAGTAAATTTTTTGGGACATTATTTTATCAACTGGTACACTAGAATACAATTTGAAAATGTCTCTTTAGTAGTAGATAACCTAATAGATTTCTTCAATCAATTTGAGGAAATAACAAGGATAACTTATACAAACAAAAATATATTTATATCTTGTTTAAGTATAAATATGTTTAAATTATTGAATTTGTAATTTATTTTTAAATAAAAAAACTTTAAAATGAAAAACCAAAAGAAACATAGACTCATTTTATATATATACTTTGTCTATAATTTTATATAGTATAGTTGGTATTTTGTTTGACATGCTTTTTTTTATACCTTTATATTAAAGTTATTTCTATTTATTTTAGCCTAAGGGATATGCATGATGAAATTCTAAAACCATTAGTAATAATGAGACAAATATATATTATATACTACATATTCTCTCACTATATATATAATCTTTCAATATATATATATATATTGACAATATCTTGAATACAACAACCTAGGATAACCTAGGATTTTTAAGGAGTACTTAGAAGGAGTTGATTTTTTCATAGAATATATTTATAAAAATGCAAATGGTGAGGATGTGATTCAATGCCCTTGCGTTAAGTGCAACAGTTTGAAGTTTTTTCCTATAATTGATATAAAGGACCATCTAGTTTGTAAGGGTATTTTAACAAGTTACGATAATTGATTTTTTCAAGAAAAAGAGATGAAATTGGATAATGATAATGAAATGTCTCATCGATGAAGGAGGCTAACAATACCGGAAGTTAAAGTTGACGTTGATGTATATGAAGAAATGAATGAAAAGGTCTATGATGTGGAAGATGAGTTTATTTTCAAGACAAGTTTCATAATCCTCATCTTTAAAGTATTTATTTAAATGATAGAGATAACTTTGATGAAGTGTTTCTAATAGAATTAGATTTTTATCTTTGATTATATTTGGAATTATTAGTTGTTTACTTCTAAAAACAAATTCTATTTTTCTATTTTAGCAGTATTATGTCTTATTGTAAGCAAATGTTTAAACATGCAAGATTCTTAACTAGCTTAAATTTATAATTATTATACCTAAATTTGATGGGTCTACCACAATCTTCCCTTATGTTCGTCTTTTTTTGTTACATTTGTTATGCCTCAGCTTTGCTCAAACCTTAACACCCTCATAGCAATGTTGACCCTTCTACATCCGTACATAAATGGTGTCCAATATTTGACTTACTAGAGAAGAGTAACAGAAATCCAATTTAAGGCCAACTAAGAACCTTGAAGAGGTGCTTATCCACTCATAATTACTGGGTATAACATTATTGGTTTTAAGATTTCTAGATAGATAGGTTTTCTATGCTAGAGTTTTTTGTATATTTCAGAGTATAGAGCTATGAATTTCTATGTATTCATATGTGTTTTAAAATGAGAATAAGGGTTTCTTTTATAGCACAAAGAATCCATGTTTATAAGACTAAAATTATTATTTTACCCTTGCTTTAATATATCGTCTACTTTTTTACTTTAAAGTATAGCCACTGTTTTTTTCCTTGTCACATGTTACCGACTAAGATGTGGGATCTACATCTTTATTTCTTTTATCGTCTTCTGCCTATAGTTTCTTTCCTTATTTTTCTTTGTCATTTTTTAACGATGGTTCCTTTGATGATGTTGATGATGATGCATCTTCATCTTTTTAGTCTTTGATGCAGAGAATGCATCTATGGTCTTTGGTGGCTTTTCTGGCATAGAATCAGAATACATTCCTTGTTTCTTGACCAATTTATAGGTCGTTACAATTAAAATTGGTTTTGTATTTGATAATTTTTTCACCATCTTCTTCTGACACAACTATGCTACTGTGGAAAATGGCGATGACTTTACTAGTTGAATAATTTACTTTTATCTCAATAGAATTTTCAATCTTTTTGAGTTAATAGTAAATTTGGCCTAGCATTTTACCTTTAGTACATAGAGTTCTTTTGTGTTGAATTTCTTTTCTAGAAGTGCCCTTGGTTTGGAAACTTCTCTTTTTGTGTTGGAAATCCCTATCTCGATGAAATGGTAGGGACTAATACATCCTTTCTCATTCCAGTTCATTAATGAACTGAAAAATCTAAGATAAATAGTTTTATCACCTATTTTAATCTACCTTCTAAAGTTCTTCATTGCTTTTTTAAAATTCTTTGGGAAATAATTTAACTCACTTAAATTAATTCATCGATATATATTTGCTATTAGTCTTGCATGAAAGGCTTCATACATAAATATTGGATCAACTCCTTCCAAGATATTGAATTTACTTCCTATAGAAAATTCTTTGTCTATAGTACATAACTTCATATCTTCAATATGTTCTTGGGTAGATTTTTTGGCCAAGTTATAGAGACT
The DNA here is from genome assembly GCA_037013495.1 of Hippophae tibetana. NCBI lineage: Eukaryota > Viridiplantae > Streptophyta > Magnoliopsida > Rosales > Elaeagnaceae > Hippophae > Hippophae tibetana. The sequence goes on along the minus strand of CM072812.1, from coordinate 74,875,049 downwards.
CAACCATTGTGGTTTGCTAATATTTCTATATTGGTCATTCTCATCTTCAATGATTAGAGTATTTCTAGGGGATGTCTCCCTGAATAGCACTGAATGCTTTACTATTTTTGATATCTTTGGAGGAGATGCTTCTCTAAATATCACTAGAGGCTTTGCTATCTTTCCAAGATTTGCAATCTGCTTGGAACTGTTGGTTATTGTTGTAATGCTGCAAATAATTTCTTACTATCTCCTCTACAGTTATTAGTTTTGGTGTTTTGTAGTTGGCATAACTAGCTTCAACTTCTATTATATTGGTGAAGGTTTTATGAGTTACTCCACTAATTTCTAGAATAGATTTACTAGTTTTTGCCCAGTTGTTATAAATTCTTGGTTTTGGGCCATTATAGACCACATAAACTTTTCTTTGTTCTTCTTTTACTGCCTTATATGCCTAATTGAGCTTTTTGGTTTCAGACGTTTTTTGTGAATTTTTACGTTCTTCCTTTTTATCTTTAGAAGTTTCACCCTAAATTTTTAATAAAGATTCCTCTTTTGAGCTTCTAGTCTCTAGAGGTTGTTTTGAACAATTAAATTCTTCATATTTATTTATTATCTCCATAAGAGATTTCTTGAGATATAGCATCTCGAGTTGTTCCTGTAGAATTTTTATCTCCTTTTATTTTATCTTGATTTTGATATCAAGATGTTTCATTCTTGAAAGCATAAAAATAGTTAGAAGTACTAATTCTCTAGTAAGAGCATCTACTAAGCTATTTTTATGGCCTGAAAGATGTTCAATATCAAAATTGTAATGGTTCAACCATTGTTTCCATCTAACTAATCATCCTTCTTTGCAATCACTTGCAATATTAGTTCTTAAGAAATAACCAAAAATCTTGTTATCTATTCTAACAATGAATCTGGAACTTATAACATATATTGCAAATTTCTTAATGGCCTTTTCAACAGCTAAATATTATTTTTCATTACTATGGTCATTTAATTATGAACCTTGGAAAGATCCTGATGTATATCTACAAAGATATTCATCTTTGTGATCCATTCTTGATTTAAGAAATGCTCCCCAATATTCTTGTGAAACATCTGTTTCAATTATCATCTTATCATTTAGTCCTGAATGGTATAAAGTTGGAAAATATTTTACCATTACTTTTACTCTATCTATAAATAGAGTATCTTCTTCGATCCATTTCTAGATTTGATCTTTTTTTTTCAATTTTGCTTATAATGGTTTTCTCATTTCTACAAGTTTCTTGATGTATGATTCTACATATGTTAAACATCTTAAAAATCTTCATAATTGGCTTTTGTCTTTTACTTCACTCGGGAAACCTTGAATATTATTTAATATATGGGATTGTAGATTATGTTTTTCATCTTCAATTTCCAACCCTAAATATTTAATTTTTTGTTGAGCAAGTACTGCTTTCTTTTCAGATAGTACAATGCATTCTTTTCTATATTCTTGTAGAATATTGATAATATCCAAATAATGTTTATTTAATTCATTACTGAAAACCAAAATATCATCTATGTAAACATAGGAAATATCTTATAATTTCTTGAAAAGGTTATTCATATATCTTTGAAAAATTCCTAGAGCTTGTTTTAATCCAAATGATATAATTGTCCATTGGAATTGTCCTTGGGGGAAACTAAATGTCGTTAGTTTTTAGATTCTTTGTCCAGTCGTATTTGTTAAAATCTGTTTTTGCAATAAAAACTCGAGAAATATTTCTTTCTTTTATTAATGATAGTAGTTCTTCCTTTTTTTGGAATGAAGTATCCATCATCAATGGTTTCTTTATTAAGTACTTTAAATTTTATTATCATTCTCTTTTTTCCTCTCCTTTTCTCAGCTTCTTTTTCAACTAAGAATGTTGAACTAGAATGAGGTGAATTACTTGGTATTATGACTTTTAATTCCAAAAGTTCTTGAATTTATTTTTCAAATTCAATCATGTCTTATGGAGTATAAATCATTGGTTTTACTCTTATGATCTTGTTAGGATCTCTTAATTTTATGTTGACTATTATTTTATATTTATTAATTTTTGAATCTAATGGATTTTTTGAACTAACTGTTTTTAATAGTTTCTTGATGCCTATTAGGGTTTTTTCTTTTTGTATTTCATTGAGAAAAGAGTTTTGTTTCTCTTCTATATCTAATGAAATATTTTCTAAATAAGGTTTTTTCTGGTATTCTATCTCACCACGTTTTCACTTTTGATGTTGCATAAAATTTGGGTTTGAGAAAGTTAATTTGAAACATAGATGGTATCTCCTTCTAAGGTTGTGAGACTTATTTTATCAAAATATTGTGTGAAAGGTTGATATAAGTTTAGAAAATTATTTCCTATTAACAAATCAACTCCTGTTTCCTGTTGATATATGGAAGGAATGTGAAACTTTTCTCCTCATATCATTATATCAGTATCTTTTAATACCTTATTAAGATTTATTGTAGTATTATTAATAATTCATATAATTAAATCTTTTGGCGCTTGTTTCCAGTTGTCTTCTAGAAATACATATTTACTAGCTATTCACATACTAGTTATTGTATCTATATATGCATGTAAATGATAAGTGTTATAGCTTTTAAATTTTAGCCTTACTTTAATATAAGTACTATTTGGATTTATAATATTATACAAATCATTCATTTTTTGATGAAAAATATCCACAATTTGAGTGATAATATTCTGAGTCAATTATTTCTTCCTTGATTTCTTAAAATAGATAGATATTATAAGTATCACCTATATTAGATTTCTCAATTGGTTCTAATTCCATTTTGAATTCTTTTTCCAATTTTTTTGCTTTTTGTGGAAATTTCTTTTTATGTTGAAGTCTGCTTGGATATTCGTTGGCATAATGTCCTTACATCTGTATTTTATCTTTCCTGAAGGGAAATAATTCTTGTTTTTAGAAGGTTTATACTTCTTTCTTTTAAATATATATTTTCTTGTAGTTTTCTCTATTAAATCTCTTTTTATATTTTTGGAAATTTTGTTTTCTAAATTTATATTTTTTATATTTATATTTTGTTTATAAGATTTTATATTACATCCATATTTTCATAATATTCTGAAATCTTTTGTATCACAACAAATTTTATCATTTTCTCGTATCTATTTATATTCTTTTCTTTCTTGGAATTTAATAATGATCCAATTTTTAAGGCTTCTTCTTCTTTCTCCTAGAGTATCCGGTATAGTTCCTATATTCCTTTATTCCCAACTTTTTGTTAAGATCTTATGTAGTGTTCCAGTTAATTTTTGGAAAAATATTTCTTTATAAGTTGTTTGTTAGATGCTATTTAGCTTCGTTGATTTCATTTTCACGGGATTCAGTGATAGTTCTTCCTTTATCTTCTTCAATAAATTCTTTGTATATTTCATTTATTATTGTATACAAGTATCCTCTTCCTGTGGAAGCATTTCCTTGCATTAACAAATGTTATTGATATGTTAAGTTTGAAAACCAAACTTTAACATTTCTTGTCATTTTATGTGCTATAAGTATCTTACAGATTGAAAGATTTTTTGGGTAGTTTGAGAAGTTTGTATGAGCACACTCATACCACTAGCCCATTCATTTAAGGCTTTCTTTATATCTCTTATACAGTTTAAATCTAGAAGATTAGACTTATAATTATCATGGAGTTTGAATTTTGGTGGAATAATACCTCTAGTTTCCTAATGCAACATTTTCTCCATTTTAGGTGGTTGTCTTCTTCTATCTGTGGTATCAGGTTATTCTGTTCTTTGCCAATTTCTTTCTCTCCTATGTGGGTTATATGTTATTTCTTGATAAGGGATTGGTAATGAAATTGGTTTTATATGACCTTTTGGGGTCATGTTTTCTAGTTCAGAATTATTCTCATTGATTATTGTCATATTGTCCTCTTCTTTGTTAGTACAAGTTTTTTTATTATAATGTTCTTCTGTTTTTTCATTAGTTAGTATTAATAAACTAACTAATTTTTTTATATCCTTATTTTCAGGGTTCATGAATTTTTTTTCTAATTCTTTTCTATATTTCATTAAATTGAAATTATCTCTTTGTTATCATATTGTTCTTCATTTTTTCTTTTCTCATTTTTAGGAATAAGAGAATATGATATTCTAGGTGGTTCTTCTTTTAGTCCTTCTAAGGGATCATATTTATGATATTTTATTTTATTATTTCTATGTATGTTGTATACATCTTTTCTTAATTCTAAAAATTCATTATGTATATCTTATTGTAGTTTAGTATAACCACGTTCTTTTCTTTTTTTTAATAATTCTTTTTGTGCATCTATTATTTCTTGCGAAAAATACCTGTGATGTCTTTTGTTTATATGTTTATTATTTATTGGTTTTTTTTTTCTTTCATTTTAAAAATATTACTATTTACTTATATTATATTTAACTTCCGTTATGTTTCAAAAATATTTTTAAATTTTTTGAAACCTTATGAATATTTTTGAAGATTCTTTAAGCTATATTAATCCCAAAATATCTCTTTCTCCTTTCTAGTTTCAATGTTTTGTGATATATTAAAATTTATTTTATATCTTATTATTATAGCCACAAAAATCCTTAAATGCTCTCTCTATTTATGTGTTTATCTTTACTATCCTTTTATATCAATTTATGATTTATCTTTTTTCTTTAAAAGTAACTAATTTATATTTTTTTGTAACTGGAAAGAAATTATAAATATTATGTTCATTTAAACTACTAGACGGGTTTTAAGTTTTTAACTTTTTCAATTCTGACCGTTACTTAAATATTATTTATTAAATTTTATTAAATTTAAACTTTTCATTGTTATATTTACTATATATCTAGCCTAAATATGGTAACTTTAATTAATTTTTCGGTTGGCTTTATATAAGTATATATTGACTTTTCCTTATCACAATTTAATGAAAATTAATTATGTTACAGTTAAAGATAGATTGAGCTACAGAGAATAACAAATATGTTCATTGAAGGATTCTACACGCAAAGTTAATATTTATTAGGTAAGAGACGGCCAACCCCTCAATTTCATTATTTTTACTCATCATGTTTTAGATTCAATTAATTGTATGTTATGCTCTACTAATGAGGTTACTATTAATTTATCTTTGTAACTTTGATATTTCCTTAATTCATATGAGGTGTCGGCTGTCGTGTAATTTTATTTATTTATTTATTTTTAATTTTTGTTGTTGTTGTTGTTGTTGTTGAGATAGAATGTCAATTCATCTAACATCATTTTTGCAAAATTCAAATTAAAAATTGAATACCAATGTTAGTGGTAAGAAATATATGAATATAAATAGATAAGATGCCCAACGACGTAGTGGGATGACTAGCTATATTGTTGGAGGATAGCGGTGGGGTGTGGTGGACTGATCTAGAAGAGTTTGGGTGGCATGATTATTCTATGGAACTCTTTAATTCCTCAAAGTGGGAAGCTATAAATTTATTCTGCAATGTATCCCTAGTCGTGTGACAGATTCAACAAATGAACCCTGGTTAAATTTAACGTTAATTATTTTTATGTACAAAATATTTATATATATACTTATTTTTAGACCTGTTATCAAATACATTAAAAGAATTGAATAAATATTCGATATTTAGATAATTATAATTTGATTATATCTTTTATAATTATAATACATAAGGTTGTATTCATGCATTTAATATCAAATGTTCATAAAATTAGAATTAATTTGATTGTTAAAATATTTATTTAAACTTTAATCAATTTATGAAATTATTAATTAAATATTTTTTAAATATGTTTTAATATTTTTAAGATGTGTTTTACAAAATAATTTTTTATAATATTAAAATTTTTAATAAAATTTAAAAAATTAAATTAAAAATATATTTAATACTAATACTAATAAGTTATTATTATTATTTATATACATAGAAACATTTTATTGAATAGTGGTGTGGTTGAATAGAAGCAGTTTGCTGAATCGCTGCAATCTTAATCACCGTTGCAAGATGTTGAAAAACAAAACGAAAAAAGAAAGAAGAAGAATGGCGGCTGTAGGAATATATAGTTAATATATATATACATAAGTGATATGCGGGAAGTCAGGTAACTAATATATATAAAGTTAATATGTGGCAGAAAAAAAAGGATAAAATATTGTTACATAAACATAAATGATTTTGTGCTTTAGTTTGTTTTCACTTAAAAATATCTTATATTATTATTTTATTTTAAAACTTTATTTTTACACACGATTGCATGTTTAATAGTTTCATTTAGGTTATTAAATTATAAATAGATAAAAATTAAAAATAACTTATTCATTCCCTTTTATATTAATTAAGTTCATATTTTATAAAATTTCAATTGATATCATAACTAACACAAGACACACTTACTGAGTTTGATCTTTAGAGATACACACTTCTACTTATGAACCAAATAAAAGAAGGTAGATAATCTGTTAGACCCTTATTCTTTGATAGGTATAATAACTCTTATTGAAAGGCTCGAATGCAAGTTTTTTTTAAACAAGATGAAAAAAATATAAAATCTTATTCTTGATGGTTGGGTACGACCTTCCGTAATAAAAAAATGGTGTAATAACAATAAAACCAAGAAAGGATTAGACCATTGAAGAATGCACCCTTAGTGAGACAAATCAAAAAGGTCTAAGCTCAATCTTTGTTGCAGTGTCGATGGATGAGTTTTGTTGCATCTCCGAATGTGAGACTGTTAAAGATGCATGGAATGCACTTGCTCTTGCTCATGAGGGAACTTCCCAAGTAAAACAAATAAAAATGAGATTTCTAACATTTGTGTTTGATTCCATTAAAATAAGCAACATTGAAAATTTTGTTCAATTATATGCTCACTTTTATGATATCACGAATAATTGTTTGTTCTAACCTAGGTGAGAAAATTTTATGCACACTCCTAAGCTCCATAACAACAGACTACAAGATGAAATTTACAACGATTTAGGAAAGCAAGAATGTGGACACACTAAACATTGATGAACTTTTCGGGTCAATCTAAACCTATGAGCTTACTCTTGATCCACCCAAGAAAATCAAGGATGTGGCATTCAAAAACTCCAAAATAGACATCTCCGATAGTGATGAGGATATGAATGATGAGTCACTACTCAGCATGAAAATGTTCTTGAAAAAGAATGGTCAACAGAATAATCAATTCAATAAGGGACAATCTAGTTATTTGAAGGACCAAAAGTTAAGGGAAATCAAGCCTCTTAACTCTGATGGTAAGAAAACTAAGCTCACTAGTCCTCAATGTTATATTTGTGGGGGCTTTGGTCATTTGTCTATAAAAGGTTCAAACAATAAAAAAAAATTTGGAAAAGCCTTTAATGTAACACTTAGTGACACAAAAAGTGAGAATGATAACACTAGTAACTCAGAAGATAATAACACTAATTATCGTGCCTTCACCACAACTACCAAAGCACACCACAATGACTCCGACTCTAACTCGGATGAAAAAAATAAGGAAGTAAACTCTTTTATCTTATTGTCTAAGTTTAATGTATCGAATTATGAGGAACTATTTATGGATTGTCTAAGTACCAAAGAAGAGAGAGATAAATTACTTATAGATGTAACTAAACTTAATGATATCATCAATGTTCACAAAACAAATTCATCTTTCCTAGAGAAAGATAAAAAGGAATTGTCTGAACATATTAATGCCCTGAATCTGAGACTTGTATAAACCAATGTGGAAAACAAAAAGCTTAGGAAAGAGCTGAGTATTTCTAAAGAGACAATGAGGAATTTAACCATAGATGCTAAAAATTGACCAAAGTCCTAGAGGTCTTGGATACATAGATGAACAATCAATACCTTCAACATCAAAAACCATATTTGTAAGGTCCTTAAACTTTATTCCTACCGCTACTACTTATGCATAAAGAACTATTGCACTTGGGGTAGGAAAGATCATATAAGACCAAAATGTAGATTTTCGATGAATGCTTATGAACTTAATCATTCTTTCCATGTTTCACAAAGTATGACCTATAAGAATCATCCATCTGTGCATGCTACATCATATTCAAAGATGAATGGAAATTATAATAACTTGTTCATAAATTCTACTAGGAAGCATGAAGTCTTAGGTTCAAATAGGCAAGCAAAAACTTTTAATGCGAAGACTCATTATCATCATCATACTATACATATTGCATCTTCATCTAGTTTGTCATCGGGTCCATCAAGGAAGGTATAAAATCGATCTTCCTGTAAGATGGAGTTGTATTTTTGTATGTTAGTCGCACACTCCATTGTATTAGGAGGATAGAAATCAATTTCTCGCCACAACCCTTGAAGGCCATTATAGTATTTTTTTTTTAATGGATTCACGCGCTTACTTTATACAAGTAAATCGATGACATAGATCATAAACTTGAGACATGTCTATCCCATCAAAATAGGTTGTAGTAGCAAAATCCCAAACTTGCTTTGCAGTTGGGAATCAGATAAAATTGGAAATCAAGGAAGGGTCCATCAAATTGATCAACCATCCCTTGATAATGGCAGTTTTAATGCGCCATCTCCTAAATGAGAGGTCGATTTCAGGAGGCTGAGAAAAATTCCTATTGATATATCTCATCTTGTCCTTACTAGAGATATACATCTTGACCACCTAGGACCATAAGGCATAATTGAATCCTCCCAACTTGATACTGATCACGATAGTCGAAGATTCAATAAGCGATGGTTGTGGGGCGGTCTGGGCTCTAGTCAAGACCTCTATCATTTTGTAGTCAAATCGTTAAGGATGGAATTGGTGGTTAGGTATCTAGATTCCACCATGGAGTCTATTGGTTCTGGTGGTTTTTTCGGTTGTCATACGGTGGTCGATGATTGAGCAGTGGTCCTAGTAACCATTACTCTAATATCATGACAAAATTAGAAGAACAAGCATTTTCTCTTCTTAGTATTTCATTTTTATCATTTTTCTTATGTTTTAATGTACAAGGAATGATGATATATATACTAAGAAAACAAGCAAGGAAAGCACGTTATTGTTGCTCATGCTTTCTACAAACTACTACTGCACCCATACATGCACTTCATCCATATCATGCTGCTGTCGCCCATACCTCTGCTCCACTTCTACCTTTCCAGCTCACGTCAATAGATTTAATATATGTTATTATAAAACTATCAAATTTTTATTTTTAGAAATTATCCATCAATTTTCTATTACTATATTTGGGAAAATATTATTACACCATTTAAAAGAATGAAACAAAAAATTTAAAACTTTTATCGGTATGTTACTATGTATCTGCACATATACACATGTAAAGAATATGCTAAACAACAAGTATTCAAAAATTCATTAATTACAATAACCATGTTCTAAATACAAGGTAAAATCAAATTTAGGCTACATATCAATGTGTAAAAGACACCTCTAATACATTCCTAAATCTAAGACTAGATATCAAAAAAGGCTTTTACATACCTAACATCAAATTTAACAATTTGATCTTCATTTTTCTTCATGGTGCATCATCCACACAATTTGCTTGGTTAGATAGCACATGCTTCCTTTTGACATGCAACATTCAATTTAAAACAAGTGTTGAATGCAAATAGGATGTATATAATCTTGAGGTAACAAATCGAGAGAAAAAAAACCCCAATTGTTTCAAGTCTCATATTATACCCAATAGGGACACCATCTGTATTCGCTCGAGTCTGCAAATTAATTAAAACATATTTTGAATGCATTGTTCAACCAAAAAATTAAATCCATTATAAAAAGAGTAAACTTAAAAAATACTATTGAACTATTGCATTTATTTTGTTCATACAACTGATTTATTTTTCATCTCATTTATACCACCTAACTATTACATTTGTTCTCTTTATACCATTTAGTTACTCTCTGTCTAATGGCATCACATATTAGATAGTTAAATTATATATTTAAAATAACTTATATATTTAAATGGTATATTTGGAACAACTTGAAACAAATTATTACTCTAAATGTATAACTTAACTATTTGAGTTATTTCAAATATATCACTTAATATCTTAATTGTTCCAAACCCTATATTAGGGTTTTTTGATGTGCTTTGTTCATTTGTTCTTCTCCTTCTCTTAGCTCCATTGGAGTGTATCTTCTACTTCTTCATTTTTATCTCTGTGTTTATTGGTTTAAGCTATCCATTATTAAGTGTTTTGAGAAGATATTTATGAATGTGCTAGGGTTCATAGATGTTAGGTCTTTAACTTTATAATTTCGTATTATTTCTTCTTTGTACAAACACTTTAATCATATTGGATATGTTTTTGCCCTTTCTTATGGATTAAGCCGTATAGTTTATGAGTTGAATCACTTTAAATTTTTTGTTTTCTTGTATTTTTGATACCAATTTATCCTTTACATTTGTTTAGTGATTTTATATTGCTCTGAAACTATATTGCAAAATATTAAGTGTGAAATCATAACGGCCTTAATCTCTAATTTTACTCTTGATATTATCGTTAATTTCATGAGAATAATAGTAAAAAGGAACTAGTTAACTTCGTCCAATTTGGACGTTAAATCTGTTGATTCCAACGAATAAAAATAAAATAAATTCAATAGAGTAAAATAATGACACTGACAATTTAACGTGATTCACCCTTTAATTTAGGCTAAGTTCACAAGACAAACTCTGAAAATTATTTCTTCCACTAATAAAATTAATGGGTACAAAATAAAAGGCAATACAACAAATTGAGATAAACCAAAAATATTATCACACAAGTGTTTAACAAACTCACTATTTTGTCACTCCCTTTTTAGAAAAATATCCTAATATTTTTATAAGATATTCTCTCACACTGTCTTACACACACAACATTATTTTTTCTTAAAGAAAATTGTTCTTTTAGTTTTGTTTTATTTTTCTTCTTTTTGACGTGTTGATGTATCTCTAAGATAAAAACATTACTTATCAATATTAAATGCATTTGTCAAATATAATTGGATTTATAATTGTAACTAATATTTTTTATTTACTACCTCTTTCACGTGGAAGGTACCTATAAAATCTTATCGGAAAGTGTTAGAATATATATTTGTAAGACTTAATTATAAGTTAATCTTTTCATTGTGGGAATTAAAGTTCCGGTAAAATCACAACCAGAGAGTATGTAACACCTTGTAAGATGACAGCACTTCAGCTTAAATGAAAAGCATTTTTATTATGATACAGATGCCAATAGCGAAGACTTAGGAAAGAATTTTGCATATAATAAGGATACGAACACATGATAGAACAGCTTGATATATATTGACCATTCATTTTTGTATCTAAGATTTTATCTTGATTTTGACAGTACAGTTAGTTAGATAACCACTGTCTACACCGATTTTTCGAACAGCTTGATCTTAACCATTCATTTTTGTATCTAAGATTTTATCTTGATTTTGACAGTACAGTTAGTTAGATAACCACTGTCTACACCTATTTGTCCTTTTAGGCTATAAAAGAGTATGTATCATGGTCAATCATATTTGAACGACTGACCACTGGTTCAGTTATTCTCGTAGGATTATGTATCTCATTCGTAAAATGTTCTATTTATCTTGCAATCAGATTCATTTTCATCAATTTGCAACAAAAACAAACTCTGTTATTCCTCTTCTAGCTAGAGAAAATTAAATAAAGAGACACAAAGATAAACTTCATCTCTTATAGGTTCTGTTTTCTTAGTCATTAAACTCACTATAAATATTTACTCGCAGGATCTGTTTTCATGTGCTGAAAAGGACCATGACGCAAGATCACAACATATCTAAACTTACAGTTGATAAATCTCACTTCTTCGTAATCATTCTTGAAGAAAGCCTTCCAAATCAAGCACTAGCTAGTATTAAGTCTCACATTGGTCAAGAATAAGACAACAGTACTGCTTATAAGTTTGGGCAACCCTCTAACTCACAAGCTGACATTTGGATTCAGAATTAGGCCTAGGTTTCTAAGTTGGTATCAGAGCTAGGCTCTTGGATTCTTCACCCTCATCGGCCCTCGTGCCGTAAGTTCGAACTCTAGTCGATGTGGAGGGGGGATGTTAAGTCCCACATTGGCTAAGAGTAAGGCAACAATACTGCTTATAAGTTTGGGCAACCCTCTAACTCACAAGCTAATTTTTGGGTTTAGAGTTAAGTCAGAATTTCTAAGTGTTAGTATTACTTTTCAAGATTATGATAAGATTTATATATGTTATTTGAGTGACCCAAAGCCTAAATAATTAATTAAAATTACAACAGTTAATGAATATTAGATGAAGAACACAAAGAAAATTAAAACATCTCGGCTCGTAAATATTTGGCACACGCATAACACAACAGAAGCCAAAAATGGCTTCTACGTGTTCCATAGTCCAACCCCAAACTCTCCAAAAATTCAAAACTAAAAAACTCCATTTTTTAGCAATAAATGCCCTATTTATAGCTAAAAAAATACATCTAAAAAAATATATTTTTCTTTAATTACGCATACATGCGTATGGAAAAAAGGATATCGAAAATATTATTTAACATAGGCGTGAGAGACATCACAACATAGGGCACCATTTTGATATTTTTTAATTCAATCTGCATGCCACATATTAGCGTCTTATTTGCTGCAAGGAATGGTGGGATATGTGGCAGCATCTCATTGGGAACAAGAAAGGGCACACGAGGAATTTTTGCACGGGATAAGCGGCGTGAGAAACGTGGGGGAACACTGTTCGAACGTGTGCGTGATTCTGTGTTTTTGGGTTCATTGAAATGTGCCACTTGTTAGTACATGATTGGCTACAAGTAATGATGGGACACGTGGCAACTTTCAATTGGTGGTATAAATGGGCGTATAAGATTGCGCCACAACAAATCATGGCTTTTGGCAGACGCATAAAGACACATGGGTCCCACCCTACACACCGGCCTGCACGGTAGGTGGGCTCCAGACAGCTATCGAGCAGCGTGCTTCCATAAAACCTGCGTCTAATCGCTTTGGTCGGGTGTGAACGACACGCGCTCATCTTTACCGTTGCTTTTCTGATATGAAGGTTCACGTGGCGCGCGTGTATGATGGCGCGTGGACTTCTTCTCTCCTGTGCAGAAAAATAAACTTTTATTAATTGTATTTTAGCCCTCCAATTTACTTCAAATTAAATTTTAAACTTTCTTTAATTACAATTAAGCCATTTTCTAATTTAAATTAAATTTTAAACTTTTAATAATTAAAATTAATCCCAATTTTAATTCAAATTATATATTAGACTTTTATAAATTGCAATTATGCACTCTTTTATTTTAAATTATATTTTTAGACATAAATTTGTAATTAAGTATGTTTTCGATTCAAATTATTTAATTTTCTTAAAAATATATTCCTTAACAAATAAACACTAAATATTAATTTATTCAACTAAAATTAACTAAATATGTCAAGAACATAGCAATTATAATATTAATCTAGGTTTGGTATATGATGGAAGTTCTAATACCAGTTGCAGTGTTATTGGTTACGTGGACTCCGATTATACTGGTGATTTAGATAAAAGAAGATCTCTAACAGGTTATGTCTTCACTCTTTCTCATTGTGCCATTAGTTGGAAGGATGATTTGCAGTCTACAATTGCTTTGGGTTTACACCAAGATACTCCTGTTGTATTTTGTGATAATCAAAGTGTGATACACTTGACCAAGAATACTATGTATTATGAAAGAGCCAAACATATTGATGTCAGATATCACTTCGTTCGTAACATTATTTCTTAGGGTGATATTGTTATCAATAAGATAGTCACTATAGAGAATCCAACTGATATGTTAACCAAACCAATTCCATTTAACAAGTTCAAGAATTGTTTGGACATGATTGGTGTTTGGAGTAGATGATCACCCTTTGGGGCTATGGATGGCAGTTATTTGGTAATCCGAGGAATTTTAGTTGAAGAACTTGTTTTCTACTTTGAGCCAAGGTGGAGATTTTTTATTTAAGTGGCCAAAAATTGAAAATAGCCCAAATAATTAATTAAACCCTTCCTCTTCTATATATATATGTTTTTTTCTGTGAGAAGTGATGCAGTCGCTGGGAAAATAAGAAAAGTTGCGGCAGGGAGAACATAGAGAATAAAGAACAAATAACATAAATAAATTTGTTCAAGCTTGCCCTTTTCCTTTACCATTTCCAATATTTTCCTACTCAGCAATTTGTATCCTTGAGTCTCTATTTCTATTTTTACCAGCCGAGAACATGGAGTTTACCTCGTTTTATTAAGATAAACCAAAAGTGGAAAAATGGGTACATCGTTGGAAATTTTTGTGTCCAGTTTTCTGTTTTGTTGAGGTTCAAAATAGCATAACTTGAGTTTGGATGAATGGATTTTGTGAGCCACCTATCATTGGAAATATAATGAAGTCTAGTTGCTGAAAAACTATATTTTTCAATAAAAAAATATTACTGATATTTCGTGAAAATTAAAATTACAGAAGTACTAGAATCAGGTCTCAAGTACTGGAACCAGCAATTCAAATGTAATTTTCTCACAAACTATTGAATATGTTGATGATTTCTTCATATATCCATAAAGGTGTTAAAGTCAAGTTTTCATAAATATATGGCTTGAAGTTTTATTTGGAATACAGAGTCTTGAGTAGAGGGAACAATGATTGGTGCGCAGCAAACCAAAATTAGATAGCGAGCCAATTTTTAGTCTCACCACAATAAAAATTATTTTTTTACAAAAATGATTGTTTTGTAAAATCTATTGTAAAAGGAGCTCATCCAAATATGTTAAAGGTGATAAGTAGTTAAGATTAGTTTTATCTATGTGAATGCTAATTTTAATTAGGCATAATGACAATTAAGAAATAATTTTATGTTTTCTAAAAGTTTCATATAAGTTTCAAAATTTTGAAATGGGTTATATGAATATTAGAAATAGAAATCATTTTTGGGATTTAAAATGATTTAGATGGATTGAGAACTTGAGAAATATAGGTTTAAGCAAATAAGATTGAATAGTGCGACAAGATTGCATATGTGTACTAATTTTGCTATGTAGAAGGTTTGTGGGTTAGTATGGCTCAAGATTATCAATGCCTTGTGTGTTGTAATGAATGATGTGCATGAATGTTTGTAATGCGGCCTAAGGTGCCATTGAAAATTAATTATAATAATTAAATTATGGAAAAAAATATTAGGTTGTAATTCATGTATTAATTCATGGCTTGCATGCCACATAGGATTTAGGATTGGGTGATTCTAAATGTAATTTTCATTTTATTTTAGCATAGTTTTGAAGATAGAATGAGAATTGGGTGGGTGCTTGTAGCTTAGAATTGTATCATTCATGAAAATGATTGATGGAGCTACAAGAATGCAAGCGGGAGCCATACAACCCATAAAGCATAAGATTATATGAGATAATTTTAATGGTTACGATAAGGTATTAATTATTGTATGAATGCATGACCTACCAAAATTTCCAAAATTATCAAAGTCGTCATATATTTTGCTATATCCATGAAAAATTTGAGAGTATCTTTTCTTCTCATTTTATCCACTTTAAGCTAGTAACTAGGAAAAAGCATGAGTGTGATCTGAATTACTAAAAATTGTGGAACTTGCATGAATTCGTTGTTAAACCATAAGTGAGTTGGAGTTGTATGTGGCACATCTTCTTACTCATTATGTGTGAATGACTTATTCATACTTGTTGACCAATAAAATAAGTTTTTTGATACAAATCACCAAGATCTAGGTGCAGAAAAATAGGAACAAAAGAAATGGAAAGATTAACAACGATTTGTTCAGACACTAATCTTGGCCAGTATTTGTGATCAGTAGTTCCTTGATACTCTAGCCAAGGAATTATGGCACAACTAGAGAAGTTGTTCATTGATATTTCTCGCAAGGAGCGCTATAAGACCACCATCACACTCACAAAGTGCAAGATGATGGAGGTTGAATATGTCTTAATGCACTTTCTCAAAGTACAGGGTTATCTAGAGAAATTGGAGAAATTGAATTCTTCAATACCCGAGGACATTGCTGAGGATAACAATTTTGGGTCTCTCCTCCATATTCCTACAAGGATTTCATCATACATTATCATATGCATGAAAAGAAGATAACATTGAATGAGCTCCATAATGTGCTCAAGACTGTTGAGGTTGACATGGGAAAAACAAAGGAGAAATTTATCCTTGCCATCGTGCCAAATAGCAAGAAGATTTCCAAGAATAAAGGCAAAGCAAAGAGCAAAAGTTTAGGGGCTCATGCGAGCACCTCCAAGGAAAGCAAGAAAGGAAATGCTCCTAACTCCTACACGGAGTGCGCTATTTCCACGAGAAGGGACATTTCAAAATGAATTGCCCCAAGTATAAGCATGACTTGGATGAAGGAAAGGTTGAATGCAAGTGCCTTAAAGGTATAATTGTTATTAAACTAAATTTAAATTTAGCCACAACTATCCAAGATTGGGTAATGGATAACAGATCATGTGCTTACTTAGTCTCTAATGTGCAGGCACTAAGGGATAAGAGACCTCTCTCTAAAGGATAAGTTGTGTTGAAAGTTGGAAATGGTGCAAGTGTCCCTACGGTCACTGTTGGCACCATTAATCTTCACTTATCTAATGGTTTATGTTTAAGTTTAAAGGATGTTTATCATGTTCCTTCTGTATTTCAAAACATTATTTCTGTATCATGCTTGGATGCAGAAGGCTTTTGTTTTGTAATAGATAACTCACGTATGGTTATTAAGAAGGATGGTCTATTTTATGCAAATGTTTTCATTTCAAATGGATTATATTTGCTTGACTTAGATGAGGAAAACATGTATTGAATACCAGTAACAAAATATTCAAGATGTATCGTACAAATAAGACACTCTTGTGGCACTATCACCTTGGTCATATAAACGAGAAACACATAAAGAAATTACAGCAAGCAAATCTTCTAGATTCACTTGATGGTGAAGCAATTGAAACATATGAATATTGTTTAATTGGAAAGATGACCAAATTACCAATCAAGAAGAAAGGTGAAAGAGTGAATGGCTTATTGGAATTGATACGTTCTGATATATTTGGTCTAATGAGTACGAGTGCAAGAGATGGTTATATGTACTTCATTCCCTTCATAGACGATTATAGTCGATATGGCTATATGTATCTTATGAATAAACAAGAGTGATTCTTTTGAGAAATTCAAAGAATACAAGAATGAATTTGAGAACCAACTTGATAAGATAATTAAGGCTCTATGAACTAATTGTGGAGGAGAATACTTGAGAAATGAGTTTAACACATACTTGAACCCAAAGTGGATAAGTGCTTCTTCATTGGATAACTAAGAGAAACATAAAGGTATAGCTTTTGGCACAAATTAACAAATACTATATTCGTTAAGAAGGGTGTAGTATTCTTAGAGAAGGAATTTCTCAAAAAAAAAAAATCAAAAGTAGTGGGAGTAGGGTGACATTTAAGGAAACTCAATACGACCTACTAACAAGTGATCATGAGATGAATGATGATATTCAAGATGATCATGTAATACCACACGAAGTTTCTTTAATCAGAGGTAGTGCAAGCAGTCAAACTTCACAAAGAATTGTTGAAAAGACTCAGAATTCTCCACCTAGTGTTCGTCTAACTCGAATTGAGCATGAATCTATTCTGCAAGAAATTATGGAAGAAGTTCAGGAAGTTCAAGATGAGTCATAACAACAAAGAGAGCTTAGAAGGTCAACAAGGGAAAAGAAAAGACCCAAATTTTACATTGGTTATCACGAGATCTTGGTAATGGATACCAGTAACCCCTTGACTTACGAAGAAGAAATGGAAAGAAAAGACTCCAAAGCATGGTAGGAATCCATGGGATCTGAAATACAATCCATGTATGACAACCAAGTATGGAACTTGGTAGATCTTCCTAAAGGATCAAAACTTATTCAAGACAAATGGGTTTTCAAGAGGAAGATAGACATAATGTCAAAACAGCATTCCTAAATGAGAAGTTGGATGAGGATTTATACATGGTACAACCTCAAGGTTTTGAAGATCTAAAAAATAGCAGCAAAGTGTGCAAGCTTCAGATATCCATTTATGGCTTGAAGCAAACATTAAGAAATTGGAACAAGTGCTTTGATAAAGAGGTTAAAACCCTTGGATTCATTCAAAGCAAGGAAGAACCTTGTGTATACAAGAAGGATAGTGGGAGACACATTATATTCTTGGTCCTATATGTCGATGAAATATTGTTGATGGGTAATAAAAAAACTTTGATGGAGCAAAAAAAGAACTCATTGAAAGCAATCTTTTCAATGAAAGACATGGGAGAGGCTCAATATGTCTTAAGGATTAAGATATATAGAGATAGGTCTCGTAGGCTCATTGGTCTAAGTAAGAATGTATATATTGACAAAATCTTGGAAAGGTTCCATATGGAAAAATCCAAGAAAGGAAATGTACCAATGAGTGTGTTTATGCCACAAAATGCAAAGACATTGAATACGTGAAGAATGTTCCCTATGCTTCAAACATAGGTTCCATCATATATACTATGACTAGCACGAGACCTGATGTCATGTATGCTCTGAGCATGACAAGTCATCATCAAGCTTCAACAGGTCCTTATTATTGGATTGTGGTCAAGAATATTCTTAGGTACCTAAAAAGGACCAAGAACAAGTTTCTTATCTATGGTGGTCAAAGATAACTCATTGTAAAGGGCTATACTAATGCTACTTTTATGACAGACTCAGAAGTAATCAACTACAACTGACTCAACCACCACAGCATAAGTCATAGCAGCCGTAAAGGCAAGCAAAGATAGAGTCTGGATAAAGAAGTTCCTTAAGGAACTAGGCATCGTTTCATCCAGTGAAGGTCCTTTGGAAATATTTTGTGATAATAGTGCATCTATTTTGCAAATTAAGAAGCCAAAGTCACATCACAAGACAAAGTACATGGACATAAAGTACTTTGTAACTCCTGACTTCATCAAAGAAGACAAAATTTCATTGTTATGGGTTGACACCAATAGCAACACAGCTGATCCATTTACTAAGCCCTTATTGCAAGCCAAAAGCAAAATTCATTTCGAGTCCATGGGTTTACAAGACCATGGGGAGTGGATTGAAGACTAAAAGGGTATTCTAGTTTTAGAGTTTATGCATTTGTTATATATATGAGAAAATTTAAAAATAAGTGGGAGACTGAAGGATGTATGTTTTAAAAGTTATTCTTTTTTATAAAGATTTATGTATTGTTCATGATTTTGAATATTATGTATTCTTGTTCCTTGAGATTAACATGTTATATTTTGGAAGTGCTCAAGAAGATGCATTTGCTTTTGAATCATAGAACTCTTAAAATGAGAAACATGTAATCTTAAATATATTCACAATTTTGGTAATTAAGGAGGAACATTAATTACCGTGAAAGATTGTCATGTCGATTAAAAGTACATTTTAGTTCTATAAATGTTGATAAAGGATTATCATTTAATGACATGAGCATATAAAATGTGTATTTTATATATTGAACATGACCTAACTAGATGGAACATTATATGGATTTTGTTTTGTGTCATTAATATTTCCATTGTGTCTTTAGAATCTTAGATATGAAATAATATTATTTGTTCATAAATTAATTTATTAAACCAATCACAAGTTGAGATTAAAGAGAGCATGAGATGGCTAAATAAGGCTAGGGACATTTGTGTAATTGATTCAAACCTTACACAAAGAGTTTCCCTAACCCTTGCCTATTTAAGGAGACATAATTAAGGAAAATTGCATCCAATTTTCTGCCTCCAACCCTAGCCAAAATATGCATTATTCAGCAGCCATGTTTTTCCTTCTCCTAGGCCAAAACTTGGAAAGGCTTGCTCAAGACCAAAACCTAGGTGGTTCAACCCTAGGCTGAAGGTCTCTTCTCTCATCTCTTCTTGCTAGGTGGTTAGATTTAAGCCTTCAACTCTTCATCCATCTATCTAAGAGGTGTAGTAGTTTGTTGTTTAGGTTCAAGGTGAACTAAAAGGTGCTCCCAAAAGAGAAGTGGTTTCCAAGATATCTAGAAGGGAAATTGACTTCCCTCTACTCAAGAGATTTGACAATCTCTTAAGGTAAAGATAATCTTCTTCATCTCTAGCAATAAGGTAGATGAGATTTTTTTATTTTATTTTGTGCATATTAGGTGTTTGTTGAAATGCTTAAGAGAAAATCTTGCTTGCAATTGTCATAAAAATGAGATCTTTTTGTATATTGAGCCAAGTGGTGATAGGAAAATTTTAAATTCTCACCATATAGGCATACACATGAAATCCCAACAGCGGTATACTAATGGAGTAATGTTTTACAATTGGAGAAAATATCTTATTATAATCAATTCCCTCCTTCTGAGAATAGCCCTTAGCCACTAACCTTACCTTATAGCAAACACCATCTTTATCAGGAAATCCCTATTTCATTGCATACACTCATTTACAGCCAATTTCCTTCTTACCCTTAGGTATTTTTGTCAACTTCCATGTCTTATTCTTCTAAAGGGACAAAAGTTCTTCATCCATGGCTTCATTCCATCTTTCAACTTCAGAGCTTCTGATTGCTTCTTTATATATAGAAAGAACATCATCATGCATAATTGAAAGTGCATAGGCCACCGTATTCTTAAACTGAGTAGGTAGATCTTCCATATCTTTGTATCAAGCAAGCACCTTGACATTTTGTCATTATGGCCTATCAACTGCAGTTTCTTCTTATTACTATGGACATTCTTGGGTTAAAACCTCTTTTTCATCTGATTCATCTTCTGCCAATGGATGATTAGCTTCTGTCTTATCTCTACCAACTGGGTCAATGATTCTACTTTCAAACTACACCTACTTCAAGGTTTTCTCCACTTGCTTCGGAGTTTGCTCTATCTACTACAAAGTGTCATCGATCTTTTTAGTTACCTTTCTCAGCATAGCAAATTCACCAAAGGTAACATCTCTATTGAAGATTATCTTTTTTGTTTAAAGGCACCATAGACGATATCCCTTAGAACCAGAGGGGATTCCCAAAAATTAACTTTCTTGGCTCTTAGATCCAACTTCGATTTTTTGATATGGTAATATGCAATGGAGCCAAACACATGTAAGAAATCATAATCTCTAGTAGGTTTTCCAAACCATACCTTAATAGGCATTTTGCCTTCAAGAGTAGACAATGATAGACG
Organism: Hippophae tibetana; assembly: GCA_037013495.1. Lineage (NCBI taxonomy): Eukaryota > Viridiplantae > Streptophyta > Magnoliopsida > Rosales > Elaeagnaceae > Hippophae > Hippophae tibetana. Next base: position 74,853,804 of record CM072812.1, on the reverse strand, counting down.
GTTGACAAGATGACATGCATATGTCATAGCCTCAATCTAATACTATTTGCCTAACCAAGCATTTGAAAACATACACCAAACTTTCTCTAGCAAAGTCTGGACAATTTTTCTTCCAATGGCCTTCTTCGTGACAAAAGGCACATTCATCTTTACCAAGCCTACCTTTTGAACAAGATTTGTCTTTCCTTCCATTTTGTTAAGTTTGCAGACACCCTCTAATAGATAGTTCCTCTATTGCTTCATTCCTATTTTCTTTTTTATCTTTCTTTCTAATTTCATAACTTCTTCAGATAGAGCTGATTATGTCTTCTCTTCTTCATGAACTTGTTCTCCAATGTCTTCCATAACTTACTTGCAGATGTCTTCTTCGTGAACGTGTACTTTTGTTCTCTTGAGAGACACGAATGAATTGTACCACATGTCAATCGATTGATATTTTTTCACTCAACTTCATCTACTTTATTTGGTTTTTCTTCTTCAATGACAATGTAGAGACGTTGTTGAAATAGAGCATCTAGAACTTTGCCTTGCCACATGCTGAAATGACTGGTTCCATCAAATTTCTTCACCTTGAACCTTGCATTCATCACCATTGTTCTACCTGACGTGAATGATTGGCCTTCGTTTGAAGGAGACTTTTCTTCCTCTATTTCTTGATATTATAATAACTAGCAACTATATTCCAATAGCAAACAAATGTCTAGGTAGAAACCTTTAGCTCTGATACCAATTGTTGGGAAAATCGGGTATATGTTTCCTATTCTAAGTAGTTACAATTCACTTATGATTTAAATGAATAGAACTCAAATTAGTCTAACAAAATAATGCTATTGAAAATATAATGCCAAAAGAAACTAAAGTAGAAAACTAAAAACACCAAAAATTTAACGAGGTTTGGTATAAATGTTACTTATGTCCTTAGGTGTTGTTGACCACTTCAACTATCTCCAAATTAGATGAACTCCAAAATTTCAACTAATTTGAGCAAAATTGAGCTAATCAATTAGCCTTACAAAAGAGAAAAAGATATACAAATTTTGGGATGTTTTAGAAGTGGAGAATGGCACTTTCTTTATAACCCAAAATTCAACACCCATTTTCATTCCTAATCAATGTGGGACTTTTTCAATTTTCTCACTAAGGAGCTATACAACATATACTTATACTATCCTAAACTTATTAAGGTATTTTATGTGTATGGAATATATATAGAAGCTTAAGTAGTATTTATGAAATTTGCTACTCAAATATTTTATGATTTTTCTTCTTAGGTACATATTGAAAAGCATTGTCTGTTAGGTAGCTTATAGAGTTGCTAAGTTTGGCCTTACTAATTTGTTGTTTGATTTTGGTATATCTTTTGTTTTTGCCAAAATTTTTAATTTGGATATACCTAAATGGAATGAGGATTGTATGGATGATTAATGAGGGTTTAAAGTTTATTTAGTTACGGATTTAATGAACTATAGGGTGTAAATAAATAATTAGTAAAAATATGTTGAATTAAAATTTTCACAAGCGACCAGACATGTAATTGCGTGTAAATAATAACACACGCGACTTTTAGATAGAAATAACTTAGGCCAAAACAATGACCTAAAAGGAAAACCACCGGTTCACTAGACCACCTAACTATGCACTATGAAAATAATGTTCAATTATAAGACTAAGTCTCAAACTACTAACCAAGATAATACTCCCAAGTAACCTACTTACAAGTCTCAACTTTCTTTCATAGTCTTCACAAGTAAGGTGTTCGGATCCGGACTAACATTCCGATAAACTCAAGTCACACAAGTTTTTGAACTCATTTAGCTAGCAACTTGAAAGGTTAGCATAATAACACAAGTACAATGCGTGTCTTAGAGTAGATTCAATAGTAAAAAAATCTCTAGCTAGATGATTTAATAAAATATCAATTGAATAAAAATTAACTAGCACCCCTAGAACAAATATTAAAGCACAATAATTCAAATATCATAGGCTTGTTAATCAATCAAATACAACTATAAAATGTTGATAACTAATGAAAAAAAGCCTACCAAAATATTTTTGCAAAATAGATTTAAAGATAAAACTTATAATATAAAAATTGATTAAAGTGTGATCAAGTAAAATTTGGAGCATTAGGCTCTTTATGTAGAAAAGATTAAAGTCCTAATACTAGGTTAAAGTCAAATTAAAATTATGTCCATTAAACAATCCATATAGTAGTAAATAATAGGGACAAAATAATAATTGAAACATTTTCCTCAAAGTAAAATTAGGATAAGTTTAAAACATATATGTTCGATCAATTTAAGTTGTAGCTCGATCAATTGAACCAAAAAGTTTGATTGATCAAATATAATAAAATAAATAAGTCCAGAGACGAGCAAATCACTCTAGTCATTTTTTGATCAATTTAGTGCTCAATCAATCGACTATTAATAACTCGATCAATATACTTAAATAAAAAATTAATTATGGGACTTTTTAATTAGAGTAGATCGAGAGGATCGATCTATTCATCTCGGTTGATCTAGACATGTCTCGATCAATAGAGTAGCTTAAATTCAAAATATCTCTATAAAATATGATATGAAATCTAACGTGCATAAGAACATAGATATATATGAGATGTGTTCGTTGGAGCTCGATTGTTTTTTTAGCTTGAAAATATTTTGGAAGACATACCTAAAAACTAAAATTATAATCGGATCACTACTACCACTACTACATAAATAGGCATAAAAGTCGGTTAAAAACCGACTTTAAACAAATTTAAAGTCGGTTCTCTGAACCGACTTTAAATTCACAGACTTAAAATGTAAAGTCGGTTCAGGGCATGAACCGACTTTAGGTGTAGAGTCGGTTCATGCCCTGAACCGACTCTACATTTTATTTGTTTTATTTTTTAATTTTATTTTTCGTATAATAGTATATATAAATAACATAAAAACACTAAAATATAAATTTTATTTGTTTTGTTTTTTAATTTTATTTTTCGTATAATAGTATATATAAATAACATAAAAACACTAAAATATAAATAATAATACAACAAATAATTAACAATTTAAATATATTTAGTTACTTAATAATGAAATTTATTACAAAAACAAATAATGCATATAAATAACTTCAATTACAAATAAAATAATGTCGTCAAATTATGTCATAGAGTAAGCTTGGTTGGCTTAGAATCTTGATTGCCCTTCAAATATTCTCCTACATGAGCACGTAAAACATGCATCAAAAAGGTAGTCTAAACTTCAGACGTACGAATGAAAAACTTAAATCATTATAAATATTACCATAAAAAAGAGATTACCACGTACAACGACATTCAACGAACTCATATTAGCATTATTAATTATTTGTCTATATATATGAAGTTATCTGGAATCTCTACTACTATTTTTTAATGCTATATATAATGAACTCTAAATATGAAATCAATTGCATGTAACTTCGATTTTTTACTTGGCTAAGCTTGCATGTGTGAGTTTTGGTGCCCTTGAACACGTTCATGTGCACCAAAACTCATACAAACCAAGAAACAAATTGGACCGACGTACACCTGATTTGTACATTTAGACCTCATTATATCATTAAAAATACTAGTAGAGATTCCAGATAAATTCATATTTATAAACAATGCATTCCCCTAAATACATGAGCATATATATGATTAATCATCATCAAACAAGTGATTTCAGACACAGGAATAGATAGAGAAGGCCAAATCATTAAAAACTTTACTGTTATGTTGTCATATGCTATTCAAGATCATCAGAATCTTCTCCTGATTCTTCTTGTGATGATATAATTTGAACCATGTGTTCTGCCCATTCCTCTCGTAAATCATCAAAAATTTGCTGGTTGTAACCCGTCTTGTTTCAACCAAAGAACTACATGTATTCAAAATCAAAATAAGAATATGATTTCATTTATTTACAAAAACAAACTCAAATATGTTAAAACTTGTATGTATATGGGTAAAATATATTACCACATCATCAATTGGAATTTTGATATTTGTGATGATTTTGCTCATAAACTTCATGACATAATAATCACACATGACTCCATTATTTTGTTGTGGAACCTACAAAAAAAATGCATGTATACATGAATGTTCATATTCGAACATCCTTATTATTTAATTGTAAAATTAATAAAAATATTGAATTGTACATACCATAACTTTTGTTCATATAAGTTTATGAGATTTTTTAAGGACAATGAGCCTAAATTTGTTCCACAACTTCCATGCCCTATCAAGGTATAAACCGATTAGTTTTTATTAAATATTACAAAAAATAATAGAAAAAACTAATATGTAACTAAATATAACTCTTACATTTCAACAACTGCTTTTGTATCTTTACTCAGTTCTATGGAAGCTGAGTCACAGTACCAAGCATGATTATTGAACATATCAATGATTACCAACATCCAATGATCTTGGCCTTGTTCAAACCTTAATGGCCAAGGGATTATCAACTTTTGATTTCTGCTAAGCGTTAATGCTCTATCACATAATTGTTTAGCTCTGATGCTAACATCCTTCTCTTGATATTGATTGAAATATGAAGAATCATAGAACATTGCTAAATGTGATGAGTGATTATGTTGAAGTCGATAATAGAAAGCCATATATATGTATATATATAATTAGATAATTTAAATATAATTATATATGTTCTGCATAAATAAAAGAAAACTAACTAGATTGAGGACTCACCTTGTCCACACTTGAATTATAGTTAAATCGATCATTTGATATTCAAATATTTGTAACAAGTACTCGATCGATATATAAGTTTGGTCGATGTCTACACCAGAAATTTCAATTGGAAGTGGCACAGTCCATCCATCATTTATGCTAGATGCCCTCCCAACAATAGTCATCAAACTGCCAAGATTTCTACTGAACTGTAACGCATAAGTATGACTATACTTTTTCCAAGGCTTCTTCTTGAATGACTTGGTGCACAATGATTGGCCACTAGTCATAGATTTAGCACGAGATACTTGCTTGGTATCTCTTAAATGTGCCGCATTTAAGAGTTCTGGTATAATAGACTACCAAAAAAGTATCATATATGTATTTTTAGTAACAATATAAGATCACATTAAATAATAGTTGTAAACAAGTGTTATTTTTTAAGTTAAAAAATAGTACCATGTCAAATTTAGAACAACTTGAATCGACGGCCAAGCCACATACTATCCAACCGCCTCTTGGACTGTGGTAGCATCAGAAGGCACAGGTAGTGGACAATCATGAAACAATGATTGATCAATTACTATTCGCCAATGATTAGGCAAATATTGATTATGAATCATCCGATCATCGCTCAATTGTTGTACCGTTCCAATAGCAACATATTCCGTTGACGAAGGATGTTTCAACAAACATTTCATATTCTGTAAAAAATTTAAGTGTTATATGTAAAAAATAAAACATATAATAAGAATTTAAAAATTAAAATCTTACCACATATGATTCATCAAATAGAGGAGGACTCTCATGTGGGGTAGCTATTGGATGTACATTCTCACCAATATGTTCATCTTGGCTTGATTTATGGTAAGAATGTGCAGATTGCATTGGAGAAAATGAATCACTACTTGATTGCATGTGCATTCCTGGCATATAATGAGGACCAATAGGATGGCTATATCCCATACTGGATGTAGTTTGAGCACAATGAGATTGTGTGAATGGCATGCATGGTGGCATGCTTGGCATGGATTGTGGCATGCCTGGAATGGAAGGTGGTATGCCTGGCATGGATGGTTGCATGCTTGGCCAATATGGCATGCCCTGGTTGTAGCATGATGTCATGGCTGACAGTTGTTGTGATTGATGTTCTTTTAGAGTGGCAATCTCACTCATCACGGAGGCCTTAAAGGAGTTGAATTTTTCTTCAATTTTAGTGTATTTCTCCTTACTTACCGTCTGAGGCTTATGTTTTGGAATTTTAAAATACTCCATAGCACCATCATATTGGCTACCTCCCCTAACACGACCAGGATGCTTGCGTCCGAATGCATGATATAAAGCATCTCTCCCAGGCTCTTCAATTATTTCACCTCTGTATATTTTTTCTTGAACAGCTCTCTACAAATAATAAAGCACACAAACATATCATTCATTATTACATCAATTATTAAGTATCAGTCAGACTTTTTATCAACCGAAATTACTAACCAACTTATTTAATTGTTCTTCTCCTCGTTGACTCATCGGTCTTGCATTCTTTGTTCTGAGAGTCTTTGTTTCTATGTACAATTCCATTCGGGTAACATGTCTACCCAATTCAGCTTCCTACATAAATTAGGAAAATTTTATTAACAATGACATGAAATTAAATTGAGAAAAATTAATATAAAAATATTTATAAAATTAAGACAAATTAATAATACCATTCGAAATCTAACTTCAGGATTTGAAGACCTCCCAGTACGGTTAGGAAGAATGTTATGCATTTGGACATTCTGATGATCTTCTCTAATAAACGTCTATAATCCACAAAGTCTTTCCAAACTTGAGGTGTAATACAGGGGTGTCCTTTAGGGATTTTGTATATCACATTCTCATCAAGTGTTTCCAAATATGGAAACACATAATTCTTCGCCAATATGGAAGTCTTGTATTCCTTCCACGCCTTATTTGCAATCTTATAACACTTTCCCTGCCAATTGTCATCGACTTTGTAACGATTCTGTAAAAACACAATACAAAAGATTAGATATAATACACCTAATATAATATATATATTGATTATAAAATATAAGAGACTTACATAAATGGTTATCCATATTTTGAACTTTTCTACATCGGCAACCTCAGACCAATGATTTATATTGATTGGTATACTGGACTTTGCCAATCGACCAATAGAAGATTTCAATTGTTGACCATTTTCCCCTAGTGGATTACCAGTAGCATCAAATATAATGGGTATTCTATCATCTGGGTTAAGTGGAGCATCAGGTATATTCGCCCAACCCCTTCTTTTCAAATACCCCAATGGATCATTTGGATCTACAAGCTGAATATCCATGAAATATCTGCAAAAAGTGGAGAAATATAAATTAATTGACAATTTTAGGAACACACATATATACAAGAGTTATTACAACAATATAGAACATACATTATGTTTAATTAGGTTGCTGATCGTATACATATATTCCTTCACAATCACTACGAGTCCATGTCGAAGAATCATCATCATCAATTAGATCATCATCATCAATTAGATCATCACGTACATTAGGCAATTTATTTGAGAAATTACTAATATTGGATAATGTATCAAGCATAGAGTCATCATCTTCTACAACATCACAATGGTAAAACTCTTTTTGTGGAGGCGTTAACACAACAGACCATATTGGATCAATTTGATCGCTCACGTAAAATACTTGCTTTGCATGAAGTGCTAACGTGAAAGGATCATCTGTGTGACTTATCCTGGATAAATTTACAAAGGTAAATCCAAAATCATCTATTTTATATCCAACATTGATAACATCTTCGACCCAATCACACAAGAATACTGTCTCATGGAAGACCTCATAATCCAATTCCCAAATCTCTTGTATTATACCATAATATGTTCTATCAAAAAGTACAGGATTAGCATCTTTTGAACTGGAAAATTGCATAGTTTGTGCAACCATCTTCACCCCACTATTTTGATTTACTCAGACTTTGTCCCTAGCTTGATTTGTAAACCTCGATCCATTTATTGTGAAACTATGAAATGATTTGACATCGAATTTTGGGCCATGTGCAATCCATTGTAAACTTTCTGATATTTTATGATTGGGTTTCTTGAGTTCATCTCGAATCTATGTATACAAAAATACGAAATGTGTTTAGAGCAAAGTTTTAAAACATTGAATATATATAGGAAGATACATGCATGATTTTTTGTTTGTGACACTTACGTGGTTGCGAAACCAATTAATAAGCTCTCGCTTATGTTCATCATACAACCATTTTTCTCCTCCTTTTTTTTATAACGAGGATCGATCTTCAATAAGTTTAAATGCATCCTGTAATGTTATTAAATATATATTAAGTTATATATCATCATTAATAGTTAAATAAAAGATGAAACAATGAACATCACTTACTCTATGTACGATTGTGACTCGTTATTATTTACCAAAATGATTCGGTGTGCTTTTTCCCATCAAGTGCGATCAATAAATAATTTCTTACTTCCACCAAGCATAGGGTTACCTACTTGGATCATGTGACGTTCTAAGAACAACTTGTGCGTAGGATTCCCAATTTCAGTGCAACCACTAAAGTATTCAGAACAAAACTCAATGGCCTCTTCAGCAATGTAGCATTCCACCATGCATCCTTCAGGTCGATATCTATTATTTACATATCCTTTAAGGACTTTCATATATCTCTCAAAAGGATACATCCACCTTAATTAAGTAGGACCACATAATTGAACCTCTCGAACTAAATGAACACATAAGTGAATCATTATATCGAAGAAAGAAGGAGGAAAATATTTTTCAATTAGACACAAAGTTTCTACAATTTCTTTCTGTAAAGAATTTAACTCGCCAATTGATATCGATTTCTTGCATATTGTATTGAAGAATGAACAAAGCCGAATTATTGATATTTGAACATGTTTTGGAAGAATTGATCTAATAGCAACTGGTAATAACTGTTTCATTAAGATATGACAGTCATGTGATTTCAATCCATACAGGAACTTTCACACCTTCCAAACATTTACAAAACACATCCTTCTCTTTTGTTGATATTGTATATGATGCTAGTGGCAAGTATGATCGATTCTTATCATTTTCCACCCTTGGTTCCAATTCAGGTCGTATGCCTAGTTTCTTTAAATCTAATCTTGCTTTAATGTCATCCTTTGTTTTTCCAGGTATATTAAGTAAAGTGCCAATCAAGCTTTCACATACATTCTTCTCAATGTGCATGACATCTAAGATGTGACGAATGTGTAGGTCTTTCCAATAAGGCAATTCCCAAAATATTGATTTTTTTTCCAACAACCATTCGGTTCAAAATCTTTTTCATTTTCACCAATTTCATTAGTTGACCTCCTTCGTTTCCCTACCTTGGTGAGTTTTTTTTTTCATCTTTCCATATCGTTTGAATGTCATCCCATTCAATTGCCTTAATATCTCAATACCTCGCAAAGGTCGAGTTGCATGATCATGATCTTCTTCACCATCGAACGGTTTCTTTTGGTATCTAAACTTGTGTCCAGATGGCAAAAATCTCCTATGTCTTCTATAAGACATCTTTCTTCCGTGAACAAGATACTTTGCAGAAGTTCCATCACTACATATAGGACATCCCTTGTAACCTTTTGTTGCATGTCCTGATAAGTTTCCATAGGCAGGAAAATCATTAATTGTCCATAAAACGACCCCCTTCAAGTTAAAGTATTCTTCTTTATATGCATCGTAAACATTTACACCATCATTCCACAACGTCTTTAAATCATCTATCAGAGGCTGCAAATATACATCAATATCAACACCGGGTTGTTTCGGTCCTGAGATCAATAATGTTAACATCATGAATTTTCTTTTCATACACAACCAGGGAGGAAGGTTGTATGTTACCATAATTACTGGCCAACAACTATATCTACTACTGAGGGAACTATGTGGATTAATTCCATCAGTAGTAATGGCAAGACGCAGATTGCGCAGATCAGATGAAAATTGAGGAGATAAATTATCTACTACTTTCCAATTTGGAGAATCACAAGGATGACGTAGCACCCCATCATCAGATCGATTATCTGAATGCCAAGTCAACATCTTTGATGTATATTTACTATTGAACAACCTTTGAAAGCGAGGGATCGGAGGAAAGTACCAAAGAACCTTTGCAGGCACGCCTTTCTTATGTTTTGTACTCTCATTTGTACCATGCTTCCATCTCGATTCTTTACACATAGGACAATCATGTAATGTCTCATATTCTTTTCTATAAAGAATGCAATCATTAGGACAAGCGTGAATCTTATGATATTCCATGCCAAATCAACTAAGAGATTTCTTCACTTCATACATTGAAGATGACAATTCAATACCCTCAGGAAACATATCGACTAGTAGATTTAGTAATTCTGTGAATCCCTTGTCAGAAAAACCATGTTTTGCCTTAACATTGTACAAATGAACCAATCCTGACATCTTAGTGTATTTTTTGCATTTTGGATACAATGGTTTTTCGGCATCTTCTATAAGTTTATTAAAGGTTTCGGGATCATCCTCGCGTAATTCATCTTCAACACCACGGAACGTATTTTCTGTCTGTACATTATGATATGATGTATGTAATCCACTCACATTCTTATTATACGTTTCTCCATGAGTATTATCAATATTTTCTCCATGATAATACCAACATTTATAGCTCAATAGAATACCATTACGGATAAGGTGATACTTAACCTCATCAAATTCATGAAATCACTCATTTTTACATTTAACGCATGGGCATCGAATCATACTACTTCCAGTATTACTAGTTCTACAAGCAAATTCCATGAAACTTTCAACTCCAGAAATATAGTCTTGCTCAATTCTACACTTTGACATCCAAGATTTGTCTATTTTCTATTAATGACATTAATTAAACATATTACTTAATTATGTATTATTATATATAAATTTCCTAATTATTAGAATATATATCAAAACATACATAATGCAAAATAGTTATCATTTTAATCATTTTACAAAACCATTTATATACAAATTAAAAAATAAACAACTATGTTTCATGAATATATATATAAAAACCAATCACGCGGTTGATTCTAATTTCTAAGCATGTTACTATATCATAATTACAAAGTAATATTAATTATACGTATAAATAAATTTATCCACGCAAACCCACACAACATTTCAGATATTATTAAATAGATACAATTAATAAATCAAACATTATTATTACAAGCAAACAAAAAAACATAACTAAATCAAAAATTTATACAAAATATAAAACAAATTGATCGAATAATAAGCTAGTTGCATGCATTCTGCATAAACTAAGTCAAACCTATTTTTTAGGTGTGGTCAAATAAAGTGGCAGATTATTGACTTACTTTTGTTTTTCAGCAATCTAAATTGTAAATGTATCTTAAGTTGATATATATTTACAAAAGTGCTCTCTGAATGAACTTTTAACAAAAGTGCTTGTGGAACCGCACGCGTTGGATATAAAACCAAAAGATATATAATACATTTGACGTACGTAGTTAATTCAAGTTCTTTAATGTAAAAATGCAAGAGGTTTTTCTTCTGTGATTGTGAATATGAATTGGATTTTGTCAAACCTTAATTAACTGCTTAACTAATTAAAGGTGTACAAACCACACAAAGAAACTGCCCAAGCAAAACCCAAATCGAGATATTAGGTTTTTAATTAACGAATAAAAATTCGTTGTTCCTAATTAACGAATTACATTTACACGCTGATAAAATTAGCACAAATTCGAATTGATTTTGGCTAAGCAATAACAGAAAATACCCATAAACAGATTTTAATATTTTTCTAAAAAAAAAGAAGATCTGACAGATAATGTGAGAAAAGAAATATAACTTACAAAACGGACATTCAAATGGTGGTTGGAGGTGGCCTGAAATGTAGAACGAAGGTGGCGCACGGAGAAAATGGTTCTGAGTGAGGAAAATGAGAGAGGAAGAAAACTGGAAATCTGTGTACAAAATGAGACGAGAGGTCATATATTACGTGGATAGCGTCGGTTGACGTGGACAACCGACTTTAAATTTATTAAAAGTCGGTTTTTTCCAAAAACCGACTTTACATATCGACTTATATACCCCTTTTTGTAGTAGTGGATGTTTTGTTTACTAGTATTGCAAACACTAATAAACCTTCCAAAGAGATTGTTCATATAAAAAAAATTATGATTCTTTTTAAAACATACTCCTACAAATCGTTAGAAAGGTATACATTAGTTTTTTTTTAAAGCTAGTACACTATTAGTTCCTTAGTATTTAAAAAATACTTATAAATTTAACTTCAATAAGAAAAAAGAACTTCCAAATCACGTGTAAACTAAGATAAATAAAATTATCATTTATTCTTGCTCAATTAACTACTAAGCTGATATTTTAAATGGCAAAAAAATCTTTAACACGTTCAAACCCTTCATGATCAGTTATTCACGTATTTAATAAGAACAGATACCATTTATTAAATATGTATTTGTGTAGGATGTGCATAAAAATGACCATTTTTTTTTAGTGAAATTAAATTTTTGTGTAACTTTTCATAAAATAAAAAACTTAAGAAATATTATCTAAAACTAAATTTCCTTCTTCTTAACAAAATAAGCTGGAATGCATTTTTTATTAAGATTAATATTGTCCTATATTTATTAAAAAATGACATTTAAATTATATATATATTAAGATTAATATTGTCCTATATTAAGATTAATATTGTCCTATATTTATTTTTTTATAATAATTTAGTTTTATTGTTATTAAAAAGTGATTATATTAACATAAATTAATTTTTTTACATTTTATTTTTTAATTTTTTTAGGTGCTTTAAATAGAGATTCTTTTAACTTAAATAAACTATAACTGAAATAATTAAAAAAAAAAAACTTAAAAAATTATGATTTATGGAGTCATTTTTTATAACAATAAAATTAAACTGTCCTAAAAAAATAAATATAAAATTTAAATATTATTTTACTATAAATATAAGATTTGTAAAATCATTCTTTCCGTGTAAGTAAGAATTCAGACGTTGATCTCATAAATTTTGAAGAAAGGAATCAAAATGTACTTTTGGGAAATAGGGTTATGAGATTCAACAACACTTTGGAAATGTAATTTGTCATGAGATTCTCTGATGTACATTTATTATATGAATTTATACCTTCGAGCTGTAAAAAAACACTGGAGCGACATGGAAAATTTTCATCAATTAATTTTTATATAACTTCCTTTTGAAGAAGCAAATATACCCACATTCAAAAGTTCAAACCCTATGAAAAGGTATAATTTTGTTGTTTATTGATTGTTTCAAAACAAAATATAGACGATAATAAAAAGTAAAAAATAAAATAAAATAAAATAAAATAAAACAAAATTGTGGAGGGGTCCTTGTATGCATAATTGCAATATGTTAAACATGTTCAACCAAAGCAGTCTTAATTTGGAATTTATAACGTACAGTTATCACCGGCCAAACTTGACCATATAAATACACTACACTTGAATATTGAATAAAATCAATTTTGGTTGGTAGTGTACGCATAAAATTAGTAGTGGTTTAGATTTTAGACTAGAAAAGCCATGTTTGTTATTACTTATTATATTCAAATTTTAATTAATAATTATATTTAAAATTAAAAAATTATTTATTATTTTTATACAAACTATTCAAGTCAATACTATGTTATAAAGTGAGTTTAGAGTTTCTTGGAGTTAATACTATTCAACTAGTTTTGATCAGCTCGGGTTCTTAATACTTTAATCAGCCATTAAAAAAAAATTAAATTCTAATAATATCTCTTGACATCTTAAATTGTCCCGTAGAAATGACTCTACTTTTTTTTTATTACAAACTTGAATTTATATTTATAAATTATCATTGATATGAATAATATACATAAGCAATAATCTATGATAAGTGTATAATTCTTTTCTTATAATTACATTATCATTGTTTATTTTAAATTTTTTATACAATCAATAATTAATATATCACTTATTTCAAACAAAAAATTGATACTATAATAATTAATATATCACTTAATATTTAATAATAATAATATTCTAATTAAAATAGAATTATAGTGCTTGAAAAAACAACTATGGTAAGTGAAGTAAATCGTAAGCATGTAATTTTCACAAGCAAAATGATTTTCTTTTAGAACTAAATTGTACTCTTGTATTAAATAATTTAGAAAAAAGTTTTGCTTCTCATTGATCTTAGGCAACAAAAGCATACTATGCTTAATTATGCACAACAAGAAAATGTTTGTAATTTTATGATAATTTATAACATAAAAAATCTTCTCTACTTTTTTTTTATGTTACAAACTTGAATTTGCATTTATAAATTATTATTGATGTGGACCAATAATGATACATGATTAATATATAATTTTTTTTCATAATTATTTTATCATTATACCTTATAATTTTTTTATCAAATCCATAAATAACATGTTATTTAATACAAACAAAAACGTATATATTACTTAATATATATAATACTAAATATATCTCTAACCTCACAACATAAACATCAAATTTAATGCAAAATTGAGTATAGGGTTATTCTAACTCTTTCCCAAAATTTAATATGATAAATGATATTAATAAAATTTGAAACAGTTTTTTATTCATCTTATCAATATTTTTTTATGAAAAAAATTATATAAAATAAATTAAAATTAAATATATGTTAAAAAAATTACCAAATATAACTTTTTAGTGAAATATTTTATGTAATTTTAAAGTATTTTATTTTATAAAAAAATATTTTTTAAAAAATAATATTTAATGCTATGAATTAAAAAATAAATATAATTTAATATAATTTTTAATATATTATGATAAAAAATGATATTAACATATAGAGATATTATAATACTCCAAATAAAATATAATTATGTTGCTCGAAAAAGGTACTTTCGAAAGTGATGTAAATTGTACGCATATTCTTTGTTATTTTGTACTAATGTACTTTTCACGATCAAAATTATTTGCTTTTAGAACTGAAATGTAATCTTGTATGAAATAATTTCGAAAAAAGTATTAATTGCTTCTCATTGATCTTTACACAACAAAAACAAACGAACAGCTAGAAGAGGAGAACTTTGATCATAACAAAAAAAAAAAATTACCTTTACAAGAACTCAAATGTTGATAAAAAGCCAATGTTGATTACTTCAACTCAGGGCCTTGTATGCATTCTGCTAAATCATATACATAAAACGGTAGTTCCTAAGTTTAATCTTTCCTTTACAAAATTACAATAAGACTTAAAATTACTCATAGCTCCTTTTCCCTCATTATACCATGGACCTCTGACTCCATGGATGCTGAACCAAACACAGAGCAAGTCTCAACCTTTACCTCACCTCCCTCATGAACTCTACTTGCTTTAAGTTTCCTTCTCTTTTCTAATTGCATTTGAACATAAAACTTCAAAAACAGCAATAAAATCACACTATTCAGTACCGAATTGAAAACCCAAGCCCCAATTCCATTACACCCACCTTTCATAAAGTGCAGTAGAAGAACCCCAATATGACAAGCCAAATTGGAACACAATAGCACAATCTGACAATTCACCACAAAGGGAAAACAAGCACTGGGTAACCCAATAGCTATCCAAAACCTGTATCCATATACGACAGAGTAAATAAGCGTCGTACAGAGAATAGCCAACACTTGAACCGACTGCGAAAATTCAAGCCACAAGAATGCCATACAAGTCAACATCGAGTGGTTGAAGATTTGGAAGAAGGCTAGTTTACGACGTCGTAATATGGTGAAGAATGTCCGCAACATGTGAAAGAACCGAGACAGGTAGTAGACATATGACCAAAAGAAGACCCGACCCGATGGTCGCGTACCCAGAGGAAAGCAAAGGAGCCACTGTAATGGGGTTTTAGAGCGACGCCAAAACCATCGTGTTTCGCGAATTTCTGATTTTGCAGAGAGTAGTATTCCGGAGAAAATGGTGAAGGATATGAGAGCCATAGAAAGGCTATGAATAGCAGGGATGGGTCCAAGTGGAACAGGTCGACCCGAACGGACAATAAGGGTTACGATGAGGTGAAGAAAGAAAGCTAGAGCGAGATAGGAGGCTATGGAGATGACTAGGAATGACCAGGTTGAACCCCATAAATGTGCGTTGTTCCATCGGAAACCGACAATTGATGGGTGCTCCGATAGCCAAAACACTATGGTCTGGGTCGGGTTCATTCCTAATTGATCACCGGAGTATGATCGGACGACAGAAAACAAAACCCAGATTCCCTCCCCCGTTTCTAATTCAGTCATTCATTAATAGAGGAGGGAAAAGGGGTGGCCTGGTTTTTTAATTTTCTTTTTCAGAAATTCAGAGGAGATGGAGAGATGAAAACAGAGAAAGGACTGTTGGGAAGAAGAGTTAGGATGGGATTAAATTAAGGTAAGTTAATGACTGGTTGGTACGACGTGCTGGTACAACCAATAATATTATGACACTTGGTTACAACTTATTGGAACCACGTTTGGTGTACCATGGGGACATTCATTATAAACACGTATAAAATTCTTGCGCTATTAGGTTTTGACTTGATGCGTTTTTCCTTGTACTCGGTTTTACATAAAAAGGTAGAGAATTTTAGGAAATTATAAACACATGTCACATAAAATTAGTATGTCATATAAAATTAGTATAATATCTTAAAAGATTTACCATATTTTTAATTGTAATTTTGAAATTTATAAAATTATCTAAAATACTTTTAAACTTTATAGTTAATATATTTATATTTTTGTGATCTAATTGTATTAATTTTTTCATTCATTATTATCCATATTCTTATTCAATCGGATACTAAATTTTAAAATATTTAATATGGTATTAATATTACATGAGTTGATCTAATAAATAGTTTTTATCTATTTACAAAATGAAAATAATATTTTTAAAAAATCTATTATTTATTGATTTAAATATAATTTTTTCTATATTAATTACAACTATAAAGTATATTATGTTATTTATTAGGTTGATTACTTATTTCTAATATATTAAATATTTTTTAATATAAAAAATTATTCTTTTATTTGTTAAATCTAATAGTTCTAATTTCTATATAGATTATTCTATGAAAGTAGAGTCATTAACATATTTTTTACTTAATATTTACTTTTTTTATTTAATAAATAGTATTTTTTGGACCAAAAATATTAAAATATAATTTTTTTAGTGAAAAAGGGATGAAAATATAATTTTTGAAACTTTTTGTGATTTTTTTAGTGAAAAAGGAATGAAAATAATATTAAAATATTAAATCTTACTTTTAGATATTGAAATTCAAAGTATTTTAAAATCAATAAAGAAATAACAAGTTGTCATCAAGAGAAAAAAAAATGGCTCATTGAATGTTCAATTCATCAGCTTGTCGATGCCCTTACAAAGCAACTGTCTAAGCCTGTATTCTGTTTTTTGCATTCCAAACTCATGGTTCTTCGATCCCTCACCTTATGTTTTTTAGGAGGGTTGTATTAGACTATACTACATTATCTTATATATTTTCCTATTATTGATTCTAATGACTAGTTAGTTATTAGTTAATATTGTAGTTAGTTACTCTTGTAGTCCATTGGATCTCTATATACTCTTGCATTCAATAATATCTTAACATTATTCATCATTTTCTTATTGTTGCTGTTCCTTTATGACAATGACTTTATTCTTAGTTGCCTTTTTGTAGAATAAATAAAACGAAAAATTCTATGACTTTATTCTTGGTTGACTTCCTTGTAGAAAAATTATATTTATCTTAATTTAAAATAAGATATTAATTGATATGATGAAATATAATTAAATGAATAGTTATGTACAATGACCTTAGTAGAGAAAAGACCAAAGGATGTATCCAAAAGCCATTGAATCACAGAGCATTTATAGGAATAACTTCATATTTTAGTATAAGATATTGGAGGTAATAAAACTTGCTTAACATTATTTTTAGAATAATTTTTGTTAATATTATAACAATATTTTTATTTTTTAAAATATTATAGTATTATATTATTATGTAAAATTTTAAATTATTTTAATATTAATTATTTGTTTAAAAAATAAAAAAACTTTTAAAACTAATGGCATGTTAATAATTGAAAGGGTACGTGTGTTTCCGTGTATATATATAATATTTTATTGATGTCAATGTTATATTAAGTTAAAATAAAAGTTAATAGTATTTATTATTTTTAGAATATAATTCATATCAAATAAATTATTTTATTTTGATCTTTTACTAGTATTTTATTTTTAAAAAAAATTATATTAATTTAAAATATCATATAATCATATATTATAAAAATAATAAATATTTTTTCTTATTTTTAATAGGTTGTTACTTTGTTTTCTTTTCCCTTGGAATTTTCCCCAGTAGTTTTGTCATACGGTTATGAAGTCATTCATCATTATTTCTTTGATGTGCTCGCTAATCGGTTATTTTGTTACGTCGTCGTATAACGACTCCACAATATATAAATTTAAGTTTTTCTAATATTCTATTAAATTTTCACTTTATCTCTATTATAAAGTAAATTATAAATTTAACAGTTATTTAATATTCCAAATAGCATAAAAAAATTTATGATAAAATAAAAATAACAAGTTTAAATCTTATTTATAGATAAAAATTCTGCTTAACATAAATTACAAATTATATAAATTTTTGTGGGTTTCACTCACTTCCATAGTAAAATTTATAAATAAAAACTAATATAAAATTTAGACGTTATTGGGTTATATGTTCTAACGTATATAAATAAAATTACTTCATAAAATTTTATACTTATTTAAATTTAAATTATTTATATAGTAATAAATTGTAGAATTATTTTTATATTTTAAATAAATGTATAAAATATAAAAATTTAGATGATGTAAACATTCGTCTAATAACTTAGTTGCTAATCAATAGACTTAGTAGCTAATCAATCATATTAATAAATGGTAGACATTTAAAACTAGTAATAAAAATTAATTACAAATGTCTAGTCATTTAAAACTAGTAAAAACAAAATTTATTTAATTAGTAATGGGGACTGCTAACTCCGATGCCCATGTAATTGTGTAAACCTGTAATTGCTACTTCGCAGCTGTAAAGTAAATGGAAAATGAAATGGAGATAAAATTTATGATTAGTATGTGTCATGAAATTAAGCTAATTTATTGTAAATCAGGCTTATAAGAAAGTAAAATAGAAAAATAATACACAAATTTGATAATAGAGTTCGATCAATCTTGTTTACGTCTCCGAACCTACTGCAGATCTTTTTACTGAAAGAATATAAATTAAACAAGGTGTTTACAACACTCACCACTCACAACACACAACTCAATTACACTCAAAAAAATTACTCTCAATTTTCTCTCAGAAAAACTTTTCTCTCTAAGCTTTTCTTTCAATTGAAATGAACATTTTTTATGGTTAATTTATTACAATTACATATCTATTTATAAGAAAATTCACTCCTTCAATTACTCATTAAATTAATAGTTTCTTGAATTGCTCATTGAATTAAGCTCCATGTTTTACTCCTTAATTTGCTCATTAAATTAAAGAGCTTTATAACAATCTCATACTTGAAGACTGATTTCAATTTGTCTTCACACCTCGATCAATGCAGTAGTTTTTCTAGTATTTGTTACTCTAGCAGATCAACTGAAGTTAAGCACAACTTCAATTTGTCAATAGTCGCCACCTTTGTTAACATATCTGTTGGATTTTTTGCTTTCTTGAATCTTCTCCAATATTAACACATCATCTTCCAATAGAGATCTGATGAAGTAATAACGAAGTCTAATATGCTTGGTTCTAGAATGAAATGTTGAATTTTTCGCCAAGTGTATTGCATTTTGGCTATCACTATGCAGAACATTTTTCTCCTGTTTGAATCCCAGCTCAGTTAATAAACCTTGAAGTCATATCATCTCTTTACTAGCTTCAGTTACTGCTACATACTCAGCCTCTGTAGTGGATACAGTGACAATTTTCTGTATTTGTGACATCCAACTAATAGTTGTAGTTCCAACAGTAAATATATAACCGGTGGTGCTTCTTCGATGATCAACTTCACCTCTAAAGTCTACGTCTAGGTACCCTTGTACTTTTAACTCTCCTTTACTAAAGTACAAGCACTTTTCTGTGATGCCTCGCAGATACCTCAAAATCCACTTGACTACTTTCCAATGAGTTTTCCCTAGGTTTGACATAAATCTGCTAACAACTCCCACCGCATGGCCAATGTCTGGTCTCGTACAAACCATTGCGTACATCAAACATTCAATGGCTGAGGCATAAGGAACCTTAGCCATGAATTCTTTTTCTTCCTCTGTATGAGGGGACTGATCCTTGGATAGGCGAAAATGACTGGCCAAGGGTGTCTTAACTGGTTTGGCATCACCCATGTTGAATCTCTGCAAAACACAATTGACGTACTCTGCCTGAGATAACTGTAAGGATCCTTTCTTCTTATTTCTTGTGATTTGCATTCCAAGAATCTTCTTTGTTAGACCGAAGCCTTTCATGTCAAACTCCTTTGAAAATTGATGCTTCAACCTTCTGATATCATCCATATCTGAACCTGCTACTAACATATCATCAACATAAAGTAGTAAAATGATATAACTGGACCTATATCTCTTGAAGTAGCAATAGTGGTCGACATTGCACTTCTGGAAACCTTCCTTGTGCATAAAGCTGTCAAAATTTCTGTACCAATGTCTCGGGGCTTGTTTCAGGCCATACAAACTCTTTTTAAGTTTATACACCATGTTCTTATTGCCTCTTTCTAAGAAACATTTTGGTTGGTACATGTATATCTCTTCATCTAAATCTTCATGAAGGAATGCAGTTTTCACATCCAACTGTTCAAGATGAAGATCTTCAATGGCTACAATACTCAACATTGATCTGATAGTATTGAGCTTCACAACGGGAGCAAAAATGTTAGTGTAGTCAACTCCTTCCTTCTGTTGAAACCCTTTTGACAACAAGGTGGGTTTGTATCTCTTGTAACCATCATGATCCTCTTTCACCCGGTACACCCATTTGTTGTGAAGTGCCTTCTTTCCCATAGGAACTCAGCTAGTTCCCATGTCTGGTCGGAGATGAGAGATTTCATTTCTTCTTTCATGAAAAGCTCCCACTTGCTAGAATCTCGAGTCTGACATGCTTCATCATAGCATTCAGGCTCTGCTCCATTAGTTAGTAACATATAGTTCATGTATCTCCTATTAGGCACATGAGGTCGAGAAGACCTTCTCAATACAAGAGCTGGAGTAGGAGGTTGTGGTGTGTCGAACTACTGCGTACTACTCTGTCCAAAAAGTTCCTCTGACTGAGGACTTGTTACAATTGGGTCTGTTACGGAACTATCTAGGACATCATCTGCATCTGCAAATACTGACTCATTCTATTTTGAGTCGTTGGCGTCTATTTTATACATGTCCTTATACATTAGTCTTTCGTTGAAAATCACATCTCTACTACGGATCACTTTCTTATTTTTGTCATCCCAAATGCGGTAGCCAAACTCATCCTTACCATAACCGATGAATGTGCATTTCTTGGATTTGGGATCAAGCTTATTCCTGCCTTGATCACTGATATGCACAAATGCTACACCGCCGAAAACTTTTAGATGTGATAGTTTCACCTCTTTTCTGCTTTATACCTCCTCTGGTATTCTGTGTTCCAATGGAACATATTGGCCTCGGTTGATCAAGTAAGCTACCATGTGGACTACTTTTGCCCAGAACTGCTTTGGTAGACCTGACTGTATACGAATGCTTCTGACTCTTTCTGTTAACGTTTGGTTTATACGCTCAGCTACATCATTGTGTTGAGGCATACCTGACACAGTTCTTTCCATTCTGATCCCGTGCTCATACTATAAATTTTTGAATCTGGTGTCTTCATATTCACCACCATTATCACTTCTGAGCTTTTTGATCTTCAAACTCATCTCATTTTCCACCATAGCTTTCCATTTTCTAAAAGCCTCAAATACTTCAGACTTATGCTTTAGAAAGTAAACACATACCTTCCGAGAGTGATCATCAATGAAAGTCACAAAGTAGTGCTTCTCACCAATGGATGTGACGGTCGTTGGTCCCCAAACATCAGAGTGAATAAGCTCTAGCCTTTCCTTCTTTGGGGTTCTGCAACTTGTTTGAAAGCTGACTCTTTTTTTCTTTCCAAGTATGCAATCTTCGCACATGTCTATCTCCGCAGACTGTAGACATGGAAGTTTTCCCTTTGAATGCATAATCTTCATCCCCTTCTCACTCATGATGCCTAGTCTCTGGTGCCACAAATTTGATGTTTCATTGCTTGTTGCAATTGCGATTGAGCAACGTGCTCTTGCTATCATGTAAAGAGTGTCACTCTTCTTGCCTCGAGCAACTATCATTGCGCCCTTTGAAATCTTGCAATCATCACCATGGAAGATCGTAGTGTAGCCTTAACTGGCCAATTGCCCTACTGAGATTAAGTTCCTTCTTAATTCGAGAATATGTCTGACATCCTTCAGCTCCCAAACAGACCCGTTCAACTTAATCTTCACTACACATTTGCCAATAATAACACATGGTTGGTCATCACCAAGATATACCTTTCCAAGGTTTCTGGTGACATATTTCTCGAAGCATTCTTTCTGTGAAGTAGCATGGAATGATGCTCTAGAGTCTAACACCCAAGATTCTTCTTTTCTTTCCAAAGAGCATATCAATGCATCATCTCCTCCTGAGGTGGAAGTAACATTTTCCTCTACCTTCACTTGTTTGTCCTTCGGTGCACTCTTACACTGATTTTTGTAGTGCCCGGTTCTTCCACAATTCCAACACTCGATGGTCTTCGAGCTATGGGAATTATTAGGATTCCTGGATTTGGACCTCCTGTCCTTTGATCTACCTCGGTAGTCTGTTCTACCACGTCCATTCCCTTTGGTTGAATTTCTTCCTCTTGACTCTGTAAGCAAAACTAAAGAAGTTGACGATTCACCTGAATCTCTACGTCAGATCTTTTCATTGAGAACCAAATCACGAACATCGTAAAATTTCAACTTATTGCTTCTTGACAAGCTACTCACAGCCATGACAGTAGCATTCCAGCTTTCTGGTAAAGAAGACAAAAGTATCAATGCTCGTACTTCTTCATCGAATTCAATTTCCACTGAACTCAACTGGGTTGTGACTGTGTTGAGTTCATTGAGATGTTGAGCTACCGATGCGTCTTCCATCATCCGTAAATTGAACAAACGCCTCATCAAGTGCACTTTGTTTGAGGTTGATGGATTCTTATACATATTGGAGAGAGCTGCCATAAGACCCGCCGTGGTCTTTTCCTTTGCTATGTTGAAAGCAATATTATGGGATAGCGTCAATCGAATAACTCCGAGGGGTTGTATGTCTAGAAGATTCCAATCTTCTTCCTTCATAGCCTCTGGCTTCTTCCTTGAGAGAGGTTGATATAAACTTCTTTGATACAGATAATCCTCTATCTACATTTTCCAAAACCCAAAATTTGTGTCATCGAATTTCTCGAGTTTCACCCTTCCTTCATCTGCGGCCATTACTCCCACTCAAATCTGACTTCCTCCGGATTGTTTCTAACTATTTTGCTCCATGTTTTGCTCCTTAATTTAAGGAGTTTTATAACAATCTCCAACAATATGTTTTTATATATATATATATATATAATGGATTAATAATATATTTTAAAAACAATAAAAAAAATTTCTTAAAGATTTAACATAATTATATATATATAGAATAATCTATTTTTTAAGAAAATTTATATATATATAGTATATTATATATTTTTTACAAATATTATTCATTTATCTCATCTTTATTTTTAATATTTTTTTTATAAAAATAAAAGGTTAAAGTAATTTCTTTCTATTAGTTGTTCATACTTATATCATATATGAGATTTTTCACTCTTTTAAAATAAATTATTTATTATTTTTAAATTTTGCGATTACGTGGTTTTATATTAATATAATTTTATTTTTTTTAAAATAAATATTAAATAACTATATAGTGGGAAGGATGTTGAAAATTTCTACAACCTTACTATATAGATCCCATTATTGCACCATTAATGCGAGCTATATCTTAAAGACTTAAACTACTTGACTGTGATAGGTCTTCGTCCATTAGATGGTACCATTAATGAGAGAATTACGTGGAATTTTCAAACTCCATTTGTCATTGTCATATGAGACTGTAAAAGTATATTGTCTTTTTCAAAGACTTCATTGAAGTTTATAAAAGTTTAAATATATATATATATATATATATATATATAACACATAAATTTATAATTAAATTTTTTATATTATGACATGTTATCTTTATTATTTTTTTATCATAACATAAAAATTTGGTTGTAAAAATAATATAAATTTATATATATTTAATATTTATATGAATAATTATTTTCGTAAACCAGCTTGAGGTATTTGATAAGAAATGAAAAAAAAATCATATTTTAAAAAATCTTAATCGACTAAATTATACAGAAAAAACTAAATTTGTAATTAAAATTTAGTAAAACTTGCCTAAAACCTTTTTAAACCTGAAAATATTCTTATATTTTAAGAATATAATATATATTACATATAAATCTAAATTTATATTAAAATTTGGGTAAGTGAATTCAATATTTTATAATAAAAAATATGCAAAAGTAAATCTTTAAAGCACTAATTTATAATGGCAATTTTTATATAAGATATTCTAGCGCTTATCATTTAACTGAAAAACTTATGATTATATTGTTTTTCTAACTAAACAAATTTTTATTTACTACCTAAATAGGTTTTCTTTATATTATATAAATAAATCAATATAAATGAGGAAAAATAATATTTATATTTGTTTTCTAAAAATATACTTACAATTCTCACAACAGCTATCGCTGTCGGGTTCATATCTCATTATTTTATATTGTAAATATAAATTTATTTATTTAGATAATAATAGGTACATCTTATCAGGCATATCTTAATCTAAAGTTATAAAATTCAACTCTTTAATATTGTTTTAAAAACCATAAACAAATAAAAAGACATTAAAAAATTCAAACTCAATTTTGTATGTGTAATATTTTAAATGAAAAATTAAATTTTTAAATATAAAAATAAATACATAATTACTTATTAGCACCAAATGTATTTATAATAAATACATATATCTTTTAGTTAATTATATAAAATTGTTGAGTTAAAATACTACACTATTTATAACTTTCACATTATACTAATTTTTGTTTCATGTCCAATATTTTTTAAAATAGAATATTTAAAATATTAAAATAAGAAAAATATTCATAGATATCATTCTAATTTTTCACTAATTTTATGTCACTCTTTTGGTACTTTTTCAAACCATATAATGACTTTACTAATTTACAGATCTATCCTTCTTGTTCTAGGTCGTAAAAACCTTCGGGTGGTTTCATGTAGATTTTCTTCATCTAACTCTCCATTTATAGACCTTTATTTCTTGCTCTAGGTCGAAAAAACCCTTGGATGGTTTCATGTAGATTTCTTCATCTAACTCTTCGTTTAGAAAGGTTACCTTTTTATCTATTTGAGGTATCTCAAGATTTCGCAAAGTTGTAATAAAAATTATCAGCCTTATGCTGTTGGAGATTATCATAAAGCTCCTTAAATTAAGGAGCAAAACATGGAGTAAAACATGGAGCAAAACAAGGAGCAATTCATGGAGCAAAACAAGGAGCTTAATTCAAGGAGAAATTTAAGGAACCATTAATTTAAGGAGTAATTCAAGGAGTGAATTTTCCTATAAATAGATGTGTAATTGTAATGAATTAATCATCCAAAGTGTTCATTCCAATTGAGAGAAAAGCTTAGAGAGAAAAGCTTTTGTGAGAGAAAATTGAGAGTAATTTTCTTGGGTGTAATTGGGTTGTGAGTTGTGAGTGTTGTAAACACCTTGTGTAATTTCTCCCCTTTCAGTAAAAAGATCTGCAGCAGGTCCGGAGACGTAAGCAAGATTGGCCGAACTCCGTTATCAAATTTGTGTGTTATTTTTCTATTCTTGCTTTCTCATAAATCTGGATTATCGGAAATTTGCATAATTTCCCAACAACTGGTATCATAGCTATTGGTGGTGATTTCTGTCAATTTTCTGCAAGGTTACTATTTACGTGAATAGTGAATTACGTGAATAGTGACATTTTGTCGACGATATTTGTTCGTTGACGTAGGTGTTCTAATACACGGTGGTTTACAGAAATAGTCAGAAACGATCCAGAGGAAGTCGGATTTTAGTGGGAGCAATGGCCGCAGATGAAGGAAGGGTGAAACTCGAGAAATTCGATGGCACAGATTTTGGGTTTTGGAAAATGCAGATAGAGGATTATCTGTATCAAAGAAATCTATATCAACCTCTCTCAGGGAAGAAACCAGAAGCTATGAAGGAAGAAGATTGGAATCTTCTAGATAGACAAGCCCTCGGAGTTATTCGATTGACGTTATCCCGTAATGTTGCCTTCAACATAGCAAAGGAAAAGACCACGGCAGGTCTTATGGCAGCTCTCTCCAATATGTATGAGAAGCCATCAGCCTCAAACAAAGTGCACTTGATGAGGCGTTTGTTCAATTTACGGATGAATGAAGGCGCATCGGTAGCTCAACATCTCAATGAACTCAACACAGTCACAACCCAGTTGAGTTCAGTGGAAATTGAATTCGATGAAGAAGTACGAGCATTGATACTTTTGTCTTCTTTACCAGAAAGTTGGAATGCTACTGTCACGGCTGTGAGTAGCTCGTCAGGAAGCAATAAGTTGAAATTTGACGATGTTCGTGATCTGGTTCTCAGTGAAGAGATCCGACGTAGAGAGGTAGGTGAATCGTCAACTTCTTCAGTTTTGCATACAGAGTCAAGAGGAAGAAATTCAAACAAAGGGAATGGACGTGGCAGAACAGACTACCGAGGTAGATCAAAGGACAGGAGATCCAAATCCAGGAATCCTAATAATTCCCATAGCTCGAAGACGATCGAGTGTTGGAATTGTGGAAGAACCGGGCACTACAAAAATCAGTGCAAAAGTGCACCGAATGACAAACAAGTGAAGGCAGAGGCAAATGTTACTTCCACCTCAGAAGGAGACGATGCATTGATATGCTCTTTGGAGAGCAAGGAAGAATCTTGGGTGTTAGACTCTGGAGCATCGTTCCATGCTACTTCACAAAAAGAATTCTTCGAGAAATATGTCCCCGGAAACCTTGGAAAGGTATATCTTGGTGATGATCAACCATGTGCTATTATTGGCAAAGGTGTAGTGAAGATTAAGTTGAACGGATCTGTTTGGGAGCTGAAGGATGTCAGGCATATTCCCGATCTCAGAAGGAACTTAATCTCAGTCGGGCAGTTGGCCAGTGAAGGCTACACTACGATCTTCCATGGTGATGATTGGAAGATTTCAAAGGGTGCAATGACAGTTGCTCGAGGCAAGAAAAGTGGCACTCTTTATATGGAAACAGAGGCACGTTGTTCAATTACAGTTGCAGTAGGCAATGAAACACCAAATCTGTGGCACCAGAGACTAGGCCATATGAGTGAAAAAGGGATGAAGATTATGCATTCAAAGGGAAAACTTCCAGGTCTACAGTCTACGGAGATAGACATGTGCGAAGATTGCATACTTGGAAAGCAAAAGAGAGTCAGCTTTCAGACAAGTTGCAGAATCCCAAAGAAGGAAAGGCTAGAGCTTATTCACTCTGATGTTTGGGGACCAACGACCGTCTCATCTATTGCTGGGAAACGCTACTTCGTGACTTTCATCGATGATCACTCTCGGAAGGTATGGGTTTACTTTCTAAAGCATAAGTCTGAAGTATTTGAGGCTTTCAGAAGATGGAAAGCTATAGTGGAAAATGAGACGGGTTTAAAGATCAAAAAGCTCAGAACCGATAATGGTGGTGAATATGAAGACACCATATTCAAAAACTTCTGCTATGAGCACGGGATCAGAATGGAAAGAACTGTTCCAGGCACGCCTCAACACAATGGTGTAGCTGAGCGTATGAACCGAACATTGACAGAAAGAGCTAGAAGCATTCGTATACAGTCAGGTCTACCGAAGCAGTTCTGAGCAGAAGCAGTCAACACGGCAGCTTACTTGATCAACCGAGGCCCATCTGTTCCATTGGAGCATAGAATACCAGAGGAGGTATGGAGCGGAAAAGAGGTGAAACTATCACATCTAAAAGTTTTCGGTTGTGTAGCATTTGTGCATATCAGTGATCAAGGCAGGAATAAGCTTGATCCCAAATCCAAGAAATGCACATTCATTGGCTATGGTGAGGATGAGTTTGGCTACCGCATTTGGGATGACGAAAAGAAGAAAGTTATCCGTAGCAGAGATGTGATTTTCAACGAAATGGTGATGTATAAGGACATGCATAAAATAGACGCCAATGACTCAGAGCAGAATGAGTCAGTATTTACAGATGCAGATGATGTCCCAGATACTTCCGCAACAGAACCAATTATAACAAGTCCTCAGCCAGAGGAACTTGTTGGACAAAACAGTACACAGCATTCCGACACACCACAACTTCTTACTCCAGCTCCTGTATTGAGAAGGTCTTCTCGACCTCATGTGCCTAACAGGAGATACATGAACTATATGTTGCTGACTGATGGAGGGGAGCCTGAATGCTATGATGAAGCTTGTCAGACTCGAGATTCCAACAAGTGGGAGCTTGCTATGAAAGAAGAAATGAAATCTCTCATCTCCAACCAGACATGGGAACTAGCTGAGTTACCTATGGGAAAGAAGGCACTTCACAACAAATGGGTGTACCAGGTGAAAGAGGAGCATGATGGTTCCAAAAGATACAAAGCCCGCCTAGTTGTCAAAGGGTTTCAACAGAAGGAAGGAGTTGACTACACTGACATTTTTGCTCCTGTTGTGAAGCTTAATACTATCATATCAGTATTGAGTATTGTAGCCATTGAAGATCTTCATCTTGAACAGTTGGATGTGAAGACTGCATTCCTTCATGGAGATTTAGATGAAGAGATATACATGTACCAGCCAGAAGGTTTCTCAGAAAGGGGGAAGAAGAACATGGTGTGCAGACTTAAGAAGAGTTTGTATGGCCTGAAACCAGCCCCGAGACAATGGTACAGAAAGTTTGACAGCTTCATGCACAAGAAAGGTTTCCAGAAGTGCAATGCTGATCATTGTTGCTACTTCAAGAGATATAGGTCCAGTTATATCATTTTACTACTTTATGTTGATGATATGTTAGTAGCAGGTTCAGATATGGATGATATTAAAAGGTTGAAGCAACAATTGTCAAAGGAATTTGACATGAAAGACTTGGGTCCAGCAAAGAAGATTCTTGGAATGCAAATCACAAGAAATAAGAAGAAAGGATCCTTGCAGTTATCTCAGGCAGAGTACATCAATCGTGTTTTGCAAAGATTCAACATGGGCGATGCCAAGCCAGTTAGCACACCCTTGGCCAGTCATTTTCGCCTATCCAAGGATCAGTCCCCTCAGACAGAGGAAGAGAGAGAATTCATGGTTAAGGTTCCTTATGCCTCAGCCATTGGAAGTTTGATGTACGCAATGGTCTGTACGAGACCAGACATTGGCCATGCAGTGGGAGTTGTTAGCAGATTTATGTCAAATCCAGGGAAAACTCATTGGGAAGCAGTAAAGTGGATTTTGAGGTATCTGCGAGGAACCACAGAAAAGTGCTTGTACTTTAGTAAAGGAGAGTTAAAAGTACAAGGGTACGTAGACGCAGACTTTGGAGGTGAAGTTGATCACCGAAGAAGCACCACCGGTTATATATTTACTGTTGGAACTACAGCTGTTAGTTGGATGTCACAAATACAGAAAATTGTCACTCTATCCACTACAGAGGCTGAGTATGTAGCAGTAACTGAAGCTAGTAAAGAGATGATATGGCTTCAAGGTTTGTTAATTGAGCTGGGATTCAAACAAGAGAAGAATGTTCTGCATAGTGATAGTCAAAGTGTAATACACTTGGCGAAGAATTCAACATTTCATTCTAGAACAAAGCATATTGGACTTCGTTATCACTTCATCAGATCTCTAGTGGAAGATGATGTGTTAATACTGGAGAAGATTCAAGGAAGCAAAAATCCAGCAGATATGTTAACAAAGGTGGTGACTATTGACAAACTGAAGTTGTGCTCAACTTCAGTTGGTCTGCTAGAGTAATAAAGACTAGAAAAGCTGCTGCATTGATCGAGGTGTGAAGACAGATTGAAATCAGTCTTCAAGTGGGAGATTGTTGGAGATTATCATAAAGCTCCTTAAATTAAGGAGCAAAACATGGAGTAAAACATGGAGCAAAACAAGGAGCAATTCATGGAGTAAAACAAGGAGCTTAATTCAAGGAGCAATTTAAGGAACCATTAATTTAAGGAGTAATTCAAGGAGTGAATTTTCCTATAAATAGATGTGTAATTGTAATGAATTAATCATCCAAAGTGTTCATTCCAATTGAGAGAAAAGCTTAGAGAGAAAAGCTTTTGTGAGAGAAAATTGAGAGTAATTTTCTTGGGTGTAATTGGGTTGTGAGTTGTGAGTGTTGTAAACACCTTGTGTAATTTCTCCCCTTTCAGTAAAAAGATCTGCAGCAGGTCCGGAGATGTAAGCAAGATTGGCCGAACTCCGTTATCAAATTTGTGTGTTATTTTTCTATTCTTGCTTTCTCATAAATCTGGCTTATCGGAAATTTGCGTAATTTCCCAACATATGCATCTTCTCATAACAGAAGAATACGTATCAAAGTAATCAAGACCATGCCATTGTTTGTATCCCTTAATTACAAATATGGCTTTTCAACTGATCCATCTGGTTTACATTTCTTGTAAAAATCTACTTGAATCCTAATGTTTTACTACCTGGAGGTAAATCAAATAGTTTTCAAGGGTGATTTTACATAATAAAATCAATTTCAATTTTAATAATCTTTTTTCATTGAGGATCTTTAGAAGAGTTCATAGCCTCTTCATAAGTTTAATGTTCATTTTCTAGTAAATAGGTCATAAAATATGGATTATAATGTTTTTGTCCTAACCCTCTTACCATGTTTGGGTTCAATTTCAACCTCATTCTTAACCTCTTATTCAGGTATTTTATCCTAACTCTTTTCATTCAGAGTCTCATAAGTTCGTTTAGACAAACTTGATTCCCTTGAGATTTACCTGAAAATACATATTCAAAGAACGATGTATTCCTGATTTTATTATCGTGTTCTTGTGTATGTTTGGAATTTTTGACTCATGTATAAGAAAACAATAAGCACAACTATTATTTCATATCCAATGAAGATACAACCTATCATTTTTGAATTTATCTTCACCTTCTTAGATATAGGCACAACAAATTTGACAAGACACTCATAAATATTTTTTAAAAGTATCCTTCCGTTAAACAATTTATACTGTGTGTTTGGTGTTTTTTCCAAGATGTTTTATTTAAAGATAGTTACCTAACAAAATAGCTCCTCACATAAGTTATGTGGCAACCCAAAACATAATAGTATTGCATTCATTATTTCATTCAAGGTACAATTCTTATGCTAAACAATTCCATTTTGCTTATATGAATAAGGTGTTGTGTTTCATGTATAATTTCGTGTTGTGCACAAATTCACCAAATAATGTTTCATATTCACCACCATGCTTAACTTTTTTTATAATGAATTAATTTCTCTGTAGCTGAATTTTTATTTTAAGCAAATACACATAGTAATATTTCATGTTATCATAAAAAAAATACTTATTGACACCTGTTGTTTGAAGAAATTTGAAATTATATAGATTACTGTAGATTAAATCTAAGCGTTCAGTGTTCCTTTTAATTGAATAGAACGATGATCTAGTCATTTTTGCTTCAACACAAGTCTCATATTTGTGTTTGGAATCAATTTGAAAAATAGATATATGATCCAAGTTAAATAATCTACGCAATGTATTATAATTAACACGATCTAGTCTACCATGCCATAAATTGGAGGACTTAAGAAAGTATATAGAAGAATTAACTTTATTAATTTTCTTAGGCATTACAATTGTAACATTTAACTTAAACAAGCCATTGCACACATACCCTTTGCTCATAAATATACCCTTTTTTTATCTCCATGACCTTGTATGACTCAAATACAATTATATAGCCATGTTTATTCAACAACAAACTAGATAAAAAACTCTTGTGAATCTTAGGCATAAATCGTTCAGAGTCAAAACTTCTCAAAAGTAATCTTTAATACTACTTTTCCTTGTCCTTCAACAACAAAAGTAACAGAATTTCCTATAAATAGCTTCCCCAATTCATGACAGGTTCAAAAGTAGTAAAAAGCTTATTGTCTAAATAAACATGTCTGGTTACACTAGTACCAATCCACCACTATTTTGGGTTTGATTCCACCGAATTCACCTTAAAAATGACCACACAATTTAATATCAAAGATATCATAAATGATAACGTCAATTATGTTTACCTCACGGTTCTTGTTTCTCTTTAAAAACTTGCACTCTGGAACTTTATGTCTTATACATTGACAATTAAAACTTGACTTCTTAAATGTTGTTTTTTAAGTCTCAATTTAAACTCTTTTATCCTTCTATATGTTCATAATTTTTTTACTCTTTTGAAATAAATTATTTATTATTTTTAAATTATATGATTACTCTTTTATCCTTCTACGTGGGAAGGATGTTGAAAATTTCTACAACCTTACTATATATATATCCCATTATTGCACCATTAATGCAAGCTATATCTTAAAGACTTAAACTACTTCACTGTGACAGCTCTTCATCCATTAGATGGTACCATTAATGAAAGAATTACGTGGAATTTTCAAACTCCATTTGTCATTGTCATTTGCGACTGTAAAAGTATATTGTCTTTTTCAAATTTATTTTAGAACAGGAAAAGTGAATGATGTTTATATATAATACTGACAAGTTGCAAGTGTGGCTAGAAGAAAAAAGTTATGTATCTTTATTATTTTTTATCATAACATATAAATTTGGTTATAAAAATAATATAAATTTATATATATTTATTATTTTTATGAATAATTATTTTCGTAAACCAGCTTGAGGTATTTGATAAGAAATGAAAAAAATCATATTTTAAAAAATCTTAATCGACTAAATTATACAGAAAAAACTAAATTTGTAATTAAAATTTAATAAAACTTGCCTAAAACCTTTTTCCACCTGAAAATATTCTTATGTTTTAAGAATATATATATATATATATATAATATTACTTATAAATCTAAATTTATATTAAAATTTGGGTAAGTGAATTCAACATTTTATAATGAAAAATATACAAAAGTAAATCTTTAAAGCACTAATTTTTACAGGAGATATTTTACGGTTACCACTTGACTGAAAGTTTTTGGTTATGTTGTTTGTCTAACTCGAAACAATTTTTTTATTTACTACCTAAATAAGTTTTTTTTTATATTATATAAATAAATTAGTATAAATGAGGAAGAATAATATTTACATTTGTTTTCAAAAAATATACCTACAATTGTCACTAATGATGTCCTGTTTATTTCTCATTCTTTTATATTACAAATATAAATTTATTTATTTAGATAACAATATGTTCATCAATTCAATTCTTTAATATTGTTCTAAAAAAATAAACAAATAAAAAGAACTTAAAAAATTCAAACTCAATTTTGTATGTGTAATATTTTAAATAAAAAATTAAAATTTTAAATATAAAAATAAATACATAATTATTAATTAGCACAAATTGCATTTATAATAAATACATATATCTTTTAGTTACTTATATAAAATTGTTAAGTTCAAATACTACACTATTTATAACTTTCACATTATACTAATTTTTTTTCATGTTCAATAATTTTTTAAATAGAGTATTTAAAATATAAAAATAAGAAAAAATTTCATAGATATCATTCTAATTTTTCATCAATTTTTTTCAATATTAAAACTTAGGTCAATACTTTTTTTAAGACATTATTGATTTAATTTTTTTAAAATTGTTCTTATTTTTTTTCTTTTAAGCTATTTAATTCAAAAAATAATATGTATTATAAAATAATTTGTATTTATAATTGTACCAATTTTATTATTTTTGTGGTGATAATATATTGTTACAATGTAAATTATTATTGAATTAAAATATTATTTTATATATTTTTATTATGATATTAATAAAAATAATTATGATGACATAATTATCTTATTTAATATTTACTTATAATTATAAATTAATTTAAAAGACAAAGCACATATCTACTTATATAAAAAATAATAAAAACTACAAGTATGATGACTTTGCAAATGCAATAACCTATAAGCCTACGATATATATTGCAGTATTGCACCATTAATGCTATCTATATCCTAAACTACTTGATAGTGTGACGACTCCTCGTCTATATTGGATGGCCACTGTTAATGGAAGGGAAACGTTTTAGGTATAAAATTGAGACAAAACTTATCTATTTGTCGTATATTGATTGATATTTTTTTACAAATGGCATCATTTTAAATCAAGTCCTATAAAATATGCATCTTTTCTATAAAACAAATGACACATTAATTGAGATGAATACCTCTTATAATATATGATGTTTAACATTGCTATTAAGGTTAGAATTACTAGAATTTTCAGATTCCATTCGTCTTTGTCATGGGAGATAATGTACAAGCATATTGTCAATGTGAAAATCTTTATCGAGGTTTAAAAAAAATAAAAACAAAATGGTTATAATACTCTAATTTGCACATAATAGTTTTATTATGTCATGTGTAAAAATATTTTATAATTTAAGAAGTAATTGATGTTTATATATATTGATAATTTACAAAACATAAAAAGTGTAGTTATAAAATGAGTATAAATTTATGTGTCATCAACATTCATATAAAAACATTTACCCTTGTAAACATGTTTGTGGTATTTGATAAGAAAGTGATAAATATCTAAAAATATAATAGTTTAAGTTTTTGAAAGAATTAGTGATCAATAATTTCTAACATGATATCATAACTATAAATCATGCATGTTTTCAAAGCTCATTAATCTCAACTATTGAGTTATAAGTGTTTGACATATATGTTGTGTAAAATCAACACTTAGAAGAATTATAGATGTATATATAGAAGCAATATTGGATCTTCTCCTAACAGCTTAAATTTTTTAAAGAACTAGTTTCCTAATAAATTTCTAACATGTTATTAGAGTTTGAGGTCCTGTGTTGTATAATTGTATAATTGACCATTCTTTTTAATAACTTAATTTTTTAAAGAATTGGTTTTCTAATAAATTTTTAATAGAAAGGAAAAAATTTGTATTTTAAAAAGTCTTAATAGGCTAAATTATACAAAAAAAAGTTTCTTTAAAAAAAAAATTGCAAATGAAATTTAATAAATCTTACCTAGAATATTTTGAATCCTCAAAATATCTTTATATTTTGAGAAAATAAAGTCAAATTATATAAAATAGCATGCACTTCTAAATGAAAAAGTTACTAGTAGTAATATAATGTTTAATGAATAATGCAATCAATTCCTATAATATATAGTTAGACACTTTAAAACTTGTTATTTGCAAGTATAG
Organism: Hippophae tibetana; assembly: GCA_037013495.1. NCBI lineage: Eukaryota > Viridiplantae > Streptophyta > Magnoliopsida > Rosales > Elaeagnaceae > Hippophae > Hippophae tibetana. The sequence continues at coordinate 74,818,333 of CM072812.1, read as the reverse complement.
GAAAAAACTTATTATATACAAAAATTAGGTATATAAATATAAAAAGTATAATTTAGTCTCATGATCAAAGTACATTTTTATACTTAAATGCTTAATTATGTGATTTTTATTGCTTATTATTTCTTAAATAATTATGGGATTTTAAGTGATTATTTTTTAATAATTATGAGACTAAATATATTCATTTTTTTCATAATAACTGCATTAGTAGTATCTAAACCAAAAATTACAACTTAAAATGAATTTTTAAAATAAAACGAGACATTATGTGTCCCTCACCCTTTCTAAAACTCATTACAACAAAAGACTAAATTATATCATTAATGTCCAAATTTTAGTTAAATTTTACACATAGATCTCAAACTTTTAAAACCTATGATTTAGTTTTTAAATTTTTAATATTTTACACATAAGTCCTAAACTTTTAAATCATACGATTTAGTCTCAAATTTTTAAAACCTCACACATATATCCTAAAATTTAGATTCATAAATATGTATTTTAGAAACTATGTGCCCATTTTTAAAAGTCCGTTGACTAAATTATAGGATTGAAAAGTTTAGTAACTTATGTGTGAAATTTTAAAATTTTGAAGGCTAATTTGTAAGTTTTTAAAGTTTAAAAACAAATGTATGAATTTGTTCAAAGTTATAGGATTAATGGAGTAGTTAAGTCTTAACAAAAATAGCACAATTTCTTTATATTTAGAAAGACATAGGTAAGTGTTAAAAATATTATTTTTATTTTTACAAGTTTTAACTTAAATATTAGATTTATTAATTTTTTTTAAAACGTTAATTGAATATGTGGTTTTCAATCTTGTATCTTTATCCAAATCACTACACTAATATTGTTACCATTTATCCTTGAAAAGCCTTGCATTTGTTTCACAAAAATAATGATTCAACGCAATTTTAATCTCATGTATACGAGATAACAAGAATCAAAATAAACAAGTGTAAAAAAACACAAGTATTTAAGTTATTCAATCCCTATAAATTGTAGGTCTAATTCAAGTTTGTTATCTTAATGGTACTCTTTTTAACCCAAAAAATATTCATATTCTCAAAGTAGTATAATTATAATCTCTTAATGTTTTTTAAAGGTCACAAATGATCCAATTTTATATTTTAAATTGTGGATTTTATCTCATGTGATATATTTGAAGGATAATTATGTATTTCAGGAAGTTTGGTACTTTTGTAGTACCAATATTTAAAAAAATGTATGTATTTGAACTCATATTTTTATAGTAGCATATTAGTAGTTCTTACATTTAATTTTATATACACCAATGATCCAATATTAAGATTTAATTGAGAATTTTAGAATTTGTTATATACATGAAAAATAATTAAGAACAAAATCGTCTTTAAAATAATTAAAGAATAAAAAAGTTTAATAAAATATTATTAATAAAAAATAAATTTAAACCCAAAATCAAACAAAATCACGAAAAGTTAAGAGTCTTGAGAAAACTCTAAATGAATCAAATCAAGTTCAAAATGATATTTTTGCAAGAAAAATGAGAAAGGATGAATGATTTTGAGATGAAAACTTAGAAATTTTATTCAATATTAAAACATCTAAATAGAAAACAATACTTAGGTTTCAAAGCCATAAATAAGAGACATGCTTAAAAAGTGTGAACAACCCAAATCAACAGAAATGCCAACTAAAATACTAGTATAGTCATAATAATGCAAGTAAGTTAAGAATTCTAAAAACAAATAAATAATATGTATGGCATAGAAATGCATATGACAAACCACAAGCAGCAATATGTATAGAGAAATAGTGACACAATACTCAAGTACCTAAGCTTGAAAAATATACCTTAATTTTGTCATAAAGACATTTAAAGAAAAACAAAAGAAAGATCATGCAAAAGATGAGCACTAAATAGTAAGATACAAATTGAGAACTAGAACAAGATATATTATGTAACAGAAAAAAGAACCTAGTAAATCAAATGAGATACCGTCTAAATGATATGACATAACTCTAAAAAGCAAGAAAATCCTAATACTTTGACCCTATATGATAAAATCATGTGACATAATGCATATACAAAAAGATGCAAAATAAATGACAGGTGGAAGAATGGGTGCTGGTTCTCAGGTAGAAAATAGCTTTTAAGACAAAAAAAAAATTAATTTTTTTGCCCATATGTGTGTTACATGTTGAAATTCTCAATTAAATTTTAATTGTACATCACTTATTTATCTAAAACTAAATGTAAGAACTACTAGTGTACTGTTATAAAAAATGGATTCACATGCATAATTTTTGTTAAATAATAGTACTATTAAAATGTCAAGCCCTCTAAATGATATGATTACATTTTACTTATATTACAGGTACCAAGTATGTGATAAAATCCTCATTTTAAAACAAAAAATTGGATCATTTATGTATCTTATATTAAAATAGGGGATTACTATTGTACTATTTTAAAAATATAAGTGCATATATATATATATATATATCTTTTGATTAAAAGAGGTAACATTAAGGTACCGTATCCACTTAATCCATTAAGGAGGGAGAAACATATATCTATTATGAAAAATAGAGCACACCAATGTACAATAAGAGTCATAGAGAGTAGTGAAATCTAGCATAATTAGATGATTGAACAATCTTAACATGTTTTGCTCTTGCATATACACACTTGAATGTACAATAAGAGTCATAGAGAGAATAAGAAAGAGATGAAGAGGACAAACAATGCTAAAAGAAAAATGAGAGAGTAAGGCACATTAATCAAACCTTAATTAGGGGTATAAATGCTTAGCGTGTAATGTGTTGGATTATAATTTGATCCATAAATATTCAAGAAACCGTATAAATGTAAATTTAAATACAACGAAAGCAAAAATGGATTGAAAACATACCTACTACCATTGATCAAATTTCACCACTTACACGGGAATTTCAATGGGTTTTTAGTATGATGCTATCACTGGTTTCTCACACTTACTCTCTGTCTTTGATGGTGTATATTAATGATAATCAGTGAGTAGTGAAAGGACCTGATAACTTTATAAAGGTTCTTCCATCAAGAACATTGTATGGTTTCGTAGAACCGTTACCACCGTTGCACCATAAAAATGTTACATTCTCGCACTTGGTGAAAACGTTAATCTAAATTCTCTTGAGTAACAAAATACATGAATCACGACGATAGGTCTTGAGTGAGTATTATCTTCCATGTATTACAATGTATTTAGTTTCTCAAGTATTATACTTTATGTATGAAACTTAATGAATAAATCCTATATTTATTCTTGGTCTAATAAAATATATATTTTCTCAAATAAATTAATGTACACATGAATATGAGAAAATATTACAATATATAAGAGTTTCATTAATAAATTGTATATATATACATTTACAAAGTGGAACCAATTCTCACTTTCTCTACATGATCCTTAAATTTCAGTGGTGGCATGCCTTTAATCAAAGGATCAATAATAATCAATTTAGTGCTAACGTGCTCAAAAACCACTTTTTTTTCTTAACACGTTCTCTTATGGCCAAGTATTTAATGTCGATGTGCTTACTACGACTACCATTCTTTTTGTTCTTATCCATAAACATAACAGCTGAGTTATCACAGTACAATCTTAATGGCCTAGAAATAGAGTCAACTACTCTAAGCTTGGAAATGAATTTTTTTGACCATAAACCATGTGATGTGGCCTCAAAACATGACATGGACTCGACCTCCATAGTGGACGTAGCAATTAAGGACTACTTTGCACTCCTCCAAGACACGGCTCCACCGGCAAGCATGAAAATGTAACTAGATATTGATTTTAATGAATCAACACAACCAGCGAAATCTGCATTAGAGTAGCCAATTACTACCATATCATCAATTCATCTATACATGAGCATATAGTCTTTGGTTCCTTGTAGGTACCTCATCATTTCTTTGCATTTTTCTAATAGTCAACACCTAGGTTACTCTAATATCTTCCTAGCATCCCAACAACAAATGCAATGTTAGGTTTGGTGTAGACCTTAACATACATCAGGCTTTCAATAGATGAAGCATATGGAATGGTTTTCATCTGTTCTCTTTCAAAATCATTCTTTGGGTATTGGTCCAAATTGAACTTATCACCCTTCATAATGTAAGCAACACTTGGTGAACAATCTTTCATCCAAAATTTCTGTAAAATTTTATTAATATAGGTTTCTTGAGATAAACCCAAGATGCCTCGAAGTCTATCTCTATGAATCTTAATGCCAATGACATAAAATGCCTCACCCATATCCTTTATATCGAAATATTTAGAGAGGAATTGGTTTACCTCATGTAGCAAACCTTTATCATTGGCTTCAAGCAAAATATCATCCATATATAGCACCAAACAACAAATCTTACTCTCACTAACCTTCTCGTATATACATTGATCCATGACTTTCTCTTCAAAACCAAATGAAGTGATGACATTATGGAATTTGTAATACCATTGACGGGAAGCTTGTTTTAATCCATATATGGATTTATTAAGCTTACAAACAAAATGCTCACCATCACTAGGGAAGAATTCTTAAAGTTGTTTCATATAAACCTCTTCCTCTATGTTACCATTAAGGAAATCCATTTTCATATCCATTTGATGGAAATCCAAATCAAAATGGGCAACCAATGCCATGATCACACGAAATGAATCTTTCTTAGATATAGGAGAGAATGTCTTTGTGTAGTCGATTCCCTCCCTTTATGAATAACAATCAATCTATCTCTTGAAGTAGAAGGTTGAGAATCTAAGTGATTAGTATCAAAAACTATGTTCTTGATTTGATCGCTCCCACTAATCAAGTTATATTCAAGAAACTTTGCATTTCTTGATTCCATAAACCTAGTGCTATGAGATGAAAAGTAAAATCTGTAACCCTTAGACCGTTCGAAATTTCCAATGAAATACCCACACTTCAGTTGGGTATCCTCAAACGTGCATATGTCGCAAACTCGGTTCCTAACATGTCCATAATTCAAATGGCGTCTTTGAGACATTCTTTATTGGAACTTGGTTTAATATATACACAACCTTCTTTAAAGCTTCAATCTACAAGGATTTAGGAAGATTGGAGTTGCTAAGCATACTCCACACCATGTCCAATAATGTTCGGTTTCTCCTTTCTACTACATCATTCTAGTATGGTGAACCAGACATAGTGTATTAGGCAACTATCCCATATTCTTGAAGAAACTTAGCAAACAGACCAGGCGCTTGTCCATTCTCAATGTAACTAACATAATATTCATCACCTTTATCTGATCTCATGACCTTTATTTGCTTTCCACATTTTTTCTCTACTTCAAATTTAAAGCTCTTAAAGGAATCTAATGCTTCACTCTTATTATAAAGCATGTAGAGATACATATATCAAGAAAAAATCATCAATAAAGGTGGTGAAATATTTATGACCATGAATGTCCATGTTTGGACAACATGTATCTGTATGTATAATTTCTAATATACTTGAACTTCTATTGGCACCTTTCTTTGACTTGTTAGTTTGCTTTCCCTTAATGTAGTCCACACATGTCTCAAAATCAGTAAAATCTAGAGTAATAAGTATCTCATCTTTCACTAATATTTCATTTTTTTCTATGGAGATATGTCCTAATCTCTTATGCCATAATGTAGAAGAGTCTTCGTCAATAATATACCTTTTAGTGCCAGTTTGAACATGCATAGCATTATGAGTGGAATTATTTCGTAAATTAATGTAGTAAAGACCATCAGGAAAAATATCATTCTCAACAGAATCAAATTTATTAAATAAATTGAAAGATGTTTTTGAAAAGTGAATGGAATAACCAAAAGGTACAAGTCTTGAAATCAAAATCAAGTTTCTAGATAAACTTGGAACATTAAAAGGTCTTTTCTAATTTTAAAATAAAACCACTACTTAAAATCAAAGTGCATGTCTCTACAGTCTCCACATGTGAGCCCATCTTGTTATCAGATAAGATGTATTGCTCACTTCCCACTGGTTTCCTTAGATTTTGCATACCTTATAAGGAGTTTGTAACATGGATTGTAGATCTAGAATTAATCAACCTAGTGTTAATATTAACATTAATATATTTATAACAAACAAACGAGGTTGGATTATCTTTATTCTTGGGCCATTTTTGGAATTTGATACATTCCTTCTTTATATGTCCCTTCTTTTTACAGAAGAAACACTTGTCTTTTTTCTTAATATCAGCCTGAGGTGGAATTATCCTTTTTCCTTTATGCTTGTATTGAGATTTTCCTTTCCCATACGTTGTAGCCAACATTGCATTTTCACCAAATTCCATAACAAACCACCCTTCCTCTTGAACACACATGGCCATTAGTTCATTGATTGACCATTTATTCGTATGTGTATTGTATGAGATTTTGAATGGCTCATACTAATATGGGAGAGTGTTAAGGATATAGTGCACCAGGAAGGATTCTGGCATCTCAACCTCGAGATTCTTAAGTTGAGCCACAATGTCCCTCATTTTCATAATATGCCCACGCATACCTTTCACACTAGTGAGTCTCAAGGAAGAGAACTTCATAATAAGGGTGCTTAGTAGAGCCTTATCTGAAGTGACGAACTGATCATCAATGGCCTTTAGCAAGTCCTGAACATTGTTATGTTGATCAACATAACCACGAACATCAGCAGAGATCTTAGTCTTAATGAACATCACGCTAAAGCGATTAGATCGCTCCCATTGTTCATAAAGCTTGATATTTTCTAGAGTGCTAGTTTTAGTAATTTTAGGTGGTTCGTTTTTCCTAATAGCATAGTCAATATCCATCCACCCTAGATAAAGGTGAATTCTTTCCTTCTATACTTTATAATTATCCCCTTTCAAATCGAGAATGTCACAACGGATATCAGATAAAATTTACAGTTTGAGAAACTACAATTAAAGATTTTATGCTTATTAAAATTTAAGACCTAAATTATAGCCATTCTTTATCAATGTAAATAATGAAAAATATGAATCAAGTGATATAAAACTTGTTTGCGGACTAAAATTCTAATTCAATGAAATTCATCTTAACTTTACGATAAAACTATCAAATTATGTTTCTTTTCCTAATCAGTGTGGGTAAATTAGAAAATATAATTTGATATTTTATCATAATTAATCACACAAAAATATAATAAAAATTGCTGTGAAATAAGATTTATTTTATCACATATTATTAATTACAATTAATATTTATTTTATAAATGTGATCCTAAACAAACCTTATTATAGTTTTAATTAATTAAAGATGTTATAATTACTCCCTAATTAATTAAACGATATGAATAACTTAAATATTAGTTAAATCCTTAGGCTCAATTATTGCATAAAACTATAAGCAATATTAATTTAATTCCAAATGTGCAAATATTATCTATCTTAAAAATGCATGTATGACAATAAATTATACAAGCAAAATAAATAATATAAGCACCAATTAAATCCATAAAGAGTCATTAACAATTAATTACATTATGCATAAATTATTTAACCAAATTTTCATATGTATAATTAATTACAAAATTTATACATACAAATACCAAAATAAATAATTTAAGTTTAATATATTTAAATAAATTTGAATGTACCCAAAAATTATTTAAATAAATGTCACATGTATAATAAATATTCTACATATGACAAACCTAAGTTAAATAATTAATTACATTAAAATTATATTTGGAATGTTTTTTAAGAAAAATTAAAATCTAAATATATATAAAAATAAGCATGGTACAAAATATTACATAAAGTTTGTCTTGATCCAATGGACAACACATTTCATACATAGCAACAGAATTAGGGTTCGATTCCTAGCTAAAACATTTTTTTTAAGAAAATGCTTTGAATGTATATAAAATAAGTATGGTACATATAGTGCCTCATGGTTGAATGGACAGGACTCTACAATCCCAGCAATGTAATCCAGGTTGGATACCCAGTTGAAACAAAACAAAAAATATGAACGTCATATTTAACCTCCAACTAACTTGACTCGGTTACCACCCCAAACGAATATCCGATCGTATTTCACTATTTCAGCAACAAACATTGGCGTTCTTTTTATTAAAATTCTCATAATTTAATTTCCAAGTGATTCATGGTCTCAGTTTGAATCAAAAACGTTATTTTAAATAAAAAGTTAATTAATATATTTCAATAAATGCAAACAAAAAATTGGATTTATTTTCTTCATGTTTTTTCAAGTTTCAATTTACACGATCGTTATAATATCAATACTGAAATAATTTATAATTTTTATATGCATCAAAAACAAGCAAAATAGAAAACTCAAATTCTCAATTCTTCGTGAAACAAGAGTAGTGTTTTAAAAAATAGCTCTGATGCCATATGTTGGATCATAATTCGATCCAAAAACATTCAAGAAACCATATGAACGTAAATTTAAGCACAACAGAAGCAAAAATGGATTGAAAACATATCTTATATCATTAATCAAATTTCACCAGTTACACTGAAATTCCAATGGATTTTTGGTTTAATGTTCTCACTAGTTTCTTATACTTACTCTCTGTCTTTAATGGTGTATATTAATGATAATTAGTCAGTAGTGAGAGAACCCGATGACTTTATAAAGATTTTTTCATCAAAAACTTCGTATGATTTCATAACCGACGTACACTTACAAAATCGAATCATTACCACTGTTGCACCATAAAAATGTTACATAATGTCAATAATGCCTCTCAATCCAAACAGATTTAGAACGTCATTGGGCTCAATATCTGCAGTATAACAAGCTCATTAGCTCTAGCACAAGTACAAGATGCCCGAATATGTAACACAATTAGTCACGTGCAGTCCTAGCATAAATTTATCAAATATTATAGTACGTATTATGGGATAGAGTAATTTGAGACATGCGAAATTTAGTTGCCTTGTGCAAAAACATTTTCCATATAATCATATTTGATCTAATTTTTTATATGTATTTTCTTTTTTATAATACATAAATTGTTTTTATAAAGTAAGTACTTTTTTTAAAAATAACATTATAAAAATTATACAATGAAGATTAAATTCTTAACTTAAAAATTATAAGGATGATAAATAAACTTTGGTACCATTATGCTACAATAAGTTGAGGTAGAGAGATAGTATGTCGATAAAACTGTAGTAGACTCTAAAGCTAAAGTAATAGGAGAGAACAAACGTACAATTAAGTTAGAGATGCAAGTTGCAGGTATGAACTTAGAATAAAGATTTTATAGTTATTGTAATTGGCATATTTATATTTAATATTTTTTTTCTAATTTAATTCATTAATTTTAAAAAACTTATATCACAAATACAAAACAGTGAATTAGATTTTAAAAAAATGTTCAACTACATTTGATAAATAAAATTTCAACAAAAATATAATTGTTGAAATAATTTTTTAAAATAAATGTTTTTAAAAAATAAGAAAAAAAATAAAAAATAATTTTTTTATATGTGGTGTTTCTTATTAAAACTAAATGATTAGACTATATATATATAAACCAAATCAAATGCTAGCTCCGTTATAAAAAAAATGGACCACTATTTTGTCATCTTATAAGATACAATGGTATTACACTAACTACTGATAATAACAAGCATAATTTTTATGGATGTTATTCTCGTTACAGGAGAATAAGTATCAAAATAATTAAGGTCATATTATTGTTTGTATCTCTTGATTTTAAGCCTAGCTTTCTACTTTCAATTGATCCATCTAGTTTACGTTTTTTTGTAAAAATCCACCTAAATCCTAGTGTTTTTTACCTGGAGGTAAATTAATCTTGACATAGTTCCTTTAGATCTAGAAATCCATAGAACTATTTTGAATTTAAAGAAAAATAATAAACAAGACATCTTAGAACATCTAGTTATGGATAATGAAATTCCAGAAGTAGAAGAACCAAAATCCTTAAGAGATTATGCAGTGCCTATGGTTGGCGGCATTCATTCAAGCATAAAAAGACCATCAATTCAAGCTAATAATTTTGAAATTAAGCCTGCAATAATTCATATGATTCAAACTTCGATTCAATTTGGAGGTTTACCCCATGATGATCCAAACTCCCATATTACAAACTTTCTAGAGATTTGTGACACTTTTAGGCATAATTGAGTCACTGATGATGCTATTCGGTTGAGACTTTTTCCTTTTTCACTTAGAGAAAAGACTAAAAATTGGTTGAATTCATTACCATGTGGATCTATCACTACTTGGGAGGATTTGGCGCAAAAAGTTTTGGCCAAATACTTTCCACCGGTAAAGACTGCAATGATGAGAAATGAAATCACCACTTTTATGCAGTTCGACTCAGAATCATTATATGAAGCTTGGGAGAGGTACACGGAGCTACTTAGAAGATGTCCTCACCACGGATTACCGAAGTGGCTTCAAGTTCAAACATTTTATAATAGTTTGATCGGACAAACCAGAAACATGATTGACGCTGCAGCAGGTGGTGCTCTAATGGGGAAATCAATTTATAAAGCTTACAACTTATTAGAGGAAATGGCTTCAAATAGTTATGAGTGGGCATCAAAGAGGATGTTGCCTACGAAAGTAGCTGGAATTCATGAGATTGATGCTATGACCGTTTTAACTGCACAAGTATCCGCATTAGTAAAAAAGATGGATACCATGGGTGTCCATTCTATTCAGAGTCCTTTTGTGGCATGTGAAATTTGCAATGGAAATCATGCCAGTGAGAGATGTCCTCACAACGCTGAATATGTCAATTTTGTTTCCAATTACAATAGGAATCAAAACAATCAAAACAATCCCTATTCCAACACTTACAATCCAGGATGGAAGAATCACCCTAATTTTTCTTGGAGTAATAATCAAGGCCAATCATCTTCTATGAAGCCCACTCATCCTCCAGGTTTTCATAATCAAGTCCCACAACAAGAGAGAAAGCCTTCATTGGAAGATATGTTTGCTCAATACATGGCTAAGAATGAGACTATTCTCCAGAATCAGGCAACATCTATTAGAAATCTCGAATTTCAATTGGGTCAACTAGCTACTGCTGTCAACAACCGCCCTCAAGGAGCTTTACCTAGTGATACCGAAGTCAATCCAAAAAGGGAAGGAAAAGAGCATTGTAAAGCAGTTACATTGAGAAGTGGAAAAGAGTTAGAAGAAATACACAAGCCCATTTCTCCGCCAACTCTTATTGTTAAAGCTATTGACCCAAAAAAACAAGAAAAAGCTAAAGAGAGGGTCGAAGATAATGAATTAATAGAGAATCCTTTAAAAAAACCATTTCCAGATAATCTCGATCCTTATAATCCACCAATTCCATTTCCTCAGCGCTTCCACAAGTAAAAATTGGATAAATAGTTCTCCAAGTTTCTTGAAGTATTTAAGAAACTTCATATTAACATTCCTTTTGTTGATGCCTTGGAGAAAATGCCCAGTTATGTGAAATTTATGAAAGACATTCTGTCTAAAAAAAGAAGGTTAGGTGATTTTGAGACAGTTGCTCTCACAGAGGAGTGTAGTGCCATCCTTCAGAAGAAGCTACCACCTAAGCTGAAAGATCCAGAAAGTTTTACCATTCCTTGCACTATTGGTGAAAATTATTTTGGTAGAGCTCTGTGCGATCTGGGCGCAAGCATTAATTTAATGCCACTATCCATCTATCAGAGACTTGGATTAGGAGAAGCACAATCGACCACTGTGGCTCTGCAACATGCAGATAGGTCGTTGAAACACCCAAGAGGCATAATAGAGGATGTGCTTGTCAAGGTTGACAAATTTATCTTTCCTGCAGATTTCATAATTCTTGACATGGAGGAAGATAAAGAGATTCCTATTATTCTCGAGAGACCATTTTTAGCAACTGGTAGGACTTTGATTGATGTTCAAAAAGGAGAGCTCACCATGAGAGTTCAAGACCAAGAGGTAACTTTCAATGTCTTTAAAGCTATAAAATTTCCAAGAGAATCTGATGATTACCTTAGAGTTGACATGGTAAATGCTTTAGTTGAAAGCAATTTCAAGGAAAATTTGAGTACTGATGCTTTGGAACTTGCACTTGTGAATGACAATATTATTGATAACTTTGATTCTCTTGAATATCTCAAGTTACTTGAAGCATCCCCACAACTCTTTAGTCTTCAAGCTGAAAAAGAGGCATCACAAGTTGTAGCACCGTCTAAGTTTACCTATGTGAAGCAATCTATGGAACAAAAACCACTATTAGAGCTTAAACCATTGCCTAACCATTTGAGGTATGCTTATTTGGGTGAAATGTCAACCATGCCTGTGATTATTTCAGCATCTCTAGATGAAGATCAAGAAAAGAAGTTGTTAAGAGTGTTGAGAAATTACAAGCTGGCATTAGGGTGGTCTATCTCTGACATTAAAGGAATTAGCCCTTCACTATGCATGCACAAGATCTTGTTTGAGGAAGATTTCAAGCCTACTATTGAGCATCAACGTCGTCTGAATCCAATCATGAAGGAAGTAGTAAAAGATGAGATCATTAAATGGTTAGATGCAGATATTATCTATCCTATTTCAGATAGCTCTTGGGTCAGCCCAATTCATTGTGTTCCGAAGAAAGGAGGAATTACAGTGGAGGTTAATAGCAACAATGAGTTGATCCCCACAAGGAAAGTGACGGGTTGACGAGTATGCATGGATTATAGGAAGCTCAATAAGGCCACTCGAAAGGATCATTTTCCTCTTCCATTTATTGACCAAATGCTAGACAGATTGGCAGGACATTCTTTCTATTGTTTCTTGGATGGATATTCAGGATACAACCAAATTGTTATCGCACCTGAGGATCAAGAGAAGACCATTTTCACTTGTCCATAAGGAACTTTTGCCTTCCGAAGAATGCCGTTTGGACTTTGCAATGCCCCAGCCACTTTTCAAAGGTGTATGATGGCTATCTTCTCAAACATGGTGGAAAATTTCATTGAGATATTTATGGATGACTTCTCAGTGTTTGGAGATTCATATTATATGTGCTTGCATAACCTTTCTTTGGTCTTACAAAAATTCGAAGAAACAAACTTGGTTTTAAATTGGGAAAAGTGCCACTTCATGGTAGAAGAAGGTGTTGTTCTCGGCCATCTAATTTCGTCAAAGGGAATTGAAGTGGATAGGGCAAAGATTGAAACCATTGAGAAACTACCGCCTCCAACCTCGGTGAAAGGAATTAGAAGTTTTCTTGGTCATGCAGGATTCTATAGGCGATTCATAAAGGATTTCTCCAAGATATCTAAGCCTCTTTGCAACCTTTTGGAGAAAGATACAAAATTCACATTTGACGAAGATTGTTTTGAAGCTTTCCGGGTTTTGAAAGAAAAGTTGATCACGGCTCCCATCATTATTGCACCAGATTAGAACCTACCTTTCGAGCTCATGTGTGATGCCAGTGATTTTGTGGTAGGAGCTGTTTTAGGACAACGAAAAAAGAGAGTTTTCCATGACATTTACTATGCCAGCAAAACTTTGACCGGAGCTCAACTGAATTATGCTACCACTGAAAAATAATTACTTACTGTTGTATATGCTTTTGAAAAGTTTCGTTCCTACCTAATCGGCACTAAGGTGACAGTTTATACGGACCATTCTACTATAAAATATCTTATGGCTAAGAAAGATGCAAAACTGAGATTGATTAGATGGATCCTCCTACTGCAAGAATTTGATTTGGAGATCAAGGATAAAAAGGGAACCGAAAATCAAGTGGTTGATCATCTATCGAGATTGGAGAATAATAATGGAGCCGTAGACAAGACAATCATTGGTGAGACTTTTCCTGATGAGCGACTATTTTTCTTAGACCATAAAAGTGTGCCATGGTACGCAGACTATGTTAATTATATCGTAAGCAATGTGCTCCCACCTGAAATGTCTTTCCAACAGAAGAAAAAATTCTTACACAATGTTAAGTACTATTTATGGGATGAGCCTTACTTGTTTAAGCATTGTGCAGATCAAATTATCAGAAGGTGTGTCCCAAGGGAAGAAATTGAAAATATACTTAAACATTGTCATTCTTCAGCCTACGGAGGCCATTTTGGAAGAGAAAGAACAACAGCTAAGGTTCTTCAATCTGGTTTTTACTGGCCAAATCTGTTTAAAGATGCACATTTCTTTGTCTCACAATGTGACAGGTGCCAAAGAGTTGGTAACATTTCTAAGAAACACGAGATGCCTCTAAACAATATTCTTGAGGTAGAAATATTTGATGTCTGGGGAATTGATTTCATGGGGCCGTTTGTCTCTTCTTACAACAATCTCTACATTCTGGTTGCTGTGGATTATGTTTCTAAGTGGGTAGAGGCAATTCCCTTGCCTACCAATGATTCTAAAGTGGTGTTGAATTTTCTAAAGAAAAACATTTTTACTCGTTTTGGCACCCCAAGGGCAATCATAAGCGATGAGGGAACTCATTTTTGCAACAAATCTTTTGAAACCCTCCTTGCTAAATACGGTGTCTCTCACAAGGTTGCAACTGCTTACCATCCTCAAACTAGTGGACAAGTGGAGATATCAAACAGAGAGGTGAAGAGGATCTTGGAGAAGACGGTAAATCCTTCAAGGAAGGATTGGTCTAAAAGGTTGGATGATGCACTCTGGGCATACCGAACAACATATAAGACACCCATTGGGATGTCCCCATATCGGTTAGTGTTTGGGAAAGCTTGTCATCTCCCGGTTGAATTAGAGCACCATGCGTATTGGGCTATCAAAAATTTAAATTTTGATTTAGGAGCCGCTGGCGAAAAACGTCTCCTATAACTCAATGAGATGGACGAGATTCGTTTACACGCATATGAAAATGCCGAGATTTATAAGGAAAAACGAAGAGGTGGCATGACAACAAAATCTTGCATCGACACTTTGAACCAGGACAGAAAGTACTCCTCTTCAACTCTCGTTTGAAGTTCTTCTCAGGAAAATTGAAATCGAAGTGGTCAGGGCCTTTCATTATTACCAAAGTACACCCATATGAGGCTGTTGAGATTAAAGGTGAAGAATCACAAAACAGTTTCCAAGTGAATGGGCAAAGACTCAAACATTATTGGGGGGTGACATTGATCGTCAAAAGTCCACCATTTTCTTATCCGATCCAACCTAAAGCAAGAATAAAGGCAGTCAAGCTGATGACTCTAAATCAAGCGCTTCTTGGGAGGCAATCCATATGTTTTAATTTTTATTTATTTGTTTATTGTCTTTTAGAACATGTAGTAGTTGCATATTTCTTCATGCTGTTATTTTGTTTTGATAGGTGCAAATCGAAGGAGGTAAAACGATTTTGGAATTCAATCTCACAAGTCAACTCACCATTCAGGGAAGTTTATTTTAACACATCTCCTTTGTTCTTTAAATTTCCACACATTGGGGACAATGTGCATATTACATTTGGGGGTGTTGAGATTAAACTTATTGGAAATATTGCTTGATGTTTGTTTGTTTGGTTGATCGAACATTAGAAGATATTTTGCGTTTAATGGTGATCTAATTTTTGTTATGTTATTTCTTCATTTTAAGTAATACATAACTCCTTGAAAAATTCGAATATTGTCTAAGCGATGAATAATTTTTACACATGTCTCATTTTTACAACAATAAATATTTATGAGCACTAGTCTTGATTTTTGAGTTGCCATGATAATTTAGAGAAGGTTTATGTGAGTATGGAATTTGATTAATATATGTGGTGTCACAGTTTTTTAGAATTTATTTGATTTTCTCTCGAGACGAAATTATAGATAACATTTAACTAAGAAAATGATTTAGGCCATCTTTGGATCGTTTGAGCCTTTCTATCTATCTTCACATGCTTTATCCATAGTACCCCCCTTTTGAGCTTCAAAGTTCTATATATATTTTTATTTCATTTCAAAAGCCTACTAAATATATATATATATATATGTGTGTGTGTGTGTGTGTGTGTGTGTGTGTGTGTGTGTGTGTGTGTGTGTGTGTGTGTGTGTGCAGATATATCTATTTTTCTCATCGAACTAACATTTGACAGTTGTTAGTAAATATTTAATGATATATCATAAAAAAGAGGATACTAAAAAAAAATTCTGACAAGAAACAGAAAAGAAAAGAAAAATAGAAAAAAAGGTTATTGTATGTGATGTTAAATCCCAAATTGGGAAGTATCTGTTGTGATGATAGAAGATCTCTTGTTTCAATCCTAAAATGTTGTTTAGGAAAAATTGAGCTAAATATATCTTTTATCCTACCTTTACCTAAGCCAT
This sequence comes from Hippophae tibetana, assembly GCA_037013495.1. Lineage (NCBI taxonomy): Eukaryota > Viridiplantae > Streptophyta > Magnoliopsida > Rosales > Elaeagnaceae > Hippophae > Hippophae tibetana. The sequence goes on along the minus strand of CM072812.1, from coordinate 74,802,048 downwards.
ACATTACAAGCTTAATAAAGTCCTATTGATTTTTGGTTGTGTTTGTCTACATTAGTGGAGAGAGAAATGAAAAATAAACGTATGAGATTTGTGATTTCATTAAAATCGGTTTGATTTTATATTTGCATAAACTGATCCGGATTGCATGTGATGAAATATGAAAACACTTCACACACACACTACAATTCATTGTGAAAATGGAATATATTTTTAAATTGATTTTGATACTTAGATAAAATTCTTTTATTTCTTTGAGTTATGTAATTTGGAATGATTAAAAAGAAATATTTTGAAAATTACTATTTTAAATGCAGTTATCTTTGTTTTATTTCTTTTCTTTTTGCTCGAGGACTAGCAAAAACTTAAGTTTGGGGGTGTTGATAACTGTATTTTATATAATTATTTTCACCTATTTTATTAATTATAATTACTATGTTCTTAATGATTTTAGTTAATTTTCGATGAATTAATTAGTATTTACTATTTTTTATAATTTTTAATAAAAATTAAATAATTTGTATCGAAAACGTACTTAATTGCAAATTTGTGTCCAAAAATATAATTTCAAATAAAAGAGTGTTTAATTGCAATTTATAAAAGTCAAAAATATAATTTAAACTTAAATCGGGCTTAATTTTAATTATTAAAAGCTTAAAATTTTAATTTAAATTAGAAAAGGGCTAAACTGTAATTAAAGAAAGTTGAAAATATAATTTGAAATAAATTTATGTGTCAAAATGAAATTAAGAAAATATATTTTTTTGCGCAGGTAAGAAGAACCACGCGCCATACACCACGCGCGAAACGTGGACCGTCCAGATCACACCCGATAGAATTGCGTGGGCGCAGATTCTGTTTCACGCGGCTCGGCACCCGAGTGGGGCCCACTGGCGTGCAGGGTGGGACCCACATGTCGACTGCGCAGAATTTCCCCGAGGCGCATCGCTCATCGTTGGATCAGTTGAATGGTCCAGATTGAAGCACGTGGATCCAGCTGTCGCGCACCGAGCCGCTACCCGAAAAAATCACGTGTGTTACGCTCTATCATTCCTCCATGAGCCCGACCTGCCCGTCCAATGAAACGCTGCCACGTGTCTCTGAATTGCTCGTAGCCAATCACATGGCGACACATGGCATGCGTAGAAGAAAAAAAAAATTAGAAACACGCAGAATTGTTTTCACGCGTGATGTTTTTTTATTCCCCCCCATTTATTTGTGTCGCCCACTAATATTAAAATAATAATAAAAAAAGGAATAATTGAAAAGTGGGGGATATATGTTACGAAAATTTTCATTTTACTTGTTTTTGGTTTTTTTTTAGTTTTTTTTTGTATAATTCTCTCTTCTTCGTTTTTCATTTTATTTTTGAGCAGAAAGTTCTCTCTCAAATTTTTCAAGGATTTTCCAACTCTCTGATTTGCTTTAATTATTTCCTCTTAAGAAGTTTTCATTTTTCCTCTCTGCGTGTCTCTTTTACACGTAGAAAATTTTATTTTGACATTTTTGTTGTGTATTATCTTAGGAAAATTACAGAGAAAGAGGTTGATGAAGAAGAAGGAAATGGAAGAAATTATTTTTCATTGAGGAATCGTGAAAGAGTTTCTCCTAACTCATTTTCTTTTAATTTTTGTTTCTCTGCAATGTTTTATTTTTGTGGTGTTGTAATTTTAATTTCTGCTATGAACTAATCTATTTGTTCTAGGATTGCAGTGTTACGTAAATTATGAAACTTGAAGTAATTATTTTTGAATGATTTGTGGAACTGTTTTAAGTTGTTTATTTTACCTGCTTTAAATGCTTTTAATTATCGGAAGATTAATTAACTGATATGTGGCACTTAAATAAACTTGAAAAAAGAATTTTTGTGGGTTGCTCGGGATAAAATAACGTATATACATAAGGGATAGAAATATACTTTTATTGTATGTGTAACTTTTTGAGAACTTAGAACTTAATAAATCTGGTTGAAATTAATTCTCATAGGAATATAGTGAATCATTTTAACTGGATGTGTCTGTATGGAGCTTGAAAGAGATATATGGATAAATTAGGAGTTCTTGGTTAATAACTTAAAACATAAGAGCATAAATCAAGAGAGAATAAAATATTCAAGTGAATTAATTTGGGTAAACTGCAATCCTAGAATTTTCATAAAAATTGTTAAAAAGAAACAAAATTATTGATTAAGTCAAACTGCATAAAATTATTGATTGTTTGAATAAAATTAGGTTTAAATAATTTTAGTAATTAACAAGAGTTGGTAACATTTCTCTGTGGAAACGATAATTTATTTATCATATTATTACTTGTGACCGTGTATACTTGCACGTTTTTTGTGTGTTGTAAAACACACAACAATTAGTTTTCAAGTGTGATTTTACGTAATGGATTCAATTTCAATTTTAATGGCCTTTTTCCATTAAGGATCTTTAGAAGAGTTCACAGCGTCTTCCTAAGTTTGATGTTCACTTTCTAGCAAATAGGTCATAAAATCTAGACTATAGGACGTTTCTGTCCTAACCCTCTTACTACGTTTGGGTTCAACTTCAATCTCATCATCAACCTCTTATTCATATATTTTACCCTGATTCTCTTCATTCATAGTCTCATAAGTTCGTTTAGACAAACTTGATTCTCTTAAGATTTACTTTGAAATACATATTCAAAGAACGATGCATTCCTTGATTTTATTATCGTGTTCTTGTGTATGTTTAGAATTTTTGACTCATGCATAAGAAAACGATAAACACTACTATTATGTGCATATCCAATGAAAATGCAACCTATCATTTTTGGATTTGTGTTCATCTTCTTAGGTATAGTTACGACTACTTTGACAAGACACCCTCATACTCATAAATATTTAAAAGAAGGTACCCTTCCTTTAAATAATTTATACTTTCTTTTGTTCTTTTTCCGAGATGCTTTATTTAAAAGGTCGTTAGTTGAAAAAATAGTTTTCCTCACAAGTTCTGTGGCAACGCAAAACATAATAGTATTGCATTCAAGGTACGATTCTTATGCTCAACAACTCCATTTTGCTGAGCTGAATAAGACACTGTGGTTTCATGTATAATTTTATGTTGTACCCAAAATTCACCAAATGATGGTTCATATTCACTACCATGCTCAATTGTTTTTATAAAGAATTAATTCTCTATAGCTTAATTTCTCTTTTAAACAAATACACATTAATATTTTGTGTTGTCATCAACATACATAATAAAATACTTATTGCCACCTGTTGTTTGAAGAAATTTGAAATCATATAGATCACTGTGGATTAAATCTAGGCATTCAGTGTTCCTTTCAATCAAGTGGAATGATGACCTTGTCATTTTTGCCTCAACACAAATCCTACATTTATGTTTGGAATCAATTTGGAAAGTAGGTATATGGTCCAAGTTAATTAATCTACAAAATATGATATAATTAAGATGACCTAATCTTCCATAACATAAATTGGAGGACTCAAGAAAGTAAATAGAAGAATTAACTTTTTTAAATTTTCTTAGGCATTACAGTTGTAACATTTAACTTAAACAACCCAATACACACATACCCTTTTTGGTCAATATGACCTTGTCTGACTCATAGACAATTTTAAAGCCATGTTTATTCAACAACAAACCGGAAAAAAAGGTTCTGTGAATCTTAAGCACAAATTGTTTAGAGTCATATCTTCCCAGAAGTCATCATTAGTACTACTTTTCCTTGCCCTTCATCAACAAAAGTAGCAAAGTTTCCTATAAATAGCTTCCCATATTCTTGATAGGTTAGAAAGTAATAAAAAGCTCCTTATCTAAGCAAACATGTATGGTTACACTAGTATCAATCCACCACTCTTTTGGATTTGACCCCCATCGAGTTGACCTTTGAAATGACTTCACACAATTCAATATCAGAGATATCATGAGTGATAAAGTCAATTGTGTTTGCCTCACGATTCTTGTTTCTCTTTGGAAATTTTCACTCTGAGGCTTTCTGTCCTGTCTATTGACAATTAAAGAAAATCTCTCTAAAGCGTAACTTCTTAAACGTTGCTCATCTAGGTCCTAAGTTAGACCCTTTACCCTTCTTACCATTTCCCTTGTTCTTATTGTGCTTGGAGCTTTGACAATGCTCCATCATATTAGCCTTGGATGATGATGGGATATACCTTCTAAGCATTGTTGTCTTCTTTCACCTTAAATTTTATGAACAAACATTTCCTTTCGCTTATGCTTAAGGTAGGCCTTGATTCCTATCCACAAAGGGGACAACTTTCTAATAATAGCTACAACTTGGAAGGTCTCACTAAGTATCATTCTTTCATCATACATCTTTGTTAAAATATCTTAAATTTTACGTACTTGATTGCATACAGGTTTAGAATCTACCATTTTATAATCAAGAAAACGACCAATCAAAATTTTCTTAGAACCAATATTTTCATACTTTTGACTCCCACAAGTCTCTAGCCATATTCTTCTTATTGTACTCATTGTACAAAGAGTTGATTATGCTATTCAAAACATAGTTCTAATATAGGTAATCAGAATGCTACTATGCTTTAATAGGACTAGCAAACTGAAAATCTTGTTCACCATTAGGTTGATTGAGAGTTTCTTCAGCCAAGAACCTTACTAAATTCAAGGTGTTAAGATAGAACATTGTCTTACTCATCTACTTCTTGAAGTTCAAGCCATCGAACTTCTTCGGTTCCTCTGCCACAACATGGTTTAAATGAGTCGAAACTGATAACATTAGGATAACCCATGAGTTACAGAAAGCTTTATTATTTGGTTCACATAAGAACCACTCGTAATAGGATTACCAATATTCACAGTTTGGTTCTTAGCTTGGAACAAATGAGTGATCATTTCAGATATCATAATATTTTTTTGTTTGAAAAATACACAATTAATAATGAAGTCTTATAACCACCAAAGTTATGAACATAATTAAGATACAAATAAGGAATTTTAAGAAAACTTTAAAGATCGAAAAATCAACTCTAAAGCAATTAAAATAAAGCAGCGAAGGAAAATGCATTAAACAAATATATGAGATAATAAAAAACAACAATGAGTGAGTGTATATGTAAACAAAACCAACAACTGTAAATTAAGAAAATATAATAATTATAGATTAATTAATTACTAAAATGAACAGTATATCAAACAGAATATGTTACTGGAAAAATATGATACTTTAACACCATAAATAAAAAAAATAATGTTAAATTAATAGCACCAACTTAAGAAAAGCCCAAACAATATAATAGCAAATTAATTAATATTAGGAATAAACTTGAGAATCTAATAAAAAAATAAACATAATGCAACGAAAAGTTAAAAGTAAATTATGAATAAGAAAATGTAAATAGGTAAAGTGAAAGTGTCCAAGTTACAGAAAATGGGAGTAAAATTAACCATAAAAGAAAAACGTAAAAATCTGTATCCAAGTTACAAAAAATAGGAGTAAAATTAGCAGTAAAAGAAAGCTAAAAAGCAGTATTCAAAGTACCCAACTTACAGAAAAGCGAGTTTAAAAAATTTGAATATTGTTTGTCCTGTATACTGTTTTTAAAATTTAAAAAAAAAATTGTCCGAAAATAGGTAAATTTATCTTAAAATTGTAAATAAAAAATATATAGATAAATAAATTAAAAATAAAATTATATTATTCTAAATCAAAAATACATATATAAATATATATAAATTATAAATGTAAAATTTAAGTAACATAAAATTTAAATAGAGGAAAAAAAACTTAAGGTATATATATCAAACAATGTTTTTAAAATAATTTTTTATTTAGAGAATTCAAAAAACTTATAACCCAAATATTAAGATTAAATTATAATAAAATTACACTATAAATTATTAACTTATTAATTTTTAAATTTTATTTAAAAAAACTAACTCTAAATTAAAAAAAATCAATTTTTTTTCCGGTACACCACCTTTTTTCAGTTTTTCCATCGTATATCTTCAATCACTTTCTTTTTTCTCTGCCACACCTCAAATATATATAAGGTACGGCAGAAAGAAAAAAAACGGCCCAAACGGACATAGCAAAATAAACTTTTACGTTTAAATTTAAAGCAAAAGAGGTTTTAAAATTTAATTAAAAAAAAACGTTTCAATTTTTAATTCAAAACTTTTTTTCCCAACAAGAATCTCTTCTTTGAATAATTAAAAATTTAAAAATTACTAGGCCGATATTACAGCGTGTATAAATTATAAATAATTGGATGATCATAAAATAATTTATCATTTATACATATCCCATAAATTAATAACATTATATATAATATAAATAGAGATTAGTGAACTTGGTTGCTTGTAGGATGATTGCGCATGCAGTGGATCAGTGAAGTTGCTGGAGGTTGTTTTTTGAGACAAATGTTTTCATCTTTTATTTTGAATATAATAAAATTTTATGTAAACTTTTTGGAGGATTTTTCTAAGTGAAATCTTAAGTATATTATTAAAAATACCTCAAAACTTGAGGGTACATAGTTTTTAAAGGTTTTTATGTAATTTAATGTGTTGGCTTTTTCTAAGTGAATAATAATTCACAAAAATAAAAATTATTGGAATTATTTGATTTTAGGGATTAATATCAATAATAATACACTTAAGATTTCAAAAAATTCAAAAATACTTTTAAAATATAACGGAAGTTAAATTTAAAAAAAAAATAGTAGTGTTCCTAAAATGAAAGAAAAAAAATATAATCCAATAAATAATAGACATAGAAAGAGAAAACATCTCGTGATATTTTCACAATAATTAATAATAAATAAAAAGAAATTTAAATAAATTCAAAAAATAAAATAAAATCTTAAAGAATAAGATGATTTAAAGATCTATCATTCTTGTTTAGAAAATTATTCACTAGGAAAAATAAAATTTATTATGGTATAAATAATAAAAAAATGAGTATTAAAATTATAGATACAAAATAAATGTATGATATATCAATAATTAATAAATAAACTATATTAAACAAGCTATTCAAAATTCATCATAAAGATAAAGAAAAAATTAGATACATCTATTTAAGAAGAATTCAAATATTAATAAAACTCATTTCAGAGAAGGAATAGATAAACTAATAAAAATAACATTACTAAATAATAAAATAATAAATAGTAAAGATGTCTTATTAGGAATGATTCATGGTAACTTAGGATATCAAAAGTTAAAATTTAGAACATATCCTATATTTGCTATTAATATTCATGACAAAAATCTAAACTAAGTATTAAATCTAGCTTATAAATTTGAAAGAAGAGAATTAATGCAAGAAGTAAATCATTCATTTTCAATACATTATCTAATATCATATTTTTTAATAAAAAGTCATAATAGTTCAATATATAGAAAAAAATGAATTTATAGAAATAGACAAAACTTTTAAGGAACTTGAACAAATAATAAAACCAAAAATACTAACATATTTTGAAATATCAGAGAATGATAATTAGATATCAAAGAAAAACCCTTAATAACAGGAAGAAAAAGTAATATTATTAAAAATAATAGTATGCCAATGTTTACTTTTATAAACCATGAAGAAGAAACTTTTAACCAAAAAGAAGTTAAAAAACTAAAAAATGAAGTCAAAATAATGAAGGCTAATGTTCATGATGTTATATTAGGAAAAAAATAATGTTTAGAGATAAAATAAAAAATATGCATTTAGAAGTAAATGGAAGCCTAGTAGACGTAGCAAAACATCAAGAAACATTATTTGAAACTATGCAAATATTAATAGAGAAAATAAATTTAGTTTAAAAATCAAACACAAAATACCTATAGGAAATAATAGACACACACAAAAATTATTAAAGGTAATAAAGAAATGTGGTTATAATAAACTACAATAAGATATACATAAGGAATTTTCAAAACTAAGAAAAGATATATACAACATACATAGAAACAATGAAATTATAAGTCATAAATATGACCCCTTAAAAGGACTAAAAGAAGAACCACTTAGAAAATCAAATATCCTAATTCCTAAAAGTGAAAAAAGAAAAAAATGAAGAAAGATTTTAGAGAAAAATATAATTCTAATTTAATAGAATATAGAAAAGAATTAGAAAGAAAATTCATGAACCTTGAAAAGTGTTATAGAAAAATTAGTTAGTTTAATGACACTAATTAATGAAGAAATAAAAAAATATTATAATGAAAAACTTGGTACAAATAAAGAAGAAGAAGATATGACAATAATTAGTGAAATTGATTCTAAACGAGAAAACATGACCCCAAAAAATCATATGGAAACAATTTTATTACTAGTTCCTTACTAAGAAGGAACATCTAACCCACATAGGGGAGAAAGAAATAGGCAAAGGATAGAACAATCTGATACCACAGATAGAAGAAGACAATCACCTAAAATGGAGAAATGTTTGCATCGGACAACTAGAGGTAGTATTTCACCAGAATTCAAACTCTGTGATAATTACAAGTCTAATCTTTTAGATTTAGATTGTATGAGAGATAGGAATAAGGCTTTAGATGAATGGGCTAGTGGTATGAGTGTGCTCATACGAATCTCTCAAATTACCTAAACAAACCCTTCAATCTATAGGGTACTTATAACACATAAAATGACAGGAAATGTTAAAGTTCGGTTTTCAAACTTAACATATCAACAACATTTGTTAATGCCAGGGAATGCTTCCACAGGAAGAGAATACTTATATACAGTAATAAATGAAATATACAAAGAATTTATTAGCGAAGATAAAGGAATAACTATCACTGAATCTAGTGAAAATGAAATCAATGAAGCTAAATGACATCTAACAAATATGGAAATTTGTAACAAGTGTTACATAGATTTTTTAATTTGTGAATATGAAATGTATTACCATAAATTACCACCCTTTATGCAAACAACTTATAAAGAAATGTTTTTCCAAAAATTACCAAGAACACTACATAAAACCTTAATAGAAAGTTGGGAACAAAGAAATAGAGAAACTATACTAGATACTAGATACTTTAAGAGGAAGAATAAGAAGCCTTAATAGTTGGATCATTATTAAATGTCGAGAAAGAAAGGAATATAAACAAATAAAAAAAATGATAAAATCTACTGTGATACAAAAGATTTTAGAATACCAAGAAAATATGAATGTAATATGAAATCTTATAAACAGAAATATAAATTCAGAAAACAAGATTTCCAAAAATATAAAAAAATATTTAATAGAGAAACCTATAAGAACATATATTTTAGAAGGAAAAGGTATAAACTTTCTGAAAACAGGAATTATTACCCTTCAATAAAAAAAATGCAGATGTTGGATTTGTAATAAAGAATGACATTATGCCAATGAATGTCCAAGCAGACTTCAACATAAAAAGGAATTTAAAAATGAATTTTCACAAAATGCAAAAATATTTGAAGAAGCTTTCAAAATGTAATTAGAACCAATTGAGGAATCTGATATAGATGATACTTATAATATCTAAATTTATAAAAAAAATTGAAATGTTGAACATGAGTTATCAAATCCTTCATTCCTTAGTAGTCTTGACACTTGGGGGCACTAAATTTGGTTGATGATTCACTACTCGCTATTTCATCCGAGAAAGGGAAAACACATAGTTGTTCATAATTCCTATCCATATCATAGTATGACTTACTATTGTCTTTCCTTTTGTTTGCTTCTTTGAGGGCCTCGTTGTTTCCTATGTGTTTCGTGTAAGGCTTGGAAGCATGCCTCACAGATCCTTCACCTTCCCAATAATTGCTCATTATTGAGCACGATTGCATTAGGAAGAGGGACATTATTTGCTATATTCTCAGCTAGGCCAAGCTTATCTCTTACAAAAGTTGGGCCAATTTTTTCAACCAAGTTATTAGCTCGACCCAAAAGAGAATCTTGGTTTGTTCGTGCATATAACCCTCTCTTTTCTCACATGGTCTCGTCGAGCTCTCTTCTCAACTTGAGGAGTTGTCATGCCAAATCTTGATGAGGATAGCCATTAGCTTATACCTTAACTCGTGGTTCGACTTAAGCTTCTTCAAGGATTGGTAAGGTGTTGTTATGTGATGTTATTTCATTCTTTAGTCTCAATCTTTCTTCATATGTTGTTCCGACTACGATGAATGTGATTTTTAAAGAGTGTGAAGTGAAGTTTTTGAACGTGAGGTCTCTCTCTCATAACTCAGGATGAATCCTCAAAAATACGGGATAGGAAACTAAAACTCAACCTTTAAATCCTTAGCCTTACGATTGGCACCAAAATATTAGAATGATATAATTTTAGAGAAAAATATAACAAAGAGATGTCAAATAATTGAGTGAATTATGTGAATCTCATGTTAAATATATATATATATATAAGTGTGTTAATCATATAAGAGATATACATCACAAAGATCGATTACCTTAAAAAATTGAATTAATGGTTAGTCCTCGTGTGCTTCAGGTTGTTCTATATAAGTAAGATCTTTTACAATTATCTTAAAATCTCGAATAAAGCACGTGATGCATTAGACTATTTATGGATCGGGCTACTAGTTAAGCCTTTGCTAAAAAAAAAACGATAATAAAATTGTAAAAGAAATATTAATATTTTGTAAAAAACGTCCAGGAATAAGAATTTAAGTCATGTTCCGTATATCATAATCTCTGATTTTTATAATTTTTTTATTCTTACTTTTTCTTGTAATTTAAATAAATATGATAAAATAATAATACAAAAATTGGTGATATAATGTAGGGACATTTACCCCGGTTTTTAAGCATTAAGAACCACATGGTGTGTAATGGAATTTGGTGAGTACGAAACTAAGCGGATGATCCTCGGTAGTGAGTGTTGGGCAATTTAATTTTTAGATAAAAAATATTTATATTATATATAAATAATATAATATTTTAAAATTAATTAAAAATTAAAAGTTAACAAACTTTTGATATAATATCATGTAAACAACTTAGAGAATGTTTGTGATTAGAATTTAATTACGTGTATTAATATTATAATTATTTTAAAAAAATTAAAAAAATTAAAATAAAATACATAAAAGTGTAATAAAAAATTCATATAAATGAACAACAAATATCAAATAAAATCTCATATCATTTCTTTCCACCAAGGTTCTCTTTTACTTTTATTTTATTCTCTTTTTATTATTATTTATTATTATATTTTTTAATCAATTTAAGTAAAAAAACTCTAATAGCAATATATATATATATATATATATATATACTTATTTTCTTTATTGTGACTATTTTTTATTTATCTTTATCTTAGTTTTTACTATTAGGTAGACTCTTGATCTTTATAATTAAATGATACATAATTTTATTAGTAGTATGTGATAATAGATTAATTTTATGGTTTAAAATATTACATAAATCACTTTCATAATATTTATTTATACTTATATATATTTTATAATAAAAATTATGATATTTGTAAATTATTTTTATAATTTTTTATATTATTATTGCTTAAAAATATTTCTCTTATAATAGAATATTTTTACAAAATAATATATCAGTAAATTTAAAAATAACCTTCTGATTCCCACAACGTAATAAAACGCTACCTTTTTCCTCATAGGAGCCAGATACACTTTTACATTTTTCCTTAATTCGGATGGAATATTTGTTTGATGTTCAATATTATTATGTATTATTTATATATATATAAGTTTTAAAAGTATTGATAGGCACATTAAGATAATTTATCTCCAACATTATTAAGAGGTTTTATTTTAATACCCAATTAAAGTATTATTTTTTAACCATATATTTTTTTTTATTAAAATTGACCACATATATCTTATATAACAGATTAAATGGGATATTTATGAAAATTGAAGGAAAAAATACAATAGGAAAAAGAATTACTATTATATTTTCCACTATATAAATAAAATTAATGGTATTAATTTTTATTCTAAATATTTATGTCATTTTATGAACTTTTTTAAACTCTAATAATAATAATGTATTGATTCCAGAAATGAATAATAAGTTTAATCTATTGTAGTTATTGTTATATAAAATTTTATATCCTATTTAATGTATTAATGTTTTATGTTATTAAAATGTTTCATTTTAATATATTAATTTAATTATTAATACATTTTTTAGTCATTAAAATATTTTTTTTGTTATTTTTTATTATTTATTTTTACAAATTTATTTGTTAAACTTAAAACTTAACGTGTAAGATATATGTGATCAATTTTGATAAAAAAAACAAATATTATTCAAAATAATTAAATTGAATACTAATTTTTTGAATTACTGACACTAAAATAAAACATTTTAACAATATGAAAATAAAGGACATTTATGTATTAATTTAAGTCATTGAGTCTAATTTTAAGATTATTATCTTTTTATAATTTTAAGTTAACAAAATTTTGTTTTACAATGTTAATTTTTATGTATTGGATTTTATATTGTGACTTTTGCACGAGCCTAGTTATAGATTATTATTATTAAATTAAGTTGTTGTTATTGTTTTTTTTCTTGTGCTTGAAGAAAAAAAAATATAAATCGGATACTTTAGTAAAAAGATAATGGTTCTTATTTTTCTATTTCTCTTTTGCTTAGATGGTAGGAACACATGTGGGAAAACAAAGCTTAAGTTCAAAGTTAGAGAAATGTGCAGCATGACTTTCTTGACTATCCATAAATTGGGCTTGGGCCTTATAATGGGCAGAGATTTATATGACTTGTTTAGCGTTGTCCCACCCAATGGGCTTATTCAAAACAATCCATACAAATATAATTTTAATCCAACTGTACAAATTGGAAAAGAACCTTCAGATTCACTAAATTCAAATGAAAGAGAACCGTTGGATGAAATTGACTCTTGAATGTAAATGCAGCGAGGGCGTAGGAGTTGAATCATCGTGAGTATTAAGCAACGAAAAATGGGGAAGAACCTGGAAACTTCGACAAAAGGGTTTCGTTTTAGGGGTTAAATCGTAAGATACTTCAATTCGGGCCAATCCTGACTCTTTCTATCTAATATTAGATTTGATAGATACTGTTTGCTGTTACCTGTTCTTGGGAAGACAATCTATACATCTTGGAGTTTCGTTCTGGTTTCAGATAATTAATTTTCGTTCTACACACATCAAGGTTTCATTTCTCAGTTTTCATTCTCTTGCTCAGAATTTTTCTAATTTTGCTTCTTACCAATCTTGAATGCTTTGATTCATTTAGTCTTGGACCAGTTATCGCTTTGTGTTTCTATTAGTCGTGTATGTATGTATTTGATTAGTCAGTCTATTTATAATTTGGAAATATTGACGATTTTGGATTAGGATCTTCAAAATTATTCTCATCTGGGTTTTCTTGTGAATGTTTATTTATTATATATGCGACTTTGAATAGAAAAATCTCCCAAAATATGAGATTTTGTTAATGGATTGTAAATTATGGATTAAAATATGTATGTGTCTTTTGATCTCTGTTTTTATCAGTTTCTTAATGGGAATCGAGTTTTTTAGGAACTAAGGATTGTCGAAGTCTGTGATTTTTAAAGAAATTGTAATTTAGCCTGAACTTATTAGGTGTTCGTTATATTTATAAAAAAAGTTTTATTTTGTATAAGTAATGGATTTATTTTGTTTTTTTGTTTTTTTTATACTTAACCCATGATTGCTACTTTATGCAATTAAATCTTCAATTTTTTTTCTGAGTTAGTAGTAATGGATTTGTGCAAAATTCCAGGAAATTAGACTTGAGAACTTGTGGAAGTCATTCAGATGACTAGTGGATCTGGGGAATCAATGAGTGTGCCACCGCAAAGCCCGTCTTATTCTGGTAACAGTGGTGGTGATGCTGGCGATTTTGAATGCAATATTTGCTTAGAGTTAGCACAAGATCCTATCGTTACTCTCTGTGGACACCTCTTTTGTTGGCCTTGTCTCTATAGATGGTTACACCATCACTCCCATTCCCAAGAATGCCCTGTCTGTAAAGCCCTCATACAGGAGGAGAGATTGGTACCTCTTTATGGCAGGGGCAAAACACAAACAGACCCCAGATCAAAGTCTTACCCTGGCATTGAAATTCCCAATCGCCCAGCTGGCCAAAGGCCTGCTACTGCCCCTCATCCACCAGATACAAATCATTTCACCAATCATGGGGTTGGATTGATGGGGGGATTTATGCCCATGGCAACTGCCAGGATTGGTAACTTCACATTGGCTACTGCTTTTGGCGGGTTGATACCATCATTGTTTAATGTTCAACTTGGTGGATTTCCGGATGCAACTTTGTATGGTACAACTTCTGGTTATCCCTATGGAGGATTCAATTCATTTCATGGTGGTCATGCTCATCGATTTCCTCAGCCACCAAGGACTCGAGGACAGCAGGCTGATAATGTTTTGAAGAATCTCATTTTGTTGATTGGTGTGTTCGTCATACTTGCACTCTTATGTTGGTAGATAAACTTGTTATGCTTGGGCTAGTCATTCAGATCTGGCTATTTGTAAATACATTAGCCTTTTCGGTGGTTACATCTTGTTCCTCAAAATTAAAACTCACCTGTGTGGTTCCGTTTGTGAAATTGTGTTATGAACATCTGCTGGCGATTTAGGGTTTTCTTAGTAATAAATGGATTACCAAAGCTTCCTCTATTTTATTCGCAATGGGCTTCTGAATTTTGTTGTGTGGAATGAACCGAGTTCTTTTATCTTTCTTATGATATTATACTTGTTCACATAGCATATGTCGCTGGAAAGCGCTTATTGTGACTATCGAAGTATGTTATTATACTCCCTGACCATGAGCTTGCATTTTTACAGGTCCATAACCACTAATATTTGTAATTTGTATTATGATTTGTTTGGTGGTGTTTATGTTATAGCAAATGTCGCTGGAATTGATTTGGCACCAGAATATCGCCCGCCAGTGGTGTTTTCTTTTTGAGTTTGTTTGGTCTTGAAGCATTTGTTTGTTTTCATGGGTACTTTTAGAAAATTCCAGAAATACCCCTAATTTCTTTTGCTGGTTAAATGAGTAAAGAGCATTTTTTGTTGTCTTGGTTTATGCACGTATTTATTGATTATCAAAGAGAACTCTTCATTTTTCTGTGTGCTCGTGTCTAATAGATATGATATGAACATAGATGTGAGTATTTGACACTTACTGGTAAAATTTAAAAAAAAATTGGAAAAAGAAGCATTGGATATGTACTCAAATTTAAGACACTTGACATCTTAAAAGAGTCGAGATAACAGAGTTAGTTTTCACATTATGCTTAAAGTAAGTGTAGAAACCCCACCGAGAAACCTTTTACCGCGCCGCGATTTTGGTTCTCGATTGAAAGCCAGGCGAAGGCACCAGTTAGACCTACAAGCACCGGGTACCACTCCAAAGCGAGGCTCCTATTTACTCCGCGCAGGCGAGTCTCAAGCAAGTACTAGATAGAGGGAAAGAGGGATATTTCATTAGAGGAAAGGAATAGCAAGAGGGGAAACATAGCATGTCACAAGAGCGGTCCTTTTCAGTTATGATTAACGGATCTCCATCTAAAGTAAGTGTAATTGGATGCAAAGCATTTCTAGTAGGAAGTGGTTAGCAAAATAGTGTGTTTTATAGAATGGGTACTTATGTATGAAAAAAACACTTTTATGTTATAAGTTTGGGTCATAAATATTAAAATCATATTTTTATTTTATTGTCAAATACTTAAAAATCTTGTGTTTAGGGTATATTGTGTTTATGTATCACAATATACCTTATTTGACAAACAACAACCGATAATTAGTCTCCAATTGGCTATTCGTTTGGATTACTAGATATAAATGAATTCATATTTCACATGTTATTTATTTGTACTCAATTTTTTCCAATGGTATTTCAATATTGCTGGTTTGGTATAGTAGTGTTTAAATAAATATATTATTTACTTACATTGGATTCAAAAAAATCCAGATTTTACAACTTTATAACTCTTCAATTAGAGAAGGTTATAAAGTATTTTCAATATTGACGGTTTGGAATAGTAGGATTTACATTTAAAAGGAAGTTAGGTTTGTGAAGAAAAAAAAAAGAATTATTGGATGTTGGATTTATGGATTAACGTGTTCAACAAGTTGTTTCATATCTTTAAAACTAAAGAGATGCAAGAGAGACGTGGAATACGTGAACATGTGACCTTTTAATACGAATCATTTTCAAGCATAGGATAAGGTAATCTTATTATTGGGTTTCATATCATAAAGTTTCGCGCGGGACAGATACGGGTGTGTATTGGCACATCTAAGACTCGGTATGTGTTTGTGTTTAACACACTCACGTGATAAGTATATTTCAAAATTCAATTTAAGGAAGAAATATACGTAATTTTTAATTTTTTATTTAAAATTTTAAAAACGAAATTAAATTTTAAACATTTTGTTACGATATTTTGATTTTTGTATTTTTTATTCTAATAATAAAAAAATAAACATAGATATGATTCAATAAATAGTTATGAATTTTTTTATTATTCATAATAATAGAGTATTTATGGATATAATAATTAAATTAATTATATTTTTTCATATTATTTAAATTATTAAAGATATAAATTTATATTTGTTGTTTTTTTTGTATGAAAGTGTTCAGAGTCTAATTTTTTATGTTTAATATTAATTAACTAATATTATTTTAAGAATTTTAATTTAATATTTTTATTTGTTAAATGATTTTAAAATAATTTGTTTTTGGAATAATATTTGAGTATAATATTGAAAATTCAATTGGCGCATTACATGTCACTTAAGAAAAGGATATTTTTATTTTTTTCACGTTAAGTTACAACCATTTAATATGAGATGTATCAATTAGATTTTTCAAGTTAAATTTATATATTTTGTAAAATTATTAATTTTAAAATTATTTAATAAACATCATGGATATTAAATTAAATCTCCTCAAAAACATGGAAGAAAGGGATCCCTAAATTAAATGCTTTTGGGTATTTGATATTTTTCCAACTGCCTTTATTTTAATACTTTTGAAAGCTTCTAAATTGTTGGACCCGCAGCTGCTTTATAGTTAGACATCAACATGAAGATTATTAACCGAATGGAAAGCATTAAAAGAGTAACACAAAGTTATGACTCTTTGCTATTATCGTTGATACATTTATATCTGATAGAGAAGAATTAGGTACGTATTGAGGTATTATAAGTATATTTTTAACCAATTATATTACTTTATCTTTTCATCTTTTATTATTTTTTTTGAAAAAAATTTACATTAATCTTAAACTCTATTGATCTAAAGTATTATATCATACAAGTTTTAGGAGCAATGAATAATTTTTTTTAATATATATCTATTAATAGATTAATGTATATCTGTTAATGTATATCATATTTATTAATATATATCTAGTTTATTTTAAACATATTGAGTTGTACATCGTTACAATAGCTGTGCAATTGTATTACTCGAGTATACATGCATATACATGATATGTATATGGGAAAAGAGGATCGTATTTATGACCACATGCGCTGTGCAATTGTATTACTCGAGTATACATGCATATACATGATATGTATATGGGAAAAGAGGATCGTATTTATGACCACATGCGTGTTTAGTATATTGATTGAGTAATTTTCAGTACAATATGAGACATCTGTAAGCCATTAATTTTTTTATGGTTTAATTAATAATTTTACAATAACACTTATCTTTCTCTCTCTGTTTATTCTACATGTTTCTATTACAGACAAAAAATAATAGCTTTTAATTATACACTCTCGACCTAGCTTGTTATTAGAGAATATGAACTCATGTAACCTGAGTGTTGACAAAAAGACCTAAATAATATTTCAATTTAAGGCAAATTAGCATATCTTTTTATATTGTATTTTAATTTATTTTTTAAATTTTAATCTTAAGTTAATACATATATTTAACTTTAAATATCGATCCTCACATCCCTCATCTCAAAATCTTTTGTCTATCTATAAATATTTGCCTTACAGTAACACTATCAATTATACTATCATTTTCATTTGCATAATTCTTAAAAAAAACTTTATATTTTTAGATTATTTTTATAGTTTTTAAATAAAATTAATATGTAAAAATAAATAAGATTTATGTATATTACTTGATAAATAGTGAAGTAAAACTAAAAGTGTAATTGAAGGTATTGTTAGTACTATTTGTAAATGAATATATAAATGGTAAAAATAACTAAAGCAAAAGTTCACTCGTTCATATTAATTTTAATTTCATAATGATGATAGAATTTTGAATTAATTTTGGATATATTTAAAGATTAATTATGTTTTATATCACGAGATTAATTATAAATATATATAAATATTTATTTTATTGGAATTATGCATCTAAGTAACGATAAAAATACGTTTAACATTTAACATGTTTAAATTTATAATTATGTTTATAATTTATAGATAACGATAAAAAAATACTCAAAATTAAACATATTTTTTATCATTAAATATACTTTATTGACATAATTATAGTTAAATAAATATTTTGGATATATTTATAACTAACTATATATGTTATAAGCATAAAACGTAATTAATTAAATGTTTATTGTTATAGAATTTTTTGTTAAAATTAGAGTAAAATTTATTTGTTTAAAAATAATTTAATAGTATTAAATTATAGGCTAAATTTTTTAATCGATCTACAATTATTTTAAGGTTTAATTGTATGATATAATTTTTTTATGTATGAAATTTTATTTTTAATTCTTTAAAAATAAAAGATATAAAGTTAGTTAAATAAGTGATGATTTATAAGCTATAAGTTTATTTTAATTTATTTGATTATAATAAAGTAATCATTGTCTAAGAATTTGAAAACTTTGTTTTCCTTTAACGAATCCCAAATTTACAATATCATAACGCTTAAGTTAGGTATATTTTTTATTAATTAAATTATTTTATTATTTTATTTTTTATTATATATCTATTTTTTTAAAAAATTATATTAATTTAGTATACACAGACGCGTTTAGGTGTTTCATTAATCAAAATCTCGAATTCATACTCGTTCAAATCTAAATATCTCTAATTTATTTAAAAACAAATAGTATTAATATATTTATCAGCCTGCAAAAGTCATGAAGTCAAAAGTAGACTGGTTGGTCCCATTGGCCTGACTTTTCAACCGTCCTTGTTCCCTCGTAAGGTGTCGGTCACACATCCATGAAGGGTACATTTGCAATACAAATAGGTAAACAAATAGATTTTTTTTATTGGATAATAATTTTAATTTTTTAGTAAATTATATTTGATAATTATCTTAATTTTAATGAATTAATCTCAAAATAATTCACCAATTTTTAAAAATAATATTTTTTAATTCAAAATTTTGATTTTTGATACCGTTAGTTGTCTTCGTAAAGTAAATAAAATATTATAATTTATATATATATATATATATAAATATTAAAAAAAATGATAAAAATTAATTTTTAAATAATAATAATTTTATTTTATTTTTTAAGTTTTTTTTTTAAATATTTCCAAACAATATATAAGTGATTTTTAATTTTTTTGTTATCACTGAGTAAAAGTAATTATCAAATATATTAGTGATTTTTTATAAAAAAAAATTAAAAATCATAAAATTATTTATTTAATAAAAAATCATAACCCATAAATAAGAATCATTATACTTTAAAAACTAAATTTATAATACATGTTAGAAATTGTAACTATACAAACAAAATAGTTAATATGTTTTTACAACAAAAATAAAATCCTTCCTAAATATTTTACATTGAACATCGATAAGTGGATGATGTTCACCTTGAACCCAACCAGTTACGATAATTTCACATTTTATTATACCAATAACGTGACATTTAACCTCCCATTGTCATTATAATAATATTTATTAAAATTTAATCTTTAAATTAATAATATTTGTATTATTAATATTACATAAATATTAAAATCAATGTCAATTTAAATAATCTTGCGGTAGTAAAATAATGTATACAAATTGTGTTTTTTATTGAATAAAATTGTTTCTACCATTTTATTAGTAAAAGGCAAAAATATATGCGTTAAGGTTTTAGAGTTCTTGATATTAATACATGTATACGTTAAGGTTTTAGGTTTTAAACTATTAAATATTATTGAAAAAATATCATTTATGTTTAATTTTATTTATTTTAAAAAATAATTTATTATTAAATATCTTTATTTACTGTTAAAAACTTTATAGTATAAATATTTATACAATTATTTTATAGAGTGCGATGTCGTTTT
This sequence comes from Hippophae tibetana, assembly GCA_037013495.1. Lineage (NCBI taxonomy): Eukaryota > Viridiplantae > Streptophyta > Magnoliopsida > Rosales > Elaeagnaceae > Hippophae > Hippophae tibetana. The sequence goes on along the minus strand of CM072812.1, from coordinate 74,781,786 downwards.
AGTTCTTTTGTTTATGATTTTAGGTTCAATTGATTATTTTATTTGTAAAAGATATTATTTAATCATTTTGCTTATTAAAAAAGAGTTATATAAATACAAATATTATTTAAGTACCAATATTTAATATTTTTATCACTTTATTATATCTTTTGATTTATTAAAGGTATATTTTGATTATTTTATATATTTCTCTCCAAACATAACACTCTCATTTTTTTTCCTCTTTTAATTAAATTTTAATTTTTACCTTTATTTCCTTAAACAATACACATTTTTATAAATTCAAATTTAATAATGAGATATTCAAATTTGTCCTTCACCGGTATCTTTTTAATAATTAAAATGATTAAATGATTTTTTTTTATAATCAATAAAACCAAGTGAAACCACTTAAAAAAATCAACCAAGTAAGACTTGAAATTTAATCAAAGGATTATTCTGACAATTTGTTATATTTTATATTGTTAATTTAAATAATTATTTGGAATATTTTTTTAATTTATTGATAAATATATTTATTTTACAAATAAATTAGGAAAAAACGAAAAACGAAAAACGAAAGGGAATAAAGAAATTAATTAAGTGAAATAAAGTCATCTTAATAATTGAGTAATATTGTCATGTGTGTCACATGGTTTGGTGTCTAGAGGAAAAGATAATTCAAACGAATTTAGGAAGAATCATAATAATAGAGAGGAAGCAGGATCATTACTCTCCAACTTTTCTCAAGGAATGCATACCACTAGTTAATTTAAAGCGGCATGTGTTGCTCACATACGTTTCAATCATATTTTTAGAGGGTTTTGTATTCTAGTTTTTAATTATATGGATTATGTCCACAAATTATTAAGTATATACATATTGTAATTAATTAATTTAATATTAAAGTAACATATTTAACATATGCATATATAGCAATAACTATTATATACACAATAAAAAATAATATTAATATCTTTAAGTTATTATTTATTTTTAATTAAAAAAATATTATATATCACCTACATATATATATATAATCAGTGAAGCACACATGTATACATCCTTGCATATAATTAGATTAATCACGAACACATGTATTGCATGTAATTGTTGTTATAATGGTATATTTTCTATGTTTAAATTGTTTATAATTTGTGCCATTTACATAAATAACAAATGAAATAGAGATGTGCCTTTTTTAAAAATAAATGTGTTTTTATATGTTTATTGAAAGATGTATAAGTGGAACTTAATTAATGTAAAAAAATCACTTAAATAGTTTAATTATAAAAAAATGGTCATTGAGTGAAAATAAATTTCATATTTTAATACATTTATTGATAATTTAGTTGTATTTTCCAAAAAATTATATAAGATAATTTACTATAAGGGTTAGAAAATAATAAAACAGTATAAAGTATTACTACAATTACACTACTAAAATATGTGCTTATGACCTCGGTTTTTAACCGTGATCATAAACCTATGGTCTCGGTTATAAGAACCGAGGCCTAAGTGAGAGAGACCAAAAGTCATTACCTATGGCCTCGATTTTTAACCGTGGTACCTATGGCCTCGGTTTTTCAATAACCGAGGCCACATGTGTCACCTATGACCTCGGTTATACGTCTTACCTATGGCCACGGTTTTGCTATATAACTGAGACCATAGATAATCAAAATGAATTATTATTACATTAAATTTTCAAATATAAATTAAAAAAATTAAGATTAATTATATTAAATTTAAAAGAGATATTACATTAAGAGTTTAATAAAAAACGATACAATAAAACACATAATAAAAACTAACCAATTAAAGAATTTCAAAAATATAAAAAAATACAAGAAACAACTTTAAAGCTGAGTCTACAATCTAAATCAATCTGAAAAAGAGTAAGTCCCATTGTAGTAATGTTATTCTTCAAAATCTTTGTCCTTGGAAACATGTATTAATTTTCTCGTAAAAAACCGCATCTAGTATAAGCATACCAACATTCAGTGTCCATGAATATAATCCTGCATATACAACATTCAGAAAATAATAGTTCTCTCTACTTATTTATTCTTAATATATAGGTTACATCATAATTATAATGTCATAAAAATGTCTATAATAAATGACACCGTGGGAAGACACTCACATATAAATGGCACTAAATAGAACAATCTATCCCCATTGATCCTCCTCCAAGTTCAATCAAGAAATAATGAAAAAGTAATTCCATATGATTTTAAAAAAAATTATTATATCTTTATAGAAAAGAATCAAGGAAGGGAGCTAAAACCAGTCTTCAGTATAGTAGACGTGTCTATTGGAGGGATGATTATCAAGAGAATGTAGCATTGAAGTCAACTTTTCAATTTTCTGCATTCGAAAACAAAATAGTAATTACTAGCGAGTAATTCATAAACTCATTCATCTTTATCCCACAAACTTATAGGTACATATACTGTTTACCTTTTTCTTACTATGCATTTTCTGAAGCAAATATCCTATATCTTGTGTCTTCATGAGCATCAGCTCTTATGGGGTATATTTGTTTGCCGACTCTTGAAGAAAAAAAATGTGCAAGTCAGATAAGCAGTAAGTATAAAGCTACTATCCGAAAGAAACATTAGAATAAGATAGCTAGTAGTACTCTAATTTATGAACTCCATTAGCAGTTTTTGTTTTGATTTTCTTGAAGTAAAATTCATCAGGATTTCTAAAGGCTACTTTTTCTCTAAGCCTCTGTGCAGTGGAACAGAAAGATGAAATAAACTTGAGACACATACTATTTTAGAGTATAAAATTGGAAGAAAATGCAAGAAAAAGGAAAATAAATCAATGCCAACACATGGATGAAAAATAACAAGCAAATTTACTTGTATAGTGTCCTTCTTTTTGTGGAAGGCTTTTGCTCGCTCAACATAGTCTTTGTGCTTCTCAAGAAGCCCAAATTTTTTCCTTGATTCCCTGTAATAAAGGCCACAAACCCATAATCTAAAACAGTGCAAAAGAGTAATATCCGAAAACTATAACAAAAAGAGGAATTGGGTCACCCACGATTAAGATCGTTTCTTATGTGCCCTTCTGCTAATAGCGTTCCTTAGGAGCTGCAAATGAAAATTTGTAAATCCATTAGCTTTTCTGCAAATGAAAATTTGTATAGTCTCATCGGCATGTATATAAACATTCTTCCAAAAGTTAAACTCAGCAACAATAGTCAATTCCTAAATCTCTAAAAATGTTTCAAATCTGATGCAATACAATGAAAAAAAAATTCAGAACCAATTATCAGATAACAGGAGATGGATTTGTATAACACTGAAAAAATAACCCTAACTAAAATGTATTATGCGCATAAATAATCTACTAAGAATCAACACATATGAATTGATATTGTAAAAATTGAGGGTATCACACTTACCAGGAGCTGTGTTGTGAGCGACGACACTACAAATGGCCGACGATGAGTGCGAATATGAACAGAAAAGAAGAAGCTGCTGGAAAGGAACAAGTGTGAGAGGGCGGTGCTAGAAAGGAGGAGCTGCTATAAGTCTAAAATTTCTTCAGGTGTGGCACGGTGCGACGTGGTGCAACGATGATCGGTATATTGGAACGAAGGATTTGCGTTTTGTTGGGAGAGAGAGGGTTACACGAAGGTTTATTAATATATATATATTACTTCGCGGGCTGAGTGCGTTAAAATTTTCTTATATATATATATATATTAATTAGAAATTATATATTAATATATATATATATATTACTGAGCGATCAGCGCGTAAAAAAATTGTGGGAAAAAAATTGAAAAAAAGAGAGAAAAATATGGGAGAGGGAGAAAAAAAAACATGATATATATATATATTATATAAGAAATAAAAATACATTAAATTAAATTAATAATAGAGAAAAATAAAAAAATTGTAAATTAATTTTTGTGTTTTTTTTAAATAAATGACATATAGTATTTTAATATTAAAAAATTTATTATTTTAATTATAATCACAGTCATTTAATAATTGTGTATATATAAATTTATTTATATATATTTAAATATTTTTTATAATTTAACTTATAGCCACGGTTATTGAAAAAACCGAGGCTATATGTATACACTATAGCCTCAGTTTTTATCAAACCGTGGCCAAAAACCTATGGCCTCGGTTTTTAAAAGAATCGAGGCTAAAATTTCGAGACCAAAAGTACATATTGTAGTAGTGCAAGTTCAAAATTAAAAATAAATTATTTTATTTTAAGAAGAAATAAGAAAGAACAAAAAAATAATAATTGTTTTTATATTTATCTAATAAGGGCACATGATTGTTATTGTATAAAGACAAAGGATAATTTATACATACAATTCAAATTATTATTTTTTAATAATTAATTAAAAGTAGAATTACACACAATTATACTTACATTATACACGTACATATGGATAAAATGTATTTTAGACTATGTTAACTTTGATGTGTGGGAACCTACAAATAAAGCTTTCATAAGAGGTATAACGCACTACTTTGTTACATTTCCATAAGAGTTTAAGTGTATGTTAAGAAGACTAAGGATGAAGTGACATGAATTTTTCTTAAAAGATGACATAGATACAGATAAGAAGAAAGTTCAAGTTATTTGAGTAAAACAATGATATTGAACATAAGGTTGAAGAATGTATGAACATGGTCTTGTTTGAGAAGGTTCCTGGTATGTTTTCCATTGTTAGGTTGGGCAAAAACTTTTAGGATAAGGCTACATCACATGAATGTCGTCTCATTAACTATTTATTGTTCATTGTGAAAGGGAACAAGATGTCCATTCATAACGATAAATCTTCTTACATTGGTTCAATGTTTTCCCACATGAAGCTAATGTCTTATCATAAATTATTATTTTTAATAAAATCGTTTTGAGATAAGACTTATTACTTTTGTAATAAGACCTTGTCTTGTTATGATAAACCTTATTATAACATTAGATGTGATTGGTAAGTCATCCCTCACTATGCAAATGTCTTACTACAATAGGCCAATTCCTTACAACGAATTTCACTTTTAACTAAAATTGTTTTGAGATAAGATTTATCACCGTTGTCGTAAATCTCACATTCGAGTGATTTTAGTAAAACAAAATTCAAAATGAAGTGATTTTTGATAAAAAAAAAATTGACATTTATGTATGGCTTTGATTTAATGGTTTTTAACATATATTTTGAAAATTTAAATCTAAGTCATATATATATACACACTTGACGTTACTTATTACATGTTAGGTGATAATTACGCACTTTTTTTATTCGTGGCTTAGATTTAATGATTTTAATTAATATATATATAAGTTAACCTATTTATGGATAAAATGATTCAAACTCTAATAAATTTTATTCGAGTTGAAAAATAAATCATAATCTAATAATAATTATGATAAAAATAAAACTCTAGCATAGAATTCTAATTATTGTAAAATTATAAAGAAATACTAATTTTTACACGCATCACATATATTCTTGAAACAATAAGAATTGTTGCATGAGTTCTAATAGATGTTTTGTGTAATTACATTAGGATTGATCTATACTTTCACATGCTTAATGAATTCATTATTATTATAAAGTATTATGTTACTTTTTTAATATACACTTATATTTATACATCTATTACTTCTGTAAAAATGTTAACTCTAGGTTAAACACATACAATTTAATAATTGAGATTGTTAAGCCTTAAACATAAGATTTATAGGTCTAATATCATATTAAAAATTATTAGTCATAAACTCTTCCAAAAACTAATTTCATTTCTAAAACTTATAACACATTTGAGTGTATGATATCATTATTGTGATATGTTTTTTAAGGCATAATGTTAAAATTCTTGTGGCTCTCGGTATAAGTTATATTATATAAGTTAAAATCTTGCAAACTAATTACTTCTTATTACTTACATGTGTTTGGAGTAGACAAATTTGTTCTTATATCATAAAAATAAGGAGAAATAGTGCTATAATTGAAATCAAGTGATAACCGAACATGCATGGCAAGGATTGTTACAAATTTCAACATTATAATGAATGTGTTATTACAAGCAAGGTGTTAACATAGAAAATTTATTTTCCATATAGTCATGACTTTTCATTTCAATAATTGAGATGCTAACATCTTGATATTAAATATTTCAATTCATGAATTTATTTTATTATTGCTTTGAGTATAGCAACTCACAATATTCACATTGTAAGAAACTTATACTTGGATATTGAATTGAATTGATAACAGTAATAAAAAGTTAGTGATGTCCTTTTACTCTCTATATTTTGGTTATTATTCTTTCTATATTTTGTAAAATTGGTTATTATTTTACTCTCTATATTTTGGTTATTATTCTTTCTATATTTTGTAAAATTGGTTATTATTCTTTCTATATTTTGCTAGTTTAATAACATAAACTTTATTAATGTAATAGTCATAAATATTAATTTATTTCATATGCGATCAATATAAACCTAATTACAAAATCAACGAGAATTAAAAAAAAAACTTACATACTTTAACCTAAAATTTACTATACGCATAAAGTTTGTTCTTATAAATATTAGGATGGTTACTAGTGTTATTGTAGTGAGCTCAGACCCATATTTAATAGAGCAAGAAGACGTAACATACATACATTTACACATATGTATATTGTTTGGTGAGATTCTAGTGTGTTAGGATTTTTAGAGATTCTAGAGAGAAATATGAAATGTTAATAATAGTCGTATCTTTATATTCATCTCACTAATGAGATATATAGAGCACCTATTAGACTGGTGTTGAGGTTATATTGGTAATCACTCAATATGAGCTGTCATTAAAAAAATATTTAGCTCTATATAGAATTAGGTCGCCATATACAAGCTTCTTGAGGTCTAGTTTAACACGGGGTGATCCAGGTTGTTATATAAAAACTTCTTTAAATGACAGTGTTACCTTTATCATACGAGCAAGGTAACTTAGGTCGTTAGGGTCATGTACCTGCTACATGGACAATACCAAATATTAACTCCCTTATTCTCTTGATTTTGAGAAATCAAGGAAATACTTCGTTACTTGATCCTTATATGGTTAGGTTGCTATGAAAATATCTAATTCAATGGATCTTTAATAGATGAGATTATTAAGGTCATATAGATAACGACCTTTTCACTTATGCTATGTCTTCACCAACTCCTCTACTCCTATGGTTTCTAGTAAGTCCAAGGAATACTAATTAATAATATGGGTTTTAATGGGTAAACTTTTCAACTTCCATCCCTTTTTTTTATAAATAGTAAGAATTTTTTTACTTTTTACCCATTCAAGTGACTTAGCCAATTTTTTTTCAGAGGATCTCAAATTAGTATATCCTTTTATACTACCCTTTTCCTCTATCAGCTTGTTTGAAAAATACTTGGCTTGAATTTCAGTCCATCTAGATAGCGACTTCTATTGAAAAATCAGTCCGTTTTTTTATCACCAGGCTACTCTTCATCAGACTTATGACATTGAATTATTAGGTAATTTCATCATTTTACTTATTATTAACCATGTCTTCTAACAAAGGAAAAGATATAGCCCATTCCTCATCTTCTAGAAAAGTCCCTTTAGGCCATACCAAAAGTGTTCCTTTAAGGATAGGTACACCCTGAGAAGGATCTCGAGACAGAGGTCATTTAGCAATGAGCTCCACATAACCTAAATGACCTTCTTAAACTTCTATAGGTCATGAAAGAAGGTCTATTAGTATGGGTAAGGCACCTACTAAGGAGAGCATCCTAGCTCTTCCCGCTTCATCTTTCCTCCTCATTTTCATAGGGTCTGGTGCCCGTCATTCGTATCCTGGTATCCTCAGTGGATAAAGTACCCCATCCCTAGAAAAAAAATGATAACCGAGGTAAACCTATCAACAAAATTAAAAACAAGCATCATATAGAATAGATGCCCAATGTTCTATCCATTGACGATCTGATTGAAATAAGGCATAAATATGACATCCCATTTCGTGTAAGTCTAATGCCAATACCTCGTCATTTATATGACATTGATAATCCCCCAATAGGGTGGAAGGTGGTACACTTTCCTTTCTTCAAAATTGGACTCCAGTGCCTGTTCCCCAAACAGATAGCTCACACCCTCAAAAATTTTGATATCAACCCCACCTAGGTAAATCCCAACATATGGCAGACTCTCTTGTGCTTCTCTATTCTTACTAGTGAACACGAGGTGGGTTTAACAACTGATGTAATCAATAGTATGTACTGCTCGAAGAGAAATGACCTAGATAAAGAAAAGGGTGTATATATCATGTTTTGTTGGGCATTGGGTGCATCTGAAACTCCTTGATAGCACCTCGGGTTGGAAAGATAAGAATTTTTTATATTACTTGGGATGTTGGGGTAATTGAGTCGACTTACCTATCCGTCATACTTGGAATCATCACTTTAGTACATCTCAATCCTGTGTAAATGAATTGATAAACAAGTTGGGTTCAAATGGTAAGGAAATGATAAGAAGGATCAAGTTATAGAATACCTCAAATGAGAGTTACAGAGAAATTTTAACTACAACCCTTTTGAAAAAAATTGGGGTCTGAAGGGACTATTCATATGAGTACTCAAGTCATCATTTTGTAACAAGATAAATACCAGTAGTTGTAACTCAGACTATTAATAATCTTTTTTACTTGTTTTTGTTGACTTGATTGACACCTCTGATGTTGAAGACCTAGCTCCCGCATACTCACGACTTACCCCCTTGAGTCACCATCTATGAATGGGAACTCCACTCTTCTAAATGCACTTGTCTAGGTGACTTACCCACCAATGGAATTTGATAGGCCAAGCTCCTCCTTATCCCTCAGATCTGAGGCCATAAAAAAGGGAAAGGTTGTTAAGGATCCAGCGCCTGAGATCGCAGCCATGGATTTGGATGACTTTGAATCTGTTGAAGTTTTCCTAAGAGATTTCATAATGCTAGACACCAAATGACTTATTTTGATGAGAGCATCTTTGGGTGGCCTGAACTAAAATGTGACCTCTATCATCACTTTGAGAGTGATGTTGAGAGAACGAGGGTCAATGAAGCACGTAAATTGGAAGGTGGATCTAAATGGAAGCTAATGGATAACCGTATGATCAACTTGAGTTTGTATATGTTAAGGGATGTTGTTTCATACTTGGGATAGTTTTCTAACTTTTTTATTGAATGTAGGTCTTGTCCCTGGCCAGATAAGGAAAAATGTCTCTCAGGACCTATAAGCATGAAATGCAAGCAAGTCACTTGCAATATAGTGAAAAAAAATTGAAGATAGAGGATGACCTACTAAAAAAGGCCAAGAAGTTGAGAAAAGCAAATAACTACTACTTCGAGTAGGGTTAACGGGTAAGCCCTTTCGAGTAAGCGACAAAGGAGGCCGAAGAGAGGCGAGCTCATTAGAGGACCAGATAAGTTCATTTTCAGACTGTGTGGAGACTACAAAATATAAGTGTACCAAAATGTATAGGAATGGGATGATTTTTGTGGTAAGAAGCCTAAAGACTCAAGCCGAGAAGTTGGACATGACTGTTCCCTATTTCACTTTGATGCAAGATTTTCAAAGTAGCCAAACCAAAGCCCCCTTAGAGAACATTTTTCTACCACTACTACAATATGGGGCATTAAAGTCGGTTCAACGAACCGACTTTAAATGAAACGACTTAAAGTTTAAAGTCGGTTCACGGGATGAACCGACTTTAATTTTTTTATTTATTTATTCATTTTCTATTATACTCAAATAAAAACCTATAATCTAGCAAAACAAAAAAACCAAAATTAGTTTAGCAAATAGTTCAAATAATACAAATATTTGAAAAATAAAATAGTAATTAATAGTAGAAAAATTACCATCGTTTTGTTATATTTTATTCAAGATCATCATATTCTTCTCCTTATGTTATAATACAACCCTACATATATAATACAAAAATTTATACACATAATAACAGAAAAAAATATGAATAATACGAGATCTAAAAGATTAGTTAAAGAGGAAGAAAACTCACTAACCGATGTTGAAAATGGTAGTCGTATGTGGCCAGAAAATGAGAAAGAGTAGAGTAGAAGTGGAGGAGGTTTTCGGTTTTTTAAATTTCTACAACGTTGGAAATAGTTTCTGTATGGGAAGAAAAAAGAGAAAAGAATTTATCCACGTGTGTAGCGTCGGTTCCACGTGTCAACCGATGCTACGCTACGTGGATAGTGTCGGTTCGCCACATCAACCGACGCTACGTCCACGCATAGCGTCGGTTCGACACGTCAACCGACGCTACATCCTACGTGGATAGCGTCGGTTCTACACCGAACCAACTTTAAACCAATTTAAAGTTAGTTTTTAGAAAAAACCGACTTTACATATCGACTTAAATACCCATTTTTGTAGTAGTGTACCTTCACCAAATGATGACAAGGCCACCCTTAAAGTTCGGCTTAATGGTGTGCTAAAGGAGGGCACTCTATAGGTCGTTATGCTTTGTCTTTTGTAGAACAATTGTAATTTTTTGGACATTAAAATTTATGCAGTGAACTCATATTTTTCAAAGAAATCATAATATATGGTGTTTATTACATAACATTTTTCATTTAGTAATTAAATTCTTCACTTGGTAATCCTTATGCTCCTATTTAATTATCCCTTGCATCATTTGGGATTTTTGTTTGTAATAATATATTGATTCTTTCCTAAGAGTTTAAGGCTATTGTTAGGAATTACCAGTTTTGTTTTTTTGAATTCGAGTTGGATTCAAGGGACAACCTTAATTTGAAACTTTTTAGGCCATTATTTTTATATTTTTTGAGATCGAATGGATTATAGCCAAGTTGATCTGGACGATCTAATCGAAATGGGGTTATGTTTCTCTTGTACCCCGAACACTTTCCCATGGGCTACTAAGAAAAACCTTGTTTCCCCTACCATAAGTGAAAAGGTGAATTAAATTCCCCCTGATATTTAGTTGGGAAATAAAATAAAAAAAAGGCCAGGGCATTACTTGCGTCACCTTTCTTAGTAGACGAGGTTGCTATGTCTTCAAAAAAGGGTACTAAAACTGATGTGCCTGGCCCAATCTTGAGTTGGAAGGTCCATGAACCAACTCTTAATTTAGGTAGTGATCCTTTGATGAGGTCTGTCCTCATCAAAGAATTGTTACACTTTGGACGAGGACATTAGCCCCTTGAAATTATTTTTCTCGTTAAACGCAAACAAGGTGGAAGTAGCGATCTAAATACCCTCTTCAAAACTAGGATGTTTGATAACCCAATGCTCAAGATGATTTGTACCATCACTTCAGGGTACCCACAAATCGACCTACCATTTAAGTAGCTTGTAAATGGGAGAAAGGGACGATGAGCACCTGATGGCTAGATGCATACTAGATATGAGAAACCTCTCATGGTATTTGGAAGTGTAACGTTCAATTTTGGTATTTTAATTAACATCATTCCTTACTACTTGTAAGTAATATCTATCATCAAGGATTCAAAGCAAGAAGTTGATATGTGTCGGGAAACTATTGAGTTTGTGAACCAAGAACTATGCTACTTAAATACTCATTCTAAAATTGTGGAATAAGAGTTAGAATATATACGTAATGAATTAATCAAGGCACTCAATCAATGAGATAAATAAAAGGAGGAAATGGATGAATTGCACAAACTAGCTGAATACTAGAAGTAAAAGGCACTATAGAAAAATATCCACAAGATTCCTGCTAATAAATAGACCTTTTATCCGTGAGATGGTAGAAATTTTTAATTCTCCATTTAAGTGTACCTTGAATTTAAAAAATAAAACAAAGTTTGGGCATAATAATTTTTTTTTTAAGGGAATGCCTTCTTTTGGTGGGCTCACTCTTTTTTCTTAGAATAAGCGATATGCCTCTTATCCTGCATCCCAAGTAAGGGGTCTATTTGGCCTCCATCCTCTATACTTGAGGGTTATCTCGTTAATTTTTCATGAGACAAAAGACATGCAAGGGTGAAATTAAGTCTTGCCCCTACATGCGCTCCTAAAGAAGGGGTTCACTTTGGAACTCAAGACCCTTTCTTAGGACAAGAAACACACATCTTATCCTACATCGTAAGTGGGAGTCCATTTGGCCTCCTTCCTCTATACTTGTGGGTTATCACATAATTGTTTTTGTGAAAATGTAATACACTAGAATGATTTAAAAACAAACTTCAAAGCATCTCAATATATCGGGAATTTTATACATAATATATCTTTAGATGCTTCCATTCTAGCTTAATTCTTCCATTACACCATTACGCTCTATTTGTTAATACCCTCATAGAGTGATATCATATATATGGTATGTACCTTCCTACGTTGTAACAAATTTTCCATGGATAGCTTCAACTTTATTCCTTAGTGATTTTCAGAATACCTAATCCCCTACAATGAAGTTCTTATGTTTATTAGATCTGTTGTATGAAATTTGGATTGTTCTCTTAAGTCCTATCGTTAAATCTACTACCATACGTATTATACTCAATTTGGCTATAGCTAAGAGATGGGAGGTTAGGTAGCTTGATGTAAATACTATATTCTTAAATGGAGGCTTTTGTCAATCCTGCATGTTCTGAATATATGTGCAAGTTAAAAAATGAATTTATGGTTTAAAATAGGTTTCAAGGCCTTGGTTTCTAAAACTCAATAGATGTTTGATCTCCTATGGTTTTTAGTGTTTTCAAAATGATGTTTCCATAATGATTTACAATCAAAAAGGTGTTTTGTAGTCTTTTTGATATATGTTGATGAAATTTTAATAACTGGCAATAATAGCAAGTTCATTAGTGATTTAATGACCAAGCTCAATAATGTGTTCTTATTAAAGGATCTTAGTGATCTTAGCTTCTTTTTGGTAGTTGAAGTTGCAAGAACATTTGAGGGTATGCATCTCAATTAGTCTAAATATATTCATGATCTTTTTGAAAAGGTTCAATTGACTAATACAAAGCCTACTTACACACCCATGATTGTTGGGGTAACTACATCTATATAAGATGGTGTTCCTTTGCCAAATGCTACTCAATACAAGACTGTTATAGAAGCATTTCAGTATTATATCTTGACACGACCATAAATTAGTTTTTCTTTAAAAAAACTGTGTCAAATTCTTCATACTCTAACAAATGTACATTGGGTTGCTACAAAGCGACTTTTGAGGTGTCTCAAATGCTCAATTAAACATGGCTTGTTTCTGTAACATTCTGAGTTTGGTATTGACTACATACGTTGATGTCTACTGGGCATCATGTAGTGATGATAAAAGATCCACTAGAGGTTATTATGTTTATTTTCGTCACTCACTTGTCTCATAAGGTTCTGGCAAATAGAAAGTTGTATCCAAGTCGAGCATAGAGGTTGCGTTTAGGTCTTTGGCACATACTATTGCATAGTTCACTTGGATAAAGCTGCTATTGGCTGAACTGCAACTCAAAGAACCACCTGTTGTCTATTGTGATAACATGATTGTTGGTTTTCTTACTAAGCATCGAGTCTTACATATGTGAGCAAAGCACATTGAGATTGATTTATACTTTGTTAGAGAAAACGTTCTAGTTGAACAACTTCAAATTAAGTATACTCTATCTAATTAACAAATAGCATATGTTATGACTAAAACACTGAGGTCCAAGATTTTTTGAATTAAGAACATAACTTATCATTCTTAGATTCCTTTTGAGTCAAGATAGAATGTTAGAATAGCAAAAATGATATAAGATGTGTGTAGCATAATAGTTTGTTAGCTAGGCCTTTATGCCATGTTATTCTCTTTTAGCATACTCTTGTATTTTCTATAAATAAGGTGTATCTAGATTAGTGCACCTCTATGAATGAATTTAGATTTCCTCCATTGTTATCTTTTAACTTTATCTCCCATTATATTTTTATGTTTGTTGTGTATATAAATGATATTTAAAAAAAATAAACAAAATGAAAATGATATCAAAAATATCTTTTTTTTAATATTGGTTATTGGTAAAAAAAAACATATTATGAGATAAAATTATGAATTTAACATGATAAATATGATTGTAAAAACAATAAATAATAAAATTTAATTATATCATGACATAAGATCCATTAATTGATCCATTATGAGTAACGTAAGTATAAAAAAAATGAAATTTATGTGTATGAGTATTCCCACCTTCCTGAATATTTTCGGTCAAGTTTTGCTGACGTCAACTACTATCCCCCACCTTCCCCCTCCCTAATTAATACATACTCTTTAGCAGACGTTATGTGTCCAGACAAAAGAAGTAAATCCAAACCATCTAATCAAAAATCACTGGACGTACAGTCAGATAGGTGGACGAAACTACCCTCACAAATGTCGGTTTAATAGATGACTAAGTTGAGGTTTATTTTTCATTATTAAATTACGTTTTTCTTATATTTTTTATTAAGTATTTATTTTTTTAATAAAAATTATATTAATTTTAAATTTTATTTATTTAAAATAATAAATAAATAATTACTAAACTACACTTGCTTCCAGACTTCTCAAAGCTAAAATAGCATTTATTAATCCCCTGAATATCTGGGACAACAAGAAAGAAGAAACAAAATACACGTCATTTATTCTCATAGCTCTTTTGATTGAGTATGAACGTAATAACTGATAAATAATTTTATTCCATCAAAATTGAGTTTTTTTATTAATTTAAATAAGTTAATTTTGATTTTCAAAAATATAAAATTAACGTGTATTAAATAAGATTTCAAAGTTTATAAATTAATATCCAACCGATTAATATATTACATATATATATATATATTTAAATAATTTAATTTTAGTATATATATCTTAAAAGACACAAAACATATTATGCATGTTATAACTTTTGAATGTAATTTTATTTATTTATTTGAAATTTGTAAAACCGAAAGGAAAGAGATAAGAGTGGGACTGAATCTGGTTTTTTAAGAAAATGATATTGTCTCTCACATAATTTACAGCAGATATTATATAATATCTATTATTGAAGTTTTATCATATTTAATATAGAATTTAACTGATCGCAATAATACATTACATGTAAGGGGTAGATTGATGATAAGTAACTACTTATTTGAGTATAAATGCTCAACAATATCCAATTTTATACTATGAGAATTGATATTTTTAGAATAATAAATATTAATATAAAAGTAATTTAATTTTTTTTAATTTAATGTTCAAGTGTTTCTAAATTAAATTTTTTTATTCTAATATTAATAAAATTTAGTACGGTTTTGGGTTCGATTTTGATTAATTTTTTCTTAAAATACTATTTTGAGATTTAGAACTATTTATGTTTAAATTAATTTAAATTATTTGAAATTATGTTAATATTAATTTAATAAATAAGATTTATTAGTTAATCAATAATTTAATTAAAAATATTGGATATTAAATTTTAAATTATAATTATGCATTAAGTTTTTAACATAAAACAAGTTTTGAAAATGAATAAATTGTGGAGAATTTGATAAGAAAAAATAATTTAGATTTTTATTAATTATAGTAATTTTTTAAAACATAAATATAAGAAAATAATAACCTAAGTTATTTTATTTTTTAAATGAAATAAAAATTTAACTAAAATTAAATAATTATAAATATTATTAATATATATAATATAAATATATAAAATGCATTTTACGTTTATTTGAATGCATAGCTGATTTTGCAACATATTAAGCAGGATTTCAAATATCTAGGATGGTGCAGAAACAATATTATACAAGTGACAAGGTTTTCATACTTGCTTTCAAAGCGTGACTTTCAACTAAAAAGAAATGTGTAGCATTCGAAGCCTAAGGTGATATCTGTCATCTATCATAAATAATAAATGTTGTTCGAAAATTAAAAACAACATTCATGATAACACATATATATATATATATATATATATTAATTTTCAATGTAAGACTATAAATTTTGTGTAAGTTCCACATGTGTGTCCATAATGTAGTGAGGTAGTTTTATGATTCACTAGATGATAATAAATCTCAACGAGAGGCAATAAATCTATAAATATAATGTTCTTTGATAGTTACAATATGGTATAAAGAAGACACGCCCTTATGTAGAATTTTAGAATAAAAAAACAAAAAGTACTATTTTCTGTATAACATATTCTTCCTTACCTTGATTTATTTCAAAATGTATAATTAAGAATTTGGATAATCTATTAAAAAAGAAGTCAATACTAAAGTCTAATAATTCACTACTAAAATTTAAGAATATTATATTGATAAGTTATTTTAAATACGAGTTTTACAAAAAACAATTATTTTAATTTAGATAAGTCTTCTTCATTTTCCTCTCTTCTTCTCTAAAAAAACAAAAATATATATAATCAATAATGAAGAAATTATTATTGAAAACTTTCAAAAACAAATTGATAACTGGAAAATACACAAAATTCAAAAAGATTAAATTTATAAAACTAGTTTACTTAAAATTTTGAAAACTGATTATTCTATTAAAACTAAAGAAAGAAATATCCAACTTTCTTTTACCATTTGAAACTATTAACTTATTTTCACCAAAATCTTTAAAAAACCATATAAAAAAGGAGTGTTAATATGTTCATATCAACTTAGTCCAAGTCGTTATGAAATCCTTGACCAAAAAAGGTCTAAATACATCAATCATAAATGCCATTAGGGATGCTAGATTCAAAAACTTTGATGATTCCTTATTAGGAACAGTTGAATTGAGTCTTTGCAAATGAATGATATCTTTTAACTACTACCCTAACTTCACAATATCCTTAAATGATAAAAAAATTCTAGGAGCACTCATATTGCAAATCAAAACCCACAACTATGATATGATCGAAAGATCTATCCTAGTTGCATTAATATTTAGAGTGCATTACAAAGCCATGGTATCTGCTTCAACACTAGACATAAACACCATAGTAAAAATAGAGAAACACTCCTACAAATAGATCTTTCAAGATCTAACAAAATCCTTCCAAAACCTATTTCTTGGAACCAAATCACCCTACCAGATGAATGGCTCCTTGAAAGAGTGACTCAAATTGAGTCAAAAAAACCTAAGACTTGAGAAAAATACCCAGCTTAGGAACATAACCCAATATAACGATGGTAGTGTAAAACTGAGTTTTTATAGACCTAGTTCTAGATATTCCAGTACTTCATAAGCTAAAACTATAGATCTAGGAAGAGTTTCAACCTCATTCTTTGTGGTAAACCTAACATATACAAACCAACATAGGTATTATACCTTAGACATACCTACCTTAAACCTTAAAAGTGTAGATTATAGTACTTCAATATCGCACCCAATCTACACTAGAGACAAAAACCAGGATAAAAAATAATCACCTTTTCTATCTCTAATAGCATCGGCTATTGTAGAAAACATAGCCAATGAGTTAAGTGTCTTGGAGAAGGATGATTTTGAACCTGACAGACAATACCTACCCGATGACTTCATAGCAAAACATAACAAAAAGAAACGTTATTGGTTTTTAACAAAATACATGGATATTCGTGAAGAGTTCCAAGGAGAATTTTATAAATTCGTTTATAAACATAAAATCAACATTTTATTCTTTGACTAATTTGAAATCTATGCCAAAGAAAATAAAATCAAATATCCTTTTAAAACAATAAAACCAATCAACATTAATAAGAAATATCATGTTTAGGAAACCTCAGATGGTACAATAAAGACAAAATATCCTCCATTAAGACCAATCAACATCCCATACAGTAAACAAAAGGTGGAAGCTTTTCCTTTTAATAACCCTCAAGATGACGAAACCACCAACCTTAAAAACATTGTTCTTTAAAACAAATTTACCAATATAAACCTAAACACCCTAGGTAAACAACTTACTAGGATGAAGAAATAGAACCAAAAATCTGAAATCTCCACTAGCTCCAGTAAATCCGTTGATGGTTAAGTAAAAAAAACCTTATTTTTAAACATTTCTAGGTGTCTAAGTCAGCCCAAGAAGAAGAAAAAAATTGAGTTTCTTGAAGCCATTAGAGATCTCTAAAGCAAGCTCGAGCTTACTAGCTCTAGCTCAAATGTAGGTCCTATAATTCCAAAAACTCCCTAAACACCTAAAACCCCTCAAAATATTATCGTTTTAGACTAAAATGCTAACACTTCTCATGAAGAAGCTATTCAGGAATTGTCTCTTGAAATTGCAAAATTAAATTGGAAAAACCCAATACCTATAACTATAATACTCGGTTGGTCTTCTAAACTAGAAATGAGTACCTAACCAAACCAGGTCATACAATCAAAATATGATGTCTCTTCCATTTATGAATGGAACATAGATGGCATGTCAGAGTATCAAATATTAAATCTATTACAACAGATGACAATGACATCAAATGCATATAAAATTCAATCTGAAACATCGGATAAAAAATTTACTAAACTCCTAATAGCTGGCTTTCTAGGCCAACTAAAAGGATTGTGGGATTTCTATCTTACTAAGTAATAACAATTGGATATCTTAAGTGCTATTCTGATTGGAAAGAGTGGCGAACCCATTCTCGATCAACACAGAGAACCTATTCAAGATGCAGTATCAACACTGATATTTACAATATCACTACATTTTATAGGTGAATCCTCCCATGTAAAAGATAAAAATGTCGATCTTTTCTCAAACCTCCGGTGTGAGAAGATAAGCGATTTTCAAAGTTATAAAACAACATTCCTTAACAAAGTTATGCTTAGGGAAGACTTAAACCAACAATTCTCGAAAAAGAAGTTCCTTGTAGGACTTCTAACTCTCATTAGGAAAAAAGGTTAGAAATAAAATTCGTGAAACCTGTGGGAACCACATAATTCCCTATAATCAACTCACATATGGTGAACTGATTAGTTTCACTCAAAAATAGAGACTTCAAGTTTGACAAGATTTGAAGTTACAAAAACAAATGAAATAGGAACTTCAAACTAGAAAAAAAGAGCCAGGTTCTTTCTACAAACAATTTGACAATTCTCTTCCCAAAACTAAATAATGTGATGGTAGTTGCAGTAAGAAAACCTTTTACCAAAACATATTCAAAACCTTATAAATCTTTCATAAAATATAAAACCCATTTTGAAAGAACCCAAAATGAACCTTATTATAAAAAAGCCTTCTAGAAAACCTTATAAGAAATTTGTAATTTTTTTCAAAATTAACTCAAAAGATGCTACTTGCCACAAATATGGTAAGAAAGGCCATTTTGCAAAATATTGTCGAGTTTCTAGAAAGCTTCAAGAATTAAAACTCGAGGAAGAGACTCTTTAGAGAATCTCTACCTTTTTAATAGAAACCTTTGAGTCTAAAGGTTGGTTTGACGACTCATCATATGAAAAAAAATCCTAAAATCGGCGAGTTTAATACCAACTCTTTTGACTCAAAAAAAAATTAAAAAAATTAATATGGTAACTAGAGAACAATGTCTACTTCTTGACATTGTTCAACATATTAATAACTCTGACCTTACAAAACAATATCTCGATTGTCTAACCAAGTCTTTAGACGAAAAACAAAAGGAAAAACCTTGAAAACTTTCTTCTATAAGCACATGCCATTATGAACTCACTACTATACTTGATAGAAAGAAACAAAATAAGAAGCCTCGGGACTCCATTTAGGATCTTCAAGCTAAAATCAAAATTGTTAAGTTGAAAATCCAACAACTTAAAACAAAAAAGAAAGAAGCTTCTAAATTCATTCGACTTCTATTTTCTACTCAAAGAATAGATGAATCAACTCTAATACGGATTAAGACTTTTACCATCAAAACCTAGAAAATGTGGATAAAGTCTCAAAAGACTTATATGTGTATTAGAGGAAATAACCACTAGAAAAAACATGATAATTATAACCCTTGTATTTCTTGATAATTTCAAAATAAACACAATCATACTCTTTGATAGTGGTGCTGACTTAAATTACACTAAACATGGTCTTGTACCTAAAAGTTTTCATAAAACAACTAACGAAAACTTTTTGTTAAAAAATTATGTTCTCCCAGTTGCTTATATCCATCACTCGCTAATACTAGGAACATTATTTATAAACTTAATAACTCTATTTTCAGTAAAATATGATAAAATCTATTCAAAAATCAGAATGGAAAACTTGAATTTTCTTTTCTAGAAAAACCCAAAATAAGGAATCTTAACCTTATAAAAACAAATTCTATTTATAAACAAGAGATTTATACTCTTATAAAAACAAAGCAAAATGATGTTTTACATTTAAAACAATAGATTGAATTTCATAGAATTGAAAGAAAAATACAAAAAGATATTATAAAACAAAAAATTCCCAAATTACAAAAATGCTTTGAGACAAGTATGCTCAGAGTTATCAAACACTTTTTGGGATAGGAAGGAACATATGATAGATTTACCATACGAACCCAACTTTGATGAAAGAGAAATTCTCACAAAGCTCAGCCAATTCAAATGAATTCTGATTTAGAATAATTCTGTAAAAAAATAGGGTAGAGAGATTCTATGTTCTTTAGGATAGGTTATTAAGTGGTTTAATATTAGAAATAATTTTTTTAAAAATTATTATGTTGCTTTAAGAAAAGGGTTGGATAAAATAAAATTTTCATCATTTTGTAATTAAAATTATCATATGGATTGCATATAATTTCATTAAGAGAAAATACCCTAAAGTTTAATAGTTTAGATAAATTAGACATTTAAAACCACTAGCCTTTAGATAGTATATTAGAAGTCTACTAAGTTTGAAAAGTAAGATACAGAAAGTCCATAGATATCTACAATGTTCTAATTTTAAAACCTAATGAACCTTTGATGTTCCATTTTTCAAACTTAACGAGCCTCTAATGTACTACTTGTGGTATATTAGAGGTGCGTTGGATTTTAAAAAAATAGGATGTCTATGAGTTCATTAGGACTTCTAATATCTTATTTTATAAACTTAATACTGCAAACTAGTGGAATGAAGTGTACAACTTATCAAAGATAATAGATAATTTTGGCATCACATCCTTTCATTAATAGGGACTAAAGTTGTCATTTAATGATTAGTCTTGTCATTTAACAACAATTCCAACACCTTAATATGTCATTCTTTTTAGTAAATGTATAAAATGATTATTGATCATTATTCTAATAGCTTAAGCTTTTTGGAGAATTAGTTTTTGAACAACTTCTAACATAGTATCAAAACTGAAGATATTGTATTTAAGGCCTAATAACACTAATTATTGATTTGCAAGGGTTTAGCCAAACCAACAATTGTGGGAAGTAATAGAATGTATAAAAATATTATTGGTTTTCTGTAAATAACTTAAGTTTTTAGGATAGTTAGTTTTCTAACAACTTATAATATAGTATCATAGTTAGAAGTCATCTATTCAAATCTCAATAACCAAACTCATAAATGTATAAAATGATTGTTGACATTTGGCTTAAGCTTTTGTGAGATTTTAGTTTTCCA
This sequence comes from Hippophae tibetana, assembly GCA_037013495.1. Classification (NCBI taxonomy): domain Eukaryota; kingdom Viridiplantae; phylum Streptophyta; class Magnoliopsida; order Rosales; family Elaeagnaceae; genus Hippophae; species Hippophae tibetana. The sequence continues at coordinate 74,760,302 of CM072812.1, read as the reverse complement.
ATAACTTCTATCATATTTTATTCGTTTTTAGTTTTATTTTTCTTATAATATTCAACTAAATAATAATATTTTAATCATATGTATTAAATAATAATATTTTATTATAGATATCACTCAAAATTTAATATTTTGTTTTTATATGACTCATTTTATAATAATAAAAGACCAAAAGTATTATTTTTCATTCTCAAGAAGTGACGATTGCTTCAAGTGTAGCATACATGAACGAGGTGACACATTTTTCTTAAACAATATTACTTTAGTTTTTATTTATTACTTTTCTTTAAAAAAACATAGAAGTTATATTATTTTATTGGTTATAAATAAATTTAAATAATTGAGTGTGTAATAAATTCTTAAGTGATAATAACTTAAAAATTAAAATATCGGACACAATTTCATTTTATATATATAGTTATTTGTATAATTCTATAGATGTTAAATCTAAATCTTTATCTATCAAGACATGCCTTTCCTAAACCCAATATAATAGAATACATTTAATAGTAAAAAATATTTATTATACAAAAAAATAATAACACATAAAATTAGGGGTAAATAAGTAATTAGATCAATCGATTTAAATTAAAAAATACAATCCAATCCATCATATTGAAATTTTTTATAATCAGATTAGATTTAGATTGAAAAATATAAGATTTGTTCAAATTTGAATCGAATTTAGATGAATAAATTTTATAATATGTTGCAATTTGATCTGAATCGAGTCTATAAATAAATGCTAATTTTATTTTATAATGTAGTATATTATATATTATACATACCATAATTATATTAAATTACTATTTCAATTTTAAAAAATATATTATTATATTTTTTTATTATAATTTGATAATTTTCCAAATATATTTATTATTATTTTTTATTTTTTTAGTTAAGAATATAAATAATAAATTTTATTAGAGATTTAATTAATTTAAAATTTTGATGTTTTGTATATAATGTTTTAGAGATAGACTTTTTCTTTAAAAAAAATAAACAATTTCAATTTATTACTCAACTCGATATAAAACATTATAATTAATAATCCTACAAATATACATGCATATATCATGTAAATCATATTATATCCAGTGAAAGCTGTAATCTAGACTAAAGACTCAGCGAGAAGCTGCCTTTGAAGCAACGTGTTATCACAGCCACGTTGAGTGTATAATTTATCAGAAAGTATCATTTTCTAAAAAATAGTGACCAAACCAAAGCAAGCTCTCGATCTCTTTCCTCCTCCTCCTCCTTCTTCTTCTTCTTCTTCAAAATCTCATAATATTATTGATCACTCCTCAAAATCAGGAATTCTAAAACATGCCTAAATCTTCAACAGGAGCTACCCACTTGGTTTTGCTTCTGATTTCCATCTTCTCCTTAACCATCACAAATGCTACCACCACTTCCCAATTACGATTCAAAGAAGCCCCAGAATTCTACAACTCTCCCACCTGTCCTTCCATAATTGACAGTCCTCATGACTCCATCAACACCATGTGTTCCAATCAAGCAGTCCACGTAGCAATGACCCTCGATGCAGCTTACCTTCGAGGCTCAATGGCCGTTATTCTCTCTGTTCTTCAACACTCCTCTTGCCCACAAAACATCAGGTTCCATTTCGTCATTCCATCTTCTAATTCCAATTCTAAATCCCTTCAACGAACTCTTTCCACTTCTTTTCCTTACTTAAAATTCCAACTCTACCCTTTTGATGATTCAGCTGTCTCTGGTCTCATCTCAACTTCAATTAGAGCCGCTTTGGACTGCCCTTTAAACTACGCTCGAAATTACTTAGCCAATCTCCTACCCCAATGCATACGACGAGTCGTTTACCTCGATTCCGATCTTATTCTCGTCGATGACATTTCCAATTTGGCCGAAACTCCTCTTGTAAACGATGCCGTTTTGGCTGCACCGGAGTATTGCAACGCGAACTTCACGTTTTACTTTACGCCGTCGTTTTGGTCGAATCCGACTCTGTCTCTGACTTTTGCTGGCCGTAGAGCTTGTTACTTTAATACAGGAGTTATGGTGATTGATTTGGAGAGATGGCGAGCTGGGGATTACACTACGAGAATCGTGGAGTGGATGGAATTGCAGAAGAGAATGAGGATCTACGAGTTAGGTTCATTACCACCGTTTTTACTGGTTTTCGCCGGAAATATAGCTCCGGTGGATCACCGGTGGAACCAACATGGTCTCGGCGGCGATAATTATCGTGGGTTGTGTAGAGATTTGCATCCGGGTCCAGTAAGTTTGTTGCATTGGAGTGGGAAAGGGAAGCCATGGGTTAGACTTGACGCCAACAGACCTTGTCCTTTGGATGCTCTTTGGGCTCCTTATGATCTTCTTCAAACACCCTTTGCTCTTGATTCGTAGAAATTAATGGTACGATTTTATTAACAACTTTGTTTTTTGGGGGGGGGGGGAAAGGCCTACAATCTACTGTCGTAATTACTGAGAAATTAAAAGTTTTGAGTTCTTGAGGGAGTGTGATCCATATACGGAGATCATCATACTTCCCTGTTTTCACGACGTTGAAATGAGTGGGAGAAAAAACCGAGGACTTGTTAATTATAATTTGTACATTAAATGTAGTTATTCACAGGGAAATAACTATCTCGTTCTCTCTTCTTTCCTTTTTAATGCGTTGCTTGTTTTCTGTGTTCAAAGTTCAAAAGGCATCTGCGGTAGAAAGAAATAGGAAAAGATGAATGGTAGTACATACATATAACTTTTTTTTGTTTTGTTTTTAACATACATTATTTAAATTATATATCCTTTTAAAATTGTCTAAAAAATATAAAATAATAATTATATATAATATAAGAAAAAATTGTCACAAGGATTACTTTTTTAATAAAACTATTATTTAATTATCTAATTTTAATAATAATATGTTTATTAATTTTTTCACTCATAAAAAATACTTATTAACCATTTTATTTATAAAAAATATGCTTATTAATTCTTTTATTTATAATAAAACAGACATAAAAAAAATTTCACTAAAAAAGAAATCTTATACAATCTATCAAACCAAAAATTCACGAATATAGATAGTGAAGAATTTTATTCATTTTAAAATTAATTTAAAATTATGAAATATATATTTTTATATTATTATTATAATTAAACAAAATATAAACTTTTCAAAATTATAAAATTAAATAAAACTTTTTATATAAATAATATAATTAATGTAGTAGTCTATTCTATAGTATATAGAGAATATAGGTATAAAAGTAGATAAAAAATAAATGAAATTAATATTTTATGCAGAAATAATAACATTCCATACTTTTGTATTGGCTTTTGTATTTATATCAAAATTACCTTAAAATTTGAATAAATATTTCATTTTTCTATACGAATTTGACATGGATTGTGTGTAATTTTTTATTTTATTTTTAAATCATATTTCTCATTGAAGAAATAAAGTTTTTCGTAGTAATTCCTTATTAATTCTTCTTAGTATCTTTATTACGGACTAAGAGTACTTAATTTCTTGTTTGTAACTATTTTACTACTTGGTCAACTTTCTTTCCCCACTTGGGCTTTAACTTAATCTTTGACCCAAAATTATTATTAAATTATAATTTAATTTTTGTAATCAAGAACACCAAAGTTGTTATATGCCAAAAACCACAATTCAACCACTTTCAAAATTTTGAAGAATTGCAAGTTGCAAGTTGGTAGTTGTTACAATTTATAAGTTAGTTGCATATAGTCTTCTATTTTTATTTTTTTTGGCTAAATTATTTTAATTAGTCTATGAATTAATTTATCATATTCATATTTAAAAAAATTAAGAAATTTTTAAAATAATTATAAATTTTAAAGATTCGTGTGGATTTTGTTGATAACAAATAATATAGAATCAAAGTTATAGAAAAGTAAAAAAAAATAAAAATATTTATAAATTCATAAATATCTTTTGGGTTGAAAGAAGAATGAATTGAGATTTTATTTAATATCATTTTTAAAGATCTTTTTAAAATTTTACTTAAATCTACTCAAATTTTTATAATGTTTTTAAAAATTCTGATCGAATACATTTTAATTTTTAAAAGTCTATTAAACTAATTATAAATCTAAATTGAATAGCCCTCGTAAAAAAAATACAATATATGTCAATTATGTCAACTATTTATTGATAAGTTGTGATCAAATATCTATTGAGACCCATAAGTGATATTATAGAGGGGAGAGATATTTAATAATTTTAAACAAAAAACACTTGTATATATAATTATGACATGATATTATTTGGATTTTATTAAATATAATTATGCATAAACCATGTGTGTATGCCTGTATGGTATTCAAAAAGGAAAGTTTACAAGTATTAATTACAATCTTATCAGACTTGATATTATTTGGATTTTATTAAATATAGTTTGTCCTTTGTATAAAGGTATTGATTCATTTATATATATATATATATATATTACAATGTTTTCTTGAAATACGTTTTGTTTGACAAATTAATAAAATCTATCTTTTTTTCTTTTTCATTGAATACCCAATCTAAATATGTTGAAAGTTTTATAAAACTTATATATAGCAAATATATATTATAATTATAATTTACTTTACTATAAAATATAACCGATTAAAATTATTATTTTTCAAATACTAACTCTTATATATTTATATCTTATCTTTTTATTGGGTTCATCCGAATTATATTGCTAAAACATTATATCAATCACCTGCCAATAAAGGATAAATATTTAAGTCTTATTAACTTATCTATTAATTTGATCTCTAATATATTTAAGATAATAAAATATGCTCACTAACTTTTTTATATTTTACAAATTTAATCTAAATTTTCCTTAAATTGTTATAATATTGTTATATTTAATTACGTTGAATTGGTCTCAACTTATTTTAAAAAAATATAATTTGATCTAATAAAATTTATAATTTGATTCTCATCAATATTTTAATTATGTATAAAGTTGTCAATGTTTAACACTCCAAAAGTTTTTATAGGAAAAAATTATATATTTAACTCTTCTCTACAGAATTTTATGGTCTACGACTAGGTAACAGTGTAGCACATAAGCAAATATATTAGCAGTTCAACCTAGCTTTATTTTTATTTTTATTATTGTGATTACATAAAAAAATATATACATCATTTATTTTATTTATATAAATAATTATAGTTTAATATTAATATTATTAAATAAAACTATTATTAATAAAAAATTAATTAATTAAAATTACGTAGATATCGCCCCACTTTATGGGACTCAAAAGGGAAAAAAAAATATAATTTGACAGTCTTATTCTTTCTTTCTATTTCAACCATAAGTACAAAAAGGTTGCATGCACATGTCTAATGAATTATATAAGATCACTATTATATCATAAAGTTAGAAAATTATCTTTCTATAATAATCATTATGCTGTTCAATTTTTTTTTATTTTTGGGCTAAATGATCATACATTATGGTATTTTTTTAGATCGAGATAAAACTATACTTGATTTAATTTGAATATATATCTTGAAATTAAATAATGATAATTCTTAAATAAATAAAGAAAAAAGAGGGGATAGTTCCACGTTATTAAAATCAATTTTAGTTATCGAATCTAAATTCATATTTAATGACCAAATTGATGGGATGCCAACTTTGGACTAGTGTGAACAGACATAAAAAGGATGATTCTTAACTTGCTAAATATGTATTAATTCATAGTACTCTTCAAGAATTCCAAAGGAAGGAAAATGAGTTAAATTTAATTAATTATTTTTATATTTTTAATGGGTTGTTATTTATTATTTATATATAATATCATCACCAATTAAATTATTATTTATATATAATATCATCACCAATTAAATTATTCCCATGCATGTGCCTTGGAGAGATGACTTGCTTTTTAATTCAATCTCTTAATTCCAGGAGAGGTTAATCTGAGTGTTTCATGGAATTTATTAAGAACGTAGTCTCTGACAATCCTGTTACTTCTTTTATGCTTATACGATTTCTCTGTCGCATTTGTTGTGAGGAACAGACTAAAAGGTCAACTTTTTTTTTTTTGTGGATTAAAAGTGTTTTCTTCATTAATTTCAGGTATAAATTATAAGCTATCATTTAAATTCTCAATTTTAGTCAACTTGTGTATGTCTTTCTTAATTATGTCAATGTTTTATTTCATTTAAATAGAAAATCTAACATGCATGGGTGAATACATTTACAATGGGAAATTACTATTGCCAGTAAATCATCGATAATTTCACTTTATCTACAGAAATTAGTATTCCAAAATTAATTACCATTTTTATTTTTATAAAGCCAAGTCTTGTTTGTCAACGGTTTCTTTCCTATTAATTTACACATTTTACTGATTTTTGGATGTTTCTAGCATGCATGATACAAATTCGACTGTTCCATAATTCAAAACAAATATTAATTGGATTTAAAATAAACATCTTTTTGTTGACAAACACAATGTATACATGTAAAAAAAATGTCTGATTTTTAAAAAATATTAATATAATATTTATAAGTAACATGAGATTAATTCTATCTTTTAAGGTTAACTTTTTATGATTAGATAACTTATATTACTTATATATTATATACAATTAACATGATATTAAAATTAAAGTCCATCATTAAACCATGTTAGAACCAAAAAATGTTCAATGTTGATTAAAAAAGATACTAATATAGTATCTATAAGTAACATGAGATTAATTACATTTTTAGAGATTAAATTTTTAAGATTGAATTATTCGTGTTATTTATACATTATATAAAATTTAATACGGTATCAAATTTTAAGTTGATCAACATATAAAAGAAAAAAATACTAATACTAGACTTTCTCACCAAAAAAAGAAGATATATATGTCTCGTAAAAAGAAAAAAGAAAAATAACTCAAATAAAAATATATATAATTAATAACAATAGGTTGAAAATATAAGATATTAGGCAAAATGAAGGTGAATAAAAAGAGTGATCAAGATATTAGTATAATGTTTATAAATAGTACGAGAGTTATATATATTTTTTACGGTTAACCTTTTAAAATTAGACGAGTTATAATTCCGAAAGACTTTAAGATAATATTAAAGTTCAAGTTATTAATGGATCAAGGAAAAAAATTAATAGCCCTCCTATAAAAAGTGTTATGTTATTTTTATCCTTAGAGTTTTAAAGGTAACTAAATTATTATATTAGTTTTCAAATTATTATTATAATTAATTAATATGATTAGTGAGTATGCCATTTGAAAAATCAAAATAAATATAACAATGAACATGTACGTCCTGGCCTGGAGCATCATAAACCCAATTAAAAGGAAAAAAGAAATGAGAGAATTTAGGGCATTAGTATATGGGATGAAAAAGTAATAATAATAATAATAATAATAATAATAATAATAATAATGTAAATGAATACAAAAGTATCCCTATGTCAATTGAAGGTTAATAATAATTGTGGGCCATATTATATCTAATTCTAATGTCAGAATAAAAGTTCGTTGGCGTCATTGATGTTTATAACAAAACAAAAAATGTAATGATTTTTTTTTAATTTTTTTCTTATTAAATAAAAGAACGATTAAAATTAAAATTTATATCATTTAAATTATAAATTAATCTTAAAAATTATAATAATTTTTACCATACTACAAGAGTGTAAAGAGTTTTACATGCAAGTAAGGATCGAAAGAAATTCTATCATTTACTTGTTTTTACTACAAACCAAACATTGTACTAGTTAGATCACGTACCATTTCCATCCTTATTATCACGTACCAAACATCCTTATTATCACGTACCAAACACGTACTTAATTCCTATGGTGGATGTTATATATATATATATATATATATATATATTCTATGGTCCAAATTCATTTCAGTCAGCTAAGGCACATAATAGATTATTGGAAATTGCATGATATGAAGCATGAAAGAGAAGCTTCGTATTATTACAGTTGGCTGTATTCATCTGTCGTTTTGTTTATATAAAAGCCAATGGACGGTGACACACAGGAAATTAATTAATTGCATGTTATGTGATTATAAATAAAGCTTTCAATAATAAAATTACAGTATTTAATATTATTTGATTATGTTTCAAAATCTTTAGAGTCTAGTCTCATTACACATTTATAATCATGTAGCTTTACTCATATCTTCTATAGATCATTAAAAAAAAGACTTTGCATGATCTTATCTTATTTACAATGTCTACAAAGACTAATTTAATGTAGGAGGTTAGAGATGAAACAAGAAACGTAAGGGGAAGAGGATGAAGAAAATAGATATTTGGGAAATTTGTATTTAACAATGATCGTTGATTTTTTCTCTGGATCATTGATCTAATCTTAATATTTTTGACTTTTTGACTTTGTTGGTTATTCTCATGCTCTTTTCCTTTTCTTTTTAAACTTTAATCTCAATTTAATTATTTATTAGAATTACAAGATAAGAGAGTATTACATAATATCACAGTTCAAATGGATACAAAATAGATACAAGTTATGAAAATAAACTTATCATTATAATTGAACACCTATATGATTTTCACACGAGAGATACATAGTAAGAGAAAAAAACTCACAAAAATTTATCAAGATACAAATTAAAAGTTTAAATTTACAGATCTAATTAACATAATTAGAATTGAATATGTAATTTTATTAATTATATCTAATTAAAAATTCTCAAGCAACTAAACATATAATTGTGTGTAAATAATATAATACAAAAATAAAAGTAAATATAACACATAATATTAGAATCAAAACATCAATAAGTTTAGATAACCTAATTTTCCTTTTTCTACAATGGATTAATTAAATTCATGTGATTTGACTTTATTACTTAATTTAGTTACTTTAACTTATAACTTATCTTTTTCCTTCTTGCTACCCACTAAGTCTATAATTAGTTTATTAAGGTCATTAATATTAAATTTTAAAAGAGTCCATGGCCCATTATACAATCAGAGTAAGAAGATACAAACTCTTAAAAAACTTGTCCATAATTCATATAAAACAGAACAATATAACACTTATACAATAGAAGCACAAATAGTATATTATCAAAAGTAGAAAACTTTAATAATAGATATTATTTGTCAAATAATATAGTATGTTGATATATACCTTAAACTTGGATTGTACTAATAAAAAATTAGATCGTACATAACAATCGATATAATGAGATAAACACATATAGAGACTGTATCTATATGGTAACATCATCGGGTTACTTGAGAAAATCACTCAACAGCAAACGATTTACTAAAATAGATAAAAAAATCACTATTATCTCTATTAATCAGAACCTCCATCCAAATCGCGTGTTATTGCTCGCTCTTCATTTGTTGTTTCTGCAACTGTTTGGTGTAACACTCGCACTTGATTGTCCTCCACAGCCAACACCAACTAATGTGGTGCAATTAGTTATAAAGTGTGTCCTACATCTGATTCAATAAAAAAAATCTTAGTTAGAAGATTCAAGATGTAAATCAAATAAATTAAATTATTTAGCAAACTTTAGAACAAAAGTTATAAGTATAGTATCATAAAAGAAAATAGGCTTATAAATCAATAAAATATAAGCACATAATGTGTTTGATAGATTAAATCAAGAATAAATTTAAATAAATGTGATCTGGTTTTTATAAAAAAAATTGAGAAAAAAAAGTACAAAACAATCATATGAATAGAATAGATTTTGTTCTTTGAAAGAATGAGTAATGAATTTTATTTATTAAAAATTTAAAACCTTAATTCTATATAATTGATACATAATTTTTTTATAATAAATATAATTAATAATACTCGTTAATCAAGAAATCTAATATTTAAAGAAGTTATTAGTTGAAGTTTTTCTCACATTCTAATGCAGGAGCATATTCCTTGCCAAAACCATGAATCTAAGGGACGGGTTCAAAAGTAAGTGGTCAATGATCCATTGACACATGCTGCTAGTTAGATATTTTGTAGCCATCCAACGTGCATTGACTCGGCAAAAAATTGGGCTACTACAACAGCAGTCCATTGGATAACGTGCTGTAATGTGCGGCTATGTGGGCTCACGACTAGTCCATAAATACTATTTGTCAAACTTCTGTTAAACCCGTACACCTAAGAAAATTGCTATTTGCACACTCCTTATTCTCTCTCAACATACAACATTTGAACAAACATGTTAATTGCAAAATTAATCTTTCAAAAAATTACCAAAATGCCTTGCTTGGGATAGTTTTATTGGTATCCAAATTGGTGTTACATGCATCGGTTGTAAGTTTGAATTATATAATTAATCAACCCATTAATATCATTAGAACGAATGCTTTCTGTTAGCTCAAATTAGTATTATATATGTGGCTGAACTTAATAACCATTAATTCCTCATTATGAGTTTTTTTTCTTCAGAAAAAAATAATTTTACTAAAATGGATTAAAATCAAAAGAATTGAAACATAAAGCCATGTCATGCTCAATCTTTCAAAATCTAAGAAAAGGAAAAGTAAGCTACATGTCTTTTCATCTTCTTTATTTTTTCTATCAATTCAAACTTATTATTTTAAAAAAAATGAATGATAGATCTTTTAATTTGTTTCGATATTATCGAGGGGTCTCACGTTGACAAGGGAAACAAGTAAAGAATTTGTTATATGATTGAATATTCCTTAACCTTCAAGTTAGATTTTAGGTTAAGAGAAAGATACAATTGTTTAACATGGTATCAGAGCGGATTCCTGCATCGATTGTGTCCACACGATCAATCTGTAACGACTGTTGAAATATGTCACTTAAATTTTTGACATTATAAATATACCATTAAGATTTTAATAAGAACATAATGGAATCCAACATTTTTTTTCTTTTTTCTTTTTTTGTCGAAGAAAAGTGCATTATTTAGTACTTATGGCGTGAAAACCACAAATAGCAGTTGTAGCCTAATGGCATTATAAGAAACATAAAAAGGTCAAATAAAATAAACCTCAATAGATATGAAATTGGTGGAACTAAAAATAAAAAACCAAGATTAGTAGTCTTGGATGGCATCTTGTATTTTTTCTGGAAATTACTGTCCAGTCCTCAATGCATCGTTATTAGAAACAAGTTGTTTGTGTTGTTCCACGTAATCTCCATAGTCTTCTCCAATATTTCTTCTAGATTGCCTATCTATATAATAATATCTGTAGTATATGTACTGCAATATTATCTGTATTTATTTTTGTTAAGTACTTTCTTATCCCAGATCATATATTATACTCTCAATGATAAATATTATTATGAATCTTTTATAATATAATTGCTTGGAAAAAATAGAATTCACAAAGTACTGCAGCAGAGGATACAAATAAGTCAAGTGCAACACAAACAATAGCATCCAGTAGCCACGGCATATTTGCTTTGATTTTTTCCCATTCAGTGCTTCTTACAAGTATACTACATTAAATTAATCACATAATCAATAAGTTTATCGCATGTACATACACATAATAAAAACAGTTGCTTCAAAAGAAATAAATAACTTTACTTCAAATAAGAGATGGAATATTATTTTACCTGCCCACATAAGTGACATTCGCGACCAGTGCAAAGATAAACATAAGAGGATTCAATCCCTATATACACAATTCAAAGCATAAGATTTTTATTTTTATTTTTGTTAAAAAAAAAACCCACTAGATATGAGGGTCACTGTTGTATTGAACATAGATAACATGTTTTATCCGAATTATTGATTATGGGTGAGTGTCTATAAACCAATTTAGATTGAACCAAATTGAAAAATCGGACAGAACGGTTTTATAAATCAAACGATTTGATCTGTTTTGTATTAATTAAAATCGTTTTTTAAACGATACAGTCTGATTTGTATTAATTTTTAAAACGGTTGGATCGGACCGATTTAATAATATATTAAAAATTTATATTATTTCTCATTAAAATTGTCCAAAACCGAACTAAACCGAAAACCAGATCAGATCGAACGGTTTTATAAATCAAATGCTTTGATTCGGTTTATATTAATTAAAATCGTTCGAACGATCCAATCCAATCCGAATAATATAAATGATTCGATCCAATTAAATTTTTTTCATCGATCGATACAGAATAGACCGGTGTACACCCCTAATTAATAGGGATAGTTTTTATAAATTTACACAGAGATACGCAGCTACGGAGATTCTAACCGCGTAACTGATTGTTCAATAAAATAACAATGCTTATTGCATGTAGTAAGATTTCCATCGTAACAGTCAAAAACATAAGATTTTGACCTCTGAAATTTTTAGGCACTTTTCATTTTTGAGATCATCACTACTTTGTTGAACATAGGAATAAAGATTTGATTCGTTGGTCAAAAATGAAATGCACTTATTAATTACCTCTACACTTCCACGTTTAATCTGTCCAAAAACACAAGGAAAACAAATAATTTTATTACAAGTGATAAATAATTATAAAGTCTCAAAAATCCAAAGGAAGAAAAAGAAAATAGATTAATGACAATGACTTACATTTAACCAAATTTGAGGAAGACGGCCACCCATGTAAATAGCAGCCATCATCCACCCCAACCATTGCCCGTATACAGTATGGCTTTCAGTAACATTTTCCTGCTTATTATTTTAAATAACATAAGTTAGTTATAACTGCTTTTTAACAAAGCCAAAAATGTACTAGTTACATTAACAAAATATAATTAAAAATTTAAATTTTGCAATACGTTTAGGAGTTTCCTTCCAGTAAATCCAATGTAAGCTTGCGTCAAAGCTTCACTTTTTCGAAACAAGTTTACTGATGAAGCTAAAAATGTACCATAACTTGCCTGTAAATAATTTCAAATACAAAATATTAATAAAATTAAGATAAAAGGTTAAACTAATCCATTTAATTAAACTTTTTTCTCTTTACACAGTATCATTTAATTCTTTTAATTATTAAAAAGATGTCATTTAATGATTTAGATTAGTCATGTAATTTTTTTTTTTTGCATTTTTTAAGATTAAAACTGAAAATTCATATTTAGTTAAAAAAAAGGGAAAATAAATAAATAAAAATAAAAATTCAACTAATACTCTGTCTCTCTTCACCCAAACGAGTTTAAAAGGTTGTTCGATTTTCACCTTTAATGGAAGAGACACAGTAAATGACTAAATACCCTTTTAATGAATTAAAAACGATGCTAAAATGTTTAAAATATTAAAATATTAGTGCCACAGTAAATTTTATCTTTTTATGAGTATTTTTTATAATTAAAATGTTTAAATAGTATATTTTATTAAAAACAAGATAAATTGACTTCAAAAACATAAGCTAAAAGACCAAAGTTGCACTGCTACTGACGATAAAATAAAAAAAACATTAAACATAAGAAACAAAATAAGTAAGAGATAAAATATTGATAGGTAACTTTTTTTTTTTAAGAGGATTAAAGTTAAATTAAAGTTAAATAGATATAAAGCACGTGGCCACAAATATTTACTTACTAGTAATTAATCTAAATATAATAAGACATTTGAATTAATTTTTTTTTTTATGAAAATCATTAGTAATAGTTATTACCTTCTCGTGATAAACATTTCCACCTAAAACTAATGTATTCCAAAATTCAATATATTCTCAACAATTTTATTTTTAATAAAATCATTTTAAAATAAGAATTATTATTATTGTAATAAGTTACTAAGCCTTATTAAGCCTTATCATAATTTGTTTTTTTCAAAATTACTCGAGTATTATCATAATAATGATAAGTCTTACGTTAGAATAATTTTGATAAAAAAAATAAAATATTAAAAAAAGAGTAATTTTGGATAATATTTTCTTTAATTATTGTTAAAATAATATTTAGGTCCAATAACTTACTTATTAGTTGTATTAGTAGGTGAATGCAAAATGATTAACTTTAATTTTATTTTTATTTTTTAATTGTAAAAAATAAAAATCATAATGAGTTGAAATACTGCAATTAAAGAAAAATTAAATAAAAATAGGGGGAAAATGTCATTTATTTTTTGTTATCATTTAAAAAATAATAATAATACGAAACTGTTAGGGAAAAAAGAAGAAGTTGTTGTTACTTTTCAAATAAATAAAAATTTATAGGCTCAAGAGTCATGAACCTGTTGAGGTATTCGGCGAGGCTGGGTGACATTAAGCGTAGTGGACCGAACTGGAAGTGCAGAATGATGTTGATGTTCATCATCAGAAGATGAGTCATCACTTTGAATAACCATAGCTGGAGGTCCACTTTTAGCTGCTCTCAGATACGTTCTGAATGGCGGTGTACCACTATTAGCTAGTGATCTCGCCGACCTTAATTTACAAACCATTACAATTTTAGTTTTGTTACAAACAATTTATATTTCCCCATTTGAATAGAGACAAGAAAGTAAAAACACATACGTGAAGTAGAACTCTCTCCTAGGGGTGCCTTTGGGAGATGGATTTGGAATTGGAATGCTTGAATTCACGTCTGATTTACATCTCAATCGTTTCTTATGTTCATCTTCTTCATTCTGCAGCATATGATTAATTAGAATTTAATTAATTTGGGGAGGAAACTTTCCAAAAGTGCTTTTCTATTGCATAATTTGGAAGGAGACTAGAGTTTAAGAAAATTAATTAAACGGTAGGTAGGTACCTTTTGGCTCGCAGTGCTCTTCTTTCTTTTCCAGAGTTTACGAAGATGATCATAGTACACGGTCTGAATCACTAATACTATAGTACTTACTGTATAAAGCTGTTTAGCAGACAATAATGAATTGCATTTGGAACTTTAGTCTAACCAAACACAACCTTACCATATCACCTAATAAAAAACAATGGAGTTTCTATTTCCATACTAATAAACACTATTATAAAAATTATATATATAATATTAAAAAAATTATTAATTCTAACAGTTATTATTACTATCTAAAACAAAAAAAAAAAAATTTTAAAGTAAGTTATTATAAAATAACAATGAATATTACATATTATTATAAGTAAAAAAAAAAGATCAAATTATCTTAATTAATGATAAGATATTGAATCAATTGTTATTTTCTCATTTATGTTTACTATACCATAAATACTACATTAAAAACTTATTAAATTTAAAAAATAATATAATAAAATCCTACCAGGTTTAAAAAATAAAACAACCAAATTTTTTTGTATAATTTAATGTGACACTTTTTAAATTAAATAAAATTTTAATACATTTAAGAATTTAATTTGTTTAAACGTGTTAGATATTTTTCAAAAAAGGTAAGCAAGATGGGCCGGGCCTTCTTTGACATATCGGATAATATTTACATAATATATATCGTTATTTGCCTTTTCTTTTAAATCAATTTTTTTACACTAACATAAAATTAATCTACAACTTATACCAAAATGTTTTATTAAATAAAATTAAAATAAGATTAAATCACTTAAAGGTATTAAAAGTTAGAAGAGACACTAAAAAGTAATAAATTGTTTTTAACATAATTATATTTAAATTATTGAATTTATAATGAGTTTTTAATTTTAAAAAACATAATATATAAAATTAAGAAGGAATTTTGTCTATCATTTTCTAAATATCATATATAAAAAAAATTTGATCAAAAAATGATAAGTGTGTTATTTTTTTTATATAATTTATTATATCTATTAATATATTTGTCTATAATATATTATATCTATATTTGTATATAACATATTACATTAATTTATATTTTGTTATATAACAATATATTTGTAAATAAAATAAAATGTTACAGCTTCAATTGAGTTGGTGATGTTATTTGTTGGAGTACTAGAAGTGTCATTGGAGCTTCGATAGGGTTGTAGTCGAAGCTCTGTTAGCGACGACAGTTAAATATGTGAAGAGGTTGACATTGTTATTATTTTATTAAAGTTATTAAATAAAGATTTATGGATTTTTTTATTAAGTAATTTAATAATGATAAATTGTTGTTACTCTTCAATTTATTCAAATAAATATATATATATATATATATATATATATATATATAATGTTTTATTATATTAGATTACCTTTATATTTAACAAACATTAACATCCAATTAATTAAGTTGTTAAAATAAAAACTATACCATAAATGGAAATGAGAAATTAAAATCTCAATCACTCTGTAACTCTCAGCTAACTTACTAATTATTGACCTCTACTAGATGTGTAGGGTGTGTGGAATTAGATTATATTGATTAAGGAAATGTATTATAAAAGCAGAGCCAAAAATAGCAATTTACCAGAGCTGTGTAGAACTGGGTTGGCAACTGCATAAAAAGCACAGAAAATAATAAAATTAAAATTATGCTAAAATTAAATCAGTGTACTTCATACGAATTAATTAATTTTCAAGGTGTTTTTTTTATATTAAATGAAAATTTCAAGAGTTGATTCTGGTAATTTTACATTTCAATATTCATAAACTTGTAAACTGAGGATCACCGACTAAATAGCAAACAACAATACATGCAGCAGCTTCATTACTTACCGTTGCTGGCTCCAGCAGACAACCCACGAGATTAAACGCATCTCTGTTCAAAACCATTTAAAAAGAGAAAAAAATTAAAAACTAATCTAAAAAAAAAAGGACATTGATTTTTGAAATTAGTTAAAAGGATAAAGAAAAAAATGGTGTTAATAGAGACTAGCTAGAAGAGTGAAATAAAGAGACATGAAAGTACGGAGTACATACCCAGCAACCCAAGTGAGGAGAAAAGCAAGGGAAACACCATGACTTGATTTCGATCGAAAGTTTGTGATAATCTGAGGGATTTCAGCAACACCCCAACAGACTAAACTGACAAGACCAAAAGCAAAGGATATGTCATCCTTAATATTACAGAGACAATCCTGAAAATATTTCTCTACCCATTCATTACAGGGTTTGTTCTCCTTTACACAATATGCGATTTGCATTCTCTATCTCTCTGTTCTCTCTCTGTTTTTGTGGATGGCTAAGCTTAAAGCTGTTTGGGTGGTATTTGTACAGATGTTTACAAACGAAAGAAGGGTACTGCTAGAATTTGGTATTATCAAGTACTTAAAACGGCCAAAAGTAAAACAAGTCATGCAAAAGCAAAAATACAAGTATCACGCCTGGGATGACTCATGACTCGTGAGTGTGGTCACTATTCTGTATATTGGGTTCATTATTTTGTTTTGTATTGGAAAGAGACAAATGTACGTGGAATCAAATTTTAAATTTTTATTAATTCAATATTCATTTTTTTTATTAAAGACAATTTATAAAGTTATACGAGTAATAAATAAAAATAAAAAAAATCAATTATATTATTTTTGTGTTATTTTTAAAAAAAATAAAAGGATTAAATTGTTACAAAACATAACGAAAAGATTAAATTATCTTTATATATATATATATATGTTAAAACACACAAATTTATTTGATTGTTATTTAAATATAGAATTATTTAATTTAAGTTTTTTTACCCAATTGTACTCCAAATCAGTAAAATTGATGAATGTAAATACAATTATGAAATATAATACAAGATGCTAAGAAGATGTTGACATTTTCAAGATAGGAGGTTATTCCAAATTCTCATCTTTATTCAAGTTAAAGTATAGGTATTTGCAAATATATTGAAATTTATTTTTATAAAAATGTAGAATAAATATTGATGAATGTTGTAAATTTTAAAAAATCAATAAAAATTAAAAATTATTAACGAAATTTTCTTATCTCTAGTAGTAAATATAACTTAGGAAAAGAAAAAAAAATCATTAAATAAAATAAATATTGTTTGTCATAAGAGATCTGAATGGTGTTCATACTATGTTTGTCCATTTTTATTAATTATGTAATTATATTATTTTTCTTTCCCTCAATTCGAATGAATTGAATTTTTCATTTTTACAAAAAAAAATGATAAATATAACTAAAATATTATGAATTTTTGCATTAATAGTTTATTTTATACAGCAAAAAAATAAGAAATAAAAAAATTTCTACTAATTCACACACAAAAATCATAAATCATGTGTTAATATTATTTCTTCATATAAGAATCTTAACTCAAAAAAATATTAAAATATTAAAATATTAAAAATAACAATTAAATCAAAAAAATTTAATATATCCAATATAACTTTCACATAAAAAATAAAAAAAATTATTGTATCAAATATCACATTACAATATCTTCATACATATCATCATTACACCCCAATTTAGGGATAGGACATATGTACCCTTCATTTTCAATATAAAATAACCTTATTCAATTTAGTCACTTTTAAAAGTAATCTTTTAGTATTATAATTTTATGATTTTTCCATCAAATTTTTCTATTTTAAATTATGTTTTGTTATTTTTTTCAATTCATGACTTTAATTTTTTATCTCTAATATGGATATATTAAAAGAGAAAAAGAAAAGCAATAAAATAAGAATATAAAAAAATTTACATGGTCACACAAATTAATATAATATATACTCAAAAATTATAAATAAATTTAATAATATTATTTTTTAATATAAAAGTCTTAATAATACATCTTATATCTCAAAAATAATATTAAAATTATAAATATAATATAATATAAGAGTCTTAATTTAATACATCATATATCTCAAAAATAATATTAAGATCTTAAAAATAAAACTTAAACTCAAATTGTCTCTATTACCACTATCATTCTCATATATAAATTAAAATAGAAAGAAAAATTTAAATATATAAAATCATTTTTTATTTTAATTTATGCAATAAATCGTACACAATTTAAAATTTAAGTATATCTCTGTCTTCTGTCTAAAAGCTTGTCAGATGGGTCTATATATTACCCACAAAGCCGCAACAAAAATCAATTAAAGCTATACGCTAAACTTCTTTTCACCACCCTTTCCATTAATACCAACATATTTTTATTATTAATTAAATATCTTAATTCACTTCATAGGTAGCCGCTTCCAACTTGCATGGTTTCACTTACTTAGCTTCAGTCTATTATAAAGTACTTGACATATATAATAACCGAAATTTCAAAGAATTTTATAGAGAAGGAAATTTACGACAGCTGGTTGAGATGAGTTAATTTTTAGCTGGGTCATGGTTAGTGAAAGGCAAAAGTATAAATTTTTATGATAATAAAGAAATTTTTTATACCTATGGTAAAGATTTGAAAATGTTTGATATTGAACTAATGATAAAAATAAACATAAATATTTGACGTCATTTATGATTAAAAAGTGTGTTTCATTTAATTTAAAAAATTAAAAATAGTAAAACTCTAAAAAAAATCATGTCCTTAATCCATCAAAAATTAAAAAAAATTTAAAAGAGACCGTAGAACAATTACCTACCGGGCTCATTGGATTTTTAATAAAGGTTATGGATCACACAACTAACTTCACCACTTAAATCACGACAACTAGTCAAGAGGTCTAACTTGCCAATCAACAAATCATCCTTCCAAGAGTCCTTTTAGCTCCGTTGTAACATGCTAGAAATATAGGTATGCACCTGGATATGTACGTCCACAACGAGCTCGACAAGTGTGGAAGGTGAGGAAAGCTCACGCTTGAGTCTACCTAGACATGATAGAAACTACGCTCTAGGCCATCATGGAGTACCTACAAGAGCCATTGACTCTTGGACCAATCATTGTCCCATAAAACATCCATACGACATCTTGTAATTCCAAGGTTTGGTTGGTAAGATGATCATTCGTAGTGAGACTTGAGTTCCGTAGTTGGCCAGATTTTATCTACCCAAACCAATTAAAGTCATCCAGTTTTGGATGCAAGATCATAGTCCTATTGACCGTCCAACTTAGATTGGTTGGGGCTAGCCTGAGAGGCTCTTGTACATTATGTTGTACATGACCACCTTGAGGCACGCTAGTAAGGACACTCCATCCAAGCCATCCATACTAACCAAGCAGCCTCAGAGACCAATGATAGCCCTAAGATCCAACTTCAAGATGAATTATCGACTATCATTGTCCCATCATCGACTAGCTCGCTTAATAGTTACAAAAGGTCCAACAAATGTTGAATCAAGACTCTTAGACCTAGTTGTCTCTACTAGTCCATGGCTATCCCATTTTCTGATAAGTTCAAGCTACCTAACACAACCACATATGATGGTACTAAAGATCCCTTGGAACTTCTGGAATATTTTAATAGTTGGATAGATTTCTATGCCTACAAAGATGTAGCTTACCTTGATAGACAATGCTAGAGCCTGATTTCATACTCTAAAACCCAACACGATTAATTCCTTCATGGAATTTAGGAAACAATTATTGTCTCATTTCTCAGCTAAGAGAAGAAAACCAAACACCTTAGCTCATCAAATTGAGCTTATAGTGGGGAAAATATGAGTCCTTAAAAGGTAGCCATAATGGCTTCGCACCAAGTCCTACACGAGGAAGCCATATGGAGGGATATGGTTAAATATTTTCCAACAACATATTCTGAGGATAGCAACTCAGGGAAGAATCCTAAACTCACGAGCTCAGACATAATATTTTCAGAAAGAGAACCCAGTAGGTTGATCCATCCTTACACAGATGCCTTTATATTCACCTTCAAGTGGCCAACATAACTTTGCATCGAATACTAATAGATACCAATAACTTAGCTGATATTTGATTCTCTAAGGCTTGGAAGCAAATGACACTCTCTTATCCTCCCAAGACGATGACTATCACTTTGGTAGGATTCTTTGGACTACCACTCATCCCAAATGGCATGTGGCCCTACCATCACAATTGGATAAAGCACCAACACAAGAATGATCATGGTGGACTTCCTTATTGTGGAATACCCATTCTATTATAATTGTATCTTGGGCATACCTATCTTGCATGGGGATAGAGCTGTAGCTTTAACCTATCACCTCACCTTAAAGTTTCCAATAGAAACATTAATAGTACTTAGGAATTTAAAGGTAGCCAAAGAGTGCTATGTTATGGGAATCCAAATAGGCCAGAAATAAAAGCTCTACCAATCCAGGACCAAAAAGTACTTTCCTTACTATTTTTCTTTTTACTTAAAATTTTAAAATTTCAATTGTTGCAAGACTTAGTAAAATAAATAGCCTTAGTTGGCTATATTTCAATTTTTGTTCCTAGGATATTTTCAATTACTTTGTAATTTAAATTTGTTATTATCAATAAAAGGAGCACTTAGAATACCTATCTATCTCTACCAATCAAAAACATACACTTGGGAGATTTGACAAGACAAAAATTCCAACATCAAATCAACAAGCAGATTTAAGCCACCTTAACTTGAAAAGGTTCAAGGCCCTCAGTGTGACACTGCTAGGGGCTGAGCATAATATAGTTCTCAGTACCTTTCCAAGGCGTGCACACTTGCTAAGACAATGAATAAGAGGCATCATGATAAGTGAGTATTGCACCTTAGAGCCTAGACCACCAAATAATCCACTGAAGCTGAGCACAATGAGTTACAACAAGGATGCACCCTAATCATAGTCTATAAGATCCATGATAAAAATAATGTAAAGAATAGCTTAACTTGGTCTAATCGCCTCTTAATTTACCTTAAACCTTAAAATAGACCATGACTTAAGAGCTCTATCACTTTGGGACTGGGCAGAATAAATGCCTCAGTACCTAGTTAGAATGTATACCCTTATGATAGGAAATGAATAAGAAGTATTCCGACAGGAAAACTCTACACCTCATAGCCCAAGTCATTGAAAAGTCCACATAAGCTACGCATGTTAAGTTACAACAAGGATAAACCATATTCATAGGCTATATAGTGTAGGATAAAATTAATGTAAAGAATAACTTAACTTGGTCTAATCGCCTCTTAATCGACCATAGACCTTGAAAGAGGGCTATGGCTCGAGAGCTTTGCCACCCTAGGACTGAGCACAATAAAATCCTCAGTGCCCTGCTAGTGTATACATCCCTACTAAAACATTGAATATGAAATATCCCAATAGGTGAGCTCTACGCTTTCAGGGCCAAGCCACCAAATTGTATACAAAAGATAGATGTGTTAAGCTCTAAACTAGATGCACCTTAACCATAAACTATGCAATCTAGGCCAATCCTAATATGAAGAACAACCTAACAAGTTCCTTATTGCCCTATATTTGTCCATAGACCCTAAAAAGAGTCATGGCTCAAAGGCCATGCGACCTCAGATCCAAAAACTACATTAAATTTATACACTAGACATAGGTTTACAAGACTTCAATAATGAGAGTATGGATCTCCAATGAAATGGTAATTAAAATTTTCCTAAATTGATAACTATCTCATGCTTGGACCACTTAAACAAATATAAGTAATCTAAGCAAGAGGTTAATGGACCAAAGGGCTTAGATAAGTAACACTTGGACAAGAAAGTCATCCCCAATTTATAAAAATATCAAGCAAACATGACAAGGCATGAACAAAAAAGTAAGTTCATGGGTACACAAGTTGAGAGTCATACTAACTTCAAGTCACAAACTGGCTAAGCAGACAAATGCATGGGCCAACGATGGAATCATCATCTGACTGGATAGGCCTAGAACAAGAGGTACAACCTATCAAGAGTATGGTTGGCCAATTAGGAATGTGATCGATCGACTAGAAGGATTGGGGAGTAGCTACGGAAATGGTCCAAATGCATATGGCCAATCAAATCAACACAAGTCATATGCCGAGAAATCGTACCACGTCTCTATATACCTTTAGTCTAGGATCAATAGTCTGTTTTATGCTAGTGCATCCTCCTACACTCATAGGTCAACTAATCATTCCATAGTTTCTCAAATAGATAAGACAACGGTTAGGTTTATGAATAATGTTAAAAGTACAAGTATAAAGGAAAATACAAGTATGAGACTAAGCATATAAAGTAATGGAAGAGTTAATGCAATAAAAATGACATAGTTATGCCTATAAAAAAAAGATAAATTTGAGAGTAAAAAATAAATCCACTAAGTACATACACTTTAGTAGAAAAAGATGAATGAAATCCATACTATCCTAAGACTGAAATTAGTAAAGGGTTAAGTAAGGCTAATTTCTACAGGTAGTAGCATCTTGAGTTGTACCACCATCCATCACATCATCATATTCTATCCTCCTAGAATCCCCATCATTAAAAGTGCAAGGGATACCAGAATTGGTAGAGTTGTTACCCTTCCACTCGGAGGTGATTATGTCATATCAATACATACATTTATCAAAAGAAGGGAAAATAGTCTCGTTGAGGAAGTTCTTTAGTAAGACCCACTTGAATTGTCTCCTCTTGATCTGAAAACCATGAGACTAGACTTCTGACGTATCTTTGATATTCGTATAAAAATATGATACTTAATAACGGAATGACCTACTCTATGATAGCCAAGAGAATATATAGTCAACTGACCACCTTATCAACTTTCTCCTAGGCCTCTACGATATTAGCTTGTATCTTTCTAACTGTAAAAAGCTCCACCCTAAGCTCTTTCAATAGTCTCTAACTTGTGACAGGTAACTTCTACAACATCTCTAACGCTAGCTACCTGCAAAGTGCCTCATTGGAAATTTTCAAACATCTCTCCAAGTTAGTGTGTGCCATGATAGCCTATTCCAAATTCTTGATAAACTATCATGATCTACCTACCAAGGTATATATATAATCATCTACATGCCTAGTAGGCTTGAGAACATCTCAAATGGAAAAAGGGCTATGAAGGGCCCATGATGTCCTTATCCAGATCAATGGGTCCTAGACCATACTCATCCACGACTAGATTAGATGGAATATTGATAAGTACTGGAAGGGATGTAACCCTTTAGAACATAATCTAGTAGTAGTTACCCCAGAGATATAAGCTTTTTTTTCTCTTGGATGTCCCAAGCTTCTATACAACCTTGGCCTTCTTAGGAACATCTTTTGAGCTGGAAACTTTCAAAAAATGGATCACTATCTACATCTTGCTTTTCTTCACAGAAGAATGTCGAGAAGTCATACCTACAAGAAATTAATAGATTGTGATGACCTGGTCACCTAGAAGTAAACATCTTAAGAATATTAAATTACAAGTACTTACTATCTAAGTTTAGGATTGATGCCCTCTAGATCAACTACAATTGGTCTAGACCCTAATAAACGACTCGTTTAGGAATGATGAGTCAGTTGCTACATCACCTTTACGGGGGAAGATGGTAAAATGACTCAATGAAATCACTCTGCTTAAGAGTAATATCACCTCAAGTCTAGTGCATTATAAAAAAAAGGAATGAATCAGGATACTCCAAAATTTATTATAAAAACTAAGTCTCATAAACCTACCATCTCTCTCTCTCCTTTTCCACCTCTTGTTGGTATCAAGATATAGTTAGTGAAGAGTTTAAAATGGTACTAGCCTCTACTACTCCCTGTAGATATGAATGATAACAATATTTGAACTCCTTGATGATCATTTTTCCATCATGCTCCTTCTAGAGAACCTAACAATCGAGTAACACCTTGTAATAGTTGGACAAAAGTTGTCTCAAATCCATACCAATATCAATCAAGAACTTTCACACAATAGGCAGAAATGAGACTTGTAACTTACAAAAAAATTATCAACATATAAAGTAAGAAGGTTTATACAAATCATTTCTAGAAACTAAGTTATCAAAGTGACATACTCTTATCAAAGTGACAGACTCGAAATCTAGAAAATCTTCCTTATCATGCCCAAGTCATGATCTGCCATCATGGAAACTAAGGATTTCACAAAAAACTCAACATTGCTACAATCAATGATCGACTGCCATATAAGATTATTTGTCAAAATATAAGTTAATTTTTTGCTACTTAAAGAGTCAACTTATGCTAAACACAATGCTTAAATGACCCTTGCAAATAGAATTGGAAGAACCATGATGTTAGGATGGCCTAATGCCATTGCCCAGCACAATCTATTCCCTACCACAATTGACTAAGCTATTGATGGCTAAATCGTCGTTGGCCAAGGAAGTACCAACCAAGGGGTTGCTATTAGTGGGTTACTACCTAGAAAATTGTCGACTAGGGCTTTTTCAACCATGTCTCTATTTGACCTCTTGTCCTTGTCAACCCTCGTTTGCCCATGTACACACCTAGTATGGCTAAACTTGATCATGTACATACAAAGGTTTGATATTTATCACTTCCTACGCAAGAAATGTGGTGCAAACTATTTTAATAATAAAAAAGTAATTATCCTACATTACATGCAACTTTAGTGAAGAAAAATAAATGAAGAAAAAAAAGAAATTACCTTGAGAGAATTTTCTTCATTTCTCTTCTATTTCCTCAAAATATGAGCTTTAAGAAAATGTTATGAGTTACGAAGAATTCAACAAAGTAAGAGCTCGTGTTTATAAAGGTTTATAGAGGTGGAAAAGTGATCTCATCTATCTCTTTAAGGCCACATTTGATAGCCACGATTGCTTGGCCAATCCTAAGGATTCTAGGCTTACAATTTGAATTTTGAACTTCTTTCTAAAATAAAGGAAGGGTTAACTTCGTAAAGTGTTGAATATGATGTAATCTTCTAACTAGATATTCAATTGAAAATCCAAAACATCTACAAGATGTTGTCGCACACGTTTTGAATAAAATAATATTTTTTTAATATTATATTTTATTTTTAAATAAGAACATGATAAAAATAACTTTTTATGGTGACATTTTATCATAAATTTATTAAAATATTAAGTAAATAGTAAAATTTATCATTATTTGATATATTTTACATTGTAATGAATTAAATGATATATTTTATAATATAATAAATTAATTAGTACAAATATCTTAATATAATGAATATTTATAGTATCTCATCTTCAAAATTATATATATACATTTTATACGTAAAAATATGTATCTCATCTTCAAAATATATTAAAAATAAAGTTAATTTATAATGTATTGTAAACGTTAGTGTAATTTAACTAATTTTTAATAATGTAGTAGTAGGAATGGGCACGGGGACGGGCGGGGATGGTTTTTGATATAATCGTCCCCGAACCGAATTATAAAACCTATAACCGAAACCGCCCGAAAATCGTTACGGTTTGGGGACGGTTTTTTACCCGCAGGTAACGGTTCGGGACGGTTATGAAAAAACCCCCGAAAAAAAACCGAAATATATATATAATTTAATTTATTAAATATATATAATTAATTTTTTATTTATAATTTAATATATAATTTAATTAATTAAATATAATTAATTTCGGGTACGGACGGGTACGGTTTTTAATATAACCGTAACCGAACCGTAACCGTTGTTTCATATTCGGTTTTTACCCGAAACCGTTCCCGTTCCCGAATTTTACCGGTTAAAAACCAAACCGCCGGTTCGGATAACCGAACCCGCGGTTTTTTTGCCCATCTCTATGTAGTAGTATTGCATATTCTTTATAAGATACATTCCTTTTATATTTTAATTGCATGATAGTACAATATAATTAATTATTATTAACTAGTCATATAATTAGTTGAAATTAATGCCTATAAGCTTGATATTGAATATATACCTACTCAAAGACTAAGTGACAGCTATCTCATTCATTAAGTTTTTTTTACCTCTCCTTGTCTCCCGCTAATTGCTTCATTTAGTACTACTAAAATTGTTTGGCTGTGACACTCGAATAGAAAAGGACAAAAGCAAAAGAGTGCATGTGGAGTTGTGCACCACTAATACAGATAATACAGCTTCTGGAAACATTATAATTAATTAAAACTAAAAACGTATACTTTTTTCGCAAAGTTTTATATATTTTTTCACTTTATTTTACTTTTCTATCTAAAAAAAAATCTTTTATATATCATAAAAATACATATAGAATATATCTTTAAATATTAAAAAAAAATATTTTTATGTTATAACAAATATATTCTTTTGTTATAAAAAAATATGTGTACAGAAACTTTATCAAAATCTTTTCGTATATAAGTCAAAATATTATAACTAATATATGCCTTCCTCGATCTCTCTTTTGTACAAATGATCATGATTTTCCATTTTGAATTTCAGTTTGTCCACCACTATAATTGAAATTTTGATTTTAGTGTTAATTGCGTTAATGATAACTTAATGACTTGTTTTTCAATGAAAATTACGAGCATCCTTTACTTCAATAAAATCCTACACAAATAATCGCATGACTTACTTTGAAATAAAAAATACAAATAGTGAAAGCCATGAGAAGTTACTTTTTGCAAATTAATCTTCTTTATGTTCACAAAAAATAAATGAATTTCCAAAAATAATAAAACTCGTTTTCACCAATGTGGACTTGTTTCTTCAAATTACTCCTCGCAATAAGACTCTTCAACTTCATCAAAAATAGGACTTGATTTATCAAATATCACGATCTTCAACTTAATTAAATATAGGTGGAATTAATTTTTCAAAAATCTTCGTTAAGTTAGACTCTTTAATTTCTTCATAAAAAATAAGAGGATTTGAATCATCAAAAATAAAAATATAAAAATTACATAATATAATTATATATAAATTTTAAAGCCATATTCTATGATTAGATGCCTCATAACATTGTATTTTTAAAGCCATATTCTAAAAAGTAAAAATAAATATTGTATTTTCTAAATCAAAATTGCATAATATAAATATATATAAATTATAAATATAAAATTTAAATAACATAAAATAAAAATTGAGTTTAGAAATAACATACTCCCGTGTGAAACATTGTGCCCTTAAATAAAAATATATGTGCAGCCTTGTGACAAAATTTTAAAGCCATATTCTATGATTAGATGCCTCATAACATATTATGAATTTCTCTTTCATTGTAGAAGACGTTGTAAGAAGAGAATGTTTAGCACTCTTTTAGAATATATTACCTCTAAGTAGTAAGTAGACATAGCCCAACACAGATTTTATACTATCTTGGCATCCAGTAATATCAAAGTTAGTACACCTAATCATCTCAAGTTTATCTTACATTGAACATGTGAGTATATAGTCTTTTGTTATTTGTAAGTATCAGAAGACTCATTTGGGTGCCTTTCAATGGTATATTCTTGGATTGCTAAAATATATGCCCAACATCCTAACAATGTACATAGTATTTAGACACCTATGTACATGAACATACATCATACTCCCTACTATTGATGCATGAGGAATCATGTGTAATTTATTTTGTTCAAAATCATTCTTAGGGAACTGATTAAGGCTATATTTGTCTCCATTAGCAAAATGGGTATCACCTTATTTGCAATTCTACATGCCATATATCTTGAGAATCTTTTCGATATAACATTTTTATGATAATACTAAAATAGTCTAAGAGCGATCTAAAAATATCTATATGCCTAATACAAAAGAGACATTACCTAGATCTTTCATCTCAAAATCCTTCGCTAGAAATATCTTGGTTTCATGCAATAAGCATACATCGTTGTGGCAAGAAAATGTCATCGACATATAAAACTAGAAAAATGTACTTACTCTCACATAACTTATGGTAAATGCAATCATCGACCAAATTTATCCCAAAACTAAATAAGATGATCACTTGATGAAACTTAAAACACCAATGTCAAGATACTTGCTTGACCCCATATATGGATTTCTTAAGTTTACAAACCATATTTCTTTGGGTCTTCCAGCACAAAGTTTTATAAGTTCGTCATATAAATCATCCTATAAATATCACCATTGAGAAATGTCGTCTTTACATCCATCTAATGTAACTCAAGATTGAGATATACTACTAATACCATTATAATCTCGAAAGAGTCTTTGATGAAACCGAAGAGAAAGTCTTTTTGTAGTCGATGCCTTTTTTCTATGTAAAGCCTTATGTGATAAGACGAGCCTTGTGTCTCTCCACATCACATTCTGAATCACTTTTGGTCTTAAATATCCATTTACAACCAATGGATTTAGTACCTATTGATAATGGGACAAGATCCAACACATATTTAATCTCCTCATTCATGGCATCAATCCACTTTTTAGAGTTTTGACTTTCCATGGCTTGATGAAAATTAATCGAATATTTTTTCATCATTTAAATATAAAACTCATATTCTTAGAGAAATACAATGTCGTCATATAACATTGCATTTCTCTTTTTTTTTCTTAATTTGTTGTGTCTTAATCAAAGTTAGGAATATGATCTTGATCATTGTCAATAGCACTTGTGGGAATATTGACATATTTCTCTTTAAAGAATTTTTTTTCTAATTGTATCTCTCCTTACAAACTCGACATCTTCAAAGAATCGAGTATTTTTTTACTCAAATATATACTTAGATGTGGGATCATAAAAATTATACCACCTGGATATTTTAAAATATCCAACAAAATACAACTCATTATCCTTGAGTTCAGTTTTTTTATTAGGCCTATAAGGATTGGAATCAACTGGATATCCTTAGATAGGTAAGTGTTTTAAACGAGGCTTCTTGCAAGTCTAAAGTTTATAAAAGGGTTTTAGCTATTGCTTTAATTGGAACCCTATTAAGTATATATGCATTAGTTTTAAATGCTTCTCCCTAGAGTGATTATGGTAAGGTGGAATGATAAATCATACTCATCACTGGTATACACCATTGGAAAGTAATTAAGTAATTAAACCTTTCTAAATCCACTTAAGTTATTTCATTTCGAGTAAATTCCCTTGAAGTATCAACTAATCTGGTAAGGGTGATATTAGAAAATAAATCTGTCTTTTATCTTTTTTTTCACCAATATGAAAGTTATGATTTCCCATAGAATTTGAATATCATAAGGATTACCATATATACCTTAAGCATCCTATTTCATCTTTTATTAATACCATTCATAATGGGTGAACCTAACATAGTGTACTGTTGGACAATACCGCATTCCTCTAGGAACTTAGTAAACAATCCTAGATGTTATTCACCTAAATCATCATATCTACCATAATTCTAACCACCATGTTCAGATTCGATGTTTTTGATCATTTTGCTAAGTTGATTCTCAACTTCAACTATATAATTTTTTTAAACATATCTAACAAATTGTGAATTTTTATGATTGAGAAATAAATAGCCCTATCTAGAAAAATGGTTTATAAATGTTATAAAATATTTTTAACGATTCTAAGAAAATATAGGAAGTGACCTATAAATGTCTGTATGTATAAGTTTTAAGACTTCTAAAGTCTTATTGGTTTCAAATTTTCTTTTAATGGTTTGTTTTCCTTTCATACATTTAACACAAACATCAAAAATTTTGAAATCTAACAGGACTAAATTTGTTTTAGACACAAGTTATTCTATTCTTTGTTTGGAGATATGAACTAATCTTCTATGCCATAACATAGACGAATTTTCACTAATCAATTTTCCTTTTATACCTTGTTTACTTAATTGCAACTTCCTTATCGTTCTTTATTTTCTTTCCCTTGTCTTGCACTCAGAGGTTAAGGCCATGTGAATACTTTATATTTTATCATGCTTCAATATTTTCTCTTCCTAAACACAGTATGAGATGAGCACATTCAAAGACCAAAT
Source organism: Hippophae tibetana (assembly GCA_037013495.1). NCBI lineage: Eukaryota > Viridiplantae > Streptophyta > Magnoliopsida > Rosales > Elaeagnaceae > Hippophae > Hippophae tibetana. Next base: position 74,729,801 of record CM072812.1, on the reverse strand, counting down.
CTCTTAGCTTACCTTAAACTCGCTACATTATGTTGCAAGAGATATCAAACCAAAGGCATAGTAAATCCTTAGAGAGTTATAGCTTTAAGTGCTCTCAATTTGGAAGCAAAATAAGACATCTCTATGATGTAACACCTGATATTGCCTTTTCCCCTATACCACATTAAAATTATACTTGTCAAGAGCGTACATATTTTAGCCTTTTTGTTCTTGACAAACCTCTTTTCAATGTCCTTAAGAAAATCCTTAGTAGTAGTTATATTTTTAGACATTGTGACCCTAAATGCATCTAGAGTGGGCTTCTTCACAATCATCTTCTTCACAATCATCATAGACATGTGATTTGATCTCTCCCACCTTTCCTTTTCCTTCTTTTCATCAAAAATATTTATCTATAAGAGATGCAGAAGAATCAACCTTTATCTCAAGGTTCAAATCTATGACTCCAAGAACTATCAAGAGATTCTCTTGCCATGACTTAAAGTTGGTGTTATTTAGTATAGGAATATAGTTGATGTTGGTAGAAATATTAGTAGGATTATTCATAATTGAATCATAAAACAATAAGCAAATAAAACAAGAACACATAAGTCTCAAAATCAAAATAATAAATTCAAAGAAAGGTAAATCCCATCTAAAGATACTAGAGACTCTAGTAATATTTTATATTTTGACAACAATATTAACTTATAAGTGATAACTTTGTGTTACAATCAAATACTAACAATAAGAAAACGTCTAATAATAAATCTTCTTTTGGGTCAAATTATTATTCACATGTAAAAACCAAATAATTATCACATATTTATTACCACAGGTGTACATGCAATTATGTTAAATATTAAATTTCCTTTGAGCTAATCAATATTCACATAAGTTATATGCACACAACTTTCTATATTTTGAAATAAGTTAATTTTTACGAGAGAGGTCACTTTGACAACATATCACTTCAATTAATTTATCTCAGAATATATTGTCTCCACTCTTATTGCCACAATTCATAAAATTCAAATTCTATACAATATTTTAAATCATAATGAAAAAAAATTATTTTATTAAATCTAAATTAGTTTCTAAACATGAATAGTATCAAAATATTTTAAAAACATTTCCTTAATGATAGAAATATTTCATATTAAATTCCAGATCAAATAATCACAATTATAAAATATTGTTGGAGTTGAATCCATTATTTTGGAAGACAACAACAATTGTTCTTAAATTTGACTAAAACCAAAATCGTCATTTTTTTAAATATCAAATTATCATAATTCAAAAATAAATTCGATTCTTAATGATTCAACATGAAGAGACTCTGATGCCACTTAGTAGAATAAAAATAGTCTTTAATGAAAAACCATCACCTAAATATAACCTAGGAACATTTATGTTGTATCACCAAGAATCAAAGATAAAATATGCGGAAACATACCTGAATCTATAGCCAATAATTAATTCTGTAGCCAAGTATTTGATCTTCCAAATCTATACGATTTTCTTATAGAATCTTTTAGTTTTTTCTCTACTCTCTTTATGATTATTTATCATATAAGAAGAATAATACATGTGATTTGAGGACCATAACCACTATATATATAGTTAATAACTATATATTTATTTTAGCCCATTATTAAAATATACATTATACTAAAGTATCTACACATTAAAGACCCAAATCCTATTAGATACATTAAAGCCCAAACTAATTAACCTTAGTACATTACTTTTAAATGAGATTGATCTTATATGACAGTCTACAATATATAATTATTTACATATAAGCCTAACGTTGGATTAAAGATGCAACATCTTGTACTTATAAACTCGAATTACTTGCTAGCTAGTCCAGTTAGCTTATTAGGAAAGTTGTCTCCTTTGTAAGTAATTCAATGACTTTTCAATGAAAAAAAATGAGAAACTTCTTGAACAATTTCAACAGAAACTTCCAAGCAAGATAGAAATATTAAAAACAAATATTAGGTTCACCAAAAAAGTGTTGACAAATATATTTTTTTGGCAAGTTAGAAGCTTCCATACATGTCTTGATAAAATGATCTTAACTTTGTCTCAAAATGTCTAAATAATAAACGGTAAAATTCTTTGAAAATATATTTATAGAGATTTCTTGTTCCATGTCAATAATTTTCCGTTTTTGTTCAAAATTATGCCTAAAGTATAATTGGTTGGATCACTAACTTATTGTATAATTCAAGTATATTATTAATACCCATTAATATTAGAACTTATGCTGGAATTGTGAGACACCTCTTTGTCAATGCCCAATATGAATGCAACAACATTGGGTGAAGTTGTTGGTAGCTTCGTTGCTTGGTCATCATACCTCATTGTGAAGAACTTTGATTCAATGTAAATTTGTGTAAATTATTTATAACTACATTGAGTAACTTACTTTAAGTAACTATAATAGGTATTTGTGATATAATTGTATTATTTTGGGGTCTATATTACTCCAGTTGATTTCCAACCCACACAAAAGAGCTAGTCTAATACAAGTGAAATATATCTTGGTAAACTTACAACTACTTCTTAGCATTCTAGGGGCTTAAAATTATTGACGAGTATATGGAATAGATACAATCCAAAATATGCCAAAAAACCTTGGAGATAATGTCCTGGAGGTGTGTTATTTGAGTGGCCCAAAATCGAAAATAGCCCAAAGCCCAAAAGATTAATTAAACCCTTCCTCTTATATATGTTTATTTCTATGAGATGTTAAGCAGCCACTAGAGTTATTTCTTCTATGGTGCCAAGAAGATATATGAAAATAGAAGAAAAACTGAGAAACCAAATAGGAAGCTGAAAATAGAGAAAAACAAAAACATTGTTTATTGGTTGCCTCTTCCAACATTCATTATCAGTTTTCTATTCCAACGTCGATCTCCAACTGCCTTTTTTTCCAGCTCGTTTCCCATTCAGTTCTTCCAGCTTTTGGTTCCAGCCAGCCTTTCCATCATCGTTCGAAACCAACCACTTCCAACTGTAGAAAGACATTAATCGATAGAGAAGAATAACAGCAATCTACCATTGCTGTCGTTGGTGAAGTTTATGGTAATATTTGATTTAATAGCAAGTTTGTTAATTTATCTTGTTATATATTACCAGTAAATTACAGGGAATTATTTTGTGGGTATATTTTGGATTTTGGTATAATTTGTGAAGTTCTTTGAATATTGATGTTTGTATCTCCATTTGATTATTAGTGAATTTTTCTTCGTGTTTCGTCTTCAATGGAGTATATTTTTCACATTGAATGTTAAACCACTTAAATCATTGTGTGCCATCTATTTTATTACTGCTTATTATTTTACTGTTACCCATTATTATATATTTGTGCAATCAAATTGGACTCAAACTTTACTTCCGCAAGTGCTAATTTATAATAAGGTGATGTTGAATGTATATGCGGCTAGTGGTATGAACTAAAATGGGATAGTGTAATTTTTTGAAGATATATCAAGTTGTAAAGTAGGAAAAAACATGGATTATAGTTAAATGCATCGTGCAAGTTCTTAAACTTAAAATGATTGATTTGAGTATAATTCATGTTTAAAAGATGTCAGTATTGTATTGTATAGTTTAAATTAAAGTTATATATATAATAAATTAACTAACATTAATTTTATGAGTTGATATTTTATAGTGCATTATACCATCGACTATTGCATAGACATCAGACTCAATTAGTCATATTTTTTATCCTTCATTTGTGAGCCAATATGAAGAATCTTATAAAATTGAGTAAAACAATTGTGATAGAGGTTCATAGCACGCTTCATCCTAATCAAAACTTATTAGTATCATAAAAATATATTGAAGTTGGAAGGGAAAATAAATCTTGGTTACTAATTGTGCTAGTAGCTTGAGATTGTTACATATATTATTTATTGCACATTTTAATAAATAGAGTTCATAATTTTTGATTCATGGAACATGCATGAATGTATGATTATTAGGATATGTATATATTATGGATATATGATAAGTTATTGTAGGTTTTTTTTACAATAAGTTAACCCCTTTAAACATATTTTCAATATTTTGTTGTTGTTATTGTAATTGTGTATAAAACGTGGAGGGATAAGCATGAAAAAAAACAAAAAATCTATTTAGAGGAATGACCAACCTTAAAATTAACTTTAATTTTTTTATTCAATGTTAGCCAAAAACTTACTCTAATTTTTGAGTTGAACTAACCCAAAAATTAAAGTCGATATTAGAGTTAAACTTACTCAAACATTAGAGTGAGTTTTAGGGTTGAACTAACTCTCGAAGAATAGAAGCTTCACATTCTAAGTCAATTTTAGAAAAAAAAGACTCCAAACATAATTTGAGGTTGTTCTTGAACCAACTCAAAAACCCATTTTTTAGTAGTGTTTAATATGCAATTAAACCATACATTTTATATCAGTTTTCTTTTACTACTTCCTAGTTGTTTAATTTTATAGTAATAATACTTCAGATTTTTAATTAAAACAATTGAATTAAGTTATCGAGCTTAACTATGAGATCCATATCTTCAAAATCGTTCATCATATTCTCCATTAGTCAAGTGACACTCATAGAGGAATTTTAAATTAGATGTCTCAATCTAGGGTTTCAAATCATGATAGAAAACCAAATGAAAAACAATCAATGATTTAACTAATGTAAAAAGATAATTAGAACATAAAATCAAGCTCAAAGAAAATCAAGATCGAACACAATTATATTACAAAGAACATATATTATTATATTACAAAGTAGTTAGCATGTAAATACATCTAGTAAAACCATGAAGCTAGCTCTTTTACAAATTTTCCATGAATCTGTCTACCTCTTATCATCTATCTTCCTTCAAAGTGATCACATAAAAGTATTGGGCAATTTGGTGCAGTATCATATTGGATATGCTAGTTACAGTTATATTGGATTAAATTTTATTAAATTATATTATAATTTGTCCATATAGTATTTGATAATAACCTATAAAAACATTTAATTAAAAAAATAATTTATACTTAAAATAATATGTAATGTATTTTAGGTAGATTTGACCTATCAAAATAATCCAATTAAAATTATTTTATATTTTTCTTAATTTCTAAAAAAAAAATATTATTATTTTCAGATACAAGAAATAGTTAAGACACACATCCATATGATGGGACAAGATTTAACCATATAATTTTACTCTATACAATACTATTTGGTTGTAACAACCAAATGTATTATTGGAGAAAAATTATAAAATCATTATCTTTAATATTGGATGACCAATAAGAATGTAATTTTGAACTAGATAAGCTAGTCAAATCCCAAAACTTTGGTAGGGGTGATTGGATTTGGACCAAATATTATAGGTTCATTTATGTTTTTGGGTTAGATTGGATTCGGTTTTCAAAATTAAATCGAAACTTTAAGTTTGATCTCAAATTCATTCAAAATGTACTCTAGAATGGTATTTTTAAATTTCTAATTAATTGAAGTCAATATTTGAGTTTAAATTATGCAATAATTTAAAAAAGATTGCCACGAAGTTATCAAAATTACATATATTTTATAAAATAAAATAAAAAACACTTAACTCGTACTTTGGTCAGGCTTGGGTGGGGTTTATTGTAGAAATATTTGGCTTTAAATTCAACCAGGTTCATCCTTGCAATATAAGGCACAAATAAAACAAATTTGCTTAAATGAAACTGGTTCAAATTTGACTTAAATTTGTTGAACTTGGCCTTAGTACCTAAATTCATGCCAAGAATAGTTTGTCTGTTGTCTCATGTCTGCGTATCAGTGCTAAAAAGCAATAATTCATTCAAAATTGAGCTACTAATTAATGTAGCATGAAAATAAGAGAAATTTTTAAAGGGAATAGAGGGATAAATGCGTCATATAAGGAAAATAAGAAATTGTGATCAAAGATGTGCGGATAAAATATTGTGTTTTCATTTGGATATGTTTTTTTAAAGGTAATTTTTTAAAACATGTATTAATAAAATAACATCATTTTATGATTAATTCATATATTTTTATTATTAAAAAAATTTATTATATTATGAAATTAAATTACGTTCATTTAAAAGTGTTTAATATTAAATTTTGATTTAATTAAATACTTAATATTAGTATAATGTTATTTTTATTTCTATAAATTTTAACTCTATTATGTTTTTAGATTTTCAAAATCTTTTTTTAATTTTTAAGAAGTCTCGAAGGTCGTTTAGTAATTTTCCTTATTTTCAGTCATTTATGCAAGTGCAATAACTATAGTTTTGGTGTTTTAAAAATTAATTACGTTAAGAACATTTGAAAATAGAGTCGTATGAAAGTGACTTTCTAATATAACCTTTTTCCTCTGAATTATATAACAATCAATAGTAAAAGAATATTAATCGAATTTGGTGCAAAAGAAAACAGATTCAATTAATTTGTCTCATATAGCTAGCTTGTCATTGTTTCTTAATTTTGGTATTGCAAATTGCAAAGACATATGCGGTTGAGTCTATCTTTATCTGCGTAGAAGAAGATAAGGAATCACACGGCGACGTTGCGCTACATGCAACTTGTACCCATCACACGTATATACAGTACATTATATATGAGTTTATTTTTATAGTATTTTTCATGTTAAAATTTACTATATAATCTCTAATACAATTATTAATAGAAAATAATAAGATTTACTTTTAACTTATAGTTAATTAAAAAATCAATTACCATATATGATAATAAATAGATATTTTATTATGTTTATCTTCTTCTTCTAGATATTTCCTTTATAAAAAAAAACTTTCTTTAAATTATATATCAGCACACTTAAAAACTCAATATCACCGATCAAATCTAATTAATAAGTGTGTATTCATGATTTGCTTTCATATATATATCATTATTGGGCTTTTTTGTAAGGGGTGGTGGAATATGAGCCCTTAATTAAATCATGAAATTGATGTTATTTAATCGTTAGTATTTAATATATTGATATTTAGTCTACTTTTTATAGAAAAAGGGTTACATTATTTTGATGATTTTTAAAAATTTTTTATACAAGATTAAAATATGATTATAATTCGTGAAGTAATCAAATAATAAAATTTATCACTTTTTCGTTTTAAGTCACAAGTTTAAATTATACAAAAAAATATCGTTAGTCAATAAAATATTAAATGTGATTAAACCTCTAACATTTAACAAAAGTAAAATTAAAAATTAATATAAAATTATTAAAATATATATTTTTCAACCTTTTCATAAAATAAAATATGAAATCAATAAAAAAATAAAATAAAATAATTGAAGCTTCGTATATTAAAAAATATATTTGATGGAAAAATATTTCATATTAATTTTATTTTTATTATTGTTAAAGGTTAATCAATTGGTAAAAAATTATTTTAATAAATAAAGTGATATAATTATAAAAAAAAAATTTAATATAAATTATCAAAAAACATTATGAACGGGGATATTTTCTTCTATTTTTTAACTACAGATGTTAACCATTTATAAAAGTCGGTTAACAGATTTTTAACGTCTCTGCAAAAAGCTTATGGCATGCGGCAGCTCGATGAACTCTGTGAATTTAAGGTGTGTGAGCCCCCGTGAGGTGGACTGAAAATCTATGGATGATCTTTAAACAACAAAAACGCAAATAAATGAAATATTTATTAAAATATTTAGAATTTAGAAAGCAAAATAAATAAATTAATTAGTGAGAGTACGTGATAGATGAAAGTTGTATTACGTATATACATGAAAACTTAAAGCTTTAGTACTTTTTATTAAGAAATTATAATATTTTTTTGATAAAATTAAGAAAGATACATGTAACTTGGCAATCATATAGCTAAGAATTGGAATAAATATAAAATATTGTTGTGCTTTCTAGTTTATATTCTTCTTCTTTTATTTCTTGTTATTTTCCTCCAAGTGGGTGAGGTAAGGTCCTTCTCATTTAGATTGGTGTTGTTTTTCCAACAGCTGCCCCCACAAGTGCAGCTCATGAACTAGAAATATGTAAATAATTAATAGTATAAAATTTACATAAAAATTTAAAAAAAATAAATAAGTATTAATGGTAAGAAATTGATAACTAAATACTTTTTCCTAAAAGAATTAACAAGGTTTTATATACAATTTTATTAAATTTTAATTACAAATTAATGAACGTAAAATTTAAATTTAAAATATTTAATAATTAAAATATTATTAAAAAATAAAGTTAAAAAAAATACCATTTAAATGCAATTCAATTTTCATAAAAAAATTATGTAATTTTATAAGTAAACGCCTCTTTAATTAAGTGAAAAGGGCACATATTCACCCCAATTATTACGTAGATTCGACTCTCCTTGTCAGTAAACTGTTTGTTGTTTCTTTCATTCATGGAATGCACAATTATCTTTAAATAATTTATAAAGTAATTTCATTAATATAATATGAATATATTGTTTTTAAAATATCTTTCACAATACCCATGCATTTTTTAATATTTCTATAACTTCTTTCATAAGTTAATAAAATTTCAATAAAACTTTTGAAAGAATGGAAAATATTGATACATATATATCATGAAATATTAGGTTTTATATTTTTAAATTTTATTAAATTAAAAAATATACATAATTTATTATTTATATTATAAATTAAGTTATCATTTATATAAAAATAACAATTTTTAGTTTTTCATACATTTTTGCATTTATTTAATAAATATTTAGTCACAAGTTAAAGTTTACTAAATTGTGATTCATTATAGAAAACTAGTTACAAGATTTATTTTAATTATCTTTCTATAATTTTCTCTAGTACTATTTTTTATTTCTATTTCTTATTTTTAAAATAAATTTTTATTTTCATGTTATTAACATTTTCAATGATTTCAATATAATTTATATAAATATCTTGAAATTAAATGATTTAATTAATTTCTTATTATTATTTAGTATATTTCATGATTTTGATAAAATTAACTTAAAATTTGTTAAATATTAGCACAAAACAATTTAGGTCTAAAACCCATTAAAACCCTCTTCCTTTGAGTTATATATATATGATGTTTTTGTGGGATAAAACAGGATTGTCGAATAGAATTTAGAAACTACGTGAAACAGAAGAGCCAACCCAACCACTCCCTACATTTCTTGATTTCTTAACCGTTTGGCTTTGGGCATCGACAATCTGTAATGAGGCCATCCAACAGGCAGTAACCATCATCATTCTATGTTCTTCATACATCCATAATCTCTTGCTATTTCCCTTTACCTCCTATCATATTCGAACATGAGAAGAATAAAGAGAAGTTGTCAATAGAAAAGAAGAAAGAATCAAGAGCTACCGAATATGCCGTCAGTATCATTTGTATGATAATATTTGATTTAATATTAAATTTTTTAATTTATCTTGTTGTATATTACCAGTAAATTAGATTGAAATATTATTGGTTATTTTTGGTATATTTTGTGAAACTCTCTGAATATTGGTGTTTGTATCTCTATTTGATTATTAGTGGATTTTCCTGAGTATGTCGTCGTTAGTGGAGTAGAGTTTTCACATTGAAAGGTTGAACCACTTAAATCATTATGTGTCATTTGTTTTTATCATTGTTTATTATTTTGCTATTATCCATAATTATATATTTGTGCTAATTTATAACAAATTGGTATTAGAGCATTGCGTTATTGTGTTATTTACTGGAATCAAGTTTGCTCTTTTGGATTTATTTTTGAACTTCTAGTTATTTGATTGTTCATATTTTTTGGATTGTGCCTCTATTTATTTAATATTGGGTTTTCTATCATGGAGGCAAAATATGAAATTGAGAAATTTAATGGTAGGAATGATTTTAGTCTTTGGAAAATGAAGATGCGAGTCGTATTAGTTAAAGAAATGCTCGTTAAAACACTTGAAGGCAAGGATAAATGGTCAGAAAAATTGACTGATGAAGAAAAAGATGTATCGATGGAAAATGCTCCTAGTTCAATTCAGTTATCTTTGTTTGATGAGGTACTATGTGAGGTTGGTGATGAGAAATCTCTCATTGGGTTATAACTTAAATTGGAGAATTTGTAAATGACCAAGTCTTTAATAAGTTGGTTATATTTGAAGTAGCATTTGTATACATTCAAAATGTCAGAATTTACACCTTTACACGATCACCTTGATGAATTTACTAAAATTATTCATGATCTAAAAAATGGTGGTGTTCATATTAATGATGAGGATCAGGCCTTAGTTATATTATGTTTTTTACGCCATTCATTTGAACATTTTATTGATACCATGCTATATGGGCAAGACACTATTTCTTTGGAGGATATCAAAGCAGCTTTGAATTTTAGAGAGTTGGAAAAAAAGGTGTCTACAAGAAACAATAATAATAGTAATGGTTTATTTTTCAGAGGTAGAAATCAAGAAAAAGACTCAAGTAACAATAGAGGCAAGTCTAGATCCAAATCTAGAAAACAAAAGGATAAATGAAACTATTGTCATTAGGAAAGGCACTGGAAAGTAAATTTTCCGAAACTCAAAGGTAAAAGAAAATTTGCCACAGCATCTTATGATACTAATGATGTTGCTGGTATTGCAGATAGTTCTGGTTCCAATGGTGAAAATGTTCTATTAGTATCTATTGGTTCTCCTAGAGATGTTTGGATTCTTGATTCGGGTTGTACTTATCATATGTTCCCTATAAAGGATTGATTTTCTTCTTATCGGTCTATTGATAGGGGTGTTGTCTTGATGGGAAACAATGTGTCCTACAAGGTACTGTCCGAATTAAGATACATAATGGTATTGTTAGGAATTTGAAATATATTTGTTATGTTCTAGATTTAAAAAAGAACTTGATATCTTTGGGTACTCTTGATTCACAAGGCTACAAGTATGTAGGTGAAGAAGAAATTTTAAGAGTTAGTAAGGGTGCTCTCGTTGCTATTAAAAAGAAATTGTCGCATGGACTCTATGTGCTTCAGGGTAGCATTGCTATTGGAAGTGTCTCATTTTTTCCTCATCAGATCAAGATTTAGATACTACTTGATTATGGAATATACGATTAGGGCATATGAGTGAGGAAGGGATGTTTATTTTGAGCAAACATGATTTGCTTAGTGGTTAGAAAACTAGGAAGCAATAAATCTGTGAGCATTGTGTCTATGGAAAGCATCGTAGAGTCAAGTTTAGTGTTATCCATAAAATGAAAGGTACTATTAATTATATTCATTCAGATCTTTGGGGTCCTTCTCATTTTGTGTCTAAGGGTAGGGCCTAGACTCTGTTGACTTTTATTGATGACTTTTCCCGTCATGTTTGTGTGTATTTATGAAGAACAAGAATGTTGTGTTTTCAAAATTTGTAAAATTCAAGGCTTGTATAGAAAATCAAGCAGACAAGAAAATGAAGCATTTGAGGACTGGCAATGGTTTGGAATTTTGTGAAAGTCAGTTTAATGAATTTTGTGAAAGAAATGGCAAAGTGAGACACCACATTGTACGTCATACATCACAGCAAAATGGAGTAGCAGAACGTATGAATAAGACTCTTTTAGAAAGAGCTCATTCTATGCTCTTTGAAACTTTTAACCATGCCTACTATTTGGTAAATCAGTCTCCATCAACTACAATTGAGTTAAAGACTCCATTTGAGGTATTCTAGGGTATTCTTGCAAATTATTTTTATTTGAAATTTTTTTGTTATCCTAGTACTTAATCTCATGTTAATGATGGTAACTTGAACCTAGGGCATTGAAATGCATATTTTTAAGGTATCCTTATAAGGTAAAGGGTTATAGATTATGGTGTGTTGAACTCAAGTCACCCAAAATTTTGATCAGTAGAGATGTTAAGTTTGATGAGTTTTCCATGTTGAAAAAAAATGAGTTTATTGTTGCAGCTAAAGACCACGGTGTTAGTGAGTAGGTGGGGCTTGAGAGTGGAGTTCCTAGTCAAGTGTAAGAGGGCACTTCAGATTTTCCATCTATGGATGAGAGAGATGATTCTACTCATATTGTAGAAGAAGAGCAACATGAGCAACCATATAGTATTTCTAAGGGTAAAGGAATAAGAGAGATTCGATGCCCTTAGATGTATGTAGATGTAGACTTAGATTCTTTTGTATTGTCTGTGGTAGAGTCTATTGAGGTGCACAAACCTTTTAGTTATCATGAAGTTGTCACTTATGATGAGTCTGTTCAGTGGCTAGTTTCTATGAAGGAAGAGATTGAATCACTTCATAAGAATCATACTTTTGAATTAGTGAAACCGCCTAAGGGCCAGAAGATTGTTGGAAACAAATGGGTCTTCAAGAAAAAGTAAGGTATACTTTAGGTTGAAGCAGCTAGGTTCAAGGCATGTGTTGTTGCAAATGGTTATTGTTAGAAGAAGGGTATTGACTTCAATGAAGGATTTTCACTTGTTGTGAAACATAGCTCTATCCGTGTGTTGATTGTTATAGTTGCATTGTTTGACATAGAATTAGAATAGCTTGATTTCAAAATTCTTACATGGTGAGAAATATCATCTTTGTTTATTGAAACATTCTTTATATGGGTTGAAGCAATCCCCTAGGCAGTGATATAAACAATTTGATTATTTTATGATTGATCATGGTTACTTTAGGAGTGATCATAATAGTTGTGTTTATTATAAAAGATTCCATGATGATTCATCTGTCTATTTATTGCTTTTTGTTGATGATATGTTTATTGCTTCTAAGAACAAGTCTAAGATTTAGAAATTAAAGTCTCAACTTAGTAGTAAGTTTGAGATAAAAATTTGGGTGCAGTGAAGAAAATTTTTGGCATGGAAATTTATAAGGATAGATAAGGGGCAAACTTTATTTGACTCAGAAAAGTTATATTGAAAAAATTCTTGAACGCTTTGGTATGAAAGAGTCTAAACCTATGAGTATGTTGTTAGCTGTGCATTTCAAGCTTCCTTTGGATTTGTCACCATAGTCAGAAGAAGAAGAGTGGTACATATCTTTGGTTCCATATGCTAGTGTTGTTGGTAGTTTGATGTATACTATGGTTTGTACTCGTCCATACATTTCACATGCATTTAGTGTTAGGGGTGTCCACCGATCCGATTCGTTCCGATTTTGGTTAAAAAAAATTAACCAGATCGGATTATTTATATTACTTGGACCAGACTGGACCGGACCGTTTGAAATGCTTTTAATTAATACAAACCGGACTGAACCATTTAATTTATAAAACGGTTCGGTCCGATTTGGTTCAATTTTTTGACACATTTAATGAGAAATAATATAATTTTTTTAATATTTTTCAAACCAGTCTGGTTCGGTTCGACCTATCTAAAATTAATACAAACCGGACCAAACCGTTTGATTTGTAAAACCTTTCGGTTTGGTCTGGTCCAGTCCGGTTTATGGACACCCCTAGTTAGTGTTGTTAGTAGATATATGGGTAATCCTGGTAATGGTCAATGGCAAGGAGTGAAATGGATACTTTGGTATTTGAGAGACACATCTAATTTTGATTTGGTATATGATGGAAGTTCTAATACTAGTTATAGTGTTATTAGTTATGTGGATCTCGATTATGCTGGTGATTTGGATAGAAGAAGATCTTTGACTGGTTATGTCTTCACTTTTTCTCATTCTGCTATTAGTTAGAAGGCTACTTTATAGTCTACAGTTGCTTTGTTTATGATAGAGGTAGAATATATGGCAGCAGTAGAAGCAGTGAAAGAAGTCATTTGGCTTAGAGGTTTTGTTTATTATTTGGGTTTACAGTAGAATACTTCTGTTATATTTTGTGATAGTCAGAGTATGATATACTTAACCAAGAATACTATGTATCATGACAGAACCAAAAATATTGATGTTAGATATCACTTTATACATGACATTGTGTCTCAGTGTACTATTATTTTTAATAAGATAGTCACTACAGAGAATCCAGTTGATATGTTAACCAAACCAATTCCATTTAACAAGTTCAAGCATTGTTTGGACTTGATTTGGATAATCTAAGAAATTTAATATTTGATAATCTGAGGAATTTCATATTTGAAGAACTTGTTTTCTATTTTGGGTCAAGGTGAAGATTTGTTAAATATGGGCCCAAAACAATTCAGACCTAAAAATCATTAAAACCCTATGCCTTTGAGTTATATGTATATATATATATATATATGTTGTTTTTGTGGGATAGAATAGGGTTGTCGAATAGAATGTAGAAGCTACGTGAAACAGAGTAGAAGAGCTAGCCCAACCATTCCTAGCATTCCCTGATTTCTCAACCATTTGGCTTTGGGCATCGACAATCTACAAGTAGGTCATCCAACAGGCAATAACCATCATCATTCTTTGTTCTTTGTAAAACCATCATCTCTTGCTATCTCCTTTTACCTCCTAGCCTTTTCGAATAGGAGAAGAATAAAGAGAAGGTGCCTGAGAGACAAAAAAGCTTTCAATAGTGAAGAAGAAAGAATCAGGAGCTGTCGAATATACCATCAGTATCATTTTTATAGTAATATTTGATTTAATAATAAGTTTGTTAATTTAATGTCGTATATTACTAGTAAATTAGAGAGAGATATTATTGTTTTTTTTTGGTATATTTTGTGAAACTCTCTGAATATTGGTGTTTGTATCTTTATTTGATTATTAGTGAATTTTTCTCGGTGTGTTGTCGTTAGTGGAGTATATTTTTCACATTGAAATGTTGAATCATTTAAATTATTGTGTGTCATTTTTTTTTCTCATTGTTTATTATTTTACTGTTATTCATAATTATATATTTGTGTAACAAAATTAGACCTAAATTTCGATTCTGTTAGTATTAATTTATAACAAAATTATTTTGAAAATTGAAAATATTATTCATTTTTCTATATAATATTGACACATGCCCCAACAAGGAGAATGTGAGTACAAAATATTCAAATTTATAAGTAATTTGCGTTCTTCATCTTAGATATAGTTGTTTTCTTTTTCTTGGCATCCTACCATACAAGGACTTCTTTAACCTACAATTGTGTCATAAAACGAAATAAAAACAATACGGGTTCCTTGATTTTGGTAAGCTGCTTATTGTTTGGGGTGAAATTCTACATATGATTACCAAAATAAAACAAGAAAACCACTTATCCCAATGGTTTAGCTTTTTTCTAATGGCAGTTCAACAAAGTAGTACAGGAGCTCACCGTTCAAAATTTTTATACGCGTACACAGAATCCCATCGAAAATGTGGGCCTTGCATGAAGACATTGGCCCTGTTAAAAGTGTGGCTCAGCGGCTCTCGTTAAGAGATGACCTTGTTTGTTAAATTTCTAAGAAGGCACACTATGGACCATTATACAATGGTGACGAACCTAATAAAACAAAGGTGCCACACCCACCACATCAGTGATCTCAATGGAATTTACCTGCTTGGAGTCTGATATATATGGACCTTGCCACGTTGGTGATTGTACGAAGTGTGGGCTCGAGTTGATGTGCCCCATTGTAGTTAGTGTCCTCCCATGGTGGCAGCCATAAGTACCACATGTTGAGTTCAATGAAGGGTTTTGTTTGAGGAAGTGAATTGTTGTAACGTGGAGGCAAAATTGGTTAAATATAACAATCATGGTAGACATATAAATTAGTGGCTCCTAAAATAGTAGGAATTTAGGTAAAAATTCAATAAAATTTGATAAAATCATTTTTTAAAAAATATCCGTCGTCATTTACACTTTACCTTAATTCAACCAATATTAAGCTGACTTTATTTGGATTCAACTCACATGAAAACGACTTCACATTTTAGTTGAGTCAAGATAATCTCAACTTCACCTATATTCAACAAAATAAATACGATTTAATTTATTTTCATTATTACAATATTGTTTTGATTTACCACATTTTAATCAACTTAAAATAGGTTTATTTTTTCTTTCAATTTTAAAGTTGGCGTATAAGTGGTAACGGGAAAAAAATTTATTAATTTTAAAAACTGGCACAAATTTGATCGTCGGTTTATAACCCGATCTAATAAAAATAAACTCTTTGGTTTTGAAAAGGGCGTAAAAATAGCAAATTTCATCGGTTGTAAAACCAATTTGAAAACATGTTCACAAGTTTCAAAACGACCTAAAAAATAAAAAAATATTCACCGATTTTAAAACCGGTGCAAAAAAATAAAAATCTTTGTCAATTTAAAAATCAGACCAAAACATGAATTTGTAATAAGTAATAAATTAACAATTATAAATAATATAAACAGAGAAAACAACTATGTTCTTCAGAACTAATCTCTAAAAATTTAAAAGAAAAGGAAATGAAAAATATAAAATATTTTTTTTGGTCTAACTCATTTGTATTACATGCATACTTGATTCAACATCTGTTGTAGATTTATAAAGCTCCTTAATTTAAGGAGCAAAATATGGAACAAAATAAGGAGCAAAATATGGAACAAAACAAGGAGTAAACACATGGAACAAAACATGAGCAAAACAAGGAGTTTAATTCAAGGAGCCATTAATTTAAGGAGTAATTGAAGGAGTGGATTTTCCTATAAATAGATGTGTAATTATAATGAATTAACATCCAAAGTGTTCATTCTAATTAAGAGAAAAACTTAGAGAGAAAAGCTTTTGTGAGAGAAAATTGAGAGTAATTTTCTTGGGTGTAATTGGGTGTGAGTTGTGAGTGTTGTAAACATCTTGTGTAATTTCTCCTCTTTCAATAAAAAGATCTACAATAGGTCAAGAGACGTAAGCAAGATTGGCCGAACTCCGTTATCAAATTTGTGTGTTATTTTTCTATTTTTGCTTTCTCATAAGTCTGACTTATCGTGAATTTGTGTAATTTCCCAACAACTGGTATCAGAGCTATTGGAGGTAATTTCTGTCAATTTTCTACAAGGTTACTATTTAAGTGAATAGTGAATTATGTGAATAGTGAAATTTTTTTGACGATATTTGTTCGTTGACGGAGGTGTTCTAATACGTGGTTTGCAAAAATAGTCAAAAACGATCCGGAGGAATTCAGATTTGAGTGAGAGCAATGGCCGCAGATGAAGAAAGGGTGAAACTTGAGAAATTTGATGGCACATATTTCGAGTTTTGGAAAATGCAGATAGAGGATTAACTGTATCAAAGAAATCTATATCAACCTCTCTCAGGGAAGAAGCCAGAGGCTATGAAGGAAGAAGATTGGAATCTTCTATACAGACAAGCCCTCAAAGTTATTCGATTGACGTTATCCCGTAATGTTACTTTCAACATAGCAAAGGAAAAGACCACGACGGGTCTTATGGAAGCTCTTTCCAATATGTATGAGAAGTCATCAGCCTCAAACAAAGTGCACTTGATGAGGTGTTTGTTCAATTTATGGATGACGAAAGGCGCATCGGTAGCTCAACATCTCAATGAAATCAACACAGTCACAACTCAGTTGAGTTCAGTGGAAATTGAATTTGATGAAGAAATACGAGCATTGATACTTTTGTCTTCTTTACCAGAAAGTTGGAATGCTACTGTCACGGTGTCAGTAGCTCGTCAGGAAGCAATAAGTTGAAATTTGATGATGTTCGTGATCTGGTTCTCAGTGAAGAGATCCGACGTAGAGAGTCAAGTGAATCGTCATCGTCTTCGTTTTGCATACAGAGTTAAGAGGAAGAAATTCAACCAAAGGAAATGGACATGACAGAACAAACTACCGAGGTAGATCAAAGGATAGGAGGTCCAAATCCAGGAATCCTAATAATTTCCATAGCTCGAAGACTATCGAGTGTTGGAATTGTGGAAGAACCGGGTACTACAAAAATCAGTGTAAGAGTGCACCGAATGACAAGCAAGTGAAGGCAGAGGAAAATGTTACTTCCACCTCAGGAGGAGATGATGCATTGATATGCTCTTTGGAGAGCAAAGAAGAATCTTGGGTGTTAAACTTTGGAGCATCATTCCATGCTACTTCATAGAAATAATGCTTCGAGAAATATGTCCCCGGAAACCTTGGAAAGGTATATCTTGGTGATGACCAACCATGTGCTATTATTGGCAAAGGTGTAGTGAAGATTAAGTTGAACGAGTCTATTTGGGAGCTGAAGGATGTCAGGCATATTCCCGACTTAAGAAGGAACTTAATCTCAGTAGGGCAATTGGCCAGTGAAGGCTACACTACGATCTTCCATGGTGATGATTGGAAGATTTCAAAGGACGCAATGACAGTTGTTCGAGGTAAGAAGAGTGGCACTCTTTACATGACAACAGGAGCACGTTGTTCAATCTTAGTTGTAGCAAGCAATGAAACATCAAATTTATGGCACCAGAGACTAGGCCACACGAGTGAGAAGGGGATAAAGAATATGCACTCAAAGGGAAAACTTCCAGGTTTACAGTCTGCGGAGATAGACATGTGCGAAGATTGCATACTTGGAAAGCAAAAGAGAGTCAACTTTTAGACAAGTTGTAGAACCCCAAAGAAGGAAGACTAGAGCTTATTCACTCTGATGTTTGGGGACCAACTACCGTCTCATCTATTGGTGGGTGATGAGTGCTCAAAAACCACTAAAATAACCATGATTTTATGTACATTAATTGATTAAAAATATATATATTTATATGTTTTATCTATATATTTATATAAATTTGTCTTTTTCGGAATCACGGGTATTTTTATTGTTTTTCAGGTATTTTGGCTTAAAAACGCAATTTAAAGACTCAAATAGGAATACCTGAAGCAATACATCACAAATATATTAATAAATAAGTAGGAAAATGTCAACAAACATGGAAAAATTGGACAAAATGGGTCAAAAATGTCAAAAAGGCGAAAATCGCACCCAGCTGCCTAGCCGCGCGCGCAGCCCAGCGCCCCATGCTGCGCGCGCCCGCGCGACGAGCCGCGCGCAGCGCCCAGCAGCCCCCCTCCGCGCGCACCAACGCCTTTTCGCCCCATTTTTCACGTGCAGCCGCCCCCAAGACATCATGCTGACGTCATTAATGACCTTAGCATTTCCATTACGCGTTTTTACATTTTTTAACATTTTTTTACTCATTTTTTCTCTCCATCCTCACCTATAAATACCCCCCTTCCCTTCACTTCAAAACACACCTTCAACACTTCCAAATACATTTTTTTATTATTTCTTATGAAATTTGAAATTTGATTATTATTTTTTATTAAAACAAAAAAAATAAAAAATAAAAAATTTAAAATTTCAAAAATTTTAAGTTAATAAGAAATAATATAGCGTGAATAGTAAAATAAAATTACCGTTCATGAAAAAAAAAATCAAAAATTTTAAAAATAAATGAATAAAATTTATAGCATAAATAGTAAAATAAAATTACCGTTCATGAATAGTAAAAAAATATAAAAAAATAGTAATAAAAAACTTAAATAAATTTTAAATTAAAATAAAAAAAAATTAAAAATTGAAAAAAACAAAATTTTTAAAAAAAATTAAAAAAAAAATAAGACTTATTTTTTTTTAATTTTCACTTAATTTTAATTTTTATTTAAAATCTTAATTTTTTTTTCTTTCTTTTCTTTTCTTTCTTTCTCTTCTTTAACTATTTTTTTTCTCTCTTAATTCTTATTTAACTTAATTAACTTAAATTTTTACTAACTTAATTAACTTAGCTTTTTCATTAAATTAGATTTTTTTTCATTAATTAACTTAGATTTTTAGTTACTTAACTTAATTAACTTAACTTTTTAATTAACTTAGATTTTTTTTAACTAACTTAGATTTTTACTTAACTTAACTTAATTAACTTAGATTTTTACTTAAAATAACTTAGATTTTTTTTACTTAAGTTAACTTAATTAACTTAGCTTTTTAATTAACTTAGATTTTTTTTACTAACTTAATTAACTTAGTGTTTTTTAATTAACTTAAATTTTTTTAACTTAATTAACTTAGATTTTTTTTACTTAATTAACTTAAATTTTTACTTTACTTAACTTTAATAACATGAAAAGTAAATATCTAAGGGAGTTCTGTCTAGGAGACTAGTTCTTGGAAGCCTTTGTGCCACTAGTCTTTCCTGGGAACGTTGCTCTGTCTAGGAGGATGGTATTTAAGGAGCCTTTGCCCCACCATTTTTTCTTGGGAGCACTCTTGGTTAATATTGATTATGTTATTTTAACTTAAAAAAAAAACAAAAAAAAATACTGAAACTATCTCAAAAATTTTAAAGTTTTAATTACAATCTCAAGAGTTAGTTTCTTTGTTTGATCTAGGTATAATTGTGTTTTGATGCCTTAATTATTTGATTTGCACCTAGATGTGGGTTATCTAAAACCCTCAAGCATGCCCTTAGTTTTTGGTACAGAAAAATTTAAAAATCAATAGGGCATGTTTGAAACAGTATAGGTAGACAACCTTGTCTTACTTGTAGGTATGATTGACTCAATGATGAGGGGAAATTGAGTTTACTTAAAATGTAATCCCCAAGTTACGTCTTGCTAAGACGTTAAACTAAGCGCTGGATGGGAGGCAACCCATCATTTTAGGTAATTTTCTGTTATTTATTTTATTTACTTAATTTAATTGTTCATTTTAGTTTAATAATTTTTAAATTGTTAAAACTAAAAATATTTGTTGAGATGTTAGAAGTTTACAGCGATCTGTCTGTATACATTTTAATAATGAATATGATGGATGCACCTGCATTTCTCCATTACTACTTACACATTCTCAGGAAATAGGTAATCTTTCTTCTCTTTTCTCTTTATCTTTAATTTACAGTTGTTACATTGAGGACAATGTAAGTTCTAGGTTGGGGGTGGTGAAAAGTTACCATTCTTAATTAGAAAAAAAAAGATTTAACAATTTAAAAATTAAAAAAAAATTAAATATTTTCTCACAAAAATTTATCATTTCTTTAAATCAAATTTAAGTAAATAGTTAAGTCTTTTGTACGGTTAGATTAATTTTTGAAAACATATCATGAAATATTTTGTAATTGTTTTTGATAATTAGTTAGTTTTTGTCATAACTAGTATTTCTTAATAAAATGTGGAAATTATATTAAACCCAAAATCGGTGTTTATGAATTTTTAATGGAGACTACCCTTGTGAGATATAATTTGAGCCTAATTTCTTTTATTCAGAGTGAAATATATATTTTTTCTACTTCAAACACATTTCTTATTTATTCAAATTTTTAGATGATCTCTATAGGTATTAGCATTGAATGTATGAATTTTTTCTCATCTTAATAGAGTATCATATATTTTTTATTATTATTTTTGCTTAGATTAAATGATTTGAGTAGAAATTGATAGTATATGCTTATATCTCATTTATGCATGACTGCTACAAAAACAAAAAGACATATCTGGGGTTACCTAAACCAAGATCAAACAGAAAAGCCACAAAATTAACCACTCACCAAAATCCAAAAAAATGTACAATCTGTACATGGGTTGACTCTCTAAAAAAATACATATATTGAAAAAAAAATATATCTTCAGAAAAAAAAATAGAGAGATAAAAAATTATAGTATCATCTACATACTATGACCCACATTGCCTACAAAGTTGTGAGTAAAGGCTAATTACAAAAGAAATATATAGGAAGTAATTCCCTAAAAAGTCATTGCAATTTCTTCATTTGTAAAAAGCATATATCTTGAAATTCTTTCTTAATGAGTTTGATTTATGCATAAAAATAATTTTTATATATGATATCTTTATAATTTATACATTCGATTCCTTTCATGAGATCAATGTTAAAATAACACTTTGAGCCTTTATTCTTTATACATATGCGAACATATTAGTTCATTTCTATACATCAACTCTTTCGCATATAAATTAGTATGAGTGTTTGAACCCATAGGATTCAGTGTTTTGAGAGTATTGACTTGTGAGGAATAGAGTCAAAGCGAATTCTGATTCATGACACTGAAATTGGGTAAAATTAAATTCATACATTTTTTTATAGGAAATATGAAAATGATTTTCGACTAATTATTATAATAAAATCATGATTGTTTAAAGAGATTAAAATAACTTATGCTTGAGATTTTAATTATGATCTTAAAAGAGATTAAAAAGTAAGAGACATTTTTGTGATATGCTGTTTCCTTTTATCCTTAAATTAATTTTTGATTTTTTTGTAATTTTAGTTTTTATTTGATTGTTTTTATTGTTTATTTTGATTTCTACATTTAGTTCAATGTTTGTGGGTATCATTACTGAAAACCCTCACGAGACTCAAACTCGTCCACTAGGGCAACCTAGGGGTTTAAAGGCTTGTTGCATAGGCTAAATGCAACCGTTTCAATCCACGAAAGTGATTTAGGATAGTTTAATTTTTTTAGCTTTTATCGCTTCTCTTGCTAAGGGACTAGCAAGAAGCTGGTCGGGGGTTGTGATGAGTGCTCAAAAAGCACTAAAATAACTATGATTTTATGTACATTAATTGATTAAAAATATATATATTTATATGTTTTATCATATATTTATATAAATTTGTCTTTTTCGGAATCACGGGTATTTTTATTGTTTTTCATGTATTTTGGCTTAAAAACGCAATTTAAAGACTCAAAGAGAAATACTTGAAGCAATACATCACAAATATATTAATAAATAAGTGGGAAAAGGTCAACAAACATGGAAAAATTGGACAAAATGGGTCGAAAAGGTCAAAAATGTCAAAAAGGCGAAAATCGCGCCCAATTGCCCAGCCGCGCGCGCAGCCCAGCGCCCTAAGCCGCGCGCCCCCCAGCGTGCGGGCACTGTTCACGCACGCCGAGCTGCGCGTAGCGCCCAGCAGCCCCCCAGCGTGCGGGCACTGTTCACGCACGCCGAGCTGCGCGTAGCGCCCAGCAGCCCCCCTCCGCGCGCACCAACGCCTTTTCGCCCCATTTTTCACGTGCAGCCGCCCCCATGACGTCATGCTGACGTCATTAATGACCTCAGCATTTCCATTACACGTTTTTACATTTTTTAACATTTTTTTTACTCATTTTTTCTCTCCATCCTCACCTATAAATACCCCCCTTCCCTTCACTTCAAAACACACCTTCAACACCTCCAAATACATTCTTTTCTCTCTTTCTTTCTCTCTTTTCTTAGATTTTTAGTTTTTCTTAGTTTTTCTTAGTTTTTAGCTTTTCTTAGTTAATTTCTCTTAGTTTTAGCGTTCTTCCCTTTTTGGGAAGAACTAGTTATGTTTTTGTAATTTATTAGTTTTTTTGATTCAATAAATGGGAGTGCAAATTCCGCTTGGAGTTTTTCCAGCAACGGGAATAGCGTCGAAGTTCTGTAAGAATTTTATTTTCTTTGTAGTTATTTCTATGCTTTATTCTTACATGTTATATTTAATTTGTCTGTGGTTAAATTTAACTGTGCTGGCTGTTTAGTAAACATGATGTAATAATAACGTTGTTATGCTTGCGAAATATTAAATAGGTAAAAATCTCTAAAATGAATTGATTTTGTTTTTATTCAAGATTTTATATTAAGAATGTTAGAGAGAAATATATTATTTTTCATTACAAACCCTGAAAATTAGATTTTAAGGTTTAGTTATCCGTCTGATTTAGAGTAGTGCTCTTTTATTTGATGGTACAATCGCCCGGTAGTTAGAGTGAAGCTCTATTTCAAAAGTTTTTATAAGAATTATTATCTGAAAATGTATTGACAACATGTTTTCGGTAGTGGTTTTAAAACTTGAAAGTTAGTACTCGGATAACTAAATTCTTGGGTTTAATTTGGACACCTTGAATAAAGTTTAAAGTGTCTAACCCCACCAAAGGTGGCATTTAAATGGTTCATTTTCAATCTCTTAGAAAAAGGAATTAATTTAATTAAGCAAATTAGTTATCAACCCCACCCATAGGTGTTAATTGATTTGTTTAGTTAACAAAGAATATCTAACCCCACCAAAGGTGGTATTCATACAAAAAAGGGAGAATCAATAAATATCAATTCATATCTTTAATAACCTAGATAATATGAGCAAGCATAACTTAGTTATTATATCCATAAATACTCCACCATTATAAAAGATAAAATTTGCATAAATGTTTATTGAATTTATGTTTATTTTTATGTAAGTAGATTAAAAACACAAAACCCCAAAATATCGTGACAAGATGTTTAGGATTTAATTTCGTTTTTAAAAGTTTGAATAATAAATTAAAAACCACACACATTCCTTCCTTAGATCGACCTTGGGAGTATACTTATCATTTTCTACGAAATGATTCGTGCACTTGCGAGAGTTTTATAAATATTAAAACCAAAGTATTGGAAAGAATCGGCGATGCCGGTTTTCGCTCATCAGTGGGAAACACTACTTTGTGACTTTCATCAATGATCACTCTCGGAAGGTATGAGTTTACTTTCTAAAGCATAATTCTGAAGTATTTGAAGCTTTCAGAAAATGGAAAGCTATAGTGGAAAATGAGACAGGTTTGAAGATCAAAAATCATAGAACCGATAATGGTGATGAATATGAAGACACGAGATTCAAAAATTTATGCTATGAGCACGGGATCAGAATGGAAAGAATTGTGCCAGGCACGCCTAAACACAATGGTGTAGCTGAGCGTATGAACCGAACGTTGATAGAAAGAGCCAGAAGCATTCATATACAATCAGGTCTACCAAAGTAGTTCTGGGCAGAAGTAGTCAACACGGCAGCCTACTTGATCAACCGAGGCCCATCTGTTCCATTGGAACACAGAATACCAGAGGAGGTATGGAGTAGAAAAAAGGTGAAACTATCACATCTAAAAGTTTTCGGCTGTGTAGCATTTGTGCATATTAGTGATCAAGGCAGGAATAAACTTGATCCCAAATCTAAGAAATGCACATTCATCGATTATGGTGAGGATGAGTTTGGGTACCATATTTGGGATGACAAAAACAAGAAATTGATCCGTAGTAGAGATGTGATTTTCAACGAAAGGGTGATGTATAAGAATATGCATAAAATAGACGCCAACGACTCAAAGCAGAATGAGTCAGTATTTGTAGATGCAGATGATGTCCCAGATAGTTCCACAATGGACCCAATTGTAACAAGTCCTCAACCAGAGGAACTTTTTGGACAAAGCAATACGCAGTAGTCCGACACACTACAGTCTCCTACTTCAGCTCCTGTATTGAGAAGGTATTCTTGACCTCTTATGCCTAATAGGGGATACATGAAGTATATGTTACTGACTGATAGAGGGGAGCCTGAATGCTATGATGAAGCTTGTCAGACTCGAGATTCTAGCAAGTGGGAGCTTGCCATGAAATAAGAAATGAAATCTCTCATCTCTAACTAGACATGAGAACTAGCTGAGTTACCTATGGGAAAGAAGACACTTCACAACAAATGAGTGTACTGGGTGAAAGAGGAGCATGATGGTTCGAAGAGATACAAAGCCCGCCTAGTTGTCAAAGGGTTTCAATAGAAGGAAGAAGTTGACTATACTGAAATTTTTGCTCCCGTTGTGAAGCTCAATACTATTAGATCAATGTTGAGTATTGTAGCCATTGAAGATCTTCATCTTGAACAGTTGGATGTGAAGACTACATTCCTTCACAGAGATTTAGATGAAGAGATATACATATACCAACCAGAAGGTTTCTTAGAAAGAGGGAAGAAGAACATGGTGTGCAAACTTAAGAAGAGTTTGTATGGCTTGAAACAACCCCCGAGACAATGGTACAGAAAGTTTGACAACTTTACGCATAAGAAAGGTTTCCAGAAGTGCAATGCCGACCACTATTGCCATTTCAAGAGATATAGGTCTAGTTATATTATTTTACTACTTTATGTTGATGATATGTTAGTAGCAGGTTCAGATATGGATGATATCAGAAGGTTGAAACATCAATTGTCAAAGGAGTTTGACATGAAAGACTTGGGTCCAACAAAGAAGATTCTTGGAATGAAAATCACAAGAAATAAGAAGAAAGGATCCTTGCAGTTATCTCAAGCAGAGTACATCAATCGTGTTTTGCATAGATTCAACATGGGCGACGCCAAGCCAGTTAGCACATCCTTGGCCAGTCACTTTCGCCTATCCAAGGATCAGTCCCCTCAGACAGAGGAAGAAAAAAAATTAATGGCTAAGGTTCCTTATGCCTCAGCCATTGGAAGTTTGATGTACGCAATGGTCTGCACGAGACCAGTCATTGGCTATGTAGTGGGAGTTGTTAGCAGATATATGTCAAACCCAGGAAAAACTCACTGGGAAATAGTCAAGTGGATTTTAAGGTATTTACGAGGCACCACAGAAAAGTGATTGTACTTTAGTAAAGGAGAATTAAAAGTACAAGGCTATGTATGCAGACTTTGGAGGTGAAGTTGATCACCGAAGAAGCACCATCGGATATATATTTACTGTTGGAACTACATCTGTTAGTTGGAACTACATCTGTTAGTTGGATGTCACAAATACAAAAAATTGTCACTCTATCCACTACAGAGGCTGAGTATGTAGCAGTGTCTGAAGCAAGTAAAGAGATGATATGGCTTCAAGGTTTATTAACTGAGCTAAGATTCAAACATGAGAAGAATGTTCTGCACATTGATAGTCAAAGTGCAATACACTTGGTGAAGAATTCAACATTTCATTCTAGAACCAAGCATATTGGACTTCGTTACCACTTCATCAGATCCCTATTGGAAGATGATGTGTTAATACTGGAGAAGATTCAAGGAAGCAAAAATCCAGCGGATATGTTAACAAAGGTGGTGATTATTGACAAACTTAAGTTGTGCTCAACTTCAGTTGGTCTACTAGAGTAACAAAGACTAGAAAAGCTGCTGCATTGATCGAGGTGTGAAGATAGATTTAAATCAGTCTTCAAGTGTGAGATTGTTATAAAGCTCCTTAATTTAAGGAGCAAAACATGGAGCAAAATAAGGAGCTTAATTCAAAGAGCCATTAATTTAAGGAGTAATTTAAAGAGTGAATTTTCCTATAAATAGATGTGTAATTGTAATGAATTAATCATCCAAAGTGTTCGTTCCAATTGAGAGAAAAACTTTTGTGAGAGAAAATTAAAAGTAATTTTCTTGGGTGTAATTGGGTTGTATGTTGTGAGTTGTGAGTGTTGTAAACACCTTCTGTAATTTCTCCTCTTTCAGTAAAAAGATTTGCAGTAGGTCCGGAGACGTAAGTAAGATTGGCTGAACTCCATTATCAAATTTGTGTGTTATTTTTCTATTCTTACTTTCTCATAAGTATGACTTTTCACAAATTTCACAACATATACTTCCCTCTTTGATATATTGTAAATACCTAACAAATTCAAGCCTTATGTTCCTGTTGTTAATTTCTTCATTGAACATCAATCAATGATAGTTATTTTCAACCACTATAGTGTAATATTTGTAATAGAATTGAAAAAGAGTAGATTAATTGCCAGAGAAAATGCAGTAAATTTCTACATATATAGAAATGCATTGGCTTATTAATCACCTCGTCAAATGATTCATATATGTAAATACTTGGCAGGTGAATGGTGCATACAACAGTCATCATCATGCTAACAATATTCTTCAAAACTCACATAACAATTGCAGCTGCACCAGCATCTAAACTACAATTAGTTTCATCCATGAATAATGGGATGTATTTGAAACAATTAAGCTCTATCATTCGGAGGACTTCTGCAACAGATTCCTGATAAAGTAGATAAGCTCAAGTTGAACTTTACCATATTAACTAACTATATACAACCAAATGCAGTGGCAAGTCTAAAAGCATCTTACAGTTTTGATATGCTTATCAATTTGAGACGGTAAAGGTAACTAGTTTGAATATGTCGTTGATTCTCCATCTGCAATCTGAGGAGTATGAACATCGATTTGCTCACAATAACCAGATATTCTAGCATATGTTTCTCGAACTTTTGGATACCCTCCAATTCTAATATCTCAGCAATAATTCCACCTGTTTTTATTCCTGAAAGAACATCCATTAATGTTGCTTTACCAGCTCCACTAACACCCATTAAAGCTGTAAGTACTCTAGGCCTAAAGTACCCAATGATATCTTGAAGACGCTGTAATCTTTTGTGTGGAAATCCTAGTTCTCTTAATTTGTAGGTAACATAGATGCATCATTTATGTAATGAAATTCAATGAATTTAGCTAAATCATATAGAAAATCAATATAATAATTAGAAATATATAAATGACAGAAACTAAGAGTTTAAGGCATATGTAGTTACCTTAGGTGTGTCCACAAAATATTATACATTTTCAAATGATATTGTAGTGGTATGTGTAAGGTTAATGTGAATATTGGTGATATTTGTGAACAAAACATTCAAATGTAATTTTAGTTTCTATGTGTTCTTCAAGAATATTTTCAAACCGATCAATGAACACATCTAAGATATATCTCTATTATCATGTACATTACATTTCATATTAGACATATAGGAACATTTTTCATATACGTCACTCGATCCATCAAGCCATGTCTAGATCGATTAAACTTAATTAAAAGTGACTGAATTAATTTTTTATATGAATAAATCGATCGAGGTATTAATACTCGATTGATCGATCACTATATCAATTGATCAAGATTAATGAGTAGATTGATCTACATGTTTCAAAATTAATTATTTGTTTTATTAGATTGATCGAGGATTGACTAGATCGATCGAACTTTTCAAGCTCTATCGATCGAGCTCAGTCTAGATCGATCGAACGAATAGGTTTCTAATTTTAACTCAAGCCAATTTGTTTCATTACCATATTGTCCTTACTTTTTAAAGCTCTTTAAAATGTTTTTAACGACAGAACTGTAATAGGCTTTTGATCTAGGACTTCAACTCATTTTATTTAAACAAACCTTTGGCTCACAATTTTGTCAAACATAAATGAATCTAATTTTTCATCTAAGCTTTTTCTAAAAATCTATTTTGCAAAAAACTATCTAGTAGGCTTTTTTCCGTAAATGTATCAAACATTTTTGGTTTTGTTTGATTGATTAACAATCCTACAATATTTGTGATATTATGCTTAAACATATGTTGTAAGATTACTAGTAATTTTGATTTATCTATTTATTTATTAAATTATTTAGCTAAGATTCTTTATCATTTAATCCATTCTAAGACATACATTTACACTTATGTTATTGTGCTTACTTTTCAAGTACCAGCTATACATGTTCGATTAACTTGTGTGACTTGAGTTCATTGGAGTGTTGGTCCAGATCCTAACACCCTAATTGTAGAGACTGTAAAAGAAAGCAGGAGGCTTGTATTCCTTGTGAGCATTATTTTGGTTGGTAGTTTGAGTCCTAGCCTTATAATCGAACATTATTGTCATAATGAATAGTTAGGTGGTCCAATAGACTTGTGGTTTTCCTCTTAGGTCATTAGTGTGGCCTAAGTTGTTTCCACTTAAAAAACGTGTGTTATTTTACTTTTTCATATTATTTTATTTTACAAGTAATTGCTTGTCTGGTCGTGTGTGAAATTTTAATTTGGCATAAATTATGTTAGTTATCTATTCACGCTCTTCTAGCGAATTTGATCCATAATTGAATAAAACTTCTTAATTGGTGTCAAAGCCGTCACTAGATATACTTAGTGTGCCTAGGACCTTATTATGAATCACTTGAGAGAGGGTTTAGCTATAACCTGTGTTCCTTACTTTGATGAGTCTAATTACCCATATTGAAAAGCTTGTATGAGAGCCTTTTTACAGTCTATAGATGAAAGTACCTAGAACTCTGTGCTTTATGGTTGAGAATCACCTACGATTATCAAAGATGATTTAGTCACTCTTAAATCTTGAAAAGATTGGGCCACTGAAGATAAAACTTGTAGTAACTAAAACTAAAAGGGTATTAATACTTTATTTAATGATGTGTCTGTTGATAAGTTTCATCCTATGTCTTATGTTGATACTACTAAACATGCTAGGGATATTTTATAGGTTGCCCATAAGGGCATCGTGTAAGCTAAACAACCTAAATTTTGTATGCTTAGTAGTCAATTTGAAAATCTTAGTATGAAAGAAGATGAGACATTTTCTGAATTCTATGCTAAATTATATGATAATACTAACACCTTTACCAATCTTTGAGAGAAAATTGATTATTTTAGGATAGTTCATAAGATTCTCTACTCATTACCAGATCGCTTCCATACAAAATTCACTACCATTTATGAAATCAATGATATGAACACCATGAAAATAGAGAAACGCATTAGCTCAATTCAAACCTTTGAGATGGGCTTTCGAAAACCTTTGAGATGAGCTTTCAAAAACCTTTAAAGAACAAAAGGATTGCTTTCCCATGACTAATGATGGTGATAGTGACAATGATGAAGAATTCAAACTCTTAGTCAAAAGTCACAAGAAACTCTTCAACTAGAACAATTCATAGAGTAATTGGCAACCAAATCATTTAAGGGATCAGAATCCAAGAGAATTAAAACCTTTGAATTTTGAAGGTAAGAAATCTAAACCTACTGGATCTCAATGTTTTGAATGTATGGGTTATGGTCACATTGTAGCTAATTATGCAACCAAGAACAAAAAAATTGGAAGAGCTTTAACCAGTACACTTCCTAATTCTGAAAGTGATAACAACAATCCAATGAATTAGAAAACTATGAGAATTTCTATATGGAATTTACTACAATTGTTGTTGGACATTCCAGTAAGTCTGGCATTGATTCAGATGATGAGAAAAGTAATGTTGAGTTCTACTCAATAAATTAAATGTAATTAAATGATAAACTTAAATCCTATAAAATAAACTCCTGGGTACTAGAACAAAAACTTGATTTGTCTAAGCATATTAATGATCTGAATTCAAGTCTTGTAGATCTTAAACTGAAAAAGAAGAATCTGGTACAAGAACTTGTACAATCCAAAGAAGCTATAAAAGGTTAATCATTGGAGTTGAAACGTTAGATAAAATTCTAGATTGTGGAAAACCTGTTAGAGACAAGAGTAGACTATGCTATGTAGATGAGGATTATATGCTATCATCTTCAAAAACAAATAAGTTTGTAAAGCTCTCCAATCCTTCTTCTTCACAAGCTACACATGTAGCTTCAACATCTAAAACTACATATGTAAGGCCTTCTAAACCTACTCCTATTATTACTCATTATAAGAAAAAAAAAATAGTTTCACATGTGATTGAAAAATATGTTAAGTTTGTGTTTGTCTATCATCATTGACTAAGTGTAAATCTTTGATGAATGCAACTAAATTTAATAATATTTGCCATACTTCACATAGTAGGACTTAAAACTATCATCCATCTATGTAGTTGCATCATATTCTACGATGAATGAAAATTATAATAACATGTTTAAAAATTCTACTAGAAAGCATGACGTTATTGGTTCAAAGAGGCATATAAAATTCAACACTTGTAATTCTTGGATCAATTATCATCAACCTATCATGCACGCTACATTTTCATTTAGAATAAATAGGAAATCTAAAAGTAAGTTCAAGAATATGCCAATGACAATTAAGGTAGTTGATTCCAACCCAAAGATATATAGAAACCAAAATTCAAGAAAGTTTGAGTTATGAAAGATTGTCTCTTTTCAGTCACCTTATCATCATTTTTTGTTCATATAGATTTTTTTATTTGAGTTCTTAATTGATCCTAGTTGAGAATCTTCAGCTTATTTTTTTTATTGATGCTTTTTTAGTTTCAAAAAAATAAAAAATGAGGGAAGGTGACATGATTTAACATTAACATGATTATTACATACTGATGAGCAGAATCAGTCTCGCTAAAAACTTGATGAATCAAAACTGACATCGCCGATCCTAACAATACT
The DNA here is from genome assembly GCA_037013495.1 of Hippophae tibetana. Taxonomy (NCBI): domain Eukaryota; kingdom Viridiplantae; phylum Streptophyta; class Magnoliopsida; order Rosales; family Elaeagnaceae; genus Hippophae; species Hippophae tibetana. Next base: position 74,698,048 of record CM072812.1, on the reverse strand, counting down.
TTGGTTTTATATTTATAAAACTCTCGCAAGTACACGAATTATTTCATAGAAAATGATAAGTATACTCCCAAGGTCGATCTAAGGAAGGAATATATATGGTTTTTAATTTATTGTTCAAAATTTTAAAAACGAAATTAAATCTTAAACATCCTGCATAATATTTGAGGTTTTTTGTTTCAAATCTAACAATATAAAAATAAACATAGATATGGATTCAATAAACATTTATGAAAATTTTATCATTTATAATAGTGGAGTATTTATGGATATAATAACTAAGTTAATTATGCTTGCTCGTATTATTTAGGTTATTAAAGATATAAATTGATATTTATTGATTCTCTCTTTTTTATATGAATACCACATTTGGTGGGGTTAGATATTCTTTGTTAACTAAACAAATCAATTAACACCTATGTGTGGGGTTGATAACTAATTTGGTTAATTAAATTAATTCTGTTTTTCTAAGAGATTGAAAATGAACCATTTAAATGCCACATTTGGTGGGGTTAGACAGTTTAAACTTTATTCAAGGTGTCCAAATTAAACCTAAGAATTTAATTATCCGAGTACTAACTTTCAAGTTTTAAAACTATTACAGAAAACATGTCGTCAATACATTTTTAGATAATAATCCTTATAAAAACTTTTGAAATAGAGCTTCACTCTAACTACCGGGTGATTGTACCAACAAATAAAATAACACTACTCTAAATCAGACTGGATAACTAAGTCTTAAAATCTAATTTTCAGATTTAAGTTTGTAATGAAAAATAATATATTTCTCTCTAACATTCTTAATATAAAATCTTGAATAAAAACAAAATCAATTCATTTTGGAGATTTTTACCTATTTAATATTTCGCAAGCATAACAACGTTGTTAGTATGTCGTGTTTATAAACAGCCAACAAAGTTAAATTTAATCACAGACAAATTAAATATAACATATAAGAATAAAACATAAAAAATAACTGTAAAGAAAATAAAATTCTTATAGTAATTTGATGTTATTCCTGTTGTTGGAAAACGTCCAAACGGAATTTGCATTTCCATTTATTGAATAACAAAGAAAATAAATTACAAAAACATAATTAGTTCTTCTCAAAAAGAGAAGAACTCTAAAACTAAGAAAAACTAAAAACTAAGAAATGGAGAGAAATAAAGAGAGAAGAAGATGTTTTTGAGGTGTGTTTTGATGTGGAGAGAATGATGGTATTTATAGGTGAGGAAATGAAGAAAAAATGGGTGAAAAAATGATTAAAAATGGAGGAAACACGTAGTAGGTGATGATAACATCATCGTTGATGTCATGGTAGGTGGGGCATGGTGGCACACATGGAATGGAATAGAGGCACGTGCGGACTGGGTGTAGATGGGCATAGGCACGCACGAACTGAGCATAGATGGACGCGCGGCTTCAGCGTGGTTTGGGCGAGGCGCGTGCATTGCTCGATACAGTTGGGCATTGTGGCGTGCACTACTTGACACTAGTTGGTGGCTGCGCGCATTAGCCGGCGATGCTGGGTAGTTGCGTGCACGATTTCACCTTTTTTGACATTTTTGACTCTTTTGATCCATTTTTATCCAATTTTTCCATATTTGTTGACGTTTTCTCATTTATTTTATCAATATATTTGTGATGTATTACCTCTAGTATTTTTCTTCGAGTCTTTAAGTTATTTTTTTAAGCGAAAATACTTGAAAAACAATAAAAATGCCCGTGATTCTAAAAATACAAATTTATATAAATATATGATAGAATCATATAGATATATATCTTTTTAATCAATTAACGTGCATAAAATCATGATAATTTTGGTACTTTTTGAACACTTATCACATACTCAATTCATATTTATTTTGATTGGTTATACATTATATAAATTGATATTTTAACTTGTGCATTTACATATTTTTCACATCCAGTGATCAATTTTGGTATGAACCTACTCACACCCTCACTTGACACATGTGTATGTCATGTTGGAAGTTTATGATTGATTCTACGGGTTTTTAGTAAATGAGCTAACCTTGATTGCAAAGTTATTTCTGAGATTTATCTTTCACTTTCTAAATTGGTACTATAAAAAGACACTTAGTTTTGATAGGGTACCTACTATGTGAGATTCTACTGCAATGTGTGGGGATGACTACATCATAATTAGTGTGAAAGTTGTCATACTAGGTTTATGACTTGTGCATATTTCCTTAAATAATAATATTAAAGGACAAAGAAATATAAAAAGCTTTTGTATGCACAAAAAGAAAGATCCAAAAATGGTTATACAGAAAGAAAATAAATAACCAATCCCTCATACAAAAATTAATACAATAGGGGAATACAAAAAAAAAAATAGATTAAAGTTCCTTTTTTGTAAGAAAATTTTATTTTCTACAAGTATGAATTCAACTGTAATTTTTTATGATCGGTGATACTCCTTCGTTTAAATCCTTCATAACTAATCATAAATGGACTAATTGATATACTGTTATAGGTTCAATATTTATCTCCTTTGGTGATTGTCGATATGTCACTATATATGTTAGTATATTCGTGTGACTTATCTACATATATTTATATTATCAATGAATGGTCACACTTTGACAAAATTAATTTCATCATTTGTATGTACTTTTTAGTTATGTTAAGATAAGTCTACTATCCTCAATTCAAAAAATATTATATATATAATTTGTAATTTATAAATTTTTATTTTATTCTAATTTATTTAGAATGGTCATAGAATTTAGGGAGACTTTAATTAATTTTTGGGAAATATATTATTTTAGCTATCTATTTTGATTGTTACTAAGTTTATAAGAATGTGTACTATTCTTTTCATTCATTAAATACACTACTTACTTGCTAATCATATTTATCATTACTTCATTATTATATTATTTATTTTTATGACAAAAGAGAGAGAAAAATTGAAACTTTACTTGAAAATCTATAAAAAGAGGATATTTAATTCAAAGGGATAATTACTTTGAGAATTGCATTTGAAAAATATTAATTGAATATATTACACATACGGGGAGTTGTGCTTTTAATTTCTATATAATGATTTCTCATATTTATGAACATTCTTTGCTTTTCTTATTATTATATATATTGAACTAATGAACAATATGTCTTTTATGACAAATTGTTTGAATATTTATGTTTTTGATTTTCAATGTAAACATGAGATTTCAAGATTTAAATAAAGATGGTTTCACTAGATCATAAGATTGTACCATTATGTAAAAAATTATTTTTCCTATAAGCATTACGTATTGGGAGAGATATTTTGTCACACGAATATGCAAAAAAAATGGAGATCATAAGGTCTACATGAGTATAGGTGACATTCATAAACAAAGCATACAAATATAATTTTAGTTTTCTATATGTGTTCTTTAAGAATATTTTTCATCCGAAGAAACTATCGAACTTCAATGAACATATCTCAAATATATCTATTTTCATGTGCACGTTAGATTTCATATTATACACATAAGACCATTTTACATATAGTTCATTCGATCGATTGAGCTCTATCTAGATCGATTGAACTTAATTAAAATTGGATGAATTTTTTTTATATGACTAAATCGATCGAGGTATTAATATTCAATCGATCAAGAACTAAATTGATCTAGATTAATGAGAAAATCAAATTACTTATTTCATAATTAATTATTTTTTTCACTACATCAATCGAGGATGGACTTGATCGATTGAGCTTTTCAGATTCGATCAATTGAGCTCAACTAGATCAATCAAGCAACAAGGTTTTCAATTTTAACCTAATATTTACCCCAATCAATTTTTTTATTACCATATTTTCTTAATTTTTAAAGTTATTTTAAATAAATCTTTGTCTCATAATTTTCTTAACCGTAACTAAATCTAATTATGCGTCTAAATTTTCTCTAAAAAATTGTTTTGCAAAAAGTTTATGTTATGTTTTTTTATTTAGTTAATTTTTCAAACATTGGTGGTTGTTTTTGATTGATTAACAAACCCACAATATTTATGATATTGTGCTTAATCACCTATTCTAAGGTTGTAATTCGTGATTTTGATTTATCTATTTATTTGTTAAATCATCTAGTTTAAGTTCTTCATTATTTAATCCACTCTAAGACACACATTTATCCTTGCGCTATTATGCTAACTTTTCAAGTGCCAGTTGTATGGATTTGATTGACTCATATGACTCGAGTTCATCAAAATGTTGGTTTGGATTCGAATATCTTGCTTGTAGAGACTTTGAGAGAAAGTAGGAGACTTATAAGTAGATTACTTGGAGATATTGCCTTGTTAGGTAGTTTGAGTTCTAGCCTTATAATCGAACATTATTCTCATAATGAATAATTGGGTGGTTCGGTGGACCGATGGTTTCCTTCTTAGATCATTGGTATGGCTTAGGTTGTTTCTAGCTAAAAATTTCGTGTGTTATTTTACTTTTCTGCATTATTTTATTTTATATGTAATTGTTTGCTTGGTTGTCTTTGAAATTTAATTTTGGCATAAATTTTGTTAATTATATATTGATCCCTCTTTGGTTAATTTGATACATAACCTAATAAAACTTCTTAATATGAAAAGGTAGAAGTACACATGTGGTGTAAAAGAAGATCAATGCATGTTAACAAATTGCAGTGAATAAGGTGCCTTTAACAGTCCTTTTAATGGAATACTATATACAAATATGAAATGGTTTGTAACAAATGTCTCAAGCACATCAAAAGTAATATCATAAGAGATAAACAGAAAAGTCACATCCTTACTAGGCAATGAAAGATAAATATCTTAAGGGTTTCGAAATGCATGTAAATAGAAAGCAAGACATGAACCCAAATAGAAAGCAATACATGTACCTAAATAGAGAATCAGCTATAATGCCATATCTAAAATGTAATCTTCATGAGCATTAAAATAATTACAACACGAATGTTGTTTGGTATCCCATACTTGTAATATGGAAAAAACAAATAAGATATCCAACACATCGAAGTAAAACTCGAAGTTCTATGTATACTTTTCCAAGGTCTTCACATATCCCACGTCAGATACATGTTATATTAGCTATTTAATCTAAATAGTTAGAAAATATTTAAATTTGAGGCAGATTGATGATTCTCTAGTCACGTCGCCCAGAAATAGTAGAATACTAGAATGTAACATCAGAGGGTATTATAATGGAAAGTGATTAGAAGGCAATCAAGAGATCATTCTTATTAGCTAAAATGGTATACATGCATCACTTTATATACTGACTGCAATGCACAGAAGTTACATGAAGTTAGTTACAATAAACCCTAACTACTCTACTTGCATAAGAAAAGGTATGTTGGAATATTATGGATCAAAACTCTCAAAACTCAAGAACAATTTTCCAAAAACACTCAAAAACTCTCAAATTTTTGTTTCTGATTTCTTTAACTTGATTATTACATTGCTACTGAGAGGTATTTATAGAAACAACTAATAAATCTAAGCTATACAATATAAATATACTAAAACAATCTAAACCAAACACTTATATCCTTACCTAACCCATTGATTTTCTTCTTCCCACCAACAATGAGTTGTATCCTTATCAATCCAGATCATCACCATATAAGTTTCCACGAGCTAGACTTTAAATGGGCGAGAATATTTCAAAGTTTGTTTTTGATTTCTTTGGGCTTGTAAACAAGTTTACAAACCAACACTCCCCCTTAAACTTGTTTTATGATGCCGAGCAAATTTCTCAAGATGTCGGCAATTTGATCTTGTGATTTTACATACTCGAGTTGTACATTTTTTCTTGTGATGCACTCCCTGATGTAATGATATCGAGTATTTATGTGTTTGCTTCGATCATGGAAAACATCATTTTTGGCTAAGGCAATGGTTGACTTGCAATTTGTGTCATACTTAGCTCCTTTAACAAGTTTCTGAGCCAAATTGCATGGCAAACACATGAGGTAGCTGCTATATATTCTACTTTACAACTAGACAAGGTGACAATCGGTTTCTTTTTCGACATCCATGTAAAAGCAGTATCTCCCATGAAAAACACAAATCTGGAAGTGCTTTTTCGATCATCTATATCTCCACCAAAATCGCTATCACTATATCCAATAAGCTTGTAATCATTAGAAGCTGAATAGAACAAGCTAAAATTAATTGTAAATTTTAGATAACGTAGGATTCTTTTTGTAGCTTTGAAATGGGTGATTGTCGGTTTCTCCATATAACGGCTAATCAATCCAACAACATACAGGATGTCAGGCCTTGTGCAAGTGAGATAACGCAGACTTCCAACTAAACTTTTGAAAAATATTGGACCACATTTTCACCATCTTCATGTTTGGATAGTTTGATTCCACATTCCACTGGTGTGTTGACCGGCTTGGAATTGTTCATCTTGAACTTCTTTAGTATCTCCCTTGCATAGCTTTCTTAAGAGATGAAGATGCCTTCTTCCTTTTGCTTCACTTCAATTCCAAGGTAGTATGCCATTAACCCGATATCTGTCATTTCAAACTCTTGGGTCATCACCTTCTTAAAATCTTCAAATAGTTTTGGATTACTTCCGGTGAAGATGAGATCATCTACGTATAGAAAAACTATTAGAATATCGCCATCTTCAATTTTGACGTAGAGTGAATGTTCATAGGGACACTTGGTGAATTTGTTCTCCATAAAGTACTTGCCGATGCGGTTATTCCATGCTCTTGGTGCTTGCTTTAACCCATAAAGAGCTTTCTTCAACTTCAACACCTTATCTTTGTGACCTTTTGCTTCATAGCCCGATGGTTGCTTAATGTAGACTTCTTCTTCAAGGACTCCATTTAGAAAAGAAAATTTTACATCCATTTGATGTATCTTCCACTTATTTTGAGCTGCCAAAGAAATGATTACTCTTATAGTTTCTAATCGAGCAATAGGAGTAAATATCTCGTCATAGTCAATTCCAGCCTTTTGACTATATCCTTTTGCTACTAGTCTTACCTTGTGCCTTTCAATCTCTCCCTTAGCATTCCTCTTTGTCTTGTACACCCATTTGACACCTATTACCTTATGCCCTTTGGGAAGTGAAACAAGTTCCCATGTGTCGTTCTTCTCAATTGCATTGATTTCTTCGTTCATCGCATCTCTCCACTTCTTCTCTTGTACAGCTTCTTGAAAGCTCGCTGGTTCACAATCAACAAAGAGACAGAATAAGGTAAGATTATCTTGTTGTTCTGTTACCTCATAAAGATCTTGGAGATTTTGTGTACGTGTCACGGCTCTTTCACTTCCATTTGAAGTTGATGACGGATCTTCATGAGTGGTTGGCATTGGTGAAGTAGGTGAAGTCGTTGGCTCTTGTTGAATTTCTACAGATTGTTCCCTCATTGTCTGCTCATCTTCTTTAAATTGAGAAAAGAAATTGAAGTTATTTGCATGAGATTTAAAATCCCATTCTCCTTCTTCGTCGAATACCACATCTCGACTAATCACAATCTTCTTATTATGTGGGTTGTACAACTTATAGCCCTTTGAATTAGCATCATAACCGATGAAGATAAAACTCTCGCTTTTATCACCAAGCTTCGTTCTTCTCTCATCTGGTACATGAACATGGGCTATACTTCGAAAGACTCTTAGGTGGGAAATACCAGGCTTTCTTCCACTCCATGCCTCTTGCGGTGTCTTTCCCCATACACTTCTTGTTGGAGATCGGTTTGACAAGTAAACTGCACATGCTACTACTTCTGCCGAAAACTCTTTGAGTAGTTTCTTGCTTTTGAGCATGCTTCGTGCCATATTGAGGATTGTTCGATTCTTTCTTTCAACTACACCATTCTGTTGAGGGGATCTTGGCACTGTTAAAGATCTATGAATTCCATTTGCTTCACAAAACTCTTGAAACTCCTTGGATGTAAATTCTCCACCTTGGTCTGATTTGATGGCTTTGATTTTTCTACCGCTTTCTCTCTCCACTGTAGCTTTGAACCTCTTGAATACTTCAAAAACTTCTGATTTTTGTTTCAAGAAATATACCCAAGTTTTTCTTGAAAACTCATCAATAAAAAGAAGAAAATAGTTACTATTACCAAGAGAACTAGGCTTGATCGATCCACACACATCAGTATGGATTAGCTCGAGTGGCTTCTTGGCTCTTGAGTCTGACTCCTTTGGAAAGCTTTTTCTGAATTGCTTCCCGAGTAGGCACCCTTCACAAAGTTGATCAGGGTGGTTAATGCAAGGTAGTCCCTTCACCATCTCCTTCTTAGACAATAGCTCCAATCCTCCAAAATTGAGATATCCGAATCGAAGATGCCATAGCCACGATGCATCTTTATAGCAGGCTTTCAGACACTTTGCAATGTCATTTTGTATGTTGATCAAGAACATTCTATTCTTTGACATCGACACGTTAGCAATGAGGTTACTCTTATCATCTTTTATAGAAAGATTACAATCCTTCATATAAATATCATAACCTTTCTCTAACAATTGTCCTAAACTTAAGATGTTACTTTTCATATTTGGGACATAGTAAACATCGGAAAAAAATTGATGTTTCCCATCTTTCAAACGAATAAGAATGTTACCTCTTCCTTTCACTGCTACGTTTGAATCATCTCCAAATGAGACATTTCCACTTACTAGAAAAAGAGTTTCTTTCTCATCGGTCTTCTCCTCTATGTAGTTGATTTTCTCATCTACTCTATTATTGGGAGCTCTATATTCTGAAGCATAATGTCCAAATTTCTGACAATTATAGCATTGAACTTGAGATTTGTCATACCTTGAGTTCATATTACCTCTTCCTCGACTTTGTGTTGAGATTTCTGCTCTCACAAAGTTGTTGTAATTCCAACATCATCCACGACCGTGGCTTCCACCTCATCCACGGCCTCTACCTCTACCTCGGCCACATTGGTTTCTGTCATTGCCTTGGCTTTCATGCTTATCCTTGAATTGCATCTTGAAGAGTTGCTCAGTGATCCCTTGCTTCTTCTTATGCTTTTCTTCATATGCTTGTAATGACCCATTGAGTTCATCAATGGTCATTTCTTCCAAATCTTTTGTTTCCTCAATCGTCATGATGATGTGTTCAAATTTGGAATCTAATGAACGAAGTATCTTTTCCATTATTCTAACATCTCCCAATATCTCACTGTTTCTTTTTAATTGATTAGAAACAACTGCAACTCTTGAGAAATAGTCGGAAATAGATTCGGAAGCTTTCATATGTAAAGATTCAAACTCACCTCTTAATTTTTGGAGACGAACCTTCTTCACTTTCTCGGCTCATTTGAAAGAAATTTGAAGCTTATTCCACGCTGCTTTGGAAGATGTTGCATCTGAAATCTTCTCAAACCCATCATCATTTAAGGCTTGATAGATAAGAAAGAGAGCTTTCTTGTCTCTCTTTCTCAAATCCTTCAAAGATTATTTTTGCACTTGCATTAGAGTGGCTTCATCGTCTGGCTCACTTAAGCCTTTCTCTACGACTTCCCACACATCATGTGCACCCAAAAAAGCCTTCATCTTGATACTCCAATTATCATAGTTATCGTTATTGAGTGTTGGGACTTGAAACGATGACATACCTTCACTTGACATAACTCTCAATATAGTGAGAATTTGTAAATTCTGATGGCACAGATGAATTCAGAACGTCAAAAAACCTTAGGAGGAACTCTGGTGAAAATTTGAATTATTTTGGTGAACTGTCTCGGTGGCTCAGTCAACAGGCTTCACGGCTCGGTCAACTCGGCTAACTCAGTGAGTTAACTCACTTTTTGGCATAAACTTCCAAATTATCGTGGCGGCGCATCTGAACTCCAATCGGGATGATTCTTACGGCGTCGGATTTGTCTCGTCAAGAGCTTCGATTTAATATATAATAGTGTATATTTATATTTCCAACTACAGCTCTGATACCATTTTGTTGGAATATTATGGATCAAAACTCTCAAAACTCAAGAACACTCAAGAACAATTTTCCAGAAACACTCAGAAACTCTCAAATTTTTGTTTATGATTTCTTTAACTTGATTATTACATTGCTACTGAGAGGTATTTATAGAAACAACTAATAAATCTAAGCCATACAATATAAACATACCAAAACAATCTAAACCATACACTTATCTCTTTACCTAACCCATTGATTTTCTTCTTCCCACCAACCATGAGCCGTATCCTTATCAATCCAGATCATCACCATAGAAGCTTCCACGAGCTAGACTTTAAATGGGCTAGAATATTTCAAAGTATGTTTTTGATTTCTTTGGGCTTGTAAACAAGTTTACAAACCAACAAATTAAGCTACATTGCAATGCATGATGGTAGCTTCACTAGACTAATGAATATAATACATTAGCTACACTTAAGGCATGTGATCATAGGGCATCATAGCTCAACAAATTCCCTCAAACACATAGGCTTGTAGCACCAAGAGTTTGATCTTGAGTGAAGAAAAATGTGTCTCACCTAAGAGACTTATAAACACTTTTGCTACCTACTCATTCGATGATGCACACTTCATATCTAAATGGTTTTGAACAACCAAGTCTCAAATGAAATGAAAGTCAATCTCCACATGCGTTATTCAAGCATGTATGATAGGATTGGTTGTCAAGTATTTGGAACTAATATTACTAATGAATAGAACAAGTGTACGAGGCTCTTGGATTTGTAACTCACAAAGAATTGATTGTAGATGGCCATATCAATTCTGCAGCCCCAAGAGCTAAGGCCATTTACTTAGCTTTAGCACTTGATCTAGCCACTACTTTTTTCTTAGAGGCTATAAATGACATGAGATTATCCCAAAAATAAATATCATAGCCATCAATGCTCTTCCTGTCATTTGGATAGAAAGCCCATTTAGAATTTGTGAAGCCAATTAAGCCATGCATCAAAGTACGCTTGAGATATTGCAAGATTCTCTTGGTAGCATGCCAAATGTGCCTCTGTGGAAGAATGTAGAAATTGGCATAATAGATTGGCCGTATATGCAATCTATGGCCTTGTAAGAAGATAGTGTTCAAGATCTCCAATAATACATCTATACAATATTGGATAATCTAAAATTTGCCCTTGAAACTTGGACAAAATTGTTTTAGAGCACATAGGTTTTGCAAAAGGCAATAGAAGACAAGCCAGCTTTTGAAACAAGATTCGAAACATACTTTGATTGTGAAATATGTAGTTGATCACCAATTCTCAAAACCTTAATCCTAAGAAGGGCACCAAGATCCATTAAGGAAAACTTGTTATTTAATGTAACCTTCATTTCTACAACATAGCTAAAATTACTCCCAATGAGGATAATTTCATCAACATATATTAGAATTATTGTGAGATGTTCATGTCTATATTGAAAGAACATTGATGCATCTGATCTAGAATTTGCAAAGCCAAGTTGAATTAAAATAGTACTCTACTTTTGATACCAAGCTTGTTGAGCTAATTTCAACTCATATAAAACCTTCCTTAGTTTACAAACCTAAGATGGATGATCTTATCTAAAAATTTGAGAGGTTTCTTCATATAGTTTGTTTCTTGCAATTCTTCATTGAGAAAAAACATTAATCATATCTAATTGCTTCACATATCCCACGTTAGAATTATTATGAGATGTTAATGTATCTTTCCAATCAACTGATACACATTTATTAGGGGAGTCGAATGGTTTGTATTCTATGCCCAATATTTACTCTTCCATCTCAAATTGAAGTTCGACCTGAAAGAGTAGGGAGACTTGATGTTTGGACATCTGGACAAACCCGAAGCCTAACCCTTGCAAACCACCCAAGCCAAGTCATCAACCCGAGATGAAAGATAAAGCACAACACGAGCTCAGCTCCATCATAGCCCGATCTCAAGGAAAGTACGAGCTCAAGGACATTACGAGATAAACTCGACCTAGATCTTTGACATATTATACTTGAGGCCAATTATACCCCTTTAACATGTAAATATGTGTATACATTATATAATTGATACTTGTATCCATAAATGTTCTATAAATAGATGGACTCCTCATAAGGATCCACACAATCATCCAATTGTCTTAACTTCTTTCTCTAATATCTTTCTGTAAAATATTGAATCTCAACAATTAATTTAGAGGGGTTTAGCATTTTAACTCCAAATAAAATGTTTGCTGAGATTCTCCAATGAAGTTTTAAATTTTTTATAAGAATTAGATTTTTTATTAACAAAAAACATACATCTTATTACATATTTTATATTTTAAGTTAATAATATTTATTATAAAAATAAAGTAAATTTAAAATTATATTTAATAAATGTTAAATTTAATGTACAAATCATAAATGTAATTAAACTAGTAAAATGGCCGTGCATTTTCAAGTGAGGCTTTGTTATTATTTTAGTAATATTATTTTATTTTTGATACATATTTTCGAGGTGTTACTTTAATGGTACTCACATTTAAAAATGTATCAATTTGATATAATTTATCATTTAATTGAGCGTTTTTTACATGTGTAATAATGCACGTGCGATATTCCAATGAAATTTTTGGGTACTAAATTTATTGATTATTTCAAAATATTATCTTAATGACATTTAATTAATTTATTATCTAAAACTATTTTTTAAATATTACACATGTATTATTACATATGTGAAAAAATCTTCAATTAAATGAAAAATTGTATTAAATTAGTACTTTTTTTAAATGAGAATATCATAAGGTATCATCTAAAAAATATGAAAAAATGATATCAAAAATAAAATCGTAATACTACTAAAGTAATGAACTGTATATGAAGTTACTAATTTTTTAATGAAAATATTAATTACATGAAACACCAAAAATAAAGGAATGTTAAGTTGTTACAAAAAAAATTAGGATTATATGTTGTAATGATTGCATATTAGTCAAAAATTGTATATGATCCCTCCCATTTGACTTTTATACAAAGTAATAAAAATGTCTTTAGTTTTCATTTATCAATTGTGATTTACTTTTCACTAGATATTTGTCTAATTTAATTTTTTAAAATTTAATGACTATCTAACTAGTAGGAGTTTGATCAGTTGAATACCCCATTCATCGGAGCCGATTTGGAAACATGTCAAGTTAATCTAGATAGTTGTCTATTTGGATAAATTTTGATCAAACGGTGACCTTACTTGTTGGAACTGAATTGGACATATATCTAACTAAATAGATTGTTATGCAACTGGTTTAGTCAATCGATAACACTACTTATCGAAACTAACTTGGACACGTGTCCAACTAAAATAGACAGTTGTACAACTAGTTAAATTTTGATTAAACAATGACTTTTTTTCGTGATAATTAAATTGGACATATATCTAACTAAAATGATAGTTATACAACTGGTTACAGTTTGATCGATCAGTTATCCTATTTGTTAGAGCAAAATTGGACACAAATCTAACTAATCTAAACAGTTGTCCAATTATTCGAATTTTGATTTTTCGATGATCTTACTAATCAAATTGCTTCAATTTTAGAATCCACAAATTGCTTAAGCTAATCCTAATAAAGAATCAATCACATGTACACGTAAAATTAAAAAGAAATAACCAAATAAAAATTCGAGATATAATGTGGAAGACTATATATGTTTATGTATAATACTATAAGAAATGGACCATCGAAGAATAAATCAGATCATCGATTCTTGAACTATTGATTTAACTCCAACTATGAGCTACGTACCATTTGCAAAGTCCCAGCTTGTCGCCTTGTAATGCTTCTTTTGGTTTTCATCTAAGACTTTTCTAACGATGCATCTTTCTCGAATTTCTGGAAGCTTCTCTCTTTTAAAGAAAGAAGATAAATATGCATGGGAACACCGAGAAAGGCTATTTACACATCGGCTTTTGGATCTGAGAGATCGGCGAAGCCTCAATCTCCTTGGTTACCACCATTGTCGCTTTCCAACATCATATAGCTATCACCATAATTCTGCTCTATAATCTAATGAGTAGAAGAAATGAAAAAAAAAGTAACATATATGAAAGGGTAAATTTAGAATATCAATAGAGTTGTAAATGTGTCCAATTTAGATTAAAAATAATGTAAGGGGATTATATCAACCTATTTTCCACGAAATTATGTATTAGTTAAAAGGCTAGCTTTACAAAATTATCTGAATTAATAATGAAAAAATTAGAAACTTCTCTTTAAACATATAACTTAAGGTAACTTCTTTGTTTTAGTTAGAATTTGTTGGTTCTCTCTCACGTTTTGAGAGTCGTTGGCGATTTCTGAAGCTTTCTTGGGGTTCATCCCTAGCTCCCCTCACTGCGTTGTCACCCCTTTTTAATCTTCAATCACTTTTCATCTATATAGCTTTTTTTTTCGTGTAAATGATTATGGGTAGTGTTAGTTGTGTTTTAGTTTTTTTAAATTTGTAGTTATTTATGGTGTAAATGTTTACAAGAGATAGTGTATTATTTTATACATGTGGTTTTTGATTGATACACTTAAATATTAAGATGATAAATAATATAGAACATATTTGAATGGTTTTGAAGATTTATATAACAGAATTTCAAGATGTCTTATTGATGACTAATTTTAGATTAACTTTTAACTTGTTATTGTATTCGGATAAAAGAATTATGTTTGTTTTTGTTAGACAAGGTTTACTATTTTAATTTGTTATATAATAATTTAAAAAAAAACACACACACTTCTTTCTTATGGTAGTGGATGGTTTAGGTTAACCATTTGATGTTAAATTTTACGCATAATGTTTATAAATTAATACAAAAATACATGCAATAACCAAATTTCTGAATTATAAGTTTGAGGTAAATTCTCATTCATTTTATTAAGTAAATTTCTATTTAAATAAGACTCGTATAATTTATATTTATAAAATAGAAGAACTAAAATAAAATTAGTTACCTATAATTTTAAAAATATTTATTTTGTAGGCTTTTTTAAAGGAAATAAAATCTTAATATATATATATATATATATATATATATATATATATAGAATTTTATATACTCAAGAGGAACTTTTTGCTATATCTTTATTTTTATTTTTTGTTGACATTTTTTCTCGACTAATTTCATATATAAAAAAAAAAGAATTTCCCTAAGATATTTGTTTGATTTTTTTTTCATCTATTAACAGTTATATTTTTTGAAACTAATTTTTTATGTTTTTTATATTTTCTTTGATTATAATTATTCTTATTTTATTTATTTATAATTAAAGGGAGTTGTGGTTTTTTTTTCTTTTATTGTGTTGTTGTAATTGCATACCATAAAATTGATTTTATTTAATATATATTGTATTTTAACAAATTTCTATATTTATTGACTTCCTAATTTTTTAGTAGAGATTTTTTTGTTAATTAATTAATTTATTTTTCTATAAAAAATTCAAATTATTTTTCTAAGCACAACTTTAATCTTCATATACCCATTAATCATTTCACACATTTTTTTCATTATCTTTTCAATACTTTAGTGAGATAATTCAAGATATGAAAAAAAAAATTGCAACTAACCCATTCCTAATACTTTAGTGAGATCATTCAAGATATGAAGAAAAATATAAAGAAATTTGCAACTAACCCATTCCTAATATAATGTTTTTTTTTTTTGTATACGTTTTTTTCCTTTCATATTTTTTTTTGAAAGAAAAGTTAAGGAAGTGAAGAAAGTTATGATAATCGAAAAGCAACAATGTATAATTTTACATTAGAAAAAGAAAAGAAAAGAAAAGAAGAAAGAAAGAAACCATGTATAGTTTGAGCTCCATTAATTTCTTATCTAAATATCACCAAAATCATATGCAATTTGTCTCAAAGGAAAATAAGTACACAACCACCTTAACAATTCAACTCAACATTTTCAGCATTTATACACTAGTTGCACTAGCAACAAATATACACAATCCAACATTTGTTATCTAGTTTTGGTTTTATTTCCTATAATAATTTTATTGAACCAAGTTTGAAATTGATGATATCATTTGCCAAATTGCAACTTTGAATATATTTACTTTTTCTTTTCATCAAATTTTAAATGCTAGAGTTGTGAAGTGTCTATATCTCCTTCTTCTTCTTCTTCCAACATTTCTTCCGTTCGAATTGAAAAATTATCTAATAATAAAAGAAATTAACATCTCATAAAAATAGGAGAACATCTTCTTCTTCTTCTTTTTATTTTGAAGTGAAATGTTTGATGAACTAAATAATTACTTCAATTTTACCTAAATTTATTTTAAAAAATAAGAATTTAGATAATAAATAAAAAAATTTACCTAAAATAATAACATTTAATATGAGCCACGCACTTTGCGAATGACATCAAAATTAATAGTATAAAAAGCTACGGTGACTATCTTACTTAAGAAGGGAGAATAAGCAATATAAATTAAGATATAATTTGAGAAAAAAAAACTAAAGTATATTGATAAATGGTTATCAATTTAGTTCTCGAATAAGAATAAAAAAATATTACTTTTTAAATTTATAATCATATATTTTTAATATTAAAAACATATAACATATTATTTCACATTAAACAATATCTAATTAAACACTATTTAAATTAAAATATTATTATTTAAATTCATTCCTTACAAATGTCATTCAATTAAATCTATGTTATTGGATTCTATTTTATTATTATAAATTTTAAGAATATTATATTTTTTCAAAATTTTCCAAAATAGATAAAATAAATTGCCTTGATTCTTTTGGTTCTTTAATTTAATTTTAAAATTCAAAGAAAACATAATTTCATAATTTTTTTCATTTTATTTTAAATATTATTCCGTTAAATTTTATCTTGAATAAGGCCTTCAAATCTCCATGTCGATCAATAAAAAATAAAAAGAAATTCAATTTTATTTTTTTTAACTATATATTTTACTTATTAAATATGTTACTTATTCTTTTTTGATGTTAAATGTAAATATATCCATTATATTGGATCTTTTATTCCATGGATTCATGGCAACACATTGGATCTTTTATTCTACTATATAGGATCTTTTATTCCATGGATTCATGACAACACAAACAATTTATTTCGCAATGATCGAAACTGAAAAGTGCAAAGAGCCTTTGTTAGTAACTCAACCAGTTGATCATAAATAGGAAAATATTGTACTTCCAAAGCATTAGCTTGTTGACATAATCATGCATAGAATGATTATTCAATTCAATATGCTTGGTACAAGTATAAAAAAATGGATTATGACATAAGTATTTGAAACTTAAAATTGTCATATAAAACTAAGGGTGAAGAAGGTAAAGTCAATGCAATTCAAATACAAGTGATTGTAGCCACCACAATCCAGCAATTGTCCCATCCAATGTCATACACTCAAACTCAATGGAAGACTAAGAAACCACCCTTTGCTTGGAACACTTCCATGAAATCATATTATCTCCAAAGAAAATACAAAAAACAATGGTACTTTACTGTCATCAAGGCATCTAACCTAGTTAACATTACTAAATGATAATATCATCAACATAAATGAGAACTAATAATATCATCGAATCATCAATAAAAATGAAGAAATTATCATATGATTTTGCAGCAACAAAACCATAAAGCAAGAGAAAGTTTCTAAGGTTATGAAACCAAGGATGAGGTGCATGTTTAAGTCTATATAAAGCATTGGTGAGCTTGCACCCTAAACCATTACCCTTCTCAAATCTAGGAGGTTGTTTCATATACACGACCTGGTCCAAATCTCCATGAAAGAACACACTATTCATATCAACTTGTCTCAATTGCCAATTGAAAGTTAGTGAAAGACAAAGAACTATACATATAGTAGCTGTTTTGACATCAAGACTAAATATCTCATAAAATTCTACACCTTTTACACCAAAGCAACCAATCTACTCTTGTTTTTGTCAAGAAAGCTAGAAATTAGAAGTTTAATCCTAAAAAAGAACTTATTGCCAATGGCTAGGAAAAAGAACCAATAACTTAGTGTCATTCTTCAAAAGTGCATCACAGCATGGAATATTTCCATTTAGGAATCTTACTTGTAGTTTTCCAAGATTTAAGGATATGAAGAACATCTATTTTAGCATGAAATAATTTGGGTTTTTGAATGCTATCCTAGCTCTTGTGATCGTAGAGTGATTGTTAATGGGTGTAGATGAAACAATTAGAGAGGTTGATTGCGAAACAAGAAGAGAAACATGGTTAGTAGATTTTGGAATTGACTCAAAACAAATAGATGAATGATGTAAGATGTCTTCAGGCAAAGGATAAGAATCAAGAATAATATATTTAGAAACATGTGTAAAAGGAATAGAAGAAATGATAAGTAACAAAGGAATGGAAGAAGTAGCAAGAAGAACATAAATAGAATCAAAATAAGATGTAGATTTAGAGACAATCTTGGTAAAAACAAAAAAACAATTCATAGAAGGTAACATGTCTACTAACATATAGCCTTCCAGAAGAATAATCCAAACACAAATATCCATGATGATGGAAGCATAACCAATGAAACACACACTCATTAGAAATAGGTTGTAATTAATTATTTGTGCAAGAAGAAAGACATAGGAAACATTGAGTAACAAAATTTCTAATAATAGTATAGTAAGGAATTTTATGAAACAGGAACTCATAAGTATATAGATTGTTTAAAGATTTGATAGGCAATCTGCTTATAACATAAATAGTCGTGCTTATGTAATAAGACCAAAAGTGTAAAGGCATATGAGATTGGTCTAATAAAGCTAACCCTTTTTCCAATTATGCAATGATGTTGACATTCCATCACATGCACCATTGTTTTTAAGGATGTATAGACAAGAATGTTTATGTAATATGACATTCTTTTGACATAAAAAATTGAGGGAAAAAAATTTCCCTCCCTCATTAACTTGTATGCTTCTGATAACACTATTAAATTGTGTTAATTCATGACAATAAAAGAATGAAAAATTGTAAGGATTTGTGATTTTGGTTTTAATGAAAAACAACCAATTGAATCTACTAAAATCATCAACGATGGAAAGGAAATATTGTTTACCATTACAAGAAGTAACAAAAAAGACCCAAAGATCTAAAAAGAACAAATCAAAAACATATGTACTCTTTTCCTTTCTAATAGAGAAAGAAAGTTTATAAGACTTTGAAGTTAGACAAAAACAATTAGTCTTAGGTTAATAGCATCAATAGATCCTATATGCACAAGCTATTGAATAACACGAAAAAAATGATATTCAGGCCTTGAGTGTAGGGTTGTTAATGAGGTAGGGTAGGGCTTGGCCCCCCTTTTCCCCTCGTCTATTGATGGAGATCAAACTCATCCTTGTTTTAAATCATTACATGGACTATTTTGGGATCATATTGCGGTGAATGAGGACCCTTATCAGGGTATGGGGACCTCCAATTCATATTTGTTTCTAAAAATATTTTCATATAAATAAAATAATAAACCAAGCATGCAACATAATTAATCTACAATCGTGTTTAACCATTTACAAGAACACTTTTATGATATTACTTTCTTTGTCTCAACACATAATTATATGAAATTGCAATCAACATCGTTAGAGGATTTTTATCTTATTTGTCTTCTTGATTTTTGAGTTTTCTTTGCATTAAAAAAAACTTTGAGCTTTTTTATTGTCTTTAATGAAAGAATAAGATTAAATAAAAAAAATGCTTTGCCTAATCAATTAATTATATCATATTTATTTTAATAAAAGTTGTATTTTAATAATTATAAATGAAAACTAAGATTAAAATGACACGAAATAGGTAATAGCCTGGTAGTATATGGGTTTCAATTTAAAGTAGAGTTAATGGGTTCAAGTATCAAGCATTGAAATATTTAATATATGTTTCGGGGAATAGAGCTGGGATTAATAATATTGTCCCCATGCCAAATCCACCAAATCAAACGAGGAGTCTCTGTTTCTTGTGCCTATCTCCAAATTGATCCCTCCATATTTGCCTTTGATTGGGAAATATTTCTAGGGATCTACATCATTGGATAAAATTGACAACCGCCATTGAATCACAAATGTAGGTAAAGCATTAGGATTGGTAGAAAATGGATTTGAGGAAACAGTTGCATTGAACTTATAAAAACCTCATAATCAATGTCATGTTGCATATATATTTATGTATCAATTCCTACTTATTTACATTTATTTATTGTTCCCTATGAATTTTATGTGCTTATTTTGTGCTACATAGGTATTGAGGAACAAATATGAGCAAATAAGGAAAAAAAGGTATGTTTTAGAGCAAAAAAGGTGCATCACAACATGAGTCGAGGCATGTCGTGACATATGGCTCTCGGGTGAGATTGTGGGCACATACTTTGGAATCAAGTTGCAATAAGAGTCTAGGTTCGTTGCTGTACAACTCTCTCAAACATAGTTTCCAAGTATGAAATTCATATCGTGTCGTGCCATGAATTAAGTACACCATGGCCTATGTATAAATTTTAAGCGTATTAAAATTCTACAATCCTCATCCCAACCACGTTGTGTGTAACTCTTATATTATAAATATGTAATTAGGGTTAACCACAAGAGGAATAGATTTAGATATAAATAAATTTGTAGAGAACTATAAATTTGAAGTTGAGGCAAGATAAAGGTAACAAGAAGTTGGAGAATGACCATAAACTCCAACCAATAGTTCTTCTTCTTCTTCTTCTTCTTCTTCTTCTTCTTCTTCTTCTTCTTCTTTCTTGATGTTAATTATTTTAATGATGATTCTTTCAAAATATATGGCAGGCTATTTTTATTATGTGATTATGAGCAACTTTCAAGCCCTAAACTATGACTTAATTAATTAAATATCATGATAAATTTGTAGTTTCAATTCTTGATTTTTCGTGTACTTGCTGCAATACTTAAATTCCAAAATTATGCATGATGAATTAGAGTAGCTAACTAATTCATTGTATGAATATGTTTAATTTTAGTTTGGAATAATAGTATATAATTGTTAATATTATTACTTAAAGTGGTACCTTATGGTTGTGCGTGATAAGTAGAGTAGAGTACCTTCATTAAAGATTATCAATGGTTATAATCTTGCATAGTGTAGTCATCTCCTTTTTAGAATTTAATGCAATGAATGGATTAAATCTAATAAGTGAATTCAAGGTTGTTCAGGATTTAGGTTGGTTAATAGATTGTATCATTAATCATTATTTGGTAAGAAAAGGTTGGAAGTCTTAAATGGACTTAGATTTTTAAAGCTAATGTTAAGAATTCAAGAATGATTTTATGTTATGATAGTAATTTATAATTTAAGAAACTAAATATTGATTCATGCATGACATAAGTGGTTAAATTGTAGGCTAGTATTGAGGATAATCCTATGATCACATATGTCTCCCAACTTGTGCACGATTTATTTTATTTATTGCTTTATGTTATTATCATTAAAACAACTTTTAGATAACCCTCATTTGCTAATTTACTAAAGAACTAATAAATAGTAATATAAGTTGTTAAAATCCTCATGGATACAATAATCCTTATTCTTAATTTACTTATCACTTATGTAATTTGATCATCTATACTTGCATTTTTCTAATCGTATCAAGTTTTTGGTTCCATTGTCAGAAAATAACTTGACAATTTTTCCACTAATTATTAGTTTAATTTTTATTTTATTTTCTCATATTTTAACTTTTAGATTTCATTTCATTTTTAGTATATTTTATTTTGTCTTTTGGTTTACTAATATCTTTTCTTTCCTTAGTTATAATTTCTAAGTATACACCATACAACAAAACATGGCAGTTGTTGGTCCAACTCTTAAGGAATTGGCTACACCTGACTTGCAACGTCATCCCTTATACATAGTAAATCCTAACTTGGAGGTAAGTTTTGAACTTAAATCTAGATTAATTCACTTGTTACCTATTTTTAGGGGTCTTGATGGAGAAGACCTAAACAAAGACTCAAAAGAATGTCATGTGTTTTGTTCTAGCCTTACAATAGTAGGGCCTTCCACTTATCTTTCGTAGATAATGCTAAGGATTGGCTATATTATCTACCCTCCGGATCCATTACCACTTGGAATGGGATGGTCAAATAATTCCTAGAAAGGTATTTCCCAGCTTCTAGAGTCACCATAATATAGAAACAAATTTGTGGAATTATGCAATCCAATGGGGAAACACTTTATACATATTGGGAGAGATTTAAAAGATTATATGCTAGCTATCCAAAACATCAAATAAGTGAGCAAAATCTACTCCAATGATTTTATGAATGGTTATTCGTTATAAAGAGAACATAATTAATGATGCCTATGGTAGGACATTGGTAAATAAAACACCTACTGAAGCACGAGCCTTAATTTCAACCATAGATGTCAATTCTCAATAGCTTGGTACTCATATTGACCTAAAAGGTAAGATAAACAAGGTAAACACTAACTTTCATCTTAAGCAAAAAAATAAGTACATTTATACGTTAGTACAGTAACTAGCTGTATGACCAGTGAAAACATGTGGCATATGCTCAAATAATTTTGGTGGTTTTTCATGACAAATACCCAGGTGTGATCTTTACAGGAAGCCAAATTATTATGGATGGAGAGATTGCCTAAATTTTAGCTATGTAGATAACAATCAAACATGTACTCCCTACAATCCACCAGGATTCTTTAATCTCACACCATGATAATACCAACCTTGACTCATCTAGAAGAATTGATCAAGGATATGGAAACTACACAGTTAAATTTGAGCATGAGACCTAAGATAGAATCATCAAGAATGAGACTTCAATAAAGAGTATGAAAACTTGAATGGACCAAATAGACAGCTCTTGAAAAATTAGAAGCTCAAACATTTGATACAACACATTTCAAATTGAGGTTGATCCAAGAGAAAATGCCCATGCAATCACTTTAAAAAGTGGAAATCAACTTGAAGAGATCCCTAGGAACCCAACTAAGACCAATTCTAATAATGAGCTTAGATATAAGGAACCAAAAAAAGATGGAAACTCTACTACATAAGGGAAAAGTACAACTCCTTAGGTAAAACCCAAACCCTATATTTACACTGATACTTCCATGATGCCCTTTGTAGGTTTGATTAAATTAAAGAAGGAAGCATACAAATAAGAGGTTTTAGGTCCCTTTCTCAAAATGCAAGTCAACATTCCTTTTTTGGATGTTGTAAAACAAGTGCCAAAGTATGCTAAGTTCCTTAAATGCATTTGCACTATTAAAGGCAAGTTCAAAGGTAATGAGGTGGTTAATTTAGGAGAAAATGTTTGAATTGTTTTGCAAAATAAATTACCTCCTAAGTGTAAAGATCTTGGTAGTTTTAATATTCTATGCACTATAGGAACCACTAGGTTTGAGAAATTCATGTTAGATTTAGGAGCATCCATTAATGTTGTACATTTTTCTATATGTGTTTCACTTAACATTGGTCCTCTCAAGGACATTGGTGTTATTATACATTTAACTATCAGGTCTAATGCATACCCAAAGGTAAGCTTGGAGGATGTGTTGGTACAAGTCAATGAAATGCTATTTTTCATTGATTTTTATGTTCTTGATATACGAGATAGGACTAACAATCTCTCTCCCTATCTTCTATTAGGTAGACTATTCATGAAAACTACTCGCATCAAATTTGACATTCAAAGTGGGACATTAACCATGGAGATCGATAGAAGTTTATATGCTTCAACATCTTTGAAGTGATGAGGTACCTCAATGATATTAACTATTGTTATTTTATTGATATTATACTCTTTTGTAGAACATGTGTTTGACTTAGAATAGGAGCATGCCCTGCAAGTAGCCATGACACACAGATTGGAATCCAAAGATCCCAAAAGAACTACCATTACAATACAATTCAACATAGATTTAGAAATTGTAGTGGCATCCTTAAAGTCTCTTTCGAAAATGCCACCAAGGTATGACTTAAACTTCATTTGCTGCCCTTTTAACATTGAGAAATTGTTACTTTTTGTTATGCATGCACCCATATTAGAATTGAAACTTCTTCCATCTCACTTGAAATACATATATGTGGAAAACAATGACATCTTACAAGTCATCATCACAAACAATTTGTCTCATGCACAAGAAGATAAACTTTTCAAAGTCTTAAGGGATCATGAGATTGCTATAGGATAGACCATTACTGATATCAAAGGTATTAGATGAGTGATGAAATTACCAGTGATGAGATTCCTATAGGATAGACCATTACTGATATCAAAGGTGTTAGTTGACTCCAATCAGGTACAATAATTACCAGTGATGAAATTAGTTTCGCCTTGATTGAATAAAAGGTCTACAAACGAACATCATCAAAGTCTAATGCATAATTATTTTCAAGAAGATCACATAAAGGTTTAGAGAGTTTAGAAAACTCCTTTATAAATCTTCTATAAAATCCCGCATGTCCTAAAAAGATTATAATTCCCTTCACATTCTTTAGAGGTGGTAGTTTTTCTATGACTGCAACTCGATCAACCTCAATTCCTTTAGATGACACTCTATGACTAAGCATGATCCCTTCTTGAACCACGAAATTATACTTCTCCCAGTTTTAAGACAAGATTTTTATCTTCATATCTTTGCAAAACAAGAGCTAAATTATGCAAACAATGATCAAAAGATTTACCAAAAATCAAAAATTCAACCATGGAAATTTCCATTATGTCTTCCACTATATCAAAAGAGATAGCCATCATGCAATGTTGAAATGTTGTTGGGGCATTGCACAATCCAAAGAGCATCCTTCTAAAAATAGATGTTCTGTAGAGACATGTAAATGTAGTTTTCTCCTTATCTTTGGGGGCTATGGAAATCTGGTTATACACTGAATAACCATCTAAGAAACAATAATAGGGATATCCAATTAATCGATCTAACATTTGATCAATGAATGGAAGTGGAAAATGATCCTTTCTTATTACTCTGTTCAACTTGCGGTAATCCATACATCCACGCCAACCTGTGGATGTTCTTGTAGGAATAAACTCATTGTTGTCATTTTCCATCACCGTTATTCCACCCTTTGTTGGCACAACCTGCACTAGACTTACCCATGAACTGTTTGAAATAGCATAAATAATTCTAGCATTGAGGAGCTTCAAAATTTCAGCTCTTACAACTTCCTTCTTTGCAAGGTTTAATCTCCTTTGGGGCTCAATTGATGGTTTATAAAGTTCCTCCATTAGAATCTTATGCATGCAAATGGAATAACTTATACCTTTTATGTCAGAGATAGTCCATCCCAAGGTTGTTCTATGCTAGTAACTTTTCCTCTTCTTTGGGTATAAGTAATGTTGCAACAATCACTAGAAATGTGTAACTATCACCCAAGAAAGCATAGCAAAGATGCTCAGGCAATTGCTTCAACTATGGAGTTGTAGTTTATTGCACTTTTTCTGTATAAATTACAAAATCCATCTTTACTACCATCAACTCTAGCATCTCCACTTCTTTGCTAAATGATGTAACCTGTTGCAATGCTTTCAAGGCAAATACATCCTGGATAAATTATTCACTAACAAAAGGTAAATCATATTCACAAATAGGAGAGTTATTAAAATCATAAGCATGAGATGAAATGGTGATACACCATTCTAGGTGATCGACTAACATATCCGTTTGAAAGGCTTCTACCTCACATTGCTTAATGATATCTACCCGAAAGTAAGTGCTTAGATCTTTTGGAAATTTTATAACTTCATAGATGTTGAACGTAACTTCTTTCTTGTTCATTCTCAATGTTAACTCATCATTTTGAACATCCATTGAAGCCCTTCCTATAGCTAAGAATGATTGGCCAAGAATTAGTGGGGAATCTTGGTCTTCGTCCATATCTAACACCACAAATTCAGTAGGAAAAATAAATTTATCCACCTTTACCAATACATCTTCTATGATTCCATGTGAATACTTGATGAATCGGTCTACTAGTTACAAAGAAATAGTTGTTTGTTTCATATCTCCAAGTCCCAATTTTCTATAAACAGAAAGTGATATAAGATTAATGCTAGCACAAAGATCACATAAAACTTTTTCACAAAATGAATTTCCAATAGTGCAAAGCAAAGTGAAACTTCCTAGATCTTTTAATTTTTGAGGTAATTTCTTTTGAAAAATAGAACTATATTTTTCAGAAAGCTTCACCGTATCGAACTCCTCCAACCTTCTCTTCTTGGAAATGATGTCCTTTAGAAATTTGGCATAATTTGGCATTTGTTCCAAGGCATTTGTAAAAGGAATATTTATGTGAATTTTCTTAAAAATATCCAAAAACTTAAATAATTGTTTATCTAATTTTTGTTTTTGAAAGCATTAAGGATAAGGAAATGGAGTAGAGCGAATAAGAGGATAGTGAGAAAATGAAATTGATGGAGGAATGTCAATATCTCTTAGTGTATCATCAACAATCTCTTATTCTTCTACTTTATTATTGCTTTAGCCATTGTTTGGAGCTGTAGGGATGGACTTGGTTTCCTTTGATGGTGACCTCTCAATTTCTCTTTTACTCCTTAGTGTAACGACCTTGCATTGTTCTTTTGGATTCACTTGTGTGTTGTTATGAAAAGTTCCTCTTTGTTAGGCATTGATGGTCGCGACTAGTTGCCCAATTTTTTCTGTTTCTTCTTTTTTTCTTTTCTAAGTAGCTTTTTCTGCTTTTTCTTTTTTCTGTTCATTTATGCCTTTTTTGTTCCTTTCCCCCTCCTTTTTCCAAAGCCTCTCTTATATATATATATATATAATCACCATGTACCTCTTCGCTATTTTTGTTTTTTTTTTCCAACTTTCCTTTTAGATTTATCGAAATCTTAATTTAAATTTGAGAGTGTAAAGCAATATGCGTTTAAAATTTTAAATCTTCATTTTCTTTAAATCTGTAATAAAATTTAAATAATAATAATGAGATTTAAAATCAATAATAAATAAATAAAATTAGGCTAAAATTTAAAATTAAGAAGTGATAAATCATACCAAATTATGCAAGTTGTTTATACTATATATAAAGTTTAAATCATGTCTAATAACTTTTAGGATCAAAATAATAACGTATTTTAAAATAATGATTATTATTATGTTTGATTATTATATATTTTTTTTCAATTAAGTAATATATTATTAATATTTATCTATATTATAATTATTATTATTTTTTATATAAATTTATTTATCTTAGTAATATAAAAAAATTAATTAATTATTTTAAGTTAAATTAATACGTGTAAAACTAATATATAAAATGCTAGCTAGATAAATATATATTAATAAAATAATTTATTTTGATTGTTATTGGAAAATTTAAATCAAAATTAACTATTAATATTTTTTAAATTGATCAAATAAGGTTGAATTAATCGGGTAGATTGTGGTTTTTTTTTCTTTCTTTGGGGGGAACTTTGCCCAATAAATTAACGTATAATAATGCATGTAGTTTGGCTAAGAATAAAATTAACAATTCGAAAGGACTGTGGACACGGAACCGTTTAGGAAGCTACCAAGCAATTTCGTCGCACCAAATAAAGAATTAGTTATTTAAAATGGTATAAATGATAAATCATTGACTGGATAATCTGACAAAGGTTACATATGCTCGCTCTTCTCCAGAAAAAATAAAAAATAAACGAAACATTAAAATATAAAGGGCCAAAAAAAAACACATTTATATAGTGTTCAAATATTCAAAAACGATTTTCATCTTGTACTTATATTAATTTATGAAAAACTAAAGTTCTTATTTTTATAAAAAATATATATTAATTTTATAATTTTATATTAAATATTTTATAATTTTTTAAAATAAATATTTTTTAAAATTATGATTTAGACATTATTAATTTTTTATTATGAAAAATAAATATTTTAAATCCTATAATTTATTATAGGTATTAAAATTAAAAAAAATTAGTGTTTAATTTTTATAAATAACAAGACTCTAAATCAAAAATTATAATACTAAAATTTTTATTTATATATAATAACAAAAATATTGTGATTTTTGTTAAATAATTATGAGATATGTGATATCGAATAGGATGATTATAAAATTAAATTATTTAAATCAAATAATTATGAAAATATTAGCGTCTAAATTCTATTAATTTATCGCTATAATTTAATTAATTTTAAGTAATTTTATGATTAAGTTGTTATTTTATATTTTTAATTACATATTTATTTAATAAATTGATACATAATCTAAAGCATTTAATAATTTAATATATATAAATGAATATTTTTTATTTATTTAAAAAAAATACTCGAGCTCATTTACTTTTAAATTGCATTAAAAATCACTTATCATTTTAAAGAAAGTCTTTTAATCCAAAGTTATACGAGAACACTAAAAGAAACTTAATTTTTTAAATCGAACATTGTAATTCATTTGTCTTTCAAATATTTATTATTTTTAATACATTATTTAAAAAAAATTAAATACTTATTTTTACAAAATTAAGTAACTTTTAATACATCAATAAATTACTCTTTTTTAAAAACCCAGACTCTCCTTTCGAAAAGTCGATCGACTTTTATAGAAAAAAGTATATGTAACTTAAAATTGTGATAATATCTGCTATAATTTTATCAATAAATATAATTAATTTTAATAAAATATTATTATACTAATTATAATTATAATATATAATATTTTGGTAACCCTTCATTCCCACCGTACACCGATATTTTCACTAATCTAATAGTTATAATATGAAAAAGGGTTAAAATAAATTTAAAAATTATAGATTTATTTATGTTTGAAAAAATATGAATTTATTATTTATAATAAGGAAAATGTTTTATAATAATAAATAAAAATTTGGTATATACGTATAAAAATGAATATTTACTGTTTATAATATTTATCTGACAGGACAGAGCACATAGAAATTTGAGACTTTATGGAAGCTGCAAGGAAACTTCCCTTCCACCTAAAAAGCGCCGAATGAAATTTCAGAGCAAGTCCCTAAGGTCTTTGCTTTGTATATGTTTTTTACTTCTATATAGCTGTTTCAAATTTTCTCTGTTCAATTTGCCTGGAAGCAAACAAACAAATTCTTTGCTCCAAAGCCTCTCTTTCTAACAAGACATGGCCAGTTTAGATCAAAAATCCTCCAAAAGAAGATCTAATAAATGGTTTTCTAACAAAAGTCTAAAACTCAGCTTCAATCGTCGCCGTTCAAAGTCTAACAACTCTGCTTCTTCATCCTCCTCGTTAAGCTCTCCTGACTCTTCTCAACTTATTTCTCAAACACATAGTAACATAGAAGATGAACTCAGACAAGTTTTTCGTTATTTTGATGAAAATAATGATGGGAAAATTTCTGCTTTGGAATTAAGTGCTTATTTTCGATCTATTGGGGAATACATGTCGGAAGAAGAGGCGCAAGCAGTTATTAACGATCTAGATGGAGATGGAGATAAGTTGATTGATTTTCAAGACTTTTTGGAACTTATGAAGAAAGATGTGAATGGTGATGAAGATCTGAGATTGGCTTTTCAGATGTTTGAATTGGAGAGAGATTGTTTAACTCCTAAAGGATTGCAAAGGATGTTGAGTCGTCTTGGTGATAAAAGATCTTATGAGGAGTGCAAGGCTATGATTCGAGCATTTGATACTGATGGTAATGGTGTTCTTGATTTTAATGAGTTTTATCGAATGATGGCTTAAGTTTTTCATCTATTTTGTATAGTATATATGGATCGTCTCACCATCCTATTCGCTATTTTGATGAAAACTTGGGATTAAGTAATTTTTTCTTCTGTTTTTATTAATTAATTAATTAATTAGGATTTCGGGGGCATAATTAAATACATGCGTCTATATTCTCTCTCTATTAAGTTGTTTTAAGTTCGAGTTTGTTGGAAACCCAATTTAGAAAACACAAATCTCTGACCATATTTACAAATAAAATATCATTTGTTGTTTGGATTTGGTTTGATCGATGCTTGTAAAAATATACATACATCATCTTGTGTTTGGTCTTAAGACTACTACTATATAAAGAAAGTGTGTTTATTTTTGCGTTTTATATATATTGTAATATTTGTGTACATAATTAATTAAGTTAATAATGATGGAGAAATAATAATATCTATAATCATTCAAATATGAAAATTTTCAAGGTGAAAGAAATATACGAGGATCTTAGATCTTGTTTAAGCTTTTAACGGATGGATATCCATCTGGGTTTTGACTGTTAGTGAGAAGCTCAACCCGTGATGATCAGCGTTCGAAAAATCAATTTAAGTTAGGTGTGGAACATGCATTCATTATGCATATTTAAATATTTAAATAATAGGTAAAATAATGAAGTAATTACTAAAATATTGATTGAAAAAACAATTAAATTAAATTAAATATGAAATTTTTCTTCTTTTGCTTATTTTCCACTAAAACTTATTGGTCTATATCTTTGAAAGGAGAAGAGAAGTTAAGCCCTGGATCCCAAGTCTTCTTTGGAAGTTCTTGTAAAAATCATAAAATCAAAATTAAATCAAAGACAAATATAAATTCCAATTAGGATTAGTCAAATTAATATGATTTCATGATTAACCAAGAGCCACTTACAAATATTTTTTTCAATTTTAAAATTATATATTATCGACCTAAATTTAGTTTTCTACTGAATTAATTTAGATGGTTATTTTTTTATGAAAAATATTAAAAAAAAATTGAATAAATAAATAGATACATTAACTTAATGAATAATATTTAATGTGATTTAAAATAGAATAAGAACGAAACCTACCATCGTGATGAATTAATGTGAATAGAATGATTGAATGGGACAGCAGCTAAAAATAAATAGAATTACTGTACATTTTATCTTATTTTCATACTTTCAAATATTTTTAATTATTTTGTTTATTATTTTAGATTATTATGATAACTGGCTCATGATAAGATAAGAGCTTTGATTTTTAATGTTTAAATTAACAACATAAATAAACAAAAGATAAAGGATAATTGATTTATATAAATTACAAATAGATGTTAATTAGTTGATTTGATAAAATTAATTAATTTAATGAATTAAAAATTTATATTGATTTTTTTTCATATGTATAAATAATAGGGTAGTCATTCTTTATTAATTAAATCAGTTATTTGGTAGGTGTCAATTAATTTAATTAAATAATATTTAATTTTTAAGAAATTATAAAATCATTTAACTTACTACTATTAAGAATCGAATTTAAATTTATTATCATTAAAAAAATATTCTTGATATATTTTTTAATAAAAAAATTTATAATTGTTTTTTAAATAAATTATAATTATATATAGAATCTAGATTTATTTATATGAAATCTTATTTTCATATTTTAAATTTCTTTAAAAAAAATGAATATATAATTTTTAATTATATTAAAAATATTCTGTTAAATAATTAACAGAAACATATCAACGTAATTAAATTTTATTATAACAATTAACAAAACATATTAAAAATAATGAATCATTATTAAATTATTTATAACATTTTAAAAAATATAATATTATTTACCAAAAAGAAATAAAAATATAGATTAAATTTATACCAAAAAGATAGATAGATCTTGCTATACAAAATAGGTCTTAACCTTCATAATATACCTTATATTTTTGTAACGATTTTGTATCCCCTAATATAAAATAATTCACTATTATTGCCTCTTTATTTGTGATAAACATAAAATGAAAAACTTATTAAACTTTAAAAATTGAGAAAAAACTAAATAAAAGACAAAAAAAAATGAAAATAGAGGAAGTTATTTTAGAATGCTTTTCCAAAGGGTCGAGTTCATATTTAGAGGTAAGGAAGTTGGGAAAAAAAGGAAAAAAATGGATAATGAGTGAGCTTTCAATGAGCACCGCGATGAGTTACGTTGATTTTGTATATGTTTAGGTATATTTTGGTTCACAGAATGAAATCGGAATCAGAATGGTAATGGAGTGGAATGAAAAGGAAATAATGTTGTTTGGTTTGATTATTGAAATCAAAGAAGAAATCAGTATTACAGTGTTTGGTTTGCTACTAGAATAGAATAAAAAAACTATAAATTACTTAAATACTCCTATATTCAATAAAATTTAAATAATATCATTTAATTATTATTTTTTCGTAATACAAAATACATTATTGAAATTATTATTTTTTTAAATAATTATTACTTAAAAAAATATTATTAAAATTATTATTTTTCTAAATAGGGTTTTGAGGTTTGGGGTTTGGGATTTAAGGATTTAGGGTTTAGGGAATTGGGATTTTTGATTTAGGGTAGGGTTTTAGGATTTAGGATTTGGGATTTAGGGTTTAGGGTTTAGGGTTTAGGGTTTAAGATTTAGAGATTTGAGATTTGAGATTTAGGGTTTTGAGATTTGGGGTTTTAGGATTTAGGATTTAGGATTTAGGGTTTAGGGTTTAGGGTTTAAGATTTAGAGATTTGAGATTTGAGATTTAGGGTTTTGGGATTTGGGGTTTTAGGATTTTGGATTTAGGTTTTAGGGTTTAGGATTTTGAGATTTAGGTTTTAGGGTTTAGGGTTTTAGGTTTTGGGTTTTGGGATTTAGGGTTTAGGGTTAGGGTTTTGGTTTTTGGTTTTGGGATTTGAGTTTAGATTATATTTAGAGTCGGGGTAAAATTAGAAAAAAAAATTGAGATTAGAATGAAATCATGTTTCTTAAAGAGAGATTAGGAATCGATTCCAATCTTGATTTATTTTTCAATCCAACAAAACACAACATTAAGGCACAATTTGAATGTCTCTCATCATGACCCACATTAATTAAGGCCATGGCTTGTGTTGTTTTGTTTATTAACTTTTTTTTGTTTCACCTTTGGTATATATGTAATGCTTATATATGTATATTATTTTCTTTTTCTTGGTTGCAATGGAGTGTTTTCAACTAGAAATCTTCGATAGGTTATCAATTGAATCACTTAAAGTCAAAATTATCTAAAAAATAATAAAACGTATTTGTGATTCTAAAAGCATATATTTGTTAAAATAATGATAAAATTATATAAATATAAATCTAATTTAAAACTAATATGCAAATAAATCACATAATATTTAGTGTTTTTCAAGTTTTCATTAATTACACATATCTTATGTGACAACAACATCAAAGTTCACTTTTATATACATTATATATCTATTTGATGTGAAATATTAAGTGTCAATTCTAAATAAATTTATGCACCTATTTATAATTATATTGATTATAATATAATATTTATCAAAATGATTTTAGAGATAAAGAAATTATATATTTTTGAAAAATATTCTATCTTATAATATATTATAAATATTATGAATGCAAACACTAGTGGAATTAGAAATATAATTTGAGGAAACTTAAAGTGTAAAGTTTTATATAAAATAAAAAATTGTATTTAAATATTAGGAATAAAAAATATATCATGATATATATATATATATATATATATATATATATATATGTACGTTACGATTAAATCTTCTCAATCATAGACAAAAAAAAATATTACTTTACAAGAAAGAAGTAGAGTTAATACATTATAATTTATAACAAAAATGATCTAATATAAAAAATATAATAATTTAATAAGTACTAGTATCACATATATATAAGTGTTAAAAATTAAAGCTAAAAAAATGTATAAAAATATAAGAAATAATATATGATTTTGGATTTTAAGCTTGGGAGCATATTTAAAAATACATATTGTTATAAAATAAAAAAATAACAAATATACATTGTTTTGTCTCCACTTGTTACATGAGTTTTCTTGAAGCAAAGAAATGAGCCAATTTTGTAGTTGTGATAAAAATGAATGAAAATCTATGAAAAAATATTAAAATTTTCATATTAAAAAATTTCAAATAAAATAAAAAATTATTTAAATAGAATATGAAATAATATAATATTACATAAAATTAAATTTAGAGTTAAATAAATATAAAAAACTTAAAATCTTTAGTTAGTTTAGAGTTTCTCATTATGCTTCTAAACTAGCAAGCTATTTTTGTAAAAGGAACAAAAACAAAATAAGTTTCAATTAAGATATATTTGAGATAATAAGTTTTGATTATTAACTTTGAGTCTAATAGTGATTTGTTTCTAATTTAAAAATTGAATATATATTATTAACATATATTTAATATCCTATTGAATTATTTTAGATGTTTATTTTTTTATATATATAAAAAATGTCTATAAATTTTTAAATAAATAAACATAGTCATGAGAACTAGGGGTCGTATTCGTGCGAGCTAAGTTAGTTCAATTTTATTTAAATTAATTCAGTTTAAATTTATTAAATCTTAACTCAATTCAAATTTAATTCAAACTAGTAAAGATAATGCCGATCTCAACCTAAACATAGACGAATTGGTTCAAATTAATCTGAATTGTTAATTGTATATTTTTTTAGTTATTTGAATTTTTTTATAAATCAAAAGTATATATTTAATGATTAAATCTCATTAGCTCAAACAACATTATATAAAACAACAAAAATGAGAAAAATAATATTATAACAACTATTCTTTGGTACTAATGATAAATTAACACTGAATGAATAACTTATATACACAACTAAATCTATGAAAATAATACAACTCCTCACACACCTGTTATGTTATAATAACTAGTTAATTAAAAAATAATACTAGTAAACATAAGGTAAAGAAAGATAATTCTTAAATCAAGAATATCATTTATAAATAAATTTGACAAATGTAAACAACATCAAGCCTCATGCAAAAATCAAAGGCCATTATGTCTCCATATAAATTTATAATTTAAATAAAAAACTCCAAATCTTGATAGATTTTTTGTTAACCACTAAACAAAGAAATATATGAATAAGATTAAACAAAAAAATTCCTCCAAAACTGATCACACATATATAAAACTATTATAGTGTATTTAAGTAGACCATAGAGTGATCATACAAAGAAAACCCATCTTTTTAAGGTAGCACGGAAAGGACTTTAGCTTGCTTCAATGGATATAAGGCTACTATTAAAGAAAATTGAAACAATGTTTGACGTAGGGTTGTTACTTGAGAAGCTATTAGTGGTGATTGTTGAGAAGCAAAACGT
The DNA here is from genome assembly GCA_037013495.1 of Hippophae tibetana. Classification (NCBI taxonomy): domain Eukaryota; kingdom Viridiplantae; phylum Streptophyta; class Magnoliopsida; order Rosales; family Elaeagnaceae; genus Hippophae; species Hippophae tibetana. The sequence continues at coordinate 74,662,981 of CM072812.1, read as the reverse complement.
TGAGGGAGTGATATTGAGTCAGTTGGGAATTAAGAATAAATATATTTATCTAACTTTGAGTTTTTAACCTAGTGTGTATATGGTAAAGTTTATGTGTTATAACTTTTTTTGAAAAAATTATTTCGAGCTAACAAACTCGCTCAAATCAAGCCCAACCCACTTCAATTTTTTCGGTTATTTAAACTTGTTCAAATTTAATTCTATTCGAGTTCGATTCGAATTCTACGATTCAAGTTCAATTTGATCAATCAAAGTACGATACAAATTATTACCTCTAATAGAAATGGAGAGCAAGTAAAACAAATAGAATCACTATACATTTTAGCTATTGTTTTGATAATTGTATTTGTTTTACTATTTAAAGATTGTACACTTAATTAAAACACGTCTTCATTTCATAGTGATGTTAAGTTAATGTTAAGTACGAGATTGATATAAAATTGAAATTTTGGGAGCAACTTGATATTTATACAACTTTTAGGGAGATTTATGAGAATTACCAATTTTTTAAAACAATTTATTTAAATTTATATTAATTTATTTTCAATATTTTTCTTCCATTTTGAAAATAATTATATAAAAAAAGAAATATTATTAATATAGAAAACAAATAAAAAACCTAAATACTTAATCAAATTTAATCATAACTGTATAATTTATATTATGTATAATTCATGATTGTTTTGGCTGTTATATTCTCAAGCACCCTCAGAAATTTTAATTAAAGAAATAATGACCCAACAAAGAAGCTTAAATGCTAAACCCATAATTTTTCTTTTATTACGATTGTGTTTTACACGTATAAATATGTTGAAATATTATGATTCAAAACTCCTCAAAATTCAAGAACACTCAAAAATAATTTTTTAAAAATTCTTAGAAACTCTCAAACTTTTGTTTCTGATTTCTTTAACTTGATTATTACATTGTTACTAAGAAGTATTTATAGCAAAAACTAATAAATCTAAGTCATACAACATAAACCTACCAAAGTAATCTATAATCATACACCTAGCTCTTTACCTAATTCATTTATTTTCTTCTTTCTACCTATTAACCATGAGTTGTATCCTTATCAATCCATATCATCACCATAGAAGCTTCCATGAGTTGGACTTCAAATGGGCTAGAATATTTCAAAGAACTTGGGCTTGTAAACAAGTTTACAAAACAACACTCCCTCTTAAACTTGTTTTATGATGCCGAGCAAATTTCTCAATCTAACAAAGTCTTCTTACTTGAGCGGTTTAGTGAAGATGTCGATAATTTGATCTTGTGATTTCATATACTCGAGTTGTACATTCTTTCTTGTGATGCATTCCCTGATGTAATGATATCAAGTATCTATGTGTGTTGCTTTGATCATGGAAAACATGATTTTTGGCTAAGGCAATGGTTGACTTGTTGTCGACACAAATTTTAGTTGGCTCTTCTTTTGTCATACTTAGCTCATTTAACAAGTTTTCAGCCAAATTGTATGGAAAACACATGAGATAGTTGCTATTGATTCTGCTTCAAAAGGGGGCATTAAAGTCGGTTCAACACGTGAACCGACTTTAATTTTTTTTAAAAAAATTTACTCATTTTCTATTATACTCAAATAAAAATCTATATTCGAGTAGAAAAAAACTAAAATCAGTTTAGCAAATACTTCAAATAATACAAATATTTGAAAAATAAAATATTAATTAATAGCAGAAAAATTACCATGGTTTAATCATCATATTCTTCTCCTGATGTTATAATACAAACCTAAATATATATAATACAAAAATTTATACACAATAACAGGAAAAAAATATGAATAATAAGTGCGTAAAATTAATATAAATACTTACAAAAGTAAATGAAGTGACAAAATGAAGGAAATGAAGAAAAAAATGGTGTTTTGTAAGTGAGAAATAGGTATAAATTAGTTAGAGAGGAAGAAAACCCACTAACAGGCGTTGGGATTGGTAGTCGTAGGTGACTGGAAAATGAGAAGGAGTGGAGAAGAAGTAGTGGAGGTTTTGGGTTTTTGAGAGTTATGCAACGCTTGGAATAGTTTCTGTTTGGGAAAGAAAGAAGAGAAAAGAATTTATCCACGTGTGTAGCATTGGTTCCACGTGTCAACTAACACTATACTACGTGGATAGCGTCGGTTCGACACATCAACTGATGCTACATCCTATGTGGATAGTGTCGGTTCTACACTGAATAGACTTTAAATTCATTATAAGTTGATTTTTTTTTCCAAAAACCGACTTTACGTATCAACTTAAATACCCATTTTTGTATTAGTGATAGCTAGACAAGGTGACAATTGGTTGCTTTTTCAACATCCATGTAAAAGCAGTATCTCCCATCAAAAACACAAATCTAGAAGTGCTTTTTTGATCGTTTATATCTACACCACAATGACTATCACTATATCCAACAAGCTTGTAATAATTAGAAGCCAAATAGAATAAGCTAAAATTAATTATACCTTTTAGATAGCGTATGATTCTTTTTGCAGCTTTGAAATGGGTAATTTTCGGTTTCTCCATATAACGGCTAATCAATCCAACGATATTCAGGATGTCAGGTCTTATACACGTGAAATAATGCAGACTTTCAACTAAACTTTTGAAAAATATTGGATCCATGTTTTCACCATCTTCATGCTTGGATAGTTTGATTCCATATTCCACTGGTGTGTTGATCGGCTTGCAATCGTTCATCTTGAACTTCTTTAGTATCTCCCTTGCATAGATTTCTTGAGAGATAAAGATACCTTCTTCTTTTTGCTTCACTTCAATTCCAAGGTAGTATGTCATTAACCCAATATCTGTCATTTCGAACTCTCGGGTCATCACCTTCTTAAAATCTTCAAACAGCTTCGCATTACTTCTGGTGAAGATGAGATCATCTACGTATAGGCAAACAATTATAATATCATCATCTTCAATCTTGACATAGAGTGAATGTTCATAGGGATACTTGGTTAAGTTGTTCTCCAGAACGTACTTGTCGATGTAGTTATTCCATGCTCTTTGTGTTTGCTTTAACCCATAAAGAGCTTTCTTCAACTTTAACACCTTGTCTTTATGACCTTTTGCTTCATAGCTTGATGGTTGCTTAATGTAGACTTCTTCTTCAAGGAGATCCATTTAGAAAAGCAGATTTTACATCCATTTGATGTATCTTCCACTTATTTTGAGTTGCCAAAGAAATGATTAGTCTTATAGTCTCTAATCGAGCAATAGGAGTAAATACCTCATCATAGTCAATTCCATCCTTTTGACTATATCCTTTTGCTACTAGCCTCATCTTGTGCCTTTCAATCTCTCCCTTAGCATTCCTATTTGTCTTGTACACCCATTTGACACTTATTTCCTTGTGTCCTTTGGGAAGTGGGGTGAGTTCCCATGTGTCATTCTTCTCAATGGCCCTGATTTCTTCGTCCATTGCATCTCTCCACTTCTTTTCTTGTAATGCTTCTTCAAAGTTTACTGGTTCATAGTCGATAAAAAGACAAAAAAGTATGAGATTGTCAAATCATTCAGTTACCTCATAAAGAAAAGACTCCGTGTGTGTGGAACTTCTCTTTCATCTTGACTTTCACTTGACGATGATGAAGGTGATGAGTCTCCTTGAGTGGTTGATATTGGTGAAGTGGGTAGAGTTGCAAGCTCTTGTTGAGGTTCATTTAGTTGCTCCCTCATTGTCTATTCATCTTCTTTAAACTGAGGAAAAAAATTAAAGTTACCTGTATGAGAGTTAAAATCCCATTCTCCTTCTTCTTCAAATACCACATCTCGACTAATCACAATCTTTTTATTGTTTGGATTGCACAACTTATAACCCTTTGAATTAGCATCATAGCTGATAAAGATAAAATCTCACTTTTATCATCAAGCTTCATTCTTATCTCTTCTGGTACATGAACATGGGCTATACTTCCAAAGACTCATAGGTGGGAAATACCAGGCTTTCTTTCACTCCATGCCTCTTGTGGTGTCTTTCCCAATACACTTCTTGTTAGACAAGTAAACTTCACATGCTACTGCTTCTACCCAAAACTCTTTGGGTAGTTTCTTACTTTTGAGAGTGCTTCGTGCCATGTTGAGGATTGTTCGGTTCTTTATTTCAGTTGTACCATTATGTTGGGGGGGATCTTGGAACTGTTAAAGATCTATGAATTCCATTTTCTTCACAGAACTCTTGAATGTAAATTCTCCACCTCGGTTGGATCTCATGGCTTTGATCTTTTTACCACTTTCTCTCTCCACTGCATCTTTGAACCTTTTGAATACTTCAAAAACTTCTTATTTTTGTTTCAAGAAATATACCCAAGTTTTTCTTGAAAAATCATCAATGAAAAGGAGAAAATAATTACTGTTACCGAGAGAGCTAGGCTTGATCGGTCCGTACACATCGGTATGAATTAGCTTGACTGGCTTCTTGGCTCTTGAGTTTGACTACTTTGGAAAAAAATTGGAATTTCTTCCCGAGTATACGCCCTTCATAAAGTTGAATAGGATGGTTAATGCAAGGCAGTCCTTTCACCATCTCCTTCTTAGACAACAATTCTAAGCCTCCAAAATGGAGATGTCTGTATCGAAGATGTCATAGCCACAATGCATCTTTGTAGTAAGATTTCAAACACTTTGCAATGTCATTTTGTATATTGATCAGGAACATTCTATTCTTTGACATCGGTACGTTTGTAATGAAGTTGTTTTTATCATCTTTTATAGAAAGATTACAATCTTTCATATGAATATCATAGCCTTTCTCTAATAGTTGTCCTAAACTCAAAATGTTACTTTTCATACTGGGGACATAGTAAACATTGGAAATAAATTGATGTAACCCATCTTTCAAGCGAATGAGAATGTTACCTCTTCCTTTCACTACTACGTTAGAATAATCTCTAAATGAGACTTTTCCGCTTACTGATTCATCTAGCTCTAAGAAGTTTGGTTAACCACCATCTTTCCTTCCTTCCACACATATGGTTGCTTGCACCGCTGTCAAGATACCAGAAATTTGGTTAACCACCATCACCCTCATTTCATTCTAGAAAAATAGCTTCTTTCTCATCAGTATTCTTCTCTATGTTGTTGATTTTCTCATCTATTCTATTGTTGGGAGCTCTACATTCTGAAGCATAATGTCCAAACTTTTAAAAATTATAGCATTGAAGTTGAAATTTTCCATACCTTGAGTTCATATTGCCTCTTCCACAACCTTGTATTGAGCTTTCCCCTCTCTCAAAGTTGTTGGAATTTTTGTTGTAATTCCAACCTCATCCACGACCATGGCTTCCACCTCGTCCATGGCTTCTACCTCTACCTCGGTCACATTGGTTTCTGTCATTGCCTGGGCTTTCATGCTTATCCTTGAATTGCATCTTGAAGAGTTGCTCAGTGATCCCTTGCTTCTTCTTATGCTTTTCTTCATATGCTTGTAATAACGCATTGAGTTCATCAATGGTCATTTCTTCCAAATATTTTGTTTCCTCAATTGTCACAACGATGTGTTCAAATTTGGAATCTAATGAACGAAGTATCTTTTCCATTATTCTAACATCTTCCAACATCTCACCATTTCTTTTCAATTGATTAGAAATAACTACGACTCTTGAAAAATATTTGAAAATAGATTCAAAAGCTTTCATATGTAAAGCTTCATCGTCTGGCTCACTTAAACCTTTCTCTTCAACTTACCATACATCATGTGCACCCAAAAGAGCCTTCATTTTATACTCCAATTATCATAGTTGTCATTGTTGAGTGTCGGGACTTGAAAAGATGTCATGCCATAACCCTCAATATAGTGAAAATTTGCAAATTTTGATCGCACAGATGGATTCAAAATGTCAAAAAACCTTGGGAGGAACTTCAGGGAAAAACCTAAATTTTTTCAATCAATAATCAAAGTCAACGGTCAATGATGATTCGGTCAAATGGCTCGACGGCTCCGTCAACTTGACCAACTCGATGAGTTATCACTTTTTGGAAGAACCTTCCAGAGAATGTGGTGACGCATCCGAACTTCGATCAGGGTGATTCTCACGGAGTCGGATTTGTCTCGTGGAGAGCTTCGATTTGATAAACAATAGTGTATATTTATATTTCCAATACACCTCTAATAGCATTTTATTGGAATATTATGGATCAAAACTCAAGAATTTTTTTCTAGAAATTCTTAGAAACTCTCAAACTTTTGTTTTTGATTTCTTTAACTTGATTATTATATTTCTATTGAGAAATATTTATATAAACAACTAATAAATCTAAGTTATACAACATAAACCTACCAAAGTAATCTAAAACCAAACATGTAACTTCTTACCTAATCTATTTATTTTTTCTTTCTACCTATTAACCATGAGGTGTATTCTTATCAATTCAGATTATCACCATAAAAGCTTCTATGAATTGGACTTCAAATGGACTAGAATATTTCAAAGAACTTGAGCTTTTAAACAAGTTTATAAGAAAACAAAATATACACTTTTATGGTTGAAGGAATTTTCTCGTATGCCATCTCCATATCCTTCCATTGTTTATAATTGCTGGCTTCGACATTCCTTTTTTAGGAACAAAGTGGCAAGTGAGAGTAAGGAAGATAGACACAGGGAAACATGAAGGTTGAAGGATCTAGAGAGAAAGCCAATGGAGAGGCACTTGGACCATATATGCCTAAACAACTTTGCCGATGATGGTAGTATTCACAGTCTACGTTATTACTTATCTCGTTGAAATCTGTTGGAGATGCTTAAGGATAGAGGCTACGCTGTTTCCACTGACCAAATCAACAATTGAATATAATGAAATATATTTATTTACACATAAAATACAATGAATGATAATACATATATATATATACAGAAAATAAGAATCTATTTTTAGGAAAAGTGTTTTTAGAAAAAGTATATTAGTTGCATACAACTAATATATAGCTGATAATGTTTAGGAAAAGTATATTAGTTGCATACAACTAATATACAGCTAATGATTACTTATTAACACTCCCCCTCAAGTTGGCGCATAGATATCGATCATGCACAACTTTCTTAGTGAGTCATATAATGCCTTCTTGAAAACTCTTTTGGTAAGCATATCTGCAAGTTGCTCTTCAGTGGGAACAAAAGGAAAGCTAATAAGTTTGGCATCTAGCTTATCTTTTATAAAGTGACGATCAACCTATGCATGCTTAGTGCGATCATGTTGTACTGCATTTTGTGATATATCAATGGTTGCCCGACTCTCGCAATACAACTACATAATATTTTTGAGTTCGAAACCCAAATCAAATAACAAATTTCTTATCCACTGTAATTCACAAACCTAATGAGCCATACCTCTATACTCAATCTCAGCACTAGATCATAGCATCACTTTCTGCTTTTTACTTTTCCATGTAACCAAATTACCTCCCACAAAGGTAAAACAACCCTATGTTGAATTTCTATCTGTAATACTTCCTACCAAATCTGCATCTGTGAAGCCACAGACTTCAAGAGGATTGTTGTGTTTAAAAAACATTACTCCTCTTCCTGGAGCTGATTTCAAATACCTTAACATTCTCAAAACAGCATTCATGTGCTTCTCACTTGGATTATGCATAAACTGACTCCCCAAACATACTACATATACAACATCTGGTCTAGTATGAGCCAAGTAAATCAAACGCCCAACCAATCTCTAATAGCGAGATCGGTTGGTATCTGATGTGGATACTTTCCTAAACAATGGTTTTACTCAATAGAAGTGTCAATAGGTTTTCAATCCAACATACCTATCTCTGTTAGCAGATCAATAATGTAATTCCTCTGACACAAATATATTCCTTCTCTCCCTTTGGCTACCTCAATTCCTAAGAAGTACTTTAGTTCATCTAAGTCCTTCATCTCGAATTCAGAGGCTAGTTGTCTTTGTAATTTATCCATCTCAATAGTATCATCGCCAATGATTACCATATCATTAACATAAATGATTAGGGTTGTTACCTTCCCTCGTTGATGTTTGAGAAATAAAGTGTGGTCTGAATTACTCTATCTGTAACCAACATTTTGCATGAACTGTGAAAACCTTCCAAACTAGGCTCAAGGGGATTGCTTGAGACCATAGAAAGACTTTCTCAATTTGTATACAAAATTACCAAGATAATCAACTACATACCCAGGTGAAAGACCATGTATACCTCCTTGGCTAATTTTCCATGAAGAAACACATTCTTGACATCAAACTACCAAAGTGTCCAGTTTAGTTTCCAAGTATCGTTCTTCTGTAACGCCTCCATCTCTTCAGCCATTGCCTTTCTCCATATTGGATCTCCCAACGCATCCTACACTTTGTTAGGTACTGATGCAATAGATATTTGATTCACAAATTATTTATATAACATAGATAATCTTTTAGTAGACATATAATTAGCTACTGGGTATTTTGATTTTGCATGAATATTTGGTTCATACCATTTGGCTGGTTGACCTTGAGTAGACCTATTTGGTAATACATATTGTCCAACATTAGACTCAATACTATTAGTACCAGTGGGTGTACATACCGAAGATAAGTGACCTTTAGTACTAGGGAGTTGTTGATCAGGGGTAGGAGTGATGCCTGAGGGAACAATTATGTCTTCAATTTCATTTGCTATAAGTGAATATGGTGCTTAGATACTTGAAGGATCTACTTATTCGATGATTGGATTCAATGGATTAGGAATCTCATCTGGTCACATTGAAACATCAGTTGGTGATTCTTCTAATTCCTCCCCTCACAATGATACAGTTCTTTGAAATATATATTCTCCCCCTGACGAGCAATATGAGGTAAGGAAAAATTACTCATGTACTCAAAGAAGGTAACATCCATAGTGACATAACACTTTCTGGTCATTAGATGGAAGCACTTGTACCCTTTCTGATAACCTCTATAACTAGTAAACACATATTTAATTGTCCGAGCATCTAATTTAGACCTTTGATTTTTAGGAACATGCACAAAAACAACACAACCAAATACACGTGCAGGAAGATTATGGAAGGATGACAAGGAGATAAGATGCAAGAATCTAAAATGGGATTTTTTTTGTTAAGGACACTAGAAGGGAGACGATTGATGAGATGGGCAGAAGCTTGTACAACATCACACCAAAGATATTTTGGCATATAAGCACTAAATAGGAATGCACGAGCCATATCAAGTAAATGACGATTTTTTTTCTTTCAGACACTCCATTTTGTTCTGGTGTTTGTGGGTAAGTAGTTTGATGAATAATTCATGTGTTTTGAAAAAATCTTGAAAAACATGATTAACATATTCTCCCTCATTGTGAGAATGGAGGATCCAAATGATGCCATTATATTGCGTTTGAATGAGGGTATGAAAAGTTTGAAAAACCGAAAAAAATTCATCTTTTGTTCTAAGAAGAGCAATCCATGTCAACCTTGTAAAATCATCGATAAACAAAACAAAATATCTCATACCTGATATAGTTCCCCTCAGATACTCTCGACCAATTATTTCCCTGGTAAGATCCTAAAAAATCACATACATAGGATAAAAGGTTACAGAATATTTAGTCTCAATATTCAACTGTGAGACAGATATTAAGTGATGATATAAGTCAGGTACATATAAAACATTATGGAACTGTAAAGCTGGAGCGATATGAATGGGCCCATTTCCTAAGACAAGAAAGGCCTCACCGTTAGCATTCGTAACATAAGACACTAGTGGAGAAGATAACTCATTAAAATAAGATTTATCATGTCATATGATCAGATGCACCAAAATCAATAATCCAAGTATTAGACCTAACAGAATGAGAAACATTTAAGGTTATACCAATCTCACCATGACCAATTATTGAAGCTTTAGGTATACTTCCACATTCCATAGGATGATACTGTCCAGTTACTCCATAGTAGTTTGGTTCTTGGACAATTTGCACTGCAGATGCTTTTGCTTTATGATGATGTTGTTGCCATTTTGCTCCATTGTAGTTTGCTTTTGATTGCAAGTGTGGATACAGTTTCCAACAAGTCTTATGAAGATGCTCCCGTTCATTGCAATAAGAGTAGTAAGGATGAGGGTGTTTGGAAAAGTCTGGTGGAGGTCCTTGCTGATGAAGTGGAATTGAATTTTGCTACTAGAGGAAAGATGGCTTTGATTTGGCTTGAATGGCTAGGCTTGATACCACAACTTGTGCCTAATTAAGACTTTCTTGATAAGATTCGTCTTTACAGATGTATGTAAAGGCAGTAGTCAAGCTCGAAAGGTCTGACATTCGAAGCAATTCGTCTTTAGCACTATTATGTTTTGTATCAAGGCCTCTCAAAACTAGTACCATAGAAGATCTTCTTGATTTTTAATTTTGCACAGACTTTTTTGATCAACCCTTCCTCCATTTTAGGTGGTTGTCTTCTTCTATATGTAGTATCAGGTTGTTCTGATCTTTGTCTATTTCTTTCCTCCCTATGTGGGTCAGATGTTCCTTCTTGGTAAAGGGCTGGTAATGAAATTGGTTTCATATGACCTTTTGAGGTCATGTTTTCTGGTTCTGAATCAGTTTCACTGATTATTGTCATATCATCTTCTTCTCTGTTAGTACAAAGTTTTCCACTATAATGTTCTTCTATTTCTTCATTAGTTAATGTAAATAATTTGACCAATGTTTCTATATCCTTATTCTCGGGGTTCATGAATTCTTTTTCTAATTCCTTTCTATACTCCATTAACTTGGAATTATTTATTTATTTTTAGATTGTTCCTCATTTTTCCTTTTCTCATTTTTAGGAATCAAAGAATCTGATTTCCTTGGTGGTTCTTCTTTTAACCCTTCTAAGGGATCATATTTTTGATCTATTTTTAGATTGTATACATCTTTTCTTAATTCTGAAATTTTTTTATGCATATTTTGTTGTAGTTTATTATAACCGTACTCCTTTATTTCCTTTAATAATTCTGTTTGTATATCTATTATTTCTTGTAAATATTTGTGTTTGATTCCTGGACTAGATCCATTTCCTCTATTAATAATTGTATAGTTTCAAATAATATTGCTTGATTTTTTGCCACACCTACTAGGCTTCCATTTATTTCTAAATGCATATTTTTTATTTTATCCTTAAACATGATTTTTCCCTAATATGCAATCATGAACTAATGCTTTCATTATTTTAACTTTATTTCTAGTTTTTTAACTTCTTGTTGATTAGAAGTTTCTTATTCATGATCTATAAAAGTAAATCTTGGTATGCTATTAGTTTTAACAATATTACTATTTCTTCCTATTATTAAGGGTTTTTCTTTAATATCTAATTTGCATTCTTCTGGTATTTCAAAGTCTGTTAGTATTTCCGGTTTTATTATTTATCCAAATTATTTAAAAGTTTTATCTATTTCTATAAATTCATTTTATCCATATATTGAACTATTATGACTATTTGTTAAAGAATATGCTACTAGATAATGTATTGAAAATGGATGATTTCCTTCTTTCATTAAATCTCCTCTTTCAAATTCATAAGCTAGACTTAATACTTGGTTTAGATTTTTATATTGTATATTTATAGAAAATCTAGGATATGCTGTAAACTTTAGTTTTTGGTATCCTAAATTTCCATGGATCATTCCTAATAAAGCATCTTGTCTATTTATTATTCTGTTATCTAATAATGCTATTTTTATTGGTGTATCTATTCCTTCTTTAAAATGAGCATTTATTAATATTTGGATTCCTCCTAAATGGATGTATCCAATTTTTCCTTTATCCTTACGAGGAATTTTTGATAATTTGTTTAATATAGTTTCTTTATCTATTAATGGTATATTATATCTTGTTTTTGCATCTGTAATTTTAATACTCATTTCTTTATTACTTATGTCATAATAGTTTATATTTTTTCTAAGAAATTTTTTTCTTAATAAAAATTATGGGTCTTTAAATCCATCTCCTTCTTTAAGATTTAATTTTTTCTTTTTGAATTTCTTCAAATTTCTTTTTACTTATTACCATTTCCTGTGAAAAATATCCTGAAATATATTCTATTTCTATATCTAATATTTCTTGGTTTATTTCTTCTTCCATTTGTTTTGTAAACCCTAGTGGTATTTTTGATAAGTGTTAAATTTAACTTTCGTTTATGTTTTCAAGGGTATTTTTGAATTTTTTAAAACCTAGAGGTGGATTAGGAGTATCTGTAGAAGGAACATGAGACTCATTTGGAAAGATTTCTAAAACATTTGAATTAGTTAGGGAAGAACGAAAGTGAGAAAGTTCAACAAATAAGCAATGTCCCCAAAAGAAAACATTTAGGGAAACACGAAGATGATGTGAGATAGAATCATAACATTGATACCCTTTTTTAGTTTCACCATAACCAAGAAAACAAAAAAGTCTAGATCGAGGCTCAAGTTTGTTGTGTTCATGAGGTTAAAGAAGAATGAAACAAGCAGATCCGAATGAGCGAAGGTAATGATAGTTAGGAGATGACCCAAAAAGGCGCTCATACGGAGTCTGATTATGAATGACAGTGCTTGGAATGCGATTAATGGCATGAACAATATGAAGAGTGGCTTCACCCTAAAATGGGGCAGGGACTTTGGCAAAAAGAAGAAGAGCACGAACAATGTCAAGAATATGACAAAGTTTTCTTTCGGCTCGACCATTTTGTTGAGAGGTTCCTGGACAGGTTAGATGATGTGCAGTGCCATAGGAGTGTAAGAGAGCTTGAAAAGAATATTGAGTATATTCAAGAGCATTATCAGATCGAAAAGTTTTGATATGTTTGGAGAATTGTGTTTCAATCATTTTTGCAAAGTTACTGTATATTGGTAAGATTTCAGAACGAGATTTCATTGGAAAAATCCAACTATAACTAGAATAATCATCAATAAAAACAACAAAATATCTAGATCCACCAATACTAGTAATAGGAGAAGGTCCCCAAACATCAGAATGAATTAACTCAAAAATACTATTAGAGATAGATTTACTATTATTGAAAGGTAAAGCTGGTTGTTTTCCTAATTGGCATGAAGTACAATCAAAATTGTCTTTGGACATATAACCCAATAGACCTTTAGAAGCTAACTATTGTACTCAAGTGGATGGGGTATGCCCAAGACGAGAATGCCAAAGTTCAAGAGAAGGTAAGGAAGAAACTACAGCAGTTGTAGCAGCAACAGAGGCAGGAGCAATAGGTGGAAGATGAAGATTGTTTACAAGAAACATACACCCGACCCTAGGATCGGTACCAAGCTCTTTCCCCATCCTCGGATCCTGCAAAATACACCAGAATAGTCAAAAATAAGGTGATATCCTAATTCAGCTAATTGTCCTACCAAGCATAAATTATAGGATAGGTCAAGTACATGGAAAACCCTAGGAACAGAGAGGGTAGAGGTTAAAACAAAACCTAGACTATTCCCATGAATGGTGGAACCATCAACTATATGAATATTAAGGGGATATGGTGCATGGTCAAGTTTGGAGAATAAAGATGAGTGAGGTGTCATGTGATTGTAACATGTAGAGTCAAAAATCCAAGTTTGAGACTTACCGGCAAAATTGAGAGAGTGGTGGAAAGAGATGCATTACCAGCCATTTGAACAGCTTGAGTTATGATCTTTTGTAGTTCAGTGGATGAGAGGTTGATAGTGGATCCAGAAGACTGGGACTCTCCTGAACTAGAAGGCATCAGCGAAGTAGGCTCAATATTAGTAACAACAGTAATAGATTTGTTGTTACGGTAACAAGTCTCAATGGTGTGGCCATGACGCTTGCAATAATTGCATAACCTTTTATTGCTCTGCCTGCGATGATTGTAAAAGCTAGAGGAATCACCTGATTTCTGAGGTTGTTCAATGGAAGGAGTAGGAGAAGTAATAGCCAAAACATGGAACTTATTCTGGGCTTGAAGGGTTGCAAGCCAAGCTTCTTCTCTAACCAACTCAGATTGGCTCAAAGTCCTTGTGGAGTGATATCAAGAACTCATAGAGACGAAATTCATCCCTAATTGTAGCATATTGCTGAGCATGCCCAAATTGGATCACAAAGGTCAATTTGGTCCCAAAGGAAGCGAAGTTGATCAAAGTAGTCATTGATGGATTTCCCTGGTTCCTATTGAAGTTGATGCAATTCAGCTGTTAGTAGATATTTCATGGATCCGTGAGTAGTGGAGTACCTTTTGGCAACATATCACATGCTAATTTGGCATCATCAAAGCTACCCAACAAATTGGAGATGGAAAGAATGAAAGTATTTCGAATCCATGTGAGGATCATGTGGTTGTGACTATCCCATTCAATCATACGATAAAGGAAAATAGCATCTTTTTCACTTGCTCCTTTCACAGGAATGATAATTGCACCAGTATAATAATGCCAGAACATACGACCCTTAAGAAAAACTGCACATAGCTTAAGACCATGACAAGTAATTCTTGGTCCCCTCCAATATAGTATTGATAGGGAAAGAAACAAAAACATCCTTTTTATCCATTTGGAAACACAATATGCAAAAACGGACTGCAAAAATGAGGTCTACACAAAAACTAGGTAAGAAGGACCTCTATTGCGAAAGTCAATGGTCAACGAGAAGTCAACGATCAGGACGATCACCGGTCAGCGGGGTCTCTGTGACATCAGCTGAATGCGATGATGCGTCAACCCTAGGCAAGTTTTTGATGATGTCACGAGACCAGAGCACGGCGTGCTTGGCGCGTCAGATTCACACGTTGTTGCTGTTGTCGGCGTGTGCGGAGGAGGATGATTGTGATATGCCTACGGTTGTGTAGATGTGGTCGCGACGATCACAGTGGTATTTGCATATAGGTCGTCGGGTTAAGATTCATGGTGGTGGTTAGTTTCAATGGTGATGCATGAAAGGACGTGTAGATATTTTGAAAGGCGTGTGCGGGAGTGTGCGATGTCCGATGGTTGCGATACTTCCACGATTGGTATCTGCAGAAAAAAATTTATCGAAGTTAGATGCACGACATCGAAGATGAAGATTGTAGTGGTGTGTGTGGTGTAGGACTTCTTAACAATGGTGACTGTAGTCCCAAAATCCTAAGGACAACGATTGAAAGGCATTGTAGGTTCAACGATTAGTGGTTGTAGCGGCTATTGTGACAGTGGAAACTATAAGGGTTGAGCAACACCAGAAAAGATAAGACTACTAAAAAGATAAGAACAGTGACTCTGATACCATGTTAGAAATACTTAATGATTGTATTATATTCTGTGATCTAAATGCATATAAATGATACATTTATATAAGAATTACAAGTAAGCTAGATATGTATAAAGTAAATAGATATAGATATACCTAAAGTAAATATATTATTAGATATACGTTAACAATATATATATTAAATAGTAATTTATGTGATTTTTACATAACGTATAGCATTTAAGTTATTTAATAAGCCAATCCTACGTCTTAGAAAATGCGATATTCTCAATTCAAATGTAAAAGTCTTATGGATTCTCCATATTTTTAAAACCATATTCTGTATTTAAAACAGTAATACTCTTTGTACTTATTAGAGGTGGAATCTGCAACAATATGAAACATTTAATTTATTTGGGGTTAACATGTTACTTAAAATAACATGAAAGGATGATTTGTTATTCCTTTCAAATATATTAAAATAACATGGATATATTATTAAGTTAATATATATATATATATATATATATATATATATAAATTTATAAAATAAATTATTTTTTAAGACATAATATGGATGATTTGTTATTGCTATATATATGTTAATCCTATAGCATTCAATGAGAACACTTTAACCCCTTAAAATATGTATATAAAAGTTCTATAATTTTTTATTTTTAAGATTAAAGTATATATTTTTTAAAATTATAGAATTAAAAACTTCTAATTAAAAATAACTAAATCAAAAAAATTATTTTATAAATCTATAGGACTGTTCGTATCCCTCGTCAATATCTATTTAATATGAAATGTTAAACGTTAAGGATAAACGAATTAACGCACAAATTTGTAATTATATAATCTTTTTCGGTAAGAACATTTGTAATTATATCCTTATGATATAATATGTATAAAATAATGTAAAATAAAAAATATTTAGTTCATAAAAAAACCTCTATCATATAGAGTTATAATTATGATACATATAAGTATATATTAATTTTAGTATATTTAATATTTTTAGTATAAAATAAATACGTTTACTTATTCTAGAGGTTCAACAAGTGAATGTATATTAAAAATATCATTTATTAATTAAAACGTGAATGATACGTAGGATAATCTTCTTTTTTCAGACGAGAGAGGGCAATTTATTTAGGTAGGGCCATCCTTTAAATTTTTTTTGTTTAGGTAGGGTCATCCTTTAAAAAATATTATTGATAGAATAAAAACACATTAATAATATTTAAATTAAAAAAAAATCTAAAGTGCATTAAATTATTAGAATTATTATACAAATTTTAATAACATATTTATAGTCTAAGAGTAATACTTTTCCAGCATTTTATTTTAGCTATTTCTGTTTTCTCTTTAAATTTGATTCTTCAAAATGATAATATAATAAATTTTTATTTTTAATAACATTAATTTTTTAATTTTTAAACCATAATGAATAGAATAAAAAAACAGAGTAACTGTTATAATATTTATTAAAAATAAAAATTAAATAATGATTAATCTATATAAGAAAAAGTTTATAAGTAAAATACATTTTTTATGATGGAAATAACAAATTAAAAAAAAAAGAACGGCTTGATTTTTTCAAAACGAGATGAAAGAGAAAAATATGATTATTTTATTTTAAGAAAATATTTAGATATAAATATAAATACTGCATTTACACCATAACTATGATTAGTAACAATTCAGTTAGGGGGAATAAAATGTTAATTAATTTTGCTAACTAGTTATTGTTAAAATGTATGAATCTCAATTAGATATATAAAAAAGATTAAAATTTAGGGTACGTACAAAATCTGATAAATCCGATCCAATTCGTTAATTTTTCATCCGATTCGATACAATTCGATAGTCGGATGGTATGAATTTTTTTTTCATCCGTTAAGTGCAGATCGGATGACGAATTTCACTACGATTCATCCGATCCGATTCAATCGAAATTAATTATATATTTATTAAATTAAATATATATAATTAATATATATTTATTTAATTTTTTAATGTTTTTTTAAGTTAAATAATTTTATGTTATGATTTATATGAAATTTTAAAAAATTATTTAAAAATAAAAAATAGAGTTAATTAAGTTTATTGGTCGGATTGATCAGATGTCATCTGAATAGTTTACGGATCGGATTGAGCGGACGTAAAGAGTGATCAGATTGGTTATAGATTACGATGTTTCAATCCGAACGGATGATCGGATCAGATGAATATAAAATCAACGATTTCGATCCGATGAACAATCTTATTAAAATTTAAATCACAATTATAAATATACAAATTTGAGTTGTATAAAAAAAATTACATTGCATACTATTTAACACTTTAATCTCCCTAGCTACTTTTTCACTACTTTGTAAGTTTAATTACAAATTTTGTCAAGCTTAAAAATTAAGTTAAAATATTTACTGTAATTATATAAATTAATATCTTAAAATTATTTTTATAATTTAATCTCTTGATTTTTAATTTTAAAAATTTAGTTACTTTTTTAACAATTAGTATTGTTTAGAATAGCATAACACTCTAGAAACTGGGTGTATTGTTGTGGGTAGAGATTTTTATAGCTATCGTTTCATATTTGCATCTGCTAGGCAGGTGGGGCTGTTTTTCATGATAAGTATGTTTTGAGATTTATTAAACTTTTATAAAGATTTAAAAAAAATTATTTTTATTGTTTAAAAAAAAATTATTATAATTTTAATATATAATATATTATAAAATAAAATATGTATTTATTTATAATATTATTAATAATTCGGTTTAAATAGATCAAATCGTAATTAATTATAAAACCTGTTAATAAAAATTCTATTTTATTCATACAAATTTTATATTTTTTAATCCAAATTTTATTGGCTTATAATTTAAAAAATGTAATTGAATTTATCAATTTATTTGCTCTCATTTAAATGAGAGTTACACTCTCAATTAAACTCTCATTTTTACTTATATAATTTTTAGATTCATACTTTAAATTTTACTTAAAAATATGAAAACAATCTAAAATAAAAAATAAAATTTACACAAGTGAGAAATAGAATATAATGGATAATCTTGCTAATACTTCCCTAAAAACTTATGAGGCTCACTTTAGAGATTATTATGGATAAATATCATAAACATCCTTCAAGTTTATCTAAATGGCATTCAATTTCTACATTTTAGGCTTTGTATCAACAACATATTAGAGGTTTCATTTAAATATAAAAATGTTTTTCATCTATTTAATGCCATAACAGAATCTTGAAATGGTCAGTAACTTTGATATTACAAATCGAAAGTGAAAATAATATAAAGGAATTAAATTTTATTTGGGAATAAATAAAACGTAACAAAGAAATATTAACTCATATATCTTGAAGATTAGAATTCAAATAAACAATATTATTAAATAGAAATTGCAAAACAAAATAAAACGTTTCGATTGTATAACAATAAAAAATATGAATTATTAAAACACAACTTCCTGACTAAATTCTTTCCCTAAAAAAAAAAAAAAAAAAGTTCCTGATTATATTATTTATGGACGAGACGAATTTGGTTCGGAAATTTAAATCATAATTTTTGACTAATCAAACACTAATTCCAATGCCCCTTTGAAAATTGAAGAAATTAAAAAAAAAAACACACTAATTGACAAAATAGCCAAGCACTAACCTGCTAAGGATACGTCAACATCCAAAAACCACCTACAGTCTTTTCTTAATTTTCTCGGTTGATATATTATTTTAATTTGAAATTATTATTTTCTACGTAATAAATTGATATTTTAAATTAATATATTTTTTTAAAAAATAAACATTTAGTAGAAGATAAAGAAAAAAACTTATGTATTTGATAAAGAATATATTTAAAAGGTAATGAATAATATCTAATAATTTTTGTATAAAAGTTTAATTAGTAGCTGGATTGGTGGCATAAACTGGGGTAATCATTGAATCCAAATTATATTTTTTTAATTAATTTAAATATGATTTGAATTAGATTTAAAAAAATTTAATCTAAAATAAATCTAATAATATAATCAATTTAAATTATTTTGAATATAAATAGATTGAATTTTTTGGATAAGATAATATTATATTAATATAAAAATGTATTTATCAATTATTATTATATATAAAATAAAACATATACAAATTTTAAATTTTAAATTATTATATTTGTAGTAAAATTTATTTTTTATAATCATAACTATAAAAATCAAAAAAATAAGAATTATATAATTTATATTTATTTTTTAAAATAAAATAATAATATAACATAAGTATGATATATATAATATTTAAATCTAATACATTATAAAATAATATATGTATTTATTTATAATTTAATAGTTTCATAACTATAAAAATCAAAAAAATAAGAATTATATAATTTATATTTATTTTTTAAAATAAAATAATAATATAACATAAGTATGATATATATAATATTTAAATCTAATACATTATAAAATAATATATGTATTTATTTATAATTTAATAGTAATTCATTTTGGATTAAATATAATAGATTATAAAATATATCATCTTGAATTCAAATATATTATATACTTCTCGATCCAAATACAATCAAATTATAAAATTTATCAATTTACTTTGATTCGATCCGAATACAAAAAACAATTTTTTTTAATTTAAATAAATTTATTATATTATTTATACACCCTTAACACAGTTGGGTCGTTTTAGTTGTCATAAATCATTTTCATTATGTTTTTAATAACATTGTGGGGTTAGCTTATATTATTTTTAAATTTGGGGTTAACCGGTATTTTAGCAATGCAAAGGGTGTACCAGATATCAACCCAAATTATTATTGACTTTAGTTAAGGGTTTTAATAGTATGAGTTAGATTAGTTTGTAATTGTTTAAGTTAAAATAGTTTAAATTAATTAAATATTAATTTAAATTTAATTTAATTAATGTTATAAACTGTGAACCTTAATTTAAATTAAAAAAATCCAAACTAGTCCAAATTAATCTAAATTTTTTTATGTATTAATTGATATTTTTTAAACTTATTTACGCCACGTCGGTTTAAAATATTATAAATTTTATAATAATTTTTAATTTAATTAGAATAATAAAATTTTTGAACCAAATTTAATGCATTATAATAATATTAAACATAAAAAAAATAATTCTATTATAAGTTTTTATAAAATTAAAAAGTTTTAAAATCATGAGTATATTGCAAAACAATTCAATCAACACAGCCTAAAATTAAAATAAATAAATATTTTAGACTTAAATTTTATGTAATTGTAATGAATGATAACGTAATATATTTACATAAATATCTAAGAAGAATAAAATTATAAGCTAATTTGATAGATTTACGAATAAATTAACGAACTCATCTTATACTTTATATGAAATAATTTATTAATTAAAAAATAATTATGATAAATCTCATTTTTAAATAAAATTCATAAACTATTGTATAAAGTTTGTGTTGATATATAACTATATATTTTTTGTTAATAAATAAATAATAAATATATAAATACGAAAAAAATTAAGATTAAAATAATAAGAGAAATATATTTTCATAATATGAATTAACAAATTCGTCGTATAAATTATTATAATTATTTTTTATTTTTGGGTTGTCGGGATGCTCGTAACACAACTTTAATTTTTTTGTATTATTTAAATTTGTTTAAATTGAACTCAAATTTAATTCGTTTTGTATTTTTTGATTCATATTCTATTTATACAATCAATTTCCCTACAAATTATCATCTCTATTTTTAGGCCTTCCTATTTTGTTTTTTGTTTTTCTTTCCTCTCTCTTTCTTTATTTGTTTTTTTTCTTGAATTTCAGAGGTAGACATTTCTTTTGGGTGAAGTGGTTATCCTGATTAATATTATCTTCTCCGGTTTAAAAAATATATTTTTTTGACAGGGACGTATTTACATAAAGTCAAGGTAGAGTATATACCTCTTCTTAAATTTCAATTAAAATAATTAAGTATAATATGGATAAAATTATATATATAAAAATATATAATATAAATTTTAATTTTTAATTTTTAATTTTTTATCATTAAATAAATTATTACAAATGTAATAGTTTAAATATATTTATATTCAACTGAGATACATATAACATATTTTTTCAATAAAAATAAATAGTAACTAAGAAACAAGAAATTATATATTTTTTAATATTTATACGGTGTTTCCTTAAGAAAAAAATTTTAAATTTGTTATTATTTTGAAGTCCTTTGATTCTAAAAAATATTAGAAAATGATAAATCTAATTTTCTATTTAATCTTTTATTAAATATAATAAAATAATATATGTATTATATTTATGTTTATATATTTTTGATAAATATTTAATAAAAAAATTAATATTTAATTTAAAAATTATTTAAATTTTTTCTTTCAAACTTAAAAAAAAATTCAATAAAATTTAAACAAAAATTACACTATATAATATTTAAAGTTACACGATAGATAATATAAATTTTACTTAAAGAAAAAAGAAATAAATAGTTTAAATAGTTTTTTAAATAAAATTATTTTTATCTTTAATTAAATATTCTAATAATTTTAAAATAAGGCTAATATGAAAATAGACATTCATTTATTTCACTACTAAAAAAGCACAACTCCCAAAAGTAAGAGAGAGAAAATATTTATAAACAATTATGAATATGAAAAAGAAAAAGAATGCAAGTTTTGTTGATAAAAACTGTAATGTTTATTCTCGGATGATATTACATGCAATAAGCTTTATAAGTCAAAATTTTTTAAAAATAATTAATACAAAGTAAATATAAAATATAAGAAGATTAATAACCTTATATTTTTATTATATATTAATTTTTAGTAATAAAAATCACTATTGTTTTTTAATATTGTCGTGTGTCAAGAAATTTGAGCTCAAAATTACAATTTTTCCTTTCTCATCAATCCCATCTTACTATCCATGTGAACTAGAGAAGCCAGAGCGCTACTTCACTACACGTGCACCAGAGAAATCAAATAAATTAATTTTAGGTCCACAAAAAATATATACCTAATTTTTCTCAACTCCAATCATAACAAAAATAAGTGTTTTTCATTGATTTCCAAGGACGAATCACCGTAGAACTAGAGGGAGCACCTAACCCTCCACTTTTCAATAAAGATTTATTTTTGGTTATATTTTTATATTTTATAAAAATATAAAATAATATTTTTTATATAAATATTATTTTTCTTTTGTTATACTACGTATTTATTTATATTTCTCATATATTTTTTATTTTTACTATATTATTATACAATTTTATCAATTGAATTATAGTAGAACGATAAATATTTAACATATTTTCATAAATTTTAGAAAAATTACATGAAATAACACCTAAAACTTATATATAATAACAAAAATAACATTCAAATAATATTGAACGAGCATAAATAGTCGTAGGTCAATTTAAACGACGTTCAATTTGAAATGGTAGATCAAACTTTTTTAATAGCAAAAATATATGAATTAAACATAATAAATGTTATTTGTGTAGTTACAAGTTTTAAAAGTGTAATTATTTTTTCAATTTTAGGTTTCTTAACCATTTCTTAAAAAGTAATACATTTGGTCTGCTCGGGATGAGATAGCAGGCTAGTTGTTTCAAACGGAGTGAATATCCCTACTATACGAGTTGTTTCTCCCGGGTATATAAAATACAAGGTCTCAGATGCTAACTATGAACTAGAAAGATTTAAGGCCCTATGGTGGGCACCAATTGTTTGCAAAGATTCTAGTGTTGTAGGATTTTTAGAGAGAAGTGTGAAATGTGAATAATGATCACATCCCTCTATTCATCTCACTAAAGTGGTATATATAGTACTTATGAGACAAGTGTCGAGGTTATATTAGTAAGCGCTCTATTTGAGCTATCAAAGTAATTTACAAAAAGTAATTCTATACATAATGAGGTCGTTATCAACTACTACAAAAGTGGTCATTTAAGTCAATATTTTAAGTCAATTTTTGGTGAAAATTGACTTATAATGAATTTAAAGTCGGTTCATTGAAAAACCAATTTAAAACACATAGATTCTAGCGTCGGTTGACATGTAGAACCGATGCTACACACGTGGATATTTTCCTTTTCTCTTCTTTCTTCCCTAGACAAAAACTATTCCAAGTGTTGTATAGCTCTCAAAAATCCAAAACCTTCTCCATTCTTTCTCATTTTTTGGCCACATACGACCACCAATTCTAGTGTCGTTTAGTAAGTTTTCTTCTTCTCCAACTTATCTTCTAGATCTCTTATTTATATTTATTTATTTGTATATTGTGTGTTATTATTTATATGTATAAATTTTTGTATTATATATATAGGTTTTGTATTATATGTATGTTATTATTTTTATCATGTAGGTTTTGTATAAATTTTCGTAATAAAATAAATTTATATATTTATGACTGTGATTTAAGGTTTGTTTTTAATTTATTTATTTTTGTTAATATGAAATGGAAAAGACATGATTGAACAATATGATGCTCATTAAAAATTTAGGTTTGAAATATTGTAGTTATTTAAAAAAATATTAATCATCACAAAATTATTATATAAATTTTGTTTTATATATCTTAAATTTGAAATTAACTCAAATGATGTGGCATATTATCATTAGTAATTACAATCAATCTCGTATATTTATATCTATGTGTATATATTTGTTATGTTTGGCTTTTATGTATTTATTTTTCTATGATGTTTTGATAGATATTCTAATAGTAAAGGAATTCATATATAATAATATCTGAAATATATTGGTTGGATACATATTTAATATGCTTAATGTCATTAATAGGAAATAAACAAATCTTGGATGTCAAAGTGTAGAATTGAGAAGGACTACATTTCTGGAGTTGATAGTTTCTTGGAATTTTCTTATAGAAATAGTAATAATGAAATTAGTATGATTCGATGCCCATGTGTTAAATGTAAAAATGAGCAATTTCATGATATTGACGAGGTTAAGTATCATCTTATTTATAGTGGTATTCTTTTGAGTTATAAATGTTGGTATTATTATGGAGAAAATATTGATAATACTTATGGGGAAGAAATAAATAAGAATGTGAGTGGATTATATACATCTTATCATAATGTATAGATAGAAAATATTTTTCATGATGTTGAAGATGGACTACATAAGGTTGATCCCGAAACCTTTAAAAACATTCTAGAAAATTCCAAAAAACCGTTGTATGTAGAATGCAAGAAATACACTAAAATGTCAGGATTGGTTCATTTGTACAATGTGAAGGCAAAAAATGGTTTTTCTGACAAGGGATTCACATAATTACTAAATGTACTAATACATATGTTTCTTGAGGGTATTGAATTGTCATATTCAATGTATAAAGTTAAGAAATCTCTTAGTCAATTTGGTAGAGAATATCATAAGATTCATGTTTATCCAAATGATTGCATTCTTTATAGAAAATAATATGAGACATTAGATGATTGTTCGATGTGTAAATAATCAAGATGGAAGCATGCTACAAATGAGACAATACTTAAGAAAGGCATGCTCTCAAAGGTTCTTTGGTACTTTCCTCTGATTCCTCGCTTTCAAAGGTTGTTTAAAAGTAAAAAAGACATAAAAAATGTTGACTTGGTATTCAGATAATCGATCTGATGATGGGATGCTACATCATCCTTGTGATTCTTTAAATTGGAAAGTAATAGATAATTTATCCCCTCAATTTGCATTTGATCTACGCAATCTTTGTCTTTCCATTGCTGCTAATGGAATTAATCCACACAATTCCTTAGTAGTAGCTATAGCTGTTGGCCAGTAATTATGGTAACATACACACTTCTTCCCTGGTTGTGTATGAAAATAAAATTTATGATGTTAACATTACTGATCTTAGGACCGAAATAACCAGGTGTTGATATTGATGTATATTTGCAGCCTCTAATAGATGATTTAAAGATGTTATGGAATGATGGTGTAAATGTTTATGATGCAGATAAAGAAGAACACTTTAACTTGAGAGGGTCCTTTTATGAACAATTAATGATTTTCATGCCTATGAGAACTTATCAAGACATACAACAAAAGGTTATATAGAATGCCCTATATGTAGTGATATGACATTAACACTTAACACAAATCGAAAGTTGATAATCCCTTGGCCACTAAAGTATGAACAAGGCCAAGATTATTGGATGTTGGTAATCTTTGATCTATATAGAAATCATGTTTGGTACTGTGACTCAACTTTCATAGAATTAAGTAAAGATACAAAAAAAGTTGTTGAAATGTAAGAGTTATAGCTAGCTATTTCTTCTATTATTTTTTGTAATATTTAATAAAAAATTAACCGTTATAAACTTTGATAGGACATGAAAGCTATGGAACAAGAGTAGGGGCATTGCCCTTAAAAAAATCTCATAAGCTTATATGGGACAAAATTATGGTATGTACAAGCGACTATTAATAATTTAATTAATTATTATTGAATAATAAAGATGTTTGAATATGTAAAATAATGTATACTTGTTTTTGTAGGTTCCATAACAAAATGATGGAGTCATGTGTGGTTACTATGTCATGAAGTTTATGAGTGAAGTCATCACAAATATCAAAATTCCAATAATAGATGTGATAATCTCTTTTACCAATATACCTTTTTAACATATATGAGTTATTTTTTGTGAATTCATGAAATTACATTCTTATTTTGAATTTAAATACATGTAGTTCTTTGGTTGGAACAAGACAAGCTATAACACACAAAATTTTGATGATTTACGAGAGGAATGGGTAGAACACATGGTTCAAATTATATCATTACAACAAGAATCATGAGAAGATTATAATGATCTTGAATAGAATATGACAATATCAATGCAATTTTATAATGCTTTAATTTCTCTATTCCTGTGTCTGAAGTCTGGGTAGCTTATTTGATGTATGTTTATGTGCTCATGTATTTAGGGGAATGAATTGTTATATGGACCTATTTTTTGCCCAAAATCCATCTCATCTCTCTTGCCTAGTTCCCTTGTATGACAACATCATGGTAGTCATTGGCCAGTTAAGTATAGGAAAACTACCAAGAATCATCATTCTGGTGTAATATCATGAATTCACAAAAAATAACTTTATATATTAAAAGATTAGTAAAAAAGATTACCACATCGATACCAAAGTGATATAATAATAATCTTATCCCTTCGAAATCATATTAGTACAATATTAATCTTTTGTCTATAAATATGAAGTTATCTGGAATGAAGTTGATATTTTTAATGCTATAATGAGCTCTAAATATAAAGTCAAATGTAACTCTGATTTGTTACTTGGGTTGGTTGGGCAAAAAATAGTTGTTCCATAAGTTTATGGGCACCAAAACTCAACCAACCCAAGTAGCAAATCGAAGTTACACTTGAATTCATATTTAGAGCTCATTATAGCATTAAAAATATCAGCTTTATTCCAAATAGCTTCATATTTATAGACAAGATTAATACAATGCTAATATGATTTTGAAAGGATGGGGTCATTATTATATCACTCCGGTGTTGATGTGGTAATCTCTTTTACTAATTTTTTAACATATATAAGTTATTTTTTATGAATTCATGATATTACATTCTTATTTTGAATTTAATTACATATAGTTATTTGGTTGGAACAAGTGGAGCTATGATATGCATATTTTTGATGATTTATAAGAAGAATGGACAGAACACTTTGTTCAAATTATAACACGAGGAGAAAAATATGATGATCTTGAATAACATAGGACAACACCATGGTAATTTTTATAATGCCTTAATTTTTCCATTCCTATATCTCTGAAGTTTGGACTGCTTGTTTGATTAATGTTTACGTGCTCATGTATTTAG
Organism: Hippophae tibetana; assembly: GCA_037013495.1. NCBI lineage: Eukaryota > Viridiplantae > Streptophyta > Magnoliopsida > Rosales > Elaeagnaceae > Hippophae > Hippophae tibetana. The sequence continues at coordinate 74,635,914 of CM072812.1, read as the reverse complement.
TGGAATGAATTGTTATATGTGCCAATTGTTTTTTGCCCAGTTTTCTGCTCATTATGTTAGTGATTCTAAGCCAATCAAGCTTTCTCTCCTTGAAATAAAGTGGAAATATCACAAAATAAATGACAAAAGAGACGACATCATTTTATTTGTAATTTAAGTTAAATACATATGTATTGTATATAAGTTATTTTTTTGTAATAAATTTAATTTTCAAGTAATTAATTAATATTTAATTTTTTAATTATTTGTATTATTTAAACTATTTGTTAAACAAATTTTGGTTTTTTTCTACTATTATGAAGTGATCAAATATAGGTTTTAATTTGAGTATAATAGAAAATGGATAAATTTTGTAAAAAAAGAAATTAAAAATTTAAAGTCGGTTAAACGCGTGAATCAATTTTATATTTTTAAGTCATCGCATTTAAAGTCGATTAATAATTAACTTTAAAATTTATTTTTGGCGTAGTGATCTTTAGGTCGCCATATACGAGTTGCTTGAGGTCTAGTATGTAAAGAGGTGATCTAGGTCGTTAAATGCGATATACTAAATGACAACATTATCTCCGCCATATGAATGAAGTACCTCAGGTCGATAGAGTTGCATATCTGCTACTTGGATAATACCAAACAATATTATTATATAATTTTATGAATTAGACTATAGTAGAATGATAAATATTTAACATTCATGAATTTTTAAAAAAATATATCAAATAACACCTAAAACTTATATATAATAACAAAAATAGTACTATAATAATATTGAATGAGTTTAAATAGTCGTAAGTCAACTCGAAGGGCGTCTAATTGGATAACGTTCAATTTAATATGATAGATTAAACTTGTTTTAATAGTAAAAATATATGAGTTAGACATAATGAATGTTATTTTTGTAGTTACAAGTTTTAAAAGTATAATTTTTTTTCAATTTTACTATTTTAGTTTTCCTAACATTTTCTTAAAAAATAATGCATTTTGTCTCGTATACAATTTAACCATTATGTGTTACACCACATATAATTATATAAATATTTATTTTTATTTATACCATTAATATTGATCTAACTAATTTTCTTTCGAATATTTGATTTTTTTACATGTTTATTATAATTTATGTTGTTTAATTTTTTTAATTTTTTTATTTATTAGCATATATATTAAGCTATGTTATTTAGTTTTATTACAATTTTATTTATATTGTTTTAAGTTTTTATTTTATTGGATAAAATTATACATTTAACATATAATACTTGTAACGTGATATTCAAAAATATTAAAAATTTAAATTTTTAAAATATCAGATTTTTTTTCAAATTATTTTATAATAAATTGATTGAAAGACTCATAAAAACTGTAATTATTCAAGTGGTATTAAAGTTATTTATTTTTATTAAAAAACAATCTTAACTACGTATTTGTGGATTTCTAAATATGTTGTCAAACGCAATTTACCAAAAGAAATATTTTAGGATTGTCTCTTTCTTATGGTGGGAGATTTTAAAATTTTAGTTGATCTTGTTAAGAAAATGGTGGGGTAAAAAAATGAAAAGCCCAAAATAAATAAAAGATAATTATGAGCCCTTCTAACCATTCAAAGTGAAATATTTTGGATTTCTAAATATAAATTATATAAAATTCTCCTAAACTAGAATTCAGTAGATAAAGTTTGAAAAAACAATAAAATCGAATCCACAAGAGCAAAAAGGAGAATCAAAATCAATCAAAAAGTACTCTTCATCTTGTTTTAAGTCTCAGCCGTCGTTAAACATCTCCTACAACCAAGTTGAGCAGTCCTCCCTGTGTTTATACTCATAATCACAATTGAATAGTGTTGTACGGACCCCTTAATTGGTATCAACGAAAGCAAAAGTATTGAAAGCGGAGAGTTGAATTATAAACAGGAACATTGGGCATGGGTTTAACGGATAGGGAAAAAATAACATCGATATTTAAGGCAGCTGAGGGATTGAGGGGCATTTTTGACATTTTTAATAAATTAAGAGTATCTATATATTTTTGACATTTCTATTTAATTCATTTATAATTATATTACCATTTTTGTACATTTTCATTGCTTGAACTAAACATGACCTAAAAATGCTACATAACCGAGTCTTATTACAATGCTTAAAAATCACTACAATAGTCAACAAGAGGCACTTAAGCTACCATTTGTGACTATGTTCGTAGCCCTTTAAACACTTTAAAAAACATTAGTGATGTAGAAATGAATGAAAAATATGAAAAACATAAATAAGAGAGACATAATAGATGAATTGGGGTTAAAAATTTACACAAATAAAAAAAAGTTAATTGAAATAGGGTTTCCCATATAGCAAACTATCTAGTTCATGACGATTACATATGGCATGAACTTGTTAGGAGAATCATAATATCAATTTAAGCTTAATCAAGCTTTAAACATTGGAATAAAACATATTCTTTTTTTTTTGTATAAATCTTTTAGGAAACAAATAAATAGAATTCAAAATGAAAAATATGTACAAAATCAACACGATCAATTTACGGGGAAATACCTTCCCAGTGTAAGAAGAAAACAACCACGATACTCCTCTCCAAAACTTCCACTATCAAGAAATTAATTGTACAAAAGTTCTCTCTAGATAAAACTAGAGGCAAACAATCAACAACATCATCAAGAATATAACTTCTTGGAAACTAACAATTATTTCAAGAAAATTGAGAAATCTAACCCAATTTCGTATTCACTGTTAACGGCCAAGATTTTACCAAACAGATGAGCTAAATCCAAATCACACCGTACATATTAAATAGTCTTGAGTCGTGAACCTGTCTGCAAAATTTCAACTCAATCAGACCACAAACGATCTTCCATCGGAGTATATGATGAAGACTTGTTGGAGAAGGAAAAACTAAAAAGTTGCTCTCAGTTTTTCTAGTGCAACTGCAGCCTTTGCTGTTGTCATTTTTCTCTCTGTTGAATTCCTCTCAACAAACCCTAAATGAGTTTATTAATGAAGTAATGAAATGACAAAATTGTCCCTTCTTTCTCCATGGGCCTTTAAGCCACATGGGCTTTACTTGGGCTCCTCCAAATAAGAGGAAAAAACCCAACAAATCTACCCCTTTTTCCAATTAGATGGAAGGATCCGCCATCCCGAAAATTGAACAACAAAATTTAAGTTTTTCCCTTGACACTATTTTTGTTAGCATGTTAGATCCATTCTCATTAGTATGGATTTTCTCAAGTTTAAGCAACTTATTGTTAAGAGTATTCCTTATCCAATGATACCTCACATCAATATGCTTTGATCTTGAGTGAAACGTCGAGTTCTTCACTAGGTGAATAAAACTTTGATTATCGCAGAATAACACATATTTTTTCTGCTTGAAACCAAGTTCTCTCAAGAACTGTTTCATCCATAACAACTCCTTACAAGCTTCTGTTGCTATAATAAACTCTGCCTCTGTTGTAGAAACTGCAACACACTTTTGCAATCTTGATTGCCAAAAAATTGCTCCACTAGAGAAAGTAATTAGATAACCTAAAGTAGACTTACGAGAATCTTCATCTCTTGTCAAATCTGAATCATTGTAACCAACTAACACTGGTTTTCCACTTCCAAAGCTTATTGTTAACTTGGAAGTACCTCGAAGATATCACATAATCCACTTTACTACATCCCAATACTCTCTTCGTGGATTCAAAAAAAAAATGACTAACAACTCTAACTGCATGAGTTATGTTTGGCATTGCACACACCATTTCATATATTAAGCTTCCTACTGTTAAGGTATATGGAACCTTTTCCATATCTTCCTTCTCTTTATCTGTTGAAGGGCCTTGACTCGATCTCAACTTAATGTGGTTAGATAAAGGAGAAGAAACCACTTTAGCTATATCCATATGAAACCTTTCAAGTACCTTGTTAATGTACCATTCCTGTGACATGTATAACTTCTTTCCTTTCTTGTCTTGACAAATTTGAATACCAAGAATTTGTTTTGCTGACCCCAAGTCCTTCATGGAAAAGGACTTACTCAATTGCTTCTTCAAATTATCAATCCTTGAAGAATTTCTACCAACAATCAACATAGAGCAATAAAATGATAAAATCATCATCAAAGAATTTCTGCACAAAAACACAATGATTATAAGTAGTCTTCTTGTAACCATGCTCCATAACTGACTCAAACTTCTTAAACCATTGTCTAGGTGCTTGCTTCAACCCGTAGAGGATTTTCTTTAACTGACATACATAATCCTCTTTTCCTTTAACCTTAAAACCCTTAGCTATTACATATAAATCTCTTCCCCCAACTCACCATGAAGTAAGGAAATTTTCACATCCATTTGCTCAATTTCTAAATCCAAACTTGCTACTAGACCTAGAACAACACGTATGGAAGACATCTTCACAACATGAGAGAAAATATCATAAAAATCAATACCTTTTCTCTAACTGAATCCCTTGACGACCAATATAGCTTTGTATCGTGGTTATAAATTGTGTTCTTCTTGATTCACCTTGTAGACCCACTTGTTCTTCAAAGCTCTCTTACCCTTAGGTAACTTTACCAGATCAAACGTGTGATTGTCATACAATGACTGTATCTCATCTTCCATAGCACCAACCCAGTGTGCTCTGTTTCCATCTTCCATCGCTTCTGTATAACATTGAGGTTCTCCCTCATCTGTCAATAACACATACTCATTTGTATCATACCGTGCGGAAGGATGTCGGTCTCTAGTAGACCTCCTGCATGGAATTTCTAGTTCTGGAAATTGATCAATAGTCTGGTGATCTGTTTCAACTTGCATATCTGCATCATCTGAACCCTATTGATCATCTTGAACATTTTGTTCCCTATGTACTGATAAAGGAACCGGATCTAGGTCAATCAAATCATCACTACACTGATGGACTCTTTTTTCTATCTTCTCAGCATCACGACTCCTTACCAGTTTCTTCTCAACTGGATTATAAAATATGTATCCAAATTCATCCAGACTATAACCAACAAAGATACACTGTTGTGTCTTCACATCAAGCTTAAATCTCTCATCTTTTGGTATATGCACAAATGCCTTGCAACTAAAAATGCATAAATGATCATAAGAAAAATCTTTGCTAGTCCAAACTCTATTTGGTACATCAAATTGAAGAGGAACATATGGTGTGATATTAAGAAAATGTACAATTGTATTTAAAGTCTCACCCTAGAAAGATCTTGGCAACTGAGCCTACAAAAGAAGACATCTTACTCTTTCAACCAATGTCCTATTCATTCTTTCATCCAACCCATTTAACTGAGGAGTCTTGGGAGGTTTCTTTTGATGTTTAATGCCTTGATGCCTACAATACTCATCAAAAGGACCTGAATACTCTCCCATATTATCTGTTCTGATGCACCACAATTTCTTCCCAATCTGTCTCTCAACTAAGGCTTCAAACTGTTTAAACACATCTAATACTTGATCTTTGCTCTTCAAAGTGTACACCTATAACTTTCTTGAACAATAATCTATGAAGGTCATAAAATAATTGGCACCATCCAAATTTCTTGTCTTCATAGAACCAAATCAAGAGTTATTTAATGACATTCTAAATGTTTTCCAAGAGTCCGACAACGTCCCCAATAAACACAACCCTTGAATCTCATCATCAAACTTGATACCCATTCCAACTAACTGATTGATTATTCCTTGGAACATATTTAAGTGATCTGTTAATGAAGTTCCATCTTGGTACCTTAAAGCCATCAACTGCTTTATGAGAAACATTTTATTATTTCCTATTTTTTGAGAATACAACTCCTCAAGTTTATTCTAGAGTGACCTTTCATGTATTTCTCCACTAATATGATTCAAAACATTATCATCTACCCACTACCTTATATACCCACAAACTTGTTGATGTTACAAAGTCCATTCTTATTCAGACAACTTTTCTGGCTTCTCAAAGGCAAACAACCATGACACTTCTCTCCAAAACTTCCACTATCAATAAATAATTGTACAAAATTTCTCTCTAGATAAAACTAGAGGTAAACAATCAAAAACATCATCAAGAATATAACTTCTTGAAAACTAACAATTATTTCAAGAAAATGGAGAAATCTAACCCAATTTCGTAGCCACTGTTCATGACCCAGATTTTCCAAACCGGTGAGCCAAATCCCACCATACAGATTAAAGAGTCTTAAGTCATGATCCTTCTTGCAAAATTTTAGCACAATCGGACCACAAACGAACTTCCATCGGAGCACATGATGAAGACTTGTTGGAGAAGGAAAAACTGAAAAACTGCTCTCAGTTTTGCTGGTGTAGTTGTTGTCTTTGCTGCTCTCGTTTTTCTCTCTGTTGGATGACAAAATAAATTGCTCTCAGTTTATTAATGAAGCAATTAAAAATTGTCTCTTCCTTCTTCATGAGTTTTTAAGCCACATGAGTTTTACTTAGACTCCTCTAAATAAGAGAAAAAAATCCCAATAAAACTATCATGTGAACTGGCCTCATCAAAAGCCTAAAAAATGGAGTAACTTGGATACAATAAAACTACCTTCAAACAAAGTTGGAAGTATCAATTACAAGTCTAGGACAAAACGAGCTTAAAGAAAATAAAGGATAATGGAAGAAAACATTCATTGAAATATTCCTATTCATCAAAAGAAACACTAGGTTATATGGATTTAAAAGTAAAGCTACTCAAACTCAGTACCTATCGACTACCTTCTTACATGAAAGGGAAACAAACATATATTCTCTTACTTACGTTAAAAACCTTTTCATGAATGAAAAATTCAAAACAACTAAAGAAAAATACTTGAGAGAGTCTATAAAAATTTTGAAAAAACAATTGCAAATTAGAGAAACTTCAATTGTGTTAGATGGTAAAGCTTTTGGTAAATGGAAAGGAATAAAAGGCAAGAAAGTAAAAGTTACCAAAACTAAATATTTAGGGGGTTAAACTTATTCTCCCATCATAAAAGATTAATCATCGATGAAAAATTTAAAATAATTAGTTTGAAAAATAAAATGTATCGTAAATCACCCCGGTATGATTTCTTATATACTATATCTAGAATCGCAAAGCTTTTGAATTAATTTTTTGCTTTAATATGTTCTCTAGGTTTGAATCAAATGAACTATGTAGTTTGAAAGCACAACTTGAGGATGTTGATTATATTCAAGGTCGACTTATGATAGTTATATTGAACCTATATATACACGTACATAAGAGGGCATTGTCTTAATATTTACATTTCCCAAACCAAACAAACATAATCATTAAAAAAAATATGCACCAACTTGTCAAGTGAGTTGTAGAAGTTCCTTGCAGACATAGATTTTATGAGTATATCAGCCAATTGATCTTCTAATTTAACAAATGGAAGCTTAATAATCTTTTCTTCAAGATTCTGTTTGATGAAGTTCCGATCCACTTCAATGTGCTTCGTGCGATCATGTTGAACTAGATTGTGAGAGATGGCAATGGCTGTTTTGTTATCACAAAATAAGTTCATTTCAAAGTTAGGAGCAACACCAATCTCAGTTAGAAGTTTTTTCAACCAAAGGAGCTCACATATTCCCTTAACCATTCCTCGAAATTCAGCTTCAGCACTAGATAAGGCAACTACCTTTTGCTTCTTGCTCCTCCATGTAACAAGATTGCCCCCCACAAAAGTAAAGTACCCAGTAGTATATTTCTTATCCTTCATATTCCCTGCCCAGTCTGAATCTGTATATCCAAGGACTTCCAATTGATCATTCTTTGAAAACATAAGTCCTTTCCCAGGGGAGGATTTTAAATAACGAAATATTCGCATGACCGCATCCATATGGTCTTCACTTAGGCAGTGCATGAACTGACTCATGACACTCACAATATAAGCAATATCAGGTCGAGTATGAGATAAATATATGAGTTTACCTACTAACCGTTGATATCTCTATTTATCTGCTGGTACTTGGTCCACATATTCTCTGATTTTATGATTTTGAACCATTAGAATATCGACAGGTTTACAATCTAGTAGTCCTACCTCTGCCAGTAGGTCCAGAGTGTATTTCCTTTGGGAAATACATATGCCTTGTTTTGATCTTGTTACCTCAATACCTAAGAAGTATTTGAGCCCTCCCAAATTCTTCATTTCAAACTCATTTGACAGTTGTTCTTGAAGCTTAGAGATTTCTTCTTTATCATCCCCTGTAATGATCATGTCGTCTACATAGACTATAAGGGTTGTTATCTTCCCTTATCGATGTTTTAGGAAAAGAGTATGATCAGAGTTGCTTTGTTGGAACCCATATTTCTTCATTGCTGAACTCAACCTACCAAACCATGCTCGAGGTGGTTGTTTTAGTCCATACAATGCTCATTGTAATCTACATGCAATTTCTTTTCCTAATGTAACAGTATATCCTGGTGGGATATCCATGTAAATCTCTTCTTCAAGATCACCATGAAGGAAGGCATTTTTTACGTCAAGTTGGTGCAATGGCCAATCTAAATTTTCCGCAAGAGATAACAAGACTCTAACAGTTTTTAGTTTAGCCACAGGTGAGAAGATTTCTTGATAATCTATCCCGTGTTTCTGTGTATATCCTTTTGCTACAAGCCTTGCCTTGTATCGATCAACTAACCCATCTGCTTTATACTTAATGGAGAAAATCCAGTTGCATCCTACCAGCTTCCTCCCTTGAGGCAACTTGCTTAACACCCATGTGTTATTATTCTACAATGCCTCAAATTCCTCTTTTATAGCTTGAGCCCATTTTGGATCAGATAAGGCTTCTTCAATGTTACTTGGAATTTGAAACGAGGAGAGTGTTTGTGCAAAGTCCCTGATATGTTCTGATAACCTTTGAGTAGATACATAATTTGCTATTGGATACTTGGATTGTCGTTCTTCTCTTTATGGGGAGTATTGATTTGGAGGTTTGCCTCAATTGTGTCTGAAAGGTAAAACATAACCAACAGATGTATCTATAGCATTAATTTGTAAAGGTGTGATAGGATAGTTTACCCCAGGAGTATTCTCAGCAGGAGGATCATTGGGTACTAGGGAGTGGATGGGTACATCAACCACTTCATCTTCTGGAGATTCAATTACTACTTCAGCTTCAGTTCTTGGAAGTTCAAACTCGGGTCTGTATACTGGCTCCTCCAAATTATTGGCACGATCCGAGTATGTTGGACTAGTGTATAATATTTCAACATCAAGCCAATTTCGTTCTTCACCATAACTCTCCTCCTAAAGAGTGTAATTGGATACCGGTGATGGAAAAAACCATTTTGATTCGAGGAAAGTGACATCCATGGTAATATAGGTTCTTTTAGCAATTGGATCATAGCATCAGTAACCCTTTTTTTGTACGCCATACCCCAAGAATATACATCAGACAACACATGGATCCAACTTAGTTCGTTGATTTTTATGGAGGTGGAAAAAGACAAAACATCCAAAAATTTGGGGCAGAAGCATCAAAATAGTAGGCAAGGAAAGATGATTAGATAACACCTTTAATGGAGTCTGAAATTGTAAGGTTTTTGTGGGCATACGATTTAGTAGATACACCGCTGTAGTAACAGTATCACTCCAGTATTTATTAGGAATATGTGCACCGATTAGTAAGGCCCGAGTTGTTTCTAAAATATGGTGATTCTTCCTCTCCGAAGTCCCATTCTGTTGTGGGGTTTATGAACACGAGGTTTCATGGAGAATACCATGGTTATCCAAGTATGTCCGGAATTGTTGATTAACATACTCCACTACATTATCAGACCTAAGTATCTTAATTTTTTTAGAAAATTGTGTCTGAACCATGGTGTGAAACAGGTGAAATGTAGCAAATACTTCATCTTTATGTTTGAGAAGGTAAAACCATGTCATTTGTGTACAATCATCAACAAAAATAACAAACCAATGATGACCCGATGACCCGATGACCAGGGAAGGTCCCCAAACATCATAATGGACTAAAGCGAAAAGAGTCATACTTTTATTCATGCTCATAGGATAAGACGCCCTATGACTTTTTGCTAGGATACAAGTATCACATTTGAAATATGAATGTGTGATATTTGAAAATAAACTGGGGAGTAGGTGCTTTAAATACCCGAATGATGGATGCCCAAATCTATGATGACATAGCCAAATCTGTCGTTCCTTGTTACCCGAATGTTTTGCATCCACATAATATAGCCCTCCTCTCCTAGTACCACGCCCAATAATCTCCTTGGTGAGAATATCTTGTAGAAGGTAAAAAGTAGAATACATCAATACTACACAGTTAAGATCTGAAGTGACCTGACTTACAGACATTAGTCAGTTTGACAGAGAGGGTACAAGCAAATCATTAGATAATGATAATGAAGGAGATAAGGTCACTGTTCCAACTCCTGTAACTGGATAAGTGACCCCATTTGCATTAGCAACACGACTCCGTCTTGGCTAGGTTGTATTGGAGAGATAGTTTGGGTCAAATGTCATATGATCTGTAGCTCCAGAGTCCAGAATCCAATCCTCCTTATCACTACGAGTAGAGATGTGAAATGCTTTACTTGAAATACCTGGATCCTGGGAAGATTCGGCCTGAGAAGTAAGGGATAGTGAGGCATTATTGGTAGCCACAACGGCTCGCCTAGTGGTGTCCCGTTTCTTCCGTGCTTGAAGATCATTCCACCATTCACGATACCCATGTAGTTTGAAGCAGTTTTCACGGGTGTGTTTGGAGTTTCCGCAATGGCCATATTTCATGTCAAGAGATGGTGGATTTCCCGTGGATTTCTTACTACCCAAGGAAGTTCCTGTTTTTGGTGGCATTAGATTATGGTGTCCCTTGACCCCTTTAAAAGCCATAACTGCTTCGGGCGTCGTATCTACACCTGTGATCATCACGGTCTTCCTGACCTCTTCCCTACGGACGAATCCATAGGCTTGTTCCACCGTAGGGAATGGTTTGATCTAAAGCACATCACTTCGAGTTTTATCCAATCTATCATCAAGTCCATTGAGGAAGGTATACACTCGATCTTCCTGTATGATGGAGTTGTATTTTTGTATATCAATCGCACGCTCCATTGGATTAGGACGACGGAAATCAATTTCACGCCACAACCCTCGAAGGTCATTGTAGTATTTTTCAATGGATCCACCTGCTTGCTTCGTACGAGTAACTTGACGGTGAAGATCATACACTTGAGACGTGTCTATCCCATCATAGTAAGTGGTAGCAGCCGAATACCAAACCTGTTTCGTAGTTGGGAATCAGATAAAATTTGCAATCAAGGAGGGGTCCATCGAATTGATCCACCATCCTTTGATAATGGAATTTTCAGTACGACATCTCCTAAATGAGGGGTCGGTTTCAGCAGGTTGAGGAAAATCCCCATTAATATATCCCAGTTTATCTTTTCCAGAGATATATATCTCCACCACCTAGGACCACAAGGCATAGTTGGATCCTCCCAACTTGATACTAATGGGAGCAGTCGACGCTTCAGTTGGTGGAGGTTGTGAGCTAATCTGAGCTCTAGTTAGAACTTCCTTCATTTTTGTCGTCAAATCTTCCAATATGAAATTGGTAGTTAAATATCTAGATTCCGCCATGAAATCTAAAAAAAATTTCCTTCCTGTTTTCCTTTTTTTTACAACACAACCAATATATATATAAAACTTAAAACGTAACCCTAAGAAATATTTTTTCCATTCGCGCAGCCTTGGAGCGACACCCTTCTTTTACAACCGAGCGTGCCTTTCTTCTGCAAGTGAGTGGCGCCAGTATTCTGCAAGCTAGCGACGCCCTTTTTCTACAAGCGAGTAGCTAGGTCAAGATGGCCGAACCCTAGCCGGCTACAAATCCAGACAAATTTAACCTTCCACTCGGTCCTCCGTCTCTGTAAAAACCCTCACTGACCAGCGAGGAGTTAGGTGCTCCAGTGAAGTTGATTTTTTTTGTTTTTGTTGTTGTTCGAGTTATATCTTGCACTGTCTGATTTTTTTTTGGTTTTGGTTCAGATGTTGCAGAGAAACAAACACCTAATCATAGGTCAGTAGCCGTTTCCATCTTTTCTTGGTTTTTTTTTTTTTTCAGGGGGAGGCAGCTTGAAGATGGTCGCAATCGTACCCTTGCTGATTATAATATTCAACAGAATCAACTTTGCACGCACAGAGACACTCGAACTCGAAGGTTTTAAAGCTAAGAACCTTGAACTCCAAAAGGATATGGAGAATCTGCAGAGACAGTTTCATAAAGTGTTGACACAAAAAACCCACCTGCTTGGACTAGTGGATGGAAGAAATTGAGCAAATTGACCAAGATGACAGTTCTTGAAAAAAATGGATATGGGGTCTCAGCTATCAATAGATGAGTCACCCTGATTATCTGTATACAACAACTGCATTTCCTCACTGAATCATTTTGAATTTATTATTGATCTGATCTCTGGATTTAATAGATCAAACCAATGTTGAGGAAAACATGTAGCAACGTAGGATTTTTATTTCTTTAGACTAGCCATAATATGGTCTGATACCATATCAAATTATTATGATTGTATTTCTGTAATTTCTGTTTTACTATTTCATGTACAAAACTTCTCTTATGTATATTAAGAAAAAACGAATAAAACTCTAACCCTAACAGCTGTTCCACTACCCTAATTTCTGCTTCATTAAACATATTGTTTGTCATTTCTCTACTCCACTAACCTTGTTATCTGACACAACACTTAAGTGTGTACCAATTATTTTAAAAAATATTGGTTAATATTCCATTTAAATGGCAAAGCAACACTAATAATGTAATTTATTGCAATACAAATAACCCTTTGAAAAATGATAACAATGGAAGAAACCATTATGGATGGTGAATATTGGTCTTATATATTTGATGACCATTTTCGTCTTCTTATGCTTAATAAATGTTTTTAACAATATTACTTATTGGCAATCATTTGAGCAATGCGCTTAAAAAATATAGAGCACAAAATGATAACTTATGCCTACTAAAGAGGTTGGTGCTCTAGCCATCTCTGAAACATTGAATAGCATTCTTTTGGTTTCCAATTTGGAGCTATATGCCCTGCTCCCTGCATAACATAAACGACTAAGAACAATTATTTAAAACACACACATATGTATACAAATAGTTTGTTAAATAGTTTATTAAAAAAATATATGAATTTAATGATAGGAGATTATTTGTTAAATAGTTTTGTCTATTTTTTTTTTTTGCATGGAGTACTGCATATACAAATATATAAGAGAATTCTTCTTATATAAAATTAATATATTTATGAAAAAGCTTTAAATCCCTACTATGCTACCTAGGAAACAAATATCAAAGTCTATAGCTTTAAGTAAATTAGATAAATATCTTATAAGTCTGTAGAATAAATAAATTAGACATTTAAATATAAATTCTTTAAATAATACATTAAATGTTCATAGGTTTAAAAAATAAGATATTAACTAAAACCCGTGAATATCTCTAATGTCTTATTTTTTCAAATCTTATGTACCTTTAATATCTAATTTCTCTAACATAATACATATCTTTGATGTAATATTTTTGATACATTAAAGATTATTAGGATTGAAAAATAAGATATTATAAATCTATTAGGATATTGAGTGTCTTATTTTCAAAATTTATTAAATTTTTAAAATATTATTTTAAATTTAATAAATTAAAATATACAACTTACTAAAAATAATGAATCAATTTAACATCATATCCCACTACTTAATACCACTCACCTATCACACCTATACTAATTCTTTCTATTCTAATAAAATTTAATGAATAATTATAAATCTAGATGATTCATTGAATTACTCTAATGATTTTTAATGTCTTGCCTTGATAGTAGCAAATGTCATTTGATTGGAGTAGGTCCTGGTGTACCTGTCACAGCCAATACAATTAAAACCAATTAATCTTCCGTAAACAAATAAATAAAAAATATATATATATATATATAGAACGATGTAAAAATCAATAACGTACCCAGCAAATTGATCTTGCACAAGCCAAGGTCTCCAATCATCAACAATAGAATAGTTTAAAGACCTTATCCATGCTTGTGTTTCTAAGAACGGCACTACCATGTCATGATCACCGCTGGTGGGCAATTATTTAAATTAAGAAAGATAAAGAAAAAATAAATTAAATGGATTATATGTTGATTATATTAATTAATTACCTGTATATTAAAGAACGATAGCCTTTGGCACTAAGTATTACGTGATATGGAATGCTGTTTGAAACATCCTTGTCATATTGTAAATCAAAATGGCACCTTTGCCATTTTCCAATATTTACCTGCTGTGTTATGGTTAATGGTTGAAAAACTATATAATATTTTTAAAATTTATAACAATAAAAACACATTTACATGGAAACATATTGAAGATTTATTATATATAAGGACAGTACAATTGATTATGTTGTATAATAATAGATGAAATGATCATTTGCGTGTGTTATAATTATGTTTAAACATAATAATATTTTTTGCCATAGTGATCTATTTGTATTATTGTTTCAAAATTAAGATTATTTTGTAGATTGTAATTTAAGCTGAACATGTATCAAAGAAAATATCTATTTTTTTAAAATATTTTTTCATGGTATCAGAACACTTATCTTTGAGAAACATCGATCTCTTTCTCAAAAAGACCATCAATTTGTTGGTTTGTAAACTTGTTTACAAGCTCAAAGAAATCAAAAACAAACTTTGAAATATTCTAGCCCATTTGAAGTCCAGCTCGTGGAAGCTTCTATGGTGATGATTTGGATTGATAAGGATACAACTCATGGTTGGTGGGAAGAGAAAATCAATGGGTTGGGTAAGAAGATAATTGTATGGTTTAGATTGTTTTGGTAGGTTTATATTGTATGGCTTAAATTTATTAGTTGTTTCTATAAATACCTCTCAGTAGCAATTTAATAATTAAGTTAAATAAATCAGAAACAAAAATTTGAGAGTTTCTGAGTGTTTCTGGAAAATTGTTCTTAAGTGTTCTTGAGTTTTAAGAGTTTTAATCCATAATATTCCATCAAAGTGGTATCAGAGCTGTAGTTGGAAATATAAATATACACTATTGTATATCAAATCGAAGCTCTCAACGATAAAAATCATATGCCGCAAGAATCATCACGATCGGAGTTCGGACGTGCCGCCACGATCCTCCAGAAGTTTCTGCTAGAAAGTGAGTTAACTCATTGAGTCAGCTGAGTTGGAGCCGGGTTGAACGAGCCGTGAAGCCTGTTGACTAAGCTGCTGACCGAGCCTCCAAGCTGTTTGACCGAGCCGTCAAGCCGTTTGACCGAACAGCCGAGACAATTGACCAAAGTTGACTTTGACTGTTGGCTTTGATCGTTGACCAAAAAAATCAGATTTTTCCTCGGAGTTCCTCCTAAGGTTTTTTTGAAGTTCTGAATCCATCTGTGTGATCAGAATTTACAAATTCTCACTATATTGAGAGTTATGTCAAGTGGAGGTATGTTATCGTTTCAAGTTCCGACACTCAACAACGACAACTATGATAATTGGAGTATCAAGATGAAGGATCTTTTGGGTGCACATGATGTGTGGGAAGTCGTAGAGAAATGCTTAAGTGAGCCAGACGATGAAGCTACTCTAACACAAATGCAAAAAGAATCTTTGAAGGATTTGAGAAAAAGAGACAAAAAAACCCTTTTTCTTATCTATCAAGCCTTAAATGATGATGGGTTTGAGAAGATTTTAGATTCAACATCTTACAAAGCAGCGTGGAATAAGCTTCAAATTTCTTTCAAAGGAGCCGAGAAAGTGAAGAAGGTTCGTCTCCAAACACTAAGAGGTGAGTTTGAATCTCTACATATGAAAGCTTCTGAATCTATTTCTGACTATTTCTCAAGAGTCGTAGTTGTTTCTAATCAATTAAAAAAAACGGTAAGATGTTGGGAGATGTTAGACTAATGGAAAAGATACTTCGTTCATTAGATTCCAAATTTGAACACATCGTCGTGATGATTGAGGAAACAAAAGATTTGGAAGAAATGACCATTGAGGAACTCAATGGGTCATTACAAGAATATGAAGAAAAGCATAAGAAGAAGCAAGGGATCACTCAGCAACTCTTCAAGATGCAATTCAAGGATAAGCATGAAAGCTAAGGCAATGACAGAAACCAACGTGGCCGAGGTAAAGGTAGAGGCCGTGGACGAGGTGGAAGCCACGGTCGTGGAAGAGGTTGGAATTACAACAACAATTCCAACAACTTTCAGAGAGCAGAAAGCTCAACACAAAGTCGTGGAAGAGGTAATATGAACTCAATGTATGTCAAATCTCAAGTTCAATGCTATAATTTTCAGAAATTTGGACATTATGCTTCAGAATGTAGAGCTCCCAATAATATAGTAGATGAGAAAATTAACTACATATAGGAGAAGACCGATGAGAAAGAAACTCTTTTTCTAGCACGGAAGGAGGGTGATAGTAGTCAACCAAATGCCTGGTATCTTGACAGTGGTGTAAGCAACCATATGTGTGGAAGGAAAGACATGTTCGTGGAACTAGATGAGTTAGTAAGTGGAAATGTCTCATTTGGAGATGATTCAAACGTAGCAGTGAAAGGAAAATGTAACATTCTTATTCATTTGAAAGATGGGTAGCATCAATTTATTTCCAATGTTTACTATGTCCCAAATATGAAAAATAACATCTTAAATTTAGGACAACTGTTAGAGAAAGGTTACGATATTCATATGAAGGATTGTAATCTTTCTATAAAAGATGATAAGAATAACCTCATTGCTAACGTGCCAATGTCAAAGAATAGAATGTTCTTGATCAACATACAAAATGACATTGACAAGTGTCTGAAAGCCTGCTATAAAGATGCATCGTGGCTATGGCATCTTCGATTCAGACATATCAATTTTGGAGGATTGGAGCTGTTGTCTAAGAAGGAGATGGTGAAGGGACTACCTTGCATTAACCATCCTAATCAAATTTGTGAAGGGTGCCTACTCGGGAAGCAATTCAGAAAAAGCTTTCCAAAGAAGTCAGACTCAAGAGCCAAGAAGCCACTCGAGCTTATCCATACTGATGTGTGCGGACCGATCAAGCCTAGTTCTCTCACTAACAGTAACTATTTTCTTCTTTTTATTGATGATTTTTCAAGAAAAACTTGGGTATATTTCTTGAAACAGAAATCAGAAGTTTTTGAAGTATTCAAGAGGTTCAAAGCTACAGTGGGGAGAAAAAGCGGTAGAAAAATCAAATCCATGAGATCAGACCGAGGTGGAGAATTTACATCCAAGGAGTTTCAAGAGTTCTGTGAAGCAAATGGAATTCATAGATCTTTAACAGTGCCAAGATCCCCTCAACAGAATGGTGTAGCTGAAAGAAAGAACCGAACAATCCTCAATATGGCACGAAGCATGCTCAAAAGCAAGAAACTACCCAAAGAGTTTTGGGCAGAAGTAGTAGCATGTTCAACAAGAAGTGTATGAGGAAAGACACCGCAAGAGGCATGGAGTGGAAGAAAGCCTGGTATTTCCCACCCAAGAGTCTTTGGAAGTATAGCCCATGTTCATGTACCAGATGAGAGAAGAACGAAGCTTGATGATAAAAGCGAGAGTTTTATCTTCATCGGTTATGATGCTAATTCAAAGGGCTATAAGTTGTACAACCTACACAATAAGAAGATTGAAATTAGTCGAGATGTAGTATTCAACGAAGAAGGAGAATGGGATTTTAACTCTCATGCAGATAACTTCAATTTCTTTCCTCAGCTTAAAGAAGATGAGTAGACAATGAGGGAGCAATCTGTAGAAATTCAATAAGAGCCAACGACTCCACCTACTTCACGAAATGCCAACCACTCATGAAGATCCGTCATCATCTTCAAGTGGAAGTGAAAGAGCCATGACACGTACACGAAACCTCCAAGATCTTTATGAGGTAACAGAACGACAAGATAATCTTACCTTATTTTGTCTCTTTGTTGATTGTGAACCAGTGAGATTTCAAGAAGCTGTACAAGAGAAGAAGTGGAGAGATGCGATGGACGAAGAAATCAATGTAATAGAAAAGAACGACACATAGGAACCTGCTTCACTTCCCAAAGGGCATAAGGAAATAGGTGTACAAGACAAAGAGGAATGCTAAGGTAGAGATTGAAAGACACAAGGCGAGGCTAGTAGCAAAAGGATATAGTCAAAAGGCTGGAATTGACTATGATGAGGTATTTGCTCATGTTGCTCGATTAGAAACTATAAGACTAATTACTTCTTTGGCAGCTCAAAATAAGTGGAAGATACATCAAATGGATGTAAAATATGCTTTTCTAAACGGAGTCCTTGAAGAAGAAGTCTACATTAAGCAACCATCAGGATATGAAGCAAAAGGTCACAAAGACAAGGTATTGAAGTTGAAGAAAGCTTTTTATTGGTTAAAGCAAGCACCAAGATCATGGAATAACTGAATCGATAAGTACTTTCTAGAGAACAACTTCACCAAGTGTCCCTATGAATATTAACTCTACATCAAGATTGAAGATGGCGATATTCTAATCGTTTGTCTATACGTAGATGATCTCATCTTCACTGGAAGTAATCAGAAGCTATTTGAAGATTTTAAGAAGGTGATGACCCGAGAGTTCAAAATGACAGATATTGGGTTAATGGCATACTACCTTGGAATTGAAGTGAGGCAAAATGAAGAAGGCATATTCATCTCTCAAGAAAGCTATGCAAGGGAGATACTAAAAAAGTTCAAGATGAATGATTCCAAGCCGATCAACACACCAGTGGAATGTGGAATTAAACTATCCAAGCATGAAGATGGTGAAAGTGTGGATCCAACATTTTTCAAAATTTTAGTTGGAAGTCTGCATTATCTCACATGCACAAGGCCTGACATCTTGTATGTCATTGGATTGATTAGCCGTTATATGGAGAAACCGACAATCGCCCATTTCAAAGCTGCAAAAAGAATCCTACGCTATCTAAAAGGTACAATTAATTTTAGCTTGTTCTATTTAGCTTCTAATGATTACAAGCTTGTTGGATATAGTGATAGCGATTTTGGTGGAGATATAGACGATCGAAAAAGCACTTCCAAATTTGTTTTTTTTTCATGGGAGATACTCCTTTTACATGGATGTCAAAAAAACAACCGATTGTCACCTTATCTAGCTATGAAGCAGAATATGTAGCAGCTACCTCATGTGTTTGCCATGCAATTTGGCTGAGAAACTTGTTAAAGGAGCTAAGTATGACAAAAGAAGAGCCAACCAAAATTTGTGTCGATAACAAGTCAACCATTGCCTTAGCCAAAAATCTTGTTTTCCATGATCGAAGCAAACACATAGATACTCGATATCATTACATCAGGGAGTGCATCACAAGAAAGGATGTACAACTCGAGTATGTAAAATCACAAGAGCAAATTTTCGACATCTTCACTAAACCGCTCAAGCAAGAAGACTTTGTCAGATTGAGAAATTTGCTCAGCATCATAAAACAAGTTTAAGGGGGAGTGCTGGTTTGTAAACTTGTTTACAAGCCCAAAGAAATCAAAAACAAACTTTGAAATATTCTAGCCCATTTGAAGTCCAGCTCGTGGAAGCTTTTATGGTGATGATCTGGATTGATAAGGATACAACTCATGGTTGGTAGGAAGAAGAAAATCAATGGGTTAGGTAAGAAGATAGGTGTATGGTTTAGATTGTTTTGGTAGGTTTATATTGTATGACTTAGATTTATTAGTTGTTTCTATAAATACCTCTCAGTTGCAATGTAATAATTAAGCTAAATAAATCAGAAACAAAATTTTGAGAGTTTCTGAGTGTTTCTAAAAAATTGTTCTTGAGTGTTCTTGAGTTTTGAGAGTTTTAATCCATAATATTCCAACACAATTAAGGGTGAGATATCTTCCTCGTTCTTACTCATCTTGGCCAGAGCTTTACTTGTTCCCAATCTAGAATAGTTGAGGATTTAGGTGTTGGTAATTAAGGAAAATGGGTATAAGAGAGGAAATGAATTAGTGAGATCTTTATTTTTATGATGTCACTTTAATTTCTTCACAAGCTTATACAGCAAGTTAGTTGTGTAAAATGGTTGTTGCAGAACCTTTTGAATGAAGGGCAGGCGAATTAGATCACCAGTCCTTTGTCATACTTCTTCAATATCTTTACAAGCCCTGTATAGTTAAGGGCACTGTAGTTCTCCAACAAAACCATCTCTCCATGGAAGTCCACAATCTACAAGGAAACTAGAGGAGTTTTTGAAGATTTTTTTTATACTGAGCATGCTAGAAGAAAGATTGTGACTGCCATGGATGTGGTATACACATTGAAGCGTAAGGAAGGACTCTTTACGGATTTGGTGGTTAACTTTTCTTTGATTTTGGTTCATATTTTTTAGTATTAAGCTAATAATTTCAAATTTTGGCTACAGATTTGGAATTCACAATAAAAGTGGTTGCAATTTATGTTTTTTTTTGGTAATTTGATTTTCTTGTTCGAATGTAAAATTATTATTTTCTATTACCAACAACGAATCCGATTCTCTAAATTGTTTTTTGCTTATTTCTTAATTAAGCAAGTGTTGTTCCACCACTTGATAGCTTTCATTTGGAAATTAACAATGAAAACTTAGAATTACTTATTGTTACTAAAAATGAGAGATATTAAAGCTAAAACTAAAGAGATTAGTCAAGTTGTTGGATCAACTAAAGAATTTTCCTGAAACAGTGCTTGTAACGTCACATCTGATTAGAGGAAATTACCTAACTTGAAATAGATCTATGAAGATTGCTTTTGGAGCCAAGTTGAAGCTAGGTTTCGTTGATGGTAGGATTCTTATACCTAGTGAAGAAAATACAGAGTATGAACTCTGGACAAGAGGTAACTATATGGTAACTTCTTGGATACTTAATTCCATATCCAAGGACCTTGTTGATAGTTTTCTTTACACAACTTCAGCCAAAGAGTTATGAGATGAGATAGTTGAAAGATATGATAAGAGTAATGAGCCCTTCCTTTACAGCTTCAAAGAGATATTGCTTCAATATTTCAAGGTAATGATTATATTACGAAATATTATGGGAAACTGAAGCGCTTGTGGGATGAATTTGCTTACTTTATGTCTTTACCTCTTTGCACATATGGAGTTGCAAAAGTAATTTCAGATTTTAACTCTATGAATAGATTGATGCAATTCCTTATGGGATTACATAAATGCTACGACCCTACTAGAAATCAAATTTTGATCATGGATCCATTACCAACTGTGAATCATGATTATTCAATACTTCATAGTGTTGAGAAACAGAAAGAAGCTCATGTCAATTTCAATAAAAGCATCGAAGCTATTGGATTACTAACCAAAACTTAAGTGAGAATTCATGAATCAATTTAAGAAAGAAAATTCTATGAAAGGAGTTGCTACAAAAAGAATGAAAATGAGAATAAGATCTATGAACATTGTAGAATGAAAAGGGCATGAAAAAGATACTTGTTTTAAAATTCATGGAGTTCCAGACTGGTATAAGGAATTAAAGGGTCAATAGAAGAAATGTACTAACAAAGCTATGGTAACTATGGTTAAAAATCCACATGATTATGAAGATATGAATACAACTAGAGGAGAGAAACAAGGTGATTTAGCTAATTTTGTTCAGCAAGAGGTAATGAATTTGATCAACGGTAAGATGATTGTGGATGGTAACTATGCGAACTTTGTTAATTTCAACAATTCTATAGGTAACATTTTCTCCCTTCAATGTACTTTAAGTTTTGCTACTAGTACTATTGAGTTGTTGAAAAATGGTACTTGGATAGTGGATTCAGGGGCCATTAATCACATGTCAGGCATTAGAATTTTTTTTAACAATCTAAGAAAACCTAAAAGACCTTTACCAATTTATTTACCAGCTGGATCTATGAAATATGTTAATAGTATAGGAGACATTAATCTTTCAAATAAAATTTGCCTGAAAAAATGTCTTATACATACCAAGTTTTAAATTTAATCTTATATGTGTTCAAAAACTTGCTCACCTTGTCCAAATGGAATTTCATTTTACACCAACTACTTGTATTTTGCAAGACCTATAGACTAAAGAGATTATGGCAGTAAATAAGCTCTAGGAAGCCTCTATGTTTTAAATACTGCAAGTTTTCAAGATTTCAATTGTAATAGCTTTATTAAAAATGGTGAGTTTCTAAAATCAAATTCTCATGGATTGAATTGTAGTGATAAAGTTTCTATCAATGGAAAGAAAAGATTTCTTAAAACTTAATTATGGCATAACAGATTGGGACACTGTCCTATAGATGTTTTGAAACACAATATTTTTTTTAAAGAACAAGATATAATTTTTTTTATCAATGTGAAGTTTGTCACAAGTCCAAACAAAAAATATTACATTTTCCTATTAGTCATACTATAGCCTCACAACCTTTTGAACTTATTCACTTAGAATTATGGGGTCCTTATGGCCAAGTCTATAATGAAAGATCCAGCTATGTTCTAATTGATGACCATATAAGGGTCACATAGACTTACCTCATGATCCACAAAAGCAAGACTAGTTCCTTTTTTACCAACTTCGTCAACATGATTTATACAAAGTATGGGAAACAGATTAAACTCCTAAGGAGTGAAAATGGTACAGAATTCACAAATTCAGAATTTTAATCATTCCTTTTTAGTAAAGGAATAATTCATCAAAAATCATGTCCTTATACTCCTCAACAAAATGGGATAATAGAAAGGAAACACAAACATCTCTTACAAATAGCCAGAGTTCTCATATTTCAGGCAGGCTTACCAAAGAAATTTTGGGGTTCTTCACTCCTTATGGCCACTCACATCATAAATAGACTTCCATCATCAATTTTAAATTGGAAAATGCCTGTAGAAATACTTCTCTCAAAACCACCAGATTATTCAAACCTTAGAGTCTTTGGATGCTTATGCTATGTGACAAATGTTTTACCAAATAAAGACAAATTTACTGAAAGAGGTTTCAAATGTATATTTCTTGGATACATTTCAGCTTAAAAGGCTTTTCAAGTTTATGATTTGGAAAAACATAAATTATATGTTTCAAGATATGTAAAATTTTATGAAAAAATTTTCCTTGTAAAGTTGAAAATAATAATATCGAAAACATAGAACAAGATGTCTTACCTATTCCTATAAGTGAAAATGACATTGAACCAATAATCTTAACCACAGACCAATTGCCTTCTATACCCATAATGATCAAAATATTTTAGATGATTCATATGCTTCTAATGATGCTCATGATTTGCTAATTCTATAGAAGAATATTCAAATAAAACCCAAATAACCAATGCAATTCAAAAACATAATACCAGAATTAGAAGTAAGCCAACATGGATGGAAGATTATGTTCTTAATTTAGTTATCTAGTCTTAAGATAAAATATCTTTTCAGTCATAAGATCTCAGAACATATACTCCACAAACCTTCCCTTTTACAAAATCTCCTATATTGTTTTATACTTACATGTCCTTTTTGGCAAATATGTCCAATGTTTAAGAACCAAGTTCTTACAAACAAGCTAGTACTAGTGCAAAATGGATAGAAAGCAATAAGATCAAAATGGGTTTATAAAATGAAGTTAAAACCTACCCCTCTTAATATAAAAAGAGTGTATTATTTTTATTGTTAAAAGTTATCGAGTATTTTTTATAGAAAAATACCGCGAGGTTCTCCTTATTTTGTACAAAAATAATAATTAAGTTATGTATTTTTTGTAATAATTTCATCACATTATTATTAAAACAACCCACTTGGCTACTGCATGTGCTGCTTTAGTTTTCTATTTTCAATTTTTAGTTTCCCGCCTTTTTGGTTGCCTATAAAAGGATAGCACCAAAATAGTGTGTGATTAAGCTTTTGTATTACTGTTCACCATCTTAAAAAAGGATATAATACATCAGAGATACTTTTAGCAATCTCTTGAGCTATAGAACTCCTCCATCTTTTGCATTTTTAGTTTCATCATGATATCATAACATAACAAGTTTTATTAAACTTTTTAATGGATGATCCCAATTTGCACACTGTAACTTCAACTGAAGATTATAATATAAAAATGATTGCGACTCCTGATGATTGTAGTGTCATTAAGTTTCAAAATCATGTTACAACAATGAAATTAACTCATTCTAATTATATCATTTGGAAGTAACAGATTCAAAGGATCCTTCATAGTTGTGATCTTGATGAGTTTTTGTACAAAGATCCACCACCAGAGTTCATTGATTGATAGTTGAATCCTATGTTTAAACAATGGGATAGACAAGATCAAATATATGGTGGATGGTTCATGAACTATGTTAATAGCATATCAATGGTTTCATACCTTTCAAAAGTGCTTGGACTGAGTTAGAACAATTGTCTAAAGGTTGAATTCTTCAATTAAGATAGTAGCTTAAAAAGGAAATCTCATTGTAATGAGTTTTGTTGTCAATCTAAAAGAACTAGCAAGCCAACTAGAATATGCTAGTTATGCACTTTCAAAAGATGATAAGGTGCTTTACTTAGTTGTTGGTTTAGCATGAGAGTTTGAATATGTTATTTCAATAATAATAGCTAAAATGTAAACTAAATCACTAACATTTGTTGATGTGGTGTCACTTTTGCTAAGTCATGAGACTTGGCGTGAAACAAGAGACAATCCTCACAATTCAATGTTGCTTAGCGCACATCTGACTCAACAAACCTCATCTTATTTTCTTCATAGAGAATGTTTGTACCTCCTTTGATTTCTCTTAATCGATTAGATCCTAAAGCCTTAACCTCATGAGCTTAATTTCCTGTTACTCTTTTTGGTCATCAATCCTCATCCTAAAAGTGGTGGTGGAAGATCACAAGGAAACAATAAAGTGTAATGTCATTATGTGGAAAGAATGGCCATCTAGTGGCTAATTATTGATATAGGTTTGTTCATACTTTTCAACCTCCACATTCTATTGGTGAACAAGCATAACATCAACCTAACTCTCAGCAAAATTATTTGTCACAACCTCGTTCTTAGGCTAAGCCATAAGCAGTCTCTCAATAACAATCTACAACTCATACTCTATCTGTTCAAGCCTTTGTGGCATCTCAAGAGAAGTCACCTCCTTTTCCTTGTGTTAATTTTCCATCAATCTATGGAGCGATGAATTTTGCTAGTGCTCGTGATTTATCTAATGATTCTTTTTGGTATCTAGAATCAGGTGCCTCTCACCATGTCACCTCTAATCCAAAAAAAATAGCAGTCTCTTAGCCTTATGATGTAGCTAATTACGTTATTATTAGAGATGGTAAGATGCTACCAATCCAGAATATTGGCTCATTATTCTACGTGTGAGAATCACATACTACGTGTTCCCATAATAGCAAAGAATTTATTGAGTTTACTCAATTTGCTAAGGATAATAATGCATCTTTTGAGTTTCATGAAACTTATTGTTGTGTGAAGGATCAAACAACACATTTGGAGCTACTACGGGACAATATTAGAGGTGGAGTTTATGATTTTTACATTCGATTGTATTCTCTTGTAATAGCTATTACTAAGGTTGTTTCATAGGTTTCTTCATTCCCTAATGAATCTATATGTCATGTACTTTTTTATTCCTAAAGCTTTGCCTAGTGTTTTGATGACTCTATGAAAGTATAGTCATCTATGCATTTTTTTGCTTAATAAATGTTCATTTTATTTAAGATGTAGTACTTATGGGGTAACAAACTTTATAGTCAAAAGTGACTTTTTATAAGTTTTTTAATGTAAGACCAATCAGAACAGGATACATGGATACTACACAAACAAAGGTACCCAATAGGAGCTCGCCGCATGTGCCACTGGCATAAGCATTGCAACATGTTAACACAACATTCATTCCAAGTTTAGCCGAGTTTTCAATGATCATGTCACACATCGTCACATGATTCTTCTATTAATTCCATTAGGGTACCATGCAATTTGTATCCATGAATCGTAGTGCGTCACGTGGCATTGATTTAGTGCTAGTTAACCACGACCAACCTACCATGCCTTACGCCGTGCGCTGATTCATCCAGTGTTTCTCTCATGCCATGTGTCACGATATTATTGACAAGTATTTAGTTTTCTTTTTTTCATGTCAGCCCTTGACCTGAAGTTGATGTGATAGTCCCAATTCTATCTGAGCTTAATTTAACACCCTAATTACACCAAAAATCCTATTAATCGAATTTACCAAATTTTTTATTAGTTTTTGGATCTAAGAAAAGAGAAAATATAGAAAAATTTTATAAAGAGATGCAAATTTTGGTGGAGATTTAAGAGGAGATTGATGTTACAATTTAAAAAATTGATTGTATTTATTTTTTCTCCTTTCTTTATCAATTTTACGTTTTTCTTTATGAAAAATCTGAGTTTTATTAATACAATTGTGTATAGCTAATTTATTAATCTAGAAGTCTTATAAACCTAATTTTCTAAATGTGATAATCTAATATTTTTTACCAAAATTATGATTTTAATTTAAATATGATCTATAGAGATAATTAAATAAATTTGAGAGAATTATTTAATTGTTTGTCTTGATTAAATAATATGCATAGTTTCTAGGTAGAGATGTATGATTCTTATATATGTGATCCATAATTGATGAACTTAATGAGTAATATGCAATTTAAGGACATCCTATCTCAAAAAATGAGGTTTGGAGATAAGGAAAAAATAACCTTAACTAAGGGTTGTAGTGCCATCATTACTAGAAAATTATCCCAAAAATTGAAAGATCCAGGTAGCTTTGACATTTCTTGCACAATTAGAATTATGAAATTTGAGAAAGCACTATATGACTTAGGTTCAAGCATTAACCTTATGCCATTATTGATCTTTAAGAGATTTGGGGTTGGTAAAGCTAAACCCACTTCAATAATGTTAAAAATGGTAGATAAATTAATTAAGTGAACCCAGGGTGTGGTAGATGATGTGCTAGTAAAAGTGAAAAAGTTCATCTCTTCGGTGGATTTTATTGTACTAGACATGGAAGATTATCATAACATTTCATAACATTCCTATCATACTTGGTCGTCCATTCTTAGCAACTGGAAGATCACTTATTGATGTACAAAAAGGTGAGCTTATAATGAGTGTGGAAGATGGATGAGTAACATTTAAAGTTTTTAAAGCATATGAAAACCTTGATATTGATAATGTTAATGAATGCTTAAGGATATATGTTACCGATCATGTTGATAACATAAAAATATTTGTTGAGTTATACACACTTAAGATTTTTACACATGAGGCTGTGAACAATGAAGTAAACTTACCAAGACATAACTCAATCTATTTTAGTTTTGAAAGTATGGAATCTATAATTGGTATTATTGATTGTGTGAACTATTTGAAGGCTACACCTCCCAGTGTATACCTAATGTGGTTGTGGAGAATTTTGAGATAGGATCCAAGATTAAACCATCTATTAAATGGATACCAAGGTTAGACCTCACAACTTTATCCTACCATCCCCAATCAAGTGGGCAAGTGAAAGAGTCTAATAAAAAGATGAAAAAATGCTACAAATACATAAATTAGATGAGCTATGATGAAGTGCTTATAAGAATGCAAAACAATACAAAAAGAAAACAAAAATATGGCATGATAAGAGAATTAAGCACCATGTTTTTAAACAAGAACATAAATTATTATTAAACAATTCAAGGCTGATATGATGGTCTAGTTAAGGTCGTTAAACATGACACTAATTGGGAGGAAACCTAATGTTAGGTGAATAAATGTAGAGAGCAATGACACAACAAGATTGAACAGTTTCAACGATAGATGTGATATGCCAAGATTAAGAGAGTTTTCTTTCCTTTTACTTTTTCATATTTGTATGTGCATATTGAGGAAAATGAGAAATTTAAGTTTAGGAGAGGGAACTTCATTCTCTACTTTATTATTTTGTACGCATTTTCAATTTTTAGGAATTTTTTATTTTTAGGATGTTTTTAATCATGATTTGGGTAATATTGATAAATACATGGAAACTAAATGCATGCATGCATGCTTGATATGAAATGTATGAACCAAATGATAAATTTTTTTTTGTCATGACTACAATAAGGAATGTAACATGCTCGTTCAGATACTTACATTAATTATGTTATATGCTTGTTAGTTTTGATTGATTGATTCAAATTTTTTTGCATACGTTCATGATTGATTTTTGTTCCTATTGAGAGATATTTTGTAGTGAATAATGATAGTTGATGGGATCTACCATGTTTTAGAATCTATTGATAATCAATTGAGACGAAATCCTAAATAGTATTTAGCATAAGAAATGATTTAGGCCTTGTTTGGATTGATTGGATCTTTAAAGCTAAAAATTGTTAATATCTTTAGTCACCCATTTGAGGCCAATTAATAACCTTTCATATCTTTAAGCCACATGTTATGCCTAACCAATAAGCATTACCTTTACCCTTGCACATTTAGCTTGTATGAGAAAAAACAATGCAATTATGTGTTATGCTATAAAGTAAGGTGAAATATAATACACCATATAGAAAAAACTCACAATTATCCCTCTAAATAAAAAAAATAAGTTTATGGGTGTTGTGAAGTTACAAAAAAACACGTGGAATAAAAGAATATAAAACAAATGATAAGATAGGGTGCACTAAAATATCAACTAAAACTCAATTGTAGTTAAAAAGTGCATGATGAATAAAAAGAAAGCTAAGGTGTGAAAATAACGTAAATGTCTTCATTTATCGACCCTACATAAGCCTTACATTACAAGCATGTAAAACCCTCATTAATCTTTAGCTAAGTACATATTTATATTAGTGGAGAGAGACATGAAAAATAGATTTATGAGACTTGTTCTAAGATTGAATTGATTAGTATGCTCATATAAGTTGATTTCATGAGTGCATTGAATGATATCATATGCAACACACACATACGAATCAATTCGTCAAAAACCTTGCATATCCTTTTATTGATGGAACGTTGGTTGATGGATATGTGAACCTCCTTGTATTATAATTATGATAGTTGAGAGGAATAGTTTTAGCTAAATATACATGTATTAATATATATACTGTCTATGTCAATATATCTAGTTAGACTTGGCTTTACTTGAGGACAAGCAAAGAGTAAAACTTGGGATGTTATGACTGTGTAAAAATAGAGTCATTAGTGAACATTTTGGCTTAATATTTGTTCATTTTATTCAATAAGTAGTACTTTTGGGGTTAAAAATATTAAAATATGAACTTTCTAATGAAAAGGAATGAAAATATATTTTTTGAGAATTTTTATAGATTTTTTAATACAAGACCAATAAGAACAAAACATATGAATGCCACGCAAGGAAAGGAAGCCAATCAAAGTGTGTTGTATGTCTAACTGGATAGTCATTGCCACATGGACACCACATAAGGGAATAGGGCCAATCGAAACGCGTCGCATGTGCTATTGATGTAGACATTACCAAGTGTTGACACATAATTCATTTCGAGTTTTGCTGAGAGATCAACAAGCATGCCACACGTCATTATGGGATTCGTCTATACATTCCACCAGAGTTTCACCCAATACGTATCCATGAATCGCAACTAAATTAGTGTGCGTTGACCATGACTAGTCCACCTCGCCACGCATTGCACCCAAATTTGTCTAGTGTTTCTCCCATGCCATGTGTCGAGATCCCATTGGCTAGTGCTATTTAATTTTTCTTTTTTCATCGCATCCCTTTATTTGAAGCTAACCTAACAGTCCAAATTCTATCTGAGTTTAATTTAAACTCCTAATTGCACCAAAAACCCTATTAGTCGAATTTACCAAATGTTTTATCAATTTTTGGTGCCAAAAAGAGAGAAAATACATAAAAATTTCAAAAAGATGCAATTTTAGTAGAGGTTCAAAAAGAGATCAGTACTACAATTCAAGAGATTGATTGTATTTATTTTTCTTCTCTTTTTTATCGATTTTTATGTCTTTCTTTATAAAAAAATTGAGCTTTATGAATACAATTATGTCTAGCTAGTTTATTAATATAGGAGTCTTATGAAATCAATTTTTTTATATGTAATGATCTAATATTTTTACCCTAATTATGATTTTAATTTAATTATATTATTTAATCTAATTTTTATGCTATTAATTGTTTGGCCAATAATTGATCTATAGAGGTAATTAAATAGATTTGAGATAATTATTTAATTATTTATTTTAATTAAATATTTTACATAGTTTATAGGCAGAGATGTATGATTATTATGTATGTAATCCATAAGTGATGGACCGAATGAGTAGTATGAAATTTAATTGATATAAGAGTAATTAGGTTAATTACTATATGATATGTAGTTTACTTGAGAGAGGAATATATGCTAGGTTTGATTTAATTGATTGGTAATTATATCGGGAGAAGTTTAGTGATTTACATGTTTAGAAAATAGAGATATTAAGTATTTTTAGATATTTTCTCATATATCTTCTTAGTTGTTAATTTTAAGTTAATTAATTACTGCAATTTATTTTTAGTTATTTTAATTTTTCTTTCTCGAAACACAAAAAAAATTATATTTACTTTTTAGTTTTAAAATTAGTTTCTAATAACATAATTTTTGTAGGAATGATCTTCTTTTATCATTATATATATATTTTTAATATGTATACTTATGTATCTATTGCACACAATTTGTGTCGATCATGTTTTTCAGTGCTTTGCTTCTAATAATACCAAACTTGTATACTCTGTGGCCAATCTATGTATTCTTTATATATGGTATAAGAGGCTAGCTTATACTTCTTTTGCAATTGTCAAGAAATCCCTTAAAAGTTATGACATATAATTTTAAGACAAAAATACAGATATACCTCTATATGTTGCTTGTCAAATGGGGAAGTTTCATAAAATGCCTTTTTTCTATTTATAATAGCTATTACACATCCTTTTGAATTTGTTCACTTTGAACTTTAGGTGTGACCTATCGTATCTAGAAATTGCTTTCACTACTATGTGCATTTCACTGATCATTTTACAAGGTTTACGTGGATTTATTTCTTAAAAACCAAGGAAATAGTAGCACAAGCTTTTTCTCAGTTTCAACCTATGGTTAATTAAAGTTTATTTTCATCTCAAAGTTAAGCAATTACCAACTAATTAGGGGGAGGGAAAGTATTATCTTCTATTTTTTTTCATTTCATGGTGTAATTCATAGGACTTCATATCCTCACATCTATGAGCAAAATGGGCTGGTAAAAAGGAAGCATAGTCAGATTTTTAATCAGGGACTTAGTTTCTTAGCTCAAGCATCAATGCCTTTAGAGTTTTGGAATAAAGCATTTTATGCTATTGTTTATGTCATCAATAGTCTATCTCACTCCTGTTTGGAGTTCAAATCTCCTTTGAAGTTTTTGTTTAAACCAAAACCGTATTATGATTTTCTAAAGGTCTTTAGCTTTGAATGCTTTCCATACCTCAGCCTTAAAACAATAATAAATTACAGTTTCATTCCATTTCTTGCAATTTCTTGGCATATAGTTCTAGGCACAAGGTTATAAATTCCTTTATCCTAGTGGTGGATTCTATCTCACAAACATGTCACTCTCAATGAATCATTCTTTCTTTTTTTAGCTTTGACATCTACCCCTAAAATCCCTCCTATTTCTCGAGTTACTTCTATTTTACCTATTATCTCTTCAGTAAGGTCGCACGATAGACCTTGCTTTGGTTTCTTTTCTCCTAATTATATTCTTGAGTTGTCTACTTCACCTCCTTTAATTTCTATAGATTTCCCAATTTCTTATGACATATCTACTTTAGCTTTGTCTTCATCTTTTGATTCTGAATATCCCTTTCCTAATTTTTGGAAGCCTTGAACTACTTCTCAACATTCTTCTTCTCGTTTTCTATAATAAACCTTTATCCTCCAAATGTGTCTTCTTATTCTTAGTCTTCTTCTAACAGTGTTACACCTTTAAGATTACCTTTTTTTAATCTTCTTTTCCAGTTCAACCATCTAATATGCATCCTATGATTACTAGGGAAATGCATGGCATTCAAAAACCAAACGCTCTTATAGTTGAACTTGATTTTACTGAGCCAACCTCTCCAAAACAAGCATTCAAGCATTGACTCATGAGGGTTGGAAGCTTTCTATGGAGGTTGAGTTTGATGCTTTGCTTAGAAACAATACTTGGACTTTAGTTCAAAGACCTCCTGACAAAAAGATGATTGGTTCTAGATGGATTTTTAGGGTTAAGAAGTTGACAATAGGTTTGGTCGAAAAGCTCAAGTCTAAAGTGGTAGCCAAGGGCTTTCATGAGGTTCCTAGTTTTGATTTCAAATAAACCTTTAGTCTTGTTGTCAAACCTATTACCATTCACATTATTATCACTAGTGTCTTAGTTAGACAATGGATATTATATCAATTGAATGTAAACAATGTATTTTTTAATGGGCATCTTCAAGAGGAGGTCTACAAGACTCAATCCTTAGGCTTTGAGACTTTGAGGATTTAGCAAACCCTGATTATGTTTGTAAATTAAATAAGGTGATTTTTGGTCTTAAACAAACTCTAAAGGCTTGGTTTGACATTCTGAGCAATGCCTTGTGTACTATGGGATTCATAAGATCTAAGATCGATTTCTCTTTGTTTTGCAACTTTCATCGTTCCATTCCAATTTATTTATTAGTCTATGTAAATGACATAATTATCATAGGTAGAGATGAGAAAGTTGTTTCCTCTTTAATTAAACATCTCAATGCTTCTTTCTCGCTGAAGTATCTGGGATTGTTTAATTATTTTCTTGGTGTTAGAGGTTACACCTCTATCTGATGGTGATTTACTATTAACTTAGACTAAGTACATTAAAGAGCTTTTATCTAAGGTCAATATGGGTATGTCCAAGCACCACCATTATCAACTCGTGATGGTACTCTTTTCTCTAATCCTTATTTCTATTGTAGCATAGTTTGGGATCTCCAATACATCATTCTTTGAAGACCTAAATCCTATCCAGTTAATAAGGTTTGTTAGTTTATTCAATACCTTGGGACACTCTCTGTGTAGCTGTAAAAAGAATTATTCAATACCTACAAGGCACGTTGTCTTATGGTGTTGTTCTAAAGCATTCCTTTCAGTTTCTTCTTACAGCCTTTGTTGATGATGATTGGGGTACATTTCTAGATGATAGAAGGTCTACCATGGGTGTTTGTGTTTTTCTCGGGGGCCAATCTAGTGATGTGGTGCTCTAAGAAGCAAACTATTGTTGCAAGATCTAGCTGTGAAGTTAGGTGCAGAGGATTAGCTACAGCAGCTACTGAAGTGCTTTGGATTAAGTCCTTACTCACTGAGTTGCAGGTTTCATTACCTATTATGCCTATAATATGGTGTGACAATATGAGTAGTGTTGTTCTTGCTGCTAATCTAGTGTTTCATTCACGCATTAAATATGTAGAGTTTGATATTCACTTTGTTAGAGATGAGGTTTTGGCCAAAGAATTTTTGGTTCAACACATTCCTTCACATAAACAACTTGCTGAAATTTTACGAAAGAGAAGAAGAAGTAAAGAAAAGGAAACAATCTGATTTTTTTATTATTGACCTAGAATGAGTACAAGAAGGCTTATATATAAGAAGCCTAAAACCAATGAAAAAATGACACATGGAAATACTCTAATACTCTATCTTAACATGAAATTCTAACAAGGCCACTCTCCATTCAACAATTCAAGTGGAATCGTCCCAAGCTTAGTGTTATTCAACTCCCGCTAAGCTTCAGGGGAGGGTAAAGAGAGTCATTGTCCAAATGCCACTCTCTCAACTGCTGCAACAAATCAAGTGATGGTGCAAGGTAGCATGGCTGATCAGATGATACTAAGGGTTGGAGATAATCTTAACTTTATTTTCGAAAACAATGTAAATATTTAATATAATTTAATTATAAATTTTGATTTAATTAATTAGGTACCTCTTAAATTTTGTTCATGATTCTGTCCGTGCATGCATATAGGTACTAGGCTTTTAACTTGAATATAAAAATATATATATTTGTGATCAAATTATTAAATAATCAATAGTTATATAATGATTAAAATAAATCTTTGTTAACTTTAATTATATAATAATTAAAATGAAACTTGTAATAAGAGCCATGCATAATGCATGTGAATTATACATACCTCGCGTACGTGTAGTGCTTTTCGAACAGAAGGAGAATTGACCCAATTGCCAGAAAATGTGTTCTGATAATCCTAATAATGCAGACCCAAAATCAACAAAAATAGAATAAATCTCTTTATATATATTCTTAAGTTATATTTGATATTATAATTCACTTATATTTTACTTGTATTATTTGACTTGTACTACACTTCTATTATTTCATTTGTACTACACTTATACTATTTTACTTGTACTATATTTGTATTACTTATACTATAATTGTATTACACTTGTATTATTTGTACTACAATTATAATACACGTGTTACAACCCTATAAATAGGGTTCTCTATGTACATTCTAAACACACCAATACAACATTAAATCATTATTTCTTCTTATCTCTCTCTACTCTTCGTATATATATATATATATTACTTTGGGTATAAAGAATTAACAAAGTGACAGATTTTTTGGGAGAGAAAAAAAAGGAAAACAAAAAGGAAAATTGTATATATGTGTGTATGTAAAGAATACTTGATCATGAACTTACCCAAATACAACTGCCGTGTAAGACTTGATCGGTAAGAGATCTGATTTTTATATGTTGTGATTTTAATGAAGTACTAGTGCAAAGGGGCTCCAAAATATGTTCACTACCAATTCTTGAGGTGCACTGAAAATTGAAAATTATGTTACATGCTTTATAACGCGTTTGGATAACATTTTTAATTAATAATATATAGTTGTTTAAAATTAGTGTTTTTTAAGAATTAAATAGGTAATTACGAAAAAATAAAATTATGTTTTAGGTTGTTATAAGTTGTAAGTTGTGTTACAATCATAATTCATATAATTGATAATTATTAAGTAAAATAATAAAAATATTTTTTTAAATGAGCTTAGGTAGTATTAAAAACAGTTTTTTAATTATAAAATAAAATAAAAAATTGTTTTAATTATTACCTCCTCGTAAACCTCAAAGTTTTTCAAACAATCTACGTTGGATGGATCTACGATTGCATATTCTCCTCCACAGTTTTTCTCAAACGCCTGAGCAAATATACGAACCGATTAGAATTACCAGTTACGTTCAAGTATAATAAGTATGATCGATATTATATTTTATGATGCTTGAATTTTAAATCACTTAAACTAGCGTACATAATAAACGATAACAACTTACAGAAGTATTTTTTAGAGTAATTAGAGATAATGTTTTCTAATCATTCTATATATAGCAACTATACAACAACTTTTTGCTTCTATGTATAGGACCATATAAAATTTATGCTATCAATCAAATTTGATATCTTCCTCAAAAAGTGTAAATAAATTATTTTACTATCCTTGGTTCCTAAAAACGTACAGTACTATACTTTTGTTATGATGTAAAATTATTATCAGACTTGTTTTAATATAAATATTGTCGTAGTTAAATATGTCAAAATATTAAGAAAAAATTGACACATAAGCACTATCACCGTTAAATGCTCTCTTTTAATTTTTTGATAAATTTATAACAATGGTGTTACTTATGTAAGAAAAACTCAAATTGGTGTTAGTTTTTAAGAGTTTAAAGCTTTGCAATTCTTTAATAACGACACATATAGTGGTAAAAAAATGTATTTATAATAATAAAAATTATACAAAGATACAACCTTTTAGAAATATATAATTGTTTGAATCTCGTTTAGTTCACCAAAGGGTACAAGACACTTCGGTATATCCACGTGGGATACTAATAATAGGCCATTCCTCCAACTGCCTTTCTATTGCACCTGCCGTTAACTCCTGTTTACCTTCCTTTCGGAGAGTGCCTTACTCATAAGTAATATACTAATTAAATTAAAGGGAGGAGATATATTTCATAAAAGTCAATCGCAATTCTTTATTGAATTCAAAGAAGATTGCGCCAATGAAAGAGATAGAAGAGCGGTATGACAGAGCTCAACAAAGGAAGGAGCTTGCAAAACTAAACAAGGGATGCCATTAAGCAAGAAAGAAAAGGGCAGGGCCAGCAAGTAAGAATCCTACCAAGACCTTCGAGATTAAGAGCACCATAGCTAGAAGCAGTAGCCATTAAGTGGAGAATTTCCATCCATTTGCTGTCTCGTTCGCTACCTCAAGTCATAATTACGCAATTGGCGAGAATCTGTGTACTTAAGGGGTAGATCATAGGTTCGAAGTTGAGAAAGAGCGAAACAAACACGTGCTAGTATCGTTGGAAGAATGACCTATTATTAGTATCTCACGTGGATATCCCGAAGTGTCTTGTACTTTTCGTTGAGCTAAGCGAGATTCAAACAATTATATATTTCTAAATTTTAGTAATTCTATTCTAAACTCTTTGCAACAATATTGAACGACCAATAGAAAGTTTTGTTCATTTTCTATCAACGGAGAGCTTTGTTTTGTATATTTATGGCGATATTTATTTTAATTTTAACTTGAAATTCTACTTAAATTATTTGTTGGCTTTGCAAAGACGTGGGTTCTAATCATATCAAGTTATAAATGTGTGTTTGTGTATAGATGTTATTTTAAAAAAAAATGTACGCCTCAAATATCACCTCATTTGTACTTAAAGTAGTTAATACTTTCTTTTTTTCTCCCTATAAGCTAAACGGTTTGCAGACACCTTAAAAAAGAAAATAAAAAAAAGTTCATGAATATATATTTGGTTCTAGTCCAAATATTTTAATATTTTTAAGAATTAACCTTTGCTATTAATTTGTAAGAGTTAAGTTAATCACACCTTGTAGAGCTCATCGGAAATAAGTCCCATTCCATGAACATATGGGATTTGAAAATTTATTGTTCTTGATGGATTTGTTACTGGATTTCCAAGCAAGTAACCCTGAAAATCATTTCAGAATCATTCTTAATGTTCCATATATGTATATGAAAGGCACTCGAATTAACATGAAATTGAAAATATTTTTGAAAAATAAGAAAGATAACAATTTTTAAAATTTATAATTAAACATAAATTAAATAATATACACTTACACATTTGAGTTCGTTTAATAATAAATATCATCTAATTTTATCTCATTTATTATTAGAGTTATTTTTGTTTTAATTTTCAATATTTTTTAAGTATAACTAGAGAGAAAATTAACAAGTTTCATTATAATTATATTTTTATATGAACCTGGAGATTTATGTACGGCAGGCCTTCTTCGTTTCCTTGAGTGCATGAAAAACAAAAACAAAACAAGATAACGAATTAGTACTACTTCATATGAAATTGCTATTATTTTTTCAATTTTAAAATAAAGTTTCTATAAAATTTCATTTCAATAAATTGACAATTTACATTATATATATATATATATAATGTATAATATACCTGTTGCGATATGCAGGCTAAGCATGGGGACAGTAATGCCAGAGTAAGATTCCCCACCGATGTAGACTGGATTGGAAATGAACTTTGGATGATCAATCAACCACTAAAAGAATTTGAAAAAAAAAAATCATTAACAAATAGAATATTACGACTACAACATTGAGTCATAGATCTGAACCCAAGAAGATCAACATGCATTTGAATTTGTTGGGTGTGTGAATTAATCTCCCATTGAAAAAAAAAATAACAAATTTAATATACAATTACAATATGTTATTCCTCGGTTAACTTTTAGTTAGAATCCTAGTTTTAATAAATAATGTAAGAGTCGAGGTTCAATTTACATTATGTGATACACACAATGTTGATTTTCAAGGTGAAAATACACTTAGTATTGGTTACGCATTAGTCAAGTCTGAACGAATTATGGGTCTGTTAAACTACGATGAAAATTGTGTAATATTGTTTTAAATTTATTAGACTCTTAAGATGTACTTAAGTTGACGTGAGTTTTTAATCTTTTCTTATCGCGTTGATACAAGTGATGGAGTATGAACTTAGAGTTTAAAAAGATGCGATTAAATTACTGGTACTTCTTATATATCCAAACATATGGAAATCAATTTTTATTTCATTAGGAACAATGAATATCTCATTACCTATTAAACATGATGATAACAATTAAGTTTTATAGGATTTTTTGAGTAGTGGTACGAGAGGTTGTCAATAGTGAGTTGCACTTGAAGATACCTACACAACCAATGTTTAATTGAAGGTGATGGATCTTCGTGATTAGTTGTACAACCTGAGGAAAGATAGTTTATCTACTTCTCAGTACATGCTTAAGGCTAAGACCATTTTTGGTCATCTATTCTCAACTGGAGAACCTATTAGCGAGAAGAATCTTATTCATTATATGTTAGACGGTCTTGGCTCTCATTAGTAATATTTTGTTACTAACATCAATACGAGAGAAGTCAAATCTTTTATCAATACATTACACATTTTGTTGGAGGGGTATGAAAGATCCTTGAAGAATAAGTCTAATGATGTTCCAGATTCACTTTATTTGGCAAATGTTGCTCATTTTCATTCCAAGAATAGTGGCAATGGAGGTTTTAAATCAAATCAGTTCAACAATCTAGAAGCTTAATCTAATTCTTCTCGTTGGAATTTGAAACAATTCATTCAAGAAAGTCAGTCAGTCTCAAAAGCAGAATTCTGGTAGTAGTTCTTTTAAAGGAAATTTCAAGAAATCTAATGGTGAGAAACATGCATACATGTCAGATGTGTGAGAAAATAAGCAATAATGCAAAATTTTGTTTTGTGCTTCGTGATCTCCTTATGGCAAAACAAATCCTTCTGCTATGGTTGCTCAATTTTAGTCATGTGATGAAGATATTGCTTTTGGCTTAGCTTCTTAGATACTTAACTTACAGGTTAGTCATCACATTATTTCTGACTCTACTCAACTTAATAATACAAAGGCCTATTCTAAAAATGTTCTTGGAAATGATGATAAAATTCCTATAGTTAATATTAGTTATACTGCACTGAATATTAATAATCTTTGTGTTCTTTTCTTAAATGATCGATGTACCTTATACATCATCTACAACAACTAATTTATAAAATGTGTACAGATAATGAGGTCTGTATTGAGTTTAACCCTTTTGGTTTTTGTGTCAAGGACCTCAAGTCAAAGGAAGTAAATGTGTAAGTGTTAGAAATACTTAATGATTGTATTCTATTATGTGATTAAATGAATATACATGGTGCCTTTATATAGGAGTTACAAGTAAACTAGATATGTCTAAAGTAACTAGATATATATATGACTAAAGTAAATAGATATACATTAGCAGAAATATATACATTAATATGTTACTAGATATACATTAACAGTCTCCCTCAAACTCAAAGTGGATGTGAGACCAGCTTGAGGTTGTCAACCAAATTACGAGTGCGTCCTTTGGGAAGTGCCTTAGTGAAGATATCTGCAAGTTGATCGTTGGAGGAAACATGGGAAAGCTTGAGAGCACCATGGACAAGATGAGAGCGAATAAAGTGACAATCAATCTCGATGTGTTTAGTCCATTCATGGAAGATATCGTTGTGAGCAATATGAATGGCACTCTAATTATTACAATAAAGGGGAGTTGCAAAAGACGTGGACACACCCAAATCCTTAAGAAGCCATCGTAGCCAAACGAGCTTAGATGTGGTATCAACAAGAGCATGATATTCTACTTCAGTACTGGAGCAGGCCACAAAGGTTTGTTTCTTATTTCGCCAAGAAATCAAAGAAGAACCAAGGAGAAAGCAATAACCTATAGTGCACTTGCGATCAGTGGGATCTCCTGCCCAATCAGCATCAGAGAATGCACGAAGTACTAAAGGAGACTGAGCTGAGTAGAAAAGGCCATGGAAGATAGTGTCTTTCAAGTATCGTAGAATACGCAGAACAACAACATAATGAGTTGATCGTGGAGCAGACAGATACTGGAACCTAATGAACAACATACGAAATGTCTGGATGAGTAACTGTAAGATAAATTAGGCTACCAACCAATCGTCTATAAAGAGAGGGATTAGACAATGGTTTCCCCTCTGATGGTGTCAGATGTGCATTAAGTTCAACTGGAGTGTCAACAGTCTTGCTATCAGTAAGTCCAGCTTGAGATAAGAGGTCAGATGCATACTTAGCTTGAGTAATATAAAGACCATCTGTGGAACGAGTGATCTCAAGACCCAAGAAATAGCTTAGATGTCCAAGGTCTTTCATCTCAAACTGCTGACTAAGAAAATCCTTGAGTTCTTGAATGCCACTGAGGTCATCACCAATTATGATCATATCATCCACATATAGAAGAAGCAAAATGGTGCATTTATCATTGCGACGAAGAAATAAGGCAAAATCATAAGGATTGGTAATGTAACCCAAGCGAAGGATGGTGGAGCTGAACTTGGCAAACCATGCTCGTGGAGCTTATTTAAGGCCATAAAGTTCACATCAAAGGAGACAAACCTTATTTGTTTCAACAGAAAGACCAGAAGAAGGTTGCATATAGACTTCTTCATGCATATCCCCATTAAGGAATGCATTTTTAACATTCATCTGAAAAAGGTTACATATACTAGCAGCGAAAACAACTAAGAGGGTACAAATAAAGGAAATACAGGCAACTAGAACAAAAGTCTCTTCATAATCAATCTCATACTCTTGTGTAAAACCTCTTGCTACAAGACGAGCCTTGTAGCAATAGATGGACCCATCATAGTGAGTCTTGATCTTATTGATCCACTTACTACCAACCATAGATTGACCAGGAAGGAGAGTAACAAGATCCCAAGTATGGTTTTTGGTTAATGCATCAATTTCTTCTTTCATTGCAATCTTCCAAGAAGGGTTAGTAGATGCCTCACGATAAGTGTGAGGTTCATGGAGTGTAGCAAGGGCAGTGTAACAATGATAGTCAAGTAAATGTGCAGGAATGGATCTTACCCGGGTTGAGTGACGAGGTGAAATTTCTTGTGGAGGATCTTCAGGCGGAGCAGGAGTAGAGGACCTATGTTCAAGGTGGGGTAGCTCATTATCAACCTGTTGTTCTATGACCTGTTTAGGAGAAT
Organism: Hippophae tibetana; assembly: GCA_037013495.1. NCBI lineage: Eukaryota > Viridiplantae > Streptophyta > Magnoliopsida > Rosales > Elaeagnaceae > Hippophae > Hippophae tibetana. The sequence goes on along the minus strand of CM072812.1, from coordinate 74,594,732 downwards.
CATCAAAAATATCTTAAGATTGAATAGTGAAGTCCAAAGATGGACTAGGAGTATCTGTAGAAGGAACATGAGACTCATTTGGAAAGAATTTTAAAACATTTGAATTAGTTAGGGAAGAACGAAAGTGAGAAAGTTTAACAAATAAGCAATGTTCCCAAAAGACAACATTACTGGAAACACGAAGACAATGTAAGACAGGATCATAACATCGATACCCTTTTTGAGTTTCACCATAACCAAGAAAACAATAAAGTCTAGATCGAGGCTCAAGTTTGTTGTGTTCATGAGGCTGAAGAAGAATGAAACAGACAGATCCGAATGAGCGAAGGTAATGGTAGTTAGGAGATGACCCAAAAAGGCGCTCCTACGGAGTCTGATTATGAATGACAGTGCTTGGAATGCGATTAATGGCATGAATAGCATGAAGAGCAGCTTCACCTCAAAATGGGGCAGGAACTTTGGCAGAAAGAAGAAGAGCACGAACAATGTCAAGAATATGACAAAATTTTCTTTGGGCTAGACCATTTTGTTGAGAGGTTCCCAGACAAGTTAGATGATGTACAGTGCCATAGGAGTGTAACAGAGATTGAAAAACATTTTGAGTATATTCAAGAGCATTATCAAATCGAAAAGTTTTGATATGTTTGGAGAATTGTGTTTCAACGATTTTTGCAAAGTTACTGTATATTGGTAAGATTTTAGAACGCGATTTCATTGGAAAAATCCAACTATAACAAGAATAATCATCAATAAAAACAAAAAAAATATCGAGATCCACCAATACTAGTAACATGAGAAGGTCCCCAAACATCAGAATGAATTAACTCAAAAATACTATTAGAGATAGATTTCCTATTATTGAAAGGTAAAGCTAGCTGTTTTCCTAACTGGCATGAAGTATAATCAAAATGTCTTTGGACACAAAACCCAATAGATCTTTAGAAGTTAACTGTTGTACCCGAGTGGATGGGGCATGACCAAGACCAGAATGCCAAAGTGCGAGAGAAGGTAAGGAATAAACTGCAGTAGTTGCAACAGCAATAGAGGCAGAAGAAACAGGTGGAAGATGAAGATTGTTCACGTGAAACATATGCCCGATACTAAGACTGGTCCCAAGCTCTTTCCCAGTCCTCGGATCCTGGAAAATACACCCAGAATATTCAAAAATAAGGTGATATCCTAGTTCAGCTAATTGTCCCACAAAGCATAAATTATAGGATAGGTCAGGTACATGGAAAACCCCAGGAACATAGAGGGTAGAGTTTGAAACAAAACCTAGACTATTCCCATGAATGATGGAACCATCAGTTATATTAATATTAAGAGGATGTGGTGCAGTGTCAAGTTTGGAGAATAAAAATGAGTGAGGTGTCATGTGATTACAACATGTAGAGTAAAAAAGCCAAGTTTGAGACTTAATGAGCATAATTGAGATAGTAGTGGAAAGAGATGCATTACCAACCATTTGAACAACCTGAGTTATGATCTTCTATAGTTTAGTGGAAGAGAGGTTTATAGTGGATCCAGAAGACTGGGACTTTGTTGAACTAGAAGGCATTAGTGAAGTAGGCTCAGTATTAGCAACAACAGCTGTAGATTTGTTACGATGGTAACAAGTTTCAATGGTGTGGCCATGACGCTTGCAATAATTGCAGAACCTTTTATTGTTCTGTCTACGATAATTGTAAAAGCCAGAGGAATCACTTGATTCCTGAGGTTGCTCAATGGAAGGAGCAGGAGGAGTAATATCCAAAACATTGAACTTATTCTGGGCTTGAAGGGTTGCAAGTTGAGCTTCTTTTCTAACTAACTCATTTACAACAGTATCAAGAGAGGGATGAGGACTACGATTAAGAAGCTGACCTCAGATGGGCTTAAAGCTCTTATGGAGTGACATCAAGAACTCATAGAGACTAAATTCATCCCTAACTGTAGCATTTTGCTGAGCATTTGTTGAGCATGCCCAAATTGCATCACAAAGGTCAATTTGGTCCCAAAGGAAGCGAAGCTGATCAAAGTAGTCATTGATGGATTTCCCTGGTTCCTGTTAAAGTTGATGCAATTCAACTATTAGCTAATATTTAATGGATCCGTGAGTAATGGAGTACCTTTTGGCCAACATATCTCATGCTAATTTGGCATCATCAAAGCTGCCTAACAGATTGGAGATGGAGGGAATGGAAGTATTCTGAATCCATGTGAGGATTATATGGTTGTGACTATCCCATTCAATCATGTGACGAAGGAAAGTAGCATCTTCTTCACTTTCTCCTTTAACAGGAATGATAATTGCACCAGTACAGTAATTCTAGAGCATACTAGCCTTAAGAAAAATGCGCATAGCTTGAGACCATAATAAGTAATTCTTGGTCCCTTCCAATATAGTATTGATATGTCAAGAAAGGAAAACATCCTTTTAATCCATTTGGAAACAAAATATGAAAAAACGGACTACAAAAACGAGGTCTATGCAAAAAACTGGGAAGGGATGACCTGTATTATAAAAGTCAATGGTCAGCATGGTGGCAAGAAAGTCCACGGTCAACAACCCGAAGTCAACGGTCAGCACAATCAGTGGGGTCTCTATGACGTCAACTGGATGCGATGATGACATCAACCCTAGGCAAGTCACTGATGACGTCACGGGACAAGAGCGCGACGTATTTGGTGCGTGGATCTAACGCGCTGCTTATGTTGATGGCGCGTGTAGGAGCGTGTAGAGGAATATGATTGTGATACTGTGTAGATCTGGTCACGGCGATCACAATGGTATCTATAGAAATATTGTCGGGGTAATATTTCACGGCGGCATTTGGGTTCAGTGACGATGCGTGAAAAGAAGTTTAGATCGTTTGAGCAGCACATGAGGGAGCGTACGGTGTCCGATGGTTATGACACTTCCACAGTTGTGTAGATTTGGTCGATCCGATCATAGTGGTATCTGTAGAAAAATTATCAGAGCAAGATTCATGGCGGCGACGGTGATTGCAGTGGTCTGTGTGGTGCAGAAATCCTTAACAATAGCGATTGTAGGCCCGAAACCTAAGGACAATGGCTAAAAGATGTTGGAAGTTCAACGGTGAGTGGTTGCAGGGGCTATTGTGACAGCAGAAGCTGTAAGGGTTGAATAACACCAGAAAAGATAAGATTGCTAGAAAGATAAAAGTAGTGGCACTGATACCATGTTAGAAATACTTAATGATTGTATTATATTCTCTGATTAAATGAATATACATGGTGCTTTTATATAGGAGTTACAAGTAAACTAGATATGTCTAAAGTAACTAGATATAGATATGCCTAAAGTAAATAGATATACATTAGTATATATATATACATTAATATGTTACTAGATATACATTAACATTAAGGAATCAGTACACATGGACTCTATAAGATAGAGTGATCAATTGTTTCTGACTTGGCTAATGGTGATTCTCCTAATGCTTTCCATGTTTCCTTGGAACTTTGGCATGAGAGATTGGGGCATCCTTCTTTTACAATTGTTAAGAAAACTGTGAACAAGTATGCTTATTTTAATGTTAGTTTTTTCTAAAAATTGTAATAAAGAATCATTTTGTACTGTTTGTCAACTAGCAAAATCACACAATCTTCCTCTTAACTATTCTCACTAAGTCAAAAGCTATTCATAGAGTAAAATTTCTTTATACTTTAGAACAAAATGAGGTTGTTGAATGCAGGCATAAAAGTATTATTAAAAGGAGTCTTCCCTTTCTATTTACTGCTCATATGTCTTTGTCTTACTGGCCTTATACTATACGCATAACTACCTACTTGATGGAAAGAGTCCCTACAAAGGTTTTGTCTCGCTAGTCAGCTTTTGAGGTTTTTTTGGTAAGTATCCAAACTACCACCACTATTACAAAAATAGATATTTAAGTCGATGTATAAAGTCGGTTTTTGAAAAAAAAACTTACTTGTAATGAAATTAAAGTCAGTTTGGTATAGAATCGATGCTATCTACGTAGGACGTAACGTAGGTTGACATGTAGAACTGATGCTACGTCCTACGTGTAGCGTCAGTTCAACACGTCAACCGACCCTACGTCCTACGTGGATAGCATCGGTTGACACATAGAACCGACTCTACACACGTGGATAAATGTGTTTTCTCTCATTTCTTCCCTAGACAAAAACTATTCCAAGCGCTGCATAATTCTCAAAAACCCAAAACCTCATCCACTTCTCCTCCACTTTTTTTCATTTTTCGGCCACCTACGACCACCAATTCCAGAGCTAGTTAGTGAGTTTTTTTCCTCTCTAACTTATCTTTTAGATCTCCTATTTTTTGAGCAAAATACTCAAATTTTTTATACTCATTTCTTACTTACAAAACACCATTTTTTCTTCATTTTCTTCATTTTTTCTTGTAAGTATTTCTATTAATCCTACACACTTATTATTCATATTTTTTCTGTTATTATGTGTTATTATTTATGTGTATAAATTTTTGTATTATATATGTAAGTTTTGTATTATAAATGAAGGAGAAGAATATAATGATGTTAAATAACATAGGACAACTCCATGGTAATTTTTATGCTATTAATTAATTTTTTTTTCATTTATTTGTATTATTTAGACTATTTGTTAAATAGATTTTTGTTTTTTTCTGCTATTATGTAGTGATCGAATACATGTTTTAATTTGAGTATAAAAAAATGAGTAAATTTTATAAAAAAAATTAAAGTCGATTCAATGCATGAACGACTTTAAACGTAAAGTCGGTTTACGCGTTGAACCGACTTTACATTTTAAATCATTTGGTTTAAAGTCGGTTTTTAATAGACTTTAATAATTCATTTTGTAGTAATGCGCTCTTTAAAAGTGTTTGGATCGATTGGATGTTAATGTTTTCCTTTTTAAGGTCATATTTTTTAATTAAGTTTGATCCTCGATATGTTATGTATATTTGTTGGATATGATATGAATCAAAAAGGTTATGTTTGTTTAGTTAAGTCCATAACAATATTATTTTAAGTAGACATGTTGTTCTTTATGCATGGGTCATTCTCTATTTTTTCTAAGAATTCTACTACATCTTCTTCCAATATGTCTTATGATTCTCCTACTATTTTGGTGCCTGGTCATTTACCAGTTGTTACTTCAGAGAATATTACCTTGCTAAGTGAAAACTGTCCTACGTACTTTAGGGTCCGTCGATTATTCTTCAGTTGAGCCTTATTATTTAAGTGAAGTTGTTATGGTTTATTCTAATCATTCCGATTCTTTAAATTCTAATTTGTTATCTCCCCTATCTCCCGAACATGATACTCTTAATTCCATATATTCTCTGTCTACTGAGCCTGATTATATGTCTGGTCATGTCCATCCTAGTAATGAAATGATTGTCTTTAATGATTATTATCTTCCATATATTTCTATTCCACTTTCTCCTTCAAACTCCTTATGTCTTCAAATTCCTCTTCCTGTATCTTCTCCTATAACTTCTGCTGTGTCTATTGATAATATACATCCAATGTTAACAAGATCTAAAAATGGTTTGTACAACCCTAAGCTCTTGGTTGCAACCTTATCTCCACATGGTTATCTTTTTGAACCAAGAAATTATAATTAGGATGGATTGAAATATCCAAAGTGAAAATTGGCTATGTACAAAAGGAGATAGATGCTTTGCTTGTCAATCATACTTGAGTTAAATGGGTCTAACGGTCCATACTCAACACATTACAGTTTGTTTGTAGCTCAGCATGGCTTGGCACATTTACTTTATATGTATGCATATGTAAGCTTACCTTATGGAGGAAGTGATAAAGAAAATTCACTTGTTTGGTATCCCCAGTTTGATACGCCAATGAATTTGTGGCATAAGAAAAACCAGTGCCAATTGGGGAATCCACGAATATCATATTGGATACCTACAACAATAGAAGCATCACAGTTACTATTTATCATTACAAGTTTAATAAATATTTATAAAACTAAATAATAAAAAACATGCATATTTATAGAACTAAATAAATTATAACGAAAAAAGAAAATGTTATACATGCATATATATATAACTATGGAATGTATCATGTTACCTTTGTTAATGAGTTAGTATTTATGAGCAATGTTGGTAGACTTTCATTGTCCATGTTATACTTATCGTACTTCATTGGACCTGTACAATAGTGTGCAGTTTGTATCTATAATGTTAGACATTAAATATAATTGCCTGGAATTTTAACACTAAATATTATTTTGTTTATCTACTTGTGTTAGAAAAGAAAATAAATTTTTTTTAACTGAAATAATACTTCTAAAACTTATCTATTTTTACTTTTGTCTCTTGAAAAATAACGTACAAAAATACTCCTTTTAATAACTTAACGAATCGTTATAGCTATTAATTATAAAATAACTTAATGATTATATTATAATTTTAGTTACAAATTAATTTTAAAGTCACCCCCGACCTTTGGTTAAGAGAAAAAAGTAATTAAATTATTGATTGACGGATAATTATTATCCTTTTATCTTTATCAAAATATTACTCTTAAAAATTCAATTACTCTATAATATATATTAATATAAAAGAATTAACTTAAACTTTATAAGTAATGGAACATTGTTAAACAATATTAGCAATATAAGAAATAGCAAGATAGACATTTTTTGAACTAAATAGTTTTATATCAAATTATATAATAAAAAGATTAAAATAACATAATTTCATAACTTTAATAAAATAATATCAAAATCATCCTATCTCCTAGTGTCGGTGACCCTACTAGAGTTTTAACGACTTCATCAATGATTTGATAGCCATTATTGATAATTCTATTGGAATTCCAATAGATATAACATGTTATATTTAATAGATCATCAGAATGTGGATGTAATATATTATATTTAATTGATTGATGAAATTATGATTAATGTAACATGACATACAAATATATATGTGGATGTAACAAGTTATAAAAAATAGGTAAATAAATATATTACACATAAAGATACTAATAAATGTAATATGTTATATCTAGTGAGTTATCTACAAAGGTTGTCATAACTCAATTGAGTTGTTGGCTATGGTTGCCGAAATATTAGTGGGTCATCGAAAATTTTGTTAGATTTAATCTTATTTTTATTTTATTAAATTTATATAAGAAAGATATTTTGATATTTATATATATGAAATTAAAAGTTTAAAATTAAATTTTTGTTAGTTTAAAAAAAATCTTATTAATACGAAAAATATGTTATATAAATATAATATTCTCCATTGTCCATAGTAGGGGTGGGGTGTCCAACGGTTCGATCCGGTTTTGGTTAAAAAAGATTTACCGGATTGGATCAGACCGTTTGAAACGATTTTAAGAAATAAAAACCAGATCGAACCGTTTGATTTATAAAACGATTCGGTCCGATTTGATTCGATTTTTTTATAATTTAATGAAGAATAATGTAAAATTTTTAATATATTATTAAACCGGTTTAAAATTAGTACAAATCGGACTAGACCGTTTGATTTGTAAAATTGTTCGGTTTGATCCGGTTAGATTTATGGATATCCTTAGTCCATAGGTGCTTATGTTAAACGTAAGTTTTTAGTGTACGTTTATTCAAAAATAATCCATTAAAATATATTATTTTAAATAAAAAATTTATTAAATTCATTATTTTCGTATAGTGTTACATTCGTGTAGGGTAATATTTTAATAATAATAAAATATTAGATAAATTGTTTGCATATACTTAACTCATTTATTAGTAGATGGTGTATGTCGGTTGTGTGTCATAGTTGTTATCCTTTATAATAAATAGAGCAAAATAAACATTTTATTTGGAACAATTGCATCAGATATCTATTAAATAATGGAAAGTTATCTCTCTTTTCTTTTCCTTTTTCAATGTCATGGAATTCATAACTTATAGCATCACACTTATTCCTTTTCATGGATTTATATATCAAGAATACCAAAATAGCATTCGAAATTATATTAATTAAAATCTTTTTTCCAATTATCGATTATATTAATTTTTAAACCAATCGAATCGAATTGAACCAATTTAATAATATATTACAAATTTTATATTATTTTTCACAAACCATTGATTAAATTTGTTATATTTTAATTAAAAATATATTATTAGGTATATTATATTTATGTATTATTAACTGAATTAAACCGTTTAAAACTATTAAACAAACTTGACCAAATTATTCAGTTTAATATTTTTAATAATCAAACAGTCTGATCCGATTAAAATATTTTTACCCAAAATCCGATCAGGACCGTAAACATCCATATATGGTATAACAATCTCAATATTCTTAAATTATGTTATATTCTATTTGGTAAGAAATTCTATATTTTAGTAAATAATTTGTATGTTGTTTCTAAATCAAATTTATTGGTTTTAATTAAAAAAAAATTTCTAATTTTTTATTTTTTTAATCCTAATAATTCTTAGAAAGGTTAATTATCATTAATATCCTTGTCCATTAGTCAAAATTATAAATGATAAAATTAATTATTTAATCATAAATCAAAAATAAAAACAATTTACCCAATTCAAAAACAAGGCTAGACAACCCAGAGCAACCCGGTCCACCAGTTAGCCATAGAACAAGAGGATCCGTCTCAAGGTCTCTCTGCGATTCAACAAAGTAGTAGAATAATTGCACTTCTTCTGCTTCACCCACACCCACGTACCTTTAAGATTTAATTTTGAGATTGAGAACTTACATCATGTTTGATAATAATTTGTAACTTTTAATTTTTTTTGTATCGCTCTATTTTTTTTTTTACTTTTAGTTTTAAAAATGAAAAAAATTGGTTATTATTTAAAAGTTTTAAGTTTTTATCATTTATTTTTCAATAATTATACGTATAAAAGTAACAAAACTTCATTTACTTTTTTTAAAAACTGTGAGGTAAAATTAAAAAAATCATAAATCATAAATATTATTAAAATTATTTTTAAAAATTTATAAATCACAAGGTATTTTAGTTGATTTCTTAACGATTTGAAAATTAAATAGAAAATTGTTATCAAATATATTTGGTTTAAAAATTACTTATAAAATAAAAATCTTTATCAAATAAACTTAAATTACCAATATTTTGAATTTTTTTTTTTTTTTGTGTCGTAAAGAGTTCGAGGAAAAAAGTCCTTGAAAATTTGTAACGTGAGAGAGATGCATGCATAAATAATATCTCTTAATAATTTCAAGACACTTAATTAAAATCACATCTTATTTGCAGATGAATCAAATCTTAATATATTTAACTTAAAATTTTGTTTTAATCTTATTGGTTCTTGTCTTTTTAACTTTCAAATGTTATGTGGCGGTATAGAATATTAAAGACTCTAGTTGTATTACTTTTATACAATTATATATTTAATTATGAATGATAATTTTATTATACAAATTAAAATGGTTAAAATCTATCTCGCCAAGTGTGTGTTATAACTTAATCATTTTAATTTTTTTTATTTTAAATTAAAAGTAATATATTTTTATTTTAAAAATGTAAAAAAAATAATAATTAAATTTTTTTATAATGTACTTCAAAATTATAAAAAAGTAAATTGATAGAATTGTAAAAATTAAAACAATAAAGGACTTAATAGGAGGGAAAAAAACAAGGGAATCAAATCAAGAAATAAATAAATCAAATTATAAAAAAAAAATAAGATGATAAAATTGTAAAATTAATATATAAAATTTTAGAGATTATTTATGTAATTTAGCCGAAAAGAAATATTAAAGTTTGTCAAAGTATACCATCTATTAACAATTAACAAACAGGGGTGTTGCATGTGTATGAAAAGTCGATCGATCGTATCGATTGTTTAAAAAGAAAAAAATGAAACATATATTTGTCGATGAATTATTTATCGACATTTTAGTTCTACAAATTAACAAAGACATAAAATATATTAGTTAACAGTAGTACTTAATTAGAATTAATTACCCAGTTTCAAGCTGAAAAGGAAGAGGTCCTTGAAAACCAGGAAGAAATTTAACCAAATTTGAATCAGAGATTGCTATATCTGATAGTGAGCAGCCCATTAGTAGAAGGAGCTGAAGTTGAAAAAAGATGTTTTTGCTTATAAGACTCAGAAACTTCCTTTCCCATGCCATTATTTGTTAGAATTGGGTGGATCTCAGTTTCTGTGAGTTTTGAAATTTTTTTTACTTAAGAACAAGGCAAATAATGTTGTATTTAAGGTACCTTATATTTAAAAAGAAAAAAAAACAGAGGTGTGAATTATGAATTTTGTTTGTTTTAAATTAAAGAAATAAAATTATAAAAATAATGAAAAAAAAACATAATTATTTATAATAACTATGAGTTTATTAGAGATAATTTTTAAACAAAATGAGATAAGATGATATTTAAATAAAATGTAATAAATTTAACGTATAAATTTATTAAAAATATGTTAAATTTGAGCTTAATTTTATCTCAAAACTCATGCCCAATCGATATGAGATATTTTAACACTCTTTTTTACATCGACAGTTCATCAATAGACAGTGATGAACTTACAGTTAGGTGTCACGAGATGAGCTTGTTTGTTTTGATATCATGTTAAATTTATGTTTAATTTAATTTCAAAATTTAAGTTATAAGATGGAAGATTGTTCTCGTTTATACATGTATTTGATACATAATTAAGACATTTTAACAAAAAAAAAAAATATGAAATTAATTAATCTACCTAACCAATTAACAACATTATCAAGAAGTTATTGATACACTTGTCACACAGTTCGATTGCAGTATATCTTCTGTGTAGGCTTTAAAATCGACGGCATATTATGAGAGGTAGTTGTATCTTAGGCTTAAAATCGACGGCACATTATGAGAGGTAGTTGTTTCTTAAGGCTAGCATTACCTGAGATTCGAGAATGACTTCAGCCACACGTTTTTTATGAGTTAGAAGGGATGAACGCGAGACGTAGTCCGCAGTTATGCTCACAAATTTCAATTTATTTTTTTACCCACATTTTTTGGAATAAAAAAAATATAATATTTTCTCTAATAAATTATTAAAAATATATTTAAAATTATTAAATTTTTATATAATCATAATTTTGATTATCTGTAAATGAAATTGTTATCCTTAAAGGGGAAAAAATGTTTTAAAAAAATCTTTTATGAATTTCGATTGATATAGATGATTACGGGATTCAAAAAAATCTATTTACATCAAGTTATTACTTAATAAAAATTAATATGACATATAATAATTGATTATAAAAAAGTGTGCTCAATTATATTATCCAATTATTGGATTTCATGTTGTTGTTAAACAACAACTTGATGTAAAAGGAAGTACTCGCACGAGATTTGTAACAAGATTACTAAAGTAAGTTTTGAGTATAATTTTCACCATCTTAAATTAATTTAGATAATTTAGGATGTCATGAAAATCTCTCACTATGATATAGGGGAAAAAATGTAAAGATTAAGAGATATTATAAAACTATTGTGTTTATGTAAATGATATGAGATATTTTATCCCTTTTCTATGAAGTGCAGAAAGGTACGTGAGTATATATATGGGGAGAAGATTTACATAGTCTCAATCACTTACACGCATAAATAAAATTAACCTAATATCAAAATTGTCTCTTTTATGGATAATTAGGAATTATTTATTAATTAATTATCTCCTAGGTCGTTTAGCTATCTGTTATGTTCATTTGCTGACTCAACGCTCATTGAGCTGTCATATAAATCACACTTCTAAGTAGGACTAATTATATTGTGCTATATGACATGAGTTTATTTACACTTAATATCAATCCCTTAAGCCTCTTGGGTCTAGATACATGGTTAGAAAGTCTGTTTATAACTTTATCGATATTGAAGCATTAAGCCCTTTTAGTCACATCATCAACGTTTGGCCAAAAGTTGCATACCGATTGGTCTATGTGATTATCGAAACAAACTCTATCCGATCATTAAAACATGCATAATAGTTTTCTATTATTGGCGATATTTTAAGATTGTCAATCGGATTTCTGGTGAAAGAGTTATGTTAAAGTTAAAATTGCTCCTAAAACTTCAACTTTGGGATCACGGGGTGTTTTTCACCCTCTGTACTACAAGTGATGCTTGTCAAATTCTTCAAATCTATTTGGAGACATCTCAATGTTAGAACTCCTTTTAAGTATTTGAACTTTCTTTCTTAACTACATCCAATTTCCAAAAGTGGTATATTATACTTTGATGTTTTTCATGCCACTTAGTCCTCATTGTTGCACATGTTTCTACACTATTGTGGATTAAAGGTAAATATTGATCTCTATTTTGGAGGACAGACATGCAAGAGAGGATCTGGCCACCATGGATTCGTGTTGGGATGGAAGTCGATTGAAGGGTACATGCGATGTGATGGTTGGGTGACCAACTAGGGTTCTATTTGGTGGGTTTATCCATTCCGTCCATCCAATGGGTAATATATGTATCATACCTTTTATTGGTTAAGTTCCAACTGGGCTCCCAACCTAAATGATGGGTCGAGTCCTTACGAGTGTTGTGATCATTCTCGGTATCCCATTTTGTAATACTTGGGCTTTTATTTATTGTAATTATTTGGTTCTTGACTATACTTTGTTAGAAATGTAGACATCTAGTTAAACTCTTATGAATATACTTAATGTAGGAGGATGGATGGAGGTGCGTTGTAAGGGATTTTATTGGGAGGACACATATTGTGGCTTAACTTGTAAAAGCAGAGGATAAGGCTATGTGGCCCATTAGGTGGAAGTCTTTACTTTGTATTCGATAAGATAAAAATATAAACTTTGTGATCAGTATGATGGAAATTTAGAAAAGGTTACTTGGTACTGATAATGTATCTTTAATTGGTCTTATAGACCGAATATGACTTGGCACTTCTTGAGCTTCTGATTATGTACTTTTTATTTTGTGATGAGCTCTTCGCTTTCACTTAGTTTGTGCCCGATGGATATTTTGTATTAGCTTTTATCTAAGTGTAAACACTTAATTGTTTTCTTGGAAGTAAAGTGTGTGCTTTTGTTGCATGCTTTGAAAGTCCATGAGGTGGAAGGTTCTCTTGGAACCATAGGTGTTTTATGCTAAATCTTGTCAACTAGGGCATAGGAAATCTATTAGTGTAGAACCTCTGTCTAGTTGGAAAAATTTGTATTTGGCTATGTAACGTGTGACTGGATGACACTTAATTAGTTTGTGAGATCACATTTTTTTCCAAAACTCATTTGTCATGGAAAGCGTTGGCTTGCTTTGATTGTATGTGAGAGTAGAAGGAGACATTCACGAGGGACGGCGAGGTAAAGTGTGATTGATCGGCTTACAACCAAAGCTTGTTTTCCCAACTCTATCCAAAAAATTTATTCGACAACTTCTATATAGTAACATTTATATAGCCACATTTGCCTTGCCTTTGTGTCTTGCTAACTCTTTCTAGTTAAGTGGTCATGTGATCCTGACATCTGTACATGCATCTTATACGATTGAGAACACATAATTATCCATGGTCACACATAAGTAATAAGATGAGTAATTTAATAATAAGGGTTATCTTACCAATGAAGATTGATAACAATATATACTCAAAATTACTAATTCTTTAGTAAATTAATTAAAGTTACCAAATTGAGCTTTTCATTATTTTATTAATTGAGGGTTTGATTATTTTTTTAAAAAAATAATCAAAACCTCAATTAGTTAAACATGTCATGAATAAAAATTAGTTTCTTAAGTTTTAAATCACTTTCATAACTTAAACTCATTCTTGAATCTCTAAATTTAGTTTTAAAAATCTAGGTGCTCTTAAGACTTCACACATTTTCTTACCATATATTGAATTAATGATACAATCGCTAATCAACTTAAATCTTGAACAACCTCGTGGTATGCTTCGTAGATTTAATTCATTTATTGCATTAAGATAAATAAACTATGCAAGATTAAAATAATCGCTTAACCTTTAATGTTAGCATTCAATCCTACTTATGATAGTAGCACTTCAAATAAAAATATTAGCGATTACATGCTAACATCTTATACTAGATATAAAATATATTCATGCAACAAACTAGTTATAAAACTAATACATAACATGCAAGGTTTTAACATTTAAATATAGAATTGAACATATCAAGAATCAAGAGTTTGAAACTAAAACTTATGATGACATTAAATTAAGCAAACCATAGTCTGGAACTTGGAATTGCTCACAATCACATTATTAGTTTAGCAAGACATAGATTCTAAATGAATCAATATTATTTTCATAACGACTATGAAAAAGAGACATAAGAAAGTCTTAGGAAAAGTAGATGATAAAGCTAATGTAACCCCAATCTCTAATCTTCAATCTTTTCTTCTAATTCTCCTTTAAAAGTTGACTTTGATATACTCTTTGATCTCTCTTATTCCTTGTTACAATTGTATTTTTATAATGAACCATTGGGCTATTTTAATAGTGTGTTTTTGAGCTTACATTGATTAGAAATATAATTTAATTGATTTGATCAATGACCAAGATTCAGAGTTGGTGTAGGAAAAAAACCAAATTTAACAACTTGCAGGAAGGCTTGATCGATCAAGATCCTTTCTTAATCGACCTAACTTATGTGATTTCCAACTCAATAGCGCTCTATCAAAGTTTGACCGATGTTCTATCAATTGATATAGTAACTCTTATTATTCTTACCTTGGCCTCTTGATCTATCTTTAATCAATATTTTCGTGATCTATCAATCCATGACTTGATTTATCGAGGCTATTGAACTATATTTTTCATCCAAAGGTCCTTGATTGATCGAGGGTCCAATTTTTTACTCTAAATACACATTTTTTTCTTTTTAGTTGATTCATCTTCTAATGCTTTTATAACACAAAATAAACATATGAAATGCATAAGAAACAATAATTCATTGTAAATATGTGAGAATTGATGCATAAACATATGTTTAAAATAAAATCAATCAAACTCCCTACACCTACCCTTTGCTAGTTCTCGAGAAAAAAGAAATAAGTCATCACAAACATAGTAAAGCGGATAATATTTTTTGACATTTTATCTCTGGAGCATAACGATAATATATTCTCAAGTTTTAATAAATGTTTGATAATGTCGCTAGTCATCCAGTCTCTCTAACAACTGTACAACCATCATCCTCAAATAGTGTGTGTGATGTAGAATCTATTCACAATAGTCAAACCATGTAACCTAAATATGTTAGAACAATATTCCTTGTTCTAAAACATCATCATTCTTTTTAGAATTGAATTGGACACCATATGCTTTTGCTTAAAATTTTATCCCCATTCACAAAAAATATTCTCAATATTCAAAATGTCTTTCATTTAATTGTAATGTGGCTAGGCTTGTTGGTTCAAGCAAATGAATGGGGAAAGAAAAAAACAAAAGTTCATGAGTCAATGGAGTAAATGAAAGAGACTTATAAATAATATTATCCTAAGACCAATTATGTCAATAAGATAGGGTTAAGTTTTATTATTTTGGATCCAAACATCATTATTGGATTTTTTTTCTTTTGTCCAATTGCTTTCGATACATTGCTCTTTTTTTTCAGCATGTCCCCGTACTATTATTATTTGATTTTTTTAAACCTTTTAATATATGGTACTTATTAACATAGAAACTTTTTTGTATATGTTGGAAACTTAATCAATTATAGCACAATTAGCACTCTTAAATATTATTCTAGTGTTTTTATAGAATCCACTCTCTATTTGTGCATCTCTACTTATTCTTGAACTATAGGGCATAGCTAATATGTTTGGTTCAAAGGATAAGGAATGGATACAAACAATTAGCTCATATAGGCTCATTGAAAAAGTTGTCCTTAAAAGAACAACAATACTAAAGGTGGGACAACTTATCCAAAAATGTTAATCCACACATTTTTCACAAGCTCGTGTATATAAATTTTTATATCACTAACTTGGATATTATGCATGTAAGTCTTGAGCAAAAATATCATAAAGTTGCATTCACTTGGGAATAATGTCAAGACATATCAACATCCAACATCACTTTGACCTAACATTGTCTATTTAATTTCATCATAAATGTCAAAAAAAATGAGAGAACATATAATTATGTCCAAGCCTTAACTATCGTAAGGGATGTAATAAATAAAAACAAAGAATAAAAAAATTCAATGCTACTTAGAACATACTAATCCTAAACATACTAACTTACTGAATCATTTTATTAAGTTGTAGTGGCCGGGTGGCCAACATGTGATAGAGGTTCCTTCATTTAGGTTTTTTAGGTCAATCCATCAAATGGGTAGTCTGTCTGTCATACCTTTGGTTGGTAAAGTTCCAACTAAGGTCCTAAACTGAATGATGGGTCTAGTCCCTATGAGATATGTGATCGTTTTAGTTGTTTGCAATGACATTTTTAGGATCCCGACCAGATATTTTATTAATTTCTTTTTCTATTAGAATATGTAGGTGTAGGGGTTCTAATACTATTCTTATGGGTATCCCTATTATGTAATATTTAGGCTTTTATTTGTTGTAATTATTTTTTTTTACTTAAGCACTTTTATCTCTCATTAGAGTGAAGTGTCTTGGATGTACAAAATGTTGGATTTTTTGAGATTGTTCATAATATGAGAGATTATGTCTTGATCATCTTAAGTTCTAGCAAGATTAGTATCTTAGTCCGCCTAGCCTATTTTGTGCTTGGTTCTTGACTATACTTTGTCAAAAATGTAGACATCTAGTTAAACTCTTATGCAGGTAGGTGCATTGTAAATGGTGTCATAGGGAGGACACATTTCATGGCTCAGCTTGTAAAAGCAAGGGATAGGGCTTCGTGGCCTGTTAGGTGGAAGTCTTTACTTTATGATCGATAAGATAGAACTCTGGACTTTTTGGCCAGTACAAAGGAAGTTTAAGAAAGGTTACTTGGTACTGATAGTGTATCTTTAACTGGTCTTACAAATTGAAGATGAATTAGCACTTCTTGAGCTTCTGATTGTGTACTTTCTCTTTTTTGGCGAGCTCTTCACTCTTCCTCAGTTTATTCCTAGTGGATATTTCTATCTTAGCTTTTATGTAAGTGTAAACACTTAATTTTATTCCTAGAAGCAAAGTGTGTGCTTTTCCTGCATGCTTTGAAAGTCCATGTGGTAGAAGGTTCTCTTGGAATCATAGTTGTTTTATGCTAAGTCTTGTCAACTAGGACATAGGAAATCTATTGGTGTAAAGCCTTTGTCTGGATGGAAAAATGTGTAAGTGGCTAGTTGATACCTATTAAGTTTGTGAGATCATATGTTTCTCCAAAACTCATTTTTCATGGAAAGTAGCAACTTCCTTTGATCGTATGATAGTGTAAAGGGATATATTCACAAGGGACAGTAAAGTAGAGCATGATTGACTAGCTCATAACAAAAGCCTGTTTGCCTAACTCTGTCCGAAAAATTTTATTTGACAACTTCTATTTGATAACCTTTGTCTGACCATTTCCTTTTGGCTGATTCTTTCTAGTTAAGTGATTGGGTAATACTGACTTGTGTGCATGCATATGATACTATTAAGAACAAGCAAGTATACATGGTCACACATAAGTGATAAAATAAGTAATTTAAGAATAAGGGTTGTCTTATCTACGAAGATTGATAACAATATTTTACTAGTTCGTTAGTAAACTAATTAAAGTTAACAAATTTAGGTTATATGATTTTTTGAAGAAAATAATCAAAACCTCAATAGTTAAATATCTCATAAATGAAAATTCGTTTCTTAAGTTTTAAATCACTTTCATAACATAAACTCATTCTTAAATCTCTAAATTTAGTTTTAGAAATATAGGTTTTCTTAAGACTTCTCATATTTTCTTACCATGTATTGAACTAATGATACGATTGTTAATCAACATAAATCTTGAACAATCTACAGGTATATATTTTAAATTTAATTCATTTATTACATTAAGATTTAAAAAGATGATAAATAAACTAGGCAAAATTAAAACCATTGCTTACCCTTTAACATGGGCATTCAATCCTCCTTATGACAGTAGTCGCAAGGTACCACTTCAAATAAAAATATTAGCGATAGCATGCTAACATCTTATACTAGATATAAACATACTGACTAGTTATAAAACTTATGCATAACAAGCATGATTTTGATATTTAAACATAAAATTGAACACATCAAGAATCAAGAATTTAAAACTAAAATTTATGATGACATTAAATTAACAAAACCATAGTTTGGGGCTTGGAATTGCCATATACACATTGTTAGTTTAGCTAGACATAGATTCTAATTCAATCAACATTATTTTCATAACAATTATAGCGATAAAGCCAATGTAACCCCAATCTCTAATTTTCAATCTTCTCTTCTAATTCTCCTTAAAAAGTTGACTTTGATATGCTTTTTGATCTCATTTATTCCTTATTAAATTTTTATTTTTATAATGAACCATTGGGCTATTTTTATAGTGTATTTTTTATCTTACATTGATTAGAAATAGAATTTTATTGATTCAGTGACCAGGATTAAGAGTTAGTGAAAAAAAACTAGATTTAAGTGCTAGTTGAAAGCATTGATCAATCAAGATCTTTTCTCGATCAACCTAACCTATACGATTTCCAACCCAAGATCGCTCAACTAAAGTTCGACCGATGCTCTATCGATCGTTATAGCAAATCTTACCATTCTTACTTTGGCTTCTCGATCTATCCTCAATCAAGACTTTCTCGATCTACCAACCTATGACTCAATTTATCAAGCCTATTGAAGCATATCAATCGAGGGTCCTACTTTTTTCTTTAAATATAGTTTAACACAAAATAAAAATATGAAAATGCACAGGGAACAATAATTCATTGTAAATATGTGAGCATTGCTGCATAAACATATGTTTAAAATAAAATCAATTAAACTCCCCCACACCTAGGCTTTTCTAGTTCTCGAGAAAAATGAAATAAGTCATCACAAACATAGTAAAGAGAATAATTTTTTTGAAATTTTATTTCTGGAGCATAACAATATTATAGTCTCAAAATTTAATAAATGCTTGATATTGTCTCTAGTCATTCATTCGCTCTAACTACTATACAACCATCATCCTCAGAGGGAGTGTGTGATGTAACATCATTATTCTTTCTAGAATTGAATTGGACATTGTAGGATTTTTCGTAAAATTGTATCTCCACTCACAAAGAGTATTTCCTATAATCAAAAGGTCTTTCGTTTAGTTGTAAAGTGGGTAGACTTATAGGTTCAAGCAAATGAAAGGGGAAAGAAAAAAAAAGTTCATGAGTCAATGGAGTAAATGAAAGAGACCTTTAAATAATATTATCCTAAGACCAATTATGTCAATAAAATATGGTTAAATTTTATTATTTTGGACTCAAACATCACTATTGCCTTTTTTTTCTTTTTGCTAATTTCTTATGATACACAGTTCCTTTTTATATTTGTTTCCAGCATGTCATGGTATTATTATTATTTGATTTTTTAAAACTTTTTAATATGGAGTACATATTAAAATAGTAGATTTTTCGTATGTGTTGACAATTAATCATTTATAGCATAATTAATATGTTTGGTTCAAAGAATAAGGAGTGGGTACAAACAATTAACTCATGTAGGCTCAAATTAGCTCATTAAAAATGTTCTCCTTAAAGGAATCCACACATGTTTCACAAGCTCATGCATATAAATTTTTGTATCACTAACTTAAATATTGTGTATGTAAGTTTTGAACAAAAATATCATAAAGTTGCATTCACTTAGGAACAATATCAAAACATATCAAAATCCACCATCATTTTGACCTAACATTATTTAGTTAATTTCATCATAGATGCTACAAAATAACAAGAGAACATGTAATTATGTCCAAGACATAACTATCCTAAGGAGTGTATTAAATAAATACAAAGAATAAAACAAATTCTATGCTACCTAGAACATACTAATCCTAAACATACTAACTTAATCAACCATAAGAAAATAAAGATAGTGATATGTTAACACTCCCTTAACCTAATTTTTACATTGTCATCATTGTAAGAAAATGTGTATACTACATGTAAAAGAAGTAAAAGGTGAGTAGAAAACAAATAAAAAGTACACTAGAAGTCATTTTATTTGTGTCATTTCGACACTTTGGTCACATGGATTTTGTAAAGGAAAAGTTACTTGATTTTTTTTATAGTAGGAACACTTTAATCACATAACTTTAAAGTTATGTGACTAATATGACATAATTTTGAAAATCAAGTGACTTATGTGTCTGTTGTAAAAACAATGTGACTAAAATATCCTGATAACATAAACAAAATAACTAAGAGAACTAGTCACCCAAAATAAATCTTGCGGGTTTTCTCCCTGAAAATTCTTAATTTAAAGTCTTTAACCCAAATTAGCCATATCTCAATTGTCCATGCTAGTTGGCTCCTAGAGTTAGATCTCATGCATATGATTCTCATCAATTGTTTCATAATAAGGTTTAAACTTATATCCATTGACATTGAATTTTTTTATGGTATTCTCACTCTATATTTCCATTGCACGATGAACAAATACTTTGGTAATAATAAAATGTCTAATCTCAATGTTTACTTGGAAATAAATTGAGGTGGGAGTCAAATAAGAGCACTTTTTTCTAACTTGAAAATTCTTTTTAATATCATCTTATCATATATCGCCTCAGTTTTCTCTTTTTAAATTCATGTATTTTCATAGGCTTCATTGTGGATTTCTTCTAGTTCATTTAGTTGCAACCTTCCATGATCCTTTGCTTCTTTTAAATCTATATTGCATTGTTTAACTACCCAAAAGGCTTTATGCTCCAGCCTAATTAGAAGATGAAAATGTTTACCATACACCAATTAAAATGGTGACATCCCAATGGGTGTTTTATATGTTTCTTGGTATACTCAAATTGCATCATCTAATCTTAAGCTCCAATCTTTCTTATTAGGATCCATAGTTTTTTCTAGGATGGATTTGATCTCTCTATTAGAGAGCTTAG
Organism: Hippophae tibetana; assembly: GCA_037013495.1. Classification (NCBI taxonomy): domain Eukaryota; kingdom Viridiplantae; phylum Streptophyta; class Magnoliopsida; order Rosales; family Elaeagnaceae; genus Hippophae; species Hippophae tibetana. Next base: position 74,573,714 of record CM072812.1, on the reverse strand, counting down.
CTTGACCACTTGTCTAGGGATGGTATGGTATAGGTAGCCACTTTGTGGTTGACATGATACTTTTTTTATAGAGCCCAAAAATTCGTATTGTAAAAGTACAATCCACCATTGCTAATGATGGCTTTTGGTGTCCTAAATCTAGCAAATATGTTGGATATCACAAAATCTACAACCACCTTAGAATCAACAGTTTTTTTTTATCTTAACTTCCACCCATTTAGACACATAATCCATAACAAGGAAATTGTATATTTATCCATTGGAGGAACTGAATGGTTCTATGAAATCAATATCCTAAACATAAAAAATTTCAATAAAAAGTATAGGAGTTTGGGGAATTTGATCTCTAAGCTCTAGATTACCTGTTTGTGACAAAAATTACAAGCTTTATAAAAATATGTGCATCTTTGAATAAGGTAGGCCAATAAAATCCACTCTCAAGAACCACAAGAGATGTCTTCTTGGCACCAAAGTATCCCCTGCATACATAAGTATGGAAGAAGGTGAGTATATAATGGAATTTAGTTTTAGGTATGCATCTTCTTAACAATTGATCTGGACAATGTTTCTATATGTATGAATCATTCCACATAATATATTGCCTCCTTTTTAAGTTTATATTGTTGCCTTTCATAAATTTGTAGTAGTAGTTTGGTTTTAATATAGTTTACAATTTTAGCATACCATGTTGGTGAATCCTCGATTGAGAACATTTTTTGGTTTGGAGATTGCTCCTAAATTTTTAAGGAGTCTTCTTCTTGTATGATTCGACTCAAGTGGTAGGCCACTAAGCTCTCACTCCTTTTTTTCCTTGATGTCCAATCCAAATTCTTGTAATGAAAGAATCCATTTTACGAGGCTACATTTTGCATCCTTCTTTTTTGGCTAGTACCTAAGAGTTGTATGGTCAGTAAATACAATTACTTTAGTTCTTATTAAATATGATCTAAACTTTTCAAAAGTAAAAGTAATAGCAAGTAATTGTTTTTCAATGGTAGAGTAGTTAAATTGGGCATCATTAAGAGTTATGGAGACATAGTAGATGACATGTGGTTGTTTGTCAATCCATTTCCCTAACATTGCTCCACCTACATAGTTACTAGTATTGCACATTTACACAAATGAGCGATTCCAGTCAGGTGCTTGAATAATTGGAGTTGTGACGAGTATCATCTTTAGATTTTTGAAAGCTTCCTTGCACTTTTCTTCAAATATGAAAGAAGTATATTTTTATAGCAATGTGCATAGTGGTCTTACAATCTTTTAAAAGCCTTTCATGAATGTCTTGTAAAAATATGCATGACTAAGAAAGGAACAAACCTATCTCATAATAGTGGGAGGTGGTAAGTCACACACAGTATTCATTTTAACGTTATCTACTTTCATGCTCATAGAAGAGATTATATGTGTTATTATAATCCTATGGTCTGTCATAAAATGATGCAATTTAATACTAGATGAGTCTTTGCACATTTTTGAAGGATAAATGTTAGATTATGTAATCATAGATCAAAAGAATCACCATATACCATAAAATATATATAAAGACCTTTATAATATTCTCTATATATTCCAAAAATATACTTACCATACACTTTTGAAAGGTGGCCGGAGGATTTTAGTGGCTGAATAGCATCCTCCTTAAGGAAACAATTATAAACAGGTAAGTAAATGTGGTTTACTATTCTCCAGTGCTATATAAATATGGTTGTAACTTGAATAACCATAAAAAAATAGTAAAAAACCGCCTGCTACCTTTTTACCATTTGATCAATTTAGGGTAGGGGAAAATAGTCCTTTATCGTGTTGGTGTTTACCTTCATGTAATCTATGTATACTCTCCAATCTATTTGATTTCTTGTGGGTACCAAATCATTTTCATCATTCTATAGCAATGATGACCGATAGTGTGTCATTGTCTTCGAAATATACATATTTTAAGTGTAATAAAAGATGCTTTGATTCTAATATGGGTGCCTACACAAAAGTGGGTAACAACTTCTCAATGATACTTGGCAAAGAAATAGAGCCCAAATCGTACCTTTGGTGGAATTTGGGAAAGAGATTCCAATGATAGTTTCCAAGTATGCACTGACATGTATTACACTAGTGGGATTTCTTGGATTTTCAAAATCCAAGCTATGGGTCTTGCTCAATTACATGTTCAACACAAGAGTATATAAAGTCAATATAATAAGATAAATTAATATCATTAGGATACCTCATTGCTTCATTGATATTGAAGCATACAAACTCTTTAAAATTCGTTATAAGTTAGTTTTAAGAAAAAAACCAACTTTAAATCTCAACTTAAATACTCTCTATTATAGTAGTGAATCTCATGACATCTTAACAATACGTGAGAATGTCTCAACCTAATTCTCACAAAGTGTGTAGTTTATATCCTACACCACACATTTTTTGGTAATAAGAGTATGCTTCACTGCTAAAGCATTATATAGACAATGCTAAATGCAATGGCAAACCTTTAGGGGCATTTTAAGCTTCTAAATAACTTATCCTGACCAGAAATATTGCTAGATCTGCCTACTGGTCTCCCTAATACATCACAAGTGATGGCATAAACTAAACTAATTGAATAGTCCTTATGGGATGTAAGGTACCAAACTAACTTATTCACTCTCATTGTTGGTTGAATTGGAATTTTTTGGATCATTTTCGCATGAAAACCATTGAAAACTTGACATACTCAATTAGTATTCCAACACTAGTGTTGGAAGTCTACGAGGTCATTAACTGCCAAAAACCATTGATCGAAGCAAAATTCTGTCAAAAAAAGGGGGATTTGGTAGCCATATGTCCCCCCAAATGTTAAGAGAAGTACCTCTGTGAATCTACCACCATAGGCTAGCAACTAAGACATTCCTTGCTTCTAAAATAGCCTACCAAGCCTAGGAAGGTGAATAGCCTAATCCAGCTAAAAGGAAATATCTCCCACAAAAATATTTACTTTTGTACACTTGAGCAATCAATGAGTCTGGATACTGTACCAATCGACAATACTTTTTTCCTACCATTGTCAGATTAAATTCCTTCAGATATTTGAAACATAGGCCGCCTGCATCTTTTAAATCACAACTATTTCGATGTTAACTAGTGTGTTTTTTGGTGCCCATCTGTAGTTCCCCACTAGAAATTTTGTAAGGAAACCTTGATATCAAAGCATAAGCCCATTAGAAGTACAAAGCATTACATAGCATAATTGGCCATAGCATATGCCACTGCTTTTAAGGGCACCTCTTTTATTGGTAAGGATAACAATTTTGTTGACCAATGTTGAATTATTTCTTACACTCTATCCAAAATGTAATTAATCTGTGCCCATTTTGCCAATCCAAATTAGGCAAAAAGACCCAAATATTTATCAAAACCCATGGAATAATCCCAATATTCTTTATAATAGACTGACGAATAACATTATCAGTAGTGGAACTAAAGTTTTTGTAGATTTTTGATAAATAACCACTTGTGCTGACACTTCTTCATATGACTTCAAGATAGTTATCAAATGATTAATTTCTAACATGGAGTACTTGCAAAAAATTAACGAGTCATCAGCAAATAATAAATGAGATATAGTAGGACCAGTTCTACTCACCTGAAGGCCACTAATATTTTCGGCTTATTTTTCTTTATCTAACAAGCTAGATAATCCTTTAGCACAAATAAGAAAAAGGAATGGTAACAATGAATCTCTTTGTCGAATACCCCACTCAGCTCTAAAATAACCCACTGGTTCTCCTTTCACTACACATGAATAAATGACAGTTGAAATACATGCCATAATCCATTCAACCCACTTGTTAGAAAGTCCCGCTCCACTCGATCATAGGCTTTGCTCATGTCTAGCTTGAGTGCCAAATATTGTTGTTTATCCTATTTCATACATTTAAGGGAATGCAGAAACTCATGTTCTATAAGTATAATATCCAATATAAGATACTATGGAATGAATGCAGTCTGGTTAGTGTTGATAATATTAGAGATCATCTCCCTTAACCAATTAGTGAGAATTTTGGCAATTATCTTAATGGATGGCATTACAAATTCTTATCGAACTTAGTTGAGTCATATATGTTGGGGAATCCACTTTGGGTATCAGGATAATATGAGTGTAATTAGTCAAAATAGTGATAGTAACATACCAGCAAAAAATTTAACTACATGTACCACAATAACATCAATAATATTCAAAGTATTTTTGGAAAAAACAAAGATGACATATCATCCGACCCAATTGCTTTTGAGAGATTTATTTGGAACACTACTTGTTTAATTTCCAGGTAAAAAATGGCTGAATGAGTTTGTTATTTTGTTCCTTCATAACCCTTGCTTGGACCGAGTGTAAAATAGCATTATAATCCTCACTACTACCAGAAGAAAACAAATTAGTAAAAAAGCTTGTGACAACCCTCTCTAGCCCAATTTTATTCGTGACTTATCGCCCACCATCATTATTCAGCGCATTGATGGCCACCCTTTGTCGCCGGTTTGCTACTTGAGTATGGAAGTACATGATGTTGTGATCCCCATCGCTCTATCCTTCCAATAAAGCTATTCCTTAGCACACGTTCTCTGCAACCTCTCATAGGCCCTCCAATAAATTGAATATATTGGAAATGTATTTACAATCTTAGAATACAATGAATACTAAGACATGTTTAAATACAGGAAATAAGAATCTACTTTTTAAAAAAGTGCTATACAGTTGATAAAGTATATTAGTTGCATACAACTAATATACCATTAATGATTTATTAACACTTCCTCTCAAGTTGGTGCGTAGATATCGATCATGCCCAACTTGCTTAGTGAACCGTATAATGCCTTCTTGGAAACTCCCTTGGTAAGTATATCTACAAGCTGCTCTTTTGTGGGAACAAAAGGAAAACTAATAAGCTTGGCATCTAACTTTTCTTTTATAAAGTGACGATCAATCTCTACATGCTTAGTGCGATCATGTTGTAATGGATTTTGTGATATATCAATGCCTGCCCGATTGTCACAATACATCTGCATAGTATTTTTGAGTTCGAAACCCAAATCCAATAACAAAGTTCTTATCCATAGAAATTCGCAAACCCTATGAGCCATACCTTTATACTCGGCTTCAGCACTAGATCGTGCCACCACTTTCTGCTTCTTACTTTTCCATGTAACCAAATTTCCTCCCACAAAGGTGAAATAACCCAATGTTGACTTTCTATATGTAATACTTCCTTCCCAATCTGCATCTGTGAATCCACAGATTTCAAGAGGATTGTTGTGTTTAGAGAACATTACTCCCCTTCCTGGAGCCAATTTCAAATACCTTAAAATTCTCAAAACAACATTCATATGGTTCTCACTTGGATTATGCATGAACTGACTCACCATACTTACTGCATATGCAACATCTGGTCTAGTATGAGATAAGTAAATCAAACGTCCAACCAATCTCTGATAGCGAGCTCGATCAGTTGGTATCTGATTTGGATACTCTGCTAAACAATGGTTTTGCTCAATAGGAGTGTCAATAGGTTTGCAATTCAACATACTTGTCTCTGTTAGCATATCAATAATGTACTTCCTTTGACACAGATATATTCCTTCTCTTCCACTAGCTACCTCAATTCCTAAGAAGTACTTTAGTTCACCTAAGTCCTTCATCTCGAATTCAGAGGCTAGCTGTCTTTGTAATTTATCCATCTCAATAGTATCATCACTAGTGATTACCATATCATCAACATAAATGATTAGGGCTGTTACATTCCCTCGTTGATGTTTAAGAAATAGAGTGTGGTCTGAATTACTCTGTCTGTAACCAACCTTTTGCATAAACTATGAAAACCTTCCAAACCAGGCTCGAGGGGATTGCTTGAGGCCATACAAAGACTTCCTCAATTTGCATACAAAACTACCAGGAGAATCAGCTACATACCTAGGTGGAAGACTCATGTACACCTCCTCGACTAATTATCCATGAAGAAACACATTCTTGACATCAAATTGCCGAAGTGGCCAGTTTAGGTTAGTAGCAAGTGAGAGCAGAACCTGAATCGTGTTCATTTTGGCAACAAGAGCAAAAGTCTCATCGTAGTCTACACCATACGTTTGAGTAAACCCTTTTGCTATAAGACGAGCTTTATTCCAATTTATGGATCCATCACCATTATGTTTTACAGTAAACACCCATCGAAAACCAACTGCCTTTTTTTCCTTGTAATGGTGGCACAAGTTGCCAAGTATCGTTCTTCTTTAACGCCTCCATCTCTTCATCCATTTCCTTCCTCCATATTGGATCTCCCAACGCATCCTGAACTTTTTTAGGTACTGATACACTAGATATTTGATTCACAAATGATTTATATGACTTAGATAATCTTTTAGTGGACATGTAATTGGCTACTGGGTATTTTTATTTTTCATGAATATTCGGTTCATACCTTTTGGCCTGGTTGACCTTGAGTAGACCTATTTGGTAACACATACTATCCAAAATTAGACTCGATACTATTAGTATCAGTAGGTGTACATACCTCAGATGAGTGACCTTCAGTACCAGGGAGTTATTGATCAAGGGTAGGAGTAATGCCTGAGGGTATAGTTGTGTCTTCAATGTCTGCTTCTGCAATGATTGGATTCAATGAATTAGAAGTCTCATTTGGTCTCATTGAAACATCAGTTGGTGATTCTCCTAATGCCTCCCCCTCACCATGATACAGTTCTTCAAAATATGTATTCTCCCCTTGACGAGCAATATCAGGTGAGGAAAAATAACTCATGTCCTCAAAGAAGGTAACATCCATAGTAACATAATACTTTCTGGTTGGTGGATGGAAGCACTTGTACCCTTTCTGATACCTTCCATAACCAAAAAACACACATTTAATTGCCCGGGCATCTAATTTAGACCTTTGATTTTTAGGAACATGCATAAAAAGCAACACAACCAAATACACTGGTAGGAAGATTATGGAAGGATGATAAGGAGACGTAAGATGCGAGAATTTGGAATGAGATTTTTCCGTTAAGGACACTAGACGGGAGACGATTGATGAGATGGGCGGAAGCTTGTACAGCATCACTCTAAAGGTATTTTAGAATATAAGCACTAAATAAGAGTGCACGAGCTATATCAAGTAAATGACGATTTTTTTCTTTCAGACACTCCATTTTGTTTCGGTGTTTGCGGACAAGTAGTTTGGTGAATAATCCCATGTGTTTTGAATTTTTTTTGAAAAACATGATTAACATATTCCCCCCTCCCCCCCCCCCCCCCCCCCCCCCCCCCCCTCATTGTCAGAACGGAGGATCCGAATGATGCCATTAGTGTTTGAACGAAGGTATGAAAATTTTGAAAAACTGAAAAAACTTCATCTTTTGTTCTAAGAAGAGAAATCCACGATAACCTTGTACAGTCATCGATAAATGAAACAAAATATCTCATACCCGATATAGTGGGCTCTTTAGATGGTCCCCAAACATCAGAATGAATTAATTCAAAAGGAATAGTACTTTTATTAGAAATACTAGGAGAATAAGTAACACGATGACTCTTGGCCAAAACACAAGTCTCACAATGTAAAATAGTTTCACTAACACCAATAAATAAAGTGGGCATGGTTTTTTCCATAAGACTAAAAAATGGATACCCTAAGCGGCAATTCCACAACCAAATTTCACTTAGCTTATCGGAACTAGAAGTCAATGCAGTGCTTGCCCGTGCTCCTGGTTTCTCCACTCCATAGTTCTGATCCAAACGGAACAATCTGCCCCTCAGATACCCTCGACCAATTATTTCTCTGGTAAGAAGATCCTAAAAAATCACATACATAGGATAAAAGGTTACAAAGCATTTAGATTGAATATTCAACTGTGGGACAGATATTAAGTGATGAGATAAGTCAGGTACATATAAAACATTATGGAGCTGTAAAGATGGAGTGATATGAACTGACCCCTTTCCTAAGATAGGAAAGGCCTCACCATTAGCATTTGTAATATAAGACACTTGTGGGGGAGATAACTTATTAAAATAAGATTTATCATAAGTCATATGATTAGATGCACCAGAATCAATAATCCAAATATTAGACCCAATAGAGTGAGAAAAATTTAAGGTCATACCAATCTTACCACGACCAGCTATTGAAGCTATAGGGATACCTCCACATTCCATAGGATGATTCTGTCCATAGTAGTATGGTTCTTGGACAATTTGCACAGCAGATTCTTTTGCTTTAGAACGATGCCCCTATTGTCGTTTTGCTCCATGGTAGTCTGCTTTTAGTTTCAAGTGTGGATATAGTTTCCAAAAAGTCTCACGAAGATTCCCCTGTTCATTGCAATAAGAGCAAGGAAGACGAGGGCGATTGGTAAAACCTGGTGGAGGTCCCTACTGATGAAGTGGAATTAAATTTTGCTGTTGGAGGAAAGGTGCCTTTGATTTGGGTTGAATGGCTAGGCTTGATACCTCAACATGTGCCTCATGAAAACTCTCTTGTTGAGATTCGTCTTTACGGATGTATTTAAAGGCAGTAGTCAAGCTCGGTGGGTCTGAAATTCGAAGCAATTCACCTTTAGCACTATTATGTTTTGTATCAAGGCCTCTTAAAAAGGCATGTACTTGTTCTAGCTCCTTCTCCTTCTGGTACCACAGAAGGTCTTCTGGATTTTTAATTTTACACGGGCGTTTCTAGTCAATTTCAACCCATACATTTTTCAGCTTGGTAAAAAAAAAGAGATACTGGTTGCCCATTTTGCTGCATACCAGTAGCTTTGCACATGAGTTCATGAACTTGAATAAAGTCAGACTCATTTGTATAAAGATCACTTAAGGTATTCCATATGGCCTCAGCAGTTTCACATTCCTCCACCATTTGTAATATATCATCAGTGATGACTCTAAATAGAATTGACATGACAAAGCTATCATCATCTTCCCATCTAGTATAGGCTTCTATATCATCTTAACTAGGAGCCCGAATTGATCCAGATACATGTCCCATCTTATGCATACCTGATGAGCGAAAACCGACATCGTCGATTCTTGCCAATACTTTGGTTTTAATATTTATAAAACTCTCGCAAGTGCACGAATCATTTCGAAGAAAATGATAAGTATACTCCCAAGGTCGATCTAAGGAAGGAATGTATGTGGTTTTTAATTTATTATTCAAACTTTTAAAAACGAAATTAAATCCTAAACATCCTGTCACGATAGTTTGGTTTTTGTGTTCCTAATCTAATAACATAAAATAAACATATATACAGATTAATTAAATATAATCTAATAACATAAAAATAAACATAGATACAGATTCAATGAATAATTATCTAAAAATAAACATATATACAGATTCAATAAATATTTATGCAAATTTTATCATTTATATTAGTGGAGTATTTATAGATATAATAACTAAATTAATTAAGCTTGCTCATATTATCTAGGTTATTAAAGATATAAATTGATATTTTATTGATTCTCTCTTTTTTATATAAATACCACCTTTGGTGGGGTTAGATATTCTTTGTTAACTAAACAAATCAATTAACACCTATGGGTGAGGTTGATAACTAATTTGGTTAGTTAAATTAATTCCTTTTTTCTAAGAGATTGAAAATGAACCATTTAAATGCCACCTTTGGTGGGGTTAGACAATTTAAACATTATTCAAGGTGTCCAAATTAAACCTAAGAATTTAATTATCCGAGTACTAACTTTCAAGTTTTAAAACCACTATTGAAAACATGTTGTCAATACATTTTCACATAATAATTCTTATAAAAACTTTTGAAATAGAGTTTCACTCTAACTACCGGGCGATTGTACCAACAAATAAAAGAGCACTACTCTAAATTAGACCGGATAACTAAACCTTAAAATCCAATTTTCAGGTTTAAGTTTGTAATGAAAAATAATATATTTCTCTCTAACATTCTTAATATAAAATCTTGAATAAAAACAAAATCAATTCATTTTAGAAATTTTTACCTATTTAATATTTCGCAAGCATAACAACGTCATTATTACATCATATTTACTAAACAGCCAGCATAGTTAAATTTAACCACAGACAAATTAAATATAACATGTAAGAATAAAGCATAAAAATAACTGTAAAGAAAATAAAATCCTTACAGAACTTCGACGCTATTCCCGTAGCTGGAAAACCTCCAAGCGGAATTTGCACTTCCATTTATTGAATCAAAAATCTAAATTATTACAAAAACATTACAAGTTCCTCTCAAAAAGAGAAGAACTCTAAACCTAAGAGAATTGAACTAAAAACTAAGAGAAAAACTAAGAAAAGCTTAGAAACTAAGAAAGAAACTAAGAAAACTCAAAAACTAAGAAATGAGAGAAAGAAAGAAGAGAGAAGTGTGTTTTGAAGGTGTGATTTGAAGTGAAGGGAAGAGGGGTATTTATAGGTGAGGATGGAGAGAAAAATGAGTAAACAAATGTTAAAAAAATATTAAAAAATGTAAAAACACGTATTGGAATTGCTGATGTCATTAATGACGTCAGCATGACGTCACGGGAGCGGCTGCACGTGAAAAATGGGGCGAAAACGCGTTGGGCGCGCGGAAGGGCTGCTGCTGGGCGCTGCGTGCGCGCGCGGGGGGCTGTCGCTGCGCGCAGCTCGGCACGCGTGAACAGTGCCCGCGCGGATGGGGCGCTGGGGCGCGCGCGGATGGGGCACTGGGGCGCACGGATGGGGCACTGGGGCGCGCGGACTGGGGCGCTGGGCTGTGCGCGCGGCTCGGCTACGGGGCGCAATTTCCGTCTTTTTGACCTTTTCGACCCATTTTGTCCAATTTTTCCATGTTTGTTGACCTTTTCCCACTTATTTATTAATATATTTGTGATGTATTGCTTCAAGTATTCCTCTTGGAGTCTTTAAATTGCGTTTTTAAGCCAAAATACCTGAAAAATAATAAAAATACCCGTGATTCCGAAAAAGACAAATTTATATAAATATATGATAAAACATATAAATATATGTATTTTTAATTAATTAATGTACATCAAATCATGGTTATTTTTGTGCTTTTTGAGCACTCATCACAACCCCCAACCAGCTTCTTGCTAGTCCCTTAGCAAGAGAAGCGATAAAAACTAAAAATTAAACTATCCTAAATCACTTTCGTGGATTGAAACGGTTGCATTTAGCCTATGCAACAAGCCGTTAAACCCCTAGGTTGCCCTAGTGGACGAGTTTGAGTCTCGTGAGGGTTTTCAGTAATGATACCCACAAACATTGAACTAAATAAAAAGAAACTATAAAAACAATCACAACACAATCAAAAATTAATTTAAGAATAAAAGAAAACAACATATCACAAAAATATCTCATACTTTTTAATCTCCTTTAAGATCATAATTAAAATCTCAAGCATAAGTTATTTTAATCTCTTTAAACAATCATGATTTTATTATAATAATTAGTCGAAAATCATTTTCATATTTCATTTCAAAAATGTATAAATTTAATTTTACCCAATTTCAGTGTCATGAATCAGAATTCGTTTCGACTCTATTCCTCACAAGTCAATACTCTCAAAGCACTGAATCCTATGGGTTCAAACACTCATACTAATTTATATGCGAAAGAGTTGATGTATAGAAATGAACTAATATGTTCGCATATGTATAAAGAATAAAGGCTCAAAGTGTTATTTTGATATTGATCTCATGAAAGGAATCAAATGTATAAATTATAAAGATATCATATATAAAAATTATTTTCATGCATAAATCAAACTCATTAAGAAAGAATTTCAAGATATATGCTTTTTACGAATGAAGAAATTGCAATGACTTTTTAGGGAATTATTTCCTATATCTTTTTTTTTTTGTAATTAGCCTGTACTCACAACTTTGTAGGGAATGTGGGTCATAGTATGAAGATGATACTATATTTTTTAACTCTCTATTTTTTTCAATATATGTATATTTTAGAGAGTCAACCCATGTACAGATTGTACATTTTTTTGGATTTTGGTGAGTGGTTAATTTTGTGGCTTTTCTGTTTGATCTTGGTTTAGGTAACCCCATATATGTCTTTTTGTTTTTGTAGCAGTCATGCATGAATGAGATATAAGCATATACTATCAATTTCTACTTAAATCGTTTAATCTAAACAAAAATAATAATAAAAAATATATGATACTCTATTATGATGAGAAAAAATTCATACATTCAATGCTAATACCTATAGAGATCATCTAAAAATTTGAATAAATAAGAAATGTGTTTGGAGTAGAAAAAATATATATTTCACTCTGAATAAAAGAAATTAGGCTCAAATTATATCTCACAAGGGTAGTCTCCACTAAAAAAAAATTCATAAACACCGATTTTGGGTTTAATATAATTTCCACATTTTATCAAGAAATACTAGTTATGACAAAAACTAACTAATTATCAAAAATAAGTAGAAAATATTTCATGATATGTTTTCAAAAATTAATCTATCAGTACCAAAGACTTAACTATTTACTTAAATTTGATTTAAAGAAATGATAAATTTTTGTGAGAATTTTTTTTATATATTTTTTTTATTAAGCATTGTAACTTTTCACCACCCCCAACCTAGAACTTACATTGTCCTCAATGTAACAACTGCAAATTAAAGATAAAGAGAAAAGAGGAGAAAGATTACCTATTTCTTGAGAATGTGTAAGTAGTAATGAAGAAATACAGGTGCATCCATCATATTCATCATTAAAGTGTATACAGACAGATCGCTGTGAACTTCTAACATCTCAACAAATATTTTAGTTTTAACAATTTTAAAAATTATTCACATACAAGTAAACTAAAATAAACAATAAAATTAAGTAAATAAAACAAATAACAAAAAATTACCTAACATGATGGGTTGCCTCCTATCCAGCGCTTAGTTTAACGTCTTAGCAAGACGTATCTTTTTGGTGCTAAGGATTACTCAGCCAAATGCAATCTATTTCAGCAATGTTGTTTGGTTCTTCTAAATAAGGCTTGACACGATGGCCATTAACTTTGAACGTTTTTTGTGTCTTGGAGTCCAATAGTTCTACCACTCCATGTTCAAATACCTGAACTATTTTGAATGGTCCATACCATCTTGATCTCAGCTTTCCTAGAAACAATCTCAAACGAGAGTTAAATAAAAGAACTTTCATTCCAGGGTGAAAAGTCTTAGGAACTAGCCTCTTGTCATGATAGCGCTTAGTACGTTCTTTGTATAATTTGGCATTCTCATAAGCTTCATTCCTAATTTCTTCCAACTCATGAAGCTGGAGTAATCGTTTTTCACCTGCTTTATCTAAATCCATGTTTAGCTCTTTAATTGCCCAGTAAGCCTTGTGTTCAAGTTCAACTGGAAGGTGGCACGCTTTCCCAAAGATTAACCGGTAAGGGCTCATCCCAATGGGTGTTTTGTAAGCGGTGCGGTATGCCCATAAGGCATCATTTAACTTAAATGCCCAATCCTTCCTTGAAGGACGCACAGTGCGTTCCAATATTCCCTTAATTTGCCTATTACTTACTTCCACTAAACCGGAAGTTTGAGGATGATATGGAGTAGCTACCTTATGTGTGATGTTGTACTTGTTTAGTACTCCATCAAAGAGTTTGTTACAAAAATGGCTACCTCCATCACTTATTATAGCTCTAGGCGTTCCGAACCTACTGAATATGAAATCTTTCAAGAATTTCACAACAACATTAGCATCATTGGTTTTGGTGGGGATAGCTTCTACCCACTTGGACACATAATCCACAACAACCAAAATGTATTGAAAACCATTAGATGGGGGAAAAGGACCCATAAAGTCAATCCCCCATACATCAAAGAGTTCAACAACTAAATTAGATGTCAAAGGCATTTCATCTCTTTTGCTTATGTTTCATGTTCTTTGACATCTATCACATTATGCACAAAACATATCAGCATCTTTAAAAAGAGTGGGCCAAAAGAATCCAGACTGTAATATCTTACGGGCTGTCTTTTCACCTCCAAAATGACCCCCACAATGAAGTTCATGACAAAAAGTCAGAATGCTCTTATGTTCTTCTTCAGGTACACATCTCCGGATGACTTTATCTTGACCAATCTTGTATAAATAAGGGTCATCCCAGAAATAGTCCTTAATAGTTTTAAAAAACCTTTTCTTGTCCTGATATGAAGTGTTAGGTCGCAAAACACCAGTGGCAAGATAGTTTACAATATCAGCATACCATGGGTTCGGACCTATGAAAAATAACTGTTCATCAGGAAAGGTTTCAACTATATCATCATTACTCTCATCTTTAAGAGAATTGAAGTCAGAAATCAACCTAGACAAATGGTCAGCTACTAAGTTTTCACTGCCTTTCTTATCCTTGATTTCTAGGTCAAATTCTTGTAAGAGTAAGACCCACCTGATTAATCTTGGCTTGGCATTTGGTTTACTTAATAGGTATCTTAAAGCAGTATGATCAGAATGCACAATCACTTTAGATCCTACTAAATAAGACCGAAATTTGTCTAAAGAGAATACTATAGCCAAGAATTCCTTTTCAGTGGTGGTATAATTCATTTGGGCATCATTGAGTGTTTTGCTAGCGTAGTAGATGACATGCAAACGCTTATCCACTCTTTGTCCCAAGACTGCTCCTATTGCATAATCAGAAGCGTCACACATTATTTCAAAAGGTAAAGACCAGTTTGGTGCCATTATAACAGGGGTAGATGTTAGTTTATCTTTCAAGGTATTAAAGGAAATAAGGCAGTCATTGTTGAAGTCAAAATCAGCATCTTTGGATAGCAAGTTACATAAGGGACGACTTATTTTAGAGAAATCTTTAATAAATCGTCTGTAAAATCCTGCATGTCCCAAGAAGCTTCTTATCCCCTTCACAGATGTAGGGGAGGTAGTTTGGATATCAATTCAACTTTTGCCTTATCAACTTCAATACCCTTGTTTGAAATTATATGTCCTAAAACTATCCCTTGTTGAACCATAAAATGACTTTTCTCCCAACTAAGGGTTAGATTGCATTCAATGCATCTTTCTAAAACCAAAGTCAATTTATGTAAGCAATCATCAAATGAGTTCCCAAAGACAGAGAAATCGTCCATGAAAATCTCAATGAATTTCTCCACCATGTCCGAGAAAATAGATATCATGCATCTCTAGAAAGTGGCAGGGGCATTGCATAACCCAAATGGCATTCTGCGAAAAGCAAATGTCCAAAAAGGACATGTAAATGTGGTCTTTTCCTGATCTTCTGGTGCTATGGGTACTTGATAATATCCAGACAGTCCATCCAAAAAACAGTAAAATTCGTGCCCAGCTAATCTTTCCAACATTTGATCAATGAATGGAAGAGGAAAGTGATCCTTTTTCGTATATAAATTTAGTTTCCTAAAATCTATACACATTCTCCATCCAGTGATTATTCTAGTGGGCACTAATTCACTTTTGTCATTTTTAACAACTGTTATCCCAGATTTCTTTGGTACCACATGCACTGGACTAACCCACTTACTATCCGCAATAGGATAGATAATCCCTTCTTCTAATAATTTAAGAATTTCTTTTTTAACTACCTCTTGCATGTTTGGGTTTAATCTTCTTTGGGCCTCTCGTACAGGTTTAGCACCATCCTCCAAGTTGATCTTGTGCATACACATTGTTGGACTAATGCCTCTTATATCCCCTATACTCCATCCTATAGATTTCTTAAACTGTTTAAGCACATTGATGAGTTCCTTTTCTTGTGGTTTGGTCAAGGTTGAAGAAATTATCACTGGATAAGTTTCTCCCTCTCCCAAAAACACATATTTTAAGTGCTCAGGTAAGTCTTTGAGTTCAAGTTCAGGTGGATTGGCCTCTTTAATAGATGAAGAACTGGGTAGATTTAAAAGTGTACTAGATTTTGTCATCACTTCATTATTGTCTAGTTGTTCAAGGTACCCCTTAATTTCTTCATCTAAATCTTCTTCAACCTTTTCAAGTGTAAGAACGGTTTCAAGCTTGTCTTCTATTCTGGTTTGGAAAAAGGTGTTTTGGACAAGATTATCCAAAGGATCAACATCGAATATTTCATCGATGGCAGAAATAGAAGGAAAAGGTGAAGAATCAAAAACTTTAAAATGAACAGTCTCTCCTAAGACTGTCATTGTCAAATTTCCATCTTGGACATCAATAATAGTTTTAGTAGTTACCATAAATGGTCTACCAAGCAATATTGTGTGCTCTCTGTCCAATGCTGGATTTTCTTGCATATCCAGAACCACAAAGTCAATAGGTATTATCAGTTTGTCTACCTGTACCAAAACATCCTCAACTATTCCCTCTGGATATTTAAGAGATCTATCTGCAAGTTGAAGGGACATAGTTGTGGGTTTTAAATCCCCTAGATTGAGTTGTAAGAATATAGAGTAGGGCATCAAATTTATACTAGCACCTAAATCAAGCATTGCTTTAGCAACCTTCCTATCCCCCATAGTTATGTTTATAATAAAACTTCCAGGGTCTTTCAACTTAGGGGGTAGTTTGTGCTGAAGTACAGCGCTAGAAATTTCTGATACTACTACTCGTTCATTCAGTTCATACCTCCTTTTCTTAGTGTTCAACTCTTTGAAAAACTTGGCATATGAGGGCACATTCATGATCACTTCTAATAATGGTAAATTAATATTTACTTTAGAGAGCATATTAAAAAGATCATTGAATTGCTTATCTTGTTTGGATTCTTTCAACCGGTGGGGAAAAGGTACTTGTATCTGGTGTGGTTCTGTTGTCTTTTGAATTTTGGGGGTGTCAGATGACCCCTCAATGAGTTTTTCAGAAGGATTGTTAAGTTTAACACTTGTTTCTCCTTTTTGCGAGATTAGAATATCGCCTTCTTTGTTACCTGAACTACAAGGTAGATTGTTAGAGATTTCAGGTAAACTGGTATTGACTACCTTACCACTTCGAAGGGTTCTTACATCCTTTGCTTGTTCTGGTTGACTGGGCAACTTTCCTGGTTCTTTCTTTTGCATTTGTTAAGCCAGTTGCCCAACTTTAGATTCAATCCTTTTAACCGAAGCCTCCATGGTGTTCAACCTTTGATTTGTCATCAATTGGTTGTCATGACTAACTTGAATAAAAGCATTCAAGCTATCTTCTAAGGTTGGCTTAAAAGATTGGCTTGGTGGGTAAGGGTGGTTGTTATCCGACCTTAGTGTTGGATATTGGGTGTAGGCTGGGTGATTATAGATATTTGGATGATACCTTTGAAAAGATTGGACTTCCTCTATGGCATCGACACTAGAATCACAAGTATTTGAACAATTATGAGTACCATGCCCAATTGAACAACACACTTCGCATACCTCTTGATTTGAAATTTGGTGGGTAGTGAGAAATTGCACTTGTTTAGTCAATTCAGCAAGTTGCAAGGTTATCTCATTATCAGAGCCAACTTCATTGACCCTTGCTTTCCTTCTACCACCTCTTTGTTGGGAATTAGAACCCAATAGCTCATAAAGATTATAGGTTTCCTCTGCGGTCTTTTCTCCTATAGCACCTCCAGCAGCATTATCAACCATGTATTGACTCTGTAGTGTCAATCCATCATAAAAGAATTGGTTTTGTAGCTGTAATGGAAAGCTATGATTTTGACATTGAATGAAAAGGAGTTTGAATCGTTCCCAAGCTTCATGAAAGGGCTCTTCACACATTTGAGAAAATGTTGCTATCTTTGTTCTTAGATCAACAGTCTTTTGATGGGAATAGAACCTACCCATAAAAATTTCATAGACTGCCTCCCAAGTTTTAAGAGATCCTGACTGTAGAGTAATGAACCATGACCAAGCTTTATCTTTGAGGGTGTAAGGAAAACACCTCATCCTAAGTTGATCTTCATTAATTGCATGTAGTGGAAAGGTTTGGACAATAGCATAGAATTCTCGAATGAAATGCAAAGGATCTTCATTAGGGATACCGTAAAAGGAAGGCAACAAAGAATAATAAATCTTTTTCAATTCATAATTCCTTGCAGCCTCTTGTAATTGGATGCCGGAAGTTACATTGCCAATGATTGGCATTGTAGTCTTTCATCTTTTTCCGCCTATCTTCAGCATCTCTCATGGTTGTTTGTAGTTGAAAATGATCCTCCTCCTATTGTGTATCAACATTTTGCTTTTAAAAACAATAGTAGATATCTCTAAGAAATATTTATAACTTGATAAAACGTAAAAGCAAAAGGTGCAAGGAACCTAATTTTTTTTTTTTAACTTTAATTTTAACGAATGGACACAATTTTTTGAAACAAACGAATTTATTTCATTTGAATTTTATTACACGCAAACTAAAATAAAGGAAAATACAACAATGGGTGACCTCCTATGTAGGACTAAAATTTATCGTCTTCTAGTAAGACGTTGCTTGGAGATTGCAGAATGAAAAACTCAATGTCTCCTCTTCATTGAATTCATTTAAGTATCAAATTAGTCTTTGCTCTTTTGCAAATGTTCAACTAACTGTTCAACTTGAACTTCCACCTTTTTGATAGAAGCTTCCACAGAGTCCAACCGTTGATTGGTTTTAGATTGGTTATCCCTACAGACTTGAATAAAAGAATTCAAGTTGTCCTCCAGGGTTGGTTTATTGGGAATGCTTCTTGGAATAGGTGGGTGGAATTGCTGGCCTGGCTGGTTTGAGCTTTGAGTGAAAGGAGGGTTGTTTTGCCTCCAGGAGAAATTTGGATGACTTCTCCACCCAGAATTATAGGTATTTGAATTGGGATCAAACCTTGGTCTCTGTTGATATGCTCCCAACACATTAACCTGTTCAGGTCCAGTTGTTTCTCCTTGATATGGACAGGCTTCAGTACCATGTCCCATGTTGCTATACAAACCATATTGTTCATTATTGGTGTTGGTTTGTGTAGCGAGAAGGGCAACTTGCTTAGTCAGTTGAACAAGTTGTTGTTGAACTTCATTACTGGAGTCGATTTCATGAACTCTAGCTTTTCTCACTCGGGAGCTTTTCTGTTGGGAATTAGCACCCAACATCTCAAAGAGGTTATACGTCTCTGAGGCAGTCTTTTCTCCTATTGCTCCTCCTGCAGCGTTGTCGACAATGAACTGACATTGTTGTGTAAGTCCATCGTAAAAGAATTGGTTCTGCAACTGCAGGGGAAAGCTATGATGGGGACATTGAGTGAGAAACATTTTGAACCTATCCCAAGCTTCATATGGTTCTCCTTCCATCTGAGAGAAAGTAGCAATCTTTCCTCTCAACTCTGATGTTTTTTGGTGGGAATAGAATTTTCCCATGAATTTATTGTAAATGTTACCCCATGTCATCAGAGAACCTGGGGGAAGTGACATCAACCAAGCTTTGGCCTTATCCTTTAAAGTGTAGGGAAAACATCTCTTCCTAAGTTGATCCTCGTTTAGAATACCGAGGGGGAATGTTTGGACCGTAGCATAGAAATCTCTCATAAAGGAAAGAGAATCTTCATTAGGTAGCCCATAAAAGGAAGGAAGCATAGAAAAATGAATATTTTTAAGGTCATAATTCCGAGCAGCCTCTCCCAACTGGATAGCGGC
This sequence comes from Hippophae tibetana, assembly GCA_037013495.1. NCBI lineage: Eukaryota > Viridiplantae > Streptophyta > Magnoliopsida > Rosales > Elaeagnaceae > Hippophae > Hippophae tibetana. The sequence continues at coordinate 74,554,134 of CM072812.1, read as the reverse complement.
AGTTGCCGTGCCAATCACCGGTCTTGCAAACTCCTTCATCGTGGTTTCCCTAACATGTTGGTTTTCCTCCATTTCTTTTGGTTCAAGTAAAGGATTAAGACTTGGTTCTATGTTTGGCTCAAAAACAGGTTGATGGGTGTAATCCAGTTTTGTTGACACTCGTTTAAATTTATGAAAATTATTTACATATGGTGTAAGGGGGTTTCCTAAGGATCTCCTACCACGCATAGACTATTGTAAACGTAAATTTAAAACTCATGTCAACAAAATAAAAAATTTAGAGAAAATTTACATGGTATTTAATACAAAGTACTAAACAAAACTAGTTAAACCCTAAAAAAGAAAAAAAATTATTTTATTTTATTTTATTTTATTTTTATTTTATTTTTTTATTTTATTTTTATTTTTTTTATTTTATTTTTAATTTTTTTTATATAACATAATCAGTATTAACCAAGAGTGTTCCCAGGTAATTTTATTTTACTATTCACGCTCTATTATTTCTTATTAACTTAAAAAAAATTTTGAAATTTTAAATTTTTTTTTTATTATTTTTTTTTACTATTCATGAACGGTAAAATTTTTTTACTTCAAATTTCAAATTTCTAAATTATTTTAAAAAAATTATTATTTTTTTTTTATTTATTATTTATTTATTATTTATTTATTTATTTATTTTATTTCTTATGAATTTTGAAATTTGATTATTGTTAAAAAAATCACAATTATTTACAGCACAAAAAATGTTTTTAAAATTTTGATAAATAATTTAAAAACGCTATTCCTTCCCCAGCAACGGCGCCAAAAACTTGATGAGCGAAAACCGACATCGTCGATTCTTGCCAATACTTTGGTTTTAATATTTATAAAACTCTCGCAAGTGCACGAATCATTTCGAAGAAAATGATAAGTATACTCCCAAGGTCGATCTAAGGAAGGAATGTATGTGGTTTTTAATTTATTATTCAAACTTTGAAAAACGAAATTAAATCCTAAACATCCTGTCACGATAGTTTGGTTTTTGTGTTCCTAATCTAATAACATAAAATAAACATATATACAGATTAATTAAATATAATCTAATAACATAAAAATAAACATAGATACAGATTCAATGAATAATTATCTAAAAATAAACATATATACAGATTCAATAAATATTTATGCAAATTTTATCATTTATATTAGTGGAGTATTTATGGATATAATAACTAAATTAATTAAGCTTGCTCATATTATCTAGGTTATTAAAGATATAAATTGATATTTTATTGATTCTCTCTTTTTTTATATAAATACCACCTTTGGTGGGGTTAGATATTCTTTGTTAACTAAACAAATCAATTAACACCTATGGGTGGGGTTGATAACTAATTTGGTTAGTTAAATTAATTCCTTTTTCTAAAAGATTGAAAATGAACCATTTAAATGCCACCTTTGGTGGGGTTAGACAATTTAAACATTATTCAAGGTGTCCAAATTAAACCTAAGAATTTAATTATCCGAGTACTAACTTTCAAGTTTTAAAACCACTATTGAAAACATGTTGTCAATACATTTTCACATAATAATTCTTATAAAAACTTTTGAAATAGAGTTTCACTCTAACTACCGGGCGATTGTACCAACAAATAAAAGAGCACTACTCTAAATTAGACCGGATAACTAAACCTTAAAATCCAATTTTCAGGTTTAAGTTTGTAATGAAAAATAATATATTTCTCTCTAACATTCTTAATATAAAATCTTGAATAAAAACAAAATCAATTCATTTTAGAAATTTTTACCTATTTAATATTTCGCAAGCATAACAACGTCATTATTACATCATATTTACTAAATAGCCAGCATAGTTAAATTTAACCACAGACAAATTAAATATAACATGTAAGAATAAAGCATAAAAATAACTGTAAAGAAAATAAAATCCTTACAGAACTTCGACGCTATTCCCGTAGCTGGAAAACCTCCAAGCGGAATTTGCACTTCCATTTATTGAATCAAAAATCTAAATTATTACAAAAACATTACAAGTTCCTCTCAAAAAGAGAAGAACTCTAAACCTAAGAGAATTGAACTAAAAACTAAGAGAAAAACTAAGAAAAGCTTAAAAACTAAGAAAGAAACTAAGAAAACTCAAAAACTAAGAAATGAGAGAAAGAAAGAAGAGAGAAGTGTGTTTTGAAGGTGTGATTTGAAGTGAAGGGAAGGGGGGGTATTTATAGGTGAGGATAGAGAGAAAAAATGAGTAAATAAATGTTAAAAAAATATTAAAAAATGTAAAAAAGCGTATTGGAATTGCTGATGTCATTAATGACATCAGCATGACTTCACGGGGTGGCTGCACGTGAAAAATGGGGCGAAAACGTGTTGGGCGCGCGGAGGGGCTGCTGCTGGGCGCTGCGCGCGCGCGGGGGGGGGGCTGTCGCTGCACGCAGCTCGGCGCACGTGAACAGTGCCCGTGCGCTGGGGCGCGCGCGGATGGGCAGGCCAATGCGCGCGGGCGCGCGCGGCATGGGGCGCTGGGGCGCTGGGCTGCTCGCGCGGCTCGGCTGCGGGGCGTGATTTCCGTCTTTTTGACATTTTTGACCTTTTCGACCCATTTTGTCCAATGTTTCCATGTTTGTTGAACTTTTCCCACTTATTTATTAATATATTTGTGATGTATTGCTTCAAGTATTCCTTTTTGAGTCTTTAAATTGCGTTTTTAAGCCAAAATACCTGAAAAATAATAAAAATACCCGTGATTCCGAAAAAGACAAATTTATATAAATATATGATAAAACATATAAATATATGTATTTTTAATCAATTAATGTACATAAAATCATAGTTATTTTAGTGCTTTTTGAGCACTCATCAATCCCACGAAGATAAACAGACATAACTTTTTTCCATGTTCGAAAATTTGTACCATTAAGTTTAGTACCCCCGAAAGAAATAATTTCTGAACTCTTAACAAAAACTTCAAATTTGGAACCTCATGAATTCTGGAAACTTGATGTTGTCTTGAATCTTCCATTGAAATAATAATAAAAAATATATTATGCAGCGGAATATTTTTTTTTTTGGCCGGGGTGGGCTGATAAGTGTTTGGGCTGATGGACTTGGACTTGGGCAGATAGCTGTTGGGCTTGAGCTGATGGGCTTTGGCTGATGGGCTGTTGGGCTTGGGCTGATGGGCTGATTAGGGTAGAACTTAAAACTGATGGGATGTTTAGGGCTGATTAGGGCAGAACTTAAAACTGATGGACTGATTAGGGTAGATCTTAAAACTGATGGGTTGTTTAGGGCTAATTAGGGCAGAACTTAAAATTAAAAAAGGAAAAAAATTCAAAAATGAACAGCGTAGTGTGCGGACTCACAAAAAATGAAGGGAGAAGCTGGACGGCGCAAGGTGCGCGAGCTGGATGGCGCACAGAGGTGCACGAGCTGGACGGTGCGTAGGGGTACGCGAGCTGGGTTGGACGGTGGAGGGCAAGACAACACAGAACTAGTTGACACGGGCTGAACGGTGTAGGCTAGACCTCGCGAACTGGACAGCGTGGAATGGACGGCGTATCTGCAACTACGACACCAACTAAACAGTGCGAGAAGGTTAACGACACTGCATAAAAAACTGGCGGTGCTGCTTGCTCAGAAACCGGTAAAAAAATATTTTCTTTCTTTCCTGCTCTGATACCAAATTGAATATATTGGAAATGTATTTACAATCTTAGAATACAATGAATACTAATACATGTTTAAATGCAGGAAATAAGAATTTGCTTTTTGGAAAAGTGCTTTTTAGGAAAATTATATTAGTTGCATACAACTAATATACAGTTGATAAAGTATATTAGTTGCATACAACTAAATTTAACCTCTTAATCGCCCTATAAACCCTACGAGCCATCATTAGCATAATTTTGATAAGTTTTTGGAGCTAAGAAGGGAGAAAATACAAAACAATTCAAAAGAAGGCACAACTTTGGTGGAGATTTAAGAGGATATTAGAATTACAATTCAAGAGATTGATTGTATTTCTTCTACTACTCCTTTCTTTATCAATTTTTATGTCTTTCTTTATGAAAAATATGTGATTTATGAACACAATTATGTATAGTTAATTTATTAATCTAGGGATCTTATGAACCCAATTTTCATCAAGTGATGATCTACTATTTTTCCCCAATTATGATTTCATTTCAATTATATTATTTAATATGATTCTTATTCTATTAATTGTCTGGCTAACAATTTATCTATAGAGGCAATTAAATAGATTTGTGAGAATTATTTAATTATTTGTCTTAATTAAATAACATGCATAGATTCTAGGTAGAAATGTATGATTCTTATGTATATGATCCATAATTGATGAACTTAATAAGTAGTATGCAATTTAATTGACATAAGAGTGTGATTAAATTAATTACTATATGGTTTTTAGTTTACTTGAGAGAAAAATATATGCTAAGTTAGATTCAATCGATCATGTAATTAATTGATAATTATATTAGGTGGATTTTAGTGATTTACATATTTAAAAAATTGGGGGATTAAATATTCTTAGATTTTTTCTTATATATCTTCTTCGTTACCAAATCTGATTTAATTAATTAATGTTATTTACTTCTAGTATTTTAATTTTGCTTCCTTAAAATATAAAAACACAAATAAAAATTGATTTTTATTTTTTTAGTTTTAATTAGTTTCTAATAAAATAATCTCCGTGGGAATGATCTTTTATTATCATTATATTATTTGTTGTGATGTATATACTTGTGTATTCATTGCACACACTTGAGGAAAGGAAGTCCTTAATTGGTGGTGAACAAAATGATCTCACTAAAAACTATGAGGTCATTCAAAAGAGATACACTGATTCGTAAGAAAGATTCAATGCAAATCATAAGAAAATAAAAAGTCTAAAAGAGAAGCTAAAGTGTTCCACATCTGGTAAAGCTATCTTTTTGTATATGAACCATGATCTTTTGTTTGATCAGAACTCTAAAATTTCCAAACAGAAGAAGCAGATCATTATGTTTGAAAGTGCCAAGGAGTATATGGCATTTTCACTTAATAAAAAGGAAGCTAAGGTGGAACAATTGCATTAAAGGGTTAAAAAAAATCAAAAATTATGCGGCTTACCTAGAATCCTTCCTAAAAAAAGGAAGTTTGGATCAACGATTTAAAGGATAAGCTTAGTATGAGTGAAAATGAGCTTGCTCAATCTTCCTCTATTGTCAAAAAATTGATAATTGGTTCACTAAAGTTAAATGAAATCATCAATGACACCAAGTCATTTGGTGATAAACAAGGAATTAGGTATAATGAAAGGGTATCTACTTTAATAATGGTTGCACCAAAGTTTGCTAATTCAACTACTTAAGAACCAAAGTTGAAATTAGCTATTTCCACTCCAACAGGTAAGTCGGTTGTTATGTCCAAGCCTATTTCCTCTAGCATGGTAATCACCTCACCAAATGCTAGTTCTTTCTCACACTCTAGTAGTGGTCTATTACCCCTACCTACTATTACTCCAACGTGTCACCATTGTTGTAAACACGTACCAATATTTGAGATTCCACTATGGGAACTTAACCTTTCATCCTTGTATAAGAGTTAATGTGTGCATTTTTTTCCTTTTCTCCTTCATGTATTACTCCTCAGAATCAGAGACCTAGATTCTCAAACTCTTATACATATTTGTGCCATCTATGTGGAACCATTAGCCACCTTGCTAGGCAGTGTCCTAGATCTTTAGGGAGTATCTATTAGAGTTCTCCACCTCATTTACCCCTATTTTCAATGTATAATGTAACTATTATGTCTCATCAAAGCATCTATAAGTGGGATGCATTATGCATATTTGACACAATATAAAAAGAAACAAATATTCTTCAAAACGTCCACCTGGCCATGTTTATATGTAAAATTTTATAAATTATGGACCTAATTAACCTGGAGGGGTGAATAGGTTATTTTTAATTTTTATCAATTTATAACTTAATAATCTAAACAAAGCAGTCAAGCATGCAATCACGTGTAAAAATAAAGTACAAAAATAAAATAATAACACACGAAATTTTTAGGTGGAAACAACCTAGGTCACAACCATCAGTACGTAAGAGGAAAACCATTGGTCCACCGGACCACCTAACTTTCCACTATGAAAATCAAATTTTCAAGTACAAACTCGGTCTTATGTTACCCTTCCTAGGATACTACCCCAATGTACTTTACTTACGAGCCCGTGCTCTGTTTTCACAGTTTTCAATATTAGCGTGAACGGTTTCTAGACCAACGTTCCAATAAGCTCCTCGCCAATCATATCATTCCCACATTAACTCCAAAATGGTTAGCACAAAAAAAAAGTGCACGTATGTGTTCTATAATGGATTTAATATTGAAAAATCCTAACTAGATGATTCAAATCATATGCCACTTAAACCAAATCAACTAGTAAATCCTAGAGCAAAAAGATCAAGTGTAAATTTAATAAAAATAACTTCTTTGAAATTTAATAATCAAATCAAATAATCATGATCACACATAAAATTATTTAATCCAAACATATAAAAATCTAATCAAGAAGAAGCTATATAAAGATGAAAAATATGAACCAACTTGACTATAAATTATGAAAATAAAGATAATTAAATACCATAAATTAATTTATCACCTTTGCCTACCTTTCATAAACTGCAATAAAAATTGGTCCTAATTCATAACTTGAATACCTTATATGATATTATCCATCGACAAAATATTAAACTTTATTTTCTGTGACAGGTGGTTGAGGAGATGACAACATGCAATTGGAAATAATGATGTGGGCTGAAACAGAGATTCTGATGGAGACAAATATTAAAGTATGAATGCCTTTATTCATATGAAACCAATATGATCCTTTAATATTAATTAATAGGTATTCAGCTTTTTCATTATGACTTAATGGCTAGTGATGATGAAGACTTTCTATCTCTCAGATTGTTCAACTCTGGTTGCACTTTTTTTCTTTTAACAGTTGGAGCGATTCTGAGGTTTTTTTCACTCAAATTATTTCAGCATACCTTAACCCTAACCCTATGTGTGTGTATATATATATATAGACAATGATAACTTATATTCTCGGGTTTTTTTCACTCAAATTATTTCAACATACCTTAACCCTAACCCTATGTATATATATATATATATAGACAATGATAACCTACTAGTATTAGGGTTGAAATATTTTAGGCTTCATTATTCAAGACTCATTTAAAGATTTAATTAAAAAATATTTTTAAATCACATCTTAAAAATATTAAGACACTTAAAAAAAGTATTTAAGCATAAAAAATAATCTCAGATTTATAAACATGTACTATTAAATGTATAAATGCAATCTTATGTATCATAGTTATAAAATATATACCTCGAGTGCGATTATCTGATACTCGATCATTTGTTCAGCTTTTCTTGATGAACTTGCTAGTAGGCTTAAAAACAAATTTATAGGTAAATATTTTGTCCACGAAAATAGCCAATACTTATAGTCCTTACAATATAGATCACTTGATAGGATTTTCTAGAACTTCTACAAAAATAAACCCCGAGTAACATATACACCACATGCTCATATGATACAAAGATTACCTCTTGACTTTGTTACCCTTCACAAATTTTTAAATGAGGGATGTGGTTTGATCACTACTTCTAAGTGATCTATATAGAGTTAAGCAATTTATTTCTTGTCTCTTTTTTATGTGTAGTCATTTTGTACATGTTTTATGATATTTTCTTTCTTTGTATTTTATTTCCTACTTTATTACTTTAAAAAATCAAAATTTATATGTTTGGTGGTTTGACACACACACACACACACACACACACTCTCTCCTCGAAACACTTTGTATATTATTCATTGTGCCTTGCTGCATTCCTCATCTAGGGCTCTTTGGACCTTATTTTTTTACATACTCATCAAGGGGATCGTGGGGCACTAGGGTGAAGAGGTCAACAAAGACCTCAATGAGGTGTGTAGATCCTATGAAAAGCCCCTAGTACATATTTTTTTTATACAAATAGACTTTAAATACCTTATCTTCTAGCTATACCTATGCCTTTTACCCTCACATTCTTACTAAAAATTACCCCAAAATGATCCTAAAGTTTGAAGAAGTTTAAGTAGTCTAAACCTGTTAGCCTATCATGTCGAGTGCCCATCCTTTGTGAGGGTCTTGTTAATATCCATGAATTTCTTACTATTGGGAAAGGCTCGCTTACTTTTCTTGGATTTCCCTCTACACTCTTACTTATGCTTATGATAATAAAAAAATTTGGAAGTTCTATACTACCCTACTCTCTATTGTATCTTCTAACTTCTTTACCGATCTCATCCTTAGAGGGTGTAGATTCACCTTTTCTAGATATGATATTGTTAGTTTATTATCTCTTCAAAATATTGAGAGCCCTTCTTTCCCCATCATCTCATTTGAATTTTAAAATCTAACTTATTCTTATCTTCCTTATGAGTATAATCTTATGAATGAATGCAACTTCATTAAGATGCAAAACTAGTTGGTTGGCCCATGCCACAATTATAGTGGAGGCACCCTTATAGTTAACAAAGATGCCTCTAGTCATCATCTTAATGATGTTGTTAGCACTATTATTCACCTCTGTTCTCATTGTCATAATATCACTTAGTGTAGAGGACACTTCCTTTGCACTATTCTAAATGGTGAGACTATAGATCTAGCTTGTATGATTTATTGGACCATCATTTTTCATCCAATTGCTCTTTCTTAGTCTTTTCTTCACTATCCCTTGTTGATTTCCTGATTGGCTTCCATCATTTTTCATAATATCTTCTTTTCTTGTTATAGTAGAGTTATTCTTTCATTCTTGCTATTTCCTTCCAATCGTGACTCATAACATCTATCAGCTACCTCTTCATTTTCTTCTCCTTAGAACACTGCTCAATCAATTTGTTCTAATTCCATTCCAGTTTCTTCTATTCCTTCTACTTCTCTTCCTTTCAGTAACACTTGCTCAAGCTATGGTCACTTTTTACCACCTTGTTCCATCATCACTTTTTCATGGCTCTTTCACCTCTTTTGCCTTAGTTAGACCACAACCTATTGGTTTAAGAAGTTGTACTCACTCTTCTAACTATTCCCTTGGTTCTCTCTCCTCCCCTTTCAAAAATGTTGGTAGAGGTGAAACATACCCTACTATAACCCAAGTTATATATAACTATTTTGTCCCTTCACCACCTCTACCACCTAATACCCCTATTAAATTTGATTAGTCCTCATATAGTATTCTCCATTAGGACAATGTTGTAGGAGAGGGTAATAGAAAGTGGTGAACTATTTTTCTTTTTGTTTTAGTGTATTTTATTCTTATTTATTGAAATAAAATTTGTAAATTATTGTTTGATTAATGAGAATATGTTTGATGTATTTCTTTCATATCTATTTTTTGAAGTGTTGCAACTTGATTGTTTAATTTAATATTCTCTACTCTATTGCATGAGTGATTAGATTATTGCATGCTTGAATGCCTTCTCTCCCTCATATAAGGGTGTTTCTTTGACTTTTTGTCTCAAAAAGAGGGAGAAATTTGTATGCATAACTATATGTTTGTTACCATGCTGTGTATTGCAAGGATGGTGAGTGTAGGATTGAATTGCATATTATTGGCTGACTTGCATTCACTCAGAGGGAGTGTTTCATGAAGTTTGATGGGTTGTATACATTACATGTGTTTTTATTGCATGTATGTTTATGTTTTTCCTATCGATGTGTACCTATGTAGGGGTAACATAATAGTATTTGGATAGATTATGTGTTGTTTTGCATGATACATTCTCGGGGTATATGTTTCATTTATGTGTGCAGGTTATAGGGGTAGATCAAAGTCTTCCAGCTTCAAATGTGCTATATGCAGTTATGTGCAGACCCTCGAATTTCAACTTGACAAAGTGTGGATGAGTTGATCCAACATGGTGAATGGAGTGCACAAGATGGGTGCACTTGGAATAGGTGTGTTTTTGGGTGTTGGTTGTGCGTCAAAGTTTTGTGCATAAGAATAAATATCTTTAGGTCATCTTTATGATCATCTTATGTTTGATATGCATTTTTACTTAGTTCTGCAATATTTTGACATGAAAAAGTTAAAGGGGGAAAGGTAAGTCCAATATTCTTTATGCCTTTGTTGGCCTTTTATGTGCAAAATACAGAATCTATTTATTTTACTTAGTATTTTCATCTTTCTCTGTGTAAGGTTTGATATTTTTTATTAGTAATTCACACACACACACATTGTTAAGTATACCGTATTTGAAAGCACTTTTTATACACATCATGTGGTTGATTACTTGTATGTATGATAGGTTATGAGTGACAGTCTTTGTTTCATTTTTGGTGTGGGTATTTATGAAAATTACTTAGAAATTTTGGAAACAAAAATTTGAATTTATTAGCACATCGATGAGGCCCTTGATAGACTCCTCAATTGACCCCATGCGAGGTGGTCGGCGAGGCCTCGGTAAGGGTGGCCATTAGTGCCTTGATTGCTTCCATAAATACCCCCATCTTTTGGTATTTCTTAAGCATTTTTTCTACACCAAAACTCTACGACAATTAAGTTTGAAAATTGCTTCTATATCACAAATTATTTAGAGTGTATTTCAGTATTTATGCTACATTGTTGTGGGTAAGATAGTGTACTTGAATGTTGAAAGCTCTTGACTATTAACAAATATTTTAAGAAGAACACTATAAGATTGGGTTGTTTATGTTTCCAAATCCGTGGTTGTTCCTAGTATATGAGTGAGTGTATTTTCCATGTTTCACTATTGGTGGTTTGTGGTTGAGTGTATTTCCCACGATTGGTAGTTCCCTTTCTATTCCCAGGTTTGTATTTCCTCTCAATAAAATCTAAGTTTAAATTGTGTATATTTCAACATACTAAGATTTAAACTCTTGATTAGAAAGGTTTTAATATTTATTGATTCTTTTCTGATTTTTGATTAACTCATCTATTATTTAAAGTACTATTTGTATGTGATCATTGTTTGTTTTTATTGTTGTTATCTGTTAAGTGTTTACCTTTTACTACTTGTGATTGTCCTTAAGGAGTTTGAATCTTCTTATCCTTGTTGTGTACTAGGTATTAGACTTCTTCAAAGATTAAGTGTTTCGAGTGTAGGAAGCCAATACACATTGTTGTGAACTACTTTTCTAATCAAAAACACTCAAATAAGCTTGCAATGAAGGTTAAGGTTATTATTTTGGATAGTACTAGCAACTATGATGAGGATGATACTAATTGTTAGCCATCATGGCTTCAAGAACTATTGAAGATCCTCCAATTTTTGCCTCAAAAAGACAAGATGTGATTACAAATGATGATGACTAAGATGAGTTGCTTGATACCTATAATGAGCTTTTGTTAGAACTATCAAGTCAAAGAAAAGCTAAAAAGAAGGCTTTGGAAAGCCTTAACGAGAAAGAAGACGAGATAAGTATGTTGAAGACTACTTTTGAGGAGGGAAAGACCTTAATTGACTTTGATTAAAGTGATCTCACTATTTATACTAAAAAGGTACTCTAATTTGGAAGAAACATTTAATGTAAATCATGCCAAGTTGAAAAGATTTGAGGAGAAACTAAAGGATTATGCAACTATTAGAGCAACTCCTTTGTATGATACTCCTAATCCTTCTTTTGATCAAACTTCTAAAATTTCTCATAAGAGGAATTAGGTGATTGTACTTGAAATTGATAAAGAGTATCTGGCTTATACTCTTAATGAGAAAGAAGTAAAACTTTAATAGGTACATTTCAAAGTCAATATTCTTAACAATTGTACTATGTATCTTGAATCTTTCCTTCAAGAAAATGAAGATTTGATTAAAGCTTTGAAGGATAAGCTCTTAGTGAGTGAGAAAGAGCTCACTTATTCTTCCTTTATGATTATCAAATTGATGACTAGTTCTCAAAAACCTAACAAGATCATCAACAATATGAAGTCTTTTTGTAATAAAAGAGGAATTGGGTATAAAGAAGAGGTTTCTTTTTCATTGTGTGTTGTTCCTAAGTTTTTCAAATCTACAACTCAAGCACCTAAGCTAAAGTGTGTTGTAATAATACCAAAATGTAATTTCGTTGATATGTCCTAGCCTTCTTCCTCTAGCAAGGTGAACACTTCACCTACTATAGTTCTTCATGTCGTACTAGTTAAAATCTCTTGCCTTTACCTACTTCTTCTCTTACTTGTCACCATTGTGGTGAATGTGGACACTTGAGACCCAACTATAGGAAATTAACTTTACATCCTCGCATGAAAGTTAATATGAGAGCTTATTCCTTTTTTTCTCCTCCGCATGTTATTCCTCAAAGTCAGAGATCTAGATTTTCCAACTCTTTTACACATTTATGCCATCTATGTAGCATTGTTGGCTATATTGTTAGGCAATATACTAGATATATACAAAGTACCCCTTGAAGTTATCCTCCTTACTCTTCCACTCTATCTCTTTAGGGTGTAGCTACTATGGCTCACTTGAGCATGTTCAAGCGGGATGCATTTTTCATCTAAGGCATAGTATGAAAAGAAAAAAAAGTGTCTTTTTAAAGTTCACCTGGTTGTGTGTATGAGGATCATTCCATTGGTCTTTCAAGGATTTCGAAACAAAATGTACCTTGAGTTCCTTATACATCACATGCTTATATGAACTAGAGATTTCATTTTGACTATGTTGGTCCTCATAAATTCTTTAAATGGAGGGAGGCAATTTGATCACTCTTTTTGGTAATCTTCTTAGGGTTGAACTGATTATTCCATTTCACCTTGTTTTCCTGTAGTATTTATGTACTTGGTTTTTATGCTTAACCTTGTTTGTATGATATTTATTTTTGTTCTTTTATATACTTTAATGCTTGAAAAAATTAAAAAAATATGTGTTTTATCGTTTAACAATATCTTTCTCTATTTCTTTTTCTTCTTATGTTACGCTACAAGTTTTCATTTTGCCTCGCCAAGGTGCTCGACTAGGTGTGCGTTTTACACCCTTATTGAAGGTCTTGTCAAGCACCCTGGTGAGGTGGTCGGTTAGATGGTCAGCAAGCTATAGGATTGCTTATTTAAACATCACCACCGTCAATTTCTTCACACCACAGACCATTTAGCCTTCTCTTCTTTCTAAACGTGTACTCACCTTACCTTTTCTTATACAAAAATAGCCCCAAAACATTCCCAAGAAGTGAGAAAATCCAAGTAATCAGAGCATATTAAGCCTTTTAGATAGGCACCCATTCTCTGTGAGCATTCTGTAGTTATCAATCACTTTTTGACTGTCAAAGAAAGGTTTGCCTACTTTTCCTGGCTATCTCTTTGTATTATTTCTTATTTCTATAATATTGACTTTGTTAGGGAGTGTTATGTTGGCATATCCCATTTTAATGCTATTAAATTTCTACCACTCTCATCCTCAAAGGGAAAAGTGTTACTTTTTTTAGAGATGATGTTGTTAAAGAACCTTGTTTCTCTTTTACTCTATTCTTAGTTTTCTTTAGTGGCTGAGCATGACATCTTAGATATAATGGACCAATTAGTTGGACCTGGCCATACTTATGGTAGTAATGCTCTTACTATTAATAAATATGCACCAAGTCGTTGCCTCAATGATTTGTTACTACAATCATTCATCCTCATACCCATCATCATATTATCAATAAATGTAAAGGACACTTCCTTTGTGCTATCCGTAATGGTGATACGATAAATATTATAGGCATGATTCATAAGACTATCATTTTTGATATGTTACCTATTATTTCTTGTCTCTTCACTATCCTTCTTTGATCACTAGGTAGGTAACTCCTTACTCTATGGTATTCCTTTTTCTTTGCATATTCGAGTTCCCCTTCAACTTTCGCTATTTATTTCTAGTAGAATTCATAGAATTCTTTAACTACCCATTCCTTTTCCTTTTTTCAGAATGCTACTAAGTCAACTCATTGTACTTCTACTCTTTTTTCTTCTTCTTCTCATAGGATGATGTTCTTATTTCTATCCATTAAGACATCCCTACTCTCACTGAAGAGATATGTTCCTTATATAATTTCATAAATATTTAGAGAGGTCAGGCTTAAGATTCTTCTTATCACCTTGCTTCTCCACAACTTTTTTAAGGTTCTCCTCACCCTTATGTCTTCGTTAGACCCCCATTTTTTGGTTCCCGATGCCCTTCTCACCCTTCTTGCTTTGGTGCCTTCTATATTGGTTCTCTTACCTCCTATTTTAGAAATTTTGGTGGAGATGACATTGAACCTTCTTTCAACCAGTTAGTTTATTCCTACTTTCAACATCAATCATCTACACCACTTATAGACCCTATAGATCCTGGTAAGTCTTCATATAATGCTTCCCAGGTTAATAATGATAATGATGGAGAGGGTGGCAAAGAGATATGAACTTATGTTTTTGTGGTATTTGTTTGAAGTATTTTCTTGTTTTTATTTGAAATAAAAATGTATTCAAAAGTTTATTTAATGAGAATATGGTCTTATTTCTCTTATATTTTTGTTCTTTCTACCCTTAAGTGTTTCTATTTTTTCATGCTCTAATCTTCTCCATTATGTTGCATAGTGATAGGATTATTGCATTCTTGCATGTCATATCTCTCTTATGAGGGTATTCCTTTGAATTTCTATGTCAAAAGGGGGAGAAGTTTATGTGCCCAACTTGTATTTGTTGACAAATTGTGTTTTGCATGGGATATAAGTGTAGGTTTGCATTATATTTTGATGCTTAACTTGCATTTATTTTGGGTAAATGTTGCATGATGTCAAGAGGATTTGTGTACTTTGCATGATTATCTTCTGCATGTCTGACTGTGCTTAACATATTGGTGTGTACCTGTGTAAGGGTAACACGATAGTATCTGGATATATATCACATTTTATTTCTACATGATACGGTCATGGGTATGTATTTGTTTTGTGAATTTACAAGGGTATATTGAAACTATCAAGATTTTGACTTGCAAAGTGTGGATGTGTTGATCTTGAAGATGAATGGAGTGTATAAGATGGTTGCACTTAGAGTAAGCATGTTTTTGGATGTTGGGTATACATCAATGTTTTGTTTATGGGAACATGCATCTTTAGTTCATTTTTATGATAATCTCATGTTTAATGAGTGTATGTACTTAGTTGTGCATTCTCGTGTGTGAAACATGACGTTTGTTTATTTTAATTAGTTTATTTGTTTTCCTTTGTGTAGGATTGGTTAATGATAACTAGTAATGTATACACATACATTGTTAAATACACTTTGTATGTGTATGTGAGCATGTTTACACACACAATGTAATCCATTTTCATAGTGTGTATGCTAGGTGGGGTGTTGTAGTTTTTATTTTGTTGTGTTTTCGGTTATTTTTATATAAATGAGGGGGTCAATAAGGGCTAGGCATGGTACCCTAAAGGCTAATTTTTTTTCTATAAATACCCCTTCTTTGTGTTCTCTAATCAAGAAATCATAGCGAATCTCTCTTGAAATTTTCACTCATTTTTTATTCTATGTCACAAATTATTTTAAGAGTATATCGATGTTTGTGCTACGTATTTGTGAGAGTAAAACAATATCCTTAAGTTGTGAGTACTTAAGATGATTTTAATAGTTGGTGGTGAGCAAAAATGCGTTCTTGTGTTGGGCTTAGTCATATCTTTATATCCCCAAGACAATAATTGATAGTTGTTATGATTGAGGTGATTCCCACATTATTATTCATATTATTGATCATTATTTACTAATCACAATTTTGTGAGCTGTGGCTTTAAAGAAGACTCGAATCCATGTGTTGTGTCTGGTTATTGTGGAGACAACGAGTAAAAACAATAATTAACTGTTAAAGTAGAATAGTCTCGATCGATAGATGTATTTGTATTTATGCTTCTATCAAATTATATCTATTTATTATTATTAATGAATTATTTGCTACCGAATAGTTGCCATAGGTAACCTAAGGATTTTACCACATAGGTAAGGGATCAATGTGAGTTTACCATATAGTTGCCATATATGTTGTTATACATGATTTGTTGTTGTATTTGTAAAATCTGAGTTTTTATCATGTATATTCCTACCCTAATGGATATGTTATCCCATGCTTTCTTTTCTTTCTTTATAACATGCATATAGCTTTCTGATTATTGCATCTATTGTATCAATTAATCTATTGGTTATTTGATTTATTTTACTACTTTTGTTATATATATGTTTTTTGTTTATTTTTCGTTACTTGGAGTTTAGGGTAAGTCTTTCAAGAATTAGTATCTCTTTTATTTTGAGAGTGTATTGAGTATCAAACTCTTTTCACAACTATTGCTTTAATCTTTCAAGCTTTTTAAATATTTTTTCATATATATCTCTCTTTTTCTATCAAAATTATTGTAATCTTCGTAGCTATTTTTCTATTTTTGTATATCGTTCATTTCTTGCAATATAAGTAAATTTTTTGCAACAAAAAAAAAGTTTAGAAAATAAAGATTAACAATCACATTCTTCTCACTTTTGGATAGGAAAAATGTTATTCCTTGCATCTCTACTATATTTATATTGTTTTGTACCAAAAAAGATCATTGTTAAATATTAATTATTTTATAGGAGTGAACTAAATAAATAATCCTTATATTTTTATATATTTTACATTTTGATTCTCTTGTTCTTATAATTTGGTTTCTTTGCTTTTCAATTTTTTTTTCTTAAAATTTAATTTATTTATTATTTTTTCTTTGTTAATTTTTATTTTTAGATCTCTTTTTATATTAATTTTTAATTTTAAATTGGTCTCAAATTTTGAACTAAATATGTGACAATTAAAAACTAAAGTGACTAACTTATAAAATAAATGTAAGGTGACTAAAATGTGAAAAATTTAAAATTAAATGATCAAATAAAAATAAAAAATAATAAGAAAACCAAACTATGAAATATATAAAAATATAGGTATCATTTGTAAAATTAAGCCTTTTATAAATCACCAATTCATATGCTCTTAATTGCCTATTTGTGTATTGTAAATTAGTTGTTATAGTTAATTTGAATTTTAAGGATAATTTTAATTAATGGTTGGAAGTGATGTCCACTATTTAGCATATGTAATTGATTTTATTAAACAATATTGTTATAATTTATTTTATATTTTACTTAATATTTTTAATATGTCATTGTACGAGACTAATCGCTTTATATATTTTTACTTTATTTATTTCTCAACTTCACCATTTTAATTTTAATTTTAAATTTTTATTGTAAGTATTTTTAACTTTTTAAGTTGATAATATCATAAAATTGAGAGAAAAATATTATAAAATTGAAAAACTTTAAGCAGTGCACTTAAATAAAAAGAGAAAAATTATAATCTATATCTTATGATTATGTTCCTTCTTTTAGGAAATTATTATTAAACAAATAATAACATGTTAGAAACAATTTTAAAATTTATGATTAATTAATAATATTTGTTATCTTCATTTTTGTTATATATTTATACTTTTGGTTAAAAAGTTTTTACAATAATAGATTTGTAATAGACAAAAAAAAAATTATAATTATTTTTTAATTCTTTAATTAATTATAATTATATCAAATAAATTTCACATATATCGGAAAAATTAAACAAAAATAAAAATTTCAAGAATACAATTCACGTACAAAGCATCTCACTCATCCTAAGGTGAGCAAAACTAAATAATGTATATAGAATGAAATTTGAATATTTATTTTAAATTATGTTTTAATTTTTATTTTAATAAGAGAATTATTGCACATTATTTAAAATATTATTTTAAACTTGGAATTCATAATAATTTGGGTGACTTTTTTAAATGAATTGTCATGATTACGTTAATAAGATAGAAATTAAAACAATTCAAAATAAAAGATTTTGATCTCACTAAAATAGTAACTAACTTTAATTAATAAATAATATTATATACAACAAGTAATAATCAAATAACATGTTAGTTATTAATTAGATTTAATATATGTAATATAGGATCATAAAATAATTGTAAGAGCACCTATTAACATATGACATACAAGTATCATAAATTTAAAAATTAATTTGGCTTATCAAGTGATCTCATTTAGTGCATTTGTTTTGAAAAAAAAAATATTTTTCATTTTTATTTATTAAATATTAAGTTTTCTATCATATAAATAAAATACATTGCAAGCCTTTAACAAAATAAAATAAATGTAATGTTTAAACAGAGAAATTATTAATATTTCTAAATTTGTTTAGTATTTTAAAAATTTTAAATGATTAAAATTTCAAAATTAAATAGCAACAAAAAACATTTTATTATTAAAAAGGAAATTAAAAAAATAATGTTGACTTGTATAAGTGATGTATTTTGGTATTGGCATTCTCGTGGACAAAACACAAGTATTTATATTTTATTTGATGTTTTTGGCTATGCTTTGTAATGTTGGTTACTAGTAGCTCAGTATCATTTAAAACATAGTTACTTGTTTGCTTGTTACACATTATTACTTTCTTAATTTGCAACGTTGGGTGTTTTTGGTTATAGTGTCCTATTGGGGACTTTATTGTTGTTGTGGCATCCTATTAGGAACTTTATTTGTGTAGAGTTGTCTTATTGGGGATTGGGCGTTGCTAACTTATCGACATTGTTACCATTGAATTTTTGGTGCATCATTGGAGTGCTTTTTGTACCTTTATAGAAGGGGGGTCAGGGAGTGTGTAACATCTAGTTTCCTCGCTGACCCTAGGTAGGTAATGAGTCAACAAGATGAGATCAATAAGGGTTCAAGAGGCTAAATTTTTGTAAAAGTTCCTTTCTTGTTCAACTTATTTTCTTGGTTATAATTGGAGGGAAGCTTTGCTTGTTTAGGGTATAGTTTTCTTAAGAGTGTTGGGTTCAGGAAACAATTAGTATTTGTGTGATGTAGGACATCAAAGAGGAATCCCTCTCATATTTCTCAAACAATGGGTTGAGTATAAAAAATGTAAGATTAAGTGAAGTTTTGATGAGAGGTAAAATGTATAGTTAGCTAATGGAGGACCCCATTATTTTGAGGAGTTACTCTCAATGTTGAGGTGGATACCTCATTTCATTTCACAACTTCATTGAGTGTTTGTTTGGCATTTGTGAATTATGTTTGTGTGAGTAAAATTGTGTTCTTGGGTTAGGCTTAGTTATATCTATGAGTTTTCAAGACAGTGGGTTCATTATTGTGATGGTGAGCCGTGTGTAGGCTAATAGGTGCAAGGATGCAACAATTTCCATAGGTGATGAGCCTATATGGTGGTGAGCCGTATTGATTAGGTATTATGAGCTTGCAACGTTGAGCAAAGGTGATAAGCCTATGTGTTGATGTACCGTGTGTTGATTGTGTGTTTCTAGGTCGTAATATGTTTGCATGTTAGGTGGTACAACCATTAGTAGTTGATCAATTCATATGGTAATAGAGCTCAAAATACAAGCTTAGATATACTTGGATCAAGTGCTCTACAGGTAGTAAGTAAAGGCAATATAAGCAATTACGACAATGGTTCTAACTAACAGAAGTATCTACGTTTATACTTGTCTATCGAGTTGTGTTTGTTTATTCTATTTTAGTAAATTGATTGTTGTCAAGTTGTTACCATAAGAAACCTAATGATATTACCATATAAGTAGAGATTTTATGTGAGTTTACCTCGTTATATGTTGTATAATGTATAATAGTATGTTTTGAGTATAATTATCATTTATCAAATATGTTTTCATATATGAGGTCTTGAAGTAAATTAAAATAATTTATGGCTTTTCTAATATGTATGCTTGATCCATATATTGTGTGATGTTTGTCATGTATATGCATGTTAATCTAGATAAGAGTCTTGAGGCGTACCGTTACTAGTGTGTTTATTACAATTTATTCTTTATTATCACTTGATTGTTTTATTGTTTGTTAAGTTAAACATGTTGTTTTGTACTTTCATTTTGTTATCTGCTTAATTCATATTATGATACTTGTTTGATCAAGTTGAAATAATTTCATAGGTTGACATTTTCACCATCATGTAAGTTCTGGTTGCTTATTTGAGTCAAAATTTCAATTGATCTAAGCTAAATTAATTTGATATATAAAATCTAAGTAATTATTTTAATTATTTGAAAATAAAAATATATTATTTTAATAAAATAAATTATTATATTAATGTAGTTTGTCGAGACGATAATTTGTGTCTCGACCAAATTCAAGTCAAATTCAAATCAGTTCAAATAATTCGAAAAAATGAAGTTGAGTTCGAATCATATATAAAATGATGTAAATGATATTATGATATAAAATTATTAAAATTTGAAATATATTATAGATTATTTTGAATCTTAATGTTGTAACGATGATGATGTAATAAGATGTTAATAAGTGTTTATTTTATGATTGAATACTTAGTAATGTTAAAATATTGTTTTAATATTTTTTAAAATCAATTAACCAAGAAACGTACAGTTAATAATTCAATTTAACTTGGACTAATTTATGTTTAATTTGAATTTTGGTTAAATTTTACCGGATTAAAAAAATTCAATTTAAGCTATAATTAAATCAACCAACTCAAATTAATCCAACATATAGACGACTTGTCTTTGTCTTAAAATGGACCAAAAGACGAGTTTTATTCGGTCCAAGCTTCGGAGGATTTTCTTGCTTGTTCTCAGAGAACTGAGAGTTAATTTTTGGGATTAGATGGATCAAGTTGTTTATGCGCCGTAGAATATTTATACTGATTTCCTTGTAAGTTAAATCATCAAGGGAATTGCTTGATAGTTGATGCCGAATTGGATGTTCATGTTCATACAGACGTTGATTTTAGCTTGTTAAATGATCGTTTGAAACAAAGAATTAAGATGTTACTTTATGATTTTGCATCTAGTTTCGTCACTCGTGTACTGATCCTGACCTGGGTTTTCGAAGGCAATAAAACTTAGGTTTTAGTACATATTGCGTGAAGCAAGATTGGATCGATCAAATACTTGAACTCTAATGTAGCTTTAGAAACTCATTCGGTCATTTTATCGAGCACTTATCGGTATCGAAATTTGTAAATCTTCTCCTCCTTCTATATTACAACTCCATGATCCATCAGTAATTTCAGGAGATGATTGAGCAAGAACAGAGAGATTGAACACAATTTCTTCCATGCTTGGCCTTGCTGATGAATTTTCTTTTATACAAGCCATTGCCAGTGCTGTAAAGCTCAAAATACCATCAATTGGGCAAAAGCTCTGCAAATTAGGATCCATCCATTCTCTTAATCTCTTCTCTCTTCCCTCCTCAACTTCTAAATTTTTCTTTGCTTCCTTCCAAAGCATAACAGGCTCGCCATTTTCTTTCATGTTCAGGGCTTTTTTACCCGTAAGCAGCTCCAACAGAAAAACCCCAAAAGCGAAAACATCAACTTTTGTCATCAATGCATCAGCAGCTGCTCTAGCCATTGAGAAATTTGCAATCTTGGCCTTGAACTTGGAATCAAGAAGTATGTTGCTTGTTTGGATATCTCCATGTACAATGCTTGATTGTGTGTGTTCATGAAGGTATTCTAATCCATTTGCAACATCTAATGCTATATGCAATCTCTGCTTCCATGAAAGGAATGTCATAGAGCTTAAACAAGTGTCAGATTTTAAGTGCAGCCACTTATCAAGTGAACCATTTTTAGCATATTCATAAACCATAAAGTGATTTCCCTCATTATCAGATGAAATGCCCAACAAGTTCACCAAATTTGCATGATTAACTTTCTGCAGAATATTGAGCTCCTCTCTAACATCTTTATTTGATTTCTTTTTCACAGCCAAAACCTGCCCATTAATCATGGGCTTGTAAACTGATCCTCCAATTCTAAAACGTTCATCAAAATTCATGGTCGCCTCCCTTATTACTTTAGTTTCATACATGATTGGTTCTCCTAGATAGCCTGAAACTCCAGGAAGAAGCTTATCCTGCATTGTTCTCTTAACCTCTTTTATTTGAATGAGATCAGTAGACGTCAAAGACAAGGTAGGTTTACAATTTAATGTCTTTCTTTTTTGCCATAAACCACGAGCATAAAGAAGAATTAATATCAAAAGAAAAACAACAAAAATACCTGCAGAGGACATAACAGATATAAAGAACCTCCTATGGTTGGATTTGTTTTTTCTAGGGAGAGATGTGTGTGGTAGAGAAAAAGTTGGCAATTTTGACACAGAAATCAAAATTGGAGAACCCACTAAAGCATTGAAATTTTTAATGTTGTTTTGGGTTATGATATCAACTGGGGATGAATTAAAATTGGCACTCACTTGAAAGATGTCATCAGAAGGTTGCCATACATAAGTAATGAGATGCTTAATTCCATTTTCCAAATGAGATTTTGATGGGCATCTGCAGAATAATGGAAAAGTTACATTGACACCAATCTTCAAAAGGACTGGATTCAAAGTTGGGTTCATATCTTTTACTGTTTGCCAATTGGTGAGATTCTCAAATGAAGTAGTGGAAACCAAGTAGTAGCTATCTCCTCCTTTGATCTGATAAGTGATGTTAGCAAAATAATGGTTTTTAGTGCAACCACAATTGATGGGTACTAACAACAATTGATTTTGGATCAAACTTTTGTTCTCAAAGACTAGTTTACTAGCTTTAACAATTGATTGAGGACTTACTCTGAATAAATTAGATATATTTTGCAGGTTCATGAAGTTTGGAGGTTGGGCAAAGTATGCTACATAAGATTTACATAAAGATGGTGAATTTGTGGGGCAAGAAAAGTTTGCTCCCATGTTGGGTTGTGTTTGAGCTGAAATTTGAATGGTGAAGAACAGAATTATGATAAATAGAGCGTATGGGGAGGTACAGGATATTATTGCCATGGCTAAGAGCTCTGGATGGTTGGATTCTCAAGTAGCTGTTAATTGTTTAAAGTTTCAATGAATATAAGTTGAAGGTACATTCTAGTAAAGGTTGAAAGAAAAGCTTAACAGCATGACTAGGAACTTTCAATCAAATAAAATAGGATTTCATAGCGCATATAAAAGGACACTTTTGTCTGTTGCTTTGATTTCAATGACTTTGATTCTTTAGATACATTATAAAATGGATATGAACTTATATATATACTTCATCACCCAAATGACCCAAATGAATTAGGAATATATATATTTCAAACTATATTATAGTATAATTCCAACTGTGACTTAAAATTAGAGGAGGGTTGATTCTTAATGTAAAATTACTAGATAAATTAAGCAGTTTCTGATAACTCAAATATAAAGCTACGTGACATGAAATTTTTATTTTTTTAATTTTTGTGAATTATTCGTGCTTAACCAATATGATAAGGACAAGATCCATATAGGTATATTGAATAATTTAATTTGTTAATTAAATATATAATGTGATTTTTTATAGTTAAATATATAATGCCAATCAGAATTTGTAACCTTTCACTATCTGAAGACAATAGTCGTATTGTCGTTTATGTATACAACTTTAAACTATGTTACTTTCATTTTAGGGTGAGTTGATACAAAAATGAATCAGTAATTTATTTTTCTTATTTAATCTTTTATATTAAAAATGGTATTATTTAATCAATTTTATAAAAAAGAGTAAATTAATAATAAATTATATTATTTTAATAATATTTTTATTAAAATATTATTAATTTTTATGAAGTGATTAAAATGCAGTTAAAATTTGAGTTTTTGATAATGGTAAAAATAAAATTTAATATAAAATTGTTAAAGAAAAAAAAACAGAAAAATAAGTTTTAAACAAAAATTTATTTAAATATATATTTTAAATTTTAATACAAATTTTTAATGAAACAATAAAATAAAATAGTTACAATTAACAATTTGTTTTAAAATATTTTGTGATTTTTTTCATATTATAGAAAAATAATAATATTTTAATAAAACAATATTAAAATAATATAAATTTTTCTTGGCATTTTTTGAAAAAGTTAAAGGATTAAATAACCTTATTTCTAATTTAAGAGACTAAAAGACATAAATGACATAATCTAATAGTTTTTAATAAATTAGTATTTAGCGGTATTAATTTCTCAACTTTTAGAGTTATATTTTTTGTACACAGAAGTAATAAATAATAGTTTATGAATATATCAAATCAGTAAAAGGAAACACACAAAATTTACGTGATTCGATAATTTTCTAAGTCCACAAGAGCTAGTAAATATTATTGAACTCAATAGAAAATATACAGAATACAAATACAGATTTTCTCACTAATAATATATCTTAGGTATTTCTCCAAACTCGTAGAAAATTCTCACACTCACAGAGTATTTTCTCTATTTGACTTTGTTTATGGTCTCTCTAATTTTTTTTCCTAATTTTGTTGATGCTCTCAATGCATGAACTCACTACGCCAAAATCATGCATTAAAGTCGTCGGTTATTAACTGATTTTAATTTTTGTATTTATTTTACAAATTTTACTCATATTCTACTATACTCAGAATTTGTATTTGATCACATAATAGCAAAAATAACCAAAATCTATTTAATAAAGTTTAAATAATACAAATAATTGAAAACTTAAATATTAATTAATTACTTGAGAATTAAATTTATTACAAAAAAAATAATTTATATACAATACATATATATATTAAACTTAAATTACAAATAAAATGATTTTGTTTCTTTTGTCATGGATTTTGTGATATTCTCAATTTATTTCAAGGAGAGGAAACTTGGTTTATTTAGAATCACCAACATAGTGACTAAGAAACTAAGCAAGAGAGATGAGATGAAGTTTGGGCAAAAAACAGCTGGTCCATATAACAATTCATTCTCCTAAATACATGAGCATATAAACATCCATAAAACAAGCAGTCCAAACTTCAAAGATATAGGAATAGAAAAATTAAGGCATTATAAAAATTATCATGGTATTGTTCTATATTATTCAAGATTATCATATTCTTCTCCTAATTCTTCTTGTGATGTTATAATTTGAACCATATGTTTTGTCCATTCTTCTCGTATATCATCACAAATTTACATATCATAGCCCGACTTGTTCTAACCAAAGAACTATATGTAATTAAATTCAAAATAAGAATGTAATATCATGAATTCACAAAAATAACTTATATATGCTAAAAGATTAGTAAAAGAGATTATCACATCGATACCAGAGTAATATAATAAAAACCACATCCCTTCGAAATCATATTAGCATTGTATTAATCTTTTGTCTATAAATATGAAGCTATTTGGAATCAAGATGGTATTTTTAATGCTATAATGAGCTATATATGTGAAGTCAAGTATAACTATAATTTGTTACTTAGTTTAGTTGAGTTTTAGTGCCAATAAACTAATACTTTTGTATTTCCCACTACTACAAAAATGGGTATTTAAGTCGATACGTAAAGTCAGTTTTTTCAAAAACCGACTTTAAATTGGTTTAAAATCGGTTCGATATAGAACTGACGCTATCCACGTAGGATGTAGCGTTGGTTCTAGGTGTCAATCGACGTTACACACATGGATAAATATTTTCTCTTCTTTCTTCCCAGACAGAAACTATTTTCAGCGTTTTAGAACTCTAAAAAACCGAAAATCTCCTCATCCACTCTTTCTCATTTTCTGCCACCTACGACTACCATTTCCAGCATCGGTTAGTGAGTTTTCTTCCTCTCTAACTAATCTTGTAGATCCCTTGTTATTCATATTTTTTTTCTTGTTATTATGTGTTATTATTTATGTGTATAGATTTTTGCATTATATATGTAGGTTTGTATTATAACATACGGAGAAGAATATGATGATCTTGAATAAAATAGAACAAAACCATGGTAATTTTTCTACTATTAATTAATATTTTCTTTTTCAAATATTTGTATTATTTGAACTATTTGCTAAACTAATTTTGATTTTTTTTCTGCTCGAATACAGGTTGAAAAAGAATAAATTAAAAAAAAAAATTAAAGTCGATTCACCGCGTGAACCGACTTTAAACTTTAAGTCATTTAATTTAAAGTCGGTTCAGCGAACCAACTTTAAATTAGCTTACAGTCGGGTTTTAACCGACTTTAGTGCCCTTTTTGTAGTAGTGTCCTTGGGGTGAAACAAGAATTAATTTTGAAGATATGATGATTCTTTGTGGTTTTCCTGTACTTGGCTAGCTAGTGATTACCATGATGTTTTCATACCAGGGAAATAGGAAAGAAAGATGAGCTGATATTTGGGCAAAAATAGGTCCATATAATAATTCATTCCTTTAAATACATGAGCACATAAACATCTATCAAATAAAACATCCATCAAACAAGATATCCAAACTTCAGAAACAAGATTATATAAATTATCATGATGTTGTTATATGCTATTCAAGATCATCAAAATCTTCTCATGATTCTTCTTGTGATGATATAATTTGAACCATGTGCTCTGAACATTCCTCATGAAAAATTTGCGGGTCATAGCCCGACTTGTTCCAACCAAAGAACTACATGTATTCATTAATGACTGAGTTAACTTGTTAGTCAACAATCAATAACTCGGTCAATGAACTAGGCGGCTCAAGTTGACAGCTTGGTCAACGACTAAGTGGTTCAGTCAAATGGCTTAGATGGCTCAACTCGGTTAGTTGATTTGATCCAATTCAGTAAGTTGA
This sequence comes from Hippophae tibetana, assembly GCA_037013495.1. NCBI lineage: Eukaryota > Viridiplantae > Streptophyta > Magnoliopsida > Rosales > Elaeagnaceae > Hippophae > Hippophae tibetana. The sequence goes on along the minus strand of CM072812.1, from coordinate 74,527,432 downwards.
CTCATTTTCTGGAAGTAGCACTCTAGCGATGCGTTTGACTTTCAATTTAAGCTATTATTTCGTTGTTATGTTCGTCTCATCGAGAGCTTTAAATTGTTATATAATAGTGCTATATTTGGCTCTTATACCAATTTGTCGTGCAAAGAAAAAATAAATAATAGTATATGAATATATCAAATCAGTAAAAGGAAACACAAAATTTACGTGGTTTAGAAATTTACCTAGGCCATAGAATCCAACATATATTATTGAATTACTAAATTTGTCAATATATGGATTTTCTATGATCTGATTGTTTTTCATGCTTATTATTGCATTTGGCTTGCTTGAGCTCAAATGGTAACTTTTGGAAAGTCAATTAGTATTAGCGGATCATGTATATTTATGTTGATATATTCTTTGCATGATTAAATTGGTATACACACTACTACAAGAATCGAAACCTATGGCCACGATTATAAGAATCGAAACCTAAATGAGAGAGACCATAGGTCATTACCTATGACCTTGGTTTTCTAATAACTGAGGCCATAGGATATCCATACATTAAAAAAATATAATTATTAATTACAATATTAAAAATCAATATAAATTACAATAAATTTATTAAATACAATATTAAAAATCATATTATATTAAAATTAAAAGTATAATTATATTTGAGAGTTTATTATACACTAAAAGTTAATAAGCACAATATATAATAGAAATAACTTAAGCATATTATTTATTTATTTTATCTATTTTGAGACTCAAAACATAGTACGCCTGGTGCGTCTGTTGCCCTGGTACGCCTGCTGCCCTATTTTTCATTTGATAATGCAAAAGATGAATGTCATGGCTGATTATATGTGTCCGAGTGAAGTGCAAACATAAAATAGCATATCGATGTCATTTAGACATATAAGAACGATTTAGCAATCACCACACTCTAAATGAGTCCACTATTCCAAATAGTAGTAGCATCATATCACAAGTCACAATAAGAAAAAAACTTCAGAAAAAGTGCAATGTATACATGTATATAGTGATAAAAATGATACAAAGAGTTCAAAAGTAAATTTTTCTCATAGTTAAATTTCTTGCATTAACCACAACTAATAAACAATAGTACAATTAAAACACCTCTTGTTAACAGCTAATTTAGCACCATTATTATATTGCAACCATCCATCATTAATCAACTTGAAAGCTTCATCATAGGATAAAAAAGAGCCAAAGAAGTACTTGTAAATCAAAGTGGTGCAATGTTAGTGAATCGTGGTAACGGTTCGGTTTCGTCGGAACCGTACGTCGGTTCCAAAACCGAACGAGGTTCTTGATGGAAGAACCTTAATAAAGTCTCGGGTCCTCTCACTATTAACTGCATAACAATTCAGATACACCATCAATACGCAGAAAATAAGTGTGAGAAACCAGTGAAAGCATCGAACAGAAAATCCATTGGAATTCCCGTGTAAGTGCTGAAATTTTATCAATGGCAGGAGGTATGTTTTCAATCCAATTTTGTTTCCGCTACATTTAAATTATGAGTTCATATGGTCTTATGAACGTTTCTGGATTGAATTGAATCTCTAACATTTGGTATCAGAGCCATTTGAAAACAACTTTGTTTTGCTCTTTGAACACGAAGAACTGAAATTTTGGATTTTTTATTTTGATTGTTTTTGATGCATATGGAAATTATAAAGTGTTTCAATATTGATTTTTGAATGATTCTGTAAAATTAAACTTGAAAAACAATAAAGAAAATAAATCCAATTTGCCGTGGGTATTTATTTCCTTCATTAATTAACTTTTTATTTAAAATGAAGTTTCTACTTAAAATTAAGATCATGAATCACTCGGAAATCGAATTCTGAGAATTTTGATAAAAAGAACGATGGATTCCGTCGCCGAAATAAAAAGATACGACCGGGTATCCGTTAGTGAAAAACGGGTCGGATCGACCCGGCTAGAGGTTGAAGATGAAGTTTATTAAAAAAAAAAAATCAAAACACACGCTGTCTGAGGGAGTCGAACACGGGTCCTGCGTGAAACTTTAAATAGTCTCATCCAGTGGGCTGCAACAAATATTTTACTTATTTTTGCATCAAACTTATATTTATATATATTTATAGTTTGATTATTTATTATTATTATTATTTTGTTTTTTTAAACAAAAATTACTTCAACTGGGAATGGAACCCAAACTTCACTAGTTGGCACAAGTGAGACTTTCCACTGGGCTGTAACGATTTTAGCATTATAACTTGTCTCTGACTTTATTTTAAATATGCATTTGGAATTTGATTTTAATAAAAAAAATAAAAATACAAATAAATTCCGAATATAATTTTAATTTATGTTTATCATATTTATAATATTTATTATACATGTTATATTTATTTAAATAATTTTTGGGCACATTAAAATTTTATTTAAATACATTATGCTTAAATTATTTGTTTTGTGTATTTATATGTATAAATTTTGCAATTAATTATACATATAAAATTTAGTTAAATAATTTATGCATAATTAAATTAAATTTTTAATGGCTCTTATGGATTTAATTAGTGCTTATATTATTTAATTTTGCTTGTATAATTTATTGTCATATATGCAATTTAAGATAAATAATATTTGCACATTTGATATTAAATTAATATTGCTTATGGTTTTATGCAATAATTGAGCATAAGAATTTAATTAATATTTAAGTGATTCATATAGTTTAATTAATTAGGGAATAGCCACAGCATCTTTAATTAATTAAAACTATAATAAAGTTTATTTAGGATCACATTTAGAAAATAAATATTAATTGTAATTAATCATATCTGATATAATAAATCTTATCCCACATGAATTTTTATTATATTTTTGTGTGATTAATTAGGATATAATATCAAATTATATTTTCTAATTTACCCACAGGGATTAGGAAAAAGAACATAATTTGATAGTTTTATCGTAAAGTTAGAATGAATTTAATTGAATTAAAACTTTAGCCCACATGCAAGTTTTATGTCACTAGATTCATATTATTCATGATTTACATTGATAAAGAATGACTATAGTTTAGGCCTCAAATTTTAATAAGCATATAATCTTTAATTGCAGCTTCTCAACCTGTAAATTTCTCTGATATCCGCTGTGATATTCCCGATCTGAAAGGGGATAACTATAAAATATGGAAGGAAAGAATTCTCCTTCAATTAGGGTGGATGGATATTGATTATGCTATTAGGAAAAACGAACCACCTAAAATTACTCAAACCAGTACTCCAGAGAATATCATGCTTTATGAACAATGGGAACGATCTAATCGCCTTAGTATGATGTTCATTAAGACTAAAATCTATGCTGGTATTCGTGGTTCCGTTGATCAGCATACCAATGTTCAAGACTTGCTAAAGGCCATTGATGATCAATTCGTCACTTCAGATAAGGCTTTAGCAAGCACCATTATTATAAAGTTCTCTTCTTTAAGACTCACCAGTGTGAAAGGTGTGCGCGAGCACATTATGCAAATGAGGGACATTGCGGCTCAACTTAAGCATCTCGAGGTTGAGATGTCAGAATCCTTCCTGGTGCACTATATCCTTAACACTCTCCCACATCAGTATGGGCCATTCAAAATCTCGTACAATACACATAAAGATAAATGGTCAATCAATGAACTAATGACCATGTGTGTTCAAGAGGAAGGGAGGCTTGTTATGGAATTTGGTGAAAGTGCAATGTTGGCTACAACGTACCAGAAAGAAAAATCTCAATACAAGCATAAAGGAAAGGGGATAATTCCACCTCAGGCTGATATTAAGAAAGAATCCAAGTGTTTCTTTTGTAAAAAGAAGGGACACATGAAGAAGGATTGTATCAGATTCCAGAAATGGCTTGAGAATAAAGGGTATTCAAAATCTAAGGAAGCCAGTGGGAAGTGAGCAATACATCTTATCCGGTAACAGGATGGGCTCACATGTGGAGGCTGTAGGGACATGTAGTTTGATTTTAAGTAGTGGTTTTATTTTAAAATTAGAAAAGACCTTTTATGTTCCAAGTTTCTCTAGAAACTTGATTTCAATTTCAAGACTTGTACCTTATGGTTATTCCTTTCACTTTTCATAAATATCTTTCAATTTATTTAATAAATCTGATTGTGTTGGGAATGGTATTTTGTCTAATGGTCTTTACTGCATTAATTTACGAAATAATGCCACTCATAACGCTATGCATGTTCAAGCTGGCACTAAAAGGTGTATTATTGACGATGACTCTTCTACGTTATGGCATAGGAGATTAGGACATATCTCCATAGAAAGAATTAAAAGATTAGTGAAAGATGGGGTACTTAATACTCTAGATGTTACTGATTTTGAGACATGTGTGGACTGCATTAAGGGAAAGCAGACTAACAAGTCAAAGAAAGGTGCCAAAAGGAGTTCAAACATATTAGAAATCATACATACGGATATATGTTGTCCGGACAAGGACATTCAAGGTCAGAAATATTTTATCACATTTATTGATGATTTTTCTCGATATATGTATCTCTATATGCTTCATAATAAGAGCGAAGCATTGGATGCCTTCAAAAGCTTTAAGGTTGAAGTAGAGAAACAATGTGGAAAGCAAATAAAGATCGTGAGATCAGATAGAGGTGGTGAATATTATGGTAGATACACTGAGAATGGACAAGCACCTGGTCCGTTTGTTAAGTTTCTTCAAGAACATGGGATAGTTTCCCAATACACTATGCCTAGTTCACCAGACCAAAATGGTGTAGCAGAAAGAAGAAACCGAACACTATTGGAAATGGTGCGGAGTATGCTTAGCAACTCCAATCTTCCTAAATCCTTGTGGATTGAAGCTTTAAAGACGGCTGTGCATATATTAAACTGAGTTCCAACCAAGGCTGTCTCAAAGACACCATTTGAATTATGGAAAGGTTGGAAATCGAGTTTGCAACATATGCGCGTTTGGGGATGCCCGTCTGAAGTGAGGATTTATAATCCACAAGAGAAAAAGCTGGACCCAAGGACCATTAGTGGGTATTTCATTGGATATGCCGAATGGTCTAAAGGTTATAGATTTTACTATCCATCTCATAACACTAGGTTTGTGGAATCAAGAAATGCAAAATTTCTTGAGAATTACTTGATTAGTAGGAGCGATCGATCTCAGGGTATTGGTTCTGAGAAAGATCATTTAGATGCTCAATATGCCACTTCAAGTAATGGACTGATCGTTATTGTTAACAACACGCCTCGAGTACAAACGCGTGTTGAAGAACCAGTCTTGGAAGTACCACAAGTTGTTGATCCTGATCCAATAGATTTTGAAGTTCAACAGATGCCTACAACTGTTGAACAACCAGTTGAACAACATGATCCTGCTCCTCAGGAGAATGTTGATGCAACATTAAGAAGATCTACTAGAGTAAGGAAATCAGCGATTCCTAATGATTATGTTGTGTATCTACAAGAATGTGACTATAATGTTGGAGCCGAAAATGATCCTGAGACGTTTTCACAGGCCATGAGTTCTGAGGTTTCGAACTTATGGTACAATGCCATGAAAGAAGAGATGGATTCTATGGTGTCTAACCGAGTCTGGGATCTCGTCAAGTTGCCTGATGGTGTGAAAACCATTGGATGTAAATGGGTCTTCAAAACAAAGAAAGATTCACAAGGCAACATTGAGAGACATAAGGCAAGACTCGTTGCCAAAGGATTCACTCAAAAGGAAGGAATCGACTACACAGAGACATTTTCTCCTGTATCTAAGAAAGATTCACTTCGTGTGGTCATGGCATTGGTTGCCCATTTTGATTTGGATTTGCAACAAATGGATGTGAAAACAGCTTTCCTTAATGGTAACCTAGAGGAAGAGGTTTATATGAAACAACCGGAAGGATTCTTCTCTAGTGATGGTGAGCATTTGGTTTGTAAGCTTAATAAATCCATATATGGATTAAAACAAGCTTCCCGTCAATGGTATTTGAAATTCCATAACGTCATCACTTCATTTGGTTTTGAAGAGAACGTCATGGATCAATGTATATACCAGAAGGTTAGTGGGAGTAAGATTTGTTTTTTGGTGCTATATGTGGATGATATTTTGCTTGCAGCCAATGATAGGGGTTTGCTACACGAGGTAAAACAATTCCTCTCTAAAAATTTTGATATGAAGGATATGGGTGAGGCATCTTATGTCATTGGTATTAAGATCCATAGAGATAGACTTCGAGGTGTGTTGGGTTTATCTCAAGAAACCTATATCAATAAAGTTTTAGAGAGATTTCGGATGAAGGATTGTTCACCAAGTGTTGCTCCCATTGTGAATGGTGATAAGTTCAATTTGGACCAATGCCCAAAGAATGATTTTGAAAGAGAACAAATGAAAACCATTCCATATGCTTCAGCTGTTGGAAGCCTGATGTATGCTCAGGTCTGCACCAGACCTGACATTGCATTTGTTGTTGGGATGCTAAGGAGATATCAGAGTAATCCAGGTGTTGACCATTGGAAAGCTGCAAAGAAAGTGATGAGGTACCTACAAGGAACCAAGGATTATATGCTCATGTATAGACGAACCGATGAACTGGAAGTAATTGGCTACTTCGATGCGGACTTTGCTGGCTGTATTGATTCATGAAAATCAGCATCTGGTTACATTTTCATGCTTGCCGGTGGAGCTGTGTCTTGGAGGAGTGCGAAACAGTCCTTGACTGCTACTTCCACTATGGAGGCCGAGTTCATATCATGTTTTGAGGCCACATCGCATGGTGTATGGTTAAAGAGTTTCATTTCTGGGCTTAGAGTAGTTGACTCTATTTCTAGGCCATTAAGATTATACTGTGACAACTCAGCTGCTGTATTTATGGCTAAGAACAACAAAAGTGGTAGTCGTAGTAAGCACATCGACATTAAGTACTTGGCCATAAGAGAACGTGTTAAGGAAAAGAAAGTGGTCATTGAGCACGTAAGCACTGAGTTGATGATTGCTGATCCTTTGACTAAAGGCATGCCACCAATGAAATTCAAGGATCATGTAGAGAAAATGGGAATTGGTTCCACTTTGTAAATGTATATATACAATTAATTAATGAAACTCTTATATATTGTGATATTTTCTCATATTCATGTGCACCTTAATTTATTTGAGAAAATTTATATTGGACCAAGAATAAATATAGGATTTATTCATTAAGTTTAGTTACCACATAAAGTATAGTACTTGAGAAACTAAATACATTGTAATACATGGAAGATAATACTCGCTCTTAGAGGATATATCGCTATGATTCATGTGTTTTGTTACTCAAGAGAATTTCGCTTAACGTTTGCACCAAGTGGGAGAATGTAAATCAAAGTGGTGCAATGTTAGTGAATCGTGGTAACGGTTTGGTTTCGTCGGAACCGTACGTCGGTTCCGAAACCGAACGAGGTTCTTGATGGAAGAACCTTAATAAAGTCTCGGGTCCTCTCACTATTAACTGCATAACAATTCAGATACACCATCAATACGCAGAAAATAAGTGTGAGAAACCAGTGAAAGCATCGAACAGAAAATCCATTGGAATTCCCGTGTAAGTGCTGAAATTTTATCAATGGCAGGAGGTATGTTTTCAATCCAATTTTGTTTCCACTGCATTTAAATTATGAGTTCATATGGTTTTATGAACGTTTCTGGATTGAATTGAATCTCTAACAGTACTGCCATAAAAACAGTTAGAATAAGATAAACTACTAACATGACTGGTTACATTTAAAAAAAAAGAAGAAAAAAGAAGAAGAAGAAGAAGTTTAAATCAGAATTTTAAGATAAACAATTTTCAAACATTACAGCTACCTTTTTCCCCAAAGAAATGATTTCTAAAGCTTCACTTTTAGATTTGAAAACATCAAATCCTACCTTCACACCATAGCAAAGTGCGCCTGTTGTTGGATCAATATATATCACCTGGATTGCAAACATCAGACAGGAAATAGTAATTAAGTAGTCAAGAGACATAATTCAGACAGAGATCCAAAGAATAACTTAAGATTCGTTGCTTTAAAAGAGATCATTAACAATTCTAAATCTGATAACAAAAAACCACGCACCTGTAATTCCTATGAAACATGTATAAGGAGGACAAATGAACCATAAACACAGTGTATAATAAAAATAACTTGAGCAGTCAAGCTACCATTCTAACACCAACCTTGTCCCTAAGGCTGTTCTCAGAAGATGTAGAATCTATTAGTGCCTACACGGAAATCCTAATCTGAGGATTAGAATCAGCTGCAACTTTTAACTGTTTAAATTTTTAGGTGAAGAATCAAGTAAAATAGGATATAAGTGATTCTCCTTATTCGAAACTTATCATTCAATTAAAAAAGAGACTTCAAACTCAATAAGTTTTACATTGTTTTTACCTCTCAAATAAGAAATAGATTTAACAATATTTTCACTTAACACCTTGATGAGTATCCTATTGATTACCTTCAAGTCCTGCCAGGGCTGAATGTCCCATATGATAGTAGATGAAGCCATTTAAAAGTTGTGTTCAAGTTCTTGAGTAATAATTACTTGTGCCAATTAGTACTACAAAACATTAGTAAGTCATATTAGAAATAATGAAACTGTATGACTTGATTACCATCATTGGTCCTTGAAATGATAAATAAGTGAAATACAATTGAGTAATCCATTAAAAGGGGAAAACCCTTCAGAATAATGAAAGCAATTTATGTGTACAAGCTAGCTCACAGGAAAGTTCCACACCAAATTTTAAATCATAGTTTCAGACAATCCATATAATAATCAATCATCCATCAGTACTACAAAATGTGGCATTTAAGTTGATATATAAAGCCAGTTTTTGGAGAAAACTGACTTATAATGAATTTAAAGTTAGTTCGGTGAAGAATCGACGCTACGTATAGAGTTGGTTGACGTGTTGAACCGACGCTACACGTGGACATAACATCGGTCCTCCACTCTTTCTCATTTTTTGGTCACCTATGACCACCAATTCCAGCATCGCTTAGTGGGTTTTCTTCCTCCCTAGATTATCTTCCAGATCCCCTACTTTTTAAAGCGAAATACTCAAATTTTTTATACCTATTTTCTCACTTACAAAACACCATTTTTTTTCTTCATCTCTTGTAAGTATTTCTATTAATCCTATGTACTTATTATTCACTTTGGTTATTTTTTTCTATATTATGTGTATAAATTTATTATATGTATGTTATTATTTTTATTATGTAGGTTTTGTATAAGTATTATGAAATGGGAAAGACATGATTCAACAATATGATGCTCATTAAAATATTTGTGATTTGAAGTAGTGCATTTATTAAAAAAAACCTTAATAATCACAAAATTATTATATAAATTTATATGTCATTGAATATAGGTTCTTAAGTAATCTAAGTAAAAAATGAGTAAAATATGTATAAAAAAATTTTTAAGTCGGTTCAAAGCGTGAATCGAGATTAAAGCCCATTTTTGTAGTAGTGCCTATAAATCAAAAAGTCCATTCCTTGTCTGATATGGGAAAAACAAACGTTGTTCAATCCGTAGATTTTTGCAGCGACAATCCAAAGCTATATAATAAACCTTCTTATCAAAAAGCTATATGCCATGAAAGGCCTAGTTACATTTTCAAAGATGACTTATAGAGATCTATTATATGCCATGAAAGAGAGTGGGTAGTAACTTGCAAATAAACAAGCAAAAATGTAATCATAGGATAAATACCCTTTAGAGCATCAGGTGGGAAGGACAATGGCTCTGGTAAAACAAAGAAACTATGTTTCCCATCCTTCAGGCTACAAATCAATGGGATTTTACCTATTCTTACATGGTATCAGAGCTCATGAAGTAATTCTCTGAAAAACCAGTTCCCACAGTTTCTTTTTTCTTCTTTTCAAATTTTGTTTCTTTCCAAAACCAATTTCTATTCACAAAAATAATTTCAATTTCATCCCATTATAATATTCAGAAAATTCCGATCAATTTTCAATTAATTTTAAGCCAAACCATCAACCCACGCGCTCACATGTACATTGTCGGAGTTACACGCGCTCGTGTTGAGGAAGACGACTCAAACAACATGTCGTTCAGAGTGCCTCCGAAGCAAACAATGCATCATTCGTTCTAGTTTGGTCTTTAGCCGGTTTGGTTTTCCATCCGGTTCAGTGCTCCAGCGTTGTAGTTGTCGTTTTAGCCACTCCAGACGCCGGTTCACCAACTTTCTGACCGATTCTTCGGCTGAAATTTCTGGTTCTATAATCCTTGATTCATTTTCTATAAAATAAAGCATATTTCAGTTCATTATTTGCTTCATAAACAATCATTGTTGTCTAAAACACACTAAATCCTATCCCATTCTTTCGAATTTTTTTTACTCAACAATAATTTCTACAACTACCAATGCCAACCATACTTTAATGAAATGGTATGATGACCCTAGCCATTCATTATATCTACACAACTCAGACCAAGTAGGCATGGTTTTAGTAGCTCAATCCTTAAATCAAGAAAATTATCATATTTGGAGTCATGCGATGCTCATGGCTCTCATCACCAAAAACAAAGAAGGATTTATTGACGGTACAATCAAAAGGCCATCAATGAACTTTGAAGCAGAAATCAAACAATGGACTCGCTGCAACATTCTTGTTAAAGGATGGATTCTCAATACCATATCGTCTAAAATTGCAGAAAGTGTCATGCATAATGATACTGTATATAAGTTATGGGAAGAATTGAAGGAACGCTTTTCACACACCAACAACGTGCACCTATTTCACATTGATCAAGAGATCCATGATTGCATACAAAAATGTGTGAGCATTGGAGAATACTACACCAAGTTGAAAAGCCTATAGGATAGTCGCGATGCATTATGTCCTCTTCCATATTGTGGAGGAAATGCCAAAAGGGAACTAAAAGAATATCAATAAAAGCATCCTTTCACATTACATCAAATCCAGTGTTTCATGAACGAACCAAACACATAGAGATCAATTGTCATCTAGTAAGAGAAAAGATTCAAGTTGGAATCATCAAGACGTATCATATCTCTACATTAGAACAACCAACAGATATATTTACCAAATCCCTGAGTTTTCCACAGTTCTCGAGCTCACTTAACAAGTTGGGAATAATTAACATATATTCCAACTTGAGGGGGAATGTTAAAGAACTCGAGATCCAGCTGGTGACAACCAACACACCAGTTGGAAACAGCCACCAATAGATTGGTGGAGAGGAACAGGTTGTCCAAGAACATACCCCTCCATAATTGTGTTTATTTTAATTATTACAATTTTGCTTTTCTTTTGTATAAATAAGTTGTAAACATTCATTTATTCAAATCAATAAAATCATTTCTTACAAGGGGCTTTTCTAGATTGTATCAAAAAAGTATATTCAGTTTTGCTTGTCATTGCTCTGAAGTTCAATGCCTTCTTTGTATACGAGTTGATAATATTATCAATCTTTCTTGAGTGGCTGAGGAGGGTGTATCTTGATTTATTTGTATTGTAAATCGGTAAGGACTTTCTATCGTCTGCATTAGGTTTATCTAATTAATCTAGAGGGGTGAATAAGTTATTTTTAACTTTCATAAATTTATAATTTAATAATATAAATAAAACGGTCATGCCATAACCATGAGTTAAGAGGGAAACCACCATCTTATCGGTTCACATAACTGTTCACTATAAAAACCAAATGTTCATGTACAAACTTGATCTTATGCTATTCTCTTTAGGATACTGTCCAACGTACCTTACTTATGAGCCCTTGCTTTTCTTTCACAATTTCTAATATTAGCATGAGAAATATCCAAACCAATGTTCCAATAAACTACTCATCAATAGATACATTCACGAATCAACTGCAAAAAAGATTAACACAAAAACACAAGTTTATGTGTGTATTCTAGAACAGATTTAATAATAAATAATCCTAACTAGATAATTCAAAACATATATTACTTAAATCAAATCAATTAGTAAATTTAGAGCAAAATGATTGAGCGCATGTTCAATAAAAATAGATTCTTTGAAATTTAATAATCAAATCAAATAATTATGATCACACATAAAATTATTTAATTTAAATATGTAAAAATATAATAAAAAAGAAGCTATATAAAGATAAAAATATCAAATAAATTTACTAATAATTACTTGGTATAATTTCAATTTGATATTAATATTTAATCTATTGTGTTCTAATTATTAAAGATTCATTAATAAAAAATACCAAAATTATCATATTATTAAAATCTTTATATATTTTACACCTTACAAATAAATCTATATATATATATATATATTACGTACATCATTTGCTTTTATCTAGTGTCGACCTAGTCATAATTTGTTTTTATTTCGACTATTTTTTTTATTTCGACAGATTGTAGCCAATCTACACCGTATACCTGTTCAATCCATATATATATATATATTATGAAATTTGGATTTATAATCACAAATTTCTCCTTACAAGATCCTTCTTAACAAAATATCAAAGAATAGAGAAATAAACAATACACAACACAAGAATTATAGTGGAAACTCCAAATTGGAGAAAAATTACTTTCGTTGTCAAAAGACAACCAGAGAAAACATTTACTATGTGGAAAGTTTTTATAACTATACTTTCAATAATTTTCTCACACACCCAAAATACAAAAAACATTTACAAGTCCAAGAGAAATTTCCCACAAAATTCTCACTCAAACTTCTCATACAAGTTTTTCTTAATTTTTAGGATGATTAAAAATGAAGAAATGAATCCATAGTTATAGCCTTCAAGTTCTCATTTCATATGCCAAAACTTTCTGTATTCACGAAAATTAGGCTACCTAATTTTCTTATTCTTCATTCAAACAAGGTTAGACACCTCCATCTTTGATAATATGAAAACACACCTTCCATAAATTTTCTTCTAAATTAGGCACCTCTTATATTTTTACTAACAAACCCAATATTATTTTTAATTAATCAGAACAATATATATATAATATAATAGTATTAAAGTTAAATATTTTTTAGACTTAATAATTTAAAGCTTATTAAAAGCCTTAATAGTTGTATGATAAATCTCTTTATAGTATTTACTTATTTGTTTGAAATTTATTTTTGTTATCTACGTGCAAAACCTAATACATTTTATAATCCAAATAGGATTAGTGGTTTAACAATTTCTAGTTATGTTATTGTATTAATTTCTATCCTTTTTTTTTTACTTTCAAGCTTCTGCATCAAGATTGTTTTTTGGTAATATGCTAATTTACAATGTTTAGCATGGTGCTTGTCCTAGTGCTTAGCTGGGTGCTGGTACTTGATGCCTGGTGCTGGTGCCTGGCATGTCAAACTCTTCAAATCATCATATTCTATTCCACTCAACTTCCTGGTCCAAATTACCATTATCGAGAGGTCAGTTTCACTTTGATTTATATGTTAATTTCTAGTATTTGACCTAGTGTTGGATATGGTTCTGGTGTTAGTACTAGTGCTTGGCCTGGTGCTTGGTGCTGGTCCTAGTGCTTGGCTTGGTGCTAGGTGCTGGTGCTTAGTGCTAGTGTTGGTGCTTAGCATAGTGATTAGTGCTAGTACTGTTACTTGGCTAAGTGCTTGGTGCTAGTACTGGTATTGGTGTTGGTGCCTGGTGTTGTAAAACTCTTCAAATTATTACATTATATTCCACTCAATTTCCTAGTCCAAATTGCCGAGAGGTCATCTTCCCTTTTGATTTATTTACTAATTTCCAGTGCTTAGTACTTTGTGCTTTCTTATGTTCACTCTGTTTTTGTTTTTATCTTTCAAAATTTAAACCAATAAGTATGGAAGTCCTTTAAATGGTTTCAATTGTGATTAAATATACATGTATTGCATATTAAACTGCTCTTTTGTTGGATTATAATGTAACTTAGGTGGTGTATTTTACTTAATATTTTGTTTGGCTATCTTGTAACAGGGAGAAAATAATTACAAAACCAAGGAAAGGAAAAAAATGGGAGGCTAGAAGATAGGAAAAGGCTACTATATTGGATATGGTCGTTAACTCTACAACATGTAATGATGTAGAGAAACTTTGTGTTATTTTTACTACTTCTCATGAGTTTTTTAATGTTTTGCAGAACATTGAGAAAGAACTAGTGGAACGACTCAGCGAAGCAATTTATGGTTATATATATATAATTACCCTCCTCATTATTTTGAAGAAGTTATTAACATGGAAGAATTGTAGCCTACTACTGAAAAGGAAGATGAAGAGGTTTCTAAAACCTTCTTACACAGTTAAATTATTAATTTTAATTATATTTGAATATTTATTTTATTAGATTACATATGATTTCTCTCATTATTCAGGAGCATTAGATAAAGTATATTGAGGGTTATTATGAACTTGAAGAACAAGAAGATATGGAAGCTTTTATTGGTTTTTCATTGAACCAATTGTATGATCAGGAAATACTCAACTTTGTTCCCGTTTCCACATTTTTAGTAATGGTTCCTTAAACTTGTTATTTCTTGATATGCTTTCCTTTTAGTGTTTTATTATTATTAGTATTCCTTACTGATTTAGCATGCATAAGGAGGATGAGGAGCATGCAAAGTTAAAGGCATTCAAGAACTTACTAGCAAACTTTCCAAGGATAGAGGTCAGTATGTCCTTTATTTACTTCAAAACTTGCTAACATACTGATGTTATTTTCTACAACTCTACTTATTTGGTATATATAAATATATAGTTCCTAGAGGGGTTGTATATGGTTGCAATGATTTGATTTTCTCATCACATATGATTTTTACTTTGGTATTTATTTGCACATAACATAGATAAGGGACAAAAAGGATCAGTATACGAATGCACTAGCACCAGCACACTAGAGTACCAACACCAGTACACCAACTACTGCTAACCGCATCTATGGTATTTGCCCTTTCTCTACACTTCTGCTAAATTCGTTGTAGACTTGATTATGTTGATTTGAAGTACATTTATAAATGATTGTAATAGTAAGGAGTCAGTTTGTAATAGTAATGCTATTTTTTATAGTCATTGTAAATATTAGAATTATCTAGTAAGGTTTTATTATGTTTTAGTATACAAACTCTCAAATGTAATTACAATTTTAATTTTAATATAATATGATTTTTAATATTTTAATTAATACATTTGTTGTAATTTATATTGAATTTTAATATTGTAATTAATAATTGTATTTTTATTTAAATTTATGGTCATAGAGTAATCCAATGGCCTCGATCATATAAAAACCGAGCCCATAGACATATCCTATAGCCTCCATTCTTCAATAATCAAGGTCATAGACATAGCTTATGGCCTCTATTTTCTTAAAAACTGAGCCATAGATATGCCCCATGGCATCAGTTATTTAAAAGTCAAGGCTATAGGGTATGTCTACTGCTTCAGTTATTTAAAAATCAAGGCACACAAAATGTGTGCAATTAATACGCTAGTATATGTATCACAACAAGTAATATAATGATAAGAAAATATCGTTTTCACGAAGATTATTTTATTAGAAACTAATTTTTTAAAATTAAAAAAAATAAAAATCAATTTTTTTTTGTATTTTTATATTTTAAGGAAGCAAAATTAAAATAACTAAATTTAAATAGAAATAATTAATTAAATCAAATTTTGTAACTAAAAAGATATATGAGAAAATATCTAGGAATACTTAATCTCCCAATTTTCTAACATGCGAATCGCAAAAATCCTCGTAATATAATTATCAATTAATTACATGGTTAATTGAATCTAACCAAGCATGTATTCCTCTCTAAAGTAAACTACGCACCATATAGTAATTAATTTAATCACACTTTCATGCCAATTAAATTACATACTACTTATTAAGTTCATCAATTATGGATCTCATACATATGAATTATACATATCTACCTAGAAATTATGCATGTTATTTAATCAAGAAAAAAATTTAAATAATTCTCTCAAATCTATTTAACTATCTTTATAGATAAATTGTTGGCAAAACAATTAATAGCATACAAATCATATTAAATAATATAATTAAATTAAATTTATAATTGGGATAAAATATTAAATCATCACATGGTGAAAATTGGGTTCATAAAGCTTATATTTTTCATAAATAAAGACCTAAAATTGATAAATAAAAAAGTATAAAAATAAAAACAATCAATCTCTTGAATTGTAGAATTAATCTCCACCAAAATTGTGTCATCTTTTGAATTTTTTCACATTTTCTCTATTTTTAGCTCCAAAAATTGACCAAAATTATGCTAATGGAGGCCACTAGGGTTTATGAAGTGATTAGGGGATTAAATATTGCTCAGGTGTAATTTGGACCATCAAATCAACTTCAGATCAAGCGCTACTATCAAAACAAGAAAAACTGACAGCTTCAACCAATCACAGTGTGACACATGGTATAAGAAATTCACTGGATGAATCAGGGAGTGACGTGTCATAGGGGAAATCGATCAGAGTCAATGCTTGCTAAGTCAACGACAAGCGGTGCAATGTGATTCGCAGAAATGGATAGCGTGGCACACGGGTGGATCGTGCAGGGCAATGGTGTGGTGACACGTGGTAATAAAGGTTGACCAATTTTCGAACTCGGATTGAATGTCATGCTGACATGTGGCATATATTTTGTCCTCCTCACATGCGGAATAACATGATTCGTTATCTCTACTTGTGTGGCATCCACGTGGCTTGCCCAATCAGCTCATTTACTTGTGTGGCATGACACGTGGTAGCTTCTAATTGGTCCTCTGTTAAAAATTCATAAAAACCCATAAAAATTCCAAAAATTATATTTTCACCCCTTATCACTAAAAAGTTTATATTTTAATATTTTTGGCCATAAAAATACTATTTATTAAATAAAACAAATAAATATTAAGTAAAAAAATGTACTAATGACTATACTTTCATAAAGTCATAAAGACTTGTACCTTCTGATTATGTTGGAAATGGTATTTTCTAATGGTATTTACTACATTAATTTATGAAATAATGTCATTCATAACACTATACATATTCAAGCTGACACTAAAAGGTGTATTATTGATGATGACTCTTCTACATTATGGTGTACAAGATTTGGACATATCTCCATAGAAAGAATTAAAAGATAAGTGAATGATGGGATACTTAGTACTCTAGATTTTACTAATTTTGAGACATTTGTGGATTGCATTAAAGGAAAGCACACTAAAAATTTGAAGAAAGGTGCCAATAGGAGTTCAAGCATATTAGAAATCATACATGTGGATATATGTTGTCCAAACATGGACATTCAAGGTCAAAAATTTTTTATCACCTTTATTGATGATTTCTCTCTATATATGTATCTATACATGCTTCATAATAAGATAAAAGCATTAGATGACTTCAAGAGCTTTAAGGTTGAAGTAAAGAAACAATGTGAAAAGTAAATAAAGCTCGTGAGATCATATAATTATGGTGAATATTATGGTAGATATACTAAGAATGGACAAATGCTAGGTCTGTTTGTTAAGTTTTTTCAAGAGTATGGGATAGTTGCCTAATACACTATGCTTGGTTCACCAGACTAGAATGGTGTAGCAGAAAGCAAAAACCAAACCTTATTGGACATGATACGGAGTATGCTGAGCTACTCCAATCTTCGTAAATCCTTGTGGACTGAAGCTTTAAAGATGGCTACGTATATATTAAACTAAGTTCCAACCAAGGTTGTCTCCAAGACCTCATTTGAATTATGGAAAGGTTGGAAATCAATTTTGCAACATATGCACATTTCGGGACACCCGTATAAAGTGAGGTGATAACTCTATGTGTTAGAGTTATTCTGTCCAATTTATTAATTATAATTGTTATGTTCTTAATGTTTTTAGTTAATTTTAAGTTCTTAAATTATTATTTACTGTTAGTTTTTTAATAAATATATTTTTAAAGAAAATTAAACAATTTAAATTAAAAAGGACTTAATTGCAAATAACAAAAGCTTAAAATTTAATTTGAATTAATAAAGAGGGCTTAAATGCAATTAACAAAAAAATTATTTTCTGCGCAGAGAAGGAGTACCATGCGCCTCACGCACCGTC
This sequence comes from Hippophae tibetana, assembly GCA_037013495.1. Lineage (NCBI taxonomy): Eukaryota > Viridiplantae > Streptophyta > Magnoliopsida > Rosales > Elaeagnaceae > Hippophae > Hippophae tibetana. The sequence continues at coordinate 74,509,325 of CM072812.1, read as the reverse complement.
AGATCAGAAATTCAATGGTGAAGATCAGGAGAATGCGATACAAACGCAAAGTGGAAGAGTGGATATGATTTCTGTAGCATTTTCACCATTTGGTGCATAGATATGGGGTCCATCTATCTCATAGTTCGACATGTAGAGTAGGGCCCACCTATCTACGCAACTAATTTTCCCTGAGATGCATCCTCTGTCACGCACCGTCAGATCAAACCACAAATGGCCAAAATCGTGCATACTTTCCATGCCCCACGCGAGAGAGCTACGAGTGGAGGTCAGATGTTCCGTACAGTGCATATTTTGGAACTCTCCTGTGGCGTGGTCCACCAAAGTTGTGTATGCCCACATTTGTTGCCCATTCCGAAGCTTCTGTGTGTCCTATTAAATTTCCAGAATCGTTGGCCTTTTTTGCACGATTATCTCCTTCTTTTTCATGCTTGTTTGAAGAATATTTTGTGATGTATTTTTTTGAGATAGAAGAAGGCATAAATATTATATTATTATGATACAGAGAAGAGTGTGTGGGATGAACATGCAGAAGCCATTTTTGGCTTTTGTTGTGGTTTAGGTTAAGAAAAATAGAGAACGTAAAGAGCAAATACTTCTAATCCTTTTTTTTCATTTAATTTTATTTCTCTAAAATGTCTAAATATTTTCGTATTGTAATTTCAATATTTGCTATGAACTAATTTATCGTTCTAGGGTTTCCATGTAACTTACATTATGAAGCTTGGATTAATTATTTTTGAATGATTTATAAGATATTTTTAATTTGTTTATTCTATTTGTGCTTAATGCTTTTAATTGTTGGAAGATTAATCAATTGATCTTTGAACCTTAAATAAACTTGGAAAAGGAATTTTTGTGTTTTGCTCGTGGATAGAATAACATATATATATAAGGGATAGGAATATACCTTTATTGTACATGTAGCTATTTAACTTTGAACTTAATGAATCTTGGTAAATTTAATTCTCATAGGAATATAGTGAATTATATTAGCGAGATGTGTCTATTTGTTATTGAAAGAGACATATGGATAAATTAGGAGTTCTTGGTTGAAAAATTAAATGCGAGAACATAAATCAAGAGAAAATAATATGATTCAAGTGGATTAATTTGGTGAAACTACAATCCTAGAATTTTCTTATATATTTTTTTCAAAAATTAGTTTAGTGAAACTTTATCAAACTTTCGATTGTTTGGATAAAATTAGGTTGAAACAATATTAGTACTTAACAAATATTAGTAACAAATATCCGTGGGAACGATATCTTACTTATCATTTATTACTTATGACCATGTATACTTGCATGTTCATGTTCTCTTAAAAAGACCAACATGAGGATTTATAATCCACAAGAAAATAAGCTAGACCTAAGGACTATTAGTGGGTATTTGATTGGATATGACTAAAGGTCTAAGGGATATAGTTTTTATTTTCCATCTCATATGACTAGGTTTGGGGAATCAAGAAATGCAAAATTTCTTGATAATGACTTGATTGGTGGAAGCGATCGATCCTAGGGTATTGGTTCTGGAAGTACCACAAGCTGATGATCTTGATCCAGTAGATGATGAAGTTCAACAGATGTCTGAGGTTGTTGAAAAACCAGCTGAACAACATGATCATTCTCCTCAGGAGAATTTCGAAGCAACATTTAGAAGATCTACTAGAGTAAATAAATCAACGAATCCCAATGATTATGTTGTGTATCTATAAGAGTGTGATAATAATGTTGGAGCCAAAAAGGATCCTGAGATGTTTTTACATGTCATGAGTTGTAAGGTTTCAAACTTATGTTACAATTCCCTGAAAGAAGAGATGTATTCTATGGCTTCTAACCAAGTCTGGGATCTTCTCAAGTTGCATGATGGTGTAAAAGACATTGGATGTAAATGGGTCTTCAAGACAAAGAAAGACTCACAAGGAAACATTGAGAGACATAAGGCAAGACTCGTTGCCAAAGGATTCACTCAAAGGAAGGGAATCGACTACATAGAGACAATATCTCTTATATCTAAGAAATATTCACTTCGTGTGATAATGGCATTGGTTGCCTATTTTGATTTAGATTTGCATAAAATGGATGTGAAAATAGATTTCTTTAATGGTAACCTATAGGAAGAGGTTTATATGAAATAACCTAAAGGATTCTTCACTAGTGATGGTGACCATTTGGTTTGTAAGCTTAATAAATCCATATATGGATTAAAACAAGCTTCCTTTCAATGGTATTTAAAATTCCATAAAGACATCACTTCATTTGGTTTTGAAGAGAACTCTATTGATCAATGTATTTACCAAAAGGTTAGTGGGAGTAAGATTTCTTTTTTGGTGCTATGTATGGATGATATTTTGCTTTCAGCCAATGATAAAGGTTTGCTACACGAGGTAAAATAATTCTTCTCTAACCATTTTGATATGAAAGATATAGGTAAGACATCTTATGTCATTAGTATTAAGATCCATAGAGACAAATTCTGAGGCGTCTTAGCTGATGACTCAATGAAAATAGAGTTATTAGCGCACTTTTTTACTAAGTATTTACTTTTTATTCAATAAATAGTATTTTTTGGGTCAAAAAACTAAAATATAAAAGTTTTAATGAAAAGGGAAGAAAATATAATTTTTCAAAATTTTTAGGATTTTTCTAGAATTTTTTATGAATTTTTAAGGCATAACCAATTAGGAGATGCCACATGGTATGCCACATGTAAAGAGGACAAAACATGCACGATGTGTAAACACAACGTTCAATCCGAGTTCAGAAATTAGTCAACGCGTTATGCCATGTGTCACTAGTCCATTGCTCCATGTGTTCCACCCGTGCGCCACACCATCCCTTTCCGTGAATCACATCGCGCCATGTGTTACTGACTCAACAAACATTGTCTCTGACCAGTCCACTCTTCTATGCGTCGCTCCCTGATTCGCCCAATGAATTTCCCTTGCTACGTGTCACCCTATGATTGGATAAAACTATTATTTTTTCTTATTTTGATTGTATCCCTTGATCTGAAGCTAATCGGATAGTCCAGATTACACCTGAGCTTTATTTAAGCTCTTAATCACTCCATAAACCCTAATTTTCCTATATTAGCATAATTTTGGTAATATTTTGGAGCTAAAAAGAGAGAAAAATACAGAAAAAATCCAGAGATGACACAATTTTGGTGGAGAATCAAGAGGAAATTAATACTATAATTCAAGAAATTGATTGTATTTCTTTTTCTACTCTTTTCTTTATCACTTTATGTCTTTCTTTATAAAACACATGAGCTTTATGAACACAATTATGATTAATTAATTAATTAATCTAGGGATCTTATGAACCCAATTTTCACTATGTGATGATTTAATATTTTACCCCAATTATAAATTTAATTTAATTATATTATTTAATCTTATTTGTATGCTATTAATTGTTTGGCCAACAATTTATCTATAAAGGTAGTTAAATAGATTTGAGAGAGTTATTTAATTGTTTGTCTTGATTAAATAGCATGCATATTTTATAGGCAGAGATGTATGATTCTTATGTATGTGATCCATAATTAATGAACTTAATGAATAATATGAAATTTAATTGACATGAGAGTGTGATTAAATTAATTACTATATGGTGTGTAGTTTACTTGAGAGAGGAATACATGCTAGTTTAGATTCAATTGATCATGTAATTAATTGATATTATATTGAGGGAATTTTAGCGATTCGCATGTTTAGAAAATTGGGGGATTAAATATTCCTAGATATTTTCTCATGTACTTTTTTAGTTACCAAATTTGATTTAATTAATTATTGCTATTTAATTTTAGTTATTTTAATTTTGCTTCATTAAAATATAAAAACACCCAAAAAATTAATTTTTATTATTTTGTTTTAAAACTTTGTTTATAATAGAATAATCTATGTGGGAACGATCTATACTTATCATTATATTACTTGTTACGATACATATATTTTTGTATTCAGTGCACACACTCCATGTGTGGCAATCATTGGGTTTATCTCAAGAAATCTATATCAATAAAGTTTTAGAGAGATTTCGGATGAAAGATTGTGCACCAAGTGTTGCTCCCATTGTAAAAGGCAATAAGTTCAATTTAGACCAATGTCTAAAGAATGATTTTGAAAGAGAACAAATGAAGAAAATTCCATATGCTTCTGCTGTTAGAAGCCTGATGCATGCTCAGGTTTGCACAAGGCTTGACATTGCATTTGTTGTTGGAATATTGGGAAGATATCAAGGTAATCCAGGTTTGGACCATTGTAGAGTTGCAAAGAAAGTGATGAGGTACCTTCAAGGAACCAAGGACTATATGCTCATGTATAGATGAACTGAAGATCTAGAAGTAATTAGCTACTCTGATGCAGACTTCACTGGCTGTGTTGATTCACGCAAATCAACATATAGAGATCGAGCTCGTATCATGTTTTGAGGCAACATCACATGGTGTATAGTTGAAGAGTTTCATTTATGGGCTTAGAGTAGTTGACTCTATTTCTAGGCCACTAATATTGTACTGTGAAAACTCAACTGTTGTGTTTATGATTAAGAATAATAATAGTGGTAGTCGTATTAAACATATCGAAATTAAATACTTGGCCATAAGAGAACATGTTAAGGAAAAGAAAATGGTCACTAAGCACGTTAGCAATGAGGTGATGATTGTTAATCCTTTGACTAAAGGTATGCTGATGAGTAGAACCGGTATCACCGATCCTGCCAATATTTTGGTTTTATATTTATAAAAACTCTCGCAAGTGCACGAATCATTTCGTAGAAAATGATAAGTATACTCCCAAGGTCGATCTAAGGATGGAATATATGTGGTTTTTAATTTATTATTCAAACTTTTAAAAACGAAATTAAATCTTAAACATCATGTCACGATATTTGGGTTTTTGTATTTCTAATCTAATAACATAAAAATAAACATAGATACAGATTCAATAAATATTGATGCAAATTTTATCATTTATAATAGTGGAGTATTTATGGATATAATAACTAAGTAATTATGCTTGCTCATATTATTTAGGTTATTAAAGATATAAATCGATATTATTATATCATGTTTACAAACAGCCAACAATGTTAAGTTTAATCATAGACAAATTAAATAAAACATATAAGAATAAAACATAAAAAATAACTACAAAGAAAATAAAATCTTTACAGTACTTTGATGCTAACTCTTTTGCTGGAAAACCTCCAAACGGAATTTGCACTTCCATTTATTGAATCAAAAAGAAAATAAATTACAAAAACATAATTAGTTCTTCTCAAAAAGAGAAGAACTCTGAAATTAAGAAAAACTAACCAAGGAAAAACTAAAAACTAAGAAAAAACTAAAAAAATTAAGAAAGGAGAGAAAGAAAGAGAGAAGAAGATGTGTGGTTTATGTGTGTTTTGTTATGAAGAGAATGATGGTATTTATAGGTGAGGAGAGGAAGAAAAAGTGGGTGAAAATGATTAAAAATGGTGAAAACGTGAAATAGTGAATGATGATATCATTACTGGCGTGGGGCGCGGTGGCGCGCATGGATTGGGGTAGATGGGCGCAGCGACGCGCACGGACTGGGCGCAGATGGACGCTGGTGCGCACAGACTGGGTGATGATAGACGCAGGCGCACGTGAGCCGGGCGTGGACACGCGCGGATTGAGCATTGTGTTGGCGTGGTGTGTGCGTTGATCGGCACGGCTGGGCGCTGCGCGCATTGGTAGGCTCGGCTGCGTGCACGATTTCTCCCTTTTTGACATTTTTGACCCATTTTTTCTAATTTTTCCATATTTGTTGACCTTTCTTCATTTAATTTATGAATATATTTGCGATGTATTACCTCCGGTATTTTTATTTGAGTCTTTAAGTTACTTTTTTAAGCGAAAATACCTGAAAAATAATAAAAATACCCGTGATTCTGAAAAGACAGATTTATATAAATATATGATAAAATCATATAAATATATATATTTTTAATCAATTAACGTGCATAAAATCATGATAATTTTAGTACTTTTTGAGTACTCATCACATGCCACCATTGAAATTTAAGGACCATGTAGAGAAAATGAGAATTGGTTCCATTCTATAAAGTATATATACAGTTTACTATTGAAACTCTTATATAATATGATATTTTCTCATATTCATATGCACTTTAAGTTATTGAGAAAATATATTTTGTATTAGACCAAGAATAAATATAGGATTTATTCATTAAGATTTGTTATCACATATAGTGTAATACTTGAGAAACTAAATACATTGTAATACATGGAAGATAGTATTCACTCTTATAGGACCTATTGTCATGATTCACATATTTATTTCTTAAGAAAGATAATCGACGGGATTAAGTTAAAAGTTTGGACCAAGTGGAAGAATGTAACTAATCATCTGTTTAAACTCTCTAATTTTCATTTCTGTTTTTCTTTAACAAATTATTTAATGGTCCAAATGTTTTTATCATTGAAGAACTCGTCAATTATGGCTAAAACTAGTAACAATGTCGATGCTTTCATGGAAAGCACAACTATAAAAGGGGTTTTATAGTCCCTAAGCTCAACACACAATTTCAGTGTAATATACCATCTATTTGAGTGTTGTTCAGAGCTTAAAAGTTCCTAACACAGAGAGCAAATCAGTTTTGATCAGTTTAGAGTTTTGAGAAAAATCAATGATTGGAGGTAAGATCCTTGCTTTATTTGTCTTTCGAACCCTTTAATTTATTTATTCTGCATTTGGGTCGATTAATTTATGTTTACACAATTATCGCCTCAAAAAAATGTATTGCAAAGAGACTAAATAGAACCATATTGAAAAAAGGTAAGATGCTTGTTGTCTAATGCTAATATGCATAAGCACTTTTAGAATGAGGCTATTTAAACTGCTTCTATCTAATTAACAAAATCCCTTCAAGTTCAATTGAATTTAAAATTCTAGATGAATTATGGTTTGCAAACCTTCAAGCTACTCACACCTAAGGGTATTTGGGTGCGTTCGGTATGTATATGCAAGTAAAGGTAAGTTGCAACCAAGAATTAAGAAGTGTATATTTCTTGATACCTTGAAGGAGTGAAAGGTTACAAACTGTGGTGTCCAATATGCTAGAAAATAATTATTAGTAGATATTTTATCTTTGATATATGAGTCCTCAAATATTTTAGATTTAAAGGTTAAAGGAAGTGAATGTCTACAAATAGTTCATAGATTCTACGAGGGAAGTATTGCATTTAAAAATTCGTTTTCCAAAAAAAAAAAAAAATTTAGCAACAACAATTTCCGAAGCAATTAGTATTAGTCAACAAACCTTTTCCCAATAAAGAACTTAAGATATTAGTAATTTAATTATAATAATGTTGAATAACATACATTCGTAGTTTGTGAATAAATAGTTAGAAACTTTGAACTTTCAAGCCTTATCTTTCTACGAACAAGAACTAGATTATTGAGAATCCTTGCAAAACATAGTTGACCAAAAACTTTATTATAGAACTCCAACTAGAACTCCGTATGCATGATTAGTAAATTGTTAAAGAACAATTTGTTTATAAAGAAAATTTCTTAAAATTCTCAGTTTTGGGGTTAAAGATATAATATTTGTATCTCGGTATCTCGTGTTTGTTTATAAAGAAAGCCTTATTGCCTTCCATAAACACAAAATACCAAAATACAATGTATCTTAGCTCAATTTGTATCTTGGTATCTCGTGTTTGTTTATAAAGAAAACCTCCTTGCTCACCATAAAAACGAGATACCAAAATACAATGTATCCTGGCCAATACTTTGGGCATCACCGAATAAGTCTAATATCAAAAGGCTATAACAAGAAACCAGATAAATCACTCAAGATTAATATGGTTGTACACATAATCATAGTGTGATATAGAAAAATAATTGTGAGCATATAAATATTAACATTGTTTCTAATATATTTGATATAATCTTATATAATCAAATATTATATAAAGTGATATCAATTAAATGTCTGCATTCACCCAATATAAGAGTCACTCCATTCCGATATAAGGATCTCGCATATATGAAATACTTCTAAACAAAATCAAATAATTTATAAGGGACTAATTCCAATGTAAGGATCTCAGAAATACTCTTGATCGTAATTTAATTATCTTAAAGAATAATTAATAAAATAGATCAGGATAAATGTTTAAATATCTAAGTGAGATAAATTTCTACAAAATTACAACAATTTAATCTTAATAAGACAAAATATATATTTAATTTTTTTCTCCTTATATATTTACACATACATAACAAAAAAAAAAGATATTCTTATATCTTACTATTACTTTATCTCTATTTTTATATAGCTACTAGAATGAGATGGTAGATCTCTTAGATTTTTCATCTTATAGTTATGAACTCAAAGATTATATAATCAAATATCACTTGAAAATATTCTTTAAAATTGTAACAATTTATTCATTTTTAATAAAAAAAATAGTCGTATTTGTGGACAAAAATCAAAACTAATATATATATATATATATATATATATATATATATATATATATATATATATATATATATATTCATTTCGCATGTTTAATAAAGAATAGTCTTATCTGCATATAAAAATCAAAAACCAATATATATATATATATATATATTACATAACTAAGAAAATTTAGTAAAATATACGAGCAAAAAACCCAACAAAAAATACGAGCAAAAAATCAAACAAAAAATACGAGCAGAATATCGTGCTCTTGCTGATACCACATCTAAGTTCCTTTGGCTACGATGACTTCTTAAGGATTTGGGTGTGTCCACATCCTCTGTTACTCCCCTTTATTATGACAATCAGAGTGTCATTTATATTTCTCACAACGATGTCTTTCATGAATAGATTAAACACATCGAGATTGATTGTCACTTTATTCGCTCTCATCTTGTCCATAGTGCCCTCAAGTTTTCTCTGTTTCCTCCAAAGATCAACTTGCGATATCTTCACTAAGACACTTTCCAAAATATACAATTATAATTTAGTTGACAATCTTCAAGCTGTTCTCACATTCAACTTGAGTTTGAGGGAACTATTAATGTATATATAATAAAATACAATAATTAAGTATTTCTAACAAACCAATATATATATATATACATAACTAACAAAATCGAGCAAAAAATATGAGCAAAACCCAACTTTCATTATTAACTAAAGAGAAATAAAGATGATGAAACCCGAAGAGCCAACTGAACTAATACGCTATAATTTGAAGCGTCAGCGTCTAATATGGCATGAAACAGAAGCAATTTTTTTTTTGAAGAGATGCTGAATCAAGAGAACAAGATTAATGACAAAGGTACTAGCATGAGGAAAAGAAAAAAGTATAGTACAAGTTACACCTTTACACCTCGAAAAACAAACCCTTTGAGGACAGCAAACAAGTGGGTGAAAAACAAACGAGATGTGATATTTACCACCAAAAAGAACTTTGACGTTCAAGGAACTAATTCTAATCCAGAGTGCTTTCTCTACTACAAAACGTATTCTTAGGCCATTGTTTGTTTGCTTTTCGAAAGATTGATCACATGTTTTTCATTATCCGTAAACTACCCGACATAATTTTTAAAAAAAAATTGATATGTAATAATTATTAAATTTTGTTAGATATATATATTTTTATTTGATGTGTTTTTATAGAATTATAAAAATAACAGGAGTTCAAATAAAAACAGACTTTAACACCTATTTAAAAAGCAAAAAACTTTATTATAATATCTATAAAATATGCTTAAAAAATGCAATATGCATCTTGTTTTTTCTTAGATTTATCAAATTGAATTTTGAAAAATCCATTAGTATATTCAAGTAGTTTTAGTTGTTTTTATGGCATAAGAAATAATACTTTGGGTTATCAAAAAACTTTATTCTAATATCTATAAAATATGTTTAAAAAATGCAATATGCATCTTGTTTTTTTTAGATTTATCAAATTGAATTTTGAAAAATCTATTAGTATATTAAAGTAGTTTTAGTTATTTTTATGGCATAAGAAATAATACTTTGGGTTTTATTAGTTCATTTTATTTAATTTATTCTACAGCTTTTTTGAGGTGCTTTAGTATATAGTGTTTGATGTCCTCTTCTGGGGTCTCAACGGGGCATGGGATCCTTTTTTTAGTTTTCTATTTACGATTTAAAATTTATCATTTATTTATATTTAAAAAATTTACGAATATGTATTTTTTAATAAAAAATGAGATCTACCTGGGAATGAAATTCAAATAATATTTTTAATATTTTAATAATTATTTATTTTTATTATAAAGAAAAATTATAAAAAATAGGACAATAAAAAAATTTAAAAGAAAAAAATAAAGTTATGAGTCAATAAATAATAAAAAATAAATAACATTTATGTAAAAGTGATAAAAATAAAATATATGTAATCATTTTATATTAAACAACGTTGATAAAATATTGCTAAAAACTAGTTTGAAATAATAAAAAAAATTATAAAAAATTTATAATATTTTAAATTTTGTAAAAGAAAAATTATTAATGTTTTAATAGAATAAAGATATAACTTAAAGATAAAATATAAAATATATAATGTATTACTTATAATTAGTTTGAGTTTAAATGTAATTAAATCTATAAAAAAAATTAAAAATATTAAATTTTTATATACTTATTAAAATATGTTACATAATTTTGGGGACAAAACGAAGAATATAATTTCCATCCTTACCTCATCTCATATTATAAAACATGGATCTTCTTTTTTCGTTTTTCATTCTCCATTTTATTATTCATATTCTTACTTTCAACTATATAATACCTATCAAAATTTACCTTATCCAAAAATTAAAAACCTTCTCCTCCACTAAGTGTAATATTATATTAATTAAAAAATATTATCATAATATTGAGATTTTTTGAATATATATATATGGTGTGTCTAATCTATCATTCTTTTTAGGATGGAAGATCAATTTGGTCTCTTTATTTATACAAAAGGTATTGTTTAGTCATATATATTAAAAAAATGTGTTATTTAATCATTTTTTTAAGAAAATGTGCCAAAAAGACATTTAATAATTTAAAATTATTTTATAAAAAAAATTATCAGGTTACGTAATTATTTTCTTTAAAAATATTTAACAATAAAATATTTATCGGTGTAAGGATTAGGAATGTTGGTTTTTTTCGTAGATAAAATATTTACATGTAAACTTATTTTTAGGCATGTTATCAAGTCTATCAATAAAAATCGAACAAATACTCGATTTCTAGATATTCGTACTTCAGGTATGTCTTTTATAACTACGACACATAGGATTGCATTAATGCATTTTATAGCACATGTTCATAAATATAAAATTATCTTTAGTGCTAAAATATTTATTTAAACTTTAATTAATTTATGAAATTATTAATTAAATATTTTTATAATGTGTCTTAAGAAATGATTTTTTATAATATTAAGTTTTTATTTTTAATGGGTTTTGAAAAATCAAGTCTAAAATGCATTTAACCCTAGATCTTGTTATTATCTATATATATACACACATAGGGTTAGAATGAAGATATATTTGCTGAAAAAGAAATGGTCGTCGATTGAATCCAAAGAAACAATCAAAACTGGTGAAGAAAAGAGAAAACAATCGATGCATCAAAGGTAATTAATATATATGTAGAATGTATCGAAAAAAGGCATAATAGTATAGTTAGTTAAGTTATCACGGCAAAGTTAATTAATCTATCAATATAACTTACGACAAAGAATATATTGTAACTAGGGATGGGCAAAAAAAACCGCGGGTTCGGTTATCCGCGGTTGTTCGAACCGACGGTTCGGTTTTAAACCGGTAAAATTCGGGGACGGGGACGGTTTCGGGTAAAAATCGAATATGAAACAACGGTTACGGTTATATTAAAAACCGTACCCGCCCGTACCCGAAATTAATTATATTTAATTAATTAAATTATATATTAAATTATAAATAAAAAATTAATTATATATATTTAATAAATTAAATTATATATATATTTCGGTTTTTTTTTCGGGGGTTTTTTCATAACCGTCCAGAACCGTTACCTACGGGTAAAAAACCGTCCCCGAACCGTAACGGTTTTTCGTGCGGTTTCGGTTACACGTTATATAATTCGGTTCGGGGACGGTTATATCAAAAACCGTCCCCGCCCGTCCTTGTGCCCATTCCTAATTGTAACGAATTCTAACCATATATCTTGATTTAATATATATACATATAATTGAAACGCAGAAGGCATTGAAAAATTGAAAAAAAAGAGACAGTGGTATAGTTAACTTACGGCAAAGTTAACTAATATATATATATATATATATATATATATTTGATTTGCATTAATTAATTTAATTTTTTTTTTGTTAAATTTTTAGAGATTTAGATTAAATAATTTTATGAAATATCATAATTATTTGATTTAATTATTAAATGTTAAAAAAGTTATTTTTACTGACCTAATTTAACGGAGATATATTTTGAATCATCTAGTTAAGATTATTCATTCTTAAATATGTTCTAGAACACAGACACTTATGTTTTTTGTGCTAATTTTGTTTTGTAGTTAATTTGTGAACGATTTGATTGGCGGAGAGCTTAGTAGGATGTTGGTCTGAAAATCGTTCACGTTAACGTTAAAAACTGTGAAAATAGAGCAAGAGCTAATAAGTAAAGTACATTGGGGCAGTATTCTAGGAAGGGTAGCATAAGACCGAATTTATACTTGATCATTTGATTTTCATAATAGAAAGTTAGGTGATCCGATGAACCGGTGATTTTCCTCTTAGATCACTGTATTTTTACACACGATTGTATGTCTTGCCACTTTGTTTAGATTATTAAATTATAAATCGATAAAAATTAAAAATAACTTATTCACTCTTATTTAGGTCAATTAGGTCCATAATTTATTAACTTTTAAGTACTTTTAAAATTTAATATTTTTAATAACCAAACGGTCCAATCTAATCTAATTAAAAAAAATTTACTCAAAGTAGGATCAAACTGACCATGGACACCCTATCATACACTACCATTTTTCATTCGGATTAAATGATTCCTATTAAATCAAAAAATTTAATAGAAAATAAAATGTTTATCCTAAGTTATAACTACAAATATTATACTAAAATACTACAAAAGATGTATAAAATATTAAGATATATTATTATTATAATAATACATTTTAATAATTCAAATTTCATTTTCAAAAGGTATCTAAAAATACAAATGAAGTTCACTTCTTTTCATCTAACCTTTACATGTTTATTGTTACTGACTAATTGACTTTCTAAAGATAATTGAACATTGATTAGTGTTGATCGGCCATTAACTTATATGGATTATTTATTGACTAGTATAATTATCCATTAATTACTAAAAAATGTAAAATAAATTATTTTTTATTTAGTTGAATATAAATAAAATTAACTTCATATGAGTTGGCTGTAGAAAAAATTAAGTTCATTTAGTTGAATAGAATGCAGTATTTATAGATAAAGTTATCAATTTCATCTGGGTTAAGTCTAATGACAAGGGAAAACTTGGAAATGTTTTCGAATAAGGACTATATTGATTATATATTAGTTATTATAGTCTAATTAAAATGATTGATAAATTTTAACTCTAGACTTTATAACAATTGTTGTTTTATTCTCGTACCTTCATCAAATTTGATATAATATTTAAATTTATTTGTAAATTTATTTCAAAATCACCATATTTTAATATTTTTGACATAATTTAACATTAAAATTACTCGTTATTGTCAATTTGATTGTTAAATAAAAGTTTTATATTAAATTTTGTAATTAATGTTAAAAAAATATTAATTTTGTAAAAAATAACTAACATTTTACGATAATAAAGAACACTTTTTCCACTTAAACATAAGAATATGATAATTTTACAATTTTTGAATTAATTTAAAGAATAGTTTAAATCTTAATTATTAAACAATTGATGTTGCATGATGCATACATCTCACTAAAAAAAGGTGGAAATCTTAGAAAATAATAACTTATATTTCAATGATAAATCAAAAGTTAAAATAATAATAAAAAAATATTTCATTACTTTTTTAAATAATAAAATCTAATAGTTTTGAATTTTTTTAATGATAAAGGAGTATATTGTATATTTTTCTTAGAATCTAAAATAGACATATAAAAAGTTTAAAATGAGGTATAATAATTAATAGGTTAAGTGATTAATTTATTATTCTATTTGTCTAAACTAGATGGTTAGTCTTAAAAGGATTAAATGTCATAATTGAGTAATTGGTATTCTAACCTTTTAATTTTGAATAATTTGATATAGAACTTTTCTAATTTGATTAATTTAAGATATTATATTTTTAATTTGATTAATCTAATTAATTTAGGTTTACTAAATTCTTAGAATTGAAAAAGTTAGTATCTCAATTTAATCATTTGAATATTAAATTGATCAAATTAATACTTAAAAAAATTACTTAATTGAGTCATAAAAATTAATATATTATTTAATTTAATTAAAAAGTATTGTTTTATAAAATATTTAATTTACTGATTTTTTTTTCTTTTTGACGAAACTATACCCTTCCTAACCCACAACATAAGCCCATCATTAAGTCCAGATGAAATCATTTTTATTGTAATGAAGTGCTGAGGAAGGTTGTGATATTTTATGATTTTTTATGGTATTATGGAAAAGGTCCCTCATGATTACGCAAAAGGATAATCTAGTCCATATGTTTTAAAGTGGGTCTTAAGTCCAATATTCATATATATGAACATGTCCATATATATATATATATATATATATATATATATATATGAGTATATGACCCATACCCTCCATTAGCTAGCTTCTAGACAATAAAATTTGTATGTCAAATTATTCTAGCAATAATCACTTGATAAATTTACATTTCAAAAATAATTATGGGCAACTAAAATTACTTTTAATATCATATTATTAACAAATGATATTAATAAAATTACATAATTATTGCTTAAAAATCTATAGAACTACATAGGTATTTGCTTTATGCCTTTATCCACAAACTAATTGCTAAAATAATTATAATTTTCCTAAAAACAATACATTTAGAAGACACAATACACAATACATTTAGCTAAAAACACATCAATTCCCCATTTTTTTCACTAAATCTTTCAAATGAGAACTAGACATAATTCTTTGTAATTTAGAAAACTCTGTCAAGTAAGTGATAAGCTCGTTAGTAGACCCAATTACAAGTTGAGGGCACAAAATAGAAAATCCTAAAACTAAATAGAGATTTCAAAACCAGCTTTGCAAGCATTACAAAATGGTTTGAATTTTGTGACAAATGTGTAATAACAATTACTAATAATATCATTAATAGATAAACTAATAGGTAATGATAATTCCACGATCTAAATTAAACTCTTCATCCACGCTCATTAACATATTTTTTTTTTCACATTTTTATCCCTTTCGTTTTTGCTTGCCATCGATCTGGCCTCAAAATACTGTGTTTCGTTCCACTGTTAATTAAACACCATAAATTTCAAATTTATATACAATCTTTTCTATTTTTTGGCACATTTATTTGATATTCATGAGCTCCTTTATTCTATAAGACGACTTTTTAGCTCATGATTTGGGAGAGAATTGCAACAAATATAACATTCTTCGATAAAGTATAGTAGAAAAGTGAGTTTATATACGTTTGCTTTGATAATTATTTACCCAAATTCGTATGGCCAATCATGGTAATAAATGATGATAAATAAAATACCAATATAGAATCTTCAATTCAGTGCCATATGGCTTTTCTCGAGATTGATGAGGAAAGAGATATCCATAATTGTTATCTCCTAGAGTGTTTAATTATGATTATAATATCTTCCACAAAGTGGTGGTAAAAAAGCTGACTTATTTGATAAAATGCTCAAGTATTACCATGAGTGGAGTGTGGATATGGTTAGGAATATCAAATATGTGCATCTAGCTAATCATTTTATCATTTTACTTTGTTGTTAGTTGTAACTTGTAGGTTAATGTTTTGAAGAGAATATGAAAGCTAATAGAGGCAAAGCATTCGTTGGTAAAAGATGAGAAAATGGATTTCAAATTTGCTCCAAATAAGTACCGAATATTAAAAAAATAAAAATATAAATTCTTGAAACTTAAGATAGTATCACATAGAATTTGACAGAAATCAGACAATCCTAATGTAAATTGTAATTCGAGAAGAAGAAAGTTAAAATGTCAAATAATTGTAATGGTGTGGCCACAGTGTTTTCTGGGGTAGATTGTACTGTGAAAGTGGCTAAAAATAAAATAAATTTAAACATATTAAAATAAAAAAAACCAAAAATTTAACGTGATTTATTTTTTAATTTGTGTTAAATTCATGGGATAAATTTTGAAAAATATTTCTTTTACTGATAAAATTAATAAGTAGAAAGTTAGAAGCAATATAAAAATTAAGATAAATCTAAAATAATGACACAAGTGTTTTCTAAACTCGTTATTTTATCACTCTTCTTTTAGAAAAATATCTCTAATATTTTTCTAAAATATTTTCTCACACGTAATACTATTTTTCATCAAGAGAAATTATTCATTTGGCTTTGCTTTTGTTTCTCTTCTTTTTGCGTGTATCTTTAAAACAAAAACATTGTTTTTCTCTTATGTAGCCAGAAATTGGCCATGTAGTTATTCAAATTTTAACCACAAAAAAATATTTTTTTACTTGATTGAATTTCTTAAATATGATTGCACCTAAAAAATTTATTTTCATCCCCTTCTATATAGTCGAAACTTACAAATTTAACATCACCCATAATAATATTATAATAAATAATTTTTTATAATATTAGTAGTATTGGTATACTTTAGGATAAATTGACAAAAATACGGTCAAATTATCATGAAAATTATAAACATATTATTTAATTTTATCAATGTAAAAATAACATTAAAGTATTATTAGTAGTATAAATATATCACTATTATGACAAATCTACTATCGAACTCCTTATTATTATTATAAATTTATCATCAATTTTTTTTATTAATATTACAAATTTACTATTAAAGTTTTTATTAATTGTATAAATCTACTATCAAAAATATAACATAATTATCAAAAAATAACATAATAATACATTTATTTTTAATTATAAGTAAATATTATTTTTATTACTCGATAAAATTTAAATGATATATTTATAACTTAGTAAAATATTTTTGAAATGAAGTTCATAAGTTAGATAGGTATATTCCAAGTCCATTAGTTAGAGATGTTAATTTACCTCCAACGACCAAAATTCTTTGAATTTTTTTAATTTTGACACTCGATTAATGATATATTTCCTAAAAAAAAATTATAATTATCGTTAAATTAATGAAATAATAAATTTATTTATAAGTATAATTTATATTTTAAATTTAAATTTATTAAATTTAATCACATAATAAATAAATATACTTAAAATTTTATGAATAATTAAACTAATAAATATTCAATTAATCTTAATTTTTTTGGGCTAAAATTAAATTAAATACTCAGACAATACATCGTAAAATGTCAAAGCCAAAAGAATATCATGGCACTTGTCAATAAATTCAATATTAACAAGTTGTGAATAATTTCTTAAACTATATGACCTATGCAAAAGCCTACTGGCTGTCATCTATCATTTAAAAACACGAATAGCGTATTGGTTAAACATTTTTATAATTATCTCCATTTCATTCACCTTTAAAAATAAATTATTATTTTTTAAATATATTCTGATTATATTTAATAAAAAATATATTCATTTTAATTATTTTATTCAATATCATTTAATTTTTGTTATAAAAATAGGTATTTTTATTAATATTATATAGCAATACTTAATGAAAAAAATGATTGGGATAAAAAACAAAAATCTACTCATCATAATTTTATAATAAATCATTATTAATATAATATAATAAAATATTATATTATATAATTATATTTAATTAAAACTTATGATAATAGCTGTATAGTGAGAGCATCATCGTATATAAGCAATAAAAAAATCGATCTCTTCGCATCACATCTCCCACGTGTCCTGGGCCATCCGTTGCCGGCCGTGCCACGTGGACCTACTAGAGGACCACATATAAAATATTAAATATCTTCGAGAGACGGTTAATCTTTTTTTTAACTTATTGAACCCAAAAAAATATATATATTCAGTCGTTTTCAATATGGGGCCTTTCCCAAAAGGCCTTGAACTCGAAACCCTCAGGCTCACCAGTCACCATTCATAATTGTTGATGCTTTTATATATCTCTTTATTTTTTCTTCATCATTTAATTCACTTTTGTTTTTTCCTTTAATTTTCCGCACAGGCAAAAATATTACTTCATCTTTTCTAAATTTACATTCCATACGATTTTGAAAAATAAAAGGAAAATATAAATACATAGAGAGAGAGAGAGAGAGAGAGAGAAAAGTGGGTAAAATTAAATTGAAAAAGTGGAGGCGCCATACCATGAGAATGTTGGTCCCTCCTTTACTTAATGCAATCATCAGAGGAAAGTGACCCACTTTGATAATGACAATTGCTGTTTTGCTTTTTTCTATCTCGACTTCCAAGAACGACGACAATCTACACTTCCCTTCTCCTTCAGATTCTACTGTTATGTCCCTAATTGTATCTTTAATTACATTATATTACTTTTGCTAACTATTAATATTTTCTATTTTGCTTAAGTCAACACTTCAATTTTGGCCTTTTTCACTTGTTTCTATCCATCTTGAGGTTGGTTGGTTGGTTGGTTTGCTTCTTCCTCTTTTTATTTTTTATTTTTTATTTTTTATCCTACATTTCAAATCAATATTTTTAATTAATTAGGTTTTATTAGTAGATATCAAAAGGACAAGAAGGCAATAATATAATAAGTGACATCCGAGTTACATCCTCCTCCACTTCTTCAATTACATTAGAATACTCTTTCTTTTTTTTGTAAGAAAAAAATGATAATATTCTTTTTTGGTTTACACTCACGGGTGGGTGTAAAAGGATATGTTAATTTGCTTATATTTAAGTTAAAATTGCATGATTATTATATCAGAGAAAAATAGGTTTAGGAAGAAGTATATATATATATATATTATATAATCTGTTTCTACTTTGAAAGCACTTATGACAAATTAATTATTTTACTTTAGTAATAAAACATTTTTTAACTTCGATCATCCCCACTGGGTGATAAATATCAGTGAATAGAATTGTCTTTTTAACTTTGGTGAAAGTTGAAGCATATAATTACTAGCAAGAGTTCTTTTCCTTGATGACTATGAATGTTGAAAAAACGAAAGCTTTGGAAGTTGGATCCATCTTAAATTATTATTATTATTTTACTGTTATAAGCTTAATTTAGTGCTATTGTTTTACTCGTTCCATAATCAATCATTATATTAATTAGATTAAAATATGATATAGTAGAAATGCAATTAATATTTTTAATGAATATGATATAGCTCAATAATTCATCAATGTATAAATTAAATTAAAAAAATATATATATATATATATAACAACACTGTAATAATAAAATATGATTTGATACCTTGGACTAAAATATCTATCTTACCTGTCCAGGTCGTATAAAGAGAGTTCATTGGCATTGCTTGTTTGTGTCTTTTATGTAAAGAACGCAATATGGACCGCATTTGGTCATATTCATCTATTAGTTTTCTCCATTTGATAAGACAGTTTTTTTTTCAGTCACATGTGCTAGTTCTATTGATTCAGTAATTAGATTAAAAAACATGAAGATGAAAGTTTGAGTATTATCTTCCTCATTGATATATGATTTTTTTAATCTAGTTAGTTACTAGATAATAGGGGTTCCATCGTGCCCCCCCTAGAACTACTGAGGAATATCTTAGGTGAAAGATTTTACTATTATAACCAATGATTTAAAATAATATGAATAAAATATCTATCACAATAAACTTTATTTTTCCTTATAAAAATTTTAAATTACTTTTTATTTGATACCTCATTTTTTCTACCATCAATTTGTTATCTTACTTTTTAAATTTATTATCATTTTGATATTTTTGTCTAAAACAATTGTTAATTAGAGATGAAAAATATCACATGACAAATTTCATGGGCATTTTTGGCTTTTCATCCAAGTTTATTTTAAAAAAAATTAAAATCCCAACCCTTATACAATTCTTTTTCTTTCGTGAAAATGTATATTTTCCTAATAAATATTTCAAATTACTTTTAGTTTCATACCTTGTATTTTTTTTACTATCAATTGGTACTTTACTTTTTAAATTTAATATTATTTTGATATTTTCCTTTTAGTATGTGACAAATTTTTCTACCCATGGTTAATCTTTCTTATATCGAAAATATTAAAATAATAATAAATTTAAAATTAAGATACCAAATTGATAATACAAATCATAAAGTTTTTTCTCGATTTGTATAAAGCTAAAATTTAAGAATTAATAATAAGTTTTCTCTTCCACCAAAATATCATTATTTCCTCTCCTTTTCAAAATTTTATGATCTAAACATATCACTATAGTATATCTAATCAAAGCTCTCGACGAGAGGAATATAATACCACAAAAATCATCCCGATTGGAGTTCAGACAAACCACTAGATTTTGACGAAAGCTTGCAACTAGAAACCACCAAGTTAAACTGAGTTAGTCCCAATTGGAACTGAGTTAGAACCAAGTCGAGTTGAGCTAGACATAATCTAAAATGATTCAGATAGCATCCTAAGACATTTCGATGTTTCAAATCCCTTCGGGCAATCAAAATTTCATAATTCTAAGTGTATTGAGAGATATGGCTAATAATGTGGTATCATTTCAAGTCCCTATGCTTAACAAAAACAACTATGACAATTTGAAAGAGATTATTATCGACCAACTATTGTGATCATTGCAAGCTTATGAAGAAAAGTATAAGAATAAGCAAGGGATCATTGAACAACTCTTCAAGATGCAACTCAAGGAGAAAGAATAAATTTATGGCTATGATAGATACAATCGTGCTCGTGGAAGAGGCTAATGTCGAGTAAAAGGTAGAGATCACAATCATAGACAAGGTTGGAATTACAACACTAATAATTCCAACAATAACTATGAGAAAAGAGAAAGCTCAGTACGAGACCGTGGAAGACATACTTCAAACTTGAGGTATGTCAAATCTTAAGTTCGGTGCTATAGTTCTCCAAAATTTGGATGTTACTCTATAGAATTTAGAAAGCACGAATCCAAAGTTGATGAAAAGATCAACTATGTGAAAGATAAGAGTCAATAAGAAAGGTGCTTTATTACTAGCATACAAAGGCAAGGATGAAAGATAAGATAACACTTGGTATCTTGATAGTTGTATGAACAACCATATGTGTGAAAAAATAAATATGTTTGTATAGCTAAATGAATTGATGATCAGTAATGTTTCATTTGGTGATGAGTCCAAGATCCAATGAAAGGCATAGGTAAAATCCTAATTCGATTAAAGAATAGTAGACATTAATTTATTTCAAATGTATACTATGTGCTCAATATGAAAAATAATATTTTGAATTTAGGTCAACTCTTAAAGAAAGGCTATGATATTCACATAAAAGAGAATAGTCTTTTAATAAGAAATGATAGAAGTAATTTGATCACTAAGGTGTCAATATCAAGAAATAAGATGTTATTATTGAATATTCAAAATGATGTAGCAAAATGTCAAAAAAGCTTGCTAAAAAGATGAATTGTGGTTATGCCATCTTCAATTTTAACATCTTAATTTTGGAGGAGTGGAGCTATTGTCCAAAAAAAGATGAGAGGGTTACCATGCATCAATCATATAAACCAACTTTTGAAGGACATTTTCTTGGGAAGTAGTTCGGAAAAAGGTTTCTGAATGAATCGAGCTCAAGAGCTCAAAAGCCATTGGAACTCATTCACACTAATGTGTGTAGCTCGATCAAGCTATGTTCTCTTTGTAATAGTAATTACTTTCTTCTCTTTATATATGATTTCCTAAGAAATACATGGATGTACTTCTTAAAAGAAAAATCTAAAGTATTTGGAGTATTCAAGAAGTTCAAAGTTGCAATGGAGAAGAAAGTGGACAAGAGATCAAGGTCATGAGATCTGACCAATGAGAAGAATTCACTTTTAAGAAGTTCCACGAATTCTGCGAAGCAAAGGAATTCAACACCTTTTAACTGTTCCAAGATCCCCTAAAAAATGGAATGAAATAAAGGAAGAATAGAACAATCTTTGACATGGCATAAAGAAAGCTTAAAGAGCAAGAAATTACCAAATGAGTTTTGGACTGAAGTAATGGTGTGTGTAGTTTACCTATCCAATCGATCTCCAATAAAAAGAGTTTGGGGGAAAGATACCATAAAAAGGCATAGAGTGGAAGAAATCCTAACATCTCTCATCTAAGAGTATTTGGAAGCTTAATCTATGCTTACATATAGAAATGAGATAATAAACAAGCTCGATGATAGAAGTGAGGTGTTCATTTTCATAGAGTATGACTCAAATTCTAATACAATCTAAATACTAAGAAGACCATGATCATTTGAGACATGTAGTTTAACGAATAAAAGGAATGGGATTTTGGTTCTCATTTTGATAATTTCAACTTTTTTTCAGAACAAATGAATATAGAATAACAGAGCAAGAAAGAATAGTCCAACAAGAGCTAACCACTACACCTACTTCACCAAAATTGAAGTTAGAGACTCACCACCATCATTTCTAAATGAAAGGAGCATCCCATGCATAAATAATCTAGAAGATATTTATAAGGACACTAAAAAGGTAGAAGACCTCACACTCTTCTATCTATTTGCTGACTATGAGCCTATAAGTTTAAAAAAAGCTACAAAAGAAAGAAAATGGAGAAATGATATAAATAAAGAGATGAAAGCAATCACAAAGAAGGATACATGATAGCTTGTTTCACTAACAAAAGGCCATAAAGTTATTGTTGTCAAATTGGTGTACGAAATAAAGAAGAATGCTAATGGAGAAGTCAAAAGATACAAGACAAGACTAGTTGCAAAAGGCTACAATTAAAGAGATGAAATCAATTATGATGAGATATTTGCTCTCATTACTCAACTAAAAACTATTACACATGATTTCTTTGATAGCCCAGAACAAGTGAAGAATACATGGAATGAATATAAATCTAGATTCCTAAATGGAGTTCTCGAAGAAAAAGTCTACATTGAACAACCAATGGGTTATGCAGTCAAGAGACAAGAAGATAAAGTCTTAAAGCTAAAGAAGGCTCTCTACTGGTTGAAGCAAATAGTAAGGGCATGTAATACTTGGATCGAAAAGTACTTGCAAGAGAACAACTTCACATTATGCCCACATGAGTATGCGCTTTATGTTAAGATCATAGAAAGAGATGTCTTGATCGTGTGCTTGTATGTGGATGACTTGATCTTCATATGAGACAATCCAAATATGTTTGAAGAGTTCGAGAAAGCAATGACAAAAGAGTTCAAGATAATTGACATTGGGCTTATAGGTTATTATCTTGGAATTCAAGTTAAACAACAAGAATGGAAATTTTGTCCCTCAAGAAGGCTATACAAAGGAGATCATTAAAGAAGTTCAAGATAGATAACTATAAGCCAATGAATACACCCGTGGAGTACAAAGGCAAGTTATCAAAGAATAATGAATAGATGGACATAACATTTTTCAAGAGTTTGGTTGAAAGTCTGTTATATTTGATATACACAAGACCTGACATTCTCTATACTACAGAACTTATTAGTCGCTATATAGAAAATCAAACTATTGCTCACTTCAAGGATGCAAAAAGGATTTTTCGCTATCTCAATGGTAATATCAAATTTGGCTTCTTATATTCATCAATCAATGATTATAAGCTTATTGGTTATAGTGATATCGATTGGGCCAAAGATGTTGACGAACAAAAAAGTACTATCAGTTTTATGTTCTTCATGGGATACAACTCATTCACCTAAATGTTAAACAATAATAATAATTTCTCTAAAATTATTTGTTTAATAAAATAATAGAAAAACTAAGTCTTTAATATATTTGAGTTGATTTTATTGTAACCAGGTGGAAATTTAATGTTAAATTCTTTTGTAAATTAATTTGCAAAATTATTATTAATATAAATAGTTCATTAATGTTTTTTACTTTAGTGAAGAATATATGTTACGAGTGGGTATAGGTTGGCTAAATTAGTTATTACATCATTTTACAAGCCCACTTTATCTTAACATTCAATTTTAAAAAATCTAAAACCTTGGTCGATATATGAATTCAAAAACCCACTTTCAAGCCTACATATAAGGTTAGTTGATTTGGTTGTTTTGAACCTATATAAAAACTCATATGATTGAAATAGAGAAAACATAACATATAATTTTATGAATAAAAAAAATAAAAAAAATATGTTTATTTACATAAAAAAATATACTAGCATTCATTTTAAAAAGTGTTTCACGGTAAGCTAAGGGTACGAGATTGGAATGATAAATATATTTTGAGAGGGATTGATGTGTAAATTTATTTTTATACAAAATAGAGAATTATATAAATATTTAGTTATGATGAACACTTCTCAATTCTCTAAAAAAAATCTTCTCAATTAAGGATAAAAGTTTTATGCCATATTACAAGAGAGACATAGAATTAACACATTATAATTTATAGTGAAAATTATCTAATATAATAAAAATATAATAATTTAATAAGTATTAATATCATACATGTATATGTCTTAAAAACTAAAACTAAAATTAAAGTAATGTGTTAAATATAAAGTAAGATATGATTTAGGATTTTAAGCTTGCAAGTATATTTAAAATACATATTGATAAAAAAATAAAAATATAACAAATAAAATTTTTTTTGCCTACCTTTGCTTCATTGATTTTCATGAACCAATGAAATAAGCTGATTTTATAGTAGTAATAAAAATGAATGAAAACTATAGGAGAATTATTAAAATTTTCATATTAAAAATTTCAAATAAAATAAAAAATTATTAAATTAAAAAGTGAAAAAATATAATATTAGACAAAATTAAAATTTTGAATTAAACAAAATATGAGAAATTTTGACTATATGAATGAAAAAACCATAATATATTATTTATATCATTTTTGTACACATATTTACTAAATATTGGTAACATATAACGATATAATAAAATATGTATAAAAAAAATAAACACAATATATTATTATAAATAAAATATTATTTAATGTTAAAAATATATATGTAAGTAATTTTTTGTTAAATGATGTATAGCTCAAATGATGTTCTTCCTTGTAAAGTTTCCTTGCCAAAGGACTCTTAACTAAACTATATTTTAGTTACATTTTTATTTTTACTTATAATTTAGTTAAAATTAATATATTATAATTTAATTTAATAATAACATAAACTATAATATATAAATATATAAATAAAAAATACTTAAAAAATAAGTGTATTAAAAGAGTAGATTCAGTTCAATTGGATTAGTTTTATCATTTTTGGAACCTAATCTTGAATCTATCAAGTTGGTTTATATAATTTTATTTGGACCAAGCAATCTCTATAATGAAAGGTATATGCTCCATTTGATCATGGACTAGGATTAGTTAGTAAGTTTCTTTTTAAAAAAAATATTCACCCCTTATATATCAAAACAATAACTATTTTATTAGCAATAGATTTCAAACCAAAATTTATCATTAATGACTTTGAGGTTCAGCGTATCTTTACTTATGTTCCTAAATTTGTAAAAAGAGTTCTAGTGTCCTTGAGGTTTATAATTAATATCACTAATACTCCTGAATGATTAACGTGTTAACCTTTTCATCTAATGATGTATTTTTCTTTTCTATGTCTTTGATATCAAATTATAATAAGTTGTTTTACAACGATAGTTGTTAATTCTTACATATTATTATTTAAAGACAAACCTTTAAGTTTCTTTTTCAAACATTATTTTAACATTATATTTTCCTTATGTTTATTTTCATACGAACTTATGATTTTTTATTTATTTATTAGTTTTATAAATGTTATAAATAAATATTTAATCATTCAATATCCTTAATGGACTTAAAATAATAATTATCATATCTAAATTTAATAGGTCTATCATGGTCTTTTCCTCCATTCATTATCTTTTATTACACTTGATATGCTTAACTTATTATAATCTTAATACCCTCTTAGTAATGGCTTCCATCTAAACACGTTACGATGTTCAAATTAGACTTACTAGAGAACATATAAATAGTAACTACACTCCAATTTATTCATAATATTAATAATTATTATAATTTTAAAAGTCAACTAAGAACCTTGAAGAGATTTTTAGCCACTCATAATTTCTTGAATTGTTTTTGAAAAATAATTGAATTTGCTTAAATTAGTTTCTAAATATAAACCTATATGGAAAGTTTTATAAACAAAAATCAGTTCAATTCCTTCAAGAAAATTAAATTTATTACCTACATAAAATTCTTTTTCTATGGTGTAAAATTTCATATTTTTGATATGTTTCTGAGTAGATTTTCTAGCCAAGTTATAATGACTCAAATATTGTGGTTTAATTAAATTTATATATTGATTTTTTTCATCTTTAATGACCAATGTATTCCTAAGGGGTGTTTGTCTAAATAGTATTAGTGGTCATATTATTTTTACTATCTCTACAAGAGGTGTTTCTTTGAATAATACTGGTGGACATACTATTTTTCTATAGGTCTTCAACATATTTAGTGGTGATGGTTGTTATAATGTTGTAGAATAATTTTTAATTATATCTTCTAGAGTTATTAATTTTGGTTAGAGATGTCAAATAAGTTGTCACATTTCATCACATGTCTCATTTAATGTCCCTAATTTATTCATGGGTTAAAGTTGTCTCATTACATTTAATGTTCCTAATAATTATAGTTATTATAGATAAATATATTTTATTTTTCTATTACTTTTTATAGATAAAATTGGAAAAAAATTAAGATAGGAATAAAATCATGATTCCTTAACGGGAGAGAAGAAATTCTAATTCCTTCTGTTTTAAGAATCGATTTTATTTCATTCTTACTTTTCAGTTCAACCAAACATAAAATTAGAAGTAATTAATTCTGATTCTATTCAATTTCATTCCAGTCAACCAAACATGAAGTTAATTCACAATTTCTCTTTAAGAGTTGGCAATATATTTCAATTCTTTAAAAAATGATTATGATAAAAAAATTATTTGATGAAAAGTTAATCACTAATATTTCTATATATTCAATATACTTATTTGGTCCATTTTTAGTGTTTAATTGTGTATGACACCAGTATAACAACTATGGCATTTTAGTTTTTCTTTGTCCACTTTTAACACCAATTCTTTCCATGTGTAATTTGTGCACGTGTCCACCATTAATGCATTAACACACCAAAATAACATTGAATAATTAAACTCATTTCTTTATTACTATAAATAAAAATATATAATAAAAAAAATTCTTTGTTGGGACATGTTATCATCCCAGTACAAAAAATTGAGAATGTGAAATGTGAAATGACTTATTTTAACAAAATTTTAAATAAAAGTTAAATGGCATAGCAGGTAATTAAAGAATTTTTTTAACAAAATAATAAAATATAACCTATCTCATATTACTTATATATTTTACGATCTTAATACTTCAAATCTAAGAATTAGGGATTAGGAATTTGAATATAGACCAGACGGGGCGTTATATATGCAATAAAATACAGCTTAAAATGTATCGATGGTTATTAATATTTAAATTAATTCACTTATAAGTTTCATATTTTTTAAGATATACGATTTGATATTAAAAAATTTAAAACTTTAAACAAAGTATACTAAACTTTGAAATCATACGATTTAGTTCCCAAATTTTTGATTCATAAATATTTTAGTAACTAAGCTACGATTTATGTATAAAATTTTAAAAGTTTAAGATCTAAGTCGTAGAATTCAAAAATTTTGGAACTATTGTACGAAATTTTAAAAATTTAAAGACTAAATCGTATGTTTTAAAAGTTTGAAGATCTATATATAAATTTAGTTAAAGTTTTAGGACCAATAGTGTACTTTAACATAAAATATAATACAAGATACCTCTCGTTTACTAATTGTTATTTTATTATAAAATTATATAATATGTATCTTATTTTAATAAAAATATGTACAAATTGTTAAATATGTAGTAAGTTATTGAGTGTTAAAAGCCTAAAATTAAATATATAATGATGATATAGTTATATTTTGTGTATATAATTTATATATAATTTTATAAATATTATATTTAAAATTATATATTAATTAAATTTTATGCTCACAACATATGAGATAATTTTTAAAAATGTTCAAAATATTTATTTTATTATAATTATACTTACAATATATGAGTGAAGATAAAGACACGCTAAGTAACATACAATTATGATTAAATGTATGAATAATGATGTAATTATGTCTAAAATTTGACATATTTTTATCGTTATTTATATATTGTAGGTATAATTATAAGAAATTAAATCTGTTAGATATTTTTACAAATTGCTTCCTAATTTATAAACATAAAATGTAATTAATGTTAAAAATTTATTTATTAAATATTGAGGATTGAGGTGGAAGACTTACTCCGCGTTACTTCTGTATAAATCCAACACGTACTAGAATATATTGACTACCATTTTTTGAAACTTAAATTGTTGTAAGATGGACAAAGAACGTCACTTTTAAATGGTACCATCTCACAAGTAAGACCAACATGACATTATCATTTAAAAAGGGAAAATTTAGAGAACGTTGATTAAAAATAGGAAAACCCGTGGAGCTGGGTTGCCGGCCCCTACTTAATGAGGGTTAAAATGCTTTCATTTTTATGAAAATAAATGACTCAATTTCTACTCATCAACTTTTGTCTTTAATCATCCAAACCATGTAATCTATTATTTCACCAAGTATTATAGGAGATAATACTTGAGGTAGTATTGTATGTATCGAAAATGTATAACTTTATAAGGTTATTGATTTACCTAAGTAATATTAGTATATTAATTATAGTTAGGGGTGGATGTGGTTTGATTTTTTTTCAATTTAAACCTAAAATCTTATCGAATAATATATATCGATTTGTTAAATCAAAAATCAAAACCAATCTCTAAAATATCGGTTAGAAAATATTTGAACAATTTATTTACGTCGATTTGGGATTTAGATCTATTTATCTTTTAAGTTAATTTTTATAATTTTATTTTATGTTAATGTTAAATTAATAAATAATATTTATTATATAATCAATAATTTAATTTAAAATTTACATATTATGATTTAAACTATAATTGTGTATTAATTTTCAAGTAGAGAATAAATAACTTTGAAAAATGAAGAAATTGTTGAGGAAAAAAAATAGATTTTTTATTAGTTACGATAAACTTTTATATAAATTGAACATAAGAAAAAAATAATATAAATTATTTTATTTTCTCAAAATACATAAAAATTAAATTAAAATAAATGATTATAAATATATAGTATATATATTTCATCCTTGACAAATGACTTTCATCAAGATTAATCACTATTTTTCGGTGAGGAAATAATAATTATTGATGAAAAACATTCATCAATACTTTGTCGAGAGAGATGTATCAGGAAATCCTACCTCAACGAGTTGATTGAAGTCATCATTAAACATTATAGTTTTACTTGACGATTGTCAAGAAAGAAACAATTTTTTGACAATATTTATCAAAAATCTTAGAGAAAATATGTTAAAATTAAATAAGCATTGACGATTAGTTGTCTGCTATATATTATTTACTTTCGTGACAGCTTTTAATCAGTAAAACTAATATTTTTTAAAGAATTTTGTCAGAGATCATAACTTATTTTGTAATAACTTTTATCAAAGATTATAAATTAATAATTCTATAATTTACTTTAACGTGACAAATAATTTTCATTATATATTTTTAATTATTATTTTTAATTATTATTTTTAATATTTCAGGTATTCACAATAAAAATTTAAGTAGTATTACATACAATCTATTTCATAAATAACATAATCTATCATATTATACTGTATTATAAGTAAATAAAATTTAAAACTAATATAGAAAGATATAATATTAAAATAAATAGAATTTATATTAATATGAAAAATATAAAAAATATGTACATATAATCGTGCCGATTTATAATAACTTGCTAGACTAAAGTGTATATAATTTTAGATGCATCAAAAACTTTCATGTTTATTCAAAATATGTGACAAACCACCTTAGCATACCCTTAAAACGAATGAATCATTAAACATACCTCAAACTTTGCTTTTCAAGGTCCAAGCTAAATCATGAAAAAACAAAGGAAAGAAAAGAAACCCTAAGCAAAACTTCACAATTTTTTGAAGCAAAACCAATTAACCAATTAAAGAAACTAAGGGTAGGTATTAAACTACCAAAAAACGAACATCGATCGATGGCAGATTTAAAAAATGATGAGATCAGCACCAACACTAACATCAATTTATATATATATATATATATATATAGGCAGCGA
The DNA here is from genome assembly GCA_037013495.1 of Hippophae tibetana. Classification (NCBI taxonomy): domain Eukaryota; kingdom Viridiplantae; phylum Streptophyta; class Magnoliopsida; order Rosales; family Elaeagnaceae; genus Hippophae; species Hippophae tibetana. The sequence goes on along the minus strand of CM072812.1, from coordinate 74,478,710 downwards.
AGTTTGTAGATGAGATCGACACCGGTATTCAAAGGGGCATTAGGGTTGTGGAGGAAAAGAGATAGACATGCATGGGATTTAGGGTTGGAAGATGAAAGAACTGTAAAAATAAATTGATGTTGAAAACGAATTTGTTTAGGAAAAATAAGAATCATTTTGCTGATGACTTTTGTCAGCAAAAAAATTCGTGCGATTTTTTTTTAATTTTCAGATCAATTTTTCTTTTTGTAATTTATTGTAAGCGTTGGGTATTAATAATATATGATAAATATTATTTTTAATTTTTATGAATTTATAATTTAATAACTTAAATAAAACGACTAATTATATAATTGCATGTAAAAATAAACTACAAAAATAAAAAAAATAACATATAATATTTTTAGGTCGAAACAAGTTATGTCACAACCACGATCTAAGAGAAAAATCATCGATGTACCAAACTACCTAACTTTCAACTATAAAAATCAAATGTTTAAGTACAAACTTAGTCTTATATTACCCTTCTTAGAATACAACTCCAATATATTTTATTTACGAGCCCTTACTTTATTTTTACAATTTTTAATATTAACGTGAACGATATCTAAACTAATATTTCGATAAATTTCTCACCAATTAGACACGTTTACAGAACAACTACAAAATACAAGTACATGTGTGTTCTAAAAATAGATTCAATAATAAATAATTCTAATTAACTAGATGATTTAAAATACATATCAATTAAATTAAATCAACTAAAAGGTATTAGAACAATCAAATTAAATATAATTTTAATAAAAATAATTTTTTTAAAATTTAATAATTAAATCTAAATAATCATAATAATTCATATAATTATTTAATTTAAATATATAAGATCATAATTAAGAAAAAACTATATAATTATAAAAATAAATATTATCAATAGATAAAAAAAATTAAAGTTAATTTATACTGGGATATCATTATATCTTTTCTTATAAATCAATTTGACAATTTATAATATTATCTTACCTGCCGCCGCCTGTGTATATGTATCTTTGATAATTGATTGCTCCAATGAGGAAACTTGTTAATGATGAAACCAATGTAGATTGCTATATAGGTAATTACCTTTCTTTCACCTTATTATTTTTCAATTTTTCTTAATAGTTTTCGAAATCACCTCGGAGATTGTAGCAGTTCCTTTTTTTTCTTTTTCAGCACTTTAATTTATCAATCCCTTTTTCAACCCATATATATATATATATATATATATATATATGTGATAATAATAACAACTTAATATTAAGATTTAATATATTTTAGATTTAATTTTTCAAAACTTATTAAAAATCTTAATATTAGAAAAAGTTATTTTTAAAACACATTGTTAGGATTTATCCGATTTATAGAGAAAAAAAAACTAAAGAGATCAAAACAATAATAAAATATGTAGATATTTTAGAGAGTATATATATATATATATGCATCGACTTAAAGTAAAAACTAATATAGACGACCAACTCATAGCTCAAGTTGGTGGTAGACCCTCTAGATGTTGAAACCTAACAGGAGAGATCTCTCCCACAAGTGTATTCGTGGTTGCGGACAAAGGCAAGTTTTTGGGGTGACTCTATTTACAATTCAGACTATTTTTTGGAATCGGGTCTGACTCTAGATTGATCCATATGTTCAAACACGCATCATAAAAATATTTAAACATATTTATGAAATATTTAATTAATAATTTTATAAATTAATTCAAATTTAAATAAATATTTTAGTAGAAAAAATAATTTTAATTTTATGAACATATGTTATTAAATGGATAAGTACAATACTATATATCATAATTATAAAAGATACACCTGAAATGCGATTATTTAGAATTCTATCGTTTTTTAAACTTTACTTGATAGACTTAATAATTAACTTAAAAATAAGTTTACATGCAAATATTTTATCTATGAGAATAATTAATACTCATAGTCCTTATAGTTTTGTGAGTAAAAGAGAAAATTAGTACTAACAATCAAAATATTTGTGGGGATTTTACGGTATTAATGTCAAATAATTTGTTACAATTAAAATTTTTTACCATTATTTTTACTATTAATTAATTTACTTATGATTATTAAAAGTTCTTCACGAGAATATTCAGTGATGAATTAATTTTTATCTCTTTCAACAAAAAATTGCTTCTTGTAAATAAAACCTTTTGTCGGTGATGAACTATTTTGTTGTAGTGTATATTGTAAATGTATAAATTAAAAAAATATGTGTATTAATAATATATAAATCGATTCAGTTAAATATCGGTTTGTAAATTTTAAAATATTAATCGACTTAACACACATCAATTTTTATATTTTTAAAACTGAAACTAATCTATTTGAACCTATAAAATATAAACCTAGATATAGATTCAACTTGAATATGTTGGTTTATTGATTAGGGTTGATACGTTGATTTTTTCTCTTTTGATTTTTAGTTACATTTAACTCTTAACATTTAAAATATATCTAATGCACGTGTCATTTTATACAATTAAATAAAACTTTTATTATAAATAAAATTAAAATAAAAAATAATCATTAGTTGGTAAAGACTAAATATTAGCATAGAAAAAAATTATTAAAGATCCACCCCTATTGGTCACTATGTCCACTCTATATTGGTTATTATGTTAACCACGTGCTTGGCACATGATGTTTTTTTAAGACAATTTTGGCATTTCGAAAAAAAAAAACCCAAAAAGTCTGATCGAGACACAAACCTAAAATCAGTCCCATGGTTTATGTTCATTATTTCTTTTGTCAAAATTGGAAAAATAAAAAAACTGAGAAAGGAAGAGAAACGGTTTTAGAAATTATAAAAAATGAAAAACTGAAAAAAAAGATAAACTGGAACAAAAACTGGAAAATAGAAACAAAAACAGAAAACAACTAAACTGAAAAAAAAAATGGGAAAACCAAAACACAAATAGATAGATAGATACTAAAACAGAAACAGAAAATGAAAAGACGAAACATAAACTAAAAAATAGAACTGAAACTGAAAAAATAAAACATTTATTGAACTGATACTTAAAAAATAAAACAAAAATAAAAACAGTTAGACAAAAGGGAGGGAAAAATAAAAAAGAGGTTCTCTTCCTTAACCAAAAAATCACAATATCAAACTATGCAAAGGTGGGTAATGTGTGTACTCTACAACTAAAGAACAGGGGCTTTGGTCTAATTAGTGGGAAAAAGAATTATTATCTGTACTTCTTTTTATTTTTCAATATTATTTGTCCCATTCCGTATTAAACTGTTATAACATATTATAAATTAAAAAATAAATCTAATTATAATAAATAATAATAATCTATCTATTATTGTTTCATAATAATTTCATACATGATATTAGCATGCATTTAAAAATGCTTATTGCTCATCTATTATGTTTGATTTTAACAGGAAAAATACCGTACTATTTGGTATTTAAATATCCTTGTGAAATTGTGAACTCTAAAACCATATAATTAATTATAATAATTTAATCTGGTCATAATCATTGGAATAAAGTAACGAAAAAAAAGTTTCTGAGCTATGCTGGAACTCATGTTAATAATATGACATTATATATGAATTATGATATTGTTTTATTCAAGTAGTTCCGCAACCAATAATCAATTCATGTTGTTTTTTTTTATCCCTGCTCACGTAAGAGCTTAGCTCATAGTTGTAGAAAATCTTAGATGAAATATATTGTATGTTTTTTTATTAATATCAATCGTTAATTTCGTTATTATTTTAATATATTTTCCTTTTTTTTTGTAAAAATTAAGAGTTAATATTACTTCGTTTTATCACGTATCCGTGTCTCCTTTGTATGCAAGATTTGACTCTAGAATATCCTTGATGACTACTTAATTGGAACAATTAATTAATTTTAAGATGAGATATATTCTCGAGGGGAAAAAATAAGTTTCATTTCAAATTAAAAAACATTAATATAATTTATATTGATTTAAATAGTTGTATTTTAATTTGAACGTGATAAAATAAAATATTATATCATACTCTTTTTATAATAACAAATTTTAAAATTTTTATTTTTTTATTATTTTAACAAAAAACATTAAATCATAAACATAACACCTTTATACATAGAGCTTTATTTTAAAGCTCACCTTTATACATAGAGCTTTATTTTAAAGCTCCTCTTTCTAATGCATATATGTTTTTTTTATAAGTAAACAACTTATATTTTTCCTATGTTCAAACTACGTGCATTTTTTTTTTATAATATGAAAAATTTGTATTTTATTAGGGATTAAAAGTAAAATATGAGAATAACTAATTCATATAAAAATTGAGCGAAAAAAATAAAACAAAAATAAAATTATTATAAGAACCGTTATAACAGATATATAATCTCAAGAGTATATTTTTTTTTTTTAGTATTCGTTTTAGCTCTTTTATGTCTCCATCTACATTTAGCTATTCTAATTAAAAATATGATAAATCTTAAAAAAATTATTTGATCAACCATGTCTTGAGTCCTTTACTTTTTGAAATGAAAAAACTTTGAAAAAAAATGTCAAATTTAGATTTATATCTAGGAAGCAAGCTTATCAAAATATAATGAAATATACCTAATATCACCCCAAATCAGTTTAGGTAAAGAAATTATAACATTACATTTAAGTCTATTTGTATTCAAATAAATCATAGAGTAGCTATTATGATATTTATTCAAATAAAGAAAAGATAAAGGAAATACAGCTATTATATTTAGAGGTAAAGAAGAAGAAGAGGAGGAATAATGTAGAGTAAATATTATTTGCTCACTTTTTCACTCAAGAAATTCGTATATATTATTCAAATCAAAAGTTTGAATTATATTAAATACCCATTTAATGTAAAAAATATATTTTTAAAATCTTTTCAAATTACTTTAAAACAATTACTTGAAAGAAAAAATCGAACTTTTAAAAGTTATTAATTAAGATCGAAATAAAGTTATAAACTAAATTAATTTCAATACACTTGTAACACATGTGTTACAAAATTTTATTATAATAAATATTAAAAAAAATACACTTGAAGTCATTTTATTTTTATAAATTTGATATATTAGTCACTTTATTATAAATTTTACTTGACACGCTAACCGTAAACATAGGTTATGAAAGTAGTATAATGTATTTTAAGTACGAAAATCAATCTTAAGTTGTTTTGTAAGATGTGCTAATTGAGTCTTATTAATACTATTTGAAAAATTAAAATTAAGTTGTAGAAAATTATTAAACTAATAATTAAAATTACTAAACTAGTGAGTACACAAATATCAAAGAAAGATTTAAGAATCTTAATATTTCAATTTCCTATACATGTGAATGACTATAAATCTCTCATGTAATTGTCATAATAATCATAAAATTAATTCCATCTAACCTTGTATGTAATTCTTCTCTCGAATAAATTATGTATCATATAATAAATAATCAAATCACTCTCATACTAATCAAATTCTAGAATACTCATTAAACTCATAATTATCGATCTCATACATATAAACCATACATTTATTCTTAAAAACACTATAAATGTTATTTAATCATGACAAGTAATCATATAATCATCTCATATTTATCTAATTATCTCATATTTATCTAATTATCTCTATAGATTAGTAATTATCCAAAAAAATTAATAGCATGAAAATTAGATTAAATAATATGAAATAAATAACAATCACAATAGGTTCAAAATAACCAAATATACATAGTAAAAAAATTGGGTTTATAGGACGTGTAAACAACAATATAAAAGATTAAGAAAATTAACAAAAGATAAATATAGAAATAAAATACAATCAATATCTTGAATTGCATCGGTTTCATCTTCAATGTCCTCTTATCTCCTTACCATGCTTACTTTGATGAATAGTTCTTTTCTCAACTCTTAATATTTTTCTTTAGATCTATATATCTATATCTTTGTATATTTTTGTGTGTTGATTATGGCCACAATATAGTGTTTAAGAAGTTTGAAAAACATCCTAATTATTTTAAGATTTGTATTAACTTTGATCCAATGACTGAGATTGAAAGATGGATATAAAACCAAAGCTAATGTATCAATTTTGGCTTCCTTCAATCAATTTAGTGTCTTGCTTGATTGATTTAAGTATGAAATTGTTCAACCTGAGAGGACTCAATCGATGCTTGATTGATTTAATCCCAATTGATTGATACCCTTTCATATCAATCTAACAAATGCTTAACGTTCATCAGTTTGGTGCCTTGATTCCTTGATTGATTGCTACCCTTTTAAATTGATATAAACAATGCTTATTGTTCATCAGTTTGGTACCCTAACTCCTCAATTGGTCCTTAATCGATCTATTGAACAATGGTTTGATCTATCGAGCTTATTTGGTTCATATTTTTCACTTGTAGCTCTTCGATTAAAGTTGATCCAAGCTAGATAGATCAAGTTATCATAAATTGTTTCAATTTGCTCATTTTGGCTTCACTTCATGTCATTTCACCTACATTAATATATTTAAACATAAGATATCCCTTTTTAACAATATTTATCCCAAAAAATATATCTAGCCTAAAGTGGCTAAATAATGATATTTTCATAGAGTTATCACATACTCAAATTTAACAAATTGCCCTCAAGAAAATCTAAAGCTAAAGGTAAATTAAATAACTAAAAAAACAAGACATATGTAGCACATTCATAAAAGCATGTCCTCCAATACATATATTTTTGTTAAAAAAATATTCCCTCCAAAGATTGTACAATCGTGTGAGGAAGAATTTCACATGGCTATCAATCACAATTATATTACTACAAGGGTATGCCGTGTGAGGAAGAATTTCACATGGCTATCAATCACAATTATATTACTACAAGGGTATGCATGATTTTTTAAAAAAGTAGTTCAAGTGTGTGGGTTTCTTTCAAATGGTGTTATCCATTGCATTCAAAAGAGACTTATATGAGCATCCTATTAGATTAATGTCTTATATGTTTTATAATTCTACTTCTCACATACTTTTTCAATCACATAGATTATGTGTGTAGTTTGAGATCAAAAGGACTTCAAAGCTTATATGGTTGAGCTTAGGTGATAAATAGGCATAATTAGACCCAAACCCACACCTTAGATTATTTTTCATTATCATGCAATTAAGTTTTTCTTCAACAATTTAATGCATCCTTTTAGTTATATTTTTTTTTCTTTCCACATTTCTACTCAACGTCTCCAAAATTATTTTAAATTTTTTTATGGGGTTAATGATGTTGGGAGTTTACTATTTTTTATGCATCATCTTTCAAATAATCTTTCATCTAACTCTTTAACATTATACATGATTTCACATATCCACAAGCTATAAAGGTGTGAGAATAAAAGTAATACATTCGGATTAGACTTAAATATGATTTAAAAACATAAATGATATTAAATTAGGCTCAATTGAGTTACTAATTATATATATAATGATTCGTTTATAAGGCTCAATCGATTCAATTAAGACCTAAATTACGTCTGAAATACCTAGGATTCTACCTCAAGAGATAATAAAATAAATTCTAAAAAAATTAAAGACTCATATCACATACCATTACTAACACCAATCGTTCCTCCAATAAGCAAATCAAACAATCAATCACATGCATTGTGCATATATAATGAAATATTTCAATTAAAAACAAGAAAGCATGCTACATGGTTAATGTAATCATCTAATTAGTTACATGATAGATTTCTTATCATATTCAAGAAAAACATTCAATCATTGGGTTCATGTATTTACTTGGGCTATGGATAAGAGCTATTCATTTAGAAAAGAGTCTCCAATAACTTCATTATCTTGAAATTTGGATCTTTTTTCTAACCTTGAGAGATGATCCATTATTAAGTTTTTTGTTCCATTTTTATCCTCGATCTTTAGATCAATTTTTTGCAAAAGTAGTACCCATCTTATCAACATAGGATTGACATCTTTCTTAATAAGAGACTTGATAGTCAAATGGTACATGTAGAAGATGACTTTGATTTTCACTAAGTAGGCTCTACATTTTTGAAAGCAAAGGTAAATTCTTAAAGTTCTTTTTCATAGTGACATATTTCATTTGTGCATCATCCAAAGTCTTGCAAGCATAATAAAACATGAGTAGTTTGTCTCTTTACTACCCTAATAGCCTCAATAGAAAAATTATTAGCATTACCCATTAATTTGAATGATTTTCTCTAATCTGGTGCTATAATAAATGGTGTTGATACTAGTTTTTCTTTCAATACATGAAATGCCTCTAAGCACTTGTCATCAAAACTAAATGGTACATCGTTTTTCAAAAGATTTCATAGATGTTTAGAGATTTTTGAGAATTTTTTAATGAACTTCCTGTTGAAACCTATATGTTCATAAAAACTTCTAACTCTTTTCACATTAATTGGAGGTGACAATTGCTCAATTCTTCCAATCTTTGCTCGATCTATCTTAATACCTTTTGAAGATATCTTATGACTTAAAATAATACCTGCATGTACTATGAAGTAACACTTCTTTTAGTTTACTACTAAATTAGTTTCTTCACATCTTATTAGTAATAGGGATAAGTGGTGTAGGCATCCATCAAAACTGTCCCCAATGACAAAAAAGTCATTCTTGAATATTTCAAAACGTCTCTCCACTATATTTGAGAAAATATCCATCATACAACATTGGTGCAAATCCTAGAAGGCATTCTCCTAAAAACAATGGTTCTATAAAGACATATGAAAGTGGTTTTCTCTTGGTCTTCAAGCGTTACAATTATTTTATTTTAGTTAGAGTACCCTTACTTGCTTGATCAAGGTATATCATTGTTCAACCTGGAAGCATTCGATCGATGCTTGAACGAAGCTCGCTCAATTGATCAAAACAATATCGATTGATCGGTACCTTTTAAGATTGATCTAAACAACAATTGTTGTTCATCGATTGGGTGCCTTGACTCCTTGATTCATCTTCAATTGATCAAGTCTTTTCTCAATCTATCAAGTCCTACTGATTCATATTTTCCACCCGTAGCTCTTTGATCGAAGTCGATCGATCGTGTACTCCTGAATTGTCCCAATTTGCTTCTTTTGACTCTATTTAATGTTATTTTACTACATTAACATATTCAAACATAGGATATGTCTTTTTAATTATATCTATCCTAAAAAAATGCAAATAGTTAGCTTAAAGTGACTAAATAATGATATTTTCATAGAGTGATAACACTTTAGTCATTTTAAGTCAAATTTAATGAATTTAATAACTTTTTTTAATTTCTTTTAATTTTTTTGAGACATTTTTCTCTTTAAACATATAACAATCCATTACTAATATGTTTCAATTCGATACAACTTAATTTTTTCCAAAAAATTCAAAAAACAAAATTGATAAGTAATGACTTAATTGTCAAAAAATATAACAAAAAATACTAAAATATAGTATTTAAAAAAAGTGATTAATATTTTAAATTAAATATATGATGACAATAAAAAAGAAATGATTACTATACAATTCAAAACACCCATCTAGATCACCATTACCCTTCCAAAATACACTCAAATCCCGATGGTTGTCTCGTCTTCAACTAGGCCCGACATCAGCAAAAGTGCCCCACTTAAACTTAATCTTCTAGTATATTTTCTGTTTTTTTTCTTTTCTTGTCATCTTCTTCTCCTCTCTCGCGAGAAAATGGCAACAATGTTGTCTTAATCTTCTCAAACATTGCAAAACCATCTTTGGCTATGCCCATCTTGCTAGGTTCAATTAAAGTTTAATTTATAAGACAGCAAAGTTCTGCAATGTCGATAACAACCATTAATCATATTTTAAGCTCTTCTAATAATATGTATTACAAAATCTTAAAAATAAGAAAACTATAAAAAACTATAAAGAATCTTCTTAATTATTTTTTTTTTTGGTGCATAGGGTACCTTTTAGCATTTTCATAGTAGTATTTTATGTCTTTCATGCAGTTTAGCTTTCCACAATTTGTTCCTGAACCCTTGTTGATTTGGTATGCCACATTGTTTGATAACAATGTTGTAGACATCCATTCATTGAGAATTTACCAGTGCCAATCCCAAGCCATTCTATTTTGTCTCTCAGTTGTACAGTTGGACTTGTGAGTTTTTGAACCAACCAGACAATACTCAACCCAAACATTTTTGTTAATGAATTCGTATTCTAGCTTCTAATGTCTGTGCCTTGACATAGATCAACTACTAATTCAAAGTTCCTTGGCTGATTAAGAGAGATATGCATTCGGGGTTTTGGTAAACCAGGAATCCAAGGATCATTCTAAATATTGATTGTGATTCCGTCACCAATTTCGAATAAAATACCATTCAACAAATCATATTTTTGCCGCATTTCCAAATGAAGGAGTACGAAGATTTAGGCTTTACCTTCAAGAAAGGGCAATGTTCTAATTTGTACCCAGAATTTTTGCGTGTTAGTTAAAATCAACCAGGTTGCTTTTGAAGCCCTCCTGCTTGAGAATTCCTTATGTTAGACATGTTATATGCATGCTTGCATGGTTTGTTCAAATATATATATATATATATATATTTATTTATTGTTAGTTATTGTAGTTAGTTTTATTTTTTAATTTTTTTTAAGATTAGTTTTGTGAGCTTGCAAATGCATACTTCGTATTTCAATTATATTTTATATTTTTTAAATATAATGGAAAAAATTTTAATTTAAAATTTCAAATAAAAACTTTGGAAAAAAATGGAACTAATCACTTTACTTTCATAAATAAAAGATATTTATCACCTTATTTTAAATTAGTGCATTTTAATCATTTTATTATTACATTTTTGGATACCTTAGTGATTTTTATTTATTATTATCATTTTAAGCATTTTATATTTTTTTTCTTGGACATTTTTCTCATCAAACATTTACCAACTTCTGCTATAAAATTCAAATAAATTTAGTGTTTTCATCCAAAAAAAATTAACCCAAAGAAATTTTTTACAAAAAAATAAGAAATAAAAATTAAAAAAAAACATAATTTATTCATATTTGAATCTGGTTGAAATTCATAATATTCAAGATCTCGATATATCCACGTGAGGTTCTTACGCGTTGATGATTACTGAACAACCTAAGACACTTGCATTTCTAATAGTTATCTTATATTTTTTGCTTTTGTTTTTTTAATCATATAATGTTAAATTTATAGAATTAAACAAAGATAATATATATATATTCACGTACTAATAAGTAACTAAATATATAAACATAAAAGAGACTTTGGACATGTTCATTAACTCTTCCTAAGAGATATGAGAGTAAAATTTCAATATTTATGCACCAAATTATGATTTTGAACAGAAAAAAATAAATAAAAAGAACACCGAGGGAGATTGTGGTCACCTACTCACGCAAATCGCAGCCACCATGTAAATGCTTTAGCGTACAAATGGGAGTCAAAAAGTTGGGAGGAATCCGGAAAAGGAAAGGAATATTATGAATTACCTTTGGAGCATATCAATAATTGTGGAGCTTTATGACATTCAAATTTGCTCTCCGAAGAAGGATGATATTTATTCAAGTTTTTCAACCTAAATCCCTTTTGTGTGAATAGTATTGTTATTCAAGAACAATCTTAATTCAAAAACAATTTTCTTAAATTGTATAATTTTAGGTTAAATTTTATCTAATAAAATTCTATCAATTAAATGGTAAATTTTTCTCAATAAATTTAACCAACATGCCGGTTACGAGGGGAGTTATGGTGTATTTAAATGACTCCATTTGTTCTTGTTTGATTTGAAGTAGAACTCCTAAATCATCTCTAAGTAAACACAATTAAATTGTGCATGTGATCATTATATTTTTACACTAATATTATCCCACTCTTATTTTTTATGTTACAACTTAATCCAATTAAATTGTAATACAAATCCATATATCAAATCTAGTTTGATATTTACTAAAATATCCTTACTTGTCTTACATGTATTTCAATGTCTATTAAATATTTAAATTTAAATTTTAATATTCTTAATTATTTTAAATAATTATTTAATCAAACTAAATAGTATTTAATTAATTACATGGATTAAATGGCCATTCAAGTTATTATTTTATCCTTATATATTTATTTGACATTTATGTTCTTTATAAATTTTCCTTATAAGTATACATGTATTTTAAACATTTGAATAATTAATTTTAAATTAATTATTTATATTTATCTTGGAAGAAATATCGTTCAATAGTTATTATGGAAAAGATTTGGGGACCGATAGAATTATGATTTCAAGTTTAAATAAAAATATTAATATATTAATTAACTTTGTAATTAATTATCAATTTTTATTAATTTTATTTTTACTCCACTATAAATCTGAGACTGAACTATCAACTACATATTTATCTAACATTATGTATATGAGTAATCCATTGATATAACTATTAGATGCAACTCAATCCTTCGCATCCAATTCGTAATATGACTTGGGTTATTAAGTTTGTTTTATCTCATCTATTACATCTTTTTCTTGAGTACCTGCATATGAATAAGTATTTATAATTATATTATAGATATTATACACAGTTATTCAAGCTTTCGATAGTTAAACATGAAAAATTCTATTTAACATCTACAAATAGATGGAGAATATTCCACATCTTGTGAGATAACCCACAATCCATCATGAATATCAAGATACCAAGCTAGAAGGCATCTAAGCCCACTAGCATTGTCGATTAACTCAAACACTAAGGTACTACAGTAAGGGACCAATTAAATCATTCAAGATTAAAATCCTCTCACATATGATCATAGAGTGACATGTAAAAATATCTATGCGTAAACAAATATTAATGGTATTTCTAATATGTTTGATATAGTCTGTTTAATATCAATTCATTCCAAATGATATATGAGATGTACTAGTGACATAATTAAATATCCATTTGTAAACTTTAATTAAGCATCACATACTACTTTGATTATTTCACTTAAAAGCAATCCTTATGTATATACACTGATATACTAAGATTTAAGTAGACATGAATAATTATGGATTTTACAACAATTTATTTAAAGAATATAATAATAGTGCATGCAAATAAATGAAAATATTCATCATTTATTCTAATTTCAGTATAGTTTAAATACTTCTTCGTATTTAGTGCTCTATTATAATTTTAGTATAGTTTAGATACTCATCCATTACCACCTTGTGAGTCATGTTAGAAGGGTAATATAACCATGCAAATATCCTTTTCCATCCAAGGATAACTCAGTGGATAGGCCATTCATATTGGTACATATGGATATGTAGTCTAGTTAATGTCTAGGCACGTGGAGGTTACGTGTATTTCATAATCTTCATTATCGACTACTCTAGATTTGGTTATATCTATTTCATACACCATAAGTTAGAATCCTTTGATAAGTTAAAAGTGTAAAAGGCTAAGGTGGATAACGAATTAGGTAGATAGATCAAACAAATTTGATTAGATTGAGATGATGAGTATATATCAAGGATATTCTTGGATTATCTCAAAACATATGGATTATGTCCCAGTTATTTGCATACATCAACCCTCGATACAATGGATTAATTAAAGGAAGAAGAAATAGAACTTTTTTGGACATGGAAAGGTTTATATTGAGTTATTCAAAACTAACTACTTTTTAGGGATTGACACTAAAAGTCACTACGTACATTTTGAACTTGATTCCTTCCAAATCTATCATTGGGCTCAATTAGAATCATGGAATAGACATAAGCCTAACTACAATCATGTACGTATATAGGGTTTTCCAACACATGTTGAAAGAGAAGGCTGAAGAAAATATGGAATCTCGTACGAAAGTATGCATCTTTATGGGATACCCTAAAGGAAGAAAAGGTGTTTTGTTCAATGATCCTGTTAAAAATAAAGCGTTTATGGTAACACATGCTATAAATTGTTAACATGATTTTATGAAGAATTATAAGCCTAAGAGGGGAATGCCCATCATGTGCCACTATAGGAGAATAAACCTATACAAGTTGAAGTATAGAATATTTCCCCTACAATATAACAGTTGGCACCTCATCCTAATGAAAATGTTATGAGAGAAATTGAGTGTTACATGTTTTTGGGAGAAAACATTTAAGTTGTACCAATGGAACATTATGAGAACCCCATAAGTTATAATGAGGCAATGGATAATGTTGATGCACCAAAATAGATTGAGATGAATGAGAAATGGAATCTATGTACTCCAATGGCACTTAGAGACTTGTAGAGGCACCCAAAGGGGTGAAACACATTTGATGCAAATGGATCTACAAGAGAAAGAAAGGAACAGATAAAAAGGTAGAAACCTTCAAGGCAATGCTAGTGGCACGTTATTTTACCCAAGGAAATCATATAGACTATAAGAAGATATTCTCATATTTGACTATGCTAAAATCCATAAGTATTGTTTTAGCCATATCTTTTCTTAATGATTACGAGAATTAACAAATAGATGTCAAGATGACTTTCCTAAATGGATATCTAGAAGAAGATGTATGTATGAAATAGCCAAATGACTTTGTGGTAAAGGGACAAGAGTAGAAGACATGTAAGCTTAAGAGGACCATTTATTGACTTAAGCAAGCATCTAAGTCATGGAATCAAATATTTGGTTAGGTGATCATGTATTTTTCATTTAACCAAAATATAGATAAACCTTGTGTGTATAAGAGAAAAAATTGGAATGTCATTATTTTTCTAGTTCTTTATATGAATGATATTCTTCTCATTGAAAATGATGTAAGCTTGTTAACAAGCATAAAAAATTGGTTAGAAAAATAATTTGAGACAAAGGACCTTAGAGAAGAAAGTTACATTCTTAGAATCAAGCTAGTGTGAGATCTCAAGAATAGAATGATTGCACTTTTGCATGCCACCTACAAGACATGTTTCTTACCTTTCAATCATGGAGTATAACTTTCCAAAGAGAAGTCACTACAGACTCCTCAAGAAGTGGAAAGAATGAGGAAGATTCCCTGTGCTAGCATAATTAAAAGCCTCATGTATGATATGTTGTGCACGTGGTAAGATATTTTCTTTACTATAGGCATAGTTAGTAGATACCAGTTGAATCTAGGTGAGAAACATTGGGTTTTTGTGAAGCATATACTCAAGTACCTTAGGAGAATGAGAGATTATATGCTAATATACACTTATGATGACTGGTAACCCATAGGCTATATATATTCATATTTTTATGGAAAATAAAGATTCAAGAAAGTAAACTTCTAGGTAGTTCACTTTAGGTATCATAGTTTTCTATTGGAAAATTGTGAAAAACTTTTGTAACCCAAACTCCAATGTTGAGATAAAATACTTTATAGTAGGAAACAATTGAAGTCGTATGGTTAAGGAAATTCCTATTAGACTTAGAGGTGGTTTCTAGTGCAAAGTGATCCATTATTCTATATTGTGATAGTATTGGGGCAATAACACAGTCAAAAGAAAAAATAAACCACAATGAAAAAACATATTGAGAGGAAATATCATTTTATTAGAGAAATCATACCCATGTAAGGAAGTTGAAGTCACTAAGATTGCATAAAAAATAATTTAGTAGATTCGTTCACCAAGTCCTTGACCTCAAAGGTATTTAAGGGACATATGAAGTGGATGGGTGGATCCACAGTGTATGATACTTGCTTTAAATGAGCAAGTGGGATTTTATTGGAATTTCCCTTATTTAAGCAGGTATCTTAGTTGAGTGGAAGTTAGTGAATGTAATGACATTACATTAGTTATATAAATGAAACGTTTGTTTTATAAACATATCCTTAATTCTAACAATATTATATCCAATTGATTATCACGGTATGTTTTTCTTATGAGTGAGACTCTCATAGAAGACAAGAACATTGTATAGCTAGACATTCAATAAACTAGTTCGTAGTTGATAAATAAATTCTGATAATTTATGTAGTTATTTGACCAATGAGCGATGTTTTGATTGGCTTGTATTGGTCATAATTTGATAACATAAGAAAAGAAATTGATTAATGGAATTTCATTATTTTAAATCAATATTTCTAATCGAATATTTCTGGTTGTGATCTTGTGTCTCTTTTTTCTCAATCACAAGTGGTCCATTGTTAGAAGATTACCCTAAATCTTTTCTTATAGCATCTTCATTAAGCAGTTTTCCTTGAACAAGATCAATAGTCAATTTTTTGTCAGGTGTAGAGTTGCAAATTGATACCACCTATGTCCTCCAACCGTCTAACATGAAATACTTGTAACTCATTATCAAGGGTAATATCCATACCTAATAATTGGTTCATATAACCTTTAAAATAATTGAAGTGCTCGTTGATGCTACAACCTTTTCTTTACTTCAAATTCACAAGCTTCTTAATCAATAGTGCTTTGTTTTAAGCATTTTGATAATCATATTAAGTCTCTAATTTCTTCCAACACATCGAATTTGGTTTCTTTAAAAATATTGTGAAACACACTATGATCAGAACATCTTCTAATGAACAAAACACATTTTCTATGCTTTATAACCCAATCATAATCATCAATCTTACCACCTTGCTTTACTTTATCACCTTTTATTGGCTTATATAAACCTTTATTATAAAAAATCTTCCATCATGGGTTTCCAAATATAATAATTATCTCATTTCAATTTCATCTTTGAATTGTAGTCACCTTCCATCTTAAATCACATAGAAATTTAGTACTAACCAACCAATGCTCTGTTACTAGTTTTATTAGGAAAGTACTAATTTTAAAGCAATAAAGGAATCAAAAAATTTAATCTTTCCCACTTGTGTGATTAAAATGACACAATTAAACAAATATAAAAAATAATAATAAAATAAATAAAATAAGTAACATAATAATTTTTCAATGTGATTCAATAATGTGCCTAATCCAAGTGACTTTCACTTTCAACTTTCACTATATAAAAAATGAGTACACAAATGTGTATTTTATACAAATTATCATATATTAATTCATTTATATTTATATATAAATTTTATTATTATAATGAGTTAATATTATTTATTTTATATTTATTGAAAAAAATCTCAAACTTCCATATTTTTATGAGATTTCTATATATTTTTTTATGATTTTTATTTAATACATAGATATTCTTAAAAATAATTGTGGATGTTATTAGCAAACAAATTTAACTTTCAATACGTCACCTACATTGGCACACTCGTACATAAATCAATTATCACTATTTACTTCCTATTTGCTATGTGTCACCTTTTGCTTTAGCTATTTGGAGGTGTAATTTTCTTTATAACTAATTTTAGTATTCCAACTCTAAAAAATATCAATTTTTCAATATAAATATTCAAACAACACTTTATAAAATAAAAACAAGTTTTAAAAGTGCACGAAAATTAAGAAAAAAATTATAAAAAAATATAGAATTAACGATATAGGTAAGAATTAAGAAAAAAATTCAAGAGAAAATTAAAGTGCACGAAAATTAAGAAAAAAATTATAAAAAATATAGAATTAACGATATAGGTAAGAATTAAGAAAAAAATTCAAGAGAAAATTAAAAGAATTGAAGATCAATATTTTTAATTTATTATTTTCTATGAGTAGCTAATTTTATATTTTTTTTGTGGGTGATTTCAAAGCCCTAGATATGGATTACAATATTTAATAGGATTTATAATATTCTATTTAATTTTTATATGAATTTTCTTGATTGTGTAAGTGTACAATAAAATAATCAAATTAATATATCATTAATCAATTTAGTTGATTGGATATGTAATCACTTGATCAATTTAAATAATTACTGATAAATTGCTTGCGATGATAATTAGTACTCAAGATAATAAAACCAAATTTGCTTGTTCAATCTTGATCTAATTTGCTTCTTAAAATGGAATACTTTTTATGGATTAAATTTAAAGAGCTTATTCTAAATTGTATATTAGAAAGAGTTTGGATTAAGAGCTTGTTTTATTCAACAAATAGGTAATAAGAGATTGAGATTTTCATGCTTATGAATTTCTCTAAGGTGGCGTTTAGTTCACGAAATGAAATAAGAATGTGAATGGGAATGAGAATGAGAATGAAATGAAATGGAAATATTTTTATTTGGTTTGACCACTAAAATAAAAAAAAGAATCAGTATTATAGTGTTTGGTTTTATAACTGGAATGAAATGTAAAACACTGTATATTACCTTAATACCCCTATATTCAGTAAAGTTTAAATAATATCATTTAATTATTATTTTTCTTAAGAAAAATACATTATTTAAAGTATTATTTTTCTAAATAATTATTACTTAAAAATAAAATATATTATTAAAATTAAAATTATTCTAAATAGGGTTTAGGGTTTTGAGGTTTGGGATTTGAATTTAGGGTTTTGGGATTTGGGGTTTTGGGTTTAAGGTTATATTTGTTTGTTAAGGTTTAAGGTTTTGGGATTTAAGATTTGGGGTTTAGGTTTTAGGATTATATTTATGGGTTAAGATTTTGGGTTAAAATTATTATTTTTCACATAGGGTTTAGGATTTGGGATTTAGGGTAGAGGGTTTAGGGTTTAGGGTTATATTTATAGGTTAAGGTTTAGGATTAAAATTATTATTTTTCTAAATAGGATTTAGGGTTTTAAGATTTAGGATTTGTGATTTAGGGTTTAAAGTTTAGAGCTTTGGGTATGGGTTATATTTTTTGTTGGAGTAAAATTGGAAAAATAAAATTGAGATGAGAATGGAACCGTGATTCTTTAAGAAAGGAGAAGGAATTATGATTCCTTATCTTTTAGAAAACGATTCGATTCAATTCCTATTTTTCAACCTAACTAAGCATAAAATTAGAAGGAATCAATTCTGATTCCATTCCATTCCAATCAACCAAACATGGGATAAGTTGGTATAATCAGAGAATATGAGATTAGGTAATGATTTTCTTGGTTTGGAATACATTTTAATGGTGAAGAATGATCCTAAAATCGTTGTTTTATTTGAATATTTATCATAATATTTATATTTTATTTTTATCTTTATTAGTCTTTAGTTGATGGATTTAATTTTCATTTAAAAAATAAATAAAAAATCTCTTTTTTCTAATTTTTAATTAATTTATGAATGAGCTAATAATTATGCTACGACAACCCTTACTTTTAAAATTACTTATCACTTGTACATGATCACGTATACTTGCATATTTTCAATTGTGTCAAGTTTTGGCACCATTATTGGAGAATGGTTCAACAATTCTTCTAATAATTACTAGTTTTTATTTATTTGTTCTTCAAAAATATTTCTTCATTTTTTAGAATTCATTGATTTTCTTTAGTTTGTTATTATTATTATTATTATTATTATTAGTAGTAGTATATTTTTATAATATTTATTTATTTTATTTTATTTATCTATGACTACTAATTTTTTTCTTGAAATGTTGAATATGAAGAGAATGAGAATACACATATGGATATAATATACCTTACATATAATCAATTTTCTGCACCATACTTTGAGCATCAACATGACAATTGAGACTATACTAACTATATGGGTGAGTTTAAAATACACAGGCTTAGGTATATCAATATTCTAACATGTACAATACATGATGGTGAGATCATCAATAAATAAGCTATTCATACATAAATTTTGCAGAGAATTTCAACATTATGCCTAATGTTTCATTCTCAATGTCGCAACCAACTCCAACCTTTAAAGGTAAGTTTCTTGAGGATTTATTGAATATCATTGCTACTAATACTTTTAAATTTTAGTATGAGAACTAAGATTTTGTCAAATAATAGGAAATTTTAAAGAGAAAAGGTAAACAAAATTTCAATGAGGAATCCAGCATAGAAGTTCAACACCATACCTAGCTTCCCATTTTCATTGTCACAACTTACTCCACCCAATCAAGGTAAGTCTCTAAAGGACTTCATATCTACTATGGTTGCTTGTGATGTTAAATTTCACCAAAAAAACCAGTGATGATATCAAAAATCTTGAGACTTAAATTAGCCAACTAACTAAAAGCATAGGCAGTTGTTGAACTTTCCTATCAAATGGATGCTAAACCTAGATATACCATAAATTTCATTATTTGGGAGAGTGGTAAGAAATTAGAAGAGCCTCAAAGAATCCTTACAAATAATATATTCGAAGAAAAGACTAGTAAGGAGGAAAATACCATCACCCTAAAGAATCCAATGTGGCACCAAAGATATTATTCAAACCTTTTTTTTTTCTAATGATCATACTTTATCTTTCTACACTAGGTTTGGTTTCAATGAAGTAGAAGCATGAAAAGGAAAACTTGAAGAAATTCCACAAGGTATAAATCCATATATATCTTATGAAAGATATTAAGAAGGAACCTTGGTATGAAAAGAACCTTAAATAACTTTTTCTTACCAAGGAAAAACTTGAGGATAACTAAGAGATAGGTATGAGAGAGAATGTGTCATGTATGCTTAAAAAAACTACCATCAAGGTGCAAGGATGTAAATAATGAACTAGTAGCCCATAAGTTTGACACCATACACTTCAAGAACTTTAATGATCATGGATAATAAAAAAAGGTATTGTCGAGCTAGCAACATTAAACCAAGCGCGTTATAGGAAGCAACCCACCAGATTTGTTTTCTACCCATTTTTACTTATTTTTATATTACATATATGAATGTGGACAACTTAAGAATTAAATATGGGAAGTGTTAATATGTCACTGTCTTTATTTTTTTATGCTTTATTAAATTTAGTATGTTTTAAGATTAGTATGATATTGGTAGCATAAATTTTTCATTTTGATCTTGGTAGCATAATTTTTTCGTTTTTAGTATTTATTTATTACATTTCTTAGGATAGTTAGGATTAACAAATGAGTTTGGAAACAATCATATGTTCTCTATTTTTTTTTTTGGCATCAATGATGAAATTAGCTAAACAATGTCAGATTAGAAATGATAATGCAAGTTGATAGAATCTTGACCTATCCCTAAGTGAATGAAAGTTTATAATATTTTTTCTCAAAACTTACATGCACAATAACTAAATTAGTGATAGAATAATTTTTATGCATGAACTTATGAAAAATGTTGTGAATCCCTTGGAACTTTGCTATACTTTTAATGAACAATAATAGGTTGCTAGAACTTTTCTTTAAGTTTATCAAGGTGAATGCTAAATATTTTTCTTGAAAAATGATTAAAGCAATAGGATTAACTTCTTTAGTTGAATTGTCCTACCCTTAATATTGTTGTTCTTTCAAGGACAACCTTTTTGAAGAATTAATTTGAGCCTACATGAGTCAATTATTTGTACACACTTTTTACCTTTTGAACCAAACAAATTGGCTATGCATGCCTTATAGTTATAAAATAAGTGGAGTTGCTCAAAAATAGAATAAATTTTATGAAAAATGTTAGAGTAAGATTTAAGAGTATCAATTATATTATAATTGATTAAATGTTTAACATATAGAAAACAACTATGCTACAATATGTACCTTACATATAAAAAAGCAAAAAACAAATACATAATAATAATAATAATAATAATAATAATAATAAAGGGACAAATTGAAAAGAACTGTAAAAAGAGATGCATGTTAAAAAAAAGAGTGAAAAAAATTAAAGAAAAAAAGCCAATAATGATGTTTAGGTCAAAAACAATGAAATTTGACCTTATTTTATTAATATAATTGGTCTTATAAAAGTATTATTTATGTCTCTTTTTCTTAATCCATATATTAATGAACTTTTGTTTCTTCTTTTTTTCCTTTCATTGATTGAACCAACAAGTATAACATATTATAACCAAACGAAATGTTAGATGATTTTTGAGAATACTTTATATAAGTGAAGATACAATTTTAAAGTAAAGCATATGATACCAAATTCAACTCTAAAAAGAATAGTGATTTTTAGAAGAAAAAATAATATTTCAACTTATTTAAATGGGATGATTTAACTACAACTAATTGATATTACATCACATACTTTGAGTATGATTCTTATATAGTAGTCGTAGTAAATAGATGACTATAGATATAATATCTAATATTTATTAGAATTTGAAACTATAATATTGTTGTCCTTGAGATAATATGTTAAAAAACTTATTCTCTTAATTATAAGTGTTGAATTTGATATAAGACTACTAAAAAGTGGGTGTTTCGGAGTTTAATAAGTATTATTTTATACATATATTTTTATATATATATATATATATTTATTTATTTATATTTATATATATTTTATTATTATATCGAATTAAAATTATTTATTTTGTATTTATTAAGAAATTATTGATCTTCCAAATATTTTTGAGATTTTTTAAAGATTTATATAAATTTTATTTTTATTTTTATTTGACATGTAAATATTCTCAAAAATATCTATTATTGTAATTAATAAACAAATTCAACTTCCAATTAGTCTCCTGCACTACTACATGTCACATAACTCAATTATCACTATTTACTTCCTATCTATTTGTCTTAACTTTTGCTTTAGCTCTTTGCGCATAAGAGGCGTGATTTTTGGTATAACTAATTCCAATATAATACTAAAACATATTAATTTTTTCCAATTTAAATATTCAAACAATACCCTCTAAAAAATATGCAGAATTAAATATTGAGACAATAATTAAGAAGAAAATTTAAGAAATAATTAAAAGAATTGAAGATCATAATTAAAGATAGTAATTTTAAGATTTCATTTTTTTTCTTTTATTATTTTCATGAATAAATTTTTTAATTTATTGTTTTCAATGAGTAGTTAATTTTATATTTGATTGTGAGTGATTTTAAAATCATAGACATGGATTGCAATATTTAATAAGATCTACAATATTATATTCATCTATTATTCTTGATTATATATTAATTCTAATTTTTAATTTTTGTTTGAATTTTCGTGATTATTTAAGTACACAATTAAATAATCAAATTAATTCATCGTTAATTAATTTAGTTGATTGAGTATGTAATCACTTGATCAGTTTAAATAACTAGTGATAAATTACTTACAATGAGAATAAATATTCAAGATAATTAAACCGAGTTTCTCTGTTTAACCTTGATCCAATTTACTTTTTGAAATTGAATGGTTTTAATAGATTAAATTTATAGAGTTTATTCTAGGTTATCTAATAGAAACAATTTGGATTAAAAGCTTATTTAATTCAACGAATAGCTAAGAAGAGATGAAGACTTTCACGCTTGTGAATTTCTCTAAGTTGGTATGATCAAAGAATATGAGATTATGATATGCTTTTGTTGGTTTACAATATGTGTTAATGGTAGGGAATGATCATATAATCATTTTTTTATTCGAATCTTTATCGTAATTTTTATATTTATTAATCTTTAGATGATAGATTTAATTTTTTGTTTCAAAAACAACAAAAATTCCTTTTTACTGAATTTAATTAAATTACTAATGAACTAGTAATTATAAGTAGATATTATTATTACCCATGCCTATTGGTATGACAATCCTCATTCTTAAGATTACTTATCACTTATATATGATCACATATATTTGTGTATTTTCAATTGTGTCATACACCAAAATCTTCTCTAGAAAAACTGGAGGAACACACGATACATTAATATCAAGAAAATACAATTCTTGAGAATATAATTAATTTTCACCAAAAATGATAGAATACAAAGAGATTTTTGGATCTCATCAAACTTGACAGAACCTTTGGTGGCACAACTAGCAAGAGCCTTTGTGATATCGAGACTGTAGAAAAATAAAGCTTGAAAAGATGAACAAGCCTCTATTTATGTACCAATGGACTAATAATTCCATCGACTCAAAACACTCTCACACTACTTTTACTATTTTTTCTCTATCTCTATCTGTTTCATCACCTTTTTTTAAGTTCATGCAACACCTCACACAAATATTTATGCATATATATTACACATATATATAACAATAGATGGGTTTAAGTCCCATTTTCTTCACATATCAATCCCAAGCGTAAATTGTTTGTTTATTTTATTTTATTTTTTGAAATTTTCATCTTACTTAGAAATTGAAGGTAAATCTTTTTAGTAAGACCCAAAACTTCACACTTGCAAAACCAACATAAAACACAACCAAAGGTTCTAATGCATTATACATGATATATGGCATGCATCCAAACATTCATGGAGCACATCCATCTCTAACACAAGGACCCAATATAAAAATAAAAACCTACGAACCCCATTCAGATAATCTCTAACTTTTGAACTTGGCTATCTCTCAATCTGATAGGTTTCTAAGTTCTAGAGGTCCATCAATTGTTCTGTTCAACATGGAACATGCACAAAATCCTTGTAGACATATAATGTCATAAGGGCATAAATTTCTAGAAATTGATAGATTATAAACCTTTTCTTTTCTTAAGGGACTTTAGTCCATTTTTTATTAAATAAATGAAGCATTTCATGGGGCAAGATTTGAATTTGAGTCCATGGTGGTAAGGGTGGGTGTAAATATTATGAATGTTAACTATTTTTGTAGACAAAACATTTACATATAATCTTATCTTAAAACTCGCTACCAAGTTTCTCAATAATGTCAAGTCTTTAAAGAAAACTTGAAAAAACGCTCAGATTCTAGATAGTCATAATTCAAGTATATATTTCACGCTTATCAATTATAGAATTGCATACATATTTAAGTACATTTCATATAGGCTACTGATTGGATCAATTCTGGTATTACATGATAAAGATATTAGCCTTTTAAGATAGAGGGATCAATCATTCTAATTGATAGATCAATATCACTATGGATTGATTTGGATCGATCTATAATTGATCAAACTTTGATCCTCCTCACTCTGTATAAAAACTGAGAACACCTTCATATATAAAGGGATCAATCCCCCGTGTTACATAAATGTAACTTATTTTTGGGAAGGATCAGTTCATCTCATTTAGGAATCGATCCTGCTATTAGGAACTGTGTATTTTAGCTTCTTTGATTTGTTTTTTAATCCCAGCTAATAGCCAACTACCTATAGAATTGTGCCATATTAGATGTGTGACATATTGGCTATTTAGGTCTATTATATATGAGTCACTCTTCTCTCACAATTATAAACACAATTATAGAACAGATTTTAGGCATACAAGGTTCAACATTTAGGTTTCGTTTCGCTCTTGCTTCTCTTTAATTGGATTAAACTTTATCACTTCATATATTTATATATATGATTATATTGGCATAAATTTGAACCTATTTTTTTATATATTTTTCTTGTTCATATAGCTTCTTCTTGATTAGGGTCTTTTATGTTTAAATTAAATAATTGTATGAGTTATCATGATTATTTGGATTTAATTATTAAATTTCAAAGAAGTTATTTTTATTGAACTTGTGCTTAATATGCTTGCTCTAGAATTTATTAGTTGATTTAATTTAACTAATAATATCTTAAATCACCTTTATAGGATTATTCATTACTAAATCCATTCTAGAATACACATGAACCTTGTATTTTTGTACTAACCGTGGTAATAGTTGTTCTATGAACATGTTTGATTAACAAGAAGCTTATTAGAACATTGTTCTGGATACCACTCATACTAATCTTGAAAATTATGATAATAGAGTATGGGCTCATAAGTTAGATATATTATGACAGTATTCTAAAGAGGGGAGTATAAGGCTAAATTTGTACTTAAATATTTGGTTTTTATATTGGAAAGTTAGGTGGTCTGATGGACTGGTTTTTTTTTCCTCTTAGACAATGGTTATGGCCGAAGTTGTTTTTAACTTAAAAATATCGTGTGTTATTTTTAATTTTCGCACCTTATTATTTATACATGCTTGCATATGTGGTCACTTTATTTATGTTATTAAATTATAAATGGAGAAAATTTGAAAATAATTATTCACTCTCTCTAGGTTAATTGGGTCTATTTATAAACTTTCAATTGGTATCAGAGTCTACACTAGACACACTTGTTGATTTCAATTTGTATAGACACACATTCACTACTGGATCTTATGAAAGAATATGAGTCTAATCTCTTTAATGGGTATAATTACCGTTATTGTGAGGCATGTATGAAAGCATATTTTAAACAAGATGAAAAAGTTTGGGATTCTATTATTAAGGGTTGGGAACTAACTTCCATTACCAAATATAGTGTAACAACCATAAAGACTAGAAAAAAATAGACCACTAAAGAAAAAACCCTTAGTGGATCAAATAAAAAAAAGGTTACCTTTAAGTTATGTTGCATCTCTGACTATAAGACTATGAAAGATTCATGGAATGAAATTGCTCTTGCTTATGAGGGAACTTCCCAAGTGAAACAAACTAAACTCAAATTGTTGACATCTCAGTTTAACTCTCTTAAAATGAGTAAGGATGAAACATTTAATCAATTTTATGCTCATTTTTGTGATGTTATAAATGATTGATCTACACTTGGTGAGAAATTTTCTCAGCCTATAGTTAAGCAAACTTTTGAGCTTATTTATAAAATATTATAAGATGAAAGTTAGTTCTATAGAGAAAAGAAAAAATATGGACATCTTGAATGTTAACAAGAATGTGGCATTCAAAAGCTCCAAAAAGGTTTTCTAATAGTGATAATGATTCAGATGATGAATTTATTGTTTCATTTTCTCACAGGTTCAAGAAGTACCTCAATACAAATAATAATAAAATAACTCCCTAAGCAAAGGAAAGAAAAATCGATTCAAGGACAAAATGTCAAAGGAACCTAAACCCAAGAGTTCAAATGGTAAGAAATCAAAATATGTTGGTCCTTAATGTTTTTTCCTATAGTGGTTTTTGTCACATATCTATAGAGTGTGCAAAAAATAAGAAGAAAGATGAAAGAGTACTCAACACTACACTTAGTGATAAGGAGAGTGAACAAGAGAATAAAAATATTTCAAAAGATGGTGAAACCAATTACTATGCCTTCATTACAAAAGCTACTACATGTTCCAACTACTTCGATACTAACTCGAATGAAGATGATGAGGGAGTTAACTCTTCTATTCTATTAGCTAAATATAATGCATCTAGTTTTGAAGAATTATTTAAAAATTGTATAGATGTTAAGGAAGAAAAGGAGAAGCTTTTAAATGAAGTAACAAAGTTAAATGAAATTATTTGTGTTAAAAAACTAACGCTTTTGCCTTAGAAAAAAAACTTAAATATGTCTGAGCATATTGATATACTTAATCTAAGTCTTGTAAGAAAAAAAATAAGAAAACTGTAAACTCAAAGAAGAACTTGTTTCTACTAAGGAGAAAATGAAAAGCTTAACATTAGGCATTGAGAATTGAACAAAGTTTTAAGTTTTGCAAGTCACATAGTTATACATATGGCCTTGATTATAAGAATGAGAGTTCAACACCTTCCACTTCAAAAACTACATTTGTAAGGGCCTCTAACTCTATTCATACTGTTACTACTTATCCACAAAGAACCATTGTACATATGGTAGAAAAATTGTTAAGTTTATGCATATCTGTCGTCATTGTAGAAGTAAATGTCATGATTCCAAAATGTAGGTTTTCGATGAATTATCCTAAATTTAATAATTCTTTTCTAGGGCTCTCAACCATCATCCATCTATGTACGTGGCATGATATTTTAGGATGAATGAAAATTATAGTAACATGTTCAAAAATTATACTAAGAAGCATAAAGTCTTAGGTTTAAAAAGGCAAGTGAAATTTAATACTTTTAACTTTAGGAATCACTACTATCATATTACCATGCATGGTGCATCTTCATTTAGGATTAATGTGAAAATAAAATTTAAGTCCAAGAACTCTATGAAGCCTAAGGTTGTTGAGTCCTAACCTAAAGACGTTGAGAAACCAAAATTCAAGAAAATTTAGAGTAGGAAAGATTGTTTCTTTCGATCTCCAGATTTTTTTTTGCTTCACATAGATACTTTTGTTTGAGTGTTTAAATGATCCTAGGTGAGAAATTCCATAGTTTTACATTTATTTTATTTCTTTTTCTTTGTTAAACGTTTAAAAAAATTGTTAAGTAGAATCATTTTTTGGTTAATAAGGTATTGGACTTATTCAATCCTTATACATATACAACCTTATTTTTAGTGGCTTAATTCATTTTGATGTTTATTGTATAAATGATTTTATAATTTTGACTTGTGCATACACATATGATTTTACATGTGATGATCAATATTGATTTGAGCTTATTCATATACTCACGAACATATATGTATGTTATGCTTGAATTTTATGATTTCGCTTGAAAGACTTTAAGACTTTAAGACTTCAACTAATTTTGACTATAAAATTATTTTGAGTAATATTTCTTATACTCTAAAATTTTAGCATAAGGATGCACCTAATATTTAGAGGGCTACCTACTGTGATGTGTGAAGCTACCATGGTGAGGAGAGAGGGCTACCTTACAACTAATGTGAAAGTCACTAGGTTTATGACTTAAGCATGAAAAAAAAATTAAAAAGATTGTGCAAAAATTGAATATTCTAACTAAAAAATGCACTTGACATGTACAAAAGGAAATAGTCAAAAGATGTTTAATGTTTATACACACACACACTAGTATACCTTTTTTATAAAAGAAAAATAAATAAAAATTAGTTCTTTCTTGGTAGATATATTTTATTTCACAAGATTGAAAACTCAATTATAGGTTTGCAATATAGGTGATACTTCTTTTCTTTTGAGTCTTTCTTGATCGATCATAAATGACTTAATTAACTTATGTGTCTATTTATGAAAATTACAAAAAAAAAAAATTAGATTCCTATCTATTTAAATCTTCTTATTTATTTACTATTTAATTGGTTTTATAGTTAGAGAGTCATAGAACTTAGGAAGAGTTTAAACTATATTGAAATTTTACATTGAATTGTGTTTACCTTTAGGGGAAGTTTAGCTCCATGGTATCATTGCATACATTTCTTTGGAGTTGCTCTTAAGTTTGTAATTTCTCTAGTGCTTTGTCTTTTTCGTATGTCAAAGAGAGAGAGAGAGTGATTCATTATTTTGTTATCATGATTTATGATGTTATACATATAGGGATAGACCATATTTAGGATAAGAATGCTTTGCATCATTTTGTTTAATGTTAATGTTAATTGATATGAATGCATGCACTACATGATTGCTCTCTCGCTTATTTCTATGTAAATTGAACTAATATACAATGAAGCTTTTAAGCCAAGTTTTCATATGTTTGTCTATGTAATTTCAATTATATACAAGCTTGTCAAGTTGTAGTGAATATATATTCACCGAACCATAGGGTAGTTCCACTATGGAGTTTAGGACATCATAGTATTTTTATCTTATTCCTATGTGTGTCATATAGTGAGTGAGATGTTTTTCCACATAAAAATGGTAAATGAGGAGTTTGTAAGGACTATGAGTATTGTCTATTTTATAAACCAAACATTTACATATAATCTTATCTTTAAGCTTGCTATTAAGTTTCTCAAGAATATTAAGTCTGTAAAGAAAATTGAAGAAACACTTAGATTTCAGATAATCATAATTCAGTTATATCTATCATAACTATCACACATAGAATTACATGCATGGTTAGGTGCATTTCATATAGACTCTTTGATTTTACTATATATATGTCATTATTATCTCACAATTATATACACAATTATGGAGAAAATTTTAGGAGTATAAGGTTTAATGATCAATTTTTTTTCTTTCTTGTTCCTCTTTAATTAGGCTAAACTTCATTGCTTCATATATTTATATATATGATTATGTTGGCATAAATCTGAGCTTATTTGTTTTATATTTTTCTTGTTCATATAGTTTTTTTCTTGATTACTGTCTTATATGTTTAAATCAAATAATCGTATAAGGTTTGCTAGTTGATCTGATTTAATTGATATTGACTTGAATCATATAGCTAAGATTATTCACTATTTAATATGTTTTAGAATACATAGGGTACTTGTGTTTTTTGTGCTAAATCTGGTTGCAGTTATTTTTGTGAACGTGTCTAATTTGCGAGGAGTAGATTAAAATATTGGCCTAGGGTAGTACTCATGTTAATCTTGAAAACTATGAAAATAGAGTAAGTGCTCATAAGTTAGGTGCATTGAAGTAGTATCCTAACGAGAGTAGGATAAAATTGAATTTATACTTAAATGTTTTGTTTTCATAGTGAAAAGTTAGGTAGTTTGATGGATCAATGGTTTTTTTCATGGCTCATGGTTATGGCCTAGGTTGTACACCTAAAAATATCGTATGTAATTTTTAATTTTTGTACTTTACTATTTACACGTGATTGCATGTCTGATCGATTTGTTTAGATTATTAAATTATAAATGGATAAAATTTGAAAATAACTTATCCACCATCTTCTAGATTAATTGAGTTCATTTATAAACTTTGGGTGGGAAGTCATACCAACTAGACCATAAGTCAATCCCACGACATGAACTAATAGAAAAGAATGTAGGCCATAATGGAGCATATGTAAGCATTAAATGAACAAGAAATATCTATAGTGAATGAGGTAATATATTTTTCAGACTAATATTTTATAAATTTTGACAAATGATAAATCTATTAAATTTGAAAGTCTGTATAATGTCATTTATGTTAATTTATTAGGCAATTTGGTAGGACAATGTTTTGTCAGGACAAGTTTATCATTTTAGTGGTTCCATAATTTGATTAGGTATTTTTTATACCCACATTTTTAAAAAATAACAATTGGTTGTGATATTTTATTTAATTTTTCTTCCAATTTTTGACTCTTTTTTAGACTTTAATGGTTTTCATATTCAACAAAAAGCATTCATGTGAACTCATATTTTTATAATAGTATACTTGTAGTCCCTACATTTAACTTTAGACATCATTGATCTAAAATTAGAATTTAATTAAAGATTTTAACATGTGGCACGTATATGAGTGAAACATGAAGAGCATATTCGTCTATAAAGATATTTCTTGTCAATGAATCATCTCCCAGTTTTCGACCTTCTATTTCTAAAAGCTTTAAATTTGTTATAAATTTTGTAGGTTTTGGCATTGGAAAGGATCAATTCTTTAAGATTTTTTCAAGATTAACTTAATTTTTTGTTATTTTATTTGGTTTTAGAGTTAAATTGAAATCTGTTTTAGGTTGACATATAATATTTCAATAAACTACATTTTATTATTTAATTATTTTAAATATGAGTTTGCTTTTTATTTTTTGTTTGTTTATGTGACACATGTTGATATCTTTAGTCAAATCCCAATTTTAGACTACTAATAAATTTAAAATTAAATGTAAAGAATATTGGTGTACTGCAATGAAAATATAGACCTGCATGATTTGTTTGTTAAATAATGTTACTATTAAAATACTAACTCCCATTTTTACCTTCTTTTTGAACTCTCCTCTTCCTATAGCATCTAGAAGCTTAACCTCTAAATTTTATTTTGAAGATGAAAATAAACACAATCTCCTGAATTGTTTGTGTGGAAACAATGCCAAACTATTGAACTAAGGAAATCCATGAAGAAGATTTTGGGTATTGCACGTAGGTATGTGAGAAATTTCTTGGATAATTTCTCAGTTGTTAAATGTGTACTTTCTTGGTTGTTTAAAAATAAAATCTGTTGGAGATTATCATAAAGCTCCTTAAATTAAGGAGCAAAACATGGAGTAAAACATGGAGCAAAACAAGGAGCAATTCATGGAGCAAAATAAGGAGCTTAATTCAAGGAGCAATTTAAGGAACCATTAATTTAAGGAGTAATTCAAGGAGTGAATTTTCCTATAAATAGATGTGTAATTGTAATGAATTAATCATCCAAAGTGTTCATTCCAATTGAGAGAAAAGCTTAGAGAGAAAAGCTTTTGTGAGAGAAAATTGAGAGTAATTTTCTTGGGTGTAATTGGGTTGTGAGTTGTGAGTGTTGTAAACACCTTGTGTAATTTCTCCCCTTTCAGTAAAAAGATCTGCAGCAGGTCCGGAGACGTAAGCAAGATTGGCCGAACTCCGTTATCAAATTTGTGTGTTATTTTTCTATTCTTGCTTTCTCATAAATCTGGTTTATTGGAAATTTGCGTAATTTCCCAACAACTGGTATCAGAGCTATTGGTGGTGATTTCTGTCAATTTTCTACAAGTTTACTATTTACGTGAATAGTGAATTACGTGAATAGTGACATTTTGTTGACGATATTTGTTCGTTGACGTAGGTGTTCTAATACACGGTGGTTTACAGAAATAGTCAGAAACAATCCAGAGGAAGTCAGATTTTAGTGGGAGCAATGGCCGCAGATGAAGGAAGGGTGAAACTCGAGAAATTCGATGGCACAGATTTTGGGTTTTGGAAAATGCAGATAGAGGATTATCTGTATCAAAGAAATCTATATCAACCTCTCTCAGGGAAGAAACCAGAAGCTATGAAGGAAGAAGATTGGAATCTTCTAGACAGACAAGCCCTCGGAGTTATTCGATTGACGTTATCCCGTAATGTTGCCTTCAACATAGCAAAGGAAAAGACCACGGCGGGTCTTATGGCAGCTCTCTCCAATATGTATGAGAAGCCATCAGCCTCAAACAAAGTGCACTTGATGAGGCATTTGTTCAATTTGCGGATGAATGAAGGCGCATCGGTAGCTCAACATCTCAATGAACTCAACACAGTCACAACCCAGTTGAGTTCAGTGGAAATTGAATTCGATGAAGAAGTACGAGCATTGATACTTTTGTCTTCTTTACCAGAAAGTTGGAATGCTACTGTCACGGTTGTGAGTAGCTCGTCAGGAAGCAATAAGTTGAAATTTGACGATGTTCGTGATCTGGTTCTCAGTGAAGAGATCCGACGTAGAGAGGTAGGTGAATCGTCAACTTC